>JAPVLO010000129.1:0-5097582 GCA_027257055.1 Cephalopachus bancanus
TCCCAGCTATCCCATTTCTCAGGCTCTTTGCTGTGGCATTCTTGGTGGCATGATTTAGGAGCACACAATTTCGTGATAGATGTGACTTTTGCATTTGTGAGATAAAGGGGCAGTGGTGAGGCCTGAGGGAAAACCAATAAAGAGTCCTCAGTTTAGGAAGACATTGCAGTTTGTTTCTATTTGTTCAATTGTTTACCAGGCTAGAGAAGAGGACCAGAACTTCAGGCAAAGACTGGCATAAGAAAACTCTTCCTTTGGCTAGATGGTCAACCACTGAAATATCTTAGGAGGATATAACACTTTCGTTTAACTTTTTCCTGCTTGTCCTCACCACCAAAAGACAAAAAATAAAAAGAATTGCTAATTTTGTGGGTCAGAAGTTTCGAGAAAAATGAGTTGATTATATTGTCTGATGGGTGAAGTTACTCTTCTTTCCTTTTCCCATTCTAATACACTTTCTCCAGAAAGAGAATATTTTAGGCTCTATCTCCCCTCCACTTTTCTCTCTCTTTTGTTCTGTCTCTGCCTTTCTCTCTCAGCCTGTTTATCTCTCTTTTATCTTCTCTTTGGCATATATTAATATATATTAACACAATTATATATAAATACACATATCATCTATCATCAACATAATTGATAAAATAAGAAATACTTTAACATCAGAATGGAATAATATATTTAATCTTTAAAAAATAAAATTGGCTGGGCTCGGTGGCTCAGCCTGTAATCCCGCGCCTTTGGGAGGCTGAGGTGAGTGGATTGCCTGAGCCCGCGGGTTCGAGACCCGCCTGGGCAGCGAGACCTCATCTCTACAATAAATCAAAAAATCAGCCGGGTGTGGTAGTGCGCGTCTGTAATTCCGGCTACTCGGAAGGCTGAGGAGGAAGGATTGCCAGAGCCCAGCAGGTCGAGGCTGCAGTGGCCGGAAGCGGCCACTGCACTCCAGTCTGGGTGACAGAGTGAGACTCCAACTCAAAAAAAAATAAAAAATAAAAAATAAAATTTGCTTTAAAAATCTTTAGTATCAAATTTTTTCTGGTAAGGTGAGGACTTCAACATTTGTGTAGTAGAAGGTCTGAAAAGAGAAAGTTTCCAATTTTTAATGTTGAGATAATAATCTAAGGTAAACTCTATATCATGTTTGGCATGGTGGCATAGGTAAAAAAAGAAAAGCTGATAATACCAAAGATCTCCACATAATTATTGTTTTTTAACAGTTAAATTGAGATATAATTGTCTTATAACAAACTGCCCACATTTAAAATGTATACGATAGTGAGGACATTTTGACTTACCTATACACCTGTGAAACAATATTTCAATCAACTTTTGTAGAAATTTACGTGTGCTCTGTTGTAATTCCTTCCTCTTGAGCTTCCCTATCCATAGGCAACAAGTGTTATTTTTACTAGAGATTAGATTGTATCTTTGATATATTTATATATGAATTCTCACAATGTATACAGTACAAGGAGGATCCCCAAAACCCAGAATTTTTAAATAAAAATTGCATATTTATTCTTACACTCCAAACTTCAGTCACATTTAAAGTACTCTCTGTTTGATGTACTACATCTGTTGAGACGCTTTTCCACTTCTCAAAAACAGTTTTTTCCACTCAGTTGTGATGTCTTTTAGTGCTTCTGCTGTTCTTTTTTTCACCTCTTCACATCGGCAAAATGTTTCCCTTTGAGAACTTTTCTCATCTGGAGAAACACACACAAAAAAGTTGCTCCAGGCAAGATTGGGTGAACAGGGAGGGTGGGGCATAGGAATCATGTCAGTTTTGGTCAAAAACTGCTGAACACTGAGCATGGTGTTGACATGTGTGTTGTCACAGTGAAGAACCAGTCACCTGTTAGTCACAACTCAGGACATTTCTGTGAAAATCGTGATTTAACCTTCTCAAAACTTCCAGATAAAAATTTGAGTTAACCATTTAATCCGGAGAAACAAATTCCAAGTGTACTACAAGGGGCATGACCTCCAAAAGACATTTCTGTTTTGGGGGGTGTCCCCATTATATATACTTCTTTTCTGGAGGGTGTCTATCTTCTTGCATTCAGCATAATTATTTTGGACTTATTCATGTGGTAATATATCCCAATGGCTCTTTTTTACATTGCTGAGTAATATTTCATCTTAGGTTCTTTGCATTTTCATCTGAATTTTAGAATCAGCTTGTCAAAATTTGTATAGAAAAAGTCTGCTAAATTTTTTATTAGGAATGCATTGAATCTATGCATCAATTTGGGAAGAGTTGATATTTTGACAACATTGAGTCATCTGACTCAAAAAAATTGTATGCATTTATTTAAATTTTAAAAATTTAATCTCAGCAACATTTTATAATTTTCAGCGTGCATTTCAGTGTGTAGGATTTCTAAATATCTTGTCATAGTTTTCTCTAAATATTTTACATATTTCGATATCATTGTAAATTGTATTGCTTTTAAGTTTCAAGTTCTAGACTGGGCATACTGGTTCATGCCTGTAATCCTAGTACTTTGGGAGGTTGAGTTGGGAGAATTACTTGTCCATGAGTTTGAGGTAAGGCAAGGCAACAAATCAAGATTTTGTCTGTACAAAAAATAACCTAGTGTGGTGATGCATGCCTGTAATTCCAACTACTCGGGAGGCTGAGGTGAAAGGATTGCCTGAACCCATGAGGCTGAGGTTGCAGTAAGCTGTGATCATGCCACTACATTCCAGTTTGGGCAACATAATGAGACATACACACACACACACACACACACACACACACACACACACACACACACTCGTGAGCGTGAGCGCAATCAAGCTCTAAATTTTTATTACTAGCATATAGAAAATCAGTTAAATTTTTATAGAGTTATCTTGTACTCTGAATATTTTTCAAATTCACTTATTAGTTCTGGCAGGCTTTTTTTTTTTTTTTTTTAAGTTTTAAATAGATAATATGGTGAGTGAACACAGAGAGTTTTTTCCTTTGGTTTCAATCTAATTTTCTTCCATTTCTGTTTCTTGCCTTATTGCACTGACTAGATATTCCAATCAATATTGAATAGAATTAAGTAAAGTCAACAACCTTGTTATGTTTCCGATCTTAGGGGGAAAGCATTTAGTTTCACCATTAAGTATGATGCAAAGTGCATTTTTTTTAACATTTCTTTTATCAGATTGTGGAAGTTTCTTTGTATTTCTAGTTTGCTATGAGGTATTATAAGGAATAGATGTCTAGATTTGTTAAGTAATTTTTCTGAGTGTATTGAGAAAATCACAGAGCTTTTCTTTCTTCATCTATTAATGTGGTAAGTTGTACTGATTGAATTAAAAAGGTTCAACTGAGCTTGCGTTCCTGTGATAAATCCTGCTTACTTTTAACCATAATATACATTTTACATATTGTTGTATTCAAGTTCTAAAATTTTATTTGAAATTTTAAAATTAATTTAGTGAGAGATGTTGGTTTATAGTTTTACTTTGCAATAATAATGCGTTCAGTTTGGGTATCAAAGTTTGATGGACTGAAAGTTAGTCCCTCAAAAGATATGTCTTCTAATACTCAGATTTTGTGACTATTATCTATGTGACAAAAGATAATTGCACCTTACATGGCAAATATATATGATTAAATTAAGGATATTGAGAAGTAATGCTTATCTTCAGTTATCTGGTTGGCTCTAAATCCAATGTCCTTGTGAGACACAGGCAAAGAGACATTTGAGGCAAGAAGAGATGAAGACATAGACAAAAAGAAGAGATGGCAATGTCACTAAAGAGGCACAGACTGAAGTGATGTGTCAGTAAGCCAAGGGACATTTGGAGACACAGGAATCTGAAACAGCCAAGGAACGATTTTCTCCTAGAAGCTTTGAAAGAAATATAGTTCTGTTGATATCTTGATTTTAGATATCTGACTTCTGGAACTGGGAGAGAATACATTTCTGTCATTAAGTGACCTAGTCTATAATAATTTGTTATTGCAGGTCAAAAATCTAGCATAAAGGGTGATGCTGTCCTTGCTGAATGAATCCTTACAAAATTTTGTGTGATATTAATATTATTTATTTTTTAGATACTGGTTAGAATTTATTAGTTAAGCCATCTTGACCTAGGCATTATTTTCTTTCTTTTGCCTTTATAAATTTAATTTCTGTAATTAATATATGGCTAACCAATTTATGTATCTCTTCATAAGTAATCTTCAATAGTTTGTGTCTTTTGAAGAATTCATTCACATAAGTTGTATAAGTTGTCAAGTTTATTGGCATAGATTTGTTCTGATATCACATATAATTTCTGATATAGACTATTGTGGCAGGATGCAGCAAATGCTCAAATATATTTCTTGTATGATTAAATGAATAAACACAGAAACATGTAGCTGGTTCAGGATTAGCAATTGGCCTCATGGCAATCACCTGGAATAACTCCCACTAGCCCAGGGCAGGAAAGGAGTTGATAGCAGTTAAAGATATTTTCTTTTGAAAGGCAAGTTGCAACTTTAAAGACCCGCCAGGCACCAGGCAGGTTTTGTTTGGAAAAGGCCAAATGGCCCAAAGACTAGCCATTTAATGGATATGCAAAAAGAGTGGCTAATTCACAGACTTATCCAAAAACCTCCCTTCTGAAGTTGACGGTTTACAAGCCTGCAGTTCTTGGAAACCATTTGTTCTTTGAAAAACCTGATTTTGCTGAGTACAATCTTGTAAGATTCCAAAGGAAATATGTAGTCACTCAACACGACCCCTCTCCCTTACCTAAACAAGGGTATAAGACCCCATGTCTCCTGTTCTGGGGTGCTCGGTTTAGACATATTAGTTCCATTGAGCCCACTGTGCTAGCCAGCATGATAAAGTGCCACTTCCTATAATAGTCTCGGTGTCACGATCTCTCTATTTTTCCTGCTACACTATGATACTTCAACTGTTTTTTTATTTTTTGTTAGTTTTAGAGATTGAAGTGTGTACCCCTCTCAAAAAAAATTCATATGTTGAAGTCTTAACTTTCAAGTGTCTTAATCTCAAAATGTGTCTTTATTTGAACACAGTGTTCTCATAAACATAATTAGTTAAGATGATGTCATGTTGGAGTATGGACCCCTAATCTAATATGACTGGTACACTTATTAAAAGGAGAAATTTGACCACAGGCATACATACAGAAAGTTATGTGAGAATAAAGGCAGAGATTGGACGATGCAGTAGAAGCCAAGGAATGGCACAGATTGCCAGAAGATCACCAGGAGCTAGGAGATAGGTATTGAATGGATTCTGCCTCACAGTCCTCAGAAGGATCCAACACTGTTGACAGCTTGATAGTGAACTTCTGGCTTCTATAACTGTGAGAGAATAAATTTCTGTAACTTAAGTCACCCAGTTTATAGTACATTGCCATAGCAGCTCTTGCAAACTCTGAAGTGTGAGAGAGTAAATCTAGTTCTTACTAATGGATCTTGGCCAGAAGCAAGATTTGATAATTATTCTGGTTAAAACACAAAGATGGTCTGGATTTAGTAAAATGAACATCATTTATATAATCAACTGATAAAGTGTAGTTAGCAGATTCAGAATAGGGAAGATACTAAACTAAAGTTCAATAATTTCTTTGTTGTAGGTAACATTTAAAAAACATTGCCTGGACCCAAGTGCCTTATGCAAGAACTCTCAGAGTCAAATCTGGCTTAAGAAAGTCACAGAGAAGCTACATGGACTGAAATGGTGAGGCAGGTAGAGACAAAAAAGAATTGTTCCAAATGTGATATTTTTTTCTACAATGAGTAAATTGATTTGCCAATTAGAATAAGGATGTCATAAGGACACTATATGATGAATCAGTGAGAGGACCATAATAAAGTATACCATAGACTTAGGTTAAGAGCATGCTATAACCCAATAAATATGTAATCAGCTTGTGGACAATAGCACAGCCATTTTTAGTTTTCTGCTTTAAAACATAACCTGTAGCTGTTTAAAGTTTCAGTTATGGAAAAAACTGCAAAGCTCCAGTTACAAGCTTCAACCCCTTTCCTTATCTCACTTTCCCCTTAGCAACAACCAATCGGGTGCCAGGGGGTAGTCACCTAAGTTTCCAGATGTCTCTGCAACTTCCCTAGCTAGTGGGCCAAGGTCAGCCCGAGTCAGGCTTACCAATCCTCCACGATTAAGCTGGCCACCAGAGGTTACTACCCAATTAAATGGTAACAAAACTGGAAAGGCCCCCAAACTCCTCCTCCCTTTGTGTAAAAGCATAAAAGGCATCTGCTTAAGGAAATCAGAGCCTCTGAATATACTCCACTGTGTCGGTTGTTGACAGAGGCCCAGGCTCGAGCTTGTAAATAAAGACCCTCTTGAACTTTCATCGGAATTGGCTCTTAGTGGTCTCTCGTATTGAAATTTCGGCCACTACATTTGGGGGCTCTCCCGGGATCCCAGAGACCCCAAGACCCCAGTCCGGAGGGTTTTCAGGCCGGCAATCGGTAAGTCACTCCCGGGTTAGCGCATCTGTGTTCTGTGTCTCAGGCGGAGCTCCACACTTTGTTCTGAGGTTGGCATCAGGCTAGGCGGACGCGCTGGAAAGCCACCGGCCGGGGCTCGAGGGAGACATCTCACGTCCCCATCTGGAAGATGAGGTCTTCATCTGTGGGGAAGGTCAGACTCGTCGACGGTCTGTCTCTCCCCTATTGTACTTTCAGATTTGTTTTTGCGGCCGCTACTGTCTGTCTCTTGTCGTTTTCCCTTTTTGTCTTGTTGGTTGTGTTTGTTGGGGTGACAGTACTGACGAGTGAGATGGGACAGACACAGACAATGCCGTTAGCTATCATGACTGAAAACTTTTCAGAACTAAAGGAAAGGGTAAGTTCCGGGATTAGTGTGCCACTGAGTGGCCCGCCTTCAATGTAGGCTGGCCACGAGAAAGGACTTTTCTAACAAGTGTTCTCTTGCCGATCAAGAATGCCATCCTCCAAAGAGGCTCCCAGGGCCACCCAGACCAACTACCTTATATACTGGTCTGGCAAGATATAGTGGAATCCCCTCCCCCTTGGGTAAAACCTTAACTTCCTACCCCATTAAAGGCATTGAGAGTCCTCACAATGCAGGAGAAGGGGGTGGAAACTTCGGAACTGCCAGAGTGTGTCGTCACAGCCTCGCAAGAAGCAGAAGCCCTTCCATAAGCAGGAGAAGGGGTGGAAACTTCGGGGCCACCGGAGAGTGTGTTGTCACAGCCTCGCGAGAAGCAGAATCCCTTCCATAAGCAGGAGAAGGGGGCGGAAACTTCGGGGCTGCTGGAGAGTGTGTCATCACAGCCTCGCGAGAAGCAAAATTCCTTCCATAAGCCCCCAAAGAACCCCTTTTACCCCGTTCTCCCTGATTCTAACTGGGAAGAGATAATTTCCCCCCCATACCAGTCAGCTCCCTCTAAACCTTCAACTCCGCCAGTGCCATGCCCCCATGCTCACAGGCCGCATGCGGAGCCATGCGCCCCGGAGGCTCCGGGACCGTGGCAGCAGGTGGCAGTGGTGGTGGAGCAGCCCTCCATGGGCCATAATGTCTCTGGCTGTGGCAAGGGCCTCCCCTGGAGGGAGTCGGGAAACAGCGCCCACACTGCGGGGCTGAGGCCTGTTCTGGGAAGTGGGCGGCAACCGGCTGGAGTGCGTGGCCGCGGAGTTGGAGCGCTGGGAGCTGCTGCTCTGCCGCAGTGAGCTGCTAGTGCTGGGTGGCCACCTGAAGGCAGCGCCGGAGGTGCTGCACCACAGGGCCCCAGCCAGGCCCGAGTGCCTTGGCACCCTGGTGGACTACCTGGTGTTCAACTACTGGCTCCGCCTCGGGCTGGGCTGGAGCGCAGCCCCCGCTGTGGCCACGGGCGCGGGCGCCGGTGGCATCCTCAGCTGCCTGGGCTGCTGGGGCTTCCTGAGCGAGCTGGTGACTGTGCCCTGCTGTGGCAGGAGGCGGCATATGCTCAAATATATTTCTTGTGTGATTGAGTAAATAAACACAGAAACACATGTGACTGATTCGGGATCAGCAGTTGGCCTCATCTGGTCCGCCACTAGCCCAGTGGCAAGAAGGAAAGGTTAATAGCAGTTAAAGGTATTTCCCTTTGAAAGGCAAGTTGCAACTTTAAAGGCCTGCCCGGTGTTAGGCAGGTTTTGTTTAAGAAAGGCCAAATGGCCCAGAGACTGGCTATTTCGTGGAAATGAAAAAGAGTCTTATCTAAAACCCCCCTTCTGAAGTTGACAGTTTACAAGACTGCAGTTCCTGGAAACCATTTGTCCTTTGAAGAATCTGATTTTGCTAAGTATAACCTTGTAAGATTCCAAAGGATGTATGTAATCACTCAACATGACCCCCCTCCCTTACCTAAACGAGGGTATAAATTCTCGGGCCTGCTGTGCTGTGCTAGCCAGCGCAATAAAGTGCCACTTCCTATAATAGTCTCGGTGTCATGATCTCTCTATTTTTCCTGCTACATTTCTGGTGCGTCGGCCGGGAAATGGAGATTGGAGACGGTGTGTTCCACCTCCTTTGTCATCAAGGTGCCACCTCCAGGGCAACGGGAAGGGCAATCTCATCTGGTGCGCAACGGACTTTTTGATCTGTAGGAGAGAGGCCCCTCCCAGCGCACTGAAGCTTGGACCACGAAAGCACAACAGGAACCCAAGAGGCAAGGAACTGGCACAAGGATGACCACCTGGCAGAAAGGACAGAAGGACTACCCGATGGAAAGTGCAGGAATAAAGACCTTTGCATAGACCTGCCAATGGATGGCAGAAGGGGAGCTTGATCACCTCCCGGAGCCTGCTAGTAATCTTCCAGCTTGAAGGAAAGGGCTGAAAGGCAGTGGAAGGAAACACTGTCTGAAGATGAACCCGTAGACTCCTAGGGTTAGGACGACAAGTTGACGAATGTGCTGTGTGTTTATGTGTGAATGAGATGGATGGCGGGAAGGTTCCACATAGTTAGTCTGCATTGGGGGTGTACCAACCTACCAATTGCTAAGAGGTGTCTGAGATATCTTCGTGAGGAGTATAACTGAAGGGAGACAAAGGGGATATTTCCCATACCTGTCATTTTCTTATTTGTGTGTGTCTGTCACCTTAAATATGCTAAAAGGCTGGTTGAGTTATTATGCTTTGTGTGATGGGGTGTCATCTTTTAAAAACTTGGTTGGCGCATATTTCTTGATGTCATTTTATGTCTCCCTTTATTTGTGTGGTGTTTTCTCCTAACCCGTTGACACTGTTAAAATTTCTGCCTTTTGTTGTTAAGGTTGTGGAAAATTGCCTGTTGTGTATAAGGAGTGTTACTGGTTATCTTAAATTCTTTCCGGGGACCACCCCCCCCTTCCTTAGCCTGTGTTCTCCTCTGTAAATTCTGAAGGGGCTCATTCTAATCCACCTGTAAAGAAACGGAGAAATGTCTCTTATATGCTACCTAGCCTTTTGTTAACTCAGTGTAAGTTAATGCTAGCCTTGGAACTAATCTTTCTCTGGCAACTAAGGGAATGAATAGACTGTTCTCATTTTCAAATACTAAAAGCCAGGTTAGTTAAAAGTAAGTCCATTCCTCAAGGTTTAGGCCTTGCCTAAAATCGTAATCAACTACTTGTCCCTGTAAAAACTGTTGGAAATTTCTCAGAGTCTTGTAATGTATGCTGAGTCCCTATATTATATTGTAATACTAAGTAACACTAATGCTTGCATTTTTTTTGGCTATGCTCATTTAATTGTCCATGTCTTACAACTAAGAGTGCTGTTTAGTAATTCATGAGGATTTTTAACAATTTTACCTATTCATAATTAGGAATATGTAGGAACAGATCATTTTACATTTTTGTAGTCTGTTCACTCTAAAGGGTTTTGAACCAGGCCATTTTTGTAAACATCATTGGAAAAGTCATGAAGCAAAAAAAAGGAGAAGAACTCCAAAATGAGCACCAGTCAAAGAAAAGGTAAACAAATTGGCAGTTGCCACTAAAGGCAAAAGCTCCAACCACCCAAAAGAGGCCTAATAAGGATAAACCTGCTAAGGGGATGGTATCAGCTGCTGTGAATGTGGTCAATCTAGGTGCCTGAAGCACAATTGTTCTTAATAGCCTAAGCCCCCAGAACTTTGTCCAATATCTGGACTAAAAAGCTACTGAAAGAGATGGTGCGTCCTCTCCCGAAGGCGGGGGGGAAACACCTAGCTTGGTGATAGTGGCTGTTGACTGAAGGGGGAGGGACATGGCCCAGTGCAACACTCTGTATGCCATCCACCCAGAGAATCCTTGGGTCTATATAAATGTGGCTGGAGTCCAAATTAATTTCTTAATTAGTACTGAGGTTAAGTTTTTAGCCCTTGTGCTCATACTGAACTTCTTCCTCCTAAAACCTGATCTCCAGTGGAATTAAAGGTGTTCCCAAAACTGAATGTTTCACCTGTTACTAAAAGGTGAATTCAAATTATGGCTGTAAAAGATTGTCTATAAATAAATAAAAAGAAAAGCAAAAAGGAAAGGAAAAATGTAAAAAGGTTGTTGGTATACAAATAAAGTTTTAGCAGGAAAACAAAAATAAAATGGTATAAGCACACCAAAAATGGTATAAAGAAAGTTAAAAAATATATATATATATACATACAAAGAAAATTCTATAAACAATCTAGGCATAATAAAGTCTTTTCTGAATGTAAGTCTCCAAACATTTTCGGATTTCTCTTCAAATTTTATATAGAATTTATTTAAGTGCCTAGTTCAAATTATAGTCTAAAACAATCTGTCAAGCTACCATTATAGTCCAGAAATACAAAAGCTGGTACTTGTAATAAAGCTGCAGAAATTAAAGTTTATCATTTAAGTTATGCTAATAACTTCAGACCTTATAGTTTTTGTATAAAAAGGTAATCAGCTACTGCCTGCAATTGTCAAAATGTAGGCCTGACTTTCTTTTATTAAGCTAGAATCCAGTAATTTCATGCCCACATAATGGTCATGCAAAAATTCCAGCCAGTGCCTGCAAATAATGCCACTGCTAAACGCCTTAAGTCAGACAGGGAGAGATTTTCGATTTCTGGCTAGGCAGGACTGCGCCCATTATCAGCTCTGAAGAAATTACAGAAGACGGACCTTCACCCCTCAGCACCCCAAATCATTATGGGATCGAAAAATCTCTAAAGAATAAATAATTGAGGCAGGGTAACTAGCACAGGTTAAACACAAATAAATTTCCTATAGGTAGGTTTTGAAAGGCATTCAAATGTTTCTACTGCAGACCGAGTGGCAACCTGTCCCACCCCTTGGCAAATCCAGGGAAAATTCCATCAAATGTAAGACTAGGACAGTATAATTTCAATTTGCAGGTTAGCATAATAATCACTAGAAATCCTTTGGAGATATAAGTAAACTAAACATAGGTATTTGGTATTTTATCACTCAGGATCCAAGTCCCTGAAATGGAATTTGTTAAACCTTTAAAATTGTTTAATGGTAGGCCTCTTGTTAAGGGCATGCAGGGAGACTTAAAGGAATTAGAAAGTCTTATCCTAAAACAGCAAATGCATGCCTTAGGTTCAGTCCTAAAAGCCATCCATTGTCAAGTCAGAGAATGATTGCCAATTAGTTTAACTACCAATGCTCATTCTTTTAAGCCAGGTGATACAGTATGGGTAAAAGAGTAAAATGTATAATCTCTAAAGCCCCTCTGGAGGGGGCCATTTACTGTTCTTTTACATAACAGAACTAGGCTGGTCTTCCAAGACTGGGAGTGCACCGCAGATTCAGCTTAAGGGAGAACACCCCTTAAGCTGACCATTCGAAAAGTCACGAAACCCAACGAAGGACGTGGAACTAATTTATCCAGCCCTGCTCCAGAAGCGTGAGGATACTTCAGGCCCCGCTTCAATCACACTCTGGAAGCTGATTGATCCATGCACGGTGGAAGATTAAGGATTCGGCTTAAGAACTCAGCGGACATTACTGATAAGCCTTTGTTTTGCTTTGTTAACATTTATACTTGCTAAACCATTTGTAACTTTATTTGTTGTAAAATTAACAGTTGTCCCCATTGATCATGTTAGAAAAGGGTTTCACTAGCATTTCCGTCCTTTCTTACGATAGGAAGTTTACTTGTGCTTTTATGCATTTCTACCTAATCTGGGTATCTACCGCTTCCCCCCCTATACCCAGCATGTAAATGTATAGAAACTATCTGGCCACACTTAAAGGTTTTCCATCATTATTCATCCCAGCCAGAAGTTTGTTATACTGATAAACATATCTGCACCCATAATGGCCAGCTATACTTTGCTAGATTATCAAAACAAAACTACCAGTACACTAAAGCTGGTGTCATAGCTTGTAACACCCCCAGAAGCACAAATTGAGTTTGTTGGGATTTTGCTCCCTCACCCAAAGCTAAAAAGCGAATTAAAGAAACTATACAATCAGTACTTCCTCTGACTGCCCAACAGTCAAATCTAACCCCCTTCCCTCAATCGTGGAAAGTAGGGCAAAATCTGTTTATAAATTTGGCTGAAAATATAGCTTGGACACTAGGTGTCACCAATTGTTGGGTATGTAGAGGGGTACTAATAACTAAAAAGTGGCCTTGTAAGGGAACGTGTCACTGCAACAACCCTGTCAGTGTTGCTAGGACTAGGCCTTGCCAGGGCAGGGACAGGTATTGCCTCCCTAGCCACTCAATCCCATCATTACAGTAGCCTTCGGGCTGCAGTAGAGTCTAACATAAAAAGAATAGAAACTTCTATTTCACACTTACAGGAATCCCTAACCTCTCTGTCTGAAGTAGTTCTGCAAAACCGTAGAGGCTTAAACCTACTGTTCCTCCAGCAAGGTGGCCTCTGCGCCACCCTTGGAGAAGATTGTTGTTTCTACACTGACCATTCAGAAATAGTAAAAGAATCCATAGCTAAAGTGCAAGAAGGTTTGGCTAAGCGTAAATTAGAGCGGGAGTAGAAACAGGGTTGGTTTGAAAGTTGGTTTAACTACTCACCTTGGTTAACCACACTATTGTCTGCTTTAATAGGCCCCATGATCATACTCTTGCTATTGCTAACCTTCGGTTCATGTATTATAAACAAGCTAATAACTTTTGTAAAAAACTAAAATAAACACTGTGCAACTTATGGTCCTCAAACAACAATATCAACAGGTACCCCTGGACAACTCAGCATGTTAAAGGAATCCAAGATTAGATTCACTCTACCCTCATGAGAAGGGGGGAATGAGAGGACCGTAATAAAGTATACCATAGACTTAGGTTAAGAGCATGCTATAACCCAATAAATATGTAATCAGCTTGTGGACAATAGCACAGCCATTTTTAGTTTTCTGCTTTAAAACATAACCTGTAGCTGTTTACAGTTTCAGTTATGGAAAAAACTGCAAAGCTCCAGTTACAAGCTTCAACCCCTTCCCTTATCTCACTTTCCCCTTAGCAACAACCAATCGGGTGCCAGGGGGTAGTCACCTAAATTTCCAGATGTCTCTGCAACTTCCCTAGCTAGTGGGCCAAGGTAGCCTGAGTCAGGCTAGCCAATCCTCCACGATTAAGCTGGCCACCAGAGATTACTACCCAATTAAATGGTAACAAAACTGGAAAGCCCCCCCAAACTCCTCCTCCCTTTGTGTAAAAGCATAAAAGGCATCTGCTTAAGGAAGTCAGGGCCTCTGGGTGTACTCCGCTGTGTCGATTGTCGACAGAGGCCCAGGCTCGAGCTTGTAAATAAAGACCCTCTTGAACTTTCATCGGAATTGGCTCTTGGTGGTTTCTTGGATTGAACTTTCGGCCACTACATCAGAAAATATAAATCGTTTGCAGTGAGTAAAATTAAGAAACCCTGGATCTGGTGATAGCAAGCAGGAGAGTTCTTTTGATGTGGGACTGACTGCCATCATGTCCCCACTAAGAACAGTGCCATGCCTTAGGTATTATTCCTAAGGATAGTGGCAGATCCACAAGCGACCAGCTAGGAAGCCTAGACCAGGATTTAGGAAGAAATTGCCTACCAGATTATTTCCATAATACTTTTACAGATGATTCCTTTCACCAAAAAAGATTTGTTTTTTTGTTTGTTTGTTTGTTTTTTGAGTTGGAGTCTCACTCTGTCACTCAGGTTGGGGTGCAATGGCTCACTCACAGCCACCCAGCATTGATTTGCAGGACTCAGGGGATCCTTCCGCCTCAACCTTCCTAGTAGCAGGAAATAAAGGCACTCACTACCACGCCCAGCTAATTATTTTTTATTTTATTTTATTTTTTTGTAGAGACGAGGTCTTGCCAAGTTGCCCAGGCTGGTCTCGTACGTTTGGGAACAGGCAATCCACTTGTCTCAGCCTCCTCAAGTGCTGAGATTACAGGCAGAACCACCAAGCCCGGTCTCACAAAATAATTTTGTCACTATGTAGGAATAGCTGAGTGGATGACATGTGAGGTTTAAAGAACAGTTAACTAAGGAAATTGAATAAAATGGGCAAGTTTTAAGTGTTTTATGATGAAGTTTTTAAAAATGATAGTACATGCCGGGCTCGGTGGCTCAGCCTGTAATCCCATGCCTTTGGGAGGCTGAGGTGAGTGAACTGCCTGAGCCCGCGGGTTCGAGACCCGCCTGGGCAGTGAGACCTCATCTCTACAATAAATCAAAAAATCAGCCGGGCATGGTGGTGCATGCCTGTAATTCCGGCTACTCGGAAGGCTGAGGCGGAAGGATCGCCGGAGCCCAGCAGGCCGAGGCTGCGGTGGCCGGGAGCGGCCACTGCACTCCAGTCTGGGCGAAAGAGTGAGACTCCAACTGAAAAAAAAAAAAAAAGATAGTACATGTATTTCATGAAAGAAATAAACTTTAAAATTAATAATTTCTTCAGAAATCCATGTTAATTTTGAAATTAATTGTTTCAGGTGCTTCTTTGGTTTCATTCATGCTATGGACCATGGTTGATGAGGCCAAGACCCTAAGGGAATATTAAGAATTTGATGGCAGAATTATGTAAAACTTCACTTTACCAGACAGATTCACTGCATGTAATTCTCTACTCCAAAATTCTTAGCGCTAGTTTTAATTCCCTGAAAGGACCAACTTCAGATTTAAAATGATGAGCCCCTAGAAACATTAATTTTAGTTTCTTTTTTTCCAGCTAATTGAGGCAAATGACCTAAGTGTGAAATTCGCCAGCAGCATTGGTTTTATTTAATATAAAAAGCTTTCTTATCTATAGAGAACAGCAAAGAGAGCCTTGGGCACACACATTTGTCTATGAAGCAGCAGTATCTTCATGGGCTTTGGCCTTTAGGGAGGAAAAAAAAAGCAGAACAAAGAATAGGCATCTTGAATTTTGAATAGATACATTTAGTTGCAGACGGAGGTTACCTACAGGCAATGTGTCTCTAACTCTTTCTGTTATAAATTCTAATTTGTTCTCCTGGGATTAAAACAGAAAAGAACTAATGAACATTTTCAGGGAAGGAGACCAGACATACTACCTAACCATCTTTCCTTGACATGTCACATAACCTCTTAGCACCTTTCTCGTACTTCCTGACGAATTTAACCTGGTAATTTTTATTAAGGACAAAACCCACCAGAGAAAAATGCAAATAAAAGGTCAGAGCTCTCTCTGCTTGGTTATAAAGCCATTTTCATTATTTATTGTTTTTCTTGGTCATTTTATTCTTCGTAATTGTTTAAGTTTTGTCTGTCTCCAAAGGAAATGAATGCCTTGCATTCATTTCTGTAAATATGTATTATGTGTTTATGTGCACCAGATGTATACACAATACTAAGATAAATAATACATAATTATTTATCTTATGTCATATAATATATAAGATATAAGGAGAACTCATTCTAATTGGGGTGACAGAAATGTTTATTATTTACAAAATTCAACAAATATAAAGCTGTGTACATGACGTTAAAAACTGCTATGGAATCTCAGAGAAAGAAACACTTTTTCTTTGTAGCCTTTGTATTCCAGTTTACCACAACTTAACAAAAATATGCAATCTCACGAGTAATGAACTTCTTGCCGGGTCTGGTGGCTCATTCCTGTAATTCCAGTACTTTGGGAGGCAGAGGCGAGAGGATTGCCTGAGCTCACAAGACCTGCCTGGGTAACTTGGCAAGACCTTGTGTCTACAATACATCAAAAAATTAGCCAGGCATGGTGGCACAAGCCTGTAGTTCCAGCATCTAAGAAGGCTGAAGTGGAAGGATTGCCTAAATCCAGCCAGGGTGATAGGGTGAGACTCCAACTCAATGAATAAATGAATGAATAAATGAATGAATGAATAGCTTCAGACACAGAAAGTTGACATTTTACAGTTTGTTGTAGGAAGGCACCCTGAGATTGATGAATCCATATACTGAAGATACAGTCAGCTCAGCCTTGAAGGAGTCTGTAGAGCATGTATAGTGGAAATCTGAAGTCAACCTCAATTCTAGGCTAAAGCACTTTATTCTGAATATAACCTTGCACCTATATAACTTGATACAACTTTAGAAAATTTATTATCTGGACATTATCAGTGTTGCTCTGGGAAAAGTTTACTAAGAGTTCTTGAGAGAAGAAGATATCACAATTGATGACAAATGACTAGAGAGAAGATTTTAATCTATTTGTTTCTTATATACCCTTTGGAGATGTTAAATGAGTTAAAATGCAGGTGAGTAAACAAACTTTTATTGGTACTCCTTCAGGTTCATTGATTTTTTTAACAGACAAGAATGAAAACAATGGCTAGCTAGTGAATCTTTTGTTTCTTAAATATATTTCTATATACTACATTTAATCTATTTAAATGCATCTAATTTAGATGTAAAATAACAGTGTAATTTTTCCTATATTATATAAAATGTATTGATCAGTGGGTACTTACAGAGTTTGAGAAGATATTATTGTAAAGATTCAGGGTGCAGAGGCCTTTCATAGAAATAAAAACTCAGTACTGTACAAACAATGATTGCTTTTGCTGTGATTGAAGCATCATGAATTTGAAGGTTTTTATAAATATTCCATTGTAACTTCATCAGACATCCCCAAATTCCTCAGACAGAAAGCAAGGACTACTGCTTCTGCAGTTGTTATCAAATAGATTGTTCTACCAGTATTTTTTATTTTAGCCATTTATTTAAAAAATATTTTCAAATTCTCAGAAAACTTTTAGCAAAACAAAAACCTCTCATATGTGTTTTAGTTTCCCCAACTATTAACACGTGCCAGATTTGTCATAATTTTTATGTTTCACTTTTCACTTTCTTTTTCTGTACCACGTGAGAGTAAGCAACAGACATGATATACTATTAAACCTCAATGTTTCAATGTATATTTGCAGAAAACAAGAGACATTCTCCTTATAGCAAGAGTACAACCAACAAAATCAGAACATTAATATCAATGCACTATTCACATTTTATCAATTAACTCTTTGAAATTTTTACCAAATGTGTTGGTAATATTCATAATATCTTGAATCATGTGCTGCACTTAGTTGTCAAGTCCCTTTAATTTGTTTCATTCTTAAATAATGCCTCCATCTTTCTTTGTCTTTAATTATTTGATATTTTTAAAAAGTATGGAGCTGCTATTATGCAGAATTTTCTTCAATTCAGATTTAACTGAATTTTCTCATAGTTTAAGCATAATGTATGCATAAACAAATAATGATTTGGAAGGGACAGCAATTCATTAAAAGTGATGTTATGTTCTTTTCCTTGCATCATACCAGGAAGCACATGATGTCAATTTGTTCCATTACTGGTGATAAGAACTTTTATTACTTGGTTAATATGGTGTCTATCTGGTCTCTCCACTGTAAAGTTAATTAGTAATAAGTATATTAAATTCTTAATAAGTGATAAGTATTTTATGAAAAGATACTGAGACTTAAACTGCAAGGTAAAGCTGTCTCTCCTTTTTCATTTATTTAGTTTTATTCATTTTTATACGAAAATTGAATCATGGTTTCTTATTTTACTTATGGTTTATAGTCCGAAACTAATATGGCATCCGAAACTAATGTATGCATATATTACATAATGATAATGGGATACTTATATAATGTAAATGGCTTATAATCTGAAACTAATATTTAATCTAACAAATATATATATATATTTAGAATGCTTGCTTCTAGATGGCTCCTTATATTTAGGTTACCGCCATGGTTTTCTGAGTACCGTCTTCTGGGGTCAATTGCTCTTTTTTGTGCCTGAGTTCTGAAGTCAGCCATTTCTTCAAAGACCTTTCGTTTCCCCTCTCCTCCTCCCCCCGCTTCCTCCTCCTCCTCCTCGCCCCCTTTTTCCTCCTCCTCCTCTTCCTTCTTTTTTATTTTTAGTAGAGAATGGTGTTTAGAAATCAGATACAAACACACACACATTTCTGTATATTTATCTATCTCTCTGGCTGTCTGTCATCTACCATCTATCTATCTCTCAGTCCTAAAAAAAAAAAACAACAACAAGTTTATCTCACTGGCTTTAATATCAATCCACATCACTGGAATTATTTTAGTATAGCCTCTTTGGTTGGCATGATAACATCTCAGATCTGACCCTCTGTGGGTTCCACCAGGGCGTTTCAAGAAAAGTGGAATTAAAGTAAATGTGACAGTACATTAGAGGCAAATTCCAGCTAACCATTATAGAATGAGGCTACTAAGAACCAAATGCCAGACACAAGACCAGTTATGAATCAAGCCTAGAGAATGGTTGTCAACCACAAACAATGAAGAACTCAGTAGATTCTTGTACCTTATGCAGGCAACAGTACAGACTCTCTTAGTAATGTTTTAGACAGTCTATGTATTTGAACACTCTTAAGTTTACCAACAAAACTCATAAATTTTACATGATTTATGCTGATCAAGTCACTAATTTTACTAGAACAAAGATGTTTCTAAGATTCATTATGCTAACTACCTTGATTTACACCAAATATACATTTCAGTTGACGTGCCACATGACTGTCTCAACTATGATCCAATTTAAACTGTATCTTATATCTTGATATATTCCATAAGATTTTATTTTTCAATTTTCAACAGTCTTTTATGCAATATTATTCTACTAATTGACCTACAAATTGCTGATTTTGGATTTGTGTAATTATTTCCTTGTGGGATTTTTAAATTTTTCCTTTATGCTTATAAGTCCTGAAAATTTGAAATTTATTCTAAATATTCAATTAAAAGCAAGCTTTTTTTGTCAAGGTGATTTTATATCTTGTATATTGATTTTTTAATTTGAGAATCCTTATAAACCATAACTTTTTTATAGGTTTAAAGCATTTCAATTGACACAATAATTACTATCTTTTTTATGTTTACCTTGTCACCACCACTTTGGTCAGTGGAACCTCCTTCAAGCTAGGCATCTTTTTTCTTTTGATATGATCACATCGATCTTTGAAAACTTCCCTCTTTCCTTGCACAAGATGTCACATGCTCCCCTTGTACGATACCTCCCTCACAAATGGGATTAGCCATTTTCCCCAGGAACCCTGTATTCTTTTGGTTGAAAATTATATGAGAAACAAAATTCCTGATTCTTGGGATATATATATATGTGTGTGTGTGTATATATATATCATGATATATATATATATCAGATTCATATAATAGGATAGCTCCTTGCCAATTTTGTTGAGTTAATAAAGGTGTATTTTTCAAATTCGAGTTCTAAGTACTAATTTTAGAGCTGCTGTAACATGACAGTGTGGGTTTGAGTAGGAAGTGGGGTGTTTTCAGATTAGTTTTCAGGGAGAGCCTCATTAAAAAAAAAAAGTGACACGAAGAAAGTGAAGACAATCGAAGCAAACCTTCCAGGCAAGAGTGTTCTAGTTAGAGGGAGCAGCAGGTACAAAAACCCTAAGGTAGGAGCTTGCTTAGGATGAGGAAGAATGAGAGATGTAGTGTGATTGGAGTCAAGCCCAAAGTAAGAAGAGAGAATGAAATTAGAGGGGATGAGTTTGGGAGGAGAGAAGGAGGCCACATCATGTACAGTCTTGAAGGTATATTGAGGAAGTTTGTATTTTATGTTGGGTAAGATAGGCGGACATACTAAGACTTATTTTGTTTTGTTTTGAAATAACCGAAGTCTAAATATGATTAATAACACTGAGCCCTAGAAAAGAGAAGAAATAAGAACAAAAGAAATTCTTTGCATGTTTAAGATAGCGTTATTTGATCGGTGTTTCTAGAGGAATTTTTTTATAACATGCATTAAAAGCTGAAATGCTTATACTCTTTCATTCTATAAATCAGCTTGCTAGAATTTTTCTTAATAAAATAATGAAACAAGTATTTGGAATCATTTACAACAGGAAAAAATTAAAGGCAACAACCTATTAATAGAGAAGTAAGTAAAACTGTGCTAAATTATTTTACTGAATTATTATGCAACCTTTAGAACGATAACATGAAACCACACTTTTTACTTGGTGAAATATACATTATATCCATTCAAGAAAAAGAGCAACAGTAAACTAAAAACATAGGGAGAAATTTATAAGCTGCTTCTCTGAAAAGAACTCAGTCTTAAATAGAAAATCTACTTTCTGGCAGGAGTGATACAAATCAAAAGATAGATGTAAGTAAAACATAACCTAAAAAAAGAAATAGGTCAGATATAACAGAATTCAAAACATAATATAACATATGACAATACATTTTCTAATAAAAATAAGAAGTAGAAATTCCTAAAAAATTCAAAAATGCAAAAATGCCGAATTGACCAAAGAAGAAACTAAAAATATATAGATCAATAACTTGTTATGATAGTGAAAATTTAAATACAAAAAAGTAGCTACAACTCTTTCTCGCCCAAATACAAAAATACGACCTAGACAGCTTTAAAGTGTCTTCTATCAATCTTTTAAAGAAAAGCTATGTTCGAACCCATACTGTATTTTCCAGGAAACAGAAAAAGATAAAAGATTATTTAGTTGTTTTGGAGCTTGTAGAAATTTTTATCCCCAATCAACTATAGACAAGATGAGAAAATTAAATACAAAAATTCTAAAGACAATAGAAGCTAATAAAGTCCAACAGTGCAAAATAAAAACATATATCATGACTAAATAGGAATTTTGCCAGTGTTCAGGACAGTTAATAACAAAACTCTTAACATGGCCCATGAACCTGCATAATCTGGCACCTGACTACCCATTTCAACTAAATGTGTGTCTCTCTCCATTGTTAATAGATTCTAGCCACACAGATTTCTATTTCTTCCTATAAGAGCATCAGGTTCTTTCCTGTGTCAATGCCATTTTGCCTGTGACTTCCTCTTCCTGGAATTCTTTCCCAACAGTTTTCCTATCGGCAATCTTTTCTTTCCCCTAGCTCAGGCTCTTTACCTACCTCAGAAAGACCTTTCTTGACTACCGTTTTTGAGAAAAGACTCTGTCTACACTCACTTCTAGCACTTATCTGAACTGTCTTGCATAGGAATTGTTTATTTGGGCATTAAATTCCACTGTTGAAACACCGGTTTGGGGCAGAGACCTTGTTTGGAATAGTGCTAGACCATAGTGCTGGCTACACAAGTTTACTTTAACTTCATAGATAATAAAGGAAGCATGGAAAACCTATTTATGCCTCAGTTTTCTCAACCTTTAATTGGTCTAACAACCAATGTCCTACTTACCTCACAGGCTCTTTAAGAGAAATTGGTAAGACATAGAAATGTGAAAGTGTATTCTGACATGAGAATACCTATTAATTTTATTACTATCCTAACCCTAAGTATCATCTTAGCTGTTACCATCATTGCAAAGCCAATTAAAATCACAAAATACATTTTTCTCCTAGTTTTTGTAAGTATCATTTATGTGACGTAGGTCATTCGGCAGTTGGAGCGGTAATCATTTCTAATGTTCTCTCCTTGGGGATATAGATATACCATTCACTACTTGCTTGAAATCCAAGATTATCACTGTCATATTTTCCCACCATTGAGGAGCTAAGCCAAGGATGTTTATATGTGTTTTGTTGCCTTGCAAACAGATGAACAAGATCCAAGAGAAGAATTGCAGTGGCTGTGCTTAGATGAAGGGCTTTCTTGCTTTTTAAAAGCCATCAATAAGAAATATGGAGAAGCATGGGAATGGGTTGTAAATGGAAGACATCTGAGCCTTCTTTCAGGTGTTCTAGTGGCCACAGGCATAATCAATTATACTTCAAACCTCCAGTATGGAAGATAGCACAAACATGTTGCATATACTTTTAAGTACATTGTAGTTTACTGAGTAGTTTTGTGTACATTACTTTATTGGACTCCCAGTACAAATTACAGGCTAGATTTAATTAGTGCTTTATAATAGCAGTTCACGTTGGCAGGGAAGTCAGGCTGTTTTTAAAGCAATCAAGTGAGAGTTTATAGTGGATGAGGCCTTCCCTTTGTACTGGGTCCCTGATGCCAAAAAGGTTGGGGAACACTGAACTAGCTAACATCAGAAACCATTGTGGGGCTGACAGTATCAACATGCACTGGAAATACAGCGAGAGATATAATATCTGAGAATGGTACTTTATAAGGAAGGAACAATAAGCAGAAGCCATAAACAGGAAACCATGGCATTGGATCTTGAAAAACTGGACAACTTGAATCGGTATGTCGTGTGCATTATAGGATGAACAGCAGCATCACAGGTCATCCAGCAAAAGGTCCGGGGATAAGTGAAAACCTCAGCGGAGTAGAAACGAGGCTGAAGAAAAATAATAGGTATTTCTTTAATTATCATTTGTTTTGTTTTTCCGGAAATAACCAGGCTGAAACGTATTAACCAAATAAACTTGACAATATTCCAGTGTAAGGCCAGATTTAATTAGTGCTTTATAATAGCAGTTCATGTTGGCAGGGAAGTCAGGCTGGTTTTAAAGCAATCAAGTGAGAGTTTATAGTGGATGAGGCCTTCATATTGTCAGTTTCCCTAAAGACACCGCTACCTAGGTAACTTTGTGAATAGAGACTATCACTCAAGATTTAAAATAAATTTCTCATTCTGAATATAAAAGAAATAGATGCCAATCGTAGAAAATTCAGAAAAGGCTGACATTAAAAAAATTCATAAAGTTATATTATAGCTACATATCTTACTACTAAAATTTTAGGGTACTAAATTCTAGCCTTATTATTTGTAATGCATATTTGTATAAAATGCATACTTGACATATATATTTTGATGTATGTCATATATAATTATAATCATATATACATACAAGTATATGTATAGAATAATTACCCATTATACATTGTACACACACACAGAGAAAGAGAGACAAAGAGAGAAGGATGTCATGCTTCACTTAAATTGTGATCACACTGTGTGTACAGCTTTATGTCCTGCTTTGTTTCTCCCCTTAACCAATTGTGAAAATCGGAGTGTATTATGTAACCCCAAATACTGACCTCACCTTTGTCTTGATTGTTATTGTTATTATTATTATTATTTTAGATGTAAGGAAGTTACATGTGTAGGTTTGTTATATTGCATGATGGTGAAGTTTGGGCTACTGTTGAGCCTGTCTCCCAGGTGGTAGTCATGGTATCCGGTGGATAGTTTTTCAATGATTATTCTCCAAATCCCCCTTCCTTTAAGAGTGATCCTCAGTATCTGTTATTCCCATCCTTTTGCCCATGTGTATTCAGTGCTTAGTTCCCACTTATTTGGGAGAGTATGTGGTATTTAGTTGTTGTCTGATTCTGTGATAGTTTGCTTAGGATGATGGTCTCTAGCGGCATCCATTTTTTTTACAAAAAACATATTTTTGTTTTTGTGGGGAGTTTTGATGACTTAGTATTTCATGGTATATATTAGTACTGGTCCCCTGTGTGATCTTTGCCAGAGTCAAGAAAAAAAATTTTTTTTTTTGAGTTGGAGTCTCACTCTGTCGCCCAGACTAGAGTGCAGTGGCCGCTCCCTGCCACTGCAGCCTCGACCTGCTGGGCTCCGGCAATCCTTCCACCTCAGCCTTCCACATCGCTGGAACTACAGGCGTACGCTACCACACCCGGCTAATTTTTTGATTTGTTGTGGAGATGAAGTCTCACCAAGTTGCCCAGGCGGGTCTCGAACCCACGGGCTCAGGCAATTCACTCACCTCAGCCTCCCAGGGCACGGGATTATAGGCTGAGCCACCAAGCCCGGCTAAGAAAATTTAAGCCTTTTCTTTTCTCATATTTCTCCAGTCTTCAATGGGAAAAATGAGATCAAACTCACCTAGATACATTTAGACATGTGAACACACACACACACACACACACACACACACACACACACACACACACACTGCAAATAAATAAGTCTCACATCGATGACAATCTAAATCCAATTTTAAGAAGCATTTTTTATACGAATGCAAATAATCCACACTGCTTCCCCTACTCATGATGAAGGGGAAAAAAAGTATCAGATCACTTGACTTATTCTTGTAATCATGGCACTTTGCTTGGGAGCTCAAGGTGAGAGGATTGCTTAGGGCCAAGAGTGCAAAGTGAGACTGGGCAACATAACAAGACTCTGTGTCTCAAAAAAACAAAACAAAACAAAAAAATAGCAGGCTTGGTGGCATGTGCCTGTAGTCTCAGCAATTTAGGAGACCGAGGTAGGAAGATCACTTGAGACCAGGAGTTTGAGGCTGCATTGAACCATGATTATATGACTGTATTCCAGTCTAGGTGACAGACTGAGACCCCAACTCTAAAAAAAAAAACAAAACAGATATTATTTGCTCTTTCTGACATGTCCAGAGTCTACTGATTAATAAGAAATGCAGTTTAGTGACTATACTTTTGAAAAAATAGGGCATTGTCTCCCGAAATTGCAGTTTTTATTTTGCCTTGATATAGAAAAATGTAATCCCGCACCTTGTGAGGCTGAGGTGAGTGGATTGCCTGAGCCCGTGGGTTCGAGACCCGCCTGGGCAACTTGGCGAGACATCATCTCTACAATACAAAAATAAGGCGGGTGTGGTAGCGCGCGCCTGTAGTTCCAGCTACTTGGAAGGCAGAGGCGGAAGCACAGCAGGTCGAGGCTGCAGTGGCTGGGAATGGCCACTGCACTCTAGTCTGGGCGACAGAGTGAGACTCCAACTCACAAAAAAAAAAAAGAAAGAAAGAAAAAAAGAAAAATGTCTTAAGCACGATATGGTTCCTCTCTGAGTGCCATTGTTTACTTAACCACTCCCCATTGGTGACTATGTTGTATCATCTCTCTTGCTTATAAGCATATCAACATTAAGGATTCTTTCATAAGTTTCACAGAAAAACAGACAAGTCAGAGTTAGTAATAAGCTAATTGGCTAAAACGGTGAACAAGCTTTCAGCAAACTTCGGTTTGGGTCTTCACTAGTCCCTTAACCATCTGAGGAATAATGGGCAAATTACCCAGATTTTGTGTGCTCCTGTCTTCCTTATCAAAATTTTGGAGATAAGCAAAGCAGTTTTCAGATCCCTTCAAACTCTAGTCTATAATTCTACAAATAGTTTTGTAAAACAGCCATTTGCAGCCCTGAGCCAAATTATCTCCAAATGCTTTAAACTATCAATGATATCAGTTAAGTAATTATCAGTCATAACATGAATTATCCTTGATTTTTAAGTAGATTGCATCTGCCTTTCATGGTTATCAAGGACAAATGATAATTGTTTAAAATCAAGGCAGGTAGCCGGGCTTGGTGGCTCAGCCTGTAATCTCACGCCTTTGGGAGGTTGAGGTGAGTGGATTGCCTGAGCCCGCGGGTTCGAGACCTGCCTGGGCAGCGAGACCTCATCTCTACAATCAATCAAAAAATCAGCTGGACGTGGTAGCACTTGGAATTCTGAGGTGGAAGGATCCAGCTACTTGGAAGGCTGAGGTGGAAGGATCGCCGGAGCCCAGCAGGTCGAGGCTGTGGTGGCCGGGAGCGGCCACTGCACTCCAGTCTGGGTGACAGAGTGAGACTCCAACTCAAAAAATAAATAAATAAATAAATAATAAATAAATAAAATAAAATCAAGGCAGGAGAGATTATTGTTGGTCATCAGTGAGTGATTACTCATCTGATCACAAGATGGGCCCCTCTAGACTTTCCATCATTTAACATTCATTATTGAGCTCCTGTGCTGAACTGAACACTCTTCGCTGCAGGAATCCATTAGTAAGCAAATCATAAAGGTCCCTACACCAGAGACCTTAAATTCAAGATATAATCATTATGGATAGACCAAGAGACTTGTCGGTGCCAAGCTAGGGAAGGTAGGTATGTCTTGGCACATGTAGGGAGTTTTGAGAGTTGGATCCTTTAGTGGAGCTTGAGGAAGGACAGGACAGAGGAAAGAGGTAGATGATTCTTTCTATTACAAAATTAAATGTAAACATCTCTCCAGCCCAAACCTCAATCACTCTTGTATTGCCTGCCCTATTTTGGGAAAGGTTCCTGACCTGAGTGATCTCACCTCTTTAAATATCTCAAAGTTACTGAACTTTTGGACTATATCTTGAAATGCTGACAGATGAATTTTGGCCTCTGACACCATTTATTCCTTCAAAGTCTTCTGGTTAATTCTCCAATTTCATTGCCGAGAGGAGTAATGACAAAGGTTCCAACATGCTAACTTTCATTTTTGGCTACAATTCCTTCCACCACCCCCTCAATCTTTTTCCAAGTAACAGTTACATAAGTTACTATATTCATGTTGGAATCCAGACTGTGGATGTGTGCTCCAAAGCAAAGTTTAGGCATGCTATCATTTCCATTCCATATTGAACTGCTTCCAGACCACCATTGTCCTCAACAAAAATGTCACAGAGGAAATTATAGGAGCAATAAAGTTAAAACAGTTTAGAATTGAGAAAGATGAGAAATCTAGAGTTAAAAAGCACATGAAATGACAATACGATGAAATGCAAATGGATACAGATTCTAATATCTAGTCAACTAACAGCACTGCAAGTTGGGTAAATCATGCTATATCTTTGCACTTTAATATCTTCAGGCATGAAATGAAACAGTTGGATCAGAAATTCTCTAGTGTCTAAATATATCTTGCTGGTGTGGTTTAAACAATCTTATTGAGAGCAGATGAGCCTGGAATTTTCCAGAACCATACTTCTATACTTCTTTCTTCTCCTGGGATGTTGTTATTCTACACACAAGAAAGCTAAGATGTGACTTAATCATGTTTTTTTTTAAAAGATAAAGTGTTCATGTAATACATAAAAGATTTTTTTTCAAGTTCCTGAATAAGGATAATAGTGGCCTACATTTTTGAAGCTGGAGAGTCTTGACTCTCAGAGAAAAGAAAATGACTGCTGAGAAAGGTAATTAAGATGGTAATAGACAATAGACAGTCTTGGATAGTTATTATTCATCTTATTTAAAGGCAAGGAGGTTGTGATGGCTTTAAAATTATGTCCATAAATTGTTTGATACTTAGAAAGTAGTAGGATTTATGGTATGTCTCTTCTGATTATTTTTTTACTACGACTGCAGCTTCAATTTTTACGACTGCACCTTCTGGGCTCAGGTGGTCCTTCCACCTTAGCCTTCCAAGTACTGGAATTACAGGCATATTTCACCATGCCCAGCTAATCTCCTCTGTTATAAAAATACTGATTCTCTCTCTCTCTCTCTCTCTCTCTCTCTCTCTCTCTCTCTCTCTCTCTCTCTCTCATTACCTGTTCTAAGGGAAGACAGTGTCTATAGCAAAAACTCAATTACAGTAAAGTCCATGTGATGAAGTACTGGATATGTCTCTAGCCAACAGCCAGTAAGGAATTAAGGTTCATAATCCAACATTCAGCAATGAACTTGGCCATATCTACCAACAATTACTTGATTGAGCTTAGAAATGGATTGCTCCCCAGTCAAGTTTTCAGTTGAGGATGAAGCCCCAGCTGACAGCTGGATTGCAGCTTCATAAGAAACCTTGAGTACAAATCTATCTAGGACACTTGCAAAATTCCTAACCCTCAGAAAAATGAAGTAGAAATGTTTTATTTTGAATTGCTAAATTTTGTAACAATTTGTTAAACAGCAATAGGTAATTAATACAAAAGTGAACTACAGACACTCTCAAAGGAATCTTCCATTTGTTTCATATCTCTATTTGCTAAAAAGTAAACTATACACCTTCAAGTCTGATCTTCAAAGTTCATTTCAACCTAATTTTTTTCAAACTTGTCACACAACATTACTATATATACCCTGAGTTACAGTCTAACTGAAACTAGACTTTTTGCTGGAATTACACTTTCAAGCTGCTGAGATTTTTGTATGTGGTTTTCCCTGGGATAGAAAACAAACAAACAAACAAACACAAAACTCTTCCCACCAAACTATCCAAAGCTCAAAGCATATCTCATTTGCAATATATCCTAGAGTTTAAACACATTGAGTCTGTGTCAAATGCTACTCGAGTGTTATATAATTTAGGGCAAGTAACATTTTGACATCTAAAAATATGGATCCTTTTTACCTACATCAAATAATTTATATAGGGATGAAATAGAATTAATATGTGTAAAAACACTGAACGGTGCTTAATGGGCAGGCATCTAATTGTTTCTTACCATCATTATTGTTGTAATTCTCTTTTCATTACCTATGGGGGCTTTTTTGTGTTTTCTTAATTCAGATGTAATCTCCCCTTTTGAAATCTGACTGTACCTTTTTTATTCTCTAAGAAAATTTATATTCTTTTCATGACAATTATTTCTACATCTTAATAATTGTATATAGGGATGGCATCTTTTCCCGTTGTTCCCTGAAGTGCCTCACATGAGGTAAGTGAACTACACTAATTCCATATGCACTGGTTGACCATAACCTTTCAAATATTTGTTTAAAAATAATATTGGCTCCTAAATTTTTTTTCAAGTCTTTCTGGAAATCAGATCACTCTGGGTTGGTAGATATTTACCACATTCTAAATATTTATATTGATTTTTCTATTGTGACCAAGAGGATTGAACATTTGAGCCTCTAGTGTGACCTAACTGTAGAGCAAAACAAACTAGTCAACTACTTGATCCCAGTGTCTTCAACCTTTATTTCAAGTCAAGATGTTTAAATTTCTTTTTGCTTCTGATTTCTGAAGGTCACACTTTCCTTACATGTATCATTCATCTTTTGTTTAGGTTGAATCTGCAGGTAGACAAAGAGACTGACCTTTTAGTACACCTGTCATTGTGCATACCTTTTTGGTCTGTATTATAAGAAAGCATTTCCTTGAGGGCCAAATAAAATCGACTTTTTAAAATGCACAATTTGGTCTCTTTCCTGTGATTTTACTACAAGAGACGTCTGGCATGTGAACGTAATGATTCACATAAAATTCTAGTGTATTAATACAAAAACTACTTTTATGTGTGTTGTGGTTCCAGAGAAGGCTGAAAGCTTATGTGCTGGTCTGCGAAACAAAGAGAAAAACTGGCCATTTGAAAGGCAGTAAAGGTTTATTTTATGTCCTATTCTCATTTATGCCACTAGCTGTGATTACCTTAAAATCTTTATATATGTGATAATAAAAAGCAAAGAAAAAATATTTCTGTCCCTAGCAAACTGTGCTGTTTATTAGTCACATTGGAGTATTGATAGAATATATTAAAGTCATAAATTTTTTGAAAGCTGGTAGAGAGCTTGGGGATTATCTCATGTAGTGATTCCTAATCTGGGATTCCTAAAGAATTATTTTCAAATATTTTTGAAACCTAATATAAATTATCCATTGATCTATGATATAAATATTCACACATAAAAGGTTTCACAGAAAATTCAGACCAGAGGAGTGAGAATAAGAATAAAAGGAGTTTGGGCTGGGATTTTCTGGCTCTGTACTTTTATAGATAAAAAACAAACCTAGATATTTTAATTATTTTCTCAAGGTGACTTAGGATTTTGGTGTCATGACTTATAAACCAGTCACTTGATTTCCATTCAGTATTAGTTTCAGCTTTTCTTCTGACAATAAACCAGCCTGAGACTGAACTAATTCTTTGTGGTCTCTCTGGCCAGAGCTGTATGGCTCTATCTGCAGGCCAAGAGGCGCCCAGTTAAAATCTTTCAGAGACGTGGACTCTTATTTTCATTGTTGACCTCATAATACCATTTTTGTAACTCTCTCTGATGGTCACCACCATTTGTATTTTTTTTTTTGCAAGACTTATTTGAATCTTGGTGGTGTACCTTTTCTTCCTGTGCAATTGGATGCTGTTTCATCCCTGTCTCATTTATTCACATTCAAGGTTATTATTATTATTATTATTATTATTATATCATATTTACTGAGCATCAATTATTTAACAGCCATTTCATCAAATACTTCAGAAACATACTTCATTAAAAGCTAATAACAGTTCTGTGAGTTCTAGTAATTAAGATTTAGCCAATTTAAGTAACTACATCAAGCTCACTTAGTTTTTGAGTATCCTGTCCAGGGTTGTTATTCAGGCATTATTCTTCTAAAACTGCTGTATTCTTAGTTCAAACTGCAAACAATTTGAATGTGAAAAGTCATTTATCTTCATACTATCAAGGTCAAATTTGTTAAAATTATAAAATAGATAAAAGTCACTCGTGTCTTTTTCTCACTAATCCTTTCCTCGCCTTTTTACTAATTTTGTGTCCAGTATATGAGGACCTTGCCTAAGCAAAGTACAGCCCGTCTATCATGGCTTACCTATTTAGTATAGCTTTAGAAAAATTCTTATAGCAACTGTCAGATTAAAAGGGATTCAATAGTTTAACAATGTTTAACAGCAGCTTAGCAATTAGTAGCTTACAATAATTGTGTGCCTTTCTTAAAAGATTTTTTTTAACTCAAAAGCATGACTCAAAATAATAAAATTTGTGACAAATAAAATTATGGGGAATTATATGCCAAATGGGGGAAATAATTAACAGTAACCCCAAGATTTACACAGACAGTTTTCTCATTTATGCTTCCAACCAGGCATAGATGAGGTATGGTGGAGAGAGGGAGGCATAAGGTATAAAGAGAGTTTCATCTCATGGTAGAGAGATCTCTTGGTCTGTAATTAGGTGTCCTGAGCTCTGAGACTAAGTTTTTTTGTTTATTCATTCAATAATTACGATTGGTTGAGAAGTTAATATATACTGGGCATCCTGACAAGTGTATAAAGAGAACATAGTCATGATCCCTGTGTCCATGAATCATACACTTTCTGATGGGAAATAAACACTGACTGAACACGTATGTATGTGAAGTAACTCACAGTTACTTTTGCTAAATGAGGGCTCTGGAGAGACAGACCAGAGGAACATCACCCAGCTCAGGGTGACCAAGAAAGACAGTGGGAAGCCATTGTAAGGTTTGACCAAATGAGTCACAAGGACCAGATTTGCATTTTATTTTAGACATTGCTTAGCATCCAACATCCTATTTACTTATTCTCTTCGTAGCCAAACTGCCTTAAGATTGTTAATTACAAGTTGATATTTTTTCTTAATCTTCCATTTGTTTTTAAATGTTTTGTACCATGAAGTACATATACACTAAATAATGGTTATACGGTCTACATGCAAGTTGAAGAATAAAAATGGCTTAAGAATATTCTCCACCTTCGAATAGCCTCACCTTCAGTGTCCTTGTTGCCTTTGCTACCTCCTCACTTCCTAATAAAACTATCCTGAATTTTATAATAGTCTCTTGCTTTTTACTTTTATTATATACAACTGCTTTCATATTCACTGTATTGTATATTTTTGTCTATTTGAAAAGTATGTGTGTGTGAATCTATGTGTGCATGCACTCACACCCACATATGACCACGGGCAATAAAACTCTAAATGAGATTAACGCTCTAAAATAATTTTGCACTCAGATTATTCTACAAGTATCTTTAAGTTCTCGTGCCAATTTATAGATCTTCTTTTAGGAAAAATAGGTGTACAGCTTGCATAAGAAGATTGTTAGATAAATGTGATACATGTATATAAATTAAAACATTAAGTTTAGATGTATATAGCTTTTGTAATATCCTGCTTTAACCAATTTTTTTTCAACTTAAGTTGCCAACTATCACATGGGATTGTATACACTCTATTATAAATGAATAGAATTATTAGCAGCTGGATCATTTACCTTAAAACTAGCTTAAAGATTTGTGGTTAAACTGTTATATTAGCTGTGTTATACAATGGTATTAACATGTTCATTCTCTGTCTCAGTAATTTTTCTTCTCTATTATTTAGATAAATTATTACCACACCATTAATGAAAAAGATCCTAGCTAATCTCTAGAGCAGAGTAGAATTTTATTTGTCTAGCAAAACTCTACTCTTTGCTCTTCCTTCCCATTTGGTTCATTCTCCTTGATCTCTATAAGCACATTATATCCGCTTCTCTTTCCTCTTCCTCCCTCACAAACTTGATTGTAGGGGATTGTTATTCATAGGGATTACAATATTCAAATAAATCTTATTACAATCTTTACCCTGATTGTATCTTTCTTCTGTAATAATACTCTGTTCTTCATATTCGTTCATTTCTTCTCCACCTGGTGCTGGCATCTTACTTCAGTGGTCACACAGAACTCCTAAAAATTTACATGAATTTGAGGAATGTGACCTCAAATGATCTCTGAAGTAACTTTTTTTTTTTGACCTCATATGAATTGTCTCATGTGATCTTCACAACAGAGTTTGATAGGGCTCACAATTGCTATATTTAAAAGGAAAATAATTGTAACTTTTTTATAACAAAAAGTTCAATTATTAGTAACCTAAATTTATGTCTTAAGATTGCTACTGACTAGATTTTTAACTTTATTCAAATAACATTATCTCTAGGTCTCACCCTTTTCATTAGTGAAAAGTAAAAATAACAAAAAAGAAAGAAGGGGGCATGTTTGATTTTCTTTAATCTCTTCCTGCTCTAATACTTTTAACAGTTTGTTATTCGTTGACTCTACTCCCCTGCTGGATGAGCTGGTGGTAATAACCAGGCAAGATGTGTGAATAACTCCATCCTGCTCCCTGGCCCTGTGGGTAAGTGCACTTGTACTTCCTTTAAGGAAAGAAGGAACATCTACTGAATGGGCTTCCAGCCTTAGGCTCCTCTGACCCTGCCTATAACAGCATTCAGCTTTGTAAGGAACAAAGGGAATCGAATGACTTGGAACAGGAGTTGGAACAGGAATTTGACAGGCCTGTCTTTGCCAATCCCTGCTAAACCTCTGATGCTGTTTCTCCTTATGAATCACTCCACACTCATTGAGTTGTGCCATCGCCAACTGCTCTCGTTGGCAGGAACCTCTGAGGACTTCGCAGGCCACTGCCTGTACGCAGTGCCAAATGGATTGTGGAATGGATGATTGACGCTCAAATAAGCATCCTGCCTTGTGGCAACACAGAACATAACTGTTATTATTACGTATGGAGCCTTTCAAAACACCATGTTAAATAGACCATGTGAAGGGAAATTAACACCAAATTACTATTAGGAGCTACTTTTAAAACAGATGAATTGAGAGGCCAACGATGCTCACTTCTAATCAGTCACCAAGGTTGTTCTCATTTTCATCTTTTTCATGCCTTACTTAGTTCAGTTACTCATCATTTAGTATTATCTTGGTGCAATTGTCTCATAGCTGGACTTTTTGCTCTGAGTCTTGTCCATTTAATTCATTTTCCACACTACTGCATTTTTTTCTGGAAGTTTCCTTATATCCTTCACAATAAAATCCAATTTGCTTTACATTATGTGAAATGTCCTTCCTGAAGTAGTCTCTTCCAAACTCTTCAGCTACATCTTTGTCCCATACCTCTGCTCACCTTACATGCAACTCAGTCAGTCAATTGGTAGTTCTTTCTATATGTGCCCCTATTAACAATGAATACTTAAATGCAAATTTTTAATAAAAAATTTATCTTTCAGAGTCACAAGTGAGAATTCCTAGGAAGGTTGATTTTTGGTTAAGTTTGAATGTGTTCGTTGGTTTTAAGCATGAAGCACAACTCAGATAAATTATGCATATTAATAACTGTTGGGCTGAATGGTATCTCCCAAAAATATGTACCTATGGTCTACTCCCCAGAACTTGTGAATATTACCTTATGACAGCAGTGAATATTCTTGCATATTTTAGTTAGCTTGGGCTATAAAAACAGAATACCATAGACTGGATATCTTAAAAAAGAAAAAAAATATTTCTCACAGTTCTAAGGGGGCTGGAAAGTCCAAGATCAAGTTTCTGGCAGATACTGTGTTTGGTGAAAGTTTTTTTTTTTTTCTGGTTTGCAGATGGCCATCTTTACATTGTGTTCTCACATGGCAGAGAACAGAGAAAGAAAAAGCAAAGTTTAATGTCTCTGATGATAAAGACATTGGTATGTTTGAATGTTTTTGAAGTCCTCGTGATTGGGATTAGTGCCCTAATAAAAGAATCTCTATAGAATTACCTTACTTCTACCATGTTAAGATGCAGTTGAAAGATACTATCTATGAAGAAACAGGGCCCCACCAGACACTGAATCTTCTAAAGACTTGCTCTTGTACTTCTCACTTTCCAGAACTGAGAGAAATAAATTCCTGTTGTTTAAAAGCTGTCCATTGTATGCATTTTGTTATAGCAGCCTGAATAGACTACCAGGTCACTAATCCCATTCATATTATCCCTAATGAACTGATTATCTACTAAAGGGAAGATAAGATTTCAACATATGATTTTTTTTTCTTAAGGAGGAGGGGACAAAAATTCAGTTTATAACAATGGGTATCATAAAATATGTGATTAATTTAAGGATCTTGGGAGTAAGGTTTATCTTGGATGATCCAGGTCTGCCCTACTGCAATAGTATGTAAATGTATAGGAGAAAAGCCCAGGGATGTTTTGAGACATAAGAGGAGAAGACATTGTGACCACAGAGACACGGATGGAAGTAATGTGATAAGTTAATAATTTCCTGCAATTAGTAGAAGTTGGAAAAGATGGATGGAATCTCCTAAGGAGCCTTTGAAAGAAGAATGGCTATTCTGATACCTTGATTTCTAATTTATAGGCTTCTGAACTGTGCGAGAAAGAAATTACTGTTGTTTTAAGCCACTAAGTTTATTTAAATTTGTTACAGCAGCCTCAGGAAACTAATACAAGCACTTTAGTGAGAAGCACAGATAACTAGGAATATACAGAATCAAGCAGGCAGGATCAACTGAAGACATGCAAACCATATACATGATTTGTCTGATGTCAAAGTATCATCCTCACATTAAAGGTGACTTTAGTCACACATTTTATTTGACAGATAGAAAAACTGAAGACATTTGAACTTCAGTGGCTCCCCAAACTTGCACGTGTTGAATGACTGTTCCATGGTGAGAGTTTATATCTCCTGAAACACCCACCAAGACTCTCTTTATTAGCCCTCACTGCCTGTCACTTGAAAATTGCAGACTTGTTCAACCTAGCTTTGTTTGAAATTGCAAAACTTTGAAATGTGACTAGGTCTTTACAATAGAAAATTGGTTTAGATAAATTTCATTGTAACACAATGATAGGACACCAGCAAGCTATTAAAATAGTCCAGTCATTCAAATAAATGTTATAAAATTTTGAGAATGAGCATGAAAACAAATTCACAACATATTATTAAGGAAAGCAAGCAGTTCACAAGATGGAATCTTAAGTACAATTTCATTTTTATAAATAAATTATAAAATATTTAAAATAAAGATATGAAAGATCATATACCTTAGTGTTAATTGTAGTTGTCTCTGATCACAAGGAGTATAGATGATTTTTATTTTTCTCTATATTTTTTATTTCATAATTTCTTTATAATTAATACAGACTGATTTTTATAATAAAAGGTTTGGGTTTTTTCTCTTAAATTTCAAAGAATATTTACTGTATGCCTCAGGTGCTATTCCTGTGACCAGACACATATAGTCTACATTTTAATTAAGGATTGGTTTGGGGGCTTGGGATTCAGGATTATCACAAGGCTGAATAAGAGTGAACAACTAAGAAATAGGAATAAATATAGATAGTGGATGGTGAAGAGGGAATGCAGGTATAGATGTGCTGACTAGAAGATGGCAAGTTGAAGAATGAACCTTGGATATCTTCCCTGTTAACAATCTGAATTTTGTGACTTGCACTGTCATTATTTTATCCAGCAATTATATTATTTTGATGACTCAAAGTTTTCCTCTAAGTAAGATCTGAGACAAGGCAGTCAGTCTGTGGAACAACTAGGCAGCAGAGCCTGAATGTCCTAGAGATAAGACTTCCGTCAAGATTGAAGTCTGCTAAGACTTAGCTTACCTGGCAATGGGAGTAAAGAGTTAGGAGAGATCTGACCTGAGAACAGGAGATAATTCAGGCAGCAAGCAAGGGCATGTGCAGATAGATCTATGTCTCCTTTTGTGCAAACTTCAGTCTTTGTACTACCCCAGTGGCCTAGTAATTTTGTAAGGTTAATTTTTCAGTGAAAACTTACTTTTGAACAAGAGGAAAAAAGAAATAAAAAACACTCCAATCTGAGACTCAAATAATAAGAAAAATAAATCTTTAAAGAAATTAGTAATGTTGTATATCTTGCCCTGTAGCAAGATCTAGCCATACGTATAGCTGAAATATATCACTATTCATAGCACCTTTTGGGGAGTATAAATTGTTATAACCTTCCTGGAAAATAATTTAGCACATTTAACAATTTGTCCTAAAATCTTGAGGAAATAATTTGAAGGGTAGACAAAAATTGTGTATAAATAAGTCATCCCTGTGAAATTCATAATATTAAAAACCCAGAAACAAATTAAATGTCCAAAATTAGATGAATGGTTGAGTAATGTATAGTACTTACATATAATAGACTATTCTGTAGTCATTAAAAATTATATTTCTAAAATTTAGTGAAAAGAAATATATTAAATTGTACATACACTATGATAATTATACATAATTTTTAGACATACCTGTGTAAATATATAAATATATACCGAAAAATAACTTAAAGGGCATTTTTTCATTCTGTAAGTGTAGAAAATGCAATTATACATGCCACTTTTCAAGAACATGTCTACCATATACTGAGATATACCAGTACTGTCCTATGCATCTTTCTCTTTGCAAAGTAATTAATATATTATTTTTCTGTATCAAAAATTCTAATTATATTGAACATAAAGATACAGGCAAATTAAAAAGACAGGGAAGAGAAAACATCAAAACAATACTTTTCCTTTTTTATTCTAAATGAGTGGCACACATAGATGGACCGCACTTGATTCCTCTGTGTTTTAGCAACACTATGCATATTAAGCACAGTGGAAAATAATTATTTAAAGGTAATTCTATGGATGCCAGAGTAGCTCTGGATCAAAAAAAGAGACAAGAAATGATATACAAAAACACCCTAGCTGATATGTCTTTCACAAAGTCAAATAGAAAAGGTTTGCATCAAGAAATTATGACTTTACAATTTTCTGAATATCATATGATGACTTATATTTTTACCTTTTCATGGGGACTACCAGGCTAGCACAGAAGTACACGGCATACTGGGAGCATTGCAGCCATTGTCATGGTTGTCTCAAAAGCCAAATTCTTCATTTTCTTCCCTGATAGCAGTTTCTTCTTGTTAAAAGAACTCTGATTTTGTGAAATAGCCATTGTCTTCCTCAAAACTGTATGTTCATCCAGAAAGGCTGGAGCAGAAGTTACATCTTGACTTATCTAAGTTAATCATTGCAAGAACATTTACCTCACCAGTGACACACAACCTAGTTCGGATCAATGTATGTTAGGGACAGTCTGCAGATGTTGCTTCTGGGGAGATTCCTTAGCTCTCAAGGGAACAAAGAAGGAATAGTCTGTTTTCTTTCCTATGGACATAAATATAAGGAGATGTGATGCCACAGCTATTTCACAACTGGGAGAAAGCTAGTCAAGCATTAAAGATGGCAGAACGAAAGTATGTGAGTCCTGCAAGACACTTTTGAGATATGGAATTAACCAACAAGGAACCACTCTGGAGCCATCCTATGTTGTACTCCTTGTTATATGGGGTAACAAAAGTCCTTCTGTGGTTTTTCTTCTGAATTCAAGTTTCTGTTACTGAAAGCTGAAATTATTTCAACTAATACAGAGAGTAAAGAAAATGTTTGTGGAATTCAATTCAATTAGAGGTGATCATGTGAGGTCTATGTACCATAAAAAACACAAAGGACTAGAAGGTAAGTCAAGAGAGTCAGGGGCCTGATTATGTAGGAATTTAGCGTCTGCATTGAAGCTTTGCATTGATAAGGAGCCTGTAGTGGTTTTAAACAAGGAATTGATAAGATTTTATTCTGCTATTTTGATTCATTTTTGTGGTTCCAAGTTTTTTTTTCTCTAGTCTGCTACTTCAGTTCATTCTTTACACACACACACACACACACACACACACACACACACACACACACACACGAAAGTTATTTTAGTTCTTTTCCTTCTACCTTTTCCCTTAGCCATTTGTCTTATTGATCTTCCACTCATCTTACGATTGTTAACATTAATGCTGTTAATCCAACTCTAGCTTTTGACCTTATTCCTCTTCTGTGCTTTCTTCTATTTGTCCCCTGACTTTGGTTATGCTTTCTAAGAGCTTTTAATCTCTCCAAATATAAAACTCTTTTGAATATGTGGGCTCAGGATGAGGGTTGCATTTACCAAAGTGAATTTGTATGTAATTGAAGAATCCCTTTGCAAAGTAAATGATTAGTGGTGAATTAAATTTTCTTGTAAATTTAATTTTCATACTTAAGAGTGACTTTTAGAGAGGCTAACCTACAGATGAATAAGAATTGTTTCTGTTTTAAGTTGTCTTTTTTTCTTTTTCATATTGTGGAACCCTGAGTGTCTTCTCCAAAGACTTAAATTTACTACTCTCATAGATGAATGAATTTGAAGCTCAGGTGAATTGCAGTGTATTTGAAACTGAGATGCCCTTTCTTTTTCCCCTTCCTATAACTATGTTTTGTTCTACCATATATTTTCTAGAATATGCCTGTTTGAAAATGTAAGCAATGTTAATCAAATACTTTTTAGATTCCATGTCTTGGAATAATTAAAATAAAATTATCTGTATCACTTGGTCTTGGTTTTAAACTTGTTACTTGTTCTACTATATTGGGGAGTTGTACTGTTGATTCCTAATTTAATTATAAAGTAATTAATAAGTTTAGTGATGTTATAATATCAGTGGGAAAAATTCATTTTTGTTAATACTTTGATTTACTAAAAGGTCAGTAACTTCATTAAGAAATGCAACATGGTAAGCAATGACTTGCCTTTCAATAGACTCAGGTGTACCTTATATCTTCACAAGACTTTATTCTCCTTTTTCTGAGTATGAGGCTTTCGCAGTAGTACCTTCCAGGCTGAAGTCCTAGTGGAAGAGCCCTCTTTTAACACCCTTTCTAATAAGGAAAAGTTAAAAAAAGAAAGAAAAAAGAAAAGGAAGAATTTATTTTTCTTATTTTAAGGTCAAAAATTATCTTCAATTTGTTTTATCCAAGGTACCCTGGCTGACTGACTTCTAGAAGGTGGAAGGTTAAAGTGTGTGTTTTTTTTTTAAATTTACTTACAGTACATATTTACTTACAGTAAATTACTTTATATAATAACTTTACAGTTAGTACAGTTATTACTTTACATTTACTTACAGTACTTACTTAAGTACATATCTTAAAAATTATGGTAAGACTTTTTTGTTTTCTAGGGAAAGTCCAAAGCACAGTTCTGTCACTTCAACAACATAAAATATTTATTAATTTACTTACTCATTTAGCACTCTCTATATAAAATCTTATATTTTAATGTCCATAAATTCATTTATTCTTCATACCAATTTGTATAATAAACTTCACTATTATTTCCATTTTATAGATTAAGAAATTGAGACTTAGTGTTCAGAAAGATTATAACTTGTCTAACATTATACTGCTTATCTGGTTAAGACCATTTTTTTCTGAAACCAGTGAGCATCAGGTGAAGGCAGTTTTAAAAGAATAAAATGAGAGACTTGTTTAATAAAATGAAAATAATGGAGGAAATACAAAATAAAGGAAAAAAAAAGAAAGGTCCCTGGGAACATTTATTACGTTTCTATTATTATGTTTTCCTTGTCCATAAAGCGGAGTTATCAATTCATCTTGCATTTAGTTGTCAAATAAAGTTATTCCAAATCAGACATCAGGGATGCTGCCTATTGCCTCGACTACTAAATATTACCTTTTCCAGATTCTCTTTACTGTGTTTGGTGATCTTGCTGAGACATCTGGTTACTTTGTCTTAAACTCATGGGTTTTCTCTTTGTTTGAACAGTGCCCAGAAATTGTGGTAGGATTTGGAGACCAGTACTTGTTCCTCTGATTGTTTTCTTCTTTCAGGATCTGCTCCCAGTTCAGTTTCCCCAAGATTTTTGTCATCCTCCCCACTCGCTCTTATAAGTACCAAGCCATTACCACTCAATCTGAACTCAATGTTATTTTTAAATAACCGGAAAATACCACAGCCTGGCACAGTTTTTGTTAAGATACATTTTGGTGATGTATTCTAAAAAATTTGTATGATTCTGACCAGTTTAATTTTTAAGTGCAGTTTCTATTTTGAGAAATCGCACTCTTATTTGGAATCTATTTCAATCTAATGAACATTGAGGATTTTGCTCATACATGTACTATCATCGTTCCAATGTCAGTAGCACCTCTTTTCACATAATTATGCAAAACACTGTCACATATTCATAACAATGTCAAAGTCTTTTATTTTACACTTGATTTATTTACATTTCTTCATTTATTCATGCATTCATTTGTGTTTACAGGCATAACTCTATGCAATTTTATTACCTATAATAAAATCACCAACAAAATCAAGGTGTTCAAACTGTACTATTAAGATAAGAATTCCTTGTGCAACCGGGCTCAGTGGCTCTGCCTGTAATCCCGCACCTTGGGAGGTTGAGGTGAGTGGATTGCCTGAACTCACAGGTTCGAGACCCGCCTGGGCAACTTGGCGAGACGTCATCTCCACAATAAAAAAAATTTAAAAAAATCAGCCAGGCGTGGTAACGCGCGCCTGTAGTTCCAGCTACTTGGAAGGCTGAGGCAGAAGGATCGCTGGAGCCCAGCAGGTCAAGGCTGCTGTGGCCGGGAGCAGCCACTGCACTCCAGTCTGGGCGACAGAGTGAGACTCCAACTCAAAAAAAAAAAAATAATTCCTTGTGCTACTCCTTCAAACCCACACTACTTTATCCTCTTATTCTCAATACCCCTCTCCCCTAGTAAGCACAAATCCATTCTCTATCTCTACAATGATGGAATTTCATGAATACTACATAAATAAAATCATGCATTACGTATGCTTCCAAAACTGGCATTTTTCATTTTTCACTCAGCATAATTTCCTGTAGTCCATCCAAGTTTTTACACATATCAATAGTTTGTTGCTTTTTTTGCTGAGTAGGATTTCACAGGCTGGGTGTACCACAGTTTATTTAACCATACACCCTTTGGGTAGCTCCAGATTTCGGCTCTAATGAACGAAACTGCTATCAATAACATTCATCGTGTTCCTGTGTGAAACAAACGAACACACACACACACACACACACACACACACACACACACACAGACAAAATCCTTCATTTTTCTGTGATAACTGTTCACAATCATAATTGCAGGGCCACATAAAAACTCTATTTTTAATTATAAAAGGAACAGCCAAAGTATTTTCCAGAATAACTGAACCATTTTACATTCCACCAGCTATGTATGAGTGATTAATTTTCTCTGCACGCTTCCCAGACTTTGGTGTTATTCACATTTTTTAAAAACTCTTCCAATAGGTGTGGAGTGATCATCTCACTGTGGTTGTATTGTGCATTTGTTTAATGGTGAATGATGTTGACCATCTTTTCTTGTATTTATTTGACATTATATATCCTCTTTGGTGAAATATCCACTTACGTCTTTTTTATTTTCTAATTGGTTTACTTTTTAATGTTGAGTGCTGAAAATTCTCTATGTATACTATGTATAAGGACTTCATTGAATGTATAACTTACGGATATTTTCTTCCAGTCTCAAATTTGTCTTTTCATTCTTTGTACAGGTTTGTACTTGAGAGCAAAAGTTTACAGTTTTGATGAAATCCAATTTATTGTATTTTATTCTTATTAATTATGATTTTGGAGTCAATGTTAGGAATTCTTTGCCTAATCCTAGGTGTAATTTTCTCCTACATTTTTTCTTAGAAGTGTTATATTTTTACATGTTACAATTAAAATTTTGATTTATTCTGCATTAAATTTTGTATAAGGTATGAGTCTTATGTAGAGGAAAAATTTTTACTGATGGGTGTCCAATTTTTGTAGCACTGTTTATTGAAATGGCTATCTTTCCTCCATTGAATTTATCTTGCTATTTATCAAAAATTAACTGAAGCTATTTCTACATAATTGGGCGTACCACACTGTCTTAATGACTATCTTTATGTGGTAAGGTCTAACACTAGTACATGTGAGTCTTCTCTAGTCTTCTCTTTGAAAACATTGTTGGTTATATTAGAGCTTTTCCATTTTCACATCAATTTTACAATATACTTGCCTAGTATAGTTACAAAGAAGCTTGCTAAAATTTTCAGAGAAATTTTACTAAATCTAGAGATCAATTTGGAAACAATAGATATTCTTCATATGTGGAATCTTCCAAACCATGGATATGGTATGTCTCTCTAAAACTTTAAGGTTTTCTTTCATTTTTTTCATCATATTTAATAATTTTTATGATACAAATCCTGTACATATGCTGATAGACTTGTTAGAATTTCTTTGGGATAATTGTAAATGTTACTGTGTTTTTATAAAATTGGTTCCCACTATTTTGTATATAGAAATAAAATTATTTTTGTGTTGATATTGTGTTCTGTGAACTTAATAAACTCATTTACTAATTTTAATCTTTTTATAGATTTCTTGGAGTTTTCTATATGAGCAATCAAGTTGTCTGCAGTTACAGCTTTATTTTTTTCCTATTCAATATACACCTTTACTATTAATTTTTGTTATGTGTTATTGCCTTATTGTGATGAGTACAACATATATTAGTATGCTAAATAACAGTGACAAGAGTGTACATTCTCACCATGTCCCCAAATTTGGAAGAAAAACATTATCTTTCACTATTAATTATGATGTTAGCTATAGGTTTTTGTAAATGTTCTTTACCACATTCGAATTTTTTTCATTCTTTTATAAAGTCATGAATTGATTTTTTAATATATTTTTCTGTATCAACTGATATAATCATATATCTTTTTTTAGCCAGTTAATATGATGGATTACATTGATTAATTTTGGTTTTACCAGCTTTGCACACCAGAAATTACTTGTCACTTAGTAGTAGTTATAATTATTTTATGCATTTCTAAATTTAATTTTTTTTTTTTTTTTTTTTTAGAATTTGTGTTTCTAAGTTCATGAGACAATTTTTAGTTAGTTTTCTTTCCATTTTTTTTTTTTTTTCTGGTTTAGGTATCAGAGTAACCCTGGAGTCATAAAATAAGTTGAGAAATGTTCTTTCTTCAGGTTTTTGGAAGAGATTGTATGAAATTGATGTTAGTTTTTCTTTGAGAATGTGAGACATTATGAGCCTGGAGAATTTCTTTCTAAAACTTTTAAGTTATAAATTCAATTTCTTTAATGTTTTCAGGACTATTCAATTTACCTGTTGCATCTTGTCTAAGTTTTGGTAGTTTGTGATTTTTAAGGAATTGGTTCGCTGCTTCAAAGTTGTCAAATTTAGGAGCATAAAGTTGTATGTAATATTCCCTCATTCTTTTAATGTCTTCAGGATCTGTTGTGATATTCATCGTTATTTCTGATATCAGTAGTTTGTCTTCTTGCTTTGTTCTTTGTGTATTTTATTAGATGTTTATTAATGTTATTGTTCATTTCTGAATAACCAATCAACTCTTTGCTTCATTAATTTTTTATTTTACTTTCTTATTTCCAGTTTCATTTATTTCTGTCTGTATTCCTATTATCTCCTTACTTTGTTCTGTTTATTTTGTTCTTCTTTGGTGTGTGTGTGGTGCGTGTGTGTATTTGAGTGTGTGTGCTTTTGAGGTGGGAATTTAGTTATTGATTCGAGAAATTTCTGCTTTTGTAATATATACATTCATTGTCATAAATTTCCCTTTCAGAACGTCTTTAGCTTTTCATAAACATTGATAGGCTTTATTTTCATTTTTGTTCAGTTTGATGTAATATCTTTTTCTTTGAAACTTTCTCTTTGACCCATGATTTATATAAAAATGTTTTGTTTAGTTTCCAATTATTTGTAGATATGCCTGTTATCTTTCTTTTATTGACTTCTTGTTTGATTTCATTGTACTTGGGGAACACACTGTGTATAATTTCAATTTTAAAAAAATATTGATTAAGATTTGTTTTGCAAGCAAGGATATGAACTATCTTTCTGAACCCTCTCTAAGCACTTGAAAATAATGTATATTCTGCTGTTTGGTGGAATGTTCTATAAATCTCATTTATATCCTGCTGGTTGATAGTGTTGTTGAGTACTTCTATATTCTTACTGATTTTCTGTCTAGTAGTTCTATCAACTGCTGAGAGTGGAATATTGAAGCAAGCCCCTAACCATAAGTTAAATTTGTCTATTTCTCCTTTCAGCTCTAGTAGTTTTTATGTCATATATTTTGACTCTCTGTTGTTTGGTACATACACATTTGGGATTACTATACATCCTTAGTTTTTCCTCATTTCTAGTAATTTTTTTTCTATTCTACTTTATTCAATATTATTATAGTTACTGCTTTTTTGATTAAGTTTTGAAGTATATGTATATATATATCACGTATATCCATTGTTATATATATATAATTATATATAAAATAATAAATATATAGTTCCATTCTTTTACTGTTAATGTGTTCATGTCTTAATGTTGAAGTCAATTTCTCATGAACAGCATATGGTTTTGTTTCTTGTTAATTCATTCTGCCAAACTCTTTGATTAGTTTATTTTGACTATTTAAATTTAAATAATTATATTTGCTTATTAGGGTTGCCATAAAAAATGTCACAGACTGGCTAGCTTAAACAGCATGCATTTATTTTCTTATAACTCTATGGGTTAGAAGTCCAAATCAAGTTGTCAGTAGGTTTGTTTTTTTCTGATGCAACTGTCTTCAGCTTGTACATGGCTTCCTTGTCATTGTGTTTCCCTCTTTTCTCTCTCTCTCTCACTATTTCTCCCTCCATCTCTTTGTTCCTGTTTGGTATAGCAGACTTCTCTAGGATACAGACTAGTGGTATATGAGACCCAGGGAATTTACCATGTTGTCATTCCTCAGTCCCTGAAGTCCTAGCCATCCTCCTGCTTCCAGCTTTCAAGGTCTCTTTATCAATATCTGACCAAAAAGAAGTAAGGTATTTTGCATAAAGATAGGAACATCAGGGAATAGTAAGTCTGTGATAAATTTTTCTGAAAACAGAACTTTTCCAAAATATTTTTAATCAGTATATGCATGCTGAGAACTTTGGTTTTCTATCTCAAATTTCTACAATCACTCATATAGACCATCATAAATCTTTTTATAATAGCTGATAAGAAGTAACACCTATCTTCTGTCTTTATCCTAGTGTATTGTCTGAAAAAGTTTGCAACTTAGCCCCTTTTTTGGACAAAAAGAAAAAATTACAAACAAAATGAGAATAGAGAATAGGAATAGCCAAAGATTCTAAGTTGGGAACATTAAACCTGTTGAGAAAGGGAGACTTACTGCACACTTAATTAAGGGATTAGTTTTATAGGAGGATGACCTATCCTTTGTGAGCATCACTGTGTTCTTGTGCATGAATTTGTCATGCATTTTGCTTGTTTTTTTCTCGTTCTCTTTCTGAATTTTAAAGGCATAACGTTTTCCTGGAAAATATCAACCAACTTAGGCCATGCTAAATTAGAGAACTATAGACAAAATGTAAAGACAGAAGAGATAATGAGATAAAGTATATTTTTACTTGTCTTCCTTCTGTTGAGATCAATAGCAATGTCAAGCTAGAGGCTCAGACAAACTTTGAGAAACAATTCTCAAATGCCACAATTTCATGTTTCTCACAGATGTGATATATTCTCACATCATCTATTTCCCTTACCCACAACCTCTCATGGGTTGCTGACCTTCTGCCTGTAGAACAGTTTCCGGTTATTGAACAGATTCATTCTATTTCTCTTACTGAGGTTTTTTCTTTTCTTTTCTCCTTTTCTCATCTCTACAAACTTGGCTAATTGACTTTTCTATTACAAAAATGTGTAATATCACACAACACAACACAAAATAATTTCACCTTAATCAGTTCCTGGAGTAAGTCATGAGAATCAGATGTTATAATGGACAAGGGATTGATTCTTGGAAAATCAATGCATTAGGAAACACTGTAAGAATGTCCAATCAAATTGGCATTTCATGATTAGTTGCCATACTTTCCGAGATATAGATTAAATAATTCTGGAGAACATCTCAGCTTGAATAAATTTCTTGATTTGTTTGATGAAAGGCTTTGTAAAATTCTCTGTAAGGAACAGGAAAGAACGTGTGGTCATTGCTGTGAGAATAGCACTGCATTCCTCCAGAGAATGACCAATTCTTTTACATTTTTATACAGCCCTGAGTAAATTGTGGGTATTAAATCACATAATTGCTAATAAAATAAAATAGAATCAGTGTATTTTACACAGTTCTCCTTCCAATCTATTCTCAAGAGCCAGAATTACCATTTTTAAAGGCAAATAATTGTTATTTTATCTCGCTGTTTAAATCTCTTTAACAGCCTCTCATTTCTTTCAGAATAAAGAAAAAACTCATAACCTCACATAAGTAGACTCACATGGTCTTATCTTCAACTTTCCTGTCCTATCTCATCATATCACGGACCCCTTTGCTTCCTGTGACACTATTCCCCTTACTCAACACTCATTCACTTGCCACAGGATTGACACATGCTGATTTTACTGCTAGAAACACCTTAACACCTTTCCTCGTCTCTTGGCCTAGATAACTGATGCTCATAGTGAAACTGAGTTTTTATGTATTCAGGAAAGCCTCTGAGTTCCTCAATTGTCAAGTCCTTCTACTATGGACAATAGTAACATCCATTAACTCTCATTTATGGTGTTGACTATAGTCTCAATACCAAAATTACAAATATAATCGTTTTACTGTGGCAGGATGTGGCAAATGCTCAAATATATTTCTCATATGATTGAGTGAATAAACACAGAAACACATGTAGCTGATTCGGGATCAGCAGTTGGTCTCACCTGGGCTGCCACTAGCCCAGCAGCAAGAAGGAGGGGTTAATAGCAGTTAAAGGTATTTCCTTTTGAAAGGCAAGTTGCAACTTTAAAGACCCGCCAGGCACCCAGGCTGGTTTTGTTTAAGAAAGGCCAAATGGCCCAGAGACTGGCTATTTCATGGAAATGGAAAAGAGTCTTATCTAAAACCCCCCTTCTGAAGTTGAGGGTTTACAAGCCTGCAGTTCCTGTAAACCATTTGTTCTTTAAAAAAAAATCTGATTTTGCTAAGTACAACCTTGTAAGATTCCAAAGGAAGTATGTAATCACTCAACATGACCCCCTCCCTTACCTAAACAAGGGTATAAGACCCCACGTCTCCTGTTCTGGGGCACTAGGTTTGGACACATTAGTTCCACTGAGCCCGCTGTGCTAGCCAGCGTAATAAATTGCCACTTCCTATAATAGTCTCGGTGTTACGGTCTCTCTATTTTTCCCACTACATTACTGTCATGTTTCCCTGATTAGACTGTCAGCTTCAAGAAAACAAGTACCATAGCTATTTTAGTACAGTTTTATCCCCCAACTTAATGCCACACTTGCCACAGAGTAGGTACTCAGCAAATGCTTTCTTAATGTATGGATGAATAGTTTGGTTCAGTGTCCATTATCTAGGAGTTAATAAACAACGCTGAGTAGAGTATGTTGCACATGAGAGTTCAAAAATATTAAGTAAGTGAATGAATACATGAATAAATAAATGTTGAATTATCTGTGAGTCAATTAACTGCTTGTGAACTTCTGGGTCATTTATCATTTTAGTTTGACATTTGGTGCCATATATTTACTACAATAAAGGTCTTCTTTCCTTCCACTGATAGATGAAAGAATACACATAATTTCTATTATTAATCTATAAAAAAAGAATAAACTCAGAAGCTATGTTATATAATAAATTGTACAATGTGTGCCAAAGGTCAGGCCAAACCAATCAGAGAATTTATTTCTGTGTCCTGAATCCAACCCCATTTTATATAGATACTACTTGGTGCTAAGAGAATGTAAAAGACATGGCTGACACACATAGTCAAGTCTGTCTGTGCTCTAGGCATGATGTGAACAGAAAGTTCTTGAGTCTATAATCCATAGTTGTTTTGAGCTTTCTAGACATCTCCAAGATATTGGCATACTGATAGTCTTTATTTCTCTCTTTACTTCTTCTGCACATAAATATACAGTCAAATTGTTATAAATACAGCATTTCTCGCCAGCAGTAAATGTAAAACATTTGACAAACTTCTCTGAATTGATGTTTTCCCTTCCTTGTCTGTGTGAACCTGGAGGGAGTGACCTGCATTAGCATCACTTTCGTGTCTAATTTGCCTAACTCAGAAAGAGTTACCTAACAGTTTACCTAACAGTTCTCATATTTTATATACTTTAAAGAGGCTTTATTCCAGAAACCACATTTAAAAAATTTTATTTATTAGCTGGTTGTAATGACACCTATAGAGAAAGCTGAACGGTGCCCAGACTGCAATACAGATACATGATTGTTGTGATCTTACTAGAAGATAGAATAATCTAAAGTCATTTTAGCAAAATTTGGTATCTGGAGTTCCTAACATACCTCAAGTCTTAAGCTATCATGCATTTTCTTCCCTTTTGCTTTTTCCTTAAGATAAAATAAAACATCAAAAGGACAGCCTTTTACCACTGGCATTTTCATGTTGATTTTTGGTCCCTAAAGAGCAATAGGGGTACTTCAAGGAGGAGGATGAGGGCCCTGACTGATCTCACATGCCTGGAGATTTTTCTTTCCTCTGGTCCTCAGTTTCTTCTTCTATAGGAGAAGACTGGTTTGTTACAATTTATATGGTTTCTTGAAGTACCATTTATTTATTATGTAATTTAATTTTTTGTTTAAGATACAAGGTTAATTACTATGGGATATTTAAAAAGTAGAAGGGATACAAATCATACTGACATTATCGTTAAAACTTAGCACCAGTTTTTTATGGGACTGAAATGTTGATTTATTAATGTGCGCCTTTTTCAATAAAAATTATTGATTTAAAGCAGTAATTTTGAAAGAAGACAGCTATACCAAGTTATATATATAATTGGAAATTAGAGACTGAACTAGACTGAAGCAAAATAATTAAAGTAGGATATAGTATATCCAAGTGAGTTTTATATCACATTCTTACCTCCTACCCTGCCTTGTTGTCAGCATTTACTTACTCTCCTTGGCAATTATCCTATCCTGTGACCTCTGTTTTCTTTTGTTGTTGTCGTTTTATCCTGTAAGTCCAGTTTCCAGGTACAATAGAGTACTTACACCTGTTGTACCCAAAATGACACATGGTCTACAGTCCCTTTTTCACCCTCCACATTCACATATTTTTTTGTTCCTTCTACCACAGGTCCCTCTGCTCAGCTTTTAAAAGTGGCATTTAGAGCACATGACCCTTATATTTATATTACTGATATTTTAACAAGATTACTACATTTCTTTTTTATTTTCTTAAATTTACACTTAATAGTGGGTGGGTGTCCTAAAAATGGCTTCAATTTTGCTATTTTAACCTCAAATAAAAACTAAAGGAAAAACTTCAAGCCAAGTAAAGTGTTTATGTGAAAGCTGAAAATAGAAAGGATTTAGGCCAGGTAGGTTTTAGGACTTTTTCTGTAATCATGTAAAGACTCAAATCAGAAGACTTACAACTTCATTTTGTATGAAGATGATCATTACATTTTGGAAAATTTTTAGATATATTCTCAGATATTGAAAGTGTTCACGACTCATCATTGTCTATGTTTTTTACAAAACATATGTAACAGCTTACTGAGATGAGCTTTCTATTTTTTGTGTTTGTTTTTGTTTTTTGAATTGGAGTCTACCTTTGTCACCCAGGCTGGAGTGCAATGGCACGCTCTCGGCCACCACAGCCTTGACCTGCTGGGCTCTGGCAATCCTTCCGCCTCAGCCTTTGTAGCTGGAACTATAGGCACGTACTACCATGCCTGACTAATTTTTTTTATTTATTGTAGAAACGAGGTCTGGCCAAGTTTCCCGGGTGGGTCTCGAACCCTTGGGCTCAGGCAATTCACTCACCTCGGCCTCCCAAAGTACTGGGATTACAGGCTGAGCCACCGAGCCCAGTTGAGTTTTCTATCTTTTAAAGGAGTGGATTTTGGTGTTTCAGTGGAAGAGAAGCTCCCTTAAAAAGGGGAGTTTTTTTCACATCTTTGACTATCAAATTACTTTTTGTTTATTTGCTTGCTTGTTTTAGGTGTCAGCATGTTCTTGTAGGGTTAAAAAAATAATAACAAAACAAAACAAAAAACATGTAGGCTGTTCTTCTCCCAACAGATAGCTTATAGAAGAGAGACAGTAATAAAGCAAGTGGCTCACTCACTAGGACCTTCTTCCTAACCCTCCACCCAAAGCTCTTCAGGGTAACTAGTGGTTTGAAGTTGGCCATGGACAACCACAGGGGCGTGTAAGAACACTGGTGCTACTGAGCAATTTCCACTTGGCTGTGGGCACACTTAGTGTTTACAGCCACCCTCCATTCTTATTGCCTGTGCTTGCATATCAATTTTGCAAAGGAATGCTAAGAGTAAGATGAACTCCTGGGGACATCTTCACAGGGGCTAGACAGAGGTGGGTCGGAGAGATGAAACAGCATCACTGAAGCCATGCTCAGAGATCCCCACAATCTCTTCGTGTCATGCAGGGGGTTCCTAAGGGAGGCAGAGGTACTGGAAGAGGTAGGAACTGGGTGGACCTGGGATCACAATAAAGACACTGTGTTGGGAAGAACCTTGACACCCATGGCAAAGGAGCAAGTTCATGGACTCCAGCAGAATGTGCTTGTTTATTATTGCCCTCTTGCCTATCCCTGACATGCCTTAAAATCAACTTGTCCAGTAAACAGAATCAGAACAGATCCTCAGTTAAAAGAGGTTCACAGAAGTTACAGAGGATACTACAGGACTTAGAAGATAAAAGGAGGAAACTACTGCCATGAGGTCACTTAAGCCATACCTCTTCCCTATACCCAGATGCAATTTTGCAAAAGACAGTCAAAAAAGTAGAACTTTGAATGGTCAAACACTGACCTAAGTGCACCAAACAGAGGTTGTATTAATTAAAGAGATTTCTTAAATTATTGCCTCAGATTAGCACTGAATTACTGGCCAAAACGAATCCCTTCTGCCACCAGTTTCCCTTTAGTCAGGAACTCAGGAGAAAGGGTAGATGAGTTATAGAGAAATAAAGCAGCTATCTTTTCCTTGCACATCTCAGCATGATGTGAATTATGAATAGCCCAACTGCCTATAGTTTTCTTCTCAGTGGTATTTTCTACAGAAGTTTCCAGGTTCAACTAGTGCCTACTGAACAAAAGCTATGGTATATTAGGCTGCCACCTGTCTCTGATCTGAGAGCCTGTCTCTGATCTGAGAAATGATTTTATCATGGGGATCTATAAGATAAGTTAATGAAAAAAAATACCCAATATAGGTAGATGATACATTTCTAAAGGGTAGAAGTTCTCTTCAATCCAAAGTTGCCTAGTGCCTTTTCAACCAAACATGCATATGTGCACACACATACACACACAACAGATGTGTGTAATATCTAGAAAAGATTTAGGTACACAGTAGACATTTAGTCACTGGTAATTTATGTTGGATGATGACACATTAGTCTACGATGAACATTGATGCACATTCAATAAAAGTTTTTTGGCATTTGCTTTGCAATGCAAGCTTACGCACATTGTAGTTGTCTGAGCTTTGGGGAATTGCTTAAAAGTCCTAGGCCTGGTTAGAAATTTTCAGGGATACAATTAAAAACAAGAGCCTGATATTGTGATCTTAAAAAGAGTGATTCAATAGCCCTTGGGCAGAAATATCTAGGTTTTATTAAGGAACACTTCCTTTTGGCTCATTCTTCCAGGAAAAAAAAAAAAAAACTAGTGTGTTACACACACACACTAGTTTAAAATAGTGCTCACAGTTCGCCTCTGTCTCTGTTGGTAATAATTATTTCAATTTCTTTTAGCATGAGGTGATAATTTACAGACCTCCTTTTTACTATAGAATAAAATAGTTGGACTTGGTAACTGTTCTCCAATCCAAACCTCACTGAGAATTTTTAAGCTTCACAAATTATTTGCCAGGACTTGGGGAGTATAAAGAATAAGATGGAGTAAGAGAAAAATGAAATGTAAAACTTTAGAATGAAATGCAGAAGTGTTGACAAATGAAAGATAAAAATGAAAATTTATGATGACTTGGTTGAGTCAGAAAATGTTCCAAATATTAACATTTTTATCTTTTTTGTTCTTTTACTTTGGCTTTTCTTCTTAATTTTGAGTGTTTTAGAATGAGAAATGCACAATAAATTGGGTTTTAGGAGCAATACAAGGTGGGAAGACTTGGTTTGTGTTACTCCCTAGAACACATGGTTTGAGAAAAATCCTAAGGGACATAGTGTCAGTAGTGACTAACAAAACAGAAGTACATCCCACATTCCTTGATGCTAGGTCCTAGGAAGAAAAAAAAGTGACATATGTGTATTTAAGAAAGGGCCCTGACCTCAAGCAGTGAAAGGTCCCACAAATGCAGTGTTCTGAAAGACTGATTTTAGTCCAACAGCTAAAAATTGATAATCTCCAATGTACCTCCAGGTGTATCTATATCACGATGAAAAATGTGTCTTTTTCTCATCTGGGAATTTACAATAACAATGTTCTTTTAACAGAGTAAAGCTATCAGGTTAATGTTAAACTACAGGAAGTCAGGGCCATGACTAGGGATTCATTTCTACTTTCTTAGACCTCAGCAAGTGCCAGAGACATTGTGAGTTAAAGAAGAATAAGTGATTGGATGCCCCTTGTTCCTCTTGTTCCCTAATTTTTGATTTAAAAAAAAATGCCTATAACCCATGAGTACTGGGCTGATGGATTCCACCTCATGTGTAGATTCATGGTTTTCATGACACTTTCCTATTAAGCATTCAGAACTGTCCTTTCTGGTAGTCTGCTTTCTGAGCTTGAAATTTAAATTTAAACAAACTAATTCACACAATGGGGAAAAAATGTGTGAATAAGCAGTTTCCTTTTGCATGTTGATTCATTGTAAAACAAACAAGAGAAAAGCCTTTGGTAACATTTCATGGAAGAGGAGAGAAGAGATTTTGACAATACAGGGAGCACAGGTTTTCTGGGGTCATCATGCCTCATGCCTTGCAAATGGCCCTAATGCAGGTGGAGCAGTCCTATCCTAGGAGGGACTCCTCATTGAGAAGGAGCAGACTGTCCTTTTAGGACTATAAAAACCACCAGATTCATAGTAGCTGCTTTATTCTACGCTACAGAAACTATAGCCTTTTGCCACAGTCCAGTGCCCTCAGTGTGATCATTTTGCCAAAGCTTACCTGAGGCAGAGCATTGTAAATATGGGAATATTTTATTTCAGCTCTAAAATGACACACAGCCAGTTCCTATTATTCTCAACCCCTCATGGTTTATCGCTGGAGCATTCGAGAAGCACCACGACTTCTACCCTTAAGAAGAGACTAGGCAAGGGTGCCTGAATGAAGCATATTTGTATACCTAACCCTTAACTGTACCCCACAATATCAAAATAAAAAATATTGATTAAAAAAAAGAGAAAAGACTAGGCTGCAGATTCCTGTTTTGAATTATTTCCTGAGCTTCTTCATTATTTACTGAGATTCCTGAAATGCAAACAACCAGAATGTTATCAGGCAAAGGCAGATCCCCTGAGCCTTTTATCATTCTGGCTGCAATTTTGCATATTTCCTTTATAACCAGACAGCATACCAAATGAAGCTAGACTCTTTAAAGGGAAATGAGGCAATTGGAATGTCAGTTTTATTTAGTAATATATTGTAAAAACTAAACAGCATATCCGGCTGATTGACAAAATCCATCCAACTGTTAAAGGCAAAACAAAACTATCTCAAGAGGTACAGTTATGCAGATCTTGCTTTAACCTACAGGCAGATATTGAGAGAGAGCAAGAGAGAGAGAGAGAGATAAGAAAGAAAATACTGAAGCAGAATGCTACATATGGAACTGTTCAACTGATAAAATTCAGAGAGAGAGTGAGGAACTCAAAAGCAGGACTATCATGTCATATTTTCTTTCTTCTTCTTCAAAGAGCCTTTGAGCTTCTTCCACAGGCTGTCTTTTCTCTTCAGTTTCTTTTCCATTAAGGATGGCATGGACTCTTTCTTGCGGATCTCCCTAACTAAGCCATGAAAAGCATCATCAATACAGAATCTGAGGGCTGCAGAGGTCTCAAAAAAACCACAGTTATATTCCTGGGCCAGACTCAAGCCTTCTTCTGTAGAGACCTAAGGGAGAAATAAATGATATTAAAAAGAGAGAAAGGGAGAGACTCTTCAATTTTTTTAAAAATGTGAAACATGAGCTTTCATTTAAGGAAGAACCATAGAATTTCTGAACCTGAAGGACAAATGAGAAATTAGAATTCCTGAAGGGATATCTTATTAAAAGTGATTAAAAATGTAACTTGAAATCAGCTCTTCAAATGTTAAAAAAGCAACATTACATAGTGGTCAAAAGCATGGCTTTTTACTAAAACTACGTTGTTTCATGTACTAGGTCAACCACTTTTTAGCTTTGCAAACTTGACTAAATTTATTAAGTTTGTGGTCTCAATTTCCTCCTCTGTAACATAAGACATAGTACCAACCTCAGGAGCATTTGTTAGGATTAAATGAGATCATCATCATCTATAAAAGGTACACAAACCTGATGGACATATGTTTAAAGCTCTACAAATGTTAGTTATTATTGTAGTCCAGCACTTTCACTTAAGAACAAGTGACAGGATGAAGTTGTCATGAAACTTTGAAAAACAATCTTCCAACAAAAGAAAACAAAAAAACAAAATATTGCCATTTATGATAAATAAGCCTTTCTCTAGCCAAACACTTCAGAGCAAGCTTAAAGCTCCAGTGAGTCTTTTGTGACCACACAGTGGTTTATGCTATTATAATGGATCTCTTGAGACCGTGAACTGAATGAGGTCAGGAACTATGCCTCATTTATCATCCCTTTAATATTTACGTATCATGGTTCCTGGTGCCTCAGTCACCATTGGGGGTATTAGAAGTGTTAAAAAAAGGATTAATAAAATTACCTAGAGTTTAATAAGTATTAACTAAGATGCAAAGACAAATTATGTACAGATATTTGAACAGTGGATAATATATCACTGTAGCTGGTATGCTAATATTCTTGCTTAAAATTTAGTGCTCCTGATGTGGCCGAAAGGGAGGTTGGTAGCAGTTAAAGGTATTCCCCTTTGAAAGGCAAGCAGCAAGCCTTTCAGGCACCAAGCAGGTTTTGTTTAAGAAAGGCCAAATGGCCAGAGACTGGCCATTTCATGGAAATGCAAAAGAACAACTAATTCACAAACTTATTGAAAACCCCTCTTCTGAAGTTGACGGTTTACAACCCTGTAGTTCCTGAAAACCATTTGTTCTTTGAAAAATCTGATTTTGCTGAGTACAACCTTGTAAGATAACAAAGGAAATATGTAATCACTCAACAAGACCCCCTCCCTTACCTAAACAAGGGTACAAGATCCCACTTCGCCGGGCTTGGTGGCTCAGCCTGTAATCCCGTGCCTTTGGGAGGCTTAGGTGAGTGGATTGCCTGAGCCCACAGGTTTGAGACCCGCCTGGGCAGGCGAGACCTCATCTCTACAATAAATCAAAAAAATTAGCTGGGCGTGGTAGCACGCGCCTATAATTCCGGCTACTCGGAAGGCTGAGGTGGAAGGATCGCCGGAGCCCAGCGGCCACTGCACTCCAGTCTGGGTGACAGAGTGAGACTCCAACTCAAAAAAAAAAAGACCCCACTTCTCCCATTCTGGGGGCCTCGACCTGGAAGCATTAGTCCCTCAAGCCTGCTGGGCCAGCCAGCTAAATAAAGTGCCACTTCCTATAATAATCTTGGTGTCATGATCTCTCTGTCTTCCTGCTACATTCCCATAAAGCTCTAGCAGATTATTAGTCTGGAATGCTGAGGAACTAGGATTCAGACTAGAATGAATAGAACTACCAGCCCATCCATACTGTACATGTGGCACAACTAAGAAAAAAAAACTTGTCCTTTTAAGTTATTGACTTTTTATAACTGTTTATAATAACAGCAGCAACCAATTTTTTAAATGAATACACTAACCCCATTTGGCTAAGAAGTGGCTAAACTGGGGTATAAAAAAATCTGTCAGATCTATCTGATTCCAAAGACAAGTCCCTCACTTTAGTCTGTGATAGATTAACCTCATCGTGGGCTGTTAAACGGAAATGAGTAACTGTCATGTTTTAAACCTATAAGACACAAAATATCTAGATTCTCCTCTTTTTCTTTCTTTCCTGCTAGCAAGTACACTAGTCCTTTTTTGAGCTTTTTTCTATCTTATAGAAACTTAAGAAATGCAGATAAAACAATAAACCAAAGCAATTAATATTCTGTCATACTACCAATCGGACAAAGTCAAAAGTTTATCAAATTACTTGTCTAATTTTTAAGTTATCACAAGTGGAAATTTTATCAAATGGTTTGACAATGCATAGTATGGGTTACCATTTATTTTTCAGTCACCTACAAGAATGTTTCCCACCCAGAAGCCAATGATTCACATTTTACATTTTCTATAGCAGCACAGCATTTCTGGAATATTTTTCTATATTAATAAGCTTTTGTTAGGTGATACATACACTAAAACAGCCACAAAATATTTGTGGCTTGCAAGAAAAAAATATCTGTTTTTTGCCCACGCTTGTTCTTAGCTGCTAGAGATTAGACTGTAACAACTCAGCTTTGGGCTGTGGGTTGGGCTCATGTATGTTCCTCCTATCTTTTTATTTTGGGACTCAGTCTGAAGGAGTACCTCTTATCTGGGAAATGATGTAGTCATGATAGAGGGCAGGTACACAAGAGGCAGAAATAATTTTACACACAAAGGCCAATGACACATGGAGAAAACTAACATTGAAACATGGCAAGAGTGAGGAAAAAACAAAGAATCATGAAGGAATTATTAAACAATCAAGTACATATAAATACAGTACACTCTCCAGTTAAAAAAGACACAAATTCTCAGACTAGACTTTTAAAAAATCACTGACAGTTGAAACACCTTACATATAAGGATAGAGAAAGAGTAAAATTTGAATGCACATTTATACAAAAAGAAAGCTGGCATGGTGACATAAATATCAGACAAAGTAGATAATAAATGAAAAATAGCATTATTAGAGTTAAAGGGAGATATTTTATAATGAGTGTTAAGCTACTAGGAAGATAATATACTTACAAATTTGTATGTACTCAAAAATATGGCCCTGGTTCATAACAAGAAAGAGTTGAAAAAACTAAAATTCAAAATTTTAGTGAGAGATTTTGAGTCATCTTGCAAAGCAATTGAAAGAATAGGCAATAAATCAGTAAAGATATAGAAGATTTGAACAAAACAATGAACACAATTGATCCAATTTATGTATACAAGATGATACAGTTTACAAGTTGAAATGTCACATTCTTTTTGAATAAATGGGGTACATTTCTAAAAATTGACATCATGCTAAAGTGAGTCTTAAACCATTGCAAAGGAGCAAAATCACAGCATAGTATCAAATAAATGGAATTAAGTTAAAATTAATAAAGAAAACCTCTAGAAAACTGTCAAATATTTGGGGAAAAATAGACTCATAAATAGTCAGCAGGTTAAAAAAATCACAGAAATTTTTTTCTTTTATGATTTGGAACTGATTAATAAAAACATGCAGTACATCAAAACTTGTGAAATTGTTTAAAGCTTTTTCCAGAATGCTTATAGCATTACATGCATGTTTTTAAAAGGTATAAACACGGTCGGCCTTGGTGGCTCAGCCTGTAATCCCAGAACTTTGGGAGGTCAAGGTGAGTGAATTGCCTGAGCCTGCAGGTTCGAGACCTGCCTGGGCAACTTGGTGAGACCTCATCTCTACAATAAATAAAAAATTAGCCAGGTGTGGTAGCGCACACCTGTAGTTCCAGTTACGAGGAAGGCTGAGGTGGTAGGATCGCCAGAGCCCAGCAAGTCGAGGCTGCAGTGGCCAGGAGCGGCCACTGCACTCCAGTCTGGGTGACAGAGTGAGACTCCAACTCAAAAAAAAAAAAAAAAAAGTATAAACACTCAAATTTAATGATCAAAGTATCAACCACACAAAGCTACCAACACATAGCAAATTAAATTCAAAGAAAACAAAAAGAAGCAAATGATAGAGACATAAATAAATAAAACATAAAACAATCATGCAATAAAAAGACTGAATCTAACATAAATGTTTTGTAAGGATGTCAAAATTGATAAAACCTAGGCAAGCTAGATTTAGGGTGATGGCAGAGAAATAAGTCACAAATAAAAAATATTCAGATGACAAAGTAGATATCACTACAGATCCTACAAACATAAAGAAGATAATAAGGGAACATAATATTTGTCCCAATAAATCAGAAAAAATCGATAAAGAACAAATTTCTACCACAACAAAATTTTCAAAAACTTAAACACACAATAAAATAAAATATTTGAATTGTCCTATACATCAGACAAAAAATTTAAATACAGAATTAAAACTTTTCATAATTAAATATATATGACCAGAAGCCTTCTTTGTTGAGTATGTGTAGATATATGTACCAAAAAACATACAAATTTTTCACAGTAGCACTATTTGCAATAGCAAAAACAAATAAAACACCAAAAGCAACAGAAATGTTATTATTAGTAAACTTGATAAATAATTTGTTGTATATTACTACAATGAAATTCTGTTCAGTGTGAATGAATGGCATATTGTTATATACAACTTAGATAAATCTGACAAACATGATAATGTTGAGTGAAAGAAATTAGACCTAAGGAAAATTGTTTATTACTTATTTCAGCATAGTTTTTGATTTACAGAACATGACAACAGAGAGTTCCCATATCCCCCCACATCCAGTTTCCCCTATTGTTACATTAATATGGCACACAGTTACATAATTTAAAAGGTTTAAAAACAGAAAAACTATTTATGAAAGTCAGGTTTAATACAGTGTTTTCTTTGGGAGGAGACACAAGGAATCCTTCTGGGTATTTTTAATTATCTTTCTTAATCTATATGGTGTCCAAATTGGTTCATGCTGTGGTAATTAAAAAAATTCTATACTTATAATTTTTGTGCTTAATATGATACTTCTATTAAGCATTCAATTAAACAAATACATTATATAGTATGCAGCATCACTCTGTTCTCAAGTCAGTAAGATTTATTTTGTTAAATGTTGCAACATTTATAGTAAATAAGATATGAATGATTTCTAAATAGATACAGATCATGTTTTATCACACAATGTGTTAAGTCTGGTCAGGTTTTGCAAAGAAATATACTAAGAAAAAATTTCACTTTTCATATCTGTTTAGACTTCTGCAATCAGATGACAAATTATAGACTTGTACTAGTTCTTGATGGGAAAGTTCAATATCATAAAGATTACAAATCATCCCACATTAGTGTAAAATTTCAAGCAACTATATTCAAACCCTGAAAACTCTTAAATCATGGAATGTCACACAGGGATACTAAAAATCATAGCAAAGAATAAAGGCACACATAAAAAAAAGAAATATTTGAATTCTAATAGGAAGGAGGTCGGAAAAAGAAGAACAGTAACAGTGGTGTTGTTTTCACCTGATAAAGTCTCAGTGTAAACCAGTAGTAGTTCAGGTAGTGGGGCATTAGTGAAGCACTAGACAAATGTCCCATTACACAATGCAACAGAGAACATAGAAACAAGATCATCACACATCTGAGAGCATGATGTATTATTGGGATGTCATTTCAAATCGGTGGGGAAATGATGGCATCATCAATGGTGTCATGACATTGAGCTATTTTGGATTATTTTTAACCAAGATGTATGAAAGTTATTTTCACCAGCATAGGAAGGTAATTTTTCTTCAGGGAGAGTAGAAGTTGAAAGGAATTCGAGTTAAATCTTTAGTTATTAATATATCTATAATGTTTTCCACGTTAAAAAATATATGTCTAGGTACTTATGTATAGTACGTATATACACATGCAAGTGCATATTTTCCTATACAAACACACATTTATGAAATGTTTCCTAATCATAAAATATAAACATCATAAATAAATTATTAGAGACATAAAATTCAGTTGAAAGCCCAATATACTAATCAAGTTCAATCTGAAATAAAATTAGCAAGCAAATTCCATGCAAAGATTATTAGCGAAATTATATACAACAAAACATCACCTTTAATAAATGACATAACTGCATATTTTATTATTTGTAGCAGGCTGAAGTATATTTAAATCTGTGCCTACTCATTACTTTGATAAGTAATGTAAGAATCATGAGCCCTCTAATTCAAAGCATAAAATGTGTTGCATATAATCTTAGATTCATTATCAGCATATTAATTCCATGTTATCTAATTGAAAACTTAGTAATTTTCCCATTTGCAATAATGAAATCTAAATGGAATTTAAACTTAGTAAAATATTTGATCTCTTAAAAAACATTTTTATTACAATGATGACCTTTTATTTTGTAAGAAAAATACAAAAGTAAAAACATACTGTAACAATCTTAACAATAAATTTCCATGTTTTCATAAAATTTTATCTAACACCAATATTGACAGACTATATATAGAGATAGATAGATAGATATGTCAATCCTACCTTTGACCCTGAAATTTTCATGACATATGCTTAATAAAATAATTTGAGTCCAAATGTAATAAAAAATGAGCCCAACAAATAATTTTTACAGATTTCTGGGTTTAGGCTTCAACAGTTTCTTAGAGAGTTATTTTTAGTACTACTGGTGGTCTGACTGGTTCTGAACCAAAGTATATAATAAGAACATAATTATCTGGACTGGGTGGCTCAGCCTGTAATCCCGCGCCTTTGGGAGGCTGAGGTGAGTGGATTGCCTGAGCCCGCGGATTCGGGACCCGCCTGGGCAGCGAGACCTCATCTCTACAATAAATCAGAAAATCAGCCGGGCGTGGTAGTGCATGCCTGTAATTCCGGCTACTTGGAAGGCTGAGGCGGAAGGATCACTGGAGCCCAGCAGGTCGAGGCTGCGGTGGCCGGGAGCGGCCACTGCACTCCAGTCTGGGCGACAGAGTGAGACTCCAACTCAAAAAAAAAAAAAAAAAAAAAAAAACCATAATTAACAGCTTTCAAATTTGGTTTCAAAAACAGAGTAACCAATATATTCTTTTAATATACTATATTTGTCTACACAAATGTTTAAGTAAAATTGAATACGTTTAAGTCACCAGTATTCATCCATGTGATACTGTAGCTTCGAAGAAAGAAGCACAATGTTAGAAGGGAATTAATAAAGAAGCACAATGTTAGAAGGGAATTAATAAAGAAGCACAATGTTAGAAGGGAATTAATAAAGAAGCACAATGTTAGAAGGGAATTAATTTTATTGTTTTTCAAATGAGGAGTTTCAGACCCAAAAAGGTTAAACAATGGATAAGAAATGGTTCAAGATCACACATCTAATTAAGTAAAACATCCATCAAGTTCTACTCTCTTCCATTAAGTGCTGCTTCCAGTCCTTCTTACTATCTCTCATGGGATCATTTTATTTCACTATGCTCATATTCCATATATACGCATATTTAACTAATTATTCTGATGTTAGGTTTACAACGTAAGATAATTATTAAGTAGTAACAAATGGCATACAATATTTTATATTGCATTTACATAAAAAAGTGAAATTAAAGGAGTACGGAAATACAGGGGATAAAGAAATGCTGCAGAAAGATTATTTTAGGGATAGGGCACAAATGTTGCAGATATCATGATAACATAGTGCCCCCAATTGCAAAGAAGGAGTTTGTGATTTAATATGCCACCTGGAGGCCTTGGAAAGTAATGGCAGGAAAGAAGGAATTTTTAAAAATGTTTCACACAAGTCATAGAAAATTTCAATAACCCAGGGGTGCCATCTTTTTAATATATATGACCTTTTTCACCGAGGAAGATCACCGTGTAATACGCCAGGTACTCCCTGAAATGCCATTTCCCATCTGCCAGAGGAGGCATTAGAACACAGCCACAGCTGCATGGGGGTTGATGAGACCACTGGGGCGCGGAGGCAAGAAGAGCCTGTTCCAGTCCAGCCAAGCTGCTACTGGGAGGCAGCAGACATGATGGCCAATTAGACTTCCAGTCCTAACAATCTGCTGACTTCAGGAGCTTCCTAGTGCTTTACGTATTTTTATCTTTTACCTGAGCTCAATAAAAATAAAATTCAGTAAATTAAATTATTGGAAAGGTAGTCAGGGGAATGGTAGTTGCCCAAAAAGCTACATAATTCTTAACGGCACAAAAGGAAACACAGGTATTGCCCTGCTATAATTGCTAACCTTGATCGAGGCGAGATTGGCAGAAAGATGGGTCTGACTCTTCCAGTAGAAGCTTCACAAGCAAAATATCTTAGTGGTTAAAGCCCACTGGGTGCTGTTAAAATGTTTAGGGCACAGAGCACACACTTTGGGATTGATTTTATATTTTTTAATATCTCCCTGTCAGTGTTTCACTACATTCCTTCTCATGGAGCTATTAATTTTCGTTATACAGTCCCATATCATCAAAGTAGCAGGATTCACAGTTTCCTGGAAAATTTGGAATCAAAATATCTTATGTGTTAACTTGAAGGAAAAGCAACCCATACTAGATGATTAGATTTTTATTTTGTTTAGTTGTATAATTGGTTTTGACCCATTTTAACAATGTGAATGACCTTGCCAGTTTTCTTACCAGTCCTAATGAAAGTGCTTTTGATTCAACTTGATTTATTCACTTATTTAGTCTGAGAGTGACATTTTTTTCAAAAAAAGATCATCTTCCATTTAAAAGTGAATACTTAGATGTCATCTCAAACTCCTCAGGGAAAAAGTAAAACAAAGCAAAGCACTGGCAAGATGTCCCGCCCTTAGCCGTAGTCACTGACACAGGGGAACCATTCTTGACAGATCAGAGAAAGCTTATAGGGTGTTACTTTCCAGTGTGCTCTCTTCGCTTTGCTATTTTTCTCCAATTATCTTTTCCAGATGAGTGAAAACAAGTCTGCAAACTAAGCAGAAGCTCAACCAGGGAGGAGATACTTGTTTCTTTTTGGCAGGTCCCTGTAACTTTTAGATGTGCTTATGTTGGCATTTCCTTCCCTTTCTTCCAGTCTTGGCTTCAAGAACCCAGATTCTCACTTAGGGTCTTAGACTTAGAAGAGGTGGGGATTAAGGAAAGTTGAGGGTAGGGGTCAACACATGCAATTTGGTTGAGATTTGTCTGTGATTCTCTTTAAAATGCAGAGTATATTTTATACCTTAGGGCCCCTCACTCCTCAACGCAAACCTTTTCATTTTCATGCCTTTACACATTGTTTTTCTCCCATCTAGAAAGCCCTCTATTTTTCTTCTCCCTTACCTCTTCCAGAACTACTCAAAGCTTCGCAGACCAGTGCAGTCTATGTTGACCTTGATGGCCTCTGCTTTGCTGTGCAATTTGTCATCCATGAGAGATGTTCACGAGCCTTACAATTTAGTAGTTTCATCTCATCAACCAAACTGCAAGGTAGCTGGACACAAACCAGATTGTGTCCTTTTTGTAATCCTCGTTGTGTTTTGCCTCAAACTTTGCAGGTGACAGATGCTCATTAAATATTTAATTTTGATGATGGTTATAATGACATCCCATAAACAGTCACTGGTGACCACAGAGTCTATTATGAATTTGTCAAACTGCAATTCCAGAGGCCAGAATATTGCTTTCAAATTTATTTTTACCAGAGTGTTGGCTCTAGCAAATGCCTGACAAAGTTTTGCCACAGTGGGTAAGACCTTCTGGAATCAGATTACCAAAGATCCAAATTATGACTACACTGCTTTTTAGCCATGGGCTCCTGGGGAGTTGCTTCTGTCTGTACTTCAATAACCTCATCTATAAAATCCTATCTCATAGAAATGATAATAGGATTCAGTGAGTTATTACATGAAAAGCACTTAGCATAATTCTTGGCACACTATGTATACTCAATGAATGCACTGTTCTCCGCCCCCTCCCCGCCCCAATGTCTGGAAAGAAAGCAGAGGAAATTTTTAGCTTTTAAATCACAGTTTGGCCCTGTTTAAATGTCTTCTATTTCTCATTATGATCTATGAGCTCTACATGATGTGACCTATTTCCATGAGCCCAACTCATGCCACTTTCCCCTCTTTCATTACACCTACCACACATTTTCACACAGGCTCAGTGCAATCTTCTTGCCTTCATGTATTTGCCTTGTGTTTTCTCTGCCTGGAATATGCTTCCCCCAAGTTTTGTCCTGGCTGTCATCTTTATGTTCCTGCTCAAATATCCACACTGGGACATCTTACCTATCCATCCTCTCAAAAGCATTCTCACACATCCCCACCAATGCTATCCCATTATTCTGCTTTATTTATTGGGAGGAGGAGCACTTCACTACTGTCTGGAAATGTGTCACTCTTGCTCACCTCTATACCAGGTCGTCAGCATAATGACTGACACTTAGGAAGCACTTATTATTTATGGAATGACACTATTGGAACCCCAGCTGTGGAACTACAGCTGGAGTTATGATAAATAGAGGAGCTAGTTGTCAATCAAGACTATAGAGAAATTAAAAGAAAATTTCAGATCAATGACAATGGCTAGCACATTACATAGGACTGCTGTTGTGGCATTTACAAGCAGTGCCAGCCCTGTCTTAGTGGTTTTCAGCTTCCTGAGAGAGGGAGTCTTAATCTGAGACCCGAATGAGAAATAGTAATTATTTCCATTGGTGGTGGAAGGGGGTGTTTGAAGAATAGGAAGGAGTCTCAGCTATAGGGACTAAGAAAGGCCTAAGGCAGAAGTGATCATGGTGCTTTTGTGGGCTCATCAATAGTTAATGTAGTTTAGACCAGAGCACAAGGGAGAAAGGAGTGAATAAGAACACAACCAGAAGAAATTAGTGAGCTTAAATGTCTAATTTGCTTAGATTCATATAACATTTGTTAGGAACCCAACAACTGTGTAATAAAAAAAGAAGCCTATTTCTTGAGTGCCTACTCTGTGCAAGGAAATGTAATAGGTTTTCTCTCTCCTGCTGTTCTGGAGCAATATTGATTGAATGGAGAGAAAAGCAGGACATAATAAATTAAATGGTGTAGCCAGTCATTCTGAGGCACGGGATGGTAATGGCTCTAGGGTAAAGGGTTTAGACTGCTTTGTACAGGACACATTTGAAGTCTCAAAGGCCTTGTGCTTTTCATTCGAGAAGCTCTGTTGTGCTGGGGGGGAGGAGGTTGCCATAGCAGCCAGTAGTTACTATGAAGGGAAAAAGAGAAGGCTAATGCTAAATATTTTGCCAACAGCAATATCTGGCTTTGCCTTTGAATTTTTCTCCTTAAGACTTTACTTCTAAACTATGTTGTTAAGATTATAAATCAATAGACTTAGGCAGTATGTGTAATATATATAAATGCAGGCATATGCATATTTAAGCATACATATATGAATGTGAAGGCCTAAAGGTGTCTTCACATATTTGCACTAATAAATAAATGCATATATTTGATATATATTAAATCAATGTTTCTTCTGAACCTTCAGGAAATTACTTGTTATGAATAGCTAAAAATTGCAAGTAACCAAAACATTTAGTCTTTAAACACCTAAAATATTTTATATTGAATGGATTATATTAATACATTTGCATTAGATAAATATAGAAGGAAGGCACTTATGTGAGCATTATAACACCTATACTAGTTATAATTAAATAATAAATTATATAACTGAATATTATCTAGGTTTCCTGCAGGATATAAGATCATGACAGTCAAGAAATTGCATTCCCAACAGCACCTCAATGCTTTGCATGTGAATCATCTTCAGTAAACATCTTCCCTGTCTCATCATTGAATGGAGAGTGAATAAATGGGAAGAAAGTTGACCAAAGAGGAAACAACCAATTACTACAGCACAAACATTCCACGAACCAACTAGAAAACTCAAAGCTGTAATCTCACTTGAATTGCTGAAGGTTTTAAGTTGTTTCTATTAAAATTTCCATGAAATCCATTTCAAGTGTCAAAATGCCTGATTATGCATGCTCTCAGGATAGAACATGTGTCCTGCAGCATCTCTAGACAAAAAACAAGAACAAAAACAAAACAAGAGGGCAGTGTCATGATGCTTTCTTGAGACATGGGATCTAGGGATCACAACAATAGATGACTGGTGATGTCCAAAGCAAAGTTTAAGACTTTTTAGAGGTATCTGGGCTCCTTCAACTTCACGATCAACTTATATATATTTTTGGATTGTGTGTGGGAAAGTCATGCCATGAAAAGAGGGTTGAACTAGAACAATTAAATTTGACATATGTTCTATCCCTGGCATCCACAGAAGGTAAAATTGAACCAATGTTCCTTATATTCTGGTCTTACACACAGGGAGTTGAGCATTTTTTGAAAAAGTATATGCCTGTGCTTATTGGCACCTCCATAAATCTAGATTTCAGTCTTAGTGGAACCATCAGTGCTCTTGTCAATCATTTTACTTATTATCAGCCCAGCCCTTTCCTATTCCTCATTTAGTTCTTCTAAACCTTCTCTTTTTGTCTTAGGTCTCTGATCTCATCCTCATTTTCAGTAGATGTTCTTATCCTCCTACTTTAACTCAGTGAGGAAATAAAAGTTTCCCAAAATAATGACTTTAAAACCCTAGGCTACCACCTATAAATTCATCTATGTCATTAGACATCTTATCTAACCCTTTCTCCTCTCAGACAAAGAGAGGTTACTGACTCCTGTCAAGTCTGATACCTCCATCCGGGCTTCTTTTTATCTACTTCAGTCCTGTACCATTAGTTACCTCACCTCTTTTCATGTTTTCAGCCTTCCTCTCTAACAGCCCCTTCTGTCTAAAAAAAAAAAAAACGCGAGTCTCACCTATTTTTAAAGTCCAATTCAATTACTTTCTTATATTTGTTCTTCTATTCACCATCACATGTAGATTATTCAGGTAAATATTTCTATGAAATTTTTTAATAAAGAAAGAATGAGGCTAGGGCAGCAAAGTGGAAGAAGAATGAATAATTTCCAAAAAAATACACTATAGATTTATACACTGGTTTCTGTTAATAATTTCTGATGTATATATCAACGTTCACAATCTGTATCTCATCCCCCACAATTCTCCTAACATAGTTTTGCAATGGTACCAACCATACCATCACACCCAATAGATGCTTCAATGATCTTTTACCATCTGTAACATTTAACAAAATGACCAATTTCTTTAAATTATTGTTTTTGAGTTGATCTTTCACCTTTCTTGATTTTCTATCCCACTTTTGATTACTCCTTCTGAATATCCTGTCTGAATATCCTAATATCCTACTCGTCACTCACACTTTTTGTAATTATGTGCCCATGGATTCTGCCCTTGACTCTGACCAGGACTAACACTGTCAAATTCCCCAGTTCTCAGGCCTTTAGCCTTGTCTTGGAGCAAAACCCCACTCTCCCAGGCTTCTTGCTTGCAGATGGCATATGTGAGACTTCTCAACTTCATAATTCATGAGCCAGTTCCTCGTAATAAATGCTTTTCTTTTGTTTATTAAGAAGACAGAAAAGCTCCCACAGCAGGAGGGACAGCAGGAGGGGACACGAAGGAGGGTTGTCAATAAATGTTTTTCTAAATCTCTTTATATTGCCTATTGGTTCTGTTTCTGTGGATAACTCTGATTAATACAATCCTAAAAGCAAAATAACCTAGGGTTGCTGTTGACTGGAGGGTTATCTTCAAGCACCAAGTCATTGCCTATGCCTCTTTTACAACATCTGTCAATGACTATCTAGTTTCTGTAGGCACCTACTTACTACACATTCCTCTGTAAAATGATCATTTCTGTCAAAGTTTCTTACATTTGGTCAAAAGAAAATTTGAATTTCAGAACAGAAATTCTTCCTGGGCATCATGCACTCTAATTTCCATCTTACATAAACAAAATAAACTAAAACAGTTTGGGAGAACCTAAATTTCCAAGATAATGTAGCTTTTCAGTATTGAAATTGGCACTAAAACCTAAAACTCTTTTTCCACCTTATCTGCCTTTTTTTGCCTAGAGCACAAAGATGATGGAGCTGAAGACACTGTGCAAGGGACAAGTAAATTTTGGCAAAAGACAACATGGAAGAAAAAGTTCCAAAAAGAGACTTCCTGGGACAGTGAGGCTTGCACTGAGTTGGGGAAGTAGGGATTAGAAGCTATTGTCATTCTTTCCTGTTTAGTCTGAAGGCAGCTGAGTCTCAGATATCTAGAGCTGGGCTTTCACTTTAAGTCCAAATTTGTATTTTTTAACATTAAAATTATTTAAATGTCTTTAATGAAAGAATGTGTGTCTGCGAGTCTCCATTCTTTGGATTTGGAAGATAGTATATGTAGATTCAAGTGGTTGCACAGATGACAGTTTTGAACTTTTGCGGGAATCCCCTCTGTGGCCCTCGAAACTCCTTTCATTTGTTGCTTCCCAAGCCCAATCATTCCCCAGGTGAACGAAATGACCCGCCTCTACGGCTGGGCACACAGCATGCCAGCACAGGGAAGGTGATTCTGACAAGTCTGTTAAGAAGCAGCAGCCTGAGACTGCATCTCCACGTCGGTGACACCTGTTTTCTCTTCCAGATTCTGGTCATGTCAGAGCACCTGGCAAACAACACTATCACTGCAATGACTTGTCAGCTCACTGACATTATCTGTGTTTTATCCTCCGCAGAAGCAACCAAGAACATAGTCTGTGTTAGTCAAAACAGCAAGTCTCACTGAGATACAAAGGAGAAAAACATTTTATTGAAGAGGATGGCTTCTGAGACCCAATGGCCTGGGTTCTAATCCTAGCTCTGCCACTTACAAGTTCAGTTACCTTAATTTAGTTACTCAGACTCTCTAATACTCCATGTCCTTGTCTTAAAATGGGGTTAATAAGAAACACGACTGATGTAACAAACAGAAAACCTTTTGGATTGTTATGTATAAATGTAACATTATTTGAACTTCTTTGTTTTTCCATTTAACACCCATGACTAGCTTATCTCCATACATGAATCATACATAATGATATGAGTGGGAAGTTTGATTATTGTCTTTTTGACCACTATCAGAGGGTGAGGTGGAAAACTATCTGTGTCAGATCTTCTGATATAGATAACTCTATTACCATATCTGTCCTCACAGAGTGAATCCTGCTTTGAGTATATTTCATTAAGTGAGATATAAAAGCATTTTGCTAAAATCACAAAGTCTTTTTTTCAGCAAAAGCAATCGCTGTTATGGTTAATTGATGCAGAAGGGAGTCATGCTTTTCCCTCAATCTGTTGAAAGCTATAGAAACGGCTTCATTTCCCTGTTTTCCATCACTTTTCTCTTGCATGTCCTTTAAAATTCCTTGTTTTCCTTCATTATTCTATTACATCCCTTTGTCTTTTTTATATTCTTTCTTTATATTTTCATTAGTTAACATCCTACTAACCCTTAAGATTTTTCAAAAGTAACTTTGAGACTCCATTTCATGTAGTGTTTGTTTTTTCTCCAGACCAGGTGTGATTTCCTTTTTTTAATCCCTAAGAATTTGGCTTTTATCACTTGCCTTTTATTATAATTAATATTTTTTTATTCTTTACTAAAAGTAAATTTCATAAACACAAGAACAATGTTCCTTTGACCTCTGTCTCCTACAAGTAAACAATCATCAAATTGAGTTGAAAAGCTGAGTCCTATTATTTCTTAATACCAACTAATAACTAACTAACTAACTAGCTAATTATTTATAACGTCCTTCCTTTCTCCCAGTTAGCAAAAGTTTTTCCTTAGGAATTTAAACTCTTAGTTTATTCCTCATATTATGTGACTCTCAAATCAACTTGAATTTGGTCTTAAGAGTAGCTGTTGATTTTTCTCAGTGACTTAATTCTGCAAAATTTCCAATTCCATTTGCTTAAGTGCCGACCATGCTGGGTAGAGATGCAGGTCAAAGAATCATGGAATCATGGTCATTAGAGACAGAGCTGTAAAGGATATCAGACATCATTGCTTCTAAAACATTTATTTAAAATGGAGATCTTGCCGGGCTCGGTGGCTCAGCCTGTAATCCTGAGCCTTTGGGAGGCTGAGGTGAGTGGATTGCCTGAGCCCGTGGGTTCGAGACCCTCCTGGGCGGGCAAGATCTCATCAATACAATAAATCAAAAAATTAGCCGGGCGTGGTAGCGCACGCCTGTAGTTCCAGCTACTTGGAAGACTGAGGCGGAAGGATCGCTGGAGCGGAGCCCAGCAGGTCGAGGCTGCGGTGGCCGGGAGCGGCCCCTGCACTCCAGTCTGGGCGACAGAGTGACACTCCAACTCAAAAAAAAAAGGAGATCTTGACCATTTTTATGGACACTTTAACGTGGTGAGTTTATTCACAGATGAGAAAATTCCAGGTCACTATGTATGACTCTTGCTGGGAAAAAGTTGATTCTATGAAGAGGAAAAATTTTCTATCACAGTGGTCTTATTCTGGCCTTTAAAAACACATCTAGAATAACCCTCATCTCGTTCCCTTCTGTACAATTACTCTTCTAATAGTAAAAATATAAGTCATGTCTTTCACTCATTGTTTTCCTACTGAGTTGTATTCAGAAGATTGTTTTTGTCTTATTGTCGGAAGACAGCCTTCTTCCTACAGAATCTTAAATTGAAAAAAAAAGTCACAGAAGAAAAATGAGTAGATGGTTCTACTTTTGTTTGTTCTTATGGGATAATGTGAGACCAAAATAAAGTCTCTATAAAACAAATAAACAGCAAAAACAACAATGAAATCTTGGTTGCAAGCACTTTTCTAACCACATAGGATGCATAACTGCTTGATCACATCAGATGTTAGAAGTTTTTTAAAACTATTCTTGTTACTCCCTCTGGTAGGATAAGGGTAGATAGTTGGACCACTGCACTTTAATTTTTTTTTAAGAGTCAAGAATATTGAAGACTGAAATATGCCTTTGAGAATGTCAGTATTAGTACTTTCTGCTTTTTAGAAAATAACTTCCTTCAATGACTTACTCCAAGTACTTTTTCCTTAACTTGTAGCATCTTATGAACATTAGCAACATTTTTGTCGATTTCAAATCAACAACATATGTGTGTGTGTGTGTGTGTGTGTGTGTGTGTGTGTGTGTGTGTATGCATGTAAATAGTAGCTCCTCAATAAATGTTTTCTTAACTAGAGTAGTTCGAATGAACATCATCAAGATGAGTTTCATAATACAGTCATGGGTTGCTTAACAAAGGGGACATCTTCTGAGAAATGTGTCCTCAGGAAATTTCATTGATTTCATTGTTTGGTACAGCCTACTGCATACTTAAGCTATATGGTATTATCTATTGTCTCAGCTACAAACCTGTGTATCATATTACTGTACAAAATGCTGTGGACAATTGTGACACAATGATAAGTATCTAAACATAGACAAGGTACAATAAAAATACAGTATAAAAGATTAAAAAATGGTATACATATAGGCTACTTACCAAGAATGAACCTAAAAAAGACTGGAAGTTGCTCTGGATGAGTCAGTGAGTGAGTGGTGAGCGAATATGAAGAGTTGGGACATTACTGTACATCACTGTAGACTTTATAAGCACGATGCACTTAGGCTACACTAATTTCAGAAAAAATGTATTTTTATTTAATAATAAATTAATCTTACTGAATCTTACTTTATAAACTCTAATTTTTCTAACTTTTCGACTCTTGAAATAACACAGCTTAAAATACAAGCACATTTTTTAGCTGTGCAAAAATATTTTCTTTATATCCTTATTCTCAAGTTATTTTTTCTATATTAAATATTATTTTAATAATTTTATTTTAAAAACTTGTTTGTTAAAAATTAAGAAACACATGCACTAGCTCAGGCCTAAACAAGGTAAATGTCATCAATACATCACTAGGCAATCAGAAATTTTCAACTTCATTATAATATTATCGTACTACTGTCAGATGTGTAGTTCGTCATTGTCTGAAACATTTTTATGTAGCACATGATTGGATATCTAAGGTGGGTAACACTAAATTTTTAGAGAAAGAAAAAGATAACCTGAATCAAGTAAATAATGCTTCAGGGAAGAGGAAATCATTGGAATTCAGAGATGATTTTACACATGGGTTTCATTGTAAAGGAGGTAACTGAGCCAAGTCAGTGAGCAACATCGAGATCACACTGATTTGGATACTGGTTTCCTTATCTATAAGATCAAGGGAGAGGACTAAATGATACCTAAGGTTACTTTTTCCTTCAGCTTTCAATTATTGCTCAAGCATGTTATTCTTTGTCACCTTCCATGCCTATCTTCTTTTCTTGAATCAATCATCTATGTCCCGTTCCCAGGAGTAGACCAATATTCACCTAGAAGCTAACCACTCCTTCTGTGCTCCTTAGAAGTACTTGTGCTTTCCAGAATGTGTATACCAAATATACCTCTGCCTAGATATGTCTATCAAGAATGTACTCCATCCCTCAAGGGTTTGAACTCTGCTGTCTTTGAAATGAAGCTTTATTTTTATCCCTTATGCATACAACCCTCTAGGCACCTTATGGATGAGATGGTCTTCATAAATAACATTTCTAGAGGATAGAAACTATCATGTTCACTTTTTATCCTCTGCATATAGCTGTGGCAGGGCTTCACTAAATATTTGTTGAATGAATTGGATTCACAAATCAAGTTACAGCATTCTAGCATCACTCATGCTATCCTCTGCAGAATTGGAGGAAGAATTGCTAGGAAAATTTCCTACTAATCTTATTTCACAAAATATTAGCCATCTCTGAGAAAGCCACAAAGTATTAGCATACATAATTAAAACAAAAGTTCACATACCAAAATAATTTGTGATATAGCCTTTTTTATAGTGTTTGCATCCTAGCTGATTTGAGAAATTTGAGAGGTCGTTTATCTAACTATCTTGAAAAGTCATTATTGTCTTAATATTTAGGATCACTCAGTCTAGCTTTTATCACTAAGTTTCCTTGAGCCTATATTTTCCTCTCTATGGGGGCTTAAAATATACATTAATTTTGCCATTAGTTTTTGTATCTGATGCTTAGAATGCATAATGAATGCATTTGCAAATTAGTGGGGTGAATATTTTGCAATTATGGAAGTAGTTAATATTTGGTTATATCAGAAGAAAAAAATATTTTAAGAATCAGGCATCCAATAACAAGAAGTGTATGCCAATGCCTGAGCTTTAACTATATGTAAAGAAAATCATTTCTGAACAGTAAGCAAATGACTCCATTCATAGACAATTTAAGCATAATAAACTTTAGCTTGGAACATGTCTTCATCTCCTCTGAGACGAGTTGACATACAGCCCACCCTCATGAAAAAGGAAATATTTACTGTCTCCACATGTATTTTACAACATTAAAATTCTGTTTGTGACTTTTGTAAACCTCCCCTGGAAAATTACAAGTGAGATTAAAAGAAACTCCGACAACCTGGGGAGGAATTGATAGATGACCTGCCATATTTAAGACAGCCAACTTTCTGCTAAGGTCAGCCTTCACATACTGAGGGAACAAAAGAAAGTGCAAGGTTTAGGAAGAGCAGAGAGTCCAAAAGAACAAAGTGTGTTAACATCAGTGATCTCCAGCCTTAGACTAAGGGAAAAGATGTTGATGTAATTTTATAAACATATACACATAAAAGCTTACTTGAATGGTTTTATATAGACACATATTATATATGTGTGTATACAGTAATAACATATGCATAACATAGAATGTGTATATATATGTATATAACCTCATGACGTAAAAATAAGATGCAATGACTCTCCCATTTTTGACTTATCCTCACAAGTCTCTTCTCCCACCCTTATTGATCTAATTGAGTTCAGATATTTACCTTTCTGAATGAGTTTGTTAGATTGACACTATAATGAGTCTAAGATTTTGGTGGGGAATTACCATTAAGAAAATCATCTACATCAGGATGGCAGGCCCAAGTGCTGGTCTCAAGGTAGCCTAGCAATAAATTGCCCTCTGGGTACATGATCCTGCCAACTACCAGTCTGTAGAAGTTCAAGATTTCCATAGATATCTCATCCTGGGCACAGGTGAATGATAACTCTTCAGAGCTCTTTGCACACACATGATGGCTGGAAGAATTCAGAGGAGGTTAACCTATTTAGAGTGAAATGAGTTTCTATGGACAGTTTCTAAAACCCAGTTTAATTACAGGACAAAAATACATGAAAAAAATGAAATTGTGAAGGAAAGTAAATTATTAAACTCGTATCTGATTTTATTATTCTTCTAATACTGTCGGCTGATTCCTTGTTGCCAAAAACAGAAATTCCCAGGTACTTTTCAAACTAGGGTTAGGTTGGGCTGGGTTCTGTAGACATTTCAATGACAGGTATCTATTATTTTTGTCTGCACAGAAGGTGTTCTCCCCTATTTTAAAAATAACATTTCAATTTCCCTTGAGACCTTTCCTACTCTTCATTACTCAACTCAATAGCTTTTTGAGGTTTTTTTTGTTTTGTTTCGTTTTTTTGGTAGAATAAATCCTATTTCTGGCTTCAAGGATAGGCAAGTTAATCCAGGCCTGACTATTCAAAGAACTACATCTATGCATCCAAATAATGGTTGTGAGATTAGCACCTAATCTAAACAGGCTAAGAGACACCTTCCTGGGAATTTTGCTAGTACTTTTGGGAAACAGTCATGTTTCTTGACAGGAATTGCTAAGTCTGTGAAGCATAATTGTCTACTTAAAAAATGAAGTCAATAGAAAGTTGAGAGGAAATATTCTGATCATATATGGTTAGAGGCTCTTAATCTAGTTATTCCAGAAGCCAACTGAATTAGCTCCAGTTACAGGAGCTAATATGTATATCTTTTGTGACTTTTGTTTTTGCTTAAACTAGTACCTGTGGTGTTCTGTAATAACTGAATGATTTCTGACTAATGTAGTTGTCAAGTTTTTATTTCAGCAAATAACATCCAATAATGTAAGACATTTCCTGAGACTACTTTCTAGTTCCCTGGGGCTGCCAACAACTGTAGGCTTTAGTGCAAAAAAGATCCCATTGTTGAAAACAAGATACATTTCAAATAGTCTGGTCAATGGGAGCATAATTCCTAATGTGAATTCTTCATATTTTGCATCAAATTTCAAAGACTGGGTATCATTTAAACCAGAAATGTTTTTAAATAAGCTAAATGCAAAAAAGAATATTGTCTCCCTGGCACACTGGAAATTGGTGAGCAGGTTACTATCACATTCCTTGCCCATCTCATGTGACTCAGAGGACCACTCTAGCTGTGATTCCTTGTAAAATATTTTCATATTTGTAAAAAGAGTATCCCCCTGTTTGCTGGCAGGATACTGGATATTTTCTGAAGTACAGAACATATAGCAATACCCAGAGCCACTGGACTATAGAAAATGAACCTTAGGGAAAAGGTACAGTGTCACAATGAGCTGGAGAACACCAATATGAATTTCCAAAGTCCATGACAGTCATGGCTGAGGGTCCTAGGCTTTCTTGTAGTCCAGGCCATGATTGGAAAAAATGTACTCTGGGGTTTCTGGCTAGCTATCCAAAGACTGTTCCAGACCAAAGATTGTGGGGTACACAGAGATCACTGGATGAGTAAGGGAGGAAAGTGACATTACCTTGTGGGATCACTAATGTTAGAAATTATTTGGGCCACCAGATCACTGAATGACCGGCTAATATAGAACAAACAGTTCAGATGATTGCCAATGCCAAGGAAAAGTCAGTAGAGTGATCACAAGCATCCAGAGCTGGCAGTGAAGTCACAATTACCTAGAAGCAGAACTTCCTATCTAAATAGAAGCAGATTATAGTCTCTTATCCAAATCCCTCTCCATTGCTACACACATATATTCCTGAAACTTCTGCAGTGAAAGAAGTTTGATGGAACAGGAAGAGAAAGAATAACAGGAAGGTGCCTAGGCATTAAATTTCTCTGACAAGAGACTCCCTCTAGTTCAATGATATCTCAGCCAAAGCTCTTGAAGATGAGACTCTGAACTACACAGTGACAAGCAATAACACCTAGACTTGGTTAAATACCTACTAGAAATGTGATAGCCCTAAACTGGAACAGACGAAAAATACAAAGGACAGGATTAATATTTTTTGGGAGGCAGAATATTATTAATTGTCAAAATTAAATTTACTACTTTCCAATGCCAGTCCACAATAGGTAGGGATTTAAATTAAAAAACAAACTCGATTTCAGTTATGCCTGTGAGTCAAGACTGCTCAATGAAATATTCTCTTCCAAGCATAGACACTCAAAGATAAAGGGAAGAAGGAAGGGAGAGGGGAGGGAGAGGAATAAGGGAAGCAGGGAGGGAGGGAAAAAAGGGAGAACTCAATCTATTGCTAGAAGAAATTTATTAAAGAAAAAACATCATATGAATAAGAAAAAACAAATATTAAAAGAAAATATAATATTTCATGTAGGGTAAATATGAAAACTCACACCTCCACTGTCCCATTTTTAAATGTCATAGCAGAATGGCACACATTTCATTATGAAATGGCATTTGGACACAGAATACAAACTTCCTCATAGCACTTCCAAGATTCCCACCTATTACCTTTCAGGACCATCTCCTACTTTGTTCCTATATTTTTGGCTCAGACCACTTCAAACTACATAGAATATTTTGATGTGCTTCACTAGAATGTGCTTTGCTAGTTTTCCCTCCATTATTTCTGTATCTACTCTTCCCTTAGCTAAAATTATCTTTTCTTTCTTGTCAATCTTAACAGCCAACAATTATACATGAAGACAAACATGAAACATCAGTTTCCTTGTGATGTCATTCTTGACCTCTCTAAGGTAAGTGAAATGATTCCTTTTATATTCTTTGTGCATTCTTCTAAGACAGTTATTTATCACGATTCTTTTCAATATTTGTTTTCAATTGGTTCCTTTAGCTTAAAACTAAGCTTCATGAAGAAAGAAAAGAATAATACAGTAATGGTGAGAAGCACAAATTCTTACACATGAGTTCAAAATGCAATTCTACAAGCATGAGTTTAAATCCTTGTTCAAATTGTGACTCAGTCACTTACCAATTATATGGCATTGGGAAAACTACTTTACTTCTCTTAGCCCCAGTTTAGTGTTCTTTTAAAATCTATTTTCACTCAGAATTTAGTATTACCACACAGCATATGTATGTAATACATATTTGATCATTAAAATCATGAGTGAATTGATTCAAACAAATGAATGTATTACAAGTGTTAAGAAAGCCTTCATCTTTTATAGGGGAAAGAAGTCACTAAACAATTTAGACATTTTTTCTAGTTTCACTTCCAAAGAAATTATGTAACATCTGTTGTGATGCAGCCTAACTAACAGTTTGGTGCTTATTGACTGATAGCAATGCAATTCAGGATATATTTCCTCCTTTAAGTATGAACAATATGGTAGTACAAAGAACTGTATTGACCTTTCAAGTGAGGCTGGCATTAGAAATATTGACACATTGCCCTTTGCACTTTTTTTTGTTGGCTGTCAGTCCATGCACAACTTGTTGACATGACATTTATACAAAAAAGATACGATAAGCCATAACAAGGTCATTAAATAGTGATAAAAGAAAAAATTAAATGTTGCTTCTTAAGTTTCTATGAAAGAGACTGGTCAAAGAATCAGAGACTGAAATTAAGTGGTAAGTTATCCAGTTACAGGATTTGGAGAGATTTCCAGAAAAAAATGACTCACCCTAGGTCACATAGCAAATTAATGACAGAGCTGGCATGAGCCCCCATGTCCTTTGATACCATGTTCAATCTTGACAGAGGATGAGAATAACAAAGTGTTTCCTGTTTCTTCAGAATTTCTCCCTGAAATTCAGTCTTTGGATGCATAAAATACCATGCAAACATCTTTCTTGTGCATTTATTTCCTTTCATTCAGGCATGAAACTCTTGGTTAATTACATGAACTCCTTCAACAGCACCCTCAACTCTCCAACATTTTGTTCTTGAATACATACATCTAACAAACTCTTAGGCCTTCTTGAAGTATATAAATCCTGCTTATGACTTTGTGACATGATAAAAATATATATTTGATCTCTGCCCCCAGTTGCTGGCACAGAGCTTTCTAAAATGAGAATTGAGGTGCTAAGTGCATCTTTTGTTCCAATATTTGGTCTTTGACCCTGGCTGCTAACACAGAGCTCATACGAGAATTTCCTCAGTGATAGGAGGGTTCTTTGTTTTAATGAAACAATTCTTGATAGGCTCCTGGATGGGTGCTGGTCACCAGAAAGACCAAGCCATGATTAGAAACTTGAAACTTTTTTTTTTTTTTTTTTTGAGTTGGAGTCTCACTCTGTCGCCCAGACTGGAGTGCAGTGGCCGCTCCCAGCCACCACAGCCTCGACCTGCTGGGCTCCGGCGATCCTTCCGCCTCAGCCTTCCGAGTAGCTGGAATTACAGGCATGCACTACCACGCCCGGCTGATTTTTTGATTTATTGTAGAGATGAGGTCTCGCTGCCCAGGCAGGTCTCGAACCCGCAGGCTCAGGCAATCCACTCACCTCAGCCTCCCAAAGGCGCGGGATTACAGGCTGAGCCACCGAGCCTGGCTAGAAACTTGAAACCTTTAGCCACACTCGTCATCTGGGCAAGGGAGAGAGGCTCAGATAGTTGAAAACGATTCCTGTCATTACCTTTGGGAAGCTGTTTATACATGGTGCTGCTGTTACCCTCCAAGTATGGTGAGACATTGGAGAGCCATGGGTCTGGGAAAAGGGTCAAGAGTAGAGAGAAGACATGTGTATTTAAAATTCTCCTCTCATATGAGACAGCTTATCCTCCAACAAGAGCCACAGCCTTAGGTAGTATTAAAAAGGCTTATTTCTTTACACACTGTAAATATGTATTCATCCAAGGAAGAAGAAAATTGTTTTTAACCCCCTTCTGTGCAAAGCAAAGACAAAATATTGGTGTTTTCTTAATAAATATTTATGTGTATGTAAATAAAGTAAAAGTCTTTAAAACTCCTGATATTTATAAACTGATCATACAGTTTGATGCAGAACTGACATCTCTGACTCACTGAGAGAACAGATTGAAAGGAAATCAATTCAAATCAAAAGTAATGAAAGGGAGCTTTTTGGATACGCTTGGAATAAATGACAAAATCAGAGTGGTGGCAACAGAAAAAAAGGTTAGGACATCAGGAATATAATCTGATAAATTAAAATAAAATTCTAGATCATGTGTGACAAACTAAGGTATGAACAACTGTGAACTTCAGTAGTTAGCATGTACAGAGACCAACAGGCTAAAATAAGCTCTTCTTGAAGCAACATTTGTTTCAAATGTTTTACTTGATGCCTGATCTGTGCTATATGTTAGGTGGGCAATACCAAGTATAGTTTCTGTCCTCCAGGGATCTATATTTTAATAATAAAACAAATAGTAATTAATTAGTCAATTTAATATAAAGTAGCAACTACATTAAATGCTATAGGGGATAATTGCATGAAACATTAATGAATATAAACATTTGAATATATTCAATCAAGTAAGTCAGAGAAAGGATCCTAAGGAAGCATTAATTGAGTAGAGAGATGACAGCAAAGTCTGCATTAAGTAGATTTACCATGTCTATCTCTATAACACAAAGGCTGAACTATTTCCGTATTTTACTTTTAAAACAATTATTATTTGAAACGACATGGAAAAATATCTTCCTCTTCCATTTTACTTGTTTTCTCTGTATGTCCTAAGCTCTACACAAAAATCTGTAGAAAATGTTGATCCTAGTATGAAGGGGAGTAATGGAATTGACAGTTTTACCAATACTGTGAAAAGCAATTAATCAGTGTCACTAGGAGGCAGTAGATTAACACTTCCTTTAAACAAAGTTAAAAAGATATTTCTAAACCTATAAAAGATAAGAGAAGGAACACATTTCAGGCCTTTTACAAAATGTTTTCTTTCTTTCAAGTCTCAATTCAAGACCAATTTTATTTTAATCACTACATATTAAAATGGTAGACTCAAGGGTAGCTTCTCTTTTTTTCTTTTCTTTTTTGTGTTTTTTTTCTTCTTCTTCTTCTCCTTCTAGCTGTATGAGTAATTTTCTTTTTTTCAGACATAATCTAGCAATTTGAGTGTGGGGGTAGGGGGATTTCCTAAGAGGCCTGAAAGAGATTATTCTCCCTTCGTTGAAGAATAGCATACTTTGTCATCACTGTCCCACAAATTGGCAATGTCAGTTTACTTTCTGTTAGAGACCAGAACTCAACTAAAAATTAAGGTAAAGCACAGAAACATTGCAATTGTGTTTTTTTCCAGACTGTATCTATGTGGCACAGAAGCATCTGGTCAATCAGGTAGCCAGACATTTTCTCTGCACAGTATCAAGTGTTCAAACTGACTAGATTTTTTTTTTTTACAAAACAAAGGAACACTTTCACACCGCAGAGAGATAGAGCTTTACTCAACTTGTTTATTCTGAATACCAATATTAGCATGAAATATTAGATGGAAAATTAGATTCCTAACTAGATGTATTTTATTCTTATGTTAGTTTTCCTACAAGTAAAGCATTTTTTGCATGAGAGGTTTATACCAGATTTAACAATTCCTTGATCTTTAATATTTTAGTGTCAGAAACCCAAGCACCACAATGACCATATATGTGTTCTACTAATGACACTTCATGTGCAAAAGTATGATAGCAGAGATTGAGACTTAGAGTTGTATTATGTTTTTGAGCACATAGCATGCCATCATTTATATTTTTCTCACTCTAAAAAAGCAAAAATAACAACAACAACAAAAACAAGGAAGTAGTAATGATATTTTTGTTAAAAAAAAGTTAATTTGTATCTATTTCACAATAGGCTAGATTATGTTGAAATAGCAAGGACTTCAAATCCCGGGGACACAACACGACAAAAGTTTACCTCTTGTATACACTAAGTTTATTCTTACATATGCAATCTTCTTTACAGATTGACAGAGGGCTCTGTTCATTCTAGCCACTCAAGAATCCATTATTGTAACAGCCACCATCTCTAAAGAGGTTAGTTTCCATGCTAGAAAGGAGAAGAGCTATGCAAGGTTTTGAAATAGTAATTAAATGCTCGGACCCATAAGCAGTACACATTATTTCACTTGCAATTCACTGGCCAGAACCAACCACTAAGCTCTACACAATCATAAGGAAACCATGAAGGATAAATCCAGAAGGAAGAAAGCCAGTCATTAGCTAGTGCCCTGCCCTCTTACAAGCAAACTGTGACTTCAGAGCCAAAAGAGATTTCCCATGGACATCTATAGGTTTCTTTTTTTTGCTATGCTTTTCAAAGCTAGTTCTGAGAGCAGAAGAAACTACACACATGCATGCGCACACACACATACCACACCACATATGTAAGTGTACACACATACTTTTGCACTTTCTTTCTTCCTTCCCAGTACTATGCAGTAAAAAAAAAAAATACATAATTGAGATAAATATAACAACACTTAAGGCAAGACAGTGATGTGATAAGAACATGAAAGATACTATAAAAGCTTGAAGATGTGTTCAACTTATTTTTTTGTAATACAAATGTATAGCTTTCAGTGGTCTGGATTTTGGGCCTAGGCTCCAGAATATAACAGCATTTTTTAAAAGGGCATGAACACAGAGGAAAGATACAACGTTAAGAGGAATAGAGTCTTAAGAAAGATATTTCCAGGTTATAAACAATTGAAAAAGAGATGATAAAAAGGATAAAAACATCTGAAATAAGGATAAATTATAGTTTTTATTAAATTCATTTATTTACTCTCTCATTCATTCAGTGATTGTGCTCACCCTATGGTAGGCTCTGTATACAGAACATACAAGATAAACCAAGTCCCTCTCTTCATGGAACTCACAGGCTCAAGGAAAAAAAAAGATTAGCATTCTCAGCATAACTAATCTGTACCCTTCACTGAGTACTACTACAAACTCATGAACTCTGTGTTTATTGAAAATCATACCAAGTAAGTAGAAAGCACCCATTTAAGTGCTTCTTACATATATCAATATCTAATACCTAATGTAATATTTACATCAAACAATTTTATGAAATAGTACTAGCATCATGTTCATGTAGAACAAGGATGCCAAAGTTTAGAGAAGATATAAAAATCTCCCTAACGCTCTACAGTAGAATGCAGATTCAAATCCAGGAATTCTGACTCTGCATCTCATACTTTCAATTATTGCTCAATAAAAATAACACCAAATGTCTTATATGTGATGAGAAGCCATAAGGAGGGAATTAAGAAGATAAATAACATTATTGGAGCTACATTTTCATAGTATAATAATCAACATGAGTGTGGGATAAACTTTTAAGAAGTCGAGTAGAATAAAATGAAAAAAATTAAAGTATTTTGTAATGGTACAGTCTATAGAATGTATTCTTTTTTAAAACAAAACTTGAGACATTGAAACTACATATTTATGTGCTACAACTTGATGTTTTGATACATGTGTATACGTCATAATAATCAAATCAACATTGTTAATAGTCATAACCTCATGCATTGATCATTTCTTTGTGATAAAAACATTCAAGTTTCTCTTCTTGCTATTTTTCATATATATATCTCACTGCCAACCTTTGTCAGCCTACTGTACTAAAACTTATTCCTCCCGTCTAACTGTAACTTTGCACCCTTTGACCAACCTCTTCTCATCCTCCCTTCTCCCATCCCCTCCTAATAAAGTTTTTTTAAAATTCATAATTGTCGACTTGAGTAGAGCAGTAGCAGAAGAGCTGAGAAAAATGGTCAGATTCTAAATATACTTTGAAATATTGCTTGCAGATTGCATACAGGTTTAAGAAAAGGGGAAAATGATTCCCAGGATTGTGTCTGAATGAATTGGTGAATAATGTGCTATTAAGATAAAGAAAAAATATGTAAGGAGAATTCATGGGGTAAGAAAAATAGCCCGGGCTCGGTGGCTCAGCCTGTAATCCTGCGCTTTGGGAGGCCGAGGTGAGTGAATTGCCTGAGCCCGCGGGTTCGAGACCCGTCTGGGCAACTTGGCGAGACCTCATCTCTACAATAAATCAAAAACTAATCGGGCGTGGTAGCACGCGCCTGTAGTTCCAGCTACTCGGAAGGCTGAGGCGGAAGGATCGCCGGAGACCAGGAGGTCAAGGTTATGGTGACCGGGAGCATGCCACTGCATTCTCGTCTGGGTGACTGAGTGAGACTCCAACTCAAAAAAAAAAAAAAGAAAAGAAAGAACAATAAAAAATTCTGTTCAGAAGTCTTTCAGTTTAAAATTATTTATTAAGCAGTCCCATGGAGAAGAAACGTCAGTCTGGCAGTTGGAAATGTATATCTGAACTTTAAACAAAAGTAAACAAGGCTGGAGACATAATTTGGAATTCAACAGCATATTGGTGCTATTTAAATCATGGCCCTGCCCTGGGTGTTTGAGTGTAAATAATACCCTGGGACTTTAAACATTTTCAGGTTAGGAAAAAGGAAGAAAAACCAACAGTGGAGAGTGAGAAGCAGTGGCCAATACAACAGGAAAATAATCCGAGGAATGTGGATTCCTGGGATTTAACGTGATGGACTTCATTGATAATATTATATCGTCATTCAGTTAGAGGTCACCCATCAGCTCTGACATGTTGAAGATCTTAGATACATAACTTTATTCCTTAGCCTTATTCTACCTATGAAGCCAACTACTAATAAAAATTGAATTTTAAAGACTTACCCCAGTGAAATGGCTAATTGTTTTATCCTGAAATTGTATATTTAGTTTAAATAGCTAGCACTAGATAAGCAGTGGTGTCTGAAGCTTTTGGTAAGTATCAACTATATAACCCCTTACTACATAATAAAATAACTGCAGATGCACAAAAATGTATTTCTTAAAATGATTACCAATAAATAAAGAACAGTGACACCATTCTAATTTCAACTCTACCCACTATTTATCTTATTCATACTCCCTTGCAAATTGGTTTTCAGGAAAACTATTTTTGTTCTGTTCTATTGTTACCAGCAGGAACTTTGCTAGTCATAGCCCTCATGCTGCCTGTGACTACCGGGCTTTTAGTGCAAAGGCACAGAGAGGGACTGATGTACACGTGTACTCTAAAATTGTCATTAAGCTCCTTAGTTAATTAGATCTGGACTGCTCCCTTTTGCAATCAGAACAGGAATTATATGCTCATTTCCTCTCTCATAGTATCACCAAAAGAAAAAAAATCTTTACAGAAAATATGGCAGCTCCAGATGGTGACTTTCCATCAATTAAGAGAACAGATAATTTAAGTTAACCCTTGGAAATCTTTCTGTCATCAGTCTTCCTCCTCTTTTAGCCTATTAACTCTGTAAAAGAGCATAACATATGATTGTTAATGATTACTTATAAATTAGTTTCTACTGAACTTTTTATAAGGACTTTTTTTCCAATAGTAACTTACACTAAATATAAAACACACTTAAGAAAGCCCAAGACATATTCCTGGTGAATGCATTAAGAAAGAAAAATTGGAACCCACATACATGGGGTTATCTGTCACTTTTAGAAGCTATTCTATATAGGACTCCTCAGTAGCACTAGGTCAGTGACCCATAGTCACCATTACCAGGCATGTTACTCATCACTTGGTGCCTGTACCCATTCCCTGAAGCCAAAGTTGCTGAAGATTCCATGTAGATTAAATCATTCCAAATGTCTACATCTGCACAGCCAATTTCCTTCTTTACATATTTTCCTGAACTATTTTGTAAATATCTTATTGCTTTTGAGCACTTCTGTCCGATAATGGGCAAAGACAACACACACAGAAAGAGGCAATCCATTTGACTGCTTGTCAGTTATAGCACTGAAAAATCTATTTACCCCTGGACAAGATATTGGTTATGATTCATTAAACTCATTGACTTACTCGAACTCTTTTCAATTTCCCTATGTAACTCCCACCCCCACAAAAATACTAATTGAACCAATACACTTTGACTAGTATCTTTTTCTTATTCCAAAGAATAAATTTAGTGATGGCATCATGTTTTTCATATTGACCAAGAGTCCTTAACATTCCCTTCAGCTTAACAAAACTTTAGACAGGCATCTTCCTGCCTACAGACACCTAATCTCCCTTTCTTAGATCACATATTTTGGAAAACTTGCAATGGTACATTGTTTTCTGCCCTTTTGAAATGTAAATCTTCTACAACACAGGAATATCTTTCTCAAGAACTTATGAGCCATTCTGTTGAAATGTAATCAACAAAAAAGATGGGGACTCTGTTTCCCAGTCTCTGTTGGGAGGTGGGAGGCTTACTTCAATAAGAAACAAATAGCAACCACATTGCCTGACCACACTAGGCCAACCTCCCTATCTCTCCAGCCCACAATGTCCTCCAATATTTTTCCATTAGCTCACTACAGTGTCTAAAAATCCTCCCAGCTTTTGTTGCAGGAAGATTAAATTCAATCACTCTCTTCAATTGCAAGTCTTGACCCTGCAGCGATAGTTTTGAATGAAATCTTCCTTTCCATTTTTAACAAGTATTTGGTGAAATTTTTTATAGTATTGGAGCAGGAACTATGAAAAATGTGATAGCAATATAAATATCATCCTACAGTGTTCACAATCTGTTCAATAAGTAGAAATGAAAATACACAATTGGTTAAGAAGTCAGGGTAATAAAGGTCCTATGAAAGAAATCTATGTAATTTGGAAGTGGTCTATAAATAAGATCATTAGTTAATATTTATGTGACCCCAAAATTGATATTGTACAAAGAGCACCTCTGCCTTTGCCACTGACTGCTCTGGAATCTTGAACAGGTTACTTAATATCTGTGTACCTTGAATTCTTTATCCATGAAATGAAGAGAATATTTGATTTCAATAGGTAAAAAAAATCTTTAAAATAAGTAATAATTATTGAGTGCTTATGATATGACAGTTGTAAAGTTCTAAATGTTTTACATATATTACATCATTCAATTCTGACAACAGCATTAGATAGTACTATCATTCCTATTTTGCAGATGGGGAAACTGAGGCAAAATAAAAGTATCTTGATAAAAGTAATCATGAGAAACTATTCTACAGTAAAAGTCCAAGAACTAGATTAGATGTGTAGATGCTTATTTCACTAAAATGATACCTGTGAAAGTGCTTTCAAACTGAAAAACAAACAAAACAAATACACCGAAAATAAGAAAAATGTGAAATGAATGTCCACTTAAAAAAAAATGAAAACTTGTTGACCTCTGAAATTTCTGATTTTATGTATTCTGGTATGCAAGGAATAATAAACATAAACTCTATAAGTTGTGTCTTTTTCCTATTTCTTCCAGTTTCTACATTCTAGAAGATGACATGTTTATTTTCTTCTTCTCTTCTTATTTGAAAACTCTTCTTAAATTTCTACATTCCTGGATCAGAAGCATAATCTCTTGATGAATACTTTGCTTCATAGTGCTAAGAAAGACAGATGGAAATTTGTGCTTTCTCTCCACTGAACGCAAAAGAGAGAAAACCCAAGCCCCAAGCACTGTGAACCTTGCCTTTTGTTTATTCTGCTTGGCCACTCGCCCATAGCAGCCTCTCTGATCTCTCCCTGGAAGCCTCAGCCACAGTTATTCTGAGGTCAGGATTGTGTTCCACACATCTGTCACTATGTTCCTCATGATTTTAGACATCAGAACCCAGAAAGATGGTAGGAATGAGCTGAGTACTGATAAATATTGGTACCATGTATGAAAATATACTGGTGTATATAAACTAGTTCTCCTGTTTTGACACTTCTATTCTCAGACTCTTTTCTCTGTTTTGCCATTGTTTTCCAGTTATTTGCACACTTTTTAACACAAATTCTGGAAGATTAGCAAGGACAAGGGGAGTTAAGCAAACTTAAATGAATTATTGTTACAGTTGAAAGCAAAAGTCTGGTGGGGTGGAGCTGAAATTACAGATATCTACAGTTTGACTTATGCTCCTAGGACAATGGGTACTTTTCTATAGATTTCAGGAAAAAAGAAAAAAACATTAACTATACAATGTCTGTCAAAGTATAGGCAAAATGTATAGTTTCTTTGTGTGTTCAATATTAATTTTACGTAGATACAAAGACTGGATCAGCCCTAACAGTCTGGAAGACAGTCACTTAAACAATGTAACAGACATGCATTTGGACAAAAATTGTTCTTTGCACATATACATTATTTGTAACATCAATAGTTAAAAATTACTGGTTGTATTTTTTTTGATACAAATATTTATTGAACAATTAATATACTTCTATTTTTGAGCGTTATGTAGTGTATTACTTTTCTTTCTCTAACTAAATTTTTATGCCAAATAGCAGGCAGTAGTATGATTCACTTTTAAAATACATAGATATTTATCATATACAATTTATTATTCACTCATATAATGTGGTAGCCTGGCTGGCAAGATTACCTAGATAAATAGATTGATCAAGGCCGTGCTCGGTGACTCAGCCTGTAATCCCAGCGCTTTGGGAGGCTGAGGTGAGTGAATTACCTGAGCTGCGGGTTCGAGATCTGCCTGGGCAACTTGGCGAGACCTCATCTCTACAATAAATAAAAAATTAGCCGGGTGTGGTAGCGCATGCCTGCAGTTCCAGCTACTTGGAAAGCTGGGGCGGAAGGGTCGCCGGAGCCCAGCAGGTCGAGGCTGCGGTGGCCTGCAGCATGCCACCGCACTACAGTCTGAGTGACAGAGTGAGTCTCCAACTCAAAAAAAAAAGAGAAAACAAAATAGATTGATCAAACAATAGATCGATAGATGATAGATTGATAAATCAGTAGATTGATTGATAGGTCAATAGATGCAATACAAGACAATAGTGCTGTATAAGTGTAAGACTACTTAGATAAATAAAAGAAGAGCATATAAAACACCATACAGGCTAGAAAATAAATGTTCTAAAAATATTGTAAACTTTCTTGAGGTTAATGTTCATAAAGGGATTCATGAAAACTGAAAAGCAGATAAGATCTAGCAATTATAGTTTTAAGCCTGAGCACAATGTGGCCTAGATTCCCTTGGTGAAGAATCTAAATGTTTCAATGACAAGACAGAGAGCCCTAAACATAGGGCATGGGGAAGATAGAATCTTATATCTACTGGGAAAATTTTAAGTAAAGTGCCAGAGATAGACATTGTTGGGGTTCATTGTGGTAGGATGGTGCAGCAGAAACAAAGCAAAGAATTATAGAGGCAAAGTAAAAGAGTTTACTCACATCCAAAAGAGGACGGGTACAATGCCTCGGGGCAGCATGGTGGTGGTTTTAAAATCAGAAAGTATTTAAAGTTTCTATAAGGAAATAGATTGATTAAAAAAAAAGAAAAAGACTCCAGCAACTGCATTTTTGAGTGCTGATCACATAGATAGCGGGCCTTGATGGCAAGGTGACACATCTTGTGGTCCTTCATGGCTGGAGGACAAGTACTTGGAATAGAAAAGTAATCAGTACTTGGGGAGTTGCAAGACAATTATCAATAACTACAGCCAGGAAACCAGTTCTGCCCTTTGTTAATGTTTAAAGGGAAAATTATGTAATTTTCTAAGAAAGCATGACAGAGCTAAGCAGCGGTAAAATGACTAGTTTAGCTAAGATTATTCCATTTTGGCATTTCTTCCTTTCAGACATAGAACAAGCAAGATCACGGCTAGGAAGTCTGGAAAGATAATGATCTTGAGAAGTATAACAGAGGAAGGTAAGAAACAGGACAGTAATCTATGGCCCTGGTTACACATGAACAATCATAGGCTAGTGAACCAGCAAGCATCCTCCAGGAATTCAACTTGTATTTACAAAGTCTATAGATACTCTGTTTAAAATACTTGTAAGTCCCACTTCTTTCATTCCAAATATTAATGCCTTGCCAAACACATGCCTGTGAAGATTTTGATGCCAGCAATGGAATAGTGTGATGCACATACATATCACTCAAAATATGAAGGAAACTGAGAGGAACATAGGACAGTAAGGGTTAGAATGACCAATGAAGTCTTCATACACAAATGGAACCTGAGCTGATCATTGATCAGTGGCAGAAATGGGCAGGCAGAGTGGTAAGGGAGAAATGAGGGTAATGGATGAAAATATGAAAGAAGAAATGAGGGGATGTCAAGGTAAGTGAAAGGAAATACAGATTTGGACATGGGTTGATCTAAATTATATTTGACCTATGCAATTTTAAATGTACTTTTGAACACTTGCTTCAAGAGTAATAAAAATTACACGGTCTTCCCACTGAACTGACACAATTTTTTTTTCCATTTCAAATAGCAAAGTTGAATTTTTTTTTTTTTAGTTTACAATTTATACAAAATTAGAGAAGCTGGACAGAGAACACAATGGAGTATACAACATGCGTGAGACCTGCATATGAAATACCTGTGTTCACCATCTTGTTAAGCACTACTTAATTTTGCCTAAGGCATCCCATGGGCAGCTATGAGGAGTGAGTTGGGAAGAGGGAGAAAAGAGCATTCAACAGCACATTTTGCCTGGGTTTTCTCAAGCATCATGTCAGTATCATAGCATAGGGTACTCTATCTGCAAGTGTTGAGCTAACTTTAAAAATAGTTTGTGAACAATTTGGTGAACAGAGACAAAAGAGCTGGATTATAATTTTATCAATCTGATGGAAGGTGCAAATTGTTACAACTCCTTTATAGCAAGGTCATTTATTATCCCCCTTTGGGTAATATATTCTGGATATTCATTCCTTGATGGATTACCATAACTCAGCATTCATATACTCTGAAATGTTAAGGAAAAACTGTGGTGGAAGAAATTTTCAAAGATGACAGTGAAAAGTCATGCTTTTTTTGTTTGCCAGTCAATGGGATTGAATGTTCACAATTTCCTCTCTCACAGAGTTCTTCCATAGTTATACTTTTAATTCTCATAATTACGTTTGCCCATATTCCATTTTACATATCTAAATCATTTATATCTTTCAAGGTCAAACTTAAAATCTTCCTTGAAGGTTTTAGTCTTCACTTATCTCTCCTCTCTTAAAAAAAATCTTAAAATGAAACAAAAAGTAAAGACAACAGAGTTTAATGGTCTATGAATTAAGGTGGTGGATCTGGATATACCTGGATTTGGACCACTGTTCTGCTATATTCTTCAAACTATTGGACAAGTCACTTAATCTTCCTTATCTTCAATTTTTCCTGTGCTAGAATGGGAGCAATAGCAGTCCTCAGGGCTGTTATAAGAATTGAATGAGCTGAGCCCGCAGATTCGAGACCCGCCTGGGCAATTTGGCGAGACCTCGTCTCTACAATAAATCAAAAAAATTAGCCGGGTGTGGCAGTGCGCGCCTGTAGTTCCAGCTTCTTGGAAGGCTGAGGCGGAAGGATCACCAGAGCCCAGCAGGTCGAGGCTGCAATGACCAAAAAAAAAAAAAAAAAAAAAAAAAAAAAATTGAATGAGAACATTTTTCAATGTGCTTTTCATGGTACTTGACTATAAATTATCGATAAATGTAAGACATTTCCAGCAGTAAAATATTAGAATCACTACTAGTTCACCAAAACAGAGAAATTTTTAGGAATAGAATGACTCTATTTTTGTTGTTCACTCAAACTGCAATGCTTCTTCTGTCAATAAAAATCCTAACTACCCTTCAATACTCAGTTCATATCTGTCATTAAGGCTCTCTCAAATACCTCAATAACAATTAATCTCCTTTGAATTATCCTAGCATTCTTAGGAAGTTACATAAAACATTAACTACATGATTTATAGTATGTAGAATGTGCTTTGAATTGAAACAGACTTAAGGTTGAATGTCTTCTCTCTTGTTATCTGGCTATATACCATTAGACAATGCAAGGAATTTCCCCAGCTCCAAATGAGAAGACCAAAAATAAGTTTTTAAAAATTATTTTAAACTATAAGTAACATATTTACTTATAATTTTTAATTTAAAAATTTAGTTATAAATTTAAAAGTATTTGTTTTATAAATAAGATATTACTTTAGAAATAACATATTTTATTAAAAAATTTATTTCTTCATAATTATCTTTGGCATCAGTATTTCATAAGGGAGTCATCAGTAAGGTTAATAACACTATTTTTCAGACCTAGTTGGGATACTATATTTTTTGAATTTATCAAAAATGCTGTCAATGGACATTTTACTTCAAGTTTCAAATTACGTTTGCATAACTTTGGCACAGTTGGTTTTTTTTCATGTGTCCTGTAGGAATATCTGTAATCCTAATGATTCACTGCATTGGGTTTTTAAATTATCTTTAAAAGTCTTGTTTATAATCATCCCAACTACTAGAAGACATTGTGAGATTATATTCCTCAGGAATTGGTAAATCCATGTTAAGTTCCTTGGACTCTTTATTTTTTTAATTTAAAACAATTTTATGTGTATAAACATTCAACATCAGCTATGATTGAGGTTACTTCAAGCTATAGTCTTCTTTTTTCATTTTATTGTGTAAAGCAAAGCAATCGAAAGAGTGATCCAGATGCTGAGCAACATTAAAGGACTCAGCCATAAGGTTTCTCCTTTCATGAGGGATAGTTTCATGAGGGACAGTGCAAATGTGGAACTTACCTTCCTTGGGTGTCAGCAAACTCACTTATTAAATAGTGCTATCTATCTAGATTTACATATATAGAACTGTTGAGATGATTAAGTAAATGAGATGGCATGCAGTACACATGGTAGTGTGCCTAGCACATTTTGCATGCTACATACATATAGGATTAGAAGGATCATACACATCATCAAAAAATACTGATACCCAGATACCTTGCCCAAAAGAATACAGTGAAAATGAGCACTCAAATTTCCAGAATCTGTATACAGTTCACTATAGGGTAGGCAGTTAAAAAAATTTCTTTAATTGAATATACTGTGAATGAAAATAAATAATTTCAGAACTAGATGAGTGGACCAGTCATTTGTTGCAGATTAGAAAATGAAAAAAGTGAAGTGAATGATCCAAATCTCTGGCACATGGGGGGAGAAAAAAAGAAAAAGAAAAAGAGAAATGGCCCTAGGAATATAACTGGCAAGGAGGCCCAATGTAATGATAATTATCTTTTCCAAGTTAAGATGTTTGGTTTGATAGTTGAATGATTCATATTAGTATGAGCTTTAGTTTTTCAGGACACAAAGGATCTGAATTTATTCTAAACATGCTTCACTTTTTTAATAAGAAAAGCTTCCTAATCAAAATGTTTTAATTAGATGTCTACCTTTCATGGGCACTATTATTTACATTAGTCATTTAAAAATGAACTTGTTATTCCAGAAGTAAATATATTTATAAAATAATTTTATATCCCTATATTATACCTTTATAACTACTTGGTTTGTTTGTTTCTAATAGAAATTAATTAAATTCACTCATTAAAATATATATAACTATTACAACACATAAATACTGAAATGTGTACTTATATAAATGTCCTGCTTTTCACTGCTAGTTCCCATACTACTGTTTGGAGCACAGTTTGGCGATGAGATAATCAAAGTTCTCAGTACTGAAAATCATCCTGTCCTATCCTACTATGCCTGTGGTATTTTTCATTAGTCTTTTATGTGAACTCTTTGCTCCAGTCAGATAGACTTCCTCATTTCCACCCATATACCTTACATAATAATTCTCACTGCTATGACTTGTGCTACACCAGAAAGAAACTATCACTTTTTTCCCTCTATCAAAACTTGCCTATTGTTCAGATCCAGTCTTTAGTGTTCTAGAGAACTTCCCCATTATTCTAATATTGTTTTATCCTCATCCTGTTCAGAACTTCGACTTCATTCTCTAGGATGACCTAGACTATCATAGAATTTCAAAAAAGATTCAAGGGGTCACAGAACTTATGAATAAGCAAAGTAGGGACTCAGAAGAAAAAAATATTTTTCAGGTAAAATAATATGGCATCTGAAGCCTTCCTGTAGGAATGGATCACTTCTCTACTGAGATTCCAATAATCACTCTACCGTAAATGATATAATACACAAAAATCTATTGAATATTAAGGATGCAACTATAAAAATCTGACCCTCAAGATATAACTGTCATTTTCCAAATATGAGTTAATAATATAGGAACCAATACAGTCACTCATTTTGTGATAAGTTGTTTGATATCATGCACTTTTGTTTAACTATTAGCATTAATATATCTTGTCTCCCCAACTAAATTATGGACTTATAGGAGATAACCATTATGCCTTTCCTAAGCTATTTTATCTTCTCATAGTCTTAACACTCAATACAAACTTTTTGAATTATTAATCATGAATTATTATGTTTTAAATCAGCAGTTTTGATTTCAGGTCCTTGCTCTTAAAAATTTTTGAGAATTTAATAGACCTGTTGCTTATATGGGTTATATATCACTATTTACAAATTGTAAATTATAGCAGACATATTTTAAAGGATCTGTTTATTAATTTTAAATAATGTTAATACACCATTTATATATTAACATAAACAAGTTTTGAAAAAAAGCAATGATAATTTCCAAAACAAAAAAAAATTTGGTAAGAAGAATATCAGTGTTTTACATTGTTGTAAATCCATCTGACTTAATATGTCAGTTAGCTTTTCAAATTTGTTCTTAATTCAGTCTTTGCAAGAGGGTTTTTTAGTTGAACTGTATAAAGGGAATCTATGATAACCCAAATATGTAGTTGGGAGAGGGAAAAAATATTTTAATGGTCTTTCCAGGAAGTTGTGGATAGTCCTCTTTGATAATACATGAAAAGTTGGCAATAGTTTCCTAAAGGTCATTTGTGATGTGGAAATCCAGCATCAAATCAATACATTCTACATATTGTATTACATTTAAAATCCACTGTTCCATCTGGAATTTTGAATGAACCTTTATGAATTGTTTTGAAAACAATCTTGCATTTATCATTTGGAAAGCAATTTACTATTTTAAGTGAAAGCTATAATTGTTGACCCATTAGTTTGTATTAAATAATCAGCTTAATTAATATGACCATCAATTTCATCAGAAAATTTTTAAGTAGCAAAAAGCTGTCCAGCTCTAAGTAGTACATATGAATTTTCCAAAATTCTAATTATTTGAAAGTTTTAGGATACTGTCATTTACTATTCTTGACATTACAGGCTAAATCATTTGTTTTGGAGAAAGTGTCTACCACAAATCTCAAATCGAAAATCCATAGTTTGTTAGTTGGTTATTATTATACATTAAAAAACAAAACAAAACAAAACAAGTAACAATACTCTATGAACCAAATGGCTAACAAGTGTATTTTCTGTAGACATAAGTATGGAGCAGACCTACTTTCTTCATGTTTACTATTTCTTCATACATAATATTAAAGACCTATGTAGTCAAGAGTAGTGATTTAATAAAACTAATTATTTTTACTGATTCATCAAATACATTATTATGTGAAACAGCATATCTTTACTGTAAATATGTTGTGAGCTACAATAAAATGACCACTAGTAGAATTGGCTACTACCAAGTTGATACATTCCAAGGCATCAGCAATGTTACCTAGCATAATTTCTGTACTATCAGTACAAATGTCAATATAATAAAAATGTAAAAATATTCCTAGTTTTATTATAAAAAGAGTCTGACATTATAGATTCTCAAAATATGTCCTGAGTATCCCCAGAGGTCCATAGACCACACTTTGAGAACCATTGGTCTAAGGTTATATCTATATTAGACCACCAATTTCACTATTTGGGCTAAAATATTTGTTTCATAGCCAACAGTAGTGCCAGTAAGGAAAGTAATATATATTTTCTACCATTAGAAATTAATTATTTATTTCCTTCTGTTAGAACCAAGAATGTTATTTACAAAGGGCTCTTCTAGCAGTTTTCCTAGTGTTAGCCATTTATTCCATATCCTTTAACCACTCTGAATACCAACTAAGTTAGGATCCAACACAGACTCCTAAACTGAGAAGAAGCTAATGACTATTATCTTGACTGTAACCCTTTGTATTGAGAAATCACATTGGCTCTCAACAATCAAATTATTGCCTCAAAACACTTCATATTTGTTTTAGAAATATGTGAAAATGTATGTTATTAACAAATTCTATAGAAATTTGACCATTTAGAAATACATTATGGAAATACTATAGAACAGGAAAAAAACTAGTGTTTTTCTCCCTTTTGTCATTTCAAAATAGTACTTATCAATGATGGCATTCTGACAAAAGAATGAATCTACATTAGCACAAAACCAGGCAGATTTCAGAAGACAGATTTCAGAAGAGAAGCAGGACACCAAGAAGTGAAAGCAGAACAACATAAAATAAAATAAAATTAAGAGTAGAACATATACTTTCTTGGTAGTTGTTAGTAACATAGTCTAAATACAAATGCACAATAAAAATGCTTGAGAATAGAGATAATATGAACTGCTTATTTGAAAAGAATGCTTTGCCTTTTTTTTTTTTTTTTTTCTTTTTCTTGGGATCTTGCTATGTTGCCTAGGCTGGTCTCAAATTCTTGCCCTTAAGGGATTCTCTTGCTTAAAGATTTAGGATTACAGGCTTGAGACACTATACTCAGAGTGTTCTTTTTAAATACCATTTAAGAAGAAGAAAAAAGCAAAATCTCTATTCTCAATCATTTTAACATCCCAAGGAAACTATTTATTTGTTACCACCTAATCTAGCCCAATGGTGAGATAGCTACATAGATTCCTCATTTGATTTAGTATAGGCTGTCAACTTTATAGATAAAATATTATTTCCTCGCCGGGTTCGGTGGCTCAGCCTGTAATCCCGCACCTTTGGAAGGCTGAGGTGAGTGGATTGCCTGAGCCCATGGGTTCGAGACCCACCTGGGCAAGCAAGACCTCATCTCCTCAATAAATCAAAAAAATCAGCCGGGCGTGGTAGCGCACGCCTGTAGTTCCAGCTACTTGGAAGGCTGAGGTGGAAGTAAGGATCGCCAGAGCTCAGCAGGTCGAGGCCGCGGTGGCCGGGAGCAGCCACTGCACTCCAGTATGTGCGACAGAGTGAGAATCCAACTCAAAAATATATATATATTTTTATATATATTATATTTTATATATATATATATATAATTTCCTGAATTGAAGAGAGTAACATGTCAATTTGTCAGCTAATTTAGAAAACTTCATAGGGAGTTTCACATAAATGATGTGATTATGAGTTCTTCTCACTAGAGTCACCAGATAAGATACTTCGCTTGCTATATTTTCATGCTTGGAGGACTATGGATTAAATCATCATCATCATCATCATCATCATCATCAATAGACCTATATCAGTTTATAACTTCTTTTCGTTTAATTTTTTTTATTTTAAAGATTAGGGATACTATTCAAAATTAGGTATACAAATGATCATGATGCAAGTACCCTTGTCGATGAGGTGTGTCCCTCCTCAGGCAGTTTCCCACTACTAGTCTATAACTTATTGGGAGGTTTGCCATTGCCTTGTACATTTTTGTGTGTGTGAATTTTAAACCTTTTTATTTTTTAGTGAAAAATTATTATTATTTATTTTCTTTAAGATTCAAAAGGAGAAAATTTTTATATGCAGATTAAGGAAATAACAGGGCATGTAGAGTTCCAAAGGTTTACTGCTCTTATAAGTCATAAAATGAAATATTTTACACTTTTCATGAAAAAGTAATCTACTGGCCAGGCACAGTAGCTCATGTCTGTAATCCCAGCACTTTGGGAGGCCGAAGTGAGAGGATTGCCTGAGCCCAGGGGTTCGAGACCAGCCTGGGCAAATTGGTGAGACCTCATCTCTACAAAAAAAACAAAAGAAAAAAAGAAAAGAAAAGAAAAGAAAAAGTAATTCTGCTGAATGTCTTAAAAGATAATCAAAAGCATGGCATTGCTTTGAACTTTGTTTCTTTCACACAGGACAAACTTTTTTACAACTAGAGCAATTTATGAATCCACAATTCCACATAAGTTAACCCCACCCCTACAGTTGTAATTTCTCTGAAACTTGAAAATCCTCAGTTTAAACATTCTGGAATGTCTTTAAACTTTCCTTTTATGTTTCGTAGTAAAATAATATCCAACAGAACAGATGAGCCGATAGACACATGCATCTTTGCCTCTAGACACATGGACCTCCTGCCTATTTTGAGGATACAGGGCACAATGATGCAGAAGAAACAAATTAGACCAGAAGGCACACTCACATTAAAATACCGTACCTTTTTTATTACTTGACTTTGAGGTTTTTTAAATCATTTTATTTTGACAGTGTCTGAGGCAGAATATTTAAACAATGTGCTCTCATTTTACAGATGAGTAAATAGATGGTAGAAAATGCTCAGACCTTGTTGACTCTATTCCACGTGTCCATTCCCTGGGCTGACCCAACCTTCCCAGGTAGTAAATAGCAAGAGCAGGTAAAACACCATCAAGTGCTTCCTGGATGACTCAATTTTTGGCTGCCCACCAGTCACAGAAATTTAGGAGAGTGATACTTGGTCTAATTCTTGGTCTAAGGTCTCCCTCCTTGCAAGCTTTTTGTTGGTGGTGAAATATGCAATCCTATGTGACAATAAATTTATATTTTATATATATATATTTTTTTTTTTTTTTTTTTTTTTTTTTTTGAGTTGGAGTCTCACTCTGTCGCCCAGACTAGAGTGCAGTGGCCACTCCCACCCACCGCAGCCTCGACCTGCTGGGCTCCAGCGATCCTTCCGCCTCAGCCTTCCAAGTAGCTGGAACTACAGGTGCGTGCTACAATGCCCCGGCTAATTTTTGGTTTATTGTAGAGATGAGGTCTCACCAAGTTGCCCAGGTGGGTCTCGAACCCGTGGGTCCAGGCAATCCACTCACCTCAGCCTCCCAAGGCGCGGGATTACAGGCTGAGCCACCGAGCCCAGTTTATATTCTATATTAATTAAATTAACTTGAGGAACAGCAGGACTGTAGTATCCCCAAAATTATTGCATATGCATATTTATATTAATATAATCATATAACCCACTTTATCCTTCTTTTATAATTAACTATACTGTTTTTTAATCAATATGTTTGTCAACTATCCATATCAACCCCCGGAAAACTCTCCAGTGCTGCCTTGACCAAATTGAGTGTGCACCTTCAATTCCTTGCTTTATGCTTTAGTTAAAATAAATGGAGAATGATTTTATTTCCCAGAATACTCTGAGGTGCCTGTGTAGCTAACTTTTTTTGTCCTTACCCCTAGTCCTATTTTTGTTGTATATGAATGAAGCCATATTATGCTTTTGAAATGAAACAGTTTTCAAATATCCTTATATTCACTTTGTGCAATAGTTTATTGTCATCTGTGACTGTCTCTTTTGCTGACCTGTTTTCTCATTTTTCCAGTCTTTGTACATTTGGTTGTTGTCTTCTGGTAAACAAGTCTGGTTTTCTCAAATTGGTCAATCTTAATTTTAAAATGCTAGACTAGGCTGAGAAAATAAAAATGCATTTTATAGACAATAATTCTTATTGTTTTATTCCAACTTTGTGGCAAATATTTACGGATTTTTGCTTTTTCAACTATTCCTGTTTCTTTTCTTAACATAGCCAAATTTTCCTCAATTATTCAGTCTTTCTTCTGCATTTGACCTATGTCTTTATGGTGCTCTTGATTTCAGTTGATTCCAGGGAAGCTCATCTGACCAATCAGAATACTGCCTTTATTGGCCATAGTAATTCATTCAGGGGTGGGCCTGTGACCTACTCATAGTTTATATAACAGCACAAGGATTTTAGTGAATTGTTGGGGAAGAAAGATGTGTTGTTTTTTCTTGGCCATGTACTTGAAAGGATAAGACTTTGAATCTATTGCAGTTGTTTTGACATCATAATGGGAAAATTGATAAGGAGATAAACTAGTAACACAGAAAGCAGTGAAGATAGAGAAAAAAATAAGTCTTGGTGGTACATGCTTAACCTCAGTTCAAACTATACGAAAAGCCATCCCTATGTCTACAGTTTTCAGTTATTAATTCAGTGAATTCATTTCCTCCTCTTTTCCCCCTTCTTAATCCAACTTTATTTGAATGTTCTTTGATTTGCAGCTAACTTAATTCTCAACTGGAAGAATTCATGGTGCTCATGACATACACATTTAATGGCATCAAAACCTAGTACAAGGGGAAGGAACTAAATCATAATTTAGTCAATCTACTTCACTTGCTGTTCACAACATCCGCCATTTTGTAACTAGACATCAGTCTCAATTTTGTTACTCTTTTCTAATCTGTTCTAGTCTTCTCATATACAATATTACTTATAATAGTAATCACAATTTCACCTTCCATTTGCCTTATGTTTTATATAAAACAAAGGCTTTTCATGTTTATATATAATTTAATCCAGATGATTCAATGAAGTATGGCATATACAATTTACATTTTACAAATGAGAACAATCAAGAATGTATAGATATCATGATGTGTTCAACATGGAGCCAAACAAAATTCCAGTTCTAGTTGAAGACCCTTTTCATCATACTGCTCTACTCCACAGATTGATCTTTTTGTTTAACCAAAAACTCATTTGTAAAATAAACACAAACACATTCTAAATCAATTTTTTAATAATATGACATTGAACAATTGCCTTATTAATGTCAATTTTGTTAAATGTCAAATTCCACTCTTTCTACCCTCCTATGCAAAATTGTAGTGAACATCGTGTTTTGTTAACTATATTTTCTCTCCAAAGTAATAGCTGATTTGGGAATATTCTTATCCTGATACCAAAGGAAATATTGAAGGTTAGAAAATGCTCTAATCTTCCCGCCATTAACCTAAAGCCCTCAAAAAGAGTGTATATTTCTATCCTCCTGTTCTTATTAGTTTCCAACTCCTTCTTAGAATGAGTTGAATTGTCACCTATATCAAACCTGCTAGTAATAATACAGGTGGCTGTTTTGAATAAATAGATTACAGATAGGAACAGCTATATGTAAAATAAAATTTCATCTCTTAAGTTTAATTGTATACATAATATGGTCCTAATCAAATTTTGTAAGTTTTTTTTCTATGCTGCCCAACACTAATTCTCTGTTTAAACTTGACTATTTTAGTTCTTAGCCCTTTGGATAGTACATAGGTTTTCTAACCATTCCTCATAACCTACAAATATCAATCTTCTCTATCTAAAAATTTCCTCCACCATTTAAAATCACCTAAAATCTCACAGAGCTACTCTATGAATCCTATCCTGACTTCTCAACCAGTAATCTTTCTAGCCTGGACTTTTTGTTCTTATTTAGGAGAGAGATCTCATGCAAGACAGTATATTTGGGGACTTCAGCATATATGCTAAATAAAGTTATGAAACTGGATGAGAACACCTAGTAATTGAATGCAGTTAAACAAAAAAAGACGTCTGAGGACCAAGACCTGGACACTCCATATTTAGAAGTTGGAGAGATTAGGAGAAACATTTCCCCTACCCCTGGAAAAAGACTAAGAGAGAGGTGACACAAAGTTCAAAGTAAACAATTAATTTAAGTGAAAGAAAAAATATTCCAAAGAGGAAAGAGTGATCAACTGTGCTAAATACTGCTGATGAATTGTAATAAATTTTGAACACTTTGCTCTTCTTATTATCTGATAGAGGAAGAAGAACATTGAGATTAATCAAAAGGTTTCTTGATTTTTTTTTTCTCTCAGTTTTCTGGAGCAGCCTGATCACTTTTGGAAATGTCCTCCTTCATATCAAAACACCTTTAGATTTTTCATTGGCATGCTACAATCACCTTTTTTTAATTTTTTTATTTTTTGAGAATGTCAAATACTAAAATTTCCTGTGCTCCCAAGTTTAAGGTTTAAATAGAGTGCAAGAAAGACAGCAGTAATGTTATAAGTATATATTCTACTTTGCTCCAAGAAAACAGTTAATTCCTCTTAGTGATGGTGAGGCCAGGCATTTGCCCTTTCCCTTCTTTGAGCACCAATTGTCTTGCCACTCAGAAACATGCAGTAAGGACTGCACCAAACAGGATGTGGTAACATCAGCAAGTCATTTGATCCTGTTAATCACTGAAATTCTTCTTTCTTTATTATTGTTATTTTTATTTTAAAGATATAGGGCACAATTCAGAATTAAGTACCTGGTCATCATGCAAGTAAAGTTTGGGTACCCTTATTGAAGTTATGTGCCCCCCCAGCAGTATCAATTTAGTCAAAATCACAGTGAATGGTGTAGCTCATTGAATGAACTGCAAAAATAATGGATTTACTAATTAGCTAGTCAGTTTTGCATTAACTACAATGCATGCCCTTACATGTCTGCTTCTAAAATTCTTTAATAGGACTCTTAATTATGAAGTGTAGAAACATGAGCTAATATAAGCATGTTTGTTAAGGTTATAATAGATCTTAGAGGCACAGTTCATATCTCTCTACCTCTGACTAAAAAATAAAAAGATTTCACATGGATGTCTATGTACAACTGAAATTTTAAAAACTCTCAATTTCAATAAAGATGATGAAATTGTTGTATGCTGCATTTTTGTTATGGGAAACAGTTCATATTATGCAGTAAAAGTTGATTTATATCATGCTATTTATCAAATGAGGAATAAGAAATCTTTGTGACCCGCCTTGCTAATTTTTCTTTTACCCATATAAGAAATAATATCTAATAAAAAAAGATACAAAATAATTGTCTAGTAAGTTGACACTGATGGGAGACATACACCACTTACCTCTGGCATTTCTTTTTCACTAAAGAATATTTAATATGTCAAAGACAATAGAGAAAATTGATAGCATATTAAATGCTTTTCTTTTTTTGAAACTAAAGAGATGGATGGGAAGAGGACCCACATTTACCCCTGACCACAGTGAGCTGGATGCTGTGCCTGGGGTTTTACGTGAGCTTCTAACTGTGTCACTACTCTTTAGGTATCCTTTTGAGGAGGATGCTATGATCCTTGTTTTCCAAATAAGAGATTGAGTTTACATAGTGAATATATGACAAGACTTAAATACAGTTTTAAAAGATACCTATCATTTTTTATTAATGTGTTTTTAAAAACTTGAAATGTTATTACCACGTATTTCTCTTTCTTTTCTTTCACACATGACTTTTTTCCAGCCATCACCGAATTACCTCATGGATCCATAGAATCTGCTTCTCTAACAGTTTCTTTATCTAGTTAATAAGATTAGTACCCTTGGGTCTTTTAGAATCTTTTTCAACATCTTTCTCTCATATTTTTATTTTGGGTTCTGACAAAGATTCATTGCTTGATCAAACTTTAGTCAGACTCCTGAACCTTCTGTTAGGTCCATCCTTGCATTTGCTTATAAAATACAGTTTTAGCAAGAACCCAGCTTAATCAGTTTAACAAGAATCCCCTATCCTCTAAATCTGACCACCCTCCTTATGTAAAAGGGTTCCTCATTCTCCACTCTCCCCCAAGTGATATCTGAGCACCCTGACCTGTCTTTAGCAAGAATTCTATTGCCAGTTTAGCTAGAATTCCTCCTCATCCTTGATATTTCCTTCTAGTAGTTTTGTTGCATCCACTGACCTGCACCCTTACTCTTGGCTGTAATTTCCTATTCACCCATGCTGTATTTGAAATTAAGCTCAATTCTGTTCTGAAGTCTTTTTTATTTTATTGCCATAGTTCCTAAGTAAAATCTGGTTTTAGCACACTAGCTACTGTCTAGACCCGGTTTTTCTGTAACAGATCTTCCAGAAGGCTCAGTCTCCATAACTGCAATGTAAGAATGGAATAAATTGCAAATGGAATAAATTCTCCTTAAGAAAAATAGTAAAGCTCAGGGCTTAAGAGGAGTGAGGCAAATTTGTAGTTGCACAAGACAAACCTTGTTCAACTTTTATATAGCAAAGTTGTGACTTTTCAGTTGCCATGAACCCTCAAGTCATGTAATCTGAGCATGACCAGATGAATCAAGCATGCAACCATGGGGGATTCCTAAATGTTGGGACAGAGGGGCCCATACTGAATTAAGAAACAGACACCACATGGCAGGATCCAGTATTCAATCAGATTGAGCTCTAATGTCACCCATGTCATAATCCAATTAGATCATGCCTCCAGCATGCTCTCTTTGCAAGATCCAATCAGATCATACCTCATTACCCTATAATTATAAAACCTGACCTAGCTGTCATCAAGGGAAGGCACTGATATGGGAGCTTTCCTTGGTTTTCTCCTTACTTCTTAAAAGTAATACAGTTATCATGTTAAATCCTCCTTGGCTGTAGCCACATTGACTTTGGGTAAAAATGAGTTTAAAAAATCTCCCCTTTCCTGCACTTATCTGCTAGCTGATCTTAAATATCTCTAAATCCATCTTTACCCATTGTAACAAGGAATAATAGAACATCACAGGATTATTAACAGTGTTAAATAGACAATCAGTGCCTAATGAAAGCATCTGTACAGTAGGCTTACTTAGTAGTTTATGAGAAAGTACGTGGTTACGGATTGTAGATTGTAATACTGAGAATGAGGATAAGATATATTTACCCCAGTGGTCACAATCTTTTCTTCACTCAAAGCACATGAAGAAATCACACTTCCATGTGAAATTTTGAGCTCTACAGCTAAAACTTTACTTCTTTCTAACCAACCAGAAGAATAAGAAATAAAAATACCTGATCATAAGAATGATGATATTGTGGAAATTAACTTATAGCTCTGTTTTATTTAAAAGTAATTAATTTGCAAATTTGAGGATTTTACTATTGTTTGTAGCAAATCATGGGGGAGGAGACTCACAACCAACTTCAGAAAATAGGCAGGTACAAGACCACCACAGTTTGGTACCATTGCCCTGGGTCACTGTTTGACCTCGAAGCAGGACTGTCCCAGAAGTTGTCAAAATGTTTGCCTCTTCAGCTGAGTTCCTCAATCACTACCTTGCTATAAACTGAATTTTCACCCTTAACAAGTGTGAAGAACAACATGTAGGATACTAGTGGGAAGAACTAAGAACTTAGTTTACTAAAACAGCAAATTTAAAGGTTTCAGAAAATACAAAAATGGAAAGGCATGGTTTCCTACAATAAAGCTCCCAAATAATGGAAAATATGACAGTATAAATTGCGATCTGAATTAAAATTGTCTCCATCACTAACGTTTTGAATTAACTTAGATGTCTGATTTCTATACACTTACTTGCCAACTGTAGAGTTTGTGTGATTCTCTCAACTTTTTTCAGGTCTACAAATTGTTATTCTAGATAATAAACCTTAACTTCCATGAAGATGTGAAGACTGTTGTACAATATTATAAAAATATCTAATTTTAATTCTCTGATATTTTAAGTCAATATCCTAATAGAACTTTGGCCTGTCTTTTGAGCATACACGCTTTGAGATCGATGTTTTGTTTTCAGTCATTCAACATTCATCCTGAAGTACCCTCTATGTGCCAATAACTGTTTTGAATTTAGAAAACCTAAACAATTATCTTGAGAAGTATTCATTCTGATCTATTCTTGCTAATTCTGGAGCAAAAAAAAAAAAAAAAAAAAGATCTAGGATTTGTAAACTTAATATTATGGAAAATGTTATCCTACAGTTATGCAAACTTAAAACTGAAAATACTTCTGGCAAACAAAGTCCCTCTTTAATTTTTTTTAAGCATTGAGATTATGTATATTTGATGAAAGCTAATTTACTTTAATTCAATTTCCAATAGTTTATTATAATATTGGCTTTTTTCCCTAAAGTCTATTGAGCTAAAATAAAGTATTACAAAAATAAATAGAACACAGTACATAACCAATGGATATTAAATTGGAAAGATAATTACAGATTTTCAATCTGACTGTTCCTTCTGATGGGACTATAGGAAAGCAAACTTGTCAAGGGACATTAAATTGTGCCTTATGTTCTATTCTGGCATACTTTCTCTCCAATCCCTTCCCTCCACCATTGGCACCTGGCCAATTAATGGCTACACTGCATGATGAAAATTGGATTGCCACTGATTTCCAGACAATTGCTTCAGAAAAGGGTTTTGTCTTTATTCACAAGAACTTAATTGAAAATCTCTTGTCTCTCAGTTAGAGAGAGACTGGTGATAACTCTGCTGCAGATGGAGCCATAAAGAACTCTCCCCTTAGGATCTCAGCATGTTGGAGAATCATTCTGGAGGATTTTCACAGGTCTTTAATCATAATCAACCCAAGGAACTGCAAGCCAGTCTCATAGCATAAACTGTTTATTTTAGTTTTAGTGTTTGTTTGTAATTACTTATTATCCTCAACTACTGTCAACATATTAACTTCAGCAGTTATCAGGCAGGAATTATTCTAAAAAATAAATAGGGCATTTCTTTCAGGCCTTTAAAGATAGGAAACAGAAAAGGAGAGTAAGTCAAATGAAATTTGATCCCCCAATCCACAGCTCCTGCTGCAATTGGGACAATGGATTCAAGACAGTCCTTTCATGAAATGTAATATAAGTAGGTTATAAGGGTGTTACAGAGTAATAAGATTATTGAATTTCTTGGAATGGACTTTAGAAATAATCCAGTCAAATTCTTCATCCAAAGCAGAATTTCTCACTATTGCATTTCTCATAAATAATCATCTTTCATATCCAGTTGAATGCCCAAATAAATAAGTCTAAGAATATAGTGAATCTACTTATTCATCTTCACTTCCACCACCATAATCCAAGCTACCAATATCTCCCAAGTCAACTATTGCAATATTCTCCTAATTATTACTACCAAATTCTTTCTCAGCCCCACTCATCTATTTTCCTTTCAGTAGCTGGAAGACCAATTTATGTCATTTCTAGTCTTCAAACGATGACTTTTTTATATTTAAAATATAGACTAAACTCTCCCAGAACCCAGCATGATCTGAAGACTGTAAAACCTAATTTCATCTACGAACATGCTTCTGCATGTTTGAGGTTCCATTCATATTGGTTTTATTTTAGTTTTTCATTGGCAGTGAGCAACATTTGTACTTCAGCCTCCGATCCTGCACCGCCTCCGCTTTTCATTTGACAGCCTTCTCAGCTAGACTCACCTTCACATCGCAGACTTCCCATAGTCTCCGAGACTATTCTAATTCTCCAATTAAGTGTTACTATAGATCTTGCACTTATCTCTTACTGAATTATTATAATTGGAATTTAAATAATTATTTGTATATAGATTTTATATCTTCTTTGCTACTAGAATATTGACTCTGTAAAGTTAGGGAATGTGCCTGTATTAGTCACCACTACATCTCTGGCACTTTGAAAAGCAGTCTGACTCAATAAACATTGGCTAGTCAAAAGAGTGGATAAATAAATGGTATTCATTTTTAAGAAATCATTACTTACTACTATTTTGTGAGATTGCTCATTCCACTAATGGTACTAAGAAGTCTATCCTTTCTTTTTATTTTGATTCTGTGGAACATTACACGATTGGTCTTATATACATTTGAATATAGCTAATTCCCCGAAACATTTATTATTACATCCATATGTAACTCCATCTGACTTACACTGGATCTTGTTTCAACCTCTAGTTGCCCTCCTGTGGACCTCTAGATTTCTGTGTTATTCCAGGAGTTTATATTATTATGCACATTGACTTGAAACTGCTTAATTTGCATGTGGAAGTAAACTTCAGAACTGATCCAGTTTAAAATAATTTTTCTTCCTTTTGCTTTTAGGGCATCAATCTCTTACTTCTCCTCCACACTCTCTTATGTTTTCCCATTAATTTCCTATATTCTAACGTTTCCCTCTGACTGTTTCCTAGCTTTTGATGAATTCCACAATTCTCTCCTCTTCTACATTCTATTAATTTTGCATGCATTTCCTTGATAATTTCATCTCCCAGAGATTTCACTGACACCAATTACTGAAGACTGTCATTTCTTATCTCTTACATACCCACCTCCTGAATTACAGAGGGAATATACTTGATTTACATAGTCATTTGGTAGTATTTCTCATGAAGGTCTGTTTTACAATATGCAATCATGTTAACTGAATACTAGTACTATTATATGTAGTTGTAGTTTGCTGAATAATGTATTCATAGCATGGAAAATTAGGCTTCTGCTTAATGTCATTTTGAACACCCAAATACCAGAAATCATAGGATTTGATCTGTAGTCACAGTCATTGTCCTATTTTCTTATTTTACAACTTTATACTTATAAAAAAGATTACAAACCCAGTATGTAAACAATGAAAGAAACACAAATTGTAAAGCCCAAATGCAGAAAGGATGGCATATCAGAGTCAGGATTAGACAGACTTGAAAGTAGCACAGTCATTTTATGTCCATCCATAAAGGACAAACATATGGACTTTGCAACAACTTGGATGGATTTAAAGTCTCCTTGGATGGATTTAAAGTAATACTCAGTGATCTATTACAGAAACAAAGAACTGAGTACCACGTCCTCACTCATAAGCAGAACTTGAACTTTTACCATTATACTATAAGAAAGATATTGGCAGTAGTGGGATACTGCCAGGGAAGGTGGTGCGGGGCGAGGGGGGATCAGCAACAATAAAGGTAACTGATCTCAAGCCAGGCAAAGTGGGGACAAAAGGGAGACCCAAACTTTACCCACATGATGACTACTTGTATACCAAATCCTCAATTGTACCCCACATCTTTAAAATAAAAAAAGAAGGAAAATAGGGTCAAAATTTAATTAAGATTAGAATTAGAATAAATGTTGTCTTGTACTTGAGTTCAAAAATCATTAAAATGCTGAAATGCTTTAGATTTTATATAAAAATCAGTTAATACAGAATCAGAGTGCAATTTATTCGATCGTATGCTCAGTGAGATCAAACAATAGTGTGATATAGTCACAAAACGTAAATGCAATTTAGGTTGAATAATAGAAGAACTAAAAATGAGAAAGTAAAAAATGACTGTTATTGGCACTTATAAGATAACATCAGTAGTCTTGTCTGCAGTTTTGGGGCATTGTGTTTTAAGGAAAACATGTATGAAAGCAAACACTGACATGGAAGACTGATGGGCAACATTGTCTAGTGTCATTTCCTGTTTGCACTTTGGCAAGATAAAAATGGGAAGCTTTACTAAAAAGAGTAGGAACTAAAAGGATGGAGGCATTAGTTGTTTTGTAAACACTTCCTGGGACATGATTTTTCATGAAGCGGCTCTTCAAACTGCATATAGGAGTCTTCTTGCTGCACCATCTTTTCCATATTTTACTTTTTTCATGTTCAGAGTGAACTTTTCCAAAACTGCTGATTGCATAAATGTTTTCGTCCTTCCTCATTTTCTATAAATGTAGGTGCCCTAGGTACCCAAAGCAATGCTGTTGTCAGGCAATTTGAAATGATTTGCCTTGTCTATTTATAAGACAAAACAAAATGCAAATCTCTAACATATTTTATGCCAAACTTTTCCTTTTTTATTTTTTTTAAATTTTAATCTATTTTTTATTTTTGATGACTATACTGAATGCTTCAGAGTTAGTCCTCAGGAAATCATGGCTCTACCACCTACTAGCACTCTGGCCCTGGGCAAGGTACTTAACTTATTAAATCTTAGTTTCTACACGTGTAAGATGGAGATAATGGTGCCACTCTTCTTTTCATTCATATGTAATTTCAATTAAATATTCATTATCATTCTCTGTAGGCATTGTACATCTACTTAGTATTCAATAAACATTAACTGATCTGCCAATCATCAGTAAATTCCAATGAGTTTATTGCCTCAACCTATTTTTATTCCAGTATATTTTCTTTTCTCAGGTAAATTAAACAGAATATACTAAATTTTCTCAATCTCATATTATCCAAAGAAAGGAACTGAGATACACATTATTTAATATCAAAATAAATTAATATGGTGTGTTATCTTTTAAATTTACAAATCTATGTTTTTATTCACAGAAACTGATTTTCTACTTCTCAAATGACCAGTTTCTAGTTACACATTGTATGCACCTATGAATAATAAAGCAGAAGAGATATTTGTGATACTGGAGTTTAATGTCATATTTTTAAAATTACATTTGCCACTTTATTGAAACTTTTTCTCAAATTATTCAGGCTTTTTCTACTTATTTGGTAAAATACTAGAATCTAGATCCTAAAAGGCACATTTAAACAGCTTGTGATGACAGGTTGGTGACTGGCAACTGAGGTAGCAAGTAGATTGTTAGTCCATATAGATTAAAATTGTGTCAAAACAGTTTGTAAGCCACTGAGTTCAGTGTATGACCTTATATAATTAAGATTATATAAAGAGATGTATAAACACTAAGTTAAAAACAGAAACTTCTATTGATTCTCAGTGTGCTTTTTGGTATAAACTATTATCTTATCCTTTTCTCAGATGACTAAATAGTACTTCCATTTTAAGCTGGACTGAAGAATGGCACATAACTCACTTGAAGCAGAAGTTTGATAATGTGAACACTTGAAACTCTTATATTGGATTGGGATTTCTGACCTGGTTTGAGCTAATATTGTTTGTTGCTGAATACTATATGATGTGTGAGTGTGTTTGCAGTGGAGTGTAAACAACAAGAACTCCTCATTTCTGTGCAGCTTTCCTGATAGTTTTCTGTAAGTGGAGCAGAAATTTAGCATTCATTCTTTTAGCCATTGTGGTATCATGGGATGCAAGGGTTGCCTTGGCAACTCCATCTAATTTAAGCAATATGACGTAACAGAGTATGTTTTATGGGACAATTAATACATGTTTTGGTACATTTCAAACTGATACTGTTTGCTGCCCAAGGTATTTATTAATATTCCTATAAAACATTTTGCAAACAGCATTGCTTTGATAAAAATAAAAACATTAATTTTAAGAATTCAATTTGAGCAAGAACTGTTTTATTTACTTTTCAAAGATGTCTTCTCTTTACAAACTAGAATCTGTGATATTAGCTAGCATGATAGGACAGACTAAGTGTTGAGATATGCCACTGTTAAGAAAACAGCCTGTTAACATAATTTTTGTTACACTGAGGTTCAAAAGGAAAACATGATCTAAAGGGGCTTGATACATTCTTATTAGTGAATGAATCAAGTCACTTATAAGTAAATTGAAAAATGAAGTCACAGATGGTAAATTATATATCACAAAAAACAAGTCAGAATGTCCCAAGGGAACTTTTTATAAAACATCAGCATTTTCAGGATAACAAAATACAGATCAAGCATAAATTGGACAAGAGAGAACAATCCCTTCAGTGTGCATTAAGACTTACGTTCTTAACAAATTAAAAAATCTGCCTTTCATGTATCTCCAAGCTTTTTCCCATGCTTTACAAAATATAAACAAATAACTCATGGATTGGATCCTCAAAGTAGGGGTTAACTCTCACAGCCTGCTGGGACTAGAATCAGCTGCCTCCACTCTCATTAGGTTCTCTACCCTCATCAGCTGACCAGAGCTAATAGTCTCTGATTTCTCCTTTAATTTCCATGTAGGGATAAATTTAAACACCTGAACTTTGTAATGTTCTGTCTTCCTAGACATTCCCTAATAACCTATGAGATAGAGTGTGCAGAGTTCAACGAGTGTGAGGACATCAGAAAATGTTCTTGATGGACAAACCTGAAGGTTCTTGAGATTTTCACCAGCAGAAAATTTTTTAAAAAGTAAAAGCAAGCCGGGCTTGGTGGCTCAGCCTGTAATCCCACGCCTTTGGGAGGCTGAGATGAGTGGATTGCCTGAGCCCGCGGGTTCGAGACCCACCTGGGCAGCGAGACCTCATCTCTTACAATAAATCAAAAAATCAGCCGGGCGTGGTAGCTCATGCCTGTAATTCCGGCTACTCGGAAGGCTGAGGCGGAAGGATCGCCAGAGCCCAGCAGGTCGAGGCTGCGGTGGCTGGGAGCGGCCACTGCACTCCAGTCTGGGCGACCGAGTGAGACTCCAACTCAAAAAAAATAATAAAATAAAATAAAATTTAAAAAGCAAAAGCAAACCCAAGAACAAAAGAAAACACTCGCCTTTCTCTGAAAATAAAAACTTAAGGCTAAACCAAAATTCTAAACCAAAGTTCTAGACCAATGATGGTTCTCTATGGTCTACATGAGTTTCGTCCATTGATTTTTACCATATTAAAAGTGAAAGTTAAGAATTTTAATCATGTTTACTAATTTACTTTAAAAAACAATGATAAATCCATTACATGTTAACATAAGTAACTTTTTATGATAAACACATTTTCCAGAGCAAAACATATACATAATTTCTGGCCAAATAGGTGGAGTCTTTTTTAAAAAAACGAATATGTTGTAAAAATACTGTTTAGTTGAAGTACATGAAGACTATCTGGGTCACAGAATTGGAGGGAAGAGTATTTTAATAGCCTTTCCAGGTAATTGTGGATAGTTTTATTTGCTTTTATATCAAATCTTGGTTAAAAGTAAGTTGTGGTGTAGAATTGGAAACCATATGAGTAAATGCCATATACTGTCTTACATTTCTATTCATTTTTTACCTTGCATTTTGAAAGAATCTTGTACTTATGCCTGATTTTGTAACATCATGTATAGACCATTTGGAAAGTATTGGCTCACTGAGCTATGCTGCTCTCACAAACGTTAGCACATTGATTATTCAATATCAAAAGCATCACATGTATTGATGTCACTACACAACTCATAAGAGAGATCTTTATGTATAGGGAGGCTGCAAAGTCAGGGTGGCAGATACAGCTCTCAAAATTCCTAATTGTCCCTTACTCAAATTTTATCTACAATTGCTGCCAATGTTTTTCTTTAAAAGAGAAGTCTTGATTTATACATTTTTGAGAAACTGTTACAAGCTTCCTAAATCTGAACACTCAGAACATGTTTATCAGTCATGTTTTCAGGTGAAAATAGCATCCCATGAAAAAAGCCACAGTTCCACTCATCACCCAATTACACACGTGCTTGTCCTCAAGACAATTATGGCAATTCTTTATGCCACAGAGTGTCTAAATGGACTTCTCATTTGGCAAAGTAATACAGGGATGTGTCAGCAAAGGTGGAAATTTAATAAAGTTAAAATTTTTACTGACATAATTACATAAAATCTGTGTTTTAAAATTAGCTTTCATTGTATTATTCGTAGGTCTGCATTGCCATGAATACAAGACCACTAATGCAATAGGTGTCACTGCTTTGACTTGTGCTAAGGGGCGAGCAACTTGACCCACATTTGCTTTTACATCATCAGTGCAAATGTCAGCTCATGAAAGAGACCAGTAGCAACTTAGTATCATTATAAAAATTGTTTTAACCTCATAAACTCTCAGGGGTCTGTAAACCACACTGTAAGTGCAGCTATTCTACATGAACACTTTGCAGAGAAATTACCCTAAATTTGCTTGACTTTAGAGAGTATATGGCTACTGCATCTGCAAGTACAACAGTTATAACATTTGTATTACTCTTCTAATAGAGGTTCCCATATTAAGCAATGCTGATAAAATCCAGGACAGTTCATTGTAAATAGAAATGTCTGGGCTGAGCAGGCAAAAATAATTATTTTTCTTTGGAGGAAATAAGTTTTTATCAGGGTAATTTTAAAGGGTGAGTCCTGTGATTTGTTTATGGAAGTGTGAGGTTTTAAATTATATATTGTATTGGTTTATAACTATTCATAGTTTCTTCCTTTCCTGTGTTGACTTCACTAGCCCTATGGTATTGACCTTTCGAATTATGTATTCTGAGTCTTTCAATTTATACATTTATTACCTTAAGTTTAAAAAATAAAGTCATTTTACTCTGGGTAGGTCATTCCTCCTTTCCTTTTTTTTTTTTTTTTTTTACAAGACATGGGCATTAGGCTCTTCCTTTTCTTTTTCCTTTCTCTTTCTTTCTTTTTTTTTTAAGTATAGGTCATGCATTTCAGACATTTTAAGCATCCTTGAATAAAGAGTTGTGTTCTGAGAATACCTCTGGTATTTTAAAACATAGTATCATAAAACTATATTATAGATCTTGAGTCAGAATTAAAAAATAAAACAAAACCTTTATAGTCCTCTTGCTTTTGTTATTTATGGAAATTTTTCTCCCTTAGAAACACAAAATCTAGAGGAAAGAGTATTTTAATATAGAGGGAAATATATATATATATATGATCTGAAGGAAAATAGATGTAAGTTTGCTTGGGAGCTTCAGTGGGTATTGGTGTAGGTAACAGTCAATGCTAAAGATGCTAAGAAAGGGGTTTTGATTATGCCGGTTTATAGAGAAATGAAAAGCGAGTCAAGACTGGTTCTTTTGGTACATGTGGGTGATGTGTTAGGAAGAACCCAGCAGATCTTAATAAGCTGTCGGTTGGCCAGCTAGTCAAAATTCTCAGTATGCCAGAATAAATACGAACAAAGAATTAATGAATTCCTGGAAAACTTAGCATGGCATCTTTCAAGGTTGTTTTGCTCAGTGGAGCAAAAACAAAATCATTTAGCAGCTATTCTCTTGCCTCAGAGTTGCATGAGCTAACTGAAAAGAGTGAGTTACTGCTGGGAGAACTAAAATATTAACATGAATGTCTGCTTCACAGATACTGGATATTTAGCATGCCTGGAAGTCTGCATTCTGCTAACATACTTCAAGGGGATCTGATAAACAATATACTTCATAGGAAAGAGAGATTACACACCCATGCAAAAATCACAAGTAGAGGACATGTAAAATTCTTTTCTGTCAAGATTTTTTTCCCAATTCCTATTGTTATGAAGAAGATCCATGATTCTCTTTTTCTCTCAAAGGATGATTCTATGCCATATTTCAGTATAGATGTCATGATAAATACATCTATATTTAAATAAAGTATACCTCATTTGAATAAACAAGTTAGCAAAAAGCAAAGAAAAAACATGATAATTCAGTATGGTTTTTTACTTGATTAATAAGAAGAAAAGGGATAATTAACAAACTGTAATTTGAAAGTTTGTTTAAATTGAAAAGTAGGTCATTTTTGTTCATCAGAGTTCCCTCTTCAAACTACTTTTGCCCTATTTTGTAAATACTAGAAAGAATGGTAGGATATGTAATTTGCTCACGTAAACACTGTGTGTAAAACATCAAAGACTGGACTAAAAAAATTGTAATAACTCTAAAAATAACCACAGTATAATTCTATTTAGACAGGCTCTCTACTGGAACCAGTTACTAAATTTAAAAAGATGTTGAAATCAGAAATGTTAGCCTCCACTTTTACAGTTAAGATCTGGGTTTTCTAAGCCTTCTAACAATGTTACAATAAGAAGAAACCTATATTTAGAATAAATATTTACATTGGGAAAAAATTTGGATTAAATTCAATCTTGTTTTTAAGTATTGACAATACTATTGAGATAGGATAGGCAAAAGAAAAAGCAAAGGTCATATGTACTTATTGCATTATGTGATTGATAGAAATATTAAATTCAATAAATAATTCTGACTATATTGTGTTTTGAACATTATTTAATTTGAATCATGCAATTTTAGTGCTAAAAATTAGAGAAAATATCAGCTAAATTCTTTATACAGGTGTAAAACATGGAGACAAGATTAAAAGTTTACCAAAGTTTTACGCCAAGAGATAAACTTAAGTTCAAGTCTCCTAAATCCTAACTTTATTTGCTCTCTCACTTAGCTGCCCAATTATATGCCATGTGGACTTTTGTCATATATGGCTTTATTTGGGGCCATGGAGCCAAGGCATTTCATATAAATTCAAAAGCCACATTGAATTTTTTCCTTAACCATTACGAGACACTAATAGATGAATTCAGTAGCTCTCAAACTGGGGTAAATGTTCAACCCTTCCCATATTACCTGTCTAAGGTTACGTGTAGAACTGATCGTTACTATTCTTGAATATGGTTTTGTATGAATCTATGTGTAGTAGATTGACTGTCAAATATACACCTTGAAAGAAGAAATAAGATCTAGTGTAAGATAGATTAATAGGGTGTCTATGGCTGTACCACACTGAATGCACCTGATCTTGTCTGATCTTGGAAGCTAAGCGGATTTGGCTGGGCTAGTACTTGGATGGAAGACAGATCAGTAGGGTAACTATAGTTTACAATAATCTATGGTATATTTCAACAGAGCTAGAAGAGAATTTAAATGGTTCTAGAATAAAGAAAAGACAACTATTTATGGTGATAGATATCTCAAGTTCACTGATTTGGTTTTTTCAAAGTATACGAATGTATTAAATTAACAAATGCACCCCGAACTATGTATTTCTATTTTGTATCAATTTAAAAAGCAAGCAAGCAAACAAACAAAAAACCCTGAGAATAGCTGTCTAAAGTAAAAGGGAGATAAATAATTGCAAGGTAACTTTTAATAAGGTGTATTAGGATCATTTTAACAAATAGTGGGGTTCGTTGGTGTGGGTCTTTACACAAATACTGCTGTAACAATGAGTAACCTACAGAAAACAAATCATTGCTTGCCTTTATAGTCCAATGCTTCTAGTGCATTTGCCAAGTAATCCAAGAAAGACATGCTCATTAGTGTCTCATTACTTAGCTGGATAATTGCTGTTCATATCAGCAACACAAATCACAGGAAAACTTATTAAAGTAACCTATTAATTATTTTTTCTGACGAGCTTCATTATACAGTATCTTCTCCTAATTAATGTAATCAGCACCATAAAAATCCAAGATGAAAAAGAACTATTAGGTCATCTATATCGAACTACCTGGGAAAAGAGAGGCTATTCTCCACAATGACCAGTCCATTAATCTCAAGCAAGAAATCCCATTGACCTCACTATAAATAACTACTTCTTTTTTAAAAGCCCTATCTATGATGTTAAATCTCTTTACTCCTTAGAAAATTCTGTGGATTTCTTGAAGAGGAGAATAGGTGCTAAAGTTCAGAACAATTTCACTGCATGAAACTTTTAATGCCTTCTCTCTAAGTCCAGTCTGAAGACACTAAACCTTAAAATATAAAATCTAAACCTTTCCTTTGCATGGTCTTTAACATTGTGACCCTAAACTAGTGTCCCACTTTTGACTTTCTAGAATAGTCTTCTCTCTTACATTGAGTTCAAGTGTTTTAAAATTGTTATCTCACAAAAGAGTGTTGAGATTTTCTCTGACTTTGCCTTGGTTTATGCCATTCCCTCAGTTTAGAATGCCAGACACATTCCTGTTAACTTTAGGAGTGTACAGAACATTTCAAAATTTGGATTGAAGGAGTAAATGTACTCAAAAGCTTTTCCAATTCTCAGATATTATTATTTTGTTTCCTATTAATCCTTGAGGGATGATATGGTATTAAGCTATAGAATAAATACTAGATTTAGCTAGAGATGATTACCACAGACTTAAAATTGCAAATGCTGCCCTCGATTCTTGATCATTATCTATAGTTTTCTACTGAATAATAAATGATAGCACTATATATGGCCAATGATAGAAAATATTTTTAAAACTTTATACTCTTCACATTGAAAGCATATTATAGGAGACATGTAGATATAAGGACATGTGAAGCAGGGCCACTGCCAGAACATAAAGGGCTTGACTAGTATTGAATGATTCCATAAATGCACGAATCTAGAGAGAACCATGTGTTAGTGACCCAGGAATGTCACCCAGGCCGTACAAGTCCAACAGGGTCCAAAAATCACATATATATTCAAATGATTAAACGTTTTGTTTAGCTCCCTTAATAATGGTGTCTTAAAATTTTGTGTATGTGTGTGAAAGAGGTAAATTTAAAATTAGATAAGATAGTAAATATCCAATAAGTAAAAATAAATATAACTGCATTTATAAGTCCATTCATTGCCATGCCTTAGTTAAAAGATTACTAGAATAGAATGATTCATATGCAAAACATGGCAAGGTGCTAGAATTTTGTATATATAACTACTGGAGAAAATACATAAAATATCAAGAGAACATATATACAATGAGGGAGGAAAAAAGAAATAAATATTATGAAAACTAAATTATCCAAAAAATGCAAAGATCTAGATTTTATTTCAAGTAAACATTAGGTAAATAAAGTAAATATGATGTACTTGTGTATGAGTATTGATCAGTCTTCACAAATATTGAATTCTTAGGTCTGTAAGTACATAAAGCATATACTTGTAAACTGAAAAAACCCAGAGAATTCTGAATATGAAAAGTAGTATGGCACGTGTGATAGGAGCAACTTCTTATAGTGTATTGTCTTGGTATGGAAGTCATTAGTGCTGTTCATCAACAGCCTGGCCACATTCGAAGTTAGCTGTGACCTCATGACTTGCTTTGACCAATGAGATGTGAGTAGAAGTTCAAGAGCTACGGCACACATTTCCTAATTCTCATTTTCCTGACTTGACTATCATGGAAGTCCAGATATCAAGCTTCCCACAGCTTGGGAAAGAGTAATGAGGACTACATGAAGTAGACCTTGCTGCCAACTTAAGACCAACAAGAGTCTAAACTAGAAATCAAGTTTTGTTGTTTTAAGTCACTGAAATTAAAAGAACATTTCCAGCATAAACTAGTTCATTATGAATGACAAAACAAGATTTCTAGGTGTATTTGGCCTGGGAATCTTGTTAGAATGTTCCCATTTACTTACTATACCTCTGCTATAGATTAATACAGGAAAGTGATTGATTATAAATGTTCTACTACTAAGAACTTTACTGTCCCCAAGACAAATTGCATATCTTCCTTATTTTATATCCCTCAGATGTTTTTGAGTTTAACACAACATCTGGCATTTTGCAAGATCTTCAAAGCATTTTTGTGAAAGGGAGAAAAGGAAGAAATGAAAAAGAAGGATTGACACTAGTCTCTTAGCCTTTCCATGCTAATTGCATAGACTGATTTTGAGAGTTTGAGACTTATATTTTATCCCTTTCAGAGATTAATCTACTCTTAAAAATGTCTCAAAAAGTGAATTCTGTAAACCTTTCTGTCTGTTCACAGACTACAAAATAAATTTAAAATTTTAAGTTTCCAATGGATGCCAATATGTGCTTTATTATTTTTATTTTTTTACTTTAAAAGAATCCTTTCTTTTCTTTTTTTTAGTTTAAAGATGTGGGTGTAATTCAGGGTTAGGTGTACAAATGTTCATTATGCAGGTACCCTTGTATGAGATGTGCCCACACTTCCCCAGGCAGTTCCCACCACTGCCTGTCCTGCTTCTCTCCCATCCCACCAACATGTACTTTAAAATGTAATTTGTTTTATTTGCATGGCCATCTCAATGAATAGATGCTAAAGTTGGGTTGATATTACAATATGGGCCAGTCTACATGAAATTTAAATGACTTCATGGCAAGCAATATAATAGAACTTATAAAAGAACTAATAAGAAGCTCTTGTTTTACATATACAAATTTTCAAAAATCCAGTAGCAGTTAGTAGAATAGTAAAATAAAATGTAGAGTTTTTACTAAAGGATATTTTTACATACTCAGTATTTTCTTTTGGAGGTGCCTATTTAACAGGTTTTCTTATCAAAATAGTCACCATCAGATGCACTTTATTGTTAACAAGGTAGAATTAAGAAAACAATCATCAAAATAATTCAAATAATAAATTATGCATTTTGAAAGAAAAAGAAAGATAACTAAGGCACTTCTGTGAGTATGTTTTTCTAACGCCAACAGTTCTAGCAAAGTATTATTGTCCATTATTTTGGATTTTCGTCATATTATAGCCTTATATTTTATCCTTTTAAGTTTAAGAAGATTAGAAGAACCATCAAAGTACAAATTAATGCCTAAGTTATACTTTTACATATTTTCAACAACATAAAAAATAGCTACTTAAATCATCACTGAGGATCTCCAAAGATAGTATTCTTTTAAAAACATGCTATTTGAGTTTGTTATTCAAGTTTGACAGAAACTGTTTACTAAAAAAGATAAAATTATTTAGTAACCTTCTGGTGAAAGTTAGTACTCCAAAAATAAGAATAAAAGTCAAAGTAGCAGATGAACATTGTAGTTCACAAGAGTCTGGGCTCAGGGAAAATGATTTGTCAAGGTAGCACTAGAAGAAAAGAAAGCACTAACTTTCATGATACCTGGGGCCTGGATGGGAGGGAAAGGAAATAAGATGAGATAACATTTTTAGTAACTGTCATTAGTGGGAAATTTTGGGAAAAGAGAAAAGTTCAATCATTAAACTCTTCTAGGTCCTAGGGAGATAGAGATGAATAATACCAACAAGTCCTTTCTCCTTATTGGGTCTTTCTCTTGTTGGGTGAGAGGACAAAAAAAGTAAATATATAAGTATAATATTTAGTATTACTGATGGTAATAAGAATGATCTTGAAAAAAATGAGGACAAAGAACAGAAAATGAGGGAAAATCAAATTTGAATTATATTATTTAAGGAAAGATATACTGAGAAGGTGACATTTAGGCAAAGAGCTGAAGGAAGTAAGAGAACGAGCCACACTGAATGCAGGGAAATAGCACCTCAGGGAACAAAATAGTCAGATAAAGTATTTAAGGCTGAAGAGTAATGGATGTGTTTCATGAAACAGCAAGAGAGTGAAACTGAAGCAGAGCTTTTTAGATGGAAGTTCGCTATACACGGACATGGAGATACTGATGAGAAGACTGAACATGTAGCATCTTATAGAGCTTTGGATTTTACTCTAAATAAAACTGGAACTTCTGAAGCCTTTTGAAGGAGAAGTGAAAGGTTCTGTGGCTTATATTTTTAAAAGATCATATTTTGTTGTTCAGTTGAGAAAGGGCTGAGGAGAGAGGGCAGGAGTAGAGGCATGGAGAAGCATCCAGCAGGCTATTACAATTCAATAATGGTGGATCAGATCGGGTGACAGCAGTGAAAGGATTAAGAGACCTCTGGACTTGAAGTATATGAGGTCATATTGTGAGATCAACAGAATTCCTGGTGCAGTAAGATGTGGGACATAAGAGAAGAGTAAAGCATGAATTTTTGCTTGAGCTACCGAAAGGATGAAGTTGCCACTAATTGAGTTGGGAACCATGATGAAATGGGTTCTAGATAAGGAAAAATTAGAGCAGAAGTTCAGCTTAAGATAGTTTAGTTTTGAAATGGTTATTATACACCCAAATGGAAATTTTGACAAATAATTGCCTATGAATATATAGATTTCAGTGGATGTAGTAGTTATTTTTGTTCCTTTTTTTACAAGTACTCCATTAGATAAATCTGCTCTGTCTCCCCTTTACAGAAGCCTACATTAAGGAAATATTGTACTTTATGCCTTGTGAGTTTTGTGAATATATGTTAAAGTGCTTTTTTCTTTTTGCATTTTGAAAATAAGTAGGCCTCAAGAGGTTCAAGTGACATAGTTACATTTGAGTTACCACTGTCCCCCAAATAGATTGATGGATGAATAGATAGATAGATAGATAGATAGATAGATAGATAGATAGATAGACATACATACATACATAGATACATAGATAGATACATAGATAGACAGATGATAGTTAGTTTTCCCCTTCCAGCTCAGCAGAGTGATTCTGCCAGCAGTGGTGTTGTTCTAAGAGATGCTTGTGGTATCCCCTCACAAATCACTTTATATAAGTGGTTTTCCTTTCAGCCTAAGAGTGAAGATAGTCTAAAAAATTCAAAATAAAAACAAAAACAAAAAGACAAACAAGTAAAAACAAAAACTAAGGCTTAACAAGTCATGGATGGTGATAAAAATAGTGCACATCAGAATGTGAAGTAACCAGCAAAATGGTAGCTCTTTCTGATTCAAGATAAAGAACTTTACTGTCAAAATTTTTTTTTACCCACTTAGGACAATGCATTTCAAGTACAAGAAAGAGAAAGCAGTCTTGGGAGAAAGGGGCACTTACCTCTAAAAGATCTTTATAGGCAATCAATTTATCGTGAGCCAGGCAGAATGGCAAAAACTATACAGCTTCTAATGACTCCAGTCTCTTCAAAACTAAGGAAAAAAGTTGATGATATTTTCTCTCACACAGAACACTAGGCTACAGAGCCCTAGCAATGAAGCCTTATTAGAAAGGTATCTTATAGTCTGCTACACCCCTAACCAGAAATTTAAATGAGGGCTTCTTTGTGGTCTAGGTTTACTATAAAATAGAATTCAAAATATCAAAGCAAATCAGCAGTCATTCCTTATAAATCATCAGGACATTAGTACAGAAAGAACATGCTGCTATCTATGTACAATATGTATGCAGAATTAAAGAGATTGACATATTCAAAGAGTGAAGAAGAATGACACCGAATTAGACAGTTATTTGATGAATTTTAGTGGAATAGCTCTGTACTTGTATGTGTATAGAAATTAAGAAGGCTGAGGGTAAGGTCTGTCTTATAAGGAAGAAAAACATACTTCTCAGAAAGTCGCCCGGGGTATTAGTGACAACTGAGAAAATACAAATCACTCAAAATGCAATTATGTAGCAATTGGGTAGTTAATATTTACTAAATATCATTTGACACTAATGCATGCTTGAAAAACCCCAAATCTTCATGACAGGGAGGGGAGACATAAAGGCCAAAATAGGCTGTATGTGTTAGACATCATTGCTGAATGGTAGAAGTGAGCTGAAAGACTTGCCTTCCAGAATCCAATCCACACAGAGAGAATGACACCACAGTTTGTTTCCAAGAACTACTTTGACTTAGATTTCGAATAAGCTGAAACTTCCTTTGGAAATAGCAATCCAGTCAGGAAATTGTTGTGCTGGTAAATATTTAATAATCAGATTTCCAGGATAAGAGAGTCTAATTTGTAGAGTTTGCCAATTTTTATGGTATAAATTCCCCTAACATGGCTGATTTCCGACTGCCGATGTGACGTCACTGAACAGAGTTGAGAAGCAATGCTGGTACACAAATTGGTTCTTACGAGTTGGTATAAGCCAACACAAGTCAATTCCACCAGGTCACTGATCCAGGGACATTTATATATCCTAGTCTGTTGGGATGAATCAACAAATAGTCTGTTTAGGATGGCTGAATATTACCATGTTGTTCAAATGATACTCTGTTACTGAAACACACATACATAGGTAAAATGAAACTGTGTGGAAATATAAGACAGAGTAAAAGGATGTATTATCTAGTCCTGGCTCTGTCAATAACTAGCTGCAATACTTGAGCAAGTCTGTTCACTTCTTGGGGCCTCAGCTTCTTACATGTAAATAAAAGGTTTAAATAACTGTTCCTGAGAGCTCTTTTTATTCAAAAATACTATAATCCCTTATAATATTACAATGTTAGCAGCAAGGCGTGGTCCTATGTCTACTGTGTCTAAACCAACACAGAGATGATAGTACATCTCATAATTATTTTTAAAAGCTCTGTATTTGAGTCAACTCTATTATAAGATCAAAGAAAACCAGGAATAAACAAGCAGAAAACCCTGATTTAGCTAAGGAAAGAGGGAGAGAACTCACTTTATTTTGGTTTCTATGCTCACTGTAGTTCAGACAGTTGAAAGAATCAGCTAGAGCAGTGCCTCACATACTTTAATGTGCATAAAAATAAGTGAGAATCTTGTTAAAATGCCAGTTTTGGTTGAGCTCTGGGGGTAGGGTCTGGGAATCTGCACTGCCAACAAGTTCCAGAGATTGTTATATTGCTGGACAGAGGATCAAACTTCAGATAGCAAAGATCTAGATTTAAGTAAAATTTGTCAGTTTCTCAGATTACAATCTTGCTCTTGAGAGAGAGAGAGAGAGAGAGAGAGAGAGAGAGAGAGAGAGAGAGAGAGAGAGCCGCACAGAGCCTGAACACATCTCCTGATTACTTCACAGGCAGAGTACAGGGAAGATGCAGGGAGAAAAAAGGAGTTTGAACCACATCAGCTTGATTTTCTTTTAAACTGGTCAGAACTCACTTTGGCAGGTATAACATTCAAAATGTAGTTGATGCTAAATTGATCATTTGATTCACTTTGTTCTCAAAGTTGATTCTCTTTTAATATTTTTCATCGAGTTAAATGGTTTCACAGAATGAAAGACAATAGATTAGATTTGCAGTTTTGTTGGCATAATGGAAAAGAAAATCCATTTTGTGACCAGTTTGATCTGTAATAATTAGTTTCACAATTATTATCCAACAATATCTTTGAATAATTAATTGGATAATATTCACATAGGTTTGAAATTACTTCCATCAAAAGGTTAACATTTATTAGATGTCATAATTATGATATGTACTAAAGGAGCTTAAAATAACAGATTAGCATAGCTTTTGAAGGAAATTGCATTATAAAGGATGTAAAACTATAGTGAAATTCAAAGTATGTCAGCACTGGATTTTTGATGAGTGTCACTTGTTTTTAAATGAAAATTGAGAGTTGGAGCTTGGTCTAGGGGAAAGAGGGAGGATGTTACAGTCATTGATTTCTGGACTTGAAATTGGTGGGCTAAGTAATACTTTTGTGACCTGAGACAAATCGTAGAACTTTTCTAAACATCAATTTTCTCACGTAAAAAAATAGTGATAATGACACCTATCTTTCAGGTGTTGTGAGGATAAGAAATAATATAGAGAGTCCCTAGTAGAGTATATATGCACAAAGCAAGCATCGAATAAATAGTCATTTATAATAAACAATCATTTCCACAGTTATATTAAAAAAACTACTCTTGTGTTACATTTTCTACTAAATTATATATAATATGAATAATTTGTTTAAAGAAAAAATTGCATTTATTCATGACTATATATAGTAGATATTATTAGAGTAATATATTTGCCATGTTAACAGCTTTGATACTTTGCAAGATGAATTTTTATTAAACACAATAATCACTACTACTAATAAAATATATGTTTAATATGCTCAATTGTTAATATAAAATTAGACACTATATAGGGAACATCATGGGAAAGATATAAAGTGTGATATAAATATGAGTTATTAACTTTTTTAACCAGAATAAACTTGCCATGTATTACCTGATATACACAATCAAAAGACTGTTGTCCAGAAAGGGCAAACCCAGGCACACTGCTTCCATAGGGGAATTTTATCATTCTACATTTGCCTGTTTGTGCTACATATTACAATTGGCACTGTGAAAAACACTTTCAACATATACAAATATACAATGTGATCTTTTCTCCCGAGCAATCAGAAGATAGCATTCACACATGAAGCAATTAGGCCCTTAAATGGTAGAATGCATGATAATCATTCTTTGGATACATACATATTAAGAAATGAATAAACTCTTTGTATAACAGAATCATCAAGTAAGTCTTTGTGGAGGTCATAGAATTTGAAATTTTGTCCTTGAATGTGAGGTTGGATTTGGAAAGCTTGCTGCAAACATCAGTGGATCATGTTCACTTAGCAGGATATTGAGCAGCACAAACACAGAGCAAAGAGTAATAAGCACACAGCACTGTAGGCATCCACTAACCGCAGTAAGAAGTGGGTCCTTGGAAAACCTGAATAACATAGCTGGGTAAGTAGAATGGAGCACATTATGGAGTATTTGGACTAAAATACAGCGATATTTGGGAGTCAACCTTTAGAATGGTTTTATGCAGAAAGTACTGGAATGGAGGCAAATTTAATTTAAAGATATAGTGATCACCAAAAGGCTTATAAATATCGAGTCTTTAAAATATGCTCTTATTTTGCATCTGTATTTCAAAAACTAAATGTCATGAAAATACTGCACAGAATTAATGAGAGGACAGAGAACCATATAATGGTATATCAATACTTAAATTAGTAAAATCATTTGCTCAAGAAATGAAATACAAATGAAGATAAAAGTGGTAAGAAACCTGACCTGTGAGCAAAAGTGAGATACTCCTATCAAAAACAAATGTTCCTTTTTCGGCCTCAGATGATGAGATGATATAGTTGAAATTGGAGGAACTGGTAGCATCCAAATCATTGGAGCTACCAAATTTGTATTCACCAAGTAATAGGATTATGCAAAAACAATGTAAATACCACAAATCTTGCATTTGTATTCCAAAACTTAATGTTGAAAACCCTTAGTTCCATTTCATTAAACTCACCAGAGATTTGAAATACCGTGTAAGCAATATGTCGGACATAGAAAATATTACAGTTTATAAATTGTTTACTTCCAAAGAATATCTTGTTGAATCCTTATTATTTTAGATGTGGTTTTGTTGTTTTTCTCCCTCTAAAGCAAGACTGACTGTGTCTTCATAATGCATTCTCCAGCAAAGTAGGCTTTTATTGTTTGTTTTTATATTTAAATAAAGTACATCTTTATGCATAACTCATTGTACTCTACAAATATCAATTAATTCACCCTGTTCATGCTATCCCCAGGTCTTCAAAGAGGGAATGCCTGTTTTGCATTAGACAGGAAAACAATGACTTTATGAAAATTTACAATCGACATGCCTGTATTCATTATCCAATTCCATCCACCTGTTCAACTCATTCAAGTTGAATAAATTACAGATAATTTTGTAAAAACAGCAGGAAAAAACAAAGAGCAACATGTAAAAACAAGTGTGACAAATGATTAACCCTAAATGATTATTTGATTCACTAATTTTTTTAACCAAATTATCTGCACAGTTAAGTGAGATTGGGTGTTTCCTACATGATACTCATGTAAGTATAGTATGGTTATCCCTGCGTACTCTTGAAGGATTAGTTCCAGGACCCCTGTCGACCCCAAATCCAGAGATGCTTACGTTCTTTGTATAAAATGGCATAGCATTTGCATATAACTTATGCTGATTATTCCACATACTTTAAATAATCTATAGGTTACTTATAATACCTAAAACAAATGCCAGCACATCTCTTCATTTGATTGAATTCAATGTAGCACTTGGTGCAGGAAAAACCTAAGTTTTGCTTTTTGGAAGTTATATATACACTGTGGAATACTATGCAGCCATCAAAAAGAATAAAATAATGTCTTTTGCAGCAACATGGATGGAATTCTCTGAATAGTTTTGATCCATAGTTGACTGAACCCATTAATGTGGAGCCCACAGATATGAAGAGCCAATTGTATTCAGTTACATTTCCATTTAACCAGTGGCATTCTCTGTTAGTTCAGAATTGATCGACAGATATTCACTCATTTGGTCGCTACCTTTTAGCATCACACACTATTCTTGAAGCTAGATATATATAGATGAACATCATCAGGACCGTGTCCTTGAAGAGAAATAGAAAGTTTATGTAGAAGGTTAAGACAACCTGTTTTAAGACACGATAGAAAATTCTGAGGTTTATTAGAAAAAGAACACATGGAAAGAGGCAAAAATTCATTCAAGAGAGAATAAAAGATTCAGATTTAGGATTGGATGTCACTTTAGCTTCTTGAAGGACAAGTAGGAGTTTTCTGTATGGGCACCTGTGAGAAGTTCCAGGAAGCAGGAACAGTATAAGCAAAGGAATAAAAGAATGGGCAAACCCAATATGCTTTAAAAAGTCAAGGTAATATACCTGGAAAACTGCCAAGAGCAAATTGGGAAAAACAAAATGGAAGATGACACAGATGTGGCAGCAAAATTGTACACACACATCAGGAAACTAGAGAGCTTTAGAAAACTCTAGAAACCTATTTTAAAAGATCAAAAGTGCCAACACAGGAGAACAGAAGAGAGAGGGATACATCTAGAGGACAGATATTAATCAGCAGGTCACAGCTCATCTCAATCATACAGATTTTTAGGTACCTGGTACCTCATTTTAGGATGCAGTCATTTCATTGATATTTTACCTATTCATTCCTCATTTTCTCCCAGGGTTGATGCTCAGCCAGATTACCAATCAGTTGCACTATTTCGATACAAGGTGGCAGAAAGCCACTACCTTATCACATCTACCACCTGCTCTTCAAGTCACTTTGGTCCCTTTGTGACCATTTCACCAAGAGCTTCTCAAGATACAGTGGAGAATCTGCAGCAATATTCTCTTAATCTGTGACCATCTCTTTTTGAAAATGGGCACCCAAAATGTAAAAATTGTTAAATAATTTAAATATCATCCCTGTTCATTTATACCTCCACTTTACACAGGTCTTAACTCTTTATTCCTTCTTGATTTCTATCTTGTTCCTTTCTCCTTGGACTTCACATTTGCATTTTGCCTCTCTGCCTACTGACTTTTTAGCTTTGGCCTATTACCTAGAGTTACTTGATGTTTTCTCCCTGCCATGGACTAACTTGTTATCACTGTTGACTTTGTGAGAACCATTTCCAAGATGTGGCCTTGAGATGACAGGATAAAGTCCCGTCATTTCTTACTTATGACTCTCAGAAAACAGGGGTTTCTGACAATAGATAATGTAAAGATATCTAGGGTTTGATCTAGAGTACAAGGAAAAGAGTAGATTTGAAAACTGCTTAGAAGAAAAATTACAATGGATTTAAAAAGAATTCTGTATAAATAATTAGAAAGTTGAACTGACCCTGGAATTGGCCAGAAGGATTATTCTGAAGGTTTTAGTTTTGGTAATACTGAGGTGGACACTGTTCCTGTCATTTGACACAGAAAAACCAGGAGGAAATGCTAACCTGGAAAGCAAGAAAAATAGTAACTTTAATTGTAGGCAAATTTAGTTTTAGGCCCTATGACATATAAGCAACTCTGTCAATTTGGTCCTCCCTACAAACTCTTTCTTGCCTTATTCTGATGACCATTGCATATCTTTACCCTTACAGGTCTGGGGATAGTAACAACTGTGAGATACTGTTCTATCATTTCTACTCTCTGTCTACTTTTGTGTGGTTCTTTTATCTTTATCTGATCTGAGTATGCCCTCTGTTTCTGGCTTGATAGAGAAAATTTCTTGCAACTAACGGGAATTGGAACCAGGCTCTGTAGAGCAAAAAGAATTTGAGGAAATAAAGTGGAATGAAGAGGAGATTTATAGAAGGAGCAATGAGCAAAAATACTACCTTAAATTATGGCATCAGGATGGTACAGGTAGATTTACATGATAATAATTAGGTTAGGTTTGAGAGAGTAGATAGTTGATGCTGTGAAAATGTGGAAGATAAGGCTGTAACTATTACTTTAAAGCAGTGAGTGTCAACCCAGTGGTGACTTTTGTCCCTGGGGGATAATTGGCAAAATCTGGAGACATTTAGCGTCAAGACTGGAGCAGAGGTAGGGCAATAGAGGTGTTAATACTGAGTAGATGTCATGGAGTTGTTAAATATCCTGCAAAGCACAGGCAACTCCACCCAGAAAAGGATTACTCAGTTTAGAATGTCAACAGTGGCAAGGCTGAGAAATCAAATCAGTATCCTTTGAGTGTGTACCCTCCTAAAACAATTCGGCTAGGTAGGGAAGGTTCATACATTCATTGCGCAAATACTCCTCACGTACCACCTGCACAGTACTGTCTGAAGCACTGTGGTATAATAGCATATGTAAAAAGACATAGTCCCTAACCTCACAGAGCTTAGAATCCTTAGAATCAAATGGATAAACAAGACATTATTTACATAATTATACAAGTGAACATAAAATAGTTAAGTGTAGCCATTGAAGATATAGGAACTTAAGATCAAGTCAAGGGGGATATTTGTTTAGCCAGTGAGATAAGAAGGATTACTTGAACAAGAATTGAGTAGGAATTAATTAAGACAGGCAGAAAGATAAATACAGAGGAGACCACATGGGCAAAGCTTGGAGATAGGAGAAGTTATCTGATCTTATTCTTGTATGTATTCAAATTGCAAAGTATATGGTTTCCTTGACAGAATATTTTTATTTTATGGTTGTATTTTTGCATAAAACTGTTTTCTCTGCAACTAGAAAGTAAATTTCTCAGAACTGAGAACTGTTTTCCATTTCTTTCAAAGATTCTACACCTAGGGGGATGCTTTATAAATGGCCCTAATATTAATTGACTCAATGACTAATTATGTACAAAAATCTGGATCCAAAAATTAGAACCTAAAATTATTTGGCAATTTCACTTCTATTAAAGAAAACTTATGCACGTACTATTGGAGACACTTGAGGGTGGCACTTTAAAAGGGAATTGTCTCAAGTCTCTCTAGACTTTATACTCAAGTCCATTTCATCTGTGATGCTTGGTTCCAATACTTTGTTGTACAATATGAATAAAGACACTGAAACACACTGCCCCAATCTGACACACAGGTAGAAAGCACACCATACAAAATGCTAGAAGACTTGCACCCTACTCTTGTACTCTGCTTTAATTATTCTATGATAATCAGAAACATCCTAAAACTATGTATCTAGCTTCTTTCTGCTAAAGATTTACTAATAATATCTCTATTCTACATTTTTAAGGAAACAATGGCATCATGTCTTTGAAACCACACTTGAAAGCATAAAGTATTATGCATATGTGAAGATGTACACAGCAATTTGAAAATAAGAATTGAGAATTCATAGCATAAAAGGCAACTACACGAAATTCAAAGAGCAAAGCATTGGTCAATATCCAAAGAGAATAACTACAGTTAAGTTAGCAAAGCAGGCATTTACCCTTTGAAGCACAGTCCAGACAGGAAAAAAATAAATAAATCAGTGATATCCACTGTTAAGACTGTGCCCCAGAAGGCACAGTGGTGGGAAGCTGAGCATCCCCAGAGGTGCTAGGAAAGAACTTAACATCAGCCAAGCAACAAAGTGGCATCAAGTTTCTGGATGGACAGATGTATTGATAGTCTCAAATCAGACAGCTCTAAAGCCTGCTGTGTGATATGTAAAGACAAAAAATACCCTCCTTCATCTGTAGTCAGTTCCAGCTCCATGAGAGCTCCCTCAGCCATGGTACTTTTCAAAATAAAACCTCAGAGCCAGCCAAATTTAACTGCAAGGGCATTGATCAGAAAAAATCACAACATTTCTTCAAAAATACAGAGATGGATATGGCTAATAATTAATCCCTGGCTAATATTTAGGCTTTACCCCTCTACATCTTGGCTGAAAAATCAGTGACAGAAAGATTAACTTGTTATTTTCATGCATTCCCTTTGCACAGGTATTTGTCCAATGCTTTCTTTGTGCAAAGCACTTTGAGAAAAATTATGGTAGCAAATATTAGATGATTAAATGACTGCTAATATAAAACAAACAAATTTAGGTGTAAATAGCATTGTAGGAGAGTTAAGAGATTAGCTCTTTTTAACATATTTTATTTAAAGATGTGGGGTACAATTCAGGATTAGGTATACAAGTAGATATTGTTTAGGTAGCTTCTACTTTAAAGTTCTACCTAATATGTTCATGTCTGAGGCTGCAACTTCTCTCTCTATGCCTAAGTCTACTAATTGTGAAAAGAGAATGTAGATAAGAATAAAATAGAAATAATAGGCATATCTAGATTTTATAATGTCTGTTATACATCAATATCATGGCAAAAGTTTTTACATTCTTTATGATATTTAATGTCCACAGAAAATGTTGGAGATGGATATCCATATTTAATGGATAAGAAAGTGGGATGAATTCAGAGCCAAATTTACAAGGTGAGAAACAGATGATAGAGCTGAAATTGAAGCCCATGCTTTCACCATCACTTTATTCTTTCCCCTTCAAGAATAAAGAAATTTTTTGGCCTTGTGTTCAACCTTGCTATTATCTGGAAAGATTCTATATGTATACAGCACAATCCCTTATCAGTCATCATCTTTTCTTTTTTTTTTTTTTTTTTTTTTTGAGTTGGAGTCTCACTCTGTCGCCCAGACTGGAGTGCACTGGCCGCTCCCGGCCACCGCAGCCTCGACCTGCTGGGCTCCGGCGATCCTTCCGCCTCAGCCTTCCCAGTAGCTGGAATTACAGGCATGCGCTACCACGCCCGGCTGATTTTTTGATTTATTGTAGAGATGAGGTCTCGCTGCCTAGGCGGGTCTCGAACCCGCGGGCTCAGGCAATCCGCTCACCTCAGCCTCCCAAAGGCGCGGGATTACAGGCTGAGCCACCGAGCCCGGCTCATCATCTTTTCATATGAAGTCTTTTTGTTCATTCTTAGAATAATGATTCAATAAATGTTGATGAGAAGTCATGAGAAAATAATAATTTCATTATTACCAATGACTTCCTGCTTTACAAGTTTAGGACTTTGTGAGAAAGAGTTGAACTTTCAACTCTCTTCTTCTACATGTAGCATATTTTTAAGCTTGAATGCTATACACAGAAATAAGAGAAAGTTGAGTGGATAAATTCTCTTGGTTTAGTTTAATACATTCACAATATAAAAGCCAAAGAATGAAGAGAAGGTTGTAACTGACACAGTAAGTCAATTAGACTGTTATGACTTTGAAGATGTATGCCACCCTCATTATCACAGTCCCTTCTCTCTGGGAATAAAGTCAGTGTGAGGGTGCAGTATTCACAGCTATCCTTGCCACTACATTTACAATTGTAATGGTAGATGCAAGATTCATATCCTTGCTACTTTTCAACCCCTTTTCTAAAAGATGCATAAAATTATATGGTAATCTAAGTATTGAGCTGAAGGATAATAACTGACATTTTAAATCTAATAATGCATGGTTATAAATCAGATAATTTTATATCTCTGCAGATATATTAATCTAAAAATCCATTTGAAGCAGTGGGATTTTAGTAACGATATTCATACCAAATTATTCTCCAAGGCAAATCTCTAGCTATGGCTAGTTTAAATCCTGTTGTTGTTGTTGTTGTTTTTAATCCATTACAGGGAGAAAGAATGAAGGAGAAAATTTTTAATAATTAAGAGAAATGCAGATCACATACTATATAGCTTTATTTATAAAATTTCAACAAGTTATTCAATGCCTGATAACAGGTCATATTCAGAGAGCCATATTTATGAAGTTGAATTAACTTCCATTTTCAGGCTAAAAAGAAAAATATTGGATTGCACCATTCTTGTCAATTTCATTAATTGCAGGAATTTGACATTTTGCACATACAACCAGTTCTACAATTTTAACTGAATTCATCAGTACGTTTAGTTAAATAACTTGATGATTTACTCAAACTTGTGTTACTCAATTTAATGAAAAATAATGGTCACTTCAGGTTTTCTTTTAATTGATAAAAGTGATTTTCATGAATATACACAATTTATAAAGATAAACATTAATACAAGTATATGGGGAAAATGTGACAAAGAAAATATAAGTGTAGGAAAACTGTATGAAGTCAAATTCATTCCATAATGTTTTAAACATATGCTAGAGTCAGATTATGAATCTAGCTCTAAACTTTTAATGGATGTTCTAACAAGGATACAGGCTAGCCATATAATTCAGTGTCTTTATGATAGAAATTGATTGATTGCCCAGTTAAAATAAAATATTTATAGTACTGGAACCAATATTTTTTTTTTCTTAAAGAGATAATGTATTAGATAATGTCTCTTAAAATATTATTAAAGTATATATTGTTGACGTATTGCCACATAACATTACCTAGAATATATTTGATTGAAAATGTGTAGACAAACCATGTTACAGAAAACTATAGCACAATTTTAATTATGTAAATAGATATAAAAATAAAATATGACATAAATATTAGTAAATAAATTCTAAAAATATATAAAATAATAGCAATAAGAGTAGCAAAATATACAGTTTTTATTTTATGACATATACTGTTGTTCTATGCATTTTACACAGATAGATGTATTCATTTACAATAATCATTAGGAAAAATTGTGATGAGCTTTTAAAATGGAACAAAGGGTAACCCCTTCATGTACCCTCCCACTGTGGGAGACTTTCTGTCCTCTCAATAAATCCTGCTTTCTAAAAATAAATGAATGAATAAATAAATAAAATAGAACAAAAATATTAACTTAAAAACTAAGGTTTGCTTGGCATACCCTCTAAGTTTATCTGATTCTGTGAGGTCTCTGTGCCTTATACCATTTTTGAGCTTTATTACAACGCTGTAAGTTGTAGAAAACTGCTAATGATGCAAATATCTTTTGACCATTGAAATGTAATTAATTTGTCTGGTGGAATGTAATTTAATTGTTCTGCGAATAGATTGATTAAATATCTCTTTGTAAATTCATTTCTGTCTCTCCTATTGCCTATATGTGTACTGCTTCTTTTTTTTTTTTTTTTTTTTTTTTGAGTTGGAGTCTCACTCTGTCACCCAGACTGGAGTGCAGTGGCCACTCCCGGCCACCGCAGCCTCAACCTGCTGGGCTCCGGCGATCCTTCCGCCTCAGCCTTCCAAGTGGCCAGAATTACAGGCATGCGCTACCACACCAGGCTGATTTTTTGATTTATTGTAGAGATGAGGTCTCGCTACCCAGGCGGGTCTCGAATCCACGGGCTCAGGCAATCCACTCACCTCAGCCTCCCAAAGGCGCGGGATTACAGGCTTAGCCACCCAGCCCAGTTTGTGTACTGCTTCTAACTCTCGTTTTAATTAGTTGTGACATCTTGCAAGTTCTCTCATTAGTTAATCAAATAAAATTATTGGCAATTGTTCACTTTATATTTGCACAAGAGCCAAGATTTTAACTTTTGCTTTAAAAAATTACTCACTGGGTGTATATATATATAAAATCTCCAATAAAGTAGGCACTTTTACATGCGTTTTACAGAAGCAAAAGCTGAAACATATAAATATGTTAAGTAATATTCCCAAAGCCACTCTCATAGTGAGTGGCATGGCCAGGAGGTGAACTTCAGGACTGTTAGTTTTATCCTGACATTATAATAGTTATTATAATTGATACAGAAACAGATTAAGCAAGAACAGCTATGTAATCATCACAAGAGTTACTAACAGAACATTTCATAACATTTCACATTTATACCTTCCCACACCAACCATCCAACAAACCAAACAAACTTTCTTAGTAACCTGATGAAGAAACTGGGAGCAAACATCATATTTTAATAGTGATATGCTAGAATTATTCCCATGAAAGAAGGAAAGTGTCAAAATACTACCACCTCACACATCGACATTACAAAGAAGTTATGGACAGTGCATTCAGATGAAAACATGAATTTAAAGGTTAAAATTAAAATGTTATTTACTGACAATTTGATGTCTGCATAGGATATATTAAGAATTTTTAGGAAAAAAAAGAATTAGTAGCATTTCTTTATACAAGTAATAAATTATAAAAAATAAAAAAAACTAAAATTCATGTGAGTAAAATAAAATATACTTAAGAACAAACCTAACAAAAATGTGTTTCCAATAGAGAAAATAACAAAAAATTATCAAAATAGAAAAGAATATAAATCAAATTTATGATAGTTGTTAGGTACCTTAAAATATATATCAATTCTCTAAATCCATATGGAAAAATCCAAATATGTAATTCTTAAACAAGAAAAAAAAAGAGGAAAGACTCCTTAGTGTATTCAAGGTTTGATATAATACTATTTGTTTACAGTAATTAGAATAACATATAGTATACTATACAATATTTGTGCAAGAAAGAACAAAATACAAGATTTAGGTGCTGAGAAGAATAAGACTCTATTATATTTTAGAGTATATATCAGAAATTGTTGAAGTAAAGAATGCTTTAATTTTGTGGAGATAATTAATTTTCTAATAAAAAATAGTGTTAGATAGTTTCATGGACTCAAAATAAAATAAAAATTTAAAACAATTAGTAAAACATTTAAGACTGACTTTAAGATCTCAGGAGGTAATACATATTTTTAAATCACATTCAAAAAGCAAAAATGATACATAAAATAAACAATATATTTTAATAAAAATTAAATACTTCTTTAAAACAAAGGACTTCAACCACAAAATTAAATTAAAAGACAAGCCGGGCTCGGTGGCTCAGCCTGTAATCCCGCGCCTTTGGGAGGCTGAGGTGAGTGAATTGCCTGAGCCCGCGGGTTCGAGACCCGCCTGGGCAGCGAGACCTCATCTCTACAATAAATCAAAAAATCAGCCGGGTGTGGTGGCTCATGCCTGTAATTCCGGCTACTCGGAAGGCTGAGGCGGAAGGATCGCCGGAGCCCAGCAGGTCGAGGCTGCGGTGGCCGGGAGCGGCCACTGCACTCCAGTCTGGGCGACAGAGTGAGACTCCAACTCAAAAAAAAAAAAAAAAAAAAAAAGAGACAAGTAAAAAAGTAGGTGAATATATTATTAGCATAAAAAAGAAAAAGTAATACATGGATGCGGAGAGGAATGTGCATATATATGTAGAGAACTCACAAATCAGTAAGAAAAGATCCTATGAAAGAGAGGAAATTAGATATAAAATATGAGTAGGCAATTTATAGAAGAATAAAATGAAATGGTCAATAAATATATGACAGTGTTCAATATCAATGGTATTCAGAAAAAGATAAAATAAAACCACAATGAGACACCATTTTATTCCCCATCAAATTAAAAAAAAAGAAACAGAAAGAGGAAGAAGTCTGACAATGACACATGTTGACAAGGATATACATTGATAAGGAACTTTCAGACACTGCTGGCAATGCTGTGAATTTTTCCAACCATTCTGGAACAAGGTTTATCAATATTTGGTCTAGTATACATGTATATTCATCATTCCCCAAAATAGCTTAGAAAATATTCAGTGAAATTATTATCAAACACGAACACTAGTCATTAAAATTAAACCTCACAGTTGGATACCAATAGAATATTTCATTTTGAGCAACACTTGAAGCATCCTCATACATAATCTATTTGCAAAAGTTGGCATGGGCAGATAAATTGTTTAATTTTCTACTAGATCTTTAAACCACCATCTAGTTACATAATGCAAGGCTACTATTTAAAGGGATAAGTTTAGCCATTGTTTTGTTAAGCACTGACCAGGTCACGTGTTCTTTGATTTATGACTGCCATGCTCCTAGCTTTGGCTGACTCCTCTACCTCTTAGAGGCGAATCTCCTCTCTCTTCTCTCTAATTTACTTTCTAAATAAACTATATTTTCCAATATAAAAAGAAAAAGGAAAAATAAACGTGATAACTTTGGATTTAGAATAGTTGATATGTAGTCTATAAGATCAGTTGGCTATTAAAGCAATTAAGTTGGTAGAGTTAACATAAGAGAATCAGTTGTGTTAGACAACAGTGGGCCAGTATCCTTCCTGTGATGAAAACTGAGCCTTGGTGGTATCTTGAAAGGAAACTCACCATTAATTCCAGGGAAAGAAATAAGTGATAACTCTGGTTTTAGAACAGTTGATATGTAATCTATAAGATCAGTTGGCTATTAAAGCAATTAAGTTGGTAGAGTTAACATAAGAGAATCAGTTGTGTTAGACAACAGTGGGCCAGTGAAAATTGCAATGAAAACTGAGCCTTGGTGGTGTCTTGAAAGGAAACTCACCATTAACTCCAGGGAAAGAAATACGGCAGCTTAAGAAGTCAAGAGAATTATCAATGTGGCCTTGAGCCTGAAGATTCATGACAGCCTGTTCTCACACTGGAAGCAGACAGAGGAGTGAAAAGGACTAGGCTCAGTCTTATCATTTTTCTCTTGTTGCCTAAAAATGAAATTCATGTTTTGGAAGTAAAATAACCATTGCTTTTTCTTAGACTGATATTCATAGTTGGTATAGACTATCTAAAATAAAATATTGAAAATTTAACAAGTTCTTCCAACAGGGGCACAGGTGTTGTCAAATCTGACTAGCCCTCTTACCTGGTCTCTTGGCAGTGGAGCATGAAGAGAAACTCCTAGTTGCTTGGAGGGGACATCTGGACAGGTGGAAGTAGGTATATTAGAGACAGGCTGGTGCCAGAAGCCTGACTTTTCTCCTTTCATGGTCCCGTGTCTGGAGGTCAAATTCTAATTGAATCTTCAGCAAAATAAGTCATGACAGAGGAGGGTGAAAGAGTGCAAATAAAGTCTCTCTTTGAAGAAGGCCTTTGGGTTTTTTGTATTAGGATTCATGTCTTCAATTGGAATAGTTCATCCAAAATCTGATTCTCTGATTCTGATGTTTCTCTGTCTCTCTCTCTCCACACACACACACACACACACACACACACACACACACACACACACACACACAACACAATAACATATGTATAGCATATGTATGTTAGAAAACCATGGCTTTTTAAAACATGATTTTTAGAACCAAGATCACAAAAGCAAAAGTAATTTTAACACTGTAAGACACACATCTCCTCATATAAAATCTGGATAGTGTGAGATACTAGAACGTAACACTTTTTTTAAAAAAGTGAAATTAGACTATCTTCACAGGGATAATTAGTTCTCACTGAAGGATTAAGCTGTGTGTTTCCTGTGTCTTTATGTCGAACCTAACTTTCAGGGAGATCTTCTGAGGGAGAGGAGAAAAGTTAAATGTGACCTCCAGTACTGGGGATCATGCTGTGGCAGTAACAAGGCAAGGGAGAAGCTAGTGACTATCTGTTAACTCTCTCAATTCAGCACCACCTCTCTGACCATATTTCCTAAGAAACTATATAAAGAGCAATCAAATTCAAAGAAATTTAAGAAAAACTGTAAGATGACAAGGAACAGAGAGAATAAAAGTGGTGTTTGAAGTGAGGAGATGTGGATTAAAAAATTATTAAAAATAAAATAAACAAGTATATAAGTAATAAAAACAAATTAAAAATATATAAAGGACATGTTATAGTTTACAGAATCAAAAGATCAGAAAATAAATCCATAGTAAAAGTGAAATGATTAGTCAAATATAAAAATAGATAAATTTAAAGACTCATGGGAAGCATTAAAAAATAAAAGGAATAAAGAAGATTGCGGAAAGTCGTATTTAAAAGACCATTCCAACAGTGACATTGATAATGAGAGACACAGATGAGGAAAATGGAGGATTTTAAAAAATCACTAGAAGCAAAGAAAAGGTGAGAATTTTTAAAAGAATTATTGGAGCAGTCCAGTTTTTCTTTTTGACAGATACTCCTACCCCCATCGTGATCCTCATGGCAGAATTTAGGGACCAAGACTTGCCAACTGTACCCACTCAGCCATCACTTTCTTAAGAGTCGAACTTGTGAAGCCACTCTCTGAAGTGGTGAGAACATGAGTTTCTGGGTTCCAATAGTTGTTTGGAATGAAAGTTTGAACTGCTCTTTGCTAAAAGATGATCAACATAGTCATGATTTCACATAAGTAGACATCAATGAAAACTCCTTCCATAAAGACTTCACCCAGTTGCTGATCATTTTTTTCAGGGAAGAAGAGTTTCCATGAATGACCCAGGGAAAATGATGTCTTTTGAACAAACTTGCTAAATTTAGAAGATTAAAATTTGGGATCTACAAAGTGTATGGGTCTTATCTCTACTGAAACTAAGTAAAATAGGAATGTGTTTGTCATCTGGAACTGAAAACAGGGTTCCCAAATGAGATTAAAACTCATGGTCCTCCAACATTACTCTCCCCATCTTGTCTGAATGCCCTGTCAGTGAAAAAACAATACTTGCTATAGGAATTTGAGACAAGACAATGAACATGTTCTGCTTCAGTCATAGATGAGTTTATAATAGGCTCTCTTTGATGATAATCTGTTTTTTTTTTTCTCTTCTCCTTACCAAGACCACTAAAGGAATCAAGGCTGATAGAGGTCTCCACTTAAAAATAAAATCATTGGGTCACCAATTTTACTTTCTTCGAGAAAGTAATTGGTAAAAATGGATTCTTCTACCCATAGTATTTTCTAATTTACTCTTCTAAATAAGGGCACAGAACAAAGATGTGGAAACTGAAAGTGCTTTTTCTTATTGCATAATGAAATTCAAGTGTGCTGACCTCCTGACCATGATGTATAAGTCTAATGATTTTAAAATTACTTTTGTTTGCTGAGTTGTATATTCTAGCCCGGGACTAACTAATTATCATTTTAAACTGAACAGATTATGTAAATGAGTGTGCTTGATAGTTTATTCTTTTTTGTGTGTAGACTATGAAAGGCAGGAACAGTTTCTCAAATAAAATGAATTAAATATCTGTGCTTAGGATCATCTCAGTGTTAAAACCCTTGTTTTCTCATAAAGATGGCTTTATATCTAGACAAGCAAGTGCTTTAGAGGATGCGTGATTTGAAGGACAGTGGGAAACTCCATTCTCCAGAAAATTAGCTTCTGCTTTTATTTTATATTTTTGCTTTTCTAGTCTATCAGATTTATCTTTTGGAGTTACACTAACAACAACAAAAATACTCCTACATTTTCTTTAGATTTTGACCTACTGGTAGTTGGGACGCATTCACCTTGACAGGGATGGTTAATCAGAACCTCTACTCTAATTGACAAAAAAAAAAAAAATAGAGGAGTGCTCTGTGTATGGATGGGCATGGAGCTTGTGTGAGGTCTTAAAGAAGAGTCAACCAACAGGAAATGTGACAAAGAGCCAAGGAAGAGAAGAGACAACTGGAAGCAGGAAGAACATGAATGAGGCTGACTTTTGTTAATAATGTTTTATATTTGGTCTAATTCCCAAAGAAACAAAATGCAGATAGAAAACACAAATTGTATTAAGAAATGAATGCTCAAGGGAGATTGAGTATTGGTTTTCTTCCACTTTCCAGTGTCAGTCACACTAAGACCAGGGAAATCATTTTGAATGATTAGCCTTGTTGCTACCCCTCAGTATTCTACTATTTCCTTGCAGAGGCTGTTACCCTGCACTGATCCCCTGGTGTCTAGACTATTTTCTGAGAGTTCATATTTAACATCCACATGACTTTCCTCTGATCCCACAAACACACAAACCCAAGTCATAAAATATCATGTCTCCAATTTTTTTTATACTTGATTGTCTTTCCCTAGGTTAATTGAAAACTCAAAGGAGAAAGCTTCAGGGCAGGAGACTACTAGATAATTATGTAGGAAATGCTGAAAATGGGAAAGAAATGAAGAGTCAAAGAGAAAGTCAATAAAGTGGCAGCTTATAGTGCAGTATATATCTCTAGGTTTGTTCCTTACTCATTGAATGGTCCAAGTTAGAGTGAACCCAACCGTTATACTTAACCTTGAGTCTGAAGCAGAAGCAAATTCCCCAGGGTTGGAATAAGCATTTAATCATTGTGTAAATTATTACTGATGAAATAAACTTATAGGCCAGTCACTTCTCTACTCTACCCACAAAGTGATAAAACCAGAAATTCTCTTAGATTATTTTGCTCAAAAGTTGACTCCCAAGCAAACAGTCAGAACATGGTTTATGCAATATCAAATAATATTGTAAAAAGGGCTTGCATACAAATTTTATCTTTTACTTTTTCATTGATGCATAATATTTATACATATTTATGGGGTTCCTGTGATATTTTGATACATGCATAGAATGTGTAACAATCAAAAAGAGTAATTAGGTCATCTATTACTTTAAACATGTATTTATTTGTGTTGGGAACATTCCATATCCTCTAGCTACTTTGAAATATACTATATGAGGTTGTTAACTATAGTCACTCTTCTATGTTACCCCAAACTAGAATTTATTCTTTCTATTTAACTGAGCATTGTACCCATTAAACTACATCTCTTCATACCCCCCTCCCAAAAACACATACACCTTTCTCAGTCTCTGGTCTTTACCTTCATGGGATCAATGTTCAACCTATTTAGCTCCAACATATGAATGAAAACATGTGACATTTTTCTTTCTGTGCCTGACTTATTTCACTAAACATAATAGCCTTCAGTTTCCTCCATGTTATTGCAAATGACAGGATTTCATTCTTTTTTTGTCTGAATAGTATTTTATTTAATATACACATACACCTTTTTTTGTCCATTTATCTGTTGATGGACACTTAGGATGATTCCATATGTATACTACTGTAAATGGGAGTGTAGGTATCGCTTTGTTATACTGCAAATCCTTCTCTTTTAAGAGAGAAAATAAACTCTGTCAGCAATAAAGCTACTTTAATCTATATAGCATTTTGTAGTACAGGTACATTCACATGTGCTATCTAATGTAACTAAAATAAGTAAAATAACTTTTACCGAAGGTCACGCAGCTTCAAACTCACCGAGTCAAAATTCCAAGTTATCTTAATTTCTTATTAAACTAAAGAAATGACTTATTCAGTGTATTTGTATTGACTGATTCAGCTCACGTCAGTCAATAGAATTCAACAAATATTTTTTGAGCAGCCACTTTGCACATAACATTTTGGTGTGGATTGATGGGAAGAAAAAAAGGAAATATAAGTCATAATCTTGTTCTCAGGATACACTTTTTCTGTGGTGAAAAGGCATAGATTTGTGAAGAGGGGCAAGGAGAAGAAACATTGTTATTATTATCTGCTAAGTATGGTGCTATTTTAATCTCTCCAACAATCACTCAAAATACGTATTGTTTCTGCTTTAACACAGAAGGAGTACAAATAAAGAGATGTTAACTAACTTGTCCTCTCCCCAAGCTGATGTGGAGTGGACCCCATCAGTCTGATGTCTTTCCCTACCATGCTTTGTTCCTTCACAATGATTATATACTAACGAAAGACAAAAACTCATTTACTATGAAGTTCACAAGGAAGAAAGCACAGGATTTTCTGTTTTGTCCAAGGCTCTTGCCTTGTTTATTCATGATATTGTTGGAAGTGTTCTTGATTGAGAATCAAAACACCTGCAGTCTAGATTTTTATCTGCTTCAAACTCATTTTGAAGACCTGTACAATTCATGTAAATTCCATGAACTTTTATTTTCCCATCTATAAATGAATGGGTTGGATTGAACAAATCCAAAGCTTCATCTCATTTCCAAAATAATGCTTTGACCAAGTTTGCTCTAAATTAATTATATTTTTGGTTATTTGGAACTCCATTATTTACATATGCAATGGGGAGGGGATTCGAATTTTGTCATCACTATCTCTTTCTCTCTCTCTCTCTCTCTCTGGCACACATACATACATACACACACACACTTCTGCAATGACTTTGAGTAGTTTTCAAAATATCTTGCAGAATTAAAACAAGATTATCTATATAAAATAATTTCTACTGAGTAATTAAGGAAATAAATTTGAATTACTATATATTTTTAAAAGTTGAAAAATATTTAAGTATATAATTATATAGTGAAGAACTATACTATTCTCAAAATTATCACACTCCAACAGATATTTTCAATATTTTGTCCATTTAAATATGTACCTACAAGTTAAGCTAAAAGCAGTTAGTGCCAGAGTGAATTTATTGCATCCTTTAGAATGTTCTTGACATGCTTGACATAAATTAGTCCCATAACAGACATGATTATTAAACCATCTAAGCACAAAACAGAGTTCATTTAATTTTGCTGAATGAGCTGGTCAAGCAGGAGTCCTCAAACTGTCCTCGTACTCCCCTTTGACACAAGGAATCAAATGATTCTACTGGAATCATGCAATTATACCCCGTAAAGCTTCCAATTACAATCTCTCACTTTTAACTATTTCTAACGAGGGTAAAATTTCAGGTCAAAATGTTTCTTGACAAATTGAAATATCAAATATATAACAAGATAACTATAGTTAATAGTAGTATATTCCTTTTAGGAGTTTTGATAAATGAATAGATTGTGGTTGCTCTTGACATAGAAAGAAAAAATGGGTAGTTATGTGAGATGACATGTTAATTTGTTTCACTATAGAGACCATTTGTATATAAGATATAATATTTATATATGTTATAAGATATGCATATCTTATATTGTTATATTGTATACCTGAAATATACACATTAAAGTTTATTTTTAAAAATATTTCTGGAAACTCAGTTCTATGTTGTCCACACTCAACATACTTGTAAAAAGACTTCTCTAAAGCTTACATTAAGGTCATTCTACTCATGTAATATTTTCTTTTAAAAACTTCCACTCTTATTTATTTTTTGAAAGGTTTTCTGACCATGTTTTAAGAGACATGATAGCAGGACGTGTACAAATATGCAGGCAAACTCACATAAAGTTAGAATTGTACCTCAGAATGATAGCATTTAAAGACATGTTCTTCAATATGAAATAATTAATGCATGCAAATGTAGAAACCAATTTTATATGTCATAGGTGCCAGATATTTTGAGAATGACTGGAGATTAATAAAGAATTATAAACTAAAAGGTGTCATATTACCCTGGTCAGGATATTTGTTGTTTGCTCAAGAAGGTATTATTTAAATGAAATGAATAAAGTTGCATTTGTCAGATAGAAAATCATGTCTCTCATTATCAACAAAAAATAAATTTATTTGCGGTAAAAAAGTATCCACATAATTTTATTTCCTAGAACTTCATTTTTCTACTTTGAAGAATAACTGTAGAACACTAGGTGATCTTTAAGTTCCCTTTCTGGATGTGTATCTTATTTCTTATTTAAGCATGTACTTATTTCTTACACACTTCTCACCCTTATTTCAAAGTTGTGTCCAAAAGAAAAATTGAGATAGTAAATAATCCATAAGGGAAAATAATACACTAACTTTAACCACACCAAACCAGAATTAAATAAGAAATCCTTTGTCTCATATTTCATTTTCTTTTATTTCTCTCAAATAAATGTCCTTACTTATCTTGAAGGCCACAGTTGGTTCAATGCTCCCTGGAAGCAATAATTTACAAAGCCACTATTTTAGACATAGGATCATCGATAGTTGAGCAAGACAAGCAGGATGGGATAGATTAAGCATGGTTGAAGCTCTCTACTTTGCCTCAGGACCCTGGACTTTTAGAATAGTTTAAAAAAAAAAAAACAGAAGGCAGCATGAGGGCCCTGGACACTGAAGACCAGAAGGTAGGAAGACAGATGAAAAAGGGGGAGGGGGGGAGAAAGGAAAAAAAGATGAGGAGAAAAGAGGAGAAAGCAAATAGACAAATTTCACTTTCTTTTTTTTGTTTGTTTTTGTTTTTTAAATTTTTCATTTTAAATATATGGGGTACAATTCAGGGTTAGGTATTCAAATGTTCTTTACACAGGTACCCTTGTTGATGTGGTATGCCCCCTCTCCCCTGGCAGTTTCCCACTAGGAGTATACCAAAATGATACTAAGGAGAGACTTCTCCTGGAGACACTAACATACCTTTATCTTTTCCTCATCCTTTATTAACAAACACAATGAAGCAGAAACTTAAGCAGTGTAGAAATTATATGAACAGTAATAGAGAAAAAAGACACTACCAGCTCTTTCTTTAATCAAATATTTTATTTATTTGTTTGTTTGTTTATTTGAGTTGGAGTCTCACTCTGTTGTCCAGGTTGGAGTGCAGTGACACATTCATGGCCACCCCAGTGTCAACCTGCTGGGCTCCAGCAATCCTTCCACCTCAGCCTTCCAAGTAGCCAGAATCACAGGTGTATACTACCTTGCCTGGCTAGTTTTTTTATTTATTGTAGAGATGAGTTCTCACCATGTTACCCAGGCTGGTCTCGTATCCAAGGACTCAGGTAATTCTCTCACCTTGGTCTCCCAAAGTGCTGGGATTACAAACTTGAGCCACCACACCTGACTTAGTTCTTTTAATGTCTGTTGAGGAGCAGCAATGTGCTGATAATGTTCACTTTGCTTTTAGATAACCAGAATATTCTGAGATGACATATCCTTTACTCAATCCACCCCTCAGAAGTAAGGGAGTTAGGAGTTGAGTACTTCACAGTTTCAAGAGGCATTGTGAGTTGCATAAGGATTTAATCAAAACTTTCCCCGAAATCAAGAATCTCAAGAGTGCTGCTCCAGATGGTAAGATGACAAGGACTCTGGCTGTCCTTACCATCATCTGACAGACATGCTAAGTTTATCAATGCAGTGTTTTTCTCTTTTTTTTAATGTTCTTTTTTTATTTTAAAGATGTGGGGTACAATTCAGGATTAGATACATAAGTGGTCAGTATTCAGGTGAAATTTGGGTTGCCCACTGATTCTCACTTTGCCTGATTTGGGATCAGGTACACTTATTGATGTTATATGCTCTCCTACTACTGCCAATCCCTTTCTTGTTCATGATAAATGTTCAGGATCCACTTGTGAGTGAGAACATGTGGTATTCAGTTCTTTGTTTCTGTGATAGAGCACTGAGTATGATAGTCTCTAAATCCATCCAGGTTGCTGTGAAGTCCATATTTTTTTTCCATCTCTATGGCTGCATAATATTCCATTGTGTATATATGTACCCCCCCTTTTTTTTTATCCTGTCCACTTTTGATGGACAGCACAGTTGGTTCCATATTTTTGCTATTGTGAGTAGCACTGCAATAAACATTTGTGTGCAGGTTTTTTTTGTAGCATGATATGAGTTCCTCTGGGTATTTTCCCAGAAGGGGAATTGCTAGGTTGTGTGGAAGGTCAACTTCTAAATCTTTTAGAAATCACCACGCTGTTTTCCACAGTGGGTGCACTAATTTACACTCCCACCAACAGTGTAGAAGTTTTTTTCACCTTTTCTCTGCATCCTCTCCAGCATCTGTCAAACTATCTGTGGGGAGAACTTTTTTTACTTTCTTTTGTCGAATGTCATACATGCCTATGTGGTTCAAGCCATGTGAAATTTACCATCTAATTCAATCAGACTCAAACAGATTAAAATCCTCTTTAATAAAGCAATTCAACCGATTACGCCCTAATGTCATAGCAATGTTACATTGGTGTAAATGTTTTTAAATACTTACTCTCAAGTTCTATACTCATCTCACACTAACAATACATAGTTTATGAACTGCCACCTGTCTACTGGACTACTTTGATCAGAAGTGCTGTTCAGAGCTGTTAGGCTACTTTAAAATAATTTAATCAGACCCTTCCCCAGTAACACAATTCCTCATATAGAAAACATAACAGCATGAAAGGAAGAGGAACTAAGAAATTACTGGACTTTGGGGCAAAATATGGTCTTTCCGAAATACCACTTTGAGATTTTAAGGCATTTTCTCCAAGTTTTGTTGTGTATTTTTGTTGTTTTGTTTTTTCTTAACATATACATTAAAATATATTTTAAATGCAATTATACCAGGCATTTGGGAAGCAGAATATTCTAGGTTTGTGTCTACCCAATACCAAAGAAATTGGGTAAATATTAAAAAATTCAGTGAAACATGAAATAGAAAAATAAATGAAATATGTTCTTCCTAGAAAATACCTGGGTGACTTTTTGTGGGAGCAGTAGATGTCATGGCAATACAAAAGTCTGGCCAATTCAATACTGATTAATCTCCCGTCTGAACGTCTGAAATTTTTAGATTTCTCTACAAAATCTGATTCTTGATTATACATTCCACTGCACTACTCTTTAATGGCTTTATATATTTTGCTTTTTTTTCTCTAAGAGGATTAATAGCTTACCAAAGGCTGAGTTCATGCTATACATTTTTTTCTTCCTATTACTCCATAGGACTTAAGTTCTATGTGAAAGAGCAGGCTTCTAGGAAATAGCCTTTTTTACTTTTACAGCCCTTTAAAAAATATTTCCCCAGAACTTTATTCTGCAACATTATCTTTGCTTAGAAAACATGATGGGCTAGAGCTCTAATGAATTATTAAAATAACTTCTCAAAATTATTCTTTAATAATGATAATAATAGTAACTATTATTATTAGTGTATGCTGATTCCAAGACTTCATCTGTACATTGTGTAATATTATCTCTAATCTTACATAGTAATTAAAGGGCATTGCACTTAATTTTACAGATGAAAAAATTGAAATTTAAAGAGGTCCAATAACTTGCCTCTGTTCACATAGTTTAAGCAGCATTATTAGTACAAAGAACTAAAAGAGTTTTATCTCAGACCAAATTCCCTTTTCTTTATATTGCTTTGGTTTTCCTATAGACAATCCTGCCTTTTTAAACTTACAATATCTTCTCAGTTAAAGGCTTCAGAATTTGAAAACCAAAACCTGTGGGTTTACTTCAATACCCAAAGCCCATGAGTTCTGGTTAAGCACTACAGAGTATGCTTCAGCTGTTATTTACAACCAAAAAGAACAAGCATTAGAAACAGCTACATATGGTATTGAAACTGGCATGCACAACTTTCTCTCACTTGAGAAGAGGGAGCTTGCCAGAGCTAGTGCACGCCTCACCTTGCAGAGCAATTTCCGACAACAAGACGTTGAAGCCAGATGGGTCCTGGCAATACACATCACAACACCCAGCCCATAATGACAAGAGAAATGCTAACATGACAGAAAGCTAGGAAACATATTAAAAATCTTCCCTTATTATAAGCCAATCCACTGCACACTGGAAAATGAGAAGAGCAAAATCCCAATAAACCAAATTAACAAAAATCATGAGAGGGCAAAGCTCCTCAACTGACTTTAGCTGACCCCCATTAGAAGGCCATTTCTTCAGGATCAATACCCCTAATGCATAACTACAGACACCCACCAATCAATGGAAAGTGATAAAGAAGCAGAATCAATAAACATTAAAAGAGCTAGAGAAAGCAAAGAAAGAACAAAACACAGTGAGAATACCGAACTTTGCTGAAATGAGAGGTATGGAGAATGCATGGGAGCCATGTGTTTTCTCGCTAATCTAAATTGTTTCCTCAAACTGAAAAAGTTATGTCTCAACCAGAGCTGATTCAATGTGTAAATGGTTAATTTCACAGTGTGGCTTGAGGACTTGATGGACCTAGAAGTTCTTTTAAGAAAATTCCATAGTCTGGATCATAAAAGACTAATTTTGTCACATTAGAGTATCATATTTTCATGATCTCCTAAAATTTAAGTGTTCCTGGTAGGCTAACACATGTCATTATCACTATGACATTAGTTATGTAGTATTATCATTTAGCAAATACTTAATATTAGTGTTGCTAGGTAAAATTCAGAAGACTATGCAATATTTAAGACTGAGAGAATGTATTGCAACTGAACAGTGGCCAGAGCTACATGAAAATAAAATTCTGACACAACCTTCAACAACTTTATCAGGAGACCAACTTCATATCAACAATAATTAGTCCAGTAAGTCAGTCTGATATCAGACTTGCAGAAGTTAGATTGCCATCTCCAGAAACAATTCAAGAAACCAAACAATAACTTCGGCAAAAACTGGCTCAAAATGGTCAGGCTTGATGATTAACTAAAAGCTTACCTAATTTTTGTCTCTGCCTTCAACTTAAAGTTAACTGGAAAAACCCAGGTATGTACCGCTAACCAATCATATAAGATGCTTTCCTTTTGGTTAACCCATGGCTTCCCCTTTTCAGAGCATCCAAACAGGACATACTTGAAATCTTTTCTTTTTTCCATTCCTCTGCCTACTTTTTGGTCTTTGTCAAAGTACAAGTGGTGGTGGTTGACACTATGTTCTGAATAAACAGCTTTTGTTTATTCTCATTTGTTTGTTTTAATTTATTTCCATAGGACATGCTTATATTTTTAAAATATTTGTTGTTTATATAAAATTTAAATTCAATGGTGTGTCCAGTTAATTTGTTAATTCTGGCAATAAATGCAAAACGTACCTTATGCCAAGTTCCTGCTATACAGCAATACTTACTATATGGCATACTCGCTAAGTGGCAGTGCTTATTACAAGCCGAAAATTGTTGTAAGAGTTTGACATGTATTAACTCTCACAATATTTTGTGGTAGATATTAGTCCCAAGTGGGAAGTTGTAGCTGAGAGACATTTAGAAAACTTCGTGAATTCAAAACCTCATCTGTTAGATGACAGAGTCCATGCCCTTTACCACTGGACTACCTTCTAAAGGGAAGAATGACATTTCCACAATGAAATTTGCACAAAATTCTTGTTTAACAAGACCTGAATGTGAACCTACAAGCTAGAGAGCAGGCAGAAATTGGTACTTCAGCGTCCTACATGTAGGGAACACAGAAAATGTGCTACATCAGGGAGAGGAAGAAAATGAGAGTGAATGAATGATGTCAACGACATGTCTCATTAAATGATTATTAAAAACCTAATGTTAAAAATTCAAGCAAGAATGATCATTATGGCAGGCATACCAAAGAAGTTCACACTTATTTTCCTTTCTCTCCAATCCTTTACTCACTATGAACTTACAGAAAAACAGACTTCAGTTGGTACTATAGCAACTCATCCATAAAGCCTGAATTAACTAAATATTGATGCTCCTTTTTGGAAAATGTGTAGTTTTTAAGTTATAAAAAGATAAAATGGTAAAATCATACTGTTCGCTAATTATTCTTTCATAAAGATCTATATAATGAATTTAGGTGAGATGTGATTTCTAGAAAATAATTCCTACTCTTTATAGTTTGTTTTTTTATCTAACAATTAGAATACACCACCTATAATTTTTCATTTTTATAGCCTGAAGATCTAAATTAGAATCAGTTTTAAGACACCTAACTATGGCTTTCAGTTTGCCTGCTCTAGGCTTACTTTAAGATCTTGTCTTCTCTGTGTATTTCTATAACTATCACCCAATAACTATGTTACACCAATGGAATAAGTATACGTGCATTATCTTAGGTTGTATCATAATATTTTCTCTTGTTATTTGTCAATGTTAATTTTTATTTTTAATATTATAAAATATGTATGTACTTGCATGATTGTATAAGGAAGCAATCATCTTATTTTATCAATCTGGCTCCAGATTGCCAAGCTTTGAAGCTACTGACTCATACCAGAGGTCATATGAGTTTTCCTTCTCACTCAAACCTGAAAAGCTTTGTCGTGAGGTTCATGTCACCCATGTCACCCACATGTTGCAAATTATGCATCCAGGATTCATTGAATGCATTACTTTAAACATAAATTTAATACATCACTTTTATTCCTACTAAATTGCATTTTATGGTATTTTCTTATTGCTCCAGACAACTTCTAGACAATTGAGACAAGTAAAAAGCACTTATTTCTTGGGGATTGATATGCAACTAATCTGCCTATTAATAACACTTTTCCCCAGGGGAAAACATTCTTTCAAGATCTTTACCAAGTTCACCTTCTGCTGTGATGCAGGTCTGATTGCTATTTGTTAATTTCATTTGCATTCATTGATCCATTAATATATATCACTCACAATTTAACTTTGTTTCCATCTGGTAGAAAGTATACAGGGATGCTATCAAACTGTCTAGGAAGTAAAATAGCCTTGGGGCTCTTATTATCAATGTCTGTCTTCTTCTAACAAACATGTATAAATTACCTAGCCAGAAATAGAGAATGCAAATGTAAATTACTGATATAAAGTATGTAATTTTCCCCAAGCCATCATTTTATTGAATATAATAAATGCACTCAATGCAATTTTTACTGTATAAGGAAAATTAATTTATGCATATATACATTATGGGAAGGGACGACTAGAAGCCATATAAACATGTTCCTCAGATGTTTATCAAACACAACAGGAAAAGCTGGGACTTCAAGAGTTCACTAATCTGATTCGTCTTCCTATCTCTGCCTGAGATAAACTTTCAGTTACTTATTTTAGGAAGAAATCTATTACAGATTAGGCAACCCTAATCCAAAAATCCAACATTCAAAAAATTTTTGATGTGTCAACATGATGCCGCAAGTGGAAAATTTCATATCTGACCTCATATGACAGATCACAGTCAAAACACAGAAACAGTCCAGAGAAAGTGTTATCAAGAAATAGAATAGAATGGGTCCTGCTTTCTTCTACTAAGACTTTTAATGTTATAATTGTTAAAGCCAAAAGAAAATTTGAAGATACTCTCTCCCAAAATCATTCTAAAGAATAGAAAATTGAGGTCCCCAAAAGTTCAGTGACTTACTAAGATTCCCACTGATATCTAAGCCAGTGATATTTCTATTACATTTTTGTTGAAATCAACTACATTCATACATTTTCACCTAACACCTACTATGCACTGGATTTTCTTCTAACCATTGGGAATATAATGGAGGATAATGGCAAGTCTTGGTAATCAAATAAACATCACCAGTGGTTATAACATAACTAGTCATGAAGGCAGCCAGGTAACCAGCCAGCTCACATAGAGTGTGCAGAATGCTACAGTTGGAGTAAGAACAGGCTAAGGGAATTCCAAGGAAAGATGTCATACTCATCTTGAGAGGACAATAAAAGAAGAATAACATATTAAACTGGAAGCATCATTCACGAAGACTCATTTTGTGAATGGGGTACATGCCACAAACTGATGAACTTTAAAATCAGGTACCTCAGTCTTTTAAAAATCTCCTACTGCTTAAAGGTATCTTTTATGTCCTTCTCTTATTTCTCTACTAATAAGATATCAAAAGAGAACAACGAAATATTACTCTCAGGATATAATTTGGAGAACCTAAAGTACATTTCCATGAAACTTTTTGATGTTCTGGCCAAGATCTCTTTCAGGGTGTGACCTCTTCTCTGGAAACCTGGTACAAATAATTCAGATACATAGAGCTACAAAAAGGAAAAGGCTGAGGTGGGATATTTTTGTATATATCTCCAGACCTTCAGATTCAAAGTACAACTGTGTTCATTCACCATTTTATTGACCTTAATGACATTGGAATAAAGCAAAAAAGCTTAGGAGGTTCTTGATTTAAATTATTGTGACCCATTTTTATAGAACTTTGGCAGGTGTGTAACTGAGACTTAATTATCAGAAATTTCTGAGGTTTGTAGCAATGATTGCAGAGGTAGTAATGAAACAGACTCAGGTCTAGAGAAATCTCAGAACACAGATTAATTTTCCCAGAGGAACTGAAGTTTAAAACATTATCTGAAAGATAATTAGGAGTTATTTTGGTAAAAACAGAGAATAAAAACATTCTTGAAAGAGGAAATATGTTGCTTGTTACAGGGGAAAAAAGGACAATGGTGATTTAAGGCATATAAAAGATATAGAGTCTAATAACAAAAAAGAGGGCCAGATATACACAAGACACTCAATAAATATGTAAGTATTAATTGCATAAGAGATCAGTGAGGTAGTCAAGAGTAATATTAAGGTGTAGGTGTAGGGTATCTTAGTGGGTATTGTTATCTTTTATTACCACAAAAATCTAAGAATGTTCAAGGGAAGATGATAAATTCAATGCTGAATGCCTTGATTCTGAGATTTACAGAATATCAAAATTTAAAAGCTGGGTATAGAGAATTGCAAATTAGTTTAAAAATCTTGATGATAATACAAATTTAGTAGTAATAAGCACAGTGAAGACAACTGGAAAAATGAGAATGGAAGAAACTGCTCAGGTATCATGTGTGGAGAAAAACAAGGAGTTGAAGTTGAAACTCCATGGGGGGGGCAAAAAATTAAAGTGAATAGAGTTCCAGGGACTAAGCTGTAGGTAACCTTTTCAAATGGTGCAAAGAGGTCAAATAAAATTTTACATGAATACAGAACATCAAATGTGACAAGTAACAACTGGTAAGATTGACTATGGTAATTTCCATATGGTATTGGGAAGAGAGGGCAGATTGCAGTAGGGATCGATAAGAAATAAAAAGATGGTGATTGTAGTCACTTTGATAATTAGTAGTTCCTCAGCCACCATCCTTTGAAAATCTTCTATAAAACTCCCTGATCATGAGATGAATATGTGATGTAGTCAGCATTAGGTGTTTGTTTGCTGTGTAACATACTACAAATTTAGTACAAACACCCATTCATGAGCTCAAGGGTCTATATGTCAGAAATCCAGACTCAGCATGGTTCTCTGCTCAGGGTCTTTCAAAGCTGAAATGACAAAGTCAATTGAACACATCTAGAGGCTCAGAGGAAAGAGACCCTTTTGAACTCATTCAGTTTGTTGGAAGAATTCAGATCTTTGTGGTGACAGGTCTGAGTTCCCTGTTCCTTGCTGGTTGTCAGCCAGCAGACATCCTGTATTCCAAAAGGCTGCCCACATTTGCTCCCAAAAGGTCCTCTCTGTCTTAAAAGAAGTAATGCATTCAATCTCTCTCACCTTATTTGTCTTCTGCTACGTTCCTACTTATTTCTGTTTTTTAAAGATTTTTGTGATTCAGTTAGGTCCAATTGGCTGATCTCCCTTTGACCAAATAATTTGACATAATCAAAGGAATAGTAACTCAGCTTATCACAGGTTCCACCCATGCTTAAATAAAAGAAATTATATAAAGGCAAAAACCATTTGGACGTATTCTTAGGATTGTATCTACAACACTACTGCTTATTTTTAAAATCTTTTTTAGATATTTAACTAGAATTATCACCTTTCCATAATCTAAAGCAATTAAAGTAATTATGTCTTTGCATTTATACATATAAAAAAGTGCATCTGAGGTAAAATCTAAGCCATATATTTATGCTATGAATGATATAAATAAAAAGAACTCTGGATTTTAATAAAATAACTGGTAATTTAGTTCCAGTAATGATAGTGATATTCGAATTTGGGGTAAACTTTCCCTTGTATGTGTGTATATCTGAGTGTGTAAAACAAAGTGTGTGTGTGTGTGTGTGTGTGTGTGTGTGTGTGTGTGTGTGTATTATATGTTCATATATATGCATACACAAAGTAAATAAAAATCAAAACAGGTTCTTGGAGGTATCAGAGTACCACAAAAACAATGAAGAACATAGGAGTTAGAGAATATAGAAACCCTGAATAGTCAGTCCAGAATTTGTTATATTTTCCCCTCTATAGAAGCATACTCTTATTCTGTAAAATGTAGGTGAGGGTCTGAGAAGCTGAGAAGATATTTTCAGATGCTGCTGTAGACGGAGGGGAAATATTAGAGTCTTGGTTTCACTAAATATTAGCCTTAGTAAATCTACAGGCTCTGTACTGGACCTTGGAGAGCTTCATAGTAGAAAGGGCCCAAAGCAAACTCATTCTTGCTTCAAGTGTTGAAACTGGAGTCTAATAATCTCAACCCCTGAAACTGAATTAAACTCACTCCAGATTTATATTGCTTTTATCCTCAAACTATTGAAAATGTGCATTTTTGTTAAAGAAAAATAATATTATACTAGAATGTATGTGTGTTTTAAAATTTGTAGTATAATATACAAGTTCAAAAAATGAAGATGGCAAGAAAATAAAAAATAAATTCAAGAGAGGCAAATGAACATCATAAATTGACCCATAGTTAACACATCCAGCTAATACATTTGTCCAGCACAGACCTTTATGTAGCTATGGTTAATATATTCAGAAAAGAAGACAAAATTAAAAATTTAAGACCAGAAAGCAGCTGTAGTTTGCCAAATTGGCTAGGGATATGTAGATAGGGCATATTTCAAAAATCAAAAAATAAAAAAGTTCACATCATCAGGAAAATATAACAATTCTAAATGTAGATAATATTAATATCATTGATTCAGAACATATGAAAAAATTGTCAAAAAATGAGAAATAGACAAATAGACAATCACAAAGTTTTAACACACTTAAGAACCAATAAATAAAAGCTGCAAAAAAAATCAGTATATCTATAGACTTAGAGCATTACTGATAAACTTGACTAACTTACATATCAATATTGAGTCTAATAACTATAAGGGGACCTCAAAAAATCCAGAATTTATTTATAAAATATGTATATTTATTCTTACATATTTACACATCACTCACCTTTAAATACTCTCTGTTTGATTCAATATATCTATGAGGATGCTTTGTCCACTGCTCAAAATAGTTTTTGAACGTGTCACTTGTGAGGTCTTTTAGTACTTCTGCTGCTTTTTGTTTCACAACTTCCACAGTGGCAAAATGCTTCCCTTTGACTACTTTTTTTTCATCCAGGGAAACAAAAAAAAGTCTCTCAGGGAAAGATCAGGTGAATAGAAAGGGATGGGATCTGGGGGTCATGCAGGTTTTGGTCAAAAACTGTTGAACACTCAGCATGGTGTAGGCAGGTGTGCTTGTAAATCATTCATCACAAAATGGGTAAATGAGTTGAAAGACTCTCCAAAAATTCACTGAAGCTGACTACAGTCTCTCACTACAATGTTAATTGTTACGGATGTCGATGGGTTCCTGGAACCCTTACCTTATGGGAAAAACCTGTACTACAAAAGGCTTGCCCTCTAAAAGATAATTTCAGTTTTTGAGAGTTCCCTCTTGTACATATTTTTGAGTACACATGAAATAATTGTAAATGTCACTTTTTTCATAAAGAATTTTGCATCATAAATTTGCATAATGCAAATTTAATTAAATTTCAAAGAGTAGAAATCATTGAGTATATTGTCTCAAAATTGAGCAATTAAGCCAGAAATCACTAAAATAAAAAAATAGGAAATTCTTTTTTATTCAGAAAAAGACATCACAAGGAAAAAATTTTAAAAATTAGAAAAATTTATAATTAAAAAGAAAATGTTATGTTTTCAAACTTGTGAAATGTAGCTAAAGTTGGGCCTAGAGGGAAATTTAATGCTCTTTCTTATTACGAATATATGAGAAATAAAGAAAATTAAAAAATCAGTACACTAAATATCAATCTTAAGAAATTAAACAAATAACAGGAAATTATAATTAAAAGACAGTAGGTAGTAGGAAATCACAAACATAAGAGAAGAAATTAATAAAAAATAACCTAAATTTTATAAAAAGGCTATAAAAAGATCTTAATACTTCACAGCAATGTTGATGGATTCAGAGTCTATAATACTCAGCGATCTATCACAGAAACAAAGAACAGAGTACCACATGGTGTCACTTATAAGTGAACCCTGAACTTTTACTGTAATACTATAAGAAAGGGATTGACAGAAGCCAGAAACTGCCGGGTGAAGAGAGACACATAACACCAGTAAGGGTACCTGATGTCAAACAAGACAAAGTGGGAACCAACAGGAGCCCCAAACCTTGCCTGTGTGATGATCACGTGTATGCATAAGTCTGAATTGTACCCCACATCTTTAAAATAAAATAAAAAGTAAATTTAAAAAGCATCTAATATAATTGATTAGATCTCTGGACATATTAAACAAACAAACAAACAAACAAAAAGAGTGCAGAAAATAATTAAAATCAGGAAGAAAAAAAGGAGGCATGACATAATTTCATTTGATACCAAAAAGATTATAAGCAAGTAGGATGAACTGCAACTTTGGAAATTTATATTAAATGGACAAATTCCTAGAAAAATATCTAAAACTCACATAAAAAGTAACTTAAAATAAAATGAGTTTGTAACAAAGAACCTTCACCATGGAGGGAAAAAAGCTTTTTCATCATAAATTCGTGCACACAATTAGGGAAAAATAATCCTATGTAAATTATTCTGTCTTGGTTTGATATCAGCTTTGATAATAAAATTTAACAAGAAAGTTATCACAATGAAAAATTACAGACCAATCTCACATACAAATATGTCAAAATCCTTAATAAAAGATTAGCAAACCAAATTTATTAACATATAGGTGAACAATACATCATAAATTGAGTTTATTTTGAGAATTCAAAATTAGTCTAATGTTCAAACAGTCAAACAACGCAGTTTACCTAATGAACAGAATAAAGAAAAATATAAAAATATCTCAACAGATGCGGAGGCACAATTCTGTAAAGGTTACATTCATATAAAACTATTCAACAAATCAGGAATAAAGGGAACTCTTCAAACTTACAAGGAGCATCTACAAAATCCAGATCTACAAATTTCAGATCAAGTATCAAAATTTAAATGTTAATATTTTACCTGTGAGTTTTGAAAATGCAATGAACAGTCACTGATAACACTTTTTTTAGTATTTTCCATGAGTGCGTGCAACACTTGATATCTACAACTGAATTATAATTTTATGGTGTTCACTCTGATATTGTTCACTGAGTTGTCCACTTATGTTTTGTATTTTACTATATGTAGGTGAAACACTTCCCCCCTCTTGATTATAGTAATAATAATATTAATACATCACTACCATTTTCTATGCACTAACAGAAATTCATCTAAAACTGTTTAGGTTTCAAATGTAAGGGTCTGGCGATCTATTTTTTTTAGATTAAAAAATATATTGTATTTAGAAAGTATATTGGAGAGAGAGAGAGAGACAGAGAGAGAGAGAGAGAGAGAGAGAGAGAGAGAGAAGAGAGAGAGTGAGAAAGAGGGGATTCACCTCCCCTAGGTAGGGTAGGTGACCAAAGCTTAAGAAAACGAATCCTGGCCATAGCTCAAAGAACACATGGTCACACCTCTGCTTAGCAAGGCAATAGCCTTTCCATCTTGTCTCAATTCAGGACACCTCTGAAAGCAATTTTATCTTCAGGACGCTCTACCTAATGAGGTTGGCTGTTATTGTTCCTGGGCTTATGTTAAATCTTAAATTCTCCCTCTGCTCACTTTTCCTTCCTTCCCTCTTGTCATAAATGCTGCTCCCAAGAAACACTCACAAGATAAAACATGCTGAACTTTATCTCAGAGTCTACTTCCTACAATCTCAACCTGTTACAAAGCTCATGTGTTTAAAAGGACTGAAGCAGCATAACATGTTCAGGCTGACAAGGTCTGAGTGGTCTTTCTCAATACAAGTTAAATGAGTAGATATCTCAGTGTATACATTTCTTCCCATATTTACACATTTGAGTAGTCCCAACTGGAACTTAATGTTTAGCATATAGTGCAATAACATAGTTAATCCTTATATATCACTTACTCCATGGCAAGTGTCTGCATATTTGTATATGTACTTATTCCTTTCATCAGTCTTATGATGTAGATGCTATTATTATCATCATTTATTTTACAGATGAGAAAATAGATGTCATGCATACTAAACAGCTAACCAAGATTATAAAAACAGAAAATGATCCATATTCAAGCAGGCTGTCTGGTTACAGAGTTCTCTCACCTGTTAAGATAAACCACTTAATCATTTATAGAAAGCATTTTGTAAGGGTTTATTTTAAGTAGTGATAGGTATTTTATCATCCTGAAATGGTTATTAAATTACTAGCATTAGGGGCCATTCATTGGAGTGACTTGATGATTGAAGCAACTTTGTAATGCTTGAAATTGTCTAATTTTAAGAAAAACAAAATTATTATTGTGGTTTGTCTAAGATAGGTCTGTAAACATGTTCAGCACTGTTTCTAGGCCCCCTATCCTCTTGTAGCTATGAAATTAGATTGCAAGAAAACAAAAGGCATAATTCTTGAGTTAGAGTCTATGTTCACCAGTTAATCTAAACATATTTTAGAGTCAGATGACCTGGATTCAAGTTCCAGCACTTCCACTCACCAACTTTAAAGCCTTAAGCAAGTTATAGCGTAACTTGCAGAGTCTCAGTTCTTCCATGAGTAAAATTTGATCTATAATATTTTTAGGCTAACTGTGAGATTATGAAAATTTACTGTGTAGTACAATGTGTGGCACGTGGTAAGCCTTCCATACAGTCACTGATTATTTTTAATATTTATGGTAATATTACTGAAGCACCAAGTTACTTCCAGTTTGAGAGTGGACTTAACAATAAGATATACTTGAAAAGCCTCCTTCTATGTATAACCTTCTAAATCATTCAGCAAATCATCATCAACTCATATAAACCTAAGCAATATAATACCTGTGAATTATATATTTCTAACCCAATCCAGTTTGATGAGTCAGAAAATATTAGGGAGGCAGAAAATATGCTGTGTTCTCAGTTCAGTCAATAAGGAGCTATTCAGTCTGAGTCAAACCATTTATCCCTCTCAGTCTTTGAGTTTCCCATCTATATGATTAGGATTGCGTTAGATATATTCCATTTCCCTTGAACTGTAATAGTACCTCTTTCACATGCTAGGTAGTCTACAACTAAGGCCAAAAGTTTATTTAAAATATTTCAAGAAATATATAATATATATGTATACTTTTTTATTTAAGAAACAAACATCCCTCATAAATGCTTGTGTGTGTGTGTGTGTGTGTGTGTGTGTGTGTGTGTGTGCGCTTGAATAAATGTAATGAGATGAATAAAATGCTAATGAACCCATTCTGGGGCCACACAGGGACATTTAGGGAAGAAAAATATCTGGCAATGATAATTCTTTGGAATGTCCCCACCCCCTCTTTACCTCTCTATGTTTAATTTGCTATCAAAACAATCAGTTAACATCTGGACAGAACATTCAAAATGCTACCAGTTTTGAAACATGTCACCCTGGGGCACGGCTATCATTCAGTCTCACCATTACCCATATTATCTAAATTGCTTGAACATGTTCATGCACAGTTAATGGGTTGTATTGAAGAGAGTAAAGTTGGCCTGGGCATAAATCTGGTGGCAGACCACATTTGATGATGACTGTGTTAATAGACTTTACACATGAATTCCTTTTTCACATAAAGCATAATCACTGGCAAAGATAGTCCTGAAAGATGGAGTGATTTCAAAGGCTTGGGCAGATGATTGAGAATGGGCTGAAAAGCAGTGAAACCAGTCTGGAAATCCAGTGTCTATAGAAAAAGTTGAAGGTAAAGGATATGGAAATAAGAAAAGACAAAGTTTCCATAGAAGCAATATTTAGAAGACACAATCTGTACTTCTTGATTTTCCTTTGACCTTCAAGGAAAACCAGTTAAAGTTGCTTCCTTGACAGAGTGGTTCAGGACCTCCATCTATTCTTTCATGCCACCTGCAAGTCCTACTTTGTCCAGGATGCTTCTTTAACTCCTGCCTCCCATACTCAATTCCTGTCCATCTCTGAAATTACTGTCATGACAACACATTGGGCATTCTCTCTACAGTGCTGTTCTATCACCATTTCAAGCATTGTTTTCTCAACTACTCTCTAAGTATCTAATGCCAAGAACCCCATGATTTTTTAATATCCTCCACATTGCCTATTACAGTAGTGTACACATATGAGACATCCATGAGAAATACAGAAAATAAATGAAATAATGCACTAATTGGTAGTGCTGATGACCTAATCTTGCTACATTGGTTTCACTTTTAAATTCAGATAATACCAAATGTCCAGCCAAATAAGATTGCTATTTTCCCTCTTTTTTCTTTTCCCACCTCTGCAGAGTCACTTATTTATTTTATGCTTCTAATGTGCTTGCCATTTAAAATGAACTTCTTAATATAGAATTCTGTTTAATCTTGACAATAAGCCAATTGTGTATTTAAGAATCCTAATTTTGCCGTAGGTTGTTCTAGAATCAAATATCACAGAAGAGGGCATTAAAAATGATATATTTTGGAAGCAAGACAAAGCAAAAACAACAAAAACAGAAGAGGGGAGATTCTCAAAAGTTTTGGCCAATAATGTCTACCATGTATTATTTCTAGATGCATAGGTAGAAAATTTGGCATACAGCTGTTTCCAACCTATATATTTTTGACTCCTACACTCAAAACAAAATAACAACAACCACAAAAATCAAGCCATTGTCTCACAGTAGGGCATACCACTTCCATGGGTAATGTTTGTTCTATGAGGTGGCTGCAAAGAAGAGTTGGGCTATTGAGAACGTGGGATCTCATAGGTGCCTTCAAAGTCCTCTCCACCTGTCTCCTTCCAGATATCAAGGAAGTGAATCTGATTTCCATTTCGATGTATACCACAGAAATATAACAGTGCTCATCATCATCTGCTACCACCTTCAAGACGCCACCAGTTAATTCTATACTCTAAATTAAGTCATTAAGTCCTGAAGACAGCTATTAAAATACAAAGTGTAGCTTAGCACAATAAAAAGGTAGCAGATTAGGACACAGTTCTCTGTCATTTTTGGTTTAATACATTTAGATGAATTCATTAATAAGGTCTCTTACTGTGGCTTTAAAATCCAGAGCATGGCTCTAAAACTTAGGAAAGGTCAGTTTTGATAGAAATTGAAGGTAGTAAGAAAGGTAATAATTTAACATATAGAGGATCACAGATAAATGCCCCAGTGAACCAGGCTACATGATAAAATATTCATAAGGCCCTGATGAGTTGAACTGATATGTTTTAACATGTGGTTTGAGATTAGGCTGAAGTAATGGGGTCTTTCTGGTACTTCTTTCTCATGTTACTCAGAGATATTTTTGAGACACACGGTGTGGAAGTCTATTTCCAAATAGACTCTCCTTTTCACAGATTTGCCATCTTTTATGATCACATGACCTCTATAACCATTTATATAACACATAGACTCCTATATGTGTACAAGTTACATGTATTATGATATTCCTTTTCTCATCTGTAACTTTATATTTTTGGTTTATTTTCTCACACTTAAAGTTATATTTATAATTTTAATTCTGCTTTTATAGTAGAATTTCTGGAAATCTTAGGGTGCAGGCTTCTAGATCTATATCTCTCATTCAGTGATCTTCATCAGCTGCTACCACCTTCCTGTGTATCTGTTAAATAATTTTAACTGGTTGTATGAGGTTACCAGCTATTTTAAGTTCCGCAAAAACAAAACTTAAATATTTCTTTCTAAATATCTGAACTCTGTGTTTAAAATAGGTTGCAATAAATGCTTATAAAAAATCTGGGTTTATACTTTGATCAAAGGTTAAAATTCATCTTTTGGAAAGGACATTTATTTTCAACTTATAAGTTATACTTAAGCTAGATTCAAAGGACGCAACCTATGCCTTCTCTACCTTATTTCGCATTACTGGGAGATTATTACATTATTTGCTCCTTTATCTGTATCCTAAAATAAGTCATTCATTATATGACTTAAAAATTCTTTTCTAAACATTTGCTTTGTCTCCGGCATTGCATTGCAAATTCCTGAAAGCAAAGACTATGTCTTGCACACTTTGGTTTCCCATGTTCTATAGCCCAGACTTAAGTAAAAACTGGTTGCAGTATTTATGCCTTTGTAGATTTCTTAGTTAATAAGGATCCCAATTCTCCAATTAATAGGTCAGAGAATAAGATAGTATAACTTTTGCTTAATTGAGAGAGAGCGATATATTCTCCATATTATATATTTACAGCTCCTTGCTTGGAATCGTAAGGATATCTTTGGCTTATTTTCTCAGATTTTAAGCTATTATGATCATTTTAATTATGCTTCTAAGTAAATTTCTGGGAATCTAAGGGTTCAAGTTTATAGATCGTTATCTCTTATTCAGGCCATTAAAGTCTTGTGTTCTTATTCAATAATTTTTACTGATAGTATGGAGTTTCACGCTTTTTTAGGTTATCTCTGTAAAATATAAGCATATATTAAGTAACTGGCAAGGGAAAGATCTTACACAATTATGAATGAAGGCAAACGAGAGGCCAAATTCCACCTTCTCTTCCCAATTAATAGAGGGCAATAAGATTCCTGTGTCTGGAGGCTCGGTTAAGCCACCTGCCTTGCCAGGATGTGTATCTCTATATTTCCTTTAGGGTCTCAATAGTCATGTGAATTCAAATTGGCATTTGGAATTCAAACAAACAAAACTGTCTTTCTTGTCATATTCTCTACTGTCCATGAGACCAGACATACATTCAAACAAAACTAACAAAAAGGAAAATAACTAAATTACTTGTTTGGGGAAATATTTGCTTCTGGAAGATATACATGTGACTCATTTAAATCAGCTTTATATCAAAACTAACAGCTTGCTCATCAAAATTTACATTAAGATCTTCACCTTGTTCTATCCCTCAATTCAATACTAGTAAGTCATAATAAATTCTGAGCAATCTCGACTGTTTATTCTTCTAGAAGACCACCTCAAATTACACGATCTAGCCCTGAAATCCTCTAATTACTTTCCTTTGGCCTCCCCTTTTGAGATGCTACTAGGAGCCTATAAAAGTGATATTCTCCTTGACTGCAGTAGACAAAAAAAATTGATTTATTTTAATAAGTTTTACAATGAAATTTTGAAACAGTCAATAGTCAACAACCATTTAAACCAGGTAGGAAATAGATCAGTCATCACAATTACATATTACAAGTGTTTTAATTTCTAAACTTCAGCAAAATATTTTGCACAGCTAAGAACTGTCTACATCAAATGTTATTTTATGGGATTTCAAAGTAGTTTTTATGTTTTTCAGATAACAAGTTCTCATGGGTGTTTGCTTTTGTTTGAGGTTAGATTATTGCATAGAAACTTTTCTTCATCAGGGAAATACTCTCTACCCTTTTAACAATTTTATTTAAGCATTACCATCTTGGAATTTATAAGAAATTAAGAGGTAAATTTTTATTCCAGAAGCACTTGAAAAGGGCAGAATAGTCACTCAAGATATACAATTATAAGCGAGGTTAACCATGTCTGCTCACTGCTATAATTCACCAAATGTATCACACAATAAAATTCTGTGATAATTCACTTTCCCTGACAAAACCTGTAATGAGAACAAGAAAATGGAATAAATTCATTTATTCACTTGACCCAACCTGCAAGTAGAACGGGGGGGAAATGTCATAGAATTAGACCTTCTAAAAGTCACCATTCAGCTGCAATCTCACGGTTTTCCTTAGATGATTTAGCTACATATCATTTTATAAATCTTAACTCTCTTACTTTAAAAAAGTTCACAAAGACTAGACAGCATTTTAGATAAAAGTTATAGATATAGGTAGTTATAGAGTTCACCTGAAAGAAACATACGAAATCTTTTATTTGTTTGTTTCCTATTGTGTATAGTATACAGTTTTTTGACTTGCTTCAAAGTTATTAATTATACGAAAGGCCACAAAAGGAAGATGATATGCAAACATATGATAAATATGGTACCATAGATGGCTACTGTAGCCGAATCATAAAATTAGTGTAATTTGAATATATTTTTAAAAGACAAGTAAGTGTTTTCTGTCTTTTTTGAGTTTGATTTCTGGAGGAACACAAGACAAAAATGTCACAGCACTATTCTACCTGGATTTTGTCTTGAATTCTAGATCATCAAGAGCAAGCTACGTAAAATCACCCTTTTTCATTCTCCCTTTTGAACGTGAAATATATCAATTAAAAGAGTAGTTATCTCTCACAGAAACAAACATCTGAGTATCACATGTTCTCACTCATAAGTGGACCTTGAACAACAATCATAATACTATAAGAAAAGAACTGACAGTGGTGGAAAACTATGGGGGGCAGGGAGGGGAAGGAAGGTGGGATTAACGGTAGTCAATATCTGTCTGGGGACAGGGGACACACCTCATCAACAAGGGTACCTGAATAATGCATATTTGTATACCTAACCCTTAACTGTACCCCACAATTTTAAAATAAAAAATATGCTAAAAAAAAGAGTAGCTGTCAAATGGTGGGAAAGAGATTGTTGCTCTCTCTCTCTCAAGAAGACATTGACAGTGCCAGAATGTTTTTGCATCTATTGATATGAAAAGGGTATTTATTTTCACAAATCGAGTGTAGGGGCAGGTTGCAGGCCAAAAGAGATTTAAAGAAGGGATTGCATGGAATCTGGTAATGCTCTGAGAAAGAGCATGGGGTTCAATAGCTAACAGCAAAAGCTTTAAACACCATTCATAAAGACTTCAACATTTTGGACTCAAGTAGAGTGACTTTTGGCATCAGGTGACAATATATGAAACAGATATGGAAAGAAGGGCATCACAGTGCTTGCATAGGCATGCCTATGCTGCTCTGGAATCTAAGTGATCTTAATAAAGTCACTTGGTCCTCTCAAATTACATATTTTGTTAGTCTACCAAATGTGATCTAATTCTCATAGGTTCTTCATTTATAGATTTTTTTTTTTGCTAATGTCTTTTATTGCTCACTATGCACCATGCACTGTACTCTACAACCCAACATTCAAACTGCCTGAACTTAAATCTATGCTAGTCAGCACCAGTGCCTCAGCCTCCTAAGGAAGCATCATTTTTAATTGTTATTTAACTCTCTTTGGTGGGCTCATCTAACTCTCGTAATAAGATTATGAAACATCTGAGAACTAAGGACAAATCTTCTGATACTTTATATTTTCAATGATACCTATGATTAAGTAGGGAATAATTCTGGGGACCATAAAATACATACAAAATAATCTACTAATATTTAGACTCTTTACATCTCCACAAAGACAGGGGTTAACATGCTTCCTGATTTTTTCTGTTCCCTCTGTTTTAGGGAAGAGGTACATCAAAAGATGAAAGATTTCAACCAATGAATTGAGCAGAATCCTCAATTCAGGTAACATAGAATAATACTGATATGCTGTTATCATTCTCTGGGCAGGTATCATAGAATTTACCAAGTTAATATGCCAGTGAGATAAACTTTCCATTAAAACTGAACATTTTCAGACAAGAATACTAAGTTTGGTAGACTCTTCCTTCTGCTGACAATTGTATTTCAAGGGTGTGTATGTGTACTTATTTTAGGTTTCATCATTCAAAAGAACATTTTGAAAAAGTATGGCAAACTCAGAAGACCCTTAATCCAAATTATCATAGTTTACTTGTACCGTTATTCCCCTATAAAATATGCCAATATCTAAACATCCCTGATTCTTTTCTTTACTTTTCTAGTGCTTTTATATATGAGAAGGAAATCTTTCCACTATGCCTTTCTTGGTTTCCGAGGTTTACGGAAAAATTATCTGAGTGACATTAACAAACAGTTTTTCTGGACCTCTTATAAAGCAGTAAAGCAAATAACTTCCCAACTAAATTTGTAAGACAAATGTGCTTTCTTTGAATTTCCAGAAAATTGATTCTTCTATTTTTTCTTTAACTTCCAGAATATTCAATAGAACCTGCCCGACTTCCTCAGCCCTGTTTCTACCAGCGTCAAGGGCAGTCCTCTCCTGGTGCAAAAGCTTTCAATATGACTGTAGAATACTTCCATCCTAGTCTCAAGGTCATATTACAGAATTTTTTAACTAATGACTTTCAGATGCTCACCAAAACATGTGTATTTCAAGAATAAATCCAAATAAATTAGAGAGAAGCAGAAATAAATCATTGTTATCTATGTATTGGTAGACAGAAGGCAAACAAATTGAATCAGGTACTGGGTCTATAGAAAAGAAACAAACATAACATAGTCTAGTTAAAAAATTGTCCTGAGGAACTAGCAATTCTATTCATAAATTAAATAACAAGACTGTTTAAAGAAATGGAGAAAAACTATATAAAAATGATACTGCTAAACTGAATCAATCAGCACTTTCAATAACTTCCTGACCCAGAAAACACTAAATGAGACTTTTCTATTAATCTCTTACTCTTGCCCGCTGGTTGCCGTGCCTGTCTCCCTTTTACTTGAAAAGCCTAGATCATCGCGGGAGATGTTGAACCTGGTATCAACACTTGAGGTACCCACACCAATAATGAGATTTTCTTTTCAATTTCATCTTTTTTCCACATTATGCCCCTGACTAATTGAGAAAAGTTTTATAAATTAAAAATCCACATGAAATCTCTGTGTACAATAATAATTTAGTTAGTCAACCCTTTCTGCTATTGTCATCATTAATAGAGCAATTGGTGTTTCCACTGAATGCTCAGCACTCTTGTATATCCTGAAAGAAATTCAGAAATACTGATCTTTTATGTGAAATAACCAGACTTCGGGGCCCTGTCTTCAAATGAGAGAAGCACAGAAAGAGAATTAAAAATTCTGTGTTCATCAGTTTGGCTGTCTTCAAAGAGACATACATATTGACATTCTTGGTCTTTTTAGGGGGAAATTATTTTCTATTTATGCCATGCCACTCAGTTTACTGTTTTACCTATCCATTGTAAAGAGCCATAATTATCTGTCATGGAGTCTGAGTCTATATCACTTTCTTCATTTCTTCCTAGCAAGGAAATCTCGTGAATTCAACACAGGCTTAACACCTCCCAGTCCTCCAATAAGCCTTACCAAGGCGGATTAATTTTTAGGAGTCTCCATATACACTGATGTACACCCATCTTATCACTGACCTATGTGACCACAGCATAGGAATTTTTGCCTAATGTGAAGTTCAAAACACCTACCTGCCTCACTTACTAAATGAACCTTCATCTGCTCTTTGGGGACCTAAGTATTCCTGTGAACTTCAGTCTGATTGACAGGAGTTCATGACTCATGGCTCACTCTTACTGGATCTCATTCCCAAGAGGTTGGACTCTGTGTTTCACACCTGGTTGAACTGGTTATAGCTCAGCTGTTAACTCAACACACCACTTGACCATGAGAATTGTTATCTATTCTTTCTATGACCCTCACATTAGACCCTGGTGTACTAATGTTGATCCTAATTCAGTGCAAATTTCGAGGACTGACTGAGTAGCTGGGCATCCCCATCTATCCCTGGAAATGATCTGGTGAGTCTCAGTCACTTCTTTATCTTTAAAAGGCCTGCTTTTGAAGTCCCATGTACCTCATATCCAAGCCCATCTGTTACTGTAATTATTAACATGTATAGATATAATTTAATTTATGACAGAATTTTTCTCTGTGGCCTTTACATGTTTTACCATGGCATCTCAGATAAACAGGCAGATGGCAATGCATAAACCTATTAGCATGAAATTTAACATAGGAAGCACTCCCCAAATGTATTATACTGTCTAGATATCAGTCACTCATTGATTTGATAACATTTTTAGGTCTTCTTACAGTACAATAAACAGGAAAAAAAAATCAAATACTATATTTTCCAATATGTGATTTTAAAAATATAAATACAAAATTAAAGTTCTGTGAAGACAAGTGAGACATTTAGGTTTCAGGTAGAGTTGGCTACCTGAAGATTTGGTTATTCAGGTTGCTGGGGATGACTACTAATATGGTGAATGTGGAAGTTAGAAAGACTAAATTTAAGTCTGAGACTCATTTACCTCCCCCATGCAGTTATGATACACTCTGCATATATTGCTAACCTCATGCAACACACATTCTAGATAAATCAGATCACATATGTCCTCTCAAATTGGCAGTTTTACTGATTTCTTCAGACTGCATCCTCTACCTGGAATATTCTTTCCAATAATTTTTGCTTGGGAAACTTTATATATATATATATATATATATATTATATATATATATATATATGGTGTGAGGTACAATTCAGGATTAGGTATACAAATGAACATTGACAGGTAGAGTTTGAACCTCCTTTTAGTGCCCCCCCCCGCTTTGCCTGGTTTGAGATCAGGTACCCTTACTGATGTTGTGTCCTGCCCACCCCACCCCAGTAGTATCCCGCTACTGCCTATCCTTTTCTTATAGTATTATGGTAAATGTTCAGGGTCTGATTATGAATGAGAACATATCTTTGTTTCTGTGTTAGATCACTTCAGATTTATGGACTCAATTCATATTCTGGCATATCTTTTTCTGTGGTGCTATCACCTCAGTGGGGGCTTATCAGCAAATCCAAACTTCCAGCTTGGTAAAACCTAGAACCCAATCTTTTTATTTCTTGAAAAGCCATTTCACAGTATAACCCATAGATAAAGCAATTGTCAGAAGATGACCTTGAACTGGGTAGGTATTGATTATGGTTTTGAGATATTTGACATGAGAAGCTGGTTGATTACCTCCTTCCACTCCTATCTAGTTAAAACATTCAAGTTACCAATGTATACCTTAAAGTAATGCAAATCTTGTTACCAGTCCTTGTTAAAAAATATTTAATGATTAAAAATAAACAAATGTACTTCAATCCCAACACACTCATATCGCCCAATATTTATAGAACAAATAAAAATATATACCTGCTCACAGATATGTGGTCTGTGAACACAATCAATTATGTACTAAATGGTGAAGAAAAGATTCAGCCCCTTAACTCCATTAAATTGCCTTCCCTAAGCTAAAATACTGCTCTAATCTGTCTCATTCCCAAATCAGGCAACTTCTCCTCTATTACTGACATTGAGAATAGCATGATTCTTCTCCAGGTTCTAGGTCTTACGCTCTTGGGAACTGGTCTGCAGTACCATTCGAGATGACAATAAAGTCAATATTTATTTTGTGCTTGTAGAAAATGAATAAAGAAATCCCTCTCTTCTCCTGGAGTTACACTATCCTTTCAGATAATATGAATATGACTTTGTAGCAGTCTTTGGGAAGATATCACCAACCTTTTTATTCTTAACATTTACCCAATTAAATGAGTTGATCCATATATTTAAATGGTTATTTTTCTTTTGTATTTGAACATCTCAAGACAAATCAAAAATTCCTCACTATAGAATCATTAGTTTGAAATTCATCTTATATGCTTTTGCCTCATTTTGCTTGAATGTACTTAGTTCTATGTTGCCAAAGGGCACTTATTAATTGAATCTCCTGCCTTAAGTTTAACACCTTCAAAATTCGAGTTAGCTTTAAAAAATTTCTATTGTATATTGCCAAAATTGGGTCATTATTTGTTCTACATGAAGTATTCTTTCCTGCTCTCACAAGACTGTTCTTTATCTTAATTGGGAGAAAGAATTCTTTATAATCTCCCACTGATTCACTTCTGGTTTTTTTTAGCACTGTCAACTCCACTAACACAAGAACATTAATTAAATGTGGCTGGTGACAACAGGCTTTGTGGGAATGCTGTAAAATTCATATGTCCTATGTCAGTGATTGACAAGTGAGAGTGTGTTAGAATTACGGAGCAAAACACAGTTTGCTGGGCCCTAATCCCAGATTTTTTGATTCACTAAACCCAGTGTTGCTCTAAAAAGTTATATTTCAGACAAGCTCCCAACATATGAAAGTGTCCTAGGAATCACACTTTTAGGTCTAATGTCCATAGAATTCAGTCTTATTAGACTTTGACTTTAATCAGTCCAACAGGCAATCAATCAGTATCCTAAATAGTGCAGATGATTGAAAAAAAAAGGCCTATCACTTCCTCTGTGGTTCTTAGCAGAGACTAAACATGAGAATTATCTAAAGAGCTGTCAAATTTTGGGAACCCCAGACCACTTATGCCAGAATCTCTAGGGTTGGGGATCAGATATTAGAAGTTTCTAAAATGCCATGGCGTATTCCACTGTGTAGCCAGTGCTGAGAACCACTGCCTTACTTTAAGGGATATCTTTTCCACAAGCAAATTAATATTAGTAAGTTTGAAAGTTGAGAGGCAAGTTAAAATTTGTCTTAAAATATGTACTCTATGGTTTACCAACCTAAATAATGGACATCCAAATTTTTCTGTACATAATTTTTGAACAATTGGCAAAGTAAATCCATCATTTCCTTGACAGCTCATTCACTTTGAGAAACATGATTTAACTCAGTGGGCCATTCAATTATCTATCCTGTCTTTTCTTCTTCAGTGAAATCTCTCATAATTACCCTTAATTTGCATGCCCGTACTCAATATCTTAAGACAATAACAGGTAATATTATGCTGGTTTTGTGGGGGAGGAAAACAGACTAGATTCAGCTTTGAAAACCTAATTTTAAAGAAATTGAGGATACCAAAGCTGGCTTAAAGATGTTACATAATTTGCTCAAGATCTTATGGCTAGCAAATGACAGATATAACAAACATTATTTTTAATTTCCCACATTCTTTCCTTTAAAGATATATTAAATGAGTGCTTGTTATGTAGTAGGCAGCAACATAGGACTGTGGACACTCTTAACCCACTACATTAACTAATCAATAAATATTCATTGAATAATGTTCAACTATATGGACATGGAATATACATAACACTCATGAAGAAATGATTTCTTCTTTGTTAACCAAAATGAAGAATGTGTACAGCAAAGGCTCACCAATGACTTGGAGATTATCATTTATAAGAATGCCGTTATATAATTTATCATTGGTATTATTAAACAGGAAATTGGAATATCAGAGTTGTCATAATATTAGGAAACTTAGTGACCATTTTCTCAGCTTTTCTCCTAACCTAATACACCCATCCTAAAACATCTGTGATGAACGATATAGTATAGTCTTGGCTTGAACACTTTGGATGAAGAGCTTCTTATTTCATTGTTAGGCTGTCCATTATGTGACTATAGCTCTAGTTGGTGAACTTTGTCCCAAATGGAACTGGAAATGTCCCCACATTTTTTTTTTCTTTAGGTTATGTCCTAATATCATGTGTGGAACAAATTTATTATTTATTCTACATGATAGCTTTTTAATTCTGATTTCTTAAGATTGTAATAATGATTCAGGGACTACTTCCCTCAATACTTTCCTGAGCATCAGAAAACATTGTTTCTCTCTATGTAGTCTTGCCTTCACCATCTTGTCCCAAAATTATTTAATATAACTGCTACCTCAGTATCCAATTTTAGGCCTGATGTATGTTGTGGAAAACCCAGTGTTCCATCACCTTTGGTCTAGTTAAAACTTTCCATCCCTGTGCGGTTGTTTGTATTATAGCCAGTTGTTCCTCATTCCACAAACCTCAAATCCAACACATCCCACAGCTGTTGACCATTATTATACCTAATAATTAACACCAGAGTCATGTAAATAATTTCTCCCCTTTGCATGTGTTTTCTTTGAAGTAGTCCACAAGTCCTGGAGGAAAGTCTAAGGGGTAATGTCCATGCAGCTTAATAAAGACTTAGTCCCACAAGTCCTCTTTCACTCCCCACCTGGTTCAGTTCCCTGCCTCTTCTAGACCTTTTGGTACTCCTGGTGGGCATACCTCTTCCCTCTTGGATCTGTAAGTAATAAATGTATTTTGTTACATCCATTGTGTCTTACTTGACCAACATATCCTAACCTAACTTTGCCCCTGGACAGGGCTCTTCTATAGTGTTTATCTTAGTTTATGGCCATTCATAAAGACATCAAAGTAAAATAGGAGAAAAATCACAACACATCTTGTCCAGATTTACACATGAAAAAACATGGATAATCAGAACTCTTCTTAATAATAGAATCAGATGAGGTTTATCTTCAGAGGATGTTGTGCCTTTATATATTTCTTCCAAGATTGAATTTTGTTATCTAATAATTATAAAGCAATATTCTAAAAATCAACAAACACTTTAGAAATAAAGATTTATCTTTAAAATGTTACTAGTGAGGATGCTATATGTAAAAATTCTGGGCAGGAAAACAATCAATAGCGAGGTCAAGAAGCAAGGGTATCTCACTGTGTTTCATGTGAGTGGTTCCTTACAAAGTTAGGCAATATGGTAACCAAAAAGAAACTCATTGATAAGAATATTCAGAATAGAAGTTTTGCCTTCAATTCTAAGAACTTTACTTCATTTTATAGTACACAAACAACTCTTTAAGTCCTTCAAAACTTAATTTTCTACAAAAGACTGTGTATTTCACTCTTGAAGGTTAACTTCCTCATCAATAGAAACAAATCTATTATTATTACCATTATTATGTTGACTACCAAGCTGTCAATTATTGAATTATGCTCTACATTCTAACTGTGATGACCTACATCACACAGTAGGCCACTCATAATAACTAATTCAGAATTGGTGATTATTATTCAGTTCACATTTGTAAAGCACCACTAAGATTAAGTCTTCTATAACTGCTATAGCTGCTACAGCTCATATTCATCTCCTAACCTCTCTTAACTCTGTCACACTAATCAGCAACACATATTTTAGCCCTTAATACTCCTCTAATATTTCCTTGTCTGACATGATATTTTATCTTGAAAACAACATTTTAAAACTGTACTTAAAACTGTTTGTAGAAGTTACAGTCATTGACATCGTCATGTAAAAGTCATTTACATGATGTGAATATGTATATATGTGTGTATAAATATGCATATACACATATACAAATATTCCAACAATTACTTACTGAATAATTGAACACATATTGTATTTCATGACGCCAAAATAAAACCAGATCAGTGCATTATCAAATTTGTTATAAATAAAATATAAAGTAGCACCTAGACACACAACAAATCCATACTGAAACTGTTTAAGACAGGTATTTTTGTGCTTCTAGATAAACAAATATCATAAATGCATACTACTGAGGAAAAATATACAGGTAGAGAAATAATAGAGAAAACACAGTTAGCTATCCCATTTGTATGTCACAGCCTAAGTCAGTAAATTACAGACACTCAGTATGCATTAAGGCCAAAGGTATAGTAGGGTAGGACCTGCCTCACCCAACGTGCTGGACTTGCAAATGAAAGTACTCCAAGAGAGACAATGAGTTCTATCACTTTACCTTACAAAACATGTACAGGTCAACCTAAGACTAGCTAAGTAACACTCAGCTGCTCTAAGTAACAAGACTTATTTCAAAGTATCCGTGGACACAGAAACCATGGGAGGTAGTGTATGCAAAGGCCCTGGGAACATCCTCTATGTTAGGATATGGACATTAGCCAATGGCTTTGTCCCATGGACTTACTCCGTGTCAATCTCTGCCAAGCTGCCAAATGAGGGAAGAATATAAGCCCCATTGCTTCTCGAAATAGTACCTTTAAAAAGGTTCTTCTATATTTGAATTATTTATATTAAGTGAAAAAAGCAGGACTTGAGAGATATTTTTCTTTCAATGTTAAACTCTAAATTATTTTAGTTACAAGTGATAGAACACCTAAAGCTGGTTAGGCTCTGAAGAGAATTGATTGCCTCATATAGCTTAAAAGTCCAGAGACAAGATTGAATTCAGATGAGTCTTGTTTCAGTTGCTCAAATGTCACCAAGACACCAATTTCTCTCTTTATTCCTCTTGGTCTGTCTATTTTAGGTTCATTTAGAACTCTTTGCCAGTATTTGAATCTTATGCCCAACCCTGGATCAATCACTGCCATTCACGGAATCCCAAACTCTCATTCACAACAACGTGGTGTCTCAATAGTTGTTTGTTTTTTTTTTTAATGTTACCCCAAGTCAAAAGATATACACAACAATTTTTTTTTCATGTTACCACAGGTCAAAAGATAAACACAACAGTTCTGTTTATTAAGTACTTAGGTCAAAATGACTTTATGGGCATGTTCTAACCACATAGTAGTTGTTCAAAAAAGTAATGTAATATATTAAAAGAAAATATTTTAAAATAACCGCAATGACTTACTAATGGGATGTGTGGGACATTGCACAATTTCTCAAATCTTGGAACTAGATTGGACAACTCTATCCTTATTTTATGTTCCACTTTAATTTTTCACTCAGAAATTGCAATTTTCATCATGACATTCACTGGGAAACCAGCTTCACAAATATGTGATGTCATTTGGAGCATCATAAAATCCAGTGTGGTTTGCGATGTCCTACCAATGTCAAGTATAACTGAAGTTCTCTTGAAAACATACAATATCTCATGACCCACAATTTGGATACCATGTATATCATTAGAATGACAGATGCTGCTGCTTGGGTTTAGATAGTCATATACCAGTCCCTGCCCAGAGGGTAGGCTGATTTCATATGGCTGAGACTTGGAGACGGTACTTCTCCAAAGGAAATCCAAGATGCTACTTAACAAAATGAATTGGGGATGTTGTTAGGAAGTAAGATTTCCATTATATCCCATTTGTTTTTTCTAATTATTGAACTGTAACCATTTTTATTTTGCTTCTTGTGTTTTATCTACTGGAAAAAACAATGCTCCCAAGGGAGGAAGTCATTCTATAGTTTAAACACTTTTAAGCCCATACTTTTCACACATTAAGGTCCATAAGATACACATTGCTAGATTACTTTATCAGTGAAGATAATAGATATACAGATAATAGATAACATAATAGATAATATTCAATAAATAATTGCTAACCTGTTGTAAGTGGAAAGAAATTCTTTTTTTTTTTTTTTGTCAGAGTCTCACCCTGTCGCAGAGGCTGGAGTGCAGTGGCACACTCACAGCCACCCTGGCATCATCGCACTGGGCTCCAGTGATCCTTCTGCCTCAGTCTTCCAAGTAGCCGGAACCACAGGCACATGCTACCCTGCCCGGCTAATTTTTTTATTTTTAATTGTAGAGAAGAGGTCTCACCAAGTTGCCCAGACTGCTCTCCAACCCGTGTGCTCAAGTAATCCCCTTACCTTGGCCTTCCAAAGTGCTGGGATTAGACTTGAGCCACCACGCCCGACAAGAGGAATTCTTACAAATGAAAACACAGAAGACAAATTGAGGAACATTTCTGTTTCAAATAATATATCTCACATTTATTTTATATAGTTTGATTTTAGAGTTATCTAGCTACTCCTTGATGAGTTTTTTATTTTAAAAAATGGTGAGAGCACATCAAGAAGAAAGAAAATACATTTTTCCTCTGCTGAATAGAAAGACTATTCAAGGTGATGAAAACAAGTATTGAGAACTTTTTAAAGAAAGTGTTCCTCAAAAATAGAAAGGAAAAGAAAAAGAACCCTGTATTTCTCAAACTAATTTATTTTCTGGAAGGAGAGGATAATTGTTCTAAACTATTACACAAAAATTAATTTCTCTGTCCTCGGAAATAGCTTCGAAGCAGGAAGAGGCCACATGGTAGAGTTCAAATTATGAACTGGGAATTGGAGAACACAATGGTGAGAGACTGTGACCCAGGGAGAACACAATGTCACCTTCCTGCTGCTAATTGTTGAGTTCAACTTGGAGAGCATAATTTAAGATATAGAATGGGAAATGAAGGTGGATTCTCCATCATAACATCATTCCACTGAGAGACAGAAGGGAGCAAATTATGAATCAACATAACCCTGCTCCCATCTCTGAATTATTGAGTATGAAACTAAAACCTTGGAGAGGCTTAAACAATCTATCAACTGCTAAGCTTTCCTTAGAAAATTAGCTCGTGATATGTAATGGTTTTTCTTATACATTTTAATTCCTTTTAACAGTTTAAATAGAATTTGAGTAATAGCTTCTTAATGTTCACCACAGAAGGTAACTAAATCTTTAATGGACTCCTGCTGCAACCTTCTTAATATTGTAATTTAATTGAGGTCTATGTAAAATAAGTTTTCTTCTTTTTTTTTGATATTTATACTTGCAGATTTGTTGAACATTCCTGTTTCAGTAAAACTGTTTTGCATAAACACAATTAATATTTGTATGCAACTGAAATAGGAATCTTTACAAGAGAAAGAGCCTTGTTTTCCTTTGTGTTTAAAATATTTATATTTGAAGAAATTCTATTTTAAGTGAAAAAATAGTATTTGGCTGAATGCTTACTTTTTATTTATGGATGTGCAGGACCAAGAACCTAGCTTGTGTATTCCCAGCCATGTCATTCTGATGCCACCATTTTGCCTTTTCTTGGAGGGCAACACATGTATCTCTTTAATCAGGTCCTGGTCTCAGAATCTTCATCATACCATGCTATGAATCATGAGAACATAAAATATGTTGCACTATATAAGGCATTTTATAAAGTTAAAAATAACAGAAATATAAAAAAGATGTATTTTACATAGACATTTATGATTTTTTAAAAATAGCCTTTACTAGAGAATCTGAATTTGCTTAGGCACAAAAGTGTTAAGCTGGAGTTCTAATGCTGTAATTTTGCACACTAGTTCATAGTTGGGAAAGAAGTGAATCTATACAAGAGACAGTTTGCAAAGAGTAGAGAGAAGGCTCACCAGGGCTGCCTGGAGACCTGAGTGAAAATCATGCTGCACAGCCAGTAATCTCTCCTTCTGAAGTTGAAGCTCTCATGCACAGGCAGCATGTGTTTAACAGTATATTTACATCGTTTGAATCTAAGCTGGCAGAAAAATTGAGAACTAGAGTAGCCAACATGTCAGGGTGACTGGTGCTCTCTCTCTTCGGCGCATTGCTCTCCTACCTCTCAGCTCTTCCTGCTACCACTGTGTCTGTCACCTCTCTTTTCCACTTCCTGCCACTCGTTCGGTCTTTCTCATTCTTCTTATATTTTCCTTTCTTTTCTCTGTAGCTTTAGCATGGCATTCTTGTCTCTTGAGACAAGAAACAATGGATACAGTCTTGTGTTTTGTTTTGTTACAAATTTTGGCTCTCCCCTTGGGCATGTTAATTGATACTTTTTAAGTCCCAGTTGTCTTCTCTGTTTAAAAAAAGGAGGAGGCAATATACCTACTTCATAGAATAATGGCGTTGCTGGAATGAGAGAAAACATAAACAAGGAGCACAGCACTTTACATTCTGTATTGTAGCAGTGAAAGGTGCTGGGTTACTCATGTTCTTATTTCTCCCCGAACAATAAACCTTTGACTCTGTGGAAACACAGACATGCTTGGTGGTGTACAGGCAAGCTCTTTCCTCAATATCAAGTCTGCATTCCTTGTTCAAAATGTTTATTTCATGTAGCTGCACTGTTGTTTAAAAATATACTTTAGGAGTTTTGTAAAGAGAATACAATCGGAAACCAGGACATTTATATTGTCACTACACCTAGCTTCAGGAAAAAATAGGGAAAAATAATAGACTCTATCACTGAAGTCATACATTTTGATCTCCTTTATTCATTTCTACCAGAATATTCCTCTCCTATTTATTTTTCCTGTCCTTCTTCCTAAAGTAAATCTTAACAGAGTTCTAAGAATTGCATTTGAAGAGTATAGAAGGGAAGAACACTAAACATAAAGGATTTAATCTTAGATGATGCTGTTTATCACCATGGAGCTTGGGAATATGATGGCTTGGCAAGGTATTCCATTAATCTATGATATCTCCTAAAATATCAACATATTTTTGTGGGGGGAGGAGGGATGGGTGAGATTCGTAAAGATCAAATCACAAATTCACAAAAAAATAAAAATAAAAATAAAGTCTATTCAGTTAGTCACTCAACTATACCGAAGTCAAAAACTTTGAAGTTAGAAAGGTCTTTACAGAACTTTTGGTAATTCAGTTCTCTAACTTTCAGTGTAGAAATTAGGTTTGAGAAAAGTGAGGTCACTAATACATTTCTCACCATAATAGCCAATATTATATAATTCAGCACTCTCAGTATGGATATTTCTACCACATATTCAAATACCAATAATGCATTCTGAAACTAAGCATTAATTGAACTGTATCTGAAACTTTATTTTCAGGAAACTACACTGATTAGTTGAGAAAGTATGTTCATGTAGAGTTATCACTCTTAGGGGAGTAGAAAGGGCAAAAAAACAGAAAAGGAATGAGCTCTTAAATTAATTTTGTATTCAATTTCATGCTTCTTTGCTCTCCTGGGTCTCCACTACTTGTGAGTAATCACATAGAGATGGCGAAAAAGAAAAACACTTTGAATGGTATTATTATTGGACATTGTACAGTTAGTAAATAACACTAGAAAACTGTTTCCAGGTAATTTGAGAAACGTATCCTTTCTGTTCATTTATTTAGAAATCCATCTTTTTTTTTTTTGAGTTGGAATTTCGTTGTCACCAAGGTTGGAGTACAGTGGCATGCTCATGGCCACTACAGCCTCGAACTGCAATCCTTCTACCTCATTCTTCCAAGTAGCTGGAACTACAGGTGCATGTCACCATGTCTAGCTAGTTTTTCGATTTATTGTAGAGACGTAGTCTCGCCAAGTTGCCCAGGCTGGTCTCAAACTCCGGGGCACAGGCAATCCTCTCGCCTTCACTTCCCAAAGTGCTGGGATTACAGGTGTGAACTATCACACCTGGCTGTTTTGTACAGGAATTTTTCTAATAAGTAAAAGCCAGTGGTCTGAGAAGTACGTTGTTAAGTGACAGCACTATACTTTTATGGTTTTTTTCTGGCTGCATTTAATTATTTGCTCCTAAGCAACTTACTATTTTGTATAAATGAGTGACTATCACATGTATTAAAATAAAAGGTCAATTCTTATGAAATTTGGAGATCTACATTTTAAAAAATCCTGCCAGCCCTGGTAAGAGCAGTGGAAAGCCCAAACCGTTTGAGATATGGCCCTCATAGTTGTAAATGTTTACTAGATGGTCTTCTCCTTGTACTGAAGATGGCAGGGAACATTAGTCTCAGACAAAATTCATTCTAGTTTGCAATGCCTTTTTCTTTCACATATTGTCTTTGGGGCTTTATGTATCCAGGACACCCAAGGAGTAAATATTAATTCTGCCTCTTCTCTACCTTCCATTACTGATGGGAAATATCATTTGTAGAGTTTCACTGTTTGTGACAGAGACATACAATTTTTAAACTAAAGAAGAAAACTAAATAATTATTAAAAGAACCAAGACTGCTCAGATTTAAATACAAGATAAGTGATTGACATATGAATAAATATCACAAAAAGTTAAGGCGACATTCTTAATATTCAGATATGTTTTTATTAATGTGTTATTCCTATTCTACTTTTGACCTGACAGAGATCTGTTTATTTGAGGTGTCTTTGAAATTGGAAATATTATTTTTGTCATTTTTGTGATTATCTGTATGAAGGTAATTTTTTTTGCTTATTGCTACTGCTATCTTTCTGTCAATGAATATTTTTAATTGCTTTCTTGTGCTACACTCTGGTCTAGATGCTTATTATACATGAATGACCAATTAAGTAAAATCCCTTACCTTTGTTTTTTTTTATGTGTATAATATAATATATATATCTTCTGCACACATAAAGCTTTATATGCATATATGTGTATGTAAATATGTGTATATATGTATGTGCATGCATAAATAAATATATGTGTTTATAAACAGGTTGAGCATACCTATTCTGAGCACCTGTAATCTCAAATGACACTAAAATTCCAACCTTTCTGAATGCTGACTGATGTCACAGGTGGACAATTCTATATCTGACTTCATCTGACAGGTTGCAGACAAAACACAGTCATAATTTTGTTTCATGCATAAAATGATTAAAACTACTGTATAAAATTAACTTTGGGCTATGTGTATAAGGTGTATATTAAATATAAATAAATCTTGGGAGCATATATTCAGGGCAACGTGAATCTATGTCTTCTGCATTGGAAGAAATATTTTAACAAATGAATTTTGTGTTTAGACTTCAGTCTCATTCCCAAGATGTCTCATTACATATATGCAAATATTCCAAATTTTGAAAAAATCTGAAATCCAAACACTTCTGGTGCCACTTCTGACGGGATAAGGAATACTCAACCCATATATGTATATACACAGAAATACATACATGTATACATTTACAATTGACTCTTGAACAACACGCGGGGGGGTACCGACCCCTTGTATGGTGAAGGATCTGTGTATAACTTTTGACTACCCCAAATCTTCTCTCTTTTTTTGAGTTGGAGTCTCACACTGTCGCCCAGACTGGAATGCAGTGGCACGCTTCCGGCCACCGCAGCCTCCACCTGCTGGGCTCCGGCAAACCTTCCACCTCAACTTTCCAAGTAGCCAGAACTACAGGTGCATGCTACCACGCCTGGCTAATTTCTTTTTATTTATTGTAGAGATGAGATCTCACCAAGTTGCCCGGGTGGGTCTCAAACCCGCGGGCTCAGACAATTCACTCACCTCGGCCTCCCAAAGTGCTGGGATTACAGGCTGAGCCACCAAGCCCAGACAACTCCCCCAAATTTTAACTACGAATAGCCTATTATTGACCAGAAGCCTTACTGACATCACAGTTTGATTAACACATAGTTTGTATATGTATTATATATTGTATTTTTATATAGTGCAAACTAGAGAAAAGAAAATGTTATTAATGAAATCATAAGGAAGACAAAATATATTTACCATTCATTAGGTGGAAGTGAATCATCACAAACATCTTCATTCTCAACATCTTCATAATGAGTAGACTGAGAAGGAGGTTTTGCTGTCTCAGGGGTGCTAGAGGCGGAGGAAAATATAAATGGGTGCATGCAGTTCAAACCCACGTTGGTCAAGGGTCAACTGTATAGATGCACACACATATATATGTATGTTTTTCACGAAACTTTTATTTTGGTTTTACCTTATTGTTCAGTATCTGCATCATTGTTCTTTCCTTGTTCTTCTCCTTTGCTTATGGTAATTTTTCTAATTTTTTTTCCTAAATATGTATCCCTCTTCTTGTCCCTAACATAATCATATCCCCCAGAGTTTCTTACCTTTTCTCCCTTTTTTGTGACTTAATCTTACTTGAAATACTTCATATACATTGATGACTTCAAAATTAGAATCTTGAACCCAGATTACATCCTCTGTGTCACAGCAGTGATTATATGGGCAAGTGCATATATCCCAAACAGAATTCCTCTTCCCTCCACCTCTTTTCCACACCCTGCCATAGACTGCGGCCTCTGATACTTGGAAACTCATGTGAATGGTACCACAACTTTTCCACTAATCAAGAAACAAAACAGACAAAAAAAATTGAGAGTTGGCTTAATTGTCTTGTTTTTACTTGTTTTTCTTGTCCAATTGGTCAATAAATCACATTTACTTTGTCATTTCAATTCTTATTCAGATGTCTTCAATTTTTTTTCATTTCTTTCCATATTCTAATAGATTCAGATTTTTATCTCTTAGATCAATTATTTATTCTGTCTCTAGGATGATGTTCTCTAACATGTAAATACCACTATGTCACTCCCCTGTAAACCACATGATGTGTTCTCACTTATATGCTGAAGCTAAATTGCCACAGAGATGGAAATAATAGACACTGGGGACATCAAAAAGTGGAAAGGTGGAGAAGGGCCGGGCTCAGTGGCTATCTGTAATCCCAGCACTTTGGGAGACCGAAGCAAGTGGATTACATGAGCTCCGGGTTCAAGACCAGCCAGGGGAACTTAGTGAGACTTTGTCTCTACAATAAATAAAAAATTAGCCAGGTGTGGTAGCTTGCCTATAGTTCTGGCTACTTGGAAGGCAGAGACAGAAGAATCGTCGGAGCCCAGGAGGTTGATGCTCGAGTGACCATAAATGTACCACAGCACTCGAGCCTGGGGAAGGGAGTGAGACTTCAACAAGGAAGGAGGGAAGGAAGGAAGGAAGGAGGAGAAGGGAATTAGGATTCAAAAAGTGCCTATTGACTATAATGTTCAGGAGAACTATCAGGGGAATGGACCACCTGAGGCCAAATCCCCACCACTCCATAAAATGTACATGTAACAAATACTTGTGCACCCTGAGTGTAAGATAAAATAAAATTATATATATATGTATATATATATATATATATATATTCACTTCCAGTAATACCCTCTTTGTCTAAGTTTCTGTGTAAAATCAAAGGCTCTTTGTGATCCTGCATCTTAGTCTATCTGGGTTTCTTGCCATTTCGTTGCTTTCCTTCTCTATATGCACACGGTGTTCTAGAAAATGACTTGAAATTCTTCAAATTGTTCATGCTCTTTCTCTTCTCTGCATGCTCTGTTCCCTTTATGTCTTTCTTTATTTAACTAATCTCAGCTCTTCCTTAAGATCTCAGCTCAGCTTCAAGAAGCATTCTCAGCATGGCCAGACTGGTTGGGAGCCCCTCGTCTGAGCTGCCTATTTATAACGTTTTCGCAGCACTTTCAGCACTATGCTCATTATGGTTCATTAGATCAATGGTTTTCCAAGGCCCAGAACTGTGTTTTATTTATTTCACGTCCAATAACTGATACTTAGGTAGGGGGTGCAAATTCTTTATTGGGTTATTGAAGGGCTGTCTTACATTTTTAATTGTATTCGGACAGAGGAATGGATCATTCCAGAGCACATTGTTTATTCACAGGTATTTATTTATTTCATGATTGTATAGATTTTGCTCTCTTCTTGCTATGGAATATACATATCTCATACTTTTTTTTCAAATTAGCTTCTGTTACAGTTTATACCTCCTAATTTCTGATAGATAAGGTCACATCAGGACTTTACATTCCATTTGATGAATGTTCAACAATTTATTTTCTGCCATCAAAGTATGTAATTGGGAAGAAAAAAGACAAGCTTAGAGGGTGAGTATTCAAGGATGGGAAATTATCAAGATACTGAGGCACTGACAATATCAAATTAGAGAATATGGATTCATTTTCTCCACACGTGACATCCATCTACAAACTCTTATTGGCCAGAATCTGCAGGGTCTGGATGTTAGACTGTGTTGCATTGCTATGCATTATGAGGCTGACAATTTTTCATTTTTCCATGACTTCTTGTAGCAGTGCTTGTTAAATTCAATAGTGACCAACTATATCTGGGACTGTGGCCATAGGCTTCAAGAGCTTAGACCTGAAAGGAACCATTGGTCCAGTTAAACAACCAGGTATTTCACACTGATGCTTTACACTAAGTGTACTGGTTGGCAGATGGAACTGACTAAGTAATTCAATGAATTGAGGCAATGAAAGCACACCTCATCAACAAGGGTACTTGAAAAATGAACATTTGTATACCTGAGCCTGAATTGTACTCCACATATTTAAAATGAAAAATGAAAAAAAAGTTGGGAGTTGGTAACAAAATCCCTAGGTCTAGTCATCACTGGCACCTTAAAGAGGCTTCACTGGGGTCAGTCATTGAAACTCTAAGCTTTGATTTCTGCTTCTGACAAATGGGGTATTTGGAGGAGCTTGGTTTTTGCCAGAAGGGACCACATTCTAATGCTGGGCATAGGACTCTATAGGATAAATAATTACCTTTGCTCCCAGGATTCCTTGTACAGACTGAGAATGCTACTTTGTGATTCTAGTTAATTATGCAGAATTAGGCACATTTCAAGATTTTGATATGACTTCCTTTCACATTTAGTAATTTTTGACAATAAGTAGGAAGATTGATAACAAAGGGCTCATTGTGTGACCCCCACATGTGTTGCAAATCGGGACTTCATTGACAGTGCTGTTACCTGTCTCTAACCCTGCTTTTCAGCTTAGGTGTCTTATTTTAGTATAAATCACACAATTACTGAGCATCTCTTATGTGTCAGAAATTGTTCTAGATGCCAAAGACACAGGGATATGCAGTACAAAGATTTTGGTGAGCTTACATTTTAATTGCATATGTGGGTATATATGTATATAAATGCTGATTTTCTTCACACAGAAAATGAGAAAATAAGCATAACATTGAATATTATATTTATATTATTATGTGTAAAAATTTTCTTCCAGGAAAAGAAAGTTTTTATTTTGAAATTACATATAGAAGAAAGTTATAAGCTTGTTTTGCCTAGAGCATTTTCAAACAAAATAAAGATATCATCCAGGAAGATTTGGATGAAGTCCTATTTGGAAGGAGTATGATAGCAGGAAATTTTATGGTGTGATATCGTCTTCCTTGAAAAGAAGTCTCCATGATTTTTTAAAAATTACACATTTGATATATACAAATATATGATCATATATGAAATTACATATTTTGTATGCACTGTATATTTATATTAACAAAATCATTATCTAAAAATTAAAGAAAATGTTCTCATTGTATATATAAAGAAAAATAGTTGTATATCTACAAGTTACAAAATAAGAGCACGTTTAAATACAGTTAAGGAATATATTGGAGTTTGAAGTGGTGTGCATATGTGAGTGTGTGTGTGTGTGTGTGTGTGTGTGTGTGTGTGTGTGTGTGTATGTGAGTTTCCGATTACATTTCAGAACCTCAGGCAGACTTGGTGTGCTAGCATATGAAAAATTCTAAATGCTGCACAAAATGCTACTGTGGCTAAGTTAGTTTCACTCCTGACAATAAAGTCAATAAAGAGGAAACTGGTGATCTAATATTGCTTAATGGACTATTACACAGTGCACAATGTCATTGTAATTGCTCTGTAGTTAATTCGAGGTACTCTGTATTTGTTCCATCTATGACTATGTTAATTTCCTGGCCAAACATTATCATACTTCATGTGTAAATCCTCTGTTGAAGAAATTGGACATTAGAGCCTCAGCAGGACACTGAATTCAGATGGCACTTCTGCAAATTGGTTACTGTAGATGGATGCTTGCGGTTTCTTAGATTTCCTTTTGTTTTGTCAAACATGTGAGAGGAAGAGCAAATCTTTTCTCTCCGTGGAAAGCTCCAGTGCTATTTTCATAAAAAGGATGAACTTTTGAATGTGTAAATAATTCTTTATAGCAACATTTTATGTTTCTAGGAAAATAAAAGGAAAAAAGTTTCTATTCAAATTTTAGGGTAACCCCAAATACCAAGGAGTTTGACTCACCAGAGTTCCTTTGTACAGATGATTGATTTTCCTCTTCAATATGGTTACTACTTCTGAAATTTGGGTCTTAAAGCTCATGGATCTAACTACTATTATTTTCTGATCAGAAGTGTTCAATGACATCCCTAAAATGCTATAGCTAATTATCAAACAGAACAATGTTCTTTCTACTGTGTATAATGCTATACATTACGGGAGTTTGGGGGTTATTCAGCCTTAAAAAGGCTTAAGACATCTGCAAGACAAAAGACTTCTATATGATAATACAAATAAATCCAGATGATAGATGTCACCGCATTAAGCGTTGTCATATCTTAAGATTTAGCAGCTTAGAAAAATACTCTTAAGGAGAAAATACCTGCCAGTTTAAAACAGAACAAAACAGTGAATCTCCAAGGCTTTTATACAAAGATGTGGGTAACCCAGGATATAAGCAGTCCCTCCCTGGAGCTGACAACTCTTGAACTTTAAATGTCTTCTGAGGCTGCTTGTCCCCATGGATTTTCAGTTGAGTTTTCTCAGCCTAGAGGGTATTGACCCTTAAAGAAAATCATCCTTTCTCTTTCCCTTAATGTCAACAGTTAAGGTCATAAGTATGAAAAAGTCAAGGCAATACTAGTAATCCAGGAAAAGTTCTCTTTGGAAATCTCCATTCATAACCCTAAAATAAATGAAAACATCTTAAGGTCTAACTGTCACCATGGTTGATACATTTCTATCATATTTTCTCCTCATCGTGTCTGTTTATGTTAGGTGGACCCTGTTAGGTTGTGTTATTTCAGAAATACAAGATGTTTCATTCGTTCTCAGTAGTTACCCCCAGTTCTCCCTTCATTATTGAAGGTGTTTATTTGAACCTTCTGGAGAGCCTTGTTAGGAGGTTCAGATGAACACCCACTGTCTTGAATAGTAACATGGTAACCTGCTGTTATCCAAAGAGCACAGGTTAATTTGTCAGATGAGCAAAATGCCATCTGGCAAGCCCAAGGAAACAGAATAAAGAACAGATAAGACTTTGGTTTAGGGAAGTTAGAGAATTATAAAATTTTCAGAGTCTGTTATAGTGAAATTAGTGGATATCAGGTAAGGACACCTTGAACTCTGTCTCAACAATCTTTCTCCACTTTGCAGTGAAGCTTCTTTGAAGGTTATTTTCACTTAAAACCTCCATCCTGTCTACTCTAATTCACTTTTAGTCACTTGTCAAAAACTTCTACTACAGCTTCCTCCTAAAAGTGTTCTCATCAAGGTTATCAAAGTGAATGGCTTGATAACCATTAGATCATACCATTGGACTAATTCCAAAGTCAGTTGTGATATTGAGCTGCTTCTGTTGTGACTTCATTTTAAATCAAAGTAACAATTGGCTATCAGAGATATGGCTGGCAGCAGGATAAAATTAGAGCATTGAAGCGGAAGTGGAAAATAAACAGACAACTCAAAAACTTTATGTATCGCTTTTGTAAGTAACATTCATTTCTGAAATGGTAAATTGGACTCAATTACACTGTTAATAAAAACACCAATTATTAATAGAAACAACAGAGGGCGAGCATATAGTAAGAAAGTGGTGATCAGACTCCACAGTGGGGAAAATACTGGAAATATTACAAATACATTTTAGGAACTTTTACTAGTAGAGGAGAGAGTTGGTGAGATAACAATAATATCTCATTGACTTTTATATTGTAGGACTTTCTATATGAATATTAACGACAGTCACTTAATATAAATGTGAAATTTTATTGAAATATTTAACACTTATTTGCATATATAATTTCCAAGATTCTTAAAAATTAATCCCATAGCTTTATGGTCTTAATGATCCCCCTCCTTTTTTAAAATAAAGTTCACAGATCTGCAAGGGTCCAGTTATTGCAGTAAAATGATTGCATCTGTTCTCTGACATTATCAAGAACAGATCTGAGTCTAACATCTCACTGTCTGCTCCTTGGGAAGTGTTCTATTAGTAATCAGGATGTGTGATTATATTAATTCAGTGTATTTTTTTCTTCAAAAGAAAATCTTTTTAAATTTTTTTCTTTAGATGAATTGGGAAATAAAGACAAAGTAGTAATCTTTGATTTACTGCTGTCCTTGATAGTCAATGATAAGCTGCTAATTAAAGTATACTTGTAAAAAGTATAAACTTTGAAGTACATTTCTATTTATGTCAGTTGCAGTATTTGTTTTCCATCAAAAGCATCATGAAATCTTCATCAAGCAATAGAGGAATGACTACTTCAAATAAAATTCAGTAACTGTGTGCAGAACAATAAAACAATGAGCATAATAACAAGTAGTAGAGTATATATAAATAGATTCTGATAACAGAAATGATATGTTAGATTGCAAAATAGAAAAAGAAAGAACAGTAATAAGTTGAGGTGTTTAGATTTTATAAACTGGTATCTCCGCTTTTTTTATTTTATTTAACAAAATAGAGAGATTTCAATACTAAGTTTCTTATAGTCTTTCATGGTCAAGTAGATGTCAGAACATTTGGAAAATTATGCAAATTGTTTTAAATCTTAGAAAAGAGAAGGTAACTAGGCACATATATTGTATTTCCTTTTTTTGTTTTGATGAAATGCATGTAGTATGTGAGTGTATTTGCAGATTACCTTGTAAAACATAATGAATACTAACATAATTTGGGGGGCAGAGCATTAATACAACATATGAAATGAACCAACACAGCAAATGATAGGAGGGCAAAGTAAAAATTAAACAACAAATAATGATGGCAGTAAGATTGGCTGTTTTCTAATTATGAGATAATATAGAGATGCCTGGCTGCCTCCCAAATTCCTTTAGTTAGAAACAATTTGTCCAGAAAAGCACACAAGAGAGGTCTAATATTTTCTTCTTTGTAAGACTTTGTGCTATATTTATTAAGGAAGGATGACAGAGTCCAAGTCATGAAAGGTTATTTCTAGAGAGAAAATAAAGTAGAAATAGGGAAAGCTGACATCCCATAAAATTACAATATAGGCAGATTAATTTTAGTAAGAAAATTACTTTGTACATCTGTTTAAGAATAATGGTTTGTTGCATTTAACTCATCTTAGAGTGTGATTTTGGAGTATAAAAAGACACAGCAAAGTTGAGACCAATTATACCTAAAAATATGTCAGGCTAAATATAAGGAGGGGGCAAAAAACAGGAATTATCTTTTGGAGGGCAGGTTCCTTGCACTACACTTAGAATTTGTTCCTCTGGATCAAACGGTCAACCAAAGTTTTTATCTGGAAATTTTGAGAATGTTGAGTCACAATTTGAGAGAATCAACCAGAGTTGTGGCAAACAGATGACTAGTTCTTCCACCATGACAGTGCACCTACCCACACCATATTGAGTATTCAGTAGGTTTTTCTTTGTTGTTTTTTTTGTTTTGTTTTGTTTTGATTTGAGTTGGAGTTTCACTCTGTCGCCCAGACTGGAGTGCAGTGGCTGCTCCCGGCCACCGCAGCCTCGATTTGCTGGGCTCTGGCGATCCTGCCACCTCAGCCTTCCAAGTAGCCGGAATTACAGGCATGTGCTACCACGCCCAGCTGATTTTTTTTTTGATTTATTATAGAGATGAGGTCTCGCTGCCCAGGCGGGTCTCGAACTGGCGGGCTCAGGCAATCCACTCACCTCAGCCTCCCAAAGGTGTGGGATTACAGGCTGAGCCACCAAGCCCGGCGAGTATTCAGTAGTTTTTGACCAAAATGGTTTGACTTCTGTGCCCATTCTCGCTATTCACCCAATCTAACCCCAAGTGACTGTTTTTTTGTGTGTGTGTCCCCCGATGATAAAAGTCCTCTAAGGGAAACATTTTGACAATGTGGAAGAGGTGGAAAAAAAAAAAAAGGAAGGAAACAAAACAAAACAAAAGAGATTAAAATTGATGAGTTTGGAAACTGTTTTGAGTAGTGGAAAAAGCATCTCAACAGATGTATTGCAGCAAACGGAGAGTACTTTGAAGATGACTGAAGTTTAAGCATATAAGAAAATACACATTTTTAAATAAATAAATTCCAGGGATTTTGGATCCTCCTCATAAAAAATCCAAGGTTTTTTAAGATCCATTAGAGGATGATTATGAAGATAAAATATACAAAAATAAGTATTTTACCAATAAATATCTATGAATTATCAGGATAGAAAATAGTGGTTCCTGTGAAAATGAAAACTCTACCTTTTATTTGAAAGAAAAGAAAGTCTAAGATTTTATACGCTGTGACATGCACATGTAATTTTATGGTAATCTCTTCTAGAGTTTCACAAGTAGGATGAGATAGAAAGTTCCAGAGTTTGGGCTTAGTAAATGATGTAAAAACTTGTTTAAAAATGGCCTCCAAGCCGGGCTCGGTGGCTCAGCCTGTAATCCCGCGCCTTTGGGAGGCTGAGGTGAATGGATTGCCTGAGCCCGCGGGTTCAAGAACCGCCTGGGCGGTGAGACCTCATCTCTACAATAAATCAAAAAATCAGCTGGGCGTGGTAGCACATGCCTGTAATTCCGGCTACTTGGAAGGCTGAGGCGGAAAGATCGCCGGAGCCCAGCAGGTCGAGGCTGTGGTGGCCGGGAGCGGTCACTGTACTCCAGTCTGGGCGACCGAGTGAGACTCCAACTCAAAAAAAAAAAAAAAATTAGATAAAATAAAAATGGCCTCCAATCTCCAGAGAAATAGATGGCCAAATTCAGGAAGATTCAAAAGTGACTGGCAAATACTGTCATAGAACATTAGGTGTACAGAGAACAGAATATAGGGTTCAGGTATGGGGTGTACAATTCACGGTACACAAACTTAATACTCAAATCTAATTGGAAAGTGCCTATAGCATTTTATAAGGATCCTGTATCTAGAGTTCCAAACTATCCATTAACACATCCCAACCTCACTCCCTATCTATCTGCCCAGAGCTGGATGCCATTCCTTTTCTTCAAATCCATTCCTATTCATAGGGCCTCTACTTATGGAACATCTGATTGACAACCCAATTTGTAAAGCTGTCTGTCTCAGGCCAAAGGCACTCTTGAAAAACTACCTTCCCAAATGGTCTTAAGTGGGCACATTCTACCCTAATCCAGTACCATTCTTCATGCTTTGGCCCTTGGATAGTCATTTGTAGATAGTCATAGGCAAAAGATCCCTGATACCCAGAAGAATAAACTATAGAGACTGGAGAGGTGGGTAGAAGGTGAAAGTGCATAATTGAGTCAAGCCTCAGGAAGAAACTAAAGTTTTAGAGATCGGGCTTGACCATTGTACAACTGTCTAGAGTCCAAGTGTAGAAGAAATTGCAAAGTAGAAAAAGCATAGCCTTTGGAGTCAGGTTGATCTTTATTAAAATCAAGCATGCCAATATAATTGCAAAATTTGGGAAAGATACTAAATTATCTCTAAGCTTTTGTGTCTTCATCAAAACCTTAATAATAAACTACATGTTTGGTTATAAGTATTAACGATGTGTGTATGTTTATGTTAACATATATTTATATATTTACATTTATCCACAGAAATGCTTGGCATTCAATGAGTGCCAGGTCAATGATCGCTGGTTTGGTTCAGGTTGCCGCTATTAAGGTTGCTGTAAGTAAATCAGCAAGCTGTAGTTCTAAAAACCTTTAATATTTTCCCCCCTTGGAATTAAGTATGTGAGTAGATTAACTTGTAGCACATAACGAATGCCAGCATAATATGGGGGGGCAGGGTCAGCAGTTAAAAAAAGCTAAAATATACATGCTACATGGCATTGGTTGTAACAACCGAGAAAGGTAGGGGCTATTTGAAGCTTTATCCTTACTATAAAAAAACTTTTCAGAAGCAACAGCTAATATTCGAATATGCTCAAAGTTCAGAACCCTCAATTTACTATGTGTTCTTGGTGACAGTTGATTCTTAAATGTGTGTCATAGAATGACTCTCCTACAAATGCCTTATCTTCATAACAGGCTGAATTTACAAACTTCACATTGCCCTTGATGGGTTATACTATTTGTATTATTATAACTATTTATTATAATGTGGTTACTTGCACGGCTTTCTTTCAAGGAAATAAAGTAGGGTCACTATTGACTATACAACACCATATTTAATTTTTGACATTTCCGTCAAGGTGAGAGACCTATGTTCTTGAAGATTTTCATTAACTGAGATTGCTAATTGAAGAAAAACACAGGTTTTGCAAAGCCCAATTAGAAAATCAGTGACCTGCTTCTTTTTAAGATGGGTTACTGAATGACAAATATGCCTTAAAGCTAAGGAGAAAAGTCATTCTGTGATGGACACATTATTGACAAGCTTCGTTTTAAAAATGTATACTGCTATCAAACATTTATACATATAATCACAGAAGATAAACACACACAGTCTATCTCATGTTACGTAAGCAGGCATGTGTGTTGACAACAAAGGGACAGAGAAATGTAGAAAGAACATTAGGTCGCATTGTTATTTATACTCGATTCCATTGAATACTTTAAAGTAAGAATAAGAATTACCACTTGCTTAACCAGATTTGTCCTTGAGCTGTAAAACTGTTTAGTTTTGCTTTCCACAAAGAATATACATCTAAAAAGATAAAACTCCCTCCCCTCCTCCGAATGATCAGTCTTTTACAGTGATTAAATATACTCATATGTGTAGTCACTATAGTATTATGCATTATGCTATATAATACACGATGCTGGGGGATTTGGGCATAATTTCTGGCTACCACTGAGATGATCTCAGGAAAATCATTTGACCTGAACAGTTCCAATTTATAAAATTAGAACCTTATTATACTTCATAACTAGATTGCCTTCCAATTCTAAGTGTTTATATTCTTTATGGAGAAGAATACACAAACTATTCTTTACCATCATCCTATCATATATAACTTACAAACAAAAATTTTCATCAATGTTACCAGTAACAAAAATGTCTTAAAAAACACACTCAATAATGAGAATTTTTATTTAGTTTGTATCTTGTAGATAAATTTATTTATCAAGAAATTTAATTTTTGCAATTATTTATATTCCAAGTAAAGACAAGGAAAAAGGAGGAAGTGACGGAAGGACAGACGTCTTAAGAGTTAACAAAAAGCTACAGAATGATTGCCTTGTTAGACATTTATCATATAATGGCCAAAGACACTAACATAACTTGGTATTTTAGACCCTGTTAATTGGTTACAAATTCTTCCATCTATGTTGCCAATCTGAGAAAACATAAATACCAAATTTAAAAGAATAAAGATGAATACAAAGGGGGACCCAAGGAAAAAAAGGAATTATCTTTTCAAGGGAGAGCCCCTTGTAATACACCCGGAATTTATTCCTCTGGATCAAATGGTCAAGCAAAGTTTTTATCTGGAATTTTGAGAAGGTTGCATCACTATTTGCAAAATAATGTTATAAATGTTCCAAATTGTGGCAAACAGGTGACTGGTTTTTCCACCATGACAACCTACTTGGCTACACTGTGCTAAGTGTTCAGCAGTTTTTGACCAAAAACAGCGTAATGACTGTGCCCTACCCTCCTGATTAACTGGATCTTGCTCTGAGTAACTTCTTTTTGTTCCCCTGGAAGAAAAAATATCCTCAAAGGAAAATGTTTTGCCAATGTGGGATAGGCAAATAAAAAAATGGCAGAAGCACTAAAAGGCATCAAAACTAATAAGTTAAAAAATTGTTTTGATTTTGTTCTTCTTTATGGATGTTTAACATTCCATCTTTTATATGTACCACATTTTCTTCACTGAAACTTGGATCAGTTTGAGACCATTATACTTAGTGAACTATCACAGAAACAGATAACTAAATACTGCATGTTCTCACACACAAGGGAGTTCAGAATACTAGTCACATTAGTACAAGGCTGGGATCAGCAGTCACTGGGCACTGCTTGAGGGGGGAAGGAGGGAGGAAGGCAAAGGACATCTGACAACACAAAGAGTAGCTGGTCTAATACCAATGGGAGTGAGGGGCACCTGGAAGCCCAAATTTTATCTGCATGCAGCCTACTTATGTAGTAAATCCTCACTTGTATCCACAATTCTATAGTAAATAAATAAACTATTTAAAAAACTATTTTGAGAGGCTGAAAAAGGGTTTCAATGGGTTTATTGCATCAAACAGAAAATACTTTGAAGGTGATTGAAGTTTAAACATGCAAGAATAAATAAACAAATTTTATATAATTAAATTTTGGATTTTGGGGGGTTTGACTTGTATTCTTACTTCTGCCTTATCAAACTTCCATAAACACAGAGATATACTGAAAAACAGAACAACTGCCTGGGATATAAATCTTAGAGGGATACTAAAATATCATTGGAAATAGACACAATGAAGAAATTTATATTTACCAGAAGTTATGTCAGGAACTATGTAGCTTATAGTTGGAAGAAAAGGTATGACAGATTTTTTCTTTCTTTTTCTTTTTCTTTTTTTTTGGTGAAGGAAAAAAATCGAGTCCTCTAACAAACATATGCAACTAAAAATAGAATCAACATTCAGTGACTGAAAAAAACAAAGTTGTGGGTAACTACAGAGCGTGTATTTGGTGAAATCCAGAGTGTAGGTGCAAAGCTTAACAAGAGAACAGAGACCTAGCACTGGTGCCAGCAATTCTTCTTGCTTGCTTTTTCCTAACACTGCTCTCAGCTTCAATCCTAACTTAGTACTGTTCTCATATTTTTAAAATAACCACTTGAAAGTATGTTAAACCATACAGATATTCACAATCTTTCACTGCATTGTCATATACTTCTCCATCTCCATATTTAAAATATGTAAACAATGATAATTATGATCTCTATGTCACTGAGTTTATCTTAATATTTTATCTGTATCTTATTTATACAGATTATGCAAATGCTATCCAATTTCTACACAGAAACCTGCACATGCACACAAATGTTTATAGAAACTTTATTTATAGTTGGTAAAATTTGGAAGCAAACAAGATGTCCTTCAGCAGATGAATGAATAGATACAGTCAGAAAATGAAATATTATTCAGTATAAATAAAAGAGTTATGAAGCCATGACAAGACACAGAGGAAGTTTAAATGCATATTCTAAGTGTAAGAAACGAACCTGAAAAGCCTACATGCTATATGATTTCAAATATATGGCATTCTGGGAAAGGTAAAACTGTAAAGACCGTGATAAGTTTAGTAACTGCTAGGGGATATTGGGGAGAAATGGATGAATAAGTAGAGTACAGGGAACTACTTTTAGGTCAGATAAACTAGTATGACACTCTAATGATAAATCGTACCATTTCATTTGTCAAAACCTATAGGCTGTACAAGAGTGAATCCTATTGTAAACTATGGACTTTGGGTAATAATGGTGCATCAATGTAGAGTTATTGATTGTGACAAATGTACCATTCTGGTGAGAAATGTTGATAGTTTAAGAGGGTGTATATATGTAAACATGGGAGTCTATGGGGGCTTCTGTGCTTTCCACTCAATTTTGCTGTAAACCTTAAAATGCTCTTTAAAAAGGTGTATTAATAACAACAAATCTATCCAGGGTGAAAGGCTCAGGCCACTGTTACTTCCTTCTAAAGTTCATGCTTGCCAATCTACAATTTGATTTTGCACTTCTGAACCCTGTAGCACTTTTCACTTGGAACATGAATTCAGTCCTAAGTATATATTCTCCTTGTACTGTTAAAAAGCCTTTTGTATGTGTGGGTCTCATTTTCCCAGCTCAAGTGAAAGCCTTTTTCTTAAAACCTGATCCTGGACTTACTATGATTAAGAAATTCTCATGAATCAATGTCTTTTAATGTTACCTGAATTAGGGTGCATTGGATTATATAATTTTTAAACTATGATTAAAAAACCCAACTCTGTTCTCAGAATATCTTGCTGCTTCAGAGGAAGTAATCCAGTTTAAGAGGGTCAAATCTGCGTTACTAAAGAGTTTTGCACATATTAAATCTTATCTGCTATCTTGTTGCCTGATTCTTTAATGTTCAGAAGTAGGAGCTGTTAGAACCCAAACAAAGCACAACACTTGAAAATGTAGTTAGAAAAAAGAAAAACTCTCAGGTTGTTTGAGAAATAAAGAAGCTTTAGAGTTATGTATGTAAAACATGCATTAGTGGCAAAATACCTACAAGAAAATGAAGATTAACTATTTTTTCTTGGGATAAAATTGGCTAAATGAAATTGCTTAAAATACTGATGTCTTGTAACAAGATCACATACCCATTCTCTTTTGCTTGGAATTAAATCTGAATACTGAATTTACAATGCTGTGCTAGCAGATCCCTACCCTAGATGGTCCTTTCTCAAGGTAGTCTAAGTTAGGTCCTCCTGAAGTAGAGGAACTGAGAATGATTGTCTCTGATTATTACCTCAATCTCCACCAGACTTTGAGGCAAAAAAATAATTACTGCAACATGGTGACCTTTACTGAAATTTCATCACATATAGTTAGTCAGTTGGTTGTAAAATCCAAAGCTCAAGGGTATTAAAGACCTTAGACTTAACATTGTTTTCTTAAAAAGCGAACTCTCTTAGTGTATTCTGTGCTGCTATAATAATATACCTTAGACTGGGTTATGTATAAATACTAGAAATTTACTTCATACAGATATAGAGGTTGGGAAATCCAAGATCAAGGCAACAGCAGATTCAGTGTCTGCTGGGGGCTTGCTTTCTGCTTCCAAGATGGCACCTTCTTGCTTGGTCCTCACATGGCAGAAGGGGCAAAGAGCTCCCTTCAACCTCTTTTATAAGAGCACTAATCTCATTCATGATGACATAACCCTCATGAATTAATTACTATTTGAAATACTTACCTTTTAAGAATATTGCATTGGAAAATAACTTTCAACATAAACTTTGGAGGAACACCAAAATTCAAACTGCAGCACTTTCTAATTGGAGGATCTTAACAACATGGAGTTGGTCATATTAAGAAATAAAACATGATATAAATAAAATACCACATTTGAAATAAGTTTTAACAGGTTCCTGCTAATAGAGAATTTCTAAGTATCTATAACAAAGATGGAAAACAAGAAAAGAAGAGGAAGTAAAAAATGGAATCATTCACTTCTTCTGTCATGGACAGGTGTACCCTTCACTCTTTTAATCACTCTTCCATGACGTTTTACTCTCAGACAAAACTCATTCATTAAAAAATTTACTTAACTCACCAAATTAAATTAATTGACACAAATGTGAATAAAATTAGAAATAATACTTTTACAAAATAGTTATCTAAAAGATTAAAGTTTCATAAATGTGATTTGCCCATTGAGAGACTGTGAACTGTATTCAGGGCAGCAAGAAAGATAGAGCTCTTGATCTATGGATAATACTGAAGGTGCTCAGCAGAAATGGCTCAGCTGAGCTGAGCTCCTCCAGCTGTACATCACTCCTGTCACCTCCTTGTATATTCTGTAATGGTAATGATGCATGAACATGAGAAGAAGAAGCGATGTTGGCATAGTCAAAGCAGAGAGTGGCTTTGCAAGTTAGCTGGCAAAACAAAAAGATTGGCCATCAAAAGTCATTGATGTCACAGACTATGAGTTTCTTGGAGACTAAATTTTAGCAGAAAACCCAGGAGAATCCAACCAGCAAGACACATGGAAAGATTTCAAGCATCAGTGAAGACAAATTTATCTAAAAAACAAGCCGCATATGATGGACATGAAAGTGTCTCACTACTTCCTAGAGGAATAAGTTAAGAGCAGCTAACAAATTGGCTATCATCAGAACAACATTTCATGTAAATAAACTTAGAAGATATTCATAAAGTAGAAGTTCAACAAGAATAAAGGCTAGGCTATGATAGTTAATAAAACAGATCTTGAGTATTTCTGATATCAGTAAACAATAGACTATGAAATCAACCTTAAAAAGGAAATAAGATGAGCAGCTTTTTGGAGTAAATATCAAGACACTTTACCATTGCAATTCATTTGCAATTAAAATTATGCTATGCAGAAGAAATTACACTCTAGTATGATAAGGCAATCACATTTCTTGGAAGGCGATTGACTTTTCTGCACACAGATATATTTTTGAATAATTTGTAGAAGCCAGTTCGTCAGAAAAAGTTCAGTACTAACCATAATTGCTCTATGCATAAAGAAGCAGTTTTAGTGGAGGGATTAAATGTCTTTTGTTTTATCCCTCCAGGTAGCTAGAGTGAACATACATGCAGGTTAATTCAATCTCTTCTTAAGTTATGAATATCCTAGTTTGGAAGGGGAAGTTTCAAGGATAAATAGGGGGAAAAAAGAAAGTGAATTTCCCTTTTATCCCTAATAAGAAAATCTGTAGATAGTTTTATGATAAGGAATTAATTAAGCCTTGACATTTTAACCTTATGTAATAAGATATAAGATATGAATTGGAAACTTCTGTCAAAATTTTTTACTGCACCAATCTTTATGTTTTTTTGTTAATGATTAAATTGCCTTATATCATAATGCTCAGACTCTTAATTATACAATTTACATGGTTTACAATGGTCATCAGTTATTGCTAATTAAAGATTTCAGATAAAATAGAAATTTTTTCTTATTTTTTCACATGGAGAACAATAAATATGTATTTCAGATTCTTGATATTGGACAAGAATTCCCTGAAAATGATCCTTTGTCTGTTTTCTCTGCATTACAATCTTAGAAGTTCTGGTTGAAGTCCTTTCACAGATTGTATTTTTATTTATACTTCATGTTCTGTCAATCTCCAGATTCGAATCATTTGGGAACAACAAGGCATCTAAGCATAGACATTAACATTAAAGTTACAGTGCTTGTGGGGAACACCAGAGTAAAAACTGCCACCATGTTGTAATGTAAATGTGCTCATGTGACCAAGTTATTCTGGGATGTAAAGAGATTTAAATGAAATTCAGGAAACCTGGATTCTTGTACAGAATTTTCAATCAATAGGTTTCAGTCAACCAGTTTGATAGGAGATGGGGCAAGTACAACAAAAAGAAATCAAAGGTCGATTTAGAATTTACTGGTACAGTTTTAATTTTTAAAAAGGTTGTGTCCGATTGCTACTTGTGAGAAGGCATGAATTCAACTTATGCCTTAAATATAATCTGTAGAGCAATTACTTAGGGATTTTTCTTTCCTCCTCTAAATGGCACGTCTCTCAGTAGTCATTTTTCAGGACATTACCTCGACTGACACTGATTTTATAGAGCAAGAAAAATTAACTGCTCATCACATTTTGAAATAACTTTATTAATGTTGTTTAATGTCAGTATTGTATTATCTTCTCTTTCACTTTCAAGCCATGTTCCACCACTTACCCTCTCTTTACATTGGAATAGAATATTGTATCCTTCCTTTAATAACTTTTTTTCTCTTATGGCTAAGATTCTGTATCTTCTTGTCAGCCAGAGGAATGTGCACATCTTAATTGAATCTACTGCTCCAAAAATTCTAGATTGGCTGTGGAAACTGATAGTAGATCAGGAAGTATTTAGTTGACTCAAACTTTTTAAAACTAAAACCACCTTTGCTGTTCAGGGTGCCCTCCTGTATTTTTTTTAATTATTACTTATCACATGAATATAATGTCTTAGAGTGGAAATAGCTATTGGTTAAATGTCAGTAGACAGGTACTCTAAATTCTGGCTTAAGTAGAAATTTTGTGACCTAAGGAAATGCACCTCATTTTGTGACTTTTCTTCCTCCTTTGAAGTTGACTTGTTTGGCTTTTTACTATTGGGTCATCAAAGTTTTGGCTTTTGTTTTTTTTCAGGGTCTCATACTCTGCCCCCCAGGATGGAGTGTAATGATATGATCCTAGTTCACTGCAGCTTGGAACTCCTAGGCTTAAGCAATTCTCCTGCCTTCCTAAGCCTTCTGAGCAGTTGGCACTACAGGCTCTCATCAGCACACCTGGATAATTAAAAAAAAAATTAGAGATGGGGTCTGGCTATGTTGTACAGGCAGGTCTCCATCTCCTGGCCTAAAGAGATCCTCCCTACTTAGCCTTCCAAAAAGTTGGGGTTATACACATGGTTATGCCTGGGTACTTTGGCATTTTTAGTAATGCAATTCTCTGAAATAGTATTCAGTCAGATTTGACTCCTTGCTTGACTTTAGCCTATGTTTTCTGAGATCAGCCTGCCAACCACATGAACAAGTTTCTGCAGATACTTCACAAAGTCATTGGAAAAAAGCAATAAGAGAATGTGTTTTTTATTTCTTTATGTGAATTCACTGACAACTTACCTCCCTTCCTCTCACTATTCACCCTCACCTCCAACCCAGTAGTTACAGAGTCAGTCCTGAGAGACAGATCCTGATCCCATGACATGGGGATGACGGGAAAGATTAGTCTCAGAGAGGAGGAAGAAGGCTCAAATTGGTGCCCAAAGGGATTTAGGAAAAACTGTGAAGGTAAACACAGTATGATTTATAATCTTGTGATAGGCCCATATAGAAATAGGGGAGTGAAACATTGGCAAAATCTACCACATGCATTCTTACTGTGAATAACATCATCCCAAAGGAAGCAAAAAGTTGATTCTAGGAGACTGAAAACATCTTAGTCTTTTCATGTTTAAAGCACAAATAAGCCGGGCTCGGTGGCTCAGCCTGTAATCCCGCGCCTTTGGGAGGCTGAGGTGAGTGGATTGCCTGAGCCTGTGGGTTCGAGACCCACCTGGGCAGCGAGACCTCATCTGTACAATAAATCAAAAAATCAGCTGGGCGTGGTAGCGCATGCCTGTAATTCTGGCTACTGGGAAGGCTGAGGAGGAAGGATCACCAGGGCCCAGCAGGTTGGGGCTGCGGTGGCCGGGAGCGGCCACTGCACTCCAGTCTGGGCGACAGAGTGAGACTCCAACTCAAAAAAAAAAAAAAAAAAAGCACTAATAAACATATAGCACATAAACAGATACAGAGCACACCTAAGATATCAAAATTTGATGGTGGGTTGTGATTAGGAAGAAAAAAATGTCTAAACTGCCTTCTTAGAGGTGCTATAATAAAACTCAAATGTAACATAAATAAAAAACTAAATTAAGTATAAATAAAACTCAAATATAACTATAAACAATATAATTTTATTTTATTTTATTTATTATTATTATTTTTTTAGTTGGACTGGAGTGCAGTGGCCGCTCCCAGCCACCGCAGCCTCGACCTGCTGGGCTCCAGCGATACTTCCGCCTCAGTCTTCCAAGTACCGGAATCACAGGCATGCGCTACCACGCCTGGCTGATTTTTTGAATTATTGAAGAGATGAGGTCTCGCTGCCCAGGTGGGTCTCGAACCCGCAGACTCAGGCAATTCACTCACCTCAGCCTCCCAAAGGCGTGGGATTACAGGCTGAGCCACCGAGCCCGGCTACAATATAATTTTAAAGTGTGAGAAACACTGGTCTAGTATCATTTAAAAATAGGTTGTCAAGTATAAAGTTGCCTGAATGTAAGTCTATAGGATTAGGATGAAGTGAGATTTCTGATTGTAAATAAATAAGTGCTTCGGTCCTTGTGTTGTCTCGCAAGGAAACCAAAACTTGTTTAGTTAGCGTTTCTGGCAGTAGCTAGTGACTGTGGGCAAAAAGATAGCAGTAGAGGTGGGAAAGGGAATGGTCAGAATGAAATGGTCAGAATTTCCTATTGAAGAGAATTTAAGGAGAAAGGGGTCAGGACTCAGACATCTGTCATTGCCTTGGAAGTCTCCCCAACTGGGGAGAAGGGGCCTGGGGGTTGTAACTGAATCTACCTTTAAAAGGTTACACGTTTAACCACTGAAAACCAAGAAGTCTAACCACAATAACAGAAGCAAGTATGACAATATCATTGTAGCCACATGATAAAAAACTGAGGAACTGCAGAAAGTGCCAAAAGCACTACAACAATCAATATTATATAATTATTTCTTTTTTCCCGAATTTTTTCAAATTTATAGAACATGTTTAATAATGGTACAATCAAGTCTCAATATATTATAATTTTGCAATATTTGCCTTATTATATTCTCTTTAATATAGAGTCTGTAGCTAAATTTCACCATTTGTCCCCAAAAAATCCTTTATAGCATTTTCTTCTTTTCCCAGGATCCATTTCTGGTTTGTACATCTTGTAATCATCATGTTTTTTTTTTTTTTAATTTTCATTAATCTAACATGTTCCTTGGCCTTTCTTTGCCTATTATGAGAGACAAATTGTGAGAAGTATAGCCACTTATTTTGTAATGAGCCTCTCAACAAGATTCCTCTGATATTTAATCATAATCAGATTCAAGTAACGCACTTTTGAACAAGAATACTACAACCATACGTCTTTCTCAGTGCCCTTCATTGGAAGCACAAAATATTCTTTGTTCCATTACTAATGGTGTTCACTTTTTTTTTTTTTTTTGAGTTGAAGTTTCACTCTGTCACCCAGACTGGAGTGCAGTGGCTGCTCCCAGCCACCGCAGCCTCGACCTGCTGGGCTTCGGCGATCCTTCCACCTCAGCCTTCCAAGTAGCCGGAATTACAGGCATGCACTGCCACGCCCAGCTGATTTTTGACTTATTGTAGAGATGAGGTCTCGTTGCCCAGGCGGGTCTCGAACCCACGGGCTCAGGCAATCCACTCACCTCAGCCTCCGAAAGGCGCGGGATTACAGGCTGAGCCACCGAGCCCGGCTAATGGTGTTCACTTTTATCACTTGGTTAAGGTTGTGCCTACTTCAAAATTATATTGAATTTTTTTTAATAAATAGGTAATTTGTTGGAGGTTATTTTGTGACTATGAGAATATTCTCTTCCTCATAAAATTTACTCAATACTTTTAGCATCTATTGGTGATTTTTTAAGGTTAATTATTTTATATTTAAAATATTTACTTGTGGATGAATTATTTTATCATATTGGTAAATATATAATAATATATTCAAAAATGTTTTAAGAAACATAATTCTAATAATTCTATGAGGAAAGACAACAAATTTTCTAGTTGCTAGCAAAACAGGCATAAATAGAGATCGAGCAGGGCAAACCAGGGGACAGAGTTACCATAGAAAGGACACATATTGAGAATAAGAAGGGACCAGAACAGGCCTACATAGAATCTACATAGAATCTACAGCAGGTTTTATGAAGTAAAAAACTCCATGATTATTTAGTGGAATAAACTGCAAAATGTCACCCAATAGCAATTACTTCTGTAGAGTTATGAATGTAAGTATTTTTAAAATAAAATTTAGCTCCTGCTTTTTAATTTTAATATTTATTTATTTATTTATTCATTTATTTATTTCAGTTGGGGTCTCACTGTGTCACACAGGCTGCAGTACAGCGGCACAATCACAACAATCATGGAACATCATAGCCTTGACTTGCTGGGCTCAGGCAATCCTTCCACCTCAGCTTCTAGAGTAGGTGGGAATACAGAGGCATCTGATCATTTCAGCTATATATATATATATTTATTTATTTTTTGTAAAGAGGTCTCACTATGTTGCCCAGCCTGTTCTTGAATTCCTGGACTCTAGCTGTCTACCTTCCTCATCCTCCCATAGCGCTGGAATTTACAGGCGTGAGCCATTGCACCTGGCTATATATTTTTTTAAGTTTAGCATCGGTTTTTAGGGCTGCTGTAACAAATTACCACAAACTTAATGGCTTAGAACAAGCAAAATTCTCTCATAGTTCTGGAGACCATAAGTCTGAAACCAAGGCGCAAGCAAGGCTTTCTCTCTTTGAAGACTCTTGGGAAGAAGACTTCCTTGCCTCTCTCAGCTTCTGGTGGTACCTGGTGTTCCTTGATTTATAGCACACAGCTACAATGCCTACCTCCATTTTCACATTTCCTTCTTCTTCACTTATGTCTCTCTGTCCTTTCTTCTTTTTATAAGGACATCTGTAATTGGATTTGGAGTCCATCCTTAATTAGGATGATCTCTTCTTGAGATGATTAAATACACTGGCAAAACCCTTACCTCCAAATAAGGTCACACTTATTGATATTGGGGCTTAGGGCATAGACACATATTTTGAATGAACGTTTTCAACCACTACAAAGTATATGACATCTGACCAACAGGAAGACAGGTTCAATTGTTCATAAAGGAACTCAAGTTCTTGTCAACATACAAAGATGGTGACAAAGAATAAGCAGTTGAATAAGCAGAGTGTGATTAAGAGAAGACCAAATGACTTAATGGGACATATAAGTTGATAGGCTGCTCAAAATTAAGAGGAAGAAGTCCATGAATATAACTTGGATAGTGGGTCACAGCAATGGCAGTAAGTCTGACTCAATAGGTAGTGGCTGAGAGATGTAATATTTGCCAAGTTTGAGTTGGTGAATGCATCTCAAATTGTGGCTCACAGATCACCTACATTAAAATCACCCTGAGAGCTTGTCAATGTGCATTTACTGTGGTTCTCCCAACAACACAATGAATCCAAATCTCTGAAGATAATAAATAAGAAGCTTCAAAATGAGTGCTTTTCCTGGATAATTCTTACCTCCACTGAAATGTGATAACCTGCCATATAGCTGAAAATTAAGATGCTTCCATTACGAGGGTCAGAGGACAGGAACTCAGGCTGGAGGGAGAGAACAAGAGTTGAGATGCTCTGAATGGTGAGTCCTTGTTGTCTGTGGGGTCCATAGGTTTTCTCTATATCCCTAATGTCTATGCCATTTATCAGCATTTATATATTCACTATACTTGAAACACTTTTCCTCCAGTACCTGTTTATGAAAAGGCTCCCCCACCTTCAGGACTCAATTAATCTGCATAAGATCTATAGCGATCACCTCTATTCTGACTCATGGTCAAAATGTGAGGAAATGCAAATCTGAGCTGCATTAAAAGTTTATTATTAAGACATTCATTTTCTTATAAAAATATTGTTTATTTCAGTCACAGAAATGGGCAGCCTGTAATTGGCTGAAGCTCAGCTGCTGTGATTGACTAACTCTCAGCTGTCTGTTATAAGATACTCTAAGAAGCCGGGCTCGTGGCTCAGCCTGCAATCCCGCGCCTTTGGGAGGCTGAGGTGAGTGGATTGCCTGAGTCTGTGGGTTCAAGACCTGCCTGGGCAGCAAGACCTCATCTCTACAATAAGTAAAAAAAATCAGCCGGGCGTCGTAGCACATGCCTGTAATTCCGGCTACTTGGAAGGCTGAGGCGGAAGGATCGCCGGAGCCCAGCAGGTTGAGGCTGCGGTGGCCGGGAGCGGCCATTGCACTCCAGTCTGGGTGACAGAGTGAGACTCCAACTCAAAAACAAAACAAAAACAAAGATACTCTAAGATAGGCTCTTTGTTTGTCTAAGTTAAGTTGCAGTTCCTTATCTAGAAACTCACAGTAAAAAAGCAGCCTCAGACCAAATTTAGTTTAATTTAACACTAAAAAAAACTTCATAAAAGTACATACTACCTCAGCATTGCATTACATATACAATCTCATATATTATTAAATTGAGCAAATTAGTCTAATAATATAAAACTATATAATTTAAAAAGAACTAATAAAGTTGAATTAATGGAATTAATGAAAATAGACCACCAGAAACTAATAAGTTAATTATTAACTAAATGCCAATAATATTTAATGTCAGTTAGTAGAGTATGTATTATGTCTTAATAAATCTAAATTAAATGTGTGATCAACAATTTAAGATTTAAATTATTTTTTATTTTAAAGATGTGGGGTACAATTCAGGGTTCATTATGCATGTACCCTTGTTAATGAGGTATGCCCCCCTTCCCTGGCTGTTTCCCACTACTGTCAATCCCCTTCTTATAGTATTATGATAATTATTCAAGGTTTGCTTATGAATGAGGACATGTGGTACTCGGTTCTTTGTTTCTGTGATAGATCACTCAGTATTATAGACTCTAAGTTCATCCAAGTTGCTGCAAAGTTCATTAAAAAATTTAAGATTATTTTTAATAAAGTGCTTTCATTCTAGATCATTTCATATTGTATAATTTGGAGAAATTTCTGCTTCTCTTTGGTGGAAGATATCATTGGTAATAAGATATCTCTTATCAGATACAGTATAGTCACATAACGAGTTTTAAAATTAAAATTAAAATGATGTCTCTGAATAATTTTTTTTTTTTAACAAAACTTACCTCAGAATCTGGAATCTAAATGGGAAGTCAGGTTATTAGTCCATGCCTTGACAGGCAGACACCGGCACCTGTTGATATTCAGCTAGCCCTCATACAAATGATGAGGTTTAGAATGAGCCAGGTAAGAGATGCATTCAGAAAGTAAGGTAAAAGGTGATTCTATAACAGTGGCTCTCAAAGTGTGAAGCACAGAATGCTGGGCATTGCTAAGATTCTTACAGATTTTGTGAGCTCAAAACTATTTTCATGCCACTGTTAAGATTTTATTTGGCATTTTCACAATGCTGGCAATTTTACTGATGATGTAAGGGTGCTAGTGGATAAAACTGTGAGTGTCTCAGCATGAATCAAAGTAGTGACACCAAATCGTACTAGTACCATTGTATTGGTTGCTGGCAAATGCTCACAGCATAAAGAAGGGCAAATTTAAGTTTAAGAATAAATTTGATGAGGCAGTAAATATTATTAATTACATTAGATATTAATGTTTGAGTTCATATCTTTTTAATATTCTGTGTAATGAAATGGGAAGCATACATACAAGATTCTGCCAATGTACACTTGTCTTGGGCTAACGCACTTGCTTTAGAGAGGAGCTTGTTTTAGAGAGGAGCTTAACTAACAATGTCTTTATGGAAGACGATTTTTACTTGAAAGAATGACTAACAGACAACCCGTAGTTATTCAGACTTGAGCACTTGGCATACATTGTCTTTACAATTAAGGAAGTGAAACTTTCATTTCAAGAACAACTGATAATATTTGTGGCCAATAATACGATTGGAGCTTACAATAAAAATTTAAATTTTGGAAAACTTCTACTCTTTCTTATGAGCTTAAAAGTTTCCCAATTATAAAAGACTTTAAAATATAATTATTATTAAAATTAATGACTATGGTGTTTTGATATTGTATAAGCAGATGTCACCATTTGAAAGATCTTACATAGTTCAGTGAAACAAAGTTTTTCGGAAGACCAGTGCATGATATGATAAAACCATGCTGTTTTTGTAAAAGGTCACTTTAACGTACAAAATAGACCAATACATTTTAATGTAGGAAATACTAAATTTCATTGGCATAGCTTTAGAATGTACACTTAGAAAAGGTATCAAAATGTCCTCCCTTTTCTTTTTTTTTTAAGATATGGGGTACAATTCAGTATATATCCCCCTTTTTTAGAGGTTAGGTTGTTTTTTCACATTCTTTAACCAAAATATGTTTACCTCAGATTGCATAAGGGTGCAGATATAGTAATGCAGCTATTTTCTTTTTTTTTGAGTTGGAGTCTCACTCTGTTGCCCAGACTGGAGTGCAGTGGCTGCTTCCGACCACTGTAGCCTCGACCTGCTGGGCTCTGGCGATCCTTCCGCCTCAGCCTTCCAAGTAGCTGGAACTACAGGCGCGCGCTACCACGCCCAGCTAATTTTTGATTTATTGTAGAGATGAGGTCTCGCCAAGTTGCCCAGGCGGGTCTCGAACCCGCAAGCTCAGACAATCCACTCACCTCAGCCTCCCAAAGGCGCGGGATTACTGACTGAGCCACTGAGCCCGGCTATGCAGTTATTTTCTTTTAGGCCAGACATTAAGGAAATTTGCAAAATTATAAAACAATGTCACATCACTAATTTTGGGAGAAAATATAGGTACTTTCCATAAAAAAATCTGTTATTGATAGTACAATGTAATAAATTTATTATTGTTAATTTGAATAACATATAAATGACATCAATATGTTTAAAATAATACTTTAATTTTTATTATGGTAAATACCAACAGATTTGACTCAGGTAAACAGAAGCACTTTGGAGGGGTCCTCAATAATTTTAAAAATGGAAAGAGGTCTTTTAGAACTAATAGTCTTTATGTTTCTTGCCTGTAAAATGCATAAACATACAGTAAAACAAAAGTAAAACAAATTTTTAAGAATATAAATTTGGAAGAGGACAAGAGATTGCACTCACAGGGATTCCCACTGGGAGATTAAATGAGTATGTTCTGCCGGTCTCGGTGGCTCAGCCGGTAATCCCGCGCCTTTGGGAGGCTGAGGTGAGTGGATTGCCTGAGCCCGCGGGTTCGAGACCCACCTGGGCAGCGAGACCTCATCTCTACAATAAATCAAAAAATCAGCCGGGCGTGGTAGCGCATGTCTGTAATTCCGGCTACTTGGAAGGGGAGGTGGAAGGATCACCGGAGCCCAGCAGGTCGAGGCTGCGGTGGCTGGAAGCGGCCACTGCACTCCAGTCTGGGCAACAGAGTGAGACTCCAACTCAAAAACAAACAAACAAACAACCAACATCAAAAACATGAGTATGTTCTGTTTCTTAAGTTGATGTAGTGTTTATGGATGTGCATTTTATTACTGTGACTTTGTAACTTACATATAATCTTTAATATGTTCTATCAACTATGTCAAAATTCTAAAAGGTACAAGTAGGATTTTAAAGAACAACTAATTACAAGATAAAAGTTGGAAAATTTGGAGAAATGTTGAGTAAATAAATGCCTTGTTTGTTAAAAGAATAAAAATATCTAACAAGGTTGGCTTTTCTTAGGAAAAATTAAAGACAAATATGGTTATGAAAAACTGGAGGGAAACAGAAATATAAGCAATAACTTTCAAACAATGAAAGAAATAAAAAGAAAAAAGAATTGCTAACTAATAGCAGGAACAAATTAAAAAACAAACAAAAAAACTATAAATAGTAAACACAAATCTAAATATATAAATAATTATAACATATGTAAATGGTTAACATTGACTTTAACAAATACCATAAAACTGGATTTTAAAATTAGATTCTATAAAATTAAAACAAAATTTATTTATATATTACTTATGATAAAAACAATACAAATAAAAAGAAGATAAAGTCCTAGAGAAGACACAAAGACATTGTAAAGGATAGTAAAAATAATTTAAAAAGCAATTCTAAAGATTCAAAAACAATATATTAATATCCTCTTAAAAGAATGATCTTAGATATGACAGAAAATAAGAAAATTACAAGAAAAAATGGACAAATTTTCAGTCACAGTATGGTGTTATATTTTAAGATGGTTCTTTCAGAATCTGATGTCATAAGTAAGTCAAAATAAAATCCATATATTTATTGATAGGTAAAAAAGTAAGTTAATAGGTTGATGGATAGTTAAACCTATTTCTAGAGCCCCAAAATACAGAAGATATTTTACTTTTACACAAAAAAGTTTTGCAAAAATTGAATATTTGACATCTGCAAAAAAATTTCTATTGTAAAGAACAGATTTCATATAGCTTGCAAGCTGTGGCCACAATACAGCTTAATCAGATACAAATATGTATATAAGGATAAAGCATAAATGCATGTTTGGAAATTAAAATAATTAAAACTCTGGGCACAATTTATGCTATTTAGATTGTTATGATATTTATTTATAGAAATATGAATTATCATAACTAACTCTAGAATAAATGTAAAACTTTCACCCTAATCCATCACTTTCATCACTACCACAATTCATCCCCACCTAAAGGAAAACATATCAAGTTCAGAAAGTTTAACAGAAGGGTTTAGCAAGCCTCCATGGAACAGGTAATGTAATCTATCACAAAGCACAGATCAAGAAGGAAAATTACCAACATTATTTTTTAAGTCATTCTTACCGTGATGCCAAAATGGCCTAAAAGTGTACACTAACAAAATTAGAAGCAAATCCTACTAAGTGATAAATAAGAAAACCAGGCAAAGCAATTTCAATAAAAATTAAGGAAACTTTTTCTTTCCTGAAACTAGGCAAACTGATTCTAAAATGCATTTTGAAGAACGAAGGTGCAAGAATTTTTTTTAAAAGCCACAACTCTAAAAACAAATATTTTACAATAAAAATTAGAAAGCAAGATTTTCCCTACCAAAAAAATGATGTTATAATGCTAAATTAATTTAAAAATTTATATGTGGGAGGCTAAATGAAAAAGCATAGTGTTCCTATAAAAGGATTCAGGAACTTTCTTTGTATGATAACATAGATTAATATCTGATATTTGATGACATAGACTTCTGTAATTTCTACCTTGCAGGATACACAAAATAAATGGACATGTTAAAGACCTAATTGTCTAAATCAAAATCTTAGAAGTGTTAGAATAAAATGTAATATTCCTGTGACATCAAGCAAGAGTGACATTCAAAATCCTTAACAATAGGTACAGTATGGATACCACAAGGGTCTCTGGAGTGTCAGGTGTTAGTACTAAGTGACTGGATCTCAGGAAATTTAATCAGTGTCCCAGGGAGAACCATGAGAAACAGGGAACAAAGGACACTTGTGCTGGAAGAAAGTCTGTGGTCCAGGAGGTAATTATTAACAGGGACTTTATATAAAATATTTTGTATTTTAACAATAGGTACACTGTCTTGATTTGCTCCAACAACACTGGCCTTGCCCTGCTAAGGAAGAACTTTGTAGGCAAATAACAAAATATAGCTCACAAAAGAAACTTGAAAAAACAAGTAACATGAAAAATAGTGACATATTGGTGCATATATATAACATAAAATAACAAAAAATGAGTTGGGGTATATTGGATATTCCTATTAATCAATTAATATGCAAAAACATATCACAATACAAATTGGGGGCAAATGTTTAAATAGACAACTCACAGAAAGGGACATCAAAGGTGCATTAAAAAGTGCCCCATCCAACTGGTAATCAGGAGAAAGAAAGTCAAAACCAAGAATGAGATAAAATTTCACACTAGTTGGATGAACAAAATTTGAAAATTCAATAATTAGGATGTAGGAAGATGATTTTTTATATATTCCATGGTGTGTGCAAAACAATTTGTCAATACTCAATCCATAAGATTTGAAATCTGCATGCTTTATCTAGTTCAAGTTCACTTCAAGCCATGTCTACTAAGGAAGTTATTGCGCATGTATTTGAGGAGATGTACACGAAAATGCTCATGGCGGCACTCCTGGAAAGGCAAAGAACTGAGGGAAATTTTTTTTATAGTAATTCAGTAGATAATTTCAGTGTACCCATTGCTTGGAATATAATTACATAACCATTAGAATACATGAATTAGATTTGTATGTATTAGCCTAGATATCAAAATCATAATATTACATAAAACAAGAGCAAGGTGATTCATATATAAATATATCTGTATACATATAAGCCTTTTTGGTATATAAATATGTGTGAATATATACATCCCATAGTATATGTTTACATTTATTTAGCTATTACAATTGGTAAAACAATCCATATTATTTCCAAGTACACATGTATTTTAAGTGTATTTATTATGTTGATTATATCTGCTCTAAAAGAACCAAAATCTAGAATAATGATAAAAATGATGAGACAAAACAGAAAGCAGTTAGGAGGCTGGTTTTAGCAGAACTATGCATAATGACTGAGGAGAAAAAAAGAGAAACATATTTATAAGAAATAGATTTTTTGGCCGGGCTCGGTGGCTCAGCCTGTAATCCCGCGCCTTTGGGAGGCTGAGGTGAGTGGATTGCCTGAGCCCGCGGGTTCGAGACCCGCCTGGGCAACAAGACCTCATCTCTACAATAAATCAAAAAATCAGCCGGGCGTGGTAGCGCGCGCCTGTAGTTCCAGCTACTCGGAAGACTGAGGCGGAAGGATCACCGGAGCCCAGCGGGTTGAGGTTGCGGTGGCCGGGAGCGGCCACTGCACTCCAGTCTGGGCGACAGAGTGAGACTCCAACTCAAAAAAAAAAAAAAAAAAGAAATAGATTTTTTAATTTAGTAAAATTAAATGAAAACAATTTAAATATATTTGACTCTTTTTAGATATTTTCTTCCACAACCATTTTCATTTTAAGCCTTGTCTTTCTTTTGGAATGCAAGCTTGTTTTAATATTGAACATCAACTTTCAGTAAGCAGAAGGGGATGTACTCCTTGGCTGAGGACATCCAGCCATATTGAATTCCCATTACATATGCAGTTAGATGCTCTGACCATTATTATGGCTCTGTTTACCATCTGGCAGGAACCAAATAATACAAGTTTCATTTTATTCTCAAGACAAAAACCAAATCCATTTCTCATAATGTCTCATCTTTATACATACACGTATAATACTGAGTATCTAGTAAAATGGAACCATAAAACTGCTAAAATCATATTAATGCTATTTATTACCATGTGAATTTCGTTTATAAGAAATGTTTTATTTGATTACATAAAAAATGTCTTTTTTATTCTTTCTAATTAAAATGAGTTCTAGAAGAAAAGAAAGGAGAAATCTTAACGTAAATGGTAGCATAATATAATTAAGACACTCCAATGATGCTTTTGAGATTATCCATTTTCTTACAGAAAAACCATCTCCTATCCAGCTTAGTACTGCTGCACCTAATGATAATTTTAATTGTAGATTATTCTTATTTTTGGAGCATTACTGGTAGACTAAAAACAGATGATATAATCATTAATTGTTGGGCATGGAACACTGCATTTCAAAACCTATCTTGCTTGCTCCAGATTTTGTCTGATAACCATAGTTTTGTTTTCTTTATTAAGAAAATCACTAATGAAAACAATGTAGCTTTTCCTATTATTTCTTTCCTACACAATGCTCAAAACCTGAATTAGCCAATCATCCTACGTATTGTCTCTCTCTTTTGCTCATCATTCCTATCATCAACCTCAAAGCTTGAGAACTAAGAGGAGTACGCATTAATTTTTGAATGGTCTTTTTTTAGCATATTGATGTTCTATAAAGTCATTATGTTAAACTTGTTCTTTCTTACTTCTCTCAATTTGTGTTTCATGACCCCAAAAAAGCAAATTATTTGTTCTCTATTTTTTTTGAAGAAAGACTTTTTTTCTTGACATTGTGTAAGCTAGTTTCTTCCTCATTTAAATACAAACACTAGTTGTATAGGCAGATTTATAAACAAACACATGTAGTATGGAAAGTGCAAAAGACAAAACCCAGACGCATTTAGAGGTCATACCAGTGTGTGATGTTCAATGTTCAGTGACCAAGGAAAGGTTTAGCATGATGACCTTGCCATGGGAAGTGGTGAAATAACTTGGCAAGATGGAGATGGACAGGGTTAATGTTTAGATGGGAGAGAACACTGGAATTTACTTGTAGATTGTTGGAGGGGTTGAGCACAAGGAAGAAAGACATTATCAATACTCAGGCTGAGCCACCTGCATTTGGAGGAAAACAAACATAAAAGCTCAAAGCAGAAACTTACCAAGGATTTTTGACTCAGGCTGGTGAGAACCTAGTATAGTCATGCTCTCATCTGTATGGAAATCATTATTCTTTCACCTCTACCATCTATTGATATTGGCAATTGCCTCCACTAGTTCCCATGTAGGGCTGGATGGGTGTATTCCTGGGTCCTTTAAAGAACAGAAGAGGGGCAAATTCTGGCACAAGCAGGTCACAGACATATTTTTGTAATACTTAAAGTGTAATCACACTCATTGTTATTTAAATTAATTCGCACGCCATTTGAAACAACTAGCTGTATTACCAGGGGTACAAGCTTTAACCACTTTAGCAAAAGGCCTCCTGGCCCCAAAATAGATGTCATTAAATTATGAAGGTTAAGGAGGGCTCGGTGGCTCAGCCTGTAATCCCGCGCCTTTGGGAGGCTGAGGTGAGTGGATTGCCTGAGCCCGCAGGTTCGAGACCCACCTGGGCAGCGAGACCTCATCTCTACAGTAAATCAAAAAATCAGCCAGGCGTGGTAGCGCATGCCTGTAATTCCGGCTACTTAGAAGGCTGAGGCGGAAGGATCGCCAGAGCCCAGCAGGTTGAGGCTGCGGTGGCCGGGAGCGGACACTGCACTCCAGTCTGGGCGACAGAGTGAAACTCCAACTCAAATAAATAAATAAATAAATAAATAAATAAATAAATAAATAAATAAATAAATAAATAATGAAGGTGAGTTCTACTTCTGGCAATAGCTGATTAGGTAACTTTGGATAACTCTCCTACTGCAATGAACTAGTAAAACTGTAAATACTACCAGAAATAACTCATTTGAAGTTGCTGGTGAATTACTAAGGCAGTGAACAAGGGTGGTAACAATGAAGTAGACGGAAGAATGTCAAAAACAGGAGCCAGCAAGCTGGAGCATCTCTGCCTGCGGAAGCATGGTTAATTCCCCTGAGAAATTGAACAGTGGCTAGATTTCCAGGGAGTGAGGATCACAGGAGTGGTCACAAAAATGGTAGAACCTGCCCTGGAGATAGACTGACTAGAAAGCACCCACCTCCCACCCACTAGGGTCTGGGGCCCAAACACCCTCACTCTAAGAATAAGGGTGAATTGGGCCAGGCACGATCGTTCATACTTATAATCCTAGCACTTTCAAAATTGTGCTTAGTATCTCAAATAATTAGGTGATTACAATTTTTAACAAAGAAAATAAAAGACAAAAAAAATTTCTAAAATTCAAAAAATACAAAAATTGAAATTAGAAACTCAGTGGGTGAGTTTAACTGGATATAAGGAAAGGAGATAGAGAGATAATAACAAGAAAATTTAGATGGAAAATATCCAGAATGAAACACAGGGAGATAAAACAATAGAAAATACAGAAAAGAACACAAATGTGATATAGGATAAGGATTAAAAAGAAAAAGATTTACATAGTTCTAACTGTAATTTCAGAAGGAGAAGAAAGAATAAGACAAAGGTAATATTGGAAGAGATAATGGCTAAAATTTTTCCAAATTGGATCAACAACAACAAAAAAAGAAGTGAGAACTCAGAAAATCAGAAGGCACTGGAAATAATAATGAGTAACATACACCCAGACATAAAGAGAGAGAAAGAGCAAGAGAAAGTGCCACATAGGGACATCAGATTAAAATTGTTGAAAATTATAGACAACAAGAACATTTTAATAGCCTTGGAAGTGGGTAGATATGCCAAAGGGGTGTGGTGAGAAATGCTTTCAAAATAACAGCTAGATACATATCTGACTTTCCAACACAAATCATGTACACCAGAAGATACAGAATATTGTCCTCAAATTGTTGAAACAAAGTAACTGCCAACCTGGACATGCATGGAATGTTGCACTCAAATATATATAGTCTTATAACATATGTATATGCATTTAACAAAACTCAAAAATGAAGTGTTATAAATCAAAACTTTATAAATTTGAAAGGACTAGAGTTGTACAAAGTATGTACATTCTTTTTAAATAGTAGAAAATAAGACATAATTTAATGACAAAGTGATAGCTAGCAATTTTCCACATGGTCAAAAAGTCAGAAGTACACGCATAAAAAAACATGAATTGTAGCAGAAATCACAATCTTAGTTAGAATATATTTTGAATTGAATAATAATGAAAAGACAACATATAGAAAATTAGACTAAAACTATGCAGCTAAAGCTTTCCTTAGAAAGATAATTAAAATCTTAAATTTATAAATTAAAAAAGAATGGGTGAAAATCAATGTTAAGAAAGCATTTATCTCAACTATTCAAAAAAAGAATAGTAAATAAAACTCCGAAAATTTGAAAGAAGAAATACTAAAAATAAAAGATAGAAAAAAATAAAATTTTAAAAAATTTAGGGTAATTGCAATAATAAAAATATGTAATATAAAGAATAATATATCAAGATCTGAGTTTATTCCAGAAATGCATGGTAGGTTTTTCAATGAAAAATGCATCAATAAGATTTATCATAAATAAAATTTAAAAAGCCAAATATTGATGTTTGAGAAGACTAATAAAATTTATAAAAAGATTTTTCAGGAAGAACAGCACAAATAAACTATATCTGAAATTTAAAAAGGGGGACATTACTTCAGATTTTACACACTAATAATATCAGAAGAGTTCATTACAACAATTTCATAACAATAAATTTAAAACTTTGATGTAATTGATAAATCACTGGAAAAATAAAATGTGTTCAATGAATAAAATAATACATAGATAATCTAGTCATATTACTCTTACAATTTTAAATTTATAATTTAAAACTTTACCACAACAAACAGCAAACTCATAAATTTGCCAGTGAATTTATTCCAAAAATGGTATCATTCTTATTCAAATTATTTCAGAGAATAGAGAAAGAAGAAATATTCTTGAAATCTTTTGAGGCATCATAACTTTGCAACTAATAGCTGATTAGCATATAAACAAAAAATTAATTCAGGTCAATCACACTCAGTTCAGTCAACAGCCAGCATCACCCACCAGAAAGATAAGGGAGGAAGCCTTAGAGATGACTCTAGCCCCAGACACCATTTGAACACAACCATATGGGAAATACTGAACAATAGTTGCCTAGATGAATCTAGTTAATCCCTAGAACCCAGATAAATAATAATACAATGATTATTGTTTTAAGAAACTAAGTTTGAAATGATGTATTTTGCAACAATGCATAAGTAGATAAATATATTTTTAAAAAAGAAAATAAGATGTAAAAAAATGATTCCATTTACACAACAGTGAAAAACGTAACAATTAATTAAATATGTACAAGCTCTCCTGAAAAACTGTAAAATATTATGAAAAATATTAAAGGCTAAATAAATAGTATTTGCATTAATTAAAATATTAAATATTGTAAGGTTGCCACTTCTCACGTTATTCATTGTAATTCAACCAAAATACCAATAGGTATATGTGTGTGACTGTTTATTTGTGGAAACTGACAAACTAATTTTAATATATTTATGAAAATAGAGAAGACTAAGAGCAGACAGAAAATTCAAAATAAGAAAAATAAATTTGAGGCCTTTCTTTTCAGATGTCTATCTTCATCACAAAACTACTGCAATGGAGACATTGTGTTATCAGAGCTAGGATAGACAGATAATGGAACAGATAAGAGAATCTACAAATGGTCTAACACATTCATGGACAGTTGCTTTATCACAAAGGTGACCTTGAAGACTAATGGAGAAAGCCAAATATCTTTCACAAATGGAACTAGATCAAATTGACTTTACATAGAAAATAAAATTTAAAAATATTCCTACCCCAGGAATTCCAGCAGAATTTAGAGGTATAAATATGAAAGATAAAATAAGTTAATTAAAAGAAAAAAGATAATTTTCATAAGCTTGAGTAGAAAAAGATTTCTTAGTTTCACAGAAAGCATCAACCACAAAGAAAGGATTGATAAATTGTACTACATTAAAATAAAAATATTCTGTTAATCAATGTCATGTTAAGAGAATGATCAAACAAGTCATCAAGTGAAGAAAATATGTGCAACACTTATTTCTGACAAACTATCTACATCCAGTTGGGAGACAATCTAATCGTCCGAGACAATTTAATCTGTCAGAGACAATCTAATGGAAGACTGGCAAGAGATTTGAAAAAAACTTTTGTGAAAGAGGATATGAAAATTACCACTCTACATTTGAAAAGAGGCTCATCTTCATCTTCATTAGTATCCAGGAAAGTGTGAAAACACACATTCCATGCAGAGTGGAATGTTTAAAAAGACTGACAAGTTGGCAAGAATTTGGAGCAAACAAAAAACTCGTATGTACACCTGATAATAGTGGCAATTTAAACAACCACATTGAACAATAATTTGTCAAATTCTACTGTCGTTGAACATATGCATGTCTTATGACCAAACAATTCCACTCCTAAAATATAAAACCAATAAAAATAATGCTTGGTGATTCAAACAATAAGAGAAAGAGTATTCATAGCAGCATTATTTGTAAAAGCTTCACACGAGGCACAATCTATATATCTGTTAACAACAGAATGGATAAATGAATTGTGGTATATTCAAACACAGAAATATTCTATTATAATAATAATGAGTGGACTTGAAAAACCATGGAGAAATCTTACAAATAGAATATTGATGGAAAAAAGTTAGAAACAAAACAATACTGTTATAAGATTGCATTTAGTCCAAGTACAAAAACAGGACAAACTAATGTGTTAAAAACCAAGGTAATATTTTCTTAGAGGAGGAATAGGATCATTTAAGTAATGATATTTAGGGGAATCAAGCAGGCTTTAAATGCATCTGATTCTATTTGTTGATGTATTAGATTCTATTCCTTGACCAGCATAATAGTTATACAAATATATTCATTCTTGATAATTAATTAAGTTGTAACCTTATAATTAGCATACATTTCTACATGTATGCTGGTCATCTGTGCAAAAATAAAAATAAAAAACAAGTTTTAAAATATGTTGTGCAAACCTGAGGAACCATAAAAGGGGATTATTCAAAAGTGTCTAATGAGTATTTTCCTTCAGAATTTCTTGAAGATGAGGTAGAGTGCAATTAATTTTAGTGGACCATATCAGATTTGGTTTCTTAATTGCACAGCTATTATTACTCTCCTCCTCTCCTTTGCTGTTTAAAAGATGGTTTACTAAATGAAATCATTTGAAAATGGTCCCTCGTGTAGAGGAGGAAGACTTACTAGCAAACATGGTTGTGAGCATCAGAAGACCTGATGTGGTTTGCTCTGTTTTGCTCCTAGTCATCAGTTTGACTCTGTGTCCTTTCTACCCCTCAAACTCTGTGCTTTAAAATAAAGTGCTTTAGATTAAGTTATAGCTAAAATCCCTTCCAACTCTAACTCTCTGTTTCTCCCTCAGGGTTGTTCTGTGCATTTTTATAGTGAGATTAAAAGAGGTCTGCACCACTTGAACCTCACTTTGCAATCAGTCAATCAGTGGCTATGAAACATGTCATACATGCCCAAGACATTTCTGGAGTGTGTGAGGATTTAAGAGGACTAAAATAAAGAGAGACAGACTTGAGGGACTTACAGCATAATTAGAAGAAAATAAAAATGCCCAGAACAAATAGTAATTATAGCATCAAGTTGAGGCATTTCATTGGTACGGAAGGAAGTCATAAAAAGGAAAATTCTCTCTGGAATGATTTTGGTTAAGACATGGTTGAGAATGTGTGCTATAACTTGGACCTTGAGGGATAAAGAAACATTGGTGAGGCTAGGAAGGCAATATATTTAGGTGTCCAGTAATAACACAGGCAGGAAATATAATGGACTATGCATAAAAAAATGTTTATCTGGAGTTCAGAATAGCAACCTACTAGTGACGGAAAAAGGATAAGGTTATTTAGTGGATAAAAACCCATAAATAAATACTCTCATGTCATTTCTTATCCATTATTGGATTTTATAATTTGAAAACAAAATAGCTTTAGAAGAGATGGATACAAAATTTCAGTCAAATAGAAGGAATAAATCAAAAGATCTATTGCACAACGTGATGAATATCAATAATAGTAACATATTTTATATTGAAGATTGCTAAGGAAGATTTTAAGTGTTCCCACCTCCTCCAAAATGACATATTTGTGAATTAACATATTTTCAATTAGCTGCATTTAGTCATTTTATTACGTTTACAAGTTTCAAAACATCATGTTGTATACTGTAAAGAGATACAATTTTTATTTGACAATTAAAATTATTTAATTAATTAAGGACCCTGAACATTTATCATAATACAATAAGAAAGGGATTGGCAGTAGCAGAATACTGCAAGGGAAAGGGGGGTCACATAACATCAATAAGGGCACCCGATCTCAAACCAGGCAAAGGGGGGAACAAAGGGAGGCCCAAACTTTACCTGTACGATGATCAGATATGTACCTAACCCTGAATTGTACCCCACGTCTTTAAAATAAAAAAATACAATAACATAATTTTTTTTTAAATGTCAAAAAGAAAGAAAAAAAGAGATGAACCAGAGTTCAACCTGTCTGAACTATAGCAGCAGAGAAACCCCAATGTTTCAGGATTTACTTCACAACAAATCACTGGCAGGCAGAAATAGTCGTGCCCAGAGCTAACATTAGCAGAACCCAGTAGCAAAAGGTGACACAGGCACAGGAGTTCTCTCCTCCTTCCACACAGAGTGCAACTCAGAGGCACCAGTGGCTCAAGGATGTTCTTTTACTGCTGTAGACAAAAACATCAGAGACAGAGCAGGAGGCCCCACAGGCTAAGGACCAAAACAGATCAGAATTGTGTGTTGCAAGGAATGTGACAAGTAAATTGTCATGGACCCAAAGTCCACAAAATTAAGCCCAATCTCACTTACCCTAAAAAAGGGCAACTACCTGCTAAAATGAGTTAAATAGAATCAAGAGTCTCTACACATAATGACTATGATATTTAGAATACAATAAAAATTAACTGTTTTATCAAAACCCAAAAAAATTTTACCTGAATGAGAAAAGGCAACCATTTAATACTAAGAACAAGATGTGACATGTATTTAAATTATCAGACAAAGATTTTAAAGGAAGGTGTCATAAAATGCTTTAATAATCATTACAGTTTCTCACAAAACAATTTTTAAATGAAAAATCTCAGTAAATAAATGGAAGGTATGACAAAAGAGCCAAACAGAAATAATAGAAGTGAAAAACAATAATAGCAGAGAGAGAGAGAGAAACTAATAAGCCAACAGAAAACTCACTTGGTATTTTCAAGAGTTGAGTGGAGAAGACAAAGAATAGAATCAATGAGCTTGAAGACTAATTAATAGAATTGACTTCATCTGAACAACAAAGATGAAATATATTGAAAAACAGGATATGCCTAGGTCTATATCAAACACATAATAATTAAAATTCTGAAAGCTAAACACAAAGAACATTAAAATACGAATTATGACAATTAAGTTCATGAACTCATTCTCAAAAAATTGCTACATACATTATTGCTGAATATCACCACTATGGTCACCTTTGAAGTACTTCCCTTGGGAAGCCAGTGCATAATCCACCCATCAAAGCAATTTTGGAACTCTTTATCTGGAATGTCCATCAGAGCTGTTGTAGTATTACACTTTACATCCTTAATGTCATCAAATGTCTTTTTTTTCAATGTTTCCTTTATTTTCAGGTAAAGAAAAAGTTATTGGAGGACAGATCAGTTGAGTAGGAAGAGTGTTCCAATACAGTAATTTATTCACTGGCTAAATCTCCCCCACTGACAGTGCTTTGTAAGCTGGTGCATTGTTGTGATGCAAGAGCTCCTTCAGGACCATTGATGCACACACATTTCTCATGCCAATATATTCAGTTAAGATGTTCTTGTTTCCCTATTGACAACTCGATGAATTTTTGCAATGTTTTCATCAGTTCTGCTCATTATTGGCCATCCTGACCTCTCTTCATCAGTGATACTTTCTCTCCCCTCAGAAAAATGTTTAATCCATTTGTACACTGTCATTTTCTTCATTGATTATCTCCATAAACTTGGACTATCATGTCCCTGGTTTCACTTCCACTCTTGCCAAATTTAATAAGAAATTTAATGTTTGGTCGTTGCTCTAATTCAGACTCTGACATTCTTGCAATGACAGCAACGAACCATTCCAGAAAAATAGTTCCAAAATTACACTGATGGGTGGACTAGGCACTGGCATCCGTGCATAGCTTCCCAAGGAGAGGTCTTTGAAATTCACCATAGTCATATTCAGCAATAAGATATGTAAGATGTTTTCTAGGATGAGTTCACAAGCTTAATTGTCAAGGCCCTTAAACAAAAAAGCAAATTTCATTTCAATATACTGATAAGCAATAATTGGAAACAGGAATTTTTTTTTTAAATGTAATACTATTTGCCATTACTCCTAAGAAGATTAAATATATAGGTATGAATCTTACATCTACAGTAACTGCATGATGAAATCATAAAATTCTTATGAAGAAATCAAAGAATATTGATACTAAATACCTGGGAGACACATAATGAGTTCGAAGATTCAATATAGTAAATATGTCAATTCAATGTAAGATACCCTGTAGGTTTAATGCAATTTCTTGCAAAATGTCACTGGGGTTCTTTGTAAACACAGAATTACTCTAAAATTAATAAAGAAACAGAAAGCATTAGAATAACCAAAACAAATTTTAAAATAAAAAAGAGAAAATCTTGATGTTAAGGCTTACTGTATATATCCATTGTTGAAATAATCAAATTATTGTGATGCTGGCAGAAGGGTGGATACATAAACCAATAAAACAGATTATCGTCTTTTCTATGTTAATCATATTCACCTTTATATTCTCAATTAAGTTGGAGGGTGGGGAGGTAGATTTGACAGTAGTTGGAATCTGCCTGGGGAAGGTGAAGGGTATACCTCATCAACAAGGGTAACTGCATAATGAATATTTGTATACTTAACCCTGAATTGTACCCCATAATTTTAAAATAAAAAAATTTAAAGTTAAAAAAATTCTCAATTAATTTTTATATAGGTGTAAAAGCATTTCAATTAAGAAGAGATAGCCTTTTCAATAAATGGTGCCAGAGCAATTAAACATCTACTCACCAAAAAGAAAAGAACACTTTGTACATAAAAACCTTTTCAAGTCGGGCTCAGTGGCTCAGCCTGTAATCCCGCGCCTTGGGAGGCTGAGGTGAGTGGATTGCCTGAGCCCGCGGGTTTGAGACCCGCCTGGGCAGTGAGACCTCATCTCTACAATAAATCAAAAAATCAGCCGGGCGTGGTAGCGCTTGCCTGTAATTCTGGCTACTCGGAAGGCTGAGGCGGAAGGATCGCTGGAGCCCAGCAGGTCAAGGCTGCGGTGGCCAGGAGCGGCCACTGCACTCCAGTCTGGGCGACAGAGTGAGACTCCAACTCAAAAAAAAAAAAAAAAAAAAAAAAACCTTTTCAAAATGGGTCATGGATATAAATATAAAACACAAGACTATTAAATTTTGGAAAAAGAACATAGGAAAAAGCTTGAACACCTAGAATTAGGCAGTGTTCTTAGACTGATACCAAAATCACAATTCATAAGAGGAAAAGCATCAGTAAATTGAGTTCATCAAAATTAAAACCTTTTTTTGCTCTGTGAAATATCATGTTAAAGTGATCATAAGAAAAACCACAGATGAAGAGAAAATATTTGCAAATCATATGTATGACAAACACCTCATTCTAAAATATGCGAAGAACTCTCAAAACTCAACATTAAAACCACAAACAATCCAACTAGAAAATGATCAATGGACATTATGAAAATGGAAATAAACACTATGTTAAGCAAAATTAGCTATGAACAGAAAGACAAATACCACATGATTTTACTTATATGTGGAAATGTAAAAAATTTAACTCTGGAGAGTTAAGGAGAGTAGAACAGTTGTTACCAGGGTCTGGGAGGATGTGGGAGATGGTGAAAGGATACAGCATTTCAGTTAGTTAAGATGGATAAGTTTAAATTATCTATTGTACAATGTGGTGGCTATTGCTAAAATAACAATCTACAATTTCCGTATATCTCTGAGATTAGATTTTACATGCTCTCATCACAAAAAAATCTAAGTATATGAGTTAATGCATATGTTAACTAGCTCCATTTAGTCATTCCACAATGTATACATATTTCAAAACATCATGTTGTATATGACAAATATATACAATTTTCCTTGTCAGTTAAAATGCAAATAAAAAAGAAAATGGCCAAAACATGCATAGACATTTAACTGAAGAGAATACTCAGATGACAGATAAACACACGAAAAGATGTTTGATACCACTAATCATTAGACAAATACAAATTAAAATCATAATGAGTTATCACTATATACTAATCAAATGTCTAAAATAAAAAAATAGTGATGACATCTAATGCTGGCAAGGGTGAGAATGTAAAACAGTAAAGCCATTCTGGAAAATACTTTGGCATTTCCTTTCCAAAGTAAAGTGGACTTATCATAAAACCTAACAAATATATTTTGGGGCATTTATTCAAGAGAATTGAAAGCGTGTGTTCATGCAGGAACTTGTGTGTTAATGTTCTTACCAGCTTTGCTCATAATAGTCCCAAACTGGAAACTCCAAATTTTCTTCACAGAGTGAATAGATAAACAAATCATGGTATATCCAAATCTGAAAATCTGAATACTATTTATTTATAAAAAGAAACACATTGATAAACAAATACTTGGATGTAACTGAGAAAATAATGCTGATGAAAAAAGTCAAACTTAAAAGGATGCATACTAGATAATTTCATCTATGTAGCAATCAAAAAATAAAATGATTATGAAGATGGAAAATGAGCTAGTGGTTTCCAGAGGTTAGGGGCTGGTTTAGGGACGGGATGAATGTGACCAAGAATATAAGAGCATCTTATGATGATGCTACAGTTGAGTTATGTTGGTGGTCTAGCAAGATACATAAAATTGCATCTCATTATATACACACACACATACATGAGTATGTCTATGACTGTTGAAATATGAATAAATTTTATGAATTGAACCAATGTCAATTTCTTGCTTTTCATATTATGCTATGGACTTGTAAGACGTTAACATTGGGAATGCTAAAACAAGGCTGCAAGGAGTATTCCTACAGATTTAGTCATAACCTCTTGTGCATCTATAATAATTTCAAAATAAACATTTTTAAAAGTTGGATTTTGTAATTTCCTAAACATGTAGTTGAATAAGGTTTTGTTTGTTTGTTTGTTTTGTTTTTAAAGGTTCTACAAACAAACAGTGAGTGTTTCTGAATCAGAGTATTTTTAATTCAACCTATGGGTATCACTCTTTCGAATTTACAATATTGCCTTGAGTCTCTAATATACCTATAACCACACACACACGCACTCTAATGTATTTGGTACAGCCAGAACCATGACTGCTGAGAACCAAAGAAAATTCTCACAAATGACAAGAGTTTGGGCAGGTGAGGGTACCTGCGAAGGGCATGGAGACCTATAATCTTAGATAGGATAAGAAAAAATTTAAAACTTTGCCCATTTGGTATTTATTTCCTTTTGAGCAGCTCTTTTAAGTGATTGGTTTTCAACATTATAAGAAATCAGTTCAGAGCAATTTTGTAAACTTAAATTTTATTTCAAGAAACCAATCTGATTCCCAAACAGCTTTTCTTTAAAAAGAAACAAGCTTACTTCCACAAGTCTTCACTGACCTGTCAATTTTATAAATGTGGTCAATGATCCATGAAAACCAAACAATTCATTGTAAAACGATTTAAATAAAGAAGGGAAGCAAACAGTTACAATGTCAGTTCAATCTGAGTAGACACAACCTCTGTTCAGATGAAAGACGAAACTATCAAATGGAAGGCCATTTAGCTGTAGGTACACAACATAAACAGTGGCATTTAGATTTTTTTATTGACAAATTTGTCAGGAAAACTGGATTTATTCTATAATATGTAATCTCTGTTGTTTTAATATAAGCATCACTTAATTTTTATTTAAAATTACTTCTATACTTTAAACCTGTGTGCTTATGTGTACATATATGTGTATATACACATTTCATACATATTTATATATACTATGTATATAATATATACATATTATTTTAGATGTTAAATATGCCATTTAAGACCTTTAAAACATTTGTAGTTTCTAGGCTTTCTCTTATAGTACTCAAAATATAACAATAATCTTCATGTCTTTTCATTTTTTTTTTTTTAATCCTAGCCCACTGGTTCTCTTTTTTTAGCATATGGAACCTGATTTAGTAGAACTAGAATGATTTAGTAGAAATAGGATGTGGCCTGATAATTTGTGTTTCTAACAAAGTTCAGAGGTAATATTGACTCCTCTGGTTTGGAGACCACATTTTGAGAAAGACAAGACTCATCCAAGATGAGTTTTTCCATTCACCTAAAAATTAGGTTAGCTTTTCTGAAATGGCCAATAAACTTTTGTACATATATCTTGTCTATCTCCATATTACTCAGCTTTACTTAGTTCATGAAGTAATGCAAGAAAGCAGTAATTTTTTCAAAGCTCTCTATGCATATTTCAGCTATTGAGTGATTGCTACTCTATGTTTCACAACAGAAAATTTAAAAAATAATTTTACAATTGATTTTGCAAAATTCATGTTCCAAAGCCTACAGACTTTTTCGTTAGAAAGTTCCCTGTACTTTCACTCAGATTACTCTAACTTTTCACAAAATGATTATACATTTGACTTGCTAGTATCTACGTTGTAAAAGAGCAGATTAGAAGACTAACAATAACCCAAAGACTACTGCAATAATCCAGAAAAGAGGACAGGATAGTAGAATCTAATATTGATTGAATCCCTACTCTGCACCAAGACTCTGATAGACTTACAGATATTATTTTATCTAACCCACTTGAACTGTGACAGAGGTATTAGCTCACTTTACAAAAGTAGACACTGAGACAGATCCTGAAGTGCAAAATATTTATAGGGACCAACTCCCTTGGAAAAAAAGCTATGGAAGCAGGATTGACTAAAGGGAGAAATTAAATTTTAATGACCAATAGAGGCTTGTCATACAAGTGGGAGGATCTGGAGCAGGGTTCACCTGCCACAGTGTCCCACATTGGGCTGAAATAACTGGAGGTGTATGCCCACACTTTACTGAAAATGGGTTTCCCTAGGAAGGGTGTGACCACAGGGCAGGAAACTTTATGTAGCTGAGACTGACCTTGTAGCACTTGACTGTTGGAAGGTGTTTACTGACTTCTCCTACCCCTGTTCCAGGCAGAAAGTACTTCTCTGAAGAATCTAAGTGCACCTCTTGTGTCTGTCATTGATTTGTGATGGTCTGATTCAGTCTGGAACTGATTCTTTTGACTATCATCTCTGCTACTTTTTTTTTTTTTTTTTTTTTTGAGTTGGAGTCTCACTCTGTCGCCCAGACTGGAGTGCAGTGGCCGCTCCCGGCCACCGCAGCCTCGACCTGCCGGGCTCCGGCGATCCTTCTGCCTCAGCCTTCCAAGTAGCTGGAATTACAGGTATGCGCTACCACGCCCGGCTGATTTTTTTGATTTATTGTAGAGATGAGGTCTCGAAATAGATTTATGTTGAGTATATTTCATAACAATGTTGTGAGGAGTCCCTCATGGACACTCTCTGGATTGTGTGATAATGTGTTAATGACCTTAGGAACCACCAAGGGATGTAGCAAAGTCCATCCCTACATGAAAGGTCTCCAAACCTCATTGTAATTTTGTCACCTGCCATTCTGTCAGTGCACTATATGAGTCTGGAATCCAGGAATAGTCAGTCCTGTCGCTTTCTCCTAAGCTACTAGCATTTCTCATCCTGATGTCTTAAGGGATTTTCAGACTCTTCTTCCTGTTTCATTGTTGCCGCCTCCAACGGCCAGACTGACCAAATAAAAAGGCATTTCTGCCACAACTCTGTTCAAGTGTTTTAAACAATTCCTGTTCACACATAAAATAAAATACACATTTCTTTCCAAAGAACTTTCAAAGCCCTAGATTATCTGACCTTGTCCCCTCAGCAGCTGTTCTGGTTCCAAACATGCTGAACTAAATCCCAATGTTAAGATTTTCCAAAAGCTGTTGGCTCCATCTGGAATGCCCTTTCCCCAAATTCTGTCTGCATTCCAGATTTCTACTAAATGCCATCTTTTTGGAGAGGGCTTTCTTATCATTCTAGAGAAGATAGAGCTCTCAGTCACCCACTCCATATGCCATTCTCTTCCTTGGTTTCATTTTATTGCTTGCTCTTCTAACTACTTGAAATTGTATGTGCATGGGTGTGGATGCATATGTGTGTGTATAATTTTATCCATAGCACCATGTTTGCATTGTGCAATTGGAATATACATGTACATACTCAAATTGTTCATTACAAGTTTTCTCTACTGCAATTTAAGATTCTTACAGAGATTTTATTTGCCATGTTCACGCTCTTATGCTCAGATTCTTAAAAATAGAAAATGCCAGTTATCCATTGGATGATTGCAAAATGAACCGAATGAAGAAAACAATAGCAATAAATAAATAAATATAAGAGACTGAAAGCAGATTTGAGTTCAAATTCCAGTTCTATTACAGCCCACTAATTTGGATAAATCATGTTTGTTTTGTCTAATTTTTGTTTTGATTTCCATCTCAATTTGGAATTAGTAAATTCACATTTATTTAACTAATTAAAATAGCATATACTGACCCTAAAACAGTAAGTGAGGACCATTTGGGGGCCTAGATCTCACCTGCACCTAAACTACTTGTGTACCTAATCATGACTTGTACCCCACATCTTTACAATAAAATAAAATAAATTTTAAAAGACAAAAAAAATATAAAAACATAAAGACTATGCTATAGAAAAGAGAATTAAGGCTAAATAATCTGTTGAATTTGAGTATCTAGCTTCATAACAATGAGTAAGTTACCAAATCTTTTCCCCTTCAAAAAATAAACCCTTATCATTTTGAAAATATGTTTATATAAATGATCCTATGCATCGATAGTGAAAGATGATGAAGTGCTACACTCTTATTTTTTGTTTGAGTGGTGCTTGCAATTAATTACTACATTACAACATATCCAATACACTGTGGTACATATTCATGTTTTGTTTTTGATTAAATGTGTCGAGGCAGGCATTGTCTATGAAATTACACTGAGGATGCTTGGTATGTGCATACTAGGCAGGTTGATCTTCCCAGTTCTCCACTGAGCACTCTACTGTTTTTGTGCACTCTATAAGCCCCAAGATTTCTTTCTTTCTTTTTTTTTTTTTTTTTTTTTTTTTGAGTTGGAGTCTCACTCTGTCGCCCAGACTGGAGTGCAGTGGCCGCTTCCGGCCACCGCAGCCTCGACCTGCTGGGCTCTGGCGATCCTTCCACCTCAGCCTTCCAAGTAGCCGGAATTACAGGCATGCGCTACCACACCCAACTGATTTTTTGATTTATCGTAGAGATGAGGTCTCACTGCCCAGGCAGGTCTTGAACCCTCAGGCTCAGGCAATCCACTCACCTCAGCCTCCCAAAGGCGCGGGATTACAGGCTGAGCCACCGAGCCCGGCTGATTTCTTTCTTTTTCCCTGGATTTATTCTCTCTGGTCTTTCCTAAAATAACTGTAACTAATCACCAGATCCATTCTACCTGGTCAGGATATTTCTACCTTTAGCGTCTGCCTTCCTCAAATGCTTTGCTCACAAGGCACTTTTCTGGTTTTCAACAATGATTGTTCTTGCAGATTGTGTCATACTGTTAAACATTTAAGTGTGTTGTTTAATATTATTTTCTACCTACTTTACATGTATAGATCCTGACAAGAATGAAAAGTCTTTAAGGAAAAGGACTGGGTTAATCATTCCATTAGAGCATTCCAAAAATGTCACCACTTTCCAAAGATAGGTAGATACTTGATATAACTATACATAGGTGTGTGTGTGTGTGTGTGTGTGTGTGTGTGTGTGTCTGTGTGTGTGTGTGTGTGTTTTAATCCAGTAATTTCTAACTTCCATAGCTCCTTGTATCTCTCTCAGTAAAGGAATAATACTAGTTTCATTAGATATCTCACTAAATAATAAATAAAAGTTCTCTCACTATTTCAACTCAGCACTTCAGGATTTACTCAGACTGTAGAATGCAGAGTTTCAGGGCCTTAAGCTGAGTGCTAAATTGCTATTAGATTGTGAGAAGAGGGTTTGTCATGGTCTGTCTTTAGGACAAAACAGTTTGTGGTCTGCAACTGATGTACAACTTATTAAATCTAGCTCCTAAATCACTGAAATGTATTCTATTCATAGACCATTTCTACTTTGCACAGTTGGTCAGGGTTTTGAAAAAACAGAAATTAGGAATTATCTCCTTTTACTCTCCAGTGGGAAGGCAGAATACTTAACGAACAGGGACAAAGACTATGAAAGCTCAGAGATCCTAAGGTCATCCAGGAATTAAGAAAGACACAGAGCAGTATGGATGGATTTTGGACCAAATTGTACAGCTGATTAGAAAACAAGGCCTTTTAGTAGTCAGTAGTCTTGAGCCCCGTTTTCTTATTTTTATTTTTTTATCTCTTCTTTTTCCCCAACTTTTGGTAATTAGTGACTTGTCCAGGGCCTGGAGCTACTCATTCCGCATCCAAAGAATTATCACTCTGATCTTTCCTGCTCTTTCTTGCCAGTAAAATGCTATTGCTTAGGTTCCTTTCTCTGAGGAGCATGCTAAGATCCTGAGGATAACATAAAAATAAATTCATGATAAAATGAGAGTGGAGGGTAGGCCAACAACAAAACACAATATTTCAAGTCAGAACACACTGGGTTTTGTCCCTTAACTTTAACTGGTTAGGTGACATTGATCAAGTTACTGAATGCATTCAACTTTAGTTGACTCATAGGTAAATGGGCATAAAGAAGCCTACTTCATGGACTTGTGGTGAGGATTAAATAAAATAATGTATATAACATGTTTGGTGCAGAGTCTTGTGAATACTAAGCATATCGGCATCATGAACATCAAAACAAATACTGTTTCCAGATAAAACAATAGCATTTACATTGAGCCTCTTGAATAATGATAAAGACATCATGTATGAAGATTTGTTTTTCTTTTGTTTGTTTTTTGGTAGAAAGAGCCTTCAGATTCCCCAAAATGCCTTAAGAACACAGGTATCTACTCTATCAAATATGAAAAGGAACAACTTTAATCAACAGGATTCTTTCCTTTCAATTTCTTTCAATGTAGACCACAAGAAAGAGCAGTTGCCTACTGAGAATGCTATTTCTCTGCTTCTCACCACTACACTAGAGCACCAGTGTGACTTTGTCTTTGAGAGTTTAACTTTATTGCTCTAAGAATCCTCATAAAATTCCTCTGAGCTGTGAATCACCTAGATGTCAGTATCTTTGTTTTTATTTTGTGTTTTTAGATGAAAAAACAGAGAATTAACCTCTCAAATATTGATGTAACAAAAAGAGTACATATAATCGATGTTTTAATCTTAATTTTATCATGATTAACTGCAAAAGTTTACTAAAGCCAATTTCTTTCAATGTACTCGTTTCATCAGATGTTTGCCTTATAACTGGGAAAAATCACTTTGCGGTTTTAGGAATAATTATTTTCATCACAAATGTCACAACTAGAAACCAAATTTGAACATCAACACTTCATCATTAGAGGCACTGGTGCATGAGTATTTTTACAAAAATTTTAATTTGTGTTTTCATGTTTTTTGCATTACCTATGACTATCATATTTACAAAACTCGCTTTTATCTACAAGGAGAAGTCTGGCAAATCTGCAAAATTATTCAGTTTACTCTCTTTGGGGGGATATTTGTTGCAATGATGTTTGTGAGGCTTTGGATCAGTTCACTGCTAATCTCAAGGAAACAGCAAATTATCCAGGCTGGGATAGCATCCTAATGAACATACTTTTGTGAGAGCCTAAGCCCCAACCTTTGAGCCCAGGAAAGCAGGGCCTGAAGAATGAGCAAGTTTCAGTCAGCTTTGGACCCATGAGGAACAGTCATTGTAAAGAGACTCTCATTAACTTTGGCCTGAAATATCCCCTGAATGTTTTCAAATTCATTAACTTTCTCAGAGTCACTTAGAGTGCTCTTGATTGGAACCCAATCACAGGTTTCTGTTCTCAAGGAGTTCTTAGATGTGCATCAAAAGTAGTCATGCGATCACAGACGGTATACTTTTTAAGGTGCTCTCTCATTCTACTACCTAGATGCCCTAAGGCAAGTAAAGTATTCCTACTCTTCAGAAAAGTAATCGAAAGGTTCAGTTACTAGGCCTATCCTTCTCTTTCTGCCAAGTGTCTGGAAATAGATTCATATCTCACTGGTGAGATAAGCTTGAATTCTTAACCCACAGAAGTGCAAACATACCACAGTAAACATTTCTTTACAGAAAGGGAAACAGCGAAGTAAGGCAGCAGAATAAGTGCAGAAGAGAAAACAAATATTATAGTTCCAAAAACAATAGTTAGCTGCCACTTTAAAATGTTCAGACATTCAAGTAAAATATATAAAAGTGTCACCATAAAAATGCATTGCACTAAATCATAGGAATTATTTCCCTGTTAAGCACAAATTTATACACATTGGCTCTATATGACATGCTTTCACATTCAAAAAACTTAAAATGCATTAGATATGAAAATTCAAATTTATAAACACTTAAGAGAAAGCTATATGCTTTCATGAAGATCCTACCTTTGTAAAAGGTTTTATCAGCAGACTTGAGTAGGTTAAAAATAAATCATTAACTGGAATAATATGAACTATTAAAAGCTAGTTCAAGTTTAAGGTCAATACAAATAAAGATGAAGCATTATTACTAAGCAACTCTATATAGAGAATTAGATTTACAAAAATTTGATTTTTGTTGTGTTTCTTTATACAAAGCGGGTCACAGCAATGGAATTGTGAGAATTGCCTGATTGCTGAACCAACTGACATATCATGACCATGCAGAGATCCCAGAAAGGAAACCACCATAGTTTGTTTATCAAGCTCTGCCCAAGAAGTAGTATCTGACCAGATGAGAATGAAACGTAATGAACAAACTATGAATTCTGGCTGTGGATCCCAATCTAAGCTAGACATAGTTTCTGCCTTATTGATTTTGTTTGCTTGAAAAAAATTGTGAGACTGTCTGGATCTCAGTGACAGAGCAGGGGCAGCTTGAAGGATATTGATGGTATGGAGCAATTTCTGTTTCAACCTGAGAAGTAGGGGATTGTTCTAAATCTGGAAGAAAGGATGGATCCTGTTTTGATGATCTACTGCTGCATTAAAAATTACTCTCTGCAATATATCAAAAAATTGACTGGCCTTGGTGGGGTGTGCCTGTAGTTCCAGCTACTGGGAAGGCTGAGGCAGAAGGATCACCTGAGCCCAGCAGGTTGAGGCTGCGGTGCCCGTGAGCATGCCACTGCACTCCAGCCTGGGCAACAGAGTGAGACTCCAACAACAACAACAACAAAATTACTGCAAATGTGCTGGCTTAAACAATTTTATTTAATTTTTCATTGATTCTCTAGGTCAGAAATCCAGTCACAGTTCAGTTGGGAGATTGTTCTGTTTTTATGTGGATTTGCTTGGGTATCTAATGAGGTTACAGTTAAATGATGGTTTGTGCTAGGACATGTAAAATGACTTTACCCACATGTGTAGTGCTGTGGCAGGAACAGGCATGAGCAGCCAGGGTCTCACTTTGTTCAGATGATTGTCTTCACATAGCTTGAGTTTCTTTACTGGAGCCAAGGGAGAGGAGTTTAAGTGGCAAAAGCACAATCCACAGGACACTTAAGGTCCAGTCTCAGAAGTTATACAGAATTACATCTACTGTATTCAGTATGAGTCCATATCCTAGGGAATGGAAAAGTGGTGAAGACATGGCAAAATAGCATATGGGATGAGATATATTGTTGCAGCCAACACAGTCGAACACAGAACTGCAATGGTTTCTTAGAAAAAATCATGCTGATAAAAACATAATTTTTTTCTCATAATTCTCAGTGTGAACCTTGTAAAGCAGCCATATTTTATACTACATGTCCTTAAAGCGAAAAACAGAAGCTAATAAATAGAATTGGCACTCACCTGGCGGAATTGTTCCAGGTCAATTTTGTTACCCACCAACACCAGGGGAATTTCATAGGTGTGACGGACCTGAAAAATGAGCTCTTTAAACTTGGCAGCCTCCTGAAATGATTGGCGGTCGGTGACCGAATAGCAGATGATGAAGCCTTCCCCACCTCGCATGTACTGCTCCCTCATGGCTGTGAATTCTGCCTGCAAGGGGAAAAGATGTTTATGGGATTTGGATATAGAAAATCAATATGGGGTCTAAGAATTTCATCACGATATTTAAATGTTTTAAAGCCTTAAGACTGTTGATTTAATAATAGAAGATTGGATTTGAGAGGTCTTGGGAGGACATGTTAAATAGCAAACTTTACTCATGACCCCCTAGAGATTATATAGAGATGATATATTTTTGATACTTTGATGACTTTTGGAAAATAAATCTAAACGCGTATAATTCAAACATTAAATGTGCTTCAATCTAGGCTATTCATAACATGACTTACTTTAGAATTTTTTTTCACTCCCTATTCTTTGGAACCAGTTTTATTTTTTCTAGGAAAAAAATGAAGAAATAAAATGTATAATCTAAGGAAGTTGGCTTCACTTAGCCAATGAAAGTTAGTTTGTGTAGGAAATCTCCCATAGGTCCTCCACGGGGTTGGGGAAACAAACTAATTTTCTACTCAATACTATAAAAACAAACTAGAGTTAGACCTTAATCGGTCTCAGGAATGAAGGAAGATAATAGCATAGATAATCCCAGAGTCAGTCATGTTTTTGTGTTAGATTTGTCTCATGATGGTACATGAACAGAGGGATCAGGGTAGCTGAGTGATGGGTCCGTTTCTACATTCTGTTGATTCTTCCATAGTCTTCCCTCCCTGTAGAGGAGGTCTGCAGTACATGCCAGATGATACCAGAGCCTCATCCTGGGAGGCACTGCAGTATTAGTCTTTCATGTTGCATCCTACCTGAATAACAACTCAATATTTGGTCTGAATTACAAACTGGAAAGTTCCTTTAAGTATAAAATATCTATTTTCATTCACCTCTAATTATGAATCTGCAATTAAAATGAAAAGGGCCAATTAGATACAAGCAATGGAAAATATAAAACTTGAAATTTGACTGTGGAAGAAGTCGTATTATACATTTTTTTTTCAAGAACATATTGTGATTTGGATAATGTGTGCTGTAAGTAATCAAAGAAAGGAAACTTTTTTTTTTTTTTGAGATGGAGTCTCACTTGGTCACACAGACTAGAGTGCAGTGGCCGCTCCCAGCCAACGCAGCCTCGCCTGCTGGGCTCCAGCTATCCTTCCGCCTCAGTCTTCCGAGTAGCCAGAATTACAGGCACGCGCTACCATGCCCGGATGATTTTTTGATTTATTGTAGAGATGAGGTCTCGCTGCCCAGGCGGGTCTCGAACCCGCGGGCTCAGGCAATCCACTCACCTCAGCCTCCCAAAGGCATGGGATTACAGGCTGAGCCACCGAGCCTGGCTAGGAAAGGAAACTTTAAATGAACATCAGTTGTATTTAAATAACTTGAAAAAATATGACTTCACCTAGTAAAATGTTTACAAGAACTCATATAATGCCCTGTTCCAAGTACTTGTCTAAATAAGTGTTAATTTGATTTAAGATAGCTTGAAAGATGGAAGCATTTACCTAGACACTGGAACTTTGGAAAACTGGGTTGCTTGCAAGTTCAGAGAGAGTTATAGTTAATAAGGTCCTGAGTAAATGAGTAAATCTCTTAAATAATTTTCAATAAACACAGAACAAATCAATCAGTCATTTCAAAGTTATAAGAACTGATTCCTAGAAAGAAGAGATTTGTACAAGGATAGGCAGTCACCTAATATATAGAGTTGGTTCAAAAAATCCATGCTGACTCTCATTATATTCGTTTACTTATGCTTAAATTTTACTTTAACACAATCCTAAATTATACCCTGTGAATGAAATATACTTACATGGAAGAAAAAAATTCTTTTGGCTCTCAGTTCCATCCCCAAAACAATATTGGGTTATAAAATAATTGATCTCTCTCATAGTTCTGACATTTTCTGACTTTGAAACCCTGTCTCAATCAGAAGGCCATAGTTGATAGGAATTCCTACATTTTTTCAAACAGAAATGATCAAATCATCTTAGAGAAATATTAGCTTTTTAGGAAAATAGAAATAGATTTGTTAAATCAGTTGTATCTGATTAAAATCATAATAAAATGCACACAAAACTGGAAAAGATATATTTTACAATACAAAGTTTACCTTATTTTCCAACTGTGATTTTAAGCTTTAAAATTATTTCCTTTCAATTGTCTACTTTTAAAAATGAAAGTGGATTGCATGAACCTGCTGGTTCGAGACCAAACTGGGCAACTTGGCAAGACCTGGGCTCTACAATAAAAAAAAAATTAGCTGGGTGTGGTAGAGTGCGCCTGTAGTTCTGGCCACTTGGAGGGCTGAAGTGTAATGATCACCAGAGCCCAGCAGGTTGATTCTGGGGTGGCTGTGAGTGTGTGACTGCACTCCCGCCTGGGCAATGGAGTGAGACTTCAATTCAAAAAAAAAAAAAAAAAGTTCAAATGGTACAGAAGTATATAGTGTTAATTTAGCTTTCTTCCCATATCAACTGCATCACAGTTAATAGATTTTGTTATCCTTACAGAAATGTTTGCTTATATACAAGCATGTACATATTTGTTTTACCTTTATGGATCTTCTATACTCAAATAAAAACATAATATATACAAGATTTTACCATTAATTGAAAGTTAATAGCCCTAACATACCTTGAAAATAATTTCATATAAGCTTATATAAATATTGTTTATTGTTTTTTATGGAGGGATTATAATTTCTTTTATGTCTATACAGTAATTTATTTAGCTTCTTGTCTATGAACAGGTATTTATATGACCTCCTTTTGTTTCTATTACAAACTACACTGTAATATACATGTATATTCTTAATCATCTATGTTGCATGGATTTATGTATACCTGAAAGGTAGTATTTCTAGGCCTAAGAGAATATATGCTTTTACTTTTGAGAAATAATGTCAATTTCACCACCAAAGACATTGTATCGATTATCATTTATCCAATGTTATTTAATATTATTTCTCTTCATTCTCAACAATGCTGCTTATCATCAAACTGTTCTACTTTTACAAATTTTAGGATAATTACATTTCTTGTGTCTGTATTTATTATTTGTGAGTTACATTTAGTATCTCCTTTGTATTTAACCCATCTTTCTTCAACATATGAATTTTTAAATTTTAAAGATATGGACTATAAGTCAGGATTAGTTATATATGCCACTTATGAGTGGTCTACGTACAGGTGAAGTTTGGGCCTCCCATTGGTCCTCACTTCTCCTGGTTTAGGATCAGGTACCCTTAATGATATTATGTGCTGCCCCCTCACTCCCTTGCCAGTGTCCCTCTACTGCCAATCACTTTCTTGTAGTATTATGATAAATGTTCAGGATTCACTTATGAGTGAGAGCATGTGTTATTCAGTTCTTTGTTTCTGTGATAGATCACTGAGTATGGTAAACTCTAAATCCATCCAAGTTGTTGCAAAGATCACAGTTTTTTCCTTTTTATGGCTGCATAATATTCCATCATGTATATGTACCACATTTTTTCATCCTGTCCACATTCAATGGGCAGAGTGGTTGGTTCCATGTTTTTACTATTGGGAATAGTGCTGCAATATACATGTGTGTGCAGGAATCTTTTTTCGTAGAATGATTTGAGTTCCTCTAAGTGTATTTCTAGAAGGCAGATTGCTGGGTCATATGGCAGGTCAATTTCTAGGTCTTTCAGAAATTGCTACACTGTCTTCCACAGAGGTTGTACTAGTTTACATTATCACCAACAGTGTACAAGCATGCGATTTTCTCTGCATCCTCTCTAGCATCTGTTGTTTTTTGAATTATTAATGATGGCTATCCCGATTGGAGTTAGATGGTATTTCAGAGTGGTTTTGATTTGCATTACTTTAATGATTAGTGACAATGAGCATTTTTTCACATATCTGTTGACTGTTCATATGACTTCTTTTGAGTAGTATCTATTCGTGTATTTTGCCCACTTTTTTTTTTTCTTTTTGGCACATTTGAGTTCCTTATAGATCCTAAATGTTTGGCCTTTGTTAGATACACAGTTGGCAAATATTTTTTCCCATTGTGTGGCCTGTGTCCTCACTCTCTTGATGGTTTCTTTTGCTTTGCAGAAGTTTTTCAGTTTGATGAGGTTCCCCTTGACTATCTTGTCTCTTATGTCATAGCTTTTAAGATTATAATCAGGAATTGGTTGCCTATTCCAATGCCTAATGTTCCTGAGTTTTCTAAGATTCTTATAGTTTGAGGTTTTACGTCTAGGTCTTTGATACATTTAGAGTTGATTTTTGTGTATAGTGATAGGTAATGGTCATGTTTCATTCTTCTGCATGAGGTCAGTCAGTTTTCTCAGCACCATTTACTGAATAGGTTCTCCTCTCTCCTGTGATAACTGTAGGAGACTTTGTCCAAGATGAGTTGGTGGGGAAATTGAAGTTTTGCTTTCAGAATCTCTATCCTGTTCTTGTACCAATAACAGGCTATTTTGATTATTATAGCCTTATAGTAAAGCTTAAAGTCTGAAAGTGTGATATCTCCTGCATTTTTATTTTTTCCTGAGGATTGTTTTTGCTATTTGCAGTCATTTTCATTTCCATATGGTTTTCTGTATTGTCATTTTCAGGTCTGAGAAGAATGATGTTGGTAATTTAATGGGTATTGTGTTTAATCTGCAGATTGCCTTGGGTAGGATGGACATGTTAACAGTATTGATCTTCTAATTCATGATCAGGGAATATGTTTTTCATTTGTTTACATCTTCTTTGATTTCTTTGAGCAGTGTTTTGTAGCTTTCGTTGTAAAGGTCTTTCACTTCTCTGGTTAGGCAGATGTCGAGGCTATTTTGTGGCTATTGTAAATGAGATTGTGCTTTTTATTTGATTCTCTGCCTGTTTGTTGTTGGTGTGCAAAATGCAGCTGTCTTTTGCATGTTGATTTTGTATCCCCAGACTTTGCCAAAGTCAACATATGAATTTTATCTTCTTATAAAGAATGTAGCAGTTTTTCTGGTGGAGCCTGGTTCTTTCTGTTGTTCAATTTTTTTAAAAAATTTGAAATTAAGACATAAGAAAAAGAGCAATAAATTTGACTTCATTAACAAAGATGTACCAAAAATAAATAAATAAAAGACTAACAAATATGAAAAGTCTAAAAACTATTAGGAAGACAAGCAAATTACAGAAAGCTAAAATTTGCTGAGGATAATAGTGGATGATGTAGTGAATAAAGGTTTGTTTGTTAACCAGATTCAAAATCACACACAAATCATATTAAAAATAGATATACCAAGGAACCACAACTGATCTGAATTGGAATTTTCTGTTATGAAGGTCCAGCATTTGTGGGTTTTTTTTTTGGGGGGGGGTTTGTTTTTTGAGTTGGAGTCACACTGAGGTGCCCAGACTGGAGTGCAGTGACATGCTCCCGGCCACCACAGCCTCAACCTGCTGGACTCTGGCGATCCTTCCACCTTAGCCTTCCAAGTAGCTGGAACTACAGGCGCGCCCTACCATGCCCAGCTAATTATTTTATTTATTGTAGAGATGAGATCTTGCCAAGCTGCCCAGGTGGGTCTCGAACCCACGGGTTCAGGCAATCCACTCACTTCAGCCTCCCAAAGCGCGAGATTACAGGCTGAGCCACCGAGCCCGGCTAGCATTTGTATTTTTAAGATTTCCCAAATGATTTGCTTTGCACTTGTCTTTGACAGTTATGTAACTGTGTTGATACTCAGAAGTGGTCTTGATAATCTGTAAGTGGAGAACAGAAGTGACAATACATGACAATACATGACCTGTGACTCACTTAGTGCCTGTCTTCTGCAAGTCACCTGACCTCTCTGAGCCTCCTTTGTTAATGAGGGATTTGGACACACACTTAACCCGCCTTACAGGACTGTAGAAAGGTACAATGTGAAAATGCTTTGATGAATTTTTAAACTACGATACAAATTAAGCCTATTATTATCTCTGGTACAAATTCTGAGGAATAGAGCCTTTCACTGAGAGAGTGGACATGAAATCTTTTAGTTTCATTAAATACAAATGAGCAGTATTTCACATATATGCCTAATTAGAAAATTACTGGTTTTTTTTCCACATAGTAAAATCTTTCTACCAATAAAACGAACACAATAAGTTATCACAATGAAAAGGTAAGATATTTTCTTTTAGCTGACCTTTCCCTTTTTTTTAAACCAACCCCTAGTACAACACATGCATCTCTGCACAATGTGTGTGTGTGTGTTTGTGTGTGTGTGTGTGTGTTGTGTGTGTGTGTGTGTTTGTGTGTTTTACTTAAAGATGCACTGGAGACTGATGGGGCCAAAACAATTGAGTGAAAGCTTTGCACTATGTATCAACTTAATAATACATGATACGGAAATCACTTTAAAACGAAAAACACAATGTTTAACATGTTGCTTCCGTCTTCATTTACCCATGAATTAAAGATTCCTGTGCTTTCTGTTCTGTGTATCCTGAATGTTAATATCTTCTTCATTTGCTTCCTGCTATAAATGAAACTTGTTGGTTAATTATGCAGGAATGTTACTAGATTCAATTTGCTATCTATAAGTAGCAACATTTCTATGAAACAAATCTTCTATATAGAATGCTACAACTACAAGTATATCTAATATCTTCAAAGTTATTCTGAATACAAAATTCTAGATTGATCAGTATACATTGATATACTCCCTTGTATTAAAATAGTGTAAGAATGTTCTCAATTTTGAAAAATGAATAAAGAATTTTTTATGATCTCATATTCCAGTTTCTTGATTGGCAGAATATTTTGAGCAGGTGTTTGGAAATGGAGGAAGAGGACCAGCTCCATGTTGCATTCAAGTAGCAGTACTGCAAGATATAAGTACTTCACAATTTACAACGTGCACCAGCACTATATTCAGACCAACTTTTTAACCACCCCCACTACAATACACACATACCGTTGTCAATATTGATCTGAATGCCTTTTTGCCAGGCCCATAATAACCACACTTGCAAACTATATTTATTCTCTTAGTGCAAAAGAGTAATTCAAAAAGTCAGTCACTCATGCACCTAACCCTATGCGAAGTGGTAGAACATATAAGAAAAACAAAACAAAACAAAACACCTGGTTGATGGGCTCAAACCTCACCATTATATAATATAACCATATGACCAATCTACGTCTGTACTTTTTGAATTTAAAAAATTGTTTTTAAAAAGTCTGGCCTACATTGATTGAAAAAATACAACTAGGCCAGGATAAAGCAAATGAATAGCAGTTAACTACTAAATTACTCTGGGGGATCAGAGACGGGCAACAGCAATTGGCAGGAAAAAATGAAAGATGACTTGGTGAGGAAATAATATGTGATGCTCTTCTTTAAGTTTATTATTCATAACGATCTCCTCATCCTTCATGTAACCACATTTCCAAAGATTACATATTGTCACCCTTAAATAGCATTTCATGGTTCAAATTCAATATTTGCATGCCAGTTAAGCATCCAGGGCCTACGACAAGTCAATAGTTCAGTTTTTGGAGGATGCCAAATCATCAATGTGATTGTCGTTTCTTTCATTTATGTACTGTCACAGATGGACAAATTAAAAATTAAAATTTTGTAAATAATATAAGCCTAGGTATTATAAATTTACTATAATTTATGCAAAGCACAAGGATTGAAATCAGTAGGAGTAGTAGTCCTTTATTCTTAGGCTGATGCTTTAAACTGTTAAGTATGTTCAAATGAAATGAAAATGACAAAGCTTTTATAAATGCTGATAATATGGGGTCAAAGGTTGTGTCTAAAAGGCAAAAATAATTTTAAAATATTATTGTATGGTTTTCAGAGAACAATAACCATCTCCATCTGGGTAGGTTTACTTATCACTTGTCTTTCAATAGTTGACACACATATTTTTAGGGATTCATTATGTCATGGAATACTGCCTGTACTGTGCTGAGCTCATTCATCAAATATTAACTGAGCACTTGTATAAGCTATGCATGTTAAGATTTGAGGGGACTTGAAAGAATACATATAACAAAACAAAAATGTGACTAGATAAATTCAGAAAAGGACAAATAACAATTAGGTCATTAAAGTCATGACACAGTGAGAAGACAAGAGTTTGATCTACAGTTTGACTCTGAACTTCTAAGCAACCCAAGCTACATTAGAAACATGATCAATTACATCGCTTTTGTGGTCAATAACAACATATTAATTTGACACAAATCTTCACTGAGCACTTAGAGCTGAAGGCAATTTCTCTTCTGGGGTTTGAAATACAGGACAACACCCTCAATGTCAGCTCAACAAGATCTACAGTATCAGGTATCCTAAGACTCTGTTTGTGTTTTTCAATGTAGGTCTAGCCAAACATTTTCATAGACATACTCAACAATGCTTATGGAAGGCTCAAGTGAAAGAAAAGAACAGTTGTTCTGGGAAATAAAACAGGAGGCTGAGATTCAGGATGATGTTTAAAATCTCTTGTTTCTGGTGCTTGAAAAACTAGAAAGAGCCTTGATTCTGATGCTGGCTTTGAAATTGCTGGCTGAAAGATACTTAAAATGGTTAAAGATAACCAGGCTCGGTGGCTCAGCCTGTAATCCCGCGCCTTTGGGAGGCTAAGGTGAGTGGATTGCCTGAGCCCAGGGGTTCGAGACTCGCCTGGGCAGCGAGACCTCATCTCTACAATAAATCAAAAAATCAGCTGGGTGTGGTAGCACATGCCTGTAATTCCGGTTACTTGGAAGGCTGAGGCAGAAGGATCGCTGGAGCCCAGCAGGTCGAGGTTGTGGTGGCCAGAAGCGGCCACTGCACTCCAGTCTGGGCGACAGTTTGAGACTCCAACTCAAAAAAAAAAAAAAATGGTTAAAGATGGTCCCTGGAAAAACTCTTATCTAAATACAACTCAAGTAAGCGTTAAAGTCACAGTGCAAAGTAAAAATGTGAGGCCACTTGTTCAAACATTAAGAATTTCAAGATGGCAACAGCAAAGTATTAAGCCAAGTGCAAGGTACTTCTGAGTATGAGGTCCTGGATAATTGCACACATTGCTGCCTTACAAAACCAGTCCCATTGAAATGATATAGGCACAAAATAACAGCCAACAAACCGCACATATGAGGAGAACTCCAAAGAGGACTCCATTGGCAGGTGTCCTAGCAGAAGGGACAGTGGCAATTCTGCCTGGAAGTGAAGTCATTTCTGAAGCATCTTGACCTCAGTGAGGTGCATAGAACTACACAGTGATGGAGGTTACAGGAGTTGTGAGGTGTGGAGTTTTGGGGATACCAAGGGCACAGGGTGTTGTACTGGTGTGTGCACTTCAGGTAGGAAATGAACTTACGGAAAGAGACATAAGTGTGACTCATATAAAGGGGTGGTATGTTTTTGTTGCAAGTGAGATCAGATTATTGAAATCTCTGGCAACCAAGTTTTGGGTTTGATGTGATAAAAATGAAAAACTCAACAATTTTTTTAAAGAAAGTAACAAACAGGTGGTCTTATTTTAGTAGGATTGATCTGGCAATAGTAGGAGTCATAAAGGACAGAAGGGCAAGGAGAAAATCATGAAGGCTTTTTTAGTACCACTGAAGTGATACATAAAGGACAGAAGGACAAGGAGAAAATCATGAAGGCTTTTTTAGTACCACTGAAGTGAAGTTCCACAAAAGATGGAAGAGAAGATCACAATGTAGAAAAATTGAGAGAAAAAAATTATGCCAGACATATCAAAAAAGATAGAATTGAAGCCCACCAGTTTGGGCGGGCGTAAGAGAGACCTGAAATGGAAAACTTCCTTTAAAGGTTCAATCAATAGCATTAGGCAAGATGTTGGGCTTTTGCACTTAACTACCCCTGCAGTTTATATGTGAAAAACATTCCACAATATACATAAGAAATCAAAACAGAGCAATACAAAATGATATGACTTAAAGCTACCAAATAGGAAATCAGAGACACATTAATGCCAAAGGGAATGGAAAATTTAAACTGAATATGGTTCCAGTTACAGTGCTGGATCTGGCAAACAACAGAAATGACAAAGACAAACTCATTGGGTAAGTAAATAACGTATTGGTCATCATGTCCCATCCAAATTTGATTTGTTTATTTAGACACTTGTCATCTACATGGAATTATCCATGGTTAACTGAAAGTATGGTTTATGTGAAAGTTAAAAATCTGAGTGGAGCAATGGTGACAGACTCAGGGGCAAGTCTTTTGCACAGAGTATGTGAACAGGAAGTAGGGTGCAAACTTAACTAGTCCGCTTCAGTTTGGGGGGACAAGTATATATTTGCTACTTTTTTTTTTTTTTTGGAAAGCTGGAGTTTTGCTTCATTGACAGTAAACCTATCTATTTTAAAGGTGATTTTGTGATAATTGTTGTGGACAGTTGTCTTTTAGTTTTATTCCTTTTTGCCAAGCATGCCCAGTACTTAACTGGTCTCAGATTTTGGCACTTATAGCTCTTTTTTTGTATTGTGATTACATTGTTTTACTCTTATTCCAACCTCTAGACTCTACCTGAGTTTCATATTCTCCAAAGCACTAGGAACAGCACCTGGATTAAAGCCCAACACATAATTATATTATCACTTGGCTAATTACTTACTTTAAGATAATTGTTTGTAAGTATGTTACTGTTCCCTGGATAATATACACTGTAAGGGGAGCAAGGTTTGGAGACTGGAAGACAGAGAAGAAAGAAAAAGGTAATCAGATTTTTAAATTAAATGACTAAAGCTTTTAGTTGCTTATTTATTTTCATACATGTAAAGCCAGGTCTTGCGTAACTGTTAGGAAAATCTATATTCCTCTGAAATCCATATCAATTAAAAAGCAATTTAATATTATCTATTTCATTCTCTAGCTTTAGCTATTTGTCTTATTCTAAGAAGGGAGGAGAAAGGATGAATTTTACTGTCTCAGATGCATCAAAATTTCTTTCCCATAGATGTCTGTTTGCCTCGTCTATTTGACTTGTACTTTGTCAAAGACTTAAAGTTTCATGATTGCCTCTGGGTGATACAAATCCACTAAAAGATATTTCTAATCACAGTTGGTTTCCTGTTTATCCTGGAGGTCACTCATGCTGGGAACTGTTTTCCTGCTGATAAAACCTACAGGAATGCATCTTGGAAGAAGCCAGTATAACTGTATATGTGAAAGGATTTCATTCACTGCATTCGAGTCATTCTCAACATGAGGCTGAAAAGATAATTTCAACAAAAATATAGTAAAATAAGAAAATCCACATGACAAAGTTGCAGCTGCTAATTAATTTTGAGTATATGATAGGATAGTAAAAGAATAAAAAAAGTAAAATGATGTGGGCACAGTAAGAAAGTCTCACTATCTATGAAATTCATATTTCTAAAAGTTAAATATAAAAAAAGCTGTTTGGTCCTCCTTAAGTAAAAACTAAATCATCTTGTTTCATAACATTTAGAATAATTTTTCCAGATAATTCTAAAATTTTAGAGTTGGATTGAGAAGCCAGCAGTCCCTCACCACACAAATGAAGAAACTGCTGATCAGATGATACTTGTTCTCCTTAACATCAGAAGTATAGCTAGGAAGAGATTACAAGGTTCTTGATCATCATAAAGTGCAGGATATACTTCATCCTCCAACTTTGTTGTGCATGCTGGGTGGCTGGTCTAACCCCAGGGTCCCTCAGTCAATCCATTAATGGGGAGAAATCCATTCATTTTCCTGTCTGACTAATCTTAAAGCACTGCATTCATTCTGCAGTTCATCTGTCTCCAACGGTTCAAGGGTGAGCCATTTACTTTCTCATAGAATCTATGCTTAACAGCCTGATTTTAAGACCTCCTATCCTCTAATACCATTCTACATATGTAGCATTATCTCCAATTAATCCTGAATATGCTTTCTCTAATGGGGTCACCTCTCTCATGGCTCTGTCAAATAAGTTGTTTCTGTCACCACTGTGCCTTCATGTACACTATTTTCTAAACTTGAACACTTCTAGCTAATATAGAATTGGGTGATTATCAGCTACAACCATTTCACTTTGCAGATGGAAAAGTCACGGCCCAGAAGAGTATCAATGACATTATTTTCTCATAGGTAATTAAAACACAGCCAGATCAGAAAACCTTATCTTCTAATTCCTTCTGCTTTGTATGGATAACTGACCTTCCTTTTCTGTGAATTAAGTCCCACAAACTCTTTTTAGTCAATTACATTTTTTAAAGGAACAACTGCCTAATAATCCCATCCCTCATTCATAATTACTTTTGTACAATTTCATCACTATGAACCTAAAAAGTTAACAATTAATTATATCCTTCTTAATTTCATTCTTAAGAAGTTAAATGTGTGCCATCAACCAAAGTTTAAACAGTCTAGAAGGAAACATCTAGGTTTAAACTGAGTTTAATGCTTATATTGCCCAGTATATTTTGAAAATTAAAAAAACTCTAATTAAATTGCTGCCATTAAAATAAATGTCATTTTAAATAAATAAATTTATATTCTTGCTCTACAAAATATGCATATATTTTAGAATAGACATAATAAGCAAGCTTCTAATTGTAAGGAGTTTGTGAGAATTTAAAAGGTATATTTTCCTAGACAATTTTTAATAAAACTGGGAGTAAAATTTTTTTTAATTATATTGTTAAAGAATATGTCTACACAAGCAAAATTTTCATATTTTTCGTCAAGTCAGCCAATTTTTCTCTTTTAAAAATAAACTTGAAAACTTGTATACCAATACATTATGAACATTTTTAAGTCTATAAAAAAAAACATTATTTACCCCAAATCACTTCAATGTCCTGCAGTACCTATGCGCTCTCAAATAATGTGGTTACCCAAATGTAAATGTGCTTAATTTCACTTCCAGACTCAGGTGGGTTGCTCCATAACATAAAAACATATTCATACCAGTTTGGTAATTTTTGAATAATTTTCATCTAGCTTCTTAAAATGTAATCATTTTAAAATTGAATATTCAACTGCATTAAAAAATAGGCTTTCATCATTAAAGTCAGAAAAAATATGGAGATCTTGGAGAATGAGATGATAACAAGGAAATCTGAATTTCAAAGCTACCAAGGCTGGTTACTATTGTGGTATTTCTTGTGAGATGCCTCAAAATGTATTCACCTGGGACAATAATAATTTTGTGATTTCCTAGTAAGTTGCAGAAGTAAATTAAAAAAGCCTAGATATTTATATATTAGTATCATATTAATGTAGAATATCATATAGTATAATATGCATATCATATACCATAAAAGCATAGGTATTAATATCAACTACTGTATACATTTTATTATTGTAAAATGCACTTTGGTGTTTAGTACATGTAAGAATTTCAAGCAATACTTTTTCTTAAATCATCTTTATTGCAGTGATATTTTAAAAGTGGAAGATTTCTGTTCAAGAAGTTGGACAATTTCCCATTTCTTTGCCCCTCAAAATGCAATTGCAATCACAGAATTGCTATTATTATTACTTTATATATATCATCATTGGAAAACAAAATAATGGCAACAGTATCTGAACATCTCTGGAAGATTAAAGGTGAAAGCCAAAAAAAAAAAAAAAAAAAGATACAGAAGGTGTCTTAATGAAGTCTTTGGAATCTTCAAACACAGCATCACCATCAAGTAAAAAACGTCAGAGTAATTGAATAAAAGAACAGTTGTAACAAACACCCTTTTCCTTACCTTAGCAGCTACTGATTTTGCTCCTTTCTCAAAGCCCTGCAGGTCCTGTTAAGGAAGGAGGAAGGTCTAGCTCAAGGATACTCTTGTGTGAGTGTTGGGGCCCTGGGAGACAGAGCAAATGCTGAGATGACTCGAAATTGCTTCACAGGAGAGAGCAATAGGAGATGGCTAAATGAACCAGGACAGTGCTCAGATGAGAAGTATGCTAAGTAATTCTCCCATATTACCCTATAGCCAAACCACTCTCCAGTGTTTTTGTAGAAGTCTTTTGCCTGCAAGTCTTTCAACTTTCGGCAAACACTGATGCCACAGAGTTGGTTAAGCACTGTGGTGGGTGTCCTGAACTAACTATCACAGCACATAGTAGATGGTGTCATTGCAGTTGTGTGTCGTGCATCTGCTGGGTTCTAAGACCCACGAGGGCAGAAAATTCGTCTAGTGTGTTCATCTTTTTTTTTTTTTTTTTTTTTTGAGTTGGAGTCTCACTCTGTCGCCCAGTCTGGAGTGCAGTGGCCGCTTCCGGCCACCGCAGCCTCGACCTGCTGGACTCCGGCGATCCTTCCGCCTCAGCCTTCCGAGTAGCCGGAATTACAGGCATGCGCTACCATGCCCGGCTGGTTTTTTTTTTTATTTATTGTAGAGATGAGGTCTCGCTGCCCAGGCGGGTCTTGAACCCGCAGGCTCAGGCAATCCGCTCACCTCAGCCTCCCAAAGGCGCGGGATTACAGGCTGAGCCACCAAGCCCGGCAGTGTGTTCATCTTAATATAGCCTTCACACAAAGAATCTGATATATATGTATACTCTGATCTATATTATATATATATATATATATATATATATATATATATATATATATTAGGCAAATCATATCCTGAAAGCCAAATAAATGAATACATTTTTAAATTATAGTATTAGGTGCACTATCACTTACCTTATGAAATTGCCAGGACACATATAGACTTATACAACTTACCCAGCTTTTGTCATAACAAAAGTAGAGTTCACATTTCAAGTCAAAGTGAACAATATTCAGTTTCCACTGAAGGATGTGAAACAACAGAGTAAAGTGCAAGAGATTGTTGTTTTTGTTGTTGATGGTGTTTTAAATTCAGATAGTGCATAACTATGGACCATTCTTAAAAATGTTATGCTAATGAAGTGAAGAACTGAAGATATTACAAATTGTTCTAACCTCCCAGAAGCTCCCTTCGGTGTCCTTCTATGATTTTCTTCTTTGATCCATTATCTTACTCAGAACACCAATTTAATAGGCACATATTCCTGCATTACATAGGGCCATTTCTACTCCAACTTCACATTAAGGTCAGAAGTCATGTGATATAATAATGAGAATATGACTTGAGAGTACCACAAACATGACTTTGAATCTCTAGGTGAAATTCTTCATTTATCTAAACATCTACTTCCTCATCTGGAATATGGAAAATATAATGCCTCTCTAATACCAGTACTGTGAAGATTAAATGGTGGAATGCATGTAAAATGCCTTACTCTGTTTAGTTCTAAAACAGTTTGCTTATGAAAAATACTAGCTACAGTTCTACTGCCATTTTATTTTAATCCTCATGACACTCACTAAAGCCACTAAACCTAATTTCAATTTGTATTCCTGAATAGTTTGGCCACCAATTTTGTTTGCAAAAGTTCTTGAAAACATGCCTGCTTAGATGCAGTGCTCATGTGGAAAATGCTCTATTATCAGTGTGATTCTAAAATTATGCTTTATGCTATTCTAACCAGGAGGTATATCAGAGAGACTGATGAAGGGGATAGTAAGAATTTGACTCTGCTGGCAATATGATGAGTAGACCATCATACATGGATTAAGATGTGAATAAAAACAAAACAAAACAAAAAACCAATATATCCTATCGAAAACATCAAACCTATCTGCAAAGGTGGTTTAGTTATTGACTAACAGCAAAGCTTCCAGATCTACATTATCTGATCTACTTTATCTCAGGGCTGGATCTAATTTGCTCAAATCTAGATTGACTGGAAAAGAGAGTAAATGAGACATGAATGGAATATTTCAGGAAGTTAACACAAATTTGCAAACCATGGAGATAAAATGCCCCTGGGGAAAATAAAAGACAGGTCCTCAACAGTTCTTTAGGGCCATCTTTACCAGACACTATCTTGCTAACATTCATGATAAGCAACTGGCAAGGACCATCAGAGGTCTTTCCCAATCAACCACCAGATACCCTGTCCTATCTACCACCAGAGACTCTCACCATCAAAACACTCTTCCTTACAAGACACCTGGTGAGTTGTCTGTGCTGACCCAGGAAAACTCATGATCTCCTAAATATCCTCTGAGCTTACTTCCTGTCCTTTTCCTCTTAATGTTAAATGTTACTTGGCTTGTTGTGCAACGCTGAACCTATAACATATATGTATCGACTAAGTATACTACTACACATGGTTTGCAATATTGACTGACTTGTGGCATGGCTTGGGCCTGTGTGCCCATGGCTCTAACTACCTAGTAAACAAGTAATACTAAGAATAATTGCCTCCTGGAAACTCAGTACAGCTCGTGACTTTTCTGATTGAGATAGCATCAATAGAAATCTTAACCTGTGGAAAGACACAAGTGTGTGTGGACTTAGTTACCTCTAACCTTGCATCATTCATGACAGTACCTACCCCATAAGGTTGTTGTGAGGCCCAAGTAAGTTATTACAGCTAATGCTCTGTGAAGATTTCTTTTTATAAAGCACTTCCAAGACTACCTGGGCTTAGTTAGACTTAATATGCTTTAGCAACTATCAACATTGCTTCTCCTACTAGGACTGTTTCCTTTGCTTAGCCTAAGATAGAACTATTTGTCATAAATGGTCAAGAATGAGATATGGAATTTGTAATGTTGATTTGCCCCTTTTAATCACCTATTAGGTTGAAACAGTTACAATTAAACTTAAAACCTACCAGAAGAAATTTTATCTTATCTCTAATAATGATTTACTTAATGCTTAATCTGGTACTGCTACAAAAAAGATTACTTGTTTTAACTTTAACATTTTTGTTTTATGTTATATTGATTCAAACACTTGTTCTTTTTTCCAAAATTAAAAAATCTTTACTTTTATATATTTATTTATTTTTTAGTTGGAGTCTCACTCGGTCGCCCAGACTGGAGTGCAATGGCCACTCCCGGGCACCGCAGCCTCGACCTGCTGGGCTCCAACGATCCTTCCGCCTCAGCCTTCCAAGTAGCTGGAACTACAGGTGCACACTACCACACCCGGCTAATTTTTTGATTTATTGCAGAGATGAGGTGTCGCCAAGTTGCTCTGGTGGGTCTCGAACCCGCGGGCTCAGGCAATCCACTCACCTCAGCCTCCCAAAGCACGGGATTACAGGCTGAGCCACCGAGCCCGGCTACTTTTTTTTTTTTAATCTACTGAAATAACATTAGTATTCATTTCCAAAATCTGAACTGCAAGGTTGGCCACAAACACAATTCTTTCTTCTAACCCTATGGTAGAGAAAGACATAACCTTTGATAGGTTTTTGTACATCATATAATATAGAAAACAAAAGAAAAATACTTGTGTTTTTTCAAATTTTTATAAGTACAATAATACTGTGAAACTGGTGATCAGAGCCAGAAGAATTTACTCTAGAGAGGTTCATACATGTACATGGCAATTTGCATTAATCCTGACCATTCCCCTCTTGTTTTTCTACCTGAATGAAGGTCTAATAGGTAGATACATAGATTAGCACTGAAGAACACATAGATTAGCACTGAAGAAAAAGCCAATATTCGTGGTTTAAAGCAGCCAGATCTGAATAACAATGGTCCAGGAAGGGTATATTGAAATGTCCCCATTCATTTATCTATGTATACATGTATACACATTTTAAGAAAGGAAGAAACTATATTAAAACTGTAATAATATATACTGATAATAAAAGATGAATACAAGTCATGTTTGACTTCTGCAATTACAAGAGGTGCTCAAAGTGGTTACCATCAACTTCCATACACTTCTGATTAGGCAAACTACTGCCTACTTCATGTTGCTGCATGAAGTCTCCCATATCTTCCCTTGTGCATAACACATAGTACCACGAGACTCAGAACTTATTATGAATGAGTGCAATTGTTAGGTGTGTTGGAGGTTCTGCTGCATACTCATGCCTCCATTGTCGTTGTACATTCACAATGTTCTTGAATTTCAAATACTACTTCAAAACGGCCTTGAGCTCCTCAAATCACGACTGTGCTTCTGCCATTTGCTGTGACTGTCCTGCCGGTCGCATGGTGATGCCAGCATTCATTTGATAGATGTTATCTTTTGAGCGAACATTATACCACACATTGCTACCATAATTCATTTCAACTTCAGAAAGTAATAGATAGATGGCATCTTTTAAAATTTGTATACATACAACATGTGTCTGTGTGTGTGTGTGAGAGAGAGAGCTGTATCCTTACCTCACAAGAGCTTTGTGCTATACATCCTTTCCTATTTTCATCCACTCCTTAGAGGGGCATCCTATTATCCTTGTGTCTCCTTTTATATTGTTTTTCTTTTTTTTTTTTGTCTCTTCCACTGCATGGTCATGTACAAAGTTAGGACTGGATCTTATCAATGTCAGCGCTGCATATGGCACTAAGTAAGTTTTCCACAAATATTTAAATGAATGAAAAATCACAATTTATACAAAGCCCTTAACAGTATGTGTGCCTCTTTCATAAGTTTCATTTTTAAACCAACAATATTGAAAGGTATCAACAATTTTACATTATGCTTATTGGAAAAATGAAGCTTAGGACTAGTCACTATTCTGACAAAAATACCACTGACTCTAATTCTGCTGTATTTCCCAAATATGTGCTAGTAAGTTTTCTGATTCTTGGAGTAACAATGCCATTTGTTTTATTGTACAAAATCTCACTGGTCTAGAGCTTTAAAAACAACTGCTCTAATAGTGTGTAGCAAGGCTCTATTCATTCCTAGTTTATATCTTGGAAAATTGTGCTCATTCCCTCAGGCCTGACTCACAGGCTTCTAGTGCATGTTGTTTGGCTTACTGACATTATTCAGCAGAAGGATGGGGGTTGTTAAACAACATTTGCGGGAAAGAAGGAATACTTTGATCTTCAATGTGGGGAAGAGATATCCACACTGCGATTTTTACAGAGGCAAAAAAGAAGTGAGCAAATGGTGTATATCATTTTAGCAGATTTGCATGACTGGAGCCAAGAGCTACTGTCAAGGAAGAAAATAGACTGTCTGTACATAGAATCGAGATAGGAAACTGTCAAGATGGTATGATTTGAGGAACACTAAAAGCCATTCCCTTGCCTAAAAGTACTTTCCCTACTCACCTTCCCAACTCCCAATATTACTTATTTTTCTGAGTTAGAGCATAAAAAGTTCTGTTCACAGTCAAGTTCCTTTTCTAGGAGGGATGAAACTTTGTTTGCTGTACATAGGTACAATGTGAAGTGATTGATCATATTAGCAATGGTTAATAAATTTCCCAAAACAGTGCAAATAAATCCACAATAGGACAGGTAAACAAATGTTTCTAGACAGAGTGATGAAAATCTCTACTCTTGCTATCAAGTAGTATTGTAGCATAGAATGAACCATATGAATTTCCTGTAGGGAAAAGTGCTAAAGAATTTACTGTATTATTATTTGCTTTAAAATACAAATATCTAACATCAAACATTTGAATAGAGTAGAAAAAAAAACTAACATTTGGCTTACAATTGTTATTGATCAGTTATTATTCTGTGTTCATTACTATGTTTGTATATGTTTATCATTTCAGTTTTGTCAATTTTAAGTTCAATCTTATGAAGAAGAGACTAAGGAACTAAAGAGATACCAAGGAACAGAGAGATTAAATAACTTGTTCAAAATCACACAGCTAGTTAGTGATAGAACTGGGATTGTTGTGACAGATAAATTTGTTTTATCTCTCTCATGCCCATCACAGAAGTTTATAAGAGAATAAGCTACTATCTCGCTAGTATTCAGATGCTTGAGGTATCATTTACATATAACTCTTCAGACAAGTTGTTTTAGGTTGTTATTTAAATTGTTCAAGTTAAGAAAATAGTGGGGATTTAAAAATGTGGTACAAATACACAATGGAATATTATGCAGCCATGAATAAGAGCAAACATATGGACTTTGCAGTAACTTGGATGGATTTAGAGTCTATAATACTCAGTGATCTATCACAGAAACAAAGAACAGAGTACCACATGTTCTCACTCATAAACGGACCCTGAATATTTACCATAACACTGTAAGAAAGGGAGTGGCAGTAGCGGGATACTACTGGGATTGGGAGGTGAGGCCCAACATCAATAAGGGTACCTGCTCTCAAACAAGGCAAAATGGGAACCAAAGAGAGGCCCAAACTTTACCTGTACAGTGTCTACCTGTATACCTAATCCTGAATTGTATCCCACTTTGTTAAAATAAAGTATATATTTTTAAAAAGAGGAAATAGGGGGTATGTCAAATACTTACACCGATCCACCTTTTGACTTTTCAAAGAGGAAATAATCCCTTAAAACATAGAAAAAAAAATTGATCACCCACAAACCTCTCCACGTGGCTTGGCGTGAGACCTGCTTTTTTCTCTGTTGCACAGTCTGACCACTGCTGCCAGGATCCAACCTCTATAATTTCTGAATCAGTAGACGGCATGATGGTGTCTCCACCCTCTAGATAGAACTCTCTGAGTGGGAACCCTCTCTTTGCTCAGGAATCTGATAACTTGCCTCCTAGTATATTTCACATGAAGTCAACTTTCACAGCTTTGTGCAGTCTTCCTCTTTCTTTAATGATTACCCTCTCTTCTCCAGCAAGTCCTAGAATGAAGTGGTTTCCCTCAATGTCATTTTGTTACATGTTGATGAGGAAAAAAAAAAACAAAACTAGACGTCTGTCTGTGGAGTTTGCATGTTCTCCCATGTCTGCTTGGGGTTTCTATAGGCACTTGGGTTTCCCCCCACATACCAAAGCTGTGCCTATTAGGTGAAAGTGCCTGTGAGGTGAATTGGTGTGTCCATATAGTCCCAGCTGTGTGTGTGTGTGTGTGTGTGTGTGTGTGTGTGTGTGTGTGTGTGTGTGTGTGTGTGTGTGTGTGAGAGAGAGAGAGAGAGAGAGAGAGAGAGAGAGAGAGAGATTTAGGACCTTGAAGGAATGGCATTCTGTCCAACATGGACTCCCACCTTGTACTCTGAGCTTCTAGGATGGCTTGCAATCTGTGACCCTGAACTGACACAAGTGGGTTGGAAAGGATTAAATGAATGAGTAAAATTCATTGTCAAATAAAAATTTGCAAAATTGATAACAGTCATGCAAATACAAGACAGTAAATGATGCTGTAGGAAAGTGTTCAGTGAACCCTCCTTGTTGGTGATTGAATTTTTAACTTTGTGGCAGTAAGTAGGAAGTGTTTCTGACAATTTTATTTTTTAGTTGTTTAATTTTTAAAAAATTCTAGAGTTGTTGGGTACATGTGAGGATTTGCTACATGAGTAAGCTGCGTGCAGGTGAATGTTGGACTTCTAGCAGGTCCTTCTTCTCCTGATAGTGGGTCTAATACCCAGTGTGTTGCCATGTGCCCCCCTCCCTTCCCAGTAGTGTCCAGTGTCTGCCATTCCAATCCTTGTGCTCCTGTGCCCAGTGCCAGGACCCGCTTATGAGTGTCCTGACAATTTTAAATTTGCAAACATTTATTCCTTAATTTGACCTACCACCACTAAGACTGTAATCATTCTCTGATTCACAACAAATTAGGTAAAAAATTCTTAGTTGTTCTGATTAATCTTTCTTCAATGTATGTATAGCTCAGATTTATTTCAATGTTTAATATTAGAAGTGTTTTGGGTGTTTTTGTAGAAGTTTAGAGATAGTTCTGTTATTAGACATATGTCATAGTTATTTAACTCTTGTTTATATCAATTAGCCTGTGATAACATTGGTTTCATTATATATCATTTTGCTGAAAGCAAAGTTTCCAAGAACTTGTTGAGTATGTTAAGTGATGTTAAGACTTACTGTACATGCTTTGGACCTAAATTGTGGAGTACTCCTTGACTTTTCTCTTTTATTCTTACACCTCACATTGAATCTATCAATTTGGCCTTCAAAATACCTCCAGAATCCAACTACTTTTCTTTCACTAAGGACACCACCATGGTGTAAGCCCCTCCCACTTATTTTATTACAATAGCCTTCCAACTGGTCCTCCTGCTCCTCCAAGGTCTGTTAACCCAGTATTCAGAGTGAACTTCTGAATTGCAAGCAGGACAGATCACTTCCTTACTAAGAACTTGCCAATGGATCCCATGTCATTCAGTAGAAAAGACAAAGTCCTGACCAGGAGCCCACAGGATTATGCAGACTGCCCCTCACTCTTACCTCTGATCCTGTCTCTTACTGTATTTCCATTGCTCACCCCACTCCAGCCACATTGGTTTTTCTCTATTCCTCAAATGTGCCAGGCAAACTCCCACATGTTCTGCTGACTATTTTTTCATACTTCTTATTCCATCTAACAGACCATTGACATTGGTTGTTTATTTATGTTGTATATTGCCTGTTTCTTTCTCTACAATGTAAGCTTCGTGAGGTCAGGGATTTGTGCTCCCTTTATCTGCAGCCATATCTCCTAGCCAAAGGCCATGCCCGGAACAGCAAGGGATGATCAGCCAGGTTAGCCTCCGAGATTTGGATGTTCTCCTCAAGGAGGCAGCCTCCACTCAGCTGCAATGCATCTTTGCGACATGGGAGAGGGGGCAAGAAATATGCATTTTTATGTGGCCTCTCCCAATTTTAAGACTGAGAATGAGTTCAAAATTATTGTTGCTGCGATATTGTTTTGTTTTTAGGTTTTCAAGCTGAATTAATTATGTTGACAGAAATAGTTTGCCCATAAGTCACTACTTTGGGACTCTGCCCTGAGTCTCAGAGATGCTAAGAATATTTTGAGATCTAACACTCAAAGATACTACTTAAGGCCCATTAACTGAATCACACTTATTTCCAAGAAAATGTACAAATTATAAGAGCTAATGTTTTCAACTATCCTAAGAGAGAGCTTATATTACTTCTGGGAAGTCTCTCTCCATTTAGCCATGTAGGAGAGACAAGAAGGCAGTTACAATGATTAAAGAAGTTGTGAGAGTGATTGTTTTAATTACTGCATAATAAAGAAAAAAAACTGTTGCACTAGTTTTTGACTTTGTTCTATTTTGTTTATAAAATTTTTCAGAATTTCCCTTAATAATTAATTGAATTAATAAAGGTAGCAGATTTCTTTTAACTCTTTTTCTCAAATGTAATTTCTTTATATCTGATAACATTAACATTTGCTCTTTATAAGATATTTTATAGGTGTATTTTGTGTAATATGATTTAACTGAATTAAATTGTGCATTGATAACTATTCCATAAGAGTTTCTTTATTTGCATCCTGTAACATACATAGTCACTAAGTAAATCTGACTGTTTAAGTTATATATAAATATATATATGGCATGGTGCAATGGCTTACACCTGTAATCCCAGCACTTTGGGAGGCTGAGGTGAGAGGATTCCTTGAGACTAGGCATTCAAGAGCAACATGGGCAACATAATGAAATTTTGTCAATACAAAAAAAAACCCAAAAACAAAAAACAAAATAATTATTTGCTTGCCTCATTGTTGGGCTATGAGTTTAATTCTTATTGAGGCATAGGCTCTTTCTTGAAGAGCCAAAACACAGACTGGCAAAGATATTTTATGTTAGAATGTCACAGCTGAAATGCCTCTGAGAATTTGGGCACTATAGATTGACTGTAGGTTTTTGACACTGGAAACTTGCCTAAGCAAACATTATGAATTTGGTTTGTTGAGTGGTTCTTCATGACTGAATAACCATAAGCTTATTTCATTTACGCAGTGATAAGGTCATATTGGATTTGGTTACTAATATAATTATGCTGTATTAAGTATAGTCTTTTTTAACTCCAGCTCTTTTATTTTTTTCAACATGCATACTTTTTATTTCTTTCTCGGACTTATATAATGACTCATTTTATCATATCTGTTAAGGACTATGTTTACCAGATATGCAAGCTACACATAGAAAATCCAAAACAGTCAGATCAAATCAGTTTACCTGCAAAAAGGAGGCAAAAAATAGTAAAAACATTCGATGGATTTTTAAACCAGTTACATCACTTAAAATACTTGCACAAAAAAACTTAGGAAAAAGAAATACCAGAAAAATGGTGTTGACTGAAGAACAAGCATTGATATGTCCAATTTTTTTGTTGTTTAATTTTGTACAAAGACATATATAGATATAAATATATAAATGCTATGAATATTTTAGATGCATATTTTATGTAATTGCACATTATCTTTTATAACAAACCTGTTTTTTCAAATGTAAAAGTAAATAAATTGTGATATGTAGACACTATGAAAAAATATAAGGGGTTTAGTCTAAAAGAGTACAAGCTTGCATTCTGATATAACACTGTTATCAAAAAATGGCACCCACCGCAAACTACCAGTGTAGATCACTGGTTCACACAGCTTTATGCATCTCATAAATTGCATTTGTAAAGACTTCCCAATTGATTTGGATAATACTTGTCTGGGAACCACACTTTCAAAATCACTGATATAGCTGATTTTTTTTTAATCTCTTCTTTTTGATAGGTCTGTGAGAACTCTACTAAGTTCAGAACAGATTTATTGTATCCAGGAAGTAGTCTGTTATCTTTTAAACCTCATTGAATCTAATGTTTTCTATTAGTTAATAAGCAAGTGTATAAATACATTATTTAAATACTCTAATCATGTATAAGGTACCTAAAATTCAGAGATATTTCAGGGGTTAAAGACTAATTAATTTTCACTTTTTTTTTTTTTGAGTTGGAGTCTAACTCTGTCGCCCAGACTGGAGCGCAGTGGCTGGGAGCCTAACCTCGACCTGCTGGGCTCTGGCGATGCTTCCGCCTCAGCCTTGCAAGTAGCTGGAATTACAGGCATGTGCTACCACACTCAGTTCATTTTTTTTTTTTTTTGAATTATTGTAGAGATGAGGTCTTACCAAGTTGCCCAGGCAGGTCTCGAACCCACGGGCTCAGGCAATCTACTCACCTCAGCCTCCCAAGGTGCGGGATTACAGGCTGAGCCACCGAGCCCGGCTCATATTTGTTAATAGGGATAGAACAGAATTTTCTTTCTAACTTTGTAAGAAGTTTACAATCATAAATTTGCCAACTTTGTTCTTGTTAAGGAACCTGTGGAAGAACTAGAGACTGGGAATTACCAAGAATAAAACTACATTGGCCTAAAATCTCAAAAATACAATTCTTGCTACAGAAGGATTAAGATCGAGTGCTCTGCCATTTCAGAAGAGATGGATATGAAAGTGGAATTAGTGGTTAGGATCCAAAGATGGTAAATGAAAAGATATACAGGGTCAATATTAGCTCTGAAGATATCCAATTAGTCTTAACCTAGACTTAGTCTTAAGCTAGGCTTTTAGAAGCTCAAAATAAGATTTTATTTTTCTTTCCCACTTAGTTCTAAAATGTCTTCATCTGGCAAGAGGTACTTTGGACCAGAAACAAAATGGGTGAACAAAGAAGAGATATCTCTTTTCTCTCTCTCTCTCTCACATTTCTCAATATGAAAAGGGTAATTATTAATATGACACTGTAGAATTTCCAGGTGAGCATATTGAGGAATTTGAGCTAGATTTTAACCTAAGGATTTTAACATATGGATTTGAAAAAAGCTGACCTTCAAGAGCACACAAAAGTACTAACAAAGACAAGGATGTTGGAAATTGAGACGCGTAAATGGTGAATAGTTAGTGGTTCCATCTAGAGAGAAGGTTTAAATGAGAGTGGACTGAATTCCTTTGTCTTGAAATCATGGCTGACAGCTGAATTGATTAATTTATTTGTGGAGCCTGGGTCAGATTGTTTGTGGATGTTGTGATAGCTTGATTAGTTACAATTCAATGAGTGATTCTTTCATTGCCCATGGCTGAGCACATTAAGAGAAGGGAATTGAGTTTCTTCAGTGTTTTGTTTTGGATTTTCTGTATTAACCTTTGTTACTTCCTGTGCCTCCAATTTTGCACAGCATGTTAGCGGGAGCAAGACTCCTTAGAAATCACTTAATAAGGATCAAACTTAATAGGAACTTTAAAAGTTACAGTTACAAAAATGAAGGATTTTCTGTACAGAGAATGAGGCCATGAATTATCAACACTGCTACTATCGTGGCATCATAAGCATGAGACAGGCCAAGGAATTAGACAGGGAAAAGTGGGTCAGTAGAACATGAACTATGTATAGCCTGAAACAAACCAGAACACAGGAACTGAATATTGATACAGACTCCCCTGTCCAATGCTAATAGTAACTGTATATCAAATATATTCAAGTCAATAGAAGAACAGAATAGATATAGTTATTCTCTTAGAGGTTAGGCTCTATTGTTTTTACCATATACTTTGTTCTTTACTAAAAATCTGAACTTTAAATAATTTCTTCATGTATGGTTTATATATATATATATCTAAGTATATATCTATATGAAATAGTTGAGCTTTACCTAAGTAAACACAGTTAGCAGAACTACTTAGTTTTCAACAGACTTATTCCTGTCTCAGCATGAAACACCATACCTCCTACCATTCTAAATGTAGCAAATATAATATACTTTTAATTGGAATGAATTACATTTAATCTTATGCAGAGGATATTGAGGCATTTGTGACATCTTTAAGCATAATGAAGAATGGAAAACAAAAGATGGGAATAATTTTCTTAAGCAATACAATGCCCTGGCAGGTTCAGATGCTCAAAGATATTGGCAAACTTGGGTAGAAAAGAGGGGAGGGCTGGCTATTCTACATTAATCCTTAGGGCCTGAGCTCTGATATTTGATCTTCCTCAGTAAAACACTGCATTGAGGGTTTATCATTCAGGGTAAAGTACCAGTATTCATCTTTGGGCCAGAATGAGCAGGTGTCTTGTTAAAGAATTAGGAGTCTAAGAATGAGTTGCATCAGATGGGAGGACAAGAATGGAAGTCAGGGCACAAAACACAAGTTCGGAAAATGTACATGTGTTCTAGAAAATGGGCCTGGTTAGGATACAAACCAGGGACCATCCCAGTTTGTTCAAGGAGTCCTGGATTATGCCTGTTTTGTCTTACTTATTTGTTAATGCATTCTTACCTATGAACATTGTACTATTTGATGTTAAAGAACTTGAGCATCCTAATCCGAGGAAAACCAAGAAAAAAAGACTTCAGCTGGGGCCCTGCTCCCTCAGCTGAAGCAAACCCAAAGCCAGCAAAACAGCAGGACCCTCTCCCAAGTCGCCCTCCAACCACCTACTTCCCTCCCATTATACCTCAAGAAACAAGTTAAATCCCAAAGTATAAGAAAGGAAATGAGAATGTCAGAGAATCCTGCCCACCCTGGGAGCTTAGAACTCTCAGAGCAACTCTGCTCCTGTTAAAGCTTCATTGGTTTTTCAACTCACTTCTCGGTTCTTCTGATTTCCCACAGCTCTACTTCCCATCTGTGCTTCAGTCAGTCACACAGCTGGGGAGAAATTAAAATAGAGAGTGCTGCAGTAATACTCGCAACTAGCAGCTCTAATGAGATGCCCTGCCACAGAGGGCTAGCAAAAGTACTATAGGGCTTCCAAGTCAAAAACAACTGAAGTAGACCACACCCCTTTGTGCTTTGAAAGACGTGTGTGTGTGTGTGTGTGTGTGTGTGTGTGTGTGTGTGTGTGTGTGTGTGTGTGTGTGTTGGGAGGCTTTTGATGAAATGGCAATAATTCCCCTTTGATACCAGAGTGATAGAAAGCTCTGAATGAAGGTATAAACCTAGATCACAAACGGAGAGAGGTTCTCTAAAAGAAAAGATGTATATTTGGGAATGAAGCTCAGAGATAGTCATATTTATGCCACAGAAAACTATATGCATGTTTAGGGAGGTAGAGGAAGAAAAAGTTTTAAAAGAAAAAAATGAGGAGGACTACATAATTTTTTTGAAATAATTATCCTTGCCTACAAAGATCAATAACAAGAGTTATGCCAGTTTGAGGTTGGACAAGCAGTTGCTGGGCCAACGTCCTTGCAGACGATTTTTTGTGTAAGGTTGCAATGACCTTTGAGCAAGGTTGTGATTTTCGTGAGGTCTTTTTTATTATCAGGCATACTGGTGTGATAACCCTCACTTCATATTTTTCCACTGCTCCATTTGTCAGTTTTTTTGTTTTTTGTTTTTAACAACAGAGAGTCCATTTTTATTCTGACATTCACAAAGGACATGCAGAGGAACAGAACTACGTGGGGCTTTGGGCTTAATGATCTGAGATTTGTTTCCTGAGTGGTGAGAACACTTAAAAAAGAAATTTGATTCAATAAAAAAATTAGCTGAATTGCACTGACCTGCATTCTAACCTGTTCCTGAAAGAGGCATTTTTAGGGCTTGGACTATGTATATACAAGAAGGAAAGAATAAATATCTGCTACCCCATATCCATGTGATGCAATAACCTCTTAGCAGCACTAATATTTGTCTTTTTAGAAGTTTTTAATTAAAACAGTTCATGTACAAGATATATGAAATTAAACTCTATTATAAGGTTTATACTAAAACCCAGCAATTAATCTTAATTCTCCCAATATTTTATCCTTCTGTATAAATTTTAAATTACTCTATACTCAATTGCTTATCATCTTCTATTTTTAAAAAAATCTTACAATTTTATTAAATACAAAAGTATACATACACATACATATACAGAGGGTGTCAAAAATGTATATACATTTTAAGAAAGGAAAAATATATACTGATAACAAAAGATGAATACAAGTCACATTTGACATCTTAAAATTTTTGAGAAAAGGTGCTCAGAAATTTTACCATCAGTGTCCAAACACTTCTGAAAAATACTTTGAAAAGTAATACATAGACAACATCTCTTAAAATGTGTATACATTTTTGGCATTCCCTGTATATATATAATATACAATATATAAATAATAATTTAGATCACCACCAGCTTAAGAAATAAAATACTACTAGTACTTTTGAAGTTTCCTGTGTATCTCTCCCTAGAAAAAGGCTGTCTTCTTTTTTTCTAACTTTTTAATTTTAGATTCAGGGGTACACGTGCATATTGATTACATGAACATATTATGCAGGATTTGGTCTCAGGTGGCTTACTCTCCACATACTGAAAACTGTGCCCCGTTTGTAGTTTCTGAACCATAAGTCCACACACAGGGTTGTCTTCTTGAGGCAAACATTATTATGCATTTTTTGCTTATCTTTTCTTACTTTTCTTTATAGCTTTATTCTCCTGTTTTTTTATTACTTTATATCTCTACTTCTCAGCTTTCCCAGAAAATTTACAGAATAAATCACATTTATCTTCTTCTGCAAACACTTAGATTATAGATTCCTTCAATCTACAAAATGGACCCATTTATTTATCCATTTTATTTCTTCCCCAATAGTGTGGCAATCTCTCATCTGTTGACATCTCTTTTTGTCTTTTAGAGTATGCAAATTTTAGTCCTCTAATATAATTTTAATATGTTTTAAAAGAAATAGGGAATATACACATGTTGACACTCTGCCATGTTTATTTTTGCCATCGTATATCCTTCGAATATAAATTCGAATCTCTTCCCCAAATCTTATCTTTTATTATGATCTGACTCATTTTAAAGGGATTTCGAGAACAAAGATTATAAAGGAAAAACATTTCATGGAAGATTGAGCCATCTCAGTGAAGGATAAAGTTGAGGAGAAAGATAATAGAAGTCTTTAAACTAGTGAAGATAATGAAAGCAAAACATATGTGGAGTTTCCCATCAATCCTTTTTAAACCAAAGAAGGTGAAGACAATCAGTGCTTCATCCTCTCATGAGCCAAGTCTACTCCAGAAAGCCCTTTCTGTAGGTTGAATGCCAAAAGCATATATGAAGTCAGACACAGCTGCTGCTTTGGGCATATAGGAGGAGAAAAGGACACTGTCAAACTGTAGGAGGCATTTGTAGAGAAGCAGTGCTAGTTAGAGTCCCATGGCCCACTGATTCCCATTGACACCCAATGCTACTCTTACAAATATTTCTATTATTATCTCTATAAATAAAGGTTTTAAAGAAATATCAGAAAGAGCAATATTTTAAGATAAAGTACTAAAGAACAACTTAGAGACTAGATGATATCTAGAGTTCTTCCAGCTATAGTGTTCCAGGCTGAACAGAGACTTTCTTCATTTCTTCTAGAAGAGATATATTCAAGTATTAACTTGAAAAAAAAGGACATCCAGGTTGCTGATCAGGATTCCTTTGCAAACTAAAGGTTTTATTTTCCTGAAATTTTAAAAATCACAGTAAAAACTTCTCAAAGGGAGGAGTATGAGAGGGGACGCATCAACACAAGTAACATTGAATGTTTGAAAATATGTTACCAACTTCCAAAATAAAACAGATGAATGATCAACATTTGGTCTAGTACATGATCCTTCTGAAGTGTGCTCTTCCTTATTCAAGATGCAGACAGCTCCACAATCTCCATATTATATAGAGTTGATCAGGTTTTAGTTTTTGAGCCATCTCTTGCATGAAGATGAATGTGTTTGGGATATTCATTTTCTTCTTTTTTTAAAAAAAATTTTAAGTCTTAATGAGTCTTAATGAGAAACGCATATAACCACATAGCCTTTTAACTGATTTTTGGTTCCTGATCTCCAGTTTATACAGTAAATCAGTGCTTTCCCATGTTCTACCTACCAAAAAGGCCTTTCTGGAGTAGACTTGGCTCATGAGAGGATAAAACAATGATTGTTTTCAACTTCTTTGGTTTAAAAGGACTAATGGAAAACTCTACATAAGTTTTGCTTCCATTATCTTTATTAATTTAGACTTCTATTATCTTTCTCCTCAGCTTTATCCTTTTAGAAATATGTCACTTTTCAATCACCTACAACTATTATTTTTCTTCTCAGTATAGCAGATTTAGAACACAATAACTTAGATAGCAATAGATTGCCTTCTGTTCAATAACACTTGTATTTGAGGGCATTTCAAAGCAATTTATATCAGACAACTTACTATATATGGAGGTCGGAAGACCAGGACACACTATTGTGTGATATGGGGAGGCTGAGTTAGAACACATGAGGTCATATTTTAACATATTTCTGAGGAAGTCAGATAAGCAGTGATTCAATTATCAGAAAAATAAGTTTGTGTGATAGTTCAAGTTGTTTCAAAATAGAGGCCACAACAGCTGTCACCATAAATTAAAATTGTTCAATAGTACTATTCTCATTTCAGCCAAGAGTTACTGCTTTTGGAAACCAAATTGTGTGCAAAGAAGGGCAGATTCTGAAGAGTTCAAGGATTAACAATTAATAGATGGATGAGTAAAAGAACAAACCAAATACACAAATGATGCCAAGTTGATACAAAATCAGAGGCCATTTGACCAAGATGGCACATGAGAATAATGGTGTGGTTATGAAACAGCGTCTTTCTTTGATATTGAAGATGTCCTGACATCCTCTCCAGTTAAATTTTAAGAGGGTACTATCTGGTTGTGGCTTGTATGTAAGGGTCACAAAATCTTTCCACTTCTCTATGAGTTCATGGCTTTCCCATGTGAAATAGTAGGGCAGTGCAAAAGTAATTGCGGTTTTTGCATTGTTGAACTTTGCCATCAGATATTGAAATGCATTATTAAATAATGTGACTTTCTTCTTTTGTGACAGCTTCCACTTAACCGCCAATGAACTCCTATTCAGGTTGCCCTCATCTCCTAAGTCTTCTGTAACACTAGGTCCTATTGCAGGGATAACACTTCCACAACTAGAAGCATGCAGAAAATGCTTTCCAAGAGTTTGTCAAATCCTAAACTCCCGAAGTCAATCAGAGCAGATACTAGGACCTCTTTCTCTAGTTATATGCAGGAATTCTAATGTAATTGGTTTGGTATAGCCTAATCCTCATGATGTTTAAATTTTAATCATCTTTTTAATTGGGATCCAGTTCACATACCATAAGACTTACTATTTTAAAATACAATTCAGTGCTTTTTAGTATATTTGCAAAGTTGTGCAGCCATCACCACTTAAGTCCATAGCATTCTGATAATCCCCCCAAAAAGCCTCAAGCCCATTTCTTATTCCTCTTTCCTCCAGCTCCTGGCAACCACTAATCCACTTTCTATCTCTGTGGGCTTACCTATTCTGGAAAATTTATGTACGTGGAATAATATATTATATAGTCTTTTTCATCTGGCTTCTTCCACTTAGCATAGTGTTTTCAAGCTTCATCACCTCAGGAAGTTTAAAAGCTCTCCCAGGTGAATCTAACATGCTGCTAAGACTTCTGCAAAAGGGACCATCTCCTCCCATAAAATTAATATTCATTAATATTAAAAAGAAGTATCAGAAAGAGTGGCATTTAAAAATAAAGTAATGAAAAATAGCAGTAGAGACCAGATGATATCCTCCCAAACAACTGGGGATCAGAGGATTTAGGCTATCTTTGGGTTTGGGGGTAATCCCTTAGCACCATAAGAGCAATGCTAATATCTACCCACACTTTACATCCCTGCTGGGGGAAACCCATGCTTAAAAGAAATAGGTCAAACTTCCAATAATCCAGCCAACCCTGACTCAGTGTCCCAGGAATAAGTGCTGATTGTTAAATACGTCCTTTTTTTATTCTCAATGTGTCCCCATTTACTGTCATTCTGCAGAATCTTTGGTCATTTAGGCATGAAGATAGTGAGTCTGTAACCTACATGGACTATTCGGGCTTCGTGGCATAAGATTAAAGTTAGAAATAAATGAAACATGTACAGTACTTGAAATCTGATTTCCTCTCTGCTCCATTTCATGGGTTTGAGAGACAGCAAATCTAATCACAGATTGATCTTATTAAGGCTAATGACCTGATGATTAACAAGAGAAATGCATCTGTGGTCAAATTGCCTGTTTTAATTATTCCAAGGAGCTGCAGCATCAATAGGCAGCAGGCAGCAGGCAGCAGTCTCTCAGAAGTGGGTAGGCTTGCACCTGGCGCCATCTCAATCATGACTCTCTTATTACCTCGCAGAGAATATACATCCAAAAAGCTCAGATGTACTCAAAGTCTCACAACTCGTAATACACAGTATGAGGCTGAGGTGAAAAGTTTAGTCCTGATATGTATCACAGATTGCGACTGGTCCCTGGTGTCACAGAAGACTCAGGATATGAGGACAAGCTGGATAGGAGTTTGTTGGCAGGAGTTAAGTGGAGGCTGTCTCAAAAGAGGAAAGCTGGAGCCTGGTCCAAAATAATCAATAAAGATCTAGAGGACAGAATGTTTACTGATGATTCAGGTAAAAGACTATTTGACATCTGAGGTGTTCTACCACCAGGGCCTCTTAGGGGCAATAAAAAACAAAGCAAACAAACACAACCAACCAACCAACCAACCAAACAAACAAACAAACAAAAAACAGACCCTGGCCTTATAATGGTAATCAACATCAGTTAAAAAGTAGAATAATTCAAAATGATACATGATTTAAACACTTCATATTTACTTAAAATATACAAATGTATATTCATCTTCCAATTTTTGATAGTGAGCCAACACACCCCCTTTTAAAAATAAGCCTGCCAAATGGAGTTATATTTTTGCACAAATCATCCATAATGCATCCTTCATGCTTTACATTTTGATACCATTAAAGTGGGACAAGAATTTAAGACATTTATGAATCTAGAATCTATAAGACTTCAAAATTATAGATTTTTAAAAGCCAAATTTTAAATTGCCTTGCCAACCACTATTTCAATGACAATTTGGGAGGGAAGGGAGCAGAGACTCATGGTTAACATACCATTTCAAGACACTCAACTTAGTCTGAGTTGACTCTCTTATCACACTAATTTATTAGTTCATGCAATTTACTTAAATAATTGCAAAATTATGAATAACTGGTATAAACTGGTTGGAAAACAAATATTACTGATTATTAGTAAGCATGTTGGGAAAAGTTTCAGTCCACTTATAACAGAGAGTGATCTTGCTGCCAGGATTTAGCAATTGAAGACATTGATCATTATAATTTTGAGAGAGAGCAGGGGTCATTGGTGGGTGAATTAAAGAGGAAGCTGGTTAAAAAGAGTGCCTGCTGTCATCGCTGGTAAGAACAGATTGAAGTATTCTATCACAGGTTTTGGGAGGTGGGATTGTCCATATTTTTGCAAGGCTAAAAATGAGTTCCTTCTAAAGAATTTATTTCAAGGTCAGAAATTTGGAAATTTCCCAGTTTTATAAATTAAGTAGATATGGATTTCTGGTTTTAAATGTAATTTTGTGACAACAACCCAGAAATTGTCATCTATTATTCTACCTAGGGCTGAGGGTCTTGATCTGTTATGCTATGAAATACATAAAATATAATTGACAAACTTATGTAGCATTTTAGTGCCTATATATGCATTCAGGAGCTAGAAATGCCCCTTTAGCTAGTTTTGGATGCTGAAATAGTAAGGATATCAATTTTTATTAGTACAGAAATGTCCTCCAGCCAAAATTAGCTAATGTAACAATACACCCCCTACTAACCGAACGTAAGTAAATTAAGAATGCTTTTCATGAAATTTGGGAAAAGGTGTGTTTATAATAAAATGAAGAGAGGATGGCAAGCTTGATAGGAATCTGTTTGGCAGGAGGTAACGAAGGTCTCAAATATCACAGATAATTTGATCATGAAAAGTACTAAAATGTCAGACACTGGCAGACAATATAATATTGCCAAGTTTACAACTCCAGAACATTTCCCCAAACCCTATTCCTGCATGTGAAGTGACTTTAAAATGTGCTACCTAAGCCGGGCTCGGTGGCTCAGCCTGTAAATCCGCGCCTTTGGGAGGCTGAGGTGAGTGGATTGCCTGAGCCCGTGGGTTCGAGACCCGCCTGGGCAGCGAGACCTCATCTCTACAATAAATCAAAAAATCAGCCGGGCGTAGTGGCGCGCGCCTGTAATTTCGGCTACACAGAAGGCTGAGGCGGAAGGATCGCCGGAGCCCAGCGGGTCGAGGCTGCGGTGGCCGGGAGCGGCCACTGCACTCCAGTCTGGGTGAAAGAGTGAGACTCCAACTCAAAAAAAAAAAAAAAAAAAAAAAAAAAAATGTGCTACCTATCTTCACCCACCCAGCCAGACTACATCCTTTGCCTGAATTTCTGTAAAGGTCTCTTCATGATCTTCCTACATGTATTGTCTTCTCAAAGGTCTTTCTCTCCACTATTTCAAGCTGAATGCATATGTAGACACTAAAAGGCCACATAACTTGGTCTCCTAACAGACTGTCAGGATAAGTTATTTGTCAAATTTAGGTCTCTGTACTTCATTTAGACTAATTGATGTGATGAAACTATTCCATTAATAAAACTTCATAATTGACTTGTACTATGAACCATTGCTTAGAAATTTAACTGTTCCAAAGGGGATCAACAGCATGATGAGGACAATATTACTCATGGAAAATAGCAATCATTTATTTCTGTCTACATTTTAGATATTTCTGGGATGATGACTAGCGAAATCACCAGGCATGTGGAGCCCTATAAGAAATCCTCAGCTGGTATCTCTTAACTAAAGTAAACTTAGCACAAGTCAAGTTCCAAGAAAAGATGAATAAGACTATATACACTACCAACCAGATAATAAGGTAGAAAAGAATCTATTTAAGTAAATGATATTGATGATCAGTATGTCAGAAATTTCATTTCTATAGGTTAATTGGAATGTCTTAAGACCTGTTCAAGCTTCTCTCCTCTGTGGTAGATTCCCAAAAACATAATCTTCATGAAGGGCTATTGTTCTGAGCATCATCTCAGAAGAAAATTTAAGAATTGCCACAGAAGTCTATATTACCTAACATCATGAGCATACTTACATGGACAAAACCCCTACAAAACATGTAAACTTGAGAAGATTAGGGGGAAGTCATTTGAATTACTGCCAATATTTTCAGTAGCACTCATAAATGATCCTAGTTCTAGTCAAGCTGAAGGTTGAAACCAGCAATATTAATAAGCTATAAAGATATTTTCCAACTATATTTTCTTAATGAGCCCTATACAAATGATGTAGGCTAGTGTACATACATCAAGATTATACCCATTGTGCTATCATCAGCAACTTTTTTGAGTAGCATGTTTGTTTGCTTTGCATAAAGAAGAAACTTGCTTATTAGTCCCCTAAGTCAGAAGAAAAATAATCTTCCTATTACTAAATATACTTCTCAAAACATCATATATTTGCATATTTTTAATTAATAGACTTTTTTACAAAGTTTATTTTAATGTTTAATATTACTTGTTTGTTAGGGAAGTTTTTATGCATATTACTTATGCTTTTAAAGTTTTTTCCTGTATCTTGGAGAGTCTAATTTATAGGATTGAGGACATGAGGCCATCTTCCAAGACTATATTATTCATGTAATGAATGGAGGGTATAGCTCTGGAAATTTTTTTATTTTTATTTTTTTGTGTTGGAGTCTCACTCTGTCACCCAGATTGGAGTGCAGTGGCCGCTCCTGGCCACCGCAGCCTCGACTGCTGGGCTCCAGCGATCCTTCCACCTCAGCCTTCCAAGTAGCTGAACCTACAGGTGCACGCTACCATGCCCAGCTAATTTTTGATTTATTGTAGAGATGAGGTCTCGCCAAGTTGCCCAGGTGGGTCTCGAACCCGTGAGCTCTAAGGTGCAGGATTGCAGGCTGAGCCACCAAGCCCGGCTTGGAGATTAATTTAAAAGTCATTCTAGATTGTAGGGTTAATACATAAAATAATAAAAAATTGAAAATAACAAGTGTATAGTCACTATATACCCACCTAGTATTTACCCTAATTCCCCAGTGTAAAAGCAATTCAAAAACTTTAGTGACACAAATTCTATATTTTCTTTTCTTCTCTCAAAGTTTAATGAATGTCTGGCTAGAAATATCATTAAGGTTTTTACCAGTTACTCTGGAAGTAGAGTTTTGGAAATAATTGGATAGTAAGGCTGGACAATTTATTGCTGAACATACATACTCAGGTTTAAGAAGAAATGCTGAATCCCTAATATGATTTCATTCATATTGGAAATTCTTATCAAGACTTAGACCATTCAGCCAAGCTTAATGTAATACTATATTCCACTAATTGACATTTGCAACCACTAATTTATCCTAACTACTATTAGAATGAGAGATAAAGAAGCAACTGTGGTACCTGAGACCAACTCAAGAAAGCAGTGTGCAGTTGTAAAATCATCACATTAATATATTGTGAAGATGTGCGATTTCCATGACTGACTTGTCCCTACAGTTAAATTTTATAATCTCATCCCTTGAGTCACTGGGTACGTTACTATTTAAGCTATGTGTTTCTATGGTCTCACCAGAGCCAGAAAGTGGAAGACTCAATAATTCTTCTTTAATCGTCACAAATACTAAAATGGGGTTATCTGACATTTTAATGCCTGTTAGTGGAATCGCCTCCCCAAATTGTATTCTCTCAGAAGGAAGAGACATTAGGCATTTTACATAGTACTGTCCATAGAGTTTCTGTAAATTTATTGGTTTTATTGCCTTTCTATAGTTTAACAAGAATATAATGTTCAACTGGATTTTGCTCATTATTTGTTTTAGACAAAAACGACCATCTTACCTGTATCTTGGTGTTTTTTTTTAGTTGTTCCATAACTCAACATCTTTTCTCTAAATTTCAGATATGAGAATTATAGAGGAAAATGTTCTGGAGTGAAATCATCAGTAACTATGAAAGCAAACTTCTACCATTCGTACACATGAAACCTGCCTGATATAAAATACTCATTCTACCAGGAAGCACTTTGGGTTTCCCAGAATAGCAACTTAATTTTGAAAGCAAAGTTGGATATCTGCAAAGAAAAGTAATACCACTTTGGATTTTACAGTAAATGAAGCTTTCCTGTATTATAGCAGGACAATAAAAGACAACAAAATAATGGGAAGTGAAAACCCGTTTAAAATGGCTTTTATCCTTTGAGGGTGTCAGTTCATAAGCCCATTAAAATATTACTGGTAAAAACGCATTTTGAATTTCAATTAGATATTTTGACTTTCATTTGAAATTTGAAGGGATTCAAGAAAAGAGAACAGCATTTTTGGAAAATAAATGGAAAGATCCTCTACTACTGCCAGAGTCACTCACAGAAGTAATTTGTTTTAGAAAATGAAAGTGTGTTTATCTGAACAAACTTTGAGAGTCATATGGCTTCGCTTCAAAGTAGAAAATAGGGTGCAACATTTTTGGCTTAGGAGCCTGGCAGGAAAAACATGTCTTGATTTCTTAGTGATACCAAAGACATTTATTAGCCTAGTGGGTGGACCCATCATTTAACTTCAAACTGTCATTCTAGTATAGACTCCCTATTACTGTAAGGAGTCTCTGAATGAGGCATTCATTATTATTTTCTTTTGCATTAAAAAATTTAGAATTCAGAAGATACTATTATACAAATAAACTTAACAGTCTCCAGAATAATCCTATATAAAGTGGCTCTTCATCAAATTCTATTTAAGAGAATATTTTTTTACCTACTTTGAAGGCACTTAATGGCTCAGGGACAATATATTTTTCAACTCTTTTGGTCACAGTTTGCTTTCAGTTTTCTCATTAACGTCACATTTAGCACCCTAGCTACATGTAGTTGGCCAAGGAATAATCCAAGTTCCTTAATTAAGAGCATTTAAGCACTGCTGCTGCTTAGTTACCTAACTGATTTCTAATGGAAAAATTTGGTTTCCCAAACTCTATCCTTTTTTTGATTTTCAAATGAAATGCAGCACACTTATTTCCCATGACCTTTGAAGATTCTTAGGAATAAGAACACGTTTAATAAAATATAAGTTCACCAGGGTTCTTGAATCAGAAAAATTCAGGATATATTATTTTCTACTGCAATTGATTAAAAAAGGTACATAATTAAGAAGTAACTACAATATAGCTAACAACACACCAGTCAGAGATGGTGACATGATAGAAGATAGAATCCTTCACTTAATCATTTTTTAATCTTATAAAGGAAATTAATTGACCTATTTAGATTTCAACATATTAGCTATAAAGTATGAAATATGACAAACAAAATTATGAGAGGTCATTTCTGAGATATCATTTTAGGGCTGAGCTGCGATATGGAGTCTCAGTAGACTAGGCCAACCCTAAATGGAGTCACACATGCTGGGTGCCAAGTAATAAATCTGAATTCTGTAATAAGTCAGTTTTCCTAACAAACAAACAAGCAAGCAAGCAAACAGAGATTCACAGCAATGAATAAGAAGGGGCCTAGTTTAGCTGAGATGGCAAGGTAAGAAAGTTTCCTCTGTCTTAACCTTGTAAAGAAAGTAACTTCAAAAGAACCAATCTGCTTTTCATTCCTTATTTTTTATTTTCTTCAGCTTTTTTCTGTCTATAAAGTCAGTCTTTTCTGCTCAGCTCATTGGAACACACATTCTCTTTTATAGAATGAGGTGTTTCCCAATTCCAGAATTATAAAGAAAAGCCAATTAGATCTTTAAATTAAAGTTATTGTAACTTTGTCTTTTGACAAACATAAGGACTTTGTTGTTTCCTAGGTGATTCTGTACTGCATCCTGTCTATAAGTAAACCCAACCACGTTAAAGTTCATATTTCTGGATAAGGCTTTTCCCTCATATATATGTTCCCAACTCGCTTACCTGGGTTAGAAATATAATATAGAAAGACACATCAAGCTTCTTCCTTAAGCCTTGAATTAGTTTCAAGAACTCAGTTTTCCATTTCTTTTCTTCTGGTTTCTGTCCTGACTCCTATAGCTTTCTAGATATATTGGATACTCCCAATATACCCAGAATCCTTCTCACTCTCCAGCTACCACCCTCTAAAATATACAGACAAAAGTTTAACATCATAATATTGCTATAGTCATGAACAAAGAAAAAATAAATCAAAGAAAAAATGTTGTTAATACTGTTGTTTTTGTCTTGAAATTCTTCTATTTCTATAAAGTCTATCTATGATGGCAGACATTATTATGTATGTGTTTTTCTTTTCACAGACTATTGAGAGGTTGTGTATATAAATATACTTCATGATATAAACAGCTTGTTAGGAGAAGTCTTCCTGATTTATATTTCTCTAGTTATTATTCTACCTGAGTAAAAAATAATTGATTTTCATTCTTACACTTAATTGAGAGCTACCTTGACAACGCATTAATAGCATTTTCTTTCAACCAGCCAATATATCTTGCCTCTACTAATAAGTTGCAAACTTCATGAGGGTAGGAAACATTTTTTAACTTGTTTGAATCTTTCATAGTTATTAATACTATTCAGAGAATATTGTCAATGTCCAATATAGAATAGTTCACTGTTAAATGAATGAACAAACCAGTTTTGAGAGTGATAGCATATTAGAACACAAAATGCTTCAAATAATATTTAATCCAAGCTCTTTGTTTTAAAAACAGGTAGACAATCACAGAGACATTAGTTTTTCTAAACTAATGCTACATATCCCATTTGTGTCAGACGTAGGCAAACGACATGCCATATGATCTATATGTTTCATTAATTCTCATTGAGTACTTATTCTTAACTTCATATTATGACTATACTAGAATTACAGCTAGTTGTATGGGCTAAACTCCTGGCTCTCCTTAATTTGATCATTCATATAGATAACAAATAGAATGCTATATTGTTATTTTTACATTATTTAAATCCATTCCCAAGTGATCAATATATTAGCAAATCAAGAAAAAACTGAAAACAAACACCACTAATATTTAGAATTAGGAAAGATAAAACCCTTTATGTAAAATATTATAAGAATGTAATGAAAGACAAAAATATGGGGGTCAACAAATTATTAACTTGATGGCTTTCCCTTTTTTGTTTTTTGTTTTTCCGGATTCCTCCATGATGTTACCATAATGAATATTTGATTTATTGTTCTTGCCTGTATTCTGTACCAGTTTCCAAATATGTCTCTTTTAATCATAAGGTCACTGGCATTGTCAAAAAAGTAATAGCAAGCACCACCACTCAGGGATAGTCCAGCATATTCAATCTCACAGAAATAGCTTTTAGGAGAGGTAATATAGCCATTTCATTGTATGATTTTAGAAATCACCAAAGGGCATAATGCTAGGATGACTCCAACTTCGGCGTTTAGAATCCACATAACCATCGATAAACCACTTAACTCTTCTGAGCCCAGTGTCTTTATTTGTAAACTGAGGAAATTGAAATATATGACCCTCTAAAGTACCTTCTAGTTTTTAGCATCCATAATTATAGCAATTTACATGGACTTAAACAGAAACATTCATAAATTAACTGCAGAGTTTCTGCTGGAAACTGTTTATAGTGAAAGTTCTGTTTGCACAGTGACCCAGCAGTAATTACAGGATGCCAAGTTCTGTTATTGTCCACGACAAAAACAGAGTACTGAAGGACATGCTGTGAATTAATGGCAACCAGTAAACTGAGGTACAAGTAATTAGGTCATTGAATGACATTCTGCTTTCCAACTATTTCTATGAAAAGTATACTTTAGAGCATCTTGGTCGTCATTTTAGTTAGTACTTTTATGCCAACTATAAACCAAGGTTTTTTAAATTTGGCAAGTTGAATCTTGAAGTTGCCAAGTTTCAGCTAAAAATATAAATGAAAAATAGAAATCTTAATGTTATACATATCACATTGATGAGTAATTAGATGCTAAAAGAATGCTTTGATAAGGACATTCACTATTTATGAGAAAAAGATAAAGAGGTGATATGCAAAATACATGGTAATGAAATTCAACATTTCTTCAGTTTTGCAACTATATTCTTAACGTGAAAAAGCGAAAATATAATTTCTTCAAGTGATTTTATTTCCTTTATTTTAGTTGTTAATATGGAACAATTAACCCAGCATTGTAAACTATGTTGAAAATGTTAAATACACATATAGAGACAGATATGTACAGATGAACATATAATCTCACATAGTTGCCTTTTTTTTTTTGAGTTGGAGTCTCACTCTGTCGCCTAGAATGGAGTACAGTGGCCGCTCCTGGTCACCGCAGCCTCGACCTGCTGGGCTCCGGCGATTCTTTCGTCTCAACCTTCCAACTGTAGCTGGAACTACAGGCGTGTGCTACCACACCCGGCTAATTTTTTTGATTTATTGTAGAGATGAGGTCTCACCAAGTTGCCCAGGTGGGTCTCGAACCTGCAGGCTCAGGCAATTCACTCACCTCAGCCTCCCAAGGCCCGAGATTACAGGCTGAGCCACCGAGCCCAGCTAGTTGCCTCTTAAATACACAAAATTATTAAGAATATTGTGATTGGCTTCTGTAAATGTTTTGTAATTCTCTTATAGTTTATGGTCTAGAAATTTTTTTTCCCGAGTCAATAGATGTATTAGCCCTTAAGACATACTTTAAAATAATCATTTTGCGTAAATGTTTTTCTAAATTGCACAATTTTTGTCACCTTTAGGAGAAAATGGTCAAATAATAATGAATAATGAATAATAGTTTAATACTGCTATTTATGAATATAATTATTACACATAGTTGTAGAAATGCTTACCTTTGCAGCAAATGATCCAAGATTCACGTTTCTAAGATATTTTTTGTGTTCTAGCTTGTATTTTAAAATTTTCTTTTTCTTAGACTACAAATTGTCAGTTTATTTTACTATTAAAATATTTGCTTCCAGAAACCCACTTCTGAAATGTAGCTCTAAAAATCATCAGCTGAACAAAAATAGGCAACCAGCATGCTATATCTGACACCAATATCAAATAGACCCAGAAATATAACCTGAGAGTCTCCTTTGCTATAACCGAGTTAAAAAACAATATAAACATTTTATTTTGTGAATATTTTTGACATTTTTTTGGCTACGACAAATTATTTTTGTTTGGCTCCTGGCTTCTGGTCTTGCTTATTATAATGAGTTTCTTTTTCCAGTTTGCATATTTAAATCAAAGGCAGTTTTATAGCCATGTTTTAGAGCCACTGTGTTGAAGAAGAGCACCAGTAGTTTGTAACTTGGATGACTATGTAAGTTATCCTTCAAACTTGAATACTTTTGAGTGAAATGCACTGCTAAATAAAGAATTAAACAGCATGAATTGCTAGGTACCAACTAGGAATGTCCTTGGAAAATCAGAATTCATGACCATCTGTTTGCAGTAATGTTAATAGCACACTGTTTCCAATCATCTGAAACCCAACACAATAGATCACCATGACCTTGGCCTATTTTCCAAGATCAAAGGCTGTTGATTAGCTCTTTCAGATGAGAATGTGAATATGGTTGTAAAAGTGCTCTGTTTTTCCATAGTTAGTGCTGGCTTGGCCTTTGCTGATTTTTTTTTTTTTTTGAGTTGGAGTCTCACACTGTCGCCCAGACTGGAGTGCAGTGGCTGCTTCCGGCCACCGCAGCCTCGACCTGCTGGGCTCCAGCGATCCTTCCGCCTCAACCTTCCAAGCAGCCGGAATTACAGGCATGCGCTACCCCGCCCGGCTGATTTTTTGATTTATTGTAGAGATGAGGTCTCGCCTGCCCAGGCGGGTCTCGAAGCCGCGGGCTCAGGCAATCCACTCACCTCAGCCTCCCAAAGGCGCAGGATTACAGGCTGAGCCACCGAGCCTGGCTTGCTGATTTTTTTAATGGTAGTGCTCATCATGTCAGTTCACTCTTAAATATCTGGTTATATATTTAAATATTATTTTTAAAAATGCGTTTTTAGTTTTTTCTCATATATTTCTTATGACTATATAGCAAGTCTTTCTGATAAAGTCCTATTTCTAGAGTTGGAAGGGTTTCTTAAAATGTGTCTTACTTCTAAATGAACTAAGTGATACCTGCATGGAATAATTTGAGAGGTACATGGAAGGAATACACATTTTAGGGTTATCATTATAGGAAATCTACATTAGAGTCTGATGTTGAGTATGCATCAATGAGAAGTACACTGGAGGATGTAGCAGAAAAAGAGGAAAAATCTCTGCACTTCCTTAGTGTCATCACCCTAGTAGGAATGCATCCAATTGAAAAAAGCTCTTGGTAAACTGAAGATTGGGAACATTCTGAAAGCCTGCTTTCTCATGTCTTTCCATTCTGGTGTGATATTGCTTACATTGACTCCTAGTAAATTAGTCAGCATATATCGAGTAACCAAAACTAACACAGTGTAATAAAAGCTGAATGAAGAGTTGGGACCTGTATGTAGACACTAGGATATAATTAGTGGGGAGCTATCCTAAGCATCCTTCTAATAGAAACTCTTCATTATTCTCAGAACTTTATTTTTAGTGTGGGAACAATTCTAGGCGAGGTTTTGGTTTTTGTACCTTAAAGTCTTCATAGTCGTTTTTGGAATGGGATGATTCCCAAAGACATTATCATGCCCTAAAATATTCTCTCTAGGGATAACCTAGAAACTAGGGGGAAATAAAAGAAAAAACATGGTTTGTGGCTAAAAAGTAGTTTGAGCTTTTGAGAAGAATTATATAAAAAGCAGGCTAGTTGTAATTTAGAAAATCAGTGTTTACATCTGGAAGACACTTTAGAGATCAAGTCTAATTCCATCATTTCACAGATGAGTAAATTAGGTCTAGATTAGCTCAGGGACTTGCTTTGACTGCAGAATTTGTTAGGGACTAAATTGAATACCAAATTACAACTGTGTTTTCCTTTATTCCAGAATGATTTAATCCAGGCAGGAGCCAGGTACGGGCAATGCCTATATGTAGGGAGTTTAAGTCATTGGATATGTTAGCAGGCCCAAAAAAAAAAAAAAGGAATCTGAGGTATTTGGAAAATTACTTTAATTATTTCTAAGAAGGATGAGCATGACTCAATAAATTTATTATTAAATTAAATTTACTATATACTTTTTGCTAGAGTTTCACTTAACTATACTTATTATTGTTATTGTGATTATCATTTTGAGTCCACATTTCACTCTATCACCCAGGCTGGAGTGCAATGACATGATCATGGCTCACTGCAGCCTCAATTTTCTGGGCTCAGTGATCCTTTCACCTCAGCCTCCCAAGTAGCTGGAACTGCAGGCAATTTTTATTTATTTATTTATTTTGGGGGGAGGTAGAGATGAGATCTTGCTGTGTTGACTCGGCTTGTCTCAAACTCCAGGGCTCAAGGGATCCTCCCACCTTGGCCTCCCAAAGTTCTGGGATCACATGTGTGAGCCAGGGTGCCAATCCTCTTGTTATTTTTTTTTTAAAGCTTCTCTTCATGAAGTTTTGATTTAGATACTTTAGGTATCAGAGATAACCCATTTTCAAAATGTATATACATCTACCATAGTCCTTATCATAATTTGCCCAAGTTTTTAATTTAGTGTGCCACCATTGCCCCAAACCTCAAGCATTTTGGAGAGATGCAATTTTATTCTATTCTTAATTTTCTTGTCCTGTTTCAGTCCCTGGTACACATTAAATTCTTCCATGAAATAAGTGAAATAAGGGGAGTAAGAATGGGGATGTGAATGGATTCTAGTCACAGCTGGCTTAAGAATTTGCTATAATGTCTTACATAATCACAAAACTTCTATGAGCCTTCATTTTTCCATTCATAAAATGAGTAATAACTTTTTCAAGGGATAGATTTGGAACCAATATATAGAAACTATGAAGAAATTTTTAGCTCATTACAAAAGAAAAAAAAAACACATAAATCTCTAATAATTAAGTTTCACAAAAGCAGTGCTTGTCTGCTTCTAAACAGCAGAAATCTTGACCAATGAAGGACAGCAAACATAGGCTTAATGAGCATTTGGTGGGAAAATTGAGCACTGAAAAAAATAATTGAAAAGCGGGAAAGATGGTTAGAGTAAAAGTTCTTTTTAATCTAAGATTTAGTGAAGCCCAACTTTTCTTCCTTGGGATTATCATGGCATTTCAAGTCTCATGTACAGCATGATGAGATGCAGAACATGCTACCCTAAACCATGGCACCTTGAAAACTGAGAATACCTCAAAAGACGAAAAGTATTTTTGAACTTCTCCCACTCCCTCTCTTTTGGAGATCCTCATGTGGCAGGTGTCTGGTCTATACTCAGAGGAAAGAAATATTGTAAAGAGAGGCCAAAAAAGAATATGAAAACGCAGGCCTTGGTGAGTTCTCTCCCAGTTTATTACCTTTATGTCATATCCCCTTTCTTTTTCTTTTTTTTTTTTTTTTTGAGTTGGAGTCTCACTCTGTCACCCAGACTGGAGTGCAGTTGCCGCTCCCGGCCACCGCAGCCTCGACCTGCTGGGCTCCGGCGATCCTTCCGCCTCAGCCTTCTGAGTAGCCAGAATTACAGGCGCGCGCTACCACGCCCGGCTGATTTTTTTTTTTTTTTGATTTATTTTAGAGATGAGGTCTCGCCTGCCCAGGCGGGTCTTGAACCCGCGGGCTCAGGCAATCCACTCACCTCAGCCTCTCAAAGGCGCGGGATTACAGGCTGAGCCACCGAGCCCGGCCCCTTTCTTTTTCTTACCAATCTTACTTGACATGACTGTTCTCTCTTCGTCAAATCTGAGTATAAAAATACAGTTTTCCACAGGTCTTTGTGTCTTCATTTTGGAAAGTTCTCATGTCATGTAAAGCTTTTATTTAACAAAAGAACTATGTTTATCTATTGTTACTGTGTCCTTATCTTTGGTTATAGGGCTGTCAGCCATGATCCTTGCAATGGGCAAAGAAAATATATTACTTGTTCTTTCCTACAAGCACAAACATGAAACACATTGAGACTTGGCCTCCAATATTGCCACCAAGAGGACAGTCATTTCATTTCTCTGTATAATGCTTTATGCAAATTCTAGGTGGTGACATTAATAATAGCTTTTCTATCTACCTCCTAGGTTTGTTGTAAGGAGAGGAGATATGTTGAAATTTAACATATGTTGGAAATTAATAATACCAAAAAGAAAACAGGTAATATTATTAAAAGTATTTCAATGTGGTTGTCTCCTGTTCCCTAAAGGAACATAAGTTCTGTTAAATCAACTGAATAGACCACCTCCTGCATGTAAGGGTTTAATAATAGTTTGGAAGCCAACACATTACCATCTGTTTAGCCTGATGTACTCCTGACTATGTTTGGCTGTATTTGAGACTAGGATTAAAAAATATTTAATGGTATGCAAATTTAATAGCTTTATCTTTTTGTGTGTTTGCAAGTTTTTTAAGATTACCAAAGCATACACTCTCAGACTTATATTTATCTTTCATCACTCGCCACTTCACCCACAAACAAGTAGTATTATTTATCTCCAGTCATACTGAACTAAACAATTGCTCCATTACTAAGCCATATTGATCACCTATTGCCACAATAATGCCTCAAGACCAACCACTTCAAACTTAGGGTCGTAAAATGACTAGTATTCATGATTTCTCTAGCTCACAAGTTTGGATGATGTGTGGGGCAGATCTTTGTTACTTTCTTTGAGTTGAGTTTAGATTGCCTTTTCAAGTTTTCTCATTCTCTGGGTACCAAGGGCTACCTGCAACATTTTCTTCTCTTGGGGAGTGGCAGAAGTACATTTAGTACCCCCAAAGACTTTGGCCCAATACCAGCAGATTGTCTAATCTGCCTGCACTCCATTGACCTAAGCAGTGACAAGGCCAAGTCTATATCAATGGGGAAGATAAATATACTGGCTATTCGCCATTACATTAGCATCATGTTGGGACCAGCGAGTCTGAATGACCATTCAACAGATGAAGGATTTCACTTTCTACCAAAGTGTAATTCTAGTTGAGAATTTCCAGTCTTGCAGCTTTTCCCAAAACGGTTTCCCAAAACAGTCTTTTTTGGTTTGAGGATTACAGTGGTGATAAACTCCCTACTATACTGAGTGGAATTTAACCTACTCAGTGCTCCAAGTAGGCCTCTAGTTCTGAGAAACAAGTAGACTTCCCCTTAGATAAAACAGCCCTTTCAAATAACCGAAATAACTTTTTCCATTCTAAATATTACCAAAGGCTTTAACAGTCCCCTCCCAATAGGCCCACTGTCCAAAGGTCCCTGGAAACAAGTGAGTTTGTTAATATACAGATATCAAATAGTCTTTATATAACTCATAAATATAGAAATAGAATGCCTATTCCTCATGGCTCACACACTATCAATATTCCAATTAATGCAGTGTTTTTTATTTTGTTTTTTTGTTTTTTAGGGTTTTTTTTGAATTGGAGTCTTACTCCATAGACCAGGCTGGAGTGCCGTGGCATGTTCACGGCCACCCCAGCGTCAACCTGCTGGGCTCAGGCAATCCTTCTGCCTCAGCCTCCCAAGTAACCGAAACTACAGGCGTGCACTACCACACATGGCTAATTTTTTATTTATTGTAGAGATGAGGTCTCACCATGCTGCCCAGTCTGGACTCAAATCTGTGGGCTCAGGCAAAACAAAATGTTTTTAAATTATTCAAATCTGGCCGGGCTCAGTGGCTCAGCCTGTAATCCCGCGCCTTTGGGAGGCTGAGGTGAGTGGATTGCCTGAGCCCGCGGGTTCAAGACCCGCCTGGGCAGCGAGACCTCATCTCTACAATAAATCAAAAAAAAATCAGCCGGGCGTGGTAGCGGGCGCCTGTAATTCCGGCTACTTTACGGAAGGCTGAGGCAGAAGGATCGCCGGAGCCCAGCAGGCGAGGCTGCGGTGGCCGGGAGCGGCCACTGCACTCCAGTTTGGGTAACTGAGCGAGACTCCAACTCAAAAAAAAAAAAAAAAAAAAAATTATTCAAATCTTTAAGTACAATGGAAATTGTATAATGAAGACCTGAGTATACATTACCGAGTTTTTCAACTATTAGTAATTTCTTATATTCAACTAGAACTTTAATAAAACATACATCATTATACATACAGGTGAAGTCTATTTTGTATCTCTCCTTTTCCCAATTTCTCCTCTTTGCCCACAAGAGGTAACCACCAAAATATACATTTTATAAAAAAATTATCACATTCTAACCCACAAAGCAAAAGTCTACGTACATCAAATAATCAATCACTACAAACCACATTCTTGCAATTAGACTAGAAACCAATTAAAATACATAAAAAACATGTGTATGTGAAAAGAACCCTTACTCATATTGATGGCAGCATTATATTTAAGTCAAATGTGTTTTTAAAATTTCTCCAATTCTACTAACTTTTGATTCAATACTTACTCACCAAAGAGCATTAAAACTCTCTACTGTATATAATTTCGTATTTATAAAATGATTTATTTTCAGCTCTGTCCATTTGACCAGATTATTACATATTATAATTTTAAAATAGTTTTGATAGTGTTTTTCATTACAAATTAGCACTTATATATACTTTAATAATACTTTGTGCACAAATTCTATTTTGCTTGATTTGCCTCCCTTTGGTTTGGTTACGTTTTACTACTTTTTAAAATTCTTTGATTTTCCATCTTTCTGTACTTTTTTCTCTCTTTTAAATGTTATTATAGCCGGGCTCTGTGGCTCATTCTGTAATCCTGCGCCTTTGGGAGGCTGAGGTGAGTGGATTGCCTGAGCCCGCGGGTTCGAGACCCGCCTGGGCAGCGAGACCTCATCTCTACAATAAACCAAAAAATCAGCCAGGCATGGTGGCGCATGCCTGTAATTCCGGCTACTTGGAAGGCTGAGGCAGAAGGATCGCCGGAGCCCAGCAGGCGAGACTGCGGTAGCTGGGAGCGGCCACTGCACTCCAGTCTGGGTAACAGAGTGAGACTCCAACTAAAAAATAAAATAAAATAAAATAATAAAAATAAATATTATTATATTATGTAATATGACAATGACAATACTAGCTTATTCTGAAAGAGATTCATTTCAATTTATTTTAATTTTGGTTATTTTTATATGTATGTATTATATTATACATCCTCTTTACCTTGTTTTTTATTTCTTTTCTGTTTCATATTGTATTAACAACATTTTGTCTATTCTTCCATTTCCATGTTGTTTGTTTTTAAGTTATATGGAGCTTGTCCAGCATTTAATATACATATATATATTTATATTTATATTTATAATACTATTATTTTTAAAATTTGATGTTAAAAAAATACCTATCCTCCTTCTAAATACAGCAAGGATTTTGAGATCTTTTGATGCTGTATATTTTCTCACAATTTACTTATAATTGTGGTGTAGTATTTTAGTTATATCTTTATTTGTATAGCATATTAACTTTTCTCCTCCTCCTCCTTTTCAACTAATTTGCAAACTAATATATTAGGTAATGTTAAATCCTGATTCTATCATATTCCATCAAATTGTCTCCTTAGTCTTGGTTCCATGAACATATTTGGTAAGCAGACCTTTCTTTTATATATTCTTCTAAAATTCTATAATAAAAATCATTATCAAAATAGAATATAGAGTATAAAATAGAATATGGAACAGAGTTATGAGAGAGAATAATACACTATTTTATTAATTTAATAATTTTATTGTCTAAATTACATGTATAATTTTATATTCAGAAAATTGAAAACATTTTGAAAAATTGTGGTTGGTGAGTAATGAATAACATTTTTAAGCCAATTGTCTTTCAATTTAATTCCTGATTGCTATCACAAATCTGTTCTTACTCATTTGTGTTAAATCTATTTGAGGTTTAAACATAAAATGGTCTCAGAGATTTGAAAGACTTAAGAAAATCACCTACCTGGCCAGCAGTGTCCAAGATGTCCAAATACGCTGGCTCATTGTCAATCCTGACCTGGGTCTTATAAGCATCTTCTGCAAAACACAAGACAGAGTTTACATGTAAATATTTCAATTTAAAAAATGCATGGTTATTTTAGATTTCATAACAAACTAGAATTTCTAAGTACACTTCTAAGTAAGAGATCAGATATGTTTCTCAATTAGCAAGTACATGTTGAAAAGATGTGTAACCTAGGAAAATATAGAAAAATTAGTTTCTGCTTAAAGTGAAGCCAATATATAGCTTTCATCAGGAGAATTTTATGTTTGGAGTGACTCAAATGATGTTAACTAGATAACAGCCCATGGAACAAATATATCTATTATTTCCTAACAATGCACAATAAGACTGCATTCTAACATTATAATGGTAAAAGACTGAAAGCTTTTCTTGGAAGATCAGCAACAAGACAAAGCAGTCTGTCACCGCTTCTTTTATTTAACATAGTACAAGAAGTCATAATCAAAAAAATTAGGTAAATAAACAAATAAATACATCACCCAAATTGGAAAAGGATTAAAACTATTTCTGTTCAAAAACAACATGATTCTGTATTTAGAAATTTTAAACATTCTGCAAACACACACATATAACACCTAAATGAATTCAGCAAAGTTTCAGCGTATAAAATAAACAAGCAAAAAATCAGATATGTTTCTATACACTAACAATAAACGAGACAAAAAGAAAATTTAAAAATCAATTCCATTTACGACAGCATCAAAAAAAATAAAATACTTAGTAGTAAACTTAACCAAGGATGTGAAGACTTGTCCCTTGAAAACTACAGAATGTAGTTGAGAGAAATTAAAGCATACACAAATAAACGGAAAGAAATTCTGTGTTTATGGATTGAAAGACAATATTGTTAAGATGTTAAAACTATCCCAAACAGTCTACAGATATAATGCAATCCCTATCAAAACCTTCACATTGTTGAATGTAGTCATTTTTTAAAAAGCCATTCAAAAGAACCTCAATAGCCAAAACAATTTTGGAAAAAAACAAGCAAACAAGGCTTGAGGTTTTATAGTTCATGATTTCAAAATTTATTTCACACTTTAATAATAAAAACACTGTGGGACTGACATAAAAACAGTCATATAGACCACTGAAATAGAACAGAAATTGTAGAAATAAACCTTTGCATATATGTTCAAGTGATTTTCAACAGACATGCTAACACCTATTAGTGTGGAAAGAGCAGTCTTTTTGCAAATGTCACTGGAATAACTGAATATCCACATGCAAAAGAATGAAGTTGGATGCTCACCTTACACCATATACAAAAATTAACTCTACATGGATCAAAGACCTAAACATAAGAGCTAAAACTGTAAAATTCTTAGAAGAAAGCTTTATCATGTTGGATTTGGCAATGATTTCTTAGATGTGAGGCCAAAAACACAGGCAACAAAAGTAAAAATAGAAAAATTGGACTACATTTTTTAAAAAAAGAAAACGTTCTGGACAATAAAAGACACAATCAACAGAGTGAAAAGGCAACTCATAGAATATGAGAAAACATTGGCAAGCCATACATCTAGTAAGGCAAGCCATACATCTTATAAGGGGCTAGTATCCAGGATTTAAAAAAACAAACAAACATACAAAAAAAGTGTACAATTCAACAACAAACAAGCAGAGTACTTAAATAGGCTCAATAAATACATGAAAAGATGCTCATTCTCACCAATTATTATGGAAATGTAGATTAAAGCCACAATAAGATACCACTTCTCACCCATAAAGATAGTATTTTTTTTTTTTTTTTTTTAGGAAGTGTGGGCGTGGAGGCTCAAACCTGTATTCCCAAGCACTTTGGGAGAACAATGAGGGACTGCTTGAGCCCAAGAATTTGAAACCAGCCTAGGCAACATAGCCAGATCTCATTTCTAAAAATAAAAAATTTAAATTTAGACATGGTGGCATACACCTATAGTCCCAGCTACTTAGGGGACTGAGGCAAAAGGATCACCTGAGCCTGATAAGTCCAAACTGCGGTGAGCCATGATAGTGGTACTTCAGCCTGAGGACAGAGCAAGACCCTGACTAGAACAAAAGAAATAAAGAAAGAGGGAGGGAGGGAGAGAGGAGAGGAAGGGAGGGAAAAAGGAAGAAGTGTTGTTGAGAATGTGAAGAAATAAGAACTCTTGTGCAGTGTTCGTGAGAATTTAAAGTGGTGCAGTTTCTATGAATAGCAGTATGGTTGTTAATTGTTAACTGAGCAATTAACCTCAAATAACTAAAAATGAAATAATCATATGATCCAACAATCCCACTTCTGGGTATACGCCCAAAGGAATTAAAAGTAAAGTCTAGAAGAGATATAAACATGTATGTTCATAGCAGCAGTATTCACAATAGACGAAAGGTAAAAGCAACCAAAACACCAAAATGTGGTTATATGCAGAAACTTGAATAATATTCAGTCTTAAAGGAGGAAATTCTGACACACATTACAACATGAATGAATCTTAATGACATTATGCTAGATAAGAGAGATATGAAGAAATAAGACAGTTGCAAGAAGACAAATACTGTATGATTTTATGTGTATGAGATACTTAGCATAGTCAAAATAACAGCAATAGAAAGTAGAATCATGGTTGCCATGGGCTGGAGAAAGAGGTAATAGGGGGGATGTTGCTGTTTAATGGAATAGAGTTTTAGTTTTGTATGAAAAAATGACTTCTGTAGATTGGTTGCACAAGAATGTTAACGTCCTTGACAAAATAGTTAAGATGGTGAAATTTATGTTACATAAATTTTACAATTAAAAGTTTTTTTAAGTAAAAAAAATTGTATCCATTCTACTTTAATCATAGAAAATGTAAATAAAGGCAATTGTAAGTTTTATGTTAGAAAGACACTGAAAACTATTAGAGAAAGATAAAAATGCCTGCTCTCAATTGATGAGATTCTATCTAATAGGAAAGAATTCTGAAGGACTGCAGTAGTCCAAATTTTAAAAATTCCCTATTAGGAAAGTACTTAACATATTAAACTTTCATACACATCAATGCCTTTGCTATGGTTATAGTGTTTGTCCCCTCCAAAATTCATGTTGAAATTTAATCCCCAATATGGCAGTTCTGAGAGGTGGGTCTTTTAAGAAGAAGTGATTGGGTTGTGAGGTCTCAGCTCTCATGAAGGGAACAATCCATTTGTGAATTAGTAGATGAATGGGTTAATGCATTACCAGGAAAATGAGACTGTTGGCTTTATAAGAAGAAGAGAGAAGACCTGAGCTAGCATGCTATTATGCTCAGCCTCCTAGCCATGTGATGCCGGTGCCACCTTGGTCCTCTGCAGAGAACTCATCATAAAGAAGTTTCTCACTAGATGCAACCCGTGATCTTAGACTTCTCAGGTTCCATAACTGTAAAAAAATGCATTCATTTCTCTATAAATTATCTATTTATGTTCTTACACATGCTAATCCTTTTCAACATATTTCAACCTGTTCAAACATCTACAGTGTATCAAAGCATCTTTAAAACACTGTTGGACCTCCCGAACCTTGAACTCCCAAACTCCAAGAGTCCAGCGAAAATCTCTATTTTGTTTTATGCACCATGTATATGATAAGCAAACAGCAAACTCAGCTATTGCTAAAAGTTTTTGGAATATTATAGAATTTTGGCACAAGTCAATGAGTATTCATGCTGCTGATTTTGAGTCACACATAAACAAATTATTTTCAGAAAACTTTGATTCAGAAAGTAGTGATGACCAACTATGGGAGGTACTTTTCCAATGCATAATGCTGACCACCTCCCACAAATCAGATTTTTGCTAGCTGCTGGAGATAAGATAGATATGCACACACCTACATACACCAGTACACACAGTCTTTATTCCCAAGGAGTCTGTAGAGTCATGATGGGAGACACATATGTGCAACGGGATGGTGATATCCCCAAATTTATAGGGCACAGATTCCATCTTCAAGGAAATTCGCTCCTATGACTGTGCTCCAGAAGGCTGGAGTTGTGGAAATCATGACTTGCAGTGTGTTCTATATAGCATGATTTTTAGCAACTCTGAGTCATTCTAAATCCATTCTGCATATGGCCAAACATACAATTTTTCTATTTTTTATTCCACTGTTCTTTGAACATTCACTGATCTTCTCATAAAAGAGAAATCTTTTGGAATTACTTGCAGGTTTTTTTTTTTTTTTTTTTTTTTTTTTTAGATACATGGGGTTGTTTTTCAGTCTCATAGAGAAATAAGAATAGTTTCTCTGAAAAGGATTCTGTGACCTAAGGATTCTAAGTGCATCTTTCAGATTTTGTATTTGTTTATCTAAATTCAAAGGCCCAAAGAAGAGCCTGCTGAGGCCAGGAGCACACTGACTAATCTAGGCGAGAACGGCTCATTGTGATTATCTGAGCCCTAGATAAGCACAGCACATGAAACATGAAACATATATCAAATAAAAGCTTCTCTTGGGATCTGAAAACCCCTTCAAAGAGACTTGATGAGAATTAGCTGAAAACTAAACCCAGGCCCTCTATCCACGTTTCTCTCTCTCTCTCTCTCTCTCTCTCTTTTAAAAAGTGTCTGTCAGTATACACATTACATTGCGGGAATCTAGGTCACCTGCCTGGCCTCCATAGAAACTAATCCTTTTCATTTCCTTCCCATAAACAATCTTTCTGTTCCCATTCATCCACTCCCTTTGAGACCACCCATGCAGAAATGCACTGTCAGAAATACTCTCTTGAATACATAAAAACACCTCCCTGAATTTCAATCATCTGCCTATAGACCCAACCCTGAAATGAACTCATTTATCTTCCTAAGCAAGAGGCCAAATGTACACAAAGCTTTATCAGGCAGAAATGGTAGCAGCTGCCTGCTGTACCGTTTGCACAGAAAAGCACACTGGGACTGAATTCTTGGAAGCATCTACCACCTTAAAATTCATTTCAAAATACTAATGTTTAATTTGAAACTGTTGCTTCTCTTAGGATGTGCCTTTTCACTATCCCTCTCCAGCAGAATCGTATGAGAAGAAATCACTGAAGGGATATACTAAAGCTTCAAACCTATCACCAAATATCTATGTTATTAGTGGTCAGTCACTAAGCCTTGAAAGACGAAGATAATAGTATATGTTAGTCAATGCATAGGAGTTCTATAAGAATCAATAAAAGTAGCACAGATGATAGTCCATGTGAAAAAAGAAAACACAATTCAAACTCAAGGCATATTATGTTATATTTTTCATTTAGTATGGCTTCAAATTAACCATGAGACTAAATTAGAACTAAATTATGCCTGGTATTTATATTTACACATGTGGAAATGCTTTTTTGCCCAACAAGTAAATCATATAGACTTTGGCAAGATAAATTCGCAATAATAATCAAAAGTAGAAAGCTTTTCATTAATTTTAATAAACAAGGTTTTTTGGGACAACTTTATCAAAGTAATTAATGTCATTCCTTTCTGAAACAAATGTATTTAAATTATTTTAAATATTTTAGTGGTAAACTTAAAATTGGGGTAATTTAAGGCCACTAAAAATATATAACTGAGAAAAAATACCAAAAAGTTACTGGTGAATTTTCACTAGATGACTTTAAAATATCTTAGGATAGTTGACTATTTCTCCTGGGGTTCACCTCATAATCTTAAATATAAACTTGGTATTATAGTGGAGTTCGTTTTTCATAGCCCTAAGAATATATATACAATATATATATACACATGTATATACCCAAGATTTTATTCAGTGGCCCAATTTGTAAAAGACAATAAATAATACAAAGTCTCACATAGTCTATTTATAAGATATTTCTTATGGATTACTTAAATAAGTCATCTTAATTGTGTGTGTGTGTGTGTGTGTGTGTGTGTGTGTGTGTGTGTGTGTGTGTTCATGTATACACAGAATGTATAGAACAAAAGTACCTTATCACATAGTACACTGGACACTCCATTAGCCAGGCAAGGGTACAGTGGCATGCTCATGGTTATTGCAGCCTCCATCTGCTGGGCTCAGGCAATCCTTCCGCCTCAGATTTACAAGTATCTGGAACCATAGGCATGTACCACTATGCCTGGCTAACTTTTTTTTATCTATTGTAGATTCGAGGTCTTGCCAAGTTGTCCGGCTCATCTTGACCCCTGGGCTCACGCAATCCTCTTGCCTTTGCTTTCCAAAGTGCTGGGATTACAGGTGAGAACCACTGTGCCTGGCCCAGTATACTGGACATTTTTTTATTGAACCAAAGGTTAAATCATGACTGAAGCAAATCAGCACCGATGCAAATCTAACATATGTTTCAATAATAAATCACTATATATCTGAGTTTATAATAGGTGCTACACATTCGGATGGCTACAGAGTCTTCATTGTTGAAGAGGTAGGTGCTTTCTACCCACATATAATTTATAATCTTGGGAGAATACATAAAAATAAAAAGACAGTTGCACTGCATTTTTTATGAGTGCTATATTAGAAGTACTTTGAACAGTACTTAGTAGGGAGAAGGCAGAGGATTGAGTTGAAGTCAGTAATCCAAAATTTGGGATAAATAACAGAGTTGGAAAGAGGAACACTGGGAAAGCTTGGCCAGGAATAGAGAAAAGAAGTTGCATGGCTTCTCATGTTACTCCTCCCTTGAACCTAAACACTCGGTGAAATGTCCTAAGAGTCTACATGCTTATTGGCTGTGAAAAAGGATTAGAAAAATTGGCTGAAGTGAGCCTGTGGGATGACTCAGGATGAAGAAAACTCATTCCCACCATAAAAATTAAATCTGAAGACAAGGGTGCCACAAAGACAAAAGCCCTGGAAATTCACAGGAATTATGAGGTGGAGCTTGATTCTTTTTCTCCCATGCAGTACTATTGAAGATTGATTCCAGTTTTACTTAGGTCTGTGAGGAATGGGAGATTCTTGATGATATCTGACTTATACTGCAATTTAAATCTCTCTCCCAGACATATAAAGAGATTCCAGTGAGGCAGTTGACACCAGTCAGCATCCCTCTACAGCTCCCAGGAGATGCCTAATGTTACCACTATGGAAAGTCTGATGCCAAAGCGGAAAACTACACATGTCCTAGAGGATCTACTGGCAGACTGTCCAGCAACTGACATGCTTGGCACAATGCCTGTGCCCCTGATCTTTGCTGCAGGAGGCATTAACATGAACATCAGAGACAGGGAGGGGGTGTAGACTGAAGTATTTCCTGTGGAGCCATAGGGCCCCACCCAAAGATGTGCATGTGCAGAGGACCAATACTGGAAGATGCTACTTCTAGCAATGACTTCTCAGATAAAGAAAAAGCAAACACTCATCGTCCAGCAAGGTACCTGCAGCCCAGGCAAAAGTGGGATTAGGAAACCAATTCACTGTTCTCCAAAGCCATTATCTACAGAAAATACTTCAGGGTATCTCTTCAATGTTAGAAACCTTTAATCCTTTTCTTTCTGCCTGAGAGACTAGAGAGATCCATTAGAAACCGAATTCCCTGGCTTTCTTCTGCCTAATATATAACCACAGGACTAGGCCACAGGCACTGATATCAAATGCTTCAAATTCTTTGTCTCTGCCTCATTTAATTATTGTTTGGGGTCAGAAGAGAAACAGCAGCTTCTTCTCTAGCTCCTGACATATCGTGTTCTGTTTTTTATTTTTTTCTTTTGCCTCATTATATCCACGAAGAAGGATAATCCTAAAACTATGATCCCTGCAATAGCTGTCTCTCCGAGGTTTTATCAGATGAAATGAATTTAAATGCAGATTATTTCTTTACAGAAATAAAAAGAGCTTTTACAGTTAGAACAATCGTGGGAGTCCTGGCATCCTACTGACTCTTTACCCTCACCTGAAAGACACCTTTAAAAAGGTTCCAATGTCGCTAAGAAGCCCACAGCTAAAACATGAAAATCTCTTGTGATAAAGTTCTGATTTATACTAAGACTGCTATTTCTGAAAAAATGGAATGGAAGTATTTTTTTTTCTATTCTTCCTGCTTAGTACAATTTAAAACTGGGAGTACAAACCAAAAGGAAAAAAAAAACAAAAAACAGCAGGGGGGTCCAACCAAAGAAAATGCAGTTTAGCAAATCATAAAATATTCAAATTTTAAATTTTAACTACTCTAAAAATAAACCAATTTATAATTGCTGAAAAAATAAAGTGCTTGTTTTAAATTAAATAAAACACATACAGGACTTATATATTGAAAATGGCACAATGCTAATAAATCAAATTAAATAATATTTAAGCAAATATCACTTTTATAGATTGGAAGACAACATAATAAAGATGCTGATTTTCTTCAAATTTATCTAAAGACAACACAATTCTTATCACAATTACAAAATTTTATTATGTCTGCATGTCTTGGTTCTCACTCTGTCTCCCAGTGATTCAATAAATGATTCAAAATGCATGTGGAAATGAAAAGGTCCGAGAATTACTCAGACAGTCTTGAAAAAGAACAAGCTCTACCATTTGTTAAGACTTGTTGTCAATCTACAGAACCTTTTTTTAGATTACTGTTGGCATTTCTGAGTAGTGGGTAAAACATTTTCAATAAATAAAACTAGGCAATTAGAAATATTGAAAATCATGGAATTTTTTACTTCACAGCATACACAATAAGTAAATTCTAGTTAGCTTATAAACACAAATATGCAAAGCAAAACAATAAAACTTATAGGAGATTCTGTAGAAGAATACCTTCATGACTTGGAGTGGAAAGACTTCTTAAAAACTAACATAAAACTAAATATAAAGAAGAAGACTAAAAATTTGGAATGCGTTTATTAAAATTAGAGCATATTGAAAAAAATTTAACCAAAGGCATAGTAAGAGAATGAAAATGTGAGCCATATTATAGAATAAATTGTGTATAACAACAAAAGGCTCATATCCAGAATACATAAAGTATTCTTACAAATCATTTAAAGAAGAGGTAAACTTCTAACATAAAAAGTGGGCAAGAGATTGAGATTTTTAAAAATCTGGTTGTTTTCTTGTTTTATTTTGTAATAACAGGTAAGCTATTTACTTTTAGTAATAAACTAGAAAAGGTAAATTACTATTTTAGTAAATAAAGAAAAACTGCACAACCTTATTAACAATCAATGAAAAGCTGATTAAAACAATATGATGCAAATTTTCACCCTGCTGAATGTCAAATTAAAATATCGGTGAGTTAGTGGAGCTATGAGAACTTTTGTATACAAAAGTGGAGTGTAAAATGGTGCAACCAGTTTGGAAAACTGTTTGGGACTATCAGCTAAAGTTGATCCTACACATGATCTATGTGGTTGGCTGAATTATTGATCCTAGTTCTTCTCTGTTCTGATGTTATGGCTATACCTGTGTCATGGCATCATGGTTGGTGGTGTGAACTTCCCCGCTCTTGTATTTTAGACTTGACTATGTGACTTGCTCAGGGAAATGCTAGTGTATCTGATGTTAGCAGAGGCATGAAACATTTCATGAGTACTACACTTTGAGCTGTTTTGATTCTTCCATTGCCATGGGAAGAACATTTCCTGGGAAACCCAATGGTTTCAGAACCAACATAGACACCTAACTGAAGCAAAGATATACCAAAGCACTTGTGGATACATGAGGGACAGATAAATGTTAGTATTGGCACCACTCTGATTTTGTGTCAGGGTTGCATAGGAAAAGTTTCCTAGAACACCTTATTTCAATCAAGTTCATAAGTCAGGAATATATGTACATGCACAGTTACACATGTATACAAAAGGTATGAATGAGAATATTTATATTAGCATTATAAATACTATCTTTAAACTGGAAACAACCCAAATTTTTAGCCCATTTGTGTTGCTATAAAAAAAATCCAAAATTGAGTAATTTTTAAAGAAAAGAGATTTCGCTGGCTAGTGGTTCTACATGTTATACAAGAAGCATGGCCTTAGTGTCTGCTTCTGGTGAGGGCCTCAGACTGCTTCCACTCATGGAAGGCTAAGGGGAACAGGCATTACATGACAAGAAAGAAGGAAGTGAGAAAGAAGGCAAGACTAGTCAGCCTCTTTATAAACAAGCAGTTCTCCTGAGAACTAGTAGTGAGAGCACACTTCAGAGAAAATGGCACCAAGCCATTCTTCAGTGATCCAACCCATGATCGAAACACCTCCCATTAGAACTCACTTCCAATATTTGGGATCAAATTTCAACCTGAGATAATTGGAGGGAATAAATATGTAAACTATATCGTCAGAGTTCATCAGTAGTAGAATGTATAAGTTAATTCTAGTGTACTCTTAGAGTATATTATTTGTACTATGAAATTAAAAAAAAAAACTACAGCTCTCTATAACATAGTTCAGTCATAGAAACAGAATACCAGACAGAAATTAATATATGTTGTATGTTTTCGCCTATATAAATTCAAAAACTAAACATCCAGACCAAGCTATATTTATTAGAAAATACTTTCCTCAGCAGGATGGAGATTTTTTAATGCATATTTTGATAAGTAATTGTTTTGTATATTTTTCTGTATTTGAATTGCACTTTATATTTTGTTAACTTTTAAAAATATAGTGTAATAAAATACTCAACTGTAGGAGGAGAAAATATCTATTACCTTTACTATTTTTTATGGTAACAATATTTCTATGAAATTAATCCATGACTCTACCAAATTTTTCTAATGATTTTATCTTTTTTATTTAGTCTTTGTCAACTGTATCTTACATAATAATAACATCTCAATGTGTAGTCTTCATGTTAAACAAATATATATCTGGTAATGCTTATGAATATGGGCTCTGGGTATGAAAAACAAATGATGTCCAAGGACCTTTCTGATCAAAACGTCTTTCTCATTGGCCTGGCATGATAGCCCAAATTCTACCTCTTCTGTTTCGTTCCTTCTGCTTGAGATAAGCGATTTTATTTCCAGGAACTCCCTATTAAAATGCAATAAAACTACAGGAAAGGTAAAATATTAAGCTATTATCAACCACAAACACCTTACTCTGAAATTATTTTTGCACAAAATTAGCTGTCATGAAAGAAAGCAAGCCCTGAGGCGATGATCGCAGGAATGATAAAAAAAGGAAGGGAAGGGAAAGGAAAACTGTTAATAGTTTTGGAGACAGAGGCAGGGAGAGAACCCAGTGAACAAAGGAGTCGCAGGAAGCATGCAGGCACGTGAGGACCAGAAAGCACCCAGGTTGAGACAGCAGTCAGGCTGAAGACTAATGCATTCAGGAGAAAACAGTTCATTCTGTTTCCTTCTCAAAACTGATAATGAAACAAAGTTTTGTGTGTGCGTGTGTGTGTGTGTGTGTATGTGTGTGTGTGTGTGTGTGTGTGTGTGTGTGTGTGTATCCCAAGCTTGCTGAGTGTAGTGTTTTAATAACAGAACTCCATGTATACACCAAAGATAAATTTGAGGTGGAAGACTATAATATATGGTATTCTAATCTTGCCTTTGTGAGGTTGGACCATTCTTAATTTGTCAGCTTTTCTCTTTTTTTTTATTTTGATGAAAAAAGCATATCTTTTAAAGACAGAGGAAGCAGGGTTTTTGTTGTTTGGTTGGTTGTTTTAGGCCAACGGGCTAGAGTAGTGATTTGCAATCTTTTCTGTGTCTACAAATCTCCTGAGAATCTTGTTAAATTGCAGATTCTAATTCAATCTGTGACTGGGACTGGTATTCTGTATTTCTAATAAGCTACCTGGACTATATTCCTTATCCAGAACCTACAATAGCACTGTCCAAGAGAAATAAAATAAGAGTCCCATAAGCAATTTTCTAGTAGTCATATTTGGATAATAAAATAAATTGATTAATTTAATAGTAATACATGTTATCCTACTCAACTCATTAAAAAAAACACTTGAATCTCTGTAAACAATATAGAAAAATATTAATGTGATATCGTACATTTTTTTTGCACTAAGTTATTAAAAGTCATGGTGTATTTTCACTTAGAGAACATATCAATTTGGGATAATCACATGTTGAGTGGACAACAGCACCTATGGTTTATATCTACTGTTTTGGCCAAGATAGATCTAAAGAGAGAAGATTGATGTTTGCAAAACAGTATGGTTCCATAGGCTCAAAATATAACTATATAATATTTTTGCAGTCATTTATGACTTTTTTGATTAAAGAAGACATAATAAGAATTTAAAATACAAGTGAAAAAGAGCCATAAGATATATCTAAAATATCTGACATATATGTTAATAATTAATAATGTTATATATAATACAAAAATTTATATATATATCAGATTACGAATGTGTGTATATATATTTATACATATGTCAGGTTTTCTATATTGAGAGAGAGAAAAAATATTTGTTTTGTTTTGTTTTTCTGAGTCAGAGTCTCACTCTGTCACCCAGTCTGGAGTGCAGTGGCACGCTCACAGCCACCGCAGCCTCAACTTACTGGGCTCAAGCAATCCTGCCTCAGCCTTCCAAGTAGCTGGAACCACAGGCATGTGCCACCATGCTCAGCTAATTTTTTTAAATTTATTGTAGAGATAAGGTCTCGCCATGATGTTCAAGCTGGTCTCGAACCCCTGAGCTCAGGCAAGCCTCTCACCTCTGCCTCCCAAAGTGCTGGGATTACAGAATTGAGCCACCACGCCTGGCAGAGAAAAAAATATTTGTTATAAGAAATTGATTCTTGCAATTGTGGAGACCGAGACATCTCCAAATCTGCAGCCAATAGATCCAGCCAAAGACTGGAGACTCAGGAGAGTCCATGGTGTAGTCCTGGTCTGAATATGAAGGCCTGAGAATCAGAAGAGCTAATGGTGTAAGTTCCAACTCAAAGACAGGAGAGGACCAATGACCCAGCTCAAGTAGATGGGCTGGAAAAAGTTTCTTCTTACTCCGCCTTTTTGTCTATTTAGGTTTTTAAATGATTGGATTGGACCCATCCACATTAAGGAGGGCAATCTGCTTTACTCGATCTATAGACTCAAATGTCAATCTCATCAAGAAACACCCTCACAGAGGCACCCAAAATAATATATGACCAAATATCTAGGCACCACATGGCCCAATCAAGGTGGTGCATAAAACTAAAATTAACCAACACATTTCTCTATGAAGCCTTTCTGCACTTGCCTGATTAGAAACTGTCATATGTTCCTTTGTACTTTTTCTTTTTCTTTCTTTCTTTCTTTTTTTTTTTTTTTGGTTCATGGGTGCCTGTGCACTTTTGGTTCATGATGGTGAAGTTTGGGCTTCTATTAAGCCCATCCCCCAGATGGCGAGCATGGTAGTGAATGTGTGTTTGCTATCCGTTTTCTTTCTTTCTTTCTTTCTTTCTTGTAGATTAAGAAAAACAGTTTATTTAGAAAGAGATCAGATAAAATGGGTGGATCCACCTCTTCAAGATTGGAGAGAGGGCCAGATGTTCAAAGAACATTTGGCCTTGTTATCCCTTAAGTCTCTTCTTTCCTAGTCCCCAGAGTCTGGGGTCTGTTGTTGTTCCCATCTTTAGGTCTGTGTGTATTCAGTGGTTAGCTTTTTTTTTTTGTCTTTTTGAGTCAGAGTTCATCCAGGCTGGAGTGCAGTGGCACAATCATGGCTTATCACAGTCTTGGCCTCCTGAGCTTAGGCTATCCTTCTGCTTTAGCCTCCCAAGTAACTGGGACTACAGGCACACCCCACCAAGCCCAGTAAATTTTTTGATTGTTCATAGAGATTAGATCTTGCTATGTTGCTGAGGCTAGTCCTGAACTCCTGGACTCAATCAATCCTCCCACCTTGTCCTACCAAAGTGCTGAGATTACAGGCATGAGCCATGGCACCCAGCTAGCTCCCACTTATAATGAGAACATGTGGTATTCAGTTTTATGTTTCTGTGACAGTTCACTTAGAAGGATGGTGTCCCAGCCATAAAAAATAATAAAATCATGTCTTTCTTGTATTTCTACAAGACCTTGAACATAGCTCTATTAAAGCACCTTAATCATTCTGTTCTAATTGTTTGTTGGTCTTAGCTATTTGAAAGTATAAAGTATGACTTGTTCATCTTTGTATATACATTATATGCATTTTCTAGCATTCGGACAGGAACATAATAAGTAGTCAGTGTACTTTTTTCTCACATTGTGTTTGGTACTACTCAAATTTTTTCAGAAGTGATACTTATTTAATTTACACAATGCATTATAAGATATATGTCATGTTCATTTTAGATATTTTTTAAAAAACCAAGAGAAGTATGACACTTTACAATCACAAATCTGGTAAGAGATGGTTGGGAGATGAAACTAAGTCTGTTATGCACCAAAATCTGTACTTACTGTTCTATACTGGTTGTTTTCTAAAAACTAATCAAATGCACCAATGCCTTTGGTGCTGTTTCTTAAATGAATTGAGTGAATGAATAACTCTCAAGTCTAGCTTAAGCTTAATTTAATATTCATATATAAATTATAGATAGCAGAATTTTTTCTAGACCCACGTTTAATAAAGAACAGGAGAAATCACGTTACTGAACAACTGTTAAGTTTGTAGTCACCAGCGTCTCTTGAGTCCTACGTTCTATGATTGAAATAGAAGCAGTAACTCATTTTCCCAGTCTCTTTTGCATAAAGGCTATAAGGCTTGTGACTTAAGCCCTGCCATTCAGATGTATACAACAAAATCCTTTGTTCCAATGGGAGCCATATGAGGATGCCTATACTGTGTGTATTTGAATTTCTTGTAAGGAGACAGAGTATGGCAAACACCACTCCTATTCACAGTGATGACAATGACACTTTCACTGCTGGATTGGTGCAAATGGCATATGATGATGAACTGCTTATGATGATGTGTATGATGATGTGTACTCTCAGAATTTACTTTTCTGTATTCACTGGAGGTTACTTGAGCAATGTATGCCCCAGTTCTTTACAACTTTAGGCACTTTGAAATCATCCTAGAGAAGTGAGAGCCCCACACTTCTTTAAAGAAGACTTGAGTTTGGCCACCCAGCAATGCTAGTCATCCTAGTGGAAAAGGATTTTTCCCAGAACTGGCTTCTGTTCTCTTTCCTTGCTTAGGCTTTTGCACCAAGCAGCATTTGATTTTTTTCTTCTCTTTTCCACAACAGCCATTCTCATTTATAGTCTGTGTGTCACCTTCCAACATCTGGTCTCCATTTACCTTTCCACTACTTGGTGGGAACAACCTGGCATTTCAGAATTATGCACCAGAGCAGAAGACAAGGGTACACAGCTACCAATTAATTCTTGTGGCATATTATTCACTCTTTAGTTGGTCTCTCCCTTCCAAAGCAAAAAATGAAGAAGATGTTTGCCAAGTGTCGAAGTTGATGACTGGTGTGTGTCCTCTCTATGTGCTTAGGTGCTATCAGAAGGTACTCACAGAGGTGTATCTTCTTTTATTTTTTTCTGTTTTCTTACCTCCCTTCCGTCTTATGTTCAGTATTATGTTTGAATTTGGGGGGGAGGAAAAAAGGCAATGGTGAGAATACACCACCCCCGAAAAAAACCAAAATTTTAAAAAACTGACTTGAGTTCTTAACAGACTATAAGTTTACTTTATTTCACTTTTTTATGTCAGACAGATACAGCTCATGATGTTAATCATGTATCCCATATGTGTTGTCATAGATTTCACTTACTCATTTAAAAACTATTTTGAGTACCTTCTACAAGTTTTTTCTGGGGCATAATATGAACAAAACTGACATAATCACTTCCCTCACATATTTATAACCTAAAGGAAGATAATCTAAAATAATAAAAGGTGATAGATAATATTGAAGCAAAGCTTTATTAATTCAAGGTGTTCTCATCAACTCTTGGAAAATAGCTAGTGATGCCAAGAGATATTTGAATAATAAACGTGAGGCAAAGCTATCAACATCTGGAATTTAAACATGTCTCATGCTCACTGACATATAACTATTTTTTCATAACTCTGCTTCAACTCCTGTATTGAGAGACATTTCAGAAAAAAAAACAATTAAAATTTTTATTACCCAATTCTTTAAGCTACAGAAAAATATAGCTTGCAACAAGACCCTGACAGTTTCACCACAATAAATTTCCCAAACTTGCTTCCTACTTCTAACCTAACCCTGAATTGTACCCCACATCTTTAAAATAAAAAAAAAATTTTTTAATGTTGCTCATTGGTGTTAAGGTTTGACTCACCTGTCTTTCTCTGAATAATTAGTATACCTCTTTTTCACAACTCTAAGTCAATTTACCATATCTCTATAAAATCATTTTTCTCACGAATAGAGATGTCTATACATTTCTCTTACCCTTACCTACTTTTTAATTTTGACTTTTCTGTTTGTGAAATGTAACCTTTCTCCTCCACTGCTCAATTGTATAGTACTGTTTGTCCCACCTCCAGACCACAGGAAACTGGATTAACTCTAGGCATCTGATCTTAGGTGGTAAGTTGAATCTGATTTTCCAGCAGTGTGTCTTGGATTTTTTTAAGAGCTCCCTTGATGATTCTAATGTGTAGACAGTAGTACAAATCTCTGAACCAGAGGAGTAAAGCCATAAACTACACTGACTCAATAGTATCCACTGTCTCATGAGTATAAACAGATAAGAAATGAAGTTACCAGGTAAAAACTGCTAGGCATAAAGGTAATGTGTAGCCAGAATGGGCTTTCAATTTTGCCAAGTGAGTGGACTAAAGCTTAGAAAGTAACTATGCCAGGCTATGATTATCTCTGCAACTAATTCCTCTTCATTCTTTTTGGTGGAAATAACTTTATATATCTTATAATAAAGCAGGTAAAATACAGGACTTTCAAATATTAGCATAGACTGCAAATGTTAGACTATTGCAAAATGGGTTATTACGGAGAATTTGTTGTTGTACAGATCTGGTTTGAGGTCCAGCTCTACCAATAACACTTTCTCTGCCAAAGACTAAAGATGTAAAGATTTTTTATAATTAAAGAAGGAAATAAACGTCTATCTCAATTTATCTTCTTACCCCCTTTCCAGGTCTAAAAGAAGAGCAAATTTACAAATTCTTAGAAGACAACTCTTCAATTTTTTGCTAATTTCAGGTGGTTCTTCATTTTTATGACTTAAATTTCTTTCTCTTTTTGTTTTGTTTTTTAATTTTTGCCTCTTGAGCTGATCCTTGCTTATGTACTACTTTTGCCATAGGTACTGCACAATAATGATAACAAATCTTCACTATATTGTTCAGTGCATATTAATCTGTCATTTAAAATGCAGCTTCATATTTTTTAAATGCTAATACTCATGACCATATTGGTTGCATAGAGTACAACCTTAGAGGGTCCCATTCTCTTAAACTGCAATGCAAAACAAACCACCCAAATGTATGAAAAACAAAAATCCTCTGTGTGAGGAAAGAGGAGGAAAAGTGACAGATTTATATACAAATGTGCATGGCTCATATACCTGCATTTAGAGGAAATATTAGGATATTCATGAGATAGAAGAGGGTTTTCCACTGGAGAAAAGGAGTCAAAAAGTCCATTTTGGCAAATTAAGGGAGAGTTTCAAAAACAGACATGGCCCAGACAATAATAAAGTGATCTGAAAGAAGAAACTGTGCATGACTCAGAAGGGCACTTCTGAATTTTTATCAGGACACTTGAAAGTTTAATTTCACTCCATTCAAACTTCAGATAAGTTAAGATTTTTTAAAGATGCAAAAGACAATATATCCAGAAATAAGGTGATAAAAAGAAGAGAGTACAATGCTGATGAATGTCAAGAACAAAAATCTTCATGAATTCTTATTTCTTCTTTTTATAGAAGAATTGTCTTGAGAACCTAAAGATAAAACTAGCATTTGAAGAAAGATGAAATCCCAACGTGTGTGATTAGATTCTAAGTGAGTATGTAGCTACTCCAAATGAGTAAAATAATCTGTTATTTTAGATTAATGATATTTTAAAACTCTAAGAAAATGTATGAACGACTTTTTGAACCATCATCATGCAGAAAAATGTGCTTTAGATTAGTGTTTGGTTTGCAATCTCAGGTGATAAAATGAAGACATATAATCTGGGAACAAAAGTGACTGGAGAAATTAGTACGTGTTAGAATTACTCTATCTGGGATAATAAATGGTAGATTGCTGAATATGTAGAAAGTTTTCTAGCAGTTTGCTGTGAATGCTGCCATTTGCCACAAAATGTTTTCCATTTTTATAAATGATCTTGATGGCAGTACAGACTAATACATGTTCTTATGAGTAGATGGTTTCTATGAGAAGCATGAGAAACATAATAAATAGTGTGATATAATTGGCATTGAAAAGGTCTTTGACAGGGTAAGGCAATGTACTGTTTGTAATAGTATAACACTCAATGGGGAATGATACAATTTTCTGAGGTTGTTTCATTTTTTCTTCCTTAATGCCCATGGATGGACAGGATAAAGGTATTTGAATTTAAAATAGCAATTATGATAAAATATATAAGAAATTTTCTATTGATAAGAATTTCAATATGTGTCAACAAAGTATTTACAAAAGCCAGAAAAATTATCTTAGACGATAGGGATTTTCACTGGGAAACTAGGAATATCTGCATTTACTTATAACAATATACTCTACTGATCAGGTTGTAGGCATAATATTTTATCCATTGTAATGGGATATCACCCTGAGTAAGATATTGACAGACTGTAATGTACACAGGGAGAGACAAGTGTTGTATATGGATTTGAGTCTTTGATACAGAAGAGAGGCTTTGAGAATGAAAGATATTCAGAATAACGAGAGGAGGGTAATACAGTGGATATTTAATGTCTCCCAAATTTTGAAGGGCTTCCACATAGACAGGAATCAAACTTTTTTTGTTTGACTTTAAATGACAAGAAATAGTAATAATTAAAGTATTTGGTGAAATTTCACAGGGATATGTTTTAAATCAGCATAAAGAAAAAATATAAACAGACTATATCTATATCTACACACACACATACACACACACACACACACACACACACACACACACACACGCAACCTTTAAGGTAGAATGGATTTTCTTAAAACAACATGAGTGCAGGTAAACATTTGTTGCAGTTACAGGAGATGTATGTAGTAAGGGAGTTCAAACATAAGATGTATGGATAGACTGACTATCCCTTAAGATATTTTTTTCACATTACTATGAAGGAATCACAGATGCAGAGATAAGAAAGATAATTATAAAGATATTTGAGACAGAAATTGAATAAGAAATAGCACTTGTCTTACAAGACCATTTGGGATTTTATTAGAGACTTAAAAGTTTAATTCTACGTCTTTAAAACATTATTTTCCTCATGATATCTTTATATTATACCCCCTAATTCACTTCTTTTAAAAATATTTTCTCCATGGGGCATTCATTCATCAGTTAACATAGGATTGAATATTTTTAAACTGTTGTGTTTTTGGTCCGGTACAATTAAGAAAATGAAGAATGCCTCCTTTGTCAGCTGTGTGTGTGTGTGTGCATGTGTGTGTGTGTATAACATAACATAAGACTGAAATTTTAGAACTTCAGGAGGCAAAACTATTCAAATATCACTCCCTATCAAGGATACTGAAACAAATACAGAGTTATCATCCTCTACCTGCAAATGGATCTTTTTAAGGGACAGATGATAAAAGGAACTAGCTGAAGCCCCCACATGAGTCTTTGCAGGAACCAGTGTGTCACTGAGCCAGCCAGAGGGAGTCTTCTGAGCCATTTTAATTCTTTACTTGTGGCAGAAATTATGATGTTATAACATCTGTTGTATGCAGAACAAAGTTCCCTGCTCCTTGAAAGATATCTAAATATTAATCTCTAAAATTGAATACTTCACATGACAGTAGCAAGGGGCTATTGAGGTTGCATGTGGAGTTCATGTCACTAATCAGTTGACCTCCAAATAGAGAGATTATTTGGGATTACTCATGTGTGCTGTATGCAGCCACAAAATATGACAAGCAATGCAGACAACCTGTAGGAACTAGAAAAGGCAAGAACACAAATTCTTTCCTGGAGAACTCCAGAAAGGAACGCAGGTCTGCTGATACCTTGATCTTAGCCCAGTGAAACCTGTGTCAGAACTCTGACCTCCATAACTGCATGCAGATAAATCTGCATGGTTATAAGTCATTATGTTTGTGGTCATTTGTTATGACAGGACTAGAAAAGTAATACATTTACTCATAGCTTGCTTTTGCTTTATTCTGGAAACAAAGGAAAATTTTTAAAAGAGCAAATGAGTAGAATTATCTTAAAGGTAATTTTAAATGAAATTTGCCAAAGTTCTTTTTCTAATCTCTTTTGCATAATTGTAATGTATCTTTTTGAGAGAAAAACATAAAGACCATTACCTTGCTTAGGAACAACAGAGTTGATTTGTCTTATTCCTTTGAAAGAACACTTCTTATACCAAGGATAGATCTCATGCAGGTTTTTGTTTCCTAGCAAAAAAAAATCACTGAAAAAAATTTTCTTTTATCTTTGCTAGTCACATCTACTTCTTGACTGCCATTTAATTGACCCTGGTACCAACGTCTGTAATAATTAAAAAGGAAGCTACAGTTTTTGTGATGGCCTATTTTACTTAGCCAGCTAGTAAATTGATAGTTTGAGAATAAGTCTTTGTCTTTCAGATGCCAGAACTCTGGTTCTCCACCCAGTCCTTTTTTTTTTTTCTCTCTCAGCGGGTTTACGTGTTTGCGTGCACATACACACACACTCACACACACACACATTAATGCTGTTCTCTTGGACCAGATTTTGAAGAATGGTCATTATGACCTAGAATAGTGTGTCTCATTCTCCACTTTGAAAGGTGAAAACAGCTCAATTCCCCTACCCCCAAAGGTGTTCAATATGATCTCCTTCTGTGACCACAGTGTCTTTCTTTTGCTGTCTTTTCTGTGTCCCACTCAATAGATCAGGAGAAAGATCTGAGTTTGATCAATATTGATTTTTCACCCCCAGGGCAGCACTTTCAACTAACAAGAGCAGTACCCATGTCTTTTAATTATCAGTAGGGATGACTGTTTTGGTTAGTCTTGAGATCTTTTATGCTTAAAATACCACATCCTCATGAAAAGGGTTTTCATTTCATGCTATTGTTTATATAACTGCCTCTGATGGTGGGGTCCCTAGCAAATAAGATGTGTGTAAAAAATAAAAATCAATTATCACAGAGTTTCCGGTTCCTGTTCTCTAGAGCTGGGTAAACATACTTATCACAGACAGGTACATTGTCAGCAGGTCAGTGTTCTCTGCTCTGCTTAGAGTGAGTTTAGCTCGTTTAAAACATTAGTTAGAAGTGTTTTATGAAAGCATGACACACAATCCTTGGCTTGAAATATATTAGGGCATTTCTAGTTATCTCAAGGACTGCTATAAACATTTTTTTTTTAATTTCAAAAGCATTTTTGGTGTGTTAGCCTAAGCCACATTAGCAGGAATTCCCAAGAAACAGATTTCAATCTTTGAGTAGACTTCAAATGCCTCCAGTGTGCCCTGTGCTTTCTGGAAAGCACAGTTAGTCTAGTGTGCTGATGTGGGACTTTTCTTCCATACTGTCTTCTCTTCTAGAATGAATGACCTCATACCATCTCTGTTCATGCTCATTCATCAGGATTCTTGCTAAGTACTTCCTCCTCTTCTACCAGACCATTCATTAGATTGAAGCAGTAATTGCCCATTGTTGCTCTCACTCACAGATTGTCCTTTTCTATACGATTTAACAATATTATTCTCTTTATTGCAATTATTGTATTTGGCTATTATCTCTCTATTAGATTGTTAAATCTGTAGGTTCAATGACTATGCTTTGTGCTTTGTTTATGTTTGCATATCTTCACAGCATTGGGCAATATCTGACTGACAGAATGTGAACCAAACTGCCAAAGAAACAGGTCAGGGACAGAAAAGACAATTGTGCCAGAACATGGAAATATTTGTATGTGTGATCTCTAAAACTTCTTAGCTATGAGCCCTTTAAAAAAATGTGTACTGCAGTACTCTGAGACTCACCTTCCTTATATAGTGATTTCTATTATAACACTAATCTTGTAAATGCAAATGTATTCTAAAATGATTGATATATTGAAGAACAATTTGAATGTGAGTAAATTTTATGGTCTTTTGGTATGCTTTGAGAAACTCTAAATAAAATCAGAAAACTGTACCCAGGTGAAGTGAACGGAGTAGGAATAGAAAACACACATGCGCGCGTGTGCACACACACACACACACACACACACACACACACACTCCTCAAACATCTACCAACTACTTCAGTTTACCGTATATTATGAGCCTCATCTATTTGCATCTGGTATTATAACTTTCTTCCCATTTTTTGTCCAGTTATATAAATGAGATCCTTGTTTCCTTGTTGACTGTTCCTGGGGTTCACTCATAGTTTTCTGGAGGCCACCCACAGAACCTCGTCATATGACTCTCACCACATGGCAGTTTACTTCTTCAAAGGCAGAACATAAATCTCTCTTTCTTAATCTTTGATGTCCCTTGTTAAAGCATTCATCTATTAAGTTAAATTCCATCTAAACCCAAGATAATCTGCCTCTGGTCAACAAAGTCAACAGATTAGGGAAGTTAATCACATGTGCAAAATTCCTTCATCTTTGCCATATAATACATTTGCATTTTATTGGAATGACATCACATTGCCTTTGCAATATTATATTGATCAGAAGCAAGTGACAGATCCTGTACTGATGCAAGGGGAGGGGTTATACAGGGACTTGAGTCACTGCACATTATCTTAGAATTCTGCCTATCATAAGAGAAGCTCAATTTTGTTCATAGTAGCAATAAAATAACATTCATCAGCCCCCTTTTACTCCCTTGCTGGCAGGGTTAAAATATGACTCATTTGTGACAATTTCCTAGATGAGTCATAAAAGCATTTTAAAGAGGACATGTTGTCTTGCTTCTCTGTATTGCCCTTTACTGTTCACCTTTATTTTTCCTTTCTTGAATGTAGATTTAATGTCTGAGTTTTCTGGATTCAACTTTTATCCACAAGGATCATACTCACAAACAGGGAAAGATGGAGTAGAATTCATAAAAGTATTCAACTCAAAGGCATGTCTTAGTTGTCATACAATTTCTGTTTTCCATGCATAGCAGACATGTCAATAATATTAGAACAATTCCCCATTCCCTGATTAAACCTTATATGATTATGGATCTCTGTTACTTATAGCTAAATAAAATGTAACTGGTCACACAATCAAGAGTAACTTTTTTCTGCCATAGTGTTCAGAAATATTTTTATCAGCACCCATCTTCTTACCTCAATTTACTTGACGTAATACAGGGAATATATTTTAAGTTCCTCAAGCACTTTCCAACACTGCAGAGCTATTCCTTCTATGGAAGGGAAGGAGTACCATTTAGATCAGCTAAGTAAAAAAAATGATACAGTAACAGAAATTATGACATAGGATTATTAAATCATGAGGTGCTAGCACTCTCCAAATCTTCACCTTCAATGCTAGCAATAGTTCTATCACATTTTATTCAATCTGGTTTCAAAGTTTGCTATGATTAACTCTAGGGAATCAAAGATTGAGACCATGAAATTTGACTATACAAAAAAGTATATAAACTGTATTTTTATTGTAAAGTTGATTCACAAAAATGGAGTGAACACTGGCTAATAATTTTAAAGTAACAAAGTATCATTTATTTCTATTTCTACATGTGCAAACAGCTGTTTACAAAGAATTTTAAATATTTGCTCTACATATTTTCATCATCTCTGAGATTAGAAATCCACATTTTGAGATGGGTTAATGGATCTGAATTAAATGACAAATGCACATCCATTTTCCATTATTAGAGACTCACTCCATTACGGTAAACAAAGTCCTTTATTGACAGTGGCAACATTACCCAGCTTTGTGGCGATGACATAGGGTAAAACCAATTAGGATAATTCAAAGTTAGATTTGGAGAAAATGGTAGTGATTTTGAATCTCTCTCAATTCCCTCATTAAATGTCCCCTTAGGAAAAGCCAACACTTAAATAAAGTATCCTATAAACTCCAAAATATGAGTAGACTGAAGAGATAGTACTGAAAATTACAAGTGATATTGGGTCAGCATCTGTGTTAGAGAAAGCAGAAGTAAACAATATTAGATTTAATGGATCTGAAAACTAGTATGCACTCAGAATGACAAAAAGCCAGTCAAGGAATAGCAGCTGCAACTGAGAGGGACTTACACACTGAAATAGCCAGTGAGGGCAAGAAATTCTCAGTTGGTATGATGGTGCTTGGGTAGAGTGTTCCCAAATATTTCCAAAACCAATCAGCCAAAACTCTCCTTCATAATGAAGGTCTACACTGAAAATAAAATTTGAGGGGAGAAAAAGAAAATAGCAGGCTTAATGGAAACAAAGAAAAAAAAAAGAAAGTTTGGGTAAAAGCGAGGGAAGAGAACAAAGAGAGAAACTTCCAGAAAAACAAGGCTTGAATAGAAAAATGTGCTGCATAGTTGTAAGATTTACATATATCTTAAATACTGTTTTTGTATAAAATATCAGAAAACCTAATTTCAAATAATAGTGTATAACAGGATCAAAGTTCATTTTTATACCAAAATAAGTAAAAACAACAAAAAAGGGGTACTCTAGCATCTCTGTAGACAAGAAAATTATGCTAAAAGGACAGTTCACTGAACATTTGGAAATGTTACTAAATGTTCTTTAAATTAGTTAAAATTCATCCAGAACACAATGCAGGATATTAATAACCTAAATCAGAATTAGAAGAACTCGGAAGAAAGATAATACAATTGAGGAAAGAACAAATCATGTCAGAAATAAAGGCTGAAGTGGAAAGAACACAAAAGTGAATACATACAATAGTTGATAGTTTAAGAGCTGTGAAAGATAAAATATAGAATGTTTAAAAGAAAAAGAAATATAAAAAATGAAAAGGAGGAAAAAGAAGCACAAATATCTGACAGGCAAAGAGTTCCAAAATATTAATAATACTAGTTTCCAAGGAAGGGTAACAAAGCTAGAGAATAGAGCAAATATTAAAAACTATAATTCAAGATGATTTCCTGTAATTACAAAGAAAATATTTTGAAATTACATATTAAAATTTATATTGTATACCTGAGAAAAAGAACTCATAACCACCATTATGAAGAGAAAGCTTGTAAAAGTATTGGACTTTATAAAAAAAAAGAAGATGAAATAATAATTAATAGAAAGAAATTAGACTGTTTTTATAACCTACATTAGAAAGAAATAGAGTAATATATTTAAGGTACTCAAGGAAAGAAAATGTGAACCTAAGATTTTATATCATGCTAACTAACTTTCAAGTGCAATAGACAAAGGATCATCAACATGTAAAAACCTAGTAATGTTGTTCTGATAAGACCTTTCTTAAGAAAATACCAAAGAAAGAATTTCAGGTGACCAGAACAACTGAAAACATAAATGGTAATAAGCATTAAATCTATATTGATGTGTAGAATTAGGACTATGTGAGGGAGAGTATGTCATGGCTATTTGTTCTGACAGTATTCACTACAATATAAACAAAATGTGAAGAAAATGGTGCCAGCATATGCGAAATTTTATTTTTTTAGCTTTCAGCAATCATATCTCCCAATTCTGTCTACTGAAAAAGTCTAGAAACAGTGACAACCCTGTAGCAATTACTATATCTAGCATACAGGATGTGGTCTTAAATCATCATTTTGCATTGAGACAAACCAGAGTTTAGAGAAATGGCTGAATCAAGTTCTGTGCTGAGAAATGAACAAGAAATGCTGAGCACATATTATGATACCAGATACAAAGAAAGCTGTCAATGACTGCTAGAGTTGTGTTCAAAAGACAGGCGTCAACTTGAAAAGACCACCACTAGCAAAGGATGAGACAATAAGAACATCAGTAAAGACAATGACAAATATTCTATAAGAAAGGATTTGACGGTAGCAGAACGTTGCCGGGGATGGGGGAGCACATAACATCAATAAGGGTACCTGATCTCAAAGCAGGTGAAGTAGAGACCAAAGGGAGGTCCAAACTTTACCTGTATGATGACCTGTTATCTACCTAATCCTGAATTGTACCTCACATCTTAAAAAAAAAAAAATAAAGTGACTACTAGGAAATGAAAACCATCAAGTATGTCTATAAATTCCTAATGATATAAAAATCAAATCAAAATCAAACTACTGGAGAATCAGTTTATTATTTTGAAAACTAGTGAATAATAGGAAAGACTAGCAATTATCTTGCTCCTTCCGTACAAAGCAAAATGCTGAGTTACCAAATAGCATCGACAGGTCATTTCCCTTTACGAAAGCATTCCAAAAAATAAGAAGGTTAAAAAAAAAGTTTGAGTTGGGATATCACCATTTTGCAACCCTTAATAAACTAAGAAACTAAACATTGATTATCAATGGCTATTAAAAACACAAAAGAGAGACAATCAGATATTATGTGCCTTTAGATAATGGAACGCATATGAAGTTGTCTTCCCAGAAAATATCAATATAAATCTCATTAAAACAAAGTAATAGGAAAAAAATATAGATTTTTTTATTGTATATGTAATTTTAAATATATGTATAGAGATGTAAGTATACACATATATGTATACATACATGTACATATATCATCATATATGATTATATGTACACATGCAATAAATACGCAAAGGATTTAGAAAATTTTATTTTATTGCTATAATCTCTGTTGAACTCAGTTCCCTAGTTGGCTAAAAATATAGGGATTTTCGCTTGTCTTGGTAAAGTTATACTGGGATCAAGTAAGATATGCAATTGAAAACATGAAAAAGCAACACAAAGCATAATATTATCAATAGTGATTGTGACAAACTCCCACTACTATAAATAATCTTGAAAATAGTAAAATCTCAAATATTTAGTATTTATTTTAAAATATGAATTAGAAACCAATCAATAAGAATGCCAGCAAAGAATCTAAAACTTGCCTAATAATAACCAAAGATGGTGCAATCACTAGAAAAAAATTAACTATTCACATGCCGGTCACAAATATTTTAATTTTTAAAGAACAATATTATTTTTAAAGAATGAATATAATGCAAGAAAAATGTCAGTTACATTTTTTAGTAAGTAAAACTGACTGACAATGTATGGATCATTTAAGACAAGAACGACCCAAACTGAATTTGTACATAGACAAAAGTTTTCTTGTACAAGCACATCCTTTCTTTTCAGTGCTAGAACAAAAGCAGACTTCCTCAAAGAGTTAAAATGCTTACACTTTCAATCCAAATGAAGCAGAAAAAGAGAAGTGTCAGGTAACAGAAAGTTGGTCATTGGTGAAGTTCAGAGAAATTAGGCAGCTGGAATATTTTTACAACCCACCCTTCTTCTCCTTGAAACAGCCTGAATATTTCCATGGTCTTATTAAAGACAGTTTCAGAAAGACTTTTCTGCATCATTGGATGCCATTTTTAACCAGACTAAATCTTATGAAAATTTATGTTTAATTCTAAAACATGTTCCACTCACCACCATATTCCAATTAAAGCATGACATTGACACATCCCATGTCTCCGCCTGATGTGGTGCTCAGAAGGAACATAATCTCACATGCTGGTATCTCTCCAAACCAGGAAGCCTCTTCCACCTCTAATTTGCATGATGCATTCATTTTCAAATTAGTCACATGATTAATGAGCATCTTGGAGAGTGTCCAGTTTTATCCACTCTGTCATGTTCCCCTTATTCTCACCACCAGACTCAATTAACTCTCCCAGCTCTTGCCAAATGGTTGCACATAGTATAAATTATGCTTATTCATTTGCTCCAGAAAACAATCACATCCACTGCAATTTAGAAATTGTTTTCCACTGGTGAAGATAATTAACTGTTCGAATGTGTATCAGCAAGTATTTCCCTTTACTACACAGACAAAATCTTCCAACTATTCAGTATCCTATGTTTATTGCACTCCAAACTTGTACTTCACAATCTTCATCCTCAGTTGCCAAAGAAAACACTGCAAGTTTGGAGGAAAATTCTTATAATGAGCTGTTGTTGAACTTGAATTAGGCTATAGTCTTCTAATCAAATAAAATTAATATAAAAACAGCTTTATAATGAGGAAACAAAAGATTACATTGCTTTCCTACCATCATATTTTATTTTTGTATCCTCACAGTCAATAGCATTTTGTAAATTTTTATTTTTTGAACATCCAGTCAGAATATGAAAATTAAGCTCTGCTTTTCTGTCTTTTCCATCATCTCAGATTAATTGGCAATTTTTCTTACTCATAAATAACCCAGAAAGAAAACTATTATATTTCCTCTGCAACAATTTTGTTCAGACTTGAGTCATTAATAATAATTACCAACTCTTGAAAATCAAATAGAATCGGTTCTTTTACAAATGGTTACATTTTCAGTGGAAGTCCCAGAAAGTATTTGTTTCATAAAGAAAGAATGAAAGAATACTCGCTGGGCATCTTTGCTTAACATTATTTGTGGATAAACCATCAGCTTTATTGAAGAACTTTAGATCTTTTATTTGAAAATGCACCCACATGCACCCATGTTAAAGTTCTAGGCCATGATTCATGTTTACAAGAACAAAATAGAAGAAAAAAATACAGACAGTATTTTGAATATAATGAATATAATGTGGTTGTAAAATTTCCACATGCTGTGGTTGTAAAGTTTCCACATGCTCGACATTATATAATTTGCAGAGAAATATGGGAGAACAACTGTTCTCCTAACAATAGCTGTCCCCAAGATGCTAATTCTGGATACTGAAGACATAGGACTAATATAGACAGAAAAGTTCCCCTTCCCTATGATAGACAATAAGACAATAAATGCATGTCCAAGAAAAATATCAGATATTTATAAGTGCTATACAAAAAATTATTAAAGTGATATAATAGAGGGAAAGATTTTAAAGACAAGACACTGAAGGAGGTGGAAGGGAGCCTTCTGGGCAGATGAAACAACTAGTGAACAAAGGCATCAAAATAGTACAAGAGCACTGTTGTGCTCAAGGAATAGCATAAAGCTGGTGCTGGTTAGAAAATAAAGGGGAAGGGTGAGAATGGGACAGAATGCAGGATGACATTAGAAAGGCAAGCATGTGACCAAAGGTGCCAACCAGCCACATTACTCCAAGTGTAATACAAAGCAAGGGACAGAGATGTCCCTCTGGCTGCTATATGGAAAACAAATCAGAATGGGATGAAAAAATGTTATGGGAGGAATGGAGTGAGTGGTGTTATCTCTAGCATAGATTGCATAGTCTATCTCCACTTCTTATTTAATAGTAACAAACAAATTTAGATTAAGGAGGATTTCAGTAGAAGAGAATAACAGAAATTAAAATCAAACAACAAAAAACCTCCAGAAACCAAAAAAGCCCCCCCCAAAAAAAAAACTTTATCCTGAAAATAAAAGATTCCCAGGCCTAATTGAAGAAATCTACAATAAATTCTACTGATATGAATTTAAATATTTTATCTGTGTTCACTGGCCCCTCTACTCCCATAAGCACTCATTTCCCTCTAGAGATATTTTAGGGTCAATTCCAGTTTTATGTGCTCCCAGGGCTTTCTGAGACATCTTAAACCAAAAGGATTATTTTTTCTGAGATTTCAGAACAGTTTTTATAAATGTCATTTTCTTGCCATGTTCAATAAAATGACAATGATTTCATATATCTCTTAAATGCATTTTTGTGTTTTAATAGGGAAAATTAGCATTTCTAGTATTAAATTAAAAGACTGCATAAATTGCAGTTGGTAAGATATTTAAGGTCAGAAAAGCTTTTTGGTCTTTGTGAAATTATCCCATTGGGAAACTATTTCCCTTATGCTTCGGCTCAACTCAGTTCATAATCCCAGCACAGCTTTAAGAAATGTTCTACTACAAGCAACATGGGAAAGGGGCTAATATTAAAATTCAAGGTTCTTCAATGCTCATCTCATTTCTCTTTTTTAGATGGTGTGAACTAAAATATAAATTACTGTGGACTGAGCACTGTTGTGCAAAGGTCAAGACTATTTGTTTTAAATTTACTGAATTGCAAAGCACTAGAAAAATACCTTATTACCTTCAGATACTTCTTTAGTTTTTTATTTGCTTCCATAATTCAAAACCACAGTGTTTTTCGAATGGGAAAAGTAATTTCTCTATGTGAACTTTACAGCACTGCGTTCTAAACTTGAGTTGATATACAGTGGAACTGTCTTGTTTAAAACATAGTAAAGAGGCCGGGCTCAGTGGCTCAACCTGTAATCCTGCACTTTGGGAGGCCGAGGTAAGTGAATTGCCTTAGCCTGTGGGTTCGAGACCCGCCTGGGCAACTTGGCTAGCCCTCGTCTCTAAAATAAATCAAAAAGATTAGCCGGGCATGGTAGCACGTGCCTGTAGTTCCAGCTACTTGGAAGGTTGAGGAAGGATCGCCGGAGCCCAGCAGGTCAAGGCTGCGGTGACCGGAAAAATAATACATTTTCATATTTAAGTGAAATTTATGGAAATGCAAATGGTACATATCTATATTCCTACCATTTCTAACTTTCAAAGTTTTATCTACACTCATTTTCTTGATTTTACTTATTATACTGTATTCTTCAAAATTTTGTATCTTACTGTATGTATTAAATGTTAGTTTATATATAAATTATTTTATATTTTTTGGTGTGATAAAAGAGAATGAAGTAATTTTTAAATCTGGACTTATCTAAAGTTTATAAGATCTGTCACATATATTCTCAGAATCAGTTCTTATCACAACTGCACATTTTGATAAGGCACTTAATATTAGCCACATTTTGTAATTGAAGAAATTCTGGCCCTCAAAATTTTGGTGATCTGCTACAGACAATTTTGCAAAAAGATCCATTGGATGCAAAGATCCAAAGGCTGCACATTTATACCAATTATTATTGATTTTATAAACATTTGAGGAGTTCTATCATAAATTCCAATGTCAGTTGAAATAAGCCATGTGTTTTTTGTTTTTTGTTTTTTTCCTTTCAGCACACTTGAGTTCCTTATAGAACCTAGATGTTAGGCCTTTGTCAGATATACAGTTGGCAAATAGTTTTTCCCATTCTGTGGGCTGTCTTCCCACTCTCTAAATGGATTATTTTACTTTGCAGAAGCTTGTCAGTTTGATAAGGTCCCATTGTCTATTTTATCTCTTATGGCATGGGTACTTGGAGTTTTGATCAGGAATTGGTTGCCAGTTCCAATTTCCATAAGGGTGTCGCCTTCATTTTCTTTTCTTTTCTTTTTTTTTTTTTTTTTTTTGAGTTGGAGTCTCACTCTGTTGCCCAGACTGGAGTGCAGTGGCCACTCCTGGCCACTGTAGCCTCGACCTGCTGGGCTCTGGTGATGCTTCCACCTCAGCCTTTCAAGTAGCCGGAATTAAAGGCATGTGCTACCACACCGGCTGATTTTTTTTTTTTTTTATTGTAGAGATGAGGTCTCGCTGCCCAGGCGGTTCTTGAACCGCGGGCTCAGGCAATCCACTGACCTCACCCTCCCAAAGGCGCGGGATTACAGGCTGAGCCACCAAGCCCGGCTCATTTTCTAAGATTCTTATAGTTTGAGGTTTTATGTTGAGGTCTTTGATGCATTTACATTTAATTTTTGTGATGGTGATAGGTAGGGGTCCTGTTTCAATCTTCTGCATGTGATCAGCCAGTTTTTTCAGCACAATTTATTGAATAAGTTCTCCTCTCCCCAGTGGTTGCTGTTGGAGGCTTTGTCAAAGATGAGTTGGTTGAGAAATTGAGGCTTCCAAAATCTCTATGCTGTTCCATTGGTCCGTATACCTGTTCTTGTACAAATACCAGGCTGTTTTGATTATTGTAGCCTTATAGTAAAGTTTAAAAAGTGGGCAAAAGACATGAATAGACACTTATCAAAAGAAGATATAGGCAGCCAACAGACACATGCAAAAGTGCTTAGCCTCACTAATCATCAGAGAAATGCAAATCAAAACCACACTGAGATACCACCTAACTCCAATAAGAATGTCCATCATTAATAAAGCAAACAACAACAGACGCTAGCGAGGATGCAGAGAAAAGGGAACACTTCTACACTGCTGGTGAGAATGCAAACTAGTGCAACTTCTTTGGAAGACAGTGTGGCAATTTCTTAAAGAACTAGAAATTGGCCTTCCATATGACCCAGCAATTCCCCTATTGGAAATATACCCGGAGGAAGTCAAGTAATTCTACCAAAAAGATACCTGCACACACGTTTGTTGCAGCTGTATTCACAATAGCAAAAACATGGAACCAATCATGCTGCCCATCGAAGCTGGACTGGATAAAAAAAATGTGGTACTTATACACAATGGAAAATTATGCAGCCATAAAGAAGGACAAACATATGGACTTCACAGCAACCTGGATGGATTTAGAGTTGATCATACTCTGTGATCTATCCCAGAAAGAAAGAACAGAGTACCATATGTTCTCACTCGTAGGTGGACCTTGAACAGTTATCATAATACTCTAAGAAAGGGATTGGCAGTAGTGGGAAACAGCCAGGGGAGAGCAGGGTCAGGATTGGCAGTAGTGGGAAACTCCCAGGGGAGGGAGGGGCGTACCTCATCAACAAAGGTACCTGCATAATCAACATTTGTATACCTAACCGTGAATTGAACCCCACATCTTTAAAACAGAGAAAAAGAAAAAAAGAAAGAAATCAGCCATGTTAAGAGGAATAAAAGCATTAGCACACATTTTGTGTCTCAGAAGCTCTTTTCCAAACCAATAATTTAATTTCTCTTCTTTTTTCTAGAAGACAGATCCTTTCTTTATGACTGAAAATTTCTTGTGTATGTAACATGGGTGCACAATGTGCAGTAGAGTCATGTTTTGAAAGTTTGCAGCATCACAGAAATGAGTAACAATTTAAAGTAATTAGTTTGAAGGAAACAATTTTATTTGAATACCTAATGTTGGCACTTTTGTTTACAAACTGTCATACAATCATGTTAAAAATTAGATGCAACTAGCTCCCTAATAGAGTGAATATGTGTGATGAATGCAAATGTGTATCAGTAATTTTCACTTTCCTAGTGATATTATAATGTCTGAGGGTCAGTTCTAAAATTACTGCTCTTGAAGCTTTTGAGTTCCAGCAGGGAGAATATTGAACTTTCATTATCCACAGACAAAATATATTGCTTCTAGTATGTACAGATGAACTCAAAAAAAAAAAAAAAAAGATAGAAAGAAAGTACAACTGCAACAGAAAAATATGCCATCATTTGGGGTCAAGACAGCAGGATTATTTTTGTTATACTACCATTTTTTTTAAACCATCCTGTATCAGAACTGTTTTACTCTGCATTATTAAGTCCCATAGTATTACACATGTATGAGTTATGTTTTCTTTTTGAAACTACTACTTTTGGTACTATCAAAGTGACCATGTGTATGCTCTGTCATCCTACCGATTTGGCATCTAATGCTATGAGCTTGTGAATTAGATAAATATATTGAAATTGTGGGCAGGTAAAGAAAAAGATAAAATTACTTTGATGAGGGCCCTGACATCATTTATTGGGAAAGTCTTTCAAAAACTGGGTGCATTTTGGTTTCTTAACAGTTCTCCAACTTTACTCTGGGCATGTAGAATGTTGTCATCATTGAGTCACTAAGCTTATCTCGATGAATGAAAATATAACATCTAAATATATTCTCTAAATACTAACTGGATTTCTTCAAAGCTCCAATACTGGGCAAGGCACTGGAATATCAAAGGAAAAGATCATGAAGCCAATAATCACATTCATGAAGACATAGCTACTCACCATATAGAAGTGGATTGTCAGGGAACTTAACTTGAAGAATACTTCAGCTGATTCTTGCAGGAAAACAAAAAACAAAAACAAAAAAACTTTAAGCAAAGCTTAGATAATTGAGGTAGAAGTAGGGGTGGAGTAGGGCAAAAACATATGATTTAAACTCATAGGTCACTTTGTAAAGGAACACTGTGAAAGGAGGAGTGGTATTGAGATTTGGTACAAAATGAAAGACAGCATTGCGTAAGTGCAAGGAAAGAAGAGGAAAGAATGGTGCTTATAAGTAGAACGGCTGAAGTATAGCTTCATAGGACATATTAAATTTTTTTATACTAAATGCCAAGCAAAGTCTCTGAAACATTTTAAGAAGAAAGAAGGGTATTCTGTATGTGCTTGTATTATGTGACTGTATATGGAGATATCACATCTAAATTTTCAAAAGATCACTCTGAAGACTTCCTTTTATAGATGAAGCTTTTAGTCCTGTCTCAAATGATTAGAAATCTTTTTTTTTTTTTTTTTGAGTTGGAGACTCACTCTTCTGCCCAGACTGAAGTGCAGTGGCACACTCCTGGCCACCACAGTCTCGACATGCTGGGTGCAGGCAATTCTTCTGCCTCAGACTTCCAAGTAGCCAGAACTACAGGAGCATGCTACCAAGCCTGGTTAATTATTGACTTATTGTAGAGACAAGATCTTGCCAAGTTGCCCAGACTGGTCTATAACCCGCGGACTCAGGCAATCCACTCGCCTCGGCCTCCCAAAGTGCTAGGATTACAAGCTGAGCCACCAAGTCCGGCTTAGAAATCATTTTTAAAAAACCAAACATTTTAAAATGTACTAAATAAATAAATATTCTCTAGGAAAGAGACTTTCAGTGGATTAGAAACTATGAACAATACCTAAAAGAATATGTCAGAATAAATGCACAATACTATGAACAATACCTAAAAGAAAATGTCAGAATAAATGCAAACAAACAAACATTTGAATTAAAAAAAAAAAAGATTGCAGGAATGAGTTCAAATATGCCAGTAATTTAAAAATAATGTGAATAGGTTAATCTAGTAAACATATAACTGTTAAATGGAAAAAAGTATAATATTAGCTACATAAAGAGATAGCAATGAAATATTTAATAATTTGTAGAGTGCCATATAATAGAGAAAGTAAAAATTTAAATTTTGTTATGGCTACATGCAATTATATGAATGGATTTTATAAACATAATACTGAATGTAGAGGATCCAGATGCAGAATAATACAAACTGTGCAATTACATCTGTGTAAATATTTTTAAAAGGAGCAAAAATGTTTAGGGATGCTTGCATAATATTGAAACTATTTTTAAAATCAAGAAAAATGTAGGGTTATAGATGGCTTGGTTATAGGTAGGAAACATGAAAGGTACTTCTGAAATACTGACAGAGCATACAGTTTACACTGTGCAGTAATTGTATAAGGGTTATTCTGTGATAAATTATTGAACTATAGCAATCATGATAGTGAAAATATATTCGAAATATATATAAGAGATAGAAGAAATCATAGATAGTACAGCTAGGAGGGGTCTGGTAAAAAAGAGTCAAGATGACTTCTAGTTTTGAAGTTTATATTACTAGATGGATAGCAACGTCATTCACTGACTGAGAAGACATCACAAGAGGAGCAATTTTGATAGGTGTGAGATCATCAATTTAATCTGAAATAGTAAAAATTTGACATACATCTAGGCCATCAGTTAGAAATATCAGGTAGGTAGTTGGATGTATAGGTCTAGAAATCAAAAAACATATCTGACATTATTTTCAAGTGCATACGATATATAAATTTGGGAGTTATAAACATAAAGATGGCAATTAACATTATGATGGTTGAGATTGTCTGAAGAGGGAACCAGGGTGAGAAGAGAATAAAAGGGGTTTTTAAAAAATAAATCTAGATTTATTGGAAAGATATAGCAATATGAGTTTCCAAAAGGAGCAGAGTTTTAAAATTAGTAATAAACCATGAACCAGGAGATTACGGTGTTGAAGAAGGCAAAGGAGAATATTTCCACCAAAAAAGGGTGTAATCAACAGTATTGATTACACCTTAGAAGCACAGTAAAAATCACAGTAAAAAAGCATATATGTGAAAGCTAAATGACAATATATGGAAACTGAAAGTAGAAACAGTATATGGAAAAACAATATATGGAAGCTTAAATTAGAACCACCACCCACATCCTGATACTCTTAGCCCCTGTTTTTCCTACACAGTCAAATATGGCCTCAAGTATTCAACAGCTGAGAAACATTCAGTTAGGTCACTTGATTCTGGTTAAAGACATTTTCACTATTCCTAGGTACATGACTATATAAAAGTAATAAAATAAGAAATATTAGTTTTAATGCTACTATCCAGCTTCTAAAAAAAAGAGAGAGGACTTTTTTAATATATAAAAAATTTCAAATAGCCAAGTGAGCATGAAGATATACCAACTTTCGTTATGTAGAATATAATTCTAACACCAAACAACACAGATATCTATGACCTCCGTAGAAAACAAGTTTGGAATATCGGTTCCTATTATTTTACATAACTAATAAAAACAGAGAGATAAAAAATTATATCTTCCATTATATAAGAATATTGGTGCTGGGCTCGGGGGCTCAGCCTGTAATCCTAGCACTTTGGGAGGCCGAGGAGAGAGGGTTGCCTGAGCCTGAGGGGTCGAGACCCACCCGGGCATCTTGGCAAGACTGCGTCTCCACAGTAAATCAAAAATTAGCCGAGCGTGGTAGCACGCGCTCCTGTAGTTCCATCTACTTGGAAGGCTGAGGCGGAAGGATTGCAGGAGCCCAGCAGGTCGAGGCTGTGATGGCCGTGAGTGTGCCACTGCCCTTCAGCCTGGGTGACAGAGGAAGACTCCAATTCAGGGGGGAAATATATATATATATATATTGTGTATATATATACACATATATATGTGTGTATGTATGTATATTTTGGTGTGGTGCTGAATAGTATGTATGTATGTATGTATTTATTTATTTTTTTGAGTTGGAATTTCACTCTTGTTGCCCAGGCAGGAAAGCAGTGGCCTGCTCACAGCCACCACAGCCTCGACCTGCTGTGCTTCGGCGATTCTTCCACCTAAGCCTTCCGAGTAACTGGAACTACAGACACACACCACCATTCCCAGCTACTGAATAGTTTTAAAATTGATTTTCCACATGGTTAATTTTAGCCTCAAAATGATTTTGCTCTCTTTTTTTTTTCAGAATATGTGCTGGCATTGTTTTACAGATAAGAAAACAAAGAATCAGATTGGATGAATTACTTTAAGAGATGGATTACTAATATGGACTTGACTTTTCCAATATTTAGTTCTATCATATAACTAGGACATCTGACAATTATGTTTGCGAACCACCCTAGAAAGAGTGCTACTACCTCATTGCTGAATATCACTATGGTCACTTCCAAGTTGGAAGTTATGCACCAACACCAGCACCTGGTCCACCTGTCAAAGCAATTTTGGAACTCGTTTTTCTGGAATGGCCATCAGAGCTGTCATTGTTATTTGTTTACATCTGACAATTAAGTTCACAAAGTTGCCAGCATGCACTTACCTTTGCAGCCCTGTACAAAAAAATTGTATTAAAACACCCTCCATACTCAACTGATATGGCCCTCAAAGACTTCTTTCTTTACCTGAAGATAAAGGAAATACTGAAAAGAAGACATTTGATGACATTCAGGACATCAAGGGTAATACGACCACATGTCTGATAGCTTTTCCAGGAAAAGAGTTCCACAGTTGCTTTGATAGGTGGACTGGGCACTGGCATTTATTCATAGCTTCCCAAAATAAGTACTTTGAAGGTGACCATAATGATATTCAGTATTGAGATCTGTATCAATACCAGAGTGTTTTGATTATTTTAGCTTTATAGTAAAGTTTAAAGTCTGGGAGTGTGATATCTCCCGCTCTGTTTTTTGTTTTGTTTTGTTTTGTTTTGTTTTTGCTGAAGATTGTTTTGGCTATTCATGGTTGTTTATATTTCCATATGAATTCCTGAATTGTGGTTTCAAGGTCTGAGAAGAATGTTGCTGGTAATTTAATGGATATTGCATTAAATCTGTAGATTGCCTTGTATAGAATGAACATCTTAACAATGTTGATTCTTCCAATCCATGAGCATGGAATATTTTTCCATTTGTTTGTGTCATCTTAGATTTCTTTGAGCAGTGTTTTGTACTTTTTGTTGTAAAGCTTTCATGTCTCTGGTTAGGAAGATGCCAAGTTTTTTCATATTTTTGTAGCTATTGTGAATGGAATTGTGCTTTTAATTTGAGTTTCTGCTTGTTTATTGTTGGTATAGAAATGCAACTGTCTTTTGCACCCTGAAACTTTGCCAAAGTCCTTTATCATGCAAGAAGATTTTTGACAGATTCTCTTGGTTTTTGAGGTATAGAATCATGTCATCTGCAAAGAGGGATACTTGACATCCTCTTTTCCTATTTGGATACTCCTGCTCTCCTTTTCTTGTTTGATTGCTCTAGTTAGGACTTCTAGGATGAGTTCGCCGACTTAATTGTAAGTCTTTGTATACATACAAAGTATACTGTAACATTGTAAAAGGAGGTATCCTTATATAAGCATACCAGCTCTCCCTGGCTGATTCCAGGAATCATTTCATATAACAAAAAAGGAACTATCTTTTCACTGAGAATGCACTTTATGGGACTGCCTTTAATCAAAGAAAGCCAAATTATAAAGCATGGACAATATATATATTTAATTTAATTACTTACATGAATCTGACTAACCTAAAATTTCTAAATATTTTTGTTCATAACCTCATTTTTATGCTGAACACATGCATATGGATATGGGCTTTGATGTGATATGACAAAAATGCTGTCTTCTTTCTTCATCAAGAGCCATATAAACATAGTAGTTAAAATTGCATCAGTTAAATTAAGTTTTAAGCAGAGGCAGTCATAGCTAATAACAAAGATTCTCTTTTAAAAAACCACAAAATTAGGAGGGAAGTATAAAAATTTTTGAATTTGTGGTTAATAAATATGAATTTGCATCCTAGTTTACAAATTTGTAAATATATGGCACAGAGAAAATGTTTCTAAATTTCACTAAGTGATTGAAAATACAGAGAGATATGTTATAGTTTTAAATGTATTACCTAGTAGGATATTTTGCACTTATATTTAAAAATAATAATTGTATGAATTGGGAGAGGTAAATGCACATTTTGTCTTTTTTTTTTTTCAGGTGTGCTTAAAGGAGCTTTTATATCACGAGTTGCTTTCATCAGCAATCAGCCAATATGTAATTCATGTCTATGAATACTTTTCTTCTCATTCTAATTGTTTACATATTTGTATTAATAGAATTCACAAATACTAAAATATGTTTTTAAAAATAAATTACTGGTTTTGGAGGTTGAGGTGAAAAGATTACTTGAAGCCAGGAGTTTGAAACCAGACTAAGCAACATAGCAAAACACCAGCTATTCAAAAATGTTTTTTTAAAGCATAGCCAGCCATGGTTTCACATGCATATAGCACCAGCTACTTGGGAGGCTAAGGTGGGAGGATTGTTTGAGTCCAGTAGTTTGAGGTTAGAGTGACTACAAACTACAATATTGTCACTGTACTGGGCAACACTGCAAGACCATGTTTCCAAAGTAAATAAAGAAATAAACTACTAAGATAACAACAAATATAGATATAGGTCAATTGACTTCATATTAAGTGTCTACTAATTATAAACACTGAATAAGTACAGCAGGGAATGTTGAGAAGTATTTCTGTTCTAAGCACCTACATACCTCAAAGGAATCTATAGCAACATGAAGATATATAATTGGTACGTGTCTGTATTGTTGTTTAGGTTGATCAGAGGTAATTATAATCAGCTACCAAATACAGTCTGAAACAAAAATAGTTACCTAAGCATTCCATTGTTTGTGGTACTATCTGAAAACTATATTAATGAATAATTATAACATTATTTTTATTACATCACTTAGTTATAGTTAGCACTTAGAATTAGGAAATAGTTATAGTACACCAGGTTCTAAGCTAAACTTTTGACATTTATTATCTCTAATTAATCCTCATGCCAGACTTATGTGGTAGGGAGAGTTATTATTATTTTTGGGGGGGGTTGGAGTCTCACTCGGTCGCCCAAACTGGAGTGCAGTGGCCGCTTCCGGCCACCGTGCCTCAACCTGCTGGGCTCCGGCGACCCTTCCGCCTCAGCCTTCCAAGTAGCTGGAATTACAGGCATGCGCTACCACGCCGGCTGATTTTTTGATTTATTGTAGAGATGAGGTCTTGCTGCCCAGGCGGGTCTCGAACCCGCGGGCTCAGGCAATCCATTCACCTCAGCCTCCCAAAGGCGCGGGATTACAGGCTGAGCCACCGAGCCCGGCTAGGGAGAGTTATTATTTCCACTTTTCAGTTGAAGAAATAAGGTGTAGCAAATCAGATGTAAAAATGCAGGTGTCTCCCAAAAGTCACACAGATGTGAATCACATGTTACTTAAAGTCAACTATATTAGACATCAGTCTGTAAGGGGTAGTAGTGGTCTTTAATTGAAGGTGGTTTACATTGTTTACAATTAATCAATAGTAATATTAATTTGGGTGACTACAGGAAGATAAACCTCTTTGTAACCTTACACACACACACACACACACACACACATATGCATATTGCAAGAGTAAACAATAGATTTTATTGTAAAACAATAAACTATGCTTATACTGCTATACTATGCTTATGCTAATATAAATTTTCTTCCTTTTATATTACCCCATGAAGAGTTAGTAGGGAGGGAGGTACCCAAGCAATTTGGGTACAAGGCCAAATAGTTTTGTAACATATGAAAGGGTAGCCACACTTGAATAAGATCACAGTCTGTTTTCACTCTGCTGTCCTTTCTGTCACATTACCCTTAAAATGAGGAAGGGTTAGAGTACACAGGCATCTGGAAACTGGGAAAGAGCAGAGGTCACCTCAGAGACCAATTGGTTGTGACATTAATAAAGCTGAAGCTTCAGGGCTGCTTATTTGCAGAAGTGCCTTTCAAGGCCCTCATGCAATTCTTTAATCAAACTGTATCTATTTTTTTTTCTTAAAGGTAGGAATATTTTTGAAAGCCATATCAGGTGAGCTAGCAAGAACTTAACTATACACGGAAGCGACTGCAAATCAAGTATCTATGTATATGATTAAAGTCAAGTTAAATGTGTCCTCAAGTTTAGACAAAGAGAGAATTTTACAAACAGCAGGAAAACATCTATTAACATATAAGAGAACCCCTATCCCGACAGATTTCTCAGCAGAAACCTTCCAGTCCAGGAGAGAATGGGATGTCTTAAAGTGCTGAAAGAGCTCAATAAACAAACAAAAACACAAAAGCCTGTAAACCAAGAGTATGATATCCAGAAAAGTTATTTTTCATAAACAAAGGACAAATAAAGTATTTCTCAAACAAAAACTGAGAGAATTCATCACTATGAGACCAGCCCTATAAGAAATGTTTAACAAAAGCATAAAATTTACTGGCAGAGCAAGCACACAAATGAGGAGAAAAAAAAGTTCAATATTACAACTACAAGAAAACACCAAACCACAATGATAAACAAAAAGAAAGAAAGAAAGAACAACCAACCAGAAAGCAATTAACAAAATGTCAGAAAAGAAATCCCACATAACAATAATAACCTTGAATGTAAACAGGTTAAGTTTTCCACTGTTTGAATAAGTTTTAAAAATGACCCAAATATATACTACCTGCAATAAATTCACTTCTTCAGTAAAGACACATATAAACTAAAACTAAAGCTACGGAAAAAGATATTGCAAATAGAAGCCAAAGGTGAACAGGAATACTTATATCAGATAAGACAAACTTTAACTTAAAAATAGTAAAAAGAGTCAAAGAAGGGAATTACATAATAAAAAAGAAATCAATTCAGCAAGTATTTATAACGTTCTAAATATATAATGCATTCAACATCAGAGAACCCAGATATATAAAGCAATATTATTAGATCTAAAGGAAGAGATGAATTCAATACAATAATAGTTGGGGAACTTAACACTCTACTCTCAACATTAGACACATTATCTAGACAGAAATTTAGCAAAGATACATTAGATTCAAACTGCACTTTAGAATAAATGGACCTTACAGACACACAGGACATTTTATGCAACAGCAGCAGAATATGTGTTCTTCTCATCAGCACATGGAACATAGACCATATGTTAGGCCATGAAATACGTCTCAACAATTTTCAAAAATCAAAATCATATCAAGTATCCTATGAGTTCACAACAAAATATAACTATAAATCAGTGAGAAGAAATACTTTGAAAATTGTACAAATACATGGATATTTAAAAACATGTTCCTAAGCAATTACTAGGTCAATGAAGAAATTAAAAGGAAATCTAAAAAATGTTAAGTGAAAATACAAATACCAAACCAAAGGGATACAGCAAAAACAATGGTAAGAGGAATGTTTATAGCACTAAATGTTTATATTAAAAAAGTAGAAAAATTTCAAATAAACAATCTAGAAATGCACCTCAAGAAACTAGAAAAGCAAGAACAAACTGAACTCCAAATTAGCAGAAGGAAAAATAATAATAATGGCCAGAGCAAAACTAAATTGCATCAAGACTAAGAAAACAAATACAAGACAGCAACAAAATAAAATTAGGGGTTTTTGAAAAGATAATCAAAATTGATAAACTGCTAGCTAGACTCACTAAGAAAAAAAAACAAAAAAACAGAACAGACCCAAATAAAATCAGACAGAAAAAGGAGACATTACAACCGATGCCACAGAAATACAAAACATCAACTGAGACTACTGTCAATGACTATACACTAACAAACTGGAAGACTCAGAGGAATTTTTGGACACATTCAATCTACTTAGATAAAGTCAGGAAAAAAATATAAAAGCTAAACAGACTAATAATGAGTAATGAGATTGAATCAGTAACTAAAAATTTCCCAACAAAGAAAAGCCCAAGACCAGATGGATTCACAGCTAAATTCTACTAATGTATAAGAACCAATACTAATCTTCCTGAAACTGTTCCAAAGAAACTGAAGAAGAGTGCATTTTTTCCAATTCATTCTACATGGCCAGTATAACCCTACTTTTGGCATTGAACTAAAATACCCAAAAAGTAAAATATCTGAATAGACAAGAATGCCAAAATTCATTAAAAAGTGAATATGTCCACTACTATCATGAAACATGATGAATAAGATAAATTTGAATGATAAATTTTTTAAAAACAAAATTTTAAATTCAGAATTTGATAAACATGATTAGGAAATATATCCTGATATAGGAAATAAATCTGGGTGTTATGCGTGTGTGTGTGTGTGTGTGTGTGTGTGTGTGTGTGTGTGTGTGTTAAGAGCAGTTAAGTTAGGTAAGGTGATCAAACATCTTTCTGAAGAGGTATGTGCAAACTGAGACCTAAAAGATGAACAAGAATTTCTGTGAGGGCAGAAGGAAGGTATTCAGGGTACAGAAAATACATTCACAAAAACCCAAAGGCAGGGAAGAGGCTACCTGGCATATTTAAGGAACTGAAAGGAAACCCATGTGGCTGGAGTGCAACAAGCAGAAGTGTTTTACAGGATCCGTGTAGAAAGAAAATCAGAGACCAGCATGAAGGCAGAATTCAATATCTTATCTATTTCTTTTTTTTTGAGTTGGAGTCTCACTCTGTCGCCCAGACTGGAGTGCAGTGGCCGCTCCCGGCCACCGCAACCTTGACCTGCTGGGCTCCGGCGATCCTTCCGCCTCAGCCTTCCGAGTAGCCGGAATTACAGGCATGAGCCACCACGCCCGGCTGATTTTTTGATTTATTGTAGAGATGAGGTCTCGCTGCTATCTTATCTATTTTATGCCACACTAATTACATTTCCATTCTACCATGTTTAGACATCCCAAAGCAATTAATAAATATGATTATTTAAGTTCAGTTTATAAGTCTTGATTTCCTTCAAGAGTTAGACTGCACTACTTGTTCTACCTAATAGTGACATTCCTTTTCTCCAGACTTCACAACTATTCCTTCAGTGCTGCTCTGTAGACCATAGCTCTGTGGTTTGCCCTCTAAAATAATTGGATACATTAATTTATGCTAATATGGAAATGATTCTTAATTACTCTGGGCATTAACTCTCCCCTGAGCATTTACATTTTAACAGGGATTTCCTAGTGACACAAAGGAGTGACTCTATTAGCGCACATTTTAGACACTGAACAGACCATTTTAGTGTAATTCAAATACACTATTTCTCTGAATTCCTTAGCTTAGGAAGTTTTTATTTCTACCAAAGATACTGAGAAGTGTACTTAATGCGATATATTTGTCCCTACTGGTCTAAAAGTCACTGAAAATGAGGCTATTTGCGGATGCCTGGTCTATACTTTACCACTTAAATGAGGTTGTTGTTTTTCAAACTTCTCAGATCCTTTTAGGAAAACTTCACTCTGTACATGGCCTTTTATTCTTTTTTTTGTAGAGCTTGTTACAGTCTTTACCAATTGCTCAGAAAGAATACAAATCTTTTAGATGAGTGTATTATACAGTATTCATGGCTTGTAAGTGAAATTGAAAGTCTAAAACACTAAAAGAAAAGTACTCACAGTTGAGTCAATTACAAGAGAATATGTTTAAATAAAATAGGACAGGTAAGTATAGCTGGAAACATGTAGGTCTCATGAATTTCTGGACATTGTGAGAACCAAATAAATGTATGGGCAAATGGGATAAAAAAAAGTGGTAACTGATTCCTGGGTTATTAAAGCTGTTTTCTTCCTGCAGGGAAAGCAACTCAAATAAACAATTGTATAAGTATTTAAGGCTAGCTTACTCTAACTACATTGTGTGTTGTATTAATATAATGATTTCAATTCATCTTAGTGCAATGAGAAAAAGAAAATGGACTCCAGATACAGAGATATGATCACCTCTTAGAAATGATGAAATAAAACTAGGAAAAAAAAAACTCAATAATGAAAGAAATGCTGCCTATTTTTGTGTATTATTGAATCCTTTGCTCTGTACAATCCCTGAAACATATTTGTTAATGAATTAATATTGAATAAAGAGGAAGAGTTAGAAGAGCAGAAAAAGTAAATGATAAAGAAGAAAGAATAATTAACATTGGCATAGTGCTTTTAATTTTTCAAGGAAATACTCGTCTGGTAACCTTTCTAGGTCAAGAAATAAGCCAGGCATGGTGGCTCAGACTGTAATCCCAGCACTTTGGGAGGCCGAGGTGAGAGGATTGCCTGAGCCTGGAGGTTCAAGACAAGTCTGGGCAACTTGGTGAGATCTCGTCTCTACAATAAATCACACAAACTAGTCGGATGTGGTGGTGTGCATCTGTAGTTCCAGCTACTTGGAAAGCTGAGGTGGTAGGATCACCTAAACCTAGTAGTCAGGGCTGTGGTGGCCGTGAGCTTGCCACTGCACCCCAGCCTGGATGACAAAGAGTGAGACTTCAACTCAAAGAAAGAAAGAACCATTAATGTACATAGAAAATTTTTATAAATACTGCTAGAGCATCTTTAATTAGTCATTGGTTTAGTTACTCCTCAGGACCTAAAGTTACTGTAGTAATATATAAAAATAACTTTTACTTTCTTAGAAATGTATTTGTTTGCTTATTTTTCATGTAACACATATTTTTTAGTATTTACTATTTACTAAACCTTCTGTTTATGTCTAGAGATACACTAGCAATAATAGATGTTTTTTACCCTCATGACACTTTACTTAGGCAATTACTTGATTTCATGGAGATAATTAACATAATATTCTAGGTACTGAAGGAATGCATGAAAGGAAGACTTAGGTAGTCAAAAGGGGACTCTCTTAAGAAAGCAACACTTAAACTTAACAGCAGAGTATGAAATAACCAGGCAAACAAGTAAGTGAAGAATTGAAGAGTATTCTGAGTAAAATATGTATAAAAATACCAGAAGACAGAAAGGTTCTTGGCTACTTTATGTATCTAAAGAAGGTACATGTGATTGAAGCCCCACGAAGGAAATGGCTGGTGGCAAGTTGGAAGCTGCAGACATAAATATTGGTAAAATCATGAGAGTCTTCATTTTATGCTTAAAACTTTTCATTCTAAAAATAATACAACACGGAGAACCTTCAAACAAAGAATCAAGTAGTTCAAATTTATATTTTTAAAGGTATTTTTGGTTCTGTGCAGAAACCAATATGCAGAGCTAGTCCAAACTGGAGATGAGAGTGGCTTAGAAAAAGTAGGGTTTATGGACAAATGGAACATATTCAAGATATATTTAGAATGAACAGTCGCATTCTGTGAGTTTAGCATGTTTAGAATAAATAATTGCTTTCTGTGAGTGAATCAATGTGTAAGTTGAAACAGGTATCAAAAATTACTCTTGGCTTGCTGGCATGAGATGACGGTGGATGAAGGTGCTTCACTATGATGAACATTTCTGGAAGAAGTAAGCATCTACTAAAGAAAGTCAGTTATTAGTTACAGTTGGGGCATATTTAGTTTTTTTTCTCTCTTGGAATAATGTAATGGAAAAGTTAATTAGGCTGTTAGTATATTCATCTTTAGCTAAAAGAAGTGTATAATACTATAGGTTCCTAAACCTTAAGCCAGACCTACAAGCTCTTTAAAGTACTGGTCCCTGATAATGTCTTTAGCTTTCTCTTGCCATCCTGTATATTACGTCATTTACTTCACCCTCAGGACTTCTGGTTCCCAAAATGTCCCATCTCTGTCATAGGGTTTGCCTGTAATTTTTGTTTTTGCAATCCCTCCTCTTTATTTGCCTAATTCCTAAGTATCTTTCAAAAATCATTGCAGAGATCATTTACTCTAAATTGTCAATCACAATTATGACAAGCCATTATTTTGTTCTTGGCTCCTGCACTAGGCCCCAACAGATCAGACCAAACCAAGATTAAGTCACTCATACTAGGTGCCACAAAATCAAACTGAAACTTTAAGGAAGCAGATAGATTTAAAAAAAAAGAAAAGTTTTTCCTGAAAGTAGGAGAGTGCATCCCACCAGAGTCAGTGTGATATGTACTTTCATTCTGTGTTAACCCCGAACCAAAAAAAAACCAAAACAAACCAAAAAAACATGAAGTCACCTGGTGTTAATCAATCAGCTTTATTCTATTGTTCTGTTTCCTTGCTTCCACCTTACAAAACCCACGATTCTGTCATTGCCCAAGGGACACTGTCATTCAATTTTGTAGAAGAGAGATTGCTTTGTGAATATAAGCCATGTAGATCTATAACGAAATTTGTTGTAATTTTATCATTTGGCAAAACATATTCCTACCCCTTCTGGTCAAGTGAGATATGTCAAACTTCCCTTCTTCAGATCCTAAGCAGCCTGTCCTATTATGGTCTCATTTGCTTATCATATCCACCTGTCTGGGAATGTTTTTTAAAGACAGAGACTATGTTTTTATCTCTATGTATTTTGTGTTTATCATACCTGGCACATAATAGAAGTGAGATGTGTGTGTGTGTGTGAGTATATATATATATACTCAACCCCCTGGGTCACATACTGATACTAGTCTGTGGCCTGTTAGGAAATGGGCAGCACAGTAGGGGGTGAGCAGTGGGCGAGTGGATCTCCAAAGACTGTCAGATTAGCAGCAGCATTAGATTCTCATAGGGGCCCCTATTGCGAACTAGGCATGGGAGGAATCTAGATTATGCGGTCCTTATGAGAATCTCGTGGTTAATGATACCCTCCCACCCTCCATCCTGCCTCCCATCTGTGGAAAAACTGTCTTCCATGAAACCGGTCCCAGATGCCAAAAAGGTTGGGGAGCACTGCCTTTGAGGATAGAGGGAGGTAATCATTAGTTATATACACCATGTAATGAAAGTTAAGAGACACTGTAATGGAAAAGAAACAAATATTTCAGAGTTCAGATTTTTCCATCCAGTATCAGATATTTTATTCAGGGTAAATTCGTTGAGACTGTATCTTGCTTCCATTTGAATTCGTCTGTGAAGTTAAGTGATTGGTTTCAAATGATCACATGTTTGCCTTCATGCACTTACCAATAAACATGAACAAAAGCAATGCTCAATATATGAAGATAATATTAAAAATAATTTACACTAAAATGTACATTCTAAAAATTAGAATCTGATATTTATACTCCTGGTATTAAAGAAAGTAATCTCATCTTCTACTGCAGAGTAAAACTCGCCAACTTGATTTTTAATGCATAAAAATTCTATACTATATATAATAAGAGTTTTAACTTCAAGGAATTATAATGAGACTAAAAGAACATTAAAAAAAAAAACCAATGCATCATAGGCCATTTTCTTAAAAGCCATGGAGAAGTCCAGATTTCTCTTTTTGAAGAAACACTTTTAAATTTTAGAGTGGATATAGTAGTTGCTTAGCTTTTCAAACAATGTAGGAAGTTGTGATCCTAGAAAACAGTAAATACAACTTAGGAGCAGATCATGGAACTGCCTCTCCATTTAAGAAAAAAAAAACATTTTCAATACAGTACATTGTTGCTGCAGTACAGTAACAACTAAATTCAAAGATATTACATATAGTTGTATATTTATCTTAATTCTTCTCCATGAATTAAAATTCCTTGAGGGCTTGAACTATACTAGTTTAATATTTTACTTCTGAAGGACAAATAGATTACTTTGAAAAGAATAGGCAATTAAATTTTTGTCAATAGAATTGCATTCAATGGTCATCTCTAATAATTTCTTGTTAGTTAAATATGGAATATGTGTTTATAGGCATAAAAAGTTAGATATCAGACCTTTGGTTGTAATGTTACTTATTTCCATAATTACTTTATTTTACTACGGAAAAATCAAATTGCACTTAGCACAATGTCTAATGCCTAGAGATACTCCATTTTAAAGATTAAATTTAAACTTGACTTATCCAAATTTGGTACCATAGGGAACCTAATTTATTTTTGCTTAAAATCTTATCATATGAAGGAATAAAATCAATGCATTTAAATATCTCTTGCATAGGTATTTTCTGTAGATTTGTAGAGACTGAACTCATTGGTTACTAACTTTGAAACTATTGTCAGTAAATAAGAACAATTACTCTGTAGCAAGAACATTGGTATCAGATAATATCCCTAGCTCTGGTCAGTGATAAAGAGATTTACATTTTCAGAATTGATGTAGATTTGAAAGAAAATTAAGTCTACACTGAATATAAGGGGGAAAATAAAACCATATAAATCTCTTAACTATTTCAGAGAAAGGCTATTCAGAATCCTCACTGAGTAGGATGATAAACAGATCTGGACAGGGATTGAAACATATTTATTTCCTATTTAAATTGTGAAATAAGTATCATTGATAGATGTTATTCTTCTATAATTTGTATGATTCTCAAACTGTACTAATATGAAGTTCTTTTTGAGGGTCCATTAAGTCAGCCAAAATGAGTTATAATTCTGTGGCTGAATCAGGTGAAAGGTAACTTATTTGGGATTTTTACCTTCCTCAAGCAGGATACCAATATAAAATTGTTAACCAGTATTCCCATTAGAGAGGCCAAGAAAATGAAATGATGGGAAAATCGAATTGGAAGTAATAAAGTACTCTGTGTTTCCATTTCCAAACTTCCTCTAAAGCTATTTTATTTATAGCCAGATAAAGGTATGATTCCAGCTATCTGTTAGTACTGAATGTCCAGTTAGTTTAATCTCAAGTGATAGATGTGCCTGGCGGATATCTACAGGAGTCATCATCACATACTTCTCATTTCTTTCTCTTAAAGAAGCCATGTATGATTTATTCACATCTCGACTTCCCTATTCAAACTATTAGATGTGAGAGGCTGGTGAGCAAGAGGCTGTTTTTTGAGACACCAATATGTATAAAGCTTAAAGAGCCACAGAAAATAATAAATAACAGAGAGAACTTGTGGTTTTATAAATTATATGTTATTTGGGATTTTTACTATTGAATTTTTCAACACAATAAAAGATTCAGAGCTTTTGCCCGGAGATTTCCCCTCTTCTGTAACTTACAGTTCATGGTGCAAAGTTACTGGCATTCCAGAATTAAGATATTTAGAAAATGAACTTAGAGAATATTCCAGCAACAGTTGCAGCTAATCACTTCTAAAACAATACAAAATGATTTTTTTTTTCTTCAGAAACAAAACTTAGGGAGGAGGAGATGGGGGTATATTGCCTGAGCCCAAGAGTTCAAAGCTGCAGTGAACTATGATTACTTAACTGCACTCCAGCATAGGTGACAGAGCTGGTGAGAGACAGAGAGGGAGGGAGATAGAAAGAGATCAACTCCTTGAGTAATTAAGTCCTCTCTGGTTAACAATACACCAATCACTTAAATATTACTAATTCACTTCCACTCATGAGGTGGTCATAAGAAATTCTCAGACATATGAAAATAAGTAAATTTTGTTTATGCCAGTAATAACACTCAAGAAAATATTCTGGGAACTTTCAGAAAGGAGTTTAACAGTATTATATAGAGAATAACATTTCATATATCAAGTAGAACCTTGAATTAAAATTGCTTGATGAGTGGAATAAAAGTTAAAGAATCTTACCCATAAAGGGGGAGGAGGAGATCAAGAGATATTGAGAATAAGGGACTAAATAGAATAAGTAATTGGGAGTTATTAAAGAAGCTCATCATCCAGGCCAAAAGTGAGTCAAAAGGACCCAATAGCTATATGCTTCCCTCTCTGGGAAAAAGATGCTTGATGTTTTTTAATGTCAATGTGTTTTAAGATAAAGAATACTACAGTAGACTCTGGTTGAGAATTGTCAACACTTTTATTTTCTTTTTTTTTTAACTTGGACTCTGAACCTGTACTTTTAGCAGGGAATGTACACTTCATACCTGGGCCCTGGATAAGGACTTATGCCAAGACCTCATACTTGGATATGGACATGATTTTTGGTCAAGAATTTTGACCTGAACATTCATCCTGAATGTTAACCTACTTTTGGTCATTGAAACTGAACTTTTAATACAGACTTGACCTGAAATTTGTAACTCATATTAGACTTGGGCTTTGAACCTAGACTTGGATCTTACAACTGTTCTTTGAATTTGCAATTTGACATGAATCTCTCATTAGGCATGGACCTTAGAAATGAACCTTAGATTTGAACCTAGTTATTGGACCTAGATCTTGGAATTAGATTTGCCAAGTTTATTGGCTTCAGCTAGAATTTGGACCTGAACTTGAATCTCTGACTTGGCTATTGTAACTTGTATAAAATCAATTTTTAAGGTAGTTTTTTGAATGAGTAAAACAATTTTAAAGATATCTTTTATGCTTTAAATGATGGAGAAAACATGATCCCCCAATGGAATGCTTCTATAGCATATTATGATAGAAAGCTTGGGTAGAAGGAATTGAACATGATGGGATTTTTTATTTTAACAATATTTTGGCATTTTGAGTGCCAGTTTCCTCATTTTCAAGACGAGGATGGTAAATGAAATTATATCTATAGTTAACCTTTCCAAATGCACCATTAACATGGTTACAAAAAAATTTCAGACTGGCAAAAGTAAGTGAATGAACAATACATATATAATCACATTAGTTTTATTATCCAGGGCACATTTTAAAAATACAAATAGATATCCATTAGTAGATACTGAAATAAACTTAATGGATTCAAACTACCATTTACCAGAAAGAAATAAAATAGAAGAGAAAATGCCAAAGTACCTGATAAGAAGGACAAATATTATCTCTTGGAGCCTCTATTATGTTAGCTTACATGTTAGAGATTTATGTGTTCTGGGTCATAGCATAAATTGTATTTCTCTTTTTCCAGCAACATTGCAAATATTTGTAACTCATTTATTCACAATGTCTTTATTCGCACTAAAGGAAAAAAAGAGCCTTTTACTCACCTATAGTAGGGTCATGATAATCAGGAAACTGATGACTAATAAACTGCATTGTCATTGCTGAAAGAAAAAAATAAATTAAATTTTATAAAAATTTACCAGTTCATCAGTAAGTTATTCACCAAACATAGTACATATATCTTCTAATAGACTCTGGTGAATAACTTATATTTGTGAGTGACTCATTTAATTTCACATGAAGCACAAAATGATGACAGTAAGATCAGTTGTAGAAAGAATCCTGCTTAGTCTGTTTAGAGAGAATCTTCCATCCTTGATGTCTGATCACCCTGATCTGCCTTCAGCAAGAATCCTATTTAGTCAGTTAGGCAAGAATCTCCCTACCTTTAATGTCTCCATTTAAATATACAACCTGCCCCCTCTCATCTTCCCTCCCCCTGCTCCTTGCCTATAAATCTCCCACTTGTTAATGCTGTATTCAAAATTGAGTACAGTTTTGTGCTGAGGCCTCTTTTCCTCTATTGCAATAGTTTCTGAATCAAATTTATTTTTACTGCTTTAACTACTGTTCAGCTCTGGTTCTCTTTAACAGTATGTATGCAGTTTAGAGCAGAGGAGACTCCTTAAATTCAACAAACATGTACAAACTAGTCCAAACCTGCCTGGAAGTGCAAAGAAATGGAAACTGACTTAGTGGAAGAGAACTTGTGTTTTAAGCTTTAACAATTTTTACCTTCTGTCTTTACACTGAGGAAGGAAGTCTCTATGTGAAAGTATTACTCAATTTGACAGCTTTGGAAACATTTTTGAAATGCAAATCAACATTCCTTACAGATAACCTTAGGAGTCAGAATATTTCAGATAAACAAACTAAAACAACTTGTTTATTAAGTGGCTATCAAGCATTTGGAAAATGCTTTCCTGAGTTTCAAATAGCAATTCCCTCTGTTTCTTACTTTCTACTGGTTTACTCCCAATTAGTACACAAAGGTCAAAGCCCTGGCATCATAAGAGCTATTAGTTTTTCTTAGTCATCTCTATTTCAAAAATAGCTTTGATTCAGTGAATTTAAAACTAAGGTGAGGATCTTCCTACTTCACTCCACTCAAAACAAAGAGATATACATCTATCCACAAATGTGATTAAGAGCCTCAATAGCCACCTTATGCTAATCAATCATTTAGACTGAAATCTTGAAGATATCTTTAGAGACTTCCCCTCTCATATTCTTCATTCAAACATCATGAATTTTGAATTTTTCCCTCCCAAATATCTTTCAAATGTAACTTGTGTCTTTCTGATATCACTCTAGCTCAGAAACTTGTATTTCTTTTTAATATCTCTACTGCATTCAACTCAAAACTCTTTTCTCTGTAACTATTTTCTTTCCTTTATATTAGATCTTTCACAGTGATACCAAAGTTATTATTTAAAAAATAATGACACTCACATGCCCACTGCTATTAAGATAAAGACCTTAATTTTCAACTTGATATGCTGGCATAAATATTATTTCATGAACCATGCTCATCTTGCCTTTCAGTCTGAACTTATACCACTGCCCACAGTGGTATACAGTATAGTGAGTATGCTGAGAACAGCTGCCCTTGTTCTCAAACTCACTGAAGTACTTTCTATCCATGGGCATGCCTTTATCCTGTGGTTTAGAATGACCTTCACCTTCTTTTGATGGCATAATTATGAAGACTCCCTCCTGGATTAAAAGTCAGACACGTTCCTCTGACTCTTCCTCAAACCTAGATCTCGACTTTTGCAATTCCATGTTTTCCTTTTCATGACTAGGTGTAGCAAGAATCCTGCCAAATTAGTTTAGAGAAAATCATATACCCTGGATGTCACTATACCCTAGATATCTGATCAAGTTTCTCATCCCTCACAACCCCCCTCCCAATAATGTCTAATTACCCTGGCCTGCCTTTAAAATGAATTCCATTTAATCTGTTCAACTAGAGTTCCACCTTCCCTTCTCTAATGTTTCCTCCTAGCAGTTTTCCATCTACCCTTCCTGTTTCTTGGCTATAATTTGCCATTAGTGGTTACTATATTTGGGATTAAGCTCAATTCTATATAAGGCTTTTCCCTACTGCAATAATTTCTGTTACACTGTTCATGGATATCCCAGCATTCTAATTAAAAAGTTTATTTATGACTCATGTTGGCATTTACTAGGGCAGGCGTTCTTACTTGGAACTTATTGATCTTTACCCATCTCTCAATATTGTGTGCATGTGTGTCTATAAATGCGTATTTTGGGAGGGAGACATAGACTTTTGTTTTCATTAGATTTGTAAAACTAATATACTAAGATAAAAAGTCAATACAGTTAAAACTTCTGAACAAAGAGACAGATGATATTTTTCGTGTGATCACGCTTTAGCATGGAACAATAGAATCTCAAATATCTTTTCTATTGCAATAAGATCTATCTTCACTACTTTAACTACTATCTGACTCTTTAAAAATAGTAATAATGATTGCTGTCTCTGCTCATATATCATACTATTCAATCCACACATTAAACTCTTCATCTACCAGGTCCAATTCATGATAGTCAATAAAGCTATCAAGAAGCATTAAAAAACACTATATAATTATAGGCCAAGTTAATTACTATATATTTGGGAAAGGATTGTGGAAGCTGAAGAAGTCTAGAACAAATTTAAGAAAAAAAAAGTATAAACATTTTAAGAGCTGATAGATATATTTGGATATTAAACTTGAGAATCACAGAACCAGCATCAGAAATAGATGTATCCACCAGTGATTTACTTGTTACAGTTATTTATAAGAACACCTAGCATATATTTAGATGATGGAGTTTTTGCTTTAGGGAAACCTGCTGCTCACTGTATAATTGAAAAAAACCCTTCAATTGTCAAATCCTTTGACCTATCACTGAGACAGAATCAAAGAAAGGGAGCCAGCTGAGTTTTTTATTTTTTTTTTTTTTTGAGTTGGAGTCTCACTCTGTCACCCAGGCTGGAGTGCAGTGGCCGCTCCCCACCGCAGCCTCTGCTGGGCTCGCGATCCTTCCACTCAGCCTTCAGTAGCGGAATTACAGGCATGTGCTACCATGCCAGCTGATTTTTTTTTTTTATTTATTGTAGAGATGAGGTCTCGCTGCCCAGCGGGTCTCGAACCCGCGGGCTCAGGCAATCCGCTCACCTCAGCCTCCCAAAGGCGCGGGATTACAGGCTGAGCCACCGAGCCTGGCTTCAGCTGAGTTTTGTTCCAGAATTTCAAAAGATAATTTTAGAAAGATTGATTTATAAAAGTTTATTTTGTGCTTTACAAAGTGGATGCCCTATGAGACATCTAATAGCCATTTCCTTTGGAGAAGATAGTATGTAAAACAATCAATTTTAAAAGAAATCGCCCTAAATACCTATCAAGCTCAATTTGTTAAGTGCTTATCAATTTAGCATGGGGTCTAAATTGTATTTGTTTTAAAATATATCTTCAAAAATTTGGAATTCTATTGCTCCTTGGTAAAAGACAATGGCACGAGAAACTCCAATATCATAACTCTGTCTCTTTGTTCAGATTCTAATCGTGTCAACTTTATATCTTAATGTGTTAGTTCTACAAATCTAAAAAATAAAGATCTATGTCTCCATCCCAAAACATGTATTCATACACACACATGCACACAATACTGAGAGATGGGAAGGATCAATGAATCCTGAGTAAGAACTGTTGCCCTAGCTAACTCTTGCCCTAGAGACAGGAAGGATCAATGAATCTTGAGTAACAACTCTTGCCAGCATAAGTCAGAAATAAAACTTGCTTAGAAAGTTAGGATATTCATGAACAGTGAAAAATGTGACTTGTGATTTTTATATTAAAAAATGTCCTTTATCTCATTTCATTATTTTAAACTTTTTTGTCTGATCAAGGTTGTAATCAGTGCTTTATATATGTTTTATTTTTTATTGTTATTCATTCTTGCTCATTCTTTTGCATTTACCATTTTTAATCACAGGTTTTTCTTTTTATAATATATGCTGCTGTATTTTTAGAACTAATTAAAAAGTTATTTCATTTTAAGGGAAAGTTAAGCTTATTCACATTCTTCTACACATGTTCCTATTCTTGCTTCTGTCTAAGGTTTAAAATTAATTATAATAAATATTCATCATTTGCTAATATTGTCACAATTTCTTTGTCTCCTTTTGATTGAATAAAGGGTTTTTTTGTTTGTTTGTTTATTTGTTTGTTTTTTTAGAAAACTTCTTACAGTAGGATTTCCAAGTACAGTGTTTCCAGGGTTCTTGCCTATTTAAAATTGTTTTGCTAAAGCCTTGATACTTGCAAGAAAATTCAGCTGAATAGAAAACACTTCATCTGCACTTTTCTTCTTAATTTTCATAGAAATTCTCTTTCTAGTTACCTTACCTTCCATAGGGTTTTTAAGATATCTGATGCAAACCGAATTTTCTAAACCATACTGTTTCATTTATTTTCCAGGAGAATCTGAGGCTAATTTTTTTTTAATAGTCCAGTAACTTTACTAAGTTATATCTTAAGGTTGGTAGTTTCAGACACATTTTTTTCAGACATTAAGTGGGTCTTTTCAATAAGTAGATGGATATTTTCTATAAATTCTAGAACTTATTGCTGGATTGTTCTTTTACATATTGTTCAGTTATTCTTCTTCAGAGTTTTTCCCTTTTAAACTGTTAAGTATTCTTTGGGTTCCATTTCAACCACTTTTTTGTTGACTCTTTTGAGAAAATTATTAATTACATATTTGTTTTCTTGATTGGTTTATCTGCCATCTTCAATATCTCTTACTTTTCATTCTAAACTATTCTTTAGAGAACATCTTATAATTAGATCTTCATTTCTGATATGATTTTGTTTTTCTTTCCATTTTTTTCTTCTATTTTATTTTATTTATTTTGTTTTATTTTATTTTTTAGTTGGAGTCTCACTCTGTCGCCCAGGTTGGAGTGCAGTGGCATGTTCCTCACCACCCCAGCATCGACCTGCTGGGCTCCAGAGATCTTTCTGCCTCAACCTTCCAAGTAGCTGGAACTACAGGCACACACTACCATGCCTGGCTAATTTTTTTTCTTTTTTAATTGCAGAGACGTGGTCTTGCCAAGTTGCCCGGCTGGTCTCGACCCCACAGTCTCAGGAAATCTCGCCTCGGCCTCCCAAAGTGCTGGAATTATAGGCTGAGCCACTGAACCTGGCCATATTTCTCCTTTCTAAAGTCTTTCTATTCTTAATTTTTAAACTTCTAAATTTGTGTTTTATCTTGTCTATATATGATTATTTGAAGATATTTAATTCAGTTAATATTATTGTATTACATTTCACTGCTTTGTTTAATATGAGGGGAGAAATGTATTAGCTTAGAAGCATAGACTCACAATTATTTGTGTCATGTTTGTTTTTATTCTATTCCTAAGTATTAAATATCAGAAGTATTATGTCAGGGGTGTCATCTTTGGTCAGATTAGTAAAGTGCAGTGTTTTGTTTTTAATTGGATATTAGCAGGTGGTGGGGGTAACAGGAAGCTGAGAGATATTGGCATCTCTCTCTCCAACAGAATCTTTAGTTTTCTCCACTGTCTTTCTTTTTGTTTTTCTTCACTGCCATATCTCTGAGGTGAGACACTCCTTTTCTCTTTGTCTCTTTTCCTCTCAGAAGCACTTCTGGTCCCGCCTACTTTTGAGTACATTCTCACTGCTGTGAAACATAAAGTTGTAGAATAATTTTCAGTGTTTTGCAAGTTAGGTTGGATTGTTTTCTTTCTGAGGATGATTCTGCCTGTACTTTATTTAAAAATTTACTTTCCTTTACTCTTTTGCTCAAATAATTTTATGTTTTCTTTCTTGCTATTGTCCACAATCATAACCTTATATCACAGCAAAAGCTCTGAAATTCAGTTTTATTTTTCTACATAAAAGTAATTTGCCATTAATGGTGGGGATCACACATGGTTTCACTTGTATTCTTTGTTGGTATTTTTGTTTGGGGGCGGGATGTATGGAGAAATTCAGATTCAGGGAGCTAAAAATATCATCTTACTTGTTTCCCACTGATCATTAAATCTTAAGGTAAGATGGAGTCTATAAAACTCTCAAAGTATAGATCTTTGGAACTTGTTACTAGAAATGAGCAGTTATTTTTTCTCATGGAAAATTTAGATCAAATACAACCTAAACACAATATATTTAGTTTCTCTTCTTGTGTATGCAGTGAATTACTTCAACTATCTAACTTAAATTTATTTATATGAGAAGACAGAAAAGTGTAGGAAAGGCTGTCACTGAATCCCAATTTGGTCAAGACTGCTTTGAACAAGAAAATTTATGCTCTCCACTCCAAAAGAATTTAAAGTATATCCATATGACATCTTTTGAGCACCTAATATGTGCTAGATATGGGGCATACCAAATTAACAGATAAAATCTTTTAAATGTACTGAATCCAAGATGTCATTTGGACCTCCTGAATCAGAAATTAGGGTGCATGCATGTGTGGGTGTGGGATGGAGAGAGGCTGATGAGAAACAGGGCACTTGCCAAAGTAGAATGTATAAGAAAACTGTTTTCCAACTTTATCTCAAAAAGAATTTAGTGCAGAAGGCAAATGACCAAAGCAACATTTCAATGTCTTTACGCCACAATTGTTTATTTTCACTAATGTCAAAATGTCACATGAGGGAGGCTGGGAAATGGCAGCTTTCCTCCATGGTGTATTTCAGGGGTCCAAGATCCTTTAGTCAAGTGAGTCTTCCACTCCTGAGTCCTTCAAGGACTCCACTAAATTATTTATAACACACTGGCAGAAGAGTGAAAAGTGACAGCATTCATGGAGGATTGTGAGACAGGAGATAGCTAGAGAAAGGCTAGGCAGACAGACAGGCAGGTCCTCTGGTAACAATGCAGTAAACTCCCTGCAGGCCTCTCTGGCTCAGCACTGGTGAACAACCTCCATGCAAGTCTCTCAAGCTAGAGCTTAGTACTCACTGCTGGTATGGAAACGCAACCAACCAGTTCACCATTAGGCCCCTATCTTCTGCGGATTGGTCCTTAGTACTGACCAATCAGAACAGCAACAGCTCACAGCTAGTGCTAGCCAATCGGCTTGGATTTAGGATTATATAAGTACCAGGTTTTCACCCCAGGTAGGTAACTCCTTTGGGTCTCCTCCCACTGTGGGAGCTTCTCTGTCCTCTCAATAAATCCTGTGTTTTCATTTTCCCATGGTCCAAGTCCCTCATTCTTCCTGGACATGAGACAAGAACCTCAACTTTGAAGAGCTGAAACCTGAAGAGCTGCAGAAGATCATCAGAGCTGAAGAGCCGTACACCCCAGAGACTGGCTTGCCAGCCAGGCAGAGCCAGCTGAACCAGGAGAGTTGCCGGAAGAGGGCGAGACTCCAAAGCTGAAATACGCTGGGGGCTAGGATTGCCAGCCCACCAAATTGCAACACTCCCAGGGCTCTGCTTACCAGTCCATTAGAGCTGACACTTCTGGGGCTAGGCTTACTAGCCCTTTGATGACTCTCTGGGGCTTGGCTGGCCAACCTATCGAGCTGACACTCTCCAAGCCCAGACTGACCTGAAAAATCCACATCAATTGCATGATAGAATTTTGAGGGGAAAGGTGCTATAAATATTGTACATTACTATAGCCTCAATTTTCATCAGAACTCAGTTACTGGGCTCCTCCTAACTGTTATGAGGCTGTGGAGGGTGTCAGAAGTAAAAGAAAATGGGTTTTGAGAACACATTGCAGGCCTTAGCATATAGGGGGAAAGACAGTCAAATAAAATGTGAAAATGTCAACTGAAGGGTGTTACACTATTTTCCCCTCCAAGAAAGATACTCTGAAAAACTAGCTTAGGTCTTAATGTTACTCTGTATCACACTGGCTTCTGAAAAGGATGCTTCTAATTTTTTTTTTTTTTTTTTCAGTTGGAGTCTCAGTCTGTCACGCAGGCTGGAGTGCAGTGGCCCCTCCCGGCCACCGCAGCCTCGACCTGCTGGGCTCTGATGATCCTTCCGCCTCAGCCTTCCAAGTAGCCGGAATTACAGGCATGCGCTACCACGCCCAGCTGATTTTTTGATTTATTGTAGAGATGAGGTCTCCCTGCCCAGGCGGGTCTCGAACCCGCGGGCTCAGGCAATCCACTCACCTCAGCCTCCCAAAGGCACGGGATTACAGGCTGAGTCACCAAGCCCGGCGATGCTTCTAAATTTTATGAATAAAGCATCTTTAATTTTTTTTGTGAACACTGTAAGAAATGATTATGCTTGAAGAAATGGGTGAAGTGTTTTTTCGGGTTTAGTCTGTGGCATCATAAAAAAAAATCTGGGAAAAGAAGCAATCATAGAGCATTTGCCCTACTTCGTGCACATAAATACTTCTCTTTATGACAGTGTCTTTTACTGATTTTACAAATACAAAGAAGTGTAAAATGTGTATTAGTAGACAAAACATTGGATCAGAAAAGCTGAGTTACCCATTGTAATCTTAATTAAAGTTATTAGGGATGAAAATAGGGAATATTTGGTTGACTCAAATAACTTTTGTCTTTTAATTTCCAAAATTATTACAGTTAGTAGATGGTCCTTGTATAGAGAGTAAGAACATTTCCTTCATTGCAGAAATAGACACTTAATAAAAGCTGCAGATAATATTAGTAAGTACCTGATGGATTTTTTTAAAAATCAAAGATCCTTTCGCTTTATTAGTGACCATACCATTAACATATGTTATGTAAATATAGTGCTTCCCAAGACTTTATAAAATATTCATTAGGTACATTCAGTAAATTATGACCAACTGCATCTTAAATGCTCATACAACAGTAATGGTGAGAGATTAAAAACAATCATTTCTTTAAAGGAAAACCATTTTGCTTAAACTCTTTTTGTTCATGCATATGTTTTTATTTAAATTTCCATTTTACTATTCAGATATTTTCATAATTTACTATGTCTTTTTAAAACTAAATTTAAATCAGCTGCTCCTTGTTTTGCATAATTTAGCCTTAAATCATCAAATCTACCTCTCGAAAAAATCGGAAAATATTATATATCACCCTCCTTGGAATGTCAGTGTTATTTGACTAGAGGCAGAGACTGTCGGTTATGAAAAAGAAAAATTATAGAAAGAAAAGTTATTTCCTACAAAATAAAAACCAAAATATTAAAATATGCATAAAATCACACCACTCATTATTTCTCCTCCTGCGCACACTCACCTCTTCAAAAATATATGATATTTATGGAAAGTATTAAACCAAATCATTTTAGAGAATAATATAGCCTAATAACATGGAGATAGAGGTTGCCAAATTGCTGCTTTCCCTTTGGGAATTGATGGTCTATCAGTGAAATGGGAAAGATGAGATTAGGAGATGGGTCACTAAGATTGAGTCTCGTTCCTCTCAGTTTTTATGGGAACTTGAAAAAATTATTTAAACTCTTCATTTTGATTTCCTTGGGAAAAAAACAAAAGAGGAAAGAGGAGCGATAACTAAAAATGCCTCCAGATTAAGCACACAGTAATGCTTCTTTCTTCATCTCATTGTTGCCATCATCATCATTATCATTCCTTTCTCATTCTTTTAGAATCTGTTTCTTTTCTCTTTCTTTTCCTTCAGTCCTCTATTTTGGTCATCCTGTTTTAGTTACTCTGACCTCTAGAGCTCACTATACTTTCCATCCAAGGAAGGCCCTTTTTTTGGTGCTGTTCCCTCTGCCTGGAGAACTCCCCCAGATAGCTTCATGGCTGACTCCATGCGTCTTTCAGATTATTACTCAAATGGGACAAGCATCTTCTCATCACTGAATTTAAATCGAAGTTCACTTGTCTTCACTGGAACTCCCTACATTCCCTTGCTGGCATCCAGTCATTTGTTTATTCATTTATTCAAATATATTTATTATATAGTGGACACTGCTTAGATGCTTGGGACATATCAGTAAACAAAACAGATAAATACCCTTGCTCTCTAGAAACATATTCTAGAAGATGGGGAGACAACCAGCAAAAATATATACACATTTGCGTTCTCATTAATAATGTGTTAGAATAAACCACCTTAAAATTTTTAAAAAAAAAAACAGTGGTTTAGATGGTGACAATGTCAATGGAAAAAATAAAATTATTATAAAATCATTATCAAAATATAAAAATATATTACAATAGGATAAAGTATTGTGGAAGAAATTGAATATAAATTTTAAAAATAGGAACAATGCAACATTTTTCCACTCTTAGGAAACTTGTTCATGTAGCTTTTACAAAGGATAATAGTGAGTATTGAATTGCTATGTCTTTTATGTTCCAATGGGTATATTTATTTTACAATTGTATTTTTATTTAAGACATTATTTAAAATAAGCTAGAAAATATATTCTTCAAAACAATACAAAATACAATAAAATTTTAAGGCATCTATCTGAAAGTATTTAAGTTTGACCCCCTAATCTTACAAAATATTGTTCCTGAAGGAACAATATAACAAAAATATTTTAAGATCCATGCATGAATGGGGTCAAGGCTATAGAGCTATCAAGGAATCATACTGGTTGGGTCATAAGACTCTGAAGGCAGACTCTTCCATTGTGCTAATTGGTTCTCATTAATTCGGAAAATGTATGCTCTATTGTAAGTGGGTCACTGATGTTTGCTGAATAACAACATATATGTACATTAAAGGTTTATTTTTGAAATGAATAAATAAATGAATAAATTTGAAATTATCTCGACTCAAAATCAAACTCAGGTAAAAGTGGTGATAATCATCTTTTATTTTTTCCTCAGCACTTATATTTACTAACATTTTCTAAAACACATTGAATGGAGGGTAAGAAATCACCCCATAGGAAGACATGGTAGTGAGACATCCTGGAGGATGTACCCAAGGAAGACATGGCAGTGAGACATCCTGGAATCCACCTTTCTGAGCACCATGAGTGAGTATGAGGTGGTTACCAACCTGGAAGCCTTTAAACAGGAATGATAACATCCGTATGGTCTATTTCAGGAAAGGAGAGGAAGAACCCTTTCACAAAGGAATACTCTCCTCTCAGGTTCATTCAACTTTAAGAACTATTTTCAAGTCATTCTCTGTATTCTCCATTCATTCTCCCAATCATTTGCTGTCCCTCAATAGAACTTCGCTTCTTTCCCCTCTCATAACGCATTTTTGCTTCTTCCAGAATGTAAACCCCCATTCTTCCTGTAAACTTTCAAGATGGTATCTAAGTTTTTGTAACTCATTGGGAAGTTGAGTCTTCATTCTAAAGCCTTGCATGTATACACATTAAACAATATTGATATGCCTTTTATGCTATTAAAAAAAGAAATCCTTTTAAGGTCAAAGTAATAGGGAGGAACTAAAAATAGTGGTAAAATAGAGCCATTATGGAATTTGGCAAAGACTTCTTATTCTCTGCAGCTTTTAGTATTAAAGATGTTGAAGTTCACCTGTATGGAATTAGAGTCTATAATACTGAGTGATCTTTCACAGAAACAAAGAACTGAGTATCACATGTTCTCACTCATAAGTGAACCTTGAACAACTACTGTAATACTATAGGAAAAGGATTGACAGTAGCGGGAAACTGCGGAGGGAGGAGGGGTGGAGAGATGTGATTGACAGTAGTCGAAATCTGGCTGGGGAAGGGGGGCACACCTCATCAACAAGGGCACCTGAACAATGAATATTTGTATACCTAACTCTGAATTGTACCCCACAATTAAAACAAAAAAGATGCTGAACTTCTGTACTGAAAGAATGTTGAATTAGAAATTCAGTGAGAAATGTTCTAACTCTAATGCCACCTTTTTTCCCATAATGATGCATTTCTAAAAAAAGGGGGGGTTCTCCTCTCTTTTCTCAAGGGATACTATAGATTCCAAATACCTATAAATTAAGATTTAGAAAGGGGCATTCAGGACTCATGGTTTGATGCTTCCCAAAACATAATTTAATAAATTTATCTTAGAATTATGAAGCTCAGTAATCCAACCTAATGCCAAAATCTGCATTTTCATGAGTTAGAATGTCTGAACCAATTATTGTTTTTGGTTTTTAGAACAAAATTACAATAGTTCAGAGGTGGACAGGTTCATTCGGTCATCAAACATTTACCAAAGATCTGATATGTCTTTTTGATTCTACAAGTGTGTGGATATGGGATATGGATGTTTGTGTAGGAGGGGGTTGAGATTTGGGGGTTGAGGGATAGATTAGGAAGTGGCTCCACTTGTTGAGGGAATGCTGTTCAACTAAGCCACTGGAGGGGAAAAGCACCTTTTGTAGTTCCTCATCTCCCTGAGTGTTTTCCTTCTGTGGCATTCTCCACTTTTTCTTCCCCCATAAGCCTACTGCTAATATAAAGAAATTGTGCTTTCCAGGACTTTAAAAACTCTATTCATCTTCACTGACTGATTTTCAAGGATGATTGATGAGACACCAAAAAAGCAATGGATATTAAAACTCAATATTACCAGTCATTACTTATTTGCTCAATGCTGACAGTTTATTTTGTACTCAATGAAACAAAGAAGAAAAATTGACATTTCCATGAGTCTTTCCTCAGGTATTTTACCATTTAGTTTAAATTTCACCTCCTTAGGTAAATGAAATACTGTTGAAGCCCTGCATACTTGTTCCAACATAAGTGAATACATCTTTCTTTAGTGCCATTCTTAGAGTAAAATAATTAATGGAGACAATTATTAGAGTTTCACCCACATGTATGGTTGGTGGTAGCTACAGACAACTATAAAATGCTAAAATTGTAGAATGTGTATAATTTGTCAGGAATTATAGACATCGATATCTGTACGAGAATTTATATTCTTATTTGCCATGATAAAAATTTACTGTCTTAACACCACAATCCTGCAATGAAAGCATTTTCTAGTAATCCAAATAATTATATTAGTAACTAATAGACACTAACATATACCTGGAGCTGAAGGGTTTTCTGTCACAGATTTAGAAGAAAAGTCTCAAAACTTAAGACACTTATGATTTAAAGTTGCTATAATATTTGTTTAATTCCTGTGCATCTTTCTTTGTTTGATGTTCTCCATCCTACATCTAATAATTCTGTAACAACTCTTTGAGAATAGGCCTGAAGCCAGAAGCTCAGAGAGAAGAGACATGCTAGGGAAAAACTTTCTGTAATGGGGCATGGCTAGAAAATTTGGGGAAATCTAATGCTAGAAGTCAATTCTGGAGTTTGTTCTTACTTTATATTGAAACTATACTTTTTTGTCTCTACTCTTCAATAAATTATGTGACACAAAGACATGAAGGAAGCATGAGTTCTACTGTTGAAACCCACAATAGAGTGGAAGCTGGCTGATCTTGAGTATGACAGACTTAAGAATGACAGCAAAACTTGAAGCATTTGAGGTAAATGAAATGATTGCTGGTGTGGATTGACTCAGAGAAAACTCTCACATTTGGAATCACTAAAGGTACAAAGGAGAGCATATTGACCTTCACAGAGTGTTTTGTATTAGGGCTTGAACAATTCCGTTGAGAGATGTTCTGAGATTTAAGTCTGTTTCTTTAACTATTATTGCATTATATGAGGTAGTTAGTCCCATCTCTCACTAGATTCATAGCTAACCAAAATCAGGCACTGTGCTTCCTGTTTCTTTTCTTTATCTATATCAATTGTTATTATTAAACATGACCTTAAGTGTAGTTTGCATTCAGTAAAGATCGGTAGCTGACTCACAACTGATATAAATAAGTGCATTATATTTTTGGCAACCAATAATTCAAATAATTAACTATTTAGTTGTGAGAGAGTTCACCCAATTGTCAGTCTGGTAAAATAGCTATGGAAACAATAACTGAAAGATTAAGACCTTTCCTAGATATTTACATGTGATGTAACTTTAAGAGTTAATAAGTAATTTGCTCTGTTTCTAAGTTGATATATCTGCAAATTAGGGTTAATAATTATACTCATTACTGGGTTGTTATGAAAAGTAAATAAAATGATGTATATAAAGAACATAAATTAGTACTGGACAATTGTAAGCGCTTGATAAACATTAGTTATTGATATTTGTCTTTTAAACCATTTTATTTTGAATGATTCAAATTATTTCTTTTTTCCAATATTGTATTATGGTCTCAGAGTTCAAGTAGCAAGAGCTATATTATGATGTTTTATATACCACAACTCACATATGTTCATATGATGTTGTCCCATCTGTTTAAAAGATTACATTTCAATCAACTGGTGTTTTGCTTTCATGAGTACACCTTGTTTGATGGTCTTGTATTATCATGGGAATGCCAGTTGTTCATTTTTCTGTTGTTTAATTAATGAATTAGTGGAGAAGAGAATATAATCAATAAACTGGTTTCTAAAATTGTTTCAACCATATGTTATGTCAAATTAAAAAAGAGTTTGAATCTAGAGTATATACCTCACTTACTTCATTAGAATTACTTTTTGTTGATCATTTCTCTTAGTATATAAAGAGTAATATTACTAGTTTAGTACTCCCGCTCTCTGGAGCAAAAGGTAAGTGAATTATGAGAGATAACTGGCAAACCAGCACTGACAGACATGATAGTGAATCCTGACTTGTGAAATTCCAAAGACAGCCTGTAGTTCCCTTTCATAAACAATGACACAATAAGAACTATCTGGAAGTTGTCCAGGGTTTGATAGAAAGATCATTGAGCAACAATGTCAGGAGAGCTGAATTCTCATAATGGCTAATACTAGCTCATTAAATTAATTCAGACAGATCATAATAACAGCTCTAGATCAATTTCATTTCCTCTAAATCTTGAGAACTATACTAGATACGTGTTTCTCTCTCTCTCTCTCTCTCTCTCTCTCTCTCGTTTTTCCTGTATTTTTATTCAGCAAACTACACTGCAGTCTCTCTCTCTTTATCTCTCTCTCTTATTTTTCCTGTATTTTTATTCAACAGACAATTGCACTGCTAACTAGGATCTCTGTTAAGTTTTAGAGACACAGAGCTGAAAGAGTAAATTCTGTCTTCAAGGAAATCACAGAAGAATGAAGAATAAAAATTAAATAGATAATTACATCACTGTGCACTAAGTGTTAATAACAGATGATCACAGGTTCCAATTTAGGCAAAGAAGAATGAATGTACTCTAACCTTTGAGATGAGTAATTATTTCTCTGAGAAGCCAGGGCCATCCTGAATCTTCAGGATAGTGTTAATTGTTAATAATGCAAGCGGTAAGAATAGAGGAGATTTCCAGGCAAGGGAGACAGCATGCTCCCAAGTCCCAAAGGCTCAGACAACAGGCTACATTCAGGCATTTCTGCTAATTCCATATAAATGGAGCCCTGAATGGGTGCAAGGTGTAGAGGGAACAGATGGAGGATGGAGAAAAATGTAAAGTCTATCACTGAGAGCTCATTGTGTCATGCTAAGCAGTTTAAATTTACTCTTGAAAGCCATGGGATGATGGAGAAGGGTTTTTTGGGGGGTTTTTTGGATGGGAGGGGCATAATCAGAATTCTATTTTGAAAGTAAAACCCAGCAGCAAAAATGACGGAACCTATCTGAAGGGACATTACTGAAGGCAGGGATACTTGTTAGAAAACTGCCATGGGAAACCTTGGTGAAAAAAGATGAAGACAAGACTGCAGTGGCAGAGGTGGGAAGGGGGAAATAGACCTGACAAATATCATAGGAAGAGAATTTGGAGGGATTGGTGACTTCCAGAATGTATGAAATAAGGAAGAGAGTTATTTTCCTGGGTAGATAGTGTAGTGACTTTTGGTGTATGAACAGAGGAATGAGAACAGTTGAAAGATATTATAAATTTCCATATAGAATTGGTTCAGTTTAAAGGTGATTGTGGGTTTATAAAAAACATTCATTAAGAAATTGGACATATGTGTCTAGGGATCAAAAGATGTTGAAAGTTACCTATACTTTGTCCTCACCTCCAAATTTCAGCCAACCTCCCTGTAAATGTGTGACTGTGATTACAAGGATGACAACACTAGAGTGCATTGCTGGTCCGTTTTCAAATATCCCTTCCAGAAAAACATGAAGAACCTTCAGGTGGGCAGGATGAGATGGTACCCACCGGAGGAATCAAATTCTAGGATGAGATTCAAAGATGTCACTTTGAGGCAACTTATAAATGTGTTACTAATAAGATTGGGAAAATTGCTAAATCTCAAAAGGTGGACTAATCCATAATTCCTGGGAGCTAAATTGGACAATGGAAAGTTGCTTTTTTAATAAAAAGGCATAATACTGAAAGATGTCTATCTGAACTCAAGAAAATTACATGAAAGGTAATTCCATGCTATGGTTTATTCAACAATGACCAAGGAAGAGATCAATAATATTTGGAAAATAAGTATTTTAATAATCAGAAAGACAGACATGATAATTTGGGTAAAATTTTTCATAGTTCTTTCCAATTCCTTATACTGTTTCATGCGTTTAAATCCAACTGCTTTCCTAGTCTGTTTGCTTAGTACCTTGAGAATAAAAGGGTTTCCTGGAAAATCAAAAAAGAAGCTTTTGGTGATTTGAAAAAGAATCACTCTCATTGTAAATTGATCATTCTTGTTCTTAAATTATTATCAATTTTTTTGTTTATAAGGAATACATCTCACAGATTTTATTACGCCCATGGTACATTCATAAAAATATGATCCTAAAAAGCCAAGAACTCCTAAATCGGTTGAGATGCCCCCGTGCTGATATCTGTGGCTTTCAATCTGCTAATTATTTTCATCTACACTTTAGTTTTCAAATCTTGCTGTGCATTAAATTCACCTTGGTTATTGTAAAATGCTTCAATTCATGGGCACCCCTCCAGACCCGTGAAAGCAAGGGGCTGATTCACCAATATTTTTAAAACTCTTGAGCTGATTATGATGCTGTATTTTCTATGACATCTGAAATACAATAAAGCCATATTAGTGGAAGAAGAGCAGCTGAATAAATAAGGGATTGCTTCTCAGTTCTTTATGTAAATAACAACCTCAAAAAATAGAGAACAAGGATGTTCTTCTTATGAAGAAAAGCCATGTCAGAAGTATAATTCTTTTATCCCTCCCCATAGGGTCTCCTCTAGGGCCATATCCTCTGGGAGAGCTTGATGGATGTCTGGTGATGAAAACAATGATGAAATGGCAGTAAGACACCAAGATGGAAATTATGGTTGTGGGTACTTGACAACTCTGTATCAAAGGCTGAATTAGAAGCAGATTAGTTAAGACAGTTTCGCAATTTCAAGTATATCTACCTCTAAATCAGAAGAGGGGCCCATGATGCTCTTCAAGTTATTCAGAAAAGAAAAAAAAAGATGAAATAAAATTGATTCATTATTGTCTACAAAAGGGAGAATGCATGCTACACTTTTTGTAGCTCCTTTATAACTCCTTGAATAAAATGACAAAGATTTCTCCATTGTGTCTGAAAGAAAATGATGTAATTTAAAATATAGTACTAAGAGAAAATCCACAGTTCTTATACAAAGTAAATGACATTATTTAGTACCAAGGATGGTACTGGAGGACTGGCTATGAGACGTTTGCACATGTTTTTGATCTAGGCAGGAAGGATTTGTATTCAGAGGAACATCAAAGTTCACAGGCAAACTACAGGTCTAGTAGGCAAGAGTGTGAATGCAGAGAAGCAAGTTAATGAGCCAGGGGCTGACAGATGCTCTAGGTGCTAGCAAATAGGATTCAAGATTATGGGCTATTTATAGAAGGCTAAAAGTTAGGATTCTGTAAAGGTGAATTGTATACCTAAGCCCTCAGCTGCCCGCTGAATTTTATGACATTCTGTGTTGTCTGTGGGTGACCTGCAGATTTGGATGAGCTCCGTGGTGTGTGTGGGTGACCTGAGTGTTTATGAAAGTTCAGTGCTGTCTGCAAAAGTGAGAATTAAATGAGGACATGTAAACAACATTCCTCTGTTTGCTCATGGTGAACAAGTAATAACTGGCTATTAATACTGCACATGCAGAAGCCTAAGCTTACCAGGAGTTTTTTTGCACAATGATATATATATTTATATATATATAAAGGCACAATAAGTGTTTACACTTTTAAAAGTTACTGATAAAGATAAAGTTCAGGGTATCAAGGAATGAGCAGAATTCTCTTGAAAGCTAAGGCATCAGTCGGGCATGGTGGCTTACACCTGTAATCCCAGAACTTTGAGAGGAGGAGGCGAGAGGATTGCCTTAGTCCCAAGACCTCATCTCTACAATAAATTTTTAAAAATTAGCCAGACGTGGTGTGCACACCTGTAGTTCCAGCTACTTGGAAGGCTGATGTGGAAGGATCGCCTGAGGCCATCAGGCCAAGGCTTCAGTGACCATGAGAGTACCACTACATTCCAGCCTGGGTGACAGAGTGAAACTCCTATTCCAAAAAAAAAAGAAAGAAAGAAAAAGGAAAGCTAAGGCATCACTGTAAAGCTCATTAATACCATAGCACATTGAATCTCAAAACGAACAAAAGTAATATTCCTCCCAAGACTGTGCAGACACTGTCATCAAAACTAATAAACATTTATTGCAAAAGAGTATTGGGAAGCTTCCCAGAGCAGCTTTCTCCCAGGGAAATATGTACTTACAGGAACTGTGGTTTAAAGGAAATTCTATCACCCATCATATTTTAGGCTGAGAAATGACCAATAGGAGACAGCACAAATGGTACCACTTATGAAACAAGAAGTTGGCACTTGACAGTCATTTTATTACATCTTGAACATATTGAAGAAATAAATTATGAAAGTAGTAAAACAAAATGGGGTTTTTAAAATCTTAGACTTAGGAACAAAGTCAAACCCTCTGGAGCCCACGAAGATGGATTCTAGGCACTGGATACATCTGAATTGCTCTGGGCACAAGTAAGAACCTGGCAGTCATTGGTCCCTCAGGTTTTTCCAGGAAGAATGACCAGCATGATAGCCTTTGGTTTAATGCAACTATTATAATCTTTGAATTACCATTAACAAATAAAGAAACCGCCTGCCTCATTACTCGTGCCCCCTGAAACTTCAAATTTCCTCAATAAACTTTTATTTAATTATCTTCATAGAGATTTGCTTTTCCACGGTCTAAGTTCTGAAAAAACAAACAAAAAATGTCATATTCTTGTTCTTATGATGGAGGTTACAAAAGCAATTCCAACCATTCAAGGAGGGTATGTGAACGAGGTGGTCAGTGGAGACTGTTTGTGGATATAGTACATTGAGATATCCATTTACTAAGGCAGGCGAAATAGCTAACAGAATGAAATGCGTATTCATATTTGTTACATTCAGGTTTTTTTTCTCCTTCTCTTATCCCATAATATATTGTTCTAATCAGCAAACCTATTTTCTGCCCTCTTTGATACCACGATCTTACTTATTGTTTGAGTTAAATCACAGAGGCCTCTAGCCCTTGGCTTTCCCAATGTGAAGCACTATATATAAAATGAGTTACTGCAAATAAGACAAGGACCAGTGCCATAAACCTGTCAACCTCGTCTTCAGGATTTTCTTTCCAAATAGCACTATACACTTCCTTAATATTACTTCGCATTGAAAAAGGACAAGCCTCTATTAAAGTTAGGGGCCCATGAATCTCTTGTTTCAACACATTTTCAATAAAGCAAAGGAATTGGGAATATTAAGCATGGATCATTTTAAATGTTTTTTTTTTGGTGAGAATTCATTGTGTGTGTGTCCACTAAATTGGCACTCAATATTTAGTTAGCATGAAAAGAAGGTATTTATTATTGCGGGTTTGAGATTTGGTTTGTAATACCCTGTTGTTTTCCACACTCTGTCCAGGAATGTCAAATGGTCATGGGGAAGATGTTGATATTTTCTCTAGCAATGGAGATAACCTTCCAAAGATTGACACTTTTTGTATATCATCTAAGGCAGAGCCAGATCCAGTAAATGGCTTGGCCTAAGCAATTAGAATTAGCTCAGAAGTCCATGATACTTAGGAGGATTTTGGTGTGTCGCGCCTGGGTAATGCAAAATGATATTGGACTTTCTAGATCTCTATGAGAAGAGGCAACATATTATGAACAAACAAAGCAGATCAGAGCTATACCAGACATATTTCAGTTTTGGCACAGCATGTGGTCAGTTTATTCTAAATTAAAGTAAGAATTAAAATGATTAAAAAAAATAGTAGTGACTTAGGTGCCAAGTACTTTGTGGCCATGTTATTTACAAGCACAAACATGGTTGTCACTTTGATGATAGTAATGTTGAGGCATCATTTTACATATATTTTAGATAAAAATAATTACTTGAATATGTGGTTTCACAAAAATTACCTTTGAAACTCTGGAAGGGCCGAATAAGTGACCATCATTAGAGGGTCAGATGTGAATTACTAGTCTCAGACATAGAGATTCTAAATTGCCCTGTTACTCAAAGAGTAACCCAGTTTTGGATTCATCAGGGAGCTTGAGAGAAATGCAGACACCAAGGTTCCATCTTAGAACTACTAAATTTGAATAGAATTTTAACAAGAGGATTCCAAAGCACACTGAAGTTGAGATGCACTGCTCTGCTATACTCAGAAGATTTGATGTGTTCATGTTTGTATATGTGGATGTGCAGGACACACATACACAAGAATAGCTTATAAAATACCACACTGTCAGGCAATCCCCTTGGGTCTCCTTCCACTATGGGATCTTTTCTGTTCTCTCAATAAATCCTGCTTTCTCACTAAAAGAAAGAAAGAGAAAGAAAGAAAGAAAGAAAGAAAGGAAGGAAGGAAGGAAGGAAGGAAGGAAGGAAGGAAGGAAGGAAGGAAGGAAGAAAGGAAGGAAGAGAGAAAGAAAGAAAATTTCAGTATGAAAATTAGTTGTTTGATTTTTCAATACATGGCAGCCTTGAGCCTATACCTAATAATGTTCCCTGTTTTTTTCTCCTCAGAGTCACTGTCCCCATCTTCAACATGGCTGTCCTCCCTGTGGGTCTCATATGAAGGGTAGGCTTGCACAGGGGTGGAGGCTTGAACAATGCATGTGAAAAAAGTTTTCTCTATATTATTTTTCCAAATAGGAATGACATGACACTGTTTTTAAAATAGTAAGAATAATAATGCATATCTCTAGTATTTATTGAGCATATACAATGTGCAGGACTTGCTTGCAAGGGTTTTTTATATGTATCTCATTATCCCCATGATGACACTATGACATGAATATGATTACACCCCTGTTTTATATGTATTAAGAGTGAGTTTTAGAAACTTTATATAATTACCTAACTTCACACAACTATCATATGGTGGAAATAGGATTCTTGCAATGTAGCTACTATTCTGTTCTTATTTTGGGTTAAGAATTCCAATTAAAGGTATTTGACAAGAATTCAAGCTTGAGTAATATGAGGAGTTAAGAATTATTATAGAAAAGATATGCCTAAGAAATTGGAATAAGATAGCCTCAATGAGCTGGAAATAGGAGAGCAAACAGAATAGTTGACTGTTCTCTCACCTATCTGAATCAATTCACTTCCATTTATCATCTTGTATATGTAAGTTTCAACATTTACATTGAGTTTTTCTTACACTAATGCATATTGATAAAATATCACCTTTCAGATTTCTGTAAACACTTATTAGACTCAAATTACTTTGGCCACTTAATAATTGCTCTATTGCCACATAAAAATGTGAAATTTCTCCGGCTATATTGTGAGCTCCTTGTGGGGATAGAGAGAATTTTATATATATATATATACATTTTTTTTTCTTCCTTCACAGAATAGATGGTATGTGTTTAACTTTTGTTTAATATGTTCATATAACAATTAACTAGCAGGCCCTGGGCAACTCTTGATTATAAGTAATGCCCTGGAATAGATTCAAGGATTTAAATATGCACACTAGTTAGGAAGTAAGTCACAGGTAGCCCCACCTCAGAGGCTAAGAAGACTATCACAGAGAAGTTCTAGGAGGCTCATGTCAGGGACAATTAAGCTTAATTCAAATGCTTTATTCCTTTTGTTAAGTGATGCTTATCCATGACAACATAAAGTATTAACTACATAACTTGAAAAGATCTGAGAGCCATAGAATTTTAGATCCAAAGAAAACTGCAGAGAATGCCATTCGAACTCTCTGTACCAGAATTTAAGATTGCTAGAAAATTAGAGAGCTGCCCAACATAGCAAAGCAAAACTCAGAATGAAGCAAGGTCTTCTACTTCCCGGTAATATATTATTCTGGTATATGATCCCGTCTCCACAACCAAGCACATTTGGTGTTCTGACTGAGTGACAGAACTTCTTGGTTGGGGAGGCATCTGAATGCCACTAATCTCTTAATGAAGAACTTGATTCTGAGTACCACAATGTAGTCATAATTATGCCAGAATAATCTAGAGATAAAATTGTACTTATAGTTGAGTTCCCATGTGGTTAACAATGGGATCAGACATGCTTGGATAGAAGTAGCCATATCTCCATTTTTTTCCAGAATATATTGGGTGTGATTTCCACTACAAAGCTAGAACCAGTCACTTGGTTGATGCCAATGATATCAACTCAGTTGAAGAATAAATTAATAAACATGTAAAATTTTCAAAATACAGGCACGTATAAATAAAATGAAATGCACCCAGGTCATCCCAAGATAATTCAGAAAAAAATATGTAAATAAACTAAAGCACAATGGCCACAGATGATCTCTGCTGTGTATGGTTGGAAAAGGATCTCATGCGTGATTGATTGGCAATCAAAATCAGCCTTTATTTAACTCTATCCTACATATAAAAGCGGGTATTATAGACTACTTTAATATGAAAAAAGCATCATTGTTCTCCCTACAAACCATAAATGAGTATGCTGGAGAATAGGTATCCAGTATTTTTAAAAAATCATTATAATAACCACAAAATAATTAAGGTTGGCAAAGTTTTCCACCCACTCACTAAATGTATGTTAACAATCCCTATGACCAAGATATTATAATACCTACTTTACATATGAAGAAATTGAAGCTCAAAGATACTGTACGGTAACTGGTACAGTGACACATAACTGATAAATGATCAACACAGAATTTGATTTCAAGTTTTCCAGATTCTAAAACCAGTACTCTGAAACATTTCATGATGGTCAGTTTTCTGGCTCCCTAAGACATTTCTGATTTCTTTATTATTTTTTCATAATAATGTTTTTGCAACGATTCCCACTAGACTACTGTGTAATTTATAATCTATAAATTAGACTACTGTTTCTCAATATTTTCTCAAGCTTTTTGATCCGAATACATAAACTGATTCTCAGAAAATACAGGGCTCTCTTGTCCATTATAGAAAAATACTATACTAATAAATGAAGATCATATTCTTGGATAGGATTCTATATGCTACAAGAAGGTTTACAGTCTTAAATGTTTCATGTGAGTTACTATGCAGACATTTGGGATATGGATGGATGGAAAAATTTAGGACATTTTGCTATGTGATGTATTATGACAACACACTCACTATTCCTTCAAAAAAGTGAGAGTAAATATCTATATTTTGCCTCAAGACACAGAAGAGGAAATTCCTGAATATGGCCAGCTATGACCCAATTACAAATAAAAATGTCACAGTTCATCCTCCTCTATATATCTTATGTATTCCTATACAGTATGTCCTATAACTTATAAACTTTAGTGACTGGGAAGGTTTTGCTTAGTTTTATTTTCTGTAGTTTATAATACATGAATTAGAAGTCTTAATGTTCTATTAAAAATAAATATTGGATTATATTATTGAATATGCATCCCCAAGTTACATGCTTAGGCCCAGAGACTAAGCCACCCTTTTTTCTCAGGAGAACTAGTGAACTGATGAATACCACAAAACCAAGAACAATATTATGAACTTAAACAGTCTCTCTGTCAGGCTAGACTGTCTAGAACAGCTCTGGAAAAGTTAATGAATGCACTTAATAATCATTCATCTTATTTGAAAGAATGAAATTATCAGATGTTTAAATATGGGTTAGTGAGACAGTATTAGTTGGGCATATGAAAAGGAAGTAGTTCTGACATGCAAATAGGGATTGAATGTTTTGTAAGGCATTGTTTAGGCAGAGGCATTCTAACGCTGCTATGATAGAGATAACTTAAAGAGTGTGTGACTGTCAATATAAATGAACTTTATTAATAACAAAAAGTTAGAAGTTTGTGATTATTTCTGAAAGGGAAAGTCAAGGGACATACTAAAGTTCAAAACATACTTTAGAGATGGCTCTGGTAGCTAAATATCTTGAGAATTATAAACAGAGCAAAAAGCTCACAATAGAGCAAGTTTAAGTAAAACTATACAGATTAAATTATCTTTCTTTAAAAACTTGCTCAGTAAATATTAGTACATTTGAATTCAAATGGGATAATATATTTCATAAAGTTCACTATGGAATCATTAAATTGTACAATCTACAGGGGGCATAGGGGGATTAAAACAAGAGTCATCATATTTGTATCTGAAATTTTGTTCTCAGTCAGTAATCAAAAGAACAGTTCTACACCCTCAGCTTGGTGAGAGTGTTGACCGATATTGACTAACTTGCTTGGCTCCACTGCTGACTTTGGGGCTAAAGAAGTAGTCAATCTTTGATTTATAGCAGGAAATGAAAACAAAACTCACCTAAAATTGTTCCATTTGTATATAGAAGGATTTGAGGACTTTGCTAGTCTAAACCATCGGCACACTTGATAAAACTTATTTATTTTACTTTGTTTTTGAATTAATTTTAAGTTTCTTGGAGAAGTTTTATGGCCTTTTTTTAGTAATATGTTCCAATTGACAATCCAGTGGAATTCCTTTAAACTTCAATTTTGACTCACAAGTTATTTTCTTCTTCTCAGGGTATACCTTTATTTTTAATAGCAATAACAGGAAAAATAAACAATTCTTGAGAGACTACTTAGAAATTCACAAATAGTGAAGACTACAACATTTTTCTCAAAATCTAGGATCAGAGATATCTTTTATTTTGTTACTAAACAACCAGGCATGTTAAGCCAACAAGTCAAAAGTGAGCCATTGGAACGATGATAAAGATGTTTATTAGGCATGTGCAAAGACTGGGAATTGAGATTGGTGAAAATCACAGGGAGCAGTAAGACTTCATCTGGATGTCAAGTCTTCACTACAGGATTTCAGTGTCTTAAAATGAAAAGCATCTTGAAACTTCAACCACTTATTTTACAGATGTAAAACTTATGTCTAGAGAAGCTAAGGGATTTGGTTAGGAACTTACAAACTCAGCAACAGCAGCACTGGAAGCAAAAACAAGATTCCATGACTTTTCTGACATTAAATCAATAGTCTGATAAATTAATAGATGGATGCCCTCATAAGGTGATCACACTTTTCAGAATAGAAATAAATAGTATGCAATCTTAAATTTGTTGATGGAAAGTAGATTAAGGCAGGAGGAACTAACTCCAGAAATCTCAACTCATCATAAAGCTGTGTACTAGGATATTTAATAAACGAATAAAAACATTTGTTAGGCATTGGTTTCAAGTTAGAATAATGCATGGCCTTTTCAGAAGAGAGTTAAGTACATTTATTATTAGTGAATAGCTTATTCCCCTGACTGCACTAGCTCTAAGTAATGTACATTTTGGAGGCGACAAATCTCTTTTTATATCCTATTATTAAGCAATGCACATTTCACTCAGGATAACACAGAATTAAATAAAGAGATGCAATTTCAGACAGAACACAGTAATTGGGATCAGTAGATGGCAGGCAGGCTCCCATAAAACATTTAAAGGACACTAGAGCAATATGCTTTCTTGAGCAATTTTTCTTCTTGGATCATGTGATGTGTTTTAACACAAAGACATCTTTTACATGAAGTAAAATGGTCCCTATAAGAACATATTTTAAAAATCACAATCAGAGCATCAAATTCTTTTACTCAACAAGGTCACTGGCCAGATGTCACTTTACCTACAATTTAACCTAAATTTTCATATTCTATAATCCTCATAATAATAATTCAAATAGATATATATTTTTGAGAGGTATTGATGTCATTGGGTTTCTTCATCATAAGCTCTGCCCCACTCTACTTTCGCTTTTTATAAACATGCAAAGTAAATCACAAAATAATAATTTATTTTATTTTGAACCCTTTTTTGTTTTTTTATCCATCTATGTTTTCCTTATGTGAGCACTCATCCGTTCAATTTCTTGGGTTTTAGGGAATACATCTTCAACCATTTTTCCATGCACATGTACTTTACTAGTAATAAATGTGGTTTATCATCTTAATTCACTTTAATGAATATTACACCTATTCTCACAACATACCCCATCTTTTTTTTTTAAAGGATGATATTAGAGAGATACACTTGCATACTTAGAAATTGTGTGGAAAATACCCAAAAGGGACATACAGAGTAGAATTAAGTAACTTCCAATTATACCATTATGCAAAAGTTTGTAGAGACCATAGCATTTGAATAAAGATATGTACAGGACTTTGCAGCAACTTGGATGGATTTAGAGTCGATCATATTCAGTGATCTATCACAGAAACAAAGAAGAGAGTACCATATGATCTCACTCATAAGCAGACCTTGAGCAATTATCATAGTACTATAGGAAAAGGACTGGCAGTAGTGGGAAACTGCCAGTGGAGGGGTGGGCAGGATTGGCAGTTGAGGGAAACTGCTAGGGGAGGGAGAGGTACACCTCATCAACAAGTGTACCTGCATAATCAACGTTTGTACACTAACCCTGAATTGTACCTCACATCTTTAAAATAAAATAAAATAAAAAATTAGAAAGGCAGAAATGGTAAGTGGAAAATATTGCATATTAGACAATGACTTGATCCAAAACATGGAGTTGGGATAGAAAAAAACACATGATTAGTGTCTGTTTCATAAGTAGCATTTATGTTAAGGCTATAAAACTTTGTTCGCGTCCTTATTTAATTATTTGTATTAATTGTATGATGCATTTTAACTTATAGCATTATTTAACAAATTTGAGACTTTATAAAGTTCCAAAAATTATTTTAATGATTTTATACCATAGATTTCAGCTGAATTACAAGTTGAGTGCTCTCTATCTAATTGAATGCTCGATGCATCATCATTGTATTAAAAATGTAAGCACATGCACTAAACCCAAGTGACAAGTCTAGGTTGCTAAGTGGTCATCCCAAATGATCTAGAATATGCTTACATTGATTTATGATTGGCTATTTAAATTAATTCACAAAATTAAAGGAGAAAATCCATAGAAAAATTGCATAGCCTGATACCAAGTTTCTGTGAACCTCCATTTAAGAAGCACTGTCACATAGGCAAGATGGAACCATTACAGTTGGAAAACACAATCAAATTGGTACTTAAAGAAGATATATTCCAGAGAATTTCATCTTAAGAGATACTGGGGAACTTTTGGAATAATTTGTTCATTAAATTATTCTATCAACTTGCATGTAAGTAAGATCTAGTTTCCAGCTAGATGCCAGGTGCTAGAGAGACAAAAGATGAGTACACAGTTTTATCATAAAGAACCATCATGTTCTAGTTAGGGGAAAGACTTCTTGGCATGAAAGAATAAAATACAGAGAAGCAACAGGACAGAAATTGACAGAGAAGTGCCATTTAACCTACCTTGGAGGCCAGAGGAGACTAAATGACTAGGCCAAGGATTAAGCGGTGATTAGAAACTGTTTAAGTATATATTTGGGTATATAAGTGGACAGAGATGGAGTGGGCCATTAGAAAAAATAGGGCAGTGTGAATAAATGTTCATATTACTAAAGTGAAAAGTTAAAGCAGGGCTTGTTTAGAAATGAGACTAGAAATGTAGGTAGCAATTAGATCCCACTGGTTGTGGTAAATTATTGTTAAGGAGTTGGCTTTGTCCTTAAGCCATGGTGAACTCAGGATCACAGGAAGCAAGACATGACATAGTTGACTTGGTATTTTAGTAAGATAACTCTGAGAATAAGAATTGCAGCCAGTTGTGGTGGCTCACTGCTGTAATCTCAGCACGTTGAAAGGTGGAAGCGAAAGGCCTGAGTCCAGGGCTCCAAGGCCAGCATGGGCAACTTGGTAAGATCTCGTCTCTACAATAAAGTTTTTAAAAATTAGTTGGGCATGGTGTCATGCACCTGTGGTTCCAGTTACTTGGAAGGCTGAGGTAGACGAATGGCCTGAGCCCAAAGGTCCAAGGTACAGGTGCCATGTGCATGCCACTGCATTCCAGCCTGCACAAGGGCGTGAAACCCCTACTCAAAAGAAACAAATAAACAAAAAGAATAGCAAAGAAGAAAGACAGAAGATTGTATTAATATTACTCAAGTAATGATGAGTCCTTGGGATGAAATATTAGTGATAGTGAGGAGTAACTGAAGGATAAAAATTATACTCAAGAAATAAAAACCTGCCAGTCTTGGTGACTCAGCCTGCAATCCCGTGCCTTTGGGAGGCCTGACCTGTGGGTTCGAGACCGGAGCCCAGCAGGTCGAGGCTGCGGTGGCCGGGAGCGGCCTCTGCACTCCAGTCTGGGTGACGGAGTGAGACTCCAACTCAAAAAAAGAAAAAAAGAAATAAAAACCAGTAGGACACAGATCACACAAGGGGAATGACTGAAAAGAAGAAATTAAGCACAAACAATTTTCTCAGCTGCTTGGTTGTATATCAGTTGAGACTATATTGAGAAAAGAAAACACTGAGGAAAACATGATCAGTTTAGTTTTTGGCATCTTGATCATGTAGAACCTATGAGAAATCCAAATACTCTATTTAGTGTTGAAATACAAAACTGAAACTTAGGCAAATGCTATGACCAAGAAACACAATTTTAAGACTCAACAACTTAGTAATTAAACAATTTGATTATGTGTAAGATCACTACAATTTATTGAGCAATTCCAGGAGCTGGTTTATCCTCAAAGTTCTTTAAATGAATTATCTCATTTAAGACTCTAAACAAATCAATAGGAATAGGTGAAGACAAGTAAATTGAGGATTGGTGTCAAGAGGTAAATCGCTCAAGTTCACACAGCTCAAGTTCAGTTAGGGTTAGAGCTCTAACTCAAGCTTAGGAAATTTGACTCCAGGGAATTTACCTGTAATGAATGGTCTAACCCACATTTAGGTTCTCTGAGAGAATGTGTAATGAGAGAAGCTGTGTGAAGTGGCAGAACCCTGATGAACACCAGCATTTAGTGTTTTATATTTGTTATTTTATTAGAAAATGAGCCTATGAGTGAGATAGAGATTAGGGAGATACATGGAAAACCAGGAAGCACAGTGTCATGGCGGTCAAGAAACTGGAGAAGAAATCAAAGTGGTCAACTGTGTACTTATGTCTGGGAGGCCAGTAGAAAGGCATTTTTGCTTTGGAAATTGACAGAAGACAGTCATGAATTCTGAATATCTTCACGGTCTAACTTCAACAGATTTGGGTATTTAAAGTATATTGCAACTGGCAAAGTAGTAATTAATTGAAGTGACTACAGCTACTTTTTTGTAAGTCATAAATGGAAGAGAGAGATTCAAAGAGGAAGAAAAGAAACTGATTTGTGTTGGTAGCAGTAGGCACGGTTGTGTAATTTTTGAGTCTCCCTTCCCCAAATTCAACGTGCTGCTATGTATATCAGTTTGGAAATACAACCAGTTATCACCATCTCTTTAATTCCAACTAGATTCAGTTAGTTACCACCGTGTAACCAGTCTCCTTGCTTTTGTATTTGTCCACCTATAGTCTTTTCTTCATAGAGGAGCCAGAATGATATTTGGCAAATATTAATCAGATCTTATTATATCCTTGCTCAAAACTCTTCAATGACTTTTTATGATACTTAACATAAAATCGACATAAAATCGAAAATCTTTACCAAGTCCTACATGGCCTTCCTGATTTGCTTGTGCTACCTCTACTACTTTATACCTTACTAATACCATTTTCTGGAGTATTATTATTCCAAATATTCACAAAACTTTTTCCCTTCATTTCTTTCTGATTTCTTCATAGATATTAACTCCTCAGATAGAATGTTCTTTAGAACAATAAGATAAAAACCTTCTCATTTTTTCTATGCTTTTTGCCATATGTTATTTTTGCCATGTCATTTTAAAATTACTGTTATATTATACTGCATTGCCCTATATTATATATTTAGTCTAAAAAGGAAATTCTCTAAGTCCCTGTAACTAGAACAGAACCTTGCATAGAATAACATTTTAAAATGCATGATAATAAATTGACAAAGGAAGGAACGAATTCTTATAGCAACCTTGTGCAATGTTAGGGGGGAAAAAAGTGAGGAAAACTTGCTCGTTTTAGAAATTTTTTCAACGGAGAAATAATTGTCCATAGCTCTATTTAGGAAAGCCTATCATCACACTATCAAATAGATAATATGAATTCGCAAAATTCATTACTAATCGATTACAATCACATTACCAGAATCTGAAAGCTTAAGAATGCAAAGGGACATTATAATCATAATTTCTCTTTCTTCTTCCCTGTCTTAGAAATTTTTTAGGAAACAAAACCTACTACGGTTTTCTAATTTCTTTATATCAGTGCAGGAAGTAATTATAAAGGTAATGATTTTTCTTCAACTCAGTAAAACTGCAGTGAGTCCCTGAGAGCAGAGGACTGTGCTGGGGTCAAGAGTAGAGAGCCACTTGAAAGAAAGGAACATGGTGGGCTAACTCAAAAATCACATTTGTTCTCAGGTCACACAGGGTGTACTTTTAGTCAGAGTGAAAGCAGCAGGGGATAAGGAAGCAGCTTTTATTGATCTTGTTATTTATATGAAAACATGATTTGCCTGTTTGCCACAGTGTTCATTAACTGCATCAGCTATTATGTAGTGAATTTCTCCAACACAAAGAATATATTCAGCTGAAAATTACCAGAGCAATCCTTTTATAGAATGATAATGCCTATGAGAAATACAGCAGTAATCCAGTCAGTTAAATGTCTGCCCATAGATTCGGGTATTGCTATAACAGTCCACATGCTTTCGGCAATTTCAACGAGCTCCATATTTATCAGCTTATTTTCCATATACAGCTAGTTTTATCACCCCTTAGGCCCTGTAAAAGAGCTGGTAATTAACCTTTTCTTGTTATACTTGTATAAAATCAAACTCTGAAATAATTTAGGAACAAACAAGAATACTGATTTTTCTTAGGGCCTCCATTATCGCAAAGATAAATGTGCATTTTTCTCAATAATATTCTGGATTCCTCCACCTCAATGACAGAAATCTTGTGGACTTCATTCTGCTGTGATTGTAAAGAATAAGAATGCTTCCCTTTCTCTCTCTCTTTCTTCCATCCCTTCTCCTTTCCCTTCCTTCCTTCCTTCTCTTTCCTTCCTTCCTTCCATCCTTCCTTCCTTCCTTCCTTCCTTCCTTCCTTCCTTCCTTCCTTCCTTCCTTCCTTCTTTCCTTCCTTCCTTCCTTCCTTCCATCTTCCTTTCTTTCTTTTGAGTTGGGGTCTCACTCTGTCACTCACATTTCTCAGTGGCATGATCATAGCTCCTCACAGCCTAGACCTCCTGGCCTCAAGCTGTCCACGGTCTCAGTCTCCAGGAATAGCTGAGACTACCAGAGTGTGCCACCATACCAGATTAAATTTTTGATTTTTTGTAGAGATGAGGTCTTGCTGTGTTGCCTAGGCTGGTCTCAAACCCCTGGGCTCAAGTAGTTATCCAGTTATGGCCTCCCTAAGTGCTGTGATTACAGACGGGATTCACCACACCCAGCCTAAGAATGAGAATTTCTAATCTAGATGCTTGTTTTAGTGGCTCAGTTTCTCTGAAATTTGGATGTGGATATCTTTTAAAAGTACTGATGATTCTGTGCTTCAAAATCATCCTTAGGTCAGCCTTTCGTTTCTTGTATAACTCTGAATTATTAGGGTATTGTGTTTTTATTTCAAATCTATCTAACCTGTAGTACTTTCTCTGGATATGACAAAATACAAATGCAACTAGATCATAGGACCTCAATTTAGGGGGTCTGTGAATTGGAATGTGACACAAAGAAAAGATCCTTATTTTTAACTGACTCTGATTTACAGTTGACATTTCCTTCCCTTGTGAATACACTTAACCAAGCAGAGTACCATTGGCAGTATTGTCACCAGTGCAAATGAGCAACTTTGGAATCATTTGCAAATTGTAAGGATATCTAAAGATGTTGTGATGATTACCCCTTGGAAGTTGCAATAGTTATATTCTTTTCTTTTACATCTTATGCAAAGTGTACTTAAAGATGTACTTATATTACTGTGTCACATTTATTAATACTTTGAAAATTAATTTAGTATAAGTAGTTTCCTTTGTAATTCCATCTTCTGTATTTTGCATTTAAAAGCATTTTTTCAAGGAAGAATTCTATAGACTTCATCAGGCTCTCAAAGATGTCTATGACTCACAACCCAACAGGTGGACCAGGGGCATCTTATACTTTTTTTGTTCACGCATTTATTATCCCATTGAATCAGACAATTATCAAAAGCATTGTCCGTTTCCAAAAAATTCCTTCACATCTCTAGATATTCTAACTTGTGATATTTTTATTCCTGAACCAAAAAAAATCCAGAATTGAGACCTATCTTGTAAATATTTTTACAAATTAATTTGCTTATGACATTGTTGGCAGAATTGACAATTCAGCCAGTCATTTAGGGATACATGTTCTTTTGAGATTTTTATGACTATACTGAATTGCATAAAGAAAAGAAAACATCACTCTTGGAGATAAATGAAAAGAAACCCCTTCAATACCATTTTTTAAAAATCCCCTCTTTTTAATCAATACTTTTTGTTGTTGTTGTTGTGTTAGTGAAAAAAACAAAATAATCGATTAGCAAGCTAGTCATCAACTCCAGCTAAGTAGATAAGATGGATTGCTTGTCTAGTTCTTGCTCAGAGAATTTTAGGAGATTTCCTCATGTCGGTTTCTTCCACAAATCTCTCCTTTCTCATAATCTCTGTTTTAAATTTCATCTACTTACTCTGAATCTCATTTTCTCAGGCTTTTTGCAACTTGCCTTATCTTGCAAGGTGTTAACTAGTTAACCTCTTACTGGAATTGACACTAAAAAAAAGCAAAGGTAGAAGAAACTCTCCTCGCATCCTCTTATTCTATTATTCAACATTCTGTTATTGAATACTTACTAGGTGGAAGAGAGGAGAATAAGGCATCAATTCTTGTCTTCAAGCCTCTTGTGTATTCTACCTCCTTCTGCCTTCTCAACTACATTTCCCACATACACACATAAAACAAACCCCCTTGAAGTGTCTTCACAGATACTGTTTGTGTCTGAATTTTTTTAATGATCTAGAGTAAATTACCATTTCTAACTAGAAGTGTGACAATCACTAATAATTAGGGCGTGAGACTCCCCAGTGGGGCAGACTCCAGCTTTCTAAAAAGTGAAAAGACCACATAATGGGGAAAACTGATTGTCCTCCCCCCACCACTTCTTCCTCATCAGATGACGGCTCATCAGCTCAGTGGTTAGTGTCAGCTCCTTACCCACTGTAGTTTACTCCACTTGTTTATTTTGTTTGTTTGTTATATTGTGACAGCGCTTACAACTCACAATACAATTGTCTGAAAGGAAATTATCATATGCTCGGGTTTGGATTTTCACTCTTGGGTATATCCTTTTTATCACAACACCTGATAGAAAATGTTAAAGCAGTTCAAAGTTGCTGATATTTTGCTCCTTTGAATGTGTCTGGTACAGCATGTAAGAACACAAAATTATGATGCTGACTTCAGCCATAAGGCATCTGTAAATTATCACTGACCTCCAGGATCCATCATCTACTTATAACTCAAGGTTCTCTTACAGAGATAATCTTGACAGATAACCTAGGCTTAAATTGAAACTTTGTTTCTGTAACATGGATTAAACTTTACATATTTCTTCTCATGCTGACTGTCCTTGGTGTAGTAGTGGATACAAAGATGAAAAATAATATGGACTCTACCATCCAGGAATGGTAATCTAGAAGCTCACCACCAGTCTTCCAGGTGAGGTGTGGGGGGACACATTCATGGCTTCAACTCACCACAAAACATAAAACTAAACATAAAACATAACAGTGCTCCAACGGCATTTAAAGAACTCTTGCTGCATAGTAAAAATTAGAAATAATTTGCAACCTCCAGAGATGCCCGTGGAAGAGGTGGCATCTGAAATGGGTCAAGAAACTTGGAAAGGCACTTAACAGGCAGAGGTGACAGAGAGGAAAGGTCATCATTGAGGACGCAGAGGGAGAAACAGGTAGGCTGAGTCACATGGGTGTGCCTGGACAGTATTGAATGTGAGAAAAGGAGAAAAACTAGCTAGTTTTGCTAAAAAATCATATATCTCCAGAAACTAGGCATACACACACACACACACACACACACACACACACACACGCGCGCGCATTTTAGATTGGAAAATATAGTTTATTTAGAAAGCAAATTGGAAAAGGAGGGAGAAGGAGAAAGAGAGAAGAGTTTCACCTCCCCAAGATAGAAGAGGGAACCAAAGTTTAGAAAAACATGACCTGGCCATAGCTCAAAAAGCCACATGGCCAGGCCAAAGTTTAACAAAGCAATGGATGGTATATATATTTTTAGATACGGAGCTACAAATAGCAATCTTATTAAAAATATTTTGCTATTTAGAAGCACTATAAGATTGTGGTCATAATTAGAAAGTACAGATAAAAACAAGTTCATTTAATACTTAAGCAAAATGTGTGTACATTTACACAAAATAATATTATGCAGCCATAAAGAAAAACAAATTTATGAACTTCACAGCAACTTGGATGAAATTGTAGTCTATAATACCGAGGGATTTATCACGGAAACAAAGATCTGAGTACTACATGTACTCACTCATAAGCAGACCCTGAACATTTATCATCATACTATAAGAAAGGGATTGGCGGTAGTGGGACACTGTAAGGGGAGTGGGGGCTCATAACATTAAGGGTGCCAAACTTTATCTGTATGATGACCACTTATGTACCTGACCCTGAATTAATTATACCCCACATCTTTAAAATAAAAATATTTAAAAATAGTTAAGTAAAAATATCACAATTCAACCACCCAGCAGTTAATTCACTTAAATCTCATAATTTCTTTGTAGGTATCTCTTTGAAGTCTTTTTACTTCTGCTTGTATGCATGAATTTGTGTTTATATATACGTGTTTGAATTTTTAAGCAAACATGAGATTACACTGTATACATTAAATTCAGACAATATTCACATTCCTCCCAATGAGTCCCAAACTATCCTTTGGCGGTATTCTATTTGACCAAACAGGGATCCCATCTAGAACTGTGCATTGCATCTTACTTTTTTGTGCCTTTTGACTCTTTTTGAAACAATACTAAGATATGTCCTAAATTATTTATTGCTCTTACTTTTATTATTGTTGCTTAACTTCAAATATATCATGTTTTGGTTTCATACTCATCAAATAAGAATACTTATATTCTCTTGGTACATTTAATTTTTAAATCTGCAGTTCTGCCTTTTAAATTTCTAAAATGACTATCATTACCAATAAGAATCTGTCATTTCACACTGAATACATAATACAAGAAAATAATACTAGCTTGCTCTCTCATGAATGGCTAAGAATAGAGATTATGGTGAAGAAAATTTGTTGGCATTTTATTTTTGAGCATCCATGATTGACTTCCTTGACAAGAAATTGACTCCTTTGTAAATGACAATGTTTAATAAATTTGTAAACAGTAAGAGGCTTAGATACAACCAGTTCTGAGCATATTTGATGCATATAGATATATCCCATGCTTTATACAGACTGACTTTTTATAGAAAATTAAATTGAATTCTGTCTTAAAACACACAAATTAAAGCATACGCTTTCTGTAGACTTTGCTTAAATAAGTTGCCTGTTTCATAGCCTAAATATATTTGCATATTATTTGCAGCATAATTTAATTATAGTTAGAATTATGACTGCAACTATGGCTTAAAATGGCTGCCATTTTGCCTCTTGCCACAAAGTTTCATTCTGGCTCCTCTTTTTTGTCTAAGAACTCTGTCAGTTTCTTCAAATGAGCAGAAATGCCCTTGCTTTTTTCAAGCTGCACTGGACAAAATGGAAAGGGGAGAAAAATGGACTTTTTGAAGATAATTGAGTTTTGTATGAATCCAAAGATCATTTCCTTTCTGGCTTTAGTGAATAAAAAGATATTTGCAAAATCCTGCAATATCAAGTATCATTTTTTTAAAAATCATTTTAACATGGAAAGCCAATTCAATAGAAACAAGCTGAGATGAAGGACAGTAAAGCAGGGGCTTGGCTGGCTTTAGTGTTGTTGGCATTCCTAGATAGGTTCTTTTTAGTGCAATAATAACTAAGTTCTATTCACTTTCCACAACTTTAGACTGTGGTACTTATAGCTTCACATTATTTGGATTGTAAGAATATATTATTTCTTCTTTCTAAAAAGCTTAAAATAGTACTGAAACCTAATTATATAAGATGATGGCAGAAACCGGGCAGTTTCTAAAATGTGTTAGCTGATTCCTGAAGTTCATTAAGTGCTTGTGGGACGCTCATCGATTAGAGCTCATAACTGTATCCTTCTTTCCCTGAAATTGATTTTATTTCAGTCAGTATTTATTGAGCATCTACTATACGTCAAGCTTGGGATACAGTGGCAGTGAACAGAGCAGGGGGGAAAAATCCCTCTTGCATTGTTTATATTCTAATCAAGTGTGTGTTGTGCCAGTAGGAGAAAAGGTGTCGAGGTGGCAAATAAAAAGAGCATTATATAAAATATATTAGATTTTTGTAACTACTAAAGAGAAATCTGAAGAATGTGAAGAGAATGAGGGTGGGCAGTTGACAGGATGACCTACCTAATAAAGAAGGTGACATTTAATAAAGTCCTGTAGATATTTTCAGGGATGTCTCTTTCTAGTTCATGTTTCTGAAGAAGCAAGAGAAAATTCAGCTAACCAGAATGTGCTGGAAATGAGCTATCTCCTAAGGGAATTTCAGAATTGTATCATTAGGTCCAAAGATAACAATGTCAAAGATTGACTTGTTTGTTTCTAAAAATCTCAAACACAAAATCTTCTACTGAATCTACGAGACCTATCATTTCTGTTTCTTCATAGATACTGTCAGAGCAAGCCCAGGTATATGATGCCAGGAAATTAAAAGGATGCCTAAGAGTATTTTCTGTAGGTAGCTACTGAGAAGACAATCCAGCTTGTGCATGAGTGGGTGTTTATCCAAAAAGTGTTCACCTATTGGGTAGCTTATAGCATCTTGTTAAACTCACCATTGAGGCATAAATTCCTTACTCGTGTTCCTGACCATGTGGCCAATATATCCTCCTGGAACATTTTCCTCTTGGTATTTTGTTCTTAGCTAGCTTCTATTCCAAAGTAATGCTCTATGTTGAACTTAAGTGTGTCCCTTTGTAACTGGAAATCTTATCTGTTGTATATTTTTAACATGCTCAGTGAGAATACTATAATACCAGGATACCAAGTTCTTATCCAGGATTAAACACTAACTAGTTCCAAGGTTATGATGATTCATGGAAAGAATTTTGGATTTAAACGGTAATTTTGGATTTAAACAACAATACAGCAAGTCCTTTTTAAAATGACAGCCCATCACTTATCTGACAGTTGTGCCCACCATCTGTCACCGTGTCTATTTCTGTAGACTGAACAAAGTCTATGTATACTTACCTGTGTTTTCTTTACTAGATGGTATTGGAGATTAAAACAATAGTGTCAAGAGCAGGTAGTATGTAGCAATTATTTTAGGACATACAATTTTTAAAAAGGTATTTATTCCTGATTTTTATGTAAGGCAAGGTAAAGTTCCCTAGATTCTGACTACTTGTCAGCTAATTCAGCCTAATAATGTCATCAAAACCTCAAACTTACTAAAACAGTACTATTTTCTTTCTCTCTCTCTCTCTTAGTTGGAGTCTCACTCTGTCACTCAGGCTGGAGGATAGTGGCATGCTCCTGGCCACCACAGCCTCGACATGCTGTGCTTGGGCATTCCTTCCACCTCAGCCTTTCAAGTAGCTGGAACTACAGGCATGTTCCACCATGCTCGGCTAATTTTTTTTTTTTTTTAGACATGAGGTCTTACCAAGTTGTCCAGGCTGGTCTCAAACCCGCGGGGTCAGGCAATCCTCTCATATCGGCCTCCCAAAGAGCTGGGAATATAGGCATGAGCCACCACACCCGGCCAACAGTAGTATTTTCTAACAGACATTCCTTGCTTTTTTCACAGACACACTCTTTCTAAAGGGATGCTAAAGAAAGAGAATTTTCCTACGTGGAGGCCAGAATCATAGTCAACCTCAGTATATAACACATAATAGACAGCCAGGCTTTCTACTATTTAAGTGATTACTGTAACAGCTATGTATTCAAGTATAATTTTCTAATTTTAATCCCCCTAGTTGAGATTCCTCTAACTACATTTCTGCTTTCCACAAACTTAAACCCCCATATGCTCAGCCTGCTCTCTCCCTGACCTCTCTGTGTGCCAAGTATATTCTTGCCTCTACACCTTTGCCTAAGCCTGGATGGATGGCTCTACTCATTTCCTTCTGGCTAGTTGTCTTTCCAAGTAAAACTAAATTCCCACCTTTACAAGAAGGTCTTTCTTGATCACCACCACATGTATAAGTCTAAAATTTCCAAATTCTAAGAACTCTAGAATCTGTTTTTTGTGGACATGTCCACCATGCCCCAAGAAGTCTGTCATTTTTTGTGTTGAGTACATGCTAAATGTCACTTGCTCCAGGTTTACCTAGCATACTCAACTTCCTGATGGAGCAAAAAAGAATGGGCACAGAGCGGAACCAAACCTTGGAGAAGGTGAAGGGACATCTCAGATTCCTGCAATCCCCCAGACATTACTGGCCTATGAAATGGTTATTTGTACCCAGGAGAGCCGGAGACATCATTTCAGATTCTCCTTCTTTCAACTACCCTTCCTTCCTTCCTTCCTTCCTTCCTTCCTTCCTTCCTTCCTTCCTTCCTTCCTTCCTTCCTTCCTCCTCCATTCCCCCCTCCCTCCCTTCCTCCCTCCCTCCATCCCTTCATCCCTTCCTTCCTTCCCTTCCTTTTCTTCCTTTTTTTCCTTCCTTCCCATTCTTTCCTTTCCCTTCCACCCACCCTCCCTTCCTTCTTTCTCCCTTTAAAAAAATTTATTTATTTATTTATTTTTGTCAGAGTCTCACTCTGTTACCCAGGTTGGCCTGTAGTGGCACAAACACTGCTCACTTCAGCCTCTACCTCCTGGGCTCAGGTGATCCTTCTACCTCAGTGCTCCCAGAGTAGCTGGGACTATAAGCATGGCAACCATGCCTGGCTAAATTTTTTCAATTTTTTAAAGAGACGAGGTCTCACTCTATTGCTTAGGCTGGTTGTAAACTCCTAGGCTCAAACAATTCTTTCTCCTTGGCCTCCTTAAGTGCTGGTATTATAGGAGTGAGTCACTGTGCTCAGTCCAAGATTTTCTTTCTTAATATTCTTCTGATTTGTTTCTCTATGACCATGGTCTTTTAACCTCAGCTGCATCAATCTCCTATGCGGGAGCATTTGCAGAGCCAGGATGGTCAGCACACAGCCCAGAGGGGCAGAGAATGTAGCAGGAACATTCTAAAAGATGTGCCCTGGCTGGACTGCTGGATCCACACAGTAATCTAATCTAATTCCAGTAACAACAAAGCTGTGTCCGATAAATTATGTTCTGTTTGTCTACTTAGCACTTTCTTTCTAGAGTAAACATCAAAGATAATTTGTTTCATTAAAAAAAAAGTGTCTTTCAGTTGCTTTATAAATATTGTTCCAAGTGGGATCAAAATTATTTATGTAATATAGAGCCCTACAAATCATCTAATTCAGTCTTTTAATTTGTTAAATGAAGAACCCAAACAAACAAAACTCACAGGAGTTTGTAAAACTTACTCATAACCATCCTCTAGGGAATGATGGAGCTGATATCTGTGTCTCTGTTTTGTATTTTGTATAATATGTTTGCTAATAAGACTGGAAATAAAACAGAGATTGAATTGCCACATCAGAAAAGATTTAATGGTTGCCATATAATTAATACCTTTTAATCCATTATGAAAAGTTTGTGGTCAAGTGATCAGACATTGAGAAAACATACATCTTCCTGATGTCTTTATTTGTATTAAAACAAAACTAATTTGCGAATGAATCATTACCAATTTCTTCCACAGGACTGGCTTACTCCCTAAAGACCACCCTTAAGTAGTATTCTGATGACAAATTAAGCCATCAAGTGGGTTCCTTGGAGAAACTCCAAGGGAGGGTCACCTGACTTATAACAGTCTGTCTCCCATTGTTGAAGTCAGAACCATTTTTTTCCATTTTCTGTTCTCAGCTCCATCAGTGTGTTCAAGCAAACTAGAAATACACTGCATCTGAAAGTAACTTTGGAGTCTGTACGTCTCCAGACTCACTATAGGTCAGCAAATCTATCATTATTGAGCTTCTCCAGTACAATGAAAAAGAGGTCTCTCTCTCCTTTGCATTTCAATGCTTTGTCAGATTAGAATGTGAGAAAGATTCCTGTGGCTCAGTGTGCTAAGTCAGTCAACAAAATTACCTGTGTCACCTGCCTGGGTCCTGCCACAAAGCCAGCAAATCTCAGTCATTCATCACATGTGATACAAATTCCTCTTAGACACAAGTTTGCTTAAGATGGCTAATTTTTAACTTAAAAAAAAAAAAAAAAACAAACCAAAGCAGTCAATGAAAGAGAACTGAAGCATCGTGGTCTTAAATTGTATTTAGTGTCCATTCAAACACACATTTTTAAAAGATTTATTATGGTTAAAACCTCTGGATCTAATAGACTTTCTGGTCACCAGTCTAAATCCATTTCCTAACCTGTTCCAGGTCACTTTCTTTCATTAGGGAACGTATGCACATGGCCTGATTCTGCTCATTGACTTTGCAACTGTAGGCATCTCTATTCTCATTCTACCAATGGAAAGAATGAGACTAATACAGGTCAGACATGTTTTACCCAAGACCACACATCTGGCTAGTGATAGGTAGAGGAGCTGAATCGAGCTGCATTATAATTCTTTACACTCTGCTGTCTCCTGTTTATTATTTCTGGGTTTCAACTTTAAGTAGGGCTTTGGTGCAACATATGAACATTGGATGACATTGACTTAGACATCCAGCCCAGGATAACCTCAAACTAAAGAACAACATAACCTACCCCCCTCCTGACTTAGTGCTCCTCCTTTTCCCTTCTCTCTTTTAACTGCTTTACTGCTGGTTTTTTTTTTTTTTCTTCATTCAGACTTGGAAAACTGACATAAACAGTAAAGACTTTATTTTTCACAGCCAGTTATATGCTTATTTCACTCAATAGCTTCAAAAAGCAAGGTAGGAAGGGAAAGTCTTAAGTCTCCCAATTTACTACAGAAGACACTGAATTCTGGGGCAGCAGTGCAGTGACTGGCTTTATATCCTGCTGACACCTGCCTGCTCTAAGAACAGGATATTTGTTTTTTCATGTCCTGTATATTTTCACAGAGTTACTTTTTCTTAAGAAGGGAGATTGTGTAATTTATTATCCAAATTAGGACCCTTTGAGAATGAAAAGGATTCTGTTTAGAATTAAGTCAGGACAACAGCAATAAACCAGAATCTCAGGGAAAATCCAAGCAGATGGTCACCCTAGTCTCAAAGAACCTGAAGTTCTCTTTGAAAGTAATGATTCTTATTCACAAATTGTCAGAAATTTTGGAGACAAATGACAGTCCCTATACGGTAATAAGTTATTGTAATTCTTCATGATAATCAATATAGTTATCTTACACCAGTCTACTAATAGGTATACACAAACACTAATCAAAAGGCCTCAAAATATTTTACTCTTTGGACTTGTATTTTTGTTAACATAAAAACATCAAGAAAAAATAATTATGATGCTTGTGTTACAGAAATTTGCAAGTTATATGCTGCTCTTGTAAGCAGCCAATATAATGTATTATTTTTAAAATGCTACATAATACCTGATAATCATAATAATGATAGTTAATATTTATTGAACAACTAGTATGTCTTAAGGGCTTTTAACGCATTCTCTCGACTAGTCATTCCAGTAAAGAGTTGGTATTATTGTTCCTCTGTATTACACAGAAAGAAATTGAGAGACAGAAAAGTTTGGTAACCTAACTGTCATACTGCTGCTAAGTTTGACTCCCAGACATGTGCCCTTAACCACTATGTATCACTAGTTCTCCACCCTGAAGTTAACAAGGCATGCTCTCAACCTTCTTGTTTCTTTCACAGATGAGCAAACAGGTACCAACTGGATGAGTTCTGCCTAGGAGTCTCCCGATTACTAAGTGGGAGAGCTATATTTAAAACTCAGGTATTTGTATTTCCTATCTGTTTTCCCTCTTTTACCACACAGTGCTTCATGAATAATAGATTAATTTACAATCAACATAATAGCTCATTGAATCAGACCCATCCTTCAGCAGGAGTTTCCAGGCAACACCAATTATATTTCCTCTTGTGCTTCTCTCTTTCTTTCTTTCCTTCCTCTCTTCCTCTCTCTGCCATTCGTATTATTTTTTCTTCTTTTCTTCCTGACTTTCAACACCTAACATCCTCTGAGTGTCTTCTTTTTTCTTATCAGTGAGCTGAGTGTTGGTCACCCAAAGACAAGGCCACACTCTTGAGGATACTCAAAATCTCTTGAAGGGTGCAGAGCTCTAAATTATGGTTACTGTAGCCTGCATCTTGGCAATGTATAAGAGGCAGCAGGAGAGCCCTATGGCCTGAACGTAAAGTTGGGATGACAGGGAGGTGAGGAGACAGGCATGGGATTGGGAAGAATAAGAATATGAGGAGGCAGGCCTATGAAGGAGGCGGAGGCTTCATTGAGGGAGTGCTGCAGTGACTGAGCAGAATGAAAGAGGAATATGTCTTTGTTTAATTATGTATTTACATATTTTAGTAGACAAGCAATGGTTATATATATATGTATGGGGCACACTATGATGTTTTGGTCTATGCAAACATTGTTGAAAGATTCAATCAAACTAATCAACATATTCACCCCTGATCACCTTCTCACTTATTTTTTTCGGGTTTGTGTATGTGTGTGGTCAGAATGTCAAAAATCTATTATTTCAGCAAGTTTGAAATAGACAATACATTTTATTCACTGTGGTCACCATGCAGTGCACTAGATCACACAGTGTATTCCTCTAGTCTGAGACTTTGTACTCTGTTCAACATCATCCCTTATCTCTTCCTTCCCCTTCTCAAATAGCTTCTGGCAATCACCTTTCTACTCTCTGTTTCTATGAGAATCATTAGATTCTACATGTAAGGGAGATCATATAATATTTGTCTCTTTGTACCGGGCTTATTTTACTTAGAATTATATCCTCCAGTTTCATTCATGCTGCCATAAATGACAGACTTTCTTTCTTTTTTGAAGTCTGTATAGTATAGATTGAATATGCCTTATATGAAATGCTTGGAAGCAGAAGTGACTTCGTTTTGAATTTTTTTTTAACAATTTGGAATATTTTCATTATACTTACCATTTGAGCATTTTGAACCCCCAGATCCAAAATCTGAAATGCTCTAGTGAGCAATTCCTTTCCGCATCACCTTGGCACTCAAAGTGTTTTAGGTTTTGGAGCATTCTGGGTTTTCAGATTAGGGATATTCAATCTGTATAAAGATTGCAGCTGTTAACACAGAAATACAAAGACTCATAAGAGACTTCTATGAAAAACTACACACCAAAAAATTGTATAACCTAGAAGAAATGGATGAATTCTTAGGAACATACAATCTATCAAGACTGAATCAGGAAGAAATATATACATAATGGAATACTATATAGTCTTTAACAAGACAGTGTCCTTAGAGGGAGTTGTTGGAGAGCTTGCATGTGAATGACAGGACAAAATTTGGATACAACTGGAGAGAAAAGTACAGACAGATTTTTAAAGGCCTTGTGTGTCCAAACTGTGGGATTCACATTTTAACATTAAATGCTTAGAATGAGGATCACAACTCATTCCACAAGTGTCACTCTAGAGCTGCCCAGAATGTAGACCCAAGGGCGAGTCTGACTAGTCAAGAAAAAAGACTAGGCATGGTGGCTTTTGCTGTAATCCTAGCACTTTGGTAGACAAAACGGGAGGATTGTTTGAACCCAGGAATTCAAGACCTGCAACATAGTGAGAACTTCTTCTCATGGTAGTACATGCCAGTGGTCTCAGTTGAGGTGGGAAGATCATCTGAGTTTAGGAGATTGAGGTTGCAGTGAGCCAGTGATCATGCCACTGCACTCAATCCTGGGCAACAGATTAAGACTCTGACTTATGAAAGAAGCGTGGGAGGGAGGGAGGGAAGAAAGAAGGAAAGAAAAAAAAGAGAGAGAGGAAGGGAGGGAGGAAAGGAGGGAAGAAAGGAAGAAGGGAAGAATGGAAGATGGGAAGAAAGGATGAAAGAAAGAGAGAAGGAAAAAGCTGCAGAAACATATTGGGAAGCCTGAGGACTCTACACCTCTGGATGAGAATATCATGCTGTATCTGGCACACTGCTGTGGGAATAACAGGGAAAAAAACACAATGATTTCTCGAAGACAGTTTTGAGAAAAAGCAGGGCTACGTAAAGTTAAGTAAGATCTCAAATCTTCCTTCAAGGCAGACACTATGTTATGCTCATCTTTAATTCCCAACAAGTGTCACAACAGCTAACCTAGTGTAAGGAATCATAAAACATTGGGTAGATATAAATAAGAAGCACTGTCTTAAAAATATCATGATAATGTGGATGTGTTTCAATATTTACTTCGTAACAGAAACTACTTTGGGCATTATAGATATATGGGGGTGCCAAAAATGTATACATATTTTAGGTATGACATTTGCTCAAATGATGGCATTAATCAAATGAATGGTAGCATCACCATCGGACAGACAGAACAGTCAAAGCAAATGGCAGAAGCAAGGTTGAGCAAATGTCATACTACACGTTGCTACTACAATTTAATTCCACTTTGAAAAGTAATACATTGATAACATCTCTTAAAATGTGTACACATTTTTCTCATTTTTATATAGTATATAATATATGTGAATGTAGCTAATTTTTATTATAATCCTGTGAGGCACCTCAGGACCTGCTTCTCCCTTTGAGCCCCAGAGTAGTTTTGGGGATTCTAGAACTTTTATTGACTTATAAGTTTGCCTTACTCAGTAGTACCAAAACATAGCAGAGTGGTTTTCTTCTCTCTGATCCTAGAGTTCTTATACTCAATGACTTTATGACTGAAAAGCCCAAGTCATCTTATTTCAAAAGTGCCCTTCACCAGATACCTTTTTTGCATCATCTCTGTCCTCCTGGTTTCAACTAAGAGTTTGAAAGAATTTATCTAACTGATCCTATAGTATGGCTACACTCATGAGTTTATTGAGCAATGTTTGTTCTCTTTAAATAATTCCTGAAATAAAGTTCCAGAATTTGCTTGGAAGTTCTTGGTGTGGTTGTGCTTGAGGCCAGCTGCCATTCTCCCCAGCACAAGCAACACTGAGAGTGTTTCTGGAAACATGCTAAGTGAAGATGATATGGGAGATACAGTTAGAAGTCAAAATTTGCCTCTTATGACATATAATTTCAATCCTTTCTTTGTTATTAATGTTAGTCTGTTGTTTCTTAAAAATTTTACTTTATAATAATTTCCTAATAATTATTAATAACTTAATAAATTTCTCAATAATTTCATAACCACATTACTATCTAAATACTAGCCTAATCTAGAAACAAAATTACAAAGCCCAATAGCCAAAAATCAGAACTGCTGAAATCTAGTTCAATTCCTGCCACACAATAGCTGTGTAGTCTTGAGCAAAATTATTAAATTGTCTTAGATTCTTCATTTTGAAATGGGTATATTATTCCCTATACCATCAACTGATGGTTTTTAGAGAAACTTGATAAGAGTAAAATTTTGCAGACGTTCATAATGTAATTAAGGGACTATTAATGCATCGCCTGAAGCAGGCTTTCTGGAAACCTTTTGCAGTTGCCTAATACTTATTTAAAAAGGTAATATATAAAACAGTGATGCCCAGTTATAAGTTCTTCAATGTTCAAATATTTCTAATAAAATGTATTTTGTTTATAGGCATTCCAGTAAACATAGCTTAGTGAAAAAAATGAAGCAAAATGAAAAATTGCCTAGTCTCTATCTAGCATGAACATAGGAAGTAGACTTTTCCAGATATCTCTATTACATAAAATTTTCTCCACAAACAAATGTCTGTGTAATTCAAAATAAGAATAGAAACAGAATAGTGAGGCAAAGTTGAAGCAAATTATTCTATCATAAGTCATTTCATGATTTTCATTAACCGCTTAGAGCGAAATTTGAAATGCATTACTTATTAAATTTGTCCACAAATATTTTCTTGAACTTGAACTGAACTTTGATGAACACTGTGCATTTGGTCAAACATATTTATCCTCATTGCAACAGTCTCTATTCCATGTTGCTTGGGTCATTATCAAATAACCACACTGAATTAAATGAATCCACAGTAACCAACCAAGGAATCTTAATGGAACATATCCATGTTCAGTTTTTTCCTTTACGATATATTTATGTCTGACAGAGTCAGTCTAAGGAGAGCATGTGAATGTGCTAACTGTGGAAAAAACACGTGGCAAAGGTTTTGTCATTATTTGGGAAAACACATATAATGAGGATTAACTGAAAATACAATTAATGAAAAATTAATCTATGCCTCCCCAGGTAGTTGTGTAGTGTGTGTGTGTGTGTGTGTGTGTGTGTGTGTGTGTGTGTGTGTGTGTGTGTCTGTGTGTTTTAAATCAAGTTTTTTAATTTGGCCTCCTGAATTTAAAAGTAAATAAAGAATGTGCTTTCATTTACTGTTTCTTTTAACATAAATAAAGTCAACACTTACTCTGATCAAAACGCTGACCTCTCAGAACTCTGTGCTGTGATACAAGACAAAGAAAATACAATTACTGTATCCAACGAGTTTATATACTCATTTATGGGGGAGATTAGATCTTATATACAAAACTTAATACAAAGACATGCTTTGGTTTTTGTTTTTCTTGTTGTTGTTGTTTTCTCGGCAATAACAGTGAGTTTCACTAACATTCTTGTTTGAGAGTTTTATGATCTGTCCTGACATTTATATTTTGCATTTGCATAAGGTGATATATATTAAACAACATATTAAAGCTGTTGAGGAAATACAGTGCTGAATAATGCTGGTTTTTCTCTGGCCTCAATTGGAAACTCCTTGCTTCTGGTAAATATGAACATAAGTGGTAAGTATGGTTATCTTCATTTTAACACACTTCTGTGACTGGGCCTGGGTGCCTGATTTCCTGGGAGCCATGTGTACCTCCAATCCTTTTACCTTGAACTGAATTGTTCTCCGGAAATTAAAACAAAATTGACAGTTCAGTTACCTAACAGAAAGAAGATGTGCTACAAAAGAAATTGCATTATATGCTTCAGAGACAAAGATGACCTTTGGATTATCTGTTATTTAGGATTCTGAATGATCCTGGTCCCATCCCTGCCTGAAATAATTGAGAGATTTCATCTGTTTTCTTTAACCTTTCCTTCTCTAGCAATATTTTAAAAATCTGATGAGTCCATTTTGAGGGGGCTTTAGCCTCATCTAGATTTTTAAGCACTACCTACACATATCTAAGTAAAATAATTTCAAACATTGAAATAATTCCAAGTATTAGCATCCTAAGTCATTTGTTACTTCATATACATTTCTTCAAGGATTATTTTAATGGTAATTATGGTCAAAACAGGTTGTAGAATTCTTCCATTCATGACATTACATACAAATACATTATTACAAATATTCTTTCCAAGGTACTGGGATCTTCATCACCTTCGTAAAATTATTAGAGGAACCAGAAAGAGATTATTTAGTTTGAAGATACCCATGTAGTTACCCCAACACAGGAAATATTCTTTTAGAAAAGCCTCTGTAGAGCTCTAACTTCTTAATCCCCCAAATTGAGGCTCTGCAAGAATTCTCAGGCTCCAGTATATTTGCAAAAGTCAAAATCAGATTTGTTTCTTCATCTCTAGAATGGAGTAATCATACCTGACAGACCATTTTGAAAAATTGTGAGCTTTGAATAAGATCTCTGGAGAAAATAATTGTTTTCCCTGGAATCTATTTAACCAAAATCAAGTTTGTTATTTAATCACATGAAAACATCAGAGTAGATTTTCACTGAGTACGCAGAGCATGTTTGAGTTTGTGGAATTTTAAATATAGTCTTAAGGTTAAAAGAAGTTATTTTGGGAGCATTTTTATAGACATATTAAGTCCTCCTTCACACTAAAGACCAGACCAATGGGATTGAAAACTGTAAGGACTCTGGTTCCCAGCATGAGTGCCATGTCTACTATCACATGGACAGAAACTTAGCATGAAGGCAACACTTTTTGTCCAAACAGTTTCTCAAGTAAATTTCAGAGGAATGAAAGTGAGACAAGATAACATTATAGCATTGCAAGCAATTACATAATATTACTAAAGCAAGTAATTATGGATGGGACAAATATCCTAAAAAGGGTCTCTTATTTTGTATCTGTTGGACCAGTCTGGAATGATCAGGGGAAGTTTCTGTCTTCTTGTTAGTGAGAGAAACAATTTAAATGATGTGATTTTCACCACCAAAGACTAGCTAATGTAGGCTTTGACAAATGCATGGTTTATGTTTTTATATAGGCAAAGTTATAATTTCTACATAATGACTATTATATATTTCTTAAAAGAATAAATTACAGTGTGATACTACTAACACTTATTAGCTTGAGTCAAATAGAAAAACTTCTTGGAAAAAAATGTGTGAATAGATGGCATAATTTTTTTAAGAGCTGGAAAAAACATCTCGATTTAAACTAATTCAGTGTTTTCATTTTTTTAAATGTGAAAATGGAGCCTCAAAGGATTGAAGGTTACTGCTGTATTATTTCTTTTTAAATTGTGTAACTGTCAATCAAAGAAAAAATGCTTTCCTGCTCCCTCCCTACTAACAATGGCAAATTCTGACAAATGTATTTTATTGAGGAGGTGGAAATGTTCTTTCTGACTTTCTGCAGCAAAAAAAATCACACTTAACCGTGTCTATATTTCAGGTAAATATATTTAAATAATGTTTATTACCATCAGCAATTTATTATTATAGACCTGGCTCTTCTACTTACTGCCTCTCTGTTTTTAGTAACTGGAGAGTATTGGTGCTTCCTAGATATAGTCACATGTAAGCATGTGGCAAGGGAAATAGAGATTGAATATCATGAAGGTGATGGAACCTCTCAGCATGTGGAAGGTAATGTTTTCTACTGAACTGAGATATCCAAAGGAGTCAGTTCTGCGTTAGCTCAGTCAAAAAGAGAAGTGAATATTTGGTTCCTGCATGAGATAACTCCAGCATTCTGGTTAGAAGTAGGTGTGGGAGTCAGAAACACCTGGAGAGCAAAGTCCATGCAAACTGTTGTGCCACTCAAGTTCGTACCGACACTGACTCATTACCATATCACTGCACCACCCTCATTTTCACATCGTATTGAGATACTTCATGCAAAATGAGCTAACCAAGTAGGGATTGAAAAGGAAATGCATGTGTAAAGCAAAACTGAAAATGAAAGCCAGAGCTGAGACTGGTGTAAGGCAGGCACAAAATTTAGTGTGGGTTCAACTGTGAGGGAACCCACAATTTAGCAATAAAAAAAAAAATTGAGCCGGGCTCGGTGGCTCAGCCTGTAATCCCGCGCCTTTGGGAGGCTGAAGTGAGTGGATTGCCTGAGTCCGCGGGTTCGAGACCCGCCCGGGCAGCGAGACCTCATCTCTACAATAAATCAAAAAAATCAGTCAGGTGTGGTAGCGCATGCCTGTAATTCCAGCTACTCGGAAGGCTGAGGCGGAAGGATTGCCGGAGCCCAGTAGGTCGAGACTGCGGTGTGCGGTGGCCGGGAGCGGCCACAGCACTCCAGTCTGGGCCACAGAGTGAAACTCCAACTCAAAAAAAAAAAAAAAAAAAAAAATTGACTGCATGATTTTAGAATTAAAAGTTAATGCAGGAATCCCTGAAGAGCAGGATTTCAAAATAGTGATTAGTGGGGTCTTTTTCGTTTTCTGTTTTTTTTTTTTTTCATTTTACCTCCGGCTTCAAAATGGCTTAGTATGGCCCCAATGGAAGATACAGAAGATCAAGGAAAGCAAGAGGGTAACTGAGCACCCTGTTCATTGAAGATTACAGGAGTAGAATTATAGAGGATGAGTACAAAATTTGGGTTGGAGGTTAATGTGAAATACCTGCTTCAGAGCAGCTTCAATTCCTCTCTCTTGCTTTTAATAATTTATTTTTTTTATTTTTATTTTTTTTTGAGTTGGAGTCTCACTCTGTCGCCCAGACTGGAGTGCAGTGGCCGCTCCCGGCCACCGCAGCCTCGACCTGCTGGGGATCCGGTGATCCTTCCGCCTTCCAAGTAGCCAGAATTACAGGCGCGCGCTACCACGTCCAGCAGATTTTTTGATTTATTGTAGAGATGAGGTCTCGCCAAGTTGCCCAGGCGGGTCTCGAACCCGCGGGCTCAGGCAATCCACTCACCTCAGCCTCCCAAAGTGCTGGGATTACAGACTGAGCCTCCGAGCCCGGCTGCTTTTAATAATTTCATACTGTAGGTCAATGGTCATATAATGTTCAGTGTATTTTCTCTTTATTTAGTTCTTGATGGCATCATGGATTTTTAATTACTCTAAATTGAGCTAATTAACATTAAAGGGGCAAACAATACTTTCAACAGAAGTTTGATGATACATAAAATAGTGTTGAACTTCACAGATAAATGTATGTGGTAAATTGTGTGGAGAACATGCATGCTTCATTTATAGAAATGCTTCACAAATAATTCATAAATCAATGTAGATAGTTTGGAATGGCACATGAAGAGATACATCAAGGAATGAGGAATAAAAATAAGTTAAAATATCAGATATAAATTGACAATCTAGTTTTTTCTATCAAATCAAAAAAAATATGATGGTAAATTCAGTTTTAAAATATAGACAAGTACATAAATAAATGTAAAACTATTTCTGAGAAAATTTATTTAAATCACTGGCTCATGTTTAAGAAAGTAGACTTCATTTTAAATTCAATGTAACCATCTTATCTAAGCCAAAATTGCACATGGAAGATTTTATCTTTAATATCTCTCCAAATATTTATCTGCAATATAACTTCCTGACTGCTGATTTGACAAGTTGAACAATTTTTCAAAGATGAAAATTCTAAGTATCAACTCAATCGCCATCGTAATTTGATTGGACAAGATATTTATCCGGCCAGGTGAGGTGACTCAAGCCTGTAATGCCAGCACTTTGGGAGGCAGAGATGAGAGGACTGCCTGAGCACAGAGGTTTGAGACCAGCCTGGGCAACTTGGTGAGACCTTGTCTCTACAATAAATCAAAAAATAAGCTGGGTTTGGTCGTGCACACCTGTAGTTCCAGCTACTTGGAAGACTGAGGTGGAAGAATCACCGGAGCCCAGTAGATAAAGGCTGTAGTGGCCATGAGCGTGCCACTGGCTCAAGCCTGGGCAATAGAGTGAGACTCCAACTCAAAACAAAACAAAACAAACAAGATATTTGTCATTATTATTTCAGGAAAAAAGATATGCATAGAATTTGATTGTTAAAAATCTACCTCTTTCTTTTACTCTAAATTTAAACATGAGGTATCTAAAATCAAGAGAGGTTTGGTCACTCAGTTCTCTGTTGAAAAGTTATGGCTTATTAGAGGCCAATAGCCATTTATATACAACAGTGTCTACATTTATAATTATGAAAATTTTGTGGAAGTTGTTGATAAGCAGAAAAAACAATCTCTTACTGAGTACATATTAAAGAAGCAGACCCAACAGAATGAGTATATGTCATACTGGAGAAGGAAAAAGAAGGAAACAGAAGAGTAAATATAAATGCTGATTTGTCAACAAGAGTTGCCTTGGAGTCTGTTAAGGAAGTCTAGGAAAAGAGATCTTTCCAATGAAGGCAATCCAGATCAGCACCAGCAAAACAGTCACAGATGAATTTAATGAAGCTGTAAAACTGAGCCCGTTTGAATTTCCCTGATCATTTGTTAGTAGCTTATAGAACCGAGCCATGGGCCATGCTCTCCTTGCTGGGTTATTAACAGTGTCCCTTGAGATTTAGAGGGGTGATAGATGTTTTAAATCCAGGAGTGAATCCATATTTTCCAGAAAAGCAAAGAATGCACTTAATATCACAGAAAAAATTGTGAAGATTATTTCATAATATGTCAAATTCTCGTTCAAGTGGCAATATATACTTATGTTGCCCACATTTTTCTATTTTTTTTGTTATAAAGACATGGAGTACAGTTCAGTGTTAGGTATACAAGCACTGATTATTCAGGTACCCTTGTTGATGAGGTGTGCCCCCCTCCCCCTAACAGTTTCCCTCAACTGCCAATTCCACACCCCCTTACAGTTTCCCACTACTGCCAATTCCTTTCTTACGCTGGCGAGGATACGGAGAAAGAGGAACGCTTGTCCATACTTTTCAAAGGAAGACCCATGCTAGCAGATGCGTGGGGACAAATTATGTACACAGTATATTTTGATAACTGCTGAAAAGATACTCTTGCTTTTCATCTCTCTTTTATCAGTCTATAATAGTATCTAAATGGTTTTTAAAATATGCTAGTGTTTGTTGATTAAAGATATTTAATGCAATGTTAGTATGTGTGTTTGTTGATTAAAAATATTTAATACAAAACTAAAATTATCCACTAAGTTGAGTGGTGGGGTCTACACCACAAGTGTTTGGTTTGTTCTTCTTCCCAACTTCTAGGTTACACATATTATTTTATATGTATCAAGTATTTCAGACTCCAAAAGTTGTATAAAAATAAAATCCCAGGAAAGTATTTAATATAACTGATACAATCATTTGTGTCATAGTTGCTTGAATAAGTATAGTATATGGTAAATTTTGAGTTCTCTGGGAAAGTATGATGCTAAAAATAAAATTTAATGGACAGGGAGAAGAATGTAATGAAGGAATAAAGAAAACTAGAGATACTAGCTAGCTTCATGCTCAGGAAATGTGTCTTTATTCCTAGCCAAAGAGTTTTAGTTGTTGTTTAGAATGAAAAGAATCTCATTTTAAATAATAAAACTGTATGTGTCCAGTATATCCTTAACCCTCGCTAGTCTGGGAAAGAATGTAGTGTGGTGTAGAGTAGGAATTCCCAAATATTGCTGTACAGCAAAATAACACAGGAAGCTTTGAAAACATCACATTGCCCGGGTTGTAACCTAGACTAAATAAATCCAAACCTCCGTGGATAGTATCGGGGTACTAGTATTTTAAAAATTGCTTCCAATGAGTGGCCATATTTGAGGGCTAGTTTGGTTCTCAAACTCAAGCTTATATCTGTAAGACCAAAAGAGCTAGTCAAAATAAAAATTGCTAGGTCTCAACTCCAGCTCCAGATAGATGGAATCCCAGAGCTTCTGATTCCATCTATCTGGAGTGGGGTATGAGACTCTATATTTCCAACAAGTTCCCAGATGCTGCAGCTGCTGAGGACCAGGTAACCACAATTTGAGAACTACTGTCATAGAGTACAGAGTATATAAAGCTAGATTTTAACTTAAAGGAGTTTTTAGTACAGGAAACAGGACATACACAGAGAAGGTTAAATACATGAAACAAAATATGGTGTTAAGTAAATAATACAGATGATGATAATTAGGAAAACTGAGACAAATGATACATTACTATGAGTTTGGATGTTTCCTCTTAGTTCCTGAAGAATAAACTGAAATAGGCAGAGCAAATTCCAGAAAGTTCTTAGAAATGGGTAGGCTGTCTTATGCAAAAATTAGGTAAAGAAACATAAGGTTTAAATGGGAGACAACAAAAAGTCCCTTTGCCTGGAGCAAAGGATCTGTAGAAGGAAACACTGGAGGGGTCTTACTGGAAACTGGTGTTAGAAAGTCTATGTAAAGGTCTGAATAAAAAGACAAAATTAATCCACCAGACAGTAGAGAAGCTCTAAAAGGTCTGAAAAGGGTGCCTTACAGAGGTCTTTATTACAATTATATCCAAGGTAGATTTCCAGCCAGACTCCAATCAACTGGCTAATGCATAAATCACAGCCAAAGTCCTGTCCTGTGAAGACCATTCATCACTTTCAGGAATGAGGCATTTTTAATGTCAGCAAATTAAACACAAATGGATATTAAAAACTCCAACAGATGATTAATCAATAAAGGTGGAAGCAAAGGACCTTATTAGTTAGATGGAGATTAGCTGGTGTAGCTCAAGTGCTAGCTATAAAAGTTGAAAATTAAAATTGATAGTATGTGCCAGGAGGGATAGGAAGCAGCTCAGAGAGATGTAAAATGTGTGACCTTCCATGATAAGCTCAACTTGAACAAAATACTGAATCGGTTCCTGGATCCTTTAATTCCCTCTTTTTTTAATTATTCACTTGATTTTAAAATTGTATTATACATGTAGTTTTCTGCATAAGAAACTAGACAGAAACCTGTAATGTTGGAAGTTGTGTTAAAGAGTTCTCTGTGTGTTCAGAGTGACTTTAGGTAGTGACTTTTTGTAGACAAACAGTTTTTAAAAAGTGCAGAAACACGTCTCTTTCTTTCTGAGAATAAGCAGAGAATTAAAAATCAGAAGCCACATTCTTTCCCAGAAATTCGTTAATAAAAATGAATTTTGATCACCCTTCTTCTAGTCCATTTGCTCAGAATTGTATGAATGTTTTCACCCTAGAAAAAAAGGGAATAGTTGTAGTACACAGGGAAGTAGATTAAAAATGATCTGGGAGTAAGGAGAAATGAAGTCATCTCAGCCTTGAGCAAAATGGAGAAAAATAATCTTCAGTCTGGGTAGGACTGAATAGGGATTTTTGAAAGAGATGATACTAACAATAATAACAGTGACAATAACAACTACCACAAGGACAATAATCAGTACTTGTACAGAAGTGCCAAGTACTATGTCAGTATTTTATACTAATTCACTGAAGTCTATACATTAATTCATTGGAAGACCACTGTATTATCATCCCCATTTGACAGAAAAAGAAACTGACAATCAAAGATGCTGAGTAATGTGCTCAAGATCACAACACTAATGAGAAAATGAACCAGGATTTAAATGCTAAAAGCAAGCCGGGCTGGGTGGTTTAGCCTGTAATCCCGCGCTTTGGGAAGCTGAGGTGACTGGATTGCCGGGGCCTGCCGGTTCGAGACCCGCCTGGGCAACTTGGTGAGATCTCATCTCTACAATAAATCAAAAAATTAGCCGGGCGTGGTGGCACGTGCCTGTAGTTCCAGCTACTTGGAAGGCTGAGGTGGAAGGATTGCCGGAGCCCAGCAGGTCGAGGCTGCAGTGGCCGGGAGCGGCCACTGCACTCCAATCTGGGTGACAAAGTGAGACTCCAACTCAAAAAAAAAAAAAGAAAAAGAAAAACAACAACAACAAAAATAAATGCTAAAAGCAGCGTCTCAAATCTTAACTCTTAAGCACATGCTGCACAAACAAACCCAGACTTGGAGGAAGGAGCATTCATGTCAATATTTGGGATGAAACAGACCAACAGGAAGGCAATGTCTGGGCTCTGCACATAAGGGGACACTCTCCCATGCTACTGATATGTGACTTTAAGAAGACAAGGAGATTAATTTTTCTGATTTTCTATTTTGGTTCTAGGTAAGTCATAAAAGGAAAACTTATGTGGGAAAGATAATCAGAAAAGTGAACATGAAAAAAATCAGCTTTGAAGATTTGGTAAGTATGTATATAAAGGTCTTTTTCATTCTATTTTCATAGTTACATAGGTACTCCATTGTGCAAATGTGTTATTGATTCTCTCATTTCCTTATTAGCAGACATAGGGGTTGTTTGGAAATTATTTTTAATTTTAAATTGAAGTTTGTTTTGTGTTTTTTTGGCGGGAGGCGGTTTGAGTTTGAGTCTCACCCTGTTGCCCAGGATGGAGTACAGTGGCATGCTCCTGGCTACCACAGCCTTGACCTGCTGGGCTTAGGCAATCCTTCCACCTCAGCCTTCCAAGTTGCCGGAACTACAGGCGTGTGCTACCACTCCCATGTAATTTTTTTTATTTATTGAAGAGATGAGGTCCAGCCAGAGCTGATCTCGAACCCACGGGCTCAGGCAATCCTCTCTTCTCGGCCTCCCAAAGTGCTGGGATTATAGGCTTGAACCACCATGCCCAGCTGAAATGAAGTTTTAAAAAATATGGGTTTTTTACTCTCCTATCTTTATAAACAGAGTATTGTGTTTTCTTTCTTGTTTGTTGTTGTTGTTGTTCTTTTTTAATATAGAGATGTGGGATACAAGTCAGGATTAGCTAAACAAGTTAGCTGCATGCAGGTGAAGTTTGGGGCTTCAAATGGTCCTCACTTTCCCTAGTTGAGAACTAGGCACCCTTTGTATTATTAGGCAACCCACCCCCAACAGCAATATCCAGCGACTGCTGACCCCTCACTTGTGCTAATGTGATTAATGTTAAGGCCCCACTTATGAGTGAGATCATGTAATATTGAGTTATTTGTTTCTGTGGTAGATTACTACGTATGATGGTTTCCCACTCCATCCAATTTGCTGCAAAGTATATGATTTTGTTCTGCATATCACTCCATCATGTACCACATTTTAATTATCCAGTCCACTTTCAATGGGCAGTAGGAGTGGTTCCATGTTTTTGCTACTGTAATTTCCTGATTATTTGTCTCACTCTGCCATTGTGCACAGGTTTTTGAAGGTGTGCACTGGGGCTATTTCTATGACTCCAGCATCCAGCACAATGGCTAGAAAGCCGGAACTCAATATACCTAAGGTGAATATTAAAGGAATGTATGATTTAATCCAAACCTCTTTAATAGAGTGAAATTTTCAAGATTTCTCTGCTATAAATAAATTTGCATCCACTCTCCTTTCATTTAGAATATGTAAAATGTTCACATTTTTAATCTTACACCATTAATGTTTTCCTTGCAGACCTTAACTATCAGTCATTTTTATTAATATAATGAAAAATAATAATTTCAAACATTTATCAAATTCTATAACTATGCTACTTCTTTATTTGGATTATTAATTTAATCTTCATAGCCACCCTGCAGTATAGGTTCTACTTGGAAAAGTCTTGAACCCAGTGAAAGTAGAAGCATCTGAAGATCATGAATACATGTGTTTTGGTCTCTCTTTAATATTAAAAGGCATGAATGCTCTCTTTTGTTGCATAGGATTAAAAAACAATCTTGTGGGAGTTTGTTTTTGTTTTTTGCCCAGAACTTTACACAGAGCAATCCATTTTAGTCAATGGCAAAACTATTCTTGGCTTGTGCCAACAACTCTCTCATATAAATTATTAATTGCTGTTGGCATTTCTTTCAAAATAGATTCACAATTTTATCACTTCTCAACCTCAGTGCTATTACTCTGAATCTTAAACCCACTTGCAGGGTTGGCATTATTTTCCATATTTTAGAGATGAATACATTGAAGCTTCACAAGTTTAGGTAACTTTTTGTATTAATTCACTAGGAACTTGGAAGAGCAAAACAGACTTTCTAGTTGGGAGATGCTGACAATAACCAGCACAATATATTATTACATTAGAAGACAGCAGGTACAACAGAAAGAAAATTGACTAAAGAAAAGGAGATGGGGAAGTTGTTGGAAGGTGAGGTTATCCATTAAACAGGCTGGTCAGGACAGGCTCATTGAGACAATAATAAGAGAGCTATCCTTGAAAGAGAGAGAGTAGGCCAAGCAGATATCTGGAGACGAGAATCTCAGGCGGAGGGAAAATCTAGCACAAAGGCTGCAAAAGAGAAATGTGCCTTTTTGGCATATTTTAGGAACAGCATGGAAGCTAGTATTTCTGTAGTAGAGAGAGCAAGAGGGAGGTTAGGAGGACAAGAGATCAGAGAAGTGACGTTGCTGTTAAAAGTATGGTGTGTTAAACAGGAGCCACAGCAGAGATTTAAACACAGTAATGACAAGACCTGACTTTTATCTTGAAAGGATCACTCTGGCTGCTGTGTTAATAAATTGTTGGAAACAATGGAAACATGGAGGAGTTAGTGCAAAACTGTTAGTTACAGGCAAAGGAAGACTGTAAGTTAGACCGTGGTAGTAACAGTTGAGTTTTGAGAAAAGGACACCCACCTTTGTATGTACATAGAGGATAAAACCAAGAAATTACTTATGAATTGCACATGGGAGGATGAAGGAGAGAGAAGAATAAGCAATGAGGCCAATATTTATGGTCTGAGTGATTGGAAAGATGGAGTTGTCATCAATTAATGTGAGGGAGGCTGTGGGCCAAACAGGTTGGGAAAGAAGATCCATAGTTTAGTTTTGGACAATTTTAGTTCAAAATTTTTATTAGATATCTAAGAAGATATCAAGTAGAGGGTTGAATACATGAATTCTGGGTATAGAAAGAAAGTTTAGACTGAAGACAGGATGTTTTAAAACTTTAAATATTTTCTTTGATGATATTTAACATTAAGAAGATGCACGGTAGTACAGTTCTATAACTCTATGGCTTCACAGAATTATATCATAAAGTGAGCACTCATGTTACCATCACCCAGATTAAAGCAAGAGCATTTTCTGACAACAGAATCTCCCTGCACCCTTCCCAATCACTGTCTTTTCCTTTTTCCAACTCTTCACCTACCTAGATTTTGTATGTTCATCTCTTATATACGGTCTGAAAATTAAGTTTGCAATCTCATCCTAGAAAAAGTGCTACATACCTCATTGCTGAATATCACTACTGTCATCTTCAAAGTGCTCCCCTTGGGAAGCTATGCACTGATGTCAGTGCCTAATCCACCTCTCATAGCAATCTTGGAACTTTTGGAACTTTTTTTCTGGAATGGCCTACAGAGCTGTGGTCCTATGACCCTTGATGTCCAGAATGTCGTCAAATGTCTTCCTTTCAGTATTTTCTTTTCCTTCAGGTAATGAAAAAAGCCACTGGGGGGCACATCAGGTGAATATGGAGGGTGTTTCAATACAGTTATTTGTTTACTAGCCAAAAATTCCCTCACAGACAGTGCTGTGTGAGCTGATGCATTGTTGTGATACAATAGATCCTTCAAGAGAATATTTTGCGCACGCACATCTTGCCAATAATTTCAGTTCAAATTTTCCTGTTTCTCTATGGATGTTTGTTTGGCCTGCTATGCTTCTCACAGTCAGTCCACTAGACCAACAATTTAGAATCACAATTCAACAAATTTTTGCAATTTTTTTGCCAATTCTGTTTGTTACTGGCCACTCTGACCTCTCTTCATCAGTGACACTTTCTCTCCCCTTAGAAAAACATTTAATCAATTTGTACACTGCCATTTTCTTCATGGCATTATCCTCATAAACTTGTACTAATATGTCCCTGACTTCACTTTCACTCTTGCCAAGTTTACAAGAAATTTAATGTTTATCCTTTGCTCTGATTCAAGTACCAACATTTTTGCAATAGCACACAAAAACATGCAACAACAACAATGAATGCAACTCAGCAAGGCACCAGCAAACATCGATATGAGCACAGCTGTGAGATGCTAGTATACCAAAGTTATGAATCCTTACCAAATTGTTTGTATAGTGCTGCCAACATAAGCACATAGTGTCAAGTTTGCAAACTTAATTGTCAGGCCACACACACACACACACACACACACACACACACACACACACACACATCAATCAGTCTATACAGTCTAACACAATTTTAATTCACACATACTAGTGAACATTTAGACTTTTAATTTGGGACTGTTAAAAATAATGCCACTATAAATATTATGACCATGCTTCTTTGTCCACATATATATGAAATGTTTTGTGTATACATAGTTAAAAGTAGAATTGTTAGGTCATATGATCAATTGATGCAATCTTTCATCTTCATACATAGTGCCAGATTATTTTGCATGGTGATGGTATAAACTTATACTTTCTTTTTATTTATTTATATTTTTATTTTAAAGATGTGGGGTACAATGCAGGGTTAAGTATACAAATGCTCATTATACAGGTACCCTTGTTGATGAGGTGTGCTCCTCCCTCCCCTGGCAGTTTCCCATTACTGCCAATCCCTTTCTTATAGTATTATGATAATTGTTCAAGATCCGATTATGAGTGAGTATATATGGTACTCTGTTTTTCGTTTCTTTGATAGATCACTGAGTATGATCCACTCTAAATCCATCCAAGTTGCTATGAAGTCTATATGTTTGTTCTTCTTTATGGCTGCATAATATTCCATTGTGTATAAGTACCACTTTTTTTTTATCCAGTCCAGCTTCAGTGAGCAGCATGGTTGGTTCCATGTGTTTGCTACTGTGAAGAGAGCTGCAACAAATATGTGTGTGCAGTTATCTTTTAGGTAGAATGACTTGACGTCCTCCGGGTATATTCCCAATAGAAGGATTGCTGGGTCATATGGAAGATCAATTTCTAGTTTTTTAGTTTTTATTTTATTTTATTTTATTTTTGAGTTGGAGTCTCACTCTGTCGCCTAGACTGGAGTGCAGTGGCTGCTGCCGGCCACCACAGCCTCAACCTGCTGGGCTCCGGCGATCCTTTCACCTCAGCCTTCCAAGTAGCTGAAACTACAGGCGCGCGCTACCACACCTGGCTGATTTTTGATTTATTGTAGAGATGAAATTACCACACTGTCTTCCAAAGAGGTTGCCATAAAAGATAAGATAGGCAAGTGGGACCTCATCAAACTGACAAGCTTCTGCAAAGCAAAAGAAGCCATCAAGAGAGCAAGGAGACAACCAAAAGATTGGGGAAAAAATATTTGCCAACTGTATATCTGTCAAAGGCCCAACATCTAGGATCTACAAGGAACTCAAATGCACCAAAAGGAAAAAAACAAACAGCTCCATCAAAAAGTGGGCAAAAGACAATAATAGACACTTTTCAAAAGAAGATATACAGGCAGCCAACAGACACATGAAAAAGTACTCAGCCTCTCTCATTATCAGAGGAATGCATATCTAACCCACATTGAGATACCACCTAACTCCAATAAGAATGACCATGATTAATAAAACATACAACAGATGCTGGCAAGGATGCGGAGAAAAAGGAATGCTTCTACACTGCTGATAGGAATGCAAACTAATGCAGTCCTTTTGGAAGACAGTGTGGCAATTTCTGAATCTATACTTTCATTATACTCTAGTTCACATTAATATTGTAATCTTTTTAACTTTTTGCCATTTTAGTGATGTTTCATTATGGTTTCAATCTAGATATAAATTTAATATAATACAAAGATCTAGAGATATGTAAATTATATCCAAGCTGTGTGGCTGCATGAAATACCTTAGAAAATTAAAAATGAGAAGAGTTCAGGGAAATAAACCCTGTGTTCTCCAACATTAAGACAGCAGGACAAAGAGGAAGACTCAGCAAAGTCACTTGTCTTAAAAATGGCAGAACTGAATTTCAACGCATGACTATCTGTCTTCAAAGTCCATATTGTTTCAAACATGCTGGGCTGTCTCAAAATTACACTCAAGATAAATGCAAATGAACTTCGGGAGACAGACAACTTGTATGCTTGTCACAGTAAAATATTTTATGTAAGAATGTCAGTTTGTTTTTTCATAATGAAGTAAGTGGGTGATATATATTTTAAGGGTAGAAATATTAAAGGTTTTTGTGGGTGGGTCTAAAGAAAGGGGTGATTGTTTAAGCTCTTTTATTATGACCATGCAAGCAGAAAGATGTAATAGCTAAGCACAAAGTTAAAAAAGAAGAAAGAAATAACTTTTAATTCTAGAGAGGATTTGTGTGTGTGTGTGTTTGTTTGCTTTTTTATTGTTATTGTTGTGGTCTTTGTTCATTTTAATAGCAGCAACAACTCTACCTGTAAGATAGATTTTGCTTTCTTGATTTTAGAGCTTCCTTATACCAAGGAGAAGTGATGTTTTGATTATAACCAAGTCCTATAATGGGCTGCTAGTCTCGGGATATTTCCTTTCCTTTCATTTTAGAATAGAGGTTTCAAAATTAAGAGGGTTTTTACCATTCTAGGAAACACCTGTGGAAACTAGTGGCTGATTCAGATTTCTCACAACCACAATCTTTCTCATCTTTTCTTAGCGTTGACCAGGAAACAATTGTTGATTGACATGGTAATAAGTATTTTGGACTCAGAACAGTTGTCCCAGTTTGGGGCTGTCAGTGAATAACTGTCCTGTTTCTGATTCTAGTATCTGCTGGCCCGTGATCACTTCTTATAACGCAGCATCTATATCTTACTTGTTCTTAACTATCTACCATGTTTTGCTTGACAAGCTTCCTGTGACTTATTAGTGTTCATAAACATCTTAAACAGAGTAGGCTTATTCACCTTCAAATTTACTGTCATTATTTAAAGACTATTCATGCTGGCCTGAGCCTAGGTTTTTCCCAACACACAACCCTACTCTATGCTCACATACCTGGGACTTTTGGTGCTGGTCTTTTTCTATGTCCATGACTCTATGGTGAAATTTTAGAGTATTATTTAGTTTAATTTACAACATATGCCTGGCATCATAGCCTCTGCCTTTCCTCAAAGGTGAAAAAGGGAAATTATATTTATAAATATTTTGGAAGATTTACTAACATAAGTATCGTGGGAAAAGAAACAGCATAAAATCTATTTCCTACCTTTCAGAAATTTGCAATCAAAACAAGAAAATAAAATATAAAGAGATAGTAAGTTAAATAAAAATTCAAGACTTAAGTAACACTTTAAAGATCACAACCAGATGCTAGAAAAATCTGTATAAGTAGTTATGAAGTGAATAATAATCATTTAATATTTTAAGTGTTATATAGAGGAGAAGATTTGTTAGATTAAAGTATTAAGGTAAAGGAAATACTTGTGCAGAATCCATGACAGATTAAACTGGACAAATTGAGGGAAAGAGGGAGAGAGTTCATATAAAATAACTTTGTGAATAATATAGGGAAGAAGTCTCAAGAATTTAGGGAGAAAAAGTGGACTAATTTGTCTAGAAGAGATAACTGCAACCCTGTTCATTGCAGCACTATTCACAATAGCTAAGATATGGAATCAAACTAAGTTTCCAATCACCAGATGATTAAAGAAATAAAATATGTTATAGATACACAGTAGAATATTGTTCAGTCATAAAAATGAATGTAGTCTTGTCATTTGCAGCACATAAATGAGACTGGAGGACTCAGGTTAAATAAATCAGGCTCAGAAAAATGAATATTGAAAGTTCTCACATGTGGAATCTAAGAAATTTCCATTTCATAGATATCATAGAATTGAGGTAATTAAGAGACTGGGGAGAGGAGGATGGGAAGATTTTGATTAACAGATACAAAATTTGAACTATATAGGAAGAATGAGTTCTGATGTTCTGCAGCACTGTAGGTTAAATGTGGTTAACTGTAACTTATTGTATATTTTCACAAAGGATTTTAAATGATTACAACACAAATAGGTGATGAACTTTTCAGATGATGGATATGCTAATTACCCTGATTTTGTAACAACCCATTGTATAGATGAATAAAATATCATTCTGTATCCCATAAATATGTACAATTATTCCATGTCAACAAAAAAGAAAAAAAGGAGACTGAGGTAGTACTCCAGGCATTGAGAGTTCAGAATTTTCCTAAATTCAGTCCCTGATGTTCTCCTATTTCAATCCTACAATGATGATGTTGGAATAATGTAAGATATCTTTGAAAATAAATAAATAAAATATGATAGGCAGGAATCAATTAGCTAAAGTTTTTACAACTCCAGATAAAAGACATGCCCTTGTGCTTCTAAATAAGTAGTTTAATTTTTTCAATTAAAGAAAAAACCCTACGTGTGTAGCATATTATTAACTTTTCCTGCAACCATTAAATACTTCTTCTGTTTAAATGTAGCAATGTTGCTACTGTGGAGAACAAAAGAAAGTCTTATTACTCAGAATTTATTAACACAGCACATATATTGAAAAAATTAATTTCAGTCCAGATTCAAGCAGAAGCATGCTCCTTTAAAAGGCGTAGCCCTTCTAATCAGGCCCTTTGTGGGCTATTGTAGCATGCAATTGCCCTCAAATCCTTTCTCTAACAGGCAGAGGTGAGTGTCCTCTGTATGTGTGTTCACGTGTGTGTGTGTGTTCTGGGTCAATTAGGATGAATAAAGAGATTGTTTACTAGGGTAACTAGCAAACCACCATTATTATTGTCACTGAAATTACCACTCAAGAGACCAAAGCTGGAACGAATCAATATAAGGATGTAGAGAGTAAGAGCAGGAGCATAGCAGTTACATACTCATGGCAGGTTTACAATATTCAACCCAAATTGCATTTTCCTAGACCCCATCTGAAGAATCTCTTGTCACAACCCTCCTCCACGTTATGGAGGTAAACCACTATGGAAGGGGTCGAAGAATGAAAGGAAAGGAAGAAGGGAAGGGGGAAGGATAAAGGAAGGGAGGGAGGGAAGGAGGAAGGCAGGCAGGAAGGAAGAAAGAGAAGGTATGGGGGGAGAGAGGAATAACGAAAGGTAGGAAGGAAGGGAGGGAGAGAGGAAGGGAGGGAGGGAAGGAATGGGAGACTTACAGAGGAAGGCAGGAAGGAAGAGAGGGTATGAGGGAGGGAGAAAGCAAGAGAGGAAAGAAAGAAGGGAAGAAGGGAAGGAGGGAGGGAGGAAGAGAGGAAGAGAGGGAAGTAACCATTTTAATGAAGGTGTAATATTTTGTTCACTATAATCATGGTATTTATTTTAATATTTTCTAATGTCATCTACCAAGCAACTCTCTGAAGCAACGTTAATTAATGCCCTTAGTGGGGAAAATGTAGATTCAAAGAGCTTAAGTGACTCCTGCAAGGTCAAGTGCTATTAAAGCATGAATAATTATAAACAAAATTATCCATTTAAGTTGCAAACTTTATTCTGCACTTAGTATGCACCAGGGTTTGTCATGAATGTTCTGCACGTATGAGTCATTGTAGTAGCTATTATTGTTATTCCTATTTTACAGATGAGGAAACATAAATATGGATTGCATGCGTTCTCTAAACCATTCTCATTATGCTGTCATCATATGTAGACTGAGGACTCATTCTAGAGATGAAGCACAGATCAAGAGCATGGGTTGGAAGAGTCACAGTGGGCAGCGGGTAAGGGTCTCAGCTCTGGGATGGTGGAGTACTGCACAGACACTGCACGCTCAGGGCTCTTGAGTGAATTATCCTTTTCAAGCCTCACTGCTCTCATGTGTAAATTGGAGACTCTCCCCACACCTCCACTGCTGGGTTTGGGGAGATTTGAAAAGTGAGCACTTTGTACAGTACCAGCTAAATCCAGGAATCAAAAGCATTATCTCTTATGTTGCTATTTATTGTGGAAAGAAACTGAAAGAGTAATAGTTTACACAAACCAAAAATCATCCCTCCTTTGTGAGTGCACGCAGATTTATGCACACATCCACATATAATTTTGTCCTTGTTTTAAAGTATAATAAGAGCAAGTGTGGACCGGTAAACTATCTAAAGATTTTTGATCTATTCAGTAAGTGACCACAAAGCATTGACTTCCATATACAAGCAATCTTCTGATAAAAGACATCCCTCGCCATCACCACCACAGCTTATCTAACTACAGTAGTTAAAAGTTTCACCGTGAGCCGGCTCAGCGGCTCAGCCTGTAATCCCGCGCCTTTGGGAGGCTGAGGTGAGTGGATTGACTGAGCCCGCGGGTTTGAGACCCGCCTGGGCAGGCGAGACCTCATCTCTACAATAAATCAAAAAAATTAGCTGGGCATGGTAGCATGCGTCTGTAGTTCCAGCTACTTGGAAGACTGAGGCAGAAGGATCGCCGGAGTCCAGCGGGTGGGGGCTGCGGTGGCCAGGAGCCGCCACTGCACTCCAGTCTGGGCGACAGTGAGACTCCAACTCAAAAAAAAAAAAGTTTCATTGTAGTACTACACATTTTCTGTGCCATCTCCTTTCACGTCAATTAAAGATTCTTTTCCCTGGGACTGGAAAATTTGTCTTACTCTGACTCTCCCCTCATCCCCAAACAGGTCACTGACCCTCCTCCCCACTTGTTTCCATCCTTCACACACACTCTGGGGAGAATCAGACACACACCTCCATTTCCCCAATACTTTTGGCAGTGGCAGGATGTTGAAATATCTCAGTGTGTGGAGATTAGATTAGCATTCGTCAATATACTCATGCAGAAGCTGTGGTGTTAGCTGGAGCAGGCAGAAAGGATAGAAGTATGGTCTGGCACAGTGGCCAGCAACGGCACTTGGCTGGTTTCTGCTGACAAACCAGAGGACAGATGGCATTGCTTGGTCAGGGTTGTCAGAAAACACGGCATTTATGAGCAAACCTGAGTGATTGAGTTGAAATCATTGACCAGGTTTACAAATAACACCCAAATTTATTGAAAAGACAGTATCCTGCATATGTGTAAGCAGTGCAAAGGACTGCCATTCATACAGTCCCAATTTCACCACATGGAATGTATTCACACACAGAAACAGAGAGTCATGGTTAGAAGAGACAGATTTTATGCTCATGTGAAGGAGATAGCAATCTTATTGAAAAAATTCGTTTTCTAGGAAGTCAGGAGGTTTGGGTCCCAATGTTCTAGCAGAATAGCTAAACAATGTATGGGAGTTCATACTAACTTCTAAAGCAATAGTTCCCAGTAGTTTCAAAATATTGCACATACATCTCTGTCATTGAAGGACCATAGTGTCTCACAATTTTGTTTATGTATCCCTTTTTATTTCTCCAGTGAACAAGGCAAAGGTTGTATCCAATTATTGGTAATAGGTTTGTGCTTTTCATAGATCTAGGTGCACGCGCGCGCGCGCGCACACACACACACACACACACACACCCACACAAACATACCTCAGTTTTTATTAACTAAATGGTAAAGGAAGTTATTTTCCATTTGTGCTGTGTAGTATCTATCAATTACTTCTATAATGTATATATTTAGAGAAAACATGTTCCTTAACGTAGATCAGTGTCTCATAGATTTCAAATATCTGCCTGGTATATTTAGCAATATTTACTTTCTTTATTCTATTATCTCAGTTTTCAATAAATTCTTATTATCATTGGGTTACTTGATTTTCTCAAGTTGAGGAATTTGCCATTCTTTATGTGGTCAAGTCCCCCAGGGGTCCCTGAATGGGCAAGAACAAATGATGCCTTTGATGTCTACATGCTGAAATATTTGGTCACAATTCTCTCTGTCTCCTCCTATCCCATCTAGTAAGGGTAGCACTCCCTGTTGTTTGTGTAAAAACTTATTTTTTAAGAAAATTATAATTTGTATCTCATTTTCTATGACAGTTTTTAATTTTTTCTTGACAATTTGTATTGTTCTTTTTAATTTTTGTTTTATTTTAGATTCAAGGTGTACCTGTGCATGTTCATTGTATAGCTCCATTGAGTGATGGTGAGATTTAGGCTTCTGTTGAGTTCGTTATCCATGAGCTCACATGGTCATAAGGATGGGAACAAAAATGTGTTGAAGTATTTTGATGTAGATGATTTTGTTTGAAGTCTAAAATACATTTACAAAGATGCAGCTAAAGTTAGAACTCAGGTTCACTTTACAATTTCTCAGGGTGAAAAAAATGAAAATAGTTTGAGCATTGAACTTATGCATGTGTAGGTCCACTATTTAAAACCTGTGCCTTCGACCATTTTGCTTTGGTATGTGTGTATGTGTGGGTCTCCGTTTTCTCATCTACGAAATGTAAAGAGCAATGTCTTCCTCACAAGATCAAGGCAAGGAGTAAATAAGGGAAGGTAAATATGATAGACCATTGGCCATTAGGATGCCAGAGTGAATGGGTAATGTGAGAAACCCAGCACCATGTGGGTAGCTCGGGGATCAGCACATGCTAGCTCATCTGCCATAGTAGATGGTACAAGCATAACATGTAGAACAGATGTTGAGCTGTCTTGACTCTCTTCCATCAATTTAAAATCTATAGCATGCATATAATCTTGGAAATATTGTCTGTCAGCACCTTTTCCCTGAATTACGCTTTTGATCCCTGCTTGACTGAATAGATACTAATTTGCTTTTGACTGAACCTTATTTGGACCTCTTGGTTAATCCTTGCTGACAGGATTGCAATGTGTGATGGTCTGCTGTATAACTGAGGTGGTAACGAGGGTAGAATAGAGTACCCTTGAGTCTTAAAAACTTTTCACTTCCCTCTTGTTTATTTATTTTTTATTTTGCCTGTGCAATCCATGGGGTTAGGGTAACACATAGTCTCGATGTGAAAATTTTTAGCTTTGTCATATCCAAAGATCTGCTAATGATATAAAGCAGAGAACCTCAGGGAGAAAGATGCCCTTGGTTGTTGGCTTTGATTTAGTTCATCAGATAAGGGCTGGACTTACCACCAGCTTATATCAATTCACTGAGGTTGAATAAATTGATTGTGTGCTGCTTTCTGTTTACCTCACAAAATACTGTTATTGCTTTCCTTTTGTAAACTCCTGCTACACAAAACTCCGTATTTACTAGAGACAAATTTCAAAAAGTTGTGGGGGAGAATATATTTGTTTATTTTACAAATGAATTTTCTCTTTACAAAGAATTCACAATGGGCACATTCTAACAACTTCTGAGTTCCTAACACTTGTTATGTCTTTCAGTTCATTTGTTTTGTATAACTTTTCACTGTTTTCTAAAGTATGCAATGAAAAAATCTCACAAGAGATTTTTCCAGCTACCCCTAAAAGGTACCATGTTATCAAGATCCCTCCAAGAAAAATGATAAGCATCTACATTTATTATTGCCCTTTAAACAGTTTCTGCTAAAATCTCATTCTCCTGGACATACTCAGTGCTCTCTATCACAGAAACATAGAATTGAATAGCATATGTTCTCACTCATAGGTGGACTTGAACATTTATCATAACACTACAAGAAAGGGATTGGCAGTAGCAGGACACTGCCAGGGGAGGGAAGGAAGGAGAAGAAGCACATAACATCACTAACTATACCTAATCGTAAACCAGGCAAAGTGGGGACTAATGGGAGGTCTAAACTTCACCTGCACGTAGACCACTTATGTACCTAATCCTGACTTGTATCCGACATCATTCATATCATATCATATCATATCATATCATATCATATACTTTCCCCTCTCAGCCTCAAAAAAGCCTCCTCACCTTTTAATACACAATTTAAACACCATCTCTGTCGTAATGTCTTCTTAACTTTCACATCCAGACTAGGTCACCCTTACCCCAAGCTTCCACAACTTTTGCATTGGAAGCCTCATGTAAACTTGTAGTTTTGAATCGCACATGACAACATATTCTCCAGCTTGAGGTGGTGTTCTCCTGGAGGGCAGGGATCATGTCTGAAATCACAGCTATGCAATACTCTCTCCCTTCTCCATTAGTCACACATTGTTTCATACATATCTCACACTTGAAGACAAAGCTTCACCAAAGTAATTCCACAATTTATCCTGGGGACCAGAGAAGAACAGGTAGCTCTCATACAATACTGAATTCTTTCTCTGCTTTTCCCATGGACTTTGATGAAAAAATAACTTAGAGTTAGAATAACTGAGTGAATTTCTAGTCATACTTCCTGGCTTAATTTTTGACAAATCTCTTGATATTTCTCAGCCTCAGATACCTCATCTGAACATAAGGGAGTATACTACCTCATCTCCTTAAATTATTCTAGTATCAAATAAGATTTTAAAAAAGAATGGGTAAAATATATTTTGGAAAATGAAATATTATTATTATGAGATAAGATCTGCTGAATGATTTGAGTCTTTCCTGGGAGACACAGATGTTAAATTGGGGAAAGCAACCATGTGCCCTGTCACTGAGGAACAGCCTTTCTGTATCAAATCACAAACACAGAGAAAGGTCAATATTTAAAAGTTATAAGAATTGTTTAGACTCCATAAACACCTAAACCATAGCCATGAGATTGTCTCTACTTTTTTTTTTCTTTTCTAGGCTGTAGGGACAGTGGGTAGTGGAACAAAGTGAGGTAGAAGACTAAGAAATTGCCTAAGGTACATCAAATCCATTGGATAGCTTATTTTTTGTGTGTTTCTTTTGTTTTGTTTTCAGTTGAGATCACAGTTTTTACATAAAAATTTCTATTGTCAAGTAATGGTATTTCATCAAATGCATAAAAATATATATTTGTGTTCTACTCTTTTACATTGGATTTTGCATAAGTAGTTTTTTTATCATGTCATAACCATATTATTTTTAATAAATTTTATTGTGTATATTTAAAGTATGCATGATGTTAAAGGATGTATATAGATTAAAAAATGTTACTATAGAGCCGGGCTTGGTGGCTCAGCCTGTAATCCCGCGCCTTTGGGAGGCTGAGGTGAGTGGATTGCCTGAGCCCGCGGGTTCGAGACCCGTCTGGGCAGCGAGATCTTATCTCTACAATAAATCAAAAAATCAGCCGGGCGTGGTAGTGCGCGCCTGTAGTTCCGGCTACTTGGAAGGCTGAGGTGGAAGGATCGCCGGAGCCCAGCAGGTTGAGGCTGCGGTGGCCGGGAGAGGCCACTGCACTCCAGTCTGGGAGACAGAGTGAGACTCCAATTCAAAAAAAAAAAAAAAAAAGTTACTATAGAAAAGTTAATTTGCATATCAATCATCTCACGTAGTTACTCTTTGGGCAAGGGAGAAGAGATAAAATCTGCTCTTTTAGCAAAGATCCTAAATGCAATACTATGTTATTACCTATAGTCCTCATATAGTACATTAGAGCTCTAGATTTGTTCATTATACACAACTGTTTCTGTGTATATGTATTTGTTACTTTGTATGGCCCAGTTTTGATTTAGCTTATCCTGTGTAAAAAGTAAGAGAGTGGTAGAAAATTAGGTTAAATGGGGTCAGGTGAACCTCTCTGGATCTGCGTCTACTACTGCTTTGCAAACAAATCTGGCAAGTCCCTTCAACTCTCAAGGCCTCAGATTCTCCACCATTAAAATAGGCTGGGGACTGTTTCATGTATATACCTGTTTATTCTTCAGTTAGCTACATTCTTGGACAATATTCTATATAATGTTTAATTATGTAACTATAGATGTAAATACAAATATATTTTATATTTGTACAGAAAAGAAAAATTATGTATAGTAGTTGATTAGATTAACTTAAAGATTAAAGATGAATAGATGTATAAATGAGAATGATAGTCTAGATGGTTGAGATATCTTCTAAATATAACATTTACAATGCAGTAAAGGCATTACTGCCAAACTTGTTTTCTTCATAATAGTGAGTGGTAGAATCATTTGTTCTTCCTCCTCCTGGTGTTAAACCCAATGTAGTAGATTTAGTTGAAAAATCACAGAACTCTGTAACTTATGACTCCCATGACCAGGCGTAGTTCCCAGGACTTCAGTTTTCCATTTGTAAAATGGAAGTACCTCCTCTGGTTGTGGTGAGGACTAGATTTAAGCATGAAATACATGTCGCTTATACCTGCCACTCAATGGACCTATATAAATGTCCACTTTCTTCATCTTTTCTCTTTATAGTAACTTGTTTAGGCCTATGCATAATACCTGCTCAATAAACCTTATTGATTTTGTGGTTTGAAATGTCTCACATGCGGCACAATTTTTCACCTACCTATTTTAAATCTTGTAGAAATTTAGCGTCCAGTAAAGTTGCAAATCCTTTCCAAAGTTCCTACTCACAAAAAATACTTTAGTAAATCATGGATTAAAAAAAAAGTTTATCAGTAGTTTCTCATCCATGCTTAAGGCTGACTTGGACCTAACTCTCAAAATTGGGAACAGACAATGGCTAAGACGTTTCTTTAGTTTCCTCAGAAGAACAGATCTCTCCTTGGAAATTCCTTCACACAACCCACTGTGATGTGGGTTTACAATTCCTTCACATATTTCTGTTTACCCACATCTTCAGCAATATGAAAACTGGTGCTATATTGATGATATTTTAGTTCATTTGAAAGCAAATATTTTAACCTTCCAGAGAAGGTTAATATTGAGTATTAGTGCTTGAATGCTAACATGTAGATAACATCAGATAAAGGGGAAAAGTCAAGGGACCAGATGTGATTTTGTCACTGTGATTCCAAATACTCAGTTACAAGGACAGCATTTTCCAGTAGTAGGATTTTATATAAGCGATATCCTCTGGAGAAATATGCCATTTATGCAATAAATACACCTAAAGTATTTACCTTTTTTATTCTTAACTTTTCTCTGAGGATAAGTTGGCTACTCCTGTATTTTTATCCCACTGGAAAGATTTCATTCAAGTACTTAATTTTAAATGGGCTTCTTTTATACAAAGCAAACATGAGAGCAAGCCAGGCCATTCTGTCAGCCATAGATCATATTGAACATGTCTGGTCATCAGAATAGTAACAATTACTAGTCAGTACAAATAATACTGAGGGGAGGTCAAAAAAGAATACATACTATCATTATAATCATATCATGATGTCACAAGAAAAGTGCACTGCTGAAAAATGTTCTTGTCCAACATCTCTCCAAGTTCCATTTTCATGGAATAAAATAAGGTAGGCTAAGAGGTTGTTATCTAGTTCCACATCCAACAAGAAAATGCCAAGCCAGCAAACAAAGGCAATACAGGGGCGCATGATGGGACCCCTGCAGCATCTCCCTGACCTCACAAGTCACTGGCGGCATCTTTTGTTGATTGGCTCTCTCCCTGTTTTTTCTTTTTCTTTTTTAATCTGTCTCTTCTTAGTATTTTATTCTCAAATTGTCTCTTTCTTCCACATTAAGTCTGACTGATTGTATTCTTTTAAAGCATAACTTTACATGGATTAACTTCTCTAAATCCTCAACTATTTTGATCCTTTCCATTTCAAACCCCTGTATTAAAAACAGGAAAGCCTTTTAATAGTTCCTCATTCAGACTCAATTGCAAAGCTTTTCATTTCATGTTTGCTTCCATTCATACTTAATTGCAAAGCTTTTCATTTCTCCTTTGCTTCCTGGAGAGATGACTAATTTTTCTCACTTTCACAAGTGTTTATTTAGTGACCACATACATATCTAATTATTTCTTTCCTCTTTATAATAATTCCCTTTTTGTAGGGAAGAAGAGTTAGAAAGGCTGAATTGTATGTGTCGTGCTGGTTTTCTGATATTTTTACCTTTGCTGTCCACTAAAGTCACAATCTCTTTCTCCTTCCTTTACTGTTAACCTTTCTTATCCCTTTTGGGACTCATCACCAAAGTTGTTAGCTTTTTGGTTTCTTCTGCCAAAGATGTTGTCCTTATCTTTGAATTTTTTTCTGTCCTTTCTTTTTTTTTTTTTGTTAAACATTGAAACTATTGAATAATATTGATACTTTTTGCCCATACTAACTCTAACATTTCTTCTTTTTTTAGCATCCCTAAAGACATATCTCCAGTGGGGACATTTAATAAGTATATAAAAAGCTATAATTCTTCATTTATTTTCTAGTGATATCCATAACTCCAAGCTATCTAACATTTAATCTGAAATGCTACATATCTGTTTTTTAAATTTGTTGTATATATGACCTTTCAAGTTCCTCAAAAATCCCAACTATCTCTGTTCTTTATGCACCAAAACAAATTTACTTGTCCTCGCCTTTATTACCACCCCATATTCTTTATCCTTGTAGTTTCTCCTTTAATTCAGTTAACAACAAAGTTTGGTTTGATCACCCTATACAGATAGCACAATGAGTATCATTCCTTAAATCACTGCCACTTTCCAAAACCAACTTTCCTTCTGGAAAACCCACACGCTAGGTCAGACCACAGAAAAGGAAAAGAAGACAGGAGCTTCCTAATGAAAGAAACAAACAGAACAATCAGCACTGGTCACCCTGAGTGTGTGTCTCTGTATGTAACTGTGCATTTACTGAATATTTACAGCACTTTTTCTTTATGTGAATATTTCTGAGAACAGAAGCACATTTTTCTCATACCATGGTAATTTAATACATATTGTTAGTATTTTTTTAAGATACATGTAAATTAAATACAAACATTTCCCAGCATGAAATCAAAGGAAACAATTATCCTACTAAAGTTCTGTCTAGCATCCCTGGCTGTCTCTGAATTCTCCTGACTCATCAGCATCTCTTTAACAGTCCTGGCTCTTTGGAACATCCTGCCAGACTGACACTCTCTGTTTAACTGCCACCACTCACCCCAAACAGCATCAGCAATGTCATTTCTTTTTCTACCCTATAGAGTTGCCTCTATAGAGGTCCCTCCTTCCCCAGCATTTGGTGTGAAAACTTACCGCTTTTACCAACTCCCCCTGCTCCCAGCATTACCACCTTGTACTCTCTGGACCCGCCTGCTGCACTGCCCAGGGAGCAGCTGGCTTCATTTTCTACCTCCATCTTACCCGAGGGACTGGAGGAGAAAAAAAAAAAAAAAGAAGGAAAAGTCACCCGTGTCAGGTGCTTGCTCGGATATTAAACAACTCTAAAACTGTGTCAAAGGAAAGGTTTAGTACGAGGTAAGAACCATCAGCGTCAGGCTGGCTGTTGGTCCTCCGCTCCAGCGGGTCTCATAGCAACCACTTCAATTGCTTCCAATAAAAATCTGGCTTTTGCATCCCCCCTCCTTCCTTCCGATCCTTCACTCTTTCATGTCTACCACGATCTCTCTCTCCCTCCCTCCCTCCCTCCCTCCTCTGATTCTTCCTCCATTTCCCTTCCTCACTCTCTGTCTCTCTCCTGCCTACTCCCTGCACAGTCACAGTTGTTAGAGGCACACACATATTTGACTCCATCCCAGGCAGGGCTGCTAGGATGGAGGGAATCTGAGATTTCATGGAAGATGCTGTCTCACAGGATGATTTTCTATATAGCAACTTCAAAGACTCTAATATCTTTTAATCAGAGTCAATTACTTAACAAGGATTTCTGCTGCTTCTGTTCTTTTTTTTTTTCCCCTTAATCATCATTCTCCTGCAGTTCCCCTGTTTCTGGGAAAAGGGAAAAATAAAACAAAACAAATAGCAAATAAGCAAACAAACAAACAGAAACAGGAACTCTAGGCTTTAAGTATGGGTTTCCAGTGTTGTTGAAATAATACCTGCTAACAGGACTTGTTTCAGCTCACTTGACAGCTGCATATCTAACTTAGCGAGGTAATTGAATTAGATCATTATCATGTTTGGACAAGGATCATGCTTGTTTACATTAAGCTATTAGAAACAACCTAAAACACAAGGACCCTGTCAAGCATGAAAGAGATAATTGATAAATATTTTACTGACGGTTATGGTATCATACAAGCTCGTTGATGACTATTTTTCAAATGTTCAAACTCCTACTCCTTATTTGAATTCTTCCAAGACTATGTTTGGTTTTCTCCAAACAACTTCCAGAGCAGGTCTTAGGATGTTTTGAATAATTCCTAACTGTCAGAATCTGACCCTATATTTCAATCAAGATGATGATGTTCTGCATGTTTATTGTCTATTTTCTGATTATAAAATTGTGACTAGATGCAGTTAAAGTGTTTTCTGGGCATAGGTTTTTCTAGATTTTATGCTCCTTTAGGAAACTATATATATTCAGCTATATTGAATACGTTTCTTATGACTCTATGGTGCATGGGCAGGAGCTAGGCACTGAGTAGGCACTCGGTAAATACTTGCTGGTCATTGGAGAGGTTGTAATTGTCATAGCAAATGTAGAAGAGCAAAATTGCATGTGTGCAAGTCTGGGCTTAGCGAATTGCAAGCAACATGACCTTGGGTAAATTACTTTACCCCTCTGTGACTCATTTTTTAAAAATCAATAAAATGATTAAAGTACTACTTTATAAACACTATAAACACATTAAATGAGTTAATGCTTTATACTACTGAAAACAGTGTCTGGCAAGTACTAAGCACTACATCAATATACTATAATTTGAATATTTTATTATTGTTTAGAATCAGTAGTTTCTGTCAGTCCACTGTTTATAAATACTCACTAAAAAAGAGAAGATCACTTTCTCATGTGTTTAATCCTCCTTGCTAAAGTATTTGTTCAAGTCTTTTGTCTATTGTTTTCCAAGAAATTTGTTTCCTCATTGAGTTTTGAGAATTATTAATATTCTAGATGTAAGTCTTTGATCATGTGTATATGTGTGTGTGTGTGTGTGTGTGTGTGTGTGTGTGTGTGTGTCCTGAAAATATTTTTCCCCTAGTCTGCAGCTCTTTTCACAGTATCTTTCAAAGTGATGGAGTCCAATTTGTAATTTCTTTCTTTTATAGCTCATCCATCAGGTTTTAAATGAAATCTTGTCTAATGATGCTATTCCCAATTCTCCTTTCATCTTTTTTACTCTTTGATTGCAAATTCATTCACTGCCATAGGTCTATTTATCACCTCTCTGTAGGTAACTGCCAGGTTTGTAATTCTGGACTCCATTTTACCCTTGAGTTGCAGCAGTGAATCTAACTGCTTCCTGGAGGTTTCCATCAAAACCCTGCTTGCATCTTAACTTCAGTATGTCCAGAAAGATTTTGTCCTCATCCTCAATAAACAAAATTAACACAGCTCTCTGTCTTTGGAGGGAGCGTCACCACTCTCTAAGTCCTAGCTTTTAGTTTCACCTATTCCAATATTTGACCAGCATAAATGAAACTCTTCCATAATTTTTCAGGAATGAGTACAAAGTCCCTTTCCCTTTCTTCCTTTCTACAGTGCTCAAGTCATCTTATACACTGATGTCTGGGAAATCTGCCTAAATGTCAACCTGACAGATCCTGTTGTACATATATCGTTACTTCAAATGCCTAAAAAGATGTGATCCAATTACTTACAGTGACATATAAGGACACAAAACAGTTATTCCAGTTTTGTGTTCTAATGCAGCCCTCATACTCTACGGGATACAGGCAAGCAAAGTGGGCTACTTTCCTTTCCTACAGCAAAACTATTACTTTCATAATTGAATTTACTAAAAAACTGGGACTCTCCTATAATTATACTGCAATTGCTTAATTGAAACTTTATTCTTCAATGAAATGGCATGCATAAACAATAGCATTGAGCTTCAAGGTCTTCCGTTTGTTTTTGTTTTTTTTTCTTGTGATGACACTGAAATTCTCATGACCTTGAGCAAATCATGTGCCTCTTTAGCTTTCAGCTTTACCATCTGTTAAACCGTTTTCCATGTCAACCATTCTGATTTGATGGAAAAGCACAGGAATTGTCATGCCAGCTGTGTCCTTGGTCTTGTTCCTTATTTGCCACACATATTTTAATGTTGGTTAAGAGAAAGGTATACATGGAAATGTCTCTTCACAGAAAATAAATTACTGGTTTGCTAAATATTGGTGAACGCGGTGAGAGGGAAATGTAGTTAGTGAATTTAATTTCTTTTTACTTGTTAGTGTGTCTGTCCATATTCCTTAATAGAATGTTTTCCTGTTTACATGGAAAAGAAAAATTTTTCCCTGTTTACATGAAATTAAAAAAAGAAGACTTTTTTAGCTGTAAAGTCTGCTTTGTCTACCTCTTTCTTGAAATTCTAGGGCACATTCCAGTTCCTTCCCCTAAATTACTAACAGCCACAAAACCTCCTGATTGAAAATGGCAGAATTTCGATGTATTCTAATGCAACTGGTATTCAGTTTTCTTTAGGGACTTTTGTGAGTTTGCATGTCCGATACCTTACTTTGACCTGTGCACCCAATAGTCTGTGTTGTGTTAGGGGAGGAGGAGTGTCTTCCAGTTGTATAAATGCTGATTGAGATGGAGCTTTTAAGTAACCAAAATCACTTCCTGACAGATAGCTTTGCACTCAGAAAAATTATTAAATGATTGGAGTCTGCATTCACTTCCTCTAGCCCACCCAGTTGCTGCCATCCTTTTTTGGATGACACCTCATTTCCTTTGAGTGCTCCATTTCCATCAAATTAAGACTCAGGTGTTCAGTGTTCATTCAGAGCCTCTTGAATCCCAGAGCAGGATAGAGTACTCTTTACCCCACCTCTGTATGCTGCAGCTGCTTACCTGCCAGTCCTTCTTAGAGGACAAAAAGGGAAACTCATTTAACAGGCAATTCCCTCAAAAAGAATGCATTAGCTGTATTTATGTGGATATCTTTCTAACCTCCTTTAGGAATTGCTAAGGCATCCAGGCTTTGTGATAGGTCTGCAGGGGAGAAGTTTGGAGCATCACGAGTTTTTTGACCTCTCCAGTCATCGGCAAGTAGAGTTTCTCATGTTGTGTTCTGCCAAGTCACGTTTCCCTTTATTGGCGTATTTATTATATTTTTTTATAATTACTTATTTATACTTAAGTCCACCTTACTAAAAAGTAGTGACCTCTGCTGCATTCAACTTTACCTCTCTAGAGTTTAGCCCTATCAAACTATTTCAACACAATGAGTTCTAAAAATCCAATTGGCTTTTTTTTTTTTCTAGGTGTAGTCTCACTCTGTCGCCCAGATTAGAGTGCAGCAGCATGCTCCTGGCCACCGCAGCCTCAACCTGCCGGACTCTGGCGATCTTTCCGCCTCAGCCTTCCAATTAGCCGGAACTACAGGCGTGCGCTACCACGATGGGCTAATTTTTGATTTATTGTAGAGACGAGGTCTTGCCAAATTGCCCGGGTGGGTCTTGAACCCACGGGCTTAGGCAATCCACTAGCCTCGGCCTCCCAAAGTGCTGGGATGACAAGCTGAGCCTCAGAGCCTGGCCCTAATTAGCAATTCATGAACCGGGCATGGAAGTTTTTGTAAAGCAGGTTAAGCGAAAACAGGAAAACAGCATAGTGAAAAACGCAGATTGGTTAACATCAAGTTATTTAAGTTACTTTTATGGGCTAAAGCCAAGAGGACTTTCATGTCATGCTATTTCAGGTTGACTGGGCCGCTTTTGATTAGTTATTGTGAATCTCCTGTACTGTTGTTGCCTAAATTGGCCTGATTGAGGATTCCATTATCAATTGTCTCCTGATTTCCCAAAACAGATCTTGCAAATAAACATGGAAGCTTGGCATAAGGGACTCAATTTTAGGTTGATATATTGTTGCCCGGTATAAAACCTCAGTTCAAATTACTACCTCCCACAAATTTTATTAGATAGCATAATGCCTGGCATGTGCTAGGAAACTAAGACATTTTTGTTAAATGAAATAATTAATTGCACCAAGTGGGTGACCATATATTGCTACTATGAATAAAATCAACCTTTCAAATTGTATAATTTACTATTTATGCCTCAATAAAACATGCATTCACTTAGTTGATAATCTCTGGATAAATGAATGTATGACATGCACTTTCTCAGCACGCAGTATAAAATCACTTAAGCCAGAAGATAGCACAAGTGCGCAGACCAAAAAGTAAACTGAAAATATCAATGCCAAAGGATGAAGAGGAAATAATTAATTATGAGAATGAGGCGTAGAGTTTGATTCGTAGAGCACAGACTTTAACTTCACACTGACCTACTCAAGAGCACATTCAACAAAACTCAAAGTAGGTGTCACTACTGGTTCTGGGACTTTCATCCTGAAGGCTTATTAAGATTGAACTATCTTGCATTTATGTATTTATTCAACATAGATCCATATAATAAACATAGATTAATTTGCTCATTCTTAAATTCATTCATCCCACAATTATGTCAGGCATTTTAGAAAAATAAAACACACTGTAGTCTATGACTTTGAAGTTATTATATTCTGCTGTGGGAAAAAAAGGCATGTCATACCAGTCTCTGGAATGAGAACATGCAGTAAGTAATTGGAATAAATGAACAAGCATAGTACGGCAGGATTGTGGAGAAAGAACAACTGACTCCTAATAAGAAGACAAAGTGAGGTGTCAATGAAGAGAAGTGCTTTGGGCTAGGACCTAAAATAGGACTCCAAAAAAAGAGATTACAAAAAGCAAGAGGATTTAAAGTTTAGAGAATAGTATGTACTTGGTAAATTGTAAATTGATAACACACACTTGATAGATAAGAACATAGGAACATAGTACAAAAATTGAGTTCTAGATGAGTCACAGAATGTTAAATTATAGCACATAGAGTTAGAATTTATCTTTGTTTGTTTTTGTTTTTTTACCTTTTTCTTTAAGCAAAGCATGGTACCCACTTTGAAGCAGAGCAGTGAATAAGCTGGTGACTGACTAGAGAAAAATCAAGGTCTTGTTCAAGCATACTTTTCATCCATTAAGCCTTTTTGGCTTTCTCAAACTGCGATAATTTTGGAACTCAGCTATACATCTATAATATTTATTTTTGTTTGAGTTTTTAGTTTGACACACAGCATTCTACAATTTTCAAAATTGTAATCTGAGAGAGGTATCCTGTTCCATTTTTTCTGTATATTTATCATGGTCCTGGGCCTGGGTCTTGATATGTTGTAAGTGATCAAAAAATTATCATAACTTTTTAATTCATATAATATACTTCATCATAAAATCTGATACGGTTTCTACTGACTGCAATTTTTTTCTTTTCAGAGTTGAATTTCACCATGTAAAGGAAACAAATATTTAGCCAAAGTGATTTTAAAACACAGACAAAATAATGGGGTAAACATTTAAACATAGGAAAACAAAATTATTGTACAGTGTTATAGTTCAATGAAAAATTTTTTGTATGCATTTTGTTGACCAAAGGTTTCAATTATTTGTTACATTCATGTATTTATGGCTTAATTGTAATTAAGTGTTGTGATGATTACTCTGAGGCCATTAAGGATGCTCCAATGTAATGTCCAAGAAATATATAACTTTATCAGTATAATTTTGATATGATATATTATAATTTAATCTTATAATAGATAGCTATCTATTAATTATCTATTAGAATTGTTGAATATTAGAAATATACTATTGTATGCAAATTCTGGAAGAATCAGAAGCTACTATAACTATCTCAATGCACAGAATGGCACTATTTTAGACTAAATATGTAATGACGCTTTTTAGTTTTGCATTTGGATAATTTTATATTTTGCTACAAATGTCACCATGGAACCTTGCTATTAATGCAAAAATAATTGTTTTCTAGCTTAAAATTAAGGTAAGATTACATTTCTACCAAGGTTAGCTGTGAGACTCTGCTTCACTTTTCCCTGAAAGATAATTAATTAGAAATGGAAGTTTCCTTCAATAAGCACAGCACAGCCTTTCATCTGGGGAAGATAACCCATAATCAATAATTATTTATCTATTCATTGATACTGGGTATCAGAGAATTCATTGCTTTACAAAATAGCACACAATGACCTCCTATGATAGTGAAAAACACTCAGATTTTGAGTTAAGGGAAACTTCATGATGCATTTAACAACTTACCAACTCACTAACAATATGATAAAGAACAAATATTTTCACGTCTTAGAGGCTTAGTTTTGTCATCTGCAAAACAGAAACATCATATATATAGTTTTTGCAAAATTTAAATGAGATGATGTAAACTCAATGCCTAGGAACACCCTTAATAGTAGACAGATATTAGAAAGTTTACTCACTTGTCAAACATCTTCCAAGGAAGAAGAAAATGGGGCCGGGGTCTTGATCATTCCAACGCCTTGTAATGTGAACACTAAGTTGAGTCAGCAACAGGCCAGTGTGGGAGATACACAGTTTCTTTCAAAAACATAGAAAAAAGAACATATAATACTTGGGGAACATTATTGTGTCTGGTGGATAGTGTGTGTGGGAGGGTGACAGAAGAGAAATCTGGAAAGATAGCTTGAAGATAAACTGTGATGGTTGTTTTTATTCCCCCCCACAATTTTGAGAAATTTGGACTTGCCCAGTATGTGTGAAGCCAGGGATGGTTTTTAGGCAATGATGTAATATGAGCTGGTGTATAGTTTACAAAGATCACAAAGTTCTCTATTGAGGTCATGCTGAAAGTAGATTACAATGAGATGATAGAAACCAACAAATGGTGAACTGTCTTTCAGTTATCCAGCAGTGAGAAGATGATGATCTGAACTAGATTATTATGAATTGAGAAAGGAGAACATGACCCATATCACACCACTGAGGAAAATTTGGCAAGTATGGGTGTTCTGTGGGTGCACGGAAATAAGAAAGGGACAGGAATTGAGGATGGCTGAGGTTTTTTGCTTGGATCACTGGTTACAGTAGGTAGATAATGGTATTATTTCTATGGTATCTCAAGACATAAAATTGAGAAGAAACAGGTAGGGTGACATAAAGAGGGAGATGTGACTAATGTGTTACACTTTCATTGCATTAGGTTAGATGTGCTTGTGGAATAGCTGGCTATATATATGAGAAAGCGGGGGGGGGTTGTTTTTTTTTCGTTTTTTGAGTTGTAGTCTTACTCTGTCACCCAGGCTAGAGTGCAGCGGAATGCTCATGGCTACCGCAGCCTCAACCCAACGAGTTCAGGCGATCCTTCCACCTCAGCTTTTCAAGTAGCTGAAATTACAGGCGCGAGCTACCACGCCCAGGTAATATTTTTGATTTACTGTAGAGATGAGGTCTCTCCAATTTGCCCAGGCTGGTCTTGAACTCCTGAGCTCTGACAATCCTCTCGCCTCGGCCTCCCAAAGAGCTAGGATTACAGGCTTAAGCCACCATACCCAGTCCAGTTTTAAATGATAGATATAGAACTCTAGGGAGAGGTTGAGACTTGCAAATGTAGTTATGGATTAGGAAACTTCAGCGTATAGTAGTAAAAGAACACACAGAAAGACATGAGATTCTCTATGGAGTGCTTGCTAGAACCAGGAGAGATCAAAGGATGCCTTATGAATAGATAATGGACTATACTTGACCAAGATAATAAGTATTATTTGTTCAAGCTATTTTTCCTAAAAACAATTGTACATTTTCTTGCTGAACCTATGCAATAATCCTCTAAGGCCTATATCCTTATTAAGAGGAGAAAAAAGAAACATACAGAGGTGTAGGAAAGGTAGAGGAGGACAGGATGCAAGTAAAGAGAGCCCTGAAGAAGCAAGTGTTGGTCAATGCTATGGGATGCTTCAGATTGGTTAAGTAAGAGTAGAAGTGGCTGTGTCAGTCCATTTGGAAAGTAAGAGCTCATTAAAGAACCCAGAGCAATCTTAGTAGAAAAGTGAGAGTGGAAATTGGATAAGAAATTATGAAATGACTAGGAGTGGAGGAGTTAAGGGCAGGCGTATATGCTTTCCATTTCAAAATTATGGTGACAGAAAAGAGTGTGATACAATTACCTACTGTCCTTGTTGATGATATGACTTGAAATGGTTATAAAATCAACGGGAAATAATGTTTAGAATGTGGTGGGCACAATATTTATATGAAACAATTAGTGCTATTCTAAGTATACATATTTTAAAATAGCTTGTCAAAGATCCTACAACTAGGAAGCAGAAAATACTAACACTTGGCATTAATTCTTATAATGAATATTTTAAAAGCATGCCTCTTTTAAAATATATATATATACATTTCTTGCCTATTCCTGTAAGGTTATTTTTTCCTACATTTTACCAAGGGTCTATAATAGATCTTAACTTTTTTGTGTTAGTTTTATCACTTGGTTTTGCTTTCAGCTAATAACTCTTTTTACAGCCTAATATAAACTTTCCCTCACTTAGATTCAATCATTCTTGTCCTATTATCTTTCGTGACTGTAAATAATTTGCTTTGTTTATTTTGTTACCTTGACGATATTTATAGATCATGTCATGGAGTGCCTACCTTGGAGACCTCTCTTTTGTAGACTGTGTAAATTTCACCCATTATGTTTGAACTCATGTGTCTTATCCTCTAATCCTGGGATATATTTTGTTGATGTTCTGTTTTATTTTTTTTCCCCTCAATTCACCTCTACAGCTTGTCAGTATTACATAGAGAAATTAAGCTGGAAATGGTTTGAAATAATATCTAGCAAAAAGCTAAGATATAGCTTCCACAACATTCTAACCAAAACACTTATGAAGATGGAGAAAAAAGAAACGGAATTTCACTGAAGAAAAAGCCAAGAGAAAAGTAAGTCTAACAGAAAGAGAGAGAGAGAAAAAAAGAGAGATTATGGATAATTCTGTTCTTAGCCTGATGAAATCTGACAAGTCTCTGTCCTCAATACAAAAAGGAGACACATGAAACTCACATACTCTCTGCATCCTCACCTGATTTAAAGATGAGAGTCTACACCAAATATAAACTGGGAATTAGTTTATTCTGCTTTGTAGGTGTTGATATTTTAGATGATCAGATATCCACTTTCCTACCATCATTTTTTTTTTTTGACTTGGTGTTTCACTCTATCACCCAGGCTGGAGTGCAGTGGTACACTCACCGCCACCCCAGCACCTACCTGCTGGGCTCCAGCGATCCTTCCGCCTCAGCCTTCCAAGTAGCCAGAATTACAGACATGCACTACCATGCCCAGGTCATTTTTTATTTATTGTAGAGACGAGGTCTCACCAAGTTGCCTGAGCTAGTCTCGAACCCATGGGCTCAGACAATCCACTTGCCTTGGCCTCCCAAAGTGCTGAGATTACAGGCTGAGCTACCAAGCCTGGTCTTCCTACCACCTTTTAAAAAAACTCATTCATCATTGCAACTCACAGAAAATTACAATGTGTCAGATACATGGGAGAAGTCTGAATAGTTATATTTTGCAGTCTAGAATGTTAGCCTCAACAAAACCAGAGAAACAAATAGTAGAAGGACGTGTTAGACGTTTATTATCTAAATTATCCTGTTAGAGATCAAAGAATAGGAATGAAGCAGCATGGGGAAACAGAGGCTGAGGCAGGTTTACACATTTGTGAATGAGCAACCCGAAAGAAAGTTTCTGAAAAATGCTGTGGAACACACACACACACACACACACACACACACACACACACACGTCATCATGATGACAAAGAGGAAAAAGAGACCTCTGAAAAATCTTAAAATTTTGATGATATTTAAATTTCTTAATGGATATATCAGAATATAGCCTCTATAGAAAAGCAAAATACTATATAAAGAGAAGAATACCAGATGAAAGTACAGCAGTGGGAGATATAATGAAGCAATCATAAAGTAATACATGCATTTAATATCAGGTACCAGGACTGGCACATAGTAAGTTCTCAGTAAATATCAGCTGTTTTATGTAATCACAATACACTTATTAAAAAAATAAAAACAAGACGTATTATTGGAAATACAAAGATACTTCTGTAGTAATAAGGGAAGTTAAACTCAAACTAAAAGTGGCAAAATCTGATTTAACAATATTGAAAATCAAATCAGTGGTGTGAAGAGAAAACAAAAACTTTCTAAGGATGCAGAGAAAAAGTCAAGTTGGTGATGATGATGAAAGAAGTGATAGAGTTTGAGGACATTGGATTCTCACTCAAATCATTAATAATAAATTTTTCTTTCCCTATTTCTCTTAGAGAAGTGGAGGTGAGTACAGCTGGACTAGGGCTGGATTTGGTAGAAAGCATCCAATTGAAATCATCAAGACAGAAGCCCGTTGCTGCAGGAACTCTTATAAGGAAAACAGGAAGAAGAGTTTTGTGAGTTTGTTTGTTTGTTTGTTTTGCTTTTCCACTTAACTGCTATTTATGTTTCTTACATATAAGAATACACATAAGGAATACATATAAGGAATAACACCTTGGCAAGAAATCAAAACAGAACTTAAAAGGGACTATGAAGACACCAATACTATGAAAAAGAAATGGATCCTAATGTAATGCAGTAGCCCCAAATCTGAGAGAATTTGCTTGTAAGGTTCTTCACATATTCCAAAGAACTACCCCAGAAGTCCTGCAGGCTTCCAAGATAGTGGTTTATTATAACTTACAGGAGGCACCAATGGCCAGCCAGTGCATGAAGAAAGAATTCGCCCAGGAGGCACCAATGGCAGCTGTCAGTGAAAAAGGATTCCATGCCTCGAGGCAGTACAAGGAGCAGTTTTATAGGCAAGCAAGTCAACTAATTAAATTCCTATCCGGTGTTTACAATTACATTGATTACATGTGATGATTGCCCATGTTACTCTCAGCTTTGCTTGGTCACCTGCATTCCACAACTCATTATTGGGAATATGATGCCCTTGGCACCAGCCTTGACCAGAGGCTTCTCGTGAGGGAAGGTGACAGGGGGAACAGTTCAGGTCTGGACAATACCTCACACTTAGCAAAATTAAGGGAATCTAAATCAGACATTGGGAAGATCAAGCCAGGAGAAATTTCCTGAATTGGCAAATACTGTGTTGAATCAAGAGACTTCAAGTGGTATACTGAAGATGATCCTTGCAGGAGCCAACCTTGGCTGGAGAGGATGTGATTGTGATTGCCAGAAAATACGTTCTTTGCCTGAGTCCAGACAATTAATTTACATTGTCAGTTAGAGTTTGGCCCTACACTTGAGGTCTTATTTTGTGACTGAGCATAGTTCATGAAGATGTCTAAGAAAGGGCATATTGATCTTTTTTAAATAAAGAGGGCAGACCAACAAGGAACCAAAAAAAGGAAATGAAAGTTGCAGAGGAAGAGTTGCCAGGGATCAGTCCATGTACCTTAGTGAGCTATCAGGAGCTTATGTCATTTATTTGAATAATCTCCCCTGTCTGAGGAGAGTGTCCTGAGAGCCATCAGCACCACTGTTACCTTAAGCACTTGGATCAGGCTAATTCTGTGCCCCTTAAGCAGTATTCTGCTTTAAATGCACCCTTCAGGAAAGATAATATGAGTTCTCAACCCAGGACGAAAGACTTCAGCAGTCACCTACTTCCCCATCTGGCAACTTTCCCCACCTCTTTCTGGATTTGTATGTATCCAACCTCGGCTTGATATTTCACAGATTATGAGTTCAGAGTAAGCTCACTGAGTGTTTTACTACTATGAGTATTACAAAAAATTGAATTATAAAGATAGAATCTTGCTCCTTGTATCTTCTTTTACCTAAGTTTCGCCTTCAGAAGTAAGATGGAGACAGTCTAGCTCCTCTCTGATCAGAAAATTCTTTGCATCCTTTAATGTGATTTCTACATGTTATTTTCCTCTCTCTCTAGGCTCAACAATGATAGTATCTGTGACAGTTTTGTGACCTGGATTATGACTTTTCAGTATGCTAGCTGCCCTCATATAAAAGTCTTTAAAATTATTCCTTTTATATCTTAGTAACTCATATATCCACCTGTCCACTCAGATAACCAATCTAAGCATGATCTGCCTAGCAGTAAGAATGGAGAAAGTAATAAAAGTCATCTACAATCCTAGCATCGAACAACTGTGCTGCATCATTTGATGTAGCCCCAAATCCCAACAAAAGTAATGATTGGGTTGAATTGCTGCTTTGCATTTGTATGGGCATAGTCTCCTTTTTTCCCCCCAAATGTGGATTTGTGCTTGGATGCAGAAATGCCTCTACCAATTTCCTGGACTGCAGAAGTCATGAAATATTCAATAGGTGTGCATTGCTCCTTGCTTTCTGATGCACTTAGTGCATCACATAAATACCCCAAAATAGAGCAGGACCATAAAATAGAGTGGATTTTGGTGGTTAATCTCCAATGAGACAAGACATTGGCAATTCTAAGACAATAATGTAGACTAAATGTTAGACAAATTAAAAAGTAAGACAAAATCTTTATTGAGATTGGTAGATATTGATTCATTGTGAGTCCAAGTACACACGTTAAACCTTTTAAAGTATCAAAAATGCCGCTGATTATTACTGGGTTTGCAGAAGAATGATCAGACAACAAGAGGGAAAGAACTACTACTCGCTAAGAATTACAGCCTTCATTTCTCTTTAGGCTCTGAAAGGAATGGTGTTGACTAAGGACTGGGGTAGAAACATCATTAGGTATCTGTTAGAAACTTAAAGTAGGGAATATGAGTTTCCCAACTTAAAGCCCAGGTGGGCCTCTTATAGACAGCAGCGTTGGAAAAACGGACTTTCAAACAAGAAAGGGATCAGTGGAATGAAAGTTATCTAAGTTATTCTTAGCCATGAACAAGTTTAACAGAAACTGTCTTATCAATCACTTTGAAGACTCTACAACTAACAACAACAAAAAAAATGTCTTAGAGTTGCAGAAGTGTTGAAATATTGTCCCAGCAACATTTCCTACCTAATTAGGGATCCCTACAGCTGGGCCTGCTGTGTTGCTCAAATCCCTTCAGTGACAGACAGCAAGCTCAGTTTTTTTTTGTTTTTTGTTTTTTGGGTTTTTTTTGAGTTGGAGTCTCACTCTGTTGCCCAGACTGGAGTGCAGTGGCTGCTTCCGGCCACCGCAGCCTCGACCTGCTGGGCTCCGGCGATCCTTCCGCCTCAGCCTTCCAAGTAGCCAGAATTACAGGCATGCACTACCACGCCCGGCTGATTTTTTGATTTATTGTAGAGATGAGGTCTCGCTGCCCAGGCGGGTCTCGAACCCGCGGGCTCAGGCAATCCACTCACCTCAGCCTCCCAAAGGCGCGGGATTACAGGCTGAGCCACCGAGCCCGGCTCTAGCAAGCTCAGTTTTCAGCATGAATCCAAAGTGCCAGTGATGGCTCAATTAAGAACGTAGCACCAGAAGACATAGTGTAACTTCTATTGCTACCATTTACTACAAGGATGAAGTACTATGTTTTAGAATTTCTATTATATACATATATATATATATAAATATATATAGTCAACATCTGTAAAATAGAAATAACACTCACTATAGACTATAACAATATAGTTGAGTTTTTACTCTAAAGTGTGGAACAAATGGTATTGATACTAGTGTTTGATTTTAAGACTATAATATATTGAAATACTCCTTTTGGTAATTTGTTTCCATTTGTTTTGGTTTTACAATGTGTAGCAACAGAGAAGAACAAGTACAATCCTTCTCAAAAATAAATGTTCAAATAATTAAAGGCATTTGTTTACTTCCAGCCTAGTTTTGTCTCTTGGAGATGAAGTGCCTTCAATTACTACCAGGTTTTTTGTTTTACCTTGTTTTGATTTTACTGGACACACCTCCTGTTATGCTGCTTACCTTCCTCTGTACGTATTTATTTCCAGTTTGTCAGTGATTTTCTTACGATGGTGGACTGGAAAGCTTCTGGTCTGATGGCGCACTCCTGGATACAGTCAGATGACTGCTCTTGGAGCCAGGATACTCGGCTTTTTTGGAGATGTCTTTAGCATATTCAATTACATATCCAATAATATGTATTGTTTTTTCATGTATTCTGTGCATTTGGATATTCATTCAAATCATTCTTTTACTATTTATGTGTGACTGTGCCTTATTTTGCTAAATGATTAGTTTGGTCTTAAGGGGCAGAGATTGTTTTTTGAGCGCTTAATGGCACTTGGCATATGCTGAGCTCAGAGTCATGTGCTCAAAGAGATTATGTGTTAAACTGAGTCAAATTAAACTGTACTCAAAACTTCAACAGACAGCAGGCTAGCTACTGTCCCAGCAGCCACCGAGAGTCATTATTTGGATGTTCTTTTCAAACAAGGTAAGAATATTAGAATCACCGAAAAGAAAAAGGGGAGAGGGAGGTACTTGGCAAAGATCTCTAGCCACCAATGCAATTAACCTATGTTCAATAAAAGAGTGCATTATGAATATTCACAGTATCCACATAAGCCCCACAATAGCATTCTCCTTATACCAGATAAAGACTTAAGATGTTCTAGCCTCTGTTTTAAAAATAAATACACCTTGACCAGAATTTTCTAATACCATATGTCAGTAAATGACTACACCCTTTTAAAAGTCCACTTTGCAAATGAACTCTTAATAGCATCCAGTCTCTCAATACCTTTGTTTCTAGATCATTAGCCATTTGATTGAAAAAGCTTGGGAAATGGAGAGAAAGGAAAGGAAGTGGAACTGAAAGCTTAAAAGTTTGGAGCCATTACTAATTGAAGATCAATCAGAAAAAAATACTGAGCATCTGACAATGAAGATCTCAGGGCAAGCAGGGGTTTGAGTTGCAAAGGCTGTGTCTGCTGGGAGCACTGCGCAGGGAGCATCATGCAGGAGTCACTGATTATATGGGGTAAAGGTGCTCATGGGCCAACTGTCCCACAGGCATGCAGGACCACTCTTTAGAGAACGACACTGCACCGAGTAGATATCGGACACAACCTGCTCTCCCGACCCATCCTTTCCACAGATGGCAATTACTTTTTCTGTTGTATATATGGCATGACTTGGATTATTTGTGCTTAGGCTTCATCTTTCCTTCTTTCTTCCATTTTCCTCTTATTACTCTCAAGTCCATGTATTCAAAATCGTGAAGACTTTCTGCTCTGTTCAGTTCTTTTATTCCTTTTTAGCTATTTTAGGAAACTATCCATATCTCTGGTAGCACAGTTTGTGTCATTTTCTTCCGATCAGGGGATTGTTTTTAAACAGTTGAAGACTTTCTTGTCACGCCCTGTAAATGTAGAGGGGGCATCTATAGAGTAAGGTTTGAATAGGTCAGCTCCAAGACATTCAGAAAATAACCTTCCCCCCCCTTGCATCAGCAATGGCAGGAAAGCACTTAGGATTTCCGCCTCAGTGAAGCATCAGGCTGCAGCTGCAGCTGAGGGAACACGTGACTTTTTGAGGCAAAAGGTCAAGTTGAATTCTCCGGATTGTGATTTTCAGATTAATAAGCCCCCCGGGGAGCTCTAGTGGAGAGGATTTTAGAAATAGGAAAGTTTTCTTCAAATTGAGAAACCAAGCTTCTTAGAGCAGAGCCATCTCACTCAAGCTGTCACTATAACAGAGAATAGACTGTCACTTCCAGTAGCCTGCACAAGGCTATGGGGGAAGATTCTGCATTGAAAAGTGTTACATTTCCAATGGTATGCAGTTAATTTTCATCAAATGACCAAATTCTGCATCATGCTGTTGTCTCCAATTCTGTATTTCAAAAAAATTAGAAAGAAAAAAAATCAACCCTATGTGCAAATAGGCCTAATTGGAATTCTTCTCTGTCATTTTTTTCTCAAAAAAAAACCTTTAAAAATTATTCAAAATGATGTTCGTGAACAGTTTATAGATTCTAATAAAAGTTAAAACAAAAATCTTAAAGTTAAAAAAAAAACCTTAAAAAAGGACTTTAGAGATTCATAACACCAGATAGGGTTTGTTTTTCCATGAACCTGTATATGAAGGAAACTGATGCTCAGGCTGGAGAAGCTACCTCATACATCATGGTAACACATGCCACAGGTGAATGATCTGATTTTCATTTATATACTTTATCATCATTTCTAAATAGGTTGATGAAATATGCATTTTAATTTGAATGAAAAACAGGTTATTTTGGATGGAAAATAAAAATATTTCACTGAGATGTACAAAGAATGCCAGATTTTGATTACCAATTTGCAGATGGAAAATAATTCAAGAATTTTTTCTAATCTCTTTTTAAAAATTATCTCTCCTAAGACATTTCTTAAGCACTTTGAATGTGAAGACCACAGCTTTTCAGTTGAATCACTATATATTAGCCCGTGTCCTTTGCTTGTTCATTCATATAATTTATGTAGGTGCTTGCATAGTTCCTCAGGGCTACTGATCAGCTGAGACTGTGTAGGAATCTTGTGTAAATGGGACTCACATAAATAGATTATATGAACACCTTGATTTGAGAATCCTAAAAAGAGAATCTTACTTTCAAACATCTACTTCACATGACATCATTGTTCTATGAAGTCTGGTAGTTTATACATTTACAACATATTTGTGCTCAGAGGAATTTTTAGAGATAGTTTATTAGTATCTCCTCATTTTAAACAGTAAAAAGTGAAATCTAGAAAGACTTTGATTTTGTCAGGCCCGTCTTCTTAGGAGCTGTGTTGAAATCTTGAACCCAGGCATCTGATTTCCTAGCCTAAGGATCACTTGACTACTTTGAACTTTCTCCCTAAGTTCTACCTTTAATATCTGTTTTTAATAAAACAAGTTAAGCTCAGGCACCAGTACAGATTGTATTTTCTATTGCTACTTTCCTAATTATAAGCTTGCTATTGGTATCTCCCAGGGGCCAGGGATAGGTTGAACACTGGAATATGGCCCATTTAGAAAAGAGAATGGATGAAAAGACACAGAGGAAAAATTAATTGTACCATCTACACACATTGTTGTAAAGCAATGACAGCTAATGAGAAATATCAAACCAAGTCTTGAAACTACTGCAGCTCTCTCAAGTCTGGATTTTCTGATGATGCCATTTCCTTTTGATCACCCTGCTCCAATTCCGGTCTTCCTAGTCCCTAAAAAAATGCTATAATGAACATGAATGGTAAGGTACAAAGTCTGTTTCCATTCATATGCCAATTCTAGTAGAAATTAGTTTTCTCCAGGCTGAAGAATGGTCTAGAGGGAAATGGTGCAGGTGCTGGATGTTTCTTTTCAGATGTGTGTCTCTCATTTTTTGATAATGAAGAGATTCTTTCTCGCTAATTTTATTGTGTGTTATAATTGTATCTTTTTGTATTTAATATAAAATATCATATACTTGGTCGGTGTAAATAAGAGCATGAACTAGCTGATTTTTGACAGGTCAGAGTTGATTGATTGGAGACAGAACAATAACTTGACTGACAAATGTCCTCGATGTGTCCAGAGGGCAAAATTCTGAAATAGGTAAGAAGGACTGAGGAAGTGAGGTAGAAAATAGAAACAAAAAAAAAATGGAAATTTAATAAATTGGTCAGGAACTATCTTGTGCCTCTATTAATATGCAACTAACTCTTCAACGATCTCATCTCACCAAGGAAGAAATTTGTGTGATGGAGAAGTGATGGGGCCTGGCAAGGGGTGTGATTAGAGGGGGAAGGAGATTGACTTTGAGCATATAGAGCATATGTGGGTATCATTGCCAGAGTTAACAGCTTAGAAATTAATATCTACATAAATAAGTAACTAAAATAAAGTAAATTTTGACATGCTCTGAGGATGCCGTGAATTGATCTCCCAAGAGAGAACACCTTAGACTTTGTAGAAACAAAGATGGTGTCATGAAGGAGGATGCATTTGATTGGGACATGCATACTTAGAGAAACTAAAGGAAAGTTTGTCCAAATGCAGAACTTGAATATAGTGGTGATGTGATGCATACCTGGCTCTCAGTTACAAACAGCATCTATTCTCTTAATACATACTCACATAAGTGTGCATGAGGTAAGGTTTAACATCACCATGTGTCAATGGGGTACCTGAGGTCCAGAGATGTTTAGTAACACACCCAAGGCCACTATGGCAGGAACAGAAGTCAAAACTTGACTGTAGTCTTTTCGTTGTGCCTCAGGACTCCTCATTTCTTTCTACATAGGCGCATTATAAAAAGCAAAGGAACATTTTTGAGGTTCTCTGTTATGTGCTATGGTATGGTAATAGAGTAGACACCACATCGCAGGGGTGTGCTCCTTTGGAGACCTTGTCCAGAACATGGCGAATAAACCAGAACCCTATATTCTCAAGATCTCTGCACACCCTAGGGTATAATCCTTGTCCATGAGTCTAACATTGATTCATGCAGGTGAGATGGACTCCCAGTTTCTCAACTTGTAGAAAATTTATTTTTGAGATCTTTCACACATTTCTGCTGCTGCTGCAGACAGCCTATTTATTCATGTGATCTCTTATTTTGCCCCTAATTCAATGTGTCTACATTCAAAAATGCCTCACACCACTGAACTAAGGAAAAAGGTGTGGGATATCATTTAAAGACTATCAGGAACTTAAAGTTCAAAAATACCGAGATAATTGCTTTCTTTTTGTTTGTTTGTTTAATTTTTTTATTTTAAAGATGCAGGGTACAATTCAGGGTTAGGTATACAAACATTGATTATGCAGGTACCCTTATTGATGAGGTGTGTCCCTCCCTCCCCTAGCAGTTTCCCTCAATTGCCAATTCCATCCCCCTCCCCTGACAGTTTCCCACTACTGCCAATCCCTTTCCTATAGTATTGTGATCATTGTTCAAGGTCCACTTAGGAGTAAGAACATATGGTACTCTGTTCTTTGCTTCTGTGATAGATCACTGAGTATGATCGACTCTAAATCCATTCAAGTTGCTGTGAAGTCCATATGTTTGTCCTTCTTTATGACTGCATAATATTCTGTGCATATGTACCACATTTTTTTATTCAATCCAGCTTTGATGGGCAACATAGTTGGTTCCATGTTTTTGCTATTGTGAATGGACCTGTAACAAACAAACATGTGCAGGTATCTTTTGTGTAGAATGATTTGGGTTCCTCTGGGTATATTCCCAACAGGGGAATTGCTGGGTCATATGGAAGGTCAATTTCTAGTTCTTTCAGAAATCACCACACAGTCTTCCAAAGAGGTTGCACTAGTGTACATCCCCACCAGCAGTCTAGAAACGTTCCTTTTTCTCTGTATCCTCTCCAGCATCTGTTTGTGTATGTTTTATTAATGATGGCCATTCTTACTGGGGTTAGGTGGTATCTCAGTGTGGTTTTGATTTGCATTTCTCTGATGATTAGTGAGGTTGAGCACTTTTTCATGTGTCTGTTGGCTGCCCATATATCTTCTTTTGAGAAATGTCTATTCATGTTTTTAACCCACTTTTTAATGGGACTGTTTGTTTTTTTCCTTTCGGCATGTTTGAGTTCCCTCTAGACCCTAGATGTTAGGCCTTTGTCAGATATAGGGTTGGCAAATATTTTTTGCATTCTGTGGGCTGTCTCCCTGCTCTCTTGATGGTTTCTTTTGCTCTTCAGAAGCTTGTCAGTTTAATGAGGTCCCACTTGTCTTATTTATTTATTTATTTTTATTTTGGGGCAGGGGGTTGGAATCTCACTCCGTCGCCCAGGCTGGAGTGCAGTGGCACGATTCCAGCCACCACAGCCTTGACCTGCTGGGTTCTGGTGATCTTCTGCCTCAGTCTTCCAAGTAGCCAGAACTACAGGCACACGCTACCACGCCCGGTTAATTTTTGCTTTATTGTAGAGACGAGGTCTCATCAAGAAGCCTGGGTGGGTCTCGAACCTGTGGACTCAGACAATCCACTCACCTTGGCCTCCCAAAGAGCTGGGATTATAAACTGAGCCACCAAACCCGGCCTTGTCTTATTTCTTATGGTATGGACCCTTACGGTTCTGATCAGAACTTGGTTGCCAGTGCCAATTTCCATAAGGGCGTCTCCTGCGTTTTCTAAGATTCTTATAGTTTGAGGTTTTATGTTTAGGTCTTCGATCCATTTAGAGTTAATTTTTGTGTATCATGATCGGTAGAGGTCCTGTTTCAATCTTCTGCATGTGGTCAGCCAGTTTTCCCAGCACCACTTACTGAATAGGTTTTCCTCTCCCCAGTAGTTGCTATTGAAGAAAAGGCTGCCCACTCTCACCCCTCTTGTTCAACATTGTGTTGGAAGTAATAGCTAGGGCAATTAGACAAGAGAAGGAAATCAGGGGTATCCAAATGGGAAAAAGAGGAAGTCAAATTATCTCTCTTTGCTGATGATATGATCCTATACCTTGAAAATTCAAGAGAATCGATCAAAAACCTGCTTGCACTAATAAAGGACTTTGGCAAAGTCTCAGGGTACAAAATCAATGTGCAAAAGGCAGTTGCATTCCTATACACCAACAACGAGCAGGCAGAGACTCAAATAAAAAGCACAATCATATTCACAATAACCACCAAAAAAAATGTAATATTTTGGCATCTTCCTAATCAGAGAAGCAAAAGACCTTTACAATCAGAACTACAAAACACTGCTCAAAGAAATCCAAAAGCACAAACAAATGGAAAAATATTCCATACTCATGGATAGGAAGAATCAACATTGTTAAAATGTCCATCCTACCAAAGGCAATCTACAGATTCAATGCAATACCCATTAAATTACCAACATCATTCTTCTCAGACCTGGAAATGACAATACAGAAATTCATATGGAAACATAAACGACCACTAATAGCCAAAACAATTCTTTTTATTTATTTATTTATTTTTTTTGAGTTGGAGTCTCACTCTGTCGCCCAGACTGGAGTGCAGTTGCCGCTCCCGGCCACCGCAGCCTCAACCTGCTGGGCTCCGGCGATCCTTCCGCCTCAGCCTTCCAAGTAGCCGGAATTACAGGCATGCGCTACCATGCCCGGCTGATTTTTTTTTTTAATTGTAGAGATGAGGTCTCACTGCCCAGGCGGGTCTCGAACCCACGGGCTCAGGCAATCCACTCACCTCAGCCTCCCAAAGGCGCGGGATTAATGGCTGAGCCACCGAGCCTGGCTCAAAACAATTCTTAGCCAAAGAAACAAAGCAGGAGGTATCACACTTCCAGTCTTCAAGCTTTGCTATAAGGCTACAGTAATCAAAACAGCCTGATATTAGTACAAGAACAAGCATATACACCAATGGAACAGGATAGAGATTCTGGAAGCAAAGTCTCAATTTTTGAACCAACTCATCTTTGATAATTGTTTTCAAGTTTGAGTTGGTCACAGATGTCAGTGCTGAATCTAAAAAGCCATATGAATAAAGACTGTCCATACAGTCACCAAGCACAAGATGCCTCAGGGTGGACAAATTCCATTCTACTCTTCAACATCCCATTCCACAATACCTGTTGGTAGAGATGGAAGTGATAATTATTGAATTTGGAGAGAGCTAAAGACCAGGGTGAAGTTTGCCTAATTCATGTAAACACCATGATTTCTCTCTGCTTTCTGTCTTCATCCCCTGACCCATGTCCTGGCAATATTATTTACGTGTACCTTGTAGGAGTTTCCTAGAGACCTTCTCTGATCTATGGAACTTTGGCATTTGGATATTGCCATCAGACTTGGCATCACTTAGACTTTTAAAAATTACAGTTGCATATAATATAAGAAGTTCATAAATACTATTTTAGCCTTTTAGATGGGGGTAAATTATTTCTAAATTGAAAAGGAAAGATAATTTTTTTTTTTTGAGTTGGAGTTTCACTCCGTCGTCCAGACTGGAGTGCAGTGGCCGCTCCCAGCCACTGCAGCCCCGACCCGCTGGGCTCTAGCGATCCTTCCACCTCAACCTTCCAAGTAGCCAGAGTTACAGGCGCGTGCTACCACACCTGGCTGATTTTTTATTTATTGTAGAGGTGAGGTCTCGCTGCCCAGGCGGGTCTCGAACCCGCGGGCTCAGGCAATCCACTCACCTCAGCCTCCCAAAGACGTGAGATTACAGGCTGAGCCACCGAGCCCGGCTGGAAAGATAACTTTTCAAAAAATATAATTACATGCCTCCCAGTCTATAGGCTAGTAATCACAATATCTGGTATGATTATAAATTAATTGGGTTGACATTTTACAAGTAGATTAAAACTTATTCACTCAGGTGAACATTATTCTTTGAAGCAGTCTTGTAGAACACTTTTATAGTTATTTTAGCTATTAATAAGGTGTTCAAATGTTTTAGAAATTCTTCTTTTGATTTCAAATCCACTTTACAAAATGCAGAAAACATCAGTCATGAATCCACTGTGTTCCACATTGTTTATTGCCTTACCTTGTTCTAAACAATGTAGTTAATGGCCATTTTCCAAACAAATTTCCTAAAGCTTTAAGAAAATTCTCAAAGGGTATATCTGAGTTTTTAAAAAAGCAGAGTGGCATCATTGCATTAAGTATATAAGGGGCCTATTGGTACTTATTAAGAGCATCGAAGGTGAGGAGTCATATAATACAAGTTTAGAGGAAGGAGATCAGGAAGGATAAATCTGGAATTTTTTAAAGATCTAATTCACAACCTTTAGCTCCTGACAAAATTGAAACATTGCTGGATTTAATCTGGTTCCTGAACTTTGTGTTTCAAAGCGCTCTACAAAACTCTGTGGAACCCTCTGAATTTCTGTTACTGAGGCTTTTGGCCCTTCCCAGTGGACAATTAGGTCATAGCCTGTCTGTTTCAACATACTGGTCCTTCTTCGGCCCGTGGCTCTTCCAATTTTCCCCCCAGCATTTTTGAAGTGATATGTAGCTTCCTAAGGTCCTCATGTGGAAAAATAAAAGAAGAAATAGTTTAATTGGAATACGCAATTCCAATATTTGTTTACAACTCAGTAATGTTACTTGGAACTATCAATAATTATCTGTTTCAAGAGTTGTAGTGGAATTAAACTTATTTTCCCAAATAAATATGATGCTGGTCACATAAACAGAGTGACCAAATATGCAAGAATATATATCAATTAGGTGTCAGTGAGATAATTCATGTTGTTCACTATCTCCAAGCCTCACTAGAAAGCCCCACTGAAGTTGTCCCTTCTGTAAAAGATTTTTTGGATGATACTGCTATACAACCATCTCATTCACTACCTGTGACACTTATTTCACAGTTACTCAACCACCTATCTGCAATTTCTGCTATGTTGTTAGCTAAAATATCTGTTGAAAACATTAAATAATTCTTAGTTTTTTTCACTTTTTGTCTTGTTTCTTGAATTCCCTTATTATAGTGGAACGCCATTAGAGCTCAGATAATATCTAGTCCTACTCTGTATCCCCAATACCACTAGATTTAAGAGTTACTTGTTAATTGATTATTGGTGGATATTCCTTGTATTTAATTGCTTACTTGGTAGGTATAAAAATTTCACTTTGGAGAATGGGTGCATTTTTATTAACACTCTCCCTTTATTTACCTTACTCTCACTCTACTTTGACAATTAGAATTTTTGGCAAAGTCTCTAGATTAGGAAAAAAGGTGGAGGGGCTCTTAGTTCCTGAATTTCCCTGTAGTCTGTAGGTGACATGAACTAAAACATGACTGGTAAGATCTAAAGTTTTCAGGGAAAGTTAAGGGAGCAGAAGAAGTCTGTGAGAGGAGAACACATTGATATGACTATTGGGAAAAAAAGAAAAACAGGAGTGCCTCATTTCATTGAAAAATTCTGTCCATGACATTTACCTGTGATATTTGTAATCAAAATTTAGTTAAAGTATTAGAAGGCAGGATTGTAAATGTATAACACATGTGAATAGCAAATATAGGACCAAAAAGATATGTTAAAATTTAACAGAAATATTATTAACTCTTATACCTAGATTTTAAAAGTAAACTACCTATCATAAAGTATTCATTAGCAGATCAGATTGAAAACAATTATCAAGATTTTTGTTGAAAAGTTGTCCAATATGACTGCTAAGAAAACAGCATTAATTTATGATAATAACAATACGAAGTCAGATGTTCCCATATTCCCATATTTTAAAACAATGCCCAATGGGGTCATCGATTTTTTAAAAGCAATTACAGTCTATTCTCTGATTAAAAGTGAAGAATTTCCTTTTCAGTTGATAAGGCACAGAGTGTTTATCTTGGATGGTTCTTAGAAGCAAGTTGGTCTGAGCTATCCATCTGCTTTTATGCTTTTATCATCTGCTCATATCTGGAGCACAGTGCTTAGCTATGGCCAAGATATTTAAAATAATATTGATATATTAAGGTAAATCTATAAGACAATGACCAGGATAAGAAGACTAGAAACCAAGTCACATCATTAAGAGTTATAGCAGGTGAGACTGTTAATACAAGAGAAAACTAAGAAAAAATAAAATAAAGAAGACTTCTTCAAATATTTGAAGCACTAATATGTGGACATAGTACTATTTGTATTGTAAAAGCTATTGCTAATCTGTGTATATTAAGAGAGTATTCAGCCAAAGAGAAGTTTCCTGACAAATTGAATTGCACACAATAGGATCAGATGACTCAGAAGTAAGAACTAAGAACTCTACCTTAGTGAAACTGTTCAAATAGGTATGTAAAAAACACCTGTTATGGATTCTTAAAAGGGATTCTAATACTGCAGACAAGGTGGCCAATGTGGTTCTCTCCCCATCCTGAAATACACATGCAATAATAACAGAATCATAAAGTGGAGTTCATTTTCCAAATAAAACCTCAAGTTATCATTAATATAATCAAAGGTTTTGAAACATTTGACTTTTGTAATATGTAAAAATTGTTTATTGGATGGGTTCATTAACAAAGCAGAACAAACTATCAGAGTGGAAATAACATTCTCTTTCCATGGGATGTAAGACTTTACAGTGCAGTGAAATCAAAACCTTTGGCTACAGAAGATAACCTAGACCACTGTAATAATTGTCAAGGAAGCTTTTGAAATGGATTCCTGTGGGATTCATGCCTGTGTTTCTTTCCTTGTTCATGTGCTGTGCTAAGTATTATGACATCAAAGTCAGGGTTATAAAGTGAACTTTGTTGAAATCACAAGCAACATTCATTCTCATATAACCTCTGAGAATTTCCCACATTTGTTTTTATTTTAGAAATGTTCATCTAATTTAACTGTCACCTGACTTTTATTTCTCATCATGCAGGGATGCCCGGTATGATAAGGATCTAATAAGTTAAAAGCCACTTTCAGCCTCATTGTCCCTTTGTGTTAACAAAGCCTCATAAAAGCAGACCTATAGCTCAGACCAACTTGCTTCTATGACCATCCAAGATAAACACTTTGTGCCTTATCAACTGAAAAGGAAATTCTTCATTTTTTATCAGAGAGTAGACTATAGTTGCTTTAAAAAATCGATGACCCCATTTGGCATTTTTTTAATAAATATTTTTTAAAAAATTAAACCAGAGAGAAACAACTAGATCTCCCACTAAGAACCCTCCCTTATAAATCCTGAGTTAAACAACAAATGTTAACTCTTGGCTAACAAGCTGAATAAAGATAGAAGTGTAGATTCTATATAAGCTATCAGGAATTTTAATGAGATCATAAAACTAAAATCCTTCATTATAATGATTTCAAATGTCATAAAAAGTTTGTATTCCAAGTTTATACCCAAAGTCTTACCTCATATAAAGTACTTTACTAGCTCCCAGACCACAAAGCATCCTATATCCTACCTCCCTATTTCTTCTGTTCACAATGACACTCCTGTCCTTTAAGCTAATATGTGCTTTTACTGTTCGTTTGAGAACCACATATTGCAGTGCCCTTGCATTTGTTCTGGCATGGACCTATCATTTTTTTATGAATGGACTTCAATATTCTCAAGACTGGAAGCCGTGTTGGCCTAGTGCACCGTTTTATACCCAGAGGTGCTCTACTAGTAAGAAAATAACAATAAAAGCAGTGAACACATTTGGAAAAAGTTGTAGGCCAAAATAGTGGGAGCCTCAAAATTAGAATACAAATTAACATAAATAAGTGCATAAATAGACCAAAAGAAAAAGTATGGCAGTATTTGGATCTAATATTTCACTTAATATAAACTCAGCCAAAACTCTCACCAGAAATACCCAGAATGAGTCACACTCTGTATTCCAAACCCAACTGACATGTCTCAGAGAAAAGACAGTGTTTTTCCTTCACCCTTATGTAAGACTCATCTCCCAGGTTTTTATTTCCTTTCATAAAATGATTCTTTCTTCTGATGATGAATGGTAGAAACTTCCACACCCAAAAGATGATTGCTTGGCTTACAACTTCATTAGGACAATTCAATTACATCAAAATACAACTATCCGTTATATTTAATACATCACAAATATCAGTTTTATAATATAGTACATCATAGGTCGTCTATTTACTTTTCTGATTCTTCTCCCATGTGAGGTGAAGCTCACTACTTTTTGTCACCTGAGTGATTGGAGGTAGATGGGCAAAAATTTCAACTTTTTTTTTCCTCAGACAAACAAGAACTCATGTATTTGTCAGACACAGTGAAGAAAGAAATGCCAAACTCAACTGTAATTAAAAACTGTTTAATGAAGAGGCTATTTACAAAGTGTTACAGGATTAAGGAAGACCAACAGGCAGTGGTGAAGCTGGTAACAGTGAGATAGTGATTGTAAGTGGAAAGTGCCATTTTGAATCCAGTGAGATCTGTAGGTGACATATAGAAAAGGAAGACTTTCCTTGACCAGTCCATCCTTTGTATCCAGGGACAAATGTCAGTACCCTGTGCATGTCTATGAAGACTTGGAGGTGACCTTTCAGCTCCCTTCAGAGCTAGAGTTTCACCCCTCAGAGGATAAAATATTCAGCCATTGATGCACCACCATCCATCTGCAAAGGAAACAACTGAGGAAATTAAAAAGCCAAATTCTCTCCTCCCCATCCTTCTGAACTCTGGTATGGCTTCTTGACTGAATCCGTCCAGAAGCAAAGGGAAAATGGTCCCGTTAATGAAGTCTATAAGAGTCAGTACTGAAAGAAGGCAGGAGTGAATCCAGAACAGATTTAATGGAATAGAGAATGTCCATTAAAACACAAAACTCAGTGTGACCAGTGAATGCTTTATAATATACAGAAGTGTTGAGCTATGCAGCTGTGGCTTCTTGTCCTCAAATTAATAACCACAGAGGAATTCTCTGCTAAGAAATTTACTGAGAATAAAAAGCAATAGTTTAGCTAATAAGTTAATTCTGCTGGCGTGGTGGCATGGAACTGCAGTCTCAGCTACTCAGGAGACTAGAACAGGGAAATTGCTGGAGACCAGAAGTTTGAGGCCAGCCTAAGCAGTATAGTGTGACTCTGTCTCCAAATATGAATAGGTAGATAGATAGATAGATAGATAGATAGATAGATAGATAGATAGATAGATAGATAGGTAGATAAACAGATAATTGTAAATTCTACTTTACATTTAAATTGAATTTGCCAAAGAAGACAAAGCTTACTACTAATTTTAATTAGAGTTGTTTTTGTTGTTGTTGTCAATCTACCAGATTTCGCTAAAAGGTCTTAGATTTAACAACATATTCTTGCAAAATAGTAAAAAATGAAGTATCAAAACTGACGTGAGTGTGCAAATTCTAACAGAAGACATCAGTTAATGACACTTGTTCAAAGCATCCTGGAAAACTAAAAATTTGATGAGTTACTGATATAATTTTATAATAAGTTAATCCGTTTGTCATGAGAGACAGTGTTTTTTCTAATGATTTTTACTTAAGCGCAAGATCAGAGCAAAGATTTAGAATGGCAACTTGTTAGCTATGTTTTAGATGAATTAAAGGAGACATCACTGGGCAGTCAGGGGTAGAGAGGTAAGAGATAATGTTAGTGATCTACTTGATCAAGGATGGGGTAGGGCCAGGAAATAAGGAGATATACTTGGTCAAGGATGTGCTGTATGAAAATTGGATTTGGTAATTTAGTGGAAATTGAGGTCAATAGGAAAAAAACGTGCCAATACATATATTTAGGGGGCAGGATAAGGAAGATGATACATCAAAAAGAGAACAAAATCCTTTGCAATACAAGAGATGGATTAATTTGGAGAAGTCATCAACTTAAATCTATGTTTATTCATTTCTATGTAATATATTGATGAAAAAGGCTAGTAAATAATTTTCACTTGAATGGACAGATATCCAGAGGTTTTGTCTGTGGTGCCTGTAACCAGGCTTTCGATAAACATCGATAGCTGCATTTACCTGTTTCCTTTTACTCCCATTCACAACTGCTTCAGAGATATTCATGTCAAGGGCATGAAACAGGGGCACATACAGTGTGAAGCCATTGTAGAATAAGACTTGCCTTTTACCTGCCTCAAGATTAGAAATAGGATTTTTGCGAAAACACTTGTACATTGTAAACAAACAATAAATGGGTTGTAAATTGAAGAGATTCAAAAGAGTTTCAAGATTTTTATTTATATATTTTAAGAAGTGTCAAGAAAGAAATAACAAATCTGCTATTTTAAACAAATAATTACTATCTACTATGAAACATGAATAGTTTCATGAGCTAGAGATACTGTATAAAATAATATTAATGAGACTTTCTAAAAGTTTAGCTTAGTGTACCTTAGGAGATGGAAAATTTGGACAGGTGCCTTAGCCAGGAAAACATACTGTACTATACTGTAGGTTCAATGACAGCAAAAAGCACATATGTCTTATTCACTGTGCCTGGAGCCCTGTAGGTCTTCAGTAAATATTTATTTTTGAATAAAATAAAAAAATATATTTGTGTAAAACAATGGGCAGTTAAAATATTTTGAAAAAATAGAAATTAACAAATGGTACTATTTTTACCCAATATCCAAATGGTTTATGTTTCTATAATATTTAAAACAATATGGTACTTTATAAGAGTTGATGGAAAGTTTAATGGAACAGAATACATAATACTGTATATGCATGTATGCATGTGCATATACATATATTTTTTTTTTGGGGGGGGAAATAATTATCACCTTTTCTTATACTATGTACTAAAGGATTTTAAGATAAACTGAAAAGTCATAGTAAAAAAAAGAAAGGAATCATAAAATGTAAAGAAAATATGCAAGTGAATATATTAACATGCTTATTCTTCATGGTTCACATTAACCCAGGGCCCCTGTGAAACAGGCCTGACTTTCACAAATTACTTTTTACTATTTCAATTTTGCCTCTGGCTTATAACATTAGAAGTAAGTGATCTGTAAGAGTTATGACCACTAGAGGAGAAAGGCATAAAATATTCTAAGATGTCCAAAACGTTAGCTTCTTTTTGTCTAAGCCAGCCAAGAGAACTAAATCATTTGCAGTTGAGTTTTGAGGAACATATGAATCATCAGATTTTCCCTGAAATAGAGTGATCAAATTTAGAGCTTGACAGAGTCAAGTTCATTTAGGTATAAGACTTTTTGTTGTTGTTTTACTGAGAAATACTTTCATTACTTTTTCTCCCTGAAAACTTCCTTAAGCCCCTTAAAAATTCCCTTAGAAATAAATAGGATATTTATTGATTTTAAAAGATGCAGCTACTACTGAATCAGTTAGTAAGTTTATAAAAATAAACTTAGGTTAAAACATCTAAATGTTCCCACCAAAAAGAATCTTAAAATCCTGTAGGTTTTTAATTTCTGAGAACTTGCCCAGGCAATTATTGCCATCTCCTTAAATAACTGGAATAATAGAATAAACATGACTTTCAAACCAGACTTTCTTCCAATATTCCAGTACTGCTTTGGAAACTGCAGCATGTACCTTGAGTAGACAACTCAGATATCCTGAACCCTCATAGCTCTACACTTAAAAGTCCCCTTTTCCATGGAATGCTTCTCTTCTATGAAATTTTTATCCAAATTACAATAATAATTTAACATTAATTAGTGTTTTATATCATTGATGTGACAACAACTCAGCATTGTACCCACAATATATATGTTTTGTCCAATAGCAGAGATCATTTTTATGATCATATATGGTCTGGTCTACAAATTTTGGGGCTTGATCTTACCTAACTTCTCAACTAACATAATCTTAGTTATAAGTAAACATAAGAGTATTCATAAAAAATTGGGTTTCAACAATAGACTTATCTAATGTATTTCTATTCATTTCTACTGTTGTCTCTACCCACTGGCCAATTTCCTGTTTATCTAATCTATGTAGTCTTCCACTTTCCTGTTCTTTCCAAATTTGCTACTTATAAAAAGTCACCTAAGTGTCATACTTCATTAACTAGTATAATCTCTGACTTTCAAAAGAATAGAATCTATATCCCACTGGGAGAGTTGCTAAAACAAGATGACAATAACTATGCATCAGTGCAAACAGAAAAACGAGAGGTACTGAAGATTGAGGAATTTTTTTTGGAATATTCATCCTTGTCAATTTCCTTTCTTAGTTTTTGCTAAAAATAATTGCTTTTAAAATTTCTTGCATTGAAATTTCACCCATCATTTTAATTGTGAACTTTACTGTAGAAATAAGCAGTATAATTTCCAATAAACAAGCTTTGGGGTAATTTTATGACCATATTTTATTGAGGTGAATAATAAAGTAGGCTGGCTGAAGAGGAGATATACAAAGCTAAATAGTTAACAAATGTTATTCAGAGTGTCTAATGAGCTTCAGGTTTTAAAGATGAAGCATTTCGACATTTTATATATATATTTCTTAAGAAGGAAGAAAATTTGTAAATAACATCTATTTTTTGAGACATGCAAAAAGTTCTGTGAAGTGGTTGCTAGTGTATAACCAAACACTTTTCAACAGGTATGAGTACTAATAAGTGTATGGCTTGTTCGTATTATATTTCATTAAATGAGTAAGTTCAATGGTTGTCATTGCCTGATTTCATTAAAAGCTTGTCTCATAAATATGCTATGTTTATGGTTATACAGATTACTATGAGATTCCATTTCTTTATAAGATTTACTAGTTAAAAACCCTCATACCTACTATTGCATAAAATAACTTCTCAGCATACTCTGGGATTTTCCATATTCAAAATACTACTTCTTCATCCATTTTTTATAGCTGTAATTCACAAAACTGCAGGGAAAAAAAAAGAAGAGAAAGAGAAGAAGAAAAAGAAGAAACAAGAAGCAGAAAACGAAGAAGGAGGAGGAGGAGGACGAGGAGAAGGAGGAGGAGGAGGAGAAGAACTACTCATGCATGGTGTCCAAACCCTCAGTGTGCATTTTTACTTTTGTATTCTATTTTATTTTATTTTTTCTCTCATCTGCTATCCTTATTTTCCTCATTTAATTTGTTTCCTTCTCTTGAGTCAAAAACAAAACTGTCTTCTTCATGAATATTTCTCAAAAACATCAAACTATCTTAAACTTTAATCTAGCATGAAAAGATGTATTTATTTAATATGCTTTTAAATATTTATTCAACAAGTATATGGTGTCTGAATATATGCCAAGTGTTGGCTAAGCCTGGAAATAAAAGTGTTGAGGAGAAGAGGTAACCCCTACTCTAGCTGAACTAGGTGTTTGTCTTCATGTATATTTGTCCTATTTTAGACTGAAGATTGTCTGAGGGATAGAATTACTTCTAATAACTTCCTTATTAAGTGCAGAAGATAGTTGTTCAACACATGGATGAAACACAACAGTGAATAAAACCACCCAGTAGATTGTTCTGGAACATGGATCCACACATTTTTTTCTGTCAAAGGTCAAAGTGTACATATTTTCAACTGTGTAGCCCATTTGTTCTTGGTAGCTACTAGTTCAATCTGCCACTGGGGCATGAAAGCAACCTTGCAGAAAAAAGGAAAAAAACAAAGAACTCCATTAAAAAGTGGGCAAAAAGATATCAATAGGCACTTCTGAAAAGAAGACATATGGGAAGCCAACAGACACATGAAAAAAATACTCAGCTTTACTAATCATCAAAGAAATGCAAATTCAAACCACACTGAGATATTATCTAGCTCCAGTCAGGATGGCCATAATGAATAACTCAAAAAAATGACAAATGCTGGAGGGATGCAGGGAAAAGAGAACACTTCTACACTGTTGGTAGGAGTGTAAACTAATATAATGTCTGTGGAAAACTGTGTGGCTATTCCTAAAAGATCTAAAAATCGACCTTCCATATGACCCAGCAATCCACCTTCTGAAAATATACCCGGAGGAACTCAAATCACTCTATGGGGAAAAAACCTGCACACACGTTTATTGCAACATTGTTCACAATGACAAAAACATGGGAACAACCATACTGCTCACTGGAAGTGGACTGGATTAAAAATGCATGGTACATATACATGATGGAATATTATGCAGCCATAAAGAAGGTCAAAGTTTGCAGCAACTTGGTTAGATTTAGAGTCTGTAATACTCAGTGATCTATCATAGAACAACAAACTGAATATCACATGTTCTCATTCATAAACAGACCCTGAACAATTATCATAATATTACAAGAAAGGGATTGTCAGTAGTGTGAAACTGCCTGGGGAAGGGGCGCACACTTCATCAACAAGGGTACCTGATCACAAACCAGGTGAAGTAGGGACCAAAGTGAGACCCAAACTTTACCTATACAATGACCATTTGAATATCTAAGCCTGAACTGTACCTCATGTCTTTAAAATAAAAATGTTTTAAAAAGAAAGAAAACAATTGTAAATAATACAGAAGTGAGTGGCCATGTCTACATTCTAATAAAACTTTATTTACTAAAGTAGGCAGATGACCTAATTTGACCCTTGTGTTGTTGTTTGAGGGCATTTCTTGTCTTAATCTGGAGTTCCTGGAAGCAAAGCCTGATGTGGGTTCATGGGTAAAACCTATTAAGGGATAGAGGCATATGGGATGGGAAAAAAGAAGGAGCAGAACAGTGGTCTCAGGTAAAGCTCAGCCCTGCTTGACCCACTGCAGGGAAAGGAGTCCCTCAGAAGCATCAAATCCCTGCAGTGTCATTTACTCACTGGGCAAAGGAACAGGATTTTGTGCCCACCTACCTCCACCAGTCAGTTATTTGCTATGGGCTGCTGAGGGGAGAGCATGGAGCATGAGGAGTCCTTAAGTTCTTTAGATAAAGGCTTCTGGGAGCCAAGGGTAACTCTTCAGGAAGCAGGCAGCTCACACACTGTTGGTAAGTATTAGTGTAAGTACATTGAAGGACATGAACACATAGGAGGACAATCTGTTTATATCCGAACTGGAATTTTTGAACCCTTTTCTCCCTGTGAAAAAAATGTATGTTACTTATAATCTCAGGCGTTTCCATCTCCATGAGTCTGCTCCAACAGGGTGACTGGACTCCTTATATGGAAATTCAGACCTCCCAAAACCCACTAACAGAAACTTCCAGGCATGCAGTGATGCAAACCCAGACTGAATGGGCCCAGTGTCACTTCTGCCGCCTGGTAGCTAGTGAAATGTGTCCCAGGACCAGCTCAGATTCATTTTGCAAGGGTGGGATTCCCCATCCCTCCTAGGACAATGGGCCACTGGGGCCTTTTTTTTAGAGCAGATACTGCAGGTGTCTTATGAGCCTCTGTGTGACCTTATGTCAGACTACCTCCACCTTCATACCCTCACTTTGCACAAGCTGACCACCATGCTATGACAAGCCAAGAAGATCAGAGGCACAGCCCTTATACTCACCTAAAATAATACCCTCCCTTTTACACTCTATCTCTACAGCTTGCTTTCTTTTCCTTCATAGCACAATTCCTAACTTGACTTATAATCTATTTGTTGATTGTTGTACCTCCATTGGAATGTAAATACCACAGATTTGGGGAGTTTGATTGTTTCTACTTGTTTATTGATACATCCTCAGTGTAGAGAATGCCTGGAACATTGTAGTTGTTCTGTAAACACTTGTCAAAAAGGTACATAAGTTTGGAATTGTGCATTGTATTTTATCCATAAAATTTCCATTTCAAGTATTTATTCTCAGAGAATAATAGAATAAGTGCATGTGTTAGCACAGACATTAATATCAGTGTTGTTTATAATATCTATTTTATTTACAACTGAAGTTTTTATTGGCATCTTCAATAATAATCAGTAACTAAAAAAATTATGTTTTCGCCATTTATTGACATTGACAGGTACATCTCTAAGACATGCTTTAGATTAGATACGGTGCATCAAAAGGAGCAGATGTAATACTCTTTATGGAATTTTACATGTGTGTATACATGCACACGAGAAAGAGAGAGGGAGAAATGTCTGCAATAATGTTTAGCAAAATAGTGATTAACTTTGTATGATGGGATTTGAATGATTTTTATTTTCTCTGCTATTGTTTTCTTTGCTGATTTAATTTCATTCATGAGTATATAATATATACACCATAAAACAGAAACATTACATTTACTTTATTTTAGTAAAAAGTAGTTCAATTTAACTTGTACTATCTCTATGAAGCCTGTCGCATTTTCAATCACCTCCAATGTAATAGTTAACAGTTTTTTAAATTGTGTCATTTATGCGTTTTTGTTCTTTTTTTGTCTATAATAAAACCATGTATTTCTAGATTGCAACAGAAAAGCTCTGCTCAAATTAGGCTTTCTCTCAGATTAAATAGTAAAAGCTTGAATATTTATCAGTGTAGTGAACAAAAATGACCATAAAAATGTATCAACCACCATCTTTTTATTAAAGGAAGATCTTAGTTTTTACAGAGCTCTAGATGGTAAAGCATGATTACTTGATGGCTTTCCAGAAACATTTTATTGGGAAATGAGGGATTGACAGAAAAAAAAGTTATTAAGTTAGAAGTACTGTGTAAGAAAAGCACATAACTGTTGACCCAAAGCTCATCCAACTCTCCCTTTTCCTTGTTTTAAATAACACTCTCTTACTTCTTATCTCTGCTCATCCACTGATGTTCTTGAACTACTCTTGTCCCTGGTGCCATGATTACTCACCTACATAAATTCTTAGATCATCGCTTAATACCCATGCCCACTTTGAAGGTGCTGCACACTCAGCAGCATTTTCTAAGTAATTGTTGAATTCAAAACCATCCCTGCATGTTCTTCCAAATTTCTAGATTGTCCAGCACTACAATTTATACTTAAATCAGAGCAGCTTTGCAATTTAGCTGTGGAAATGCCTTGTGTCTGAGACACGGGTGTATTTATTACACTTCTTCCAAGAAACAGCTCACTTTTGTGTCCTATAGCTACTCATGAAATATTCACAGCAGTATCACAGTTTTATTATTTAAATGAAATAATATATTTGGCATAGCACTCAGTGCGCAGAAAACTCTCAATAAATGCTAACCTCTGTGTCTAGGTCTCTCTCCCCTTCCAGACAAAGTACATTTTATAAATCATAACTGAAACATATTGAATTTTGGTACAAATTTCTAAGAGAATTTCTGGCAAGTACTGACTCTGTTTTCACCAATTGTAACAAAAAAGAAGAAAGATCTTGGAAACCCTGTAGCATCAACAGGTAAGTATGAGAATTCGATGGCTATGGATGTGAACATAAGTTCATGTATATTTTACCTCCAAATATCAATTCAGGCTGAGCTTTGCTTTATTATCTATCACCACAGTAAACTTTCTGGGCTTCACTCAACAGTGACAGATAATTTATCACATATCCCAATAAATATGAATTTATAGTTAGAGGTCAGGATGAATGTTATTCCAAGCAACAGTTGTTGAATTGGCAAACTACACTTCACCATAAATAGGGTTACCTTGGAAAATTGTTGAGCCATGAAGTGCACATCACGAAGACATCTGATACTTGAAAAAGAATCCTGAATTAACCAGTAAAAAGGAGCTGTCTTCCTGATAGATGGGTAAAAATTAATCCTGTCTGCTGATTCATAGCAAATCATATAATTCCTATCTTCTCCCACACCAAAATGCTACTCCCTGCATGTCAGACTTTATCTTTAAAATATAGATTAATATTCTTCCACCTTCCATAGCTGCTTAGAGTCTTACTCTTATTTCAACTACAATAGCTGAATCCTATCTTGATTGTGCCATGTGTTAAGGACACTTTAAGAGGATTGCTATGTAATAGACGTTAGTACTTCTAAGTTAATTATCTTTGCAGCTTATTTATTTGAGTTGTTAGTAATTTTAATTTCTCTCTGATATATTTAAGAAATTCTATTAAAATGCTAAGAGGTTCAGCCCAATATGAAGGCTAAACAATAATTATTAATCACCATTTATCTCTAGTTTACTAACATCACAAAGCAATCAAGTTTCATTTATCATTTTATTAGGTTTTGAAAGATGATATTAGTATTACCCAAAAATCATATTTCATAGTCAGAAATGCATCATGCTGCCAGTAAATATATTATAAATATTAATTAAAACTGTATCTGTACGTACATGAAAGGAAGTCACATATTTCAGATCCTGTCCTTATAAACATACATATGGATTAGTTTAAAATAATATTTTCACTAGTGATTTATTCAAACTTTCTCAAGACAGAGAAATCACAAGTCTTGTGGTTTTTTGTTCTGATATACCTGCTTCCGAAACACATAGAAAATAAAGTTATCCAGTGTGTTTCACTTTTTTAAAAAAATCTCAATTAAATTGAAAATTTGAATAACATTTTCATTTTTTTCTTATGTGTTTATGTAGTGTTCTCACTTTTCTATCATCTGCTGCTGCACAAATATTTGTAGCACTTATTTAATAATCAATTCCACATACTATTTGATATCTGTTGTGTTGTCTCTCAGCAAATAAAATGTTGCTCTTTAACTTTTTCTCCATCTTTACAAAGGCAAGTACAGTTTACTTTGTTAAATTTGATGGGGGAAAGAGCCCTATAGATGATCAAATATCTTCATTCAGTAGATTTTAGCAGTGAGGCTCAAAGAGTTCAAGTGACTTACATAACATCATGTACATTATTTTGGGCAGTTCTAGAAGGAAAATGGATATTTATCTTCTTGCCTAATGTTCTTTCCTGATATTTCCTTGGCTATACATGTATGGGTTGAGTGGATAACTCTACTTATAGGGATCTCAATTTAACATTCCAAATAAAAATCACTCGACCCGACCATAGGCCACTTACCCTTGCCCAGAAAGGCCTGTTGTTTTGTTCCTCTCTTTCAGCACCATCTGAATACATAAAACATACAGGTTCTTCTTGACCTTTCTTGTAAAGAACAGTCTTTTTCTGTTTGATCCTAAGATGCTTGCAAATCCTGAATTTAGATTGTTCTTCCTAATGTAATCGTTGTTTTTCTTTAATTCTTTTTTATTTTAAAGATATGGGGTATAATTCAGAATTAGGTATATAAGTGGTCATCGTACAGGAAAAGTTTGGGCCTCCCTTTGGTCTCCACTTCACCTGGTTTGAGATCAGGTATTCTTATTGATGTTATGTCTCCCCCCTCCCTCCCCTGACAGTTTCCGGCTACTACCAATTCCTTCCTTACAGTATTATGGTAAATATTTAGGGTCCACTTATGAGTGAGAACATGTGGGACTCGGTTCTTTTGTTCTGTGATAGATCACTTAGGATTATAGACTCTAAATCCATCCAGGTTACTGAGAAGTCCATAATTTTTTCATGCCATCGTGTATACGTATCACGTTTTTTTTTATTCAGTCCACTTTCGATGGGCAGCGTAGTTGGTTCCATGTTTTTATTCTTGTGAATAATAAAAACAATAAACATGTGTGTGCAGGTATCTTTTTTGTAGAGTGATTTAAGTTTCCAGGTATATTCCCAGTCATATGGAAAGTCAATTTCTAGTTCTTTTAGGAATCACCACACTGTTTTCCATAGAGGTTGAACTGGTGTGCATTCCCACCAGCAGTGTAAAAGCATTCCCTTTTCTGCACATTCTTACCAGCATCTGTTGTTTTTTATTTTACTAATGATGGCCATTCTTACCAGAGTTTGGTGGTGTCTCAATGTGGTTTTGATTTGCGTTTCTCTGATGATAAGTGAGGTAGAGCATTTTTTCATGTGTATGTTGGCTACTTGTATATCTTCTTTTGAGAAAAGTTTATTCATGTAGTTTGCACCCTTTTTAATGGGACGTTTGTTTTGTTCCTTTTAAGTACATTTGAGTTCCTTGTAGATGCTAGGCCTTTGTCAGATATGCATTTGACAAATATTTTTTTCCCATTCTGTAAGCTGTCTCCCCACTCTCTTGATGGTTTCTTTTGCTTTGCAGAAGTTTTTCAGTTTGATGAGATCCCACGTGTCTACCTTATCTCTTATGGCATGGGATTTTGGGGCTTTGATCAGGAATTAGTTGCCTATTCCAATTTCCATAAAGGTGTCTACTGCATTTTCTAAGATTCTTAAAGTTGGAGGTTTTAGGTTTAGGTCTTTTGAGTTTAATAGCTTTAGGCATACAAGTTTTTTTTATTACATAGTTGCTTTGTATAGTGCTGAAGAAGTCTGGGATTTATGTGTACCTGTCAACCTCTTCAGTGCACACTGTACCCACTAGGTAATTTGTCATCCCTCCCTCTTCCCATCTTTCCCTTTCGGACTCTCCAATGTCCATGATGCCATTCTATTTGCCTTTTCAGGCCCTTCACTTAATGTGTAATAGTCTTTTTGAGTAAAGCTTCTCCTTAACCTCCATTTGGATTTTTTTTTTAATTTGACATCATTATTAGACATAGGTCATAGAGAGAAGATTTTTTCTTTTACTCTTTCATCTGTCATTTTCCTATAAAAAGCAGAAGTCAAATAGTATTATATTTTTGGTGCCAGCATACCCTAAAAGTAACAAAAACCTAATATTTTATTCTTAATTTATTTGGCATCCTCAAGCAACAATAGTAGTAATGTCTGTGAACTGGTAATAGAAAATGATGAGGTATTCTGAGCAGCTGTCAGCAATATCATACTATTAACCATATAGGCAGTGACTTCAGGGAAGACTAATCAGAGTTCATATTTTATATCTAAATTTTATTTTTAAACAGCAATAAGATAGGCTATCTCAGGAAATTCAGCATAACCAAAATCAGTGGAACTTCAGTCTAGTGACTTAATACCATCTGAAATACACTAAAGATAGCTACTTTAGAATGATAAGGCCTGAAATATGGTTGCTGGTTCGAACTTAATGTATGAAGAATAATAAAACCATTTCACAAAGAAAATAATGTAACATAAAGTGAGATAAGAAAAGAATATCAATGTATCTGGCATTAGTAACTCCACATGTCAGAGCATTATTACTAGAACAATTTACTATTATATCTTATTTAAATACAACATTATTTCCAAAGCAGACTACCAGATATGGTTTTCACTTTTCTATGGACTCTATTTCAAGACGTCAAAAAACTTTCCAACTGTTTTATAGAGTTATCTTCTTCCTCAAGAGTTAGAAAATGAGGCATTGAAAGGTTAAGTTGCTCAGGAGAAAGAATTATAGATTGGAAAGTGCTCCATATCCATTCTTTTTTTACTTGCAAAAGGAGCCTGAGTTTATTGAGGTTCACTCAATTGATTCTTTATTTTAATAGAATCTGAATTCTATTTTACATGTTTTTAGACCGGATTACATTCTAAAAGGTGGAAGACTTGATGTGTTGGCTGTATTTTTATATTTTAGGAGAAAATAACCAGAGAATATACAGAAATCACTGTAAAGGTTTTTCAACCATTCAACTTCTACAGTTTAATTTTGAAAAATCAGCCACAGTATAATGAAGGAGACAGAGATGTATAAGTCAAACTGAGATTATCATTTTGTTTTATTTTTAATCTTTTATTGAGAGATAATTTACAATAAATAAGATGTACGCCTTTTGGTGTTATAGGTTACAGACTTGGGACTCCCTTTCTGTTGTCATATATACAATAGAAAAAATGCAGTATATATTAATATATAGTACATATATAAAACATGCAATGATATAGTGTACAAAATGTCCTTGAGAAAGGAATACACAAAGTGTTTTAAAGACACAAGGAGAGGTCAGCTTGGCTGGATCAAACAGTATAAACAATCACTGCAAGAGACAACTGAAGGGGCAGCTTAGGGCTTAAACCTGGAGATTCTTAAATTCAGGTTAAGAAATTTGCAATCTTTCTTGTGTTTTGTTACAAGGGACTAAGGATGAATTTTGATATGCTTAAAAACATTTATACAAATTAAATCTAATGTGAGTATTTTGAAGGTTGAATGACAAAGCTGAAGTTCTTTAGATAATTTTGAAGGGTATTGTACATAAGTTCTTTTTCTTTTCTTTTCTTTTCTTTTTTCTTCAGTCGGTGTCTCACTCTGTTTCCCAGGCTAGAGTACAGTGGCATAATCATGGCTCACCACAGTTTAAAGCTCTTGAGCTCAAATAACCCTCCTTCCTCAGCCTTCCAAGAAGCTGGGTCTACAGGCATGTGTCGCCATGCCCGGCTAACTTTTTTAATTTTTGTAGAGACAAGGTCTCACTATGCTACCCAGTCTGGTCTCATGCAGTTCTCCTGATGTGAATACAGGCATGAGCTACCGCTCCTGGCCCATACTTCTTTTATGAACAAACAAAAGGCAAGGAGAAGAATGATAGAGTTAACTGAATCTTTGTTTTTGAGATAATCAGAAGGTTCAAGGTCAACCAGCAATGCCCAGTGGAGTGACTTTAGGAGTGTCACTATTCTTCTTCAGGTCTCGGCTACCCCATCTGTAAAATATAGGAAACAATACCGCCCATATTGCATTTCAATGAGCGTTAAATGAGATGATATATATAAAGTGCTAAGCAAATGGAAGAAGTAAAGAACTGTAAACAAGAAGATAAAGGAAGTTAGGAGATGTTTAAAGAAGGAAGAAATGAGAGTTAGACTTTGAAGTCAAGCAGACTTTCAACAATTGGATTGTCCTTAAAGGACTGCAGCCCAGCATGTCTTTCAGCAGGCCATGAGATGCAGGAAGATCAGGATTTCTCTCCTCTTCCCTTTTTTTTCCCGTGAGGAGACCAAAATATCTAGAACTGACTCTCCCACTGCACAGGCTTCAAGTTGGCCTAATAAGAAGTTTTCTCTTCAAATTTGTCTCTTTGTCACAACTTAATTTGTCTAAAATAAAAACATTTGAGTTTTGAAACTACAAGACAGTTATATACAATTTCATTATTTTGCATATCGGTCTTAAGGTGACTCAGACTGGTGTCATCTCAAAGGCTTCTTCATCACATGTCTGGCATTAATGCTGGCTCTCATCGGGTACCTCAGCTGAGAATTTGGCTAGAACACCTACATGTGGCTTGTGCATGTGACCTGGGCTCAAGGGAACAGTTGTTTTTCATGAGTGAAACTCCAAGATAACTAGATGGAAGCTGTATTGTCTTGCATGACCTAACCTTGGAAGTCTCATAGCACAATTCCTTCCATAGTCATAGGACTTACTAGATTCAAGAGGAAGAAAAGCTCTTCTAAATGAGAAAGAGTCAATGTCCCATTATTAGAAGAGCATACAAGATGAGAAATGAGATTTTTTGGAAAATACAATCTGCCTCAGTTTGCCATGGTAAATAATGCTATTGCATTTGTTCTGGGTATTACATAGAAAATTCCTGACACATTGTAGGTACCTAATAAATATCAATGCCTTCTCTCTTTAATAGGTATTCACGTAATTAATAACTTATTAGATGCTCATTTTTGCTTATGTTTGGTCCAAGTCTTGGAAACACTAAAAGTCTCATGTCTCCTATCACAGTAATTATCTATATTTATTTACCTTTTTTGTTATATCAGTCATATATTGCCATAATGATGTTGCATAAAAAAACACTCACAACACCACAATGATATAAAATACATTTTCTGCTCAGTTGTCTGGGGTCAGGAGAGAATTGGCTAGGCAGGTTTGCTAATCTTGACTGGACTTTGTTACATGTTTGGCTATTGGTCAACTGGTGTGTATGGCAAATGCTGTGACGTGGCTCTACTCTTCTTTGACAACTTTTCTTTTCTTTTTTTTTTAAATATAGTTTATTTAAAAGTAAATTAGAGAGAGAGAGAGTGAGAGAGAGAGACAGAGAAGATTCACCTCCTCAAGGTAGGGAAGGTGGACCAAAGCTAGGAAACATGACCTGGCCATAGCTCAAAGAGCACACGACCACACCATGGCTTAGCAAGACAATGACCTTGACTGCTTTTCAAAGGAAAAAAAAGTGGGAGCAAGGTGGAAGGCTTAACTTACAGCATTTGCTCATTTCTCTGGGATAAAAACTCCCATGATGGCCAATTTCAGACCACCAGTGATGTAACACTGGCTCCCAAAATTCCTGAATATTTGACAATGAAGTCTTGCAGACCTGTGCAAATCAATTCCAGCATACTACCACAACATCTCTCTCCTCAGATGATGAGCTCCAGCGTGCTGTTGTGGTGGTGGCAGAGATAAAAGAAGGAAAGCTCAAATACAAAAGCTCATTTTAACTTCTGCTTGGGTCATGACTGCCACTTCCCATTACCCCAACCCAGTCATACAGTGGATCCCAGTGTCAAAAGGTGTGATAAATTCCTTTACTCATGAGGAGAACCTGCAAAGTCACATGGCAACATGTGTAGATATAGATTAGACCCATCATCATAATCTACCACACTGAAAATCCTGATATTTTATTTAAAGAATGTGCTTTTCATATCTGTATACTAATTTTAAAACTGAGGTAAAATATACCAAAAATGATTTCATAGCTTGACAATATACATTGTCAATAGATATCATCTGCCTTACTCTTTGATTTTGTGAAATCAGCTTGCCTGTATTTTTCTTATTTTAGGACATACATTCTCATATTGGTATATGTTTGTGCACATGCAAGAAATTCCACAAGTAATGTAGAAAATGTATGTGTTATGATTTTCTTAGCCTGAGATATATAATTATGTTTCAAATTTTAAGCAGTCTTTCTTGGAAGCCAGTCTTCTCGTGGTTGATTAGAAGTCAGGAGAGACAGCGAGAATGTTGGCACATCTAACAGAAATAAGAAAAGTCTAGGATGCTTTCAGAGGAGCAAAAATGGTGCTAGCTTCTGGAAATGTTGCTCGTCCTTACTTGGATTATCTTGTGGTGTTTGAAAGCCGAACAGACCCTTGATCACTCTGAAATTCTATTTAAATCCAAGATTTCCCCCCCAAATTTGCTAATAATGTCGATGTGAATTTTACCTGGCAAAGAACCATTAATTGATTCTGAAAGTAGAATTTAAGTTCTGAGCTGAGACCTAAGACATATAACCTCACCATTAAGTTTATAGGACATTATCAATTACGAAAACCATTCTTGTTGCTGGTATGACCTTAACAGAAGTACAAGTACTTCAATATGACTTTTTCCCCACTTTTTTCCCCTCATTGCTCCTACTTCTCAACCCTTAAGAAACAGAGAAATTTCTTTATGAAATGCTTGAGGAAAGCAAGGTTTGACTTTGTAATATGGGTTTAGCAGTTGTCAAACTGAATAGAATATAGAGCGATTCCATGTTCTGACAGGCGCATAGAAAGGGAAAAACAGTGCTCTGTGGTTTGCCAGAAATTCATCTAATGAACACTTTAGTTGTTCCCACAGGAAGAAAAAAAATGTGCATTATAAATCACAAATCCCTCCTGTTTATATTATAATATAAACCACCTCCAGATGAGAGCATAATGAATTAGATAAGTTCTCTTTTTATAACAAATAATATGTGGGTAGTTAAAAGATGTTTCCATCAAAGCATCATAGGAAGCTTTATGTGCATTAATTGACTCAGCATTAGTTACTGAGTGAAAACTAGTGCTATTACTCTTCTTACTCTATATTAAATTTTTATCTCCCTCTAATAAATTCACTTTATTTTTGCAAGCGCATCAGTATTTTGATAATTCAGTAATAGAATTCAAAGAAAATAATTGATAAAAAGTCTTTGACTTGATTGCAATGGTAGAATAATTGCAGGATTTGCAGTATGAATCAAATTTTTTTCACTACATATACTTTAATTCCCAAGGTTTCTTTTGTTTATTTTGGCATCTTATTTAACCATGCTGTTTATAAGAGTTATGATTGAATAATTGGTTTTGAATAAGACTTTAACTACTGAGACATCTTTCAAGTTCAACTAAATTTCTATATTCTATATTCTTTAAGAATACTTCTCTGTGTAATTCAATCTTTTTTTAAAGACTACATTTATGATAGGCCTCAAAATTATATGCAATTTATTGCAAAGGTGGATATTTGTTGGTTGTTCTTAAACTAGACTGCAATTTTATGAAATAATTGAAGGCAATTCTGATTTCTGCTTTTGGCTTTGGTAAAAGCTTATACCTGACTGAAGTTCCCGCTGAGAATGAGAAAAAATGGATAAAATATTTTTTAAAAATAGTTCAAAGGCATTAGAAAATTTCCATGCTTCCAAGATCTGAAGAGCTAAGGTTTTTGAAAGAAGCAAAGTGTAGAGATGTGAGCCTTCTGCTTGGTGCTATATTTTTTTCTTACAGCATATTTACATTCAGAATTAGGGCTCAAGTTCTGAATAGAACTTTGGGGAGTCTAACAACATGAGAGAGACAGCAGTTGGAGTTCATATTCTGCTCGGATAGAGAAGCCAACTCAAACACCCAAATATTTCATTGACCCTTAGATTAAGTACAAAAGAAAATTCCTCAAAAATGTATACCAATCTGTAATTAGTGAATCCTAAATATAAGCTATGACAATCTGTCCTTAGTTCAAATATATTCAAGAAGCAGCATTCTACAAAGGCACAGTAATCGAGACAATGTAGTACTCGCAGAGATAAATATATCAGCCAGTGAAGTAGAATAGAGATTCCAAAAATATTTATTTATTCAGCAGAATAAAAAACAGGTGAGACGAAGGTTGACAACGTATATGACATATACAATTGAATATCCAATCTGAAGTTGGGAGAAATAAAGGAAGTGAAACACCAAAAAGTATATACGTGTATATAGAACTAGAGCATGTTGCAAATAAAGGTATAATATATATATAAATTTATATATAATTGAATAATATTTTATATGTAATGTTATATATATACATATATATATATACGTATATATATGTATATACATATATATATATATATATATCCAAAATGTTTTCCTACTCTCACATTCAATACAATATAGAATACTTCTGTTTACATATATGGGGATTTCCTCCATACACTGAGGAATTTCTCAGCAGCTTCCCCAGCAGACATGAGAGGAGTGTCCTCTAGTTCGCTTTCTGGAAATAGCATGAGATCCCACAGATTGAGAGCTCAGTCCCACAAAGCTCTCCTCTACCTCAATTCAGATGCCAATTGTAAGGTACAAGTTGTGGCCTGTCCTGACTGACAGACTGTAAATTAGGGTTCTCACAACCCCTCCTTGGGTTCAATTAATTTATTAGGGCAGCTCACAGAATTCAGAAAACATTTTACTTGCAATGACCCATTAGTTATAGAGATTATTACAAAGAATACAGATGGATAGCCAGATGAAAATGATGCACAGAATGAGCTATTGGAGAAGAGGTATGGAGTGTTTACACCCTCTCTGGGTACCTTACCTTCTAAGAACTTTCAAATGTTCAGCAAGTCAGAACCAGTCAGAGCACAGTCTTTCTGGGTTTTCATGGTAACTTTGATAAGCAGGTACGACTGATTAAATTATTTGTTATTGGTAATAGATTCAATCTTTAGTCTCTACCCTTTTATCAATGTTGTGGAGGTAGGGCTGAAAGTCCCAACCCTCTAATCTTGCCTTAGTCCTTCTGGTGACCAGTCCTCATCTTGAACCTGTCTAAGGAACTTAATCCCATAATTAATCATCTCATTTTCATACAAAAGACATTCTTATCAGCCCAGAGATACCAAGGTGTTCATAGTTGTAGACCAAGAAACAGGGGCATGGACTAAATATATAGCTTACAATATTATAATATGTAATTAGAAGTCTAGTAGAAAAGAAAAGAGATTATGAAGCCAAGTCAATATTTGAAGGGGTAGTAACTAATAATTTTCCAAAACTTATGAAAAACATCAAGTCATGGATTAAAAAATTCACTTGGACCTCAAGCACAAACATTGCATCAAGGCCTATGATAGAAAAACTTTTATAAAACAGACAAAAATATTACATTAAAATGATAATGGGAATGGTGAGAAAACATTACCTTTCATGTAACAACAAAAAGATTGACAAGTAAGTTCTAAACAAAAACAAAATAGCACTTCAAAATATCAAAACAAAAGACTTATTTACCTTGAGTTCTGCATTAAGTAAAGATAGTTTTTTTGTTTGTTTGTTTGTTTGTTTGATTTTTTTTTTGAGTTCAAGTCTCACTCTTGCACCCAGGCTGGAATGCAGTGGCATGCTCACGGGCACTGCAGCCTTAACCGGCTGGGCTTAGGTGATCCTTCCACCTTGGTCTTCCCAGTAGGTGGAACTACAGATGCACGCAACCACATCTGGCTAGTTTTTGTGATTTATTACAGAGACAAGGTCTTACCAAGTTGCCCAGGCTAGTCTTGAGCCCCCGGACTCAGGCAGTCCTCTTGCCTCGGACTCCCAAAGTGCTGGGATTACAGACTGAGCCATTGCGACCAGCCAAAGATAGTTTTTTAAAGTGAAGAAAGAATTACGATTGCAGTCAAATAAAAACTGAGTGAATTTATTACCAAATAAAATAATTAAAGCAGATTTCAAAAAGTAGAAACATTATCACAGAAATAATAAGGCAATAGAGGGATGAATGAAGAGCACTGGAAACAGTAAATATGTAGGTAGTTCCAGATGTATATTGATGCATAAAATATTGTCCTAAAGAGTTTGTGATTTTTAAAACAATTTACAAAGAGTTAAATACATGCTATCAGTAAAAAGAGAAAAAAAATCCAAAGTAAACCAAAATAGTGACAAAACTTTGATGCATTTTCCATGGAATAAGAAAGATCTAATTTATTTAAGATTTAGTAAGTCAATGATGCAATCATAATATCTATAGCAATCAATAAATACTATTGAGATAACATCAAATTAGGAAAAGACAAATAATTATTATAAAAATATTTTAATAAAGAAATAAAATTCATTAAAAAATTTACAGGAAAAGAATAAGAAAATGAACAATTCATTAATATAGTAACAGAAAAATGGGAAACAAACAGCAGAAACAACTACAACAGAAATTATTAGATTGTAAATTTAAATTTAAATACATTAAACATTGCTTTAAATATAAATGGGATAAATACAATTAAAAGACAGAGATAATCAGATGCATTTAAAACAATGTGCTACTTACATGAGACATAACTTAAATATACAGATATAACAAAGCAGAATTTAAAAAATAAAAATAAAAAATGCTTTCCTATTATGTAATTTAAAGGAGAGCTAGATTTCAATGCATGGCAAGATAAAATTTTAAAAAAGAAGAAATACAAAGAATATATAAAATGATAGAAAATTTAGAAGGAAAATATAATGATTCTAAATTTTATAATTTAAGAAGCATTTGTTAAAACATATACAAAAAGTGAAGTAGTTAATAGAAAGCATATATATTTATAATCTCATTGACATATTTCAATCAACAAATGGTGATTTATCACATATTAAAGATTTCTTTAATAAATAATAGGCCAAGTCAACATAATTTATGATAATAAATTCAATGAAATGTGTGTAAAACTTTCACTCAGAAAATTATTAACTTGGTAATAAATAGCCAGGTACAGTGACTCATGCCTATAAACCCAGCACCCTGGGGGGTTGTGGTGAGAGCATTTCCTGAGTCCACAGGTTCAGACCAGTCTGGGCAACTTGGTGGGACCTCATCTCTGTAATAAATCAAAAACTGGGCGTGGTGACACACGCCTGTAGTTCCAGCTACTTGGAAGGCTGAGGTGGAAGGATCACCTGAGCCCAGTAGGTTGAGGCTGCAGTGATCATGAGCTTGCAACTGCACTCCAGCCTGGGTAACAGAGTGAGACTCCAACTTACACACACAAAAAAGAGAAAGGACCAAATTTATGTTATATATTAAATACTTTAGCCAGGTTCGGTGGCGCCTTTGGGAGATTGAGGTGAGTGGATTGCCTGAGCTCGCGGGTTCGAGACCCTCCTGGGCAACTTGGCGAGACCTTATCTCTACAATAAAACAAAAATTAGCCAGGAGTGGTAGCGCACACCTGTAGTTCCAGCGACTCGGAAGGCTGAAGCGGAAGGATCGCGGCAGCCCAGCAGGTCGAGGCTGCGGTGGCCGGGAGCGGCCACTGCACTCTAGTCTGGGCGACAGAGTAAGACTCCAACTAAAAATAATAAAAATAAAAATAAATAAATAAATAAATACATGACATTACAAAAATGCCAATCTCACTAAAGTGATACTTTAACTTATTGTGATCTTGATCAAAATCCCTGCAGAAATGTGTTGATCTCTACAAGTTGTTTCTAAATTCGTAAGAAAACACAAAAGACCAAGGCAATTTAATCATTGTTGAAGGAGAAAAATCTGGAAAAATTTGTCAGCTATCAACAATGATCAATACAAAATATTAATAAAAATAATGTGATGATGGATGAATAAACCAAAATACCAATGGAACAAAATAGCCCCCCACATATATGAAAACGAGAATTATGACAAAGATGATACTGCAGAGCCCAATTTTTTTGATATTTCTGTTCAGACTTGAGAATTACCTCACATTTTTAACTTTCAAAGCACTTTAATTAGAAATGAATACTGAATATTATCACAAGCTTTTTCTGAATCTGTTGAAATGAGCCTATGATTATTTCTTTATCATGGTATTTGTATTGACTTCATCCTTGAAATTCAAGAAGAGAATGTTAATTTTAATATGATCTAATTGTTGAATCTTTGTTTGTAAGTACTTGTTTTCGTGTCTCTTAAATACTTAACAACGATTATTTAGCTATTTTCCTGCATTTCTCTCTAGAAGTTTTATCATTTTTACTTTAAAATTATACACAGCATATATGAGATTGATTTTGATTTATAATGTGAAGGTAGGCCAAGATTTGCTTTTTTGCTATACAGACTTGCAATCGACCCAATAACACTAATAAGATTGTACTTTCACTCTCTTTTATTTTTAAAGATGTGGAATACAGTTTAGGATAGGTATACAAGTGGACATTGCTCAGGTAAAATTTGAGCCTCTCTTTGGTCCCCACGTCGCCTGGTGTGAAGTCAGGTACACTTATTAATGAAGTCCCCTCCTCCATGGCAGTTTCCCTCTACTGCCAATCCCTTTCTTAAAGTATTATGATAAATGTTCAGGATTCGCTTATAAGTAAGAATATGTAGTATTTAGTTCTTTGTTTCTGTTATAGATCACTGAGTATTGTAGACTGTAAATCCAACCAAGTTACTGCAAAGTTCTGAACCAGACAGTTTTCCAGTGGAGTTATACAAAACATACAAGGAGAAGATAACACCAATCCTATTGAAGTATTCCAAGCAATTGAAAAAGACGAAACTCTCCCCAAATCACTTTTAGAACATTTTAAGTAATTTTAGTATGTTAGAGAAATATTCTATAATTCAGTTTTTACTGTTACAGAAAATATCATTCCTAAGGGGAAAGCATTGAAAATGTTCTTCCTTGCATTGGAAATACGACAATGTATGCCTGCAAGAACCATTTCTTTTCAATTTTATATTGGTAATGCTAATCAGTACACCAGTCAAGAAAAAGAAAGAATATTCTTAGAAATAAAACTGATATTATTAACAGAGAACATTAATGTATATCAAGAATACACAAAATATTCCACAATCCATTAAAATTCGTAAGTAAACCAGTATCTGGATAGTCAGAGCCCTTTTACATCCTGACCCAAGTCTCTTCCATTCTTCTTCCCAATAGTCTATTACATGAAACACAAACACCATCCCTCTTGGTGCCTTAGTGAACTAAACTGTGCCTTGCTTTTCTACGTTGAATATGACATACCCACTTTTTAAAAAATGTCATCTAACCCATGTCCAAAGTGTATACTTTTTGTTATTTGTCCCTGATTCTTCCTTTTACCCATGAGACTCTCCCTTCCAACATCTGTTTATTTTTTAAATCATTCATGTGGCACCAGATATGCATCAATTTTTTAGCTTAGCTATACATAGATACTGAAAAAAATTGTTTCCAACTATGTCTTTTAAGGTTGATATACTCAAAAGATACAGATCACATTAACAAAACCGTTAATTAACGAGAAGGGCTGTAAAATCACATTTTAAAAAAACCTACCTTAGTTTTCTCTTTGATGGAAGAGCATGCCTGAAAAGACACCTTGCTCTAACCCTTTTCCCTAACTCAAGATAGCTAGTCATGAACTATTCCTTGGATCATTCAGTTTGCACAAACAAGTTATAATCTAAATAGTCTGGAAGAAAGAACAGAATGGACTTACCCTGGTCTTGATAGTACCATGTACAGGCAGTCAGAAGGTATTATTTACTCTAATAATTATTTTTAAGTGACTTCTATTGAATGGCTTAAACTGTGTGAGTCTCATTTCTCATCTATTTTTGTCTAGAAGATTCATAATGTTCCCTTTTATTGAATTGCTGGTGTAATAGAAAACTACCTAAAAATCAGTAGGAATTCAATATGTAGTTATTAAAGATGTTACAATTAATAAGACAATTATTAAAGTTGGATTGATAATTTATATCCAGAAAATATAACTGCATTTATGTCTCCCCAGTTGGATAATGAGGTTGGAACTCTAAATTCCTAGGATCAGATATTATGTTATTGTCCCTGAGTCATTCAAAAGCACTTGTTGAGCACCATCTATGTCAAGAAACAGTGTGGGCACTGTTGATGCATAAATAAACAAAACATTATTTGACCCTATGAAGTTTGCAGTTCAGTGTTATCAATATATTTATAAGTGGACCCAAACTTTTTATTAACCTCCACAAAGGTTTATAATCTGAGACTGTGTATTTTTCAGTCTGTACTGTCTCTATAATAAGAATGTTATATTTCATAATTCTACTTCTTAAAATGCAAAGAATAGATTTCTCTTAATTTATATTTTTATCCTATCTTAAATATATTCAAAATTATTTTAATATCCAGTTACTTTCAGTAACTCTGAATGCCTATATATTTTTTACAATAAATAGGTTCTCTAATTTCAGTTTGAGGAAAACTTTATGATCATAGTTATTTTATAAGTAAGAGAACTAATTGTGCCATATATCATTAAATCCCAACAGATCAGAATAGTCACTTTTCAGGAATTAAGAATTCCATGATTATGTATTGAAATAAAGTAGAAATTCTATTTACAATTCAAAGCTTTGATTTACCTCTGAAAAAAATTAAAAATGTATAGTAAGAAAAAAAACCTAAAAAAGGAATAAGTCATTTGAAAAAAATTTTAGTTGTCAAGTCATTTTGCAGACATTTCAAACTCTATTTTTCTTATTATATCAACTTTTCTTGCACTGCATGGTATCTTTGACACCACATGATATGATATGTCAAAAGTAATATCACAGATGGAAAATAAAGACAAGGCAGACTTGGGGACTTTTAATTGCAAGATTGTGTATGTGTTCATGTGTATTCTAAATTGTTTATCTTCATTTTTTTCCAATATTGTCAACAAGAGTGTATTAACTTAGCTCTAAAGTTGTTTTTTAATTTTTTGGGAGGTGAGGGGTAATTCTTCCAGTCTCATGTCCTTGGAAAAAATGAAGAAATTTAAGTAATCAGTAACTACAAAATTTACATTATCTTAGGATGTGACAAAACAAAAAGTCTCAAATAATTTTGTGTAATGTAACTTCATCTTTGAATCACTTTTAGAACACTTTGAGCCTGGTAATTTTAGTATGTGAGAGAAATATGTTATAATTCAATTTCCACAAGCTAAAGTATTTCACCAAATTATAACAAGAATTTCCAATTGGATTGCTTCTCGATTTGGCATTTAAGAGGGTAACATATTCTGTAAGGGTGTTGAGGTCTACGTAAGAAGTTTTAATCTAATCCTTTCATGTGTAGTGATAGCATCTATTATCATCATATTCTGCATTGATCAGGAACATTTCTATCCCAATATACCCACTCAGTTTTAGTGTCTTCATTTGTGTCTGTACCTCGGATAACATTTCCTCTGAGTGAGAGCCCAATCATCTCATAGTACGCTGAGTACCTGATAGTTACACTGGACTTAGGAGAATTCCAGGGAATGTGCTAAGTTTACCCAACAAAGGCATACAAAGATTAGTGATAAGTTCTGAATATCTAAAAATGTATTTTGTGATTTCAATATTTGTAAATAATTTTATAAATTTGTTGCTTATTGGACCTTGAATAATTATAATAGTATAAGAAAGCATTTGGCAGTATTGGGGAACGTTCAGATGGGGGAGTGGGATTGACAGTTGAGGGAAACTGCTAGGGGAGGGAGGGGCACACCTCATCAACAAGGGTACCTGCATAATCAATGTTTGTATACCTAATCCTGAATTGTACCCCACATCTCTTCTTTATAATAATATAAAAATAAATAAATAAATAAATAAAGGAGATGTTCTCAAAGTGAGGCCCCTCTAAACCTGAAGTATCTAGATTTGAGCCAGGTACTCAGACCTCAAAGTCATATGCTTAAGTACTAATGACCATATTGTTTATAGTGTACTTATGTAGGTAGAGATAGCTTTCTTCTTTTCCTCTCTCCTTTTTCGTCTTCGTTCTTCTACTTCACAGAAAGTAAATTAATATGTAAAAAAAGAAGAAAGATTGTTGTTTATTATAGATTTTGTAAAGTTACAATATTAACAGAAAAAAGAGAAATTTTACTGAGTTATCCAGTACCTTTTATTTAAAGTTGCATTCAGGAATTGCTTACTGCTAAAGTTTGGTAAAATCTGATATCTGATTTTTCCTAACAATCAAGCAAAGCCTTGCAATTATTAGTGACATTTGTCCAAAAAAGAGTAAACAATCATCCTTAGAATAACATTATTGACATATTTCGATTTCAAATTATACCACAAAGCAATAGTAACCAAAACAGCATGGTATTGGCATTAAAAAAAAATGTAAGCCAACAAAGTAGAATAGAGAACTTAGAAACAAATCTACATACAACCAGATTAACAAGGGCACAAAGAACATACGTTGATGAAAGGACAATTAAAGTCTTTTAAATGAATGGTTCTGGGAAAGCTGTGTATACACCCCCAGAAAATAAAACTAGATTCCCATCTTTTACCATATACAAAATTCAGAATGAAATAAAGATTTAAAAGCAAGGCCTGATACTATGAACTACTAGAAGAAAAAATTGGGAAAATGCTATAGCACATTAGTCTGGGAAAGGACTTTGTGGATAAGACCTCAAAAGCACAAGCAGCCAAAGCTAACACAGACAAATGGGGTTACATCATGCTAAAAAGTTTCTCCTCAGAAAAGAAAACATGAAAAGTGATACAAAACATGTAGAATGGGAGAAAATATTTGTAAACTATCCATCCAAGAAATAATTACTAATCAGAATATATAAGAAATTCAAACAACTTAGCAAAAAAATCTAATAATCCAATTGAAAATGGGCAAAAGACCTGAATGCACATTACTCAAAATAGGACATATAAATGATATATGGGAAAAAATGCTCAACATCACTAATCATCAGGGAAATACAAATCAAAATCACAGTGAGATATCATTCCATCCCAGTTCAAGTAGCCCTTAGTAAAAAGACAAAACAAAAACAAGACAGATGATGCTGTAAAGTAGTATAGTCTCTATGGAGAACATTATGGAAGTTCCTCAAAATCCTAAAAATAGAACTAGAGTATGATCCAGCAATCTCACTGCTGTATATATATTCAGAAGAAGGGTAATCAGCATACTGAAGAGAGAGGTTCACTCTCATGTTTATTGCAGCATTATTCACAAAAAGCCAAGATATTGAAGCAACCTAAGTGTCTATTAACAGATGAATGGATAAAGAAAATGTGGTATATATACCCTATGGAATATTCTTCAACCGTTAAAAAATATATATATCATCATCTCCAGCACTATGGATGGAACTGGAGCTCATTGTGTTAAATGAAATAAACTAGGTAATGTAAGTATCTAGTTTATTTCATTTAATATCTCATGTTTTCACTCATACATGGGAGTTAAAACAGTTAACCTCATGGGGTAGAATGTAGAGAACAGTGGTCATCAGAGGCTGGGGAGGAAAGTGGAAAGAAGGGGGTGGAAGAGAAGTTGGTTAATGAATATAAAACTACAGCTAGATAGAAGGTATAAGATCTAGTATTCAGTAACACAATAGGAAAATTATAGTTAACAATAACTTACTGTATATTTCAGAATAACTGAAAAAGAAGAATTGTAATTTTCCCAACACAAGCAAAACATAGTATTTGAGATGATTGTATATGTGTGTGTGTGTGTGTGTGTGTGTGTGTGTGTGTGTGTGTGTGTATCCCAATTACCCTAACTTGATCGTTACACATTGTATACATGTATCAAAATATTTCATGCATCCCCAAAATATGCACAACTCTGATTTATTAACAAAAATATAACAAACAAAACAGATTTAATGTAAAATCTGCTTCAAAGCTATTTTTATACCATTAGACCCAACATCATTGATTTAGTATCAGCAAAATAACAATCTATGAAAAAAATTAATGTTTATTATTAGAATCCATTCTATAAATTGGCCTTTATCTTATTTGTAAATTTCTTATATGTATAATGTTATTTGAGAATTATAAACATACGTAGATTTTACTTCTCTTTATTTTTACACAGCTTAACTTTTATTTTATTTTTCCCTCTTGACAGTATCCAGAAATAGAGCACATCTGCAATTTATTATTCTCCTGGAACATTTCTAAAAGTGAAAAGAAACACAAATAATAATGTATTGGTGAGGCCAGGCATAAATGAGATATTTTCTGGGTCAAGTGGAATATGTGATCATTTAACATATACATTAACCCAAGTTTGGAAATTATTGATTTAATCCAACATTTTCAAATAGCCACAGTGCATATGTCTCACTGACTCAGCCATAGAACTGAGAACAGTCAAAGAATGTAGTAAAAGCACCAGCATTGATTTTCACTTTGCACAACAAACTCCTATTCACCAGTATTTTCAACTAATTGAAATCACATTTCAATGTTGGAGCTACGTGGTAAAAACATAGGTCAGTTTTACAAATATATTTGATGTCTCACGCATGTCGCTTGCACATACAATTTCTCATGCATATGTTGGACTCAGGACAGTTTTCTCCAATCACCTAAAATTCATCTATGTTCTACTTCCAATCTTTGATAAAAAATCTATGGACTTCCTCAAATAATAATTGTTTATTATACAAAACATTTTAGTTCAAGAAAGAAATACTTACATTTTAAAAAATATTTCAGCAAATGTAAAAGCAGGGAATGAATTCAGGGTAATCACCAACAAACAATGAAATTCAGGTGACTGGGACACTTTTCCTTCTTCAATAACTCTCCAGAAGATGGAGGTTTTATTAGAATGTGCTTTACATTTGCTAATGTACTACCAAAAGTCACATATTCTAAGGTGATATTTTACTCCTCCTCTCTCTTCACTGTGCATGTCATTAAACACCATTGATACAGAGCCACCTGTGTATGCAGTACTCAACCATGCATGTCATTTTTTTATGTAATTTGGAGAGAGATGACAGCAGGTGAAATTGGAACATTCCCAGAGGATGCTCATTCTGCATTCAGAGACATTCCAGATATATTTAAAGAGTTTCTTTCTCTAATTTGCATTATTTCTAAATACATTTCACATACTTTTCCAAGTTTGCTAGCTGTATTGCAATATGCACATTAATATTTAAGCTTATGTCAGGCTTAGATATATGAATTAACTAAGAGGCATAAATTAAGTGCACATTTATGTGATATTTTATGGAAGGCATGTTATTGTGGCTCCTTAGTTTTGGAAGGAGACAAAGGAGCTCAAAGAGTTCTTTCCTTGTTGACCCTGTTGTGCTCTACAATAACTTCTGCACCTTTCTTAGGCTGTCCATGACAGCAAGTAGCTATGAGTGGACTTCAGCAAATAAAAAAAAAAGTCAATGAGTTAACTGCTTAAGTTACAATTATATAGCTGAGAATTGTTTACTTTTTAGGACTGGAAAAAGTATATGCTTTAAACATTGTCTTTCTAAAATGTTTCTATTTGAATACCTTCAATTAGCAGACAGTCATTACTTCTTTTTAAATTTATATTTATTTATTTATTATAGAGTTCTGGGGGACAAGTGAGGGATTTACTACATAAGTAGGCTGCATGCAGGTGAAGTAGTCATTACTTTTGAAAGCTACTCATTCTGTCTTTGTATAACGCTACAGATTCTTTGAATATCTCACTATCTGTAGCGAGTAGAATTTTGGTCCCCATGATTTTCACTCTTTAGTTTTACTCTTTACATTATGTTACATGCTAAAGGGGATTTTGCAGATATAATTAAAAGCAGAAAAATTCAGAAGTCAGAGATCCAAAGCATGAGCAAACTTCTATGTGGTTTGTCAAGGAAACAAGGACCTCAGTTTTGTAACCATAAGGACCTACATTCTGCCAACAGCCTGAAGGATCCTGGAGTGAATTCTTCCCCAAAGTCTCCAGATAAGATACCAACCCTATCAATACCTTGATTTCAGACTTGCGAGCAGACAAGCCAGGTGAGTCATGCTATGCCTGTACTTCTTGTCCACAGAACAGTGAGACGAAAAACGAGTTTGTAAGCTGCTAAATGAGTGTAATATGGTAAACAACAATAGAAGGACAATATATATTAGAATCTTACAGGATCTTAGAAAGTCTCTTGTTCAACACTCATTTATTCATGAGGAAACCTGGATAGTTTGAATATATCTTTCAAATCTCATTTCAACTTTGTCCCCTGGTGTTGGAGGTGAGGCTTAGAGGGAGTTGTTTAGGTCATGAAAGAGAATTCCTCATAAATAGACTAATGCCATCCCTGGGGGAAATGAATGAATTCTTGCTCTATTGATTCCTATGAGAGTTGATTGTTAATAAAAAGCCTGGCAACTTTTTCTCTCCCCTTCCCTCCCCTCCCCTCCTCTTCCCTTCCCTCCCGGCTTCTCTTGACATGTAATTTCTGTACACACTGGCTCCCCTTTGCCTTCAGCTATGAGTGGAAGCAGCTGGAGGCTTTCACTAGATGTCCAATACCAGCCACTTGAGAATTGTGACCAAAGAAACCTTTTATCTTCATAAATCACCCAACCTCAGTTATTCCTTTATAGCAACACAAATGAAGATTGAAGTTAACTATAAAAAAGTTAATTTGCCAAGGTAATAGTTTCTTTTTTAAATTTTTTATTTTAAAGATGTGGTGTACAGTTCATGATCAGGTATACAAATGTTTATTATGTAGTTACCCTTGTTGTTAACTGCCAATCCCACCCCCACTTCCCAGCAATTCCCCACTACTGACAATCCTTTTCTTATAGTATCATGATACTTGTTCAAGGTCCACTTATGAGTGAGAATGTGTGATACTCAGTTCTTTGTTTCTGTGATAGATCACTCAGTATTATAGGCTCTAAGTCAATCCAAGTTGTTATGAAGTTCATAATTTTGTCCTTCTTTATGGCTATGAATTATTCCATGGTGTATATATGTCGCTTTTTTTTTTTTTATTCAGTCCTCTTTCAATGGGCAGCACGGTTGATTCCATGATTTTGCTATTGTGAGCAATGCTGCAATAAACATGCATGTACAGGTTTCCTTTTCATAGAGTGATTTGAGTTCTTCCAGGTATATTCCTAGTAGGGGGATTGCGGAGTCATATGGAAGTTGATTTTTAGACCTTTTAGGAATTGTCAAACTATTTTCCACAGAGGTTGTACTAATTAACACTCTCACCAACAGTGTAGAATTGTTTCCTTTCCCCGCATCCTCTCCAGCATCTGTTGTTTTTTGAGTTATTGATGATGGCCATCCTGACTGGAGTTAGGTGGTATCTCAGTGCTGTTTTAATTTGCATTTCTTTGATGACTAGTGAGGCTGAGCATTTTTTCACGTATCTATTGGCTGCTCATATGTCTTCTTTTGAGAAGTGCCTTCTCATATCTTTTGCCCACTTTGTAATGGGGCTGTTTGTTTGTTTTTGTTTTTTTTTTCTTTTTGGCATGTTTGAGTTCCCTATAGATCCAAGATGTTAGGCCTTTGTCAGATATACAATTGGCAAATATTTTTTTCCCAGTCCGTAAGCTGTCTCCCTGCTCTGTTGATGGTTTCTTTGGCTCTACAGAAGCTTGTCAGTTTGATAAGGTTCCACTTGTCTATCTTATCTCTTATGACAAGGGCACCTGGGGTTTTGATTAGGAATTGGTTGCCGGTTAATTTCCATAATGGTGTCGCCTGCATTTTCTAAGGTTCTTATAGTTTGAGGTTTTACATTTAGGTCTTTGATCCATTTAGAGTTGACTTTTTTGTATAGTGATAGACAGGGACCTTTTTTTAATCTTCTGCATGTGATCAGCCAGTTTTCCCAGCACCATTTACTGAATAGGTTCTCCTCTCCCCAGTGGTTGGTGGTGATGGCTTTGTCAAAGGTGAGTAGGTTGAGAAATTGAGGATTTTTGCTTCTGGAATCTCTATCCAGTTCCATTGGTCTACATGCCTGTTCTTGTACCAATACCAGGTTGTTTTGATTATTGTCGCTTTAAAATAAAGTTTAAAGAGTAGGAGTGTGATACCTCCTGCTTTTATGTATGGATGTATGTGTGTATTTATTTTGCTGAGTATTGTTTTGGCTACCTGTGGTCATTTATGTTTTCATATGAATTCCTGAAGTGTCATTTCCAGGTCTGAGAAGAATGTTACTGGTAATTTAACAAGTAGGCAATCTGTGGATTGCTCTGGGTAGAATGGACATCTTAACTATGTTGATTCTTCCAATCCATGAGCATGATATATTTTTCCATTTGTTTGTGTCATCTTTGATTTCTTTGAGCAGTGTTTTATAGTTTTCATTTTAAAGGTCTTTCACATCTCTGGTTGTGAAGATGCTAAGGTATTTCAATTTTTTAGTGGCTATTGTGAAAGGGATTGTGCTTTTTATTTGGGTTTCTGTTTGTTTATTTTTGCTGTGCCAGGGTTATAGTTTTTAGGTGACTTTGTCATGTACTAGTCTCCTAATCCCTTCTGTAATTTGATTTGTCCAGCTACTATTGTAACAACTCTTTTGTAAGAAATGAAAAAGGCAGGAACTTTGAGATCTCCCTAGGGATAAGATCACTGTTTTTGAGCTACTCTCATGTACTCAGTATTGTGTTTGATGTTTTAATTATATCATTCAGCTTTTAAAATTCTAGTATGTAATAAGTGAACTATGACATGTACACAAATGTCCTAAGTATCAAACATATATAGAAGCTATATTTTAAAAGTTAATTCAGAAGAAAGAAATGTTAACATTTAGTGGAAAGGATCAAGAAAAGTTCTATGGAAGTGGTAACATTGGTCTTGAGGTTCAAAGATGGTGAGTGTGTTCTCCATTTCAGCTGATCTAAGTAGTCCCAGATGCTCATATTTAGACTCTGAGCCCTGAAAAGGGGCACCAAGAACAACTGATGCTTAAGTCAGAACTGTTTTCAAGGCCTGCCTTTCTTCTGTCCTCTAACCATTTTTTATTTTACTGGTACCTCAGTTTGCCTGACCCTTTAACTTGCAACCCATATCCTACCTAGTACTGTTTAAATCTGGTAACCAAAATCAACAAGACATTCTTACTTTTTGTTCCTAATTTCCATTTTGTATGCCTTCTTTCAATAACTTACTCTTAGTATGACACACCACAACTACAAGCAAAGGTACTACTTCAATCTGAGCCAACAGTACATAGCAGGTCTCACTGGTCCATGAGGAATTTCAAAAGATAACATTTAGATAAATTAAAGCTAAGCACTAAGTCAATCCCTAGAGGTGCATGGAACAAAATGCAGAACATGAGTGAAACCTTTACCACATCATTTTATGTTTCTGTATAAAATGAGTACGGGATTCTTGAAGATTAGAAATGTCCGCTGCAAAGTTAAGTTGACATTAGACAGCAGAATAATTACCAAGTTATTACATTTAGATGGTTTATTGATTGAAGATATTGGGAAGTACTTGAATGAATTGGCAGAGAAGCATGAAAAGAACAGTTCAAACTTTGGAAATGCTGCTCTATTAACTATACAAACAATTGACTCCTAAAGGAAGTATAAAGGAGATAAATTTTCATGAAAAGAAGGAGAACTGATTTTTTTTTTTGCAAGCCTATTATGGAGAAAGCTATCAAATATTTCACTAAATCAGATCTAGTCTCTTATCTTTGCTTTTTAATATTTTTAGCTGTATAATCTCAAGTGGTTACATTAAAGAAAACATTAGTTTTCCCTTTTATGTGAAGAAAAAAACTACATAATTAGTGAGATGTACCATATGGGTCAGTTTCAACCAATGGTGTGAGTTTAACATTGTGCTTTCCTTCTGGGACTTGCCCATAATATCTTCCCATTCTCAGTTATTCATGCTCTTTCCAATTCTGCAAGCTTTCATATAATGAGTAAGAAGACTTTGGACACCATATATTGAAAAGACTGAAGTCAAAAAATGGCCCCTTATGCCACACATGAAAAAGAGCTGCCCACTAATCAGAAACACATGTTTTGTGTTATGTGATGGATACATAAATTATTCCATGAGGTTTCTTATTAGTCAGATTTTTCCTGAGGGAAACCCACACATCTTCTTGTGTTACAAGACCAAATATTTATTTTTCAGTCATATCACTTGAGGACTGTAGTTCAATGGCAAATCTGCTCAGGTTGACTCTGAGTTTATTCAGCATGTGTGTACAGTGTGGAGGCAATGCTGAGAAAGAAGGCTTTGTATGAGAAATGTTGTTTTCATGACAGAATGAAAATGCAATAAGCTCAGACAATGTAGGTAAAGATATTTATAGTTCTGTGGTATTGATCATGTCCACTCACATTCTCTTGGCCACATCAATGAAGAAGTTCAAAGTTGAGACATGTGTGTGTGTGTGACAATGAGGGTGGAGCTATGTCATACACTTTCAGCAAAGATAAAATGAGTCATTGAAAACAATGAGGCCGGGCTCGGTGGCTCAGCCTGTAATCCCGTGCCTTGGGAGGCTGAGGTGAGTGGATTGCCTGAGCCCGCGGGTTCGAGACCCGCCTGGGCAACTTGGTGAGACCTCATCTCTACAGTAAATCAAAAAATTAGCCGGGTGTGGTAGTACGCGCCTGTAGTTCCAGCTACTTGGAAGGCTGAGGCGGAAGGATCACTGGTACCTGGCAGGTCGAGGCTGCGGTGGCCGGGAGCGGCCACTGCACTCCAGTCTGGGCTACAGAGTAAGACTCCAACTCAAAAAAAAAAAAAAAAAAGAAGAAAAGAAAAAGAAAACAATGAGACAATTAACCACAGCAATTTTATGTTTTGTGGCCTACTTTTTTACAGGCTTGCTGCTCTAATACACCTACTACAGGTACACTCTAAGTTAAAGGCTTTTTCATATACAATACTAAATATCAACACCAACCCAACCCATCCCAAAATGTGTTACGTATATACATTTTTAAATATTTCAGGAAGATAAACAATATCCCCATGGCTATTTACAATGTGGAGAAGAGACACGTTTCAAGTCCAGGTCTGCCGATATTTTTAGTTCAGAATAAAAATTTCTGGGGCCATAAAACACCAGGGTTTTCTAACATTGAACAGTCACCAGCTAGCCTCAGTGTTCTTATCTGTAACTTGTCATTATGCTTTATGATTTTAAAGCCATCTTGCAGATTTAAGAGTTCATGTGACTCATTAGGATAAAGAATGGTTAGGATGAAATCTGACCTTCTAACCTTTGTGAATACCTGTTCTATAACTGATATATGATGTATCATCCAGCCACTTCCCCCCACCAGACATTTACCAGTTTATTTCATCAAGGATGTGAAGCATCCATTGCAGCCCACAGCCAAACAGACATGGCAACAACACAGATAAAGCATCTTGGACTTCACTGAACAGGATATGCTGGAATCTAGTCACTTTTAACCAAATTCAATAGAACAGTGAGAAAAGAGAAGGCAGAAGAAATAGTAAAAAATTTTCTGAATGCTAATATGTATTATACTTTCACTGTGTCAGGCACTCTTTTAAATCCTCTTAATCCATACTACCAAACCCTATTTCACAGATGAGGCCATTGATGGACAAAGAGCTGAAGGTCACATCCACATGGCTAAGTTTGGAAGTCAGACAGTTTGGTTCCAACATTTATCTCAAACCAACTTGCTGTGATGCCAAAGGAACATAACCCCAACAAGAATTTACGACATCTTTCCAGATGCTGTCTTTATGTAGCACACCAAGAAACTCACAGTGTCCAGCATTGGGAACATGTTCCTTTCACAAAATGTTTTTCTTTCTCTTCAAGGTTTTTGCTTCAAGTTTATTTTATTCCGTGGTGAGACCAATATGCATTTATTCGCTTGATTCAAAACATTTCAGTATCAGCTTGTGGAAACAAATTCCTTTAGTAAAAGCATTAACACTTCTGTCAATGGAAACCTATAAATGTCAAGACATAAGAAACCCTGATGTCTGATTAATTCCTTAATATATCAGTTGTTACCCAACACCCCCCCCCACTTCCTCCTATTCAGAAGCCATCCTCCAGATGAGTGCTATGTTTAATGAGGTGGCTCTTAATCTGGGAAATTAAAACAAAATCAGAAGGATAAGAAAAAGAAAGGAGATCTTTGGCAGCAAAATGGTGAGTAAACTGACAGCGTCACAGTGCAGAGAACACCTATGGTTGAATATTTTTAGTAGGATAGAAGTGAATCAAGAAGAGAGTCTCGTTTGGGGGACGTTGTATCTCAGATCCCCAGAAAAGCCTAATATGAAGCTCTGCCTAAGACCTGGAGTGATCGTGTATTCTTCTAGGTTTCACTCCCATTTTAGGTTCTTGTGAATGCTCTACTTGTTCAGTTAAGCTTGTTAATAATCATGTAATGAACATCTCATAAGGTCAGTAAGATACTGACTTGAAAGTAGACCTAGTCTCTTATCTTTGTTTTATATATTTTAGCTGTAAAATCTTAAATGATTAAATCAAGGAAAGCATTAGTTTTCCATATAGATAATAAATGTAATAAAATTTACTTGAGAGAGTCCAAAAAAGTAATATATAGTACTTGCTGATTCTACAGCATCAATTATTACTAATAATTAATAACGTTAATTTAAAACATTGATGATTATTGCATGATGTTTGCTCTCTTCCATGGAGTTTTAAGTACACTGTTACTTTTCACCATTGTAAACATCAGGGGCAATAAAAGAAGGAAGCATTTTTGATATAACATAGTAAAACCAGTACAGAAATAAACTAATATATTATTTTTACTAGAATTGCACACAATACATCAGACTACAAGTAACTATATCCTTACAATGTGACTCATTAAAATCATGTCTGGTGTGTGTATATCTTCATCACTGAAGCCAGCAAGATAGACTTTTTAAAATGTTCTTACAAATGCTAAGCAAGAGATGATAGAGATAGAGATAGAACTAGAGCTAGAGATGGGGGTGGAGATAGAGAGAGAGAGAGAGAGAGAGAGGGAGAGAGAGAGAGAGAGAGAGAACTGACCAGGGGAATAGATTTATCTAAAACATGGAAGTCTGTCTACCTACTTACTGACTGTTAATATACTCACATCTTTCAAACACTTGAAAATATATATATTTTAATTTCATTGAAAAATTTTTCCACCCATTCTTTTCTCCTGCCTACTCAGTTCCCATTTCTCAACATATATGCCATTATTACTACTTTAATGCTTATACTTTCAGAAATTTTATATACATGCAAGCATGTTTTTATGTATGTATGTGCATGTGCATGTACACTTCTATATCCATCTTTAAAAAAAGTTAAAAACTTTTCTGTGTCTTTGTGTTTTTACTGAGCAATGTATTTTGGAAAGTATTTCAAATTAAGGGGTAAAGAGATACTCTGTTCTTTTATATTTTTTAAAACTTCATTGAGGCATTGAAATGTTTCTAAATTTTTGTTATTACAAATAAATAGTTCCATAAATCTGATAAATAGTTCCATAAATCTGTTCTTTTGCACAGTCACAGGTATAGCTGAAGCAACATTCTGAGGAATGAAATTACTATATCAACAGTTCCTGCCAGGAACTGTAGTACTGACAGTCTAATGAGCTGAATACTGAAATTTTCTAAATTCTAGTCAAATATCTGTGCTCCTATATTAGGAAAATGACATAAATCACTTTGGCAGCGGGCTTTGAACAACAATGGACATCAATATATTTTGTGGCAAGAATCAACACCACTATATAGATCAGATATTGGAAGGAGGGAGTCTCCTAAAAATTAAGCAATCTGATCATGGAAGCTTACAACTTTATATGCCAGTATACCACAAATCAAGGTTAATCAGTTTGAAAATCTTTCTAAAGGATATTAGATATTTCACTGCTTCTGAAACAGAGTAGATGAGAAAACACTTTCATTTTCTGCTTGCAATCTGTTGTCATGAGTAATCTTATCACCAGCAGCCACCAAAACATATACACACGCACTTACTCACTCACTGACTTCTGCTTTAAAAGTGTCTTGTTTTTTGTTTCTAAATCAAGAATATATGAAAGAACACTTAATTGAGTATCTGAAAGATTAAGTTTCTCCCTCCAGCATCCTGAATCTTTGTCTTTAGACAAATTCGAAACCTCGAGCCAATTATTCAACTGGTAAATATCTGGGTCTGAAACTCAGAACTAGATGAGTTCTACCATCCTTCCTATTTCTTTGCTACAATAATTCTATAATACCCCAAGTTACTCAGTTCAAAATCTCAAAATTTTCTTCTCCTTTCTCTTCCTTACATAGATATCCAATCATTTCTATAAACATGCTAAGTTCCAAATTTGCAATATTTTTAATGTGTGCTTTCTTTCAATTCCACCGCCACTATGCTAATTCAAATCCACATTATTTATGTGTACTATTGTAATAACTTTCTAAAAATTATATATGTACCCCCTGGGGTTATCTGTATATTTCAGTGTTTTTTGCCACTCATGGTTTCTCACAACGAGTTATTGGTGTTTGTTTGTGCAGATGATTTTATGAAAGTATACTTTTTACTGTCTTTTACAGTAAAAATATGTATGATATTTTACATAGAAATAATGTATATATTGTATTATTTTTAACATTTTAGATTTCTAAGAGTCTCTAAATTTGTTAAATTGATAAAATGAAAGTTAGTGGCAAGAAAATCTCACTAGAAATGTGTGCTCTTCACCAAGAATAAAGAATGCATTATTGTTGGTGCCTCAGGAGAGAAAAAACAATATAATATCATGAAAAAATTCACCTCATAGAAGAAAGTCAGTGGGAAAGAAATGAAAGTCAGATTAGTTTATATATGAAAACGGCTTCAAGGCCTCTAGTCAGCTGGAGTCTATAATTTCTAGGTTATTCCAAGATAGATGTATGTGTATTTTAGGTTGTTTTTATGCTTTCTCCTACATAAAGGCAACATTGTGTGCAATAAATGGCTTTACAGTTTGAATAGTTATATCCATATATGAATAAGAAATTGCATTTTTCAAAATTTACAAAGTTTTTATTGCTTTGGCAATGTCTAGTTATAATCCGAGTTTTCACTCCCTTTTTAAAAATGAAAATGTATCACTGATGTTAAAATATAGTCTTCTACTCATTTTGGATAATAAATAAGCAAATGATAATGCAGGGTTGTAAATCTGAACTAAATTTCATAAAATATTTGTTGTTTATGACCATGAGATGAGCTTAGTCCCTCTTCTAAAAACTCTAGTTGTGTGATACAGGGAAAGTTAGTTAACATTTCTAATCTTTAATGTCCTCATGTTATAATAATAATTGTAGTAAAAGCTTTATCCTGCTATTTGTGGGGATATCCAAAATAGCGTAAAATATTTTACACAGTGCTTGACACAATGTTTTCATTATCATCATCAACATCCTCATCATAACCATGATCATTATCATTATTTCCTTATATGAATTATGTTGGTTCATGTCATAGATTTGTCACAACTTATAGTATGTATTCATACTGAGATTAAGAAGTATTTTATACATATGTATATGTATATGGATATGAGTACACTGTTCTATAGCCCTGTGTCTGATCTTATGAACTTTTTTAGCAAAGGTGATTCTTCATAATATTCCTTTGTATTCCTGTATTCATTCATATCTTACTTCAACTTGTTAGCTCCTTGTGGGAAAAGGCCATGTATTATTCATATTAAAATCCTACAGAGAAGGAAAACATAAGAATAAACCTGTATTCACAGCATCTACTGTGTGCCTTACATTGAGTTAAGCATTTTTCATATATTTTAAGATATGTGCTCTCAACTTTTCTTGAGCTAGTAAAGTGAGTCATTTAAGTGCTAAAGAACTGGAGGCAGCGTCCTGAGCCACAGACACAGGTCTGTTCCTCTAAAGTGTAAAGATTTTCTATGATACTGGCTAACTTCTCCCTGGGATGGGAAGTGGGGCCCACTACAAAATAAATATTCAGTGCAAATTTATAAAATCAACACATAACCTAAGAAATAAAACCTGAGTATTGGATTTATTATGAGCTCAACTATGTTCATTGTAGGCAAATATTTTAATTCTCATTTTTATTTTTTAACCACACATTTCTCAGGAAAAATAGTTATTTGATATGCACTGGAATTTTGGTACTTTTCAGTATCTAATGAAAATTTTGTAGAATTATAACTGTGTATTATGTATGATAACAATTAAACTGCTGATATTACAGTACATCCCTAATTTACTATGACAAGGTGGTGGATATGATAAACTTACTCTGCCCATATTTTTTATACTAGCTGAGAGATTTCTTTAGTCTCCTGAAGTGGATAAACTTAGGATCCTTCAAAAGACTTCAAATCAACTCAAGCAAGTTTTCCTTTTTTCATTAATTTATTTAGTGTCTTTTATTTATATAACAATAAAACTATAGATTTTTTTAAAAATTCAGGTATACAACTTCGCAGAATTATGACTAACATAAATGACTTAGATTAGAATTTAGATTTTTCCTGACCCTGGAAAAAGAATCACTAAATATTTAACATCCTTAAAGTACCTGTTTTTATTGGAAGTGGGTTTCTTCATATTGAAGTTTTTTCTCATGCCCAAAGAACTGAAGCAGGTCTCTAGAATAGCTCATCACACAGTCTGAAAGAATAAAATATCTGCATGGGTTTATGTGTTCTTCCCCTAAAATTAGCATAGATCTCTCATTAATCTATATGTCAAAATTAAGCTGCTGCATAAATAAAATAAATAAGGTCACATTCCAGATTAATTGTTCATCATGATTTATCGTGTGAAATTCTAAAAAATAACCTGGTCATATGGCTACCTCATGGAAAAGACAAATGAATCAGAGAACTAAAGCTCTTACAGTTTAATAGAAACAAAATAACTGCCTGGTAGTAAAGAGAGGGCAATCACATGAGAAGGTACCTTTGCAAGCATTTGGGCATATTACAACCATCCATTAATATTTTCATCTTCGTTATTGCTGTTTTCATTATTATTTTTCATGTATTGTTTTGGCACTCGAGAAAAAAATAGTATCCTCTGTTAAGAGAACAAAACCCAAAACTTTGGTGCCTGATTGCACATTAAATTGCATACAAATCCTGGTTAAGAAAGCAAATATCAGTCGGACTCGGTGGCTCAGCCTGTAATCCCGCGCCTTTGGGAGGCTGAGGTGAGTGGATTGCCTGAGCCCGAGGGTTCGAGACCGCCTGGACAGCAAGACCTCATCTCTACAATAAAAATCAAAAAATCAGCCAGGCATGGTAGCGCATGCCTGTAATTCCGGTTACTGGGAAGGCTGAGGCGGAAGGATTGCTGGAGCCCAGCAGGCTCACTGCACTCCAGTCTGGGTGACCAAGTGAGACTCCAACTCAAAAAAAAAAAAAAAAAAAAAAAAAGAAAGCAATACCAAGCACAGAAATGAGGTACTACTTGCCATTTAAAGGAGTCTGAATAAGTAATACTTTGATCCAAATGGTACATCAAACGACTTAGTGCTTATGAACAGTAAGTAAAATAGTACAATTTTTTTTAAATTTCAGTTTCAGTTGGTCAGAAGTTTTTCATGTCTGGGACACCCTTTCAAATAATCGTAGTTCTTCTTCTTCTTCTGATTTGCAATGGTCTTTGTTTCTGCCTTAATCTTCTCCCACTTTGTGTTTCAATGACAATCTCAAACAATTCTCAGATATCCAACATCAACTTTGTGTGGGAAATTTCCCACATCTATTTTAATAGCTTCAGTCACTTTCTTCTGGACTTAGTTCTCCCATTTCTGACATTTTACTCCCTTGCATTCCAATGCAGATGTTCTAACAGCACCTAAATTAGAAATGTTTAATTTGACTTTCTAATTATGAACAACCTTGATAACAACTACTTTGAAGTAGAAAAAGACGCTGATGAAGGTGGTGGACTGAATACTCAAAATGGTGACCAGAAGCCAGTGAAATCTACTCCTCGCCTGTTGCTCTCTGCATTGGTGGTACTATTAGGCCTCTCTTATTCATCCACATGCAGATGTTTGCACTTTTTTCTCACTCTTTTCATAGTTTTCATGCACACACACACATTCATGCACATACACACATTTTTGAAAAAAATCAGCAATGATTTGGGAACACACGTTTTCCTTAACTACATCTTGTAGCTACCTCTCATTTTTGTTTCTAAACAAAATGACTTTCTCCTGGACCATTGCAGCCTCCTCCTCTCTGGCCCATTCTTAGGTTATCTCTCTGCTGACCCCGCAAGTCTCAATCTGTCTAGTTCAATGATGCCAGAGCTATCTCTCAAAATTACCACTTCCAATATTCCACTACAATGCTAAAAAAACAAAAAGAGCCTGAACCTGCGGGTTCGAGACCCGCCTGAGCAACTTGGCAAGACCTCGTCTCTACAATAAATCAAAAAAAATCAGCCGAGTGTGGTGGCGCATGCCTGTAAATCCGGCTACTTGGAAGGCTGAGGCGGAAGGATCACCAGAGCCCAGCAGGTCAAGGCTGCGGTGGCTGGGAGCGGCCACTGCACTCCAGTCTGGGCGACAGAGTGAGACCCCAACTCAAAAAAAAAAAAAAAAAGAAAGAAAGTAAAAAAAGACCCACCCTCCGAATGGGCCTTCATTGCATTGTATTTACTCTGTACGTTCCTACATGAAATGGCCACCCATGAACTCTACCTGATTTTCTAACTTTATTTTCCACTCTTACATTCTATAATTTTAGTGAAAACGAGCAATTTACTAAGGCAAATACAAATCCTATACTTTACAAATGCTTACAGTGCTTTCACCTGTATCGTCGTTTCTTCTACCTGCTGTGTGCTCCTACCTCTTCATGTCTGATTTTTCACACTTTTTGAGTAGGTTCAAATTACGTTTTGCTAAAAACAACTTCTGTTGTACTGAGTCGGAACTAAGTTGTAACTTACTTTGTTTCTCTTTTATGATACATAATTTTAAAAGAAAATATTTTATTTTGCTAACAACATATATAATTTAAGTTTAGGAGTAGAGAGAGGAAGAGGAAGAACAAGAAACATCTCAAGAAGAAACTAAGGCAACTTTAATGCAGGCACACAAAAACAAATACTGTTACAATTTTGATGTATCTCTTCAGTGTTTTTAACAGCATATATAAATGGTAGCACATTATGCATGCATTTTTAAATGTTTTATGTTTTTTAAAGTTACTCTTAAGACTCAAAAGTTTTAAATGTTTTTTAATGTCAGTCTTTAAAAATTACAAAAATGACATGTACTCATTTCAACAAATAAAACAGTGCACCCCAAATTCAACATAGGAAAAGTATATATTTAAATGTATGCAGAATTAAATTAACATAAGTGTATGTATGTACACAATCCCATTGTCGACTATTTAGGGAAGAATGAGATTGTACTTCACTCACCAGACTGTAATTTATCAGTATGTTATGGATATCTATTGATCTTAACTAATGTAGATCTAACTTGCTTTCTACAATAGTTGTGCATTCCATTGTGTGGATCATTACCTCTTTAATATAATTCTGGTTACTTTTAGTTGCAAACTATACTGCAACAAATATCCTTCTTTATACATTGAATCAATCAGGTCTCAAAGGTGGTTTCAAAATCGTAGGGGAGCCAAAAGGAATATAACAGCAACTAGGAACTAGTAGTATAGTAGAGTTATTACCATCCAAGAACAGAAGAATAACAAAGAGGTAGATGTCCCCAGAAATTCAAGAAGAGAGGTACATAAAGGTGACTGCTTTAAGATGACAACTAACTTGCGATTAAAAAATATAGCCAGTCATAGATTCCTTGTCAATGGAATCAAGAGATTAAATATCCTGATCGAACTTTCCTACCCAACTCTCCTCCAACCTCCTACTGGGGTTCCCCATTCAAAAGTTTAATGACTGGAGAGACCATTCAGATCATCTCTACAAGTTGACCTGGTGGGAAGAAGAAAAGAGCAGAACTGAGAAGGGGAAGTGTAGATCTGGGGAGAAAATGAAAAATACCTCCCACGCACACACACATAAACATACACACTGGCACTTTTAGTTCCATGGACTAGTTTCCTAAAAGATGGATTGTTGAATGTGTATGTAAAACCAAAACATGTAATACTAGATTGTTTTTCAAGAAGACAGCAATTTATACTTCTATCAGCATTGCACCTTGGTTTCTACCCATAAAATTGTGTCATTTTCCTTTGAGTTGTATTCTTCATCAATGTCAGATTTACTGATTGCATGGTGTCTAGTTCTTTGGATTTTAATTTAATAAACTCTTTTGGAATATTAGGTTCTGGATTGTTTTTACCTTTTTTTAAATGCAATGTAGTAAAGAACATCTTTTTATATACTTCTTATTGTTATTTTATTTTAACAAATCTCCAGAGGTAGAAGTTTAGTTTCCTGAACAAAGAATTTGCCCAGTTTTAAATTATCTTTATGTGAAAAATTACATTGATGAAATGGTTGCCAACAAGACCTACCTAGCAAGCTCTCTATTGATAACAGTACAGAAAGGTTGACAGGCTAAATTAAGATGCTGAAATCACACTTATTTATTACATTGATTTTAAAAAGTATAGCAACAAACAAGGAGAAAGAGATCTGGTAGGTAAATCCCCATGGGGTTATGTGTATGCATGGATGAAATACTCTTCTGCTAATTATGAACTGTTTGTATCAATCCAAAAGTCACATGATGAAGATCTAACCCCTAGTATGACTGAATATGAAGATGGGACCACTAAGAGAGTAATAAAAGTTGAATGAGGTCATAATGGTGGCGAGAACCCTGATGCAATGGAATTAGCTTTCTTAAAGAAGAGACAGATAATTCTTCCCTTGTCCCCCACTCTTTTCACATGGAAGAAAGGTCACGTACCCACATCAGGAATCTAATTAGACAGTGTCTTTGTCTTGACCTTCCCATTCTCAAAAGCTATGAGAAATAAGTTTCTGTTGTTTAAGCCATCCAATATGTGGTATTTTTATTATAGCGCCCAAGTGGATTCATACACTGCCTGAATGCTCTGCAATAAAATGATCATATGTATCACTCTCTGCAACATCAGGCTAACCAACAGATGCCATGGGTACAAGAAACAGAGTTAAGGGCACAGCAGGTGAAGGATGTCTAAAACCAACAGGATACACATACTCTAACGCAGAAATAGACATGCAAAACACTTTGCACACCTTGAGCTCATTGACTAATGAGCTTAGCAGCTCTAGGTTTTATCTGTATGGGGCCAGAATAGGACTAAAATGGATGTCACTTGTTTATATATGACAGATAAAATACAAGAACCAAGTTAAATTTGAATTTCATATAAACAATACACACACACACACACACACACACACACACATATATGCGTTATGTATATATACACATTTTTATTGCAATTATGTCCTAAATATGACATGGGTCATATTTAAAATAAAATATTATGTGTTGTTTATCTGTAATTCAAATGTAAATGGGTGTTCTGCGTTTCTATCTGCTAAATCTGCCTTCCCTACATCAGTGGATGTCTATTTAGGCTTGGAAAAGTTGTCAATCTAGAGCTGTCATGATCTGTTACATATATTTAAAATTTACTTGCTGTTTCTATCTGAAAGACATTCTTGATTTTTCCACTTTTTATCTATATTCAAAACACTTATTCTCCATTTATTCTATATATGACTAATATGTCTTATAAGTTAATAACCCATTATCTATCCTTATTATGTCTCAATGAGTTTCATCCATTCTATTGTGATTTTTTCCCTGCTAGAATTGAATAGAACACATTCAAATAATAAAGCAAGCACACACTGAACTACTTTTTACCAAATATTATTATGTATTCATACGTAATTTCTATCCCAAACTATAATTAATTTAGGAACAGAGTATGCATTTGATTCCCCTTTTAGAGGCAACCCTGCCCTACCTGCCTTACCCAGGTGTTGAAACTGAAGTTTCCTCCAAAAATTCAGCCCACCCACATTTTGGACCAATATCTGTATAAACAGGTGAAGTCTTTGCCTTCCATGGAGAGGAAACATGGAAATATGGAATCAAAAACGCTGTAGGGTGGCTGTCCAGCCTATGAACTCAGCAAGACTTCATTTTCTCCTAGCATTAATCTGTCACCCCGATTCTAAAACACATCAACAGAAGGTAACAGCTTTTAGGAAAAAGACTATCCTTAACATGGCTTACAAGTCAGCCGCAGGATGCCTGTTAGTTCCTTGACGACACGTTTTCCAAGGTAGAGACTTCTTTTTTTTTTTGAGTTGGAGTCTCCCTCTGTCGCCCAGACTGGAGTGCAGTGGCCGCTCCGGGCCACCGCAGCCTCGACCTGCTGGGCTCCGGCGGTCCTTCCGACTCAGCCTTCCAGGTAGCCGGAATTACAGGCGCGCGCTACCATGCCCGGCTAATTTTTTTTGATTTATTGTAGAGATGAGGTCTCGCTGCCCAGGCGGGTCTCGAACCCGCGGTTTCAGGCAATCCACTCACCTCAGTCTCCCAAAGGCACGGGATTACAGGCTGAGCCACCGAACCCGGCAGGTAGAGACTTTTTAAAAAATGATTACTTCCTTGTAGATTTTTTTTTTGTCTGTTTTATCTCCAACCTTCTCCTACATTATAAAGTTATCATCTACATCCCAAATAAAATATCACATTCCTCATTCTAAAGTACGTCAACCTATTATATGCTTTCATACCACTATGTGCTTTTACAGAACTTATCTCAGAGAAAGTTTAGGGTTTATTTTTCTGATTAGTTAAATAATGTATTTGTCTGTCAATAGCAGGTGAGAATATTTGCAGCATTATTTATAATCACAACAAAATATTCAGAAAGTTTATTAGTGGACCATTTTGGTTTTCATATCCCCCATACATACACCAGTGCTGATACAAGTATAATAATTTTTGTTAATTATGAAACACACTAGGATATACTTTTATTGGACCTTATGCAAAGTAGAAGTCTAAGTAAATTTGATTTATTTTTTAAAATACAACATATAGTCTTATTTTGAAGATAATTTCCAAGGATGCTTCTAAAATGTGCTTGGGGGCCGGGTTCGGTGGCTCAGCCTGTAATCCCGCGCCTTTGGGAGGCTGAGGTGAGTGGATTGCCTGAGCCCGCGGGTTCGAGACCCGCCCGGGCAGCGAGACCTCACCTCTACAATAAATCAAAAAATCAGCCGGATGTGGTAGCGCATGCCTGTAATTCCAGCTACTTGGAAGGCTGAGGTGGAAGGATCGCTGGAGCCCAGCAGGTCGAGGCTGCGGTGGCCGGGAGCAGCCACTGAACTCCAGTCTGAGCGACAGAGTGAGACTCCAACTCAAAAAAAATAAATAAATAAAATAAAATAAAATAAAATGTGCTTGGGGAAAGCAGCACCGAACTAATAAGTTTTTTCACTAAATGAAAATTCTCCTCAAAAGAGTTACCTCTGTTTTCATTTAACTTGGTTATGTCTATTTACAATTATCACCGGTGTCTGGTAATAGTGTAAAAGAAATTATTATTTTTTGCATTCGACTTAATTTTAATTGTCATACACTGGAGACCTGAACTTAAGTGTTTATTTGTGCATTTTGGAGTACTCACTGAAGATCCTTTCCTGTAGAAAAAGCTAATTTAAGCAAGACTGCATGAAAACTTAAGACCTTAACTACTGTGAAATGATAACAAAAAGAGATACCACATGCAGGTAAAACTGACAAATGCTGCAGAATTACGCGAGGAGACAGGTGTAGTCAAGCTATGTCATCTTCAGTTCCCAAGATATTTTACATTTTTCTAGACTTGTCTGCCTGAGACATAAGTTAGGAACCAAATGATATTATTAAAATTCAGTCAGCATCTCAGGATAGAATTTTACTCAGTTTAACTCAAATCCTTGGTAAAATCTTGGATGTCACTTTTGCATAATTTCCAAATGTTCCTTCTTGCTCACAGAGCTATATTTTTCTATATTCTGCTTCCAAATCACTGCTAACAGCAAAACAGACAAGGAAAAGATGAGAAAAATGCATATTTGAATGAGAATTAAGTCATTATAATCACTATATCAGGCAATAATATTCAATAAATTGTTCACACCTTCCATTAGTTTCCATAATTGGGATTATCAATATAAATAGGCAGAGAAGGTTGAGAAAGTAATATGGGCTGAATAATATGCACAAAACATGGAGAGAAAGAGAGAGAGAGAGAGAATTATCTGCACTTCCTGAAAATCCATCATAATAATTTGAACTCATTTCAGAGACACCTAGATGATTACTAGAAGACCAGCTTAGTTTGTTTCCCAGCTATCAAACATTGTCAACAATGCATCGATGCCTTCTACAGATGGTCCTGCCATTACTCCATTGAGAACTATATGAACCATTCAACCTCCTGTGGACAACCCATCAGCTGGATAAAGGAACAGAGGGATAAACAAATGTGTTCTCTACCAGGAAGTCATGTCTTTCCTAAGCAGCCTCTCTGCTTGAGCACCACTTTTTTAATGTTGAAAATCAATAGTGTAAGAAAAGATTTCAGCAAACACAATTCATACATTTCTGGAGAAGTTCAGTCTTACATACAGTAATCTGAGGGAGTGTGTGTGCACATGCATGTATGTGTGCAGGTATTTATGTATGTTTGTGTATGAAAGAGACAGAGTAACAGAAAGAAACAAGAGACCAGAATAAGAAATAGGCAGGGAGTTCTTCAATGGCAGAGACCTATCTAATCATGTTTTCATGCCAGGCATTGTGGTGGTACATAAGAGGCTTTTGAAATAAAATATGGTTAAAATGATAGACGATAAGATAAATTATGGGACAACAAAGACATTATTGGGTCAGCAATTTACCATTAAAAAAATCACATCTTCAGATGACATGGTTTTGTAGTTCATAAAAAGCGTTTTAAAAGCCAAGAGATGAATGCTTTGAGTCTATAAATTGGGATTTTTATATGATGTTTAAGTTTCTTTGAAATTAGGCTTCAATAAAAGCCATGCAAAATGAACATAACATTTCAAGAATACTTACAAAGAGTGATTTTAACTTTAAGCTGTCTGCAATTCAATGATGACTCCCTTATTAAACAATTGATAGTATTTTAAGTAAAGCTGTTATCACTAGGAACTTCATACATGAATATAAACAGGGTATTTTCCCTCAAGACTGCTTTTTAAAAACCTGTCAAATGTTTCCTTTTTTCCATTCTCTTCACTGACTTATTCCAGCACTGAGCAATTTGTGCATCATGTATCTTCATCTTCTAGTCTCAAAAAAGGTAATAATTTTCTGATTTCAACTCTCTTGAAGAGGTATACTTAATGTGTCAGGTGTTAAGTAAATTGATGAACATTACCAACTCTGGTTTATAATTATTAGAAAATGATCATAGAATCATTGAGTTTTACAGTTGGAAAATGATCCACTGATCAGATTCATTAGGAAAATAATCTATGCAAACAACAACTTGGATAGGAGTACAGTGCCTAAGAGAAATGGGTATTTGACTAACATAAAAATATTTTATTTAAATTAATAATTATTTATTTATTATAAAACTGACTATATGAAGGGTGCTTTATGAGTGTTGTGCTATGGTAACAAACAACTCTACAATCTCAATGGTTGAACAAGCAGTTTATTTCTTATTCATAAAGTCTTCTGTGGCTTCAAGAATGTCATAAGCAACACTTCTCCACACAACATGATGGTTCTGCTACTTTGAATTTTGGGTTCTATTATGTCAACTTAGGCCAAGTTCACGACTACTATTGCAAGTTAATAAAAACTCAAGAATAACACTAGCAACTAAATGTCTCAGTGTGTGACACTTAACACTTCTGCTTCTAATCCATTGGCCCAGTCATGTGAGCCTGCCTAACCACCAAGAGATGTAGAATTATCATTCTTCCATTTGTCCAGGAAAAAAGGTGAACTGGAAATGTGGTGGAAATAGAAGTTTCTAAACATGGTATTGCTATTTATTTAAAGTGACTATTCAGATAACTTTGATCCTGATGAATTGTCCTCCAAAGATAGCATTAAATATTGTGATATCTTTTGTTAACCCCATTACAAAGTGAGCAAAAGATATGAATAGACACTTCTCAAAAGAAAACGTATGAGCAGCCAACCGATACATAAAAAATGCTCAGCCTCATTAGTCATCAAAGAAATGCAAATGAAAACCACACCGAGATATCGCCTAACTCCAGTCAGGGTGGTCATCATCAAAACTTAAAAAAACAACAGATACTGGAGAAGATGCTGGTAAAGGGAACACTTCTACACTGTTGGCGTGAGTGTAAACTAATACAACCTCTGTGGAAAACAGTGTGGGGATTCCTAAAAGATTTAAAAATCAACCTTCCATACAACCTCACAATCCTCCCACTGGGAATATACCTGGAGGAACTCAAATCACTCTATGAAAAAGATCCTGCACATGTATGTTTATTGCAGCATTGTTCACAATAGCAAAAACATGGAAACAACTGTGTTACCTATCAAAAGAGGACTTGATAAAAAAAATGTGGCACATATACACAATGGAATATTACACAGCCATAAAGAAGGAAAAAATATGAACTTCACAGCAACCTGGATGGACTTAGAATCTATAATTCTGAGTTAACTATTACAGAAACAAAGAACTGAGTATCACATGTTCTCACTCCATAAGTGGACCATGAACAACTATCATAATACCATAAGAAAAGTATTGGCAGTAGTTGGAAACTGCTAGGGAAGGGCAGGGGCAGGATTGGTAGTAGTGGGAATCTGCCAATGGAGGGGGAGGCACACCTCATCAACAAGGGTACATGCATAATGAACATTTGTATACCTACCTCGGAATTGTAACCCACATCTTTTAAAAAAATATTGTGATATCAAAATACATCCTACTACATGGAGTAATATTCGCATTAAAAAATTCTGCAGGTGCGGTTTGGTAGCTCAGCCTTAATCCCAGTACTTTGGGAGGAAGAGGCAAGTGGATTGCCTGAAGGTTCGAGACCAGACCGGGCTACTTGGCCAAACCTAGTCTCTACAATAAATCAAATATTAGCCAGGTGTGGTAGCGCACACCTGTATTCCCAACTACTTGGAAGGCTGAGGCAAAAGGATCACCTGAGTCCAGCAAGTCGATGCTGCAGTGGCCATGAGTGTGTCACTGCATTCGAGCCTGGGCGACAGAAATTCCAACTCAAAAAAAAAAAAAAAAAATTCTGCTTACTTTTGTTTGTACTTACACAAACCTTGATGATACATATGGCCTACCACACACCTATGCTATGTGGTGTAGTGTATTGTCCTAAGATGCAAACCTGTCGAGTATGTTACAATACTGAATAATGTAGGCAATTGTAACACAATGGTATTTTTTAATTTAAACATATCTAAAGATAAAAAAGGTATAGTAAAAACATAGTATTAAGTACAAGCAATGATACACCTGTTTTGGGCACTTACAATGAATGGAGCATGAAGGACTGGAAGTTGCTCTGGGTGAGTCAGTGAGTGAGTGGTGAGTGAATGTGAAGACCTGAGACGTCACTGTGCACTACTGTAGACTTTATAAACACTGTACACTTAGGCCACACTAAACATATTAAAATATTTTTTAATGAAGAATAAATCAACTGAGCTTATAGAAACCTCTGTATAAACTTTCAATTTTTTAAATTGTTGACTCTTATTGGAATAACAATAATTTTAAAATGCAAATAATAAAACTGTACAAAAATGTTTTATTTCTTTATATACTTATTCGATAAACTCCTTTCTATAATTTATTTGTTTTACTTTTTAAGTTTTTTTGTTAAAAACTAAACTACAACTACAAACATTATCCTATGCCTACAGGGTCAAAATTATCAGTATCACTGACTTCCACCTCCACATCTTGTCCGACTAGACGTTCTTCAGGGGTAATTACATGCATGGAATCGTCATTTTCTAGGTCAATGTTGCCTTCTGGAATACTTTCTCCTGAAGGACACGCCTGAGGCTCTTTTACAGCTAAATTTTTTAGTACATTGAAAGAATATATTTCAATGATAAAAAGTACAGTATCGTAATGAACTAAAAGTAACATATTATTACCATTAACAAGTATAGTACATAATTGTATGCACTATACTTTTATTTGACCATCAGTGCAGAAGTTTTCTTTACTCCAGTATCATCACAAACACATAAATATTGCATTGCACTTTGAAGTTACAACAGCTATAACATCACAAGGCAGTAGAAATTTTCCAGCTTCATTATAATTTTGTGGGACAATCGTCATATAAGTGGTCCATCATTGACTAAAACATCTTGGCCTGGCGTGGTGGCTCAAGCCTGAAATCCCAGCATTTCCGGGGCTCAAGATGAGGGGATTCCTTGAGCCCACAGGTTCAAGAACAGCCTGAGCAACTTGTCGAGACCGCATCTCCACAATAAAATAAATAAACAAATAAAATGAGCTGGGCATGGCAGCACGCACCTATAGTTCCGGCTTCTTGGAGGGCTGAGGCAGAAGGAGAGCCTGAGCCCAGCAGGTCAATGCTGGGGTGACCATGAGCATGCCACTGCACTCCAGCCTGGGTGATAGAGTGAGACTCCACTCAAAAAAAAAAGTCTTTATGTGGTCCATGACTAAATATCCTGTTGAATAATCCTGTTTATCATAGATTATTATTAATGCTATGGAAATATAGATTTTGAAGTCTACATTTTTATTAAGTATTTGACCACAATCCTAAACATGTTTATTGTTTCAATAGTGTTTCAGTGAGTTTTATTAAACTTTCCAAGTGAACAATTATAGCAACCAAGAATAGTGACTATATTTTATCATCTTCTTTTTCTCATTTTATTTTTTCATGTCCAATTGCATTGACCTGACCTTCCACTTGGATGCCAAAAATAATATTTTTTTTTCTCTGATTTCAGTGATTTGTTTGTTCAAGTGAATTTAACTATTGGTTTAGGTTACATATTTTGTTCATATTAGGAGAACATTATCTTATTGTTAGATTTGTAGGTGGCATGAATGCTGAAATTATCAAGTATTTTTCCAACATCTAATATCCTGATCTTTGAATTTTAATATGAAAAAAAACTTACCTTTATATTATCTAGTATTTTTTAACCATGTTTTAAAATACCTGTTCTAGATTGTTTGTTGGTAACCTCTTAAAATGAATGTTGATCATTTATAAATTTCTGTAAAATTTATAATTATGTCAATACTTTCAAATTTATTATATATATTTAGTATGATAATGTCTTAAAACTTTTCCATCATTTCTTCATTGGTGTTCTATTCATTCATCAATTGAGTTTTCTTAATTAAAAAATAACTAGGCACAGTGGATCATACCTGTACTCCCAGCACTTTGGGAGGCTAAAAGGTAGAAGAATTGCTTAAGCCTGGGAATTCAAGACCAGCCTTGAATAGCAGGACCTCATCTCTACAAAAACTCAAAAAAATTAACTGGACATGGTAGCGCATTCCTGTAGTCCCAGCTACTCAGGAGGCTGAGGTAGAAGGCATGCCTGAGCCCAGAAGGTTGAGGCAGCAGTGAGCTGTGATTGTGCCACTGCAATACAGACTGAGCAATAGAGAGTGAGACTCCAGCTCTAAATAAATAAACCAACAGTTTCTCTTCTCCTTTTGTCTGTCTCCTCAAAGCAATGGTTCTTAGAAGACTTATCAAGTCTTCTTTTTGTTCTATTGACAAATTAATTAATTGCTTATTAGTAAATTAATTTACTTGCTAAATTATTCCATTTGGTTTTCATTATCTATTAGTTTATGTCTTCAGGTCCTGTGAGGTCAAGTTCAGTGGGATGAATTGACTCTCTTTGGATTGGTACACTCTACAAATACATTGACCTAAAAATTTCTTCCAGCCACACAATCCTTGCCATTCGCCACTTAGTTTTCCATTGAATAAACACTTGTCATTATCTTTGCATTTCATTTCCTCTTCCATTCTCCTTCTCACTGGAGATTTTCCCAATATTGAACAATCTACTTTTATCATTTATCTTAGGAAAAAGAAGAGATAAACCTGACTTTACCATCTGTAATCTTGTACTGAAGTTCTTATAGAAATTAACATCATTTCATCTCTTCTACATTTTATAATTTTTTTCGTATTCGTTTCACTCCAAGCAGAAGTTAAAAAGTGATTTTAGATGTCTCACGTATCACTTAAAAACTTTTGTTTAATCAAAGTTCTATTCTGTTGACACTAATTTTAAACTTAACAGACATGCTTCCTTTATTGTATCATTTTTTATATTTATTTTTATTTTCTTCTTAGATTTGAGTTTTCCATGGAGCCTCCTGATCCTAGTAGTAGATCAATTTCTTGCTTTCTTTATTTGACTGCTTTATTAAATTTAAATGTGTTTTTAATCAACTTTATTTAGATATAATTTACATTAAATTAAAGACATTTAAAAGATACATTTAAATGGGTTTTGACAAATGTATACTACCCAACCCTCTCCGATTAAAGGCATAGAGTCTTTTTTACATTTCCATTAACCAAAAATGTTCCACATATAATGTTCAATCTATCTTTTATCCCCTTATCTACCCAAACTCAATCCTCTTTCCAGAAAACCATCAGTCAATTTCTATGACTACACGTTAATTTATCATGTCCCAGAATATAAAAATCAAATACTCTTTTATAACTAAGCTATTTTTATTCATTTAATGTTTTTGAGTCTCATGCATGTTGCTGCATTTATCTGTAACTTATTCTCTATATAGTGAAATAATATTCTATGATATGACTATACCACAATTTGTTTATCCATTTGCCTACCAAAATGGACATATGGGTTTTTTCCAGTTATATTATGAATATAGTTACTATAAAAATTTACAAATAAGTCTTTTTGGTGCATAAATATTTTCATTTGGGGGTAAATAGCAAGAAGAAAAATTGCTGACTCATATGGCAAACATATGTTGAACTCGTAGAGAACACCCAAATTATTTTCCAAATTGGTTGTTTAATTTTACAACTTTACTACAGCAATGTATAAATGTATAAAACCTTTAGTTGTTCCAAATTCTCACCAATATTTGCTATTGTCAATTCAAAATTTGTTTCATATTACCCACCCTATGGTACATTTTACATTTACCAATTACATTTTAGATTGCAATTCCCAGGTGAATAATTATATCTAGCACCTTGAGATGTCATTTATATGCCTCTTTTTGTAAAATGTCAGTCTCATATTTTAGCACATTTAAAAAATTAGTTGTTTTATTTTCTTATGATTGGGGTTTAAATGGTCTTGATATATTCTGGATGGAAATCTTTTGTCAGATATGTCTATTTGAATATCTTGCACTCTGCAAAATACTGTTTTGCTTGCAATGGTGTGCTTCAAAAAGAAAGATATTTTTCTTTTGATAAATTTCAACTTATCACTTGTTTGAAGTGTTTTCTTCCAATAGTTTTATATTTCCATTTTTATATTTAGGTCTATTATTCATTTTAGTCTTTATTCATTTATGGTTCATGGTAAAAGTCAAAATTCCTGTTTTTCACATAAATATCAAGGTGAGTTAGTTCCATTCTTTTTTTAAAATGTATCACTTCCCCAGTTGAATTACTACAGTGTCATGGTTAAAAAACAATTGACCAAATATGTGTGAATTAATTTCTGGACTGTTATTTTGTTCATTAACTTATATGTCTATTTCTAAGTTAATATAAATATTTTCTTTTAAATTTCCATAACTTTATAGTAAGTTTTGAAAATTCTTTTATCTTGTGCATATACATTTAATACTGCTATTTTTGGTTGAAGCAATTTTCACTTCTAAAACATCCATTTTGTTCTTTCTTATAATTTTATTTCCTTTGTGAATGTCCTGTTTTCTCATTCAAATAATATTTTCCTGCAATGAATTTAAGACAATTTGAAAGTACTTTAAAAGGCTTGCTTAATTCAGTATCTAGGTTACTTCAAGTTCAGTTTTCATTGACTACATTTTTTCTGAATGTGGGTCAGATTTTTAGATTGTGTGTATAGATATTTTTATTGCATACTGAGCAAAGAAAATAATGTGTTGCAGAGGTTTGAATTCTGTCAGCTTCCTCTGAAGAATGCTGATTTTTTTCAGTAGGTAATATAATTCTTAATTGATTATCTTGTCGTATAGTTGGCTTCGAAAAATAAATTGTTTAGGTTGGTGTTTGGAATGTCTAAAAAGTTTCCTAAATTTTTCTAACCAGATTGTATTCAACTTCAAACTCTATTGTATATCTTACAGTGGCTTAGTGCAGACTTAGAGTGAATTTGGAGTAGGTCCTATTTGAGGATATGGTGTTTGCTCCTGAGAGTTTTCAGGATTCTCAAGTAAATACCTGAAATGCTAATGAAGTACTAGTTAGTTCCCTCTACTCTATTGAAAACCCAATGCCCTCAAGCATCACTAGATTATGGTGCCTCTGTTATGCTCTCAACTTCATAAGCTATTTTTTCGTTGCCCTCAAGTAGTCTCGCGCTTCATATATGCTTCCTTAGCTTTTAGCTAAGGACTCACAGGAGACCGTAACAGGATTTTGGAGGATACTTTGCTGAAATCCCCACTTCCTGCTGCTCTATCCATCCCAGCTTCTTTAGTTTCCCATTCATACATACCTCTGTCTCCTCACCTAAGGGTTATAACTGTGTTAGGCTTGAATTCCAGCTCACTATACTTCAGTCAATTAACTTTCCCCTAAGAATGAACTGGAACAATTTGGGGGTTTATCTCTTAAGTTTTCCTTCTCTCAGAATTTGGAATCTTACTCTGCCTGTTTTCTGTGACTTTGCCTTTTCTTCTCTGATCCCTAGGTTCCAATCCAGAAAATGAAAGCTTTAATATTTATTAAAATCTAAGTTCTTTTCCAGTTCTAATCTTCTGTGAGTTTGGAGTATACACTTTACCTTATTTATACACGTACCATTTGTTTTCCAGGTTTATCAGGCTATAAAGTGTTTGCAATAAAGCAATAGAATATATTTATTATGATAAACTATTCATAAACATACATTCAACTTACCTAAAATATTATCCAAAATAATGGATTGCAAGTTCTTGAAAGCTAAATGTTAGGTCAGTGTGTCAGTGCCATGAGAATGATGCAAAGAATTGCACAGAAATTAGATTAGAAAAGATAGTTTATTCAGAAAGTAGATAAAAGAGATAGTGGATTCACCTCTCCAAGATTCAAGAGAGGGCCAGACTTTTAAAGAAAGTGTGGCAGTGACTGCTTGAGGCTGAAGATTTTTTTTTTTTTTTTTAGAAAGCAGAATTTATTGGGAGGGCAGAAAAGTTCCCACAGTGGAAGGGAACTGGAAGGGATTGCCCAGTTGAAGGCTTTTAAAGCTTCCTTTTGGTGAGGAGGGCAGGTCACCATGGTGATGGGGTCTGTTTCTCTCTTTTATGATGATCGATGGATGGGTGGATCAGTCAGGAGCATATAGACAAAGGTGAGCTGGCAGCTGGATAGGTGTTTCAGTTACAGAAATGAGAAGAGCAGGGCTGGTAGCTGAAAGAAAAATTCTTAGGATGAAGTTGCTAATCTTAATGTCCTGTGACTTGACCAGGGTTTCTGGAAAGGATTATTGCTGTGTATGAGCCCAAGGAGACCAGAGATACTACATTTGGGTCTCTTTTCTTCCAGTATATCTAAAACTAATAATTGAAGAGTAAATTACTTTAAAAATGTATAGATAATTTCTGCTAGCAATATTAGTATTCACTACTTCAGGCAATTATTCAGAAGGCTTACATCTAAGAGGCTGAATATGCTACTTCCCCAGTACTTGAGTGACTTTAGAATAAAATAGCTAAAAAAGAAAAAAAAAAGCTCCTCATAATGATAATAATTCAGCATCATTTATCCAAGAGTATAATCATCAGAGATGTTTTTGCACCCGGATTTATACCTGATATTGGACCCACAATAAGGAAAACACAACCTACATTATTCAAATATAATGGATTAAGCAACTAAGTCAAAAACCAATCTAGACAGACTTTTGTTTTGTGTTGTTCCAGACAAAAAGAAGTCAAAATCTTTTAAAAATAGTATTTTAATTGAAAAATCTAATTAGCTTTAAATACATGTAAGTTTGTTTGATTACTATATATGTGAGAGTGGATATTTTTATAAACTAAAAATAATCAAACACTGTACACTACCTAAAATATGTTGAATTTAGGAGGAATTGTTGGCAATTTCTGAGCACATTCAGTGATTAAATGATACATATATTTAAAAAGAAAGGTTAAAATGGTTGTATTTCAGCTTGGATGATACAAAAATATGCTAACTTTCAAGAAAATTGGCAAACTGACATTTTAATCAAACTTATTTTTCTATTTAACTTTCAATTAGTCATAGGTTGTTGATAACAAGATCAACCTTCCCTGTGAATCAGTTCTTGATTTATGAGCTAATATTTTTCCAAGAGAGTTGAGTATATATTTACACTCTAGGAGACTGGGTAAAATAGGTTAACTTACCTTGCCCTATATATTAGCTTGCAAATTTTATTAGAATGACGGTTTCAGGGGTGGAAAAGAGGTAAGGCTTTCAAAGGATAATAAGTTTTTGAAAGACTTGGAAATCAGTCTAATCTCTAAAGAGTTGGATTCCTTTTTCCTCAATAATAGAAATCAGTTGTGATAAAAATTGCAACTCAATATCCACAAGTGATTGGTTCCAGGACACTCTTTACCCTCCTCCCTGCAGATACTAAAATCTATGGATGTTTAGTCTCTTATATAAAATTGAATCATATTTGCATATAATATGCATATAATTTCATATAATTTAAACAATCTTTAGATTTCTTATAATACCTAATACAACATGCTGTGCAAATAGTTGATACACTGTATTATTTTCATTGTTGTATTGTTATTCTTAATGTATTCCTGAATATTTGTGACATGCAGTTTGTTGAATCCATTGATGCCTAACCCAAGGATATGGAGAGCCAATTATATTAAAAACTGGACTAAGGGATTTCTGGCAAGATGGCTACAGAACAGTTCAGTCTGTGAGAGTCTCTGCAAAAGTGAGTGTCCATAAAGACTCTCTGCATGAGTGGGTATGTGCTGATGGATTAGTGAAAGTTCATCTGAGGGGGGAAACTTGGGATCTCCTCCAGATGTGATTACAACTTCTCACTGCTCTGAGATTAGACCCTCCCAGCATGCAGGATCATTTGCTATTCTTGGGGCTCTGCTGAGAAGAGGTAGTGGAAAGCAGCTGATCCTCACCACCTGGCACTTGACCCACACCACCTAGCACCTGACCCACACCATCACCTGTGACAGCAGAGTGGCATAAACCCCAGGATCCATGGAGAAGGCAGGTTATGGGAAGGTGAAAAGGAACCTTACCACCAGTAAGAAAATGCTGACCAGTGCCATTTTTTCTGTCCCAGGATCAGGCAGAGACCTGCATTGCCTCACCCAGTTCTGCCCAGCCTCCAACCTGGGACCTAGAGGTTATCTCAAAACTAGGGAGACAGACGTCCCTTTCCCATGTTGGAATAGGCACAGAAATGTTATATCTGAGTGGGAGACTTGACAGCAGCAGCAGCAAGCCAGGGGAGTCCAAATCTGATCCACCCTTCTCCCATAGTGGTCCGTGGGGCATCTGAGCCACACTGGGAGCAACCCTATGAGCCTGTGCTGAGAGCAGAGGGGAGAGACTGGAGACTAGAGCTGAAAAGAGGTTGGAGTTACAAGAATAGCCTCAGAATGAGAAGGTGTTTTTTTTTTTTCTTTTGGCTATTTGTTTGCTTTGCTTTTTTTGTTTGGTTGGTTGGTTTTTGTTTTAGTTTCTTTTCCTCTTCTCTCTTTTTTCTGTTTTAATTATATTTTCATATTGACTTTGTTTCTGTTATTTTAATGCCATTTTCTTTAGATTTCCTATTTGTGTATGGGTATTTTTGAGGGAGAGTACATCAATGGGGGGAGATTTTTAATTTGTGTGTTTTTATGATTGCCAGTATGTTTTTATATTTTAAATCTTTTCTGTCTTTGTTATGTCTCTTTTCATTTGTTAGTTTGTATGCCTGTCAGTTTTTCCTCATCTTCTCTCTCTCTCCACCTTCCTCTTGTCCTGCTTCATCCTTTTCCCATTCTTTCCCTTTTTTTAACCTCATTTTACTTTCAGCGGGCAAACCTATACCCCCACTACATGGACAGACTGTAAGGCATTAGGAAGTTGGTTTCAGGGGGCCACACACCTGTCAGTGGATACTGGGATCTGTAGATAGTTTCTGAATCACAGCTCTTTTGTCAATTAAATCTCAGAACTGCAAAACGTACAGTCCCTCACCCAAAGTCCAGATTCAGAATTGAACAAAGCCAAGGATCTACATAAAGAAGAATAAGAGATTGAACAAAGAGAGGTAAAAGCTACCCCCCCATCTGAACAACAGAATTGAAGAAAAGGTGGGAAAAAAAGGGAAGAGGAAAATCTACACAAATGAAGAAAAGCCAAAGGAAGAATATGGATCTCACATAGATGCCTGTGAAGTCAACCACTGAGAATACAGACTTTGGAATGCAAATAATGAAGAGCCCCCAGAATGACTCGTCTCAAACTGCAAACCCAGATATCAAGATATTAATTAGAGAATAAATAGAAAAGGGGAGAGACAAGAGGAAAGAATGAAGGAGTTGATAACTGAGATAACAGCAAGAAAGGCTACAGTGAATGAAATAAATAATAAACATAGACGTGGAAAGCAGAATTAACCAAGCAGAAGAAAGAATCTTAGAACTTAAGGACCAAACTATGGAACTAACCCAAACTGTTAAAGACGTAGGAAACTTAAAAACACAGAACAAAACCTCCAAGAGATGAGCAGTTATTTCAAGAGGTCAAACCTAAGATTAATTGGAATCCCTGAGGCAGATAGAGAGACAGAGACCATCCTGGAACAAACATTCCATGAAATTATCCAAGAAAACTTCTGTCATCACATCAGTGACATGACCCTTCAAACACAAGAGTTTCCGAGAACCCCTGCAAGGCAACAAATGAGAAGACCAACTCCTGGTCACATAATAATTTGCTGACACAAAGTAGGTATAAAAGAAAAAAATCCTAAAGGCAGCAAGACAGAAAGGTCAGACTACCTACTGGGGAAGACCAATTAGAATAGCAGCACACTTATTTACAGAAACACCTCAGGCTAGGAGAGCTTGGAACCCAATCTTCAAAGTTCTCAAAGATAAACAATTTCAACCAAGAATTTCCTACCCAGTTAAACTAAGCTTCATCAGTGATTGAGAATTAAAATCCTTCCCAGACATTCAATCCCTGAAACCTTACACTGTCTCCAGACCAGCTCTACAAGAAACACTTAAGAAAGTATTAAACACTGAGGAAAGGAAAAAAAGAATGACAATGCCCTTCATAAGCATGCAGGGAAAAGTTTGAAAACACATATGAACCAACCCAAAAATCAAAAGAAAGACAACAAACAAATAAAAAACAAACAGCAGCGACAGCAACAACCTCTATAATAACTTCATGACAGGGATAAACTCTCATATCTCAGTAATTAGCCTGAATATGAATGGACTCAATGCACCACTGAAAAGACATAGAGTGGCAAAATGTATAAAATATCATGAGGTAATAATATATTGTCTCCTAGAGCCTCATCTCACCAGAAAGGATACTCACAGACTCAAAGAAAAAGGATGGGAGACAAAATTTCAGGCAAACAGAATACAAAAGAAAGCAGGAGTTGTGAACTTAATATCAGACAAAATAACCTTTAAGCTATCAAAAATTTAAAAATATACAGAGGGGCACTACATAATGATAAAAGATTCAACTCATCAACAAGAAATATCCATCCTAAACATATATGCACCCAACATAAGAGCACCAAATTTCATAAGGCAGCTACTAGGTAAACTTAAAAAAGATATTGACTCTAACGCTATTGTAACTGGGGACTTGAAAAACCTGCTCAACCCTAGACTGATCATCAAGACAAAAAATCAGCAAGGAGATACAGAACCCCAACGTGACACTTGACAAAATGCATTTAATTGATACCTAAAGAACACTCCACCCAACAAGTGTGGAATATACATTCTACTCATCATCACATGGAATGTACTCTAAGAGAGACCACATCCTCGGCCATAAATCAAGCATAAATAAATTCCATAAAATTGAAATACTGTCATGCACCTTATCAGACCACATTGGAGTAAAAATAAATATCAACACCAACAAAGGTCCTCAAAAATGCACAGAGACATGGGCACTAAATAGCATAACACTAAACAACTCCTGGATCAATGTGGAAATCAAAATAGAGATTAAAAGATAACTGAAAACAAATAAAAATGAAGAAACATATTAGCAGAAACTCTGAGATCACATGAAAGAATACTAAGAAGGGAATTAATATCTCTACAAACACACATGAAGAAAATGGAATGATCACAAACAAGTTAACAGCCTAACAAGTCACCTAAGGAAGTGGAAAAGCAAGACCACCAAAACCTTAATTTCAGCAGAAGAATCCAGATCACCAAATTAAAAGTCCAAATTCGGGACATAGAAGACAAAACGGTGGTACAAAAAAATCAATGAAACAAAAAGCTGGTTCTTTGAAAGGATAAGCAAGATTGATGGCCCCCAGCTCAATTAATGAAGAAAAAGAGAGAAATTCCATATAAACACAATCAGATCAAGTTACAACTTGCCCCGAAATAAATACAAAGTATTATCAGAGACTAGTATGTACACTTTTATGGAAACAAACTTGAAAAGTTAAAGGATACGGAGAATTTTCTGACATCACACAACCTCCACAGGTTGAAACAAGAAGAAATCAAGACCCCAAATATCCCAATAAAAATCCAGGAAATTGACTATGGCCTATGAAAACTACCTACCAAAAACAAACCCTAGAACAGATAACTTTCCAGCAGAATTCTACAAAACATACAAAGAGGAACTCATAGCAATCCTATTGAAAGTATTCTAGGCAATTGAGAAAGATGGAACTCTCCCCAAATCATTTTATAAACTAACATCACATTGATACCCAAACCAGGTAAAGCTCCAACAAAGAAAGAGAACTACAGGCAATATCCCTGATGAACATAGATGCTAAAATTCTCAACAAGATCCTAGCAAACTAAATCCATCAACACATCTCAGAAATCATTCACCATGACCAAGCAGGCTTCAACCCCAGGATACAGGGCTGGTTCAGCATTCACAAGACCATAAATGTAATTAAATACATCAACAGACATAAAAACAAAAACCGCATGATCATGTCATTAGACGTGGAAAAAGTTTTTGATAAAATACAGCACCTATTCTTGATAAAAAAAAAACCCTCAAACATCTAAGTAAGATGGAACATATAGAAATTAGAACCATTTCTCCTTAAAATGGGAATGAGACAAGAATGCCCACTCTTATCCCTCATTTTCAACATAGTTTTGGAAGTCCTAGCTTGCGCAATCAGACAACAGATGGAGATCAGGAGTATCCAAATAGGAAAAGAGAAAGTCAATTATCCCTCTTTGCAGACGACATGATTCTATACCTTGAAAACCCAAGAGAATGTGTTAAAAACCTTCTTTCACTGATAAAGGACTTTGGCAAAGTCTCAGAGTATAAAATAAATGTGCAAAAGACAGTCGCATTTCTATACACCAATAGTAAACGTACAAAATAAATAAAAAGCACAATCCCATTCACAATAAAATAAATAAAAAGCACAATCCCATTCACAATAGCCACAAAAATTTTGAAATACCTTGGCATCTTCCTAACCAGAGATGAGAAAGACCTTTACAATGAAAACTACAAAACACTCCTCAAAGAAATCATGACATAAACAAATGGGAAAATATTCCATGCTCATGGATCAGAAGAATCAACATTGTTAAGATGTCCATCCTACCCAGGGCAATCGACAGATTTAACGCAATACCCATTAAATTACCAGAAGCATTCTTCTCAGACCTAGAAACAACAATACAGGAATTCATATGGAAATATAAATTACCATGAATCACCAAAACAATCCTCAGCAATATAAACAAAGCAGGAGGTATCATATTCCCAGACTTTAAACTTTATTATAAAGCTACAATAATCAAAACAGCCTGGTATTGGTACAAGAACAGACATATAGACCAATGGAACAGGATAGAGATTCCAAAAACAAAACAATTTCTCAACCAACCCATCTTTGACAAAGGCTCCACCACCAACCACTAAGGAGAGGAGAATCTATTCAGTAAATGGTGCTGGGAAAACTGGCACATGCAGAAGATTAAAACAAGACCCCTACCTATCACCATATACAAAAATGAACTCTAATGGATCAAAGACCTAAATGTAAAATCTCAAAGTCTAAGAACCTTAGAAAATGCAGGAGACACTCTTATGGAAATTGGAACTAGCAGCCAATTCCTAAACAAAACCCCAAGTGCCCATGCCATAAGAGACAAGATATACAAGTGGCACCTCATCAAACTGACAAGTTTCTGCAACGCCAAAGAAACCATCAAGAAAGAAAGGAGAAAGTCCATAGACTGGGAAAAAATATTTACCAACTGTATGTCTGACAAAGGCCTAACATCTAGGATCTACAAAGAAATCAAATGTGCTGAAAAGAAAAAACAAACAAAAAGCCGCATTACAAAGTGGGCAAAAGATATGAAGAGGAGGCGGTTCGGTGGCTCTGCCTGTAATCCCGCGCTTTGGGAGGCTGAGGTGAGTGAATTGCCTGAGCCTGCGGATTTGCGACCCACCTGGGCAACTTGGCGAGACCTCATCTCTACAATAAATCAAAACATTAGCCGGGCGTGCTAGCGCGCGCCTGTAGTTCCAGCTACTTGAAAGGCTGAGGTGGAAGGATCGCTGAGTCCAGCAGGTGGAGGTTGCAGTGGCTGGGAGTGGCCACTGCACTCCAGTCTGGATGACAGAGTGAGACTCCCAACTCAAAAAAAAAAAAAAGATATGAACAGGAACATCTCAAAAGAAGACATGAGCAGCCAACAGATATATGAAAAAATGTTTAGCCTCATGAATCATCAAAGAAATGCAAATTAAAACCTCACTGAGATATCACCTAATTCCAGTCAGAATGGCCATCATCAATAAGTCAAAAACAACAGATACTGGAGAGGATGCAAAGAAAAATAAACACTTCTGTACTATTGGTGGGAGTGTAAACTAGTATAGCCTCTGTGGAAAACAGTGTGACGATTCCTAAAAGATCTAAATATCAACCTTCCATATGATCGCACAATTCCCCTACTAGGAATATACTCAGGGGAACTCAAGTCACTCTATGAAAAAGATACTGCACACGTATGTTTATTGCAGCATTGTTCATAATAGCAAAACATGGAACCTCGAAAGAGGACTGAGTAAAAAAATGTGGTACAGAGAGATATATGATGAAATATGCAGCCATAAAAATAGACAAAATTATGAACTTCACAGCAACCTGAATGGACTTAGAATCTATTATTCCTAGTGACCGATCACAGAAACAAAGAACTAAGCATCACATATTTTCACTTATAAGTGGACCTATAAGTGGACTTATAAGATTTCAACTTATAAGTTGAACAATTATCTTAATATAATAAGAAAAGGATTGGCAGTAGTGGGAAGCTGTCAGGGGAGGGCAGGGGTGAGATTGTCAGTAGTGGGAATCTGCCAGGGGAGGGGAGGGCACACCTCGTCAACAGGGGTCCATATATTTCGAACATTTGTATACCAAACTTTAAGTTGTACTCCACATCTTTAAAATTTAAAATATATATATAATAAAAAAGAAAAAAACCCTGGACTAAGAAAATGAGTAGATAGATCAATGCAACGGAACAGAGAGCCCTAAATAGACCCATACGATTATAGTCTATTGATCTTTGGCGAAAGGAGACATGGTAGTTTTTTCAACAAATAGTCCTGGAATAACTGGACATCCACAAGCAAAAATCATCATCATCATCTAGACCATTACATTCTTTATAAATATTATCTCAAAATGGATTATAAACTTGAATGCAAAACATAAAACTAAACATAAAACTATAAAATTCCTAGCAGATAACTTGGGGGAAAAAATCTAGATGACTTTAGGTTTGGTGGTGAATTTTAAATACAATATTAAAGGCATTATCCAGGAAATAAATGATTGATAAGTTGGACTTCATTGAAATTTAAAAAGGTCTGCTCTGTAAAAGACACTGTCAAAAAAAAAAAAATGAGAAGACCAATCACAAACTGGGAAAAAGTATATATAAAGGACATTTCTGATAAAAAATTGTTACTTGGCTGGGCTCGGTGGCTCAGCCTGTAATCCTGCACTCTGGGAGACCGAAGTAAGAGAATTGCCTGAGCCTGCGGGTTCGAGACCTGCCTGGGCAACTTGGCGAGACCTCATCTCTACAATAAATCAAAAAAATTAGCCGGGTGTGATAGTGCGCGCCTGTAGTTCCAGCTACTTGGAAGGCTGAGGTGGAAGTATCGCTGGAGCCCAGCAGGTCAAGGCTACGGTGGCTGGGAGCGTGCCACTGCCCTCCAGTCTGGGCGACAGAGTGAGACTCCAATTCAAAAAAAAAGAGAATTGTTACTTAATATATATAAAAGTCTACTTAAACTCACCAATAATAAAATGAACCAACTTTTAAAAAACTTGGCAAAATATCTGAAAACAAACCTTTTCTTGTAGACATTCAAAAGAACAAATATGCACATGAGAAGATGAAATGCTCAACATTGTATGTCAGTAGAGAATTACAAGCTAAAATAACAATGAGATATTACTCAGCTTATTAGAATGGCCAGAATCTAAAACACTGACAGCACCCAATGCTGAAGAGAATGTAAAGCAACAGGCGCTTTCTCTCCTTGCTGATGAGAATGCAAAAGGATGCCGCAAATTTGGAGACAGTTTGACAGTTTCTTACAAAACTAAACATACCCTTACCATATAATCCAGCAATCTCACTCCTCGATAGCTACCTAAGTAAGTGAAAAACATGAGCACACAAAAACCTGTATAAAGAGGTTATAGTAGTTATTTTCATAATTGCTGAAACTTGGAAGCAACCAAGATGTCCTTCAGTTGCTGTATGGCTAAATAAATTGTGACATTCTCAGAAAAAGAAATAAGATATCTAGCAGGAAAAAAAAATGGGAAAACCTTAGATGTATATTTAGTAAGCGAAGCCACTTTGAAAAGCCTACATTCTGTGTAGTTTTATTTATACAACATTTGTGAAAGGTGAAACTATGGAGACAGTAAAAAGACCAGTGGTTTCTAGAACTTGGAGTAGAGGGAATAACAGGTGGAAATCTAAGGGTTTTTAGCGCAGTGAAACTATTTTGTATGTTAGTGTAATGGTGGGCAGATACCATTATACAATTGTCATAACTCATAGAATGAACCCAAATATAAACCTTTGATTTGAGTGGTGATAATGTGCTAATGTAGGTTCAGTGATCATAACTGCTGTTCAGTGATGTACCACTCTGGTGTGCAATGTTGACAGAGGAGGGAGAATATATGTGTGCTGGGGTGGGAAGGTAGGCAATATATGGGAACTTGGGTTAGACTGTGTTATGAACCTGAAACTCTCCTAAAAAGTAAAGTCTATTTTTGAAAAGCTATATCAACTCTTCAAAAGAAAATAATAAAAATATGTAATGAGAAATAATTGTGAAAAATATGTTATAAATGCAATTAATATAAGTGATATGATAGGTGACTACAAAACTAACACGAGTCAAATAGAAAAATGTAACAGCAGATATTAAAATTGTTTAATTAATTCTTAGATTCTATTAATTGAAAATGTTTGTTCAGTATTAAAGTAGGTAAGAGTTAAAGCATAATCTGTGCTAGACAAACTATATAAGAGGTATGTCCTTTTTAGATTGTTCCTGCGTTTTCACATGATTATGACAAGTGGCTCATACTAGAGTGAGAGAAAGAGACAAAAAGTTCAGTGTAAAACCTCTGGGCAGAGTTGACTTGGGTTACCAATACAATTACATTTTTACATTTTTCATTGGAAAGATGTTCAATATTAGTCAGAATATAAACTCCCAAATTTATCCTTAAATAAATGACATTAGAAAATATTCTTGGAAAAGTCATGTATTTAGCAACCTATTAGTTTAAGTTTGAAAGCTATGCAGTAATAAAAAATAAATTCTGATGGTTCAGTGTAAGAAATATTTATATCACAAACATATAATGTCTCACATGGTGCTGCTAGTAAGTTTTTCGAAGGCTGCTCTCTTCCATGTGTTGTTTCAGGGATTTAGGCTCTGATAACCAGAGTCCTTTGCTTTCAGGTACATGAAACAAAGGAAGCACCTGGAAGAAGAAAAATTATATGGCTAGACCTATAAGTGGCTTACATGACTTTCATTCACAATCTATTGGACAGAATTATAGGGCCCAGCCTAAATGCCAGTGGTAGTGAAAACGTAAACACCCACTGTACTCAGGAAGTCAAAGTCATGATTTGGCTACAACAAAGCATTTTGTCTGCTATAAACATTTCTCTTCACCATTTTGTATAGGTCAACAATGTATTCATTTGTTTTTATTATAATAATTGGGCTTTGTACAGTCGTTGGTCTTTTAATTCCATTCATCGTAATCATAATGACATTTTAAATAATTTATTATCTTCCAAGTGTTTCATATATATTATCTCAATTATCCTTCCACCTAGACTGTGATTATTGTGCAGGCATTTCAAAGATGTCTTGAGTTATTTTTTTGAATACATAGAAGATAGAGGCTCCAGAAATTGTGATTTATTCTAATGTTTTTCCACTGTTTTTGTGTTTGCTTACTACATGTCTATGAGGTTTTTTGTTTGCTTGGTTTGTTGGTTAGCTTTTATTTACAATGATCTCTAGAAGACTGCTCTACAAGACCTTTTCTTAATGTAGTGTTTGCTAAGATTTCTTCAGGACATTAGAGTAACAGTTATTTCTTCCATTAACTCTGGCATTTGGCTGATAAGTTCTTGACATTTTTTATTTCCCTACTCACGGTAGTTTAGCATTCTATTATGGCCATTTTCTCTCAAAACAAGTGTAGATACACCTCCTTCTTAGCAGAATTACTTTCTGTTCATTTGAATAGTCGGGATTATCGTCATTTCATTTGGTCCCCTGGAAATCATCCATTAGTTTCATGACATGTTTTCCAGGTCTTGTCTGTTTTCCTTCCCTTCAGCCTACACATTCTCTCACTTGTCCCCAGCCTGCTGTTAGATTCCAACTTGACCTCTTTCTGACCTAGTGGTCTTAAAGGATTAATGTCTCATGACACAAATGTATATTGAGATTTCTCATCATCTTGAATCTTCATATTTAGAGTTGTTTCTTTATTGACCTTTCAGATTTCTTCTACTCCAGTTTTTGGTTCATGAAAACCTTTTCAATTTTCTGGGACTGCTCTAGGTCAAATTGTAAAAGTAAACCAATATTTTTTTTCAAGTGTCCAACGTTTGCTCCTAATTTCCTTAATTTTAGCCAATAACTTTTATTTCCTCTTGTTATTCCTTAACTTCTTGAAATACCATAGTCAAATCTTTCTCCAGCCAGGCCTTTACTTACCTTCACAGAAGACTTGACCCTAAATAGTCACTTGCTTCTATCTTGTGTTATTCAGCTAGGATCTTCTTTTTAAATTATTTTATGTGTTCTGTGTTCTGAAAAATAAAGTATAGATAAGGATGGTATAGAGTGCCACATTTTACCATGCTTCCACAGACATTTAACATGAAAATACTCAGTAAATTTAGTACAGTCTGGTTCTTAGCACAGTTCAATCTGTGGGGGAAAAATTACATTGGCCTCAGACATGGAGAAGAACAACCAACCTTTTTATGGATGTAGACATCTGTAACATCAAGAACCAGTGACTACAATTTTTACATGGCTTCATGGGCAAAGCAATAGCTGAGGGGAGAGAAAAAGGAGAGAAAAATTGTGGATACACATGTGATGCATCTTCAGAAGACCTCATCCTAAATAGTGGTAAGATTGGCAAATGGGCGTTAAGCAGAAATTCCAGAAACAGACTAGAGAGACAAGACAGAAAAACACCCGTTATTGCCATTCACGTGATTCTAAGTTAATTAAGTTTGATGTAAACCAAATAAAATTATTTTTACATACAGATGTCATTCTTGAGTTTAGTCAATTTAAATAATTTGCGATATTATTTAGCTATTTAGTGAGCCATGTTTCCTAATCTTTATATGCCTAACCTTTTTATGCCATGCTGTTGTCCAATCTCTGAACTCTCTCACTCAAGACACCTTCCTCTAGTACAGACCAGACATAGGAGAAAAGACTTTCATTTTTGAGGAGTGGATTAGAATTACCTAAGACTGCAATTGTATTATATATTGCATAGAAAGTCCTCTTCTGCCATTACTTGTCCCAGCCCTTGAGCCCTATGTCAGGGGGTCTGTAGCAGGAGCAGTATTCAAAAAGCACAGAAAACCTTCAGAGAAAAGGTCAGGTATTTATAAGAGAAGCCCATCACCAAATAGAGAAAGGAGGCAGTGACAAGCATGTCCTGATGGCTTCCTTGAAAAAAAAAATAGACAACTTTTGTCACTTCTCACTGTCTCATGGAAACTTAAAAGGTGTTGTATATGCATCCAGATAGAATCAAAGAGATTTGATGTCTCACCTAACCTAGTCCTGCTAGGGTTCAAGCAATCACCAATGAGATATAACAAAGAAAAGGTGTGTTGAATAAATGAGATAGGCTGTGGAGTAGGACAGACGAGACTTGAATCCAGGTTGGAGCCTCAATGAACAGATTTGTGTTTTTTGTAGAATCATCTGATCTCTGGAAACCACAGCTTTGTCATCTTCAAGTAGAAATAAATATATCTATTGCTTGGGTTGTTGGGAATTGAGGTTGTTTATGAAATACCCATTTTAGGGCTATCTCACCAAGTGTTTGTTCCCTAAACTTTCCTTCTTAGAATCCTCAGACCTCTCCCTCTCCTCTCCTTTCATTAAAATATTTCTCTTGGATACATGCAATAACTCTTCTGTCAGTCTTCAATATCTGTTTTGAATTCTATCATTTCCCGGGAAAAAATGTTTTCTGCTGTACTTATTTCTTATTTTCTTTCTAAGAAGAGATACCGAAGTCATTATCAGCTGACTGCATCCTTATGTTTTATTTTTCAAATATAAAATTCTACAGTTCTATTGATTCTTGAGAAGAAAACACAAATAGTGGCAGTAACAAGATTCTTTTAAGTTGTAAGATTATATTTTTGTGTTAATTAAACAGAATAAAAACAACCTCAGAACAGGATGGAAAGGAGATTCGTCATAGCAGGCAAGGGAAGGACTATATTAAAATGCATATTGACAGGGGAAGTATAGACAATATTTCTTCATATAAACTTTGAGCAGAGTAAGTTTACTTGAATAAAATTATCACCAAGTGTGGTTAAATTATAACTCTTGTTAAATAAAATTAGATTCTTTTTGGTAGATACTTTTCATTATTCAACTAAATCACCCACTTAGACCACCAAAGACTTAGATCAAAAAGGGTCATATAAAGTGGCCATGATAAGTGTCCTTTATTTTCTGATTTAACACTCCAGAAATATATAAAATTCTCAGTTTACACAGAAGTCAATGAACATTTATTTCTCAGAAATGTTCCTTGTTGCAGCATGAATAACTTGGAGAGATTTTGTTGTTGTCATTGTCATTTTGTTGCCTCATGAGGGCACATGGAAACTGTTCATCAGCCTCTTTGTCTGTTATATTCAGTAAATCATCCTCTATTCTATGTCTAGAAAAATCAAATAATTCAATCAGAAGCAATTGCTTTTTTATAAGCCTTGGGTGAAAATTTCCCAAGGAATATTTTTTGTCTGTGTCATGACTTTCTCATAATGATACACTAATGAGACAGGTTGCAGTGTTCCTAACAGTCTGTTTGTTGCTTAATTTTTTTCTGCCCCAATAAACCTTTTATTTCAAGTAATCGCTATTGAATAATAGATCATCTGAGTAAAATCATTCTTGCTGCTTGAAGGCTGATTATGTTAATATTGTTGTTCCCAACAGCTACCACTTCCTTTCCAATCATGGTGGGATTTGTTTTGTTGTATTGTGGTTTTTAGTCCATGTCCCTCAAACTTGTATTGGCAATTATCTCTCACATCAGAAGACAGGCCACTGAATTTAAAGCATAGTGGTGGTGCAGAATATAAAACTCTAGCACTGTGAACAATCATAGTTGTCCAGAGCTTTGTCTTTAATCTCCTTCCCTGGCCCCTTAATGGGTTTGAACTATTCAAAATAGAATTGTCTGTGTCTCATTCTCTAGCCTCTGATTATGTCATTATAAAAGTGAAATTTATTTAATGTGATAATCTTTGTTCATGAATATTTCTTTTGATAGATTCAGCTGAACACTTTAACATGGGTTTTGGGACTGTTCCTTGATTCACCACTTGGTTGGCATAACTAGGTTTATTGAGAAGCCAATGAGACAATCAATGAACAACAATAAAAACAGTTGCTAAGGGGCTACATACTCAGCCTTGTGGAAATTGTCACAAATGAAAAAATAATTCTCCTACTTTGAAGAGGTCTTTGTAAATAGTAAGCACATTAAGAGCAAGGCCAACTTCATTTCCAAAATAACTGGAAAGGGTATGTAAAATAGTTCTGAGGAAGAAAGCACTGTAAGCTCCAAAAAGTCAAGTGAGTAACCCCATGAGAGGTGGTTCTTGAAAACTATAAAGGATTTAGTTAATCAGAGAGAAGGGGCGAGAAGTTTGGGGTGGGGGTTGGGAAATGAGTAAAGGCATTGAGTTCAGAGTTACTGACTTTAATTGTGATTAGAGGAAGTAGCTGAGATTTTTCTGGCTAATTCAGAGATATATATGGTGGAAGAATAGGAAGTGAGGTAAGATACCGAGGCTGTTTAACTATTGCAGAAGCTTTTCATTAAGAACTCAATCAACTGGAATCTATACATGGTATCTAAATCTACATTCAGTATTAACATAAATACTGAAGACATTAATTATAGTACTACTGAAATAAAATTGAATATGATGGTGGTAAAGTGATCACTAGTCTATCAGTAAAAAGACTGAGCTTTTATCATGATTCTATTATTAACTAGTGGTTTAACCTTGGAAGATTTATTAATTTTTTAATTATTTGATTTTTCTTATCTATAAAATGAAAAAAAAGTTGAAAAGAATAATCTGTAATATATCTTCTACCAGTAAAAAAAATGTAAGGATTTAGTGTGAAGTTACCACACTATTCTGAGTGAAATAGCCTGTTTTCCAAATACATTAACTCTTCTTTTAAAAATAAGTCACCTATGAAGATCTTTTCTTGAAATCTTGTGATTGCTATCTATTTGCTTACAAAAAAACTTTCACTTTTCTGTTCTAGTTTGTATCTCTGTCTCTCTTTTCAAACTTATTTTCTTAAGATGAATATCAGCCTGTGTTTTGAAGATACTTTTTTATCCATCTCTTCAAAATTTAATTACTACTATGAAACAAAGACTGTATTGAATTCTGACAAAGTAATGAAAGAACACACATGGTTCTAACTATAATAACTGACACAGCCTTTTGCACATGCAAAATTAGGTGAAATTAGATACACAATAATATATATGAAACTAACATGAGAAAATATACCAAGACAAATAAAAGAAACCTATGGATAACAGTTTGCCAGAGGAGTCCACTTAGAGAGGGTGGTCAAGGAGAGTCTGCATGAGTAGGTAACATTTCAGGTAAGATATAAATATTGAGAGGGTCTAGCCATGTATCATATCAAGGAGAGAAAATTTCAGGCAGACAGACCCCATATATGAAGTTGGGAAAGACCTTAGCATGTTCTAGAAAACAAAAAGTCAGTGTGATAAGAGCAGAGTAACCAAGTGGGAAGATGACCTCAGGCAAGTTAATAACCTAGCAGAAACTGGGTTAGATGGAACTGTTCTGGGAGTAAGTGTTAGAAACCCAACTCAATCTTGGCAAAAGGATAAAAAGGAAAATATTAATTCATATCACTAAAAACTCCAAGGTGGTACTGGCTTGAAAGATCAGCAGGATATTAAGTGGAAGCAAGTTGTCAGGACTTTCCATCATGTGTGCTTTCTAAGTTTCTCAGGTCAGATTTTGCTCTACTTTCTTTCTTCTTAACCATGCCATTGTGAACAGTGCAATAAACATGGATGTGCAGGTGTGGGAATGAAGGTCAGTTAAAATTCCAAACTTTATCTGCATGAGGGCAACTTATATGGTAAATTCTCACTTGTTTCCATAACTCTAAAATACATACTTACATACATGTATACATATATACCATGCCATCCACACATGGGAAGTATGACCATGAAAAACTTTCATCTTGTATCTCCATTGCATTCCCAGATAAGAAATTGATCTTCTCTTTATTTTTTCCAATAAAGATGTTCATGGTTCAAAGTTTGTTTACACATATATTGATAACACATTTATTTTGGTCGTGAAGCTCGTATGCACTGATTGAGCTCACATGATTCAAGTAGTGCTAGGGATAAAGTCAACCTCACCCTCAATCATATGGGAGATGGAAAAAGGGGTGGATTGAAATAAGAGAGAAAAAAAATCACAGAAACTACAGTAGATGTTCATTTTCTAAAAAGCTGGTCAGAATTATTGTAATGAAATCAAGAGGCATACAAGGATTTTGAACTGAGAAATGCAGTTTCTGAAACCATGTTTGCAAGTTCAGTTCATTGTTTTCAGTCTGGGAAATAGATCTCTGAGGAAGCATGATTTCTATGGTGTAGATTGCCATAAGGCATATTTCCATCACTGTCAATCATGTAGAAAGTAGCACGTATCCTGCTTCCATAAGTACATCATCCCTGATAATGTGGTGTGATCTTGGAAAATTTATAAATTTATTGCTTGAATTTTCTTATCTATAAAAAGAAAAAGTTGAAAATAATATACTGCACTATAATTTCTACCTGTTTTTTAAAAAGAAAGGAATTAGTGTCAAGTTGTCTCACTATTGTGATTGAATTCACGTTTTCCAAATAAATTATCTCATTTTTTAAAATGTCATCTGTAAATTTTCTCAAAATGCTGTTATTTCTATCTGATTTGATCATAAAAAAACTTTCACATTTTCTGTTCCAGTCTGTATCTCTGTCTCTCTCCTTTCAAACTTATTTTAAGATTGTTATTGACTGATGTTTTGAATGATAATGTTCTTTATCTATCTCTTCAAAAATGAATGACTACTATAAAACAGACTGTGATGTATTCCTTGAAACAATGTGTTTCAAAGTGTGATTTGAGCTAATTGATACACAGGAATAGAGTTTTACTTGGCATAAAGGCTGTAAAAATGCTCATTGGGGTTATAGGTACATTTTTTAAACATTTTAATTTATGAGAATTGGCCTGAGGAAAAGAACCATTATGAAGAAGAAAATGTCCACATCTTGGGTCAATATGTTATGAGCATCAAGGAAAGAACATAAATATGATTTCAGAGGCTTACATATAAGATTCAGGGGAAATTCTCACACTTACTCTGCCTGCCTCTAACTAGTTAGGAATCTCAGATGTCTTAGTCTGTTTTCTGTTGCTTATAATAGAACACTTAAAACTGAGTAATTCTTATTATAAAAAGGGAATTTATTTCCTACAGTTATGAAGGCCTAGAAGTTGAGGGACTCACATCAGGTGGGAACCTTTTGTTGGCAGGGACTCCCTGAAGAGTCCCAGAGGCAACACAGCATATCATATGACAAGGGGACTGAGTGTACTAACAAGCAGACTCAGGTCTCGCTCCCTTTTCCTATAAAGCCACCACTTCCCTTCCCATGATAACCTGTTAATACATTCATCCATGAATGGATCAATTCATGCATGAGGACTCTGCCGGTCACCTTGTAAAGACCTCACCTCTCAATGCTGCCACTCTGAGGATTAGGGTACAACATGAATTTGGAGGGAGTGTTCAAACCATGGCATCAGATAAGACACATAACATCTCTAAACCTACATATCCTGAACCCTTGGAAATGAGGTGAGATTCAAATGTGGTAAAGCTTTTATCAAGATTAACACAGTAGTAAGTACAATGTAAACAATGAGTATATGTTCCCCATCATTACTAAATGCTAAATTATATATTGGACTTAATAACTACTAAAATCTCTTTTTCAGGACTAGAAGTGATAGATTTTTGCCATTTTTTTTTCTGTGACTCAGCACTCTTCTGTGAAAAAAAATTAGACAAGTTTAATTAAAATAAAGTTGCAAAAAAGAAATTACTGTGATGAAATTAGTATAAATTCAATTAATACATTGAATTATATAATACATTATAATATTGTAAATTGCAAGTAGTACAATTAATGTTGAAATATTATGGTAAAATTCATGAAATTGACTATGCCTTTATTTCCTTTTGGAATTCCTTTATCACCCATATACCATAACCTTAATACAATACATAAACCCTAGCCTTAATATAATATATAAGCCCTAACCTTAATATAATACACTGTACACCACAGAAATATTAAAATTGTGTTACATGAAATGAAATACTGTATGTGTGAGGTAATGAAAAAAGTATAGTACTTAGACTTTTATAAAAGACTTAGTTTTTAATCTGCTCTACCACATATTAACTGTAAGATTTTGAGTAAATTACTTAACTGTTTTTGTTAAGCCTTCTTACCTGTAACAAAAAAAAGTGGATGTGGGGAGATAGAGGGCTAATAATATCTTCTTTGTTGAACTGGCATAGGGATTAGAGATGTTTTAATGTACCTAACACAAATATTCAATGACTGATTGCTACTCTCCTATGTCACCAAATGGAAGCTCTAATGTTAGAATATTGGAAAACAACTAGCATCACATAATCATGTAGAAAATAAATTGTGCCATGCCTGGAGTTCCTCATCAGTACCTGTAGCTACCAAGTCATAGGAACACTATAATGATGTCCTCTGCTTAGTTAGTATTATCTCTTGGGAGTTCAAAGTAATTTGCAGGTGGAAAATTAAATGATGCAGTTCAGAATAAAACTGAATTCCAAATAATTGTTAGGGAATTAAAATGCAATTGAACTAGAAATTCTAATCAGGTCTGAATCAAAGTATGTTCATGCTGAACTGCGAAGAATATAATCAACATATCCAAGGGATGACATTTTGGCCCCATAAGGGCCTCCCTGACATTGTTTATACTGTGTCTCATTGCAAGTATGTTGGAGTGAGGACAAAAGAGCTTTTCCAGTGATTAGTTCTGTAGATATTGGGACCATCATCTTTCCTCTCTGGGGCTCACTCCTTATACACCACCAAATATCCTTTACTCCATGGTAAAGCTATAGTCCTAACCAGATCACCAATGCTCCACTTACTCTTACCTTAGACTCTGATATCCTGGTGCAAATGGAAACTATGATTGAAGTGAACAGATACAACAGACATCAGAAACATTGTCTATTTTTCTTCTAAAGACAAGGGGGAAATGACTATGTGGAAGCCCCTCCTACTATCCTTTGTAAGACAGAACATAATCGAAATGATACTTGTCCGACCTCCACAAGGCAGATTTCATTGAGTGTGTGGAAAGAGATGTCACCTCACCCTGTCTCTTTGTCTCACTTACCCTGTATGTCAGAATTCAGGCTATCTTGTTACCTCTGCACCAATGGCTGGTCATGTTCAAGGGCAGGGAACATTTCACTATCTCTTCTTTGGTATCACTAATTCCAGTAGCACTTGCTTTCAACATGACCATTTATCCACAAGGTATATGATTTGCTGCTAAGCAAAAATACACTGTTACTTACTATAGTTCTTATCACTTAAAATATATACATTTCAATGTCTTCTTAAATATGAGGGCAGACCAACACAGATGCTGTTCTTTTTTATCTCTTTCACCTCAGGTTACCATAGATACCAAGATTGCAATGGCAACTACTGGCAAATTAACCTAATTGAATTTAGATAAGGGTTTTTAAAAAGTGCAATTACAAACCTATAGGCATGTGGTTTTATTGTGAAATAGTTCATTTCTCTCAATTATTAACAAACATTTCTATAGTGCCATACATTGTTTGCAAACAATTTTCCCATTTATTTTTCCTCATTAGGTTTACAATAACTCATTGCTATCACAGAAGAAAAGTGGAGGGAAGATGGGTGTGTGTGTGTGTGTGTGTGTGTGTGTGTGTGTGTTTGTGTGTGTGTGTGTGTGTGTGTGTGTGTGTGTGTGTGTGGAGAGAGAGAGAGAGAGAGAGAGAGAGAGAGAGAGAATGAGAGGGTGGTGGACAGAGTTTACAATAAATCCTCCAAAAATTGAGATATAGAGAACAATCGCAAATTACAAAGTCCTTTTCCAAGCTTTGGCAGCACATGCTTTGCTTAAAGTACAATTTTCTGGTTATTTGTTGGACTCTCTATAGTAATGACATATGTAATCTTAATCATTTCAATCGTATCTCCCTTTTTAAAAATTGATGAATTCAATAATCACAACACTATTGGACTTTCACTTTTTGTTGTTTGATCCCTTCTTTCTCAGGGGGTTATCTTGCTCTGAAAAATATCTCAGCCTCTGCTCAGTGTAAATACATCAGTTAAAATGGCAGTGCTTCTACCACACCCTGGGGAGTTTCCATATCAGAACCCTAATAGGACTCACGCTTAGGGAGTAGTTCATGAGCCATTCCTTTCAATGAACCCCTGTTCAGTTTCCTCTCATTATTCAGTAAGTTAGTTTAATCACAAATAATTCAGATATTTTACACTAGAATTTACACCTGTAGAGACTTGCAGATGATTATCTTACCTTTAAAATAAATGATCTCTCTTCTCTGGACAAAGAAGAAAATAAATGCCATTATATTAAGTCCAGAATGCAAGTATTTTGAGTCAGACTGACTCTAAGAGAAAACAAACAAAAACAAGTGAAATAACAAGGGAAGAATTTGATAAATATTTTTTATTTGAAAGTTATGAGATACAAGTCAGGATTGTGTACATAAGTGATTTAGGTACAGGTAAAGTTTGGGCCTCCTACTGAACCTCATTTCTCCTGGGTTAAGATATGGTACCCTTATTGATGTTATGTGCTCCACCCCTAGCAGTGTCCTGCTACTGCCAATCCCTTTTTTGTAGTATTACAATAGGTGTTCAGGGTTCACTTATGAGTGAGAACTTGTGATATTTTTATCTTTGTTTCTTTGATAGATCACCAAGTATGAAATCCTTAACAATTGAGAGGTTGTTTTTCTTTTTTTTTTTAAACTTTGTTTTGTTTTGACTTTCCACCTTAATAGCTATTTATAAACCATGCTACAGGGAGACATGGAAGAGTATTTTAAAACTAATGGTTTATAACTAATTTGATTAAAACATAGACACAAGAAACAAAGAAATATTGCATATAATTGAGTGACAAAATACCTCTGTCATTGTCATTGTTTCTTACTTTCAAGTTTGCTTTGATACATTGATTTTCTTGGGCTTGACCTTCAGAATCTAATCCTAAATCCAATCTAAAACTCAGCATTGAACTCAGAACTATTCTTATTTGATAACTGTTACTGTCTTTCAAGAGTCCATCCAATTCTGTTAGCTTACCCAGTTAATCCAATCACCCCAGGTTTTTCTTCTTGAAGTACAGCATATACCAGGAAACTGTCTCATGAATCCTGTCAGAAGTTAATATGACAAAGTATGTTGATTTTATTTTAATGTTTTGTGAACCACACACCCCATCTTCATTCACACAGCATTATAGGTAATAAACTCTTAACTCATATTCTCACCTGTACATTCCACTTGATTCTTTACATGGCTGTCATCACACATGGATAATTATCACAATTGAGTGAGTGTGTGTGTGTGTGTGTGTGTGTGTAAATAATAAAAGAGGCTTCCAACAATTCTCTGTTGCCTCCTGGACACATTTCATATCAACTCACAGAAGCATGACAGAATAAAATTTCCCCATTAAAATGTCTTTGGTTAAAACCATTCCTTATGGCTAAACCACATTTAATTGTTTACAAAAATTTCACTTCACATTCAAGATCAAAAGGTCTGTTTTTGCATATTTTCTCTAGACTTCACCAGGAAGCTATTCTTTTCAGTGGCTTTTCCTTGCCTCCATAACAGTATCTATCTGAGTAAAGGAATGAGTGAATTAATGAATTAAATAATACAAAGGTTTGATATTCAGCATAATCGACATCAATTTCATTTCTGATATTCTAGTATTTCAATATCAACCAGATAGTAGAGAGAAACTTTAGATAACGAAAGATAAGTAATGTGAATGGGATAAAACACACAAACGAAATGTCTAATAATAATAATAATAACATATTTGCCCTCAACACAAATTTTATCTTATTTTTAGCCTCATACAAACTTTTCCCATAGACAGAATTGATGTCATTATTATATTATCAAATTAAATGATCAGGCTACTGAAATGGATCACCTACATTGAATCACCTGGAATACTATTTAAAATGCAAATTTCTACACCTCTCTTTGTATCTACTGAGTCATTTTTTAAGGGAATGAATTGTTTCCTTGAAATCTGTATTTGTACACTCTTTCTCTACCCATGTGATATTTATGCACACTAATGTTTGAGTTCGCTCGAAATAGAATATCCCAGTTTAATGAATTAACCAGATTCCATGCACAGGTTAAATTCTCCTCACTTATGAGAAATTATATCATTGACAGAGGCATGCCTCAAAATGGAAAGGGTTGAGAGGTGGAACGGAGAAATCAGAGATTATGTGTCAGCAGAGAACATGAAGAATACTGAGAAAAAATAGCTGATGCTCAAGAAATTGGGAGGTCAGGGTTAAAATCCAAAATTGACTTGGGAGACCTGATAACAGGCAGAATAAGAAGGTTCACTATCACTTCAGAGTTAATATTTTGCTTATTTAAATTATGTACACTAATCTGTATTTGAGATAGCTGTCTTGGCCCTTACATGTTGATGAACATATTACTCTTAAGGGAGATTTTTAAGTGGAGGCTTCAAGAAAAAAAATGTATAATTAATCATTAAAGCAAATCGTGGGAGGGTGTAATATTCCCTGGATCAACTTTAACTTACACCAACAAAAAAATGAAAAGTAGACATCTATGTTATGATTCTTTGCATGTATTTTGGAAGACATTCCTCAATGAAAGTCATCTCTTGCTGAAAAGAACTTTCTGACTAACCTTCGGCCAGGGTGAAAGCCTCCCTGGTTTCCATTTGATCCTGTGAGAAGTCAATATTACATCCCATTCTGCCGTAGATTGCTGAAACAAAGCAATATTAATGGAGTCACAGAAATAATATGTATATGGATCTTTTTTGGAAGAGAAAACTACTTTCTTGTGTCTTTTCAAGTTTACAGACATCCAAAGATTTAGAAGAAATTTAAAACTTAACCCTCCTTCTACATAACTAGACACTTCAAGTTTGTTTTTACTTTTATAAGATTATTTGTATATGACTTCACTAGTCAGATATATATATATATATACACATACATACACACATATATATAGTCATACACATATATACATACAGAAATATATATATATATATTTCTAAACAGACTTCATCTCCCATAGTAAACTCTACATTGTGGATAGAACGTACATGTCCTCAGTTTAAGTAATCCAGTTCTATTTTTTCAAACTAAAAAATGTATCCTCTTTTCTTGGAAGCTATTTTGGTATTGCTAAAGGGCATAGACTTTTAAGAAATTAGCAAATGAGACTAGAATTTAATCCTGCTTTCACCCTCCTATTAGCTTTGTGCGTTTAAGCAGGTTGCTTAACTTTTTTTAGTTACAAGTATATTACTTATGCAATGAAATTCTTTAAGGAGAAGTACAGAATTATTTTTGAGATAATAAAATGAGATAATTAGATAATTAGCATACAGCAAGTCCCGGCCACCGCAGCCTCGCCTGCTGGGCTCCGGCGATCCTTCTGCCTCAGCCTTCCAAGTAGCTGGAACTACAGGCGCGCGCTACCACACCCGGCTAATTTTTGATTTACTGTAGAGATGAGGTCTCTCCAGGTTCCCCAGGCGAGTCTCGAACCCGCGGGCTCAGGCAATTCACCCACCTCAGCCTCCCAAGGCACGGGATTACAGGCTGAGCCACCGAGCCCAGTTTAAACATATATTTACAATGCTAATGACTCTCATGTAAATTGAATTGACATTTTGGATAGAAGAAACCTAGATTTATCTCAAATATATTCAGTTATGATTAGCTATTTTCCATAGCAGTGACAATTTCAGAACACATAAACCTATTGTATACTATCAAAGTCGCTGATTTTTAAGTAATAAATGAAAAATAACAAGAGGGAGCGTTTTAAATAACTTGTAGTGTTTATATAATTCTTTTTTTTTTTTTTAGTTGGAGTCTCACTCTGTCGCCCAGACTGGAGTGCAGTGGCCGCTCCCGGCCACCGCAGCCTCGACCTGCTGGGCCCCGGCGATCCTTCCGCCTCAGCCATCCAAGTAGCCGGAATTACAGGCGCGCGCTACCACGCCCGGCTGATTTTTTGATTTATTGTAGAGATGAGGTCTCGCTGCCCAGGCGGGTCTCAAACCCGTGGGCTTAGGCAGTCCACTCACCTCAGCCTCCCAAAGGCGCGGGATTACAGGCTGAGCCACCGAGTCCGGCTTATATAATTCTTCAATAAAGTAGTATCCAATCTAAAACTACATCTACCTAGGTTAAACCTTCCTATACACACACACACACACACACACACACACACACACACACACACACACACACACACACCATGCTTACTCACACTCTCTTGGGGAAGGGGTAAAAGATCACCCTGCCTTAAAACTACATCTACCTAGGTTAAACCTTCCTATACACACACACACATACATACACACACACACACACACACACACACACACACACACACACACACAACACACACACACCATGCTTACTCACACTCTCTTGGGGAAGGGGTAAAAGATCACCCTGCCTTAAAATGCAGGTGATTTGTGTTAGTCTATCACTTTACTTGGAGATAGGGATGCTCTCTTTCTATCTAGTAGCTACCTAGACTGTTCATTTTCATTGTGGTTGCTTTGAATGGATTAGCTCTCATTTGTCCTGTCTGGTATCAATCCACTTCAGCCTTAGAGATTTTTACATATTGTAGTTCAGGTGATCTGCCTCTGCTCAGTTTTAAATTATTATTTCTGTTCTTTAGTTTGGATAGTTTATATTAATCTATTTTCAATTTCTGTGATACCTCTGTCATCTCCATTCTTATGTTACACTGATCTAATACATTTAAAAGGTTAATCGTCAAATAAAAATTTAATATTTTAAAGTATACAGTGTGATACTTTTTATATATTTATATATGTTTTAAAGGTTAACACAGTCAAATTAATTAAGATATCCATTACCACTCATGCTATACATTGGTTCCTTGGAATTTATTTCTCTTCTTTTCAGTTACTATACTATTCAATGGTAAAACAATTTCCCTTTTCCCTTCATTATGAACATATTGTACTTTCATCCTTGAGCATAGTTTTAATTGTAGCCTTAACATTCTTATCTGCTAATTCCAGGGTCTTGGTCATCTCAAGGCAGGCCTTTATTACTTGCATTTTGTCTGGAAATGGCTTATGTTTTTATGTTTTTTACAATATAGTCAATAATGCAAGATTATATTCTGAAGTAAAGTACAAGTAGGATGAAGGGAAGAAAAGTAAGCCTTCTCTGGCTATACTTTTTAAATTTAGTTTTACCTTTAACTCTGTAAGTATATTATGAATTTGAAACCAGCAAATGAATAAAGCAAATCTCACCATTAAATAAGCAGAAATAAATGAACATATATGTGTGTGTATATATAATATTGGTGATATAACCACTTCAAGTGGCTTTTCAGCAGTCCTTAAAAGAACGCATTCTGACATTAAAAATGTCAAAGGAATTTTAAACATAGCTTTATTGTTGATAATATTAATAAAATTGTGATGGTGAAACTATTTTGTGTATATTGTAGAATGCACCAAATACATAAACATAGCCATGCTATTATGAAACCAAAGAAGAAAAGTACGTATCTGTTTAATTTGATTTCAAATATCAGTGAGTGTGTGTATATTATATATATATATATACACAAACATACATATATACATATATAAAATATGTATTTCCATTAAAGTTGTTTAGAAGCTTAATATCACAACCACAGCAAGCATTTCCAGCATCCAGACAGATGACAGTTTTTAAAAAATGTGTAACAGCATCTTGTAAAAATGACTGGTTCCAGGTCCAGGGCTGTTACAAGATCAGATAAGCCTGGTAATATTGTGCTAAGAATCAAGGAACTATTTAAAGACTAAGAAGGGAAAGAACTGTAACTTGTCAAACTTGTGAAAATTGGAGCCTATTGAAGAATTATAACATTAATCAACTGTCATACTATGAATACATAGCATTTTATGAGACTATAGTATTACTCAAAATACAAAAGATAATCAAGAGAAAATGTATTTACCATCATTGGATTAGCCCACTTTATCATAACTTCACTCTAAAAATTGATAATTTAAAAAGAAAAAAATATAAATATACTTATTTTTACCTACTGAAAGTTCTTTTAATATAGAAATGCATCAGCCAATAAATGTACAAGTAGGGATACAATTTTGTAATTACCATTTTAGAGTCTCTAATAAAATAATCAATTCAAGTAAAGATCATCAATAATTTAATAAACTATTGGGAGTATTTTCTAATATTGTAATTATTATGTTTAGTATTAAGGCAGTATCTAATAAATTAGTAGTCAATCAAAGGGAAAATGTACCATTATGGAAAATTCTCACAATCATCACCTTGTCCAAGTGAGCAAACTTAGAATACTGATATCTGTAGCAAGAAAAACTAATGTTATTTGTCTCATGATGCAATGCAGTTGAAAGTACTTGGCATCATTATGATGCATTCTTCTTTTTTTTTTTGAATTGGAGTCTCACTCTGTCGCCCAGACTGGAGTGCAGTGGCCGCTCCCGGCCACCGCAGCCTCAACCTGCTGGGCTCCGGCGATCCTTCCGCCTCAGCCTTCCAAGTACCCGGAATTACAGGCACGCACTACCACGCCCAGCTGATTTTTTGATTTATTGTAGAGATGAGGTCTCGCTGCCCAGGTGGGTCTCGAACCCGCGGGCTCAGGCAATCCACTCGCCTCAGCCTCCCAAAGGCACTGGATTACAGGCTGAGCCACCAAGCCCGGCTGATGCATTCTTGCTAATAATGTTTAGTCTAATATAATTAAAACTTCAGATCCGATTTTTATTTTTCAGTAAATACAGAAACAAATTTGGATACCTAGAGGAAATAATCAGATAAATCTGCAATGGCAGAATCTTTTGAAGGGCAATCTGACTAGCTCCTTTGGAAGTGAAGTTTGTAATAAAAAAAAGTTAGAAAGAATCTTTTTTAGACTAAACAGACTAAAAGGATCAAACATCAAATATATGAATAAACCTTGATTGTAACCTGGTCAAAAAAGAAAAAAAAATAAAAAATACACAAAAATAAACATGGACATATTATTAGACTATATTAGTAATTTATTACATTTTTTGATATAATGGTATTATAGTTATGAATGGCTTCATTTTTAAGAGGTGCATGCTTAAGCTTAAACATTTAGAAGTGACATATCACAATGCCATCATCTGAATTCTAGATACATCCATCAATAAATAAATAAATAAAAAACATATTTGGCAAAATGGTAAAGGTTATTAGTTCCTGATAATGGGCACATGGGCATTCATTATTGAGAAATGAGACAGTCATAAATGTCTGTGTTATGTTGGAATTTCTTTATAATTTATAATGTGATTTCCTCATCCTATACGACTTTGTCATTGAAACTTCACTGTTACATGTTGTTTCATTCAGCATACCTTGAAGTTTCTCCTGTTAGTTTATCTCCTCTTATACCTCCAGGCATACTTATAAACTAATGAAGTTCAACCACTAATTATTATCCATACACATTCTGTCCACATCTGTGCTGTTCTTGTGTCTGTTTTTCATAGATATTTCCTCTCTTCCAGACTACGAAAATTCTGTCTGTCTCAAAGTTCTTCATAAGGTTTTTCAAATTTTCTGACTAGGTGTTAAATTCTTCTCTGAATCTCATTCCAATTGTTATTTTTAACATTATTACCATATGTATGTACATTTTCTTAGCCTTTTCATATCCTGTATTATGTTATATACCCCTAGTTCCTAGTGTTGCACACCAATTAATTATAATTCATTCATCAAGAACTTTTAATGTATGATACTATGTGAGAAAGTGAGAGTGTACAGAAAAATAAGAAATTATTGTAAAAGATTAGAAATTGTTGAAGGCTCAATAAGGTAATATATATTTAATTGAAACAAACTAAAAATAAGAGCGCTCTCTCTCTCTCTCTCTCTCTCTCTCTCTCTGTGTATGTCTGTGTGTGTGTGTGTGTGTGTGTGTGTGTGTGTGTGTGTGTTGTGTGTGTGTGTGTGTGTGTGTGTGTGTGTGTGTGTGTGTCTTTTTCCTGAATTCAGACTTGCTGAATTACCCTTGTCTTCTTAAGTTTAAAGCAAGTAATATGGTGTCATTATCTGGCTCATGACATGATTTATTTTTCTCTTAATCTCACATTGTCTTATATGAACAAGTTTGTACTCAGAACTTACTCTCTTTCATATTCATCTTGTCAATTTCTTACTTGATTCTTAGCTACTTGGAGTTCAAAGTAGGGAAAAGAAAAAAACCTGCAAGAATATCTATTTTATCTCTTCCAAGGTTGTTATCAGAAAATATTTTCTAGTATTTTGACCTACTATATTGTAAGTGACCTCTGTGATGGCACTTAGTATTTCCACTACATAGGCTATTTATGACCATAGTCTGGCCTCTGTATCTCAGTCAATTTTTTACCCAATTTACTCTTTCATCAAGGTCATGTACCTGTGAACTATTACTTTTTTATATGGCACTGCATCAAATGTTTTCTTAAATTCCAACTCTACTTCTACTCTTCTATGTTTGACTTTCATTGTAACTTTTTCAAGAAAATGTATCTACTTTGGAGAAAATGACTTGATCCATAGAGCTATGCTAATCTGGTCAAATTTTGTGACGTAGATATTTCTGGAGCTTGAATATTATCACTAAATTCAAGCTTTCAGTTTTCTCAACATCCTCAGAAATTTCTCAAAAAATAAACAATTTCTAAACTAATTTAGATTTTAAACTAATTTGGAAGAAATAGAAAAAATATTCTGCTGTCTTTGCTTCCGAAGTCCTATTTGTGCAACAATTCACGTGTATAGCCATCCCACCACTATCAGTGCAAGATTTTGTGATGTAGAAACCAATTTTATTTCCTTTGTCCATATATGCCAAATACATTTTCCTCTTAGGTTCCCCTACATGCTCAGAATGCTTTAAAATGTATTAAATCTTCAGATATTGATGCCCTATCAAATGAACACAAAATTAAGTGGAAAGATGCTATAATCTCATAAATTTAAACACACTGGCTTTTTATTTTTATTATTTGGGCAACATTTTGCAAAGTGACTGTAGATGAGTCACTTAATCCAGATCTCAACATCACTATCAGTGCTAACTTATTTTAGTGTTTTTAAAGTAATCATCAGGATAATTTAGACTTCATTGACTTCAGTTTGAAGTTTTCTATTTTTTAAATTTTCTTTTACCCATAAGATTTAAAACACCCTTTAACATCAGCTAAATTCTCAAGTCGTAAACCTGACAAGGACACTCATGGATTCATAGATGAATTTCTCTTAGGTCTATCACATTATGGGTATAAATGTAGCAACTGGTTAAGTTTACCTTTCATATAATCTCTCTCAAGAATTTGAAAAGGATTGACTTTTTTCTCTTCTCTTGTCTTGAGAAATGTCCTCTTACTTGTCTTAAAAGTAAGATGCTGAATCATCTACGGACCCATTTTTTCTTTTCCAGCATCTGAAGATTTGATTTTGAGTACAACTAACACTGCCAGCAACTAGCAGGGAAATGATGCTACAGTGATTTCCCTGATCTGTCCCTGTTTTCTGTCTCTCTCTTGTTTTTCTGATAAAATTGGAGGCATCTCTCTGTCTCTATCCAACTTGAAAATTATACCTTTGCAGATTGGCTGATTTTCTAGTGCTGAATAATGAGAATAGGTTATATTACAAGAAAGGGATTATCATAACTTAAGCAATCCCTGGGCACATATTCCTTGAGTATGTGCAATTTATTAAAAGCAAAAATGAGTGTAAATTACAGAGTAACACATAAAGTTGTGTGAGATATAACCAGAGACTCAAGATGAACACACAGTAAATAAACTGTCCAACTTATATATGAACATGACTCTATTTTTATGTATGCACTTAAATAAATAATAAATAAATAAATAAAGAGTAGATTCAAAGTAGTAGAAGAATCATAAGAGCTGCAAGAGCCAGTGGAGTGTGGCTTCACAGGAATGGTATTTCTCAATCTAACATTTAAGAAATTTACTTAATTTAGAAAGGAAGAGGCCAACAGTGGGAAGTACTGGGTGGAATGAAAAAAAAAAGCAAACAAGTTTTGTGCCAAAAGTAAGATATAAGTGTTATACAGTAATACCAATATAAGAACTAATATATTATTAGATGCAGACACAAAGCCAATCTCTCTACATGCATTCTCTTTCTTACATTGTATAACCTTGCATTGTTTTGACTCCTGGCCATAACAATAGGAAGAGACAAAAAACAACAACAACAGCCAAAACAAAAAACAAAAACAAACACCTCACTGTCTGCATTCTAGTAACTTATTTTTTTTATTTTTAACTAACTAACTTGTTTTATATTATAGGCTACTGCTATTTGTTTTTAATCCAAACACTGCTTGGATTCTGTCAGTCTCCCTTCTTAGACTTGTAAATATTTTCATTGCCTATAGTAAAATGTCCACAGTTCTTATTCTGACATTTAAGGCATTCAGTGATCTATCTCTAACTTATCATTCCTAGATTATCTCTTACTTCCCCCTAGCTATTTCTTGATCTTCAATCTAATCTGATTTTCTTTTACTCAAAGACACTTGGTTTTAATAATTTCACTGAGAATGCCTCTCCTATATCCCAGTCTTCAAAATTACTCCAGAGATTCAAGGCTCACCTTGATTTTCATCTGCTCTTTTTTTTTAATTATCACAGCTAGAAATGATGGCTCACTTTTCGATATGCCTATGTCTGTTTATTGTATTAGTCTAATTAAACTTTTATAATATCTCTAAGTTAATTTTATGTATCTTAACTTCCCCTCTGGTCCAGGCAGAAACCATGCTTTATCAATAGTTCAAAACTACGCATTTAGTTTTTGCTTGACAAATGGATGTGAATTGAACTAAATCAAATTGAACATATCATGTATTAGCAAATGTCATGACCTATGAGATCCATTTAGGTGCAAAAAGATATTGCAAGGACAATTGCTCATTTTATAGAAACAGTTTCCTTAATCTCAATAATGGCTTAAAGCCATACTTTAGGATATTATCCCATGTATTTTCCAATAGAATAGAAAAGTGTGGCATAATTATCTTATTTTGCAGATAAGAAAACTGAAATTCAAAGCAGTTGTATGTTTTCTTAAAATTCCTACAATTAGGAAATTCCAATTCTGAGCTTCCAGATCAATGTCTTCTCATTTTAAGACTTAGGTTTATCCTAGCAAACAACTGTGAAACATATTTATCAGTTCACAGTAATTAAAGAATACATGTAAATATGAATCACTCTATTCCTTCTATCTCTCCACATTTCCTATCACTAAGTTAGAGCCATGTATTTAACAAATACTTATTAATTATCTTCCCAAACACAAAGAGACTGATATCTTCAACAGAGACTGATAGCTTCAGAGACTGATATCTTCATGAATGTTGGTGTTATACACTCTAAAAGGAGTTCCCCATGTCTCTGGAAACGAGTGTAATGGTAAACGCACTAGTCATCTGGTTGCTTCTCAAAACATCCAGGACTTATTTTTTATTTTATTTTAATATGTTGACAAATATATGATGTCAAAATAAGCATAATTCCTTTTCATATGAAATGTATCTCATGGTTTTAAATTACACCAATTCAGTGTCTAGATTTGACTTAAAAACAAGCAGCCAATGAATGAAAATTTAACACAAAGCCACTGAATTTTAATTGAGGTCAAAATAGAAACCAGACCCAAAGTCTGTATGTTAGGTATACCACAAGTGTAATGTCTTTTTTGACATTATGGATATTGATGCACCCTCACAGGTCAGGCTTTCAACCTTGAAAAAATTGCTTATTCAAATGATCTGCAGTCTTGAAGTTGCTATTCTCAGATGGAAAAGTTGGCAGAAATGCTCAGCTTGCAGTACCTGATGTCCTATTTGAATCAATTCCCAGAGAGAAACAGAACCTAAACTATGTTGAATCATCTAAGGATTTGGGGAATGGGAACAGTTGTAGTATGGATCTCTAAATATAAAAGGTGAAAGGAAGTGATTTCACAATTTAATTCACTTTGTCTATTTGTTATGCTTACATACTTAATATGTTTATATCCATGGCTGATATATTAGTACAAATCATTTTATTTTTTTGCATCAGAGCTGAGCTATTGGTAGCAGTAAATAAATAAGTACAGGATGGACTAGACAATAATTTATGTCTGTGATATAGTGTACAGGAATTTCTAGGAAAAATTAGAAAAGGAAAAATATGTGTACAGTTAACATGACTTTAGAAAATAAAAATTAAGTGAAAGTTTAAAGGTTTCTATTCAAACCAGAAGACAAGAAACATGACACAGGGATTCTTACATTGATATCTAAGAAGCATTAAAATCCTATTTCCAAAACAGTAGGAGATTAGTCCTGGTCCTGTTGCTCACCACATAGAAAGCTAACAATATAGACAATGAATATTGCTAGGGAAGAAGGTTTTTTTATTTGGGTGATATCAGCCAAGGAGAGTGAAATGTCTATGTTCAAGTCCATCTCCCAGTCCTACTGAAGTCAAGGGTTTATATAGTAGGGCAGGAATGTGCAAAATAAGCATTGAGAAGGAGTAAAAAAGAAGAATTGGTAAAAAGGAATTAAGAGGAGGTAAAAAGGGGAGATGGAAAACAGTGGCATCTCATAATCTGAATGTGGTGATCTATTGAGTTTCAATTCCTTGACTCTATGGACCTGAGGGTCAGTTTCCTGAGGAAGGAACTCAGATAAGATAAATGTAAGTTTCAAGCTTTAAGACAAGTTGGGTCAACTTCTACATTTATTCAAAAATTGTAACTGGGAAGTTATTTTTCAGTATGATATAGAGTGTGATTAGATATACTCACGTTGAATCAAGATAAATAAAATATAAGGAAATATGAGGAAGGTATAGCCTATAAATTTTAGAAGGAGCCTATGTCTAAAATGTAGAGAAAAAGTTAAACATAGGAAAAAGAGGGCAAGCAGAGCTGCTAAAATACTGCTAAACTCAGGCTGATTCCCATAGGTAGGCTCATATAAAAGCATAACCATGGAAATAAAAGATGGTCCCAGTCAGGTATCACTTGTTCTTGATCTTGGTATTAAACGCCTTTATACTATGACAAAAATGAAAGGAAATTTTATGAGTATGCAGTTTCCTCCAAAGGGAGCCAGGTCATAGAACCAGGCCTGGTGATTGCAATATAGCAGAGGCAAGATTCAATTCCTGAACTAAAGTCTTAATTGTTTCCCATGATTGAACATCTGTGATTTGTTAAGTACTTTTTATACTTTTTTTTCCATGAAATCCTGCAATGTAGATATTCATTGCACCAGGAAAGTAAGCCAAGTCTTAGAATAACTTGTTCAATGTCACACAGTCAATAATTGAGAATGATGGACTTCAAGGCAAAGTCTGTACATTTCCCAGCCATACGAATCAGTTGTTAAGATTCTTAGCTATGTGATTAGAGATCATTTCCTGAAGTTCATGAGAACTTGAAGTACAGAAAAAAAAATATGGCAGAGAAGACACTTACATATAATAAGGGTGCTGCCAACACAGCAAGATTAATCCCTTAAAAATATAATAATGATAAATAGGAAAACATTTTAGAAAGCTATGATGCTGCTAATGACCAAGAGTCTGTCTCAAATTATTAATAACAAAAAAAATTTTACTCTGGAATTCCAAGAAACATATCTTCTCAACAAATATAACCAGAAAAATATGCAGAAACTTGCCAGAGTCCAGCTCCAGCCGGGTTCGGGGTACCCCAAGGGTGGAGATGGCATCAGCGATTGGGGGGAAGAAGAAAGAGAGAGAGAGAGAGAGAAAGAAAGAGACTGAACTCCAGCCTAGTGCAGAAGCTATGTGTGTTATTGGGAATTACAACGGGTCTTTTATACACAAAGTCAGATGTGGGAGGGGCATCTCCCACCCACCAGAAACCTTAATCCATGAAAATTTAATCAATGATTGCCTTTAAACCCTTTTCATATGATAATCTTAAAATCCCATAACAAAGGATAACCTAATCTGTGACTGATATATGTTATAAACCTTTTTCATCCTAAGCTGATTGATTTATGCCAAGTTAAATAATTCTATAGAAGCTTAAGTATTTACTTTACAAATGAAAGTGGCCCATCCCAGAATGTTTGGAATGTGGCCCAGTCCAAAGTTCACAGTGGGCTACCTGCAAGTAACCCAGTCGCATTTTTTCAACAAAATGGCTGTCTTCTAAAACTATATTCTACAATTTACACCTTCAATAAATCCTAAGATCATGACTCAGAAGCCTGTGACCAATATTAAGGCTCTTAGATGTGACATGAGTTTGAATTATAAGTTGTGTAAAAGCCAAAACTGCAGTTTGTGGAAGAATGGGAGCAATGAGCTTCTAAAGTTAGCTTGTGTTTGTCCCAATCTCAGAGTTTCTATGTTTTGAGCTCACAGGAGCTTAATCTGGTTAGTGCTGAGTAGAAAGGGGAGGAAATGGGGTCAATAGCTCCTGAATGCATTGTAGTGGTCTCAGGGTCAATGGCCCTTCCTGATCCCTAATGCTCAGTGGACCTCCGTGGCCAGCTCTCAACATCTCCTCCTTTTTTATTTTTTAGCATGAAACCTTGAAACTCCACATTGAGCTGACTCTGAAGATGATTGGGGGTAGACACAGCAACAAAAGAATCACTGCTCCGCAAATGCCCACATTGATGAGTACAGACATTAATGGTTTTGGTTAGCAAATGATGCCTGAATTTCTTGCTGTAATTTAGAAAGGTCTATACTCAGGTCTGAATGGTTCCAAATTCCAAGTTACTTTGTCCCAAGTATGGACAGATTTAAACTCAGAGTGACATTGGAGAGCCAATTTCTTTTTTAAGGTCACAAGTTCTTGCCCTACTGCTAAAACGCCTTCCTCCAAAGCACTAACCTTACTTTCCAACTTCTGGTCTATGATTTCCTGAATAGCTATGGCAATAGAAACGTTTTCAGACAGCCGATCAGCAAATGTAGTTGTATGAACTTCACTATATAATGCTACAGCTCAAAAGTAGCTATTAAAGCTGTAACTCCTAAAATTAAAAGTAGCCAAAAATCTTTTCTGTCTTTCTAAAAGAGCATTAGCCTCATACAATATCTGTAAACCATATGAATCATACCAATGAGATGACAATTATACAAGAATTATCAAATAAGATGGCTGCTCAAGAATAACAAAACCTTCATAAAAGGCATTAGTTAAACAATTAGTTAAAAATATACCCAGTACAAGACACCTTATAAACATTGCTATGATACTCAATTTTAACAACTTAGTACTTATTTCATACTAAAAACACATAAGAGAACCGCAAGCATCCCTAATGTGGTACTGCTGAGTTTGTTCAACAGGCCTAGACAGGCTGACTGGTTGAAGGACTGTGAGGACTCTCCACAAATGAGGTTGAATGGCTTGTCTGGTACCCATTCATTGGAGTGCCTTCTAGTTGCAGCAAGCATAGAGACACTAAAATCCCAGTCACTAATATATAGTCTTTCACCAGGTACAGTATAGTCCACCTTAGAGTTATAAGCACAGTCTCTCCATTTCAGGAAGCCAGTATCTCACTGGATGAGTGACCAGTCCTTTTCCATATCATTGAAGGGGCAAGCAGGTAAGCTGAGAGGTGGTGTCCATTAAACACAATTGAACAGTTAGGGTCACAGCTGAGATTGAGCAAAGACATAATAGGAGACAGGCCAACACCCACTTCCTGCATCTCTGCAGTACAGATGGTGAAAGAGTTGCAGATCACCTTGTCCTGGGTTTGGCATTGGATACAGTCACACTTAAAGCAGTATTGGTCCCTCACCTGCTTTCGGCGCTCCTCACTGGTCATCAGCATATCCAGGTAGCAGATGGTGAGCTCTTCTCCCACCTCAATGTCTCGGACTGCATGCAGTAAGTTTGTCTTATGTTTTTTGTCCTGTATTCTTTTCTCTTCCCAGTTGTTAAAAACTTTAAAGGCTGTGTCCAATAGTTATAGTTGAGGAGTATGTGGGCCCTTTTCTAATTCTTGGAGTTTGCGCCATTGGTGCCTGAGAGATAAAATACATCCAAAAGAACCTGTCTTTCCAGTCTAGTCTGCTTATTAACACCTATTTTGTAGTTAGCTAACAGGATTCACTTATATGATTCCTTTACTTCTGTCTGTGAAAGTTGAACTTGAGAGAAATTTATCATAAGAAGACAACAAAGAAGAATTTTTAACATCCTTTTGTCTGAGCCACCTCCTTGAGAAGGGGGTGGTGAGAAGTCTGGAGGTTGGGGTTAGGTGCTGTGGCCTTTGGCACCCACCCTTTCTCCAAAGGTAAAAGAGAAAGACTGAAGGCTGGGGTCCAGTGCCATGGCCTTTGGCACCTGCCCCTTCTCTGAAGGTAAAAGAGAAAGACTGAAAGTCAGAGCTAGGCGCCATGGCCGTAGACACCTGCCCTTCCTTCCCAGATAAAGGCAAAGGGCCTCATAGAACAGGTTACAAGAAACAAGAGTAGTAGGGAAGGCAGGAATTGGAGTTGTAGGAGGAATAGGAGAGGACAAAGGACGTGAAAACCCTTATTTTGTTTACATTTTTCTTTGGTCTATTCCTTTGATTCAACAGGATTCATGTCACCCATCTCAGTCTTTGGGTTAGCCAATACCAAAGACTGTCTTTCCTCTCTACAATCTGAACAGGTCCTTTTATACCCTGTCTGTTCCTTCCAAGTCCCTTTAAGAGATCGCATCCTATTTGTAGCGTTTGCGCTGACACCTTGTCATCTGGACTATACAAAAGCATGTCCATTTAAGCAAGAATATCGTATCCCCAAAGTGTAATGAGGATGGAAGGAATGATGTAGGAACAAAAGGTTCCTGAAGTTTTATTATCTGTCCAATTTAAGATTTGAGAACTTTTGGCTACAGAGGGTGCTCGACCAATACCAATGAGTCCTGATGGGGCTACTGTTGGCCAGGAAGACGGTCAGCGATACAAGAAACATCAGCCCCTGTATCTAGCAGACCTTTAGTTTTAAGTCCCTGAATATATAAATCTTTTAGCAGTCTGGAGTTAGTAATTTCCTTGGGTAAGATTAGTTGGCTGTCAACTGACTCATATATTCCTTTTCCTAACAACATATTGCTAGAAATATGAAACTGATTTGGATCCCCCTGCTGGTTAACAGCCCTCTGGATCCTTACCTGATCTTCAAATTCAGTTTTCCATAGTAAATGGGCTCCTCCTGACAAACAGCTTTTAGCAAGTTGTTGCCAATCTTGTGGTGTCATCCACCGAGTGGCAAATTGTTCCATAATAGTAATAATATAAGAAGCCATAGGACCATACTGAGTACAAGCCTCTTTAAGTTCCTTAATCAATTTATATGGTAGCAGCTCCCAATGAGGTGCCTCATTTACTGTGCCTTCTTCCATATAAATTACTGGAAAGCAAGAAGACATGGTAAAATCTCCCTCTTTCTCAGCCTTTTTTCTGGCTCCCTGCATACCTACATTAGCAGGAGACACATACCCAGGTGTGAATTTCGGTGTTTTCACCTTATTTCTAGTAAAGGGTATGGGAAGAGGTACCTTGGCAACATTACCAGGATTTTTTCGCTTATGATACCCAATCACTTCCTCCTCCAACTCCATTTCCTCCTCGGGGAAAAATCCATCATCTAAAGGAGGCGCCGAGGCTACGGCCAGCAGGGGAGTGTCTTTATTTTTGACCGGAATTTTAGAGAAATCGTGCTGTGGATTTAAAGCATCTTGGATAATATTCCTTAAAGCTAAGGCATACAGAATGCAAAAGGCAAGCCAATTGGTTCCTCTATCGGACAATATGTTCAAAATACTAGTAGACATGTTCCTTTCTTTAGATTCACTCTGGCCCATGATTCTATCACAGCTCTTAAACTGCTCACCCTTCCTTGCTCTGCCTGTCTCTACAGAGGGGTCCCCGGCACCCTGAGTGAGGTCCTATCCATCCCGAAAAAGAAAAAGAAAGCTTACCTTCAGGTCCCACGTTCAGGCACCACTTACCGGAGTCCAGCTCCAGCCGGGTTCAGGGTACCCCAAAGGTGGAGACAGCATTGGCTATTGGGGGGAAGAAGAAAGAGAGAGAGAGAGAGAGAGAGAGAGAGAGAGAGAGAGAGAGAGAGACTGAACTCCAGTCTAGTGCAGAAGCGATGTGTGCTATTAAGAATTACAACGGTCTGTTATACACAAAGTCAGATGTGGGAGGGGCATCTCCCACCCACCAGAAACCTTAATCCATGAAAACTTAAATGATTGCCTTTAAACCCTTTTCATATGATAATCTTAAAATCCCATAACAAAGGATAACCTAATCCGTGACTGACAAATTCTATAAACCTTTTTCATCCTAAGCTGATTGATTTATGCCAAGTTAAATACTTCTATAGAAGCTTAAGTATTTACTTTACAAATGAAAGTGGTCCATTCCAGAATGTTTGGAATGTGGCCCAGTCCAAAGTTCACAGTGGGCTACCTGCAAGTAACCCAGCCGCATTCTTTCAACAAAATGGCTGTCTTCTAAAACTGTATTCTACAATTTACACCTTCAATAAATCCTAAGATCATGACTCAGAAGCCTGTGAGCAATACTAAGGCTCTTAGATGTGACACGAGTTTGAATTATAAGTTGTGTGAAAGCCAAAACTGCAGTTTGTGAAAGAATGGGAGCAATGAGCTTCTAAAGTTAGCTTGTGTTCATCCTGATCTCAGAGTTTCTATGTTTTGAGCTCACAGGAGCTTAATCTGGTTAGTGCTGAGTAGAAAGGGGGAGGAAATGGGGTCAATAGCTCCCGAATGCATCCTAGTGGTCTCGGGGTTAACAGCCCTTCCTGATCCCTAACACTCAGTGGGCCTCCGTGACTGGCTCCCAACAGAAACTCTTTATATAATACAACATTGATTTCTTCCTCCATCAAAATTAAATTCTTGACTAATGCATTCTTTTCTGTATTCTTTAGTGTTCTCAGAGAATTGTCCTTTTTTTCTGGAATAAATTTCAGTAAGCCACATAAAATTTGAACAGCATGCTATCTAATCTTGAAATAAATATGCTTGCCAGAAGACTGCCTGAGCTCTGTGGCCAGTTGTACATTTAACTAATTATTTTGAGATCCCACGTGTTTCTTTTCATCACTGTATTGCACAAATAAATTGTCCTGAATTTGTGGAATCTTCACTTATGTAAGAATGGGACATGCTTCAAAAAGCTGTATAGCATACAAAAATTAGTATAAACGGAGCAAATTTAGTAGAGGTAAAGGGCTTCAATTCTGCAAAAAAAACAGTGGCAGCAAACTTGAAAAGGACTAAAGATACAAATATAATGGTTCCAAAAAGCCATGCTAGATAAATAGCGTTGCTACAAATTTAAGGCTTAGAATTTAAGGCTATGAATTTAGTTGCTTGGAATTTAAGCCTTGTAGAGAAATAGAGTGGGAAATGTCATAGAACTGGTACTCAGTGATATTCTAATGTAGTAGCTTCCAACTAGTTATATGACCTTGAGAAAGTCATGCTACTTTTTAGATATCTACATCAGTAAAAAAAGGACTCTGAATCTCAATAACTTGAACCACAGTGGGTTAATTGGGAGCTCATCTTCACATCATGGAAACCACAACCATTCCACTCTGCAACATCTCCAAACACCAATAGGACAGAGAAAAAGGAGAATCTGGAAAAGTGTTTCCTGCTCTTAAAAATTCCACATAAAATGGCCACATCACTTTCGTATATATTTATTTGGCCCAAATAATTCATATAACCTCATCCATCTTCCTTCAGGTGAGGAATGTGTAATCTTTTTATGTGACCAACATAGAAGGAACTTAGAATTTGGGAGGAGTCCTGCAAGTATTAAGTTTACTTTGTAACTTGTGACTGATAAACATACTCCTGGGCCTGCAAGACATTAAAATGAGAAGGCAATGCTGTACATGAGTACTTTTCTGCTCAAAAGGAGTCCCTGCACCAGACACCACCACTGCCAGATAATAGAGATATATCTTGGAGGCCTCTGAAACATATAAGATTTAACTTCATTGGTAGTTTGGGCTATCTTCCTAGGAGCAAGAGGAATCAGTGAAGTCAATGCATTTGAATAGTTTAGGTTACCCAATTAACTCATTAATGCTCATCTGCACCACAACTAAAAACAAAGCTCAGTCACAAGAAGATATAGACAAAGTCCGTTTACACAGGGGAGAAAGAATGATGTTTCACAAGTGGAAGCCTGAATTTGAGGAAAAAGGAATAAGGCAGAATGGTTCTTCAAATGAATTATGTTTTTCTTCTTTCTTTCTTTCTTTCTTTCTTTCTTTCTTTCTTTCTTTCTTTCTTTCTTTCTTCTTTCTCTCTCTCTCTCTCTCTCTCTCTCTCTCTCTCTCTCTCTCTCTCCTCCTCCCCCTCCCTCCCTCCCTCTCTCTCTCTCTCTCTCTCTCTCTCTCTCTCTCTTTCTTTCTTTCTATCAGAGTCTCACTCTGTCACCCAGGGTGGAGTGCAGTGGCATGCTCACAGCCACTGTAGTCTCTACCCACCGGGCTTATGCGATCCTAAGTAACTGAAACCACAGGCATGCACCACCACAAATGACTGATTTTTTTATTTATTGTAGAGACGAGGTCTTGCCATCTTGCCATGCTGCTCAGGCTGGTCTTGAGCCTATGGGATCAGGCAATCCTCTTGCCTCCACCTCCCAAAGTGATGGGATTACAAGTGTAAGCCACCGCACTCAGTTTGTTTTTCCTTGTTTCTTAACAGCTTTATTGAGGTATAATCTGTATACAGAGAAATATACATGTCTAATGTGTACAATTTGATGAGCTTGGACATATGCAAACACCTGTGATATCATCACCATAGGAAAGGTAATAGACACATCCAACACTTTCCAGTATTACTTCATTTTTGTTTTTTTCTCTTTTTTTGTTTTGTGATAAGAACATTTAATACAAGATCTGCCCTCTTAACAAATTCTAAAATACGTAATACTGTATTGTTAACGTAGGAGCTATGTCATATGGTAGATCTCTAGAACTTCTCATCTGGCACAACTGAAATTCTATTCATTGAATAAAAACTCCCCATTTCCCCTCCCACCAGCCCCTGGCAACTACTATTTTTTATATCTATGACTTTGATTATTGCAGATACTTTAAGCGGAATCATGCGGTGTTTGCCCTCTTGTGACTACCTAATCCAACCAGCATAAGTTCTCCAATATTCATCTATGTTGTTGCAAATAGCAGGATTCTCTTCTTTTGTTTTTTACGGCTAAACTCTTAATATTAGTAGTAGGATTGGTAATCATAATAATAATTATAATATTTATGTGGTAATGTTATGCATTTATATTTATTTTCCCATTAGATCTTGGAAAAGAAAACAAACATGTAAAAAAGAGCAAGTTATTTTTTCGAGGACACTTAGAGATAGTAAATTACATGCACATATGATTAACATATGTTATAGCTCCAAGAAACAATACACATTGAATAGACAGAAAATAAAGAACTGAGCCGGGTTCGGTGGCTCAGCCTGTAATCCCTCGCCTTTGGGAGACTGAGGTGAGCGGATTGCCTGAGCCCGCGGGTTGAGACCCGCCTGGGCAGCGAGACCTCATCTCTACAATAAATCAAAAAATTAGCCGGGCACTAGTGCGCACCTATAATTCCAGCTACTTGAAAGGCTGAGGCGGAAGGATAGCCAGAGCCCAGCAGATAGAGGCTGCGGTGGCATGGAGCAGCCACTGCACTCCAGTCTGGGTGACAGAGTGAGACTCCAACTCAAAAAAAAAAAAGAAAGAAAGAAGATGAAGAATTGAGATATTCACTTTAGTAAGGGAGAATGAAAAGAGGGGAATTTTGTGATTTAATAGCAACCATTCATCAAGCTATACTGTCACTGTGGCACTCCAAATTTATAACTAAGTCTCAAAAAATATATGATATGAAATTTAATTTTTAATTTTAATGTTTCTTTCTATATGCTTAGAATTAGAGATGCAAATTTAAACAGAAAGATTATTTTTCAGTAATCTATTAAAATTATGTCTTATTTAGAAAAGACATACATAACATACAAACATATATATAACCACCTGGCATTTGACATTCCACATCTGCTTTCTTTATTTTTTGGTTAAATATCAGAAACCAAGGGATAAAAAAGCAGCAACAAACAATTTGCAATGTACTTAATATGTACAGAATAATATTTAAATGCATTAGCAGATGATTTATTCATAGCCTGTCAAAATCTAGCCAAAACAATTATAACTCTATTTCCCCAAACATCCCTCAATCACAATGAATTGCTTGATAATTTTTGATAGTCATGTGTTTTCGTTTGCTTTATCAATATTTTTCCTTGTATAAATGTCTATGAATACTCACATGTTTATTTTAAAGTCACCTTTGGAATGAATATCTGCAAATGTCTTTTTATAATTACTTTCTCCATTCCCTATAATTAAATCTTACTTTATATCACTATTATGACAAGTAATCCACTTTTTCCTGTACTTAACTCTTGTACAGACATACATCTGCCTATCTGTGTGTGTGTGTGTGTGTGTGTGTGTGTGTGTGTGTGTGTGTGTGTGTAGGTCCTGAGGGCAAGTACCATTATTTATTGATCCTTTAATCCCATCAGTTACAAATTCTACAAGGATGTGTGTGTCTAATACTTTCTCTGGTTTGAAATAATTCCCATTGCTCTGCTGGTTCACTGCTTGCCTCCAAAGTACCCTGCCATTTTACACAAATTATCCTTGCTACTTTTAAAACATCTCAGGATCTTTTTAAGACCAAACTGTTTAGATCAAGGTAACTGAGCAATCTTAAAATGTCAGAGCATTAGTTCAGCTTCTCAGAGAGGAAATCAGATGATGCGTGATATTGCCATGATAATGCTGGTCAATATTTAACATGAGCTCTGTGCTTTAGTTCTGGGGGGAAAAAATCCAGGTCATCGGACCCATTCTCCCAAAGTTACACGTAACAGAAGTCTGTATAACACAGAAATAGGCTCTACTCACTCTGAAATTTAGAAATGCTAGGAAAATACGCAGGAGTCTTACAAAAGTGCTGCAAGAGCCGGGCTCGGTGGCTCAGCCTGTAATCCCGCGCCTTTGGGAGGCTGAGGTGAGTGGATTGCCTGAGCCCGCAGGTTCGAGACCCGCCTGGGCAGGCGAGACCTCATCTCTACAATAAATCAAAAAATTAGCCAGGCGTGGTAGCGCTCGCCTGTAGTTCGAGCTACTTGGAAGGCTGAGGCGGAAGGATCGCTGGAACCCAGCATGTCGAGGCTGCGGTGGCCGGGAGCGGCCACTGCACTCCAGTCTGGGCGACAGAGTGAGACTCCGACTCAAAAAAAAAAGTGCTGCAAATGCTCTTTTTTACATAATGTTATGGAGTCATCCAGATGACAAATTCAACCTAAAGAGTAAAAAATGAACATTTAATCTGAATCTAAAAGTAATGTGTCAAGGTTGAAGGAGAGGGATGGGCTGCAGAAAGACTGTTAATACCTCAAAGGAGAACTCATTCCACTGCAGCACCCTGATCACTGGCACATGCAAGTCATGACTGTAGTTAACTGGCACAGTGCAAAGTGGAGGAACTCTAAATAGAACACTCTTAGTTTCAAAACTGGAGAAGCAGGATCTCTAGGACTCACATAATTTGACACAAAGTTAGGGGATGGGAAATTCTTCCCAGTTTGATGGAAAAGAGGATTTCAGGGTGACATCTGGGCTCTGGAAAATGCCAAAAATTTCAATTACTGACAATGCTGATGTTTCAGGCCTATAGATCAGCTTCAGAGGAGGAGGTGCTCATTGGTTACAGTTTGGGCACTTCTTGCAGTGTGGATGCAACAGCAGGGGGAAGCTTACTGTGCCTTTATGGAAGCATCACTTGAGGTCTTGAAGTTTTCAGAACATTGCCATAGGAATAGACACCGATTGAGTGAAAAAAAATGGTCAGTACATTGACATAAGCTGCTGGAAATAGAATAGCACATGGGGTTGGGAATGGATGATCGAAGATCTGCTGAGAATTCTGGAACCAGAAATATTTGAGGATGAATTTCAACAACTACTGATTATAACTAGAAATATGATATTAGTTATCATTCTTAACTGGTATGGACAGCAACATAATATATTCTTAGACATTAAGACACACAGTTTTAGCTGGGCGCGGTGGCTCAGCCTGTAATCCTGCACTTTGGGAGGCTGAGGTGAGTGGATTGCCTGAGCCCGTGGGTTCGAGATCCACCTGGGCAACTTGGCAAGACCTCATCTGTACAATAAATCAAAAAATTAACCGGGCGTGGTAGCACGCGCCTGTAGTTCCAGCTATTTGGAAGGCTGAGGTGGAAGAATTGCTGAAGCCCAGCAGGTCGAGGCTGCGGTGGCCGGGAGTGGCCACTGCGCTCCAGTCTGGGTGACAGAGTGAGACTCCAACTCAAAAGAAAAAAAAAAACACTACAGTTTAAGAGACATACATTTTATGCAGCTAGTAAGAGTTGATGCTTCCTAACCCTAGCCCTTCTGCATCATCTTCTAGAGTTATTTTACACACTCACTTTCTCAAAGGCATCAGACACCCTTATACTGCCCTTCATCAGGCCAGGAACCTGACTTCCGATGCTTAATAACGTGTCCTTTTCTGAACTTTTGACTTTGTGTCAAACTAAATCATCCACTAAGCCAAAATCTTTATTTGTAATAATGCAAAGGACATTAGAGAAGTTATTCACATAGTCTGACCTGGGATGTACCAAGAAACTACTTGAGCATTTCACGTGTGCCAGGCCCACTTTGTGAAGTGATATATAATGTTCTGATCTATGTGCTAGTTAGTTCTATTGTGACACTGCTACTTACTGGCATCTCACCCAAATCCTGTTACCCAAATGGTGAAGATGTTAGGTTCACTAGATCCCTATGTTCTCCACAAGTCTTAAAATGCTATCATTCACAATCTGATCAAAAAGTTCTGAGATTTTGTGAGACAGCCCTGCATGCTTGTTGCCACTTTTGAGACTTTCAGGACTGCAGGATGGTGCAGTGGGAAGTAGCTATTCTTTACATCAGAAGGGAGCCCTTGGCAATTAGTCACCTTTAAGCTCACAGACTTGAACCCCCTCTGTTGACTTGAAGCCTATAGGGAACATATCATGATATTGGTAACATTTTCATCTATTAGAAGTTATTTCAAATTACGACACAACAAAGGGAGAAGTCTTGTGATCCTTGGGTGAAATTTCATTGCATCCTACTTTGCTTCTGGTGCACTGGTGACAAATTTAGCCTTTTCACTTTCATTGTAAGGGCAGAGTTGTCCATTTAAAGGAGATGGCAGTCATGTTGCAAATGTCAGGCACAGTTTCTGAGATTATTTTATGCTTAAGATTCTGGAGAGAAAGTCCTGCATGCAGTTTTCTTTAAGTTATTTTTTCTCTCTAGTTGGGCCTTCCTAAATTAAAAAAATAAATATAAGCTAAAATTAGAGTGCATATTTGGTTTTTTAGCTACTTGCTCACATCCTTTTGCCAGTAGTCTGTGGTGACTGATTAGGGACATAGGCCTTGAACATGCCCAACTATTAAATTGTTAAATACATTTATAAAAGGCATCCCAAAAGGAGGTTGGAAACAGAATGGCATGATGAGGAAATAATGAGGTGACTAGCTTTCCCCACCTACTATTGAGCAACAGAAAATCTAAGTCATTTCTTAGAGAGTTATAGGAAACCCTACACTCTAGGTGCCACAAAAATAAAGGATCTTTACTAAGGAGACATAACTCATCAATATCTAGCACAATTTCAGAAAGTTTGCTTTTATCTTTGGTGGGCCTAGTGTCTCCTATTCATTGTCACATGTTGAGTAAGTGCTCAGAGTGAATAAGACACAGCTGTATTTAACTAAAAACAAAAACCCTAGATCATTGCTATAATGAGATCTACATTCCAGGGAATGGAGACTGAAAATAAGCAAATAAATGTATGCTTTCTCAGAAGGAAATAAGAGCTGTGGAGAAGAGTAGAGTGAAGGTAGAGATGAGGCAGGAGAAGAGGATCAAGAAAAGGCTTCCCTGATGAAGGGATACTGAGTGGATGACTAGAGGAATTGAAGGAGCAGAGCCTGCTGTAATTCTGGAAGAGGGAGCATCAAAGATAGAGAAGGAGTAGGTGCAAAGGTCAGGAGGAAGCAGTACATTTGATGTGTTTGAGGAAGAGCAAGGCATAGATGAGGCAAAGGGAAGGAGGAGAAAAGAGTAGACATGATCTGGGAGGCTCCTGGGGAAGATGTTGGCCATTTTCAGATGGGAAGGCCCTGTAAGGTTTTCAGCACAAGAGTCACACACTATGACTCTAGCTTTAAAATAATAGTTACAGTGAAGTTCATAATTTTGTCTTCAGCAACTTGGATGGATTTAGAGTCTGTAATACTCAATGATCTATCACAGAAGCAAAGAACTGAGTGCCACATGTTCTCATTCATAAGTGGACCCTGACTATTATCATAATACTACAAGAAAGTGATAGGCAGTATTAGGAAACTGCCAGGGGAGGAAGGGGGTGCATGTCATCAGTAAGGGTACCTGATCTCAAACCAGGCGATGGGGACCAAAGTGAGGCCCAAATTTTACTTGTACAATGACCATTTGCACCCCTAACCCTGAATTGTACCCCACATCTTTAAATTAAAAAGTAAATAAAATAATAGTTAAATCAGGAGACTGTGTGAATAATTTTTGGAGAGTTCTTCAAGGATGGAATTAGAGAAAACTTTAGGAGCTATTTTAATACCCCAATAAAGAGTTGGTGATAACTTGGAGCATCTTAATGGTGAAGATGATGAATTATTTTCAGCTGAGAGCCTCTGCCAATGGAACTGGTTGATTGTGAGTTCCATTTTGAATATGTTGAATTTGAAATACGAATTAAACATCCAAGTGGAATCGCTGACTAGATAGAAAAAATAATGATTGAAATAATCTACATTCTTAAGAGAATGAGAAGGCAATTATTCACATCTTTAAAAAATATGATTTTTGAAATATCTGCAGCATGGTATTGAAGGATAAATATACCTTTTTAAAACAGAAGATATAGGCTCAAATCAACTTTCTTCCATTTGAATAATTTGTATAATGTCCCCAAGACTCAGTGACCTCTTCTATAAAACGGGTTCAAAGATTACTTTCCTAAGTATTTCACATGAGTGTTGTTGAAGATTCAATGAGTCAAAAATGTATAAAAGTACCTTACGCATTTTAAATCAGTCATTTTTAAAAGTTTCCTGTCAATTAGAATTGCCTGATGATGTTTGATGTTGGTTTGATTTGTATTTGTATGTTTATCTTAAAAACTTATTATATGACCTTACCTAAAGTCTATTGAGACAGCAGCTTCAAGAATGAGGCTAGTTAATCCATTATTTTTAAAAAATCTAAGCCCTCAACTTTCAATTTCCCTCTAGTTTTCAGACTCTGCTCCAAATTCTTCAAACACACGTGGTTTTCTTTTTAACTGCATTTTATTTTAAAAATAGCTCTGTAAAGTCAAGCCACTATTACATCAGATTTGATATACAAAATTTTGTTTTGTCCAAAATTTTCCATTTGGTGTACTTTAAGGAATAACACATTCTGTAACAATTCTAAGACCAGATCTCAAGAATAATTTTGAAGAATATCAAGTCTATCTTCAGTATCTATCATTCTTTTTCATATCCTTTCTATTTCTTATTTTTTCATCTTACATTCACATGTAAGAGTCCAGATCCTTTTGTCTATAGTAACCTGATTGAGTTACATGTCTTCACCTCAATCCTTTACAACTTCATGCAAGATGCCCCTTAAGCATCTTAAGTAATATTAAGCAATACATCAGTGTATTCCAAATTAGACATTTGAAAGAGGTAACTTTGACTACTGAAGGATAAAAAGAAAAAGCTGTAATATACATATTACCATGCTATTTGGAGCACATTCTCTTTCACCTTCAGGGAAGATGGGCCTTAATCAGTCTGAAGAAAGTTGTTGAGGGAATATCGCAGCACCTGTCATTTAAGAAGTCAGCTGATTATTTTACTTTTCATCTGACATGATAGTGGGAGAACGATGATGCAAAAACTGAGAAATAACAAGTAATAAGATTTTAAAAGGCCATTTTCACCAAATATAGGTCTTGTTTTCAACATTGTTGTTTGGAAAATATTTTATTTTTCAGACTTCTTTTCATAAAAAATGTGGAAGGATTTCATTGACCAGATCCGTTGAATGGTTAAATGATGTCAAGATAGTACAGAATCATGGCACCTTAAAACATCAGATGAAATTGGCTTACCTGTGCTAATAATAGGGTTTAGACTGGAACTTTGATATCTAAGTGCCAGTCTTATCTCCATATAGCACTGTGCCATATTGTTACTTCATAATTTTTTGCAATAAATATATTTCTATGATAGTTAATGTAATGAATTTCTGAAAATATTTTTTAAAATATTTTAAGCAAGCTGGGCTCGGTGGCTCAGCCTGTAATCCTGCGCCTTTGGGAGGCTGAGGTGAGTGGATTGCCTGAGCCCGCGGGTTCGAGACCTACCTGGGCAGTGAGACCTCATCTCTACAATAAATCAAAAAATCAGCTGGACGTGGTAGCGCATGCCTGTAATTCCGGCTACTCGGAAGGCTGAGGTGGAAGGATCGCCAGAGCCCAGCAGGTGAGGCTGTGGTGGCTGGGAGCGGCCACTACACTCCAGTCTGGGCGACAGAGTGAGACTCCAACTCAAAAAAAAAAAAAAAAAAAAAAAAAAAAAAAATATATATATATATATATATATATAAAGCAAATTTAATACCAATTTTAAGTAAGAGGTCATCTATAATTCATAAAAGACTAGTTTCTTAATTACTATATTAGTGAAAATACCAACTAGCACAGTTCTTGTCTCCTTTTCTATTTTATTAAAATATTATATGTGTGTATCTGTATAAGTGGAGTGCTTCCTACTAGTGTCTTTCACACAAAATATGTTTTCAGAATGAAGTTACTATGTTTACACTGTCTCTTTCTGGAAAAGAACAATTGACTGTTTCTGTGGCTAGATTTGGGAGTAGCAGGCTCTGTTGTTTTGGTATATTAAGGGGAGAGACAAATAGAATAAGAAAAGTTTTGACATCAATGTGATGACCAAAAGTTCTACACTGACTATAAAACAGCATTTCAGTATACATCTGGAAAAATAAATTTCTCTCCCTTTGCATCTGGATCGAACTGAATTATGTTACCCCAAAATGAATTTGTTGAACTCCTAACCCCTGGTACCTCAGAATGTGACTGCGTTTAGATATAGTGTGTTTAAAGAGATAATGAAGGTAAAATGAGGCCATGTGGTTGGTTCCAATCCAATATAAGTGGCATTCTTATAAAAAGAGAAGACCATATGAAGACACTGGAAAACGATGGCCATCTATAAGTCAAGGAGAGAGGCCATAGAACAGATTAACCCTGATGACACTTTAATCTCATGCTTCTAGCCTCCAGAATTCTGAGAAAACAAATTTTGTAGTTTAAACCACCCAGTCTGTGGTATTTATTATGGTGGCCCTAGCAAACTGTCACAATGTCTTTTTTCAAACATTCCTCAGAGTGCAAGACAATATTTGATTTCTATATTGTCACTCTATACTTTATATTGTTTTCTGTGTTCTTTCAGTATCACTGTTTTAATAAAGTTATTATGCTAGTATACTTGCACTTAATAATGTACATTTTTACAAATACCCCAGTAACAGTCGCCTTAATGTGATTCTCTTTACAGCTTTTGGAAACCAAAGTCAAAATTTTTGCTCTTACAGCTAATAACATATTTGAAGCTTAGTTATATGCAAAGAATCCAGGATAATGCATGTATATATTAATATGCACAAATAAAGGCAGAGCTCAAAAAACAGCAAAAAAGTAGGTTAACCAAAACAAACAAAAAATTCAGATGTCAATTACTCCAAAATGAAGTATTTTTCATACAAATGGTATTAGTTTCTTGTCTTCTCTGCCCTGTCTGATCTCTCCATCATTTGCATCATCATGAATAGTTTTACATTTTCAACTTGGTTTCAACATGTTTTTACTCTTTTCTGTGTACTTTGGCTCTGTTCTACCTTAAACCTAAACTTTCTCTGATATGTTTATTCCCTTCAGCCCTGCCTTTTTTTTTTCATCTCTCTATTGCCTTCATTGATAAAATGCAAATGTTAACCTCTAGTAAATCACCAAACTCCCAAATTATAAAAACCAATATCTTTCCTACTTTCTTCATGGATTTTTTGTGAGAATTAAGTGTTAAAATGAGTATATCTTGTAATATAAAATATAGTTGTAAACTTCTAGAAACAGCTGAACTACTAACAGATATCAATAACTTTTAAAAGCCCCACAGCTTAATTTACTAGATTTTCTTTTTTTGCCTCTTCAGAATCAAAGAAATTCAATACACATTTTCTGAAAACCCATTTACACACATAACTAATCACTCTTCCTGCTTTTCTTCTGTGCAACCTGCACATTTTGCTATGGTGGAATTATCAGCCATTTTTTAGAGAGGAACAAACTGAGACACAGAAATGTTTCATAACAAAACAGTCCTCACACAGCAAGTAAGGGATGAAGCCAAGATTTACACGAAGGGAATATAAATATGGAGCTCATGCTTTTTTCCATTAAGATATAGGAAAACCGAAAATATTTTAAATAAAAAAAGATAAGTTGACTTAATAAAGCAATTTAATTAATTCACATCTCACCAACATGAAACCAAGAACTATGAAATTTTGCATACCAGAGAATGAGTAGAAATATCTCCTTTGGTCTAAGTGAACTTTCCTAGTTCATAGGTCATCAAGTCCAATGGCTTTCTGTTAGACGGTGATTTGGGCTCATAACCATCTCAGCACAATGTTCCATCTAGTTCTGGCCATTGAGTTGGAATGGCTTTCAAGATGATGTCAAGTTGTCACTTCTTAATCAAACTCTAAAACATGAATGTTCAGAGAAGTAGACTAAAGTTCTAAAATTAGAAGAGTTAAACCAAAATGTTGTAAAGTCCTTATGGGTGGAAGAGGAGGAAAAAGCTTGAGTATATACAAGATGGGCTTCTGTTAATATAATTAATATAAAAACTTTTAGGGAAAAGTTCACACATAGTAAGTTTCAATTTCTACCACTCGCTTTTTAAAGATATATGTTAAAAACAAACTAATAACAAAAATGAGGAATTAATCCAAATAGTATTTCTCAGTATTTGCTATATCTGGCATTATCATAGAAAATTCAGGTGAAGGGAATAAACCTCATGCTATCGACATTGGGTTGGCTTAGAAGGTCAATATGAGGCTGTACGCAAAATAGAGAGTTTGAGTTCCAGCTGCCCTAAGTTTCATTCCATCTTTGTCACTGTGGGATTTTAAATTAGATAATGCTCTTTTTTAAAACAAAAACAAAAAAAAAAACAACGAAGAAACAGGGTCTTACTCTATTGCACAGTTTGGAGCACAGTGACGTCATCATAACTCACTGCAGCATCAACTTCTTGGGCTCAAGCAATCCTCCCATCTCACCCTCTGGAGTAGCTGGGACTACTGGCATATGCCACCGCACCCAGCTTAAATTAGATAACATTCTGATATTTATCTTTATTATCAATAGAGCTAAAGGAATATTACCTACACCTTGTGTTTTACTGTGCATTCAGTGAGATTATATAAATTAGAAAATGCATTGTATTATTAAGTTTTAAATTTTAATCCAGTAAATGTTTGAGTTACCTACTACCATGAACAGATACTGTGTGGGGATACAGCAACAAGTATCACAGAAAGATTCCCCATTAAGTGACACCACCAGTTTTAAACAAGTAATCTCAAGCATAAGATGGTAGTATACACATTAGAGGTAATACAGAGTCATGACACTGGCATCATTGGTGATCCTGGATGAAAAGAGCTATCTGGTCATGAAAATTGGTGTATTTCCCATCCAAGGATCATGTGCCTTCATGAATTCCCCATTGGATGAATGACTTATGGACATAGCAGAGATTAAGGTAATACTTTCAGTATGCTTCTGCCTTTTGCCACGGCTCCTATGGAGTTAACATTGTGTTTTCTAATATTATTTATAAATTTGATTTGAATTTTACATTTATGGTGGCTCAAACTTTAATTAACTAAATAAGTAGTCATTGAACTTACTATATGCAAAACCCTGACCTAGCTCCTGTGGAAATGTAATGATTAATACTACTCAAATTCTTCCTTTATCTTTATCTCATCATTGGAAAGTTGACTTGTTTCCACGTGTTCCCAAACAACCGTTGATGAACTTAAACCAAGGTACATTTACAACTGATGCTGTAAAGAAGTACTATGCAGTTTTAAAAAAGAATGAAGACTATCTCCATATACATTCAGGGAATGATTTTCAGGATACACTGTTAAGGAAAAACATAAAGTAGAGAAAAATGTGTATTGCATGCTTTTATTCATCTAATAATGAGGTAAATGCAATATATGTGTATATGCATGCACATTTATTTATGTTAAAAAGTAAATTTACTTATGTTAAAAAGCTTTTAAAAAGCTCTTTTAAAAGAGATTTTATGGGCTCTGCTATTTTCTTTAAAAATTTAACTTTAGAACAATGTAAAACATTTCACTTAATTGTAAAACAAAACTGAATTTAAAAAGCCTTTTCATAAAAGTAGACATAAAAAGTGACCAAAAAGAGTGCTTAAATGAACAATAATTTGGTATCATAACTACACGGGAAGTATCTGAAATGACTTTTACAAGTAGTCATGTAATCACAGATTCCTAAAGACGTAACTTGAGAAAAAAAAGAACTGCCTCGAAAGTATGTTACAGAATGTTATTAATTTCTGGGAATTATGTCTCAGATAGTAATGCCAGTATTTTTCTTTTTGGGGAATTGGCTTCTGTTGTAAACTTCTCTCCCCTTAAAAGCTTAATTGATATATAATACACATGTAATAAACTGCACACATTTAAAGCATATAATTTGATACATTTTGATACTTGTTTACACTCATGAAACTGTCATAACAATCAGGAAAATAAACATATTCATAACCCCCCAAATTTTTTCCTGACCCTTTATAATCTCTCTGGCTCCCATCTCTCCCTAATCCCCCTCCATGACCAAGTAAATATTGATCTGCTTTTTATCATGTTATATGTTCTACATTTTATAGAGAGAGGGATGTCTAGCTTTCTTTATTCAGGTTATCATTATTGTGAGAGTCATGCATACTTCTGTACATATCAAGGGGTCATTCACTTTTATTGCTGAGTAGTATTCCATGGTATGGTGATATCACAATTTATTTATTGATTCACTTGTTGATCAACACTGGAGTTGATTCTAGGTTTTGACTACTACAAATAAAGCTGCTATGAAAATGTATGTGCAAGTCATTGTGTAATCACAAACTTTCATTTTTCTTTGGTAAATACTAGGAGCGGAAGGACTGAGTCACATGGGAGCCATATATTTAACTTTTTAAGAAAATGGCAGCTTATTTTCTAAAGCAGTTAGACATGTCACATTCCTAGCAGCAGTATGAAGACATTCATTCCCTCTACATCCTCTTCAGCACTTGGCATTTTCAACCTTTAATTTCTGCCATTCTAATAGGTGCTGAGGGAATCTTCTGTGGTTTGAGTTAGCATTTCCTTAATGACTAACTCCCTTGGAAAATCTCAATGTCTTTTTTTGCTTTTGCCAGGTAAGCATTCTTAAATTATATTGAACTCTTAAATGAAATGATTAACTGACTCTTTTAATATGCCATGTACATTCTTAATACAGTTAGTATGGTTTGAAACAAAAGTATAATCACAGAAAATTCTAGTTGCATTCCATTTGCAAGACTGTTTTTCCAAGTGCAGTTACCATAGAGTACTTCTGTAGAGATCTGAGATATAAAAAATGTCTGATCCTGTGGGTAGTTGTGGGTCCCCTCGTTTTTACTTACCTTGCCTGTTTTCTACTAGGAACATTGCAGATGCCCTGGAGTTTTCTTTTTCTTTAAAAAGAAATAAGACTTTCCCCTCCATACTATTTTATCAACTAAATCTAGCTAGCACAAGGATATGATTAAAAAAAAATTTAAGTAGTGATATAAAATAGGTAATGAAAGATATTAAAATGAAAAATAAGGTCAAAAAAGAGAAAAATGAAAGAATAAATAAAGAATAATGACTGAGAATAGTAGGAAGGAGAGTAAATGAAATATGGAAAAGGGAATAAAATGTAGAAAAAAGTAAAAAAAAAAAAAAGGTGTGGGAATGAGTTTCCTTAAAAATCTGGCAGACCCAGTCATTAAGGCCCCCTTGAGGAGACTGGTGGTGTGGTGGAAGGGTGGGGTATATGGAGAAATTGTTTTGCTTAGTATCTACCCATGCATGCTTGATTCAATTGTCTAAGTTCCTCGAGCCTCAGGTATTGCACCTGTATAACACAGATAACAATATTTGCCCCAGATAATTGTTATAAGAATTAAACAATTTTTTTTAAAAGGTGTATAAACGATCTTCACATTGTCACTAATGGCCCCTAATCTGTACCAGGAGATCAACAAGGGAAACTCTGAAAACTCAGATAGCGATAAAAAGTCTTACTACAGAGTCCATTGGCAGTTGAAAGTCTGAGTTGAAATGAGTTGGGCAAAAGCAGCAATTTATTCATGTCTTACAAACATAGTCTTACAAACATCACACAAAGCTGGCACAAAAGAACAGACACCGCCTCGTACACCATGCTTCCTTCCAAATCACTTCTATTGAGTTACAACATCAGAACAAGCCAGTTACTGAATTACACGGTTCTTCAAACACAGAGGCCTCCCCATTAGGAAGGCGAGATTGGCTATTCAGACAAACAATTAATTTACATGTTTAATACAGTGCAGGATTTGTAACAGAATTCAAGATATTCACATTGATATTGTAATGCATTATAAAACAGTACAATTTTCAGAAATAACGAGATCACGTCTCCCTGCCTGTTTCAATTTATTTCTTTTTTTCTTCTTTCTTTTCTTAAAACCAGTTGCAGATAGGTTTACTCAACTTTTCACACTCAAAAACACATTTTAAAAACTAAAAACTATTTACAAATTATCCACTGTAATTTTAAAAGTGTTTGTTGTTGGTTTTGTTGTTCTACATTTTAAAAACCCACCCTCTTCCAACAACTATACGTTAGCTGGCACCATCATGAACTTCTGGCTACTGTGAAGGATATTTAAAACTGGCTCATCACAACTTTTCAGAGCTCCAAAATATATTATATTTCATGGCCTGTGATACCAAAACACACATCCATATAAAGGCCGTTTGACTTCCCCAACCTACACACTGACTACAGTTCACTTCATGATGCTTTCACAGAAATGCTGAGTGGACCAAAATGCTATGAGGTGACTTTGTAGTGGAATGAAGACAAAGATTGGGGAATATACTTTTTTTAATCCCAAAGTCATAATAAAGCACAAAAAAGAGGTTGGTTTTCAATCTTTGTACATACAGAATGTAATACTTTTTCTTTATATTCGGCATAGTCATAAAAAGCATGTATAAGTTGTTTGGAAAATGTATTTTTTTCATAGAATTTACAAACACTGTGATATCAAACACATTCTCAAAAACTGCTAAAGTACCAACACAAAACCTGACTCAGAATGTAAAATTTTCAGTAGACTTAATTTCTAACTTGCATATTTAATGATTCAACTGTACCCGAGTTTCATTCATACTTCTCTAAAAACTCAAATATAGTGACATCACCCTTGAGTAATTATTTCTAAATAATTACAAGGTGCTTCTTTACTCTAACAGGTTTTAAATGACTCTCAGTACTCTGGTGCTGGAAAATGTACAAGACACAAGGCTGTAAACTGTTCTGCAGACAACAGCTCAAGACAAATTAGCCTAGAAAAGACAGTGAAACACATTCTTTGTTGTGCTAATTTGACAGCTCAAGTGTATTTTGTGTGAACCTATGTAAATTATATTAGACTTGCTCTTTAACTATTTTTTAGTTTTATTAGTTTGTCTATTGGTTAAGTAGCATTTTCTATCTGGCAAGGTATAAAACTTTACAGTCTTTTCCTTTTCTTTTCAAATAGTAACTTTTTCTTTTCTGGGGAGAATAAATTAAATGAAGACTTAGGTGGCCATGCCCACTCTGGGTACAAAGGATGGCCTTAAAGTACGCTAGCACACTGTACACATTTCCTACAAGAAAGCTGCACTTCTAACTGGAGTTCTAGTCGTAGTTTATTTCTTTAATCACTAGCTAATATAACGACTTCACAAAGGTAAATAGGAGTGTCTTAGGCCACACTGAGGCTCGTGACAGGCAGTGAAAAATTCAAGGCCATGGTTCTTATGTGAGTTTATATTTTACAACATTTTGACTCACATGTAACCTTAGGGGGGAGAAAACCCATATTTCAGCCACAGTGTTCTCAACTCAGCCCTTAGAGAAAATAATTTTTCAGCTTGTTCACTGTTTTTTTGAAATGAATCGAAGTTACTACTCATAAGAAAATTGTATCGAATAATTACAAACCAAACTGTAATGACCAGATACTTTTATATGCAGGACAACCATTTGCACATGACGTCATTAATAAAAACAAACTAGAGGACATTTCTTTAATATCTTTGGATTTAAAGAAAAATTGATTTCCCCAACCTGAAGAAAAATGGATAAATTTTCACAAGACAAGGCGTGCTTCTCATTTTTAAGTCTTAACAATCCCCATGTGATCTTTTTGTGACATGTTCCAATGAGATTGTCACATTCATAATTTGGGATTCAGGCACAGGACTCATAAAATGCTTGACCATTCCTGTTTATATCACTGGTAGCCTATAGGAGACATTTAATATCTTATAAAAATTTATCCAACTCCTCTAATAAATGGGGAAATTATCATGAAGCACATTTATAGTTACTTTCTGGTCTACTAATTCAATCCATTTCTAACAAAAAATGATAGCTTGCTGTCACAAGCTTGCAATCCAGTATCGAAAGAAAAAAAATTGCTCCTTGCCTAGTAAAAATCTTTAAGTTCCAACTCATGGCTAGGATGCTAACCATCACAGAGCATATGCCACTTGGCGATTTGTCTCCTGGGGTAGTCACAAATCTCTTTCCAATGCTCTCCACCGGTTCCTTCGGCTGCTGAACCCAGAACCAATCGCCCGATCACCTCATTTCGGGACCCCCTTTCAGAATCCAAAACCAGAAATTCAACACTAATTTCTTCAAGACCCTCACAAGGAATATCAAAGACAAACAACTCATTGAACACTGCATTGGGGGTGCATTTCTTCACATGGGTCTTCTTCTTGGAGATTCTCTTTTTGGCATGGTACAAATTCACTTTGACGTAGGGATCTGCAATGATACACAACAGACATTATAAGGAAAGAATGAGGCTGGAGAGGGGATCTCAGGATAATGGTGGTCCTGAGAGCATGGCATGCCAACAAAGTTTTATGATGAAAATGAGTTGGGGTGAAGGGAAAATATGGATACAACTCGATTTTTCTCTTGTCAACAACATAAGGATGAATATGCAACAGATAAGAAAGCAGAGAGTAAGGAAGGCATTTCAATGGCAGAAAAAGGAGATCACATAAAAGGGAAGAGAAGAGAAAATTCTGATTACTAGTAACTCAGTCCCGGAAATGGAATATAGAAGGAAATAAGTATTAGACATCACCTGACCTTACTGAGTTACATGGTAACTCTCTCTGTCTCTTTGACTTTGGTTTGATTTCCTGTTGAATAGGAATTCAGAATTGGCAATGCTTGTTTGGTTTCAACGTTTTTGTATTTTTTAATTTTTAATCACTTGCTATACTTGCTTTCTGTTTTCTACTGCTAACTCTCTCTGTGTCACCCTCAGTGTGTGAATTTTAAGATCATTCTAACTTATCACAATTATTTTTACCTCTTTCTGTTTGCAGTATATGAGTTAACTTTAGCATCCTAATTTAACCTTTAAGACCATGTTTTCAACTCCCATAATCCAACAATAATATAATAACAAAAGTACTTGATGATATCTAAGAAAGTATATGTGTCTACTTCCCACAATGCCTATCAAGATAAGTATTATTTGATCAGTTTGTACAGAGTTTAATGTTATGCTAAGAAACAGAAATGTCAGGATTTGAACTCAGATCATTGTAACACATAGCTCATATTCTTTCTTAACATGCTGTACAACAAGAATTTGTTCTGTTTCAATTTTTGTAAAATTAGGCACAAATTAAAAGCTAATTCTTAAAGGAGGTGCATAACAAACAGAGAAAAGAGAATTAAAAGCTATAGAATAGTAAGGGTAAGAGGGCTCATTTAAAATAAAACAAAGTTTAAATTTAAAACTTTTCTCCAAAGCCTAATTTTATTTCCATGTCTGTGATTTTGGCAAAGGCCTGTCACCTTTGCGTTTACCACTCCCTTCTGCCAAAACCCTAATAAATCAGATATATATTACGTACTAGCTTTGTCTGAGACCTAAGACAACTGTAGATCTCTTCTTCTTGCTGGTAGTTTTCACTCATGTGATTATTTCAATAAAAGAGAGGAGAAGCAGTCACATCCCTCATGATTGTGAATGAAAAAATTCAACAAAATTCAACAATGTTAGTTATTAACTGTTTTGCTCAATGTACTACCCACTTATATACACAGCCTGAGTATTTCAGAAGCTTTCTTACCTGAAAGTCCAGACACATCAGATTTAGGCAGGTGTCGCGCTTTTAGGACAACCACAGTGAGAGTATTAGTGGTGGACTGATAGCAGAGAGAGATCAGTAACTCACCCCGTCCTGAAGACTTCTAAACAAAAAGAAATGTGGTATAAGTATTTTTTCCAGTTTAAAGTTTGTACTTTTATCAAAGTTTTAATAGCATTACTACTTTAGTGTAATGGTTCTACTTTTCTTTTTTTTTTTAATATGCTAAGGAATCACCATAACTAAAAGCTTTTGTACAGTACCGCCGTCACCTAAAAACAACTGCCTGCCATCTCGTGGTCATGTTGGGTACTACAGAATGTTAAAATTTGCAATCCTTTGGCCACACCCAGGATTTAGAAATGTGTATAAGGATATTTAAATTATATTCTATGTGGGAGTATTTTTGACTTTTGCTTTTTAATGGTATCTCTACTTTACAGAGTTATTAACAGTAATAAAAATACCTAACTATTTGAATGAGTTTTGTGCAGGGTCAGATGAGTCATGCTAAATTTGATATGATTTCAAATTATTTAGCACTGACATTATTGAAATTTTAATTCAGATCAAATGATATTGATTCTGACCTCCATCCCTCTCCTAGAGGGCTGATGGAGTTAAAATTCCGCCTCCCTCACACAAATAAGTCTCCGTTTAAACCAAGGAATAAATTGAATTTAAGTACTGGAGATAACTGATACTGAATTTTTAGTACATTGTTTTTTGACAAGGTCCTCTTTCTGCATGCTATTTAGATTTGATTTGTACTTTAAAGGATAAGTAAAATGACCAAGAATTTAAAGTAGAGGTTTTGATTGAAAGGAGCAAAATGTTAACCAAACTTGGCACTTGATTGTAACTGCCAGGGCAGAGCTCCTAAAACTGCAGCCTATTTATACAAAGCAAAAATGAGGTAGCTATATGCATAAGCACACTGAGGAGAATAGGAGTAGGAGACAGATCCTTACTCCCACTGTGCCATTAAACATGTTGGGTGTCTCAAACAAGATATGAAGTCTTTCTGGACTTTCACCTCCATTAATTTCAACAGAAGGAAAGGAGATAGTCAAAATAAGCTTTCAAGTTATTTTCAGCTCCAAAACACTATGATTTATTTTAAAAAACACAAATTAGTATGTTTATTGCACATTTTAAAACATACTATTATAGAAATTATGCTGAAATACCATTATTGGAATCAATTGAGTCTCATATGTGTCAATAAAGGTAAATTTACTTAATTGATGTCATATTATTTTCTAAAAACCCTGGAACTACCAGAGTAGTGCAACTATGAAGGCAGAGTAATTCAATTCCTGTTATAAAACTTAGAGATGGTCTTTATCATTGGATATTACGTGATGCCTCCAGCTTGAAAAACAATTCCATACAAAACCAATACAGTTTCCAAGTCCTGAGGAAGAATTGATTTAATTTTAAATTTCAATTTTAAATTCAATTATACTGATTTTGAAACCTCTTTGTTAACTTGCTTATGAATAAAACGTATTCACCTGTATTTTAAAGTAGCAGTCTTTATCAAAATGCTTATGATAGAATTAACAAAAACATTTATATAAGTAATATTTAAATATCCATTGATAAAGAATGGCTATTTACTTTATATCATAAAAACGTTTTAAGTATTTCAGCTATGGGTTAAACTTTATTTTATCTGCACTATTCCCTTGCTCTCCATTTGATTATAATTAATAATAATTGAACATGGTGAGGATGGTATGTACAAGCTTATTTTAATGAAATCCTCTAGACACAAAAAAGCTGCATAAAAGATTGTTTATAAATACTTTAAGCACTCAAAATTAATTACCCTAGCATTTCTCTTGATGATCTCTCTGTTCATTAACATTTTTCCATCAGATAATTCAATTCCCGAGAGAGGAATAAGGACTTCTCCAATGATATCATCTCTTGAAAACCTGTCAAAACTCAAGATTGTGAAGTGCAAGGCCAATTCTTGGATCTGGGTGTAGGGGATTCCATAGAATGTGAAGGTCTCATCAAACGCTGGATCTAAGGTCTTTCTCAGGACTCTGGTTTTCACTTTATGCTTCTTCTCTGGGAGAATCATCATTTTGATGTATGGATCGGAGGTCATCGACTGCTCATCCATGGCTGGCAAGCCACGGGCTTCCTTGATATTGACCACAAAAGCTTTTTTCTCGAAGTTGTATTCTAAGGAGAAGAAGAGGGTTCCCAGCTTCTCTTGTTTCTCTTCTGAAGTGAGGGAAGTGCTGGACTTTAAACTATCAGGGGAAACTGCCTCTTTTTCTCCTTCTAAAAACAGCTTTTGGGTCACATTTTCCAGATCAGAAGGGCTGCCAGCTTTGAGGTTGGTTTTGGGGAAATTGCCATTGAGGTCTCTCTTCTCAAGATCCAGATGCAATGAATTCTTTGGCACAGCTTGTTTATTCTTAACTTCATTTTTGTCATCGACTCCAAACTTCTTTTTGCTGCTTAGGTTTTCAGGGTAGATATCAACTCCCTTCAGCACATGCACAAACTTGTACGGAGGAGTCTTGTTAGACTTTGATGATTTTCTCTGACAGCAGATCCATGCGAAGAGAGAGACTGTGAAGACCAGGCCAAATGCACTGAAGATCCCTACCACCATGGGGATTTCATCTGAAAAACCAAATGACCAATAACATACATTAAAGGAGCAGAGTTGGAGATAGGAGCCTCTTTAAAAAGCAGAATAGAGCTTGCCATTGTTATTGGTTGGATAGATTGAATTGCTTTCCCTCTCTTCTTAGTGTGAGTTATGCACCTATTGTACACTAACTTCAGTATAAACACATCTCCACAGGGCAAACATTACAGCATGATAGACAATCCTTCATTTCAGGTGTATGTATAAAAGAAATGGAAAGATGAAACCAGGACTGGGTTAGATGGGGTGGTGGATGCTTAATAATCCTGATCTGTCTTTGTTTTCTCAAATAACATAAGTTGACTGGAACCTGATGGGTCAGTACTAATTTCATTAGATTGAATGGACATTTTGAGGCTTTCCAGAAGCATCAATTCTTACTATGAAACACTAGATGTGATTTTCAAATACTGAGAGATTCTCTGTTCTTAGTAGTACTTTATTTACTCAGGATCCTAAGCAGCAAGCATCTAGGGACTCAGTGGTTTATGCAATTTTAAGAATTCATAGAATGTTATCTGCCATTGCCACAAACTCATTAATAATTTTCATCCTAATTATGGAACAGTAGCAAAAGAAATGCACATATACTAGAGAAAAAAAAGAGCAAGAGAGTACTAATATTACATAACTTATAACACTACTGTCCCCTTGTATGCCAAACCAAACATACACTGAATTATTCAAAGTACAAATCAATTACACTGAAATAAGATAAAAGCAGGACAATGGTTATAAGTGAATCATCATTCCTTAATGTGTAATGAGAACAGTGAGTGTAGATCATCTGGAGTTCAATTTTATCTATAGCTGATTGTTTTCCTAGCACATTTTCATATGGCAAATGGTAATCATTGAAATTGGCATGATTTCCTTGAACTAGGTCACATTAAATTATTGACATTAGGTAATATTGACTATGCATGAGACTTATCATATTTCATATGTAAGCATATTTCTTGAACAAATGATTAGTAACACTGTATAAGTCAAAGCAATATTGCTGCATCTGAACACAATGTATCAATTGAGTCATTGTTTAATATAATCAAAATGACTAAAACTTATGTAATATGATGTACATTTAGTTCCATTTCAATACAATTTTGTTCTAATTAGTAAATAAAAAAGCTAAAAGTTCCAGACTGGGAAGAGTTAAGACTTTTCTAAATAGCCCCAAGAAAACCAATCTTTTGTTACTTCTGTTCCCTATTCTCCAAAATCTTCTGCCTAGCTACTTCATAATCATAAATCTGAACTCAAAAACGTAAGATTAAGAAAAGACAAATAAGATACATATCTAAGAAGATTTTTAAAAGCAAAAATAAATAATAGTGCAATTCTGTAGTATAGTAACATTAGCAAACAAAATCATGAGATATAAAGTAACCTTTGAATTCCCCCAATAGAAATAAACAACCAGTGAATATCAGAGTGAAGAGAGAGCTGAAGATACTCAGCTAAACTTTGTTTCGGTTTTTCAGTTTTCCTTTTATTCAAGTCTTTGTGGATAAAACAACCCCCCCCCCAAACTCCTGGACATTCAAAAGCAAGTCATGAACTGAGGCAATTCTTCAGCCTCGTAAGAAGAACAATACAAGAAGTAGAAAATCATTTGTCCTAAACAGACTGATGACCCATTGTGGAACATATTTTCACATGGCCTCTGAAAATGCCTCAGCAAAGAAATTTCAGATTTCAAATCACAAACTGGGAATAGGCATTCCAACAAAATAGCATTGATAACCCAAATGGAAGGTGTTGAATAAACTCATTTATATATATATCACAAATTTTCTCTATTTAATACTTACATCAAACGGCAAAACATTCGATACTACGTGGAAAGACTCCCCTATTCCCTATGTGTTGTCTACTGATAAGGTCTTAAGCCCCTAAGGGCAAAGATCAGAAGTGTCCCATTCATTTAATATCAGTAATCACACATAGGTAGCTAACTCTCCTATTCACAAGATTCTATAAATTTCATGATTTTAAGAAATACTTGTAAAGTAAGTGCTATCCTGATCTCTTGCCTCTGGGACACAATGGGACCTAAAAATAGAACTTTTTATCCTAAGAAGTACATCTAGTTTTGTGCATTGAAAGAGAGAGGAGAGCTACAGTGCCAAAAATTTGGTGTAGAAAAAATAGATACTGAACTGGAAAATAGGAGCCCTCATTCAAGTTTCCACCAGCTCTTAGCTAATTGTGCAACTGGCAACACTTCTATCATCTCTCTGGGCTCCAGTTACCTCACCAGTGAAATGAAATGGGCTGGGCCAGTGCGTTTTGAAAACCTCTTTAACTCTACTACCATATAATTCTGAGTCTTTCACTAGCAACATCTTTCAAAGATACAGGAAAAACATAGCAGAGAAAAACATTCATATAGTGCACTCTGTAATAAAATATTACATCCCCAAACCCCCAACTACAAGTTTGTTTGTTAACCGAGATCAAAACCCTATGCAACTCAGATATATTGGCATATCCTAATAAAATATAGATTTATCTCCAAATAAGAATCACATACAAAATAGATGAAACCCATAGACGAACAGCAGACCCCTTTTCCTTGACTCGGTGCATGCTGCGATTGACCGAGCTGCCCGAACGTTTGGGAACTTCCCGAAGGTAAAATCTCCCCTAACAGAAGACAATGTTGAAAAGAAACATACCAAGAAAGGGAGAGAATCCGCAGAAATAAGCCATAATTGCCCTTTTGCGGTTCTCCTTTGCCTTTCAAATTAACTAGTATGTAGGTAATAATTTGTATTCAACATTCAGCTGGGCGGCAGGGAGATGGGGGGTTTGGAGGGGACACAGCCCACCCAGGAGTATTCCAAGAACAGCCGCAGTCTTAAGTTAAGTAAGTTGCTTACCAAATTCTTCCCGGCTGGTGGTGATCGGAGCCATTTTTCGACTGCGTGCTCTGTCCGAGGTGCTGAACGGAAAGCTGTCTGGCTTGATTCACTTGCCTGGATGTGAAGCGCCGGCGTTGAGTGTTGAAAACAACAGCGCAGAGCCCCGGGGACCGGCACCGGGGATCCGGAGGAGGCGGTCAGGGAGGCCCACTCCCCTTCACACAGTGATTTGTCAGTGTTCCTGTTTTGGCTCTTCTGAGAAGCTCGTCCCCGAGACTCCAGACTCGGCTGAAGCCCGAATTGACGCAATCCTGACGCTACAGGGCTGAAATCAGCACCTGCCCCGCTCCCCTCCTCCCTTCAAGCCTCTCCTCCCCCCTCTTCTCGCTTCCTTCCTCCTCTCTTGAGGATTCAACACACACTCATCAATTATTTTAACTGTTGGGCTACTAGAGATTAGCTTTACTGTTCTGTGGGGGCTCAGACACGCAGAGATGAGCCATTAAACGGATCCCTGTCGATTCCTAAGAGAAAATCTGATCACCTAGATGAATAAAAATACATCTCTGAGTTATCAGAATAATGTGATTTGCAGAAATGTATTCAAGTGATCATTTGTGTATATATACATGGTACAGCAAGAATGTGTTTTCTTGATTTCTAAACATATACTTATTACGGTTAGAAAAAAATCCGCTGCAAACTGATACATTTAAAAATAAGTTCTCTTTTTCCCCCTCTATAATCCCTAATGTTCTAGTGAATGAGCCATCTAAAATCTTGCAGATACTGTTGCTCCTTTCTTGTCCGTCGTCTCTCTTCCCTGTAATATCTGACATTTGACCAGTTAAAGCACTTAGGAACAGATGGGAATAATCCCTTCTGTATTCAGATTCACTCCTCAGTTATGATTTTTGCTTATAATGAGACTGCTTCTGGAATGACATTTATGGTTAAAAGCCTTGACTTTGAATAGATTTGTGCAAAACATTTATGATAAGTAGATCAAAATCTAAAATAACATTGATTATTATTATTGATTATGTGCAAAGAAAATCATATTTTTCTGAACTTATAATATTCTTGAGGGCAACAAACTGGGAGAAATATGGTGTCAGATTCTGATTCATTTGAATTTGAGGAGTATCTCTTTTGAACAAACGTTTAGCAATTTTCCAAAGGAAAGAGCTCAGGCTGTAACTCCAACTGTCGATTATTACTACGCAAAGAATTCCTTTGCTCTGGAGCTCAACTAAGAAACAGCATCCAATGTGTGCTGGGATGGGGGAGGAGAGACACGAAGTGAGTCAGAAAGCTACTGTACAAGTGACAGGTTCCTGCACATTGGCCAGCAGCTGCCCTGAGCAGCAGGGCTGTGTCTGGGGAGAAATTGGCTTCAGTTCTTTGCATCATGGAAAATTTCATAAACCAGACTCTTCTTTCCTTTGCTATTTGCTCCCACGTACTTGGCATTTTAGCGTTCTTCTAACAGATTTTTTTTTAACTTTATGTCTTCATGCTATGAAAGCACACAGACTAATTTAATTAGTACTTGATTTTTTTTTTCCACTGGCAGGGTCTATGATTGTGCCCTTACACTTTCACTTTATTCAGATTGTTTCCTCAATGATGCATACATCTTATGTGGTCGTCCCTAGAAATAAACATCCATTACATTAAAGAGAAAGTGGCATATAATTTTGGTGCATATCATAGGTAGACCAAATATATGGTAGTGTTTACTAGAGTGTATGTTTTCCAGCTATGTTATTTCTAGCATATGGATAAGTACATTTGCTGTAAACGTAAGTACCTTGTATATATGTCCTATATAAATGTGTTCTATTAATTTTATCTTCAAATGGCAAAATGCTGTCATCTATAACCTGCCTAAATTGTTTAAACTCTGTTTCTACAGAACCTTGCTTCATCTTAGGCTGTCTCATTTCTGAGGACACATTTTGATAAGATTACCTCTTGCCCAGAGCTAATGCTATTGTGAATGTAGTAACTATTTCACTGCTTGCTTTATAAGCTAACTGAAAAGAAATGCTACTAATTAAATTGTCTGAAGTTTCTCTCATTTTAATTTTTTAGTTATAATCCAATCTCAGCATCACCAGACAAGGAGTGGGCAGCAGACCCCACATAGAGAAAAGCCTATAAGTTTCTAAGGATTGAGCCCTACCACATCATTGCCCTACCACATTATTGCATTGTTCTTTTGAGATCTATCAAACAAATAACCAATTTACTGACGTGCACAGTTCTGCTTTTGCCAGGGAGACTTGGGAGGAGGAGTAGTTGCTAGGTAACAACCTCTTTGCCACCCAAAACACACAGCCTCAAACAAGTTCCTGCTTTGGCAAACACAGACGGTTCTGAACAGGCAGCAGTGCTTACTTCAGAATGATTTTTTCACTATTAAAATGGCTCAACTTTTACCTTACTTTTTTCTTGAATTGCAAGTGTCTATAGATAATTTCAGAAACCATTAACAGAACACTTGAATTTAGTTTTAAGAAATCCATTTGCATTTAAAGACTATTGAGAACTCTTCATATGATTGCTTTTATTCTTATTCATTTAGCTTATTTGATTTAATGTAATATGTAGTTTGATGTATAAAATTTACTTATATAATTACTAACTTTATAGTTTAGTCTATATTTTATTTATTCCTTTCTTTAAAAAATATTATTGGTGGATGTATTTAGAAACTTCTGGTAAGCAAAAGAAAATTTCAAAAGGTTTTTAAAATGTTGGAATGATCTTCAGTAATCTTTAGTAATGCCCAGGTTAGTGATCCAAAAACATTTTATTGGTATGTGGGTGGAGTACACTAAAGTATCTGATAATGGAAAATGGATAATTAATGTCTCATATCATCCTCTTAAGGTGCTGGCTCTAATACTCATGGAATAGGTTTATATTACAAGCACAAACCTGTCGAAATCCTGCAAGAAAAATGCTTTCCAAGTTGGTATTGCAGAGACTTCACTAGGTGCCATTCCGACATTTGTTTTTCTTCAAAATATTCAGTATTCACTACGCATTTTAATGGCTTGTGAATCACAGTGAGCTCTAACAAAATAAAATCACAGCCTATAACCTTCCTTCTTTTCAATACATACTTATTAAACATGTATTCCTTCTAGGTTTTGCTAAGGGAAGGATTTATGTTGGTCAAGATGAAAAAAAATGATATTTGCTCTCAGGGAACCAACAGACTACAGGAGAAATTGATAGCCTTTCCTCTAGACCTGCACCAAAAAATTTATTAGATCATAATTATATATATATATATAGATAGATACATTTATTTTGCCTGGTACCTTCTAAAAGCCCAGTCTGTACTACCACAGATATTTTGCCCATCCCATGCAGTCCATTCTCCTTGACCCTTTCTTCCTGACTATGGATTTGGTATGATTCTTACACATTTTGCATTCTTCTGTTTCTCTATATTTATCGAAACTTCTTTTTTTTTTCCAGTAGAATTTATTGAAAGGACAGAAAAGCTCCCAGAGTAGGAGGGGACCCAAGGGGTTTGCCCAACTTCTTTCTTTTTTAAGTATCATCTGAAGTTTCATTTATACTATGAAGTTTCTGACTTACCCGAACTCGTGAATTTCTTCTGATTTAAATTCTTAGAACACTATCTCTAGTGAAATATTTTAAGCCAGCTTAACGCAACCTTAATCTATATACCAACAATTCCCAAAAAGATAAACAGAAGGACATTATTAATGGTAACTCCTAACATTCCACACAATTCTCATTTATTTTTTATCTTCTCTGCACCAATTTTTTTCATGACTCCTGCTTCATTTTGTTTTGCATTTCAGGCCTGCCTTTAAGTTGTGGCCCTTGAATCATCTTTTCCAATTCTTAAATCTTGGTATCGTAACAAGAATTTGACCTCTAACCATTCTAGAAATTTTTACTCTTTTAGTTTATCTTGAAGCTATTTTTTGATAGCTCTTCCACCTTTTTCAATGTGTTACTAAGTAAGGCCTCACTTAGCCTTCCATAAACACCAAAAAAACTGGAATTTGGAAGTGTGGACACAGTAGAAGTATACTAAATTTTCTATCTTAAATAATTAACATTTAACACGTTATGAAATTTGATAATATTTATTTTCATAATATAAACTGGTAAAATTGAGAAAACTAATATACAGTAAAGCACTAGATAATATCCATTCTAACATAAAATAGACAGACATAACAAAAAAAGCAAGAATTATCTTAAAATGATCATAAATATAATAGAAAAAATGAAATAGACAAAGAAAGTAAAGTCAATCATCAATGTAAGTATAAAAGATTTACAAATTTCTAGGTAAAAATTTTCATATAGGGTTAAAAAATAAAGTTTAATCATATACTGTTCACAGTAAAAATACTAACATGAAAATCTTTTAAATATTTAAATAAAAGACGCCCAATAATTTATTAAAAATATAAAAATAAAATTAAGTTTGTTTAAAAGTCAAGAATATAGCCGGGCTCGGTGGCTCAGCCTGCAATCCCGCGCCTTTGGGAGGCTGAGGTGAGTGGATTGCCTGAGCCCACGGGTTCGAGACCCGCCTGGGCACCAAGACCTCATCTTTACAATAAATCAAAAAAAAAAATCAGCCGGGCGTGGTAGCACATGCCTGTAATTCCGGCTACTGGGAAGGCTGAGGCGGAAGGATCGCCGGAGCCCAGCAGGCGAGGCTGCGACAGAGTGAGACTCCAACTCAAAAATAAATAAATAAATAATTAATTAATTAAAAAAAATAAAAGTCAAGAATATAACACTAAAAGAAAGAAAATATGCAATTTTATATTTTGGAAGTATAAACTGACAATAAAAAAGCAGGAGTTTTTAAGGTTTATGCTCTAAATAGCTTACCATCAAATGCATAAAGCAAAGCTGTAATAAAAACTAAATAAAAATAAACAGAAGCATAATCGCTGAATAGAGATGTCATTACTTCTTTCAATCATTTACAGATCATCTTAGTTCAGTTTTGGACCACATATCTCGGGTGGGAAAGTTTTACTGAAAGTTGGTTTTGGTTTATTTTTTTGTAATTTTAACTACAAAAATCAAATAATTTGAAAAGCTGGGATATTTTTTCAAATATTTTAAGATAGAATTACTTAGAATTTTTTTTTAAGTGAGAAAATATTGAAATATAAAATCTGAGCCGGGCTCGGTGGCTCAGCCTGTAATCCCGCGCCTTTGGGAGGCTGAGGTGAGTGGATTGCCTGAGCCCGCGGGTTCGAGACCCGTCTGGGCAGCGAGACCTCATCTCTACAATAAATCAAAAAACTAGCCGGGCGTGGTAGCGCACGCCTGTAGTTCCAGCTACTTGAAAGGCTGAGGCGGAAGGATCGCCGGAGCCCAGCAGGTCGAGGCTGCGGTGGCCGGGAGCGGCCACTGCACTCCAGTCTGGGCGACAGAGTGAGACTCCAACTCAAAAAAAAAAAAAAAAAAAAGAAAATATTTAAATATAAAATCTTCTATTAAAAGGTATAGATTTAAACATTAAGAAACCATAATTTTCAAAGATTATGTATTAGAAGACCATTAAAAAGTTAAAAAGTATATATAGTGAAAAAATAAAGTATAAAAAAGTAAAAACTATATGTGTATAAAAAGCAAACCAACAGTCTTCTAGCTAATACACATACATCACAAATAAGTTCTTAAACAGAGCCAGAAGGGGGCATGTATAATAATATACATGGCAGCACTGGTTGTGGTAGTGGTGGTTGAAGGCAAAATATGTCCATTGCAATATGAATGAATACATTCTGCTAGCCTTTGTCACTTAAAAGCAATAAGGATAACTTGAGGTTAGGAGGTGAAGTTCAGTCTAGGCAACATAAACTGTATCTCTACCAAAAAACAACAAAATATCAAACTACACGCGCACACATGCCCACACATACACAGACACACACACATATATTTCACCATACTTATATTTTATAAAATATTATGTTGAAGAAACAGAACTAGAATTATATAAAACATCACTTATTTGCAAAATAAACACATACACACAAATATCGCTGCATATTTTTAATAATAAAAATTATACACAAACTTTTCCTTGGGTTATAATGGATTCATTTTTGATGGACCTGGTAAGAAGTTTTAGAAAGCTGTGTAAAATCTGTTTGAAAATTCTGTTTTATTGCATTTAAGAATTGATGAGGCCGGGCTCGGTGGCTCAGCCTGTAATCCCAGCGCTTTGGGAGGCCGAGGTGAGTGGATTGCCTGAACCCGTGGGCTCAAGACCCGCCTGGGCAATGTGGCGAGACCTCATCTCTACAATAAATCAAAAATTAGTTGGGCGTGGTAGTGCACGCCTGTAGTTCCAACTACTTGGAAGGCTGAGGCAGAAGGATTGCTGGAGCCGAGAGATAGAGGCTGCAGTGGCCGGGAGCAGCCACTGCACTGGAGTCTGGGTGACAGAATGAGATACCAACAAAAAAAAAAAAAAAAAAAAATTGATGAGGCAGCTAAGGTGTTAAGAGCCAAAATACAAGATCAAAACAGCAGAGGTGAGCTAACATTTTACAAGTCACTTTTTTCTTTGGAAAGTTGCTGATTCTTAAACATGAAGAAAAAAACTGACATAGGGAAAGAAACAAAGATAAATAGCAAAAATGCAAGCAGATATTTTAGCAATCTCAGAGGACTAAAGAAGCCATAATTTGAGTTAGGGAACGCTTAGGCAGTTAGAAGAGGAGAGACTGGGATACTGGAAGGAAAGGAGGTAAACAGAAGTGGTCCCTGCCCTAAAGGAGTCTTTACTCAAGACATATGCTCAATATTTATCTTTGCAGGCAAAATTTTAGAACTTAGAAGCTAAGCAGAAAGTCACCGAAAAGAAAATGATGGCTTCAGCTGATTCATGGGACTGAGTATACAAAAACTATGCCATATTATCTGCAAGAGAAAGCGTTCTTAGAAATCAACACTGACTCTAGCTGGGACTGCTGAAGATCTGCATCAAGGATAAAGGATAAATTTGTAGTAAAATGAGTACAGAGTTATAAACCAGGTTGCATTTAGTTTATTTGCTGAATGGATAAATGCAATGTATTTTTCACCAAAGGCAGCCTACCAGTGAATTTTTTAATTCAATGTAAAGAAGATAATATCATCCGGAGCTGCTACATTTTTTTATACCCAATGTCCAGCATTCAGTTAAAAAATATAGAGAAAAAGTAAACAATAAAATTAGGTCTATAGATTAATGACATATAGAACTTTCATTAGTATTGATAAAAAGAAATGATAAGATAAAGTTATTTATCAGAAAACTGACATTTAGAAGACTCGGGCTAACATTCTAAACCTGGAAAATAGTTTTGTTTTCTTTTTAAATCAAGAAAAGAGTTAATATAATAGACAGAGAATCAAATAAAGTAATAGAGACAATCAGTGAACTAAAAGAAAAGTAAATAGACAAAATCTAGACTATAACAGATTCTGAAAGTATGGAAAATTCAGAAAAATGCTTAAGAGACATATGAGATAACAATATAAGTGTTATTTGACAATCCAGAAGTGAGAAAAAGACAAAATGAGGTTGAAGCAATATTTGACCAAAAAAAAAAAAAAAAGACCATGATATTTCTCAATTTAAAGCAAAATATCAACCCATATATTCAAAAAGCACTAAAAACTCCAAGCAGGATTAATAGAAAAGCACATGAAGTATCATGATTAAATGACTAAAAAAGAAAAAAAAAAAAAAGAAACAACCATGCTGTCCATCAAAAGAGGACTGGATTTAAAAAAATGTGGTACATATACACAATGGAATACTACGCAGCCATAAAAAAGAACAAAATCATGAATTTTGCAGCAACCTGGATGGAACTAGAGTCTATAATACTGAGTGATCTCTCACATAAACAAAGATCTGAGTATCACATGTTCTCACTCATATAGTGGACCTTGAACATCCAACATAATACTATAAGAAAATGACTGACAGTGGTGGGAAACTATGGGGGTGAGGGGAAGGGAGATGGGATTGACAGTAGTAAATATCTGTCTGGGGATGGGGAGACACCTCTTATCAACAAGGGTGCCTGAACGAAACATATTTGTATACCTAACCTTTAACTGTACCCCACAATATCATAATAAAAAATATTGATTAAAAAAGAAAAAAAGAAAATATCTTAAAAGCTGTTGAAAATAAGGTATATTGCATTTAAAAAGCAGCAGTAAGACTCACCTGACATCTCAGTAGAAATGACAGATGTCTGAAGACAATAGTATTACAGCTTTACAATACAAGAAGAGAATAACTGCCAATCTAAAATTTTATACTAGCAAAAAATCAAGACAAAGAAAAGAAATTTTTTAGCCAGGCTTGGTAGCGCACGCCTGTAGTTCCAGCTACTTGGAAGGCTGAGGTGGAAAGATTGCCGGAGCCCAGCAGGTCGAGGCCACGGTGGCCGGGAGCGGCCACTGCACTCCAGACTGGGCGACAGAGTGAGACTCCAACTTAAGAAAAAAAAAAAAAAGAAATTTTTTAAAAATTTGGAAAATGTGAGTGTTCATTGCCACCAAACGTTAATTACAGAAAGGTAACTAATCACAGACAAAACACAAATGCAGAAAAGGACAAAGAACATGAAAACATGCAATTATGTGTCTAAGAGTAAATGAATATTAACAATAAAGTGCATATCAAGTATTTAAAATATAGAGAGAATTTTAATATATGCCAACAAGATTCAAAGGATAAGAAGCAACAAGTTCAGTTATAATATTTCAAAATCTGGGAAATGTTGAAGATACTACTTGTACTTGACTTGTAACCTCCAAGTTAATTATAACAAAAAACAGAAAAAAAATGTTTTTCTAAGAAGTACCAAAAAACTAATACAGTCTAAAAAAATAGAAAAAGAGAGAAACAAGTAGTTCAATATAATATAAATGGAAATTTAAAGAAAATTAACCTAAAAATATTACCACATTACATAATTACATGAATTATATAACTGCATTAATTTCAAATGGATTATATAGTCCTCTTAAAGGAAAAATAAAATGATTGTCAGGCTGGGGAAATAGATAAAAACCCAACCTTTCAATTCTGTACTACTTAAAAGAAACAGAATTTAAAATGCAGAAAGCATCAAAGTAAAAAGAGAAAAAAATAATTTCTGCACAACAACCAAGAGTTGGAATGAATATATATATAAACACACATATATATATGAACATATATATAATACATATATATGAACACATACATAATACATATATATATACCTGTGCTCATGTATATATATATATATATATACATGTATATCTGTATATGTTTATATATGTATACACTTATATAAATAATATCTGTATACATGTATATCTGTATATGTTTATATATGTATACACCTATATAAATAATACATATAGTATATACATTCCATATGGCATAATATAGTATATTTTAATACACATATTATGACAAATATATATTCTGATTTATGTAGTATATGAGAATAGTAGATTTCTAACAGACAAAAAGGCATTAGAAAAGTTAAAAATATTTTAAAATAATGATATGTGAAATAATGATAAATTTGTCACTACATAGGAAGGCATAAAACTACTAGTTTTGTATGTTCCCATTAATATAGCTTCAGAATATACAAAGCCAAAGTTGGTAGAAATAGATCTACATACTAAAGAAAACTCATCCAAATTCTCTCATAACTGATACAAGAAGCAAGACAAAGTCAGTAGCTATATAGAATAATTAAACAAATTAATACATTTGACCCAATTATTAAAAATAAGAATAATCTTTGTAAGTGAACATTGAACTTGAGTCACAGAAGAAATGCAATAAAGATTAGGGGTAAAAGTCTGAACTAAATGATGAGGGTGACATCAAAATGATGCTAGAAGTTATCTCTAAGATAATCTTCTTAAAAAAACTATTTTAGATTTGTTTTTTGTCCTACAAAATCTACATGCTACAGCTCTAAATGTGCTTAGATAGCATATCACCCTAAATGTGCAATCTACAGCGGACTATTATCTGAAAAAAAAATTATCTTAGTACTTACTGCAAGATCTATGAGTTGATCTCCCAAAGAGAAAATAAACAGAAAATTCTCCTCAAATAAATTTTAAAAAGAAAAATTGCAGAAAAGCAAATTAATAACTTAAGAAATGTAAGGAGAAACAATGAATCTAAAATGATTTATTTAAAAAGATACATCATAGAGATAACTTCTGTCATCATTGACAAGAAAAAAAAGAGAAAAATATACAAAATAAAAATGACAGGAGACAACATATAGCAAGCCACAGAGTCAAAAGTAGATAATAGATTTGCACTGCATATTTCTGACAGGAATTGTATCCAAAAATATGTAAAGCAAAATCAATGTTTAAAAGTAAACAAAGGTCTTATAGAGACACTTCACTAAGAAAACTAAAATATCCCAAAGAAGAATGATCATAAGAAAGAAGTTTAGCAACAGCATTCATCAGAAAATGCAAATTAAAACCACATACAGTGGATTATACCACACACCCACTGAAAGCCTGGCTGAGGTGGATGCCAAGTGTTGATAAAATATGGAGCAATAAGAGGTTTTATTCACTACTTTTTGGTGTTTATTTTGGTACAAACATTTTGGAAAAAAATATGACAGTATATACTAAGCAGAACATAGACAATAATTATGGTCCTGCAATTCCACCTACTACTAAATTCTAAATAGAAATGACTATATTAGCATAAAGGACCATTTGCAGTATATTATTTGCAGTTGCCAAAAATTGGAAACAGCTCACTTTTCCTATCATTATTAGATTGAATACATAAGTGCATACAGTAGAATACTACACAGAAATGAAAAAGAACAAAATGATGCTGAATGTAACAAGAATTAATTTAGTAAACATACATCAAGTAAAAGAAACCAGAGGGATACTATCAGCACCCTCCATCTGATTTCACTTATTTTAATAGTAAAAATTAATCAATGGTGATAACATTTGTGGGGGATAGTAAATGGAATGGAATGAGTGGGAGGTTTCTGGGGTATTAATTCTGCATCTTGATCTGGGTAGTAGTTGCAAATATTTTTTTTCTTTATTTTTAATGAATTAAATTGCTCTGTTATAATCTTAAAATGTTATATATATATAGTATATATGTAGCATATGTATAGAACATATAACATATAATTATACATATATGTAACTAGGTTGTCCTGTATATATTCTTCTGTGTGTACATGTCCAAAAAGCTTACCCAAAAATGTGTGTATGCACTTAACATTGCTACATATTTTTACAAGGATAAATATATTTCAAGAACATTTAAAAACAACTTAGGGCAGATGTACATAACAGAGAATATGACTGGCAATTGGATATAAAGAAGAAATAAATGAATAAAATTAGAGGTAGACTGTGTATAGATTTATGATACACTTACAATTTTTAAAAAGCTGAATATTCTTGTGTGAGATCTTTAACCTTTTAACTATATACTCACTTTGAATCTTATCTCAAATTCAAAGATTTGCACTTACCCTTTAAATGTACAGTAACATATTAGCTCTAAACTATTCACCTGACCGTACTATATATATTACAAAAATCAGTGGTTAGTATGAGGATGGGAAGGAGTAAGAAAAATCACAGCATAAAGATTATACAAAGAAAATGTATATGAAATGTGAACTTCGTGTTTCTTTCCATGTGCTCAGCATTATCATATGAAATAAATAAGATAAAAGTCCTAGGTTTTACCAGGCAATCCTAGGAGGTCATAGCACATGAGTTGGATTATATATGAATGCTGTGAGAGGTAAAGTTTAAGGAGATAGGATCATTATGTAGTACCACATGGGGGACATAAGGATGGGAAGGTTTAGAACTCCATGAGCTTTAAGCTTTCTTCCAATTATTAGGTGTGATAAAACTGTTCTCTACCCCAGAGAAAATAGTTATGTATCACTGAACTCACTCTGTTACCACTTCCAATGCCAACAGTCCACATGCAGCAATGAACATCACCCCCCTTTCAAAAAAAAAAGATCAAATATACCTTTGCTCCCACATTGTTACTTTATGAAAAATTTCTTTACCTCACAGCACTCACTACTTCACATGAATATCTTTTCATGTGCTTACATGTAGTCCACGCATTCTCCATGGTGAAGTTTCTGCTTAAGTTCTATAGTCATTTGTTTTTAATTGGGTTGTTCATTTTATTATTGCTGAGTTTTGAGAATTTTTTTTCTATATTCTAGTAGATCATAGACATATGTGTTGGATTTGTGATTTAAAGATACTTTCTAACAATCCACAGTTTGTCTTTGCATTATCAAAAGTACAAGTTATCATTTTTAAATGAATCATTCTGTTGGTATCATTTTTAAGAACTCTTAGCATAATCTCAGGAAGCTTTTTTAAAAAATTACATTAATTTGCATTTACATTTAGATCTGCAATCCATCTGAAGTAAATTTTTAATAAGGTCTGGAATTTAGATGGAGTTCACTTTTGTTTGCATAGGATTACCAATTGTTTCAATACAATTTGTCAAAATTATTTTTCTTTTTTCGTTGAATTGCCTTTGCACCTTGGTCAAGATAAAATGAACATATTTGCATGGGTGTATTCCTGAACTCCATTCTGTCCTATTGATCTACATATCTATGACTTTCCCAATGCCACACTTTATTTATTTCTGTGTCTTTATGTAAAGTTTAAATCCTGGTAGTGTGAGTTCTTCAACATTGTTTTATTTTCCAAATTGGTTTAGCTGTTCTAGTTCCTTTGTTCTTTTTATTAATTTTAGAATCAACTTGACAACATCTAAAAACTCCAGCCAGGACTCAGATTGATATTGTATTAAAAAAATCCACAGGTCACTTTGAGAAGAATTGACATCTTTACTGTGTTGAATCTTTCAAACCATGAACTTGTAAGTCACCCCATTTATTTAAATCTTCTTTGTTTTTTATTTCACATATTGCGATTTTTAGCATACAAATTATGCTCATATTTTGTTAGATCAATATCTAAGTATTTCACTTTTAGGTGCTATTGTAAAGGATATTATTTTTAAATTTTTGTACCAAATGTTCCTTTTTTGTATGTAAAAATAGACAATTGAGGTTTATCTGTTGATCTTGTATCCTATAACCCTACTGAGTTCAATTATTAGTTCTGGGAGTGCTTTTTATTATTTTCTGAAACTTAATAAACTATGTCTTTGAGGAATTGGTTGCTAGTTCCAATTTCCATAAGGGTGCCTCCTGCATTTTCTAAGGTTCTTATAGTTTGAGATTTTACATTTAGATCTTTAATTCATTTAGAGTTGATTTTTGTGTCTGATGATAGGTAGGGGTCTTGTTTTAATCTTCTGCATGTGGTCTGCCAGTTTTCCCAGAACCATTTACTGAAAAGGTTTTCCTCTCCCCAGTGGTTGGTAGTGAAGGTTTTTTTGCTTCTGGAATCTCTATCCTGTTCCATTGGTCTATATGCCTGTTCTTGTACCAGTACCAGACTGTTTCGTTTATTGTAGCTTTATAATAAAGTGTTAAAGTCTGAGAGCGTGATACCCTCCACTTTGATTTTTTTTTTCCTGAGGATTGTTTTGGTTGTTCATGGTCATTTATGTTTCCATATGAATTCCTGTACTGTTGTTTCCAGGTCTGAGAAGAATGCTGCTGGTAATTTAATGTGTATTGCATTAAATCTGTAGATTGCCTTGGGTAGAATAAACATCTTAACAATGTTGAAGCCGGGCTCAGTGGCTCAGCCTGTAATCCCGCGCTTTGGGAGGCTGAGGTGATGGGTTGCCTGAGCCCATGGGTTCGAGACCCACCTGGGCAACTTGGCGAGATCTCATCTCTACAATAAATCAAAAAAATTAGCTGGGTGTGGTAGCACACACCTGTAGTTCCAGTTACTTGGAAGGGTGTGGTGGAAGGATTGCCGGGAGCGGCCACTGCACTCCAGCCTGGGTGACAGAGTGAGACTCCAACTCAAAAAGCAAAAAAAAAACAAAAAAAAAAAACCAATGTTGATTTTTCCAATCCATGAGAATGGAATCTTTTTTCCATTAGTTTGTGTCATAATTGATTTCTTTGAACCCAAGTGCCCATCCGTAAGAGACAAGATAGACAAATGGAACCTCATCAAACTGACAAGCTTCTGCAAAGTCAAAGAAACCATCAAGAGAGTAGGGAGACAGCCCACAGATTGGGAAAAAATATTTGCCACCTGTATACATAACAAAGGCCTAACATTTAGGATCTATAAAGAACTCAAACATGCTGAAAATAAAAAAAACAAACAGCCATTACAAAGTGAGCAAAAGATATGAATAGACACTTCTCAAAAGGAGGCATATGAGCAGGCAACAGATATGTGAAAAAATGCTCAGTCTCACTACTCATCAAAGAAATGTAAATTAAAATCGCACTGAGATGCCACCTAATTCCAGTCAGGATGGCCATCATCAATAACTCAAAAAACAACAGATGTTGGAGAGGATGCAGGGGGAAAAGAAAACACTTCTACACTGTTAGTGGGAGTGTAAACTAGTACAATCTCTGTGAAAAGCAGTTTGGCAATTCCTTAACGATCTAAAAATTGACCTTTCATACAACCCTACAGTCCCTCTACTGGGAATATACCTTGAGGAACCCAAATCACTATGGAAAAGATAACTGCATATGCATGTTTATTGCAGCATTGTTCAAAATAGCAAAGACATGGAACTGACTGTGCTGCCCATTGAAAGAGGACTGGATAAAAAAATGTGGTATGTATACACAATAGAATATTATGCAGCCATAAGGAAGGACACAATTATGAACTTTGCAGCAACTTGGATTGACTTAGAGTCTATAATACTCAGTGATCTATCACAGAATCAAAGAACATAGTATCACATGCTCTCACTCATAAGTGGACCTTGAAAAATTATCATACTACTATAATAAAAGGATTGGAAGTAGTAGGCAATTGCCGCTGGAGGGGGAGGTTGCAGGGGAGAGATTGGCAGTAGTGGAAATCTGCTGGGGTGGAGGGCATTCCTCATCAACAAAGGTACCTGCATAATGAACATTTGTATACCTAACCCTGAATTGTAATCCACATCTTTAAAATTAAAAAAATTTACAAATAAAATAATTAATTAATTAAAATTTTTAAAGTATGTCATCTGTATGATCCTTGTAACATATAAAAATCTAAAATTATTCCTAAATAAAAAGTTTATTTTCACATACACCAATGTTAGGCATAAGTTTTTGATTTTCTTGTAGTAAGGTAGGACAAAAGTCCATTTTAGAATATTAGTCCCAAAAATGAAATCGTCGCTAGTAGTTTAATTTACCCAAAATCAGGCAAAGGAAAGTGTACGATTAATTATTTATCATATATTTTTAAAAAGGAAAAAAGATCTGTAACAGTTTTTCTGAAAATAAAAGATCTCAGCAGTGAGGTGAGTACAGAATTTAGAACTTGGCAGTGTATGTCCTGTACAGTAGTGGTTAAAACACTGAAAATGACTTGAGATGATTGTATGGGACACCTTTCACACTAATATATGGGGTTTGTGCTTGTTTGGGTTGTTCATTCAATAAGCATTTATTGAGGTTTTTTTTACTCATGAACTTCTGTAAGGACTAAAGATAAAAAGATGATTTAAAATATCTGAGTCTACATTCAAGGAGATTTTATTTTACTGAGAAGGATAAAGTTCTAAATAACATCAAAAAAGCACAATAAAATGTGGTTAGTGTTATACATGCACATTTGCTCATTCTAACCAACTAATAATTTGAAAGCATTCTACACTTCCAAAAGGGTGACATGTCTAAAGTAGCTTCAAGTTACTCTAACACCTTTATAAGAGTAAATAAATTTTATTTTAGTCTAGTCCCAATATTCTACCAAATACAATTATTCATTAATTATTCTTTATCTGTCCCCAAATTATCTACACCAGCAACTTTTATGTTATTGTTAGCAGCACTTGGAACTCTCTCAAGTTTGAGTCAGGTAATCAGCAAACCTTTCACCCCACTTGAATCTTGAACCCAAGCTCATTTCCAGAATGGCAAACCTTTGTTACATGAATCTCTGATCTTGTATATGGAGTTAACAAAGACAATCAACATGCATCTATTAAATATACACTGAGGCATAGGTATGTTTTAGAAAATGTGGGTCAATACGAGAGTGTTAATATAAGAATATGATTAATGGTTCCTTTCTTCTGAAACTCGTTCTATTGGATGAATAGATTTTGTTACTGCATTCTAGATTAAAATTACAACAGGGGCTTAGAGAAGGGAGAAACACAATTTTGTAAGCTTTTTCTAATACTTTCATTTTTAAAAACTTTATGTCATTTCTCCTAGACACTTTCTAAAGTCTCCCTTTTACTGATGTCTCCTAAAATGAATGATAACAAGCTAAAGGAGACAAGGATGTGAAAGGCAGACTCCAACTGTCTTTCTCATTTTTGCGGCAACATCTCCCTTCCAGATGGCCATGGTAACAGCCTCCCTCCAGGGTGTACCTTGGTATAGAAATGAAGAAACAAAATCTTGTCCTCAGCATTTCTTCTTCTTCATCTTTCAGGATTGTAAAACTCTCAGAATTTATCGCACAGTGCCCCATATGGAGTAAGGAATTGACCCACAACCCAAACTTGGCTTCCCCTTCTCCTTTTTCAACTTTATTTTAACCATCTTAGACTTTTTGCTAGGACTTATGTGATTAATTAGATTCGATTCAGTATGGAGTAATAATGGCTCTCTGTGGTTACTCCTCTCAGGTGCCATTTTTAACTTAATAGTCACTGTATTTGCAAAATTATCTTTAAAAGAAGGCAATAAGAGCCACGTTAAAAAAAAAGTGGAAACAATTTCTCAGTGCCGTGGTCGGATGCACTACATAGCAGGGGAGACCCCTACCCAAAAAACCCAAAATTATCTTTTTGGAAAGCAGGTCCCTTGTAGTACAGGCTTCCCTGCTAGGTAAGTGTTCTAGAAACTGATTAGCATCAGTGTACAGCTAGTGTTGCTGTGAAAGGCTGCATTAAGTTTCAGTTATTTTTTTTGGTGGAAAACAGGTGACTGGGTTCTTCCACCATAACAACACATCTGCCCACACCATGTTGAGTGTTCAGCAGTTTTTGACAGAAAACAAAAAACAAAAAACAAAAACACCATAACCCCGTGCCCCACCCTCCCTATTCACCAGATTTTGTCCCAAGTGACTTTTTAAGTTTTTGTTTCCCCAGAAGAAAAGTCCGCAAAGAGAAAGTTTTGCCAGTGTGGAAGTGGTCAAACAAACAAACAAAACAGCAGAAGCACTAAAAGGTATCAAAATTGATGAGTTCAAAAACTGTTTTGAGAAGTGGAGAAGTGTCTCTATAGGCTTATTGTACAACTGGATAGTACTTTGAAGGCAACTGAAGTTTAAACATACAAGAATAAATACAAAACTTTTTATAAATAAAGTCTGGGTGTTTGGAGGGTCCCCCTCATACAATATCATATTTGTGATTCTTTAGTGTAAAGATTGTCCCTGCCTTGAAGATTTCCTGAATCAGTTTTTTTTAAATATATATTTTTTATTTTAAAGATATGGGGTGCTATTCAGTGTTAGGTATACAAATGTTCATTTTGCAGGTATCCTTGTTGATGAGGTGTGTCCCCCCAGAAGATTCCCACTACTGCAAATCCCACATCCTCCCTGGCAGTTTCCCAATACTGCCAATTCTTTTCTTATAGTATTACGATAATTGTTCAAATTCTGCTTATGAGTGAGAACATGTGATACTCGGTTCTTTGTTTCTGTGACAGATCACTCATTATAGACTTTAAGTCCATCCAAGTTGCTGTGAAGTTCATAATTTTATCCTTCTTTATGGCTACATGGTGTTTCATAGTGTATATGCACCTCTTTTTTTAAATCCAGTCCACTATCGATGGGCAGCGTGGTTGGTTTCATATTTTTGCTATTGTGAACAATGCTGCATTAAACATATGTGTGCAGGTACCTTTTTCATAGAGTGATTTGAATTCCTCAGGGTATATTCCCAGTGGGGGAATTGTGGGACTCTATGGAAAGTCAATTTTTAGACCTTTTAGGAATCGCCAAACCGTTTTCCACAGAGGTTGTACTAGTTTACATGTCCTCCAATAGTGTAGAAGTGTTCCCTTTTCCCCACATCCTTTCCAGCATCTGTTGTGTTTTGAGTTATTGAGGCTAATCATTTTTTCATGTATCTGTGGCTGCTCCCATGTCTTCTTTTGAGAAGTGTCTATCGATATCTTTGGCCCATTTTGTAATGGGGCTGTTGGATTTTTTTTTTCTTTTTGGCACTTTTATGTTCCTTGTAGATACTAGATGTATCTACCCTCCAAAAATCCAGGCCTTTGTCAGACATACAGTTGGCAAATACCTTTTCCCAGTCTGCCAGCTGTCTCCCTGCTTTCCTGATGCTTTCTTTGGTTGTGCAGAAGCTTGTCAGTTTGATGAGGTCCCTCTTGTCTATCTTATCTCTTATGGTATGGGCACTTGGGGTTTTGATCAGAAATTGGTTGCCAGTTCCAATTTCCTTTTTATTTTTTAATTTCAAAATTGTAGGGTACAATTCAGGGTAAGGTATACAAATGCTCATTGTGCAGGTACTCTTATTGATGAGGTATGCCCCACCTTCCCCAGGCAGATTCCCACTGCTGCCAATCCCACCTCCCTGCCCCACCCCCACCCCCGCAGTTTCCCTCTACTGTTATCATTTTCTTATAGTATTATGATAGTTGCTCAAGGCCTACTTATGAGTGAGAACATGTGACACTCAGTTCTCTGTTTCTGTGAAAGATGACTCAGTATTATAGACTCTAATTCCATCCAGGTTGCTGTGAAGTTCATGATTCTGTTCTTATGGCTGTATAATATTCCATTGTGTATATGTACCACAGTATTTTTCATCTAGTCCACTTTTGATGGGCAGTACGGTTGGTTCCATGTTCTTGCTACTGTGAACGATGCTGCAATAAACGTACGTATGCAGGTATCTGTTTTAAGGAGTGATTTGAGTCCTTCCAGGTATATTCCCAGTAGAGGGATAGCCGAATCATATGGAAGGTCGATTTTTAGAACTTTTAGGAATCACCACAATGGTTTCCACAGAGGCTGTACTAGTTTACACTTCCACCAACAGTGTAAAGTGTTCCCTTTTTACCACATCCTCTCCAGCATCTGTTATTTTTTGAGTTATTGATGATGGCCATTCTGGCTGGAGTTAGGTGGTATCAGTATAGTTTTAATTTGCATTTCTTTGGTGATTAGTGAGGCTGAGCATTTTTTCATGTATCTGTTGGCTGCTAATATGTCTTCTTTTGAGACCTGTCCATTCATATCTTTTGCCCACTTTGTAATCGGGCTGTTTGTTTTTTCTTTTTCTTTTTCTTTTTCTTTTTCTTTTGAGTTGGAGTCTCACTCTGTCACCCAGACTGGAGTGCAGTGGCCGTTTCTGGCCACCGCAGCCACAACCTACTGGGCTCTGGCGATCCTTCCGCCTCAGCCTTCCTAGTAGCTGGAACTACAGGCATGCGCTACCACACCCAGCTCATTTTTGATTTATTGTAGAGATGAGGTCTTGCCAAGTTGCCCAGGCGAGTCTCGAACCTGCGGGATCAGGCAATCCACTCACCTCAGCCTCCCAAAGGCGCGGGATTACAGGCTGAGCCACCGATCCCAGCTTTTTTTTTTTCTTTTCAGCATGTTTGAGTTCCTTGTAGATACTAGATGTTAGGCCTTGGTCAGACATACAATTGGCAAATATTTTTTCCCAGTCTGTGGGCTGTCTTCCTGCTCTCTTGATGGTTTCTTTGGCTTTGCAGAAGCTTGTCAGTTTGATGAGGTCCCACTTGTCTATCTTATCTCTTATTTTATGGGACTTTTCTATGTAATCAAAGGATATAATTTTGGTTTGTTTGTTTTCTTTAGATCAGATGCTTAGAAGTCATGGAGCAGCTAGAAAAAAACCAGGTGAATCTCGAAAACAAGCATTAATTTAAGAAGTCACGGATGATGGTAATTTTCCTTTGTTACTTCTGTACTACCTTCAAAAGCTCTGAAACTAAACTAAAATTTGAGGATAGATACCTCATAATAAATAATCATACACAAATTAAGCATTTGCATACAGGATAAAAGCTTTAAAACAACTTTGTGTGTTGTTTGAAATGTGCAGTGTGGTTCTGTAATTTTCTATATGCCATGGAAAGTACACAGGCCTGACTAAATAAATGGCTCCAGGATTGAAGCATGGTATACAATAGATGAAGTACTTTTTATACTATATGGACGCTGAGTTATTGAGCCTTTATCAGAAGCAGATTGTTAAATGAGTACAGGACATATGTTCAAATCCTTTGATGCACACCCTTTCTTATGACTTCATCTGACCATGTTTCATGATCAATATCCAAAGTGTATCCTTGTCATTGGCTCCTTGTCTATTATATTTGGCACGAATTCCCCATACAGGTAAGGGTTTCCTTATGTAGAGACCATTAACTGATAACATTCTCATCCACTCAGAAATATATTCTGAACTGGGAAATGCTGTTGATGAGAATTTTAATTCTTTACAAAGGACATCTGCACACATGTGTCTGTATCACAACATACTTGCTCTATGCAGTCGTGCATCTTGGTTATTTTTACACTCCAAATGACCCTTATGAGCTCATGAATAATGTTTCCTTGCCTGCCTGGGCAGCAGCTAACATATGTGATGTGGTTCTTTGTATCTGTGCATATACTTTCTCTTCTCGGGCCTCTCAATTTAGTGACAGTCATCTAATGCTTGTATCATTTCTATGTCCCCTTGTGATGTTGTGATGTTTGCTTTTGTTTCCTTTTTTATCTGTGTTCATTGGAATTTAACTGTCAGAAAAATAAAAAAATACTCTCTGCTTTAAATATGCTTTTTATTTTTCTGCATCACAAAACTTGGTATAGATGGCATGTGCATTCCATCCTTGATGTCTTCTGTACAGGTAGGAACTATTTTGTGCTTTTATACTTATTTCTATTATCTTATGTTTTATTTTATATGCAATGTGTTTTTTATAACCAATACAATACATTACAAATCAATACATGAAAATATTACACTGCCATCGTCTTGATAATTTAAGACTACCAAAAAGTAATCTAAAATGATCCTACATTGAAGTTGATACCCAGTATATTTATTTGTGATGATTCTATCAACCAAAAATGACACCATCATTTCATGTACATTATCAAAATGTATGAGATGTACATTTGGAAATGATGAGTTGAAATGTACATTTGGAAACAAAAGTTTCCAAAACACAAGCATTGTCATTACAACTAGATGGTAGAAAGAGTTTAAAGAATCAACTGAGGACAGTGGACATAATGTTTAACCTTTAAACGAAACAGAGAAGGTTAAATGCTCAAAGTATACCATGACATAAAATTGATCTAATTTCATTAATTGGCAAGACTTACTCTTCATTTTATTTAATATTTACATGAATATACTAATAGTTTCATTTTGTTCATGAAGACATGAAGGCTGGGCATGAAGAGTAGTAAGTACTTGCTTACCTGCTTACCCCCAGAAAATAAGTCACTTCTAGAAAATGAGTTCTACAGGGCTTGAAGGAATTGATAAGTGCCCTGAGGCCACACTGCAAAAACCTGATAAAACTGAGTAAATTGGGTTGATATTACAACTGCTTTCATTTTTGTTAATCTTTTGACCTTGTTGAATCCATATGCTGTGTTATTTTGCTGTTGAAATCATCTCTAACCTGGCACGGGCACTCCAGTAGCAAAGGGAAAGTGGAGATAGGAAAATGAATCAAATGTGACATTTAAAGCCCACTGCAAAATGTTTGGAACCCCTTGAAGACAAAAGCTCTAAGAAAGGATTATCTGTTATTTATGTATCTCATACACTGTAGTTTCCCAAAGATTTCTAATCAACTTAGTAACACCAGGGCACAATGTGTTTCCAAGCTGTTAACAAATTAGCATTAAGAAATATTAATTCATGTATCTATTTTTATCAAGAACAGTGCCCTTTTCTTCTAATATAAATGTTTTCATTATTTATTCTCCTCAAACACATTGAAACACATGACTCATAACTGAGAGAGAGTCCTTTATACACGTTGCATCATCTGATGACTGTGATTGAGGACAATGATGCTGAATGTGTAAAGTATCTGCCTCCATCAATAGATCTGTAGATGAAATGACTGGAAATGAATGAATCATCAAGTACAACTTGTGGAGTCTATGAGCAATCTGAGTTCCCACTTGTTTTAATACTGCTTTCTCTCAAATAGCTGTGAATTTTAATAATATAATAGAATCATATCATCTTAGAACTGTTAGAGACCTCAAAGATCTTTGAACTCTCCTCTTTAAAATCTAGGTGAGGACACGAATACTCAGTTTAGTTACAAATTTGAGATAAGGTCACAGAGTATGATAGTGGCCATTCTGAACCATAACCTTTTTTTTTTTTAACATTCAATGCTATGTCCTTTTCACAGTAAATTTTCATGTCTGTATTTGAAAATACAATGTAGTTTATCTGTCCTTTTTTATTGATAAACATTCAAGAAAGTAGAAACATGTTTAAGGTATGTTAATATGTCTAAAGTTCTAAGAAAATACTGAGAAACTCAAATTATTTCTCTTTTCATTTTTCAAGATATATAAATCTACTGTTCATGACTCTTCAGAGAATTAGACAGTGTATAGTTAATGTTTAGTATTCAAAAGAGTAAAAATAAAACATTTACTATGTGGTGAGAGTCAGCTGGGAGAACCCAAAACTCTGTCTGACATTCCATTAAAGTTGCCCACATTATCATCTAAAATTAAAATGCTCCTTCTAGTTATAAGTTTTCTTCTCATTGTTTCTCTGCATGCATTGATATTTATGGGATCAATATGTAATTTAGTATCAGTATGGTTAATCATAATCAGCCAGAGTGCTGTGTTTAGCTGAACCTATAAAATGTACTATAATGATTCTAAAATGTTTAAGAACCACTGCCTCTGTGCATATGAATCAGAGACCTGTGTTTAATTATTGATAGCAATTAGTACACAGAAGCAGACAAACACCATCTGGTGGTAGAAATGCTTCCATAGCTGCCTTCAGTTCTCTGTTGATTCTCAGTAATTCATCATTGATTGGGTTTCCCCCAATGAAAAAACTGGTTTTCTTTTCATACTTCAACTAAAAAAATATTCCATTGCTTTTCCCCACAGTATCAATAGTCATTTTCTGAGTTATGACAAAGGCATCAGAACTATGGAGTGGTCAACTAGGTTTCAGCTTCATAATCAGACCCCAGAAAATTTTTTCAATAAGAATTCCTCACCCTGAATGCATCACATGAATAATAATAAGTATAGAGTTAAAGTGATTGAACCTCAAGGTCAAACATTCAGAATAAAAAGCAATGCTCAACATAAAACCCACAGCTATGCCAAATGTTAACTAATTAGATAAATATATTATTCAGAGAACAGTTGCACCTGTGCGTGCGTGTGTGTGTGTGTGTGTGTGTGTGTGTGTGTGTGTGTGTGTGTTGATATATGACTAAGGTAGACAGCCTTCTTCTATTTAATAATGTTTAATAGCATTTCTGAAGTGAAAGTAGAGGTAACTACCTTGACTATCCTTAAAGAGATTTACCATTCTCATTTCCCCAGGGCATCAAGTGCCTCTGTATACTTACTGTTTCCTCAGAACAAATACTTAATCTCAATATGGGAATACATCACCAGGGCCCCAGGACTGAGTCCTCTTGATTCCTTGTTCTTATTTTTAACTGAACTCATACACTCTATGACCCACCTTGGGAAGAACTGAGTTATATGTTTACTAATATCTGATTCTCTTCAGCCATCTGGGTTGTGTGGTTAGGCTTAAGGCAGCCCAGTTTCTTAGGCAGTCACTTCCAGCATCAAGTAGCTTCATCCGGATTTTATGCTTTGTCACAAATCTCCACTTCAACAGGCATACTGGATAAAATTAGTGCTTGCTATTTCATCTCACTGAGCAGAGTGTAGCCCAGAAGGGGTTTTGCCATCCAGAAACATACTTCATTGACCAGTAACAAAGTACTTATTAATAGTCCTTCATACGCAAGGGGACTAAGGAACTGCTGGAACAATCTCTAGGCCAATTACAAAGAGCATTGCACCTTCATCAGAGTGAAACTGGAGTGGAGAATGATACTTTAAGTATGGCCTCAGCCTCTGATCTTAAATCTCTAACTAGAGTTAATCTGGATGTCTTTGCCTTCACATATATTTGGCTACTTCTATCCATTTGAAGCTAATGCATGCTTTGGTAGAATCTAAACTGGAGGAATCAAATCAGTAAAAGTAAAACAACAGAAGTCAACTACAAGGTTTAATGAGGTGGAGAGGAGAGTGGTGGCAGGAAGTTTAAGGTTGTATCATAGTTCTGAATGATCAATTCAGTCAACATGTGAGGCCTAGCCCCACAACCCAGAGGACTGAGAGGAATTGGATCTTGGTACAGACATAACTCAGCTCTGCCCAATGAGTGTCTTAGAGTACATAATCTGGATAAAACAAGAAGAGCATGAAAGAAAGAGATATATTCCCATATTGAGAAGGGAGCATGCAGGAAGCCCAGAAATTCCATCCAAGTTACTGGAGATCAGCATAAAACCTTAATATGAAGGGAAGTCTGGGACATCAGGAAGAGTGCTTGAGAATTTCCAGAAAGGGAAGAAACAATTGCCCAAGCCCAGGTCTTTGGACCAGGCCAGTGCATCTAAATCACATGCCATAAAGCCATGAGGATATATGGAATTGTCCTTAGTTCCATGTGCAAGGTGGTGACAGAGCAAGGGAAATCTGGGTACTTCAAACCTGCTTATGTCTACTTCATCTGTTCTGCATAGCAAGTACCTTTTATCTATTTAACATAGTAGATTTCCATGAAATATTTTATTTGAAGATAGTGTTCATTCGAGAAAAGCCTCTAATTGGAACAACAGACATGAACTACTAAGGAGGGGAGGGAGGGGAATAAGGATTGAAAAACCTTCCATCAGGTACCAAGCTTACCACCTGGGGGACAGGCTTCATAGAAGTCCACATCTCACCATCACACAATATACCTATGTAACAAATATGCACATGTACCCCTTGGAACTACATTTTTTAAAACACTGCTAAAAATTAACTTGATCATGGACAAGACTAATGTGAATGCAGCATCTCAGAAACAAGACCTTAGTCTGTTCAGATGAACAGCATGGCTTACCTCCAAGAGTGGATGATGGAACTTAGGTTTTTGCTGCTGTTGTGACAGGTTCAGAAACTGAGATAACATCTTGCAGAAGTGGTTGTCTGGAAAACAGACAGGCAAGAAGACAGATGGCAAGGGTGGGGGGTATGCAGCTGAGATCTACAGAAAACTCTGCAGATGAGTGTGTTGGGTACATGGGCTGATGTCTGTTGTGCTCTCAGAAACTAAGGTTGGATTCCTGTATGTAACCTCTGCTAGTGACTGAGGATTTGATCAGACCTCTGATTTTACAAGGAAAGATAAATGGGTTCTTCATTCCATCCACTGATTTAACCAAATTTTTGTGAAGAGGTTAAAAGCATCACAGAGTGCTGTACTGTTTTCTTTATATACATTGTCCCTGAACTATAGATAATTGTAGCTACAGCTGCTCATGAAATATTCATTTATTCAAAGCAAGGCTTCGGGAAAGTCAAGAACAATGACACAATTGCAGTGGGGCAAACTTGTTCAAAAGGTCATGCATATATCCCCCCTAACAAAAAATTCTAGCAGAGGATATGAAAAGATGATGATTGCTTATAATATAAATATAACAAATTGAGCCAGGTCCTTGCTGCTAGGAAGAAATTCTAACTCTGTTGTTCCAAAAAAGATACCAAAAAAAAGGATGCATTTTCACATTCTTGTGAAAGTGAGGCCTTCCTGGTTTCCTCCACATTGTACGGCAGAGCCCCCTCTACTAAAATAATTTCCCCAAATTTCAACTGCTATAACCATGTAGGAGTAGGGATTTGGGAGTTTATGTTTTAATTACAGTAAATATCTATTTGAGGCTGTGATAAACTTCCTATTCAACTCCTGTCCCTTCCTTCTCTGACTCAAGAACTTCCCTTTTGAAGTTATGATTTCTTGGGAAATGTGTTTATAGACAGGTTGAAGGAAAAATAAGACAGTGGTTTCACCAAGTAGAAGTATACTAGTAATTTATACAAGCAATTAAAGTTAGAAAAATATATTTCAAAAACTCATATCCCATAAAGAATTTCAACACCTACATTGTAGGACTGAGGTCAAATTGAGTTACTTAGAAGTGGAACTCCTTAAAAATTACAAGTACTAAGTTGTATTTATAATTCCCAACCAGGTTATTATGCATGGCTCCCAGAGGGTCACTAGAGATATGTGCCATGAATGAAAAGCAAATCATCATCTGTACACAATTAGATCTGTGCTTCTCCATGAATGGTAGCAGAAAAATCCAGAAAAATTTCTAGTATAGATTTTTGGAAAAGAGATTTTGTAAAATAGTCCAAACTTAATTTTTTTTTACATTATAATGGAAGGGGAAAAAATTACAAAACAAAAGGGTCATAATGAAATATAGTTAAAGATATTGAGAGTTTATAGAAAAATACTATCCCATTAGAGAAACTGTCAAAATTGTATCCACATAATGCACTATAATCTGCAAAAATAAAAGAAGCAGTCAAAATAATTTAATTGTAAGATTTCAAGGAATTTTAAAGGTTTTCTAGCTTAGTGACCCAGTTTTAAATATCCAAAATGAAATACCATATAGAGGGCCATTGGTTCCTGAATCTACCCAAAAAATCATGGGTAAATGGTGTTATGATTAAACTCAGCCTCTAGAATAAAGAAGACACCTTCCCAATTATATGACTTTACAAAGTGACTTGACCTCTCTAAGTCACAGTTGTTGCATTTGTAAAATGGGTATAAAATAGAACCGCTGATCCTCATTTTCCACCAATTCTGTATTTAGAGTTTGCTTACTTATTAAAGCTTGTTTGCAACCCAGAATCGATACTCTTGGTGCTTTCTTGTTCATTTGTGGTCATGAAAAGAGCAGCAAAGTCTTTTACTTGTTCAATGTGTGCGTTCCCAGCTGAGATAAAACAAGATGAAACTCTGCCGTCTTGTCTCATCTGACCTACTGCAAATGACTGGTTTTTTCATGGTATGTTTAGAATTGTGTTTTATGCATTTTGTGCTTTTTGTTAATATTGTTACCACTTAAAAATGACCCCCAATCATAATGGTGAAGTGCTGTCTATTGTCTCTAACCACAGGATGGCTGTTAGTGTCTTATGGAAAAAAGACATATGTTAAAGGAGCTTCATTCAGGCCTGAGTTATAGTGCGGTGGGCCATAAATTCAATGTTAATTAATCAATAACACATATTAAATAAGGTGTCTTTAAACAGAAACATACATGAAACAAGGTTGTATATTGGTTGGTTGATAAAATAATTTGTGATCAGAAATTCACAACAATGTAACTTTGTATTTTCCTTTGGTAAAGGTTCAGTCCTTGATAATTCAGTGTTCATGACAACTTTATAAGAGATAATTTTCACATATGATAATAATTGACTCTACTTACCTCTCCAAAGAGATAATGTATTTTAAACTGCTCAGTACTGGAACTCAGTACCTGGTACATAAAAATAGTTTAGTAAAACTAGTTCATTAAACACAATATCATGAAGAAGTCTCTTCCATTTTCACACAGTTTATATTAGCCAACTTTTACTAATTTGCAGCATCGAAAGATTAGTTTATTTGCTATCTGTGTGTTCATCAAAATGGCCATTGCAATGTTAATCATGACTAGTGTTTCAGTATGCTCAGGCTGCTATAACAAGCTACCATCAACTGAGGGCTTATAAACAACAGAATTTTATTTCTCACAGTTATGGAGACCAGGTAGTCCAAGTTCTAGGCAAAAGCAGATTTGGTGTCTGGTAGCGAACCTTTTCTTCATAGATGACTGACTTCACCCTGCAACCTCACATGGCAGGAAGGGTGAGGGATCTCTCTGGTATCTTTTTTATAAGGGCATTAATCACATCTACAGTGTTTGACTCTTATAACCTAATCATCTCCTAAGGGACCTGCCTCCCAATATTATTGTCTTGGGGGTTAGTATTTCAACCTATAAAATTTGGGGAAACAAAAACATTCAGTTCATTGTAGTAAGATTGACATAAAAGTATTTTGTTTCTTTCCTGGAAACCCCCATTTTGATATGTGTCAATAACAAATCTGTCACTGAGCACGGTCGTTTAACCTGCTGAAGAGAATAAACTTCTCAATCTTCAGTGTTTCCTGTCTTTGGAGGGGGGAGATAGATATCATTTAACCTATGTGGTAACCTGTTCCAGTGGGAAGAGTGTTTTGCTAGTGCATAGCCTGGCAGAAACAGTCTACCTATTCACCAAACTTGTGAGCTGTTTTTTTCTTCTGGGGACACAACCAGATGATACTCCCTTGATGTTCTTGACATTTGACTGAGCTTTGCCAAAATAACGTGAGTGAAGTGATGTTTGCCACTTCTGATCCTGGCCCAGAAGAACCTTCCATGTTCTTCCCTTTTACAGGGCTTGATGTAGGTAAAGACCGTGACTTTGAAACTACTGGTAAAGCCATTGTGTTTTAATCACCCTTGGAACAAATGACCCACCACCAATGAGATAAACAAATTTTATATTTTATTTAAATCAAAAAGAAACTGCTATCATATTTTAGCTATTATATGTTTTGGCATTTATAGCAACAAATACCATTACTTAATTAATATAGTTAGGATTTAGAAGACTTGGATTTTGGAATGGGCCTTATCATCAGATGATGATGAGGTCTACACTCAGATGAGGTATTTAATTTTGCCATGTCTCAGCATCTTCATCTGTAAAATGGCACTAATGATGCTTTTTCAACCTATCATTCAAAATCACAAGAGAGTACTAATAAGATAATGGATTTGAGAGCACACTGCAAGGCATGATATATGATATGAGTGCACGGCACTGTAAAATAATTTGGGGTGCTCAGGTCTCCCAAGTGCCCAGTAAATTGAATTGATACATCTACTCTGTGAAAAACAGATCTTGCTATTTCTACATAGGAATGATTTCCTGCTCAGCTACTGAAATTCTAATTAGTGTAGATGGAGCATCATGATGTTCCAGAGAGAATTAGCACATGGTCCCACGGAACCCTGCCTCTCACACCACAACATGGAAATATTCTCCTGTGCATGATTGTTCAAAGTGAAAGCACTAAATTAAAATTAAAGGTCAATCATAATCTAGTCTATAACTTCACTCAAGCCAAAAATCACATTGATCTCACTCTCTGTAGTAGACATGGAAATGAAAAATATACTAAAGTGTGATGTGAGCAGTCAGCAAGAGGAGGCTGTACAGTCTAATTCTGAAAACCCAAAGATGTGTTTTGAATTCACTAATCCACTTTGCCTTTTTTTCTATTAATTAGGACACGTAGAGGGTTTTATGTATAGAATTAAAATATATTTTTAACTTAATAACAATGTTAATACAAATTTTCTGTGGGATGTAGAAAATTTTCCGTATCACAAACAAACAGCAGATTTAAAATACACACCACTAAAAATTGTCTAATAGAGGAAGACATCTTGTTTCCTCACAAACTAAAGCATAACTGAGGTGCCACCGTAGGTAGGTGCTCCAGAATTTTACCCCCTCATCCCAGTCCTGACTCCCCACTTACCTCCTTCTATAACACACCTATAGTGCCCCAAATTCCCATTTCTAGAATTCTGCGTTTTTAAGTATATACATGTTTTAACTATTTTTTAACCTTATAAAAATGTTATATAATCTTTTGAGGCTATTTCCACTTAACATTTTGTTTCTAACATTCATCCATATGTTGCCGTATCACTGCAGTTTATTTGTTTGGATGGTTATTACTGTGGAAGGTAGGACGGTGGCAACCAAAGCCACTCCATCTTAATCCTCAGAACCTGGGATTAGTTTAAATTGCACAGTAAAGGCATTGAGATTGCAGATGGAATTAAGGGGATGAGACATGTAGCATATCCCAGATTATCAGGATGGGATGGATGTCATCACAAGCATTCTTACAACTGGAATAGGGAGATCAGAGAAAGCTTGTCTGAGTAATTCTATGTGAGAAAATTCCACTAGACATCGCCGGCTTTGAAGATGGCAGGGGGGAATGAGTGAAGGAATGTGGGAATCTTAGAAGCTGAAAAAGGCAAGAGCATGGTTTCTTCCCTAGAAAGAATCACAGACCCGCTGACAAATTGATTTTAATCCAGTAATACTATTTTAGGCTTCTGATCTCCAGAACAGTAAGATAGTACATTTTTACTGTTCTAAGTCACAAAGTCTGTTGCAATTTGTAACAGCAGCAATAGAAAACTAATACATAGCCTATTTCATTGAGTGAATATGCCACACTTTATGATTCCCCCATTGAGGGATGCTTCTGTTGTTTTTATGCTGTTGATATTGTGAGCAGTGTTTCTGAGAACATTCCTATACACATCTCTTTTTTACACTTGTGCAAGTTTTTATCTTAAGTATTTAATTAGACATGAAATTTCTGTACCTGTTGATTTAAGAGTAGAAAAATATAAGAGAGAAATTCAAATTATTATCCAAAATGGCTAAAAAAATGCACATTCTTTCCATCAATGTATAATAAATTAGGTACTTTTACAACCTCTTGACATTGTAAAAGTTTTTTATTTTATCTTTTCGTCCTCTAATTGAAAAGATTTAGAATGCTATATCTTTGCAATATAGATCATAATTCTCTGATTGCAAGTAATATTGATCATATCTTAGCTTGTTTTCTGGTTAATGTACCCTTTCTTATTAAAATGTATGTTTATTTGTTTTGCTTATTTCAAAATTAAATTATTGATGTTTTTTCATTTTTTAGAGATTTTATATGTTTTCATACTAATCTTTTGTCAGTAATGCAAACTAACATTTCTGAAAACTTGCACAACTGAGACTTCTAATATAACAGTATTATTGAATAAAAATTTGAGGTTCTGGCATATTTTCCTTCAATGCCCTAAAATTATGTTTCATGTTGCATTGAGTGTAATTTTAAAAATACTTCTGCCTTTAAATATGATCTATTGTTTATCTAAACTTCTAAACTATTTTGATGTCTATAGAATTTGTACATCTCATTATTATGTCTAATTGCCTCTCCTTGTTGGCACTTTATATGCATGAGGTATGCCAACTTCATTTTTAATTGCATAAAATGTATCTCCATTATTTACTGAAGTCATTCTTCCTCATCATTTTTATTTTTCTATTTGTCTAGAACCAGCCATATGCCAGCACTTTTATGTCTAGCTCCCATGTATTTTAGTCACATTTTTTTCTGCCTCTTTTTCCCTTTTTTTTTTTTTTTTTTGAGTTGGAGTCTCACTCTGTCGCCCAGACTGGATGGAGTGCAATGGCCACTCCCGGCCACTGCAGCCTCGACCTGCTGGGCTCTGACGATCTTTCCGCCCCAGCCTTCTGAGTAGCTGGAATTACAGGCGCGCTTTATTGAGGATAATTTGATTTGTAAAATTTGATCTTCAACCTTTCTAATTCATTCCTCAAATATACCTCATCTTTTCATTTTTAAAATGTATTTTAGCTATTATATTTTTCATACATCACTATTTAGTTCTTTTATGCTTTCTTGAGTTTATTTTATGTTGCTAATCTACACACTGGCACTGTGAAGTTACTAACATTCACAAGTCACTAGCTGAAATATAATTACTTGACTAAGTCAAAACACTTTAGGTTGTAATCCAATTTAAATCTTAACTCTTTAAAGGCATATTTGCAATGTAAAGAAATACATGAAATGATTTTTAATTTATAGAATATGTGTGCAGGTTGATGTTGGCAATGGGTACTCTATAATTTCTTGACTAATTTCTGAACCATGTAAACTCTCCTAGAGAGGTACAACATAGTAGGAGATATTTAGTACTAATTTCTTAAAGTCTGCTAAATTTAGAACCAGATTCATTCAGAATTAGTCCAGAGTAATGTCAGACAATATAGAGAAGGCATTCAATAAATATTTGCTTAATGCCGGGCTTTGTGGCTCAGCCTATAATCCCAGAGCTTTGGGAGGCCGAGGTGAGTGGATTGCCTGAGCCCGCGGGTTCAAGACCTGCCCAGGCAACTTGGCAAGACCTCATTTCTACAATAAATTAAAAAAAAAAAATCAGCCGGATGTGGTAGCGCGTGCCTGTAATTCCGGCTACTTGGAAGGATCGCCGGAGCCCAGCAGGTCGAGGCTGTGGTGGCCTGGAGTGTGCCACTGCACTCTAGTCTGGGCAACGGAGTGAGACTCCGACTCAAAAAAAAAATTTTGCTTAACAAATCAACCAGAAGTCACTCTGTGAGAATAGCACAACTGAGTTCTTGCCACTTCTTAAATTAATCAAAGTAGAAAACTCCCAAATGAAAATAGAAATGTATGTGTAGGATTTGCTTGATATTTCTAAAGCTATGTTGCTGGGTCACAGGAGTATAATGCTTGCCTCACTCTGGGATCCTACAGATCATGATGTGTTTAAGAAGGTACTGTGAGCCGGGCTCGGTGGCTCAGCCTGTAATCCCACGCCTTTGGGAGGCTGAGGTGAGTGGATTGCCTGAGCCCGCGGGTTCGAGACCCGTATGGGCAGCAAGACCTCATCTCTACAATAAATCAAAAAAAAAATCAGCTGGGCGTGGTAGCGCATGCCTGTAATTCCGGCTACTGAGAAGGCTGAGGCGAAAGGATCGCCGGAGCCCAGCAGGTTGAGGCTGCGGTGGCCGGAAGCGGCCACTGCACTCCAGTATGGGCGACAGAGTGAGACTCCAACCCAAAAAAAAAATAAAAAAATTAAAAAAAATAAGGTACTGTGGTCCATTACATTGTTGCACTGAAAATGCTCCACTGTGAACCTTTAACTACCCTGCTCAAAAATGTTTTCTTTTTTGAAGTAGTGGATATTAGGGGCAGGGGAGAGAGACTTAAATGAGGAAAGGAGGGGGGTAGTTAAAATTCAACAAGACTTTTATGTAGAAAAGAGGAAAGAGTCTGGGCCTCTTCAGCAGCAAGCATCAAGACAAAATTAATATACCAGAATTTTATTAGAAAATAACCTGGGAGAAAAAACTAGGAAAGGAACCATAGAAGACTACTAGTATTGTCAGATCATGAAACAAGTCTGACTGAGTGAAAAAGAGTGAGAAGAAAGTTGGCCATAAGCATTTTAGATCATCTTGCAGTCTAAAGAGTGTTGGACAGGAACTTGAAGAGTCCTCAGACCAAGCCAGTATCAAAAGAGCCCACATCTTCTGGGAACAGGTCTGCCTTTGAATCCTAGCTGAGCTCAGTCAGTTGTTGGGAAAAGTCCCGTGAGGCATGGTCTCAGAGCAAATGCATTCATGAGTTCTAAATTTCAGCTGCCTGGGGCCTCAGTCAAGTACATTCCCTGTGCTTAGAAATCTGTGAAACCCATCCTCATAGCAGTCACAAGTTAAGCATTTGAATTTCAGATTTCTGGTCTATCAGTGGAAGAGATTTTTCAAGGTAGAGAATAATGTGGTCAGAGTGGAATTTTGAAGAATGACATAAGCCCCTCAGTTCTTGTGGATAAAGAGGCTACAACAGATATAAGTATCTGCCTGTAATACAGGCCAAATAAAGGATTTTAATTTATTTTTATTTCATTTTATTTTATTTTAAAGATATGGAGCACAATTCAAGATTAGGTAGGTATGTGGTCATGGAAACATGTAAAGTGTGGGCCTCCCTTTGGTCCCTACTTCTCTTGGTTTGAGATCAGGTATGTTTATTAATGTTATGTGCCCCCCCCCCGGCAGTGTCCCACTACTGCCATTCCCTTCCTTACAATATTATGATTAATGTTCAGGGTCTTCTTTTTGAGGGAGAATATGTGGTACTCAGTGTTTTGTTTCTGTCATAGATCACTGGGTATTACAGATTCTAAATCCATCCAAATTGCTGTGAAGTCCATAATTTTGTCCTTCTTTATGCCTGATTCCAGGATGCTATTGTTCTTCCCCTCCCCCCATCTTTTTTTTTTTCTTTCTGTGTTTTTCTCTGAAACTTCCAGGAACTACTTCTATTCTGAAATTCTAATTTATATTTCTAATTGATTATAAATAAGAACAACTGCAGACAACATGAACTTAAAATATTGAATATTCATCTAATGTTCTTACCCAACCAAGATCCTCAACCTCTAAACTTTCGAGGAAAAATAACACTGTCAATGTCTATCTAGTATACTTCCCTCATTTTTCACATGTAGTCACCAACCCAGCACATCATCTCCTTAGGAATATCTGCCTTGTCAGTCACTTGGTCCATATCTTCACCATCTTTTGCCTTGGATCATTGGACATCTTATCTGGATTGCTCAGTTCCAATGTCTTTTAGCTTTAGACTTTGTTTTACACTGCTGCAGAGAGACCTTACAGAAAAAGAATCTAGTTGCTTTTAACACTTGTGAACTATTTAGCCACTGACGCTCTCATCCCCAATAATCATGTATGACATCATATTTGACAGCTACTGTTTTTGCCCTATTCCAAGGACCTTGTTGCCTGGCATTGCAAGGGAGTAGATTAATAATTAAGATCAAAGCCTTTCACAAAGGTTTTATGACTTTAATTTTTCAAATTATTGTCCTTCAGTGTCATTCCCCTATTAGCATATATTGTAATGCTCGCACCCTTTGTGAAGGGGGGGATTCTGAGAAATTTAGAATAAACTTAGTTCACATTTTGTCTCATCCATTTGTACTTAGACTGACATACTTTGAATGTAGCACAGGTTAGACATAGATAGATAAATTTCCAATAGGCAGGTTTTAGGAAGCATTCAGACATTTTACTGCAGGCCAAGTTGGCAGCCTACCACACCCCCTCAGCAAATCTCCATCAGATGCAAGACAAGGACAGCCCAACCTTTCAATTCATGGTTTAGCATAATAATGTATAGGAGACTTTCAGGTCCCTTGTTGAAGACAGAAGTTCAAAGATCACCCCTTAGCTGGCCAAAACCATAGAAATGATAATAGACCACCTTTTTTGCTAAGGAGTTTGTGGATATGACAAATCTCTTGCAAGAAAAACCCCTCCCCTTATCTCCTCCCAGCCAGCCTACCACCAGATGGCATGAGATGCTAATATCTGGTAATGTCAAGATCTAAGACTTATGTGGCTTCAACCAACATCAAAGACCCACAACCCTAGACATTCCTTTTGGCCCAGACCCCTCCAGGCTCAAACCCCATTACACCCAAGGCCCTTAAATATAACCAGTTCTTGACCCTTCAGTGCCACACTTGCTTTTGAGTGTTGGCCCCCTTTCCTATCTGTGAAAGGTGATAATAAACTTTACTTCTTTATACTTTCTTGGTTTCAATCTTGCATTATTTCCATGGTACCAGCACTGGCTCACCTCACCTCAGTTTACCCTTTCACTTTGATAGGGGGAAATAAAAGCACTTCTCCATAAAGAAGTTGCTACCGTCACATCATATGTTCTTGCTTATTCCAAATATTAATAACCTAAATCCCAGACTTTATATTCTAGTCACATTTTCTTCCATCATGTTTGTTTAATAAAAGTTATGTCTGATCCCAATTTGGTCAGCTGGAAGGAGAGAAGGAATATATATAATGAGCATATCTGATTAGTATTGCAATTCATTTTTTAAGGTAAATTTTTGCTTCTCCATTTACTACCTCCTTAACTATGTAGTGCACTGTTAATTCAATTAAATTATTATGTTTTTAATAATAACAATAAAATAATAATAATAAGGCTAAAATTATATGCTGCTTCAATATGTTTGACATAAGTGCTGTACATATTGAAAGGGTTTAGTCTTTTTGCCTCAGCATAACTATTAGAAGACATTCAGACATTCTACTGCACAACAAGCAGCCTATCCCATCCCATCCCCCCTCAGCAAATCTCCTTCAGATGCAAGACCAGGACAGCCCAACCATTCATGGTTTAGTATAATAATCTCCAGTAAACTTTTAGGTTCCTTGTCAAGGCTGAATATCAAAGAACATCCTTTGGCTGGTCAAAGTCATAAAAGTAATAATACAGCCACCTTTGGTCAAGTAGTTTGTGAGTTGCAAATGTCTGAGTTTGTGAATTGTAAATGTCTAATAAGTCTCTTGCAGGAAACTGCACACGCCCCCCACCCCCCGTTAACTTTATCAGAACTTTGTGACCTACATGACACAAATAAACCCCACCATGGCAGCAATCATGTGACTAACCCACCCATCTGCCTGCTGTCCATCACCTGACGTCAGTACCTGCACTTGCCTGCCCCTTGGTGATGACGTGGAAGCAGACCACCACCCAATCACTTTAATGATCTTCCCCCATCTAGGGCAATGGTTAAAAGGACTCAACCACAAGCAGCCAACTGCCATTGCCTTGCTAGACTCTGGTGTGGCCATGTGCTCTTTGAGCTATGGCTGTCACCATGCTTCCTGGCTTTGGTCTCCTCCCCCACCTTGGCCAGGTGAATCTTCTCTCTTCCTTCTCTTTCTCTCTCTAATTTACTTTTAAAATAAACTTTTCTTTTTTTAACCTCTTTGTTTATTGCAATTCTTTGCATTTACTGGGATCTCTGAGTTACTGGTGCTGTGCCTCCCCTTACCCCTCCAGCATTCCACCCTCTCCCATCCAGACCCTAAAACATATATATATATATATATATACTCATCCCATCTCCAAAATCAACCAAGGAAGTAATTTCAACTATTACCATTGCTTAGAGATGAAGAAACTAAGACAGGATCACGGAGTGTCTAAGTAGTTGAAACATGTATGTACCATGCAGTCTGATTTCAGAATTCATATTCTCATCCATTGTTCAATACTGCCTTTCATAATTATGTGCTGTCCTTAAATCACACGATTAAAAATATAAACTGGTATTATTCTTGTCATAACTCCTATTATCTTGTTGAAGGAATATACCAAACTCTGTAAGATATTTAAGATGGTTTATTCTGAGCCAAATGTCAGTGACCTTGGTTCCATGACACCCATACTCAAGAGGTCCTGAAAACGTGTGCCCACCATGGTTGAATTGTAGCTTGGTTATATACATTTTAGAAAGACAGAAATAGAAAACCATAAATCAATACATACAAGATTTACATTGGTTTGACCAGGAAAGGTCAAACATCTCCAAGCAGGGGTTTGCAGGTTATAGGTAAATTCTAAGATTTTCTGACTGGCAATTAGTAGCAAGAGTAAGTTTCTTATCTAAGGAATTTTAAAATCAGCATACAAGTGGTGTTTCTTGATATGTAGTTGAAGCCCCATGGGTGACCATACATCAGAGAGAATAAGTGGTAAGTCCTTTAAAAGGTGCCTTGAGTCTCCAAGAGACAGCTTTACAGGGCCATAAAATACTTTGATTTTCCATCTTTATCTTTACCAGAATCAGGTTAAAAAGTAAACCACATTATATAGGGAAAGTTAATAAAACTCTACCACCCCAAGCCCCTTAGCTAGGAATCTGGCCAGGTAAAGAGAAAAGGTCAGTCAATTTCTTGAATAAAATCAATTTATTGACTAAAATATAAATTTTCCAGCTTGGAATATAAAGAATGCCAATTATTTCTGCATCATTTTTGTCTTCAGCCTCCCAAGGGTTCTTCTGACTAAGTCTGTATTCATGTTCTTTCCACTGTCCTAGAGGATCTCTACATGATTTGACTTATAACCTGATGATAATTGGTATCACAACCAGATGCATGAAATTTGTTGGCATTTGTGTCTTCTGTACTGCAAGAGTTAATAAATTTCAGAGTGCTAAATCAATTTCATTTGCATTCTCCAAACCTAATAAACTCTGAAAATGCATGGATAAATAAAAATCAAAGAGTATATTATCATCTCTAATTACTTAAAGCCTTAACTTTTAAATAGAAATGTCTGGTTGTGTTGTTAATTCATAAATTCTTAATTAAAAAAAAACATATTTTTGGTATTTTTGTTTATCTCAGGGTCCCTAACTATGAACACAAATGTCACTTTTGATTATATTTTGAAAGTACTTATTTAATTGTTTCTATTCAACCTTGTTCCAAATACACACGGAAATAAGTTGGCCCTTTTGATTACTGAGGAACACATGGGTGCGGCATTGTCCTGCATGCTATTACTAACATTTAGTGTCACAATCTCAGGGTTTCAAAACAAGCTGTTTTTAGAGAATAATCTCCTTAGAAAATGTACTAATTTTTTCTGCACAATCAGCTCCATTTCAGAAACACATTGTAAGTTGTTTTATATGTCTGTTATTTGCAAATTTATGTTCCTTGTCTACAAAGTTAAAAAAAAATCACTGGGTTGTTTTTTAAATGGTTTATTCCATGCATTTCTTTCTTTTTCTTTTTCTTTTTTTTTTTTTGAGTTGGAGTCTCACTCTGTCGCCCAGACTGGAGTGCAGTGGCGGCTCCCGGCCACCGCAGCCTCGACCTGCTGGGCTCCGACGATCCTTCCGCCTCAGCCTTCCAAGTAGCTGAAACTACAGGCGCACGCTACCTCGCCCGGCTAATTTTTGATTTATTGTAGAGATGAGGTCTCGTCAAGTTGCCCAGGCGGGTCTCGAACCCGCGGGCTCAGGCAATCCACTCACCTCAGCCTTCCAAAGCGTGGGATTACCTGCTGCGCCACTGAGCCCGGCCCATGCATTTCTTAATTTAATGTGTATTTATTGGGCATCTTTTTGAGTGTAAATCTGTGTTCAGAAAGTTTACAATTGAATGAATGACACACACACTCATTCAATAGTGTGTCTAATTCACAATAGTCTTTGTATAAAGTGTGTCTTGCATATTCTACCCACATAAACAATGAGCTATAATATATATATATATTATATATTATAAGTTTTCTGAGGGGGTCATGTATTGTAAATGGGGAACACTTTGGTACAGTGCATTGTAATAGCTCAGGGTTGAGAAACCTCCCTGCTGTAGAAGAGTGGGTGGGGGAAAAAGAAATAACTTTACAAAGGACATTAGAACCTAAAGGGCAAATTCTTATTTGCATGCCCTTGAAGAATTATGTCAACCATTTTGAGCCCAGATTAATTCATTTGGAAAAGAATAAATTTTAAACACAGATCATACAAGTTGTCATATGGATTTAAAATACACATTTAATACATTTTGAAGAAAGAAGAAATATAGCTAATGGGAATCAAGAACAATATTTTTCCTTAGGGTTAAAATTTGAAAAAAAAGAGGCTGGAGTTGAACTTTAGAGATCCTTAAATACCAAACTAGAAAATCTATACCTTTGATATATATTCCACTTGTCCTCGAACAGCTTCAACATTTCTTCATAATTAAAAAATTAGGTATATTTTCCGATATGTAAATATTTATTCATTTAGAAATTACATAAACTTGGAGCAAATGTGCTCAAGCAGTATACTTCTGCATGGTCTAGACAAAGAGAAAATACTTTCTAAATCATTTTGTAATCTTAAGGTCTGAGCCTCTCAAGAAAAAAAATAGAAAAAAATAAAATTATGAACAAATCTTAATCAAAATCATAAATGACAAAATTTTAAACAAAATGTCAATGCAACGTATTTAGCACTACTTTTTAAAAGATTATAATGTTGAATTTAACTGATCATTGTAAATTTGGTTTAATAGCAGAGAAATTGAATAATATGATTTACCACAATAAAGTATTAACAGAAAAAAATTTTGGCTTAAAGTCTATAGATGTGGAAAAGGCATTTTAAAGTTCAACAACATGAGTGGATTGCCTGAGCCTGCAGGTCCGAGACCCACCTGGGCAACTTGGCGAGACCTCATCTCTACAATAAATCAAAAACTTAGCTGGGTGTGGTAGCTCGAGCCTGTAGTTCCAGCTACTCCGAAGGCTGAGGCGGAATGATCGCCGGAGCCCAGCGGCTCGAGGCTGTGGTGGCCGGGAATGGCCTCTGCACTCCAGTCTGGGCGACAGAGTGAGACTTCGACTCAAAAAAAAAAAAAAAAAAAAAAGCTTAACAACACACTAATGAGTGGTTAAAAATAAAAGATAAATTCCTTTTTAACAAATTTTGAAAGAAAGAAGAAAAAATTTTAATCAGATAAAGGTATCTACAAAATTGTCCAAGCAAATTTCATGCTAAAAAGTAAAGTGTTTTCTTTATAATTAGGAAAAAGACAAGAATGCTTCTTATATCCTCACTCATTTAGCATTATATTAGAGGTGTTTGCTATTGCCCTTTGACAAGAAAAATATATAGAAATATGACTGTACAAGGGAAAGACATTAAGTCAATATTATGCTTTAGTCATATAATCGTGTATGTAAAATTTCAATTGAATTGTAATAGTATAAGTAGGCTAGATTATTCCATGGTAACAAAAAAACACAAAATTTCAGTAGCTTTAAAGAGGAAAAACCTCTTTTTTGGTCACACTACATGTCTTACAAATATGAGGAAGGAATTACTCATTGAATTATTTCAGGGAGCTCAGATGATGGTGACCCAGTTGAAACACATGATTTCAACCTTGTAGTGAGAATGGGAGTAGAAGGTAAAGTTGACCAATGACAATTAAATTTTTCCACACAGAAGTGCCAAATGTCACTTCCATTTATTTATTTATTTATTTATTTATTTATTTATTTATTTATTTTTATTATTTATTTCATTGGCCAAAGGAAGTCAGAAATATGCTTAACTTCAAAGGGTGGGAAAGTGCAATGGTCTAGATATTACCAGATTTAAAAGACTGGAATATTTGGGAACATCCATAATAGCCAACATTAGATTCTGCAGGTCAAATATTGTAACTAGTAAGAGTATTCTCCAAAATTGCATGACATGAAATTTGTCTATCCTTTAACAATCCATCCATCCATCACCATTGCACATTCACTAGCCAAGTTAGAAAATATAACTTTAAAACTCTTATTTAATAATGTAAATTTGAATAAATGCTTAAAGTTCAGAAATAAATCTAACCAAAGATGCAAAATTGAAATGGACCGAATTATAACATTTCATTAATATAAATGAAAGCAAATTTAAATAAGTAGACATAATATGCTCCAAGAAGGATCTGTGAATTTGGTATTGTATCAATTGATCTAAATTGGTCCTTGTGTTTTTTTGTTTTCATAAAATCTAACAAACTCACTCTAAAATTTCTAGCAAACAGGAAACAACAAAGAATTGTTAAGAAAATCAACCAGGTAGAAGAACTTATCTTTCAAAATAGCATAAAATATTATTAGAGTGTGAGATTAGCACTTAGGCCAGAACTATAGAATAAGAGCCCCCAAAAGACCCACATGTATATGGAAATTCATTTATAAATTTGCTAAATTAATTAATACTGGTGATCATTGGGAAAAGTATGGATACTCAAATACTTAGTTATCAACTTACCAAAAGAAATTAAAATTTGATACCTACCTCACAGCACACTGTTTTGGCCTTTCATATAAGCCCCACCAAGTTCTATCATCCATCTTCTCTTCTTCAGCATGCCCTTCCTCAAGGTTATATAGCCTCTTAACTATGTGAGAGGACAGGGTTATCTTTCTTTTGAAACCGACAAATCAAGAACTTTTATAATTCTGTTGCCTCTGCCATTAATTTTAGTAGTCTGTTTTGAAAGAAAAAGGAAAACAATCACATTCTTCACCTTCATTTTTCTCTGTTCCAGCTGTTATAGCTATTTGTAGAGGCAGGAAAAGAAAAAATTCATCTAGTCACCTATGCCTATGATGTGGGAAAGCTACACATTTTTTTAAAATTCTAAAAATGAAAACACATTGACTATTATACGTTCAGAAAAAACTGGAAATATGAACACACTTTGGAAAACTATTGTCATTCCCGTTTGTGAGGGATGAGGTTCATACCTTGGGGGTGGGGGCAGTGAAAACAGATAATGCAAAACATAAGTACTCAAGTAACACTATAAAACAAGTACTGCAGTGATGAAGGTGGCAATAGGACGTGGGAATGTCTCCAAGATTATGAATGTTGGCTGCTGGTAGACTCAGCTCATTAGTGATACAAATGGTATCTATAGTAGTCATAAGGGAAGTGGTTTTAGTGGTGAAGGAGACGGGTAAGTGTTAGAGAGCAGTGTTGACAGAAATATCCAATAAATCTTTAGAAAGGTAAGTTTGTAACCCAGTTTTGAAATTGGAGTTCAAGAAAAAAATCCATGAAGAAGTAGTAGATTACTTGACTACTATATTTCAGTAAACACTGATCAATTCCAGGAAGATACATGTGCCAAGGTTACTGACTGGAATTGCTGGACTCACAAATTCTACTTTGTAAGGAATCTTTTCTTATCAACACTGATAATTATTTACATACAACAAATGTGGCAGCAGCAGTATTGTATTTCACCCTCTCCTCCCTGCCCACTTCAGAAGGAAATTGTAACTTGGTTGTCTCAGAGGTAGTATTAGGCTAGGCATAGATATTTTTCCAATTGCACTCATGGTGGAAGGCTGAATAAAATAATTTTGTTGAGTAGTATTGTATTATTAAAACATTATGATTATTAATAAAGAAGGGAAACTGTTTTTATTTATTTATTAGAATATCGTCCAAACTTACCTCTGAATAGCTTATGTTATTCCTTAAAGAGAATGTAAAAATAGACCTTGTGTCCATAAGACCACAGCAAAACTCCCAGACAAGCAGGGAGAGTAAGAAAAGCAGGAGCGGGAACAGAAACAGAAGGAAGATATCCTGAAGAGGAATCGCAGAGCAGAGCAGAAGGTTGGCAAATTCAGTAAGACACAGAATAATGAAATACCTTCTATGGCACTTGAGTATGGATGTAGCTTTGTATTATGCTATGATATGCACAGATTAGTACTTACGTGAGTTTAAATTGTAAGTGGAGAAAATTATTTTAATTGCGCTACTTAGAAAACACCTACAGACAAACAAAAAGTAAACTGTGTGGTGCATTTATACTTTCTAGGGCAATGTATTTTAGTGAATGCCTTTTGCCTTTATGGCGATTATTAAATACTTATGTTTTATGGATAAGGCCCTATAGCACAATGCTTGGTCTACTTTGCATAACTACGATGATTTATTCCCCATCTTAATGCAGCACAAATGTTTTTGTCCTTATACAATTGATCTCGTTCCTTAGCGGATGATTCAAAATATTGGACCATATCCAGGGTATTGTTGCAGAATATGTGTCATTTAATGATAATTTTAAAATGTGCATTTTCTTCATTTTCTTTAATTTTGCTTTTCCAACCCTCCGGTTTCAAGAACTGAACATTTCTTTAGTTAGCTTTCAGTTAATTAAAAAGCCTGTAGTAGAGTACTGAATGTGCCCACAAGAAAACCTCAAGCCGTGCAGATGGCCACACCTCTGCACTCAGAAGCAGAAAAGTCTTCCTCTGAAACAGCTGTGGGCTGGGAGTCTCTGAGTGGGCTCTGCCTTCTGGCATGCAAATAAGTAGTGTGTCTGACGCAAATCTCCAGTGTTCACATGAACATATTGCTATGGTAAATATCTTTCCAGCTGCAGGAGTGTGCACAATTTATTCTGTGTAGCTATAATTTTTGGCTATAGTTTTGAGCTATCTGAAATGATGTATATTCTACATATTGCTCAGAAAGCTGTGGCTGCAGGTTTGCAGGTCCAGAGGATGTAGAAGTTGAAGAAGAAAAAGCGGTAACCCCAGATGTTTTCTAAGAACTCCCATTTGATAAAGAAACTCTAAGATGGGGGGTTAATTTTACCTCCACTCATTTATTTTCTCAAGTTGCTTATATAACAGAATTTGGGAAGATTCTGGTATCCTACAGCTTAATTGCGACCAACACTTATCTTACCATATTGTATAAGTAATAAATATTGATTGAATGTAAGTGCATTCCAATGTATTCCCCTGCTCTGAATCCCAAACACAAAGAGCCAATTTACTAAAGGGCACAGAGCTCAATTCCCTCTTTGTGAGCACAAGGAATCTTGCTGTAAAAGCAAACTGAAAATCAATGACCCCATGATATTCCCAAGTGCCTGTTAGGAAAAAGAGGTCTCAACCCAGAATCAAGAAATGCATATCACTTTGTGGTATAGTCTCCACATACCAGCTATTGAACTACCTTTTTGGATATTACTTTTAAATTCGTGATGAATTATACGATAGCCAGAGGAGATCGTTTTTATGATTATTTCATATCTGTATAGGCAGGTTACCACTTCACTCTACATATCAGGTAATGGACTAACTCAGCACATTAACAAAGACTAAGATGGGTAGGTTCTCACCACCCGACTATGGGGACTAACAGCCATTCTCAATCAATTTACTCCTAAGCTTCTCTTTAATACTCTATAAATTTCTGTTATCTGAGTTATTATGTTAGTGGAAAAGGAGAATTCTTTGGGGCCAAAGGATGCAGGGAATGTTATGCTCTTATCTTATAGAAACCATTGCTTAAATGTATTTTTAAAATAAATAATTAAGAAATTGATAAAAGCAAAATTAATGTTTTGGTTTTACATGGCAGAATGTAAGCATATCTACAGGAGAACCATCTTTTGCTGACACAGATTATTATACTTCATTTAGGAGCCAACAATGTAGTTACAGTATTTATCTATCACTATAATAATGAAAACCACATCAGCTATTGTCCCTAATTGCAATCATGGTGCCTTTTATTCAAGAACCAAAAACAGATTTTGTTTTATGTTGTTTTTAAAATGCCTTTATCTTTAATGCTTAAATTAAGAATGCTCTGGAATATAAGTTACTATGTCAAGATTCAGGGTGGAAATACGATCAAGATTTATATAACAAATGAGCAAAGACACATTATCATTACAGTTGTTAGTAGAAAACATTTTGATAAAGACCTTATTTTCATCTTATTTACCCCACAATATTACAATTTGCTTTTAAGAGATTTAAATATGAGGTGAAAAATCCATGAACCATTTAAGATATAAGCAAATTAAGTAACCATTGTCCAGGAAATGGATTTTATATCTGGGTATAATGAAGCTACCCAGGAAATGTCATTACGAAAGCCATCCTTCATCTTGATTCTAACACAGATTTTCTCAGCAAGAATATGTCTCTATAATTCTCTTTACGAATGAATGACTAATTTTTAAAATGTTGCATACAATTCCACTGGCAAATCTCTAGTGGGTTGTTAGGTAAGATTAACTTAAAATTATGAGAGGCCATTGTTTTGAACTGAGATCCTGAAAAAAAGCCTCAAGAAACTACATCAACCCAAAAATGAAGTCAGACAGTACAAATGCCACCAAACCAAACTGAAACTTTGAGAAAGCAGAAAGATCACAAATAAGGCCACTTTTTCCTGAAAACAGGAGATTCTAGATTACCCAAATCAGTGTAATAAGGAAGCCCCTGCTGCTTTCATTCTTAAAAAAAATAACCTGAAGTCAACAGATGTTAATCAATCAGCTTTTTTTTTCTAGCGTTCTGTTTTCTTGTCCCCACCTTACAAAATCTTCTATTGTTCCATTGCTTAGTGGAGGCTTTCATTCCACATTTTGGAATGGGTACTACCCCAATTCATGAACTGTGAATAAAAGCTAATCACTTTTATAACTAAATTTGTTGTAATTTTATCTTTTGACAATTAGGATTTTCTAGAGTTGTCCTTTATCATTTGGAGATTTTCTTAATGGAAACTATGGGGGCCTATAACAGATATCCTTACTATATTTTTTTCTAAATCAAAAGTAATCTTCTTGGCTACTTCTTACCAATTATTAGATCAGTGTCTCAGGCCTTAGGATCTTAAGCCCAGCTCAAAAATGTGTTTTTGTTTTTAAGTTTGTTATAGTATTGTTAGCTTAAATTTCTAGGACTAAAAGTTACAATCTTCAATTCTAAGAGATGATACATTCATGAATATATTTTATTTATAAATACTAAAAATTTCTACTGATAGTTAAAGTTAAATGTACACATTAGAACGAGCTGCATAACTTCCACATTATGATTATTGAAATAACCTGTTTATCTTGTTTGGAACTAACAGTCAAAATGGTGACATCTTAGCAACATACACCTTTTCAGTCAAAAGGAGGGACCCCTTATAAACTGGCAATGCTCTAATGAATCTAATTTGCTCTTTACCAGTATACTTCTCATTTTGTTCATTTTGTGAGTGTAGGAGAATCAGGACCTCACCAGGAGATAAGGGGGTGATAGGACTCTAGGCTTCTGAAACTAGTGAGAAGAAATACACTTATTTTTAAATTCTACATTTGAAAATGTTATGCATAGATGTTTATCAGAAGAAAGAGGTACTCCAATATAATTTCCAAATTGGCTCACAACAGATAAAAGCAATGACTATATACAAAGCCAAGAATTCTCAATCTTTGTTTCATGTCCTCTTGTGAATTCTTAAAAATTGTATATACAATTTTCTGTGTGTGTGTGTATGTGTGTGCCTGGAGAGTTCATAGTGTTATTTGTTTTGTAAAGAAAACTGCCACCACCCTCACTACCCTATACCCCTGAATCAGTACAGATCATTGGCCCAAAAGTGAACACTTAACTTTTAATCTAATGGGGAGAACATAGCTAGGCTCAAACAGAGCATTTTTTGCTCCCCTGATCCAATGTTTGTTAGAGCTAGAAACCTTAGCTAATCATTTGCGCTCAGAGTCTCCAGTGCAGGGACTGCTAGTAAGTAGGGTATCTTTGTGAATATTACAAAAAGGATCACTTCTCCTGCACCAGGCTGCTGCAAGGCCACACTATGTACTGAACAGAGTTCAGCCCCATGTGTCTGTATGATTGTATGAGAGCACAAACTACATGCTTCTTATGAATAAAACAGGAATAATTTGTTCAACACATTCTTACCTATTATTTGTTGGGCCTCATACCAAGGACTGAAGAAGCTGGTGTCTGTCAGAAAATCAGACAAAACTCTATTCTGTCTTGGAGCTTATACTCTGGGTAGTGGTAATTGGTAGTGTGGGAATAGGGTGGCAAAGAAATGATGTTCATGAAGGATAACATTTGAAAGGACATTAGTCAATATAGCCCATGAAGGGTGCAGGAAGCGACCAGAGGGGTGGCTCCCAAAATGGCGCTGACACACCAGACAACAAAGGCCCTCGGTCCCGGCTTCTGTGAGCACAATTCCCCATGCCGTGAGAATTTCAAACCTCCCCACGTGTGAATTTCAAACCTGCAAGCCTCCAATCCATAGCCAGCTTTGTTATGCGTCCAATAGGACTATAACACGGCATCGGCCCCACCCTACTCCCATGCAGCTCCTCCAATAGGAACATAGCACGGCCCCTTCCGGCCCCTGTCAGGCTGATAAATACAGCCCTCTCCCTGCAACTCTCTCTCTCTCTCTCTTTTTTCTTTTTCCCTGTTACAGATCCCCTCTGTAACAGCCCCCTTTAAATAAATCTCTTGGTCCTGGCCAGGTGTGGAGTCTTTACTGGTGCCAAACTTCTTTCATTGGTTCCATGACTCAGATTGGGTGCTCTTCCACCCTTGTGCAGGTCTATCCCCGTAGGCAGGATCCCCGGCCCAGCGCCGGTGGCCACTCCAGCCCTCCTGGACCTTCCCCACCATTTTGAATGCGTGACCTGCATCCACCAGCGACCATTGGATAGGTGAGTTCCCCAGACACGGAAGCCTGAAACTTGCCCGGGATCACTGGGGGGAACTGACCGTTGATGGTCCGGCAGCCCCTCCAGCCCCAGGGCGAGGGGGAACACACCCCGCTTCGACCTTCACGGTCACAGCAGACCCTAAAGGTTTCTTCTTCTCCTTTTCTTTTGCCAAGCTACAGCTAAATGCTCTTTCCTCCTCCTTATCTCTCTCACACCTTCCCACAGCCGCCAGGCTGCAGCGGGCCCCAGGGGTCCCACATCTGCTAGCCCGCAGCGGATCTCACACAACTCTCTCCCCACCTCCCTAAGGAATCCCACAGCTGTCAGGCCGCAGTGGACCCCAGGGGTCCCACGTCTGCTGGCCCACAGTGGATTCTGAAGGACTCCTATATCTGTTGGGTAACAGGGACCCTCGGAGGCTCCATGTTTGTTGCCCCATAGTAAGCCCTATTCAACTGGCAGGAATCTCGAACATGCTCCCACCCACTGCCTGGTCAAGTGCTTTCGGTCTGATTCAAAAATCCTTGCGCTAGGTGCCTTGACCCCCTCAGTTCTCCAGGAGGACCCTGGTTGTGCCAAACCCCTGTTATGACAGGCTTTGCCACAGCCACACTTCTCGGACAGCCGACTCTTTGGGGGATGCCCTATTTAGTCTACCTGTCTGATCATGGGAGGCTCGTCATCCCTGCCAGTCGATTGCCCTCTTAAATGCCTCTTAAACAATCTCACTACACTTTCTCTTTCCCCTGATATCAAATCAAAACTCCTAATTCGTTTCTGCACCCAAGATTGGCCAACATACCCCTTAGACAACCAAAATCAGTGGCCCCCCAGGGGTCCCTGAATCCTGATATTATTCAGGACTTATATAATTTCTCTGAGTGTTCAAAACGGTGGATAGAGATTCCCTATGTTCAGTCCTTTTCCCTCCTCTGTGAACATCCCCGCCTCTGCCTCAATTGCAATCCCTCTAATCTCTACCCTCCACTCATGCTAGCATCTGTCACCTCTTCTACAACTTCTCCTTCTCCCACTGTTCTATGCACACTTCAGCCTCCTCTCCAAAACTCCCCTCCCCCCACTGCAGACACTAAGTCCCAGCTCCGCTACCTCCTCCTCCATCTCAGATTTTGACCCTGCCGATGAGCCCCCCACCTACAGGCAGCCTCAATAGCCTTAGGCTCCCCCGCCCCCACCCCCCTTTCGGCCCCGCCCCCCTCCACTCCGGCAGCTCGATCCTTATACCCTCCTCTTCCAACAACTCCTCCGTGCAGCCCCCCTGTAACCCGATCCAAGGCTGTGCCGACCCTCCTAGCCCCCTTCGCAAGGTGGCAGGCGCAAAAGGTGTGGTTCAGGTACATGTCCCTTTTTCTGCATCAGACCTCTCACAAATAGAAAAACGTCTCGATCTTACACAACTAACCCTGCCACCTACATTAAAGAGTTTCAATACCTCATCCAGTTCTATAGCCTCAATTTTCATGATATCTATCTTATCCTCTCCAACACCCTACTTCCAGAAGAACTTAGAAGGGTTTGGGAACAGACTAGAACATATGCAGATGAAATTCATCAAACCATCCCCGCTCACCCTCTTGGGGCGACAGCAGTCCCAGAACAAGACCCAGGCTGGGATTACAACTCAACTCCCCTGCTGGCCTTTAATCTAGGGACCGTTTTTCTACTTGCCTCCTTTCTGGGTTGCGCAGGGCCACACAAAAGATGGTTAACTTTGAAAAACTCCAGGAAGTCATTCAGGAAAAAGAGGAAAACCCCTCCAACTTCCTAAGCTGGCTCACCAGGGCACTCCAACAATTTACTAACATAGACCCCGAAACCCCTGATGGCCGACAACTCCTAATGATGTATTTTTTCTCCCAAAGCTATTCAGACATTAGGGCAAAACTATAAAAACTCAACCGAGGCCCCCTTACTCCCCAACATGATGTTCTCACAACAGCCTTTAAAGTGTTCCATAACTGGGATGAGAAGGCAAAAAAACACAAATATCAAATGCTGACCCAGGCCCTCCATGGCAACAGGGTCACCTCCGGTATCACCCAGGGTGGTGGCAATGCCCGAAACCAACAACAACCAGGACCCTGCTTCAAGTGTGGGCAGCCAGGGCATTGGGCACGAGGGTGCCCCAACCCTGGAGTACCCCAAAAATCATGTCCTAGATGTGGACAGGTGGGACACTGGGCAGTGGACTGCTCCGGTTCCCAAGGACTGCTCCGGTCCCCAAGGGTCAACTCCCATCCCGCTCTGGATCTGTTGGGCATGGCAGTGACTTTAGACTGACGGGACCCGGGGTCTCCCTGCCCGACACTAATCTCAAATCTTCGGGAACCCAGGGTCACTATAACAGGTGGCAGGCGCCCCATCCACTTTCTCTTGGATACCGGAGCTACCCTTTCTGTCATATGAGAGTTTGGGGGCCCAACTTCCCTGTCTAAGTCCCCTATAGTCGGGGTAGGGGGTCAGTCCATCCTTCCACGCATAACTCCTACAGTTACATGCATCTTTGTAAATGTCCCCTTCACTCATTCCTTTTTGTTAATGCCTCAGTGTCCTGTGCCTCTTATGGGCAGAGACATTTTAGCCAAGTTTCAGGCATCCATCACCTTTAACCCAAGTGTGGCCCTCTGCAACCCTTCCCCTACAACCCCGTTCTTGGCCCTTCTAACCACCAATAATTCTGATTCACTTCCCCCTTTGCCCTCCTCGATAGTGAATCCTCAAGTATGGGACATAGACTCTCCCTCCCTAGAACACTGCCCCCCAGTCCACATTCAACTTAAAGATCCTTTCACACATCCTAATCAGCCACAATACTCTCTTCCTACCTCCAGTCTTCTAGGACTCCAACCTGTCATTAACTCTTTGCTACAAAAGGGATATCTGCACCCCACTAACTTCCCGTTCAATACCCCCATTTTAGCGGTATGAAAACCAAATGGCACTTACCGCTTAGTGCAGAATCTAAGACTCATTAATGCAGCTGACATCCCCATCCCCCCACTAGTTCCTAATCCCTATACCATCTTATCTTCAATTCCTCCAACCGCTACTCACGTCTTGGTTCTCGACCTTAAAGATGCATTCTTTACCGTCCCCCTGGCAGCAGACTCACAAAACATTTTCACGTTCACGTGGACTGATCCAATATCTCACCATTCACAACAACTCACTTGGACAGTCCTACCACAAGGCTTTCGAGATAGCCCCCACCTGTTCGGTCAAACCTTAGCAGCAGATCTTAAGTGTCTCTCACTTACCAAATCCACCCTTATTCAATATGTAGACGACCTCCTCCTGTGTAGCCCTTCCTTAGCTGATTCTCAAACAGACACTGCACTCACCCTTAACTTTCTAGCAGAGAAAAGATATCGGGTATCCCCTCAAAAGGTCCAACTGTCTGTCACACAAGTCACATAGCCATCTCACACCAACAGAAGGCTATAACGACAGATCGGAAGGCCTTAATTAAATCCCTACACATACCTAAAACTAAGCAGGAAATCCAATCATTTTGGGGGCTAGCGGTATACTTTCGGGCATGGATTCCCAACTTTGCCTTACTCGCGAAGCCACTCTATACTCTTATAAAGGGAGACCCCAATGAGCCACCCCTAATACCCTCCTCTGTTAAACAACCCTTTGTTGCCCTCCAGCAGGCCCTCCTGAGTGCCCCCACTCTTCATCTGCCAGACGTACACTGACCTTTCATCCTATATGTCCACGAAAACAAGGGGATGGCCTTCGGAGTCCTGGGACAACTTTGTGGACAAACGTTTGCCCCAGTGGCCTATCTCTCAAAATAGTTAGACCACACCATCCAGGGCTGGGCCCCATGTCTGCAAGCGCTGTCTGCCACCCACATGTTGGTGTGCAAATCTAAAAAACTCACCTTCGGGGCCCCTATTACCATAACCTCCCCCCACCATCTACAGCACCTCCTAAGCTACAAAGGCTTTCAAACGCTGCCTCCCGGTCGAGTCCTATCGCTCCTTGTCTTCTTTTTACAGGATCCCTCCATATCCTTTCAAACTTGTGCACCCCTAAACCCAGCCACGTTGCTCCCTTCTTCCACAGCCTCACTAATCCATGACTGCATAGAGACTGTTGAGGCTCGCCTCCCTTGCCCGGTTCACATCCAGGAAGGCCCTTTGCCCTCCCCCTCCTATATCTGGTTCACTGATGGCAACTCCTTCTACACAATGGGTCCCGGGTTGCAGGATACACCATCACTTCTATTACACACGTCATTGAAGCAAAGCCTCTGCCGCCAGGCACCACTAACCAACAGGCAGAAATTATAGCTGCCACTCAGGCATTTCAGCTAGCGGCTGGACACTCTCTTTCTCTTTATACTGTTCCAAATATGTTTTCCCTATTCTCATCTCCCACTCGGCCATTTGGAAGGAAAGGGGGCTATTTACCACCAAGGGATCAGCAGTGGTTAATGCTAAACTAATTTCTGATCTTTTTGCTGCCTCCTTACTTCCCACTAACATTGGCATTTCTCACTGTAAGGCTCACCAGCCGGACTCCTCACCCATCACTCAGGGAAACTCCAGGGCAGACAATGCGGCCCGACAAGCAGCTTTAACATCTGCTCCTGCCTTGGCTGCTGTTGTTCACCCTGACCCAGACCACACACTCCCCACTAATTTACCACCTTCAACCTCCCCCTCCATTACAGACCTTATCCCATACCTACACTCAATCTTTCACACCAATCCTTCCGCACTAACGTCTTTCCTAACAAACTTTTATACTCTCACTTCCCAACATAAGGAACTCATAAAAAACATTACCTCACAATGTTCCATCTGCCAGCGAACCAACCCCAATACCCCTCTAAAACCGGGAAACTTTCCTACACATCAAGCTCGGGGACAACTCCCAGGAGCGGACTGGCAGGTCGACTTCACTGTCACGCCCCCAGTACACAACCTAAAATACCTCCTTGTCTTCATGGACACCTTTTCTGAGTGGGTAGAAGCATTTCCAACTTCAAATAAATGAGCAGCAACAGTAGGGACTATCCTTGCTAGCCAGGTTCAGTGTCCCCATGTCCCTAAGTCATCTGGAAAGGTAGAGCGAACCAATCAGACCCTTAAAGACATCCTCACTAAACTATCCCTCAAACTACATCAAAACTGGGTCACCCTCCTTCCTTTGGCCCTCTTCTGCTTACGAGTTCTCCCAAAAAAACCGTCCCAACTCTCACCTTTTGAAGTAATGTATGGCCGTCCAGTGCTACCTCCAGGAGTCCCCACCTCAACCCCTCTGACACCCACTCATATGCTTTACCCCCTCTTGTCTTTCATTCATTCCCACATTTGGGAATATCAAAATCTCCTCTTACCTGTTTCACCCAGCAGTCAAATCCCACCTCCCCTCCTCCCTGGACAGTGGGTCTATCTCTCTGACCCAGAAACAAAAGTCTCTTTTAAACCCCAAATGGTCTCAACCTCTTCAGGTAATTTTATTGACTCCCACGGCCGCAAAACTCATCATGGGCCATCGTCAGATCACCCCATGGATTCACATCTCCCGCTTAAAACCTGCTGCCCCCTCCTTCCTCACATCCCACCCATAATATTTGTCCACCCACCTACAAGTATACCTGCTCCAAGGTTCCAGACCAACCACTTAAGCTTCGCCTGTCTCGACTCACCACTCATCCCAACGCAACTCCAAACCAACATCCTGTATACAACTCAGACCACCTGTGACCCTTGGCCCCTCTCCTTTCTTGGCCTGATTACTATATTACTCACCTGTTCAACACCCACAAGCTGGCTGTGTGTGGCAAAAATTCTGTTGGATACTACCTATCTCCTAATTGTCACAGGCTTTGTTCTCATCAAATGCCTCCTCTAAACACTGAAGTAGCCCCCAGTCTTGCCTCCAAAGTCACTACCCTCTTATTTCTCATCCTTCCATTAACCCAAACCTACCAACCTCACCCCTATTATGCGCCAGGTAACTTTTCCTGAAAAATAATAAATGCCGCTACACAAAGTGTAGTCTCCACCTACCTCGGACATGGGCAGCCAATATTTAACTTTGATCTTTGCAAACTATGGTCCAGCCTGTCCATTGTCCCAGAGGAATGGGGAGGCTCTTCCACCAGAGGATGGGGATGTAGTTATGGCAGTCTGGAAGATGAAATTCAACTCAAGAATGTCAAGTTCTATGTCTGTCCTGACACGGGAGACAAACACTGCCACAAACCCCAGCAGTTTCATTGTGCTGCCTGGGGATGCGAAACCATAGCCCTGTGGAAAGGCAACTCTGACCCTTACATATCAATTGTAAGACTGCCCTCCACTTCTCCCTGTATACAACTCAAAACCTGCAATCCATTACGGCTTATCATCACCCTTTGGGACACTTTTAGCCTTCAAAAAACATGGGACACTGGAAAAACGTGGGGCCTTCGACTGTACACACCTGGCACCAATCCAGGCATGTTATTCCCAGTCCAATGAAGGCCTATTCCATGCACCCCCAATCCCATGGGACCATTGCACAAAATAATTCTACCCAAACCTATACCCACAGACTCAAAAATTCAACTCATAACTTCTCCCCCTCTCACCCCAAAGGGGGTAACAATCATCTCACCCACTTTAAAGGCCCCCCATTCCCTTACCACCTGATCACTTCCTTCACTTACTAACGGCGGTACACCATCTACGTAATAAAACCCGCCCCTCTCTGGCAAAAGATTGCTGGCTATGCTTAAACCCACGGCCCCCATATTACATGGGAGTCAGAGCAGTTTCTTCAGTAGGCAATGTGGAAACTAACATAAAGATACTTACTCTTACTGATATACAAAATGAACAATTATGTCCCTGGGGCACTCATCCCACACTGACTCTGGATGACCTCCAGGGACAAGAAATGTGTCTCTTCTCCCCAACCTTTCCCATAACTACATACCCCCTCCGATTGTCCTGCAACAACACCTCTCATATTAACATTGCTACCTTCCATAATCAAATCATCCCCCATTTCGCCATGGCACCCCCTACCACGTGGTTTGCCTGTACCCGAGGAATCACCCCCTGTATCAGCCTACAGCATCTCAATGACACAACAGAATTGTGCATCTTGGTCCACATCCTACCCCAGGTCTACATTTACAAAGGAACAGAAGGTAGACAACACCTCAAACTCTTTAACACTACCCGCTCAAAATGGGAACTGTTAGTTCCTTTACTAATGGGACTAGGCATTGCTAGAGCTACAGCCGTAGGCACGGCCTCCTTAATTCTGGGTGACCAAAATCTTAAACAGTTTAGCACACAAATTGGCACTGATTTACGCCTACTAGAATCAAGTGTGTTTCAATTAGAACAACAGCTTGACTCTCTCACTGAGGTAGTATTACAGAATAGACGAGGCCTAGACCTCCTTTTCCTAAAACAAGGAGGGTAGTGCATAACTCTAGGAGAAACCTACTGTTTTTATGCCAACAAATCAGGGATAATAAGAGAAACTCTAGCTCAAATAAGGGACAATATACAACACTGGGAATTGCAAAACCAGACCTATGGCAACTGGTATCAAACCCTCTTCTCATGGCCCCCCTGGCTCACCACCCTAGTCTCAGCAATAGGCGGCCCAGTAATCCTCCTCCTACTGGCTATAACCCTAGGACCATGCATCATCAAATATCTCCTTACCTACATGAAGACTACTGTCTCAAACTTTTCAAATCGAAGCCTTAACTTCCTGCTGCTCGATAGCTACCAACCTGTTCCTGTAGAAAATCCAGAACTATAACAACCAAATTTTCATCTAATTTTTTCTTTTAGATATGCTTTCTTCCAGATTTTCTGTCTACCTCCACAGTCTGCTCCAGGACAGCTGGTTACTGTCCCTGTGCTCATTAGAAGACTGGCCGGAACAAGTCGCTGTTCTACACTTACAAGGAACCTTCATGGAACTCTCACCTGTGAAAATCTACACCTTCAGTGCCTACCTTTGGTCCCTGCTCTGGCTGGTTCTTCACCCTTCCACCACCTTACACCCACAAGGCCCCCGACCAGCAGGAAGTAGCCAGAAAGAGTAATGACGCTCCTCCCCATAAAAACAGAAAAGGTGGGAATGAAGGGTGCAAAAAGCGACCAGAGGGGTGGCTCCCAAAATGGCGCTGACACACCAGACAACAAAGGCCATCGGTCCTGGCTTCTGTGAGCACAATTCCCCATGCACGCGAGTTTCAATCCTTCCCGCGCACGAATTTCAAACCTGCAAGCCTCCAATCCGTAGCCAGCTTTGTTATGCATCCAATAGGACTATAACATGGCATCGGCCCCACCCTACTCCCATGCAGCTCCTCCAATAGGAACATAGCACGGCCCCTTCCAGTCCCTGTCAGGCTGATAAATACAGCCCTCTCCCCACAACTCTCTTTCTCTCTCTTTTCTTTTTCCCCGTTATAGATCCCCTCTGTAACAGCCCCCTTTAAATAAATCTCTTGATCCTGGCTGGATGTGGAGTCATTACTGGTGCCAAACTTCTTTCAGCCCATGAGTAGCCATTTTAACATTGCTTAAGTTTGTCATGTTTTTCTAGCAGTTCACCTTAACTTACCCTCTAATCACTAACCAAGGGCAGAACCAGTTTCTCATAGGTAGCTATTGATAATTGTTTTACAGTCCTCTCCCCAGTTTGTTTTATAAATATGTTAACCTAATCAGCTCTTCATGACTTTCATGACAGATCCCATCAACATGGTAGCAATCATGTGAGTAACCCACCCATCTGCCTATTGTCTATCACCTGACATCAGTACCTACCTTCCATGATAATGTGGAAAAGACCACCACCCAGTCACCTGAATAACCTGCCCCCATCAAGCACAAGGATTAAGAAGAATTCAACTTCAAACAGCAGTCATCATTGCTTTGTTAAACTCTGGTGTGTCTACATAGTTCTTTGAACTATGGCCGCCATGTTGCCATGTTTTCCTAGCTTTGGCCCTCTCCTCAGCTCGGGGAAGTAAATATTCTCTCTCTCTCTTTCTCTTTCTCTCTCTCTTTCTCACTAATTTGCTTTCTATACATGGTTTTGTTAAGCACTGCCCAGGCCATGTGCCTTTGAAGCTATGGCTACCATGTTTTTCTAAGTTTTGACTGCTCCGCTACCTTGGGGAGGTGCATCTCCTCTCTCTCTAATTGACTTTCTGAATAAACTATATTTTCCAATCTACCTTCTGTGCAATTTTTTGCATCTTTTATGTGGCACAGGATTGCAAACCAGACATCACACCATCTAGTCTGACCTAACGATATTCAAAGGGATTTAAAGGATGTCCTGAAAATGAGGGAGAAAAAGAAGCTATATAATTTGTTAGCATTTTCTTTGACATAAAATAGTGGATTAGATAGGCTTTTATATTTTGAAATTGTAATATGGAACATTATTGGGGAAAAAAACCATGTTTCAATTTTAGGAAGTTCAAAGTGTTCTCATATGCCACTCCATTGTAAATAGTTTTCATATCATTAAAAGGACATACTGCTTTAAATCAGTCTGCAAACAATTCAAAATGACAGCTTTTACCCTTCACGCTTGCTTCAAAGTCTCTTAGAAAAGATCTGAGGGTCTAGAGCTAACTAGCTCCACCGTATGAGATGGGACTCAGTATCTGCATACAGAAAAGAAAGAACTTGGATTCTAACAAGTCATCTTTCTCCATCTCACTGACAGCACATCCAGGTTTGTAGACAAAAGAGTAATGCCTTATCAGATGAGCAATCTTTGGTGCCAAAACATTTGTCTTTCTGGTTAGCCAAGGACATATTTAATAGAGCTGACACTCAATTTTGGAAGAGAATAAAAAAAAAAAAGGAAGTGCATAGAAGAACTGGTTCATTTTGCCCCAAAACTTTGAATTTTTTTCTTGAAGACTCTGAAATTCTGGTCCCATTGTATAGAACAGATTTACCTGCAGCAACTTGACAGGCTGAGGTAGCTACTTATTTATTATTTTTTAAAATAAAAAAAGTGGGTGAGACTGTCAGTACTTTTATTTTAATTTCTTCTAGAAGCTCTGGGAGAAGAAACTCTACCTGGAAACTCATACAAGGTTAAGAAAGCCACAAACTTTTCTGTCTGCTGAGCTACAGTTGCAGAAAAAGAAGAAGAAAATAGCTCTGTCCCTGTTATCTTTCTATCTTGAAACCCTAGTGTAACCTGACTCCTTCATGGAAAGGAAGGCAGCATTATTGCACTTAGCCTAGCTCATTGAAGATGAAGACACTGTGTTCACAAAATGAAGATTTATTACTGTCTCCATTTGGTGTTCGAATCCCAAAGCAACAATAAAATTATGATTATAGATGTGCATGGGTCATTCTGCTAACCTTCTGACTTCCCAGCACAACTTACTGCATTTATTCCTGCATAGTAATACAAATCTTCACTCCATCTACTTTTACAAATATATCATTCTCAATCTAGAAAGTTTTATTTCTACTATAACCATTATTATGAAGGGAGACCCCAAAAAATGCAGAATTATCTTTAGAAGGGTGGACCCATTGCAGTAAACATGAAATCTGTTCCTCAGGATCACACAGTAAACCAATGTTTTTATCTGGAAGTTTAGAGAAGGTTGTATCATGATAAGAGGAAGAATCCTCCCAAGTTGTGGCAAACAGATGACTTGTTCTTCCACCATAACAACGTATCTGCTTACACCACACTGAGCGTTCAGCAGTTTTTGACTAAAAACAGCATGCCCCTCCATGCCCCACGCTCTCTATTCACCCAATCTCACCCCAAGCAACTTCCTTTTGTTTCTCTAAATTAAAAAAAAAAAAAACACACAAAAAAAACAACCTTCAGTGGGAAACATTTTGCCAGTGTGGAAGAGGTGAAACAAAAATTAGTAGAAGCACTAAAAGGCGTCAAAATTGACAAATTCAAAAATCATTCTAAGCAGTGGAAAAAGCATCTCAGTAGCTGTATTGCACCAAATGAAGAGTACTTTGAAGGTGACTGGAGTTTAAATATGTAAGAATAAATTCACATAAATAAAATAAATGCATTCTGTTTTTAAGGGACCCTCCCTCATATTTGGTAATATCTTTAAAGCCTCTTCAAACTGAGCTTTCCCAAGCTCTTCCCTGGGGGATTATTCAATTAAAAAACATTTACTAATTGCCTATAATATGTAGGTCACTGTGGGAAATACAGAGATAAATAAATGTGGTCTCTGACCAGAAAAGTTTGTAACGTCTTTTAGTACAAAGTTTCAGAATTCTGTCAAAATTACACTTGCCTATTAGTCTCTCTTTTTTTAAAACCTATTATTCTCAAAATGTGAAGTAGAATTCAATATTGTCCCTATGAATAAATGTAGAGCATATAATTACATTGTTTCTTATTTATTAAAATGTATTTTGTTACAGTTACACTTTCAGAAATCAGAAGAATAATTCAGTATTTAGCAAAAATCTCATTATGTATACTCCTTGGATGCAATGGGTCATGCAAATCTTTCTTGGGAGTTTTAATTTTTCAAATATGTGTTTGAAGCAATTTCCAAAGTTAAAGTTTGTTTACTCTTAGTTTACTTGGAGGCTATACATAAAATATTTTCTTATTCACTCAAAAATATAATATATATTGAGCCTCTGTGGTGTGCTAGGAACCATGTTAGGCACTGCACATACAAAGGAAAGGAGTCAAGGCTTTGAGGAACTTTCATAATGTGTCCATTGAAAGAATTTTTTTCTACGATTAAGTTGAAAATACAGAAAATCAACTTAGAATAAACAGATATTAGACTTTTTCAAAGCTATCTCTGGCATTGCCCAAACTTCTTTTCAAAATCTATTTCTAGCCATAAGGATTTACATACCACATGCTTTACCCAGACTAACCACTTGCTACTTTCTGCCCCTACCATATGGTCCCAACTTTTCCTTTTATGATTTCTATTTTCCCCACAGCTAGCTCTTTCCTCTTTTTGCATCAGTAGATCCATAGCCCATTCAGCTATCAATCAAAGTCTTTTTTTTTTTTTTGAGGCAGAGTCTTCTTCTGTCACTCAGACTGGAGTTCAGCAGGACAATCAGGACTCACTGAAGACTTGAACTCCTGAACTCGAATGATCCTCCACCTCAGCTTCCTGAGTAGCTGGTAGTACAGGACCTCATCACCATGCTTGGCCATCTAAAAAAATAATTTAGAGACAAGTTCTCACTATCACTATATTGCCCAGCTGTCTATAAATGTCCTAATGCAATCACACTCCTTTCTAACATTTTATAAAACATTTCAGTTGGAAAGAATTTGTGTCTCATGTAATTGTCCATAGTGCTTTACCTAAATTGCTTATGAAAACTTACATTTAAACCATTTAGTCGTGTTATTTACACTAGTTATTCTCTCTAGTAGATGGTGTACTTTTTCAGGAGAGGATTCATGTCTGATTACTCAGAAGAGCTTCTTAATTTGAAAAACACTATAAATATTTCTGAAAACAGTCAGTGATACAAAATATAATTAAAGCAGGAATTTTTGGACTTTAGTGTGCACTAGAATCACCTAGAGAGCTTGTTAATATAATAATTTCTATGCCCTACGCAAGAGATTACAATTCAATTGGTCTGGGATGGGTTATAATAATGTTGATGGTGCAGGTCCATGGACCACTGAGTAGAAATCCTACCACCACTACACACACATACACATGGAGTTAGCTTATTTACATTTTCTTGAGCAAAAAAGTATAAACTATAAACTAAGACTAACCCTGTCCTAGCAGGACATTTTTTTTAGGGAGATGTAGCAGCATAAACAAAAGTATTGAGGTGCAGTAAAGAAAACATTGGTTTAGTTGTATATAACAAAATGACTAAAGTGGTATTCTCTGGGAAGTGGGTAAGACTATATAATACTTTTCTCTTTATATTTATTTGTTACTGTAGGAATTCTTCACCATTATCATGTATTATCTTTGCCATCTTGAATGTGTCCAAAAAATATTAAAATACCTTATTAATTATAAAAAATGCACAAAACAGAAAATGAGACATTATTATATTCTGTCATAACTTATCATAAAGCAAAGAAAATGTTTAAATCATTTTAGAGAGAAAAAAGAGAATCACACACACAAAAATACACTGAATCATTGTTAAAACGTATACCCAGTTATCACATAAATGCTCAGAAAGTCATCTTAATGACGACTGGGCTAACATTACCCATTTATCTTGATATAAGACAGCAAAGATGGCTGATATTGGTGAAACAGAAAGTAACTTAAGGATCAAATGGTTTTTCCAAGCTCAAGTAGTCATTATGTAATTCTTGGTTGACATTAGGAAGGAAAGCAGTAGGCAATTCCTTACAAAGATAACTTTTGACATTGACATATAACAGAGGCAGAGGGAAAAAGGGGAACTGACCTGGGAGACCAATATATAGCTTATAAGTGCTGTCTCTGTATTCTTTTCAACTGTCTTTTAGCATTTACATTGGCAGTGTTTGTTAATGAATGGGATGCTATTTACTCTACCAAATAGAGATGCTTGTGTTGCTTTTCTCCATAGCCAGAACATAACTCATATGTGTTACAAGGTTTATTGCATTTATATGTGCAATCACTTGCTATAATTGAAATGTTGGAAATTTTAATCCAGTAGGCAATTTCTTACTGTTTCTTGCTATCCTTGTAATTAATACAGTTTATTAATATCCTTTGGACAGCTTTGGGATGGTAACTCTGCTCCTAATAAGTAGTTTTGGATAATGGTTACTAAGTAATTAATGCAGCTGCCACCCACTCTTGTCTTGTTTTTATATTTATCAGAAGAAAATTAAAACTCCTTACTCTTAAGTGAGAGAAAATGCAGTCGGGTATCATAAAAGAACAAGCTGATATTCTTTCCATTTTTAGTGGCAATCACCTTTGGTTCAGTCCCTTCGTAAGAGGTAGTCCCAGCTGGAGCCAAAGCATGTCTATCTTTGGATCTGACCTCTTTGGTCATTTGGGGAGGGCTGTTATTATGTGACTACATAGAAATAGACTATGAAAGACTATCCAAGGGAAGAGTTATCAGAAATGACCAAAGAAAAAGGAAAAGCGGCAGAATCGGACATTCTGAGAGCAGCATAGTGTATAACTCAGATGGTTAAAATCTCATTAGAATGTACTGGAGTAGTAGAAGGGATTTAGTAGATTAAAAACTAATAATGATTAAAAGAAACCTTGAAATGACTATAAGTTTATAGAATGAGACAACACTGCTTTTTAACACAATAAAAGACTACACAATAAAATTGAGGAGAACACTTCTCTATCTGGCAAAATTTCCACCTGTCTTGAAGAGAACACAAGGTGGATCATCTTCTGCTGGGATTAGGTAAGAAGGCAGAGAAGACATTTCATGCTGATACTTTTATCATGATCATCAGGGTCACCAGGTACTGGATTGTATGTTAATTGCATGATGATTTATTTTGAAACCGCCAAACTTCTTCAGAGTGGCTATACTATTTTGTATCCACAGTTGAATGAGTTTTCCAATGGCTGATGAACATTTGGTGATGTTATGATTATTCATTTTAGTCATTCTGATTGGTGCATAGTGATTTGTTATTGCTGTGATAATTTTCATTTCATGATAACTGATAATGTTGAAAACACTTTATATGCTTATTTTAATCCATATATTTTTTTTAATGAAGTACTTCTTCATGTTTTTTGCCCATTTTCTAATTCATTTTTTTCTCTTTTTACTGTTCATTTTTGAGAGTTCCTTATGTTCTCTAGATATTCATCTTTTGTTAGAAAATATAAATGTTTGGTTTGAAAATATTTTTCCCCATTTGATATCTTGTCTTTTCATCCTCCTAATGGATCTTTGTCAGAATAAAAGTTTAATTTTGGTGAAATCTAATTTATCGGGTTTTGTTTTCTCTTCTGGGTTTCATTTTTGGGGTCAAGTTTAAGAACTTTTTGCCTCTTAGATCCAAAAGATTTTTTTCCTACTTATCCTAAAAGTTTCACATTTTAATATTTTACATTTATATCTATGATCCAATTTGAATCAGTTTTTCTATAAATTGTGTGGTTTAGATCGGAGTTCTTTTTTTCTTTATTTTTACTTTATTTTTGCTTATGGCTGTTCTGATATCTACTTTCACTGATACCAATGTAGTCCTTCTACTTTCTTTTTATTAAAGTTACATGAAATACATTTATCCAATCTTTTGACTTTCTGTCTATAGCATCAAATTTGAAGTATATTTCTTATAAATGCATATTATTGGGCTATGTTTTTAATCACCTCCCCCAATCTCTTTATTTTAAATAATAATTTAGACTGTACATATTTAATGTAATTACTGATTTGTTAGGGTATGTTTGTCATTTTATTTATTTGTTTGTTTGTTTGTTTATTTATTGAGTTGGAGTCTCACTCTGTCACCCAGACTGGAGGGCAGTGGCATGCCTGTCAGCCACCACAGCCTCAACCTGCTGAGCTCTGGCGATCCATCTGCCTCTGCCTTCCAAGTAGCTGGAACTACAGGCATGCACTATCACACCCAGCTAAGTTTTTTTTTTTTTTTAATTTATTGAAGAGAGTTGCCCGGGCTGATCTCGAACCCGTGGGCTCAGGCAACTGACTCGCCTTGGCCTTCCAAAGTGCTGGGATTACAGGCTGAGCCAGTGAACCTGGCCTGTCATTTTATTTTTGTTTTCTTTTTTCCTCACTTCCTATGGCTTACCTAAAAAGTCTTTAGAAATTCCATTTTAATATTTTAGTGAATTTCTCTGTGTAACTTTTCCAGTAGTTGTTCCTGGTATTACATTATATGCACATAATTTGTCACAGTCAACTGGTGATGTCATTTTATTATCTTGAGTAGTACTGAAACCATATTTTTTTAAAGCACCTTTATCTTCTCCTCTCTATGACACAATTGTCTTAAATTTTGTTTACATATATTTAGGATCATATTAAACAATGTTATAATTTTTCTTCAACCATAGCACATATTTTAGAAAACACAAATGAATGGAATCTGTTGTTATTAACCCATATTTTTGTGTTCTTCTTCCTTTCTGGTGTTTCAAGGTTTCTTCTTTATTATTCCCCTCTTGTTTAAAAAGCTTATTTGTGCTGCTGTCTTGGAATAGGTTTGTTGTTTTCAAATTCTCTTAGTTTTTCTTCATCTGAGAATGTCTTGATTTCTCCTTCATTTCTGAAGAATATTATCAATAGATATACAATTCTGTGTTGACAACTCTTTTCTTTCAACACTCAAAAATTGTTATGCCACCTCCTTCAGGTCTTCATTACTTCTGGTAACTAATCCATGTCATTTTAATACAATTCTTATCTGAAAGGTAAGGTGTTACTCTTTAATTGCTTTCAAAATTTTTTTTTATTTTTAATTTTCAAAAGTTTGGCTATGATGTGTGTTAGTGTGATCTCTTTTGGCTAATGCTGTTAGGATTTTGCTCAGCTTCTAAAGATTTATGTCTTCTGTCAAATTTTGTAAGTTTTGAGCCATCATTTCTTCAACTATTATTTCAGTTCTGCTTTTTTTCTCCTCTCTTTCTGAGATGCTAGTAGCACAAATGCTATTTATTTTTAAATAATCCCACACAACCTTGGATACCTGCTCTTCTCCACTCTTATGTCATGTCTTTCTGTTGTTCAAATTGAATAATTTCTAATGTTCTATATTCCAGTTCACTGATTCTCTCTTCTGTTCCTTCCATGATGTTGAGTTTTTAAGTTATGGTGGATTTCAGTTCTAAAAATTTAGTTTGATTCTTCCTTACTGTTTTATTTATTTGCAGATATTTTCTATTTCTGCTTTTGTTTCAATCATGTTTGTAATTATTCATTGAAACATTTTAATGATTGCTGTTTTAAAATTTTTGTCAGGTAAATTTGACATCTCTTTCATCTCAGTGTTGGTAAATATTGATTGCTTTTTTAAAATTTAGTGTGAGATCTTTCCATTTCTTGGTATGATAAGTGATTTTCGTTGGAAACGTGACTATTTTGGCCATTATGTAGGAGACACTGAATCTTATTAAACCTTTTGTTTTTGCTTAGTTTTTCTGAAATTGCTCTGGCAGTGGAAGGGGTGAGAGATGTCTCTGTATTACTTAGGATTCTCTAGAGAGACAAAGTTAATAGGATGGATAAATATATGAGAGAGGATTTATTAGGCAAATTAACTCATATAATTATGAGAGATGAGAAGCCCCAACAACAAGCTATCTGCAAGCTGGAGACCCAGGGATGCCAGTAACATGGTTTAGTCCAAGTCTGAAAGTCTCAGAACTGGAGAAGCCAATGGTGTCACTCTCTTTCTGAGGATAAAGGCCAGAGAACCTGGGGAAAGGGGGACACTGGTACAAGTTCCAAAGCCCAAAGACTGGACAACATAAAGTTCTAATGCCTGAGGTTAAGAAAAGGGTCTATGATTCTTAGGAGAGAGAGAGAGAGAATTAGCTTTTCCTCTGCCTTTTTGTTCTCTCTGGTCCCCCAGTCAAATGGATGGTGCCCACACATATTAAGGGAGGATATTCCCCTCTCAGTTCTCCAACTTATACACCAGTCTCCTCTGAAAACACCCTCACAGTCACACTTAGAATGAATGCTTGATCATTTCTCTAGTTAATTCTTTAAGTTGACACCTAAAATTAATCATCACAGTTTCATTATAAGCATGTAAGATACAAGTCCAGGTCCTTCATGCAGCCTATATTAACACCCAACTGGAGTAGGTGCTCTTGATACTGCTTGTGAGGGTCGAAGTTGTGGACCCTCACTAGACCTCCACTGATAATGACCTGGCTAGGAACAGCAGAAGCAACTCCCTGTTGCTCTCTGCATGGTGTCTCCTGGCACAAGAGAAGAGGTGGTCTTTTACTACTAGGCAATGGTGAAAGTCCTGACTCTCCACCCAGCCTCCTTTGACACTTCCCTAACATTAATATTGAATGAGGATGACACCATTCCAGTGGGTTGGGTGAGGGCCACTTTGTTACTTATGGGAAAGTGGAAATCTAGTGGTCTCCTGACACTGTGGCAGGATGACCTTATTATTCCCTGAGGAAAATGAAAGTCTAAGACATCTACTTGACGTTCTCTGACTGCACCCCAAAGGGGATGTTTGGTGCTTTGTTAAAACTTGGCAACAATGGAAATTTCAGCTCCTCACTCAGCCTCTACTGGAGTTAGAGCCACAGTTTCTGTGTGTGTGCGCGCGCGCGTGTGTGTGTGTGTGTGTGTGTGTCTGTGTGTGTGTGTGTTGTGTTGTGTTGTGTTTTCCTGTGGTGTTTGGCTAAAATACAGTGGTTAAGAAAGTTTACTGTCTAAATATTTTCTGTCTTGCTAGGCTGCCCCTTTCTTTTTTCTTTTCTTTCTTTTTCATTCTTTTTTGTCTGACTAAAGGAGACTTTAAGGGGCTTTATTTGCCAGCTCCTTTAGCTCCAAGTTTGGCATGAACATGTCAAAAGGAAATCTAGGAAACTCATTGCCATGTCAAACCTTGGATCCCAAGGTCCTCAGATTATTTGATGTCTATCTACCTTTCAGAATTTTTGCTGCCAGAGTCCAACTCCAGGAGGGAATCAGGACCTGAATGGGGAGAATCAGGAACAGCAAAGAAGAACAACAGGAGTCAACTTCTTGGGTAGAGTTCAGGACTCTGCCAATTTTTGTTCAATTCTTGCATGCTTATATAGTTTTTTTACTGACCCCTGTACCCACAAAAATGCAACACACGTTACACATTAAATGTTTACATCATGTTTTTTCCTTTTGTTTATGGGGAAGTTGACCTTTACAAGTTTCTTTTTGTTCCTTCCTGCTACCGGTGGTGTTATTTATGTAACAAAACACCAGCTGTCAAGAATTTATCCGCCACAACCTGTGACCTCTAGGCCAACTGAATCTCTTCCCTTCGCTATTCTATTTCTTTTCCTTTACTATTTTCTTAATACACTTTTAGCAGCAGTATATTGACTTGTTTTCTCTTTTATATAACCACGCTTATCTTACCCACTATGAATTCTTAATACTCTATTTAAAAATTTAACTTTCTTAATTCTAATTGCCTTATCTATATTACTTGCTATTTTCTTATCACCTATTTTACATATTATATTTCTAAACAAAATTTACATCTAAATCTACACTTATATATGAAATTAATCTTACTTCTAATCCTAAATATATTTAATTTTAAACCTACATTAAGTGTGTATAATTTTAAGTTTACCTTAAAACTTAATTATTTCCTATTCCTTCTATTACTTATATTTAACTAATACCTACATCTATAATAAACATTTCTTTTAATTATAACTGTTATTTATTTAATTCTAATCCTTACTTTGTTTCTTAAATCAAAAGGCATGTCTGTGACTTGTTTTTCCCAAAACACCTGTTTTTAGAGATACTCTGTCTCAGTTTCTCACTTCCTCATCAATCACAACTGTCAATGTTGTTACTTATAAAAGGTATGAGGAAGTACTTGTTTTTCCTTTTTAGCTAAAGGTTGCAGAAATTCATGGGAAAGGGGGTAGCAAAACGTTCCCTTGTCCCTTCAGAGGGGAAATTTTTGCTGTTGAGTTCTTTTTACATTTCTATACATAGGTTTACTGCTAATTCCACATCCTTGCACATTCTAGCTAATTGTTTTATTTATCAAGGGAAGTGTTTTTAAAGCCTAAGCACGCATTCCTTTAAGACCAAAAGGAGTCTTTCAATAGGATCCATGGGGCTCTGCCTCTATCATGGCCACTTCCCACTGGGGCTCTGCTCCCAGTCAGCGTTTTTCCCATTTTCGGGTAACCTCCATTTTGCCTCTTTAGGAGTTGCGGCTTCCGGCATTTTGCATTTAATGTCCAGAGTTGTTGGGAGCCAGCCTTAGAGGCCCACCTGATTGACAGGGTCCTGGTGGGCCAAAGACCCCGGGCTGCAGGGCGAGTCTGGGAAGCTGAGACCCTTCTGTCTTCCATCTTTGCTGTTGGTACGGCTGAAGAAATTCTGTGCAGTCCTGGAAGAAGAAAATGGCATGTTTATGTGAAGTACTCACAGCTAACCTGAGAATATCATGGTTCATTTTTCCATTTTCCCACTATGCCACTTGGGCTTTTCTAACATATGCAAGGGTTAAACTCTGAAGCACATCAAGAATGCTTTCTTTCACTTGGTTATAAGTTACTAGATATTGCCTGAGTAAAAAATGATATGAATATATTCACTCATTTAATTTAGAATCACGTAGTTTAATGTTTAGACATAGGCTTTTTAGAAACACAAGTTTATAGTAAGTTCATTAGGAATTCATTATAAGTTCTAACATTTATCTAGGAGTTATGCAGGTGATTTATAACACTGTTTTCACAGACTTAGGATAAAGATTAATCGTTAAGGTTTTTACTTAATTCAATAGTTAAAACCCTAAGTTAACATTTATAGAGTGGGTTTTCACTGAATTCATAATATACTAATCAGATACTTTTATGATAAATTAACTAAAGACAGAAAGCAACCTTGGAGGCCTGGGAAACATCATTAAAAGTTTCTTTTGAGTTTTCTTTAGAAATAAACACTGCAGGATAAGAGAAAAGTAACAAAGACACCCAAACAAGAAAGGCGATTACAAAGCTCTGAAGGTCATAGAAGCCCCAGAAGGAAAACTACTGCTACATGAAGAAATGTGCACTTGGAAACTTTCTTGAGACATTTCAAGGACTATAATTTTGGACTTTGGACGAAAACTATCATTTTTGGCTTTATGAATAAGACTCATTGTCTGAATGTTTATAGGGATCTTGACTTGTTTATTGCTAAGACCACTAGATGGTGGTAACTTTTAAAGGATATGTACATGAAGGAATTTTCTTTGTCTTGTCCCTTTATAAATGGTATAAAAGCTTTCCATTAGCCAACATTAAACGTCATCTGTTCAGCAAGCAGGTCTCCGAGTATAATATTTTCATCTTTCGCCTATCCATCTCTCCTTCAGGAAACCTCATGACCCGGAAGGGGCTGGACCCCCACACAGAATTTTTAGCTATACCTGAGGACAACTATGAAAAGATATGCCTACTCCATCTCTCAGAACTGTTGACTATTTTTACCAAATTCTGATGTAGCTTGAGAAAACAAAGATTAAACAGCAGTCATTTAGTTAATTCATCTCTACCTTCATTTTCATAACATTCATTAGAGCCCCACTATGAGGAAATTACTGTGGTTTATGCTGGTGACTTGAAGATATATACAGTTTCTGCCCTTAGGGAGTCAAACATCTGCAGGAGAACCACAATAAACAAGCAAAAATGAAACAAATTGTGAAAAGTGTTAAAGTAGAGATATGTATAGGGCACTATGGACAGCAACTAATTCAATACAAAAAAAGTGAAGCAAAAAGGAATATCCATTTTAGCTGAGACTTATAGGACAAATAAAGGTTAGCTAGGTAGCCCAAGGTAAAGGTCAACCTGTTCAAAAAAACCAACCTTCCTCATAAAGATAAAGAACTATACTGGCAGACACAGTATCATGAAAGAACACAGTATAGTTGGGATATGCCAGTGTTCACTGTGACATTGTGGAAGGGTCTGGAACCATAACAACTGAGGAGAAGTTACAGTTTCATCAAAAAGAACCATTTTTATATGTCATGATATATGCTTTTGTTATTAAATGACAGCAACAGGAATGCCTAGAAATTTTTAACAATTAGATCTACTTGATATTTCTAAAACAAAATGTATACAAAAACAAAGCATAAAAATGATGTGCTAATTTAAGAGTATATTTGTGTATAAGAATAATAAAATATATATGATTCTTTCCACTTTTTAAAATGGAATTGTCACTGTGTTAAAGAGGCCTTTCCTGACCACCCTCTGAATTATTTCACACTATTATCACTGATTAGATTTTTGCTTGTTTCCTTCTATTACTATTGCAACTCTTACAATTCATTTGCTTGTTGACTTATGGACTGTTTGCTTATTTATTGGTGTAACTGCATGGACTGCTACTGTGAATGACACAAAGTGTTTGCTTAATGAATATCCTCATGCTAGTAAGCAATGAGTTACTGGCAATAATGATCACTGAACTAAAAGGCAGAGGGTCTTTGTATTAACTTGTTCAGATTTTTATCATTATCCTTCCACCAGCACCAAGAAATTGCTGCTTTCCTACTTGAGCAAAGAGGCATATACTCCTCTTAAAATTATAGCATGAAGAATAAATGCTAATTACTTCAATTGTGCACCAATCTCCTTGCTTCTTTAGTGTATTCAGAGGTCCCTGAAAAAAACACTTCCCACTTGTTATTTTGTTATGTAACAGCATATTATGGTACAGTCTAAAAGTTAGCTTCAGTGGTTGGAGTCATTCATGGTTGGAGAACCGAACCAGAGTCAGAGTGGCACCCTAGTAAGAAATAAGTCAGTCTCTAAAACCAACATATGACCTCTTTGGAATGATTATGTCTTCAGTTACTATTTGTACCATTAGCACCTCCTTTAGATATTGATAATTAAAAATAACTTTGAAAATGTCACCATTATTCAGGAGAAGTAATTCATTAAATAAGCAATTTTCAAAACAAATGGATAAGATCTCTGTTTTTTTTTTCCTTTTTAAGGGTAATTTTTAATGACGTGTGTGTGTATGTGTGTGTTTGTGTGTATGTGTGTGTATGTGTGTGTGTGTTACTCTGATGCCTATACCTCTGTTTAGAGTTGAAGTCCTTATATCATTTACCCAAAGGCCGTAATCTAGAAATACTTCTCACCAAGTGCTAACTATGGACAAGTGCTTAGAAAAGGAATGGAAAACTTCTTTAGCATAGCTTGCAAATCTGAATGTAAAAACAACAAAAGGGCTGGGCTCGGTGGCTCAGCCTGTAATCCTGCGCCTTTGGGAGGCTGAGCTGAGTGGATTGCCTGAGCCCGAGGGTTCGAGACCCACCTGGGCAACTTGGTAAGACCTCATCTCTACAATAAATAAAAAACTAGTCAGGCGTAGTAGCGCATGCCTGTAGTTCCAGCTACTTGGAAGGCTGAGGCGGAAGGATCGCCGGAGCCCAGCAGGTCGAGGTTGCAGTGGCCGGGAGTGGCCACTGCACTCTAGTCTGGGTGACAGAGTGAGACTCTAACTCAAAAAAAAAAAAAAGGAAGAAAGGAAGGAAGAAAAAAGGAAGGGAGGGAGGAAGGAAAGAAGGGAAGGAGAAAAAAAAAGAGGCAGAAAAATATTAGGAAACTGATCATGACTCTTTTTTAGAATGTGGAGGATAAAACATTAGTATTTTATACCATCTTGAATTTAAAATAATAAAGGTATAGTTTATTTCCTCAGTTCTTGTTTCATCCCCTGAGCTGTCATGAATTAGTTGTCTTCCAAAGCAGTTCATAAACTTCCAGATGATTTTTAACCACTGCCAGGGAAGAATGCAGGAATGAACCTCCTCTACTCTTAAAAGGTAAATGCCTTAGTCAGTGTTGTGTTGCTATAAAGGAATGCCTAAGGCTGGGTAATTTATAAAGAGGGAAGTTTTGTTGGGCTCAAGATTCTGATGATTGATGAGTTTCAGATTGGGCAACTGCATTTGGTGAGAGCCTCAAGCTTCTTCTATTCATGGCAGAAGCTTCAGGGGAGCTGGTTTGTAGAGAGATCAAATGGTGCGAGAGTAGGCAAGGAGTGGGAGAGGTGCCAGTCTCTTCTTAACAACCAGCTTTTGCAGGAACTAACAACATGAAAATTCACTGACCTCCAAAGGAGACATTAATCTATTCATGAGGGATCCATTCCCATGACCCAAATACCTCCCATTAGGCACCCTCCTTCAACATTGATGATCAATTTCAGCATAAGATTTGGAGGGGACAGACATCAAAATCATAGCAGTAAACAAGCATGGATAAACACAAATACTAAATCCCAACTTACTCCATGCAAAGATCATGATCTGTACATATAAAAGTAACATGATACTTTGCCATCTTTCCTAAATATGATCAACATCCCCATATATCAGTGGTTCTCAAAGTATGGTCTCTGGACCAACAGCATCAGCATTACCTGGAAAATTGTTAGAAATATAAATCCTCTGCCCAATCCTTAGACCCACTGAATCAGACACCTTGGTGGTGGGGTCCAGTAGTCTGTGTTTTAACAAGCCCTCCATGTGACTCAGGTACATGCTCAAGTTTAGAACTACTGCCATACAAAATTGAGATACTCCTTTTCTCTGTAGCACCAACAACTTGTATAACACAGTTTCACTTAAGAGAAATGATCATTCTTGGGTCAAATTTGAGAGTGGAAACAACCCAATACAAAATAATAACCATGACAATTTGCGTAGTTCACATCTCAAAACAATCACAAAGAGACTAGGAAAAAAAATGTTTATTTATTCTCCCCTAAGACAGGGATTATTCTTCACAAACATCTGAAATAGTGGCATGATGGCAGTTTTTCACAGACCCTGGATCTGAGCAGGGCCCACATGCCCAGGCCATGTGCAGGCCACTTGAAGAGCAGGGGGCTTTTGGCCTTTCTTAGGTACTGAGACAAGCTAGACTGTGAGTTATCTTTCTACTGTTCTTGAAATTTGACAGTTGCTGTCACAAGGATGAAGGATTTTCCTGGAGGTGACTTGATGAAGCTTTCCAACTCCACCTCTGTACTAAATGCGCTAGTGCAATAGGCATGTTATCTGGTTTTCTGAAGCTATGCCATGCATCACATCAAACTAAGAATCCATGGAGGTTTCTGTCCTCTTAAAAATGTTGTTAAGAAGATCTTCCTCCTGGTGTGGTCTTGTTTTTACTGATTTTGAAAAATGATAGCTTATGGGCAACTCAAACACTAGAAGTGCTGTAGAGTACATCTGACAGACAAGAGATTTATAACAAACACATTTTAATTTTGGAATAATCCATGCTCTAATTCCTTCATTATGAGTACCCATTTTTGAGAACACAGTTCTCAAAATTCCACTTCAAAATTCTCTACTTGTTAATTGCACTGTTTTGCTGTTTCCATCTAGGAAATGTCAGTAACTGTAGGGAGTCAGCCTGAACACCAAAATTTTTTGTTTGTTTGTTTGTTTGAGTTGGAGTCTCACTCCTTTGCCCAGGCTGGAGTTTCAGCGATCCTTCCTCCTCAGCCTTTCGAGCAGCTGGAACAACAGACACGTGGTACCACGCCCAGCTGTTTTTTATTTTTATTTTATCTTACAGATGAGGTCTCGCCAAGTTGCCCGGGCTGGTCTCAAACCCGCGGACTCAGGCAATCCACTCGCCTTGGCCTCCAAAAGTGCTGGGATTACAGGCTGAGCCACTTAGCCCAGTCATTTTTATAAAATTCACTTTTGCCTATTCCAGTATTAGGTATTTCCCAAAAGGGTCATGACGAATTTAATCTAACATAATTTCCATCCTTTATTGATATCAATAGAAAGATGTTACAATTATTAGAAGAAGGTCACAACAAACACTGACGCTGAAATTTAAGCATTGATTCCAAGGCAAGTTCTCACATTCAAAGGCAAGTTGTGTTTACAACTATGATATACCATAAACCACCTTAAATAAAGCCTCCCCAAGTTGGTGCCAAACAGAGTTGAATTTCAATCCTTAATAAATTTGGAATATCGCCTACAGTATTTTGTGTACAGTATTTTGTGTACAGTATTTTAACTGCAGAAGTGTATGGTCTGTGAAAAGAAAATAGTTTCCAAATGTGTTTTTACCCCAGCAGACCTGCCCTGTCTGAGGCAGAATAGCTAAGCTCACCACTCAGTTGAAACTTGCTAATTTCAGCAATTTACCTCCACTGCATGTATATGTTTCTGCCATATGTGCACTTTTCACTTAGTTAAACATGCAATCCATACATTATATTAAGTGCCAATTACCTCAGGGAACTGGCTTGGGTGTTAAAAGAGATGAATATGGGAAAACAAAATTCATGACATTTATTTTTTAAAATATCATTTTTCACCTCACCCAACAGAGTTGTTTATTTTCTTAGGAATTTATATTTTTTTGATTGCAAATTCCACTATTATTTTTGTATGTTCGCTGCTTATTCTTGGAAATAAGTTTCTAGGTTTACTAAATGTAGTGTTTCTCTAAAAATTCCCATATGATATTGCTCACTTGGTCTGACTACCTCATTCCTGTACATGAAGAATCCAATTAGCTATTGAGAAGTTACATAGTATTTAAACCACATAATACAAATAAATTTCTACAATATTTTATGGACTAACTCAATTTCCATTTGTTTCCAGATAATTCTTACATTTTATACTAGACACAATTCTAAAGAGAATACAAAGATAACTAAGAGTAAGAGCTTGTCTAGGAGACTGTAGTCAGGATAGAAATATGGACAAGTGATCTGAGAAGTATACAAAAAATGTTGTCATCGATCTTCAGTTCTTGCCCACTTTCAGAGTCACAAATTGTTTGAGATGTTGATGAAAGGTATGCATCTGGAAAAATTCATATACACAAAATTTCAATTATAATAGAACATCCCATCAATGAAACATTAAGCCTCATTCATGATTCTGCGTTAGAGGAACTAGAAGAGTGCTAAAGAATCATGATAGACACTATTTCTATTGGAAAAACTTTGCAAAGCTTTTATGAAGAAATAGATTTAATGCAATCTTAGCAAAGTTTCAGGGTTTTCTCAGGGAGATGTTGGGAAAAGCAGAACATATTTGGGATATGTTCAGAAAGATGTAACTAAACCTCCACAGACTGTAAGGAACAAGGAGTATTTTAATAGGAGCAATTACTACAAATTTCATATAGAAGCCATATTTGACAGGAATTTGGATATTAGGAGTTGACTTGATCCTGACTTGAAGATCTTTTTAGCTGATGTCTAAACTAAGTGAATCCAAAGTAGAAGAAGCTACATGTAGAAGCAATACAGAAGAAAGTTTAGAAAATGGAAAGAGTGCAGTAGATCAAGCAGGAAGCTACTTGCAAAGTCAAAGTGAGCAATAATATCATTCAGGGTTCAATGATGATAATGCAAAGGATGCTACCACCACAGGGATGGTATTAATACAACTGTATTAGCATGTGAATATTTTTGAGGTACCAACAATCAGATGTCATTGCAATAAACATTATAAAGCAAATCAGAATAAATTATTCTCATCTGGCTTTCATGGAAACATAAATACCCAATGCTTGACAGCTATACAGTTTCAGTCCATTATAATATTGTCTTTAAGGTAAGAGAGATATTACAGTACAAATGAGTAATTGCTTTAAGTGACAAATTCCAATATGTGTACACTTTTAAAAATCTCTCAACTAAAAGAATAAGCCAGAAAACCATAAAGGGAATTTTTTTTTTTCTTTTTTTGAGTTGGAGTCTCATTCTGTGACCCAGACTGGAGTTCAGTGGCCGCTCCCGGCCACCGCAGCCTCGACCTGCTGGGCTCCGGCTATCCTTCCGCCTCAGCCTTCCAAGTAGCTGGAACTATAGGCACGCGCTACCATGCCTGGCTAATTTTTGATTTATTGTAGAGATGAGGTCTCGCCAAGTTGCCCAGGCGGGTCTCAAACCTGCGGGCTCAGGCAATCCACTCACCTCAGCCTCCCAAAGCCTCAGGATTACAGGCTGAGCCACTGAGCCCTGTTTATAAAGGGAAATTTTAAAGATGGACATAAATTTAAATTATGCTTTTGCTTAATGGATGTCTTTGAGCCAAAAGTTCAAGTTGCTTTTCTAGATCAAAAAAAAAAAAAATCATTTCTAAAGAAAGAGTCTGGAGGTCTCTCTTTTTTTTCTCTATACTCTTTCAGGTAAACCTAGTTCATTGCAGTTCAGTAAATTATTACTGGATGACTAAAATGTGTAATAAGGTATTTTGTTTGTTGAAGATAGAGCAGTAAGAAGACAAAATGAGTAAACTATTTTATTACAAAAGATTAGTGAGGAAATTTTTTGAAGATCAACTGGCAATAAGATGAGAGATGATTTTAAGGCAGTGCTTCTCCACCTTGTCTGCATATTGGGATCACCTGGGAGTTATATGAAATACTATACCTGACATTCACTCTCATAGATATCATCTTAATTGGCATGGTTTGTAGGCAGAATATCAAGATTTTAAAACATTTGCTCAGGTGTTTTAAATGTGCAACCAAGGTTGAAAATCTCTGCTTTGTGAAAGAGTTGATATTTAAGATAAAGTCTTGATGTATGGATAACATCTTGACAGACAGAGATAGGGGTAGAGCTAGAAAGACATTTGCAAAAAAAAAAAAAGGAAGGCAAAGATGCCTTATATAGCAAGTGAGTGGGAGAAAAAATAAAATATGTGATATCTGGCTATAATCTGGAGTACCTTGTAGAACAGGCATTAAAGAATCAGGGGACCCGGGCACGGTGGCTCAAGCCTGTAATCCCGGTATTGTGGGAGGCCAAGGCAAGAGGATTGCCTGAGCTCAGGGGTTCAAGAACAGCCTGGGCAACTTGGTGAGACCTTGTCTCTACAATAAATCAAAAAATAAGCTGGGCATGGTAGCACACCTGTGGTTCCAGCTACTTGGAAGACTGACGTGGAAGGATCACCAGAGCCCAGCAGGTCGAGGATGCAGTGACGGTGAACGTGCCACTGCACTCCAGCCTGGGCTACAGAGTGAGACTATGACTCAAAAACAAAACAAAACAAAAATAGAAGGAACACTTAATAAAACCTAGAATAACCTGGTTTAAGTCTTGAATGTGACCTTACTGATTGTGTGAATTTAGACTATTCACCTAACTTCTGAATACAGTGCTAGTTTCCTCATTTGTAAAATGAGAATAATAGTCATTTCTCAAGTTACATAGAGTTATTAAGCACTGTTGCATTAGAGTTCTCCACAGAAATAGAATCTGTATGACACACTCATGATTTATTTTAAGGATTTGGTTTATATAATTATGGAAGCTGAGAAGTCCCTGATCTGCCCTCTGTCTTCAAGGTGAGGGCTTAGGGAAACCGGTGGTGGAGTCCCAAGAAGTTGAGGACCAATAGCGTAAGACCCAGTTGAGAGCAGGAGAAGACCAATGTTCCAGCTCAACTAGTCAGGTAGAAAAAGTGATTTCCTCTTGCTGAACCATTTTGTCTTTTGATCTTTACAGATCTCACTTGTCCCACTGCTTCTCCTGACACAGGCATGGAAATCTCTGTCCCATAACCTTTTTTGATATCACAGAGTCTCCCAACCCTTATTTAACCTAACATCCCTGAAAAGTGGAACATTTGTAAATATTATTTGAAATGGTGTGTGGTTTAGGAAGAATGTTGGTGATTACGTGAATTGAAGATTTCCTCTTTCATTTTCTCTCCTACAAGAAATGGCCAGGGTCAAGGATGTTTTACATTAACAACGAGGAAGAGAAATTTTATTCCCTATTAGCATTTTTTTGTTTATTAGATTTTAAATGTAAGGAACTAAAAGGTCAAGGACAAATAGATGTGGCTTCTCTTCTCCTGTCACTACTTGTTCCTCTTGGAATTCCTGCCAAGGTAGGGATAAATAGATGCTCTTGTGCTCTAGATTGATCCTTCTGAAAATATCTATCTTAACCAAGAATCTCTGAAGTTAGAACACAGTACAGCCCAGTGAAGTGTTGGAATGAAAAAAATAGAGCTTCTCTTTATGATTTTTATGTCACCTTTGTTTCATTTCTTTTTTGTTTTTGGAGACTTTTAAAAAATGTTTATAAAGGCACAATATTTTATGTATATAAGGTCAAATTAAATTGGCTGTATTAAGGTACAGGCTCCATTCTTCATTTACATTTCAAGTAATATTGATGGATGCTAAAAAATAAAAAAATAAGATGGCGTTTTCTGGTTTGAACTCATCCTTCTCTGGGGGTTGAAAGGAGCACTTTTTTATTTGTTTCTTTTCTCTAGCTCTTAATGCATGTTGGCATGGTCTGGGTTGGCTTTCTATAATCCAAGAGGTTCAAATTTGACTTTTATGTGACAGCTTGGATAGAATAAGGCAAGAAAAGTCTTTCAGCTTACTCTGGGTGAATCTTTATCCAGAATCAGAATAAAAGATCCTTTTACCAGAGATATACTTTGGAATTGAAGTAAAATTCTTAAAGCAATAAAGATTTATTTCTGCTTCATCATTATTTTTTCAGTCCAGAGCCTGGAAGGGAGCCAATGACTCACTCAAAGTATAATAGAATTTAATGAGGAACTATTTATAGAGATATGGGCTATGGGAACCAGGAAGGGTAGTGAGGTACCCAGATGCTAGCAAACATACTTGAGTGTGATCTGTACAGGTCTTAAGAATAGAGAAGCTGTTATACGCTAACAGAGGGTATACTTGCGTGTTCAGGATTTTGTTCTTTTGACAAAAAACCTTCTTCAGCTCAACCTAACTTTGACATAATGTACAGGTATAAAAGTAATCACTATTTTTTTCTTTTGGGTTCTTCTTTATTATGAAAAAAGAGACTAATCTCTTAGCTCTTAGAAATTCATCTTTATTTTTCTATTGTTAAATTTGTTTAAGTAGTACCTATAAAATATGAATAATATCCAGACCTAGAAAAGAGTTACATTTTCCCTAAATGAAATACAAAAGTTCTGAATAGTTCTTCCATCCTAGTGATTTATTTTTCCTTGATGTAGATGGAAAGATTCCTAGAGTTATCTTAAAATTGTGTGTTAGTGATACAAATTTCTTAAACCTTAATATTTATGATAACATTTTAATTATTCACATCTGAATTCCTTGTTCTGTCCTTAGTTCTTCTCCACTCAGGACAACAATGCCTTAGATTCACCCAAATTGATTAGTATAATACTTCTCAGAATAGTCTCAATTCAGGCCAAATTGATCAATGTAAAGATAACTGCTGAGGCCAGTACAAAGCTACAATGTCTTCCATTTTATTGACACCATAGGTATGTCACTCTGTGGTATAAACTATAGCATACTTCTTTACCTTTGAAAATATATCTCTTGTTAGTCTGTCTTATGCATACTAATGCATTCTTAAGCACTGTCTCAAGTAAGACTATCTTTTATTAAAACAGAAGATTAGCACAATACCCTTTCCTATAGTTATTCATGGAAATCAGAGACCCCTGGGAGACTGAGAAAATCAAAACAGTATATTTGGGTTGAGGCTGCTGAGAAAGAGGCATCATGTAATGGGTGGAGGGGGAGGAATCAACAAGAAATGAAGGAAAGGAGAAGGAGAAATGTCCCAGAGAGCACAGATGCAGAACTCCCACTTTCCACTGGGTTCTTTGAAGGGAAGATATTCAACTCTTCGAAACTTGGGACTTCAGCAGCAACAGAGGGTTTAACAAACAGCCACCCTGACAGAGTTTATTAAATAAATGTAGAAACTGAATTCTGCTCACTTAAGTACTTTTTCCATCTTCTCATTTAAAACAGCACTGTTTTCAGAAGCAAACTTGCTCTTCTCTGTGTTCATTGCCCTCTTTTTTTATTATTATAAAGATGTGGGGTACAATTCAGGGTTAGGCATACATACATTTATTATGAAGGTACCCTTCTAATAAACACCTTCCACCTGAACATAGTAAGAAATCTATGTGCCATCCTCCACCTATCCCCACATACATGTATTTCTTTTTTTCTTTTTTGAGTTGGAGTCTCACTCTGTCACTCAGACTGGAGTGCAGTGGCAGCTCCCGGCCACAGCAGCCTCGACCTGCTGGGCTCCAGCGATCCTTCCGCCTTAGCCTTCCAAGTAGCCGGAACTACAGGCGTGCGCTACCACACCCGGCTAATTTTTTGATTTATTGTAGAGATGAGGTCTCGTCAAGTTGCCCAGGTGGGTCTCGAACCCGAGGGCTCAGGCAATACACTCACCTCGGCCTCCCAAAGTGCTGGGATTACAGGCTGAGCCACCGAGCCCGGCCCATACATGTATTTCATGAGATGATAATTACTCTCTTTATATGTGATAAATTTGGATCGACTCTATTCTCTTCTATCCTTTGTGTTCTGTTCTCCCATTCCATTCAATTCCATTACTCTTCAACAAATTTAAAAAGGCAATACTAACTTATAATTCACCAAATTGATTTCATGGTTCTCTAATAAGTTTTGGATCAGCAAATGGGCCACTCAACCTCAAGCTCATGGATCATTCAAACCTGTAGTTTGAGAAGTATGACTCTAAAAATCTCAATGTGCCCTTTGGTAAGAGACATTTATACTCACGAGAAGCCTTAGTGCTTCACCTCAGAAATGTCTATGAACCAGAGAGAAACCAAAATCACAATACTTCTTTTTCAATTAAAATAATGTAGTTATAAATGTTAATAAAATTGGAGCCTTTCTGGACTCTGAACTTTACCAGAGGGTTTTTAGAACTAAATCAAATGTTCATATGAAAGAACTGCTAGTATTTAAGTATTTTACCTAACATTGATGAGAAGACTTTTTGAATAAACCTAGGTGTGTTCAAAGAAAACTTAGCTGATTCCTCTAAAATGAGATTTTTCTGCATTTTACTGGAGTAAAATACAGAGTTGATGGGAAAATATTAATATTCCAAATGCCATACTTGTGAAAAGCCTCAAGCACTCTGCCAGATTTCAAGAGAAGAAATTTTATTTGAAACATAGATCAATCATTTTACAAAAAATTTTTCATATTGCCACCTTAGAAATTCACAGAGTCAGATCCTATCCTTTTACAATGGCTATTGAAATTTTAGTCTAGGGCAGAGCTCGTCCACATGATCATTTGATTGGGCCATCCACAGTGATGCAATCCCAGCCAGCCTGCTATCACAGATCCCTCAGATATGCTGATTTAGTAAAATACTGGCAGATATAACCAAAATGGCATCATTGTTTTCTTTTGATACATTCTTTTTTCTTTTTATTAAATTTTACTTTATAATAGAGATGTGGAATACAAGTGAGAATTAACTATATAAGTAGGCTGCATGCAGGTGAGGTGTGGGTTTCTAAATGACCCTCACTCCCCCTCGTAATGGACCAGGTACCCTTTGTGTTGTTATGTACCCCCTGTCCTCCTCCCTCTCTCCCTCCCTTAGCAGTGCCCAGCAACTAATATAACTAATGTTCAGGACCCACTTACGAGTGAGAACATGTGGTATTCAGTTCTTTGTTTCTGTGATAGGTCACTTAAAATAATGGCTAACTCCATCCAATTTGCTGCAAAGTCCATGGTTTTGCTCTTCATTATGACTGTGTAATACTCCATCATGTATATGTACCTCATTTTCTTTATCCAGTTTATTTCAAAGGGCAGTAAGATTGGCTCCATGTTTTTGCTGTTGTGAATAGTGTGACAATAAACATGCATGTGCGGGTGTCTTTTTTATAGAATGGTTATGGTCCTCCAGGTACATTCCCAGGACAGAGAATGCTAGATCATATGGAAGGTCAATTTTCACTTCTTTTAAGAATCACCACAGTGCTTTGCATAGAAGTTGAACTAGCTTGCACTCCAACCAATAGTGTAGAAGCATTATCTTTTCTCTGAATCCACACCAGCATCTATTTCTTTCTTTTTTTTTTTTTTTTTTTTGACTTTTAAATGATGGCCATTCTTATCAGTTAGGTGGTATCTTATTGTAGTTTAGATTTGCATTTCTCTGATGATTTGTGAAGTGAGTACTTTTTCATGGGTCTGTTAGCTACATGTGTATCTTCTTTTGAGAATTGGCTGTCCATGTATTTTGCCCACTTTTTAAAGGAGTTTTTTGTTTTTGTCTTTGTTTTGTTTTGCTTTTTCACTTCATTTGAGTTCCTTGTAGAACCTGCATGTTAGACCCTTGTCAGATACATAATTTGCAAATATTTTTCCCATTCTGTAAGTTGTTTCTTTACTCTCATAGTGGTTTATTTTACTGTGCAAAAGTCTTTCAATTTGATGAGGTCCCATTTATCTATCTTAGCTTTTATGGCATTCACTTTTGAATACTTGGTAAAGAGTTTGTTGCCTACTCCAATGAACATAAGGATGTTTCCCACATTTGCCTCTAAGATTCTTATAATTTGTGGTTTTACATTTAGGTCTTTGATCAATTTTGAGTTGCTTTCCATATATTTTGATTAGTAGTGGTCCAGTTTCATTCTTCTGCATGTGGTCAGACAGTTATCTTAGCACCATTTACTAAATATAGTCTCCTTTCCCCAGTGGTTGTCATTGGTAGCTTTGTCAATGATGAGTTGGTTGAGAGATCGAGATTTTACTTCTGGAATCTCTGTCTTATTCCATTGGTCTATGTGCCTATTCTTGTACATACAAGGCTGTATTGGTAACTGTAGCCTTGTAGTAAAGTTTAAAGTCTGGAAGTGTGGTACCTTCCACTTGAATCCTTTTGCTGCAGATTATTTTGGCTATTAATGCTGTTTTTGTCTCCGTATGAATTTCTGCATTGTCATTTTCAGGTCTGAGAAAAATGATGTTGGCAATTTAATAAATATTGCATTGAATCTGTAGATTTGCTTTGGGTATAATGGACATCTAGATAATATTGATTCTTCTGATTCATGAGCATAGGATTATTTTCAATTTGTTTATGTCATCCTTGATTTCTTTTAGCAGCATTTTGTAGTTCTTGTTGTAAAGATCTTTCACTTCTCTGGTTAGATGGATACCAAGTATTCCTCTTCTTTTAGCTATTGTGAATGGGATTGTGCTTTTTATTTGGTTGTCCACGTGCTTGTTGCTGGTGTATAGAAATGCTACTGTATTGCATGCTGATTGTGTTCCTCAAGACTTTATCAAAGTTGATTATCAGTGAAAAGATGCTTTTGAGAGACTCCCTAAGGTTTTCCAGATATAGAATTATATTATCCACAAAAAAAGGAATAGCTAAACATTATCTTTTCTTATTTGGACATTCCTGATTTTCTTCTCTTTTCTGAATTCTCTAGCTAGGAATGCCAACCCTATGTTGAATAGGAGGGGTAAGAGTGTTCCCATTCTTAGGGTAAATGCTTGCTTCCAACTTCTGTCCATTGAGCAAAATGTTGGCTGTGGGTTTCTCATAGATGACTCTTACTGTTTAGAGGAATGTTCCTTCTTTGCCTAGATAATCAAGTTTTTTTAATCAAGGGATACTGGATTTTGTCAAATGCTTTTTCTGTGTCTAATGATATAATCATGTGGTTATTAGTTTTACAGCTGCTAATGTATTGAATTCTGTTTATGGTCTTGTGAATGTTGAACCAGTCCTGCATCCCAGGAATGAAGCCAACCTGGTCATGGTGGATAATCCTTGAGATGTGTTGTTGGATCCAATTTGCTAGAATCTTGTTGAAAATGTTTGCATCTATATTCCTCAAAGAGATTTGCCTATAATTTCCCTTTCTTGTTGTGTCTTTTCCTGGTTTGGATATCACTATGATGTTGACTTCCTAAAGTGAGTTGTGGAGAATTCCATCATTTTTGGTTGCCTGGAATATTTCCAATAAGACTGATATCAGCTTCTCCTTTCATGTCTTGTAGAATTTAGCTGGAAAGCCATTTGGTACATGACTTTCTTTCTTTCTTTCTTTCTTTCTTTCTTTCTTTCTTTCTTTCTTTCTTTCTTTTTTTGTGAGGAGATTCCTTATTAATGAGTCAATTTCCTGGATTGTTATTGGTCGTTCAGAGTTTCAGTTTCTTCTAGTTTCAAACTTGGGCAGTTGTGTGATGTCAGAATGTGCACCTTTTCCTTTAGGTTTTCTAGTTTATTTGCATACAGTATTTATAGTAATGTTTGACAATCTTTTGAATTTCTTCAGGGCCATTTGTGACTTCACCTTTCTTTTTCTCATTGTACTTATTTGGTCTCTCTCTCTCTCTCTCTCACTCTCTCAGTCTCTCAAATCAGTCTGCCCAAAGATTTGTCGATCTTATTTCTCCTTTCAAAGAAGCAGTTTTTTGTCTTGTTGATCCTTCAATAATATTTTTGTCTTCTATATCCTGCAATTGTGATTTAATCTCAGTGATCTGGATTCTTCTATTGAGGTTAAGATTTAGGTGATCTTGCCTTTTCAGCTCCTTTAGGCTGTCTACTTGTGATCTTTCTGTTTTCTTGATGTGTGCATGCAATATCATGAATTTTCCTCTTACCACTGATTTCATGGCATCCCAGAATTCTGATGAGATGTGTCTGTGTTTTCAGGAATCATTTTTTTCTGTCTTGATTTCTATGTTATTGTTTAGTGTCCATTTCTTTATGTGTTCTGGGATGATATTTTTGGTGGCAATATTTATTTTTATTCCTCTGTTATCTGAGAAGATACATGGTATTATTTCGATCTTTTGAAATTTGCTCACACTTGATTTATGTCTGAAAATGTGATTGATCTTGGAATATGTTCCATGTGCTGATAAGTAGAGTGTATACTAGTAGATGTTGAGTGATGCATTCTGTAGATGTCTATTAACAGACTTTTGGGTCAAGTTTCTTTATCCAGTTTATCACTCTATGTATCTTCAGTGGTGCATTTAGCCCATTCATGTTCAAATTGATTATTGAAATGTGAGCATTTATCCCTGTTATAAGGTTCTTAGGGGGTTGTCTGTCTCTTTTTTACTTTTGTATTTATGTATTTATTTATGCATTCTTATTTTTGTGAGTGCTTTGCATGCTCTGTTAACCCAGTGCTTGCCTGCACTTTTGTGATGGGTATGACCTTTTCTATATTTTTTTCTGTGTCCAACTCCTTCTTAAGTGTCTCCTGAAAGCCTGGTCTGGAAGTGGTATATTCTCTTAGGGATTGGATGTCTGAGAATGATTTTAGTTCTTCCTCAATGATAAAGCTTAGCTTGGCAGTGTAGGAAATCCTTGATTTGATTTGATAGCCTTTAAGAATGTTAAAAATTGGACTCCAATTCCTTCTGGTTTGTAGTGTTTCTGCAGATAAGTCTGGAGTGATTGTGATGGGTCTCCTATAGTAGGTCATCTAACCTTTCCTTCTCCCTGCCTTTAGAAGTTTTCTTTCATCCTTATTTTATGGAAGTGGATTACAATGTACCTTGGGAATGGTTTTCTCATATGATACCTTGAGGAGGTTTTTTAAAATCTCTTGAGCTTGGGTGGTCATCCTTCTAGTGAGATGTGGAAAGTTATCTTGAATGATCTCAAGGAACGCTTGTTCCATGGTGTTCTCCATTTTCCTTTCTGCTTCAGGGATACCAATCAAGTATAGATTTGACTTACTGACATGGTCTCACATCTCTCAGAGGCTTTGCTTCTTTTTAGACTTTTTTTCTATGTTTTTGAAACACTTGATTAGTTTCATATTTTGGTCTTCAAGCTTTGAGATTATTTCCTCTGCTTTGTTGACTCTGCTTCCTATGCTTGTTACTGTGATCTTAATTACCAGGATGAAGCTTTTCGTTTACTTTATTTCAGAATGGGCTTTTTTTTTTTTTTAGTTGGCCAAATCTACTTTTGCTTCCTGTACAACTTCAGTGATTTTTACTTTCAGTTTCTCTTTGTTCCTGTTCATTTTTGCCATTCAATCTCTGATTTTTTGCAAATGTCATCTAGGGTAGGTCATTCTGGGGTATTTCCATTGTTATGCTCTGATAGCTGCTTTTTTAGGCACTCCAATTTAGGACTTTGAGGGTTGTATGTGTTTTTTCTTTGATTTTTTTTCCTCATTTATGACAGGCCTATCTTTGCTCTCCATAATTTCTTTTTGGATTTGATGGTCTAAGGTGATTCAATTACCCTCTGTTCAAGGGATCTTTCTGTGGTTCAATATGTGTTATTCAGTGAGAGAGAGAGGGGTATTCTGCTCCGTGCTCCACCTTGTGGCAGGTTTTTGTCACTGCAGAATTTCTCTCCAACTGCTAAACTAGTTCGACCAGCTGTCAGCCATAACTGCTAGCATTCTGTGGTTAGTGAACAAGGAGGATGAGTCTCCTATCTTCCGTCTGCAGCCTACAGCCTATAGTCTAGGAGCCTTTTCACCGAATGTGTCCCTGGGTGTTTTTTGTGTCACTCACTCTCTGTTCAAGTCCACATTCTCTGTTCTTGAAATAAAGCAAAATCTTTGCAGCAGAGGAGGGGGTGGGTTCCACCTTGCTGGATGCAGGGCCTGGAAAAGGTTTTTCCTGATCTGACTGAGATGACCACCAGTCACTGGTAATGCATATCAGCTAGGTTCACTCTGCAAGTGAACCCTCCCCATGCATAAGCCACCAGCCTGGCGGAAAGCCATGTTCACGACGTCTGAGTCTCTATGGGCCTTTTTCCCATTCCACTTGGACTGTGATTGCCTACCATTATGCCCTGCCCATTACACATGGGACCAATAACCCATGCATGACTGGGAGGGGGTGAATTGTCCCAAAGCATTTTTGTCTCACCCATTTTCATCCACCAGACAAGACTTCGGTTCTTGTGCTACTTTGGTACATGGTAAGGTATGGGGTGCCCAAATTCCCATGTCCATCTCACTTTCTGGTCTCTATGTGTTCAAAAGACCTTTGCTGGATGCAGTGTGTCTCACCCATCCAAAAGTTTTCAAGCTGTCTCTGTTTACTGGCAGCTAGGTCCCTGTTCTCTCCCTTGTGTGTCAAGAGAGGTGTCAGTCTGCTGCACCTTGGTGGACATCTTGGATCTCTTACTCTTTTGATTTCATTTAATTTAAACAGAAACTTAATCTTTGGGTCAAAAGAATGTGTGTTTTGGTGGAGACTTTGTTGGTTTTAGTTTCTGAACAAACAGCTTGAAGCAAATTGTATACTCCTTTCTCATTTATCTATAAACTTTAGAGCTTGGTTAACTGAAACTGACTGTGTGCCATTTATAAAGTTCTATTGCTTAAGAAATTCAAAAAAGGAGACAATACAACTGTAATGAGTACATCTTACATAATTCATTGTCTTGAAAAAGATATAAGGCAGTAGTTTACTATTTCCCCTGACAAAATAACACTTATCCATTCCCTATCCTGTTCCCCTGCCCTAATATCTTATTCTTCTCTGAATCAGTAAAATCCTTGTTTCAAAAAATGCACTTCACTATTTACAATAGCAAAGAAATGAAACAAATCTAGGACTAGGTAAAGAAAATTTGGTATATATACTCCACAGAATACTCCTTAGCCATAAAATCAACAATATTATGTCCTTTGTAGTGACATGGATGTAACTGGAGATCAACATACTAAGGGAATCATAACAGAAACAGAAGATCGAATATCTTATTTTCTCGCTTGTAAGTGGAAGCTAATTACTAGGCACACATGGGCATAAGAATGGAAACAAAAGACACTGGAGCCTCCTAAAGGGGAGAGGGAGAAAGAGGGCTGAAAAAATATGCGTTGAGTACAATCTGAGTGACAGTTTCAGTAGAAACTCAAGCCTCATCATCTTGCAATATATCCATGTAACAAAATCTGCACATGTACTTCTTGAATCTAATTTTTTTTTAAATGCACTTGTTCTGCATACCCTGCCTGACTATCCTGTCCTCAGGCAAGGTGATGACACTAACGGACTATATCTGTAGTACCGGATACTGACTAGCACTTCCCACTGCTGCCCTGTCAGGTACCACCACCTCAGTTGTGGTGTGTGTGTGTGTGTGTGTGTGTGTGTGTGTGTGTGTGTGTTTGTGTGTGTGTGAGAGACATAAAAGAAAATCAAAACATTTGTGTTCTGAGTAAATGTTATAGTTCAGATGGGCCCAGACCACAAGACCACCATCAGACAATAGGAACATGTCAGAATTTATTTTTAAAATATATTCTGCATTTTCTTCCATACTGTAAGCACAATATAGATGTGAATCTTTGTCTTTTTTATTTGTTTATGAATTACTAGATGTAGAATGAGCCCAATGTTTGTTTCTAAGTAATTAATCATATCTTCATATGTGTATAAATGATATTAATGATTCTTTGTCTTATATATGGTACATTTTTCCATCTATAATCTAACTCTCGATTACTACTATTTTTTAGTGTAGATTACTTTTAATTTTTATAGAATTAAGTCCATCAGTCTTTTCCGTATGATCTCCTCAGCATCTTTCTATAGTATCACCCCAAAATTATAACATCTTGACTTAGCATTTTCTGTTTTATTTCTTCTTGTATGAGTGTCACTAATGTGTAATCCTAATCAACAGCATAGAGCCATTCAGACAACCCTGGCTATGAGAACTTATTAGGTGCCTAGTGTTGTACTAGGCATTGTGGGACATACAATTTATGTATAAAATAGAAACACATTAAATGTTTCTGCTAAATATACAATGAATAAATTTGTAAAATAATGACATGAGGAAGACTTAACTTATAGCTGACGATGGATTGCCAAAATAGATCAGGCTTGGTGTATTCAGCATACAAAACAGGATCAAATGACCTAGAGTGAGAAGAAAAGTTTAAATTAAATCTTAAAATTGTCTGATGGGCTCACCTAACAATGAAAAATAATAATTTTAGTTCACTAAAGCAATAAATCTATAGTTCCTAGCTCCTAGAATTAAAATGTCTGTAAAGTATAGTGTTCAATGTCAGTGCCTGAACCTTCATGGAAAAAGAGGGAAGGAAGGAGACAGAAAGAAAAGGAAGGAAAAAGGGAAGACAGAAGAAAAATGAAAAGAAGAGGATGAAGGGAAGAAAGGAATAAAGGAAGAGAGGGTTGGAGGGAGGAAAAAACAGAGGGGAGAAGAGAAGAAGAAAAGGAGGGAGGAAAGAAAGGAGGGAGATGAGAAAGGAGGCAGCAGGGAGGGAGAGAGAGAAGGAAAAGGGTTGTAAAGGGAGAAGAAGGAAAGAAAGGATCAAAGAAAGGAAGGAAGGAAGAGAGAGAAGGAAGAAGAGAGTATTCAGAAAAGTCCATTAGATTTCTATTGATTTCATGTAACTTCTTTTGAGTGGCTCCTACTGTATCGCATATCTTAGCATAAGCAATGCGTCCTATCTGGTAATAATTATATTTTCCTTGATTGTAATTCTTGGTTTGAGTTTAAGTCCTACAGTTGTAAGAAATCATACAACATGCCCAATTATCTTCAGAAGTTTTGGTAGTTATACTGGGAAGTAGAGTTGTTCTTTCTGGCTCAACATCAGCCAGAATGTCTAAGGATTCAAACTGTTACAGGCAGCAACTTGAAAGGACAAATGAATAGCAGTCAGTTGGCTTTCTTCACTCCTCCTGGAATAGTTCTTAAATGCTTGACTGAAATTGTCACTAAGTTACAGAAATAGTCCAGTCCTACTGTGCACACTGAAGGCAATAGCATCAAGTTCTTACAAACAATACATATGGTACAACTGATAGAGTATAGGCCTGATTTTTGTGCAGTTGTATGTGTCTTAAAGTTTTGCTAAGTGTGTAAGGTAAATCCTAGAGTGTGGTGATCAACTGTAGTGAGAAAGCGAGTAAATGTGAGAGAAAGAGAAGGTAGGAGTGAGCAGGAGGAAGAGGGCTGCTGAGTTACTGAAGTTGGACCTATTGAAACCAGCAGGTGCAAGAGAGCTCCTTGTGCTCTCTGAATATAACCTGGGCACAATCTCCCAGGGAGCTGTCTTTCTCTCTCACATTTACATGCAACAAATTTTAACCTTACAGTTGTCTTATCTCCATCTCTCCAGTTGATAGAACCAACATCTGTATGACATATATACAGGAAATGGAGCAAATCAGAGACCTACTGTGCTAATGTTACCAGTGTGTGCCCACATATGGGCAGACCTAGAAACAGTTGCCATGACTATTTTACTCAACTGAAAATCTCATTCTAATTTGTTATATCTGAAAATTCATAAAAGGATTCTTAATATAATTGTCCAAAGTTCTGCTGAGAAGTAGAGGTGAATTGAATGTGAATTGTATGCTTTTATGAGGAACTTCTAAGATCAAAGCACTGACCCTTGTCACTTGGACTAAATGCTCTTTTTATGTTTTCTTGCGGCACTGTAAAATAGAACACTCCTCTCTTTATCCTGCCAAAGTTCTGGAGGGAATTTGACAAATACATGCCATTTTGGTACTGTTTATTCATCTGTTTACATAGGATCTGTGCTTCACTTGTTACTGCCCAAACTTTGCTATTATTTTGTGTCCAAAAGTTAAAGATTCAATTTACATATGTATATTTTAAATATATTATATATTCACCAAACGTTTGTTTAGTTTCTAACATAACAGGTTCTGCACAACATAAAATAGGCTCTCTGTTGTGCTCTACACTACAGAGAAATAAAGAAAAATTGTTCTTTGTTTTCAAAGCAGGTTATATACTTGAGAAAATAGTTAAAGTATTTTCTATTTTTTCTTGTTTTTCTTCAATATAAGTCTTACATAAATTACTGTTTTAAGTCATGTTAATAATTGCATATGGCAGAAAGTTGCACATCAATTTTTGGTACATTTTTTGCAATTAATTGGGTTTTCTATTCAGACTTTTGTTCTGAGTGAGTAGAAATTGGCTTATTTACTACTGGGGTTTCTACAAGCATTAAATGTAATATTTTTAATGTAAGATAAACTTATACACCCTACTTTCTTAAATTACTTGCCCTTTCTTAGTTATTTTCCAGCTATGCATTAGTTGTAGATTAAAATGTCTATTTGGCCCTAGAAGTCGGATTTAGAAGTATGGCATAGATATTTAAGTCGTTGTTTTAGTTTCCCACTTTATTTAATTTCTTATTTGTTGCTTTGTGATCAAAGAATATGACCTATATTTTATTTTCTCTCTCTTTAAATGTATTATCTGTGCCTAATGCATAGTCAACATTTTTGAGACTATTCTGTGGGCATGTTGAAGAAGAGTCTTTTTATGTCTGTATAGCATGGAATTGAATATGTGCTGTATAATTATTAAATAATCATATAAATTATATTATTTAGATAGTCTTTATCTTCATTTAAGTAGATCCTTCTTGATCTGATTTGGAGCAAAAGAGGTGTACTAAAGCCTCCACTACTTATGTCTTTTCAATTTTATTTGATCTACAAGAGTTTTCACTTAATACATTTTAATGCTATGCGGGTTTATGACTTTCATATCATCATTGTAGATTTTACCATTTTACCAATAAAACATGACCTTCTTTGTCATATTTAGCTCATTTTACCTTGAATTTCACTTTGCTTCTTATTAATATTGCAACCCTGCTTAGTTTTTGTTGGGACATACAAGGACTTTCTTTGCTCATCCTTTTGTTTTAAAATTTTCAGTGTTTTTTGTAGGCTTAAATTTTTTTAGATACCAAATATTTAGACTGTTTTTGTTTAAATATATCTGAATATTTTTCTCTGTCTTCAATAGGTTTGAATTTAAGGACTTTTCAACTATAAAATCCTCTCATATCTTGTGAGAGGATTTTATAGTTGAAAAGTCCTTAAATTCAAATATATATATATATGTATATATATATATATATATATATATATATATATATATATATATATCCACATTGGTGCATTGGTGGATATAATTACTTGCTTAATTTATATAATTTACTGTATTTAACTTTATGAAACTATTTGGGTCAGAAGACATAGTGAAGATCCTGGGCTATCTAATAAGATCATGTGTCTATACGTATATAGGTAACTGGAGATTTTTGAAGTATCACCTTTCATCCTCTCACAGTTTTTCCAGACAACGTGAAAAAGAATGAGTAGTTAGGCTTTATTTTATTTAAGCTTCTTGTGTAAATATTGGTATTGTATAGGAAGAAAAATAAAAGACCAGAGAAGAAGTGATATAAGTAAATAATTAATTGTTTCAGTTAGTGCACTTCATTTGAGAGTACCAAGGACATTGAAATCATCTACCCATTAGTCTACCAGGAGGTGTTAAACATCTCTTCCTGGAAACAGTAATCAGGAAATTCTTGATAAACACAGACACTGGCCTAACCTGTGCTGTGTGTTTGAGCATTTGCAAATGGACATGCACACAAAACATTGCATACAAGACATTGTTCTTGAGCTTAAAGATTTTACTGTATTGGTAATTTAGAATGTGTTCACATCAAACAGGTAGTTTTTTAAAAAAAATTGTCTCCCAAAAGAACGTTACTAAATTAATATTTTAGAATATTAAAGAAGAAAAAGAGTAATCAGGAAACAATTTGAATGAAGTAGAACAATCTATATCTTAAGAAGGACAAAAAACAATTTGAAGAAGAAGGTTTTCTTTTTATCATGTTCAGTAGGACTATTTTGAAAAGATGAGAACTGTGGTCACATAATAACTGGGTATTATCCTGACACACCTGCTGGAGTATTCGGTGTCTCCGTGACACCCTAAGAACTACATTGTATGAGAAACAAGGAACTTCTGCTCTGGATGCCTGGCTATTACATTTATTCAGCATCTCGCAGGGGTTACCAAATCCAGGCTCCTATCCAGGAATTCAGCAACTACTTTTACCTTGAATTGTAAATAGAAAGACATCTCACACATAAACCAGGCATGAAATACCTCACCTAATTTGAGGCTGTTTTAACTGCTTCTTCTTTATCCCATTATTGAAGAAGAGATTTCTTAAGTTATCTGGGGATGACTTAATGTATGATGAGATGAGATCTTCAGTAGTTTATTTGTCACGTATACTCAAATTTGGGGTAGAAGGATGCTGCATACCAGGTGGTGCCAAACAGAGGTTGTACTCAGGAACACAGGAGTGAACAGCCAGAGGCTGTGTGAGACAGGTTTTGTGGTATCAAGGGAGTGAGGTGATCTCTTGCTTCTGCTGGAGGATGTGATTGACTTGTTTGAACAATTTCATAGGCTAACAGGGAACAACAACCTGCTGCTTTAGGAAAAGCAGGAACTGTGCCTAGTCCTCTCGATAAGAAGAATTGTTTGGTGTGGAGACCTTGTCTGTGGGAGTAGAGTGGGAAGGAAGATTGTGGCTAGGCCTCTTAAGGCCCTCCTTGTTTCAGATGTCAAGGAATCACATAACAGTGTTAATTTTAGGCCTTGCACAATAGACGCTGAATGGCAAACCATCTGCAGACCAGAGTTACTTAAAATTGGTTTTCACCACAATGCCTGGACTAAACAGAGCTCATGTTCATATAGAAACCTGTCTGTATCTCAAGGTTCTGCATTTTCTGAGGCATTCTTTATCCATTCTATTTTCTCTGTATTCTGTATTTGACCTGGCACCATGGCTCTCTGACTAGACTCTGTGCCTTCAGTTGTTGAAATACTACAACCTGCTCACTCTCTAAATTTGAGGCACATTTTCCTGCATCTTTTTGTCTTCTTGGTCCCTGCCCACTATAACTAAGCTTTAGGTTGAAATAGGACTGTGTATTAACTTCAACCTCCAAACCCACCATCTCATAGCCATAACTGCTTACAACGAGAATGACTGAATATTCCCTGTGAGAAGAGATTCTTCTGGTGGTTACATCTGTGCCCTTTACGCATACTTCATACTCACCCAATTAAGAACTTGACCCTAACGAAGAAAGTAATGCTGGCAAGAGTTAGCCTCAGATTCTCCGGATTCAAGTTCCTCAGAAGGAAGATAAATCTGGAGTGAGACTGAATTTTGGGAGCCAGGTAGGTCACCTAAGGAAAAGATATTTGTATTTGAACAGGAAAGTAGGCAGTAGTGACTCAATTGTCCATATCTGAACTTTCAGAGCATTTTTTGTCTGTGGCCCATTAATTTTTTAAAGTATACATTACCTTATTTAAATAATTAAGTCAGAATTCAAAAATATTATTATAACCAATACACACGGAATCAACTTGTCATTTTATTTCTCAATGAAAGGAGCAAACTACACAGATGGTAGAGAAACATTTTTAAATTTAGATATAGCATGTATTCTCTTCCAGTAATGATTTCAACACCTAAAGACTTGACTGAAGACACAGGAAAGACATTTCTCAGAATTCTAACATAAATAAAATTCAAGTTTTTTGTTGTGGTTTTTGTTCACTGAAGTATGGTAATTTGACCATGTATTATAGAAAATATTTTTGAGAAGATAGGGGAGGAGGAGTTTTGGGTGTCCTGTGTGAACTATAAAATTCAGTTATTCAGTGATAACCTTATTCCCCAAATTAGTTTATCATGACTTCACTGCAACTCACCCTTTGCTAGGTTATCATTGACTTACTTTATTTCACAACCTCCAAACAGCTACTGGGTGTGCATTTCAAGTATTCATATAAGTACATGTGGCTTTGCTAAACCCTTCAAGGAGATGTTGGAGAGCAATTAAGTATATTCAATAGTACTTCTTTTGGTTTTTTTTTGTTTGTTTGTTGAGTTGGAGTCTCACTCTGTCTCCCAGACTGGCGCGCAGTGGCCACTCCCGGTCACTGCAGCCTCAACCTGGTGGGCTCGGGTGATCCTTCAGACTCAGCCTTCCAAGTAGTCGGAATTACAGGCATGCGCCAACATGCCCGGCTGATTTTTTGATTTATTGTAGAGATGAAGTCTCGCCAAGTTGCCCAGGCGGGTCTCGAACCCGCGGGCTCAGGCAATCCACTCACCTCAGCCTCCCAAAGGGCAGGATTACAGGCTGAGCCACGGAGCCCGGCTCAACAGTACTTCTTTTACAAACCTTGAAGCACAGAAAAGAGGAGTGATTCCTTGGACTCCAAAACATTTCAAAAGAAAGCTGGTGGATATAGGCCTATTGAAAGAGAAACCATATTCTCTACCCAGTCTCATTGTCCTGCCGTAAGATATTTTCATTATTATTTTAGAACACATTTGTTTCATTATGCATGTGTTTACTGGATCATTATAAAACATATCACAGCCGGGCTCAGTGGCTCAGCCTGTAATCCTGCGCCTTTGGGAGGCTGAGGTGAGTGGATTGCCTGAGCCCGCGAGTTCGAGACCCGCCTGGGCAGGCGAGACCTCATCTCTACAATAAATTTAAAAAATTAGACGGGCGTGCTAGCGTGCGCCTGTAATTCCGGCTACTCCGAAGGCTGAGGCGGAAGGATCGCCGGAGCCCAGCAGGTCGAGGCTGCAGTGGCCGGGATCCGCCACTGCACGCCAGTCTGGGCGACAGAGTGAGACTCAAAAAAACATATCACAATACTATGTCAGGTCTCGCAGTTTGAAAGCCACCGATTTATGGAATCCTGCACTTGTGATATATCTCTGTATTATATAGAAATTGCCTTAAAGATTTTTCCTTTCAGGCTTACAATGTCCAGTGGATGCTGATTGTTTTATCTGTTCTGCCTTCCTCCCTGTTTTTGGAATAGTGACTATTTTTTTCCTCCTCTACCCACATTATTACAGAGTAAATTGTCCAGTTAGAATATTGTAGCCTTCTCTCTTACCATAAATCCATAGGTCCAGAAGTTGGCACATAATCCAAATGGAACCATTCAGAGCTATTCCCAGGAATTATTTTACTGGGGAAGGAAATCCAACACATACGGTGGTTCTACAGAAAACACATAAATTACAGAGTGTTTGTGGTTCTGTCATAAAGACTAAAGAAGAAAAACAGGCAATTGGTCAAAAGAGAATAAAATGAGAGGTAAAAACATAATTAAGGATTTAGGGTGTGGCATTAGAGTCCCTCTCTGATTTATATTGTGAATCAAGTGACCTAAACTTGATTAAGCATTATGGAACATCCCAACAAACATTTATGGTCAAGTGCTCATTTTATTTCAGTTAGTATAAGAACATCTGGAATACACACACACACACACACACACACACACACGCTACTGTCAATTGAAAAGTATGTATTTTTTTGTCTTTGTTTTGTTTTATTTGAATCAAGTCTTACTCTGTTGCCCAGGCTGGAGTGCAGTGGCATGCTTATGGCCACCGCAGCCTCTACCTGCTGGGTTCAGGCAATCCTTCAGCCTCAGCCTTCCAAGTAGTTCAAATTACAGCCACGCCACCACGCCTGGCTTGAAAAGTATTATTTAGCACATATTCTTCTGAGCTATCTGTTTCTGGTTTTTCACTTTCTGAGCTATCTTGAAAGTTGTAAGTAACTGTTAGTAATGCAAAATAATTTTTGAAAATCAATTCTGATCTTTGGAGGAGCAACCCCCTTCACCAAAAAAAGTTAGCTTTGTGTCCATTTGCAAATTAATTTCAATATTCCTGAGGTTTAAAAATATTTGTGTTTTGAATTTTCCTGTGAACTAACTATAACATCTTACCAGTACTCTCATTAATAGTGAGTAAAATCTTTAACAACTATTTATTTACTTATTTTTAAGCTTTGTAATTTATAATCAGTAAGAAAATATTTATGATTGTAAGTTTTTCTGACCTTCTAATTGTTTATATCCAAGGAGTACAACATGTTGTTTTTTGTTTTGTTTTGTTTGTTTGTTTGTTTTGAGTTGGAATCTCACTCCATAGCCCAGGTTGGAGTGCAGTGGCACACTCCAGGCCACTGCAGCCTCGACCTTCTGGGCTCCGGTGATCCTTCTGCCTCAGCCTTCCAGGTAGCTGGAACTGCAGGAGCGTACTGCCATGCCTGGCTAATTTTTTATTTATTGTAGAGACGATATCTCGCCAAGTTGCCTGGGCGGGTCTCGAACCTGTGGGCTCAGGCAATCCACTTGCCTCAGTCTCCCAAAGTGCTGGGATTACAGGCTGAGCCACTGAGCCTGGCCCAACATGTTGTTTTGATATATTACACATAGTGATATGATTTCTGCAGGCAAACAAATTCACATAGTTATTCTGTATGTGCATGTGTTAGTGTGGCAAGAGCATCTACATTCTACTTTCTTAGAAAATGTCTAATACATGATACAATATTTTAACTGTAGTCATCATATTATACACTATATATTTAGACTTATTCATTCTATATAACTATAAATTTGTGCCCTTTGGTCTACATGTTCCTATTCTTCCCCACTCTCAGCCCAGCAAAAGACTGTTCTACTTACTCTTTCTGTGTATTTGACATTTTTAGATTTCATATATATTCATAAGTGAAATGATGCAGTATTTTTCTTTCTATGTCTGCCTTATTTCAGTTAATGTAATCTCCTTAAAATCCTTCCATGTTGCTGCAAATGGTAGTATCTTTTTAATAAGGCTGAGTAATATTCCATTGTATGTATATGTGTGCATATATACATATATCTATGCATACACGCAAATACATGCATATATGGCAATTTGTGTATCCATTTATTTGTCAAGGGACACTTAAGCAGTTTCCATATCTCAGATATGTTGTGAATAATGCTACATTGAACACAGGACTGAAGATTTCTCTATGAGGAGCTAATTTTATTTCCGTGGAGTAAATACACAGAAGTAGGCTAGTAGGCTTATATGTAGTTCTTTTTCTATATTTTGAGGATATTTCATTCTATTTTCCATAAAAGCTGCACCAATTTGCATTCCTATGGAAGAATACTAAGGTTTTCTGTTCTCCACACTCTCACCAATGCTTATCTTTTGTCTTTCTGGTTAATGTCATCCTAACACATGCGAAGTGAGATCTCATTGTGGTTTTTATTTGCATTTCCCTAGTAATTAATGATGCTGAAAATCTTGTACATACCTGTTGTCTGTTTATATGTTTTCTTCTGAAAAATGTCTACTCTAGTTTTTTTCTTATGTCTTACTCAAGTGATTTGTTTGTTCCTTTTGAAAATTTCTGTTGACGTATTCTATTTCCTATAGGGGAAAAGCTCCTTCCTATAGGGGAAAATTGCTATTTCCTGTAGGGGAAAAGCTTCTTCACTGTGGCCTTGGCAATAATTTTATGGATATCACATTAAAAGCTCAGTCAACAAATAAAAAAATTACTGGAATTATATCAAACTCTACAGCAAAGAAAACAATCAACAAAATGAAAATGCAGCCTACACATTGGGAGAAAATATTTATAAATGTATCTAATAAGGGTTAGTGTCCAAAACATTTGATTTTATATCTCTGATTTTACTTTTGTTAAAAGAGAAAAAAAGAAGTATCCTTTAATATTAAAGTTGACTTTTGGTTTCCATCATTTGGAAAAATACTCAAATTAACTCCTCACTTGAAAATACCTGTGGAGTAAAGACTATTGCTCAGCTGAGGACATCTGCATGATCCGCACCCTAAGGAAGACAATAACAAAGTGGGTGGGCCATAGATGTGGGGATCTGAGGCAATTGGATTTTATTCTTGGTTTTACTCATTAACTTCTTCTTGATGGGCAAACTTGAGAGTCTAGAAAATCTTGAGCAATTTTGAGAATCTTAAAGATTTTCAATTTTCTCCACATAAACAGGAATATCTCAAAATATACCTCACCATGTTAATATGGCAATCGCTGGTAGTTACTGAAGTTTCAGTTTTACCCAGAACAAAAGGAGAGCGCAATTAATGTTATTGCTTGTGTTAAAACCATGGGCTGGTAAGGGTCTTTGTTTTCATTCGGTCTTGTCTCTGTTAACACAGATCTAGCTTTATCTAAAATTGCTGCCAATGTGCAACCAATTGTCCAGTCTGTCCTTCCTGTTCCTAGTACAGACTACAACCATTTCTGCATCTCTATAATCTTACACATATATTCTCATTTAAAATATTTCTTCTATAATTATTCAAATCTTACTTGTCCCATTGACTTGTTATAAGATTTTCAAAACTCATGACTGATATTTATCTCTGTGTTCAACAACAATCTTTCAGTTATTCCAGATTTTCTGCAAAGATGATTAGGACTGATTTATTTTAGCCACAACACTAGCCTCATCTATTTCCTTTACTCTCCAAATCATGAAGGTATTTTGTCGGAGTCCTGCTCCTGCTGGGTGTGAGGTTTCCTGAAAGAGAGATGGAGTAGGCGAAAGAAGGAACTTATGATGAAAATAATATACTTGGACAACCGCTTGCAGGACCGATGCCTGCAGGACAGATGCCATTTATTGTTAGTTAACAGAAAGCTTTTATACCATTCGTAAAGGGGCAAGACAAAGAAAATTCTTTCATGTACATTATTTTTTAAAAGTTACCACCATCTAGTGGTCTTAGAAGCAACAAACAAGCCAAGAACACTATCTACTTTCAGTCAATGAGTCTTATTCATAAAGCCAAAAATGATAGTTTTAGTCCAGAGTCCCAAATTACACTCCTTGAAATGTCTCAAGAAAGTTTCCAAGTGCACATTTCTACGTGTATCAGGAGTTTTCTCTCTGGGGCTTCTATGACCTTCAAAGCTTCATAATCACCTTTCTTGTCCAGGTGTCTTCATTACTTTTCTCTTATCCTGCAGTGTATATTTCTAAAGAAAACTCAAAAGAAGTTTTTAGTGATGTTTTCCAGGCCCCCAAGGTTGCTCTCTGTATTTAGTTAATTTATCATAAAAGTATCCAATTAGTATATTATGAATTCGGTGAAAACCCATTTTATATACGTTAACTTAAAATTTTAACTATTGAATTCAGTAAAAACACTAACGATTAATCTTCATCCTAAATCTGTGAAAATGGTGTTATAAATCACCTTTATAACTCCTGGATAAATGTTAGAACTTATAATGAATTCATAATAAACTTACTATAAACTTGTGCTTCTAAAAAACCTTATGTCTAAACACTAAACTACATAATTCTAAATCAAATAAGGAGTGAATATACTTATATCATTTTTTACTCAAGCAATATCTAGTAACTTATAACCAAGTGAAAGAAAGCATTCTTGGTGTGCTTCAGAGTTTAACCATTGCATATGTTAGAAAAGGCCAAACAACATAGTGGGAAATAGAAAAATGAATCATGACATTCCTAGGTTAGCTGTGAGTACTTTGCATAAACATGCCATTTTCTTCTTCCACGAGTGCACAGAATTCTTCAGCTGTATCAACAGTAAGGACGGAAGACAGAAGAGCCTCAGCTGCTTAGACTTGCTTTGCGGCCAGGGGTCCTCAGCGCACCTGAACTTTGTCAATCAGGCAGGCCTCCAAGGCTGGCTCCCAACAGTATTTTATCAGGCACCATCAAGGGTATATCTCACTTGTTAGCCTTGCTATATTTCACTAGGCTATTTTTGCAAAGACAGATGTTACAAAGACAATAATCTCAGGTCTCTCTTGTGAAAGGTCAGGCATGTTAATGTAAGTTGACTTTGGATCTCAATTTGGATTCCTCCTAGAAAAACATCCTGGCCAAATGTTTCACACTTACGTGCATTTTTCTTTTGTGATCCTTCTTTTGTGATCCTTCTTTTGTGGCTCCTCTCATACTTTTCTCATTCTTGCCTTAGTTTTTTTTTTTTTTTTTTTTTTTTTGAGTTGGAGTCTCACTCTGTTGCCCAGACTGGAGTGCAGTGGCCGCTCCCGGCCACCGCAGCCTCGACCTGCTGGGCTCCGGCGATCCTTCTGCCTCAGTCTTCCAAGTAGCTGGAATTACAGGCATGCGCTACCACACCCAGCTGATTTTTTGATTTATTGTAGAGGTGAGGTCTCGCTGCCCGGGCGGGTCTCGAACCCACAGGCTCAGGCAATCCACTCACCTCAGCCTCCCAAAGGCGCGGGATTATAGGCTGAGCCACCGAGCCCGGTGCCTTAGTTTTTTATTTATTCCCCATGTTGTGTTGCATAGAAAAAAAATGTATACCACTTACTGTGTACTGGGCCACCAAAATGTAATCCTAAAAAGACTCAGTTTCTATACTCACAGGGATAAGCTATAGTAAAGAAGATAGAAACAGACAAAAATTATAATTTAATATTTCTTTTTTTTTTTGGAGTTGGAGTCTCACTCTGTTGCCCAGACTGGAGTGCAGTGGCCACTCCCGGTCACCACAGCCTTGACCTGTTGGGCTCTGGCGATCCTTCCGCCTCTGCCTTCCAAGTAGCCAGAATTACAGGCATGCACTACCACGCCTGGCTGATTTTTTGATTTATTATAGAGATGAGGTCTTGCTGCCCAGGCGGGTCTCGAACCCGCGGGCTCAGGCAATCCACTCACCTCAGCCTCCCAAAGGCACGGGATTACAGGCTAAGCCACCGAGCCTGGCTATAATTTAATATTTCAATGAAACTAAAATATTTTCAGCAGGCAGCATTACATTAATTCCAAGTAATTAATTACAAAGTACAATGAAAACTATTAAGAAAATTTCACAGAAAAATTAACTTTTGAGCTCTTTGGAAAATTAGTAAGAGTTTACCAAATTAAGTAGAAGGTACCAGACACTTCAAGACAGGGAATCAAGGTATGAAGATATATTGTAAAACTAACCATAACTATCCTTCGTTTGGGAAACCAAAATAGTTGAATGTAAAGATAATTTAAAGGCAGTGAAATAGACCATGGAAGACAGATTACAGAGAAAGATAAAGCGTGGAAATTTGGTTCAGCAAATTTCTTTGATTTCCATTTTAATGGAAATCTGTAACAGGCTCGGTTGGTCTTCCTACTTTCTCATATTATTATGTATCTTTGAGCATCACATCTTTTCCTTGACTCACATGTCTCTGTGTCGCACCTTGTGAGCCCAGTGAAGCTCAAACAGCATGTCTTTCCAGAAACATCTCACCCATCTCTACATGGTTCACTCATTATTAGGTCTGACTAGCTTATATCATTTGAAAGCAAAAGTAACTATTGTAATCTTTGTGTAAGATACAGTAGTACTTCAAATCCATGGTAGAGCTGATGAATGTAAGGAGTATTCTTAGACAAAAATGTCTCACTATTTATGTATAACTTTCCACAGCATTTAGTCTTTTATTGCAGAAGAGGATAACTCTTGGTGGAGATCTCTGATAAAGTAACTTACCTGACCAATTTCCCCTCTGATCAGTAGAGTTTCTGTACAGGCAAGAATGAACCTCCACATTTTGTTGATGCTCTTCCATCCCCCTAGGATACTCCCTTTGCCATTTGTTCATATGAGAGTTCACAATCCCTCAGGATCAGGCATCACATCTTCTTTTAGGCTCCCTACATGGAAATGTGGCTTTCACTTCTTTGGAGAACTTGTACTGTCTTTTATATTTAGGTACTTTATTCCATCCTGCTCTAAGTAACAAGTTCCTTCAGGTCACAGACTGTTTTTTCTATAAAACTCTTTATGCCTCATTGCATCTGGCACTGAGCCTTGCAAATAACTGAAATGAAGTTGAATTTGGTCTTGATAGGAAAAATGGCAAAAAATATTTAAATATAAAAGGAAAAAATGTTATGCCTAATTCACAACTTACAGATTCCTATTATGAAATTCAACATTCCTGTCCACTCTAAGATGTAAATTTTGTCTGCTGGTCTAAATCCTTTTCTGCTTAATGAGTTGGGAGTAATTCAGAAAACTTCATGTTTTCTAACCACTAAAAGTGGTGACTCTGTGGCTATTATGCCCCCAAGCCCTGTAGCCGTGACAAAAACAACAAAAACCACAGGTGCTCAGTAAAAATAATTCCCTGGCCAAGTCATCAGGGCTTAGAGATCTTAGACCACAAATTAATGTGTTTGCATGAAGACTTTTTATTTTTATATCAAGAGGTTCAGTTTGTATTTTTAAAGGTCAATAACTCCTTACCAAGATTCCCATGTCAACCTCAGAGCAGGCTTCACAGAGAACAAAACAGAGCAAATTCAGATCACACAACAGGCTCATGAATTCAGTCCTTCTGCATTTCAAAGACATGCTGTTTATTAGCATATATCTGCACTATGCAGTGAGACCAGTATGGCAAGATGTTTTTCTGCCAATAGATAAGATAAATGAACTTTAACCAGCAATAAATTTTTAAATGAGAGTATGGTATTCCTCCAATTTAGCCAGGTATCAGGTTTAACTATCTTAAAACTGATCATTATATTGCCATCAGATAGATGCAAATTTTGTTTTGTGTATATATATATATATATATATATATATATATATATAAAATCATATATGTAATTCATATATATATATGAATTATAAAATATCCATATATTAAAGCTCAGAAAAAGGGAAAATACCTGGTTATTCTTATACTTTTACATTTCAGGCATCTTCATTTTTTTCAGTTTTTATTTAATTTATTGTTTATACACAATATTATGTTTTATGTAAATCATTACAGTGAAATGGGATCTTATAGTTAAAACTAGCTCTGTTTTTGTGCTAAAAAATGTTCAGTTTGCTCAGATACTTATATTTATTAGAGGACAGTGACAAGTAGGCAATAATGTACTTAGTTATAATGGATACATTTTTAAAAAGCAGAAGTGATGACAATTCACCTATATCCAAAGCTGTGTCATCAGTTGAGGTAATGGAAAACAAAAATCTTGAGAAAGACAAGGCCAGGATGCAATAATTAAGATTAGTGAAAGTTTTTTGGCAACAATTCCAGGATAATTTTAGCATAAAAAGTAGCATTACAAGTAGCTTTAGCCTCTACTAATAATTGTTTTTGTGGGAAGTGTGTTATGGATTAAATGTTTGTGCCTTTCTCAAATTCAAATATTGAAGTTCAAATCTCAGTGTGACTATTTGTACATGGGCCCTCTAAGGACATAATTAAGGTTAAATGAGGTTCTAAGGAAGGGGTCCTATTTCCATAAGATTAAATGTCCTCATAAGAAGAGACACCAGGAGCCTGCAAGTCTTCTTTCTTTTTATTTCTCCAAACATGCACAAAGAAGTCGTAGGAGCAGACAGTGATGTGGTAGCTGTCTACAAATCAAGAGAACATACACTACAGAATGAAACCTACTTTGTTTGCCTCTTGATTTTGGCCTTCCCAACCTCCAGAACTTTGAGAAGAGGGAAAAAAACCAAGAAACAAAAAACAAACCTCTGTTGTTTAAGTCATCCAGTATGCAATATTTTGTTACAGCAGCCTAAACAGACTAAGATAGGAGTGGGGAAGGTGGGAAGAGGGGGTTAACGAGCAATTTCCAAATGTGCATGATAACAAAATATTTTATAATCAGATAAATGAAATTACTGTATGTAGACTCTATTTCTTACGTCAGCAGACTGGATTAGATTAACTCTCTAAAATCTGTTCATGATAATGTCAATTCTAATAATGTCAGCTGTATCTTATCATTGTGACAGTTTATATGCTCCCAAACTGATTGCAACACTATCTCTCACCCCACATGCTTATTAAGAAATGTAACTTTGGCACTTTTCCACGAAGAGGTAGGATATATGGTATTTTCCCCCCATGGTTCAGGGTAAGCTTTGACTGTAGAAGAAATGATCCTACATGATTTTCAAGGGGAGGTTGTAATAGCTTATAGAGATTCCATAGATTCTCTCAGTATGTTCTCTAAGAATCTAATTGTCGTGCTGGATGAAGCTCAAATTGTCACATGGTAAGGTAACATACAGGTGTTACGACCAGTAGTCTAAGCTCAGGTCTTAACCAACAACTAGCACCATTAAGCAGACATATGCGTGAAAGACCCTCAAATGTATCAAACCTATAGAGATTGTCATCAGCCATAAGTCTTCCTAATTGAATCCCAGACATTGTTAAAAGAAAAAAAATCTCTTATGTGTCCTTCCCTAATTCCTGAATAAAATATTCCATGAGCAAAATAATCCATTGCTATAGACCACTGCCTTTGGGGTGGTTTGTTATGCAGTGTTAATAATTAAAATATTCTCAAACTTCAGGCATGGTGCAATGTTATTTGTTTTGTTGCCATTGCTGCTGTAAACACTGATGTGAACTGAATGTGTAAGTTTAAAGTAAAATCTGCCCAATAATAAATTATGACGTTTGTTTGGGAAGTTGTAAGTTTCCAATACTAGAAATTTTCAGGTTGGAACTAAATGTTTGTCTTAAATGCTACAGAAGGCTTTCCTGCACTGAGACATTGACTTGGTTTGGCAGTGATGTTTCATCATCTGTGTATTTATGGTGTCTAGCCAAGTGTCTGGCACAGTGGTCCCTATTTACTTATTGAATAAATGCTTGAATCCAAGGATACCCCTATACTGTATGATTCTATGATAGAAGGTATGGAAAAAGTAGACTTATCAGTAAAAACAATAATGACAATAATCATCAACATTATGACTAATATTTCCTGAGTGACCTATGTGTGCTGGGTACTGGCTAAGTGCTTTACACGACTTTCCTATTCAATTCTGGAAACTACCTCTTATGATAGCTATTATTTATTCTTCTGTATTTATAAATGAGGGAAATTTTCTCCTTGATTAGTGATTTCCCCACCATCACAAATTTAGCGAGCAGTTGCAGGATTGGGAACTTAGGTTATCTGCTGCTAGATCCTACAGTGGATCTCTAGGTGATATGCTCTCCATTTACCAGTGAAATTGAGCCTTAAGGTTGGAATGTGAAACTGTACCTGGCCCATTTTAATTGCAGTAATATTTCACTTACTCCTTTTATAACCTGCATATCCTGGTATATAGTTTCTACTTATGACCTGTTAGATACAAAAACATGGATCTCCAAGATGGAGATCTGCCAGGGACCAGCTCCAGCTGGGTTCAGGGTACCCCAAAGGTGGAGATGGCATCGGCGATGGGGGTAAGAAGAGAGAAAGAGAGAGAGAGAGAAAGAAAGAGACTGGACTCCAGTCTAGTGCAGAAGCGATGTGTGTTATTGGGAATTACAACGGGTCTTTTATACACAAAGTCAGATGTGGGAGGGGCGTCCCCCACCCACCAGAAACCCTAATCCATGAAAACTTAATCAATGATTGTCTTTAAACCCTTTTCATATGACAATCTTAAAATCCCATAACAAAGAATAACCTAATCTGTGACTGACATATTTTATAAACCTTTTTCATCCTAAACTGATTGATTTATGCCAAGTTAAACAATTCTATAGAAGCTTAAGTATTTACTTTACAAACAAAAGTGGCCCATCCCAGAATGTTTGGAATGTGGCCCAGTCCAAAGTTCACAGTGGTCTACCTGCAAGTAACCCAGCCGCATTCTTTCAACAAAATGGCTGTCTTCTAAAACTATATTCTACAATTTACACCTTCAATAAATCCTAAGATCATGACCCAGAAGCCTGTGACCAATACTAAGGTTCTTAGATGTGACACGAGTTTGAATTATAAGTTGTGTGAAAGCCAAAACTGCAGTTTGAGGAAGAATGGGAGCAATGAGCTTCTAAAGTTAGCTTGTGTTCGTCCCGGTCTCAGAGTTTTTATGTTTTGCGCTCACAGGAGCTTAATCTGGTTAGTGCTGAGTAGAAAGGGGGAGGAAATGGGGTCAATAGCTCCCGAACGCATCCTAGTGGTCTCAGGGTCAATAGCCCTTCCTGATCCCTAATGCTCAGTGGGCCTCCGTGGCCAGCTCCCAACAGAGATCAGGCTAGCATTTCAGTGTTTGGTGACCATGGAGATTAATGATATTAACCAGCATCCACAAGAAGAACTAATCAATTGCTTCAATTGACTGACAAACTAACTGAGTTAGCAGTCACCCACCATGAAAGTAGTAATACTTTATGCTTACTTGATAAATTCCTCCTCAACTATTAGCCATCCTATAATATAGTCTACAATTAATCCTTACAGCACCCTATGCAGAATACCATGAGAAAGGGATTGGCAGTTGTGGGACACTGCAGGGGAGTGGGGTAGCCCATAACATCAATTAGGGTACCTGATTTAAACCAGGAGAAAGGGGGACCAAAGGGAGGCCCAAACTTTACCTGCACAATGACCACTTATCTGCCTAATCCTAAATTGTGCCCTACATCTTTAAAATAGAATGAAATTAAAGAGAGAAAGAATATTATGCAAAAGAGAAAAAAATTACTTAAAAATGATCAAATGAATGTCATGCCATTACAGTGAAATATTTAATCACATCTCTTATTTTAGTTTCCCTGACTAAAAATGAATAATTGCTGTCAATTATGGGCTAAATCAACTGAAATTTAAAAAGCTGAATTTTAAAGACTAAAAAGCACAATTGGATTCAAACAAATAGCAATCAAGATATAATCGCATGCTTCTAAACAATATCCTCGTGAATCTGAGAGATAATTGGTCAAAATAAAAACAAAAAATAAATTTATTAGAAGTTAGAAAAAAGAAATCTCAGGAATTTTTCTACATTCACAACAAGGGAGTCAGAGCAACAAGGGAGCCCAAGACAGGAGCATTTACAATGGCCTAGAAATTATGTGGCACAAGTCATAACCCAGTTATGACCCCAACTCCCTAATTATCTGTGGGAAAATCACTCAATGTCTTTGAGTTTTCTCATTTGCAGAATATAATGGAGGAGATTTCTGAATGTCTAAACAGTTTATTGCAGATGCAAAATTCTATGATATTTGAAATACTAAATCTTAATCTAGATCATATTCAAAACCGATTGTGTTTTAGGATAACATCTTTTACAGCTTAATTCCTTCCCTGCTTGATCTGAAGACTGAAAGTGATGGTATTACTGATTCTTTGGCCAGTATGAATCTTAAAACAGGTCTCAGGAAGCAAAGATTATTTTTTATCTGGAAAGTGTGTGCTAGAAGGGAGTTTTTCTCAAAATCAACATTAACTAATTTTAAAATAGTCTTCCTTCCTAGAAAAACTTTATTTTGTTTTCGGAAAATATTTTGAGAAATCAGAGATAATAAAAAGTCATAGAACATTTTCTCTATTGAACACTGACTTAAGCATTTTACAGATAACAGTGAATTAATCATCACAACAACACCATGAAGCTAATTATGTTATTGTTCCCATTTATAGTTGAGAATAATAAGGCTTCATCTTAAGCAAGAAAAGACTGATTTATTTGAAGAAAGAGAAATATATATCAATAAACACACCAGGGAACCACCCTCAAAAATCCCAGAATTATTTTTTGGAGAGTGAATCTCCTGTAGTACAGACTTCTCCTGCTAGGTAAGTGTTCTAGGAACCCATCAGCATTGGTGTAGCAGCTAGCATTGTTGTGAAAGCCTGCATTGGGCTTCAGTGTATTCTTTGGAGATTCTTTCAATGCATTTGCCCATTTCATGATGGGTGATTTACGAGCACACTTGCCCACACCATGTTGAGTGTTCAGCAGTTTTTTGTTTGTTTGTTTGTTTACCAAAAACAGCTTGACCACCATTTCCCATTCTCTATTCAGTCGGATCTTCCTCCAAGAGACTTTTTTGTTTGGTTTGTTTCTCCATATGAAAAAGTCCTGAAAAAGAAATATTTTGCTAATGTGAAACAAAAAAATGACAGAAGCACTAAAAGGCATCAAAATCAGTGAGTTCAAAAACTGTTTTGAACTGTGGAAAAATCGCCTTGATAGGTGTATTGTATTAAAGAGAGAGTACTTTAAAGGTGACTGAAGTTTAAACATGTAAGAATAAATATGCAATTTTTAATAAATAAATTCTGAGACCTTTTGGGTTCCCTTCATAAAACCTCAGTTTTCAGTGGCCTTAGCAGATTTACACTGACTCTCAGTGTGTTGCCTCCTTCATGCTTTCGTTGGTGAAATAGCCACGGAACATCCTCCAGCGGGAAATCAAGAAAAAAATCTCACAGTTTTCTGCTCTGATGGAAGGTAACATAGTGAGCCAAAGTTTCTGACTCAACATTCTTGCTTTGGATTATTTTGTATTTTTTAGAGAATTTAATGATTGTAACAAAAATGGCTCCTAGTTACTTATGTATGAGTAAATCCAAAGATGTTTTTATTCTGTTTCTTTCATTGTTGGTGAGAAAGAAGAAAGAGGAAAGTCAATTAATTATTGGTTCAAATGAAGGTTGTATATTTTCAAAAATACATTTATTCTTTCATCACGTTGATAGCAATGATAAGTGATAATTTATGAATAAATTACCATACAAATAATTCATGGGACTTAGAAGAGCAAAGTATTCTTATTTGTGGTATTGGGTGAGACATTTTTTTCAACATGTTGAAAAATTCTACAGAACCTTATTCTTGTCTAATGTTACTCTTATAAAACAAGAGAGGATATTTCTGTTTCTGGATGTAACAGAATAGCTGATATCCAATTAAGAATCCCACGGAGAACAATTATAAAAGCTGGATACCATATATACAACAACTGCTGAAAAGCACTGGAGAACAACCAAGGTAGTAAAGACTAAGAAACTATGATTCCAGGGAGAGAGGCAACGCGTCAAAGTGGAACCAGTATTCTTTGCTGCTTCTCCTTGGGACAGTTGCCAATTTCCTACAAGTAAAAGGATGAACAGAGCAGTCACATGCAAAAATGTAGTTCAGGGCTACTAAGCAGTCAGAACTTAAGGGGCCAAGATGTGGGGGAGAAAAACAGCAGAACCAAACATCTGTGCACACTGTTCTCTCAAGACATTTGCTGACTCCTAAGCCAAAAATGCAGAACGAAACACAGTGAAATCAAATAGCAAGCAGCTGCTAAGCAACTGAAGGCCTCAGTAGAGAATGCTAGAGTCTTGTGATGCTAGGAAGATAAAAATTGGATTCAGGTTTTCAGGAGGTAAAAGAAACTGAGGTAAACACTGCAGACTTTTAGTTGTTAACATGGAATGGCTAAACCCAAGGAATAAGAAAACCTCAAAATGGACCACCTTCTCCTTGATACAGCCCATCCTTTCTCATTACAGAACAAGAGAGAGGATATAGAGAATAGACAGTCAATATTTAAGGTGGTATTGGGTGTAAATTTTTCAAAACTGAAGGAAAATTTCGAATGATAGACTTGAGAATTTTATTTTTTGCTTTGAATATGTTCTTCTCAAAAAAGAATATTGAAATGTAATAAACAGTCCAGGCTCGGTGGCTCAACCTGTAATCTCAGCACTTTGGGAGGCCAAGGTGAGTGGACTGCCTGAGTCGGAGGGTTCGAGACCAGCCCGGGCAACTTGGCGAGACCTCGTCTCTACAATAAATAAAAAATTAGCCGGGCATGGTAGCGCACATCTGTAATTCTGGCTACTTGGAAGGCTGAGGCGGAAGGATCACTGGAGCCCAGAAGGTTGACGCTGGGATGACCATGGGCATGTGTGCCACTGCACCCCAGCCTGGGTAAAGGAGTGAGACTCCAACTCAAAAAAAAGAAAGAAAGAAAGAAAGAAAGAAATGTAATAAACTTTCAAACAGGTGCTCAACTTAGTCATTTTAGAAATGAAAACCAAAATGTGAAAAAATGCACCACAGAATAATAAAATAAAATATGTCAATGTACTGATAATATCAAGTATTAATGAGAATGCAAAGTATCTCTAATTTTCATTAACTGCTAATACAAATGGTAAATTAGTAAAACCATCTGGAAAACTGTATGGCAATAGTCTCTGAAGCTGACCATATACATATCTTATGCTCCTAAAATGTAATTACTAATTATACATTCAAAATAATGTGCGTATGTGCTTCAAAAGACATATCCAAAATTATTAGCAGCAGCAGAATTCATAAAAGCCTCATATTATATCTAATCCTGAAGTTCACCAACATGAGAATGGAGGAATGAGTTCTGATATAGTCATAGAACAGGATATGACAGAGCGATGACAAACATCTTCAGCTACACAAAACACCATGCATAAATCACAAAGAAAATCATGGTCAAAAACAATCTATGGAGATAAAAGTCAGCAAACAAACACAGAGCATAGGAGGGTATAGTGACTTGTGCCAGCAAGTCTTTAGGGTCCTGGAAATGTTATGAATCTTTATTTTGATGGTGATTGCATAGGGGGCCTGACTTTTCAAAAGTGCATTGAAGTGTACACTTTGGGTTTGGGTCCTTTACTCTAGGCATGTTATGTGTTATTAAACAGTAGTGGAGATCCTAACACAACAGCATTAACAACAACAACAAAGAGAAAGGTAGGTGTAGAAGCATTTAGTTGTCAATTTCAATACAGGTTGATCACCACAAATAGAGTATCTTTTTGTGCACATTGTTCTGTATTTCTTTTTTCCTCTCTTCTTTGTCTTATTCCTTGCTCCTCTCTCTTCATTCATCCTGCAATTGAGTTCTTGTCTGTTGCTTTCATATTTTTCCACTACCCACATTACTTCTAGAGCTATTCTGTTTCCTTCTTCTTCAAAATAACCTTATCTTTGTGACCTGACTGTTCTGCCCAGTTCACAGCAGCCCCAACAAAAGATTCCTCTCAATATGTGTATCTATGCAATAAAAAGTTTAATATCCCTGTTCACTTAGCCCAAGTTTTTATGGGGCTGTTAGCATAGGAAGTATAATATCAGCCCATGTCCACGGTATGGTTAACCCACATTTATTTCTCTGTTTATGTGGATTCCACGTTGTAGTCATTTTAAAAGCTTGGCAGAGCCTCATTAACTTTACAAGGCAAGACTGGATTTACAGATCCAATATCTGTGGAGAAAGCAACGCTGCAGGTTCTGTTTTTATTGGAGGTTTTCCGATGCCTTTTCCCCTAATACAGATGTCCTTTATAAGATTACGTTTTGTGGAACACAAGCAGCAGGCAATTTCCAATTAAATACAGATGGCAAGGTTTCTCTTTCTATAGGCACTCAGGTGCAAGGATGTGCCCCAAAGCCCATGAATTTTATGAGGGGTTAATGCAGTTAATGTATTTTTACATTACTTTGAATATTAATTACAGTAAAACGCTGCCCCGAGCCCATGTTTTAGGTAGCACATTTTCAAAACAAATCCACAAGAGGCTTTAAGTAACCTTTCAAAATAAGTATAAGGAGATTTTTTCCAACTCTCAATTATTTTTCTTTTCTGCTTTAACTAGCTCTGCTTTCCAGAGACTAGACAGTGAAATAATTAAATTCAATGCTTCTTATTGATATTCCATGTTGACTACCTATAAGGCTTAACTATTTGGAGCATATGATGAAGAAACAACCTGGCACTATAATGCAGTCATCCCTCTCTATTAGCAAGTCTAATACACATTTGATCAGCAGAAAGAGGAAGACATGCTAGACACTTAATTAAATGCTGGTTGATTGAAAACATACAAGATGTTTCAATACCACCCACTATCCTGTGCAAAATTTGTAATAGATATTGTAAATAGATCAATGAGTTACATTGCGAGGTTGCATTTTTCTCCAGCTGAGGTAATGCGTGACACACACGTCTCTGTTGCATCCTATCTGTGGTTTCTACCAAACATTTCCAGTACTCTTTTAGAAATTATAGGAGAATTGTACTTCCCAGACAACTTTTCTGTAAGTTTTGGCTGCTTTACTTGTTTTGCCAGTCAAATGAGAGAGGTACCACTTATTACCTCCAGGTGAAATTGCATTAGGAGTCAGTGTGAGACTTACTGAGAGAACACAGCCAAGTTCCAGGCAGTGGTGATTCTGGAAGCCTGGGTCAGGATACCCAGGCAACCAATCATAGATAAGTTGCTTCTTTGAGAAACACACCTTTGTGATTTTAAGCTGCTGATATTTGAGGCTATTTGTGACCAAACTATAACACTATCTTGATTGTGACACACTTTGAGGCCACAATGATGCCTGCTTTGTCATAGGTAATCAGCAAACCTTAACTGAACAGTTACTGAAAGATGCAAAGATGTGGCATAAATTTTAGAAGAGCCAATGGAAAGTTAAATTACAACACAAAGTCACAAATCAAGAATTGCTACGATGGCGTGTTTGCTTGGTCACCAAATAAATAGCACATCAGGGATGTGAGAAATGACTAGACACAAGCTCCAAAAGGCTTATTGGAAAAGGGACTTCAATATGATCCTTAAACATTCGAAGATTTGAAGAGACAAACATGGTATTCTTGGTGAAAGATGGTACTTGAAGAAATAAGGAAGTCATTAAGTTTAAGTAGTTTCAAAGAGTGAGAAAAAGATGTATTTGAAAAAAACCAACAGTACATAAATTCAGGAGAGTTGGGAGAGGCAGAACTGAAAAAATATTTTAGAACCAGTGGTGACAACTTTTTAATGAAACTCTAGGAATTTTAATTTTATTCTCTAAGCAGTAGTCATTGATATTTATTATCAAGGGAACAAGGAAGAAACCAGGTGGCTAGTTTAAGTCAGATTGTTGGAAATTTGAAAAGAAAATGGAGAAAAAGAAAAGAAAAAGAAAGTGGGAGACATTTGTCAAAGCACTATGAAGTTAATTCTCTTTCATACAGCAAATTTTTTGCTAAAGTTTGGTGATGCGGAGGTTGAAACAAAGAGCAGTTAAAAATATTGTATATTAAATGTTAGCTATCAGGTTGACAAACAGAGCCAAGAGTTACACAGCTGAGTCAATTTTAACTGGGCCAAGCGAGGAAATACACACACACCAGTAATTAAATTCACTGAATACTTTGATGAGGAAAAGCTCAGGAATCTTGAAGAACCAAGAAGTTCACAGCTTTTCTGATAATTAAGCGAAAAACTAGCATACCAGAAAGGACAGAATGAGTCCATAGGTCTGTATACATTTGGTTAAAATAATTTATTTGCTCTCTGGTCAGGACAATCTTCAGTTAGTTCCAGTAAGCATCTGGTATCTTAGGGTCAAAATGTATGATCCAATATCAGCTTCAACAGATTAGAATTTGTTAGGATGAAAACGAAGAGTGAGTTGTGATACCTTAGGCAAGAGCTCCTTCTGTAAGAGAAACATTTTCTTTTGAAGTGTTTCTATTATCTCTTGTCCAGATCAACACAGGATTTTTTTTTTCCAGTGACAATTCTCTTAAATGTCCACTGGCACTCTATAATAAGACCTAATCCCTCCCTTTGTAGGAGATTTCTCCTACCCTCTTTTTGATTTATGGTCTGGGCTCCTGAGACTCTACCTCCCAAATTGCTCATAGAAAATAAAATTATGTTAATTTACTATATGCTTCTCATTTTGTGTTATATTTTTCTTTTTTATAAACTAGTTCCAAACTTTACCTTTTATTATCGAGAAAATTATTTATCCTTTAAAAGATTGTAGATAGCGTTGAAATAAATTTTATTTCTTCTCCTAATCCCCTTCAGTAGGAATATTACCAGCAAAGAGATTTGTCATGTGAACTTTTAAAGCTACAAATATTTTCTTCCTGCCTTATATATACATATTAAACATTTTAGAGATTCTTATTTGGTACAGAATGCTAAACAAAGAAGGAAAAAGGAGGCAGAGAAAATGGTGTAAGAAATAAGAAGAGAAAGTCAGCAAATGGAAGAGAGAGAAGATGAAAAAGACAAGCTGAGAACTTCAGTGTATTTCTTTTTCTTTTTTTTTTTTGAGTTGAAGTCTCACTCTGTCACCCAGGCTGGAGTGCAGTGGCCGCTCCCGGCCACTCCAGCCTTGACCTGCTGGGCTCCGGCGATCCTTCCGCCTCAGCCTTCCAAGTAGCTGGAACTATAGGTGTGCTCTACCACACCCGGCTAATTTTTGATTTATGGTAGAGATGAAGTCTCGCCAAGTCGCCCAGGCGGGTCTCGAACCTGCAGGCTCAGGCAATCCACTCACCTCAGCCTCCCAAAGGCGCGGGATTACAGGCTGAGCCACCGAGCCCGGCCAGTGTATTTCTAAAATTATAGATACCTATTTAGTTCATTCAATGCTAGATTGCCCGGGAAAATTTATATTTAACTATAATCCAGGTCTTAAAAATATTAAGATTTTTATGGTACAATTTCAGACATACATGATCCACAAGAGAACATTTGCTTTCCCTGACACCTTCCTTTTCTTGCATTTTCATGAAATAAAATATTGGACAACCATCTAGTGTTTTCCCAAGGTAGAAGACGTGAACTGTCTGAATAGCTACTATGTGGTTGTGGCATTAGTTCCCTATTATATTATCCAATTGGTTCGAAACAATCCCAAAATTGTTTGTGCAGTTAAGTAATTCTGCTGTCTCCTAGACATGGAAAAACAGAAAGCTTTTTTGCCAAAATTGGTTCTGTCTTAGATTTTCCTTTGGCATTTGCAGAGTCCTTCCTGAACAAGACTTTAGACTGCTACTGCCACCTAGAGAACTAACTTGACATTTCTCTGCCCCCAATCAGGAAAACAATTGTTATTGTTTTTGTTATTGCTGTGTGCTGTGTGTAGAAGAGAAAAGTAGTATCTTTTTCCTTACCCGCTGCAACATTCATAACTAGAATAATCTGTTTTTTTATAACAAAAATAAGATTAGCAGGAGAAAGGCGTATAAATTTATGTAAGTTTTACAGGACATAGGAGCTTTCAGAAATGAAGACCCATAGAAACAGGGGGATCTGTATGTTTTTATGGACAATTTTTGCAGATTTAGGATTGAAGAACAAAAAGACACGATCCAATGATAATGAACTTGGAGGACTTATCAAGTTCTGTTTGCTCAGATTGTTCTTGTGTTTCTGTCTTCAGGGATAAGAATGTTTCTTTTCTCCTGGTACAAAGGAGGGCATCTCTGGTTTCAGGGTCTTAATGACATGCTTCAGGGAAAGGTCAACTTGGTTTTATAGTCTCCTTCAGGGAAGAAGGAGTGAGAGAAGGTCAGAGAGACGTTCTTCTGCTTCTGCTGTTTCCTCAAATGCCAAGGTGCCATATTTTGAGGCAGCATGTCCTGAACTTTGCCATGTGCATGCTTCTAACTTTTCACTATTAGCCTCATTGTATTTTTACTGTAACATTATGTCTTAAAGTTAAATCACCTATATATCTATTACCTGGGCACATATTTGACAGAACTGAAGCTTGGCTTCTTGGGAATATCGACTCATAGAATTTCTGTAAGTGAAAGGTAATCTTCTGTTCTATCTAACAGTGAAAGTGGCCTACTCAATAAATAATAAATATTAGTAGTTCTTTGCATGATAATATCTTCAGAGTAATATAATTTGAATGCACTTATATTTGTGTGTTTAATTACACTTCTTTTGTAATAATTGGACTTGCATTTATATATCTTATAAAGATGATATTTCATAGATTTCCTATGTCATCAAAAGGTAAATATCATTTATATTAGAGATATTCAAAATCAAGCCTGACAGTCAGTGATACCTATCTAAATTTCTCACTCATGGTATTTAGTAATATATTTATTTTTGAATTTTTAGTGAAATTAGCTACTACAATGGAATATTTTCTCTAGTTTTATTCCGGAGTTTCAGAAAAGTGGCCTCTGAGATTTCATTTTTATATTGATGTTATCTTTTGGTGAATAAACATCCTGTTGTTAAGAGATGACTATTATTCGCAGAATTCTATTCCAACCAGTGGCCTAGAAGTGTAAAGGCAGAACTCACGGCATAATAGGAAGGGTGTGTATTATATGAACTATGGGAAAGGAAGTCAAGATGGAAGCCTTACAATCTCGAAACAGAGTCTGCTTCTTACCAAAAATGTCCAGAAACTGATGAGATGCTCGTTTTAAATTACTTTGCCCATGCTGAAAAACCAATTTGCTTTTTTTCCTCATTCATGATTGCTAGCTATGAAAACTGAAATACAAATAAACTTGTAGAAAAATCAAATGCAAAAACAACAAAGATATATGAAAGGCAAGTTTCCATTCTTAATTTTTATATTTAATTGTCACAAATTTAATTCTTCCAATTGGTCCAAACATTTCTACTCACTCACAATGTCATTACTCATTGCCAATTGGTAGCCAACAATTCCTGAATCATTGCTCTTGGCCTTCCTGTTTCTGAATCCTATTTCATTGTGTGAGGCCTTTGGAAAAATACACTGAGTCCATGAGCTCATAAGGGGCTGTTTACACACTTGCACAGATTTAACAGCTTATGTATTTAGCACAGTGCCTAGTACTCCATTTCAAAATCAATAAAAGACCTTGAAATTTCAGATGCTTAAAAAAAAGGAAAGGAAAATGTCTGAAATGGTAAGGAATTCTATTTCGTAAGTTCAATCAAGTCATACTCTCCTTTAATCCAGATTCCTCTTTCCAAATTTATCCTCACATCTATTATAGTCAGAAGATGCCAATCCAAAGGCCCTCAGGACCCATACACCAGGCAGCCACTGTGTTCCACAGAAGTAACAGGGAGTGATTCACATCAGAGTTTTAAGATAGGGGAAGAAGAAAAACAGTACTTTTGGACTCCTAGGAAATCATAGCAAACCTGGCTGGTAACTCCTTTTTTTCCAGTTGTAACCTCTAGCCTTCTAATATTTTTTCTCATGCTTTACTTTTCCTGGGCCATGACCTCACTCCCACTCCAACACTTCTACTATCTTCTCTTTTTTTTAAAAAAATTTATTTAAAGATGTAGGGTACAATTCAGGGTTAGATATACAAGTAGTCATTATACAGATAAAGTTTGGGCCTCACTTTGGTCCCCACTTCACCTGGTTTGAGATCAGCTACCTTACTGATGAAATGTGCTCCCCGCCATGTCCAGCAGTTTTCCACTACTGCCAATTCCTTTCTTGTAGTATTATAATTGTTCAGGGTCCACTTATGAGTGAGAACATGTGGTACTCAGTTCTTCGTTTCTGTGATAGATTACTGAGTATGATAGACTCTAAGTCCATCCAAGTCGCTGCGAAGTTCTTAATTTTGTTCATATTATGCAGCTATCTTCTCAATATTCCAGATTCTTGGCCACACCTTTGTCATTCCTGTAAAGTCCCCTTGAGACTTCCACTTATTCTTTTTTATGTCTTTTTCGCCTAGACTAAATTTGAGACTTTTTTCCTATCAACTCCACTCTATCTTTAGAATCTTCAATTTCTCTCCCCTGTTGGTACCCTCTGAATAAAATATATTTATATGTCTATCATATTTAAACATTTCCATCAATCTTATGATTCACTTCATTCTTCTATTCAAGCTTTTTCTTTCTTTACTATATTAATCTCCTCTTGACAGAGTAGTCTTCACTGTCTCCTTTCCCTCATCTCTCATTTATTCCTTCACCGACTACAATTTGACTTTGATGTCCAATCTTAAACTGAAACTGTGAAGATCAACAATGACTCATCAGTTCCCTAAATGATGCAAATATGTCACATGTTATATTTCTTTATGTCTGTGCTTTGTCTGCCTGTTTGTCTTAATGCCTCCACTTACTTCTATATCAATGTCTAGTGATTAAAATCATACTTCCACCAAGTAGAATCTGACTCCATTTTGGATGATGCAAATGGAGTACATCATAAAATTAGCTCTTTTAGAACCTGGACTCTTACATTCGGCTCACTTCATATCTTTCTATATTTTGTTCTATACCTCATATCTCCAAAAAAGACAAATCCTAGAAGAAAGAATCAAGGCACAAGTTTCAAAGTTGTCTTGCCTCTTTTGTCTGGTTCCTGTTTGCCTCTCTGAAGCCTGACTGTTTCTCTAATTATTCACTCCACTTTAGACCCATTGGTCCTCTTGATACCCAGACATCACATGGTTTTTCATCTTTCCTGTTTGAAATTTTTGTCCTGTACCTATAATTCTTTCTTTGCCATTACTAATTTTCTTTATAGTATGTATAACTATCTAAAATTATATTATTTTTAGTTTATTAGTTGTCTTTCATATCCAAAATGTAAACTCTTTGAGGGCTAAGGTTTGTCTTCCTCTTGAGTACAGGGACTGAGCCCTGCCTGGATTTTCAGAAAACAAGTAATCTAGCCTTTTCATTTGACATGTGAGGAAGCTGAAGTCAAGAAAACTCAAATGATTTATGCCAGTCTTCATCTTGGTAACAGTACTAAAAATAAGATCCAGACTTCTTCTGGCTTTCAGTGTTTCTGCATATATCCACTGAAATAGCATTAAAGGTAGAGGGAGGGAGTGAATGTATATACTAAGGGATTTAGAATCAGAGTCCAAAGTAACTCTCTGTGGGCATAAAATCATTGAATCTGTCCTAAAAATTTATGTATATGTGAAGTCTTTGTTCATAATGCATCTGTGCTAGATTTAATTGAAACATTAATCATTGAGTAATAATTTTTTTTGTACTTGTTTTATATTTTACTTGGAAAATAGTCTAAAGAAACATCACTAGTGCCCAAGATTCTATGAAATTGAGTTTGCTTCTTCTTTTTTGTCTTTTGTTTTTTTAATTTTAAAGATGTGGGGTACAATTCAAGTTTAGATATATAAGTGGTCATCATATAGGTAAAGTTTGGACCTCCTTTTGGTCCCCACTTTACCTGGTTTAAGATCAGGTACCCTTATTGATGTTGTGTGTCCCCACCCCACTTACCCCGGCAGTATCCTGCTACTACCAATCCCTTTCTTATAGGTAGTATGGCAAATGTTCAGGGTCCGCTTATGAGTAAGAACATGTGGTACTCTGTTCTTTGTTTCTGTGATAGATCACTGAGTATGATCGACTCTAATTCCACCCAAGTTGCTGCGAAGTCCATATGTTTGTCATTCTTTATGGCTGCATAATATTCCATTGTGTATATGTACCACTTTTTAAAAAAATCCAGTCTAGTTTCAATGGGCAGGATGGTTAGTTCTATGTTTTTGCTATTGTGCATAGTGCTGCAATAAACATGCATGTGCAAGTATCTTTTTTATAGAATGATTTGAGTTCCTCTGAGTATATTCCCAGTAGAGAGATTGTTGGCCATATGGAAGGTCAATGTCTAGTTCTTTTGGAAATCACCACACTGCTTTCCAAAGAGGTTGCACTAGTTTGCAGTTCCACCAGCAGTGCAGAAGCATTCTTTTTTCTCCACATCCTAGCCAGCATCTGTTTGTTTGTTTTATTAATGATGGCCATTCTTACTGGGATTAGGTGATATGTCAATGTGGTTTTTATTTGCATTTTCCTGATGATTAGTGAGGCTGAGCACTTTTCATGTGTCTGTTGGCTGCTCCTAAAACTTCTTGTGAGAAGTGTCTTTTCATGTCTTTTGCCCATTTTTTAATAGGTTGTTTGTTTGAGTTCCTTGTAGGTCCTGGATGTTAGACCTTTGTCAGATATACAGTTGGCAAATATTTTTTCCCATTCTATGGGCTGTCTTTCTGCTCTCTTGATGATTTCTTTTACTTTGCAGAAGCTTTTCAGTTTGAAGAAGTTCCACTTGTCTATCTTATCTTCTTACGGCATGGGCACTTGGGGTTTTGATCAGGAATTGGTTGCCAATTCCAATTTCATAAGGTTGTCTCCTGCATTTTCTAAGGTTCTTATAGTTTGAGGTTTTTATATTTAGGTCTTTGATCCATTTAGAGTTGATTTTTGTGTATGGTAAGTAATAATTGTTTTCTATTATAATGCATCAAGTATATTCTGAAGACATTGGCATTAGATAATCTGTTCAAATTCCAATTCTAACATTTGCTAACTATGAATTGAGAAAATGGAATAACTTTTCTATGGTTTAGTTTTCTTGTGTATAAAATGAGGATGCATATGGTTTCTACTTCAAAAAGTTTTATGAGAATTAATAAAAATAACATTTGGAAAACTCTTAAAACTTGTGCCTGACACATGAATAATAACCAATAAATGTAACAGATGATTGTGATCTTTACTGTTGGGGACACATACCCGTAGGGTAAAGTCTAAAATTAAAACCCTACATTATGTGCAGCCTTGTCATCTGTAACTGGGAGAGCCTTGAATACAGCCTTAAGTTCCTTTTTTAACTCTTCTTCCAAAGATAAAGTCTCTTAGCCAAATAACACTTCTTTTTTTTTAAGGAATATTTTATTTTTTAATTTTAAAGATGTGGAGTACGGTTCAGGGTTAGGTATACATGTCCATCATTACACAGGAAAAGCTTGGGCCTACCTTTGGTCCCCACTTCACCTGGTTTGAGATCAGGTAAGCTTTTGAAGTGTGCCCCTACCACCCTCTCCCTGGCAGTTTATCAAGGAGATGAGACACAATTCTGGTTCAGTCGTGAGGAGCAGATTTCATTTCCTTGACAGCCTATAGAATTATTCAAAAAACTGATCAAATGTCCCATGAGTATCATCAGTCATCTCAGCCCATTGATACTGCAGAATCTGCCTCCCATAGCCCCTGCTTGTTCATTCTGTTCCCAGGAGCAGCTACTGTTTGGCCCTGTGCGGTTGTGGTGCCACACTCTCCTGGGCTGTGAGTATATGTGTCCATAAACTGCTGCCTATTTTATCTGTCCAGTGTCACATGTCATGCTTAGCCATTTCCATAACCATAAGGCAGAAATCCCACCCTCAACAAGTGGGTGAATGGGGGCTTGTTAAAACAATATATAACAATAACAATATCTTTAGATTTTGACAACATTCCAAGCCATTTCTCAAGCCCCTTTATAAACTAATCTGCCTTATGACAATCTCATTTCAACCTACATACAATACGAAAACATGGGTTTTAGTTGAGCTATTCTGCTTTGCTTTATGAGAGACTTGATCATGAGTGTTATGATATATGAAACTAAAATCGAGCCAGTTTGCTGCCCTACTTTGAGTCCTTCTATAGGTTCTTATCAGGGCAAATAAGATTGCCTGTTTCAAAACAGACTGTGACCTATTTCTCCTCCACATCCCACCGTCCACTTTACATGTATATGACATTAAGCTCCTTCTATATTTGTATTCCACAACTCTGGTTGTGATTTTCTTCCAACTTCTTGGTTTTCTTCACTTAGATAACTTCAGTCATACTTCAAGAGTCAGCACACATATAAACTTTTCTAACAGGACTTTTCTTGAACTGAAAACTTGGGCCAACATTCCTTGTTGTTAGCCTTTAAGAAACATCATGGATCGGCAGGGATGGTGGCTCACACCTGTTAATCCTAGCATCGTGGGAGGCTAAGGAGGGAGAATTACTTGAGATGAGGGGTATAAGATCAGCTCTGGGCAACATAGAGAGACCCTGTCTACTATAAATAATAATAATAATAATAATAAATTGGCCAAGCATGTTGGTGTGCATCCAGCCCTGGTGACAAAATAAAACTTTGTTTCTTTTTTTTTAAGCTTCCAAGCAAAGTTTATTTTTAAAACAAATGAGAGAGAGAGAGAAAGAGAAAAGATTTGCCTCCCCAAGGTGAGGGGTGGGGGCAAAGCTAAGGAAACATGGCGGCCATAGCTCAAAGAGTCATGTGGAGACACTACAGGTTAACAAAGCAATGGCTGCAAGATCTTGTTTCTAAAGGAAAGTAATAAAAAAAAAAAAAAAAAAAGAAAAGAGGAAAACATCACTGTCTTATTTATATCAGGACTCCCAGGGACTGAGATAGTTCTGAAAATGACAAGCACTCAATGTGATGGAGTTGACCTGACCCCCATCTTTCTCCTGGTAGTAGGAGCACGTCTCAGCTTACCTCTCTTCACTCTCCATTAGTCCATGCACTTCCAGTGCTTCTACACGAAGCCCTAAATTCGTCTCTCATTGGACTTCAATTCACTCTGTGGTTGTAGTTCAAGTTCAAAAATCACCAAATCTTTTTTTAAATGAGAAGACACAATTGGAAATTTTTAAAAAAGTATATCTCATCATAGAATGAAAAGCTGCTTTTAAGATCATTTATGTCAGGACAACAGGGAGGAAGTTGATTTAAATTTATACCTTTTCCAATAGTTTTACAATAGAATTTTTATTCACATGAACTCTGTACAGATGTGACATCAGATATACTGAGAGTCATTCAACAAATATTTTGACTGACTGATTTCACCCATTTTCACCACCCCTTTATTTGCTTGACCTGTACTTGGTCAAACTATTTGGAAAGAAAATTAAAGCCCTTAGAAAAAAAATTAAAAATTGATTTTAATAAGGTTTCATTTATTAAATGATACTCAACATTGAAAAAGTGAATTTTTTTAATTTTTCTTTGAGAATCTGACATTATATATATCAAATTCATTGTAATAAGTCATTGCAATCCTTTAAAATGAGTGAGAGCATTAATTATCTACAGATGCAAAATAAATAGTTAATTTCAGAATGAACATTTTTAACTTTCTAGGCATGCTTGATAGCTTAGAAACAGAAGAGTTTGGAGGCAAATTGATATGCTAGAAAATTTAAGAGTTTTGGGTGGTAAAAAGTAGCCAGGCATTTTATTTTACCAATATTTATCTTTTCCCATGAACATGTGGAGTTAGTTATACTTTAAAAAATCCTTGTTAAGCTCAAGGTCACCGTGATTTTCTCCTTTCTTTTCTCCTAGAAACTTTTGAGAGTTATCTCTCAACTTTTGGTCTGTATTTTATTTTGAGCAAATGTTTGTATATTGTGTGAATTAAATACCAATATTCATTTATTTGGATAAATGGCTCACCAACTGATTTAACATCATGTATTGAAAATATCATTCTTTCCCCATTATTCAATATGTTTCGTTTTTAAATTAAAGATGCTCATATATAACTTCAATCAGTTGAGATATGCTAAAGTTATACCTTTAAGGGCTTTGAATTTTAGTTTCCAGAATTCATATTTCATTCTCAGGTATTATAGAAGGAGGGTATAGAGATTCTGTACAAAGAGCTTATAAAGACTGAATCACATCAATTATTAAAACATCAATTCAGATTATATAACTGGATGATTTGTAGTCATTTTTGAGTGGCCTTTGGATAATTGGTTAAAGGCTTAGAATACCTTTCCTCAGAAAAGTTCCTGAAAATATACACACTCAAAGTTTTGCATATGGTATAAATATTGTCTGAATTGCATTCATACTTCATCTAGAGGCTTATGAACTAGGTTAAGAACTACAGAAAAGTCTCTGCTTTAAAAGAAATTAAGAAAGCTCAAGTTTAGAAAGAAGAAGGACTGAAATGTTCTAAGAAGTCAACCTGCTTAATTTTCAGTTTACTATTGTACAAGGGCAAAGAAGAATGTGAGTGTAGCCGGGCTTGGTGGCTCAGCCTGTAATCCCGTGCCTTTGGGAGGCTGAGGTGAGTGGATTGCCTGAGCCCGCGGGTTCGAGACCCGCCTGGGCAGAGAGACCTCATCTCTACAATAAATCAAAAAATCAGCCGGGCATGGTAGCGGATGCCTGTAATTCCGGCTACTTGGAAGGCTGAGGAGGAAGGATCACCGGAGCCCGGCAGGTCGAGGCTGCAGAGATTTTCTGGAGATTGAACAAACAGAAATAAAACCAATCCCTTTACCCCTGAATAACAGAATTAAAGAAGACGGTGACGTGGAGGGAAGGAAAAAGTAGGGAGGGGGAAAAACTGCACAAATGAAGAAAAACCTAAAGAAGAATATAGGTCTTACATAGACCTCTGGGAAATCAGACACTGAGAAAACAGATTCTGGAACACAAAAAATGAAGAGTCCCCAGAATTACTGGTTACATGCAACAAACCCAGACATCAAGACATTAATGGAGAGAATTTAAAAAATTGAGGAGAGACAAGAAGAAAATAGGAAGGAGCTGATGTCAGAAATGACAGCAGTAAAGAATACTGTGATGGAAATGAACAACAGACTAATAAGCATGGAAAACAGAATCAGCCAAGCAGAAGAAAGAATCTCAGAACTCGAAGAAAAAAACACAGAACTAACCCAAACTGTCAAAAGCATAGAAAAGAAGCTCAAAAAGACAGAACAAAACCTGCAAGAGATTAATGATCACTTCAAGAGACCAAACCTAAGAGTAATTGGGCTTCCTGAGGCAGAAAGAGAAACAGAAACCACACTGGAACAAACATTTCATGAAATCATTCAAGAAAACTTCCCTCATCTCATCAAGGATGAAAAAATTCAAACACAAGAGATTCAGAGAACCCCTGCAAGACAACAAATGAGAAGACCAACTCCCAGACACATAATAATTCGCCTACACAAAGTAGCTATGAAAGGAAAAATCCTAAAGGCAGCAAGAGAAAAAGGCCAGACTACCTACCAGGGAAAACCAATTAGAATAGTAGCAGATTTATCCACAGAAACCCCTCAGGCCAGGAGAGCCTGGAGCCCTATCTTCAAAGTTCTAAAAGAGAAACAATTTCAACCAAGAATAACCTACCCAGCCAAACTAAGCTTCATTAGTGAGGGAGAATTGAAATCTTTTCCAGACATCCAATCCCTAAGAACCTACGCTACCACCAGACCACCTCTACAAGAAACACTTAAGAAAGTACTGAACAGAAGAAAAAGAAAAAATAACAACAGCATTCTTCACAAGAGTACAGGCAAAAGATTAAAAACACACATGAACCAACTCCAAAATCCAAAGAAAGACAACAAACAAACAGGAACAACTCTGTAAGAACCTTATGACAGGGATCTACTCTTGCATTTCAATTATTAGCCTTAATATGAACGGACTAAATGCACCACTGAAAAGACATAGAATGGCAAAATGGATAAAATATCATCAGGCAACAATCTATTGCCTTCAAGAGACTCACCTCACTAGAAAGGACACCCACAGACTCAGAGTAAGAGGATGGGAAACAAACTTTGAGACGAATGGAATACAAAAGAAAGGAGGAGTAGCATTCTTAATTTCAGATAAAATACCCTTCACGTTATTAAAAATCAAAAAAGATACAGAAGGCCACTACATAATGATAAAAGGCTCAATCCATCAACAAGAAATATCTATCCTAAACATATATGCACCCAACAGAGGTGCGCCAACTTTCATAAAGCAACTTCTTGGAAAACTAAAGAAAGATATTGACTCTAACAGTATCATAACTGGGGACTTTAATACCCCACTCACAACCCTAGACAGATCATCAGGACGAAAAATCAGCAAGGAGATCCAGAACCTCAATGTGACTTTGGACCAAATGGACTTAATTGATACCTACACAACAGTCTATCCAAAGACCACAGAATACACATTCTACTCATCACCACAGAATTAGAACATATTCTAAGATTGACCACATACTCGGCCATAAATCAAGCATAAGCAAATTTAAAAGGACCGAAATTCTACCAAACAGCTTCTCGGACCACAGTGGAATATAAATAAACGTTGACACCAACAAAGTCCCCCCAAAACCCACAAAGACATGGACACTAAACAGCATGATGCTAAACAACTCCTGGGTCAACGACGAAATCAAAAGAGGGATCAAAAGATACCTGGAAACAAATGAAAATGAAAAAACATCTTACCAAAATCTCTGGGATGCCCTGAAAGCTGTAGTAAGAGGGGAATTTATATCCCTACAAACACACATGAAGAAAATGGAAGGAACAGAAATTCACAACCTAACAAGCCACCTAAAGAAACTGGAAAAGCAAGACCACAAAAAAACCTAATTTCAGCAGAAGAATCCAGATCAACAAAATAAAAGCCCAAATTCAGGACATAGAAGACAAAAAGATAATACAAAAAATCGATGAAAACAAAGCTGGTTCTTCAAAAGGATAAACAAGATTGATGGTCCCCTAGCTAGACTGACCAAGAAAAAACAAGAAATGAACCAAATAAGCACAATCAGAAACACAAAAGATAAAGTCACATCTGACCCTGAAGAAATACAAAAGATCATTAGAGACTACTATGTACACTTGTATAGAAACAAACTTGAAAACCTTAAGGAAATGGAGGACTTTCTTACATCACACAACCTACCTAGGTTGGAACAAGAAGAAATTGAGACCCTAAATAGACCAATAACAGTCAAGGAAATCGACTACATAATAAGAAAACTTCCTACAAAAAAAGTCCTGGTCCAGATGGCTTTCCAGCAGAATTCTACAAGACATTCAAGGAGGAGCTGATACCAATCCTACTGAAGTATTCCAGGCGATTGAAAAAGATGGAACTCTCCCCAAATCATTTTATGAAGCCAACATCACATTAATACCTAAGCTAGGTAAAGATCCAGCAAAGAAAGAGAACTACAGGCCAATATCTTTGATGAACATAGATGCTAAAATTCTCAACAAGATCCTAGCAAACCGGATTCAGCAATACATCTCAAAAATCATCCACCATGACCAAGTAGGCTTCATTCCTGGGATGCAAGCCTGGTTCAACATTCATAAAACCATAAATGTAATTAAATACATCAACAGATGTCAAAACAAAAACCACATGATCATATCATTAGATGCAGAAAAAGCTTTTGATAAATTCCAGCACCCCTTCTTGATAAAAACCCTTGAACATCTAGGCATACGGGGAACATACCTCAAAATAGTAAAAGCATCTACGAGAAACCCACAGCCAGCATACTCCTAAATGGACAAAAATTGGAACCAATTCCCCTGAAAACTGGAACTAGACAAGGATGCCCACTCTCTCCCCTCCTGTTCAACATAGTATTGGAAGTCCTGGCTAGAGCAATCAGAGAAGAGGAGGCAATCAGAGGTTTCAAATAGGAAAAGAGGAAGTCAAGTTATCTCTCTTTTCAGATGATATGATTGTGTACCTTGAAAACCCAACAGAATCTGTCAAAGGCCTCCTTACATTGATAAAGTCCTTTGGCAAAGTCTCAGGATACAAAATAAATGTACAAAAGACAATCGCATTTCTCTACACCAATAGTAAACAAACAGAAACCCAAATAAAAAACACAATTCCATTCACAATAGCCACAAAAAAAATGAAATACCTTGGCATCTTCCTAACCAGAGACGTGAAAGACCTTTACAATGAAAATTACAAAACACTGCTCAAAGAAATCAAAGCTGACACGAACAAGTGGAAAAATATCCCATGTTCATGGATCGGAAGAATCAACATTGTGAAGATATCCATCTTACCTAAGGCAATCTACAAATTCAATGCAATACCCGTTAAACTACCAACAACATTCTTCTCAGACCTAGAAAAAACAACACAGGAATTGATATAGAAACACAAACGTCCAAGAATAGCCAGAACAATCCTCAGCAAAAAAAACAAAGCAGGTGGTATCACAATACCAGACTTCAAACTTTACTATAAAGCTACAATCATCAAAACAGCTTGGTATTGGTACAGGAACAGGCATATAGATCAATGGAACAGAATTGAGATTCCAGAAGCAAAACCTCAATTTCTCAGCCAACTCATCTTTGACAAAGCCCCCACCACCTACCACTGGGGAGAGGAGAACCGATTCAGTAAATGGTGCTAGGAAAACTGGCTGACCACATGCAGAAGATTGAAACAGGACCCCTATCTATCCCCATGCACAAAGGTTAACTCCAAATGGATCAGAGACCTAAATGTAAAACCTCAAACCATAAGAACCTTAGAAAAGGAAGGAAATACTCTCATGGAAATCGGAACTGGCATCCAATTTCTGAACAAAACCCAAAACCCACAGGATATAAGAGAGAAGATAGACAAATGGGACCTTATTAAACTGATAAGCTTCTGCAAAGCCAAAGAAACCATCAAGAGAGCAGGGAGACAGCCTACAGACTGGGAAAAAGTATTTGCCAACTCTAGGTCTGACAAAAGCTTAACATCCTGGATCTACAAGGAACTGAAACGTACTGAAAAGAAGAAAACAAACAACCCCATTATAAAATGGGCAAAAGATATGAACAGAGACTTCACAAAAGAAGACATCCAAGCAGCCAACAAACACATGAAGAAATGCTCAACCTCACTAATCATCAGGGAGATGCAAATCAGAACCACACTGAGATACCACCTAACTCCAGTCAGAATGGCAATTATCAACAACTCAAAAAATAACAGTTGCTGGAGAGGGTGTGGTAACAAGGGAACACTTCTACACTGTTGGTGGGAGTGTAAACTAGTGCAATCTCTGTGGAAAGCAGTGTGGCGATTCCTAAAAGTTCTAAAAATTGACCTTTCATATGACCCTGCAATCCCCCTACTGGGAATATACCCTGAAGAACACAAATCACTCTATAAAAAAGATACCTGCACACGTATGTTTATCACAGCATTGTTCACAATAGCAAGAACCTGGAAACAACCATGCTGCCCATCAAAAGAGGACTGGATTAAAAAAATGTGGTACATATACACGATGGAATACTACGCAGCCATAAAAAAGAACAAAATCATGAATTTCACAGCAACCTGGATGGAACTAGAGTCTATAATACTGAGTGACCTCTCACAGAAACAAAGATTCGAGTATCACATGTTCTCACTCATATAATGGACCTTGAACATCCAATGTAATACTATAAGAAAATGACTGATGGTACTGGGAAACTATGGGGGGGGATGGGATTAACAGTAGCAAATATCTTTCTGGGAATGGGAAAACACCTTTTATCAACAGGGTGCCTGAATGAAACTTAATTGTACACCTAACCCTTAACTGTACCCCATAAAACCATAATAAAAAATATTGATTAATTAAAAAAAATATATATATACTATTAAGCTATGGAAACATGTATTTAATCCTTCTTTAGCTACCTGCATGGATAAATGTTACCTATGCTTTAAAAAACTGGATACTTTTATAAAGTAGAAACATTAAATATTTAGCAATAAAAAAATAAATGAAATATAGCTAGTATAATTAAGTTTTAAAAAATGTTTTGTTGTTGTTGCTTAATGAAGCATGCATCTGCTTGCATAGATATGTTGGTACCAGCAAGATCACAAAACAGTTCTATTTGGTAAGCTAAAGTAAGTTAATCTCAAGTTAAAATGCTAAAATGGTTGCAATTTACTGCTGAAATTGTTGCAACTCTGCTTACCTCTTTCCTGTAGAAGGAAGTTTTTATGTATTCTAGTTTCAAATATCCTTTCCTGTTTTCCTCATATACCATAGACATTCCCTGAAAATTTCAATTTAATTATACTCCGAATCAAAAATTAAAATGTCTGATAAATAAGTATTGTGTACACTGTTTTTTGGTTTTTGGGGGGTTTTTTTGAGTTGGAGTCTCACTCTGTCACCCAGATTGGAGTGCAGTGGCTGCTCCTGGCCACCGCAGCCTCGACCTGCTGGGTTCCAGCGATCCTTCCGCCTCAGCCTTCCAAGTAGCTGGAATTACAGGCGCACGCTACCATGCCCGGCTAATTTTTTGATTTATTGTAGAGATGACATCTCACCTGCCCAGGCGGGTCTCAAACCCACGAGCTCAGGCAATCCACTCACCTCAGCCTCCCAAAGGCATGGGATTACAGGCTGAGCCACCGAGCCCGGCTGTACACTGAGTTTTTAACACCTGTATCAAAATTACAGCAAGCCACAAAATTAGAGCTGCCATTTTAATGATCACTGTCTAATCTCACTGCATTAGTGTATGCAGATTTTTTAAATGAAAATGTAAGAATTTTCATTGGAATACATCACTTAGTAAAAGAAATTCCTTTGCTTAGTAAAAGAAATTCCTCATGCTTTGGCTTGCAAATTATGGCTCCAAATTATCTAAACCAGTTAAGGTGATTTGTTTTACCTCCTTCATAGATCCTAACTGGATAACCTTCAATCAGAGGATAACCCACAAGACGCATCTCAGCTTCTGAAATCACTGAAAACATAGAAGACTTATAAGACACTGAGTTACAATGCAAGAAGAAACTGAAATGGTGAACAAGAAACAAAGCAGGAAATGGCAGATGACAATAGATGGGATTCATTCTTGATTGCATTCAAGTTATTTTCTACACAGTCTTAAATCTTTCAGCAAAAAGTAATATGGCAAGCAGTTGGGTTTTGCATCAGCATGTGAGGGCTACACGGTCTTTAGTGCTTGCCCCCATGTAGAAATAGGCATAGGATATGTGCTTCCAGGACTAGCTTCACACATTGGCATGGATATGCATGGATGTGCATCCCCTGAAGAGTTTTCTCTCACATCCATGCCCGAAGCTTCTGAAATAAAGTGCCATCAAGGCATTTACAGCTCTGCTATTTTATTCAATGCTTATTTACAAGTCTGTCTCCTCTTCTAACCAGTAAATTTTTCTGGAGCAAGAATCATGGCACATAGTAAGAGTTTGGCTTAATCAAATAATTAATTAATTTTAAAAACCCTGATTTCCAGGTTTTGTTGAGGGTCATCTTAGGATGTTCTTAGAATACTCATAACTACCAGTGTTTAATATTGGAGACTAAAGCAGAGGAGAGATGTCTCAGGGATTTACTCTTCAAAGTTCACTGCTATGTTATTTCATATGTGTGTGAGGTGAGTGTGCATGTGCGAGTGTGTGTGTTATAGGAGGCTGCGGGGAGGAGGTTCCAGGGGAGAAGGGAGAAAGGATTCAGCAAAGACAAATTTCCCCTCAGGGCATCTAAATTTCCAAATTATGTTATTTCAGAATGTCATTTGAAAAGTCCCTCATCTAGCCATGATGAAAACTGGTTCAGATTCAGGACACTCCCATCTGAAATCCGTGTCCTTTTCTGTGGCTGTGTTATTGTCTGCTCAAAAATGGACACCCCTATGCTCTGTGAAGGAACCTGCTTGTCCTCATGATGAATTCTGAGCCACGAGTACCTCAAAGCTTGCAGGGATCGCATAAGCACGCATTTGTTGTTTATCTATGGAACACATCCAAGTGGTTTCTTTCCACCTTAATGGAAGGTATAATTTAGAGCTAAAAGACTGTAATACCCATGGCTTTTAAATAGGTTATTTCTTTGTTTTGGTTATTTTCAGAGTACATATGTTTCAGCTCCTGGGTAAATTATAGGCTTTTAAGGCTTCACATAGCTATTTTGCTTTTAAGCAGACAGGATTTCACCTTTATTGCTTCTGAATTTATTCTCATATTTACAAATGAAAAACAGCAGAGGGTAGCATTTATTTACTTTCTGTGGAACATTAGCCACACAGTATGCACGGGAAGCCTATGAGAGTGACCCACACATGCCTGCCTTCTTGGAGCTTGGTCTCTGAGACTCATGTCTATAATGTCAGAGCAAGTGAACAGGAAGACATGCCTGTAGAAGGGATTGCTGTGTGAGATGAATAGTCATTCTGTCATGTCAGTGAGGAAAAGTAAATGGATAAAAGTAAAAAGAAAAAGCAAATAAAATGGTTGAGGGAAGAGATGACGAACTCTCTGTAGTATCTTGACCAGCTTCTTCTGCTTCAAGATAATGAGAAAATTAAGACAGTAATAGGAAAAATTATACTTCTTCATTCTTTACATGGTATAAATGAGGAAAATTACATTGTGAATCTAAAGAGCATTTGAGCAAAAAACAATGAATAAACAGCAATTATATGCATTTATTTTCCATAATTTTATTTAATTGATAGTAGTAAATGAATGAGGACAGAACAGTTTTCTGATGATGGAAGCTGGGAAATAATGGAACTGGACAATAAAAAAAACCCTGGAGATATTTAGGTTTTATTTTACTGATAGTGATTTTTTCTAGTCTTGTCCCTCTCTAGTGTTACATGACCTTACCATGCTGAACTACTCCCTGTGACTGGGATGACTTGAGAAGTGTCTTGCCTCCAGGCCTCATGCCGACTGTTCCCTTACTCTGAAACACACTTTCAGCCCCTTCTATTCTTTGAACTCCCTCTCTGTTCTTTATGTGTATATTAAAACCTCAGTTTGTCAGCAAAGCCTCTCTCAGTTATGCCACAGAGAAGCCATAGAGATTTTAAATTGTCACTTTTTCTAAGGATCCATTTCTCCATCTTTAAGGTTTACAAATAGACATGATCCTTAACATCACTTTTGCTTTTGGTCCTTGAGTTGATTCCACCAATATGATCATGTCCAAGTATCTTGGAAACTCCACATTTTCTAGGTATATCTCCTAAACTGCTTGTGCAAAACTTACATTGTGACTGAATAATAATTCTGCAATTATTCAATTACCTAACCTTTCCCTTCACAAGGCTGTGAATTAATCATAGTAGTACCATTTTATGAATGTAATTTTCCATTCCCTGACACAATACATTGTTAAGATCACAAATGTTATGGAATGAATGAGTGACCGAATCAATTTTGAGATTAAAGAGTTTTAGTGATCACAGTGATGTGTCGACACACTGCTTAATGTTTTAGCTTTGCCTAAAAAGGGGAACAAGTAGAGAGAAAAATAGCTACCTAAAAGATTTTGAAATTTGAACCACAATATTATGGTTTTAAACAGATCAATAGTGTTTTAAACTATCCTACCACAGGACGTAAGTAAGTATCTTTGGAGGTACTCCACCAGGGGTTATGTGACCATTTTGTTGGAAAGATTTACACATGGAATAATGGATTATAAGTGACTTCCACAAGCTCTTTTTGCTGTCACTCTTGGAGTCTATGACTCTAACTACTGTATCTACACATATCCATATGAACATCCTGCCCTGTTGAAGACACACAGATGATGCTCTCTAATGGGTGCAAAAGTAAATATAGATGAATCTAAAACCTTTTGGATATAATTGCTCATGCTTGTAGTACAGACGGAAAGTGTGGTTATGTCTTTGCTCTGGTCTTAGTATCATAAGCTTGAGCTCAGCTTGAGCTCTGCCAGTAAAGATCTGTGAGCTTTGGGGAGGTTTCTCTCACTTTCTGTAGTTTCAGTTTTATACTCAGGAGACATGAACGAGGTTGAACCAGATAATCTCAAATTTTCTCATAAACTTTACATTATGATATAGCAATAGAAACTGAGATATTCTTCATTTCTAAGTATCCCGAAAGATGACTATCCATAAACTATAAACTGATCCTTTCTTCACAAAATTAATGTTTGTTTCACAAAGAGTTTTTTTGAAAAATCATGTTTGTATATGTTTACTTATACCAAGTATATTTACACACAACTTTGCTCTCATGAGACAAAGTTGATCAGTACAGGGTGAGTAGGAGGTGAGAAGATTATAAACTTTATCATCATTGACCATGATTTTACAATTCCTTATTTATATACTACAGTGATTTTTAAAATGATTTTACAACTCTTCCATTAATCACAGAACTATCAATTCATTATTGAGTTTATGATTGCTCCATGAAAACCCTGATGACTGAGAAGATGAAAACATCATGGATGCTTGGGATGAGCCCTAATTGAAAGGGCTGGCTTCAGTGAACTTTATGTTTGAAGAGGGCTTTCGTTTATGGCTAGCTTTATTTCTTTCAGAGCTCAATGTTGCCTCATTTCTCTCATGGATTGCATTTTATCTTAAGGAGTTAAAAAAACCCTCTATCAAGATAGAGTAAGAAATGACAGTCTTGGGACAGAGAAGACATGTGAAGTTGGGACCAGATCTCAGAAAGACTGGAAACTGGGAAGTTATCTTTTCCACCCCAACACCACTGTATATAGCCTGACATGTTGCTAGCAACCCTACTTTTGCTATTCAGTGCCTCAAATCATCCCAGGTTTCCAAGCCATTTTAAAAAGTCGTCTTATACATTCATCCACCCTTAGCTATTACTGATTTACATTCTTTAAAATACCAAATCTATTATTTAGGATTGAAGGAATTATAACCAGATGACTGAGATTTATAATTTACTAAGTGAATATATATACAAATTATATGCAGAGGGTGCCTCAAAATGTATACATATTTTAAGAAAGGAAAAACTGTATTACAATTGTAATACTCAATATATACTGAAAACAAAAAATGTATACAAGTCATCTTTGATTTCTGCGATTACAAGAGATGTACAAAGTGGTTAACATCAGTGTCCAGATACTTCTGATTATGGTAAGCTAAAAGTAATATGTAGATAACATCTCTTAAAATGTGCATACAATTTTTGGCACCCCCATTATAATACATATTTTAGGTGTGTGTGTGTATATATATATACATACACACAAATATACATAAAATCTTATTATAATCTTAAAACCATTCTCTTGAGGTATATATATTAGATGTTATTCATACCTGCTGTAAAAGGTGATAGAAATGGTTCAGAAGTTATAAGTGACCTATCCATAGTCATTGAGCTAATCAGAGGAAAGAGATGAACTGATACTCAATTTTTTCCATTCTAAAACCCATGTCTTCAAAAAAAGTTTTACTGTAGTTTTCCATGTCCACCATAAGTGATTTACTTCAATTTGCCTTCCAATGTTGTTTGCTTTTTTCATTTTTACTAATTTATTAAACAGGCCCATCTTTAGAATCAGAGAAGTCCTAGATTAGATTACTCACCAGATGTTGATTTGAACCGTTATTATTACTTGCAATAAAACTCTCATTAATATTTTTTTAAAAAAGAAGAAATGTACGGAGAGATAATTTTTGGGCCAAACATCTATTTTTCAACAATAAAAGACTGAATCATCCAGCATGTCACCATCTATATTCTTATAGAGTTAATAAAATATTATGATAAAAGTAGTGTTTTATCCCAATTCTTTAGCAGATTAAAAAAAAACAGAGAAACTACGAGCCTTGAACAATGTCACACGAGATCTATCCAATGGTAGAACTAAAGCAGAAACTAAAATTTCAATCACTAACTCTTTTTTAAAAACATAACAACGTATCATTTTTCTCCCCTTGAAGTTTAAAAAAAATACACAGAAAGTGCTTTAGTATCCTGTTCTATTGTGCTTTCTCACTGGAATCCTTTCTTTCTGTCCAAAGAAACAACAAACAACAACAACAACAACAAAATTCTGATGTTGTCTAAGTTTACTCGGCTCAAAAATCAATGAAGAATTTCACCAAGGCTTATGGAAGACAGTAACACTTGACGCCATGATGGTGTTCCGGGTGTGTAGTTTCTATGTGCTCAGGTGGTAAAGGACTATTTCTGTCTACAGAAACTTACAGTTGAGTGACTAGACCATGTAATTCAGCAGCTGTGGAGTGACCAAACAGCCATCAAGACAAGAAGGTCAGAGTGGTAGACATGGAAATGCACCACCCAATTCTCCTTTTGAGGAAAGACTTGCTACCGGCTGCTGAGAGTGCAATCATTCGACTGTCTCCTGTCAGCCCCCAGCATCACCTCATCTCCACCAAGCAAGGATTATCTTTTCCTGAAGGCACAATCTTTCCACTTCTGTGGGAAGTCTGGATCCTGTGCCTGAGAGAGAAGGGGGTATAAAGGTACTCATTTTTGCCTGTCAGGGACAATTCTGATGAATCTCTTGCTCCAGACCCCCTTGTCATGTTGACTGAAACCTTGTCCAGCTTGCAACCCCAATTCAGCTTTTTTCCTCTGCCCAAATCTTCTTTCTTCCCCTTCCTTCACTGGTAATCCCTGAGAGACACATTGCATCATGACTCTATTTCAGCATCCCTTTTCCAGGAATCTAACCTGCCACAAAGAGATGCAGAGCAGGGAGGACTGAACACTGCAGAGAGCCGGAGACAAGTGAACGCAAATATCAGACAGAGCTAGTACAGCTTTGCATTTTCTGTTTCTAGCATCCTGAACCCAGCTATCATTTTGTTTTTTAGTTCTGAGTTCTGGCCTTGCAAATAAGAACACATCTCTCTAATTACTTTTAGTATTAGTGTATTGCTTAATTTAATTCAAATCCATTTCTGTTTTTAACATCCACAGCCATAACTATATAACTGAATATAACAAAATGCTGTATTTTGTGGTACTGATAAAAAGTATAATAAAATCTAAAAGAAGGGAAATATTAGAGCTAATGAATGCCAGAATTTTAACCATTTTTTCCCAGCCTTATAGTTTATTTCCTTTTCATTTTTGCTTTTCCTTTTGAGGAAGAGAAGGGGGGCTTAGTTATTGCTCTCTGATCTCTGCAATGCATTGTTCCTATGAAACAGCCTGAGAAGATTTCTGTGATGCCAGATCAACAAATAGAGTTTCTAGGAGTAATGTGTTCATCTAGCCTGGGAAATGGTTGTAGGCAAATAGTGTTAGGACTTTAGCAGATCACATAAGGCATGGCCAGGGCTTGTATTAGAGAAAAGGAAACACAAGATCATAGACCACAACATTCAGGTACTGCTCTTTTCCTTCCACCTAGAGGAAATTACTGTCTACATCTCATTCAGGCAGCCTAATCATATCTGCTTTGTAACCTAGCATTTTTCATGTTTCTCCTCTTTTTTCCTAGTTCAATGGCATTTTTCTCAACTGTCAAATTTCTAATTTACTAAGATGAAAACTTTATATTAAAAGAAATATATCTATCTTTTTTTTTTTGAGTCAGAGTCTCACTGTTACCCAGGTTGGAGTGCAGTGGCACACTCGTGGCCACCGCAGCCTCGACCTGTTGGACTCAGGCGACCCTTCCACCTCAGTTTTCCAAGTAGCCAGAACAACAGGCACGCACTACCATGCCCAGCTAATTTTTGATTTATTGTAGAGATGAGGTCCTACCTCGTTACCCGGGCTGGTCTCAAACCCCCAGGCTCAGGCAATCCACTCGCCTCGGCCTCCCAAAGACTGAGCCTGGCCTATATCTGTCCTTTTTACCTTAGTATCTCCAGTACCAAATATGTATTATAGGGGGAATTTTGGTTTATATTTTCCTGAACATATGGATTTATTTATAAATGAGTGAAGATCTGGTCTTTTGTTATTATAACATATTTAATAGAGGTTGTGTGATTTAACATGGAATTAAAAATGGAAATAATAGACACTGGAGAATCCAAAAGGGTTCTCCAATAAAAGGGAGGTGAGGGCTGAAAAATTACCTATTGAATACAATGTTCAATACTTGGGTGATAGAAATACTAGAAGCCAAATCCCCATTATTACTCAATGTGCTCATCTAATAAACATGTCTTTAAATTTAAAATTTTAAATGTTTAAAAAGACCTTAGTAACAGGGGTCAGCTCTCGGATAAACTAAGACCCCAACTTTTCTTTTGAGTTTGTTTTTTGTTTTGTTTTGTTTTTTTGAGTTGGAGTCTCACTCTGTCGCCCAGACTGGAGTGCAGTGGCCGCTCCTGGCCACCGCAGCCTCGACCTGCTGGGCTCCAGCGATCCTTCCGCCTCAGCCTTCCAAGTAGCTGGAATTACAGGCGCGCGCTACCACGCCCAGCTAATTTTTTGATTTATTGTAGAGATGAGGGTTCACCAAGTTGCCCAGGCGGGTCTCAAACCCACAGGCTCAGGCAATCCACTCATCTCAGCCTCCCAAGGCGCGGGATTACAGGCTGAGCCACCGAGCCCGGCAACCCCAACTTTTCAAGGTCCAGCTGTTAGGCACATCAAAAGTAAGAACCCAATGGGGTCTTCTGTGTCAATAGCCATTTAGTTTTCCACAGTAAAATGCCTGCCTCCTCATTAGCAAGAGCAGCTGCAAGCTGTGGAAAAAAGTTCTTCCCTCAGTTGGCTGCTTCCAAGAGTGAGTAGTAGTAAAGTGTATAGCAAAGTGTCCTAGGATGCGAGCAGATCAAAAGGGCTGACCACTACTCCAAAAATTTAGTTTTGTTTTATTAACATGCAGATGAATGAAAAACAAAGGAAGTTCTTCTTCATCTTATCTTGCTTGTTGGCGTAGGAAATGCTGAAAACACCATTAGAGGCCTCATTGAAGCTCAATTTCACGTTCTCCCATAGATCTGTAATCCCTTGGAAACCAGTCAGATCAACTGATCACCAAGGTTCAGGGCTGCTGCGTACAGTGAGTGATGAGTGAATGTTCAGTGATGATTACAGAAGGCTTCAAGCATCCTGGGAAGTAAAAATATCAACTGGTTCTGAAAAGGAAGCTTCAATTGTAACCAAAGTATAGGATTCTCCAATTTATGGAAGGGCAATGTGAAGCCTTCAACATAATCAGTGCCTGCAGTTACATTTTCAGCAGAATGGTGTCTCCTGATTGGCTGGTGCATGGATTTCATACTTCTGTTTTTAATCTTTCAAGACCACATGATATGGCTGCTACCAACACCCTGCTGCAACTCCCTGTCCCCTCAGTAAGTGAACTGGCCACTGCTTCCATGCAGGGCTCTGTGTCCTCTTCCCTTTTTTATTTAAAGATGACCCTGCCAGGCGGGCTCGGTGGCTCAGCCTGTAATCCTGTGCCTTTGGGAGGCTGAGGTGAGTGAATTGCCTGAGCCCGCGGGTTTGAGACCCGCCTGGGCAGCGAGACCTCATCTCTACAATAAATCAAAAAATCAGCCAGGCGTGGTAGTGCATGCCTGTAATTCCGGCTACTTGGAAGGCTGAGGTAGAAGGATCGCCGGAGCCCAGCAGGTCGAGGCTGTGGTAACCGGGAGCGGCCACTGCACTCCAGTCTGGGTGACAGAGTGAGACTCCAACTCAAAAAAGAAAAAAAAAAATGATCCTGCCTTCTGTTTAATCTACAGAATTTCCCTCTCTTGTAAGTATGGCCCATACTTACAAGAATCATACATACCACCCAAACAATACAAAGCTCGGCATTTTAACTTGTTTTGCTTTTCTCTCTGTGCTTATTTTTCAAGAACATGTGTGTACAGTGCATGTTCCTGAAGGTCAGAGACTGCCTTTTAATTCCTCCAGGTGAACTAACGTGTTAGGTGGATCACTAAGACATACTTAGTATAAAGTGACAGATTCATGTGTTACCGAGTACTGTTATTTTTGTATTAATAATTTGACACTTGCTCCTTTAAGAACAATGACTCCCTATCCCTTCACAAATACCTTTTTGCATTTCCATTTTAGAAATGGAAATGGTCCTGCTCTAAATATTAGATGTCATCAATTAATGAATCAATGCCAATTAATGAATTGTCATCAATAAAAAGACACTGTAAATTACAATACAAAGCTATCGATAATGAATCTGACTATATTTAAATCTTGTTGTATGTGTTTAATACATTGAGAAACAATTTTTGAGCCATACTCTATAAAGCGAAGTTTCTACATTTGTATAAATGCACTCTTCAAAATAAATTTGCTGAATAATTTTACCTTACTCCATTTTCTTTTCTAAACTCCACACTTAGATTGGCAAGGTTTACAAAACTATATTTTATATATGGAACTGAGATACCTTAGTGTAATATAAGGCTGCCTGAATCACAGGAAGGATGTAAACTGAAGTTTAGCAGGCTCATCATTGCTTGCTGCTATGCCAATGACAACTGACAACAACATGAAGCAATGAGAACTGTCTAGTTTAATACAAGACGAGTTTCTGCCCAGTACTTCAGGAGAGAGATTTCAATCAGCTCACGGTCTGGGACTCACAGTCTACCTGCAGGTTGAAATCATGATGGCCGTCAAGAGTGCTGTTGGAAGCATGTTTGCTTGGACCAGTTCCAGACTGAGAAAGCCTGCAGCAAAAGACAAACTAACAAGCAGGGGCAAGCATTTTCCAATTAGTGATGACTCCTAATCACATCCCTAAATTCTTCATCCCCTCTTCTGATGTGCACAAGTTGATTTTCGTCCAGAATCAGTCAAGCTTCCAGATATCTAGTGTATACTGAGAAGACTGACTGATATGATAAACAGCAACTTTCCATAAGCTCGGTGCAAACCAGAATTCTCTATTGAAAGAAAAAAGAAAAACTTTGTACAAAAAGGATGCTCTGTGTTTGACTGGGGTTCTTGCTGACTTCAAGAATGTGCAGAAAGCCATGCATCACTCAAACACTGCAATCCAGGCTGCCCTCTCATTGCTGTACCTACCCAAAGTTACAGCCTCATTTGGGATTCTCACACTAGGTGAGAGCCCCAACGTTTGAAGGAAAGAATTGTCTTTCTTTGAATCTGACACCACTGATCTCAGAACTTTTTTGCCACTGAGAAAAGGGATTATTGTTCTCCACAATTGCCCATCAGATCTTCTCAATAGGTCAGGAGGCCAAAGCAGCCTTTCCCAGGATTCTGGTTCTCTACTGAAACAAAGCGGGACAGTGTCACTGAAGCTGATGGGTCACAAACCTCGTGCCTACCCTATGCATCACCCCATTGGATCTGAAGGTTGTCTTTTCAAGGAAGAGAAAATGACATCCTGAAAACTGATGATGAAGCACCTTCCCAGCATTAATTTCATGTAAGCCCAAGTCAGACGTGGGCAGAATGATGTTTGGATAAACCACAGTTTATCTGAAGGATTCTGTTTTGTTGTCAGAAGGAATACCAGACACAAGAGTATTATACTATCTCCTACATCTGGGCCATTCACAATTTTAGCCTTGTAATGTGAGATCAGCAAGGCTGCTCTATCTGGAAGGGCAAATCATTAGTAAAATATATAATTATTAATGTGTTTGGCTCAGTTTATTTCCATTATTATTACTATCATCAAGATCAGTAATTTTTCTCAGAATAGTGTGATTAGCAGAGTATTCTGCTGGGAATACTGATTCCTCTGACTCTGTGTAAATGCAAAGTTACAAACAAAACCAGTTAAAAAAATTAAAGCAAACTTGAGGCCTAGTGCCCATAATAGCAATGATTTAACACATTTGTAAATGTTGGAAAGACAATACAAAATATTAAAGCAAATAAGCATTTCTATATTATGTTTTACTTGCATGTCTTATAAAGTAGATATTCTAGAACTAGACAAGATATAATTTCTATTGTGATACAAAGTACATGGGATTCTATATACACACATATGCTTATAAGCAATGGATGCTCATTATTGTATCAAATATATATTTTGTTCTATGGATAACTGAATAAAGTTGATCCTCATGGAGGTATCAGGTGGCTAATTCATAGGAAACAAAGCATTTGTAATTGTTTTTATTATTTCATAAATCTTTAGAAGTTTGCATGCCTCTTCTACATGACCAAGACATTATGGATAGTCTGCTCAGCTGAAATGCTGTATGGCCCATATAACATACATTTCCTAAAATGAATAAAAAGTATCTTCTCTTTGCAAGTTTTTCCAGAGTGTAGTGTGATTTTCTATGGTATATGATGACAGAAAAATATTAATAACCTCAAATAAACAAGAATGTTCCAAAATCTCTCCGAGTCCCGCTCTCTGTAGGAAACTGTAGCTGGGAAAGTTTAAAGAGAAACAGGATACAATCAATGTCCTTGATGAAATTGTCTACTTCTGGTGATAAAACTCATAGATAAGGAGACAGTAGAAATCAATACAAGAGGGCACACGTATTCAGCTGTGGGAAAAATAATACTATCTTGACATGAGAAATTAATTACCCATAGTTGTTCTTGAAATGCAATACGTCAAAGCACCCAACATGAGAATGAGAAGGTTGAATGGGGTATATTCATCACCCATCTCAATAATGACCTAAGAATGTGAGAGAATTGAAGTGCTTCAGGTAATTACTGTAAGAGACATGTAAGTGTCATGCTAACTGTTTCACTCAGAAAGTAGATACAAATGATTTAGCTATCTAAAATTATATGGTATTATTGATTTTAACACTTTCCTTTTTTCTTTTTATCTTTTATCCTTCTTTATTTTGTGAATAGTATCTCTTTGACTTAATATAATGCAGAAATTTCTTCATTTCTCAAGAAATCAAGTGCAATTAATAGTTCTATTTGAATATTTGTTGTAAAAACTAGTTCATAGGAATTTAGAACCAGATTTATTGTGAGGAATAAAAATAAAGAAAGAACTATTTCTCCAACTTAAACATATTAAACAAATATAAAACTTTTTCTACAATTTTTAATTTTTTAATTTTAGGAAAACACTAAAAATGTCATTTTTTAAAAAAAGAAAAAATATAATTGGTTCTAGTTTGTGATTAAAAAAAAAAGGAATTTACCTTCATAGAGCATTCTTTTCCCAACTAAATGAAAAAAACTAAATGTGCTTCAATGAGATTACACAAATCACATGTTTACTATGCCACAGAATCATCATTTGAAACCAGGACTTGTGACTCCCAAAGCGATGTTGTTTCTATTATTTGCACTTAATTTGAATAGAAAACAGAACTTATCAATCCATTAGCTAGTTTTAACCAAAATCATAAAAGAATAGATTGTGTGGTAAACAAGCAGTTTCTGATAGCATGAAGGAAATGCTACCTCCAAATATGGCCTCTTGGCATTCTGAGTATTATTTTAAGCTGATATTTACTGAGGAAATTGCAGGAGTGGGAAGGTCTCTCTGACGTTTTTCCACCTCCCTCTCTCCTGAAACTGACCACAGAAACTGAAATTTCCTGCCTCCCTCTTCCCTGAAGCAGGCCATCAAACCTAGGATGAACACTCTCTCACAGTCTCTCTTCTTTCTCGCCTAAAGATCCTTACATTACAGATATCCTGTACTACCTCTGGAGAAAAAAATGTCATGCAGAGAGACAAGAAGAACCTGAACATGGACCTTGCTAAGTCCTCTACCCCACCCCAGTTTACTACCATGAGATCACACCCTTTTGTCCTCCGACCATACTCCTGCATGGCTTTTCATTAAAATATGCAATTTTCCCTGTGTCTTTGGGTCTTCCTTTCTGAAGTCTCCCATGCCATGTAAAATACATACTAAATAAATGAAGATTATTTTCTTTCATTAATCTATCTTTTATTGTAGGGGATCTCAATCACAAACCTAAGGATGGATGAGGAAAAATTTTTACCTTTTTTTCCTCAAACTTATGTGAAAATAAAAATTGAGGGAAGTTTTAGTCCAAAGGGCTGTGGTTTGCCCGGGGAGAGTGGGGTTGGAGCCACACTGTTGAGGGGAACTCTGTATATCCAGAGATTACTAAGAGGGAGCATCAAAAATAGAATGCAAGAGGGAAGTAAAGGAATTGAAGGCAGATGTAAAAAGATAAAACATTTACCAACTCATCTTCAACAAAGCCTCTACCCACAACCACTGGGGAGAGGATAACCGGTTTAGTAAATGGTGTTGTGAAAACTGGCTGACCACATGCAGGAGACAGAAGCAGGACCCCTACATATCATCATACACAAAAATCAACTCCAAATGGACCAAAGACCTAAACATAAAACCTCAAACTGTAAGAATCTTAGAAGAAATAGTAGGAAACACCTTTACAGAAATTGGAATAGGTAACCAATTCCTGATCAACTCTCCAAAAGCAAATGCCATAAAATATAAGATAGACAAATGGGACCTCATCAAACTGAAAAGCTTCTGCAAACAAAAGAAACCAACAAGAGAGCATGGATACAGCCCACAGAATGGGAAAAAAATATTTACCAACTGTAAATCTGACAAAGATTTACATCCAGGGTCTACACGTAATTCAAACATGTCAAAAGGAAAACAAACAACCCTATTAAAAAATGGGCAAAAGATATGAATAGACACTTCTCAGGACATACAAGCAACTAACATATACAAGAAAAAATGCTCAATTTCACTAATCATTAAAGATATGCAAATTAAAACCATACTGGGATACCATCTAACTCCAGTTAAGCTGGCCATCATAAATAACTCAAAAAACAACATATGCTGGAGAGGATGTGGGGAAAGGAAACACTTTTAAACTGTTGTTGGGAGTGTAAACTGGTACAACCTCTGTGGAAAACAGTGCAGTGATTTCTAAAAGATGTAAAAATCAATCTTTCATACAACCCAGCAATCCCCCTTCTGGGAATATACCCAGAGGAACTCAAATTGCTCTTTAAAAAGTATACCTGCACACACATGTTTATTGCAGTATTATTCACAATAGCAAAAACATGGAACCAACCCTGCTGCCCATCGAAAGTGGACTGGATAAAGAAAATTTGGTACATTTACATGATGGAATATTATGCAGCCATAAAGAAAAACAAAATTATGAACTTCGCATCAACTTGGATGAAATTAGAGTCTGTAATACTCTGATTTAGCACAGAAACAAAGATTTGAGTACAACATGTACTCAGTCATAAGCGGACCCTGAACATTTGTCATAATACTATAAGAAAGGGATTGGCAATAGTGGGACACTGTCAGGGGAGGGAGGTCACATAACATCAATAAGGGTACCCGATCTCAAACCAGGTGAAGTGGGGACAAAAAGAAGGCCCAAATTATACTTGTACGATGACCACTTATTTACCTTGTCCTGAATTATACCTCATATCTTTAAAAAAAAAGGAAAAAAAATTAAAAATTTAACAAGTAAGCCAAGTTTATAATTTTTCCTAGGACTGCACCCAAACTTTGTGGTTCTCAAGGGTTGCAGTACATTACAAGGAAAAAGTCAGTGCTATGAGCTGCTGGTGCTAGGACATAGATACCCTCACACTTAACAGGTGTGAGTAAGGACATGGCTCCCAGTTATGAAAGGAAACATTAGTCTCCAAGTTGCTGTGAAGGCATTTTGTAGATGTGATGAAATCTACAATCAGTTGACTTAAGTAAAGGCGTCTACCCTCAATAATGTGTGTAAGCTTCATTCAATAAGAGCAAAAACTGAGGTTTCTCATAGAAGAAATTATGCCCCAAAAGTGCAATATTAAATACTGTCTGTGCTGCCAATCTATTGGTTTGCTCCACAAATTTTGGACTTGCAACTTGCCAGCTCATATAACCATATAAACTAATGCCTTAAAAATAAATCTGGAAAGGCAAGGACTCCCCACTGAAAGTCTGCAGCAAGTTCTTCTCTTCCACTAATGCATGCTCTGGCCTTCCTATTAACTACAAGGAAGATGAAATATTACTTAAAACTCAGGTTCAAAAAAGCAAGGGTCCTGGCCTACAGTACCTATGTTCACAGCAGATCCATTGACTTATCTGTTGACTTTACTCCATTGTCTTTAGACACGAAAGAGTGTCCAAGTCTGAATCTTTGACTATAAGGTCTGATTAAATATTAATAAAAACCAAGTCAGTATATTTCACTGTCACTAAATGGATTTCACATATGGTACCTCACTGAGTTTCATGATAACTTAGAAGGTATGTGCTATTGTTGTTTCTATTTTATGGCTGTTGACATTGCTTATTTGGCTTCTTAATATTTAAACTTCAGCTTGCATCCATCAAAGCCCAAGCCTTTTCTAACTTGAGTTATTTTATTTTCACTTAGTTCTATGTAGCTTCAATGTATATTTTCCCACTTCTTGAAATTATTAGAAGATAAAATTAAAATCCAAAAGAGTATCAGTGGTACAATTCTATACTTCAGCACTGGAACAACCTAGAGAAACACTTCTAAGTGGTCAAAAGTAAACTGCCTTTTCCAGAGAGATGAATACATCTAATTCTATGATGCCTTAATTTCTTGTTTCCCTCTGTTGTGAAAGAAATCCAAGATCCCTGTGTAATCTCCAGTTTCCCATTCTATTGTTACACTACAGTTCTGAATGTCTTGTAAAATGACCCATAATCATGCCCTTCATAAGCTACACATTCATTCACCACATCTTCTGGAATAACTTATCCAGCAAATTGCCTGTTTCATCATCTTCTTTTTTTATTAAAAAAATGTCTAAGTTCTGGTAGAGATAAGATCTAGCTATGCTGCCTAGACTGGTCTCACACTCTTGGCCTCAAACAATCCTCCTGCCTTGACCTCCCAAAGTGCTGAGACTACGTGCTTGAGCAATGACACCCCACATCATATTCTTTTCTAAGAATCTTTTGATATTTTTGCTCTAACTGAAACCTGACAGTTTTATGACTTGTGTTTCACCAGTGACCTTCTCAACTATCTTCACCTTCCCTCACAGATCTTGAATCAACTGGACCAATCATATGCTAAACCTAAATAACAATACCCTGTGATTGTTAAAGAAAAAAAATTATTCCAGCACTTGTTAAAACAGTAAGAAATATTTCAGGCAAAACGTTTGCAAAAGCGTCAAAACTATGGCATTAAAGGAGAGAGAGTGGGTTCAACTGTGAATATAAGAAAGACAGCTTAGGATTTATATCAACAAAATGAGTGAGGGGGTCAGTGGATGAAAAATTACAAAGAGGAGACATCAAGCATAAGTGGACTCTTGTCAATTTTCCTAACAGGATTCTTGCTGAAGGCAGGCCAGGGTGATTAGATGTCAAGGGTGGGGGATTCTTGCTAAACAGACTTAGCAAGATTCTAGCTAAAATTGAACTTGGCAAGAAGAGAAGCTAAGGCTAACTCCTAATTGGGAAGAGGGCTCCGAGGATCATGATTCAAGTTTAACTAAGGAGAAAGTCTTTGTCAGGATTTAAGGATTAGAAAAATAAGTCAGAAGAGCAAAGTCAAAATTTCATGTTTTCCAACACATTACTTGTTTTCCAACTATGTATTTCTATTTTTTTTTCCTTTTATTTTAAAGATGCGGGGTACAATACAGGGTTAGGTATACAAATGTTCATCATACAGGTACCCTTGTTGATGAGGTATGCCCCTCCTTCCCTGGCAGTTTTCCTTTACTGCCAATTCCACCCCTCCTCCCCTGGCAATTTCCCACTACTGTCAATCCCTCCTTATAGTATTATGATAACTGTTCAAGGTCTGCTTATGAGTGAGAACATATGGTACTCTGTTCTTTGTTTCTGTGATAGATCACTGAGTATGATTGAAAACAAGTGCAGCAGTTTGCCAAGCTAGGTAGGGGGAGATGGAGAGCCCTTTGGAACCATACTAAGATACCCTTTATATAAAAGTCACTAATCGCCGGGCTCAGTGGCTCAGCCTGTAATCCCGCGCCTTTGGGAGGCTGAGGTGAGTGGATTGCCTGAGCCCGCGGGTTTGAGACCTGCCTGGGCAGCGAGACCTCATCTCTACAATAAATCAAAAAATCAGCCGGGCGTGGTAGCACATGCCTGTAATTCTGGCTACTCGGAAGGCTGAGGCGGAAGGATCGCCGGAGACCAGCAGGTGAGGCTGCGGTGGCCGGGAGCGGCCACTGCACTCCAGTTTGGGCGACCGAGTGAGACTCCAACTCAAAAAAAAAAAAAAAAAAGTCACTAATCTTTCAGGGAAGGAACTCATGTTCATCCTCCAGTACCACATGGTCCACTCTATGCTAGTGGGAACTTTACATAGGAAACACTTTAAAGGCTGGCATATATCATTGTTAGGGAGGGTTATCTTTAGAACTGAAAGAATAGGCAGGAAGAAAAATAGTAGGATGATCCAGTCTGTTAATTCCTCTTCCTGATTTCAAAATTAGTTTTCTTGAATCTACTCCTTCCCACTACCAAGAGGTTAAGATATTTTAGTAGTTAGTAGATCTTACTGTTTTGCTTCATGAATTAAAAATCCTTTATTGAAATTTAATTTTCCAGTGTAAGATTTCCATGAAGACATCATTATGAGTTGGCCCTGCCTCTTTCATAACCCTCAGACCTCACAATTCCCTTTATACCCCAATGAAGTAGTAATGATTTCCTCAAATACTCTGACACACATTCGGGCCCAACATTTGCTTCTCTCTCTCTCTCTTTCTGCACTGAATTATTCTGTGGCTAAAAAAATAATATAATAAAGATAGTAACCCTAAAATATCAGAAGGTTAAACCAACAAATTTCATTTCTTATGTATGATATCCACTCGCTGTGTTTGAGGGTAGGTCTCTGCTCATCACACAGGGACCCAGTGGGCAGAGCAGCCACCCTCTACTGCCAGGCACAGTATCTGAAAGGAACCCAGTTTACAGGAAGAATTGGTCTATATCTGGCCCATACTGGGGGGGGGGAGAAACTGTGTCCCAAAGGAGGAAGAACTACATATATTTGGCAAACAGCACTAATGACTGCCTCATGTTGATCTTCTAATGAATGCACACAATGTTTTCAAGATTCACCTCAAATGTTTTTACCTTTTCTGATTGTTACTGCTTTGTGCCCACTACTCTCACCTGTACTTAATTAATTCTGGTACTTAGCAGATCATGCTGAAATTACTAATTTATATGCTCGCTCCCCAAATAAGTTGTTAGTTTCTTGAATATCAAAAACATTTCTTATTATTGCATTTTGGGTACCTATGCTAGTGTTTCTTTTATTGTGGATATAATTGTTTAGCCAATGAATATAAGAGAAAAAATAACTCAAGTTCTGCATGATTATAACTGAACTTAATATATGCTTTATTTATTTAAGAAAATTTATCTAACCCTAAACCTAAACCAGGCATATTAAGTCATTCAATTAACAAAGTCATTTTATACACAGGAAACACAATACAGCTACAGAAAAGCTGAGCACAAATTAAACCCCAAGCCGTCTAGCTTCAAGCTCTTTGCTCTTGACCACCAGATTGTGCTGACTTTTCCAGCAACATGGTTTTCTGAAAGGATAACAGAGCACTTTCCTCAGGGAATAATATGGAGAATGAAAAAGTTGATTATATCAGTAGTTTCAAAGCACTTGTTCGTTATTTCATATTGGGATTATAGTTTAAGAATTTCCCAGGGAATCAGAGATTTCATTCATTATATCTAAAACTTAAAATTAAACAAAAACCCACAGATTACTTTGATGTACTGCCATATTTGCCAAACTACTTGTCTAGATTATTTGTTACAATTGAATGCGGTAGTTCATGCCTGTAATCCCAGCACTTTGGGAGGTTGAGGTGGGCAGACTGCTTGAGCCCAGGAGTTTGAGACCAGCCTGAGCAACACAGCAAGTCCTCATTTCCACAAAAAATTAAAAAAATTAGCCAGGTGTGGTGGAGCATGCTTGTAATCACAGCTACTCGGGAAGCTAAGGTGGAAGGATTGTCTGAGTCCAGGAGGTTCAATTTATAATGAGTCGTGATTGTGCCACTGCACTCCTGTTTGGGTCACATAGTGAGGCCTGACAATAAATAAAAGAATAAATACATTCATATGTACATACATACATATGTAAATTATTTACTCAAAGTTTGTTCCTATAAAGCAAAAAGAGGCTCTTTACCAATCTATATCGTCTTAGGGTAGAGTCTGAGTTCTGTCCAAAGAAACCTACTTACAAGGAATTTTCTTTTGGAAGTCAGGCCCTGGGTAGTACAGCCTTCCCTCACTAGGAACCCATCATCATAAGTATACCAGCTAGCATTGCTGCAAGAGTCTGCATTTGGCTTCAGTTAATATATATCTATATGATATTCTTTTAATGTGTTTGCCCATTTCATGATGGGCGATTTACATAAACAACCTGCTCACATCATGCTGAGTGTTCAGCCGTTATTTTTAGCAAACTACATGATCACCCATCCCCCAACCCCCTAGTCACCTGATCTTGCACCCACAGACTTGTTTGTTTGCTTCCCAGATGAGCAAAGGTTTCAAAAGGAAACATTTTGCCAATTTAAGAGAAGTGAAACAAACAAACAAAAAAACAACAAAAACACTAAAAGGCATCAAAATTGACAAGTTCAGAAATTGTTTTGAGCGTTGAAAAAAGCGTCTCGATGGTGTATTACATCAAACAAAGAGTACTTTGAAACTGACTGAAGTTTAAACATGTAAGAATAAATACACAATTTTTTAGTAAGTAAATTACTTTTTTGGCAGGGTCCTCCCTCATATTTCAGTCATGTGATGAAAAGTTTTGAAAAACAGATATATTAATTTTCCCTCATGTTAGCACATGAAAATGTTAGTCTCTGTTCAAGGGCATGTAAAAGCTCTAAGTAGAATTAGCTATCACAATTATAATGTAATTATATTCTTTTTTGAGACAAAATCCAAAAATATTTTATAAATGTATATTTATATGTGCCTATAATTTTTCTTATTCCAGTTAGTACATAAAATATTTTAAAACAACCCTAATGTATTAAGTGAATTGAATGAAGATTGAATAGACACAAAAAATCATAACAATGGGATAATTTAGTTCAACAGACTTAATTAATATCCGCAGTATTCACAAAGGTTTAATGCTAACTTTTCCTTCAGGAGCCTTAGGTATCATTTATATAGGGCACTCAACATGATCACATACTAATGCAAAAATAAAGTATCTTACCAGTTTAAAATGGGTATAATCTAGGCGTGTATACATGAAGATTGAATATTAAAATAGGCAATATCAAAAGCCCCCTTTACATTTCAGTACTATAACAATTCATTAGCAAGAAATGCAATTCTGAAAAAAAGAAAAATAAAACACACCTGGTTTCTGCACTTCCTGCATATGGATTTATAAAAAGCTGTCAATTAACATTAAGGTGATAATATGACCAGTATAATGAATGGAGTTGTTTCAATTAGGAATAAATGATGTGTTTATATGCATTCTAGGTGTAGCAGAGCTCCACTAAAGAGTCATTGACTCCATATGATATATCCAAATCATACCCCAACGAAAACTAATGCCGTTCATTAAAATCAAACAGCACTTGTAGAAAGACATTGAGAATTCAAATGTTCTCCGATAGTACAGGATATGGTTACTCGATCATTTTAGCTAGAAAGTGAAAAGAGAACATAATGAATATCTGAAGGAAGGAAGTAGAATAATTTCTTCTTTGTTGTATTTCTTATCTAGTCATGGTAACCCTATTACAGCGCTTCTGCTACATCCCAATTACCGAAAATTCCAGAAAGCCTCCATTTCTCTTTGAGATAGCCTCAAATTCATGCTTTCTTCAGTATTCATAAATATAGACCCTACAGTTCTCCATAACTCATAAAATTCTCCATAACTCAGCGTCATCTCAGATTATTGTTGCATCTAGACAATCTTGGTGTCCTGGAGTTTCAGTGCTGCTGGTGTAGCTACTGTTCAAATCCTCATCATCTCTCACTTTGATCAATGTGGCAGTGGTCAACCAAGAGTCATAATCTTTCCTTCATATTGTGGCCCAACTTCTCTTTCTGTCACAAGTCAGATGATATCTGATCCCGTTAGAAGCATTCTGAAATTCCTGGTTTTCCACAAAATAAAGCCCAAAACAATGTACTGCTCATTGGATTCCCTTTGTGCTTTTAACTGCATCCAATCTTTCCACGTTTATTTCCTTCTGCATGTTTCTACCCACTCCACACACAAGACAGGAGAAAAAACAATAAAAATAGATTTTTAGGTATTTCTTTTTACACAGTGTTACAGGCAATTTTAGTTATGGGGCAAATGCTGTAATCATTTTGTCAATCTGTGGTTATTATACTGACAAAGTGACTGTCATACGGACAGACTTATGACCACAGGTACATGAGATGAGCATTAAGAGCTGGAGGAATGTGACGAGAATGGTGCATGCATGTGTTCTTTTACTCTTCATTTTTTGCCTTCCATAGGAAAGTCATATGCCTGCAGGAAATGTATGATTAACCCTTGCTTAACTGCATAGGTATATGTTTATCTACATCTTCAGTGTATATCAGACACTGCCCCCTCCTCTTTCTACAAACTACTTTTTTTTTTTGAGTTGGAGTCTCACTCTGTCGCCCAGACTGGAGTGCAGTGGCCGCTCCCGGCCACCGCAGACTCGGCCTGCTGGACTCTGGCGATCCTTCCGCCTCAGCCTTCCAAGTAGCTGGAATTACAGGCATGCGCTACCACGCCCGGCTGATTTTTTGATTTATTGTAGAGATGAGGTCTCGCTGCCCAGGCACGTCTCGAACCCGCGGGCTCAGGCAATCCACTCACCTCAGCCTCCCAAAGGCGCGGGATTACAGGCTGAGCCACCGAGCCCGGCTTACAAACTACTTTTAATTGTTATTTATTCATATGTCTCCCCTCCACTTAACTGCAACCCCAGAGTATGCAATATTTGTATTTTGTTCTGATATATGTTCCTGTTACTTTTCTATTCAGTAAGTGACCAATTTGTGGTTAATGAACAACTAAATATATATATGAATTGTACAACTATAATAGTATCAGACTTGTTTCCAATTACTTCCAACACAACTAAGAATGAAGACAAATATGTAGAATAATGATTAAATGAGACATAATTTGTTTCTAAAATCTATTAGGTGAATTACAACTGAAAAACGGAAGGAATTAGAAAATAGTCAATTGTAATGAGATATTTTTCTGCCTAAGAATCAACAAATACCAGAATTCTGGTTGTTGACTCATCTTAATAAAACAATAATATACCTGTCGGGAAAACACAAGACATGAATTGAAGATGTTCATTCTTGAATTCCATGTAAACACATATTTTCAGATGATGGACTGGGAAAGGAGATTGTTTTACTTCTAAGCTTACACATTTGCATATCCTTTTGTTTTGTTTTCTTCAAATTTTCAGGTTTTTGGTACAGATGATATCCCAGGTGGTCTAAAAATCTGCCTAACAACAGCTGCAACAAAGCTAAAGTCATCAGTCTTTTTCTGCAGATGTTGATTTTTATTCTTATGGCAGCCACCAAAATCAGGAATGTATTTTTCCCCTTAAAATAAAAACACACAATTTATTTTTAGTTTATTTATGTGCAAACTTTAATTTGAAAGTGATTTCCATGATATCTAAAAACAAATTTTTTTTCACTTAATTATATTCTGAGTCTGTGCTTGTTTTCATTTTCTGAATAATTTAACAATTGCCTAAATATTGATTGCATCAGCTGAGATCTGGTTTTAATTTCTGAACCTATTAGGGATACCCATTTTTTATTTTGCATCATCAATGACCAGAGCTTAAGATACAAGACTCATCATTTAGAACACAATCTCTACTACAAACAGATGGCATCTATAGAAATAGCATTGGGCTCTCTGCCAATACTGGGAACTTGTGTAGTAGAGGAGGCATGTTAGGGGCAAGAATGGAAGATAGAGACAACCTATGTAACCATTAGATTGGACATCTACACTGGTTGATGTAAAACTAGACATAACCTGAAGATTATAGAAACATGTCAGCAATTACGTAGTTAAAAAGTATTGCATTCAGCCTAATTTATTCTTTTTCTTTAAATACTATACCTATTTGCGTTTTTAGTATAAACATTATCTTATATAGAAATTAGGCACTATTTTAATCCTAACTTAATAAATGAATATTAATAATAAACATAAACTAGATATTTTGACCCACCAAAATGACTTATATTAATTAAGTTGAATGTTGTATATGTTTATTTGAAATACACTAATTCACAAACTTAGTGTTCCAAAGAGCTTGAAATTCAGAGGAGAGAAAGGGAAGAATAGTTATTTCCTTCAGCTCTTATTTCATGGGTACTTACAAGGACTGAGTTTTGAGAGTCAAAGAAGAATGCACTGATGGTACATCAATAACCTTCCTCAATATTTGTTAAATAGAGAGAAAAATTTACTTGAACTTCCTCTATTCTGTTGTAAAAATGCCTAGTGGCATATCATGTTTTAAAAATTGATCTGATATTGAGATAAATTCTTCAATAATAAGCAGAGATCTCCTTCTACGTGGAGAACTATACTGGGTACAGTGGACTTGACAATAAAAACATCAGATATGGTCTCCTGCTTCGCTTCACAGATTAGATAGTCATGTGGTTCTCACCCAGGGGTAATTAGATTCCCTAGATAAGGTGTAGAAGTATGACAAGTGGTGGATGTGTGCATGTGAGGGGTTGGGGAGGGAAGGGAGAGGGAGGGTGGGCTAACACCTGTGAAAAATGCAAGAATTGCTATCATTTTTTTTAAATGGTAATATATATATTTTTTTTTTATTATGATATTGTGGGGTACAGTTAAGGGTTAGGTATACAAATACATTTCTTTCAGGCACCCTTGTTGATAAGAGGTGTTTTCCTGTCCCCAGAGAGATATTTGCTGCCGTTAATCCCGTCTCCCTCCCCCCACATAGTTTCCCACTACTGTCAGTCATTTTCTTATAGTATTACAATGGATGTTCAAGGTCCATTATGTGAGTGAAAACATGTGATACTCGGATCTTTGTTTCTGTGAGAGGTCACTCAGTATTATAGACTCTAGTTCCATTCAGGTTGCTGCGAAATTCATTTTGTTCTTTTTTATGACTGCATAGTATTCCATCGTGTATATATACCACATTTTTTTAATCCAGTCCTCTTTTGATGGGCAGCATGGTTGTTTCCAGGTTCTTGCTATTGTGAACAATGCTGCGATAAACATACGTGTGCAGGTATCTTTTTTATAGAGTGATTTGAGGTCTTCAGGGTATATTCCCAGTAGGGGGATTGTGGGGTCATATGGAAGGTCGATTTTTAGAGCTTTTAGGAATCATCACACTGCTTTCCACAGAGGTTGCCCTAGTTTACACTCCCACCAACAGTGTAGAAGTGTTCCCTTTTTACCACACCTTCTCCAGCAGCTGTTATTTTTTGAGTTGTTGATAATTGCCATTCTGACTGGAGTTAGGTGCTATCTCAGTGTGGTTTTGATTTGCATCTCCCTGATGAATTGTGAGGTTGAGCATTTCTTCATGTGTCTGTTGGCTGCTCGGATGTCTTCCTTTGTGAAGTGTCTGTTCATATCTTTTGCCCATTTTATAATGGTATTGTTTGTTTTTTTCTTTTCAGCACATTTGAGTTCCTTGTAGATCCAAGATGTTAGGTCTTTGTCAGACCTGGTGTTGGCAAATACCTTTCCCCAGTCTGTAGGCTGTCTCTCTGCTCTCTTGATGGTTTCATTGGCTTTGCAGAAGCTTGTCAGTTTAATGAGGTCCCACTTGTCTATCTTATCTCTTATGGCCTGTAGGTTTCGGGTTTGGTTTAGGAATTGGATGCCAGTTCCGATTTTCATGAGGGTATGTCCTTCATTTTCTAAGGTTCTTATGGTTACAGTTTTTACATTTAGGTCTCTGATTCATTTGGAGTTAATTTTTGTGTATGGGGATAGATAGGGGTCCTGTTTCAATTTTCTGCATGTGGTCAGCCAGATTTCCCAGCACCATTTACTGAATAAGTTCTCCTCTCCCCAGTGGTAGGTGGTGGAGGCTTTGTCGAAGATGAGTTGGTTGGGAAATTGATGTTTTGCTTCTGGAATCTCAATCCTATTCCATTGATCTATATGCCTGTTCCTATACCATTACCAAACTGTTTTGATGATTGTGGCTTTATAGTAAAGTTTGAAGTCTAGTAATGTGATACTACCTGCTTTGTTTTTGTTTTTTTTTTTTTGCTGAGGATTGTTCTGGCTATTCTTGGTCGTTTGTGTTTCCATATGAATTCCTGTGCTGTTTTTTTCTAGGTCTGAGAAGAATGTTGCTGGTAATTTGATGGGTATTGCATTAAATCTGTAGATTGCCTTAGGTAGGATGGACATCTTCACAATGTTGATTCTTCCAATCCATGAGCACTGGATATTTTTCCACTTGTCTGTGTCATCTTTGATTTCTTTTAGCAGTGTTTTGTAGTTTTCATTGTAAAGGTCTTTCATGTCTCTGGTTAGGAAGATGCAAAGGTATTTCATTTTTTTTGTGGCTATTGTGAATGGAATTATGGTTATTATTTGGGTTTCTGTTTGTTTGTTATTGGTGTAAAGAAGTGCGATTGTCTTTTGCACATTTATTTTGTATCCTAAGACTTTGCCAAAGGCCTTTATCAGTGTAAGGAGGTTTTTGACAGATTCTCTTGGGTTTTCAAGGTACACAATCATATCGTCTGCAAAGAGAGATAACTTGACTTCCTCTTTTCCTATTTGGATACTCCTGATTGTCTTTTCTTCTCTGATTGCTCAAGCCAGGACTTCCAGTACTATGTTGAACAGGAGGGGTGAGAGTGGGCATCCTTGTCTTGTTCCAGTTTTCAGGGGAAATGGTTCCAATTCTTGTCCATTTAGGAGTATGCTGGCTGTGGGTTTCTCATAGACGGCTTTTACTATTTTGAGGTATGTTCCCTGTATGCCTAGATGTTCGAGTGTTTTTATCAAGAAGAGGTGCTGGATTTTATCAAAAGCTTTTTCTGCATCTAATGATATAATCACGTGGTTTTTGTTTTGACATCTGTTGATGTATTTAATTACATTTATGGTTTTACGAATGTTGAACCAGACTTGCATCCCAGGTACGAAGCCTACTTGGTCATGATGGATGATTTTTGAGATGTGTTGTTGAATCCAGTTTGCCAGGATCTTGTTGAGAATTTTAGAAACTATGTTCATCAAACATATTGGCCTGTAGTTCTCTTTCTTTGTTGGATCTTTACCTGGCTTGGGTATTAATGTGATGTTGGCTTCGTAAAATGATTTGGGGAGAGTTCCATCTTTTTCAATCGCCTGGATTACCTTCAGTAGGATTGGTATCAGCTCCTCCTTAAATGTCTTGTTGAATTCTGCTGGAAAGCCATCTGGACCAGGGCTTTTTTTTGTACGTAGTTTTCTTATTGCGTAGTCGATTTCCTTGATTATTATTGGTCTTTTTAGGGTCTCAATTTCTTCCTGTTCCAACCTAGGTAGGTTTTGTGATGTCCATTTCCTTAAGGTTTTCAAGTTTGTTTCCATACACATGTACATAATAGTCTCTAATGAACTTTTGTATTTCTTCAGGGTCAGATGTGACTTCATCTTTTGTGTTTCTGATTGTGCTTATTTGGTTTTTTCTTCATTTTGTCTTCAGTCTAGCTAGGGGACCATCGATCTTGTTTATCCTTTTGAAGAACCAGCTTTTTGTTTCATTGATTTTTTTTGTATTATCTTTTTGTCTTCTATGTCCTGGATTTGGGCTTTTATTTTGGTGATCTGGATTCTTCTGCTGAAATTAGGATTTTTGTGGTCTTGTTTTTCCAGCTTCCTTAGCTGGCTTCTTTTTTTTTTTTTTTTTTTTTTTTGAGTTGGAGTCTCACTCTGTCGCCCAGACTGGAGTGCAGTGGCCACTCCTGGCCACCGCAGCCTCGCCTGCTAGGCTCTGGCAATCCTTCCGCCCCAGCCTTCCAAGTAGCCGGAATTAGCATGCGCTACCACTCCCGGCTGATTTTTTGATTTATTGTAGAGATGAGGTCTCGCTGCCCAGGCGGGTCTCGAACCCGCGGGCTCAGGCAATCCACTCACTTCAGCCTCCCAAATGTGCAGGATTACAGGCTGAGCCACCGAGTCCGGCTTTTAGCTGGCTTCTTAGACTGTTCATTTGTGTTCCTTCCATTTTCTTCATGTGTGTTTGTAGGGATATAAATTCCCCTCTTACTACAGCTACAAGGCATCCCAGGGATTTTGGTAAGATGTTTCTTCATTTTCATTTGTTTCCAGGTATCTTTTGATCGCTGTTTTGATTTCATCATTGACCCAGGAGTTGTTTAGCATCATGCTGTTTAGTGTCCATGTCTTTGTGGGTTTTGGGAGGACCTTGGTGGTGTTAATGTTTATTCTTATTCCATTGTGGTCCGAGAAGGTGCATGGTAGAATTTCTGTACTTTTAAATTTGCTTATGCTTGATTTATGGCCAATTATGTGGTCGATCTTAGAATACGTTCCATGTGGTGATGAGTAGAATGTGTATTCTGTGGTCTTTGGATGGAGTGTTCTGTAGGTATCAATCAAGTCCATTTGGTCCAGAGTCACATTGAGGTTCTGGATTTCCTTGCTGATGTTTTGTCCTGATGATCTGTCTAGGGTTGTGAGTGGGGTATTAAAGTCCCCAGTTATGATAGTAGAGTAAATATCTTTCTTTAGTTTTCCTAGAAGTTGCTTTATGAAAGTTGACGCACCTATGTTGGGTACATATATGTTTAGGATAGATATTTTTTATTGATGGAGTGAACCTTTTATCATTATGTAGTGGCCCTCTTATCTTTTTTAATTTTTGATAACTTAAATGGTATTTTGTCTGAAATTAGAATTGCGACTCCTCCTTTCTTTTGTGTTCCATTTGCTGAAAATTTGTTTCCCATCCTCTTACTTTGGGTCTGTGTATGTCCTTTTCAGTGAGATGGGTCTCTTGAAGGCAGTATATTGTTGCCTGGTGATATTTTATCCATTTTGCCATTCTATGTATTTTCAGTGGTGTGTTTAGTCCATTCACATTCAGGCTAATTATTGAAATGTGAGAGTTCATCCCTATCATAGAGTTCTTATAGAGTTGTTGTTCTTCCACTTGGCTTTTTTGTCTTTCTTTTGGTTTTGGGGTTAGTTCACGTATATTTTATTCTTTTCCTTGTACTCTTGTGAAGAACATTGTTCTTTTTCCTTTTCTTTTGTGTTTAGTACTTTCTTTTTTTTTTTTTTTTTTGAGTTGGAGTCTCACTCTGTCGCCCAGACTGGAGTGCAGTGGCCGCTTCCGGCCACCGCAGCCTCGACCTGCTGGACTCCGGCGATCCTTCCGCCTCAGCCTTCCAAGTAGCCAGAATTACAGGCATGCGCTACCATGCCCGACTGGTTTTTTTGATTTATTGTAGAGATGAGGTCTTGCTGCCCAGGCGGGTCTCGAACCGCGGGCTCAGGCAATCCACTCACCTCAGCCTCCCAAAGGCGCGGGATTACAGGCTGAGCCACCGAGCCCGGCTTAGTACTTTCTTAAGTGTTTCATGTAGAGGTGGTTTTGTGGCAGCATAAGTTCTTAGGGATTGGATATCTGGGAAAGATTTTAATTCTCCCTTGCTGATGAAGCTTAGTTTGGCTGGGTAGGTTATTCTTGGTTGAAATTGTTTATCTTATAGGACTTTGAAGATAGGACTCCAAGCTCTCCTAGCCTGCAAGGTTTCTGTAGATAAATCTGCTGCTGTTCTGATTGGTCTTCCATGGTAGTTGATCTGTTCTTTTTCTCTTGCTGCCTTTAGGATTTTTTCTTTTATGCCTACTTTGTTTAGGTGAATTATTATGTGTCTAGGAGTTGGTCTTCTCATTTGTTGTCTTGCAGGGGTTCTCTGAATCTCTTGTGTTTGAATTTTTGCATCATTGATTAGATAAGGGAAGTTTTCTTGAATGATCTCATGGAAAGTTTGCTCCAGTGTGGTCGCTGTCTTTCTTTCTGCCTCAGGAAGGCCAATTACTCTTAGGTTCGGTCTCTTGAAGTAATCGCTCATCTCTTGAAGGTTTTTTTGTCTTTTTGAGCTTATTTTCTGTGTTTTTAAGAGTTTGTGTTAGTTCTATATTTTGGTTCTCAAGCTCTGAGATTCTTTCTTCTGCTTGGGTAATTCTGCTTTCCATGCTTATCTATTTGTTATTTATTTCATTCACAGTATTCTTTATTACTGTTATCTCAGATATCATCTCCTTCCTAGTTTCTTCTTGTGTCTCCTCAATTTTTTTCAATCTTTCCATTAATATCTTGATATCTAGGTTTGTAGGTTGAGACCCTTCATTCTGGGGTCTCTTCATTGTTTGCATTCCGAAGTCAGTTTTCTCAGTGTCTGCCCTCCCCAGGGTCTGGGAGAGACCCATACTCTTCTTTTGGTTTTTCTTCATTTGTGTAGATTTTTCTCTCTCTCCCCCTTTCCCTCCCCTTCTTTCATTCTATTTTTGAGGGAAGGTGGGGTTGCTTTTATTTCTCTTCTGCAATATCCTGTTCTTCCTTATGAGGGTCTTCTGGCTTTGTTCACTTTTGAGGTTGGAGTGTAGGCTGCAATCTGTACTTTTTTGCAGTTTTGAGGTTTAATTGAGGGGGAAGCTGTGGTTCTGAATATATATGCTGATTCTAGCATCCACGAACAGGTTTATGAGCACACTGGAACCTGTTTCACTTTACCTTACAATCTGTCCGTGTAGCAGTATGTAGTCTTGGTCCGTAGATTAAAATGGGGGTATAAAAGAGGAAAATAATGGAGGATGGGGGGGTCAATAGGAAGTTAGAGAGAGAGAGAAGAGCAAGAGGGAAAACAGACATACATACCAACTATCAGGTGAGAAAGAGACACAAGGCCGGAAAGAAGTGAAAAAAGACACATAAGAAAGATTCCCTAAAGAATACTGATAGCTACACAGAGACAGACCAATATAATCATGAAACAGTGTAAGTCAGAAGGCAAGCAACAAAAGTGATCAAAATAAACAGTCAAAATGATAAAATCATGTCACAATAAGAGATCAGACTAAAATCACTTCAGCTCTGATCTCCGGCTTCTCCCCTTTGTTTTTCATTGCAGGCATCTAGATTTACTCACAGTTTGGGTTTGGCTGCATGGGAGTTGCTTTTATATGATTTAGCATAGGGGTGGGGCTTTGTCTCCTGTTTAGCGACTTTACCTTAGGTACTGAGGTGGGGGTTGTTGATAGGTGGTCAGGGCAATGGAAATCTCTGCCTGGAGAATGAGGGAGGCAGATTCTCTTTCATAGATCCATTTCTCTCTGCTTGTCTGGATCTCCAAGTTGGGGTCACTCGCTGAGTGCCTCAGCCAGGGTGGGCCCGGAGCTCCAGAGCTCCGAAGCTCCAAGGGCAGGTGGTGAGCAGTTAGAGTGGCCCTGGGCCCCCACAGGGTACTTTAGCTAGGAATGGGACCGGTGTTTCTGAGGGGGCGGGCACCCAGAGTCTCCGTGAGTGACCAGCGACTTGGTGCTGGGTGCCGGGTGAGAGACGATGTAGCCAGGGAGTGAGCTGAGACCCGAGACTCCCACGCATGTGGTGGAACAGCAGCAGCAGGGGGGCACAATATCCGGTCCTGCGTGGGACCGAAGGTCCTTGGGCCTCGGACCAGCACGGCTGGTGGTGGGCTGGGGGATGGGGGAACAAAAGTAAGAGTCTTTTTGGGAACTCACGTTTGGAGAATCTCACAAGTCCACCTATGCCATCGCCATCTTGCCACCTCCTTCCTATTGCTATCATTTTAACTCAAAATTTTACATACTGTTTGAATTCTATGTGGAAAGAACAGAGAGAAATGTAAAATTTCATACTCTATCCAAGTAACTGGGGTGTATAACAGTGACTGGCACATAATAAAATATGAAAAGCTTAAAAAACACATATATGATACCCTTATAAGAACTCAAGATTAATTAATTAAATTTATTAATTGATTTAATCTTTGTAATAGTGATATGAGGTGGCCATTCTCTTTAAAGTCATTTTACACACAAGTAAATAGTAGTTCATAGAGATTGAACTGTGGTGTATAGATATTTGAGACCACCTACTCAAGATCATATATTTAATCAGTGGGAGATCCAAGATTTGAATCCACACAGTATAGTGCTAAGGCCATTTTCTTCATGAATACTGAGTACTGTTTGTGATAGGTTTTTTTTTTTTATGAATGAAGCACAATTTTGTCATAAAATAGGTTGCATTTGGATATGGCACATGATGATTTTAGAGTTAAAAGGAGAAAGGAGTTAAAAAGTTTGGTCATCAATGGCTTCAAGGAAAAGGTAGGATTTAAGTGAATTGTTGAAAGATAAGAAATATTTTAAAATGCCAAGCATGATATCCTGTGTATTTTGTGCAGACAGAAGCATAGAAGTAAAGTATGAAGTAGATGATTTTCAGTATGAATCTTTCCACTATGAAACGCACAACCACGTGATACGAGAGGGAAGACTGAGTGAATCTTAGAGTTTACAACCTGGGAAAAATTAAAGTCTTCTAGGAATTCTTCTTTCATATTCCCACTTCTTCCTATTGTTTTCCCATATGAAATTAATATTCTGGCCTTTGTGTTCTGACCCAACTCCATCATCAACTCTTGTCTCCCCAGACAGATATTTTTCCAGTGATTAAAAATCTTGCCATAGGTATCCTTGAATCTCCCATGCCTATCACTGAAGTTGTCATATTGGATAATTAATAGTACTGTGATTATGAGCCAGGACTCTTTGAGCACACTACACGGCTTTGACATTTTTACTACCTCTAATTAACTGCATGACCTTGAACAAGTTACTTACCTCATAAAGTTATAGTAGAGATTAAATGAGTTAAAAACATATATCACACACTAGACTAGGAACCGGGTCATGTATGTTTTGTATAAGATTTGTTATTGTATTTGTTATTGTTTTTGAACTGAATTGACAAAGGGGAAAAGGAAACCCTTTGTGCAGAAATCTGCCTGCCTTACTATTTTATCATGCAAAGAGCTTTTTTTTCTTTAAATTAATTAGACTTTTGCTCTGTTGTTATTTGTTACTCTTGTTAGGTCTCTATTATATCAATAAAAATGTATGCCTTCATTGTAGGTGATGTATTTCCTATAGTCACTTCATAATCCTTCAGATAATTTGTAGACGTTGCTTAAGTATTTTTCCTGTATTAATATGGGCTAATATGGAGATTCTGCATCCTAGCACTTCAGGAAAACTGGCATAAATTTCCTCCTCAAATGCCAAGATAACTTTGGTCTGCCTTATTGCTAGTGATTCTTAAGGGCACATTGTAGCCTAAATTTTATAGGAACATAGCAGTTAGAGTAGCTGTGGAGAGGGCAGGGGTGGCAGTCGGGCACTAGAGAGAAGAGTGGGGAGGAAGTGAAGAGATCACTTCCTGGGATAACTGACAGATTCCTGTAATCCCACTTTAGATACCCTGCACACTCCCTGGGATGCCATTCATGAGACGACTGCCTCTAAGAGTATCTTCATATAAAATGTCTTTTTTTTTTTTGAGTTGGATTCTCACTCTGTCACCCAGACTGGAATGCAGTGGCACGCTCCTGGCCACCGCAGACTCAACCTGCTGGGCCTTCCAAGTAGCAGGAACTACAGGTGTGTGCTACCACGCCTGGCTAATTTTTGATTTATTGTAGAGATGATATCTCCCCAAGTTGCCCAGGCGGGTCTCGAACCCACAGGCTCAGGCAATCCACTCCCCTCAGCCTCCCAAGGCGCTGGGATTACAGGCTGAGACACCGAGCCCGGCTAAAATGTCTTTTTTATATTCCATCCCAAATAGCGGGGAAAGGGAGGCCTATAGAACTCTATATCCGACTGCTGAATATAGTACCTTGTGCTTGACTGTGCTTTTATATTTCAGAATTCTTCCACATTTATTACCTATTTTAATACTACTGGCAAATCCCATTTCTTCTTATCTAAACTTACCTTTTCATACTCTAATTCCAGACCCAGACCCTGCCCAGGCTTTTGGCCTTTGCACTAATAAACCTGGCCTGGAATCTCTAAAGCTGCATGAGATCTTCTATTTGTGGGTACATCATGCATGTTGAATATGGGGGTCTCTAAGATTTTAACTCTTTGAGATGATGTTACTTTTCAAAGATTTCCACTCTGGCATTTTGAGGTCTGACAATAAAGTTCGCAAACTTATCCTGGAAAAAGTGCTACATATCTCATTGCTGAATATCACTAAGGTCACCTTTGAAGTACTACTCTTGGGAAGCTATGCACTGGTGACAGTACCTAGTCCACCAGTCAAAGCAATTTTGGAACTCTTTTTCTGGATGACTGTCAGTGCTGCAGTCATATTACCCTTGATGTCCTGTATGTCATCAAATTTCTTCTTTCAAGATTCCCTTTCTCTTCAGGTAGAGAAAAAATTCATTTGGGGCCAGATTAAGTGAATAGGGAGGGTGTTCCAGTACAGTTATTTCTATAGTGCTGCCAACATAAGCACATGGTAGTAAGTTCCACATAAGTGCACAGTTAGAAATTAATTGCCATTCCAGAAAAAGAGTTCCAAAATTGCTTCGATGACTGGACTAGGTGCTAGTATCAGTGCATAGCTTCCCAAGGGTACTACTTCAAAGGTGAGTGTAGTGATTTCATTAATGAGGTTTGTAGCACTTTTTCTAGAATGGTTCGTGAGCCTAATTGTTGGACCTTGTATGTTTTGTATGTAATTATGTTTTATAAATGTTTTCTATACAACTTCTGAGGAATCAAAACATTTTTGTAACCTTTTTATTTCAAACAAAGGAAGAGAAAATTTTTCACTTGAAGTAATTATTTATAAGTGTCTCCAAATAGAAGTGAAGCTGCAACAGCGGTTTGGAACTCTGAAGGGTAATTTCTTTTAATTTTTACTTACATTTTATTTTAAAGATGTGGGGTACAAATATTCATTATGCAGGTACCCTTGTTGATGAGGTATGCCCCTCCCTCCCCTGGCAGTGTTTTTGAGAGGTGAGATGTTTTAAATGAAAGCTGCTTCTTCATAGACCTGCTGACTGGATAGTACTGTGTTTTATTGCTCGTTCTGGCTGCTTCATTTTTCATGTATTTCTGGAAGCAACAGACAAAAGCACCAAAATGGACTTGTACTTCACATGCAAATATTTAATGTGTTGACATTATTGTGAAGGATGAATTTACCTGGTACAAACATATTGGAGCTGGCTGTCATGTAAAGAGATAATTCTTAGTCATAAGCATTCTGTTTTTATAATTATACAACTGCAAACTGGCCAATGTTATAGATGGACAGGAAAGTTGAACATCTAAAGTTCTACATTTGTTCAGGTGAGAAACTTACTTAACTCCCAGTTTTAAATGTAATATTTTGTTTGTTTGAAATTATATAAAAGTAATAAAAATATATAAGATTTGGAACTGTTTTCGTCTTTGGGACTCCCTGACTGGTGAACATAAACAGGTCAATCGACCTACTAGATTTCAGTTTCCTTTCCTATAAATTGAGGATTAGAGGATAAATCCCTCAGATTCTTCTTGGCCAGTTTTAAGGTCATGGTCAACCATTAAATCCTCTCTCTTGCATGTATTTTCAGAAGCGATGCTGTTAGCTTCTCAGTTCATCACAAGGCTTATGAGGTTAGCTAGTCCCAACTCTGGTGATGTTAACTTTAATCACTTGGTTAACATAGTGTCTAACCAGAAAACTGCACTATAAAGTTAACAGTTTTTTGATACTTTAAGACAAAAAAGAAAGGTTAAATAAATGCAACATATTTTATCAGACACATCAAGCTCTTCCCCTCAAATTAGCAATTCTATCCAAGTAGGAAATTCTATCCAAATGGTAAGTACATACAAACAGTAACTATTTTTAAATAATGTAACTTCCCTCCTAAAGATATTGGCAAATTGTATTATTTTATATTACTAGTCAACTAGTTAATATACACTGGGTAAGTTGATATATGTCATTTGATAAAAGTGACAGAGATTAAGTTATCTACCTAATGATAGATTATATCACTAATAATAGGTTAACAGTTGAGAATATAAAATTCTACCTGTATATCTCAGTTATGCTATTATGATTATTCATTTAAATTTGTAAAATAATTTACTTATTACCATAATATAATCAGAGTGATTCATTGTTAAATGTTACTACGTGTTTATTGCCTAATAATAAAATTTTCAGTAAAAGCATAATCTAAAGAAAGAAAGAAAAAAATGGAAAAAATGTAAACTTTGTATCAATAATTTATATTACTCTGTATATGAATTAATGTTGCTGTTAATAATTCTGTTTTCATGTATTGTTTAGTCATTAGTTTGTAGATGAAATTTGCAACAGGATTGGGGAATATATAAGCATACCATACTACACTTGATCAGGGAGACACCTGTTATCAACAAGGGGGCCTAAATGAAGCATATTTGTATACCTAACCCTTAACAGTACCCCACAACATCATAATTAAAAATATTGATTAAAATAATAATAATAATAATATAAGTAAATTAATGACCAGCTATCCTGAGACAGCTTAATTTTTTAAATGCAAAAAAGAGAGAATTCACTACTGTTATTACATAAAAATTCTTAGAAATATTTATCCCAAGTATTTAATTATACCATGCATGTTTTGAGAAATATACTCGAAATAAAAGGTTTTTATACCAAAATAATAATAATAATAATAAGCATACCATATCACCTTCTAAGAAAACTGAGGTAAAGTTGTATTATTCAACAGATATTTATTGATTATGTGATACATAAATAACATTGTTTTAGACACACTGAAGCATACTTAAATATAAAAGGGAAGTCCTCATGGGTTTTATAATTATATTGAGAAGTCAACTGATACCTTAGCAAATATTACAAAGTACTTTCAAATGTATTATACTAAGTTCTGATTGCTAAGTATTAGTAATATTACTTAATTTTGTAGGGAAATATTAATGACAGAAAATGACACCCTAATGTAAGAATATAAATAAACTTTCTTGGACTATGTGATTCATATGTAAAAAAGCTGAAGGCAATTCTTCTGAGTTAAAAACCAAATGATTTTGCTAGGTGTCGTGGCTTATACCTATAATCCCAGTGCTTGGGGAGGCTGAGGCAGGAAGATTGCTTGAGCTCAGGAGTTTGAGACCAACCAGGACAATATATTAAGACCTCATCTCTACAAAATATTTCTTTAAAAAATTATTCAGGTGTGGTAACCCATGCCTGTAGTTTCAGCTACTCAGAGGGTTTGGGGGGGCAGTAACTTGAACCTCAGAGTTCAAGGCTGCAGTAATCATGATCATGATCATGCCACTGTCCTCTGATCTAGGTGACAGACTCATATATATTTATATATATAAATATATCTATATTAGATATATATATCTAATATATATCTATATACATGTATATAGATATATATGAGTGAACATGAGATCTGGGCTATGACTTAAATGGAATTTCAGAGAAAATGGGGAATGAGGAGACCCTTGGTGAAAGGAAAGATGATGAGCAAAAGGACTCAGGAGCACTGTAGCTGCTATACTCATGAATATACAAATGAGAAGAAAGGAACAATAAGACTAAAAAAGTTAGAGATCAGAGAAGTGTCAGCTCTGGCTATGGTCTAGATCATACACCAGTCAAATGAGAATGGGACCACCCATTCTCAAGTCTGATTATAGGGGAAGGTAGCCTATGCCAGTGGTCATTATAGGGGAGGGTGTTGGTTATATAGCCTCCGTATCCTGACCTAACCCTACTACAAGAGCTATTTACTATCTAGAAAAAAATATCCCCTCTGACTCTTAGCTATTTTGAAATGATACTGTGGATTTTATCAGGGCTACCTGTTTTCAGGATGAAAATATGACTAACATGAAAGGGTATTTCAATTCCTTCTGAAAGTCCTGTAACGTCTCAGCCATAATTCTGGGAAGAGAATGGTTGTCCATGCCTTTGACCTCAGAGGCAACAGAAAGGAAAGGGGAGAATCAGAACAGAAGACCTGAGCATTTAAAATGGTGGCACCATTAATACATTTCTTAAATTATTTGAGTCTCAGTGTATGCATTTATTTTTAAATGAAATTAATACCTTCCTGACTGACTTCCCAAATTTGACGTAATACTGAATGATATAACTGAAAGAGCCTCCCTTATTCACCAATGCCCAAGTCATGGTATTTTTAATTTTGTGGGTCTTGACTACTCAGTCTTTAGGCTCATCACTCTATTGTAACAAAAAGTGCTGTATGTAAGCCAACAGGGCACATAATATATATATATCATTATTGAATTTTAGAATGCAGAATAGAATTTAGATACAGCTGAATTTATACTGATCCAACTTTCAATTAAGTTTTTGTTTACTTTGTCCAAACTTTTTCAATTTCACAAATTATTTACTAAATTTTTCACATGACCAGTTCTATGTTAGTTGGTTCATTAACTATAGAAACAATGTATACAGGTAGAAAGACAAATCACATACTATAACTAAGCATCAACTTGATTTCTTTTTTTTTTTTTTTGAGTTGGAGTCACTCTGTCACTCAGACTGGAGTGCAGTGGCCGCTCCCGGCCACTGCAACCACAGCCTGCTGGGCTCCGGCGATCCTTCCGCCTCAGCCTTCCGAGTAGCCGGAATTACAGGCGTGCGCTACCACGCCCGGCTGATTTTTTGATTTATTGTAGAGATGAGGTCTCACCAAGTTGCTCTGGTGGGTCTCGAACCCGCGGGCTCAGGCAATTCACTCGCCTCAGCCTCCCAAAGGTGCGGGATTACAGGCTGACCCACCAAGCCTGGCTAACTTGATTTCTAATAAACAGAAACATACCTGATGCAATTATGAAGAGCCTTGGTCACTTAGAAAGGAAAAAAAGAATGATGAATGGCAATTTATTTCCTTTGGAGGAGGGGAACAACTATGGGGGAAGCAAAATTTTATTTGGACCTTGAGAACTATCATATTCATTGTAATTTTACATGTCATAGTAATTTAGATACAACATTCATTCTGTAAGATTAAGTGAATCAATTATATATACCACAAAGTATCCACAATCACTATTTATTTGGGCTCTACTCAAAAGAACAAATTATTCAAGTTGAGTCTTTGTTTCAGGTAAAGATAAGTGTATTTAATCAAAATTTTCATTAAATCTTTGTCTTAAGCAGAAAAGACAATTAATTGAACTTCTGAGATGACATAAGTGCAATCATATCAAAAATAAATTTGATCATCAAGTCCACTGTCTTCCCACTGTAGAATTGGAGTCTTGGGGACAGCATATACAGGAATCAGTGTGCCATCTTAACTAAAATTTCTGATTCCTTTTGTCAGTAGGATTATTGATGGGAGGGACGTATCTCAGGAAAGAGGAGAAAGATAATAATGTGTGTTTGACATTTTTGTATAAGTATGATTATGCTAGCGATAATATTGTAGGTTTGCAGGCATTGTAAAACACATTTATTCAAGTAAGTAATACCTAATTGGCTGACTTTCAGAAGTGAGGGGCTGACACATATTGTTTGACTGTTTACTGCACAGATGTAATCATTGATACTAGTTGCCTGTAATTGGTTGAACAGGTTGAAAACTGATTCTAGATTCTATTCATTATAAGAGCTGCAAAACAATCAATCTTGTCATATGTTTCTGAGAATATTTTTAACTTATGAGAGTTGCAGTCAGGCTCCGTGGCTCAGCCTGTAATCCCAAGCTTTGGAGGCTAGGCTGAGGTGAGTGGATTGCCTGAGTCCCTGGGTTCGTGACCCGCCTGGGCAACTTGGTAAGACATCATCTCTACAATAAATCAAAACTTAGCCGGGCATGGTAGCGCTCGCCTGTAGTTCCAGCTACTTGGAAGGTTGAGGCAGAAGGATCGCTGGAGCCCAGCAGGTTGAGGCTGAGGTGGCCGGGAGTGGCCACTGCACTCCAGTCTGGGCGACAGAATGAGACTCCAACTCAAAAAATAAAAAATAAATAAATAAATAAAATAAAAAATGAAAATTCTCTTTGTCTTTGATTTTTGACAGAGAGGTTATAAAGTGTTTTGGTGATGTCTTCTTGGATTGAACTTTTTTTTCCTTTGACAGAATATTTTCAAATTACCCATCTTTGAGTCGACAGATTCTTTTCTCTGATTTTGCAAGCTAACTTTTAATGCTCTCTATTACAGTTTTAATTTCATTCATTGTATTATTTTCTCTGTAATTTAATTTTGGTTCATCTTTTATTTCTGTCTCTATTGGACTTCTCAATTTGTTTTTGTATTATTTTTTCTTTTCTGATTTTTTTGTCTGTATGTATTCTCCTCTAGCTTGCTAAACTTCTTTAAAGGAACTATTTTAAATTTCTTCTGAGGCAATTTGTAAATTTAATTCTTAGTGGTCAACAACTGGAATATTGAGTTTCTTTTATGGTGTTATGTCTTCTTGATTTTTTTTTAATGTACCTTAAAGTCTTGTGTTCATTTCTTTATATTTGAAGAAGTAATCACCTTCTCCAATCTTTATTGACTGGGTTTGGGAAAGAAACATAAACAATCCACCAAGCTAGGAATCTGAGGGCTCCCTCAAAACTTTTTTTGTGGATGAGCCCACTCCAAACTTCTTATTTTTTCTTGAGTAGAATTCTTAAATTGTATGCCTTTTCTGGATCCTACAAAACTAGGCCTGATGTTGAGACCCTTTCATTTGTTTTCTCTAAGATGATGCTCATGTTTGTGCAACTTTCCCCAATCTTACAGAGTTGAGCTGGGTATTTACACACTTGCCTTCTCTCTCTGTAGGTGTAACCACAGGTTTGTTGGAAATGATATCTCAGACAGGAACCACTGTCCCTGGAACAGCTCATGCTTATTTTTACCTAAATGACATGGACTGTTTTTCTACCAAGTCTGCTTCTACCTAAAAAAAAGAAAAGAAAGGAAAAAGAAAAGAGAAATAGGGCAGAGTTGAGTAGAAAGAATTTGAATTTGGGAAGCAGAAGATAATGTGACAAGTTTCAAATTTCTGAGTATCCCTCCCTTGTCTGTTACAGTGAGCAAACTATTTGGATGTATCACATATGTAAAGAATCTTGTTCAATGCCCAGAAGTGTACACTGCAAGTTGCTCAACTTTTTGGTTTCAATTTCTACCAATATTAATAAAAGTAATAATGATGACTGCCACTTTTTGAAAACTTACTGTGTATTAAGCCCTTTGCTAATTGATTTTGAAACATATATATGTGTATATATGCAACCATACTTTTTCTCTCTCTCTCTCTCCCCCCCAGCCCCCCACCACACACACAATAAGATAGATATTTTAACATCTATTTTACATATGAGGCCACTAAGGCTCAGGAAGCACAAATAAATTGGCCAAGGTCATATATAACATAAGTGAAAGAGCTGAGCTTCAAATGTTGTGCTCTGGCTCCAAAACACATATGGAGCTTTCCTGATAATTTAAGTCATCATTGATCCATGTCTTTCCTTGCTGACTCTTAAAAATATAGCCCAGTTCACTGGAATATTAGAATGCCCAATGAGCATTTGTAAATATGTAAAAACATGCATAATTCTCTCTCTCCCTCTCTGTACTGGTCTTCTTTCATCTGTGGGTCTTTTGGAACTGATAATTCTATCATATAGCTGATCACTCAAACCAGAAATACAGGAATCCACCCTGATGTCCCCTAGTCTCTTCAGACTCTGCAACCCTATGTGTCCCTAAGATCTGTTGCTGTCATTACATATGATGCCATGCACTATTTATTGTGTTCTTTCTATCCTTACTCCAATGATATTAGTTCAGGCTTACATTATTTCTGGTCCATGTTATTTCAACAATCCTTCTCAGTATGCCTTCCAAGCCCTGCCAATCCTTATTCAATGATTCTTCTCATTCATCTGGAGTGATTGCTCACTGCCTTATTCCAAGTTCTTCAGTATCCACTGCCCTTCCTCCCCACCCTGACTACATCTCTAAGAAAAAGTCTAAGATTCTTTTTTTTTTTTAATTTTAAAGATGTGGGGTACCTCTTATCTTTGGAAGAGCACATAGAACCTGTCATGATGTGTCCTGTGTATGCCTCCTTTTTAGATAATATACAAAGACTAAGGAAGACAGCCAGCTCTAAAACCCAGGGTTTCTTACTCCTAGGCTAGAATTTGTGAAGGACGTTGGTAAAAAAAATTCACCCAAGAAGAGAAAATGTTATCATGCAAGTAACTGTATTAACATCAATAATATTACTAACAACATTTCTAGCCAACAAAAAAATTATAAATAGAAGATAATTTAAATCAGTCATATCCAATAAAATAATCATCATAGTGACTATCATTTAATGAATACATGTTATTTCCAGGCATGATACAAATAACTTTGCACACTGTATCTCATTTAATTTTTATTGTAAGAATACAAGCAAGTATTCTTTTAATCCCTATTTTATAAGTTAGGAAAGATACTTAGAGAAATTATACTGCATCCTCAAATGAAAACAACAGATGAACAAGGAATACACATATCTATGCTTTTTTTTTTTTTTGAGTTAGAGTCCCACTCTGTCGCCCAGTGTATGCTGGCACACATACGGCCACCCCAGTGTTGACTTGCTGGGTTCTGGGGATCCTTCCACCTCAGCCTTCCAAATAGCCCAAACCACAGGCGTGTGCTACCATGCCCAACGAATTTTTTATTTATTGTAGATATGATGTCTCACCAAGTTGCCCAAACTGGTCTCGAATCTGCAGGCTCAGGCAATCTACTTGCCTTGGTCTCCCAAAGTACTGGGATTACAGGCTAAGAAACCAAGCCTCTGTGCTTTTTTTTTTTTTTTTTTTTTGAGTTGGAGTCTCACTCTGTCACCCGGACTGGAATACAGTGGCCGCTCCCGGCCACCGCAGCCTCCACCTGCTGGGCTCCGGTGATCCTTCCGCCTCAGCCTTCCAAGTAGCTGGAACTACAGGCTCGCGCTACCACACCCGGCTAATTTTTTGATTTATTGTAGAGATGAGGTCTCGCCAAGTCGCCCAGGTGGGTCTCTAATCCACGGGTTCAGGCAATCCACTCACCTCAGCCTCTCAAGGCGCGGGATTACAGGCTGAGCCACCGAGCCTGACACCACTGTGCTCTTAACTACTGAGATGTAGATCTAACTGAGGTAGTCAATTGGCTTTGAGGATGTGGTGTGGAGGGGGACATATTTAAAATATAGTAAAAGATAAAGTCAGTTGTATATTTAAAATTATAAGTGATCAATAAATTAAATTTTCATGGACATACCTACTTACTAATTTCCTGAGTGGTCAAATTTCCTATATATATGCTTTCTGAATATCCCAAACCATTCCAAAGTATAACTAACAAAAAAGAAAAGAAGTTATTTGCAATAACTTTAGAGTCAATAAAATACAAGTTTTTCATTTTTTGCATTCATTGAAATTATTGGGCACATTTGGAGGCCATAATTTTTCCTGAACTATTTTTTGACATCTTTGGAGTTTTTTAAATTTATTTTTTATTTTGAAAAGATTATATTTAACTAACAAAATGCTAATGACACTATAGTATTCATGAATCCAAGTGAGCAGTTCTTGACACTGGACATTTTTCTACCTTAAAATCAATTGATATGTTCTAAGAAAATTTAAGTTAATCCTTGACAAGCAATTAAATTTCCCATTTTAAGAGGAAACGGTGCCATACAACCTTGCTTCCTCCTGATACCTAATTATCTTCTCTCTCACCTGAATGAAATTAACTGTATTGGACAACTACATTCAAATGATGTGTGCATAGTGTAAAAGAAAGGAAGATAATAAATTTATTTTCACCACTTTCTAATTCATGTCTCTTGTCATTGATCAATTTCCCTGATTTGTGGGTAAGTTTTAATTTCTAATTTGTATAATAGTTGGATGATTTTTTTTTCCAGTAAAAAGTAGGTGCTGACACAGGCCTTGAGAGCTCTGAGAATGTGTTTAAGTCAAAATACTTGTGAAAACTCTTTCTCTCTAGATTATTGACACCGGGAGCTATTTAAGGGGTTCTTGGGTGAACTTAATGAACATAACTTCTGAGAATGTTCTTTACAATGTTAAAGTTCTGAGAATGATTTTTACAATGTTAAAATTGGAAAGCAAAATGGAAAACCTCATATTGACCCTTACTTTGCAAGGCAAGTGCTTTGCTTTGCTTAAAGTGCTTAGATAGGATTCAGCACAGAAAGTTCTTAATTGCAGAAAATCTTGCTAAAGGGAAATTATTCTAATGCAAAAACACTCAATGTCTCTTTCCTCTGTTAAAAGCAAGAATTAAAAAAAACTAATGTTTTCTGATAACATATTTTGAAATTCTGTTTTTTCTGTAAAAAAATTCTATAATTTAGTGAGAGATGAAAATAATAACCTAAGATTCACCACTACAATAGAATTTAAAGTACATCATTTGGTGAAAGTGGGTGAATATCTTCAAGATAATGATCAGAAATGGTCAAGAACCATTCTTTCTTTTATTTTTGTTTTATTTTTCTCTTCTACCCCTCCTTGCCATTTTATTGTTTTTTAAAACTAAATGCCGCATGTTCTCACTTATATGTGAGAGCTAAGCAGTCACAAATATGGAAATAATAGACACTGGGGACACCAATAAGGGGAGAGGACAAAGGGCCACTAGGGTTCAGAAACCACCTATGGGGCACAACATTCACTATCTGAGGAATGGGCCACATGGGACCCAATCCCTCCCACTACACAATAATGTCCATGTAACGAACATGCATGTGCAGCCCCTAAATCTAAAGTTTTAATATTTTTTTAAATATGTGATAAGATTTGTCTAAAAAAAAGTTAATTACAGAGATGTCCAAAAGCTAATAACAAAGGCCTATGTGTTCACCACTCAGAGTTATCAAATACAATCATCTTACAAAATGTTTCATAATTTATATAAAATAATATATAACATGATTTGCTTCAAATAACACAGGAGAGAGAATTGGATGGGAGTACAGATATCACAAGCTGATCAGGAAGCAAAGTGATTGAATCTGCATGGCAGGTGTAGGACTATTCAGTGTACCTTAGGGAATGTTTGAATTTTTTATAATGAAAAGCTAAAATAAATTTTATGCAAATATCTTCATGTTTTTGCTCTTTTAATAAATTTTCCATACTTCTTTTAAAATAATGACATTTTCAAATTTAATCTTGCACAATTTTGGAGAAAAATAATACAACAGAAATATACTGAAAGCCTACATATTTTACTCTTTAGTCCTGTCTTCTCTTCTTCCCAGTAGCACAAGTATAATTTTGTTTTGATTTTAGTTCATTTTTTTAGTTTTATTACATATGTTGGAGCTCAGAAATTGAAACCCCAAAATGAAGGCCTCAGAAACAGCCTCAGATGCAAAGCTCCTCTGTGCCCTCCTGTCTTTCACCCTTCTTTCTCCCCAAGGGTAAACCATAGAAACTAGAATCCTTCCTCAAGGCATAAAAACAAGGAGTTCATAAAAACAAGAACTCCTTTTCCCCAAAGCCAGTCATAAAACCTAAAAATATTAATTTACTTTCCCCTGCCTTTCTGTGTAAGAACTGGTCATAAAAAAAATTCTCTGATCTATCTTGTTTGATTGTCGGTCATAAGACTCTTATTCTAGAAAGGGTCTTGCCCCATAAATACAGAGATGCCAACAAGAAGCTGAACAGACAGGTTTAGCTAAATTTCTCCACTCATTCCATTAGTATTAGATTAAACCCTTCTTTTCCAGTCACATTTATACATGTCTGTTCAGACCGCATTGAAGCTAACCATAAAAATGGATCATTTTACAAGTATTTTCAGATCTTCATTCTGAACACTCTGGTGTCACATAAAACTATGATCAAATTAATTTGTATGCCTTTTCTCCTGTAACTCTGCCTTTTTTACTAATTGATTTTTCAGTAATACTTTAGAGGGAAAAGGAGAAGGGTGAAAACCAGATCCTTGCCTATATTTCTGCTACACTTGCTTTCTCCTTCACTAGTACACAACACATTGTTCCAGTCATGCATTTGCTATAGCTTCTATCTGGAATCTTCTACAATTATCATGTGGCTCCTATCTCTCATCACCCAGTCCCAGCACAAATGACCCCTCTCCCATCTAAGCTCAGCTCAGTTTTCCTCTTGATCTGATCAAGTAGCTCTACCACTTTTTGCCCCATGATCTTAATTTATTATCTTCCTAATGTTATCGATATTTGAATTAATTATTTTAATAAAGTGGTCTGTTGTCATTCTTCTTATTCAAAACATTGTTTGCTCAAAGGCAGATATTTCATTTGTCTTATTCTCTGGAATATTTCCAGTCCCTGAAACAATGTCTAGTACATACATGGTATGCAATAAAAATGTGCTTACTTACTATTACAAATTTTAATGGAAATAAACACAAGTCCACTGGTATGTTCATGAGTAAGAATAATAAACCATTATGGTTTTTTTTTTAATATAAGAAAACAGGTCAATTCAAACAAAAATATTATTTACAAGTGAATAAGCTGAGGTTCTGAGACATAAACTAGTAAGTGAGAAAGCTGGGTCTAGGATTTATATCCTGGATAATTGAATATAAGCCCACTATTATCTGTCTTTTATTTGGAGTTTGTTTTGTTTTTAGTGTCAGTCAGTATGAATGTGGCCAGAAAGACCAAATTTTGGGAAGGAGGGAAATTCAGGGTCTTACTCTGTTGCCTAGACTGGAGTGCAGTAGGACAATTGCAGCTCACCATAACCTTGATATCCAGGGCAGACACTCCTTCAATCTCTGCCTCCCAAGTAGCTGGGACCACAGGAGTGCACCGCCTGACTAATTTTTTCTTTTTGTAAAGACAAGATCTCCTTATGTTGCCTAGGCTGGTCTCAAATTCCTGAGCTCAAGTGATTCTCCTGCCCCTGCCTCCCAAAGTGTTGAGATGACAGGTACAGTCACTTTGCCTGGGCAGAAAAGATCATTTTCAATTAACCATAAATCACTTATATAACTAGTATATGTATGGGACCAGTATCTGTGTGAAAATATAAGAATTTCTCCTGTAATGCTGCTCTCAAGGAGGTTAATATCTAGGTGAAATGATGCACTTCTTTTATTTGTTTATCTTATACTTGAGAATTTTTTTAAAAGTCTTGTGTCTAAGCAAGATCAAGAAAGATAAGTGCAGACTCTACAAATAGGGAGAACTGAAATTAGTAGATATATGACCTTGAGGTGAAAGACAAGGTGTTGAGTGAGTGATCATTCCTGAGCTCTCACTTTCTCACTTGAGGAAGAGAAGGACTTGCTCAGAGAAGGAAGTGGCAAAAAAAAAAAAAAAAAAGGAAAGAAAATAGTTGAGACATGGAATATAACAAAGAATTCCATAGCATTAATATAGTGGATTTTATTTGTATTTAGGTGGAATTGGGAAACAAAATTAAAAAGAATCCTAGGCAATTTATTGGCTTTTACTGGAAGACTCCAGAGAGTGAAACACAAACATTTGGATTAAGATAAATGGATGGGAAGGAAGGTTAAGCAGAAGAAGACACAGCATTGCACCTTAGAGATTATCAGGGAAAGTCCAAAATGAAATGGTCTTCAGGAAACATGAGCATTGCAAGAGAAGGGATTAAAATAAAGATAGGATAGGAAATTAGAAAGAAGCAAAAGGATAAGGAAAGTCATGCTTATGCTTTAATTAGACATAAGAACAATTAGGAAACATGAGAAAGAAACCTGTGCTGTAAGGAAAGCCACATTTCCCCACTGAAACATATATATGCAGTGGTGGCGTCAGAAGTCTAGAAGCAGAGTCACATTTGTGGGATAGTGAATGGAGTGCCTATAACTGCAGAAAGAGAAAGGAAGCAAGAACAGCCAGAGTGAGCCACAGAAAATCACAAAATTAGTAAAAGGAGAGAAAGAGAACAAAGAAAGAAGGAAAGAAAAGAAAAAAGAAAAAGAAAAAAGAAATCAAAAGAAGTTGACATTATGAAACAATATAAGGACCATGAGTTTAATTTTCGTTGTCTGGTGTAAAAAGTTAGCCCACATGTGCTGAATTTTGGGGGGAGCCTGTTATCATCGGTTACCGTATACACAATTCTTTAGATGGCTGCTTTATTTTCCAAATCCAATAATGAAGTGCAAAAACCTTCAAAGCTTGGGTAAAAATGTCTCTGTGCTTTCTCAGGAAATCACTTTGATTGGCAAATAACTGTACCCGCATCATTACCATTTAATGTCTAGGGCAGTTTCAATGGTACCTGAAAGATAATAAAGAGGTGTCAGTATTATTCATATCTTTTAATTGCTCCTATTAGCATTACTTTTGCTATCCTGTGGGCAACATTGTAACACTTGGCTAGGCATACAGTGGAGAAAGAAGACATAATAGCCAAGACTAAAACACTCTCCTAAGTACCTATTATTTTGGATAGCTATGAGCAACAATATAACTTTGTAATAAAACCTATTTACTGGCAAAAATTAAAATTGCTTTTAACAGCTTTATGGCATGCAAACAATTAAAATAATTATATCAAGTTGCAGCTGCTGTTCTGGTAAGTCTGGCTAAGAAGTAAAGGGGAAGGAGAAACAAAAGAGTAACTACCAAGAGAGGATGCAAGAACTTTGTTGAAGCAGAGGATACTAGCACTATCCCCTTTCCTGCAAGGCCATTCACTACTTATGTAGTTAAAGAAATTTTCTTACATGCACTTTCATGCTAATAAAAATTGAATAGCAGAATGCATTCCATACTATTTGTGAGGCTTCAGGGAACAACTTTGTGAGGTGTGAGAAATATCTTTTTATGGAATCCCTAAGCATTCTTTTTACTTTGACTTAGCACACTTGTCAACAAGCCAGATATTCCTACTCTGTTATGGATAAAATCATCTCAAACCAGTTCAGAAAATTGGATATCTCCCCATCTCCATAGATTTTATTTGTATACTTTTGTGTTAGCTTCAGATAAACAATTATGTATTCTGAGAAGTAAGAAATTGCAAATGACTTTTGTGTGTCCAGGACTGTGCAAAGTTCTGTAGGACAAAAGAAGGCATATATAATAAAATAAATAGATAAGACCTTAAGTTTCTTGTTGGAATCAATTTTTTTTTTTTTGAGTTGAAGTCTCACTCCGTCACCCAGACTGAAGTGCAGTGGCATGCTCACAGCCACTGCATCCTTGACCTGCTGGGCTCAGGTGATCCTTCCCCCTCAGCCTTCCAAGTAGCTGGAACTGCATGCGCGCACTACCATGCCCGGCTAATTTTTTGGTTTATTGTAGAGATGAGGTCTTGCCAAGTTGCCTAGGTGGGTCACGAACCCGTGGGCTCAGGCAATCCACTCACCTCAGCCTCCCAAAGCACTGGGGTTATTGGCTGAGCCAGCAAACCTGGCTGGAATCACATTTAATCTAAATATGAATTTTTGAAAATTGACATTTTTACAATCCATGTGTGTAACTTCCGAAATATATTTGTCTTAGTAAATATCTCTCAATAAAATGTTATAGTCTTCTCCTTAAAGAATTGCTGCATTATTTCAGATTAATTCTTAGGTAAAATATAACTTAATTATTCTATAAATGATATTTTTGAAAAATGACATTTTGGCAACACATGTGTTTGTACAGTGACTATACACAGGCATATTAAAGTGATTTCCTGACTATACATAATATATACAGTGACTATACACAGGCATATATATATATATATATATATATATATATATATACACACACACACATATATATTATATATATAATTTCATTAAGTTTTGTATCCAGCAAGTTGCTAAAGTCATTAATTCAAATGATATATCTGTAGATTTTGTACATAGTCCTCAGACAATTATACTGAATTTTTGTTTCTTTATTTTAAACCTTATACTTTCCTTGCCCTATTTGATTCATTAAGACTTTTGGTACAGTACCAGACTGAAATGATTATAGAGACCACCTGTTTCTTTTTATAATCTCAGAGATAATGTTTTGGCATTTCATGACATAGTAGGCTGCTTGCTATGAGTTTTTTTAAAGTTGTATTTTAATGTTCTATTTCCACTTATTCATAAAAAAACCAAATCCCCTCTGCTGATTGAAAATATTATAATGTATTTTTCCTTTAATCTGTGTAGTTTTATATATCAATTTTCTAAGGTAAAATAATTCATTTATTTATGATAAACAACCTATGGGTCTTGATAGACCTTGCTGAAATTCGGTGTACCAGTACTGCATGTGGCTGATTTTTTTCTTTAATTTGTTGAGTCAGAGAATAATATTTTCTTTCTCTATACTGGCTTAGATTTTGATATTCATATTGGAGTAGGATCATTTAAATTGAGAAGAGAAAGTGTTCACTCTCTTTTTTAAACATGAACTTGTTGGTGGAGTATTTGTAATTTGATTCCTTTATGTTTAGTAGAATTAAACAATATAATCCACTGTATTTAAGGTTCATTTTAAGAAAGTTTCATGCTTTTATTTCAACTTTTGAAGATTATGAGTCCCTCCAATTTATATATATATATATAATATTTTGATAAATTAATCTTTTAGGAATTTAATAATTTTGTACAAGATTTTAACTCATCATTGTGATTCTTATAGTATCATTTTAGTGTCTTTTTTTGATCACTTATCACATATAATATCACCATTATCATTCCCTGTGTGTGTGTATGTGTTAGTTTTCTCTCTTTTCTAAACAATATTTCCAGAGTTTTGTCAATGGTATTACTCTTTAAAAAACTAGCTTTTGAATTTTTTAAAATATTATCTATTGATAGTCAAGCAGTCTTTTCTTTGCACTGACTTTATATACACAGAGTTTAGTCTTATGGTTTAATTAAAAAACACGAGACACTCAAAAGCACAGTTAAAATTTCAGTTATCACAGTATATTAACTGTAAGTAATTGCATAATCTTGTCTTTTTTTTATCACATTCTGTTAGTGATTGGTCACTCTGCATCTATTATCCAGTTCATGTGAGGATATCAAAGTGTGTAGTTATGCTGTCTTCTTGTCTTTCAGTGGTAAAAATAACATTTTAGAGAAATGGATAATGCAAAGAGGGAATTGGCCAACAAAGATGAAAATGGATCAAAGAAACAAAAGTTGAAAACTTTAAAAGTGATATTAGAATTGATTAGATGATTGGAAAATTGCAACAAAGATAGAAAAAGACCTAGGGTTGCATTGAAAAAGTCTGATGAATTAAAATAAGATAAAAAGCACTTCAACATCTTTTAGTTTAATTTTTTACTAGAATCAGAAAGCTGTTTGTGATTGGAATAGAGAATTTATTTCTATGTTAGACAGAAGATGGCTATAATAAACAAAAAATCCTAATAAAGGATTATATGGAGGCCAAAAAATTAGTTACTTGCCACATTTAGCTGAGTTTTAGAAGAAATATGACATAAATTTCACAACTTAAGACACTAAAGCATCATGGCAGGAATGATTAATAAGTAATATGTATGCAGCATGGAAGAAACTTTTACTATAGTGTACGAATAATATTGCAAATTAAAATAGAATGTAAAGGAATTATAGCAGAAATAAGTTAAGGTGAGAATATTATTGACATTAATACTTTCTGAAGGACTCCAGATATGCACCCTGAGGAATTTGATGAAGGTGACATTACAGAAAGTAATGAGGAAGACAGTTGTGACAAAGTGAATGATGTCCCAGAAAAAGTAATGCAGTAAAAAAATTCACATTAAAGAAATTCTGAGAAATATTTTATATTTTACAAAATTAAAAAGGCAAAGCATAAAATGTTGGAAGCCAATTCAACTTAGAAAGGAGTGGAATAATTCATGCAAGCCAGAAAAGCAATTCAACAAGAAGAAAAAGATATGCATTGTTTAAACTACCCTTCATACTGTTTCGAATAAAATAAAAATAAGTAAGATTCTCAATATGCAATGTTTCAAATTACAGTGCATTGATTGCAAATTAGTTTGTGTGTGTGTGTGTGTGTGTGTGTGTGTGTGTGTGTGTGTGTAATTTATACCCTATATCCAACACTAAAAGAGCTTTTATTTACTTTGAGAAATAAAAAGTAAAAGTCAGGGATCAATCAGAATTTTTCTGTTGATTATTAAGATTCTTGTTATTGGCAGCCTAAATAAAATTTAGGTTAAAATGTACAACTTTAAGTACACATATTACTAACAAAAAGCTAACTATGAATGAATTAAGTCTTAATTTTCTCAAAATAAGCAATCTGTGCAAATCAAGAATTGTCAATATTTTATATTTTATTATTTTCTGTTCTTTGTTTAATATGTTAATTATTCCTTTTCATTTTTTCAAAATTTATTCTTTTTTGTTTTTCTGAATTCTTAGAAAATAAATGCTTAATTCGTTAATATTTAGCTTTTTATTACTAATATGTGTGCTTAAAGTTACTTTTTTTTTTTTTTTTTTTTGAGTTAGAGTCTCACTCTGTCACCCAGACTGGAGTGCAGTGGCCGTTTCCGGCCACCGCAGCCTCGACCTGCCGGTCTCCGGCGATCCTTCCCCCTCAGCCTTCTGAGTAGTCGGAATTACAGGTGTGTGCTACCACGCCCGGCTAATTTTTGATTTTATTGTAGAGATGAGGTCTCGCCTGCCCAGGCGGGTCTCGAACCCGCGGGCTCAGGCAATCCACTCACCTCAGCCTCCCAAAGTCACGGGATTACAGGCTGAGCCACCAAGCCCGGCACATATTTTAATCTACATTTTACTTAGGCTGCATATGACAAGCTTTGTTGGGTAGCATTTTTGCAGCGAGAATTGGCCCCAGAGAGAGTCAGGACTCTGAGGCATTTTGCCAGGAAGCAGCATTTACTTTTACCACTCGGGATCAGCAAATTCACATCCAAAGACTGAGCCTGGATTGCAGCTACGCATTGTCTTATATTTTATTTCTTTACATTGTAACCTCTTTGTCTCCTTTATAAGGTTACAGTTTGGGAGTATTCATTTGATTGGATATTTTGTAGCTTGTGGCTGCAGTTAGTATTACATGTTACACACTGAATGGTTTTACATAATTATTTCATTTGCATGTCCTATTTGCTGATTGACTTACAAGATTACAATCATGATTCTACCAAAATTTTGAACATGTACCCCTCCAAAGTGAAAAACTCGTGAAAAGAGTAGCACAAAGAAGCAGGAAGTAATTTATTTTCCCTTTCCTTACTCCTGCATTTTCAGAAAGGCTCCTGCCTCATTCCCAAATCTTTTCCAATATCTATTTGTAATTTTTTTAAACATTTTTTTCTACCTAATGCATAGTGATAAGTCCACATAATATATATTCTCTCAGTCCTTTGAGATGTATTAGTACTTCTTTGTGGTTTAATATGTGATTAACTTTTATAATTATCTCTATTTTTTATCACACTTAAGATGATTTGAACTTTCTGTATCTACTGATTGTTTTTGTTAAAGCATCACAGTCAATAGATTGCCAATGATTTCTTCCATATTATATTTTCTTCTGGGCACATATTAAGTATTCTTAAAGCCTCTATGTCTCTCAATCATGCATATTTTTTCATTTTTTAATACTCTCTGTTTTGAATTCTAGATGAATTCTTCAATTTTATATTCCAAATAATTTTTTAAATGGACTTTATTTATTATTAAGACAGTTTACTCTGCTTTACATTTCTATTACCTACTTTTAAATTTTTCTAAGTTCTTGTCAATTTGGAAAAAAAACCTCAGTCATTGTGTATAGCCTTTTAATTATATTTGCAATTACTCATTTTTAAAAGTATATTAAAAATAATGGTTTTGTTTCTTGAGTCTGCAGTACTTTCATCGGATGTATTTGTAAATCTGTTTCAGGTGTGTGTATTTGTGTACGTGTGTGTGTGTGTGTGTGTGTGTGTGTGCGTGCGTGTGTGTGTGTGTGTGTGTGTGTGTGTGTGTGTGTGTCTTTGTTTGGCTTCAGGTCATGTAGCATCATTTCTTTGTGTGCTTTGTGAGTTTTGACTGTGCTGTCAGTTGTAAGAACTATAAGTATGAAAATTTTACTTTTTTTTTGAGTTGAAGACTCACTCTCTTGCCTAGACTGGAGTACAGTGGCACGTTCCCAGCCACAGCAGCCTTGCCCTGCTGGGCTCCAGAGATCCTTCCGCCTCAGCTTTCCAAGTAGCTGGAACTACAGGTGTGCGCTACCACGCCAAGCTAGTTTTTGATCTCGAACCCGCATGCTCAGGCAATCCACTCGCTTCCGCCTCGCGAAGTGCTGGAATTACAGGCTGAGCCACCGAGCCCAGCCGAAAATTTTTCAAGAATAAATTCAAAGTGTGTTCTTGGAGAGGATTAACATTTGCTATTCCCAGTTTCTTAAAAACTACGCATGTATCATGGTCCACTTTAAAACAAAATATTGTGTTTTTTTGGTTTTGCTTTTGTTTTCCCTCAGACTATTCAGGTAGCACAAATTTGGGCGTCAAAAGTATGGGAGAACCTGACTATAACTAAAAATTCTCGGTTATAAACAGAGAATTGTTCTCTCTCTATGCAGCAGCAAGTTTCATTACTGAAAATTATTTTTGCACACCTAAAGGATGGTATTTTTGCTTTTCTTTTGTATTCTTTTTTTCTGTTGCACCTATTCACTAAGGAAGTTGCCTTTGGGGTCCTTAGGTTTCTGTGGGAAAAGTCTTCTCTTATGCTGTCTATCTTGGGCCCTTTGTGTCCTATTAGGTAATGAAAAAACAAAATTCATGTTTATTGACTTCAACAATATCTTCGAGACAAAGATCTTATATTCTTATTTCTGAGGGGAGGGGGGTGAGGAGGAGGGAGTCTCCCATGTCCTTAATTTTGGTTTGTCAAGTTTCGTTCTTTTTTTTTCTTTCTTTTTTCTTTTTTTCTTTTCTTTTTTCTTTTTTGGTTTTGCACATTAAAACGTTATTAAACGTGTTTTAAAATATTCTTTCATTTTTTTCCAGCACAGTTGAAACATTGGTCAATATACCTAATCTGCTCTTTAGTTAGAAGTGAAAGCTCTCACCCAGTCCTCTCTCTCTCACAGTGTGTTCAATTGTATTTTAATGTTGTTTTAATTCCCTGGAATTATCTCTTTGTATCTTTTTCTATATCTATGAACTAAAATATGAATTTTATGTTGCTAATTTGCTTTTTCACTGGTATAACCTAGTGCCTAGAACAGTGCTTGGCACAAAGGAGCTGAATATCATTTTTTTCAATAGAATAATAATGAATTTACTATGGTTAGAGTGCTTGGACCACAGTTAGATCTGTTTTTGTTCTCTTTAAATCTTCTCATTTTCTTTTATGTGAGGCCTGGTTCCAATTTTATTACACTGACCTGAGAAGGTATTAGTTTTGCATCACATCAGAGCTACAGGTTCTAAAATCCAGATTCAAGATTGAAAGGACCAAAGGTGCTTGGGGCTGCAGTCTTGGCAAAAGCAATGCTACATTGGTTCAGTACAACTTATTAGCTTCCTAAATGGCAAAGATCCAATTAATAACAGAGCCGTGTTGTATGTAAATAAGAACAAGACAGTATTTTAATTTTATTGTCTTGTTGTCTATATCTATTTTAATAGCATCACCTGTCCCCCATGATGATATTGTTTTTTTCTCAGATTATTCTTTTGGCCTTAAATTTGGTTTTGTTGTTTTTCTTTGCTTGCTTTCTGACTGTTTATTAAATGCATACTTAATACTTTGACTATAAACTTGCATTTAGATCTTCAGTACAAGTTTCTGATATAAACCAAGTTACTTAACATGTGTAAGAAGGGAGAGACTGTTACTTACTTTCTCTAGGAGTTCTAATTGTGCGTGTGTGCGTGTGTGTGTGTGTGTGCGTGCGTGTGCGTGTATGAGCACACACGTTCACGAGTACACACAGATGCTTATACTCATTCAATGAAAAAGATCAACATTTTAGGATAGTAACTGAATAAATGGCTCACTCCCAACTCAACACAAATTTGTTCACTTATTTGTTTATTCAATAAATCAATATTTATCTTTTTTATAGATCCAACCAGAATCAATTAACATCTACCTTATGATCCATGGTTTTAAGAATACGGTGGAGTCATTTGCTTCAAAGAAAGTCATTTTTCCCCTAAAGTTAGAAGAAAAATATGCTTTTAGTAGAATAGTTTGATATTTCTCTTGAAAAAAATGTAACTTTTAAATTAAAACTGCAATATCCTATCTTTAATTTATCACATGCAACCTTTGTCTCTTGTGCCAGTTATTTTCCTTGGCACAGTGTAGATCTACTGGTTTTCATATTATAATTTTCACTCTGTACTAAACCTACCTCCTTTGAAAGATTGTTTAAGATGAAACTGAATCCAATGTTTTATTGATGAGTCCTGAGAAAAAGGCTCTTTTAAAATCCACCCAGATTGGAGGAAGCTACTGGCTAGGTACCTGTGTCGTTATCTTAAATAGCATCACTAATCTTTATAGAGTAAAAGAAGCCACTTCTTAGCACTGGGTTTCAAAACCATCAAAACCTAAAGGCAATGCCTTAGGCATTTACACTGCTGGTCATTAATATAAAAGTGAGGAGTGCATTACTAGATGCTATTATCTTTTATTTCTGAAGAGAAAAAGAAAGAGCATATCAATGATCTGGCTTCTCTTAGTTTTTTTCCTCCTGCTGATAATTACAGTGCTTAGAAAGTAACATAGGCATAGATTCTTATCAGGCACATAGAAGGTATTAAAAATGATTGCATGGATCCTTCTTTCATTTGCAAGAAGCAAGCAAGTTATTATTCAATTATTGTGCTTTTACCTGAGGCAATCTCTAAAAGACTGTGCTGCCAAGTTTCTTGTCAAGTTTTTTCAAAATCTCACTTTTAAAGGAGAATATCTATAGGATAAACCTTTTGAAATTACAAGAATATTATTTTATCAGGAAACTTTTGTAAGCTAAATGTTAGAAACAATGTATAATTCATGAACTAAGAGGCTAACAAAGAGAATGTATATAATAATATTTGTTTTCAAGAATTATATTTGAAAGAAAATAGAGAAGATTGATCATGGGAAAAAATCTCAGTTTTCCCTTCATTTGCTGGCAGAGAGACCATTTAAAAGAACTAATGTTTCTGATTTCAATTGAAGAGATGATGGAAATAATGGCAACTGTTTTTTTTTAAATTATTTTTGAAAAAATCTAAAGCTTAAGTTTGTTTAAATAATTATGTCTATCGAATAAAATGCTCTACACAACTTGCCAACAGTTTCCACTCAGGGCATTCCTGAAGGCTCTCCTTTTTTCCACTATAAAGTTTTCTCACTCTCCTGCCTGTCTCTGGGTCTCTGTCAAATGCAGAATGGTGGTTGACTCCCTTGTTACAATGAGCTCTGAATACATAGCTTCTGTCCCACTCATGTGGCCTTGGTTTGTTTCCACAGGGTTTTCTGTGGCCACTGGCTCTGTCAGTGATAACTGGAAGAAATATCAGTCTAATAGAAAGATAAAAATAAAAATCAATTCCAGTTTTTTAACCCAAACAACAAAACACAGAAGAGTTAGAAATATAGATATTGTTGAATCTTCAGTGTCTATGACAATCGCAATCACTGTTCTTTACAAGAGATCATATGCAATCCTGAAACTTCTCCCTCACTTTCTACCTTCATCTGAAGGATTACTTCTAAGAGACTCTTTCCTTCCAACTCCATTTATAAAAAGCTTCTCCTTCACATGCTTCTCCCTTAATTTTTCTTGCTCCTGTGAAATCTCAAAAAAATTCCTTTCTGATGCAAACCCTTAATGACCTATTCTCTCCTTGCTTTTTTTTTTTCACCCTTTGCTCAGATTCTTCCTTAAAAGACTGGTAAGTGCAACCAGGGAAATCTGTGTAAGGGTGATGAGTTGAATCAATGTTGATATACTTGTTTTAATATTGTATTATAGTTTTGGAAAATGTTACCATTGAGAAAAAGCTGGGTAAATTGTATAAAGGTTGCCTCTATATTATTTCTCATGCATGCATGTAAATTTACAATTATCTCAATAAAAAATTCACCAAAAAAAAAAAAAAAAAAAAAAAAAGCACATGATACTGGGATAGGTAACAAAATTTTTCTTAGAGGGCAAAGTAGGGGCTATAGTGAAAGAAAAAGACAGGATTCTGTTTTGTGCTCATGACAAACTAGAAGGCCATGAATACTCTTACATTATTAATATTTTTGCAGTTATATGTATGTTAACTGAATTACAAACTAACAATGATACACTATAATCTGGAGTAAATTTGTTAGAAAAGCAATAATCAGAATATTTAATCCTTGAAAAAGTTGACTGAAGCTAGGATGAAAGCTTGAAACTTGAATATGTGGATTAATTTAGACACCATGTCATTTGAACATCTCTTTTAAAATATTTCCGCCATGTAAATATTTAGCCCAGGGATAATACATACTGGACTTAGGACAGCTCTTACTTAAATAAATGATCCATGTCTTTTTACAAAGTTAGATGACTAATTTTCTGCCTGGAGTATGGAACATTTATGTCTATGTAAAATATTTGCTTACTTTGCATCTGCTGAGTCTCAGTGTTTGGGTACTAAGAATATGTTTAAAATACGTTTGTCCTAAAACTGTTCAGAGTCTAGCTAGAGAGGTAAAACCAAAAATAATAAACAAACTAAAAAGTGATTTATTTAATAGATGCATGTATACAATATAAAGAAAAAATGGATGTTGGTATGATTTATTCATCAATCTGAGATGGGCATGAAAACAAGAAAAGGTATCTTTAAAGAAAAGGTATCTTTAAGAAATCATGACACCTTTACTAGACACTTAAAGCATGACTGAGTTGTTATCAGGAGAAAAGCTTTCAAACAAGAAGGGGAAAAAGGCAAAGTCATAGAATCAATAAATTTCAGGGCTCCTTTATGAGAAGAAAAAACTAAAGTAAAATTTTAAGAAATTGGTAGAAAAACATAAAATAAGAATAAGATTAAATTATAAAGGACTCAGGTGAGCAATTATGTAGTTTAGAAGATCAACTCAACAGCAATATAACAAAACAATTGGCAGGTAGATACCAAAATGAGGGTATCAAGGAAGAGTATATTAATATCATAATGGGGACAGGGTGAATGAAAACTGGTGTGAAAAAGTGAATGTATGGAAAATAACGATGTGTTAAGCAGGGTTCTTTGGTTAAAGAGATTCATCTAGTTGGTAATATCTAATGAAGGGCCCCGATTTTGTAGGAGAAATTGGAACTTCTCATGCTTAAATTCATTTTCCAGTTTTCCCTGTGTATCAACTGAAAAATTAATCCTAGTATAGAATGAATGGGCTTTACTGACTTAATCATAAGTCATAATAATGTTTGGTTCTAGATCTTACCAGCATATTTTAAATAATTCTTTCTCAAATATCCCTAGTTGTGGGTGTCAAGTTAGATACTATATACATATTTAAAATTTGTGAAATGCACCTCCCCATTTATAACAAATCTTCATGCAACTTTTTGTATTCCAGCAAAATTCTAACTTTCGTCTTTCTTTTTTTTTGCAAGTTGACCAAGGTAGATTATTGATTTTGCCAACCAGAAGTCGCATCAAGTATTTAGCTAAATTCACCTATATGAGTAGACTAAAATTTTTTTGTGTGACAGGCCTCAGTTCTCTCTCTCTCTCTCTCTCTCAAGTTTCATTTCCCACTTTCAGTTAAAATATTCTTTTCCTTGACAAAATATCCAAATGGCAAATTAGAGTCAAAATTTTCTTTTTATGTAATCTGTTAAGAATTCTCCATTCTCTCCAAAATGCTCATCTTTTCATTCTGCTTATGACTTTCAAGCCTGCTCTGTTTAGCTTGACATTTATGCAAGACATGATTCATCTGTGACATCCTGTTGGTTTTGTTCATTATTTATATTTTTAATAATATTTTAATGTTTTTGCTCAACAAAACCTCAGAATAACAGTTTTGTTTTCTTTGTGGAATATATGTGTCAGCATAATCACAATTGCAACTTGCAATTTGGGTCTTGTGGAATGATCATGTAAATTGTTTCATCTTAGACACAACAGGGCTAAAATTCCCCCTCCATTCTAATGAATTCTTGAGAAGTTGGTTACTTTCTATGTTCACATTTTTCTCATTGGTGAAAACAAAGATTGCAATGGATTGAATAATGATCTTCAAAATTGATATGTATATTTTAACCCCCAGAATCTGTCAATGTGATCTCACTTGGAAAAGGATGTTTTTGCAGAAATAATTAATTAAAGCATTTTGAGATAAGATTATTTTGGGATAAGGTGGTCTCTAAATTCAATGAGAAGTCCCTAAAGGAGAAGAGAAGAATTAGATAAAAAGACACAAAGGATAAAACCATGAGAACATGGAGAAGAGACTGAAGCCACAAAGGCCTCAGCCAGTGTATACCTGAAACCACCAGTAGCTGGAAGAGGCAAGAAAGAATTTTTCCCAAGAGTTTTCAGAGGGATCACAGTCTGGCTTGACACCTTGATTTTAGATTTCTTGCTTTTGATAACTGTAAGAGAATAAATGTCTTACTTTAAACCACCAAGTTTGTGGTAATTGATTCTAGCAGCCCAAGAAAACTTGTGGCAATTTGTTATGGCAGGTCTAAGAAACTAATGCAGAGATAATGTCACATTTTGAGAAGTAAATGAAAAGTCAGATCACCCATATAACAACTTTAATAGAGAACCTGGCACATGCTTTTGAACCCTAGTTTCCTTGTTCCTTGTTAGATTTGATTTTGAACATTAATTTACTCATTCCTCTTTAGATTTTATTTTGCAGTAAAATGAGATTGAATTAAGGCTAAACATTTTTCTATTTTTGTAATCCTATCTATTTTTTTTTTGAGTTTGTCTTTCTGAAAAGTTGACTACTCTTTCTTCACTTTTCTTATTATGGTCACGTTACCAAACAATCCATAATACTTAGGATAAGATGCAATTATAATAAACGTTTCCCTAATAATCACTTCTAGTCACACTTATGTTTGACTGCCATTAAAATGACTCCTAACTGACCCAGATCTTAATTCTTTTGCTGTGTTTCTTTCTGGTTTCTCTGTTTTGTCATTGACCTGGAAAATGTTGTATGTCAAAGTTTCTTGGACACTGTTCATTATACAAACAAAAGGTATGACATACTTAAACCTTGGTGTTCATAAATTTATAGGTTAGACAAAAGGGAAATCAATATCATAAAAGAATAGAATCAAATGGAGTTTTACCTCTCTGCAATGAAATACAATTTATTTTGCTTGAAGGTGAGATGCTGACCCAAGAAACATCTTATATTCTATTTCAGGTTTCCTAGTTTGGTAAAGAAAGCTCAAAAATCTTTTTTATTTTAGAGAAACCTACAACTTTTAGGGCATAGACTAATTTAAATTTGGAAATTTCCACCTTAAAATTTGCCTTTAACTGTCATAGTATTAAGATGACTTTACCTTAATAAAATGACAACCTGATACTACAGTAATTGTTTCTTAAATGCAATAATGTGGAAGTCTCTGAATTAAGTGAGATAAATGTTCAGCTATAAAAGCAATAACCCATTTTCATTTCTTGCTTTATTGCAATGTAATAATTATTATCATTATACTTACTAACCTGAAAAAATAAGTATTCATTGAATGATCACATTTCCTTTTTATTAGGATCTTCACAATAATAAAGACATCTACATTTTCCTTTTAAGTTAAGTTCATATTAAACATCTCAGATGAAAATGAGAGGAACAATGTGATGAGCAAAGTGAGGATAAAACTACTATTGGGCAATAGCTTATGTTACTGGAAAGGATCTGCTTCCTTTCTTAGATATTCTGAGAGTCCTTTTTATCTTTATTTTTATTTCCCTTTGTACTTCTCTCTCTCTCCATCTCTCTCAGTATCTTTCTCTTCAACCCCTGCATGTTTTCCCTTCCTTCCTTCTCTCTCTGTTTCTTAATCCTTCTGTCTTTCTCTAATCATCAAATGTTTATTGAGAACTGTCTGTGCGCCAAGAACCGGAAGCAGGGTATCATGGCGAATAAGACAAAGTAACTGATCTCATGAAATTTACATGTTAGGTGACCTCTTTATACAACCAGACTTGTGTATACTACTCCTAATTGAAAATCAACATCTGGATGTCCTTCTATAATTTCATCAAACATATTTTTCTTAAGCTACAAAGTTTAACTCACCCCCAAATCTCTGAACACTTATGTACTCCTTTGACTCTTGTATTCTTCATATCTAGTTACAAAACAAGTTTATTTTACCTTTGTACTTTTTTTTTTTTTTGAGTTGGAATCTCACTCTGTCGCCCAGACTGGAGTGCAGTGGCCGCTCCTGGCCACAGCAGCCTCGACCTGTTGGGCTCCAGCGATCTTTCTGCCTCAGCCTTCCAAGTAGCTGGAATTACAGGCATGTGCTACCACGCCCGGCTGATTTTTTGATTTATTGTAGAGATCAGGTCTCGCTGCCCAGGCTGGTCTCGAATCCGCAGGCTCAGGCAATCCACGCACCTCAGCCTCCCAAAGGCGCGCGATTACAGGCTGAGCCACCAAGCCTGGCTTACCTTTGTATTTTTAAACCCATATACTTGCTTTTTGATTATTTTTCTTTTTGTCTCAATTTGGTTATTCCCTGGCCTTCTTCATCTTGCCACTGAGTCATGTCTCTTTAATTTAAAATTATTATATCTGAATACCTAATGAAAATATAAACACCTCTACAATGAAACTTACATAATATTTTTGGAAAAAATATATGTAGGAATGTATCATATCCAATATTTAAATATTTAATATTATAAGGATATTAGGTTTTCCAAAATTAATTGTTAAATTTAACCAAACTTAACAAAATCTTAGCTCTTCTTTCCCAAAATATAACTTATTTTGAAATGCAAACAGTCAAGAATATCCAAGGAAATTTTGAAGAAAAAATCTGGGGTACATACAACACTAGATATAAGATCTGTTGTAAAGATACATTAAATAAGACCACATGGCAAGAATAGACCAATTGACCAATAAAACTGGATAGTTTAGACACAGACCAGTGTATACACAACTAACTTATTTGTAAGAGGGGTGCCACGTTAGAGCAGTGGGGTAAATGGCCATACTGAGACAATATTTTCTCCATATATCTAAGTATCTGTTTAAGTAAATTTCAAATCCTGTTATGTTTATTCAGCACTTTATTCTGAAGAAAGCTGACTTTTGATCTGGAATGAGAATTTTAAAACTGAAAGTTTTTTTCTTTTTTAATTTTTTATTTCTAGTATGTGGAGTAGAATTCAGGGTTAGGTATACAAATGTTCATTATGCAGGTACCCTTCTTGATGTGGCATGCCCCCACTCCCCTGGCAGTTTCCCACTACTGCCAATCCCTTTCTTATAGTATTACGATAGTTGTTCAAGGTCCACTTTTGAGTGAGAACATGTGATACTCAATTCTTTGTTTCTGTCATAGATCACTCACTATTATAGCCTCTAAGTTCATACAAGTTGCTATGAAGTTCATAATTTTGTCTTCTTTATGGCTGCATAATATTCCATCGTGTATATGTACCACATTTTTTATCCAGTCCTTTTTTGATGGGCAGCACGGTTGGTTCCTTTTTTTTTTTTTTTTTTTTTTTGCTATTGTTAAGTAATGCTGCAATAAACATGTGTGTGCAGGTATCTTTTTCATAGAGTGATTTGAGTTCCTCTGGGTATATTCCCAGTAGGGGGATTGTGGGGTTGTATTGGAGGTTTTTTCTAATAAACTTTTATAATGTTTTATTTTAAGCCTAAGAGTTAAAAATGATAGAAATCATTGACATAACAACAACAACAAAAACAACAAAAACAGTGAAAGAGTTTCAGGCTTGAGGTAGGGGTTCATTGGATTCGTTTTGAACATTTAGATAAACTCATCCTTAGCAGAAAGTAAGATTAGCTGCCCATAATTGCACCAATAACATCAACAAAACAAAACTCTAAATGAATAAATTCTAAAAACAGTATACCATCTAAAACTCCATGATCATTTTATAGACCAATAGATATATTCATTTTTGTATACACTCAGCGTCACTGGAATTATTAAGCTGCAGATTGTGTATGGAATGATAAATGAGATGGGCTACTAATATCTATATTGTTTTTCATTTCATTTTTATTTTATTTTTATTTTAGATTCAAGGAGTACATGTGCAGGTTTGTTATGTGGATATATTGCCTGATGATGAGATTTGGGCTTCTATTAAAGCTGTCATTCAAATAGTGAGTATGGTATCCAATAGATAGTTTTTCAACACTTTCCTTCCTTCTTCCTTCTTTTTTTAGGAGTACCAGTGTCTCTTGTTTCCATCTTTATGTCTGTACGCACCCAGCATTTAAACCTCACTTATTGGTTAAAACAAGCAGTATTTGATTTCTGTGTTTGCATTAATTTGTTCAGAATGATGAGCTCCAGCTATATCCATATTTCTGCATTGAACAAAATCTTGTTCTTTTTTATGGTATAAGCAGTCAATAAACATGAAAAAATGCTCAACATCATTTTATTGCAAACTTTCTTTGTCTGGTCCTCTGTTTTCTATGCTTGAATATAATTTTCTGTCAGTTAATTTTTGTACTCAGTTTAAGAATGTACATGTTTTTCATTTCACCAGGAATCTTTAAGGATAAGTAAGATTGATAAAATCCATGTAAGACTTAAAAGAAGAGAAAATAAAGGAAAGGAAAAGAAAAAACCGGGAGCAGGAGTGTGTGCCCATTTTCTGCGTAAGGGCAAAACCAGATGAAACTGGGCTTTCCATTTTTCTGTTATTTGTCTCTCTCCACATTGCTCAGAGAACAGAGACTACCACTTATCTCTGTGATGATGTTTTAAAGTCTTTGACGTAGCGCAGAAATCATGTAATTTCACAAATAACAAAATTCTATAATAAAAAGATGACAAATAGGACGAATTCTATCTCTTGGTAAACTTGTACTTGTACCGAACTTTGAACACAAATTGAATGTTACATATTTTCCTTACCAAGTGATATCAAGCAGCATGGGCATTTTAGTAGCAACTCTGTTATTATTATATTTTAAATGAATAAAATGTTCTAGTTTATCTCTTTTATACTTTGCAAAACATAGTTTAAGACATCCATTATAATTTGATCCCTTTTATAAACTTTACCATTAATGCATACCTTGTGTGATACTGCTTATATTGCATACACTGCAGAAAAATAATCTGTTAATGAACATTGTGGTTTATATTTTCAATTCTTTTTTTTTGTTTGTTTGTTTTGAGTTAGAGTCTCATTCTGTCACTCAGACTGGAGTGCTGTGGCCGCTCCTGGCCACTGCAGTTTTGACCAGCTGGGCTCCGGTGGTCCTTTCGCCTCAGCTTTCCAAGTAGCTGGAACTACAGGCACGCACTACCACGCCCAGCTAGTTTTTGATTTATTGTAGAGATGAGGTCTCGCCAAGTTGCCCAGGCAGGTCTTGAACCCGCGGGCTCAGGCAACTCACTCACTTCGGCCTCCCAAAGAGCAGGATTACAGGCTGAGCCACCAAGCCCGGCTGATATTTTCAATTCTTAAGAAGTTTATACACCCAGGAGTCTTTCTCTGTCTAAAAAAGAGGTCTTAAATTTTGTGCTCTTCTTGATGTCATCCTTAGACATTCATTAACATGTTTTTTTTGGCTTTTGTGTGTATTTGTGTGTTTGTTTGTTTTTAGTTGGGGGCCTCATTCTGTTCTCTAGGCTGGAGTCCAGTAGCAGAGTCACTATAATATTATGTCAGTTAGTTTTTGTACTCAGCCTAGGTATGCACATGCTTTTCACCACAGTCTCGAACTTCTGGGCTCAAGTAATCTTCTTGCCTCAGTCTCCCAGGTAACTGGGACTGCAGTAATACACCCCACAACTGGCTAATTTTTCAATTTTTTTGTGAAGACAAAGTTTCATTATGTTACCTAGGTTGATCTCACACTCCTGGGCTCAAGGAATCCTCCTGCCTCAGCCACTACAAATGCTGGGACTACAGGTGTGAGTCACTGTGCCCAGCTTAAAACTTTGCATAGAAGAAAACTTACTTCTTTATAAACTCGCCAATTGATAAAACCATGAAGTGTTGGAGAAGAAAATGATATTAGAAGTCATTTTGTAGCCTTATTATTTGTCATTTAGAAGGCATAATAGTATAGGAGTAAAAGAGTTTATGGTTAAGAGTTTTGGATATACTAACCATTTAAGTCACTATTCTACATCAGGTAAAATGAAAGAACCAGATTAATTGATGTCAACACAGATAGATACATCTAAAAGTAAAGTGTTGTTTTTTTTTAAAAAAAAAAAGCTGTGTAAGTTAGACTATTACATTTTTTATTTAAAACTTTAAAATATAAAAAAATAATATATTATTTATGGATATATATGTACGAAGGGGGATCCAAAAAAAAAACCTGGAGTTATTTTTTTTGAAGGTGGACTCCTTGAAGTACACTCAGGATCTGTCCCTCTAAATTAAGCAGACAACCAAAGTTTTTATCTGGATTTTTTAGAGGGTTGAATCATGATTTGCAGAAAAAACATCCCAAATTGTGGCAAACAGGTGACTGGTTCTTTCACCATGACAACACACCTGCCCACAACCTGGTGCTGAGTATTCAACAGTTTTTGACCAAAAATAGCTTGACCCTCGTGCCCCACCCTCCCCATTAACTCATTCTCACCCTGAGTGACTTTTTATCCCCCGAATGAAAAAAAAGTCCTCAAAGGGAAATGTTTTGTTGATGTGGAATAGGCTGAAACAGAAAACAACAGACACATTAAAGGCATCAAAATTGATGAATTTAAAAACTGTTAGAGCAGTGGAAAAAGCATCTTGATAGGTGCATTACAGGAAACAGAGAGTACTCTGAAAGTGATTAAATGTTAAATATGTAAAAATAAATACAAAACTGTTATAAATAAATTCCCATTTTTGGATCCCCCTCATATTTATACAAACAAAGGAAAACCTAAATGGCATGAGAAGCCACTGGAAATTTTTAAATGAGAAGGAGGGATGTGCTTATGTCTTAAAAGATTCACTCTGGTCACTATGAAGATTGTACTTTGGGATGGTGTGGATCAAGAAGGAAGCCAAGGAGTATATGTTGGCTTTTGCTGTATACCATGAGAAAGATACAAAGAGAGTGGTGTTAATTACTAATGGAAAGTTTGAGAAGTTAGAAAAGAAGAGAGTGTCATTAATTATTAATGAAAAGTTTTAGTAAATATTTATTTACTAAACATCTTTAAGGTAGAACACTATGGATTGCTTACAGATTCAAAGAGAAGAATCAAGAAATTTTCCTGAGTACATGGATGGTTGATACAGTTTATTAGGTGGAGAAGAAAGGGATGAACCAGGCTTGGCCAGAAAATCAAGAATTCTGCTTGGAATTTGTTAAGACTGAGAGTTAGCTACTGGATGTTTATATGGAAATCAAGTAGGCAGATATCTACTGCTGGAAAGAAACTTTGGGGCCAAGATCTTTGATCTCTACATTTTGCACACAGTTCTCAATTCACTTTCTGTTTAATCTGATAAGTTTTCTTTTCCGTAGGTTTGTTTGACTTTCTCTGATCTTGTTAGCACTCTCAGTTTTTCTTAAAAGAAAACTAACTTTTTGACAAACAATAAGAGATAAGAAACATGGAGATTTTCTAGCCCTCTTTATTTCTATAATCTGCATAATATTCTGCAACACAGTTTTGTAAAAACTATTTTTTCCTCAAGTTTTACTCTTACTTTTTTAGAAACCATTTTCTTTATATCTACTCTACTTGCCTTTATTAACTGTCTACTGCAGCCAGTTAACTGCACCCATGCCTGGCCTCTCCTCTCCACATTTTATTCTAGGGAGAAAGAGAAGCCATGACATACATGACTAATGCTTGGCTTTTGTATTAGAAAGTTAACAAACCTAAAATTATATACTCGATCAGGATGCATACTTTAGAGGGGGAAAGATGGCAAGACCACTTGAATACCACACAGGTGACCATATTTTCTATCTATGCCTATGGCTGATTTTGGTCTTATTTATCAGATGATTGGTTGGCAGTTTTCACTAATTGGCATAAGTAACCAATATAAATTCTGAAAGATATTTTATTTTTTCCCATAAGTTTTCTGACTTTCGCATTCACACTGAGGAAATTGAGTAGATAATTGTCCCCCACCATTTTACTTTGCATGGGGTTTTAAAACCCTTAGACAGAAAGACAATTTTTATTTGACTTGTGTATGATTATGCATATACTTAAACAACTCTCCAAAGCATCTCTATTATTAAGTCAAATCTGGAGAAAATCTCTTTTGATGGAGAAGTCATATATGTACACACTTCACATTAATCAGATACAATTAATAGAGCAGCTTGAATAAACCGTTCTTTTTAAAGCACTGATTCTTAAATTTGGTCTTACATTGGAATCATTGGGAGAGGTAAAAACACTGATGCCTGTATCCTATCTCTGGGGATTCTAAATTAATTGCTCTTAGACCCTGACTGAACATTAGGAATTTTTAAGAGCTCCCCAGGAGATTTCAATAGCATGAGAACCACTGCCTTACGCTGTTAGCATTAAAGGACATCATTGTGAACTGGGCCTGTGTATACTAGCAGGAGTCACCTGGCGCTGTGAGTTTCAAGTTAATGACCATGTTCTATGGCTTGTTGAAAAGGTGTACTTGTGCACAAACTGTGAATGCCCCCTTCTCTGAGCTACACAGGCAATTCCTCCAGCAGAAATTGCTCAGAGAACTGGTAAGCACAGGGCCATGCATGGGCTCTTATGGTAAACCAGGCTGAGCCTGTTTCTAGGACTTCTGTGTTCCTGTTGAACCCTTCCCTCCATGATAAAATTTTCATCCTCAGAATTCCAGGGATTCCCTTCTTCCCTATTCAAAACTTAATTATCTGTTTTCTCACAGATTGTTTTTTGTTTTTGTTTTTCTTTTTAGATCATATTTTACTCTAGGTAAAATCTAACAACTTAGAAAACAGCCTACAGAAATAAGTAATCGGATGTCGTTAGCAAAAAAAAAAAATGTTTTCTAAAGTGCTCTAGTTCTCACTTGGGCAACAAATAGAAAGAAAGCACCTTAAATCATACACATGCTTAAACAGAGACAGTTCACACTCAGTTTTTATGGGGAGGCCCATTAGCACAGGGGAACAACACTTCTACTCTTGATGGCTACCCACATGTTCTTAAGGGGTTATACATTTTTCTAAGGTGATTTTTAGTTTTATCTATTTTGATGATAATACATGCTATAAAAAATACAAGCATATTTTGTATTATCTGGGCTAACACTTTACAAGTGGGATTTACATCTGCTTTTGTTCTATGTTTATAATTGTGCTCTTACTAAGTATCCTACTTTAGCTATCTTTAACTAAGGAGAAAAGAACCCATGCAAAGTTGTAGGGCTTTGCCGGAAGTAAGTTCAAAAGTTCACCAGATTCAAAGTTAATCAGTTATTATAGGAGAGAAATATAGTAGGAAAAATGGGAAAATTGAGTTGTCGCACAGCATAAACAGTAAAAGCAGCCAAACTGAAAACACGTCACCATAGCAGTTAGTCTATATGAAAAGGCAAAGTGAAGATTGTCACCTGAACATCAATAGTCCATGTGAAAAAGCAAGGTGAACATTGAGTGCCAACTGCACATCACATATTCTATTAAATTCATGTCTTTATAATGTATTTTATTGATTGTGTTGGAAATGTTTCTTTGCATTTGATTTGTAAATTTTGTTTTGGTTGTTATAGAAAGTACAAAGGGATGCTATAACTCATTTTTACACACGTTTAGTTTTATGATAAAAAAGTGATTTTAAAGAAACTATTTTGATTCAATATTGTTTTTCATTTAAAATAGTTTAATGCACAAATACATTTTGGGAAACACTGACTTTGAAGCAAGACAAATGTATATATTGTCTTGTGCTTTTACTTAGCAGATATGGCAACTTGGCCATCTCTTTAACAACTCTGACCCTCAGAATTTTTATCTACAAGTTAGAGATAACACTTGTCTCATTAGATAGTTGTGAGGTTTATAGAATCATCTATATAATGTGCCCTTCATGCTAGATGGTGTGGGGTATAGTTGCTCTGTGGGTGCTTGACTTTGCTACAGAAAAGAATTTCAGAGTGAGTTGCAGAGCGAATTTTAAAAAACAGTATATTAGAGAGAGAACAAAAAGAAAGAAAGACAGAAAGAAAGGAAGAAAGAAAGAAAAGGAAAAAAAAGGAAAAAAAAAGACTTGTTCAAGAGAGAATGCAGGTACCTCAAGGCAAGGGTCCCCAACCCCCAGGCCATTCACTGGTACCAGTCTATGGCCTGTTAGGAACTGGATCATACAGCAAGAGGTAAGTGACAGGTGAGCAAGTCTCCATCACTCACATTACAATCTGAGTTCTGCCTTCTGTAAGATCAGTGGGTGCATCAGATTCTCATAGGAGTATGAACCCTAATATGACTTGCACATGCAAGCAATCTGAGAATCTAACACCTGATGATCTGAGGTGAAGCTGAGGCGGTGATGCTAGTGCTGGAGAGCAGCTGAAAATACAGATTAACATTAGCAGTGAGGTTTGACTGCAAGTGATCATAATAAATCAATTGCTTGCAGACTCCTATCAAAACCCTGTCAGTAAGTGGCAAATGAGTTGATGTACTTCAGTTTACAGCTGCATCTAATGGCAAGCTTTAAGTCTGAATTCAACATTTATTTTAGTCCATGCGTGACCCACCCATTATTTTATTTGCCACTTCCATTCACCCTCTTTTTTATGGTGTGTTGCATAATTGTTTCATTATATATTACAATGTAATAATAATAGAAATAAAGTACAAAATAAATGTTGTGTACTTGGAACATCCCCAAACCATCCTCTACAACCCACTCCATGGAAAAATTTGTCTTCCCTGATATCAGTCCCTGATGCCAAAAATGTTGGGGACTGCTGCCTTAAGGGAAAGGGTACCGGCTTGCTGTTAGCAGAAAGCTTTATATATTGTCCAAAAATATGATTAAGCAACATATTTTCTATGTTAAGATTTGTGGGTTACTTAGATTACAACAAACTATTGATCACAAGTTTCAATTCTTAATGTTTCACTCCTAAGCTTACTTGTGTCATGAGGATTTTCATCTCCCACCCAGCATCTCTCCTGAGATCAGTAGCCATCATCTTATTATTCTGCACCCTAATGACTCATGTGTATCTCAATAGCACTTTCTATCTATATACCTAAAATTTGCAATCTCATTAACCCATACTTCCTCTGACATTCCCTAACTTAGTGACTTTTGAGATAATAGGAAAAGTTACTGTTTAAATAAATTTTCTCTTAGATCACCAATGTCTCTGGTAACTCTTTGCCTTTGTTTATGATCTTTGAGATTGACTGTCCCAGCCTCCTTTTAGTCCAAGATTGGGTCTATTGTGCCAGGTCAGTGTAAGTATTGTCCAAGAAAGTTATATCCAGGTAAGATGATGCCGAGATGCCCAGCCATCTGGTTTTCTAATTATCTGAGCTATAGTTACTTGTAAGAAACTCATCTGTCTTTATCTAAGCTATGCTAGATTTCCTGCCTCACCCCCAGATTTTCATCTCCCATGCAGAATCTCTTCTGAGATCAGTAACTATGATCTTACTATTCTGCACCCTAATGACTATATCTGTATGAGTATCTCAATGGCACTTTTGTATCTATACAACTAAAAGTTGCTATCTCATTTAACCCATACCTCCTCTGGCATTCCCTAGCTTAGTGACTGACACCAACCAGACACTAAATGGTAGAAGTTATCAACCAAAACATCACAATTGACTTCATTCTACCTCTTGTTTGACATGTAAAACATACTCCAGTCTTTACATTTAACTTCCTTAATTGCTTTTGAATTGGCTTTTCTCCATATTTCAATTGCAACTACCTTAGTTCAGGTTTCAATAACCATTTCTGGATGAGTAGGCCAGCTCTGGCAGCAAACCTCTAGTCTTGCTATTATCCAGTCCATTCTCCATGATGAAGGCTGACCGATGTTTTGAAAAGAATTTGATAACATCTTCTTATTAATCATGCAGGCCATTACCTTAAGAATGTAGCTCAATTTCATACAATAGCTTCCAGTTCTTTCCTTTTTGTCTCTGCTTGCATCTCCTAGTTTATCAGCCTTGTTTTTAGGCCATTTTTTTTCAGCCATTACCAACTATTTGTTTTAATTGCAATTTTTTTCAAATGTGCTTTTTTTATTTTTATTTTTTTTGTCCTTTGTACATACCGTTTCTGGTACCTGGAGTCACTGGTTGAGTAACTCATAATTGCCAGCTACTGTCCCTGATTTTTGCTGTTGTGTTTATTTTTCCTAGCCTGCAAAGACCAGATTAAGTGCCTCCAACGTTTGACCACAACCCATGTCTTTTGAATGGTGTACCAATAAATCCATCACATTAATTATTTACTCTTTGTTTTTTTTTTCTTGTCGCAGTGAGTTATTTGTAAGAGGTTCTAATTTTTACTTATAATAGTATCCCCAGTGCCATTTATACATAAGTTTTTTAAATTAATTTTTTACTGAAGTAATACTAGTTGAAAATCAAGTGAACTGAATTTTGATGATTTTTTAATATAATTTTTCTTCTTTAAAGTTATATGCAGCATTTGGTTTTTTTTTCTGTTTTCTTAGCTTATTTATTAATTTATGTTCTATCTACTTGTGGAAAAATAGTTATCTTTGCATAAGTACTCATGTCTCTTGAGGTCAATTGAAACTCATAGTACGTGCTTAAAATACTCAATTTTTAACTGAGTAATCATTAATTAAAATTTCTGTGAATTTATAGGTATATATATCAAAATGATTACCTGAAACTGTTCAGTCACTGGTTGAGTGACTGAATATTTAATCATCTGTTTAAGTATTTTTACACCATTTGGTTTTTATAGTATGAGGGAGATGTATTCTTTGAGCATAAAGAATCTGACTCTGGAAATTAAATTTAATCAGCTACCAGGACAATGTTCAATTAGGCAAATACCATTTGAATGCTATTGGCTAACAAAGTCCAGGAAAATACACAGATGTACATATACCTGTCTCTTAAATATTACTTTTCTCTGCAGTTTTTTATTTGCTTTATTAAAGAGATTGTAAATGGGAAGTCACAATGAACTCTCATTATATGCATTTGAAGTGATATTTCTACTCAGAAGAATATTAAACAAAAACTGTAGTATACATAATGACTTTTAAAGTTTCATGTGTTAACAACTGGATTTTAGTTCTTGTGTTAGCCAGTGACCGTGAGTCAGACATATCCAAGAAAAAAAATGGAGGACAAAGAAACCAGGATATTGTTTTGACAGAGAAAGCTAAGTGATAGTAGCTAATTATATTAACATCTGGGATTGACACCGGATTAAAAAGTCAAGGAATGAAAAGTGATCAGAATCTCTATTTTTCCTTGTCATGATTTGTATGGTAGGCCATTTTGAAAGCATAATTCACACAAAATTTTGCATTGTTTAGAAAAATAAATGCAAAGACAAAAATCTATAATGCTTTATTTGTCATGTGATTATAAACTACTTATAATTATTTGTTTCTTTTTATGTTTCAGGTATATAAGTGTATTAACTGCCCATACATTTGTACATAATAAAGTCTAGGTCTCAAAAATATTATAATATAAATTTCAAAGTAGTAAGAGCCAAATGATAATAAAAATACTAAATTTCAAAACTTGTGGGATGCACCAAGCACAGTACTTAGAGGAAACCTATTAAATTAAATGCTCATACAAGAAAATATATAAAGCTTAAAATTAGCAGGTAAAGCATTCAGCTTAAGACCTTGATAAATAAGATCAGAACAAATCCTCCTCAAAAGGCAATAAAATATATATATATAATATATATATAATATATATAATATATATAATTATATATAAAATATATTTATTATATAATTATATATAAAAATTTTTTTGTATCTTATATATTTTTTATATATAATTATATATAAAATATAATAATATATATAATATTATATATATAATAATATATATAATAATATATATATAATGCATATATATATATTATTTTAAAGATGTGGGGTACAATTCAGGATACAAGTGGACATCATACAGGTAAAGTTGGGGCCTCCTTTTGGTTCCCACTTTGCCTTGTTTGAGATCAGGTACCCTTATTGATATTGTGTTCCCACTCCCACCCAGGAAGTATCCCACTATAGCCAATCCCTTTCTTACAGTATTATGGTCAATATTCAGCGACTGCTTATGAGTGAGAACATAAGGAACAATATTCTTTGTTTCGTGATGCAGATTATTATACACTCTAAATCCATCCAAGTTGTTGCGAAGTCCATATGTTTGTCCTTCTTTATGACTGTATAATAGTCAATCATGTATATGTACCACATTTTTTTAATCTAGTCCAGTTTTGATGGGCAGCACTGTTTGTTCCATGTTTTCGCTATTGTGAATAGTGCTGCAATAAACATGCATATGCAGGTATCTTTTTTGTAGAAAGATTGAGTTCTTCCAGGTATATTCCCAGCAGGAGGATTGTTGGGTTAAATGGACGGTCAATCTCTAGTTCTTTTAGAAAACATCATGTTGGCAGGGGGGAATTAAAGGACCTAAATTATCAAAAATTAAAACAGAAAATAGAACAAAGAGAATTAATAAATGTAAAAGTTAGTTTGGAAAGGCTAATCAAATAGGTTAAAATTTGACAAGATTAATCAAGAAAAATATAAAATTTAAAAATACAACATGATTACAGCTATAGAAGACATAAGGGAAATAGAGAATTTTGAATAATTTTATTCAACATGTTTGAAATTGACAAAATAGATAAATTCTAAGAATGATATAACTTACCAAAAATTATTCAAGACAAAATATGCTGTCTAACTAGTTCCGTAATCACTAAGGAAATTGAATCATTTGCTTAAAATCTCTCTGCCTTAAAAAAAATTATACAGGTGGTTTAATCTCTCAAGACGTGGATCATGCAAAATATTTTTAAAATTTTCCAAGGAAGAAAAGAGAAAAAAAATTCCCAACTCATTCTACGGGGCTTTCATGAGTTTGTGGTAAAAATCAGGCAAGAAGAATATTAAAATAAATGATTAAATTTCAATCCATTTACACTTGTCAAGGAGCCACCAGCACTTTTCTCTTAAGGCAAGTGAGAATAAATAATAAGATTTCTGTGTATCTCAGTCTTTGAAAGTCATTTGCCGAGAAGAATATAAGGCATGTCTCTAATCATGCTTCTAAGAATGGCACAATTTTAAAAAAAACTTTTACTTTCCAGAGTATTGAGGGATTTTGGTCATTAAACACAAAAATTATAACCTCCATTTTACAAATTAAATCTATTACTTTAAATTTTTTTTCCAATTTACAAAATTCTGGTAAAACATTAATAAGTACTAATTTTATAAATCTAAAAGGAAACTAAAGGAAAAGTAAATAGAAATAGCATTCGCATCTAAGCAAAGGTAAGCTATTGTTAGATTCAAAGGAGAAGAAAGCGAATGCTTGCTGAGCATCTGTAATGTCCCAGACACTGTTCTAGACACATTAACTATGACATCTCATTTAATTTTCACAGTCTTGTATGACAAAGACAATTAATCTTGTTGTATAAATTGGAAAACAAACTTATAGAAGTTACTTATTTAGCATGCTCCAACCTGAGAGTAATAGACTTATGATTTAAGTGAATTTTGGTGTGAAAGTCCATACTTAAGTTATGCTGAATGGTTTATTTAAATATCATAGAGGATTTGAGTTTTGAGACTAGAAAGAAAAAAGATTTTTAGTCTAGTGACATTAACCAATAATTAATAATTGATCGTTTTTTGGCCTTTATCCAGACTGTGTAATCGAAATCATATATAGACTAATAAAGCTAATGAGTTTTTTAATAAATTTTTTGTTTGGGAATAATTTTAGAATTACAGTGAAGTTGCATAGATAGTACACAAATTTCCTTATACATCTCACCCACTTTCCTCTAATATAAAAATTCTCCATTATCATGGTTTAGAGAGAGAGAAAGAGAGAGAAGTCACACTTTACCCATATTAGGAATGATAAAGAAGATAGAGATATAAACCCCATAGGCATTATTGATACTTAGTCATGAACAAATAAATTCTTCCCCGTAAGGTAAGAAAAAGGCAAGGATGTCAGTATTCTGATGAACATTCTACTGAAACAACTGGCTAGTACCTTGTCAAAAAAATCATATAGGTTGGAAAGAATTAAAGTGTTTTTATTTGTAGACTCCACATAGAACATAATCTTTCACATAAGACATAAAAACGAGTATACAAGGTCCGACAATGAGATTTGTGAACCATCCCAGAAACCATGCTACAAACCTCATTGCTGAATATTACTATGGTCACCTTCCAAATACTCCCGTTGGGAAGCTATGCACCCATGCCAGTGCCTAGTCCATCTGTCAAAGCAATTTTGGATTCTTTTTCTGGAATTGCCATCAGAGCTGTCTTCATTATTTATTGAGTTGGCGAACTTGCCTTTGTGCACTTACATTGGCAGCACTGTACAAAACTGTATTGGAACACCCTTCTTACTCACCTGATCTGGCCCCCAATGACTTTTTTACCTGAAGAAAAGGAATTATTGAAAGGAAGACATTTGACATCAAGGATAATACTATGGCAGCTATGATGGCAAGTCCAGAAAAAGTGTTCCAAAATTCCTTTGACGAGTGGACTAGGTGCTGGTGTCAGTGCATAGCTTCCCTAGGGGAGTGCTTCAAAGGGGACCATAGTGATAGCAAGGAGGAACATAGCACTGTTTCTAGGTATTTCTCTATCTGTAATACCAACTAGGGGAACAGTAACTTCAATGTGTATCCCTTGTGTTTAGCATGTGATAGGTACACTATCAGGGATGAAGGAACAGTTATTGAAAGAAATGAGGCATGGATATTTATATTCCCATCTACTTTCATCCCATTGAATGCATTCTCTAAGGTAAGATAGCTGCAGGGAGAATGATCTTTTCAATTGTAACACCGATAATGCTGCCTCCTTACTTAACAGTATTTAATGCTTTCTCATTTTCTTTCTAGCAAAGGCAATACTCTCTCAATGATTGACAAAAGTCTGTGTGATCTGACTTTTACAGACCTTGCTAAAATTACCTCCCTCCATACTCAATATTTTAGAGTCAGGCTGACTTTTATCTTTTAAAACCATGCCAGATTTTAACTAAAATTCTGTGGTACTTATTCTGTAGAGTTTTCTTCTAGGCTAAAGGGCCATTCCTTTACTTAACTCTCCTGTTAGGGAAATACTTGTTTCTGCATAAACACGTCCAATGGTAAACAAACAAACAATCAAAAATGCATAGAAGGAAGAAAAGAAGACAAGACCAAAGACTTGGGAAAAGTAAGGCCTAATAGCCGCATTCACAGAAGTGCACTAGTGAGAGTCATCTCTGTCTTCCACTCCCGTTCTTCTCTTCCTTGCGTTCCATAGGGAAAAAGAAAATGAAAACTCAGCCATAATAGCCAAGGCTTTCAGATATCTAATCTATCCCATATTTTGCCAAACACAAAATTTAATTGAGAAAGTAAATTATTTTAGATTAGAAAGATTATTTTGAAAATCATTTATATACTAATTAAGACTCTAATTAGTTTTCTATAATGAGAAATAGGTGATGAAAATTTTATTTCTCCAGAGGTGTTTTCTGGGAACATTAGTAAGAAGTTAGTTTAGAAGCTACAGTCAACTAAGACTCTTACTATGTTTCAAAAAATAAACATAACAAGAATTTTACCTAGTTAGCCTTTTATAAGTAAAATTAAAGACAGATCACTATGAAATAATTAGACTTAAGAATATTGCAAGAATTTTCATTTTGTTCTGAGCTCACACACTGCACCAAGGAATAATATATCTCTTCTGGCCAAATTGGGTTCTTTTTTCCCTTCAGATATTTATCCAGTCTCCCAGAACCCCTCACACCTTTTTTCATATTAATTTGATCCTTGGTTTCTCATCCTCTACTTGTAGCTCAGCCAGATCTGCATTCCTAAAGTACACTCTCCCGCAGTTATGGACCCCATGTCTAACCCTTTCAAAGGTTCTCCAAATTCCTTTACTTCTCTACAACCACACGGCATAGTCAGCTTTGAACCACAGTGTTGTGCATTCATCTTTTGGACTTTATTTCCATAATATATTTTAAAAATCTCTTCTCTGCCTCAAGCATACTTTCTTATTACCTTTCCAACCTATGTGATACTATTTTGGTGACCCTTCTGATGTGGCCACTTCATTTATGTATACCTAACCACATTCCACACAGCCCTGAGTTACAATCGAATTGCCCATCCTTACAGGTTGTATTGTGTGCCCCCAAAAGATATGTGAAAGTCCTCATCCCTGGTATTTTATTTGGAAATAGGATCTTCAGAGAGGTAATCAAGTTAAGATGATATCATCAGGGTGGGCCCTAATCTATTATGACCGGTGTCCTTATAAAATGCCATGTAAAGACAGAAATGCACAAGTAGAGTTCCATGTGATGACACAGCCAGAGTTTGAAGTGCTCTCTCTGCAAACTAAGGAGTGCCTAGGGCTACTAGCAACTGGAAGAGACAGGGAAGGATCACCCCTAGAGGTTCCAGAGGGAGCACAACTTTGTCAATGCCTGCTTTCAATCTACTTTTAGGCTCCACAACTATGTGAGAATATGTGATCATTTAAACTGCCCCCACCCCCGGGTCTGGTATTATGGCAGCCTCAGGAAACTAACATTCTGGTCATCTACTACATCTGCTCTCCATGTGCATTGTTGCATTTACTCTAGGTTTCCTTCCTATTACAAAAGACATTTTTTTTCTATTTATAATCCTTCCTTTTTTGCAGCATCCTGTCTTCTCTCACATCATTGGTTAAATACAAGCCCATGACTGCATTCATTTCTCCTGTGTCATTCATTGTTCCCTTTCACTGGATCATAATCATTAACCACAGGCTGCATTCCCTCTTATTCTAAAATCACTATCCCTTGACCTCATGACACCTCTCTCCAGAAATCACCTCGTTTCTCTCTTTTCTTTAAAACAAAACTCAAAATAATTTTTAATATTTGCTATCTCAATTCCTCTCTTTTCATTCTTTTCTGTATCTCCTCTAATATCCTGATCTTCCCCTACCCTCTGTCCATCAAATTCTACTTATGATCATTAATAAAGTCTGAATTAAAACTGAAGGTACATTCTTAAACTTCATCTTACATGACTTTTAATCAGCATTTGATACAGACAATTGTCATCTAATCCTTACAATGCTTTCTGTACTGGCCTCTAGAGTATAACCCTGTTGTCTTTCCTCACTAACCATATCTTTTCAGTCTTCTTTTCTGGTTCATGCACAATTTCCAAATTACTAAATGTTGGTGTGCTCCAGGGCTTGTTCCTCACTCATTTTCTCTTTTCTACCAGTCTTTTCCAATATCATAGCCTTAATGCTACCAATACTCTGATGACTTAAAAGCATATACCTCCAGCTTATGTGTTGAACTACCGATTCAATATATAAATGTGCATGTCCAAAAAGTATCTCAAAATTAAGGTGTCCAAAATAGAATTCCTGATTATTCCTGATTATACCCTCCTCTAAATCTATTCTTTCTTTAGTCTTCTTAATCTAGTTAGTGAAAACTCTATATGCATACTTATCATTGGCAATCTTTCTCTCTCTCTCTCTCTCTCTCATATTTCACATATAGTTATTAGCCAAGCCTTTCAGCTCTGTCTTCAAAATAAATATATTTTTTCAAAAGCATAAAATGGGAGACATATATAATATATATAATTACTATATATAATTTCTCTCTATATAGAGTCCATTAAAATGTACAAAGCATTTTAATATATAGAGTATATACATATATACATGTGGTATATACATACAGACACACCACCTGGGGTTTGGAAGACTCACACTCCCTAATCTCAACACTTACCACAATAATCAAAACAGGGTGGTACCAGCCTAAGCATCAACATATAATTTCAAAATAGAATAGAGTGTCTGAAGTTGGCATTGAAATTTACAGCTAATTAATTTTAGCAAGAGCATCAAAATAATTCATTAGGAAAAGAGCTGTCTTTTCAACAGTAATATTGAGACTATTGGATCTGCACATATAAAATAATGAAATTTAACCTCCATCTCATACTACATACAAAAAATGTACTCAAAATGGATCATAGAGTTAATATGGAAGAGGTAAGACTATAAACCTATTGGAAAAAATGCACCTACATTTTTATAACCTTGTATCCATCATGTCTTCTTAGATACAACATCAAAAATACAAGTAACTAAAGAAAATTAGATAAATTTGACTGTATCAAAGTGAAAAGACTTTGGTGCTGAAAATGATACCATAAGTAAAGTGAAAAGAGAATCCACAGAATGGGAGAAGATATTTAAATATCACTTATCTTATAGAAAGTTTGTGCCCAGCATACATAAAGAACTCATACTACTCATAAATGCAAAGACAAACTAGTCAATTTTAAAATGTACGAAGCATTTTAATATATATTTCTCCAAAGAAGATATACAAGTGGCTGATAAACACATTTTAAAAATTCAACACTGTCAGTCACAGGAAAATGCAATCAAAACCATAATGAGCCGGGCTCGGTGGCTCAACCTGTAATCCCGCGCCTTTGGGAGGCTGAGGTGAGTGGATTGCCTGGGCCCGCGGGTTCAAGACCTGCCTGGGCAGCGAGACCTCACCTCTACAATAAAATCAAAAAATTAGCCAGGCGTGGTAGCACATGTCTGTAATTCCGGCTACTCGGAAGGCTGAGGCGGAAGGATCGCCGGAGCCCAGCGGGTCGAGGCTGCGGTGGCCGGGAGTGGCCACTGCACTCCAGTCCGGGCGACTGAGTGAGACTCCAATTCAAAAAAAAAACAAAAACAAACCATAATGAGGTATCACTTCATACCCATTAGGATGGCTACAATTTAAAAAGACAAGAAATAGTAAGAGCTGCCGAGAATTTGAATAAACTGAAACTTTCATATACTGCCAGCAGGAATGTAAAATGGTGAAGTCACTTTGGAAAATATTTTGTCAATTCCTCAAAATTCCTAACCATACAGTTATCATAGGACCCAGATTTTTCACTCCTATTTATATATATACCCAAGAAAAATAGAACCATAACTCTACACAAAAATTTGTACATGAATGTTCATAAGAATATTATTCATAATAGACAAATAGACAATAGATAAAAGGAAGAAAATCCAAATTTCCATCAAATGATAAATGGATAAAAATTAGGTGGCATATTCATACCAATTGAAATATTTAGCAATAAAAAAGAATAATACTGACACATGCTACAACTTGAACAAACATTAAAGATATTATATTAAAGAAGCCTCATATAAATGTATGAGTTAATTAAAAATTTCCACAATAGACAAAATCCATAGAAACAGAAACAAAATTAGTGATTGCTTAGGACTAGGAGAGAAGAAGTGAAGAGGGGAACAGTGATGTGTGCCTTCACATGGGTGTAGAAATTTTTTGGCGCTGGGGGCAGGTAACAAACAAACTATAAAGTTAGACTGCAGTGATGGGTACACAATCTTGTTCATATATTTAAAAAACATGGAGCTGTACATTTAAATGGATGAAGTACAAGATATTTTAATTATACCTCAATAACACTGATTAAAAACATTATTCACATCTGCCAATTTTGGTTTACATTTTTGCTACAATTTCTCATTCTACTTGAAGTCAAATAAAAATGCTTACATACATCTACTGGTCCTTCCACACTCTGATTCCCATATTATAATAACCTCTTTGTCATGGGTTGCTCTTCTCCATTCTGTCAGTTCACTTCAGCTACATTTATTACTCATCTTGGTCCAGTTCAGCTACACTCATCACAATGCAGCTCTTCAAACTTGCCACTTCCTCTTGATTCAAGGACAATGTGCCCACTATTTTCCCAGTCTGGGGCACCTTTTTCCTAGATATTATGGATATTGTTCCTTCTTCTTGTGCCTTTGCTCAACAAATCATTCCCCAAAACCCTTATTAAAATAGACTGTCTCTCCGAGACACTCCCATCCTCTTTCCATCTTATTTTTTTCCATATCACTTTTCACTGTTTTGCCTCTTTTGCTTTTTTTTTTCCTTCTAACTCCTTTCACAAAAATGTGATTTTAAGAAGTCATGGAATGTTGTCAGTTTTGTTCACTGCTGTTCCACAAGTACCTAGAACAGTAGACTGCTAACAGTAGACATGAACATATGCTTGCTTAATGTATTACTTATATGAGATGGCTAAGGTCTTTGATTTATTTTTAACACAGTTAAGAAATGTAATCTGTTAGAGCTTAAAAATTTGCATAAAATTAAGAGTGTTTTATTTTTTGAAATGGAAAAGTTGTGTTAAAATCACACAACGTATTTTCTCAGTTGAAGTTAAAGCACAAAGATCTGATAAATCATATCAAATATGAAGGATGCAATCCAATTGATTGGCTTTTGCAGCAAACACAAATTATAATTTGTTCTCATATAACCACTCTGATGACATCTGTTAATCTTTGGGTATCGTTCTCCAAAATATCTTTGTCTTTACTGCTCCAGGTTGAAGGGATTTTTCAGTTTGGGCCCAATCACAGCAATGTCTGCCAGTGCCTGGAGGGGCTGACAGTCAAGGGAGAGAATGGGTGATAACAAACCTGTCCCTCCACAGTCACATGCAAGCAGAGGCACAGTGGCTGGGCTCATTAACATTTCAGGCAATGATGTTCAAAAATTAATGTGTGTTTTCATGACAGGTGGGATAAGAGGCGCGACTCAAAGTCATGAGATTGATGTTTGCCCAGGTGTGGCATTCCTGTTATTGCTTAACATACATTATAAACTATGAGATCTGAAGGAGATGTTGAAAGGTCACCCAATTCATAAAATATCTCCCCCACTGTCCTAACATGCCATCTGCAATGATCAACAATAGTGGTTCATTTCTTTGCACTAAAAAGTGTTCTAAAAAAAAGACTACTCTCACAGGTTGTATGCATAAAAGCATATCATCCACTGTCAACGTTATTGCAAAATAAAATGTTTGATCACTTGAGATTCTTTTGTATGTAATAATGAGAACCTGACCAGGGCTGGTTTAAGAATAAAAGAACTTTATCATACAAAGTGTCACATAAATATAAATCACTGAAAATAACTGGAATCTAGAGATGATAATTACCCCAAATTCTATCTACTTCTCACATTTTTTATTTTCCAGAAGGGAGTTTATTCTCTTTCTCCCCCTACTCACTCACTCAACTCCAAATATTCATTTACTGGCTTCTCTGGTCCATATGGAGGATTAAAAGTGCCCTTCCCACAGCTTCTAAGTGTAAATTTTTCACCTCCACCCAGTCAAAGAAGATGAAAATCTCTCACCTTCTAGGTGTAGATTTTGAAATTTTTTACAGTTAATCTAATTGGCTGTACTTGTATAAGGAACCCATACCCCCAAGAAAGCCACAGTCCTAACAGTTACTAACGTAACATCAAGGTCATGTTATGTAAAATAGGTCTATTTGCTAAGTGCTGATCAAGAGGTAATTCCACATGCATCTGACTTCCCATAGACTAGTCTCTTAACAGATTCAGGAGAGAAGCGGCAGGTGCAGTGACTCCAGGATAGAAGTCCTTAGGGAGGGAATATGTTAGGGCGAGGTAGGAGGGTTGGGAAAGAGAATGGGAAGTACCAGGCTGCAAGTTCTGCACACATAGACAACTGGCAGTATCCATGGACAAACAAATTCGGCATTTTCATTTCTGACAGGAGACTCGAGGCTTGGCCATGGTGCTGCATTGAGGACCAGCTGGCAGAAAAATTCAGACTCCCAGTTCAAGTCCAGGAATAATTCTCTAGAGGGATAGGCTGTAAGAGAAGCATTTAGAAATTGCTGTTTTCTAGGGCAACTTGTGTCTTTCCCAGAATCCCTTTCCCAGAAAAGAGTTTTCTTGTGAATTAATAAGCCTCAACAGTTGAGAAAATTCAGTGACCTATTCCTATCAAATTCCTACCATCCATGAGGAATAAAACATTTGCAGTTTGCCTGGATGTTGATCCTCATCGTCTGGAGAGGGTGAGCCCCTAAGTGTCCCGGAGCTCTTTCTTTACATTTCAGACCAGCAAAGAATAAGAAGTTTGTTCCTACTAGTGTAAATGATGCTGTACCCATAGATAATAACAATAATAGTAACTAGTTTTAAAATATAAATGCTTGATTTAGGTTGTCAGTAAGATGCATCCATATGAGATGCAAAAAATGACTTGTCATTGAATTATACGTGGGAAAGAAGACAGGTATAAGTGGAATATTAATTTTGTCACAGAGCCAACCTGGTGCTGTGCCCAGCACTCTGGTGGTTTTCTGATTTGGAAACTTCCTGAATATGATGGAGTTTGCAGTTTTCTTGTGGAACCAGCTCTGCAATGTAGTTTTAAAAATTTCCTAAAAGCTCAATCTAGGTTCAGTTTCTTTAGCCTTTGTCATTGTCTCTGTAAATTATCTACATTAAGTTAATGTTTTTTTCTTTATTCACTAGTTAGATTATCTTGTGAAGAGCTCAGACTCACAAATAACCTTTTTAGCTTCTTTCTTGTAATGCCCTCAGCTAGACTTTCCCTGTTGTGTTTTCAAATGGAGTAAATTTTAAAGTGTCTTAACTCATCAAGATTCTCCATCTTTTTTAATTTCAAATTTATGTTAGTTCAACAAAATATATTGTGTCCTACTATATGCCATAAACTCTGCTGGATGTAGAGCATTGCATATAAAATTAAATATGTCTTCTCTTCAAGAATTTTTAATTTATGAAAAAAGTGCATAAATTAAGAGATATACTTTGACAAATACACTTTTTGTCATCATTTACTATATAATTAGTAATGCATGGTTCTGGGAAAAAAATGAATCTTCTTCCTGTGAGCCCATCAAACAGTGAATTGGTATGTACTAATAGCAAGGTATTTATCACATATTTTTGTAGTTAAGTGTGTATGTGTGTGGGTGTCTTCGTGTACATAATGTGTCTTTGTGTACATAATGTATTGCCCCATGTATAAGCTTTTTCTGGAACAAGGGTCACATATTATTTATTTTCCCTTTTACCACTATCTTTAGTACATAGCTGGTACTCATAAATAGCTATTGAATAAAAGAATAGCGATAGTAGGCAAAGTGTATCAGAAATAATCTTAGAATTCTACAGAAAAATCAGTCAGAAATACCTCTTCTTTATGGAATTCTTAATCAAGCTTCCCACACTCTGCAACATTTTACTATTTTACAGGGTAATTTATTGTTTTGTTGTTGTTGTTTTCTATACAGTCACTGTACTAATGAGCAAGGCAATCAATTATTCAGGTAACATGTGTAATTAACACTTTCTGTTCTTGTCTTATTTCACCAGCTCTGCTTTGGACTGTCTTGCCTAAATTTATTCCAGTCAGTGTCATGTACTGGTAATAGGATTTCTGAAACTAGTGTTCTCATACACCAGACATGGGAAACTTTTAAAGTTCCTGATACCTAGGTCATACCCCAGACCAATTAAATTAGAACCTCTTGGGGAAGAATCCTATGCAACAATATTTTGTAAAACTCCCTGGGAATTCCAATGTGCAGTCAAAACTGAAACTGCTGCTTCAAAGATGTAATATGCTCTAATCAAGCATATCTTTAAGAAAATCTTAACGTGCTAAGCTGCTCAGCTTTACTGTTATTAAATGCATCTGAAAGAATTTGCAAGGTGAATAAATGAATAACTAACACATCTTTAAAATATCCTCAAATTGGGAGAGTTTAACTCCTAGTCACAATATTTTATGCAAATCACAGGCTTTTAGTAATATAAATTATTCTAGTCTAACCTATTCTAGTCTCTGAACTGTTCTAAATTGAGTGCATATGTTGCTCAATTGATCATTATTTTAGCCTTTATGGAAGTTAACTTTCATAACTAAAACAAATGTTTAGTTTATTCTAAATGGAAACATAATCAGTTTCTTTAAAAAATAAAAATAAATAAAAGAATATCAAGAGCTAAATAGAAGTCTTGCTCCTCTTTTAAATGTCTTTTCTTCAATTAGAGTAATGAGTTTCTTTTCATTGAGGAAGCACACACTTTTAATTAAGCTAATTAGAAGTATGATAAATATAACTCATGATTAAATATGTTTCCCATGTGCATCCATGTGATCAAGTTTATATATAGTCATAAGCTAAAAGCTATGAAAGAATATGGAGGTAGGTGGGTGAGTGAATTTGGATTCTGGTTTCACCTCTTAATATTATATATTAATATTAATACAATTTCTTTTCCATAGATAGTTTCCAGGTTGTTATGCCTCTTTTTTTCTTAATTGTCCCAAGGAAGGTGAAAAACTGTAAAACCTTAGAATTGAATTCCCCGCTATCCTACCTTTCTATTACTTTTTTTTACACCCAATTTGATTTTTTTTCTTCTGTTTCTGTCTTGTGCTTCCAGTTTCCTCTGAATTTGCTAATTTCATCCATCCTGAGGGTGTAAGACCAAAGAACACTGGAAAGATGTCTAAGTGTTGTGCTTTGACTCCCTCCAAACTGTATAACAAAGGTAAGAGTTTGCCTCCTCTTCATCTAGAAAAGTGAGTTGGAGCCGGGCTTGGTGACTCAGCCTGTAGTCCCGTGCCTTTGGGAGGCTGAGGTGAGTGGATTGCCTAAGCCCGTGGGTTCGAGACCCGCCTGGGCAGCGAGACCTCATCTCTACAATAAATCAAAAAATCAGCCGGATGTGGTAGCGCGTGCCTGTAATTCTGGCTACTTGGAAGGTTGAGGCGGAAGGATCGCCAGAGCCCTGCAGGTTGAGGCTGCGGTGGCCAGGAGTGGCCACTACACTCCAGTCTGGGTGACTGAGTGAGACTCCAACTCAAAAAAAAAAAAAGTGAGTTGGTTTGGTTTGTTACCCACAGACCACCAGGATGACTAAATAGCAGAAAGGAGAGCTTTATTGGGTATGTCAGTTTGCAAACCAGGAAGAGATAATCCATGGCATGGAGCCAAGGTGCTCTGTCTACAAAGAGAAAAAGCAGGTTGGATTTTATGCCTCACAGTGTCAGATTACATAATAGACTCATACATATTCAGCAGATATGGGGAGGGAAAGCTATGCATATTTATGATGGAGGTTGAGTATAGGCACAATGGGTAGACATATGTAACATACATCTCATGTTCACTTTTGGGGCAGACTTACTAAGATGATGTGAAATTTGTTTTTTTATGTCAAAAAGTGTACTATGGGTATAAAGACAATTTGAGAGCAATCTCTATAAGCTGTTGAAACTGTCTTGAAGTCTACAGTTGCTTACAGGAAAAGAGGGTTTGTAAGGTTGGTCCTCTCTCCAACAAAGTTGTAGTGTTCTGGGTTGTAAAATGGATAGAAGGAGTGACCATTGCCTGATGCCTGCCTCCTATGTCAGGGAGGAGTAACTTTCTTTATAGTCATAAGGATTTAGAATTATCATGCCAGCAAAGCTTTAAACCCCTGGCCTTTAGGTAATTTTTCCCCCCTTAAACTTAGGGTTTATCTTAGTTGATAAAGAGGCATTTATTTCAGTCTCTCAGATCACAAGTTCATACATTTCCAAACAGTCTGAATTTAATCCAGTCTATATTTTTCTCATGAAATGAATGTAAAATATTTATGTAATAAAAGAATATGTGCAAATGTTCATCAGAAATGAAATATAGAGGAAGGGAAAATGTTGCTTAATAGCATGTGATCCCAGGCAAATTAACATTTGTGTGCCATAATTCCAAAATCTTGAATATGGGAATAAAAATATTTGTTTTTTAGGTTTATTTGAAAGGTTGTAGATCAGTCATGTAGAGTACTAGAAAAGTCGTTGGCATATGTGGAATACTTCCAAGAAATGCTACTGGTCTTTCTTTTGCTATTATTAAGATTTCTAGAATAAAATACATTACCACATGATCAGAACAAATTATTCATCTATAGGATTAAGAGTATCTACATTTATACTCTTGTTATGTAGAACAAATTAGATGATATAAATGAAAATTAGTTGCAACACATAAATCACCATGAAAGTCAACTATTATTATTAGCTTATACTATTGTATTTTATACTAATCCAGACTATTTAAATTTTTTAGATTGTCTTTGGTAATCAAACTCCTGAAAATTATTTGATGACCTTGACTAAATTAAAGCTATAAAATTGTACAAGTATAATTCCCATAAGGAAATTGATTTCATAAAGCTGCTAGACAAATGTCAGCTATTTAAGAGGCTGGAGGGGACACTGGAGATGTATCCTGCTACCAATTTCATAAGGTCACTGTCCTCCCTGAAAGTCTAATAAAATACTGGAAATCCTGAAACCAACCAACATAGATTTTTTTCTTTTTTTCAATTAAATGTTCTGTTGTTTTTATTCTCACCCCTCAGGTTATCTCATTTCATCCTCTCTGAGGAAAAAAAATCCTTTTGTATTAAATTTCTAGTGTTGACATTTTAATGTCAATCCATGTTAAATTGGTCGCTTTCTGAATCTTGTCAAAATTGGAGAGTAAATGTCTTTTAAACTTTACTGGAACTCAAAGAGAACTACAACTGTAATAGTAGGTAATGGTAAAATTTGTCAGAATCTAAATGAAGTCACCTTTGGGGGGTGGGAAAGGAAGAAAAATAAAGAAATCCTGACAAACAGAGCTGTGAGGGCTATGAAGAAAGTGTTCTCGTGCAGAAATGCTTGATTACAAAAATCATTCACAGAAATATATGCAAAAGCCATAATCTTGCACAAAGACCTTTGTAACCTTACACAAAAAAATACTTCTTCAAGAGCATTTATCCAGCAACGTCCTGTCTAACTGCAGATTGGTATCATCCTTGTTGTTGATCCTGGTAGCCAAGAATAACTATCTTAAAACACTGATATAACCCTCCTCAATTTAACTTTGAAAACCTGTGTCTTCCCTCACCCCCTTGAATATGCATATACATTACTCTGATGTGCGTATCCTCCACTTGCAATATCCTATCCACAAATGAATATTTTCTTTTAGAGAGCCTTTCTCTGTTAAGTTGGCAAGATTGATTCCTACTTGTATACTCTGCTGGAGATTAAAAATAAATCCGGCTATTATCAATCTGTGTGTATTGTAAATGATTTATGAGTGGAGTTAATTAAAAGTTATTTTTTAATAAGCACATCTTATTGTACATGTAATCAACTCTCTTTGCAAAAAGTTATCAAATAGGAGAAAATAAAATAACCTATAATCAAACTACTTCATTGCTATCCAGAATGAACTGCAAACAATACAGAGGAGAGAGAAGTAAGTACGGCTAGGGCTCCATTCCCCTGACTCAACTAAAATAATTCTGCTTCAAGATGTCTTTTATTCTAAATTTCTGTGCTAGAAGTATTTTGAAAAAGTGTTTCATTGCTTTTACAAATTGAGAAATGATGAAATTCAAAATCAAACTTTGACTTTTGCTGGAGTTACAAAATGTCCTGAAATTAGAGAATGATAATGATTTTACAACTTTGTGATATACTATTACACTGAAAAGTACACATTATTTTATACTGTATTTTATTTTTTACTGTGTTTAAATTATAAATTTTAAAGAGCGAATTTTATAGTATGAATTATATTTCAGTTTTTAAAATGCTTATAAAATCTCCTAGAGGGAAAAACAGAATGCAAACATATGGATAAGTATAGCAATCCCAGCTTGTCTGTGGGGTTTACATTCCAAGACTCCTAGTGAATACCTGAAATCATGAATAGAATTGAGTCCTCTATATATTAGGGGGGAACCCCCACAATGAAAACATGGAATTGTCTTTGGAAGGGTGATCCCCTTGTAATACACTTGGAATTTGTTCCTGTGGAACAAATGGTCAATCAAAGTTTTTTATCTGGAAGTTTTGAGAAGGTTGAGTCACAGTTTGCAAAATAAACATCCCGAGTTATGCCAAACAGGTGGCTGGTTCTTCCACCAGGACAACGTACCTGCCCACACTGCGCTGAATGATCAGCAGTTTTTCACCAAAAATGGCATAACTCCCATGCCCCACCCTCCCTATTCACCCATTATCTCCCATGTGACTTTTTTTTTTCTTTCTGGTTTCACTGGATAAAAAAAAAAGTCCTCAAAGGGAAATATTTTGCCAATGTGGAAGAAGTGAACAAAAAACAGCAGAAGCACTAAAAGGCATCAAAATTGACAAGTTCAATTTTTTTTTGAGCAGTGGAAAAAGCATATTGATAGGTGTATTGCATCAAAAGAGAGTACACTGAAGGTGCCTAAAGTTTAAACGTGTAAGAATAAATACACAATTTTTTATAAATAAAATCCAGTTCCTTGGGGTCTCTCATCATACTATGTTTTTAAACTATACATGCACATACCTGTGATAAAGCTTAATTTATAAATTAGAGTTAAGATTGACAATGGCGGCTGGCAGCAAGATGGTGACGGGGCAACCCGGCTTCTGAAGCCCTCTGCAAGGGAGATCTGCAGTGGGTCTCTGACTCTCTCCCTGGGGGGCTGGGAACCCCAGCATCTCAGCCTGCTCTTCAGACAGAGCTCGGCCGTTGCCACCACCGGGACAATGCAATGACTGGACAATTTTACTGCATTGCAAACAGTCCCACCGCCGCCACCACCGCAGCCCCTCCCCCCACCACCGCTGCCATTGCCGCCGCCACTGTGGCCTCTGGGAGGGGTAGCAGATCACACAACCTGGCCCGAGGAGATCCACAACAAACTGCTTCAGGGAAGATCTGCTGGGATCGCTGCCACCTCTCCTGCATCCGAGACTGTCCTGCCTGCCCGGCGTGGGGCTCCTGTTGCCGGTGGAGGCAGGCAGCCATCTTGTTCCTGTCCGGCCCCACCCCCTCTGGGGTGAGCAGATGAGATAGCACTACCTGCTGGTGATTCAAGGTAACAACATCGAAACAGGAGAAACAACTTGATAAAGACATAGACCAAACTGCTGAACGGAGGTTAATCTGAACTGTCCTTCACAGCAGATCAGGGAAACTGACCCTAACTGCACACTAATTTACCAACTTGAAAAGAAAACTAGAAATCAGACCTGAAAGGACATTGGACTTAAATGAAATGTCTCAGAGTGTGCTTCATTGATTCTATTAGTTTAATGACTTAATTCTATTCCTACTGTATTGTTCCCTTTTTTCTCTTTTTCCTTTTTCTTTTCTTCTCTTTTCTTCAGTCTGTAAACCATGTCTTTGTATAGAGGAACAGCACACTAATAAGGTGGTTGGATAGCTGGTATGTTAGCATCACTATATGTTTTATTTTTGTTTGTATGAGAGTTGGTTCAACTGTAGCTGTGGTCTATTGTTTTTATCTGTTTCAGTATAGGCCTCTCACTCTATTTGTTGGCACACTCGTTTGTTTCCCCCCTTACTCCTCTATCTCTCCACTCCCCTCTTCAACCCACTATCTGCTCCATTCTCTCCCCTCTGCTAACCACATATTTTTTCAGGGAGTAAACCTACAGCCCCACTGCAGGGACAGATTCCAGGGCACTGGGAAGTGGGTTCCACATTATCCACACGCCTGTCAGCGAATACCAGGATCTGCAGACAGATTTTGAATCACAGCTCTCCCCTTAAGTAAATCTCAAAACTGCAAAAAAGACCACCTCCAACCTACAGTGCAACCTTAGAATTGAACAAAGTAAGAGGACATACATAAAGAATAGGAGATTGAACAAACAGAAGTAAAACCAATCCCTTTACCCCTGAATAACAGAATTAAAGAAGACAGTGATGTGGAGGGAAGGAAAGAGTAGGGAGGGGGAAAAACCGCACAAATGAAGAAAAACCAAAAGAAGAATATAGGTCTTACACAGACCCCTGGGAAATCAGACACTGAGAAAACAGATTCTGGAACACAGACAAAGAAGAGTCCCCAGAATGACTGGTTACAAGCAACAAACCCAGACATCAAGACATTAATGGAGAGAATTAAAAAAATTGAGGAGAGACAAGAAGAAAATAGGAAGGAGCTGATGTCAGAAATGACAGCAGTAAAGAATACTGCTGTGATGGAAATGAACAACAGACTAATAAGAATGGAAAGCAGAATCAGCCAAGCAGAAGAAAGAATCTCAGAGCTCGAAGACCAAACACAGAACTAACCCAAACTGTCAAAAGCATAGAAAAGAAGCTCTAAAAGACAGAACAAAACCTGCAAGAGGTTAATGATCACTTCAAGAGACCAAACCTAAGAATAATTGGGCTTCCTGAGGCAGAAAGAGAAACAGAAGCCACACTGGAACAAACATTTCATGAAATCATTCAAGAAAACTTCCCTCATCTCATTAAGGTTGAAAAAATACAAACACAAGAGATTCAGAGAACCCCTGCAACACAACAAACGAGAAGACCAACTCCCAGACACATAATAATTCGCCTAAAAAAGTAGCTATGAAAGGAAAAATCCTAAAGGCAGCAAGAGAAAAAGGCCAGACTACCTACCAGGGAAAACCAATTAGAATAGTAGCAGATTTATCCACAGAAATCCCTCAGGCCAGGAGAGCCTGGAGCCCTATCTTCAAAGTTCTAAAAGAGAAACAATTTCAACCAAGAATAACCTACCCAGCCAAACTAAGCTTCATTAGTGAGGGAGAATTGAAATCTTTTCCAGACATCCAATCCCTAAGGACCTACGCTGCCACCAGACCACCCCTATAAGAAACACTTAAGAAAGTACTGAACACAGAAGAAAAAGAAAAAAGAACAACAGCATTTTTCACAAGAGTACAGGCAAAAGATTAAAAACACACATGAACCAACTCCAACCCAAAAAAGACAACAAACAAACAGGAACAACTCTGTAAGAACCTTATGACAGGGATCAACTCTTGCATTTCAATTATTACCCTAAATGTGAACGGACTAAATGCACCACTGAAAAGACATAGAATGGCAAAATGGGCTAAATATCATCAGGCAATAATCTATTGCCTTCAAGAGACTCACCTCACTAGAAAGAACACCCACAGACTCAAAGTAAGAGGATGGGAAACAAACTTTCAGGCAAACGGATTACAAAAGAAAGGAGGAGTAGCGATCTTAATTTCAGACAAAATACCCTTCAAGCTATTAAAAATCAAAAAAGATACAGAAGTCCACCACATAATGATAAAAGGCTCAATCCATCAACAAGAAATATCTATCCTAAACATATATGCACCCAACATAGGTGCGCCAACTTTCATAAAGCAACTTCTTGGAAAACTAAAGAAAGATATTGACTCTAACACTATCATAACTGGGGACTTTAATACCCCCACTCACAACCCTAGACAGATCATCAGGACAAAAAATCAGCAAGGAGATACGGAACCTCAATGTGACTTTGGCCAAATGGACTTAATTGATACTTACAGAACACTCCATCCAAAGACCACAGAATACGCATTCTACTCATCACCACATGGAACATATTCTAAGATCGACCACATACTCAGCCATAAATCGAGCATAAGCAAATTTAAAAGGACAGAAATTCTACCAAACACATTCTCAGACCACAGTGGAATAAAAATAAACATTGACACCAACAAAGTTCCCCCAAAACCCACAAAGACATGGACACTAAGCACATGATGCTAAACAACTCCTGGGTCAACGACGAAATCAAAACAGGGATCAAAAGATACCTGGAAACAAATGAAAATGAAGAAACATCTTACCAAAATCTCTGGGATGCCCTGAAAGCTGTAGTAAGAGGGGAATTTATATCCCTACAAACACACATGAAGAAAATGGAAGGAACAGAAATTCACAACCTAACAACCACCTAAAGAAACTGGAAAGCAAGACCACAAAAACCCTAATTTCAGCAGAAGAATCCAGATCACCAAAATAAAAGCCCAAATTCAGGATATAGAAGACAAAAAGATAATACAAAAAATCAGTGAAACAAAAAGCTGGTTCTTCGAAAGGGTAAACAAGATCGATGGTCCCCTAGCTAGACTGACCAAGAAAAAATGAGAAAAAAACCAAATAAGCATAATCAGAAGCACAAAAGATGAAGTCACATCTGACCCTGAAGAAATACAAAAGTTCATTAGAGACTACTATGTACACTTGTATGGAAACAAACTTGAAAACCATAAGGAAATGGAGGACTTACTGACATCACACAACCTGCCTAGGTTGGAACAAGAAGAAATTGAGACCCTAAATAGACCAATAACAGTCAAGGAAATCGACTACATAATAAGAAAACTTCCTACAAAAAAAAGCCCTGGTCCAGATGGCTTTCCAGCAGAATTCTACAAGACATTCAAGGAGGAGCTGATACCAATCCTTCTGAAGGTATTCCAGGCAATTGAAAAAGAAGGAACTCTCCCCAAATCACTTTACGAAGCCAGCATCACATTAATACCCAAGCCAGGTAAAGATCCAACAAAGAAAGAGAACTACAGACCAGTATCTTTGATGAACATAGATGCTAAAATTCTCAACAAGATCCTAGCAAACCGGATTCAGCGATACATCTCAAAAATCATCCACCATGACCAAGTAGGCTTCATTCCTGGGATGCAAGCCTGGTTCAACATTCGTAAAGCCATAAATGTAATTAAATACATCAACAGATGTCAAAACAAAGACCACATGATCATATTATTACATGCAGAAAAAGCTTTTGATAAAATCCAGCACCCCTTCTTGATAAAAACCCTTGAACATCTAGGCATACGGGGAACATACTTCAAAATAGAAAATGCCATCTATGAGAAACCCACAGCCAGCATACTCCTAAATGGACAAAAATTGGAACCAATTCCCCTGAAAACTGGAACTAGACAAGGATGCCCACACTCTCCCCTCCTGTTCAACATAGTATTGGAAGTCCTGGCTAGAGCAATCAGAGAAGAGGAGGCAATCAGAGGTATTCAAATAGGAAAAGAGGAAGTCAAGTTATTTCTCTATGCAGATGATATGATGGTGTACCTTGAAAACCTAAGAGAATCTGTCAAAGGCCTCCTTACATTGATAAAAGCCTTTGGCAAAGTCTCAGGATACAAAATAAATGTACAAAAGACAATCGCATTTCTCTACACCAATAATAAACAAACAGAAACCCAAATAAAAAACACAATTCCATTCACAATAGCCACAAAAAAAAATGAAATACCTTGGCATCTTCCTAACCAGAGACGTGAAAGACCTTTACAATGAAAATTACAAAACACTGCTCAAAGAAATCAAAGCTGACACGAACAAGTGGAAAAATATCTCATGCTCATGGATCGAAAGAATCAACATTGTGAAGATGTCCATCTTACTTAAGGCAATCTACAAATTCAATGCAATACCCATTAAATTGCCAACAACATTCTTCTCAGACCTAGAAAAAAAACACAGGAATTCATATGGAAACACAAACGTCCAAGAATAGCCAGAACAATCCTCAGCAAAAAAAAAAAAGCAAAGCAGGTGGTATCACAATACCAGACTTCAAACTTTACTATAAAGCTACAATCATCAAAACAGCTTGGTATTGGTACAGGAACAGGTATATAGATCAATGGAACAGAATTAAGATTCCAGAAGCAAAACCTCAATTTCTCAACCAACTTATCTTCGACAAAGCCTCCACCACCTACCAATGGGGAGAGGAGAACCTATTCAGTAAATGGTGCTGGTAAAACTGGCTGACCACATGCAGAAGATTGAAACAGGACCCCTATCCATCCCCATGCACAAAGGTTAACTCTGAATGGATCAGAGACCTAAATGTAAAACCTCAAACCATAAGAACCTTAGAAAAGGAAGGAAATACTCTCATGGAAATCGGAACTGGCATCCAATTCCTATACAAAACCCGAAACCCACAGGACTTAAGAGAGAAGATAGACAAATGGGACCTTATTAAACTGACAAGCTTCTGCAAAGCCAAAGAAACCATCAAGAGAGCAGGGAGACAGCCTACAGACTGGGAAAAAGTATTTGCCAACTCTAGGTCTGACAAAGGCTTAACATCCTGGATCTACAAGGAACTGAAACGTACTGAAAAGAAGAAAACAAACAACCTCATTATAAAATGGGCAAAAGATATGAACAGACACTTCACAAAAGAAGACATTCGAGCAGCCAACAAACACATGAAGAAATGCTCAACCTCACTAATCATCAGGGAGATGCAAATCAAAATCACACTGAGATACCACCTAACTCCAGTCAGAATGGCAATTATCAACAACTCAAAAAATAACAGCTGCTGGAGAGGGTGTGGTGAAAAGGGAACACTTCTACACTGTTGGTGGGAGTGTAAACTAGTGCAACCTCTGTGGAAAGCAGTGTGGCGATTCCTAAAAGCTCTAAAAATTGACCTTCCATATGACCCTGCAATCCCTCTACTGGGAATATACCCTGAAGACCACAAATCACTCTATAAAAAAGATACCTGCACATGTATGTTTATCTCAGCATTGTCACAATAGCAAGAACCTGGAAGCAACCATGCTGCCCATCAAAAGAGGACTGGATTAAAAAAATTGGTACAGATACATGATGGAATACTACGCAGCCATAAAAAAGAACAAAATCATGAATTTCGCAGCAACCTGGATGGAACTAGAGTCTATAATATTGAGTGACCTCTCACAGAAACAAAGATCCGAATATTGCATGTTCTCACTCATATAATGGACCTTGAACATCCAATGTAATACTATAAGAAAATGACTGACGGTACTGGGAAACTATGGGGGGGAGGGGGATGGGATTAACAGTAGCAAATATCTGTCTGGGGATGGGAAAACACCTCTTATCAACAGAGTGCCTGAATGAAACGTAATTGTACACCTAACCCTTAACTGTACCCCACAAAACCATAATAAAAAATACTGATTAATAAAAAAAAAAGATTGACAATAGCTAACAATAAAAGACAATAAAATAAATCAAGATAATACAAGCTATGTAAATGTGACCTCTCTCATTCTCAATATCTTACTGTACCATGGTACTCTTCCTGTGATCTGTTGAACTGATGACTGTGCAGCTAAGTGACTAGCAAAAGAATGGTATATGTAATGTGGACATAATGGATAAAAGGATGAGTCCTGTCCTGGGCTGGGCAAAATGGAATGGCATGAGGTTTTATTATCATATTCAGAATAATATGCAACTGAAAACTTGGAAATTGTTAATTTCTGGAATTTTCCATCTAATGTTTTGAGACCATGGTGCACCACCAGTAACTGAAATCACAGAAAGTAAAACCATGGATTAGAGAGGGACCACCGTACATTTTAAGTGTCATATTTCCCCTACCGAAAAAAAAGAAGAAAAGGAGAAAACCACAAACAAAACCCCAAAACATTAAGTATTGGCCTTTATCACATCAAGTATTACCCTAAAAGTTGTATCATACTTACATAATTTCTTCTTATAATACATTAGATAAGGATCTCCTTGGAAAAAGACACTGTGTCTTAACTTTTAATTTCTTGAAAAGCATTCAGGATAGACTGAAACAGAACAGCTATTCAATAACTTTATGTTGATGAAAGTCATACTGGTGATTTCAAGTCCTAAGAGCTTATTTTGAAAGTAGTCATATCTGGATCCAATTCTAGCCATGACACTTTGCAGGCTGGAGATTTTGGAAAGGTCACTAAATTTTCTAGGCGTGAAGAAGTGGGGCCAAAATAATGTCAGCTATTTAAGAGAGTTTAGATAAAGATAATACACAATAATGTATGTAGTGTCTGCTATACAGTAAGTGCTCACTAGGTAGTAGCTTTATACCTATCACTGCCACCATTGCTATTATTAATAGAATTGTCATTGGTTATTATTGAATTGACTATATTCTTTCATGAATTCTATAATTTAACACGATATTTCAGCTTCATTTTCCAAGCAGAAGTTCTTTATTGCATTGGTTGACTTGGCTGGGTAAGTCTTTATCAACATTCACTCATTCAGTCGGGTAGTCAATAAATATTTATTCCACATTATGCAGCCTAACTTCTGGGCAAAGTCAGGTGTCTGTGGCATCATTCTGGCATCAACTTTTGGTTCAGTGCCTGTTCATCCTGCTTTCCAGCACTAAGCCAGCTGTTTCAGTGCTCAGTGGCATGGGCTTTATGGTTTTCTCTGTCTCTGACTTTGATCTATTTGTTGTTCAGCCAACCCTCCTGGCTCATTATGTCAGTTTGTCTTATCACCAGCCCCAGGGCTTATGGCATTTGGTTTGCAGTTAATATTAATGAACTGATTTGGAGTTCAAATCAGGTGGGAAGCGTCCTGGTCCAGTTGTCTATGCTCTGTTGATGTAAACCTTGGCACCTAAGGTCTATTTATTCCTCTATTTGGTAAGTCTGCTAACACAGTAGCCATTGAAATTAATTCTATAACTTCAGAATTTGTCTAAAAGAGCAACAACATTACTCTGTCTTTTATCTCTTTAAAGAATTTTAAAATTAAATGTCTTATTTGTCAATAAGTACAAAATTATGATTAGGAGGAATAAGTTCAAGATACCTACTGTATACTGTCATGACTAGAGCTAATGATACATTGTATTCTTGGAAAATGCTCCCAAAGTGGATATTTAGTGGATAATTATAACTTTGTAGAGTTATGCATTGTTAGTTAAACTAACACAACCAATTCACAATGTAAGTATACTTAAAAACATTTTGTATACATAAATACATATAATTTTATCTCTCAATTCAAAAAATAAATAAATGGTAAACATAAAAAAGTGAAGATCTCCTATTTTCACTAAATTTTATATGCTGGTAGAATACAATTTAGAATATAGAATATAATTTAGAAACCATGATTTATTGATCTATCTATATATCTATCTATCTGTCATCTATCTTACCTACTCAAATTAGGAAGTTGATTGCTATCCCTTGAAAACACCCTAGTCGTGAGCAGTAGAAAGGGTTTCGCACCCTGGCCTGTTGATTTCATATTCTGTGCATTTTCCTCTGGCACATACTATTTATATTGAGGACAGTGTCTGTGCTCAGATACCAGATTCAATATTTTGACCTTTTTTTTTGGATTCGGAGTCTTACTCTGTCTCTCAGACTGGAGTGCAGTGGCACGCTCGTAGCCACCACAGCCTCCACCTGCTGGGCTCAGGCAATCCTTACACATCAGCCTTCTAAGTATCTGGAACTTTTGATTTATTATAGAGATGTGGTCTCACCAAGTTTCCCAGGCTGGTCTCAAGACCCTGAGCTCAGGTGATCGTCCTGCCTCGACCTCCCAAAGTGCTGGGATTACAGTCTTGAGTCACCATGCCTGGCCTATTTGACTATTTTAAACTAAACAACAAAATTCAACAACTATATCATTTAGTTAAGAATTGAGGTTCTGGCCTTTCATTTTTCCTTTAAAAGAAAATTACGTCTTTTCTTTCTTCTTTCAAATAATTTTAATTGACCATTTGTTTGATTTTATAAATATTGATCATGAAATCAAAGTCAAAGCTCATTATTTTCTTAGCATTGCTGAGAAATATCTAGTTGGTGAGAATACCTTACATTATTATCACTTAAATTTACACCATCTTTTCCCTATTTTGATTGGTCTGAGACAGGGAGAGGAAAAAATAGTACATTATCAAATAGAGCTTTAAAATAATATTTATATCTATTATATGGTAATTTATAATATGCTTCTTTATTATATAATAATTCAAGCTTATTATGGGAAAGAGAGAGATAAATTAAAATCCCATTTTTGAAACATCAAAGTGTACAGAACTGGTACATCTATTTACATGGCTTGGAACCGACTTGGATGAATTTGTTCATGGCTCTAGTTCCTGTTGTTTGTAACTTATGCAAGCTCTTGGCAGACATTCTATGCCAAATCCTGAAATTCTAGCTTAAATCTCATAAAGGGACCTTACATAATTCCCAAATATTTTCATCTCCTTATTTCCACTTCAGTCTGTGTAGAGTCAAAATCAGTAGCAGAGAGCTAAAGGTAATTTTGAGACGAGAGCTTGTTTGCTCCATAGGGTGCTTGAGCGTCAACAATGCTAATTATTATATTCAACATATTCTAAGAGAAGCCGGCAATGGATCGATATCACTCTCTTGCTTTCTGATCTGACTCCTGAAGACTACCTTAGTTAAGTTGTTTTACCTGGTAAAGTATAGGAACATATTCAAGGTACTTCAGTAAAAGGGGTTTAAGGATATCTATATGGAGATGTGGGGAGATCAAAAAAGAGTTCAGGATTGATGCAAATAGACTTTAGGGAGAAATAGACAGGAATTCAGGGTACATCAATGACTTCATTAGTGTACCACAAACTGTCAACGTTTAACAGCAACTCATTAATAATTATAACCTCAGAAACAAGCATTTGTTGATTTCGAAGCCCTAGAATCTCTTTTTTTATTTTTTATTCTGACAACTCCCTGGAGCAAATCAGACTTCTCTGTAACATCATCCCTCTGTAGGTAACACAAGTCAGCCACAGAGTCCTCATTCTGAGCTACCATTCATTCCCTCGCCAGCCCACCGGTGCTATTTCAGTCAGTTCTGGTTGGGAGAGTGGAGTCATATGGTACAAAACAAGATGCCCTCTGAATAAGAAACCTTTCTCAGACATGTAGGTCAAGAACAGACTTTCCATGACAGTTGTTCAAAATTATCTTAAGTGAAAATGGTATCCAGGAGAGCAATTTAAATTTTTTAGCACTAGTAATAAAAATAGTTTATGCTCCAGTTTTAATGAAGAGTGTCAAAGTCTCCACTAAAAAAACTGTGATATAGGCATAGAATATCTTAGGCTCTTCTTCCTGGTATCTGTCTATTCTTCTTCAAGCTTCTCGAATAAGATGCCCAAGTCTTATTTTTAGCTGAACAACTATCAACACATCAAAAAGTTAACTTACAATAAATTATTTAATAACTATAACAACTATGCTCTTATGCAAAGAGTACAGTAAGATCTTCTGGTGGAATTATAAACAGCACAGATTTAGGGGGTAGGGACCCCCCAAAATATGGGTTTGTAGATAAAAACAAGAAGTGTGTCTATACTGTGTGGCCTTAGTGAATCAATTCCAAACACCTCCTTTCTCTTTTGTCTTATCCATTGATTCATTCTTCCATTCTGTGGCTTTGAGATTTTCTACCAGTGGTATTGGTAACATGTTTATCTTCTTGGGCTTCTCAATACACTTGAAGTAAAAGCTAGAAGAAACAAAAGACATTGATGAGGATACCAGAAGGCAGTTGATTCTGCATCTTTATTCATGTAAAGACAAAAAACCATATAATTTGCCATATAATACTGTGACCTGTAAAAGAATATAAAAGGTAATTCTAAGCAAATATTACTTAATCAAAATCCAGTCTTTAATCCTTTTATAAACAAAAATAACTATAAAATTAATATAATAGATTCATCTTTTTGTCTTAGGAAGTCTTTATTTCTACTTTTGATTTTTTGGAGGTTATAACTCACATAAAATTTAACCTTTTAAAGTGTACAGCTTGGTGGCTTTTAGCTTATTCATGAGATTGTGCAACCATCATCACTATCTAATTTCTGAACATTTTCGTCATCCCCCAAACCAATCCCTTACCCATTAGTGGTCACTTTGACTCCCACTTCTCCTCAGTCCCAGAAACAACTACTGTACTTTCTTTTTAAATATTTTCCTATTCTGGACATTTTATATAAATGGAATCATGCCTTATATGGCTTTTTGCGCCTAGCTTCTTTCACTTAGCATAATTTTTAAGGTTCACCCATAGTACATCACAGCACATGTAGCACATCTTGGTACTTCATTCTCTTTTTATGACTGCATAATATTTCATTGTATGGATATACCACATTTTATTCATCTACTAATCAGTTGATGGACATTTGAGCTGCTTCTACTATTGACTGTAACAAGTATTGACTATAGTAAATGATGTTTCTACTGTTGATTATAATATGCACAATAACTCATAATTATGTGTATGTACGATTTGTGTGGACATGTGTTTTCTGTTCTCTTGGGTATATTTCCAGGCATAGGTAATACAGTAGATCTATGTTTTGCTATTTGAGAAACTGCCAGCTTATTTCCAAAGTGACTGAGTTATTTTATATTCCCACTACACTCCTCCTGCTTCAGGCATGTTTCTTCATTTTTTAAAAATCAAGACTTCCTTCCACTTAGTGACCAATGCGTGCATTAGGGATATGCTGTCATTCCTTTACTTTAGTGACATGGCCCAGTCCTCAATGAAGCTGAATTTTGGAGTGAGGCCAAGATCATGTCCTTTTTTACTCAGTTTAGCCCTTTAGTCTTATTGTTCCCTCTAATTATGAGAAATTGGGCACAGAATTAACTCATTTCAAATAGTGGCCTATCAATTTATTGATGTCCATTTAAAATAAATTAATTCTAGATCTGTATCCACATATACTCAATAATTTGAAGCCAAGTATACGTCCAACATCATAAGGCAGAAATAGAAAACGATTTCTAATAATGAAACCATCATGTGGTTACAGAGATTACAAGTCAGCTGATGACCACCTGTTACAATGTATCCTTGAATTTTTTAGTTTCAACTTTTGACAATTAGAAAAAAATTATGTGTTTCATTTTCAGAGGCTGCTGCATTGTCAGTCAGCTGGTTTTTGTTTGTTGAATCTATTTGACTAGTTGATTGCATGGAGATTTAAGTCATAGCTCAGGGTGCTGGTGGTGTTGTGTAGCAAAACTCAAATAGCCATTGCTCAGCCATTTGTTTGATCAGTTCTGTGGTGTGCCTTTAGAAACCTGGATTAACATTAAAATGAAGTTTTCATTTACTGAGATTACTTTCCAATTTTTTTTTTTCAATTAGGTCATTGTTAAAATATTGCTTCTTGGAGTCATCAAGAAGATAGATACTATGAGCAATAGAAGGGTATATAAATAAGGCATCTGGCAAGCTTATTATTCAATAGTGTAAGAATTTCCATCAGACTTCTGAAGAAATAGTAAAAGATAAAGACAATTTGATGATGATGTTGATGGTAACACTGATGGTGAAGATAATGCTGGTCATGATAAGGATGAAAATAAGACTGAGACAAGATCATAATATACAACCATTTTCTGGCTTAGTGCTACACATTTGTGTGCTGTAATGGTTGTAGAACATAGAAAAAAGCAACGTTCAATAAGGAGAAGAAGAAGCTGGAAAATAAAATTATTGTACCAATCAAAAACAATATTCACTCTGTACTTTCTGCTCAATTTTTTGTAAACTTAAAAATGCTCTAAAATTTTGTTTTTTAATTTAAAAAATACATGATTACTAGATCCATCATTAGATTTTTTTCACTTAATGATTTAATAAATAAATATTTGTTATTTATTTTAAACATCCAAAGACCTTATTGTCAGCAGAACTACATCCAAATGAATAGCAGACTTAGAGGATGATCCTGAGAAAGTCTTCTTTAAATGTCATATGAAATCAAATTGACATAAAAAGGGGGACCCTAAAAAAATGGAATTTATTTATAAAAAATTGTGTATTTATTTTTACATGTTTAAATTTCAGTCACCTTCAAAGCACTCTCTTTTTGATGCAATACACCTGTCTAGATGATTTTTTACTGCTCAAAACAGTTTTGGAGCTCATAAATTTTGTTGCTGTTTAGTGCTTCTGCCATTTTTTTGTTTTGCTTCTTTTACATCGTCGAAGCATTTCCCTTTGACGACATTTTTCATGTGGTGAAACCAGAAAAAGTTGCTTGGGGCAAGACTGGGTGCATAGGGAGAACGAGGCACAGAGGTCACGCAGATTTTGGTAAAAAATTGCTGCACACTCAGCACAGTATGGTCAGTGGACAGATGTCATCCACTGGATGCATAAATCATCCATTATAAAATGAGAAAACTTGTTGAAAGAATCTTTTTTAAAAAAATCACTGTGCCGGGCTCCGTGGCTCAGCCTGTAATCCCGCGCCTTTGGGAGGCTGAGGTGAGTGAATTGCCTGAGCCCGCAGGTTTGAGACCCGCCTGAGCAGCGAGACCTCATCTCTACAATAAATATAATAAAAAAAATCAGCCGGGTGTGGTAGCGCGCGCCTGTAATTCCGGCTACTCCGAAGGCTGAGGCGGAAGGATCGCTGGAGCCCAGCAGGCCAAGGCTGTGGTGGCCGGGAGCGGCCACTTCCAGTCTGGGTGACGGAGTGAGACTCCAACTCAAACAACAACAACAACAGCAGCAACAAAAACCTAGATGATTCCGTTTTGGGGGAATCCTCTCTCATATATTTAGTATATTTTAATAAGTGATATAAATTAGCCTGTAAGACAGTTGGCAATGTTGTACCTTTATGTTTCTGAGAACATTTCTAGTTCATGAACTGAATTTGCCTAGAATAAGTAAAAAAAAACTTTTAGAAAACTTAAGTGATTCTCAATCTAGTAGGCACATGAGAATGTCCTGATGTGGATTTTTAAAAGGTCCTGTCTAACTTCAATTTCTCCCATATCTGTTTTATGCATGTTTCCGTGTAACTAATTAAACCCTTGTATAAGACTTGCTGCTGACTAAGAGACAACAGAAGTCTCCTACAATAAAGGATTCATTCTGTTGATTCAAAGTTGAGTCATATATTGAAAGACCCTTGAGCAAAAATGTCATATGATACAAATAGAGTAGAATGCTTCAGTTAGGATCTGGTCCTCTGTTAAAACACAGTCAAGTTCAAGTGTGCTTGAGAACCTGGAGAGGTAGTTTAGGAGAAATCAATTTACATCAGGATCTAAGGAGCATAATGGGAAAAGAGGCCTAGAAACAGCAGGTTTGACTCTGTAACAGAGTTTACAGCCTACTGAGAAGTTCACAATGCTGAACACACAATAAGTCTGAAACCAAGAAGGTCCATGAACTGTTTCATTGTGATTTATAGGATGAAAAGAAGAAAAGCCACAGAGTCACAATTTAATAACTGAATCTATTAAGACCAAGATTCTTAAATTTTGACATGTAAGTGAACACCCTGAATATCTTGTTAAAATGCGGGTTCTGTTTCAGTAGGTAGATTGGGCCAGATGAGACTGATGACTCTATTTGTTCTCTAGTATTAGGACATATGGATCTAAGCAAGAATCTAACAAATAATGGTTCAAATTGGTAATATTATGGTGGTTATTTTACAGAATGTTACAAATCAAAGAGCATCATTCTTACACATTGTCTCCAGACACCAAATAGATTTATAACATCATAGGTTTCAGCCCCAAGCAAGGGATCTGTGTAAACTATTAGTGTTGACAGAGCCAGCAGATACTGAGAGAAGACTGCAGGACAAGAGCAAGGTGATCACAACTTTCTAGCAAAGGTAAAGGCATTGCAGAGTACAAGGCCATGGGGTTCTCAAGTAAAACATTCCTTCTCAGGAGAGGAGGTGAACAGTGACAGACGCAAAGAGTGGTTATTGAACTATTGGATGAATTCTTTCAAGAATCATTGCCTTGAATATGGTCACAGATAAAAAGGGGGTTGGAACAGCACTTGGGAAGTATGGAAATCTGCTAAAGCAGTCAGGGTAAGAGACTCAATAAACATGGGAAATCACAAAAATTATGGTGTTTATGATAATGCTAGAAAACAGTTAATTGAGTTTTAAAGTTTCAAATGTTATTCTACACACAAAGTCTCACTATAAAATTCACATTTTTTGTGATTGAGTATAATTTAAAATTCAGTGAATCAAAAGAAGATAAAATAGACTTCTGAAAGATGTAAGAGAGTTTTCTGTCTATAGACTCTGCATTGGAATTTCTTACAAACTGAATTTTTTCAGGGTAAGTCTCACAAGCATTTCAGAAAATTTTACAAAGTGATTCTCAATCGAGTAGGCCCATCAGAGTGCCCTAGTAGAGAATTTAGAAACACTCCTATCTAACTAATCTTGAATTTCTCCCCTACAATGTGAAGTATTGTTCTAATTTACACCATGGATATGCTATATCTTGAAAACCTCAACATGATGCAACTTACAATATAGTCAATAGTCACATATTGTCTTCACAATTCAAACTATTTAAAAGATAAGTGTCTGATTCAGTACAGTCATTCCCAGAGTACAGTAATTCACTTCATCTATAATAGCTATTTTGGTTTGTTTTGTGTTGCTATAACAGAACACCTGAGATTGGTTAATATATAAAGAAAAGAAATGTATTCTCTCTCAGTTCTGGAGGCTGGGAAATCCAAAATCAAGGCACCTGTGGGTTTGCTGTCTGGTGAGAGTAGAGTCTCTGCTTCCAAGATAACACCTTAGAAGGTGCTATCCTAACATGGCAGAAAGCAGAGGGCAAAAAAGGGCAAAATATTTTTGTCAACTCAAGTCCTTTTATGAAGGCACTTAATCCCATTTGGGAGGAGAAATACACTCATGACCTAATCACCTCTTAAAAGCAGCACATCCTGTTTTAATTATTATAACCTTATAGTAAGTTTGAAGTCTGAAAATGTGATACCTTCTGCTTTGTTTCTTTTGCTAAGGATTGTTTTGGCTATTAATTTATGTATTACCATTTCCAGGTGTGAGAAGAATGATGTTGGTAATTTAATGGGTATTGCATTGGATCTGTAGATTGCCTTTGGTAGGGTGGACATCTTAACAATGTTGATTCTTCTTATACATGAACATGGAATATTTTTCCATTTGTTTATGACTTCTTGGATTTATTTGAGCAGTGTTATGTAGTTCTCATTGTAAAGGTCTTTCAATTCCTTCCTGATCCAAACCCTAAGTGCCCATGCCATAAGAGGTAAGACAAGTGGAACTCTGCAAACTGACAAGCTTCTGCAAAGCAAAAGAAACCATTGCGAGAGTAGGGAGACAGCCCACAGACTGGGAAAAAATATTTGCCAACTGTATATCTGACAAATGCCTAATATCTAGGATCTACAAGGAACTCTTATGTGCTGGAAAGAAAAAAACAAACAGCCCCATTAAAAAGTGGGCAAAAGACATAAATAGACACTTCTCAAAAGAAGATATAAGGGCAGCCAAAAGACACGTGAAAAAGTGCTCACTCATCATCGGAGACACGCAAACCAAAACCACATTGAGATACCACCTAACCCCAGTAAGAATGGCCATCATTAATAAAACAAATAACAACAGATGCTGGCAAGGATGTGGAGAAAAATGAACGCTTCTACACTGTTGTGGGAATGCAAACTAGTGTAACCTCTTTGGAAGACAGTGTTATGATTTCTGAAATAATTAGAAATTGACCTTCCATATGACCCAGCAATCCCTCTATCGGGAATATACCCAGTAACTCAAATCATTCTACAAAAAAGATACCTGCACACGTATGTTCATTGCAGTTCTATTCACAATAGCAAAAACATGAATCAACCATGCTACCTATCGAAGCTGGACTGGATTTAAAAAAATGTGGTACATATACATGATGGAATATTAGAAACCATAAAGGAGAACAAATATATGGACTTTGCAGCAACTTGGATGAATTTGGAGACGAGTATACTCAGTGATTTATCACAGAAACAAAGAACAGAGTTCCATATGTTCTCACTCATAAACTGACCTTGAACAATTATAATGCCATAAAAAAGTGATTGGTAGTAGTGGGAAGCTGTCAGGAGAGCAGGGTGGAGAGGGGGGATTTGCAGTTGAGGGAAACTGCAAGGGGAGGGAGGGGGATACCTCATCAACAAGGGTACCTGCATGATCAATATTTATATACCTAACCGTGAAATGCACCCCACATCTATATAATAAAATTAAAAAAAACTAAAGTGCAAATGATTCCATTCAAAAAAGAAAAGAAAAAGTAAAAAGTGGGTTTCTTATATTCTTTTTTACACTAACATAAATTCTAATAGGAAAATATTTAAATGTAAAAATAAAATTAAAATATCTTTTCAGATGTTAATTTAAAACTAAATCCTAGAATGAAAAAGTCCTTAAAATGTGGACATGTTACCTAAACATAGTAAATCAATGATTGGTATTTGTGATTACGTTAAAAAATCTAAATGGAAAAACATCAGAAGCAAAGTTTAAAGGTAAATGAAAAATTAGGAGAAATCTGTATATTTTTTATATTTTAAATTTTTATTTTAAAGCAGTGGGGTATAATTAGGGTTAGGTACATAAGTGGTCATCATACAAGTAAGTTTGGGCCTCCCGTTGGTCCCCACTTTGCCTGGTTTGAGATCAGGTACCCTTACTGATGTCATGTGCCACCCACCTGACAGTGTCCCAGTACTGCCAATCCCTTTCTTATAGTGTTATGATAAATGTTCAGGGTCTGCTTATGAGTGAGTACGTGTATACAAACATCTAATTTATATAATATATAAAAATCTCATATCAAGCAAGAGAAATAAAAACAAAGAGCTTAATAGAATACTGTATTTTAAAATGTTACTTCAACAAAGAATAATTCAGCCAGCTATTCTGTGGTGCATGCCTGTAGGTTGATCTACTCAGGAGGGTTAGGCAAGAGGACTACTTGAGACCAGTCTCTGAGCTGTGATTTCTTTAGTCCGGCCTAGGCAATATAACAGGACTCTGTTTCACAAAAACAGGGGAAAAAAATTAGACAGAAAGTTTAAGTAGCCTTTAAAAATAGAAAAGGTGACCAAACTTATTTGTGATAAGGTAATATATAATAATTATAAATACCATTTTTATATTTGCAATCAAGGATTTGATTCAGTGTTTTGTTGTGGTGGGAAGAACGACCACTCTCAAACATTATTGATGAGAATGTAAGTTGGTAAAAATTCTATGAAGTATTAACTGTAGACATAAAATTAATGAATATGCTTGCGTTTAAAATTCACACTGGTGAACCTGGAAAAGGATGCAAAAGACTGTTTATTGCATTGGTTAGAATAGGAAAATATTAGAAATAACCTAAATGTACATTAATAAAGAATTGATTAAATTATTATAATTCCATACAATAAAATTGGGTCATTATCAGGATTAGAATTATGGTTAATATGAATGCTAAAAAAAAGAATCCCCAAGATCATTAAGCAAAAAGCCAAGATGTGGCACAATGCTTAGTAAACCATCATCTTCACATAGTTTGATAGATAATATTTAGTTTCATACCTACATCTTTACATATAAAATGTCTGTACAGGAATACTCAAGAAACTTCTAACCATGTTTTTTTCTGAGGAAGATAACTAGCTGACCCACAGGCTAAAAGTAGTCTAATATTTTACTTACTAAATGTCTGTACTTTTTGACTTTATTACAATAGACATGCATTATTCATTCAAAAACTGATTGATAATAAATTAACTAAGAAAATAAAATAACAGATTTTTAATACTTCAGTTGAATGTGACTTCTCTTAGATAGAGACACTAATATTAGAGCTATGGCAGAACTATGTTTGAAAACAATTTTTTTTTTACTCTAATATCAGAGTTCTTCTCATGAGATTGCAGTCACATTGAAAAAAAAAATACTCCAAGGATTACAGAAGTGCCTTAAGTACCTTGAATTAACACGAACATTTTTATATTTTATGTAGATGTAAAAAATAGCTTATATTACTCTTCTTTAGGATAAACATTAAAGTCACAAAGTCACGTACAACTGGAACTTATTGATTGGTCCAACTGAAGTCAAACATTATGCACATTGTACATTGATTTTTTTCAGAAGAATGTCTTCAAATGCGTATGTACATTTCTCCCTGCTGATCCTACAAACTTCCTATTAAAATCAGTGCATTGTTCTAAATAAAATTCTACTAAGGATCAATTAGATTTAAGTTTGAGTTAAAATTGAATGACCATGAATCCATAGGACAAGATGTTAACAAGCATTAACTTAAAGTCATAAACTAGCATTTTACAAGCTGAATGAAAAGGACTATGAATCACGGCTCAGAGACTGCACATCTTTAATTTCCTGCAAGATGTTTACATTCCTCTTGCTACAAAATATCAAGGATGTTCTTGCAAGCTAAAGTAGTTAAAACCATGCAATGGTAATAGACTCTCTAGTCTGATACCTTCAATTCTGTACCTATGAAGCAGTTTGCAACATTCAAAACAGCAAAACAGCAAAACAGCAAAAACAGACTGAAAACACTTAAGAAATTTTGTTTGTTTTTCTTTGTTGCCTAAGCAAATTTATTTCTCCAAGGTATAAATATGTTTCAAATGGCCATAATTAACTTATTGCCTGTATGGGTGTTTCAATTATGCTCCACTGTAACAATTAAAATTTAAATTGAATGATATTATAAGTATAATGTAGATAATATTGTTGAGAAATTAAATAAAATTATGTTTCTCTTTCATAATACCAAGGTCTTAATTGTCCCAATTAGTGACCAGGTGAGATTAGATTTATCATGGAGGTTCTAGTAAAAAAGTCACACAACTGTGTAAGGAAAACTAAGCTTCCCTTAAAGTGTTTGGGAAAAGAAAAAAAAAAAGAAGAAGAGGGGAAGAAGAACCTCTTGGAAAAAGAGACAGCCTGATATTTATTCAAAAACACATGTTAAATCAGAAGAGGCACTGTAATATCCCAAATACACCACTAGAGGGATTGACAATAATTAAGATTAATTACAACCAATAAAGAAATATCATATGTTTTGAATTTCATGTTCCTAACCTGCAGAACTTAATTCTAGAGCATATTCATTTTGGTGTTGTATGAGTTAAGGTCAATATTGCTTTGCAAGTGAAAAAATATCCTTAAGTATAATAGAAATTAAGTTCACTCTCTAGTAAATGAAACATTGCAAAAGCAATCCAAGGATAGTGTGATGGCCCGACGATTATTAGAGACTCAGATACCTTGTGTCTTGTCATCTGAATATTCTTAACATTTGGTTTTTACCCTATAATCTAATATGGCAAAGGAAAATGAAGAGACATTCTTACTCACCAAAAACATCTCGTAAAAGTTGCACATAGCATTTCCACTTTTCTCTCACTGGAAATAACTCAGTTACATAGCTTTTATTTATTTATCTATCTATTTATTGGAGGTTGGAAATTGCTTATTTATTTATTTGCTTATTTATTTATTTTTATTTTAAAGATTTGGGGTTCAATTCAGGGATAGGAACATAAATGTACAGGTGAAATTTGGACCTCCCATTGGTACTCACATCACCTGGTTTAGAATCAGGTATCCTTATTAGTGATGTGGTCCCCGTCCCCCCTCCCCTGGTAGTGACCAGAAAATGCCAATCTCTTTCATGTGGTATTATGATAAATGTTCAGGGTCTACTTATGAGTAAGAACATGTGATACTTAGTTCTTTGTTTCTGTGATAGATCACTGAGTATGATGGACTCTAAATTCATACATGTAATTCCGGCTACTTGGAAGGCTGAGGCGGAAGGATCGCCGAGCTCAGCAGGTCGAGGCTGCGGTGGCCGGCCGGGAGCGGCCACTGCACTCCAGTCTGGGCGACAGAGTGAGACTCCAACTCAAAAAAAAAAAAAAATTCATACAAGTTGCTGTGAAGTCCATAATTTTGTCCTTCTTTAGTTAACTTTTAGACCTGCCTTGAAGAGTGTCTGCAAAATGTATTTTTCATTCCATGAAACCATGTACCCAGCTAAAGATCTGGGCTGTGTTCTTGAGAATTGAATATTAGACAAAAATATAATAATTTTACCTGTAGTTTCCCAATATAGCAATGAAGGAACCACATTGTGAGTGTTGGTGAGACTCTATTTCTTAAAAGTGTGTTTCAGATTGCCCCTAAAACCATCCCCTCAACTGCTTACACCAATTTCCCAGGTTATACTGGGGTGGTCATTCTCAACAATAGCTATTTCCTTCATGTCTATCAAATGTACTTTCCCTCCCCACTCTGTTTCCATGTCTTTCTGCATATAATTTTTTATTTCAATGCTTAACAGAATGAACTATTTTTTAAAAGATATTTGAAAAGACAATCAAAATCAAGGTGCATAGTATGAAATCACACATATATCAACTGAAAGAATGAGAAATGAATAGCCAAATTTTCACATAAGAGGAGGTAATAACTATCTCACTATTGCTGTGAGGTGTTTATGAGATACAGACCAAAATAAATTTTTCCTATTTTAAAAGTCTTTAAAGAGCAAAAAGTACACTTTATAAAACCTATGAAATACATTATTTAGCTGTGAAATACATAATTTCAGGCAAAGGTATTATGTGTGTAGTATTTAAAATAATTATAGTATATAAAATAATTTATATTACTTAATTTTGATTTTAAAAAGTTGTGTATTTGAGAACATGATTAATCAGTATAACTTCCAAGTGGTTCAATTAAGTGATGAATATTAGCTTTAATTTTTATTGATTTTAAAAAATAATACTCAGTCTTTCATCACTAAATTGATTCTTTATGTTTCCAACATTTTTAATTTTAATTTTTGTTTAAAATCATCCATTTCTTTGAGAAATATGACACATGACTATTAAACTTATTTTAAAATTATACGTGCTATTTTACAAACAATGGCTATCTTTGCTTTATTTTATAGATGCTGATATATACTTTTTTTGAGGAGCAAACATTTGAATTTATAAATTAGATGTGTTTTCCTATCTAATTATTTTCTTCTATCTTTGTTGTTCTATTCCCCTGAACTTTTTGTGGTTTTTGTATGTTTTTATGCATTTATATTGAATTTTAAATTTAATATGTTTTCTCTTTTGCGTCATTTTGTAAAAATAATGTATCATAAAGTGGTTAATTTTTTTCTGGATGATACTTTACTAAAATCCCATAGGTTTGATATCTTGTGCTTTCACTTTTATTATTTTTTAAAACGATTTATTTTTCTCTTATTTCTTCTCCCTTCACACAATTTTTATTTTAGATGTTTATGTGTAATATTACAGACTGAAATTCTGTTATTGTTGCTCAAACATAACCTTGTAGTTTATGTGCATTTTGATGTGGTAATGTGGGAGTGCTTGCATTTTATTTTACATAAGATAAAGTCATACTGGTTGTGTGTGTCTGTGTGCATGTGTGAAGGGTGTTTGTGTGTTTGTGCATATATTGGTATATGTGTGGAAGAGATGTGTGAGTGTGCCTGTGCATATGTGCATTTGTAGGCAGGGGTATGTGTATGAGTGTGTTTAATTGTAAATCTATGTTGTGGGGTCAGTATGTAGAGGAAAACATATACGTGTCAGTATATGTGTACCAGTGTGCATGATTCTATGATGTGAATGTGGGAAGGTGTGTGTTGATGGGTGAGTGTAAAGTCTGTGAATAGATTTGGGTGTGCATGTGTTCAGGAGATGTTTGTGTCTCTATGTTAGTGTGTGTTTTATGGATGATATGCATGTGCATGTATCTGGTTTTGTGTGTGCAAACACACATAGGTGTGCATGTTTATGTGTGTTTGTTGGGGAATGTAGGGTTGTGAGTTATGTGTTTGGGAGGCATATGTGTGTCTGTGTGTGTGTGTTGTTTGGGAGTAAGGGTGGGTATGGTTGTGAGTGTGTAGGTATGTATACTTGTTTGCAGGTGAGTGTGGATAGGGAGAAGGATTTACATTGAATTATGGTTTGTGATTGTGCATGTGTATAAGGTATGTGTGTTTGTGTGGGGGCTGAGTACTTGCATGTGTGGTAATGTGATGTGTGTTAATGTGGTATGTACGGTATTTGTCTACATATGTAGGTTTGCATGTATGGGTATGTATCTTTGTTGGGGAAAGAGAGAGACTAGGTTTGTGTGTGCGGTGTGGTAGATGTGTATGCATTTGTGTATGTGTTGTGTATGTGTGTGGTAGGTGTGTTTATATTGTTGAGAGTGCAGAGTGGGCTGGGTGAAGCACAAGAGGACTTCGAGTTAAGGGAGTAGAGGGGACCTTATGCAAACACATGGAAGTGACTGGACAGGATGTCAGAGGGGCTGTAAGTCATTCTTAAGCTTGGGACGACACCTGAAAAGAAGAGAGAGAAGAGACCAGAGGGAGGCGGGTATTGGATGGTGAGGGTCTCCTTTGTCTGCTCCTATAGACTGATGTTTTCCACTGGAATGAACTTTTGGATCTGACTCTGGCATTCAGGAGAATGGGAAGAGACTTTCTCTTGATCTTCTTGTTTTCTTACCCCCCTTTGTCCATTTGTATGTATGTTTGTTGATTTAGAGAAAGTAAAAGGCATATCTTCCTAAACCAAAAGGACAAATAAGAGAATAAAGTGTGACTAATGTGTCAAGACACCCAGGTGATTTGAAACTAGGGTTACAGAAGCACAGGGAGATGGAGTGGGTAGCTTGCAAGGCTTCAAAACTATACATACACAAAGGTGTTCAGAAATATCTATCAAATGAACACTGTTTCCTCAGTGAATTATAGAATAAAGTCATGTGTTGAGACAGAAGATGTGATAAGTGATTTGAACTTTAAAATCTATATTAGTAACATTTGTAGAGAACTGATTTAGTCAATAGAACATGGAGCTAATTAGGCAAGAGCAAACCCCTTAAGTCCAGAGTACACTCTTTTTTTTCTTTTAGTTGGAATCTCATTTCATTACCCAGGCTGGAGGGCAGTGGCATACTCACGGCCACCTCAGCATCGACCATCTGGGCTCCAGCAATCCTTCTGTCTCAGCCTTCCAAGTAGCCATAACTACAGGCACATGCTACCATACCTGGTTAATTTTTTATTTATGTTAGAGATGAGATCTCGCCAAGTTGCCCCGGCTGATCTTGAACCCACACACTCAGGCAATCCACTAACCTCGGACTCCCAAAGTACTGGGATTATAGGCTGAGCCATCGGCCTCCCAAAGTGCTGGAATTAAGCCACCGAGTTCAGCTAGATTTTTTAAAGCTAGTTTAACTCTTTTGTGTCCCATGCCTCATTCTGCTTCAGTCCATCTTAGGCAGGACTCTGAGATTAGCATTTTTAGACAGATCATGGAAACACTTTTAGACAGACTGCACCGAATGCTGTGTGACACCGAGATGACTAGAGGTTACTGAATATGGAAAGTTAAAAAATGTCCCCAGCATTGTTCATGCCCTAATCCCCAGAAAATTCTAATATGAGGGGGAACACCCAAAAAACGTAACTTATTTATTAAAAAATTGTGTATTTATTACATGTTTAAACTTTAGTCACCTTCAAAGCACTCTCCGTTTGATACAGTCAAAAACATATCGAGAAACATATGATGCAGAAAAAAAAATAGAGAGACACTTTTTTCCATTGCTTAAAACAGTTTTTGAACTTGTCAATGTTGATGCCTTTTAGAACTTCTGCCATTTTTCTGTTATTGTTGGTGCTGTTTATTTGTTTCACTTCTTCCATATCTGCAAAAGTTGCCTTTTGAGGACTTTTCTCATTTGAGTAAACAACAACAACAAAAAATCACTCAGAGCAAGATTATGTGAATAGGGAGTGTGGGCATGACTTCATACAGGGGTCATGCCATTTTGGGTCAGAAACTGCTGAACACTCAGTGAGGAGTGAGCAGGTGTGCTGGTAAACCCTCTCATGAAATGGGCAAATGCTTGAAAGACTTTCCCAAAAATAAAAACAAATAGAAAATTCACTGAAGCCTCTCACAACAACACTAACTGGCACTGATCCTGATGGGTTTCTGGAACACATACTTGGTGATGGAAGCCTGTACTTCAAGGGACCAGCCCTCCAAAGATAATTCTGTTTTCATTTTTTTTTAGTGCTCTCTTGTACGTTACCTTTCATAGTAAAAGGGCTTTGCAGGTGTGACTAAATTAAGGATATTGAGATTACAGATTATCCAGGTGAGTTCAATGAAGTCACAGGTATCTCTATAAGAGAGGTGGGCTGGGGGTGAGTGCCATGAGCAGCAGATTACAGAAGCAAGAGTCTGGAGGGATTGGAGGAAGGTGAAAGGGGAGAAGAAACACAGGCTTCCTCCGGAAGCCCAATGACATGAAAATGTGTTCCCAGAGCCTCTAGAACTGTCCTGACCACATCTTGACATTAGCCTTGTGAGATTAGTTTTGACTTCTAGAACTATTCACTGATGAATTTGTATTGTTTTACTTTTGCAAATAAACACACTAAATGTGCATCTTAGGGAGGTCAGTTATGAATTTACTTAAACTTTCATGTAAATGTGGAAAATCAACCTAGGACAGATAGAAGAGAAAGAAAAAGATAACTCGCCTCACCCAGAGTAGGAGATGATAAACACAGATGCAGAAGGAGAAGCGTAGGGCAGATAAGGTGATCCTGAGCATGGAATGGAAAGAGTAAAAACAAAAAGAAGCATAGAGGGCTAGTGGTCTGGGAAGAGCCAGGAACTCTCCTGACATGAGATGAAACCCTGCTCAGGAATCCCTCATGACGTGTGGATGAAATTCTAGCACTGTGTAGTGGAGTAAGTAGGAAAAGAGAAAGTTGTCCTAAGAAAGGGGCATCTTCAAAGTTTACTTATCAAATTCACTTTGAAAAGTTTAGCCAGCCAGCTGTTGTGGCTCACGTCTATAACCCCAGCACTTTGAGAGGCTGAGGCGGAATGATAGCTTGAGACTAGCCTGAGCAACATAGTGGGACTCCAGCTTCACGCAAAATTTTTTTAAAATAAAAATTAGGTAGGCATGGTGTTGCACACCTCTAGTCCCAGGCACTCAGAGGCTGAAATGGGAGGATAACTTGATCCCAGGAATTTGAGGGTGCAGTGTGATCTCACCATTGTACTCCAGCCTGGACTACAGAGTGAGACCCTAGCTTTTAAAAAAAGAAAAGAAAAGAATAATAAAATAAAGCATTAACTAATCACCTACAATAGGCCTAGCTCTGTATTTGTTGATATAGAAAGAAGGCAAATTTATGAGTGGCTTACTAGCATCTACAACCTTTTCATATTTAGAAGAATTTAGTGACATCAGGCAGATTTGTGACACAAATGATATTGATTGCATATTGCTTCTGTTGAGGATTTTATAGAACTGGTTATTTGAAAGCCATATATTTTAACTCTGGGCAGTTTTATTCCAAAGAAAGAAACTGCTTGATTACCGGTCAAATTAATCTAGAAAATCTTTTTATAAAAAGTCAGATAAAAATCAAAACTAATCCACAGAATCACAAGACTTCATAGAGTATTTCATCCAGTTCCCTCGCTTAAAAAAATGAACAAATGGATCGAGAAGAGAAAATAAATGGTGTACAATTCACACAGCAAATATGTAGCAGAAACTGTAAAACCAGGACCTTTCCTCATGCATCTGGTAACATTCCCATCTTTCCATACTGCAAATCAGTTGGTGAATTTGAAAAGAGAAATGCCGACTTGATTAGCTAGTAAGAGTGCTGGTTGACATTTCTATAACTGGTGTGGACAAATACATTCTTATTTGGTTCTAGGATTCATTACAATAATGAAATAAAAATTAAGTAATGTCTGTGTGCCAAACTGTTTACAATTTAAATAAGACACACTGCTCATCTTGAAAAGAAGATAGATACATGCATATCTATGCACATAGGGGCATGCCAGATTGACTCAAAAATTTGTGTTGGCATCTAGCATTTAGACATTTCTCAAAATATTCATCATACTAACACCAAAAAAAAAAAAAGACCAGAAGAAATTATTTGAATAAGTAAACAACGAACAAAGACACTTGGGGTAAAAAGTTAAAAATTATCCTGAAGGGAGAGGGTGTCAGAGAAAACCTTGGCTCAGAAACAAAACTTACTTTCTCTGGAATGCTGAAGGGGGTTGGCACCCAGGCGTGTAGGGTGGAAAAAAAAAACTAAACTAAACTAACATTTCATTGCACATTCTTTTGAAATATCTGGATTATCTTTTACCATGATCTTGTCATTTTTAAATAAAAAATGTGTGACCTTAAAGAGTTTTAAGGAAATTTTTTTAAAAGAGAGGAAACTGAATATTAATTCCAACCAGGTCTCAAGGTCTAGTATTGTGGAAGAAGATATCTTTAAGAAAATGGGTATATTTGTAGATAGTGTGTGTAGCATGAAGAGACAAGTGAGAAATGCATGGGTACTTTTTACCAACAGGAAGAAAATCCTGTCTTCCTCACTCTTGCATAAACAGTGTGTCTTCAGCAAGTTGGAGTTCTCCCATGAGATCCTAGGACCCAGGTCATCAGCAGAATTTTTCCTGGAGCCACAGAGGGACAAATATTAAAAGGCAGTATGCTGGGAGGACTCAGGCAGCGGTGTGGAAAGAGCTCACAGCTTCCCAGGAAAAGGTGTTGACCAAATAGGATCAGTACAAGGAAGGAAAATAATAATAAACAAAGCCACACAGCAGCAGAAGCCACTGGGGGATCGCTGCGACACTTGGATGGATAGAGACACAACACTAACCAATCAGATGTGATTCAGAGAAATGCTATGCATTACAGTTAATGTGACCCTTCCTTAATGTAATAGGACTTTGGGAAGCATGGGTTTAATATGTATATGTAGGTTACTAAAGAGACCTAGACAAACAATAGCGGTAATACATGCTACAACAGAGAATTACTCAAGGTAAGGGGGTTCATGCACACATATATGTGCACATAAGTATCCAGGTATTGGTCTTGAAGACGTGTGCATTGATGTCTTAAAATAAGTTCTTTCTGGGTTTTTTCCAAAATGCATGTTCCTTTAAGGGGACACATCCTCTCTACCTGCAGAAAGAATATTTAAAAATTAAAATTTTAGAAAAGCGTGTGGCCCGTGTCAAGTCATAATGACTTCACCTGTAATAAAAGGTCTATTAATATGGATGAGTTAAAAATGATCAAGTTAATCGGTTTGAGACATGATGAAACTCTATCAGAGCAGAAAAAGAACTAAAAGTCTAAGCTTTCAAAAGCCAAGAACAATTAAATGCTCTCAAGGAAAATGTCCCAGGGAATTTCACAATTGCAGGCAAGTGAAGGTGAGGAAATAACAAAGACATGGCTCACTTAGTTCCCTGCCATGGTAAGATTGCCTCTTGTGCTGGAGCTGGAGCTCTGAATATGCCTTCATTTTTTGAGTATGCAAGTGACTAAAAGGACAAAGATCTTTTGCTTCTTATGATTCCAATATCTCTCACAAATGGTTGACAGAGGACAATTGTTTTGCCCTGTGCCTTGCGGGATTTTGTATGTAACTCAGAGCATTATTTTTTAAACTGCTTGATATGACCCATGAGCAGATTTTGAAATCAATTTGGTGTTGCAATATGTTTGTAAAAAAAATAGACTAGAGATAGAATAAGTGATATCAAAGAGCCTCTTACCTAAAAGGTTAATTTGTGAAGTGTTTATTTCTATGCATGCATGCATTTGAACTGAATCACAGTATTAAAAATGTTTTCTTAGAATACGCCATGGTGAAAAACCACTTGAATGCAACAAATGAAACGGGTGAGGCTCACCTTCCCAGTATCCTCCAGGACAGTTTCTACATGTTCAACATAATATAAAGAAGTGGTTGTTGGTTGACTTGTGTACCCTACCCAAAGAGATTTGTTGGAATTCTAACATATAACACCTGGGGATGTGACCTTATTTGGAAATAAGGTCTTTGCAGATGTGTGTAATCATGTTACAACGAGGTCATCTAGAGTAAAATGAGCCCAATTCAATATGATTAATGTCCCTCTTAGAAAAGGAGAAGAGACGCAGAGACAGACAAAGAAGGAAGATGGTCATATGAAGACAAAGGCAGAGATTGGTGTCATGCTACAACAAAAGGTGGAACGCCTGAACACTTGGGGTTACCAGCAGTTAGAAGTAAAGAATGATTTCTATTCTCCTCTAGAGAATAGGGAGGGAGTGCAGTCCTGCTATCACCTTGATTCTGAATTTCTAGTCCCCAGAACTGTGCGAAAACAAATTTCTTATGTTTTAAGACACCCAGTTTGTGGTATTTGTTATGACAGCTCTGGCAAACCAATACAGATGGAAATTTGGAGGAGGAAGTGAGGACAAGATATAGGAAGTGAAAACAAAGTAGCTACTGGAATTGTGGATATTTGTATACCGCACCACACAATGTGCATTCTTACACAATGTCTCCAATTTTTATTATAGTCTACCAGAATGTTGAAATATTTTTAAGAAAAATTATCAGGAAAGCAAGTTAAAAATTTGTTTTTCATGCAATGCAAAACAGAGACCACGGAAATAGGAGTCCTCAGGCCATGAGAGCCTACCTCTGGGAAAGAGCAGGGACTTTTGTGACATCTGCAGACTCACAGGCCACACAATTCTCTATTGGGCTGAGTTCAAGTCAATTAGAGATGAATATCAAAAAAGAAAATGGCCCCTAAGTGAATCAGTGTGCCCTGCATTACAGCTAATGGTGTGTTTCTGGTACCCACAGCACCTCGTTTTGTCATAGGCTCCAGAGAAATAAATGCTGCTTGCTGACTAAATGACTCTACCTAATAACCATGGCAGAATAAAGCAGGAGAAATGGAATCGATGACTACTACATTGGTTTTCAAACTCTCCATCGAATGAAAAAAATTAAAAAGTAATACACTATGATTTAGTGTGTAAAAGTGGTTTTCAGCCTTACATAAAATGCTAGAATGGGCCAATCCAGGTGGTTCCTCACACCTATAATTTCAGCACTTTCGGAGATCAAGACAAGAGGATCACTTGAGCCAAGGAGTTTGAGACCAGTCTGGGCAACATAGCAAGACATCATCTCTAAAAATAGATAAATACATAATTTTAAATATTTTAAAAAATTTAAAATCAGCCAGGTGTGGTGGTGCACACCTGTAGTCCTAGCTACTCAGGAGGCTGAGGCACAATAACTGCTTGAGCTCAGGAGATTGAAGCTATGGTGAGCTGTGATTGTGCCACTGCACTCTAGCCTGGGTGACAGAGTGAGACTCCAACTCAAAACAAAGAATGCTAGAAAGAAGAGAGTATCTATCTATTGGTATGTGAGAGACCTAGAAAGGGTTCTTACCCTAGCATCAACCCCATTTGCAGACAAAATGTCTAACATTTCAGTGTCAGTCATTTTTTTTCTTCAACACATTGCTGCTTTCAGACAATCATGGTTGAAATTCAAATAAACCTTGTGCTGGGAAAAATTCAGAGACTGAATTTTTAAAATGAGATTGATTTCTTGACAAGGAGTGATGAAAATGAGAAAATAAGTCATAAGGTTCATCTACCAGTTCAGCATATTCACAATGCGTATTACCATGAGATTTGAGGATGTAACCAGGGCCCCCAAATAGGCCTAGAAACAATATTTTCCTGGGTGGATGTGTAAAACTAATAGGATGTTTTTAGTCAGCAAAGTACCCATTAAATATCAACTACATTTTACAATAAAAAAGAATTCTTTGAAAACAATTTTGAAGCATGCTTCTCTACAAAATGGTAGTGTATTTTCAATGTTCTACTTATATCTTTAGTCAAAACCTAACATGAAGTTGTGATGGTGCCTCATTCCAAGTATTCTTATCTGCACAATGGATGCCTCTTGCTAATTATCCAAATTAGCTTCAGTTTTTAGTGTGTACATTTCTGTTAGCTTCAAGATCGTAATTCTGGGTTGTGTTTCACCTCAGTTTTTAAATAACTTTTGTCTCAATGTAACTTAACTTCATGTTTTGATATCTTCAAAAAACTATTTTCAAACTACTTATATAATGAGAATTTAGCTCCTGTTTTATTACAACAGGGTCTGAACAACGTTAAATGTTCTATCCATTGAAGTGTAGTGTGCCATCGCTGAGAGATCTGTGTTGTAAGATATAATACATATTTAGTGTCACACCATTAGACAATATATAATCTAGAAGTAAACCATGCAAAAAAACTCTGAGAAATACATTATGTAATTAAGAACTGAATTGTATGGGTGATACAGATTATAAGAATTATAGGAGTCCAGGGGAGAAATTGATCCATAAATATGAGAATAGTCCAAGGAACATTTAAAAGAAGGTACAACATAAGAGTTCATCAATAATGCCCTAGGGTGAATTAGTTGACACTTTTTTCTTTCCTCTGGAAAGTCTAAACAGGACAATGAGAGTTAGGAAGACTTCAAAATGCAGATACTGGTATTCCTGGAGCTTGAGGCACCAGTGGCAGGCAGTCTTGGCTGAGATTCCACCTGGCTGAGGTGTAGGGATCCAGAGGACTACCGAGCAAGGCCTCAGTAGGGTGAAGGCATGGAACGCAGAGAGGAGATCATGTGAAAGAAAATCTAATGTACGTGAAACTTTTTCTAAACCAGTACAAGATAATCAATGATCCAGCAGAAAATGGAGAAAAATTATTCGCTGAAAGTGGGGAGGAAATGTGTGCCACTGAAAGAGAAAACAAGCTATGGGTTACTTCAGAAAATTACCAAGGCTATGTCCTAGCAACAGGCCTTTCAGCTGACAATGTCATAGAATGGATCCATTTGGAAAGACTCTTCGTTATCAGACATTGCTTAGTCAAGGGAAGAAAACAAAGGCAAAGATCAAAGGGCCTTTCTTTTTTCTCCTTAATTGAATTTGCATATGTATAAGAAATAGGTCCACATAAAGATGAAAATGGTAGACACTGGGGACTCCAAAAGTGAGGAGCGTGGAAAGGATGTGAGGTTTTAAAAATTACCTACTGGCAGGCCAGGTGCGGTAATCCTAGTATTTTGGGAGGCTGAAATGAGAGGATTGCTGAGTGAGGAGTTTGAGACCAATGAGACTGAGCAAATAACTAGAATTTATCTCCAAAAAACATAAAAATAAAAAAAAATAACCAGGTATGGCAGTGTGTGCCCATAGTCCCAGCTATTCAGGAAACTGAGGCAGAAGGATCACCTGAGCTGAGCACAGGAGCTCGAAGCCGTGGTGAGTTATGTTCATGCCATGTCCTCTAGCCTGGGCAACAGAGTGAGACATTACAATAAAATAAAATAAAATAAAATAAAAGTCTGTTGGGTACAATGTTCACTATTTGGGTGCCGAGTACACTAGAAGTCCTAACCTCACAATTATGCAATATATCTGGGTGACAAACCCACATGTGTACTCCCTGAATCTTGTGGTATTCTTTGTTGTTGCTGTTGCTTTTTTTTCCCTATGGCTAAAATTTTCATTTTTTTGTGTGTGTTTATTAATACATAACAGATATACATATTTTCAGGGTACATGTGATAACTTAATGCATTCAAATGTGTTAACTCAAATAAGTGTAATTAAAATGTCCATCATGTTAAACAGTTGTCTTTATGCTAGACACATTCAAATTCTTGTCTTCTGGCTATATTGAAATATACAATAGAATATTGTAAATAGTCACCCTACTGATCTATCAAGCACTAGGTCTTGTTTCTTCTTTCAAATGGTATGTTTATACTCATTAGTTAAGTTTTCATCATCTCTCCCTCTTCCCTACTCTTCCTGGACACAGGTAACCATCAGTCTTTTCTCTATCTTAATGATATCCACTTTTTTAGCTCCCACATATGAAAGAGAGCACGCAGTATTTGTCTTTCTGTGCCTGGCTTATTTCATTTAACATAATAACTTCCAGTTCCAACTGTGTTACTGCAAATGACAGGATTTCATTCTTTTTTATGGCTGAATAATTATTTCAATGTGTGTATGTGTGTGTGTATCACATTTTCTTTATCCATTCATCTGTTGATGTACAGTTAGGTTGATTTCATATCTTGTCTATTATAGATAGTGCTTCAATAAAATGGGAATGCAGATATCTCTTCTACATACTGATTTTTTTACATTTAGAAAATTCTAAAGACTTCACCAAAATAGACCTGTTAGAACGGATAAACAAATTCAGCAAAGTTGTAGGATACAAAATTAACATAGAAAAATCATATATGCCAACAAAATCAGAAAAAAAACAAAGAAAGCAATATAATATACAATAGCTACAAATATAAAATACCTAGGAATAACTCTAACCAAGGAAGTATAAGACATGCACATGGAAAACTATAAAATACTGATGAAAGACATTGAAGAGGACACTAAAATGAAAATGCATTATATTTTTATGTATTGGAAGAATTAATATTGTTAAAATGATAATACTACCCAAAGAAATTTACAGATTCAATGCAATTTCTATCAAAATACCAATGACATTCTTCACCGAACTAGAAAAAGCAATATTAAAATTTATATGAAACCACAAAAGACACAGAATATCCAAAGCAACGCTGAGCAGAAAGAACAAAACTGGAGATATCACACTATCTGACTCTAAAATACACTACAAAGCTGTAGCAACCGAATCATCATGGTATTGACATAAAAACATTCACATAGACTGATGCAACAGAAGAGAGAACCCAGATATAAATATACACATTTAACCTATTTTTTTTTCTTTTTTTCCTTTTTTTTTTTTTTTTTTTGAGTTGGAGTCTCACTCTGTCACCCAGACTGGAGTGCAGTGGCCGCTCCCGGCCACCGCAGCCTCAACCTGCTGGGCTCCGGTGATCCTTCTGCCTCAACCTTCCGAGTAGCCGGAATTACAGGCATGCGCTACCATGCCCGGCTGATTTTTTTTGATCTATTGTAGAGATGAGGTCTTGCTACCCAGGCGGGTCTCGAACCCGCAGGCTCAGCCAATCCACTCACCTCAGCCTCCCAAAGGCACGGGATTACAGGCTGCCTATTTTTTATAAAGGCACCAAGATACAGTGAGGAAAGGACAGGCTCTTTAATAAATAGTGCTATTAGACTCCTTTTTTTTTAAAAACATTTATAGTGTTTTTTAAAGAGATTTTAAAAAAAATTTGTGGTGATGAATATCCTAATCACACTGATTTGATATTTACAAATACGATGTAGTAAATGATCATATATACTCTGAACATATGCACATCTATTATGTATCAATGAAGAAACATAAAAAGATATAGGTCTAATAATCCAATAAAATTTGGCTTCATGTTCTGTTATCTATTGCCATTTATGAGCAATTTATTTTATCAATGCAGAAACTGGATACACTAGTAGGTTGAAAAATTAGAGGTTGAATCCAGAGGTAGACAGGGCATATCAGATTCATGTTGCCAGATATGTCACAGGCTCTATCCACCTTTTTCCTCCACCATCTTCTCACCTAACATTATGATTGATTGTTGCTGCTGGAGCTCCAGTCATTATAGTAGGATTTCAGTAGGAAAAAGGGAGAAATAGCAAGAGGCATGGCAAAAAGGCAAGGACAAGTTGCCACCTGCCTGAAACAGATAATTTCCGACTTTCCATCCAACCCTATGAACCTAAAGACATTGTAGTCCTGATGCAACAGAAAGAGTGCTTTAATATTAATATAGAATAGCTGAAACACACTTCTATACTCTTAGCACTATGATAAAGATATGGACAATTTTGTTAAAATAAAACCTGAGGAATACGTATTTCTACATGTTAGTATTTAGAAAAGTGTAGATTATACTATAATTATCATTGCAACCACATTTATAAAGTGTTTTATCTGACACAAGCACTAGGCAAAACACTTTACATTAATTTTCTCTTAAAAATATCTTATTTGGAGCACGAGACAAGTTTTAGTATACCTAAATATAGATGAGAAAGCTGAGGTTTAAAGAATCTGCCTTATATCACTCAATAATAAATAACAAGACCAGAATTCGAATGAATCTGCAGATAACAAATGCATTTAATGTAATGTATATAAAAAAGAAAGAATGCTTAAATAAAACATTTTAGGCCAGGTTCAGTGGCTCAGCCTGTAATCCTAGAACTTCGGGAGGCCGAGGCGAGTGGATTGTCTGAGCCTGAGGGTTTGAGACCCACCCAGGCAAATTAGCGAGACCTCATCTCTACAACAAATCAAAAATTAGTGGGGTGTGGTAGCGTGCACCTGTAGTTAGGGCTACTTGGAAGATTGAGGCGGAAGGATCGCTGGCCACCGCACTCCAGTCTGGGCGACAAAGTGAGACTCCAAATAAAAAAAAAAAAATGTAAGTGCTTCTTTGCAAGTTTAATCATGGAGATCGGCAGGAAAGGTAGTCTACCTGCAGCTAGAATGTTTACCTATGCCTGTCAGAAACATATATCCTTTTTCATGTGCCATAGATTGAGTGAGAAACTAAAATATGAGTGCTAATGACCAAACCAATTTGACAAAGAACAAAAAATTTGCTGTAATAGATCCTTTGGGAACCAAACAGAAATTCCAAAAATTCCCTTTAACTAAAGAACATTCCCCTCTTTCCAGATTGCAAAAAGAAGCTCTGAAACATCTCTATTAAGAAATGTCAAGAGGCTCTACAGTGATTGAATCTTGAGCTCAGTAAATAAAAGAAAACAGAGCTATTTAGCTAATGAGAACTTTTTAAAACACCAATTATGAAAAATGAGCATGTAGCTTAAAAGACATGAAAGGAAATTCCATTTGTCTTATTAATACAAGCCATGAGATCTTATTTTTTAAACAATCTTATGTGAGGATTAAACTATTCCATTAGTGAATACGATTAGCTCTTTTGTATTAACTCACAGACATCATTTCCATTCAATTTCATAATTATAGAGCCACATAATCTTTTTATTGCATTGTCTTAATTAAATATTTTCTTCCTTAATCAGATGCTACTGAAGAAAAAAAAAAAAAGACAAATCAAGTAAAGAGAAAGTGAGCCAGGTAATAGACATCTATAAGTTATGTGGAAAGCAACTGTGACATTCCAATGAGAAAGAAGACTTAATTGGAAAATAAAAGAAAAAAAATCAAACCAGTAGAGAAAGAAGGAAATAGAGCAAGAGAGGAAGAGAAAGGAAGGGGAAAGGAAGGGAGGGAAGAAGAGAGGGACGGAGGGATGGAGGGAAGAAGGAAGGAAGGGAGGGAGGGAAGTGGGATGGAGGAAAAAGGGAAGAAGCATGAGAGGGGAAGAGAGGAAGGAAGAAAGGGAGGGAAGGAGGGAAGGAGGAAGGAAAAACCAAAGGAGGGAGAAAGTCAGGGAGGGATAAGAGAAGAAGGAGTAGAGGAGAAGGAAGGAGAGGAAGAAAGGAAAGAAGAGTGGGAGGAAAACAAAGAGGTAGCAACAGTAGAAGAAAGTAGGGAATTTAAAAATCAATTGGAAATATACAACTTAAAAGCAGAGTGGGTTTTTTAAGAGGTAGAAGGTTCCACCCTGTAAGTATTTCTCTGTCTCATTCATGTTTCTTCCTCAGCTACTCACATACATTACAAAGAGTAGACATATGTGGTGTAGAATGCTGGGACAGGGAAAACAAAATAAAACAAAGCAATGCCTGACCGGTAGTAAACTGATTATGGTTCTGAAATAATAACTTCATGCTCTTAGACTAGTAACGTGATCTCTGTGGGCCTTACTTATATGAGTCATGGTTTCTTCATGTATTCGATAAATAAATATAAAGACTACGGCTTTAAGAATTTGAGATATTTATTTTCTCTCTCTCTGTCTCTGTCTCTCTCTACCCCCTTCAGAAAAACTCCAAGGAAATGTCCATTTCTTGTAAAACACTTAATCTTTAGGTGTCTATAATATCTCACTTTATTTATTCCAATAGTTTGTTTACTTGCTTACTTTTCTCTCTCTCTGTTTGTTTGACTGAGACTGATTGACTTAAACATGCTGACTGAATAGAGGGGTTGGCTTTAAGCATCTCTTCAATCCTCTTTGCTCCTATCAAATTCAGCTTTCACATTCCTCCTCCTCCTGGAGTTCCTCACTCCCCTTACTTCCCTGCATCCCTGTTACCTGCATGAAGCACTACCCGTCCCCACCTGAAAGCTCCTCTCTTCAACTAGACATTCTTAGGCTAGGTCCCTGCTAGCCTAAGGTCCCTGCTATTCACCAGTTATGAATGGCTACCATCACTTAATCCCATACTCTCATCCTTTGCCTGCTCTAGTAAGTTTGAATTAGCACAAATATGAATGAACCAAGAATTGTACTCTTCTTGGAAAATATTGGGATTGTTTTTCTGATACCAAAGCACCAAAGCATACAACTTAAAGTAAGGAGGGAGCTTTCTTCTAAAAAAATGAAACACAACTGCCAATCATCTTGGGAAGAAGTTAACATTAGTTCAGAAAGTGAGAATCTGTTCTTTCCAATGATTGAGCTAGATGCTGATCTGTGGAGTTGACTTAGATTATTTGAGAGAGAGGGAGAGAGAGAGAGAGAGAGAGAGAGAGAGAGAGAGAGAAAGAGAGAGAGAGCGCTTTATGAGCTCTGGTAATATCAAGTCAAGCCAGGATCCAACTTAGGACAAAGACGCAAATCTTTCTTTCTTTTGAACCTGCATTCTAGACTGTACCATTCTATGAATTCTCACTAAGGTCATGCCTTCTACAGGCCGTACTGTTGGACTTAGAACCAAGCTCAGAGTAAAGCTGTGCTAATAATGCTGCCCCCCTTCCTGTGAAGGGAGCTGGTATCATATGTGAATTCCAACTGTGCTCACCTGCTAAGCCGTCTTAAAGAGCCAGTGGTGACAGAGTCAGATATATATCAACAAGCTGAGTAAACAGGCAAGGACATGTCAGGGTACTTCTTAATGTCAGGGTACTAGAAACCTCTTAAAAATGAAGGAAGGACATTTTAAGGAACACTAAGATCAGTAAGGGCTTTAGTCAACAGAGGTCTAACTAACTACAGGTATAAAGATGCTTAGCTCTTCAAGGAATTCTAGTAAATTTTGGTGGATGTGGAGCAAATATAAAAATAATACTGACAAGATCCACATATTAGCATTTTTAAATAAATTTATAATATTTTAAAAACTTTTAAATATTCACTATTTCAATTTAGCTATATAATGATGGATGAATGGTAGTAATTATTATAACCAGTTACATGATTTCTCAAATTATGGCAAATATTGAGGGCCATGGGAGTTAAAGTACTTGACAGAATTATAAAGCTAGTGAGGAAGTGAGCTAGTATTTACCACCCAGTTCCTGAAATACAAGTTCAATGTTATGTCTACTGGCATAATGATAGAGTCCTCAATAACACTCTTAGCTGAGAGAATGAAATGGGCATGCATTCTCCCAATCAAGCAATCATATTCCTAGCACAAAAGAGTGAAGAAAACTGAAAACTGAATGATTTCATAAAGATGATCTTTTTTCTGGTCATATATTTCTCCTCAATTCCTTTCTCAAAGTCTCTATAGTTCAAGTGTTCTATGATGGCATGAAAACTAGGGAATTCAAATCAGCAAGGGTAGCTGGGATTTCTGTCCTAGCACAGGATACCTTTACTCATTAGAACTAAGTTCAGGGCAACCCTTTCAGGTCCCCTCCCACCGTGGGAGCTTTTGTGTCCTCTCAATAAATCCTGCTTTCTCACTTAAAAAAATAAATAGAAGAAAGAAAGAAAGAAAGAAAGAAAGAAAGAAAGAAAGAAAGAAAAAGAAAGAAAGAAAGAAAGAAAGGAGAACTAAGTTAAGTGCAGGTGACAGGTATATTAATAGAGCAGTGACTGAAATAACACAAAATTTTATTTTTACTTAATTATTTTACATAGATGTAGACCTCTCATTACACATGTTTTTCTTTCTCTCCAGGATTTTCTCTTCTTCTTGAAACATTTGTAGCTCTCCAGTGATTTAAAGTATATATTTTAAAATTATATTTTCTCTGCTGTCATTTTCTCCAAAGTTTGGTATATTCCAACTGGAAATGGAAGCCTGATAAAGATTTTTTAATACACATAATATACTAGAAAAAAAATAATAAATAAGCCAGGCTCCGTGGCTCAGCCTGTAATCCTGTGCCTTTGGGAGGCTGAAGTGAGTGGATTGCCTGAGCCCACGGGTTCGAAACCCGCCTGGGCAGGCGAGACCTCATCTCTACAATAAATCAAAAAATTAGCCGGGCATGGTAGTGTGTACCTGTAATTCCGGCTACTCGGAAGGCTGAGGTGGAAGGAACGCTGGAGCCCAGCAGGTCGAGGCTGTGGTGGCCGGGAACGGCCACTTCACTCCAGTCTGGGCGACAGAGTGAGACTCCAACTCAAAAATAAATAAATAAGCCGGGCTCGGTGGCTCAGCCTGTAATCCCGCGCCTTTGGGAGGTTGAGGTGGGTGGATTGCCTGAGCCCGTGGGTTCGAGACCCACCTGGGCAGAGAGACCTCATCTCTACAATAAATCAAAAAATCAGCCGGGCATGGTAGCGCATGCCTGTAATTCCGGCTACTTGGAAGACTGAGGCGGACGGATCGCGGAGTCCAGCAGGTCGAGGTAGTGGTGTCTGGGAGCGGCCACTGCACTCTAGTCTGGGCGACAGAGTGAGACTCCAACTCAAATAAATAAATAAATAAATAAAAGAAATAAAAGAAATAAAAGCAGGCAGGAAGGAGGGAAGTGAAGAAAGGAGAAAAGGAAATAGGAAAAAAAAGAAAAAATAATGTTGAAGCAAACGGCTTTCAAATTCGAACCATCAGAAAATTTTAGGGATGTGATGAAAAGTGTTTGAAAAGCATATTTTAAAAAAATCTCCTGCACACTGGGAACACTAACTAGGGGGAAGAGGGAAGGGGAGCCAGGGTTCAGAAACTACCTTTCAGGGCACAACTTTATCTGGAGAATGGGTCATCTGAGACCCAATCTCCACCACTACACAATATGTTCATGCAATGAATATGCATGTGTAATACAAAATTTTTTAAATAATACAAATAAATAAATAATCAAAATAAAAGAACAAAGGCGAAAAATCCATATCCTCTAGTCATTTATATTTTAACATGAGTATTGAATCATGCTTCACAACTTATGGAAGAGGCCTCTAGAAAGTTCAGCTCTATCTTTCATCTAAAATTATCTTCCAGTTGGCCTGACAAGGGGTCTATTATAAATATAGTCTATCAAGTAAGTCCACTGTCTACCATGCGTGTTTTTTAAATTTCTTAAATTAACTTTGGACCAGAAAAGCAAAGGGAATCTTTGCAAAACTACCATGCTAGAGCAAATTGCTCTAGTAAACAGATTTTTTGAATACACCTAAATCATTTTTATTTTTTATCATTCTTTTTGCTTTTTTTCTTTCTTTCTTTTTTTTTTTGAATCGGAGTCTCGCTCTCTTGATGGAGTACAGTGGTATGCTCACTGTCACTGCAGTCTCAGCATGCTGGGCTCAGGAGATCCTTCTGCCTCAGCCCTTCCAAGTAAATGGAACTACAGGTGCATGCCACCATGCTTGTCTAATTTGTTTGATTTATTGTAGAGGTGAGGTCTTGCCAAGTTGCCCAGGCTGGTCTCAAACTCCTGGACTCAGGCAATCCTCTTGCCTCCAGCTGCCAAAGTGCTGACATTACAGGCATGAGCCACTGCTCTGACAAAATTTTTAATCTAAATTTATATAAAATAAGGTTCAATCCAAAATTAATTACTTTCTTCAGTTGTGGGCAATAGGCATAATTTAACACTATCTTTTAATCATTTTCATAAATTTTAATTATAATATACAATGTTTTCAGAAGCCCCTGAAACATATAAGCTATATCTCCCTTCAGTAAACAGTCACATGTGGATTTGTAAACCCCTTTTGACTGTTTATTTAACATCCTTTTTCTTCTTTCTTGTTACCAGGTAAATTTTTTTAGCAACATTAATGGATTCTGAGCCACTGAATGAGGAACATGCTTATTGACACACGCTTTGGGATTTCTACTTTTAGTTCACTCGTGAATGATACAGACTTTATTTCTTTCCCAGAGTGATTTTCATTCTGTGTACACACAGTATTCAATAACTAAATTTCAGTTTGCTAAGAAATCTAGAAGTCAAACAATGGAAACTTGGATCATAACTTCATGACAGGTTGGGTGGATTTTGTCATTATTGCCAATAAGGTGAAGTTTCACTTTTCTGTAATTCTCTGCCTGATAAATTGATAATTTCTTTTGCTACATTCTCACTTTCTCTCACTTTCTCTCACTTTCTCATTCACAGAAATGCTTAATAGCTTTTTATTCCAGCCATCTCTTGATTAAAATCATTAATATTTGTTTAATGAATAACACACAGTCTGAGTTAAATTAATTTTTTTTTAAAACTTGCTTGCAGACTTACACAGGACAAAGTATTGTATCCATAGAAGAGTAGAATGTGTGTATACCTGACAACAGATGGTCTTGGTAGCATAACTTAATTCTGGCTTTAATGTTAAGTTTTGATTAATTAAAAGATTTTTGTTTGGATAATAAATTATTCCTCTCAAATTGCAGGTTAACATTTGGAACAGCTTGCTAATCATTTGTCTTTTCAAAATACAGAGTCATTAAGATCCAAATTAACTTCCATATGCTAGATTTCTTTGTTTTAAAACTGTTAAAAATGTACTTCAGGAGATAAATGGCCTGGTCAAGGACTCTGGGGGGAGTTCGTCAATGTTATTTGAGGATGTTTGTGTTCTGCCATCTATCTCAGAAGAAAGAATGATCTTTTACAATAGAGTGACAGTCAGGGACATACCAATAAAGAAAGTGGTGTAGGGTCTATAAGGAACCCATTCTCTGGTTATCTGTCGCATGAATGATAGTTGCTGGAACACTGGTAAATCAAGCACAAGATTCTTGATAGGGTGGGTAAATGATCAATTTTATCTGCTCCTTACGATGAACTGGGTTACCGCTGCCACAATTTAGCATCACTTTCTGCCATACATCTTCACACCTGGATCAGATTCTTCACCATTTCAACTGATAACTAGATACCATGGAAGCAACAGTGGGGTATTTGCTACAAATAGCACCAGCCTCAGAGAATGGCAGATGGATTCGGAGTAGTTCCTCTAAGTAACTCTGTATATATAGCTTTCCCATTCATTCCTAAGGGATGGAGAGATAAAAATTACTGCATGAAAAGGAGAATTCATTCAAGCTGACCTACACATGAAACACAATGCAAGATAGGTGACCCAGGATAAAGAGTCTCAAATAACACTGGCAACCTTTGTTGAGCTGCAAAAGAAAGTTGAAGGGCAAGAAAGGCGTGAGTTTAAAGTAATACATCCCTATAGGCCTTTTTTCCCAGTTGCTTTAGCCCATGGAAACTTTTCTCACTTTATTTGTGTGAAGGAAGCATTTGCGATTCCTGTGACCTCTTGCCTTGGTCTTGTTTTGGCTACAATGAAAGTGTCCTTGACCTGTATAGCCTGTTTCTTTATGAAGAAAAAAGTTTTCAAAAACACTAATCTGCTTCTCTGGTCAGATAGACTGCCAGGAAATCTGGACTTCACCAGTTTGCCAACATGACAGGCTGAAAACAGGGATGTTGGTGCCATCACACGGCCCACATAGGAATGAAACAATTGTTAATGTCTATTCAGTGATCACTCTTGGACAAGCTCTATTTTAAGCACATATCATCCCATAACAACAGTAATGTATGAGTTTGACATTATTATCATCCCATAACACAGATGAACAGGCAAATGTGCAGAGAGGCTAAGTATGTTTCTTAGACTGACTTGTTATAAATATCCAATCCATAGAGGCAGGGGAGTGATGTAGTAGAGATAGGCATAGTGACAATAGACAAAGTGACAGCTGACAGTCTGATATAAGGAAAAGGCATGCAAAAACCCAGTATGACCCTACATTCCCGTTGTCCTGGTTCTTCCCATGTTCTTTCCCTTAACTTCACAGTGCAGCAAGGAGTCTTGCTGAACAGTGGTGAGAGATAAAGAGAGGAGGCATTTTGAGGCACCATGACAGTGTGCCTATCAGTGTCCAAAGAGGTGGGGTGCTGGGTGGAGTAGGAAGTGCCACCCAGAAGCACCCTGGCTGTGGATTCACTAGCACTCAAGGACACAGCACTCTAAGGCAGTGGAAGCTACAGGAAGCACATTGGTAGCCTTGGATACAGTATGCTGTAAGGGGTGATCATAGAGGAGACAGATGGAGGAGGTGGAGCACAGTTAGTTGTGAGATTAATTATACTGAGGAAATAAGTAAATAAAAAGTACACAGTATATAATAAAGTCAGGTTTCTCACTAGAAAAAGTACTTCAAAATACTGATATAGTTAAACACTTTTTATTTGATTTTATTTTATTTATTAGAAAATGAAGACATAATATCCAGGACACAAAACATGTTATCATAGACTCAGGTTTAGAATCCACATCCCTGAATTTCTATCTTGTTTCATTTATAACACAGCACAACAATAGAATTCACCACTTATTCACTTATTTATTTTATTAGCAAAAATTGATTATTTGTTATCTGCCAGGTTGTGCCAGGTGCTGGGGACATAGTTATGCTTTTTGAGAGAGAGACTAACCAATGGACTGTGTGGTAAAGGACTGAATAAGAGAGAATGTGCAGAGGGCTCGGACATGACAGTCTGGGGACCAACCTAAGCTCAGGACAGACCATCCCAAGAAAGAATAATCTTTCTAGAATCTGAAAATTTAATAAGATAGTTAGGTGAAAGGGGAATCCCAGGAAATTATGCCACTTTACCCAATAGACAGATAAAGTAAGGTTTTTCTTTCTAAGAAAAGCTGTTGGGTCGTGTTAGGAGGTCAATTTTTAGATCTTTACACAATTATGGACTTTACAGCAGCTTGGATGGATTCAGTGACCTATCACAGAAACAAAGAGCCGAGTACCACATGTTCTCACTGATAAGTGGACCCTGAACATTTATCATAATATTTCATGAAAGGGATTGGCAGTAGCTGGTCACTGCCAGGGGAGGCAGGGGGCACATAACACTAATAAGGGTACCTGATTCCCAACCAGGCAAAGTGACGACCAGTTGGAGGCCCAAACATCACCTGTATGATGACCACTTATATACCTACCCTGAAGTGTACCCTACATCTTCAAAATAAAATTTAAATATTTTCAAAGAAAAGCTACGATCTAAAAAAAATTAGAAACAAATATTAAAATTTTATACTTGAAGTATCTTTCTATCATAGACAAAACAATTTTATTGTGTTTTTTCACAATTATTTGTTGGTTTAATATGCTTATTTTCAATTACATGGAAGTGGCAAAATACTCTATATTTCCAGTAATTAATTAATTTCTCAAGCAATTGAGAAATTCCCAATCCTACTTTGCCTAGAGGAGAGGAACAGCAGAGGAATTTTGAGAATGACAAGAGTTTAGTGTGGCTTAAGTATAGTCAGGTAGCTAGAGTAGTGGCCAAGACATGAGCTTCCTTGTCAGCATTCTCTTTATCCAACAGTCTGCTGTGGTGTGGGAGGAGTTCAGACACTGTCTGAGTTCAGTGAAGAGTCTAGTGAATCCTGGAGACCGCACAGTATGATAAGAACCTGGAGTCTGAAGTTTGAATCTTCTTCTGCTACTAAGTAGCCGGGACCCTGGACAAGCTTCTTAGCCTCTTGGTGCCCGTTTTCTGAACTGTAAATTGTTGGACTTGAATAAGCCAATGACCCTAAGGATTACACTTAATATGTGGTAAATGGGTCATTGATTCACATTGTTGAAAGAGTTTAGCAAGGTGAATGGCATGATCAGCTTTTCATCTTAGAATATTTATCCAGCTTGCAGTGGGCAGAATAAGAGATGAGATTAAAGGCAAAAAGTTGAATCAGGAAAGTTACAAGGGGACCCCAAAAACCCTAGAATTTGCATATAAAAATTGTGTATTTATTTTTACATGTTTAAATTTCAGTTATCTTCAGAGTAGTTTTTCTTTGATGTAATAAACCTATAGAGACATTTTTTCCACTGCTCAAAACAGTTTTCGAACTTAACAATTTGTATACCTTATAGCTTCTGCCGTTTTTTGTTTCATCTCTTCCACATTGGTAAAATGTTTCCCTTTGAGGGCTTTTTTTTATCCAGGGAACCAGAAAAATAAGTGCTCTGGGTGAGATCTGGTGAATTGGATGTTGGGGCATGAGGGTCATGCCATTTTTATCAAAAACTGCTGAATATCCAGTGCAGTGTGGGCGGGTGTGCTCGTGAATTATCTATCATGAAATAGGCAAACACACTTAAAGAATCTCCAAAAAACAATCACTGAAGCTGAATGCAGCCTCTCACAACAACATTAACTGGTACACTGGTGCCAATGCATTCCTAAAACACTTACCTAGTGGGAGAGGACAAGGGACTTGTCATCCAAATGATAATTCTGTTTTTTTGTTTGTTTGGTTTTGTTTGGTTTTGTGGCCTCCCTTACACAAGCATGAGGATAATGTCTGGAATAAATTGAATGGAGAGAGTTAAGAGGGAGTGGAATTCTCTAATTGACAAGATTGATGTATTGATTGGGAGGGCAAGAGCTGGTGGGGAGACATCAACATTAACTTTCAGATAGATGACAACACATTTGTGTGGTAAGGGAGATGGCTGCAGTGTGGTGTCCAGTATTAGAATGATATTGGAATGTGAACTATGAAACCAGTACCTAATTCCAGGTTTTTGTGACTGTATTTTTGTCCTGTGGCAAAGCTGTTAATTGTGTGGATATTAGACTCCTGTTTCCTAATCTGAAAAATAGTGGCTGTTCTAAAATGTTTCTAAAGTTGCTTTTAGCTTCAGCTTTTGGCGGTTATGATGTGAATATGTGATAAGCTCCTATTAAATGAACAATGAACAAGGGATTTTCACTGTGGACCTGAAGACTGAGAGTGTTTAAACAAAGACATTTAAACATAGAGGGGCATCTTGCATTTTTTTTTTCTCATTAGCCTTTGGATGCTAAGTTTTTGGTTTTACTCGGCAAGAAGTAGAAGCCTCTAAGCAACTTCTAACCTTATAAATTGTTGAAGTCAAACTAATTTTTCCTATAGATGTGTTATTCTGAGTCAGGGAAAATGAGTTTTACCCTAAAGTTCTTTTGTTTTTTGAGTTGGAGTCTCACTCTGTCGCCCAGACTGGAGTGCAGTGGCCGCTCCCGGCCACCGCAGCCTTGACCTGCCGGGCTCCCGGCGATCCTTCCACCTCAGCCTTCCAAGTAGCTGGAACTACAGGTGCGCGCTACCACGCCCGGTTAATTTTTGATTTATTGTAGAGATGAGGTCTCGCCAAGTTGCCCAGGCGGGTCTCGAACCCGCGGGCTCAGGTAATCCACTCACCTCAGCCTCCCAAAGGCGCGGGATTACAGGCTGAGCCACTGAGCCCGGCTGCCCCTAAAGTTCTTATCTTTGAATATTCATTGTAGAATCAAATTATAAAAAAAAAACTCTTCAAGTTCATACTTTTATGATCATATTAATGAAAAGGAGAGTTAATTTTTTTTTAAAGTCCACAAAATTTTGAGTTTAAAAAAGCTTGCATGTTTAATATCAGGAGGTATGAGCAACTGGTAGGTTAATGGTGAATGAACTTTTTCAGTACAGAAACAGTAAAAATGCAACTGAGCCAAAGCTAAAAGCTAACAGGCAAGGCTTCATCGGGGCTTCTGCCCAAGCAAAAGGGAGACAGCGCTGACAAAGGTGATGATCAAGCTTCTCCCCAATCAAAGAAATGGGCAAGCTTTTATCGGTGTCTCAGAAAAGTGGGGGCTTCTCTCATAACTCATTCATTGCTTACCAAGTCAACTCCAAATATGATCATATTATGCTGTTTGCATTTCTCGAGGTAGAGGGTCATGCTACAGCTGCATGTGTAAGATAAAACTAAGAACGAAATCATGGCCTTCACAACAACATGCATGCATCTGGAGACCATCATACTAAGTGAACTATCACAGAAACAAAGAACTGAATACTGAAGTTGTCGCTCATAAGTGCACCCTGATCGCTGGTCACAGGAGCACAAGGAGGTTATAGGAAGACATAGGACACTACTAGGGGAGGGAGGGTGAGAGGAGGGGGGAGGATGTGGCAACACACTGAGTACCTGGTCCACTATCAGGGGAAGAGAGGGGTGACTAGAAGTCTGAACTTCACCTGCATGCAATTTACTTATGTAGTAAATTCTCTTATGTACCCCACAACTTTAAAGTAAAAAAAAAATAAAAATAAAAACCAAGTTTGGTCAACTCCTTTTGGCAACCGTGATCTTTCTGGTACCCTCTGACTGCTAGCTGGCATTCACATCCTGGCCTTGTAGTTAACTGCTGAGACAAAAAAAAGTTTTAAAATAAATAAATAAAAGCAAGCAAGTGCTGGCAGAAAGACCAATAAAAAGAATCACACAACTATTTTTATATAAACTCACAAATGTGTATGGTATGTATAAACACGAGTCCAAACCTTTTTTCTGATGGTGGAAGTCCTTGACTATCTTCAAAATAGCTCATTTAAGGATGGTGGTACCAATTCTGACTATCATACAGGGTTGTTGTAAAGATCAAATGAGTCAATGTGTTTAAAGTAAGGTGTCTGTTTTTAAAAATTGTAAGCACTACAAGGTTTCCATTGAGGGATCCTTCCACTTCCAAAGAGAGGAGCAGATTTTTCCTTGGAATTTCAGGCACTGATTTCACGTGGTTCAAATCATGAAAAATGAAATATTACATGGGGAGGAGCCCAAGGGATTATGCTGAGTTAAATGTATTTTCCTCATACATTCTAATTAATCACTGGCATCTCCTCTGTACTAGCAAAATGAAAATGTCCTGTGAAAAATTATGTTCTCTCAAGCTTTATTCTGAATTACTTTGAATAGATAATCAGATCAATGCCATGAGACAGGTAGCAATAATGATCTTTTGGAATTGTCATAACAATTAGAAAAGAAAAATGTTAAAACAATTTTTGGGGAAAAGTGTGAGGGAAGTCTGTGTTTTAAGATCAGAGAAAGAAGGTAAATGGTCTAGAAAGGTCTCAGAATGAGACTTGAGAGAACAATGAAGACAAACTTAGAATACAAACTTGGACTAGCTTTGTGTGACTTATGATGGATATTATACCGTTTGAGTTTCTTTTAACTGATTTGGAGACTAGGATGAAGACCTCTGACACTTGACTTTCTGAGTTCAATTCTATTTTCTTTACCTTGTAACAAGAGATAAAGCAAAAAAGAGGAAGAATACCCTGGATTTGTCTTAAATTCTTTATTTGTTTTAGGCAGTATATAGCCATAAGCTCAGGTGAGCAAGTCAGATCAGTCTATTTTATGTAACTTTATTTTATATAGTGAAGTTTGCACAACTGTTCTAATGCTTGCAGGGGCAAAATGGACCTCAGACATTCTGGTTTCTCAGTCCTCTGGGATCTAACCTAGCTTCAAGGAGATACAGTAATAGTTGCAGAAAATCCCACAGGTTACCTTAAAGTCAGCACTATCTCAGGCTGCATGGGCCCCTCAGATCGTCTTACATGGTGTCATGCTTAGGCCACCCACAGGCTATGTCTTGCCTTCCTTAACTCCAGTCAGCTTGTGGGCATTTCTGCCTCTCTAGCAGAACTGACAGAAGAAAAAAAAAAGATTTCCTCTATCAGCCCTAGATAACTCTTTCAGTCTATGGTAGATAATCCCTTTCGGTTATTTCAGGGCAGTTTGTCCACACCTGGGACTCCCCTATTTTTTCTAAAGGTCTTTAGCTCTTCAAAAGCGAATACAGGTGACTTTAACTCCCTATTTTGCTATTTGCTCCCCTTCGAGAGAAAGTATAGGTCATGAACCTACCTCAGTAGGGATATAGTGAGGGAAAGATCAGGAGGGAAAAATAAATGAAAATACTATTCTGCCATCCATACATAAAAACATGAGTCTTAATAAATTGACAGTGTTGCCAAACCCCGTCAACCAGTAGGTGGAGCTGTAATCTGTCAGATAATAGATGAGGCTTTGGGGATAAAAATAAAGATGGAATATTATGTAGAGTTATTATGTGCTAGGTAGAGGTCCAAAGTTTTTACATGCATTAACTCACTTAATAAATAGATATACCCTGTTAAAGGAGTAAAGTCGTTTGCAAACCAAGGCTCAGGAAAGTCAACCTGCCCAAGGTCTCTCACAACTTGTAACGCAGGTGTTCAGTCAGAACCCAGGTAGTATGCCTCAAGAGTCCCTCTCCTCAAAATGAAATATACTGCTTCTTTATTTATCTTTAGTAGAGGAATTTCCCTTTCTTCCTTCTTTATTCTATCCTACATTTTATAAATGGCAAATAATTAAATGCACACCCTTAAGCTCTTCTCTGTGTTAACTTTCAGATAGAATATAAACAATGGTTATGTTTGTTTTCTTTTTACCTGACTTTCAGACGACTGTTTCCCACATGAGCCAGGTCCTTACATTCTTCCAACTCTTGGCTTGTGCAGTTCTTTCCATCATAAATCATCCTTTGTTCCTTCCTGCTAATAATGTACCAGTCCTTTAAGTCCAGCTCCATATGTCCCAGACTCTGTAAGATGAATCTTCTATCACTTGACTTCAGAATATTCTCATATTAGTTTGTTTATATTTCTCTCACACCAGTTATCCATTTTGATTTGTAATTCTATGCCTGGTCTAGCACACTGTACATTTCTTGTGGTAAGAATATCACAATCACAGAACCTCAACTGTCTTAACAAATAATAGGTACTCAATGTATGCTCATTTTGAATGAATAAGTCATTTTTACAGAAATCTGTAAAGGAAAAAAATCAGTGTCTCCTACTATTGAAATGGTGGATTTTGAAAGGTGTTTGTGATGTTTTGAAATTTATGCTCTTCTTGTCATTTTCCAAATGAAACAGCTGTCCCTCAAACTGAAGGCAGAAACTTGGTTTGAAAAGCAACACTTTCTCTGGGCCTGCAGATGTCTCTGACAACAGCAGTTGTTATACCTGACAGTGAATATTAAGGGTTTGGACTGCTTCATCTCTCACTTTCACAAAGAATCGTATCTCAATAAATCTTGTCTCACCAAATAATTATCTCATCTCTACTTTGTAAATACCACATTTTCTTTAAGGCATTGTTTTCAGAGAATTACTGACTGAGAAAGTAGCTAAGGATAAGGGGTCATAGAGCCTGTCTTCTTTCTACAGACTATGAACCTCCAAATTTGAATATTTTCAGGAGATAACTTACATAGACAACTCAATCCAGTTAAGCTTCTGTTCTTTTAGCAGATTCTTCCATTCAAAGAGGTCTTGGCTGAGAATTCCTTTGAATCAGCAAACACAGACTAATGCATTGCCTCCAAATGCTGATATAGACCTGCTTTATTTAGGAGTCTCTATTCTAGCTGCAAGACCCCTTCATTTTTAGCTGCAAATATCATGACTCTTTAGTTGGAACAGAGCTTTTGTTAGGTAAATGTTGAAAACGATGACAGTACTATGATCAGGTTGCTTCCTGCATTTGAAAACAGCTACTGTTCATATTCTATTTCCAGATCAGAATCACTTCAAGACAGAAAAATATTATTTATTTTTAAAATAGACCTCAAGAAACAGTTTTCAACAGGACTCTCAATGAGTTATTTCTGTCTGTGTTCAACATTGGGTTAATGAAAGGGGAAGAGGGAGCAGGCATGTCACATGGCAAGAATTGAAGCAAGAAAGAAGGGAAGTGCTCTTTTAAACAACTGGCTCTCACATGAACCAGTAGAGTAAGAACTCACGTATCACCCTGAGAACAGTACCAAGCCATTCATGAGGAACCTGCCCTCATGACTTACACTAGGCCCTACCCGCCTCCAATACTGGGGATCACATTTCAACATAAGATTTGGATGGGACAACATACCAACTATCTCAATAACTCATCAATTTTATGTGTGTTATACTCATTGCCACAGTTCTTAATACAGTCACCAATGATCTCCATAAAACTTATCCAATGGAAATTAATCTAAAACTTACTTGACCTCTCAGTAACAGTTGCTAATGCTAACCTTTCTTTGAGTTACCCTCTCTTCTTGCTCTGTGATAACCCATCCTGTTTCTATTCTTTTTTTTTTTTTTTGAGTTGGAGTCTCACTCTGTCGCCCAGACTGGAGTGCAGTGGCCGCTCCCGGTCACCGCAGCCTCGACCTGCTGGGCTCCGGCGATCCTTCCGCCTCAGCCTTCCGAGTAGCTGGAATTACAGGCATGCACTACCACGCCCGGCTGATTTTTTTGATTTATTGTAGAGATGAGGTCTCGCTTCCCAGGCGGGTCTCGAACCCGCGGGCTCAGGCAATCCACTCACCTCAGTCTCCCAAAGGCGCGGGATTACAGGCTGAGCCACCGAGCCGGCTCTGTTTCTATTCTTATGAACTGAGATTAAGTCCTAAAGTAAGTTCAAAATGTACAGGTCTGAAAGAGGAAAATGAAATAGGACAAAAATTTCAGAAATATCTTCTTGTTCTTCTTATTCCATCCATTATTTCTAGAATATTGAATCATGTACATGGTGTCTTCGAGTGCTCTTGTTATGGCTTCTACTTTCAAATATTTCTATACAGATGGCCGTATCACTCCTCTGAGGTCCATATCTATATATCTACCTGCCTACTCAATTTCCCCACTATTTCAACATACCTCAAATTCTATCTGACAAACGTGAGTATATGCTCTCATACATCCCTCAAGACTATTTTCCAGGATCTATATTTTGAGAAGCAAAACCTCCACTTCTGCAAAGCAGAAAGGTAAGGATGCCTTTTAGCACCTCTCAGTCTCTATCTGCCCATCTCTCACGTCCAATCAATGACAAAATTCTGACTTATGACTTAAACACCTCTTGAATCTGACTGCTTAGTTTCACCTACAGTTTAGCCACCCTAGTAAGTTCCAAATCTTTCTCATTTGGATTGTTATGAGAGTCTCCTAATGAGATTTTCAAAATCACATCTATCCTTTCACTAACCATTTACATGAGGCATCCAGAATGATATTTTAAAATTGAGATTTGATCATCTGGCACCTCTGATTAAATGCCCCAAATAATTTCCTATTGCTTTAAGGAAAGAGAGCTCAATCCTTCACACAGGCTTCTAGGCTCCTTTGGTCTGGCCCTGCCTTCTCCCCCCTTACCTTGTGCTACTTTTCCTAAAGCTTTCTGTGTTCAGCCTCACTAGTTTTTCTCCAGATTCCCAAATGCACCTAATTTCCATCTGCCACAGTGTCTCACTCATGTTATCCTGAGCAAGGCTTTTCCTGATTCCCTCTTCAGTGTCTTACACTGAGGACAGCTCTAATGACACTTTCTTTGAGATATATTTGCTGAACCTAAATATAATGTTACATCCCTTAGTTATAAGATTCCATATAACACTTAAAAACTTTGAAAAATAATTGTTTGTTCTCATTATATGCAGGCGCTAAATGGTCACAAAAAATAAATTAGTAGACATTGGGAACACCAATAAAGGGAGAGGTGGGGAGGAGGATAGGGTTCAGAAATTACTATTAGGTACAATGTTCACTATCTGAGGAATGGGCCATCTGAGACCTAATCCCCACCACTACACAATACGTATAATCGTATAACACACATGCACTTGTACCTCCTGATTCTAAAATAATAATAATAATAATAATAATAATAATAATAATACTGTTCAATCAATTGTCTTCTGTTTGCACAGTCTGGCAGGACCTAAGTTCTAAGCGAAAAGAGCCCTCCCTTTGTGTTTCCTACAGTATTCCTCACAGCTGACTAGTGTCTGCCTAAACTAGGTGGTCAGGAAGTACTGGTTGAGTGTTAAGCGAATTATGAATACCTCAGTGAACTTACCTGGGGCACTCGCTATTATGGAAGGGGACAGTCAGGTAAGTAAAGAAGAGGTAATGAGACAGGCGAATGGGGGACAGGAGTTCAAAACTTCTTCACCTTAAGGAAATGTCACCACTTAGACTGGTTCTGGTCCTGCAAAATTTCCTTTCTAGCTTGCACAATCTGACTTTCTAATCCTGATTTATACTGCTCTCCTGGTTTCTTGGGAATAATTAGCTTTGTATTTCCTTCGTGACTTTTCTTTCTTTCTTTCTTTCTTTCTTTCTTTCTTTCTTTCTTTCTTTCTTTCTTTCTTTTTTCTTTTTTTTCTTGCCACATTTCCCTTCTTCCTGAAAAATCTAGGTAATTCTTTGAACTAATAAAGTTTTTTTTCTCAGGTTTGGTATAATATAGTACACCCCAGTTCTTCTCAATCTTTCTCCTACTCTATTATGGTCAACATTGCTAACTCATTCAATTATTCTTATTTTATTTGTTTTATTATATTTTAAAGATGTGGGGTACAATTCAGGATTAGGCAAATAAGTGGTCATCGTACAAAGTTTGGGCCTCTCTTTGGTCCCCGCTGTGCCTGGTTTGAGATCAGGTACCCTTATTGATGTTATGTGCCTACTTCTTTCCCTGGCAGCATTCTGCTACTGCCTATTCTTATTTTTAAATAATTGTTACCATGATATGTTAAACAAAGTGGGTTTCAAGTTCACTTCTAATTTCTTTATCTTTTTAGTATATTCCAACCCACCACACCCATGCCCCCTCTTGGGTAATCTGAATGAAAGTTATGACATTTCTTGTTGTGAACATAAAATCGAATCCAAATGTACACAATAAAGACATAATTTATTGGCTCACATAACTGAAATGTCTAGGGAGAGAACTGGCACCACTTTCTCTTTACTGTTCAATCAGATGATACTTTCAGGGCTCATTTCATTCCCCATCTCTGATTCTGCCTTCTGCTGTGATAGTCTCAGTCAGGTCCCACCTGGTAGCAAAATGATGGGAATAGGTCCAGCTCATAAATCCATTCAAGTTTACACTCAGCAGGAGAGCATAAATCCACTCCACCGATGGCTCAGGTAGATTTAGTTAATAATGCTATATTGTATCCTTTAAAAATTCTGAGAGATTGGAAGTTGAGAGCTCTCAACATAAAAATGACAACTATGCCAATTAATACACTTATTAATTAACTGGATTTAATCATTCCATAGTGTATGTATACTTCAAAGCATCACGTTGTACAGGAAAAATACATATAGTTTTCTATGTTCATTTAAAAAATAAATAAATAAATTTGGGGACAAAAAAGTACTTGCATTGAGGACTCTGAAACTTTGATTAGCCTGGTAGGGAGCACATACCCACCTCCAAGTTGTTAAGTGTTGAAGGTAGAATGAGCTGATTGGTTCATAGGCATTGTTCACATGTTCTGCTCCTGGGGCTGATGTGAGAGTCAACTTCTTAATAACTTCACATCCTGGGAGTGCAGGTGAGGGCAGGAAGCCCTAACATGGTAACTGTTTCTCAAAGCAAGTGACTGGAAATCTTATAAGTCAAGATAGGACACATATTCACTATATTGACTTCCAATTACATCCTTACATTCTTCAAATACATAAGTGTTTTCTCTCTCTCTCTCTCCACACACAAACACACATACACAAATGCATACAATGGTTTTACATTATATATATATATACATATATATATGTATATACATATGTATATAATGAAAAAACATTGAATAAACTAATTGATGATTTGTGGCCTCTAGAATTGCAAATTTATGCAACAATCTGTGTAGCTATATGTCATAGGGGAGTTCAATTTTCCTAAAAGATCCTAAATGAAATCCAGGATTATTTTTAAGATTGTGACTAAAAAGATGCAGAACTCCAAAACCAATAGAAGCAATTTGTATTAATTTGCTATATTAAATAACAGTAAGTGTATAATAATATATAATAATAAGAGTAATAAGTAATACGATATGTAGTAAGAATAAGTAACAATTAAATATCATACAGATTTATCAATCCTTTGCTATAGGCATTTTTCTTTGTTTAGTTGTTCAAAAATAATAATGGCCATGAGTCTCCACTCTCATCTCTGTCTTAGAAATAGTGAAAGAAAGAGAAGTTGTCACTTGTTACATTGGGAATGGCATGGATATTCCATAGTGACTTCAGTTTATAAATGACCTTTTCCCCTGTGGTGTCATGTGTATTTCTCTCTGTAAAAAAGTTTGAGAAAGAAGGCAGCATGAATTTACCTGTTAGTATTTCTAGCTGCAATAAATGTGAATGTTTGATGTGAGTTCAGAATCAGCAGAGGAAGAGAGTAGGCATTTGTTCTTCTGCCTGAGGACATAGAGAGACATTTTGTGCAATCAATCATATTTTCAAGCCTATCAGCCCTTGCCAAAATAGCACACATATAACAATAAAGTAGCTCACTCCTCTACCAGAGCCACTTTCAATATATAGTAAATACATAATTATAATTCCACTGCCTCAACTCCATACTCTATTATTAAAACTATTTCTGGCTGCATATGGCAAACACTATTCTGTTTAGTATATGTGGCTTTCTTGAATGTTTTGTTCTGGACACCATTTACCATTGATTTGTGTCCAGGGGCATGTATCATGTTAACCCAACATAGTAATTAAATGACTGACGTTGTTCTATGTATGAATACACTGTGTCCATTATTACCGTTTTCCTTAATTCAGCATCATCTGTAGACTTCTAAATATTGCTTCTAAATCATCATCTGGTGCATCCTCAATAATATCCTTGCAATGTAAATGGCATTCAATTCTAGCTGTGATTTTTGCTTCTCAAGTTTCATAAATTGTAGGTCACAAAATAGATTCGTGTAGTAATGAAACTGCAGTGCTGAGAAAGACTTAAATGGTTCAAGGGGTTTGTCTGCTGCCTTTAGAATGACTCTCATTCTAAAAGTTTAGATTACATTTTATTTGTATGTACTATTAGAAAAAACCTCACTGCCATCAGTACTTACTGGGACTTATATCTTGAATATTAAAATTGTCTGCTTGGTTCTTCTGCTGCAGGGAATGCCTTTGACATGTCCTATTGTCATCCCTCCAGATCCACCATGTTTCTGCCAAAGTTATGCCTCCTGCAACTACTCCCAGGCAGTGACTGAGCATTACAGGGGCAAAAAAACCAGTCTATTTTCCAGCAAGATGTTTCTCCTTCAACAGGCGACATAGACTTGGGGTTTTCCATTGGCCTTGCCAAATTATCCTGTAAATGTTCTCTATTCAGACATTCTTCCTATCCCAATCCTCCTTCCATTCCTCTCTCCTTCCATGGATGCCATACCTGTATCACAGTACAAAAGCTTTTGCTTCTTCCCCTGCTCTGTCCTCCACTATACTCTGTCAAATCTAGTTCTATTTTGAAGTCTGCTTCTTGAAGGGCACAAACTAATGCAGCTTGCTGTCAAAAAATTTTTCTTCATTTCAATTATAATTCTACATACGAGCAAAAAAAAAAGAAATATCCCTGGCAGTTTGTTATTTGGTGGATTTTGGAGAAAAACTGCAGGAAGAATAAATATTCCTATATTTGAAAGCACTCTTTCTTCTTCTCATTAGTATAGATCCCTTTACTGAATATGTCAATACTAACCTAACCCAAATACTCAACATCGCATTCTTTATTTATACTGTATTTCATAGATTCTAAAGTAATCATTTTTCATGTTTCGACATCTCTGAAGTTGTGATGTATTTTACAAGCACTAGTGTGTCATAATTTAAGTGGCAGCCTTTTTTTCCTTAAAGATAAATACATTAATGGAATAGCTTATAATCAGTGGCATCAAAATTCTGTCAACTTCTATATCTTCTCCCTTTATGGTATCTTTGTATTTCAAGTGGTGTCTTTGTGTGTGTGTGTGTGTGTGTGTGTGTGTGTGTGTGTGTGTGTGTGTGTAGCCCTGAGGCCAAGCATTTTATATTTTCTCTATTTCCAGCTGATCAATGTTTTATATAATGGGAAAGGTATCTTTGTATTCCTTTATGTTTCAGTTCAATTTAGCCATCAGAATATAACACTCCTTTTCCAGATATCAGAAATTCACTCAGAAATTTGTAATGCTTGATTCCATAAAATCTTTTTCTATTGAATCAGTCCGTTTTGTGAATATGTGAATGTTTTGAAGACTTATAATACAAGTGGTTTTTCAGAAGCCAAATTCCACATATTTTAATTAAATAAAATTCTCATTTGCATTTTTTTTTTTTTTTGGTGCATTTGCTTCCAGGAAGAAGCAAAGATCACGTAAAAAATTTTAAAAAATTGTGTCACCACCAAAAATAGCAATTGTAGTATAATCTATTTCATAAGCAAATTAAAGATCAACATTAAGCAAGAAAAAACATACTTTAAAAAATGTAATGTAGCAATTAAGAATCTATTAAATAGAGTTACATTGACTTGAATTCCAGTCTGTATATTAATTAGGTAACTAACCTTAGGTATTTGATATGTGCTAATTAAGTGACCTCATACCTCACTAGGCAGCTGTTTCAATTCTTGAATTTATCATACCTCAGTTAGAAACTCACCCTTCTATACTGTCTTATGATGCTGGGACTGAAACTCTGTAAACAAGGTCTGCTTTGTCAATGGTTCCCTGTTGGACTCTTCACTTCAGGGAGATTGTAAGGCTGGAGGAGGGAAAAGAGACACTTTCCTTTCTGTCTGCTTGTTTTTCCCATCAGTATCACCATAGCAACACTTCTTTGCTCCAGCAGCAGCAATTCCTTCCTGCGACAGCAACTGATTCCAATTTGTGTTAGTTCCAATATTTGTAGAACCAGCTCTAGGGTGATTCCTTTGAGTCTATAGTGTGCTGGATCTGGCTTATACCAGCATGCACAAGTGTATTGGGCTCTTCTCTTCCCAACTTTGAGTTCCATGATGTCCAGTTGATAGCTTGACTTCAGCCAAGATGAGTGTATGTCCACAATTAATATCAGCAAATACTAAAAAGCAGGTCTACTCCCACCCCCCCACACACACACTCAGTGTACCAGTCCACCACATCTTAGAGTCCTCTTTTTAACTTTTTAGTTATGTAGTCAATAACATTACACTTAGTTAAGATGTCTTTAACATAAAAGCTCTCTGTTCAAGTAACTAGTGTGTTTTTGTACTTTGGACTGGACCCTAAATGATGCAGTATTATTTGTACCAACAAAAAATAAGGATTTTTAAAATACTTATACATTTCATGTGAGGATAAAATGAGACTACATAGTTGAGACACTTAGCCTGGTACATGGTAAGCATTCTGTAAATGACTATGGGGCCAAACAATATATTAAACTTTATATTTTGTAGTTTATTTTTCCTCCTTCCTTCATCTCAGCCAAGGCAAATGTGCCTTCAGAAGAACATTTGATGATGTCTGGGGACATTTTTAGTTGTCACCACTGAGAAGGAGTGCATAAAGTGGGTGGAGCCCAAGAATGCTACTGAACAACTTTGAATGCATGGACAACCCTTTATGACAGAGAACTATTTCAGCCCAACATGTTATTAGTGCTAAAGGGAGAAAAAAACCAGAATTTGATTCTTAATATTTCTTTTCTTCAAAAATTTTGGTTGAGCTGAAAAAAATTTTTTTAAGTCAATGGGTTCTTTCTTCTCCCCCTCCTCTTTTCTTCTCCTCCTCCTCCTCCTCTTGCTCCTCCTCCTTTTTTTAAATTCTGGGCTTATTGAGTAATTGAAATTAGAGAGAGACAAAAAGGAGTGGGGAGGAAGGGAGGGAGGGAGGGAGAGAGAGAGAAAAAATATTTCACACGAGGACCATAAAAGGACAAATAGAGGAAGGAGAGATAGGATTTTTTTGCACATTGCCAGTCTCTTTCTATTTTAATTTCAATAGCTTGAGAGACTACAGATAGTTTTTAGTCTGGGCTTTAAGTGTAACATCCACCCAGATCTGGGCACATTGTATCCAAGAGGTGATTGTTTTTGTCCCTCCACCCTTTTCCTCCCTCACCCTTCTGGGTCTCCAGTGTTCATTACATCATTCTCTATGTCTTTGTGGATCCTTGGTTTAGCATCCACTTATAAGTGAGACCATATAGGAGAGAGTTTTTTAAGAGATCAGAAAATGGATTTTCAGGAAAGATAAGACCTGTGACTTTTTGATGACAGTGTGCTAGAACAGTGGCAAAACTTCAGAGGCTATTGTCTGTATCAATAGAGGCTGGATTTCCGAGTCTTAGTTTTCCAGCCTGACAAAATTTCCTGTGCCCTTGTGTCTCCTAGAGTCCATGAGTAGCTTGAGACCATGAGCAGCAGTGACCAAGCAAGTCTTCCCAGGTTTTGCTGTTTCCACAGTCCTGGGAGAAGGAAGCCCCTAAAATAACTCTTATTTTTCCCACCAGCCAGGGGGTTGGGATTTGGAACTCAATTACCAGAAAATAAAAGTGATTTTATTTTTTTGTACTGCTGATTTTGTAGTCTGAGTAATGCCCACTTTCTTTAAAGTTATATACTGATTTCGGTGGGAGTAATTCTATAGGTTGTTGTAGTCTTGGATATAGTAATAGTATCAGCAGCTATAGTAGCAGCAATATTAGTCATGGCTTTTTGTGTTGCTAGTCACTAGTAGATTTGCTATTTTTTTAACCATTGGGCAAATTGACACACATTTCTCAAAATAAATCAATATTTCTGTCTTAACTGACACCTTTATACAAGTACGTTTGCTACCATAAGTAGAAAAAAATTGGAGCAAAACTAGAGATAATATGCAAGAGGCATTTTTTTCAGTGTATGAATATATAAGAATCAGAATGATATTTTCATAAAATCATACTGATTCTTAAAAAGCATTATTATTAATTTAATCTGTTGTGAATTTTGACTATAAAGTACTCATAGCTTTAATAGTATTATCAACATTGTATACATTTATAAACATGGATGATCATATTTTTATCAATTGTCATGTAAAACATGGGTATAAGAGCTTGATCAAGGGTTTTGAATTTTTTGTTGCAATATTTACATTGACATCAAAAAGAAATTCTCATATCTAACCAAAATTGTTGTCAGTAAAATCATGATAAAATATTGCACTGACCTGATTTCTTACAACAAAGAAATAAACAATCTAAGGAAATTGGTGCCAGTACATTCAGTGAAAATTGAACACAATTCCACATAAAATGAATACACAGGCTTGGTGACACGCATTTGGGGATGATGGTAGTGAGGAAGGCCCATGGATTTGCAGCAGAATAAATTTGAACAGAAAACTGCTTTCATCTCAGCCTTTAATGAAGTACAACTCTATCGACTATATTAATAGATGAAATTTCTGAGGTTCCCAAGATTAAAAACTTGTCCAGGGTTCCATAATACTGATGACCCTGAGAAGTTGTACGATATGAAACTTGGTTACAATATTATGTATTTTATCCTAAGCTTAGGTTACATTTGCTATGAGTAATAAACTCCTCATCTTATAGAAAAATTAAAAAAAATAAAATAAAGTAGCTTAGACAAGGTAAACGTTTATTAATTTTTTTATAAATGTAGCCTGGCTGAAGTCATTTCAGGTCTGACATAATGCCCCGTGGTATTGGAAGACAGATTCATTCTATACTCAAGGTCACTTCATTGTCAAAGATGTTGCAGGATCTCCAGCTACTGTGGTTACATTCTAATGTTTACAAAGGCGGACAGCTGGCAGAGGCAAAAGAGTAGCCCCCTTGTTTTAAAGATAATTTTGGGAAATCACACATATCACTTTTCATTACATCATTTTAGCTTTAAGAGAAACTAGAAAATAGATCATATTCCAGGTAAATAAGTATCCAGCTAAGAATTTGATGTCCTATTATTTTAGAACAGAAATCAGCAGACTTAGTATCGTAGAAAACAAGATGTTGGATATCTTAGGTTATGTGGGCCATATGGTCCTTGTCACATGCATTCAAGCACTTGTACTGCTATTGTGCAAAAGCAGTTATGGGCAATATGTAAATGAATGAGCATGGCTGTGTTCCAATAAAACTTTATTCCCAAAATCCTGCAGTAGGCTGAATATGACCCAAGGCCACAGTTTTCTAACTCCTGCTATAGAATATAAGAAAAACCGTTATTGAGATATAGTCATGGTCTCTGACACCATGTTATTGCCAAGTGCATTATAGAAGCACTATAAAAATCACCTTTTGTCAGGGTGATTACTCTCAATTTGAAAACATTTTTTTTGTAGCCTGACATTAGGGTGACTAAAAACTGAATTTTACCAGGACGGAGTAGTTTATACCTGCTTTTCTGACATTCCATCCAGTCCTCTTTCACCTCAGAGTGACCCCAAATGCAGCTATACTGTTAGATGATATTTATCAAAAGAAAAAGAGAGCCTACAAAGACTTGTGAATATATTTTCATGGCAAACTTTATATGCAAAGTTAAAAAACTGGCAACAAGTCAAACACATATAATCAGGACAGCGAGTAAAGAAAGTGGGGTATAACCATACAGTGGTGTGTTAGTAATGAAAAGGAGCAAGCTATTGACACATGGATAACTCTCAGAATAATTATGTGGGTCAAATCAAACAAAAAATACATATTTTGCTATGCCACTTATCTTAAACTGTAGAAAAGAGAAGAGATCTGTAGAGACAGAGACAGATCAGAGGATGTCTGGGAAGTTTGGAGGCAGAAAAGACAGAGCTAATGCTTACAAAGGGGCAAGAGAAATCTTTTGCAGGTGGTATGTTCACTATCATGATTGTGTTGATGGTTTCATGAGTGTATACCTGTGTTAAAACTTATCAAATTGTACACTTTAAATATGTGCAGCTTATCATATGTCAATTTAATTTAAATATAGCTGTTTTTAAGAGTGTCTGCATTTGAATCATAAGCTCTGTGGTCACCCTGCCTAGCATATGCCAAGAGAATGTTTGTTAAATTAAAATTCTATTTCTTTTTCAGTAGCTCCAAAATAGAAAGCAAAAGACTAAATAGTAAGAAAAGAAAAGGAACTTAGAAAAGGGGACAATCTCTGTAACAGATACATTAAAGTTACCAAGCTAAAATTATGCCTGGTGTGACTACCACTTTTCCCTGTAATAGAAAAATCATTTCGAATTCCTAAAATTACTCATGGCTGAGATGACTAGTTCTGCTACCAAATCAACTTCACTTAATTTATTGACTTAAAAATGGATATGACTGACTGCTCAGAAGTAAATTATTTTCCCCTAATTGGTCTCTCTAAGTGTCAATAAAAACAAATTGGTCATTATAGTGATGAATCCTGTTGGACATATCTGCATGGCTTAATATATAAAGGCTCATATTGTACTCAGTTGTATGTGCTCAAACACTTTACATTACATATGGGTCCTTTATTTCACTGTCTGAATAGAATTAGAATAACTCACCTCGAAAACTTTTTGCCCATCCTGAAAGTCTATGATTCTTTTACTGAAATTGACAAATTTACTCCTACTATATCTGCTTTGATAAGATGTGTCAACCTGCCTGTGTGCCAAATACTAAGCAAATATTTTCTTAACTCCTCAGGAAAATTTGGGATTTATTCTTAGTGTACTGTAATTCTGAATTATTGTGATTTATTTTTGCCCAAAATATTGACTTGGCCTAAGTTTTCCATTCATTCAGGAGCTACTCTTGATTTTGGAACTTTATAGGGTTTAGGTTCTCCAGCTTTATCTCTTGGACCTCATGAAAGTACATACTCCTACTGCTACTTATGTTCTTGGTCACTCCAGTGTGGAAACTCTACCTTGTCTCATCATTTCCCCTGGGATCTCAAATACCAAAGGACACACGTGAGCTCCCACTCTTCTGGAATAAAGTTAGCCATAATCCAATGAAAAAAGACCATAACATAGAAAAGGTGTGAATTTAACTTTTTTTGTTTGTTTGTTTGTTTGTCCTATCCATCTTTAAGATTCAGTTCAAAGACTACATTCTCTGCTAAACCTCCCTGATCACTCAAGCTTTTCCCCTGGCTGTTTCTTCTCTTTTGGCACATGTTATTTTATTTTTATTTAAATATTTATTTTTGAATTAGAGTCTCACTCTTGCCCAGGCTGGAGTGCAGTGGCATGCTCACAACCACTGCAGCCTCGACCTGCTGGGCTCAGGTGATCCTTCTGCCTCAGCCTTCCAAGTAGCTGGAACTACAGGCCCATGCTACCACGCCCAGCTTATTTTTTGATTTATTGCAGAGATGAGGTCTCACCAAGTTTCCCAGGCTAGTCCTGAACCCCTGAGCTCAGGCAATCCTCTCACCTTGGCCTTCCAAAGTGCTGGGATTCCAGGCTTGAGTCACTGCACACGGTCATCACATGTTATTAATTACCTGTTACGTTCATCTCTATTTCCTTGGATAGGTTTAATCTGTATTTCTCACATAGATTAGAATCTTTCCAACGTGTTTCTAAAGTATCATATGGTTTGTAATTTGCATTGTTCTTCTTAGTCTCTGATAAGGACAAGCACAAAACAGTTTAGTGAAATATTTGGTTAGTGTTAAATTGCTCCTAATTGGCACATTGATTGTTTATGTTTTTTGAATGGCAAATACTTCCTATTCCCTGCTTATAAATGTGGAAGATTTCATATATATGTGTGTGTGTATGAATTATATATGTATACAATTTAAAGATTACTGTATAAATATACTCACAATATTAACGCACATCTTGAAATTATATCTAAACATAATAAATTATAAGTGATATTAAGACTATGGACCTTAATCACGGGCTCGGTGGCTCAGCCTGTAATCCTGTGGCTTTGGGAGGCTGAGGTGAGTGGATTGCCTGAGCCCGCGGGTTTGAGACCCGCCTGGGCAGCAAGACCTCATCTCTACAATAAATCAAAAAATCAGCCGGGTGGGGGAGCGCATGCCTGTAATTCCGGCTACTCGGAAGGCTGAGGCAGAAGGATCACCGGAGCCCAGTAGGTCGAGGCTGCAGTGGCCGGGAGCGGCCACTGCACTCCAATCTGGGCAACAGAGTGAGACTCCAACTCAAAAAAAAAAAAAAGATTAAGGTAAAATATGCTTGATATGTTTTTTTGAAGATGGAAGTAAAGGATGAAATCCATTTTTGAAAGGTCAATAGTCAGTAATTTCTTTCTTTAAAATTGAAACCCTGAACAGACCAATAACAAGCCATGAAATCAAATCAGTAATTAAAAAAATAACTATCTGCCAAATAAAGTTCTGGACCAGATGGATTCACAGCTAAATTCTACCAGATATCCAAGGAAGAGTTTATACCAAAACTACAAAAAAAAAATACTCCAAATAATTGAGAAGGAAGAACTCCTTCTTAACTCATTCTATGAAGGCAATATCATCCTTATACCAAAAAATGGCAAAGATACAACAAAGAAAGAGAACTACAGACTGATATTCCCGAAGAATATATGCAAAGATCCTCAACAAAATACTAGCAGAGTGCACCCAGCAGCACATAACACACACACACACACACACACACTTAAAATGATCAGATGGACTTCATACCCTGGATGACAGATTGGTTCAACATAAGCTAATCAATACATAGAAGTAAAGACAAGAACCACATGATTATCTCAATATGTGCAGAAAAAAGTATTTGATGAAATCCCAAAACTCCAACCATCTAAGCACTGAAGGAACATTCCTCAAAATAATAAGAACCATCTATGAAAAATCCACAACCAACATCATTCTTTTTTTTTTTTTTCAGTTGGTGTCTCACTCTTGTCACCCAGGCTGGAGTGCAGTGACATGCTCACAGCCACAGCAGCCTCGACCTTCTGGGCTCAGGCAATTCTATTGCCTCAGCCTTCCAATTAACTGGAACTACAGATGCATGCCATCAAGCCTGGCTAGTTTTTGAGATCTATTGTAGAGACAAGGTCTCACCAAGTTACCCAGACTGGTCTCCAACCCCTGGACTCAGGCAATCTTCTTGCCTTGGTCTCCTAGAGTGCTGGAATTACAGGCTCGGCCACCACGTCCATGACTGATGGTACTGGGAAATTATGGGGGGGAGGGGGATGGGATTAACAGTAGCTAATATCTATCTGGAACTGGGAAAACACCTCTTATCAATAGGGTGCCTGAATGAAACGTAATTGTACACCTAACCCTTAACTGTACCCCACAAAACGATAATAAAAAATACTGATTAATTATAAAAAAAAGAAGAATCATAACGCTCATGAATTTTGAAAAGCTTCTGTGACTGATGGGAATTAGTAAAAAAAATCTTGAATTCTGTATGAGATTTCATTATAAATTAATAGAATTCAAAGTGTGTTTGTCTTTGCATTTGCACACTGATTTATTGCTTTGATATCAGTGTCTCATTAAATAATGTAAATATAAAAAAAATAAAAAATAAAAAGAAAATGTGGTGCATATACACCATGGAATACAATGCAAAAACAACAACAATATGAACAAAATAGCATTATATCCTTTGCAGCAACATAGATACAGCTGGAAGCCATCATTCTAAGTGAATTATCACAGAAACAGAAAACTGAACATCGTGTATTCTCACTTACAAGTGGGAGCTAAACGCTAAATACATATAAGCATAGGAATGGGAACAACAGACACTGGGAGCTCCTAAAAGGAGAGGCAGGGAGGGGGTAAAGGTTGAATAACCACCCATTGGGTACCATGCTTACCAACTGGGTGATGGGCTCAGTAGAAACCCAAACCTCAACATCACACAGTATACCTATGTAACATACCTGTACAGGTACCCGCTGGATCTAAAAAACACCAACAACAACAATTATTATTATTATTATTATTATTATTATTATTATTATTTTTTGAGTTGGAGTCTCACTCTGTCACCCAGACTGGATTGCAGTGGCCGCTCCTGGCCACCGCAGCCTCAACCTGCTGGGCTCCGGCGATCCTTCTGCCTCAGCCTTCCAAGTAGCCGGAATTACAGGTGCACGCTACCACGCCCGGCTGATTTTTTGATTTATTGTAGAGATGAGGTCTCGCTGCCCAGGTGGGTCTCGAACCCATGGGCTCAGGCAATCCACTCACCTCAGCCTCCCAAAGGCGTGGGATTACAGGCTGAGCCACCGAGCCCGGCTGATTATTATTTTTTTTTAAGTAACAAAAGGACCAAACCAAAACAATAAACATTCGTTCAAGGAAAGTCATTCTGCAGGAGTTCTCCATTATTGAGTCTCTGCTGAAGGTTCATTAAAGAACACTGTCCTATTCAATTTGTGATAGTTGATAATTTCCATATCCTCCAGATTTTCCTTTCAAGGACTGTAACATTCATTAATTCATTAGCAATTAGCCTTTGAATTACTTTTATATATCAGATACTGGAAATAAATTGGAGCTATAATTGGAGTTATATATCAGATACTGGAAATAAATTGTAGCTATAATGGATCCATTTTGTGGAAATTTCTGAATAATCTAAGTTGATTTTTATACTACATTTAGCCCATAAGAAACTGAGCATTCTTCTATGCAATAACTTTTGGAGTTGTTTTTACCCTTTAAGCCATGGTGGAATCAGCTGAAATAAAACTTGCGCATTTGAAGAGAGGCACTTATTAATAGGGTAAACTCATAGATGCTGTATTACCCCTTCAGTCTCCTTCTGTAGAATTCCCAGTGCTGTTGTTTTTTACTTTCCCCTCAGTTATCTTTCCCAATTTTTTTCTCTTTTCTTTCTCCAGTTCTCATTTTGCTATGTTTCCTTTCTTCTGTTTCTGTTCATTTTCTCTCTCCCACTAACATTTTACTTTTCTAACATCTCCTCTCTTCTCTGCCCTCATATATCTTCTCTTTTCTTGTATACTAATGATCCATAATTGACATGTTTTTCATTATAAATGTAACACACAGAACAGCACATTTTTCACTGCTAATTGAGCCAATACAATGGTCTACATAATTCTTAAAACAAGGCCTTATTATTTGAGTGAATTCAAAATAGCTGTCCGGCAGAATATGTTTTTTTCCAAGTGGTAGGCCTGTCTCCATTTTAGGACATCAAATCCTTGCACCACCTGGTGTCTGTTGAGTAAAGTGCAGTCAGAAATACTAAAACTGTTTCTCTTCAACAAAATCAGAGTGGCATAACCCCATATACTGAAGTTATATATGTAGGGGAATGCCCCCAACATTGGAATGCATTTATTTAAAAATTGCATATTTAGTCTTACATTTTAAACTTCAACAATTTTCAAATACTCTGTTTGATGCAATACACCTGTTAAGATGCTTTTTCCACTGCTCACAGTTTTTGAATTGTCAATTTTGATGGCCTTCGGTGCTTCTGCTGCTTTTGCTTCACCTCTTCCACATGGGAAAATATTTCCCTGAGGATAAGTTTCATCTGGAGAAACAACAACAAAAAAATTTGCTTGGGGTAAGATCCTGTGAATAGAGATGGTAGAACAAGGGAGTCATGATGTTTTTGCTCAAAAACTGCTGAGTCCTTTGTATGGTGTAGGCAAGTGTGCTTATAAATCACCAATCATGGGATGGGCAAATGTGTTGTAAGACTCTCCAAAAAAAATTCATTGAAGCCAAACACAGTCTCTCAAAACACTTACCTAGTGGGGAAGTCTGTACTACAAGGGGCCTGCCTTCCAAAAAGTAATTTGAGTTCCCCTCAAATGATTGATTCATATACCTGTGATCCTTCCTCCGAACCTCACTGCTGAACACCACCACCATGGTGTCCTTCCTCCGAACCTCACCGCTGAACAACACCACCCTCAGCTAGACAGGGACTTTTTACAACTAATTCACACTTCCTAATGTTCCACTTCCTAATTTAAAAAAAAAATTACTTCACTCACAGCCTCACTTCTTTAATCATTGATCCAAGCTCAGAAAATTCTAGAACTAAAAGGGAACCCAAGAATTATCTAATACAAGCTTCTCATGAAATTCAACCAAAAAGTTAGTGTTGGATGTATGAGAAAAGCACAGGCCTCTCTTCCTGATAAAAAGGCTTCTGACACTGTGTTCATTACACATTATCTCAAGGAGTTTAGGATAAATTAAGAAGACCAGATATAGGTAGAATATTTCTTCTACCTAGCTAAGATGCTTAAGCAAAAGAAAGAACAAACCATGATGTCTATGAATAAAATGCAGTACTTTTTAATAATTTTCGTCATTTGAAATGAAGATTTTTGTTATGATAACATATTTGTATTTATATAGTTGGTTAAAATGAAATAGTGTAGAAGTTTTTTGCCATATCCTAGTGGAACGTGTCTTAGAAGCATGACATCAATTGGAAAAGAGTAAGGCAGAGAAAACCTGGGGCTGAGGAAAGAGACTGGATTATGGGGAGAGGTAGAAGTCTATTAACCAGGGCCCAAAGATGGCATACATTGACATATTACTAAATATCCAGAGAGTTGCAATCATCTGGGGAAAAAATAGTGCATAAGACTTGGAGATGGTAAGTAATAATAGAGATGGCAAGTAATAACGCCTAATCAGGTGAGGCGGCTGCATCAGGTTTCTGGTTGAGTCCTGAATGGTAGAGCTGCCTTTCCTTCTAGATTGAGGGATAACTGGGAGTGATGGAGTAGCATTGAGTTAGGGTCTTAATTTTATGAGTACAATGGAAGACTTGTGTACTAGAAGTTAGTCATGCTGAAGATCAGAAAAAGAGGGCGACGGTCCAACATTTCAGTGTGGGACAGCACAGGACAGTGTGTAGAAACAGACCAAATCACTCGAAGCACACAGAATCCAGAAAACTTGCTCCATCATTTCAGATTCTGGGCCTGTTTGTGCTAGAAAAATTGTCTCTAGCTACCCTACAATTAGAGAGACACCTCCTGTCACCACTCTACTCTGGCTACAACTCTGTTATTTAACCTATTTACTGAGGTTCTACCCTGTGTGGAGCACAGTGCTGGTTTCTAACACTAGTTAAATGCAGGATGCACTTTCTGCCATTATAGGACTGGAATTTTCTTAGAAACTAGTTGAAGCTGAAACTACAGGTTAATATCTCGTCTTCTGCTCATAGGTGTTGCTCTAAAGTCATGTGTTAACTGTGTCAGCTTAAATCACTTTGATAATTGTCAATTTGTAGACGAAGCTTTAAAGTCAGGGCACCATGGGATAGAGCATTTTACTTGAAGCATATTGAGAAACAGGCTCCTGAAGTCTTACTTTTTTCTCTGATCCATGATTGTCTTACTTCAAATGATATCAGCTCATTTCCAATAAACATGCCACAGAGGTTTCAGGAGGGAATCAACAAATAAGTTAATGTCTATAATACTTATCATGGACTATACTCCATTCTTTTTGGCATATGATGATGTCAAGTTGAATAGACAGTCAATTTAATTTCTTATCCATTTTTATTTTTAAAAAGTATCTTTCCATTGAAAAGAAAAAAAGAGGTTGGACAACTATAGACTCGGGAGTTAATCAAGACTTTTTGAATCTGATGAAGGAGCTATTGGTAAATACCAGTCCATCTTATTGACTATGTAACAGACTGAACTGTTCAAGATGACTGACAGCTCCATTTGCCAGGCAGCCATGCTGAATGGCAGTTTCGCTTGCTCTATGTTCATTTTGAGTGGTGCTTCAACACCAAAAACATCTAATTTGATTGACAGCTTCACATACAAAGAAAAGTCAAGCCAGGATATCTCTGAAAAGCTGAGGAAAGAGTGTGTGAGAGATATGCTCTACAGGTTTGGGGCCCTCTTCAACCTCATTTTCAGCCATGCTGTGAACATTTCACCATCACTACTAAAAGAATGTCAAGTACATGCATATGAAGAAGATTAGCACTTGATTTCTCACAGCTGTGCTGCAAATCAACTTAGATTTATTTCCTGTCATAAAAATGTTTGCATCCCACTAAATGATATAAAACACAATCATATTCTAAGTTTTTATTAAAATTTCAGTATACTTAATAAATGGCTTTATTGTTCTATTAAACACCAAAGGAGACTGATGAGACTCACCTAATTCTTCACTTTGTGTGTGGGACATGCTTTTCACACCATTTAATCAGTTATCTTTGACTTTACATTTGAATCCACTAAAATACACAAGAAGAGCCAAGAACAGGTAATGGCTGCCTAAAATGTTAATCTAAGCCTAAAATGTTCATTAAACTATACAAAAAACTAAAATTATATATTTAGCAACTACAATGGGAATGGCATGGTGCAAGGAACTGGGATTTAGATAACATTGTGACTAAAAAAAGATTGTTCAAACCATACAGCAATAGTACATCCATAGCTGAATAACTGTGTTAAGTTCCAGGTGCTATTTATTAAAGAACTGTTGGAGTTAAAGTACAATCAGATCATGGCAACAAGGACAGGGATAAGACAGCAAATCATATTATGTAGTTTGATACAATGGGCTTGGGACATTTTACCTAAAATTTATAGGTTTAAAAGAAACAAAAGGGTGAACCTCAAATGAACAAAGAACTATCATAGAGACAGAAATAGGTACTTATTTTTTGAAAAATAGAGTGGAAATGACAAGAAAGAAACAAGAACCTATGCTTAGAAATCAGAGAAAGCAAAATTCAGCTGAATATAGGGAAGGCTTTTCTAACAATCAGAGCAAGTAAAAATGTAATGGTTTATCTCTTAAACACCATTAAGATTAAACTAAAAAAAATGTTGCTGTTATTATTATCAATTATAACAATAACTATCACAAACCTAGGGACCTATTAGGCTTTCAAAAAAGTGTGTCCTCTAATTTTCTCTATCAACTTGTAATATAGATTCACACTCACTGCCCCAACACATATAGATAAAATTAAATACATTGCCTAAGTTATTATTCAATGATTTTGTTAAGCACTTTCTCAGCAGTTTCTTATATAGCTAAATTTTGATTTAAATAATTTTCAGAGCTTGCTGGATGCGTGAATTAAATGACCTCTTATTTTCTTCCAAGAATATGCCAATTAAATTCTATGAAATTGTTCAGATATATAAGAGGAACCATTAAAGAGACTGCAGTCTACTTGGTGTTATTAAGTATTCGAGATAAGGGGATAGAGCTCAGGTTACTTTTGCTGTCTTTAATGCACCTAATACCATACCACTGTCTGACAACTTTTGAGTAAGGACATCAGACTCTATGGCACTATGGATTCTTCCAATAACAAGAACATGCAGAGTCTATACCTGTCCAGTGCCCTCTCTCTCTCTTTCTCTCTCTCTCTCGATATAGATATGGATAAAAATATAGAGAGATGCATAGAGATATAGAGGTATAGAGATATAGAGATATAGGAATGCCAAAAAAAGTACACACGTTTTAAGTACGATGTTCACTCAAAAAGATGGCATTAATCATATGAATGTTAGCTCACCATATGATAGGCAGGACTGTCAAAGAAAATGGTAGAAGGATGGTTGAGTGAACATTTTACTACACATTGCTACAGTAATTCAACTTTGAAAAATAATACATAGATAACATCTCTTAAAATGTGTATACATTTGGTTTTGACACCCTGTATATATACTGGTTTTTTTTTTCTTTTTTTGATTCAGAATCACTCCATTGCCCAGGCTGGGGTACAGTGGCACAATTATGGTTTATTGCAGTCTCAACCTCTTGGACTCAAGTGATCCTCCTGTTTCAGTCTCCAGAGTAGCTGGGACTATAAATATGTGCTACCACGCCCAGTCAGTTTGGTTTTTTGTTTGTTTGTTTTTGGTAGAAACAAGGTGTCACTATGTTGTGCAGGTTGGTCTCCAACTATTGGGCTCAAACAATCTTCCCACTTTTGCCTCCCAAAGTGGTGGAATTACAGGCATGAGCCATGTGCCTGGTCCAGCACTCTAAAATTTTTAAAGCATTTTCTCAACAGTTTCTTATTGACCAGAAAAATACCCTGCAGAAGGAGGCTGACTGGTATTAACATTTCTGTGCTAAAGACAACGAAATAGTAGCCACATAGGTCAGGACTTTTTAAAAAAAGTTACTGAGGAAGTGAGTTGGAGAGCCCAAAGTGAAACATGTGGGGTACAAGTGAGGTTCTACTACATAAGTAGGCTCCATGCAGGTGAAGTTTGGGCTTCTAGGTGGCTCTCACTCCCCCTGGTAGTGGACCAGGTACACTTTGTGTTGTCATGTGCCCCTCACCCTCCTTTCTCCCTCCCTCCCCTAGCAATGCCCAGTGACTGCCAATTCCTCCCTTGTGCTAATGTGACTATTGTTCAGGACCCACAAACCAGTGAGAACATGTGGTACTCAGTTCTTTATTGCTGTGATAGATCACTTGGGTTGATAATCTCCAACTCCATCTAATTTGCTGCAAACTCCATGATTTTGTTATTCATTATGGCTGCATAATACTTTAACATGTATATGTACCACATTTTCTTTATCCAGTCCACTTTTGATGGGCAGCAGGGTTGGCTCCATATTTTTGCTATTGTGAATAACAAACAGAAGGAAACAAAAACCTATGCTAGAAATCAGAGAAAGCAAAATTCAGCTGAATATAAAGAAGGGTTTTCTAACAAGTTATGTGTGTGCAAGTGTCTTTTTGGTAGAGTGATTTATGTTCTACCAGGTATATTCCCAAGAAAGGGATTGCTGGATTGTATGGAAGATCAATTTTTAGTTCTTTTAGGAATTCCCATACTGCTTAACACAGAGTTTGAACTATTCTCACCAACAGTTTAGAAGCATTCCCTTTTCTCCACACCCATGCCAACATCTGTTGTTTTTTGACTTATTAATGATAGCCATCCTTATCAGAGTTAGGTAGTATCTCATTGTAGCTTTGGTTGTCATTTCTCTGATGATTAACGAAGCTGAGCATTTTTTCATGTGTCTGTTGGCTGCTTCTATGTCATCTTTAGTGAAGGGTTTGTTCATGTTTTTCTCCACTTTTTAATAGGGTTGATTGCTGCATGTACACATCAAAAAAATAGAAAGATCACAAGTAAACACCTTAATGTCACACCCGAGGGAGCTGGAAAAGCAAAACCATCTAAAATTCAAATTTCAGTAGAAAAATCCGGATCACTAAGATAAAGTCACAGTTGCAGGATATAAAAGGAAAAAATATCATAGAAAGGATCGACAAGACAAATTGCTGATTCCTTGAAAAAATAAATAAGATTGACAGACCCCTGGCCAGACTGACTAAAAAAAAAAAAAAAATCCAAATAAACAGAATTAGAAAAAATTGGGCGCATTCAGGGTGATATTGGGCGCATTCAGGGTAGAGGCCAAACAAGCACAATCAGAAATTAAAAAGGTGAGGTCCCACTTACCCTGAAGAAATTTAAAAAATTATCAGAGATTACTGTGAACATCTGTATGCAAAAACATTAGAAAATCTAAAATTAAAAAAACAAAGAAAGAAATGGAGGATTTTCTGGCAGCACACAACCTCCCAAGGTTAAAACAAGAAGAGTTTGAAACTCTAAACAGACCAATAAAAATCCAGGAAATTGACTTAGTCATAAGAAACCTCCCACCAAAAAAAGCCCTGGACCAGATGACTTCCTAGCTGAATTCTACAAGGCATACAAGGAGGTGCTGATACTAATCCTACTGAAAGTATTCCAGGCAATCAAGAATGATGAACTTCTCCCCAACTCATTTTATGAAGGTAACATCATACTGATACCCAAAGCCTGGCAAAGACCCAACAAGGAAGAGAATTACAGGTCAATCTCCTTGATGAACATACATGCATACATGCAAAAATTTTCAACAAGATTCAAGCAAACAGGATCCAACAGCACACCTCAAATATCATCCACCATGACCATGTGGGCTCCATTCATGGACTGAGGGCTGGTTCAATATCCAAAAGACCATAAATGTAATTCAGCACGTTAACAAATGTAAAACCAAGAACCACATGATTATCTCATTAGATGCAGCAAAAGTATTCAACAAAATTCAGCATCCCTTCTTGATAAAATCCATTGAACACCTAGGCATAGAAGGAACATTCCTCAAAACAGTAAAAGCCATCATTTTTCTCAATGGGCAGAAGCTGGAAGTATTTTCTTTTCAAATGGTTTTCAAAATGCTTTTCCAATAGTGTTTATTTTTCTATCATATCTTTATTCTCAAAGATACCAGCTGTGGATTGGATGTTAACAAGAGTGTCCCTTTCTGGTACTCATAACTTATGATAGTTTCTTACTTAATATAAGATAAAATATGTATTTTTTATCTGTATTTTATGAAATTCTATAAAATGACCACAAATTATTTTTCCAGGATTATTTTACAATAACTTCTATATGAGTTTACCAGGGCTGCCACAACATGATACCACAACAAAATACTACAAATTGAGTGCCTTAAGCAACAGAAATTTATTTTCTCATAGTACTTAGACTTAGAAAGTCTAAGATCAGGGTGCCAGCAGGTTTGGTCTCTCCGGAGGTTTCTCTCCTTGGCTTGCATTTGGCTGCCTTCTCACTGAGTCTTCACATGGACTTTGCTCTGTGCACATGCATAGCTGGTGCCTCTTTGTGTGTTTAAATTTCCTCCTCATATTAGGACTCCAGTCATATTAGGACATCAGTCAGAATTTTTGCATGTATGTTCATCAAGGAGATTGACCTGAAATCAGTTTTGGCTAAGGACCTTATTTTAGTGTGATCACCTCTTTAAAGGTCCTATATCCAGATAGAGTCACATGCTGAGGTGCTAAGGGACTAGGAATTCAGTTTAAAAATTGGGCAAGTTTTTTGGAGGGAGAGGTGGTGGGAGACACGATATTTAGCTCATGATAGCCTCCAATTAATATACCACCTTAAGCCAGAAATGCAGAATTCCCATTCCAAAATCAAACCTATATTTTCCATCTCTTTATCTTTGAACTGAATATCTTTGAGATGAGAGATAGGGATATATTGTCTACTCAACTCATTAATAGCGTTGAAAATCAATACCTATAGAAATTAACTAACATCATCAAGGATGAAGAGTTGGGGACTTGGTGTCATTTACAGAATAAGACAAAACCTTAAAAATAGTGCAGTGGCTTTGTACCTATGGTAGTTTTTCTCCCAGTCATTCCTTTTAGCTGAAGCAAGGTTCTCAGTCATTTTTTTAATGGAATGATACCTATTCAAAAAAAAAAAACACAAAGATTTTTACATGGTACTTCCTTTTAATAATTCTTAATTTTTCTTTATTTAGTGCAGCATTGTATAGCAAATAAGGGCATACCATGACAAGTCAAGAGATGAGAGGAAAAAAGAAAAACCTTTATAATTGAATACCTTCGAGGACATTTCCTCTTGCTTTTTGAATAAGGAGCTCCACGCTTTCATCTTGCACAGAGTCCTACAAATTATGTAACAGACCTAGGGGAAGGTATGCAGGCATGGCACTAGGGCCCTAGGGGGTGTAGCTGGAACTTTTACATGGTGTTCTTCAGATGGTGACCGTCATCATTTCCCTAGCCAGATAATAATCTTCTTTCCTCAGAAACTTTAAGGCTTCGTATTACAGAATTTCCCGTGTTAGGATTTCCTGTGTCCGTTTTTCCAACTCCACCATCTGATGTGGTAAATTTCTTAAACAGTGAATGCATGAAAGAATAAATTGCTTGTTTTCTATGGTAGCACATCATGTCTTGGTTTGCATAGAAGCATACCAGAGACTCAATAAACATGTGTTGCATGATTCCTTTTAAAACATCAGACCTCTTATTATAAAACAGCCCCTAGATGAAAGAAAGAAAGAGAGAGAGAGAGAGAGAGAGAGGAAGGAAGGAAGGAAGGAAGGAAGGAAGGAAGGAAGGAAGGAAGGAAGGAAGGAAGGAAGGAAGAAAGAAAGAAAGAGAAAGAAAGATGCAGTACTCAGGAAAAGCAAAACCCCTTATGAGATATTTCATATGTTCCTCAATTCAGAGGCTCTCGGAGCTTCTTTTTCATCGAGTAATCATCATTTTGAATTTTAATTAATATGTTACATATGTGTTCCTCCCCTCAGGAGTCTTTGAGAAGCTTCATGACAGAAACTTGGTCTTATTTATTCTTGTGTCCCTAATATTTATGTTGGCATGTCATAGACACTCCACAAATGCTGAGTGAATAGATGTGTGAAGGAACATGCCCTCAAACCACCGGAGTCCAGCACTCAGGTGTGCATGTTGAAGTCAACGCGTGTGCATTTCAAGACATCAAGCAGGTATGTGTCACCATCTAGTGGCTAGTATGCAGCAATGCTATCAGAAACAGGAGCAGTCCTAAGACCTTACAGTGCATACGTACTATGCTGCATAAGCCCTTGTAAATGTCAACCTACAAAACGTAGAATATAATATAATTATTATTGCTCAACACTCACTATGACAAAATACAAGTGATAGATGTTTTAATCATTTATATTTGTTTAAAATATTTATCTGATGAAAAACTTTAGTGAAAAATTCTCTTGACTTGGTGAGCACTCCAGTTTGCTCAAATACACAATTATGTTCATCCTTTCAAATATTGTCCCTCGATTTAATCTCATTTGTACTCTCTTTTCTGTCATTTACTGTACAGAATTCTCTACTAGTGAACACTTGTCATTGTAGGTAGATTTTTAAAGGCATAGTCTCTCTCTCTTTATGACACTGATGACTTTTTTGGTTGAATGATTTGAAACTAGAGTTTCAACTTCAGAGATACGCACAGTGTAGCACAGTACAGTAGAGTCTTGGAAGCACGTCTGACAATAGCTTTATGGTTCAAATGATTCTGCAAGTTACGTCCTGTCTCTGCTTTTTTATTTAATTTTTATGTTAAAAAGTTAAAAATTATACTATTAAGATGAACTTGTTTAATTTTATTCTGCTTAAATAGTGTACATAACTTATGCAGAAGTTTCATATAGGGCCTCAGATTCTAAATAGCTTTTAATATTTCAAGGAAGCTCATGTTTTTATTTTTAAAAATATGATGAAAATACTTCCAGTTCCAGTCATGATAAAGTTTTAGCTAATAAAGGTACCCCAACAACATTTCAGAAAATATCCAACAGTAATAACGGAAGAAGCAACTATTTCAGGGATTAGACAATTGGTATTACAGAACTATGATTTTTGAGAGATAAAACATATGAAATAAGTTTACATATACACTGCTTTTCTGTCTAAGGACTCCTTCCAGACTGCTATGGAAATAGAAGATATTCAAAATAAAATTCAGGAAATAAAAGACTGAAAAAAATGGGGGCAGAGCACTAGTGAGTTTTGGGAAAACTTCAAGCACATAAATACAGGTATAATGAAAAATCCCAAAGGAGAGGGAAGCAAAAAAAAAATCCTAAAATAATGGTCAAAAATTCTCAAATTTGATGACAATTCACAGATTGGGAAGCCTCAATGAATCCCCAATACAGGAAACATGAAGAAAACCACACAAGGTCACATAATAATAAAATTGCTCAGTGCTAGTAATAAAGAAAAAACTCTTGAATGCAGCATGAGAGAAAAGGAACTCACATTATGTATTAGGTGATAATTAAAGTAGACTGCTCATAAAAAACAAAGCAAACAAGAAAGCAATAAAACAACATCTATAAGGTAACAAAAGGAAAAGGCGGGCAACCTTGAATTATATATCCTGGGAAAGTATCTTTCATAAATGACAATAAGATAGACTTCGGAAATACCAAGGCAGAAAGAAATGATCACCTAGGAAACCTATACTGTAATACATATTGAAAGACATTCTCCAGGCAGAAGAAAATTGACACCATATATGAATCTGAATCTACGCAAAGAAATGAAGATTACTGGAAATAATAACAATATTATTTTAGGCAAATGCAGAAACAAAATAGGTAAATATAGAAAACCTTAAAATTATTATTTAAAGAATGAAAATAAAATTTTTATTTAAATGTATTTAAAAATAATGAATGTTTAAAAAATAGTAACAGTGGATTGTGAAACATAATAATATTTAAAGAATTAAAATGAATGACATCAATAGCACAAAAGCTGAGAGTAGAAAAGTGGAAGCATATTGTTGCAAGGTGCTTGTATTATACCTGAATTGGTGTAGTATTACTTAAATGCAGATTGTGAGAAGCTAAAGATGTGTACTATAAACCTTAAAGCATCCACTGGAATAACAAAATGAAAATTGTGGCTCATAATTTATGTGAAAAGAAAAAGCTTAAGACAAATTAAATTGAACAGAGTTTAACTGAGCAAAGAACAACACATAGATTGGGCAGCCTTCTGAGCCAGACTTCACTGTAAGCGCTTAGTGAAAGAAAATTTGTGTATAGAGAAAGGAGACTATAGAAAATGGAAGTGAGCTACAGAAACAGCTGGGTTGGTTAAAACTCAGCACTTGCTTTATTAAAATCCAGCTTGAACAGTTAGCCACTTTTAATTGGCCAAAACTTGGTGATTGGCACAAGTATAGGTAATTTATTTGTCTATCCAGTTAAGTTACAGTTCACCGTGTGAAAATTCACAAAGAAACCTCTATGTCAAATGCAAAATATGCAAGGAAGCAGCTTCATACTAAACTTAATTTAACAACTGACAAAAAAGCTAAAAAGGAATAAAAAATTTACACCATTATTTCAAAAGAGAGCAAAGAGGGGAAAAGAAACAAAGAACAGTTGAAACAAAAAAATAAACTGAAATATGAGAGGTTATAACTAATAAGTTAAATGATGACATTAAATATAAAGGATCTTAGCCTTCCAGTTAAAAGGCAGAGATTGTTAGATTGGATAAAAGACCAAAGTCCTCATGTATGCTGCCTAAAAGAAACTGATCTTAAATGTAAAGAAGACTATAACATAGAAGCAACAGGATGAAAGCTACACTAAGCTTACAGGACTAAAGTAATGTCAGTGAGAAATGAATTTATTTTATAATGATGAAGAGTCAATTCATTAAAATACTTTATATAGCAAAAAAGCTCTTTGAAAATGCATGAAGCAAAAACTAATATCACTGCAAGGAGAAATCACCAAATTCGCAAGTTGGAGATTTGCATACTCATCTCTTAATAGTTATTAGAAGAAGTGAACAGAAAAAAACAGTAAAAATAAATAAATAAATAAAAGGTATTAACAACACTATCAACCAATTTGACCTAATTGATATTTATTGACTATTCCACTCTATAAGAGGATAATATATATTTACCAAGTTATTCCATATTCTAAGATATAAAACATATCAATACATTTAAAACGATGTTTCATATGAAGTATGTCCTCAGACTACAATGGGAATAATAAAAATCAATAAAATTACATTTAAAATTGCCTAAATATTTAGAAACTAAATGACACACTTCTAAATAACATATGAGTGAAAATAAGAATGTCATTGGGAAATTAGAAAGTATTTTGAGTTTAGTAAAAACAAAGATACTATATATTCAATTATGTAGGATGTCACTAAATCAGACCTCAGAACAAAATGCTTATGTTGGAAAACAAGAACATTCCCAAATTAATTATCTCAGCTTCTCAGCTTCACCTTATGAAACTAGGAAAAGAAGACAAAATTAGATTCAAATAGCAGGATGAGAGAAATAAGATAAGAGTGGAAGTCAATAAAAATAGAAAACAAATATAAAAGAGATAATCAGCACAACTAAAAGCTATGTGGGTTTTTTTGTTTGTTTTGTTTTTTGGTTTGGGTTTTTTTTTTTTTTTAAGAAGAGCAATAAAAGGGATAAGGCTTTATCTAAAGTGGTCAGTAAAGAAAAAAATAAAGGGAGAGAAGACAAATTACTGGTATCAGGAATGAAAAAAATCACATCTCTACAGATACTTCAGATGATATGAAGGTGATATGGTCATGTGGGAATACAGTTTGAGTATTCCTTATCCAAGACACTTGAAAATAGAAACCAGATTTCAGATTTTTTGGATTTCTTAGCATTTGTATATACATAGTGAGGTATCTTGAAGATGGGACCCAATTGTAAACATGAAATTCACTTATGTTTTTTCCACACTTTATACAGATAGCTGAAAGCAAATTTTGTTCTATACTTTCAATAATTATGTGCATAAAACAAACTTTGTGTACATTAAATCATTAGAAAACAAAAGTTTCACTATCTCAGCGACCCATATGGACAATCTGCAGTTGTTTGGTATCGTTATCACTCACACATAAGTACTTAAAATAAATAAAAAAGTAAAAATAAGTAATATGTCATAAATACAAGCCCTGGCAATTGCGTTTGTGAACTCATCCTAGGAAAGTGCTACATACCTCATTGCTAAATATCACAATGGTCACCTTCAAAGTACTCCCCTTCAGAAGCTGTGCACTGACTCCAGCACCTAGTTTACCCTTCAAAGCAATTTTGGAACTCTTTTTCTGGAATCGCCATCAGAGCTGTCTGGGCATTCATTGTAACTTGTGGCATCATGTTGGCACTCAAAAAATGTGGATTTGGCAGCATTTTGGATTTTTGCATTAGGAAGGCTCAACATGTATTGTGAATAGAGGTATGCTGATACAAGAAAATAGATAAAATCAGGACAAATTGATCAAAAGAAGAAAACCACAAAAGCTCAATTAAGCATAAATTTAAAAATCTGAATAATCCCACTTAAATTTAAAATATTGAATTTGTATTTTAAAACCTTTATGAAAGAAAGATTGATTGAAGAACCAGAACCAAATAACTTTACTGGCAAGTGGTACAAATGTTTAAGGAAGAAATAAGGTAATAATTTTATACAAACTCTTATAAACAATGGGAAAAGAGGGACTATTTTAAAACTCATTGTTAAGGGCATTGTTATCTCAATAGAAAAAGACCTTATAAAAATAAAACTACAGGTCAATATCTCTTATTAACAGAGATGCAAATATTCTTAAGAACATTTTAGCAAATCAAACCCACATATATATATTTATATATATATAAATTAATCTACCATTATAATATTGCAAAAATCACAAATGAATGTAATTCGGCATCTTAACAAACTAAAAATCTTAGAAAGCATATAATTCTCCCAACAGATACAGCAAAATCTTTATCAAAATTCAGCATCCATTTCTGATTTCAGAATGTCAGTAAATCAGAAATCCTCAACTTAATAAATGGCATATATTAAAAAAAAAACAAAACACAAACCATCATATGAAAGGTGAAAGTCTAAATGCCTTCTATCTAAGATCAGCAATAAGACAGGCTTTCTGATCTTACCATTTAATTTTAAATATCATTACGAAGTTTCCAGTTACTGCAATAAAAAGAAAAAGAAGAAAGAAAAGATATTCTGTTTTTAAATACCAAAATCAAAGGAAACTTTTAAAAGTTCTGAACAACAAGATTATTTCTAAAGAAAATCTTGTGGAATTTAGACTAAAGTTACTAGGATTGATGCGAATTTAGTAGGTTTGTACATAAAAATACATAAAATGATTAATACATGATTATACAAATGAAACTTGAAATTTGTTTTAAATGCTGTATACATATCATCAAATATGAAATACTCAGATGGACATCTGTAAACAGATGTGCCTGATCTGTACTTGGAACATTATATAAACATTACTGAGAGAAGTTAAAAGAGAAAATTTAATGAAGGGTTATGCCATTTTCATGGGTCAAAGACTCAATATTGTTAAAATATGAATTATCTCCAATTAATCTATAGGTTAAATGTAATCCCAGTCACAAAGAGTGTGAATTTGTAGAAATTGATAATTTGATTGTAAAATTTATATGGATATGCAAAGAACCTACAACAGACAAAGCAATTTTGAAGGAAAAAAAAGGAGGAGCAAGACTACTAAATGTTAGGGTTTATAAAGATACAATTGTAAGATATAGGATTGGCATAAAGGCAGACAGCTAGGTCAAAGGACCAGAAAAGAGAGTTCAGAAATGAATTCACATATAAATCACCAACTGATTTTGACATAGTTGTAATCACACAGTTGAGGAGCACTGGTGAATTTTCAAATTATACAGCTGGAATTTGGATATTTACGAGATTCAACAACTAAGTTCAGAAACTCATCCTAGAAAAAGTACTACATACCTCATTGCTGAATATCACTACAGTCACCTTCGAAGTACTACCCTTGAGAAGCTATGTGCAAACACCAAAGTCTATTCCATCTGAAAAAGTAATTTTGGAACTCTTTCACTAGAATGGTCATCAGAGTCATTGCTATATTACCCTTAATGCTCTGAATGCCATCAAATATCTTCCTTTCAGTATTTCAATTTTCTTCAGGTAAAGAAAAAAGTCATTGGGGGCCAGATCAGATGAGTGAGAAGGGTGTTCCAGTAGTTATCTGTACAGTGCTGCCAACATAAACGGGTGATGGTGAGTTCGTGAACTTAATTGTCAGTCCTCAACGAATAATTGTCAGCCCTCACCTAATAACTAATAACAACAGTTCTGATGGCTATTCCAGAAAAAGAGTTCCAAAGTCGCTTTGATGAGTAGACTAGTGATATTCATGTGACCATAGTGATATACAGCAATGAGTTAGGTAACACTTTTTCTAGGATGGTTTGTGAACCTAATTGTTGGACCTCATATATGTCCCCCCAAAACTTTCTTCCATATCTCTTAACATATGCTAAAATTAACTCAAAATGTATCACTGACATAAAGGTAAAACTTTAAAGTATTAAATTTCTAGATGAAAACATTGGGTCAATTTTATTCCCAAGTATTTTATATTTTGTGGCCTTTGGCTCTTGGGTTAGGCAGCAACATGTAAATGCAACCCCAAAGAACAAGGCACAAAATAAAAATTAAATAAATATTTTTAAAAGATAAATTGGGTGTTGCCAGAATTAAAACAAATAAAAACCTAGCAAAAACCATGAAAACATATTTGTAAATAACATACTTGATAAAAGACCTTTATCTAGAATATAAGGACTACCAAAATTCAGTGGTTAGAAAACAAACTACTGAATAATAAAATGGTTTTTGATTTTTGGTTTTAGAAAATTCAAAAACCAACTTTAACCAAAGAAGGTAAACAGGTAAGTGTTTTTAGGGCAATGAAAATTCAAAATGTACTTTTATCTGTTAGATTGTCTAAACTTAAAAAGACTGACCATACTAAGTCTTGGAGAAGAGGTCATAGAAACTGGAACTCATAAAGACTGTTTTCATAATGTAAAATAGTATAGCCATTTTAGAAAACAGTTTGGCAGTTATGTAAAATTTAATCACAAAACTTTCATATGATCCAACCACTCCACTCTTAGAAATGAAAGCATACACATATATTTATATACATATTATAAGTAAAGTAGTTATGAACATTCATAAACATTAATAGCTTCTTTACTTATAATAGACATAATAGGCAAAACCTGGAAAGAGCTCAAATATCTACTAATGAGTGATGACTAAATTTTGCCATATCCATATAATATTATCTAGAAAAAATAGAAATAAAATTTGATTCATGTTAAAATATGAGTTACTGTCAAAATGAGTTTACTGATTGAAAAATTTCTGGCACACAAAGCATATAGTATATGATTCAACTCATAAAAAATTTGACTTAAATTCCAGACACTCAAGAGACTGAGGAAGGGGCATCACTTGATGCCAAGAGTTTGTGATCCAGTTTCTAAAATAAAATCTAATTTTAATTTTAATTTTAAAAAATCTAGAAAATTCAACTAAACTAAAAACAAAAACAAACCAGTGGTTGCCTGAAGGCAACAGAAATTTCTTAGGTGGTGATATATAAACCAGTAATCACAAAAATCATTAAAAAATGATAAATTTAAATGTTATGATTTTCATCCAAAGATAACATAAATATAATATGTACACAATAAATAAACAGACAAGATAAATCTTAATGAAAATATTGTTATATATAGAGAGAGATGGGGACTTGTCTTTAGAATATATAAAAGATTTTTTATAAATCAGTAATAAAAAACTAAATATTTCAATTTGAGATTGGCAAGTTTCACTTCATCCACAAAGATAGATAAATAGCCAAATACCACAGAAAAAGATATCCAACATCAGTAGTCATTGAAGTGGATTAAATGATAGTTCCCTAAAGATATGCTCATGTACTAATCCTTGGAAATCTGTTAGTATTGCCTTATTAATAATATTCACATGTGTAATTGTGATAAGAAGCCTTGAGATAAGAAGATCATTCTAGATTATCTGGGTCAGCTTTAAATACAATGACAAGTTTTCTCATAAGTGATACAAATAGGGAAAGATAGAGTGTTGAGGACAATGTGAAGACAGCAGGCAGAGACTAGGGTAATTAGATTACAAATCAAGAGATGCCAAGAGCCACGAGAAGCTAGAGGGAGGGTGACCCTGCCAAAACCTTGATTTCAGACTTCTGAACAGTGAGAGATTTAATTTTGCTTGTTTTAAGTAAACAAGCTTGCAGTAATATGTTACAGCAACCACAGAAAACTAATATAGTCCTCAAGAAAATGCAAATCAAAACCACAATATATCAGTACCATCTTCCAAAATGGCAAACGTGGAAACGAATGACAACACTCAATATTGGCAAGAATTGCTAAGCAAACATATCTCACACATTGCTGATGTAAGTGAAAAAATAGTGCTACTCTTTTTAAAATGTTTTGTGACTGCTTATAAACATTTTCTTAATGATGGAATTGTTCTATATCTTGACAAATGTGTGAATTACCCGAGTGTTCGCATTTGTCAAAATTGTCAGCTCTCATCAAACCATACACTTAAGAGCTGGCATTCTACTGTATTAAATTATACCTTTATAAAAACAAAACAAAACAAAATTTCAATAAAAACTATGCTAGCAAAAATAATTGATGGTGATATAAATCTAAACTGAGATGGCCTTTGTAAAAATATTGCCAGAAAGAGTAATGAGGAAACTTTTTGGATTGATAAAGATGTTTTTATATTGATTTGTTGTGGTTACAATTGTGCACGTTTGCCAAAACTCATAAAACTGTACTCAGACCATCTCAGCATTTTACTGCAGGTAATTATCAATGAAATAAACATAAAATAACATTTAAAATCAACCGTGATTCCAGTTATATGGATAAAAAATAAGTATAGCAAGATTTTTCTATCTGCAAGACAGTGGTGCTACATAAATGAGGATTGAAGAGAAGGATAACTTAGAAATGCTGAAGTCTAAAACTGAAACATTTTGCAGTCACAAAAAAAAGTCAGGAAACAGAAGGCCTTCAGACAGTAAGAGCTACCATATTAATAGAAGACAAGTGGCAACTGAAAAGTTACACTAGGAGATGGTAATTGAAACACTGTGCTTAGAAAGAAGCTATGATGGCCAATCATGGGAGATAAATATAAAAGCAGATACAGAGTAATTGATAAAGGACTTTGGATTTCAAGCTATAGACCTAGTACCCATTCATGAATATTATACATTTACCCAGTATCTCTACTCAAATTTTGTTTAGTAAAACCCTTAGTCACTAATGCCATAGACAAATAAGGGAGAAAATAGATATTTTTGATCATAAACATAAGGGAAAAAAGTGTGATCCCCCTAGGTTGACAGTTCTGTGAAAGAAAGGGAGGCCTTTGCTTGAATTTAGGTATGACACAAATCTAGTGAAAAACATAGAAGCCCAATTGAATTTATTAAATAAAAATTACTGTAAATATATACTTTTTATTTTGTCAAAATACATTTTTTAACAAAAAGCACAGCAAATACATCTAAGGTCATCTTTTCCTTTCATAATAATAATCAGTATTTTGATTTATTGAACATTAAATATACTCTAGACTTCATGTTAGAAAAAAATGCTGAGAACAGTCAATGTTTTGTTCCCAAGCTTAAACTTTCCCTCAAAATTTCACATTAACATTGGAAGATCTTATCTAAGGTCACTGCTAACTTTTACACTGCCATCTCTACTAAGTATCTGTGTCTTCTAAAAGGTCTAAATAGAGAGGAAAAGACATGTTCTTATCCAATCCTTCCTGACATATACTATCTCACTTTCTGCACTAAATTAAATTTCCCCTACATCTAATATCTTTATAATATCTTTATTTCTTCTCAGTATGACTGCTGTTTCCTTCACCCCAACAATGAACAATCCATGATACAAAGTTAAGGCCACCACAAAGAACAGAAAGGTGAAAGAACATATGAAATAAAGTTTGTCTTAAGGGTTACTCTTAAGATTTTCATTTGTATACCTAGAGAAAGCTAAGAATAAAGTTACTATCTCTACCTTCTTCCAATCATCTTCTTCAATATCATGTTTTCATTTTTTAGTATTTTGGTTCAAATTTGTTTTTTTTCCTTCCTCTAATTTGTTATCTTATATTTCTATAAAGCAATGTCTTTTAAAATTTTTATATGTTGACCAATTTATTACTCCCAATTTTTCCTGCATTTCAATCTTTCCTTTGGTGTTCTATTTTCTTCTTTCTGAAATGTGTCTGTTTAAAGTATCTTTAGCAAGTGTCTGTTGGTGGAAACCTCTCATAGTCTAAAAATATTGACTTGGCCTTTCATCATTAATATTGTTTTTCTGAACATAAAATTCTTATTTTTAAACTAATGTCATCTCAAAAATGAAAACATGTATGTGCACACATACATACATTAATATAGTTTACATTTGGTTACTCTTCAGATCTCATATGGTCAATATATATTGCATTTTTAAAAATATAGAATTATTGGGAATTTACCTATCATACTTGAATATATTCATTCAAAATCCTGAAAGAAAATACTTGCCAACTAAAATCCAATACTTAACATACACATCCTTCAGTCATTAGTGAAAACATATTTTCAATCATACAAGAACCAAAGGAACTTTTCAACCAGTAAATGTTCATTAAAAGAAATACTTAAAGATGTTCTTCAGACAATATAAAAATTATCCATTGGAAAGATAGAAGTATAGAAAGGAATAAAGAGTAATTTAAAAAATAAATACATAGCAAAATCTAAATAGTAAAATTCTATGGGTTCATTATATAGGTATAAATTTTATGTAAGTCAAAAATTGCATATGTTAGGATAAATAATTTTAATGGAGTTGAAACAATTTTGCATATTTCAGATAGAGATAAATATGCTAAATTATTCAGCCTTCAGAAAGTCAATGTTGCATGTTCTCATCTCTAGGATAGCAAATAAAAGAAAAAATACGTAATTTCTAGGCCAATTGATGGGAAAATAGAATAATAAACAATTATTAATTCCAACGAAAGTAATAACAAGAGAAAAAGGACCACAATAAATAGTAAGACAACATTAACATACCTCCAAAATCAGCAATTATACTAAGTATACGTGGACTATAAGTTCCAGTTAAAACAAAGATATTAAATAATCATATAAGAATTTTACTTAAAATATTTGCTAATAAATTTGAAGATTCAAACAAAATGACAAATTTCTAGGCAAAAATCTAGAAAACTGAAACAAGATGAAATAGAAAATTGGGGTAGTCTTCTGTGGTTGAAAATGAATCCAGAATTAAATGCCTTCCACACACATACAAAAAAAAATCAGGCTCAAAAGGAAGATAAAAAGTGAACAAATAGAAGTGTTCATGTATATAAATTGCATAATTTCATACACAGAAAGTCAAAAAAGAATTAATTTATAAATTATAAAAATTAAAAGTGCATTTATAAATTATAAAAATTAAAAGTGTTTTATGAAAGACAATATATAAAATTAATTGCGAAAGGGTCCAGAAGGAAACTCTTACGTATGTGGTCACCTGATTTATGGCAAAGATGGAACTGTAGTAAAAGGATGAAGTGATAGGATTGCCTTTTCATGGTGCTGGATCATTGACTATCTAAATGGAAAGAGAAATGAATTGTGAAAACGGTCGCCTCCTTTCATAATCAGAAAACAATTCCAGTTATGAATGTTAATGAGAAAAGTTAAACAATAAAGACTTTAAAGAAATAAAAGAAGAAAATAACCTTGTGGTAAGCAAAGATCTCTCAAACAAGACATAAAAATGTCATGAGAAGATAAAAATAGTATATTGGAAGATATTATAATGAAGAATGTCTCTTTATCTAACGGCTATTAAGAGAATAAAGACCTATTAAGAGATTATTAACAGAATAAAAATGAAAGTCATACATATAATGTGATAAAATATTTGAAATTCATAAATCTAATTTTTTAAATGTACCCAGAACATGTATGTAAAGAACTCCTGCAAATTAGGCCAGTCATAGTGGCTTACCGCTATACCCCAGCACTTTGGAAGGCTAAGACAGGAGGATTGCTTGAAGATCGAGACCAACCTGGAAAGCATAGTGAAACTTTGTCTCTACAAAAGTCAAAAATTAGCTGGGCATGATGGCATGTGCCTGTAGTCCTAGCTTCTTGGGGAGCTGACATGAAAAGATCATTTGAACCCAGCAGTTTGAGGCTGCAATGGCCCATCACTGTGCCACTACACTGTAGTCTGGGTGACAGAATGAGACTCCAATTGAAGAAAAAAAAAATACTACAAATCAATAAAAACAAGGTTAAAAAAACTCACATAAATATGGGCAAAAGACCTTCAACAAAGGTAAACAATAAACATTTAACTCATAAGCATATGAGAGGGTCTCAATTTAATTGGCTATCTGGAAAATTCTAATAAAAACTATAATTCAATACCATTGCACAAAGAGTGAAATAGTAAATATTAAGACCAAAAAAAGTCAGGGAAAATATACATCAATCAAAACTTCTGAACAATACCAGTACAATCACTTTGAAAAATTTTATGATAGTATCTAAAAAAGTTAGACATACATGCAGATTTGAACCATTTGCTTCTTATATACCTAACAGATTTGTATACACAGTTTTAATAAAGTATATGGACAAGAATTTTCATAAAATTTACCCTAAAAAGTCCCAAACTGAAAACAATAAATAACCAGCACAATGGAAAAATATCATAGTTGAATCCACAGTGAACTAATAAATAAACTGTGGTATAGTCATACAAAGGAAAATTATTCAGCAATAAGAATGAACCATCTATGCTACCTGCAATAATGTAGATGAGTCTCACAAACCTAATTTAAGCAAAGACACAGGATAGAAAAAAGTGTATAATACAGAATTTCAATAATGTAAATTTCTAAAGCAATCAGAACTAATTGATGGGGCTAAAAGTTAGAAAGGCAGTCACTCTAGGCAGGCAGTGGCAGGTGGAGACTGCACAAAGAGATTTGGGAAGATGTATCACAGTCTACGTGCGAGTTACCTGAGTGGGATTATAAATACTCATCAGGCTGTAGGCTCATCACGTGTGCAGTTTTCTGGAGGTATGTAAATGAATGAAATTTACACTAAATGTGTATATCAGATTGAGTGGCCCCTGTTTAAAAACAGTCTAGTGACTCTCCACTGTATGTAACAGAGCGCTCAAAATGATAAAATCATATTTATTATGGAAAATGTTATACAGAAATTTTAAAAGTTAGATCAGTGATATGTTTCTGGAAAAGATTTTACTATGATTAATTATAGAAGAATTGGAAAATCTGAAGGATCCAATCATAACAGAAGAAATTAAAAATGTAAGCACAGATCTACTCTGGAGAAGATACCAGGCCCTAACAGTATGTAGGGGAAAAGTATACTAATTGTTTAAGAAACAGATTACTCACATACGTTAAATAAATCATCCTAAAACATAATGAAAGAGAAAGTTGTACAACTTACTCTGTAAGTTTACAATAGCCTGGACATCAAAACAAAATAAGATATAGTAAGTGCACAAGCACTGGTATAGGCATAATCATGTACACTTACATGCGCAAATACACAGAGAAAAAGTCAGGTCAATCTCCCTTATAGATATAAAGCATAAATCTGAAAATAAAATATTGCAAATGAATTACAGGCCAATAATAAAAGAATTTTAAGAATTAACTGATTTTTAAACAGTACATTTGATCATTTTAGTACACGCGAATATCACTTAATAAAATTCAATAAACTTGCTAAATGCTCTCTTAGCTTGATTGCGCTTGTCTACACAAAACCTATAGCACATCAATATGGTAAATAGTGATAAAATATTTAACACTATCATGATGCAAGAAGTTAAAGAGACCCGCATTCAAAGAGTGTAAACTGACAAGTCGTTATAGCTAAAAATTGAGTTAAGACAGAAGTAGATGCTCATAATGTACAGAATTCTCTAATTTTCTACACATCATTAATAATTGACTTGAAAATGATCTTAATAAACCTCATAAGTTATACATTGTGACAGCTATTTATTTAAGGTTTGTGTTCAGAGATAGGATGAGCATGAACTTTTGGGGCTATCATGAGAAAGCCGGAATTATGATGAGCAGGGTTAGAATTTGGAGTGTCAGAATGTTTTTTTGATACTCAGAGCCAGCTTCAGACAAAATTACAAACCCAAAGATTGGCCTATGGCTATTTTTGAACCACATCCAAGTTCCACTCTAGCTCCTGATAAAGGATGATCTTATGCTCCTCCATGGATATCACCGTACCTCCTGACACACAGTGAAATACTACCCTCCTTGGACTGTATTCTATGGCGTTTTTTCTCACTTCGTCTTCCAAACCCAGACTGACCCATGGTCTTGAGATCCCAATCTCTCTTTATCAGGGTATATAAAAGTTCATGTAGAAACTTCTTCATGGTAGATATTAATGACCGGAAACTCTTTCATATGTGATTGCTCCTATGAATATTTGCCTATTTTGGTAAAGCAGAAACTTTATTTTAAACAACTGAGTCTTTAATGAGGATGAAATTTTATAAACAGAGAAAGAAGAATCTGAAGTGAAAACACAGATGGACAAATAAACACTGGTTTTCTCCCACCTCAGGCCGTTGATATATATGGATAAATAAAAGCAAAATACATATATTTGTTAGATGGTGAATCATTGAATGATCCTAGCAAAAAATAAAATAAAATGCAACAAAATTTGTACTTTTTCAACTCAAGGCGAGGCTTGGGAGTAAGGGGGCGGTCTGATTGTGGGGGTGGTTCAAGGAATAATAAATAAAAGGCTTGTATGACAGCTGAGTCAGGAATAAATCAGTGACAGTATTTTTACTTAAAAACAGGAGACATCATCCCTTCTTAGTGTACGAAGTCTTGTGTACACTAAGCTTTGCACACACACACTATGTACATTAAGTCCTGTGCCAAGTATTTTTCTCCTGCACTGCTAGTTGAAAATGTAGGAACTTACACCGTACCCTGACAGATTTCGGGGGTGGGATCCAGGTGCAGGTGATCTAAGGTCACACTTTGAAACATAGTAGAAATGTGATTACCTCTTTGAACAACAGATGGCAGTAAAGTCAAAAGAAAATAGACTTTTTTTCTAGTCCCAGCAATTGTCCGGAAATAGAAGGCTGTCTGGCATCTTTGACCCTGAACCTCTGCAGTGGAATGCTTTTAAATGTAAGGAGCTTCTTTGTAAAGTTTCCACCTTAAAACAATTCCTATTTACATATGGTTATTTTACCTGATGTCTCTATATGTGTATATATATATGTATATGTATATACATATATACATAATTGCATTGCCCTCCTCTTCCATCATGAAAACTTTACTTACTCTACCAACCCATCTCCTCAAAACTTTTATTTGGTATGGGCCACCTCCTCAATACATTTATTTATTTATTTATTTATTTATTTATTTATTTTTATTTTTTTTTTTTTTTGAGTTGGAGTCTCAGTCTTGTCGCCCAGGCTAGAATGCAGTGGCATGCTCCTGGCCACTGTAGCCTCTACCTGCTGGGCTTAGGCGATCCTTCTGCCTCAGTCTCCCAAGTAACTGGAACTACAAATGTATACCACCATGCCCGGCTAGTTTTTTTGTGTGTGTGTCTGATTTATTGCAGAGACAAGGTCTTACCAAGTTGCCCGGGCTGGTCTCGAATCCCCAGGCTCAGGCAAACCTCTCGCCTTGGCCTCCCAAACTGCTGGGATTACCGACTGAGCCACTGAGCCTGGCCAATACTTATATTTAAAATGATTATTTTAAATCAGTGAAATAATAATGATTTGGGTATCTACCTGACTCAATGTTGTATCTATGCAACAAACAGCTAATGTAGTTTTAAGTTTACGCATTTTATTCCAGGACAGACTCTGGGGAAACAATACTCGCATACTTCTGAGGGATATAAATGAACACAGAGGTAAATAAGAGCAGGAGCATTTGGTAAGTAACGTAAATGGGAAAATTAAAAAATGTTTTTCAGCTTGAAGTGGCATGAGGATTGAGGCCTCAGTTTCTAATAAAGTAAGCCATACAAAGGGGCTGGAAAGAGGTCATGGGGGGAGTATTTTCTGCAGGAGGAACTCTGTTAATCAAAACTGATGACTTTGGGGAATCTTGGGTAATTTGCACAATTGAGGCAAAGATTTGAGATGAAATATTTTAAAAATTTAGTCAAAATTATAAGATGTCAGACCATGAAAGGTTTTAGTTGTCAAATAAGAAATTTGGAATTATTCCAAAGGACATTATTATGGTGTGTAAGACACTAAAAGTGCAAAGCTCAGTCACAATCAATTACACCCCTTGATCTTCATCCAACTAGCTAAGGTGGTCAAGAAAGAGTTCTAATATAAATTTGTCAGAAGAAGCAAAAGTATCAGAAATATTAAGCAATTTTTTTCCAAGATCACACAGCTCTTTGGAACAGACCTAGAAAGAGAAACAGGACTTCTGAGTTATGTCCAGTGCTCTTTCCAAGGCCCTGAGTACTCTCTCACCGTACATGTACTTGGCCCCAAAGATATTGTCACTCCCGTAATTCACCAAGCACCAACTTTGGGTCGGTCAAAGATTAAATATTTTACATGAAATATCTGTAATCTTTACAAAAACCCACCCACAGAGCTATTAATTCCATCAAACAGATAAGAATGTTGAGATTCTGAAAGTAAGAAAAATTGAGCCAATTTTAGAGAATGAAAAGTTTGAAGGAGTGCAAATTTTATTGGCCTACATTTAAGTATATTTCCCACTCAGCTGAATCAAGAGAAATAAAATAATCTGCCGTGCTCTGTCTTGATATTTGGGTGTTTAGTGATTGAGAAAGCATTGTATTTGGAAAACTATAGAAAAATGACAGAAAATTAAACATTCCTGTAGATTTCAAGCTTCCCGTACCTTAAATTGACCTTATATTCAGACTGAAACATTCCAATTTTGTACTCCTAAACAGCTCATATGAACTTCATATTAATATTCGTACTCTACAGATAAAGAAATTGAGATCCACTGGGGTTAAGTCACTTGTATCTACACAGCTAATAAATGTTAGGCAGACAAAGAAAACTGCAGGACAAAAGAGGAAAATGTTATTAAGCCTATTAGTGTGAATAGCATACAAGAATAACAGAAGAAGATTCTGTATCTTTGCAATAATATTTGATTTTCTGATTATAAAAGTAATGTATGTTCATTATTGAAATTTAAAAAGAAAATAAATTTTTATCATCCATCCAAACAAATAAATACTAAAGGTATTTCTAATATAAATGGAAAATGCTTTAAAGAGAGTGAGGATAGGCACTTAATCTACATTCTATCCCCTCAAAGTTTCTGAAAAAAATTGTCCCCATCAGTAGGAGGAAACAGTAGCAGGTTAACAACATATCTAATGGATATATAATAAAACCATTACTATATAAGGACATCACCCTATAATTATCACCCTACAAAACATATTTTAAAATATGAATGGAAAATATATTAAGCATTTACAAAACAATAAGCTGTGTTGTTTACATTGAAACAAAAATTCAAACATATTTAAATGAAACAAGAACAGTCACAGCATTAAAGGTAGAAAATAATAAACAAAAATGAATACAGACTCTATGAAGTAGACCAGCCTGTACTGGGAGGGAAATTCATTGCTTCAAATGTGTTTACTACTGTTATTATTATTATTATTATTGCTATTATTGTTATACAAATAAAAAATGTAGAAAGCATTTCTTTTGAAACAATGACATTTTAAGTATCACAAGCCAGGAAAAGATAAGAGAATGACATTAGGAAGATGACAGAATTACAATAAATATCTAAATCACATTTGAGTGATGTATTAGTAGAATTTCTTTGATAGCAAGTGACAAAACTCAGTTCAAAGCAGCTTAAGAAAGAGAGGTTTAAAAAAATTTAATGGATTAGAAGCTATTAGACATGACTAAAGAAATCAGGGGTATTGGGGAACACCAGGACACAAAGCATGTAGTGGATGCTTCTAGTTCACTCACTCTCTTTTGTTTTGTCTCTCTCTCTCCTTCATTTCTCCTTGAATTCATCTCTTGTTCATGTGACTGTAAATGGCCACAGCAGATTCTTAGTCTTTTCGCTTCATCACCTGAGAGATATTAGGTTTGTCTTACAAGCTATAGTTCAAATAACCTCTTGGAAGAACTTTTCAAAGCTTCACTTGAGTCAACTACCATTTTAAAAACAAATATCCTTCTCTCCCTTAGACAATGGCAAGTCTTCATAAAAATTGTGAAGAAGTCATGTTGGAGGCTCAAACCAAAGGATAATAAAAACTGCCCCCCAAATGAAACTAAACAATAAAAAAGTAAGATTGTAGAAGTGAGAGACAAGTGGCAATTCTCAACTTGAACTGGAAAATAAGTTCTATTGAGACAAAATAAAGCATACAAACCTCCCATAAAATAGGAGAAAGTAAATTTAGATATAAGAATTTAAAAATAAATATATTTAAAAATAGAAAACATGAATCTAATAAGTGATACAACGAGTTTTTTGTAATAACTAGTAAATATAATAAGAAAATGAGAGAATATATCCAAAACTTGAAAAACTAGGCATATATACAAATACAGAAAAGATCAAAAAACAAGTATCTGCCAAAAAATTTAGAGAACTGTAAGAAGGTGAATAACCATCAACATGATACCTTATACATTCAGAGTAGTTTTAGGTCTCATTGACGGGTCTGGGTCTTCAAAAATAACCCAAATTTTACTTTTAAAAAATTCACTTCTTCCCTCCTCTCCAACTCATTAAAAAATACCTTTACTACTTCATCTGAGGAAACTTCAGGGTGTGTCACATGCATTTGTATCTACTTGCACATTTAGTAAACTGTCTAGTTAGTTACTGTGTGGCACCATCTGTTTCTTTCCTCTCTGGAAAGCTGGTCTTGAGTACTGATAGTTCCTCTAGACTTCATGGTTTTCCAGTAGCTACTGAGGCCTCTTGCTGGCATCTTCCAGTTGCCCTATGTCATCAAGGAAGTACCTTCTTCCATGAGAGCCCACAGTAGCTAAGAATTGGCATCCAGGAGATAAAAAGTTGAATGTTTCTCGTTGGGTTTTTTGGGGGGTTTTTTTTTGAGTTGGAGTCTCACTCTGTCGCCCAGACTGGAGTGCAGTGGCCGCTCCCAGCCACCGCAACCTCAACCTGCTGGGCTCTGGCGATCCTTCCGCCTCAGCCTTCCAAGTAGCTGGAACTACAGGCACGTGCTACCATACCTGGATAATTTTTGATTTATTGTAGAGATGAGGTCTCACCAAGTTGCCCAGGCGGGTCTTGAACCCGCAGGCTCAGGCAATCCATTCACCTCACATCAGCCTCCCAAGGCGTGGGATTATAGGCTGAGCCACCGAGCCCGGCTGGAATGTTTCTTGTTTTGATAGAAGCTCTCTTTTAAGAGATCTCAAAGTGGGGCTGATTATACTTCAGTGTCTTACAGACTTTAGAAAATAAAACAGCTCTTTCAATGTTTTGACTTACAGCCTTCTTATTCAACACTATACTCAGACTATAAACCCAAATGGGATAGGACAGTAAAATAAATCTGAATGACAGATAATGTGCTATCCTCAAAAATGACTCTTCTCTTTGTCAATCAGAAACAGACTTGTTTATTTCAATGAAAGTGAATTTATGATCATCTGCTCCCTCTTCCTTTGGGATGGTTGTTCTCTCAGAGGCATGCTGCGTGCAAATTTTCTGCATAGCAGAAAACTAGGCTTGAATCCAGGTGTTCTGATTTGTAGTTTATTTCTCTAAACACTGGTAATGACCTAGAAACTCTATTTTAAAAGGGAAAACAAACCAATGACAAACAAAACTATGTATAACTAGAAAGGATCAGATGGTCATGAATTGGACTAGCTCTGTTTTCCACCCTTCTCAATTTAAGTGGGGGTTCATTACTTCTTTAACTTTATTTTTTATTATAAATATATGGGTATAAGTCAGGATTCTGTACCTAAGTAGTCTACATGCAGGTGAAGTTTGGGCCTCCGACTCCCTTCCCCTGGTTTAGGTCATTCACTTTCATTGAAACTTTCCTTAATCCACTGTTCTATCAGGTCTCCAAGTAAAACTGAGACTTGCAGTCTAAACAACACTGTATAGGATTAATTCAATTCTATGTCATGTTGCTCCTTCATTGGTTCATGTATGCCAGTCATCCTTCTGACTAGACAGTGAACCTTGAATAGGCAAGAGTCACATATTACACTGTTGGGAGCCCACAGAATCTAATATGGAGCTGTGAATGTTGCAGGGGTTGAACAAATGCTTATTTTCACTCATATCCATCCTACATGCTGAACCCCCATCTTTCTCCCTTCCTAAGATGGAATACTGAAATCATTAATGTAAAAATCAATTTGAAATTCTTTAAATCATATTTCTACTTTATTAGCACGTAATTTTCTGAATATGGTTGAAAAAAATCTCTGCCTCTTAATGAATTCTGTTTCAAATGTTCTAATTATAAGACTTTCAAATCTCATTAACCAAACCAGGCATTAAAAATACAACAATAATAAAATGAAACAGGAAACTGTTGATATGATTAGATTTGAATAACTTTCCTCAGTGAGGAAAGAAATACGGTCTGAGTAAACAGTAACTCAAGCATAGCCATCATCCTTTATGAAGTACAAGGAATACACTTCTCTACATCTTCTGATAGAATCCGCTATTTCCTCAGTCAACTGTAAGCTAGCTTCGGTTATAAATATAAGTATGAAAATGTGATGCATTTTAACAAGAGCATGTTGATATTAGCATTTTATGATATGCATTTTCAATAGTGATGCCGAATGAAAACATGCTCCACATAAGGAGACCTTCTTCTAATTCCAATTTTCATGTAGAATGGTCCAAGTCTTTATTAAACTGTTCATAATTGAAATTTGAACCCAAGTTTATTGACTGCTATCTACTCAAGACATCTTTATCACACTTTTCTGGAAATGTAGGGAAGAAATAACACTTAAGCAAGTAGCACAGGCTTCTAAAAAGTGTTGGTCTTATCTAAGCATGTTTCTTCTCTCTCAGTCTGATATTTTGCCCTCTAGAGGCAAAAAGAAGAAACAAAATACAAGAAATGAACGAACAACCACCACAACAAAATAAGCAGAATAATAATCAACAACTCAGTTCTGGTAGATTTAAATCCCGTAGAGAATCATGAAATGCCAAAGCTGGAAGATACCTTCAGACCATTCTAGACCTTCCTGTTAAATAGCTGAGAGCAGTGACATCATAGATGTGAAAGTATTTACTCCAAATCTGCTGCTTATTAAAGGAGGAATACTCAGCTTCTAACAGTCCTCAGAAAGATTATATGTTCAACAAAACATATAATCCAGTCCTCAGTCTGCTCCCTTTGCTGCTGTTTGCTCAGATCGTGCTCTGTTAAGGTTGTATCTATTGTCCCCACATTAACTTCTATGACTGCTCCACCTCCTACTTCCTGTTAATGCACTATGAGGTTAGGGAAGTAACCAAGGAGACCCAGGGGCTAGACTCGCCCTGCCACTGCAGGATATGTGAGGTCTTGACTACATCACTGTACTTTTGTGAATCTCATTTTTCCATCCCACAAAATAATGGGAACGGGAGGTGTATGGAAGAGACTTGCTATTCAAAATGTGATTCTTCAACCAGCAACACTGACAATCCTCACAGCGCATTAGAAATGCAGAACTTCAGCCTCCACCTCGTATCTACCGAATTAGGGTCACATTTTAACAAAGTATTCAGGTGATTCACATGCACATTCAAGCTGGAGAAGTGCTGAGGGGATTTTAAAAATGCTTTCCTTCCTGTTACATATAATTCATGCTTTTTATTAGGGAGGTGATTCAACTGCCTTCGCTTTTGCCACTGAGAAAAGACGTGCTATCCGGAATATACAGAGACAGGGATGCTTTTCCCCCGGGACGTTCAAGTCTTACCACCTAATCACCATCTCTCCCTCTACGTAGACACAGCTTTGAAGTAGACCTTCCTCCCACTTCAGCTCTGTTTCTGCCCATATAATGAAGGCTTACCACTCTCGGTGAGCTTTGTCTGCATGACCTCTTCCAGCTGGGAGGTCCCCCTGCCAGGCTCGCAAAGGCCCAATCCCATCATCCCTTCTGAGGATAGCACCCTGGGAAGGTAAGTGACTGGGCAAAGGTTACCTGGCAAATGGTGGGTGGAAATGAAAATCCAGGAAGATAGCTTACCACCTGGCGAGGTCCTAAAACCATTAGAGCACTTTGGGCTAATGCGGCTCTCAGCTGCATTATATTTCATGCACATTTCCTGCCCTGCGGCCATTGTTTCCCTTGTAATTACAGACTCATATTCAGCTGCCTTGAGAATGCTGATGGTTGTAAAAGAGAACACTCACCACAGTGGGTGGGAAGGGCTGGTCAAATTGCAAATCTCCTATTGTGTAAGGCTGGATATCTGTGATTTTGGCTGACTCCCTACCGCAAGCAAAAAAAAAAAAAAAAAATTGTATGTACACAGTAGCCCCACACCCCCCTTTGGTTAATGTTGTCATGAAAAGGTTATGCAGAAATGAGCAGGCAGGAGATTCTGCAGATCCAAGCAGAAAACTGCATATTTCTGGATTAAAAACCACAAACTGATCAGAACAAATAACTAAAACTAGAGAACTGTCGACTTACATCATTTGGTGTGAAGCATATTTTTAAGGAAACTCTGTGTTAATACCACCATAATTCTGCCCCAAATTAAACCATTAGCAATACATTTCTGTGAACAGTTTTTTTTGTTATTTAATGATTTTTTGTTAACATTCTATTATAGAGATGTGGGATACAATTGAGGGTTAACTACACAAGTAGTTTTCATTCAATGCTTTTTCCCCTAAAGTAGATACATTAGCCCCCAATACAAGACAAATAAATACTCAAATGATATGACACCCCTCTTTTACTGGACGAGGGTGGCCTCATCAATCTGCATCCTTGTTCCCACTGAGCCTACATGTGATCTAGATGTGGAATTTTTCTTAACATAGGAAAGAAGAAAACAAAAGCCACTGGCAAATTGGAGGTAATGTGGTTAGAAAACTCATTTTTTATTCTAAGAAACATTAATTTCTCAAAAGTAAAGTTTCTGAAATTGGGTAATGACATACAATTGATTAATTTATATAGTGCTCTTCAATTTCCCCCGCTATATTATTCACTCACCCAAACCCTTTAGTAACTTGATAGCCTGGATTATAATTAATATTGTTTTAAAGTGGAAGAAATACAAATTTTTTTCTCTTCTAAAATTAATGCCTTGAAGTAAAGAGGATTTTTTATTTGCTTGTTTTTAAGATAAATCTCAACCGATTGCCGGGCTCAGTGGCTCAGTCTATAATCCCTTGCCTTGGGAGGCTGAGGTGAGTGGATTGCCTGAGCCCGCGGATTCGAGACCCGCTTGGGCAACTTGGTGAGCCCTCATCTCTACAATAAATCAAAAAATTAGCCGGGTGTGGTAGCGTACGCCTGTAGTTCCAGCTACTTGGAAGGCTGAGGCGGAAGGATCGCTGGAGCCCGGCAGGGTCAAGGCTGCGGTGGCCGGGAGCAACCACTGCACTCCAGTCTGGGCAACGGAGTGAGACACAAACCCCAAAAAACAAAACAAAACAAAAAACTCAACTGACATAAAATGGCTCATTCACTTTGGAAAACAGTTTTTAAAGTTTTCTTTAAAAGTTGAATTTAGGGCCAGGTTCGGTGGCTCAGCCTGTAATCCCTGTGCTCCCCGCGGGTTCATGACCCACCTGGGCAACTTGGCAAGACCTCATCTCTACAATAAATCAAAAATTAGCCGGGCGTGATAGTGTGCACCTGTAGTTCCAGCTACATGGAAGGCTGAGGCGGAAGGATGGCAGGAGCCCAGTAGGTCGAGGCTGCGGTGGCCCACTGCACTCCGGTCTGGGTGACAGTGAGACTCCAACTCTAAATAAATAAATAAGCAAATAAATAAATAAATAAAAGTTGAATTTAGGCTGGGCAAGATTGCTTACACTTGTAATCCCAGCAATTTGGGAGGCCGAGGCAGGAAGATTTCTTGAGCCCAAGAGTTCCAGACTAGCCTGACAACATATTGAGACCTCATTTCTGGAGGGGGAAAAAAAAAGCTGGGTATGGGGTCACAGGCTTGTAGTCCCAACTACTTGGGAGACTGAAGCAGAAGTATCACCCAGGAGGCCAAGACTGCAGTGAGTTACGATCATGCCATGGCACTCCAGCCTGGGTGACAGAGAATCTGACACATAAAAAATAATAAACTTAAATGTGTTATACAACTCAGCAATTTTACTTCTAAGTATGTACCCAAATAGAAACACGTTTAAAAAAAAAAAACTTTAATGTTAGTGTTCATTACAGCATTATTCATAAATAGCTAAAAAGTGAAAAAAAAACTCAAATATCCATTGATTGGAGAATAGTTAGAAAATATGTGGCATGCATTTCACACAATAGGATACTTTTCAATAATAAAAAGGAATGAACTATTGACACGTGCTTCCACAAAGGTAAACCTCAAAAACCTTATGTTAAGTGAAAGAAGCCAAGCACAAAAAGCACATATTGTACAATTCCACTCATTTATACGAAAAGCCCCGAAAAGGGAAATCTATAAAGATAGAAAGTAGATTAGTGGTTGCCTGGGGTTGGAGCTGGGAATGGGGGATTAACTGCAAATGGCTGTAGAGAATCTTACTGAGGTGATGAAATGTTCTAAAATTGATTATAGTGATGATTGCACGACTTGATAAATTTACTAAAGTTCACATGGGTGACTTTATGATATGCAAATTACACCTCAATAGAGTTGTTAAAAACATTTCAACTGACAAGAGTGATAGAAAAGCAATACAGTATTAAATAAGAAAGATCTTAAAGAGTGGAAGCAGTTTTTAAAAAGCGTATTGAGGGCTATCACTATCAACTGGCCAAATTTATTGTCTTCTGTAGGGAGCAGATGCGGTCAACAGTACTAGCCTTACATTAGAAGGAGAAGTGAACATGAGACAGTATTAACCAAGATCTAAACTCGTAGAGCTGTGCAACAAGGAATCTTCTCTGCTGGTCTTTCAAAGGGATTAGTCAGTCTCTCTCTCTCTCAGTCTCTCTCTCTCTCTCTCTCTCTCTCTCTCTTAATCAGTCACTCCCAGTAAGCTTAGGTCTGGTCTGGTTAGTTTTGCTCATTCATTCTTGAACATGAAACCATATTTGCTCCCGTAATGTTCTTCCTCCTCTTTTCCATCAATCCATCACATCAAGATCATAGTCTCAATACTTACATGAAAAAACTCTTGGAAACAATCAAGAGCTGAAACCCAGACTGAGGAGACACTTGTTCAGAGTCTCAGGCAGAATGAGCTCAGATATCACACCAGTGATCACTGATCTGTATTCCTTCATGAACTTAAATTCCACATTGGGGATCTGGGGTTTTAATCTAGAATGAACGGGTTTTGAGAGTCTTCAATAGGTGTATAGCATTAATGCTTTGTAAGTGTATGAAGAATGGAGAGGGGAGGGTAGATGCTATCTTGATGACTTGAATGAGAAGTTCTGATCATTTGTTCTATTTCAGAAAAAGACAGAACAATGTAGACATTAAAATTATATTTAGGTTGTGCACAGTGGCTCAAGCCTGTAATCCTAGCACTTTGGGAAGTGAAGGCAAGAGGATTGCCTGAGCCAAGGGGGTAAAGACCAGCCTGGGCAACTTGGCAAGAGACCTTGTCTCTACAGTAAATTAAAAAAAGTGAGGTGGCATGGTGGTGCATGCCTCTAATTCCAGCTATTTGGAAAACTGAGGCAGAAAGATCACCTGAACCCAGCAGGCTGAGACCGAGGTGCCAGTGAGATAGCCTGGGTGCCAGAGTGCGACTCCAACTCAATAAAACAAAAACAAAGGCAAGTTATATTTAGAATTTTTAAAAATATGGTATAAATTAATTGGGTATGAGAAAACCTCTACAATTGATTAGACTGCTTGCGCCATTAGCTAAGAAATGAAAACATGCCTGTGTGCAGGAGGGATGCAAGATGGATGTGTGATTGAGGAGTGTGTTAGCGAAAAATATGATGAGCTTGAATTTTCCCAGGTTGAGTTTGAGATAACTGTCCAAGTAGAGATTTCTGAAAGTTAGTTTGCTAATTATGTCTAGAGATCCAAAAAGTGTTATTCATCCAAAAAGTGCTGCACTAGATATTTAAATTTGAAAGGTAACAATATATAATAGGATAACTGAAGGCATGGTCACAGAATACACAAGAGAATGAAGAGAGAATTTGTGATAAGTTATGACAGAATTGTGTGTGTGTGGTGTGTGTGTGTGTGTGTGTGTGTGTAAATGGGAGTGGGGAAATGTAGATTTGGGAATCTGCTTGGCAGAAAATTATGGGAACTCCTATCTGGTTGGTGTCTGCTTTCTCTGTAAAGGGTGAAATGAGGCTGTCAATAGGAAGGGAGAATGAATTGGCAAAAAGATCACAGTTAGTTGGTGAGACCTTACTGAGAGCCTAGCTGATGTTGGTGATCATGATTTTCTTGGCAGCACAAATCCATCTCACTGTGTGGTTTTCTTTGGTATCACCACCAGCTGTGATACAGATCAGAGAGAGTGAAGAGCTAGATGCCTCTGTAATGTCACCTAACTTTGCCATTCCAAGGGTCTAAGTTCTGGAAAACAATGGTTATTCTTCTAGAACCAGCCTCAGGTTGAGACTGACTTTATTATTATTTTTTTTTAATCATGAGAGCTTATGGAAGCCAGCACTTGATATACTCTGTATTTCCTGGTTTTCCCATCACTGTGTTCCACCCACAATCCTCCAGGCCCAGTCCTTCCTGATCCAGATGTTCTGTCCACAATGACCTCTTCTGTGGTCCTGCTTCCTGCAAAAGATAGATTAAATTCATTGATTTGAATGGGAATCCTCAACACCTTTACAGAAAGGAGATGGTGATAGGGAAATCTCAGATCTCAGACTGGAAACTTCCCTGACACACAGATTACCTATGGGACCTTCAAAGCACAACCAAATGGCATAAAAGAGATGTTCCAAAATATTTATAATGGATAGCTTTTGTTGCAACATTGCAGCACTTATGGAGGAAAATAAACACTGATTTAGTGATAGCTAGCTATATTTCAGTTTATTTTCTACTACTTTCTAAATTCCTTCATCTTGCAACTTTTCATCTGTGAAGAATAAATAGTGCAGCAAAACATCTACCTGAACGACAGAGTGAGACTCCAACTCAAAAAAAAAAAAAAAGAAAGAAAGAAAGTGTTAATGGATGTTAAATTTCCCTGCCCCCAAACTTTTTCCTAATGCAGATACCAAATACCCTTAATAGAATGTCTTACAATTGCTATTTTTAATACTTCCATTATTTCTTAAGACTGTGAGGAGGAATTTAAGACTTTGAAATAAACACAAGTGATGACTTGACAATCTTTCAGTGGAATGCTGGAAACTTTATGGATTGTCTGATTTTTTTTTGAGTTGGAGTCTCACTCTGTTGCCCAGACAGGAGTGCAGTGGCTGCTCCCAGCCACCACAGCCTCGACCTGCTGGACTCCAGTGATCCTTCGGCCTCAGCTTTCCAAGTAGCTGGAACTACAGGTGCGTGCTACCACTCTCGGCTAATTTTTTGATTTATTGTAGAGATGAGGCCTCGCCAAGTTGCCCAGGCGGGTCTCGAACCCACGGGCTCAGGCAATCCACTCACCTCAGTCTCCCAAAGCGCGGGATTACAGGCTGAGCCACCGAGTCCGGCTGACTACCTTTTTGAAAATTACCTTTCAATGGCACTCAAAACATTTCATTTTGGAACCTATCTACAAATATTAAAATAAAAAGGAAACAAAAATTTCCCCTTCAAAATCTTTGGGATTACCAGTTTTTAAAAATGTGTGCTTAATCTCCAAGTCACGCAGGCTTTAGTATTTAAACTTCTTATTTTTAATTCTGTCATTCTTGCACCCATATCCAATTCTGAATATTAAATTCTAGTGATTACGACACACATCTCCCTGTCCTCTCCACTTTTATTGTCAGCATCTAATTTAGGCCCCCATTACTTCTCACTGAGGTCATTTTCCTATCATGGAAGAACTACTGAGTTGTGCCCATGGTTACCTACCTAAACACCGTACATGACATCCCTGTTAAAGCTAGACATTATTAAGTGACTGTGTTCTTGTCAATGAATAGAAGTGGACTCTGTACCATCTGAGTCACCTACTGAAAGTTAGTCACTAACCCTTGACCTCCTCCACAGGCTTGAGTGTGGATCTGACCCAAATTACACCATGCAGACAAGGATAATGCCCTACAAGAAGGTAGAGTTAAAAAAAATAGAAGGAACTTGGGTCCCTGAAAAGCTTTTTGGAGAAGAGCTATCCAGCCAACTTGAATAGCTCATCTACAGATTATTTTATGAGATAGAAATCAAATTCTTATTTAAGCTACTGTTTCTTTTTTTGTACAGTAGCTCAAACCATTCCCTAATTTATACACCTATTCTCTGGTTTTCTTGCTGCTTCCAAGCAAGATATATTTTTCTCTGATTCCAGAATCCTGTTGTTGAAGCATTTTTATTTTGCTAAAAACTTTTGATCACATGAAAGTATAATGCCTATCTGCTAGAGAATAGCATTTAGAATCTCTATGGAATGTAATAGTTTGTGATCTTGTCATAGCATTTTGTGAAGAATTTAATTTTTAAGGGAATTTAATAAATCAAGGTGAAGGCTAGCCACAAAATTAACAGCATCCAGAAAATTCAGCCTTGAAAATATGATAAAACTAGTTCAGAGCCAAAGCCCAACTGTCATGTTTCGGCACCATTTGAGTCCTTTGTTACTATGCTCAAGATTTAAAGATTTTTAGAAGGTGTTTAACAAACGGGAATTAAGTAGCAATACCTTGTTGAGTAGGAAAAGACAAGTTCCCTTGGTTTTCATACAGTCTCATTAATTTATATATAATGCTCAATTCTCTGAAGAAAACCAGTATGTGGTTGGAGCAGCTTAAGATATATCAGGCAACCAAAAAGAAAACTAGTCCGTTAAGAAATGACCATGCCATATCTAGCCTCTAATCTCTTCCTTGTCATACTTTTAGCATGTCTAAACTGCATTTCAGTTGTTTCTGATTCATGATCCCTGTTATCAGATCTGTGTATTTTTGTTTGCCATATCCATTTTATCTGTAAAGTCCTTTCCCCAGTCATTTTATGTATACATTCTATTTTTAGCATTCACTCTAAGTATGTGGATATAGCAATAAGTGAGCACATGCTATTCTACCAAGTAAGAAAAGAGCCGAAGAAGGGAGACTTCTATTTTTGCCTTATATCTAAAAGGAGATTATATTCTTGTTTAATCCATTCTCTCCTCCCTTTTAGTGTAAGACATTATGTCCAGCAATTAAGCATTTAGCGGCAACTAGTGAGATTTTTTCTTTGCCATTCAGAAGTAACTTCCAACAATGGGAATTAGAATGTTTCTCCCCATCCCAGCCCCCCTTTTCAACTGTGAAGAGTGACTCAACAAATGGCATGTGCCACTGATTACATTATCTGGTGATAAAAGGGTCACAATTAGATAAAACCCTTTGCCAGTGTGTGTGTTGCATCTCCAACCCTGATAAACAATCTCCCCTTTCCCACTGAGCTAATGTGAATCTTGGAATAATGGAAGAAGAGACTTCTGCTATCCTCTATCATTCCAGCAAGGTTCTGCTCTATAATAGGTGGCAGTAATTTAGTTGTAATTAAAAAGCCCCGATATATTATTTCCTAATGAACTCAAGTGAAGTCATCTCCCACTTCTTTCCAGTGCTTCTAATTAGGCAATAAGGACTATATCACGAGCAATAAAGATCACTTTTCTGGGCTAGTGATGAGGGATTAGAGAGTACACAGGGAGACTCTTACAGCCCAGAGTGAGAGGCAGGTAGGCGGCAGTTTTGAACAGAACATCCTCCATTCCTCTCACCATCTGCTCCCAAATTACCTAGGTGGCAAGCACTGATGAGGAACAAATTGAATTGAAGCTAGAACAAGAAGCTTGAAGCCATCAGTCACCAGCCCAGCAATTTAAATCAGAGCTTTATGTGCATGTGTTCTTTGTATAATCATTTTTGTGCTTTATTTCCAAGTTTTTCATATCCACTTTCTTGTCAAATGCCCAGGAAACCCAAGAGAATTAAAATGGGTATTTATTCTTTTTCCTGTTTGATTCATGAAGAGCTCAGGGTCCTAGACTTTGAAGTGGCACACACATTGCAGGATGACTACATCTGTCCACAATGAAGTCCTGCTACAGAGTCCACTCTACAGCTGTTTTGATTTTACTTACTTTCCTGCAATAGCAACCAGTGGAAATGCTCTCTTCTCCTCCTTTGTGGATGCTTACATGAGAAAAAAGGCTGTTACCTTTTGAAAATTTCCTTCAGTTCATTCAAGACAGGGGTAGACGAAGGATGCCTACAGACATCCATCTGTTTTCACAATGTAGAGTATTTCAGTGAAAAACTAGGCACTGCCTATAGTACACTCCTCTGATTCTATATTCTAGGGGAGCTGTTTTATAACTCTAGATTTTAAGTAACAGAGAAAAGTGAAACATAATTCTCGTATGTAGACATGCAATGAAATTCTGTCCATTGGTGCAACAGATCTCCTTTCCTCCTGTAGAAAAGTCAGTATCCCGTTTGTTTGCAGGTTCATTTCAATAGTATTGATCTATAAATGTGTACTACTCAACTCTGTTGCTGTAATGAGAAGCAAGCTCCAGGCAACATGTAAACCAATGAAACTTTACCGTTAAAAGATATTTTTAAGATAATTATCTTCATATCTACAATAAATAAGCATAGACTAAAGATATTATTTAACTCACATGACAAAAACCAGACAGATATTATAGAAAATTCAAAAGAGAAAGTCAAAGAATAGATACATTTATAGATCAAGACTATTGAGGTCGGGCTCAGTGGCTTCAATAGTCTTGATCTATAAATGTGTCTATTCTTTGACTTTCTCCTTTGAATTGTTGTAATATTTTTCTGGTTTTTGCCATGTGAGTTCAATAATATCTTTAGCCTATGTTTATTTTGTGTAGGTATGAGGATCATTACTTTAAAAATATCTTTGAATGGTAAAGTTTCATCGATTTACATGTTGTCTAGAGCTTGTTTCTCACTGAAGCAACAGAGTTGAGTAGTTATAGCATACATAGTTGTAAAAAAGGCCATATAGCTAATAAAGCAAAAAACATTTACTATCTGACCCTTTGCAGAAAAACTTGCAGACCTTCATCTAAAACACAGATACCCAGCCAAGCCCTGTGCATCTGAAGGAGCTACTTTTAGGCTTCTCCTACATGTTCAGGCATCAGGATGGTGGCATAAATAAGAACCAGTATCTTAAGCCCTCAACTGTTCCCTAAATTGCTTAAAGAGCTATTTTGGTGTATAAGATCTGGTTTTGGACTGGATGTTAGGAGACTTGCTATGATTAGCTATGGGACATTTAGCAAATTTTCATATTTCTTGGCTTGAGCTTTTTTATAGGTATAATGCATGTATAATTTTTGGACTCAATTTAATATTCTTTTTATGTTTATCCTTTAGAGAGTACCAAGACTGATTTTTTTCTGGTTGAAGCTATCTTTTGGAGGAAAATCAGAATAAATCAGATCAGATCATTTTGTCCTAAAACAGATGGAACCTGTGTTCAGAGCCTTTTATAAAACTAACGCATTGGATTAGCACATTATCTACAGGCATACCTCAGAGATATTGCTGGTTCAGTTCCTAGACCACCAACAACAAAGCAAATATTGAGCCGGGCTTGGTGGCTCAGCCTGTAATCCCGCGCCTTTGGGAGGCTGAGGTGAGTGAATTGCCTGAGCCCGTGGGTTCGAGACCCGCCTGGGCAGCGAGACCTCATCTCTACAATAAATCAAAAAATCAGCTGGGCGTGGTGGCGCATGCCTGTAATTTTGGCTACTTGGAAGGCTGAAGTAGAAGGATCGCCGGAGCCCAGCAGGCCGAGGCTGCAGTGGCCGGGAGCGGCCACTGCACTCCAGTCTAGGTGACAGAGGGAGACTCCAACTCAAAAAAAAAAAAAAAGCGAATATTGACCATTGCAATAAAGTGAGTCACACCGTTTTTTGTTCCCAAGTGTGTGTAAAAGTTATGCTTACACTATACTGTAGTCTATTAATTGTGCAGTAGCATTAGGTCTAAAATAACAATGTACATACCTTAATGAAAAAGACTTTATTGATAAAAAAATGCTAACAGTCATCTGAACCTTTAGTGAGTCATAATTTTGTTGCTGGTGGAGGTCTTGCCTCAATTTTGATAGTTATTGACTAATCATGGGAGTAATTGCTGAAGGTTGGAATGGCTGTGGCCATGTTTTAGAACAAAACAATAATGAAGTTTGCTGCATTCATTCACTCTTGCTTTCATAACAGATTTCTATGTAGCATGAGATGATGTTTGATAGCATTTTGCCCATAGTAGAACATCTTGCAAAATGGATATAAATCCTCTCAAACCTTGCTGCTGCTTTATCAACTAAGTTTACATACTCTTCTAAATTTGTTGTTGTCATTTCAACAACGTTCACAACTTCTACACCAAAAATAGATTGCATCTCAAAAAACCATTTTCTTTGCTCATCCATAGGAAGCAACTCTTTACTCATTCAAGTTTGATCATGAGACTGGTGCAGTTCAGTCACATCTTCAGACTCAATTTTGAATTCTCTTGCTGCTTCTACCATATCTTCAATTACAACTTACAATAAAGTTTTAAACCCTTCAATGTCATCCATGAGAGTTGGAATCAATTTCTTCCAAACTCCTGTAATGATGATATTTTGAACTCCTTTCATGAATCACAAATGTTCTTAATGACATCTACAATAATTAATAATTTTGAAAACATTTTACTTTTCCTGATCTATCACAGGAATCATTATCTGTGACAGCTATAGTGTTACAAAATATATTTCTTAAGTAATAAGACTTGAAAGTCAAATTCACACCTTAATCCATGGACTACAGAATGGATGTTGTGTTAGGCATGAAAACATGAATCTCCTTATGTATCTCTATTTGAGCTCTTGGATGACCAGGTGCATTGTCAATGACCAATAAAATTTTTAAGACAATAAATATTTTTTCTGAGCAGTAAGACTCAACAGCGGACTTAAAATATTCAGTGAATCATTTTGTAGATACATGTGCTGTCATCTAAGCTTTGTTATTTCATTTATAGAACACAGGAAGATTTAGCACAATTGTTAAGGACCATAGGATTTTTGAAATGGTAAACAAACATGAACTTCGACTTGAAGTCACTAGCTGCATTATTTTCTAACAAGAGAGTCGGTCTGTCCTTTGAAACTTTCAAACCAGCCACTAACTTTTCTCTAGTTATGAAAGAATTAAATGGCATGTCTCTTAATATAAGACTGTTTAGTCTACATTGAAAATATGTTGTTTAGAATAGCCACTTTCATCAATGATCTTAGCTAGATCTTATGGAGAGCTTGCTACAGCATCTATATCAGCATTTGCTACTTCACTTTGCACTTTTATATTATAGAGATGGCTTCTTTCTTAAATTAATGAAACAACCTCTTCTAGCTTCAAACTATTCTTCTGCAGCTTCCTCACTTCTCAACTTTCATAAAATTGAAGTAAGTTCGAGCCTTGCTCTGGATAAGGTTTTGACGTAAAGGAATGTTGTGGCTGATTTGATCTTCCATTCAGAATTCTCAAACTTTCTCCATATCAGAAATAAAACTGTCTTGCTTTCTTATGAGTCTTGTGTTCACTGGGGAAGCACATTTAATTTCTTTCAACAACTTTTCCTTTGCATTTACTTCTTGGCTAACTAGTTGGTGCAGGAGGGCTACTTTCAATCTATCTCAGCTTTCAACATGCCTTCCCCACTAAGCTTAATGATCTCTTTTATAACTTTTGACTTCAAGTGAGTCATGCAACTTTTCCTTTCACTTGAACACTTAGAAATCATTGCCCATCATAGAGTTATGGAGTGGCTTAATTTTAATATTCTTGTGGCAAGAGAATGGAGAGGCCCTAGGAAAGGGAGACAGACAAGGAAACACCCATTTAATGAAACTGTCAAAACACACAACAATGATCGTTTAAGCTTGTTGTCTTGTATAAGTGTGGTTCATCACACAACAATGATCGTTTAAGCTTGCTGTCTTGTATAGGTGTGGTTCATGCTGCCCGCAAACAATCACAATATTAACCTCAAAGATCATTGACCCTAACAACAGATATAATACCACAACAGACATAATAATAAAGGGAACAAAAGGGCTACTGCCAGAATTATCAAAATATGACTCAGAGACATGAAGTGAGTACATGTTTTGAAAAATGGCACCAATAGACTTGCTCTATTCAGGGTTCCCACAAACTTCAGTTTAAACAACAATAACAACAACAACACAGTATCTGTGAAGCACATTAAAGTGATGCACAATAAAATGGGGTGTGCCTGTGCTCCCAACTTGCTCCCACCTCAGAATGAGTAAGTTGTTAAGATTCAAAGGGAAAGTTAGCAACATTACTTTTGGAAAAAGAGTAGCAAAGGGACCTCAGCAGGACTTCAGAGATCCTGGCAGGAAATTTAAAATCTGAGTTTTACTTGCAGAGGACAACCAAGAAAATGTTTCAACCCATCATTTTATCTTATCCATCGTTGTTAATCAGTGTGTATGTCAGTGAAGATTGCTTTGGGCGCTCTCTATCCTTATCCTGACTTCTCTTTTCTTACCTAGTCTTTCTTTCTCAAGTCTTAAGACCAAGTATGCTCATGGAGTACTCTGAGCTGCAACCATTTCTTCCTTCCCATCCAATTTGTAATTCACTCCTGCTATTACCTCTTGATAACCAAACCACAAAACAAAATTTCCATTATCTGATTTGTACAAATTTCTTTTTCTCTTTCCTTCTCTTTTTATTTTCTTTTATTTTCTCTGTTCTTTCTTTCTCTATTTCTTTCACTCTTTCTCTCTTTGCCCTTCTTTCTCTTCCTTTCTCCCTCCCTCCATCCTTCTCTCCTTGCTGTCTTCCCTCCCACCCTTCTATTTCCCTCCCTCCCTTCCTCCCCTCCTGCCTTGCCTTCCCTCTTTCCTCTCTCTTTCTCTTTTTTTATTTCTCTCTCTTTCATTCAACAAGTATTTATTAAGTGCATATCCTTAGGCATGCAGGACACACTCCCAAACAAAATCAGATGTAGACCTTGCCCTCATGGAGCTTTTGTTCTAATGAAAGAGGTAGCCATTATACAGCTAGTTGAATTTTTTTTTTTAAGTAAATTTACAACTGTGAACGTTCAATGTAGAAGAAATATAAGGTGCTATTAAAAACAGGAAGGAGACATTTTATCCACTAAAAGAGTCAACAAAGGTTTCTCTAAGTAAAGAACTCTTGTACTCTGAGAGGTCGGTAAGACACTACTGTGTAATAAAGGGAGAGAAGAACATTTTGGACAAAGATATATATAGAATAGCACTGTGATGGTTAAGTTTACATGTCCATTTGCCTGAGCCAAAGGATGTCCAGACAGCTGGCAAAACATTATTTTTTAGTGTTTCCAGAAGATGTTAACATTTAAGTCAGTATCTGTGTGAAGAAGGTCACCTTTACCAATGTGGGCCAGCATCTTCCATGGAGAATCTCAATAAAACAGAGGGAGAAAGAATGAATTCACTTTTTCTCCTTGAGCTGAGACATCCACCTTCTCCTGCCCTTGGGCATCAGCATTCCTCATTGTCAGGCCCTTGGATTTGGACTGGGACGTACATCATTGATTCCTTGCTTCTCAGGCTTTCAGGTTTAGATGGAACTACGTCACTAGCATTCCTGAATGCTAGTGGTTCTATCTGATTGCAGATGGCCGATCATGGGATTTTTCCACCTCCATAATCCTGCCAGTGAGCCAACCCAATCTTTCATAATGAATCTCAGTCTCTCTCTCTCTCTCTCTCTCTCTCTCCCCCTTTTTTTCCTTTTGGTTTATTTTTCTTGAGAACCCTGACTAATATGAGCACTAAAGAACAAGAGAAAAATCAGAGAGGCTATGTTGGAGCGAATGAGGAACTGTGTTTAAGATAATGAAATTAAATTGATCTTGACCATGGCAATGCAGAGCTTAGAAGTCATTTAGAGGGTTTACCTAAAGAGAGTGTCTTGCTGGTTGTTCTGTGGGGGAGAGACCAGAGAAGGCTAGAGTAGTGTTGAATTGATTACTTAGTGATTCATTGCATTTTGTCGTGCAATATAGAACTAGTAAACACTAAACCGTTCTTGGTAAGTATTCTAGTATCATTCTAAGAGATGTACCAATCTTCATTCATATTTCTACATCTTACAGATAAGCAACATAAATGCTCAGGGAGTCTAGTAATTTCCCTGATCTCATAGCTAATAAATGGTGGGGGAGGCATTCACACATAGGCAGTCTTGATTCAGAGTGTATGTTCTTAACACCTGTGTTTTGTTTCCTCTTGTGGCAGAATGGCCACAAAAGTCGATATTGGAGGGATTTTCCCCATCTTAACAATACACATGCATGTACACAGACATACACACAATGTGTATACACATAAATACATATATGCACATATTTGTACACATTGATGTATCACACTCAAATATTCCATCAGACAGTTTGAAATTTATTACAGATAGAAACTTATGGGACAGGCAGATCTGAATATAGTTAAAAATACATACTGAAAAGAGCCGATCAATACAGAAAACATATTTACTGTACAAGAGTGGTCCTGGAGGGGGTTGTATTTCTGATCATCTCAATGTGAAACCTCAGCAAGCACTAAAGGCCATTGGGCATGTAGCACTTAGAAAAATCAATGCTTGTTGCATTCCACCTGAATTGGAGTTTATGGTTAATCTACTCTGAGTCTCCCCCATGGGACAATGAGACCCCAGTACTTATTAGCTGTGAACTTGAGTCAAGTTACTTAACCTCTCTGAACTTGAGCTTTCTTATCTCTAAAGAATAGTCAATAAAATCTACTCCAAAAAGCGGTTTTGATGCTTCAAAGACGTGACACATCTGCAAATATTTTAGTTTATTTTTCACTAAATCTTTCTAAAATTGTCTCTCTCGCTGACTGTCTCCCTCTGCTTTCCCCTCTCACACTTCCTCTCTCCTTTTCCTTCTATCATCTTTCATTTTCTCTTTTGATTTTTTCTAAAAATTTTTATGTTGAGTAATGTGAGAAAACAGACAGAAATTCTCATTGTATAGTGTAACTGTCTGTCTATCTATCTATCTACCTATCTCTTTATTAAGAAGTTGAAAAATTAAATACAGTATATAAATTACCATATTGGTTCTTTGATCAAATTGATTTATTTAAAATTAATAAGAATGGCTCTGGAGGCAGATTTAGATATACACAACGTTATGTTTCCTTTTTCTTTCTGCTAAAAACAATACACAGACCGCATCCCTTCATTCCTATGAGCATAACTCTTCCTTCTTTCAATCATATTTTGTTGTTCTATTGAAGTTATGGTACTTTTCAAAAGAAAGATACTTTACTTTCAACAGAGAATATATTTTTTTACTATTGGATTTCTGTTTTAGAACGATGAGATCCCACTTACAAAGTTTTAAGGACAGAATGATTGGTTTATAGGAATATTAATGCTAAGTGGATAGTGTTGTTTTATTAAGGAATTTTTTCCCATTATTTTCATGAGCCCTGGCAAATCATCTCCTCCTTACTGAGGATAGCTGCTGGGAAACCCTGTATCTTCCTGGAGCTTCACCCTTTTACCATGCATTATGAATAATTGAATTAATTATTCAAGACTGGATTTATGTGTTCACCAAGGTAAACAAGCTGACCCTTTCACTAATAATCAGGCCATTTTTGAGAAAGCTTTAGCTGCTGACCCAGCCAAATGCTGGCCCTTGAGGTCTGAGTTTAGTTCAGGGGCATGCCAAGATCCAGGGTCAATTCTGAACTGAGGCAAGCTGAGCTGACCTTGAGCCCTCACCCTGCTTCCCTGTTTTTGGAAATATGGAGAAACTCCTCCAAAGTATAAAAAGCTTAAGCACTTGGCCAACAATTAAAACAAAACAACAGAGAATTGTTTTGGTGCAAAATATCAGCTTGTTTTCTTCTTTTGTCTTTCTTGTATTAGGCTATTAGACGCCATTAAAACCCTACAATAATATATTTTGTAAAAAAAAAAAAAATCACAGGCACATTTCCCTTGAATTTGGAACATGGGAAAGGTCTTTTGTTTTCTGGATACAACTTTACAGATTACATCACAAATTAACTCTTGAAAAAAAATTTGTAAAAATATTTGTAAATTAACTCTTGGAAAAAAATATTTAAGCCACTTTTACCTAGAATATATATTCTCTTACAGCTCAAAAATAAAAAGTCAAATTACCCAATTAAAAATAGGCAAAGAATCTGAACATACATAGGCCAATGGTCAATAAACATATAAAAAGATGCTCAACCTTATAAGCCACGAGGGGAAGACAACTTAAAACCAAAATGAGATCACAATTCTGACCCACCAGGATGACTACAGTCAAAAACACACACTAGAACAAGTGTTGGTGAAGATGCAGAATAATCAAATCTCTGATGCATTGTTGGTGGGCATATAAAATAGTGCAATCACTTTGGAAAACAGTCCACCAGTTCCTCAAATATCAACCAAGGAGTAATGATCTAGCAATTCCACTCCCGGTTATATACCCAGAATTCAAAGATTTAAAAATATTTAAAAGCATAAGTGCACATGAAAATGTACAGTGAGTATTCACAGGAACATCATTTGTAATAGCCAGAAAAAATAGAATCCTCCCACATGTATACAATTTAGTATACCCACACAATAGAATATTATTCAACAATAAACAAAATAATAAAATACTGATAGATGCTACAATAACGAACCTTTAAAACACTATGCTAAGTGAAATAAACCAATCACAAAAAACCACATATTTTATAATCTGTATGAAATGTCCAAAATAGGAACATCTCAGAGACAGAAAAATAGATTTGTGTTTGCCTAAGGCTAGGTGGATTTGGGGAAAATGAACAGTTACTACTGATGACAAGAAGGCTACACAGAGAGGGCAAGAAAAATATGAACTAAGCCTTGCTGGGGTTCCCATCCCCTCTGCCTGGTTTATTACCTTTAGGTAATACCCCTTTTTGTCCAATCATGTTTCTTTATAACTATTCACTTCTTTCATCAGAATTAGCATAAAATACACAGTTTTTCATGGGTCATTGAGTTTTTATTTCTGAAGGCTTCTATGCCATGTAAAACTTTGTTAAATCAAATGTTTGTTTTTCTCTTTTTTCCTTTACTAACCTTTCTTTCATTATAGAAGTATAAGACACAACCCTTGATAAAACTGAGGAAAATTACATATGTGTGTGTGTATATATGTAGATATGTGTGTATATGTAGATATATATGTATGTAGATATATGTATGTAAATACATGAACATACATGTGTATATATGTACATATATGTGTGTGTATGAACATATATGCACATATACATCTATATCTGAGATTAAATTTGTATATTATACAATTTACCCCTTTGAAGTATACCTTTAATAGTTTTTATTGTATTCAGAGTTGTCCAAACATCAACACAATCAGCTTTAAAACATTTTTATCATTACCAAAAAGAGACCCTCTCGGTGTAGCATTCTAATCCTCTGGGTATAAAGCAGGACAGCTGTCACGTGTGAGTCTTGTGACCTACTTTGAGAGAGAATAGGTCAGAGAATTCCTTGACTGCCAGCTCCCACACTGGAAGGCAGGCAAAGTCATCATGACTGTCTTGCTTCTGAGCACTCCCCTCACCATCATCTTTAGTTCAATGTACTTTGTGGTAGTGTTTTTCTTTCTCTCACTCTCTCTTTATTTCAATAGTTTTAGGAAGTACAAGTAGTTTTTGGTTACATAGATGCATTGCATCGTGGCAAAGAAGGTTGGGCTTTAAGTGTACCCACGACTTCCACTTGAGCAAATTGTCCCCAATAGGTGATTTTCACCATTTCACTCCTTCCCACCACCCCCATTCTGAGGCTCCAGTGTCTGTTATACCCTTCGTTATGCCTTTGCAAGCCCCAAGTTTAGGTCCCACTTATGAGTGAGAACATGTGGTATTTGATTTTCTGTTCCTGTGCTAGTTCATTTAGGATGATGTTCTCCAATTTCATTCGAGTTGCTGCAAAAGACATTATTTCATTTTTTTAACAGCTGAATAGTGTGTGTGTGTGTGTGTGTGTGTGTGTGTGTGTGTGTGTAAATTTTCATATCCACTGATTAGTTGATGGGCACTTAGGATGGCGCCACATCTTTGCAATTTTGAAATGTCCTGCAAAGAATATGAGAGTGCAGATGTCTTTTTTGTATAATGACCTCTGTTCCTTTGGGTAGATATGTTGTAGTGGGATTGTGGCATCAAATGATATGTCTACTTTAGTTTTTTGAGAAATCTTCATACCTATTTCCAGAGAGGTTGTACTTGTTTTCATTCCCACCAATAGTGTATAAACATTCCCTTTGCACCCCATGCACAACAGTATCTTTTTTTTTTTTTTTTTTAAATAATGGCTATCCTAACTAGTGTAAGGTGGTATCTCATTATGGCTTTAATTTGCAATTCCCTAACGATTTGTGATGTTAAGCACTTTTTTTCCATATGTTTCTTGGCCATTAGAATATCTTCTTTTGAGAGGTGTCTGTTCATGTCATTTGTCCACTTGTTAATGGGGTCATTTTCTTTTCCTTGCTGATTTATTTGAGTTTTTTGTGGATTCTGGGTATTAGTCTTTTGTCAGATGTATAGTTCGCAAATATCTTCTCCCATTCTGTAAATTACCTATCTGCTCTGTTGATTATTTCTTTTGTTGTGCAGAAGCTTTTTAATTTAAGTCCCACTTATTTTTGTTTTTGTTGCATTTGCTTTTGGGTTTTTAATCATAGGTTATTTGTCTTGACCAATATCCAGAAGAGGTTTGTCTAGATTTCCTGCTAGGATTTTTATGATATTAGGTCTGACATTTAAGTCTTTAATCCATCTTGAGTTAATTTTTCTTGCAAAAGACATTTCATTTTTTGTATATGGTGAGAGATATGGATCAAGTTCCATTTTTCTGCATTTATCTATCCAATGTATTAGCACCATTTACTGAATAGGGTGTCTTTTGCCCACTGTATATTTTTGTCTGCATTGTTAAAGACATTTGGTTGTAGGTAATTGGGTTTATTTCTGAATTCTTTCTTCCATTCCATTATTCTATGTGTCAGCTCTTGTAGGAATAGTGCTTTCTGAGCCCCTTCCCACATACCCACACATATATAAATAATCAACCCTTGCATTTCTTTGGCTCATGGGCTTTTTCTGAGTTCATTGATACGACTTAACTTGACCTCCTAATCCAGAATGATACTCCCCATACCCTGCCCCTTACCATGCCTTATTTTATTTTAAAAAAAAAACTTGTCATATTTCATCGAATCTGATAGATCATTAATTGTAAAACATATTGTGATATCAAGATCTTAGATGTTCCTGAGATTTGCCAAAATATGTTAGATATAGTACAATTGAATGCTTGTAAAATTGTCTTATCTTGTCTGTCTCCTCTAACTTGACCAAGGACTTGCATACACAACCTCTCTGCAATAACAGTGCTTGGCATCTAGTAGGTGAGTATTTGTTGAATAAGTGAATGAATGACCTCTGTAAGGAAAACATACCATCCTTAATAATTATCCTTACTGTCCTGTAGGGGGCAACTGAGACTAGCCTGTGAATGGTGCACAGTGATTTACCTATATTCATGCTTGAATCCTCTGATAAATTGCCTCCCGGTGTGCACAGATTATAGTTGAAATAATCAGAACAGAAACAGATCTTGTTATTAAAAGTCATTTGAACTTTCCCTTGCACTACAATCTGCATAGTGAGCAGGTGTCAGTAAAAGTGTGAATTGTTAACTTTGAAGTACAAGACCTGTCAGGCAAGTGACCCTATTGACTCTAAGGACTTTGTCTGCTCAGGATGTTATGATCACATTCTTAGGTAATGGGGGTTAGTGCTTCAACATATACATTTTGGGGGGACATACCTGAGCCTATAACAGTAGGACTTCCAGTTATTAATCCATGATATAATCTAGCCATGGAAATTGAACCATCCCCTGTCAATTTGTTTTTTTATTTTTCTCAAAATTTCTTCCAATCATCTCAAGTGAATTCTAATTATATATTCTTGAATCGAATCAATTGGAATCTTGATGCAATTCAATATGCTTAATAAATTTATTATCTATAATATTATTTAACTTTTCTATCTTTTTATATAGATGAAACTCAATGTTCTATTTTTAATAATTTAATAATTGAAGGTTAAAATATAAAAGATACTGAATAATTCTAGAATGTTTAGACTCATTAAACTAAGCTCTTTTAAGCCTGTGGTCTTTTTTGATTGGAAGGACTTTTTGATTGGAAGGTCTTTCCACTTGGTAGGATGAATACCTTATTATTTCAGCACATTTAAAGTTGTGTACCTGAGTTTCAATGAACCTGTAGCAGAAAACTCAATGAAGAGACACATATATCTTTATACTTTTTTAAAAAAAATGTCTACCTCAAATAATCAGACTCAGAAAATATTATTAAGTATAGAGTTTATAGAAGAGTAAAACTTGAGTAAAGCCACTCGGTAGACTGACTCCAAACAAATGGGGTGAGAATACCAAAATGGAGACGATAAGATTTCACTTACATAGGCAGAGTCACAGAAATTTTAGCAGAATTATGACATTGTTCATATAAGACAGTGAATATATTACTGGGATTTGACTGACCACAAATTGCTACATTCTAAGGAATATGACTTTATTAATCTGTGGAGAGGGCTAGCTATCTGAGGGGAGTCTTGTCTCCAGTGCTGCTTTCTCAGTATTTACAGAAAAAAGGCACAATTTGCAGCAGCATCCCACATGACTCAGGCTGCATTGCGTCATTCCTCTCAAGGCTAAGAATAATTTAAATTTCCAACAGCTTTAAGTTTGAATTATTTAATAAAGCTTAAATTATTTAATTTCACACTTCCCTCTTTTCATCCAGATCTTTTGAAGAAAGCATCGTAGATGAACTCAAATGGCTTGGGCTCCTTTTATGTTCAGGAGCTTTGTGCCATATTGCTAGGAAGGCTTATTTCTCCAGGGTCATGTCCCATGGCAGGGGGAATTTGTCAGGCTATAAAGCTGATGGATTATAAGCCAAATTTAAAGCAAAATGGAGAAAGAGACTTTGTGACCTGAGTCAGGTTTCATAGCTGCATCTTCAATTAATGCGATTCTTTGAGTGATTATTACTTTAAGTTTTTCCAGTTGTGCATTAACTCTATTTTGAACAAATGCCACAGCAGCAATAAAGACAAAACAGGATAAAACAAAATAAATTATCATAATTCTGAGAATAAGTAACAGTTTCTGCCATCAAGTTCCCCAAGATCCAAACCAGCAGCTTAGCTAATTATTTAGAGATGTTGGATCTGAGAGATTAGTTATTTGAATTTTTATATCAGCTATTAATTTAGTGATGTTATCTGATTCATCTAAGATATAGACACAATACTCAGTCTTTATGATTGTGCAAGTACACTCTTGGATTCCAGTGACTATGTCTAAAGCCATACAGCTCTGTACTACAGACTTTCTCATAAGAACAACTTCATTATTTAATAACAAGATACCCACATAGCTATCTATGATTTTGACCCTTTTTTGTGTAATGGGTTAAGGCCTCTGCATCCCAAATGGCATTCTCCATATTCATTTGTGGCAGAAAGCTGGAAGATAAATAATCATATCAGTGGAATAAACCCAATGAAATTGTAAGTGAGGAAGTTTTGCAAGTGTATTAGTCCATTTTGTGTTGTTATAAAGAAATATATGTGACTGGGCAATTTATAAAGAAATGATGAGCTGATTAAGCTGACAACACAAGAGGGTATGTCAGATAAAACTATCCCAAATTTGTGTTATACTGTCCTAAAATCTAATCATCTCATCTCTCAGTTGGGACAGCATTAGCATTAAAGCTAACAAACTAATGTCTTTTAATGAAAAGCTCTTCCTATGTATGTATAAGCCAATGATGCACATTGTCTTTAGTCATCTCAGTATTAAGGACTAATGACCTTCCTAATAAACACAGATATATAAAAATCACCTATCAGGTACAATGTGTACCAGTGGGTGTAATGGGTACACTTAAAACCAAGAGTTCTTTACCACTATACAACACATCCATGTAACCAAAAATAATTTGTACCCTAAAGATATTGAAATAGAAGGAAGAAGAAGAAGAAGGAGAAGAAAAAGAATAAGAAAAGAAACACAGATATATTTCCTATTTATATCCAATCTTCTCCTTGGAAAGCCAATACTTACCACGATAGGCTAGAATCACTGGAAAGGGGCATGAGGCCGCATGCTTTTTTGTTTAATTTCCTGTTATCTATTATCACAGTCCTGAGTCCATTGAAGAAGAGGCTTGTTTCATGAGCAACAGCTGGTGATAGTAACAACAAAACATAAGAACTAGGGACCAAAGGAAAAAAAGAAATTTAGTGAGAAGTGAGAACTTGCAAAGGAAGATCTTCTCCACATATTAATGATCATAATATCCAGCATTTGTTCAGTTACAGTCCTGGTTAAGTGTCTTGGGAAAGATGACTACCTCAGATGTTATCTTTTTCTCACTCTTGTTGGTTATGGAAAATCTCAATTTTAAATCGTCATCTTGAGATGAAGTCTAAGTGAATTTCTTTAAGTGGTTCATGTGTACCCAGAAATAAAATTTTTTTTAGCTTAGCATCACAAGAGTTGATTAGGAGCACATGACAAAGTCCCTTTCACATTGATTGGAGGAAGTCCTTTAAAACATGCCAGTTTTGTCCAATAGACAAAATCTCCTGGTTAAAATTCATGATCCTTGAGTTTTTTTGTTTTTTGTTTTTTTTTATCTCTCAGGTGCTCACTGTGGAAAGAATCTTTTAATAAATTGCTGTTTAGTTAGCTGCCTTATAAGACTGCTGGAATAATACAACATAATCTGTTTAAATATTGTAGATTCACAATTTCCTGGAGATGATTTAATAGGTCTACCTATTATAATTTCAAATGGAGACAGTTGTTATTTACCAAAAGAAGTTGATCATGAATTGAGCAAAAAGAAAGGAAGATCTTTTGGCAGAGGAATTTTAAAAGTCTCAGTTAGCTTTGTCAATTAAGTTTTGATTATTCCATTTATGTGTTTAACTAAGCCAGATGCATAGGAGTGATAAACACAATAGAAATATTGGAGAATGAGCTAGACTTTATATAGTGACAATATTAATTGTCCAGTAAAATAAGTACTTCTGTTGCTATGAAATTCTAGGAAAACTTCTCAAGTCAGAATAATTTTTTCTTAGATAACTTTATGTACCACTAAGGCTGTTGCTCTTCTGCATGGAAATACTTCTACTCAGTGAGGAAACATACAAACCATTGCTAGAATGTACATGTATCGTTGTAGTGGTAATACTGAATATAATCTACTTGCCATACGTTGAAAGGGCCTTTTGGTAAAGGAAAACTTAGAACTATTTAAGTGTTTCCCTGGATTATGTTCTGGGAAGATATGGCAGTAAGTATATGTCTTATAAGCAACAGTTGGAGAGGGTTTTCAATAATATTGTTTTCTTCAAGCAATTATTATATCAAGGTTCCAATGAATTAAATTGTGCACATACGTTAAGAAAGATGACTGTAAATGGGCTGGAAGTATGGGCAGACCATTTGGCCCATACCATAGCACAGTCTTAGAGGAGTACATTCTTCCTTTTTGTTTCTCAATTTTCTTGTTTTATTTTTAGAGTTTGGGATTGAGCTAATTTTAGGTCAAAATCAAGTACTTCCATAAAGCTAAAATGGGTTGATTTTCAAGCTGAGAGATGCTTAGGGCAGCTATTTTTGCTGTACTATCTGCTAATTGATTTCCTTTGCTTTCTGGGGTGTTTGCTTTTGAATGCTCTGGAATCTTGACAATGGTAAATTATTCTGGCAGTAGTAAAACCTCCAATAATTCTGAAACAAGGTGTTCTTTGTTTTTATGGACTAACTACGCTGGGTTAAAAATCTTGTTTCCATAGTTCTCCAAAGCCATAGGCTACCCCAAAAGCATATCTGCTACTTTTATAAATATTAGCAGTTTTTCTTTTTGCCCATTGATAGGCTCCAATTAACACTACTCACTTTGCTTGTTGAGCCAAGATCGGTTCTGGAAGATAAGTACTTTCTATTACCTCAAAGAGACTATAGCATAGCCTGAAAATTTCCACATCCATCCTTTTAAGTAAGGTTTATCTGTAAATGAAATAGCATTAGCGTTAGCAAGGAGAGTTTCTTTGCAGGTCTTTGCTGCTCGGATAATGCAATCACGTGGCATTTCATCTGAAGACAGAAGAAGACTGGTGGGAATTTAGATTATTACATCTGGTCAATGTAATATGGGGAGCAGAAAGAAGAACTTCATGGGAAGCCAGTCTACTAACTAAATGGTGTTGAGTATGGTAGGAGTTTAGTAGTGCTTTTTCTAAATGAAGGCAGTGAGGGGAGAACCTATCATTATTTTTTTAGTTGCTTTTATTAATAGGACAGTATTCATTGTTTTCATGGGAGGTGATAATCCTTTAGCCAGAGTATCCAGTTGCTAATTCTAGTATACTACAGGTCTATTTTGATCTCTGTGTTTTTGAGTCAGAATACCCAAGGTATTTTCCTGATTTTTATGAACAATGAAAACATAATATTATAATTTAGATGGTTTAATGCTGGGGCATCCATAAGACTCTTACTAACTTCTTACAATGTTAACTTATGTTTTTCTGTACATTCCAGGGGTTTGGGCCTACCTTGTTTTAAAAGAGTATATCAGGTTTGAAATTTTAAGTTTGGAATCCAGTTTCTGCAATAGTCATCTAATTCCTAAAGTTCTCTTAGTTATTTCTTAGTTTTGGAGGCAGGAAAGGCCAGTATTATTTTTATTGTGTCCAGATTGATAAAAAGACTTTACTTTAGTATTAGGTAACATAAATACCTTACTTGTTTTTAATAAAATTGAAATTTTTCCCCCTTTAATATGTTGTACCCCTTTGAAGCTAATTGTTGTAATAAATAAATTCCATCTTCTATGAATATTTTCCTATTTCCTGAGCAGAACATTAAATTGTACATATACTGTATCAAGGTGAATTTCTTAAGGACACCAATGTCTGAAAGGCTGTTTTTTAATTTCTATGAAAAATAAATTGGGTTCCCAGTATACCCCTGAGGCATAACTGTCCATGTGTATTGTCAGTCTTTCCAGGTGAAGGTGAAAATAAATTGATTGTCTTATGAACTTCTATATTGTCGTTTCCAGATCTGAGAAGAATGATGTCAGTAATTTAATGGGTATTGCATTGAATCTGTAAATTGCCTTTGGTAGGATGGCCATCTTAACAATGTTTATTCTTCCAGTTCATGAGCATGGAACATTTTTACATTTCCTTGTGTCTTCTTTGATTTCTTTGAGCAGTGTTTTATAGCTTTTGTGACTATTGTGAATGGGATTGTGCTTTTTATTTGGGTTCTCTGCCTGTTTGTTGTTGGTATATAAGAATGCTGTTATAACCGTGAGAAAGGAGAATCACCAGCACACTGGGTTCAAATTTTGAGTCCTTTAATAGTGCACAGTCAAGAGTAGGCTCATGCCAAGAAAGTTCTTGACACTGAGTGAAATCAGCAAGAAGCTTATAAAGGCAAAATCCGCAAGTGTGCTACACAGTAGGGAGTGAGGGTACAAGGAACTAAAAACAAAAGGAAGAATCTCTTGCATTTCAGTTAACAAGGCATACAATTACATGGAACTTGTGGCTAGGAAGTTTTCAAATGGTCAGCAAGAAAATCAGCATGAGCAGCTCAGGAGAACAAGGCTGTGGGTCTGTGGTCATGGGAACATTACAACAATCACAGGTACACACTGGGGGTGTCATTTTTAGGTCAGGCAGACAGCTAAGATGGAGGATTTTAACAAAATGGAGTTACTTATGTCAAGCTATCGCAATTATTTTACATATTTCATTAGCTATTTCATTACCCCCTTTTAGTTGTACATGAGTCAATTTGTTGACTCATCGGTTAAGGGCATGGTATTATAATAGGTTTTTACATGCATACGTTTTACAGAATTGATTCGTTGTTTGACAAAATTGATAAACCAATTAAATGTACAAGGCTTTATAAGCAAACCGAGAACAAGGAGGATAAGTGGACCAGACAAACTGGTGATGAGAGTTGTTAACCAGGGTTTCCAGTTAAACAAGTATTGGAGCCAAGATTTTTTTTTTTCTCTTGACTTGGGTGTGATGAATCCAAGCCAGTATCCCTTTGACTTTGAACGTTGTTGGAGTGGTGATGATGACGATAAAGGGTCCCCTTCAGGCAAGAATTAGTTCTTTTTTCTGTAATTTCTTGACAGAAACCAGATCTCCGGGATGGAACAGATGGCAAGGTATGGAAGATGGAGTGGGCAAGACAGCACAGACACCAGAGTCGACAGTGGCCTGAACCGGCTGGAGGGACTGAAGATATTTTAACAGAGATTGATTAGTTTTGTTTTTTTTTAGGATGGGATCCCAAAACTGAGGCAACAGAGAAGGGGGTCTTCCAAACATGATTTTATATGGTGTAAGCCCAACCTTATATGGGTGCATTGGGTCTGAAGGAGAGCCAAAGGCAAAAGGTTTACCCATTTTTCACTGGTCTATATTATTAATTTGGTTAAGGTAGATTTTAGAGTTCACTTCATGTGTTCTACCTATCCAGAGCTCTGTGGTCAGTAAGCACAATGTACCAGTTAATGTTTAGTGCTTTACTAACCAGGTGCACTATGGATGAGGAAAGGCAGGACCATTATTAGAGCCAATAGAGAGGGGGAGCCCAAACCTAGGGATAATTTTATTTAACAAAAACCTTGTGACCATAAGTGTGGTTTTATTTTTGGTGGCAAAGGCTTCTATCCATTTAGACAAAGTATTAATAAACACCAGTAGATAGCCATACTCTGCATGGTGAGGTTTTATTATAGTGAAATCTATTTCCCATTTTTCTCCAGGACTTAAAATAATTTTACAGTCCTTGGTCCACCATCCACTGGAGTTTTTATGAGCTCCTACTAGGTCCACCTCTTTCACTTGGATATAGGTAGGCTGTTTGGGGAGAGAAGGAGCTTGATTTGTTTTTTATAGTCTTACCTGCTGTGGTAAGAAGACCATTCCTTGTAGATCACAACATGCACATGAAGTGTAGTGAAAGCATACCATCTATTGGTGAAAATGTTTACCCACTTTCCTGTTTCCCAGCATACAGCCTGAGTTAAAGCAATTAACTCAGCTTTTTGAGCCAAGGTATCTTGAGCCAATGTCTGTGACCAGATTACATCATGAGCCATGGTTACAGCTGCACAAGCCTTGTGGAGTCCCTCTATTATGAAGCTGCTACCATCTGTGAACAAGTCAGCATCAGCCTGACTTAAGAGAGTGTCCCAAAGAGCAAGTCGGCTAGCCTGGGAGATGTCCAATATGTTTTTACAGTCATGAACTGGCATTTCTGGATTATTATCAGGCAGCAGGGTGACTGGATTGAGGCACTGAGTAGGAGAGAAATTTAGTCTAGGTTGGTCAAGTAAGAGGCTTTGATACTGAGTGATGCAGGTGTTTGACATCCAGCGGCCAGAAGCTCCTTGGAGCAGAGTTTCAACAGCATGGGGAAGAGTTAAAGCCAGGTTCTGGCTGAAAGTCAATTTATCTGCTTTCTTAACTAATATGGCTGTGGCTACAATGGCCTGGAGACAAGAGGGTCAGTCAGAAGCCGCTGGGTTTGGTCTTTTTTGACAAGTAAGCCACTGGTCATTTTCAGGGTTCTAAGGTCTGAGTGAGGACCACTTTTGTAATCCCTTGTTGTTGGTGAATGAGCAAGTGGAAAGGTTTGGTAACATCTGAGAGGGCTAAAGCCTGAGTTTAGGTTAGAGCTGTTTTTAACTGCTGGAACGCTTGTTTCTTGGTAGCAGTTCATTTTAGGGGCTGATTTCCTCAGTGGTTGTGTACGAGGGTTTGGCAATTTCAGCAAATCCTGGGATCCACAGCCAGCAATTCCCTGCTGCCCCCAGGAATTCCTGTACCTGTTTCTTTGTGTTTGGTGTGGGAATTTGAAGAATGGTGTCTTTCCAGGCCAAGATCAGGGCTTGTTTACTCTTTTTTAGCCAGTATCCCAGATAGGAAACTTCAGTTGAGCAGAGCTCTGCCTTTTTCATTGACACATGGTAACCCAAGTTTTGGAGGAGCTGTAACTGAGACTCAGTACCTTTTAAACAAGTATTCAAGTCTGCAGCCGCACGCAAGAGATTATCTACATACTGAAGTAAAGTGCACTCAGGGTGTAAGTTATGGAACCCTGACAAATCCTGTTGCCAGGCTTCCTTGAACAGGGTTTCAGTTCTTGAAACCCTGTGGTAACCAGGTCCAAGTTAACTGACTGGTGTCCCCAAAGTCAGGATCTGTTCATTTAAAAGCAAAAAGAGGTTGGCACGACTGGAGGGTCACCAGTAGAGGGCAGGACCAGAACTGACTTTGGGTCCTCTGTCTTTGGGTGGTGAGGGCAATTTTTTTGTACCCAGTATCCCAGCTCTTTACAATATGCACATTGATTCTTGGCTAGCTGGATGTGTCCAATTTCCTTTTGTCCCTTTTTAGTTTCTCTTTTTGTTTTACATGTTGACCTTGAGCCAGGTTGGAAAGCCTGGATGGCAGCAACTGATATTTTTGTTTGCCATTTTGTTGCTCTGTCCATTTTCTTGTCTTCCTGTTTCTGTTTCTCAGCATTTTTAACCTAAGCTACCTCAAGCAGTTGAGAAATGTTTATTCCTGTGAAACCTTCAAGTCTCTGTAACTTTCCCCAGATGTCAGGTACCGCCTGAGCCACAAAAGTCAAATTGATAGCCTGAGCGTTCTTGGGTGTTGAGGGGTCAAATAGGATATAGGTATGGAATGTCTCCTGAAGACATTTAAGAAACACCCCCGGTGACTCCTCAGGACTCTGAATAATCTTGGTAGTTTGGGAAAGATTGATAGGTTTTTGGACTGCTCCCTTGAAACCAGCTAATAGAGTCTGGTGATAAGTTTTTAATGTTCTAGACCCTGCCAAAGTGTTAGGGTCCCAATCCAGGCAAGAGGAGAGAAAAACCTCCTCTAATATTTCCTGATTTTTTTCCTTTGCTCCAGCTGCTGAGGCCAGAACAGACTTTTTAACCTCAGCTCTAATGTATTCTGGCTTTTCAGAAGTATATAGGGTTAAAGAGAGCTGGCAGCCATTCCAGGTGGGATGGTGAGTGTACATGATTGATTTTACCAGGGAAGTTAAAACCTATAGTTTGGATTTTGGCGAGATTTTATTTGCTTGAGAAACAGGTGAAACAAGTTTTCCTTGAAGAGTTAGCCAGGGGCCTTTGTATATAGCACCCTGTTGTTTTCAAGTTAGAAGCTCTCTATGTACTGTGGCTTATGGGAAGGATCCTGAGTTTTAAGAGAACATATTTTTAACTATGGAGGGGGATTTTGGACTAAATTTAACCACTGGTCAATTTAGGGAAACTAATCCAGGTGACCAGGAGTCCCTATGGTGACCTTTCAAGTAGACTTAGTAACATGAACATTCAAAGACCCTGTAGAGAGTTAAGTAACATTAAATGCAGGCCAATCTTTTTTCTAGATGGTCCGGAGCTTGCCTTTTGAAAGGTGGACTCCATAGTCCTCAGCAAATACAACAGAGAAACTTTTCAATATACAGTCCAGAGGACTGACAGGTCATGAATTCTGTGAACCTATAACAAACAATGAGCAAATGACAAGCAAATAGTTAAAATACACAGTTAAAACATGTTGACAGACAGGTAGCATTTGGACCAAGTCAGAAGAGTTATAGATACTTGGAACAATTTCAGGGCAGAAAGCCAGAGGACGCTATTCAGCCAATGTCTTGCCCTAATGAATAGTGACCAAAGGGTGACCTTGTCAAGCCATGACTCCCTTAAACAGAATTGTGGCCACAAACAGAACTAAACATTCTTACTAGTAAACAAAAAAAATTCTTACCTCCTAGGAGAATACAGATGGACTCAGGAATTTTTCGAGGTGGGAGGAAATCAGTGGTTGTTCCTTCTCCCTCTGAGCCAAATGAGAGGTTATGGGGTCCTGGAATGATTCGGGGGGCGCCTCCCCTATAACTTCTCCATTGAGCCAGGGAGAACTGGAGTAAGGCTACCTCCCAAGGTTGACGACAGTTCTCACTGAAGCCTCCAAATATTATAGCCGAATCACGAGAAAGGAGAATTGCCAGCACACCAGGTTTGAATTTTGAGTCCTTTAATAGCACACGGTCAAGAGTAGCTCGCAACAAGAAAGCTCTTGACACTGAGTGGAATCAGCAAGAAGTTTATAAAGGCAAAATCTGCAAGTGGGTTGCATATCAGGGGGTAAGGGTACAAGGAACTAAAAACAAAAGGAACAATCTCTTGGATTTCAGTTGACAAGGCATACAATTACACAGAAATTGTGGCTAGGGAGTTTTCAAATGCTCAGCAAAAACGGTCAACATGAACAGCTCAGGGGAATAAGACTGTGGGTCTGTGGTTATGGGAACGTTACAACAATCACATGTACATACTGGGGAGTGTCATTTTTAGGTCAGGCAGACAGCTAAGATGAAGAATTATAACAAAAAATGGAGTTACTTATGTCATGCAAGCTGTTGCAATTATTTTACATATTGCATTAGCTATTTCAATGCAACTTTGTTTTGCATGTTTATTTTTTACCCTGAGACTTTGCCAAAGTTCTTTATCAGTGCAAGGAAGTTTTTAACAGATTCTCTTGGGTTTTCGAGGTATAGGGTCATATCATCACAGAAAAGAATAACTTAACTTCTTTTTCCTATTTGGATCAGATTGCTCTAGCTAGGATTTCCAACACTAAGTTGAGCAGGAAGGGTGAAAGTGGGCAGCATTGTCTTGTCTGGTTTTCAGGGGGAAATGCTTCTAATCCTTTCAGTTTAGCAATATGTTAGCTGTGGGTTTATCATAGAAGCCTCTTACTCTCTTGAGGTATGTTCCCTCTATGCCTAGGTGTTCAAGGGTTTTTATCAAGAAGAGATGCTGGAGTTTATAGAAAGCTTTTTTTTCATCTAATGATATAATTATGTGGTTCTTGTTTTTACATCTGTTGATTTATTTAATTATATCTATGGTCTTACAGATGTTGAACTCGCCCTACATCTTGGAGACAAAGCCTACTTAGTCATGGTGGATGATTTTTGAGATGTGTTGTTGAATCTGATTTGCTAGAATCTTATTTAGAATGTTTCCATCTATGTTCATCAGGAATGTTGGCCTATAGTTCTCTTTTGTTGTTGGATTTTTTACCCAGTTTGGGTATCAGTGTGATGTTAGTGTCATAAAATGATTGGGGAGAGTACCATCTTTCTCAATTTCCTGGAATACTTTCAGTAGGATTTGTATTAGCTCCTCCTTATATGCTTTATAGAATTCTGCTGGAAAGTCATCTGGTCTGGGGCTTTTTTTGATAGGTAGTTTTCTTATGATGGAGTCAATTTCCTGGGTTGTTATTGGTCAACTTAGGGTCTGCATTTCTTTGTGTTTCAACCTCGGAAGGTTGTGTGATGTCAGAAAGTTCTCCATTTCATTTAGGTTTTTGAATTTTTTCCATACAGGTGCACATAGTAATCACTGATAAACTTTTGTATTTCTTTGGTATCAGTTGTGACTTAATCTTTTACATTTCTAATTGTGTTTATTTGGAATTTTTCTCTTTTTTTCTTGGTCAATCTGGCTAGGGGTCCAACCATGAATAGTCAAAATAATCTTACCAAAAGAAACAAAATGGGAGGAATCACACTTCCAGACTTTGAACTTTACTATAAGACTACAATAATCAAAACAGCCTGAAATTGATACAAGAACGGGGATATAGACCAGTAGAACAAAATAGAGAATCTGGAAGCAAAACCTCAATTTCTCAACCAACTTATCTTCAACAGAGACTTCACCAACAACCACTGGGGAGAGGAGAACCTATTCCATAAATGGTGCAGGGAAAACTGGTTAACCACATGCTAAGAATGTAACAGGACCCCAACATTTCGCCATACACAAAAATCAACTCTAAATGAATCAAAGACCTAAATGTAAAACCTCACACCATAAGAATCTTAGAAAATGCGAGAAACACTCTTAAGGAAATTGGAAGAGTCAATCAATTCATGATCACAATCAAAAATGCCCATGCCAGAAAAGATGAGATAAACAAGTGGGATCATATCAAACTAAGAAAAGCTTCTGCAAAGCAAAATAATCATCAAGAGAGTGGGAGGAAAGCCCACAGAATGGGAAAAAAATACTTGTCAACTGTATATTTGACAAAAGGTTAACATCCAGGATCTACAAGGAACTCAAACATGCTGAAAGGAAAAAATACAAACAGCCCAATTAAAAAGTGGGCAAAAGGTATGAGCAGACACTTCTCAAAAGCAGACATATGAGCAGCTAACAGATATGTGAAAAAAAATTCAGCTTCACTAATCATCACAGAAATACAAAATAAAACCACACTAAGATACCACCTAACTCCAATAATAGCTCAAGAAACAACAGATGTTGGAGAGGATGTAGAGAAAAAGGACTGCTTCTACACTGTTGATGGGAGTGTAAACTAGTACAACCTCTGTGAAAAACAGTGTGGCAATTCCTAAAAGATTTATAAGTCTACCTTCCTTATGACCCAGCAATCCTGCTTCTGGAAATATGCCTGGAGGAAATCAAATCATTTTTTAAAAGAGATACCTGCACTTGCATGTCTATTGCAGCATTATTCACAATAGCAAAAACATGGAACCAGCTGTGATGCCCATCAAAAGTGGACTGAATTTTTTTAAAATGTGATATATATACATGATGGAGTATTAAAAATTATAAATTATATAAATTTATAAAATTCAGCATAAAATTATAGATTTCACAGCAACATGGATGGATTTAGAGTATAACACTCAGTGATCTATCACAGAGACAAAGAACTGAGTACCACATGTTCTCACTCATAAGCGGACCCTGAACATTTGTTATAATACTATAAGAAAGGATTGGCAGGGAGTTCTGATAAGATGGCGATGGCATAGGAGGGACTGTGAGATTCTCCAAAAGCAAGTTACCAAAAGGACTCTTACTTTCCTTCCCCCACCCCCCTGCCCACCGCCAGCCGCACTGGTCCAAAGCCTGGAGACCTTCAGTCCCATGCAAAGCCGGCTATTGTGGTCCCTCAGCTGCTGCTGCTCCACCATAGGCAGTCCTGGCCCCGGCCGTGTGGAGATCCCAGCTCCCTCCCCAACTACATCATCTTACCCAGCCCCAAGCCACTGGCCACCACCTGTGGAGGCCCTTGGAGACTGTCTTGTGGAGATCTGGGTTCCCTTGCTGGCTACACTGATTCGCCTGGCACTCAGCCACTGACAGCTCCCTTGCTGACTAGGCACCTGGCTCAGCGGCCCAGTGCTCACTCCTCAGAGTTCCAGCTCCCCACCCTGGGTTCTGGGCCCCTGCCCAGCCCTATATCAAGCTGCTGTCACCGAGGGAGGTTCTAGGTACCCACCCCTCAGAGACACCAGTTCCACTCCTGGCTGAAGTGCCCTGTGCAGGGCCCAAAGCTACTGTCACCACTCATGACCCCCCCTTTGGGGCTCTGGTCTCTGCTGAGGCACCCAGCGTAGGACCCTATGGTTGTGTAAGGGAACAGTATATCTTAAGGAGGTGCTGATCAGCCACTCTCAGCTCTCAGCTCCAGAAGAGGGAATTCCCAGCTCCCTCCTCCACCCCAGGCCACTGATGGCATACCAGATCCAGCACCCAGCCGTGTCACTGATCCCTGGTGCCTGACACAGGAGACACACCACCACAGCCTGTCATAGTGGATTGCCCACAGACCCAGACAAGTGGGGAGAAAGGATGGGTGGAGAGAAAGGATCTGCAAAAGAGGAGCTGCCCACCTCGGCCATTTTCCAGGCAGAGATTTGCATTGCCCTGCCCATCTATGAGCAACCTCCACCTTGGTTTCTAACATAACGTTGCTAAACAGGAGAAAAAAGGCCCCCCCCACACTGAATCAGATACAGGCAACTCAGCCCTCTCACAGACCTTTCAGAAGCAAGCCAAGGGAACCAACCCAAGCTTGGAGTAAATCTATCTGCCTGCAATGAAAGTACAGGGGAGAGGCTAGAGATCAGAGCTGAAGAGACTTTAGACACTCAGAAAAGATTCCAGAACTAGTCTGGTTTCTTGTTTTGATTTTTGATTTTATTGTTTTGACTGTTTGTTTTGCTCACTTTTGTTTGCTTTTTGATTTAGACTAACTGTTTGTGTTGGGGAAAAACACATCAAAAGGCATGATTTTACTGGACTGTCTTTGTGTGATTACTGGTATGCTTTAGGGAATTTTGGTTGTGTGTCTGTTTTTCACTCTTTTCTGGACTTGTGTCTCTTTTTCATTATTAGTTGGTATGTATGTCTGTTTTCCCTCTCACTCCTCTCTCTCTCTAACTTTCTCTTGACCCCCCCTTTCCATTATTTTGCTTTCTTGTACCTCCTTTTGTTCCAGGGTTCAAACCTAAACACGCTGTACAGACAAATTGTAGGGCAGTGGGAAAGGAGTTCCAATGTGCCCATACACCTGTTGGTGGATACTGGGATCTGCAGAGAGATTCTGATCACAGCTTCCCCCTCAATTAAACCTCTGCCAAAAGTACAGCCCCCAACCCACAGTCCAGTCTCAAAAGTGAACAAAGCCAGAGGACCCTCATAAGGAAGAACAGGAGATTGAACAAAAGAATTAAAAGCAACCCCACCTTCCCTGAAAAACAGAATTAAAGAAGGGGAGGGAAAGGAGAAGAGAGAAAATCTGCACAAATGAAGAAAAACCAAAAGAAGAACATGGGTCTCTCCCAGACCCCTGGGAGGGCACACATTGAGAAAACTGACTTCAGAATGCAATGAAGAACCCCCAGAATGACTGGTCTCAAACTACAAACCTAGATATCAAGACATTAATGGAGAGAGTAAAAAGAATTGAGGAGAGACAAGAAGAAACTAGGAAGGAGTTGATAACTGAGGTAACAGTAGTAAAGAATCATGTGAATGAAATAAATAACAAACTGAAAAGCATGGAAAGCAGAATTAGCCAAGCAGAAGAAAGAATCTCAGAGCTTGAGGACCAAAATATAGAACTAACTCAAACTGTCAAAAACATAGAAAAGAAGCTTAAAAAGACAGAACAAAACCTCCAAGAGATGAGCAATTACTTCAAGAGACCAAACCTAAGAATAATTGGGCTTCCTGAAACAGAAAGAGAGACAGAGGCCACCTTGGAACAAACATTCCATGAGATTATTGAAGAAAGCTTCCCTCATCTCTTCAGTAATGTGAAAATTCAAACACAAGAGATTCAGAGAACCCCTGCAAGACAACAAATGAGAAGACCAACTCCCAGAAACACAATAATTCACCTAAACAAAGTAGGTATAAAAGAAAAAATCCTAAAGGCAACAAGAAAAAGGCCAGATCACCTACCATGGAAGACCAATTAGAATAGCAGCAGATTTATCTACAGAAACCCTGCAGGCTAGGAGAGCTTGGAGCCCTGTATTTAAAGTTCTAAAAGATAAACAATTTCAACCAAGAATAACCTACCCAACCAAGCTAGACTTCATCAGTGAGGGAGAATTAAAATCTTTCCCAGATATCCAATCCCTAAGAATTTAGTCTGCTACCAGACCACCTCTACAAGAAACACTTAAGAAAGTGCTAAACACAGAAAAAAAGAAAAAAGAACAACAACGTTCTTCACAAGAGTACAGGAAAAAGAGTAAAACACACACAAACCAATCCCGAAACCAAAAGAAAGACAACAAAGAGGAACAACAACAACTCTATGAGAACCTTATGATAGGGATCAACTCTCACATTTCAATAATTAGCCTGAATGTGAATGGACTAAATGCACCACTGAAAAGACATAGAATGGCAAAATGGATAAAATATCACCAGGCAACAATATATTGCCTTCAAGAGACCCATCTCACTTGAAAGGACACTCACAGACTCAAAGTAAGAGGATGGGAAACAAATTTTCAGGTGAATAGAACCAAGAAAGGAGGAGTTGCGATCCTAATTTCAGAAAAAATACCATTTAAGTTATCAAATATTTTAAAAGATACAGAAGGCCACTACATAATGATAAAATGTTCACTCCATCAATAAGAAATATCTAACCTAAACATATATGCACCCAACATAGGAGCACCAACTTTCATAAAGCAGCTTCTAAGAAAACTCAAAAAAGATATTGACACTAACACTATCATAGCCTGGGACTTTAACACTCCACTCACAACCCTAGACAGATCATCAGAAAAAAAAAATCAGCAATGAGATCCGGAACCTCAATGTGACTCTTGACCAAATGAACTTAATTAATACCTACAGAACACTCCACCCAATGACCACAGAATATACATTCTATTCATCACCACATGGAACGTACTCTAATTGACCACATACTTGGCCATAAATCAAGCATAAACAAATTTCAAAAGATCAAAATTTTGTTATGCACCTCCTTGGACCACAGTGGAATAAAAATAAACATCAACACCAACAAGGTTATCCCCAAACCCACAAAGACATGGACACTAAATACCATGATGCTAAACAACTCCTGGGTCAATGATGAAATCAAAACAGAGATTAAAAGATACCTGGAAACAAATGAAAATGAAGAAACATCTTACCAAAATCTCTGGGATGCCATGAGAGCTGTAGTAAGAGGGGAATTCATATCTCTACAAATGCACATGAAGAGAATGGAAGGATCATAAATGAACAGCCTAAAAAGTCACCTTAGGAAGCTGGAAAAACAAGACCACCAAAACCCTAACTTTAGCAGAAGAATCCAGATCACCAAAATAAAAGTCCAAGTCCAGGACATAGAAGACAAAAAGATAATACAAAAAAATCAATGAAACAAAAAGCTGGTTCTTTGAAAGTATAAACAAGATCAATCGTTCACTAGCTAGACTGGCCAAGAAAAAAAGAGAAAAAGCTCAAGTAAATACAATCAGAATCAGAAAAGATGAAGTCACATCTGACCCTGAAGAAACACGAAAGATCATTAGCGACTACTATGTACACTTGTATGGAAACAAACTTGAAAACGTTAAGGAAATGGAAGACTTTCTGACATCACACAGCCTGCCTAGGTTGAAACAAGAAGAAATTGAGACCCTAAATAGACCAATAACAATCAAGGAAATTGACTATGTAATAAGAAAACCACCTACAATAAAAAGCCCTGGACCAGATGGCTTTCCAGCAGAATTCTATAAGACATTTAAGGAGGCGCTGATACCAATTCCACTGAAAGTATTCCAGGCGATTGAGAAAGATGGAACCCTTGCCAAATCATTTTATGAAGTTAGCATCACATTGATACCCAAGCCAGGGAAAGACCCAACAAAGAAAGAGAACTACAGGCCAATATCTTTGATGAACATAGATGCCAAAATTCTTAAAAAGATTCTAGCTAACCGGATTCAACAACACATCTCAAAAATCATCCATCATGACCAAGTAGGCTTCATCCCTGGGACGCAAGACTGGTTCAACATTTGCAAGACAATAAATGTAATTAAATACATCAACAGATGTCAGAACACAAACCACATGATTATATCATTAGATGCAGAAAAAGCTTTTGATGAAATCCAGCATCCCTTCTTGATAAAAACCCTCAAATATCTAGGCATACATGGAACATACCTCAAAATAGTAAAAGCCATCTATGGAAAAACCCACAGCCAGCATACTCCTAAACAGACAAAAATTGGAACCATTGGCCCTGAAAACTGGAACAAGACAAGGATGCCCACTCTCATCCCTCCTGTTCAATATAGTATTGGAAGTCCTGGCTAGAGCAATCAGAGAAGAGAAGGCAATCAGGGGTATCCAAATAGGAAAAGAGGAAGTCAAGTTCTCTCTCTTTGCAGATGACATGATTGTGTACCTTGAAAACCCACTAAAATCCGTCAAAAGTCTCCTTGCACTGATAAAGACTTGGCAAAGTATCAGGATATAAAAATAAAAGTGCAAAAGACAATCACATTTCTTTACACTGATAATAAACAAACAGAAACCCAAATAAAAAGCACAGTCTCATTCACAGTAGCCACAAAAAAATGAAATACCTTAGCATCTTCCTAACCAGAGACATGAAAGACCTTTACAATGAAAACTGCAAAACACTGCTCAAAGAAATCAAAGATGACACAAACAAGTGGAAAATATCCCATGCTCATGTATCGGAAGGAACAACATTGTGAAGATGTCCATCTTACCTAACGCAATCTATAGATTTAATGCAATATCCATCAAATTGCCAGCAACATTCTTCTCAGAGCTAGAAAAAACAACACAGAAATTCATATGGAAACACAAACGACCAAGAATAGCCAGAACAATCCACAGCAAAAAAAACCAAAGCAGGTGGTATCACAATACCAGACTTCAAACTTTACTATAAAGCTACAATCATCAAAACAGCTTGGTATTGGTACAGGAACAGGCATATAGATCAATGGAACAGAATTGAGATTCCAGAAGCAAAACCTCAATTTTTGAACCAACTCATCTTCAACAAAGCCCCCACGACCTACCAATGGGGAGAGGAGAATCTATTCAGTAAATGGTGCAGGGAAAACTGGCTGACCACATGCAGAAGATTGAAACAGGACCCCTATCTATCCCCATGCACAAAGGTTAACTCCAAATGGATCAGAGACCTAAATGTAAAACCTCAAACCATAAGAACTTAGAAAAGGAAGGAAATACTCTCATGGAAATCGGAACTGGCATCCAATTCCTGTACAAAACCCGAAACCCACAGGATATAAGAGAGAAGATAGACAAATGGGACCTTATTAAACTGACAAGCTTCTGCAAAGCCCAAGAAACCATCAAGAGAGCAGGGAGACAGCCTACAGACTGGGAAAAAGTATTTGCCAACTCTAGGTCTGACAAAGGCTTAACATCCTGGATCTACAAGGAACTGAAATGTACTGAAAAGAAGAAAACAAACAACCCCATTATAAAATGGGCAAAAGATACGAACAGACACTTCACAAAAGAAGACATTCGAGCAGCCAACAAACACATGAAGAAATGCTCAACCTCACTAATCATCAGGGAGATGCAAATCAAAACCACACTGAGATACCACCTAACTCCAGTCAGAATGGCAATTATCAACAACTCAAAAAATAACAGCTGCTGGAGAGAGTGTGGTGAAAAGGGAACACTTCTATGTTGTTGGTAGAAGTGCAACCTCTGTGGAAAGCAGTGTGGCGATTCCTAAAAGCTCTAAAAATTGACCTTCCATATGACCCTGCAATCCCCCTACTGGGAATATACCCTGAAGAACACAAATCACTCTATAAAAAAGATACCTGCACACGTATGTTTATCGCAGAGTTGTTCACAATAGCAAGAGCCTGGAAGCAACCATGCTGCCCATCAAAAGAGGACTGGATTAAAAAAATGTGGTACATATACATGATGGAATACTACGCAGCCATAAAAAAGAACAAAATCATGAATTTCGCAGCAACCTGGATGGAACTAGAGTCTATAATACTGAGTGATCTCTCACAGAAACAAAGATCCAAATATCACATGTTCTCACTCATATAATGGACCTTGAACATCCAATGTATTACTATAAGAAAATGACTGACAGTACTGGGAAACTATGGGGGGGGGGATGGGATTAACAGTAGCAAATATCTGTCTGGGGATGGGAAAACACCTCTTATCAACAGTGTGCCTGAATGAAACGTAATTGTACACCTAACCCTTAACTGTACCCCACAAAACCATAATAAAAAATATTGATTAATAAAATAAAAAAAAAAACAACGAAGCAGGAGGTATCACATTACCAGTCTTCAAACTTTACTATTAAGCTACAATAATCAAAACAGCTTGTATTGGTACAGAAACAGGCATATAGACCAATGGAATAGAACTGAGATTCCAGAAGCAAAACCTCAATTTCTCAACCAACTCATCTTCGACAAAGCCTCCACCACCTACCCCTGGGGAGAGGCAAGCCTATTCAGTAAATGGTGCTGGGAAAACTGACTGACCACATGCAGAAGAATCAAACAAGATCTCTATGTATCCCCAGACACAAAAATTTCCTCTAAATGGATCAGAGACCTAAATGTAAACCTCAAACCATAAGAACCTTAGAAAATGCATGACACACCGTCCTGGAAATTAGAACTGGTATTCAATTTCTGAACAAAACCTGAAACGCATGGGCCATAAGGGACAAGATTGACACGTGGGACCTCATTAAACTGACAAGCTTCTGCAAAGACAAAGAAACCATCAAGTGAGCAGGGAGACAGCCCACAGCCTGGGAAAAAGTATTTGCCAACTCCATGTCTGACAAAGACCTAACATCTTGGACCTACAAAGAACTCAAACGGGCTGAAAAGAAAAAAACTAACAACCTCATTACAAAGTGGGTAAAAGATATGACCAGACACTTTTCCAAAAAAGACATATGAGCGGCCAACAGACACATGAACATTTGTTCAACCTCACTAACCATCAAGAAGATGGAAATTAAAACTACACTGAGATACCACCTAACTTCTGTCAGAATGGCCATTATCAATAACTCAAAAAATAACAGATGCTAGAGAGGATGTGGTAAAAAGGGAACACTTCTACACTGTTGGTGGGAGTGTAAACTAGCACAGCCTCTGGGGAAATCAGTGTGGCGATTCCTAAAAGCTCTAAAAATCGACCTTCCATATGACCCTGCATTCCCCCTTCTGGGAATATACTCTGAAGAACTCAAATCACTCTATAAAGAAGATACCTGTACACGTACATTTATCGCAGCATTGTTCACAATAGCAAGAAGCTGGAACCAATCATCTGTTCATCAAAAGAAGACTGGATTTAAAAAATATAGTACATATACACAATGGAATACTACGCAGCCATAAAAAAGAGCAAATCATGAATTTTACAGCAACCTGGATGGAACTAGAGTTTATAATACTGAGTGATCTCTCACAGAAACAAAGATCTGAGTATCACATGTTCTCACTCACAAGTGAACCTTGAACATCTATCATAATACTATAAGAAAAGGATTGACAGTGGCGGGAAACTATGTGGGAGGGGGAAGAAGGGGAAGGGAGGTGGGATTAACGGTAGTTAATATCTGTCTGGGGACGGGGGACCTCCTTATCAACAAGGGTGCCTGAACAATGCATATTTGTATACCTAACCCTTAACTGTACCCCACAATTTTAAAATAAAAAATATGTTTAAAAAATAAAAAAGAAAGGGATCGGCAGTAGTGGGAAACTACCAGGAAAAGTGGGACACATAGCATCAATAAGGGAATACCTGATCTCAAATCAGATGAAGGTGGGACCAAAGGGAGGCCCAAAATTTACCTGTACAATGACCACTTATCTACTTAATCCTGAGCTGTACTTCACATCTTTAAAATAAAATTTTTAAAAGAATTTAAAAAAAGAAACTGATTATCTTTAGCCACAAAAATGCTAAAAAAATAATACTTCATGGGTCTGTTATAATGATGTACTAACCTCTAGTTAAGATGACAGTCAACAGTGTAGGGAATTTTTGGTCTATGTTCCAAAGTAGAGAAGTTAAGGTTTCACTTATATAGGTAAATAAATTTTAGTAGAATTTCAACTATTTCCATATGAGACCAGTGCATACATTAAAATGATTTGATTGGTGATTGGTTACAGATTTCTACATTCCAAGGAAGATGACTTTATTACTCTGTGAGGAAGAGCTGTGATCTAAGAGAGTTTTATTTCTGGGTCTATTTTTTCTTTCTAATTATTTACGGGAAAAAGACAAAAGTTAGCTGCATGCCAAGTGACTCAGGCAGTATAGTCACATTCCTTTCAAGGATCAGAAAATTTAAAAATTCCAACAGTTTTAAGTTTGCATCATTTATTTTAATAAAGTTTGAATTACTTAATTACACAAAATAAATGAATTTTTTCAAAAAATTAGATTGTCTTTGAGTTTTCTTATGATAGTAATATCGTCTATGATAAGAACAAGTATTTGTGTGTTAGTTTGTTTTTTTGTTTTTTTTGGTAGTGACAAAGTCTCAGTATGTTGCCTAGACTGGTCTTGACCTCCTAGGCTTAAACAATCTTCCCATCTTGGTCTCCTAAAGTGCTATGATTACAAGCATGAGCCACCACCCACAATCTAGGAATATAATCCTTATTAAGTAGTCATATTTAACTGCAGAATATTTTTTGGGCACTGTCAGAAAACATGAGCTTAAATCGCTACTCTTTTAATTGTTAATTGTATAACCTTGACCAAGTGTCCAAAAATTTCTGATGCTAATTTTATTCCTCAAAAATGTAGATAATAATAACTATTTAATACATTCCACCTCTTCGTGAATTGTTCCCCATGATGAAAACATGCAGATATCTATATATTTTGAAAATATGGATACATATTTTCAGAAAATTTTAGACATATGTGAACTTTTTTCACTATTCTTTAGAGAAAGACAAAAAATGCTCTTATTTTTTTCAACCCAAAAGACATCAAAACACACTGTTGTATACAGCAGGATGTTGATAATTGTTAAAAATGACTTTGGGGCATAGTAACGTTCATTATACTGTTCATTGCAAGTGTCTATTTTTGTTTATATTTGAATATTCTCATAATTTACTAACAGTAAAGTCTATGTGGATAATTTTACTATGAATTTGTATTCTAAGTAATGAATCTGTGGCATGCTTCTATGTGCCTTTTAAAATTTTCTATAAACATGTCTTTTTGCCGGGCTCAGTGGCTCAGCCTGTAATCCTGTGCCTTTGGGAGGCTGAGGTTAGTGGATTGCCTGAGCCCGCGGGTTCGAGACCCGCCTGGGCAGCGAGACCTCATCTCTACAATAAATCAAAAAATCAGCCAGGCATGGTGGCGCATGCCTGTAATTCCGGCTACTCAGAAGGCTGAGGTGGAAGAAGCGCCGGAGCCCAGCAGGCCGAGGCTGCGGTGGCCGGGAGCAGCCACTGCACTCCAGGTTGGGCAACAGAGTGCGACTCCAACTCAAAAACAAACAAACAAACAAAAAAAACATGTCTTTATAACAGAAACTTGTAACAACACATTGATATTTGTAACTTTTTTCCCTATATGACCTATTTAGGCAAACTTTTTCTTTCTTCAAGATTTATGAACTGAAAGCTAAACTAACGGTTTTTCATCTATGTATTGAGGACTCATGTAGTTCAACATTATTTGTTACCTTTTAAGCATCCAGGATTCAAGTAATTATAAAAATATATTATTGAATGTATCATGACCACTACCTGTGAGAATCATTTCCTATTTGGAAGTGTTTCTTTATTTTGAATGAGAATAAATTTCCTCACATCACCAAGGCCATAATTCCCTAAAGCAGCATGTTAAGGGATTAGAAATGTAGGACTTTACATGTATCTATGTATGTATGTTTGTTTTATGTATGTATTTTAGTTGAGAAGAATCTTGCAATAAGTTCTTCTCTCTATCATTTATTTGTTCATCCAATCCACTCTTTTATGTTGACAGGCACCATCATAGACCCTGAGAATTCAATGGTGAACAAAAAACACAATATTTTTACCCAATATAGCATATGCCAGGGAAAAGCAGGAAGCCAAAATTATTAGACAAACGAGTAAAAGAAATGGCATGCCAGATGATAATAGTGTTAGGAAAAGAAATAAATCATAGAAGAAAGAAAGGTTGATTGAGGAGACAGACTATTTTAAGTATGATCATGAGAAAACTGTCACTGCTGAGGTGACAAGTGAGCAGACACCTGACAGACGTGAGCCTGTGAATTATATGGATATCAGCCAGAAGTCTATTCCAATGTGTCAGAAGAGCACACAAAGTTTCTCATGGGAAAGTGGCCTGACCCAAAAATATAAAGGAGCTAAGCATGGCTAGAACAGGGTGAGACAGGGGAAGGAGGTTGCTGGACTCAGGATTTCAGTTCCTTCTTCAAATTTGCTTGGAAGTCTCTGGCTGCTTTTAAGCCGAGATGTCTTGTTCAGCATTGAAGAATGAGTATGTTCCAGGGCCACAAGATACAAGAGGAAATAGCAGATAGATTGTGAACACATATGTACAAGATTTTACTGAGGCATTTGGGTTGACTCGATTAATTAACAGTTGGGGTGATTTGCTATAGTAGGCATGGTAGAAAATTTGTTGAGATATGCTGCATGGCAGGTTTAACTTTTAATTAAATGACCTGCAATATAGTCTGTTTTTAGCTCATCCAAAAAGGAAGGGAAGCATCCAGGATTTCAGGCTCTGGCTAACTCCCTATCCCTCAGCTATCAGCCAATTCCCTACTCAGAGCTTCTCTATCCATATAGACACCTTAACTGCGTTCTTTAGCATATGTCTCCCATACACTGGATTTGTTCCATATGAAGAACGTTATATTTACAATAGTATCCTCAATATATAAAGTGTCCCCAAGAGGTGTTGAATTATTTGCTGAATGATAAATACATGGATAAGAATGGAAGAATCTATAAATTAATGAAGGTATGCTAAAAGACCATTACTTTGTATTTCTAATACACAAACCCAGGTAATTATTAAAGTGATGACTAGAAACACTGAGAAGATTGTGGCAATAGCAGTCTGCTGTATTTGGTTATAAAGAAGTGACTAGTTCCCAGGCACAGGAAAGCAGCCACTCTGTTCAAAAAATTAGCATGCACTCACAGGGAATTTTTTTCTTTTCTTTTTTTGACTGAGTAAAGCAGTTGAGTCACAGCAAGGGAAAAATACCTTAGAAGTTACTATGTTTAAAATAAGCTTTGGTTTCTCTACATTATTATTATTATTATTATTTTAATATCCTTCACTAAAAAAGGAATTAATAATGAAGTAATACACAACATCTCTGTCAGGACAGTGAGCCAAGGGGCTGGCTAAGCATATTTACAATTTATCTGAAAATCTTATTATTTCAGAAAGTGTCATTTTTTAAATACTATTTCTCCAAAGAAATGTTCTAAGCAATTAATTCATACTTTCCAAATTTAAAGCATACTAATTAGATATCCATCAGGTAGAGAGGGGAAAGCCTTCTAAGAAACTAGTGGTTTCAAATATAGCACACATAAATTAACTCTCAAAAAAAACTTCTATAAATATATCATCCCATCCTGTATATATTGAGTGGGCCACATATGTTTTTGAATTCCATCATCTATTTGTCCAAATGTGTATGGAACATGTGTTTGCTCTAAGTATGGATTTTCTTGACACACATTTGCTTATATCTATTAGCAAGTATCCATATAAAAATCATTCTATGTCTACTCCATGCCACATAGTATAAGAAATGCAAAAGGATGGAAAGATATTGTTTTTGTTATCAAGGGATTTGCATATTTCTCGGAGAGATTCACTCACAGGTGTGCTACAAGCTAGTATATAATCAGATCCTAAAGTTGTGCTATGTTTCTACAAGAATGGGAGGGATCATTGGATACTAAGTCATTGAGGTAACTCCAGTGGGAAATGGGATCCAAACTGAACCTTGAAGGGCACGTTGCCTAGAATAAGGAGAGGGAAAAGAGGCAGACAGTTCTGACTACAAGCAACTGAAATTTAACATTAATTTTCTTTTTCTTTTTAAGGACAGAGAGTGTAGTATATTATACTGGAGGGGCAGTACACTGAAATGCAAGAGACCCGGATTGTACTATTGATTTGCACCTCAATTCACCATATTGCATCACAACTCCTCTTTCGGTAGTCAACTAGAAAAATTGACCACAAAAACATCTTCCAATTTACACAGTAAAACACAATTTGTTTTGCTTCTCACGTCCTCATTGTCATGCTCTCAGGCTACCTAAATACAATTACAGTTGGAGGTCTAGCTTTCCATGGCAAAAATATCATTAAAAATGCCCTTCTTTTTTGTAAATAACAAAACAGACTGCCAACTCCAATACAGAGGTGTTGAATACAAGTAGAGAAACAAAAGGATTAGTCATATTGCAATTTTGATGCACAGAAAGTCATAGAACTCCCTGTAGACCACTAGAGTTTAGAGAATTCAGGTGAAGTTAGACAATGCCAAAGGCAAAATTTAGTGATACCTTTGAAGTCTGAATATACTTTTTTGATGTTCAAATCCTTGAGTTACTAATAATATCTCACACGTGCATAGCATGTCAAATTCCTCAAAATAGTCATTTAAATTTTAACATGTATTCTTCTGTGTAAGTCATTATTTGCCCTTGACAGTTGATAGCACTCAGACATAAAAATGTCAAGAGATTTAACTATTTAAACAGCGAATCTGTAACCTTACTTAACCTGAAAACCCACATCTACTTGTTCTTGCTATAGTTCCTTTTAAAATTGTTTAACATGGCGGCGGTGGTTTTCTCGAGTTTCTGCCAGTGTTTTCTTGCTCTTTTCATGTCTGCCTTTGAAGATCTTTTTTTGAGGAGTAACTGTACGTATGACAGAACTAGTGATGTACAGGTACATATGTAATATCTGACTTCTCAGAGGGGGGAACAATAGTCAAGTATTGAATTACAGTATTTGCTGATGTCTCAGTTTTATGCTACTATAACAGGACACCTGAGACTGAATGGTTATAAAGAATGAACATTTAATTCTCACAGTTCTGAGGAGCCCAAGTTCCAGGTGCCAACAGGTTTGGTGACTGGTGAGGACTCAGTCACCACTTCCAAGAAGGCACCGTAAAGGCTATTTTTCTCAAAAGGGAGAAGCACTGTTCCTCACATGGCAGAAAATGTCTGTGAAAGCCCCTTTTATTGCCACATTAGTTTATTCATAAAGGCAGAGTTCTCATGATCTAAATACTTTCCATTAAGCCTCAACTTTCCAATACTATTGCATTGATAGGTTTTTTTAAACTTATAAGTTTTACAGAGGAGAAAATATTCAAAACAAAGCAGCCAATTTCTTTGGTATAATTACTCCCATCGCGGTTAATTTCAAGCTACCAATGTAATATCACTGAAATCAGAGTTGTTATAAAAGCCAACGCCAGCTGGCTCTAGCATGCCATTGGTTGAAATATTCCTCACTTCTTGTGTCTATTAGTTTAGTTCCAGATTAGCTGATTTGGCTCACTAGGGCTGAAAACACTTGATTACAATCTCCAAATTTTACTTTGCCCAAGCCTGAGTCCAGAGTATAGTTATTTTTAGCTTATTGTAATACTTGTGTGAAATCTTCAGAGAAAAATATAAGAATAGTAAAACTTGGAAGAAAATATGTATGATTCAACAGATGAGTGTTTCTTCCTGGGAATAAGTAGTCTTCTTTTTTGGTTAAGTTGTTATATGAACTCCTTCTCTCCAATCCACTTGACATGGATCTATACCAAAATCTATATTCCTAGCAATCTTTAGCCCAGTTTCCTCTCCTGGACTTCAGACATTCATAATAACAAAATACTTTATGAATATCGCCAGCCTGCCTAAAAATTAAAAATAATATTACCTAGGCTCAATTATACTCATTCTTATCTTTCTCTATTCTCTATTTGAATAAGGAAGAAAACCAGTATTCAGTTTTGACCTCTTCTGCTATCTCACCACTGTAGCCAAACCATTGGAAAACCCTGATAACTTTATGACCCAAATGTTTGTCCTTGAATTTATGCACAGTTATGATTTCTGTGTTTTGGGTTAAATTTAGCAAGGTTTTCTCTCAAGGTTTTCCTCCAACTTTCCTCTGGTTAGCCCTTTCTGCTGTTGCCTACCACTCATATCTCATATTCTAGATTATAATACAGAATAGTTTTAGCAACTTAATAAAATTCACCCCTTTCGCACTTCTTGGAACCTGTTCTACCTGGATCACAACGCTCACCAAAATATTATCTCCCTTTTCCTGGAAAATGACTTCTTCATTCTTTAATATCTACCTCCAATGGCAATTCCCCTAGAAAATTTATCCTGAATCTATTCATCTCCCTTGCTGTTATAAATATTGTTTCTTTTTACTTTCACTGCACACTGTGTAGATTCCAGATTTTAGCATACTGCAAAGAAGTACTTGTGTATAGGTGTCTCCTTCTTACTATTCTTTTTGTTTTTTTTTTGTTTGTTTGGGGTTTGTTTTTGTTTTTGTTTTTGAGTTGGCGTCTCACTCTGTCACCCAGACTGGAGTGCAATGGCCGCTTCCGGCCATTGCAACCTCGACCTGCTGGGCTCTGGCGATCCTTCCGCCTCAGCCTTCCGAGTAGCCGGAATTACAGGCACCGCTACCACGCCTGGCTGATTTTTGATTTATTGTAGAGATGAGGTCTCGCTGCCCAGGCGGGTCTCGAACCCGCGGGCTCAGGCAATCCACTCACCTCAGCCTCCCAAAGGCACAGGATTACAGGCTGAACCACCGAGCCGTCGCTTACTATTCTTTAGGGTCTTAAAAGAAGACACAATATAATATGTGCCTTTATACTTTCATGATTTAGCATAAAATTTGACATAGGATCATTAAACAATATTATTAAAAGATAAAGAATTATCTTAGAACATGCATTGAAACAAGAATAGTTATTTTAAAGGGTAGTAAGATGGACTCAATAACCTAGAAACTGGCAATTCTGGCTTGATTTAATCATTTTTATTCTTTCTGAGAGTATTAAAATAATTAAAGTCAATACCCAGTATGGGTAAAATAAATTCTGAATGATGAAAGAGAGCAGCATTAGCAGGCAGAAGCAAATTGTTTAAAAATGCTGAAATAATATCTGATTCCTAGGTCAAGCCTTTTCAGAAAGCATTGATGGTAATATGGCACTACAACTTAAAGTTATATGTTATATTTTAGACATTTATGAAGGATGATCACTTGACATTCTCCCAGATTCCTAAGTCTACTAAGTCCTCCGGACAAAGCAGACAAGCTTTTTTATTTCTATAAATGGTCTCACATAACAGTTAAAATAAGAAATTGGAGTAAGAAAGATAAAGGTTTAAATTCCTTTTCTGACACTTAGAAAAAACATAAACTTGAGTAAGTTCTGTTTGTTAAGCTAAATGTAATTTTGAAAATTATTTTATGATTCTTAAATTTTATTATTATTATTTATTTTAAAGATGGGGGTAAAAGTCAGAATTAGGTACATAAGTGAGGGCCAATGGGAGGCCCAAACTTCATCTGTACATAGACCACTTATATACTTGAGTAAATTCTTTAAACTCTCCAAGAGTAAGTTCTTTTTTTATCTGTAAATTGTGGATATTGCAGCTCAAGATTATTATAGTAACAAGTTTAGAAAACACATAAATATTATTCAATATTTTTGGTTACAAACTTCAGAAACTGACTCTAGTTGTTTTAAGCAATAAAAAATTAATTGTAAAGATATAAAATACTCATAGAAACAACTATAGACACAACTAGCACTTGTAATAGGTAGGAAACTGTGAAACAATATTTAAAGCACATTTTGGAAGGACAAGAAGAAAAAAACACAAAAAACCACCAGGAACTATCTGACTATACCACCACTGCTGACAATGCACCTGACACTATCTAGGCATTTACTCAGTTGGAATTCTAACCTTTCCTTAAGCTTTGTGTTATGAATCCCAGATTAATAGTCTTGGGTAGGAACATTTATTTTCCTATGACCTATCAGGTTTTCTTACCTTTTTTTCTGAGCATTGGAGAGAGAGGACCACTTTTCTAAAGCTTTACTAGTAGGTGGTCAGAATCTCTTTCCCACCAGTACCAAATATTATTGAGAATTCTTCTCAAATAAGAAAGAGGGATAAAATTCTAGTCAACAAAAAATGGCAAATAATCATCAATCAACTTCTTTGTCTGTACATCATCTACAGGTACTTCCTTCCCTACTTATACAAGACTACTCCTAACATTCTATCACTATCTATCATATAAGCACACAACACAACACATCCCCAAAGGGAAGAACGCAAATTCATATCTGTTAATCCGCCCAACTCCTGCATCCAGTATTTTGAAGTAAGGCAAAACCATCTATCATAATCCTCTTGATACTTAGCAAAATATTGAGAAAAGTATCAATTTAACCAACAATACAACACTTTACAAAAATATAGTAAGAATAATAAGAAAACAAAGCGAGATCATTATTAAAAAATAAAGAACTATGAGAACACTGCATAGAGAAAACTATGATGGATACTACTGTCTTTGTTTCTGCAGCTAGTCACAATTGTGTCGCTGGTATTGAAGAACTTGTCCTCTTGTCGCATTCAATGACTCTGCCTTTAACCTGCACCTCAGCTGATCAGAAGGAGTGAACCAATATTTACTTACATAAAACATTTCAGTAAAGTATAATGTACATAAAAGTGCAAATAACATAGAGGTTTCCATAAACTAGTCACATTCATGAACCATTATGGCAATTGTAAAACAGACTCCAGCTTGCCAGAAGATTTCCTTGAATTTTCTAGTAGTCATTTCTCCCTCCAAAGATATCCACTCTATTGACGAATAACATCATAGAATATTTATGCCAGTTAGTCTTCCACTAACTTTTAATACTATATCCTGTAGTATTAGAATGTGATCCAATAAATCCCCCAAGTTCCAGCCATAACTTCTCCCTGGCAACATTGTGTTGAAGGACCTATTTTTTGTCAACAGTCAAAATACATGACCTCAATTGACACAATGGCCCTTTCTTTTTCGTCTCTTTGCCTAGTAGCATGTGGAACACTGGAGCATGTGGGTAAGAATGAAATATTATACTCGCCAGGTACAAGTTAACTATTTCTTCTGTTTTTTGTTTATCAGACTAACGACAAAACATTTGTCACCATGTGCCAGGGCAATGCAATTTTGCTCTAGTGATAAATCCACTTTATCTATTGGTGTTTATCATGTAATCCTGTGTTTTTCTTCAATGTCATTGGTATTTTTTGTTTGGACATAGATAAATATGAGAATCTAAAGTAATTATCTACCACACAATTTACAAATTCTAATAGTTGCTCTCACCTCTGAAACTCCCCTAGGCACACTCTGCACCTCGGGATTTATTATTTGGGGAACAATAGAATTCTAGTGGTTCACATTTAGCCATTGCTAAAAGCTATTGCTCCATGAAGTCTAAGAATCAGATTTTTTCTTTTGTTTTGATTTTTTGAATTGGAGTCTCATTCTTGTCGCCCAGGCTGGAGTGCCATGGAATGCGCATGGCCACTGCAGCCTTGACCTGCTGGGCTTAAGCGATCCTTTCTCTTCAGCCTTCCAAGTCGCTGGAACTACAGATGCACACCACCACCCCCAGCTAGTTTTTGTGATTTATTGTAGACACGAGGTCTCACCAAGTTGCTCAGGCTGGTCTCAAACCCCTGGTCTCAGGCAATGCTCTCACCTAGGCCTCTCAAATTGCAGGGATTATAGACTGAGCCACCACACCCGGTCTATTAACTGTTTTGTATAAGAAGTGCTATCCAAGAGCCAGGGTCCTAAAAGTCCTGACATTGTTGGTGATTTAATATTTATTGTACCCTATTAGCCCAGAATTTGTAGGAAATGGAGAAAGTTTTGAAGCACAATTTGTGGTAGCATTACATTTTTTTTCCCAAGAGTATATGGACTCATCTTCCTTCAAGGATCTTTAGGTTTGTGAACTGATCCAGGTCTAAGAAACAAATCAGGAGCTATGACTCTCTATTTTGTAGTGTCAAAAGCAAAAAGAACCTAGTGGGCTACCCTTTTTTTTTGTTCGCAGTAACCTCATAGTTAAATAATAGCCTTCAAAGATATCTGCACAATAGATAATTCTGATCTTTACTATCACCCTCCTTTAATGATCCTCACCATAATTACTTTGCTGCTGGTTATATGCTGCTACTTAGTTTCTATCACTAATGTATCTCTGTGCACATGTCAGAACTTATATGCAATAAGCTTACAGATTATCCACAAAAGTCTAATAATACATTGAGGTTATTTTCAAATACATTGACAATTTTATTTCCATCTGATAACGCAGTGAAAGGCGTGTTCCTGTAATGGGATACATTGTTTGCAGTAGTGTGGTAGATCAAAAATGATAAATGCACTATAGAACTTCATGTTGAATCTAGATTTTTGTTTACCAATCAAGATATTAAAATAATCACTTTATTCATTTGTGTCAGCCCAAGGACTCTAGAGTCTCTGGTCCGTTCAATAGTGTTAAGACATTGTGCTTCCTCTTCATAAACTTACTGTCTCAAAATCTTTTTCTACCTTATTTTCTAGACTTAAAATAACAAAGTCCTGTATCTTCTGTCTTGGTACATCTTCTCTTCCTGGATTTGACCGTATAATAAGCTATCTTCTATTAGCTGAATATACAGGAATCTGATTCTAATTTTATATCTAAAGCAATAAAGACTATAGGCAAGGCCTAGAGAAAACTGGCTTCTTCTCACAAGGTAAACAAGCTGAGATTAAGAATTCAAAGCATTTGAAAATACCAGTTAGTAAGAAACAGTCTCACAAACAAAGGGAGAAGGTTAATGGCTAATGGAGTGTGAGATCTTCTAAACTCTATGACTCTATTCCACATTTCAGAATTTGCTGTTTTTCTCACCAGTTCTCATGTCTGTGTAGACAATTAATGATATAAGTAGGCAATCTGTAAAATAAAACTTAACATTTTAGCCCTGTATGTTACAAGAAAAAAAATACTATTTTATCCCACTTAATTAAAGATCTGGGAAATTTGATTGACTTTTAAAATCCCAGCTATTTTGTTCTAGAAGTAGCCACCTCACTCTGGAACCACTGAATTACTCACGTTCCTTATAAAGCTCAACACACCAGCACTTAGAACCTTGTCTTTAGTAGACATTTGATTCCATCTGAATATGGCTGATAAATCGGACACTCCTTTTTTATACTACATATTTTAGGATGCCAGATTTCCATTATCAAAAATTAATAGAATATCCATTGGATTTTATCACACATAGGCAGGAAAGCAAATCTCAAGTTTTCTACATATATCCTTACAAAAAAGAGTAAGAGGAGGAGCACTTCCCTTGACTTCTCTTTTACTTTATTTTATTTCTATTCTCTCTACATATCAGATATAAATTTACTTCTTCCTACTCATCCTATTATACACAACTAAAAATCTTGGAAATTGTGTACATATTTATAATTAAGAAGACTCTGAAAGATGGCAATAAAAAGGCAGACTGACTACAATCTTAGGGCCCAAATAATAACATGAGGGTGAATTTCTTAGTTTTCTATTTGACTCATATTTCCTAGATGATAGAATTATCTGACAAGGATTTTAAAGCAGCCAACATATCTTCAATGAACAATTATAAAAATGCCTGAAACAAATAGAACAAACAGAGAAAGAAAATTTTAGCAAAGAAATAAAAAATATAAAGAAGGGCCAAAAGGTAATTTTAGAAATGGAAAGTACAATAACTGAAAAAAAAGAGAGAGAGAAAAAACAATCCTCAGTGAATTGGCTAAACAACAGAATAGAGAGAACAGAAAAAACAATATGAGAATTTGAAGGTAGAACAAACTTAATAACAGAAAATAGAATAAAAGAAGAAAAAAAGAGAGCAGAACCTCAGGGGCTCTTGGAACTAACAAATTTACATTCATGTTATCACAGTCCCAGAAGAGGAGGGAAAAAAAAGAGTGAACTGGGTCTGACAAAACTATTTGAAGAAATGATGGCTGAAATAATTTCAAATTTGTGAAAAGATATATGCCTACAGAATCTTCTAAGACCTGGAACAAGACAAGGATGTCTGCTCTCACTACTCTTATGCAACATAGTATTAGAAGTACTAGAGAAATGAGGCAAGATAAATAAATAAAGGACATTCAAGTTGTTTAGGAGGACATCAAATTGTCTCTGTGTACGGATGAGTTTGGAAGCTCTACCAAAAAATTCTATATATAAATATAACTACTGTATCATCCAGAGAACCTACTACTGAGCAATTAGCCAAATGAAAAGAAATCAATATAAAAAAGATATCTGCAACCCCATAGTTAGTTCAGCACTATTTACAATTGATAAGATATGAAATGTAACTAAATGTCCAACAGATGAATAGATTATCTGTTATGTACAATAGTATATATCTATAACAGAGTACTATTCAAACATAAAAAAGAGTAAAATTTTATCATTTGTGCCAACATGGATAGAACTGTTGGACACTATGCTAAGTAAAATAAGGTAGGAATAGAGAGCTAAATGCTGCATGTTCTTACTCAGATGTGGAAGCTAAAAAATTCTATCGTAAAAGTAAAAAGTAGAACAGAAGACACTAAAGGCTGGAAAGTGTAAGGGAATTGGGGATAGAGAGAAGTTTGTTAAAAGATAAAAAATTACAGTGAGATAGAAGGAATAAATTATGTTGTACTATACCACTGTAATATAACCATAGTTAACAAGAATATAAGATTTTAAAGAGCTAAAAGTAGAACATTGAACATCCTCAATACAAGAAAATGATACATGTTTGAGATGATGGATATACTAATTAACACTGATCTGGTCACTATACTTATATGGATTGAAACATCATGGTATACCCCATAAATATGTACAATTATTATTTATCAATTTTAAAAATTTTTTTTTAAAAATTGGATAATAGAATTCAGAGCAAAGAAAATTAAGAAACAGAGAAAGCTGGGCTTGGTGGTTCAGCCTGTAATCTTGTGCTTTGGGAGCCTCAGGTGAGTGGATTGCCTGAGCCTGCGGGTTCGAGACCCACCTGGGCAACTTGGCGAGACCTCATTTCTACAATAAATCAAAAAATTAGCCAGGCGTGGTAGCGCACACCTGTAGTTCCAGCTACTTGGAAGGCTGAGGTGGAAGGATCGCTGGAGCCCAGCAGGTAGAGGCTGCGGTAGCCGGGAGCAGCCACTGCACTCCAGTCTGGGTGACAGAGTGAGACTCCAACTCAATAAATAAATAAATAAATAAAATAAAATAAAATAAAAGAAACAAAGAGAGATGTTATGTTAATGATTAGAGCTTCAATTTAACAAAAAACACTTAGTAGTCCTGAACGTATATGCACCAAATAATAGACTGTAGATCACGTGCAGGAGAAACTAAGAGACCTGGGAAAAAAAATACAAAAACTTACAAACAGTGTTTGAAAATTTAAACATCTCTCTCAACTGCTGATGGAACTAGACAGAAAATTAGCAAAGATTTAAAAGAACTCAACCACATAATCAACACGTTCTACTCTGAATTTATAAAGTACTCCACCCACCTATAACACCATACACATTATTTTTGAGTGCCACAAATATTTACCAATAAGCATCATAAAATAAATCTCAATACATTTAAGGTAATTGAAATTATAGAGTGTGTTCTTTCATCACAATTGGGACAATATTAGAGAAATATAAATCAATACCAGAAAGATAAATAAAAATTTCCAAAATCAAAAAGTAGAAAGTCACAAATCAATAATCAAGATTCTACCTCAAGAAATTTGAGAGGAAAAGAAGAATGAAGAGAAACCCAAGTAAACAGGCAGAAGGAAAAATTAAACAGCAGAAATTAGTTATTTTCTAAAAAAGAAATAATTAAAACAAAAGCTGTTAACAGAAAAAAATAACAAAATTGACAAACAATTAGAAAAACTGACAAAGAAAAAAGACACAAACAGTTAATACCAGAACTGGAACAAAAAATATCATTATAGATTCTGTAGCTATCAAAAGCACAATAAGGAAAGCTACATACTATACATTGTATATTTGACCTCTTATATTAAAAAGACTATTTTTTTAAAAGCAAATAAACTGTTATAAATGTCACAATATAAAATAGATTATTCGACTGCTTCTAGAACTATTGAAGAAATAAAATTTGTGTTGGTAAGTATTAGGAGAAAGGAGATTTACATTGCTGGTGAGAATGCCATTCAAATGGCAAAGCCATTCCAGAAAATGCTTTGGCAAATACTTAAAAAAAAAACAAAAACTGAACGTATTCTTAACATATGACCTAGAAATCATGCTATTCATAATATTCAAAGCAGTCTTGCTTTTAATATACAAAAGTTAGTGACAATCACCTATATTGCTTTTCAATATAGGTGAATGGCTAAACAAACTGATGTATTCATAGCATAGACTACTACTCAGCAATAGAATGGAACAAGCTGTTGACACATTTAACAACTTGGGTGGACCTAAAGGGCATGATTCTGAGTAAATAGTTCTAATCTCAAAAATGTATGTAACATTTTCAAAATAGTAAATTTATGAAAATAGGGGACAGGTTAGTGAAAGCTAGGGGTTAGGGATAGTCCATCACTGGAGGATGAATGTGACTATAAAGTGGTTGCGTGAATAGTTTTGTGATGTACATTAGTTATTTCTCTTGATTGTCATTGTGGTTACATCATTCTACACATTTAATAAAGTGACATAAAACTAGACTCATATGTTATACCAATACCAATTTTCTGATTTTGATATTGTACTGTAATGAATATAAAGGGTAACCAAGAAGGGGAATTCAGTAAAGATCACATGGGAGCTATCTGTAGTATCTTAACAAGTTTCTGTGAATCTAAAATTATTTCAAAACAAAATGTGTTTTAAAAAGTAAAAGAAAGAATAGATAAGGTTGTTGGGGTATGCTTTATGTAAATGTCAGTATTCACAGTATATCTTGGGATAAACTATTCCTTAAAAGGTAAGCAAACAGTGGCAGATACAGGCTGTTAAAAGATACCTGTGTCCTCCACACATACATTTGTGCAAAAACTTCCTATCAAAGAGAACACCGCCTAACAACTATTTTATCTCTCTGAGTACTATCCATGAGAACAATGAATTCTCTGTTCACATAGATACTCTCTGGACCCTGAGGAATTGCATACATACTTTAGGTAAAATTTAAATTAGAATTAAGATTATTTTTTTATAATGAAGTATATGGCCTATATATTTTCTAAGCAGTTCATCATAATATTAAATGATTTGAGAATATTTGAGCAACTAGGAATACTGCTTTATTGTATTGTATCAATCCAAGAGCTCATGGTGCCAAATCTAGTCTATACACATCTGCAAATAAGTAATAAGTAAAATATCAGATAAAAAATAAAGTTGCAGAGACAAGCAGCAGATTGGGAGAAAATATAATATAGCAAATAGAATAAAAAGATAAGCTACAGACTGGGAGAAAATATTTGCAAAACACATATCAGATAAAAAGTTTTATCCAAAATATATAAACAACTTTATTTCTCAACTATAGAAAAACATTAAAAAGGCAATTTAAAAAATGAGTGAAAGATCTGAGCAGATAACACACCAACAAAGATATACAGATGGCACATAAACATGTGAGAGGACGCTAAACATCATATGCCATTAGAGAATTTCAAACAATACACAATGATACATCACTATCCATCTATAAGAATGGCAAAAATTAAATATATATATTCCAGATATATATCTAGAAAATATTCCAAACAAGAACTCTCCTTCATTCCTGATGGAAATGTAAAATAATACAGCCACTTTGGAAGATAGTTTGGCAGTTTCTTCCTAGACTAAATATACTCCTACCATATGATCCAGCAATTGTGCTCCTGGATATTTATCCAAATGACTTGAAAACTTATGTTCACACAAAAACTTGCACACGAATATTTATAGCATCTTTATTCATAAATGCCAAAATTTGGAAGCATTTAAGATGTCTGTTATGGGCTGAATTTTGTTCTCCCCAAATTCATATGTTAAACCCCAGATCAATATAATGTGACTGTATTTGCAGATAGACCTTTAAAGAATGTGATTAAATTAAAATGAGATCCTTATATTCGGCCTTAATTTAATATGACTGATTTCTATATAAGGAGAAATTTGAACACACAAAGAAACACTCTGTGCACCTAGAGAACCACCATGTAAGTCACAATACGAAGGTGGCCATCTACAAGCCAAGCATAGAGGTTTCAGAAGAAACCAAAACTACCAACACCTGCATCATGGACTCTCGGTCACTACAACTGTGAAAAAATGCATTTCTATTGTTTGTCCCACCCAGTCTGTAATATATTGTCATAGCAGCTCTAATAAGCCAATATAATGTCCTTCAACAGATGACAAATAAACAAATGTCACTAAACTTACATAATGGAATATCATTCAGGGCTAAAAACAAATAAGCTATCAATTTATAAAGGCATAGAGGAAACTTAAATGCATATTGCTAAGTGAAAAAAGTCAATCTGAAAAGTCTACATACCATATTAATTCTGCTATATGACATTCTTTAAAAGGTAAAAGCTAAGGAGACAGTAAAAGGATCAGTGATTGCCAGGAGCTCCTGGGAGGAAGAGAGATAGAGATGAATAAGTGAATGGTTTGCATGTACCATTACACATTTAAAACCCATATAACATACAACACAAAGAGTAAACCCTGATGTATATACATATTTATAAGAAACAACAAAAACTAGGACTTCAGTTAATAATAATGTATTAATATTTTTTCACTAACCATGGTAAATGCACTCTACTAATGCAGAAGGTTATTAATAGGAACAAAAAAGTGGGGGTTAAATGAGGAACTTTGTACTTTTTACTCAATTTTTTGTAAACTGTTAAAAAAGTAAAGCCTATTAATTAAAAAATACATATCTATATATTATTTTCTAATATAAGTTAAATAACATTATATGCATTTTATATGGAATGACTGTGGAATATATAAAGTAAAGCTGAATGATGTGTCCCTATGAAGAATAAAATGTATAGTATACTGCTTAAACATTTTTGTCATTTCAGCATCTCACACTGAGTCCATTTGGGCTGCCATAACAAGTATCATAAACTGGTTGTCTTATAAACAGCAAGACTTGTTTCTCAAATTTCTGAAAACTGAGATGCCTAAGATCAATGTATTGACAGATTTAGTGTTTGATGAGGGCTCATTATTTGGTCATACATGTCATTACTTAGTTTAAAGATACTACCTTCTATGTTCTCATGTGGTGGAAGGGGCTAGCTGACTGTCTGTGATCTTTTCTAAGAACATTAGCCCATGTCATGATCTAAACACCTTCCAAAGTCTTCACTTCCTAGTACCATTACCTTGAGGATAGGATTTAATCATGAATTTTAGGAGACCACAAACTTCCAGACCATAACATATACTAATTAAATAAACAAGTACACATTTTACAATCATTTTGAAGACATCATCTCTTTCAAAGATATTCCTTTTGTCTTTTTTTTCAAACAGAAGAGATTTATTTCCCTGCAGGAAATTGTCACCTCTCTGAATACAATTTTGTTTCCTAGATCAAGCTTCCAAGTGCCAGTTTGAAAATTTTAGTCTCTTTCTTTCCAGGTCTTCTCCACTAAGCTTCATGAGATAGTCTCCTTTCTTTTCTCTTTTCTTTTTTGCCTCTATCTTTCTCCCCCTACCTTCTTTACTCTTTTATCTTTTAGGCCTCTTCTCAGCTTTAAAACACATCTCAACAAAAGCAATAATATTTTTTTAACCAGGATATGATTTTCGTTTAATGAACAGAAATAAAAGTGAAAGTTAAAATTCCTTGAAGGGAAGAATTCTGTGAATGACTATCACTCTGATGGTTATCTTAAGACAACAAAGAAGAAAATAAGTCTTTTATAAAATTAGAGAAGGAGAACCCTAGAGAAAATAATGTACTATGTTCATAATTTTACCCAGAGTCAGCACTGTTCAAGTGACTAGAATATACACACACACACAGACTCATGTAAACATGAACCAGCAATGTTTGAACATAAAATCATCTTTTAAATTATGAGACTATATTAGCGTCTTAATTTAAATAATAATTTTAAGATTATTTAAGATGCTATATCCCATATGGCATTTTATAAATAAATTTACCATTTAATTATATTGGATCCACCATATATCAAAGCATTTCTCCCTAGGTCAAAAAACTTAAACTTAATAAATAAAATAAGATTGGAGCAAGTGCCCTTCTGATCAAACCAGAAATTTTAGCTTAATTTAATTAACAGCAAAAGAGAATTCTGGTTATTAATTTCTTGTTAAGAGATTTGACAGACTATATATGCTTTGGATGCAATCTGTGATTTATGTTAATAGTGACATAGTGTCTCTACAATTATTAAATTTGATGATTACATAGGATAATGTAGGAGGGATGACTACAACAGTCATGCTATTATATTATTGATAGAAATTCAGAAGAGTATTAAGTACAATGCATTAGTCTAGCATATAGTTGAATAGTATTTTCAGTAATGACCATTACGTTGTTTAAAGCCTGATGTGTCCCTCTAAATCTTTGTTATCACTGCTTACATTTGCCAAATAGAGGGATCAAGTGATAGTAGATTTAAATCCCCCCAAGTTGGGAATTGATAAACATATCATCATTATGTTGAGATCAATCCTACTGTACTAAAAGATTTAGTGAGTTAAGTGTATCACCTAGTTCACATGTGAGGGCTCAAAAAGACCATCTAGGATTTAAAGCCACCTAAATGCTTGTTTTTTGTTTGTGTGTTTGTTTTTGAGTAACAGTCTCACTCTACCACATAGGCTGGAGTGCAGTGACATGCTCATGGCCACCACAGACTCATCATCCTTCTGGGCTCAGGCAATCCTACTGCCTCAGCTTTCCAAGTAGCTGGAATCGCAGGTGTGAGCCACCATGTCTGGCTAATTTTTTATTTATTTATTTATTGTAGAGATGAGGTCTTGCCTAGTTGCTCAGGCAGATCTTGAACCCATGGGCTCATGCAATCCTCTCGCCTCTGTCTTCCAAAGTGCTGGGATTGCAGGTGTGAACCACTGTACCCAGCCTCAAAGTCACCTAAATTAAATGTGGTTGCAACATATATATTCATCAGGAATGGTATAAAGAGGAAGTAGCAGTAATTGCTATGGTTGGAATGTGTCCTCCAAAGTTTGTGTTGAAAACTTAGTCCCCAGTGTAATAGTTTTAATAGATGGGAACTTTAAAAGGTAATTAGGCCATTAGGGCTCTGTCCTCCTGAATGGATTATTGCTGTTATTACCGGAGTGGGTTAGCAATCAAAGGCATGAGTATCTCTTAAAAGGATATAATTTTTCTTTCCTCTCATTTGCTCTGACGCTTTCTTACTTTTCTATCTTCTGTCATGGGATGATGCAGGAAGATGGCCTTTACCAGATGCTAGTGCTGTACTTGGACTTCCCAGCTCCCAGAACCATGAGTCAAATACATTTCTGGTTTAAATAAATTATCCAATCTTGAGTATTTTGTTATGCCAGTAGAAAACAGGTAGAGTAGCCAATGCTTTATTGTACTGTACAATAACTTTTTAGAAATAATAATTCTGAAAAAAGGAATTTTCAGAGAAATCAAAATATCTTTGTTTAGAACCAAAAGCAGAGAGAAGTTATGGAATTATGGCAGAGTACAAAATTAAAGGAGAGTAAAGACTCTAACTCAAATATAAAGAGCCTGATATAAACTTACATAATTCCCAAAGGATGCTAGGAATCCTAGTATTCATTTTATCAGCACTGCTGGTGACTTTTTCTTCAAAATAATTTTTCTATCCATGAATTATTCCACATTATCCTGGTTGCTAATTGTTTTCCAGAGGACTAAATTTAAGTCAATGGTTCAGAAACAGCTCTTCATCAGTTCAAGAAGGGCTTCCCATGATTTTATCCTTCCAGATACTTTGGATTGACTCAAAATATATTACCCTTTCTTCCAAAACTGTTTTTCTTCTAATAATCTTAATCAATAGGTAAACTATAAAATCTAGCTCTATAGCTTCCTTCATGAACTATATAATCAAATTAAATTCATTTAGCCATCATATATTTCCATTTTAAAATATAGGGTTCTCCCCTTTCTTTCAACAAAAAAACTAGCTTGAAGTAATACAATTTAAATATTTGAGTAGTTATTTATTTTCATAATCTTTTGTTGTGTGGATGGATAAGGAACAATCTTGTATTTCACTATAGAAAAATATGTAGCTTTTATTTTTTAAGCAATGTAAGATTCTAAAATTATCATTAAAAACATGAAATGTTTATCCTCATTACATATATCTCTTTGCTTTATTCACATACACACATAGAAACAAAAGTAATTCGGGTAAATATGTACACACAAGCACACTTTAATTACAATATTTGATACTAACCAGAGAATTTGTTTTTCACATTTATAATGTTCTATATTAGCAAAGGGGATTATAAGGCATAAATAAAACAGATAGCAACAATGAGTGTGACATTGAGTATTATAATAGTAGTTTAGCAAAAATCTGATCACTGAAGTTTGGGTTCTTTGTAAAAGAAGATGTGAGCTATACAATGCAATATCATAAGAAATATGTGGTGGTGAGAACCAGGAGTTCAGAATTTTTATCCTGCATTTGCCATTAATTAGCCATATAACTTTTGCCAATTTATTCATACTATTTCAACATTAAACAAATCTTTGATATACCAACAAAAAGAGAAACATACACATCACAATGATTTTCAAAGAGGAATGGATCTGATCAGGTTATGAATGTCAGAGCTCTCTTAAGCAAATAACTGAGATTTGAATGTCATTATAAAAAAGGAATAGAAGTTTATTGTATTTTTAAAATGGAAGAATTTTTCAGAAAAGAGTAACGTACAAAAACTCAAATGATCATAAAACATTATTTTTTACAAAACTAACTTTGTACTGTGGAAGGGACCTTTAAAAAGACATCTACAATGTCAAAAATTAGGCTAAGCATGTACTCAACCTTTGCACAGTTAAAAAAAAATTTCCTTCCTGGAAACTGGCAACAGCACCTGCTGGCTAGCTTAAACTGTTTAACAGCTTTTTTTCGCTTCTGTGAATCCTGCTAACATTGCTTGAAAGGTATCTAGGCCTCCAGGATGTTGCGGTTTGGCCCACTTAGAAAGTTCCAATGTGGTTTTCCCCCATTTAAGCAAGCCCCTTTAGCTAATGGGGGGCACTTGCTGTGGGACTGTTATGCCCAGCAGGCAAGTGGCCACCAGCCTGGCTCTTGGCTAATAAAACCTCTCCTTTTGTAACTTGTACTTTTGGTGTTGGCGTCTGTGAATTAAGCGCTTGGTCCCTATTTCATTTGGGGGCTCGTCCGGGATATCCGAGAGCTTAATCCCAGCCCCAATCACCAGCTGACCTTGTGGGTCTGCATACCTGCAATCCTCAGTGTTCGTCAGGCCTGGTGAGTCTGTGGACTTGCAAATGGCTGATTGTGGTCTCAGGCAGACTCACAACGTCCCCAGAGCCCTCTGAGAGGTGAGTCAAGTTCCTGTTCTGTTTGTGCACACTTCTGGTTGGGCCCACAGGAAAGCTGGACACAGCACTAATTCCTGGGTCCGAGGTGCCAGTGAGACATCACTGGGCCCTCTGGTATTGCCCTCAGGCAGTTAGGTCTCTCTGTTCAACTTGTGTTATTGTCTTTATTCGTTCAGTATTAGTCACTATTGTGTCTATCATTGCTATCAATATTATGGGGCAGCAGTGCTCTAAGCCTGACACCCCTCTGCAACTGGTTTTGTGCCACTTCAAGGATTTCCAAGGAATGGCACAGTAATTAGATTATCAGGTAAACCAAGGAAACCTAACCACCTTTTGTTCCCTCAAATGGCCCAAATTTCCTAATTGCAGCTGGCTGCTGGAGGGGACCTTCAACTCTGCCATAGTGGGGAAGGTCCGACAGCTCGTCTATTGACACCACCTGGACCAGATCCCGTACATTACTGCCTGGTACCTCCTGGTAATGCAGCAGCCATCATGGATGAAGAAAGCTGAAAAGAGAGCTAATTCTTCTCGTGTTTTAGCCCTACAGGAAAGTCCAAAAGCCAAACCTTCAGTCCTCCAGAGTCCACCGGAGGATGATGAAATTCCCCCACCCTACTCTACATTTGAGCAGGAGCAGCGGGCCCACAAGGTTCTCAGCCCATCACTCACCAGGAGGGGGTCCTCGTATCAGTCCCTCTATCCCCCTCTTCCCGAGGGTCCAACCACCCCCAATAAACCAATTAGCCCTGACTCATCTCCCGAGGGCCCAACCACCCCCAATAAACCAATTAGCCCTGACTCATCTTCAGGGATCTCAGATCCACAAACTTCCACAGTCCTCCCCCTGAGACAGGTCCTGGGACTAGATGTGGGAGGTTTGGGACGCCAGCCCTTTATGGTTTATGTCCCTTTCTCTACTAGTGATCTTTACAATTGGAAGCACCAAAATTGGTGTTCTCTGAAAAACCCCAGAGCCTCATAGGCCTTTTAGAAACTATTTTCTTCACCCACCAGCCCACTTGGGATGACTACTAACAGCTCCTCCAAGCCCTTTTTACTGTGGAGGAAAGAGAATGAATCTGTCAGGAGGCAAGAAAATTAGTCCTGAGACCAGACAGCAGACCAGCAGAGCCAGACCATGTGAACTGTGTCTTCCCCACTGAGAGGCCTAATTGGAACCTGAATACTGATCACAGTAGGGAGTGTCCCACCACCTATTGCCAGACTCTAATGGGGGGATCTCCAGGCCACTGCTAGGTGGCCACAAATTTGTTTAAGGTAAGTGAGGTAACTCAGGGCCCACAGGAATCTCCCACGGCTTTTCCACAGTGCCTTAAGGAGGCCTATTGGATGTATACTCCCATAGACCCAGAGGCTCCAGAAAGTTGGAGAGCTTTAGTTATAGCCTTTGTCTCTCAGTTGGCCCCTGATATAAGAAAGAAATTGCAGAAAATTGAAAGATTTGAAAAGAAAAGTTTATTAGAATTAACTGAGGTACTCCAGGAGGTCTATAAGAGCAGGGACTCACTTGAAGACTAACAAACCAAAAAGATGGCCAAAGTAGTAGCAGCAGCCTTACAGGAAGTTAAACCCAGGCAGCCAACAGGGAAAAGAGGAACTGGCACTGGACGAAAAACTCCACTAGCAAAAAATCAATGTACCTACTGTAAAAAAATTGGGCACTGGGTAAAAGACTGCCCAGACAGGCCACCCCAACCACAAGAGTGCCCTCCAGGGGTGTGCCCACCAAAATCTACTCCTGTGCTTCAATTACAAACTGACTGACAGAGCCAGCGCTCTGTCAATCCCCCCCACCGCCGGAGCCCAGCGTGAAACTTATGGTGGGGGAAAGCCCTGTCTACTTCTTAGTGGACACAGGGGCTGAGTATTCAGTCTTCCAAAAGCACAATGGCCTGCTTCAGAATAAGCATTCCTTGGTCCAGGGGGCAACCAGGACTCAATTATGCTCTTGGACCACCAAAAGAACAATAAATCTGGGAAAAGGGGAAGTAGCTCATTCATTCCTAGTAATGCCAGACTACCTGTATCTGCTCCTGGGACATGACCTCTTACACAAGCTTAAGGCCAACACAGGTTTTGAGGAAACCATGGCAGCAGTAAGCCTAAACCCACCTGGGACATCAAAAATTCTTGTTACTATTCCCCTAAGTGAGGAATATGTGTTAACAGAAGGTGGGGCCCCTCTTGACTCTTCAAACACCATATTGCTGGCCTAGCTGCAGACTGAGTTTCCCTAAGTCTGGGATGAATTAAACTCCCCTGGGCTGGCATCCCATCAACCACCAGTCATTGTACATCTCAAAAGTCAGGCAATACCCATTAGGGTAAAACAGTACCCTGTATCGCCAGAGACCTGAAAAGGCATAGCAATCCACATCCAGTGTCTCTGGGAAGCTGAAATCCTAGTGCCGTGCCACTCATCCTGGAACACCCCCTTCCTCCTGTCAAAAAGGCGGGCACCGGAGACTACTGCCCTGTCCAGAGCCTCAGGAAGGTCAACAGTCGAGTGGAGGATATCCATCCCACAGTCCCCAACCCGTACACCCTCCTCAGTGAGTTAACTCCAGAGAGGCAGGTATACACTGTCCTGGACCTTAAGGATGCCTTCTTCAGCATCCCATTGTTTGCTTTTGAGTGGATAGATCCTGAAAAAGGGGAAAATGGCCAGTTAACCTGGACATGACTCCCACAAGGATTTAAAAACTCTCCCACGCTGTTCGATGAAGCTCTCCACCAAGACCTCCGATATTTCCAGCAACAGCACCCTGAAGCAACTCTGCTACAGTATGTAGATGATCTGTTAATCACAGCCACATCAGAAGGTAAGTGCCTTCGTGCCACCCACCTGCTTAAAGAACTTCAGACTCTGGGGTATGGGGTGTCAGCAAAAAAGGCTCAACTCTGTGTGCCTGAAGCCACTTTCCTTGGGTATAACCTCAAGGGAGGTAAAAGATCCCTGACTGCCCAGTGCATTCTGGCTATAGCAGGCATCCTGGCCCCAGAAAGCAAAAGGCAGGTCTGGGAATTCTTGGGAGCTGTAGGATACTGCCGACTATGAATCCCTAAGTTTGCTGAACTCGCAAAACCCCTCTATGAAATAACTAAGGGACCAGAGGCTAATTTTAAATGGACACGAGAGGGGGACAAAGCTTTCCAAGCCCTTGAAAATGTCCTGGTCTCAGCTCCAGCCCTGGCCTTGCCAGATATTGAGAAACCGACCATTATGTGGATGAAAAACGAGGCATCGCCTGGGGGTCCTAACCCAAAAGCTCGGTCCATGGAATAGGCCAGTCACCTATCTGTGAAAAAAACTGGACCCGGTAGCCTCGGGCTGGCCACCCTGCCTGCAGGTTATAGCAGCCAGTGCCATGTTAGTAAAGGACTCACACAAGCTAACATTGGGGCAGAATCTGAGTGTCACAGCCACACATGCAGTGGATTCTTTACTACGAGGGCCCCTGACAAATGAATCTCAAATGCCCAAATAACTCATTATCAAGCACTGCTTTTAGATCAACCCTGCATCAAGTTCCAGCATACCCCCAGCTTGAACCCCACAACTTTACTACTGGAAGAAAGTCCTATGGGGCCTCCACATTGTTGTTATGAAACAACTGAGTTCCAGAAGCTGTGCTGGGACCTAACCAATGTCCCAAGAACAAACGCTGATGTAACACTTTTCTCGGATGGCAGCAGTTTCATCCAGAATGGGGTAAGGTATGCAGGGGCAGTGGTGATCACTCTACAGGGAACTATTTGGGCTGCGCTTATTCCGCAGGGAACATCAACCCCAAAAGCAGAACTGATTGCCCTAACCGAGGCCCTAAAAGCAGGTAAAGGAAAAGTTGTCAACATCTACACTGACAGCAGGTACGCATTTGCAACTGCACACATCCATGGGACAATTTACAGGGAGCGGGAATTACTCACCGCAGAGGGGAAAACTATAAAAAATAAAACGAAGGTCTTAGACTACCTGACAGCAGTATGGGCCCCCAAACAAGTTGCCATCATCCATTGCCTGGGCCACCAAAAAGGAAACTCAAAAGAGGCAATAGGAAATAGAAAAGCAGATCAAGCAGCCAGAGAAGCTTCTTACCACAGAACCACCTGCCTACTGGCGCTGCTTCCTCAGGTTCTATGCTAGCCACCAAAATATTCAGAAGAGGACCTCCTCGCTGCACAAAAATTGCAGACAACCTCAAACCCAGATGGATGGCTTCAACTTCAGGATGGCAGAAACTTCCTCCCTCGAGTCCTGGGACAACAAATCCTAAGGAAGCTCCACGAAGGTACTCATTTGGGAAGGATAAAATTAACTGAACTTGTGAGAAAAAAATTCTATCTCCCTCATCTGGACCAGCTCATCCAGGAGCTCATTCAAGGCTGCGTGTCATGCCAGCAGCCTAATAATGCTAAGGTCAGTGTATCCACCCAAGGGGTCTGAGATAGGGGACTAACCCTTGGGAGACATTGGGAAATAGACCCTACAGAAGTCACACCTGGGCAATATAAATATAAATACCTATTGGTCTTGGTAGATACCTTCTCGGGATGGGTCAAGGCATTTCCTACAAAAACTGAAACTGCTTCTGTAACAGTAAAGAAACTCTTAAATGACATCATACCAAGATATGGTCTACCTATCTCAATAGGCTCAGATAATGGCCCAGCATTTATTTCTAAACTTACTGGAGGTATTGCAAAAACTTTGGGGATAAATTAAAACTTACATTGTGCTTATCATCCCCAGAGTTCAGGACAGGTAAAGAGAATAAATCGGATGCTTTGGAGACCTTAACCAAATTAACCCTGGAGGTTGGCGAAGGTTGGGTAACACTCCTTCCCTATGCCCTCTTAAGGGCCACGTGCACCCCCTACATCAAGGGTCTAACCCCCTTTGAAATTCTGTTTGGATGGCCCCTGCTGTTACTTCCAAAAAATTGGAGCGGAAAAAGCACTATAACTGTCTAATCATAATTTACTTCAGTCACTGCAGACTCTTCAAAAAGTTCAGCAAGTTGTCATTGAGACTGTGCAGGCAGCCTTCCGGAAACTGGTTGTGGAACATCCACACCCGTTCCAGCCTGGTGACCAGGTCTGGATAAAACAGCACAAAGCTGACGCTCTCACCTCAAGGTGGAAAAGGCCCAACATAGAGATCCTTACTACTCCTATGGCTGTCAAAGTCAGCGGTCCACCTCTGGATTCATCATTCACAAGTAAAGGCAGCCACCAAGTTGTCAAACCAACTATTGGAGAAAATCCTCTAAAGATAAGACTTTTGTGGGCCCCGGTATCTTAATCATATTCCTTGCGTACTTTCCCCAGCTTGAGGCCTATTAGCCTAACCCATGTAATCCCTATACTCCAGGGAACTATTCCTGGGAACTGAAAAATACCATCACCAGGGCCGTAATTGCAACCTACAGAGGAAATGGGAAGCCTGTCTTTAATTTTAACCTTTGTAAATTATGGCCAGGTCTAACCTTCGGGGGCACACACACTGAAAAATGTGGCACCTTAGCATATGAAAAATGACTTAAATCTGTTGGTTTTTATGCTTGCCCAGCATTGGGACCAGTCTGTTGCCACAAAGCAGGACGATACCACTGTGCTGCATGGGGTTGTGAAACTATTGCTCCTTGGAAAAACCAAGACACATACATAAACCTCTTTGGTTATATTAAAAATAATGTGTCATCAGAAAAATTAATAGTTCTCAGAACTCAATATAATCCTCTATATAAAGAGTCAATGATTTGACTCCAGGAACAACTGAAAGGGGGGAATGTGGAAGGGGGCTTAAAAAAGACATCTACAATGTCAAAAATTAGGCTAAGCATGTACTCAACCTTTGCACAGTTAAAAAAAAGTTCCCTTCCTGGAAACTGGCAACAGCACCTGCTGGCTAGGTTAAACTGTTTAACAGCTGTTTTTCACTTCTGTGAACCCCGCTAGTATTTCTTGAAAGGTACCTAGGTCTCCAGGATGTTGCAGTTTGACCCACTTGGAAAGTCCCAATGTGGTTTTCCCCCACTTATGCAAGCCCCTACAGCTAATGGGGGCCCCTTGCTGTGGGACTGTTATGCCCATCAGGCAAGTGGCTGCCAGTCTGGCTCTTGACTAATAAAACCTCTTCTTTTATAACTTGTACTTTTGGTGTTGGCATCTGTGAATTAAGTGCTTGGTCCCTATTTCAGTACTAGCCTAGAGATTGTGAAGCTCCTCTTGAACTAACCAAGAGTCAAAATTTACTTGTATTCTTACCTCTTCCCAGGAACACACACACACAAAACTTAAACTGCTTTGGCTTAATTTACCACCCTTCCTAATTATAGTAAATTATAGTTTATAGAGTTTATGCATACACACACTCACACAATACACATATCTCCATATAAGCCACATATTGCATTATTATTGACTTATTCAATTAGTAGGAATTTAGCTTTTTTTCTCATTTGCTGTCTTAGTGACAGTCTGAACTTATCTCAGAAATTATTTAATTTAATTTAATTAATTTATTTATTTTGAGTTGGAGTCTCTCCCTGTCGCCCAGACTCGAGTGCAGTGACTGCTCCCGGCCACCGCAACCTCAACCTGCTGGGTTCTGCTGATCCTTCCACCTCAGCCTTCCAAGTAGCTGGAACTACAGGCATGTACTACCATGCCTGGCTAATTTTTTGATTTATTGTAGAGATGAGGTCTCACCAAGTTGCCCAGGCGGGTCTTGAATCTGCGGGCTCAGGTAATCCACTCACCTCAGCCTCCCAAAGCATGGGATTACAAGCTGAGCCACCGAGCCCGGCAGAAATTATTTTATATCTGCCAAAAGAAGTTTTTCCGTTAGTGAAAGTCTCTGCATGACAAAAACTCTTAGTTTTTGAACTGAAAATTTCTTTTTTAAAAAAATTAATATTAAGGTATATTTTTGCAATTTCTAAATTTCTAGTTTGACAGTTGTTTTATTTTGGCACTTTAAAGATAATGCTACATGGTTTTCTAACTTTACTTATTTCTTTTAATAAGTAAATTATATGTCTAATTGTTTTCTTGAAGATAATATATTACCTTAAAATTTCCTCTAATTTCTTTTAATATATTTTCCTTTTCTTCCTTTTTTTGAGATTTTTATAACAAGCCTGAATGTGATTTTTTTGTTTACAATACTTACAAATATTCAATTATTGTTACTTTAATTCTTGTTTTAGCCCCTTTTTCACTCCTTTTGAAATTCTAAATGTTTTTTCACTTTATTATCTGTCTTTCCCTTCCATATTTTTCCTTGAGTCTCTTTATTTTTTCTTTTTCTGATCTATTTCTACAATTTACAGCCTGCCAGCTGTAATTTATTAGACACAAACTGATATTTGCATCTGCGTGGGTGGAACCAGAGGTCATTATCTTAGCTGAAACAAACCAGGCACTGAAAGGCAATATTACATATACTTACTCATAAGTAGGCACTGAAAGTGTATACATTTGAATGTAGAGATTGGAATAAGAGACAATGAAGATATGGAAAGATAAAAGAGTGAGAGCATTGGATGATGGATATCCTTAAAGCCCTGGCTTGACCACTATGCAATCTAAGCATATAGCAAAATTACACTTCTGCCCCATACATTTATACAAATATTTTTAAATGAGAAATAATCTTAACAGATATTTCTCAAAGGGGGCATACAAATTGTCAGCAAATACATGAAAAATGCACAACATCACTAATCATCAGGAAATATAAATCAAAACCATAATGAAGTATCACCTCATTTCATTAGGATGGCTATTATCAAAATGACAAAAAACGACAAATGCTGGCAAGAATGCAGAGGAGAGGGAACTCTATCGGTGGAAATGTAAACTAGTATAATCACTCTGAAGAACTGTATGGAGGTTTCTAAAAAACTACAAATACATCTATTATATGATCCAGCAACTCCCCTACTGGGCATTTATTCAAAACGAATGAAATCAGTGTATCAAAGAAACATCTGCATCCCCATGTTTATTGCAGAAATGTTCACAATAGCCAAGATAGGGAATCAACCTCAGTATCCAGTAATAGATGAAAAGATAAAGAATCAAAAAAATTAGCAGAGCATGGAGGTGCAGACCTGTCTGAGCAACATGACAAGACTTCATCTCTACGAATAAATTAAAAAATCAGCTGGATGTAGTGGCACATGCCTGTGGTTCCAGTTACTTGGAAGGCTGAGGTGGAAGGATCACCTGAGCCCAGCAAGTTGAGGCTGCAGTGGCCATGAGTGTGCCACTGCACTCCAGCCTGAGATAGAGAGTGAGACTCCTCCTCAAAAAAAGTAAAAATAAAAATATATGTATATGTATATATATATATATATATATATATATATTTATAAGTAGCTACAAAGTTATAAAATATTTTAAACTCTTTAAAATCTTTAAGAACATGTTACAAAGGAAATATATAACTTTGTGAAAAGAATGTAAATCCTCACCAGAAGACATAAAATGATCTGAGAAAAAAGAATTAATGAAAAAATGTGAATGTTCTTGGATGATCATTATTAATAGTGAGAACATTAACCCTTTGCTAGTCATATAGGTCATAAATATGTCTATGTTGTTTTATTATTTTATTCATTTTGCACCTTTACATCTTTGTGTCACTTATTTTTAATTTATTTGATTCATTTCAGCATTATTTTAATATTTTCAGTTCAGCATTTATTTCAGTTCAACATTTTCATGTACTAGTCTCACCATCTGATGTTGAATCATGGTGCCAACTTTTCAGGTACTCTTACTTACAATTTTTTCTAGAACCACAGGCTTTTTGCATATACCTTTTCTCTGTCTTCACTGTTTTTTCATCTGTAGTTTAACGAGTTAACTGCTACTTATCCTTCAGATGTTCTCTTACCATTCACTTTTCCAGATAATTTTTTTTTCTCCAGAAAGAGAGAGAGCTGGAGTGAGCAAAAGAAAAAGACTAGATTAATGCAAAATAAAAGTGACAGACATCAAAAGTGAATGGGTTTTTGGTTTATAAGATAATACAGTATAAGTGCTGCTGGTCTGTATATTACCGTCATGCGTGATTATCTTTTTGTGGCTTCTAAGTAAGTAAACATACTCAAATAAAATTCACAAAGAAAACCAGTGACTAGAATTTCTAGATGAAAGCTAAAAGGGTTTATCTTGTCCAACTGTCTAATCGTAAATATTTAATAGCAGCCGAGGCCATAACAAATAAATATTAGCTGGCATTTATTGAGAACACTGCTTATGTATAAATAACTCATTCATTCTTATGACAGCCCTGCCAATTTCACACTATTATTACCATAGTGCAAAAAAGAAAACTATACTTCAAAAAAGTAGGACATATAGTCCAAGTACATATATTGTGATAAACTCCAAAGTTGAACTTCAAATCCAAGTCCTTTGACATTATATAGCCTATTCTTCTAATTTAACCTTCTCATGACAGTCTCTTTTCCTCTCACTGACTTTTAGTACAAGTGACACCAAACATTTTAATTATTGATATCCTTAATTATAAGCAGCCAATTCTTTTTTTAATGTCTAAGACATTTTCATGTTCAGATTTTTGAAGAATTCAGAAATATAAGATACAGTCTGTTTCTCATGACATTAAAAAGACTTCGACATTATAATAGATTACATGCATACATGTATAATCAAATATTAATTTAACTGGGATCCATCATAAAACACCTAACCAATTGCAAACATGTTTTTATTAAATATAATTATTTATAAAAAGAAATAATAGCATCTAATAAATATTTGTTTACAACTATATATGTAACTTCAATTCCTACAACTACTCCATTACATGCTTATCAATATTTTCCCATTTTACAGCAGAGAAGACTGAGGCATAGAAACACAAAGTAAACATTCTCTTAGTCACACAGCTAGTATGCAACAGAGCTAGATTTTAGACAGAGGAAGTCTAACTTCAGACTCTCTGCTTCTAACATCATATTCTGTCTACATCGGGAGACCAAGTGTACTGAGGTAGTGTCAGCAAGCTAGAACCACTCTCAAGCCCCATCCTCACTCTCAGTGCAACCCACGTTCCTAGCACCATGCCTCAGTCCTTTAAAAAGTGTCTTTAGAGGATAGAATAAGCAGGGAGTTAAAGGCACAAGCTCCAGAGTCAGACCAATCAATATCCAATCTTTGATCAATCCAAACTTCTGAGAACATTTGTGATACTTAACCTTTGTTTGCCTCAATTCTCACATCTGCAAAATGTGAATAAAGCACAGTACTTATCTCTTTGAATTGCTGTATAGCTCAAGTAAGAGAAGAGGTCTGGGCACAGGTTACAATTTTAATTTCTCCTACCAGTCACTTATATGACTTTTTCTTGATGCACAACTTGCACAAAATAAATGCATGAAGTGAAGGAGAATTTCCCTGTTGGGGAAGAAGAGACTTATTCAGGTTCTTGATTGAAGGGAGGGTCTTAGATCTCTATGTGAATCAGTTTTTAGGGATATCATCTCATTTAGGCTGCAAAATGAAAATGATCTTTTGGTTTTGAGAAAAAGGAAAAAAAAACATAAAATGAACTTAAAAAAAAAAAAGAAAGAAAGAAGAGAAAAAACCTTTCTCAATTTACAAAAATATCTTCACCCAACCTGCATTGCACTTAAATGGCCCAGAAAAATAACTATTATCCCACCAGCACTCACCATGTTATTTGCTTTCTGCCGCTTTATTGATTTACTTTTAATGCATAATTATCCAGTGTGCTTAACATTACTAATTCAGGCCCAGCTTAACTCCCCATCAAATGAAGGCTCCCTCATTATTCTTCCCCAAGCTATTTCTCTCCTCCCCCCGCCCCCTCCGATTTCTTTAGCCCTGGTTACGCTAAATTAGAACTTTGGAGACTGTCATTTGTTAATGTAAATGAACTGTTCCTGTTCAAATTTCCCAGGCATCAAGCACCCATATTTTTGTGTGACCACTATTCCAGGCTCTGGTTTGTTTTATGTGTTAATGATGAGACCATCTCTATTTGCCAATTTAAATAGGACATTGAAGAATGCCAGTACCTGACAGATTGTGACTGAGAAAGACACCCAGATATCGGGATAAGGATGGTGAGAGACAGGCAGACATGAAATGTAATGGCAACCACAAAAAGCACAACAAAGTGAAACAACATACAGAGGCTAGGAATCCTGAAGTAAGGAGAAAATGCCAACCAGGGGGGATGGTGTATCACTTGGGTGGCCCCAGGTTCCAAAGAATTTGATGGCCAGAAGTAAACATAAAACGTTTCACTAAACTCTAAAACATGAGAAAGGTCAAAGAAGCCAAACATCGCACACTAGCATCCTTTTGCCAGTTTGACCACTTTCCCTCATTCAGGCAAAATGGCAAGCTGGTATACGGCATATTTGACTCTACCAATTCTTAAAATGCCTCTGTCATGGGTTTCAATCCTTATTATGTTGGATTATTTTTCAGAGGTATTTTTATTTTAATTGGTATATAACCAAAAACTCTGTCAAACTTTAAAAAAATAGTACAATAATGGTGGAGATTTAGGCAATCATATGTGTGGCCTCAGGTTATATAGCCAAAAAAAGGAAAGTGGGAAAGGGATATATTCAAGGAAACTTAGAATATGACAAGGTTGCTGACAATTTTTCACCTCAAAATTAGTAAGTAGCTGTCCACATAATCTTCAAGATTTTTTTTATACAGATGACATTGAAGAACTAAAATGAATGCCATACATGGTAATAATGAAAAGTAGAGTTTTTTTTTTTTTTTTTGGAGAGGCTTTTCTTTTAAATTCTTTCTATTTTAAAGTAGACTTTTTAAAGCTGTGAAATTATGTTACATATAATTACCTAATTATTTCTCTTTATGTCTAAATATTCAGAATTTTTATTTCTAAACATTAAAAATTTGAAAGTAATGTGAATAACAAACTTAATAATTGCTTTACAAGTAAACTGTCATTTAGCTGAGATAATCAGATATGGTTTAATTTTGTCAGTGTTTTTAGAGACTTAAAACTATAACAGAATAATTTTCAAAAAGCTAAAATTATGACTTTAATATAGATATAAGATAAACATGTGTTAAGTATTTTATTAAACTCATTATGAATGATCAAAACAAGAGACCAGATATGGTGGCTTATGCCTGCAATCCCAGAACTTTGGAAGTCTGAAGCAGGAGGATCCCTTGAGGCCAGGAATCTGAGACCAACCTATACAACATAGTGAAACCCTGTCTCTGAAAAAAAAAAAAAAATTAGTTGGGTCTTCGTATGCACCTGTAGTCACCTGATATCAGAAAATCACTTGGGCCCAGGAGTTCAAGGTTACAGTGATCTATGATTGACTACTATTCAGCAACCTAGGTGACAGTACATGACTATGTCTCTAAAAGACAAAAAAAAAAAAAGGCAGATCTTACAACTAGTTCAAAGGAGAAATTAAAGAGTTACAACTTTATATGAAGTAGAATTAAAAATAGAAATACCTTTTGAATAGGGGGAGGTTTTATTTAAAACTCCACAGAACTGAATTTGTTTGCATGTTCATAGACTAAAATAGTATTATTTCACATTGCTGTCAGTGATCTATTTACAAAGTTGTAAAATAGCTCAAAGCCAATGAAAGGTCAAAATTAAAATCTAGAAGAGTGTGCTCAAAACAGTGTTCAAAACTGTACACACCTCATAAAACCTTTTGCTAATTCTAAATTTTCTTACCAAACAAGTCATTTTTGTTGTTTTTAAATGTTTTGTGAACACCAATATTCTATATGTATTTAAAGATGAAGGACATTTTTCAGTTAATTCCATTTTGAGAAACAAAGAGAAAATAAGTTACAACAATTGAGTGCTCAGAGTGCTGAAAAATCTGTTTAGAGAATTATTGTGTACCCAGTCCTGAGAGGAAAGAGTGATCTGTGGTATGATAAACTCCCTGCCAATACAAAACTGCTCAAAGTGAATGGTCTTATAATTTCACACCACCTGAATCTCATTACACTCTAATGGGAGAGGCACTTTGGGAAGAAAATTCAAATCACTTAAAAAGTTGTACGTAAAAATTATATTGTGGAAATAAATGAAGATCACCCAACTGAGAACAAACAGAGGCTATTAATTCAGAGCTTTCTATTGCAGTGGAGTCAACCATGATCACTTGTGTTTTGTAGAAATTCCAAAACAGGCAAAGGAGCAAGACATTTCATAATGAAAAAAAAAGAGAAGCTTACAGGAACTATCTTAGGAGAAGATATTGGCATGGGCTAGAAGCTAGAAGCAGAGCACATGAAAGTGGGATGCATTGTATAAAGGTAGAGCATTTTTTTTTTTTTTTTTTTTTGAGTTGGAGTCTCACTCTGTTGCCCAGACTGGAGTGCAGTGGCCGCTGCTGGTCACCGCAGCCTCGACCTGCTGGGCTCCAGCGATCCTTCCACCTCAGCCTTCCAAGTAACTGGAATTACAGGTATGCGCTACCATGCCCGGCTGATTTTTTGATTTATTGTAGAGATGAGGTCTCGCTGCCCAGGCGGGTCTCGTACCCGCAGGCTCAGGCAATCCACTCACCTCAGCCTCCCAAAGACGTGGGATTACAGGCTGAGCCACCGAGCCCGGCTTAGCATTTCTTATATAATAATCTGATGTCTGAAATGTTCCCAAATTCACAAGTAGAAAATTAATTTAGTCAAAACTTTGTTTCATAAGCAAAATTATTTTAAATATTGTATAAAATTAGCTTCAGGCTCTGTGTATAAGGTATACACGAATTATAAGCAATTTTTAAACTTAGACTTGGGTTCCATCCTCAAGATATCTCATTATGGATATGCGAATATTTCAAAATCCAAAATAAATTCAAAATGTAAAAGGTTTCTGATTTGGAAAAGGAATACTCAACCTGTAATTAATTGGGGGAACATACTGTGCTTTCTCTGGTTATTCTTGAGCTGAAAACAGGTATAAAAAAATATTCAGAAACTGATGACAATGTTGGGGCTCTGAGCACAATATTTCAGAGTATGGCAATTTGATATACTGAGAACTTTGAACTGAAGAAAATTGGAAAGGCCTAAGAGGCAAGGTTCTTCAGGTCTTTTCCTGCTCCCTTGTCTCAGGCCCCTTATGCTCAACCTGATGTGAGTCATAGAAATCAGAATTCCTTCTTTCCAAGACTAGTCATGCAAACAAGAAACTTCTGCCCAAAAGCAAGTCAGAAAAATCTAGAAAGGCCTTTCTCTCCCTTGTCCCTTCTCTTTGGATGATCCTAATTCCAGAGGGTTTTGGCCTCATATCCAAATCTGAGAAAACAGGCCTTCCTGGGTTTTTCTCCTCAGTCTGTTACCACTAGATTAACCCTTTCGTCCAGTTAAACTTCTACATGATTGTCAGTTTTTCATCAAGCATAAGCATAAAAATTGGCTTTTTTTCCTGAGACTTCATTTCTGAATGTCTCTATGTTATATAACACTTTGAGGAAATAAATTCTTTATGTGTTTTCCTTGTTAATCTGCCTTTTGTTATAGGAGTGCCAGCTGTGTCCCTTATGATGGATGAAGGAAGATATCACATCTTTCTGCCTCTATAAATAATTGAAGAAGTTATTACTGTTCTGAGACAATTGCTGCAGAGATTTTTGTTTGCTTGTTTGTTTGTTTTTCCTGGACTATTGGCTGCAGAGTCTGTGGATGGCTTCCTGGGATGGTAGCAGTTCAGAGCTCTCTTGTCATGATATGGACTGGTCATTGTCTGTTTTTATATTTGGTTTCTCATTTTCCCTTTGGGTCATTTCCTCACTTTTTAAAGTTTTTTTAAATTTTATTTTAAGGACATGGGGTACAATTCAGAGTTAGGTATACAAATGGTCATTGTACAGATAAAGTTTGGGACTTACTAAGGTCCCCACCTGGTTTGAGACTGATGAAGTATGCACCCCTGGCAGTTTCCCACTACCGCCAATCCTTTTCTTATAGTATTATGATAATTGTTCGGGGTCTGCTTATGAGTGAGAGCATGTGTTATTCAGTTCTTTGTTTCTGTGATAGATTACTGGTATTTCAGACTCTAAATCCATCCAAGTTGCTGTGAAGTTCATAATTTTGTCCTTCTTTAAGCAGCGTAATATTCCATCATGTATATGTACCACATTTTTTAAACCAGTCTACTTTCAAAGAGGTTGACCTATTGAAGTAAAGTTAGACATCCAAATCTCCACTGTTCAGAAGTTCCTATTGTCTCCACAGTCAACTATATTGCAAAGTCACAGCAATCATCTGTTGAGACAATCACTGCACAGACGCAGCTAAAACACTGAATAGAATGCAACTAAGTACTGTGGCCATGATGATAAAAATAAAAGCAATAACTAGTCCTTCTATGTACAGGGTCCCTTCCAGGGAAAGGAGGAGCCCATAACACTGATAAGGTTACCTGATCCCAAACCAGGGAAGGTGAGGACCAGTGGGAGACCCAAACTTCACCTGTACAGTGACCACTTATGTATCTAACCCTGAATTGTACCCTACATCTTTAAAATTTTTTTAGAAAGATGCTTTAGGACCAAGAACCACAATTTCTAGAGAAGGAGCAAAAGAACAAATTTCATAGACTCTGAGGATTAACCTTAGAAAGGAAAGTAGGTTTTTTTCTTAAGTTGATGTATAACTGTTCTACTTTGTCTATTTCACTGATTTAGTACAAAAGGAAGTATTAGTAAAGGCACAGATACACATGATTAACCAACAAGAATTATAGAGCAATGTAATTATCTGTCACTAATCATGCCAAAGATTTGAGAATGATCTGTATTTTGTGTAGGGCAGAAGTGATATTAATAATTGTTCCTGCCAGAATGTATAAGCTTTTTACACACTTTATTATTTCTATAATTCTCACCATAGGGATCATTGTTCTAATTATTGCAGAAAAAACGATTCAGTATTTTTTTTTTTCAGTTAGAGTGCTTAGATAATCAAAGTTAGCTTCATTTTGGACCTTGTGTCTAAGTTAAAACTTTTAGTCTTTGTCTAAGTTGAAATTTTTAGCCTTGGGAATTTATTGAATTTAGAGTCTCTGCATATAGTCAAGTCTTGAAATATTTTTCCTAAATTTCAATAACATTTATCCTGGTCACAAAGGGAAAGGTATCTGAGTGAAACATAGAGATTCAAGGAACAAAGGAATCATTCAAGATGGGAAGTCACATGCAAGACCTTCATTACTTAGATTACAAATTTGAATTTCCTTTTGTTTCTTTCAGGTAGCAATTATTTGCATCAGAATTTTATAGAGGCTACTAAATTCAAATGAATAATTTCCTAGTGCCTAATCAATAAATTATAGAAATTTATTCTTTTTTCTGGAAGAGAAGGACACTAGAAAAGTCAGTTTGATTTGTTTGAATTCATTTGTCAATGTAGGTGCATGGAAACCTCACTGATTGTAATTTCCCAAGTCCACCTTTGGTGAGACTGAAATTTTCCAGTTTTTTTTTTTAAATCATGAGGACAGTGATCTATTTTGAAACAGAATCTAAAAATGGCACTAGAATAAGTATGTTCTGACCCAATAATTATCATGAAGAGGAAAAAAGAGAGAGAAAAAAAGGACATCGTTGGTAGATTACAACCAGATGTTTACATAAAATGAGACGAATCATTATAAACAAGCAAATGGAAAACAAAGCAGGAATTACACAGAGATCTTGGTGCAATTCAGGTACTAGCATGAAAACTGTCCAGTATCTGAGATCACCTGCAAAGGTCTTAGGTCAGGGTTGTTTTTTAAAGTCTGACTGGCTCTAGAGAATTTCTGAGACTCCATAGTTGGAGGTTTTCTAATGAATTAGCCTTCTAATTTTCGGGAATTCTGGGTTGCCTCCTCAGATTGTGAAATGGGAACCTAAGGATTGACTCCCTGAAGTTTCACTGCTGTGATTGTTGTAAACAGTACCTAATCAGGTCACTTTTAACAAAGTTCAAGAGTAGTTCTTCTCTGGTGTTTCTACCAATAGATAAAATCTGTTACACTATCACGATGAGGTGGTTCAGAAAGATTTGAGAGAATGGCCATAGCTTGTTGGTGGTAAGTCTAGGTGAAATAGATAAGTCCTTTTATCAATCTGTATGGGATAGGGTAGAATCTAGCATCATAGGTAAAATTCTTTAATGTGTGGGCCTTTCAGATACCAGTTATAGGGAAATCCTGATATCTGGAACTTCTAATTATGTTACCTAACACAAAGAGCTTTGCGGATGTGATTAAGATTAAGGACCATAAAAGGGAAGTCTGTCCTGGATTACCCAGAAGGACTTAACCAAACCACATGAGTTCTTGACAGTGGAAGACCTTTCTGGGCTGTGATTAGAGAAAGAGACATGTGACTATTGAAGAAGAAAACCAGAAACACAGCAACATGGAAAAGGCTGGACCCACTGTGACTGACTTTGAAAATGGAGAAAGTGGCCATGAGTCAATGAAAGTGGAAAGTCTATAAATCTTAGAAAGGCAAGGAAATGGATTTTTCCTTAGGTCCTTCAGAAAGAAACATGACTCTGACAACATCTTGGTTTTGCTTAATAAGGCCTGCTTTGTACTTCCAACCTACAGGAGCTCAAGGTAATATATGTTATCTTTTAAAGTCACTGTTTATGATAAGTGGTTCCAGCAGTGATATAAAATTAATACATCAGGTAGCCCTGTGTTGTATGCACCCAAAATAATTATATATTATTCTATACATAGCTTCTGGTCTTGTTCAACTTTATGGAAATATTTAGTAATGTTTCTTAATTTAACTCACGCCCAAGGTTTAAATTCTACACTTGTCTGCATACCTGACACGTGAGTGGGATAGATTTTTATAGGCAACTGACATGGGGAAGAGGAAGCATTGAATATGGGAAGGCAACTTGAATATTAGGAAAACTGACTAAAAATTAAGTCTGCTTTTTGGTGCATAAGTTTGTCAAATTGCTCATTATCTTTGACCAAATAATCTTTTTTTTTTTTTTTTTTTGAGTTGGAGTCTCTGTCGCCCAGACTGGAGTGCAGTGGCCACTCCTGGCCACCGCAGCCTCGACCTGCTGGGCTACATCGATCCTTCCGCCTCAGCCTTCCGAGTAGCCGGAATTACAGGCGCGCGCTACCATGCCCAGCTGATTTTTTTTAATTTATTATAGAGATGAGGTCTCGCTGCCCAGGCGGGTCTCGAACCCGCGGGCTCAGGCAATCCACTCACCTCAGCCTCCCAAAGGCGCGGGATTACAGGCTGAGCCACCGAGCCCGGCTCCAAATAATCTTTTAATGAAGGACTTTTTAAATCAGAATTTTATTCTGTGTTTTCTGCATACCAATCGAAAATTATTTTCCATTGAGTCAAAGTAATCTTGTTCCTATTTTTTCTATGATGTTTCCTAAATGAATAACTCTGTCTCAGTCAAATGTGTCACACAAGCAATCTCTGAATGTCCAAATCTCTTTAGTGAAGCTATAGCATTTAAAAAGATAGATACAATGATTAGAATTATAATGAGAGTACATATAGAAAGAGGAGTTTTTCCTGGAGAAAACCTAGCCTTAAAACTCCTACAAGTGCTGGTAGTGGTTGGTTGAAGGTCATGTTTGTGCACTTTGGGTCTTGAGTCCCCAACTTGTTAAGTGGTTGCCTCCAAACGCAGACCTGGCAATCTGTGTCCCCGAGCAGGCAAAACACCAAAGAAAACATTTTTTTTTAGTCAGAGTTAAGCTCTCAGAAAATAACAATAGAGGCAAGAGGAGAGTCATTTCCAATTTTATTTGTTACCCACAGGAGAGTTTATGTGACATGTACCTGTCTGATATGTAAACCCATGTGTCTGTGAGACCAGTCTGAGCCACAAGCTAATAGAGCTCATGCTTGTGTTCTATCCCATGACTCTCTTTCTTATGACAAGCAACACTTTTAAACAGCACAACACCAAACCAGAGAGAGCAAAAAGGGATTAAAAGGAATGTTCTGATTCCACCAAGGATGACAAACAACTGGAAACAATCACAAAATTCAGGTAATGTACTGACAGTAAATAGCAGAAAAACTCAAATCAGGGTTGAGTTCTGATGTAGTGTTAACTTGCCACATAGACATGGACCCAAGATGCCATGAACAGCAAGGCACAAGGAGCCTTTGTGCGTATCTCGTGGCAGAAGACTGCCATATACATTGGCAGGCAGTGCAATATGTCTCAATAGAGCCTCCAGGAAAATAACAAAGACCACTTAAATGGTATCAAATAGTGCCTGTTTATTCAGAGCTTGCTATATCAAAGGTACCGTCTACCATCATTTGCATTTGGTAGAGACTCAAAGTCATGCCAAGAAGTGGGGAAATTTTAGAGTAAAAACAGGGCAGGATTCAGAACTACTCTTCCTGGAGATGGTTGGTACAGGAAAGTTGGAAGCACAGCATATCATGTAATTGGTTTGGGAAGCTTATTTGGTTTTCTTCTGTTAGTCCTGAGTTGAGATCAGGGACAAATAGGAAAGCTGGATGTTATTGACCAAGTTCTGACCATTCTGTCTCAATTAATTTTTACAGAAGTTGTGATTTGACTTCTTGATTGGTTGCTTTAGATGTTGAACATCAGAGTTTTATTTTTATTATAGAATTGAATTGGATTTCTGGTTTTTCAGCACAGTAAGACCAGATATCCACACTGAGGTTTGCAGCAAGAGAAAAGAAGGCATTTATTTGCAAGGCATCAAGCAAGAAGGCTCAGAAAGCTACTGCTAAAGCCCCCACTTCCCAGATGGCTTGCATGTAAGGATTTTTTAAGGTAGGGATCAATTTCAGGAAAGTAGAAATTACAGGAAAAAATCATAAATGAATATATGGAGGTTACACATTGGTTTTGGCTTAGAAGACTGGGCTATCTTGAAATTGGGGCTTACAGGTCATAGGTAGATTCAAAGATGTTCTGATGGGCAGTTGGTTAAGGAAGAGAAGCTTTGCTTAAAAATGTAAGGTCAACAGAAAGAAATGTTAGCTCTGACTTTCTCCAGGCTGCCAGTGAAGGAATTTAGAACAAAGAATGATGATCAGAGTTCAACCATTAGTTCCCTCTTATTTGAGGTCCACGTGTCTTCAGATCCATTTGGTGGGGGTCAGGGTTTCAGAAGAACAACTCAGAGGCATATGTTAAGAGGTTATCTTCCGTTTTTGTAGGGATACCAATCATTCCATGACTCTAAACTCCTTGGCTGTTATTTTAGAGTACTAGTACTTTCTTGCTTACTAAGGTGCTTATTTACTTCTAAGGATTCACTAGATGCCTGGAATTTTCCTTGAAGGAACTCAAGATTTTTCCTTATGTCTATACTTAGAGTGTCCCACAGGTCCTACAGAGGAAATGCCTGATTTTTTTTCATTGTCATTTGTGGGCTGAGCGTTTGTCTATTCAGTCTTTAGGAAGTATCAGTGGATTCTTTTATTATTACCAATTTCTTTAGACAATGTTGAACTTTGCCCAATCCTTGTGATCTTGAATAATAATGAAGTTTAAAAAAATAATTCTTCTACAACCTTGTGTTTCTAAAACAGCTTACAACAAGGAGCCATTTTTTTAAATTTATTTTTTAGATCCAAGGGGTATGTGTGCAAGTTTGTTACTTTGGTATATTGCATGATGGTGAGGCTTGGGTTTCTACTGAGCCCATGACCCAGCTGGTGGATATAGTACCCAGTGAGTCACCTTTTTAACCATCCTCCTTCTCCCTCCCCTCTTTAGGAGTCCCAAGTGTCTGTTGTTTCCAACCTTATGCCCTTGTGTAATCAGAGTTTAGTGCCTGCTTATTAGGGAGAACATACAGAACCATCAGTTTTCTGTTTGTGTGATAATTGGCTGGGGACAATGATCTCTAGCTGTATCCGTGTTGTTTCAAAGGCACGATTTTGTTCTTTATCATGGATGTGTAGTATTCCATAGTGCATATATACCATATTTTCTTTATTAGTGATGTGCACCTATTTTGAGGAAACATTCTTTTTTATATGACTTAGATAATACTACTGAGTATCTTTCTTATTTACATATGGCAAGGCCAAAGTCTCTCTAAATTCCCATATTTTTCTTTATAAGTGAACTGTATACACCCACTGACTAATCTGAACTAAATACCTCACATGACCAAACTTTAATAAAGCCTCCTTCTTTTACCAGATCCCTGAATTTATTCCATAGTAACCCTGAACCAACATACAGCTGAGCACAGACTGACTTCAGGGAGTAACATTTCCTGATCAACTATGGATTACACTTTTATCCCCCTCCTCCACACTCAATTCTTTCTAGACTTGTTCATTTCTTTCTGCTAAAGAAAAGCTATTTTCTGCCTGACCTTTGAGATTCTTGTGCATTTTATGTTTTAAGTATTCTCCCTGGTGCTATTGTACCTCTCCTCCATGGCAAATCTCTTTTTTTTTCTCTCTTGCAATAATCATTTTAAATAAGCTCTTCTTACCTAAGTCTGCATTTGCTTTTTATTTGACAATTTGCAGTTTAAAATTCCTCAAAATAGCTTAATTTAACTCAATCACAAGAACATCTGCATTGCTCCTTATCTTTGGAATAAAACTAAAATCTTTTGATGTGACAAGTAGGCAATCTATCCAGTTTATTATCTGACGGTCAAGTCCTATCAGTCCAGGCAAGCAGCACCACTGAAATGCAAGTGTTTATCTGTCACATACACTTTCTTATCCTGACTTTTTTTGAATGCATGTTTTTATTGCTTACTATATCTTTTGAGCAGGTTGGAGGATGCAGTTATTTTCAAAATCTTTATTGAAAAATAACTTCTCAAGTTTACTATGTAGTCAGACTATCTATCAATCAGTAGAAGCTGGAAAAGAAATGAAAAAATAATGATGGAGGAGGAGGAGGAGAGGATTTTTGAGTCGAGAATGTGGCTATGCTAGACCTGTTTTGAAATATCATGGAAAATCGTTAAGCACAACTTGTATTTGCCAGAGCCAAAGATCCTTGAAAGAGAAAATCCTGAAAAGTTACAAAATAAAAACATTGAGATCACAGCCTGTGGTGATGAGAGAAGAGCTCGTAGAAATATCAAACGGTAACAACCAAACCAGCTAAAGCCATGAGGTTAAAGTTTCAGCACTCCCTATCTGGAAATATCACAATGTCTCTGGCCTATGAGTGAAATCATTGCCTTATCTCTGACTGTGGCATATTTCTCTTTCTCGTATTTCAAGTCTCAAATTACTGGGAAATATTATCATTGACATGTCACAAATGTGTTACTGCTCTTCTAAAGGTTAAACTCATTCTTAGTCACTATATAACCTGTGTGTGGAAAACAATCAGGATAAGGCTATTGAAGAGCTGCTAATCAGTTAATAGTTAGAGATGACATACATGTACTGGACATAGCTAAATATTGATTTTTAAATATGCTCTGAGATTGGTTTATGTTATAAATTCTGTATTTTTTTTCTTTTTCGTTTTTTTACTGTGGCTTGGTTATTGTTGAAGAAAAATTTAAAGAAGAAGGCAAATATAGTTAGGGTTTGAAGGATGACATGACACTATATGTATATAACCAAAAACGATTTTATATCCATCGTATATAACCAAAAACCTTTTTTACACCTATTAATTAAAAAAAAATGGTGTTTAATCTAAAACATAATAAGAGATATTCAAATTAAGGGCTTATTGGAATATAAATATTCAACTATAAAGTAGTAAATAAGCTTGACAACACATTATGGTTGGAAAAAGATGAGAAAATAAATACACATTTTGGATAGATCTGTTTATGGGGACAATGTCCACAAAATGAACTATGGTAGTAAAAATAAAATTCAAATAATGTGTGTTTTGCTCCTGAAATTCTGTTTTTAGGAATATATCTTACCAATATAAACAGCTTTGTAATATATATATATACAATAAAAGGTATTCATTACAGAACTGAATGTTGTAAAATTGTAAATAATATGAATGTTCATTCCTAGTAAGCTGATTAAATAATATACTGTGCATGTTTAATTAGAACAATAATGATGCCATTCAAAAGAACTGACATTGAAATATCTTTAATATACATATATATTTTAAGTGAAGAGTAAGCTATATGGTGTAAATGTATTTTTGTGAAAAAAATATGCACACAATAGGGAGAAAAAGAAGACTGAAGTTGGTTCTTAGTCAAGTGAAATAGACTAAGTTCTGTCAAAACTGATCAAATTTTTAAAAAGAAAAGTTACACACTAATAATATTATAAATGAGGAAATTGGATAAGGACATAATGTCAAAAAGATACTTTTTTAAAAAATCACAAAAAATATTATGTACAATTTTGTGTCAACATATTTGAAAATTGAAATTAAATGAATGTTTTTGTAAGAAAAATTACAAACAACTAAATTAACTCTAAAAAATAAAGAGGACCATGTGTTTCAAGTAAATTGAATTGGTATGCAAAAACCTATGCACAACCTCTGGACATGTTTTAACCACTTTGAAGGTACAGCTTTCTATTTCATTATTAAGCTAAAACCAGACAATGACAACAATTAAAAGAAAAAGCATGAATAAATGTTACTCTTATTTGTCTGTTTTCTGCTGCTTATAGCAGAATACCTGAAACTATGTAATTTATTTTAAAAGGGAATTTATTACTTATAGCCATGGAGGTTGAGAAGTTCAAGTTCAAGAATCCACTTGCTAGTAGGGACTCTCTGCAAAGTCCCAAGATGAAACAGGGTAAGACATGGCAAGGAGACTGAGTGTGTTCCTCAGGTCTCTCTTTCCCTTCTATATAAAGCAATATTTCCAGTCCTGTGCTAGCCCATTAATACATTATTCCATTAATCCATAAATGAATTAATCTATTCACGAGGGCTCTGCATGTTAAAGGTCTCACCTTTCAATATTGCCACATTGGAGATTAAATTTCAACATTAGTTTTAGAAGAGACAAATATTCAAACCATAACATCACTTGAGAACATATATGCACAAATATAAAGTGTATGCATATATATGTATACACACAAAAATCAATCTAACAGTTGAATTTAACATGCTTTTTAAAAACATGGACATGTAATGTTTATCATGAAAATGCAAGGAAGGTTTAAAATAGCAAATTTATTTGCTATAGAATGAACAAGCAACAAGAAAAAATAATATAAATGTAATAGCAGAAAAATTTGCTAATATTAAAATATTTTAGCAAGTCAATATTGTCAAGAAGCTTACTTCACCTTTTAATAAATATACTTTTAAAAATGATGGCAAACATCATACTGGAACACAAAATGTGATTTTCTGTGCAATCAGAATAAAAGAATGTCTACTATAACCACTCTATGTTTAAACCTTCCTAAAAGTTCTAGGCAGTTCATTAAAGCAAGCATTAAAAAAAAAAAAGCACATTTTTACTTATTGAAAATAATATGTTTTTAAAAATTAAAATTCCTTAGAAACAAACTGTTTGGACTCACAAGAGAGTTTAAGTAGATAGCTGAATTTATGATGGATATTTTAAAAATAACTATATGATATGTTCAAATGTTTAACCTTAAGAAAATTATTTTCACAATAACGAAATCTGTATGATACCTCTAACTAAATTTATAATAATTCTTTTTTTTTTTTTTTTGAGTTGGAGTCTCACTCTGTCATCCAGACTGGAGTGCAGTGGCCGCTCCCGGCCACTGCAGCCTCAACCTGCTGGACTCCGGCGATCCTTCCGCCTCAGCCTTCCAAGTAGCCGGAATTACAGGTATGCGCTACCACACTCAGCTGATTTTTTGATTTATTGTAGAGATGAGGTCTTGCCAAGTTGCCCAGACGGGTCTCGAACCCGCGGGTTCAGGCAATCCACTCACCTCAGCCTCCCAAAGGCACGGGATTATAGACTGAGCCACCGAGCCCAGCTTTATAATAATTCTTAAAGAATATTAAGCAGGCCAGGCATGGTGGCTCAGCATGTAATCCCAGCACTTTGGGAGACCAAGGCAAGAGGATTGCCTGAGTCCTGGGGTTGGAGACCAACCTGGGCAACTTGGTGAGAACTTATCTCTATAATAAATCAAAAAATAAGCTGGGCATGGTAGTACGCACCAGCTACTTGGAAGGCTGAGATGGAAGGATTGTCTAAACCCAGCAGATTGGGGATGCAGTGACTGTGAGCATGCCACTGCACTCCAGCCTGGGTGACAGAGTGAGATTCCAACTCAAAAAAAGAAAAAAAAGAATATTATGCAGAAATTACAACCAGCACTAAAAGATGTAATGACAATTTTAAATAAATGTAGACATATATACCATGTTCATGAACAGAATGCTCTATCAATATTGTCCAAAAAAAAGTAATACAAGATTAATGTGTAATTTTGAGTTTCCTAATGACCATTTAAAGACTAAAATTAATAAGCAAAATTAATTTTAATATCTTATTATTTTATTCCAACTACAAAAAAAAAAGATGGGCAGATTTGTAAGACCTGAAATGCATTTTGTTGTTGTTGCTATTGTTATTGTTCAGCAAATGACAGCAAACATACTGGAGGAATAGCCACAGACTGGGAGAAGTATTACAGCATTTCTAATGAGGCTACTATATTTTATAAGTATCACAGTAGGAAAAAGTAAATGACATATGACCAGGCAATGAATAGGCAAGTCAATGATTAGATCACAAATGATCTATTTTCATTGGAAAATGTGATTTATCTCAGCAGTAAGAATGGAAATACAAATAAAAGAAGTATGTGACACCACCTTAGACCCCTTCAAGAACATAAATTATTGTCACTATCAGTATTAGAAATGTGGGAATAAATGGCTTCTCTCTTTCTCTATTTGTAGGCATATGATTTGGGAAGGTGTCTGAGAGGAATCTGGAAATGCCTAGTGATATAGTGATTTCTACCTTTCACTGTTGCCCGGTTTGTATTGGCATAAAGATGGGGACCAAATACTATTAGGAAATTTATTATGTAAGTCATGTTGTGTTGATTTATTTGAGTAATTTAAAATGAATAAATAAATCATGTATCAATATAAATAACTTTTAAATGCAGAGTATAATATTGAAGGTAGTGTAGATAAGTTTAAAAGTTATTATCTTTTAGAGATCATAGTAAAATATTTAGAGATGATATGAAGTGAATTTACTTCAGAATAATCCTTTTGGAGATGAGAAGTGGATGGAAGTAGAAATGAAAGAAAGAGATTAATTCTATATCTAGATTTTAGCTACATGGGAATTTATTTTTTAATTTATATATATTAAAATTTCCTTGAATAAAACACTAAAAATGTGAACAATAATTTATACAGAACATATCAAATGTACATAAAGTTTAAAATAAAGAAAAATAATTTCATTCTGGAAATGTCTAGAATACTGAAGTTGACTTAAAGTAATTTATACTTACTCTATTACTTAGATTTACAAGACATTATCCAGACTATGTTATAATTGAAAATTGCAAATAATGTATCGTGAAAATTTTCCTACAACCATGAAACAGACATATGTATAACCAAAGACAGAGAAAGATCAGGTTACTCACATTAGTGGCATCATTCTAGTCAGAGAAGGGATAATTTTTCTTTATAAATCCAGAAATTTTGTTATTCTTATGTTAATATAAGTAGCATTAGCTCTTGCACACTTTTTTAATTATCCAAAGATGTTTGGCCCAAAAACACTTTAGAAAGAATGTTTAAATTATTTTTAAAACCAATATCAGTTTATCTTCCTTCCTCTAATGTCTTTATAGCCATCTTTTCCAAATGCCTTTATCATTGCCATTTCCAAGTATGAACATCTTGGTTGATATTATAGGCATCTTAGTGCTATTCATCCTAAACTTGTTATTTGCTGTGATCATGCAAATCTACCTATACATTATCCTGTGAGATCCTGAAAAAAGATGCTTGACCCAGAAAACATTAGTGTTAAGAGTGGCATGGCTGGCATGAGCCTCTGAGTCCTTACCATCTTCAGAGGCATTATTTTCCTTGGTTTATTCATATGAAAAAAAAAGTACCTCAATATTTTTTTTCACAGTTATTTCTTTTTCAGCTGAGAGCAACAATGGAAGATGATTGAAGAGCAAAGACCCAAAGGCTGTTTAATTTTCCAAACTGCCTTAATTTGATGGAGAAAGAATGCTACATTTTGTTAAATTATATTATGATAAAGAGAAGTTGGTCACTTCTCAGCATGAATCTGAAAGTAACTAATTTCTGCAAAAAAAAGGACTATGTATTTAACTAGACAAGTAATTACGTTGTGGTGCTACTACCTCTCCTGCCTCTAATTAGAAAAGAAGAATTCAATTATCACTCGATTAGAGAAAAAAATAATTTTAGTGATACATTCCAAGTCAATTAATTTATTCCTAAGCAGGTTCCAATAAATTTTTGGATTGACCTGTGTGCATTTTGCTGATTAAAATCTTTAGTCAATGCTTTTACTTAAAAAAATCAAAGTTAATCCTGTTTTGTGTTTGGTTAATAATTTTTACAATATTATTCTTTCTTAAAGTTTGCAGTATATTTAATTTACAGCATATGATAATTGGGTTTTTTTGTACAGTTTAACTAAATCATTATAATACGTTAGGGTATTTTAAAATAATTCCATTATTTTGCAATAAGAAATAGATACAAATAGATAGCAAATGTGTGTGCATATATACATTAGAAGAATAACAATATGTGGCAAGGTGAAAAGAGAGAAAGCGACAAGCAGATATATTTGAGAAATTAAGTGGCTGTAAGTACTTTTTTCTACTTTTTTTTTCCAACTTGGATGATTTTTCTTTCTTTGCTTGCCTTATTTTCTTAACTAGAACCTCTAGTAAGATGTTGCTTTGAAAAAGAATGAGAGCACACATGGTCTTGATCCTGAGCTTAGAAGAAAAGCATTTAGTGTTTATTTCATCAACAACTATAATGTCAGCTTTAAGTTTTCAAAGATGTCCTTTATCAGACTAAGAAAGTTTGCTTTTACTCTTAGTTTGCTAGAGTTTTTATGAAGAATGGCTTTAGATTTTACTAAATGCTTTTTCTGCATCTAAAAGAAATCACATTTTTAAGTAATAAAGAATAACATCTGTGATTTTCAAATGTTAAACAATAACCTTGCAATCTTGATATAAACCCCATTTATTCATGACATTATTCTTTCATGTACTTGGGTTTAAAATGTTTGCATCCAAGTTCATAAAGAATATTGTTCTGCAGTTATTGAGATGTCTTTGTACAGTTTTGGTATCAGGTGAATGCTGGTCTCCAGCGTAAGTTGTAAAGTATTTTCACTCCTTCAATTTTCTAGAATTTGTGTGGAAATGTTATTTTACTTTTGAATATTTTATATGATTCACCATTGAAGACATCTGACCTGAAGTTTCTTAAATGTTTTAAAAACTAGGAATTCAATTTCTTATGTAGATTTAATAATATTCAGATTATCAATTCTTTTTAATCTTTTGAATTTTTTTTCTAACCATTAGACCATATGGATATAAGTTTCTGCTGAATAAACTTTGACAGTTTGTGTCTTTCAAGGAATGTTTTTATTTTATGTAAATGCATTTATTGGCCTAAAGTTCTTCATGGCATTTCCTTATCGTCCTTTCAATATATGTAAAATCTGTATTGGTGTTACCACCGCTGATATTGGTATTTTGTGTCTTCTGTTTTTTTATTTCCTGGTGAGTGAGACTAAAAGTGTATCAAGTTTATTGATTTTCTTTAAAAAAAAAAAGTTTTGGCTTTCATTCTACTTATTTTCTTGGGTCTTGCTTTTAAGATTTGTTAGGTAGCACCAAACTATTCCTCCCATAATAAGGAAAGACCTTTCCAGGTATTCTTGACAGTGCTCTGTGAATTGTGAAGTTTTCCACTCTGGTTGGTAGGAAACTACTCCTTTCTCTATGTGTGCCAAGCACTGCTTGTTTTGATCCTTTCAGGTGGTTCTATCTTAAGTAAGTTGACGCATTTATAAGACTCATGATGTTTCTTTCTATTTTCTCAGTGATGACTTGCTTCATTGTCTCCACTGTCTTAAAAACTATGTTTTCATAGATTTTTTCCAACTTTTTTGTTTTTCAATACCTGAGGATAAATCCAGTTGGTGTTACTTCATCTTAGCCATCAGCAAAATAATATCAAGTTCAGAAGTAGGGTAACCCATATACTTTCAATCCTTGAAGTATATGATAGGCTTTTGAGACACTATAGGATTTGTGTCTCAATGTTCTGTCCCTTTTTGGTTTCAGATTTTAAAAACTTTTGCTTGCTAATCCTTTGATACTTGTTCTCTCAAATGATTCCTTACACTGAACTTTCATATGTAAAATAGAACTTTACTCATCGTCATCCTCTTATACTTCCAGGCCTTATTAAGATGGGCTCTTGGGCATTTCCACTGGCCTAGGAGGTTTTCGAAATCACTGACTTAGAATAAATCCTCAAGAACTCCATATTCTTTACCTTTTCAGTCTTATGTACATTATCTCCCTCTCCCTATAAGGCTACTAATTCTATTAATTGGAACCTACTCTTATAACCTCATTTAAACTTTATGACCTGCCAAAAGCCCTATCTTCACATTGAGGGTTAGACTTTCAACTTATCAATTTAGGGAAATGCAATTCAATCCACAGCAGATACATACTAAACAGGTTAAAGCAGATCACTGATAGAGTTTGGGTTGAGTCTGGTGTAAAGAAGAATAGCACAGAAAGGCAAATGTGGGGATTTTAGTTCTTTACGTTAGTATTTTAATATGGAATTATGAGTGGCTTTAACTTTTTTTAAGTTATTCTGCATTATTGAAATTAAAAGAAGATGATTAGGAGGGGGGAGAAAGGGAGGAGAAGAATAAAGACATCTCTCTCCTGGAATCAAACTAAATAATAAGAATAAGGAGCAGCAGTATCTATTAGTCAAACAATCATTTTGTAGGCACTTGATATATTATGATTTCATAAACATATTATTTGTTGCTAGGTAACAATATTTTCTCATCCTGGATGAATACCAAAAGCAGTCAAGAAAAGTCTCAGTACAGTTCATTGTGTTTTATGTTTGGAGATTCTAAGTTTGTCCAGGGGATATTATAATTCTAAGGTTGTTCAGGGGATATTATAATTCTAAGGTTGTCTAGGGGCTATTATAATGGACCTATCACCTAGCTTCAACAATGAACAACATCTTGCCAATCTTATTTTAACTTCTCTAAACGTTTTCTTTTTTTTTTAATAAATCTGGAGCATTTTCAAACTAATTGCAGACATCATCTTATTTTACCTGTAGATTGTTTATCATATATCTCTATTATCATGCATATTCTTTGAGTGTTTTTTAACTAACCACAAAGCTAATATCACACCTGTAAATAAACAGAAACTCTTTAACTGTGTAGAATACTTGTCTATACTAAAATATTTTTAATAGCCTTAATTATATATTTTTTGAAATTGGTTTATTCATGTCAGAATGTGAACATCTTTCAAAATAATAATCTTCCTTCCTTTTCCACTCCTTAATGTCATTTGATATGTCAGAAAAGTCATATTATTTATCCTGCAGATGGTAGAACATAGCATTTGGTTTTATCTAAACTTTTCTGATTGTTATCCTGTAATGTTACTTACCTTATTTCTTTATCCTCTGTAATTCCTATACACTGGCACTGACATTTAAAGACTTGATCAGTCGGGCTTGGTGGCTCAGCCTGTAATCCTGCGCCTTTGGGAGGCTGAGGTGAGTGGATTGCCTGAGCCCACGGGTCTGCGACCCACTTGGGCAACTTGGCGAGACCTCATCTCTACAATAAATTAAAAAATTAGCCGCGTGTGGTAGCGCGTGCCTGTAGCTCCAGCTATGTGGAAGGCTGAGGCGGAAGGATCACCGGAGCCCAGCAGGTCGAGGCTGCGGCGGCCGGGAGTGGCCACTGCACTCCAGTCTGGGCGACAGAGTGAGACTCCAACTCAAAAAAAAAAAAAAAAAAAAAGACTTGATCAAAGTTTAGGGTTTCTTTGTTTTCTTTTCTGTCATTAGAATAATGTCAAAGTAGATACATAGTCAAAATGCGGTGTTTAAAGTCATAGGAACTAATTATCTTCTCCTGGGGTTACATGATTTCCTTGATATGAGGTTTAGCCTCTCAGTTTCAATTTCTTCTCAGTTTCCACATATTCTTTCTTTTTGACTGAATTTTCATGGCTTCAAAATCACAACTGTACAAGTAGATATAGTCTTAGAAGTCTCCTCTCTACTCCTATCTTCTCTCCAAGTTCCTTCTTTCCTCATATAAAGTGTGTTTAATAAATTATTGCTTTTTTTATAGTTATATCTTGAAAATGTAGGCATGAATGACTCTGTTCATATTGCCAACATCCCTATTTTATAGAAAAAGTAGCTTTCAAAAAAAATGTTTCTATAAACCGGGCTCGATGGCTCACCTGTAATCCCACACTTTGGGAGGCTGAGGTGAGTGGATTGCCTGAGCCCGCGGGTTCGAGACCTGCCTGGGCAACTTGGCGAGACCTCATCTCTACAATAAATCAAAAAAATTAGCAGGCGTAGTAGTGCGTGCCTGTAGTTCCAGCTACTTGGAAGACTGAGGCGGAAGGACCGCCGGAGCCCAGCAGGTCGAGGCTGTGGTGGCCGGGAGCATGCCACTGCACTCCAGCCTGGGCGACAGGGTGAGACTCCAACTCAAAAAAAAAAAGTTTCTATTTCATTTTATTTTAACCTTAAAAATACTGCCTTTCGGTTTGCTTATTTTTTTTTCTTTTTAACTATACAATGCATCCTAGAGCTACTGAATCTTCTTCATTTCTTATTAATTTACCAGGTAGTTTTATCATATTTTATTCAATTTGTGTCCTATAATGGACAAAAGACCTGTTTCTAGTTTCTCATTATTACTAATATGTCACAGTAAATAATCTCATGTGTATATTACTTTATTATTTTGCATTTTGCCAAGATTCAGAAATATTCTTAGAGTTGATATTTCTGAGACTAAGAGTAAATGTTCATATTCTTTGGATAGATATATTTTTCCAATTCCCTTTTATAGAAGTGCTATTTTCTTCATAGCTGTATCAATGGCAAATATAGTTAAATTTTCTTATTTTCATTAATTCAGTACGTGAAAATGAATCATCACAGTGTAGCTTAGTCAGCATTTATGTTATTATGAGCCAGGTTGAATCGTTTTTCATAAGATTAAGGATCATTTGAAATTATTTTTCTATAAACTCTCTTTTCAGACATCTATGTATTAAATTAACATTAGACACTGTTTTGATGTTCTACCTGAGTTGCTTCCCAAATATATCCATACAATGATATAAAATATATTAAAGCAATTAGAACATACAGAGCAATTAGAATCCATTATGTTTTATGAAGGTAATTTTTGTAATTGTTATCCAAAACACACATATTCATGGTTAAAATTTTAGTTTTAAGAAGAATTTCCAAGTCCCAATAATATTTATTGGGAAACATTGAGAGGAAGAGAAAACAGTCAACAGAAGTATTTTCAATAAATACAAAGTATTTTTTATTGAAAATAAAAAGTATTTTCAAAGACTTTCAGTAATTAGAATAGTTATTTCTTCCTGTAACAAAAGTAAGGGAGAAGGCTAAATAACATTTGTAAAATCAATATAAAGCCACAATAACTAGGATTATTAAAAAATTTCATAGGTTTTACTTTATAGATATGTAATATTTGGCATGATATTTAATAAAATACAGACTAAGCCTATTTGGTTCCAATAGCAGTGACTAACACCTGTACTCCCAGCTATTTGGTAGTCTGAGGTAGAAGGACTGCTTGAAGTCACAAGTTTGCAATCAGCCTGGGCACCATAGCAAGACCTCACTATAAAAAGAAAAAAGAAAGACTTTTTAGCAATATTGAAAATTAGATAACATAAAAGCATCCTGCCATAGTACATCCAAATATAATATATAAATACAAAAATATTTTTAAATTCATACTGACCTCAAAGAAAAGTGAAAGATTTTCTAAGAGATAAAAAATGAAGGAGAAACAAAACTTCACAGAGGTTAGGTAGTACTGATGCTTTTACTACCCTGGTTAAGTGGAGGAGTTGGGAAAAGAAGAAAGAAGTTGTTGGATTCACTAACCAAAACACTTGCACTTGACAGAGTTCATATTAAACTGAACAGTTTAGAATTGATATGGTCTGTGTATAAGACCAAGAATATAAAAAGTGTAAACAAAAAGAGACTGAATACATGCGGAAAAATCATACAGAAAGAAATGACAAGAATGATATTCTATTTAACTGTAGGATCTGGATAAGGAAATAGCAGTAACAACAACAGAGTCATTACCTAAGAATGTATAATTATAGGCTTGCCATCTCATGGTGAGGCCCAGCTTACCCTACTTACTTTTTTTTTCCTCCCAGGAAATTCTAGGGCTGAATTTCCTAAAGCATAAACATAATAGGAAATAATCTACTATATCTGAGGATCTGTAGACAAATAAATAGCAATATCTGACCCATGACCCTTTCACATAGTATAATTATAAGATATTGGAAATAACTTAAGTATTTTTTAAATTATTGAAGAAGGAACTGAAGGCTCAAAAAAGAAAAACATTGAATAACTGCCACCAACATCAAAAGAGCTGAATTCAAATGAGTATCAAATAGAACTTCTAGAAATTATCATAGTTTCTTAAGTTAAAAACTCGGTGGAGAGACGGGGCAAGATGGCGACGGCATAGGTGAACTGGTGAGATTCTCTGAATGGACCAAGGCTGCATACTGCTGAATAAACAGACTGTAAAGCAGAGGGAAAAGTGAACAAAGCCAGAAGACCCTCAAAAGGAAGAACAGGTCATTGCAGAAGAGAAATAAAAGCAACCCCACCTTCCCTCAAAAACAGAATTGAAGAGGGGGAGGGAAAGGGGGAGAGGGAGAAAAATCTACAGAAATGAAGAAAAATCAAAAGAAGAATATGGGTCTCTCCCAGACGCCTGGGAGAGCAGACATTGAGAAAACTGACTTTGGAATGCAAACAATGAAAAGTCCCCAGAATGAAGGGTCTCAAACTGCAAATGTAGATATCAAAACAATAATGGAGAGATTAAAAAGAATTGAGGAGACACAAGAAGAGACTAGGAAGGAGCTGATATCTGAGATAACAGTAATAAAGAATACTGTGAATGAAATCAATAACAAATTGATAAGCATGGAAAGCAGAATTACCCAAGCAGAAGAAAGAATCTCAGAGCTTGAGGACCAAAATATAGAAATAACCCAAACTCCTAAAAACACAGAAAATAAGCTCAAAAAGACAGAACAAAACCTTCAAGAGATGAGTTACTACCTCAAGAGGTCTAACCTAAGAATAATCGGACTCCCTGAGGCAGAAAGAGAAACAGAGACCACATTGGAACAAACTTTCCATGAGATCATTCAAGAAAGCTTCCCTTATCTAATCAGTGCTGCAAAAATTCAAACACAAGAGATTGAGAGAACCCCCGCAAGACAACAAATGAGAAGACCAACTCCTAGACACGTAATAATTTGCCTAAATAAAGTAGGCACAAAAGAAAAAATCCTAAAGGCAGCAAGAGAAAAAGACCAGATCACCTACCATGGAAGACCAATCAGAATAGCAGCAGATTTATCTGCAGAAACCCTGCAGGCTAGGAGAGCTTGGAACCCTATCTTCAAAGTCCTAAAAGATAAACAATTTCAACCAAGAATAACCTACCCGGCCAAGCTAAGCTTCATCAGTGAGGGAGAATTAAAATCTTTCCCAGATATCCAATCCCTAAGAACTTATGCTGCCACCAAACCATCTCTACATGAAACACTTAAGAAAGTACTAAACACAGAAGAAAAGGAAAAAAGAACAACATTCTTCACAAGAGTACAGGTAAAAGAATAAAATATACATGAACCAACCCCAAAACCAAAAGAAAGACAAAAAAAAAAAAAAGAAAAAAGAAAAAAGAAAAAACCAAGTGGAAGAACAACAACTCAATAAGAACTCCATGAGAGGGACGAACTCTCACATTTCAATAATTAGTCTGAATGTGAATGGACTAAACGCACCACTGAAAAGACATAGAATGACAAATGGATAAAATATCACCAGGCAACAATATACTGCCTTAAAGAGACCCATCTCATTAGAAAGGACATACACAGACTCAAAGTTAGAGGATGGGAAACAAATTTTCAGGCAAATGGAACACAAAAGAAAGGAGGAGTCACGATCCTAATTTCAGATAAAATACCATTTAAGCTATCAAAAATGTAAAAAGATACAGAGGGCCACTACATAATGATAAAAGGTTCACTCTATCAACAAGAAATATCTATCCTAAACATATATGCACCCAACATAGGTGCGCCAACATTCATAAAGCAACTTCTAGGAAAACTAAAGAAAGACATTGACTCTAACACCATCATAACTTGGGACTTTAATACACCACTCACAACCTTAGACAGATCATCAGGACAAAAAATCAGCAAGGAGATCTGGAACCTCAATGAGACTCTGGACCAAATGGACTTAATTGATACCTATAGAACACTCCATCCAAAGACCACAGAATACACATTCTACTCATCACCACATGGAACATATTCTAAGATCAACCACATAATTGGACACAAATCAAGTATAAGCAAATTTAAAAGGACTGAAATTCTACCATGCACCTTCTCAGACCACAGTGGAATAAAAATAAACATTGACACCAACAAAGTCCCCCCAAAACCCACAAAGACATGGACACTAAACAGCATGATGCTAAATAACTCCTGGGTCAACGACGAAATCAAAAGAGGGATCAAAAGATACCTGGAAACAAATGAAAATGAAGAAACATCTTACCAAAATCTCTGGGATGCCTTAAAAGCTGTAATAAGAGGGGAATTTATATCCCTACAAGCACACATGAGGAAAATGGAAGGAACAGAAATTAACAACCTAACAAGCCACCTAAAGAAGCTGGAAAAGCAAGACCACAGAAACCCTAATTTCAGCAGAAGAACCCAGATCACCAAAATAAAAGCCCAAATCCAGGACATAGAAGACAAAAAGATAATAGAAAAAATCAGTGAAACAAAAAGCTGGTTCTTCAAAAGGGTAAACAAGATTGATGGTCCCCTAGCTAGATTGACCAAGAAAAAACTAGAAAAAAAACCAAATAAGCACAATCAGAAACACAAAAGATGAAGTCACATCTGACCCTGAAGAAATACAAAAGATCATTAGAGACTACTACGTACACTTGTATGGAAACAAACTTGAAAACCTTAAGGAAATGGAGGACTTTCTGACATCACACAACCTACCTAAGTTGGAATAAGAAGAAATTGAGACCCTAAATAAACTAATAACTATCAAGGAAATCAACTACGTAATAAGAAAACTTCCTACAAAAAACAGCCCTGGACCAGATGGCTTTCCAGCAGAATTCTACAAGACATTTAAGGAGGAGCTGATATCAGTCCTACTGAAGGTATTCCAGGTGATTGAAAAAGATGGAACGCTCCCCAAATCATTTTACGAAGCCAACATCACATTGATACCCAAGCCAGGTAAAGATCCAGCAAAGAAAGAGAACTACAGGTCAATATCTTTGATGAACATAGATGCTAAAATTCTCAACAAGATCCTAGCAAACCGGATTCAGCAATACATCTCAAAAATCATCCATCATGACCAAGTAGGCTTCATTCCTGGGATGCAAGGCTGGTTCAACATTCGTAAAACCATAAATGTTATTAAATACATCAACAGATGTCAAAACAAAAACCACATGATTATATCATTAGATGCAGAAAAAGCTTTTGATAAAATCCAGCACCCCTTCTTGATAAAAACCCTTGAATATCTAGGCATACGGGGAACATACCTCAAAATAGTAAAAGCCATCTATGAGAAACCCACAGCAAGCATACTCCTAAATGGACAAAAATTAGAACCATTTCCCCTGAAAACTGGAACAAGACAAGGATGCCCACTCTTACCCCTCCTGTTCAACATAGTATTGGAAGTCCTGGCTCGAGCAATCAGAGAAGAGAAGGCAATCAGGGGTATCCAAATAGGAAAAGAGGAAGTCAAGTTATCTCTCTTTGCAGATGACATGATTGCATACCTTGAAAACCCAAGAGAATCTGTCAAAAACCTCCTTACACTGATAAAGACCTTTGGCAAAGTCTCAGGATACAAAATAAATGTACAAAAGACAATCGCATTTCTCTACACCAATAATAAACAAACAGAAACCCAAATAAAAAACACAATTCCATTCACAATAGCCACAAAAAAAATGAAATACCTTGGCATCTTCCTAACCAGAGACGTGAAAGACCTTTACAAGGAAAACTACAAAACACTGCTCAAAGAAATCAAAGTTGACACAAACAAGTGGAAAAATATCCCATGCTCATGAATCGGAAGAATCAACATTGTGAAGATGTCCATCTTAACTAAGGCAATCTACAAATTCAATGCAATACCCATCAAATTACCAGCAACATTCTTCTCAGACCTAGAAAAAACAATGCAGGAATTCATATGGAAACACAAAAGTCCAAGAATAGCCAGAACAATCCTCAACAAAAAAAAACAAAGCAGGTGGTATCACACTACCAGACTACAAACTTTACTATAAAGCTACAATCATCAAAACAGCTTGGTATTGGTATAGGAACAGGCATATAGATCAATGGAACAGAATTGAGATTCCAGAAGCAAAACCTCAATTTCTCAACCAACTCATCTTCGACAAAGCCTCCACCACCTACCACTGGGGAGAGGAGAACCTATTCAGTAAATGGTGCTGGGAAAACTGGCTTATCACATGCAGAAGATTGAAACAGGACCCCTATCTATCCCCATGCACAAAGGTTAATTCCAAATGGATCAGAGACCTAAATGTAAAACCTCAAACCATAAGAGCCTTAGAAAATGAAGGAAAAACCCTCATGGAAATCGGAACTGGCATCCAATTCCTGAACAAAACCCAAAACCCACAGCTCATAAGAGAGAAAATAGACAAGTGGGACCTTATTAAACTGACAAGCTTCTGCAAAGCCAAAGAAACCATCAAGAGAGCAGGGAGACAGCCTACAGACTGGGAAAAAGTATTTGCCAACTCCAGGTCCGACAAAGGCTTAACATCCTGGATCTACAAGGAACTCAAACGTGCTGAAAAGAAAAAAACAAACAATCCCATTATAAAATGGGCAAAAGATATGAACAGACACTTCACAAAGGAAGACATCCGAGCAGCCAACAAACACATGAAGAAATGTTCAACCTCACTAATCATCAGGGAGATGCAAATCAAAACCACACTGAGATACCACCTAACCCCAGTCAGAATGGCAATTATCAACAACTCAAAAAATAACAGCTGCTGGAGAGGGTGTGGTGAAAAGGGAACACTTCTACACTGTTGGTGGGAGTGTAAACTAGTGCAGCCTCTGTGGAAAGCAGTGTGGCGATTCTTAAAAGCTCTAAATAACAACCTCCCATATGACCCCGCAATCCCCCTACTGGGAATATATCCTGAAGAACACAAATCACTCTATAAAATAGATACCTGCACACGCATGTTTATCGCAGCATTGTTCACAATAGCAAGAACCTGGAAACAGCCATGCTGCCCATCATAAGAGGACTGGATTAAAAAAAATGCGGTACATATACACGATGGAATACTACGCAGCCATAAAAAAGAACAAAATCATGAATTTCACAGCAAGCTTGATGGAACTAGAGTCTATAATACTGAGTGACCTCTCACAGAAACAAAGATCCGAGTATCACATATTCTCACTCATATAATGGACCTTAAACATCCAATGCAATACTATACAAAAATGACTGACCGTACTGGGAAACTATGGTGGGGGGAGGGAGATGGGATTAACAGTAGCAAATATCTGTCTGGGTATGGGGAAACATCCCATATCAACAGGGTGCCTGAATGAAACGCAATTGTATACCTAACCCTTAACTGTACCCCACAACTTCACAATAAAAAACAAAACAAACAACAACAAAAAAACTCAATGGGCTAATTAGTAAATCAGCCATAGCTAAATGAACAACATTACTAATATTTGCAAGACATATTAGAAGAAATTGCCTAGAATCTGCATACACAGAGTGGAATAATAGTGGAGATTTAAACTCATCATAACAAAACTTTGGAACACCAAAGACACAGAAAAGATCTCAAAAGCAACCAGTGAGAAATGACACATTGACAATCTACTCCTCAACAGGCTTGATAAAAGTGAAAAAAGCTGTGGGGATGTCTACCAAGAATGTACATCCTAGGAGCAACTACAGGAAACAAGCTAAGAGAGAAAATAGTGACAATCCAGCAAGCCTTAGGTTTTATCCAAATTTTCCTAGCCTTTCCAGCATGATCTTTCCAGCATAACCTTTTCAGTCAAGTCTGCTCATTGCCATTCATCCTAGCTTATCCCAGCTCATTCTGCATTGCCTTACTTTTCTTAATTTGATTGGCAGCTCTTTGAAGTCATGTACGTATAGCATACACATTGTTGTGAACTGCATGGTGTTCTGTATATAGAGGGAAAGTACTAATTTAATGCAATTTCCTTTTAACAGATAACACCCTTCATAAATAAAAATACACAGATATCAAGTTCTTATAGTCTACACTCCATCATGAATTTTGAAATCAGAACCCACATATATAGAGTACCCACTGTAAGTATGTGTGTATATGAATAGTATACAAATATATATATTTTATATATATATATATATATATGAGGTATGTGTGTATATCGTATTTTTAAAATTTAACTTAATTTAATTTTAAAGATGTGGGGTACAATTCAAGATTAGGTACACAAGTGGTCATTGTACAGGTAAAGTTTGGTCCTCCCTTTGGTCCCCACTTTGCCTGGTTTGAGATTAGGTACCCTTATTGATGAAGTGTGCCCCCTACCCTGGCAGTTTCCCATTACTACCAATCCCTTTCTTATAGTATTATAATAATTGTTCAGGGTCCACTTATAGTGAGAACATGTGGTACTCTACTTTGTTTCTGTGATAGATCACTGATTATTATAGACTCTAAATCCATCCAAGTTGCTGTGAAGTTCATAATTTTGGCCTTTTTTATGACTATGTAATATTGCATTTTGTATATATACCACTTTTTAAAAATCCAGTCCACCTTTGATGGACAGCACAGTTGGTTTCATATTTTTGCTATTATGAATAATGCTGCAATAAACATATGTGTGCAGGTATCTTTTTCATAGAATGATTTGAATACCTCTGGGTATATTATCAGTAAGGGGATTGCTGGTCACATGAAAGGTCAATTTTTAGATTTCAGAAACTACATAAAATATTTCTAGAAATTCTATTTGATATACATTTTTTGGTTGGTAGTGGTTGTTAGAGTCACAGTCAGTATTGTTTTGTGTAGTCTTTGAATGCCAGATTTATTCAATTGGCAATAGGCAGCATTCTATGTGTTTGAGCAAAGGATTATTGGAGCTTCATGCTTAGAAAATGTAATTCTGTTTAGGACATGCAAAATGTCTACTATTTATTTTTATATTCCAGAGTTACCCGTAAAATAACATTGTAATAAATATTTAATGAATTCTAGCCAATTTGCTATTCATCTCCTTAGAAAGAAATTACTGTATTTTCAGTTTTATACAGAATAGCATTAAAATGTGAATTTCTTTAAGTTGCTTTTAATTACACTAGAAATAAATTCTCATTTTGAAAATATGAAAAAATGGAGCTAAGCAAAATAAAATCATCCATAGTCCTGCTATTAAGGGCAGTCACCGTTGACATTTTGTTGAATACATTTCCAAATATTTTCTATTCATAATCATGTACATAAATATAACAATATAAAGCAAACATGACATGTGTATATATGTATGTATATGAACACATTATTTATACAGTGCATATCTATATGGATATATATATATATGTTTAAACCTCTTTAACGCCACAGTGTACATTAAAATATTTACATATCAATAACAGTACACTTTCTTTTTTTTTTTTTTTGAGTTGGAGTCTCTGTCATCCAGGCTGGAGTGTAGTGACATGCTCATGGCCACTCCAGCATCGACCTGTTGGGCTCCCACGATCCTTCCGCCTCAGCCCTCTAAGTAGCTGGAACTACAGGCATGTGCTACCAAGTCTGGCTAATTTTTGATTTCTTGTAGAGATGAGGTTTTGCCAGGTTGCCCAGGCTGGTCTCGGACCTGCGAGTTTAGATAATCCACTCGCCTCAGCCTCCCAAAGTGCTGGGATTACAAACTGAGCCACTCAGCCCAGTCAGTACACTTTCATTCTTAATCCTTGCATGGGATTGTATTTTACAGGTGTGCTACTAGCTGACATTTTGTTGGGTTGTAGTTTATTTTACTTTCTTGAATGTTATGAGAAATTTTTATTATACATACATTCTTTTTTAAATTATCATATTATTTTTTCAAATATATTTCTAAAGATAACATTCCATGGTTAAATGATATAAACATTTGTAAGACAATAACAAAAAATTGGAACCCAGTTTTCACTTTCTCCAACAAGTAGAAAATTCTGAAAATGCAGAATTTCACCTCTTGCAAGTACAAACTCAGAATTTTCTTTTTTCCTCAATCAAGTTCTCCCTAAAATGTATTTTGATTTTAAACTTCATGCCTTCCCAAAAAAATCTCTTCAAACTTTCCAGATTTGTAATTTCTCTTTGCTAGAATAAAATTGATGCTAAGGTGTATCCTCCCTTCCGCAAAGTTAGAGTAGATTATTTTCTAGCTCCCATGTTTTGTGAGCTCATACAGATATAGATACTTATTTGCACATCTATTTACAGATATCTAGTATGTTTTTATTTTGCTTCTCTAAGTGAGGTTAAAAATAATGTAATAATTTTAAGACCTGACTCAAGGAAATCAAACAAAAATGATGCAGCATTTGTTGATTTAGCCTGATCTTCCTCATCTTTGAAAATTAGTTTAGTGTTTTTCTCGCGTAACTTAAATACTTGCTAATGTCCTGATCAAACTGAAAGTTTTAGTTCCACATTGAATTTAGATAGGCTAAAGGAAATTGCAACCACTAAGTTGAGTTCATGTAAAAGAAAAAGGAGAAATTTTGTATTCTATCAGTTAAGCACTTTCTGAAGTATGCTGTCTTGTTTGAATCTAATGCTATTCTGCCGCCTCTCCATTTTGTCCTGCACAAAGCAATTATAACCCCAGATTGCTACATGGTCTGGTAACACCAGGAAGGCTGTTAACAGCTCTCCGCTCTGGCACAAGATCACACTCAACAGCTTATTAAGATTCAGGCATCAGCACCAATGACTAACGTTTTGCACAGGCCTGGGATTTACTTCCAGCTCATTTAATTACAGAAATCAATGAACTCCTGGAGCTGGGCCAGGTGAGAGAAAATGAACCTAGCCCAACTGACATTTTGTTTGTGCTATCAAGATAGCTCAGTAACCCTGCCTAAAGCAACTGTTGCAATCTACAAGACCTCAAACTGACTAAATAGTGAGAATAAAAATGTCTGAAATGTTTGCTCTTGGACAAAAAAATAAGTGTATGACCTAGGTTTGCAAATATATGAAATCACAATGGTGTCAAACTTTTTTGATCAACACCCAAAATAAGAAATACATTTTATGTCACAATTTGGTACACAAACCCACACATGCACATGTATCAATAAGAATTTTTGAAGAGGACATTTAAAAAATGTATGTCATAGCACAATATCTGGCATTTAGAACATTAACTCAATAAGTGTTAACAATTTTTGTTAGATTATTCTGGAATTTATCAATCCAGAAATAGGTGAAATTTCATTATAAAGTACCAAAGGGAAATTATTGTGAAAAGCTAGTTGAAATATCTGAATACAAGGTATTTACAAACTGACTGACAAAGTGCGAAACAGTGCATGATAGTGGACAAATGAATCTTACTAAAGGCAAAGCTCACGAGTAATTAGAAGCAACAAATGGCATTGTGAGCAAGACTGTATTTTAAGAAGCAGTACTTAGACTGGATGGCAACATGAAGAGAGAATAGAAAGAAAGAGGAGCTTTGGGGATTGAAAACGGATTAATAGGTGAAACATAGTCTTGAGTGTTTCCTCACACTAGCAGTGAGCATAATAAAAAATAAGAACCCACAGAAACAGATTTCGCATTCTAACTGTTCGCCTACAAGCTATGTTACCTGGGGCAAGTTAATGAAACGTCACAGGCTACAGTTTTCTTGTTCATAAGATATAATAATGAAGACCTCACTTCCTAGTTTCCATGACTCTTTTTCAACATTAAAAGTTTTAGCTGTACGTGGTGGCTCTTGCCTGTAATTACAGCATTTTGGGAGGCCAAAGTCAGAGGACTGCTTGAACCCAGGAGTTTGAGACAAGCTTAGACAACATAGTGAGATCTTGTCTCTACAAAAATCAAAAAAAAAATGACATGGCAGCACCAGCTACTTGGGAGACTAAGACAGGAGAGTCTCCTGAACCCAGGAGTTTGAGGCTCTAGTGAACTATGAATGTTCCGTTGCACTCAGCCTGGCTGACAGAGTGAGACTTCAGCTCAAAATTAAAATTTTTTAGAATTAAAGTTTTTATTTTAAGAAAACTAAGCAATTTGCATAGAGCAAGGTGTTGATACATGTTAAATATTAGTATTAATATTAGAATTACTATTTTCCCTATATATAAAAATACTATATTTATATTATTGCAGTTATTTTATCTTTCTATTATTAGGCACTAAATACTTGTTCTTCCTTCACGGCTACAATTGTAGTGTTTGCCAAAGCAATAGCATTTCTGGAGCCAGTTACTCTTATCATTCAGTATGAGCTAAATTTCCTGAGAGATAAGTGGAAATTGCTCTCCAATAGTCAGTGAATGTCCAATCATTACCCTATAGAGATGTATTGATTTATATATTAAACATTGGTTGTGATTTTCCAGATTTCCATTTTCTTTTCTTTTCTTTTTTTTTTTTTTTTTGTTCTCCAATAGTACTACCATTTTCTCTGCCATCCACACTAGAGATATTGTGTGATTTTCCACTTAGTGTAGTGGAGGGGAACACAGATGGTGCAGGTGTAACGTGCCCACAAATGATACAGAAATGCTAGCTACACACAGGCGCTATCCCAATGCTACATTCACATAAAACGTATTGCTTTTTTTGTATCTTTTATTAATTGCACTGAAATAGTCTTTTGATTTGATGCCACAATATGTTTAACATGCATTTATTTAACAGTAATATATTCAGAAGCTACAGTTTTTCAAATGTCATATTTAAAATTATCGATACAGAGTAAGAAATAGTATAGGTCTAAAAAAGCCATTACCTATACCAACACAGAAAGTATAAATTATTATGACATTGTTTGATATGAATTAAAATTAAAATAACATACTGGGATTTAATGAGGCCAGGGATGACGTAGAGCTATCGATGCTTATTCAGGGTAAGGGTTGATGTTTCAAGCAAGGAATCGATGCCTTTGCTCAGTGTTTAAGAATGCATGGAAGATATCTGCCAGGGCTGCCATGACAAAATCCCACAGATTGAATGACTTCAGCAGATATGTATATTTTAATATTCTGGAAGCTAAGAACTCTAAGATCAAGGTGTCAACAGGTCTGGTGTCTATGGTCTCACAGGTGGCTGTCATTTTATGTACTCTCATATGGTCTTTCTTCTGTGCTTTTGCATACATGATGTCTCTCTTGTGTAGTTCACATTTTCTCTTTTTTATAAGGACATCAGTCATATTAAATTAGGGTCCATGCTAATGACCTTATTTTAACCTAATCACCTTTCTAAAGCTGCTATCTCCGGATACAGTCAGTTACATTCTGAGGTATTGAGGGTCAAGCCTTCATGAATATGAATGTGAATTTTAGAGAACACAATTCAGCCCCTAACAGTAATCAGGTGGGTTTCAGTCTTTCCTTAATTCATTCAAGACCAATCAGTTCTGCTATAAGGAGAAATGTGTGTTCTGAAGCATCACCATTCTCTGCAAACTTGGCACAAAAAACCTACAGGATTTATGGGGAAAATAGGGTTGGAACACAACACTCAGATACTGCCTCAGTAACATATACACGAGAGATAAGAACCTAATACAACGGTAAACAGTAGTACACGTTTTGTATGTTTGAAAATACATAAATATTGCAATGAGCATGACACTTTATTTTGAGAAAGATCTGAAAGTATTTGTGGAATTGGGCATTGGAAAGGTTACAGCTTGGGAATTATTGGGAAGTGGCAAAAGATTTATCTGAACTAGGATTTATCTGAAATAAAAAGTCAGATCCAGATGTGGAAGGGTATGGAGTATACACAGGAGATTAAGGCAGCTGGTAGAAGTGTGTGACATATGCATTTTTATATTCCAACTCCATTTGCTTCAATTAGGTAGAGTTTTCTGTGTTCACCTAGTGTTTCTCAAGGACAAAATTGCACACAAAAAAGCATGACATTTATGTTAGGCTTAAATTGTTAGTTGTAGCAGAATGGACTGAACATCAACATAATTAAATCAAATGTAATATGTAAAGTGCTCTGCTGAGGCTGGAAGAAAAAAGGAACTGTAAAATACAGTCTCTGCCCTCGAGTGGCTCACAGTCTACTGAAAAATGATGGCCCTATAGCAATCCAATGGTTACACTATATAGCACAATGTTGTAGAAACTGTTCGTATTCCTGTAGATTAGGAGCAAAGTAAGGATGTGTCTGGGGGTGTAAACTGAGATAAAGCCTCTAGTGAAATAATTGGATGAAATCTGTGATTCAGATTTGTATTTCAGTTCCACCACTTTCTTACTTTGGGACCTTTGACATGCTATTGCAGTGATCTGTGCCTCCCTCTCCTCATCTAAAAAGTCAGATGATAACAATGTCACACACTTTTTAGATCTATGGGGAAGAGTAAACGCTTAATACAATTCCTGGCACATGCTAAGCATTCTATTAGTGCCCAATGTAATTACTATTAGTATCATTGGTGCTGATTATTAGTGCTAGGTTTATCATTAGTATTGCCTATTGATGAACTGGAAGGTCACACAAAGGAGACTGACATTCCTCCTGGTGGCGATGGAAAACTAGGTTACAAATTTGAGCAGGGAGGTCACTATATTATGTTTAATAAAGCTTTGACAGCACTCAGGAATAAAGATTGAAGACTAGTAAAAAGAGAAGCAAGTGTACCACCTAATTTAAGTGGGAATTTAGAAAGGGCAGTTACAAGGGGATGAAAAAAAGGAACTATTAAAAAAAAAAAAGCACGAGATGAAACCTGTAGTCCTTTGTGACCAATTTCTTACATACTGAGCAAGAGGGAGGAGAAGGAAGCTGGAGCCCTAGATTTTTGTTTTAATCAATTGAATAATGTAATTCACAAGCCTTGAGATATCATTATAAAAATAGATTTTTAAGCCTAAAACAAAAAGTTTTGTTTTGGATTTATAAAATGAAAGTGCTATATGATAGCACAATGAATAATTTAAAATAACAATTCATGTTTGTAAGACAAGGTCTTGCTATGTTGCCCAGGCTGCAGTCCAGTGAATACTTACAGGTTAAATAGCTCACTGCAGCCTTGAACTCCTGGGCTAAAGGATCCTCCCACTTCAGTCTCCAGAGTAGCTGGGACTACAGTCATGAACCACTGTGTTGAGAAAGGTGTGGGGTGAAGATCTGATTTTAGACTGTGCACAGTATCAATAGTGTACGAATGTGGAGTGCCAACACTATAGCTACTAATCTGTTTTACTTTCATTGGCACAGTGCTCCTGACTTGATGACTTCATCAGAACCCTCTAGTTCCTCGATTCTATTCCAAAATATTTCAAAATGCTTCCTTCTAACCCATGGGACTATATACACAAACATCTCTGAGTGATATTCAGACCCTAATTATAACATAGCCACAATATATCTCTAAAACATGTTCTCCCATTCTCTCTCATGCTTCCTGTTGCTACCAGCAGAACTGTAGTATTTGCTACTCTTCAACTTGCCAGCTGTCACCCTCATGAGAATCTTCTGTCATTACCACCACTATGAAGATGCCTAGTAGCTAGTTGGCTATATACTGTGGTACCAAGGGCAGGATGATGAGAACATTCATTCAAGGGGCAAACTATTGTTTAGAAATTAGACGAATGGAAGGTTTGTATGTTTTTCTCCTGGAGGAGGAATATTTAGCAATGGCCTGTGATAGAATTTTCAGAGTATGGTGATGATAAAGAGTTGATCCACTTTTAGTTAGTCTTAATACATTCTTTGCAAATTAAAACACCACCCTACAACACTCCACTGTCACTTCACCCTTGGTATAGCATTGACTATACAGGTATGAGACTCAGAAGCCAGATAAACTATGGATAAATTTTGGAGGTAAGGACATATTATGTAATATTTAAAGTTCTGAGACTATGTGAGATCAAGCATAATATATGAAGATATAGAAGGAAAAGGCAGCAAGAACTAATCCCTGAGTCATTTTACTTACGGAGATCATTAAGAGAGGAGGAATACATAAAATGACCAAGAATAAATGATTGGTGAGTTATGAAAAATGATAAGGTATTGTAGAAGTTAGTTACTGAAATCCAAGTGAATGAAAGTGAAAAGAAAGAAATCTGAGGTGCCAAAAGAGAGGGGAAAAATCATTGGTCTTTTTGTGAGTTAAGTGAGACCTGACTCTGAAACTCAGCAATGTGGTCAAAATCAGTGACCATGAAAATATCAGTTTTCCTATTGAAGTGAAGATGGGAGATTGATTAGAAAAACATTAAGAAACAATTAGCAAAGAGAATTTGGAGAAAGTGAGATGAAATATGTTTTCAAGAAGTTTTTGTTGTCAAGAGCAAAAATAATAAAGTGGCAAACTGGTTATTGAAGTAGAGTCAAAACAATGTTGTTTGTATTATTGTTTGTGAGATTGTGAGAAATAACAGAATCTTGCTTGTTTTCTGTATATGTGGAAGAAATGCATTTGTTAGAAAAGTTTACAATTTCTCAGCAAGAGGATATTTTTCTTTAATAAAGTAAATAAGATTGTACCTGAAATATTATGTCTATGCATGTAATTTTTGTTTATGTGTGTTATATTTTCATAAATGCAACAATGAAATATTTTTCTTTTAGTTTTAGTGATGCCCCTGACTAAAGATATGTGACCCTGTAAAAATACTACTTAACCTTGTGAAAATAAATTTCTGTAACTAAGAAATTAGTATAAGAATATTCAATCTTCAGAGGAAAAAATGAGATCATATATTTGAAATCTTTAGAAATTCCTTTTATTGATTGTCTTATGTTTTTCAGTTAGAGTATCACTCTGTTTCCCAGGCTGAAGAGCAATGACATGATCACAACTCATTGCAGCCTTGACCTCATGAGCTTAGAGTGATCCTTCCACTTCCAATGTAGCTGAGATAACAGGTGTGTGCTACTGTGCTCAACTAATTTTTTTTTTCTTTTTACTTTTTGTAGAGATGATGTTGTTATGTTGCCCTGTTTGGTCTCAGACTCCTGGACTCAAGCAATCCTCTTGTTTTCACCATCCAAAGTGCTAGGATTACAGGCATGAGCCACCACACCCAGCCTGAAATTCTTAGTCTCTACAAATACAACATTTTTGGTGGATTTCCATTGTAACTACTGTCAGTAATGACCTTTTATTTCTTATTATGGAAAATAGTCAGAGACCATAAATTCAACTTTATATCAACTTGAAATGATAGAATTCTATAATTTGATCATTTTTAAAAGATTAGTTGACATCAGTGAGCACCAGTAAATATACCTATAGATATACCTAGGTACCAGTACTAACTACTAGATGTAGACTCTCCAAGGAAAGTGACTAAAAATGTAGATTTTGAATGTTAGTCTTAGAGATTTTCAGTCAGTAAGACCGAGCTTTCTCATGCACAGTTATTGATTTAGTTTGTCTCCTGTGTATGGCCATACTTACTGTTTCTTTCTATCACTTATAATTTTTGTTTAAAACTGGACATTTTTACTATTATCATGTGGCAATTTTAGAAATCAGATTCTCCCTTTCCAGGGATTTTTCAGGATTTGTTGTTCATACTACTATAGTTACTATTGTTTATTTCTTTAGTGGTTGTTGTGAATTTAGTCTATAAAGTCTATATTATTTCTTGTATGTATCCCATGAAGTTTCTGTGTGTTTTCTTAATGTTCAACTGACAATCAGACAGATTTATTTAAGTGACTAGAACCAAAAATATCTTCCAATCTTTGCTGAGATATATAAAATATATAGTTGTCTCCATTAGATAGAATTCTGTGTCTAGGCGTCTTTCACATTTAGGAAGGCAGTTAACAACTCCACCTTAGCCTTCACTTCCTCCTTCCATCAAGCTTCAAGGTCAGCAGGAAGAGAGACATTTGCAAGATCTTCTCATATCATTCCTGAGCATGTAGACAGCCCTTAAAGCATGTATTGACTTTTAGATTTTAATAATATGTTAAAGCTTTTCAAAACCCTTAACAGTATTGTATTACTGAGGCTTTCTTTCCAAGCTTTTTGGTTAGTATATTATTTGTTCCATCTAGTATCTACTGCTTCAAGCTGTAGTCTATAAATATTTTGACATCACACCAAGGGAGCAGCTTTAGCACTAGACTAGTCTCAAGTTTGGTGAAATAAAGATAAGTTTTTTAGCCGGGCTCAGTGGCTCAGCCTGTAATCCCATGCCTTTGAGAGGCTGAGGTGAGTGGATTGCCTGAGCCCGCGGGTTCGAGACCCACCTGGGCAGCGAGACCTCATCTCTACAATAAATCAAAAAATCAGCCGGGCGAGGTAGCGTGCGCCTGTAATTCCCGCTACTCGGAAGGCTGAGGCGGAAGGATAGCCAGAGTACAGCAGGTCGAGGCTGTGGTGGCCGGGAGCGACTACTACACTCCAGTCTGGGCGACGTGAGACTCCAACTCAAAAAAAAAAAAAAGATAAATTTTTTAAGCTGTTCTTTCAATAAACTGCCAAAGAGATCAGATTAAATAATTAATTCTACTACTTTACAATGAGACTGTTCTATACCCTTAGGTCCTGAGAATGCAGCCTGTTATTTTCATGGTTACCAATGAGCTGGGAAGTATGATGGGTGTCACGACGCTACAAAGTTTGTTACTATTTTTAAGAATCAGCAATTTCTCTTTCTTGAATAAACATTCCCCAGGCTTATTTTTAAATAAAACTTCCCAAGAAAAGCTTGTCATAAATCTTTAGTTAATTTCCAGAGTTCAAAACAAAAATGTATTCTAACATTTTTTACTTGCTTTATTACTGTTTTTGTGAAATGGCAGACTTTGAAGTTTCTTATTTTACCTTTTTGGATGATGTCTTTTTTTATTTAATTGGGTAAAAGTAAAGGGAGATTATTTTTATGTTTTATTTATATAAATAAATTATTTGTATAAGCTTGCATATACATATAACATGGACACAAAAATACATGTGTGCACATACATAATTATATGTATGTGTATTTTTTAAAACTGTGCTTTATATTTTATGATAGGTTGTGTTAGGTTTTATTTATTCTTTGTAGCTATTTTGATCATGTGCTCTTTAGCTTATTAGTGTAGTGTTTGAACATCTTTCCATACCTCTTGAAAAAGATAAACAAAATAAACAAACTGATGGTAAGCAATCACATATGTGGACCACATGCTTATTATTTGGTCTTACTGTCTCTTCAGCACAAGTGACATTTCAGCTTATACGTATTTGGACCACAGGTCCTGATTTGCCTGAGTCAGTTCTGGTTTATGCCCATTGTCTGGTAGTAACTGTTAAAAGCCTGTTTATTTACTCTCTAAAGAGTCCTGGTTTAGACTGCATATTATATGATTGTTCAACTTATAACAAAAACTATATACAGTATGTCAATGGATTTTAGTGATTCTCAATTCAACTCTATTTCCTTTAAAAGTCAAAAGCTCTGGGAAATGATTGTGTAAAATGTAAAAGCCCAGTTTAAATTTCGATTCTACCTACAACAAAGAAAACTTAGCAAGCAATTTCTCTGTGTGTCATGAGAGAAAGTTTCCCAGAGTTTATAAACTATGTGATTTCTTAGATTGATTTAGATACAACTAGTTTTAGAATCTGTTATGTGTATCTATCAGATCTTGGAAGGTTTTGATAGAGAAAGCCCAAATATATTACAAACAAAAAAAGTATTGGTTTTCAGCCATATGTGAGATATTTTTTAGTAAGTTTATAATGCTATAAAGGAATCCCCTTGGAGCCAACTCCTCTTTGAGATTTACTCTTCAATAAAATTTTAAATAAAAAAATTCTGCTCTCTAAATAGATAGAATAATTTACTTATATATTATCCCAAGAGACTATGGGATAAAATATATAGGTGTCTTCATTAGATAGAATAATTTAGTGGCATTAAAATTTTATATAGTTATAAAATTATAAGTAAAATTATGTGTAAGTTATAAATATTCATGATGATGACATATAAAAGGAACCCTACATTATCTACAGCATAATCCAACGTTTTTGTATATTTAAAAAGAAAGAAAAAATGAAATCATGTGTTAATATTGTGGGCTGAATTTGTTTCCTCTAAATGTACATGTTGAGCTCTTAACCCCGAGTACTTCAGAATGTGACTGTATTTGGACATAGGACTTTTAAAGAGGTAAATAAGATAAAATGAATTCATATAAAACATGGACTATTAAAATAGAAAGGGTCTATTAATTGTCAGCTCTGGTACCTACTAGGCTTGTGAACTATCTCAGGTTTCAGATTTCAAAACTGTAAAATGAGGATTAAAAACTTTACCTTACTATTGTATGTGAACTGCTTATTGACTCCCTGAATGCTCTAAAACTCATAAGTGGTGGTAGTAGCACTGATAGCTGTAAGGGCAGTTACAATGTGGGTGATAGCATAGCTAAGAAAGGTGTTCCTAAGAATGTAATGATATGTTTACTAAGTTCCTTACAATTGTTAGTCTTTACTTTTCTAGTAAAAAAAAAATAATGAATGCTATTTTAAAATATATTGGTTTTAACAGTATTTAGACAAAACAATATCTTGATAGTTAATTATTTGTGAAAATTAGTGTCTTAGTTCATTCAGGCTGCTATAACAAAATACCATAAAGTGAATGGCTTATAAACAACAGAATTGTATTTCCCAGTCAGTTAAGGAGGATCAAGTCTCCAGTAGATTCAGTATTTGGTGAGGACCTGTCCATTTTCCAGTTGTGTCCCCAAATGGCAGAGAGAGGAAATATGCTCTCTTGGGATTCTGATAAGGACACTAATCTCATTCATTCATTCATGAGAGTTGTACTATCATGACCCAGACTAATCCTAATTACTTCTCAAAGACTCTACCTCCTGATACCATTACAGTAGAAAGTACGATTTTAGCATATGAATTTGGGGGAGACACACAAGTAATCAGTTTATAAAAAGTGGTACAGCCAATGACCAATAGATACAGACCTGTACTCAAATTAAGTTAGGTTTATTTAGCTTACAACAGCAAGTAAGAATATATATAAGAAAAAATAAAGAGCATTTTGCTAAAAGAGAGCTAAGAAGGGCTTATTAAGGAACTTGAATATGTATAAGATGATTCTAAGGAGGTTTTACAGAAAAAATCATTACTGGATTGGGAGATTTCAGGAAGCAAGTACAATGCTGATTGACTGTCCTGGTAATTTTTAGTTAGAGGTAGGAGAATTAATGTGGAACTGGAGCTGTTACTGGTGAAAAGAAATAGTACCCACTCATACTGAAACAGGGGAGACCTCAAGGGTCCACAGATGCTTGTACTTTGAGCAAGCTTCTAGGGAAACCTCAATTTGGAAGATTTTTGACCCTGGAAAGAACCCACCCACGAAAGAAATCAAGATCAAGTCAAAGTTGTATTATGAAGCTAAGAGTAAAGCCATGCCCTAGAGGAAAAGGACAAATAAGTGGTACTCCACAGGCAGGGAAGCCCTATGACAGAAATCTGGCTACCGCACAGGCAGAGGAGTAGCCATAGGATGCTGTCTGATTATAATCACAGGTATTTCTTGATTATACGCTAAGAGAAGGATGGATTATTTATAAGTTTTCTGGGAAAGAGGTGGGGAGTTCCTGGAATCCAGCCATGGTCTCTCCCCTTTGCCAACCATATAGGGTAACTTTCAGGAGTTACCATGGTAATTGTAAACTGTCAAGGCACAGGCGGGAGTATCACTTAGCATGTTAATTCATTGTAATTAGCATATAATTAGTAAAAACTTTAGGTGGAGGGTAAATTTGACTCTATCATGGTTTGAGCCAGTTTGGATGGGTTTTCAGCTGCATCCATTCCTATAGCAGGTCCTCGTAATATGTGTCTTAGGGAGAGTATCAGCCCTGCTGCTTGTCATGGGAAACTAGTCCTAACTCCTAAGTATTAACTGGAAGAGAGGGATGAATATTCTTGTGACTCATGGAGTTCTTTTCAGGTAGTTTCTTCATAGAGTCTTAGTGCCACTGTCATGTTCCTCCAAGATCACACAATGACTTCTTTGTCTGATAATTGTTTCTATTTTATGAGGGTTTCTGTTTTTGTTTGTTTTTGTTCTTATTCAGTTGGTAATAACCCCATCTGGCTCTCAGCTTCTAACTGCCAGAGGTTTTTTTTTCTTATTATTATTCTCCTTTATTTTGTTTTTTGCTTTCTTGCAATTTGAAGACTGCTAATGTCCCAGGAGAAGTTGTGGCATCACATTCTCAGTCCCTTACTCTTTGTAACCAATAACCAACAGTCAGTTGGCCAACCTGCTTGGCAAACTACATAATTGGTACCTAAACATACATTTTAAATAAATAAATAAACTGACTCAGTGTGATATTATTATTATTATTATTATTTTGCAAAAAAGAAGATTGAGCTCTACAATTCCATTCATTTCTCTGAGGAATTCACTCTCAGTCATTTAGAATGTGAAACAGCCTCTCCCAAAGTAAAGTTTACAGGTAAAGTTCTTACTAAATGTTATATCATGAACCATATGAGGAGAAGGACTGTTTCATCAGACTTGAATTCTAACTAGTGAATTACTCTTAAATGCGATGCCTTAACATGCTTTGCTAGGTGGCGAGGTTCTGTGAGCACTGTGACCTCTCCAGGGCTCCTGACTTCCCCTAAGACTGCCTATGCTGGAAGTTATGTGGGAGAGATGATTATGGGAATCTCATAATCTTGTCTGATTGCTCCTGCATAGAGTACTTGGCTGTCCTGCTGAGATTTCCTGGTGCCTGTGTGTTGTGGTCCCTGAGGAATATGAGAGGCAGAAGGACATTTGAAGAGGGATTGTTTTAAGCTACTTTCTCGAAGGGACAAAGATGTTCCCATTCTTTTCTTATCCTGAGAGTGAACTGGAATCCAGTAAAGTTTCAAAAATTAAAAGATTCTCATAGGGTTTTATTGAAAGATGGCAGATAATGAGCACAGGCAATTTTTAAAAGTCACAATCAGAGGAGAGCAACGTAGAGCTTGCAATTATGTGCTAGAGAGGGTTGAACTGTGAAGGGTCTGAATTCACAGGAGGCAAGTATCCAGCTAAGGACCTCACTAATGAATTCATAAAGGCTGTTCTTGCTTTGAAAATGTCAAAGAATGAGAATCAGTTAAATCACAGAAGGGGAAACACAAAAAACCTCAGCAGCTAATGATGGCAAAGGATATTTGAATCATGTAGATATTGATTTAGAGGACTTTTTAGAATTGGATAAAGGAAAAAAATATACATGCTTACCTCTAGGATTAATAGATGTGGGTTAAAAATCCCCATGAAGTCTCAGTAAATCGAATACATGCTAATCTTTAAGGTAAAACACACACACACACACACACACACACACACACACACACACACACACACACACACACACATGAATAGATTGAGAAAGAAAGACTTCGGTGAAAGGCAGCCAGTGTACAGAGAGAGATTAAATGCAGGATAAGAGAACCATATCAAAGCTAGGTGACTTTATAGAGCAACACAGAACTAAGACAATGACATTTTGTGCCTTTTGGAAATCATTGGCTGCTTGAAATACCAAATGCCTAGAATATGCTATCTCAAGTAGGATAATGAGGAGAAAACTCCAGAGCTCTTAAGAAATCCAGGGGAATTTACAAGGAGCCATTTTTATTATTATAAACACCTTACTCAGAGTAAATTACTCTTTTTAGTCATAGGCATTGCTGTTGTTTCTATGCAGGACTAAGATAGGGAAGCTAAACAACAGAATGATCATAGCAGTTCTTCCTAAAAAATCTCGAGTATTACTTTTCACAGTCCCTAGCTATTTCTTTCTGCTCTGTTTGGTTCATCTCTGGGGAATGCTCCCCAAATACCTCAAGTACACAGTTACCTGTGAGAAACAGTCCCTCTCCACTAGTAAAATGTGCTTTGGGAAAACACTGTGTTAAAGACATTCACATTGAGGTGTAACTGATCAAAATGTGCATACACAGTATTTCAGCAGGTAGAAAAGTTGTGAGGAGGGAAACTTTAATGAAGGGTTTCAGATGAGAACCATTAGGTAGGACTGGTTTGTGACACCTATCTCTAAAAACCCATTGACATTTCTGTGCCCTCTTGTTCTCTATGTCAGGCTTGCTCTGCTCCCTTCCGTGTTCCTGAGAGACCCATTTCAGATTTGACTGGGCTAAGTGAGCTCAAACATCACAGCTCCTCAAGGCATCTTCACAGATTTAAAGACTTTCCCTTGCTGAAAATAAGGTCCCATGAACTGAAGAGTTATTGAATGCAAAGCATGTCTAGGCACAATTAGGGAAGACAAGATTGGAAAATTAAGCAAAATGGTAATAGAACTCAGCAAGACTTTACTGAGTACTGATAATAGTTAAATGAAACAGGAAAGAAGAAGTTGAAAAGAAAGACTGCTGAGACTTGACATGGCTGCTGGTTTTGACAAAGACGGCTTCATTCAGCCACCTAACTCTTGCTTCCAATGATTTTGAATTTTCAACCATAGATCAAAGAGTGACTTAGCAAGGAGAAAGATATCTAATTGGATTTGCAGGGTAAGTGGAACACACAAAAAAGGTGGGTGAAATGTCAAGTGTTCCAGGAAAATAAAAGCCAAAGGCCAAGTTGAGGCCAGGTTCTAAATCTAAGAGGGGGCTGAGGTTCTTAACCACTTAACATCATAATAACTTGCAGTGACAAAAGCCCTTTATATTCTCCCCTTCAGATTAGAAGTGAAGATGACTACCTCTAGTGCCACATGGTTTTTAAAGTCTTTTCTTCAGTGATACCCTTATTCGTTCTGTGATCTGTAGCTAAAGATGCAAATAACTGTAAATGTTGGTTAGTGGAGAATATGTTAATAAAGAATAGAAGGAAACGAGAGTCCCTGAACATCACTGGCAGTAACTAAAAATGCAAACAGGACATTAAATTCAGTTGACTAAATGTCTCTTTCTCTCTTTTTTCTTAAATATCTACTTCTAGTCTGCCACCATCCTAGCAAAATAAAGATGGGTAAATATAAAATCCGAAAAAAACCTGACACATGAGTAATTCACTGTATTTCAGTGTAACACCTGTTCTCATAGGAGGCTTAAATAAAACATTATAGGAGGACAAAAGGATAGGTTGTTTCTCAGGAATGGGGTTAGATAAAAGAGTTTTAAGAGAGTTATCAAAAAAAAAGACATCTACCTTTATCATGCTTTAATTTCCTTAGAAGCATTCCATTATTGCTTAAGTTTCTCATCATTTTTTCTCTCCTCCTTTATTTATTAAAAAAAATCTATAAGGGCTAAATCTTATAATGATGATATGATAGGCATTTTGAAAAATAATAGACTATGGAATCTTCTAATTGGTATCAAGTTTCTTCATTTTTTATCAAACAGAAGAAGAAATCATAAGAAATTTAATATTTGTCTTTTTATTTTTTAATCTAAAGAAGGAATTTATACCAAGAGTACATCAATCCAAAGACTTTTCAATTCTACAAAGACAGTGCCTTTGGGAAAAGCAACTGTGGTGTTGAGAGGATCTGAATAATTATCACAAGCCTGGACTTCAGAGGCTGTGTTTTCTGAAAACAAAAACAAACAAAAATAAATAAATAAAAAGGAAGCCTAGCAGAGTACCTCTGAAGGGCTGCTCAGCATGTTTGTCCTGCTTACCTAGTCAAGCATTCCTTGGAACAAGCCCCCTATTGATTTTATTTAACAAGAGAAGTACTTCTATTCACACTGGCATACCTTTGGTGATTGTTGGTTTAAGAGGAATTCAACAGAACCAGCAGGACAAGCTGCTCACAGTTCTGACTCAATATTCCTAAATGTAAGAGTTAATACTCGAAGATACTACAACTTTAGAAAGTCTATGATGTTCCTATCCAAACTGACATCTGTATCTTTCTTTTTTTTTCTTTCTTTCTTAAAATTGCTTAATTAAAGGGAAAATGCTTATCAACATTATCAAGAACTTTCATTGAATACTATTTGTAATAAAAGTACACAGTTTATAGAAAAGAGTATTTTTTTAGATAAGCCAGCTTATTTGAAAAATATATGTAAAATTAACTACATCACAGTCAAAAGGACTCAGTATATTTTTTTTCAAGTTTGAAAGAGAAATTTCTTTTTTTTACTTTAAATTTTTTGATTTTAATGATGAGGGGTACAATTCAGGGTTAGGTATACAAATGTTCATTGTGCAGGTACCCTTGTTGATGAGGTGTGCCCCCCCTTCCCTAGGAGATTCCCACTACTGCCAATCCAACTTCCCCATCCCCTTCCCAGCTGTTTCCCTCTATTGCCAATCCTTTTCTTACAGAATTGCTCAAGGTCCACTTATGAGTGAGAACATGTGATACTCAGTTCTTTGCTTCTGTGAAAAATCACTCAGTATTATAGACTCTAAGTCCATCCAGGTTGCTGTGCAGTTCATGATTTTGTTCTTCTTTATGGCTGTGTAATATTCCATCATGTATATGTATCACTTTTTTTTAATCCAGTCCTCTTTTGATGGGCAACACGGTTGGTTCCGTGTTCTTGCTACTATGAACAAAGCTGCATTAAACATATGTGTGCAGGTATCTTTTTTATAGAGTGATTTGAATTTTTCCAGGTATATTCCCAGTAGGGTATTACAGGGCTGTATGGAAGGTCAATTTTTAGATCTTTTAGGAATCTCCAAACTGTTTTCCACAGAGGTTGTACTAGTTTACACTCCCACCAACCGTGTAGAAGTGTTCCCCTTTCGCAGGATCCTCTCCAGCATCTGTTGTTTTTCCAAGTTATTGATGATAGCCATCCTGACTGGAGTTAGGTGGTAACTCAGTGTAGTTTTATTTTGCATTTTTTTGATGACTAGTGAGGCTGAGCATTTTTTCATGACTGCTCGTATGTCTTCTTTTGAGAAGTGTCCATTCGTATCTTTTGCCCACTTTAAAAAAAAAAATTATTTATTTATTATAAAGATATGGAGTACCTCTCTGGAAGACAGCATGGTGATTTCTGAAAGAACTAGAAATTGGCCTTCCATATGACCCAGCAATTCCCCTACTGGGAATATACCCGGAGGAACTCAAGTATTTCTACAAAAAATATACCTGCACATGTACGTTTGTTGCAGCTCTATTCACAATAGCAAAAACATGGAACCAACCCTGTTGCCAATTAAAGCTGGACTGGATTTAAAAAATGTGGTACATATACACAATGGAATATCATGTAGTCATAAAGAAGGACAAATATATGGACTTTGCAGCAACTTGGATGGATTTGGAGTCAATCATACTCAGTGATTTATCACAGAAGCAAAGAACTGAGTTCCATATGTTCTCACACATAAGATGACCTTGAACAATTATAATGCTATAAGTAAGAGATTGGCAGTAGTGGAAAACTGTCAGGGGAGGGGGAAAGCGACTGGCAGTTGAGGGAAACTGCTAGGGGAGGGAGGGGCATACCTCATCAACAAGGGTACCTGCATGATCAGTGTTTATATACCTAATCATTAATTGTACCCCACATCTTTATAATAAATAAATAATTTTTTTTAAAAAAGGACTCAGTATATTATTTTAACGCAGGCTCTGTACTGTTCTTTAATATCTTCCTTTCTTGTTCTTGCTTCATTCTTCTTTCTTTTGGATAATCCTGGTTGTTGATCACACCACCTATTTACCCTAAATAGTGTAAAATGGCCAAACATGTGACACTCAACTCTAGATAGATGAGATTAGCAACAGTTTATTATTCACATGCACCTCACAGTCTGCGGGGGGTGGGGGTGGGGACGGGTAACACACCACTCTACGTAGCATCACGTTGATGGGCCCCATTCACTCAGGAATAGAGTGAACCAGCAAAGGCTGTGGGCTGTAATAGTCAGGTTTTGTAGAAACCAGAGTGGGTGCAGTTTGTCCAGCTGATAGCTGAGTGAGGACCCTTTGCCACTGGTGGGGAATAATATCTGGAAAGAGCAGGGAAATTTATGGCTACATTTTTGTAACCCCGTGAGACCCAAAGCGCACAAGGCAATACGTGGACTGTTTATTTCATGCAACACGTATGTCTACATGTGTCTGTTAGTTGCCTATGGTCTTAAGCATGATGTATTCTAAAGAAATGCCTTACAAAAAATGCCTTATGCTATGTTAAATAAAGCTTATAGGAGCCATTGGTTTTGTACTGACTCCCTCTACTAGACACTAACAGACCAGATCAAATCAGAATGGAGAGTCACTCATGTTAGATTCCAAGTGATGAAACTGAACTTTAAGATGGGCCAGTTTTCTGAAAAGAAAAAAACAACAACAACAAGAGATTCACAGCAACCAAAATAAAGGGGCATAGTCTGAGTCAGGGTAGCTAATGTAGCTTAGTCATAGATAGATAAATGTCTTAAGAGCAGCTATAGTTTTTAGTAAGAAAGTATCTAAACATCTTGTCTGCAGACAGAACCTGCCTTATGGGTTGGAATGTGGATTCAATGTGGACTCCCAGTTCACCTCAACCTCTCAGCTCACCAAGGAAAAATTCCATAAAGGTGATTCCAGGACCAGGAATCTAAAGATATAGAAATGTAAATAAGACCACTTTTTAGCTCTTTTTTTTTTTTTTGAGTTGGAGTCTCACTCTGTCGCCCAGACTGGAGTGCAGTGGCCGTTCCCGGCCACCGCAGCCTCGACCTGCTGGGCTCCGGTGATCCTTCCTCCTCAGCCTTCCGAGTAGCCAGAATTACAGCCGTGCGCTACCACGCCCAACTAATTTTTTTGATTTATTGTAGAGATGAGGTCTCGCCTGCCCAGGCGGGTCCCGAACCCGCGGGCTCAGGCAATCCACTCACCTCAGCCTCCCAAAGGCACGGGATTACAGGCTGAGCCACCGAGCCCAGCTCACTTTTTAGCTCTTAGTGACCAAGTCTGGCAAGTCAGCCTACAAAAGTTGAAATGCATGCTCTGCAAAAGCCCACCCCCTCACCTATCAGAGTTGGAAAGATGAAAATCTTTCCAGAACAGGGCTTACTTGTGTTCAACCCTCACTAGTGTATCAATAACAAAAATAACTTACTGTAAAAAAGCAAAAGTGTAGTCTTTCTCCAAGACACCCACGCTGAGGCACATTTTCCTATGTCTCTCCCCTTCTCTTTCCCTAATAATCTGTTTATTTCCTGGCTGCTCTGATATTTGTTTCAGTGTGAGTCAAAGAACCCACAAGTTTCTTGCTGCACCCTACCTGGCATAAAGTCTACCTAAGATGGCAGGCAAGGAAAGATCCTTCTTTGTTAACCCTAAAAGGACAGTAACTTTGAAATGACCGATCCTCTTCTTGCGTCTGTCTCTGCTTTTCTCAGCTTTTTCTGCATATAAAACTTGCCTCCTCTGCCCAGTTCATGAGAGTACCTTTTCTGTTTCATAGAAGAAATGCTGCCCGATTTTTGAATCACTAATAAAAACCAAATGAATCTTTAAACAAAATGTCTTTAAATTTTAGTGTTAGACAGTTCTAATATCAAACTTTCAACACTTGTAAAACCAAATTGACCCTCATTTTCAGGAAGAAATATATCAACAAGTAATTATCATGAAAGTAGTGCTTTGCTACTCTAGCTGTGCTAGCTATAAGAAAACAACTCATGGTACTTTAAAAATACACATTTCTAGGCAGGGTATGGTGGCTTACACCTGTAATCCCAGAACTTTGGGAGGCCAAGGGAGGAGGATTGCTTGAACCCGAATTTAAGACTAGCCTGGGCAACACCTTGAGATTTTGTAACAACAAGAAATAAAAAAAATATGCTGGTCAGTGGCACCTGCCTTTAATCCCAGCACACAAAAGTATGCTGGGCAGTGGCACCTGCCTGTAATGCTGGGCAGTGGCACCTGCTGTGGCAGAAGGATTGCCTGAGCCCAGTAGATCAAGATTACAGTGAGCCATGATCATGCCACTGTACTCTAGCCTGAGCAAGAGCAAGACTCTGACTCAAAAACAAATACAAAGTACATAAATAAATACATAAATAGATAGATACATTTTCTTCCATTACAATTTTAGAAATTCTCGTTAACAGACTTGAATTACTGATCATAAATCTGTCTTCACCAAACAAAACAAAAGTCTCCTTACCCTCTCTTTTAATAATTGATGGACACAGCAGGCAGAAAATGAGGAAAGATATACTATCATTGATTAATTGAATCTAACTGATAACTATAAAATAATTCTTCCAACAAAAGCAAATACACATTTTTGTCAAGTTCTCATAGAAAATTCTTCACTGTAAACCCTATTCTGGGCAATAAAACACACCTAAAAATTTAAGATAATATAAATCATAGAAAGTACATTCTCAGACTGCAATGGAGTTAAATCAATAACATAAAGAAGAGTGAAAAGTCTCAAAATATTTGAGGATTAGGCAACATGCTTCCAAGTAAAACATGGATAAAAGAAGAAGGCACAAAATAAACTTAAATATATTTGAACTAAACAAAAATGAGCATACAACATATTAAAATTTGTAAGATGCTGTACAAAACAGTGATCACAGAAAAATTTATAGCATGAGATTTAAAAAAGAAAGCTCTAAAATCAATAATCTAAGTTTCTGCCTTAAGAAATTAGGTAACTTAAAGTAATTTAAACCTAAAGCAACCAGACAATATGCAGTAATAATAAATAAAGCAGAAATCGATTACATTAAAAACAAAATATCAATAAAAAATTATAGAATAAAAGATTTTTTTGAAAAATATGATAAATAAAATGAAAGACATTAGAATTTATAAATGACAGAGAGGTCTTGAGTACTGATTTCACTGGTATGAAAATAATAATTAAAGAATAGTAAACAGCTCTCCATCTACAAATTTGATGACCTAGATAAAGTGGACCAGTTAGTTGAAAAATATGAACTATTAAAACCTAGGAAAGAATAAATAAGTAATTGAATAAATACATATAAATTTGAAAGGTTGAATCAATAAATAATTGTATTCCAAAAAGAGACATTAGGCTAAAATTGTTTCACTGGTGAATTCTACCAAATGTTTTAAGAAGAAATGACAGCCGGGCTCGGTGGCTCAGCCTGTAATCCTGCGCCTTTGGGAGGCTGAGGTGAGCGGATTGCCTGAGCCCGCGGGTTCGAGACCCGCCTGGGCAGCGAGACCTCATCTCTACAATAAATCAAAAAATCAGCCAGGCGTGGTAGCGCATGCCTATAATTCCAGCTACTCGGAAGGCTGAGGTGGAAGGATCACTGGAGCCCAGCAGGTCGAGGCTGCAGTGGCCAGGAGTGGCCACTGCACTCCAGTCTGGATGACAGAGTGAGACTCCAACTCACAAAAAAAAAAAAAAAAAAGACATGATATTAATTATTTATATTCTCTTCTATTCCAAAAGATAGAAAGAATGCTTTTTAACTGTTTCTATGAGGTCAGCCTTATTATAATACCTAAACCAGATAAATATCTTTCAGAAAAAAAAGAAAAACTCATTCAATATCTGTCCTAAGCATAGATGGGAAAAAAATTGCCAATTTTACAACAAGTAAAGAGTGGGGAAAAAAAAGTACTATGACTAAATGAGATTTGCTTCAAGTAAGCAAGACTCGTTCTACATTTTAGAGGCAATTAATTAAATAAATTAAGTCACTATGCTGAAAAATAAATATCAAATGAGGTTATCAATTGATGTAGAAAATGCATCTGACCAAATCTAGCACCATTCATGATGAAAACTTGTAGCAAACTAGTTTTAGTGAAAACTTTCTTAACTTGGTTAAGAATACCTACAAAAAAGTCTACAACTAACATTACATTTGATGGCAAAAGTTAAGTATTTTTAATCCTAAGATCAGTAAGTAGGTAAGAATGTTTACTTATACCACTTATTTTCAACACTGTACTAGAAGTCATAGCTAATGCAATAAGAAAAGACAAATAAATTTAATGTATACAGAATAGAAAGAAAGAAATCTAACCAACTTTGCATGTGACATAATAATTTATGTAGTAAATCTCATTAAATTGATGCATATCTTCTCGAACTAATCAGTGATTTTTAACAAGTTGCACAACATACAAAAGTCAATTGCTTTCTTATATAGCAGCAATGAGCCATTTAGAAAAAGAGAATATTTGCAAAACACATATATTATAAAGCATTGGTATCTAACATATACAAATAATTCTAAAACTCAACATTAAAAAAATAATGTAATTTAAAGAGTATGCAAAAGATCTGAATAAGCATCCCACCAAAAAAGATCTACAGATGGCAAATAAGGTTATTAAAGTGTCCAACATCATATGTAATTAAGGAATTTCAAATAATAGAAGAATGAGATACTACTACATAATTGTTAGAGTAGTTAAAGTTCCCAAAAGGACAATACTAAATTTGGGCAAGGATGTTGAGTAAGAGCAGCTCTAATTCATTGCTGGTGGAAACGTAAAACGAAGCAGCAAGATTTGAGAGGATTGACTCTAATTTTTTTTTTTTTTTTTTGAGTTGGAGTCTCACTCTGTCGCCCAGACTGGAGTGCAGTGGCCACTCTCGGCCACTGCAGCCTCGACCTGCTGGGCTCCGACGATCCTTCCGCCTCAGCCTTCTGAGTAACTGGAATTACAGGCATGCACTACCACGCCCGGCTGATTTTTTGATTTATAGTAGAGATGAGGTCTCGCTGCCCAGGCGGGTCTCGAACCCGCGGGCTCAGGCAATCCACTCACCTCAGCCTCCCAAAGGCGCGGGATTACAGGCTGAGCCACCGAGCCCGGCTGACTCCAATTTAAAAAGAAGTTTTCTGTGGGTAAAATGCTATCAGACAGAATCATATGCTACAGAGAAAACTTGGTGAAAGAAAGAGTCAATCAATGTGGCTTAATCATTGTACTATTTTAAGAAATTGCCACGACCAACCCAATATTTAGCAACCAACACTCTGATCATTCAGCAGTCACCAATACCGAGGCAAGACCCTTGACCATCATAAAGATGAAGACTTGCTGCAGGCTTAGCTGTTCATTAGCAATTTTAGAAATAAAGTACTTTTTACTAAGATATATACTTTTGTTTTTAGATATAATGCTATTGCACACTTAATAGAACATGGTATAGTATAAACATAACGTGTGTATGTACTGGGAAACCAAAATTTTGTGTGACTTACTTTATTGTCGTATTTGCTTCATAGCAATAGTCTGAAGCGAAACTCACAATACGTCCGAAGTATGCCAGTAATGAAGGTCTAAATCACCCTAACAACTAAGCCACATGAACAAAAAGAAATGTTAGACAATGTTACAGGAATCTAGAATGGGAGCAGAGCAGGATGATAATGAGCATCAATTTACAGCTCAAAAAGAGTTGCAGAGGCAGGACTATGGCTCCCTACTAACCCTCCTGGAAACAAAATCAATAATAATCCTGGAGCAGCTGTTTCAAGAAGACATAAATCTGTACTAGCAAGTAAGGGGATCAGCATATAAGGAGAACACTGTAGTCAGTGACTGTGGTGAGTGTCTCCAGACTGACAGATCTCCTATTAGGAGTGATGTGCTCATTCCTTAGTTGCTGAGAGGGCTGGTTGCCAAAGGCTCACAGCTGCATCTATCTGGAAGTTGCCATCATCCAAATGGAACTGCTTCTCCTAAGGTGGCACCTTCTTCTTTAAGACAGCCTTTGTCCTACAATTATCCAATTAATACATGGATACCTAGGCCTAGACTCCATTTCAATTCAGGCCATCTCTACAGTGCCATCACTGTGGGATTAACTATTATGGCTGTTGTGACTTTATCACAATTCAACTTTTCTCATGGTGTAACCATATTTCTCTCACATACCCCAATAAGCTGCTGCTATTGTCTGAAGGTATATATCCCTCCAAATTCTATATATTGGAACATAAACCCTTGTATGATAGTATTAAGTGGTGAGACCTTTGGATGGTGACTAAGAGAGGGCTCCACCATCACGAATGGTATTGACAACCTTATAAAAGAGCTGGAGGGAACTAGCTAGGTCCTTTCTTCCATGTGATGGCACAGTGTTCTTTTTTTCCGGAAGGTGCAGCAATAGGGTGCCGTGTTGGAAGCAGAGACTGGTTCCTCTCCAGGCACTGAACCTACCAGTGCTTTGATCTTGGACTTCTTATTCACCAGTATTGTGAGACATAATTTTTTTTTTATAAATTACTCAGTCTCAGGTATTTTGTTTTGACACCAGAAACAAACTCAGACAGCCAACTACACACAAATCTTAAAGTTTCTGGGGAACCTGATCTATATCAGTGAATTATACTTCAAAAAGAACTCAAATTGAAAAAAGAAAAATGTAATGAGACGATATGAGTATAAAAGAGTAGCTCACATCACACGAAACCTTTTAAAAAGAGCAATCACTTTATTTCAGAATAATATAAAATCAATTATAGCTACTACTTGCAGGTACCAGGGAGCCTGACTTGGTAGAATAAACTAACAGTACTTCATCGACAGATGCAGTAAATATTTATTAGAACATACTGTCTGTGTAAAGAAAACTGTTGGAGTTACTGCTATGGGTTCACCAGCAAAGGTGTGTGATTTTTTTCAGGACACTCTGATAAAATTCAATTACTTGCTCTGGAAAAGCTTCCAGTCTCTGAGATCATCTTTATATAAAGTTTTCTAAGCATTGAAAGCTATACAAAAGCTACTCCAGATCTGCAGGTATGTTTTCTGCTTTCCAGATACCTATCGTAAGACTCGGAGTCATCTAGTACCAGGGATGTGCACTACTGGTCACATGGAATGTTCCACACGAGTAGACAAAGACTCCCTGGCCCCTGTTAGAACTGACAGCTGTACGACTTCTGGGCCAAATGTCACTTTGTTTGGAGGCCAAGTGCTGGAGACTTGGAACAGCACAAAGAATTTGGTTTGTATCAGGCTGAAGTTTGGAACACTCTTAACTCCTGTCACCACAGAACTCTGAAATGCACCACCCTGATTACACTGCATACACCGCCAACCAGCCCAGAGGCAAAGTGGGACAATTAGTAAGTTTTTCTCTGATTACCTCTCATTTTCACTATAGCCCATTTGTCTTCCTTTCGCAACTATTTTTTCCAAGTATCTTTTCACTTTCTGCTCTCTCCCAGATGCCAATTTAATTTATTACAATTATTTGCTTCTGTTATAATAAAAGCACTGTGCTTGGGATCTGAAGTAAATATATGACCCAGAAAGGATTATTAACAATATATCTCATGAGTGGGACAAATCAATAAATCCTCCCTTCCTCATCTTTGTTTAGAATGTAAAGGAAGATTTAAAAATCTCAGTGCCCCCAAACTCCTTATGCCAAAAACAAAGTTAAACCTGAGAGCTGAGTCATGCTACAGCCTCTCCCAAATGAATGCTGCTATGAACATTTTGCATTAGCCAGATTCCCTCAGAAAGGCAAAAAGCCTCAGACACCTCCAAATGACTATCCCCCCAGTGCCCCTCCCAATGGATCATTCATACATAAATTCTTTGCTGGTCACGCATAAACAATGACATGGTAACAGTGAGTTTAGATCTGCCATCTAAATCTAGCTCCGAAAACCAAGGTCTGTTCAATTTCACCCTGATCATGCGGATTACAAGTTTATCTTCCCAGGGGCAGAAGAAAAACAAAATGAGATCAATCATTTCTACACCTACCCAGAGACCTCTGCATAACTGATTCTTCCTATACATCCTTTTTTTTTTTCCTTTAAACATCCACAACACTAATTTTATAAAATGATTTACTGGGTGCTAAATAACGTCTCACAAGAATGTAGTCATTCACCTTACCACCTGGTGGCCCCTCTTCCAACATGCCTCCCCTCTGATTTTAAACAAATGTATAAATACTAAACCTTCTGGAAACCTCTTCAGAAAAACAGCAACAGATGACTTTGGTCTTTTCCAGGATGTGCCCTAAAGCTGGCTTAATAAACCTTGATTGATTAAGACCCTTGCCTCAGTCACTTGTTTTGGTTATCAAGAGGGAGAATAAAAAGCAAACGAACCTTACAGCATTAATTCTGACTAACAAAGAACAACCCTTTCCAGCACAAGGGGTTTCTCTTGTAATTACAGGCAGACCTTATGTGGACAGGATAGAGCTAGGAGCATTTAAGCACCATAACGTAGAAAGGAGAGGAAGGAGGTATAGGAATAAGAGCCCTATTATTCTTAAAGGACAAAGAAGTAACGTTGTAAATAATATAGATATTAGTTTCTCCATAGAAAACCATCCTATGTTATCTCCAGGGGCAATTCATGGTTTCTATTATATAGGGAGTTTAGTTTATTCGAGACAGAATTCTTACTCAGGAATTCCATAATGGGTTATCTGAACTAGAATGAAATATTCACATTCAAAGTTATGCATTCATAGATCTAAAGCAATCTACCTCAAAATCCTGTGCTCAATTGCTCAAGGCTTAATTTAAGGCACATTTTGTCTTTACAAAAGTCAAATTGTACCAATCTCTTTCTGTCTCTCTCTGACTCCCTCTCTCTCTTTCTCTCTTTCTCTTTCTTTTGACACTTGGCTTTGTGAAGCACAGATGAATGTCAAAAAAATTGATGAAAAATCTGTCCATACACTTTCCACATACTGTGACTGTAACATCATCAAAGATGTGACTATCCTTCCAGTAAAGCCCAGCATACATCATCTTGTTCTGAAGAGGTTGGTGTATCACGATATTCCACATTTTCTTGCCTACTTCAGAAAATAAGGAGTATAGCATCTTCAAGTACATTACATTAAGAAGTAACCTTGTGTTGCTTACCAGAGGCTGAGTGTCCAACCTCCTTAAGACACCTGGGAGAAGACACTTGGTATTATATGCAACAGATAATATTCTGTAGTGTTTCTCAAAGATTTTTCCTGCTCATGTGTGTCCAAAGAAAAATGAAGGTTATAAAATAGTATGCAGACTACAGTTATCAATGTTTATATAATATTATATATGCAAAGGAAAACACACTCATAAATGTATTGATGTTACGGAGTACTTCATTTCAAAATGCACTGTATGAGTTCTCTCTCTCTTTCTCTCTCTTCTCCCCCCTTTCCTCTTTTTTTCCATCAGACACTTCCTTGCATGTGTTCACTTATCTAGCTATGTGCTTGCTTAGAAATTCTAGACTAAACTTGAAGCATACTAGACACAGTAGGGGTCCCCCTCACCTGATGATAACCTCAAAGCTGTGGTGAATCTACAGTTCTGAGGTGATGCTGGCTCACACACCAGATGGGGCAATAACTCAAGATAACCATTGAAACAAGTCACATAGGCCAACATCCATTGTCACTCCACATGTTCTCTGTACCTGGAATTAAGTCACTTTCCTTCAACCATCTCTTGTCTCTCGAGTTTGGCTTTGGGTGGTGAGGGACTGAACTTGAAACTGGTTACATAAATATGACAGTTATCTGAAACCTAAAATCTTTAAATTTGAGCTTTCTAAACCATTCCCCCAATGTATATACACAAATATAAGCATAATTACATAAATATAAACAAATGATAGACATTATAATTATCAAATGATCATATATGGTATGATATATAAATTATATGAAAATACAGTCTACTTTTCCTTAACCTTCCCCCTCAGTGAATGGCAGCCTGTCTTTCAGATTTTAGTCCAAAAATACTTGGTCACCTTTCCTTTACTCTTTTCTTTTTGTTCTCCTTATCCAAGCCATTAAAAAAATTGTCACTGCATTTTAAATATTGCCAGAATCTGATCTCAGTGCAATATGTCCACTAGTACTGTCTTCTCCTGGCTCCCACAGGATCTTCAAAACTGCTTTTTCAGCTTAAACTCTTGTCTTTTTGCCTATTCTCAATAAAAGCAGTCAGTGGAAAACTGTTTTAAAGTCTGAAAACTTATAGGAACATGCAGAGAGCCTAGGTTATTCTAACTTAGACAATGGCTTTGACATAATCCTCTCATTTGCTACATTAGGAGACCAAGACTAGAGACACATCTCACTCACTCAGCAAGTTGATGGCTCTGCACAGCCTAGGAAATTATCTTCTGATCTGCCCTAGATGGTTTTCTTTTTTTTTCTTTTTTTTTTTTTTTTGAGTTGGAGTCTCACTCTGTCACCCAGACTGGAGTGCAGTGGCCGCTCCCGGCCACTGCAACCTCGACCTGCTGGGCTCCAGCAATCCTTTTGCCTCAGACTTCCAAGTAGCTGGAGCTACAGGTGCGTGCTACCACGCCGGGCTAATTTTTTGATTTATTGTAAAGATGAGGTCTCGCCAAGTTGCCCAGGTGGGTCTCGAACCCTCAGGCTCAGGCAATCCACTCATCTCAGCCTCCCAAGGTGCGGGATTACAGGCTGAGCCACCGAGCCCGGCTTCTAGATAGTTTTCTAACAGACATGTTAGTCACTTGAACATTCTTGAAGTAAAGGGCTGCAAAACTCATGCCTTGATCCCACCCTGGATTGTTCTGCTCCCAAGGTGAGCCTAGCACCTGATTGAGAGATATCTTGGAAATTAATATATGCCATCAGTATGAACTAACAAGTATTTTTTAAACCCAATTTAAGGGTATCTACTCATATACTTGAAGTCCAGTATAATATCTCAAATATGTTGCAGCTGGCCTTGAAATTCCTACAGAATAAAGAACACTCTTGCAAGCCGGGCTCAGTGGCTCAGGATGTAATCCTGTGCCTTTGGGAAGCTGAGGTGGGTGGATTGCCTGAGCCCGTGGGTTTAAGACCCACCTGGGCAATTTGGTGAGACCTCATCTCTACAATAAATAAAAAAATTAGCCTGGTGTGGTAGCGCGCACCTGTAGTTCCAGCTACTTGGAAGGCTGAGGCGGAAGAATCGCCAGAGCCCAGAAGGTCGAGGCTGCCATGGCTGGGAGCGTGCCACTGCACTCCAGTCTGGGCAACAGAGTGAGACTCCAACTCAAAAAAAAAGAACACTCTTGCAAACTATAATATTGTAATAACAATTAGAATTGGGCTCTTTTACAAACACTTAGAAAATCTGAGCAGGGTTGCCTGTTGCTCAAGAGGAAGGATGGGGAACCATACCCAAAATATCAATAAAATAGCTAAAGGAGAATTCTACACTTATCTTACTCTTGACCCATTTAAGTAGATTTAATGTTGAGAAAAAAAGACTTCTCCAATTTAGATCTGAAGGAAAACATTGACATAATGTAGTCCAGTGTTCTCACTCAGATGATGAGAAATATGAGACCCAGAATGACAAACTAACTTTTTCAAGTTTTTCCTACTAGTTAGCGATTGAACAGCGCTTGGAATTGAGTTCTCACATTTTAGTAACTTTTTTTCTACTGCCCAATATAGTAAGAGCTGGAAGAAATTTAGTTATGATTGAAATTTTACAACAGACTCTTACAAATTCTTTTGGGTTCCTATCATAATTTTAGCCTTTTGGTCTCTTCTTATGAATCTACATCCCCTTACATATAGTATTCAAATAAAATACATAATTTAATCATTCTTTTTAGAAATTTCTTTTTTACTGAATAGCTTCTAGTTATCTACATTTTGTATATAGTTGTCTCCCACATAAGTATACATATAATAAAACTAAAAACTTAAATATTTATTCCTTCTGTATCTCTGGTACCTCTCCAATGACCTCAAACTGAGTTTTTAAATACATTAGACCAGTCATTTTTCTATTACTGCCATGTTTCAGGTCTTTTCATGCCAGTCTCATTTCATTCCTTTTCTCAATATAGTCCAAGAAGACTCTTCTGTACAATCATAGACTTGAGGTGCTATACATAAGCTGAGATTCTGGTTGAGTTATGGATTAAGTTCAAGGTTAATGTGGTATTGGCCTATAGTCTGTATATAGCTGTGCTTCTGAAGAAGCATCTAGGGATTTAATAAAACCAATCTAGACAGAAATATTGTTAGACATATGCCAAATATACAGATGCTAGCAGAAACTTCTAGGAAGACAGAAACCAGAAGACAGAAAACAGATTCAGAATAATGGGTCAGAAAAGGTGAATCAGGAACTTAAGGTGATCCATACATCTTCTTCTATAGGTGGTGAAGGTGGATCACAAGAGAGTTGTGATAGTTATTACCTTTTATAGGTAATGACCTTTTTTTTGTTTTTTTTTTTTGAGTTGGAGTCTCACTCAGTCGCCCAGACTGGAGTGCAGTGGCCGCTCTCGGCCACTGCAGCCTTGACCTGCTGGGCTCCGGCGATCCTTCTGCCTCAGCCTTCTGAGTAGCCGGAATTACAGGCGTACGCTACCACACCCGGCTGATTTTTTGATTTACTGTAGAGATGAGGTCTCTCTGCCCAGGCGGGTCCCGAACCCGCGGGCTCAGGCAATCCACTCACCTCAGCGGTAATGACCTTTTACAGTCATTATCTTCTACCTCTTCTCTTCTACCTTCCTGAAAATGAGCAAAGTGTGATTTCTCAGAGTAAACTTTAGCAAACTATGTGTACTTCATCATGTACCCATTTGCAGTCTCTCTGAACACAGAAGCATATGTTATTTGGAGCTTCAGTCAGCCTGAGTCACAGAAATGATCACTGCCCATCTTCCTCCATCCCTGCCTGATGACTTGCACTGGACACATACAGCACAGAGACGGAATCAACTTTTCTCTTTCAAACCACTAGTGTTCGGAGCTGTTTGTTTTCTTACCATAAACTATCCTATCTGTACGGCACCAATATCTAGATGATTTGGGTACCACCAACACAGATTGTTTTACATAGGAACAAAAATGAGGCGTTCTCTGTGTTCATATGGAATCAAGTTTTTTTGTGTAGTGGAATTGTGTATTAAAACCTACCTGTTCACTGGGACCTAGTAGACCAGAGTGTGAATGGGACACTCCATGAGCCAGTTTAAAAAGACTGAGATGAAAAAGAGGCTGATTCACATTGGGAGAGACACTTAGACTTGGAATGGCACTGCAGTGGCAATTGCTGTCTCCATAAATAGGTCCAGATTATTTCTCAGGAAATATCTCCAGGGGATATCTCCCAGAATACTGTTCTGCTCTAAGGTTAGGCAATGGAAATTACCTGGAATATATTTCCATGTGAAACATTCAGGTTTCTTCTCATTTTCTGATACTTTACTCATTTAAGTAGTTTATGTTTTGGGAGGGGGAACCAAAAGAGAATTCTGGAAAAACAAGAAAAATTATTAGAAAATAAGAAAAAATTCAAAATTTCAACAAGTCTTGAGAGATGGAAGAGATTGACTTTCAGACCAGGGACAAAAGTTCTGGCCCCAGTACTGGCGAATATTTTACTTTTCCTTGCCTTTACTTAACTGCCAACATAAGATATATGCAGATTATTGTTAGGACTCTGGTTCAGCCCTAATATTCATTGACTCTAAGTCATTTTGTTACACATGACTCTGTGTAATCTAGTCATGTAAGTTATATATTTGTAAAAAGTTCCTAAAATGTTTTATACTCTAATTTTGAAGAATTTAAAAGAAGAGCTACATATCAAAAAAGTTTCTGTTTTGAAAGAAAGAAAAACTCAATCAGCATAAAAGCTACTCTAGTATTTTATTTTATTTTATTTATTTTTTTGAGTTGGAGTCTCACTCTGTCACCCAGACTGTAGCGCACCCGGCCACCACAGCCTCGGCCTGCTGAGCTCCAGCGATCCTTCCGCCTCAGCCTTCCAAGTAGCTGGAACTACAGGCGTGCGCTACCATACCTGGCTAATTTTTGATTTATTGTAGAGATGAGGTTTCGTCAAGTTGCCCAGGCCGATCTCGAACACGCAGGCTCAGGCAATTCACTCCCCTCGGCCTCCCGAAGGGCTGGTAGTAGCCACTGAGCCCGGCCTACTCTAGTATTTTAAATTGACTGTACTTTTGTGCCTTCTTTAGTCAGCAGTTTGGATTGCCCCTTAAGGATCTATAATTGACAAAAAGCAAACTACATTTGGAATAATAATTAGAGTTGTTAATATGTGATATGCTAATTTTTAACAAGCTTTATTTTGGGCTATTAATTCATATGGCATCAAAGGACTCAGGTAAAGTCAGCTTTACTCTAGCACATTTAAAGTTTTCTGCCTAGGCAACATAGGGAAACCTTGTTTCTATGAAATAAATAAAGATAAAGATTAAAAAGTTAGCCATGCATTGTGGCACATAAATAAAGTAAAATAAAAATTTCAAAGCTAAATAATATGACCTAAACCATCTTTTTGAATGAATCATTTAATCACCACCTTTGTAGGACCCTCATACCTGCATTTGAGTCTTCAATTTATTATGTCCTGTATGCAAACACAATACAGAATATGTCTAGTACTTTTACTCTGTGAGGATTTTATTTTTTAGCCAACAATTTCTTTAATAAGGTATCATTATTTCTGTGTTAGAGAGTCTAAGAGATTGAAACTTTCTGGTCTCTCCAAATTTGATACTTACTAGACTAAGAGGTAAAACATTCTCTCATTCATGAAAATTCTGTAGTGAAGTGTGAGTATTCTTCTTTCTGAGTGATTTAACCTAAGTCCCCCTCAAAGCAAGTCCTGAAATAAAAGTTAAAATGCAGAAAATGGAAATGAATGGTGGAATCAAACAAGGTAACAGGAAAAAGTCAATGCATGTACACATTGTTGTTAGCCACCACTATGAATGGTTACAGCTCTATCCCGCAGAATCTAAGAGATCTAAGAAATATGTCTGAGATTTCCCCACCCAGTGGAAGGAAAGAGGAAGTATATATCCCAATTCCACTTCTGTCCCTTGGTTTCCAGACATACATATTTGAGTTATCAAGGGCACAGCACCATATGGGTGATGTCAGGTCCCTAGCACCTTCATCCACTGTAGACTTTGTCTTCCAGAGGACAGCCCCCAATGAGCTTATCAAAGATGCCAGTTCTGCCTTTGCAGCACATTCTTTATGGCCTAAAGGAGAGTGTTCCTGGCCCCGTCCATGAAACTCATTCATTAGTACATCCTCTAATTTCACACAGTTAATCTGTGACAACATGCTCACTCCCCTGAGCCTTCTGATCACTCCTTCAGTACCAGACCTTGCACTTTCTACATTATCTTCCCTTCATTTATCATGTAAATGGTTATCAAAGTCAAGCTTCAAAAAGCCACCACAGTAACATACTTGGACCAGGAAATCTTGCCAGAATATTGAGTCTAAAGACAGTGGTGGGTGTTTACATGTCATCTTGTATCTACCTCCCTACTCAACCAATACAAGAATCTAGAGATCCACTCCCATGCATATTTTACCAATTACTACTAATATTTATAAGTCAAGACTTTAAATTATGTCCTCAAAGAGTAGCAACTGCATTTTCCTGCTTATGCTATCTTGAACCCTGATCCCAGTACTTGGCATGGATGAAATCATGGTGGCAAAGGAAGAGCAGATCTTACAGTTGGTAAGTGTAATTTTAAGAAGCACTTGTTTTAGATGAAGTATTTACAGGGATACCAAGCAAGGTAAATATATTCTCCTATATCAAGGGAAAAGGGAGATTCTTCTGCTGTGTAGAGGGTTCAGAAGACTTTGGTGATTTAAGGTTCCCAGGCTCAGCGACCAGCTGTCTGCATTTTAGATTTTAGGACCCAACTCTTTTCTTTTTAGGCCTCTGACACTGACATAGAAAACCTGTCAGAGTTGCACACTGAGTCACCTTTGCAGCTCTGCCTTGCTTAAAATTAAATATTGGAATTCATTGTTAGCATTGTCTTTCTAGAGGTAATAGGGGGAAAGCTTTCCTTTAACCCTGCGCTCTGGTTTTACTGCTTTCCTTGAGTTGATAGCTAGCTAGCTAAGTCTTTCATTTTCTTTTGTCATGATTTCCAAAGCAGTTAACAAATTTCGACCTATCTAATAAATCTTGTAATTAAAGTTTTTCCCATACTGTTTAAGTTTTCTGAGTATTATATAATCCAATGTTTTCACATCCCACATGCCCACTATCACAATAAACCAAAAAAAAAAAAGGAGTCTTAATAAACACGATACTATATGCCATACTGCAGCCTGGACCTGCTGGGCTCTGGCGATCCTTCCGCCTCAGCCTTCCAAGTAGCTGGAACTACAGGCGCGCGCTACCACGCCCGGCTAATTTTTGATTTGTTGTAGAGATGAGGTCTCGCCAAGTTGCCCAGACGAGTCTCGAACCCGCAGGCTCAGACAATTCACTCACCTCGGCCTGCCAAAGTGCTGGGATTACAGGTTGATGTCTATCTTATTTCTTATGACATGAGCACTTGGGGTTTTGATCAAGAATTGGCTACAAATTCCAATTTCCATAATGGTGTCTCCTGCATTTTCTAAGGTTCTTATAGTTTGAGGTTTTATGTTTAGGTCTTTGAACAACTTAGAGTTGATTTCTGTGTATGGTGATAGGTGGGGATCTTGTTTTAATCTTCTGCATGTGGTCAGTCAGTTTGCCCAGCACCGTTTACTATATAGATTCTCTTCTCCCCATTGGTTGGGGGCAGAAATTTAAGACGTGTTGGTTGAGAAATTGAGGTTTTGCTTCTGCAATCTGTATCCTGTTCCATTGCTCTATACGGCTGTTCTTGTATCAATACCAAGCTGTCCTGATTATTGTAACCTTATAATAAAGTTTAGAGTCTGGGAGTGTGATACCTCTTGCTTTAATTTTTTTCTTTTTTATTTGTTTTTTTTTTTTCTTTTTTATTTATTTTTTTGCTGGTGATTGTTTTGGCTATTCATGGTCATTTATGTTTCCATATGAATTCCTGTATTGTTGGTTCCGGTTGAGAATAATGCAGCTGGTAATTTCATGGGTATTGCATTAAATCTGTAGATTGCCCTGCGTAGGATGAAAATCTTAACAATGTTGATTTTTTCCAATCCATGAGCAAGGAATATTTTTCCATTTGTTTGTGTTATCTTTGATTTCTTTGAGCAGCATTTTGCAGTTTTTGTTGTAATGGTCTTTCACATCTCTGGTTAGGAAGATTCCAAGGTCTTTCATTTTTTTTGTTGCTATTGTGAATGGGATTGTGCTTTTTATTTGGGTTTCTGTCTGCTTATTGTTGGTGTATAGAAATGCGACTATCTTTTATACATTTATTTTGTACTCTGAAACATTGCCAGAGTCCTTTATCAGTGCAAGGAGGTTTTTGACAGATTCTCTTGGGTTTCCAAGGTATAGAATCATGTCACCTGCAAAGAGGGATAACCTGACTACTCCTTTTCCTATTTGTATACTCCTGATCTCCTTCTCTTTTCTGATAACTCTAGCTAGGACTTCCAAAACTATGTTGAAAAGGAAGGGTAAGAATGGACATCCCTGTGTTCTTCCAGTTTTCAGGGGGAAACGATTCCAATTTCTATCTGTTTAGCAGTATGCTGGCTGTGGGTTTCTCATAGATAGTTCTTACTATTTTGCAGTATTTTACACCTATGCCTTGATGTTTGAGTGTTTTTATCAAGAAGGGGTGCAGTATTTTATCAAAAGCATTTTCTGCTTCTAATGATATAATCATGTAGTTTTTGTTTTTGCATCTGTTGTTCTATTCAATTAAGTTTCTATTTTTTTGAATATTGAACCAATCCTGCATCCTGGGGATGAAGCCCACTTGGTCATGGAGGATGGTTTTTTGAGATGTGTTGTTGAATCCAGTTTGCTAGGATCTTGTTGAGAATTTCAGCATCTATGTTTTTCAAGGATATTAGCCTATAGTTCTCTTTCTTTGTTGGATCTTACCTGGTTTGGTTATCAATGTGATGTTAGCATCATAAAATGATTTGGGGAGTGTTCTGTCTTTCTCAATTTCCTGGAATATTTTCAGTAGAATTGGTATCAGTTCCTTCTTGCATGTTTTGTAGAATTCTGCTAGAAAGCCATCTGGTCCTGGGGGCTGTGTGTGTGTGTGTGTGTGTGTGTGTGTGTGTGTGTGTGTGTGTGTGTTGAGTAGTTTTCTTATGACACAGTTGATTTCCTGGATTGTTATTGGTCTATTTAGGATCTCAATTTCTTCTTGTTTCAACCTGCAGAAGTTGAGTGAGGTCAGAAAGTCCTCTATCTCCTTTAGGTTTTCACATTTTTTTCCATACAAGTGTACATAGTAGTCTCTAATAAACTTTTGAATTTCTTCAGGGTCAGTTGCAATTTGATATTTTGCATTTCTGATTGTGTTTATTTGGGCTTTTTCTCTCATTTTCTTGGTCAGTCTAGCTAGGAGGGCCATCGGTCTTGTTTATCCTTTCAAGGAACCAGCTTTTTGTTTCACTGATTTTTTTGGTATTATACTTTTTGTCTTCTACGTCCCGAATTTGGGCTTTTATTTTGGAGAACTGGATTTTTCTGCTGAAGTTAAGGGTTTTGTGGTCTTGCTTTTCTGCTTCCTTAGGTGATTTTTTAGGCTGTTAATATGTGATCTTTCCATTTTCTTCATGTTTCTTCATATATAGAGATAGGAATTCTTCTCTTAGTACTACTTCCATGGCATCCCAGAGATTTTGGTAAGATTATTCTTCATTTTCATTTGTTTGCAGGTATCCTTTAACCTCTGTTTTGATTTCCATGTCGACCCGGGATTTGTTTAGCATTATGCTGTTTAGTGTCCATGTCTTTGTGGGTTTGGGGGGAACTTTGTTGGTGTTGATATTTATTTTTATTCCACTGTGGTCTGAGAAGGTGCATGGCAGTATTTCAACCTTATTGAATTTGTTTATGCTTGATTTATGGTCAAGTATGTGGTCAATCTTAGAGTACATTTTATGTGGTGATTTATATAATGTATATTCCATGGTTGTTAGGTGGAGTGTTCTTTAGTTACCAATAAAGTGTATTTGGTCAAGTGTCACATTGAGATTCTGGATCTCTTGTTGATTTTTTGTCTTGACGATCTGTCTAGGGTTGTGAGTGGGGTATTTAAGTCCCCAGCTATGTTAGTGTTAGAGTCAATACATTTTTTTTAGGTTGCTGAAAAGTTGTTTTATGAAAATTGCTGCTCCTATGTTGGGTGGATATATGTTTAGGATGGATATTTCTTGTTGATGGATTGAAACTTTATCATTATGTAGTGACTTTCTGTATCTTTTTTGATTTTTAATAGCTTAAAGGGCATTTTGTCTGATATTACGATTGTGACTTCTGTTTTCTTTTGTGTTCCATTTGCCTGAAATTTTGTTTCTCATTCTTTTAATTTGAGTCTGTGAATTTCCTTTCTGGCGAGATGAGTCTCTTGGAGACAATAGATTGTTGCCTCATGATATTTTATCCATTTTGCCATTCTATGTCTTTTCAGTGGTACATTTAGTCCATTCACATTCAGACTAATTATTGAGATGTGAGAGTTTATCCCTGTCATGAGGTTCTTATAGATTTTCTTGTTGTTGCTGCTGTTTGCTTGTTTATTTGTTTGTTGTCTTTCTTTTCATTTTTGGTTTGATTCAATTGTGTTTTCAATCTTTTTCCTGCATTCTTGGGAAGGGTGTTGTCATTCTTTTTTTTTTTTTTCCTGTCTTCTGTGTTTAATACTTTCTTAAGAGTTTCTTGTAGACCTGGTCTGGAGGAAGTGTAAACTTTTAGGGACTGAATGCCTGGGAAGGATTTTAGTTCTCCATTACTGATGAAGCTTAGCTTAGCTGAGTAGGTAATTCTTGGTTGAAATTGTTTATCTTTGAGAACTTTGAAGATTGGACTCAAGCTCTCCTAGCCTGAAGTGTTTCTGTATATAAGCCTGCTGCTATTCTCATTGGTCTTCCCTGGTAGGTAGTCTGAGCTTTCTCTCTTACTGCCTTTAGGATTTTTTCTTTTATACCTACTTTGTGCAGGCAAATTACCATTTGTCTAGGAGTTGGTCTTCTCATTGGTTGTCTTGCAGGAGTTCTCTGAATCTCTTATGCTTGATTGGTCACATTACTGATGAGACAAGGAAATTTTTTATTGGATAATTCCATGGAATGTTTTTTCCAGGGTGGTTTCTCTCTCTCTATCTGCCTCAGAGATTCAAATTAGTCTTAAGTTCAGCCTCTTGAAATAATTGCTCATCTCTTGGAGGTTTTGTTCTTTCTTTTTAAGCTTCTTTTCTATGTTTTTAATAGTTTGGGTTAGTTAGTTCCATATTTTGGTCCTCAAGCTCTGAGATTTTTTCTTCTGCTTGGTTACTTCTGCTTTCCATGCTTATCAGTTTGTTATTTATTTCATTCACTATATTTCTTATTGCTGTTATCTCAGTTATCAACTCCTTCATTCTTTCTTGTCTTTCCTCAAATCTATTTATTCTCTCTATTAATATCCTGATATCTGGGTTTGTGGCTTGAGACCAGTCATTCTGAGGACTCTTCATTGTTTGCATTTCAAAGTCTGTATTCCCAGTGGTTGACATCCCAGGGGTCTATGTGAGACCCATAGTCTTCCTCTGTTTTTTTGTTTTGTTTTGTTTTGCTTTTTCATTTGTGTAGATTTTCCTCCCCCCCCCTTTTTAACCTCTTCTTTAATTCTGTTGTTGAGGGATGGGGGGAGTAGATTTTACTTCTGTCTGCTCAATTTCCTATTCTGCCTTATGTAGATCCTTTGACTTTGTTCTATTCTGAAACTGGATTTTGGGTGGGGAGCTATACTTTTTGCAGTTTTGAGATTTAATTGTGATTCAGAAATCATCTGCAGATACCAGTCAGTGTCCACTGATAGGTGTGTGGGCCCCCTGGAACTCACTTCCCACTGCCTTACAATCTCTCCATGCAGTGGGTATATAGGTTTGCCTCCTGAAAGCAAAATGAAGTAAGAAAAAGGGAAAGAATGGAAAAAGGAAAGAGAAGGATGAGAGGAAGGTAGAGAGAGAGAAGAAGAAGAGGGAAAACAGATACACATACCAACTAACAAATGAAAAGATAGACAAACAAAGAAAGAAAAGATTTTAAAAAATACAGACAATCATAAAATCACACAAATTGACAAAAACCCACCAATTGATGTATTAATCCTCAAAAATACCCATACACAAATAGGAAGTCTTTTAAAAAAGCATTAAAATAACAGAAACAAAGCAAGTATAAAAACATAATCAAAAACAGAAAAAAAGAAAGGAAGAAAGAAGGAAAAGAAAAAACCTAAAAATACAAACAAAGAAAAGCAAACCAAAAACACTCCCCAAAAAACAAACAAACAAAAAGCCTCATTCTGAGACTGTTCCTGTAACTCCAACTTCTTCTCAGCTTTGGTACCCAGCCTCTCCCCCCTGCTCTCAGCAGGCTGATAGGGTTGCTCTCAGAGTGGGTCAGATGCTCCATGGACTACTGTGGAAAGAGGAAGGTTCAAAGCTGGACTCACTCTACTTGCTGCTGCTGTCAAGTCTCTCACTCAGATTTGACATGTCTATGCCTGTTGCAGTGTGTGTGTGTGTGTGTGTGTGTGTGTGTGTGTGTGTGTGTGTGTGTGTGTGTGAGGGGCATTAGTCTCTCTGAGTTCCATGAGGAGATAACCTCTAGATCCCAGGTTGGAGGCTGGGTGGCATTGGGAGGGGCAATGCACGTCTCTGCCTGGTCCTGGGACAGAGAAAATGACATCAGTTCGCATTTTCTCACCAGTGATGGGACACCTTTCCAGCTTTATATGACCTGCTTTCTTCACGATTCTGGAGCTCAAGTCACTCTGCTGCCACAGGTGATTGTTTGGGCCAGTTTTCATATGGTAAAGATCAGCTGTTTTCTGCTGTCTCTTCTCAGGAGAGCCCCAAGAACAGCAGAAAATCCTGCATACTGGGGGTTCCAATTTCAGGGTGTTGGGGAGTTGCAGTCACCTCCAAAGTACTGCCCCAGGTACATGAACCCAAATCTCCCCTCAGATGGACTGTCACTCACCCACTAGCACACATCAACTCACAGAGAGTGTCTTTATGGACACTCACTTTTGCAGAGACTTTTACAGTCTGACCTGTTCCATCACCAGGAAAACCTTAACTGAAAATCTTGACATGAGAAAGTTGTGTACACTAATGGTCTCAAAGGAGCTCTTGCATCTCGCCAGTGCACCAGCTCACACAGTACTGTCTGTGAGGAAGTTTTTAGCCAGTAAACAAATAATGGTATTGGGACAACCCCCATGCACCTGGTCTGGCCCCAATGACTTTTTTCTTTACCCAAAGATAAAGAAAATATTGAAAGGAAGACATTTTGATTATATTCTGGACATCAAGTATAATATGACAACAGCTCTAATGATCATCTCAGAAAGAGTTCCAAAATTGCTTTGTCGGGTAGACTAGGTGCTGGCATTGGTCCATAGCTTCCCAAGGGGAGCACTTGGAAGGTGACTGTGGTGATATTCAGCAGTGAGGCATGTAGCACCTTTTCTAGATTGAATTCATGAACTTAATTGTCAGACCCTGTATGTTGTTCAAAGAATAACATACGTACTGCCTGGCCCTTTAAAGAAAAACTTTGCTGACCTATGAGCTTGAGAATCCAGAACAAAGGGGTATGGTAGCACAAGCTGGATGCCAGTCGATTCCCTCTCTCTCTCTCTCTCTCTCTCTCTCTCTCTCTCTCCACACACACACACACACACACACACACACACACACACACATACACACGATACATGCTATAGGATTTAAGAGATGAGTGAAGGGCTAGCTACTCAGGGAAAGGTCCAGGTGGAGCTAGAGGTATAGAAAGTTGGACACATGGGAAAGAGGAAAGGAAAACATTTTTTCAAATATTCTAAAAAGAGGGGGACACCTATGAGAAATAGTAAATACCTCTGATTCATAGAAATATCTGGCATATGTAGGACTGGTAGTGATGAGATATAAGTTGATAGAAGGTTTGTGTTCCAATTCTAGAACTCATCAAAATTTCTTCATTTTAACGGGTAAGTCACCCATTTTTAATTTTTTTAAATTAAAACTCAACCTCAAACTTTTTAAGTTTAGAAAAGAACGTATCTAAATTGAGCCTCAGTTATTCTACTTAATAGCTGAGTAATCTTGGGCAAATTACTTAACATCTCTGAGCTTCACTATATAACATTCCTGTGTAAGAGGGTGCTTGTAAGGAGCAAAATTATGTTGAATGAGAAAAATAATTGGCAGAATTCCCAGTACATAGTTAGGGGCTGAGGCAGGAAGGGTTCGTAACTGAAAATAACAAATCCCACTTTAACAGATTTAATTAGAAAAGAAACTCATTATACGCTATTGACTAGCTCAAAAAGGACAGAATGTTACACATGGAATCCATGTAGCTAGGAACAGCACACGGCTTTACTATGGAATGACACCAACAAAGATGCTACAGCTACTGCTGTGGTATGGGCCCCACAGCTGACACTGAAGAAGGTGTTAGTAGGCCTCTGGAAGTCACAGGTCTCTAATTTCCTTTGCCAAAACCTTGCTCTGTTCAGTACATGTTTCCTCCAATTACTCAGCTCCCAAATCAGGGTTAGGGAGACAAGTTCCTAAGTCAAGTTCTTGTGAGATTCATCCAATTAAAAGAGTCTAGTTCAAATGCTTCATTCCAGTTCCAAAAGCAGCTGACACGAGTGAGTTTTTAGATTTCTTCTTTGGGCAAGCATGATTAATAAAGAAGAAAATTCCCAAACATCCTGACACTGTTCTTGAAGTGATAAACAGCCAGAAAACAAGCAAATGTTTAACAAGAGGCTCATTCCTATTCATTTCCTTCCCAATTATCATGGCCCTTCTAAAATCTACTAGTCTTTCTTCTTGTTAATACATAAGAATAATCCCCAATAAAAGTTTCATTGATTCAGTTTCCATCACACTTTTCACCCTCCTCAATAGAAACTGTAGGACATTTTGAGAAATAAACACCAATGATACATGAAAAAAATCAAATTGTATTACAGATGTCAAACTTTAAAATTAGTAGGGGATTTTTTTCATTCATTGCTTTCTTATCAAACTGTCTCTAAAAAAAGAAACAAGTTCAAAGTCAATGTTGACTTTTTATTTTAGCTCAGATCACCACTGATTTCAACATTGTGACTTTGGGACACCTGCACAAATTATGTAACAACTTTAGTCCCCACTCTTCCAATTTTTAAAACCAAAGAAGAGGGTTTTCTTAGCATCTAATGTTTAACTTCATATCCTTTAAGAAGGATGCATTCATAACTGGTGTGGTCTCATTTTTATTAAATGTTACTAATAAATAGTTTAGGAAGTGATTGATTTAAAATGGCCTAAAAATAATTAAATAAGGGGGTTAATTTGAGTGAAAACAAGGACATCCTCTTTCTTGCAATTTAGGATAATACTAACAAGAATAGACCATTCTGAGTACAGAGCATGGACAATGTCCCTCTGTCATCTGTCTTTTGCTATCTTCTTTTCAAATTGTTAGCAAATGACTGCATTTCGTACCAGCAGAAGAAGGAACTTGAGATGGGACCTGTCATCTGCTTTGTGCGTAAGTCTGTAAAAAAGGATGAAGATAATTGACTTTTCTTCTTTCCTGTAGCCCTTCAGGATGAGTTCATGGTAATTTTGGGAAAGCAAGGGTATTGAATAATTTCATACTAGAATTGACTTTTTGTCTCTATGTTTCTTTAATGTGTATTTTCCCTCTGACACAAACTTGGAATTAAGACAGATTTTCTGTTTCTTTTTAGGGTTACTATTATTGTACTTTAGGAAAGGGAACATCAATTATAAGCTTTTGAAAAACTACTATGTATTCCCCATAATTGTATGCATTGCCATGTCACCAGGTGGCTTAAAAAAAAATCCGTTTGATTTAGGCCCAAATCTTTTATGTAACAAAGGGAAATATTGGTAATACTTTTAAATGAAAGCACATGGCAACTAATACATTGTATGAAACATATGTATAGTGTATAATATAATACACAATCATAGACTCTGCAATGGGAAATTCAGACAACACGACAATATGAGCCTGTCTAAAGACTTGTCATCAGTACATAGCAATTCTAAGAAGTTATAGAGCAATAAGCTTATATTTATAATATACATGAGTTAATGGAAGGACATTATTATCTTCTGATTATTATAGTACCTTCATGGAAAATCAATATGATATAAAGTGTGCTGCTTCTATCCTCTCAGCAGTAAAAGATGCATGGTGGGCACCTTCTTCCAAACTGACCACCATGGTGTGTGCTTCAGATAATTAATCTTTTCTTCTCCTCTCTAGAAATGCTTTCTTCCTTCACCAGGGATAGGAAGTTCACCCAGGACACCTTTCCATGCTGTCATTTGTCATTCCAACCACATAAGGAAAGAGAAAAAGCAAAATTGGACTTTTAATTTATTTGCAAGCTTATATATAGCTTAGTTTTACTTTTCATACAATAACTATAACTCCTGATTGGTCTGGTAGATGTTGAAACCCAATAAAATAACCACCACAGCTTTCTGCCCTGAATCTCACCTCCAAATCAACACACAAGCCAGGGTGATTTCTCTCTTCAATAGCAAATGTAACCAGAGATAAAATTAAGTCTGCTCTGCATGCTTTTTATGTGCATGTGGTTTCCAGGGAAACCTCACCCTCATCCTAAATGTTAGGATAGTAACTGGTGCCCCTCAGTTTCTGGCTTTGAACACATTAAGAATGTTCATGGCATCAAGGAAAGAGGTAAAGAAACTATTAAAAGAAAACAAAAACAGAAGTTTCTTTTAAAACTGAATTCTATTACTTTTTAAAGAGATGCATTTTAAATTATAGTTAAAAGGGGCCACAGAAAATGGAAGAGTAACTCTAAAATTTGACTGAGTGGAAAACAAAAGGAATCCTTTGTTCAGGTGCACAAACAAATGGATCTGTATTTTAGGGTGCCTTTTTTAGAGTTCAAAGTAAGGGCAAGAGAGTAAGTTGCGAGTTTGATGCTTCAATGACCTGAATTTCTTTATTCTGAATGAAGGAGAGTCACAGGAGAGGGAAATGACATGTTAAAAAATTCTGCTTAGTATAGTAATAGAGCCCCAAAAAATGAACTAATGAAAATAAATTGCCTTAACTCACAAATTTGCATAAATGTGGATATATATTAATGATGAGGATTATGAAATAATGACAAAAACAACCACAATTACTATAGCAGTGCAGTTTTTCACTTGAATAAATGGTATGGTTTACTTCCTTCTGAAGCATTGCTTTCTCATATTATCCTTGTCCTTTTTATTTCCTTTCTACCTATGCAAAAATCTACTTTTTATTTCGGGCCTGCCTCATATCTCGTGTTTGCCAAATAACATTTGCTTTATTTCTCTCCTCAAATTCACTTACAAATGATAAGATATTTTGGATAAATTTTATATCTGCAAAAGATAACTTTCTAAGCTACTTACTACTAAGCTACATACTAAACTATTACAGCTTCTTTGACCGTAACATGTTATCACTGGGCAATATTTCTTCTCTACAGTGAAATATTCTCTAGATCATGACCTTCTACTACTGGAATGTTATTTTAAAAATCAGTTCATCAACTTTAATAAGGCAGGGATGGGAACATGCTTCCAATGGCAAGAAGAAAAATAAAAGGAAGGAGAGGCAGATGAAGAGTGATTTAGAGAGAGAGCCTTGTGCAAAAGTCAAGCATAGGCTGTGTTATGTGACACCCCAAGGGGCTCTGATCAAGAATTAGAGCATGGCAGGCTCTGATATGATTAGTGAGTTCTCCCCATGTGCAAGAATAAAGAATGGAAAGGAGGGAACACATTGCTTCCTTTAAAACAGCTCTGAAAAAAAAAAAAAACTGTCCCCATTGTGTAGGCTTAGGGAGAATTCAGAGAGAAACAAAATATTCATTCGAAAAACATGTTGACATGGATTTGTTGTTTATTTCTTTTATTCGTGTGTCCTTCTGGAAAAACTTAGTCACATTTTCCTTTATGTTTGGATTCTCATCACCTAGCATAATCCTTGGCACAAAGTATATGTCCATAACATGTTTCTTTGATGAGTAGGAGGATGAGACAGTAAAAGGATTATAGGCCATCTCAATCCTAACTCAGTTGTTCTAGAATTGGTGTTAACCCAGACCTCAAAGCACAGCATAGTGATTAGATTGAGAATCATGAGAAAAGAGGTGATTCTAATCCAGGCAGTCTGAGTACAAATCGAGTTGAAAACACCGAAATCTCCTGAGTACAGCAGTGGTATATTTTTAAAATTAATCTTTTCTAATTCTGGCAACCAATCTAGATCATGTATGATTTGAATTAAAATATTAGACCTGAAATTTTAGTTTTGTCATATCCTTTATTAACTAACTGAATAATTGTGATCTTTTCTCTCATGCTGCGAAAATGCCAACATTTTAATTCCTCCAAGCCTCCCAGTACTGATGGGTTCTTATTGCAGAGTCAAACCCCATGACTTTATTTTACCAATATCTAAGAAACAGAATGATTACATTTACGTCAATCATCTTGAATAATAGAGACAAAAATAACTGCATTATTGCAAAATAAATGTATTTCACTTTCTAGAGAAGTGTCTGTGATTTGCAACATTTATCTGTGATAATGTAGGAGATAGTCAGTCACATGACAACATTCTATTCTGTTGAGTCAGAGATGGCACATGAACAATTTTTCAGAGGACAAGCAGAAAAGTGGCTAATGACTTCAGAACTTGTCAGTTTCTTTTCAATACACAAAGTGTTCCAACAAGGAGAATCGCTCAATTGTTTAACATGATCACAGTGTTGCCACGTACCAAATGGTATGCGTTGACTGATGGGACAAGAAACCAAGACTCTTATTTAGGCATCTTGTTTTTTCTGGGTGTTTCAACAAGCTTCAGCACCTATATAGCTTGTGGTTTAAACTGAAATTATAGCTACAGGTTGACATAACATAATTTTGCAGTCTTTACAATTAGGTCTGTCTAATAGGCAAGACTGAAATTGGCCATTCTGTAAAAAAAAAAAAAAAAAAAGGAAAAGAAACTGATAAAAAAGAGGAATAATGGTTTATTAACTTGTATTTCTCTTGACAACCATATGGGTTATGCAGATTTACAAATACTGGTTCCAGTTTTTAAGGCCATTTAATAAATAACAAGACATTGCATTAATGGATATTTTATTGGCTCCTACTTCCTAGTATGCATAGATACCAGCTAATATGAAAAACATCTAATAAGATGTTATAGCTAGTTAGATGTCTACTTTTTTATTTAAAACATCTTAAGAATATAGTTATACTAACTTACTGTTTCTGTAAGGCATGGGAAATATCTTCCTTCATTGTTTCCTAAATAGCCACAAATACTGGCTAGATATAATAAAGACTCTCAGTAAATCATTTGGGGTTGGTTGAGTGACAGGGGTCTTTGTCGTTTGTCCAACATTTATATGTCACTTTTCCAAATGTATTATATCTATCAAATTAGTTAAACAATAATGATGTATTTTTTCATTTTATTGTTTCATGTAACCCACCCATTTAGTTGTTTTGGATGGATCTATTGGAAAAATACAGTTTTCCATCTTATTAAAATTACAATCTCTCCACAGTAAGTAAGTTAAAAACAGCTGAACAAAAACACTTCAAACTTGGCAGGTGGCTAGGACTCCTGAGGAATCATGTCACAGCTAAGTTTCAAAGAAATATTTGAAATTAAAGTTTAGAGCTTTTAACGGTCCCTTCTGAGTCCAAACTCTTGGCAGATGTCAAGGTTTTAGGAAATCATTTTGGAAGACAGGAAACTAGCCCAACTCTCTTTTCACCCCTGCCCAGACTGATTAAAACAGTGACTAAATCAGCAATAGAAATTGAGAGAGAGGAATCCTACCATTACAACTCAGAAAGATTTTCAGTTTTGTGGCCTGATGAGTAAGACATCAAAGGTGGTATGGTGCAATTAGAATCATCTTGACCAGAGGTTAGTCTTAACTATTTGATCATTAGTTGCATACATTTAGAAAACTTCCTTAATCTTCTTTGGGTTTCAGTTTTCTCATGTGTTCGATGTATATCACAGTGATAGCAATTGGGCTTTAATTGTAATGTTTTTAAGATACTTGGAAAAATATAGGAAATTAAAATTATGTTGCATACCACCAACCATCACCCCCCCCCAGGGCAGTACACAGAATTATTGGATTGTCTCAAAATTGTTATTTGGTTTTGTTAGTATAGACTTGACTTAAGTGATAAAAGAATTTGAACTGACATCATTCTCAAATCCAGCAGTTGTAATTTTGTTTATTCAGAGCCAGGGAATACGCACCGCAAAATGAGTCACTTGAAGACTGATGTCAAGATGATAAAATTAGCCATGAGATCAATCTGGTTTGGGTAATCAGATGATCAACATATCTGACCCAGACAAACTAATTTCTAATTATTTCCATTTTCAACTTTGTTAGCATTTGAGTTTTCTCTAAGATTATGCAATCCAAGCCACATTGACTTGCAGGGAAGAAATGAAGCAACAGATAAGAAATATAATAGCTAAGATAATATGTATTAAAAATACAAGCATAATTTAAGTGTTTAAGAGAAAAGTACAATGTTCATTATCGCCACCATCAGCATATTTGTTACACACAGAATGAACAAGGTATTTCAGAGCACAATGTGATACAGATGTCTTAGATTACCACAGACAACTGATAATCTTAAAAGGAGTATTTATCATGACTCAAGTGAATAGTACAGATGAATGATGGTAACAGAGTTCAGAGAAAGGAAATGATTATTAGGAGCAGGGCAGTCAGAGAAGGTCTCAGAGCACAGACTGTCAGTGAGCAAACAAATATACAATCACCCAGCACAAATGATGAAGTTTGCATAATTTTCTATGTATACTTTATGCCAAAGGATACTGGGATCAAAAGAAAGGGCTATCTGGGAAATAGGAGTTGGTTGAAACAATGAGTTAGGGTTAAAATAAACTAAATGGCAATTGAACTGAAATGAGGAGAAGCTAGCTAGACTTATTTGCAATGTTCAAGGGTATATGATGACTTTGGATGGGATCCAAATTGACCTCAGGATCCAAATTAACTAAGCTTAACTTTCCTAGTTAGGCTACAAAATTGTGGTTATAGGATGGACTATTCAGGTTAAAAAATAACTCTGGTTAGCAATTTGGAAGAATAGGAAACATAATTGGGCATGGTGGCAGAGAGTGGCTGGGCCATAGTGCAGGGCAGGATCATAATCAAGAGAATACAGAGGGAAAATGAGCAATCTCCACTCATGCAGACTAGAGTATCGTGGATGCTACTGACATATGTTTTAATCTCACTGGATATTAACAGTCACTAACCACAGTCAGTCATGACTGAGATCTTGAATATATTGCTAAACTGGGTTTTCATTTACAGAAGAGTTCTATTTCTCTTGGAATCCAATGTTTTGTTACATTTTTGTGCATCCCAGAAAGTAAGGTTTGGGGCAGAGAAGAACTGACTTTGTGTTGTCCACTTGGGACTGTTAGTCACTCATTCTGAATTGTCACTGAAATCTCCAGCTAGCATTAAGCAGCAGGTGGAGAGTTGGTAGGGGGGCTATTTAAGAGTTTTCTCCTTCACTGGTGGAAGTGATTTTCTAGTTCATAGCCCAAGTAGTCCTATAGTTAGTCCAAAAGAGTAGTTAGTATAAAATTATAGATTCCATTTTCCAAATCACATCTGTTCTGCACGGCAGATGTTAATTTTAGAGATTAACATCACTGTAAGACTAATTTTATTAGCACATTATAGGATACTGTACTAATTCAACATATACACACATACACTATATATATCTATATATATTGAAAATTGATCCTGACATTGCTTGGTTTGGGGAAAATGACATTTCTAAGACTTACTCAAAGTAATTAACCTTGTTATTTCCTAAGCCTTTCACTCAGTTTATCTACACAGATCTGTGCTGCCAACATTTTATTGTCAGATGCCTGCTAGACAACTGACAGGAGACAATGGATCAGCAATTCTGAGCCCACAGAGCTCAAGAGCCACTTAATCAGAGCATAGTGCACCGGCAGTGCTGTGGATAGAGATTCCTTTGAAATAGCTATACCACAATGCAGACTAGCTACTAAATGACAAGACTTTATGCATAACCCAGGAAGAGAACAAAAGCTGGCTATTCCTGCTATCAGACACATGCTTTTAATAGTTATTAATACTTTATGTTGACATAAAACCTTTACTTCTTTTCATCTCATATCTCATTTATTCTTCCCTACTCATGAGTCATATATAACACCTTATCTTTATTCTATAGTTGTGGGACTATAGTCAAGAGATATGTCCATATTTCATCTTGGCAATGAATAAACAGAAAATACAACCCAATTCCTTACCTCTTAGACCTACTCTTTTCCTACTGAAAGACATTGGTTGCCAACTAGTCTCAATGATGTTGGGAGATAAATTTATTGCTTAGTTACTATGCCACATTTTGTCTATTCCTCAATTCCCAAATCAATAACTCATAAAAATACATTTTTAAATAATTTAATATTTACATGAAAAACTTTTTAAAATCGAAAACATTATAATATTTACCTAAATGTAGTTCATTAGGAGGAATGTGGCTTAGAACTCATAGTTTTGTGATCATTTCTTTCAGTCATAAGACATTTTCAGTCATTTGAACTTAAATATTAATCAAAACAGGAAACTAGTTACCACTCTATGAGTTGCTGCATTGGGTTCTTGGTAAGAATAAATAATGGTTAAAAATTTCAATGAGTCAGGCCGGGCTCAGTGGCTCAGCCTGTAATCCCGCACTTTGGGAGGCTGAGGTGAGTGGATTGCCTGAGCCCGCGGGTTCGAGACCTGCCTGGGCAACTTGGCGAGACCTCATCTCTACAATAAATAAATTAAAAAAAAAATTAGCCAGATGTGGTAGCGCACGCCTGTAGTTCCAGCTACTTGGAAGGCTGAGGCAGAAGGATCACCGGAGCCCAGCAGATCGAGGCTGTGGTGGCCGGGAGTGGCCACTGCACTCCAGTCTGGGCAACAGAGTGAGACTCCAACTCAAAAAAAAAAAAATTTCAATGAGTCTTTATTCCTTTACTCAAAGAACTTGCAACTGCATTAGACTGACATTCATGAGTCACCTAAAGAACATCTTATAATACATTTTAAAATGTATATATAAATAGAAAAATCTAAGCATTGATGAAATATGCAGTATCAAAATAGTCAACATAATATGAAGTCAATTAGTAAAGATAATTTATAAAGATATTTGAGGTAGTGCACGCCTGTAGTGCCAGCTACTTGGAAGGCTGAGGCAGAAGAATCGCCTTAGACCAGCAGGTCAACGCTGGGGTGGCCGTGAGCGTGCCACTGCACTCCAGCCTGGGCAATGGAGTGAGAGTTCAATTTAAATAAATAAATAAATAAATGAATAAATAAATATTTGAGTCTTTTTCCATAGGGCACTTAAGATTTGGAATTCTAGAGTGGTATGTGTACATGTGTTTTACATCAATGGAAGAAAATGAGCAGAGAGTACCATTAACAAATCCTGTGCCCAAGTCAATAGTCAATCTCTTAAAATTGTCACCCTTATTTATAGGACACCAGACAACTTATACAGAATTACATTAGTGATTTTCAAAACATTATTCTATAGAATGCTTAAAACATATGATGTAGAATCAGGTTGGCTTAAGTTTGAATCATAGCTATTTTTATATCTAATATGTATTTGAGCAAGAAAATAAAACTATCTGAACTCATCTATAGCGTTTGAACAATTTTGCTTACCTCCCCCAAAAATTCAATGATACAAAGACAAAATTATCTAAGGTATATAAGTATTTAAGTGCAAATAAATATAAACTTACTGTCTCTAGGTACAACTATGTCTGTAGACATGTCCATAGCCCATATAAATATTTCTGTTTGAGTCTGTTTATGCATGTGTGTGCACACAACAACATTGGTTTAAGTCACCTGGATATTTATTTTTGGATTTGTAGCCTATGTGAAGTCCTGAGCATAGGACCTGTCGTCATGGCTCTATGTTATCATCTGAGCAGATGTCATAGTATTATCTATTAAAGATAGTGGTAAAACTTCTTGTTGCTTTTATTAAAAGCACTTAAAACTATTGGACTGCATTTTAATTGAATTTTGCAAACTTCCAACTTTTTGAGCATGTGATATCAGTAGATTAGACTGGACACATGTATATTACTAATGCCCTAATTTTCCTCTTGCCAATTGCCTTTTCTGAGCTCAAATTCTATGTTTCTATTTTTAAATGTATAGCATCATGTGGCATATTCCCTAGTTAACGTTCATCTTCCACTAATTTATTTTCCACTAGCTTTCTTCTTAATAAAATTAATATGTCTGTTATGTAGCTAAGTGCTTTGTAGTGCAAACAACTGTTTATGTGTATCCTGCTTACAGGCATCTCAAAGACTTCTGGAGAGTGACATATTCTAAAAGAATGAATGGATTCATTGCTATGTTATGATAGCAAGAGTGTTTGATTTTGGTTCAGATGAAAATCTTGTGCAGATTTCAGTCACCCTCTTTTTGCATATCACCTCTAGACTTCTAGATGTCTGGGATATCTTGCTCTAAATGGTGAAATTTGAAAGATATGGACCACTGAAAGAGAGATGGGGCACAGACAGTCATCACTTCTCCGGGATAGCCAATGGGGTATGTTTTGGTTTTGGTCAATTAAAATATGAACTAGAATCCCTGCCTTAAAAGCTTTTAACTTTAAGAGATACATTCTTTAACATTTATAAAGATGTGGGTTTATTTCAAATTTGAAATTGAGACTTAGTTCTGCAGCTGATCAGAGATAAGAAGGATTATCTCAGATTTAGTATCAAGAAATTTGAGTTAGACATGGAGGAATGAGTAGAACTTTAAGGCATATTTACCAGTAAAGTTAGGACAATAGACTGTAGTAAACAAAGGAAATAACATCTTTAAAAGTCAGCAAAATAAGAAAACAATGTTTTGTTGATCTTTCAATATTGGTTGGAGTACAGTTTTATTTGTGAAGAGCGTACAGTATGTTTGGTTGGATAGATGCTATGCTGGAGAAATATTTTGCTGTATTTTTAATAATAGGCTTAGTTTTATTACTTAAATTTGCATTCATTCAATGTATAGTTTTTTGAGTATTTACTCTTTGCCAGGAAATCTATTCGGGATATTTTGGCAAATAATGTGGATTAACTCATACACACACATTACTTGCTTTAAAATAATAAATAAAGGTTTTGTTTGCTTGCGTCCTTATTTATTTTTTAATTTTTAACTGAGAAACTTTGAAGTAGAGGTTTCCTAATAATACAAAATTGAGCAGAATAATCTGGGACACTCAACAAAGGTGATAGGTGGCTCTTCATGTCTGTTCATTCTTTGCTTCAAAGTCTGAAAAAAAAGCAATCAGTCTAAAAATCTTTCCTTCTAATATGACCTAATTTTCCTTTGCTATAAAAGTTAAAGAGCTGTGTCAATGCAAGTTTCTCTGTACATTTTAAAAATGGCATTTGGTATCTGTTGAGAACTTATCACAAAATTTTTTAAAAGCAAACATATCTAAGGTTATGGTTTCTGGAAGACCCTGTACTGCCAGGCCTACACTGAAACTACCATGGGAAACTACCTCTGCAGCCTCACACTTGATGGCAGTGTTCTGCAGCAAATCTTGGGAAAATGCTCAGGCAATGGCTCAACCTGTATTCAGATTTATTAGGAAGTCAGGCTCCATTTGAATGTGTACATTATTCTTATTGAGAATCATCAATGCTTTGTCAAACTCTACAAATGTCTTTTAAATGATCATGAAAGTAAAAAGACAGTGAAATGTGGGAGCCGAGGCTTAATACCATCGTAATAATTTTCAACCTTAAATCTGAGATTCCCAATCATCCGACAACAGAAAAAGCACAATTAGCATGCAAAATACAAGAAAATAATAGCGACCACAGACTCTTCCTAGGTCACTGTTCTTGTTTGTGTTCCCTGGCTACCCTGGCAAGAAGAGGGCAGGAAATGAGAGTTTAGAGATTGCTTTATATAGTCTTTCAGTCTTTGTAATTTTGTCACTGTAGAATCCAAATCTTTTACAAGAACAGGGTTTTCAAAGAGAAAAAAATAATCTGATAGGAAGATGAAATTGTCTAAGGTATATGCAAATATTTAAGTATAAATAAAAGTAAGCTTGCTGTCTATAGACACAGCTATGTGTAAATCTGTGTGTCTGTGTCTATGTATGCACGTGTGTGCGCACAAAGACATTAATTTAACTCACCCGGGTATTTATTTCTGGATACGATTGTTGGAACTACATCACACAGGCATCTACATTTCTATCCCAAATGTTGTTTAAGACTGTAGATAATTAAATATATGAAGTTGCATCGGGAAGCAGAATCAATAGCAGGTTTTTTAGTTTAAAGTTTGTACCTATTCATAGTTATGGCATTTGTTAGTTTTAGAAGAAATTGTTACTGATTAAATTTATTCAGTACTTTACTCAGATGCAGGAAGTACTTAAATTTGGCTGCCATTATTAAGCAAACCATAGCCTCAGTTTGGCACTGCTTCTCAGGTAGGAAAAAGGCTACAGAGTAGTCTACACAGGATAAAGTAACATGTTGGTTTCCCAAGCATATAATCTTCACATCATGTAATAATAAAATCGACCCCCAGTACACCAGCCATATTTGTTTTCTTCCAGAAATAACGTTCAACCTTAACCAATCATTTAGTTCTTACAGATCATTGGTCCCAAAAGAAGCTGGATGAAAGCATATAGAGCAAGATGATAACCACTTATGAGTCTTGAATTTATAAAATAGTTAATAATACTGATAATTAGCATTTCTGTGGACTTGCATGTTCCAAGGCATGTTTACTACTCTCTGTCTCTTTCTACTTGTTTCTTTCTCTTCTTTTCTTGCAACAGTTATGTAGAAAGAAGTATGGCAGGTTTTATTATAATTCTTGTTTTGCAGATGGAGAAACAAAAATAAATAATTAATTTGCTTTAACAGATTGAGAGACTGCTGAAAGGAAGGGTCAGGATGTGAATGCAAGCCTCCTGACATTTTGAGCAATATTCATTGAATATCACAATCTTATGATCTGGCTTTTAATTTAAAATAATTAGCATACCAAGGTGCCATATTTTGGGGTAAACTTCCCTGGGATCCTTCAGCAATGTCCATAGAGCTGGTTTAACTGAACTTCATTCACACCTAGCTAGTTTCCTGAGCTAAGTCTCCACTCAAAAATGTATGCCTAAGTTAGAAGTCCTGTAGGTTTTGTTCACCATATCTATATGACCCTATTTGAAATAAGTCAAATCAGAACAAATTTAAAGACAGTTTATAGCTCCTATTTTTTTGTATGAGTTTCCATGCAACAATATCATTCCAGGATTCACCTTTATCTTAAATATCCTACCCAAATATAGACACAATAAATGGAAGATTTTTTTTTTTTTTTAGTCAGAATCTCACTCTGTCGCCCAGACTGGAGTGCAGTGACATGCTCACAGCCATTGCAGCCTCAACTTGCTGAGTTCTGGTGATCCTTCTGCCTCAGCCTTCCAAGTAGCTGGAACTACAGATGTGTGCCACAACACTTGGCTAATTCTTCTGGGTTTGTTGTAGAGACAGGTCTCACAAATTGCCCAGGTTGATCTAGAACCTCTGGACTCAGGCAGTCCTCTTGCCTCAGTCTCCCAAAATGCTGGGATTACTGTCTTGAGCCACCGTGCCCAACCAGAAAGATTTTACTTTTTACTAAATATGGCTAAATTAATATTAGCATTTTATTGTATTGCATTATTTCAAAGCATTTTTTTCTATTCAATTTCTCTAGATATAGGAGTTAGTTACTACAGCTCCCATTGTGTAACTAAAGAAATAGAAATCTAATGATTCGCTAAGGTCTTAACACCCAATTTGTGGCTGAGACAATGCTAGAATTCATAATCTTATTCAAAGTTCCCTGATCTGTAAAGTACTTAAAAGAGTTTCCTCAGTCTAGTTACCAATCTGGCATATCTTACAGTTACCTTTTTAGCCACAACTGCAGTCTGACTAAATACTCAGAGGGGTGTCCCCAGCAGCTGGTATTGTCAAGGCTTTAGTTTGATATGGGGTCTGAAAGGTGGAGATTTGAATGGAAAGCCAAGAAATTTTGTTTAGGAATTCCTTTCTAATCAACTCATTCCTTCATCAAAAGATGAGCAATGTTTACTGCTTGTCAATTGTGTGCCAGACTCTGTACTTGAGGTTTATAATTCAGAGTAAATAAGACACATCATTTGCCTTTATTTTCCCTGTGTTCTCAAAGTCTTTATGGTTTCCCCATCCCCAGCTTTCATAGCCCTCTGATCCTCCCACCATAACTCTTTCTCATACTCATACTTGAACATATAGAAACTTGTTTATAATCATGTGTTGTAAAATTAAAAGAAAAGATATTTTGGGGCAAAGGATGCTTTGAGAAAGGAAACAGAGGCAAATCTGGGTTCCAGGTGTTTCAAGAGCAGTTGCACATATACCAAATAAAATCAAAGCAATAAAAACCGCTGACAATTTCCACACAGATATAGACTAGCCTCTTACATGTGTAAGGCCCAAGGAGACAGTGCAAATGGAGGATTGCAGCCTACTCCCCTTCTCTTCCCATTAACCTCCCTTTTGTTCCACACTGTAAGGAATCTTGGCTATGTGGTTATACCAAGCCTTTCCTCTCACTGTCAGTCCCTCAAACTGCTAAGCAGTTTATCTTTGGCTATTTCACCTGGTTGTCATTGTAGCCCTGGGAAGGACATTCTGAGAATGATGCTCATTTTGGTCCTAGAGATGGGCACGGGGCCTTTGAGAAAAGAAGAATGCATGTGGGTTAGAAGAGGGAATGCTGGACTTCAGGAAGCACATCTTCTCAGTCCCAAAGTCTTCTCAAACCCTGGGAAGAGTCACAGCCAAAGAAGGATCAGTTAGAATCCTCTAAAGTCTCCAACTTTTTTGGCATTAGGAACAGGTTTTGTGGAAGACCATTATTCCATGGACAAAGGGGAATTGGATCATTTGGGCGTAATTCAAGTACATTACATATATTGTGTACTTTATTTCTATTATCATTACATTGTAGTATATAATGAAATAATTATATATCTCATCATAATGCAGAATCAGTGGGAGCTCTGAGCTTAATTTCCTGCAACTAGATAGTCCCATCTGGGGTGACAGGAGACAGGACACCCGAAGTGTTTTGCTTATGTCCAGTCTACTGCATAATCTCATTTTGGTTGCTGTCACTGCAGAAAACCCTGAACCACAAAAATAGGATGTTAGCAATGGAGGCAGAATTTTCAGTGCTGATCTGACAGGAGGCGGAGCTCAGACAGTAATGCAAGTTATGAGAAGTGGCTGCAATTACAGATGAAACTTCTCTAGCTTGCCACTCACATCCTGCTGTGTGGCCTGGTTCATAACAGGTTTGGGGGTTGGGGACCCCTACTCTAAAGTATAACCTCCTGGGCAGGAGTCAAAGTATGGCACTATTCAGGCCTTTTCCTTAGAAGAATTAAAATTAAGGCAAAATTTTTCCCCAGCTTTGTCGCTCACTTTTATTTATAGTTTTCTTTTGTTTGTTTGTTTGTTTGTTTTCAATTTGTTCTTCAGATTTTTAGAATTCCACAGATTGGCCACTGAAAGGTCTCCATCCCCATCCAGAACTGCTCTCTCAAGAAATTTCTTCATACCCAGTACTTTTCCACCCTTCTTGCATCTCATTAGTCTATATATATATAGGTTGTCTACCCAATATGTCTGTGAATCTATAGGGACTAAATCACTTAAGAAATGCAAAATCTTAGTTCCCATCCCCAGAACTACTGAACCAAAATCTACATTTTAGAAAAATTCCCAGGTGATTTGTACGCACATTAAAGTATGAAAGGCACTGATCTAACATACCTATTTTACAAAGAGATATAAATGACTTACAATAACTGGATGCAATCCTTGCTTCTAAGATAAATGTCAAATATTTTATATTTTTAAATGAAGTCAATCTCAACTGTTGTGGCAATCAATGAGTTTATGCCTCACCTTGCCTTGCATATATATATATCTCAAATACATGGTCAAAAAATAATGAGTAAATGAATTTTTTTCAGCAAACTTCGGTGTCTCACCATGTTGGTCACTTTGTGGGTGACTCTGTAACCAGTCACAATACTACTACAAGGGCCTCCACAATTGTAAAACCACACTTAATCGCCATGTATTTTTTGCCAATACATCTAGAAAGCTCCTTGTACTTCTGCCAGTGACTGGGTACTAAGTAATTAGTGGAGTCTCATTAGAACTGTAGCGGTATAAGAGGTACTATATTTTCAAAAAATGAGAGTAGTTGAATAATTTTCTAAAATTTGTGGTTGCTGAAACAAAGATAAGTATAAAAAGAGTTTTAAAAAATCATATTGACCCAAAGTATAAAAAGGTAAATAATATTTACAGGACAGAGAGTGAGAGTAAGAAAACATCAAGGAGTATAAGAGTACTCCAAAGTATATGTTAGAGTAGTGTAAAATATAGGTGTCAAACTTTAAGAAGTAAGAATAGATTACAAAGGAAATTAAACAATTACAACTAACTGAAATAAATAACAATGGTAGAAATGGGACAGATAAATTTGAAACTGCAATGAGTAAAAATGGCCTAAGCTTACTAATTTAAAAAGATAGATAAAATGACAAAAATGCCAGATATTTTCTGCTTATAATACTGAAAGAATGAAACTATGAAAATGAAAGTGTATTTTTAAAGCAATATTAGGCTGATACTATCCAAGTTATAGTGGGTATTCCTAGGTATACATTTGCCAACAGAAAATATTATGCTAACTTTAGGCAAAGAAAACAATTACCTAATAATAAGAATTTCAATTAACTAAAGTATATAAACATTTAGAATGTATTTAATGTTATCACTAGAGAAAAAAAGTTCAGTCTTAGTGGGAGATTACAGATGAACTGGAAAATACAAAAGGCAGAACACCAGAAAACATAGACGACTGAAAAAATATAAATGAACAGAACTTTCTTAAAAATATACATCAAATTTTTCTCCCAACATTGAAAGATATATATTTTTCTCAACAAACATGAACATTTAGAATTTTTGAGCATTGACATGACAACACAAGTAGAAAATCTTACACCTGACAATTTGAATTTTAGATTTTCAGATTGCAGATGCTCCAGCTGTACAGTTATTCTTGTGATGCTACTGTGCAGTCTAGTTACCCTAAACATATTATTTGTATTATTGTATTAATGGTGTATCATTTTTAAAACTGTTAAGCACTTATGTGTGAATACGTGTAAGAAAGTGATTGCTTATCAGTAACATAAATTCAGAGTCATTCAGCGAAATAATGGAGATGCCAAACAGCTGCAGATTGTCCATGTGGATGGTTGAGAGAGTGATACCTTCACATTTTGACTGTTCAGTGTATACACACTGCGCCATGCACAAAATTATTTAAAATGTTGTATAAAATTACCTTCAGTCTATTTGTTATAAGGCATGTATGAACCTCAAATGAATTTTGTGTTTAGAAATGGATCCCCTTCACAAGACACTTGTTATATACATAGATACATATTCAAAGTTTTAATAAGTAAAATCCCAAACATTTCTCATTCTAAGCATTTGGATAAGGGATATGCAACCTGTAATGCTAAATTGCCCATGGATTCAATAAAGAATTGTAATAAAAATTTAATTATCCCTAGAAATAAAAGATAATGCAAATACCTCATACAAAAATTAAAGTTAGATAAAATATTTTTAAAAAATTAAAAATCAATTAGAATAAAGTAGATAGGCCGGGCTCGGTGGCTCAGCCTGTAATCCTGCGCCTTTGGGAGGCTGAGGTGAGCGAATTGACTGAGCCCGCGGGTTCGAGACCCGCCTGGGCAGCGAGACCTCATCTCTACAATAAACCAAAAAATTAGCCGGGCGTGGTAGCGCATGCCTGTAGTTCCGGCTACTCGGAAGGCTGAGGCGGAAGGATCACCGGAGCCCAGCAGGTCGAGGCTGCGGTGGCCGGAAGCGGCCACTGCACTCCAGTCTGGGCGACAGAGTGAGACTCCAACTCAAAAAAAAAAACAAAAAAAAAAGAATAAAGTAGATAAAAATAAAAGCATTAATGAGAAATAATGAAATTTCAGAAACAAAATCAAATATATAGAGGAAAAATCCAAAATGCCAAAATTGGTTTCTTTGATTAAATTAATTCCACAGGTCAATTAAGAAAATAAGAGCAAAGCTACAACTAAATGATAGCATAATAAAAGGGGGAATATGCTACTAATCAGTTAGACATTTAAAAAGCAATAGCATAATAAAATCAACAATTGTATGCCAATTTGAAGACTTGAATCAAATGAATTTCTAGGGAAAAGAATGACTCTAGAAGAAATAAGAGGTCTATGTAAATTTGTTACTGTTAAAAAAAATTTTAAGCTCTTGTTACCAGAATATAAGACTAAACTTTTCAGAGATTTATCATTCGCTTTTTGTACAATCTTTCAGTAAATAGAAAAAGAGCACGCTATTCCAGTTCATATAGACATCATCAAAATCCTGATATTAAGCCAAATACATTATGAGAACTTAAATAAAAATCTATTTAGCTCATGACTGAAAATAAAAGAATCCTGAACATATTTAACAAACCAAATCTAAGATTGTATAAAAATGTAGTACAACATGACAAAATCAGAATTATCCAAGTCATGTGAAGATTGTTTAATATTAGATGATTTATATATACAGTTTAGTACATTAACAGAAAAAAAGAGGAGAAAGATAGACTTTTGAACAAATTCCACATCCATTTATAACAAAATATTTTAGTAAGTAAGGAGGAGAAGATATCCCCCATAACTGCAAAAATAGTATTCATGTAATTTAAGAGCAAAGGCTATTATAAACAACCATTTAAAATATCACCTCCAATATCATAAATGAGAAAATGATACATATATTTTCTATTGTACATTATATTGAAGGTGCTATCCCATGCAATAAAACAAGAAAAAAAATTGAGGCAAAAAGTTTAAAAAGAAAGAAGCACAATTCTAATTTTTTGCAGAGGATGAGGTATTTCCATAGAAAGCACAGATAAAATTTTAGATATATTGGCAAAAACAGTAGATGAGAAATAGACCAATTCACAAACATGCTGACGTTTTTGATAAACTCAGAGTCTATAAAAGTATTAAACAAAAATCCAAAGGATGTGGTAATCCTAGTCATTACAATTGATAAATTCAGGACCATAATAATGAATGAATAAGGCTGCAACCAGCATGATATAATAGACCTTCTTTCTTTTTTCCTTTTTTTATAATCAATATTTTTAAATTATGATATTGTGGGGGTTCCGTTAAGGTTTAGTTATACAAATATGCCTCGTTCAGGCACCCTTGTTGATAAGAAGTGCCTCCCCGTCCCCAGGCAGATATTTACTACCATTAATCCCATCTCCCTTCCCCTCCCTCCTCATAGTTTCCCACCACTGTCAGTCATTTTCTTATAGTATTACATTGGATGTTCAAGATCCACTATATGAGTGAGAACATGTGATACTCAGATCTTTGTTTCTGTGAGAAGTCAGTCAGTATTATAGACTCTAGTTCCATCCAGGTAGCTGCAAAATTCATGATTTTGTTCTTTTTTATGGCTGCGTAGTATTCCATTGTGTATATGTACCACATTTTTTAATCCAGTCCTCTTTTAATGGGCAGCATGGTTGCTTCCAGGTTCTTGCTATTGTGAACAATGCTGTGATAAACATTCGTGTGCAGGTATCTTTTGTATAAAGTGATTTGAGTTCTTCAGGGTATATTCCCAGTAGGGGGATCACAGGGTCGTATGGGAGGTCAATATTTAGAGGTTTTAGGTATCACCATACTGTTTTCGACAGAGGTTGCATTAGTTTGCACTCCCACCAACGGTGAAGTGTTCCCTTTTTCGCCACACCCTTTCCAGCAACTGTTATTTTTTGAGTTATTGGTAATTGCCATTCTGACTGAAGTTAGGTGGTATCTCAGTGTGGTTTTGATTTGCATCTCCCTTATGATTAGTGAGGTTGAACATTTCTTCATGTGTCTGTTGGCTGCTCAGATGTCTTCCTTTGAGAAGTGTCTGCTCATATCTTTTGCCCACTTTATAATGGGTTTTTTTTTTTTTTCTTTTCAGCACATTTGAGTTCCTTGTAGATCTAATATGTTAAGCCATTGTCAGACCTGGAGTTGGCAAATACTTTTTTCCCAGTCTGTAGGCTGTCTCCCTGCTCTCTTGATGGTTTCTTTGTCTTTGCAGAAGCATGTCAGTTTAATGAGGTCCCACTTGTATATCTTCTCTCTTATGATCTGTGGGTTTCAGGCTTTGTTCAGGAATTGGATGCCAGTTCCAATTTCCATGAGGGTATGTCCTTCATTTTCTAAGATTCTTATGGTTTGAGATTTTACATTTAGGTCTCTGATCCATTTAGAGTTAATTTTTGTGTATGGGGATAGATAGGGATCCTGTTTCAATCTTCTGCATGTGGTCAGCCAGTTTTCCCATCACCACTTACTGAATAGGTTCTCCTCTCCCCAGTGGTAGGTGATGGAGGCTTTGTCGAAGAGGAGTTGGTTGAGAAATTGAGGTTTGGCTTCTAGAATCTCAATTCTATTCCATTGGTCTATATGCCTGTTTCTGTACCAATACCAAGCTGTTTTGATTATTGCAGCTTTATAGTAAAGTTTGAAGTCTGGTAATGTGATACCATCTGCTTTGTTTTTTGTTTTTTTGGGGTTTTTTTGCTGAGGATTGTTCTGGCTATTCTTGGTCGTTTGTGTTTCCATATGAATTCCTGTGTTGTTTTTTTCTAGCTCTGAGAAGAATGTTGCTGGTAATTTAATGGGTATTGCATTAAATCTGTAGATTGCCTTAGGTAGGATGGACATCTTCACAATGTTGATTCTTCCAATCCATGAGCATGGGATATTTTTCCATTTGTTTGTGTCATCTTTGATTTCTTTGAGTAGTGTTTTATAGTTTTTATTGTAAAGGTCTTTCATGTTTCTGGTTAGGAAGATGCCAAGATATTTCATTTTTTTTTTTTTTTGTGGCTATTGCAAATGGAATTGTGTTTTTTATTTGGGTTTCTGTTTGTTTATTACTGGTGTAAAGGAATACAATTATCTTTTGCTCATTTATTTTATATCCTGAGACTTTGCCAAAGTCCTTTATCAGTGTAAGGAGGTTTTTGACAGATTCTCTTGGGTTTTCAAGGTACACAATCATGTCATCTGGAAAGAGAGATAACTTGACTTCCTTTTTTCCTATTTGGATACCCCTGATTGCCTCCTCTTCTCTGAATGCTTGAGCCAGGACTTCCAATAGTTTGTTGAACAGGAGGGGTGAGAGTGGGCATCCTTGTCCTGTTCCAGTTTTCAGGGGAAATGGTTCCAATTTTTGTCCATTTAGGAGTATGCTGGGTGTTGGTTTCTCGTAGATGGCTTTTACTATTTTGAGGTATGATCCCTGTATGCCTGGATGTTCAAGGGTTTTTATCAAGAAGTGGTGCTGGGTTTTATCAAAAGTTTTTTCTGCATCTAATGATATAATCATGTGGTTTTTGTTTTGACATCTGTTGATGTATTTAATTACATTTATGGTTTTATGAATGTTGAACCAGACTTGCATCCCAGGGATGAAGCCTACTTGGTCATGATGGATGAATTTTGAGATGTGTTGTTGAATCTCATTCACTAGTATCTTGTTGAGAATTTTAGAATCTATGTTCATCAAAGATATTGGCCTGTAGTTCTATTTCTTTGTTGGGTCTTTACCTGGCTTGGGTATCAATGTGATAACTTCATAAAATGATATGGGGAGAGTTCCATCTTTCTCAATCGCCTGGAATACCTTCAGTAGGATTGGTATCAGCTCCTCTTTAAATGTCTTGTAGAATTGTGCTGGAAAACCATCTGGTCCAGGGCTTTTTTTTGTAGGTAGTTTTCTTATTACATAGTCAATTTCCTTGATTGTCATTGGTCTATTTAGAGTCTAAATTTCTTCTTGTTTCAACCTAGACAGGTTGTGTGATGACAGAAAGTCCTCCATTTCCTTAAGGTTTTCAAGTTTGTTTCCATACAAGTGTACATAGTAGTATCTCATGATTTTTTGTATTTCTTCAGGATCAGATGTGACTTCATCTTTTGTGTTTCTGGTTGTGTTTATTTAGGCTTTTCCTCTCTTTTTCTTGGTCAGTTTAGCTAAGGGATCATCAATCTTGCTTATCCTTTCGAAGAACCAGCTTTTTGTTTCAATAATTTTTCTGTATTATCTTTTTGTCTTCTATGTCCTGGATTTGGGCTTTTATTTTGGAGATCTGGATTCTTCTGCTGAAATTAGGGTTTTTGTAATCTTGTTTTTCCAGCTTCCTTAGGTGGTTTGTTAGGCTGCTAATTTGTGATTCTTCTATTTTCTTCATGTGTGTTTGTAGGGATATAAATTCCCCTCTTACTACAGCTTTTATGGCGTCCCAGAGATTTTGGTAAGATGTTTCTTCATTTTCATTTGTTTCCAGGTATCTTTTAATCTCTGTTTTGATTTCATCATTGACCCAGGAGTTGAATAGCAACATGCTGTTTAGAATTCATGTCTTTGTGGGTTTTGGGGGGACCTTGTTGGTGTTAATGCTTATTTTTATTCCACTGTGGTCCAAGAAGGTGCATGGTAAAATTTTGGTCCTTTTAAATTTGCTTATGCTTTATTTATGGCCACTATGTGGTCGATCTTTGAGTATATTCTATGCGGTGATGAATAGAATGTGTATTCTGTGGTCTTTGGATGGAGGGTTCTGTAGGTATTGATTAGGTCCATTTGATCAAGAGTCACACTGAAGTTTAGGATCTCGTTGCTGATTTTTTGTCCTGATGATCTGTCTAGGGTTGTGAGTGGGGTATTAAAGTCCCCAGCTATGATGATATTGGAGTTGATATCTTTTTTTATTTTACCTGGAAGCTGCTTTATGAAAGTTGGTGCTCCTATGTTGGGTGAATATATGTTTAGGATGGATATTTCCTGTTGATGGATTCAACCTTTTATCATTATGTAGTGCCCTTCTGTATCTTTTTAAATTTTTGATAGCTTAAAGGGTATTTTGTCTGAGATTAAGATCGTGGCTCCTCCTTTCTTTTGTGTTTCATTTGCCTGAAAATTTGTTTTCCATCCTCTTACTTTGAGTCTGTGAGTGTCCTTTCTAGTGAGGTGAGTCTCTTGAAGGCAATAGATTGTTGCCTGGTGATATTTTATCCATTTTGCCATTCTATGTCTTTTCAGTGGTGCATTTAGTCCGTTCACATTCAAACTAATTATTGAAATGTGAGAGTTGATCCTTATCATAATGTTCTTAAAGAGTTGTTGTTCTTCCTGTTTGAGTGTTGTCTTTCTTTTGATTTTAGAATTGGATCATGTTTTTTTTTAATCTTTTACCTGTACTCTTGTGAAGAACGTTGTTGTTCTTTTTTTCCTTTTCTTCTGTGTTCAATGCTTTCTAAAGTGTTTCTTGTAGAGGTGGTCTGGTAGCAGCATAGGTTCTTAGGGATGGGATGTCTGGGAATTGAATTTTTTAAATTCAATTCTCCCTTACTGATGAATCTTAGCTTGGCTGGGTAGGTTATTCTCAGTTGAAATTGTTTATCTTTTAGAACTTTGAAGATAGGGCTCCAAGCTCTCTTAGCCTGGAGGGTTTCTGTAGATAAATCTGCTGCTATTCTAATTGGTCTTCCCTGGTAGGTAGTCTGACCTTTTTCTCTTGCTGCCTTTAGGATTTTTTCTTTTATACCTACTTTGTTTAGGTGAATTGTCTGGGTGTTTGTCTTCTCATTTGTTGTCTTGCAGGGGTTCTCTGAATCTCTTGTGTTTGAATTTTTTATCACTGATGAGATAAGGAAAGTTTTCTCAAAAGATTTCATGAAATGTTTGTTCCAGTGTGTCCTTTGTTTCTCTCTCTGCCTCAGGAAGGCCAATTACTTTTAGGTTCGGTCTGTTGAAGTGATCATTCATCTCTTGAAGGTTTTGTTCTGTCTTTTTGAGCTTCTTTTCTATATTTTTGACAATTTGGGTTAAATCTGTGTTTTGGTCTTCAAGTTCTGAGATTCTTTCTTCTGCTTGGCTAATTCTGCTTTCCATGCTTATGAGTTTTTTATTTATTTCCATCACAGTATTCTTTACTGCTGTTATTTCGGACATCAGCTTCTTCCTATTTTCCTCTTGTCTCACCTCAATTTTTTTTTTATTCTCTCTATTAATGTCTTGATGTCTGGGTTTGTTGCATGTTACATCATTCTGGGGACTCTTCATTGTTTGTGTTCCAGAGTCTATTTTCTCAGTGTCTGACCTCCCAGGGGTCTGTGTGAGACCTATATTCTATTGGTTTTTCTTCATTTGTGTGTTTTTTTCCCTCCTTACTTTTTCCTTCCCTCCATGTCACTGTCTTTAATTCTGTTATTCAGGGGTAGTGGGTTGCTTTTACTTCTGTTTGTTCAGTCTCCTATTCTTCTTTATGTATGCCCTCTTACTTTGCTCAATTCTGGAGTTGCACTGTAGGTTGGCGGTGGTCCTTTTTGCAGTTTTGAGATTTACTCTATGGGGGAGCTGTGATTCAAAATCTATCTGCAAGTCCTTGAATCCACCATCAGGTATATGCATAATTTGAAACCCACTTCCCACTGCCTTGGAATCTGTCCATGAAGTGGGGTTGTAGGTTTACTTCCTGAAATAACACGAGGTTAACAGAGGGAATAGAATGGAGCAGACTATGGGGGAAGAGGGGATAGAGAGAGAGAGGAGTAAGGGGGGAAACAGACGAGTGTACCAACAAGTGGAGAGAGTGGCCTAAACTGAAACAGATAAAAACAGTAGACCACGCCTACAGACTAACCAATTCCCATACAAAAAAACCTAAAATATACAAAGATGCTAACATACAAGCTAACCAACCACTTTATTGGTGTGCTGTTCCTCTATACAAAGAAATAGTTTACAGAGAGGAGAAAAGAGAAGAAAAGGAAGAGAAAAAAACAAAAACAAAAAGGAACAAAACAGTAGGAATAGAATCAAGTCATTAAAGTAACAGAACCAATCGAGCATACTCTGAGACTTTTTGTTTTTAAGTCCAATGTCCATTCAGCTCTGATTTCTAACTGTCTTCTCAAGCTGGTAAATTTGTTCACAGTTAGGGTTAGTTGCCCCTGGTCTGCTGTGAAGGACAGTTCAGATCACCACTCAGTCCACCACTCAAATCTGGCCTGTGTCTATTTTTCAAGCTTGTTTGTCCCGTTTCAGTGTTGTTACCTTGAATCGTCAGCAGGTGGTGCTATCTCACAGCCCCAGAGTGGGTGGAGCCAGACAGGAATCTGGCAGAGGCCAGAGATAGGAGCCTGCCTCAGGGCACATGGGAGGAGACCCACGGCAGGCAGGAGCTCACAGTGGCAGCAGAGGTGGTAGCGATCCCAGCAGATCTTGCCTGCAGGGCCTTCAAGGACTGAAGTCGTGGATCACCTCAGGCATGGGTGGCGCAATGCACTATGGCCGCCACAGAGGCTGCTGCATCTGTAGCTGCAGTGGCTGTCCAGACCACCACGATGCCCCAGTGGTTGTGACGGCTGAGCTCTGTGTGAAGAGCAGGCTGCCACGTTGGGATCCGCAGGCCCTGGGGAGAGATCCAGAGACCCTCTGTGTTCTCCTTTGCGAAGGGTCTCATAGACCAGGCTACCCTGTTGCTATCTTGCCGGAAGTCTGAAATCAAATTCTAGACCTTCTTTTTAAAATAGGAGTCCCCAATGGCTGGAACAGTCTGTAGCCTATTAGGAACCAGGCCGCACAGCAGGAGGTGAGTGTTAGGCAAGTGAAACTTAATCTGTATTTACAGATGCTCCCCATTACTCGCATTATTGCCCAAGCTTTACCTCCTATCAGAGCAGCCTGTTTCCATTTCCAACTCCCTATCTTTGTGAAGCAGGGTTTGCTGCAGTGACAGCAACCAAGATGAGATTACAGAATTGACTGGATATAAGCAATATACTTTGAGTGTCACAGTCTCTCATCATCCTCAGAAGGACTGTCCAGTTGCAGGAAAACAAGCTCAGGTCTCCCACTGATTCTGCATTATAGTAAGTAGTATAGTTATTTCATTATATATTATAATGTAATAATAATATAAATAAAGTGCACAATAAGTGCAGTACACTACAATCATCTCAAAACCATTCCCTTTCCCTTCCATCCATGGAAAGTTGTGTTCCACAAAACCAATCTCTGATGCCAAAATGTTTGGGGACAATGGTTTTAAAGTGTACATCAAATAATTATCAATTGTATTTGTATGGCTACAAAATAAGTCTCCAAATTCAAAGGATTAAAAGGATTCCAAATAGGTTATCTCACAACAATAGAATTAAGCCAATATTTTTTTTTAATTACAAATCCCTCCATTGTTTAGAAATCAAGCAACATATTTCTAAAAACCCACTAGTTAAGGAAATAGTCAAAATATAAATTGTAGAATAAGTTATGATTTTACTATTTGACATATTAAAATGTGCATAATAAAGCTTATGGCAGTCAGTCTTTTATTGTCTTTTAGCTCCAGGTTCACTGTTCTTGCCTTGCTGGACCCTCTAAGCACTTATCTTTTGCCAATCATCACTAGGTCTCACAATTTGTTGGTAGAAGATATCTGGAGGTACTCTGCAGGAAATAGAGTCTCTTTCTAGTTCCAGATCATTTCTGTTCCTGGAAGGGTAGAAGCTAGCTCCACAAAGGCTATCAGGGGTTCTCCCCTCTAGTGAGTCTCATGGTATGGTATCTCTTCATGAACAGCTTCTATAAGCACCCTAGAGAGTTATTTCCAGGCATGTCACCCGGCAAGTAGCTTTAGCATATACCTACTATGGGCAGTTTCACCTGGCATCCTAGAAGGCAGCTCCCCGGTCAGATCCACCAACTGAACACCTCAGTCTACTCCTACCCAATGGGCCATGGCTATGTCCTCTCTATGAAGTCTGAATCACAGCATATGAAGCCTGGATCATACTCTTCCAGATTCTTTCCTGGGTGCTCTGTCCTAGCCCTAGATGTAGTAGTTGCTCCCTATATCTGCTTTTCCCATATTCTTCAGTCATCTTTTATATTGGTAGGCATACCAAAATATAACAATTATTTGCTATAATTACTAATCCTTTACAGTAAAATTCTGTGCAAATTGCTTTGTGGGTTTAGTCTCCTGAAAGAATCCTGATTGATGCACAGATAAAACAGTACTTTGAGGGAAGTTTGAAAACTTCAATATATGTATTAGAAGAGAAGTTCAAAGTCAAGGATCTAAACATCCATCTCAAATAGCACTCGGTAATATATAAAAAGAATAATGTACCAACATCCAAGGATACTAAAAGGTTGGTTTTAAATTTTTAAATTGGGTATCTAATCTCAAACCGTATTAAGTGGGGAACAAAGGGAGGCCCAAACTTTACCTGTACTGTGACCACTTGTATACCTAATCCTGAATTATATTCCATCTCTTTAAAATAAAAGAATAAAATAAAATAAAATTCATGCACAACAAAAAAGATAAAATTTTAAATCGAATATAATTCATATGTAATCAGAAAAAATAAGAAAATTATAACATCCCATTAATGGATGCATAAAGCCAGGCTCGGTGGCTCAGCCTGTAATCCCACGCTTTGGGAGGCTGAGGTGAGTGGATTGCCTGAGCCCTCCGGTTCGAGACCTGGGGCAACTTGGCAAGACCTCATCTCTATAATAAATTGAAAATCAGCCAGGCATGGTAGCACACACCTGTAATTCCGGCTACTCAGAAGGCTGAGGCGGAAGGATCGCTGGAGCCCAGTGGGCTGAGGCTGCAGTGGCCGGGAACAACCACTGCACTCCAGTCTGGACAACAGAGTGAGACTCCAACTCAAAAAAAAAAGATACATAAAAAAGCATTTGGCAATATTCAACACCAACTTGTAATAAAATACTCCTGGTAAAGTAAGAATACAGATAAGCCTTAATGTAATAAACGATATATATATAAAAACCTATGACAAATAATATTTAGTGATAAAGTTTTTGAAAACATTTAACTGAATAGTATAAGACAAGGAAGACAACACTGATCAGCACAGACAGGACAGGACACAAAAATATTCTCCATAAAGGCAGAGAATAATAAATTGGGTTACATTCAGATCAAACACCTCTATTTATCAAAAGACATCACTGAGAGTGATGTCAGCTAGTGGGATAAAATATTTGTTATCTATCTTTCATTGCTATTAATAAGAAATTGATATTTAGCATATAAAAACCATTTCTACAAATCATGAAATGACAGACAATTCAACTGAAAAGTAAACAGAAGATATAAGCAGGTGCTTCACAAAAGAAAATATTTAAAGATCAATACACACATAAAATAATGTTTGATATCATGGGTCATTATGGATATGTGACTCAAAACTTCAATGACATGTCACTTCATATCTACCAAAATGGTTAATATTTTTAAAAGACCACATAATGCACAGGGAAAATGTAAAACAACTGGAACTTTTGCTGTTTTTAGACATGTAAATTCATTTAACCCCTTTGGAACACTCTTTGGTAGTGTCTATTTAAGCTAAAGATCTACATTTCCTACCATCCAGAAATTTTACTTGTAGAAATACATCTATCAGGTATGTGTACTTACAAACATTGAAAGAGGTATATAAGGATATTCATAGCAGTGTAATTATGGTAGCCCAAAATGAAAAATACCAATGCTCATCAGCAGTAAAATTAAAAACTCATTTGTAGTAGAATTAACAAAACAGTGTTATATGCATCAGCATAGTTGAATCTCAAAGCTAATACTGCGAAAGAAGCCAGGCATAAAAGAATATATACTGAATATCCCATCTATATAAAGGCAAAACCAATCTCTACTATTAGAGAATAGTATAGTTTAATAAGTATGCAGGCTGTTTTAGAGGTGACAGCTGGATATTTCTTGTACAGGAGCATGCAAGGGACCTCTGGGTGGTGGTCATGTTATATTTCATCACAGAAGTATTGGCCACATGAATGTGCTCCCTCTGCAACAATCCATCAAGCCATACCGTTTTCTGTAAACATTTGTGAATGTTTGATATCTCTATTCACTAAAAAACACAAGAGTGGTAAGAAGTTTTTCTAAAGAGAGCCTATAGAGAAGAGCATAGGGCAGAAGATACGAACTAATGAAAGAAGATTTTATAAAGGATACCAATATTGAACTCTCAAAGACAATAAGAGGTATGAGGAAAGTGAGGAATTACAGAATTTCAGAGAAGGAAATCTGAGGTTGAAATAGCCAATAATATCATATGCACTAGAGCTCTAAGTAAATAAGAAATTGCCTGCTTGGGCAAATGGGAGAATATTGGCAGCTTTGGCAAACATATTTTCTCTAGAGCAATGAGAATTGAAAACAGATTACAAGGTTAAAGAGGTAAGAAGAAAATAGTACCCAAGGAATTAGAAATCGAAAATGCTAGTTAATCTTTCAGGAAGTATAGCAAAGGGAAACAGGGAGATGAGAAGGTGCCTAGAAGGAACTTCTGGTGTGGAAAAATAATTGTTAGGATTGGAGTCATCTAAAGTGTAAAAGCTCCAATTAAATGTGAGTGGGAATTGCTGATGAAGTAAGGTTCCAGGAAACAGGTAAGGGACTGATGTAAGAACAAAGGAGGGAGTGGTGATCATTAATAAGAGAAGCTGCTAAATTTCTCATAGTGGGTGAAATGAGTGTGTATGTGTGGGGGGGAGAGACAGATAGAGAGCAAGAGAGAGAAAGAGAGAGAGGGAGAGGGTCATGCACAGAGTTGTTTGTCGCGTTGTGGATGGGGGTTAATGAGAAGGTAAGGCAGATAACACCTGACTCCTTAGTTTTCTGGAATAAGTGAAAAAATCATTTTCTTATTACAGAGAAAAGAGGGAATTTATTTGGGGCTTATTGATGTATCAAAAGTGATATGCTACACTTCTGCCCCAAATTCCCTTGATTGAATTATCTGGAATTTATGTCTCTGTTCCCAACCTACTGCTTCTGAAAGTCTAATTCTAATCTGGACTGTATCTACCCTTAATTCCAACTGGATCTTCCTACTAATATAACATTACCTTCTGAGTAGCAACTCAGCAAGGAACCTTTGCAGACCTAAGTCCTTTATAACTTCAATTAGCACCTAAGTATCTTCCTCCTACAAATTTGCTAGCTTGCTTTTGATTAATTATCTATTCTTTGCCTTTGCTACAAATCATATCCCGATGGATTTTAGATTATTTTAACATTATTATATCTTTTATCTGTAGATAAGATAATTAATTAAGTTTAGTTTTTTTGCTGAAAGTAGAAGCAGTATGTAATAGAGGCAGTCTCATGTAACAATTTCAATTAAAAAAAAAGCTTGAAGGGAATTTATGAGGATAATTATGTTTGTGATGGAACAAAAACAACAAAAAGCAATTTATTTAAGTCAAAGAATGATAATCAAGTTGGTTCATCCCTCAAGAACAAGATAGCTATCACTGTGAACTTTCTCCTGGGCTTCTAATGGAAGAAGAGCCTGGAATGTCAAGAAATTAGCAAGAATTTGCTAGATTTGCAAGAATTTATAAATTAAGCTGACCTTTAGTATAATTTTTAAAAAATAATGTTATTTGGGCATTAAGTAAAAAATGGAAGGGAGATGAGTCACAAAAGGTTATTCTAGTCAAGTTTAATGAATACAATTTCCACAGGTCTAATTTGAAGATAGTAAAAGCTTACTAAGAAAGTTAACAAGTTGCCACTGCGTTGTAATTCACAAAGAGAAACTCATGCTCTTGCTAGCCAATTATCAAACTAAATAAATCCTGGCCCAGATTGAAAAACCTATTATAAAGCCCTACTTGGTTGAGATAATTCTCACTGTATACAAAATACTCACTTTATATCTAGCCATCCTCTTTAAGAACTTGTAAAAGCTAATTGTTATTCATTATGTCAATTCAATTTTTTTCCTGGTTTTCGAGTGTGCATGAAAATCTGGCTTCAATTTTTTATTGATTAACATACAAATCTGATCCGTTTTCACTCATATGCTATATCCACTTCAATTTCTATCTCTTTGGTTATGTTTTTCTCCATCTCTCAAACCGCCTACTTCAACACTACACTTATCTAAATCTTTCCATCTTGAAAAAATAAGTTAAAAATTATGTCATAATGTCAGTGACAGTTCCCTAAATTATCTAAAAAATCGATCTACAAATTCTGTGAATTTTGCTACATTTGGAGATTACAAATCACAAATTTGTACTTAACAAAAACATAATTTACAAATTGCTCATTTAGCTTTTCACGCATATAAGTGGTGAACTAGTGTTTTGAGAGTTAAAAAAAATTAGATGTGGTCTCTGTTTTTACTTAATTTTATTTTGTTGACATTTAATCTATATTAACCTTGTTTTTCAAAATTAATTGTAGTTTCTTTAAAAATTAGAATTAATGTGTTTCAAAATCCAGAGAACCCAGAACAATGTTGTGCATTAAGTAAATGCTCTGCAGATGCTTCTTGGTTGGCTGATTGATTGCTTCATTAAGTTCAATGTTAGAGTTTGATTAGAAGAGCCCCTTTTGTTCACATCTTTAGTGACAATAGGCAGCATGTGAACATAAACATCTGGACCATCTTTTCGTGGCTAGAGAGGTTTTGTTTACCTGAAATAAATACTTTGTGTTCACATCGATGCATTTCACTTTACTGAGTATTCTAAATGAAATAAAATCAATTAGAAGTGCTATTATAGGGAGCAGCTCTTCTGAGTTACAGAATAATTCTAGAAATGTTTTCTTAATATTTTATCCATCTTCATTTTCATGGTCTTATGAGAATATTCTCAACAGCAAGTTATTCATTTTAATTTCATGAGTATTAAAAAAAGTTTCTCACCAAGTATTAGACTTTAAAAGCATGATGTTGAAGTAAGATTGACTCATTTACTAGTAAGAATAGAAGAGAGAAGCAGCACAAAGTGAACAAAGCAGGAAGTATAAGCCAGCAAAATCCAATTTCCTCCAGTAAATTACTATGTGCAGATAACAGCAAACAGGTCATTTAAACAGAGTAGATGAGTCATTTATCCATTGTTCAGAGTTCCCAAAATTCATTGCACTGTAGGAACATCCTGGTTATTGACACAATTTAGTGTGTGTGTCATCTATCAAGAACTGACTAGTCCAAAAGAACTAGTTTAGGGACTTCTTTCAAAATCAGAAATGAGAAGACAGTTTAGAGAGAGCAGAACTGAAGGAGTCACCCCAAAATCCTTTTAGATGTCCTCAACCAGTCAAGCAATATACTTCAATGGATCTTTTCTAAAAATTGTGGAAAAGATACAGCTTTGGATATAAATTACAAGAGTGTTAAAAATATGTCTCAGCCGGGCTCGGTGGCTCAGCCTGTAATCCAGCGCCTTTGGGAGGCTGAGGTGAGTGGATTGCCTGAGCCCGTGGGTTTGAGACCCGCCTGGGCAGTGAGACCTCATCTCTACAATAAATAAAAAAAAAAGCCGGGCGTGGTAGCGCGTGCCTGTAATTCCGGCTACTCGGAAGGCTGAGGCGGAAGGATCGCCGGAGCCCAGCAGGTCGAGGCTGCGGTGGCCGGGAGCGGCCACTGCACTCCAGTCTGGGCGACAGAGTGAGACTCCAACTCAAAAAAAAAAAAAAATATGTCTCACCTGCACTAAGTACTCAATGATATATTCCTATTTTATTTTATTTGTGTGAATATTTTGTGTTCCTGACTTTATTATAAATGTCTTGTGAATAAGTGAGCATGTATATCATACCTCAATTTTAGTCCCAAGAACACTGAAATCAGACCAAGGGCTCAATAAATGCATATTTAGTGGTTGATGCAAATCCACAAATTACCTGGCTCAATTTTCTTTTCAACTGTTTTTTCAGAAATTATCAAATTATCACCCTAGACTAGTGGGTCCCTTTTTCTGTGAGGGCCAGATAGTAGATATATTAGACTGTTGGGGCCAGATAGTTTCTGGACAACAAATCAACTATGTATTAATAGTGCCAAAGCAGTAATAGACAATAAGTAAGCTAATGGGTATGGATGTTCCAATCAAATTTTATTTACAAAAGCAAATTGCTCATGGGCTTTTGTTTACCATTTTCAGCCTTAGGTCATATTTGAACTTTGTTTAACTCCTCTGTCACAGAAGATACTTGTAAGAATAAGGTATTATATTCTCAATAATTTTAAAAGACCGACTCAGTCAGTGACTGTGTCATACAAAATTCAACTAACTAGGAACTTCATAAATTCTATAGTGTGACAAAAGAAAGATGAAGCACTCAGAACATGTACTGGGTCCACTTGCACACTGCTCAAAATTTCCATCCTCAGAATAGCTCCTCAGAATAGCAAAACTAACTGTATGAGTGGGGATTTTAGGAAACAATTAGCATAAATTATCTAATTAGCCTTTGATATCCATCATTACAGAGAAGTGGACACAAAACACGTGGGACACACACACAGTCAGCCCTCTGCATCCAATGGTTTCTCATCTGTTGATTCAATCAACTGCAGAAAAAAATATTTAGAAAAAAAGAGGATTGCATTTGTCCCAAACATGTACAGATATTTTCTTGTGATTAGTGTCTAAACAATACAGTATAACAACTATTTGCACAGCATTTACAGTGTATTAGATATTACAATTAATCCAGAGATAATTTGAAGTGTATGAGAGAATGTTCATAGGCTATATACAAAACTCTGTCATTGTATATGAGGGATTTGAGTACCTGTAAATTTTGCTGTCTGCGAAGGTCCTGAAACCAGTCCCCCATAGACTTCAAGAGATGATTGTCTCTCTCTTACCCTACACATACACACACACACACACACACACATACACACACACACACACACACACAACATAATTGTTATTGTTGTTTTCTAGGTCAAAATTTAGATACAAGTGCAGTTATTTAAGGAACGGATCAAAAATAATTATTTAAATAATCTATGGCAATGCAAACATTGAGAAACTAAGCAGATAGTGGCATGATATTGTAAATCATATTTATTAATATTAGTTCATGAAACGGTAAGTTTTAAAAATCATATTACAAAAATAGCATAAAACAATCTATATTTTAATATATATTATTTATGCTTAAACTTTTTTGCAAGAGTGTTTATTTATTTGTCCAAATGCTAATAGAAGTTATCTCTGAATTATAGTAGTTTGTTTATCTTTTTTATTGTTTCTTTCTTCATTTTTTAAACTATGCTACTAAAGAAAGTATATATATATTTTTACAAAATTAACATAAAGGTTGTCTCTAGGTATCTTCAGTTAGTAGGCTAAGTGGGGACAAAACACAAGGAACCAAAAAAGTGGCTTTACCTGCTGCACTGTCCCTCCTGCAGCCTCAGCTGACAAAGCTTGACTTTCCACCAGATGGCAAACAAGGTAATTCTGTCTGGTTTTGCCTGAGGAGAGAACAGAAGGTGAGTGAGAAGAGACTGGTATTGTACCTCATACTTTGATATATTTTCTTATATACATAACTACGTTATAAATGAAGGAAAATGTGGAATCAAGGGGATTTTTTAATAATGAAAATAATCCAGTAAAGATGGCAAAAATAACAATTTAGAAAAAAGAATAAATGTAAGAACAAATTCTTAAGCAAAAGAAAGTGTGGGATAAACTACCCTGGAATGACGAGCTGAGCTTAGGAAAAAAGATATCATAGTTACCGGAGGGAAAGTGAAAGACTTGAGCTCAGTTGCAGGTTGGTTACAGACATGAGGGCTGGGGGCAAAGGAAGAAATAAGGCACTTGCTTTGCAATTGCTTCTAAATTCCTGGGATTCCCCTCTTAAATCTCTCCCTGGAGATGATCTCAAAGAAAGCCAGGGAATCTTCCAAATAGACTTTTCAAGGGATTAGTTAAGATTGCCAGTAAATGCAGAAAGTGCGTTTATATTTGAATATTAGATAAGCAAGGAGTACATTTTTAATAATGTTCTAAATATTTCATTAACAAAATTGTAGTATAAGTAAATTTGATATAATGCAATATTTGTGAAATTCAAAATTCACTGTATTTCTGTTTGCAGAATCTGGCAACCTATCTACAGTCCAAATAGAAAACATGTAAACAAACTGTGGTAAGCAGAAATGTTTGCTCCCAGTTATTATCAATATTATAATCTTTTTGGGAAAGTGAAAAAAAAGTTTAGAATTTAAACTCTCATATTTGTAGTAATGTTGATATGTAAAAGCAGAATAAGAAGTTGCCCGTAGAATGGTTATTTTTATGTTTAATCCCTCTACATCTAATTCAATTTTACATAGTTAGTAAATACAAATATAAAAGGGGAGATCAAAAGGTAGACTTTTGCATGTCCATCGAATGATAAAGGATAAAGAAAATGTGATATACAGCTGTCTCTTGAACAACTCAGAGGTTGAGCACACCAACCCCACATGAGGTAAAAAAAAGAAACCCATGTGTAAGTTTTGATTCCCCTAAAGTTTAACTGGTAATAGCTTGCTGTTGACCAGAAATCTTACCGATAGTATGACCAGTTGTGTATGTCATATGTATTATCTACTATATTTGTTAAATGAATGTGCATCCTAATAAAGGTCTTTGCCCTCATTGTCTTCAAGCTAAGTGGGCAGAAGAGGAAGAGAAAGAAGAGTACTTGGTCTTTCTATTTCAGGGATGGAAGGACAGAAGAAAATTCACATATAAATGGACCAGTGCAGCTCAAACTCATGTGTTCAAAGGCCAAGTATATTTATACAGTTGAATATAATCCAGCCATAGAAAGAAATGAAATACTGATATGTGCTGTAAAATATAGATGAATTTTGATGCTACATTAAGTGAAATAAGCCAGTAACAAATTACATATATTATTCTATTTTATTAAGTGTCTGGAGTAGGCAAATCTATAAAAATAGTAAGTAAATTGGTGGTTAGTTAGGGCTTGGGGGTAAAGGGAATTAAGGGAGTGATAACTAAAAAGGATGGGTTTTCTTTATGAAAAGATGAAAATGTTCTAAAATCAACTGTGATGGTGATTGCCCATATCTGTAAATATACTAAAAACTAATGTCTTGTACCCTTAAATGGAAAAAAAATTCAAACTTAATAGTACCTTAAATGACTAAATGGGTGGATTGTATGATATGTGAATTATATCTAAGTCAGTATGCTATTTACAAAAGGCAAACACTTATAAACTGCAATAAACAAAGATTTCAAAAAGTTATGGCCTCAGGCTATAAGCAAATATTTTATAAACAGGACGGAAAACACACTAAGCATGAGTAAAACATACCCATGCCCATAAAAGATCCATACCCGTAATACATAAAGAATTATCCAAATTATAACAGAAACATAGTCTAACAGTAAGATGGACCAAAGTGTAGAACTTCACAAAAGAGAATCTCCAAGTAGCCAATAAAACTATGAGAAGACACTCACCATCATTAATGATAAAGAAAATACAAGTTAAAGATACATTGCAATACCACTATCCACTTACCAGAATAATTTTAAAACGCAGAAAATATCAAGTATTTGTGGGTGTATGGAACATTCAGAACTTTTATTTATTTTTTGTTTTGTTTTGTTTTGTTTGTTTTGTTTTATTTTTTTGAGTTGGAGTCTCACTGTCGCCCAGACTGCAGTGCCGTGGCCGCTCCCAGCCACCGCAGCCTCGACCTGCTGGGCTCTGGAGATCCTTCCGCCTCAGCCTTCCAAGTAGCTGGAACTACAGGAGCGTGCTACCACGCCTGGCTAATTTTTTTTATTTATTGTAGAGATGAGGTCTCGCCTGCCCAGGCGGGTCTCGAACCCGTGGGCTCAGGCAATCCACTCACCTCAGCCTACCAAAGGCATGGGATTACGGTCTGAGCCACTGAGCCTGGCTCAGAACTTTTAAATACTGCATCTGTGTGGCAATATCGACTAAAGGTGTTTAGATACGTAACCTAATACTTGATAATTCTACTTCTGGATTTACATTTTAAAAAAATACACACATTTACCAAATAGCGCATAATAGTCTCTATAGGAGTGAAGTCATCCACACAGGGTAAGAATTCTGGAGAGAAGTATAGTTATAATTAAGCATGAATCAGGCTGCACTTTGACCCACTTCCTTATTAACTGAAAGTCATGTAACACTAGATACTGACCATTTCCATCCCCATTGTTCCGACAGATAGAATCTCTGGCATTAGAGTCATCAAGATTTTGTTTAGTTGCTTAAGCAGATCCTGAATTCCAGCATAATAGCTGATGCCAACCAGTTTAAAGATTCCCACAGAGGAACCAAATCAGTATGAGAATACCAGTTCTTCATCACCCTGTCCCATGACTTCACCTAGCACTCTTGGAATGATCAACAATCTCCACTCTTTGGCCCATGCCAAAACCCTTAAAAACTCTAGCCCCAAACTCCTCAGGGAAATGAATTTGAGTATTTCTCTTATCTCCTTATTTGGTGTCCCTATGATTAAATTTCTTTCTCAGCTGCAACCTGATGTCTCCGTTTATTGACTGGCCATGCACATTGAACAAAGGATCTATTACAGTTATGGTAGCACCATTTATACTATTCCAATACTAGAACCAACCTTATAGCTCTTAAGCATAGACTTGATAAATAGAATGTGGTATTTCTATAAAACAAATCACTATATAACCATGAGAAAGGACTATCTACAACTACAATCTCAACATGAATGAACATCATGAACTTAGTAAGACTGAGAGAAAAATCCAATCACTGAAACATGTGTGTTTCATCCTTCCACTTAATATAAGTGTTAAAAGCAGTTGAAATAAAGCAATGGTGATAGATGTCAAGCTAGTGTTTACTTATGATGGGAAGGCAACTAAGAAGTAACTGGAAAAGGGGGAAGAAGATCAGAATATGCTGTCTCGAAATATGTCACTTTAGCAGAAGAATTATTTTGAGCTGAAGGTATTTGAAAAACCGCAAATCCAGGAAGACTGTTTTGCCTTCCCCTTTTCTGCTGAAAAGCAGGGCATAAATTTTCCTTTGTAAAGGTAACATTAATTTGAACATGAAAAGGCATTCCTTCTCCTGTATAAGGAAGAGAATTACTTATCTGCATAAAAATTGTGCCAAACCTTATTTTCCATACATTTCCCAGTCACCTTTTCACAATGTATTACCTGTAGTAGCCCAAATCCCTCTTTTCTTGTTTGGTCATTTTTTCATAATTTATCACATTTTGAATTACTCATCGTGCTAGTCCATTCAGGTTGCTATAACAAAATATCCCAAACTGGGGAATTCATAAATAACAGAAAATTCTTTCACAGAGGTATAGAGGCTATGAGGGCCAAGATCAAGTTTCCAGAAGATTCAGTGTTTTGTGAAGGCCTGTTCTTCATAGCAGGCACCTTCTATGTGTCTTCACATGGTAGAAGGGATAAGGCAGCTTCTTTCAACCTCTTTCATCCGAGCACCAATCCATCCATGAAGGTGGAACCCTAATGGCTTAATTATTTCTCAAAAGGCCTCAAATCTTAATACTATCACATTGGGTGTTATATTCTAACAAATGAATTTGAGGGGAACACCCACATTCAGACCACAGCACTCATCTCTGAATTGCCCCACATGAATGCACATTTCACATGTAAATAAACTTTTTAAATTATCCGGTTAAAATGTCTTTTGTCAGTTTAATTTGCATTTCCTGGACACAGAAGATAAATGGATAAAGCTTTTTAACTCTTCCTTACAAGGGCACCAAGGGGGTTTCTAAGGTATTTCAATGATCTGTTTTTTTAGCTAGAAGGTAGTCACACAAATGTGCTTATTTAGTAAAAATGTATGGATCTGTATGACCTTATGTATGGTTTATTTCATACAAAAAAATATAATTGAAACATGAAAGAAACAAGCATCAAGGACAACCCAGGTAGAAAGCAGCATTAGTAAAGACAAAAGGGCGAATGAACTCCTGCCCTATCCAGAAACAGAGGATCGTTTGAGGCCAAGATTCTGACTTCCATTATTACCGCAGATAATAATGGAAAAGGCTATTTTAAAAAATGTTTCATTGTCTTGCTAAAATATTGCCAGAGGAACCTCTTTTAAGGAGGCTCTCAAACAATTTGAAGTTTATTTTCTGAATATCTGGTACAGTATGGAAACAGGGAAGTCCAAATATACTCACAATTTGCATTTCTCAATAACTATTACACAAGTCTTAAGTTCCTGAGTTCTTTCTTGGGGACTTGAGATGTAAATAAGGAGATAAGTTTTCCTTTTTTTTTTTCTTACTAGAAACCTTAGTATCATGGACAAAATGTCTTGTTGAGTTTAAAATAAAGCAATAATTTTCTAATGTTGAAATTTCAGGTAGCATTAAACTAAAAAGGACAGAAATGCGGGATGGGGTTTAGGAAAGAAGGTTGTTAAAGAACTTTCTGTGGTGCTCATGTTTCCCTAAACATTGTTCTTTTAGCCTTTCCCCCTGTCAAACACTCTTCTATTTTGTGTTCTGTTTTTTCAGGATCAACCTTTTTACTGGGTAATCGTAGGTGATGTGAAAGGTTTAACTTTCATCTTCTGCATTAAGATCTCTGTCCATTTATCTGCTGATAAAATTAGATTCCCAAGGGATGTGGTACCACCATAAATGCATACTTTTCACTGCTGGGTAAGATTTTGGCTATAGGGAACTATAGAGAACTTTGGTTGTATTGTGTGAAAACTTCAAGAAAATGCTCGTTGACATTCAGTTTTAAAGTTTGGTACAAGGCCAGGCCTAAGAAACCAACTTATTTTATTTTCCGTTATTCAAGCTGTAGGCTTGCCAGCTTTACATAGCCTTTCAGAGTGAAGCTGGACTGACACAGGCAACTCCCATTCCCAAATGGGACACACATGCACACAACCAAAACCTTCTACTGTAGACACAAGTTCTCTCTGTCATCAGATATACTTATATTTCCTTCATGTTTCCCCAAAAGTTCCCATAATTAGCCTTGAAAAGGTAGTTGGTAGCAACTATATATGCCAAGATAATTTAGGACAGTGGTAAAGAACCAGACCTGGAGGTAAAAGTTCTAAGTTCAAATTCCAGACTTATGACCTACTATTTGTAAGTCAGACATCTCATTCTGCTTCAGTTTCCTCAACTGTAAAATGAAGGTCATGATAGTACACACCTCTAAAAATTGTCATAAGAATTTTACATGCCTGGCATGTAGCAAGTACTGTATTTGCTATTATTTTTATTTTGTCACCGGCCACTTTTGAAAGATCTCCATGATGTCAGAGGACAATAATATACTAATCAATATGAGATGAGATGATTTGCATCCTTTTGGTGTGTTCACTAGTTAATGTGTTGCCCCTCCCAGGGAATATAATGCTGTGGAAGCCATCATTGTATCAATATGCTCCTGCTGGGTCCCTGGCTCCTTAAGGAGGAGAGCATATGGTGGAATTTCAGGCACCATAGGAGGTCAATGAGGAGAATATTTTTGTTGAAGGGGAAAACTCCTTTAAAGATGCCTATTTTATTTACGCATCAACTCAGCTGTTCCCCTTAAGTATAAAAACAAAATTATTGGCATGTTTCTTTCTATTTTTCATTGTAAAGTTTTATCCTATGGTTCTTAATTTCTAAAAATGCCACAAGGTCAAACCATGCCAGAGGATTATCACTCTCAATATGGAAAGAACCACTTACACTTAGTAGAAGTAAATTGAAATTCAAAGCCCATGATCCCATAATGAGGATAAATTTGTTGTCTCCAAAAACTAGTAGGGTGATGGAAATATGTTGAAAAAGATATATTGTTTTAAGAAATATTCTGATTTGGATAATTACTAAAAAGCAGAAAAGAAAAACACTCACACATCAATATAACTACCATCTGAAACAAAAACATAACTAACAACAAAAGCCATAGCAAAAGTAATTTATGTAGCATCTACTCTTTTATAAGTTCTGATCTAATCTTTTCCCACAAGAGACCTGAAAATCTTTATTAATTCAGTTTTATACCAAAAGAAGTGAAGTCTCAAAAGAGTCATGCAACTTGCCCGAGTCCCACAGGTAGTGACTTTATATTCAAAGAGTCAGATTAAGATATCTCTAGCTCCATGCTCAAGTTTTGAAACCCCATCCTCTGTTCACACGTTCAGTGCTCACAGCACAATCCTGACTTCTCATCTTGGCAGAAGATGTGTTACATTAACTATCCTAAAATGTTTTCCTCATCTTTCTTCATCTCCCCAGACCAACTCTGTATTCCATTTGGAATGGTCTTCTTACTGACCTTGTTATCTGTTGTGCCTGACTGTGTTCTTTGTCCCTTCAGGTTTCACACCTGTGACATTCTCCTGTCCTCCACTCTGCTGATTTAAACCTTGATATCCCTCAGAAGAGTTCCAATGTGATCAGCTTTGCACATCTTTCCCTGAGGTCCCAAATTCACTGCAATTAACTCTGTGGTGGACTTCATGTATAATTGCTGGAGTTTGGTTTGGCCCATATCACAGGCCGCTTTTGTTTCTATGCAATATAGAGCTTGCCTCCCCAAATAGGGCGGGGTCTTATGCCTCCTCTTAGATCTTCTATCTTAGCACAAATTAAGTCCCCAGTAACTGCTGGGTAACTGATTACTGGTCAGTCTATGACAAAAATATGCTTTTTAAAAGAAAAACAAGCCTCGAGTGTAGGCTCTCAGTGTTATAGAATTTCACAAGAGAGAGTAATGTTTTGAAAATGAAAGTGAATGAGAAGAGTTCATAGAAAAAAATCTCCCTCACTAGCAAGGCAAATTTCTCCTTCTCATTTGCAGAAAATGCCATGTTAGTACATAGATGGGAGAAATAAAAAACTTTGTAAATGCAAAATTCAACATGACAGACGTGATTTACACATGTTGTTGGTGTTATTTAGTCTTCAGATTAGGAAAAGTCATTGAATCAATACTGGAGACCAAAGAAGTAAATTGACAGGTCTTTGCCAGATGGCCTTCAAGGTTTCCATGACAAAGATAAAAACTATGGCTAAGGAAATCAATAAAAAAAATGATCAAGATCAGTCCCAATCATTTGCAAATCTTTAAATACTTGAGCCAGAGACTTAGAGAAATGAAGTGACTTGCTCAAGTTCTGCAGGTGGTGGCTTTATATGCCAAGAATCACACATATGAGTAACTTTCTTTCATGCACTAGAAATTGAGCTCGCACTTATTCCCTCTGTGACAAAATTACATTATCTAAAAATCAAAGAGATTTAATTGAACAATCACAAATGTCTGTCAGTCATTTTGAATTCTCTAACTTTAAACAGGATTAATCTAAAAGAATTAAATAGGGAAACTTTGTAACTGGCGACCCCTTCTTATATACTCTGGAATACACAATCCCCAACACATCCTACCTTCCTAAGGCAGAACTTGCTGTCCTTTAGTTTATCACTAACAAATCCATGCATTCATAACACAATGTTCAACCACTTTCTTGGGTAATATCTTATGTGGCCTTTACAGGCATGTGTGACACAGAAACAGATACCTTTTACAGATGTAAAAACTGAGTTTTAGAGGGGTTAAGGAACATGCCCATAGGGTTTGATGCATTGGAGTGGGTAGTTGAACTGCAAATACTTGTTTCTTTCTCTGGGCCAGGTTTTTACAAGGCCCAATAGAATCTTACCATTAGGATTAGATAGGTATATACAGATAGAGATAGATATAGATATAGACATAGATTTCTTCTAAGTTAGGCAAGATTGTGAATTGAATTGTGCAATTCCCCATCAGCAGCTTGTGTTCAAGTTCTCCGCTGCTGGGCTGAAATGCTCAGCTAGAAGTTAATGGAGGGGTTAAGATCACTACCGGGGAGTGGATTTTGGGGGCTTTAAGGTAAGCCTTGAAGAATATGCCAACTCTGGAAATGGGAAAGGGGAGGCGACACTGGTGCTAGGGCTGACAGTTAAAGTACTGATAAACAGGACATGCAAATTTTCTGTCGAAAACTATGCATGCAGTCTTCATCTAATCTTCTTTCTTTTACACTGAGATGGAACAGTGAATCAAGATGTAGAAAAAGAAAAAGGAATAATATGCCTCTGATATCATGAAGACCTTGTCTGAAAGCAATAAGGAAGAGATCTTAGTAGACTGGGAGAGATGGCCTGTCACATATGTTGCACTACAATTTCCCAAGTAATACTCCTTTTCAATTTGTGCTTTATCTCTTCCTTTGAGTCCCACCACAGTGCCAAGTCCTGGGATGCTCTAGTCTTAAAACACTTTAGAACAACACTTTACTGCACCCCAGGGAGACAGCTAAATTCTAGCACATCTGTGCATTTTATAGAAACTGAAGCATAAGGCAAATTGCTTTTTTGAGGGATGAAGGGGTGTCCAATCTTTTTTGCCTTCAAAAGACTCTTTGAATGCTATTCACTTCATAGTCTACATAGATAGCTGGTATATACGGGTGTATATGACAGTCCAAACACTTTCAGAAGTAGGTAGAGGTTGGACCCATCCAACCTTCTCAACTTCAACTATGATACTCTTCAGTCTCCATTTATTTTTTGCAGTGATTTACGTATATATACTTCACTCTCTCTTTTAAATTAATTAATAGACTCTATTTGTAGAGCAGTTTCCCTATAATTAACATTTTTGCATTAGTATGACACGCTTAACACAACTGATGAACAAATATTGATAAATTATCATTAACTTGAGTTTGCAGTATACACTAGAGGTCTCTTCTTGTGTTATACAGTTTTTTGAGTTTAGAGAGATGAATAACGTAATATGTCCACCACAGTAGTATCATAGAGAAGTTTCAGTGCCTCAGTGTCCTCTGTGCTCCACTTATTTATCCCTTAATCTTCTCATGCTTCTCTTTTAAAATGTAACACTCTGTAAGAATATAAAGTGAGAAAGCCTATAAAAATTTTTTTTTTTTTTTTTTTTTTTTTGGTGCTTCAACTCATTTGCTTCCCCTGCTGGAGCCACAGATGCCCCTGACAGTGGCCAGTCCACCTCTTTTTTTTTTTTTTTTTTCATAATCAATATTTTTTATTATGGTTTTGTGGGGTACAGCTAAGGGTTAGGTGTACAATTACTTTTCATTCAGGCACCCTGTTGATAAGAGGTGTTTCCCCGTCCCCAAACAGGTATTTGCTACTGTTAATCCCATCTCCCTCCCCACCCCATAGTTTGCCAGTACCGTCAGTCATTTTCTTACAGTATTACATTGGATATTCAAGATCCATTATATGAGTGAGAACATGTGATACTCAGATCTTTGTTTCTGTGAGAGATCACTCAGTATTATAGACTCTAGTTCCATCCAGGTTGCTGCGAAATTCATGATTTTGTTCTTTTTTATGGCTGTGCAGTATTCCATCGTGTATATGTACCACATTTTTAATCCAGTACTCTTTTGATGGGCAGCATGGTTGTTTCCAGGTTCTTGCTATTGTGAACAACACTGTGATAAACATATGTGTGCAGGTATCTTTTTTATAGAGTGATTTGTGTTCTTCAGGGTATATTCCCAGTAGGGGGATTGCAGGGTCATATGGGGGGTTAATATTTAGAGCTTTTAGGAATCGCCACACTGCTTTCCACAGAGGTTACACTAGTTTACACTCCCACCAACAGTGTAGAAGTGTTCCCTTTTCGCCACACCCTCTCCAGCAGCTGTTATTTTTTAGTTGTTGATAATTGCCATTCTGACTGGAGTTAGGTGGTATCTCAGTGTGGTTTTGATTTGCATCTCCCTGATAATTAGTGAGGTTGAACATTTCTTCATGTGTTTGTTGGCTGCTCGGATGTCCTCTTTTGTGAAATGTCTGTTCATATCTTTTGCCCATTTTATACTGGGGTTGTTTGTTGTTTTTTTTTTCAGCACGTTTTAGTTCCTTGTAGATCCAGGATGTTAAGCCTTTGTCAGACCTGGTGTTGGCAAATAATTTTCCCAGTCTGTAGGCTATCTCACTGCTCTCTTGATGGTTTCTTTAGCCTTGCAGAAGCTTGTCAGTTTAATAAGGTCCCACTTGTTTATCTTCTCTCTTATGACCTGTGGGTTTCAGGCTTTGTTCAGAAATTGGATGCCAGTTCCCATTTCCATGAGGGTTTTTCCTTCATTTTCTAAGGTTCTTATGGTTTGAGGTTTTACATTTAGGTCTCTGATCCATTTGGAGTTAACCTTTGTGCATGGGGATAGATAGGGGTCCTGTTTCAATCTTCTGCATGTGGTCAGCCAGTTTTCCCAGCACCATTTACTGAATAGGTTCTCCTCTCCGCAGTGGTAGGTGGTGGAGGCCTTGTAGAAGATGAGTTGGTTGAGAAATTGAGGTATTGCTTCTGGAATCTCAGTTCTATTCCATTGATCTATATGCCTGTTCCTATACCAATACCAAGCTGTTTTGATGATTGTAGCTTTATAGTAAAGTTTGAAGTCTGGTAATGTGATACCACCTGCTTTGTTTTTTTTGCTGAGAATTGTTCTGGCTATTCTTGGATGTTTGTGTTTCCATATGAATTCCTGTGTTGTTTTTTCTAGGTCTGAGAAGAATGTTGCTGGAAATTTGATGGGTATTGCATTGAATTTGTAGATTGCCTTAGGTAAGATGGACATCTTCACAATGTTGATTCTTCCAATCCATGAGCATGGGATATTTTTCCACTTGGTTATGTCATCTTTGATTTCTTTGAGCAGTGTTTTGTAATTTTCATTGTAAAGGTCTTTCACATCTCTGGTTAGGAAGATGCCAAGGTATTTCATTTTTTGTGTGGCTATTGTGAATGTAATTGTGTTTTTTATTTGGGTTTCTGTTTGTTTATTATTGGTGTAGAGAAATGCGATTGTCTTTTGTACATTTTTTTGTATCCTGAGACTTTGCCAAAGGCCTTTATCAGTGTAAGGAGGTTTTTGACAGATTCTCTTGGGTTTTCAAGATACACAATCATATCATCTGCAAAGAGAGATAACTTGACTTCCTTTTTTCCTATTTGGATACCCCGATTGCCTTCCTCTTCTCTGATTGCTCGAGCCAGGACTTCCAATATTATGTTGAACAGGAGGTGTGAGAGTGGGCATCCTTGTCTTGTTCCAGTTTTCAGGGGAAATGGTTCCAATTTTTGTCCATTTAGGAGTATGCTTGCTGTGGGTTTCTCGTAGATGGCTTTTACTATTTTGAGGTATGATCCTGTATGCCTAGATGTTCAAGATTTTTTTATCAAGAAGGGGTGCTGGATTTTATCAAAAGCTTTTTCTGTATCTAATGATATAATCATGTGGTTTTTGTTTTGACATCTGTTGATGTATTTAATCACATTTATGGTTTTACAAATGTTGAACCAGCCTTGCATCCCAGGAATGAAGCCTACTTGGTCATGATGGATGATTTTTGAGATGTATTGCTGAATCCGGTTTGCTAGGATCTTGTTGAGAATTTTAGCATCTATGTTCATCAAAGATATTGGCCTGTAGTTCTCTTTCTTTGTTGGATCTTTACCTGGCTTGGGTATCAATGTGATGTTGGCTTCGTAAAATGATTTGGTGAGAGTTCCATCTTTTTCAATTGCCTGGAATACCTTCAGTAGGATTGTTATCAGCTCCTCCTTAAATATCTTGTAGAATTCTGCTGGAAAGCCATCTGGACCAAGGCTTTTTTTTGTAGGAAGTTTTCTTATTACTTAGTCGATTTCCTTGATTGTTATTGGTCTACTTAGGGTCTCAATTTCTTCTTGTTCTAACCTAGGTAGGTTGTGTCATGTCAGAAAGTCCTCCATTTCCTTAAGGTTTTCAAGTTTGTTTCCATACAAGTGTACGTACTAGTCTCTAATGATCTTTTATATTTCTTCAGGGTCAGATGTGACTTCATCTTTTGTGTTTCTGATTGTGCTTATTTGTTTTTTTTTTTTTCTCATTTTTTTCTTGGTCAGTCTAGCTAGGGGACCATCGCTCTTGTTTATCCTTTCGAAGAACCAGCTTTTTGTTTCATTGATTTTTTTGTATTATCTTTTTGTCTTCTATGTCCTGGATTTGGGTTTTTATTTTGGTGATCTGGATTCTTCTGCTGAAATTAGGGTTTCTGTGGTCTTGGTTTTCCAGCTCCTTTAGGTGGCTTGTTAGGTTGTTAATTTGTGTTCCTTCCATTTTCTTCATGTGTTTGTAGGGATATAAATTTCCCTCTTACTACAGATTTCAATGTGTCCTAGAGATTTTGGTAAGATGTTTCTTCATTTTCATTTGTTTCCAGGTATCTTTTGATCTCTGTTTTGATTTCATCATTGACCCAGGAGTTCTTTAGCATCTTGCTGTTTAGTGTCCATGTCTTTGTGGGTTTTGGGGGGACTTTGTTGGTGTCAATATTTATTTTTATTCCACTGTGGTCCGAGAAGGTGCATGGTAGAATTTCGGTCCTTTTAAATTTGCTTATGCTTGATTTATGGCCAATTACGTGGTTGATCTTAGAATACGTTCCATGCAGAGATGAGTAGAATGTATATTCTGTTGTCTTTGAATGTAGTGTTCTGTGGGTATCAATTAAGTCCATTTGGTCCAAAGTCACATTGAGGTTCTGGATCTCCTTTCTGATTTTTTGTCCTGATGGTCTGTCTAGGGTTGTGAGTGGGGTATTAAAGTTCCCCATTATGTTGGGTTAGAGTCAATATCTTTCTTTAGTTTTCCTAGAAGTTGCTTTATGAAAGTTGGTGCACCTATGTTGGGTGCATATATGTTTAGGATAGATATTTCTTGTTGATGGATTGAGCCTTTTATCATTAGGTAGTGGCCTTCTGTATCTTTTTTGATTTTTAATAGCTTGAAGGGTATTTTGTCTGAAATTAAGATCGTGACTCCTCCTTTCTTTTGTATTCCGTTTGCCTGAAAGCTTGTTTCCCATCCTCTTACTTTGAGTCTGTGGGTGTCCTTTCTAGTGAGGTGAGTCTCTTGAAGGCAATAGATTGTTGCCTGATGATATTTTATCCATTTTTCCATTCTATGTCTTTTCAGTGGTGTATTTAGTCCATTCACATTTAGGCTAATAATTGAAATGCAAGAGTTGATCCCTGTCATAAGGTTCTTACAGAGTTGTTCCTGTTTGTTTGTTGTCTTTCTTTGGGTTTTGGAGTTGGCTCCTGTGTGTTTTTAATCTTTTGCGTGTACTCTTGTGAAGAATGTTGTTGTTCTTTTGCCTTTTTCTTCTGTGTTCAGTACTTTCTTAAGTGTTTTTTGTAGAGGTGGTCTGGTGGCAGCGTAGGTTCTTAGGGATTGGATATCTGGAAAAGATTTCAGTTCTCCCTCACTAATGAAGCTTAGTTTGGCTGGGTAGGTTATTGTTGGTTGAAATTGTTTATCTTTTAGAACTTTGAAGATAGGGCTCCAGGCTTTCCTAGCCTGAAAGGGTTTCTGTGGATGAATCTGCTGCTATTCTAATTGGTCTTCCCTGGTAAGTAGTCTGGCTTTTTTCTCTTGCTGCCTTTAGGATTTTTTCTTTTATAGCTACTTTGTTTAGGTGAATTATTATGTGTCTCAGAGTTGGTCTTCTCATTTGTTGTCTTGCAGGGGTTCTCTGAATCTCTTGTGTTGAATTTTGTCATCCTTGATGAGATGAGGGAAGTTTTCTTGAATAATTTCATGAAATGTTTGTTCCAGTGTGGCTTCTATTTCTCTCTCTGCCTCAGGAAGCCCAATTACTCTTAGGTTTGGTCTCTTGAAGTGATCATTCTTGCAGGTTTTGTTCTGTCTTTTTGAGCTTCTTTTCTATGCTTTTGGCAGTTTGGGTTAGTTCTGTATTTTGGTCTCGAGCTCCGAGATTCTTTCTTCTGCTTGCCTAATTCTGCTGTCCATGCTTATTAGTTTGTTATTTATTTCATCACAGTATTCTTTACTCCTGTTATTTCTGACATCAGCTCCTTCCTATTTTCCTCTTGTCTCTCCTCAATTTTTAAAATTTTCTCCATTAATGTCTTGATGTCTGGGTTTGTTGCATGTGACCAGTCATTCTGGGGGCTCTTCATTGTTTTTGTTCCAGAATCTGTTTTCTCAGTGTCTGATCTCCCAGGGGTCTGTGTGAGACCTATATTCTTCTTTTGGTTTTTCTTCATTTGTGCAGTTTTTCTCCCTCCTACTTTTTCTTTCCCTCCACTTCACCGTCTTCTTTAAATCTGTTATTCAGGGGTAGAGAGATTGGTTTTACTTTTGTCTGTTCAATCTCCTATTCTTTTTGTCTGCCCTCTTATTTTGTTCAATTCTGGAGTTGCACTGTAGGTTGTGGGTGATCCTTTTTGCAGTTTTGAGATTTACTTAAGGGGGGAGCTGTGATTCAAAATCTCTCTGCAGGTCCTGGTATTCGCTGACAGGTGTATGGATAATCTGGAACTCACTTCCCACTGCCTTGGAATCTGTCCATGTAGTGGGGCTGTAGGATTACTCCCTGAAATAAAATGTGGTTAGCAGAGGGAAAAGAATGGAGCAAACAGTGGGTTGAAGATGGGGGTGGAGAGATAGCAAGTAAGGGGGGAATCAAATGAGTGTGCCAACAAATGGAGAGAGAGACCTATACTAAAACAGATAAAAACAATAGACCACAGCTACAGACGAACCAACTCCCATACAAAAAATAAAAATAAAACATATAATGATGCTAACATACAAACTAACCAATCACCTTATTGGTGTGCTGTTCCTCTATACAAAGATATAGTTTACAGAGAGAAGAAAAGGAAGAGAGAAAAAAAAGGAACAATAGAGTAGGAATAGAATTAAGTCATTAAACTAACAGAATCAATCAAGCACACTCTGAGACTTTTCATTTAAGTCTAATGTCCTTTCAGTTCTGATTTCTAGCTTTCTTTTCATGCTGGTAAATTAGTTTGCAGTTAGGGTCAGTTGCCCCTGGTCTGCTGTGAAGGACAGTTCAGATCACCCTCCGTTCACCACTCTGGCCTATGTCTTTTTCAAGCTTGTTTCTCCCGTTTCGGTGTTGTTACCTTGAATCGCCAGCAGGTGGTGCTATCTCAGCTGCTCGCTCCAGAGGGGGTGGGGCTGAACTGGAACCGGTGAGACTGGAGATGAATGCCTGCCTCAGGGCACACGACAGGAGACTCACGGCTGGCAGAATGTCTCGGTCGCAGGAGAGGTGGCAGCGATCCCAGCAGATCTTGCCTGCAGGGGCTTCAAGGACTGAAGACGTGGATTGCCTCCAGCCCGGGTGGTGTGATGTGCTACTGGCAGTGGCGGTGGCAGCAGCTGTGGCAGCGGCGGCATCTGTGCTGCAGTGCCCAGCGGTGGCAACGGCCGAGCTCCGTATGAAGAACAGACTGCGATGTTGGGGTCCACAGCCCCCAGGGAGAGAGCCAGAGACCCACTGCAGTTCTCCTTTGCAGAGGGCTTCACAGACCAGGTTGCCCCATCGCCATCTTGCCAGAAGTCCCCCTATAATTATTCATACTTGACCCTAAATAGTCAGATCTTTGTAGAAGAGGCTGAATGTAGAATATTATTTTATTTAATAATGGAATGCTTTCTGTGGCATGCTAGGCCCCTATTCTTCCCCCCTGCCCCATCATTTCACTGTGTTTCTCTGGGTAGGACTAAAAGTAATGGTCAAGAGGTTACGATTCAAATGAAGACCAAGCACCAACCTTAAAATGATTTTTTAATAAACAGAATCATAACTTACTTGGGGCAAAAAAAATTGTTCCTTCTCTGGTTGGAATTAAGAATGAGAAGATTTGAAGGTGCATTTAATGGAAAGAATATGTAACTCCCAGCAGCACCAGAGGCACCTGGCGGGGAGAAATACAAAGGAAATATGTGAACTGACTGTGTACGATCAGCTTTTTATCTCTCATCTAAAAGGGAGAGATAAATAGTTCAGTTGTTCAAGTTTTCTTCTAGGATTTTCAGACTGGCTCAGCAGCATGGAAACAGCTTCCAGGGACAGAAGGTTTGCTCAACAACAAGGTATTTTTGCTAAAGAGTCTTTTAGTGTCATAATTAAGAACATGAGCTCTATATTATGACAGATAATTTCAAATTGTTACTCCAGGATCTGTGTGCCCCTTTATATCCTAGCTTCACTAGTAGACACATGAACAATGGTACCTATAGTTTAACTGGTAGTAGTAAAGAAAACAGGCAATGGTAGTTGACAAGTTTCTCACTCAGCCACTCACCAATGTGATCCAATTTCCAAACCATGATTCATAATGAGTTATAAGGGTTAGCTGCTGAATAGGATGGCTAACAAAAAAAAAGTGAAATCCCTCTTAGAAGATGGGAAAAAAAGGGAACAACTCAATAGAGGGCAGTGTGTGTGTGTGTGTGTGTGTGTGTGTGTGTGTGTGTGTGTGTGTATGCATGTTTGTACCTTTCTCTACCCTCCTCTCTCTCTCAGTCGCTTTTCTCTCACTCCCTCTGTGTGTGTGTGTGTGTGGTGTGTCTGTGTGTGTGTATGTGTGAATAAATGAAGTGAAAGTTACAAAGGAAAAGGAGGACACTGGGAATTGACAGATAGTATGGGAAATGAGATAGGTGAAGTTTCCAGAAACAGAACTAGGAGATCAGTGAACACAAGCATATTTGCTGCAAGCATGAAAAGAAACCAAATCTGAAAGTGGGTAGCAGCGCCAGGAATCTCAGTTGAATCCTTCTCATTCAGCTGTATACTTTCAACTTAAAAAAAGAAATCTCATTTAGGAGAAAATTACGTTGTAGCTTGTAAAATTATACTATGTTTTATTAATTAACATTATAACTATTGTTTAATTTCTTGGTTCTTTATCAAGAAAGTACGTGTTTTTGTTTGTTTTTACTACCTTATGAAGGTAAATCATAACAAATACCTCACACCAACCAGCGACACGTTAATTAATGTGCTTAGCAGAGAAACCATTTTAGTGTTGGCCTGAACTGCTCACCCCACCATCCCCAGATCTCTCATTGGAAAACATGAATTAATGAGCTCCATCAAAACCAGCAGTACTGTATTCTCAGTGTGGGCTTATGAGGTGAACATCTGAATAAAAGGTTAAAACATAAGAAAATATTTAGCAGGAAGTTTAATTGTGTTCAAGGGTTTGAAAACTGGCTTCCTATATTGCTGAGTTAAGGCTCAATCACTCTGTAGCGCTAAATCCTAGAAGACCCTAGGACCTAAGAGCTAGGGGTTAGAAAAACTATTTCACTAGTGGTGAAAATAACCAACGGGCGTGATTCTACTAGTTCTCAGGAATTATTATGAAAGTTTAAAAAGCGGTTATTCGTATAAGTCTGGTGTTGTGTTTGCTACTGAAAGACACAAGGCAATCGACTTTCTCCCTCCTTCTGTACCAAGAAATAATGTCTAATTTTTGCACACATTGGGCATAAATAGCTGATAATTTGTGTATATCATTTCAGTTTTATTACCAAGCTTTTCAAATATTCACTATCTGACACTTTTCAAGTTTTCATTCTTAAAGGAGCCAGCAAAGCCCTGCAGTAAAGAAGAAGAATGAGGGGGAAGCCCTAGTGTTTGCTGCAGACGTCAGTTGTGGGGCTGGACAGAATGCACTTGAGGAGGTAGGTGAGAGAGCCAGGGAAAGAGAGTCAGGAAGTGTGTTGGGCCCCTTAAATCAGAACAACCACAGTTATGTTCATCAGGAAGGAGCAACTCTGCTTCTCAATTCCATCAAGCTCCGTGACAGCTGTTCTCTTTCAAATGGTGGTTCACTTTCATAAAATACAAAAATTTAAGCAAGAGAGTTGACTGTGTCTGACTTCAATGTTTACAAGATCATGTTCTGGAAGGAATTTTCTCCAACATGTAAAATTTCAGGTTGCCTTAGAAGTAAGTATTTGGTAAGGACACAATTTGTCATTATGTTAATAAGTCGCTCCAGCTTCACTATAGAGGTCAACATCGCTGAGGGTGTGAGGCTCTCTGTCTCACCCTCGAGTTCTTGCCTCTGTCCATGCTGCGTGGAGAATCCCTCCAGCAGAGGAGCCCTTGACTGTGAACTTAGACATACAGACCACATCATTCTGACACACATAAGAAGCTGCAATCTCAGTACTGTTTCCCATTTTTCTAATTCACATCCAGGCTATGGGTTTTCCAGCTGGGGTTCTTTGATTTTATTCAGGGACAGTAGCGTATGGGAAGCTGGAAAATTGTTCCACCAGGCTTTCAGCATATGCCTGGATTTGTTTACCACAAACAAAATCTTCTCAGCTACTGTTATTGTCACCATAGCAACAAGATTGAGGTTGCATCTATCAACAAAGCACCACATAAGGCAAGGGCAAGCAGTTAATACAGAAGAGCAATGATAATTACACAGCAGCCAGTCACCAGCTCAAACACAGAGCCCTTCTTTCAAATTAGAGTCCCATTTTCTATGCAGAAATGGAAAGTATAACTCCAAAGGCATTGGAAGCCCATTTTTGTAGTTGTCTGGGAGATAGAAAAATAAACAGTTGGAAATTCTCCACAGATCTTAACTCAGCTCCATGGCATAACCCTATTAGTAGGTTTATTTGCTTTGGTAGTATAAAACTGCCCCATTAATGAGTAAGAATAAAAATCAGGAATGACTATGGAAAAATCGATTTCTGATTTCAAATACAAATATTAAGAGAGGGACCCAGAGCACAAGAATGAGCTTATAGAGGAAAGTGAAATTAAATGGACATAATTTCCCATTCTCTTCATTGAGACAAGTGAGTTTATGTGAATTGTTTTTGCAGCTGGTAAGTTTTATCTACTATTCATTGAGAATCTTATGCCCTATTTAGCTTATACTTTCAAACTTTAAGAGCAAATGACTAGAACCAGATCAGAAAGCTACAAGGATGAATACACAAATATAAAACATTGATTTACTCACTAAACTTTGTCTACTGACAATGAGCATAATCCAAAGATGCTAAAAGAATAACATTGAGTTCTCATTCTCAAAGACCTTGATAATTTTCCTAATTTTGTAAATTCAAATAATTAGGCAGGATGATATATACATGTAAGTAAAAGGTAAAATTCTGGGACTTATATTGAGAAAACACAGAAAATGGAGTATTATACTGTGCTAGGCTAATTTGACATAACTTGAATATTGAATATATTTGAACATAAATTGAATATATTTAGCTTGGCCTGGAATGATCAGAATATCTACAGGTAGAGAATGTGATCTCAAAGGTAAAATGGATAAATATCCTCATAAATCCCAGCCCTAAGTTTTTATATCTTCATCTTCACCTTTACTATAAACATCATGACCTACTACTTGATCTTTCCACTTAGACTGAGGCATTAATCCAGAACAAGATGGATTAGCAATTGGCCTGTGTATTAGATTCCTAAGGGGGCTGTAACAAATTGCCACAAACTAGGTGAATTAAAATGACAGAAATGTATACTCTCACAGTTCTATGGGTGAGAAGTCAGAATCAGGTGTCTGCAGGGCTATTCTCCATAGGAAAGTCTGAGGGAAGAATCCATCCTTGTCTTTTCTAGATTCTGGTGTTACTGGCATTCCTCAGCATTCCTCCCCTTGTAGACTCTTAACTTCAATCTCCACCTCCATCATCATGTGGTCTCTCCCCAACCACTACCCTCCTCATCTCAACTTCTCAGCTTCTCTCCTTTCCCTGCTCACTCTCTTCACCTACTTTGTAACCACCAACCACCATTCCACTGTCTACTTCTGTGAGTTTATTGTTTTTAGATTCCATATATAAGTGAGATTATACAGTGTCTGTCTCTGTGCCTGGCTTATTTTACTTAGCATAAAGACTTTTAGCTTCATCCATATTGTCACAAATGGCAAGGTGAGATTTCTTATTTTTTTAAAGTTGAAATACATATATATATAGTGAATAAGATAGTTTTTTTAAAACTTTTTTTCACATAGTTCAATTTTGTGAACAAATTATCCTTTCAGCTTAACAAAGTTCATTGACGTTAATAAACTAATTATGTATAGCCCCAAATATTTAGCGTATCCTCAGAGATTATCTGTAAGCTGCTATGTGTTCATCCACACTCAGATGCCTGGGAGATTTTGGTCAACTTTAGTCCCCCTGTTGATCCTATTGTGCAGAATAAAATAACACCAGGCCAATGACCTGAAAGAGTAAAAGGCATTTTTTAGAGTTTCCCTGAGAGGCTTTATTCCTCACCTATCATCCAGTGTTACCTTTTCCAAGTTTCAGACTTATCTGAGCTCTCTCACTTACCAGCAGTTAAACCTTGAATGTGGCATTTAGATATGCAATAGCCATACTTCCCAGTCCCCCCAGTCCATGAGTCCCCCAGCACATGAGGTGGCAAATGTGATAGTAATGAAAGAAACCCAGAGGATGGAAATAATTCTCGGTGAGATAAGCAGCACTTGGGAAGTTTTTAACATTCTGATTTGTAATTTTTTAATTTTGTGCTTTAAAAAATTAATTAAGGGCAAAACCATGCCTCTTAGTTATTCCCAGGAGTACCCTTGATCTGAGGAACTCATCCCATTCATGGCCTTAATTTTGAGTTTCCCCTGATCTACAGATGACATGACCCCTCACAATGTCTCTGGGGTGCTGTGGTTGGTAAGCACATAAGTAAGCATATCTCTTCTGATAAAATGTGGGCAGATTTGTTTTCTTCTTCTCCCCAAATTTCCCACAATAACCATCAGACAAATTTGACCAAAATTTCCTCTTTATTTCTTTTACTCTCTTTCTTTCTTTCTTTATGGAAAAATAAAAAATAAATAATAAAGAAGAACACCAACGCAAATTGCATTTTTCTGATTCTGGATGACTGATGGCATAAATTACAAGGTATTCAGACCTCCAATTCAGAATCCAGAAGGGTTGGGTTCTGGTCCATTCTGTATAGATAAATAGTTCCATGAAAATATTTTCTGGTATGAGGGACTCTCTATTTCTTTACTCCCTGCCCGGAACAAGCTCTGAGGATTGATCACTTGTTACTAAAGCTTTTGTTGCAATGGACATTTATGGGCCTTTTAAAATTTCAACCCCTGGTGGCAAAAATAAACACTCTAACCATACCAAATGTCTCCCACTCCTTCCAGCTTCAGGTCCACACCCACTGACATCACCATATATTATTTTCCTCCGGAAATTTCTAGTTCAGAGTCCTTAAAGTCTAATGTAGATCTTTATCTTTCATTTATGTAACTAAGCTAAATTCTTGTGACAAATTATATTTTCTTTCATCAAGCTCAGGTTACTAATTTTTTTCTTTTTCTTTTTCCTTTGTTGTTTATTTTAAAGATGTTTATTTTAAAGTATTATGATAAATGTTCAGGGTTCGCTTATAAGTGAGTATGTGAATTACTCAGATCTTGTTTTTATGACAAATCACTGAGTATTCCATCCAAGTTACTGCAGAATTCAAAATTTTGTGATTCTTTATGGCTGCTTAATATTCCATCCTGTAAATGTACCACATTTTCTATAGCCAGTCCACTTTCAATGGGCAACACAGTTGGCTCCATGTTTTTGCTATTGTGAATAATGCTGCAATAGATATGTGTGCACAGGTAGGTTTTTTATAGAGTGATTTGAGTGCCTCCGAGTATATTCCCAGAAATGGGATTGCTGGGTCGTATGGAAGGTTGATTTTTAGATCTTTTAGAAGTGACCACATTGTTTTCCACAGAGGCTGTACTAGTTTTTACTCCCACCAAAATGTACAAGTGTTCCCTTTTCCCCACATCCTTATCAGGATTGTTTTTTGTTCGTTGTTTTTTAGTTATTGATGAATGTCAACTTGACTGGAGTTAGGTGATATCTCACTATCTGTGTGTGTGTTGTGTGTGTGTGTGTGTGTGTGTGTGTGTGTGTGTGTGTTTTAAATTTTTTATTTTAAAGATGTGGGGTACAAATCAGGGTTAGGTATCCAAATGTTCATTATGTAGGTACCCTTGTTGATAAGGTGTGCCCCCCTTCCCCTGGCAGTTTCTCATTACTGCTAATTATAGTGTTACGATAATTGTTTAAGATCTGCTTATAAGTGAGAACATGTGATACTCAGTTCTTAATTCCTGTGATAAATCACTCAGTATTACAGACTCTAAGTCCATCCAAGTTGCTGTGAAGTTCGTAATTTTGTCCTTTATGGCTGCATAATGTTCCATCATGTATATGTATCACATTTTTCTTATCCAGTCCTCTTTTGATGGGCAGCACGGTTGGTTCCATGGTTTTGCTGTTGTGACTAAGGCTGCAGTAAACTTATGTGGGCAGGTATCTTTGTCATAGAATAATTTGATTTCCTCCAGGTATATGCCCAGTAGGGGCATTTTTGGGTTGTATGGAAGGTTGATTTTTAGATCTTTTAGGAATTGCCAAACTATTTTCAACCAAAGTTGTACTAGTTTACATTCCCACCAACAGTGTAAAAGTGAATCCTTTTCCCCACATCTTCTCCAGCATCTGTCGGTTTTTGAGTTATTGGAATGGAATGGAATTATGTGGTATCTCAGTGTGGTTTTAATTTGCATTTCTTTGATGACTAATGAGGCTGAGCATTTTTTTCATGTATATGTTGGCTGCTTGTATGCCTTCTTTTGAGAAGTATCTATTCATATCTATTGCCCCCTTTGTAATGGAGCTGTTTCTTTTTATTTTAGGCACGTTTGAGTTCCTTATAGATCCTAGATGTTGGGACTTGGTCAGAAATACAGTTGGAAAATATTTTTTCCCAGTCTGTGAGCTGTCTCCCACTCTCTTGATGGTTTTGTTGGCTTTGCAGAAGCTTGTCAGTTTGATAAGGTCCCACTTGTCTGTCTTCTCTCTTATGTCATAGGCACTTGGGGTTTTGATCAGTAATTGGTTGTCAATTTCCATAAGGGTGTCTCCTGAATTTTCTAAGGTTCTTATAGTTTAAGGTTATACATTTAGGTCTTTGATTCATTTAGAGTTGATTTTTGTATATGGTGATAGGTAGGGGTCTTGTTTTAATCTTCTGCATGTGGTCAGCCGTTTTCCCAGCACAATTTACTGAAATGGCTCTCTTTTCCCCAGTGGTTGGTGGTGGAGGTTTTGTTAAAGATGAGTTGGTTGAAGCCGGGCTCGGTGGCTCAGCCTGTAATCCCGCGCCTTTGGGAGGCTGAGGTGAGTGGATTGCCTGAGCCCGCGGGTTCGAGACCCGCCTGGGCAGCGAGACCTCATCTCTACAATAAATCAAAAAATCAGCCGGGCATAGTAGCACATGCCTGTAATTCCGGCTACTTGGAAGGCTGAGGCGGAAGGATCGCCGGAGCCCAGCAGGTCGAGGCTGCGGTGGCCAGGAGTGGCCACTGCACTCCAGTCTGGGTAACAGAGTGAGACTCCAACTCAAAAAAAAAAAAAAAAAAAGATGAGTTGGTTGAGAAATTGAGGTTTTGCTTCTGGAATCTCTATCTTGTTCCACTGGTCTATATGCCTGTTCTTGTACCAATACCAAGTTGTTTTGATTATTTTAGCTTTATGATAAAGTGTAAGGTCTCCCCCCCCCTTTTTTTAACTGAAGATTGTTTTGGTTATTCTTTGTCATTTTTGTTCTCATATCTGTTCCTGTATTGTCATTTACAGGTCTAAGAAGAATGCTGCTGACAATGTAATGGGTATTGTGTTAAATCTGTGGATTGCCTTGGGGAGAATGACATCTTAACAATGTTAATTCTTCCAATCCATGAGCATAAAATATTTTTCCATTTGTGTCATCTTTGATTTCTTTGAGTAGTGTTTTGTAGTTTTTGTTGCAAAGGGCTTTCACGTCTCTAGTTAGGAGAATTCCAAGGTATTTCATTGTTTTGTGGCTAATGTCAATGAGATTGTGCTTTTATTTGAGTTTCTGTTTGCTTATTGTTGGTGTATACAAATGCGACTATCTTTTGCACATTGATTTTATACCCTGAAACTTAGCCAAAGCCCTTTATCAGTGTAAGGAGTTTTTGACAGATTCTCTTGAGTTTTTGAGGTATAGAATCATGACACCTGCAAAGAAGGATAACTTGACTTCCTCTTTTCCTATTTGGATACCCCTGATTTTCTCTTTTCTAATTGCTCTTGCTACAACTTCCAAAACTATGTTGAACAGGAGGGGTGAGAGTGAGTATCTTTGTCTTGTTCTGGTTTCTGGGGGAAATGGTTCCAATTTCTGTCTATTTGTATGCTTGTTGTGGGTTTCTCGGTTTCTCGTATACGGCTCTTACTATTTTGAGGTATGCTCCATCTATGCCCAGATGTTCGAGGATTTTTATCAAGAAGGAGTGCTGGATTTTATTGAAAACTTTTTCCAAGTCTAATGATATAATCATGTAGTTTTTGTTTTTACATCTGTTGATGTATTTAATTATATTCATGGTCTTGCAGATGTTGAACCATCCCTGCATCTCAGGGATGAAGTCTATATGGTCATGGTGGATGATTTTTGAGATGTGTTGTTGGATCCAGTTTGCTAGAATCTTGTTGAGAATTTTAGCATCTATGTTCATCAAGGATATTGTCCTTTAGTTCTCTTTCTTTGTTGGATCTTTACCTGGTTTGAGTATTAGTATGATGTTAGCTTTATAAAGTGATTTTCTGAAAATTCCATCTTTCTCGACTGCCTGGAATACTTTCAACAGGACTGGAATTAGGTGCTCCTTGTATGTTTTGTAGAATTCTGCTGAAAAGTCATCTGGTCCAGGGTTTTTTTGGGGGGAGGGGGATAGTTTTCTTATGATATAGCCGATTTCCTGGGTTGTTATTAATCTCTTTAGGGTCTCAATTTTTTCTTATTTCAACCTAGGGTGGTTGTGTGATAGCAAAAGTCCTCCATTTCCTTTAGATTTTCAAATTTGTTTCCATACAAGTGTACTTAGTAATCTCTGATAATCTTTTGTATTTCTTCAGGGTCAGTTATGACTTTGTCTTTTGCATTTCTGATTGCATTTATTTGGGCTTTTTATCTCCTTTTCTTGGTCAGTCTAGCTAGGAGTCCATCAATCTTGTTTATTCTTTCAAAGAACCAGCTTTTTGTTGCATTGATTTTTTGTATTATATTTTTGCCTTCTTTGTCACGAATTTGGGCTTTTATTTTGGTGATTTGGATTCTTCCACCAAAGTTAGGGTTTTGGTGGTCTTGCTTTTCCAACTTCCTTAGGTGATTCATTAGACTTTTAACTTGTGATCTTTTCGTTTTCTTCATGTGTGTTCACAGAGATAGGAATTCTCCTAGTAACTCATAGCAACTCTGAGATTTTGATAAGTTGTTTCTTCATTTTCATTTGTTTTCAGGAATCTTTTAATTTCTGTTTTGGTTTCTGTGTTGACCCAGGAGTTGTTTAGCATCATGCTGGTTAGTGTCCATGTATTTGTGGGTTTTTGGAGGAACTTTGTTGGTGTTGATTTTTTTTATTCCACTGTGGTCTGAGAAGGTGTGTGGCAGTATTTCAATCTCATGGAATTTGTTTATGCTTGATTTATGGCCAAGGATGTGGTCAGTCTTAGAGTATGTGCCATGTGGTGATGAATAGAATGTATATTCCATGATTGTTGGAAGGAGTAGGTTACTAACTTTCTTAAACTACACTAAGATTACTTTTTACTAAAGAATCTCTAATGCCCTTGAGGAAATTCACTCAGAATTGTAGATTATAAATAATATTAATATTTTTTCCTTTTTTGTGATTTTTCTTTTCAATCATTAAATGCTTTTTTGTTAAAAATACGTATACATTTCCTTTTTCTTTTAACTCACTGTATTTATTTATTTATTTTATTTGAAAGATGTTGGATACAATTCACGATGAGGTATACAAGTGATCATCATACAGGTAAAGTTTGGCCCTCCCTCTGGTCCCCACTTCACCTGGTTTGAGATCAGGTACCCTTATTAATGTTACATGTCCTTCTCCCCTCCCATGACAACTTCTGGCTACTACAATCCTTTTCTTATAGTATTACGATAAATGTTCAGGATTTGCTTATGAGTGAGAACATGTGGTTCTCAGGTCTTTGTTTCTGTGATAGATTATTGAATATTATAGACTCTAAATCCATCCAAGCTGCTGCAAAGTCCATATATTTGTCCCTTTTCATGGCTGCATAATGTTCCATTTTGTATATGTATGCTTCTACACTGCTGGTAGGAATGCAAATTAGTTTAACCTCTATGGAAAACTGTGGCAATTTCTAAAAGAACTAGAAATTGACCTTCCATTTGACCCAGCAATTCCTACACTGAGAATATACCCAAAGGAAGTCAAATCATTCTACAAAAAAGATACCTGCACATACATGTTTATTTTGCAGCACTATTCACAACAGTAAAAACATGGAACCAACTGTGTTACCCATGGAAACTGGACTGGATAAAAAAATAATGTGGTTGAGTTCAGTGACTCAGCTTGTAATCCCTTAGGGAGGCTGAGGCAGATGGATTGTCTGAACCTGTGGATTCCAGACAGGCCCGGGCAACTTGGGAAGACCTCGTCTCTACAATAAATCAAAAATTAGCTGGGCCATTGTAGTGTGGGCCTGTAGTTCTGGTTACTTGGAAGACTGAAGCAGAAGGATTGCCAGAACCCAGCAGGTCGATGCTGGGGTGGCATGAATGTGCCACTGCACTCCAACCAGGGTGGTAGAGTAAGACTCCTAAAAAAAAAAAAAAAGTGGTACATATTCTCTATTCTAATACAGTTTATTTTATTAGTTTGTCCTTTGTTACTAATTTTTTGTCCTGTATAAGAAATGCTTTTCCTGTGATAAAATAACGAATATATTATTCTATTTTATCTTTTAAAAGTGTCATTTTTGTTTGTTAGTTTTACTTTAGACTGACAATAAATCTAGATTTGATATTTGTGTATATGTGGATAAGGGTCAGCTTTTATTATTTTTCATATGGATAGTTGATTGTCCAACTGCATGTATGGAAACAACTCTTCATTTTGCACTGCTCTGCAGTGTCAAGACTGTCAACATATGTTATGTAAGCATTGGCCTGTTTTTAGACTCTATTCATTTGGACTTTTGTCTGTTCTTAGGCTAACAGCACATTAATCTAGTTACTATAAATGTATAAGTATTGATAACTAATATAACGCGCATCCACCAGGTTTCTCAATTAAGATTTTTCCAACCACTGATGGTTCTTTGCATTCTCATATACATGTCAGAATCAGTTCATCAAGTTATACACACACACACACACACACACACACACACACACACACACACAAACATACACACACTCATTCCAAAAGAATAATAAAATTGTTAGGCTTTTAACTGGAATTGAATCACATTTACAAAATAGTTCACAGACAATTGACATCTTTCATTCTATGAATATGATTTATGTCTCATTTATCAAGGCCTTTATTTTTATCAATAATATTTTAAAGTTTTCCATTTGCAAGTCTTGCATATCTTCTATTCATTTTCTAAGCATTGTCTAAGTATTTTCTAACTATAAATAATATTTTTAAAATTATATAACCTTATTGCTTGATTATGAACTTATAAATTTATATTTACATATGCATACACACACATACACACACACACGCACGACTTTGTAGCCAACAACCTTGCTATACTAATGTGTCAATTCTGATAACTTTCCAATATACTCTGGTGCATTTTCTCATGTGATTATATATTCTATAAATAAGTACATTTTTATTTATGAGTTTTCATCTTTACGAATTTATTTATTCTTTTTTTTATTTTTGTGCTAATCAATATTTCCAATACAATAATAAGTATAAAGGTTTGTAGTGAGAATTCTTATCACTCAGTATTTTATTATTGCATGTATTGGTTGCTGTAGATGTTGTTTGCCATTATATTTTATCAGATTAACAAAATTTTTTCTGAATTTAAGATACTAATAGTATGTCTTTTTATTATTATCATGACTTACCTGGGCAACTTGGCGAGATTTCATCTCTATAATAAATCAAAAAAATCAGCTGGGCTTGGTAGCACGTGCCGATAATTCCAGCTATTCGGAAGGCTGAGGCGGAAGGATCACTGGAGTCCAGCAGGTCGAGGCTGCGGTGGCCGGGAGTGGCCACTGCACTTCAGTCTGGGCAACAGAGTGAGACTCCAACTCAAAAAAAAAATCTTAAAAATATATTAATATGAACTGTAATTGTTATTAATTTTATATTAATGTGGTAAATTACACTGATATTTTGAATTCATCAAATGTACAAGCTAATTCCAAATTAGTCATGCTACATTATAATACACACAGAAACACAGATACATACACATGTATTTTTCTCTAATGTGTTTACTTTTTTTAGATTGGCTATAATTTTCCTCTTTGGTAATATACCTATCAGGTTTGCATATAAGTAGTTTGCAATGTTTCCTTTGTTATATTTTCTAAAATAATTTGTGTAAAATTACCATTACTTTTTTCCTAAATGTTTGATAGTATTCACTGATGGTTCCTATAGGATTATTTTGTTTTTCCATTCCTTTGGTGCTAGTTCTAAAATTTATGTTTTCATATAAATTTAATCTTTTCAAATTTGATCAAACATTTCAAATTATTTTGCATAAAGTTTTAAATATTATCATCTTATTATCTGTTAACTGTTTATACTGTTGGTACTGATGACCACATTTTTATTCTTCTTATTATTTGTTTTGTCATGATTAGTTGTCAGGTTGTGAATTTAAAATATCTTTTTAGTTTTAAATTTAAGATTATCTAGTATATGTGTATTTTGTTTTATCAATTTATGCTGTCATCATCATCTTGTCAATTATTTATTAGAATTTATTGTTCTATTTCCAAACTGTTAATTTTTTTTAGTTGGTATTTAAAAAATACACTGTTTAATTCTACACATTTTCCTCTAGTTATGGATCTAGCTATATTAGTATTTTTTAATATTATTAAATTTAAAAACAAAATTTTCTATTATCTGTTTTTTGACTCATGGTTTATTTTAGAAGCTTATTTCTTATTTTTTGAAGATAGTATTTTCTAGTTAATTTTTTGTTATTGATTTCTAGCTCAATTCATTGTGGTTAGAGTACATACCTTCCATTACTAATGTTCTGACATTTGTTGAGATAAATTTATGGCACAATATAAGGTTAAATTATTGTAAATATTTGCTTCTTTTTTGACAAGTGTGTATTCTAAAGTCCAGTGTATGCCAGTTAGGTCAAGTTTTCTAATTACAATATTTGAATATTCTATGTGCTGGCTCTTTATGTTATGTGTTAGCTTACTAATATTTATTATATATTTATGTATTAATGTTTATTCATATTATTTTATTTATTGTTATTTATATTTGATATTATACTATTCATTGTGTCTCTTTATCTGTGTTTTGCATATTTCATCCATTTATATTTCCTCTATTTGTAATGCATACTTTCTTTTGACCTCTATTCCAGTTTATTAATTCTATCTTCAGCTATGTCATGTCTGCTAAAAACTCAACCAATTAATTCTAAATTTTTCTTATTGTGTTTTTCAATTTGAGAGTTTTTAGTTAGCTTTTTAAAAGTGTCCAGTTTTTTCTCAATATTATCACTGTCTTTCATTTACTTGAACATAGTAACCATAATCATTTAGAGTATGAATCCAATAACTTCAGTACTTGGAGTTATTTATTTTTCTACTTTTTTTGTCTTTGCTGTTTGTGACCCCCACCCTTATGCTTCCTGTCTTTTAGTGTCTCTGGTTATTTTGTATTATGTGCATGACATTTCATTTACAACATTGTTTTAATAAATAAGTGGAGGTCTCAAATGTTGTAATATTACTCAAGGTAGTATATTTCCTTGTTTGTATCAGGCATACGGGTGTACTAGCATTTCTGGATCACTTCAATCTAATTTTAGAAATTGAGATTATTCAATATTGGACTAAAATGTCTATGAGAATCAATCTAATTTTAGTGCACCCTTATTCCTATGATGAAAACTATCAGTATCCAACTTACAGCCTTTAGACGCAACACTTCTACCTTTGGAAATACTTGGAAATACTTGGACTCAAATATCTGTAAATCTATTAATTGAAGTTGTTAAAAGTATGTCTTGGCATCTTAACTTGCTAGATTTCTCTTTTGCTTAAGGGTAAACTGTCCACAAATGATATATTTTTCTTTCTGGTTCTCTTTCATCCCCTATATTCCCACGTTAATCTTTTGCTATCATAGTAACTCAGTGCTCTAAAGCATTTTTTTTTTTCTTATATTTTGTGCAGTTTTCCTAGTTGTACATAGTATATGGACTGCTCTCAACTGTTGAGTTCAGGATGCATAGGACAGAACTTGTACAGTTCATTTACCTATTTACCTTATTTGGCTTTTTTGTCTCTTTTATTAGACTATAAGGTCTATGAGCATAGAAATTGCCTCATTTTTTTTTCTATTTCTGTATTACTAAAGTCTACCTATTTTTGATTATCTATTTTGAACAAGTCATTTAAGTTTTCAAGTAGTCAGTTTCTTTACCAATGTTAATACCAATTTCACAGGATTATACAGAATAAAAAATAAAATTGTGGAAAACACCTCACATTATGAGTGAAAACATTTATTTCAGAGATAAGTCTCTGCTTTGTGTAAAATACTGTGAATTAATTAATCACATAAGATATTACCTACTTAGATTTGTTTTGGTAGACATAATGAAGATAAGCACATTGCCATAGGATTATATAACAAATAGAGCTGACCAAATCTGGGGTGTTTATTAAAATATTCTCAAAGAAGTAATTGTTGGACCAATAGCACAAACAACTAACATTTGCTGAGTTCCTTATGAACTGTTAATAACTTATTTCAGTTAATCTCCATAATGACTCCATGTACCAGTAGCACAAGCCAATATGTTTGATGCTGATACTTGTTTCTATTATCTTGATTTTGACATGGGAATATTGAGGCTTGAATAGTTCAATATGCCCATAGTTTCAGAGCTTATGAATATTAGAGCATGTTATTAAGCCATGCAGATTCTCTCCAGAGCCTGAGCTCTTAAATAGCATGCAATTATTGAGCCTTAGAAGGGAGGGAAGAGAAATTCAGTAAGCAATAGGATATATGGCAGGGAAAGGGTGTTATAATTAAGATGTAGACAGAGAGAACAACCCCTATCTTGTAACAGAAAGTAGAATTATGTGTTTGTGAAATGGACAAAGAATCAGTACAAGATGAAGCAAAACATATAAACTGATATTAGTGCACACAAGTCAGGAGAAATAGGCAGATTCAAGTCTTTAAGACTGTGGAAGACTTGGATTCTGTCTTATTGATGGCTTGTAAGTGGTTGTGAATTTTATTTATTTATTTTCTTAATCCTAAACACAGATATTCACTTGTTAGCTCTTTGCTCCCTACTGCCTACTACCAGCACACCTTGCAGGTCAACTGCAATTTTCCCCAAGATTCTGAAATTTTCACCAACAAATCTCTCAAAGGAAGGTTATCAAAAAGCCCTATTCTTCAGACATCCCAGATCCCTTTTACTTACTGTGAATGGCTATCATTTTCTCTTCTTCTCTAACCTGGAGATTTATTTAAACAGTTTTAATCAGCTTCATGACCCACAGATTCAGAATAATTATTCCATTGCATGGAACACCCTACATTGTGTTGTAGCGATAAGGGTATTTACCTTCACAGAAAGATTTGCATTTGAAAAGAGAAAGACTAGAAAGAAAAGTCAATAAAATGCTACTGCAAGTTTTTCTAATAACATGACGCTTTCCTGGAAGTGATAGTTTGGAAATAATTTCTACATAGCCATTCAACCTGGGTGATGATCCACTCAACCTAGGAGCAGGCAGTGATGCCATAAGATGATTGGCCATCATTTTCTATCCTGCTGGTCCATAATTTGGTTGTCTTCAAATTCTGACAGTTAATTTCTTAAAGTCAACGAACCTGAGATTCTACAAAATAACTGAGAGCAGTTAGTCTCAAAAACTGTTCTGCACAATAGAAACTTCTGGGAAGTTTGAAAAAGGAGAAGAAAACCCTCAGTGTCCAGGCTTAGGATATTAAATCCGAATTTCTCCTGGTGGAACTCAGGTTTCTGCATTTTTAAGAATTGCTTCTCAAACTTTAATGTGGACATGAATCTGAGGATCTTTTTTTAAAACTAAAGATTTTGATTTAGTAGTTTTGGGTAAGGCTTGAGATTTTGCGTTGAATACCAGGAGAACTGGAGTCTCTTAAACTTGACTGCACATTGTAATCATTCTGGGGAATGAAACATACATTCATAAAATTAGGGAAAAAATGCCCAGATGCCATCAGCAGAGAATAACAGCAAGTTACACTAATTTTTCTCAAATTTATCTCCCTGATGTAGCTGAATGCCTAACCTAGATAAGAGAGAAGAAATTCTATGATGGTTGCAAGAGAGTAGAATTCGATCAGAAAGTATACGTTCACTTTTCCAGTTTTGCAACCTCTTTCTGAGGTAAAAAGAATTTCTCTAACAACGTCTCAAGCATCTGTGGGACTAGAAACATCAGCTACAGTAAAAACAAAAGTTCTCCCTTCACATGATTTGACAGTCAGCTATCTGGGAGCAGGGAAGAGAAAACAAATCCAGTAGAGTGTTCACAAGATAATTTTTCACAACTAAAATTGAAGATATAAAGGCTCGGGGAGACATGTTTTGTCAAGTTAAATCCTGTGCTTCTTTTTTTAGTTTCAGCATTTCAAACAGAATTTGAATCTTTGGGGGTTAGAGTTCATTTACTTTTTGGCAGAACAGCACTTCCTGTTTCTAAGAAAAAAGGCCCAGAATGCTTCTTTAATGTCAAAGGCTGTTACAAAACAGCTCTTGATGAATTGAATGCAAGTGAATGGGAAACATATGGATTAAGTTTCCATTAACATCCACATGGGTTTAATAATTAAGGGAAAATGTCTGACAAAAAGGAATGTTTTGTGTTTTGCCGAATTGAAATTTTGTTTCAAAAAAAGTGCTTAAAGCTACTTACTCTGAATGTAAGTGCCTGAGATTACTCATCTTTAACCAAACCACCCAAATCAGGTTCATAAATTGAACCCAAGCTATAAACTCCATCCTCTCAAAAGCCACCAACACTTACCAGTTTTGGCAATTGTAGAAGGATAAGTCATCCTCTGATCATTACATTGTGTTAAGGAATTTATTTATTGTGCTCAAATCAAGCAACACATATTTTCTTACTTTATCATGAATTGGACTGCTCTTCATGAAGCAGATTTTAATAGCTTGCCCACCTGGAATCAAAGTAAAAATTGCCTCCATAATTATATGATTTCAGAACCACCATTAATTATCTTCAAACTCTTATTCAGATTCACATTCTGTCACTTGGTGAGTAAAAGCCAACACCATTTTAGTTTCTTCATAATTACAAACAACAAGGTAAGGCTAGATAATTGTTTCCCATTATTAAACACCTTGGACTATTTAACTAGTAACATTTTTTTGTGTTATATACTGACAATGCATGAAATATAAAGGAAAATAACAAAGGGTGAAATGGACTAAGTAGAATGGAAAAGGAATAGCTTTGAAAGAGCCCTATTTTATCTCATTGCTAGAAGTAAAAATTTCTGAGCAGTACGGAATTCATGGTCAAAAAGATGAAGTCTTACTTCAATTTTCTGTAGTCCTTTCCACCTATTGTTTAGAAAGTTTTCACCTATAGATATTATAAGCATCTATGATGGAAAATATTGCTTTCAAAATTGTCTCATCATCTACCAAAGTTGTACCTATGCCTTTAAAAAAAATTGATAGATTACTCAATCAGTTACCAAACGAAAACTAGAAACTCAAGTTTGTTCTGAGAACTTCCTTATGATTTTCACTAATCCCCTCATTCATTCAGTTATCAAATTCTAAAATCTAGTCCTTAAATATATTTGAATCTTTTCACTTTTTCCCATTGCCATTGTTTCTCAATTCAGAACTCTACGAATCTTTTAGATACTTATTTCAAAAAACTAATGAGTCCCTTGTTTCTTTCACTTTCCCTCCAATTTATTCTACTTGTTAAACTTGAATTTCTTTTTTTAGTGTACAGCTATTAAAATATTTTCAAATACATGTAATTTCAGTTTCATTTTTAAAATAGGCCAGGTCTTAGAAATTAGCTGTATTATTATCTAAATCACTTGTTCATAGATTTATAGTATTCAATTTTTTGAATACCCCATAATACTTATGAGATAATTCATTCATAATTTTGACAGCTTTGTTCAAAGAAGGAACTAAGTACATATTTACTGAATGAGTAGAATGGTGAAATGGTCTCTATGAGCATCTAGGATGTTACTAAAATATAGTTATTGCAAAGAATTTCATAATAAATACTCTTGTACATAAATCCTTCTGCATTTATTCCAATGTATTTCTGAGTTAAATTCCTAAAGGTAGAATTACTTGGTCAAACAACATGCATTTCACAATTTGATAGACATTCCTAATTATGATGTAAGATCATGCTTCAATTTGTATTTGCACCAAATGTTCATGAGAGCACATTTTTCCATTCCCTACCAATACCTTTCATATATTCGAAAGGAATTCCTATTACTTTTTAAACTACCTGTCAACATATATTTTTTTTAATTTATATTTTGCTTTTTAAAATTAAGGCACATGTAAAGAAATATATTATATAATTATAGATCTTTATAAATACTAATTTTAAGTGATATTTAATGTTAGTCATTATTAAAATATCAAAATCATATGCTCTCAGATAATATTTTTACTGGTTAATAACTTTGTTCAGAAATTATGTTTTTTTTTAATGGCTTTCAAGTTATTATTTGTTTGCTTTTTAAAATAGTCTTGTATTGGAAAACTTTTCCCCTGAAACATTTAAGGTTTTCTATCAGTATTCAGAGTATTTTTCATAACCTTTTTCATGTTTTATTTTTAATTACCAATAGTTTTGTGGAAAAGAGTTAATGATGACTTCATCATATATTAAATTAATGTATATTCATGACTATCTGGAGACCTTCTCTTCTGGTTTTGATTTATTGATCTGTTCGTCTTCCCATGCTAGGGACAAACCATTTTAACTACAGCATACATATAATATATTTTAATATTTGTTTTTTGTTTTTTTTTAAGTCGGAGTCTCACTCTGTCGCCCAGACTGGAGTGCAGTGGCCGCTCCCAGCCACCGCAGCCTCGACCTGCTGGGCTCCGGCGATCCTTCAACCTCAGCCTTCCGAGTAGCTGAAATTACAGGCATGTGCTACCACGCCCAGCTGATTTTTTGATTTATTGTAGAGATGAGGTCTCGCTGCCCAGGCAGGTCTCGAACCCGCAGGCTCAGGCAATTCACTCACCTCAGCCTCCCAAAGGCACGGGATTACAGGCTGAGCCACCGAGCCCGGCTAATATTTGATATGCTTTCCCCCTCATTACTATTATTTTTAACTGCTAGTTATTTTTAATGTTTATTTTTCCACCTAAAACATAGAAGTAGCTCATACAGTTAAAAAGTAAACAAAAATTTATATCCAAGGAGAAACTGGAATCTTGACCAAGTCTATTTTTCAATATATTAGGTCTTCTTGTACTATCAGATGTATTATCAGATCTTCTTGTACTAGTCTTGTACTAATCTGACAGTCTTCTTGTACTATCAGATGTACTATCAGATCATCAAGTATTAGTATTAATTTTACTTTTTGATTTGCATTTTTTGCCATGTTTATATTTACATTGCTGGAGCTAGGTTATATAGCATTCTCCTCATTTTAATAATGTTTTCAATGTTATCATTCTACCTAAAAGATGCAATGCAAATTTTTAAGCACGATATACTAGGTCCATACTAAAATAGCTGCAGCTTTTCTCATTTAATGTCATGGTCTTTTAAGAACCCTTTTCTCTGACTCTGAACTGCTCCCTTAATATTTTACCGCTTCTTAAATATCACAGTTAGTAGCCTGGAAAACCTATTCTCTTCTGTCCATAAGGACAAATACTTGATGGTATGAGTTTTAGTGCAAAACAATGTGGTACTGCCTTTAAATATGATGACAATCTATAGAATGGCTAGATAATATTAATTTTCTAATAGCTAGTCACATCGTTGTTGGCCCAGTAAATGTTTATTAATGGAATAATGTTATCTTTTAAAAGGTATTATAGTCTGGTCTCTTCCCACCATGTATAGCTGAATCAAAGTAATATAAATAAATGTATAGATGACCTATATATATATAGCAAACATTTATGCATATCTTTAAATAATTAATTAAAACTAAAGTAGTCTGTCATAGTCATAAATCTTACTACCTATAGATACATTTCTCCCCTGCTATCTCTTCTCTTAATACTGATACAGAAAGATTCATTAAATCTTATCCAAAACCCAGAAATCTTCATGCTGTCTGAATCTTTGGTGTAAAAGACAACATTAAAAAGTATCAGACAAGCCTAAATACTTCTGATTATTCTATGACTATATTTGTGCTGTAACATTCTTCTCCCCACCCAAGAAATTTTCTCCCGATTTAAATTTAAATATGATGGCTCCTACTACTAAAATAAAAGAAAAAGAATGGAAGACTTAGAATAGCCAATATCTTAGTGGAAGACAATCCTAATTGGTTTAATGATAACTCCCAAGAAGTCATGTCCACACCATATTACTTAGAACCTGTAAATGTGACCTTATTTGGAAAATCAGTCTTCATATAGACATTTAAGGATTTTGAGATGAGAAGGTAATTCTAGATTATACAGATTGGCTCTAAATCCAAGGAAAAGCATCCTTCTAAAACAAAGACAGAGGAGGATTTGACACAGATAGGAGAAAGGACACAGAAAGAAGATAAGGCCATGTGAAAATGGAGGCAGAGATTGTAGTTTTTAATAGACTGAATTGTGTAACCCCCAAATTTATATGTTGAAATCTTAATACCAATTATCCCAGAATGTGATTGTGTTTGGAATTGGGACTTTAAAGGGATAAAGTTAAATAAAATCATTAGGATGAGTCCTAATCTATTATGATTGGCATCCTTACAAAAAGAGAAGATTAGGACATAGACAAACCCAGAGGAAAGATCATGTGAAGAAGTCTTATACTTCTATAGAAGTATAGAAGAAGGGAGAATATAGCCATGTACGAGCTAAGGAGCGAGGCCTTGGAATGAAACCAGCCCTGGCCAACACCTTGATTTTGAACTTCTAGCCTCCAGAACTATAAGAAAATATAGTTCTGTTGTTTGAACCACCCATTCTGTGGTGGTTTGTTACAGCAGTCTAGCACACAAACACAGTAATGAAGCTAAGGAACATCTAGAGCCGTCACATATTGGAAGAGGCAAGGAAGGATTTTCTCCCACAACCTTCAGAAAGAGTGTGGTCCTGGTGGTGCTTGAAAGAGGCAAGGGAGGTTTTTCTCCTAGAGCCTTCAGAAAGAGTGTGGGCTGATAATGCATTCTGGCCTCCAGCACTGTGAGAGAATAAATGTTTCTGTTTAAGTCACTAAGTTTGTTGTCATGTGTGACTGCAGTCCTAGGAAACTAATAAAAATATCTTTCCTTTTACTGGGAAAATTCAAGCGACTTTTAAGTGCCTGTGTTTATTATTTTGAGCCCTGGTCCGTGCAGGATGGTGAGCAAAAGCATCTGAGCTAAGGCAAAGTTAGAGAGGAATGTTGGAATTCTTGCTTAGGGCTCTCTACCCCTAGCTTTCTGCCACCAGCTTCACATTGTTTGAAGAGATACTTAAGCATCTGTCACAGAAACAAAGAACTGAATACTACTCATAAGTGGAACCTGAACATTAATCACAATAGCACAAGAGAGAAATCAGTAGTCATGGGATACTGCCAGGAGAAGGAGGAAGAAGGGGGTGTTCATGTAATAACACAAAAGGTACTTGATCCTAAACCAGGGGAAGTACTTGATCCTAAACCAGGGGAAGTGAGAGCCAGCTGGGAGGCCCAAACTTCACCTGCACGTAGACTACTTATGTACCTAATCCTGACTTGTACCCCACATCTCTATAATGAAATAAAGTTTTTGAAAAAATGGCCAGGCTCGGTAGCTCAGCCTGTAATCCCACGCTTTGGGAGGCTGGGGTGAGTGGATTGCCTGAGCTTGCGGGTTCGAGACCCGCCTGGGCAACTTGGCGAGACCTCATCTCTACAATAAATAAAAAAAATTAGCCAGGCGTGGTAGCGTGGGCCTGTAATTCCAGCTACTTGGAAGGCGGAGGCAGAAGGATCGCCGGAGCCCAGCAAGTCGAGGCTGCGGTGGCTGGGAGCAGTCACTGCACTCCAGTCTGGGCGACAGAGTGAGACTCCAACTGAAAAAGAAAAAAATAAAAATAAAAATGAATAGCACTAAGTATCGATGTATTTGCCTTGGGGAATTTTCAATATTGCCATAAAAATGTCCTTAAGGGAAGTTCTGCATTGGCTTACAATATGTTCCACTCATGTTTTGTTGGGATTGAGGTTCCACATTTTTGTTTGTAGGAAAAACTTTATTGAGAGAGAAAATGGATTACATGGGAATGATCGTGTGTGTGTGTGTGTGTGTGTGTGTGTGTGTGTGTGTGTGTGTGTGTGTAAAGAGAGTATTGAGAAAAATCAAGATTATCTAGAGTGAAAAGAAGATAAATATATAAATATTTCCTTTTCGGTTTTTCTTTACCATTTCTGACACGTCATAGTCCTGTAAGGTGGTCAAAGCCACTTTTGCTAGCTTTCCTTTTCCATATTCTAAATATTTATTTCATACTTACTACCATTATTCTGACCCTTTAAATCTTTTTACCACCTTGACTGGGCAAGGTAGCTCACACCTGCAATCCCAGTATTTTGCGAGTCTTCACGGTGCTTCTAGGCCTAGTTGAAATGGTACTTTCCTCATGAAATTATCTACGAAGATCCCATAATCCTTTAAATACATTTTGCTCTACTATTTTATTCTTCATACTTCTAGATCTACATTTTATCTCCTCTAGAATACAAGATATTTGAGAGCAAGAGCCATATCTTATGCAGCAAGCTGTCTTTGCATACCATGACTAAAACATTAAAACATCACACGGAGGAGGTTACATGGTGCATGTTCACTTGCTGCACTGTGGAATTTTGACATTTTATTTCCTTTTCAGTGAAACAGAGTAAAAATATTCATCTAACATTAGTATTCTTTGCTGACTTTGTTTTATTTTTCATGGTAATATTCTATCCTCATGATACTATTGCAACCAATTTGACTTTAGTAGGTATAAAAGACAATAGATTATCATCTTTATTGTTGTAATACGTTAAGTATTAAATGCTAGTAGAATCTAGTTTGTTTCAGGTGGAAAGTATTCTTTGAGTTTCCATTTTAAATGTGTTTGGACTAAGCAAACAATAAACTACTGATGTCTACTGCAAAAAATAGTGATGGGATTTTGTTTGTGTATGTGTTCACATTGAAGTTCAATGAATATTTTTGAAGGAATAAATTAATGAATGCATTTATTTTTTCACAATATTAGATGAGACAGGTATTTATATTTTTAAAATCAGTCTGAAAAATTATGAGTAGCCCAGGGTAATTTATTTAGTGTAATATTTGAACTGAGACCATCGATTTCTTAATTCCTTTTCTCCCTGCAGACTGCTTATCTATGGGTCATAGAAATATAAGATGGATTTCACTGTAAAGAGGTAATAGTTTTATGAGCATATAAACTATTGGAATAATATTTTAGTGGCAGCTTCTGCTTTATGACTACAAAGACCTTTAAAAATTTCAGTTAAAGGAAAAGGCAAATTATAAGCAGATGTAATAGGTATAACAAATGACAAGATAAACCAAGACAACACTATAGAAGATGAGAGGAAAAATATTTTTGGGAGATACTAAACTGATTCTACTCTTCATTTTAAGAGTAACAAAGAACTGAGTATCACATGTTCTCACTCATAAGCGAACCCTGAACTATTATCATAATACTAAACGAAAGGGATTGGCAGTAGTTGAAAACTGCCAGGCGAGGGTCAGGGGGAAGGAAGGGGAATATATCATCAATAAGAGTACCTGATCTCAAACCAGGTGAAGTGGGGACCAAAGTGTCGCCCAAACTTTACCTGCAAGGACCATTTTATTGCCTAACCCTGAATTGTACCCATCTTTAAGATAAAAAAATAAAATAAAATAAAGGTATGAAGGGAGAGAGAAAAAAAGAATAATTCTTCATTAGAAACTTTTGCCAGATATAGTAATGACAAGAAGGGCAAATATACTTCATTCAATCAAAAATAAAAACTCCTATTGTTTTATTATTTTGTCTGTGATGTAATTTGTAAAAGTAGCAACTTCATTCTCAAGTAAATCCTGTGATTGCAGTATACTAAGGGCACCTGCACTCACTCACTCACACACAAGTAGAAATGTCCAAGCACATAGAGAGTTTAGGAATATACATCACAGATTGATGCATCAGGAGAGAACCTCAGAGGAAACCAACCCCTCACGGTGCAGGTAAGAATGAAGGCAAGACCGACCGTGACTGCGTGGATTGTAGAATGAAACTTCATCAGCACATCATGGTTTTCTGGATGTTGATTTTACATGATTATTCACAAGGTAGAAAGAGTTGAGAACAATTTAAAAAACAAACACTGGAGTGGGAAGGAATCGGCAATAAGACATCAGTGGACTGCTATTTGCAAGGTAGAAGGCTAAGGAAAAATTAGGTCACAGGGAGCAGTTATTAGATGTCTAATGTTTCTTCTCTTCAGTCATGTGGTCATTTAAATACTCGGAGCATCCATTTCTTCTATATGTTAAAGAATCTGTCTGCCTCACTGGGCTCTCGGACTGTTGGAAATACTCAATATGAAGACAGGTATGGTTGTATGCATAACAAATAAATGCCTTTCATGCAGATGCCTATCTCTGTTTTCTCATCTGCAGATTTCCAGAGCAGCCCAGGGAGACTGCAGGCAAGATGCACTGGTGCAAACTCATTAGCAAAGATCTAACCACAAAATCACACACACACAAATCTAACTAGGGTAGTTATCGCCTGTGGAAACAAACCCAGATTTGCATGTGTTTTCTGCCTAGAACCATATATATTTTTTCATATCCCTTAAAATTAAGAAAAGTACTTTCCTTCCAAACTGTGTCCTCATCTACGTCATTGTTCTTGGTTGCCCAAACCCGGGGTTTTTTTTCAGTGTTTAGAGTGAGTGACCAGGGATGTTTCCACTGATTTCAAGGCTACCCCCATGAAAACATATTTCTGAAATCCTTGTCTAGGAATCATACACACAGACCACTTCAGGACTGGTGTGGCAGTTGTTTCATGCCATTCAGGCATAGATTCCAAAGGATGAGGAAGGCAGTGTGGGTTGGAGCGTGAGAACCCGAGCGTATCATCCAACTGAAACTCTAGGGGACGTTGTGGGGACTGCAGAATGTAATCACACAGATTGGAATTTGTCCAGGACACCCGGGTGAAATGGCACAGTCAGGTCTGTATTTCACTGTTTGCATGGAATGAGGAGTGTATACATCATTTACAAAATGCATGAGAAGCTTCTAGAGTCAGGTATGACTGGCCAATAAGAATCCACACTAAAGGAGACTGAGCTTTGCTTACTTACAAAATTAGAGCTGCAGAAATCATGGAGGCTTTCTATTCTAAACTCCTTTTCTTACAAATGAGAAACTGAGACCCTTGACGCTGAAGTGACTTACACAACCCAGATACAGAGGCTTTGGTGTCAGATTTCAGGAATTTTGATTCTAAGTCTAATTTTGTTCTTTACACTAACTGCAATGCATTCGAAAGTTGGACAGGCTTGCCTGATTTAATGTGCACTTTTATCACCTTTGCCTGAATATGTCTTTTTCAATAATTATGAAATGGGGACAATAATGCCTATCTCACTAGATGTTTGACTTAAATATTATACGTCTAAGAGAAAACACAAGAAAAATTTGGAAGTAGGCAAAGTTTACTTAGTCACAAAAAGCACCATCCCTAAAGGAAGAACAATTAATAAACTGCACTTTATCAAAATTAAAGTGCTCTGCTTTTGAAATGACAATTTTAAGAAAATATAAAAGGTAAGTCACCATCCAGGAGAAAATATTTGCAATACATATATCTAACAAAGACTTGTATTTGGAATTTACAAATAACTTTTACAAGTCAATTATAAGAAAACAAGCAATTCTTTTAAAAATAAATGAACAAGCCGGGCTCGGTGGCTCAGCCAGTAATCCCGCGCCTTTGGGAGGCTGAGGTGAGTGGATTGCCTGAGCCCGCGGGTTCGAGACCCGCCTGGGCAGCGAGACCTCATCTCTACAATAAATCAAAAAAATCAGCCGGGCATGGTAGCGCATGCCTGTAATTCCGGCTACTGGGAAGGCTGAGGTGGAAGGATCGCCGGAGCCCAGCAGGTCGAGGCTGCGGTGGCCGGGAGCGGCCACTGCACTCCAGTCTGGGTGACAGAGTGAGACTCCAACTCAAAAAAAAAAATAAATAAATGAATGAACAAAGGACTTTGTTAACAGACACTTCAGAGAAGATGTACTCTTGGCCAATATGCACATGTAAAAATGCTTAACATGATTGGTTATGAACAATTGAAAATTAAAACTATGAAATACGTATTTTATATCAATTAGAATGTCTAAAATTAAAGCCTTACAATACCCAATGTTGGTCAGGAGGTAGTGTTACCAGAACTTTCATATATTTTAGGTGGATGTGAGATGATATAAAAACAAAGTCAAATAAGCAAAATAATAGCACAACAAAACAAAAACTTTGAAAAACAATTTGTCAGTTTCATATAAAGTTAACTATATAAATACTTGATATCTAGAACTTCCACTCCTAGTTATTTACCTGAAATGAAAACATACCCGTGAACAATCTTGTGCATGAATGTTCATAGAAACTTTACTCATAACAGCCCAGACTAGAAGCAACCCAAGTGTCATCTGCTGTAACATATTCTACATGGCATAGTCTACTCAGCAATAAAAATGAACAAACTGTTGTCACACATAATATGGATGAATCTAAACATTGGGTTGAGTGAGAGAAGTGAGGTACAACAAATGATTGTATTTGCATAAAGTTCTAAAATGGGTAAAATGAATGCACAGAAAATGATCAAATCAGTGGTTGCCTGCGGCTATTTGAGCCGGCTGGGATAACTGTAAAGGGACACAAAGGAACTGCTTAGGGTGACAGAATCAGTTCATATCTTTCTTAGGGTGGTGGTTACACATTTGTCACATTTTGTATTGAAGTAGTATATATGCTTGTCAAAAATCATGGTAACGACACACTTAAAATGGTTGCATTTTGTTTTATGCAAATTATGACTCCACGATTTATTTTAAAGTCAACACCCTGATTATCTCTGTGACTGTGTAGAAACTCACAGAGGCCTTCAATGACATCGGTTCTAGTTTTGAAGTTAGATGGTCAGTTCACAAGCTCATGGTTTATTATTCTGCTTCATGAAACATACAGAACACATATCATCTGTCATGTATCAAATACTACATCGCACCAATTTTAAAGGAACTAAAAAAAGTGTCGAATTACCATATGAGGAGTACTGATCAAAGTTGCCTCTTTTATGAAGTGATTGCTGTCTGCCAGTCTTTTATAAGCTTTAGTTCATTTAATCCTTGTACAAAGTTATGGGTTAGTTTAAGTGTCCTAATTATAGATGCAAAGACACTGATGGTCAGAGAAGTTAAACCAACTCATCAACATTGCAGTCAGTACAGAGTGGAGCCAGATCTAACATGTTCTTGCTCTCACTCCTTGTTCCAGCTACTTCTAGTACTTAACTCAGCATGTGTTAATACAGCCCACTCCATAATTCATTCCCTGCTTTCTGAGGCTAGTAGTATGACAGTCCTTCTTCTCCCTTTCCTTGTGCTGTGCCCATTCTAATGTAATTTTGTTCATTGATATCCACATAGTCTCTTTCTCACTGTCACCTTTTGCTCTGGTCACTTTCATTTTGTGCTGAGACAATTCCCATTGCCAATTGTTCCTGTCTTTAGTTTTTTTTCCTCAAATTTATTCTGAATTTATAAATCAGAAACATTGTCTTCATATGAGCTGTAAGCTGATGGCAAATTTAAACTGGTTTGCAAATTCTGGAAAAATAAAACACTCTCTTTGTCAAGCATGATGGAATCCTGCAGTTGAGTCCAAGCCAATATTGTCATATAGGACATGTGCATCACGCTTCAACTCAGATATCTGCAAGGATACTCCAAACGTATCTTGTGCTTTCTCTCCTGTGTGTCTTTCCTACGGCTGTCCTTCAGGGGAAGTCATCCTTTCCTCTCTTCTCTCTGAAACCATCCATCTTTCAGTGCCAAAATTAAGGTGTCTCCTCAGTGAAGCTTATCTGACCATCCCAAATGAACCCAAACCACTTCATCCTTTTCTGTTGTTTGCATGTTTCTGTATTTAAGCTACCTTTTATTCATTATCTATTCATCACATCTACTGAGTTCTCATTAGGGCCATTTTTTTAAAGATGTGGGATACAATTCAGGGTTAGGTATACAAATGTTCATTTGTAGGCACCCTTGTTGATAAGGTGTGCCCCTCCCTTCCCTGGCAGTTTCCCACTACTGCCAATCCCTTTCTTATAATATAATGATAATTGTTCAAGGTTCGCTTATGAGTGAGAACATATGGTATTCTGTTCTTTGTTTCTGTGATAGATCACTGAATATGATAGACTCTAAATCCATCCAAGTTGCTGCAAAGTCCGTATCTTTGTCCTTATTTATGGCTGCATAATATTCCATTGTGTATATGTACCACATTTTTTTCATCCAGTCCAGCTTCAATGACAGTTGGATCCATATTTTTGCTATTGTGAATATAGCTGCAACAAACATGCGTGTGCAGGTATCTTTTTGGCAGAATGATTTGAGTTCCTTTGGGTATATTCCCAATAGGGAGACTGCTAGGTCTTATGGAAGGTCAATTTCTAGTTCTTTTAGAAATTGCCACACTGTCTTCCAAAAAGGCTACACTAGTTTGCATTCCCACCCGAAGTGTTGAAGCGTTCCTTTTTATCCTCATCCTCACCAATATCTGTTGTTGTTTGTTTTATTAATGATGGTCATTCTTACTGGGGTTAGGTGATATCTCAATGTGGTTTTGATTTAGAAGACACAAACAAATGGAAAAATATTCCATGTTCATGGATAGGAAGAATCAGTATTGTTAAGATGTTCATCCTACCAAAGGCAATCTATAGATCCAACACAATACCCATTAAATTACCAACATCATTCTTCTCAGACCTTGAAATGACAATACAGAAATTCATATGGAAACATAAATTACCACAAATAGCCAAAACAATCTTTAGCAAAAGAAACAAAGCAGGAGGTATTACACTTCCAGACTTCAAATTTTACTATAAGGCTACAATAATCAAAACAGCCTGGTATTGGTACAAGAACAGGCATACGGACCAATGGAACAGGATAGAGATTCGGGAAGCAAAGCCTTAATTTCTCAACCAATTCATCTTTGACAAAGCCTGCAACAACAACCACTGGGGAGAGGAGAACATATTTAGTAAATGGTGTTGGGAAACCTGGCTGACCACATGCAGAAGATTGAAACAGGACCCCTACCTATCACCATACACAAAAATTAACTCTAAATGGATAAAAGACCTAAACATAAAACCTCAAACATAAGAATCTTAGAAAATGCAGGAGACACCCTTATGGAAATTGGAACTGGCAAACAATTCCTGATCAAAACCCCAAGTGCTCATGCTATAAGAGATGATAGACAAGTGAGACCTCATCAAACTGACAAGCTACTGCAAAGCAAAAGAAACCATTAAGAGAACAGGGAGACATCCCAGAGAATGGGAAAAATTATTTGCTAACTGTATATCTGACAAAGCCCTAACATCTAGGATCTGCAAGGAACTCAAATACACCAAAAGGAAAAAAACAAACAGCCCCATTAAAAAGTGGGCAAAAGACATGAATAGACATTTCTCAAATGAAGATATATGAGCAGCCAACAAACACATAGGGCTATTCTTAATGAGTGGCACAGGGGATATTATAATGAATGAGAAACAAATCATGAAGACCATATCCTTTTTTATTTTTTTAAATGCAGGATTTATTAAGAGGACAGAAGTTTCCATAGTGGGAAGGGATCAGAGTGGGTTGCCTCATGAAAGTCATATCCTTGCATTTGGGTTAGTCTTAGTCCTCAAAATCAATTACAAGCTTCTTGAAGTCTGGGGTCTTGCTTTATACCTACACCACTGAGTAGGTATAATTCATGCCTGTGCAATGTCTAATTATTTATACCACATTATAATAGTTATTTATTTATTTATTTATTGAGTTGGAGTCTCACTCTGTCACCCAGACTGGAGTGCAGTGGCTGCTCCTGGCCACCGCAGCCTCGACCTGCTGGGCTTCAGCGATCCTTCTGCCTCAGCCTTCCTGTAGCTGGAACTACAGGAGCATGCTACCACGCCCGGCTAATTTTTGATTTATTGTAGAGATGAGGTCTTGCCAATTTGCTCAGGCGGGTCTCGAACCCTAGGGCTCAGGCAATTCACTCATCTCAGTCTCCCAAAGCACGGGATTACAGGCTGAGCCACCGAGGCCGGCTTATAATAGTAATTTATAATAGTCAAGTTGTGTACTTATCTGGTCTGCTATAAATGAAGAGAACTCCTTTAAGGCTACAGGTACAAATTTAAATAGTGGTTTTCCCTTGATGTTGAGGTCATAAATGACCTAATTTATTATATACATATATTATGCATATGACAAAAGAATGAATTAAAAAGAAGAAACATTTTGTTAGGTGAGATTCTTGTATTGTGTTTTTTGAGTTCTCCTGAACTTTGGAAAATGCCCCCTCCTCTGAAAAAAAATTTAATCTACTAGATAACCTAAGACTTGTCACTGGCTCTATTATTCAGTTTTCCTTATTGTGAATTCATGAGGCTAAGATAATATCTTACTTGTCTTACCTTTTGAAGCTATATTTAGTGATTGATTAATAAACTACCATAACTTTATATACAGTGAAATGACATTGGACTGGAAACATGGCTATAAAGGATATAGGATAAATCTTTTTGTCATTCATGAGGAAATGTATTGTTTTATAATGTCATATGATGTATAAAATGACATGTATTGAGTCTATATCCACAGTTTTCACGTTTTAGTTAAAAGGTAAAATAATTCTCATGCCTTATTCTACATGTAATATGACAAATAAATATTTCTTGTGAAAGACAATCAGCATTACTATTATCACTAATGAAGTCTATGTTGTAATAATATTGCTGCAGAGGTAATAATGCCTTATCATAATGAGATGATGCCATATTCGTTGAAAGTAAAAAATAAATTACGATTATCATTACTAATCATTGTAGGCAATAATAATTAAGGGTTTCTTATTATTATTAAACACAATTGCATGCAGAAAACTTGTGAACATTCTTTATTACATTAGTGTGCTTTAAAACCTTGGCCTTCTTAAAACAGAAATTTTCACCTGTCAGGTCATTAATGATGTAAGAGGTGTGTGTTGGGTTGAGAATTTGATTTGGTGGTGGTAGAGGGCGAGGGATGGGAAGAAAAATTCTGGAATCTAGAAAGTCGCAATTCTTCCATGAGGATTTAGGAACGAGATGATGATTCATAACCACTTCTGCAAATGACTTTTATGGACTACCTACTTTTCATTGAATAAAATAACCCAATATTTCTACTTTGTTTAGATTCATTTTTGTTTTATGACTGAATCGCCTACTCCATGTCAGGTCACATCAAAGCAGTTGTATTTATGCAAATATTCAACTTCTTCCTTGAAACCATATCAGAACAACTGGATGAAGAAGTGATGCCCACACTTGAGATGTTTTTTTGTTTGTTTGTTTGTTTGTTTGAGTTGGAGTCTCACTCTGTCACCCAGACTGGAGTGCAGTGGCCGCTCCCGGCCACCGCAACCTCGACCTGCTGGGCTCCGGCGATCCTTCCGCCTCAGCCTTCCGAGTAGCTGGAATTACAGGCATGTGCTACTACGCCCGGCTGATTTTTTGATTTATTGTAGAGATGAGGTCTCGCTGCCCAGGCGGGTCTCGAACCCGCGGGCTCAGGCAATCCACTCACCTCAGCCTCCCAAAGGCGCGGGATTGCAGGCTGAGCCACCGAGCCCGGCTCACACTTGAGATGTTAAAGCATGGAATGTTAAGCAAAGATCAGACAATTACAGATAGTGGAGTATTTGATAATGAAGGATGGGAAGTACCATCAAGTTAATCGAGTTGTAGGTAATGACAAAAACTGAACTTTTCATGTTGGCTTTAACCTCTAAAATATATTTGCTAGGCAAAATATGTAAATTGGAATAGATCAGTAACAATCAGAACATGAGAAAACAGAAAGGTGAAGAAAAAAGAGGCAAAGGAGAAGAAAAATACAAAGAGGAACAGATGGGAGAGATTAAGCATTCATTTTGCAAACCATATGTATCTAGCATGCCTCAAAATATGTTTTCTGAAAAACAGACTTTGCTTATATTTGTGACCAACTTAAGTTTTGTTTTGTTTTTTGTAAAAAAAATACTTGTCAGCCGGGCTCGGTGGCTCAGCCTGTAATCCCGCGCCTTTGGAAGGCTGAGGTGAGTGGATTACCTGAGCCCGCGGGTTCGAGACCCGCCTGGGCAGCGAGACCTCATCTCTACAATAAATCAAAAAATCAGCCGGGCGTGGTAGCGCATGCCTGTAATTCCAGCTACTTGGAAGGCTGAGGCGGAAGGATCGTCGGAACCCAGCAGGCAAGGCTGCGGTGGCTGAGAGCGGCCACTGCACTCCAGTCTGGGTGACAGAGTGAGATTCCAACTCAAAAAAAATAAAAAGAAAAAAGAAACTCTAAGAGGTTGCAGATCAAAATCCTCAAGTTATCTGAGTTGAGAAATAAATTTCCATTTCAAATGGTATAGAACAACATGAGAAGTGCATGAAGAAGTCCAGGACTAGCCGGGCTCGGTGGCTCAGCCTGAAATCCCGCGCCTTTGGGAGGCTGAGGTGAGTGGATTGCCTGAGCCCGGGGGTTCAAGACTCACCTGGGCAGCGAGACCTCATCTCTACAATAAATCAAAAAAATCAGCTGGGCGTGGTAGCACATGCCTGTAATTCCAGCTACTTGGAAGGCTGAGGCGGAAGGATCACTGGAGCCCAGCAGGTCGAGGCTGCAGTGGCCGGGAGTGGCCACTGCACTCCAGTCTGGGTGACCGAGTGAGACTCCAATTGAAAAAAAAAAAGAAGTCCAGGATCAGAAAAAAATATTTTCATCATGTTGTCATCAAATTCTGTTCAGACGCAACTGGAAGATGATGTCACAACACATGATTTGTAAAGCATTTTTATAAAGTGTTCTTAGCCATTTTGAGGAATAAATTATTTATATTGTTAATATAACGTTATGTTATTAATTTAATAATTTGGATTAAGTAAAGTTTTGCCAATAATTTTCTTGCCTTTATTAAGTAACATAAACAATAGCAACAACAAACAAAAGATGTCCTGGTGTTTTTTTTATTATTATTCCAGTAGTTTTTGGTTATATGGTTGCATTGCACAGTGGCAAAGAGGTCTGGAATTTATGAGTACCCATCATCCCTCCCCTCCCCAACTGGTGCACCAAAATCTAAGTGGCAGATTAGATTGGTGTATTGTAGCTAATAGGTGATTTTTCAGTTCTCCCACCATTCCCATCTTCTCCTTTCTGAGTCTCCAATGTCCAGTATATCTTTCTATATGCCTTTGCAGACTCACAACTTAGCTCACACTTATAAGTGAGAACATGTGGTGTTTGGGTTTTTGTTCCTGCATTAGTTTACATAAGATGATGATGTTCTCCAATTCCATCCAAGTTGCTGCAAAAGACATTATTTCATTTTTTTGGACAGCTGAGTGACATTTTGTGGTATATATATACCATATTTTCATTATTCACTGATAAGTTTGTGGGTATTTAGGTTGATTCCACACCTTTGAAATTGAGAGTTAGCTGTCATTAGTAGGTTTCAGAAATCTGCCACTTAGATTTTGGTGTCAAGGCACAGTAAAACTTGTACTTATTATCAACAGCTGGGAGATTTTCCCACCTACCAGAATGGTTCCTAAAAGGATTTTTGTTCCTATCTAGGTGTGACATAAGTTGCAATACCACAATTTTCATATGTATTCAAACTATGAGCAGTACAAAGTAGTAATACCTTACTGTTATGCAATAGTAGGTGTATTTATTTATTTTTCCATGCATGTACTGTTCATGCTAGAAGGAGTTTATTTAATAAATTCTTAGATTATGCTAATGAATCTCTGCTAGCAATGCCTATTTGAGAAACTTTTGGATGAAAATAATTTCTCCGGTTATTGTGATAAAGAAAAGATGAGCGAGACATAGTATCTATTCTTACAGATTTTACACTTGAGTACAATTTTTCACTCATGCAAACATTCATTTATTTCTTCAGTGACAGTTGTTGAGCTCCTACCATGAGGCATTTTGGAGTTTACACATTGAACCCAACATGACCCCTTCCATCATGGAGCTATATTCACACAACATGTTGTTTGATTGTCTGGGGGCTATGCCAGATGATGAGCTCTTTATTCAAGTATAGTGTCCAATGGGAGCTCATAGAAAGGAACCAAACCAAATATGAGGAGTCAAAAATGTTCCCTGAAATTAAATGTTTAAGATAAAACCTACAGACAAACATTTTTTAAAAAATCAGTTCTGAACGATTTGTGAGGTCCTGTTTTGTAGAACAAGATGGTATGTACTCACTTTCGTTATTGTTGTTCCACTCTAAATATAACTAAGAACCCTAGAAATTGTGAAGGACTGAAAACTGGAAAGGAGGGCTTGCCAGAGACCTGAGTACCTGAGACAGGACAATGGAAGAAGGTCTTGAGTTTCCTTTGTATTTCCCATGTACTTACTGACTGGGCACCAAACAGCCTGAAACCTGGGACTGACGACAGGTTTAAACAAAAGGTCTAAGAAAATCTTGTCTCTGGCAAGAGAACTGGGAGACTGAAAGTCTAACAGAGACCTAGTTAAACTCCCATTTCTGCTCCACAACTGAAGCCCCTGTAATTTGATTCATTGGCAGCAGCCCAGCCACAGGCATATCAGCCCCTGCTCCACACATGGTCTGGTGGATGGTTTGTTCTACTGACAGGAGCAGCAGTGACAACAAGGCAGCAACGTGTCTGACCTTTCCAGCTCCCATTGTACAAACAGAGCACCAGTAGGTGGTCCCATCTTCCACAGTGGTGGCAGCAGCATAGCCCCAGGCCTTCCAAGACACTAGTGCACAAACAGGATACTACCAGGTGGTCCCATCAGCCCATAGCCATAATTACAGTAAAGATGATAAGAATAATGTATTGTATTTACCCCCCCCCTTTTTTTTTTGAGTTGGAGTCTCACTCTGTCGCCCAGACTGGAGTGCAGTGGCCGCTCCTGGCCACCGCAGCCTTGACCCGCTGGGCTCTGGCAATCCTTCCACGTTAGCCTCCCAAGTAGATGGAACTACAGGCGCACGCTACTACGCCTGGCCAATTTTTGATTTATTGTAGACATGAGGTCTCGCCAAATTGCCCAGGTGGATCTCGAACCCGAGGGCTCAGGCAATCCACTCACCTCAGGCTCCTAAAATGCGGGATTACAGGCTGAGCCACCAACCCGGCCTATTTACTCATATTTTTACTGTTTGTGTTATTCTTTATTTTTTCCTGATAACTTTTCTTTTATTATTTCCTCTCTGATTAGATCAATTTCTTCAGCCATTCATTCACGATAGGTCTGCTGATGACAAATTATCTTTTATTTCACTAAGAATATCTTGATTTCTTCTTTATTTTCAAAGCAAATTTTTACTGAATTTGAGGTGTAGTGTTGGCAGGTTTTTGTTCATTGTTTTTTTGTTTTGTTTTGTTTTGTTTTTGAGTTGGAGTCTCACTCTGTCGCCCAGACCGGAGTGCGGTGGCCGCTCCCGGCCACCGCAGCCTCGACCTGCTGGGCTCCGGCGATCCTTCCGCCTCAGCTTTCCGAGTAGCCGGAATTACAGGCGCACACTACCACGCCCGGCTGATTTTTTAATTTATTGTAGAGATGAGGTCTCGCTGCCCAGGCGGGTCTCGAATCCACGGGCTCAGGCAATCCACTCACCTCAGCCCCCAAAGGCGCGGGATTACAGGCTGAGCCACCGACCCGGCTGTTCATTGTTTTAGCATTAAAAAATATTGTGCTGCTTCTTTCCAGACTCTATATTTCTGATGAAAAATCTGCTGTCATTCAAATTGTTTTTCCCTGTAAGTAAGGTGTCATTTTTCCTTCTCTGCCTTCTAGATTCAGAAGTTTTTCTATGATGTGTCTTGGCATGGATTTCTTTGAGTTTGTCTTGTTTGAAGTCACCCAGCTTCTTAAATCTGTAGGTTTATATTTTTTTACCAAATTTTAAAAATTTATTATTATTATTTCTTCAAGTAATGTTTAGTCCTGCTCTCTTTCCCCTCTCCTGAGACTCTGATGGCATGAATTGCTGATATTTTATTATAGTCATACAAGCAAGTCTTTATTCCTTTTTTAAAATCTGTTTTCTTTCTGTTGTTCAGATTGAGTAGTTTTGTTTTGTCTTCAAGTTCATTATCTTTTCCTCTGTCATATCTACTCTACTATTGAGTCTATATGGTGAGTATTCTATTTCAGCTATATTTTTAAGTTCTAAAATTACTCCTTGTTCTTCTTTATATCTCCTATTTTTTTGGCAAGAATTTCTTCTTTATTTGTGTGCAGTGTGACTTCCTTAAAGTCTTTCCCAGATAATTCTAACATCACTGCCATCTTTCTGTTGTCATCTTTTTTTATTCATGCTGAGGCGTCCCTGGTTCTTTGAATGACAAATGATTTTCAGTTGAAATCTGTAAATCCTGGGAATGTTAGACACTGAATTTTATTTAAATATATATCACAGCTGACTTTCTCTGAAAGAGTTTTTTCAATACTGTCCAGTAAAGGTAAAGGGAAGGCCTCCTACTTCCTGCTGGGCAGCAGTTCCCCCTCAGCCTCCTCCATTGATACCTCCCTGGCTTGAAGGAGCAGTGGTGTCCTGTTTCTTCCCTCTGCATGATTTCCACTGGCAGCACAAGGATATAGTGTAAGTATCTTTCCCACCTATGTGCACTGAAGTCCTGGCTCCCTACTCCCCGACTGGTCTTTTCTAACCTGGTAGGGTAAGAGCTGGGGTGTCTCCTTACTGTCTGGTGGCTGTCAAATTCCAAGTGTGCCACTAACATTTTGTTGGAGTAGATGAGCAGGGGACATGGTTTTCTGGGGTATTTGACTAAAACAGAGTGACTATTGTCTAAAATTTTATCCACCCTTTTTCTGTTTTTACACTAAGTGTGCAGGCTCTTGTTGGAGTTTTTTGTTTTGTTTTGTTTTGTTATCAGTCTGCATTCTTTGGCATTTCTGGGTTTCCACCTTGTTTCATATCCAAATCTGGAATATATGAAGACAAAGGAAAACCCAGGGAATTAATTTCCATGTTGATCCTTGTGTCCTGAGGCCACTAGTTGGCATTCCTTATTCTATATCTTTCCGTGTCTTTTTATATTTCTTTTATATATAATGCCAAAGATTTTTAATTGTACTTGGGGGAGAAATAGGAAAAGTACAAACACTTCTTCCCTGAAAGCTCTATTCAACCACATGTGCAATTTTAAGTGCACCATTTATTCAGTAATCTGAAAAATTTTGAATAAAACAAAATTTCTGTAAAAATATTTTAAATTACCATCTATTTTAAGATTATATTACCATTATTTGGGGTTACAGCACATAGAATTGATGATATTCAAACTTTTGATGTGTAAAAATGGCATTTTCATAGGAAGATTATTTGCTACATAGCATTCAAAATGTGATGTGCTAAGATGTCACTCGTAATATCATAGCAATTCAAATCAGAAAAAGAAGAAGCAGGGTAGGTAATCACAGGTGACTTCAGTGATATCATAGTAATTTTGTTTTCAACCCACACATTAAAACATTCTTGACTATTTTTGTGTTTTAGTGAGTTACAACTACCTAAGAGTTTTATTTTTTAAATGTCAGGTAAAGCTGCCAAGAATAGGTATGTAGATTTTGTTTTGCACACATCTATGTGGAATTCTCACAACTTAGACACATAGCTGTGTGAGTTATTAAGAAAATTTTCAGATAAATGCCAGTAAAATGTCCTGCTCTAACAAAATTATCACAGCTTTCAAAACATAAAAAATAAAGTGTCTTTTAAGAGCATCTTTTACTAACGTGAACATATGCATCTATGGCTAGTAATAAGATATATATTTTCTAAAATCACCTGGGCTTTTAAGGCACTAAGATAATTAAACACTGAGCTATTTTAATTTAGTACAACTGGGGTTCTAAATAATGTTTAAAAACAGCACCTATATAAAAGCAGAGTAAAGTCACTCATTCTGTTTTCTGGTCTGCACAGACTGTGTCTCTAAGTTGAGGGATAGTACAAGAGTCAGGGATCAATTGGAGTGCAACCTTCTTCCTCATAAAAAGGGTGCATTTTTCCACAAGAGAAGTATTAATTGTTTCTAATATTCTGTATCCATCAAGTTCAAAATAAGTTAATATTTTCCAGATTTGGGAAATAAATTTTCCACATTTAAGGAACACTTTTACTCATTTTTAAGTTTTTAACCTTTCTGTATTTTCACAGATAGCTTACATAAAATTGCATGAGGCTACATCAGTGGCCAATTGCCATTTTAAACAAATAGTTGCACACTCACACATTTTTATTTTAAAAACAAATAAGCAAATTATCTAGTCAATATCTCAAAGGTCAGTAAATTCTTTCTGAATTTTTGGTTCACACAAAGCTTACTTAATAAAACTGCCAAGATTGAGTGCTGAATGTTATTGAAGTCAGGGAGGAGATTAGTGGATGGATTCTGGACACATACACACTTTAGATTGGCACTCTTCCTAGAGTGGGACAAATTGTTCCTAACTCTTGCCTGGGGGTTACTGTTAGCAATACAAAGCCATTAAATTCAACAGTGACCTCAGCATCAAACCTCACCCAAATAGCTTCCAGTTTCACAGTTTGAATCTCCAATTGCATTGACTCATCTCCATTCCCTCTCTAGATTGTCTTCATGATGAGAGCTTTTTCCCCATGGACTGCACTTGATTTTGACAATTCCACTCTTGGTAATCACAGTGCTTTGAACTCATTCCCAGGCATGAATTCTCATGGACTATTGTCAGTCAAACTGTTCACTTCCAGCTGTTAAAGTTCAGAACCATTGGGCACAATTAAGAATTTGGGAAGGAATCTTCTTCTATCATATAAATGGTGATGATGCAATTGGGAAAAAATCACTCATTTGATTACATTTAGCTCTTCAGTTTCATTTATAGATGTCTGTCTCGCCAACTCCTTTACAAAAGCTACAACAGGCATAATCATGTGCCTTTCTTCTATATCACTCACCTGTGTATAGGGCCGAGCATAGTGTTAACCATTGATTGATGTTTTCTTGGCTTGATTTAATGAGTCTTAGCTTTTCAATTATATTTTTGTGATTAATTATTTAAAGAATAATTATGATTACCCACACTATTCATTATTCTGTGTTCCTGCTGTGAGAAAAGCTGTGCTAGGCACAAAACACACTAGAGAAACTTGTCTTTCTAGGCTGGTAGACATAATCAGATACAAGGGTAGACGTAATCAGATACAAGCCTACTAGGCTGGTAGACATAATCAGATACAAAGGATACATCATAGTAGTGATATAGACACAGAGTTAGAATTGTCCAAAAAAAATTTTTTTTAATTGCAAATATGTGTTCTTGGAAAGATTTCTGGAAGGAATGACCTTTAAACTGCAATTTAAAAAAACTAGATAGAAATTGAATATGCAGAAATGGAAGAGAAGGGTTTTTAAAAAGAATATATATTGATTTAATGATTTATTTACATCATGCACTTTTTCAGTGTCTATATTGTCATTTGGATAATGTTCGTGCTGATCTCCATCAGATAACATGCAATGAAAGAAATAGTGTTGGGCAGAGTTCAGACATCATAGCAATATATCCTAGAGGCCTCCATTAGTTATTGACACCACCAAGAAAGGCATGATGATAACATGGCAATTCTAAACTTGTTACTTTTTAAATGTAGTTTTGCCAGCTTCTTGGAAGGCTGAGGTGGAAAGATTGCCTGAGCCCAGCAGGTCGACACTGGGGTCGCAGTGAGCATGCCACTGCACTCCACCTGGGTGATGGAGTGAGACTTCAACTCAAAAAAATAAATAAATAAATGTAGTTTTGGAGAAATAGTTATTCATTTTACTCTTTAAGAAATGATTACTGAGGTCACAATGTGTAAGGTATATAGGTTTGTACATATAGAAAGGCAATAATAAAGTAATATATTTTAGTATATATTTGTTGGAAAAAAATATTATGTGACGAACAAACAAACTACAGTGCTACATGTTAAGTATTACAATGAAGCTATGTTCAGTAAATTTATTATGACATACAGATGTGGAAGAAATTAGTTTTGCATGTGAAAGTCAGGGAAAACTAGAAGAAAGAAAACATATTTGAACTGACCTTAAAAAATAAAGAATAATTTAGGAATTTACCTTATGGGCCACACATGCAGATTACGGTATTCTATGGCAAAGAGTAAAACAGGAGCAAATTAGGGAGTCATGGGCATCAGGTTACCAGCATGATTTGGTCAGAGCACTATACAGCCAAAGAAGAGCTAAGAAAGTTGTGTCAGATCCAAGACCTTTAGAGTATTAGAAGCACAAATCTGGGGTGTATAGACAACATCAAAGTCAGAGATATAAAGCTTAGAATCAGAAACATAAAGATAATTATTAGCATCATTAATGTGAATTAAATTATCCATGAAAAACTTTTAAACAGGCGGAAGAATCAGCATGCATACACACTAATAACAGCTCTGCTACTCATTAGCTCTGTGGGCAAGTTACCGACTTCCCTAAATTTCAGGCTTCACTTTCATAAACAAGCCTGAGAGAATTATTCACTTCACTGGTTTATTGTTCTGGCTAGCTGGGATATCAGTCTTCATAAGCCAGAGAATAGGCAGTGACATAGAGTAGAACTCAAAGATCTCAGTTATCATTAATGTCATTGAAGAAGGCTGAAGACAGAACCCTAGAAAACATTAACACGAATCCAATAATCAGGGGAAAAAAAACAGTGAAATAAAGTAATCAAAATGTATGAAGAGCCAATGGGTGAGTGGCTTAATAAAGCCTCATGGAAAGAAAAGTTTCAAAACATGGGAAGATGAGTCAAATTCTCAAAGTTTCCGCAAATCCAGAAACAAGGGACATGGAAACGAAATCATGAGATTTGATGTGGAAACAAAGTCATTGGTTTTTGGTGACATTTGTTAGAGCAGTTTTAACTGGACTGTGAGGGTAGAAAATTGATGTATAGATTTGAAGATAAGTAAAAGGATGCAGTGAAATTGTAATATCCTGTTTTTACTGCAGGGAAATAGATGATTGCTTAAGTGAGAGGTGGGATGGAGACGGTTTCATTAGGCTGTGGATGTCTTAAACATACTGTCATACAGAATTAATGACACCTATGGAAAGGAAAAATTAATGAAAAATGAGGTATTTTATAGAAAATGTCCAAACAAAGATTAAAAGAAATCAAGGACACAAGTAGAGAGATCTTCTTTGGGGAGAGGAGAGAAGGAGAGATAAGAGAAGCCTCTTTGACTCTGGAAAAATGGATAAAACTACAGACTGGAGGTAGTGTAAAATACACAGAAACCTTACTTCTACCGGCCCCTATTTCCTGATAAATTGAAGTCCGACTGACTAAAACTGAGAAGGTGATTGATAGATGAACTCAGAATAGAGTAGAAAGGCTGGGAACAGCTTGGAAAGGAAAGGTTGTAAGTTAGGAATAAGTCAATTATTTTGTATAGTATTTATGGAGGACCACATGATACTAGAGAAAATTAATAAAGCCATGAGTTCATCAGAATGGTTAATTGGTTTCTTTTTCTGGGAATGCTAGAATACCAACCATATGAAGAGAGAAAAATGAACTGATTTGATACAAATGAGTAAAAAGTTAAGGATTCTTTTGAGAGTGTTTTATAAAGCATTTGGACATGAGCTTTAACCTAGGGAAAGGAGACATTGATAGCTTGAGAGAATTAAAGAATGTAAAACACAGCCATGTCCTTAAGAAAATTTTACTCTAGGAGAAAAAACTGGAACACAGGTAAAGACAATTTTAAAAACATACAGATGTATGATACAGATGATAAAACAAGTGTTGTAGAGGTTAAGATAAAAAAATGAAAATGATTAACCAGAAGGATGAAGCCAATCTGATGAAAGTGAAATTGATGGAACTTAAAAAGTCTTAAAAGAAAAGCCATCCTCTTGCTCTTGCTCTCAGCTGCAAGAGTTTCTTGTTATTTCTTTATACATTATTTTTCCATCCTTGGCTTGTATTGTTAGAATTTAGAAAAGATCAGTTTTCATAAAATCGGTTCACAAAATATGTCCCCAGAACATATGTCTTCATATTGGACAGTATGATGCCTCTTCTAGAGAATGACCAGCCATAGGTCCAGAGCAAGGGAGATACCTCTGTTTGGCTGACAGCTAAAAGCTAAGATCAGCCTGAGACTGGAAACAAGCATTGAGAGTTAATGGTTCAATAGGATCTGAGCTTTGAAATGGAAAGAGAAGGTCATCTAGTCTTGAATACCAGAAAAGAATAATAGGGCATGGCATGAGCAGAGTGCCAGGAAGATGCCACCTGCTCTCCAGGCTACGTGGCCTTTAACAAGACTGAGAGCTGTGTGAAGCTAACTTTTCACCAGCCAGCCTTCATAGCTGGACTGCGCTGCAGGTAAAGTCAAGCCAAGTGGAAAGAAATTACTAAGAGTAGAGAGGATACTTTTCACGAGTCAGGGGCAGAAAGACTTCCAGCAGGAGGAGTAACTGGAGGTGGTCATTGACGTGCAGCAAAGTCAGAAGCCAAGGAGAGAAAGAAATGTGCCTCTTTCTCTCTCTTTGTTCAGGGAAAAAAACAGAAATGACAAATAGTATGGTAACCATGAAAAAGAACTAGTCAAAAGCCTGGAGACAGAAGAATTGACCAGGGAGGTCAAAACCACACTAAGTCTTGAAGTTACTTGAAGAAAATAAGGATCTTACTAGTCTTAGTGTTGGTGCCAGGTACAAGCTACCTTGGGCTACAGTTTGGGTAGTTTAGCCTGGTAGTCTATGCAGATAAGTTGTATAAACACTAAACTGGAGAAACTCACATGGGAATATCTATTAAAAGACTAAAGAAAATAGCACTACTTAAATTTCAGCAAGCATTAATTATTTAAAATGTATAACAACTGCTAGTATATTTTGTCTCTGTATGTATGAGAGATAATTTTAGGAGTACTTCTCACTAAAATATTCTGCAAAATCAGTAAGATTATCTTTGTCCAAGATAGGTACACAAATGGACGCACACAGTTGCGGCAGCAGGTCAAGGAGGTGAAAACACAAAGAAGCATAAATCAGGGAGACCAGGCACGGTGGCTGACATTCATAATCCCAGTGATTTGGGAGGCCAATGTGGGAGAAACTTAAGCCCAGAGTTTGAGACCAGCCTAGGCAACAGAGTGAGACCCCACCCCCAAAAAGAAAAAAAATATTAGCCTGGCACGGTGGCGTGTGTCTATAGTCCTAGCTACTCGGGAGGCTGAGGCAGGGGAATCACTTGAATCTAGCCTGGGTGACACAGTGAGACCCTGTCTCTAAGAAAAAATAATAAATAAATCAGGAAAAAAAAAACCAACTAAAACTAGTTAGATTAAAGTTAGGAGTGAGAGAAGGGCAATCATACAAGAGTCATCAGATCCATTTGAACAAATTCTTACTTGTGCTATTTCTTAAGAGAATCAGAAATAACTCATGAAAAGCTCTATTTCACTCAGGTAGAATTGGTGGAATTTAAGGCATGACTCAGTCCCTTTATGTAGCATTCAAGAACTCAATAATAAGATGCTAAGCTAATTCTAAACCACTGGGAATAAGAGCCATAAAAATAAATCCTTCCCAATTCCCTTTGGTCTCCTTGTAATGACACTAAATGTCAAAAAAGTTCAGCTCAAATGTGTGGAGAATTTTCTCAATCACAGATTCTCTTTATTTCCAGTTCCTCAAATCCAGGCCAATGTTGTGCCCTGAGGGTGCACTCCAGTCACCTTTTCACAATAACACTACAGAAGAAAAACAATGCCAAGGTCAGCTTCTTTACGTTTTTTTTAGATCTTCCCTGTGCTTGCCCCATACAAGAAAATCAGTGGAAATCTTCTGAGAGATAAGATCTAAAGGGTAATTTTCTATGAATAATAGAAAATACTCGGTAAACCACCCACTCACTCTGCATCCTATGGACATGAACAGCATTCCGGTCTTCTTAAGACCAAATGCAGTTGACACAATAACATTCTGAAAGATCCTCCCATGGGAACTATTTTGTCTTCACACTGAATGTATCACTGTTCTCCACACATTTTATATTCACTCTTAACAAATACTCTTTGGTCCTATGAAATAAAGTGTAGTAGTTAAAATTATATGACTTGAAATCTAGCTGGTCTGTATCCCAATTCAGGTTTCATCATTTACCATTAAGTCTCAGGTTTTTCCACACATGAGGTGGAGCTATTTAGCTCAAAACATAACTGAGAAGATTAAATGAAATGATGTTAGTGGAGTGCTTGGGAGATAGTAAATTGTGATACTTGTTATTATAATGATAATGATTATTATCACACTTTTCACCAAGTGAAATTTTCCTTTTATTCCTTTTTTTTTTTTTTTTTTGAATTGGAGTCTCACTCAGTCGCCCAGACTGGAGAGCAGTGGCCCCTTCCGGCCACCCCAGCCTCACCTACTAGGGCTGGTGATCCTTCCGCCTCAGCCTTCCAATAGCTGGAATTACAGGCATGTGCTACCACGCCCGGCTGATTTTTTGATTTATTGTAGAGATGAGGTCTCGCTGCCCAGGCGGGTCTCGAACCCGCGGGCTCAGGCAATCCACTCACCTCAGCCTCCCAAAGGTGCGGGATTACAGGCTGAGCCACTGAGCCTGGCTTCCTTTTATTCTAACCTATCTATATATTACTAGTCCTTTATGGTGTTGGTAAAGTCCCACTTCTGACAACAATTTTACCACTTACTATATTTACATTCCAATTTACACATTTTATGAATCTAAATAACTTTTAAAATCTTATAGTGTACTGTTACCCATCAATTATTTCATTAGACATATTGCTTTCTTGTAACTAGATAATAAGTAAATCGCAGGCAAGGAATTCAAATTTGTATTATACTTATTTTCATTCCACTCATAACTTGGCATGAGTAAGGCATATCATAGCTATTTAATAAATATGGGCTGATTGAGCATATTATTCTTTCATCTATAAAGTGACTACTGTCCAGACATTGCTAAGAATAATGAGGCCTTATTGTCAACCCTCATAAATTCAGAGTATTTCAGGGCAACATCCCGTTGGAATTATTGAATAGTTTGTTGTTTGCTTTCTTTTAAGAAATGAGTTCTCTAAGTCTCAGAAGATTGCAGACTTCTGTTTATCTTGGCAACATTATCGAAGGCAACTAAATCATTATTCCTATAATTTCCATGTAATTGACCTGAAATATGAGGAGAAAAAATGGGGGAAAAATCTGCATCACTCCTGGAAGATAATGCCATTCATATGAAAAAGCTGTTAAAAAAATTTCTGCTTGATAAAGTTCCAAAGGGCTTCAAATATCTCCTTCTTACAGAACAGTATACTCAGAAAGTAACTAGGGAAACCATGTCAAAACCTCACTGACACCCCTAATTTGGAAAGGATAAAGCAAACACCAGGGTTATTCTGGTCAGCTGTCAGAAAACCAGACAGGGAACCAGACTTCCTTCAAAATAATGCTTGCAAAGAAAAAGTCCTACCTTTGTGGAAGACTTTCTTCCCAGAAGGGATAACTATCAGGCAGATGACAGAGAAAACCACCTCAACAAAGAAAAGCTTCTTCTGCCAAAAGCCCATGTTTGCATTGGCTAAGAAGCTAAAGCAGAACTGGAATGCATGTTTCTCAGGAATCCATTCCATTGAGCAGACAGCTTCTGTCTGGATTCTGTGGTTACAGCAAGCATAGAGTGACTACGGAAGAATGGACCCACAGAGCATATAGGTGCAGCAAACAGTTGGCTGGCATAATGGCGGGACTGTGGTTAGAATGGTTAGTCACGCCACTCAGAAAAGTAGAGAAAAATAAAACTACCTATAAAAAGGTACTATAATTCACCCAGGTGTGGTGGCTCTCTCCTGTAATCCAAGCACTTTGAAAGGCTGAGGCCAGAGGATTGCTTGAGCCCAGGAGTTTGAGACCAGCCTAGGCAACATAGTGAGACTTCATCTCTACAAAAATCAAAAAATTAGCTGGGTGTGGTAGCACACACCTGTAGTTCCAGCTACTCCTGAGGCTGAGATAGAATGATTGCCTGAGTCCAGGAGGTAGAGGCTGCAGTGAGCCGTGATTGTGCCACTGCACTCTAGCCTGGGTGCCAGTGAGATCTTGACTCAAAAAAGAAAAAAAATGCTGCAATTCAAGGAGGTAATCCTATAACAATTTGGAAAAATGGTCACTCTGACAAGTATTTCCTTAAAAAGTGGAAAAGAAATTTAGAATCTTTCTATGTTTATATAAAACTTCAAGAGGGCAGAGTATTTGCAGTCATAAAGTTGGAAAAATCTGAAATCACAAAAATTGCATGGAAATAAAATCTTTTATATGCAAAATTAAGGTGTAATGAAGAACAAACAGATAATGAATAACTTATGGTTTAGTCAAATGATAACCATGAACATGATAAAGAAGAAATACCTACATAAAGGCAGACACGGGATCTTTCATAATTTATAAGAATCTCAGAAAGACACACCTGAATAGAGTTGAAACAATGATTAAACAATAGCACAAGAAACTTGCTCAGGTAGACGTGCTTATGTCTTGTTTGCAAGTTAACATGTACCATGAAAAACATATTTTTTTAATTTTTTAGTTTCTATAGCATTCTTACAGCCTAGAAATACTGGGAAAAGTACAATATCAAGAGTCAAGATTTTTTTCGTTTCAAAATGAAAAGAAAATTATTAAGCCAGAATGAAATAAGCTACTTTAAGCAAATGATAACATAACAACAACAATAAATACTGATTTCAGATTTTTTTTCTTGAACCATGGATTACCAAAAGTTAAGCAATCTATGTCCACATGTTTTGAAGAAAAGTTATTATAACTAAAACATTCCATACTCAGCCACATTGTTCATATCTGAGGGAAACAAGATGTTCTAAAGCATAAAAGATTACAAAACACATAATATGCACACACTCTACTGGAAATAATTATGAGAAGATGTACTGCAGCATTCTGTGAAATCAAGAAAAACAGAATTCATGAATGGAAAATCATTATAAATCAAGTACAGAATTGATAAGAAATACTAACTTTTAAGGAAATATGCCAAAGCTAATTTGGAAATCAAATACATACTATATAATAACTGAATATTTTTATTTTATCTCTGAAATCCAAGATAATAGAAACAAGAACTGGAAGGCAGAAGCATAGCAAATAATCTTGAGCTACCAAAGAGGTGGCCCCTCAAAATAAACATAATCTCTGGTGGTAAATATTGAGAATATGTCAGTTCTCCCTTCATTGATACAGACTATGAAGCAATTCAAATCAAAATACTTATATTGAAAATATGAGAGCAGTTTTTGAAACAAATGTATTGAGGAAGATCTTGTATTATAAAATATTCAAAAAATATACAAAACTATAATAACTAATAAATTAATTGGTCCTGGTACTCATAAACAAAAAATAATTTTATGTATAGAAAACAGTAATAACTTAATATAGCATAAATTTACCTCAACTTATTGAGCAAAAAAATAATGAATCATTGAAAATTAAATATTGGGTAAATTGTCAGTATTTGAAATTTTAAAAATATCTTTAAAATAAAAAAATCCAGAAAATATAACACTATCTCATTCCTTATTATAAATTACTTTCCATATGATGACTTTATATATATATATATACACATATATATAATTAACTTGATTGGAGAAAATGTTGGTATGGATTTCTATCATTTTGTTATAGAAAAGACTTTTCCAAGTATGACCAACAGTAAAATTATAGGGAAGTTAATTACTAAATTTGTCAAAAGAAAAATTAATAAAAAAATTAAAAGCCAAAAAATAGCAAATTAGAAATATTTTTTGCATATATCCCTGGGAAAATAATAATTTTAAAAATAATGAACAATGCTTTAAGGTCAAAAGTAACAAAGATAAAAAAAAAATAATTGACTACTGCTCATCAATGGGGCTTTCCCTGTTCCTCTAGACCAGAATAGATCTCCGAAGCATTCCAGTCTTTCAAATTCTTCCATAACCATGGGAAGGCATGTTTAACATCTTTCTTGACTAAACTGTAAACTTCTTGCAGACGTGGTTCTTACTTGTCTTGCTCATTTCTGTATCCCAAATCCTCAGCATACATCCTGACACAGATGCAAATTAATAACTTTGGTGTGATTATTGATGAATGTAAATGTGAATTCACAAGTCAGTACAATACAGATGATGATTAAATAAATGAAAAAGTTATGTTTCATCAGTAATCAAAATGCTTATTGAAAATATTACAATTATAAGTAACAATGCTCACAGTTGACAAATATACAGTAAATAAATGAACACTCTTCTACCATTAATGGGAACAAATACTGCAGTGTTTTCTATTATACATATATTTGCCCAAAAAATATACATACATTTTAAGAGATGCTATCTATGTATTCCTTTTCAAAGTTTAATTAACTTACGGTAGCAATGTGTAGTGTGATGTTCCCTCAGTTGTGCTTCTGCCATTTTTCGACTGTCTTGCCCATAGCACGGTGACACTAGCATTCATTTGATTAATACCATCATTTGAGTGAATATCATACTTAAAATATGTATACTTTTTTGGCACTCATGTATATATATTTATTATGGATGATGTTATATAATGGGCCACATTATTATCTGACAGAAAGGCACAAGAAACAACTTTACCGTAATGATGAAAATATTTGCAAATTGCCCAGTGTGATGATAAAAATAAGGTACAGAGACTCTTAGACCTTGAATTGAAGTGAATTGCAATGAACTGGCAGGTCATCTGTATTTTTTTTAAAGCACACTTTCTGTCCTTTAGAACAGTTATAAAGTAAGTTAGACATTCTTCCTTAATTTTTAATTTTTAATTTGAGATTTTGATTTGCTTAGAAGGAAAAAAACAAAAACAACTCATGTTTAAATAATGAGTTCATGGTAAATCTTGTCCAAGAGAAGGTACTTCACAAGACCCAGGGCTGGAAAGCTGTTTCTTTTGCACTTGACGAACAAGGGTGTATTTCACAATATTTGGCTTGGGAGATCCAGCTTTAGTACAACCTAACTTACCCACAAAAGAAAAACTTCTGGAAAGTCCAGTGAGAGAAAAGAAGACTGATTGGTTTACATATTTATCTATCTATGTAACTATTTATTTACCTATCGTCATCAATATTTTTACTCGTGGTTTCTAACATCTGGTCTAACATTTTGTTTTTATTTTGTTTTGCTTTTCAAAAGGAACAGGATCTGCATCTTTAGCAAGGATATGGGGGAAGTACTTTATACCCTTATGTGTTAAAATGCACAGATTTTCCTCAACACATTCTCTTCCTCCTCTCCTGGCAAATTTCATCCCCCACTGCCCAATGAATCATTTTCAAAGCTTATAGTTGGTATTTTCTTCTTTGAAACATACATATCAGAGAAGAATCACTGGAGATTTACATTATTCTAAACAATTTATGAGAAAGTCTGTCTGACTGTATTTCCCAGTAGAAAGAATTGGGCCATTTTTATAAATGATTTATTATTGTTTTCTTCTGTAGTCACCAATAGATGAGACAGAAAAGTCAAAGTTAATTAAGTAAACAGTAATCAATTTTCTTCGGTAAAACAGATATGTGTATATATTTTATATGTGCTTGCATTTTAAAAGTTTTCATATTCTCTATGGGTATATATGAACATGGAAGTGCAACATTCATTAAAAAAAAAACTCTATTCTCACTAATCTCATATTTGAAGATGTGACTGTAAAAGGCTCTAAATAGAAAACAGGAAAGCATGCCAGCAAGCAGCTGATGTGAGACATCTGCAAGAAATTAGACACATTTTCAGGAGTCCTTTTCCACTCTATCCCTATGCCTCTGGCTAGAATGTTCTGTGTACACTAACTTCCAGCTTTGGAGAAGCTGCCAGACATGCAGGACCAATGCACTGGCCTGATGTCTCCTTCAATGATCAGAGACAGTCGGGGAAAACTTTGGGCCAAGCTCCCCTGCCATGACTGTGTGGGACACTGACTCTAATGAGTCTGTATGTATACACACACTCATATACATTCATTCACATGCTGTCTGAAAGAGGACAGTGGTGTGGGAAAAGGTTATTACACTTTCCAAATGATAAAAAAGTTTGAGGCAATGGTGCCAGACAAAAGTACAGAGCCTGTTAAATAACAGCAACAAATGCCTATGGACTCACAGTTTGTGTTTAGATAGGCTGCACATCCTGTTCCAGTGTCTCTTTTTCACCCTCATTCCCCACTTGCACGTTTTCAGGTTAACTTGACTCCTATGAGAACCAGGCATTGCTCTCAATGAAAACGTACCTTGAAAACATACTCATCTGAGGTGTTTGCAGTTTAAGAGTAGCTGGCATCTGCTGTCTGCTTACAATGGTCTCAGATCTTAGAATCTCGACTTTCTTCTGTTCTTCTTAGCTCTGCGTGGGAGATCACAGACTCTTGCAAATTTGGTTTCCTGAACTCCCATGCCACTGGCTTCTGGTTAGCTCTGGTCCCATTAGCACTGGTGGGAGATTGTAGGACAGGAAGAGAAAAAAGCAAAGATGCCTCTTCTCTTATTTTAGTTGCTGGTAGTCTCTCAGAGAGTTGCCCTATCTCCTTTCTGGCCCATGTTCTCTCAAGGCAATGTCTCCTTTCTAGTTTTCACCTCTTTGAAAGTGGGTCCCAGCTTATTTCCATTGTTCTGCCAGTCCTAGAGGTGGGCATATTATCTCTTATTGATTTAATCATCCCCTATTTATTAATTCGGCTATTATGACACCCGTAGAGCTAGTTCTCCATATTAATCTCCTCAAAGTAACTACCTAAGGTTGATAGATTCTGTTCTCCTTACTAGACTCAGAATGCCACCAATGAAAGAATGCTAAATGGTAGGAGTACAAGAAGTCAGGCTGCCACCAGAAGATCTGGGATACCCGACTCTACTAAATCATAGATTTCCCTGACAACACCAAGACACTGTGTTTTCTCCCTCATTTTCTCCATCCCACGTGACTTTGCTTAGTATCTGAGGTTTGATGAGATATCAGGGAAAGTACATGAGATTTGGAGCAGTCTGTTACCTAGCTGCATGACTTTAACACATTTCTCCTGGTCTCAGTTTTCTCCCTCAGAATGGTACAGCATTATCTGCCCCGATGAACTCATCTGAGATAATAGACATGGAGTCCCGTTTTAAGTTGTGCTGCACTAATTACTAGTGAGATACATAAGATGCTTTACAAATCTGTACACGTGTGCATATCCGAATAGTTTATATGAGGGGACCCAAAAGAAACCGGAATTTATTTGTTTAAAAATTGTTTATTTATCCTTACATGTTTAAACTTCAGTCAACTTCAAACTACTGTCTGTTTGATACAATACACCTATTGAAACACTTATTCCACTACTCAAAACAGTTTTTGAACTCACTGATTTGGATGCTTTTAATTGCTTCTGCCATTTTTTGTTTTGCCTCTTCCGCATTGGCAAAATGTTTCTTTTTTAGGATTTTTTCATCTGAGGAAACAAAAAAAATTTTCTTGAAGCAAGACTGAGTAAACAAGGAAGGTAGAGCACAGGGGTCATGCTATTTTTTATCAAATAGTGAACACTTAGCATGGTGTGGGCATATGCACTTATAAATCACCCATTCTGAAATGGGCCAAAGCGTTGAAAGAATCTTCAAAAAAAATTCACTGAAGCGATCACAATGCTAGCTGACACACTGATGCTGCTGGATTCCTAGAACACCTGCTGGATTTCCCCTTGTAGTGGGAAAACCTGTACTATAAGGGGGCCTGCCTTCTCAAAAGTGTGTGGTGTTTTTTGTTTGTTTGTTTGTTTTTGTGGAGTCCCTCCTCATACATTTATCAGAGATGTTTTAATAAGCAATATATTTTTAAAGGAGACTGACTCTTCAAGAGTACTAAAAGTGGGAATGATAATTTGGTTAACAAAGTGGGCACTTATAGATAATATAGATTATTTTAAGAATGATGTGGGGAGGTTTGGTGTCTGGCTTAGATATCAAGTAACTCAAAGTAGACAAGTAAACTATTTAACATATAAGCAGGCTACTCTTGCCTAAAAGGATACAGAAAAGAAAAATGTTTTTAGTTCAACATAGAATTCTTGGTTATTGCCAGTATACTTTGTGCTTGGCATGTTTTATTTGCCTGGATAGTATAGCAAGAACCCTAAAATAAAGTAAATAAGATACATTTTCTGAAAGATTTCATGCCTCTTTAGAAAACATTATATACAGCTATACCAAATTCATAAAGATGAACATACTTGCAATTTAAAAAATCTCAGAATGAAAGGTGGAAAATAGATGGCTTAGTGTACAAGTCAACTAATGTTGCAATAATTGCCATGCAAGAAGCCACCTCAAAATTCAGTGGCTTAAGCCACCAAGTATCTTTTCTCAATTTTTGTGTGTGTGTGTGTCTCATTCTTTGATTGGAAAGTATACTAGAGCTCCACTGGGTTGGGCTCCAGACTTGTGGTTGGGTTCAGATCTCTTCCACAGGTCCTCTCACTAGTCTTACCATTTTCCGAATTTATTTTTTTAGAAACAGTGTTGGCCGGGCTCGGTGGCTCAGCCTGCAATCCCGCGCTTTGGGAGGCCGAGGTGAGTGAATTGCCTGAGCCCACGGGTTCGAGACCCGCCTGGGCAGCGAGACCTCATCCCTACAATAAATCAAAAAATCAGCCGGGCGTGGTAGCACGCGCCTGTAGTTCCAGTTACTTGGAAGGCTGAGGCGGAAGGATCGCCAGAGCCCAGCAGGTCGAGGCTGCGGTGGCCGGGAGCGGCCACTGCACTCCAGTCTGGGTGACAGAGTGAGACTCCAACTCAAAAAAAAAAAAAAAAAGAAACAGGGTCTTGCTCTGTCTCTCAGGATGGAGTGCAATGGCATAGTTACAGCTTACGGGAGCCTTGAACTCCTGAGTTTAAATCCTCCCACTTCAGTCTCCTGTACAGCTGGGACTTCAACCCAGAATAGACCAGCTGGCACTTCTGCCTACATTACATTGGTGCACCGATTCCATCTTTGGAAACTCAGTAAACCTCAACATGTACGGAGATGGGTACACACTCTGCCCAATCCAGTGGATGGTATCACAGAGTCTCAAGGCAGAGGATAGAGAAGCATAATTCTAACAAAGAAAGGGCATGAAAATTTTTGAACAAAGTTTCAACCTCACAGCTTGTTTTGAATCCTAATGGCACATACATTTTTTAAAAAAAATGAGTCCTTTTATGTAAAAAATAAGAAATTGGGTTTGATTATATCTAATGTCCATTTTAATGATGTATTAAATTATGAATGATAAATCCATTCCTGTGATTTGTACACCTTTGTATTACATAACAATAAAGTCTTTCTTCACAAGATGAATCACATTAATAAGATGCACTAGAAGAACTTAACTATTTCAGAAAACAAGCATTTTAAAGGATATTTTATCAAGAACACATATACTTAGATGATATTAATTATATGAGTCACTTTCATTCACTAATATAGTCCTAAAGAAAAAAAGATTCATTGTACTTATAAACACTTGTTATTCAATTAATTTGATTTAATACATTCTGGCCATATTTTGATCAATTAGACATGCCTCTATTTCAAATAATCCTACATTACAATTCACCCCCATTTTTCTAGAGTTGATAGTATAAAAATTCCATTTGCTGTATCTCCATAGGAGACATCCAGGCCTGGAACAATACCCAGAGACTTGCATGAGATCAGGGCGTCTGGTTTCCAGTTCTGACTCTGCCCCCTGATAGCCACATGATTGGAGACATTGATTGGTGTGTGACTTTCTTCCTCAGCAAATAGGGAGGAGTCACAGCTGAACCACTTCACTTGGTGAATTGGCTACATGATCAAAGGCAATTCCATGTGCTAAAGCACTTTGACAGACTAAGCCCTGAACTTATTTAGCAGTTTTATAGTGAGGGCATGTTTTAATTGGTTTCATTATTCTTTAGGTATGGCTTGATCAGTAGATCAAGAGACGATTGCTGTTGAAAAGATAGTTTATCATACTCACAGTTCTCAAGGGGAGGGGAGTGCACATCATGCCTTGGGGGTTGGGGGGGCACACAGGAAACCATCAGGATCTGTTATGTGGCAGAGGGAAAGGAGGAAATGTGTGCAAAGTCTTTCTTGTTGTTTCCACAAGAAGAAAAGGGTGAGGCAGGGTAAGTAAGCTCAGGATGACTAGTTTGCTTGATTTCCATAGCTTCTGAAGTATAGGGAATGTCTAGTTTTCTAGCACCTGGATTTGGGATGATTAGAGCAAGTAGACAGAGGTGTGGATTGTCAGAGCTCAATAGAGAGGTGACTGGAAGTGTAGACGTTGGATTAATTGGTTTGTATTTGAAAAGTGCATTCCTTGGGAGAGGATGCTCCCCTGAGGAGGGAGGATGATGAGGGAGGCCAAAGGCCAGTGTGAGATGACTCAGGCATTTAATCGTGTTGTCCAGAACAAGGTGTGACTGGAACATGCATGCAGGTAAGATGTTAAAACATCAAGCTTACAGAAGCTAGAAACGTGGTTAATACTGGGCATCAATTTTGCATCCTTTCTGTAGCAATCTCTTAGAGCATCCAATTTTCTTGTGGTTGGGAATGTGAGAATTATGTCACCCCAACACATATTTTCAGGGATTTCTTCAAATATCTAATAATTTTCTTAAAGGTTATATAACGCACTAAACACCTTAAGACTGTCACAGAATAATTAGACGAATACAAGTTCTAAAATGGAGCTAGATTCTCCGACTTAGACATTTAAGATGAGAGGGGAGAAAACCCTTCAAAATCATACATTTCTCCTGCAGAAGAAGTCCTTCTGCGAGGTGAACTGAAGAGCACATGGCTGAAGAATAGAGCTGTGGTAGTGAGCCCAAAGCATAAACTTGGGAAAAAGCTGAAGTATAGAGGCTAGTTCAAGTTTAGTCTCAAGAGATCAAAGTAATTTAATAAGTACTGATTGTATTACTCATCCTTAAAAACCTTTCCACAGCTGTCTTTGTCCTCAGGATACAGTCCAAACATCTTGAACTAAAGTACAAGTCATTTTGTTATCTGCCCAACCACCACACCAGTTTACCAGTTCAGCCCATGGACTGTCCTACATTTCAGACTACAGCCATAATGAATTCAAATAGGACTATAAGTTTCCTGAAGATGCCATGCTCTCTCATGACTCCTGCTTCCCGACACTGCAATTTACTTTCTGTTCTTCTGCTTGCCTTCCAACTTGACATAGAGTCCTCCTGATTCTTCTGGCTTGAGTTTGTGGGTGTTCCTTCTTTGGTAAGCCACTCTTGACCTTCAAATTTAAAGTTGGACTTAATATATACTCTAATGGACTAGATATATATCACCTATAACTGAGGTTTAATTGCTTAATTACTAGTTATTTCCCTAAATCGTCTGCAGGATCCCTGAGAGGAAGGTTTGTTTCTAATCACTGTCTCGTGTTGAATATCAAAACCTTGAATCTGGCACTGTGGAAGTTACTAAAATGGAGTCCCTCCACTACAGAAAAACTTGCTGAATCCTAAGGCTAGGTTGAATGCCTTTTTCTGTGTTTCCATATTTCTCAATTATTTCTCTTTTATTAAACACATTTTAGTACTATTGTTTATGCAGGTGTCTCCTTCATTAGACTTCAAGTTTCTTCATTCAGAAGATCAATGAAGTCTCTCATTCATCTTTGTGCCTATAATTTCAAACACAGTGAAACAATTTATATACACTGAAATTGCACCTATTATAATTATTATCCTTTTTATGATAAATGTCTTTGGAAAGATGGATGAATAAATAAATAAACAAATGCAAAACAGGACATGATAATGGAGGACAGATACTGAAACATATGCTATACCTTCCTCATGGAGTTGTTTTCCAAGAACCAAGGTAAAATAAAATTATTCAGAAAAATCACCAAAAGCAAGCAAGATAAACGAGGTGTTATTTAGAAAAATGGTAAGATAAAGTAGAGGTGAGAGAGTATGATTTATGTCAATATTCAATGGACCTCACAATTTAGATTGTTCTTGTTCATAAAATTGTGGAAGGCTAATCACTACTGGTTTGAAAGACAGTTGCTCACTAATTATCCATTTCTTGCGATGACCAACAATCCAAGGTGTTGCTGTAAAGGTATTGATTACTAAAGTTATTATTTTGTTATGTTTGGATTTCTTAACTTAGGTTTTCATAAGGACTAGATGCCTGAGTCTAAAAGAGTTAATACTTATCACTGGATGACTGCAGCATGGTTTCCTGTTGAAGTAAAAGGCATATTTATTTGAAAAGGAGTCTCTCACAATAGCATTCAACTTTATTCAACTGCTGTATAGAAAATGCAGATGGGATACCAGGAGGAATGTTTTCTACTATTTCTACAAATTGTAACTATGACCAACTGAACTGAAGTCTGAGATTCCTTTCCAAAGGAGGAAAGTCATGTGTTGTAGGTGAGATGTCCATCTCAAAGTACAAATATGTGGGAAATTAACTCACAGATGAAGAATTACAGTGGGGAGGTGTACTTGGCTACTTTTGATAAAAGAGAGAAAATACCCTCAAACCTTGTCCCAGAACTTAGAACTTTACTCATTGGCTCTTGAACTTCCTTGCAGGACAAGAGCATACCCAACAGGAAGAACTTGCCGTGATCCTCTCCTCACCACTAACTCCTGGAACCTCCTGTCCTTTGCAGAACCTGACTGGCAGCAGATCACTCTTTGTCAGTCACCTGGAGGCTAGGGCTTGTGATGTGCAAATTGTTATTTGTGTTCTTTCAGGCAGGGTAAGTGGTGGGGTGAGAGCATGGCAGAATGAGGAAGAATGAAAAAAAAGTTACCAAATCTAAATATAACAATATTCACATTCTGCTGTTCTTTTTGACCATCTCAATTTTCAAGGCAGAAAAAAGAGAAGGATTATTTCTAATTTTTTTTCTCTTCTTATTACTCCAGGGCATTAACCTACTTTGAAGTCAGTCTATCACATGAGCTGGTTCCATACCCAAGAGGCATTATTATCCCCCAGTTCAAAAGTGTTCAACATATGGACATCATCAAAACCCAAACTGACTTTATGTTCCTCATTTCTTGCAAACGATTAAAGAAATCTAATCAAGACACATGCCTGTGTCAGGGGCTAGGCAACGCACCATTAAATGTATCATTGAATTGTGTGCAGAGTTAGCAAGACTCTACAAACTCATTTTAATTTTACACAGACAAATTGAAAGACCCATTATCTTCATTAGGTTGCAGCTTCCATTTAAAAACAACAACAGCAGCAACAGGAAGTCAACGTGGAAAACAGAAGCTGCATCTTCAAATCACATCCATATTGACATTTCACAACTGTAGCCTGATTGTATTGTTAATTAATTCTCGAAATGCACAGTAAGCCAAAGGACAATTTGAGAAGAGTACTTGTCATTTAATTAGTAAATTAAGTTTTTTTAAAATCTCAAATGTTTCTCTATTTAATTAGTATGTACTGTAGACCAAAATCTCACACCAGCTGGATATTTTCAGGATAAATGACTTTACTTATTCTTTCATTTATCAAGCCAGTAATTCTTCAGAAACAGGGTGAGCTTGGGTGGTAGGAAGGAATAAGACTATCAGAAGAGAGCACTTGTCATGGATAATCAAACATTTCAGGGAGGGAAAAGTGGGAAATTTCTATTTCAAAGCACTGCTCTGACATCTACACCACAGACCACTATAGCCTGAGGATTTTTAGGACTCATCTCACCTAATACCCCTTTCTTTAGAATAAAATGTTGGGACTGAGAGAAGTAAAAAGACACCCTGGAAGTCACACACATAGGTAGAATGACATAAACTGCTATCTAGGACTTCAATCTGGGTTTTTCAAATGTCCATATGTTCATGAAAAACTGTAATTGCGAGCGTGCACAGACGGCACCTGGCATGCATGTGAGGAGGTCTTTATGATCTGAACTTGGATTTTAAGGTCTTGTATATGGAGATTTCACTGGATTACATTTAGCTTTAATGCATTATTAATTAATAATTCACATATCTAAGTGAATAATTAGTCAGCTTGTTTTATATCACATTCTGGAAGAAGTTTTGTCATTTTGGAGCAAGGTTTCATGAATGTTTCTTAATATAATACCAGGATATGTCAGCTCAGACTTAACTTGTATTTTCAGTTTCTCTATTTTCTTCTTAATTAAACACAGAAACTGCTGATTTGAGGCACAAATAGAATCCGATGATGTCTAAATTTCTTCCCAGAAAATATTTTGTTTTTGCCTCCAGATGTCAAAAGTGACACATGAGTGCAGCTCATGTGGGGAAAGGGACAAACAGCTACCTCTTGAGCTGGAACCTTGAAATGGAAAAGACCACTGACTATACACCTGTCACCCTGGATACTAGTGCTACAACCCAGAAGGTGCTGTGATGAAGTGACTCCAGCCAAGACGTCACCTGAGCCATCCTGAACCATCTATGAGAATGAGACACAATAAAGAAATTGAATTCATACTAATCAATTAAACATGTATTAATGAGTACAAACTACTCAAAAAGCTTGATGAGATAAATATAAGACAGTTTGTTCTAGGATACTATAACAATTTACTTGGTGTAAAGAATTCATCTATATGTACAATATTCAATAAAATAATTGAAATGTATATGTGCTACTAAGTGACTAATGAGACGTATATAAAATTACAGGGTCTCAAAAATGGAAAACATTGGCAGATTATATAAATAGAAGCCCACGTGAGTTCAGTACGAGCTAAATCTTGCGAGTTGGTTCATTATCACCATGGGTAGAAATGGGGGTCATCTTCTTTGTATGCTTATTGCCTACACATCTGAATTTTGACCTATTGACTGCTTATGACCTGTGCAAGCTTGTCATCTATGTCCTCACTACTTTCTCTGGGCTCTGGTTTCTTATTTTGAATTCACTTGGAAGTAACTATGAAGCCAGCTGGAATCATCTGTGTCCTAGGATTGTATCTTTCTTAAAATATTCCCGGGGCTGCATGTCCTAGTCCCAACCCAATGACTCTGTCTGGTTTCCAAGTCATCTCCAACCTATCTTATCTCACTGACAAGTCAATGATACCCACATAGACACTACTACTGACTATGAATGTGTTGTGAAGACTAGTGCTTTGGCATCTTTCGTTATTATTGCTATTACTATTATTATTAAGATTTGGGGTACAATTCAGGGTTAGGTATACAAACATTGATTATGCAGGTACCCTTGTTGATGAGGTGTGCCCCGCCCTCTCCTAGCAGTTTCCCTCAACTGTCAATCCCATCCCCTACTCCTGACAGTTTCCCACTACTGCCAATCCCTTTCTTATAGTATTATAGTTGTTCAAGCTTCACTTATGACTGAAAACATATGGTACTCTGTTCTTTGTTTCTGTGATAGATCACTGAGTATGATCAACTCTAAATCCATCCATGTTGCAGCAAAGTCCATATGTTTGTCCTTCTTTATGGTTGCATAATATACAGAAGCTGTAACTAGGGTTACAATGAATTATCTAATGTACTTTCTTTTTTAACTTGAGTATCAGCTACCCCAGTTTTGAGGCAAGAGGATTTAGCTAAATAATATGTAAAAATTCCCTTTCATCTTTAATATACTGTGATCATGATGAAATCATTGATCATTTGTATGTAAACTAGGATCCTTCTTAGTTATTAGATAGTATTTGAAAACAGACTACTCTTGTAATTATTTTAAACACGGCCCCTGTGAGCTTCTTTATCCAACTAATTAGTATCATTTTTTTAACAAAACAATTTTAACCAAAGTAAACCTTTGATTAAGACATCAGAGATCCCAAAGTGGTTCAGTCTGAATCAGTGAGGTCATTGAATGGAAAGCTTAGTAAAACCAAGTTTTGCATTCAAAGCTTTGTGCCTTTTGCTGTTAACTTTTGGAGATCGGGGCCACTTTATCATTGTTGTTGTTACTATTTCTAGCAGAATACAGACTAAATTTTGGTTTCAGATACAAGCTTCAATACTTTGCTCCAGAAAGTACTGATAGGTCATTACAGGTAAGTTCTTAATAATCCCCATGCTTCATTTTTTTCATCTATAATGCAAGAGTAATGCCACCTTTTTTATTTACCTTGCAGGACTATTGAGAATGTGAAATGTGGTGATATGAGGTAGGCTACAAGTGGATAGGGAGGTCCCACTTAAGTATCACACTCTCACCCCTTCTTGGATTCTTCTTCTGTGGTCCATGATTTACTTTTTATATAACACTTGCCACATTGCATTGTGGCTAATAATGCATGCTTTTTTTGTTTTAGTCTTTGAATTTCTGAGTAGAAGTAAGAAATGAACTACTAATCCCTCTAGCCATATAACTAGTATAGTACTTGGTTCATAGTACGTACTCAATAAATGCGTGTTGACCATGTTCCATAATGGGTGTTATTTAAGCAGGGTATAGAAATTCAAGTAAAGAAAAATCAAGAACAGTAGTTGTGCATATTAGTCATGAGAAGCTACTATATGCTGCAGGAGCAAACACAATTTTTAAGTGGTTACCCATCAATTCAAATTTCTATAAAAAGCTTTTCTCTCCATTATCTCAGAGTTTGATACAGGTCCAGGTGACTCTACAAGGAAGCTTTTCTTTAGATATGGGCTTAGCTTCCATATCTGTTTTGAGCTCATGCCACCCTTCTATAGACACATGCTTCCATAATTGTGTGGCAGGAAAAAAGTGTGTTGGAGAGTTGTCCAACTGCAACGATGAACTATTCTGCAAAAGTGACAGTAATTACTTTTACCCAAATTTTATTTTATTTTTCTTTTAACTAAAGCTAGTCATGTGGCTGAGCCTAATTGAAAGGGAGTGAGGATATATAGTGTCTCCTTTTCCCCAAAGGATCAGATAATCAAACATTGGTGAGCAGTACAATGCCTGTCACAGGATAGGCACGCATCTCTCTATGCCTCTTTTTTATTTCTCACTTAAAACTCCATACTATCTAACAACAAATCTTTTGACTTTAGTTCAGAATTATATATGCCTGTATGTAAATCATATCATATCACCTTCCAGCTAAAGTTCTCAAAGGTTTTCCAAAGACACTGAAATATCATCCGACTCACTGAAGCCAACCAAGCTCTATCTGCTCTGACTCCATTTCTTGCCTTCCTTGTAAGCTTTACTTGTTTTCTTCAAGTTCCTTGAAACTTCAAAGCTTATTCCTACCCTAAGGCTTTGTACTTTCTGTTCTGTGTGGAACACTTAAATCCTGATCTACACACAGCTGGTCCAAACTGTATCTCAGGCTCCCATACATGTAAACACTTCTTCAGCCAGGCCATTCATGGAAACCCAAAGTATCACCCCCACACACCAGTCTCACTCCCCCGCATTGCTTGATCTCATTACCTTCACAGCCTTTATTAGCATGTAATAGTATCTTACACATTTATATATTCACTTATCGTGCTTATTATTGCTCCTTCCTCTCTTTCATATCTCATGGTATGAACTGTACAAAGAAGCAGCTTTATGTCCTAGCACCCAGGACAACTCCTGGCATCTCACAAACACTTAAACCAATTTTAAAAAATAAATTAGTCATTTGCAATAGCAAGAAGATATACACGAGAATCTCTAAACTACAAAATACCAGGATGCTTTATGGGGATGCAAACGTTTTTCTGTCAAGGACCAAATAGTAAATATTTTTGAACTTTGTGTGCCAGATGGTTTATTTTGCAACTCTGCACCAATTCTGTCATTGTAACTCAAAAGCACCCATAGACAATATGACAATATATGGATGTAAATATGTTACAACAAATTATATTTAGAAAACAGACAGCAGCTGGATTTGGACTGGGGATTTAGTAAACTGACCTCCACTGCAGAGCAAGGTGAGAGAGTCCCTTAGGCCCTTGACAACACATTCTTAGGAATCAGGTTAGTCAGACTCAAGGCCTACTCAGATCTTTAAGCTCAGAAAACTTTCCAGTAAAAATGGGCTATTATTAATATAATACGTCATACTCCGAATTAAGTGATGCTGCAGTTAATACTGGTGCCTGACATATAGCAACAGGCAATAAATATTCACATTATATGAAAAAAAAATTCTTACAAAGAAGTTATTGCAATAAGTTCACTGATGAAAGATAGTGTCAGTGGAAATAAGAAAGAAGTAGATGTAATTAAAAAACATAATGTGTGAAGTTGTCAGTGTCTGGTGACTAAAGCATGTTTTAATGGTCCGGATATCCTTGTACCATTAGTTCCCTCAGCTTGAAGCACCCTCCCCCCTTCTCTGCTCACAGAAATCCTATTCAATTTTTTTTAAGAACATGTTCCAGTTCTATATCGGGGGTGCCAAAAAATGTGTACACACTTTAAGAGATGTTAAGAGGTGCTTGCTGTAATCAGAAGTGTCTGGACGCTTATGGTAACCACATTGAGCACCTCTTGTAATTGCAGAAGTCAAACGTGGCTTGTATTCAACTTTGTTATTGGTATATATTGAGTATTACAATTTTAATAAGTTTTTATTTTCTTAAAGTTTGTATACTTTTTTTGGCACCCTCTGTAGTTATGAGCTGCCTTTCAAATTCCTTAAAAGAGTGAATTATTTCATTAAACATGATATGAGGCTGGGGCCCTTTTGATTTCTATTCTGTAATATAATTAGCTGTTCATGCTTTTGTCTTCCTCAGTGAAGAAATCATTTTGTGTGGTTGCTTATCTGTGTCTTTGTTTCTGTTACTGTATTCCCCATTACCTTTGGCATGGTGACTTGTTCATATTCTATAAATTCTTGTGGAATGACTGAACAAAACAATGATTGAATGATATTTTGAAACAGAGAAGTTCAACTTCCACTTGCTAGAATTTCCCCATCAGTAAAATGTTCACAGATCCAATACTGGATCATCCACAGTGGTTCTGTAATCTGACCTATGTTTTGTCCCCAGCATTTGCTTGCAGTGATACATCTTCATGGCTGCTTATATGTCTTTCCACTGGAAGATGTCTCTCTCCACTCTCTGCTCTCCACACAAAAGCCCCATTGCCTGCCTTATGTGAGAATTGGAACCATAAAAATAAAACAAAGATGTCTTCTTATGTATGATAATTAATGGGAACAAAATGTCTTGGATGAAATATTACTGGCAAAATGAGGCATACCCCAGATGTTGTGCAATGTAAGACCCACCATGAAGCAATGAAGAACTTCACTCTGAGTCAGACTTGTCTACTTGAGAAATGTTTACTTTGAAAAATCAAATGAAAAAATTAAAACAAAAATAAATATCATGTTAAAGACTCTGCTTTTTGGGAAAGCAGTGAGTCCTTTCTCCAATGCTCTAAAAAGTTCAGACTATTGCAGCCAAAACATTGTTAAATATGTTTTTTATTTTCTGCTTTTTTTCCCAGAAAGAGGAGAATTTTAAAGATATTACATCAATAAAGAGTCTTTTAGCATTATTTTTATCATTATAAAAATTACACATTCTTGTTTTAGATTATTTAAAAACTTCAGAGCTGTAAAGATGAAAATAAAAAATTGCTCATAATCTTAATAGCCAAAATTAACCATCATTAACATTTTTATATGCTTTCTTTTAGTCATTTTGTATGCCTATGTTTGTAACGAAATCGTTCAGAATTTTTTTGAAGTATTAAATTCGTGGATTTTTGTCTTTAAGTCATGTTTTCTTGCAGCTTTCCACTTCAGCAGCTGAGTCATGAATTTTATTGTCTTAGGGAAAGATAGGTTGGATTCTGCTATGGAAAAAATATATATATATACACACATACACACACATCTGTTTTAATGCTGGATTTCTGGAATACACACAAAAATCATCTCAAAAATCTGAATTTTGGTTTGGACTTGTCATGAATTTTAGAAAGTAGTAGTCCATAGGAAAGAAACAGATTTTCCACATTTCTATAAGTACTAATTGAATATTTATAAATACTAATTGAATCTAGGCCTGGTGGACTATATCCAATTCTTCTAATCTATTCCAAGAGAACTTGGGTTATGGGGATATAATGGGGATCATGCTCATGTAAACTCTTCTGAGTCTCCTGGTTGTGGGAAGAGAAAAGGTGATAGAGCTAGAATGTTAAACATGAGTCTTCTAGTCATACTCCATCTCCACCCCAGGGCCAACCTTAAGGGATTGGGAAAAGGGGCATTAGAATTGGGAAAAGGGGCATTGGGTTATCTTGGAAATCTAAACAAGAACAGGGATTTTGGCTCAGAGTTACAACTAATGTAGCATGAAATAGGAAGCAGTGGAGGTAGGCAGTTAGATAATGAGGCTGATTCAAGTCTCATCATCCTTGGTTTTGCCTCATATTTAAGGGATGAAGGATCTGTTTGATCTATTCTCTTAAGACATAGAGGTGCTGGAAAGAGAGGGGGATGGATGAGCACCCATCTGGGGTAAGAACAAGGAGATTGTCATGGCTGGTGAACTACAAGCGGAACTTGGACCACAGACATCAGTGCTATGACCAGCAGATCACCCCGAAAAGAAAACGAGAGCAATTGTACCTTGTGGGGTATCCTTCTAGGAGACAAGTCATTCCATAGCATGGACCAGGGAAGGTCAGAAGGTCTAGTCTGCAAAAGACTAAGTATTTCATCCTCCTATTTCTCCTTATTTACTCAGCACCATCTTACATAAGAGCACATATGGGGGTGGAAGGCAGAACTTCTGTCCAATGGACAATTGAAATATTGATATTTCAAGCATAAAATAATTTATTTTTTCTTCTCAGTATGGTGGTGGGTCTTATGTAGGATGTTATTTAAGTTGTAGAAAATAAAGAAATTGCCTGTCTTTGCATATTGTAGTGTGAATAAATTAACTGTGCTATATGTATATGTAATATAGAGATATGTAATTTACAATACAGAAGACACTGAATACCCAACATTACATACCAATTTTTACATTAACACTATATCATCAGCATTTTCTATCTTGTGATTATATATGGTCATCAAAATATGATCTTAACAGCTGCATTATATGCAATAATATAGCTATATTTGATTTATTAATTGACTGTCCTCTACCCCAGGTTATATTTATGTTTTTCATAATAAAGAATGTCACTATAAACATATTTATGTATAAACATTTGTCTAGTTGTTGATTCTTTTATTAAATAGAGTCTTGTAAAGGGAGTAAGAAGGAGACTTTAGTGAATAAACACATTAAATGGATATTGAAATATGTCACTAAGTTGCTCCCTATAAACCATTTAGCATTTTATACTCTTGGTAATAAAATCCTAAGAGACCCATTACACCATCCTTCTACCAAAATTAAGAATCAATATAAATGTATTTTTCTCTGGTGAACTCATAGTGGGTTCACATGAACATTGATAAAATTTAAAAAGTAAGCAATCTCATTTGTTGTTGTTGTCGTTGTTGTTGTTTTGAGTTGGTTTCACTCTATTGCCCAGGGTGGAGTGCAGTAACAATTATGGCTCACTGCAGCCTCGACCTCCTGGGCTCATGTGATCCTTCTATCTCAAACTCCCAAGTAGCTAAAACTACAAGCATCTACCACAACATCTGGCAAATGTTTTGATTTATAGTAGAGACAAGATCTCTCTGTGTTTTCCAGGTTGGTCCTGAACTTTTGGGTTCAAGCAATCCTCTTACCTTGGCCTTTCAAAGTGCTGGGATTACAGGTGTGAGCCACCACATTTATCCTCATTGCTTTTATTGGCATGCCATTATTATCAGTAATTTACATATTTTTATTCTTTGATGACAATTTTTTTTTTTTCTTTCCTATTAACCCTGAAATTTTATTGTCCTCTCTTATATATTCAGCTTGTATTCAGTTTAATCTCTTCTTCCTCAAGCTCATAACCACTGATGAGTCTTTGCTAGGGTAAAATTTCTTGGCATCTCTTTTCTTTAAATTCAAAATCTACTTGGATCAATATTGTGAATTCTCACATTGTATTCTTTTTACTATTATTATTTTTTGCTTTCACTAAACAATTAGGCAACATGGTGTGTTGGTTTAGGATTAAAAAAATCTGGGCTAAATCTTGGTTTTGGCACTTTCCAACTGTGTGACTTTGGGCAAAACACACACTATCTCCGTGTCTTGGTTGGCTCATCTACAACAAATATTGACAATGATCCAAATGTGCGTGTTCATACATTCAAAAATATATATTGAGTGTATTCTATGGGCTAGACTCTAATCCTGGTGACAAGGATAAATGGTCTTTCAACTAACATAGATTATGCACATTAAAAGCCTCTCATGCCGTAGGTACACAGATGATGCCTGGATGTCAGATGTGTGAACAAAATGGAAGTATTAGTGTATCTTTCAGAACCCACATGTTTGATATGCCATATACACTTATGTGTCATGGTGGCACTTATGGCTACCATTAACAAGATGTTGTCATCTTCTTGCTTTTTTAGTGACAAAGATATGTTTTGCTGAAAGTATCCACACACCCTCTCACCATAAGAATTTCCAGATTGTGAGTCAGTTGGCTTAAGATTCCACTTTCAGGGAAGGAGCAGAATTAGCTGACCCAAAGAAAGATCCAACCTCTGACCTTGACTTCATTAACTGTATGCTAACTAATCAGACTGACCAACAATAGAAATTCAGAACTCAGTACATTCCGCTGATGTGTTCTTAGAATGGCTATTCCAAGCACCATGATATCTATTTCCCAGAATTTCTCCACCCCTGAGGAGAATAATTAGGAAATCACTGTCAAGCTTAATGCATTGCTATTTAGGGATCTGATGTCTGGCAAAAAAAATAATATCTTTATCATTTATTTAATACATAAATTTTTTTCCTTGTCTGATCCCCGAAAGCTTGGCAAAGTTAAAGGTCTTCCATTAATCACTTTACCCTTCAGCGAAGTGCAGCAGTACAGTCTGTGCAGATTGTAGCTTGGTCAGCCAAGATGTGGCCTGACTCAATAAAAACTTGGAACTGAAGTCCTATTAAGGGCGTGGTAATTGGCATTTGTTGCAGGTACAAATGATGGGATGGAAGCAAAAAGAAACCATGTTTTCTTTGATGTAGAAACCTTGCTAAAGCAGAAATAGCTCTAGAAGGGGACTATAGGTTTACAGTGGAAGTGACAAGTACCAGGATGAGAGACCCCAAGGGCTTTTCGTTTAGTGCTGACTTATCTAAGGTTCTAATAAGAGAATGCTGTGTTACCTTGATCTTAGTATATCAAAAATAGAACTTCCCCCAAACCTCAATTTTCTTCTTCCTAGTTGCCATCAAGGACACCATTCTCCAGGACTCGTGGTGTGAAGGATTGGTGGTCTCTGACCTGCATTTCTCTTTTATCTGATATGCAGTGGTCAGCACATACCCACACTTGCCATTTCTCTGCATTTCCTTGTCTCCATCACTAGAACCTAATTTATTTGAGATTATTTCTGAAAGCCTTGTTAACTGATCTTTCAGGCCAGAATCATTACATATAGTCTCTTTTATAAATAAATATCCTCAAATACCCTTGCCTCTCTACCATATTTTCACTTGAGAAATAAGACTTTTTTTTCACATTTAGCATTATTGCTTCTTGGCTCTCAAGGGCAGACATAGTGTGACATCCACTCTCCTAAGCCTTAGCTCCAACTCTTTCTCAGTATTTTCCTTTATCTAGCATCAGCTGTGCCCTCTCTCTGCCATCCCCTCACAAATGAATTTTACATATGTTATTCCCACTAAAGTTTAACTCCAATCTTACTTCAAATTCCTGCTCCTACATTAATTCAGAAGATATGTATTTGAGTGACTCCTTTGGTTAGGCCATGTTAGACCTCATGGTACTAAAGGTGTGTCAAATGCACATATGCAGCTCAGATCTCAGTCTGCTAGACTGCAGTATCCATGTCCCCAGCTGCTGGGGATAGTGACAGCTGGCAGTCCTCAGCTTTGTTTCTTTCTCCAGGACTGCACTTGGTTGAGGACAGCGAATTCATCAAAGGCCGTGGGAGAAGCCCACATACAATGACTCATTGATGTGGGTATCAAAATCTAGCCTCTTTCTCTCCCATCAAGACAACTCTGAAAGGCTATGCCAGCTTAACTGGGTTTCCTTCTCTCCCCTAGGTGTTGATTTTGATGGCACTCCCTAATGAATTCCCAGTGTGCAAATCTGTCTTTGAGTTTGTATCCTAGGGACTCATCTCACAGCATCCACTTTAAAGTAACCTCTACCTATTTTTGCAGCTTAAGTGGATTGTACTAGTCTTGAAGTAAGACAATGCAAAAAGTAATCAGACTTTGATGGGCAGAGGTAGGAGAATAGTCATCAATAAGGCATAGCATATACTTAATACATTTGTAATAGCTGACATTTGGAATACTCACAGTATAAAATTCCCATCTCAATTAACTTAAAATTTGCTAGAGATTGGCAATTACAAATACTGTCTCTTAATTACCTTTCAGCTCATGAACATAAAAGTGTGGCATATAGAATTGCCAAGTACCCAGTATTGTATTAAACTCTTTTTATAATTTTGAGTAAAATTAAAATATCTCTTGTTTTTCAATTTTCTTTTATTTTCTCTTTGTTTCTTTTTTTAAATTTCAGTAGTTTTAAGGAGTATAAATGATTTTTTGTTACATGGATGTATTGTACAGTGGTAAAGAAATATGGACTTTAAGTGTACCCACTATTCCCACCTGTGCATGCTGTACCCTGATAGGTGATTTGTCATTTCTACTTCCCTTCCCACACTCCCCCTTCTGAGTCTTCAGTGCCCCTTATACCCTGTTATATGCCTTTATAGTTCCTTAGTTTAACTCCCTCTTATAAGTGAACACATGCAATGCTTGGTTTTCTGTTGCTGCATTATTGAAGTAAATAAAACTTTTAACTTTAAAAAAAATTCAGATTTATGAAAGTTGAAAAAAATCATATAAAGTTTCCCCATATTCTATTCACCCAGATTCCTCAAATGTTAAAATATTATCATGCTTTCTGTGGTTTTATTATTTCTTGTTTCTCTTCATACATATGTATAGATAAATAGAAAATAGGTAAATAGAAAAAGAGAAGTTTTAGAAGTTTTCTTCTAAATAATTTCAGAGGTTATTATATACATATATAATGCCATTTAATTTCTAAATCATTTTTGTGTAAATATCCTAAGAGCAGTTACATTGTAAAACTAATCATGCTAACATTATGAAAATCAAAAAATTAACACTGATACAGTACGATCTAATCTATAAACTTTATGTGCATTCTGTTCATTGTCTCACTAATGTCCTTTATAGAGAAGCCAAACAAAACCAACAAAAATGATCTAGAACCCTTCAAATAACACATATGACATTTAGTTGTCATGACTAAATCTCCTGTAGTTTTCAGCAGTTGTTTAGTCTTCCTTTGTCTTTCTTGACTTTGATATTATGGAAGAGAATTTTTTTTTTCTAGAGCAATCCTTCAATTTAGGCCTGTTAGATATTTTCTTTTGATAAGTTCATATTAAAATTTTTGACAGGAATATCACAGAACTAATGTCATGTCCTTCTCAGTTCATCAAGTCAGAAAGATGCAAGATATGTATTAGTTTCATTATTAGCAATATTAACTTATATTCCTTGGCTAAAGTGGTATCTGTCTGATTTCTTTAAATTTACTATTTTTCTGGTTTTGGTCAATAAGTATCTCATGTGGAGTCCCTTATCAAAACCAACTATTATTATGGAGGTTGCCAAATGGTAACTTTCTAACTCCATCATTTATGGTACGTGTATTGCTTACTTGATGTGCTGCAAGAAAGAGTTTGACTCTCTCCTCCATTTATTTTTCATTCATTTATTTATATCAGCATAAACATGAAAATTCTCATTTCATTATTTGGGTTGTATTTATTTTACTATTTCCACTAACTTTGATGCTCAGATTTTGCAAGTGAGAGTCCCATCAAGCTCCAAAGGGACTCCAAAGTTCTTTGAAATGCTCTATCTTTTAAAATGCTTTATTTGTTTAATTTAGTAATTCTTTACCTTCTGAGGCTGCAAAATATTTCAAGTATTTGTACTTACAGCTCTAAAATCAGCTCTTTTTCAAAGAGGGTCCTTTTAGTAGCTAATGGTATTCAGAAATCAATCTCTAGCTATCAGATATGCTCAATGCTGTTAGTATGCCATTGTTTCTTGGCTTTTTCAGGAGACGTGGCTAGAAAAGAGAATATGATAAGTTCATATTAAAACACATACATACACACATATCTATTTCTGTACTTCTGTACCTATATATTATAAACTAAGATTTATACTAATGCCTTTATTACAAGTTAGAGCCAGAAAGCTTATCTAGTCTTCTCATTTATTTTTAACTCTTCTATTAGTCTTCTTGGGCTTCCATAACAGAATACTATGGACTGGTTTAACAACTAAAATATATTACAGTTCTGGAGGCTAAGAAGTCCAAGATCAAAGTAAGGTGCTGGCCAATCTGATTTATGGTGAGAGCTCTCTCTCCCTGGCTAGAAATGGCTACCCTCTAGCTTTGCTCTCACATGGCGTAGAGAGACAGAGACAGAGAGATTGAGAGAGAGAAAGAGAGAGGGGGAAAGAGAGAGAGAGAGCCAGAGTGAGAGAGCAAGAGAGAGAATGGTTTATCTTCTTGTCTTCTTATAAGGCCACCAGTTCTATTGCATCAGGGCTTCACCCTCATGACCTCATGTAACATCGTAAAAACCCTATCACCAAATACAGTCACATTCTAGGGGACTCCCGTCACCAAATTTCACCAAAATCGAGAAACCAAGCTCTTATTATCCACAGAAAATTACTTAAAGTAAATATAGTCAATCATGGAATACAGATTAAGAAGTTTTAGCATGCCAACATTTACCACTGTGAAAATGAAACCTACTAACTACATAGTTCAATGTGTGTTTCTGTATTTTTTTACTCTTTGGACTATTATAGTCAAATTAATGTGCTTGAGAACTATCTGAATTAGCTTATTTCTCCTTTTTTTGTTACATTCTTTTGTTGTTGTTCTGTTTCCTTCTCAATACAATTAGATTCATTTGACTGTGTTCGTCTTCCTGTTTGCTCATCCTTATTGAGTTTTCTTCCAGTGGAGAATGTGAAATATGATATCGTTCTAACAGTTGAAAATTATTCTCAAAGAAATGTCACTTTCTCTCTCCATCTCCTCCTTGTTCCCATGCATCCAGGCTTGTTACCTTATACTTTTTTGACTCTTGTAAGAAATCAATCTTACTATTTTCTGATTTATCTTCCCTTTGTTTCTTTATTTGGAGGGTGGGTAGAGATAGCATAAGTGTTTTCTTACTTTTCCCTTATGCAAAAAACTAGTATTCTATAGATGCAATTTTGTATTTCATTTTTCGTTTAACCACATATTCTGGAAATTGCTTCATAAGATTAATAGAGATATTTCTCATTCTAGTTCTTGCCATCACATGGTACTCTGTTTGTTAGACATTCCATTGTTTTTCAACAACTTACTTTCCTCATGGCATTTATATTGTTTCCAAAAGTTTTCAGTTTTTTCGCTACTAAATTTTGTTGCTGCAATTGTAAATGTAACTACATTTAGATTCCAGATCCACTGGAGTATATTCTCATGTATGTTGTGAGGAATTTTATATTTTTTCCAAATAATGAAGCAGTTATAACACTATTAATTAAAAACTACCTTCACTCCAGTTAGTTGAGATACCACCTTCATCATACCTCAAGTTCTCATTTCTAGACTTTCTATTCTATTTTATTATTATGTCTATCAAGTGCCAGTATCACACTGTTTTAACTATGGAGGCCATATACTCTGTTTTCATGTCTGCTATGGCTATGCCACCTTGCAACTCTTTTTCCCCAGAATCTTCTGGAGTGTTTTCATATGGACTTTAGTGTCAAATTCCATAATTGCATAAGGGAGATTGTTGGCATTTTAAATTATTTAAATATTTAAATGCATTGCATTTATAAATTATGTTAGGGATGCTTGAACCTCTATTATAGTGAGTTATTTGATTTATGTCGCTCTATTAATTCAGGCACACTTTCAATAGTGTTTCAAGGTTTATACCATATATGTTTTGTACATTTTTTCTTAAGTTTATTTAGAAGCATTTTATCTTCTTTGTTGTCATCATAACGAAGTTTTCTCCATAATTATTTCCTCTTGAATTTTTGTTTGTGAATGTGACAGTTATTAATTTCTTCAAGTTAATGTTATAGCCTCCTAACTTACTACAGTATTTTATTGTTTGAGCTATTTTTATCATTGATACTTCAAAGATTCTAACTATTCTTTTATATCATGTGCACAGAGACATAGTTTTACCTTTGGTCTTTCTTTGTCACATTTAGTGCTTTTAGGTTTGAATTTTCTTGTTTTGTAAGAGGATTCTGATTCTTGGTATCTCATCATTATTTTCATCTTCTGGTACCTTTTCACACACTTGTGTTTTTCTTTCCCTTTCTATATCATTTATTTTGGATGTGTCTTTTGTATATACCATATAATCATGTGTGTACCCTTTATGGTTATTAATATGACTGGTTTGCTTGTCCTCAACTATATCATACTATTATATTATAATTTCTATATGTATCATGCTATATTTTCTTTATTTCTTTGTGCCATATGCCTTTGATTTTTTTCAAAAAATGTATTTTAATATTTTGGAAGGTTTGGAGTTTTGACCTAAAAGTTACATTTTTAGTCATACCTTTCAAATTTCCTAAGCCCAATCTTTCCTTACTTAAACTTTTGTTTTCTGGTTTATCAACTTTTCACGGTATCTTTAACTTTTATCTAGGATCTTGCACCAATTAAAAAGTTTATTTTAATTTTCTCTTTTCATTTAGTATCTACAAGGAACTCAAACATGCCAAAAAAGATAAAATCAAACAGTTCCAATACAAAGTGGGCAAAAGCTATGAATAGACACTTCTCAAAAGAAGACATACAAGCAGCCAACAGATACATGAAAAAATGCTCAGCCTCACTAGTCATCAAATGAATGCAAATTAAAACCAAACTGAGATACCACCTAACTTCAGTCAAGATGGCCATCATCAATAATGTAAATAACAACAGATACTGGAGAGGATGTGGGGAAAAGGGAACACTACTATACTGTTGTTGGGAGTATAAATAGTACAACCTCTGTGGAAAACAATTTGGCAATTCCTAAAAGATGAAAAAATCAACCTTCCATATGACCTCAGAATCCTACTACTGGGAATATACCCAGAGGAACTCAAATCACTCTATGGAAAAGATACCTGCACACACATGTTTATTGCAGCATTATTCACAATAGCAAAAGCATGGAACCAACCATGCTGCCCATCAAAAGAAGACTAGATTAAAAAAAATGTGGTACATATACAATATGAAATTTTATGCAGCCATAAAGAAGGATAAAATTATGAACTTCGCAGCAACTTGGATGGGCTTAGAGTCTATAATACTGAATGATCTAACACAGAATCAAAGAACTGAGTACCACATGTTCTCACTCATAAGCAGACTTTGAACAATTTTCATAATACTATAAGAAAGGGATTGGTAGTAGTGGGAAACTGCCAGAGGAGTAGGGGGCACGCCTCATCAACAAGGGTGCTTGCATAATGAACATTTGTATACCTAATCCTGAATTTTACCACAATCCTTAAAATAAAAACTTTAAAAAAAGAAACAACACATTTCAAAAAAATTGTCTTTTCTTCCTCTCTCTTTCATTTCGATAACATGAGAAATATAACATATTTTTCCAGTCTTATCTGCACCCTTGTTTTAGCCTTTCATCTAAAATCACACACGCACACACACACGCACACACACACAAACACACACGCACATCACATATTACGTGTGTGTGTTCACTATCAAGTGTCAAGTGTTTTGCTGAAATTTCTCTAGCGACCTTTTGGTTGAATGAAGCTCTTTTTATAGCCCAAGGACCAGGTCTCTGTTTTGTTTTTGTTTTCCATAGAGAGCCAGATAATAAATATTTTAGGCTGTGCAAGTCACATGCTGTAGCTGTGGTAGAGCAAAAGCAGCCGTAGATCATACAAAAACTCATTAGTGGTGCTGTGTTCCAATGAAACTTTATTTACTAAAGCAAAACTACAAAATTATCTGAGCTCTTGCAGGTTGTAGACTAACTCTTCTGTAGCCTTGAGACTTCTAAGCAGTTTGGCTAGACATAAAGCCCTTGGTTAATACTGTCTTTTCCTGACATTTTTTTTTTAAATTGCTGCTGTGGGGTTGCCTTTTCAAGACTGCATCCTCTATTCATGTGACTAATTCTATGTCCCTTCCCTGTAGCCTACTCTGGTCTACCAGGACATTGTGGTAGCATTTCACATACATGATGGATTTTTTTTCTGGCAACAGTTTTAGGTCACTCCCAGTTCTGCCAATAGGTTTCCTCTTCTTTCCTCTCTGCAGTCTATCTCAGATTGTGCTTTTACTCTGTGAAGGTTTGTGGCAGAAACACAAGCAAGAGCCTGCTGGTATTTTGTGTTTTATTTTTGTTTATAGGTAATTTGAAGTTTGTCTCTTCACTAGTCTTCTAGTGATTCATTTCTTTAGAGAGTCTTTTAGAAGGCATTTGTAGCACATGCAGAATATTTAATTATGACAGAAATACTGCATTGAATCACTTCATTTTATTTTGTTGCAGTGTACTTCTTTTCATTGATCCCCCATTTCCTGTGGATCACAACGGTTTAAAAAATGTTAAGAATGCATCTCATCATGATTTATCTTTTAATGGGCTTTCCTCTTGTCTTGTGATTGTGTAAGAGAGGGAAAAGTTCTCCAAGTTTCCAAATGGAACTTCCAGCCTTTGAAGTTCTGCAACTAGTGGAAACTGTCACTTCAACGTGGCAGATATAAGTAGAGATTTCAACATAGAACATGGTGAAGGCAGTCCTATGGAAGCCAACACTCCATATGAGTATTTCTGAACCCAATTGCAGCATGAAAGTACGTGGAATAAAAGCAGAAGACACCCACCCAAGCCTTCGTCGACTCAGCTGAACTGAGTGTTGGTCAGCGTGACTTGAAAATGAAGATCAGTTGGTCCTTTTTAAGTCCAAATAATTCTACCCTTCAAAGTGACTTGAACCCTTAATTTGGAGAAAGAGAAGTATTTTAAAAGTATAGTAATGAATGGAAATGAATTCCTGCAAAAATGGCTAAAATTTAACTTTTTTAAATTTAAAAAACTTTAAACCGAAGAAATTTTGTACACACAAAGTCAAATTTTGGAGTATGATATGTCCACTTTGTAACCATATGAACTGGGTTTCCTGGAATTGTTTAGCTGACTCTTAAACAAAACAGTTTAAACTGCCAAGATTCACTTATTAGTAGATTTTTTTCTGCTTCTATCAATCCTGAGACAGCAAGACCAACCTCCCCTCTTTCTCTTCTTAGTGAAGATGATGAGAATGAAAACTTTATGATGATCCACTTACAATTAAAGAACAGTAAATATATTTTCTCTTCCTTAAGATTTTCCTATTCACATTTTTGCCCCTCTAGCTTACTTCAATGAAAGAATATAATAAATACCCATAACATACAAAATATGTGTCAATCAATTTTTTTATGTTATAGGTAAGACTTCTGATCAACAGAAGGATACTACTAGTTTGGTATTTGGGGAGCCAAAAGTTATAAGTAAATTGTCAACTTCATGAGAGTTTGGGGTCCCTAACTCCACATTGATAAAGGGTCAATTGGGCTAGTTTTTGCTCGCTGTTCCAGAATAATCGTTGATAGCATTCTCTTTTTATTTTTATATTTTGAAGACAAAGTATATGGCCACATTATTCATAATGCCATAAGTTTTCAGTGTCCAAATCTGTGTTTTTTGCTTGTTTTTTTTTTTGCAAATATGCTTCTGACTGATAGGCCATTTGATAGCATTCCATGCTGTATCCATGATGCTTTCTAAATGCTTTAAAACAAAACAAAGGAAAGCATAGTTGGAACACTAAGTCATCTTAGTGTGCACAGCGATAGCAGAATGCTGTATACAACAGAACCCATGACATCATAAATACTCTATTCACATTGGTATGGACAATTTTGTTTCAGCACATTCAATTATGCTGCTAATTTTATTCTAATAGTTTTGTGGGGCTTCTCAGGACTTTATTTGTAAATTCATTTTTGTTTTATAGTTGTATAGACATTATACACATATATACATACAGAGTTTTATGTTTGTAGCTAATTAAATAACATTATAATAAAATAAGTCAACAAAAGTGTGGGTCTCTGGGTGAGGATTTCTTTTAAGGGGTTATATATTATTTTTTAATGGAATTGAAATTCACAGTACATAAAATTAATCATTTTAAAGTACAATTCAATGGCACGTAGAATCTTTACAGTAGTGTGCAACCATCACTACTATCTAGTTTTACAACATTTTCATCACTCCCAAAGAAATCTCATAGCCATTAATCAGTAACCTCGTATTCCTTCCTCTCCCCCTAGCCATTGGCCACCATCAATCAATACATTTACTTATTCTGGATATTTTATAGAAAATTAAATCATGCAATACATGACTTTTTTTGTCTTCCTTTTTTTCACTTAGCTAATGTTTCTGAGGTTCATCCAAGTTGTAACATGTATTAGTACTTGATTCCTTTTTATGACTGAATAATATTCCATTGCATGGATATCCAGGTTAAGTATTCCTAACCCAGAAATCCAAAATTCAAAATAATAAAAATTTTGAACACTAACATGACAAGGAAGAGGACATGGCTAACACTGCAAAAAAAAGTGCTTCTAGAAGACATGGTGAACACATATGATTGGCTTATTGAAGACCTAGAGCAATGTGCATGCTGCAGAAAGTCTCCTTATCCCTGAAGACCCATTCCCTGGCTCCTCAACTGCTTTTAATGTTTCTTGTTACCTACAAAATAAAACATGGTGTTCAATAGCGTTTTGATCTAAACACAGCATCAGAAATGGAAACTGGAAGCTACTGTTGCTTGTGGTTGTTGAACAGCTGATATAGGCACTCTGGTGATACTACTGTGCTGCTCAGAAACCCTCTACATTATTTTTTTCAATATAGTAGTTATATGTCATATTTGTTACTGTTAAGTACTAATGTGTGAATAAGTGTAAGAAAACGGTTGCTTTTTGGTAGCATAAGCATTCAGAGTCAGGAATGATTGTGATGCCAGGCAACCACAAATTGTCCACATTAGAGGTCTACTTTCTGATGGCTTCAATATACACAAACTTTGTTTCATGCACAAATTTATTTAAAATATTATGCAAACTTATATTCAGGTGATGTGTATAAGATGTATATAAAACATAAATAAATTTTGTGCTTAGACTTGGATTCTATCCCCAAGAAATCTCATTATGTACATGCAAATATTCTAAAATCTGAAAAATCTGAAATTCAAAATATTTCCATTCCAAATATTTTAACAAGGAATATTCAATCTGTATCCTTTTGTTTATTCATTGCTCCATTTTTGAATATTTTTGGTTGTTTCTAAATTTTGTCTACATTGTGATTAATGTGATGAGCATTAATGTATATGTATTTGTTTGATTTACTCATTTTTCAGAAAAAAGTCTGTGATATAATTTGTAACACCTAAATATTTGAGAACTATCACTTGTTGTCATTAATATGAATGATCAATTTATTTTTTGAGTTGGAGTCTTACTCTGCTGTCCAGGCTGGAGTACAGTGGTATGCTCACGACTACCACAAACTTGACCTGCTGGGCTCAGGTGATCCTTCCACCTCAGCCTTCCAAGTAACTTGAACAATAGGTATGTACCACCACACCTGAATATTTTTTATTTATTTATTGTAGAGATGAGGTCTTGCCAAGTTGCCCAGGCTGGTCTCAAACCCCTAGGCTCAGACAATCCTCTAACCTCTGCCTCTCAAAGTGCTGGAATTAAAGGTATGAGCCACTGTGCCTGGCAATTTTGTTCCTAACATGAAAGTAAAATATAATGCTCAGACTCACCTATTAGATTGTTTACCTTCTCAGACAAAAGGGACAGCACTTTGCACTTATGAATCTCAGAATTCTGTGAGAAAAAATAATACTTTAAGCACTCTGCCCCATGTGAAATTGTTTTTCAGATTTGATGTATTATCCATTCTTTCTTTAGCCAAATTTCTAAAGCTTGTTAATTGGAACTTTCCACAAGTTTTTTGCAGGTGGGGAGATACAATGTTCAAGTTAAAGACAGTGCTTCTCTCTTTTCCCTGGAAAACAGTATACATCAATGAAATAAATTTAGAGTTTTCTGACTTATGCCTGCATGGTCCATGAAGACATTTTCTGATACCTCTTCGATGTTCAAGATGTTTCAAACAATTCCTTCGTCTAGAAGAAGGATTTTGTTAACTGCAGAGCATTGCAAGTTTGCATTGGTTGAGAAAAGCATGAACATTACCTTTCCTCTATTGGAGGTTCCTCCTGATGACATGGGATTGTATGAGAATTTCAACACTAAAAACCAGTGGTTTGATACTTTATGGATTTTGACATTGTGATACATCCTTAAGTTCAGCTATATCAACCATATAAAGAATTAAGGCAATCTATAAAACTCAAATCAAAATTAGTATTTAAGCAAGCAGAGGAAAAAAATGATCAAGTTTTTACCTTAGTGATTCTGACTGATTATCAGTCACTACACCTGATTTGATAATTGTTCAATCTCTTTGGCTCACATTGACATAACATTAGAATTAACAAAAGCACATCATGAATTTAAAAAATGTGTGAAAATAGTATAAAATATAAAGATCTTTCTGGTCAGCTAAGGATGAAGGCAGTAAAGCATTTTCTCTTGTTTTTCCTATTTTGCTCTCCCCAGAAGAATGTTAAGAAGATATTTTGCATATAGCAAGTATTCAATAAATACATCTTGAACTGAATTAATTTCTCCAACCATCTTTTATCTTTGTAGATTTATAAATGATTTAAATCTTACAAAATAAAACTAAAATGCAAATACTGAAAGTTTATGATAAAAAAAATTTAAGTAGAATGGCTTGAAGATTATGAAAATCTCCCCAATTTTATTTATTTGAAATATTCTCCTCTCTATCTATGGGAAGGAAAAGAGTGGGAGAGAATAAGCTTGGCCGATAATCATGCTGAATTCTAATTTATGCTCTTTTACAATCTGCTTGTAAAGGCATTCTTCTTCCTCTCTCTCCATTCCATCTTATTACAAATGGGAGAAATAATGTCTAATCCATAGGACTGTGGTGAGGCTTCCATATCATAATAGCTCTAATATTACCTGGCATACTGTATAGCATAACATTTGTCTTAATAAATATTGCTTTCCTCCTATTTTCTAACCATTTGCATTGGGGTAAGCATTAGAGAGTATTCAATAATTTTCTTAATTCTACCTTTTCAAAATATTAAAGCAAAATCTCAGGGAATAAATGTAAATATTTACAGCTTCTGGGAAAATATTTTAAGAATATTAAATTCTGTTCATGAAACCGCATCTACCATGTATAATGCCTCAAATTCTAGTTTTAAGTCTTCATCTCCATTCATTCCCTCTTAAATTATGTGAGTTTTGAGCAATTTATATCTTTTTTATAATGTCTGTCAAGTGGCCCATGTCACCCTTAAACAGTGAGATTCAGAAAATGTGATTATGTATAGAGTTTATTCAAGCACAAAGTTTGGGGATGACCACCTGAGAAACACAAACTCCAAAAGTATGGGGTCAGTGTTCCAAAGTGGAAAAGTGGAAAAGTCAAGATGTAACTTATTAAAATATTCAATGGTATCTCTTTGTGAGACCATTGCACATTTTACAACTATTTGACCACAAATTGCTACATTCCAAAGAAGATGTTATTACTCCATGAGGAGGAGGAGTGGTTTGAAGGTGTCTTATCTCTGGCTCCATTTGTGCTCCTGAATTATTTACAGAGGAATAAAAAAAGGCAGAAGTTGCTGCCTCATGCCATGTGACTGAGGCTGCATAGTCACCTTCTCCTCAAGGCTCAAAATAATTTAAAGTTCCAATAGCTTTAAATTTTAATTATTTAATTTTACAACCATAACCAAGGTCTGAAATTAAACTCACATAGTTTATTGGCATGTACATCAGTTATTGATATGTACATGAGCATGAATAAAGCAGTTCATTATTTATCTAGATCCTGCTCAACCCAAAAGAGAGCATGATTTTTTAAAACCATTCTGAATTTTTCTTACACTTGTTTGTATAGCTAGATTTCTGCTAACACACACACACACACACACACACACACACACACACACACACACACACACACGTATAAAGCTCCAGAGAATTATCATGTTTTATAAGTAGAGTAACGTAAGGAGAAAAAACATTATTTTCTCTCTAACCTTCATAGTTCTTAGTTGAGAGGGATTTCCCTGTAACAAATATTATTAAGAAAAATACGAACAAGTTTAATAACATGCATACCTCATGTGTACATGAGAGATACCTAGAGGAAATGAGCAAGTCTCAAAAAGTGGCTTTGAATTAAAACTTAAATGTTCTCATCTGCTGAAATTTAAAAAACGGAGAGTAGGGGGGTATGAGAAGTCTGGTTATACAGACATGGCCACAAAAACTGCAGCAAGTAGGAATAATATTTGTTATGCAGACTTAAATATGTGTCTTCTCCATTGAAAATAGTTTTTAGTGTTATAAAGTAATCCTTCCTTTCCTGCTAAAGAGAGAAATAGAGAGGGAGGAGGGAAGCAGAAGAGAGGTAGGGAGGGTGGTCGCACACATGAGAGAGAGAGAGAGAGAGAGATAGAGAGAGATTTTATTTACAATCATATATATATATATATATATATATTTTTTTTTTTTTACAAGAGTAAATTCTACTCTGTTTTTAGAGCTTCTCCTGTGGCTACGTTTCTATAAATAACCAGCTAAAAATAATTCTGATGCTAAAGTGGCATTTCTTTTTTTTTAGTAGCACATTCTAGTCTTTCACAGTAAACTTTACCAAAATTGTAGTACAGTAGTTTCCCCTTATCTTTAGGAAGCATGTTCCAAGGCCTGAGTGGATGTCAAACCATGGATAGTACTGAACTCTACACATGCTATGTTTTTTCCTATACATACATGCCTGTAATAAAGTTTAATTTTTAAATTAGAGACAATATGATTAACAACAATAACTAATGATAAAATAGAAATATTATAACTATTTACTGTAATAAAAGTTCTATGAAATGGTCTCTCTCAAAATATCTTATTGTACTGTACTTCTTGTATATGGGATAATAAAAATCCTATGAGATGAGATGAAGTGAGGTGAATGATATAGGTATTGTGACATAGCATTAGGTTACTATTGACTCTGAACACAAGCATTATGATCTGTGACGGTCAGTCCATTGACTGAGACAGTTACTATGTGACTAAAGGATGGGAAGTGTATATGACATAGATCCATCGGTTCAAGGGATGTTCCACGTTCTGGGTGGGGGAAAGCTGAATGGTGTGAAAGTTTATCACTCCACTTAGAATGATGAATGATTAAAACTTAAGACTTAGGAAAAGTATATTTATGAACTTTTCCACTTGATATTAACTACATGTTAAACTAACACCACAGAAATTAAAACTGTGTGTAAAGAGACACTACTGTGTGCAAACTACTTATCTGATGTTTTATACTCAGATACTTGATTTTGTGTGTGCATCAAGAAAAGATTTGCATCTCAGAGGTGGATGCCAATCATCTAAGTTCACAGAAAATGATACCAAAATTAGAAAGTAAGTTTTATGATTTCTAATAAGAATAAATCTGTGCTATAAGCCAGAATGTTGAGATGGGCCATCATTATTTTCTATTAAGAAATATGCTAAAAAAAAAAATAAATAAAAAAATAAAAAGAAATATGCTGCATAATATGTCAGATTTGAATGGGAGTTTGTTTGGAAGACATAGACTCAGTACATTTTGGATAGTCCAAGACATGTTTCTCTGGCCATAGAAATACAAATCTTTGGGTCAGGGAGGTAGGGCATCTGTCCCTGGACAAGACTTACATGGTCTTTGATCACTATGGGTTTTTTGAATTTTCTTTCTGTTCTCTGTTTCTTTCTACATTGGGTACAATGTAATAGATTAAGTTATTAAATGTCTACCTAATAAATTGCATTTTTATTTTTCTTTCTCAAGGTTACAAGCAAAACAACTAGAATGAAGTTATGCACATTCAGTCATATGTTTACAGTTTCTGGATTTACACTCAGACACATAATAAAATATAATGTATTAAGATATGATCAATACCAGCTCTCAGAAAGCAAACATATTCTGAGTTCTTTTCAATGATATAACCTTAAAAGATAGAAGATCTTGTAACTTGATATATTCACCTGTGAATTTTAAAATCATATTTTATGAATATTAGATAGTGATATTCTTTAGAGCAAATTGTATATCTGAGAACAAATATATGAGAAGTATTAATTCTTACATTACAAATTCAGTTTCTGTTTAATCTATACAAAACTGTTTTCAGAATTAGGTTTTTTTACACAATTCTAGATCATTCAATTCCATATTAAACTTGAAATACATGAATGCAAATTAACTCCCTCCTTCTTTAAAACCTTCTGCCACTCTGAGTGCTTAATTAGCTATGCAAATATTTTGACTGACATCTATGGAAATATCAATGTTAGCTAGATTTTAAAAATAATAAATGATTCCTATCACTATTAAACATCTACTATATTAGTTCTAATCAAATTTTTGTGTTTTTTTTCTATCCTCGGATCCTAAAATATGGAGACCCATTTATTGACTCTTGACTTTTTCTTTTTTCCTTTCTCCCTCTTCTTGTTTTTACAAGTGTTTCACTTCTTGCTCTCTTTTCTTCCTCTTCCTTTATTCTTTTTTCTTTTTTTTTTTTTTTTTTGAGTTGGAGTCTCGCTCCATTGCCCAGACTGGAGTGCAGTGGCTGCTCCCGGCCACCGCAGCCTCAACCTGCTGGACTCCGGCGATCCTTTTGCATCAGTCTTTATTCTCACTGTATTCTCTTTCTACCCATTCCTTCCACCCTCTTTTCTCTTTATCTCTTCCTTTCCCTAATAAAATGTTGTTTAAGATTAAGTGACAGATGAAAGGAATGTGACACATGATTGATGTTTAAGAACACACATAATACAAATGTAGAAAGATGGCAGAAAGCTATATGGCCATGGACATGTCTTTGGGGAAGCTACTTGCTGTACTCTCTCCTCTGTCCATATCTGCACCCACCACACACTCTGTCTTCCCATCTGTTGATACACATGAGCCCCTCTGTGCTCCCAAAGCTAATCTCTTCACTTATCCACTAGATCCCCTTTCTTTTCTCCTAGTTCATTTCTTCAGTTCTCTACATCCTTTTCTTCACGTCTAACATCATTGTTCCTACAATGTATCTATTCCATTATGTAAACAACAATAACAACAACAAACAGGTGTCTTGTCCCAGACACTCCACCAGCTATATTGCTCCAGCATTTGCTTTAAACCTTCTCTTTTCTTCCACTCTGTATCTAACATGTCAGCAAATTTTTAGCTTTGTCCCAAAGATATATCCAAAATCTCACTATTTGACAAATTATTTCACTGGTAACTTAAAATCAGCTATCCTATCATCAAGCTAAAATCCATTTTCACCTGGATTATTGCAATAGTCTCCTACTGAATCTTGGGATCTCACTTCCTTGGAATCTATTATCCACAGAGTATCCAATGTCATCCTTGCAAAATTCAAGTCAAATCATATCACTGTTCTAAAAAAAAAAAAAAAGACTCCCCAACACATGCAGAATAAAACCCAGTCCTTGCAACAACCACCATGGCTCTGCCTTATCTGATGCCCTTGCTCCTCTGTCTCTTCTGTCTCTTGCCTATTCCCATCTTGCTTACCAAACTTCATCACGCTCTTTCTGCTGTTCTTTGAACACTCCAGATGCACTCCTTTCTCAGGGTGTTTGTGCTTGCTTTTCCCTCACATCTCTTTTTGGTTCTCTCTCTCTCTCATTTCTGCAAGACCTTTGCTCCAAGATAACCCTTTTAGTGAGATCTGTCAGGAGCATCTCATCTAAGATTGCCAACCCGCAGACCAACCTGTCATCTGAACACCTTGATGTCCCTCAGTTGCACATGCATCACCATTTGACATGCTCTATATTTAAAACCTAACTTTTCACCCTCTTCTCTTTCACTAGGGTATAAGAGCTATTTTTTTGATGGCCAGGTGCAATAACTCAAACTTGTAATCCTAGCACTTTGGGAGGCTGAGGTGAGAGGATTGCCTGAGCCCAGGGATTCCAGACCAACCTGGGCAACTTGGATAGACCTCGTCTCTACAACAAATAAAAAAGATATCTGAGCCTGGCTCCATGGTTCAGCCTGTAATCCTGCGCTTTGGGAGGCTGAGGTGAGTGGATTGCCTGAGCCCGTGGGTTCGAGACCCACCTGGGCAGGCGAGACCTCATCTCTACAATAAATTAAAAAATCAGCTGGGCATGGTAGCGTGTGCCTGTAATTCCAGCTACTTGGAAGGCTGAGGCGGAAGGATTGCTGGAGCTCAGCAGGTCGAGGCTGCGGTGGCCAGGAGAGTCCACTCCACTCCAGTCGGGGTGACAGAGTGAGACTCCAACTCAAAAAAAAAAAAAAAAAAAAAAAAAGATATTTGGGTATGGTAACACATGCCTGTAGTTCCAGCTATGTGGAAAGCTGAGGAGGAAGGATTGCCTGAGCCCAGCAGGTCGAGACTGCAGTGACTGTGAGTGTGCCGCTGCACTCCAGCCAGGACAACAGAGGGAGACTACAATTAAAAAAAAAAAATTATGTTTTGGTTTGTTGATTTATTTTGCTTTGCTTAGTGGTGTGGTTTTGTTTACTTCAGTATCATTGCCTGTAAGAGAGTTTCTAGCATTTAGTTAGCACTCTATAAATGTTTGTTGAATGAAACAATGACATTTAAAAAAATCTTTTAGAGGGATTTCCCACTTTCATAAAAAATCTATCATGGTTATGTGGTCAGAGAGAGTTGACTTCATTTTTAAAGCTGAATTGATAATGTTTTACACTACAGGCTAGACGACTCAAGGATTTGCATTGTCTGATGAGTCTCTTGAATTTGAAACACCTTCTACATCATATGGCTTTTTTCATTATTTTATACAGGATAGTCTTAAGCTTTGTCTTCTCACTCTGTGAGGACATTGGTAGGAGAAATTCTACTCTCTTCTTCTGTTTTTCAGTATTACTAGAAAGCTGCAGACATGGTAGATTTTCATTAATGTGTGATGACTAATGGATGACTTGATTAATATTTTAAAAGTCATAATATTTCCCCCAATCCTTGACAAACCATATCACATGACTGCCTCAACAAAATGGGTCCTTCCATGTTGGAAAATGGATGTCAATAGCTAAAAGAACAGCACACCTCTAACGATTTGAAATACAGACTCTTTCTTCATCACTGCTTACAACTGACTAATTACTCCATCAAGGTTTAGGTTTGACTAAAACTTCTGGTGTGGCCTGTGTGAGAGTGTGTTCAGTTTTCATTATACACAATTCTCCTTGGTAGTTTCTCTTTTTTCCCCATGATCTTCTACTGTGTGTAAAAGTAATTGGAGCCCTGAGGATCTTGTGAAACACATTAAATTATGACTAAAACTTTTTAAAATTCTATTTTTACATGTAAGCTAGTGCCAATTACAAATGGACAAATGGAAGATTGTGACTAGAGTGTAAACGCACAGAGAAAATAATTTACTTCCAACTCTAAGAGAAAAATGCACAAAGAAAATTGTTTATCTTTGTGGAACACAATTCCCAGGGTCACATTAATTCCCCAATACTTGCCAGTCTCATCACTGAGACTTCATTTGCCATAAAGTGTATGAAAATAACATTATCCTGATTGCATTTGTGCTTAGTCTTATGAATAGAAACTGTGCATTTGCATATAATAAGAGGTTGATACAACTAATTTCTCAGCCAAAAAAATCTTTACATTAGAGTTTTATATCTTTGTCTGCTTCTTAAAGATTATTAAAAGAATGACTACAATAAAATCTAAAGCAAGATTCTTATTTGCAAATAAAATTCTATCACAAATGCTGTATAATAATAAGCTGATTGCTGCTATAGTTTTGTTTTACTGGGTATATACTTGCATTTAATACAATGTTACCGATAAAGAATTCACAAGAAAAGGGTCTAAAGGCAAGTGATCTAATTGTGAAAGCAGAGTTAATTTTATAATATAGCTAAAACAAAACTTGATAGTGATCAAAATATAAAAATGGAAACATGGTAAAGCTAATAAAAGGTAACATGCATAGTTGTGTAGGTAATTTTCTTATGTGGCATTAAAATGAAATGCAAAGCAAATGAAATAAAAAATCTATTCATGTGCCTTATGGAATCATAAATTGCAATGACATTACAATGAAAACAACATGATTTGCCGAGTCAAAGTCAATTATGTTAAGGGAAAGAGAGCGAGAGAAAAAGCTATGGACATCATAAACACTGTCAGTCCAAATCTTCATCTCTTTGGCAGTTAAGTCAAGTTAATCTACTCTTTTACAAAATTCTTCATAAAAATATTCTGGGCTAAGAACATAGGACTCTGAGTTCAAAACCATAAAAAATATCTGAGCTCAGGGACTCTTGTATGGGTTATTTGTCTTTTGTATTTTTATTTGTCTGTTAGTTTTTATTACCATGCACAATTTTAATATAGACACACCATTGTATCTGACAATTATTAAGTTATTCTCTTCCATTTGGCTGCAAATATATCGCTAGTAAATATGATTTAATTCTCCCACTAAATTTATTACTTAATAAATGCTCTAAAACCCACACCAAATAGGAATAATTATCATAGTGTCAAGGACAATGAGCTAGAAGTGATAAGACCTGGGTTCTAATTGAATGTAATTTGACAATGTTGAGTTATGTGACTTTGCTCAAATAACTTCAGTTTTCTTGACTGTCACATAAATAATTTGAATCAAATAATTTTTAAGCATTCTACAGTTGCAACAGCCCATGATTCTATGTTTGAATAGTGTTTACAATTGTCAAAGGCATTTTATTTCCATGATGCACTTTAATCCTCAAAACACCCTTGAGGAAGCAGATAGGACATTAAATGGTTTAATACTTTAAGGTAGGAGGTACATTGTTAACAGAATTGGTTAAATGGGAGCAACATTGTAGCCAGAAGATACTTGCTGAATGTCTGCAGTGTTTGCCCCCATTTAATCAACCCTATTAACAACGTATCATCCATGCAGTGAGAGTAAAAAAGATATGGTATTTTCATCATAGGGCTTTCAGTTTCATGTTAAGGATAATCTTTGATCTAGATCAGCCCATTCCAGACATCAGTATGCTAAGGGGTTCCCATGAGTCTTTCAACAAACATGATCTCAAAATGTTAAGTTAAAATAACTAATTGAAGTATATTTTAAAAGTTATGATAACATAACAAAATCTATAAAACATCCTGTAAAGAAAGAAACCTCTTTCACTTTATTTTGCCCTGCGTTTCACAGGCATATTTAGTTGTAAACCGCCCACCCATTACTCTGCCCTTTCTGACCTAGTAACTGCTAACACCTGGTAAAGATTTCCTACCGCACAGTTTGGGAAGTACTGGTTTGAACTAAGATTTTCAGTAGCCAAAGACTGTTGACATAAAAAACTCTAAAAGGTATCAGAGCTGGGTTTGGGGCATGCTGCAGAACAGAGCTAATGAGCTATTTTATACAGAGCTGTTCTTTTAGAAAGAGGTATTTTGCAAATAATTATTTTGAAATCTCTACCAAAACCAAAGTTCTCTTTTTTTTCTTTCCTGCTGCCCATTCTATTCAAAGTGGAAAATAAATCTAATGGAATATTTCTACCCAGGAAGTAAAAGTCACTGTTACCTTTTTTGCGCAGTTCACAGTCCCTGAGAGGGCAACAGTAAATCTAATTAGACATCTTTCTATTCATGTGCTGTTCCTAAACAAAATACCATTTTCTCCCATAAAATCTCTCTATGTTTTAAAATAGAAAGCATGCTTTTTTTCCCTTTTTTTAAGAATTCCATGTTTCTTTGACATGTTCACTACTGTTTTAAGCAGAAACATCTTTCGCTCTAGTAGGAAAACATTGTACCTAAACTGGCAAAACAGAAAAAAGAAAAAAAGAAACACACATACAAATGATCAGCATGTTGCACATTTGGCAAGCCTGTGCTCATAAGCACCATAATAAATCACAATTTAAAACATAAATAAACCTTAAAATCCCATCATACTTAAATGACCATTGTTTGCTGAAGACTGTAGCAATTTAATGACTAGAAACAAATTAAATGTAGTCTACATGTTTCTATTCAACAGCATGTGGATTTCCATGTGTCTAGTAGTTCCACGTTTTACCATTGACGAAAATAAAAACAATGAAGAAATTTAGTGGAATAAATATTTTGGCATTGTTTACTGGTCTTTATAAGCGGTTTTTCCTTCTTTCTCTTTCTTTCTTTCTTTCTCTTTCTTTCTTTCCCTTCCTTCCTTCTTTTCTTCCTTCCTTCCTTCCTTCCTTTCTTTTGAGTTGGGGTCTCACTCTGTCGCCCAGGCTGGAGGGCAGTGGCATGCTCTCAGCCACCACTGCCTCAAACCGCTGGGCTCTGGCGATCCTTCCACCTCAGCCTTCCAAGTAACTGGAACTACAGGCGCACGCTACCACGCCCGGCTAATTTTTTGATTTATTGTAGAGATTAGGTCTCACCAAGTTCCCCAGGCAGGTCTCGAACCTGCCTGGGGCTCAGGCAATTCATTCACTTCAGCTTCCCAAAGCTCGGGATTAGAGGCTGAGCCACCGAGCCTGGCTGGTTTTTCTTTCTTGTTCAAGTTGTGTGTGTGTGTGTGTGTGTGTGTGTGTGTGTGTGTGTGTGTGTGTGTGTTGATGTGGGTAGGTAATTAGAGTAGGTAGGTAATTAGAAATAAAAAGAGAATTGTAGTGAGGTAAAAGTCAGAAATATCTGCTGAAATTTTAGGATATAAGCACTACTTAAGCATTGGTAGGTAAGAGTAAAGAAAGAATTGGATTTTAGACTGTGATTGGCTAGTAGTCAGGCAATCAAATTGGGCAACTATTTATTTTAACATTCAGAATCAAATTACTTCACTTACAAATTGAATTAGTGGCATTGCTAAAGTATAATTTTTCAAAATTTAAAAACATCACTCATGCAAATATACAATCAAATGTCAATAAATTTACTTAGCCCTTTAATTTAGAAAGAAAATCTGTAATTGTTAAAGATAAATTTGAAGAATATGTACAATATATAGATAATTAGTAATGCCAAAATAGATTTGCTAATAGAAATAAACATCCTATAGGGAATTAAGATGTATTGTTTTGGGTAATCTTTTCTTTAGGATAGATATCTATTATATATCTACTGGAAAAAATAATCTGCATTACTTAGGAAAATAATTTTCCTTTCTATCAATTATCTACAACTTAACTTTGAGTCCTACAGAGTTGGCTATATTCTAGTTTTTCAGCATTTTTATTATTTCTAGTTAAAGAATTATAGAATTTGAACACATAATTCCCAAACTTTCTTAAGTAACTTTCTATCTGATCTTTAAAAGATGAGGTTTATCATACTTCCAGATTTTAAACTTTATTATAAGGCTATAATAATCAAAACAGCCCAATAGTGGAACATGAGGCATATAGACAAATGAAACAGGGCAGAGATTTTGGAAGCAAATTTCAACTCATCTTTGACAAAGCCATCAACAACAACAACAACAACAACAACTGGGGAGAGAAGATCATACTCAGCAAATGATGCTGAGAAAACTGGCTGACCACAAGCAGAAGAATGAAACAGCACCCTGAACTAACCATACACAAAAATCAACCATCGATGGATCAAAGATCTAAATGTAAACCTCAAACTATAAGAATCTTAGTAGAAAATGCAGGAGATACCCTTCTGCATATTGGAATAGGCAATCAATTCTTGATCATAAACCCAAAAGTATATGCCATAAAAGATAAGATAGACAAATGGAACCTCATTGAACTGAAAGGATTTTGCAAAGCAAAAGAAACCATCAAGAGAGCAGGGAGGCAACCCACAGAATGTGGAAAAAAATGAAACAAAACAAAAGCTTGCTAACTGTATATCTGACAAAGGCCTAACATCCAGGATGCACAAGGAACTCAAATGAGCTAAAAGGAAAAAACAGCCCTATTAAAAAGCGGGCAAAAGTCATGAATAGATACAAAGGCATATGAATAGCCAACAGACAAATGAAAAAATGCTCAGCCTCATTAATTGTCATAGAAATGCAAATCAGCACCACATTGAAATATCATTTAACTCCAGTAAGGATGGCCATCATTTATAAAACAAAACAAAACAGGCAAACAAGCAAACATGCTGGTGAGGATGCGGAGAAAAGGAAACATTTCTACACCAATGGTGGGAATACAAATTAGTTCAACCTCTATGGAAGACAGTGTGACAATTTTTTAAAAAGAGCTAGAAATTGACAACCCAGCAATCACCCTTCTGGGAAAATACCCAGATGAACGCAAATCATTCTTAGAACAACAACAATAACAAAACTTGCACATACATGTTTATTGCAGCACTATTCACAATAGCAAAAACATGGAACCAAACCTGCTGTGCATCAAAAGTGGTACATATAACAGGATAGAGTATGACATAGCCATAAAGAAGGACAAAATTATGAACTTCACAGCAACTTGGTTGTATTTAGAGTCCATCATACTCAGTAATCTACCACAAAACAGACAACTGAATATCACATATTCTCACTCATATGTGGGTCCTGACCATTCATCACAATACTACAAGAGAAGAGCTGACAGTAATAGGACACTGCAAGGGGGGAGTGCATTTAACATCACTAAGGGTACCTGATCCTAAACCAGGGGAAGTGAGGACCAGTTGGAGGCCCAAACTTCACCTGCAAACAGACTACCTAGGTACCTAATCCTGACTTGTACCAATGTATTTACAATAAAATAAAGGAACAAAAAGATGAGATTTAAGCAAATGACATGATGGAAGTTTAGAGTTGAAGATATAAAATGTAATATTAGAAATGTTATGTATAAAATGTAAAGATATTTACAATAAAATGACAAATGGCTGATTAGAAAATTGTCACAAAAATAAAATATGACTGAGATGAAAAATGGTAAAATTAGGCTAAATGTCAGTTCATATGTCTTAAAATTAGTGAAAGAAGGGTGAAATTGACGCAGTGGAGCAGCACTGAAATATGGCACTCAAACATGAAAACAACATAGAGATCTAGAGACAGAAAGAACAGCATCCGTTTTTAATATGCCTTTATTAAAACCATTGACCCAAACTATGAGTGAAGCTATGAGTGAAGTTATGACAATAAGGAGATATTTATTTAATGAAGGAATGAGGATGTTTACATCACAAAGTGTTATGGAGCTGACATGATTCCAAACACTTACATAGTGTGCTACATGAGTGACATGTTTTGCTGTGATAAGAACTTGGAATTATCTCCTCCCTTCCTCAGGAATGTAATGTCATGCCTTATCAGACCCCATATGTGAGCTATTGACTTCAACTACTGAATTTCAAAATACATATAAACTCAAGAGTTTGAAAGACATTTTGGAGAGTTCTGGCTGCAAAAAGGACCATATCCTGTTAGCCTTTGAGATAATCCCAAACTCCAGGATCTCTCTCAAGTTTCAGTGACTTTACGTGACCTTATGGATGTTGGCTGTGGTGGTGAAGACAGTCTACCCTGCGAACCACTTGTATAAAGGTTACCTCAAACTTTAATTAGATTTTTCTTTCTACAGAGCCCTGCTTCCATCCTAACTGAGCAACTAGACTTTCGGAAGTTAGAAATTCACTCACTAGTTAATGTACCTCATGTATGGAGTGTGTGCCCTGTGAGGTTTGTCATTACTATTCTCCTCCTCTTTAAGTGTTATGAACTAAAAGAAAAACAAAATTCTGTATGACAATAAACCCATTAATTCATGAAATCATACTTTGATCAACTCATTATAACCACTTAAAAAACAAAAGTAGACACATTTAGGAAATAAAAGGAGTGACAAGATTCATTTTATAGGAATAAATCTCTAGAGTGTTTGGTTTATATCAAGAGAACTAACCCATCTTGTTTATGTTTCGTTATATCCTGGTTAGTGCTGAATACTTTGTGTCAGATTGCAAGCTCTAAAAAGATCTTAAACATCCAGCAGAAGAGAATTCTCCCTAGCCATTTTGCTGAAGGGACACTGCACAGAAATGGAGACTTAGTTGTTGGGAGCCCGCCGTGGAGGCCTGCCTGAGCGTTAGGGATCCAGGCGGGCTGCGGACCTTGAGACCACCAGGCTGATTCAGGAGCTGAAGGCCCATTCCCTCCTCCTTTCTTTGTTGTTTAGCTTTACCCACTGGCAGGGACTTTTATGATCTAAGCATGAAGTTCTGAGAATATGACAGGCATGGCTGACTCTAGAGATCCAATGTTCCCGTTTCTCACAGACTGTGGTTTTGGCTTTAAACTTAACACAGTTCAAACTCAGATCACATTTGGGAGACTTATACGTGATACAAGCTTCTTTATAAGATTTAAAAATATATTTGTAGAATTAGTATATACATTTAGAGAGCTGTTTCCAGCTTTAGATAGTTATCTAGGGTTACCAGAAATGGCCCAGCACGAACTTTGGGCTGGGCCACATTCCTAAGTGCCGTGTCCATTTTTGACTGGGCTGCATTCTTTTAATATGGTTCTTTAGTTACAATTAGTGTAAGTTTTTTCTACTTATAATAGAAACTGAATTTATTTTATTCATAGAAAGTATTTTAGAATAGGTCATGCTACGTAAGGGAATTATGTTAGTCCAAACATGATCAAACATGATACTTTAAGGTTTTATAAGAATACAGCTAACTTTTGAAATTTCATTGTTCCCACTTTCTACTAATTGTGATTTTGGCTTTAGTACAATACAGTTTGTATTTGGGTTTTGTTGTAGAAGCTTTATTGCTGATGATCAGCCTTATATATCAGGACTAGGAATTAGAAACTTTTATAGAAATTAAGATAGATACATAGGATTTTAGAATAGCCATTTTGTTAAAAGATCATAATCAGCTGTTCCAGGAAATGGCCCAGCATGATCTTTGGACTGGGCCACATTCTTTAGGAACTGGTCTGACCTATAATTAAGAGTTTTTTATAGTACAGGTAAAGTTAGCACAGAATAGAAAGGTATTGGGATTTAAGTCAGTTATTAGGTGTTGGGTATGCATAAGTTTTAGAAGTTATTGATTATTAGGATTTTATGATATTAAAACTGTTGTATTGCTTTTGAGGAACATAAACCAAGCACAAGGAACAGTGAGATAATTTTGGAATTATCCTTCCTCATGCTTGGGGAAAACACCTGGTGGGCAGGGACACCCCCGACCCACCTGGCTTTGTGTTCATGTAAAACTCTTGTGATTTGATTAAGATTGTCCTTTCTCATGGTAAGGAAAACGCCTGGCGGGTGAGGACGCCCTCCACCCACCTGGCTTTGTGTTCATGTAAAACTCTTGTGATTTGATTAAGATTGTCCTTCCTCATTCCTAAGGAAACGCCTAGTGGGTGGGGGACACCACTCACCTACCTGGCTTTGTGCTCACGTGAAAGTCTTGTGATTTAGCATGTGAAAATTTGGGATAAAAGACTCACGTTGGTTCCCAATAAACGGCTTCTGCTCATTTCACTGAACAGTTGTCCACTTTCTTTCTTTCTCTTTATATCTATCCCTCAATCTTTCTTTCAATATCTATCTCTACTACAGAATCGGCTTCTGCACTAGACAGAGTCCAGTCTCTTTCTTTCTCCTTATTTCTCCAGAATATTCGCCGACGCTGCTCCACCTTCCAGGGACCCTCTAAATCTCTTTTGGGGGGCTGGCCCCCATACTTAGTGCCTACCGTCTTTCACTTTTAGTCTTCCTTAGCTCAAGTGTAAATTTAAGAAAAAAATATGATTTTGGGGGGGCCAAGAGTTAAGAATTTTTTGTTGTTATTGTGCCTAGTGTTCACTATGACTCTTCAGTTTTACCAAATGCATATAAACCTAGCTGTGTCAATATTTTACATGTTTTTCAGGCAAAGAACATGTTGATATGTGCTGAGTGAAGAGATTTATCACTTAGGAATGCTTTTGGCTAAAAGTTACAGAAAATATGATTAATAGCAGCCTCAACAAAAGGGGTTCTTCTGTTTCGTAGAAAGGTCAAAATGCAGAATAGTCTTCATGGTACATCTCAATGATGTCAGAAAAGACTCAATCATTTGTCATTCTGCATTATCATATGCCATGCTTAAGCTGTAACTATTTCCCTCAGCATCACAATATTACCATTATGCATGGTAAACATTGTATGTAAAATATATCAGTAGAAGGAAGAAAAAAGAGAGAAAAATGTTTCCTGAATCAAGAAAACAAAAAATGCAACCAAAAATCCTCAGTGAACTTTCATTCTCATCTTCTAGTCATTGCTGTAAAGTGATTAAAATGGGTGTTGCTTAGATGTACCCACTTCCTCAGTCAAGAAAAGCAGGGCTATGTCAATAAGAAAAAGTGGGCCATTAACATTATGTAATTTACTGGCCACAATATTTAGCTCTTCGGTCACATGAGACAGAATTAAGATGAAAGAGTATGATCTTTTAATATAAAATATAATAGTATTACAGGGGAGGGAAACTTTCCCTCTACTCTCTGAAGGTTTGAGAATGAATCTATAAAATAAACTGATAGTAGACAGATTAATAGAAGAAAGGTATAAAAATGTATTATGTGCAGGGGGCATTACATGAAAGAAAAGTTAATACTCAAAAACTCGTATTGTATCTTTGCAAAAAAGGTTGTAGGGTAGAAAGAAAATAAAACATGAAATTCAGAAGAAGATACTGGTTTTCTTTTCTTTTTTTTTTGAGTTGGAGTCTCACTCAGTCGCCCAGACTGAAGTGCAGTGGCCGCTCCCGGCCACCGCAGCCTCGTCCTGCTGGGCTTCGGCTATCCTTCCGCCTCAGACTTCCGAGTAGCTGGAATTACAGGCATGCGCTACCACGCCCGGCTGATTTTTTGATTTATTGTAGAGATGAAGTCTCGCTGCCCAGGCGGGTCTCGAACCCGCTGGCTCAGGCAATCCACTCACCTCAGCCTCCCAAAGGCACGGGATTACAGGCTGAGCCACCGAGCCCGGCAGATACTGCCTGACTTTGGGACTTATGATCATTACACCAACCTCATATATCAAATATGGTATTTAATGAGCCAAAAATAAAATAGAGAAAATTTGTGCTTATTTATTTACTCCCAAGAATAATGGTTGAATTTTTATTTTGTTTAGTTTGTTTGTTTGTTTTTGCCACTCATTGTCATGCTGAGACCTTTGGTGGAGATAAATTTTACAAAAGGTAGATAACAGAATTGTCAAGTTAGGTACAGTCAGCTAAAATACTGATCAGGGGCCAGGCTCGGTGGCTCAGCCTGTAATCCTGTGCCTTTGGGAGGCTGAGGTGAGTGGATTGCCTGAGCCCGCAGGTTCGACACCCGCCTGGGCAGGTGAGACCTCATCTCTACAATAAAATCAAAAAATTAGCCAGGCATGGTAGCGTGCATCTGTAATTCCAGCTACTCGGAAGGTTGAGGCGGAAGGATCGCTGGAGCCCAGCAGTCGAGCGGCCACTGCACTCCAGTCTGGGCAACAGAGTGAGACTCCAACTCAAAAAAATAAATAAATAAATAAAAATAAAATACTGATCAGGAATAAGTTTTAGGCAATTTATGTACTTCAGCTGTTCATACAGCATCTGAGTAGTCCAGAACATTGGAATACACACTTGTTCTGCCATCGACACTCTGGAAAGACAATAGTAATTTTAACTGTGTTGTCATCAGTTTGTATTTGAGTAAGTACAGTAACGTGTCAAACCAATAGTTCCAGTAGTTTGTGCTTTTATCTCTATACTGTCAGGAGTAGAAAATGGTTTCTCTTCAGCATAATTCTCTTGTCTTATCATTCTTGGAAACCATAAGCCTGTTATGTAGAAATACAACATGGAGCAACTGCCAAAAAATCTGGGTGCATGTGTTTGTGTGTGTGTGTGTGTGTGTGTGTGTGTGTGTGTGTGTGTGTGTGTGTGGACATGTGTGTGATGCATTGTGTACATAACCCACATATGTTTGTGCAGCTGTGATGTTTGAATAACATATCACTTGGCATGTGGAATGTGTATGGAAGAGGTTGAGTACCTTTCTTTAGAATACTAATTACTGATAAAACATGATTACCATTTTCTGGAAGACATGTTGAAGTGTAGAGTGCCAAATGTAAAACAAAAAAAGCAAACAAGCAAGCAAAAACAGATATCTGTTTTCTCTCATTGCATTGCTACCATGCAGACCTTAAAATTTCAGTAAAATGTTGCAAGATAATGAGAGTAAAATGCTGTGAAAAGGCTAAGGCATAACAAGTGTATGGGATTATTATAAGAATTAAATTAGCGAATACTTTTAAAGAAGTTAGCACCTTGTGTTGGATAAACAGTTAAATAAAATTATTTTTATTTACTCTGTTTCATGATAACATTAAAGAAATCATTTGGGACCCTCAGATCTTCATATGAGTTGGACTATGGGTTTAGGTAGAACCCTTGAAAGATAATTTCTAACTTCATAGACCTTAGGCTTCATGATCTTGATGTACTATGTGTTTTGCTTATTCATCCTAGCCACAGAACTTGTTTGAGTGTGTGTGTGTGTGTGTGTGTGTGTGTGTGTTGACCTCATTCTTAGACCTAGAAAAAAGACAGCTTGTTACTTTCAAGAACTCTGCAGAGTTTGATATTTTACTTGAAAGCTAGCAAGTCAGTCTACAATAGTCTTTCATGGATGTTTACAGAAGACACAAAATTCCTATTCAGAGATTTAAGAGTTTATTAATCAAAGCAATAGTGTAACCAGAATATTGGCAATTTTTAGCCTACTCACCAAGGCCTCGTTCTCACAGAGGAACACAAAGAGGTCCATATGGTACCTGCACACATAGTAGCTGAATTACCAAAAGTGAATACAGAGTTTAGGGAAAAATAACTTTTAAAAATGGGTAGTAAGTATGACTGCCTGGTATTCTGGCAGCGGGTAGGGCACATTATCTTTATTAAAAAACTCTTAGCAAACCAGGAAACATTCTTTACCTGATAAAAGAAAACATATACCCAATAATATTCATGATATTTAATAATTAAAAATTCAAACCTTTTTTCTAATATCAGAAGATATTAGAAAGTTGCACTGGAGTTTCTAGCCAGAAAATAAAGCAAGACAAAGACATAAAAGCCATCCAGATTCTAAAGAAGCAAAATTGTTTTTATAAACACAACTCGATCACCTTCATAAAGAATTACTAGAGCCGGGCTCGGTGGCTCAGCCTGTAATCCCCCACCTTTGGGAGGCTGAGGTGAGTGGATTGCCTGAGTCCGCGGGTTCGAGACCCACCTGGGCAGAGAGACCTCATCTCCACAGTAAATCAAAAAATCAGCCGGGCGTGGTAGGGCATGCCTGTAATTCCGGCTATTCGGAAAGCTGAGGCGGAAGGATTGCCGGAGCCCAGCAGGTCAAGGCTGCAGTGGCTGGGAGTGGCCACTGCACTCCAGTCTGGGCAACCGAGTGAGACTCCAACTCAAAAAAAGAAAAAAAAAAAAAAAAAAAAGAATTACTAGAAATAATAAATGTTTTCAGCAAAATTATAGCAAACTATATATATATATATATGTATATATATATATATTTAATTGTAATACTATTTACTAGGAGCAAGCAATTACAAAATAAAATTTTGGAAAAGCTATGTACAATACAAATAAATTAACTACTAATTAATCTAACAAGAAATGGATGTGACTAGTAAACTGTTAAGCTGTAAAATACTGAGACAAATACATAAATAAATACCTCTTCATGGGTCAAAATCCTCAATATTTGTAAGAGGCAAATTGTTTACAATTTGATATGTGAAAACAATGCAATTAAAATAAAAATTAGCTGGGCTCGGTGGCTCAGCCTGTAATCCCGCGCCTTTGGGAGGCTGAGGTGAGTGGATTGCCTGAGCCCGCGGGTTCGAGACCCGCCTGGGCAGCGAGACCTCATCTCTACAATAAATCAAAAAAAAATCAGCTGGGCGTGGTAGCACATGCCTGTAATTCCGACTACTCGGAAGGTTGAGGTGGAAGGATCGCCGGAGTCCAGCAGGTCGAGGTTGCAGTGGCCGGGAGCGGCCACTGCACTCCAGTCTGGGTGACAGAGTGAGACTCCAACTCAAAAAAAAAAAAAAAAAAATCAAAATTACTGCTAATTTTGTGTGGAAATTTGCAAGCTTATTTTATGATTTATATAGAAATGAAAAGAAGTTAGAATAGTCAAAACAAAATTAAAGAAGAAGACAAAGTAGGGGAGGGGGAAAATATTACCACATCTCAAGATTAATTATCAAGCAACAATAATCAGGATAAGTGACATTAGACATCAAGATAGATGAACAAACCAGTGGAACAGATCAGAGAGCTCAGATATAGACATGTGTATACAAAAGCAAATGATTTTTAACAAAGGCAAAGAAAGTTTAGTCTTCTCAGCTAATGATGCTGTAACAACTGAATATTCATAGAAAAATATATTTTAAAATGTGTTTTAATTCATATTTCACACCATATGTAAAAGTTAAGATATATAGAAAAATATGTTAAATCTAAAACTATAACATTTTTTAAGAAACATAAAAGATAATCTTTGGCATTGGTATTAAGCAAGGATTTCTCAAATACAGCACTAAAAGCAAGACACATAAAAGAAAACATAAGATAAGTTAGACTTCACCAATTTTTTTAATCTATTATACTGAAGATATTGTTAAGAGAAAGAAAAGATAATCCACAAACTAGGAGAAAGTATTTGCAAAATATTGATTTGATAGAATGACTTGTATCTGGATTATGTAAATAATTCTCAAAACTCAAAAATAAGAAATCAAATAATCAAATATAAAATGAGCAAGATAGTTGGACAATTACTTCAGTAAGATATATACAAATAGGCATATACATAAATGTTCAATATAATTAGCCATTAGGAAAACACAAAACCACAATAAAATACCTACACATTGATCAAAATCATTAAAATTAAAAAGACTGACCATACCAAGTTTTGGCAAGAATATGGAAAAACTGGAATTCTATACCGATGGTAGAAATGTTAAATATACAAACCATTTTGGACAAAACAAATTTAGAAATTTGATAAAAGTTAAACATATACCTACCACATTAGCTGACCACTCAACTTCTAGTTAAATAGATTTATACAGTGGAATGTACTACTCAGCAATAGAAAAAATAGAACTATTAATACATGCAAACCACATTAATCACAAAAAGTCATGATGAGTGAAAAAGCCAAACGTAGAATAATCCAAACTTTATGATGTCACTTACATACAATTCAAAGAATACAAAATAAGATATAGTCACATTAAAGTACATTAGTGGTTTCCTAGCGACTGGGTGGGAGGAATAAAAAGGCAGGTATTACAAAGGGACAGAAGAAAATCTCTAGAGATGATGGACATATTGACTGTCTTAATATTGTTTATGCTTTTCATGAGTGTTTACACATTCCATAACTTAGCCAATCATACAATTAAAGTACATGCAGTTTGCGCTATGATAATTATGCTTTAATAAAGGTGCTTAAATGAACAGGAAGAATTCCTTCTCTCATCTACCTTTTTATTTACCTCTAGTTATTCTCCCTGACAGCAACTTTTACGGATTCAGTAAGTAAATAATCCTGGAAATGTAGTTAGTAGAGATTCAGCACTGGTATCCCAGAGGAAAATTAGGAGTTTGTACTCGCTGCTGAAAATAATATGTAAATAACTAACACAAAAGATCTCTTTTCTCATTCACATCCTTTATATATATTTAAACTACCAGCAAAACAAATGTAAGACCATCGGGACTATCAATAGAGGATCTTAACATTGTTAGGTTTGTTGGAGGCCTTCCTAGTTCCCTCCCCGCAATAATCCCATTTCCCGATTTTTACTTTATGATTACAACTTGGTCAATTCTTCTTCACAATCTGCTTAGATTTTTGTTGGCATCCTGTCTAAATTGGTTTCAAAAAGGCAATCAGAAACATTCATTTGGAAGCCTGCTCACATTTTCAGTTGAGGCTGTGATAGCTTTAAAAATCTTGGTTTTGTTTCTTTTTTTCATACTGTGAATGTACAAGGAAAGCACTGACCCCAATAAATTCCACCAATAAATTTATCCATCATATCATCAGTACCTGCAGTGGTGTCTTAACACTGTCACAAGGAATGCACACTGCACTCTTCTAAGAGGTACACTAAAAAACAAAGCAATACATTAAAACAGCTTCACAAAATCTATTTTACATAGAATGACAGAAGACATTCCAGGTGTTTAAAGTAAGGAAGACTTTGAAAAGAATTTCATATATTCACAGGGCTATCAGGTGGACATGAGCTTAAACTTACTCTGGACTGCTCTAAAGACACTGGGAATGGCAAGAAGGGACTCTTTCCAGTGCCCAGTATCTCTAAGTATATAGGTGCCTTCTGAAGTAATGATCTACCCATTATTAAAATTGTTTCACAAGAGCCCAAATGATTATCATATAGAAAAAAATTCCTATATATGAAGGAAAGGTGGAAATGTTGGATATATGTTCTATAAAGTTGCATTAATTTTTGGAGACTGCCAAAGTAAGTCAGTTAAAAATAAATGATGTTCATCTTATTTTGTTGTATAAACATAACTGATTCTTAGCTAAATGCCTCATTTTATGTATTCACCATTCAGAGGCAGAATGCATGCTATCAGTCTATTAATTCAGACTTCTCCTTCCCATCTTCAAATTGATCTGTCTTAGGCCTTAACGCACAAGGCTTTCTATTCGCTAAACCAGTCTCATAAACTAACTCACTCTAAATCAATATTCAATCATCATAGATTAATTGTTAACCTTATGCCAATGTTCTATGAGGTCTTTAAATTCTTTGCCATCTATTGATGTACTCAGTGTGGAGAATTCTGGTACTTTAACATGACCAATTTTAGGCAAATTCCTTAGAGTTTCTTTGCTGTGAGTCTTCAATTCATACCGTTAACTGAGTGGAGATTGTTTTCACTGAAATATATGATCTTAAAATTTCTATTGCTTTTGTCTTCCTTGTCCCCCCAGTGAATGGTTGGAAATGAGGCTAAGTGGTAGCAATGTATCTGAAAAACTGATGTCAGATAGCTTGTGTGTGTGTGTGTGTGTGTGTGTGTGTGTGTGTGTGTGTGTGTGTGTATTTCTAATACATCAGAGTGTATGGGGTAAGGGAGATTTACAGAATCTGAATAGTTACTGAATTTCCACAATTATGGCAAGTCTATTTATTTCAGGCCTATTCAACTGAACTTTGCTCATGTAGACATCACCACTGTGATGTTGCTCTTCTAAAGAAAACAAAGAGAATTTAGCAAATTCAAATAGACTTGTCATGATTGTGGAAATTCAGTGACTATTCAGATTCTGTAAATCCCCCTTAGATAAAAAATTGTGTTTTTACTTAAGATGTCAGTATATGAAGTGCTTTACAATTAGCTAAATGGAATTACAAAGAAATCACTAAATATAGAAATGTTTTCCTAAATAAATGTATTTTATTTAAGAGTAGCAAATGAAAAAAACAGTTCAAATATTAAATCAGCAGTTTCTGGATGCTGTAAATGTCAGTGATGTGTTCCTTGTTGTCAGTTCTGCCCCTCTCCATTTTCTTGTCTGGTTCTTCAAATATCCTCTCCCTCAGCACCATACTACCCAAGGTCACACTGTCACAAGGAATCTAAACCTTGTGCAGGTCAAAAGCATTAAAATTGATGTGTTTTGCTTCTCATGGATGTATATTTTTAAATATATAGATAGAAACAGAAAGTAGAACATACACGAGAGAGAGAGAGAGAGAAGACTGAGAGAGAGAGAGCAAAAGCAGTGTACCATGTCCTTTCTTTCCCACAGCTGTACTTTAGAATGGAGTGAGGAACCCAAGACTTAAGTGGATGTAGCACTTGAATACAGGGCAAGAGGTAAATCATGTTGCTCCATCTTCTGAAATACAAAATGGGAGAAGATGTTAATGAAAGAGAAAGGCTATCTCAGAGCTCCCACCTGAGTCTTTGGTCTTTAACAAGGAAACAGGTTGAGGTCTCACTTACTTCTGTGATATTGATAGAGCTATTCACTGCAAGTTTCCTATAGAGGCAGCCTTTGTCCTGGCTTCATTTCTTTTTACTTCATTTTCTGGACACAACTTAGCTGAAATCACAGAAGAAAAATTCCATAGTTGCTATTATCCCCAACAGAAATATAATTGACTGCCTATGTTCAAAATTAAACAAACCACAAATGGCCAATTTTTCAAGGATGCAGAAGAAAATAATTAGCATCTATATTCTAGTTTCCAAATTCACATTTCATTCGCATTAAATAAGACTTATTCTGAGCATCTAATTTTTTTAAAAAATAGTATTTATCAGCACATACATTGAAAAGTAGGCATACATTTTTTGGAGGCCTTAACGTAAACTATTCACAAATGTATAGACATTTTTGTTCTAATTATCCCAAATCCACCTCATGCAATGCTCTGGAATATTTCTATACATTCTTTTGAATTTATTTAATCAGTCTTGATGGAATAAGGGTCAACAGATCACACAAATCAACTAAGAGACTATTAGTAACTCTCATGTTGCTCAAAAAGTAATTATCAATTGTGTCATATGTTTTCTCTGCAGTAGAAAGTTCTACCAGAAAATTGTTTATCTGTGTTCTCTAAACCTAATCAGAGACCAACATTGGAGCAAGAGAATAACCCATCATCTCACCTGCAAGGGGAAAACTCATCAGATTTTTTTTTTAATTTTATGTATATATTATGCTTTATTTTCAGGAAAATTCTGTCTGCAAGTTGTTCAATCAGTCCTTCTTAAAGAGAAAGAACCGTGAGAAACTTCAAACCTCAAAATCATGTACTCTATTGTCAGATCATCAGAATGAACAAGATCATAAACAACTAGCATCTGAAATACTTCTCCCTTTTCTTACCTATAATGATAATGACTGTGAGCATCATTTTCCAGAAATTGTGCTTCATAATTTAATAAGTTATCTCCAATTATCACAACAACAATGCAGGCAAATATTATTGGTGTCATAATACAGAAAAGGAAACAAATCTTAATCTTTAAGTGACTTGTCCAAGTCAATAGTATTACTAAAAGTAAGAGGGCAAGACACCAAGTCTTTCTTATTTCAATGACCTTATTATTTACAACCATGGTGGCTATTCCATAAACACTAAATTGGACAGGAGATAACTTGCCAGAAGCTCTTTAGAATATACTGATATTTTTCTGCATTTGGTAAGATCTGATGAATTCATTGTCAGGTTGCTACATATCACAACAAGCAAATGGTTTATTAGATTATTCAACAATATTGATATTTGCCTAATTGAATTTGATTCTTACAAGTTCTATGTGACTCCATTTATTTCAATCATGTTGTTATTTTAACTTTAAGTGCATTCACAATATCAAGAACAACAGAGGCTAAAGATTAAAAATTTTAGAGTTGGCAAAACTTAAGTGTCTCTCTCAAAAATTTTATCAGAGGATGTGAGACTGAAGTAACAGAAAGGAGGTGAGTTAAAGATGGCATCTAGTCTCCTTGTTGCTTTTTTACACTGCACTATGTTAGTTGCAACTCTGAATAGAATATAACTTCTTGAGTTGTCACACTCTCCATTAGGTATCTGGATACACAAATGAAATGATTTGCTCATCAAGATAAAAGATGGATGAAAACGGTCTTTGAGAGGCAGATTACAGATCTTTGAACACATAACGAGAAAGACCACTTCCTTTACCATTATATTTGTTGACAGTATATCTTTACACTACCCTAATAGATAAGACAATGTATTTCTGAGTTTTGATCCATATAGATACTATTGGCAGACATTTTAGATGCTCATTTGAGGACTACTCAGACTATAAACACAATGTAGTCTTATGTATTATTTTTAAATAAAGATGTTAAGGCTGGGCTGTTTCCCAAGGGCTTAAAGGTGAGAATTGGTACCCAGACCCAAGATTTCTGGTCCACATTTCTTTCCATCACACAATATTTATCTGACTATTAGATGATGCTGCCTTCACAGAAATTGAGCATCAGAAACGTTGCATCAATAAGTTAACAATTTTTTCTCTTTTTTTCAATAGAACTTTTTACAAAGACTAAGATGAAGAGATGACAGTCAGTTTTGAGAGATAGGATCAGCACATCCACTCAATAAATATTAAATGCTTAATGGACTTTAAGCACTATGCAAGATACTAGAGAAACAAAGCAAAAGAAGATACATACATTCTCTATTGCTAAAAACAGTCCAGGGAGTTAAACAGGTATTTAAAAATAGCACAAGTGTTGGTGTATTAATACATATGGTAAGAGCCAGAAGAAAAAAGTACAAGGTACTATGAGTGCATATATAAAAAAGGAACCTAAACACAGTTGCCTATCAGCAAAGATCTCCCTGAACAATAGATGCTTCAGTTGAATTTTGAAGACTGTCAGGACCTATCCAAGTGAAGCAGAGAGGAAGCAAGCATTTCATAATTAAGGAGAAGCATAAGATACAAAAGTTGAAAAGTCAAAGAAACAAGAGGTTAGGGGAATGATGGATGAGAGAGTGGGAGGGGTGTGATGTCTGGAATTCATGATAGATAAGAAGAATAGTCGGATCACACCCATGATGGCTTGTGAGTAGCTAGAAAAGCATCCATTGACAGTCTCGTGTGCAGAAGATAGCAAAATATGATTGAAGAACATTAAAAGCCATGAGGATAAACACTGTGAGTGCTGAGTAAAGGTTTCAATATAGTAACAGCATCAGATCGTACCAAATTTGTCTATAAATTCAATGTGACCCTAATACAAATGTACTCTTCGTTGACCAGAAACTAATTTAAATTTCACTGAGCTAAATTTTAGAAATTTCAAAAGTTATCTAAATTCCAAATGAACACATAGCTATGAAATAAATTTGAAGGTCATATGACCTAGAATAAATAATATTTGAATATATATTATTCTTTGTGTATTTACCTTTCTTTTCATTGATCTTTACAACTCTTAACCTACAAATACACCATGTCAAACATAATAGTCAAAATTAAAAACCTCATTTTATTGTTTAATAGCTTCTTTGATTCAAGCCATCTAATAAAACACGTGACCTAGCTTTCATAGTCTGAGCTACTCCTCATGTTTGGGTCTCTGGGCAAATATTTTGTGTGCTGAACTCCTATGTATAGCAATAACTTGATTTAACAGGGAATTATAAATTCCATGAGCCATATAAGGTATAGTGATTTATTAATTATGACTTTCAATAATAGAAAAAGAAAACAAACTTACATTTGTGTTTATTGACCAATCAGTGAAGTCTCTTCACAGTGTTCAGGCAGCAACTCATTCTGTTCAGATTCAGGAACCATCTCTACATGTAGTTTAATTGTCAAATGCACTGTTCCCAGCTAATTTCATCTCACTGCAAATAAAGAGGTAAAAACACTGTTGTCTCCAATGGTGCCATAGTTCATTGGATATGTTTTCCCCTGCATTCCACTAATAACATTTATTTAATTTTTTTTTCTATTTTCCCCCCTCTCAACACAACTTTACCCAACTTCAGGAAGAAGTGGGAAGAGGAACAAATTTATTTAATGCTTGTTACTTCATGAGTCATAATGCTGCACCATTCAGTGAGCCACCCTTGAACTCCGGCTTCTAATGACTCTCTTAAAGATTGCTATTGTTCTTTGCTGATAGGGACTTCAAGTGCAAATCACACCCAAAGTATGCAGAAAATGTACCTTCTACACATTACCACCAGCAGGAGGGGGAGCTAACAAGTTCACGGTCAAAGTGAGAACAGTCGTACATCTGTAAGATCTATCCCACTCGTGGCACCTGGAGAGCACATCGATACAACATCCATGACAGCAAAAAGTGCAAGAATCAAAAGGACGTGTTCTGATTGAAGCAAAGTACTCAAAAACCCTAAAAGAGATAGGCTTTGCCAGTGTTAGAGGACTCCCTGAACCAGAGCGTGGAGTTAGCAGAAGAGTGAAATGACCACCTAGATGCCAGTGGTTAGAGATACATAGCACAGAGAACACCTGTTACAAAATTTGCTGTCTTCCAGGACTGTAGATGACTGTAATCCCACAGCTGAATAAGTAAAAGCGGATAATGGTTCTATGCTACAATGCACAGTGGACCATCATAGGTCAAATCCCTGAACCTTTCCTGTTATAGACAGGTCTATAGTGCATGGCATGAATGAGAGTCACAAAAAATAATCTGTTAGGACTGTTTTGGTGGCTTAATCTCATATAATTTTACAAAGGAAATACTGCAATGGCCATCTGGGAAGTTCCAGACATCCCTCTGAGAACTGGGTCCTAGTCACACATCCAGGGATAACTTCATAGGCACGAGTTCCTGAGCTCATGGGAGGTGTCTAGTGGAAGCCAGGCATGAAAACCCTAAGTCTAAGCCAGGTTTAGTGACCCTGTTCCTACAAAACTTGGCTCAAGTCACTCCTAGGCACCAAAATGAGAGAGCATTTCAAGGAAGGTGACCCCAGTGTATGAGTCCCAAAAGTTTGGGTTCTAGAGTAGGTCACTTCTCGTCAAGGCCTAAGGGTGGTGTTGCTCATAGAAATATGGAGAGAGGAAATCTGCAAGTTGAAGAAGTTTTGCATTAGTGCAGAGTAGTAAATTACTAAGACTTTAGACAAAATGAAGTATTTCTTGTACTAATTATTTAGGTTTGGGACACATTAAATGGGCAGCAGCTAAAGAAATCTGAAGGAATGATCATGTTCATACATTTTTAAAATATATATATTTAAGAAACCATAATGATACTTAGATCAGCAATTATATTTGTAGTTCAGTTCAAAGATTTTTAAAGTATTAGAATATTTTAGTGCTGGTGAGGAATTAAATACCGTTAGTACAACCACTTTTTGACATTGTAAAAAACAATGGCATCCTGCAGTGTTGCTGAGAGTATATGTTAATCTTGTTTCCCAGTCCAGCTTACATTGCATTTTATAAAACCTTATCGGAAATGAATCAGCTTTAACAACTTAGCATCCCACTTTGTGTACTTCAATTCTGTTTTGCTGCGCAGATTCCTACATTTTGTTATAGAGTGTAAACACAACATTTTGCTTTTTCCTTTTCAAAATTAGTGCTCAGTAAAAGATCAAAAGTCTATGCTATATATATGAGTTTGAACTATGCCAACATTTCATAGACATTTGCTTGTCCAATTTTGTCTTCATTTGTGGAATTAAGTGTTTATTTCATGGAACAAGCTTGTCACGTGTGAGAAAGCAGGTAAACGGGACATTGGGGGCCAGGGGAGTCTTGTCATGACTGTACAAACTACACCATGTGGGCAGCCACACATGCTGCTCAGAGATTATATCTATGGACCAATATATAAAATAGTAAAATGTTTATATTCAAGCTTTAATACAGGTTTCCATCTTCTCTCTGTCCCAAGTCCCTATTAAAACGATAGTAAAAATAATAAAAATGTATAAATCCACAGTAATAAAGAAAACATAAGAGGAACCAAGCTGGCAAGAGATTTCAACATCATTTTGGAAAATTGAAAGCAGATGGGGTGAGGGGAAAGAGAACCAACAGACAGGGCTGAGATACATGTAAGCCTTGTGTGCCTGCAGAGCAGGATGTAAAGCAGCCAGTGTGCCCTCAAAAACATAGCAGAGATGGAGGCTTTACAACATCATCTGAAGTGAGATATAGAACTAAAAAATGGGGTGGGGGAATGACATTCGTAGACTACTCTGTTACTGCTATCACTCCAAACATAGAGAATAGCAGTAGGAAGACTTTGTCTTCTGAAAAAGAACCATGACCAATGCTTTCAAAGACAATTGAACATTTTGAGAAAAAAAGAAGTTATTTGAATTTTTGTAGTCAGGGATCATCAATATAATTGCCAGCTTACTTACTAATCACATTTTAGTCCAGGCACTTGGCTCACACTTGTAATCCCAGCACTTGGGAGGCTGAGGTGGGAGGATTACTTGAAACTAGGAACTTGAGATCAACTTGGGCAACATGGAAAGACCTTGTCACTACAAAAAAGAAAAAAGAAAACCTTCACCAGGCATGGTGGTGCACACCTGTAGTCCCAGCTACTTGGGCGACTGAAGTGGTAGGATTGCCCGAATTCAGGAAGTCAAGGTTGACTGTGATTGTGCCATGGCACTCCAGCCTAGACGACAGAGTAAGACCCTGATTCAAAACAAAATAAAATAAAATGCCTCTCTAAAACACATAAAACTTTCCATCTAATTTAGATGCATCACTTTTAAATATTAATTGACAATATCCCTGAGCAGTTGAGGAAATTTTCTAGTAAGAACAATAGATGGCATAATAAACAGAAAACATGGTGATAATAGTAGAAGACTTTAATCGATGGTATCTTTACCTGGCAAATTTACATCACATACACATATACTAAAATGTTATGTATATGTGTATGTATGCATATACACATGGGGGGATATGTAACAGTGTTCCTCAAGACCATTCCCAGTTTCAATGATTCACTAGGATAACTCACAGGACTCTGCATAGAGTTATGCTCATGGTTATAGTTTATTAGAATGACAAGATACAAAATAGAATCAGTAAAGTAAAAAAGTACATGATGGGAAGTTTGGAAAAATCAGGTGCAAGCTTCCAAGAGTCTCCTCTCAGTGGAGTCAAGCAGGATGTACTTGATTCTCCAATCAGTAAGTTTCAACAAATGCCGCTCTTATCATATTTAGGTATGATGGGAACACTTTGGAAATCCAACATCTCAGATTCTAGTCAACTGCCAATCTGGCAAACAGGGCTTTTCAAAGATAGCAGTCTGTTATATCAACTCTTTTCTGTAATACATACTCACACACACAAAAGAAGAATTTTTTAAAATAACAGATTAAATTAATTTTAAATCATATTTATTTATTCAACAAATATTGGCTGAGAAGTTTCTAAGTTTACCACTATTTCAGGTACATAAAATATAAAAGGGAATAAACAAGGATCATTGACACAATGTATATTATACTTTAGTACAGTAAAAAATGAATAAAATAAAAGACTGAATTGTCTAAAATATGAGAAATCAATAGTGCTATGAAAGAATGTAGAGCAAGGCACAGAAGTTTGGGGGCATACAGGAGAAGTTTGTAGCATTAAATAAAGTAGTTGGGATTAACCTCACTGAGAAGGCGAAATTTGATCAAAGGCATAAATTTCAGCAAAGATGAAGACAGAGATTAAACATTGGATTTAGCACCATAAAGAACACTGATGACTTTAATGGGAGCATTTCAGATGAGTGTGGGAGACAAATGTGTGTATAAACACACACACACACACACACACACACACACACACACACACACACACATTTTATTTATTTATTTAAAATATTTTTTATTATGATGTTGTGGGGTACAGTTAAGGGTTAGGTATACAACTACGTTCCATTCAGGCAACCTGTTGATAAGAGGTGTTTCCCGTCCCCAGAAAGATATTTGCTACTGTTAATCTCATCTCCCTCCCCCCCCATAGTTTCCCAGTACCGTCAGTCATTTTCTTATAGTATTACATTGGATGTTCAAGGTCCATTATATGAGTGAGAACATGTGATACTCGGATCTTTGTTTCTGTGAGAAGTCACTCAGTATTATAGACTCTAGTTCCATCCAGGTTCCTGTGAAACTCATGATTTTGTTCTTTTTTATGGCTGCGTAGTATTCCATCGTGTATATGTAACCACATTTTTTTAATCCAGTCCTCTTTTGATGGACAGCATGGTTGTTTCCAGGTTCTTGCTATTGTGAACAATGCTACGATAAACATACATGTGCAGGTTTCTTTTTTATAGAGTGATTTGAGTTCTTCAGGGCATATTCCCAGTAGGGGGATTGCAGGGTCATATGGGAGGTTGATGTTTAGGGCTTTTAGGAATCGCCACACTGCTTTCCACAGAGGTTGCACTAGTTTACACTCCCACCAACAGTGTAGAAGTGTTCCCTTTTTGCCACTTTACTATAAAGCTACAATCATCAAAACAGCTTGGTACTGATATAGGAGCAGGCATATAGATCAATGGAATAGAATTGAGATTCCAGAAGCAAAACCTCAATTTCTCAACCAACTCATCTTCGACAAGGCCTCCACCACCTATCACTGGGGAGAAGAGAACCTATTCAGTAAATGGTGCTGGGAAAACTGGCTGACCACATGCAGAAGATTGAAACAGGACCCCTATCTATCCCCATGCACAAAGGTTAACTCCAAATGAATCAGAGACCTATATGTAAAACCTCAAACCATAAGAACCTTAGAAAAGGAAGGAAATACTCTCATGGAAATCGGAACTGGCATCCAATTCCTGAACAAAACCCGAAACCCACAGGTCATAAGAGAGAAGATAGACAAGTGGGACCTTATTAAACTGACAAGCTTCTGCAAAGCCAAAGAAACCATCAAGAGAGCAGGGAGACAGCCTACAGACTGGGAAAAAGTATTTGCCAACACCAGGTCTGACAAAGGCTTAACATCCTGGATCTACAAGGAACTCAAATGTGCTGAAAAGAAAAAAACAAACAACCCCATTATAAAATGGGCAAAAGATATGAACAGACACTTTTTTTTTAAGAAAATAGTTTCAGTTTTGGTTAAGATAGAGTAAGCACAACCTATCCTTTCTATCCCACTGAATATAACTAGAAAACTTGGAAATAATTTATGGAGCAAAAATTCTGCTCTTATCTCTGAAAGTAAATAGTAGCAAGTGGATTAGTCTTCTGATGGTGAGTTTACTTTTTTCCCCTTCATTAATCCCCAGCCTGCACTCAATATAACCCAAAACTTGGAAGTGGACATCAACTTGGACAGAGAAAGTTTCAGAGGAAGCCCTCTAGCTCTGACTCAAGGAGTGAGAAAGTGGTCTCCTCGTCCTCAGAAACAGTAGGGGAATCCTACTTTGTTTTTCTTTTCTCTATTCTCTTATGCATTGGTCCCAAGACATTTTGTGGTAGAAGCAACAATGACAACTAGGTCCCACAGAAATCAAAACTTTGAGGCAAGAAAATTTCCTCTCATATTAGGGCAACTGTGATCTAAGAGGGTAGGGCAAAGTCCTTTTGATTTTTTTTTTTCTCTCTCTCTCTCTCTGTCTTCCCATTGCTTGGCACTGAGCATAGGCAAAATTGTAGGAAGTGAACAGCAGAATGAGGTGAATAAAGCCTCAGCTTTCTGGCAAATGCATATAAAGGGGAACCCATGAAAATCAGAAATAACTGGGACAATAAACAAAGGAAGAAGTTGAAGAAAGAGAGCTCGTGAAGTGCTTTATAAACTCTTTTGTTGATTTGTAAGCTGATCATGCTGGATGTGAGAGTAATCAACCTATCACAGACTTTAAGAGCTGAACTGTATGAAAAAACACTGCCCAGATGCCAGCCTGGCTACTGGATAGAGCAAGATGGGGTAAACATGTGTAGCACAAAAAGTTCTTAGAAAATGAAACTTACATTTAAACTCACAACTTTCAGAGGCTGGTGGGAGCTTGATGCCTGAACTGAGTCAGGTAGATTAACTGCTAATACAATAAGTATCATTAATTTTCATATTATATAAACATGACTGAGATTTATGATACACACTTCAAGGAGACTAAGATACAATCCAAAACTTATTTGACATACAAAGCAAAATGAGAATCTCTACTCACTAGAAAGACAATCAACAGACACTGAGATGCTGAAAGTATCTGATAATTATCTAGAACTATCTGACAAAGTCTTTAAACTGTCATTCCAAAAATGTTCTTAGAAGTGAGGGTATGGGAAAGCATTATTGCAGCAAATAGAACACTTGAAAGTGTCTGTCATAAAATGGAAGACATAAAAAGAATCCAAATATAAATTTTAGGACTGAAATTATGATTACTGAAATAAAAACTTCCTGGATGGACTTCACTAGCAGAATAGAAATCACAGAGAAAATAGTCAGTGAGTTTATAAATAGAATAGTAGAAACTACCCAGCATAATAGAGGGGAAAGATGTTTTTTTAAGTTCAGTAGAACTCAAGGACCTGTGAAATAATAATGTGAAGTCTAACATTTGTATGGTTAAGATTTAGAAGAAGAGGAGAGGAAGAGCAGGGCAGAAAAAAGCAAATGTGAAAATTTAATAGCTGAAAATTATCCAAATTCAGTGAAATATATAAAACTACAAATATATAAAACTACAAATATAAAAAACTACATCCATGAAACTTCATGGATGTCAAAAGGTTAAATTCAAAGAAAGTCATATACAGATACAGCATAATTAAGCTGCTGTGAACTAAAGAAAAGAATCTTGAAAGCACCAGAGAAAACTATATTACTTACCTAAGAACAATTATATGAATGACTATGATTTCTAATCAGACACTACAGAGACCAGAAGAAAGTGGGACAATACTTGTAATGTGATGAAATAAAGAGATCTGTACCTAGAACTTGATGCCAATAAAAATATTCCTCAAGGATAAAAATAAAAACAACAAAGGTATTTTAAGATTAAGGTAATCAAAATAATTTGTTACCTGCAGATCTGCTCTAAAAGCAGTGCAAACAAAATTCTGCAAACAGAAGGAAAATGATATCATAAGGAAACTTGGAACACTAGAAATAGATAAAAAGCAAAATAAATGGTGACTATCTGTGCAAATCTAATAAGCTACTTTTTTGATGGAAAAATATAATGAATTAAATAACAAATACATATATTTTAAGGACTGATATCCCCCTAAGTTCATAAGTTGAAATCCAAACCCCCAAGATAATGGTATTAGGTGGTGGAGCCTTTGGAGGTGATTAGATCAAAGGTATAGATCCCTTATAAATGAGATTAGTGTCCTTTATTTTAAAAGACAAGCACTGCTGCCTCTCTCTCTGCTTTCCACCATGTGAGGAGATTCAAAAAGACTACAACCATATGCAAAACAGGATTATATACACAACAGACATTGAATCTGCTGGTACCTTGATCTTGGACTTCCTAGTCACCAGAACTATAAGAGATATCTATCCGTTTTTTTAAGCACTCAGTCTGTGCTAATTTGTTATAGCGTCCAGAACTAAAACAATGTATAACTTGTTTTTCTTTGAAGGATTTTCAAAGTAAATGTAATGGGTAAGAAAACTCTCACATAAAGGGATCTACATGGGGGTAAGTTTCTATATCCTACTTGAAGTGGTAGAATATTGATTCTAAATAGACATTGAATTAAAAGCTGCAGCTTTTAGAGAAGCAAGTTAAAGCTGGAGGCTTTTAGGAAGCTGCATGACAGAAATTGTCCAAGTACAAAGGTCAACCCTATGCTTAGATATATAAATGAAGAAAAATCTAAATAAACATAAATTTCAGAATTAGAAACTACAACAAACAAAATAAAAATTTCTATATATATATATATTTAGTTTAGAAGGAAAAAAACAGAAAAATTACAAGGGTTTTGAATATCTCAACACTGTATGCAAAAAGATTACAGATTAATGCTATAATCAAGAATTTACATACCCATAAAAATTAAAAATAAAAAAACTTTAAAAATTAAAAAAGTATTTGCAAGATAAACTATCAATTAGGTATGAGGACATCATTATAAAACTTTTACACATGAGAGGTCACATAAAATTTACTTGGCTATACCTATTCTTAGAATGATATTTGGAAATATGTTATAGCAAATTGAGTCCTGCGGGAAAAAAAAAAAAAGAAGAAGAAGAAGAAAATATGGCATCCAGAAAACAAGAGCTCTAACCCAGGAAAGTGTCCATGAAAGGGTTCAATGTGGCAGCTAAGAAAGTAAGAAAGAGCTTGAGGATTCTACAGCTGGCAGGACAACTTGAGTAACTAACAGATATAATAGGGCGAGGATACAGGGATTAGCCTGGGGTAGTAAATTAGAAAGCAAGAAATGGGTTACTTTGGGCATGAATTAACCTTTCAAAGAAAGTTGAGACAAGAATGTGTGATTTTTCTTCTTGCTCCAAAGTCCCTAACAAGAAAAATAAAATGATGAGCCGGGCTCAGTGGCTCAGCCTGTAATTCCGCGCCTTTGGGAGGCTGAGGTGAGTGGATAGCCTAAACCCGCGGGATCGAGACCCGCCTGGGCAGAGAGACCTCATCTCTACAATAAATCAAAAATTCAGCCGGGCGTGGTAGCGCATGCCTGTAATTCCGGCTACCCGGAAGGCTGAGGTGGAAGTATCACCGGAGCCCAGTGGGTCGAGGCTGCGGTGGCCAGGAGCGGCCACTGCACTCCAGTCTGGACGACGGAGTAAAACTCCAACTCAAAAAAAAAAAAAAAAAAGAAAAGAAAAAGAAAGTGATGGAAGGCAGGATGAGCTCAACAGATCCAGAAATCAGGGAAAGGAGGTGAAAGTGATGGCCAGATGGACCATTACCCTCAATTGGAGTTGGATGCCTAAAGGATAACTTTTAAAAAGATGCAATACTATTGTAAAGTCATTAAATGCACCTTTTCTTCTCTCTACTTCTTCCTACTTGCATGGGATTAACCTTGTGAGGCCTAGGAGTCAGAATCTGAGAACAGGGAGGGAATGACAGAGGATCGAAAGAGAAACTGAAAAACTTCTCAACCTCTGACAGATCTTTAGACCAAAACAGAAATTAGACGGATGAAGGGGAGGAGAAAAAAAAATCACTAAATTCTGCAATAAATTAGCATTTGGTTACTCCATAGACTAGTTAGATGACTAAAATTGAGCACAAAGTCTATAAGTCCTGCCCGAGTTTTTACCTAGGTACAGCAAACAATTTAACTTGAAGTGATACTAAGACAAATAATAAAATTGCTTTATAATTCCACTCTATCAAGCTCAGATTTTCCAATAACATTTGTATATATATATTTTAAAATATAAACTATTAGAATTCTCTATAGAAGCAGACCAAATTGGTTATATAAGTATACAGAAAGAAGTTTATTATAAGAAATTGGCTCATGAGGTTAAGGAGGTAGCAAATCTCAAGGTCTGCAGGGTGAGTCAGCTGACTGAAGATCCAGTAGAGATGAAGTAGCTGTTGAATTTCAAGGGCTGATATGCCAATATTCAGGAAGAGTCAATGTTTCAGGTCTACTCTGAAGGCAGGAAAGGGCTAATGTCTTAGTTCAAAGGCCCTCAAGTAGGAAGGATTCTCCCCTACTCAGGGAGGGTCAGTTTTTTTTGTTCTATTTAGACCTTCAATGGTTTGGATGAGGCCCACCCACATTGGGGAGGACAATCTGCACTGCTCCATCTGCTGATTCAAATGTCAATGTCATCCAAAATCGCCCTCACAGAAACACCCAGAATAATATTTGACCAAGTATCTGGACACCCTGTAGCCCCATCAATTTGACACATAAGATTAATAATGGCAGGTAATTTTTGAAATTTAGGAAAAAATACAATAACTATTTTTAGACGGAGAAAATAAACTAGTAAGTTTTCCTCTTTCCTTTCCAAATTATATGTGATGTGAGCCAAATGTTTAATCCAGACGGAGACTTGTGGCATTCTTAAGAGGTGACCGGGTCAACAAGAATAAAAAAATCAGTAACTTTTTAGACAATTTTTCTTCTTTCTGCTTACAGGCTGTACTTGAGGTAATAGTTTACTTGTTTATTTATTTATTTATTTTTCTGAATGAAGGTCTCATTCTGTAGCCCAGGCTAGAGTGCAGTGACATGATCACAGCTCACTGCAGTGTCTGCCTCCTGGGCTTAGGCAATCCTTCCACCTCAGCCTCCTAAGTAGCTGGGACTGTAGGACTGGGACTATAGGCTGGGACTGCCATCAGCTAATTTTTTAAATTTTTTCATTATTTATTATAGAGATGATATCTTTCTATGTAAACTAGGCTTGTTTTGACCTCCTGGGCTCAAATGATCATCTCACATTGGTCTCCCAAAGTGCTAGGATTATAGGCATGAGCCACTGGAGCCAGCTTGCTGTAATAGTTTTAACAGAAGTTACTTGATGAAAATACACTGTAGATGCTCCAGAAGTTTTGATGCACAAGATGTCCATTTTACTCAACATGATCTACAGTGTTGTTGGAGAACTAAAGATAGTATTTAAAATGATAATACTATTGTACATACTATGAGTAATATAGGCCATCCTAATATCTCAGTCTCTGTGCTCAAAAGGTGGGTGATGTTCTCTATTGGCCCTGTTGTAGTAGTAGCAGTACCAGCAATGGCAGAGCGGATTATAGCATTTAGGACATGATAGTCTATACTGGGTAAAAACAAACAGTGTCTGAGCAACACAAGTGTTTATGTCACACTTATAATTGTAGTTAAACAAAAGGCTCATATCCTCACAGTTACTCAGGAGCAAGATCTATGGAGGCTCTACCATCTCATGACTATATCACCTGGAACACACATATTTCTCTTGTGACAAGGAAAAGACACAGGATTAGCATGTGGCTTTTCGACCATACAAACAAGAAGTGGCAAGAATTGTTCTGCCAGCATTTCATTGACCAGAACTGATCATATCCACCTTACCCATAAATGCAACACTCTATTCTGTGTGCCTAGAAGAGGAGTGGCAACAGAGACGCTAGCATCCAGATACACTATGAATTGTCACTCACTTCTATCAAGAGATTGGTAAGCAGAGAAATGCCATTGATTTAGGGGGAATGTTAGGGTTTGTTTAATCCAGGGTTTATATGCTGAGATTTGTCCACAGAAAGATGGCTCTCAGGGGGATAGAATCATCTCCTAAAATTGCAAATGTTTTAGTTTATGTGCATTTTTCTGGGAAGAGGGTTTATATAGCGTTTATGAGTTTCAGAGTAGTTATTGATCCAAGGGAAGAGAAAGAGAGAGCTCCTGGTGAAGTAAAACACCTTATTTTATAGCTGGCTTGTAGCGTAGAAATATTAGCTATGTCCCTGTTAGTACTTGGTAATCCTAACTCTTTTTATAGTACTTCAGCACCGAACACCACGGGAGGAAATATCAAAGTCTTCTCTTCTCTTTGGTTTTTCTCTCCTCTCCTTTGCTTTTCTTTCTTTTTGTTTCCTTTTCTTTTCTTCTTTTTTTTTTTTTTTTTAAACACATTTCCTGATGGTTGGGAGTCTGGTTACATCTTCCCAGAACTGGTTTCAATTTCAAGATTCAGATTATATGCTGCTGTTTCTAGTTTTGTTCTATTTTTGTGTGTGTATTCTGTGATCTCTTGGCTTCAGAAAAAAGAAATCTTCTCCCACTGTTTTGTACTTCTTCCAAAAGGAAGAAATAGGCACCATATCAGACAAATATGCCATCTCCCTTACTGATAATCCAATTATCCAATAACTAGACATAAAATGCTAGAACTTCAAGTGGTCACATCTGAGAGACTCTTTCTCAAAAAACAAGAAGGCCAGAAAGGTGAAACCAATTTCACCTTTCTGAAAATGAATACTCCATATGTCACTTGAACTAGAATTGAGACACAGCTTCAGGTTCTCTGACTTCCTGACTGAAGTTATGCTACCTCTATGAAACTTTATCTCCAAGGTCAACCAGATTCCAATTAGGAAATGTGGGGGAATTGACTATGTATAAAGCCATATTTTAAAATATGATGTTAATCTCAATTTACAAAATTTTATGAAATAGACTCTCAACATATAACTTCAATTGTGTTTAAATTAAATAATTAAATAAATTTTATCAATTAAATGAATTTCTCATTAAATAAACTCTTAACAACCCATAATTTCAATCAATTGTGTTAAATAAATTTTAAAATTTTCATTACCTGCTCAATAAATCTAGACTCCTTGTTTTTCAAGACCCTGGATAACTTTATTTTTGCATGACAGACTAACTATTCATTAAATTGGCAAACCTTTCATTCTCTCACCTATGTGTGAATCTTCTCAAAGCACCCTTCTAATAAGTCAACACCAATAATAAAGTATTTCCTTTGTTCCTGAACTAGAAAAAGTAACATGGTACCAACATTTGATATACAATATAAATCACAGAATGTAGAAATTAAACTTCATTTTTAAGATTTTATTTACATGCATAAATATACCCTCATAGAGTATAACCTTTAGCCCCAGAAACTACTAATCTATCTTCTGTCAGGAATTGATCTATTCTTGACATCTCATACAAATGAATTCTACCACATGCATCCTTTTGTGTCTGGAGTCTTTCAACTAGTATCATGTTTTCAAGATTCATCGATGTTGTAAAATGAATCAGTACTTTATTTCTTTTTATGACTGAATAATATTTCATTGCTTGGATACACCACATCTTGTTCAGCCATTCATCACTTAATGGACATTGGGTTTTTCCAGTTTTTGACTATTATGAATAATCTGCTGAGAACATTTATGTTACATGGATATATGATTTCAATTCTCCAATATATAAATTGATAAGTAAAATCGTTGGCTCACACAGTAACTCTATTTTTAACTTTTGAGAAATATACTATTTTCCAAAGTGACTGAATAATTTTAGGTTCTCATTAGCAATGTATGAAGGTCCAGCTTTCTCTACATTTTTGTCAACACTTACTATTATCTCTCATTTTGATTGCAGTCATTCTAGTAAGTATGCTTTATTACTTTTTATCTACCTGAAAAATATATGGCATAGGATGTGTAATACATGAAATTTGATTGAGTGAATGGATAAATGAGTGAAATAAATAGCTGCCATTCATGCCTATATAAGCCTTGTGCAATTAAGGCTTTTTTTGAATCTCCCTCATTAAAAATTATTTTCTTCTCTAGTTACTATTATTAAATTAAATTAGTCTATTGAAAATGTATCTCTTGTAAATACCAGAGGGAAGTTCAAAATACTCACATCTATTCCTGCAGGCATTTCCCATTATATATCATGGGTTCCACAGAGGTTCACAATTGCTGAGCTGTTTAATAAGAATTGTGTTCATCTGCTCTGATTGCATCTGTTTAACTTTTCCTTCATTTCCTTCTCCCCCTGATTTTAGTCATGATTTTATGTTTTTCTAAAATCACTGACTTTTCAACAGGATGTAAGAAAAAATCAAGAGCAAAAAAAAGGTCATTTTGAAAAAGAGAAATCTGCTTCTACTTTTTTTTTTCTTGGGTCCTTATGGATCATTAATTGTGAAGATACTCTCAAAGCTAGCTAGCTCCTGAAATCCCACTGCAAAAATCACAACATAACATGAATGCTCCTCAAGGGGATATAAAGTCACCTACTAAATAAAATATACTATTTATGTATTGTTTCTAACTTTTCCAATGATTGTGTGTAACTTTTTATGGTTTGTAGATGAAGAACTAAAATTTTAAAAGTTTAAGTAATTAATCAAAAGTCATGCATCTATAAAGTAAGAGAGTTAAAATTTGAACCCAGACTTGTTTGATTTCAGAGACTATGCTTTTAATTATTTTGTTCTGGCTAATATTCTACAATATTCAGGTCATATTGCTTCTCAGTGTTTTTCCTCAATATAGTAATTCTGAAATGAGGTGCCAGAAGATACAAACTGGGGAAACTTTAATTTTATTTAATCTTTTACTTTAATTTTATTGGATCTTTTTGTGCCATAGCCATGATTTTGCTAGCACAGGACAATGCTTTTTCAATAGAGAGGATGAAAGAGATAGTGATGCATGTCCACAATGTCAAAATACCAGAAAGGAATGGTGTCTCTCCATGATGTCAAAATACCAGGAAGAAAGCGGTTGCAAAGTGAAAAAAAACTATTGAATGCCTATTATGTAGACTTCACATTCATTCTTTTACTTGAGGTTCAGGAAAATTATGATGTGGCTATTCTAACTTATTGTTAAAGAAACATTTTATCAAAAACTTCTTTGCTGGGCCAGGCTCGGTGGCTCAGCCTGTAACCCCAGCACTTTGGGAGACCAAGGCAAGTGGATTGCCTGAGTCCGCAGGTTGGAGACCTACCTGGGCAACTTGGCAAGACCTCGTCTCTACAATAAATCAAAAAGTAGCCGGGCTTGGTAGCGCGCGCCTGTAGTTCAGGCTACTTGGATGGCTGAGGTGGAAGGATCGCTGGAGCCCAGCAAGTCAAGGCTGTGGTGGTCGGGAGTGTGCTCCAGTCTGGGTGACAGAGTGAGACTCCAACTCAAAACAAACAAACAAACAAAGAAAAAAACTTCTTTACTTTCCAAAATATTTTCAAAACCAGTCGAGACCCAATCCAAGTTAACACCTGTGAGAATGACAATGCAGAGACTCTCATTTTCTTTTTTTTGTTTATAGTTCAACTTCAGTGCTAAATGTTAGATTTTCAGGTATGGCTAATGCCATGATCACAAATTATTAGAGCATGACTGTGTTAGTGACTCTCGCTCCCATTTGCAAAATGCAGTGCTTTGAACAATCAAGCATAGTTTCATTACCAATAATTTTCTAGGGCCAATAATCAATAAAGAACCCTATATAGCTACAGAAACAATTAACTTTCAATAATAAAGTATAAACATAACTAATGACCTTTCTGATTGTTCTTCCCTGCTCATATATTAACTGGTGTAATGGCTAGATACAGAATATCTATTTCTGATCTATTTCTTATCCAGTTGCCTGTATTTGATTAATGTACTTGTACATGCCAGATATTTTCAGCCTTACAGACAGCTATGCCACATCGATCTAAATGTAATCACTTAACTATTTGTAACAAAGTTTAGATGACTTGTAAAAACTTTATTGTTTACATAAGCCAAAGAATTTTTGCATTTGTTATGCAAAACCATTAAATAATTGCATCATCTCTAGTATATTCCAAATCAAACCATACTGAAAACCCTTACCATATGTCTGTTTTCACAGGGCAAGATTTTTTGTTAGTTTTTTTTTTCTTTTTAAACATCTGTGTTTGTTTATTGGAAGTATAAATATTTAAAGAGAGGGGAAGAAACCTCAAACTATAAGTGAAATCAGCCCCCTGTTGCTTGAAATAATCTTCACGGAACTTTCTAGTGTGAACATGTAAGAACACTGGGCTGAAGTCAACAAAAGAATGAGTAATCTTTTGAGTGTGCTGTTTATTTCAAAAGTTAATGAGAAATGGTTCTCTTCAGAAAGAAATAATATTAAGGTTTTATTGGGTAACTAATGTTCTATAGTCCTGGCTGTTGGCTTTAAACTCTGCCCCAGTATTGTTATCAGAGTTTCCAGGAACAAGCTTCGTACATATAAAAAATATTAATAAATCATAAAAACTATTTAAAAAACAGTATTTTGAAAGAAGTTTTAGGTTAATTTGTCATAAACAAGAATTTGTACAAAATTATTTCTTACCAACTTATTTTTTTCATCACATTTATACTGCTTTTTTGTTCTAATAATTATTTTTATTTTTATTTTATTTTTTATTTTTTATTTTTTTTATTTTTTGAGTTGGAGTCTCACTCTGCCCAACTGGAGTGCAGTGCGCTTCCACCGCATGCCTGCTGGGCTCCGGCGATCCTTCCGCCTCTGCCTTCCGAGTAGCCGGAATTACAGGCATGCGCTACCATGCCGGCTGATTTTTTGATTTATTGTAGAGATGAGGTCTCGCTGCCCGGCGGTCTCGAAGGCTCAGGCAATCCACTCACCTCAGCTCCAAAGGCGCGGGATTACAGGCTGAGCCACCGAGCCCGGCTTAATTATTTTTAGACATGTTCATGGGTTAAATCATGGCATGATGTAGATGGGGATTTCAATAAGGCTTGCTTTGTAGGGTTGCTGGCTAAACTTATGTGACTTTGTTTCAGAAAATAATTGCACTCTAGCAAGATAAGGAATAATGCCATTGAAGCTGGTGCTTTTTCTATGTTGGGTCCATGTGTGACTGTGTGTGTGTGTGTGTGTGTGTGTGTGTGTGTGTGTGTGTGTGTGTGTGTGTGTGTGTATGACACACAGGACAGCCAGATAGATAAGGAATAATGCCATTGAAGCTGGTGCTTTTTCTATGTTGGGTCCATGTGTGACTGTGTGTGTGTGTGTGTGTGTGTGTGTGTGTGTGTGTGTGTGTGTGTGTGTGTGTGTGTATGACACACAGGACAGCCAGATAGTGTGCATGTAGAGATCAGACTTTTTGATGCTTTGTCATATTTATCTTGATCAGTTTAAAATCAGAATCCTTCTAAGCTGAAATAGTCAGAACTAGGATCCAGAGTTTCTAACCATATATAATCATGTTGATGTATGTCATAGAGGTTCCAAGTCTATGAAAAGAAATCAACTATAGTTAACACAAGGGAGAGAAAAAAAGTGTTTCCTCCAGGCGATAAAAATAAGGTATTTTCTTCTTCTGGTTTTCAGAGGAGACTTTATCCCACTCTACAGTGCCTGAATTCATTGTGCCTATTTGTTATAAATTTGCATTTGGTTCCTATGTCTATATACCTTATGAAGATACTCACCCTGTTATTTTTCACTTAAAAAAAATGAGAGCTAAAATTTTAGTATTTGTCTGTGTGAAGTCATGAAGGGGGTTACTGGCTAAGCTGCCTATATTGTGCATATGTTTTTATTTATTTGTTCTTTTGCCCATCAAAAGAGTGTTTGTAATGTTAATAAATACATGAAAGAGAGCATCTCAAAATTAATAATTGAATTTGAGATCGTTTGAAGTTTACATGTGTTTATTTCCATACACACAAAAAAGTAATTTATAATGTTAAATATGCCAAAGTAGTTGGCACCAGAAGACAAACTTGAATTTCAAATCTACCCCTCACCAAGTAATATGAGGGTAAGTTGCTTCTGCTCACTGTGCCATAGTTTCCACCTCCAAAGTGTTTGCAGGAGTTAATTTCTAGGTTTCTCTCCAGATCTAACAGTTTGTGCCAGAAGTTTTAACTATATTAACCACACTTGCTGGCCTCTTTTTATCAATGTATGTCCACTTCATGTGAAGCAGGTATCTGTCAGAACCCTGTATCAGTAGCAGTTATAATCACATTATAATTAATATTGCACCTGTGATCCCCTCAGCCCCTTGATCAGGATGTGTTCAATCACTAAATGGCCAACCCAAGATCAACTGAAAGCCTGAAGGTATTTTTATGTCATTGATCCTGAAGAAATTCAAAGACCTGGATTTCCAAAGAGAAGAATGTTGACCACACACTGCACAATATCCATTACACACTATTCTATTTTTTTTTTTTTTTTTTGAGTGGGAGTCTCACTCTATTGCACAGGCTGGAGTGCAGTAATAGGCTCACGGCCAATGCAACCTCAACCTGCTGGACTCAGGTGATCCTCCTCCTCAACCTTCCAAGTAGCTGGAACTACAGGTACACACCACCACATCTGGCTAATTTTTTGACGTATTGTGGGGATGATATATCATCAAGTTTCTCAGGCTGGTCTTAAATCCTTGGGCTCAGGCAATCTTCTCACCTCCACTTCCTAAAGTGCTGGGATAACAGGAGTGAGCCACTGCGCCTAGCTATACACACTATTCTAATTTAAATAAATATACATATTCTTGGATTTTTTTGGTCACATGTTGTAAATGAAAAGGTATAGAAAGGCACCCGACTCTCTTTGTTGATGGCACTGGGATGCATTATTGCACAAACTCAGGGGAATGGGATGCAATGACTACTACCTTCTAGGGAGGATCTTTTTAGTTGGGATTCATCCTTATTATAAGACGGCTACAGGGGAAAAGAATCATCTTTACTGAACTGGTTCGCATGTATTCAAGCGAGGGTTAGACTAGAACAATGAGCACTCAAAGAAAAAAAAAAACTCGGCAAGGCATATAATTACTCTGTGCCTTAGGAATTGTGTCTATGACATGGGCATGTGACACCTGACAAACTTACCTAAAAGATTTTGATGAGGATTAAATAACATATTAATACTCTTAGGGAAAGTTGGAAGTGATGCATGATGGCATGAATGTCCTCAAGAAACGACTTGGCCAACTTCCTTCTTTCATTTGGAGAATTGAAGTATTTCCTCCTCCAGCAATCTTTATTACTCTTTGGGGGTAAAAACTGAATAAAAGCTAGGACTCTATGTAATACTACAACACAATGACAAAAATGACAATACGTCTACTAACATACTTTTGAATTACAAGAAAGAATTAATTTTCGCAACAAAAAAAGACCAAAACTCTTGCAAACTGTACAATTTTGGTACTCTTGCCAAATGCAAACTGACTTCTACATTTTTTAGATAAACATGAGCAAGTTAGCAACTTCTTGCTAACGCTAGGCCTTTTTATTTACATAAAAGTAAGATGGAGTCTTTTTCCTTCCAAATGATTTTGTTCTGCAGTGGAACATTTATTCCTCTCCACCCATAGTTTTAACTACCACCCAAACTCTTTGCTAATGATTTCAGCTACAGGCTCAGATTTGTTTAATTCTCCATTTTCCAAATCATTAAAAATAGGTCCCTTTTCTGAAGATTTTCTGGCAAAAGAAAACTCATTTCTCTTTAATTAAATCCAGTGGCCTGAAACACCAAAGAGAAGTAAACTCAAGGGATTCTAACAGGAAGGGACAGCTTAGATCAAAGGAAGTCTTTATGAGGCACCAAGTTCAGAAGAATGAGAAATATTCCTGAAGGAAACATAAAGGGTGGGGTCCCACAGCCTTCCATGCTACATTTGTCTATACCATTTACTCAATACATGACTTAGTATCTAAGTCATGCTTCATCTCCCTGAGCCCAAATGCTCTCATCTATAACAACAACATAATAACAACATTCTATCCAACCTTGAATTTGTTCTTAAAGTTAAATATGATACATGAGAAAAACGTTGTTTTAGTCAGTATCTTCCATATGTTCCACCTTCTTTCAAGCTCCTAAGTATGCATCTCAACAAATCATCACTTTATAAACCTTGAAATATATGTTACTACATACATTTTACAAATGAAAATGATAAAATACAAGAAAGATGAGAATAATTATAGCATGCCCAAGGTTACATAGCTAATAACTAGAACTGATAATCACAATGCATAAATATAAATCTGCTATACTACAAAATACATTTGTCACATTAACCCATGACTTCTTGTATACTACTGTACTTCCAATAAATGTTACTTTAATTCATTTAAAAGTTTCTAGAGTAAGCTAGAGAAAAGATCTTCAAAAATTCCCATTCTGCCAACATGTACCTCAAAGCAATAACATCTAGATAATTTATCAATCTCAAGAGCCATTATATTACATTGGAGTGGAAAAAAAATGACTTTTAGGTCAACACATCTGATTTCAAAGCAAAGTGCCACCTTGACTAAGTAAAACTTTTTGTAAAAATTACCTAAATTCTCTGAGTCTCAATTTCCTCATTTGTACAATGGGAATTCCAAAAGATTCATCACAAATTTATTGTGAAAATGAAGTGAGAGTAAGTGTGTCAAGGAGGCAGGCTAAGTTGATGTTTCTATTTTACCTGCCATCTAGAATCCCATCAAAGGGCAAAACAGGCATATTTTAAATAAAAAAAAAATAGTAGTGAGAAAAAAAGAGTACCATCAGAAAGATACACATTTTGAGAATTCCTGAAAATCAAACTGCAAACTGCATTATCTTTACAGAGAATTAAGACCAGAAAATATCACTTCCCCAACACCATGCAAAAGATTATTTCCCCAACAAAAAAGCATTTTGAAGAAATCAGAAGGATTGTAATTAGTGTTTGAGCAAAATAAATACATTCTGAAAAAGTGACTTTAGAATGTAGTCTAGTAAGATGAAAAAAACTGAACCTAAGGAAGTATATGGACTATTAAAGACAACTGTTACTAAACCTATAAAACTTATATTTAGACATAATTCTGAGGCATAATGAAAAGTAGGACATCATTCTTTCTATGATGGTGAAGATTCAAGACCTGGGACAAAGCCCATCTCGTATGACCCAGTGGTGAGAGAAAAAGTAACCTGCTTTTGACCTCTATAGACTCCTTTAAGCCTATCTGTCTCCTGTTTTTGCCTATGTTGAAGCTGTTTCAAGTATTTGAGTCCTGTGTCCTTTCAGCAACTGAACACCTGAAATAATTAATAAGAAGTTATCACTCAAGGTTCTGCTGAAACCAGGTGCAAGTTGTAAATCCATCAACAATGTTGCCCCATATATCTAATGAGTCCATGATTGCCAAGCATTATTTATCTCTAGTTAATACATTCTGTAGCTTTGACCAAGGGTCAAGACCAGGATTTAAACATTCCTTGTAGAATTATGCAATCAATTCTAATTTGCTGAGATTCATCCATGCTATATGCATATTATGTTAGAACTCATATGGATCAACCAAAATAATATTGGTGTATCTTACATAAAATTAAGCAAAATCTGAAGAACAGAATATAAATTATATTGTTTGACTACAGTAAGACAGAATTAGAAAAAAGTAGTCCTTTTGGTGGTTAGAAAATTTTTCTATCCCTATCTTATCTATTTACTTATCAAAAATAGGTGTTAGAGTTTATCACATATTTAGAGGAATATATAAATTATGTTGTAAATGACATAGATTAATTATTTTAATAGTATCACAAAAACATTTGGTGAAATTTACCCCCATTCTTTATTAAAATCTATTAGAAAAATAAGGTTAGACAGACACTCCCATAATATCTGAAAGGATGTCTGCTAAATGTCTCCAAAACACATCACTATATTGGTAAAAACTCAAACATTAAGGTCAAAAAGGAAAAATGCTGTTGCCACTGCTAGGATTTGTTTTTAAAGTGAAAGCTATAGTCAAGATAGTCAGATGAATAGAGCAAATAAGTGGTATGACAATCCAAAAGAAAAAGAAAAAGATGACCAAATTTTGGATTATACAGTTATATATCAATTAACTATTTCAGGATCAATGATAAATCTAATTTTAAAATAACAATAGCAGAAGAAGTTTGCACAGTAGTTAACATGTGACAGAGTGTTTTAAGTCTCTAGACATATTAAAACATATTCATTATAATTGGTCAAGGAGGTTACTCCTATACTTATCCCATTGTATTGATGAGGAAACTTGCCTAAAAACACAAATTATGAGTGCCCAGGAAAGGATTAGAACTCAGTCTGGCTACAGAGTCTGTATTCTTAACTGCAAGCTAGCTTTTCAATGCCCTAGAAATAACCAAATAGAAGATAGTTATAATAATGATTCCAATCACAGTAGTGAGAGAAATCATTAAATACTTGATAAGAAAATGAACAAGAGCAGAACATGACCCATTTAAAAATATGCAGAAATGGACAAAAAAATTTGGAGGCAGAAGAAAATCGCAGATGATGTGCTATTCCAGACAATAAAGTAATACCAATGAGGTTTTATCATACTATGATATAGAAATAAACAAAGTGGGACAATGAACCATTCAGAAGTATAATTATATATGTGGTATTATTTTTATAATAGTGATATTTTATACCAAAAGCAATATACATATTTATTATATATTAAGCATATGTTTCACACACACACACACACACACACACACACACACACACACACATATACATATACATATACACGTATTCATCCAATAGTGTAGGGACAGGGCATAGTGGCTCATGCCTGCAATCCCAGCACTTTAGGAGACTAAGTTGAGAAGATCACTTGAGCTCAGCAGTTTGAGAGCAGCCTAGGCAATAAAATGAGACCTTGTCTCTTCAAAAACATTAAAAAAATTAGCCGGGCATGGTGCATGCCTGTATTCCCAGTTACTTTGGAGGCTGAGGCTGGAGGATCCCGTGAGCACAAAAGTTCAAGGCTACAAAGACCTGTTGTATTACCACTGTACTGGTAACACAACACTAGTAACACTGTTATTGTGGTAACACAACACTGCCTGGGTGACAGAGTGTGATCCTATCTCAAAAAAAAAAAAAGTGTTGTGATAATTAGTTCTTTATTTGCAAAAATAAGCATTCACATTTCTTTTTCATACTTTATGCAGAAAGATAAATTGCAGATTAAATAGCTAAAAAGGCAAATATAAATAGAAGAAAAAAAATGTAAAGATGTTTCTATAATTTTGTATAGAGAAGACTTTCATAAATAAAATAAGAGATCAAATGTAGAAGCCATATAGCTAAAGGCTAATATATGTAATTACTTAATCATATATTTTAAAAATCCTGTACAATAAAATGTCTGTAATCAGGTCAAAAAAAGGAAATATTTGGTGAAAAAAAAATGCAAAATATGTAATGGTCAAATAAATATTCAGAATATATAGAACTTTTAAAATCAACTGAGTAAAGAACAAAATTTATGAACAAGAAATTTACATAAGAAAAGATATAAATGGCTAATTATATGCAAAAAAGATGTTTACTTTCTCTAATAGAGAAATGTAAATTAATATTGAGTACTATCTTGTTCCTATATGTATTAGTTTTCTGTTGCTACCATTAGAAATTACCAAAAACCTGGTGGCTTAAAACAGCACAAAGTAATTACTGTTCTGAAAGTCAGAAGTCTCACTGGGATGAGATCCAAGTGCTATCAGGGCTATGTTTTCTTTTTGGAGATTTTAAGAATCTTTTTCTTGATTTTTCAGCTTCTAAAGGTTGCCTGCTGTGCTCCTGTAACTCAATTTATATTATTTTAGGTAGCTTTCTACTTGAGGTCCTGGTAGGTGGGGTATTTTTGAATACATGGCCTAATACATCTCAGCGTACTATAACTATATATAAGATTATTTTAAAATATAGACACTTTATATAACTCAAAATGTTGACCATTTTGGACTTCTTATTTCATGTTATATTAAAAACAATGCTTTAATGTGTTATCTAATTTATTGTGCCTGATTTTTTTTCTCTAACTTATCTGTAAGCTTTTCCTTAAGAAATATCTTGTTATTTTTTGTTCTGTTCCATCTCTAACCTTGACACAAAATAATTTGATAACTACAACTTCAGAATATTAATGTTACCAGAAGTCTTAGATATTACTAGTTCAGTTTTCTCATTAGGGAGCTACTAACATTTTGTGTGGGATAGATTTTTGTTGTTAGAATTTTCCATATTTAGCACACTCTTGAATTTTCTTCATAAGAACAGAGGAAATACCCGCAGATATTTCCCAGCTTAACTTTCCAAACGAATAGTTACAAAGACTGAGGCTAAGGAATGTGAACAGACTTCCAAAAATCAAACATGTGATGAGCACAAAGAAGAGAAAAAAACAATATTTTTTATTCCCTTTCTTATGTTCTTTCTGTTTTTCTGTTTCATAGACTAATTTTCAAAATACTATACTTATATAGTTAAATTAATTTTTTCAATATAATTGAGTGAACACCTCAATATCCAATTAGCTTCTTGATTTCTTGTGAATGCAGTTTTAACATTAAAGCACATATATGTGTAATCATGTAAAAAAAAAAAGCAGTTCTTATGAAGAAAATCATGTTTCACTCCTCTACTTTAGCAATAATTCTCTTATGAATAGAGAGATGTATACTGATAAATCTGCTTGAGTTTGATACAAAAGTAAGAATGTAAAATAAATTGGAGTGGGTTACTTATTAATTTGATGAGAAAATTAACATGAAGCTTACTCTTTACCAATAAAAATTATCATATGAAGGAAATATAAAGTTGTTTTGCAATGACACAAAAATATAAGTAAACACTAATATTTGAACCAGAAGCATACATGCCCTGCCGACTTAATGGCGAACTTCTAGATCCTTTCAAAATTTGGGTGGATGAAAGAACGGCATGAACTATTTAAATAGTAGAATTCTGAAATTTAAAATATTTTTATTATATAAAGTTCTGAAAGATATTAAGAGTAATTCTAATCATTGATTTACTCAATGGACATCTGAAGGCCTAAAATATATATGAAAAGCCTAATGCTTTTGGGGAAAGTATCTGTAGGTAGGTAAAAAAAAAAAAAAAAAACACCCAAAGGGAAGTTAAAAGGACACAGATGAGTAATGCAAAGCAAAATACAAGACCAGGGGTAGGCAGAGAGAAATTTGACTGCATCAACCTGTGAAAGAAATCCTCTTCTTCCCATAGGTGACATCAGACATTATTTCAACATTTTTTACTTCAGCTGAAGTATAAGTTAGAAAGGAAGAGGGACCACATGGTCTGTGGATTGGAAGAACCAAAATATGAACTACTATAACAAAGAGAAAATAAGTTGCCTACCTGAAGCTGCTCCAAGATTTCCAGGTGACTGTAAAACATTGAAAGCTATTGTATGCTAATGAGAGTATTCAAAAAGAAATCAGTTTTGTATTTCAGTGACTATAAAGACTTCTGTGTCCATTAGAAGTCAAAGTCAACAAATGCAAAGGAATTTTTAGAAACTTGGTTGTACTGAACAAAAGCAAAGTCACTCAAGGGAAATTATTTTGACAAATAAGGAAGGGAGCCACAGTTGCTGGTTAGATAAAAGGTTTACGTTGACCAAGTAGTTGTCAGTGTCTACATGCAATCTAACCACTTAATGATTAATATCAATGTAATATTTTATTTCCTACTAATTAAGCTTTTTAGTATAATTTGTTGTAAGAGTGCTTGTCTGCCATTTCAGCTGTTGCTGGAAAGTACACGAAAAGAGGAAATATGCCTCCTGGCAAAAGTCCATGAGACTAATTATCCAAGGAAATTTATGCCACAAATGCAACTAATTGAGGTGTTATCATTATAGATGAAAACAAAGCTCTTATTTGGCTTTTGTTTAATTTTGTTCAATTTTCAATCAAAAAGCTACTGTATCACAATTTTGTGTTTGAGGTGGATTTGCTCTAAGCAGATGCTTTAATTCAAGGTTAGGGCAAGAATGCACACTGAAGAGTTCAGCCGAAAAAGAGCACTGATTTCCATAAAATGCTGGTTCATGAAATGCTTAAGGTTCACCTAAATCCTCCCTCTACGCAGTCCCAAAAAGTAGACTCCCCTCTTTTTGAGATTCCAGTGCAGACAATAACCACAATAACCTTTTTGTGCCATACATGTTGCTTTGTTAGCTATAGTTACTCAACAGACTTTCTATGCCTTAGGAGCCCTCTCATTATAGAAGACCAGAAGTCCGACCAATGCTGACTTCTTGAACTCTTTCTCTGTAGAACAAACACATATTAAGAAAGAGAATTTATGTTCCCGTCTTTCAAAGAACATGAGATCTTTAAAACGATGTGGAGCTGTTGAAGATGGAATAGATGATCGTAGCACTGACATCCCAGAGAAGGTTGGGTGCTGTTACTCACCTGTTCTGCTCTTGTAACTACACCAGATCCCTTCCTGAGACTGCCTGCTGAGGGACATCCCACAGTAGAGCTTTCTGTAGAGCTTTCTATTACCAAAGAAATAATAGATGTTTGTTAGTTATTTCTCATATGTCAGGCACTCTACAATACATAATCTTATTTTATTATTAGAAGACACATTGTAATGCACTTCTTTTTTGAAAGAGGAAAAAACTAAAACTAAGAGATATAAATAACTTCCTAAAAATTACAAAACTCTTAAGGGGCAGATGATAGCCTTGAGACTTTGTTATCAGACATATTTGGGCATTAATATCCACTCTGCCACATCTCAAAACCTTGTTTCTTCACTAATAATCAAGGTATACTAGCAGTAGATAATAAAACTACTGTTAGGGTGCAGACAGGGTGAGGGTGGATGGAGAGGCGCAGGGAGGCACAGCACCAACGGGGCTGGCAAGCCGGAGGTACTCACTGGGAACCCAGAGATCCGAGCAAATGCAAAGAATTGCAACACACAGAGGTGACGGGAGAAAAGATTTATTTAAGAAAAGTTCATCCCCCACAGACAGAGAGTGGGCCTACTACACTCTAGGTGAGTGTGGCATCGTAACCCCCCAAAGCCCTGGCTTAAATCCTTTTCTTGGAGATGTTGCACGTTACTGCCATGACTTCTTTATCAACCACCTGTGGATGTCTTGGAGATCCTGTGACACAGAGACCCATTAATGTCTGTCCATATTATCATAGCACCTAGAGAAGAGCGTGACAAGGATTCTAATTCTTCTGCTCCTTCCCGAAGGACATTCCTTAGAGCTAATGGAGGTTGCACCTCCCCTTATCTCCTAGGCATTCCCAGTGGGTAGCTTCAGGGGATCCTCGGCTTCCCTGCAGATAGTTCCCAATTTACTGGAAGATTGAACCCCCACCTGCTCTCCCTCTGAGCGGTTATAACTTTTGTAATTACAAGTTTCATGACTTTTACAATCCTTGCCCACTGCATGATGTCTTAGGCCTTGTAAATTCCCTTTACTCTAGGCAAGCTTGATTGCCACTATGAGGTATCTCTGATACCTGGAAGTCTGTTTCTGAAAAGACAAAGTTGGTAAAGTTAATTTTACCTAAAGTGTACATTTTTCCAAAAGCATAGCTTCTACTTTCTCATCATTGTGTCCGTGTTTAAGAACAATATGAAAAATGATTTCCCACTCTCGGTCTGTTCTTTCAGCTACCTACATTATAGGACTAATAGGATAATTATATTAAATATTATAGGTAAAAATATAGAAAGCACTTTTTGTATAGATGGTAAATATTCAATACATGCTAACTATTATCTTTATAATTACAACTAGAAAGTAACTTGTCATCTACTCCTCCCTTTGATATTGTAAATTGCACTTTATGCCAGGTATTGTTCAAGATGATTGATGCATAGATTCTATCTTCAAGTAATACTCAGACACTCAGGAAGTATCTATTAGAGAAACCAAATGATCAGAATGTATGAGCTGCAGTGGAGGGAGATATATGCTAAGACTGACAGAGGGTAAACGAATATTAAGATCTAAGTCCTGTCTAGGGAAGAGGGTTGACTAAAAGGAATTTTGTAAAGAAGTCTTGGCAATCACTGAAAATTAGGTATTTTTTTCTCATAATACTTTGTCGATACTACTTTCCTGACTTCTCATTTATCTTACTTCCAATGGGAAGTCTGCTGTTATTCTTATCTTTATCCCTCTCTGCATAATGTGATTTTTTTTTCCTCTCTCTCTGGCTACATTTAAGGTGTTCTTATTTGTCATTTGTTTCAAGTAATTGCTTATGTTGTGCCTTGGTATAGATTTCTTTCACTTTCTCATGTTTAGGGTTTGTTGAGCTTCTTGAATCTCTAGGTTTAAAGTTTTTATTAAATTTAGAAATTTTTGCCCTCTGGTCCCTTATTTTCTAACTTTTTTTTCTATTCTTTTACCATCCCGCTTTGAAAACTCCAGTAACCCCTGTTTTAGACCCCTTGATGCTATAGTACTGCTCACTAATTCTTTTGGATTTTTTTTTTTTTTTGGTTGTTCAGTTTTTGTAGTTTTTGTTATTTTTCATAGTTTCTATTGCTATGTCTACAAGTTCAATATTTTTCTGTAAACTGTAATTTGTTGTATGGCATTCAGTATATATTTTTAACTTTGACATGCAGTTTTTCTCTCTAAAAGTCAATTTGGATCTTTATTTCTTCTCTCGCTATTTATTTATTTAAATTTTTATTATAAAGATGTGGGGTACATTTCAGAGTTAGGTAGATAAACTTTGATCATTTGGGTACCCTTGTTGATGAGGTATGCCCCTCCCTCCCCTAGCAGTTTCCCTCAACTGTCAATCCCAGCCTCCCCCCACAGTTTCTCACTACTGCCAATGGCTTTCTTATAGCATTATAATTGTTCAAGTTCCGTTTATGCATGAGAACATATGGAATTCTGTTCTTTGTTTCTGTGATAAATCACTGAGTATGATCAACTCCAAATCCATCCAAGTTGCTGCAAAGTCCATATATTTGTCTTCCTTTATGGCTGCATAATATTCCACTGTGTATATATACTACATTTTTTTTATCCAGTCCTGCTTCATGGGCAATATGGTTGGTTCCATGTTTTTGCTATTGTGAACAGAGCTGCAACAAACATACGTGTGTAGAGGTTCTCTCACTTTTTAAAACATTCTTTCTTGACCATGTGGAATGCAATTACAATAACTGTTTTGTTAGGTACCAGAATCTTGGTGGGATCTTACAAAATGTTAGGTCAGCCGGGCTCGGTGGCTCAGCCTGTAATCCCGCGCCTTTGGGAGGCTGAGGTGAGTGGATTGCCTGAGCCCACGGGTTCGAGACCCGCCTGGGCAACTTGGCAAGACCTCATCTGTACAATAAATTAAAAAAAAAAAAATTAGCCAGGTGTGGTAGCGTCTGCCTGTAGTTCCAGCTACTTGGAAGGCTGAGGCAGAGGGATCGCCCGAGCCCAGCAGGTCGAGGCTGCGGTGGCCGGGAGCGTGCCACTGCCCTCCAGCATGGGCGACAGAGTGAGACTCCAACTCAAAAAAAAAAAGAGCAAAAAAAAAAAAAGGTTAGATCAAAATCCCAGAGGAGCCTCTAAACTGTTAAGTCAGACCAGACGAGTGGGGGAGAGGGGTGTGTGTGCCATTCGGTGCAGTGCAAAATATGCAAAGAATTGCACAGAAGTTAGATTGAAAAATACAGTTTATTTAGAAAGTAAGCTGGAGAGAGAGAAAGGAGATTCACTTCCCCAAGGTAGAGGAGGAAAGCATGGCCTGGCCATAGATCAAAGAACAAATGTCCTGGCCAGTGCTTAACAAAACAATGGCAAATGGTTGCCGCTTGAAATTGAATGCTGCTGAAACTTCCCTTTGATGAGGGCAGGTCTTTAGTGACTGGGTGGTGGTCTGTTCCATGTCATCATGAAGGGGACAGGTAAGCACAGGTTCTGTTGTGAGATGAACAGCAGGCAGATGGGTGGGCTAGTTACTTGACTGCTGTCATGGTGATGGGTTCTGGGTCAGGAAGGGCACAAGGGCTGACTAGGTTAACTTCTTTCTTTTTTTGAGTTGGAGTCTCTGTCGCCCATGCTGGAGTGCAGTGGAATGCTGCTCACGGCCATTGCAGCCTTGACCTGGTAGGCTCAGGAGATTCTTCCGCCTCGGCCTTCCAAGTAGCCGGAACTACAGACACATGCCACCACGCCCGGCTAGTTTTTTGTGATTTATTGTAGAGATGAGGTCTCACCAAGTTGTCCCTGGGCTCAGGCAATTATTTGGCCTTGGCCTCCCAAAGTGCTAGGATTACAGGCTGAGCCACCATACCTGGCTTTAACTTGTTTCTTAAGCAAATACTTGGAATAGAAAAGCTAATTAGTGCAAAACAAACTAGGGAGGGGTTGTAAAGCAATTATCAATAGCTACCTCTGAGAAACCTGTTCTGTCCTTGGCTGGTGATTAGAGAGTAAATTAAATTGCAAGAATAACATGACAAAGCTAAGTAATGTTAAAATGGCTGCTCTTTAGTTAAGATTATTTTGTTGTCATTCAATGTTGGCTTTTCACCCTTTCATGTTTAAAAACACTTGTCTACTTATGCAATAATATATATTATTTCTGAACTATTTCTAGTGACTGGTGTGTATGTGCCTGTGTGTGTTTCACTAGGGATGCTTACTGTGAAGTCCAATTATTTTTTAAAATGAAGTTCAATTATTAAACTTAAGGTACCCTAAAAAACTAACTCTCAAGCCTGGAACTCAAACATAGATCAAAAACCCACTTCTCTGTGTAAGTAAATTTAATTTTTAAAATTGACTATAAAAACCTATTCCAGTTGTTCATTGGTATCTTTTTGTTCACTGTATGAATTAATACTTCTGATTAGAGGAAAGGTGTGGTACGAAACTCTTGGATTCTTTTTCTCATTTCTGAAATGAATTTTAGAGCAGTTAGCAAAGTTTTCAAGCAAAGTTTATTTAGAAAATAAATGAGAGAGAGAGATAGAAAGAAAGAGAGATGATTTATTTCCCCAAGGTAGGGGAGAGGACCAAAGCTAAGAAAGCATGGTAGCCATAACTCAAAGAGTCTCGGAGACTCCAGAGTTTAGCAAAGCAATGTCGACTGCTGCTTGAAGTCAAATGCCTTTTAAACCTTTCCTTTGATGGGGGTAGGTCACTTCTACATCATCAGGAAGGGGCAGGTAAATATAGTCACTGGCATCAGGGGGCAGATGTAAGGCAGATGGGTGTGTTAGTCACATGACTGCTGCCATAGTAATGAGATCACAAAGGACTGATTAGGTTAACTTGTTTACCAAACAAACTGGGGAGAGAGTGAGGTTGAGCCTTTTAACTTCAATATGGAACCTGAAGGATTTTTAGTTATTATGAGCTGAAATGTTGGACTGTCTTATTCTTACATCTGATGGGATTTTCTTTTGATTATATGAGGGGGTGAAGTAGGTTGCTAGCTTGGCCTGCAGTAAAATGTACTTTTAAAAAATCTTCAAAAGCTTCCTAAAACCTACCTATGGGAAATGTATCTATGTCTAAACTGTGCTAGCTACCCTGCCTTACTTCTACCTTAACTTTTCATTTCTCTTAAAACAAGAATCTGGACTTTTTGGGTAGTCATTGAAAACTTGCTTAAGATAAAGAGTATGGAAAAATACTTACTGATATTTAACTAAATTAACCAGCAAAAAGTACAAGAGAGTATGGTGATTCTAACTGACTGATAAAGAGTACATGCAGAAAGAAAGTAGAGATTTCTAGGAGTAGGCAATGGTAAATGCTGGGAAACATAAGTCACTTGTTCATAATTGTACTGATGGAGCTACATAACTGATATGTCAGCTGTATCTATAGCTATATTCATTCTACACAATTTCGACAAATAAGATTTGGGGTATAGAGCTAGGCACATAACAACTTTCATAGTCAACTATGAAAAATCCATCTATCCAATTGACTAATTAATGAGTGGTAAGCTATGGCCCTTGGGCCAAACCTGGCCACTACAGTGTTATTAAGTTTTATTGGAACATAGCCAAAATCATTAGTTTATATTTTGTCTATGGCTGTTTTAATTCTACAATAGTAAAGTTAGGTAGTTGAGACAGAGATCGCATGGCCCGCAAAAGCTAAAATTTTTACTGTCACTTTACAGAAAAGTTTGTTGTCCCCTGGACAAGATTTTGGACAGCATGAATCAAGGATTTTGAATTCCTGGGTGACTTTTTTTTCTATATCAAAAGCTACTTACTCTTATTCTAATATTGAAATCAACTTAAAATTCAATAAAGCCAGGAAAATATAAAATAAGGGCAGCTGATCTACCTTTGCACACTACTGTCTCTCACAATTAAATTGATATATTCTTTGGGATGTATATTCTAGATTTTGTGTATATGTTATTTGCCGCTACTCTGTACAACAAATTTTTATCTTAGATAGCATATTATAACTTCTCATAACGCCAGCAATTGAATATAAATCTCTTCTGTAGATGTAGCAATGACACTTTTTATTTGTTCATTTATTTTTCCTAGTTTCCTGCCCATAGATGATAGGAAACTGTAGCATACAGGAAAAATGAAATAAACTTGTATTGAATGCCTATTATGGGTTGAGAACTGTTCTTTCAAGGCAATTTCTTTCTTTGAGTGTTTAAGAGAGGTGAAGATTTGGAAATTAAACCAGAACCATGAGACACAAAACCCGTGTTTTCTACATTATCTCTGTTAACATTTTTTCCCTTTTTTTTTTTTTTTTTTTTTACTAACCTTGACGTAGAGAAAATATGTTGGGAAAATATTCCTGAAGAATCCCGTTTTTATTTTCCAGGATCTCAAAAATCAGAAGTTATCTATAATTCATGATCTAGATTAGCACTAAATGCATATGGATATACAATCTGCTAAAGTAATTTGAAATATTATAGAAGGCCCTGTGATCCAAAGTAAGTCAATTGCCTATTTGTTTATTCAATCATAAAAAATATTAATTGAGCACTCACTGTGAACCAGACACTGTGCTATAAGCTAAGACTCTAATGGTGAACTTAACTGACACCATTCTTCCTTCATGGAATTATTGTGTTAAAGGCCTGAGAGTCCCTATAAAGGCCTGTGAGTACCTTTTAGAGTTGTGTAAATTCATAGGTTATAAAGTCCTTCCAAAACACTTTATGTAATTCTTATCTCATCTGTGTAAAATAGGTCACATTTTAACCATCTAACAGTATACTGAGCCTCAGATGTAACAGATTGAAGTATCCACAGCTTGTGTGTGGAAGTGTTAGGATAAAAACCTGAGTCCATGGCTCCAAAAAGAACTCTCCTTTCACTACTCTGCAACAAGCTCTTTTTAAAATGAAAGGAATCTATAGACTATATTAAACATTCAATATTACTGGAAGTTGTTGTCATAGGTAAACTTTGGCCAAGGGAATTCTTTGTTCTAATCCAAAACTAAATAACAGAGTGCCAGGACTAGAAAGGATTCCAGAGGTTATTTCAGTTTAAATTACTCATTTTACAAATGAAGAAACTGAGACCTGGGAAAGTTAGGTAAATTATAGCTACTCAGTGAAAGGGTCATTTGAGTTTTCTGATTGCTACTCAATGTCCTATGAGGACTTTTCCTAGCATGAGTATTTCTTATATTATAGCTTGTCCTTACTGTGTTTAATGGGGTTATATGATCAACTTTTATATTCTAATAATCCAGATCCATTTACCTGGATGAAAAATTTTGTTCTCATCTTTTCTTTTATTCATCAAAATGCCAAAGAAAGCACTTACTGAAGTATTACATATCCTAAAATGTTATTGCTCACATTTATGTTCTCTTGTTCCAAGAGGGAAAAAACACTATTAAATTATAACAAATCTGTTTGTAATGTTTTCTGCAGCTTTACGATGGCCTGAAATGTGAGCTTGATGACAGGCATCTCTAAATAAACCCACATCATTTCCTCTGCTCTCTGTGTATTTGGACAGTTGGTCAATGCCTTCACTCATCTGTAAATACTACGTGATCTGTGTTGTATGGCACAATTTGTTTCAGATCTACAAGAACACAAATCAATAACACTGCCGACCATTTTCAATGCAAGATTTGAAAGGTACTGAAGTGTGTTGGATAAATTTGCTTTATTGCGGTTATAATTTGGTATATGTGCATTGTATTTATATGCACATATATTGTTATTTCCTTTTATCATACTTTCAAATATTTAGGAAATATTATCCCCTCATTCATTTTTTTATACTAGTTAAGGAAAATATTTATTTTATTATTGTAGGAAAACTTTAACCCCAATTTTATTATAATGATCAAAATGAATGTCTAGAGACATTCTTGAAGAAGATCTTCAGAGTCAGATGTTATGGATTCAAATTCCAGATTTATCACCCATCGTTAATTGACTCTGAGTAAAAATAAACCTAGCCTTTCTTTGACTCAGTTCTATCATCTAAAGAAAAATAGGGATAATAATAAAAATAATAATAATAGCAATTGCTCCTTAAGATAATTTTGAAGAGTAAATGAGATAACCCATATGCTATTCTTTGCTCCAACCATGATACACAGCAAACATCAATATTGATTGACTACAGTAACTATGATGATCACAGTGGTCATGAAGATGGAGGACTATAACTACAATGCTAAGACTTCAAGTGCTGAAGTCAGTGACTAAACACCCAGAATTGTTTCTATACTGTATATTGAATGTACAGTGGCAAGAAATGTGGCTAGATTCTCAATGACCTCTTAGGGTAATCTACCAGGAATCCATCATGTTGGCCAAGAGTAGTAATACCAGTAGAGGAGCTAAAGAAGCAAAAAACAATGCAGTGAATTTAGAAAATTTACCAGACATGTGGATTTGTGAGTATACAGTGTTGGTCATATGCAAAATTATATAGATCCATCTCTTTCTGAACAGCATGCCAAGAACAGCTCGCGGGAGAAAAAATATTGGATGTTGTCCAAGCAGAAAGGTGAGAGTGAGGGATAGGCAGCTAAAACAATACTTTGCATACTTACTGCAGGTTAAATGCAATGTATCGGCAATGGAGGTAAGTATGGAACAGTGCAGTGGTTAAAGAATGACGGGAGATTAGAATGAAAAACAAAAGGTTACAACAGGGGGACATAGTGATCCAGCTCAGTACTGAAAAATTTCACCTAAGGAGTAGCTTGCATTTTCAAGGGCCACAATAGAAATATTATGGGATGGACAGGCTATGGATTGTCAGTTGAGGTCTGTATACATTAATGGGTTGATTTACAACTGTAGAGCTAGATCATAGTTCATTTGGCTTTCAAATCCATATCTGCTCACTTACAATCCTAAACATGTTCCACTAGGTCACATAGAAATCCTGAGCCAGACTGTTCCTAAAGAGCAGAAAGCACTTTAATAAAGATACATTATTTAACTACATAACTCCCAAGATCTGAAGATCCCAGGCTCTTTCAACAAATTGTACCAACTCAATTGTAAAATGGTTATTATGTAGGAATTTCAAAAATTATCAGCATCAACTAATTTCAAGAGCCATTCATATGTATCAGTTGTCAGTCTCTTAGAAGTACACATATACTTGAAAAGTCCTTTCAACTCCTATACCTTTCTAGGCCATCAGTTTCCATTTTAAAACCTCCTTTATCTGTAAATGTATTTGACAGCTATATTAATACACACTGCATAATCCATTATGAGACAGATCACATCAAACTTCCACTCAAGAACCTTCACTGGTTTTACAGTTCACTCTCAGTAAAAGCCAATGTCCTGAGAAGGGCTACAAACCCCACAGTCAGTTGATCTGTACTTTTTCTGACCTCATCTTTACCAGTCCCCTTTTCGCTTATGCTGTTCCTTCTTTAAAACACTATACATGCTCTTCCTCCTGATTGCTATGCACTTCTTGTGCCTAGATGTCCACATGGATGACTTCTTCACTTCCTGTAGTTCTCTGATATAACACCTAGTTACTGTAGATCTTTATTCAGAAGTCACCTTCTCAGCTAGGCCTTTGCTGGGTCCTCAAACAAACTTTTCAATGCAGTCAATGTTTCAAATTTCTTCTCCCTACTTTATGGTTTTTCTTCATTCTTAATCTTATGTAAAATATGATATACTTTACTTATTTATTTTATTAATTGTTTGTTTCTTCCAAGCAGATTATAAATTTCATGAGGTTATACTCATCTTTTTTTTTGTTCAGTGCTAGATCCTCAATGACCAGAACATGGCCTAAATTTGAAGAATACAAACATATATAAGCAAACAAATATTGGAACGAATTCTGATTCCTTTAAAATGAAATTTAATATTATGTGACTTTCCTGCAAGAGGAACAACATAAAACATGTTTTAAATTGTATAAATAGAGTATAAAACCACTCTGACATTAAATTATTTCACACTGGACTTTTATACTTAGCTAACTTAATCTTCATTAGTATCAGCACAAACATCTCTCTCCTACAAAGTGCTATATTCAGTGTTTTCCAGAAGGATTTTAACAACTATATTGTCTTAGTTTACTTAGGTTGCTAAAACAAAAATCCTATAGATTAGGTGGCTTATAAGCAATACAAATTTATTTCTCACAGTACTGGAGGCTGAGAAGTCCAAGATCAAGTTGTCAGAAGATTCTGAGTATGGTGAGGACCTACTTCTTGATACATAGTTGGATGTCTTTTCTGTGTCCTTCCATGGTGGGAAAAAATAAGGGACCTCTCTTGGCTCTCTATAAAAAGCATTAATCCCATTAATGAGGACTTCACCCTCATGACATAATCACCTCCCAAAATATCTATCTCCTGAAACCACCATTTTGAGGGGGTCAGTATTCAACATATGACTTTGGGGTATGCAAAGACTCAGACTGTTACACATATCATCATTTCTTCTTTGTGAAAGTTCACACTCCCACCTCTTTTTTATTCCAAAACCTACTTCCTTGTAAATCCAGCCAAAATTCTTTCTTTTCTAAGCACAACTCAAACAAATCCCCCTTTTTCTTCATTTCTGGACCCCTTTAGTGGGTAAACCATTCAGTTTGTAACCCTACTTTATTTATCTGAGATGAGATGTTCCTTGGTGCACCATCTTGTTCTGAAATATAATTTTATTCATATTTTAAATTGCCACTATTTACCTCTTGATTTAGTTGTGAGTCTATTGAAGTCTCATTGACACTTTACAGTTGTTTGAAATCTCCTTCATGCCTAATAGAGGGTCTTATATGTGGTATATGCTCAGAAAATATCTGTTGATGGATTTATTCCCACTGTGGCTATAGTAATGCAGTGCCTTTGGCTTAAGAAACTGTTAAAATACAATAAGATGAATAAATTGCTGGAAAATCAGACTGGGGTAATCAGAAGTAACAGCTCTGCCAACAACTGTCACTGAAAGATGAATATTAATTTTGCCCTCAATTCCGTTAGGGTCTTTCTAAGGAATACAATGAGATTCCCCTGACAGCATCTATAGGACACGAAATGAGAAGCTTTATTATTAAGTTACAGAGGCAAAGTTTTCTTCCTTTCCAATTAAAACAGCTAAACTAAACCTAATATGTTTCATAAATAGGAGGAGCCAGACAGAATTATTGGGCTAAGTCTCCTGTACTGCTAGAATATCAGCCTTTAAAAGGGTACTCTAACCCAAAGTCAGAAAGTTATGATAGTCTTCAGAAAAGCAAATTAAATAAGCTCACAAATAAGACCATGCACAGCTGGGTACTCACTTTCGTGAACTGTTTATCTCAATGTTACATCTTGCTTGTCATCTTAAAAGCATTTTTCTTCTTAAATTCTTATGTATTTCTGAAGACAACAAAACCGTATCCTAATATGGCAACAATTGCTGTAAATTTTTGTTATTTATTGAAATCATACTATTGTGTCTATTGTTCCTACTTCATTTTCAAGAATAAATTACTTGAAGTGTGGGTTAGTACATAAATATTCCACTACAAATTAAATGGTTGTCAAAAATGTTTCTGGGAAATTGCAGTGAAAATATAAACCAAAACACTGCATGATTTATAGCTGATACTCCAGCAGGATTCTGAAAATCAGAAAGGAAGAGTCCTTCCCAAGCAGCCGTGTGTGTGTGTGTGTGTGTGTGTGTGTGTGTGTGTGTGTGTGTGTGTGTGTGTATGTATCCTCCTTAGGGTTGGAGTTAATGAATGTTTAAAAGCAGAGTCAAAAGGAGAAAAAAATCCCATGGTTGTGAATGTGCTTGGATCATAAGAAAAAGGAATTGCCATTGACCTTGTTAGTTTAATTAAGTGATTCCCAATTAAGATACTAACAGAATGTTGGGAGCTAATGACATGCAAACTAATATTGGCTCAAAATGTATGCTATAATTACTGATGATGGTGATGATGATGCTGATTATGTTTTGTTACGACCCACTATTAAGCAATGCATCAAAGGGTAGAACACTCGGAAATATGCATGTTTGAAATTACACTAGAGTGGAAGCAGCAAGCAGCTTACAGCATTTATCCTTAGTGGAATATGTCCATATATCCACTCAGGGAGGGAAGAGATCAATGACGTAGCAGAAAAATAAAGCACAAAAGTGCAAGTAACTTGTCTTCTTATTAAGAAGAAACAGAAATAGCCAGGCACAGTGGCTCATGCTTGTCATTCCAGCACTTTGGGAGGTCGAGGCGAGAGGATTGCCTGAGCCCACGAGTTCAAGACTAGCCTGGGCAAATTGACGAGACCTCCTCTCTACAATAAATCAAAAAATTAGCAGGGCATGGTGGCACACACCTATAATTCCAGCTAATTGGAAGGCTGAAGCAGAAGGATTGCCTGAGCCCAGCAGGTCAAAGCTGCGGTTGCCATGAGCGCTCCACTGCACTCCAGTCTGGACAACAGAGTGAACTCTAACTCCAAAAACAACAAAAGGAGCAACAGCATAAATAAAACCACCTTAAACCCCTATAAATTAAATAACCTATATATGTGTTTAATGCTTACCTCAGTGAATATTTATTGTGTGATTATTTGCTTAGCCAGTGGAGCAATAGAAATAAATTGTGCTTATGTTTATGCTTTTTTTGGTTCTTTGCTTATGCTTTGTTTTGCTTCCATCCCACCTTAGACCTAGATGAACAGTTTTCTAGATAAAAGACTCCCAAAGAGCAAATCAGGCAAATCCAAAGATGATCAGTGTAAATAAATTCTAGAGGACATTTAGCAATTATCTAAGGATACTGATTTCACACAGTCATTGGTTAAAACACTTGTTTTCTGAAGGTAACTCATTTTCATGCATGTGTATACACAGGCTACTATTTATGGGGTATGGTCCAGAGACTCTACAGGAAATAATTTGAATATTATTTTATAGGTACGAGGACTTATTGTGGATTATAAATAAAGGAGTAATTTAATAAGGTTTACATTTTATCAAGATCACTCTGGAAACTGTATAGAAAATAAATTAAAGAAAGACATTGACTAGGGAAAAAAGATAGGATATAACTTAAGTATTTCAAGAGATAAGTTATTAGAGCCAGAATTATGAAAACAGCACTGGGAATGGAGATAAGGTAACAGGTTCCAAAACTATATAAGTAGAAGAATTGGTAGGACTTTGAATATTTGGATACTGGTGATCAATTTTTCCCTCATGTAGATTCAAGGAGGGTTATGAGATTTAGGCCAAACTATTTATTAGTTCTTTATTCCCTTAGGTCTTTCCAAATAGCCCTCACCAAAATGGGCAGGGGTTTCTGATGGAGAGAGAGGTACTATATTTTTCTTTCACTAGCATAATCTTGTCAGCCCTTTGATGATGGTAATGTTATCTATTTTTTTTTTTTTGAGTCAGAGTCTCACTCTGTTGCCCAGGCTGGAGTGCAGTGGCATGCTCATGGCCACCTCAGTGTCGACCTCCTGGGCTCCGGCGATCCTCTCTCCTCAGCCTTCCAGGAAGCCGGAACTACAGGTGCACGCTACTACACACCGCTAACTTTTGATTTTTTTAAATTGTAGAGATGAGGTCTCGCCAATTGCCCGGGCTGGTCTCGAACCCTCAGGTTCAGGCAATCCACTCACCTCAGCTTCCCAAAGTGCTGGGATTACAGGCTGAGCCACTGAGCCAGGCCATAATTTACCTCTTAATGGAGAAGGGCAATTACTTCATAAAGTACTTTAGGCAGTCAGATGTGCCTCTGTTGATACCCCGGGTGAGAAGTAAGGACAAAACCCTGAGCTGAGAGCATCCACCTAAAAATAGGGAGAGGGCCCTATGGATAATCAGAAAGAACATATGAATTCTGAGAACTTCAGGCATAGAGAACAACATTGACAGAAAAGGGAGCATTTTGGTGCAGAGTAGCAAGAGAGACAAAGATAAATAACCTAGCTACAACTTGCCATAAGCTACCACATATCTTCACTCATTTCTTGGTTGCCATTTGGCAACACCTGAGCTAAGCAAAATCAGATACTTCCCCATATTTCCACTTATGGAACTGATTGCTCTTAGCATTCTTTGATAGCAAAAGTATGTACACCTACATATTATGCTCTAATTATGTCATATGGTGCTCACATTAGTGTTTACTTCTTAGCCCTAAGCATCTTAAAGATGAGAACTGTTGTATCTTTTTTATTTTATCTATCTCTGTACCATCCATGATGAAAAAAATATATCTGTATTCTAACTTAAAATCTTTACTAAATGAATACATGGATGAATAAAATAAAGGAATTAATGAAGGAATGCCCAAACTTATTTAAATTTGCCAAATTTGGAAGTCTTTTCTGGTCTTGCTATTGAAAAATTTACATTCTTTTCAACAAATCTTCTATGTAAGCAAGGTGATATTGGTAGATAGATAGATAGATCGATAATATCTAAACATATATAAGAACTGTTCAGCAAATAGACAAAGGTATTTCTATCTTCCACAGACATGGTAAACATTGCCAACATCCATAACATGCTTTCTCTTGAAACTTAAAAATGGGTGTACCATTTGTTTCAACCGAGCAATATGGACCCTCCTGCTAGTTATTCTAATTTGAATAAACCATTTCCACACTGACTTTAGATAAATCTTCATAAAACATATAACTCTTCTTAACTTCTGTTCTTATCAGTTTAACATCTAATACATCCTCTATTTGAGGACAATATAGTAAATGGATTTTTTGAGAAAAAAATCATATAATATACTGGGGGAAATTATTACCTGGCTGGAAAGTTATATTTTGTGTACAAGAAGGAATTAAATGATAGGATTAAAAATGTGATTATTTGGCTCTTCTGTCCTTCAGTTCTTTCTTTATTTTCTGTGCAACACATGAACAGCCTTGGGGAAAATCTGATCATTGGTCCAAGTCCTGTCAATTCTTTCACTTATATAACACCTTTGGAACCTGTCATTGACTCTCTACTCCCAGTGCTATTTTCATAATTCTGGCTCTAGTAACTTATCTCTTGAATTACTTAAATTATACACTATCTTTTTGTCCCCAGTCAATTCCTTCCTTTAATTTATCTTCTATAGAGTTTCTAGAGTGATCTTGATAAAATGTAAACCTTATCAAATTACTCTTCTGTTTAAAATCCACATTAAGTCCTCATACTTGAAAATAATATTCAATTATTTCATGTAGAATACAAGGTCTTGAAGAAGAAGGCTGTTATTTTTTAAATTTTTCATCTGTTCTTTCCTCCATATAATTATTTAAGGCAGTCAGTATTCAACTGATGTCCCTTTTCTTGCTAACTTTGTGAGTGCCATTGATTCTACCTAACACATCCTTCCTCTTTCTTCATATTAATTGGCTAATTTATACAATTCAGACTCCTGGGGAATGCAAAGAGTTCTATTAGCAGGTGGAATAGACAGGTGAGTAAAAGATCTGTGAGTAGAACTCATACATGGCTTTCCCAAATCACACTTCAACTAATCAGCTAAACTTTTTATCTGTTTTACATATTGAGGTTCCTTATAGAAGTTCATTTGAATAAAGAGTTCTCTACCCTTAAAAAAAGTTTTAATAACACTGAACTTCCCTGATACCTGTTCAAGTCCTGATTATCTTGGTTGACCCACTTGCATAATGAAAGACTAAGGTGCATAAAATATTCTTGGAGATTTTCCAGTTCATATATTGGGGAACTAGGAAAACTTGAGGAAAAGGATACATCGGTAATTGTGGTATCCTAGTTAAGCATGTTTTTAAAATCATGATTGGACTATATTTCTGTAATCATTTTTATTATATTGGTATGTTTTTTTTTCTTTTCTGTAATATTCAGTAATCTATCACAGAAACAAGAATATTGGTATGTTTAAAGAGTCAGTTCTGAGCCTCTAGAGATTCCATGGACAGACTATAGAAGTGCTGTGAGATTTCTAAAGAGAGATATGAATTTTTAATTTTTAAGCATTCTCTGGGAAGAGGGCCCATAAGTTTATTACAGTCTGAAAATATCCATCATAACAAAAAAAAAAAGTTTAAGTACTGATATTTTTCAGAAAAAAAATGAAAGGCAAATGAGTAAGAAGAAATATATCTACCTTTAGAATATAAGTTTAATATAATAAAAGGCAAGAAATACTGCCATTATAAAACACTCAAATGTCATTTAATTGCTCCCCAACAATTTGAAGTTTCTCTCATTTCATTCTATCCAGTCTTGGTTCATATAAAGAAGGAATTAAGGTAAGAGCATGAACACATGGTCTATATATACTTTTGTAAGTTAGTACAAGAGATGGATAAGACTTATGTTGTTAAGCAATGACCTAGAGATCAGAGCAAAACACTTGCTTGATCACCAGTGAGGGCAGATGAGAAAGTACTGGGAGATTTATTTATCGAGTAAAAGATGCATTGTCAGATATCTCAAAGGCTGGAAAAAATTCATGTAGATTGGTCATAAGTACTTTACATTATATACGAAGTCTGACAATTAAGTTCATGAACTTGCCAATGTGTGCTTACTTTGGCAGCACTGCACAAGTAACTCGGTAAAGTTTCATAACCTTGGTATATCAATGTCTCATAGCTGTGCTTGTGTTGACATGTGGCAGTGTCTTTCTGAATGGTGTTCACTATTGTTGCTTGGCTTTTTTTTTTGCCATTGTGAGAATGTTGGAGCTTGAATTAGAGCAAAAAACAAACATTAAGTTTCTTGTTATTTCATAGACTCTAAATCTATCACATAAATAAAGATCTAAGTACAACATGTACTCATTTATAAGCGGATCCTGAATATTTACCATAATGCTATAAAAAAAAGGATTGACAGTAGGCGGACACTGCCAGTAGAGGGTGAGGGAAGCTTGTAACATCAGTAAGGGTACCCAATCTCAACCATGCAAAGTGGGGACAAAAGGAAGGCCCAAACCTTACCTGTATGATAACCACTTATATACCTAACCTTGAATTGTACCCCACAACTTTAAAATAAAATTTAAACAAAATCTTGTTGAACTTGGCATAAGTGGAAATGAAATCAGGGACATATTAGTCCAAGTTTATGGGAATAATGCCATGGAGAAAACCGCAGTGTAAAAATGGATTAAACATTTTTTCTGAGGGGAGAGAAAGTGTCACTGATGAAGAGAAGTCTGGATGACCAGTAATGAGTAGAACTGATGAAAACATTCCAAAAAGCCATCAAATTGTGTGTCAAAATCATCAACTGACTGTGAGAAGCATAGCAGACCAAATAAACATTGATAGAGAAATAGGAAAATCTTGATTGAAAATCTTGGCATTAGAAAGATGTGTGCAAAAATGGTCCTGAAAGAGCTCATTGATGAACAAAAGCAAAGGAAAGTCAAAGTTTGCCAAGACCTTCTGGGGCAGCAAGATGATGTTTTGGGCCGTGTTATCACTGGTGATGAAGCATGTTTGTACCAAGACGATCCTGAAACAAAGCATCAAAGTGCACAATGGAAGTCAGCCAACTCTCAATGACCAAAAAAGTTCTGTCAGTCCAAATCAAGAGTCCAAATGATGTTACCACCCTTTTTTGGTATCAGAGGGATTATTCATTATTAATTTGTACCAACTGGACAAAGAGTTAACCAAGCTTATTATTTGAAGTTACTGAAAAGGCTGCATGAAAAAGTTAAACAAAAATGACCCGAACTTTTCACCAACTCATGGCTCTTGCATCATGACAATGCATCAGCTTACACAGCACTATCTATGAGGGAGTTTTTAGCCAGTAAACAAATAACTATATTGGAACTCCCTCCCTACTCACCGAATTTGGCCCCCAATGACTTTTTTCTTTACCCAAAGATAAAGAAATTATTGAAAGGAAGACATTTGGATGACATTCAGAACATCAAGCGTAATATGACAATGGTTCTGATAGCCTTTCCAGATAAAGAGTTCCAAAATTGCTTTAATGGGTGGCCTAGGTGCAGGCATTGGTGCACATCTTCCCGAGGGGAGTACTTCAAAGGTGACCATAGTGATATTCAGCAATGAAGTATGCAGCACTTTTTCTAGACTAAGCTCATAAACTTGTCAGTCCTTGTATATCAATGAATATGAAGCTACTTTTAACAGAGACATATTTGTTTATTTCACTTGAATAATATCAAAACAACTGATTTTTATCATGAAGAGCATATTTAATGTACCTCTCCATGAAGGGATAACTCTCTGTTCAATATATTTCTGCCCTCTTTTTAAATTGATTACCGCCTACAGTCCATAAATAATATAACCCCTGGAGGACTTTAATCTGCAAAGGTCCCACTATGCTTCCTTTCCAATGAATTGGAGTTTGGAAACTTTAGGAATCAATCAATCAAATAATGTGTAAGTTCTTAAAATAAAAACTCATATCAGATTGGTGTGTGACTAAGTCCAGGGAAAATCAAATTTATGAGCAAGTCCCAGAAAGCGCAGAGACTGTGAGAAAGTGAGAAAACGAGCAGAAGAGCAAAATGCACTTCAATGAGAGACTAAGGCAATGACTTTTGCTTCACTTTTCATTTCCAGATGCCTTTAGAAACATGATTATTCACAGGATTACTTGTAGAAATCTTTAATTAAGCAACTTTATACTTGAGTCTTTTTTAATGTGTTCAGTTCCTTGGAACTTATTATGGTCTGATTATTTGTATCCCTCCAAAATTAATATGTTAAAATCTCAAACTTTAACAGTTGATGGTGTTAAGAGGGTAGAGGTTTGTGGAGGTGATTAGGTTATGAGGGCAGAGGCCTCAGAGTCCTCTCTTATAAAAGAGACCCCCCAAAAATTCCTTTTCTCTTCTACGCTGGGACTATGCAGTCAAAAATATAACATATATGAGAAATGGGCCCTCACCAGACACCAGGTCTGTTTTTTCTTTGATCCTGGACTTACCAGTCTCCAGAGTACTGAGAAACAAATTTATGGTTTTATAAGCTACCCAGTTTACAAGGCTTCTATCTAGCCTTGAGTACTTAATTTACATGTAGTGAGAAAATATATATAAAAATTAGAGAAGTCAGAGTCATGAAGAAATGGTGTAGTAGTTGAAAAAGAAGGATAGAAATTAGTCCTTGGTATCAAATACAAATACTTCTCATTTCTAGAAGTCTCAAAACCCAGAGCCCAGTACAATGATTATCTATTACAAACCAGCTGTATGATCACTACTCCACTAAATACTAAAGGTAATACAAAGAATGATAAGCGTGCTTCAAGTGTATAACCCCATACATATGGTATAAATGTGTGCACACACATAAACATTCATGCACACACATATATATATATATATAATATAAACAAATACAAATTAGTCTAGGGATGAGGTGGTACTGAAAATATTCCATACCTATGGGCAAAATAATAATAATAGTAATAATAGTAGTGATACTGAAATTGCTACTGAAATTACTTCTACTGGTACTACTACTTATGACACTCCTCCTAATAAAACAAGAATCTCTCTTATATTACAGCATTCTGCGATATTTAAGTGCTTTCACATCCAGTTCTTCCTCTGATTTCCTTGCAAAGCCAGTATAGAAGATATGTGTATTCTCTTTAGACAGGTGAGACGATTTAATGTAGTAAAGTCAAATACTCTGACTTCAGGTAAACTGTGTCCTTTCTATGACATCACAGAAATATTTGCATACAGTATTTCAGTTGAAGTTAACTCTAAACTGAAAACTTTTAAAATCCATTGAAAATCAGCCTTCTTTGATCTGAAGAGACTCTGAGAAAAAAATATAGCTAGAATCAGCAAAATTCATCTCATTCCTAGAAATCTTAAAATTCAGACCCTAGCACAATGAAGAAAGATTAGGTATAAAAAAATGTCTGACATCTACTTCAGCAATGATTATCTACTATATACCAACTGTATGTTCATCATTGTGCTAAGCATTGTCAGTAATACAAGGAATGATATGTATGATTTCAAGGAATTTTCTATAAGTGAACAGCAGTCAAAAAGCATATTTAAGCTTGTGATTTGCAGGACTGTGAATAATAGAGAAATTTATGAGCATAAGAGCCAATAAAGGATATAAAAAGTGTAGAATGCAATAAAACATCAAACACACTAAAGACACATTTAGGAAAAAATTATTTTATTATGTAAACATCAGAAATTATTTTCTGGATTTAAATAATATTCTTTTAGAAATCTGAATCTAATGATCAAATAGAAAATGTCTGGAAAAGAAAGATTAGCAAATACAGAATGAGTTAGAAGATAGTTATAAAAAATAATTGAAACAATTTAAACCTGAGTTGAAAAAAATGATATTGAATATATAAATGAGCACCAAAATCATACAATAATTTTCAAGTTAATTCCACCTTAAGGCCTGTGACATGCAAGTTCAATAATTTCGTAGACAAAAATAGCATACAATATTATATAGTATGACAGAATTTTGAGCTGAATTCTTGGAAAGTATGTCATTCATTTTCCTCATGTTAGACATGTAGAAACTGAGACCACAAACTGTAAAGTTATTTGCACAATATAGCAGGGCTTACCAACCAGTTTGGAACCAGAACTCAGTTATGGTGACTCTATTTTGGTTTAATCTTCCTTTTAACATCTATGTTGGTCTATATGCATCAGGTTTTTTTACAATACATCAAAAGGTAGATGTGAAACGCATGTATTATAATTTCTTTCTTTCTTTCTTTCTTTCTTTCTTTCTTTCTTTCTTTCTTTCTTTCTTTCTTTCTTTCATCTTTCTTCTTCTCTTCCTTCCTTCCTTCCTTCCTTCCTTCCTTCCTTCCTTCCTTCCTTCCTTCCTTCCTTCCTTTCTTTCTTTCTTTCTTTTTAACATTTAGCTTATTGGGAAGTCATTCTTTCTAGAAAGAGTTCCAGTGAAATTTGAATGTATTGGTTTCCTTGATATTATGATATTTAAGACAATTAATAGTGTAATTGAAAAATGAGTGCAACTCTTAAAAGCATCTGCTTTCAAAGTTAGTATTACAGGGCCTTGAAATATAAGCAGGAAATAAATACTACTGCATCTATATCCTACACTCCAAATTAGTTGAAACCGAGGACTTAGGGGGTAGAGCTTAGAATGTGGCATTATGGGGTCTATTTGGAGACTAACACAACAAGGGGCATTTTAGTGCTTAATGTAGTGAGATTAAGAAGACAAATAGTATCATATTTCTCATTTTTCAATGGATCACAAAAGGTTGAATGGTTCTCCCACAACTGCTGCCTAAGGCAACATATGAGAGAGACGTCTTGTCAGACTGAAGCCTTTCTGTTGAGGTCACCCTGTAAACAGTTAATGATGCAGAAACTCTGGGGATTCATTGAGCACATTAAACGAGTACTATAGAAATGTTCAGTTAGTGGTAGGGGAATTATGTGAATGGTGCGTTAAAGGAAACTGGACATTCAAGTCTTTCTGTATTCAATGAGATGTTCATAATTAATTTCCTCTTTTCTCAGCACATGTAACAGTTTGACTATCACTTTTTATTATAAGCATTAAAAGTGAAACCAAAGGTCACACAACATATTAACTTCCCAGTCTGGTTGAATGAAAGCCATTTGAGTTGCCAACTTCCTTTAGATTAGCTGGTCAGTTTCAGAAAGTCTCTCTCATTTAATGCTGCCATAAACATGTAATGAACAATCATTGGTGTTTTATTTTCATCATAATCCCCATGCTCATAACTTTCAGTGAATATGTGTTGTGTCTGGACCATTAGAAGTACAATGTAAATATATCTATATTATATTAATATTCAATACATTCTTATTTTGCACATACATATACATTCTTATTTATATGTGCCATGAGTTATTAACATTTTTTACAAATATCAATCAGAGTTAGTAAAATCTTTTTATTATACAGCCTAAAATCTCTTGTTATCAGAATACTTTGGTCCTCATGACACACTCATATTCTCCTTTAGGATTTCAACAACTAACCCGATTTTTTTTTCTTTTCTCCATTTACTGCATGTTTCTCTTTCAGTCAATAGACATATTGATGATCCATCTGATAATGTAATATAACTGTTTCTCAATTGCCTCTGATTAGATGATCTTCAACTCAAGTCCATGAATACAGCCATAATTGGATCCACCTCAATTGGAAACATTTCCCCTTTTGAATTTTGAATTAGGAATATTCCGTTAAAATGACAGCTTTCTCAATTTTTAACCTCTTCTATTTTGTCTGTAATATGAAGTCTGTAATTTACTCCCATTGTGACCTATTTCTGTTAAATTTTTCTCTATTTTTGGGCTGCCTCATTCTGGCTTCATTTGCTCCCCACAACTACCAATTTTCTAAAAGCCACAGATCACATTTCAAGTTGAAAATATCCTAGAATCACATCTTCTTTGCTGTCATTGAGTTAGGCTTCTGAAACAATCATTTTACATGGGAAATTGGAAGTGTAAATCTAACAAACTACTCAACTGTGATTGTCAGTCCTGTACTACCCTTCTACCATCATCGTCATTATTATTTATTTAGCTTTCATTGTGTTTGTTTCTATACTAACAGTTTTGTATCTGTTATTCCATTTAATTCTCACAACAACTCTGTGAGGCTAATACTATAGTATTCATTTTAAAGATAAGAAAATGGAGGTTTAAAATGATTAAATAACTTACTCCAGATCAAAAATGTAATCAGAACTAATGCAGGGTTTCAAACCCAGGTGTGGCTATACTATACAACCTGACAATGCAGCTTGACCTTTAAAGGGTTAAGTTGAAGCTTTAACTGTCATCAAAACAAAAAAGATACTGATAAAAGTTGTTAGCATGTATTACGCCATTTCTTCACAGAAATGAGGTTTTTCTTAACACTGGTATAATGGTGTTAAAACCAAATATCAGTTCAGGCAATTAGATGTCACGTTTATAGAGAAATATCTAAGAAAACTCAGTAAGTAAAAAAATATAGATATACAAGTAAAATAATGTTCTTTTATTCATGTTATAAATACATTCTTTACGTAACATTAGAATTTACAAAGGGATAATTTTAATTAAAAATTCGTTTGGTTTACAGATTAGTAGTAAATCTACATAAAGGGGCAGATACAATAAAAGATGAACATCAAGAGGACTGGCAAAATGAAGATAAACCCTATTTAGTGAACAGGGTAGTTTTCCAACATTTTAATCCCCTAAAATACTTTTTACATACTAATTTTTCTTAATAGTACCTTTCCCCATTAAGTTCTAGTACCAAAGATATGCTGTGTGTCTATTTTTATACTGATGGCACTTTGAAGAACCATAAACTGTTGTAATATTTGAGATTTTTGTCACTCCTTAAGTATGAATTTCACCACCTGGAAGGTAATATGACCCCTGTTGAAAATGCATGTTTTAATATTATAAGAACATGTGCTGGTATTTAATGTTAACTTGTATATCAAACTCTGTTTAATAATCATGTAATTCTATTTTATCATCAACTAAACAGTTTTCATATTTTCAAATTTTTTTGTGTGAATTTGGTTGGGACTATTAATTCATACACTTCATATCTGTCCTTTATTAAAATTGTTTTATCCTGGTTATAATGTGTACCAGTAAGCACATAATTCAAGTAATAAAAGATTAAATAGACTAAAAGTATAAAATACACCCTTCAATGTTTTGGGTGTGGAACTGGGTGTGGCATCAAATTTCTAAAATATCAGAAATTAACATTGTCTCTCACTGAGAACAAGTCACAATTTGAAGAACTAGTAAAAAATGTCGATTGCTTTTATCTGACTGTAATTTATATCAATCCAACAGTATAATAAACGTCAAAGTAACCTCCACACAATGGCAAAAATAAGGCATAAAATGCAAACTCGATATCCTGTAATTGTGTCCCGGCTGGAGCCCTGGAGATTGTCTCCAGACTTGTAATACAATCAGGTCTGGGGAAATACCATGAAAATGTTTTCTTTCAATCACTTGTAATTGGTATTCTTAAAGTAAAGGGAAGAAAATAAAGGGGATGGGATCTTTCGATTTGCTGCTTTTGTTTGGAATTGCTCCAAATCACAAGTAACTATAGGACAAATTGACATCTTCTCGGTTGAGTTGTAACCTTTTCCTCCTCCATTTCTTTCCATGTTTGTAAACAAATAGCTCTGAGCCAGGACTTTCTAAAGTTAGCCTGAAACCAAACTTCCATTCTGGCACTTAAGGTTATACATAATCTGACCTCACTTTCACATTTTCCAACTGTATATCTTGTTCTTCTTCATCATAAAGGTTTAACTATTTCTCTAGATTTCTTTCTCATTATTCCCTGAATGTGCCATGTTAATGGCCACCATGGCAATCTAAGCTCCTTTTTATTTCCTGTCATTATTTTGGTATTCCCTATGGGATGGCATACTCACTTCTGAAGATCATTTATTAAGTCAATCTCAAAAATTTCACACTGATCCACCTCTTCTCTTCCTAATAATGTATTTATTTATTTATTTATTTATTTATTTATTTATTTATTCCCCTCAGCTGCTTCACATATCTTGATACAGTAGGTATTCATTTGACCAGTAAATGTTTAGTGAGCCTTACATTGTTACTGGACATCAGGAATAGAATAGGGAACAAAACAAAGCCAGAGTCCTACTACCAAATGTTTCATGTGCCAATGGAAGGAAATGAACAATAAAAAATACAATAAGCAAAGTAGCATATATAAAAATGAAAATAAAATATAGTATGCTAGAGCAAGCATCAGTAAACATTTTTCTGTAAAGAGCCAGATAACACAAATACTCATTTTTTTCCCTAGAAGTATAAAAGCAACCATAAGCTATATATATATAAGGAAAAAAGTGAATGTGGTTCTGTTCCAATAACACTCAAATTATGAACACCAGGATTTCAATTTAATAAAATGTTCCCATGTTACAAAATAATATTCTTTTCATTAAAAAAATGTAAAATGTAAAGAAATATTTTTAGTTTGTGGGTCATATGAAAAGTGGAAGTGGCTGTGATGTAATCTTTGGGCATAGCTGATGATAATATATAGATAATAGTAAATGCTAAGGAGAAAACTAAATCAGAGAAGTGGGGCAAAGACTGATGGCAGCATAGAGAGATGCTGCAGTTTTAGAGATAGTGGTTGGTAAGTCCTCACTTAAAGGTGACATTCAAATAAAGAACTGAAAGAAGATGTATAAATGTCACTTGATGATAAAACATTTAAGATATAAATGATTTCCTTAATTTCCTAAAGTTTTGTAATTCATTCTATCACAGTCTCTACCTAATTTATTATTTTCACAGATTCTTTACCTAAGATCTATGAACACAGCCTTCACCCATTAGCCCCCAGATGGGCCTGTGCATGAGAAATAATTTCATAAAAAATGGTTTTAGCCCATTTTTTAAGTTGTCCTTTCACTCTGTTGATTGTTTTACTTGCTGTACAGAGGTTTTTTTAGTTTGATATAACCCCATTTGCCTATTTTTGCTGTTGTTGTCTCTGTTTTTTCTTACACATAAAATATTTGCCTAGACCAATGTCCTAGAGGATTTGCCCTGTATTTTCTAGTAGCTTTATAGTTTGGGGTTTATATTTAAGTCTTTTATTCATTTTGAGTTGATTGCTATATATGGTGAGAAATAAGGTATCTAGTTTCATTCTTCTGCATATGGGTATTCAGATTCCCAGCACCATTTATTGAACAGAATGTCCTTTATCCAATGAGTGTTCTTGAAGCCTTTGTCAGAACTCTATTGGGTATATATACATGAATTAATTTCTGAGTTCGCACTTCTGTTCCCTTGGTCTATGTGTCTGGTTTTATGCCAGTGTCATGCTGCTTTTGTTCTATAGCTATGTAGCATATTTTAAGTCTGGTAATGTGATTCCTCCAGCTTTATGTTTTAATTTTTATTTGTTCATGATTGCTTTTATGACTTCATACAAATTTTAAAATTTCTTATTCTATTTCTTCATAAAGAATGCTGTTGGTATTTTATTAGGGATTACATTGGATCTGTACATTGATTTGGGCAGTATTGTTATTTTAACAATATTAATGCTTCCAATCTATGAACAGCATATGTTTCTCCATTTGTTTTCATTCTCTTCAATTTCTTTTATCAGCATTTTGTAGTTTTCCTTGTAAACGTCTTTTACCTTCTCAGATATTTTAGTTTTCGTGGCTATTATAATGCATTGTTGATTTCTTTCTTAGCTAGTTCATTGTTCATGGCTACAAATGATATTCATTTTTTATGTTAACTTTCTATCCTGTGACTTGACTGAATATGTTAATCAATTCTAAGAGCTTTTTGGTTGCATCTTTATTATATATATATAAATTATATATGCATCTTTATTTTATATATATATATAATAATGTCATCTTCAAATAGGGGCAATTTCACTTCTTTTTCAATTTTAATGCTTTTTTTTTCTTTCTCTTGCCTAATTGCTCTGGTTGGGTCTTCTAATACTACGTTGAATAAGAGTGGCTAAAGTGAACATACTTGTATTGTTTCAGTGCTCAGAGGAAAAGCCAATGCTTTTCTTCATTCAGTATTATGTTGGCTGTGAACCTGTCACATATGACCTTTAATGCACCAAGGTAAAATTTTTTCCATACCTAACTTATTTGAAGTTTTTATTATGAAGTAATGTTGAATTTTATCAAATGGGCTTTCTGCATCTGAGATTGTCATATGGTTTTTGTCTTTTACTCTTTAGATGTGATGTATAACACTTATTGATTTGCATATGTTGAACTATCCTTGCATTCCTGAGATAAATCTCACTCGATCATGGTATACCATCTTTTTGATATGTTGTTGAAATCTATTTGCTAGTTTGTATTGAGGATTTTTGTGTATATGTTCATCAGACATATTGGCCTGTAGTATTCTTTTCTTGTTAAGTCCTTAACTTACTTCAGTATCAAGGTTATGCTGGATTCATAGAATGAGTTAGAAAGAGTTTCCTTGCCTTCAATTGTCTGTAACAGTTTAAGAATTGGTATTAATTCTTCTCTAAAGGTTGAAGGTTAATATTCAGAATAAAGGGAGATAACACATATCAACACCAAAAATACATAAGCAATCCAGTATTAAAAATAGGCAAAGTTTTTGAAACATTTCTTGAAAGAAGACATACAGACAGTCAAAAAGTATATGAAAAAATGCTTGGCATCACTGTCATCAGGGAAATGCAAATCAAAACCACAATGATGTATCTTCTTGCCATAGTTAGAATGATTTTTTTTTATTATAAAGATTTGGGGTACAATTCAGGTTTAGGTATGCAAACAGTGATTATGCAGGTACCCTTGTTGATGGGGTATGCCCCTCCCTCCCCTAGCAGTTTCCCTCAACTGCCAATCCCACCCCCTCCCCTGATAGTTTCCCACTACTACCAATTCCTTTCTTATAGTATTATTAAAAAGACAAAAACAAAACAAAACAAAAAACAAATACTGGCAAGGATGTGGAAAAAAGGGAGCTCTTTAAAAAAAATTTTTTAAGATGTGAGGTATAACTCAGGGCTAGGTATACAAGTGATCATAATGCAGGTAAAGTCTGGGTACACTTATTGATGTTATGTGTCTCCCTCCCTACCCGGCAGTGTCCCACTACTGCCGATCAAGAAAAGGGAACATTTATACATTGTTGGTGGGAACATACAGTCACTATGGAGAACAGTATGTAGGTTTTTCAAAACACTACAAATAGAACTATCATATTATCCAAAAATCCCAGTACTGGGGATTTATTTAAAGGAAATGAAATCAGTATATTGAAGAGACATCTGCACTCCCATGTATATTGCAGCACTATTCCCAATAGCAGAGATATAATATCAACCTAGGCTTTCAACAACAGTTGAATGGACAGCAAAATATGTTGCACATGCTTGATGAAACACTATTAAGCCATAAAATAAGAATGAACTTCTGTCATTTGTAGCAACACAAATGGACCCGAAGAACTTTATGTTAAATGAAATTAAATATGAATGAATAGAAAGCTAAACATTACAAGTTCTCACTAAGATGGAAGTGAGAAAAAAAATGTCGATATCATAGAATTAAGAGGTATCATATAGAATACTAGAGGCTGGAAAGGATAGAGGGAGGAGGGAAAAGGGAGAGATTTGTTAAAGGATATAAAATTACAATAAGATAGGAGGAATAAGTTCTGGTATTCTATATCACTGTAGGATGACTATAGTTAACAATAATATATGGTATAGTTTTAAATAGTTAGAAGGAGGATATTGAATGTTTCAAAAATATAGAAAAGATAAAATGGGATGAGAAGATGAATATGCTACTCACATGATCTCATTATCATATGTATCAAAGCATAGCTATGTGTCTCATAAATATGTACAATTATCACATGTCAATTAATAAAATAAAATAAAATCATTTTTTAAATGTGAAAAGTGGTATTATCTATAAACTTGTGTGTTTTGCTTGTATATTTAATAATATCCTGAAAAGGGCTCCATAGCTTCACCAAATAAACAAAGTGTTCATGAAATAAAATTATTTGAAACTCTTTAAAGGTCAAGGTTTATTAAAAACTGCATAATGAAAGACTAAATGAAGGTTTGGAATTGGAATCATGAGTTTAGGATTATTAACTCCCCCTAAGTATCTGGGTGGCCCTATGAAAGGACATCAAATTCCCTTTATAATGCATATGTACCTAAACAAATATACTCCAGGACACTTTGACTGCTCACCTCTAAAAGTAGTCTAGAACTCTTTCCTTTTGCCAACTCCAAACTAGCATGCTGAGTTCCAACTCCAGCTTTTATCTTCACTAACTGACTCTTAACAATGTCTCCATCTGACTCGATAAGTCACTCTCATAATTAGTTTAAAACCCTCTCCTCTGACCTACTCCAACCACTGACAACCTGCCATGTTTACATTACTGGTCTGGATTTACCACCTCTACTCAAAACATATTGATGCTATCTGATCATGTTTACCACATACTATGTACCAGGCATTGAATTACACTCCCTACTTCATTACCTTATTTTGTCCTAGTAACTGCCTTAGAAATAGCCAGGCTATTAGTCTTATTGGCATTTTACAGTGAAGTACACGAAGGCACAGAAACCTAAGTAGTTAAGTGGTAAGGCTGGGATTTTGACTTAGGCATTTCAGCTAAAGAGCCTATGATCTCAATTGATATTCATGATGACATCCAAAGTAAATAGTTACGTAATATTTGTGAGAAGTAAATATTTTTTGTTAAATCAAAGCAACAATATATTAAAAAGATAACACATCATAACCAAGTAGGATTTAGCCCCAAAATACAGGGTTTATTTAAGATGTGAAAACAATGAAGGTAGTTCACAGTACTAGCAAACTGTAAAAGAAACGTCATGATCATCTTAACTGATGCAGAAAAAAAAATTTGACAAAGCTCAATATTCATTCCCAATAAAAATGTTCAGCAAACTAGTAATACAAGAAAATTTTCTTAACACAATAAAGGATAGCTATGACAACCTACAAATAATATCATACTTGATGAAATTCTAAATGACTTATTTTAGGATTAGTAAAAAACAAGGATGTCTAATCTCACCAGTTCTATTCAAGGTTGTACTGGAGGTTCTAACAGCACAGTCAATACAAGGAAATAAAATGCTTCGAGATTATAAAGGAAGAAAAAAAATCATATTTATTCTAAGATGATGTAATCCGAAATATAGAGAAAATTTGATAAAATCTACCAAAAATATTATTTATATTTTTATTAGAACTAATAATTAACTTTAGTATTCATAGTTATCTGCCCAACCAAGAGGAAAGGAAATATATACATGTACATATAAATATATACATATATAAATGTATAGACATATGTATGTATAAGTACATATATATGCACATATAAATATGCAGAGGTTCCCCAAAACTTTATACATATCTTAAGTATGACATTCACTCAAAACATGGTGTTAATAAAATGAAAACTAGCATCACCATACAACAGTCAAAGAAAAGGGCAGAAGCATGATTGAGAAAATGTCATACTACACATTGCTATCATAATTTAATTCAACTTCAAAAAGTAATACACAGATAACATCTCTTAAAATGTGTATAAAATTTTGGCACCCCCATTATATATATATACACATATATATATGTGTGTGTATATACACACACACATTATGTATATATATAATATATATGTATGTTTATATATATGCAAAGTCTTGTACACATATACATTATTTATACATATATTTGTATATGTATGCAAAGACTTGTACACAAATGTTTATCACAGTTCTTCATATTTGAAATAGATTCACACTAGAAATAACCCAAATACTTATCAACAGAGGAATGAATAAACAAATGACAGTATATTTATATAATAGACTGCTCCTCAACAGTGAAAAGAAATGAACTATTGCTCTTCACCACATGGGTGAATTGCAAAATAATTATGCTGAGTGAAAAAATGTCATGCCAAAGGAAGTACATACTCTATGATTTAATGTATATAAAAAGCTATAAAATACAACTAATCTTTACTGACATATAGCATCTCAAAAGTTGGTTCAGGAGGGAAATTGGAATGAACAAGAGAAAGGATCACAAAAGGACACAAGGAAACTTTGAGAGATGATGACATATGCATTATCTTAATTGTGATGATGGTTTCATAAGTGTATACATATCCCAAATTTGATTAAATGTCATACTTTAAATGTATGCTGTTTATTATATGTCTATTATACTTCAATAAGACTGTTAAAATGTATATCTATTCTCAGTTAATTACATACTTGTTATTAATAATATCTGATGACTTGCCATACTCTATGGTATACCTACATATTTCAGAGTCATTGACATTACTTAAAAATTGTTACAAGCTACATATAAATTCTAAAGGAAGCTCATTATCATATTCAGATATATTTATTCCATGTGCATTGCTCCTCCACAGTGATGTCAACAGCATAATTGGTAGAATAAACAAATTGAAATCAAGGGTCTAGTCTCTAAAAATATGTTGACTTTAGCTTAAATGAGCAATGACTATTAGATAAATCATTAGTCCTCTTCAAAATTAGCATAAAAATTATCCATAACACTTATTTTTTAAGGAGTCAGATTCCCCAGAGGCATAAAAGAAGCACTTATTTAGCATTTCAGGAAGCTATATTAACCACGATACTCAATAAATTCCTGCTTCAAGGTACCAAAATGTAGCCTGTAGGAAAAAAAAAAAGAAAACTACTTTCAGAGCTGCATAATTTACTTCTAGGAATTCATTCCAAAATGTCTTAATTGTTTTCAAAATTTTCAAGACACAGAAAATATAGTTAAAAATTTATATAATTTCCTTCTCTCTATAGCACATAGTTTTAATAAAAAAGAATTTTTTCTCATTAATCTGTTTTAGAGAAGAATAAGTCTGTATTTGATTTTTTTAAAAAATCATAATCATCATCAAAGCCTAGACTTTTAAGACTGGAGAAGTCTTAGAAATCAGCTAGTTCAATTATCCATTTTAAAGATAAAAAAATTGAAACCTGCAGTGATGTGCAAAACTGATTTACTGAGATAACAGAAAATAGAAACTAAAACTCAGAGAATACTTGCCTCATTCTTTTTCTGTCTTGATGATTAAGAGAAAGAAAGAAGATAGATTTTAAGATTTAAGAAAAAAATTTCCCCTGAGCCCGTGGGTTCGAGACCCGCCTGGGCAGTGAGACCTCATCTCTACAATAAATAAAAAAATCAGCCGGGCGTCGTAGCACATGCCTGTAATTCCGGCTACTCGGAAGGCTGAGGCGGAAGGATCACCGGAGCCCAGCAGGTCGAGGCTGCGGTGGCGGGGATCGGGGATCTGTCTGGGCGACAGAGTGAGACTCCAACTTAAAAAAAAAAAAAAAAAAAGAAAGAAAAAAATTTCCTGTGTCCTTGAGTTCTTCAAATTATTATTCAAAGAACTAGGCTATCTATTCCATAAATGAACTGCTTTCAGTATCCTTCAATACTACAGACTTCATGCATACTTCATTTGTTAAAAAATGTCATGAATATTAAATAATTGACAGCTGCATGCTTTGGTCCATGCCTAAAGCAAGCACCAGGTATATTAGGAACAGCATAGTTCTACAAAGAATAGAAGGTGAGAGCTAATTAAATCCTGGAGAACTCATCTACAGAGATTGAGATGCCCTCTGGCATTTGTTAACACCAGGCAAAAGCCACTAATTATAGCCACATCCTTCATGCCACTGAAGTGCTAAGGACCAGCGTGGTGTGCTTTTCTAAGTCTGTAATTTTATCAGGAAATGTGAAACAATCAAGGAACTTGACAGGTGTCATTTTACTCAAGTGGAATTACTTTCAACAATCCTAAAAGAAAATGCATTTTCTCCATTAGATCAAATTAAACAATGAGAATGCTTTCCTCAGCTTCTTCTTGTTAGTTGGTAAGAAAGCACTAGAAGGAATGACTTCTGCCCTGAAGGACTGACAGTTCAGATGACTGTGCAGTGCACCACATCTGAAGCATGATGCATCATCAGTAATTGATGGATATTATGGAATGGAAAACAATAACATTTAATTCAACTTAGAACATATTTACTGAGTCCTTATGCCAGGCTGATCTCTAAGCTTGATCTTTTGGATGCAAAGTATTCTAGGTCAAAAGCCTATAATTCTGTGACTTCAAATTATACATTTCAATAAAGACTTCCCAATGTTAACTCTATGTCTGCATTTAAAAAGATAGCTAATTAGTAGGTGTGGCTTCAAAAGTGCTTGGAGTGATGAGTTTGTCCGTGGAATATCAGTCTTCTGCCTAGGATGATGCTAAACTGAGATTCTCTAAGATTTTCAAGACTGTAAAAGCCTGGGAGATTACCAAATTCCCACTGCTCATTGCAAAAAGGAGAATCTCAAGCTCAAAAAGTTTGTCCAAGTTCATTAATCATGCATAATGTTGATGGCAGAGTCAGGCAGAATATTCTGATTTTTTGCAAATGTTTTTCACTACCTTGTTTGATGTTTTCACAATATTTTTTCTTTATGTTTCAGCACATGCTCATCTTTTTAATCATGAGACAATTGATAAGTGCCTGAATTAATACATTTTAAGACACAATGTTATTTTAAATTCAATTTAAAAATCTTAATGTTAAATAATTGCATACAAACATTAACCAACTTATATGCAACTCATTTGTGAGAAGATTATGACAAGAGACTATAGAGTAAATTAACTTGAATTGTAATTCCCGCTACAACTCTTATTACTTGAGTGATTTTGGTCAAGATACTTAACATTCCTATGCCTTAGTTTCTATGTATTTTAAATGGAAATATGTTATGTTAAAAAACAGGTTGAAGGGCAACCCCCTTGGGTCCCCTCCTGCTGTGGGAGCTTTTCTGTCCTCTTAATAAATCTTTTCAAAAAAAAAAAAAAGCCAGGTTGAAACAAATTCTGTATTTCAAACATGTTACAATATCCGGCTCCCAATACAGACCATATCTATCTATCTATCTATCTATCTATCTATCTATCTATCTATCTATCTATCCACACACACACACACACACACACACACACACCACACACACACACACACACATTTATAGTTATATAAAACAGCAAAGCAAAAGGTTTTTTTTTAAATATACAGAGAAAGGTAGAGTTTTCAAATTCCAAACTTCACTTAAAACTCAATTTCATTCTAAATGAAAACTAAATAAGCTCTGTAAGGTGAACAACGTCATGCCAAATTCCTAACTCCAATTTTTATAAAATCACATTGCCAAAATTGGAATCTTCTAAAATGACCTTCTGTCATTGTCATTCTGAAAACTGCTGAATAGTTACAATATTCTTGGGCAGGAGAAATTTAAGAGATTCACACTTCCCTCTACATGCTGTGTTTCATAAATCAGTTTTTGCTAACTTAGAAACTATGCCAAAAATTAGATGTGTCATGAGACATATTGTCACTGTATCACAAGACACAGTGAATAAATATTTGTTGATAGAAAAGGTCACTGATTATTAACTGATGCTTACATCAGACAGAGGCTTAAGTGCTTTGTGGGGGAAACGTTATTGCATAATAATGGAAACTAGACAATATTTGAAAATCAGTATTGTATAAATGTAGCACACAAAAATTGTGGAGATTTATATTTGAAGAAAAGTACCACAACTTAGTGAGTTAAGTATTTAATATAAAGTATTTCAAATAACTACAAATAAAATAAATTAAAACAAATAAATCAAATAAAACAAAATAAAAATAAAATGAAATGGAAAGAAAAGTCAACAATTTCAAAGAAGTGTTGTTTGTAAAAATCTATTAAAATAAGCAAATTTTTAGTAAAATTGACCAAGGAGTAAAATATGAAGAAATAGATAATATTAGTACTTGAAAAGCAGCTAAATACAGAGAGATTTCTTTAAAAAATACAGAAAGCAATATTACAAATTTGAAAACTTATACAAAATGAAAAATTTTCTTTCAGATGCAACCTATCAAATTTTGCACAGGAAATTTTTAATGTCATAGTCTTATGACTTTTAAGGATTTGAGTAAGTTATGGAAAAATCAATCTATCAGCAGTAATAAATAAGACTCAAAGTAGTTTGGAAATGTTTTGCCTCATAACCAATGAATAGATAATACCAACATTATCTAAAATCTTACAGAAAAAAACTTTTAAAGACTATTCTGTATCCTATTCTCTTAAGAATTAGATGCTTGACTAAATAAACTTTCCAGAACCTCATGTGGAACTAAATAAGCAATACTGTACTTTTTCCAGGTTACCTCAGGCTAGAAGAAATATTTCAGAGAAGACTTTTTAAAAAAAATATGAATTTCAATTTAGAATCTGAACACACAGCTGATTCTTCCACCCTGAATAATATGGTCTTCTGTCATTATTGTTTTAAAGACTTCTAGGTGGCCACAAAAGTGCTGGGCAGAGGCAATTTGGAATAATTGTTTCTCCTTCTGCATATCATGATTTCAGGAATTAGTTTGTTTATGCTAACTTAGAAACTATGCAAAAATTAGTGGCTTACAACAAGCCTGTGGATAGATGGAGTGACTACTGGATTGAGTCAGTTCAGCTGGGGTGAGTGGTCTATGATGGCCTTTCTCCCATGACAGTAGGTAGGGTGCTTGGGCTTCATAGCCTCTAATGGTGTGACTTGTCTCTGCTCCATGTGGTGTCTCACTTCATGCCTTGTCTATTTTTGTGAACATGGCCGTCCCAGGTCCTAAAGAGCAACAATAGACAGAAAAAAGACTGAAATGCAAGCACTTTACAACTCTCACTGACCAAAGCAAGTTGTAAGGATAGCCTGGAATGAGTGTGAAGGGGTACTGTCAAAGGGCACAGATGGGGAGGAGGAAATAATTTATGTCAAATAAATGCCAAAGGTTTATGCCAAAGAACAAAATATATAATATTTATTAAAGATTCTAGTCGGGGCTGGTATACTGAAATAAATCCCATCTCCAGCCAAGGGCATTCTGTACATAATTACTATTTGGCATGTTGATTTAACATCATCAATTTCAGTTCAAATTATTTACTGACAAATTGTCTGTACTCTAATACATACAAGAAATATATATATGTATATATTCATTCATGGACTTTGTTGAGCCTGAAATCATGTTGAGACAAGATACCATCATTTTAAAAGTTGAAAAATCCTCACAAAGCATTAATTGTTCACAAGCCGTGGGGAGAGGTGGAGAGGGGTAGAAAATACTTCATTGAAGAAGTAGCACCTGAGTTAAACCTTGAAGAAAAACCAGACATTTTCTAGACAAGAGAAAATTGGGGCATATTCTGGAAAAGAACAAAAAATTAAAAGTTGTGAAAGTGGGAGTGATCTTGTCACAGCGGATTTGTGATCAACTGCTTTGACATGCAGCGGGGTAGGGAATAGGAGCAAGGCAGGTACTGTGTCAGATTATAGAGGACCAGGCTCTCTCTCCTCTGCTGATACCACCTCAACTAGGGCTGATGCCAAAGGCCAGAGCTTCTACTCCTCTTCTCTATTTTTTTTTTTCCCAACTATTTTAACCACAGTATTAAAGAACTAAGCAGGTTGAAAACATGGGCAGTAAAAGAATTTCCTACATGAGCTTTTTTTTATTAGGTGATATTTGACAAGAATCAGGATACATGAATCCTTTGCTACTGATTTCACAGACTGCTAGATTGTGTGATAATATAAACAGAGAAGACGTTCTATGCAAATCATGTTCTATATTGTTCTAAGACTCTTGCTCCCACATGCTATGCAGGGTGCCCCTCCATGCAACCACTCTTGCTGAAATGAACTGAGCTACGTAGAACTTAGAGACTCCTTCTTCCCATCCTTCAAAGAAACAAAAGCTTATACTACAAAGAATGAAAGGCCTCTTTACATTTGTTCTCTTAGACTTTCTAGATCTTAATAAAGGTCAACAAATCCTAAGCTGTATGTAACAGTTCTCCCAAAGATAAAAGCATGCCCGATGTCTTCTGGATTCCCTATGCCTTCTAAGGAGGTGTTCTCACCTGCTCCCCACCCTTTTCTTCACACAAACAGAGTAGGAAGTACTGCAAAGAGGTAAGCCAAAATCATGGCCAGTTCCAAGGGCCTAATTCAGGAAATTTGGCAGAAATTCAAGATTTTGATCCTGTGTTTTATTTCCCAGAATCAAGACATAATACGCATAGACATGGTTCCTGCACACAGTGTTTCTACTCTGTGGGTAAGAAGTGAGATGTATGTGATTCTCAGAGTTATAAAATAGTTGGATGGAACCTTTAGGACAATGTTAAAGACCAGGTGGTTTAGAGTGTTGACTTAAATCCTTCTTCTTTAGGGGTTCTTCTGCCTGACCCTCCAAAGTATGAAAAGAGAAAACTATGACTTGTCATTTGAGAAAACATTCCTTGTAATTCCTGCCTTTTGTTTCTGTTGAGAAGATGACACTAAGAGTTCCTATGGAAATGTAGATCATCTTCTTCTTTTTTTAACCTTAAAATAGTAAGTATGTGCTTATTGTTAGAACAAACAAGGGCACAATTCTATAGTACTTCCACCACATATATAAAAGCAACTGTCTTAACATTTTACATTTGGAAGAGAGGAAATAGGAAATGCATGCATCCCTCAATAGTGAAACATAAACCATAGGACTTCCTCAATGAGAAAAACATTGGCATAGGTCCCTGTTACCAAGGCTATCAATGTGGGATCAATTTGAGAATGCTATGCTTCCTAGCCAATTTATCCTTGCTGCTGGTGCTTACAAATGCTTCATATTTATGAACAAGCTAATCATTATGCTCGGCCAGTATCTGCCCCACATGGGCATAATCAAGTTTCTAGCCTATCTACCCAATTTTTCTAGTCACAATGTAACCTCAACAGCCTTCTCTCTTCTTAATCTCTAGTCTGTTGGGAGCCAGCCATGGAGACTCACTGAGCATTAGGGATCAGGAAGGGCCGTTGACCCCGAGACCACTAGGATGCGTTTGGGAGTTATTTGATCCCATTTCGCATTTGTTGGGATATAATTGTACATAGTAATCTCCAATAATCTTTTATATATCTGTGATACAAGTTGTAGTGTCTCCTCTTATATGTCAGATTTATTTGAGCCTTCTCTCTCTTTTATTCTTAGTTTGTTTAGCTAAAGGTTTGTCAATTATGTTTAGCTTTTCAGAAAATTGACTCTTGGTTTTATTTTTTCTACTGTGCTTATTGTCGTCATTTTTTCCCCTCTTATCTTTAAATCTTTATTGTTTATTCCCTTCTACTAATTTTGAGATTAGTTAAATTTTTGTTTTTTCTAGTTACTTGATGTGTGAAGTTAGGTGGCTTATTTTAAATTTTTTTCTTTATCTAGGCATATATTGCTATAAATTTTGCTCTTAAAATTTGATGTGTCCCATAAGTTTTGATATGTTTTATTTTACTTTACATAGTAGTTCTAAATTGTAAGCAACTCAAATGTCTGTCAACTGGCAAATGGTAACAAGCTAGAATACTGCCATATAGCCACTATTACTGAGCTCTAAAAAGGAAAGAACTACTGATACATAACAATATGAAGAAATAAGTTTCAGTATTGAAACTGAAAAATGATGGAGACATTGTGATAGCCATGGTCAGTTGCAAAAAAATTATGAGAATTCAGAAAGAATAAATGAGCAAAGGTAGACCATTGATAAAACAAGAAAGAATAACAGAGCCTGTGTGCAGAGAGAAGATATAAAAGAGGAGATAATAGAGTTTCAAGAGATGCCTTTGTTATAGTATTTTTTTCTCCTGGGCTCCGGTGATCCTTCTGCCTCAGCCTTCCAAATAGCTGGAACTACAGGCACGTGCTACCACGCCTGGCTAATTTTTGATTTTTTTATTGTAGAGATGAGGTCTCGCCAAGTTGCCCAGGTGGGTCTCGAACGCGCGGGCTCAGGCAATCCACTCAGCCTCCCAACTTCTTTCTAATAACAAATTAACCATTTTATATAATTCCTTTCATCCTTACTCTTCCACAGAATCTTCCTCTTCAAACAACATTATCACAAATTCATGCTGTTTTCTTTCTTTATTTATTTTTTTTGAGTCAGAGTCTCACTCTGTCACCCATGCTGGAGTGCAGTGGCAGGCTCTGACCACCCCAGCATCAACTTGCTGGGCTCAGACGATCCTTCTGCCTCAGCCTTCCAAGTAGCCAGAATTACAGATGCGTGCTACCATGCCTGGCTAATTTTTTGATTTATTGTAGAAAGAAGGTCTTGCCAAGTTGCCCAGACTGTTCTTGAACCCATGGGCTCAGGCAGTCCCCTCACCTTGGCCTCCCGAAGTGCTGGGATTACAAGCTTGAGCCACCATGCTCGGCCCATGCTGTTTTCTTAACTGTCAATTCCAAAAATATATTTTTATTTCTCACTCTCAATGCATTAGTTACATTTTTTAAGGTGGTTTCCACTTCCTCAACTTTGAAATTATCTTCCCTAATGACTTTGGTTATAGGCATGTTATATAGTGTCTATCTGCATATGCTGAGTAAGCACCTGTGTTTTATACCCTTTGATGTTAACCTTTCAGATACCCTTTTTAGTCTTAGGGGGAGACATCTCTCCAAACAGCAGCCAATAAACTAGCTGGCAAGTGACATATAAGATTTATAACCTAGTATGAAAAAGTTGATAGGGGCTAATTAGTTGATTATACACTCTTGAACCAAGAACACAGACAGACTGAACTAGTTTCCTCTAATTACTCATTATTTAGTATTGAAACTGAAAAATGATGGAGACATTTGTGACAGCCATGATCAGTTGCAAAAAAATTATGAGAAATCAGAAAGAATAAATGAGCAAAGGTATACCATTGATAAAACAAGAGAGAATAACAGAGCCTGTGTGCAGAGAGAAGATATAAAAGAGGAGATAATAGAGTTTCAAGAGATGCCTTTGTTATAGTATTTTTTTCTCCTTTTTAGTTTCAGTTTACATATGTACCTAATCTAGGTCTTTGTTTTCCTTTTTTAAGGCAAATGGTTGGTCTATGTTCCCTGAAGTGAAAAGATATGACCAAAAGTGGATTCTGTGATAACACATGATGTGGCTATCCTATCCTTTCTCTAAGGATTCTTGCTTTTCTTGACCATGATATCCATAAAAGATCTGAACAGTTACCTCACCAAAGAAAATGTACAGATGGCAGATACATACATGAAAATATGCCCAACATGATATGTCATTATAGAACTTCAAATTAAAACAACAGTGAGATACCTCTACACACCTTTTACAATGACAAAAAAAAAAGAAGAAAAAACTGACAATGTCAAATGCTAGCAAGGATGTGGATCAAAAGAAGCTCTCATTCCTTGCTGATGGGAATAAAAGGGTACATCACTTTGCAAGATAGTTTCTTAAAAAACTAAACAGTTTCTTTAAAGGCTATAATTCAGCAGTCATGTTCCTAGGTATTTATTCAAATGAAATGGAAACTCCTGTCCACACAAAACCTACATACAAACGTTTATAGCAGCTTTATTATCTTCTAAATGGGAAGCAGTCAAGATGTTCTTTGGTAGGTGAATGGAGAAACTGTGGCTTACCTATACAATGGAATATTGTTCAGTAATAAAAATAAATGAGTTATCAATGCACAAAAAGACATGGAGAAACTTTAAATGCACATTGCTTAATGAATGTCAATAAGAGTACCTCAAACCACATGAAGTGGAGACCAAAGGGAGGCCCAAACTTTACCTGTAAGATGACCTCTTATCTACCTAATCCTGAATTGTATCCCACAACTTTAAAATAAAAAAATAAAAACAGAAAACAGTCTGAAAAGACTGCATATTTTATGATTTCAACTATATGATAAACTGGAAAAGTAAAACTATAACGACAGCAAATAATGAAAAAACAGTAAATTCCAGGAGTTTGGAGACAGGAAGGAAGAAATGAATAGGTGGGGCACAGAGTATTTTTAGGGCAGTGAAAATATTCTCTCTGATCCTTTAATGGTAAATATGTAGCATTATGAATTTTTCAAAACTCTTAGAACAGTAAAAATTAAAGAGTGAACCCTAATGTAAACTATGGATTTCTGTTAAAAATACATCAATATCAGCTTATCAATTTCAACAAATATACCACATTAATGCAAGATGTTAATAATAGGGGAAGCCATGAGTGGGAGAGAGAAAAGGTATTTGAGCATTCTCTGTATCATCTGCTTAATTTTCTGTAAACCTAAAACTGCTCTAAAGATAAAGTCTATTAGAAAAAAAGAAAAGGGAATTTGTAGAAATTGTATTATTACCTGATTTCAGGATTTAGTATAGAGTTTATCAAGACCCTGTAGTCTTGGTATAAGGATAGAAAGAACAGTGAGTCCAGAAATAGTTCTACTCATAAATAATCAATTGTTTTTCTACAAAAGATAGTAGACCTATATCCATGAGCCAAAACTCTGAAACTTCTAGATAAAACATGGGAGAAAATTTTAGTGAATTTGAGTTATACAAAGATTTATATAACAGGACACAGAGAAAACAAACCACAAAAGGAAAAATAATAAATCAGATCATCAAAATAAAAAATTTAGCTATTTAAATGAAAATATTAAGAAAGGAAAAAAAGAAATATAATAAAAATAGGAGAGCAAATATTTAATCATACATTAAACAAGGGACTTATGTTCAGAATATATGACAAAAATAGAATTTATTAGTAGTCAAAATTTAAAACAAAAGTTGGTTTAAAAGTGGGCAAAACTTAAAAAAACTCAAGAAGAGATATGGCAAATAACAAATAAGAATTTGCTAACATCATTAGTCCCTAGTCAAATGTAAATTAAAACCACATTGAGATACTATGACATACTTATTAAGAATTCTGACAATGTCAAATATTGGCAAGAAAGTGAAACAGCTGGAATTCTTACACATTACTTTTTCAATGGAAAATAGCATATCCACTTCAGAAAACACTTTGACATTTACTTTGAAATTTAAAAATACAGCTTCCATGTGACCCAGTCATCTCACTTTTAGGTATTTTCCCAGAAGAAATCATCCACCAAAGACTTGAATTCTCACAGTTGTATTCATAGTAGTTCTAAATTGTAAGCAACTCAAATGTCTGTCAACTGGCAAATGGTAACAAGCTAGAATACTGCCATATAGCCACTATTACTGAACTCTAAAAGGAAAGAACTACTGATACATAACAATATGAATAAATCTATAATGCTGTATGGCCAGTGAAAAACATCAGTCTCAAAAATGTATATATTGGATTATTCAAGTTACTTGAAATTATTTATAAAAAAAGGTTTTAGCAGCAAAGAGAAGGCCAAATCCTGAAATTATGGGAGGAGATTAACTATCAAGAAACATGAGATGAATTTAAAGAGCATAAACATACATATCAAAACAAATCAAACTGTATCCTTAAAATTGATGAATTCTCTTGTATATAAATTATCCTGGAATTTTACAATCATGCCTCCTTAGTTACACACAACACATTTTTACACTGAAGGATGTTCAAAGGCTATATTGTTCCATTGATGTCTACCTCCTATATAATAAAACCCAGTCCAACTAGATGGTGCAGCCCTTCCCTGAACACACTTCTCCCTGTATTATCTTCATGCCTTTGCACATGATATTCATACTTCTCTGGTTTTAGAATTGGACGTTAGAAATTGTATAAATGTATTTTAGAAATGACACACTTTTCTCAGGTAGAAAAAATGAGTTGTGCAGTGTCACAAATCTAGTTAGTTACAGAGCCAGACAATCCTGATTTCCAGATTCCAGATCAAATGCTAATAGTCATCATGGGTCTTGAACCAGAAATTTGGAATCAAACATCCCATATTTTCCTGTCAAAACAAGTTTCATTTAAAATATAATCTAGTCTACACACACAATATTTCCCAACTTTAAAATTGACCCACTGATTTTACTCAGATCATTTTTTGTCTTTTAATTATTTTCCTTACTTTATACTAATGTATTTGCCTATCTAATCTCTCCATTAAACTATGAGTCTGAAGGCATTGACATGTCTTGCTTTATCCCATAGAGTGCTTTGAAAACTTGTTTCTTCCTTTCTTTCTCCTTTCTTTCTTTCTTTCTTTCTTTCTTTCTTTCTTTCTTTCTTTCTTTCTTTCTTTCTTTCTTTCTTTCTTTCAAAGGAGGTTGTGGGAACTGGATCAAATTAATTTATGAAAGCAAGTGTCTCTCTACTTAAAACAAAACAGGACTGGCTGTGTCTGATGACTTGAATCATATGGGTCAGGACCACTCATGAAAAGTATTTAAAACACTAATATTTCAACTGTTTTGTCCAAAAGAGAAAATCATTTCCATCATAAAAATTTTAAGTATATTTTTCTGATGATGCACAGATACTTAAAAACCTTATACTCAAAAAAATTAAACGAAATGGCAATGCAGTGGACCCTGGTGAGCTGTATTCCTACAGCAAAATTGTCTAGGAGAAACGGTTGGCCTGCATCCTCGGTCGTTTTTCCATTTAATGAATATTTCAGTTGTTTTATGCATACAATATTACATTGGCAAATGCTTGTTTAATGGACTGAAGCTAATGAAAATCGAAGCCATGAATGTGTCAACTCTGATCCTTTAGTTCTTACATTACCTGAGTTTTTCCAACTCCTTCGAACAGACTTTTCCAGGGGTCCTTTAAATCAGGTTAAGTTAGTCTTTTTGTGAAATGGATGAAAGATAGAAGAATGTCCAAAAGCAGGAGGTTGTATCACTCACCTCTTACAGCCCTTTCCTCAGAGTTCATGGACAGCTGAAACTACATCTGCCCTGGAAAATGGCAAACTCATTCTAGTCATGATATTTTATGTTTTTTTCACACATTTGCATTTACTGAAAGAAGTTGAAAATAAGGCTTTCAAACCAAAATAAGTAGTCTTTAAGGAGGTGTGGAGAATGTGAGAGATGTCAGAAAACTGAAGAGAGACAATTGTTGAGCTCAATGGAGTTGTTAAAAAATAGGTAAAAAAAAAAAAAAGAAAAGAAAAGAAACAGTGATTGTTGGGAGCCAGCATAGATTTATTGAAAGCACATCACACTAGACTCATTTAATTTTCCACTCTGACCATGTTGTTAAATTTATATATGTCACCAAAAATATCCTGGATTTTTGCTCAGTGCAAAATTTAAGAACTTTTATTAAAAACAAAAAAGTTCTACATACTCTAGGCAGTTGGAGATTAATAATTGAATAACTATGCTTAAAAAGTATTTATCACTGGATCACTGTCAACCTTAAGGATAATCTTTGGCACTGTGACAGCAATATTTTTATTATAATTTGTATGATAATAAAGAAGATATATGCTCAGGAAATCAGTGTGTCCTAATGTTAAATAAGGAGGGCGACTTTGTTAGATGACAAAATAAAAGTCTCAAGAGATGGTGGCAAACCTGAGCAACAGAATCTAATAGCATGAGCTTTCATAGGGAAAATGAGCTTAAAAGATCAACTCTTTAAGTGAAAGTTAGAGATGTATAAAAACATAACCATGTTAATGAACTGTAAACTCAATTTGAATCCCCCTTGCAATGTGGTGGCAAAAAAAGCTAGCATAAATTCAGTTTATATTATGATAGGTTAAAAGTGATTAAAATAAAAGGTATAAAAATAGTGCCTTTTTCTGCCCAGAAGTATTACATTTAATTATCGGTGCAATGCCTTATAGGCCAGAAAGTTCTTTGAGAATGACCAAGATGTTAAAAAACCATGCCATATGAGAAACATTTAAAGGAATTAGGGAGGTTAGCTTTAGAAAGACAAGATGCTGAGGGAGACATAATAGCTGCTTTAAAATATTTTTTAAAATTTTGCATGGATAAGCTTAAGTTGTAAGAAACAATGTTGGACAGTGTAGGTTTGTAACCACAAAGTAAGAGGTTATTTTGCATTTAAATTTACAAACAGTGTCCTGTACCTAGTAGAGTTTCAATAAATTGCTATTGAATAAACGTTTTAATAAATGAAGAAGAAAATATTCAGAAGAAAAAAGAAATAAGTCTTCCATGTTATCATTCTCCTGGAAGGGAATATGGACTGAGAAAAAGATTTGTCACAGAAAGCCACTGTTCATCTCTTTAAAAAAATTACACTCACTGGTCCAGATTAATTAAACCGATCACAGTAATCCTATGTTCCCTTGTCAATGTTTCACTGGTTCAGGAAGAGGCAGCCTAAGAAAAGACATTAAGTAAAAACTAAGAAATTCATTTGTTAATAGTATATTGGTTCATCAAGTATATCAAGTCTTCTATATTAATGTAAGATTAAGAGTATATTGGAAGTTGTATTACTTTTAGCATTGTTTTTGTAAATCTACAACTGTTCTAATATATATACATGTATGAAAAAAATCTGTAGAGATAAGATGTAAATAAAACTGAAAGATAAAATAGGTCAAGTGTGGTGACCTGCGCTTGTAATCCCAGCAATTTAGAAGGCCGAGGTAGGAGGATACTTTGAAGCTTGGAGTTCGAGAACACCCTAGACAATATAGAAAGATCCCATCTCTACAAAAAGAAAAAAAAAAGTAGATAGACATGGTTCCATGCTCCTGTAGTCCCAGCTACTTGGAAGACTGAGGCAAAAGAATCACCTGGGCCCAGGAGATCAAAGCTGCAGTGAGCCTTAGCTGTGATGGTGTGGATACACTCCAGCCTGGGTGACTATGTGTGACCCCAACTCAAAACAAATTAAAAACAACAACAAACAAAAAACAAAAAAAATGCCCTTAGCCTGGGGTCATTTTGGAAAGGATTTTATCATTTCCACCAGGCTGTGGATGATAGGCAGTGGTTTAATAATTCACCACTACTATGCACAGTATCATTTTACTGCTACTTATATTAAATACAGTGCCTTCAAACAAATGACTCTGATGATGGAATTTCAGAGAACACTTCAGTACTCTTAAAATCCCATCATTTGAGTACCCTCCTGTGTTTCAGGCACAGCACATAAAATGAAGCTTGAAGAAGGGAGTGGGGTTCCCACTAGAAGAAGGGAAAAAATTAAAAGCTTATTTTCTGAATTATTATTGTTTTTTGTTAATCACATATTTTTAGATCGTGCTCACCATGCGACTATTTTGTTCACGTCCATGCTGTTAGTGTGGTACAATAGAGTGGCCTGCTTGTTCTTGTACCATAGCATCATTAAGGGACCTCATTCACGTTCAACATTACCCATAGTAGTAACTGTCAGAAGCACCAGGAAACGAATGCTTCTCCCACACGTGCTTTGTAATTCACTTCAATCATATTTTCAGAAAATAAAGCATGCTACTCTACAGAGATTAGACATAAAATGCTACAATATTTGAAATGTTCATGTAGTAACACACTATCCTGACTTCAAAATGATGATACACAAACCAAATGATTTGTGAAATGCAGCAGAGAGAGGTGAGAGATTAAATAAATAAATTCAGTTTGATTTAAAAATCAAATATCTCAAATTTCATCTTGATCCAAACTACATACTTACAAGGGGCAAATGGAGCCAATATCTGTTTTATATTCCTGTAGACATTGGAATACTACCTGTCTCCATTCACACATTTTTGACTAAAATGACTGGCCAAATGATGTTTTTTACTGTAAATAAAGTGAAAAAAAAAAAACCGGCCGATTTCTATAAAAGCATTTTTATTTTTGAGAAGAACAGAAGAAAGTAATACATGTTAAGAAATTGATCTTTCTGTACTCAGTCATATATTCTAATAAATAACATTAGTCAATCATTTGTTATTTCTGACTTCATGGTTTCAAAAAAACAGAATCACCCCAGTGCATTAAATGCATTTTCTTCTCTGACAGGGTATCTAAAAGCCTAGAAAAAGAAATTCTTTGTGTCTTTTTCAGCATGGAATAAAATATCATTTTAGAGTGCTGAATAAAACAATATTTATGTCTTCAAATTTGTGTACTGAGCTTTAATAAGAAAGTCAAGTTAGTTATTAATCACAGCTGAAAACACTTTGGCAGGAAAGTCTATATGGCTCTTATGAACAAGTGTAAACCATGGAGGAAAACAGCACTGTGTTACCTTCTATTTAGATTTTACTACTCATAGTGGTGACTCAAAGTAGCCATATTTGCCAGTGAGTAAATGTACAGACAGCCAAGTGAAATGGCAACTATTAATCAATGAAAAATGGGAAGTCATGCCTGAGGCTATCAGCCTGATCAGATCTTCCCAGTTTGTCACTTGGCTTCTAATCATTACTGCAAAAGACCCCTTGTCCCAAAGATTTCCTTATAAAATTCAGCCCCTCTATGAAGACAAACATGATCTCTTGGGGAAACTAAACAAGGGAACAGTCACATTCCAGATTCTTCATCCCACTCCCCTTCCCTTTAACCCTCATGTACAAATCATAATTGCAAGTCCTGACTTCCATATTCTAAGATATGCCCTGCGTTTTCTTAATCCTTGAGTCTTATAGTTTAAGTGTCTTTGTCAGGTCATTTTGGTTCCAAGTAATAGAAGGTGGTTCCTTTATCAAGAAATGAGGCAATAAATTTGAGAAAAATCATCTCATAAAAGATAAATAAAAGAGAAGTGTATCTGGATCTCAGACAGGACTTGAATAAAAAACTGAAGAGGGACCAGCAGCCTAAGTTACTTCTCTCTGATCTTCTGCTGCCTGGATTCTAGATTTTATTAACTGTACACAGAGAAAAGAATGTCCTCTCATCTCATATGTCACAAGTATGCATCCACTTTCTTGAGAGATTTGAGAACTGAAATTTGAAGCCCAAATACTAACAATCCCAGGGAGACAGATTACAATGGAACATCCTTGCTTTGTCTTCTAATAGTGACATATCAGGTGTAGTTGACACATGGAGAGAATAAGTTTTCATACTTTCCTTTTCTTATAAACAAACTTATTTATAGTAGTAATTATGAAAAAGAGGCACATCACATATAAAGGAATTCATTAACACACTCAGCAGATTTCTCTGTAGGAAACTTTCAGGACAGAAGTGAGTGGAGGTGATATATTCAAATACTGAAAGAATGAAACTGATAGCCTAAAATACTTTGCCTGGAAAATCTGCCCTTCAGAAATAAAAGAGAGATAAAGATTGTCCCAAACACAAGCCGAGGGAGTCCATCATAACTATTTCTGGCCCACAAGAAATGTTGAAGGACAATTTTCAAGCTGAAAATAAAAGAAACCTAATGAACACCATGATAACATAAAAAAAGAATAAAACTAACTGGTAAAGATAAGCATAGAGTCAAATTCAGAATATTGCAATACTGTAATGAGGTGTGTAGATTACTTATAATTCTAATATAAAAGTTAAAAGAAAACAGGGATAAAAACATTATAGTTCTAGCATTTGTTAATGGGTAAAAGTAAAAATGTATGTATTTTTAAGGAAGAAATAAAATATAACGGAGATGGAGGAAAAATGCAGGGTTTCTGTATGTGATCAAATTTAAACTATAAGTTCAAAACAGACCATTATGATTTTAACATGTGTAATGTAAGCTTATTGGTAATCAAAAACCAAAAACATAGAAGATAATGAGAATGGAAAAAAAGATAGAAAAAGAGAAAGCAAGAAACAAAGGATCTGCAAAACAGCCAGAAACCCATAAAACAAAAAGGCAAGGGCTAAGTGACTTACCTATCAATAATTGCTTTTAAACAAAAAGAATTAAATTCACCAATAAAAATATTTAGATTTATGAATTTAAAAAAGACTCAACTCTATGCAGTCTATAAGATACTCACTTCAACTTCCAAAAATAGAGATTAAAAATGGCAGAATGAAAAGATATTCCATTTTATAGAAAATTATAGTAGGGTTGGCTATGCCTATACCAGAAAAAAAAAAACTTTTCAAAAAAAGTAGCACAAGACAAAGAAAGTCATTGTGTAATAATAAAGGGGTCGCTGGGCTCGGTGGCTCAGCCTGTAATCCCGCGCCTTTGGGAGGCTGAGGTGAGTGGATTGCCTGAGCCCGTGGGTTCGAGACCCGCCTGGGCAGCGATACCTCATCTCTACAATAAATAATAATTAAAAAAAAATCAGTCAGGCGTGGTAGCCCATGCCTGTAATTCCGGCTACTCGGAAGGCTGAGGCGGAAGGATCGCCGGAGCCCAGCAGGTCGAGGCTGTGGTGGCCGGGAGCGGCCACTGCACTCCAGTCTGGGCGACAGAGTGAGACTCCAACTCAAAATAAATAAATAAATAAATAAATAATAAAGGGGTCAATTCATCAAGAGGATGATATAACAAGATGATCCAAGAAAAGAATGCTCCATCATGAAGATATAATTGTTGTAAATAGATTTGCATCCAACATCAGAGCACCTAAATATGCAAAGGAAATACTAACAGGTCGGAAAGGAGAAAGTGATAGTAATGCAATAACAGTAGAGGTCTTTAACACCTTACTTGAAGCAATGAACAGATCATCCAGACAGAAAATTGGAATTGAACTACAATTTAGACCAAATGAACCTAAAAGATATATACTGAATATTCTATTCAATGAAATAGAATACACATTATTCTCAGGTGCACACTGTAGAATAGGCTACAAAAAAGTACTACCACATTTACAAAGATTAAAATAATAAGTATCTTTTATGAACACGATAGAAAAAAGCAAAAATTAGTCATGAGAGAAAAGTTAAAAATTCACAACTATCTAGAAATTATACAACACACTTCTTACGAAGAGGAAAAAAAATTAAGAGGGACACTAAAAATATTGATACAAATGGACAATAAAATACAACATATCAAAACTTATGGGACACATCAAATTTTAAGAGCAAAATTTATAGCAATATATGCCTAGATAAATAAAAAAATTTAAAATAAGCCACCTAACTTCACACATCAAGTAACTAGAAAAAACAAACATTTAACTAATCTCAAAATTAGTAGAAGGGAATAAACAATAAAGATTTAAAGATAAGAGGGGAAAAAATGACGACAATAAGCACAGTAGAAAAAATAAAACCAAGAGTCAATTTTCTGAAAAGCTAAACATAATTGACAAACCTTTAGCTAAACAAACTAAGAATAAAAGAGAGAGAAGACTCAAATAAATCTGACATATAAGAGGAGACACTACAACTTGTATCACAGATATATAAAAGATTATTGGAGATTACTATGTACAATTATATCCCAACAAATTCAAAAAATTAATAGAAATGGATAAATTTCTATAAATATGCAATGTGCCAAGACTGAATCATGAAGAAATGGAGTATCTGAGTATACTATTAAGTAAGGACATTGAATCAGTAGTCAAAAACAACCCATCAGAAAATCTTAGGACCTGATGGCTTTAGCAGAAAATTTCCTCAAACATTTAAAAGGGATAAACAGTAATTTTTCTCAAATTCTTCTAAAAAATTAAAAACAAGGAGACACATCCCAAACTCAGTTATGAGGCCAGTATTACACAGTTATCAAACCCAGGAAATGGCACTATGAAAAGATATTGCAGGCCAATATCTCTGATGAACATAGAGGCAAAAGTCCTCTACAAAACTCTAGCAAACTGAATTCATTAACACATTAAAAAGATCATACACCATGATTAAATAGGATTTATCCCTGAAATATAAGAATTTATCAACAAATGCAAATTAATAAACCTGATACAACATATTACCAGAATGAAAGACAAGTGTCTATAATCATCTCAATAGATGCAGAAAAAGCAATTGACAGTTTACATTCACTTATAAAAACTCAGCAAAGTAGGTATAGAAGGAATACACTTGAATAAAATAAAGGTTCATGTCACACTGTCTTTATCTCTCTCTCACAAGTTCTTACTTGGTACTTTCATTTCTTAATATTTGGTAATTTCCATTCTGACAATCTTTTAAACCTGTAAAGTAGTCATATTTTTGTAAGTTTATGAACATTTGTTTTTGAAAAAAAAAACTTCAATGGGTGGGATGAGGCCCACCATACCACACTGGGAGGGTAACGGGTTTTACTCAGTTTATCAGTTCAAACATTAATCTCATCCAGGACCACCCTTTCAGATCCACTCAGAAATGTTAACCTAATATCTATCTGGGCATCCTATGACTAGTCAAGTTGACACATAAAACTGACTATATTTGTTATAAATGATACATTTTTTTCAGAGTCTCTATAGTCCACTTGATAAAATCTAAAAGAAATAAAGTTCGGGAACATTCTTGGTTGCGATAAGAAGCCAATAAAACTCCCAGTCAGAATTCGTTAAGGAATCAGTAAATATTTTCTTAATGAAGAATATACCCCAAATATTGTGTAAGAATAGACCTGACGTCAGAGGCAGGACGTGTTTTGGAAATAGACACAACATATTTCAAAAGAAGGTATAGTAACTTATGACAGAAAGAAAAAAGTGTTTTGAGAAAATGTTATTACAGATTTGAAGATCAGGAAATAGAGAAACCTCACGTGAAATTAAGCAATATTTAATGTGTATTTTGTGCTGTCTTATGTTGATGAAACAAGCTTCATGAAAGCAAAAAGTTGATCTTTGTCCAGTTTTAGTTGCATAGCTCTTTCTGGGTCTTGTAACCTGAATTTTCAACAGTTTTTCATCGATAGTTTTTAATCACAACACCATTTGTCTTTGAGTATAAATTTAAAGATTCAACTACTCTTTGCCTCTAATAGATACAATCACGTGAAGGATCACATTGCAGAATGATGCAAATTTGTGAGATTTCTCCATCTGTTGTTTTAGACCTCTGGGCCTTTGCTTATACAATGCTCTTTCCCTAAAATTAATGCTCTTTCTTGAATTCTTCAACAATCTTTTTTTTTTTTTTGAGATGAGTTCTCTCTATGTTACCTAGGCTGTTCTCCAATTCCTGGACTCAAATGCCTCAGCAGAAGTGTGAGCCACCCTCTCCAGCCAGTAGCTTTTCTTTTCTTTTCTTTTTTTAAACACCTGATTCTGAGTCAAATATTCTCTTTCTTCTAACAGAAGTTTCTTGATTTTAACCTGCCTAGACCTTTGTCTTTGTTGCTCACCAGAGTGTAAGCTTTACATATTTAGTGAGTATTTGTCATTGATTTTGTCCTTTAGACATCTGACAAACTTCTGTTTGAGAAATTCTTTACAGGCTACCCAGTGTTGGTAGATAAAATATGATCCCTTTTAAGAATTAAACATGCAGAATAATATACTATCCCACTTTCTTTCTATGACCTGTGCAAATGGACTGGATCCCAACAATCAGACACTGGCAAGATTTTAACTCAGGAGCTAATGACTCAAGAAGAAAGGAATGAAAAGTCTTTCTGTCTTTGAGAATAACATAATCAGACATTTACAGGTGGATTTCCCAGACCACAAAAGACAGGGGACATATTTCAGTCTATAGTGGTGGTACTGTCTCTTATAATTAGTCTGTTTCTTCATCCGTCCCAATCATTGTCTAAGCAGATGGCGAGGGTCACCAAGGATTATAGAAACTTAATCAACTTAAGCAATCATCCTGTTTACAACTTCCATCCTATTAGCCTGTGTGGAATGTGGTCACTCAGTGGGTTAAATCCTGCTCCTGACATACCCCAGGAAATTACAGATAACCCTGAGTGAACTTTCTGCACCCCCACGCTAATGCTGCCATCCTGGACAGAGCTAAAGTTTCATTATGATAACATGCGACCTACATGCTGGCATAATGATCACTGTGTCTGCGCCATGGGGATCCCTCCTCTACATGTGATGAGTATCCTTTCTCCTCTCCATCACTCCATAAAACCCTCCTGTCACTTTCCCTCAGAAAGATATTGCTTTGGAGGATGCTATTAGTATTATTTTTACTTGTACCAAGTAGTAAAACTCCTATTTATCAAAACCTGCATTCTTGTGGACAGTAGTCTATCACTTGCAAGACACACAAACCCTGTTTTGGGGGGTAATAATTATGCAGCTTTTTTTTTCAATCTCTAACAAACTCTTTTGCAATATAATCAGCCAAATTTGCTGACTTTCCAGGGGCAAAGTTCATGCATGTTTATTCTCACTGTCCCTATCAACTCTAGTAATCCCTGAGAATAATGGCTCTATAAACATTTGGTGTTCTACATTGAGGTAGCTACCTCCATGATAGAACATCTATCTTTTAGGTAGTACTAGACTAATACTATGTACTTGCAGGAAAGTAATACAGAAGTGTGAGGAAGAAAAAGAGGAAAAGAGGAGAAGAGGTAAAGCACCAACTGGCAATATGCCTTTGATAAGATTATGGACAAGGTCTTCAGACTCCAATTATTGTGTTGATGATTGCCACATTCACATTGACCTACAGATATGTAAATTTTACGTTATGGAACTCATTATTCCTTGGCTGTAAAAATCAAAATACCACGCCAACACTTGTCCCCTAGAAAATGAGCGTAAGATTCTTCTGTCTTCATTAACGTGTTAATGAGCTAGGTCAGATGTTTACAGATTTTCATCAAATTAATCAGACAAAGAACCCTGTAGTCAATTTGACTTCCTTTTTCCAAAGTTCATTAAAATATAATCTTTGACAATTAATTTGAGCATAGCTTATCTGTTGCTGGGATACCAATACCTTCTTTAGTCAAGAAGGTACTTAAGAAGGAGAGAGAGGAAAAATAGTGTTTGGCTATATGCCCGTTTGGAAGGTGTTCATCATTATTGTAACATTAGCTTTTATAAAGTACTGTGGCATACTAAAGTCAGGAACAAAAACAGCCTAAATAATTTTTTTTTAATGGTTGTGGAAAATTTGGCCTAATGACAGTCACTCAAATACTTAACTTCACAGAAATTTAGTGGTAAGATCTGGGCCATTATCATGTATTTATCAATAATGTTCTTATTCCTAAATAAAGGTTTCACTGTAGCTAGTCAATTTCCACTGTCTTCAGCATAATATTTCTAACTTTATGCACTTTTGTACTAGAAAACTATCTTCAATTCCCTTTACCAAAATGAATCCATCAGTAGCAAGAGACCTAGGCTGAGCTAAAAAGAAATTTAGGACTATCATATTATGTCTGGCAAACTTGCTAGTTCAGGAAACTAGGAACTTACTAAGAACAAAATTATTTACTACAATATACACCTCAGACACTGAGGATTGAAACTACCTACCAAGGATCCAGATTATTGACTACATTAACATGACTTTACTATTCCATTGTTTCATTAGCATAACATTTCTATTCTAGGACTTTGGCCCAGGAAAATAACTTAATTGTTCATTAGAGGAACTTCCCAAAAGACTCATCAATATTTCAATAGAATCCTTGCCTTGTTGCTTTAATTAATCTTACCATAATATTATAATTCTTATATAACTCTAACCCAATTCCCATTCTGAGAGTTGGGTACTGTGAGGTGGGCCTATGGTTCCAGCCTAGAGAATCTGAGGTGAGAGGATCATTTGAGCCCAGGAATTCAAGGATGCAGTTCATGATGATCCTGACTGTCAATAGCCACTGCCCTCCAACCTGGGCAATATAGAGACATATTATCTCTTTAGAAAAAAAGTATTTATTTATTTTAAAGATGTAGAGTACAATTTAGGATTAGGTAGACAAGCGATCATTTTACAGGTAAACTTTGGATCTCCCTTTGGTCCCCACTTCACCTAGTTTGAGATCATGTACCCTTATTGATGTTATGTGCCCCCCCACCCCACACACACCAGCAGTTTCCTGGTACTGCCAATCCTTCTTATAGTATCATGATAAAAGTTCAGGGTCTGCTTATGAGTGAGTATATGTGATACTCAGTTCTTTTTCTCGGCGATAAATCACTGACTATTGTAGATTCTAGATCCATCCAAGTTGCTGTGAAATCCATAATTTTATCTTTCTTTATGGCTCTGTAATATTCCATCATGTATATGCATCACATTTTTTTATACAGTTCATTTTCAATGGGCAGCATGGTTGATTCCATGTTTTGCTATTGTGAATAGTGCTGCAATAAATATGCATGTGCAGATATCTTCTTCTGTAAAATGATTTTAGTTCCTCCAGGTATATTCACAGAGGGGATTGCTGGGTCATATGAAAGGTTGATTTTTAGATCTTTTAGGAATCTCCACACTGTTGTCTACAAATGTTGTACTAGTTTACTCTCCCAGCAACAGTGTGGAAGCGTTCCCTTTTCCCCACATCCTCTCCAGAATCTGTTTTCTGAGTTATTGATGATAGCCATCCTGACTGGAGTTAGGTGGTATTTCATTGTAGTTTTAATTTGTTTTCCTTTGATGATTAGTAAGGCTGAACATTTTTTCATATTGTCTCCTAAAAAAAAAAATCCCTCTTTCATAGACCATACTTAACCCAAACTTTAAATTCTTAACACATTTCTTCTTTGCCTTTCCCTCTGACACTATCAAAGTGTGAGTCTCCCTTAGTACAATAAACAAAAAACTCAGCTTTGTTTTATTAACATATTTTGTCAGTGATATTTGGGGAGAAGACATTTGTTACTATTACAGCCTGTGTTCTTATGCTTTACGTCCAGAAAAAACAAAACTGATGCAGCCATTACAGTTAGAGAAATATTTTAATATCACAAAGCAGTTGAGTGAGGATGCGGGAAATTGCTCAAATTTACTTCTCCCAAAATTTAGAGAATGGGATTTTTAAAGGGAATAGGCAGAGAGATAAGGGCAACTGACTGGTGGATGATATTATGGGGGTGTCAAGACTGTCTTTCTGTTGTAGAGTCCATTTCTGAGAGAGAACATCACAGGATTGGTAGAGCCAGTTTCCTGGAGTTCTAGGCCTAAATGTGACCTCAGGTCTGTCAGAGTACAAAGTCTGAAAAATATATCACATTCCATTCTTAGGTTTTACAATAGATGGTATCTGCAAAGCAAGTCCTATGACCATCAAGTACTATCCCCCCTTGGTTCATTACAGAGATATTTTAGGAGAAAAGATATGGGGAAGTGGATACCTGGAGATAAAAATGAATAAAGTATTGATACATGATAAAATGTGGATAAACTTCTAAAACATTATGCTAAATAGAAGAATCCAGATGCAAAAGGCCACATATTGTATGATCTCATTTATAAGAAATATTCAGAATATGTAAATCTATAGAGATAAAACACTGCTATAAGTGGTTGCCAGGGACTAGAGGGAGGGTGAAAGGGACAGTAATTGATCGACAAGTACTGAGTTTCCTTTCCAGGTGATGAAAATATTTTGAAACTAGAATATACATTGTGCTATATTCTCTACTTCTAAAATAATCCTATATGTATAAAAAACCTCAATAAAACTTTTAAAGACAATTAACATGAAAAGTACAAAACTGTTATTTGTTGAGGATGTTAAAAGACGAACTAATGCATGATATTATGCTTCATACAGACTAATGCATAAACTGCAAAACACAGACTAATATTTGAGTAAAATGAATGGCCACAATAGTAAGATTGGAGGAGGCAAAACAGAGATGGCTTATTACAGAAAAGACACTAATCAGAAACTTTATAAAACAGACTATCTACCTGACAATATGCAAATGAACAGCACCTATGAAATGGACTCAACTATATTAGAAATGCAATTAAAACCACAAATGAGAGATCTCAGTATATATCCTCCATAATGGCAACTTTAGAAAGACTCACAAAATTACACATATTTTATGCATGGGGTACAAGGGGAAAACTTTGATGCACTTTTGGCAGGAGTATAAATTGTTAAAACACCTTTGGAAAAGTGTATAGTGTTACTGGTTAGAATTTAAAATATATATACACCATGCCTAACTGGTTCTACTCTTAGATGTAAAGGGTGTATGCACTAAGAGATATACACAAAAATGATTATTAAACTATGTTAATATGTCAGATTTAGTTTATCCACTCACCTGTTGATGGACATTTAACTTGTTTTTACCTTTTGGCTATTGTAATAGTGCCACAATAAATATGCCTGTAATGTATTTGTTTAAGTACATTTTTTCAATTCTCATGTGTATATATCTAAGAATAGGATTGCTGACTCATATGGTAATTCTATATATGTTTTTGAGGAACTTCCAAACTGTTTCTATGATGGCTATACCATCTAAAAATTTTATTACAAGGATTCAAATTTCTCCACATCTGTATGAGCATTTGTTATTTTCCATTTTTATAATTTTAGCCATTTTAAAAGGTATGAAATGTTTCTTTATTGTAGTTTTGATTTATGTTAACATAATTCTTAATAATGTAAAACATATTTTCATGTGCTTGTTGGCCATTTATATACATTTTTTGAGAAATATTTATTCAAGTTTTCGCCCATTTTAAAATTGTATTGCTTTTCTTTTTGTTGTTTAATTAATATTAGTTTTGTTTATTTATATTGTTCCTATTTCCCTTATTTTTGCTTCTTAAATTTATATATTTTTTAATCTGGAATTACTTTTCTTTTTGTCGGAAGAGACTCCCTTAATAGTCCTTAAGTGCAGAACATCTGATGAAAAAGTTTCTTAGTGTTTGTGAAAACATGGTTTTTTTTTTCTTTTTCTTTTTCTTTTTGGAGTTGGAGTCTCACTCTGTCACCCAGGTTGGAGTGCAGTGGCATGCTCACAGCCACCGCAGCCTCCACCTGCTGGGCTCAGGCAATCCTTCCACCTCAGCCTTCCAGGTAGCTGAAACTGCAGGTATGTGCCACCACACCTGGCTAGTTTTTCTTGATTTATTATAAAGATGAGGTCTTGCCAAGGTGCCCAGGCTGGTCTTGAACCCGTGGACTCAGGCAATCCTCTCACCTCAAGGTGCTGAGATTATAGGTGTGAGCCACCACACCGGGGCTGGCAAACATGTTTTTATTCCACCTTTGTTTCTGAAAAATATTTTTACTGATCATAAAATTTCCATTGATCTATTTTTTAAGAACTTTAAATACTTTTTAATTTCCTTTTCTGTTTTTTCATCTCTTAGAAAGTCAGTTATCTGTCTTATTGCTGCCCTTATTATGATAATGTGTGTGTGTGTGTGTGTGTGTGTGTGTGTGTGTGTGTGTATGTCTTCTCCTCTCTAGATACTTTTAAAGTGTTCTCTTTATCTGCACTGTAACTCTACTGACTGTGATTTTCCTTTGTCATTATCCTGCTTGCTTTTCATTGAGCTTCTTAAATCCATAGGTTGGCATTTTTAATCTTTTTGTTTTGTTTTGTTGAGTTGGAGCCTCACTGTTTCCGAAGCTGGAGTGCAGTGGCAAGATCACGACCACCGCAGCCTTGACCTGCCAGGCTCAGGTTATCCTTCCATCTCAGCCTTCCAAGTAGCTGGGACTACAGGCATCTGCCACCATGCCTGGCTAATTTTTCTTGATTTATTGTAGAGGTGAGGTCTTGCCAATTTGCCCAGGCTAGTCTTGAACCCATGGGCTCAGGCAATCCTCTCACCTCAACCTCCCGCCAGCATGCCCTACCTGTAATCATCTTTGAAAGAAAATTTTGGCCAATTTTTCAAAGATGTCTTCAACCCCATTCTCTTGTCTTTCTCTTTCTAAGTCAAATAATCATATAACTTCTGAGTGCATTCCATGTTATTTCCCAGTATCTGTGTTATTTTATTCCTCTCTCTGTCTTTTTCTCCCCTCCCTGTGCTTCACTTTAGTATTTTCTACTGACCTGTCTAATCGTGTTTTTTGCTGTGTCCAATTTGTTGCTAAATCCATCTAGTCAATTCTTAATTTCAGCTGGTTTATACTTTATTACAATACCATTAACTTACTTTCTTTGATAGACTTCCATTTGTTGCTGAAATCTTTCTTTTTTATATCTATTCTGTGTATTTTATATTCTGTGCATGAATAAAGTAACCATAAAGATTTGAAGAACTCTTTAATGCTACCATTTAGATTTAGATTATATGCAGGTCAGTATTTACTGCATTTTTAAATTGTTGGTTATGTAGTTTTTTGTTTGTTTGTTTGTTTTTTGAGTTGGAGTCTCACTCTGTAGCCCCAACTGGATTGCAGTGGCCACTTCCGGCCACCGCAGCCTCGACCTGCTGGGCTCCGGCGATCCTTCCTCCTCAGCCTTCCAAGTAGCTGGAATTACAGGCATGCGCTACCACGCCTGGCTGATTTTTTTTATTTATTGCAGAGATGAGGTCTCGCTGCCCAGGCAGGTCTTGAACCCGCGGGCTCAGGCAATCCACTCATCTCAGCCTCCCAAAGGCGCGGGATTACAGGCTGAGCCACCGAGCCCAGTGATTATATAGTTTTTTATACCTAGTAATTTTTTAATTGTATTGTAGACATTACTTATATATATGAAAATGATGACATGTTACAGATGCTATCATTCTTTGTCAGTTTAAGTTCACTCTTTCTTCTATTAGGCATATATGATGGGGTGCTACTTCTCTAAATTCATCAGGATTTAACTTGATCTAGAAAGAATCACATGTTTACTAGACCTTAATTTGTCTCTGATTTGCAACTGGTATTACTACATTATCTTCAATGTCTTCAGTTGAATATCTAGCATAACTTTGCTTCCCCAGCACTGAAAATATGTATGAGAGATTCAGTTCTATGGAGTTTTCTGCTAGTTCCTTTAGTTTCCTGCCATAACAGCTTCACATTTCATCTCAGATTTTAAGAATTGAGTGTGTGTTTTCTTATTTTCTAATTTGTCTTCTAAATTATTTTACTATCAAAATTTCTACTAATATTTCTGCCCTTAGCAGCAGTTTTACTCAATGGCTCAATCCTATATTTTTAACCTCTAGAAGTGTCTAGTGTCAATGTCCCCAGATAGAAGGTAACTATAGGTCCTCAGTTTTAATTTATGCTTCCTCTGTGGCTTCATCTCTTGCATGTTTTAATATCAATAGCTGTCTACCTGGTTAATAATTTTATTCTAAGCACTGTGATACTGAAGATTTCACTCTGTCCTGAGATGATTTTAGGTTAGTTTTGTTTTTTTTTTTTTTTTGAGTTGGAGTCTCACTCTGTTACCCAGACTGGAGTGCAGTGGCCGCTCCCGGCCACTGCAGCCTCGACCTGCTGGGCTCCAGCGATCCTTCCGCCTCAGCCTTCCAAGTAGCCGGAATTACAGGCATGCGCTACCATGCCCGGCTGATTTTTTTTTGATTTATTGTAGAGATGAGGTCTCGCTGCCCAGGCTGGTCTTGAACCCGCGGGCTCAGGCAATCCACTCACCTCAGCCTCCCAAAGGCGCGGGATTACAGGCTGAGCCACCGAGCCCGGCTGGTTAGTTTTTTTTAATTGAGGAAAGATAGATAACATAGAGATAGATATCAACATTAAATCAACTGTGCTAGTATGAAAAGTACACCTCATGTGTAGAAAACATTTAAGTCATACCGTGGATCAATAAAGTAAGTCCCCTACATATGCACTTTCAAGTTGTGAACTTTCAAAGCTATAAACATGTGTCTAGATCTGCAAGAGGATAACTTCACTGAACTTTCTGCTGTGCAACACAAGAAACTTACTAATGAGTAACTTTTGGAATTGGAAGTTCAAAGGACGGATGAAGAGAAGCAAGAAGAAGATGTAGAGGAAGAATCGGAGATGTATGACACAGGAAATGGCAAGAGGAATTTATTTATTTGAGGAGACTTTGTTAAGTTTTTGAGGCACAGGACCCAAATGTAGAATGGTGCTACTATGTCATCTAAGATGTGAAAACAAACAAACGAAGAAAATAATCTACTATGCAGACATCACTGAATCATTTTTTTATGGGTTTAGATAGGATTGAATCTACAAACCAGAATTTGTACCACCAGCGTCAGGCGTGAGTGAAACTGCAGCTTACCCTCCATCTCCTATTGCTGATGGTCCTTCAGCACTACCATCTCCCCCTTCCTCTCCCTCCTCCAGTCACACTTCTTGCCTATTTACTTAATGCCAGCTCCATAAACCAGCTGTTGTACTGGATGAAACTACTGTGCTTTTCCAATTGCACTGTACTATACTGCTGTACTTTTCAAGTTACTGTACAGTAGTATTAAAAATATTTTCTTTATTTTTTGTATTTTTAATGTATAACATGTGAAAGCATTATAAACCTATTACAGTGCAGTACCATATAACCAATTGTGTTAGTTGGGTACCTATGCTAATTTTGCTGGACTTAACGAACAAATTGGACTTACAAATTGCATTCCTGGAATGGAACTTTTTTGTCTGTATAAGACTTACTGTATATAGAATGTGTCCAGAACAACAGATTTTCATATCTTTTCCCACTCAACACTCTCCAGGACCCCCAAGAGCTTAGACACTCATGTTCCTTCCCTATTAATACCCCAGAATTCCAAACCCTAGTGCCTCTTCTCACTATATACCCCTAGAGATAAGCATTATTTTGACTATGCCTACCATGCATTAATTTTTTTATTCTTAAAGTTAATGTCTATGAAATCATATACTATGCTTACCATGCATTAATTTTTTTATTCTTAAAATTAATGTCTATGAAATCATATACTATGTAACTCTTTGCTATTATTATTTTATTTACTCAACTAATATATATTATAAAACATAATGTATGCATATTATATTGTACAGTATATATTGCACTGCATGAGTAAACATAAATTTTTCTATCTCTTGTTAGCAGACATTGGATTGTTTCTAATTTTAGGCTATTGTGTAAAAAGCTGCTCTGATCATTTTTATGCATGTCTTTTATTTTTTTATTTTTTTTTTTGAGTTGGAGTCTCACTCTGTCACCCAGACTGGAGTACAGTGGCTGCTCCTGGCCACCACAGCCTCTACCTGCTGGGCTCCGGTGATCCTTCCACCTCCGCCTTCCAAGTAGCTGGAACTACAGGCGCGTGCTACCACACCCGGCTAATTTTTTGATTTATTGTAGAGATGAGGTCTCGCCAAGTTGCCCAGGTGGGTCTCGAACCCGTGGGCTCAGGCAATCCACTCACCTCAGCCTCCCAAGGCACGGGATTACAGGCTGAGCCACCAATCCCGGTTTATGCATGTCTTTTAGTGGGCATATGTCTTCATTTCTCTTGGGTATATACCTAGGAGTAGAATAGCTAGTTTACAATATTAACATATGTTTAGCTTTAGTAGATGTTGCCAACTGGCTTTTCAAAGTTGTTTTCCCAATTTACATCCCCACCAGCAATTCCAGTTATCTACATCTCACCAGGACTTGATATTTTAAAAAACATTAAACATTTCAGTCATTCTAACAGTCTTGTTATATTTCATGATAACTAATGATGTTGAGTATCTTTTCAAATGCTTATCACTTTCTTAATTTTTGTTTCTTTAGTGCCTGTTAAATAATTTTGTATATTTTTCTTTAATTGGGATGTTTACCTTTTATTGGGCTGTAGCTGTTTGGGTTTTGTTTAAAATATATACTTAATATAAATCTTTTGTCTAATACCTTCTTCCAGTCTGCAGCTTGACTTTTTTTACAGTGATGTTGATATCATTTGATAAACACAGACACTCTTAATTTTATTTTATTTTATTTTATTTATTTATTTATTTTTAGTTGGAGTCTCACTCTGTCACCCAGACTGGAGTGCAGTGGCTGCTCCCGGCCATCGCAGCCTCTACCTGCTGGGCTCTGGCGACCCTTCGCCTCAGCCTTCCAAGTAGCTGGAACTATAGGCACGCGCTACCACACCCGACTAATTTTTTGATTTATTGTAGAGATGAGGTCTCGCCACGTTGCCCAGGCGGGTCTGGAACCCGCGAGCTCAGGCAATCCACTCACCTCAGCCTCCCAAAGTGCGGGATTACAGGCTGAACCACTGAACCCGGCTTGGACACTCTTAATTTTAATAAATTTAGTATATCAATTTTTTTCTTATGGATAATGCGTACTTTTTGTCTAGTATAAAAAACACTTCATTAAAAATTCTTCCAGATTTTTTTGCTTTTTTTTTTCACTTGTCATTTTGTTTCCTATAATTCACTTCAAATTAGTGAAACTCTTTAGTCCCTTGAGCAGCTTAATCTGAAATTTGTGCTGTTTTAAGAAATTGGGGTTTTACTTGGAAACTCAAAAATCTTCAATTTTGTTGCTTTAATCTTTCACATCCTCTTTTTCTCAATTTGCTAATTTTCAAAAGCAGCAGCAGTCCACTACCTAGGGCAAGTCCTGATCTTCAGGCCATGCTCAGTATTGGAAAACTCAGACAAGGACTGGGGAAACATCCTTCAATGACTAGGAGTCTTCTCTTTCTGGTATTTTAATTCACCTATTTTTTTGTTTGTATGTTTTGTTTAGGTTTAAAAAAAAATAATTGGTAGAAAAATTGTTGTCCTGCCACGTTCTATTGGATTACTTGAAAATGGAGGTCCTTTATTGCTAAATTGTTAAATCTGAGACTAACTTTATATTACTTGACAATAATATCTAGCTTAATATCATTTTGGTAGAAAACAGCAATGGCAAAATTGTTTAGATGTAACACATGGACAAATTTTAAGTTTTCTTATGGTTTTATTTTATCATGCTGCTTTTGGATATACTGCTCTGCAATTGGGTTATGCATATTAGTTATACTGTTCAAATGTTTTAAATTCTTTTTGATTTTTTATATGATACTGTGATTGTGGATTTATCTCTTTCTTCTTTTGGTTCTATCAATATTTATTTCGTTTTTTATTTGAGAGGCTAGGTTACTAGGTATATACAAAATTAAAGTTCTTTAACTAGTATAAGATGTTTTTCTTTGTCTCTAATGAGCTTCTTTCGCTAAAATTCAAAAATTTAGTTTTGCTTGGTTGGTCTAGTATATAATGTTCTATGCTTTTTACTTCTAAATTTAAGGACTCATTGATTTTTTTTATTATTATAAAGATGTGGGGTACAATTCAGGTTCAGGGTTAGGTATACAAACGTTGATTATGCAGGTACCCTTGTTGATGAGGTGTGCCCCTCCCTCCTCTAGCAATTTCCCTCAAATGCCAATCTCACCCCCTCCCCTAATAGTTTCCCCCTACTGCCAATTCCTTTCTTATAGTGTTATAATTGTTCAAGTTTCGCTTATGTGTGAGAACATATGGTACTCTGTTCTTTGTTTCTGTGATAGATCACTGAGTATAATCGACTCTAAATCCATCCAAGATGCTGTGAAGTCCATATGTTTGTTCTTCTTTATAGCTGCATAATATTCCATTGTGTATATGTACCACATTTTTAAAAATCCAGTCCAGCTTCAGTGGGCAACATGGTTGGTTCCATGCTTTTGCTACTGTGAATAGAGTTGCAACAAACATATGTGTTCAGGTCTCTTTTTTGTAGAATGATTTGAGTTCCTCTGGGTATATTCCCAATAAGGGAATTGCTGGGTTGTATGGAAGGTCAATTTCTAGTTCTTCCAGAAATCGCCACCTGTCTCCCAAAGAGGTTGTATCCTTTGGCATTCCCAACAGCAGTTTAGAAGGATGCAAAGAGAAAGGACTCATTGATTTTAAATGTTTATCTAAAAATAGCCTAGATTTGGCCGAGCTCGGTGGCTCAGCCTGTAATCCCAGCGCTTTGGGAGGCCGAGGTGAGTGGATTGCCTGAGCCTGCGGGTTTGAGACCCGCCTGAGTAATTTGGCAAGAGCTCATCTCTATAATAAACGAAAAATTTAGCTGGGCGTGGTAGCGCGTGCCTGTACTTCCAGCTACTTGGAAGGCTGAGGCAGAAGGATTGCCGGAGCCCAGCAGGTCGAGGCTGCAGTGGCCGGGGGCGTGCCACTGCACTCCAGTCTGGGTGACAGAGTGAGACTCCAACTCAAAAAAAAATAGCCTAGATTTTTTTCTAATGTGATAATTATTATTTTTAGAGATTTATTCTGTATATAATTAACATAATTAGTATTATCTTGGGTTAAAATTATTATCTTATAATTTTACTTCATATTTATGCCATAAATTTTATTTTGTTTTCTTTTCTGTGCTCCATATTATATAGTTTTACTATCTTTCTGAAATTGCCCTGTCAAATTCGGCATGCTGACTTATCAAATACTGCTAAGTGGTTACTTTCTTTCTTGGCAATATAAAAGCTTTAAAGCACCCCGGTTACATTCTCCCTGAAGCTTAGCAACTATGTGTATGTGGTTGTGTGTGTGTGTGTTAGTTCTCCAATGCCTTCAAAAACATTATTTCATTTTGTATTTAGCCAATTTTTTCTAGTTGTTCTTAGTGAGATACACAGAATTACATGGCCCACCATTATAGAAATGAAAGAAATTCTATTTCTATTTTTTAATTCTGGGGATTTTACTTATATTTTCAAGCTCAACTTAACTCTTGTTAGGAGGTTTAATCTAATACTAGTACTTCTTTATGGTGAAAGGAGGACATTGGCATTATATGTAAATTAATAAAATCTGTTATAGTCTTGCAGAATGTCTGCAACTCTCTTTATTCTTTTTAGACATGTATGATCTTTATCATATTCTCACTTACTTGCCAATATTTTTAAATTTAATTGATACTAAAGGAAATCTAATATTAAATTTTTCCAATTTTTAATGGGATGTGAGTTTAAACATATTTCATATCCTCAGTAATTTCGTCTTCTTTTTTTCTTTCTTCTGTACATTTTAATTTTAAAATAATTTACATATATGTTTTGTCTTCAAGTTCTGTTAAAGCTCTCTTGATTAGTAAAACATTTCACTTGAAACTATAATTTTCTTAACTATGATGTTTCTTTTGACAGATGTTATTTCTTTTTTCCTCTAAGTGAACAATTTTTATTTAATTTGGAAGGACCAGGACTAGTATTATCTCTTGTAGGAAGCATTCTTTGACAGTCAGGCAGAATATTTTTGATGAAAAGATTAGTAGAACATAAACTACGGGAGAGTTTGTGACAGAATGTACTATGTGATACTGAAATTGCCACTGCATGGGAGGGGGTAGGGGGAAAAACTGCTCTATTTCACAAATTTTTCAAGATAAATTCCTACAGTTTCTATTAAGACTTTTAATTTACATAGTCCCAGGCACAAATTCCCAGTTTTGCACAAAGGCAAATGCTATGCTGTGATTATTATTCCCAGTGATAAGACAGTGAACTACCTCTCTCAAAAGGGCTATACACCTTTGCTATAGTTAAGAAATTCCTTGGCTCAGGCTCCAGTTATTTTGATACCATCCCTGGTAGTAACGGTATATCAAAGGTAATTCATTGAAGCCCACTTAAAAGAATTGCTGGTAAAAGAATAAAACATTTATTGAAATCAATTCTCTCTTTCCCAAATCTCTCAATTATAACTGTAGCTGTTAAAAAAATTGCTGCTGCTGAATGACTAAAACAGATTTTAAACAGGGAACTCTGAAAAGCCCTCAATTCCAGTCACATTCTGATTACTGGAAAGACTCCTCACCACCCTCAGTTCTTGGCACTTGAATTCCATATTAAGTTTGAATGTGGACTGAGCACAGAAAAAGATAGGAAACACTGGAAGTCACAAAGGTTCCTGCTGTCTAATGGATAACTGTTCTCTTCCTAAAAAAGAAATTAGAACTGCCATGGTGACAAAAACAGTATCTTATAAATATATTTGTGTAAATAGAAAGACAATTAGTAGGTGCCCAATAAATAATTAATGATGAAAATTTTTTGGAATAGAACTACTATTGTGATATATTTACTGGGAAGCTTTCCTGAATGCAGAGCTATACACAGCATTCATGATAGCCCCTATTTCAAAAGAACCACAATTTAATGGACTGATAAAACATATACTTAAAATTTTAATGTCCAATATATAAATGTGCATCCTAAGTATTGAGAATCTGCAAAAATTCATTTGTGGAAAAGACTATAATCTATAAACATAGTTAAGAAAGTCTTTATGGAGAAAGTCAGGAGTATAAGGGTACTCACTTTACTCACCTCAGTTTTACCAGTCTAGTATCTTCTAGTATTCCTGTGAAATATCAGTTAATTGGAGACAATGTGTGAGTCTTTTTTTCTAGGTAACACATCTGATGACTGAAATTGCCCATCAGACTTGCAAGTGCTCTGTCAAGCTTATCATGTCCTTTTCAAGGTCAAGAAAGTTATCTTTCTGAAAGGTGCAAGCTTTTGACTTAGATATTCTTGAATTTCAGACAGACACCTGATATTAGTTTGCATCCTTGAATTATTTGATACAATTCGTGCTGCTACTTCATTTGGTAACTTCAAATGACAATAAAAAACTATAAATTTGATATTAAAATTGAATTAAATAATTAATTTAAGTCACATGCTAACTCATAGTAATTACTCACTAATGCTATCCATCTTAATTTGTTTTTCATATATTGTAGCACAATGCCTACAATAGTATTCAACTGGTAGACAAGGCTCAATAAAATGTGATAAGTAAGTTAATATGTGTAGTGACAAAGTAGGAAGCAAATAAGGTCATCCTGATGACAACAAAGATATGAGCTAGAACATTAACATCACTGCATAAATTTCTAGGAACCAAACACAACATATTATTTACTATAACCTCTATTTTTCTCAACATGCTAGGGAAACATTTAGATAATTAGTACATAAACTTAAGGTACTGAATAAACATTAACTATTTTTAAAATTTTAGTTACTACTTAATCAATGTGCAATTAATGATACAATTTGCTCTATTATCTGTTATGTGCCTTGCACTCCTGAGAAGTCCTTTAAATATATCATCATTGCAATTTTTTGAATAAGCTGTAGTAAATAAATAAAAATTGTGTTAGAATGTATATTCTAGAAAATATTATAATGGTTAGTCTAAATAAATTTTTATTTATGTTTATTTTTATTTTTTTAATTTTTAAATTTTTTTAGAACAACTCAGCAAAATAAAATTCCAGTTTATTGTTGGACAACATTGTTTCACACATACATCAAACAGGCCAAAAAAAAAAACAAACAAACAAACAGCAACTTCATAGACAAAAAAAGGAAAAAAAGAAATCTTTTATTTTTGGCTTTTTTAACCATCTCATACAAACCAGCTACTTATAGTACAACCAAGGAAATACACAAAAAAAGTTACTGGAATGCTCGGAATAAGATTGTTTTTTTGTTGTTTTTGCTTTTTTACAAGGTTTTTTTCCTCCTTTGAGATTATAATGAACATGGTCACACCACACGTAAAGTCAGAAGTAGAACAGAGAACGCGCTCCGGAGGCTGGTTTGGTCTTCCGAGATCACTAAAAATGGCTGACCCCTAACAATATGTACAAAAAATATGAAATGCAAACAAAAAACACAAACAAATTTCCTTTTTAAAGTACTTTTAAGAAAAAAAGCAGGCCTTGGAAGTTTGGGTTCTTTTTTCCTCCCCTGTTGAAAATTCTCATGGTTTGAGTGGGACGGTGGAGAGACTGCGTGTCATCTGCGGGGGCGCTGCCGGCGGTGGGCCGGCGGGAGGGCGCCTCTACTCGTAGGTGACCACGTTTAGATTCTGAGACGGGAAGTGAAGGGTGAATAGGTCACGGCAGCCTTTTTTTTTTTTTTTTTTTTTTTTAGTTTAACTTTTCCTTTTTTTGTGTCTAGTCATCCTCATCAGTCTTCTGCTTCTTAGTATCAACATCGTCATCCTCATCATCTTCAGCAGCCGGTTTGCCAGTAGCGGCTTCAGCTTCCTCATTTTCATCTCCATCCTCCTCCTCCCCCTCACTTTCTTCCTCCGCCTCCTCCTCTCCACCTTCTTCCTCTTCTTCGTCTACCTCATTGTCAGCCTCCTTCTCCTCATTTTCCTCATTAGCAGGGGCATCTCTTCCATTCTCCACCTCCTCCACAGCTTCCTTCTTCTCCTTTAAGTTCTTGGTGGTGATCTCGGAGCGGGTGTCCACGGCTGCGTCTGACATGGTGGGGCACGCCGGTTTTCCGATGCAAGTGACTAAGTAGAACACGAGAGTTCGAGGAATCTGGCGTTAAAGCGCTGGAGCCCCCGGTGGGGGAGGCACGCGGCGGAGGCGGTTGCAGCGAGCAGAGATCCAGACGGGGAACAATGCAAAGATGGCTTTTCAGAGCAGCCAGTCCTAAATAGATTTTTAGTCTAGAAAACACAAATGCTGGTACATGCTAAATAGTTTACAGACTGGTGATTTCAGAGTGAGACCTTTAGACAGACTAATAAAAATATGAATTCCAACTAGGTTAGAATTCCGTAGGGTCAAATTCAGGAATGACTAAAATGTTCTTTACCAGATATCCAGAGGGGCATTTACAGGCCATGGAAGCTCCAAGGATCAAACAATGTGTGAAGGTGCAAGCATTTATCTAAGGTCTGACAGGAGATATAGATAATACAAGTGTAGGAAGCATATATTTGACAATGGGACAATAGAGCTACCAGACAAAACTAAAGTCAGTATGAGGAATTTAGTTTATTTTGATTTCCATTAAGTTCACAGCAAAAAATAATTTTCAAAGCCAATTTCTGAATAAATAAAATAGAGGGCATAGATCAAGGTGTTGAATAACTAGGTGAAAAGCTCAAAGCGACATGAGCAAGTGGACCAACTAAATGAAAAGGAAGAGAGATGTGTACTCTCTTTCCTCTCTGTCAAGCTAGAAAGATGGAGCAAGTTTCGTGAAAGAGTTTAAGGCCCCAGAAGTAAGGACCAAAAAGATGTTTATATATTAAAAACTTATAGTTGTAATTTCAGCACCTTAATTCTTGTTAATTCTCATTGTATCATCATCAAATTATATAACTAAACTTTATGTAACCAAAATGTGGAATTCTGTCAACAAAATTTATTTTACCAAAATTGATAAGTGAATAATACATTGATTCTAATATTTAATTTTCTGGGTAAGCAAACTAAAACAAGGAAACAAGCAAAGCAAACCTCCATGTTGAGCTTCTGACAGAAATCTCAAGATATTACCTCAATACCTCTACCAGTTAGTTAGCTCTGTGAGCAAGTTTTATTAGTTTTCTGGCCTTAGGTTTTCTCATCTGTAATAGCTAACCCTTACACAATGTAACCCTTACACAATGTAGAATTAAGTAAGCACTCTAGAAGCAATTACCACCAAGGACCCTAACAGCCCTGGCAACTACCACTGACATAAACTTCTGATATTGACCTCAGTTGGCAGACCTGCATATGATGATACTGCATTCTTTCTGGAACCAGTCACACTGCACTCCACCTAGCTGGTGAGCTTGCAGCTGGACTTTCTCCAGTAAAGTCAGTCCAAAAGGCTGAAAGAGGTGACTTTTTCATCAAATGTGCAGATACCAAGAAAAGGTCACTATAAACACAAACAAAAAAGCAACATCACATCAGCAAGAATACCTAGCACGCGCACACACACACAAAACAGTAAACTTGGTGCAGTGGAACGAACCTACTTGGGGAGCTAAAGCAAAAGGGTGCTTTGAACCCCGGAGTTCAAGTCCAGCCTGGGTACATAGCAAGAACCTGTCCAAGGAAGGAAGGAAGGAAAGAAAGGAGGGAGGGAGGGAGGGGAAAAAAAGAAAAATGATTCGATGATTTCCAAGTAACTGACTTCAAAAAAGAGAGATGTACAAGTTACCTAAAAAGATTTCAAAATATTATTTTAAGGAAGCTCATCAAGACAAAGGAGACACAGAATATGCAGTGAACTCAGAAAAATAATACACAAAATGTCAAGTTGAACAAAAAGATAGAAATATTATTTAAAATATCCAAACAGAAATTCTTTAGCTAAAAAATATTGGAAATGAATGAAGTAAAGAAAAAGTAATAGAGAGCTTCAGCAGCAGATTTAATCAAACAGATAAAAGAATCTTTAGCCTCAAAGATAAATCTTTTAAAATTATCCAGTCAGAGGAACAACAACAACAAAAGAATGAAAAACAACAGAAATCCTGTAAGATTTGTGGGATACCATTAAGAGAACCAATTTACACAATATAAAAGTCTCAGAAGGAGAAGATAAAAGGGAAATAAAGCTTATTTTTAAAAAATACATAACAATTTCCAAATCTTGGGAGAGATATGGATATTCAGACCTATGAAGCCCAAAGTGCCTGAGAAAATTCAAGACAAAGAGGATTCACTGAAAAGCATTATAATCAAAATTTTAAAAGTCAAATAAAAGAGAAAATTTTGGAAGAATCAGGGGGAAAAAATGACTTATTGCATACAAAAGGACATCTATAGGTTTATCAGCATAAGTGTTGCAGGACCAGAAAGCGTGAGAGGATATGCTGAAAATATGGGAAAAAAATAAATGTCCACCAAGAGTATTTCATCCAACCATGTTGTTAAATCAGATGACAGAGAGATAAATATTTTACTTGACAAGTAAATGGTGACGTAGTTCATCACCACTAGATCTGTGTTTTAAAAAATCCCAAGGAAAATTTTTCAAGCTAAATAAAAAAGATGAATAAACAAATAAGCTAAATAAATATCATGAAAGCATATGAAAGTACTATATTCACTGGTAAAAGTGAATATATAATCAAATTAAGAACATTTTAATTGTAGTGATCCTTTGTAACAGGCACCTATAATTTTAGTATAAAGGTTAAAAGACAAAGTATTAAAAATAACAATGGCTACAATATTTTTGATGGATATGAAATCTAAACAGAGGTAAACTGTGATGTCAGCAACATAAACTGTAGGCAGAGGGCAAGAAAAAATGCAGTGCTTTTGTATGTAATTTCAGTTAAGATGCTATCAGTTTAAGATAGCCTGCTATATCTATATGATACTTTATGTAAGCCTTATAGTAACCACAAAGCAAAAGGCTAGAGTAGATATACAAAAGATAAAAAAAGAAATCAACTAAAGCATACTACTACAAAAACCATTAATTCAGAAAGAAAGACAGCAAAAGATGAAGAAAATAATAAAAAGCCTACAACAACTACAAAACAGCCAGAAAACATTCAAATATTCATAGTAGCCCCTACCTGTTAATATGTACTTTAAATGTAAATGATTAAATACTCCAATCAGAAATCATAAAATGGCTGAGTGGATTTTAAACTATGTGCTGCCTGTAAGAGACTCACTTAAAGTTGAAGGACACATATAGACTGACAATGAAAGACTGAGAAAAGATAATCTATGCGAATGGAGGCCTAAACAAAGTAAGGGTGTCTATACTTATGTCAGACAAAATAGAAAACTTTAAATAAAATACTATAACAAGAGTCAAAGAAGGTTATTATATCATAATAAAGGAATTAATTAATCAAGAGGATATACAATTAAATATATATGTGTAGATAACATCAGAACACCTAAATATGTTCAGTAAATATTAACAAATCTGAAAGGAAAAAGAGACAGCAACACAGTAATAGTAGAGCACTTCAACACTATATTTTAAACAATGGACAGATCATTCAGACAGAAAATCAATAAAGAAACATTGGACTTGAACTACATTTCAAGCCAGATGGACCTAACAAATATATACAGAACATTCCATTCAAAGGCAACAGAAAAAAACAAAACAAAAAAAACCCCAACATTTTTCATGATAGATGTATGTCAGACCATAAAACATGCCTTACTAAATATAAGAAGACTGAAATCATGTCAAGTATGATCACAGTGGTATGAATGGTGAAATTAATAACAAGAGAAAAATTAGAAAATTCACAAATATGCAGAAATTGAACAATGCACTCCTTATAATCGGATGAGTTAATGAATAAATAGAAAAAGAAATAAAAAATGTGCTGAGACAAATGAAAATGTAAAAAAAAACCCTCAAAACCTATGGAACACAGCAAAAACAGTTTTAAGAAAAAAATAAAAATAAAAAACTAGACATCACATCAAAAAACAATTTTCAAAGAGAAGGAAGTTTATAGCAATATACGCCTACATTAACAACAGTAAAAAAGAGATATCGCAACATACCTCAAAAAGCTAGAAAAAGAAGAATATACTAAGCCCCAAATTAGCAGATTGAAGGAAATAATAAAGATTAGAGTATGAAGAAATAAACTTCATACTAGAATGACAATAGAAGAGTCCATTAAAACAGAGTGCCCCTTTTGAAAAAGTAAACGAAATTGACAAACTTTTAGCTAGCCTCACCAAAAAAAGAGTAAAAGACTCAAAGAAATAGAATTATAAATGAAAGAGAACACATTACAGCTGATGCCATAGAAATATAAAGAATTATGTGAAACTATGTGCAATTACATGCCAACAAATTGCACAGATGTGCAATTACATGCCAGTCCAGAAGAAATGAATAAATTAACAGAAACATGAAACCTACCAAGTATCCTCGACTAGCATGTCAACCAAAGACGGTTTGGCAAAGTCACTGAGGAATTTGTAAGTCAGAACTTTCTGGCCAACAGAGTTTCTGGAACAAGCCAGCCTTAGTATTGCCTGTTGAGGTGTAGCCTCTTAGCAAATGTAGATGAACATTCTTGAGTGCACATATAAGACACTTGGTCAGGTTCAGTTAGTCCCTAGAGTTGAAGGTTGGTGGTAGGATAATATATTCTCATGGCTCCTACATAGTTTAATTGTACCTAAGTTTTTATTATCTTTGTATTGTTTTGTATATATTAACCATATTAATCATGATGAAAATAGAAACATAGAAAGTGGCAAACACACTAAATGCTGAGTAATATTTTTTGATTGTTGAGTAGTTAGGAGTTTGGTGGGTTTGTTATATGATATATTTGAATATTTTATAGGGGAAGGGACTATTTAAGACGATAATTTCTAGTAATTAAGCTTTACATTTATATATTAGAACCATTCTTTCCATAAACGAGTAGGTGACAAGAGATTTACTTTGCAAGAGTTTTGTTTTTTAAATTTTAAAGAATTTTTGGTAGTTATAGGGAAATTAGGGATTATCTGTAATTAAATGTTATTTTTAACAAGGGAAATAAGTAAGGTTTAAAGTAGTTAGATAATTTTTCCAAAATCACAACAGAAGGTAGTTTTCCATGCCTAGCTTTCAAGTGTAGAGGTGCATCTACTTTCCACACCAACTCTCTCCCTTTATATCTTTGACATAGGAGATACTGATTTCTGGATTGAAATATATGCATCCCCCACCTGCATTCTAGCAGAGCAGCCAAACTCAGCATCATTAACTGTTAACCTTTTTGTTTGCTTGGTAGAAGAGGTGAGAGAGGATAACTGGCATTGGGATGGGGCCCAGGGATGTGGAAAGACCCTAGTATGGTTATGCTCCTCCTGTTTTCTGAACTGGCATCTGAGTCTGGGGCTGACATGGATCCTGAGTGAGGCATGCCTGGTTGCCAGGCTACCTGAAAATTTCACTCATCTGCTAGTCAACGGGGGCTGGCCACCTGACAATCAGAGCAGCCAGTTCAGCCTGTGACCCTTTCAAGGGGAGGAGAAAACAACTGACTTATAGGGAAACCCCAATCAGATGAGGGCTGCCTGTCTGTGTCTCACAGAGTGCCACCCTCTGCCTGCCTCTCCTGATAATAGTGAATATTGTCGGGATGATTAAATAGTGATGGCAATGCTGTCACTCCCATAATCACATCTTCTGACCTCTTGACAGGGTGGCAATGATTGCAGATGGATTCCTCAAACACATAGCCAGACTTTTCTTCCCCCAATTCCCCAACAGTGATTTTTTCCAAGGTTATGTAGGTTCATCATCTTCTTTCTATAAAAATTCGACTAAAAATCTGAATGAGTTGCTTATTCTACAATTCTATTTTCATAGAAGCAACCAATATCTCTGTCTCCAGTGCAAAATGTGATGATAGATTAAAACATAGGTAAGTGATCAGTATTTGTTGAGAGTTCTGATTTGTTCTGGGAGCAGATGAAAACAAACAAACAGAAGTTGCAATGCATATTTTTCTGCATTTAAATGTATGAGACTTAAATGAGATGTAAGAAAAAATAAAAAATAGGATATCATTAAGTATTAAATTAAATATGAAAATCCAAAAATGCACAATAATAAGCACTAAGAATAGTAGTAATAATGATAAAATATTAGTACTTGCCATATTTATAAAGTTTAGGAATATCAAGGCTATTTTGTGTAAGACTTTTTTCCTCACTAGAGCTTCTGAAGGTGAGCAGAACACAAAATATCATTTCTGCACTAATAAAAAATAAACCGGTTTTTAGAGAGGTAAGTAGTTGTGTGAAATTTCATATAACAATAATATGACAGACTTTGGACAATGACTTTAGTCAATTGAGTCCTATTCTAGTAACTTAGGTCAAGAAAATCACTCAATTATTATTGGCTGGAATTATCAGAATCTTTCACATCAATGTTAGACGCTGAGAAAGTAAAATCAATAAGCAAATATTTACAGGACATTTCTACTTTTGGTCTATTTCTATAATAAAATTACTGTGAGACATAAGAAAGCAAGGACATAGAGAAAATTTCCTTTTGTCAACACTGAGGTAACTCCCCACATGAGCACAGTTAAGAGTTGTTTTCAAGCCGGGCTCGGTGGCTCAGCCTGTAATCCCGCGCCTTTGGGAGGCTGAGGTGAGTGGATTGCCTGAGCCCGCGGGTTCGAGACCCGCCTGGGCAGCGAGACCTCATCTCTACAATAAATCAAAAAATCAGCCGGGCGTGGTAGCGCATGCCTGTAATTCCGGCTACTTGGAAGGCTGAGGTGGAAGGATCGCCGGAGCCCAGCAGGTCGAGGTTGCGGTGGCCGGAAGCGGCCACTGCACTCCAGTCTGGGCGACAGAGTGAGACACCAACTCAAAAAAAAAAAAAAAAAAAAGAGTTGTTTTCAAAAAGGTAACAGGTTGATTTTTTACCTTAACTTCCTGGTAGTCCGAAACATAAAACTATTTATTGACAATTCCCTAAGATTTTGAGAGAATATTTTAAGAGTAGAAACATTTGCATTTTCTAGAATTCGAATAAGACTCTAACTAAATCTCAAAACACAACTAGAAAGAAAGAAAAAGAAAAAGAGACAGTGAAAATATGGTCTATTTTTAAATATTAGGTTTATAGTTAGGACTTTGGGGCCATAAAAAAATCCAGATAATTTTTTGTTTTGTGTACAATAAATGATTAGATCTCAAAGAAAAGGCAAATTCAAGTAGGTAGGGGAAAAAGAATATTTCTAGAGGAGAAGCTGTGTGAAGTGAGAGGTGTTTGGTACTTAACATGTGGCCAATATAACCCTCCACTGGGTAGGGGAGACTATTTAGGCCAGAAAATTTTAGAGAATGACATCTGCTGAGATAACAGGTCTTCAATTCTCTCTACCAATGGCAGAAATCTAAGCTTTTCTTCTTTTAAAAGATTCTGCAGAAAGTTTGAGGAATTGTCAGAGAATGTCTTTGTGATCAGAAAGTTAAGACAATAATCATCCCATCACCTCTAGAAGAATGTCCACGTGGGGGATGTGCCTTCTCCTTGTGGAGAATTATGCAGTAAAGGCCAGTGGGATGGGCAAACACCAATGCAAGGAGTACTCCTCTATCATACTTTCATATTCTGAACACGATTACTTTTTTCCAAAATAAAGGATAGAAATAAATGGCAAGTGTGGAAACTAGTTCTATTGCTGTATACTAAAAATAAACATCATGATATAGGCTATATTTGTTTCCACAGCACCCTACTTGCCTTGGCCACTCATTCTCTATCCCAGACTTAGATGCCTGAAGTGTTTTCCACAGCCCTTCTCCCTAGTGATACAAGCCATGATTTCCCTTTATACCACATCAGTACACGCACTCAGATAATCACCACTTTGTAAGGAATGTGTAGGATAAATTATCAGCTAGGTGGCTGCATGGGGTTATGGAAAAAACTATTGAAGTAAAGAACCAACAGGTGTATAATTCAGTATTTCCAGCTATGTATAAGATCTTAGGCAATCTAAGATATCTTTGGATCATAGTAAATGTGAAATTTCCGACTTTCATGCTTTATAAAGTGACAGGAGAGATGTAAGTTCCAAACGAGTGAGTAAATACAAAAGTGCTAAGAATACAAATATGTTCTTGAAAAGTAATGTCATGAAAGTCCTTCCATGAAGTACATTTAAAGTGTCCTGAAGGTTGGGCTCGGTGGCTCAGCCTGTAATCCCGCACTTTGGGAGGCGAGGTGAGTGAATTACTTGAGCCCGTGGGTTCAAGACCCACCTGGGCAACTTGGCGAGACCTCATCTCTACAATAAATAAAAAAAAATTGGCCAGGTGTGGTAGTGCACGCCTGTAGTTCCAGCTACTTGGAAGGCTGAGGCAGAAGGATCGCCAGAGCCCAGCAGGTCAAGACTGCAGTGGCCGGGAGCGTGCCACTGCACTCTAGTCTGGGCGACAGAGTGAGATTCCAACTCAAAAAAAAAAAAAAAGGTGTCCTGAAAAGAAACAGGATTCCAGTATTTGCTATTTGTTGACATTATCTGTTCTTTGTACTCTGACATTTGACTTGCTCAGATATGCCATTGCCTGTTCTGCCATATCCACCTTCCAAACATGGGATTAATCTCAATATCGAGACCTTTTGTGGTCACAGGACTTTATCTCCAAAGACACTAGAGCAGGAGCTTGAAAAATCATCTCCACTCGCGGAGATTGTAAAGCCATTCTCACACTGATTTGCTTCTTTAAGACAAAAAAAAAAAAGGAACATCAAATATCATGTTATCAGGACTCTGTTTGTAGCTCCAGGTTTAACTCTAAAGCCTTACTTCACCCCCCCCCCAACTTTGCTCCCTGTCTCTATCTTCCTTGTTATTTCCGTCATAACGGAGCAAAGACTAACAATGCAGGCATGGTGCAGCTCCCTTTGCTGCCTGATGTTCCGATGGGCTTTGGATGTGTGCAATGTCGAAGAAACATTTAAATGATGTTTGTGTGCTGCACAGTCAGAAAAACAACATTTTCACACTGGCTCTTTTTATCTTCTAAAAGCCAGCTATCATAATACAAGAAGATTTTTTAATGGATAGAAATAAATCCAAGTGGCTCTGGCCTACCCCATGAAGGCTCATGGCTCTGTTGACTCATACGGTTTGCCTTTCCTCAGAACTTTGTGGGCTCGATGACTACATTTCAAATACTCTTGGGTTCCAGCAATACCCTAGAATTAAAAGAGAAAAGAAAGCAAAACAAATCCCTTTCTTCTAGGGTGATAAGTGTTAGCCTTGGAAAACAAACAAATAAAACCAAGGGGAGTCAGTTTCTCCCATTGGAAAAGTCCTGGAGAGCTTCTGTTACGGATTATTAGCGACTCTGGGGCAAAACAAAAGATGCTCTTCACTTTAGTTTGAACCTAGTTCCAGTGTCAAAAACAGATAGCAACAAGTTGTGATTACTTTGAAGGTTGACAAATGTATTTGAAGCAAATTGAAAATGGAAATAATTTAGGAGGAAATAAAAATCAGAAGACTTCACAAATAAAATTCCAACCAGTAGGGGAAAAGCAAACAAAAGCATGGTATTTTCTAAGAGCTGTGAAAAAGAAGACCTACTAAAGCACATATTGCATGAGGTGGCCAGGAAAGAGAAAGTAAAATGAAGCTGCTGGGGATGTTTGGATTAAGATTAAGAAATAACAAGACCCTTGAATAAATATGTCAATGAGGTAGCAGATGACAGAAGAGTAAAGATTTAACACTTGTATGAAGGGTAAGATCAACTGAAATTGCAGGATAGTAAAAAACTTCAAAAACTTTTAGTTTTGTTATTGAGTAAAATACAGGGTTAAAAGCACAAGAAAAGAAAGTGACTTGGTGAAAAGTTAAGTCTCATGTATGCTGTGTCAGATATACCTGAAAAAAAATGTATCTGGAAAATTGACAGTAGCTGAAAATACAAATCAAAGAGAATCAAAGAGAATAGACCTTCAATTTGTACAGTTTAACAGAACTTAGTACAGTTAACAAAACTTAAGAAGTATCAGTGATGGACTGATGAAGAGTGATCAATGTGGTAGAAAATTAGCCATTATAATGAAGGAGAACAAGGAGGGTGTAGAGTGCAACAACTAGGACAGAAGAGCATTTCATGAGATATGTACTCAGCATTGCAAATGTCACAAAGAATCCCAATAGTATGAGAAAAAAAGAGGGTTGTTGTGATGCTGTGTGTGGTGTAGTGTGTTGCTCTGTGGGTTCTTTGATTTCACCACAAAAAGGAATTTCAGAGTGAGTTCCAAGTATAGTTAAAGACAGAATTTATTAGAAAGAAAGAGACAGGCTCAAGGGAGAATAGGGGTCCTTTAAGAGAGGACTCATGCTTATGTCTGACAAGAAGTTGTATATACTTTTACAAGGAGGAATAAACAAACCATGGGCAGAAAGTGGAGGGCTGCAAATATCTGGTCACGAGTTTTGATGACCATCTTTTAGCCTTCTAGTCACAAGGACCTTCTAAATAATGAAAGTTACTATTTAACTAGATTTGGGCTTTTCTTAGAACACTGTGTCTGTGTTTTGGGTAATTTTCTCTCATTTCTGTGATCTACTGTACTGTTAATTCTGCATTCCAATCCACAAGGTAGTCAGGTCTGATATGCCTGGTCAGACAGGTGATGGTCATGTACAGATGAGAAAGATATCTGAGTGCTTACCCTGTTTTAATTAGACCTGCCTAAAAAAACCTACCTACTTCTAAACTATATTAACTAATGCCTGACTCCAGTGTATTTGAGGATTACCAGTACAACTAACAGATTCACTTCAGGAAAGAGACAGAAAAAAGCAAAATCCCAGAGGGAGAGTAGATGAGAGAGAGAGATCTAGACATTTAGATTATGAATAATCTTTGAAACAAGTTTCAAAGTAAAAAAGAAGAGCAATAGGTTGAGGGGAAGGTATCAAGTGAAACACTGTGTGTCAATTACAACCAAGCTCTATCACCCCTTTGTAGAAATTTTGAAAGAGAAAGTGTCTCATGTATTCTAGGTTATCATCTTGGCTCCTATTTCTCAAACTGGAACTACGTACTGTTAGTAATCACCTAGAACCCTTGACTACAGTTCCTATCAATTCGATGCTGTAACCTGGACCAAGGTCTCAAGGGAGGGAGCACAGTGCACTTGAACTGCCATAGGTACAATAAGTGACTCTGTCTCCATTAAGATGTTGGAGTAACTACAGACAAACTGGAAGAGAAATCAGAATTTGGCCTGCTAGGAACAAGCAAAAAACCTGTTAATGAAACTTGAGGTTACCTCTGTGTTGCCATGTGTTTAATACAAATGGAGCAGAAGACAGAAGAGAAGATATCTTGGATGACAAGCTTGATATAGAATTAGAATCCTGAAATCAACCAGGCATGGTGGCTCAAGTCTGTAATTCTAGCACTTTGGGAGGTCAAAGCAAGAAGATTCACAACCAGCCTGGGCAATTTGGTGAGACCGCATCTCTACAATATATAAAGGAAATTAGCCAGGTGTGGTAACGCATGCCTGTAGCTCCAACTACTTGGAAGACTGAGGCAGAAGGTTCGTCTGAGCCCAGCAGGTTGATGCTGGGATGACTGCGAGCATGCCACTGCCCTCCACCCTGGGAGAAATTAGATAGATAACTAGGAATTAGGATGTCTGCAAAAGGAGGGAGACAAACAAGACTAGAACAAGTAGATAGAAAAGCAGATGTTTTATCAAGCAAGTGGATTATTAAAAATGTATGTAAAATCTCAAACAAGAGTACTGAACCAAGTGACAAGACAAGAAGCAACTCAGGTATCAAATACTTTCCCTGTGTAGAATTGTATTGGCCAAAACACCAGGAAATAATTTAAAGTTGAAATAATAGAGTCTCTGACCCTACCTTCAGAAGCAAGGCAAATGCACCCAAAGTTAGCTAGGTAGAGCTATAGTAATGGAGATGAATCCAGACAAAATGAAAATTTAGACAAGATGAATGAACATTGAGAAGAAATACTTCTGTACTTGTGCAAAATGGTGACACAGACATACGATCAAGGGTAGGGCCTTTGTAAAAACATCACTTTTAGCCGGGCTCGGGGGCTCAGCCTGTAATCCCATGCTTTGGGAGGCTGAGGTGAGTGGATTGCCTAAGCCCATGGGATCATGACCCGTCTGGGCAACTTGGTGAGACCTCATCCCTACAATAAATCAAAAAATTAGCTGGGCGTGGTAGTGTGCGCCTGTAGTTCCAGCTATTCGGAAGGATCACTGGAGCCCAGCAGGGAGAGGCTGCGGTGGCCGGGAGCATGCCACTGCACTCCAGTCTGGGCAACAGAGTGAGACTTTAACTCAAAAAAACCCCCCAAACAAAAAAAACCCATAACTTTTGATTTGTACGTGCTTTATTGAATTACAATTTCCTTTCATTTTGTTCACATAGTGACAAGGTTCACAAAAGCAAAGCAAATAACAATTGTCATTTGCAGATGAGAAAAGAGTGAACCAGCATACGAGGTCTGACAGGTTTGTGAACTAACCTAGAAAAAAAGTGCTACATACTTCATTGCTATAAATCACTAGAGTCATCTTCGAAATGTTCCCCTTGGGAGCTATGCACCAATGCTAGTGCCTATTCCACCCATCAACGTAGTTCTGGAGCTCATTTTCTGGAATAGCCATCAGAACCGTCATCACTATTTGTTGAGGCCTGATGACAATTAAGTTCGTGAACTTGCCACTGTGAGCTTACATTGACAGCACTGTACAAATAACTGTTTTGGAACAATCTCCCTACTCACCTCATCTTTTTGGTTTACCCAAAGCTAATGACCTTTTTTTCTTTATCCAAAGATAAAGAAAATATTGAAAGGAAGGCATTTGATGACCTTCAGGACTGTAATACAATGACAACTCTGATGGCCATTCCAGAAAAAGAGTTCCAAAATTGCTTTGGTGGGTGAACTAAGCAGTGGCATTGGTACATAGCTTCCCAAGGGGAATAGTTCAGATGTGACTGCATAGTAACATTCATTAATGAGATATATAGCACTTTTTCTAGGATAAGTTCACAAACTTAAGTGTCAGAACACATATTAAAGTAATTATCTCAATGTCCCAGTATTATTAGCAGTAAAAACTGGAACATTGGTCAACTGAGTCCTAGTCCAGTGCTTTTCTTTCTTCTTTGGTGCCTTACTTTTGAATTCCAGTGAGGTTTTTATTTCAGATTAGAGCAAAATGATTGGGTAGCCTGATATGACAAATACAAATATTTCATTTTCTTTTCTCTCATCTCCCTTTCTCTCAGGCTAACAATATGACAGATTCACAATTCTGCTTTCCAAGGCGAAAAACATTTTTTTCTTTTCTGCTACCCAGGCTTCCTTATGAAGAGATAATGGGATCAAGAAGGAGTTGAAAAAACTGAAACAAAACCCCTGAGAGCAAGATGTGCCTGCTCTCCCTGAGCATTCTTGCCTTGATCTGCAAACATTTCTCTTATAAGGCCAGGAGCTAAGTCATGTCTCCCCCTCCTTCCCCATCACCCCCTTGACCAGCCTTACCCCCTATTCCCTCTCTTTCCAGGTCTTCTCTCATTTAGGAAATTAGACAAAAATAATGAGATTCTATTTGAATGGTCCTGCAAAGGTAACTAGCTCTTTAGAGCAGTAGCTCTTCATCTCAGTGGGGGAAACAAGGAGTAAGTTGGGGAGGGCATTGAGGAGATAATAACAATGACCAGCTAAATCTCAGATTTAAAAAAAGAGTACCAAAAAGAACAGAAAAGAAAGATGAACTGTTCTCTGAATGGTGGAGCCTTCCAGGAGACCAAATAAGTCTTCAATAAACTGATTTGCCTTCCTGACTGTGATTTACCAGACTGACACCTAATTTGTTCTGAGCACAGTTGATGCCTCAGACACAATGGCGAATGACAGCCCACATAACCTCTCTTTCAGCTTTCATCTCATATATTCCATTTGAAGTTGAGTTCCGACAAGAGAGAGGCACAGAATTAATATTACCTTGGATCGGCTCAGTCTCCAGAGGGAGCAGCAAAAGCTTTTCTGGAAACAATAAACCCTTTAAACATGACAGGGGGAATGGGACCTTAGGAGGTCTCTGAAAGTATCCATTATTAAAGAAAGAGAGGGGAAAACCCTCGTGGGTGACTTTGATTTTTTTTTTCTCAGCAAAAGCAGTGATGAACTAGTGCCAGTTTTACATACAAATTTCAAGATCTGGGATGGTTTATGTTAAAACTCTTGCTTTCTCCTGTCCCTTAGCATATTAAGTAGAGAAGAAAGAATTCATTACGAACCAAATTTGTCAAGTCATTAAAATTCCCATCCTGTTTAATCTTTACACAATAAAATTACAATTAAAATTGATATCTTCAACAACAGAAACCAGAGAGGAAAAACACATTATATATAATCAGATATAATGTGCATGTCTGTGTATATATATACATGGATACATCCAAATTTAATTATCCAAATGTATACATAAGTATGTGGGAGTCTCAAGAATTAGAGAATATTTTAATTGAAACTTGACGGGTATGGATTTCCACAAAATTCAAACAGGAAAAAAATTATACAGCACACATATGTCTATACAGTGCATATTAATAACAATATTTTATATCAGTAAGATACTTTTATTACCATGAAAAACAAGTGCATTGATTCACTTGACACTTAGCACAGATGATCTGAAATTTTTCAAATTTTTTGTCAAGTAATGTTTAATAACTTTTGTCACTGTAATGGTTAGGGGAATAAAACAGAGGAAGCTTAAGTAGAATATACTGTATATTGAACCTGGAGTTAAAAAATGTATTTTTTAAAATCTTAAATGTTCTACTTATACAAATTGTGTATTCCTTTTGGGCCTCAAAATCCTTATCTATAAAATGAAGATAATAATAAACATCCTACAATATTGCTGAGAGAATCAAATAAGCCACTTATATTAGTTATAAGTGACCAAAAATCACTCCTCGGGGCACTGACGGTCCCTGTGGCTCTGACTTAGGTAGAAAGATCATGGGATTGACTAGGGCTGAGCAAGAAGGTCTTGAAGTCCATTTCTGGGTAATACTGGTCCAAGACTGTAAGAAGAATCAAATGGCATCCTACTGCAATTGGAGAGAGTAAGTGTTTTAATTATCCATTGCAGTAGAGCAATAATATCAGCTCAAAATCATAGGGCTTTAAACCAGAGACATTTATCATTTGTCGATTTCAGCCTGTCAGAAATCCAGTCACGGCATCACTGGAAACCTCTGGCTTAGGACTTCTTGAAGGCTATCATCAAGGTATTGGCCAGGGCTGTAGCCCTCTCAGGATGGCCTGGGAAGAATACGCTTCCAAGTTCAGCCTTCCTAGCTCACTTGGGTGACTATTGGCTTTGGGTTTTTTCATCAGGTAAAAGGGACCATGGCAGACATGCTTCCAACCTCTCATTATGTTGTTGTCTTTATGAGACAGAAATTTCAATACAAAGATTTACTCCAATAAGAGTGTTGCAATTTACCTTCACTTACGAGGTACAAAGAAATGGCAAATAACTGGAACACAACTGAGCTCAATGAAATACTTAACTCCCCCACTTCCCAGAATTCTCCTTAAAGGAACAAGAGGTCAATTGTAGTAAAGTGAGGTAATGTTCGCAATTTTTCTCAAATAACCATTTCCGGGATATGTCTTGGGGTCAAGACACACTAATTTGAATTTCCTACACATTGTTAATTGATGTCCCTAAGGGATCACCGACTTATTTATGCAAGAAAGATTCAGTGATATTTACCAGGTAGAAGTTAATGAGGCAAGAACATAGAACCACACATTTATGAAAATTTTCTGCAGCCAAATGGGATTAAATGTAATTAGGATCTGGGTATAGATCTCTGTTTCTCAGAAGAAAAATTTAAAAAGTAAAATAACCAGAGACTACCATAAAGGATGACCTATATGTGAAGAGTTGATCCCTTAATAACTTTGTTTACTTTCTTCAGGTTGAAAGTGATACCAATAAGGATTTAAAATTTAGTTAAATTAAATTAGCTACAGTTTTTTTAAACTATGCCTTTCAATTTTACAAAGCACTTTTGCACACATTATCTGCAGCAACTTCAATCATACGCATTTTCCCATTGCAAAGCTCATTAGAACTTTCTGCAGGTGAAAGGTTTTACCTATATTTTTCATTCTTTTTAGCATACTACCATCTACATTCTTCCCGACACACACATACACATACACACACACAAATGTACACATTCACTCTCACATTTCACCTGACCAGCTCCTAGTAATATTTCAGATCTGAGCTTTGCCATAACTTTTTTCAGGGAGCTTCTCATTTTAGACTGAGCCTTAAAATTAAATGGAATGGCCAAACCAATTATATTAGCATCACATGAGAAAAGGCCAGGCATTCATTTTTTTTTTTTTTTTTTTAGTTGGAGTCTCACTCTGTCGCCCATACTGGAGTGCAGTGACATGCTCCTGGCCATCACAGTCTCAACCTGCTGGGCTCCAGCGATCCTTGACCTCAGCCTTTCAAGTAGCTGAAACTACAGGCGTGCACTACCATGCCCAGCTAATCTTTAGATTTATTGTAGAGATGAGGTCTCACCAAGTTGCCCAGGTGGGTCTTGAACCCATGGGCTCAGGCAATCCACTCACCTCAGCCTCCCAAAGCGCAGGATTACAGGCTGAGACACCGAGCCTGGCTTATTCATATATTTTTGAAGCTTCCTAGGTGATTCCAATATACCGCTAGTGTTGAAAACCCTGCTCTAGATCCATGAATATGGGAGTGAATCAAAGTTGAAAGATTTTAGCATAGGATCAGGGCTGGTTTTATTCAGTTCAGGAAAGCAGATGCTTAAATATACTTTATCTTGTGAGAAGGTACTAGTTTCATGTATCTGGACTAGGAGTCCAGAGGACAATAGGGCTTTTTGTTTCTAATATCCCCGTAGTACATAGTCCTACCATTGCTATGTAACAAGCATTAGTGTACTTTCACAAAACTAGCTGTATATCAGAATCTCTTGTGTGGCTTATGAAATACAGAAATATGTAGGTCTGGCTCCATATCTATGGATTTGTAGTTTTGAGATTTAGATGACTCTGAATCTATTGATTGAGAAAACAGTTTTCTAAAGATGATATGAACTCAGTGTGGAAGAATTTTAGATTTCAATTACTTTGAAAATTTACCTAAAGCTGGAATCATATGTCATATGCCCTGATAGATGCTCGAACATTTCCAGTGACATGATGTTCACCATTTCTCCTTCATGCCTGCTTCACTGTTACATAACAATGATTGTTAGCCCATCCTTGCATATATTGTGGGAAAGGAATTTTTAAAGATATAACTGATATTTGTTAGTTGCTGTCACCTTTCAAAAATTATTAACAGGTATGGGGTTACATTAGTAAACATGATGCATTCCCTGCTTACAAGAAACCAAGAGGTGTAAGCAAGAGAAAAGGGAAGTAGGATAGTATGGTAGATACTACCAAAGGGGTTCAAAACAAGGTGACATCAGTCTGTAGAACAGCCACCTAATTCAGTCATAGAGGAGTTCTGGAATGCTTTCTGTAGGAAGTGAATAGAAAGATGAGGGCTAAAGGTTTAGTAATGGTCATCCAGGCGAAATGAGCATGGCTGAAATGGGAAGAAACTTGGCAGGAAATAAGGGGACTGCAGAGCAGAATTCTAAGCAATTTCTCCTGGGATTAAGGTACGTGTGTGTGTGTGTGTGTGTGTGTGTGTGTGTGTGTGTGTGTGTGTGTGTGTGTGTTGGAATTGAAAGGAATTATAATATGGGTAAAGATTTCTGTTTCCCAGAAGAAAAATAAAATAAAGTAAAATAACCAGGTCAATTCTTATTGACCTCTTAACTTTGTTTAATTTCTTCAGGTGATTCCATTCAGTATTTAAAATTGAGTTAAATTAATTCTGGTTTTCCCAGAATGTTCCTCTTCTTAGCCCTATATGTTCCATGGCCTAGGGAATCCCTTAATCCCTGGTTGTTCATTCCAGAATTTTAATGAACTTTGATATGACAAGATGGCTAAAATGATTTTATCAAAGAGAAGGTTTATAATAAAGTTTCCTGCTGGCGCTCAGTCTCCTCCTGCATGCATCTTTATCTTGTGTGCATGCAGGAATCACTCTGTCCAGAAAGCAGGGGCTATGGGGTTGAAGGGATGCTAGAACAATGATAAAGACCATCTTGGGGAACTTTACAATTTTATGTTGCATTATTCAGCCTGTGCCTTCAAAATCACTGTGTGTGCCATCTTTAATGCAAGTGTTGTGGGTTGGAAACTGATTCCTGTGCTAGAAAGGTATGCTGAGACAAACCTTTAAAAAATACTCACTAGCCGGGCTCGGTGGCTCAGCCTGTAATCCCGCGCCTTTGGGGGCTGAGGTGAGCGGATTGCCTGAGCCCGCGGGTGCGAGACCCACCTGGGCAGCGAGACCTCATCTCTACAACAAATCAAAAAACCAGCCAGGCGTGGTAGCGCACACCTGTAGTTCCGACTACGTGGAAGGCTGAGGTGGAAGGATCGCCGGAGCCCTGCAGGTCGAGGCTGCGGTGGCCAGGAGTGGCCACTGCACTCCAGTCTGGGCGCCTGAGCGAGACTACAACTCAAAAAAAAAAAAAAAAATACTCACGATAGGACAACTCATTACATCCAGAGATGGTTTCACCAATCTCAACTGATAAGAAAAAAAAAGTTGATTAAATTGGTTGGTCAATTCCAAGATTTAAGAGGGAACATTACCAGGAAAAGACAGCTCTGATCTCAAACTCAGAGACAAGACAGATGTGATGTGAGAAAGAAGACAGATGTGATGCTATGCCCTAGAATTTCTTGGAAGAGAGTTTCATGAAAAGCTTTCTTTTAAGTGGCCGTGCTAGTGGGATTTTTAAAGCTGATTAGTTGACAAGACTACTTAGCATATTAGAACTGGATACTCCAAAGTTAAAGATTAAAAAGAATTTTTTCTCCTACTGTCTCTTACTTAATTGCTTTCTGCAGCTTGCCTGAAACAGCTGTCTCCTTATCCTTCCCTAATGAGGCTCGACCGCTGGCATGGAATATTCAATGCCATTTAAAAAATGTGATTCATGAAAAAAATAAAAATCCCCTTTTCTATAACTTGCCTGGTAGATGAGAAATTTGGAGACACAGATCCAAGGGGAAACACTAGAAATTCCCACTACCTGGCTTCCATGCCCTAAGAGAAAATGGGAATCTCCAATGTACTTCTTTAAATTAAAGTGATAATGACTTATTATGTTATTACTTTAATAGATTTTTCATTGTAAAGGAGACTTACAGGAAAAGAACAGTGTTTAATATAAAGAAATTATTTTCATAATTATTTTCATACTGCAGCCAAATTGAAAAGCACTAAAGGACAAATTTTCAGGCACAGCGGATTATTACGATATAAAAATACGGATGACTTCCAGGAGATGTAATCCTAGAGCCCATTATATTTATGATCTTTGTTATTACTAATTCTGCAAACAAATATTCATTCAGCATTGTGTATAATCTAGTGCCTACTATTAAGGAGCTGAGGATGTGACAGAAACACAACAAAGTCCATACACTCATGAGTCTTTCAGTCTAACAAAGAGAGAAATATTAAATGAATGAACCAATACACAAATAAGAAAAATGTGTTAATGGTAGTTGTTAGTGATGAATAGGAATGGGAAAACTCCTATTTTATTTTTCATAATTACTTGGCTATAGTAATTATGATGCTTTTCCCCCCAATAGAACTTCTGAGAGCAGAAAAACTGAAAATAGGGAATTAATCATCTCAAAATTCAATAAATAGTTATTGAGCTTTTAATATATGGCAGGTACTGTCCTAAGTGCTAGAATTGACACTTTCTGTTGAGCTGTGCATCTGTGATTCAGGGTTTAGATTTTGACTTTCTTTACTTATGTATTTGCTTTTTCTTAACTGTTAATTTCTATGTTCTTCTTCATAGTTAGAAGAAATATCTTGATCAAAAAGTTCCTTCTAGTCTTAGATTTCATAGTGTGACCTCAAATTGACCAGTTACTCTGCCTGAACTGTCAGAAGAAGGTAGGTTCTGATGCAGTAATACTCAGTTGTTTCCATAATTTGATTTGCAAAACATATTTCCTAGTAGAAACAGCTGATTAGGATGTACTTAACCATATAGTGTTTTCTAGACCATAAATTTTGTGGAAATAATGAAGAATTCATTTATGTGGGATTTATTCCCTTGATAAATATTTATTGAATGTTGACTATATGCTAGAAATGAATCATAGCATTGAGAAATCCACAATAAAACTAACAAAACAACCAACTCCCTGACCTCATGTGAAATTTGCAAGGTGTGATGATTTTTTTTTCTTAGTTTTAAATGTGTTTTTTCTTAGTTTTAAATGTGTTTTTGGATCTATCTGCTATGTACTATTTACTTGCGTGCATATTTATTTCTCTGTAAGATTTCCAGAGAATACTGAGAACATTGTGTAACAAAGCAAAAATATTTCCCATAGTTTTGGTCGTAAACCTGTTTCCTATTTTGAAGCAAAAAAACAAAATTGCAATCTTTATAATGATTAAAAAAGGTTCACTCAGTCCTTATTCCAGACAAATGGTGGTGACAGAAACCCCAGAGATTTCTAGTTTATATATATGACTATTTGCTTATGTAGATTTCTATTAGCGTGTGTGTGTGTGTGTGTGTGTGTGTGTGTGTGTGTGTGTGTGTGTGTGTGTGTATGTGCATATCGTTTTGCTTTGACAAATACTGTTGCATGTACAGTCATCTACTATGGATGTCTGATAGACTCTCAAGTTTACATAACTGTCTCCCACATTGAGTTAATATAATCTTAGGACAAGGATTCTATGAATGTTGTTAATATTTCTGTTTTAAGATGTGGGTAATATATATTCAATGATTGGTTTTCAACTCATATTCTTCTATATTTCAAATATATTTATTCTGCCATATAACCAAAATCCCTAATTTTTAAAAAAATAGTATTTTGTTCCCATTCCAAGCACAGAACTCTTATAATCTTTGGAGTCTCCTGTGTAATGAGTGTCTTTGTCATTCTAATGAGATGATTCTGGGTTGAGGAGCTTCTAGATAGCTTCAGGTTGGGGACTGGTTTTCAGGAAGACCAAGCCAGAATGAGAGGGTTGAGACTTACAGCCCATTCCCCCCACAACCTCTGACGAGGGGAGAGCGGTAGGAGACTGAGTTCAGTCACCAGTGGCCAACGAGTTAACCAATCATGCTTGTGTAATGAAACCTTCATAAACTCCCCTAAACTATTGGGTAGAAAGTTTTCAGGTTGGTGCACATATCGACATGCTGAGAGGATGGTGCACTCCAGCTCCACAGGGACAGACATTCCTGCACTTGGAACTATTCTGGATCTTCTTCATCTGACTGTGCATTGACATCCTTTATAATAAGAATGTAAATATAAGCAAAGTGTCTTCCTGAGGTTTGTGAGCTGTTCTGTCCAACTATCACACCTGAAGAGGAGGTTGTAGAAATCCCTGCCTTCGGTCTGAAGTACAAATGGCCTGGCACATGGGATTGGCATCTAAAGTTTAGACAGTCTTGATGGGCTGGATCCTTTAGCTTGTGGAATCTAAAGCCAACTACAGGCTACATCTTCTGTGATGTAGTTCTGGCTAGCAGTAACTCTCGAGAGTTTTAGGAACTACTTTGTTGCATCCTGGGGAGTAACACTGTAGGGTTGGCTGTGGAGCTTTTACTTTAGATGGGCTTATTGGTCCCAGTTTTTTGTTTTTCTTCTCTTCTGTAATACTGTTACATATCTTAACATTTCCCATGGTCTCATGGAGGCTGGAGTATATTGAATTTGGGTTTGACTATGAAGATTACTTTTCCAATGAGACATTAGCAACAATGACCTGAACAGACACTTGACAATGCAAATTTCAGGTTGGTCATGTTTCCTCATATTTGTTCTTTTTGTCACAAGGAATAATAAAACCATTTTCATGGAGCATGAAAACAGTTCATGGCACAATGGAATATATAGACACTATATATATGTAGTCTAAAGGTAATATATATATATAGTCTAAAGGTAAACCAATATCACCTGAATTCACTGAACCTTAATCAATACTTCACACGTATGCAAGAAATGTCAGCCACTGAGTGTTTGGGTGGTTTGTTATACAGCACTGTTTACAACTGACCAGTACAGACGTCCAGGCAATTTGTCTGAAACACATCTCCAAGTTCTCTAACCTAAATTTTCCTGCAGCCCTAACAGATTAATATAGGGAGCAGATGAGGGCACCTCCCAGTGGAATAAAGCTTGTCATAGAAAAACCATGTGTGTCGCATTTTTTGTGAACTGAGAAACTTACTGATTACTAATAAGTGCAGATTAGAATTAGAGCTCTAAAATAAATACATAAAATGGTGTTAATTTTAAAAATTATAGGTCAATTACACAAAATTAGGATGTGCTGACCTTCAAATTAGCTGGTCTTCACATTTTCTCTCCCAGGAATATGACAGTGAAGGAACCAGTTGGTTGAGGTAAAAGGCAACAATAAAATGCTGTGAGTTAGAGATGGGATTAGGGCAAACTGAGAACCCTAGTAATGCCAAAGATCTATGGAACAAAAACAGAGAGTTAGCACATGAAGCAGGTCGGAAGAGAGAAGTGATTTGAACATAGAACGAGGAAGAGATTAAATTATTTATTTTTTATTTTTTTTATTTTTTAAATTTTTTTTTAGTAAGCATATTTTTTATTATAAAATTGTGGGGTACAGTTAAGGGTTAGGTATACAAATGTGCATCGTTCAGGCACCCTTGTTAATAAGGGGTGTCTCCCCATCCCCAGACAGATATTGACTACATTAGTCCCACCTCCCTTCCCCTCCCTACCCCCCCCATAGTTTTCCACCACTGTCAGTCCTTTTTTTTTTTTTTTTTTAAAGTATTATGGTAGATGATCAAGGTCCACTATATGAGTGAGAACATGTGATACTCAGATCTTTGTTTCTGTGAGAGATCACTCAGTATTATAGACTCTAGCTCCATCCAGGTTGCTACGAAATTCATGATTTTATTTTATTTTTTAATGACTGCGTATATTCCATTGTGTATATGTACCACATTGTTTTAATCCAGTCCTCTTTTGATGGACAGCATGGTTGGTTCCAGGTTCTTGCTATTGTGAACAATGCTGCGATAAACATTTGTGTGCAGGTATCTTTTTTATAGAGTGATTTGAGTTCTTCAGGGTATATTTCCAGTAGGAGAATTGTAGGGTCATATGGGAGGTCGATATTTAGAGCTTTAGGAATTGCCACACTGCTTTCCACAGAGGTTGCACTAGTTTACTCTCCCACCAACAGTATAGGAGTGTTCCCTTTTCCCCACACCCTCTCCAGCAACTATTATTTTTTGAATTATTGATGATGGCCATTCTGACTGGAGTTAGGTGGTATCTCAGTGTGGTTTTGATTTGCATCTCCTTGATGATTAGTGAGGTTGAACACTTCTTCATGTGTCTGTTGGCTGCTCGGATGTCTTCCTTTGAGAAGTGTCTGTTCATATCTTTTACCCACTTTATAATGGGGTTGTTTGTTTTTTCCCTCTCAGCACTTTGAGTTCCTTGTAGATCCAAGGAGCCTTTGTTGGACCTGGAGTTGGCAAATTCTTTTTCCCAGTCTGTGGGCTATCTCCCTGCTCTCTTGATGGTTTCTTTGGCTTTGCAGAAGCTTGTCAGTTTAATAAGGTCCCACTTGTCTATCGTATCTCTTATGGCCTGTGGGTTTCAGGCTTTGTTCAGGAATTGGATGCCAGTTCCAATTTCCATAAGGGTATATCCTGTATTTTCTAAGGTTCTTATGGTTTGAGGTTTTACATTTAGGTCTCTGATCCATTTAGAGTTAATTTTTGTGTATGGGGACAGATAGGGGTCTTGTTTGAGTCTTCTGCATGTGGTCAGCCAGTTTTCCCAGCACCATTCACTGAATAGGTTCTCTTCTCCCCAGTGGTACGTGATGGAGGCTTTGTCGAAGATGAGTTGGTTGAGAAATTGAGGTTTAGCTTCTGGAATCTCAATTCGATTCCATTGGTCTATATGCCTGTTTTTGTACCAATACCAAGCTGTTTTGGTTATTGTACTTTATAGTACGGTTTGAAGTCTAGTAATGTGATACTGCCTGCTTTCTTTTTTTTGCTGAGGATTGTTCTGGCTATTCTTGGACGTTTGTGTTTCCATATGAATTCCTTTATTGTTTTTTCTAGGTCTGAGAAGAATATTGCTGGTAATTTGATGGGTATTGCATTAAATCTGTAGATTGTCTTAGGTAGGATGGACATCTTCACAATGTTGATTCTTCCAATCCATGAGCATGGGATATTTTTCCACTTGTTTGTGTCATCTTTGATTTCTTTGAGCAGTGTTTTGTAGTTTTCATTGTAAAGGTCTTTCACATCTCTGGTTAGGAAGATACCAAGGTATTTCTTTTTTTTTTTTTTTTGTGGACATTGTGAATGGAATTGTGCTTTTTATTTTGGTTTCTGTTTGTTTATTATTAGTGTAAAGAAATGCGATTGTCTTTTGTACATTTATTTTGTATCCTGAGACTTTGCCAAAGGACTTTATCAGTGTAAGGAGGTTTTTGACAGATTCTCTTGGGTTTTCAAGGTACATGATCATGTCATCTGCAAAAAGAGATAAGTTGACTTTCTCTTTTCCTATTTGGATACCCCTGATTGCCTTCTCTTCTCTGATTGCTCTAGCCAGGACTTCCAATACTATGTTGAACAGGAGGGGTGAGAGTGGTCATCCTTGTCTTGTTCCAGTTTACAGGGGAAATGGTTCCAATTTTTGTCCACTTAGGAATATGCTGGCTGTGAGTTTCTCATAGATGGCTTTTACTATTTTGAGGTATGTTCCCCGTATGCCTAGATGTTTGAGGGTTTTTATCAAGAAGGGGTGCTGGATTTTATCAAAAGCTTTTTCTGCATCTAATGATATAATCATGTGGTTTTTGTTTTGGCATCTGTTAATGTATTTAATTACATTTATGGTTTTATGAATGTTGAACCAGCCTTGTATCCCAGGTATGAAGCCTACTTGGTCATGATGGATGATTTTTGAGATGTGTTGTTGAATCCGGTTTGCTAGGATCTTGTTGAGAATTTTAGCATCGATGTTCATCAAAGATATTGGCCTATAGTTCTCTTTCTTTGTTGGGTCTTTACCTGGCTTGATATCAATGTGATGTTGGCTTCATAAAATGATTTGGGGAGAGTTCCATCTTTTTCAATGACCTGGAATACCTTCAGTAGGATTAGTATCACTTCCTCCTTAAATGTCTTGTAGAATTCTGCTGGAAAGCCATCTGGACCAGGGCTTTATTTGTAGGTAGTTTTCTTATTATGTAGTCGATTTCCTTGATTGTTATTGGTCTATTTAGGATCTCAATTTCTTCTTGTTTCAACCTAGGCAGGTTGTGTGATCAGAAAGTCCTCCATTTCCTTAAGGTTTTCAAGTTTGTTTCTATACAAGTGTACATAGTAGTCTCTAATAATCTTTTGTATTTCTTCAGGATCAGATGTGACTTCATCTTTTGTGTTTCTGATTGTGTTTATTTGGGCTTTTTCTCTCTTTTTCTTGGTCAGTATAGCTAGGGGACCATCAATCTTGTTTATCCTTTCAAAGAACCAGCTTTCTGTTTCACTGATTTTTTGTATTATCTTTTTGTCTTCTATGTCCTGGATTTGGGCTTTTATTTTGGTGATCTGGATTCTTCTGCTGAAATTAGGGTTTTTGTGGTCTTGCTTTTCCAGCTTCCTTAGGTGGCTTGTTAGGCTATTAATTTGTTCTCCTTCCATTTTCTTCATGTGCGTTTGTAAGGATATAAATTCCCCTCTTACTACAGCTTTCATGGCGTCCCAGAGATTTTGGTGAGATGTATCTTCATTTTCATTTGTTTCCAAGTACCTTTTAATCTCTGTTTTATTTATCATTGACCCGGAGTTTTTAACATTGCTGTTTAGTGCCCTTTTTTTGGGGGTTTTTGGGGATTGTTGGTGTTTTTTATTTTTTCCACTTGGTGAAAAATGTTTTGTTCTTTTTTTCTTTCTTTTTTAGATCAAGTTTTCTTTAGTGTCGTCCCATGCGGGTGGTAAAAAATTATTTCTGTAGTTTGGATGGAGTTTCTGTTGAAATGTTATTTGGCAAGAGTCACTTGGGGGTTTTGAATCTCCTGCTATTTTTTTTATTTGTCTTCCCTGGTAGGTAGTCTGGCCTTTTTCTCTTGCTGCCCTTTTGGATTTTTTCTTTTATAGCTACTTTGTTTAGGTGAGTTATTATGTGTCTGGGAGTTGGTCTTCTCATTTGTTGTCTTGCAGGGGTTCTCTGAATTTCTTGTGCTTGAATTTTTGCATCACTGATTAGATGAGGGAAGTTTTCTTGAATAATTTCATGAAATGTTTGTTCCAGTGTGAACTCTGACTCTCTCTCTGCCTCAGGAAGGCCAATTACTCTTAGATTGGGTCTCTTGAAGTAATCATTATCTCCTGAAGGTTTTGTTCTGACTTTTTAAGCTTCTTTTCTATGTTTTTGACAGTTTGGATTAGTTATATATTTTGGTCTTCAAGTTCTGAGATTCTTTCTTCTGCTTGGCTAATTCTGCTTTCCATGCTAATTAGTTTGTTGTTTATTTCCATCACAGTGTTCTTTACTGCTGTTATTTCTGTCTTCAATTCCTTCCTATTTCCTCTTGTCTTTCCTCAATTTTTTAAATTCTCTCTATTAATGTCTTGATGTCTGGGTTTGTTGCTTGTGACCAGTCATTCTGGGGGCTCTTCATTGTTTGTGTTCCAAAGTCTGTTTTCTCAGTGTCTGACCTCCCACAGGTCTGTGTGAGCCCTGAGTTCTTCTTTTGGTTTTTCTTCATTTGTGCAGATTTTCCCTCCCTACTTTTCCCTTCCCTCCACTTCCCCGTCTTCTTTAATTCTGTTATTCAGGGTGGAGGTGTTTCTTTTACTTCTGTTTGTTCAATCTCCTATTCTTCCTAATATATTTCCTCTTGCTTTGTTCAGTTCTGGAGTTGGACTGTGGGTTGAGGGCAGTCCTTTTTGTAGTTTTGGGATTTAATTAAGGGGGGAGCTGTGATTCAAAATCTCTCTGCAGATCCTGGTGTTCGCCAACGGCTGTATGTATAGTCTGAAACCTACTTCCCACTGCCTTGGAGTCTGTCCATGCAGTGGGGTTGTAGGTTTACTCCCTGAAAGCAAAATGAGATTAACAGAGGGGAGAGAGTGGAGCAGGCAGTGGGGAGGCGGGGGTGGAAAAGAGAGGAGTCAGAGGGAAAACAGTTGAATGTACCGACTGGTAAGTGAAAAGAAACACAAAGACTAAAACAAATATAAAGAAAAACAATAACCATGACTGGAAAGTAACCAACAACATATAAAAATCTAAAACATACAATGATGCTAACATACACACTGATCAACCTCCTTGTTGGTGTGCTGTTCCTTTATATAAAGATGGTATTTACAGAGAAATTTAAAAAAGGGGGGAAAGGGGGGTTAAAAAAAAAGAAAAGAAAAAAGGGGGGGAGGGATAGATTAAAGTCAGTTGACTAACAGAACCAGTCAAGCACACTCTGAGACTTTTCCTTTAAGTCCAATGTCCTTTCAGCTCTGATTTCTAGCTGTCTTTGCAGGCTGGTAGAATTGTTCACAGTTAGAGTCAGTTGCCCCTGGCCTGCTGTGAAGAACAGTTCAGATATGGGCCCCCTGCCCAGTCTATCACCGAGATCTGGCTTTTTCCATTTTTCAAGCAGGATGAGCCTCTGCCCTTCCCGTTTTGATGTTATTACCTTGGTTCCCCAGCAGGTGGTGGTATCCCACGGCTACAGTCTAGAGTCGAGGGAGCCTGCTACGGATTCCGCAACCTGCCGTGGCAACTTCACAGGGGAAGTTCCACAGGCCTTTCTCCAGGCTAGGGGCATGGTGTGGCAGCGGGGATCTCAGAAGATCCTGTTTGTGGGGCTTCCCGGTCTGAAGTCATGGGTTGCTTTGGGTATGTGCTGGGAATGACCACAGCGGCGGTATCCGCGACTGCAGGAGAAGCCTGGTTTGTCGAGATATTTGAGTAGCTAGGGCGGGTGACGGTGGCAGCTGAGCTCCCTGTGAAGAGCAGGCTGTGGAAGATGGGGACTGCAGACCCTGGGAGAGAGCTAGGGTCTTCATGGGTGCTCTTTTTCGCAGAGGGTCTCACAGACCCTGCCGGCCCGTCACCATCTTGCCAGAAGTCTGAGATTAAATTATTAAACAACCTCTAAAACCACTTGGTTTGCTGTTTTATGATTATATTTCTGAAGCTTTTGATGCTTATTCCCAGCAGTAAAGTTCCCATTACTTAAGTAAATTTACTGGCTCTCTGTTGCCTGCAGAAATAAAACAAAAGCTCTAATATTTAAACAACTGAAAAATTTGAAATAAAGCTAAAAGCAGTAACATTGTAGCTTTCTCTATATCCAACAAGTTTTGATCTAAAATAACACATTGCAATGTGTTAAGAGTTTTGCTTGGGGCAGCTGAAGAAGCTTTTCATCTCATTATCAATGGTACCAATGTGTTCCAAGGGCCTCTCCTATTGATTGGGTCTGTGTGAGTATCTTCACTTTCCAATCAAACACAATTGCTGTAATTTTATTTGGGCTTTGTGTCAGAACTATATGCCATTTCTAAAAGAAATGGAGTGTCCATTTCTGAGAGAAACTGTTTGGGAAATTCTTCTTAATCCAATTCATATTTTTCCACTCAGCAGCCTGAAAGAGGCCTACCTCCATTTGCAGTCCTGTTCATCCCTTAATTACGGGAGAACTGATTGCCACTGATCTGTGCTGTGTAGGTTTCTACCTTTCTCAAGGAGCCACAAAGCTAGGTCAGCACCAGGAATTTGACCCTGTAACTGAACTGCTCTTTTAATTAGGGGTAGAGTAAGAAGGAGGAAAAAATAAAAATAATAAAAATAAAAACGAGATGGTACAGACTGCCTAGGGTGTGTAAGCAAGCAAGCCCTGCAGATACATTTACATATCTAAATTTAGCCGACTTTAGGCTTCTAACAAGCTCTCTTTCTTCCTTTAACTCTGCACTTTAAGGGGATTTGCAAAGAGGTTCCCTGAAGTGAAATCGAATATGATAATAAACATTATATGTACTTATATTATCTCACTAGAATATTCTTAGGCATTTAACTTACCAAGTACTCTTAAGAATTTTTCATTACTTCTATTAATTGACACAAGAATTTAGAATTTAATACTGACATTGACCTTGATGAATTATAGGAATGGTTAATGTATATATCACTGGTATATGATATGTAACTATAATTCAGATGAATTACACCTTCATTTGATTAATTAACTGAATATTTCAGGATTAGGTGGGAATATCCCCGGATTAGGTGGGAATATTCCTGTATTAGGTGGGACATGGTGGCTAATGCCTGTAATCCCAGCACTTTAGGTTGCCGAGGTAATAGAATCGCATGAGACCAGGAGTTTGAAGTCAACATAGGCAACATAATGAGACATTATCTTGAAAAAAAAAGTCAAAAAATAAACCGACCATGGTGGCTCACACCTGTAATCCCAGCTGTTTGGGAAGCTGAGGGAGAAGGATTGCCTGAACCCAGGAAGTTCAGGCTGCAGTAAGTTTTGATTGTACCACTGCCCTCCAGTCCAGGTGACAGAGTGACACCCTGACTCAAAATACAATTTTTAAAAAATTCTTATTTGAATTATATCTACACTTGATCAGTACTGATAGTGTGCTTAAATATGTTTTGATTATTGTTGTCTCTTTACTTCATTATTAAACTAAATGGTGTTGAAGCATCATAAGCAGCCTTATCCCCAGAAGGAAAAGGTCAACCTAGAGAGAGTCAGTAATGGGGAAGTTATTTTATATTTTTAGATTTTTATTTGATTTTAAGTGCAAGGGGTCAATGTGCAGGTTTGTTACATGGGTGTATTGCATTACAGTGAGGTTTGGGCTTCAGTTGAGCTCATCACCCAAGTAGTGCGCTTGGAACTCAGTGGGTTGTTTTTCAACCCTTTCCCACCTCCCTCCTTCCCCTCTTTAAGAATTGCCAGTGTCTGTTGTTCCCATTTGAAGCCTATGTGTACCTGGTGTTCGGTATCTTGGTTTTGTGTTAACTTGCTTAAAATAATGGCCTGTAGCTGCACCCATGATGCTTCTGAGGACATGATTTTGTTCTTTTATATGGCCATATAGTATTCCATGATGTATATGTATCACATTTTCTTTATCCAGTCTACCATTGATGGGCACCTGGCTTTGCAGTTGTGAATAGTGTTGTGATAAACATAAAAGTACAGGTGTCTTTTTTGGTAGAACAATTTATGTTCCTTGGGGTATGCACCCAATAGTGAGATCGCTGGAGCAAACAGTAAATCTGTTTTTAGTTCTCCATACTGCTTTCCACAGGGACTGAACTAGCTTACATTCCCACCAACAGTGTATGAGTGTTCTTTTTCTTCACAACTTTGCCTACATCTGTTGGTTTTTGACTTATTAATGGTCATTCTGACTGATGTGAGATGGTATCTCATTGTGATTTTGATTTTTGTTTCTCTGATGATTAGTGATGTTGAGTCTTTTTTCATATGTTTGTTGGTCACTTGTATGTCTTCTTTTGTCTTCTGTTCCTATCCTTTGCCCATTTTTCTTTTAATTGTTGCTTTATCATTGCAATTCACTTGATCAAAATTAAGGTGACTATAATGGAATGGTCTAGAGCGTTTATTCCTTTTTCATTCTAGTATGCCATCTTAAAATTCAGAAACTCTAAGTCTATAAATAATATTTCCCAGACTTCTCTGTGATGTAAGTCCTAGACATGATTTGAATTCAAGTAATCACAAGTACTTCCTTAATTTTGGAGTGCAGAAATAAGGTGAAATTCATACAAATGCTCATCATGCTTTATTCTAATGCCAAGCAAATTCACAGAAGTGTTGGGTTTCTCTATTACGGCATTGATATTAGTCTTAGCACCCTGCTACTAGTTTTACACATATCAAAAGGCCTAGTTTTACACATATCAAAAGGCAGAAGGTAGGGGTATGTATTATTTGCGAGTACAGTTATAGTAGGTACAACATAGTTCTAGGGCCAACGGTTGTAGGTTGCAGCTTCCTGATCTCAACCAATGTGGTGTGATTTTTTTTTTAATATGGAACACTTCACGAATTTTCATGTCATCATTGCGCAGGGACCATGCTAATCTACTCTGTATCATTTCAATTTTAGTATATGTGCTGTCAAAGCAAGCATGTGGTGTGATCTTAAAGCCTACAACCCAGGCCTGCCACTCAACCTTTCCGATTATGGCAGCCATAACAACTCCACTGGCAAGTTAATTCTACTGTGTTCTGCAATTTATTCTTAGATACTCAACCTAGATTATGAAATAATGTTTAAGTGCCTCATTTCCTGTATCAATTCCTTTCCACTAATAATAACTACAGTATTTTATGTTAACTATGTTTTAACATTAAATAATATAACATTTCTTCAAAATGTGGCTGCAGGTTAGAAAGAACTAATGTTCAAAGCTTCAGATTGGCTATATGGGATTGGTTATCAGACTCAAGGAAGTGAGAATCCATCATTATCATTAGAAAAGGTAGTAGTGGTATTCAGTGATAAAACAAGTATTTAAATGGTCCCCTATGATCAGGCATAAAGTGCCCTTTGAAGGACAGTTCTGACAGACAAGAGTGGTAACAGAGAAGATGGTACTAGTTTACCGCACTGCACAACATTTACAGAAAATACAGGGACTGTGGGTAAACTGGCTCATTTGAATTGCACTGAGGAGACTAACATACAAAATGATGACCTGGGGTTTTACATTCTCAATATTATCACTGAAAGAGGGAGTTTGTGTGCTTTCCTGAAGATAATATTTTATATTTTGTAGTCACAGTACTGATGTTTTCTAAAACTAGACTTAAACTAAGCTTGTGAATTATTATGTTAGAGTGTGACTTGGATTCATCAGCCTTACTAATAAGTAAGGCGTCTTGGTTCAGACTGGGATTAAGATGGTACAATTCAGAAGGATTTGCATAATTATAAGCACCCAAATACCAGAATATTCTTTGTTGGACACAACCCCTCTTCTCTTCTCTGAGGAGCATTTATTCTTTGCCTGAAGGCCCTGAAATGGTCTCCGTGTCCTATCTTTCCCCATCATTCTTAGTTACTTCCACATAGATAATCACAGACTCAGAGGTTAATTAAAAGTTTAGTATGGAAGATAAACACATATGATAATAGTATTATAAGAGTTTAAATTTACAATAATAATTTATACTTGCCCAAAATAGGAAATATGTGTAGAAGGTGCTAGATAAAAGAGGAGAGAAACTTTATTTCTACCCTGAGTAAATTATTATTTTGGATTTCGTAAGAGAGATTAAAAAGTTAGAAATAGTTCTAATTGTCTGGACCTTTGGCTAACTAAAACCTACATTTAAAAAAAAGCCTACGCTGAATGAAATGGAAAAGGCAGGAATTCTTTGATAAAATGGGAAGAACGTTCAAGTGTTTAGTAATATGGGGAGACTGGGATGGACTGACGAAGGTGATTAGCCTACCCCGTGACTACATCCTTTGAGAGAATCTAGAAGAATTCCATCCACCAAGTCATGAGAAATAAATGACTGACAGGAGTCATGGCAGTCTGGCAAAGTACTATTTTGTTCTCTGCTGGATGATTGTAGAAGAGATGATAGAATATCTGGGATGTAGAGGGCAAGAACATTAAGTTGCCAGAAACAAAAGAAGAATGGTCATCCTAATGTTTTGACTTTCAAGTTATCATAATGGTCATGACAACCCTAGAAATAAAATTCTACTTAAACTAATCTGAGTCACAGATTTTTTTAACCATTTCCCCTGCATCAATATATGTATCTGAAACAGTAAAGACCAATTTCTCTTAAAAAATATTCTAGAGAGCACCAGTATGTGCTCAAATTCTCCTCTGTGGTCCTCTCTAAAGTGATTATCATTTACATGATGACTGTTACAGGCATAACAGGATGGCTGTGCACTAGGGAAAGCAAACTATCCAGAAATCTTTAGAATAATTGAATCCTGAATCTGAGTTACTACCAATCTCTGGGAACCCCAAAAATGCCTAATGGTCCAATAGTCAGCGTGAAAATTTATGGCATCAGACGGTAAATTGCATTTTAACTCAAGCTTACTTCAAAGTAAAACTGTCATATGGTAATTGTCTAGTTTTTAATGTGAACAGTTAGAGGAGATATACTAAGCAAGTTGCAGAATTCCTTTGTTATTTCTTTGAACCATTAGGTAGGCGCAAACTTTGGGAAGAGCTAATCAAAGACCCAGGTGCTCCCATTCTGTTGAAAAGAATCCAAGAAATGCAATACTTCATTCATGGGACTCTTGCAAAGATTGGTTTCATTTATCAATCACTTAAATGACAAAGAGCAGTTATACCTATTGCATATCCTTTCAAATTATCAATATAGACTGTACCAAAAATAAACACATCTTGATAAACAATGATGATTATTCTAAATTTAATCAGTTAGTGACATTAGTTGCAGTCTCCTCACTTGAGCAAACCAGCACAGTCGTGAACATCTGATAGGTAGCCATTGATATTTTGAATGCACTTTCCTCTACTAATAGGCAGAGTTTAACAGTTTGCTTTCACCTGATTTGGGCAACAGTTTCATTCTCTCACATCAGGGTTATATCACCTCTGTGTTGTAATTAGTCTGCAGGAAATTTGATTCTTTCATATCCCTCAGGACACATTGGTTGATTACATTGATTTTCTCATGCTGATAGGACCTGGTATACAGAGAGTAGCAAGAAGTCTCATATTTTAAAAACTTGCATTTGTTACTTCCAGAGGTCACAAGGCAAATCCCATAACAATTCAGATGCATGCTACTTTGATTAAACTTTTAGAAATCATTCATGTGGCCCTTTTGAAGAAAATAAAATGTGAAGCATCTTGTAACCACTACTACTAAAATACAGTCATTTTTAATAGGACTCTTAGGATTTCAGTGGCCACGTATAACATATTTGGTTGTTTTGTCCCTATCTCCTTATTGAGAAGGCCTCAAATTAGCATCTTTGAGTAAGATACAGAAAAAATAAACTTTTTCACCTGGTCTAGAATGAAGTTCAAGGAGCTCTGCTATTTGGCACTCGAGGTATTATGACAGATCAGGATGTTGTAAGCAGGTCTGATAAACTCTGATAAGAAAATCACAGTGTGGGCTTCTAAATATATGGAACAAAATTGTGCTACTATGAGCGAAAACTCACTATTCTTAGAGAACACATTCTCAAACATTTTGGTCTCAAGAGTCCTTCCTACATTTAAAAGCAATTGAAATCCCCAAAGACTATTTTGCTTATGTGGATTTTAAATATTTACTGTATTAGAAACTAAAATTTAAAATATTTATCAAGTAACCTAAAATAATGATAAGCCAATTCTATGATAACAAATCACAAATTTTTTATGAAGAATATTTACATTTTCCCAAAAATATATAGATCAGATAGTGGGAAAGAATTGATTAGCATTTTTGGAACTCTTTTTAATAAATGGCTTAGTAGAAATCAGATTATTCTATTTTCAGTTTTGCTTCTCAATTCAATCTGTTACAGTTGATTGTTTGCATGGAAGTATATAAAGACAATCTGGTTTTAAACACAGCTATGTAGTTTTAAAAAGAAGGAGAAATTTATTAGCCATTTCTGGTTATTGTTGTTATTCTTATTTGATACTACACCAAAACTTAACAAGTGGTAATATTTAAGAATTAGTTAGAATATGGTATCTTAAACTATATTAATAAAAAGTTTGCTTTCTGCTGCACTGAAACTCACTCATCTTATCTATGCATGATTTTGATAAATTATGCAATGGTCATTTAGAAACCATTGGTTCACTGACTTAGGCAATCTTCCAAATATTGAAATATTTAATTTATGCACTACCTTAAAATTATATGCATTAATATCACCATTAATCTCATCAGAAGACTCTAAATATTTAGAAGCTGATAAGCAGATAAAAATTTTCCAAAATTCTAAATTTTACTTGGAAGGTTGAATTTTGTAATTGTCAGTTGTTTTCTTTGTAATAATAGTTTCACTTTATTCCTTTTTGAAATATGTCTGCCTACACTTTAATTTGGATAGCTATAGATTAATGTCAGTTATTCATTCAAATAAAATTGATGTTTCATGAAAAAAGTAAGTTGAGTTCATCATTTAAACAATAACACAAGACGGTTTTTCTAGATAATTATAATACTTCAATATACATAAATGCTTTATATATACATTCAAATTTGTCATACAGATTATTAAAAAGTCATGTATTGAAGCACTGAGATGCAATAAAATTAATAATTTTTACTGCTTCTTCAAAGGTATTCTTAAGTGACGTGGGTTTTTATTTTGTAAATTCATGGTGACAACGAATATTATGATCACCATTACCTGTTATTTTGTGCCAATTACTGATTCATGATAAAATGCCAGAATTTTTCCCCATAATTCTTTTGCACCATCAGTCAAAATGTCAGCAAAGTGAAATAGACAACATTGTATTAATCTGTTCTGGCTGTTAAAACAGAATATCATTGACTGGGTGACTTAAACAACAGAAATGTATCTTTCACAGTTCTGGAGGCTAGGAAGTCCAAGATAATAGTGCTAACTCATTCAGCATCAGATACTTAGTTTTCTGGTGTTTAGATGGCTCTCTAATTATATCCTCACATGGTGAGAGCAGAAACAGAAAGAAATCTGTCTCTTGTCTTTTTATAAGGGTACTAATCCCATTTATGAGGGCTCCACCCTCGTGTCCTAATTACTTCCCAAAAAGCTTACTTCCTAAGCCAGCAAATTGATGTTTAGTGTTTTCAACTTATTAATTTTGGGGAATCACAAACATTCAATTCATAGCAAACATCTTAATGTTATTATGAAAATAGTTATGACCTACAGACTCCCTGAAATGGCCTTTTGGTCTCCAAGGGTCTATAGGTATCACTTTGAGAACAGCTGCATTAGAAAAAAAGATCTTTGCTAGGCTCAGTGGCTCAGCCTGTAATCCTATGCTTTGGGAGGCTGAGGTGAAGGATTGCCTGAGCCTGCGGGTTCAAGACCCGCCTGGGCAACTTGGCGAGACCTCATCTCTACAATAAATCAAAAAATTAGCCGGGCATGGTAGCGCGCGCCTGTAGTTCCAGCTACTTGGAAGGCTGAGGAGGAAGAATCGCTGGAGCTCAGCAGGTCGAGGCTGCAGTGACAGGGAGTGGCCACTGCACTCTAGTCTGGGTGACAGAATGAGACTCCAACTCAAAAAAAAAAAGAAAAGAAAAAGAAAAAAAGATCCTCACTTTCTAATGAGGGTTAGTATAGAATTAACACTAGACAATGGAAAATCAAGTGACTTGATGACCCAACTTGTCTTTCATGATGTGATGTTATTTGAACCATTAAGCCATAAATATAGGTGTCCTTAATAAACATACATCACTAGGTGGACACGACATATGTGAAACTCAAGCACACACACAAGTAAATTGCATGAGTGGGTCAATAATTCTTGCAGTATATCTGCTCTTTCTGTTCTGTCACCTCTCCATCAAGTTGCACCATGGCCTCATGGGACCGCATGACCAGTTAATTGAAGATGAAGAAATTTAAGTCTAGTGTACAAATTGTTTTACACTATATGCTAGTATATCTGAAAGGGAGAGTTATGTCATCACAGTCATACTCAGATGTGACCCCGAAAGACGTGATAAAGGAAAATCTACCAAATAGGCAAAATTTCTCTGCATAGAAGGAGCTATAGCCAATGTGATGAATTTATACCAATTCACAGCCTTTGGCTAACAAATTGGTCAAATGATCAAATAGTTAAGAGGTATAAAACTGCAAGATTAGTGTTAAAGAGACATGTGAGATTTGAAACACTGGAAGAGGTCCAGTATTTGCAAATATTTCTATCCCAAAGAAATGTTCACTGGTTTATCAGTAATCAGGTAGACAAGATAACAATTTCAGTCTTCTTTCTCAGTCACCTCTGTTCTGGTTTTTTAGCGCTTGAAAAAAAGGCCAAAGTAATAAGGAGATACATTATTTATGGGTTTAAAAACATAGATGACTGATCCCAGCAAAGTCAATCTGGACACCACTACTACTGAGTTTGCAATCTATCAACATATCCGGGGGGCCAGTCAGCCATCTGCTGCCTGGACAATTATATTAGAAACCATCCTTTGTAGACTGTACAGTGATTTGTCCTTGCTTGGATTGCAATCGCATTGAATATGGATTTGTATTGACTTTCCATCTGCCAGCAATATTATCTATGGAGAAAATGTATGATTTCTTTACCACCATAATATACCAAAGTACATTACTTCTGATCAAAAAACTAGTTTGACAGGAAAAGAAGTATATCAGTGAACTTACGCTGATACAATTCACTGGCTTACCATCACTCAGAAACAGTTGGACTGATATCCAGCAGAATGCCCTTTTGAAGAATCAGTTATGCAGCCAGTTTGGAGATGATTTTCAATACATGATGCTTCTTTTCAATAACCACTGTTATCATACCAAAGTACAATGATAGAGAAACATAAAATGATAATGTAATTTGTATTTTTCTGTATTACATATAATGAACCACTTGCAAAATATTGCACACTAATAATATGACTTCAGAGTTTTCTGGTTTAGAGGTTTTCACACCCAAAAAAGAAACCCTTTTACAGAAGACAACATAGTACTTCCTTTTAACTGGAAGTTTGGGTTACCTATCAGTATATTTGACTCCTTCGGCATTGAAGCTGCAACTTTGTTTTTTAGGGTAATTATTTCTGACTATTATAAAGAAATTGATTTACTAGTGGTATCAAGATAGGTAAGGAAAATTGTAAATAAAACCCATGGAATACTCTGAATTTCCTTCTCTTACAGGTGTGTCTATCAGTAAAATTCAGTGAACTAATATTGAAATACATATAAATATAGAAACCCATATAGCAACCAAATATCCTGGTTTGCCTAGAATTGTGTTCATTTACAGGAGGCCCAACAATTAGGTTTGTGAACCATCCAAGAAAAAGTAGTATATAACTCTTTTTTTTTTTTTTTAGTTGGAGTCTCACTCTGTCACCCAGACTGGGTGGCCTCCAGCGATCCTTCAGCCTCAGCCTTCCAAGTAGCTGAAACTACAGGCACGCGCTACCACGCCCGGCTAATTTTTTGATTTATTGTAGAGATGAGGTCTCACCAAGTTGCCCAGGCGGGTCTTGAACCCGCAGGCTCAGGCAATCCACTCACCCCAGCCTCCCAAGGTGCGGGATTACAGGCTGAGCCACAGAGCCTGGCTTAACTTGTTGTTGAATATCACTACAGTCACTTTTGAAGTACTTCCTTGGGAAGCTATGCATGGACACCAGTGCCTAGTCCACCCATAAAAGCAATTTTGGAACTCTTTTTCTGGAATGGCCATCAGAACTGTCGTCATTATTTGTTGAGGTCTAACAATTAAGTTCACAGTCTTGTCACCATGCGTTTAGGTTGGCAGCACTGTACAAATAACTGTACTGGAACACCATCCCTACTCACCTGATCTGGCCCCCAATTACTTTTTTCTTTACCCAAAGGTAAAAAAATTTAAAAGGAAGACATTTGATGACCTTCAGAACATCAAGGGTAATATGATGATGGCTCTGATGGTCATTCCGCAAAGTTCCAAAATTGCTTTGATGGATGGACTAGACACTGGTGTTGGTAAATAGTTTCCAAGGGAAGTACTTTGATGTTGGCTGTAGTGGTATTCAACAATGAAATATGTAGTTCTTTTCTAGGGTGAGTTCGCGAACTTAATTGTCATACTTTGTGTATATTATATTTGCATATTAATATAATTCTCTTTCATACTCAAAAGTGTCTCCAATTAAAAGAGAACATATATCACAACCTTAATCACATGAAAATAATGATAGTCTGATTCTTTTGGATTTATGATTTGGATAATTCTTGTAATAAAATACTATGAACAAACAGAGTGGTGGTTATGTCAACCCAGCTTTGTGTACAGTTGTAGAAATGGGAACTCTAGAGTCTATGCATTACCTTTTCTTGCTCTCTATTATCTATCTCCGTTTATATCCATACATAGAAAACACCAAAGAAAGATATGTATACAATATTAATTAATATTCATAATAAATAGACTAAATAGAGATAGAGAGATTGCTAGATTTAGATAATATCTATCAATTCATCTGTTATATATATAAATAACTGCGTATGGTATATTTTTCCACCATTTTTATAGAGTATGGTGGTTGTGTCAATAAGTTAAAATAGACTTTATTGCAGATAAAAATAAAATTGAATCAGGAAGAACAACAGATACAGTTGTTTATGGCACCTGTGCCATTTTATTTGTAGTAGAAGGTAAATGCATTTTCATTTATTTGAGGAATATTTGTATTCTGCCAGGAGGAAGGTTGTTACTACCCTTGTTTAGAATTGGAAAGTTAAATATGGGAAAACATAGAGAGAAACTTCTTAACTATGTAGATATCTTGGGCACACCTTCACATTGGATACTGTAGTACTAACAGTATAGTCTGGGACTGTGTACTGGAAGTTTAACTATCACTGCCATAAACTGAGGTGGTTCCCAGCTTACAAATTGAGGAATGTTATATTGTAGAATAAAGTGAAGTTGGGCAGGATTGAAACCAAGTTTGAAATTGCTGATTCAAGGGAAAGCCAAGCCTGAAGAGGGATTTTAGGATTCCCCCACCCTGCTGCTCTGAGAGTAGAAAGGAAATGTGTCCTGGTGTCTGAACCTCACCACTCTTTCCTCAGGTGGTGTCTGACTCCCTGGGCTGACTGAAACATCATTTGCACAGAGCCTTTGATGACCCATCGCAGAGGAGCGCTGGATGCTTGGGGCTAAACAGACCTCAGACTATCATTTTTCTTTGAGCCCAAGTTATCCCTTCCCTTTGATCAGTAGCATTGAGGGCAACCCCATCAAGATTTTAAATCTTTGCTACAAGGGTGGACCAGATCAAACCAGCTATGCTTCACCACCCAGGCTTTTCTTAATTCAGGTTTGGAGCATAATTGAGGCTCCAGGAAATAGCAGATACTTTTAATTTGCTTTTGCTCTTCTCTGCTGCCTGCTGGAATAGAGCCTTTGGTGAGAAAAAGATTCAGGAAACATAAGGGAAGAAAATGTAATCTTTACATGTGTGGATGAGTAGAACTGTCATTTTCACTCCTCAGCAACCTAACAGACATTTAAAGAGAGAATATTTATTGTTTAAACTATTATCAACACTTCATGGCATGGTTCTCCTGATTGGAATGCACTGGGGCTGGGACAGGTGAGAGAAGCGGACCTAACAGAGGAGTCTCTGATTGACTGTATTGCTTTCGCCTAATTTCTTGCAAGTCACTGGTTTTATGATTGCACCAAGGCAAAAGACTCATTATTCAGAACTGTAAGCACACTTTGAACAACAGGTAGTAAATTTTTCATCCAAAAAGTATTTAACCTCTTTTAAACACATAACAAAGTATTTCATGAGGAGAAGAAGGATGAAAACTATTTTTATTCTTAACTAATTTATTTCTAATAAGCAGAATATGCAAAAGGAGAATTGCAGAGTCATACTGTTCCAAATTATCACAAGGAGAAATATTAGGGAATGGCTGATACAACTTTCACTTGACTGGTGGGAAAATGAAGCCTGAAGAAAAATATATAACTTGTCACAGATAAAACATCAAGTTAGGTTAAAATAGAAAGGAGGAATAATATGATAACCACTGATAACCATCTTGATATTTTAATCTTCTTAAGATCTTTTGCAGAAAGGGAGCATATGTTAGCTTAAGTAAAGATTCTGTGTCTTGGTTAAAATAGTGATTGTATAGAAATTTGACTGGCATGGATGCTGCTGGAAGTTATCAGATATGTACATATGGAAATAGAAACATATGATACTTTCTTCTCCAACAGTTACTCATAAACAAGATAAACTTAGCAGAACTTAATTAAAACAAAGATCATTTTATTAATGACATACATCTTTTTACCAACTTTTAAAAAGAGTAAAAATTTAATCTACATTTTACTTTAAAAATGAGTTAAAAAATATAAACTTGCTTATTTGGTGGCTTGGCATATTAAAAAGTGCATATAAAACATGATAAAAATAGAGGGAATGCAGAAAGGGGGAAGAGAGAAGATATACAAGTGACATGATTTTGCTTTAATGGCAGAAGTTTCCACAGAGGAATTCAATTTACTGGATAGATTTAAGGTAATGGCATTGCTGAACAGAAGCTTGAATGCAAGTAGAATATCCTACATGACTCCAATCACACTTAGACAATTGAGCCCTAGACTGTGCGATTGAAATGTGGTGTCTGTTGCTCATGGTTCTGTGAGGTATTGGGATAAGACATGAAGTGTACTTGTATCACTCCAAACTTAGCTGAGTATAGCTAAAGGGAGCTTGACTTGATTTGAAACTGATGCAGAACTTAACTAGGACTAAGATCAGATTCCAGGTAGCAGGATTAGTGTGTGTTGAAGGTAGAAGAACACAGGGTAGAGTCTGGAATCCTGAAACCAAAAAAACAAAATCAACAGCAAATTGTATCAGGGTCCAGAGAGCATTGCAATTTTAACAAAATCAAAATAATTGATGTTGTTCAGAGCAGTTCTCTTGATAAAGCAGAATTTAACCTAAAGTTAGTCAAAAGGGTCCCTGAAAAATCCCCAAGTATTTGTCAGGGAGAGGAGATACTTCTAAATAACAAGTGAGTCAAAGATGACATTAAGAAAGAACATTTTCCAAAAATATTTTCAACTGAATGATAGTGGGAGAAAATTGTCTTCTATTAGTTATTATTTTTCCAGCAATTTTACTATAGTATAATTGAACAATAATTTGTTTTGCTAGACCAGAGCTGCATTTGGTATACAGCTAGTTATTTCTTGCTACTAGAGTAAGACCCCTCTAAATTTTCTACACAAAGTCCTATAGAGCAAGAAGATTTTAAGTGTGACTTGTGAAAACCAGTACCCCACCTTGTGTCAGCACTAGGCACTCTCTCACCTCTCTGGCCTTGAATAGTGGCCTCACAGGAATTTACTGATCAGCTTTCTGCTGAATGCTTGAATTAAACGCTGCAATTGTCTCTCTGTCTCTCTGTCTCTCTCTCTCTCTCTCTCCCCCCCCTCTCTGAATTTTTTCCTCTGATGTGCCATGAGCTTTAGCTACCTTGGTCTCCCTGAACTCTCAACTCTGTCTCCTCCACTCAGGGAATCCATTAGGCTAAGCTTGAGTTTCATCCCTCCATGCTGTGACCCACAAATTCTCTTAAGGCCGGAAGCTAGAACAATCATATGGTTTGCCTCACTTTGTTTTTCCTTGCATAGGAATAACTGGCTTTCATTGCTGGAGTAAAGTCTCCTAAAAGCTATTATTTAATATATTTTGCTTTTATAGCAGGGTGGGCAGACGTGATAAGGTAAATACAATCCCCATCTGGCCTGGCACAGTAGCTCACACATGTAATCCCCGTAGTTTGGGAGGCTGAAGTGAATGGATAGCTTGAGGCCAGGAGTTCTTCAAGACCAGCCTCGGCAATATAGCAAGACCCTGTATCACCAAAAAAAAAAAAAAAAAAAAAAAAAAAAGAAAAATCCTGTCATATTACTTGAAATTAGTCAGAAGCAAATGTCCAACTTTTACTGGTTATATATGTTTGTGTATGTTTATGTGTGTACTGAGTTCCATTAGTTTTGACTAAATTAATAAATATTTATACTCCAGGATAAAAATTCTGCATTATAAGCTGCTGATTCAAAATAATTTTAATATAAATTTCAAGAACTTTACGTTCTCTACTCTGTTGTGGGGAATATAAAATGTGAAGATAATTGTAATAAAAAGGCAGAAAAGGATAAGCATCAAATCAATGAAATAAAGAGTTATGACAGTTTGGATTTAGGGTAATACGTTACACTCAGCTGAAGGTATTAAGGAAAGTTTAATAGAAGAAAGCATTTTTGAGTTGGATGGAACTTATAGAGTAATTAGGAGAAGTGGAATAGTCGGTAATTACAAAGCAAATGAAGACTTCATAAAGCCATGAAAAATGTTGGATGCCAGACAAAAGAGCAGTGAATTATGTCCAACATTTATGAGAGAACTAGCAGAAGTCTTTAACAAACTCTTCTAGAAAATAAAAAAGGAGGAAGCCCCTTACAGTTTGTTTTATAAGGTGATCAGAAAGCTGGTACCAAATTTGGTTCAAAAGAAAAATCACAGACCAATCCCTGTCATGAACATTGACACAAAAATTCTGAAAACAGTATTAGCAAATTGAATCTAGTAACATATAAAAAGAATAATACTTTTTGACCAGTGTTGTATAGCCCAGAAATTCAATGTTTATTCAACCTTTGAAAACCAATAAATGCAATCCACCAGATTTGCAGAATAAAAAAAAGGAAACTGGTTAATATCTTGATAGATGCAGAAAAGGCACTTGACAGAATCCGACGCATATTTATGATTAAAATCCTCAGCAAACTAGGAAACTACCTTAATTTGATAAAGAGCACATAAAAACTACTAGTATATATCATTCTAAGGGTTGGAAACCTAAATGCCTTGCCCATATAAAGGACACAAGAAAAATATGAATGGTTATTAAGCACATAGAAGGTGCTTAATGCTATTAGTTTTGTGGGAAATGTAAATTAAAATCACAATAAGTTACCATTCCAAATCTACTGGAATAGTGAAGATTATAAATAAACATAACTCATATCTGTTGAAGGTATGAAGATACTGAGACTCTAGCAGTAGTGGAGTAGAAAGTTTATCAGTGGTAAAAATCACTTTGGTAAAGAGTTTGAGAATTTTTTTTTTAAGTTATGCTGATCCAAGATCCAGCAATTCCACTCATAAATTTACCTATGATATCTTGGTGTGTTCATACAAAGATTTGCCCACACATGTTCACAGCAGCTTTATTTATAATAACCCCTAACTAAAAGCAACTGAATTGTCCGTGAATAGGTCAATGGATAAGCAAATTACAGTATATATACATACTAAGGGATATTACTCAGCAATAAAAATAATTAGCCTACCAATTTATGAAACAAAGTGGACAAATATGCTGAGTGAAAGCAGCTAAACACAAAAGGGTAGATACTCTAATAGCTTACTTGTATGAAGTTTAGAACAGACACAACTAATTTATGGTGCTAGAACTCAAAACAATCTTGGTGAAGATGACAGAAGGGGAATAAAGGAGCTTTCTGAGGTGATGGAAATGTTTGCTATCTTGATAGTGGTGTAGATTATACAGGTATCTGCATTTATAAGGACACACCGAATTGCATAGCTAATACTCATGCCTCTCACTTTTGTGAATTATGTCTCAATTTTTAAAAATGGAAAGAATGACAACATTTTCATAAGAGTGACAATCAATAAAATATATTCTTAAGAAAGTGAAGAGGTTCTAAATTCAACAAAAGTCTTTGACAGTACTCTCAGAAATAAATATAAGGATGGCATACATTATTTAATAGAAATCTTTGAGAACTAAGCAGGTTCTTAACATGGTACACCATCCCTCCAACCCCAGAATAGGGACAAACTGAAAGTCTCTGAACTTTGTTAAAGTAGTGTTTTTAGATAAACGTGTGCAGTTACAAGAATATGTGTAGAGACTAGAATTAGGCTGTGTTAGGAAGGGCTCTCTTTCTGTAAAACCACAGCATACAGTTTCCTGAGAAGACTGTTGGACCACTGCAAGCTGCAAAATCTAAAGGCCAAGGGAGCACTGCAGTGTATGAGCATCATGGAACACAAACAGGTCCAAGGACATTCTTTCAGTGAATGAAGGACTCTATTCATTATTGGAGTCTGGGAGAAGGATGGGCAATGGACGAAAGCCAGAAAGTATTCACACAGGAGCAGCCAGTCTATATCTTAACAACGTAAGCATTGAATTAGCCTGAAGACAGTGTCAACACTCAATTACTGAGAAAGTGCAAAGAGAAGAGAGTTGCAGTGTATTGAATTTAAATGCCTAATAAATAGAGATGCCCTTGCTGTTTTTAAAGATGCAATTAAGGACCGTCAGTTCCAGTAACCACGTGTCCTGGAATTCAAATGTATTTTTTTTCCTCCTCTATGTGTCTCTGTGTGTGTTTAACAGATGGTAGACAGTCCAGCACAAGTTTCATTCTAGTACATTTTCTAAAAGTCATTCAGTGATCATTCAATCTACAGACAAGTACTATGCAAACAATATGCCTCTACAGAATTAGTCCCATGTAGATGTAGGAGTCAGGGTATTGTTCAAAAATAGTAACAATCAAGAACTTATATTTTAGTTGAGTTGGTAACTAAAATATTCTCACATTTTAAGTAAACTAGAACTTAAATGTCCAAATAAAATTATCCTAGCAGTTTCTTGGGAAACGACATCTTGTCCATTATTGCACCTTTATTGGATACCTTCAATAATTGTTCTAAGTACCTATGACATATGATTTAATTGAATAGCCTACAGAAAGGCAAATCTTTGCTTTTTGAAGGTATTTGACTTTTTAAAGGAAACAATAGAAAATCCCTTCAAAACAGGTCTTTCAAATAGAAGAGAATGCTGAATAGTTCCACTAGGATTAAAAAACACAAAAAAGAAGATGTTGACAGAAACCAGTTTCCTTGGAACATGCTCTGACTCTGAAAGAAAATCTATAAAAAAAATAAAAATTAAGAACTATGCTATCAAATGTCTAGATGCTTCCAAAATGCCCAACTGTTTGGCATTATGCATCTTCATACAGTGAATTGAGCAGTGACTGTTCTGCTTTACATAGGCCTTTTTTGCTGTCATGTAAACACTATCATTAACTTTGTTATCATCACTGCTATAATATGACCCTGTAAATACTGTCTTAGACAACTCATTCATGGTTTATGCTTTTCCAGAAATTCCTTATCTTCTGTGACCTCCCACAATTTTATTAGATAGTGTGTCAGGTATGACTTGACCCATTTCCCAAAAGAGGTGTGAGCTAGTGCCTTGATATGGAGGGTAGCAAGATTGGTGCCTTGGTCATGAAGAAGGAGGCCTCCTCCCTGCTAATGCCTATATTTTTTTCTCTAGGGCTGACTTCTTCCTCTTCCTCCTGCTCCTCCTGTGAGAAAGACCTGGAAATAAAGAACATTTAAACCTATATTTCCTATAGGCAGATGAACAATCTGGACTTTTCTGTCTTCTAACTCCTGTTTGGATCCCTTATTTAATTCTTTCCTAATGTTGTCATATAACCACAAAACATTTGCCTTTTTGACATAAGTATCTGAATGAACCAACAGCCACATTTCTTTTTCTAATTATGGGGTGAATTCCTTGAAGAACGGAGGACATGAAGAATTATGATTGTGTGCTAGCATGGGTTCCATAGAGTAAAATAGCTTCATGCTCCCCTAAGGCACACAAGGAGTTTTGCAAGTGAATTTGTATAATACTCAAGCAGATTGTACCAATCCCCTCTCAAACTAGTGAGAGGCAGAGGTCAGGGATATCCAAATTATCTGCTCTAAAATCTCTTAGGAATAAACATGCACAACTGAAAATACAAAGTAAGAGTCACTCTCCCAGTCTCCACCATAATACTATTACCCTGCCTTTTTTTTTTTTTGTCTTTGTATGCAGGAGCTCCTACTTTTATCGTAGTTTTGTCATAGGAACAGTTTTAAAATTTAATTTTTCTAGCAAATATGCACTTTAGCTTTCTAGGGTATGTTTAGTCAACCATTACAGTTTTCCTTTAAAGGCTAATGTTTATACCTAAATTTGTGCATAAACTTTCACAAAACCTTTCATATAAACTTTATCATATAAGCTCTTTAGAAGGCAGTACTACAAAGCTTATTGAGAAGGTAAGCGGATTTATTCTAATCCAAGTCACTAGTTGAACATAAATTTAGTTCCAGAGTATCTAGAACTATCTGGCTAGTTATCCATTGGTAAAACACAAAACTTACTACCGTCACTTAAAGGTATAGCTTAAGCTATGTTATGAACACAGGAAGTACTCAATGATCTTATAGTGCACCTAATAGATGGGGCATAAGGGAAAAAATCATTTCTTATATAAAATAACTAAGAGTTGATTAGCACTGACTATTAGAGACTAATTGTTATCATGACAAGCATGCTCCTTCTTGCAAAGAGGTAAAGCAACTCATCTAATGCCACACAACTGTTAGGTGGTGACATAGTTTATTTTCCAGGCTGACACTCTAAAATATGATACCTTATTACTCTCTTCTTAAAAAAAAAAAAAAGCGAATGCTACCCATACACCTGCTCATGTTTGTGTTCATCTCTAATAACTCGCATACGAAGTTTCTGTTTTAAATCATAGGTCTTCCTGGTGCCAACGAATGTGGTTCAGGCAGATAATTCAAATTCAATTTGTACATTAACTAAACCAATGTCTGCTTATCTATTTTGGAATTTATTAAATACCTACCATGCTATCAGCACACAGAGACAGGCATTCCAGAAAGGAAAATAGGAAAACAATGCTACAACACAACACAATATGCGATACCACAAACAACTGAAGAAAGTCAATGGAGGATGGAACTAACTCTGAACCAAGCAGCAGGGATGGAGTCGTGACATAGGAGGCTCATTTCCCCATTCAGTGGCCTAATTTCATTCCCTGTAGCATCCTTTCTCTACCATTTCAACCCTCTCCAAGATGACAACACTGTCTCTGCCCTTGTTTTTTTCATTTTGCTGCAAAAATCTAGGTCCTCTCCAAAGAATCTTTCAGTGTTCTTTCCATGTAATCATCTCTTTTTATCACCACCAATCCTTTTTTTGCTTATTTGTTTCTAAAAGAACAAACAACAACAAAAAAATTTCTTATACTAACCTAAGTTAACTCTTCCATCTCTGCTATGGATAGCAGTATCTACCATCTCCTCCATGTCCTCCAGGAAGTGTTCTCTTGATTGTTTGTTTTCTGATTACTCAAACTAAAAAGATGGCCAAGAATTCTAGATGCTTAAAAGAAAAGACACACCGGGCTCGGTGGCTCAGCCTGTAATTCCGTGCCTTAGGGAGGCTGAGGTGAGTGGATTGCCTGAGCCCGCAGGTTCGAGACCCACGTGGGCAACTTGGCGAGACCTCATCTCTACAAAAAATCAAAAATTAGCCAGGCGTGGTAGCGCGCGCCTGTCGTTCCAACTACTTGGAAGGCTGAGGCAGAAGGATCACCGGAGCCCAGCAGGTCTAGTCTGCAGTGGCCGGGAGCGCCACTGCACTCCAGTCTGGGCGACAGAGTGAGACTCCAACTCAAAAAAAATAAAAATAAAAATAAATTCATTAAAAAAAAAGAAACAAAAACAACAGCAAACTTCATCTAACCATCTGAGTTAAGTTACTCTTCTACGTACTTTCTCTTTCTCAATCATTTTCTGTCAGCCTGGACTGTCTGCTGCCACTTCCCTGCCTTGCCACATTTTTAATTCTTATAAAACTGCACTGACTTTCTTCTCATCAGTTCAAATCCAGTGGCTTGTTCTCAGTCTCCACTCTGTTTTACATTTCATGAACATTTGGATCTGACCCAATTATTTCCTCCTTACTGCTTCTTTATTCCTAAATTCCATAAAATTTCTCCAAGCAGCATTTTCCTGATTATGTTTTGAATATGTCCTTCACACTCTTTAAACATTCTTCTAAATATTATTTCTCTACCTCAAATAAAATATAGTTTCTGTTTGGAATGACCTTCCTCTTGTCTGTCGGCTGAAACATTATGCTTCACTCAAGATCTAAAGTGAGCATCATTCATTCCATAAGCTTTTTGTTTTCTCTTCTCCAAAATGTAATACGTTCCTTTGTGCTTCCATAGCACTTAGTAATATTTTTCACATTCTGACTTTTGTTGTTCTTTCTTCAGCCTATGACATTTTTCCAAAGAATAAACAAAACAGTATAACAGACATTTATATTCCAACACACATTAACAGTTGCTATATTTGTTTTAGATGTGTTTTTCAGAAAAATATATATGACAAAATCCCCCTCCTTCAGAGAAAATTGCCATGCTAAAATAATTCTACCTAGAGGAAATAGCCTATTCATTCTGTTTTATATTTTGAATGCCTATATGTATTATATACATGTATGTGTGTTTATATGTATGTGAAACAAACATAGAGATGTGTGTATATATGTACTCTTAAGATACATAATACTGATTTTTTCATAAAAGGGTGGGGTGTTTTAGTGTACATAGTGCTTTTCAGCTGACTTTTTTACTAAACACTATGTTTAGTAAATTGTATGAGTTGATAATATAGGTTTATAGGATGTGATATGTAATTAACTTTAAGTCTACATGTGAGTTCATTTAAAACTAGTTGTTGCTATATCATCTGACATTTGGAATTTTTTGTATTTTGTTTTATTTGTTCTGCTTTGTCGTTACAGACATTGGAAAATAAACACTTTTCACATACATACATTTCTGCATAGCATATTTATAAGGCCACAAAGTCTCTATATCCTGACAAGGAGTGGCCTGTGTGTTCTATTCTTAAATCAAATATCTATTTTTTAACCTGTTCTTGTAAACATTTTCTTGAAAGTCATTAGCAAGGAGTTTATCAGATAGTTGTTTTCAGGTCCTTCCTAGGAGTAGAGATCTCATGCATAGAAGCTTTGTAGCTGTTCTGTACATTGAAGGGCATTTAAAATAATTTCAATGTTGCCAAAGTGATCTACAAGGAAGTTGGTCCTATTTATATTCCCACAAGGAATATACGAAAGTCCTTATTACACTAAATTCTTGCCAAAAGTTGGTGTTATCTGACTTTCAATTATTTTGCCTGATGAATAATTCAACTATTAATCAAATTATTTTAATATGCATTTTGTTTAGTACAAATGAGGGTTATTATTTTCTTGTATATTTGTTGGTAATAATACCTCCATCTTGAGACTTGCCTAAGTATAAACTTTAATTACTTAGATTGTGTTACCATTTATTATACACTTACAGAACTTCTATGTAGAGTCTCTACCAACACTTCATCTCTCATGTGCATTGCAAATGTGTACTTTCCGTCTGTAGTTATCTCTTTTCACATTGGTTGTAATGTCTTCTGTAAGAGAAACAACTTTCATCTTAATCCAGTCAAATATATCAAAATATTCCTATATATAAATTAGGAACATGAATGCCTATGTTCATATTTAACTAAACATTCTAAATGCAAACATTCTGAAGATATTTGTTTCTATATGATGTGACTCTGTATTTTCTAAAGCTTTGAAGGATTTTTTTTTATATTTAGGTTTTCAATACCGCTAGATTTACTTTGCTAAGGTGCAAATGTATTAATTTAAATTAGAGAGAGAGCAGAATAGAAAGAATGGCAAATTTTACTTTAATATATATGTATATGAAGATTTTCCTTAAAATCTTGAGCATGCATTACTTCTTTTAATAAAAATCAGATTAATATTCAAACATTAATTTTTAAAGTCATCAATATTAAACACATTAATAGTGTTCATTCTTGCTGTCCCAAAGAGAAGAAAGAAATACCTGACATACCTTTCTATTGTAACAGTTATACAACTGCAATAGAAAATTTAAGGGGGTGGGGGACATGCCACCCTGAACACTCTTGATCTCAGAAGTTAAGTTGAGTGTGGTTAGTACTTGGATGGAAGACAGTGGGAACATCAGATGCTTCAGGGAAAAAAAAAAAGAAGGAGACAGACAATTCAGGGGAAAATTATCACCTATAATTCCATCATTTAAAAACAATCACTGCAAGTCTAATAAATACTGTTTCTTCAAGTAGCAGTGACAGTGGTTACAATAATTTTGTATCCATCATCTCTAAATTACAATTCTTTTCCTGAATTTCCTATCATGTAATATGCAATGAGCCAGGTGTGGCTGTTCAAGCCTATAATTCCAACTACTCAGGAGGCTGAGGGGGAAGTATCACTTGAGCTCAAGGAGTTTGAAGTTGCAGTGAGCTATGATCTCACTATTGCACCCCAGGCTGGGCAGCAGAGTGAGACCTCATCTCTAAAAAACAAAATTTTTTTTAATGTGTGATGAATGTGAATGTAGTGTGGAAGATGGATCTTGTCAACTCCATTCTATATCATAGATTTTATTTTTAAATATCTGCTTTCTCCATTTCCTTTAGTGTCTTGGGAAACAGATATAATAGTTTGGATATCTTTGGCAAAGTTACAACTTTGAGTAGAGTTACCACACAATACAGGTAGGTACTCAGTAGTTGTTTAGCTGATTAGAGCTGAAATCATGTGTGCTCATAAACAATAGAGTTTATAAAAATGGCAGATAAGGAACAGTCTTGGACTAAAGATACAGAGATTCAACCCTAAAATAACTTATGTTGTTTTATTGTTTTATAATTCCTCTTTGTCTTTGTGGACTTTCTTGGGATCCAAATGTTTCTTCCCCTCATGAACCACCACAATCTAGCTATTTTTTACCTATTTGGGATTTAGCTTATCTGCATAAATCCAAAACAGTACTGCCCCTAATATTTTGAAATTATAGGACCCACATATGGATGTGTACTTTTTCTACCATTCTCATTTTCTACTACTGAAATGGACATACTATAAGTAGTTTCCATAGATTCCAATATGTCTCAAACACTCCTATTTTCATAGTTAGTTTTTTTTCGGAAAGGCCTTTCCCAATTGTTATACATTACAATGTGAAAAATACAGACCTTTTCATAAAATGATATAGTTGCCGGACTCAGTGGCTCAGCCTGTAATTCTGCGCTTTGGGAGGCTGAGGTGAGTGGATTGCTTGAGCCCGTGGGTTCAAGACCCGCCTGGGCAACTTGGCGAGGCCTCATCTCTACAATAAAATCAAAAATTAGCCGGGCGTGGTAGCGCACACCTGTAGTTCCAGCTAATTGGAAGGCTGAGGAGGGATTGCCGGAGTCCAGCGGGTCGAGGTTGCGGTGGCCGGGAGCGGCCACTGCACTCCAGTCTGGGCAACAGAGTGAGACTCCAACTCAAAAAAAAAAAAAAATGATAGAGTCCATAATTAAGAATCGGAAAAAAAAAAACTAATTGAAAAGTCTAGTTGCCTATGATCTTTATTGAGTTATGTATCTTCTTCTTCTCATTTTACTTAATTGTAAAATGAGAAGAATTAAACCACTCAGTCTTCAAGATCATTTCTAGAAATAATATTCTATTACAGCTGCACACTTTAAAGATGTTTAATAATTTACATGTCCTATATGTTTACATTACATTTATATTGACTTTTTCTCCAAGCAGTGTCTATTTCTCAATTTGTTCCCATTGTAGTTTGCTCATATGGCTTGCTATTTCTAATTAATTTATTGGACATGCTAGTTATAGAAAGTCAAATAGATCTCTTGTTTTAAAGGCGATATTCTCATGCAAAATGCCCTCATTTTGCGTGCAGGCACATCTTATTTTATTAAACTTTGCAGACAGCGTGTTTTTGTTTTGTTTTCCAAATTTTGGATTTGTGACAATCCCACATCAAGCAAGTCTCTAAGCTCCATTTTTCTAATAGCATGTGCTCCCATTATGTGTCTGTGTCAGCATTCACGTGCAATAAAGTATTTTAATTGTTATGTATATTTTTAAACATAATATTATTTCACACTCAATAGACTATAGTACAGTATAAACACAACTTTTATATGCACTGGGAAACAAAGAATTTGTGATGCGCTTTATTGCAATATTCACTTTATTGCAATGGTCTAGAATCGAACCCACAATATCTCCAAGCTACACCTGAGGCTTTCTATATAAGTTCATTCATTTGGAGATCTGGCCAATTAATACAACAGAGAGGCAAATAAAGATAGCCTGTTTACAATTATACAGTCAGTAAAAATGTGTTACCTACCATACTCTTGGGGTAATCTTCATATGATCTTTGGTGATTGGTTCCAAAGCTCAATTCTCTTTTGAATAATGATAGCAGGAGTTGGGTTGCCTATTAATTTATAAACCAAAGTTAAGTACAAATAGAATTTACTAATTTTTTTTAACTGTTTGAATAGGTCAGTATCCCAAGTCACAAAACTTCAAGAGGAGGAAAAAAAAAAAATTCCCAGAGGAAGGCTCTATAGAGTGAAATTCCTTCACAAAGCACCTCCTGATTCTTCTGACTTTTTTTCATCTTATAGATGAAATTTGGGGTTCTTATAACTTTCTTATTCATGTGAACATACATAAAATATATATTGACTTTAGGTGACATATAAATGGGCAAAAAACTGTTCAATTACACTTAACATAAAGAAAAAGTATTTACTTTCTGTTGACAAGAGAATGCTTAACTAAATGAAGAGCTATACCATGTTCAAAAATGGAAAGGCATGGTATCTTAAGAAAATGTATTTTTGCTAAAATTATCTATAAATTTGGCACATACCAAAAATAATAATGAATTAATTTCTTGGGGGAAATCAAGCAGCTAATTCTAATATGTGAGACCGACTAAGTGTTCTAATACAGAAAATCAAAAAGGGAGAACTTCCTAAGTTTTCAAGACTTACAGTAAAGCTACATATGTTGAAATACTGTGTTATTTACACTAGAAAGTAAAATCAAGCACTAGAACAAAATGAAGATGTAATAATAGGGAACCAGGAAAAAAAACACACTGGAATTATTTTTTTTGGAAGACAGCTCCTTTTAGCACAGGAAATTTGTTCCTCTGGATCATATGATCAACCAAAGTTTCTATGTGGAAGTTTTGAGAAGGTTGCATCATGATTTGAGAAGAAACATTCCAAGTTCGGGCTAACAGGTGACTGGCTTTTCCACCATAACACCACACCTGCTCATACCACACTGAATGTTCAGCAGCCTTTGACCAAAACCAGCGCGACCCCCATGTCCCACCCTCCTATTCACCTGATCTCTTCCTGAATGCTTTGTTTTCCCAAATGAAAAAAAAATCTTCAAAGGGCAACGTTTTGCCATTGTGGAAGAGGTGAAACAAAAAATGACAGAATTACTAAAAGCCATCAAAATTGATGAGTTCAAAAAGTGTTTTGAGCAGTGGAAAAAGCATCTTGATAGGTGTATTGCATCAAATAGAGAGTCATTTGAAGGTGACTAATGTTTAAACATGTAAAAATAAAAATACAATTTTTTCATAAATGAATTCTGTTTCTGGGGGATCCCCTATCATACATACACACGTGTGTGTGTGTGTGTGTGTGTGTGTGTGTGTGTGTGAGTGTGTGTGTGTGTATTCCATATATGACAAATTGTTTTTAATTCAGTGAAATACATAAAAGACAATTTCTAAGAAAATAGGATAACAATGGAAAAAATATAATTTTATTCTTATCTCACACCATATATAAGAATAAATTATAGATGGATTAAACATCTATATGTGAATCAAAATTTTAAAAAGGAGAAAATGTAAAATAAAGTTAAAACCTCAGTTAGAAGTAGACTTATAAAATCAAGATTTAAAAAGTTATAGGACATAAAGCAAAATTTTACTTATTTTACTACAAAAAAGTAAAATTTTGTGTTAAAAAAGAATCATAAATGATTTAAAATACAAGCTGCATGCAAAGAAACCAACTTTGCAACCATGCTTGTATGACAAAAGATTGAAATCTGCAATATATAAAGAGTTTCAACAAACCAATCAGAAAAAGAAAAACACTGAACAGAAAAAATATATAATAATTTTTAAAAAGTAAGCAACAATCCAAAGAAAAAAAATTACTAATAGCTGATACATGTAAGAAAAGATGTTCAACTGCACTTGCAGTCTCCAAATACTCACAAAATAACAAATACGTTTTTGTACATTTGTTTGTCTAAAGGAGAAAGAAGGAAATAGATAATTATCAGAAGGCAAACAGTATCATGATAACTGTTGCAGACAAGATCCATGGACGGATGCATAATTTAATGAATAAAAATTTAAAGAGAAGCAGATTTTTGCAAAATCTCAAAGTATCTTCTTTAAGATATTTGTTAACTACGAAGTGAGAGATTTTACAGTGGAGAAACCCAGACAAACACCATTTTAACCAAGTGATCAAGGTGAACATCACTAGTAATGACATGCTGACATCACAGATACTATGCACCCAACAAGTCACATTGTTTCTGTGGCATTGTAACCAAAAAATGCATTATCGTGTTCCAATTATGATGAAATATGATATAAAACCAAACTGAAGGAGCTTTCACAAAATAACAGATCAGTATATTCCAAAATGTTAAGACCATTAAAGTCAGGAAAGATTGAGGAAATATTACAGATTGGAAGAGTAAAGGAAAAATAGCAACTCAACGCAATGTGGAGTTCTTACTAGGGTTCTAGAACAGGAAAAAATAGAATGTGAGAAAGACAACTGGTGAAATTTGAATTAAGATCTATGGTTGAGAGTAGAGATTGTGCCAGTGATAGTTGCCTAGTTTTAGTCATTAGACTATGGTTATATAAGATGTTAACCTTAAAAGACACTAGATGAGGGGCTCCCATACTTGCCATGGCCTCCAATACATGATCCAGTCTAGGATCCATACTACATTTAGATGTCATGTTGCTTTAGACTCCTGCTGTATAAAAATGATTAAAGTGGAACTATATACATCATTATAGTTAAATCACCAAAACATAATATTTATGAAAAAAATTGCAGAAACGCATAACCATTTTAAGAGTTTGAGAACATTTGGAATAGTGTATATGTGGGTGTAATTTTGATGTGAACAACATGCATTTTTTTATTGCTACATAACAAGTTACCACAAATGTAATGGTTTAAAACAAAATGCATTTATTAGCTTAGAGCTGTGTAGGTCAGGAGCATGGGTATAGCATGACTGGGTTCTCTGCTCAGGGTCTCACAAGATAGGAATCTAGATCAAGGCTAGTACCTCACCTGTGGTTTGGACTCTCCTCCAAGCTCATTCAGATTGTCAGAAGAATTGAGTTCCTTGTATTGTGTATCTGATGTTCCTGTTTCTTTGCTGCCTGTTAGCTGTGGCCACTGTCAGCAAGTGAAGACTGTCTAGAACTTTGCTAGAGGTGTTTCTTCCCCCATAGGGCTTCTTCTATCTTCAAAGTCAACAATGGAGAGTTCTCCCGACATGGAACCTCTCTCAAACTTTGAATCTCTCGCAGCAACAGTTCTTTTAAGGACTCCTTGATTAGGTCAGACTACTTGAGACTAAGCTTTCTTAGTTAAGATCAACTGATTTAGGATCTTTATTATGTCTACAAAATTTCTTCACAGCAGCACCCAATGTTTGCTTTAAAAAGTGGAAGGTGTGTATACACCAGGGGCAGGGAATCTTAGGAACCATCCTAGAATTCTGCTTACACAACGCATGGGGAAAATACATACCATTTAATATTATTTACTTCAGAAGTGGAAAGCAAACGTATTTAGTCCAAGAGGTGCACAAATGCCTTGAAATCTCCTTATAATATTTTCTTTCCTCAAAAAAAGTCTAAAGTAAATGTGGCAACTTATTAAAATGGAATTGTGCTAGGTACTTAACACACAGATGTACATCATAGTATTCTTTATACTTTTGTATATTTTAATTTCCCCAATTGAATAAAAGAAATGTGTCTTCAAGTTTCACTTCAAATTCTTCCTTTCAGCTGAAGCATTTTCCAATGTTTTCTTCATTCTCACACTCTCATAACTCTCTTACAATTGCAGTTAATACAATAATTCATGAATGTCACATACACAACATCGGTCATTTTTTGCAGTTTGCATATGTCATCACTAATCAATTTATAAAACCTGTAAAAAGGTAAGACTATATAGTTGAAAAGAATGTGTGACTCAGTAAATTGAGTTTCTGGTTTTCTTGCAATTGGATCTATATGGCTGCATTGAAACATTTTTTATTCTTTTCACTTCATTTAATTAATTTTTAATTATTAGTGTTCATGTCTTCTTTGCCAGAAAACTCTAACTTCTTGAAGAAATTCATCTTTTATGACCCTCAGCCTTGAAAGAATGTTCATTTAGTAAGTATCCTTAAAACAGATGATTGAATTGATTAAATGTTGGAGAAGAGTTCCAAGCACATCATATAAGAAGATGCTGTAAAATACTTAAATTATTTGTTAAATCTGAATAGAGTGATAGATGGGGGTGAGGAAGGAGGCATGGTGGATAGGATTACATTTTGACTTTAAGGGTAAATGACAAAATTTCATCCTAATTCTCATGCTTGGAATCACCCCTCCCCAAGGTTTGCAACTTTCCATTATCTTTTAACAATGAAGAAAATTTTTCCCCTGTTCTGGAGGTTCACAGACAGTAACCTTTTGATTCTCATTTACATTATCTCACTGCTTTTCAGGAATCTCAAACACTCAATTCTTCTTAAACATAAATGTCCTAGTATTAACTGTGCATATTAATAACAATATATAATATATAACGACAGCTACAAATTTCTCAAAGCATGAGAAGTTCAAAATAGGGCATTAACATTCTCATTATGGAAAATATGCTGACCATATACACCTCACTTATCTCCTCAGGGATATGTTCCAAGAACCCCAGTGAATACCTGAAACCATGAATAGTACCAAACCCTGCATATACCATGTATGAAAAAAATCCTTCTTCACAATTTCATGTAAAGAAACTTCATTCTTAGTATAGGTCTTAGCAACTTCGGCGTATGTTGGTGGTTTTTTTGTGTTGTTGTTTTATTTTTGTTTTTGTTTTGTTTTGTTTTTACTTAGTAAGTCTAGAACTTTCACCTTTTAACTTAAAAGAAAATACTTTGTGGCTTCTTATTGGCATATCCAGATTGCCCTACTCCCATGCTTTGGGGCCATTTTTAAATAAAATCAGGGTTACTTGAACTACAATACCTCAACAGTCGATCTGATAATGGAGTAGTCTACTAAGTGACTAATAAACAGGTAGCATGGATACACAAAATAAAGAGATGATTGAAGTCCTGAGGGAAATGGAGTGGGGTGGAGGAAGGGAGATTTTATCTCGTTACACAGAATGTTGCAAAATTTACAACTTATAAGTTGTTTATTTCTGGAATTTCCCATTTAATATTTTCACAGTGTCATTGATCAGGTCACTGAAAATTGTAGAAAGCAAGATCATAGATAAGGGGAAAGTACTGTATCTACAATTATTTGTTCATAACCATTTTTGATGAACTAGAAATAGAAGGTCATGTAATTGTTACTGATAGAACTAGACAACTAGACTCACATGTATGTAAAGGATAATGGGTAATGAACTGTTGGAACTCCAGCTTCCTAATATAAATTTTTCTCCCAGCTACCAGCAAATGCCCCAGAGGTACTCACATCTGGCAGGTGATCAGACTTGTCTGACTATAAATCCTGCAAGCTACACTAAAGCATGTGTCTCCTATGGAGGTCTCATTAAATGCTAAACATGATATAAACAGCAAGAGTAATGAACCAAGGCTTAAAAACCTGGATTACAGAAAGTTCCTAGATTACATAGAGTCCTGTGACCTTGGACAGGTGAAAATAACTTATCTTGCCTTTAAATGATTCAATTTTTACATCAGACAATATATATTTTCAAACTATACTTAGTGATCTACCACAGAAACAAAGAACTGAGTGCCACATGTTCTCACACATAAGCAGACCCTAACAATTATCATAATACTGTAAGAAAGGGATTGGCAGCAGCAGGTCACTGCCAGGAGGAGGGAATGGGGGCAGACTTCATCAGTAAGGGTATCTGATCTCAAACCAGGCAAAGTGAGGACCAAAGTCAGGCACAAACTTTACCTGTACAATGACCATTTGTATACCTAATCCTGAATTGTACCCCACATTTTTAAAATAAAAGTTTAAAAAATAAGTTTGACTGTGTAAACAAGGAAAATTTTTTTCTGCCCTCTATTTTTTTCCACATTAAATAAAACTGAGCTACAGTCCCAATATATGACTCTGTAAGTATGTTGGGGATTCAGGTTCCCTCCAAGTACCACATAGTCAGTCCATAGTCCTCAGTGTCCAAATGACTCCTCAAGTTCCAGCCTGACATCTGCATTTTCAATCAGAAGGATGAAGAAAGGACCAACAAAAACATGCAAAGTAATCCAGCTATATTTTAATGTGAATTCTTAGGTACTTCCACACAACCTTTCTGCTTACATTGACCAATCATTTCACTATATTGTTTGAAAGAGAAGTGAACGATACAGTCTTTATCCCAGAGAGCCACATTTCCAGCTCAAAGTTTAGCATTCTATCACTAAGGAAGGCGAGAGGAGAGATATTGAGGTAGATGACACACAGCTTCAATTACATGAGTAAATCCAAGGCTGGACAGATAATCAAGTACGACTTCCACAATTCTGAATTACAATTCTATAGTCTTTGTCCACACAGACATATATAAAAGTCCTCACCATATGCACACAGGCATGTATATTTAACCAGTCTGTCAAATTTATGAATATGAAAATCTAGCATAAAAACACCATCTTTTTGATAGGCACGGCTTTTTAAAAATAACATTTCCATGAAGCACTAAAGCTTTAATATCTACAACATTCTTAAAAAGGGAAAAAAAATATACACATACCACAGAGCTCAGAACCTGTTATCAATTCCTTTCACAGTGGCAGAATGGCTCTAATAGCAAAGACATTTATGAGTCATAAATTACCATTTATAAATGCAGTGTTTAGTGTTCATTTCAATGGACGACATATGGTCGCAACATTTTCAAATAGCTTGAACTGATAAATAGGCCACCAAAGTGGTTCAATTTGTTAAAATGCTAACACATTAACTCCTGCAGGAGTTGGCTGCAGGTTTGCATCTGAAATGCTGAGCACTGACTTTGAGATTGCAAGATGCTACCTTTGGAAACTGGAACAGGATTTATGAAGTGGATCTCACAGTCCATTTTTCATCATGATTTATTTGATTCCTTGCAGAGAGACTTAGTGATCCATCAAGAATAACCCCACTCATTTGCCTTCGTATTTCAGCATGAGACTACCCCCAATACAAACTATGTCCTACTGTTTTAGTTAAGCTATATCTGAGTTAAATCTAGTGGACATAATTGAGGGCCAGAATGTTTCCAGATACTTTAGTACAAATTAATGAAATTATTTAATACACCTAAAGGGAAAAAAAGGAACAATAAAGAGATGTCTGACTTACAGTTAATACATCTATATTAAAAATAAATGAAAGGGTCTTGTATTAAGTAGCTTTGAAGTCATCGTTCTATCTAAAAACTAAACAGTTGAGTAAACTTACACACACACACACACACACCCTAGGTATATTTAAGTCTATCAAATAATTTAGGTCACAGAAAAAATTAGAGTCCTCAAAAGTGGAAAGACAGATAGGCAGATACAGAAATTCAAAACTTTCCAGAGAACAGACCCAAAAGAAGAAGCCACCAAGGAACCAGTACTGTGGTGGGAAAATTGGAAGTGTAATTGACAATTGCTAAAGGCTCAGTGCAGACAAAACTGAGAATTGTGAACTCCAGTGACAGTCTTAAGGGAGTACACCCACATTTTTTGCGATTTCTACCTCAAGAAACTCTACTAGGATCTCAAAGTATCAGGGAAAAAAAAATTCTCCTTGTCCTTATGGCAGGCTAAGGAAAAATTAAATATTTTTAAATACTTCAGAGAATTGTGTTCTTCTTAATAGAGGCCTGCCTAAAACAGAAACTGTTTTACCAGATGCTAACCTACTAGGGTTTTGTCAGAGTCAAAGAGACCTGGAGAAGGAAGTTACTCAGCTCCTGTTTCCTCTAGACTCCCACATAGGAGAAAGAAAAGCCCAACTCCAGCATCTCTAGTTATCCTGCCCCATCAAAGGGGGAAAAACTGTGTGAGGTTTATAGTTTGAGCACAGGCTCATTAAAACTGTGACCAAATCATAGGACTAGATAATTTTTCCCTTCCTTCTACACTTTACCATAACATTCCTAAAGGTCTAGTTACTATAGTTCCTTCCACATAGTACATCTTGTCTGCCTTTCAATAAAAAATTACAGTGCTAATAGGCAAAAAATACATAGTTTGAAGAGAGAGAAAAAAATCAGAACCAGACTCAAGTATGGCAGGAATGTTGGAATTATCAGACCAGGATTTAAAAATGACTATAATTAAAAATGCTAAGAGTTCTAACAGAAAAAGTACATAATGTGCAAGAACAAATGCATATTAGAGGAAGAGGAACAGAACTTCTAATAAAGAATAAAAAGAAATAAAAAACACTATAATAGAAATGAATAATTTCTTATGTTTCATTAGTGGACATTGTTGGAGAAAGAATCTCTGAAATTGAATATATAGCAATAGAAATTTTCGAACTGAAAAGAAAACAGAAACAGAGATTAAATAAAATGGAACAGAATATTCAGAAACTAAATATCTGGGACAACTATAAAAAGTATAAAATACATGCAACGGAAAGACAATAAAGAAAAAAAAGAGAAAGAAATAGAAGAAATATTTGAAGCAATAATGACTGAGACTTTACCCAAATTAATGTCAAACACCAAAGCAATACTTCAGAAATCTCAGAGAACACCATGCCAAAGAAAGGGCAACATCAAAAACCAACTAACCAACAATCAACCAACCAACAAAAAATTCAAGGACACATATATCTGAATTTCATAAAATCAAAAGTAAAGAAAAATTCTGAGAAGGGATGGGGAGTTGGTGAGGGAAACAGCCTACTTACGGAGAAGCTAAGAATTGCATCCATTTTTTTTCTCACAAAACATGCACTCAATAAGAAAATAAAGTAAAATATTTGTTTGTGTATATGTATATACACATATATACATTCTAATTTAAATAGATTATTGTCATTACTATTTTAAACAAACTTCTATTCATTCAAATAATTAAGATTAAAAATTAAAGTTTTAAAAAATATATAGGCATAATAAATGTATGTCTAAGTACATAAGTAAAATGAATGAAAGTCATTACACAAGAAATGAGATAAAAAAATTAGAAATGCTCTGCTATCAAAAAGCATTTGAATTGCTAGTGAAACAAAATAATGTTATTTGAAAGTGGGCTTAGACTATTTGTAAATTAAATGCATATTGCAAACTCTAAGGCAACCACTAAAAATAGTTTTTTTAAAAAAAACATAATTATTATGCAAAGAAAGGAGAAAAAAATGAAATTATATAAAATGCTCAGTGAAAAGCACAAAGAAGCAGAAAAAGTGTCAGGTGAGAAAACACAGACCAAGGGCAATTACCAGAAAAATAGTAACAAATATAGCAGATATTAATCCAACTATATCAATAAGCACTTTAAAGTCAATGGTCTCAATACACCAATTAACAATACAGATTATCATTGTGGTTAAAAAAAAAGAAAACAGATTCAGCTATGTGCTTTCTACAAGTCACTTTAAGAAGGACATTTAAGTATTAAAGATAAAGGAGTAAAGAGACAAAGAAAGATATACCATGCAAGCACTAAACAAAAGAATGCTGAAATGGTTATATTAAGCTTAGACAGAGCATACTTAAGAGCAAGAAAGAGTTTCAGAAAAAAGTGAGGCATTAGAAAAATAATAAAGAGATCAATTCTTCAATAAAACACAATAACCCTTGATGTGTGTTTCAAATAACAGAGTATCAAAGTACAGGAGGCAAAAATTTAAAGATCATCTAAGACAAGGTTTTTTTTGTACATGCTCTTATTAAGTTAAGGAAATTTCCCTTTAATTGTAATTTACTGAGAGTTTTTATTATAAATAAGTGTCATTCTACTAGAAATTCCAGCTACTTCAATAAGACAAAAAATGCAAATATAAAAGTATAAAGATTAGAAGGCAAGAGGAAAAAAAAACTGTCTTTGTTCACAAAGATGATATGACCAAACACCTATGTTAAAAAATACAGTTGAATCAACAAAAATAACAATAGCAAACTCCTCAAACTTGTAAATGATTACAGAAAGATTTTAGGGCATGATATCAATATCTAAATGTCAGTAACTTTCCTATATATCATCAGTGAACAACTGGAATTTGAGGTTAAAAGCACAATATCATTTACATTAACACTCCCTCAAAATAAACTGAAAGAGAACAAAATTGGAGGACTAGTACTATACCACCTCAAAACTTACAATAAAGTTGCATTAATTAAGTCACTGTGGTATTGGCAAAAGAATAAACAAATAGATAAATGGAACAGAATAGAGGTTCTCAAAATATGCCCATGTGAATATAATCAATTGATCTTTGACATAGCAGCAAAGGTAATACAATGAGGAAAAGGCAGCCTCTAAAAAATGGCACTGGAACAACTAGACTTTCACATGTAAAAAAGGAATCTAGATACAGAGCTTATAACCTTAAAAAAAAATAACTTAAAATGTGTCATAGACCAAAATTTAAAATGCTGAACTAAAAAACTCCTAGAAAATACATTGGAGAAAATTTAGAACTGAGTGTGATGATAATGTTTTTGATGCAATACCAAGGACTCAATCCATAAAAGAAAGAATTGATAAACTAGAATTCCCTAAAATTTAAAACTCTTTCTCTATAAAAGATGCTATCAAGTGAATGAGAAGACAAGATTCAAAATGGAAGAAAATATTTGTAAAAGACATTAGCAAAGAACTGCTATCCAAATATACAAAATACTCTTAAAATTCAACAATAAGACAATGCACAATGCCATTTAAAAATATAAAAAAGACCTTAAGAGACAACACACCAAAGAAGACAGGTGGAGAATAAGCATATAAAAAGGTGTTTGACATCATACATCAACAGGGAAATGCAAATCAAGACAACGATGAGATGCACATCTATTAGAATAGTCAAAATATGAAACACTGAAAAACTAAATTTTGATGAGGATGGCACAACAGAAATTTCCACTCAGGAATTTCTGTAGGAATGCAAAATGGTACAGTCACTTTGGAAGATAGTGTAATAGTTTCTTACAAAACTAAATTTTACTTCTACCATTCAATGAAGCAATCAAACTCCTTGGTAATTACCCAAATGTATTGAATATTTGTGTTCCTACAAGATTCTGCACATGAATGTTCATAGCAGCTTTATTCATAATTGCCCAAATGCAGACGCAACCAAGATGTCCTTTTGAGGGTAAATGGATGGAGAAACTGTGGTACGTCCAAATAATGAAATAATATTGCTAAAAAGAAGCCAAAAAAGTTGTCAAGCCATGAAAAAACATGAAGGAAAATTCAATACATTTTATGTGAGAAAAGCCAATCTGAAAAGTCTGCATAGTCTATGATACCAACTACCTATATCCTGAAAATATACAATTACGGGAACAATAAAATGATTAGTGATTGTCAGGGAATAGGGGATTGGGAAAGAAGTGAATAGGTGAAACACAGAGATGTTTTAGAGTAGTGAAAATATTTCTATAACATTACAATGGTGGATACATAACAGCACATAGATTGTACAACATTAATAGTGAACCCTAACATAAACTACGAGCATTGGGTTATACTGATGTGCCAATATAGGATCATCGGTTTTAATAAATGTTTCACTCTAGTGTGGGATGTAGAGAATAAAGGAGGTTGGGGAAAGGAATGAATGAAAATTACCTGAACTTTCTGCTTAATTTTGCTGTGAACCTAAAACTACTCTAAAATTTAGGTAGTAATCAAAGCCCCACAAGTGACTGAGTTGTGTGGCAACAGTGTACCCAGATGAAATAAGCATTAGCAACATGAGTTGGGCTCGGGGAGGTAATCCAATGTAGAAGACTTAGATAGGGACAGACAGAAGGACTAGAGGAGAAAGCTGAGGAAGGTGAGAGGTTGAAAACAGGACAAAGTATACGGTGCTGACAGTGTCAAGTGCTGAGCCATGTGCTGGACCCTTGCACTTGGGGGATCCCCTTGGAGACAGGAATTTGGGCATCTCTGTGGGGACCAAATCTCATCTAAATTGGGTTGAGACAATGGAAGATGAAATGTGGTTTTCCTCTCAAGCATCATGACTGCCAAGCAGTGATTGACTGCCTTTTATCACCCATCCTATGTTGGATTAGGACCTCACTGCTATTGGATAGCAGGAGTGACATCAACAATGGTTGCCTCCCTCCAATCCTGTTTTAAGAAGCACTGTGATTTAAGAGAGAGAGAGAGAGGCAGGCAGAGGTCCAGAAAGGAGGCAGTACCCAGAAAGGATATCACATTGTCTCTAAATGGAAGTTTGGGTCTCAGCCCTACACAAAGATGAGTTCATGGACAACGCCCTTGAGGAACTTACTGGCTATGGGGGAAACTAAACTACTTGTAAACACCTCACAGTAACCCAGGGTAGGGTGGCACAGGGACTGAGTAAGCTCACCTGCTATTTGCAGTGATGGCGTTGAGAAAGGAGCCACTAATTCTGACCAGAAGCGTCAGGGTAGGGGCTGGTTTACAAGGGTGGACACTTTCAGGCTGTGGCCTGAGCTAGAGGAAGGATGAGGAAGGTTGAGTTGTAGCAGTCCGTGGTATGTCTAAGAGTGTAAGAAGGGAGAAGGTGGCAATGAGGCTGGAAAGGAAGTTTGGGGCTCCAGAATGGAAGACCTCCAATGCCAAGTGGATTCAGGCTGATACTTTGTAGGCGATAGGGAGCCACTGTGGGTTTTGGAGGAGGAAAGAGACATGATCAAACTCACATTTTATGAACTATCTTGTAGCAGTCTGAAAAATGAATGGGCTGTCAGAAAAATGAATGGGCTGTCAGAAATTGGAGGGATGACTAAAGGGACAGAAATCTGCCCCATCTTCCTCATGTGACTCACTTGTGCCATAAGGAGTCATCTCAAGCCTTGCTCACCAAATTTGGTAAATTTCTAAATGAAAACTCATATGCCTGCTAGTGGATAAGCGTACGTTCTCCAAAAACAGTGCTGTTTTCAAATGGACTGTACTATTATTGAAGGTATCCTCACAGTTAACAAGAATTCTAGACAGAAATATAGTTACAGTGAATCATTAATCAGGCTGTTCTTTGATCCACTTCCTTGTAATCGATAGTCACACACCACTAGACACTGACCATTTGCATCCGCACTGTTCTTATTGATAGAATTTCTAACTGCAGAATCATAAGGCTCTCACTTCACCATTGCTTAAGATGTTCCTCAGGCCCCGAATTCCAGTGGAACAACTGACATCTACCAGTTTGAAGATCCCACAGAGGAACAAGTCAACATGAGAATACGGTTTCTTCCTCTCCCTGTTCCTGACTTCACTCTGCACTTTTCAGTCAACCAATGCTCTCCACTCTTTGGCCCACTTCAAAACCCTTAACAGCCTTGGCCCTGCAGTTCTCATGGAAACACATTTGAGGTTTTCTCCTGTTTCCTTTGTTCAGTGACCCCTACTATTAAACCTCTTTCTCTGATGCAAAAAAATAAAAGTGAATAAATAAAAATGAATTTAGAAAGAAGGAGCTGACCTTTGACAAAATGTTACAGATAAACATTACTCTAGGCTTGTCCTATCACAACAATTCATTCTCCCTATGTCTGCCACTAAACCTCATTTAATCTACCAGCTCTTCTCAAGGCATTTGATTCCCAAATGATACTCTATATCTAAGTTTGTTTGTTTGTTTCACCAGAAAGTCTGTGACTCATCCCACAGCTTACTTGGGTCCTTTTCCACATTATAATTCTTACATGCTGTTGTGTGTGCCTATTTCTTCTCTACAATCACTTTTTCCTGAGGACAAGAACCATGTTTCTTTCTCTTTTGTAGGGAGACAGTAGGGTGTAGTTTTTAAGTAAAAACACCCAGAAGCCAAACTGCTTGGATATGAACCTTAACTCGAGCACTGGCTAACTTGATGCTGGACAAGTCATTGACTTTTTCTCTGCGTGTCTTCTCAGAGATGGGGATAATAATAAAAACCTACTTCAGAGACTTTTTTGAGAAAAGTAGGAGGGATATTCAATGTAAAGTACTTTAAAAAGTGTCTGACATAAAATAAGCCATACAGACGTCTTAGCTTTTGTTATTGCCATCACCACATTTGGCCACTCCAGGGAGACTTGGAATGCCATTTTTCTTTCTTGCAAAAGGAAGAGTCTTGTCCCCTGTCTAAAAGATTACATGCATGTGACAAAGGGCATTTGTTGGGGAAGGGACTTTTCTTATAGCCTTGAAGTCATATTACTTGGAAAATTTTTTTCTATCTTCTTTTCTAACTCTAAGACTTTGCCCTGACCTGAAGACTTGAAAAGAGATTAAATTCCTTACAGCCCAATATTCTCTACCGCCCAACCCAAAGTCTAAATTGTCCATAATGGTCTGCTCTCATAGAAAAGAAATCACTTCATATGTTCAGATTTCATCAAGTGGATAGATGTGGTTGCTCCCAGCTGTGACTGATAGAAACAAGAAAATAGATGAAGAGAGGGGTCTGAAAAAGTCATAGGCAAACGGAGTCCTTGTATGAAAGATCACATGCTTGCTGTGTTAAAACCCCAGGGCAGTAATTCAGAATGCAGGTGGCTATGGGCAGATATGGGCAAGAGAAATATGACCCAGAAAACAGAACATGGCAAAAGAATCAAGACCAAGGGTCAGAGCCTCTCCAGTGTGGGGTTATGGTAAGCATTAGTCTGTTGTTCTTCAGCCAGGCCTGTTAATTTTTAAATCAGATACATATTATGTACAGGAGGAATTTCTGAGAGAACTAAATCTTAATGTGTAAACATGAATTGAAAGCTATATAGGAAAAAACAAATTTATAGCAATATTATTTTTCCTATCAAATGCATTTATTTCTGCTTAGAAAATGGGCAGATATAATTTTTTAATTGGGTAGACCTTCTCTGTGTGAGACTGTATTAGTAAGTGTTCTCCAAAGAAAAAGAACCAGTGGGATACACACACACACACACACACACACACACACACACACACACACAGACACACGTAAGGAATTGGTTCATGCACTTATAAAGGTCAGCAAGTCCCCAAATCTGTCACTACTCTGTAATGGCATCTCAATTGAGAAGACAGAAAAAAGAAAAAGCCAGGGCATTAACATGTGATTCCTTATCATGGCCTATTCTCCACAATTAACAGAGGCAGGAAGAATAGAAAAGGAATTTTTGCTTCCTTTTCCTCCCTTCTTGATCTATTTCTTTCTTCTTCCAAAGAGTGTAAGCCTTATTTTAAAACTTCACTTTAAAAATATTGTGTTCTCTGTGAAATATAGAATAAAATAAATAATTTAATTCCAGCAAGTATGTGCTATTGACAGAAGACATTTATTTAAAACTTAGAAATTGAGATTACTGGAGCAAAGTTTCATTAATATAGTAGTTTCATTAATATAGTATCTCTAAATATTATTTCCAATACATATTGAAAATCTACAATGAAAATAGGCATTGGTAGGCATTTCTCTAGATAACACAGATAAATAAAATTCATTTTACACCTATAAATTCTTGTTAAGAAAAAATAATAAATAAATATATATTATTTACTCATCTCTAAGTTTACAAAACAAGTGAACCCAAGAGACTGCTATAAATGTCAACACTCCTAAATACTAGTTCAGTCATGACGTAATAAAATTTGTCAAACACTGTCTTTTCTTAAAGACTCATGCAATGTCAAACACCAATCAATATTTAGCATTTATAAATTGATATGAGTGAAGAATTTCCTTAAACAGAAAGGTTTGTTTTTATTTTTAATTAAATGTTCATTATACAGATACCCTTGTTGATGAGATGTGCCCCCCACCCCAGGCAGACTCCCACTACTGTCAATCCAACCCCCCACCCTGGCAATTTCTCACTACTGACAATCCTTTTCTTAGAGTATTATGGTAATTGTTCAAGGTCCACTTATGAGTGAGAACATGTGGTACTCAATTCTTTCTTTCTGTGATAGATAACTCAGTATTAAAGACTCTAAACCAAAAATTAGCCGGGCGTGGTGGGACTCCAACTCAAAAGAAAAAAAGACTCTAAGTCCATCCAAGTTGCTGTGAAGTTTGTAATTTTTTCCTTCTTTATGACTGCATAATATTCCATTATGTATATGTACCACATTTTTAAAAATCCAGTCTTCTTTCGATGGGTGGCAAGGTTGGTTCCATGTTTTTGCTATTGTGAAAAATGCTGAAATAAACATGTGTGTGCAGGTATCTTTTTCATAGAGTGATTTGAATTCCTCCGGGTATATTCCTAATAGGGGAATTGCAGAGTCATATGGAAGGTTGATTTTCAGACCTTTTAGGGATCACTAAACTGTTTTCCCCGGAGGTTGTACTAGTTTACACTCCCACAAACAGTGTAGAAGATGTCCGTTTCCCCCATATTCTCTTCAGCGTCTGTTGTTTTTTGAGTAATTGATGATGGCCATCCTGACTGGAGTTAGGTGGTATCTCAGTGTGGTTTTAATTTACATTTCTTTGATGAGTAGTGAGGCTGAGCATTTTTTCTTGTATCTGTTGACTGCTCATAGATCTTCTTTTGAGAAGTGCCTATTCACATCTTTTGCGCACTTCGTAATGGAACTATTTTTAAAATTTTATTTTAGCACGTTTGAGTTCCTTGTAGATCTTGGATGTTAGGCCTTTTTCAGATATACAGTTGGCAAAAATATTTTCCTAGACTGTGGTCTGTCTTCCTGCTCTCTGGTTTCTTTGGCTTTGCAGAAACTTGTCAGTTTGATGAGGTTCCATTTGTCTATCTTTTATGACATGTGCACTTGAGCAATCAGGAATTGGTTGCCAGTTCCAATTTCCATAAAGCTGTCTCCTGCATTTTCTAAGGTTCTTATAGTTTGAGGTTTTATGTTTCGGTCTTTGAACCATTTAAAGTTGATTTTTATGTATGGGGATAGATAGGGATCTGGTTTTAATCGTCTGCATATGGTTAGCCAGTTTTTCCAGGAACATTTACTGAATAGGTTCTCCGCTCCCCAGTAGTGGGTGGTAGAGGCTCTGTTGAAGATGAGTTGGTTGAGAAATTGAGGTTTTGCTTCTTGACTCTCTTTCCTGTTCCATTGATCTATATCCCTGTTCTTGTACCAATGCCAGGCTGTTTTGATTATTGTAGCTTTATAATAAAGTTTAAAATCTGGAAGTCTGGCACCTCCCACTTTGTTTTTCTTTGCTGAGGATTAAAAAAAATGATGAGGACAAGAAGAGTGGACAAGGAGAGTGATTAGCAAGTTCCCAGCATGCCCATGACTGTATCTTTATCAGTTGCATTCTAGTGGAGGAGGTGACTGAGAAATATGAAAATCACAAGTTTTTCAATTATTACACTAGCAATTGTGCTACAGGCCATGTTTATTTTTCCCCAAATCAGAACTATCAGGTGTAAGTCATATTTGAAAATCAGGTGATCATGTTCCTCTTTATTTTTTTCCCATAGATATTTGGCACAAACTTTAGATTATTGCTAACCTGTGTTTTATAACATCTTAGCAGTTGTCCATGATTGACCCACCCTTGCATATTAATTTGACTGACAGTTTTACTGTACTAAAAGCTACTAACAATGTGACATCTTGTCAATTACCTATCTCTAACATGACTGCTCTTTCAAGCTATTTTATTGCCCTCCTCCCTCCACAGAGTGATCACAGTAAATGTCATGTTTATGATTCTTTTTATTATTTTACATATGCTTTTATTACACATATTTTATTGCTAAAATATACATTTATTTTAACTATTTTCACATTGATAAAAATGCCATGTTGCATGTAATATTTTCAGAGGTGCTTTTTCACTTAATATTTTATTGTCTTTTGTTGTTGTCATCATTGTGATATATTGCTTAGTTCATTTGTTTGAACTTAGACATCTAAACACATTATAGTTAAATTGTTGATAAATAAACTAATGAAAAATCTTAAAATGGTGGTGAAAAAGAGACTTCACACAGAAAGAAGCAATTATAGGAAAGACTGATGATTTTTAATCAAAAACAATGGAGGACAGAAGTTAAGAAAATAATACTTTTAAGGTGCTGAAATCCAAAATTCTGCATACAATAAAAATGTTCTTCAGAAATAAGGGTGCAAGAAATGCAAGGCCATAAGAGATAAGATAGACAAGTGGGACCTTATTAAACTGACAAGCTTCTGCAAAGCCAAAAGAAACCATCAAGAGAGCAAGGAGACAGCTCACAGACTGGAAAAAGTATTTGCCAACTCCATGTCTGACTAAGGCCTAACATCAAGGATCCAGAAGGAACTCAAACGTGCTGAAAAGAAAAAAAACAAACAACCCCATTACAAAGTAGGCAAAAGACATGAACAGACACTTCAAAAAAGAAGACACATTAGCGGCCAACAGATACATGAAGAAATGTTCAACCTCAGTAGTCATCAAGGAGATGCAAATTAAAACTACACTGAGGTACCACCTAACTCCAGTCAGAATGGCCATGATCAATAACTCAAAAAATAACAGATGCTGGAGAGGATGTGGCAAAAAGGGACCGCTTCTACACTGCTGGTGGGAATATAAACTAGTACAGCCTCTTTGGAAATCAGTGTGGTGATTCCTAAAAGCTCTAAAAATTGACCTTCCATATGACCCTGCAATCCCCCTACTGGGAATGAACCCTGAAGAACTCAAATCACTCTATAAACAAGATATCTGCACATGTATGTTTATCGCAGCATTGTCCACAATACCAAGATCATAGAACCAACCATGCTGTCCATCAAAAGAGGACTGGATTTTAAAAATGTGATACATATACGCAATGGAATATTACGCAGCCATTAAAAAAAACAAAATCAAGAATTTCGTAGCAACCTGGATAGAATTAGAGTTTATAATACTGAGTAATCTCTCACAGAAACAAAGATCTGAGTATCACATGTTCTCACTCATAAGTGGTCTTGAACAACTACCATAATACTATAAGAAAAAGATTGATAATAGTGGGAAACTATGGAGGGGGCAGGGAGGGGCAGGGAGGTGGGATTAACTGTAGTTGATAACTGTCTGGGGAAGGGGGGTACACCTCATCAATAAGGGTAGCTGAACAATGATTATTTGTATACCTAACCCTTAACTGTACTCCACAATTTTTAAATTTAAAAAAAAAGAAATAAGGGTACAAACCTGCACAACACAAATTACTAAAAAGTGTTCTTTCAGATGAATGGAAATAATAATATCAGATAGAAGCATATGTATAGAGAAATGAATGAGAAGATGTAGAAATAGTAAATAAATAATAAATATAAAAATACACAAGTTTGAGTTTTCTTTAAAAGTCTACATTTTAATATCGACTTTTGAGTGTTTATTATACATTCTGGATATGACTTCTTTAAAAAATCGCCTATAATGATGATAAGATGTACTTTATAACATGTTGAAGTAAATTCTATGATAAGAATAACATCAAAGATGGGGTGAGGAAAGGTAAATGAAATTAATTGTTGTCAGATGACTGCATTTGGGAAATGGTAGGTGAGAAGTTTGAAGAGACACATGGGAAATGGCATGCTTGAAGTAGAAAACTGGAAGTGTGAAGTGTTAGGAAAGAGAAGTGTGATGTGTGAAGTGAAAATATGAAGAGTAAGAAGTCACAATATTTTCCTTAAGTCAACATTAAAAGTTAAAGATGCACAGTGTTAGCCTTAGTGCAAACTTTAAAAAATAGCTAAGAGAGATATGCTTAGAAGACAATAAGTGAGATAGATAAAAAGGAATGCTCAAAAAATAATCCCCCTCCAAAAAACAGGCAGGAAGTGACTGAGGAATAAGAAACAAGAGTTAAATTAAAAACCAATAGCTAGATTTTAGACCTAAAAGTAACTTTATGAAAAATTAGCTTAAATGAAAATGATCAAAAAACTCATAACTATATGCTCTAACTGTATATACATATATATGTATATACAGAATATACATATATGATAAAAATATATGCTACCTAAAAAGGTAGACTTTAAATATGAAAGCATAAATATTTTGAAAATCAAAGTATGAAATATAAACAACTATGCAAAAGGTAAGTGCAAAAAAGCTGACATGGTTGTATTAATATAGTAGTCTCCATTACCTGTGATTTTACTTTTCATAACTTCAGTTTCTCATACCAGCCTTCTCTGTCTTACCTGTGATGTGAATCATCCCTTTGCCTGGTGCCTCCATGTCCAGAATGTATAATAAACACTCAAAAGTCAATAATAGAAAAGCAAACAAATATGTGAACAAAGACATTAATAAAGAAATCATAAATATTATTTTATATAATATAAATATAACATAATGAAAATTAAAACCATAATCCATCATCTACACACTTAGATCACTAAAATTGAAGGTTATTCACATCGCATGTTGCATAGATGAAGGAACTGGAATATTCGTGTACTACCAGCGGAAATATAAAATGGCATAACCATTTTGGAAACAATTTGGTAATTATTTTAAAAAGTAAAATTAACATACCTCTAGCAAATATTTCAGTCTCTACACTCCTTGTTATTGGCCCAAGAGAAATAAAAGTTCATGTTCCTGCCAAGACTTTATGTAAATGATCATAGCAAAAGTATTTTTAATATTCAAAACCTAGGGAAAAAACCAAATATCCATCAATAGGTGAATACATTTTTAAAGATATATTATATTCACGAAAAGGAATGTTACTTAACAATACAAAGGCAGGAAGTGTTGATACACACAGCACTATAAATAAATCTAAAAACAAATATGCTGAAAGAAGTAAGACAAAAATGATATATACAATGTATTTTCATTGCCTTAAGCTCTAGAAAATGTAGGGTTTCTTGTAGAAATGACTGATTTTTATCTCTGAGAAAGATAAGTCTGAATTATTTTTACATATATACCAAATAGCAAGAAAGCTTTGAAAGAATAAGGGCATCAGATAATATGTGAATCACATGCAAAAATGCTAATTTTGGTCAATTACCAAATTTCTTCAATAGATAAATTCTAAAGAAACACAAAAGGAAAAATGAGAAAATTACAAATTAAAAGAAAAATTGAAGACATATTTTTAAACTGCTAAGCTTTTAAACTGTAATATAGAATACATATTTGTATGATAAATTTATAAAAATAGTCAGGATGGTTACCACAGAAGTAATGGTAATTTTTTTTTCTTCTTTTTTTTTTCTTGTGCTGTGCCTCCAGACAGGATCCAAAGGGGGAGCCAAGCACCCTCCTCTCCGGGTTTTATGGAGACTTGATTTATCCTTCTGTGTTGGCCTTGGTAATTATTTTTTATTAAATAAAGGTTGGGAAGATAACAGAATTGAAGCATATGGAGTTACTTCTAGCAAGTTCTTTTTTTATTAAATTGTGCATTTATTTAGTGTGCTTTTCTACATTTAAGTTAGATTTTGTAAGCAAAAAGATTAACTGAATATATTCAAATTTGTTGGGGGAAGTACATTGAGGAACCAAACAACATCATTAGCCAAATTGATCTAACTGACATTACAGAATGCTGTATTCATTAACTAAAAGACATCTATTATTTTTCAAGTGCACATAAAAAATTAACTGAGAATATTTATACATAATAAATTTCAAAAGATATATACTTGCCATGTGAATGAGAAATTCCACTCCAAAGTATTTATCCTTGGACATGAAAAAAAAAAAATACTTCCCAAAAGACTGTGGATATGCACAGTAGCTTTATTTATATTAATAGCTCAAACTGAAAATAACCCAAATATCTATCAACAAGTGAACAGATAACCAGATTGTGGTATAGCTACACATTAAAATACTAAGAAATAAGAAGAAAAATATTTCAACAAAACAACACAATTTAATATTTTTTAAAATAACAACATTATGGTGAAGGCAAGAATAAAAATTCTAAAGAGCAAAACTCTAATACTGCATCATTCCATTAGTATGAAATTAGGCAAAATTCATTCAGTCAAAACTCATCTATACTGGAGTAGAAACATCCAAGATGTGCCTCTCTCACCTAGCAAGTTGCAGGGTAGAGACCCAATCACTGATTAACAGAGATGACCTGAACATTTCTGGGGGGCAAAATACCTTACTCCCTACAGAGGTCTCTTTCAGTGCACAGAGACCAGAAAGCAATGACAGATGAGGAGTTCTGGGTACCCCATCCCTCACCCTACTCCAGGCTCAGAAAAAGTCAGAAGTTTTGCTTGGTGAAGGACAGGGGTAAGTGATTCTAAGACATGTTGAGTCAGTTCACCCCATCCCAGTTGTGTACAAGCTGTCAGTCCCATTTGGGAGGAGTCCCTGTCAAGGCACAGTAAAGTGGAGGGTAATCAGGGCACTTGAGAATGGGGAACAAAACCCATCTACCAGTTACTGCTGTAACTGCCAGCTCCCAGGCAGGAAAAGTCTGCCTGCAGAGTAAATCTGACTGACACACCTGTCGCCATCATAAATCATCATAATAAACAGACTGACACTTCTCTTGCTAAGCAAGGCAGAGAGTAGTGACCTAGCACAGTGATACAGTGATGCATCCAACAAGGATCTCTTTGTATACACAGAGACCAGAAAGTGACAGCAGGTACAGGAATCTGGCTGCCATATCCCTCACATACATCAGGTTAGTATAGAAACTGAAGTTCTGTCCAGTGAAGGAGTGAGGTGAGCAGTTCTAAGACAAGTCAGTTCACCCTCTCCTAGCCATTGGTCACAAATAGCAAAAGGTGAAAACTGGTTCAACTAGGTTAGTAGGGGGAGAGAAAACTTGTAATAATGGAAAATTGTCACAGGGTGAAGCAAGCAGCAGAAGTGAATGTTTCTCTCTCGCTCACTGTGTGACTGAATTATAGAGAAGGAAAAGAGGCCTGTCACAAATAAGGAAAAAAGCAATGAAAAAACACAGGCAACCCTCAGAGTCTTAAAGAGACACTGCCTGAAAAAAGCAGCCATCAGAGCACAAACAATGGAAATTCTCCAGAATGACCTGCCCAGATGACAGCTATATAAATCAGAGAATGGATGGCAAAAATTAACAGGAATCAAGAGAAACAAGAAGTAAAACTCAATGACATTGTACAGAAAATAGAAGTAGAATTGACCAATTTCAAAAAAGTCTATTTTGAAATAATGGAAATTTTTAAAATCCATCATCAAAATCAATAATGAAGCAAGCATGGGGACCAGAATCAACCAAAAAAGAGCACAAATAACCAAAATGTTCTCAGTAAAAGAAACAAAGCAGGACTTCCACACTACCACACTTCCAGACTTCAAACTTTACTATAAGGCTACAGTAACTAAAACAGCCTGGTACTGGCACAAGAATAGACAAATAGACCAGAGACAAATAGGACAGAGATTCCAGAAGCAAAAACACAGTCTCTCAACCAATTCATCTTTGATAAAGTCACCAATAACAAGCACTGGGAAAAGGAAGCCATATTTAACAATTGGTGCTGGGAAAACTGACTGACCAAATGCAGAAAAATGAAACTGGACCTTTACCTATCACCATATACAAAAATCAGTTCTAAATGGATCAAAGACCTAAATGTAAAACCTCAAACTATAAGAATCCTAGAAGAAAACATAAGAAACACCCTCATGTACATCAGAGTAGGCAACAAATTCTTGATCACGTCCCCAAAGGTGAATGCCATAAAAGCTAAGATAGACAAGTGGGATCTCATCAAACTGAGAAGCTTTTGCACAGCAAAAGAAACCATCAAGAGAGTAACAAGAAAACCCACAGAATGGGAAAAAAATATTTGTAAATCATGAATCTGACAAAGGTCTAACATCCAGGATCTACAAGGAGCTCAAATGAAGTGAAAGAAAAACAAACAAACAACACCAAAAACCATTAAATAGTGGGCAAAGACATCACAGACATTTCTCACAAGAAGACATACAAGCAGCCAACAATATGAAAAAATGCTCAGCCTCACTAATCATCAGAGAAATGCAAATCAAAACCACATAAGATACCACCTAACTCTGTTAAGGATGGCTATTAATAAGTCAAAAAAGCAACAGTTGCTGGCACAGGTGTGTTGAAAAGGAAACACTTCTACACAGTTGGTTGGAATGCAAACTAGTCCAACCTCTATGGAAAATGGTGTGGTGATTCTTAAAATAACTAAAAATTGACTTTCTATATGATGTAGCAGTAGCCCTCCTGGGAATATAAATCATTCTACAAAAAAGACATCTTCACACTCATGTTTATTGCTGCCCTATTCACAGTAGCTAAAACATTGAACCAACCCAAGCATCCACTGAAAGTGAACTGGATAAAGGAAATGTGGCACATATACACAATGGAGTACTATGCAGCAACAAAGAAGAACAAAACCATGCACTTCACAGCAAATTGGATGGAGTTGGATACCATCATACTAAGTGATCTATCACAGAAACAAAGAACCACATATTTGCACTCATAATTGGGCCCTAAACCATAATTACATGAACACAAGGGAGAGATTGACAGTCACTTGACACTGCTAGGAAAGGGACGGAGGGAGAAGAGGGAGGGGCACCCAACAATACATTGAGTACCACCAGGTCCACTACCAGGGGAATGAGGACCAGTTGGAAATCTAAACTTCACCTGTATACAGCCTCCCTAAGTAGTTAATCCTCATTTGCATGTCACATCTCCATAATAAACAATAGCAACAACAAAAACTCATCTATACTGGTAGCAATCCAACTATTAGAGCAAGAAGTAGAGGAAATTGACTGTAAAGGGACATAAGGAAATAATATTAGTTGGCACAAATGTTCTAAGTCTCGATTGGGCTGGTGGTTACATGGGCTTTCATTCTTGTCAAGTTAAACTGTACATTTAAAATGTATCCATTGTATTTTATGTTAATTATATTTCAATAAAAATACTATAATTTACTCAGTAAGCATTTTAATTAGAGGTGTTGTTACTATGAATATTCTTGTTGATATACCCAGAAAAAAATGCAAGAACTTTTTTTTTAGTGTATAGTTGACCTTTGAACAATGGGTTAGGAGTACTAACCCCTGAAAAGTTGAAAATTTATGTATATCTTTTGACAGATATACAAAACTCAACTTTAATAGCCTACTGTTGACTGGAAATCCTACCAATAATATAAACCATCCATGAACACATGTTTTGTATGCTGCATTTATTATTTACTGTAGTCTTACCATAAAGTAAACTAGAGACAAAACTGTTATTGAGAAAAACATAAGGGAGAGAAAATATGATTATTTGTTAGGTGAAAGTGGATCATCAAGAAGGTTTTCACTTCATCTCCACATGAAGTAGGATGAGGAGAAGGAGAATGTAGGGAGTTGATCTTGCTGACTCAGGGGTAGCAGAGATGGAAGAGGTAGAAGGGAAGACAAGATCAACAGGCACACTCAGTGTAATTTTTATTGAAAAAAAAGTCTTCATAGAAGTAGATTGTTCAAGGGTCATCTGTATAGAAGTATGATTTTTTCATCTAAGAATGCTCAACTTCAGTATATTATTTTCATTTTATTTCCAACAAGACATGAATTAGAAATCTGTGGAATCCACGTTTTTGTGGTATTGTCAGCCTTTTAAATGTCTGCCAACCAAATGGGGACATTTTATCTTAGTATGGTTTTAATTTGCATTTTCCTAATCAGTAAAGGTGTTACTATTTCTTTATATAGTTGTTGCTCAAATGCCATTGTCGATGAAATGTTTGTTTATATTTTTTACATGATATTTCTTTGATTTATAATTTTCTAATTCCGTTTTTAGAGTTTTTCTATATTATTATTATCATTATCATTATTATTTTGAGTTGCAGTTTCACTCTTTCACCCAGAAAGAGTGGAAGGCAGTGGTACACTCCTGGTCACTGCAGCCTCCACCTTCTGAGCTCAGGTGATCCTTCTGCCTCAGCCTTCCAAGTAGCTGGTACTACAGGCATGTACCACCATGTCTGGCTAATTTTTTTTTATTATTATTGTAGAAATGAGGTCTTGCCAGGTTGCCCAGGCTGGTCTTGAACCCACGGGCTCAGGTAATCCTCTCATCTCGACCTCCGGAAGTGCTGGGGTTATAGGCATGAGCCACTGCTCCCGGCCTAGCTTTTCTGAATTATTGACACAAGTTTCATATTATAAATATCTACTGATTTTCAACTTTGTGATTGTTCATATTTTATAGTTATTTTTGTGAGGGAATATGTACTTGGAGGTTGCTATATTTGCTGCCATATAAAGAAAATATTTCTATGTGCTTTATGATTTTTAGACATGCTGTATAGCTTTATTGTCCTTTTCTACTAATAAAAATACAATTAATGGGCAACCTCTTTTGGGTCCCTTCCCTCTGTGGGAGCTTTTCTGCCTTCTTAATAAATCCCACTTTCAAAAAAAAAAATACAGCTGATTTTGTATATTAACCTCTTATGCTACATCCATATTAAATTTGATTATTTGTTTTAGAAGTTACCTTTGTGTAATTTCAGCTCATTTTATGTAAACAATCAAGTCATCTATAAACACTATTTATTTCTAATTTTTCAAATTTATGCTTTTTATTTTTGTGCCCCTCCTTATTGTAATGTCTCCAGAACACTGTTGAATAAAAGTAATGAAACTACTTATTCTTATTTTCTTCTCCAACAAAGGATAAAAAGGTTCAACACTTTATGATTAAGTATAGTGTTAATCATATGTGTTTCACAATGGCCTTTGTCAAATTGAGAAAATATTCTAGTTTTCTGAGACTTTCTGTCAAAAAATATTAATAAAAGCTGAATGTTCATATGTTTGTTCTGCATCAATAAAAATAATTATTTTCACTTATAATTTGTTAACTTAATTAATTTTGCATTAATTTGTTTCAGATTCTAAACAAATTTTGAACTGTTGGAATGAATTCTACTTAGTCTTTTTGTGTTTTATACTCTTTTATATGTTACTGACTTAGATTTGGTAAAATTTTGTTAAATATATTTTGTTTGTGCTCATGGAAGATATTAATCTATAACTTCAATTTTTGTAATGTCGTTGTCAGGTTTTGGTAATAAAATTATATGGACACCATGAATATAGTTGAAAAGTATTCTCTTGTCCTCTACTTTTTCTAAAAGTGTTTCTTTCAACTGATGTTATCTCATTCTTGTGTACATCAGTGAAACAAATTTTCTTTGTGTCAGCTTAAGATAATTGTATTTTCAAAAGAAATTTAACAATTTTGTTATAATTTGCATTTTATAGTTTTATCTTATTATCCTTTTAAAATCTCTAAGATCTGTAGTGATTTTAATTTTCACTCCTTGTAATGGTAAGTTGTGTTTGCTTTTTATTTCCTTGATCAGTCTAGCTAAATATTTAGTAATTCTGTGAGTTTTTCAAAGGATAAAATTTTAGCTTTGCTACATTTTTTTGCTTGTTTTCTATTTTATTCATTTATGTTCCTATTTCTACTTACTTTTTCTTTATTTGGTTTATTTTGCTTTTTTGGCTTCTAAAATTATTGTTATGTTGTTAATGTCAAGTTATTCTTTTTGTACTATAAACAGTAAAACTATATTTCAATGCAGGTTTATCTGTATCCCATAAATTTTATGTATTTTTATTATTATTCAATTTTACATATTTTCTAATGGACTTAGAAATATATTATTTTATTTCCAAGTATTTAAAGTTTACTATATATCTTCCTGCTATTGAATACTAATTACTAATGTAATTGTACTGTGGTCAGGAAAGACACAGTTGACCCTTGAATGACATAGGTTTGAAGTGCACAGCTCCACTTATAGGGAAATTTGTTTCAATAAATATATTGTAAAGTTGGTTTTAGAGATTTGTGACCATTTGAAAAAATTCACAAACTGTGTAGCCTAGAAATATTTTTAAAAGGGTAGCTCATGAATGAATAAAATATACGTAGACACTAGTCTATTTTATACATTACTGCCATAAAGTATACACAAATCCATTTTAATAGACAAGCACATATAGCCTGTACATTATTGACAGACATGTAAACTACAGAGATACAGTACTAAATCATAACTGCATAAAATTTACTGAAGTACATACCATACTATTATAATAATTTTGTAGTCATCTCCTGTTGTTATTGCAGTGAGCTCAAGTTCTGTGAGTATCTGCTCAAAATACCTCATGATGTTGATAATTTCTGTGTGAGCACTTCTCTCCATTAAATTGTATATCACAGTAAAAAGTAGTGTCTTGTAGTTTTACATATTTCTCATCATATTTAGATTAATATTGTAAACCTTAAATAATACCATGAGATTCACATGAAGTGCCATTACTGATGCTGTAAGTGCTCCCAAGGAGCAGAAAAATATCATGGCATTATAAGAAGTAGCTGAATTGCTTTATCTATATTGGAGATTGAGGTCTGCTGCTGTGGTTGTCCACCATTCCAAGATAAGTAAACCCAGTTTAAAGAACATTGCTAAAAAATCAAAAGGAATTCATAAAGTCATCACTACCACTAAACTAGCAGGCACAAAAGCTTTGTTCTTTATGCAAAATACCTTTTTATCTCCTATTCAAAATGCAGCTCTTATGTGGGTGCAGGATTGCTATAAGAAAGCATATCTATAGAATCTACACTCATTTCAGAAAAAGTTTAGTCATTATATGACAACTTAAACAACAAAAAAAGGTGAAAAATCTAAAGTGGGATAATTTAATGCCAGCAAAGGATGGTTTGACAATTTTAAAGGGATATTTTTGCTTGAAAAATATCAAGATAATAGGGGAAGCAGCCTCTGCCAACCAAAAAGCAGCAGGCAAGTTCCCAGACACTACTATGAAAATCATTGAAGAGAAAGACTATCTGCCATAATGGGTTTTTAATATAAATTATTTGTTTGTATTTCAAACAAAAAATTGCACAAAGGACATTATTAGTAAGGCAGAGAAAAGAGCACCACGATTTAAGGAATAAAGGTATAGGCTAACTCTTATGCCTTGTAAAAATTTAGTCAGGTTTGTAGTTAGAATTGCCATTATCTATCAAGCTCCTAGCCTTAAAGGGGAAAGATAAATACCAGCTGCCAGTCTTTTGGTGGTACAACAAAGTCAGCAAGTGACTGCTTTTAAAAGTTCTTCTTATGTTGGACAATGCTCCTTGCCACCCAGAACCCCATGGGTTCAACACCAAAAGCATCAAAGTAAACTACTTGCCCCAAATACGCTGTCTCTAATTCAGCCTCTAGATCAGGGAGTCACGAGAACCTTTGAGGTTCATTACTCATGGTACTTTATGGAAAAAAATTGTCAACACTATGAAAAGAAGCTGAACAGAGAGAACATCATGAATGTCTTGAAACACTGCACCATTGAAGATGTCATCGTTGTTGTAAAAAAAAAAATACTGTGAAAGCCATCAAGCCTGGAACAATAATTTTCTGCCAGAGCAAACTGTGTTCACACATTGTCCATGACTTCACAGGATTCGTGACAGAGCCAATCAAAAAAATCTTGAAAGAAATTGAGGGTATAGCCAAAAAGGTTAATGAGAATGAAGAGTTTCAAGACATGGATCTTGGAGAAATTCAATAGCTAATAAATATCACAGTAGAGGAATTAATAAAAGATAATTTGATGGAGATTAGTATTTCCAAGCTAATGCCAGACAAAGAAAAATACATAGAAGATGCAGTGCCAGAAAACAAATTGATATTAAACAATCTAGCAGAAGAGTTGTGATTACTCAAGTCTACAATTTATGACATGGATGCTTCTGTAATATAGGAGTTGAAACTAAATGAAAAGAAGAATTAATCCTCTATAGGAATATTTTTAGAAAAATGAAAAAGCGAAAGAGTCAAATAGAAATTATGGAGGGGAGAAGAAGTTGGTGGCAGAGGCAGTCAGATTGTGTGAGTCCTTGTGTGAGTGAGTGAGTGTATGGATGAATTTGCATACATATCTGCATGTAAGTGGAAATGTGAGTGGTTTACTGAGTGGGGATCGGGAGCAAGTGACCGGGGCTTTCCTGGTGAAGTGGCTGATGCTGCAGCAGCTCTACTTGGACCCTACCACTTCCTGGATCACAGAAATTGAGTGCCATTTTCTAAAATCAACAAAGCCCTTCCAAGTAAGAAGCTTCCAAGAGTAGCTCTGCCCCACCAGTCCAGACACTGGCAGCAAGGATTATGGAGGGAGCACAGCAAGAGAGTCAGAAGTGGAGTCCCCCCAAAATGGCAACCACCACCCAGCGACCACTACCACTGGACTCTCTGCCACCACCTCCAGTGCCAAGCAAGGTTGCAAAGCCTGCCACTGATACCTGAGGTCTGGAGACTGTGGTACTTGCTGGGAGGGAGCTGTCTTTTCTGACCCCATGTACAGTAGGAACAGTAGTCTGTAGAAGACCCAAGTGCCCAAACCATAAGAGATAAGATAGACAAGTGAAATCTCATCAAACTGAAAAAGTTTCTGCAAAGCAAAAGAAACCATTAAGAGAGTGGAGAGACTGCCCACAGAATGTGAAAAAAATATTTGCCAGCTATATATCTGACAAAGGCCTAACATCTGCCATCTGCAAGGAACTCATACATGCTGAAAGGAAAAACAAACAAAAAAACAGCCCTATTAAAAAGTGGGCAAAAGACATGAATAGACATTTCTCAAAAGAAGACATGAACAGCCAACAGATACATAAACAAAATTCTCAGCCTCACTAATGATCAAAGAAATGCAAATCAAACCCACACTGAGATACCACCTAACTGCAGTCAGGATGGCCATCATCAATAAATCAAAAAGCAACAGATGCTGGAGAGGATGCAGGGATAAGGGAATGCTTCTACACTTTTGGTGGAAGTGTAAACAAGTACAAACTCTGTGACACTTTCTAAAAGATCTAAAAATTGACCTTCCATATGACCCAGTAATCCCCATTCTGGGTATATACCTTGAGGGACTAAAATTATTCTACAAAAGAGATACCTGTGCATGCATGACTATTGCAGCACTACTCACCATAACAAAAACATGGAACCAACCGTACTGCCCATTAAAAGTGGACTGGATAAAAAAATATGGTACATATACATGATGGATTATTATGCAGCCATAAAGAAGGACAAAAGTATGGACTTTACAGCAACTTGGGTAGATTTAGAGTCTATTATACTCAGTGATCAATCACAGAAACAAAGAACTGAGTACCACACGTTCCCACTCATAAGTGTACCCTGAACATTTATCATAATACTATGTGAAAAGGGTTGGCAGCAGCAGGTCACTGCCAGGGAATGAAAGAGGGCACATAAGGGTACCTGATCTCAAACTATGCTAACTGAGGACCAATGGGAGACCCAAACTTCACCTTTACAATGACCACTTACGTACCTAACTCTGAATTTTATCCTACATCTTTAAAATTTAAAAAGAAAGAAATTATTATGAATTTTCAAAAAGTTACACTGAATATTCCTGCCTCTTTTGCCTCCTCTTCCATCTTTTCCACCTCTTCCATCTCTTCCACACCTGACACAGCTAGACCAATCCCTCCTCTTCTTCCTCCTCCTCAGCCTACTCAATGTGAAGATGATGAGGATGAAGACCATTATGATGATCCACTTCTACTTCATAAATAGAAAATATATTTTCTCTTCCTTATGATTAATTTAATTACATTGTCTTTTCTCTAGCTCACTTTCTTGCAGGAATAGAGAAGATAATATATAAGACATATAAAATAGGTGTTAATGGATTGTTTATGTTATTGGTAAGGTGACCAGTCAGCAGCAGGTTATTAGCAATTAAATTTGGAAGGAGTCAAAAGTTATAGGTGGATTTTTGACACCACAGGGGTCAATACTCTGAACCCCCACATTGTTCAATGGTCTACTATACTCTCTGTGAGGTTAATGCTATGTGTCTGCTTTGAGGATGTTTTTGAATTAGATTAATATTTAAATCAGTGAACTTCGAGTAAGCAAATTGCCCTCCATAGTGTAGGTGGGCCTCATTCAATCAGCTGAAGGTCTGAATAGACCAAAAAGGCAGCCTCTTTAAATACCCATCTCCATTATCTTCCTTCTGACTTTATCTGTCCGTCATTGGCTTTCCTCATTCTCAAGTCTGCCAGGCTACCTGCAGCTTTGGACTTACCAACCTTCAGATTTGATAAATTATATTTCTTAAAAATAAAAAAAAGAAAGAAAGAAGAAAAAATATATACAGAACTGTTGGGAGCTGGCCACAGAGGCCCACTGAGCATTAGGGATCAGGAAGGGCCATTGACCCCGAGACCACTAGGATGCATTCGGGAGCTGTTGACCCCATTTCCTCCCCCTTTCTACTCAGCACTAACCAGATTAAGCTCCTGTGAGCTCAAAACATAAAAACTCTGAGACCGGGACAAACACAAGCTAACTTTAGAAGCTCATTGCTCCCATTCTTCCACAAACTGCAGTTTTGGCTTTCACACAACTTATAATTCAAACTCATGTCACATCTAAGAGCCTTAGTATTGGTTACAGGCTTCTGGGTCATGATCTTAGGATTTATTGAAGGTGTAAAATGTAGAATACAGTTTTAGAAGACAGCCATTTTGTTGAAAGAATGCGGCTGGGTTACTTGCAGGTAGCCCACTGTGAACTTTGGACTGGGCCACATTCCAAACATTCTGGGATGGGCCACTTTTGTTTATAAAGTAAATACTTAAGCTTCTATAGAATTGTTTAACTTGGCATAAATCAATCAGCTTAGGATGAAAAAGGTTTATAGAATATGTCAGTCACAGATTACCCTTTGTTATGGGATTTTAAGATTATCATATGAAAAGGGTTTAAAGGCAATCATTGATTAAGTTTTCATGGATTAAGATTTCTGGTGGGTGGGGGACGCCCCTCCCACATCTGACTTTGTGTATAAAAGACCCATTGTAATTCCCAATAACACATATCACTTCTGCACTAGACTGGAGTCCAGTCTCTTTCTTTCTCTCTTCTTCCCCCTAATAGCCTATGCCGTCTCCACCTTTGGGGTACCCTGAACCTGGCTGGAGCTGATCTCCAGCACAGAACTTATTCTATTTCTTTGGAGAACACTAACTAATACACTCTACCTCAGAGCTTCTCAACATGGGAAGTACTGACATTTGGGGTCAGAACTTTTTTGTAGGGATTGTGTATTATAGTATATTTAGTAGTTTTGTAGGGATTGTGTATTATAGTATATTTAGTGTCTGTCTACTAAGTAACACCCCCTTCCTAATTTGGGACAACCAAAAATGTCTCTAGACATTGTTAAACATCCCCAGAATGAGGATTGGGCATTGATGTTCTTTATGGTGAATGACTGCTTTAGATGATATTAATTTTATTAAATGAATTGAGACATATTTCATGGTTTCACATATGTTCTATCCTGGTCCATGTACCTGTGTACTTAAACATAATTTTTATTCCTCAAGTTGAATGTGTAATGTCTTATAAATATCAATTATTATACCAAAGTAGTTGATAGAGTAACTAAAATATTTTATAATTTTATAGAATTGTGTCTACTTGTAGCCTCAGTTACCAATGGGAGATGTTAACAACTTCAAATGTGATGATGGACTTATCCATTCTTCATTGTAGTTTTGTCAACTTTTGTGGCTTTGCTAAATTTGTAATTATCATATCCTTTTAAAAATTAATCCTTTTACCATTGTAAAATGTTTCTTTTTACCCCTAGTTAAAACCCTTTTTCTTAAAATATGCTATATATTATATAAATATATCAACTATATCCTTCATACATATATACATATGTTCCTTATATAGCATGTCATTTTTCATTCATTTATTTTTATTTTTAATGTTTATATGTCTTTTAATTTCCAGTGTTTCTCTTGCAGAGAGTAAATAACTGGTCTTGTGTGTGCATGTGTGTGTGTATGTGTGTGCGTGTTTGCTATTCTTTTTGATAATCTCTGCCTTTTAATCAGAATAGTTTGCTTTGCCATTATAATAATTAGTTATTTGGTGGGATTTAGAATTCTTATTATTTATTTTCTATGTGGCAATGCAGGGTTGTTCTTGTTTCTTCTTTCCTACATTCTTGCAGCTTAATGGAGTATTTTTTTAAATCCCATTCTGATCTAATTTTTTAAAAAATTATCTGTACTAAGTTGGTTTTTATAATGGTTTTTACAGTTATTTTGGAAGATTTTATATAGGCTTTGTACTAATACATTCATGGCATGTGCATAAATTATAAATTACTACACAAACTTTGATTATAGCAATATTCTTTGGTTAGCTTAAGACATGAAGCTGTCATGAAGAATGCATGAGGTGTGCAAGTGAGGCAATAAAACAAATACACTTTTGATGTCATAACTTGGAAAAATTGATCCTTCTACTTCAACAAAGATATGGATTTTAAATATCCTGAAAATTAGCTCTCTGTGACCAAGGATTATCACGAAGTAGGGCAAGAAAGTGACTTTTTTTGTCTCAATAAGCTGTTTGGTTTCTAGTGGCTTACCATTGAAGTACAGTGGTGCCATGTCTGGCCTTTTAATCTCATAACTCAGTTTTTAAATTTAGTATTTTTCAAAGAGTCACAGAACAGTCTAGAAATATCTTTTTTTCATTTTGTTTTTAAGTAAAACCTCTTTACATAGTTTTTAATTAAGTACTCTAGAGACTACAATACAGACAGTTTTTAACTATCTACTTGGAACTTTATCATTTCATGTAAAATGCAGAAACCTTACAACTATATGTCTATTTCTCTCTCACCAACATATCCAATATTTATGCCATGTGTAATATCAGTTATGTGATGAAGAATTACATTTATTATAAACCTATAATATATTATGTTTGCTTTAAAGAATCTCACAACTTACAAAGTAACTTAGACTTAAAAAAAAGTCTCCTACCTTTATTCAGATAGTTGTGAATTATAATGTTCTTCATTCTTAACAAAAAGTTCTCGTGGTCATTTTCTTTTAGATTGAAAAGTTTTCTTTAAGCATTTCTTGAAAAAAACCTGCTGTCAACAAATTATCTTTCTACTTTTTATCTCATATTTTATTTCATTTTGTAATTTGTTAAGGTCACTTTATCCAAATGTAAAATATATATTTGACAGGTTGTTTAAAGTTCTCTCAGAAAGTTAAAGATATTATTCATTGTCTTCTGATATACAGAATGTCTTATGAGAAGTCAATAGATTCAAATTGATGTGCTTCTGTATGTAGTGTGTACATTTTTTTCTGGCGATTATTTTTGGTTTCTAGTAGGTTGATTATGATATGTCATAGTGTGGCATTCTGTACTTTTATACTGCTTGAGGTTGCTGAACTTCTCAAATCCAATAATTTATTTCCATGACCAAACCCAATTTGAAAAAATTTTGGCCATCATTTCTTCAAATGCTTTTCTATCCCCTTCTTCATTCTTTCTATGTATATCTAAGCAAATGTATTTTAGATCTTTTTATATTGTCTAACGGGTCCTTGAAAATATTTTACTCCCATTTTAATCCTTTTCCTCCTCTGTTCTTCATATTGAATTGTTTCTATTTATCTGTCTTCAGGTTAACGGAATTTGTCTTCTGTGATACTCATTTTGTTCCTAATCTCATCTAATCCATTTAAAAATTTCAAATATTATAAGTTTTAATTATTTGCTTTTTCGGAGTTATTTTTGTTCTAATATTTCTTACTTTTTAATAGAAGATCATACTTTCATTTACATCATTGAGCAAAGTGAAAACAGCTGTTTAAAAATCCTTAGTGAATTATTACAGAAACATGTACTCCCTAATAAGTGGGAGCTAAACACTGAATATACGTGTGCACAAAGATGGAAACATCAGTCACTGGGGGACTTCTAAAGCAGGGAGGCAGGAAGGGAATAAAGACTGAAAAACTACCCACTAGGTACCGTGTCCTCCACCTGGGTGACAGGCTTAATACAAGCCCAAACTTCACCATCACACAATAGGCCAATATGAGAAAATTGCATATGTACCCCTTGAATCTAAAAATACTTTTAAAAGTATTTTCTTTCTTTCTTTCTTCCTTCCTTCCTTCCTTCCTTCCTTCCTTCCTTCCTTCCTTCCTTCCTTCCTTCCTTCCCTCCCTCCCTCCCTCCCTCCCTTCCTTCCTTCCCTCCCTCCCTCCCTCCCTCCCTTCCTTCCTTCCTTCCTTCCTTCCTTTTTTTCTTTCTTTCGAGTTGGAGTCTCACTCTGTTGCCCAGACTGGAGTGCAGTGGGCGCTCCCGGCCACTGCAGCCTCCACCTGCAGGGCTCCGGTGATCCTTCCACCTCAGCCTTCTCAATAGCTGGAATTATAGGCGCTCACTACCACGTCTGACTGATTTTTTGATTTATTGTAGAGATGAGGTCTTGCCAAGTTGCCCAGGCGGATCTCGAATGCGCGGGCTCAGGCAATCCACTCACCTCAGCCTCCGAAAGCGCAATATTACAGGCTAAGCCACAGAGCCCAGCAAGTATTTTCTGCTAATTACAATGTCTATACTGTCTCAGGGTTAGTCTATATCGATTGTATTTTAGAACAGGTTGTTTTCCAGTTTTTCTGAATATAGGGTATTTTTGGATTAAGTACTAGACATTGTGAATGATACACTTTGCTCTGGAGAATCTGTTACTATTCTCTTGAGAGGACTGAAAGGAGAGTGTTGAATAATTGTATCTGTTTTAGCAAACACTTAACTTGACTGGACTCAAATTGGCAATCTCTTTATTCTCCTGCAGTGGGCAACACAAGACATTTTTTTTTCTTCCATTGTGTTGTTTGTGTCCATGCCACTTATGCAAGTTTTAGTCATCAGCAAGCGATTTGAATGTAAAAAAATTACACAGATTTGGCTTTCTCCTTTCCTGGATTTTCACCCTCAATTTCCATTGACTGCTGCTGGTGCCTTTTACTTTATTCTTTGATACTACATGCCAGAAAGGCTGTGGGTTTTCTAAGTTCTTTCCACTGAACAATAATTGCTGCAAACTGAGCCTGCACTCAGTTCAAAAATTGTGAAGCTAGAAAACTTGCCCAGAATGTTGACTATGGTCCAATATTTGTCTACTTTTGGTAAATCTGCTATGCTTTCAGGTAGATCTGTGTGTGTGTGTGTGTGTGTGTGTGTGTGTGTGTGTGTGTGTGTGCGCGCGCGCGCGCTACCCAGCATTTATTAGTTGTCTGAAGAAGAGGTGGACTGCTAGGAGCCATGTATTCATGTTGGAAAAATGTTTCCTGTCTCTATATTCAACTGTTTCTTACTCTATTTTATAATGTTCCAAAATGTTGATTTTCTTCTACGTTTTTCCTTATGCTCTTCTCTCAGTTAAATTTAAATATATCTTCTTATTAAATTTATTTATTCCATCTAGACATCCTTGGAAGTTTGGATTTAAATTCTTTGAATTAAATCTTATTCCAATTCCATTCCGAGCTTCTTCTTCTTCCTCCTCTTACTCCTTCTCTTCTTTTTCATCTTCTTTTTTATTATTTCTCATCTTTCACACATATGTTCTTTCATTCCATTCTCATTTTAAAATTTGTTTCTAATAATTTTACATAATTACGATACCATCATTTTATCATTCTTACATTTCATTTGGGCAGTTCAATCTAATGTTTTTATTTATTATAATATAGAATGATTCCCTTTGCCTAGGGCAATCTCTTTGTATTATTTTAAAAGCTTTAGATTGAGTGCAGGAATAATTTTCTTCATTCTATACTTGTTAAACTGAGAATGGAGATAGAAAGGAGAGACTTATGCCATAAGGGCGGTGTGAGCCTTTGCTATAAAGCCTGGCCTTATAACTCTTTTAAAGTTTGGCTTAATAATTTTTTCACCTAGAGGAGGGTGGAATAGAAAGAATATCATGCTCTTATGGGATGTGTTAAACTGACATTCAGATTATTTCATAACTTCTTTGTGAAACCCTGGAAAAAGGTAGTGTCCTAGAGGGTTAATCTGATTTTGATGAGTCTAGACGAAATCTAAGTAGAAATTTCTATATATGAAGATTGTTCTATCATTATTTAATTGACCACTTAATCACACCAATTCTGCTTAATTTCAGTCTGGGAGTTATTAATGAGAATTCTTGGGATGGTCTTGATTCATTTTCTTTTTTTAGTACATCTTCATGAGAATAAAGGGATTAGGCAGAAGGCATGCAGTTGTCTAAGCTGCATTCAAATTTTCCATCTTATTTTTCAGACTGACACTTTAAAAAGTATGTGGTCTAATCTATGATATATGACTGCTGATGAAACTTTTTCTCACTTGTATTTTTGTTCTTCATTTTACAAAATATTTAGGATGGGGGAAGGGAGAATTGTGGTTCTTTAATCTGCTTTTTTACCCATTGGCCTTTGCCGTGGCTTATTAACTTGTGTTTTTATCTTGAATTTTTGTCTTCTTAAATCAACCTTCATTGTCTCACGTAAGAAATTCTAGTATCCAAATTTAATTATATTTTTCTTCCATTGAACACTACTAATCATTTGGATATGACACCAAAATCAGGCACCAAAAGTAAATAAATAAATAAATAAATAAGACTTAATCACCATTAAAAAACGTTTGAAACTTTTGTACATTAAAGAACCTTATCGAGAAAGTGAAAAGACAACTACCAGAATGGGAGAAAATATTTGCAAATCATACAAATGATGAGAGATTAATAACTAGAGTATGTAAAGAACACCTACAACTCAGCAGTTGAGCTGTTTGAGTTTTAAAAAAATCAAAACTAAAAAAAAGACCTTGAATAGGAATTTCTCCCAAGAAGACATACAAATGCCAAATAAGCACATGAAAAGATGCTCAATGTTGCAAGTTATTAGGGAGATAAAAATCAAAACCAAAAAGGACACCACTTTTTCCCTACTAGGATGGCTATTAACAAAATAAAAAGTAACTGTTGGTGACAATGTGGATTGTCATCTTTATGCATTGCTGGTGTTGCTGATGGCAATATAAAATGGTGCAGTTGCTGTGAAAAACAGGCTGGTGGATCCTCAAAAAGTTAAACATAGAATTACAATATGATTCAGCAATTCCCCTTCTGGATATATACTCAAATAATTGAAAGCAGGAACTCAAACAAATACTTGTTTACCAATGTTTATAGCAACATTTTTCACAACAGTCCAAAGGTGAAAACAACCCAAATGTCTATTCAACAGATGAGTGAATAAACAAGGTGTGTGTGGTGTGTGTGTGTGTGTGTGTGTGTGTGTGTGTGACTCAACCTTAAAATGAATCAAAATCTGACACACCCTATAAAATGGATGACTTTTGAAAACATTGGGCTACATAAAGTAAACTAGATACAAAGAGACAAATAGTGTATTTTTCCACATATGTGAGGATCTAAGACAGTCACATTCATAGAGATAGAAAGTATAATAAAGATTGCCAGGGGCTGAGAGAGTAGGGAGTGAGGAATTGATGTGGGTACAAAGTTGCTGTTTGAGATGATGAAAATATTCTATAAATGGATAATCGTGATGATTGCACAATATTGTGAATGTAATTAATGGCGTAAAAATGTATACTTAACAATAGTTAAGATGGAAAAATTTGTTATATATATTTTATTTCACTTTATTTACTACATTAAAAAAGTTCAGTTCACCTAGAAAATAGTCAAGGATTGTATTCCAGTCCCTTCGGGATCTAACCCCGTGCTATTTTCTTGTCTTCTTTTATGGTCTCCTTCACACTATTGTTTCAGTAGTATCTCAAGAATCCATAGCCCCCCCCAAGAATATTGTACTGCTTTATTCTTTCATTAATTATGTTATTTCTAAATGAATCATTTTACCTGAAGAGTCCAATTCACTTTTCAAAACCAAGTTCACATGCTAATTTTTATTTTATGATCTTTCAAACATCCTGTGGTATACATCTACTGTTTATTTGTCTGGAAATGGGCCACTGTCATTAATAAAGTCTTCTTTTCCTGCCTTAAACATGTCATTTGCGTGGGTGCTATTGATTCACTGCTATCAGAGAATGACGCCTGATGAAAGGAGGCTGATTAAGCACCATCACTAAATTTTTTAACTTAAAAAAAATTCACTAGCTTCCTGTCAGTAAACCTAGACTAAGAGCATCAAAGTCACTAACAGTTATGTTTCTGGATAGTTGTACAAGCCGATTTAAAAACAAAAATTTGACAAGTATCAAGAAACAGAAAGAAAAAAAATACAGAGGAGAGAGAGAATGAATTCTGAAGCATTCAGGTCTCTGAGAATATCCTGTAGGACTAGCCAAATCCCTGTTCCTCTTATTGGTTGGCACCATGAACAATAAATGAGCTTTGCACATAGGCTATTTGGATTTAAGTTTCTACCACTTGCAATCATAATGATTGCCTTTTATTACTTCTCTGATATTTGCCCATGCCTTTCCAATGTTACCTCAACAAATTATTATTCTACATTTTGTCACTGCGAGATTGTGAGTCCGTGAAAAATATGGCCTTGCTTCTCTCATCTTTGTTTTCCAGAACCTGCAAATTGAATCAAATTTCAAAAATAGGTTAATATCTTTAAATTGTCATTGCTTTTTCCTAACTACAAAAGCCATCTATGTCCCTGCAGTCTAATTCGGTTCAAAAATGTATTTTTTATTAGTTAGTACTCCCCATGCTAACATTGAGAATATAAAGATAAGTACAACTTGATTCTTAATCAAATCTAAAGTCTATAAGAGTAGACAGACACGCACACACAAATAATTGATTCTTAATCAAATCTAAAGTCTATAAGAGCAGACAGACACTCACACACAAATAATTTTAATAAAATGTAGAAAGTGATAGCATGGGGGCTCTGGGAGATAAGAAGCACTTGACAACACTAGGAGATGCTTTCATGGAAACAATTGAAGAGAAAACTGAAATCTGAAAATCTATAAATTAAAAAAGAATATTCACAATCTCATTTCCTATTGTACTGAGACAACTAAAAATAAACTTGGTTTTCTTTCAAAGTTACACACACACACACATATATTGTGGCATGTAGCTTTGAATATTTTTTTATTCAACAGTTGTATGCATCATTTTTGCTAAAATAATTAAGCAACGTTATCTTGCTATGATAAAAAAGATAATATATATTGATCATAATTTGCTTAATTATTGTTAACATTTCCATTTTTTCAATATTTTTTCATTTATAAATACTACTGAACATTTCATTTGACCCATAATTTCTTCATTTCTGATTATTTACTCAAGACAGATATACAGACATAGTCTTTCTGAGTCAATAGATCAATTAATTAACTGTTAAAGCTGCAAAGTATGGGCAAATTTTAAGCCTATACTTTGGAACAATTGAAGCATATAGATTTTTTAATGATTTGTCTAATGACATTGAGAATTTTTCCTCACTATCTTGTTGGTTCTTCTTCTTCGTTTCCCCTCTGTTCTAACCCTGCCCGGTGCTTACCAACCTTTCTTGTTTGGTTGCCTGTAAGAACATTGTGTCATCCTGGTGTGTGATAAGCAGTGGTGGCTTAAATAGCCACTAGTCATTCACGAGGCACTATTAATGGGAGATCTCTCTGAGCCTAGAGGGAAGAGGTGCTTTATCTCAATGTAAAACACCCTAATAATCACCATGGTACATGCCATGTCAGCACATAAAGACTGTTTTGTTTTGAGACAAGACCTCATTACGTTGCCCAGGCTGGTCTTGAATTTGAGGCTCAAGCGAGCCTCCTGTCTCAGCCTCCCCAGTAGCTGGGACTACAGTCACACACCATCGTACACAGCTAAAAAAATGTTTACTGCAATAATCACAATGTAATATACTATTTGTCTTACTTCAACATACTTGGTTTTGATGAAATATTGTCTTTAATTTAATGTCACAAATTAACTCACACAGAAATTGCATATAACTTTTTCCAGACAGTTGTCTAGATTTTTAACTTGGAAAACATAATATGTATGTAGAAATTGAATAGGATAGGGTAGTCTTTCACCTGTGAACAAAAGTTGAGCGTGCTCTGAAGAGAAAGAACAAATAAATCATCAATTAAATGAATATCATATTTTGGCACCAAAATAAACTTAGTCTTTATTTAGTTCTCATGACAATATATCATGTTAAAGAGCATTGAGAATAGAAGTATCCCTGGCATCCAACTTTCTAAAGGGGGATGCATGTGTTTATCATTCTTCTTCTGTGTCCATTGCCCAAGGCAATGGAAGGATGGTTTTGCTCTTCTGTTGCCTGATCTCTTCTATTTCAATATTCCTGTCCTCAACAGATTTCAATGCCCGCTGCAATGAATACAAATATGCTTGCTATATTAGGACTGTAAAACCACAGTTCACTGGTTTCCCCTCTCTCTCTGCCCCAGTGGAATATATCTCAAATGAGGCTGTTTAATAAAGAGTCATCTTGTAATAGTAGAAAAACATCCTGGACAGCAGCCATCTTTCAACAACTAATAAAATGTTTCTTTCTCTCATGTTGAAGTAAGCTAATGAGAGGCAGATTTTTAGTAGAGGTCAACTCCATTTTTAATGTATGAGCTCAGTGGAACACCCATTTGTAAATAGTTGAATAAAAGCAAGGAACTTGTTTATTACTTTGAGATCTTTAACGTTCTTTCTGTGTGTGTGTCTCTGTGAACACTGCTATTTAATCATCAATCATTGCAGATGTGCTACAGTACAACACTTAAGGGTAGAAAGGGAATGAGAACAAGGTACTAGAAAAAAGAAAGAGATATCAAAAGAATAGTGTAACCTCCACTCCTGTGATTTAGGTTTTCTGAACATTTTTTGAATTTATCCTGGTCTCATAATCTATTTACTTACATATATATGTAAGTATTCACTCTCTTGCTCTCTAAATATAAACAACATATTTATAAATAATAAAGTATAATAATATTCTAAACATTATATGTATTTAGAGAGTAAGACAGAGCTTGAATTTCCAAAATGCAGTACAATGTTCTAGGCCTTGGGAACACATCGTTAAAAAGACAACCATGACCAGTCCATGCAACGTGGTGAGACCTTGTCTCTACAATACATCTCAAAAACTAGCCAGGCATGGTGGTGTGCATCTGTAGTTCCAGCTACTTGGAAGACTGAGGCAGAAGGATTACCTAAGCCCAGCAGGTCAAGGCTGCGGTAGCCGTGAGCATGCCACTATACTCCAGCCTGGGTGACAAAATAAGACTCCAACTCAAAAAAAAAAAAAAAAAAGACAAACATAATCTCATAATCTCCCTAAAGAAATCTAGATTCTGGGAGGTAATAAATGTTATCAAACAGGGATCACTACTTAATTGATTATTTTATGGTTGCTCTGTAATTAAAAGTAAAGTAGATGAAATAAAAGGTTATAGTATAAAGTCAAGAAGCAATGAGGGGAAAATTCACATAAATAATTAGAGTTGAAAATGAACTTTGAAAGTTGTATACCTAAGTAAGAAATATGACAGCCAAAGGAGATAGCATTGCATAGACAGTAAGATGAAGAAAAAAAATACATCCCAAGAATCAAAAGAATGCAATGTGGCACAAAAAATAAAGAAGAGAGAAAGCAACTAGAAGATGAGTCTATGAAGTAGACAGCAGACACATTCTACATACTATCTAGGTGTTTATTCTCAAAGCAAAGGAAAATCACTGAATAACTAAGGAAGACAGTGGCATCATCAAATTTTCTTACATTTCCTTTCAAATATTCTGACCAGTGTGTGAATAACAAGTTAGAGAGAGACAAACTAGAATCCATCTAGAAAAACTAAGATTTGGGAGAAGATGGTAATTTATATGATAGTGGTAGCAGGGAAATGGATTAAAGTGGTTGAATTTGAACAATATTTAGAAACATTTATGTTTCATGGCTAAAGAAGGATAGAAAAATGAGAGTCAAGAGTGACCCCTGAGTTTCTGGCTAGAGCAATTTCAAGGATGGAGGAAGTTGTGTTTGTTGAATCTTACAAAAACTCTTGTTTATTTGTTATAGAACCCCAAGTTAGTATAAGATAAAACATGTATAAGTAAAAATTAATCTATCTAAATAATTAAAAGTTTGGAAAAACAAAGGCAGAATTAGTTTTATGGTTGAGTAGGGCACAAGATTACAATCCATTTAGACATCTTCCCTTACAACTCTTTTTATTAATTAATTAATTAATTAATTATAAAGATGTGGGGTACAATTAAGGGTTAGGTATATAAACATCAATCACACAGGTACCCTTGTTGATGAGGTATGTCCCTCCCTCCCCTAGTAGTTTCCCTCAACTGCCAGTCCCACCCCCCTCCCCTGACAGTTTTCCACTACTGCCAATCACTTTCTTATAGCATTATAATTGCTTAAAGTCACCTTATGAGTGAGAACATATGGAACTCAGTTCTTTGTTTCTGTGATACATCACTGAGTATGATCACTGACTCTCTCGAACTGATTTGTTTCCTTGGATAGATACTTTCTTCAAACCATGAAAGTCTTGACTACAGACATCTCTTTATTTTCAAACCTGAAAGCCAGGAGCATTAGGAGCTTTTCTCTGCCACTTTTAATTTGGTGAGTCCCAGGAAAGAATGTCTATTATCACTGCTTGTTGCCTGTGCTGCCGTCCTGGGACCAGAGATATAAAATGTCCACCAGGAGAGTAGAAAAATAAAGCCATGGATGAATCACCATAACCTTAAAAAGTCACTATCATTTGTATCTACCAGTATGAAACCAGTAAATACCAGAAGAATATAAAATTGGTGGGTTCAAGGAAGAAAGTGAGTCCTGGAAACCACACTTGTTTGATGTCTGTACATTTCTAATTGGAAGTGTTGTGCAAGCAATTAGATTATCAAGACTATTTCAAAATTAAGATCTAAAGTATAGATAATAACTTTGTAATGAGTAATATATGGATGGCAACTGAAGCCATGGACATACATGAGACAATACAGAGAGAGAGCAAGAGAGAGAGAGAGAGAGAGAGAGAATAAAGATAAAATGTTATGGTTGAGATAAACTTTGAGGTTGCATTTAAACCATCAGACCAAAGACACTAAAGAGAGGAGCCAGAAAAAAATAAAAGCAAAGAAAAAGCATGTTTCAAATATTAAGGTGCTATGAACAATTGAATGCTGTTAAATATCACATAAAGTAATGCCTGAAATATATCTATTAGATTTAGTAAGAGAGATGGCATTGTTGACAATAGTGAGTGTTATTTTGGTGGAGTGGGGAAGTCAACTCCAAAATAGAGAGAGTGAGAGGAAATAACTCTACCAAGTGGTGACTATGCAAGAAAACATGGAAAATTGGGTTTAATTGAAGTTGAATCAAGACTGGGAGTTTTTCTTTTGATTTTTAGGGAAAGAGACTGTGTGTGTGTGTGTGTGTGTGTGTGTGTGTGTGTGTGTGTGTGTGTGTGTAAGAAAGGACAGATGATCATGCTCAATTGTTGATAGATCTATATGCATTTGTTCTTCATTTAAAAGTTTACACTAAGAATGCCAATGGGAGGAAGTACAATACAAGAAACTGGAAGAAATATGTAGGAAAGACAGAGAGAGGAAAACAAATAATAATTAACAGTTTTCATTTTTCAAACTTCAAATAAATGTTTATGACAGTACAGTAAGTTTTGGCATGCAAATACTGTGTTTTGTTCATTTTGCTTTTATTATCTTTATATTCTCAATGATTTTTTCCAGTTCGGGGTCTATATTAGGATGCCTATTAGAGCACTTAATAAGGAAAGGCATAGAATAAACAGTCTATAATTTGTATTGAGTGTTCAATTCCAGCTTATGTATGAAGTCAAAATATGTGGGAATTTGTGAATATTTCTATCAGTTCACTCTTTATGTTTTATCAGCTAAAAGGGTGTTCACTCAAAGGAAATAGTTATCCATTCTATGCACATTATTTGTACTGATAATAATTTTATGTATCCTATAAAAATATCTATTGATAGGATAGGTGCAGAGCTCTGAAATTCCACTTAAGTCCAGAGAGAAAAAGAAATATTAATAGATTTTTGTGTGATTGGTCATGCTATGTTAAATGTCTGAGTTGGTAGGGGCAAGTGACTGAGCATTTTAGAGAGGCAAGTTTGTCCCAGACTATGATTCCTAAATATTTGTGGAATAGAGTCAGTTTTGAAGTCCTTAGAAATTGTACCAGTAGTGAAAGACACATGCCTGAAAGAAAAGTACCTAAGATTCATGTAACATTGCAAGGATTAAAGAATACATAAAAGGATCTATGAGTAAATGATATAGCACTGTGCCTTCAGTTGATTTTGGACACAACCTTTTTTGGAACAGTGCCGCAGACTGAGACATGACTGTAACAATATTTGAGTCAGGGAATACATGTATACCAACATACATACATTCATACACACAAAACATTGCTTGCATATTCTTTCCATAATCTAGGTCACAATGCAGAAGTGTTTTTGCCTTGATAGTCTATGTAATACTCTTTGAAGAAAGATAACTTACATGGCATAAGAAACTGAAATGTAATGAGAAATATACATAATGATGGTCATAGGATGGTAATGGCAGAAGAGACAGTGGAGAATTTTCTAAGTAAACTACACAGTGTAGGCACCTTATTTTTTTGGAATCTTGGAAAGAAGAAAAAAATGTAACTTTTAAAGTGTAGAGCAATTAGGGTACCTGACCTCAAACCAGGCAGATTGGGGACCAAAGGAGGCCCAAACTTTACCTGTACAATGTCCACTTATATACCTAATCCTGAATTGTACCCCAGATCTTTTTTTAAAGCACATTAGAAAAAAAAACTAGGCCTTATGAAGTAACAGCTGAGGGTGAGCATGATCTAGAATGAGGAATGGAGAGGGAAGATGGTGAATAATGGCTGCATACTTGGGATCAGTTGTTGCAACACTGATTGTAGCTTGTTCCAATGACTCTTGTGTATAAAATATATAATTAGTAATTGTGGCTGGTTACCATCTTTAAGACTTGATGACATGTTAAAGTTTTTGCTTATTTGTTTTAATTTTAGATGGAAGTGGTACAAATACATGGCATACTGGTGGGGATTTGTCTTCAGGTGACTCAGTCCCCAGTACAGTGAACATTGTACCCAATAGGTGACTTTGGGTACCACTCTCCCTACTTGCCCCCTTTTAATATCCCCAATGTCTATTATTTTCATCATTATGATCATTTAGCTCCCACATGTAAGTATGAACTTGCAGTGTTTGGTTTTCTATTTCTGAGTTAATTCTCTTAGGATGATGTTCTCCAGTTCTACTTGTGTTGCTGCAAAGAACGCTATTTTATTCTTTATTTGTGGCTGTGTGGTATTTCATTGTGTATATATACCACATTTTCTTTTTCTAGTCGCTCACTGAATACTTAGCTTGGTTCCACGACTTTACTATTGTGAACAGTGCTGCAGTGAACGTATGAGTGCACGTATTTTTTTTTTTTGAGTTGGAGACTCACTCTGTCGCCCAAACATGTTTTAAAAACATTCAAAATTTCCATAAGACACTAAATAACAAGTAATAAAGCCCTCGAAAGAAGTTTCTCCATGATCTTCAATAGTTGCTTTAGGTCTTCCTAGTGCTCAGTAACTAGATAGTGGGACATTCTTTTTTCTTTCTTGTGTGTGTATAGGGGAGGAGGGGGTTTAGGTGAAAACCAGAAAACCTACTAGTCAAACTATAAAAGAGCTGTAGTACTAAGGCATTATTTCTCTTAACTTCCAATGACAGGAACATCTCAGTCCCATGCCAAATCTTCTTGTACTTTTGTGAATCCCTGCGCTTCCTTCAGAGAGTGCAATTGACTAGAAAGTTTTCTATATTGAAACTCTCTGGTGGTACTGGGTGGGGAGAACAGAAAAATCATGTTATCATTTCCAGGATAAATATCAGCTGAAGAGATGGGGGAAAATGAAGCGGGTAACGTAGGGTGAAAGAAAAAGTTTGCACAATCACAAAACATCAATTCTAGAGAAAATATACTGGCACTAACATTTTAGATGAGAAGCAAATGCAGAATAGACAATGAACAATTTAATGTAGGGCTGGAATGACCAGAGAAAGCTTTGAAAAACTTGCAAGCAGAAATCCTTACCACTTACTGTGTTGAACAGAAAAAGTAAACATACAGGTTCAATTTGAGCAGTGAATGCACTAGAAATGATCAGAATAGTGGATTTATTATAGGGGTTTGAACTTACTCAACAGTTCGAGTCAGTTTAGCATCATTGGCTCAGTCATTTCTCCTCCTTTTGCATCTGGCCCAGAGCCTAAAGTCACAGAGCAGACAGCTGGCAAGAAAAGATGAATACGAAGAACGGCAAGCAGAGACAGCTTGAACCTCTGTCTGTCTCTTACCAGGACCCATGATGGCTTCTTTCCAAGTCTTCAACTTCACTACTATGGGGACCTGCAGGAAAAGCTGGCACCTTTGTGATGAAGCTTCACTCACGCCTAGCCTAGAATATGGAGAAGATGTAGGAGGAGCTCCAGTGGGGGTCCCAGGAGGCATATGTCCTGCTACTGCCTTCACCAGCAAGGTAACCAAAGTGCTGCAAGGACATATGGATGCAGAATAGAGCTGGACTTACACCTCTCTCCAGGATAGAGACACAACTTCTGTTCACTCCTGCGTATCTTACACAACTTTCTTTTGTGGCCAATTTTAATCAGTGAAATCTCAGAAAGTGAATTATGAGAAAGATTGTTCAGCTAAACCAAATTGAGATATTGCAAAGATGATGCTGATATTTTCTAGTGGGAATGTTCAGGTCTGTAGTGTGCTTTTTATTGAAAAACAAAATCAGATCTTTTTGCCAGAATATATCATTGTTCAAGGAATGCCTGCAGGCTCCAGGAACTCTTACCTTGACCTCTTCCACCTACATGAAGTCCTGATGAATTGTGGTTAAGTCAAGGAAACAAGAAATTTTGAAAGGTCTGACCTTTAAGAGAAATCTACAATGACTATTTTCATAATTTTAATAAGCAGGAATCCCAACTCTGAAAACCATCAATCATTTTTGTTAAGTTTAGAAATATCAGACTTATACATATTTACCAAATCAGCATGTTTTATGTAGTTACTTAGTACTGTTTGCTCCTACTTCTTTCTTTTATGATAGCTGTTTTTTGAACACTTAAAGAGATGCCCAGGCGAACACATGTAGTTAATACATAATTTTATAAAGGATGGGAACAGGGAAAAATGGGAAAGTCACTTTGATCTAGCATTTTTCTGTTGCCTAAAATCCCATTGCTGGTAATTCCTTTTTTCTAAGCATATTCTACCTCCTGCAATTCTCTACTGAAATATGAATAAGGTGAAATAGTAAGTCAGTGAAATTTTAGTAACAATTAGTTGATCATATGGATGTTTCATCTAAGAGGAAAAGAAGCAGGAAAAAAGAACTAGTTGTCTGAGAGAAGAGGCATAGGAATCAACTAGAGTTGTAATAAAGGTAAATTTCTCTAAGTTAAGAGTGTATCTATGGAAAGTGTTGCATCAACAATGACTTGTTTTGTCAAAAGATATATAGAGAGAGAGCTCCATTACACTGGAAGCCCATGATCCAGTAATAATGGCCCCAAACATTATGGACTGTCTGTAGTCTCCCAAAATTCACACACTGAAGCCCTAACTTTCAAGTTGATGGTATTTAAAGATGGAGTGTTTGGGAGGTAATTAATGTTAAGTTAGATATTAAGATTAGAACCCCCATGATGGCATTAGTAATATAACAAAACAAAGAGGTATTTCTCTCTCTCTGGGTACATGCATATGGAAGGTTATGTGTGGACATAGCAAGAAGCTGCTGTCTGCAAGCCAGAAAGGGAGCCCTCACCAGAGTTTGATCATTCTAGCACCCTGATTTAGGACTTCCAGGCTCCAGACCTATGAGAAAATATGTTTCCATTTTTAAGCCATCTGTGTGTGTGTGTGTGTGTGTGTGTGTGTGTGTGTGTGTGTGTGTGTGCATGTTTATTGTTTAAATTTTATTTTAGAGTTGTGAGTCACACATTTTTAAGGTATTTTATTCTAGCAGCCTGAGCTGGCTAGTAAAGTAGCCAACCCTTGACGAGTACGTAGTATGTGCCCAGCACTGTTCTGAGGTCTACACCTATACTCACTCAGGCATATCTTATAACAATGTCTGAGGGAGATATTATGATTGTCCTCATTTTGCAGATAATGAAACTGAGTCACAAAGGTACTGAGTAGCTTACCCAAACTTTTATACCCAGTAAGACACAGAATTGGGATTTCAATTTAGAACTGAAACTGATTTTAAAAATCATTTAATTTGGTTAAACTTTATCAGAAACTTATAGAGAATTCTCTAATTTGGTTAAACTTAGTATTCAAGCAAATAAAATTATACAGTCATCATCAAAGGAGAAAACAATTTTAGTCAATTAAAGTTACTAGGTGTGAAGTGAAAAGGGTTCTTACATAGTAAAATATTTACAATTAGAAAATATGAAAGAATCAATTCAAGTATGAATGGAATGCAGAATAGAGAAATAATTTTTAATAAGGCCTGAAAAACAAATGAAGCCATTGAGTCTAAAGTATAGTGCATGAAATCTAGTTCCAAATATTTGACCTACTCCTCTTTTCCTTGAAAAATTCAGTCCTCATCTCTTTATTTTTCCAAATTTGACTTATTCATCAAGATTCATTTTGAGGATGCAGGCGCAGAGCCCACCATTCATTTACTGATAAGGTTAGCCAAGCCCTGGTACAGCAGTGTTGCCAGTTATGAAATGAAGGTGTGTGGCCAGATGTAGCGTGGCATACATGGCTTGTGGAATGACCACTCCTCTTCTTCCTGAAAAAAAGGAACTTCACTTTTGTTCACGGATATATAAATATGTATAGCATCAGGTGAGATAACTTCTTCTCCAATCACTTTGGTAGATAGAGACGGCCATGCGACATGATTATGGCTAAGGAGAAAAAGCAGGCATGTGTTTGGTGTCCTGAATACGCTTTTGCCTTTGATGTTGTCATTATGGTCGAGGGAAGAAGACACTTGTCTCTGGCATTGTCACTATTCTTATCCTTTTTTCGTCTTAAAAACAGGTGTTAGATTGGAGCTGCAGAAGTCATATTTTGTTGGTGAAGCAAGAATAGCCCAAAAATGTTAACAATTGCAAAAATGAAACAAAGAACTTGTGTTACTGATGTAACTGTTAAATATGCCAGAAACACAGACTTGTTTTTGAGGGAGAAAGTTATTTCCCTTTAAGTGTTATTTTAGCTTTGTTTAATGTTAGATGTAACTGGTGCATTCCCAACTTTTATTTTCAGGGATGTTCATACTGGACTGAAGAAGTATTTGGGGTTCCAGAGAAACATACTAAGAATGTTGTGGTAGATGGAGAAGACAGTTGTGGAGCACTGGGATTAATACCTCTTCCACTAACTTCAGCCACAATAATCATACTTTTTAGCAGTTACATGCTAAGTTTCTGCTTAAGAATTTATTTAAAGATAAATGCCACTTATTAGAAAATGTTTGAAAAGCATTTATCTTACTGATTTCTAACTTCCCTTCCAGGCTTAAAATCCCAATTTCCAAATTCTCTTCAGAATTCTTCCTGATAACCAGAAGTATTTATGGATTTTTGACAGGGCAGAGTACTTACATTCTACATTCTCTTTTAACTGCTTATTCTGACAATTTAGTATTTATATTATACTTCATAAACAATTACTGACAAATTTTCATTTTTGTTAATCTTATCTGTAGAGATTATCAATTAAAAGAGGGACTGTCTCACATGTCATAGAGTTTGAAATAGTGTTAGGCAAATAGGAAGAGACCTGTTATATATGCATAGTAGGGGTTCAGTACACATGCATTTAGTTGGATTACATATATCCAGCAACCTCCAATTCTTCTTACATGTATGTCAGTAATTTCAAGTTTCTGTTACTTATCACATTCAGAGAACAGAGGGTGAAAATTCAAAACATTTGAGAAGACATATTTTCTAACCTGAAGCTCCTCATCACAAAGTTAGAAAGAGCTCTTCTGTGAAGAAAATGATATTCTTGCATTCATCTTCATCTGAGATTTCCCCTATACCCCTATCCTAACCTTGCACTTATTTCTGACATAAGGGACGTTGTCGACATGAAATTATTAAGATTATCCCAGCACACTAAGAGTTCTTGTATTTAAATTGCAGAACTGCTGTGTCATTTTACTTCATAGCTTCTGACTTCATTTCTAGTAATGTTGCTGATCATTGGATTCACAGAGAAATTCATCCTGATGAGTTAGTGAGTGTCTATCTTCATGCTGATAGCACAAAAGGCTAGATAGGCTATATCAGAGTATCTGTAAGAGAAAAATAAAGAAAAGGATAAATATATTATGCAAATAACTTTTACATGGTGTTCTATTGTATTTTATGTTTTTTTTATTGCTGAGTTGGTACAAGGACAACTGTGGGTTACAAGAAAGCACCACAGAGCTACTCACAGTTAGGACAATCAATGACATCATTTTGGACAAGTTGCCAAACCAGTAGCAAGTGAGGCCTTCTATTCTAGAGTTCAAAATTTAGTCATTTGTGTTTTTGAGAACATTTTTGAAACACTTTCTATGTAAAAAATTTGCTTGGCACTTGGGAGAAAAAGATGTACAAGACACAGTTTCTCTCCACTAGAAACATGTAAAAGAAAAGAAAATACAATAAAACTTTTCTTGAGATGCTATGCGTCTAACACAGCTGAGGCACAACAAAGAAGCTAACAAAGATTAGCTAAAATTATTAGTGGCCAAAATAGTTGCTCCAGAGTCCACCCACTGAAGTCCACAGATGCACACAAATCCTCTTTTAAAATACAAGAGCAAAATTATGGACTTCATAGCAGATTGGATAGATTTGGAGTTCATCACACTCAGTGATCCATCACAAAAACAAAGAACTCAAAAGTGGGTCCTGAACATTTATCACAATACTACAAGAAAGGAATTGGCCGTAGCAGGACACTGCCTAGGGAAGGGGAGTGGAGAATATAACATAGCATCACTAAGGGTACTTGATCTTAAACCAGGGGAAGTGAATACTTAGAGACCCAAGCTTCACCTGCACATAGACTATTTAAGTACCTAATCCAGATTTGTACTCCACATCTTTATAAAAAAATAAGGCAAACATAAATAAATAAAGTACAAGTGTTTATTATTTCAAAAGCAATCCTAACAAGGGTATGACTTGTTTTCTTGAGCTTCAGAAGGTCAAAAGTGGCTGATTAAGCAGAAAGGGGAGCCTGAATAGAAACACACACAAATAAGAAAGGTAGAAAATGAAAAAACTGATATCAATGGGGATAGTACGAAATTATAAATATCCTGCATGCAGTAGCAACAGCAAACAGACAACACAAAGAACATGTGTCATTCAGAAGATCTTTAGTGTGAGGCAAACCATCCCACAGCACTTAGGTGCCCACAAGGTAGACTCAAGGGATTATATATCATAGATGAGATGGAACTAGTATTTGGGCACCAGGTATTTTTCACATGTTTATTTCATTTATTCCTCATGAATACCCTGCTGAAGTAACTCGTTTTAGTTGACAAATGAGAAGATTCAAGTAATCAAGAAATATATTCAACATAAATCATGAATATGAAGTTCAAGATGTTAAATTAATTTAAATATCTCATTTTGATTGCATCTTTGACTTTCAGAGTGATTTAAGAACCACTCTATTGAGGGTATACATTATTATCAATCTGTAAATGACATTCACAAGTTTCCTAATGCCCTAATCTTATTAGAGGTAAAATACTCCTAATTTAGGAAACAGTTAATATGGCCAAATTTTAAAACATGAAGAAACCAGGAATTTTCAAGACCAGAGTGTCAAACAGGTCCTGTGTGTGCTCAAAGGTAGAACAGCCTGTTTGATTTTACTCCCAGATCCTGAAGACTCAGTACAATTTCCAGTAAAAAATTTAATATTCAATCAGTATGAGTTAGAAATGGATAATTACTTTACATTTTGCTTTTTCTTTGTTTAATAGTTCTCACACCTAGTCCCTTAAAGTAAAGAAAAGGGATCTTGTGTGTGTGTGTGTGTGTGTGTGTGTGTGTGTGTGTGTGTGTGTGTGTGTGTGTGTTTTAATTTTTTTCAACTCCTCCTCCTTTTACTGTCTCTTCAGAGTAATTATTATGACAACATGCCCACCTACTAGACTGATTATTGGCAAACACAGTCTTGTCTCAATGACATTTCTATAATAGTACGAGCTGGTATGGTAAAGTCACAGACTGATGAAATATTTCACATGTTTTATATGGAGAGAAGATAACCTTTAGATATTCTCTTTGCACTTATTTCTATAAAAAGTTAACTGGGGCTGGGCATGGTGGCTCAAGCCTGTAATCCCAGCACTTTGGGAGACCAAGGCTAGAGGATTGCCTGAGTCCAGGGTTTCGAGACCAACTTGGGTGACTTGGTGAGACCTTGTTTCTATAATAAACCAAAAAATTAGCCAGGGGTGGTGGTGCATACCCGTAGTTCCAGATACTTCAAAGGCTGAGGCAGAAGGATCTCCTGAGCCCAGCAGGTCGAGGCTGTGGTGGCCATGAGTGTCCCACTGCACTCCAGACTGGGCAACAGTTAGACTCTAACTAAAAAAAAAGTTAACCCCGAATAATTTGATTCAGCTCTTAACATATCATGATGAGATAGTTCCTTTTATATAATTTTATTTGTAATGATTCAATTTTGTTGTACATTGAAATTCAAGTTTACGATGCTCTTTTTTTCATCCTTATTTTTAACCTTGCATCTACTTTATCTCTTCATACCTTCAATGGAACTTGGACAGTTTGTACTTCATGTGTATGTCCTAAAAGTCCCTAAAAGGAGACTGGAAATTCCTATCTTATTCATGCATTTGTCTGCAGTTAAAAGCGAGGCATATGGGGGTTGGAGTGACCTGTGCTGCTTATAAGCTTAAGACTTTGGACAAATTGGTGGACATTTCCAAGCCTCAGGCTTTTTTAATTCATGGAAAGGGAGATAATATTTCAAAGTTTTACCATAATGTTACATGATATAATTTATTTAGAACAGATATGAAGCTCTTGGTAAAAGAATATTACTAATTTTATCATAATTTTAATGCTCTATTGCAGTGCCTTAAATAATGAAGGGCTCAAAAACTTATTCTGATGATGATAAAAACCCGAACCTGAAATATCACTCCTAACCCATATAGTGTTAACTAGTAATGTGCATAGTCTCAGTTCTGCAGAAAATGCCACATTTGCTTTTTAGTTGACTCTTTGTTAGAAACAAAATGGCATAATTCAGCTCATTTCATCTTTCTTCATTTCACTGTCCAGTCTTTGGCTCTTTCTCCTACCCTTCCAGCTGTTTGTTTCCTCTTGGAATAAGGTAGCCAGTAAAGGAACCCACAAAAGTTTCCCTCCCCATATGTGTAGTGTAAAAAATATATATTATACATACTCAGATTGTAAACTTCATCATAAACTAACACTGTAATAGTAGGAAAAATGAGTAACCTATCTGTGCCTTAGTTTACATAACTGCAAATTGGCGTGGAAATACCTCTTTACCTTACACACACACACACACACACACACACACACACACACACACACACACACCAGTTATAAAACACAGAGCAGATGACTTGTACCCCCCCCAAAGCTATTGAAATAAATAAAATAAAACAAGACTGAATACAACAAATGTTTTTCTTTTCTTTTTTTGAGTCAGAGTCTCACTCTGTCGCCCAGCCTGGAGTGCTGTGTCATGTTGCTCATGGCTACTACAGCCTCAACCTGCTGGGCTCAGACAATCCTTCCACCTCAGCCTTCCAAGTAGCTGGAACTACAGGTACACACCAACATGTCCAGCTAACTTTTTAATTTATTGTGGAGATGAGGCCTCACCAAGTTGCCTAGGTTGGTCTCAAACCCGTGGGCTCAGGCAATCCTCTCACCTTGGCCTCCCAAAGTGCTGGGATTATAGGCATGAGCCACGGTGCCCGGCCACAAATGTTTTTCTGTGAGCATGAAAATACACTTTACATCTGGAATGATGTCTAAATGTTAGGCATTCTGTTATACTTCATGCTCCAGATCAGCCTTTTGTGAACATCCCATTTTTAAATGACCCAAAGCATATGCATTTTATTAGTCTCTGGCTTATTATTTGATTCAATCCTATCAACTATCTAAAGGTGTGATCAGTGTTATTAGGTACTTACTGAAAATAGATGTTAATAAAACCATGTGAAATGTTTAGATTTTGATAGAAGGCTTCAAGGTACAAAATGTAACTATCAGAAGAGGATCAAATGAAAATAATAGTTGCTTCTGAGTTCAAAGTTTAGAGCCTTGAGAAATATACCAACACAAATCAGACTTTTGGTGTCACAATGTAGTGTTTATTGTCAGAAGGGGATGACCTCTTGAATGGGTATACAACCTATATTATTCTTCCTTGCATTAAACCTTACAGACTATTCTCTATTAATAATATATCTATTATAATAAAATCAGCCTTTGGTTTTGTGGTTTTCTATTGTAGGATAGATAAATAGGCATACTGCATCACGAAACGGTGGGAGAGGGTTGACTTCAAGTCATATTTTGACTGAGAATTAAAATAAAAAAACAACAAGGTTAGCACTGTGGTACCATGGCACCTTATGAAAAGTTTTTATTGAAATGTGTCTTATGTCTAGACTCCTCAGCCACTAGGGGTCAGAATTACACAGCACACTCACAAAACACCCACCACTGGTGGGCCAAAAAGGAGGGCCCAGAAATCACCATTTGGAAATGGTTTTGAGTATTGTGTGCAGAGAGTACACTGAAAAAGCATTTGTCATATGCCTGCCAAGTCTAATTATATGTTAAAGGGTAAGAAGATACAATTGGCACATAGACTTGCTCCAGCCTATTTTTCCAGTCTTATTTTGCTTTATTCCCTCATAAGATACCCCCTGAAACTAGATTTGAAAAAGGCTCTCCCTAACTCTAGGGGTCAGATTTCTGACAGCCACCATGGCAGGACAATTTGACATTAAAGAACTTAAAATCTTCTGGGGAAAATGGGATTAAGAAAGGCAATATGTAAGTTTAACCTATGGAAACCCTTTATAAATAAATCTATCTTCCCAAAAGCAAAATAATAAAAAAGCACAGTAAACAATAAAATATATATAAATAAGAATATATCACCACTTTTTAATTTTTTTAAAAGAATTGTAGATAGAGTACCATAAATTTCTGACTATTATATCTTGGTTCAATAGAACGTTTTCATGACTGCCTTACAATTTCATAAAGGTCTATATAATTATTTTCATTTATTGCAAATAAACACTTATTGGTGAAGATATGAGGAACGTTTGCTTTCCTGATCTTCACTGTCTTTTGTTTTTATTACTGGAGAGCGATTCATTCCTGTAGCTCAAGTTCCTCAGTGAATCTTGACTTCAGCCCCACTAGGCTTCCTCTACTGTTTCCTTTGCTTTGATTCATCTCTCTCTTCTCACAAAAGTTAGTCAAGAGAACTCTTCTAAAACCTACATCTATTTCCCTCATCTGTCTTTCCCTTTGCCAAGGCTTTTTGTGAAAGATTGATTTGCTTTAATTTTCCTTTTCTATTAACAATCACTTGTTTTTCTTTAACTGCACTCAAATCACATTTTGTGCACTCAGATCACATTTTGGGCACTCAAATCACATTTTGTGTATACTGGAAAAGAAAATTTTACAATTGCGAAGAAGGTATTCAGAAATAAATTTACATAAGCAATTACATGAAACTTGTCGACCTATGGTCAGAAGTGGATATCTATCTATCTCTATATAGATGGTATGGAGCTTGAGATAGATAAAAATCACATATATAGAAATAGAGACAGCTGTAGATGATATAAGTATAGATTGATACATTGATAGATGCGAAGATTCTTTTTTTTTTAAATTGGAGTCTCACTCTGTCACCCAGGCTGGAGTGCAGTGGCATGCTTATGATCACCTCAGCGTCGACCTGTTGGACTCCAGCGATCCTTCAGCCTCAGCCTTCCAAGTAGCCAGAACTACAGTGCCGTGCTATCATACCTGGCTAATTTTTTACTTATTGTAGAGATGAGGTCTCGCCAAGTTGCTCGGGCTGGTTGCCTCGGCCTCCCAAAGTGTTGGGATTACAAGCTGAGCCACCGAGCCCGGCCAATGTGACCATTCTTACTGGTCCAAACTAGTAAATATGAACTGTAAAAACTGACTAAATCAATTGAAAGTATTTACATTTATGAACAAATCAACACAATTAAATGTCTTTTTTGTAGTTATACAGGACAGTGGTCAATGAAATCAGCACAGACAGGTAGATAGCTAAGAGACTGGATAAATAGCTTGAGTTTAAATACTAACTCTACACATTATACAGTGAATATGAACAACTTTCTTCAATTCACTTATTTAATGTATAATAAACCCTAACTTAAGGTACCTTGAATATTAATGATAGATAATGTTTCAATGAACTTAAGTGAAAAGGAGTTTCCAAAGTCTTTACTGGGAAGACAAGACTGTGGGTACAAGCATAATATCATTCTACTTTTGAACCATGAGTCTTGGTTTACAAAATTTCTACTTCTGACAGTATTGGAGATCTTTGCAGAGAATTGAATGCAAACTCTGAGCTGCTTTCCTGGATACATGGTCATATTAGAGCAAAATATCCATGAATCAGAACCCCAAAATCTGAATGACTATAACTTGGACAGTGTTTCTCAAACTGCTGTAATAATAACAGGGAAGAATATGATTCATTAGAATTGATGAAGGAGGGGAGGACACAGAAGGAGAAGGACAAAATTAAATTAGATTCCTTTCTCACATTGACATAAAAGCAATCTTGAACAAATTATAAGTTTATATTATTTTACAACTATAAAAAGTATTAGAATACAAAAAGATTTTTTAATAATTTTGAATTACAAAATTTTTTTAATCCAAAGTCATAAAAAGGAAGAACATTATTATATACAAAATTTAAATTTTTTCAAAGCAAAAAAACAAAGTGCAAACATATACCCAAAACAGAAAAAAAATTCTGAAAATAACTGAGACAAAGAAAAAAGCAAAAACAAAACAAAACAAAAAGCCCAATAAGCAAAGAAATGAATATAAAAGCAAATTCTAGAATAAGGAATGCTGAGACCAATATTGGAAAGAAATAATTTTTTTGATATTAAGAAATTAAAATTAGAACAGCAGTTAAATCTGATATGAATAATGTTATTTCAATTACAGAAGAAATAAATGGGCCAGTCATGGTGGTTCATGCCTACAGTCCCAGCACTTTGGGATGCCCAAGCAAGAGGATTGCCTGAGCCCATGAGTGCGAGACAAGTCTGGGCAACTTTTTTCATCTCTATAATAAATCAAAAAGTTAGCTGGGTGTGGTGGCGCATGCCTGTAGTTCCAGTACTTGGAAGCCTGAGGCAGAAGGATGGCCTGAACTCAGCAGGTCGAAGCTACGGTGGCCCCAGGAGCATACCACTGCACTCCAGCCGGGGCAACAGAATGAGACTCCAACCCCCCCCAAAAAAGAGATGTTCATTCAAAATTATAAGTTCTATATTTCTTCTCCAAAGGTAACTACTTTTTCAAGGGGGAAATTTATTTTTCTGTACTTCTGTTTACGAATAAATATACACATAAGCATATGTGCATACCATTGAGATTTGTGGACATTGTAGCTGTATTTATTTTACTAAGGGAAAGTAGTTTATTTTTTTTCCCTTTTATAGTAAATCATAAAGGTATTTTCATGGAGGTTTTTTTTGTCTGCATATGTACATCTTTCATAGTTTGCTAACCACTACAAAGCACAGATGCATCTAGAATATAATTAGAAATTTATTTCTAGATATTTAGGTTCTCTGCAATGTTTCATTGTAAACAATAATAAAATAATTTTTAGATGTTGCCATTTGAATTTTTTTGTTTGAGGCTGGCAAAATGCAATAATTGATAATATCTAGCATGAAATGACATAGGAACACAAATACCTTGTTATATTACCAGTGAGAAAATAATGGGCAAAAACCTCTTTTGAGGGCTATTTGTCAGTATCTAGATAAGAAACAAAACTTGGAAGAAAATACATTAAATTTTTAACTGAGCTTATTTCGTGGAAGAGAGGTTGGAATATAGGACAGACTAATTTAAAAAAATGTACCATTTACAGTTCATTATACCATATTGTTTGAATTTTACAATAAGTGCATATCCCTTTACAAAATAAAATATTTTAAAATATGGGATTCCATGATCAAGTACCTTTTTTCTATACATACGATATACTATATTTCCCTCTTAAAAATTTCTAATAATCATTCATGTATTTAAGCTCTGAGAAGTCCTAAATCATTCAAATGCTGCCTTCTTTATTTAAATAACTTCTACTAATAAGTCAATAATTGAGTGTATCTGTAAAACTCTTTCAAAAATCATGCTGATTGTTGGAGACTAGCTATAAAAGGAGAGCTTTCCATATACCAAATTGCTCAAAATCAATCACTCTCAAGTTTTCCATGAGAAGCAGGCTCATACCTTTAGATTCAAGAGCAAGCAATCTCTAAGAGCAAATGACACTTTCTAAGTTGGCTTTAGTAATTAATTCTGTGCTTGATAAGCTTTGTGTTTTGGGGCTGTGTATACTCCCAACCACCACCAGTATGTGGTCCCTATGAGAAGCCATGGAACCCTGGAGCCAAGCACAATGAAAATCACTTGCTGTAATATGCTTAAATGTCGCATAAGTGTGAAGTCTTAAGCATGAGCAGGATATAGGATAGTTCTTTCATTTTCTTAGACTGTAGTCTGAAAAAGCCTCATTCTTTCAGCGTGCTTCCCCTACCTCAGCTGCTGACATTCAAATTGACTTTTCACATTTATAATAGCAGTTTCTGTCTTATTTTACCATTGTCCACCGAGACCACTGTTATGATTTTCTGCTGATGCACAAGATGGAAGAAAGTGTCCCAGAAAATGTACCACTTATTCCACTCATTTTGCTAAAGGACACTCAAGTGTGGGCAAAGTCGTCAGAGAAAATGATAGAGAGCTGCACGCTGCTGTCAGGAATTGCTTCCTCATCAGCGGCCCAATTTTCAGAAACTAGACCAAAAACTCATGTGCTCTCCAGCTTTCAGATAGGAAAAAAAGTGAGCTACAAGACATTAAAACTAAAAGGTTGAGGCAGATTATTTACAAAAAAGAAAAAGGAAAAGAAAGAAAGGAAGGAAGGAAGGAAGGAAGGAAGGAAGGAAGGAAGGAAGGAAGGAAGGAAGGAAGGAAGGAAGGAAGGAAGGAAAGAAAAGAAAGAAAGCCTCAGTGATGCAAACCCCTGGGCCGAGACTCCAGGGATTTGAAAAGAAAACATTAAACTTGATCCAAATGTCAATCAATAATGCTGAAATTTTTCCCAAGTGCGTTGTGTCCCGCTTGTTCTAAGCAATGACAAAAAGTAGAGAATGACGGGGAGAGGGTAGAAAGAGGAAAAGAATATAGCTGTGATTTCCAACAATGCAAAGTAAGCAACCCAGAAAATACACACAAATAAGAGAGAAAGTGAGGAAGAGGAAAAGGGAGAGGAGCAAGAGAACCCGGAAGCGGAGAGAGAGAGGGGGAGACAGGAATGGGAGGGGAGAGAAAGAGATAATTCTGTATTTCTCAAAACAGTTTCATAAAACAATAGTTTCTAAGATGATGATCGGTGTTATAACAAACAAACAAACAAGCAAACAAGAACCAGAATTAACAAAAGATGACTTTGAGAACAATTAAATGTCAAGCTTCTCAGAACTTACTGTGTGAATGTGTTTTTAGAGTTGCCAGGTGAGACAAATAATTTGCTTTGTTTGATATCAAAAATTGTTTTATGGACAGCAAGTCTATCAACACTGGCAAACTATTTTTTAGCAATGCTGATATGGAGAACTCAGAAGTCTCTAGTTGTGCTTCTGCTGGTATCTGGCTATTTGGATAAATCTTTATCTTTCACTGAGCTTTAATCTATCCATCTATAAAATAAGGAGTTGTCAGAGACAGTTCCAGAGGCCTCATTCTTCAATGACTCAAACCTGATAGAGCTTGCCTGGGTCCTCATCTATGAAAAACAAACTTGGATATGACCTTATTACTTAGGTAATGCTTATCCAGGCCACTCCTTCTGGGAGGGTTGTAATATCAATGGAAAACAAGCAAACAAAAAAGACTTTTACTTTGAACCTGGATTTGTAAGACCCAGTGTATTCAATAGAAAAGACCCAAGTTTGTCATTTGGTGGTCATTAGGTCTTCTCATTACAGGAGTCACTAGTGAACTTCCCAATGCACTGTAGATCACTATGGAGGTCGATACTCTTATCTGGATCCACGTGGACCTCTGAAACCTGTAAGGCCTCTTTCTGTGATACATTTCCCCACTTTCTTTCTTTTTTTTTTTCTTTCCATAATCAATATTTTTTATTATGGTTTTCTGGGGTACAGTTAAGGGTTAGGTGTACAATTACATTTCGTTCAGGCACCCTGTTGATAAGAGGTGTTTCCCCATCCCCCGACAGATATTTGCTACTGTTAATCCCATCTCCCCGCCCCCACATAGTTTCCCAGTACTGTCAGTCATTTTCTTATAGTATTACATTGGATGTTCAAGGTCCATTATATGAGTGAGAACATGTGATACTTGGATCTTTGTTTCTGTGAGAGGTCATTCAGTATTATAGACTCTAGTTTCATCCAGGATGTTGCGAAATTCATGATTTTGTTCTTTTTTATGGCTGCGTAGTATTCCATCGTGTATATGTACCACATTTTTTTAATCCAGTCCTCTTTTGATGGGCAGCATGGTTGCTTCCAGGTTCTTGCTATTGTGAACAATGTTGCGATAAACATACGTGTGCAGGTATCTTTTTTAAAGAGTGATTTGAGTTCTTCTGGGTATATTCCCAGTAGGGGAATTGCAGGGTCATATGGGAAGTTGATATTTAGAGTTTTTAGGAATCTCCACACTGCTTTCCACAGAGGTTGCACTAGTTTACACTCCCACCAACAGTGTAGAAGTGTTCCCTTTTCACCACACCCTCTCCAGCAACTGTTATTTTTTGAGTTGTTGATAATTGCCATTCTGACTGGAGTTAGGTGGTATCTCAGTGTGGTTTTGATTTGCATCTCCCTGATGATTAGTGAGGTTAAGCATTTCTTCATATGTTTGTTGGCTGCTCAGATGTCCTCTTTTGTGAAGTGTCTGTTCATATCTTTTGCCCATTTTATAATGGGGTTGTTTGTTTTTTTCTTTTCAGCACATTTTAGTTCCTTGTAGATCCAGGATATTAAGCCTTTGTCAGACCTGGAGTTGGCAAATACTTTTTCCCAGTCTGTAGGCTGTCTCCCTGCTCTCTTGATGGTTTCTTTGGCCTGGCAGAAGCTTGTCAGTTTAATGAGGTCCCACTTGTCTATCTTCTCTCTTGTGACCTGTGGGTTTCGGGTTTTGTTCAGGAATTGGATGCCAGTTCCAATTTCCATGAGGGTATTTCCTTCATTTTCTAAGGTTTTTATGGTTTGAGGTTTTACATTTAGGTCTCTGATCCACTTGGAGTTAACCTTTGTGCATGGGGATAGATAGGGGTCCTGTTTCAAACTTCTGCATGTGGTCAGCCAGTTTTCCCAGCACCATTTACTGAATAGGTTCTCCTCTCCCCAGTGGTAGGTGGTGGAGGTCTTGTCGAAGATGAGTTGGTTGAGAAATTGAGGTTTTGCTTCTGGAATCTCAATTCTATTCCATTGATCTATATGCCTACTCCTATATCAATACCAAGCTGTTTTGATGATTGTAGCTTTATAGTAAAGTTTGAAGTCTGGTAATGTGATACCACCTGCTTTGTTTTTTTGTTTTTTTGTTTTTGGTGAGGATTGTTCTGGCTATTCTTGGACATTTGTGTTTCCATATGAATTCCTGTGTTGTCTTTTCTGAGAAGAATGTTGCTGGTAATTTGATGGGTATTGCATTGAATTTGTAGATTGCCTTAGGTAAGATGGACATCTTCACAATGTTGATTCTTCCAATCCATGAGCATGGGATATTTTTCCTCTTGTTTGTGTCATCTTTGATTTCTTTGAGCAGTGTTTTGTAATTTTCATTATAAATGTCTTTCACATCTCTGGTTAGGAAAATGCCAAAGTATTCCATTTTTTTGTGTGGCTATTGTGAATGTAATTGTGTTTTTTATTTGGGTTTCTGTTTGTTTATTATTGGTGTAGAGAAATGCGATTGTCTTTGATACATTTATTTTGTATTCTAAGATTTGCCAAAGGCCTTTATTGGTGTAAGGAGGTTTTTGGCAGATTCTCTTGGGTTTTCAAGGTACACAATCATATCATCTGCAAAGAGAGATAACTTGACTTCCTCTTTTCCTATTTGGATACCCCTGATTGCCTCCTCTTCTCTGATTGCTCGAGCCAGGACTTCCAATACTATGTTGAATAGGAGGGGTGAGAGTGGGCATCCTTGTCTTGTTCCTGTTTTCAGGAGAAATGGTTCCAATTTTTGTCCATTTAGGAGTATGCTGGCTGTGGGTTTCTCGTAGATGGCTTTTACTATTTTGAGGTATATTCTCCATATGCCTAGATGTTCAAGGGTTTTTATCAAGAAGGGGTGCTGGATTTTATCAAAAGCTTTTTCTGCATCTAATGATATAATCATGTGGTTTTTGTTTTGACATCTGTTGCTGTATTTGATTACATTTATGGTTTTACGAATGTTGAACCAGCCTGCATACCAGGAATGAAGCCTACTTGGTCATGATGGATGATTTTTGAGATGTATTGCTGAATTCGGTTTGCTAGGATCTTGTTGAGAATTTTAGCATCTATGTTCACCAAAGATATTGGCCTGTAGTTCTCTTTCTTTGTTGAATCTTTACCTGGCTGAGGTTGTGTGATGTCAGAATGATTTTCAAGTTTGTTTCCATACACGTGTACGTAGTAGTCTCTAATGATCTTTTGTGTTTCTTCAGGGTCAGATGTGACTTCATCTTTTGTGTTTCTGATTGTGCTTATTTGGTTTTTTTCTCATGTTTTCCTTGGTCAGTCTAGCTAGGAGACAATCGATCTTACTTATCCTTTTGAAGAATCAGCTTTTTGTTTCATTGATTTTTTTTTTATTATCTTTTTGTCTTCTATGTCCTGGATTTGGGTTTTTATTTTGGTGATCTGGATTCTTCTGCTGAAATTACGGTTATTGTGGTCTTGCTTTTCCAGGTTATTTAGGTGGCTTGTTAGGTTGATAATTTGTGTTCCTTCCATTTTCTCCATGTGTGTTTGTAGGGATATAAATTCCCCTCTTACTACAGCTTTCAAGGCGTCCCAGAGATTTTGGTAAGATGTTTCTTCATTTTCATTTGTTTTCAGGTATCTTTTGATCTCTATTTTGATTTCATCGTTGAACCAGGAGTTGTTTAGCATCATGCTGTTTAGTGTCCATGTCTTTGTGGGTTTTGGGGGGATTTTGTTGGTGTCAATGTTTATTTTTATTCCACTGTGGCCCGAGAAGGTGCATCGTAGAATTTTGGTCCTTTTAAATTTGCTTATGCTTGATTTATGGCCAATTACATGGTCGATCTTAGAATATGTTCCATGCGTTGATGAGTAGAATGTATATTCTGTGGTCTTTGGATGGAGTGTCCTGTAGGTATCAAGTTCATTTGGTCCAAAGTCACATTGAGGTTCCGGATCTCCTTGCTGATTTTTTGTCCTGATGATCTGTCTAGGGTTGTGAGTGGGGTATTAAAGTCTCCAATTATGATGGTGTTAGAGTCAATATCTTTCTTTAGTTTTCCTAGAAGTTACTTTATGAAAGTTGACGCACCTATGTTGGGTGCATATGTATTTAGAATAGATATTTCTTGTTGATGGATTGAGCCTTTTATCATTATGTAGTAGCCTTCTGTATCTTTTTGATTTTTAATAGCTTGAAGGGTATTTTGTCTGAAATTAAGATCACTACTCCTCCTTTCTTTTGTATTCCGTTCACCTGAAAGTTTGTTTCCCATCCTCTTACTTTAAGTCTGTGGATGTCCTTTCTAGTGAGGTGAGTCTCTTGAAGGCAATAGATTGTTGACTGGTGATATTTTATCCATTTTGCCATTCTATGTCTTTTCAGTGGTACATTTAGTCCATTCACATTTAGGCTAATAATTGAAATGCAAGACTTGATCCCTGTCATACAGTTCTTACAGAGTTGTTCCTGCTTGTTTGTTTTCTTTCTTTGGGTTTTGGAGTAGGCTCATGTGTGTTTTTAATCTTTTGCGTGTACTCTTCTTAAGATGTTGTTGTTCTTTTTTCTTTTTCTTTTGTGTTCAGTACTTTCTTAAGTGTTTCTTGTAGAGGTGGTCTGGTGGCAGCATAGGTTCTTAGGGATTGGATATCTGGAAAAGATTTCAATTCTCCCTCACTAATGAAGCTTAGTTTGGCTGGGTAAGTTTTTCTTGGTTGAAATTGTTTATCTTTTAGAATTTTGAAGATAGGGCTCCAGGCTCTCCTTGCCTGAAGGGTTTCTGTGGATAAATCTGCTGCTATTCTAATTGGTCTTCCCTGGTAGGTAGTCTGGCCTTTTTCTCTTGCTGCCTTTAGGATTTTTTCTTTTATAGCTACTTTGTTTAGGCAAATTATTATGTGTCCAGGAGTTGTTCTTCTCATTTGTTGTTTTGCAGGGGTTCTCTGAATCTCTTGTGTTTGGATTTTTTTCCTCCTTGATGAGATGAGGGAAGTTTTCTTGATTGGTTTCATGAAATGTTTGTTCCAGTGTGGCTTCTGTTTCTCTCTCTGCCTCAGGAAGCCCAATTACTCTTAGGTTTGGTCTCTTGAAGTGATCATTCATCTCTTGCAGGTTTTGTTCTGTCTTTTTGAGCTTCTTTTCTATGCTTTTGACAGTTTGGGTTAGTTCTGTGTTTTGGTCTTCGAGCTCTGAGATTCTTTCTTCTGCTTGGCTAATTCTGCTTTCCATGTTTATTTGTCTGTTATTCATCTCCATCACAGTATTCTTTACTGCTGTTATTTCTGACATCAGCTCCTTCCTATTTTCCTCTTGTCTCTCCTCAATTTTTTAAATTCTCTCCATTAATGTCTTGATGTGGGTTTGTTGCATGTGACCAGTCATTCTGGGGGCTCTTCATTGTTTGTGCTCCAGAATCTGTTTTCTCAGTGTCTGATCTCCCAGGGGTCTGTGTGAGACCTATATTCTTTTGGTTTTTCTTCATTTGTGTGGTTTCTCCCCCTCCCTACTTTCTCCTTCCCTCCACGTCACCATCTTCTTTAATTCTGTCATGCAGGGGTAAAGGGATTGGTTTTACTTCTGTTTGTTCAATCTCCTAGTCTTTATGTATGCCCTCTTACTTTGTTCAATTCTGGAGTTGCACTGCAGGTTGGGGGTGGTCCTTTTTGCAGTTTTGAGATTTACTGAAGGGGGGAGCTGTGATTCAAAATCTATCTGAAGGTCCTGGTATTCGCTGACAGGTGTGTGGATAATCTGGAACCCACTTCCCACTGCCTTGGAATCTGTCCATGTAGTGAGGCTGTAGGTTTACTCCCTGAAATAAAATGTGGTTAGCAGAGGGAAGAGAATGGAGCAGACAATGGGTTGAAAAGGGGGGTGGAGTGATAAAGAAGTAAGGGGGGAAATAAATGTGTGCCAACAAATGGATAGAGAGAACTATACTGAAACAGATAAAAACAATAGACCACAGCTACAGATGAACCAACTCCCATACAAAAAAAATAAAACATATAGTGATGCTAACATACAAGCTAACCAACCACTTTATTGGTGTGCTGTTCCTCTATACAAAGATATGGTTTACAGAGAGAAGAAAAGAGAAGAAAAGGAAGAGAAAAAAAGAAAAAAAGGAACAGTACAGTAGGGATAGAATTAAGTCATTAAACTAACAGAATCAATGAAGCACACTCTGGGACTTTTCGTTTAAGTCCAATGTCCTTTCAGTTCTGATTTCTAGTTGTCTTTTCAAGCTGGTAAATTAGTTTGCGGTTAGGGTCAGTTGCCCCTGGTCTGCTGTGGACAGTTCAGATCACCCTCCGTTCACCACTCCGGCCTATGTCTTTTTCAAGCTTGTTTCTCCCATTTCAGTGTTGTTACCTTGAATCGCCAGCGGGTGGTGCTATCTCAGCTGCTCACCCCAGAGGGGGTGGGGCCGGACAGGAACTGGCAGAGACTGGAGATGGGTGCCTGCCTCAGGGCACAGGCAGGAGACTCATGGCGGGCAGGACATCTCGGTCACAGGAGAGGTGGCAGCAATCCCAGCAGATCTTCCCTGAAGGGGCTTCAAGGACTGAAGTCATGGATCGCCTCTGGCCCGGGTGGTGCAATGTGCTTCCGGAGGCGGCAGCGGCGGCTGCAGCGGTGGCGGCACCTGTGCTGCAGTGGCTGTCCAGTCCACTGCGATGCCCCAGCTGTGGCCATGGCTGAGCTCCGTATGACGAGCAGGCTGCGATGTTGGGGTCCGCAGCTCCCAGGGTGAGAGCCAGAGACCCACTGCAGTTCTCCTTTTTTTTTTTTTTGAGTTGTAGTCTCATTCTGTCACCCAGACTGGAGTGCAGTGGCTGCTCCCGGCCACCACAGCCTCGTTTGCTGGGCTCCGGTGATCCTTCCGCCTCAGCCTTCCGAGTAGCTGGAATTACAGGCATGCGCTACCACGCCTGGCTGACTTTTTGATTTATTGTAGAGATGAGGTCTCGCTGTGCAGTTCTCCTTTGTAGAGGGTTTCACAGACCAGGTTGCCCCATCGCCATCTTGCCGGAAGTCTCCCCCACTTTCTAATAAGAAATATCAACATGAAAACACTTGGGACTTCTGATTTTATCTTCAACATGTAAAGAGTTTGGAAGTCATCATCACTGTTTTTATAAGAAAAGGATGTATATGGGAGTAATGGTTCACTTTTGCCTATATTTCCAGCTTCTATAGAGGTTGAGGCAGGGAGATTGCTTGAGACCAGAAGTTTAAGACCAGCCTAGACCACATAGTGAGACCCTGTAACAATAAAAAAAAAGAAAGTAAAAAGAAGATAGACATATTTAAAATTAATTATTTGTATGATTCCATCAGAAAATTGAAGATGCAGAGCAAACTACCACTATGAAATCTGGAGAGACACATGCATCCAGTGCATCAAAGCTGAGATCTGCTTAACTGGATGAAAGTTGGTATCACAAACTGGTAGAAATGCTTAATGATAATTCTGACACATTGCTGGCATCCAAAGTTGAGTAAGACACTCCAGAGATCACAGTCTTAGAAAGAATTTACACCTTCATGGGCTTTACCACCAGAAACCCCACCAGGTTCTCATGGTGAAGATCCAAGAAAGAATTCTTTATGACTTTGGCAGAGGGCAGGGAAGAAAATATTCACTATCACTGCATATATTTAGATCCTTCTACATAATAATAGTCTACACACCTAGGGGAAAAGACATTACCAGAGATTTCTCCCAGTTGGGAGAAGGGCATTCCTTCCATTCTCATTCCAGCCTAATTAGCCTTCCTGTCTTGTCTAAGAGGAGAAATGTATAGTCAACAGGAATCCAGGTTTTGAGGAGCTTTGGAAACTGACAGCCAAGAAAGGGAGTAGGCAGCTCAGAGGGAAATTTATACCTCTGTAGAAACTTCTGTGAATGTCACAACTGATGGGAAATGGAAGTAGAAAAACAATTGAAATGACAAGGCTGAGATTTAATTATAAGATTACTAAACACTTTCCTTATCCCACAACTGACCAGCACCCCACAAGACTCCATTTAGTAACAGTGGGTTACAGCTGAAACATCAGGAAGACACATATTCTATATAAGAAGGTATTCTTAGAGAAACCCTAAGATAACTAGAGAAAACAAACAAATGCACTAGAGGAATTTGAAGCTTCCAGCACCAACAGCCACGGCAAACATGAAATACAGTCTAATTTCTAGTTGGATTAACACATAATCTCTCTTTAAATGTCTTGTTTCCTCACTCCTTATTACCCTATTTATCCTGTCCAGTTTTCCGTGACAAAAAAAAATTACATAATATTTCAAAAGACAAGGAAAAAAAAAAAAAAAAAACATGACCTAAAGAGGCAAACAAGAATAGAGCCAGACTCAGATGTGGCAAAGATGTTTGACTAAGTGGACAGGAAATTTCTTTTTTTTATTTTATGCTATTTTAAAGATTAGTATAATTCAGGGTTAGTTATACAAATGATCATTGTACAGGTAAAGTTTGGGCCTTAGTTTGGTTTCAAATGACTTTAATTTTCATACATTGATACTAAGCTACCTGTACAGAACAGCCAGCAGTTTTTTTTTAAGTTTTAATGTATTATAGACCAATAATTTTTTAAAGCATAGTAAAATTAACTACCACAAAGTTAAATAATATAAAGAGCAAAATATAAAAATAAGTAAAATAAAATGATTATGATTAATAATGTTAAGAAGTCTACTGAAAATTGAGATAGCATGCAATATCAGGTAAGGTAAGCATAAAAAATGAACATAATAAGAAATAAACACAAGGAAATTATAGAAATTAAACAACTGTACCTAATGAAAAATACCCTTTGATAGACTCACCATTATACTGAACACAACAAAGAATAGAGTCAGTGAGTCTGAAGCTTTATTAATAGAATCTCCCCATATCACAATGCAAAAAGAAGAATGAAAGTAGAGAGCACAACATTTAAAAACTATGCGACAATTACAAAAGTCTTCACAAATATGTAATAAGAATACCACCAAAACTAAAAAAGAAAATGCCACAAACCTAGAATTCTATATCCAAGAAAATAATCTTTCAAAAGTGAAAAACAAATAGTCTTTTTTTTTTTTGAGTTGGAGTCCCACTCTGTCGCCCAGACTGGAGTGCAGTGGCTGCTCCCGGCCACCGCAGCCTCGACCTGCTGGGTTCCGGCGATCCTTCCGCCTCAGCCTTCCGAGTAGCCGGAATTGCAGGCATGGGCTACCATGCCCGGCTGATTTTGTGATTTATTGTAGAGATGAGGTCTCGCTGCCCAGGTGGGTCTCGAACCCACGGGCTCAGGCAATCCACTCACCTCAGCCTCCCAAAGTCACGGGATTACAGGCTGAGCCACCGAGCCTGGCAGAAATAGTCTTTTACAAAGACTGACAAAATCTATTGTCAGTAGGACTGTCCTGCAAAATGTTAAAGGAAGTTTCTTAGGTAGAAATAAAATTATATCAGTCATGACCTTGGAACTACATAAAGAAAATAAGATGGTTGGAGAAGAAATAAATAGCAGTAAAAATGCCCTATCTGTGAACCATGAAATGGGTCCTCACCAGACACAGACTCTGTTGATGCCTTGACCTTTGACTTCTCAGCCTACAGAACTGTGAGAAATAAATGTTTATTGTTTATAATCCACCAAGTTTTTGGTATTCTGTTATTGCAGTCCAAATGAATTAAAACACAGGTTGGATATGATCTTTAGCTATTCACACTTGGAATGAAGAAAAATGCCCCCCCTCCTTCCAATTAGATGTTTTGTTTCTTATGGTATATTTCTTTGTACTGAAAGTTGTTTAGATATCATTTGTAGTCATCTTATTCATGAAGTTTTATTCTGCTAGAGTAATACAATACCTAGCAGAAATTAGGCACATGATAATTGTTAACCGAGATAGACTACATAATTCTATATAACATTTTTGCCTCTTGGCTGCAAGCAGTCAAATTCAATACAGACTAACTTAGAAATTGAAGGGACTAAGTCATATGGTAGAAGACAGCTTACAGAATATTTAGGAGAGTGGGCAATTAGGCTTGGCATCTACCCTGTGACAAATAAATAATGAAGTCATACCAAGTCATACCACATAGTTATTCAGGAGAAGGAGATGGTGAATGCACAAATTTACCTTAGTTCTATATTCACCAAAATGGACTTCTTTTTGATAGACAGCATTCAATCATTAGTCAAGGACATCACATTAGTAGAAACTAGGGCATATGTCCATATTCTAACCGCAAAGAAAAGTGGAATAGTGAGTATCAACCATACTCAGTCTCTTCAATGGGATGCAATTTTGACCACTCAAGTGGAATCATTCCTAAACATAGGAATCGATTTGGGGTTCAGAAGCCCAGTAGTATTGTGATTGCCACTGCAATTGTGATTTTAAGAGTTTAACTGTTTTTGAAAGGGATAAATTATAATGTAATTATATAATGTTGAAGCTGAAAGGGAAAATGGCAAGGTGTGTGTGTGTGTGTGTGTGTGTGTGTGTGCATACATATACATATATGTGACTATAAGGGAGGATGCAAAATAAACTGCAATTATCTTTTGAAGGGCAGGCCCCTTGTGAGTGAATGAGCGAACCCGCTGGCATCAGTGTACCAGTTAGAGTTGTTGTGAAAGGCTGCATCCGGCTTCAGTGAACTTTTTAAAGAATATTTTTTTAACATGTTTTCCCATTTCATGATGGGTGATTTACAGGTGCACCTGCCTACCTCGTGTTAAGGGTTCAGCAGATCTGACCAAAAATCGCATGACCCTCGCACCCCATCTTCCCTACTCACCAGATTTTTCCCCAGGTGACTTTTTTTTGTTTCCCTGGTTAAAAAAAATGTCCTCAAAGGGAAGCATTTTGCTAATATGGAAGAGGTGAAACAAAAAAAAGGCCAAAGCACTAAAAGGCATCAAAATTGATGAGTTCAAGAATTGTTTTATGCAGTTGAAAAGCATCAATAGTTGTATTGCTTCAAACGGAGAGTACTGTAGAGATGACTGCAGTTTAAACATGTAAGAATAAAAACTCAATTTTTATAAATCAATTCTGTGTTCTCGTGGGTCTCCTCACCTATATGCACAGATAAATATGTGATGTTTGTAAAACATATATAAATATGCAAAATATACAATAAATGTGTGTGTGCATGAGTCTATGCTACCATTCTAACTACTAAACTTATTGCAGACATAGCTAATTGATGCTATTTTTTTTCCTTCTCAGCCCAGACACAAATCCTAGGACTACTATGATCCAGGTACATAATGATAATCAATCAGAGTTGGCATTTAAGATAAAAATCTACTTGCAAACATAAAACCACATTCCTGTACAAATGAGAAATCAGAGACTGAAAGAATTTAAAGAACATTTTCAAGTTACCCATCAAGACAGATAGTTAATGAAAAACTCAGGGCTAATGGCTAATAGCTAACATTTATCTAGCTCCTCAATCTCCCAGTCACTTTTCTGAATGTTTTATGTATAGTAATGGATTTAATCCTAATAACATCCATGTAAGATAAGCATTATTATAATCCTCAATTTTACAGATGAGATACTGAAGTACAGATAAGTAACTTGCAGATTCAGGATTTGAATCCAGACAATATAAGTCCAGAGTCCACACTTGCCATGATGCTAAATTTCTCACATAACTTAAACAAGAGTAAGAAATTCTCGCTTTAAAAACTACTCTAACCAAATATCAAAAGTACCTAAAAATGAATTTTCATATTCATTCATAATTTGGATTTTACAACATCTCTTGGGTGCCAAAACTAGTTTCTTAATCTTCTATTTAAATTTATCTCAAAAAGTTTGCTATTAAACTGTCCTTGATTGCTAGAAGACTCTTGTCATAAAGCAGCAAGATTTGTTCACCATGTATAGATTGTTGGATAAAATAAAAATACTGGCCATAATTTTTCTCTTAACTTTTGGGTCAAAAATGTAATTGTATTCCTTTTGACTTTTTAAGAATTTTAACTTCATGTTAAAGAAACAGAAGAAAAAAATCTCAAGGTGCAGAACTGTATTATATTGTTTCTGAATATTATTTTTACATGTGTAAATAAATTAGAAGGCATGCCTCTAAACTTTATTTACATTACATGAATAACTTCTTAGAAAAGAGATATTCCAAATAATTTATTTGAGACTATTAAAGATATTTAACCAAAGTAACTCAAGATCCACAGTGAATATTTTTAAAAACTCATACATTTTTCCTTTTCTAATAACAGGGATATAATTTTCTTACTTTAAGAGTATATATTTATCTTGCACAATTGTTTTCTAGTTGCAAACTTGAGCTTTATTCTAACATAAATACAGAAGAAAAAAAACCAAAAACTCTTGATAATCCCCTAGTATTTTGGAATTTTTTTACAATGCAGTTAGGTTACTTAGGAACAGTTTGGATTTTTCAAGTCTAAATTTTGAGCTCTATCAGGCAGGAATACAGCAGCATATAGAGTAGGGCTAGTTAATCTACATTACTGAGGCAAGGCCCTTATGAGTTCACTGCCCAATGACCCTTGAATTATGAAGTATTCTCAGATGGCTTGGGAAAAAACTGTTGTAGTCCTATGTGAGCTTTGGGTACTGTTTTTTCCTAATATTTTATAGCTGGGGTCCTCAACCCCTGGGCCACAGACCAGTACCAGTCCATATCCTGTTAGCATCTGGGCCACACAGCAGGTGACTGGCAGGTGAGCAAGTGCAGTTTCATCTGTATTTACAGTCACTCGCCATCACTTGCATTACCATTTAAACTTCATCTTCTGTCAGGTCAGTGCTGGCATTAGGAGTGTGAGCCTTATTGTGAACTGCACATACTAGGGATCTAGAGTGCATGCTCCTCATGAGAATCTAATGTCTGATGATCTGAGGTGAAGCCGAGGCAGTGATGCTAGCACTGGAGAGTTGCTGCAAATACAGATAAACATTAGCAGTGAGGTTTGACTGCACAGAGACCAAAATAAATGGATTGTTTGCAAATGCACATCAAAACCCTATCAGTGAATGGCAAGTGAGTTGATGATATTTCAATTGTACAGCTGCATCTCCTGTTCAAACTATTCCTAAGTAGCCTAACTATGTTGTAAAACAAAGTTCCAAAATACTTTTGGGGAATAGAAAAATAAAAATAAATAACGAGCACCTAGCAAAGTAAAATTAACAATGTCTTATACCTACTCAAAAACCATCAGGCATGAAAAGAAAGAGAAAAAATGCTACCTATAATTAGGGGAAGAAAATCAAACTGATACAGATGAACAACTTAGCAGACAGAGATAATAAAATAGTATTCTTACTATACTCCATATATTCAATAAGCTAAAGGAAAGATTAGATATGTTAAATAGACACATGTAAATATATGTATATAGATACATATATATATGTATCTATATATATTATTCACCCCCTCCCCCCAAAAAATATATATATTCAAGAAATGAAAACCAGATCAAATGTGGTAGCTCACACCTGTCATCTCAGCACTTTGGGAAGCTGAGATGGGAAGATTCCTCAAGGCCACATCTCCTAAAGAAAAACAAGAAAGAGATGAAAACTACAATGTCTGAGATGAAAAATACATTAGATAGAATTAATGAAATATTAGATATTGCTGAAAAAAATACTAAATTGAGAAACAGCATGCAAAATAATTGAAAATAAAGCACAGAAAGATCAGAGTATGAGTGAGCAGTGGTGCGGCTTTATTTATGTGGCCTATTATAGCTGCTATTTGTTATTCTTAGAGGTAAGGAAAGTGAAGAATTTAAAGCAAAAATTGAAGAAACAATACCTAATTTATTTTTTCAAAGTTTATGGAAAATACAAAACCTAGATCCAAGAAGTTCAAGTATAAGAAACATGAAGAAAACTACACCAAGACACATCATTGTCAAATGAGGGGGAGAAACCTTAAAACATTTTTTAAAAATCCAGAAACTGGGCTAGCTGTGGATTTATCATAGATAGCTCTTACTGTTGTGAGAAATGTTTCTTTTATGCCTGGGTATTCAAAGGTTTTTATCAAGAAGGGATGCTGTATTTTTTCAAATGGTTTTTCTGTATCTAAAGATATAATTATATGGTTCTTGGTTTTGCATTTGTTAATGTGCTGAATTATGTTTATGGTCTTGTGAATGTTGAATCAACCCAGGAATGAAGCACACCTGGTCATGGTGGATGATCCTTGAGATGTATTGTCAAAACTGATTTGCTAGAATCTTGTTTAGAAATTTTGTGTCTACATTCATCAGGGAGATTACCCTGTAATTACCTTTCCTTGTTGAGTCTTTGCCAGGTTTGGGTTTCAGTATTATATTTGCTTCATAAAATGACCTTGAGAGAATTCCATCTTTCTTGATGCTTGGAATACTTTCAATAGGATTGATATCAGGTCCTCCTTGTATGCCTTACAGAATTCAGCTGGGAAACCATCTGGTCCAGGGTTTTTTTTACTGAGAAGATTTCCTATGACTGAGTCAGTTTCTGGAATTGTTATTGGTCTGTTTAGAGTTTCAATTTCTTTTTGTTTCAACCTTGGGAAGTTGTGTGATGACAGAAAGTCCTCCATTTCCTTTAGGTTTTCTAGTTTATTTGCATACAGGTATTCATAGTAATCTCTGATCATCTTTTTTACATTTCTTCAGGATCATTTGTGACTTCTTTTGCATTTCAAATTGTGTTTATTTGGATTCTCTCTCTCTCTTTCTTTCTTAGTCAATCTGGCCAGGGGTCTGTCAATGTTATTTATGCTTTCAGAGAAGCAGCTTTTTGTCTTATTGATCCTTTCTATGATATTTTTGTCTTCTATATTCTGCAATTGTGGTTTTTACTTAGTGATCTGGATTCTTCAGCTGAAGTTAAGATTTTGATAATCTTGCCTTACTAGCTCAGTTAGGTGTGAGGCTAGGCTATTTACTGTGAACTTTCTGTTTTCTTAATGCGTGTGTGCAATGCTAGAATTTTCCTCTTAACACTGATTTCATGGCATCCCAGTGGTTCTGATAAGGTGTCTTTGCTGTTGTTTGCTTCCTAGAATCTTTTTATTTCTTTCTTGATTTTCATGTTGAAACAGAAGTCATTCAGCAGCATGTTGCTTAGTATCCTGTGCATGTTAGGGAATATTGGTGGTGATACTTGTTTTTATTGCACTGTAATCTGAGAAGATGCATATTAGTTCAATCTTTTGAAATTTGTTCAATCTTTTGAAATTTGTTAATGCTTGATTTATGTCCAAAAACGTGAATGATCTTGGAGTATGTTCCATGTGCTGATAAGTAGAATGTATATTCTGTAGATGTTGGGTGGAGCATTCTGTAGATGTCTTTTAAATTTATGTCATTGAGCATCAAGTTAAGGTACCAAATCCCCTAGTTGACTTTTTGTCTCTATGATCTGTATAAAGCTATTAGTTGGATAGTTAGGTCTCCAACTAAAATTGTGTGAGAGTCAATAGGCAGGAGAAGAAAATCAGGGGTATCCAAATAGAAAAATAGGAAGTTAAGCTATCCCTCTCTGTGGGTTATACAAGTCTATACCTTGAAAAACCTAGGGAATCTGTTGAAAACGTCCTTGCTCTGACAAACAACTTTGGTAAAATTTTGGGTTACAAAATCAATGTGCAAAATATAGTTGCATTTTTATACACCAGCAATAAGCAGAGAGAGAACCAAATAAAAGGCATACTCATATTCACAATTGCCACACAAAAAATGATATACCTTGTCATCCAGAGAAGTGAAAGACTTTTACAATAAGAACTGCAAAACACTGCTTAAAGAAGTCCAGAATGACACAAACAAATGGAAAACTATTCCATGTTCGTGGATTGGAAGAATCTATATTGTCAAGATGTCCATCCTACACAAGGCAATCCAGATTCAATGCAATACTCATCAAATTACCAACATCATTTTTCTCAGACATGGAAATGACAATACAGAAATTCATTTGGAAACAGAAAAGAGAACAAATAGACAAAATTATTCTCAGAAAAGGAAAAAATAGGAGGTATCACACTCCCAGACTTTGAACTTTACTACAAAGCTGCAGTAACCTCAACAGCCTGTATTGGTACAGGAATGGACACATAGACCAATGTAACAGGTCAGAGATTCCAGAAGCAATAACACAGACTCTCAACCAACTCATCTTCGACAAAGCCACCAATAACAATCACTGGGAAATGGAGACCAAATTTTGCAAATGGTGCTAGGAAAACTAGTTGACCACATGCAGAAGAGTGAACTTGCACTCCTACCTATCACCATATACAAAAATCAACTCAAAATGAATAAAACACTTAAATGTAATACCTCAAACTATAGGAATCCAAGAAGACTTAGGAAACACCCTTATGCACATTGGAGTAAGCAACAAATTCTTGACCAAATCTCCAAAAGTGAATGCCATAATAGCTAAGATAGACAAATGGGACTTCATCAAACTGAAAAGCTTTTGCACAACAAAAGAAACAAGAGAGTAAAGAGACAACCTATAGAATGGGGGGGGATTTGTAATTTATGAATCTGACAAAGGCCTTATATCCAGAATCTACAAGAAACTCAAATGAATTGAAAAGAAAGAAACAACTCCATTAAAAAGTGGGCAAAAGTCATGAACAAACACTTCACTAAAGACGACAGACAAGCAGCCAATGGACTCCCCCCAAAAATGCTCAACCTCACTAATCATCAGAGAAATGCAAATCAAAACTGCAATGAGATACCACCTAACTTCTATAAGGATAGCTATCCTTAATAATTCAAAAAACAGCAGATGATCCCATAGGTATGGAGAAAAGAAAATGCTTCTATAGTTTTGGCAGGAGTGTAAGCTAGTTCAACCTCTATGGAAAGCTATGTTGTAATTTCTAAAAGAACTAAAAAATGACCTTCCATAAGATACAGTGATTCATCTCCTGGGAAAATACCTGGAGGAACATAAATTATTCCACAAAAAGGACTCCAGAACACACATGTTTATTGTCATACTATTCACAATAGCAAAAATATGGAACCAAGTTTACTATGATCAAAAATGAACTGGATAAAGAAAATGTGATACATGTACACAATGGAGTATTCCACAGCCATAAAGAATGAAATCATTGACTTCACAGTAAATTGGATGGAGTTGGAGACCATATCACTAAGTAAACTATCATAAAAACAAATAACTGAATTCTGCATCTTCTCACTCATAAGTGGGCCCTGAATATTAGTCACATTAGCACAAGGAGAGATTAGTAGGCCCTGGGTAGTGCAAGGGGAGGGAGTGAGGAAGGGTGAGCAAGTAAGGAGCACATGACACCAAAATAAGTACCTGGTCTTCTACCAGAAGGAATGAGGGCTAGTTAAAAGATTAAACTTCAACAGTATGCAGCCTACTTTTGTAGTTATTCCTCACTTGTACCCCACATCCCTGTAATAAAATAAAATACAGGAGTGGGAAGTGGGGGAAAAATATGTAAAATAAATAAAAGTGAGAAATAAAAACCCAGAAATTACATGCAAAGAAAAAAAGGATAATAGATTTCTTGCAAAAAAAAAGTTCAGAAGAAATGACAATTTTAAAATACAAAAAAAAAACCCAAAAACTGCCCAAACTAAAATTCTAAATCCATGTAAGACACTATGCAAAAATAAAATCAAAGTAACTTTTTCAGAAACACAAACACTTCAGAAATTCAACACTAGACTTGCACTAAACATAATAATGATAATGATAATGCTAGAAAGAAATACAGCTCTCTACAAAGAAAGCACCATATGCAACTTACATGTATAAATATGTAAGATTTTTTTCATATTTTGAAATCTATTCACATGGTAATTAACTGTTTAAATAAAGTTAACAACAATGCAGTTCAGGGCTATGGCAGTACAGTAATGAGTACACAAAACCCAGAAGGAGAAAAATAGAAATAAACTACAGTACTCTAAATGAAGTAATATTGGATCCACAGAAGGTAGATTGTGATAAGCAAGTAATAACATCCCACAACAATGAACTATATATAACAAATAAATGAACAAAAAAGGTAAAATAAAATTATGTTTTAAGTAACAAATCAACCCCAAATAAGGCAGATAAATAAAGAAAAAGAAAGAAAAAAGGGAAAAAGTAAGGGAAAAGGAAAAGTCACAGATGGGACAAATAAAAAATAGATAGCAGAATAGCAGATTTAAATCTAACTGTATCAATAATCACACTAAACACAAATGATCTAAACATCTCATCTAAAAGGTATTTTTTAATTTAATAAAAAATTTAAAAGAAGCACAGCTATATTAAAAAAAAACACATTTTAAAAATAGAAACAATGGGACTTCCAGCAAGATGGCGATGGGGCAACCTGATCTATGAGACCCTTTGCAAAGGAGAACACAGAGGGTCTCTGGCTCTCTCCCTGGGGGCTGCAGATCCCAACGTCTGCAGCCTGCTCTTCACAGAGCTTGGCCATCGCCACCACTGGGGCATTGCAGTGGTCTGGACAGCCACTGCAGCCACAGACACAGCAGCCGCCGGCGTTGCCACAGCCTCCATGGCAGCCATAGTGCATCACGCCACCCATGCATGAGGCATTCCATGACTTCAGTCCTTGAAGCCCCTGCAGGCAAGATCTGCTGGGATCGCTGCCACCTCTGCTGCCACCGTGATGTCCTGCCACCACTGTGGGTCTCATCCCTTGTGCCCTAAGGCAGGCTCCCATCTCTGGCCTCTGCCTGACTCCTGTCAGGCTCCACCCCCTCTGAGGCAGCAGCTGAGATAGCACCACCTGCCGGCGATTCAAGGTAACAACACTGAAACGGGAAAAACAAGCTTGTAAAACAGACACAGGCCAGATTTGAGTGGTGAACTGAGTGGTGATCTGAACTGTCCTTAACAGCAGGCCAGGGAAACAGACTCTAACTGTGAACTAATTTACCAGCTTGAGAAGACAGCTAGAAATCAGAACTGAAAGGATATTGGACTTAAATGAAAATTCTCAGAGTGTGCTCGATTGGTTCTGTTAGTTTAATGACTTGATTCTATTCCTACTGTTTTGTTCCTTTTTTTCCCTCTTCCTTTTCATCTCTTTTCTCCTCTCTATAAACCATATGTTTGTATAGAGGAACAGCACACCAACAAGGTGGTTGCTTAGCTTGTATGTTAGCATCATTGTATGTTTTAATTTCTTTTGTATGGGAGTTGGTTAGTCTGTAGCCATGGTCTATTGTTTTTATCTGTTTCAGTTTAGGTCTGTCTCTCCATCTGTTGGTACACTAGTCTGTTTCCCCCCTTACTCCTCTCTCTCTCCACCCCCATCTTCCCCCCATTGTCTGCTCCATTCTCTTCCCTCTGCTAACCTCATTTTATTTCAGGGAGTAAACCTACAGCCCCACTTCACAGACAGATTCGAAGGCAGTCGGAAGTGGGTTTCAGATTATCCATACACCTGTTGACAGATGCCAGGACCTGCAGATATTGAATCACAGCTCCCCCTTAAGGAAATCTCAAAACTGCAAAAAGGACAACCCCCAACCTACAGTGCAACTCCAGAATTGAACAAATTAAGAGGGCATACATAAAGAATAATAGGAGATTGAACAAACAGAAGTGAAAGCAATCCCTCTACCCCTGAATAACAGAATTAAAGAACACGGTAACAAGGAGGGAAGGAAAAAGTAGGGAGGGAAAAAAACAGCACAAATGAAGAAAAACCAAAAAAGAATATAGGTCTCACACAGACCCCTGGGAGATCAGACACTGAGAAAACAGACTCCGGAACACAAACAATGAAGAGCCCCAAAATGACTGGTAACATGCAGCAAACCCAGACATCAAGACATTAATAGAGGGAATTTAAAAAACTGAAGAGACAAGAGGAAAATAGAAAGGAGCTGATGTCAGAAATAAATAACAGCAGTAAAGAATACTGTGATGGTAATAAATAACAAACTAATAAGCATGGAAAGCAGAATTAGCCAAGCAGAAGAAAGAATCTCAGAGCTCGAAGACCAAAACACAGAATTAACCCAAACTGTCAAAAACATAGAAAAGAAGCTCAAAAAGACAGAACAAAACCTGCAAGAGATGAATGATCACTTCAGGAGACTGAACCTAAGAGTAATTGGCCTTCTGGAGGCAGAGGGAGAAACAGAGGTCACACTGGAACAAACATTTCATAAAATCATTCAAGAAAACGTCCCTCATCTCGTCAAGGATGAAAAAATTCAAACACAAGAGATTCAGAGAACCCCTGCAAGACAACAATGAGAAGACCAACTCCCACACATATAATAATTAGCCTAAACAAAGTAGATATAAAAGAAAAAATCCTAAAGACTGCAAGAGAAAAAGGTCAGACTACCTACCAGGGAAGACCAGTTAGAATAGCAGCAGATTTATCTACAGAAACCCTCCAGGCTAGGAGAGCTTGGAGCCCTATCTTCAAAGTTCTAAAAGATAAACAATTTTAACCAAGAATAACCTACCCAGCAGAGCTAAGCTTCATCGGTGAGGGAGAATTGAAATCTTTTCCAGATATCCAATCCCTAAGAACCTACACTGCCACCAGACCACCTCTATAAGAAACACTTAAGAAAGTACTGAACACAGAAGAAAAGGAAAGAAGAACAACAATGTTCTTCACAAGAGTACAGGCAAAAGATTAAAAACACATATGATCCAACTCTAACACCAAAAGAAAGACAATACACAAACAGGAAGAACAACAACTCTGTAAGAACCGTATGACAGGGATCAACTCTCACATTTCAATAATTAGTTTGAATGTGAACAGACTAAATGCACCACTGAAAAGACATTGAATGGCAAAATGGATAAAATATCACCAGGCAACAATCTATTGCCTTCAAGAGACTCCCCTCACTAGAAAGGACACTCACAGACTCAAAGTAAGAGGATGGGAAACAAACTTTCAGGCAAATGGAACACAAAAGAAAGAAGGAGTTTGTGTCGTAATCTCAGACAAAATATCCTTTAAGCTATCAAAAATTTAAAAGATACAGAGGGCCACTACATAATGATAAAAGTTTCAATCCATCAACAAGAAATATCCATCCTAAACGTATATTCACCGAACATAGGAGCACCAACTTTCATAAATCAGCTCCTAGGTAGACTAAAAAAAGATACTGACTCCAATACCATCATAGCTGGGAATTTTAATACGCCACTCACAACCCCAGACAGATCATCAGGACAAAAAATTAGCAGTGAGATCCGAAACCTCAATGTGACTCTTGATCAAATGGACTTAATTGATACCTACAGAACCCTTCATCCAAAGACCACAGAATATACACTCTATTCATTACCGCATGGAATGTACTCTAAAATCGACCACATACTGGGCCATAAATCAAGCATGAGCAAATTTAAAAGGACTGAAATTTTACCATGCACCTTCTCGGACCACAGTGGAATAAAAATAAACATGAACACCAACAAGGTCCCCCCAAAACCCACAAAGACATGGACACTAAACAGCATGATGCTAAACAGCATGATGCTAAACAGCATGACACTAAACAGCATGATTTCAATGATGAAATCAAAACAGAGATTAAAAGATACCTGGAAACAAATGAAAATGAAGAAACATCTTATCAAAATCTCTGGGACACCATGAAAGCTGCAGTAAGAAGGGAATTTATATCCCTGCAAACGCACATGAAGAAAATGGAAGGATCACAAATTAACAACCTAACAGGCCACCTAGGGAAGCTGGAAAAGCAAGACCACCAAAATCCTAATTTCAGCAGAAGAATCCTGATCACCAAAATAAGAGCCCAAGTCCAGGACATAGAAGACAAAAAGATAATACAAAAAATCAGTGAAATAAAAAGCTGGTTCTTCAAAAGGATAAACAAGATCGATGGTCCCCTAGCTAGACTGACCAAGAAAGAGAGAAAAAGCCCAAATAAACACAACCAGAAGCACAAAAGATAAAGTCACATCTGATCTTGAAGAAACACAAAAGATCATTTGAGACTACTAGGTACACTTGTATGGAAACAAACTTGAAAACCTTTCAGAAATGGAGGACTTTCTGTCATCACACAACCTGCCTAGGTTGAAACAAGAAGAAATTGATTGTTGTGCTCGAGCAATCAGAGAAGAGAAGGCAATCAGGGGTATCCAAATAGGAAAAGAGGAAGTCAAGTTATCTTGTTTTGCAGATGACATGATTGTGTACCTTGAAAACCCAAGAGAATCTGTCAAAAACCTCCTTACACTGATAAGGGATTTTGGCAGAGTCTCGGGATATAAAATAAATGTGCAAAAGACAATTGCATTTTTTTACACCAATAATAAACAAACAGAAACCCAAATAAAAAGCACAATTCCATTCACAATAGCCACAAAAAAATGATATACCTTGGCATCTCCCTAACCAGAAAAGTGAAAGACCTTTACAATGAAAACTACAAAACACTGCTCAAAGAAATCAAAGATGACACAAACAAGTGGGAAAATATCCCATGCTCATGGATTGGAAGAAACAACATTATAAAGATGTCCATTCTACCTAAGGAAATCTACAGATTTAATGCAATACCCATCAAATTACCAGCAACATTCTTCTCAGACCTAGAAAAAACAATACAGAAATTCATATGGAAACACAAATGACCAAGAATAGCCAGAACAATCCTCAGCAAAAAAAAACCAAAAAACAAAAAACAAAGCAGGTGGTATCACACTACCAGACTTCAAACTTTACTATAAAGCTACAATAATCAGAAGAGCTTGGTATTGGGACAGGAACAGGCATATAGACCAGTGGAATAGAATTAAGATTTCAGAAGCAAAACCTCAATTTCTCAACCAACTCATCTTCGACAAAGCCTCCACCCTCACCAATGGGGAGAGGAGAACCTATTCAGTAAATAGTGCTGGGAAAACTGACTGACCACATGCAGAAGACTCAAACAAGACCCCTATCTATTCCCATACACAAAAATTAACTCTAAACAGATAAGAGACCTAAATGTAAAACCTCAAACCATAAGAACCTTAGAAAATGCAGGGCACACCCTTATGGAAATTGGAATTGGCATCCAATTCCTGAACAAAACCTGAAACCCACAGGCCATAAGAGATAAGATAGACAAGTGGGACCTCATTAAACTGACAAGCTTCTGCAAAGCCAAGAAACCATCAAGAGAGCAGGGAGACAGCCTACAGACTGGGAAAAAGTATTTGCCAACTCCAGGTCTGACAAAGGCTTAACATCTTGGATCTACAAGGAACTCAAATGTGCTGAAAAGAAAAAAACAAACAACCCCATTATAAAGTGGGCAAAAGATATGAACAGACACTTCTCAAAGGAAGACCTCTGAGCAGCCAACAGACACATGAAGAAATGCTCAACCTCACTAATCATCAAGGAGATGCAAATCAAAACCACACTGAGATACCACTTAACTCCAATCAGAATGGCAATTATCAACAACTCAAAAAATAACAGCTGCTGGAGAGGGTGTGGCAAAAATGGAACACTTCTACACTGTTGGTGGGAGTGCAAACTAGTGCAACCTCTGTTGAAAACAGTATGGCAATTCCTAAAAGCTCTAAATATTGACCTCTCATATGATCCTGCAATCCCCCTACTGGGAATATACCCTGAGGAACTCAAATCACTCTATAGAAAAGATACCTGCACATGTATGTTTATTGCCGCATTGTTCACAATAGCAAGAACCTGGAAGCAATCATGCTGTCCATCAAAAGAGGACTGGATTAAAAAAATGTGGTACCTATACATGATGGAATACTACACAGTCATAAAAAAGAACAAAATATGAATTTCGCAGCAACCTGGATGGAACTAGAGTCTATAATACTGAGTGATCTCTCACAGAAACAAAGATCTGAGTATCACATGTTCTCACTCATACAGTGGACCTTGAACATCCAGCATAATACTATAAGAAAATGACTGACAGTGGTGCAAAACTATTGGGGGCAAGGGGAAGGGAGATGAGTTTAACGGTAGTAAATATCTGTCTGGGTACAGGGAGACACCTCTTATCAACAAGGGTGCCTGAACAAAGCATATTTGTATACCTAACCCTTAACTGTACCCCACAATATCATAATAAAAAATATTGATTAAAAAAGAATAGAAACAAGACAAATGACTATCAACAAATGAATGGAACTGCTATATAGCTATACAATGGCATACCTGGGTGTATTTTCAAACAATTATGGTAGGTAAAGTTAATAAGGGGGTGGGAAGTACATATCACATAATCCCATTTAAATAAAATCCCAGATGATGCAAATGAATGTATAGAAATCAGATCAGTATTTGTCTGGGCATGGAGCAGATGATAGACCTAGAAGATATTATAAAAGGGTACAAGAAAACTTTTGGTGACGATGAATATGTTCTTGTGTGTACACATGACAAATTTTATAAAATTACATGCAAATATGCAAATACACACAATTTGTTAAAAAATAACTGTGTAAGTAAATAATTTTAGATACATCCTTACTAATGTGCAGTCATAGTCCTGATGTATTTATTAACTAGAAATGAAGAATGTAAACTATTATGTAGAGTATTTCAACTAGGAGTAATGTAAACTTTATATTTCATTTTATCTAGGAAGCATGACACTTGGTATGGTCTTGGTTTAAAAGTGGCTTAGAAAAGGATTATTTAGATTAGCCAGCCTCTCTAATGAACTATCTAGAAAAAAGCTGTTTGGAAACAACTGCTAGGGTTGTCATCCAACAGGATCTACCAACATACCATAATTTAAATTTCATGGAAAGAAAGGAAGAGAAAAAAAGGAAGAAATAACAGTATATAGATACAATTTCAAAAGTGGATAGATATAGATACAGATATATTGATATAGATATGAACATGGACATGAATTACATATGTATAGATAGGCTTAGATATAGACATAGGTATAGATATAGGTACAGCTACATAAAGATATGAAAATAAATTGTGTTTAAGAGATTGTGTTAATGGAGGTGGGTCTGTATGTTTGAAGCACTAAAATCATAATAAGGATTATTCTGAGTCAAGGGGATTACAGGGCAGCTCTTTATTTTGTTATTTACACTTTTTTTCTGAATTTTCTAACAATTTATTTGCAAATATTTCAATGAACATGGATAGTATTACTGGTAAGCAAAAAGTGATGTTATTAGTTAAAAAATTGAAAACTGTATTATAAAAGGAAAGTTGCTGATAACAATCTCATAGTAGATCAACAATTCAATAAAAACCTGGAAATGAAAATCGCCCAGACTGTGCCTGCTGTCTAGAATGTTCCAGTCCCTATACTCCCATGCCTCTTATTCCCTCACTTCTTTTAGTTCTTTGCTTAAATATTCACACATTGAGGAGGACCTTTTGAACATCCTATGTCAACTTATTTTTCATATGCAGAAACTTTGGCTTAAGTTTTACCAGCTGATATTCAAATGTCTTCATGAAAGCTACTGCAATCTTCCATATATATCTATATTCCGTGTGTGTGTGTGTGTGTGTGTGTGTGTGTATTTATGCATGTATTTTGAGTTGGGCTCTCATACTATCAGCTAGGCTGGAGTGTAGTGGCACAATTATGGCTCAATGTAGCCTCCACTCCATGATTTAGGCAATCCTGCCTCAGCCTCCCAAGTAGCTGGAACTACCACCATGCCTGCCTAATTTTTTGTTGTTGTTGTTTTGTTTTTGTATTTTAGAGACAATGCCTCACTATGTTGCCTAGGCTAGTTTCAAATTCTTGGGCTTAAGCAATCCTCTTACTTCAGCCTCCCAAAGTGCTGGGATTATGGTCATGAATCCCTGAACCCAGCCACTGCCAGATCTTTGCCTGATTATTCTCTTTGTGTTGTCTCAGTCTTAAACAGGGGGAAAAGAAGTGTCTGTTGCTAGATTCCTTAACTGTTTGCAGATAAATTAAAATGCAGTTCTTATTTTCAGGGCAAGACTGAAAAGGGGTTTTGGATTATCATCTGTTAAATTACATGTATAAGTTTAAATGTATGATATTTTATCACTATGCATGCCTTTTTTATAAAGAGTTTTCATGATAATAGGCATGAGTGTTTGTTTCTAAAAAAAAATCTAAAAGGGTCAGGGTGGCCTGTGTCCTGCTGAGGACACAGATGAGTCAGTTATCTTTCAGACATAGGTCTATGAACTATTAGCTGAACATATCACCATTTCTATCTCTGATGACTTTTTATCCTCTTGGGCAACTTCTTTCAAACTCTTACTGCTCACTTTGGTGGTTTGAGTAAATGAAGCACAATATATAAAAACTGGATGGGAGCCTAGGGATGAATCAATTTTATTAAAGAAATCTTTCAACAAAAAGAAAAACACAGAGATGCTTCTGGGTTTTACTTTTTTTTTTTTTTTTTCCTTTGGAGGGGACCAGGAGTAGTGAAGCTGGCCTATGTAGCTTCAGGGCATTTGTGTAAAATTCTCCCGAGAGATCCATGATAGTTTTAGTGATCCTCCAAGCACAGTTTGAAAACAAAAATCTAGTGCAGTCTTACTTTTATAAAATCTAAAGTTAAGTGGCTTGTACATGTTCATTTTGGTAGCAGTATTTTTCTAACAAGTTGTCTTTTGCTACTAATCTCCTCTTTATAACCTTCATTGAAATGGACTATCTACCACATGTGTTCTCCATTATTCAGATCACTTCCCATCACTCCTGAGTGACTTATGCACCAAAATATCATATATATATATACATATATATATATACACACACACATATATATATATATCTGAAAATAAATACATAACAGGCAACAGACTGCATACCCTACCAAGCAACTCTGGCTGTAGGTCAATCTGAAATTTCCTCAGCAATGATAATCACAACTCAGGCTGAGTCTTTCTTCAGATAGTAACCTTAATGTATCTTAAGCACTGGACATTCTGAGATTCAGCCCAAGACTTTTGTTTTTGTATATATAAATGCTCAGATACTAAATAAGAATGGAAACTTCATCTTGACTCACAGGGTCAACTCCAGTCTATTGGCAATGATTGCAGAGAGCTGTTGTAGTTTGCTGCGGCCATTGCTATTGCTCTTATTGTGGATTTTTAATGAAAATGATAAGGCAATATTCAGATTTACCAGAAAAGACTTTCATGACTAGGTCACAAAGTCTTAAATGAGCTCTAGAATTTTAAGAAACTCTATAACACAAACCATAATATCATATAACTGTCTCTGCCAAGTAGCTACAACAAGCTCTCTGAACTTCCTCAGTGCTTACTGGCTTCACATTAGTTACTCCTGTTTGATTCCCGTCTCTCTTTGTTTTAATTTTTTGTCCGAGTAGTGATGCTTTTTCCATTGAGTTTTAGTACATTTAGCTGATAGAACTTTTGTAGACTAACTTCTTGACTCTAAAACTTGGTATTCAACTACTTTGTGCATTAGAGTAACATGTGAATGCTTTTTAAAATATACATTTCCAAAGAATCTTTCATATTAGATTCATGATGGGGCTTGAGATTTTACATTTTTCAAAATTTTCTAAATAGAGTGTAATGTAAAAAAAATTAAGAACTGCTACTATAAGCCATATTTTTTTGAAAGCTTCCTCAAATTCAAGAATTTTGAAATTCTTTAGCTGCCAGTGAGAATCTGAACAATTTTAAAGCTAGAGCAGAAATCATGTCTTACCAACCTTTCTAAACTTAAACGTTAATATAGCCATGCTTCACTTATATCAACTAACTAGAAAACGTAGTAAAGCTCTATGTCACCCGAAATTGATGATATCCCGTTGCCAAGAATACATTTAAAGATATATACCCATATATTACTTTCATGGTATTTGTACAGTAATTTGAAATGACTATAAAATTCATTATGGTGGTAGAGACTCAATACATGTCTTTTTAAGTGAAAGAAATAACTGTGACCTAGTAACGGTAAGACCAGACTTATTTTGATAAATAAACAGGAATATGCAGTTAAAATAGTCCTATAAAAAATTATCTAAGCAGTAGCAGATGAATTTACCCAAAATCCATGTAAAAACAGAAATAGTAATGAGACAAAACAGCAATAAAAATGAACATTTATGACAAAACTGGGTAACAGAATATCCCCAGAACTCATAATACAAGCAAATAGGAACAAACTACTGAAAATACATGAGTTCTTTGAGTACCTGAAAAGAAGAAAGTAAAAGGGACAAATGAGATATCTAATGTACATAAGAATATGATAATCTCAAAATGCCAATGGGAATTTGCTGAAAAGGATGGTAGGTCAATTTGAAAACAGTAACTGAACATGGAATAATTTTTCACACTCCAGTAATGAGTGAAGAGTCTGCATTCTGGTCCCCAACTATTCTTAAAATTGTACCCACAGGTTCCTTCCCAGGTTATAGCACAACGTAGAAAAGAAATTGAGAATAATAAGAAAAGACAGAAATTAAAATGAAGGTCCAAAGAAAAGCAAGACTGACTAATGGAGCCAGATAAAACTCATAAAATAAAAATTAATATTTTTAAAAGGTACTCAGTGCAAGAAGGAGCTCATTTTTGTTAGAAAGGCAACCTTGAACCTTTCTTCTCTCTAAAGTTTCAACAAACAAATTTTATAAAACAAACACACCAGAAACATTATGATACAATAAACGACAATAGGAATCAGAATGATATTCCTATAGACAATAGAAACAAGACTGAAAAATATACTCAAAAATAAGACTAAAGCTACAATGAACTATTTTTAAAATCAGCTTTAAAAAACAACAAAAATAATGATTAGAAAAACTCAGACATGAGTTAACAGAATTCAGAAAAGAATTGGAGATACAATTTAAGAGTCAATAACCGAAAAGTAAATTTTAAAAAAGAAAAAGAAAAAAGACTGGATAAACACAATAATGCCTTGAAGCAAATAGAAGCTATATTAGGGTTCTCCAGAGAAACAAAGTGTATGTATACACACACACACACACACACATATATATCCACACACAGACATATTAATTTATATATACATTTATATTAATTTATATATACTATATATATTTGGGCTCATGTAGTTATAGAGACTGAGAAGTCCCATTATCTGCCATTTGAAAGTTGGAGACCCGGTAAAGTTGGTGGTATTGTTTCAATTCATAAACAAGGGCTTGTCGACTAGGAACCAGGTGCACTGATGATATGAATTATAAGTCAAGAAGAGATAAACTAACTCTTCATGATTTATGTCCATAAGAATGCCAACATTCTATCAAAACTCAGTGGCTAATGCTTATAATCACAACCCTTAAGAGGACAAGCAGAGGATTCCTTGAGCCCAGAAGTTTGAAACCAGCCTGGGAAACATAGCAAGACCTCATCTCCACAAACAATAGAATAAAATAAAATTAGCCAGGCATGGTGCCATGTGCCTGTAGTCCCAGCTACTTCAGAGACTGAGATAGATGGATTGTCTGAGCCTATGAGCTCATGGCTGCTGTGAGCTATGAACATGCCACTGCACTTTAGCTTGGGTGGCAAAGTGAGACTCCAATTAAAAAGTAAACAAACAAAAACAAGTAACATTTCAGTTATCTGCTTAAAGGGGGTGAGGCAATGTCCAGAAGGCTTTGGAATACATAAGATACAGTTTAGTCATAAACCTCTACATTTGAATTCCTGAGAACCAGAAGACTGATGGTGAAAGCTCAAGTTTGATAACAGGAGAAGATTGATGTTCCAGCACAGGAGTCAAAGTGTAAAAGCTCCTCTCTTCCACATTTTTGTTCTATTCAGGCCCTTGACAATTTGGATGATGTGTACTCATACTGAGGAGGATAATCTTATTTAATCATTTCACTGATTCAAATGCTAATCTTTTCGGAGAATACACTAACTGCCACACCCAGAAATAATGTTCAACTAGAAGTTTTTTAAAAGAATAGTTTTCAAATTTGAAAATATATATAAAGAAATAAAATGTATTTGAGAGAAGGAGACAGAAATAGTTAATGAAGGTCCAAAATTCAAATAATAGGAAACTTTGAAGAATAAAACCAAACTAAAGAAGCAGAAGAAATAATAAAAAGAATTAAGGAAATAATCCCACAATGATAAAAAGTTGAAGCCATCTATTAAAACAGTATATGTATGCTTGAAACTATTGATCCAGATGAACAAACACACACACACAAAATAAAAAAAATTATGACAAAGATGGAAGAAGATAGCATTTATTTTTCTTCTTTATTTTTCTCGTTATTTCAAAGATGTGGGATACAATTCAGGTTTAGGTCTACAAATCTACAGCCCAGGAGAGCATGCCAGCAAGATAGATTCAAACTATTTTTTTTTTTTTGAGTTGGAGTCTCACTCTGTCACCCAGGCTGGGGTGCATTGGCACACTCACAACCACCACAGTCTCGACCTGCTGGGTTCAGGCTATCCTTCCACTGCAGCCTTTCAACTAGCTGGAACTATAGGCATGCGCCACCATGTTTGGCTAATTTTTCTTGATTTACTGGACAGACAAGGTCTCACCAAGATGCCTAGGCTGCTCTTGAATCCCTAATTCTCTTCTTGCCTCAGCCTCCCAAAATGCTAGGATTACAGGTTTGAGCCACCGTGCCTGGCCTACTATTTTTTTTTTTTTAATGAGCATGAGCAAAGGAAACCCAACGAAATCAAAAACAAAATTTTAACTGTCTTAAGAATTATAATTATTGATACTATAATTAGAATTGTTATTCAGAGACTATTTTATGCAAAATGATATAAAGTAAATACATAATTATTAGATATTCTATTTTTTATTATTCCCATTACCCTTGAGAACTCAGATTCTCTGTATAAAGGTAATGTAACATAGAAGAAGTTAAGTTGAAAACTTTAGTCCTGGGCAACCCCTCCATGTCTCCTCCCACTGTGAGAGGATTTTTGTCCTCTCAATAAATCCTGCTTCCCCCCCCGCCAAAAAATATATATATATATAACTTTCATCTTGAATTTGAATTGGAAATATCAATCTGAACTTGGTGATGTGTGAAAAATAGAAACCTGGAGGAAATGAAATCATCTCCCTCCCCTTAGAAAGGAAATAGTAACAATTAAATTTCTCTTAAATTCTCCTCAAGAAAGAACAAGTAATTTTTATTTTATTTAATATTGATTTTTCGACAGATGGTGAGTTGAGGTACCTTTTGTGGATTTGAAGTTCATAATGTGGAAGAAAAAGACTTTTCATTAAAGGAGAGAATTCTGAGGAGGTAAAAAACACTGGGTCCCTGGCTGTGAATGTCCAGACTCCATCTCTGAGGTTTTCTTCTTGGTTCACCTTTGACTTCAGAAGTTTCAGGCCCAGGAGACAAAAGTAAGCATCCTTGTGATGAGGGCCATCACAATGCTCAGATCCACTGATGAATCGGAGACAAATCCTGCACTTACGGTCACAACTCTTTTGGCCAAAATGTCTGCCATTCAGTGAGCTGGGAATTCACTGCACTCCTGCTTGTGGATCTCACTTATTGAAGGTGTAGTCTTTATTTGAGTGGAAACATTGCAGCTCTTGAGATGAAACATTTGACTATCCAAAGAAGAAGCTGCCCTGGAGACTTGTAAATCTTCAGGTATTTTTCAAGGGGGTAGTGTTGTAGAGGAGCACCACGTCCATCTTTGGACAAAAGTGAGCACCTTAGGAAACTCTGAATTGACAACAGAAAATAGTTTGTACTCCCATACCAGTGGAAATGGCCAGTGCTGGGTCAGGAAGAGGTGAATTAATTCAGTGTAAGGTCATGTTTTTTAGAAAACTACCAATACTTCAGCTACAATGTCTGAGGGGATTAAGCAATATCTAGGAGGATTTAGAAAATAAAAAAAAATGTAGCCCTAAAGTTGATTTCAAGGCAACTGGGAGCTTTGAGTATGATAATTTATATAATTGGGTGGATGATACCATCTTTTTTGAAAGTTAAAAACTTTGGACATATTTTGAAAAGAATCTTAGACTGGGTTCACAACAGTTGCAGGGCTTTGTGCTCAAAAGGGCTTTCACTAAGTTCTGTAGGTTACATAGTTCCAAATTCTTGGAAAGAGTAAACTGTAAATGTCAGTCTGATTTTCTTTCTTTCTCTCTTTCTTTCTTTCTCTCTCTCTCTCTCTCTTTCTCTCTCTCTCTCTCTTTCTTTCTTTCTTTCTTTGTTTCTTTCGAGTTGGAGTCTCACTCTGTCACCCAGACTGGAGTGCAGTGGCTGCTCCCGACCACCGCAGCCTCCACCTGCTGGGTTCTGGCAATCCTTCCACTTCAGCCTTCCAAGCAGCTGGAACTACAGGTGCGCGCTACCACACCCGCCTAATTTTTGATTTATTGTAGAGATGAGGTCTCCCCAAGTTGCCCAGGTGGGTCTCGAACCCACGGGCTCAGGCAATTCACTCACCTCGGCCTCCCAAAACGCCAGATTACAGGCGGAGCCACCGAGCCCAGCTTAGTCTTATTTTCAATACCCCATGTTATGGGGCTGGACAGTAATCCAGCTGGACAGTGTGAGCTTTGGACAGTAATCTCATCCTTGTAGAAAGCTAGAATGCAAAAAAGGAGAGAAGAGATAACCAATGCTATAAACTTGGCTTACACAATTGAAATTAAAGAGTAGAATATATTTAATGGGCCAAGGACACAATGGGACTTACTCAAGACTAGCAAAGTAAAGTGATAAGGGCTCCTGAGATTCATTTTAGGCTTTACCTGCTGGTGGAAACAGGGCTTCTAACAAATTGACTCTCTCTCATGGTCAGACTGGTACAGAGATTAGGTGTGACTCAGACTGCAAATAATGAGTGTAAACTTTTCCAAGATATGAACTATGTCATCTTCTATGAAGATGATGAGTGCAAAATTTTCCAAAAAATTGGCTGCATCTTATTCTTCCATACATTCCCGGATGAGAGTATGATGCCTAGCACAAAGACCGTCAGGAGTAAATGGAACCAAACTGAAGTGTAGATCAAAACCTTTAGTGGCTATTGATCTGTGGTTTTGTTATAGACAGAAACTTTCTAGATATACAGGACAGTCTTATTTATCCCACTTATATAAGCAAGAAAAGTATGTTTTAATGGACTAAGGGGTCCAGTCATATTTGCTTCAGTGTTACAAGTCAGGACCAAAATTCAGGTTTCCAGATTCCAGTTCAGTTCTGTCATGCTGTTTCTTAAATTAATAAAGTTTTAATAAGCTGAAATTGTATCCACAATGTTTTTTTTTTTTTTAGTTATGATTCACTGGCCTTTGAAGAAAAATCTCAGTGGAGGTGAGATTTATGCATCATAACCAGGAAAAACTGTGTCTTCATTTCTGATTATTTCAGTCTTCCAAGATAAAATAAGGAGGTAAATGAGCTATACGATGTTGCCTTCACTTCATTGTCTTTCATTACTGAGCAATTCAAACCCATGAACTTTTCTAGGTTGGAATATTTCCAGAATATGGGAACAAGATATAAGTATTTTTTAAAGCCTAGGTTTTATCATTTTGACATATTAATCAATTAAAACAATAGGCCCCAGCAATTTCTATTTCATTATTGGGCATTACCTATCCTTCAAAGATATAGTCTTTCTTTTACACTGCTTAAGATTCTGCCTAGTGAATTGAACAACTGAATAATTATACAGCTAGTTGAATCAAGATAGACTATTGATCTACTTAATATTGTCTGAATATTAATAATATTAATAAAATAAAATAGATTAAATAATCAGATTTAATCTAATATATTAGATTAAATCTGATTGAGAGCCTGGAGTCTATTTGGCTATGCAAGAAATCTGATAAAATTTATAATTCTAAAAGTTGTGTTTCCACTGATGACAGAATGTAATTCTTTCCTGAAGAGGTCTGTTTTCATGTAGAAATAGACTAAAGTTAATCTGAGCCAGCCTTCCTTCTAAATTAGAGATGGGAACTTTGGTTGTATAATGGAATCACTCAAGAAGTTATTAATAGGCAGGGATCCAGTCCACACATTAGACCAATAGCATAAGAATCTCTTGAGATGTGACCCTGGAATCAGTATTTAAAAAAAATGTTTACAGATGATTCTAATAGGCAAACAAGATAAATAATCGTTCTACTATCTTTGACAGCAGAAACTTTAGGCTTTCTTACTCTTTTCCAAATGAGCATTTTTATTTCCATGTCATTGGTAAATCTATGGACAATTGCTTAGATGTGCTCGATTTGTCCCTAGAATGATAGGTCAAGTCAGTCAAAACAATAGCCCCCAAATTCATCTCTGCCCCCAAATTCACCTCACTCTCTTCCTCTCCTGTTTATAAGCTACCTTTAATACAATTCTCTCACCACCAGGACTAAAGGATACTTATATTCTCCACATAGACCAGGATTCTAGCCACTGCCCTTGCAAGATCCATTAGTTTTGTGACTTGATTTTTGGACTTCACTGTAGCTTGCCCTTTCTATTATATCCCCTTTTGCCTCTGAACATCCTGTTCTTTCCTCATGTTTACCAGCAGAGAAACCTAATTCCTGGACCTGACCATGCAATTGGCATTCACCTGACTCCTTATGGGAAATTGAGCAAGGTCAACCCAGTCCAAATTCAAGGAACTCTTTAGAAATCTAGCAAAACTCATGAAAGACAACCTACTTTAACAGATGACTTTTACGAAAGCAATTTTCAAATTTTCTTTGACATCTTACTTGAATAAAGAAAACAGCCACGTCCTTGCCGGCCACTCATAATTAATTAAAGCTTTGAGGGTTCTAATTCTATAGCTTTTAAAAAAATGAAGTCAAACTGAGAGATTCCTGAGACAGTATGTTCTTTCCACCGTAAGTCAAACCTCCAAGACTATCATCCAGACATGCCAGACCTTAAATATCACAAGCTGTTGTAAAACAGAAGGAGATAAGGACAGAAGGAACTGACCCTTATGTTGGGTGTCTAAAATGGCAATCACGTATAATTCAGTATAGTGATTCCAAATTAGGGTAGTATTTGGAGGTATTTGTGAAGTTGCTGTCATGCTTGATGATGTCTTATGTTTTCATCATTTCACTGTTGTAAAAAGTATCACTCAAGGATTAATGTGCAGAAAGACAGAGCCCTCCTTGGTGAATCTGTTGTGAGCAGTGCCCCCAAGGTGTACCTGGAAACATGGTTGCTGGTGTCAAGATCTTTCCTCAGATAAGATAGGAAAAGAGTACATGGTGGAAGTTCCTCAGCCAAATGGAATATGACTGATTACATGACTCCCCAACCCCCACTAGAACAGGCATACAAAGCAGGAAAGAACACCACAGGTCCAATATTATTAATTCCAGGTCAAATTAGGTGACTAAGTCTATATTGTCCTCAGTGCCTTGACATTATTTCAGTCCAGCCAGGGAAGACCATGCAAGATCGGTGCCTCAATGACACCTATTGATAGATTGAGATCATAATTATTCCTTGAAATAAGTTTTAGCTTGTCTTCCCTTCCTACCCCCCCCCCGCCGCCGCCCGCCACATTCATACAAATTTTGACTGGCCCTATGTGAATATGAACAGATTTCCTTGGAAACACATACGGAAATGGAATAGTATTAACATTTAGTTAAGATCATATGTGTCAGACATTTCTAGATACATTAGTGATATCATACTATTTAATCCTAGGAGAGAACCTCTGTGCAAAGATATTTCCATGCTACACATGAAAATAATGAAACATAGAGGTTAACGGTTTTCCCAAAATCAAAAGAATTTTAAATACAAGGGTCAAATTTAAATACAGAAATGAAATGATACAGGAAAACATCTTGAAGTTAAAAAAAAGAAAGCATATATCTACTATACAGCAGTTTAAATTTTTTGCATAGAACAAAATTAAAGACTTTGAGATTATATACAGCCAAATTAATAGTGAGTGAAATTACAGGTGATAATATTTTTATTGAATTTTATTTAATTATTAAAGTCAACATATATTATTTGTATAATTTTAAAATTATTGAAAAACCAGCACTGCCTAATTAAAACTAAGATACTTTTTTTATACTACTCTATGTGACACAGGACTTGACATGAATTTATATAAGCTTTCTAAATATAGTTTTAATATCCTTTAAGAAACTCTTGCCCAGAAAAAGAGAAGTTACAATACCTTTATTGTCCACTCTAGAAAATTCCTAAAGATTCATCAACTTTCAACAGAAAACATCTCATAATAGTTATAACCTCAAGACTTTTTGAATACATTGCCTCAAAGTCTCCATATTTCTGTGTCCACTGACAATAAGTAATTATATCATGATTCTTATCCAGTTCTAACCAAGACTCTGCATGAAAGAACTGTCTTAAATCAGACTAAAATACAGGGGAAAATAAATCTCACTTTGCCCTTCTGCTTTGGAAAGACTGCTAAGACTATGCTGAATTAAAGCAACTCTTTATCATAAAAAGGAAATAAACTAAGCTTTATCTCAGTCATACATTTCTTTTCTATCATAGAAATTTATTATTATTATTACTTGTTTGTTTTGTTTTGTTTTTGAGTTGGCGTCTCACTCTGTCACTCAGACTGGAGTGCAGTGGCCGCTCCCGGCCACCGCAGCCTTGACCTGCTGGGCTCCGGTGATCCTTCCACCTCAGTCTTCCAAGTAACTGGAACTACATGTGCGTGCTACCACGCCCCGCTGATTTTTTGATTTATTGTAGAGATGAGGTCTCGCTGCCCAGGCGGGTCTCAAACCCGCGGGCTCAGACAATCCACTCACCTCAGCCTCCCAAAGGCGTGGGATTATAGGCTGAGCCACCGAGCCCGGCCTATTATTATTATTTTTTAATATTTAATTTTATTTTAATGATGTAGGGTATGAGTCAGGATTAGGTTCATAAATAATCTATATGCAGGTGAAGTTTGGGCCTCCAACTGGACCTTACTTCTCCTGGTTTAGTCAGATACTCTTTATTTGTTACATCCACCCCTACATCCTCCCTCCCCTGGTAGTGTCCCACTGTTGCCTATGCCTTCCTTGTGCTATTGTGAGCAATGTTCAGGTCACACTTATGAGTGAGAACATGTGGTATTTTGTTCTTTGTTTCTGTGATCGATCACTAAGAATGATTGTCTCTAACTACATCCAATTTGCTGAGAAGACCATAATTGTGTCCTTCTTTATGGCTGTGCAGTATTTCATTGTGCATATGTACACATTTTCTTTATCTAGTCTACTTTCAGTGTGTAGTAGGATTTGTTCCATTTTTAGAAATAATAATGATTTAGAAAAATAGCATTTAATAGAATTGTGAACAAAAATGATTTCTTTTCATTAATATTAAAATAATAGAGCATATTTTATTTTTTTCATTCATTTTAGTCTAACTACGCTAAAGAATTATTTCGTGAGCAAAGAAAATGTGAGCATGACTATTGTCTCAAAACAATTAATGAAATCAAGCAGATTAGAAACCAACTAGTTTTTAAGAGTTTATTACTAAAAAAGCAAAACAACAGCTGAAACTAAAGGAAGCTGAAAGTTTGAGATTTAAGACAACCTTAGGACCATGAAAATGCACAGGTAACTAGTGAACTAATAAAGAACCTCTGGTCTAAGGAAGGCATTACCCTAAGGCATAGTGTAAATATGGTTACAAAGAATGATGGACAGTCATGATTTCCAAGAAGTTGGAGTCAGGAACTACATTAAAAATGTGAATGTACAACAGCTAGTCCTGGGGAGCAGAATCTATTCTCCTATACCTAAGGAAGAGTCCTCAAAAGCTGTCTACCTTAGCAGAAATTTTCCAACTTTCCATGAACCAGTGACAGCTATATGTCTGAAGTCTCAGGACTTTTTGTTACTATAGAGTAACTGTAGCACTTTCTCATAGATACTTTTAATGGTTAAAAAGATTGCATACATTAAGCTCATTGTACCTTGCATAAAAACATTACTATCTAAATGTTTGCTATTATTTCAAACTAACTAGGTAAGTTCTTAAGAAGAATTGAGAAGTCAACAAATTTTGCCATTTTCCTCCAACTCCTTTGAAATACTTCATTGTTTTCCCGTGGATCCAGGTGCCAAACCACTATGATAGAGGCATTAGAGATTACTTTACGTTTACTTCTCTTAAGTCTATGTATGACAGTACTTAGTTCATAGTTAGATGTTACAAGGGTTAAGGCACCTTATTAGATGACGACCATATTAGGATTCTAATCAAAATTTGGAAGAGTGAAAAAGAAAAATAGGCATCTTTTCTTGCATAATCTCTTATTAGTTGACTGCATTACATTATCAAAAAGTATCAGGAAAAGGAAGGATTAATATCAGGAAAAATGCCGCAATCAAGAAGCCACTAAACTTTCACCATTAATCTAAAGACATTGGTCTTCATAGACATTGGTCTTCTCATCTTCTCTTTCATGCTTGACAAATTATGACATTCAATTGATGTCTTAAAGCTTGGGTCTTTTCCTTTACAATGAAAGCTACAAAACACTGCTCAAAGAAATCAAGGATGACATAAACAAGTGGAAAAATATCCCATACTCATGGATTGGAAGAAACAACATTATAAAGATGTCCATCCTACCTAAGGCAATCTACAGATTTAATGCAATACCCATCAAATTACCAGCAACATTCTTCTCAGACCTAGAAAAAACAATACAGGAATTCATATGGAAACACAAATGACCAAGAATAGCCAGAACAATCCTCAGCAAAAAAAACCAAAAAACAAAAAACAAAGCAGGTGGTATCACACTACCAGACTTCAAACTTTACTATAAAGCTACAATAATCAGAAGAGCTTGGTACTGGTACAGGAACAGCCATGTAGACCAATGGAATAGAATTAAGATTTCAGAAGCAAAACCTCAATTTCTCAACCAACTCATCTTCGACAAAGTCTCCACCATTCACCAATGGGGAGAGGAGAACCTATTCAGTAAATAGTGCTGGGAAAACTGACTGACCACATGCAGAAGACTCAAAAAAGACCCCTATCTATTCTCATACACAAAAATTAACTCTAAACAGATAAGAAACCTAAATGTAAAACCTCAAACCATAGGAACCTTAGAAAATGCAGGGCACACCCTTATGGAAATTGGAACTGGCATCCAATTCCTGAACAAAACCTGAAACCCACAGGCCATAAGAGATAAGATAGACAATGGGACCTCATTAAACTGACAAGCTTCTGCAAAGCCAAGAAACCATCAAGAGAGCAGGGAGACAGCCTACAGACTGGGAAAAAGTATTTGCCAACTCCAGGTCTGACAAAGGCTTAACATCTTGGATCTACAAGGAACTCAAATGTGCTGAAAAGAAAAAACAAACAACCCCATTATAAAGTGGGCAAAAGATATGAACAGACACTTCTCAAAGGAAGACCTCTGAGCAGCCAACAGAAGCATGAAGAAATGCTCAACTTCACCACTCATCAAGGAAATGCAAATCAAAACCACACTGAGATACCACCTAGCTCTAGTCAGAATGGCAATTATCAATAACTCAAAAAATAACAGTTGCTGGAGAGGGTGTGGTGAAAAGGGAACACTTCTACACTGTTGGTGGGAGTACAAACTAGTGCAACCTTTGTGGAAAACAGTGTGGAGATTCCTAAATGCTCTAAATATCTACCTTCCATATGACCCCGCAATCCCCCTACTGTGAATATACTCTGAAGAACTCAAATCACACTCTATAAAAAAGATACCTGCACACATATGTTTATCGCAGCATTGTTCACAATAACAAGAACCTAGAACCAACCATGCTGTCCATCAAAAGAGGACTGAATTTTTAAAATGTGGTACATATTTAGAATCTTTAGGGAATTTAAACAACTCAACATGAATAAAAAATATCAAAACGAGGGCAAAGGATATTGAATAAACGGTTCTCAAAAGAAGATATACAAGTGGTCAATAAATATATAAAAAAATGCTCAACATCACTAATTATCAGATAAATGCAAATTGCAACCACAATGAGATATCATTTTACATCAGTCAGAATAGCTATTAATAAAAAGTAAAAGAGTAACAGATGTTGGCATGGATGCAGAGAACGCTCATACACTGTTGATGAGATTGTAAACTAGTTCAACCTCTATGGAAAACAGTGGAGGTTTCTCAAAGAACTAAAAATAGAACCACAATTTGATTCAGCAATCTCACTACTAGGTATCTATCCCAAGGAAAATCAAGTAACATAAAAATAATACCTGGACTCATATGTTCATTGCAGCACTAGTCACAATTGTAAAATCATGGAACCAACCTAAGTACCCGTCAACAATTGACTGCATAAAGAAAATGAAATGTGGTATATGTATGCCATGGAATACTATGTAGGCATAATAAAGAAAAAAATAATAATGTCCTTTGCTGCAACATGGATGGAGCTGGAGAATACACTAAGTGAAAAAACTTAGAAATGAGAAATCAAACACCACATATTCTCACTTATATATGGGAGCTAGGACACTGGGGACACTGAAAAAAGGGAGGTGGGAATGACAGTTAGGGTTCAGAAGTTACCTATTTTGTATAAGGTTCACCATCTAGGGATTTGGTCATATGAAGCCCAATCTCCAATTGTACACATGATGTCTGTATAACAAACATTCACTTGTACCCCTGAATTTAAATTTTTTTAAAGAACACAAATGTTAAAGAATGTATATGAAAGCACAAAGATAAAAGATGATATATGACTTTACAAAAACAAAGTTGTCTGATTAAGCTGGAATTCTGGGTACATGCCCAAGAATGTTATGGAGTACGTAAAAATAGAAGTTGCTATCAGTTGATCAAGCCAGGCATGCTGCAGTCTCAAGACCTTTTTGATTACTTTTCTCTCTGCCTGAAATTCTTCATCTCATACAAGTAGACATGTATCTATCATCACCTCCTCAGAGACACCTTGTTTGACTATTCTTTCTAAAATAAAGCCGTCTCTTACTACATATAACCTATTCTGTTTTATTTTTTATTATAATCTGAGCTATCTTACATAGTATTTTAGTTTGTTTGTTTCTTGTTTTGCTCACACTGGAATGTAAACTTCCTGCAGGCAGAGAGTCTTCTGTTTGCTTTATAGACTGTGTGTGTCTTCAAGGTCAATGACAGGCACATAACAGTAGCTCACAGTTATTGAACATGTGAGATTATATTTGTGACTCTGAGGGTAGGAGAGAATTTTTTGATTAGATAGAAAACGTCCAAACTATGAAGTAAAAGATTGGCAATATTGAAATACAAAAAACATCTTAAATATAATAAAAGTCAAGTTACAATTTCAGAGAAGATATATTTTACTTATGTAATTAAATATACATAAAAGATTCCATAAAATAAAAATGAAAAGGCAAAAGAGGCAGCAAGGGAAAAACTGAAGCAGTTTATGAGCAGGTCATTCACAAAAGGAAACAAAACATCTATAAACATAAAATGTTGAACTTCACTAGTAATCAGGGAATTTAAATTAAAACTCTTTCACTAACATATGGGAACAGTATAGATAGATGACAGATAGATAGATAGACAGACAGACAGACAGACAGATGAGGGATAGATGAGTGATAGGTGGATAGATAAAAGCATTGACAACAACATGGAAAAACCCTTGTACTTGCAGAAAACTGTTTAACTGGTACAGCTACCTATCTGTGTATCCTTATGAAATTCCAGCATAATAGCACAAACTTATGAGTGTAAGAATATGTATTGGAGCATCTTTCATTATTTTAAAGTATTGGAAGTCATTTAAATGTTCAAAAAGAAAAAAATAGGGTCTATTCATGTTCATGTGATGAAACAAAAACATTCAAACAAACAAAAAAAGTAAGAATTCATTAAATTGATGAACAGTGTTCTAAGTCACATTTATAAAAGATCAAGAACCAGAACATGTTACCCTATTTCCCAGACTTCCTCCAGCACTCTAAGGACATTTTGTCCTCAATAAATTCAACCAATTTTTTGAAGTAGATGAATAATGTCTTATTCAGAATGTCATTTTTGAATACTTAAATATCTGAAAACATGCTACTGTATATTTTATCAGTATATAAATATATGGTAAAGTTATAAAAAAATTTTAGCAAAAAATAAGTTAAAAAGTCTTATCATGGTTATCTGTGGGAAGAGAGAGGTAAATGAGAACATGGAGGAAGACATATGGCGCCTGTTTCTTAAGCAAGAGAAATGAAAAAAAATAGGAGTTTTGTATACATAGTTGCTTCATTTTAATACTTGCTGAACTTTTCAGTCAGTTGGAAATACTTCATTATATGTGTATATGTACATATAAATGTTATTATAAATATGATTTATACTGACATAAGATATTACTAAAACACAATTGAAATAGTATGTCGTGTCCAGTCTCTTAAACCCCCTTAAATTCCTGCGACTATCTGATATAACCTGGAGTCATGTTTGTAGCTGATTCTTTTAAACACTTCCTATATTCATATTTGTACTTAGGTCTTTAACCACTTCCCTGTGCATTGAGGGCACTATGGCCTTCAACCCTGTCTGAGTAAAAATCTAATGCCCTCCTATTTTGGTAGACTCTACAAAGAGCTATAAAGTCAATTACCTAATAATGTGGTATGCAAAGTGATGGTATTACATTCTTGTCCCTAAACAGTCTTCTTCCTGATGCTTAAAATACAAGTACTGTTTCATTCCTATAAGGTTCATATCACTCTCTTCATTCTTCTACATTGAAATGCAAATTATTCTGTGTAGGATTTGCATTTTAATTAATCCCCTAATACTTTAGTTAATGAGTTTATCTAAGACTGTCTTCTGACAGAAAGCTACAAGACTAACTGAAAGGACTTTTGATCATTTGGGGGAAGTGTAAGACATACATGTGTTACTAAAAATAGGGAAGAAAGGTACACATTAGGGACTGAATTATACGATTTACTCTAGTGACTTGACAGTCTCACAGAAAGCTGGATTGAATACATCATTTACTTTACTTTTGTTATATTTTAGTTATATAACTTGTCACTCTTGCTCAGAAGGACCTGACCTACTCACTTGCCCAATAAACTTAACATATATATGTGTAGAAAGAAAGCCCTATTCTTATAACCTTACTGATACCCTCACCAGTTAATTTAACAATTTAATGTTATTGTGATGGAATTTCAATATCCTGGGCTAAAACTCCTTCTGTATTTATTTTAATAAAATCTTCTAAATTCTTTGAGCTTCCAAAGTTTTTGAATTCTACAAAACAATAATATCTGTGTATTCATTGATTGAGATCAGGATGAAGAAGCTTATTTTGAAAGCACCTTGTAAAATATAAAGTGAACCACATATATATAATATATATTAATTAGGATGTTTGTCATTTGTTCCTTTTAAATGAACTCAAACAAAAGAGGCAGTTGTTTGCTCACATTGGTAGAAATTCCAAGTCTTATTGGTTCAATTCTATCAGAATTTTAGTTGTATTTCTCTATTATTCAGGTACTGCCTCTCCATTTTCTGAATGCTAGCTTCATTCTCAACTTTGTGCCCTCATGGTCACAAAGAAGTTTTCAAAAGCAAATCAGCTCATTTTCTTTCTCAATAATTTTAGAGAGTGTGGAGAGAGGAGAACAAATACAATAAACATTAAATATGTTTCTGAGTGTAATGCTGATTGCCTATTATTGAAGTTCCATGACTATCTCTGTGGCCAGAGGAGTGTCACAACACTGATAGTTGTAGGACTTCGCCATCACTGGGACAGGAGGGATGATATTGCCTAGGCTGTCTTAGGTCAACCAGAACTGGCCTCTGTGAATGGGGTGAATCCCAACCATATTATGATGAGGGTGCTTGAAAGGTTCTCTCTTATAATCATGCACCAATAGGCAGAGTATTTTATTTATTTCATTAAAATGTACTATACAACTATTATTACCATTATTATTATTGTTATTTATACTACGTTACCATTGTTCTTTCTACCATGATTACAATGTCTTTCTAGAATTTGAACAGTAATTACAGATAAACAGCATCGTCACTATTTTTCAAGAACAGTTAACATGCATTTTCTCTAATTTCATTACAAAGTAATGCCTCACTATCAGTATGTGTTAGAATTTTTTTTAACTCAAAATAATTTTGTTTTTCCTCCATTTTAAAAATTAATCATTGGGACATATTATGAAGATATCTTTCCATGAGAGTCAAAGCAATTATTTCCAAACTAACCTTGCCTTCTCTTTTCATGGACTGATGGCCAGTCAATTTGTCTTGAAAATTCAATGAAACTGATGTGATAAACAAAGTCAAAATGAGCAAAGTAGAGAAATACATACTGTAATTTGCAGAATCTACAAGAATCAAATCTGTTTTTATTCAACCAAATTCCTAATACAATAAAAGAATCAATTTTGCAATTTTTAGAGGGTGATTCAAACAGACTTCTGGTTTTATGGTGCTCAAAGTACTATCATAATCCCTTCCTAAAGTGAAATTCTATGATTCTATAAAGTTAAGTGCAGGGATTATGGGATGACCCCTTTGAGATCTAGCCAAGATATGCCCACCTCGCTCTATTTTATTTTCAGAGAGAGCATATAAAACTACCTTGAAGCCAGGCTCAGTGGCTCAGCCTGTAATCCTGTGCCTTTGGGAGGCTGAGGTGAGTGGATTGCCTGAGACCGCAGGTTCGAGACCCACCTGGGCAACTTGGAGAGACCTCATCTCTACAACAAATAAAAAAATTAGCCGGGCATAGTAGCACACGCCTGTAGTTCCAGCCACTTGGAAGGCTGAGGTGGAAGGATGGCTGGAGGCCAGCAGGTCGAGGCTGCGGTGGCCAGGAGCATGCCACTGCACTCCAGTCGGGGCGACAGAGTGAGACTCCAACTAAAAAAAAAAATAAATAAATAAATAAAATAAATAAAAAATAAAACTACCTTGAAACATTCTATTGTCTTATTATTTTTAATCTAATCAACTACATTAAACTTAGTACACTAATTAATTAGGCAATTGCCTTGATTAAGCATACAAAGATACAAAAACTACCGCCTCTTCTCTTTTGGAGCCCAAAACATAGCTAGCAATAACAGAACATCTGCTTTAAAAGTCACAAATTGTATAAAATTATTAGAGCTTTATGCAAGAGTTTGAAAGAAGACCACCAGGACCAAAACTTTCTGAAGAAAAGAGATAATACTGAGAGCTAGGACTGTCAAAACAGCTTTTGTGAAAGTTACAAAGCTTTAGGTAGCCGTCACCAAATAGGAAATACTACAGTAAGAAAATAAGAGCCTAGAGAATAATTTGGGTAACGATTTATTATGTGCAGAAGCACAGAGTTAGCAACGTCCAAGATGTGTTTCAGAGATGAATTTAGAAGATTTTACTAAAGTGCAGCTAGAGTTTGAGCCCTGGATATTGGAATTCCATCACAATAATATTATTTAATTATTAAATTGACTAGCAAGGGTATCAGTAAACTAGGTTAGTTGTATTTAGAAGAGAGTTTGCATAAATAACTTGTAAGTTAAAAGGTTAATGAGAAATTTGGGGAATTAGGTTAAAACCTGAATATTAATATTAATAGATGCTATGTGAAGATCACAAATAAGGTGCTAATAACCATAAGTAATACATTTGGAAACATTAAATCTTGACAACCCTATGAAGTAAGAAAAATGTATTCAGAGATTTTTTATGGGTCAAGATTGCCAAGTCTTTAAACCAAGACGTATTCCATTCACCATTCCAGAGTCTATATAATACTAGGTGGCCTATTCTTGAATTGAAGAATATGATATATGCAATTTGTTCAAAAATTTAAAAAACTAATCTAAAACTCATAAGTTTGCAGAATGCTTTGAAATGAGAAGAGTCAGAATATAGAAGACTTGCTGTAAGATTTGCTATACTACCTAAGTCATTTATAACAAATGGTAAAGAAACAAGTACAATTGTAGAATTATATAATGTGTAAAAGAAAGAAACAAATTTAAAAGATATTATGATGGAAATATTAATAGAGTTGGAAGACTGACTAGATGTGAAAGAGCAGAAGTAAAGGTAATAATCAATAATGAGTTGAAAGCAACAAGGGAGTGCAATATCACACAGAGACAAACAGAAATTGAATAGGAATGCTAATCTTAATAAAGTAATGAAGACATGAACTTTAATAAAGTGATTTTAAAATAAAAAAAGATTTCAAGGTAAATCATTCTAACAAATGATAAACCAAAATAATATTTTTAAATGAAATGTTGTTGAAATTTACTAATTTAAAAGATTGTAGTGGACACCAAATTATTTTCTGACCATTTTTTCTTATACTATCACCACTTTTATGATAGCTATTTCTACCCTCCATCTACATAGTTTCACAGAAATTGCCATATTTGTAAATTCTGGCATTATTCCCAGGCTGTACTTCATTGATCCAAGAGTGAGCAACTGAAAAAAGTCTTTAAACCAAGAAATTTAGAATTGGGACTAAGTAGTTTCAGTAGAGCACGGCTTATCTCACTAAGAGAGGAGATGAAAATAGTGGTCTTTTTTCCATGATGTGCATTGGTAAACACAGGAAGTTTGCCTGGAGCAAAAGCAAATCATATAGCAGATATATAGAAAGAATTGAGATGGGAGGCAGGAAAAGAGGATTTTGTGCCCTGCATCACTATTTTAGTCTATTTCTGAGGCTAAGCTGTAACTCTGCCCTTTGAGTCCATGGAGACGCATTATATCCTAATAATAAATGGCTCTCTTTGTGTAAATAGATTTGCCAGATTTAGCAAATAAAAAATATAGAACTCCCAAGTAAGTTTGAATTTTAGGTAAACATTTGATGTATTTTTTTTAGTATAAATATGTCCCATATAATATTTGGCATATACTTTAAAATACTAGTGGTTTATCTGAACTTCTCGTATTACTGGATGGCCTGTATTTTATCTAACAACTCTATATGTCTCTAATGCGAGCCATCTACAGTTGGTTACTGTTTTTTCTTTTTTGTAACCAAAATACTTCTAAAATGGTATTGTAGTTATAACAAATGGTGACATTTTTGAGGGGATAAATAAGGCTAGTTTACGAACTGAGCATTAAGAGAGAGACCCATAGTCAATTCTGTGATCTCTTAATTTACTGACCTCCCAAAGCGCTGGAATGTCTATCATGGTCAACTTAAAAAATCTACTTATTGTTCCTATAACTTACACTTGGGTCTTTCATCAAAATCAAAAACCCTGACAATGAAGACTATGTCATTTGTGTGTATGTGTTTCCCACAACACCTAACTCAATCCTGGTCACACAATGAACACTAAATAAATACTAGTAAGATTGAAATTTTCATCATATAGATTACAGGCATAATTAGCTCCCTTTTTTCCTACTCTGGTTTTTGCTCCCTATGCCCTAAACTGCATTTGAGATTCTTTGAAAGTTGAGAAGCCTTAGAGGACCTCACAGTGTTATAATAGCATTAAAATGAAGAGGAAGAAAGAGGTCTGGGGAGGGGTAGAAAACAAAAGCCCAAAGAAAAATCTGAAAGAAAGCCCAGCCTTTCCACTAAACACTGCAAGCTTGCCCGCTTCAGCCTCTGCAGGCAGCAATTACATTTCGAAGGAAAATGTTTTACAATTGTAATTACACATAATAGGAGGAATGTATTTTTCCTTCATTCTACTCCCATGGCGAGTCAATTTAATTTTTAAATACAAGAGACATAATTGATTTTAGCCCTAGATTAGCGCTGAAAATGATCTATATGTGTTCTCGCTAATGGAACAAGAGAATTGGTCCTCCTTGGAGACTCTTACCCAAACCTGTTCAAGCAACAATTACTAGAGTCTGACAGGTTAGTGTTCAAGGAGAGGGATGTGGGAGGGAAACACCCCACTGATTAACAATTGAGCAAAATAATTAATATTATGCTCTTCCCAGTTAATTATGGATTAGGCACAAATATATTACCATCATAGAGTCCACAAAGTGATGAGATTGCTAGGAGGAGCCTTGTCCTGTTTACCAGAAAATGGGCCTTCTGTTGAGGGTTTTCAGGTAAACTCATTTCTGAATGGGGCTCTCATGGGAGGGGATGGATTAGGGATGGACTCATTTTGTTCCCCAGTAGTGACAGGCCTTCCTCTTATCTGGCAAAGCCTTTTCCATCTGCTTCTCTACCAGACTGCCATGCAGCTGATGGGTGAACAACATAGAAACAGCTTAAGGCAAAGCTGTGGAATAGGTAATTTATGCTCCACCATTTCACCATCAAAACCAGCCCCCAAGCGCAAATTTTGAGTTCAGTTCTTACTCTGAGTTGTCAGCTAATCCCCCCCTAAAGCAGGATTAGAAACTGGGATATTAGCTTCTAAGACTATAATTCCCAGGTGTATTTGCATTTTAATCGAAGGTTGGTTCCATGGAGGCAGATTTGCCATGAGCCCATTCCTGGCGAAGCAGTGTAGAGAACTTGGATCCAATTCACATCACTCTGTTTATCAGCTAGGTAATTTCTTAGCTATAAAATAGGATTACACTCACCTCAGTAGATTTTTGTGACAATTAAGTAAATTATAGCATATATTGTGACTGTAAGGAGCGTGGTGCCCAACACCTTTGATTATGTCTCAAGGGGAGCAAAAAAACCCTTCAGGTTTGAAAGGAAAGAAGCTATAGTGATGATGCTGTGTGACCCTGGAGAGTCATTTCACCTTGCTGGGCTTCAGTAGCATCCCTTTTAAAAGAAGAGTGCTGATCTCTATAAGATCTCAGATATTTTTCCCCTTATAAAAAGTTCCAAAATTTTCTTCTGTGAATGAATAGTGCTCTCCTTAGTAACACACCTACAGGACATACAAGCACAAGGGACCCAGGCCTTATAGTAGTCTTTCAAAGCATTGATTTAAATATGACTCTGTCTTAAATGTAGGCTCTGTTAAGGTTCCGGGTATTTTCAGTTGCAAGTTAGAAATAGTGGGGAAGGTGTGCTGATGCAGTTTTCCAAAGGGGAGATGGAATAGGGAAAGGGTACCAACAAATTATCTCAACTTTAAATGGCCAGAAAACTAGTTTACATGTCCTGACTCTGTTGTACTGTTTGATGCCCCCACACCCACTAATGGATTGGAATATAGGGTAAAATCTCACAACCAACTGACCATTCATCTCTGAAGTCTCCCATCACCCTGCCATATAATTTTACAACAATCAAAGCAGAGCACTGCAGACATTTTGAGAAAAGCAAAGACAGCAAGTATTTCTGTTTGTGTATATCTATGTGCATGTTTGTGTGTCTATGTATCTAAGTATGTGGGTGTGAGCATGTTTGTATGTCTTTGTGTATCTGTGTCTATTATGTCTATTTTCTTTCTCAAATAGACTATCATTGGTAGATTTGAGAATCATATAGCTTTTCCTTAAAGTTGCTATGCAATATGTGGAAAATTGTCTGTATTGCTAGAGAAGCCTACGGACTAACCAAATTATTTATGGGAGGTTTGTTGTACCTTTAACGTTCAAACTCATACACCAAGCATACTATAAGAGTTTCAGATGGGTCCATGAACCTCACCGCAACCCTTACAGAGAGCAAGAGGCTGTGTAAAAACTACTGTTCCCATCCCAATTCACAAGACCAGATTCCTTCAGCATCAACAGACCAGTCCAAAGACTCTTTACTTTTGTTTCCTTATTATAAATGAATTCCTTAAAAAAATTAAGAATATTCTAAGGGTTAAAAATTTCTAAAAGTAGCAATTATGAATATTACAGTCAAACTGCTCACTGGTGGGCTGAAATAGTGCTCTATTTGACATGATATCAGAAGTGATTATCCCACTGAAGAGCCTGAGCTCCCATTTTTCTTACTTGGATTAATTTGAGAAAACATTCCTTTTAAGGACATCAACGCATCTTGAATGATTTAGTATTGAAGTTGTATGGGAATGGAAATTATCTGTGAAGAAATCAACACTTGTTCATTTTGCTGAAGGAAAAATTAAGATCCCAGATAAGTCAATCAAATGCTCCCTTGAGGGAGTACAGGGCAGCATGCACACTTGTAAATGTGAACTCTTCATTTAAAAAAATCATTTAACTGTGAAAGACCAATGTCATGAAAATGAAGGAGGTTTTTATTTTTTTGAGTTGGAGTGTCCCTCTATCATCCAGACTGGAGTGCAGTGTCACGCTCACTGCCACCCAAGCCTCAACCTGCTGGGTTCAGGTGTTCCTCCTGTCTCAGTCCTCCAAGTAGCTGGAACTAAAGGTGTGTTCCACCACATCTGGCTAATCTTTATTTATTGTAGAACGAGGTCTCACCAAGTTTCCCAAGCTGGTCTTGAACCCCTGGACTCAGGCAATTCTCCTGCCTCCCCCTCCCAAAGTGCTAGGATTACAGGTGTGAGTCACCGTGTCTGACCCCCAAGGAGGTGTCTCAAATATGAATATGCATTTGAAGAGATAAAAGAATTCTTAATGTCTGAGTAGAATTAAACATTGGGTATACAGTCTTGTATCATTTAAGTAACAAATTATTGAAAATGTTTGCTTTTTGAAATCATGATCTGCATGGCCATGTCAAAGTTTGTATACAAAGAACACTGGAGTACAGAAAAGAGTCTGTGAATGGATAGGTGATCTGTTATGTGGGAGATGACACCTACTTTCCTTGAGTGAATGCTATGAAAGTAAGTTTCACTATCACCTGTGGTTGTGTTTACAAGGTAGCCACTTTCAGACTCAAAGGAATCACTTTTTTCTCTAGACATTTTGCATTCCAGCTTGTTGGCACATCTTCCCCTTTGACTTCTCCTACATTTGCTATCTTCTGGCATTTTGTTTCCTGGGTAAGGATATTTGAAGCTCTGAAATACAAGCTAAAACCTCGTAGAATTCCCATTGATGATAATTCCCTTTGTCTCTCTCTTCCTGATAGAATACAAGCTTCTTGAGAAATTTGACTTATGTCTTATTTTAATTCTTCACAGCTCTTCAAATGATGTCATTTAAATAATAGTCAATCAATAAATATTAGTTGAATCAATGAATTCATGTCTATTCTGGGTTAAGAGTGCAAAAAGGCATTTAGTGGCCAAGTGATTAAGTGAGAGCCCTCCTCTGCAATGATAGAAACTGGATTATCAGCTTCATTAACACCTGAATGACCAGATTGATTACTGGTTATCATGTGGAGAAAGTTTTTTTCGCCCCAGGCACTGTGCTTTGCACTTGTCATGAATTATGTATTCACAGAAAACCTGAAAAGTAACTTATTTCACAAATAGAGAGCAAACTCAGGCACAGAATGATTAACTAACTGGGCCAAGGTCACACAGTGAGCAAGTGTCAGAGTCAGGATTTCTGTCACCTGCCATCTATTTCAAATGTCCTCAAGGCCAACAATTCCCAAATTAAGTTCCCCATTGCATCAGTATCACAATAAGAACAGAGGTATAGTTCAGTTGGATTAATTGAAGAGACTTTAATATGTGGACAGTTTACAAAGGCACATAAGTATAGAAAAACCACAAGGATAATGTAGTACCCTCAGCGGTTAGTTACTCCTCTCACAGAGATGAGCTTTCACATTATTTTTTTCTGAGATAGGGTCTCTGTCATCCAGGTTGGAGTGCAGTGGTACATTCACCACAGCCTCAGCACAGGCAATCCTTCTGCCTCAGCCGCCTGAGTAGCTGGGACTACAGGTGTGCACCACCACTGCCTAGCTAATTTTTTTGATTTTTTGAAGAGACGAGGTCTTGTTATGTTTACCAGGCTGGTCTCAAGCTCTTAGGCTAAAGTGATTCTCTCATCCTCAGCCTCCCAAAGTGCTAGGATTGCAAGCATAAGCCACTGCTCCTGGCCAAAAATGAGCATTCAAAGGGAAGAAACTGTCACTAGAACCTGGAGAAAAAGAGGTGACTTAAAAAGCCTCCCCTTCTCCACCATCTCCAACCTTCCTATACTTCCTATGCCTCCACAGTCTGGAGGGGTGATTCAGTTGAGTGAAACCAGAGGTGACTCAAGAGGGAGAAAACTAAGGGACTAAGCTCTGATCTGCTGCCAGTGCTCTGCATTGGTCAAGTTCAAGAGGAAGCTCTAGAACAAGTACTTGTAGAGTTCATGTAAATTAGCTCCCCAGGGGACAAAGCAAGTGGAAACAAAGGGATGTAGAGTGGGTCTGGAAGAGCAAACAGAAGCTTTCCAGAAAATCTATCACATAAAATAGGTAAAATCTGGAATTATGCTCCGTGATTTGAAGTCTTGGGGGGGCAGGAAAATCTATAAAACAGAATAAGTCTTGGCTAACTTTTAAAAAAAGAATTTATAAGGTTATAAAAAAATTGTTCACTGCTGAGTTCAATTTAAGCCTGTTTTTTATTGAAGGAATGGCATCAAGAGCAAACTTATAATGCACCCAAGATATTAATTGGAAAGCAGTTGTAACTAAGAATGAGGGCAGAGAAATAATGGCAGCACATTTAACACAGTGGGTAGCTCTGCTTTGTCAGATCAAAATGGCCCCCAGACTGGGAAGTATGCGTTTCAATTCCACTTTAACAGTCATGGCACCCTGGAGGAGGAGTGGAAAAATGCCAGCTAACATTTTTAATGTTGCCCTCTAGAGTCAGTATTTCTTTTCTTTCAACTCAACCCTTTGCTCTACTCAACCTATAGACTCAAAATGCTCTTTCCAACTCCAGCCTTAATTACGATGACTTCCTCAGCTGTGGTGCCAGATCAGCTTCCGCTGACCTTAGAATGTTCCTTCTTTGCATCCCAAGAGCTCCTTTAATCTTCCCTATCTTCCATCTGCACTCTGGGTGCCCAGCGTGAGTCAGCGTGCCTGGCATGGATTTGTTACTGAACTGATAGCAACACTCAATAAATACATAAATAGCTAAATAAGTACATACATTAGAAATAGCATACCCAGTTGAGGGCAGGCATAAGGCAGGAATGGCAGGTACACACAGGAGCCTGTCCTTCACTTTAAGACTATATGTATTGCACAATTTAAAAACCTATATTTCTTGAGGGTGGATTTTTAAAAATGTATGACATATATTCTGAGTGTGACTGAAATGTCTGAGGACAGAGCAGATAGAAAGAAGTAGGGACAGACATTGAGGGACTTGGGCACGTGTAGGAAGGGTGTAAAGGGAGATGATGACTCTTTCTTACTTTACAGAGGTAGAACTCTCACTTCTTATATTCTCATCTGTGGTCCAGTCAGACTCCAAGGTTCATGGAGGGGAAAGCCCCCTCATGTTTCTTGTTTTATCCCTCTGCAGAGTCCATCACATGGGTGATAGTTCATGAAAATAATAAAGAGCAGCAACCAATGTTTGTTGGCATTTTTTCTAACTGTGGTATATTTAGCAAATAGGAGTTTCTCTGAGGCTATTTGAAAGCGTTTAGAAAAACCAGCTGTTGGGAAGGGTTAGTGACAAATACTTGAGCTTTCCCTGAATGTTATTTCTTTAACAGTAGAAAAAGGTAATTTGTGGATGAAGCTAAGGGCAACCCATTGAACAAAGGAGTCAGTGGAGGGCAATTTACTAGTAAAAGAGTTTTTAGCTAATCTGCATACTCTGCCCCAACAATTGCTGATACATTTTCCTTATAAGAATTTCCAACCTATATTTTTTAAAAAAGCCAAAGGTTTACGTCTGAAGGGAAAAATTAATTCCACCATGAGCTTTACTATGCCAGCTAAGCTATTCGGGGCAACCACAGATTTATATTTCGACCACTACCTCTGCATAGGTAATTATATTAACAAGTGGTTTTAAATTGTCCCATTGTGCCATTGTTTCTTAGAATTCTTTATAGCTTCTTACATTTTTAATAAAACACTATTTTTTTAAATGCCTGCCATTTCTCACAGGCTTTTTTTGCTCTCTACCTGTGCATACTTTGGTGAAACAAAGAGATGTTTTTTGTTTGTTCTGTTTTGTTTGTTTTTAATTGTTTGTGTGTTTTGCTTTTCTTTTACATATTTTCTATTTGGGATAAGGTTACCTTATATACACAAAATTGCTAGCTGCAGATTTTATTCAGATACCTGGGAGATGTAGAATCTGGAGTGTTCATGAAACACGGCAAGTCAGAATTCTCATAATGGTATGTGTTTTACTCATATCTATGGCAGTTGGTGGGTTTACTATTGACCTTTCAAACTATTTTCCCAGGAATTATGGTCTTTTGCTTCTTATGGTCTAGGTGAAATTTACATTTCCTTGTCCTCAGTTTCCAACTAGATTGCTGGTTCATCAGTCAACAATATCAGAAGCTAGCTACAACTTTTTCTTACATGACAGGACATGGCACAGCTTAGGGTAACAACTTTTCTTAGGAAAACTGAAAATCGTTCCTAAGTAGAAAAATGGATATATAAAATTGTATTTAAAAGAGAAAATATATAAAAATATAAAAATATATAAACCATGCTTTCATAAATCAAGGACTGATGTTATCAATAGAGATAATTAAGTTAGAGATGTCATGGGCTATAAAACTGTTGGCAGCTATTTTGGGAACCTACCCCTTTTCATAGTAAAAGACAAGCATACATTATGTCTGGTAAGAATCAACTTCTCTTGACAAAGTCTTAGCTACTTCTTTGAGACCTAATTTCAACACTTAATCACATTCCTTGCCACCATCTATTAGTCTTTTTAGCTGATACTCTCTCACACATGGCTTAATTCAATTTTCCTGGTTTTTTTTCTAACACTGAGGAAAAAATTGTTTTTAATTACAAAAGGAGGTAAGATTTTCACTGGAAATACTTCAATACTTCCCCCAATTTGGGCTGCATTCATCTCAAGCATAAAGACTACCTACTAAAATCATCCAAATCAATACCATTACACACACCACACACACACACACACACACACACACACACACACGTGCGCGTGTGTGCATGCATGCAAACAAACCTTTAACATGTGCAAGGTCTAAGATGAGAGTAGAAATAAAGGCCCACATACCTTATATTTAAATATTTAAAAGATGTAAGTCAAACTAATAAAATATTAAATGCCATGTTCTATTCTCCTACTTTGAAAAATATGTTTTTATAAAGACCAGAAAGACCAAGTTGAATCAATCTCTCCTACCTCCACATCTTATCCTACTGGCAAGTCTTCAGAGATGATAACACACAGGGAACTGTCATTACCTATGACAATAATGCCTTATTCTGGAATACTTCCTGAAGGACCTGCCTGAATATTTTTTACAATTAACTTCTCTTTTTAAATAAGCTGAATGATTAAACTGTTAAAAAATGAAAAAAAAATAGTATAGTAAATATATAAACCAGTAACATAATTGTTTATTATCATTATCAAGATTATGTAATGTACATAATGGTATGTGTTTTACTCATATCTATGGCAGTAAATGAATAATGCACTGTGCTACGACATCATGACAGCTATGACATCATTGAGGATTAGTAATTTTTTAGCTCCATTATGCTTTTACGAGACCACTGTCTAATACTTGGTCTGTCATGGACCAAATTGTTGTTAGGCAGCACATGGTTGTATGTCATGACCCTTACCCAATTCCTAATACATTCTCTATACTTTTTTGTTTTGTTTTGGCTTTTGGTTTTTTGTTTTATTTTTATTTTTAGTTGAAGTCTCAGGTTGGAGAGCAGTGGCGCACTCACAGCCACCCCAGCGTCCAATGGCTGGGCTCCGGCGATACTTCCGCCTCAGCCTTCCAAGTAGCTGGAACTACAGGCACGCTACCACACTCAGCTAATTTTTTGATATTTCGTATTGTAGAGACAAGATCTCACCATGTTTCCCAGGCTGGTCTCAATCCCACGGGCTCAGGCAATCCTCTCTTCTCGGCCTCCCAAAGTGCTGGAATTACAGGCTTGAGCCACCGCACCCAGTCACATTCTCTACACTTTTAAACCAAGCTTCCAAGTCTCAATAAATATAGTGACTCTGTCCTTTTTCCTTTTTCTGAAGTAGCAATCTCCCTATGTTAGTGGGCGACAAATTCATCTTTATCTTAGCAACAAGTTCTGATGATGTTTGGGGAGTTGGTATGTGGCAGATTATTTAAGTTCTGATTTGGGGGGTTCTGCACTGTTGAAGAGCTCAGGATCCCATTACTTTCCACTGCTTAGTGTGACCTAGATTGTTGGAAATGCCCTTGTTCACTTACATGAAATGCACTGGTATTTTCGGCTCAATCCATTTTGGTAAATGAGTGTCTGATTCTCTTGCTTATGTGTCATGTAAAATCACTGTGTAACCATGTGTTAGGTTTTCAACCCCTCAAGCTATTGAGACTGATCACAGATGGACAGAAAAACCAGCTTCTCACAAGCCATAATGATTTTGTTTGTGAAAGGAGAAACAAATGATTCCTGAGCCAGCCTTTCTTTCAAATGTGTGCAAAGACATCCTAGACTACAAGAAACTTCCTACCTCCCTGTTTAAATATCTGCTCTCCGCCCTAGGCTACAGAAGTATACCACCATGCCTTTCATGACTAGGTTTGATTTCTTTAACATTAAGAATTGCTGTCCTTAAAAAGGTAGACATCATTGGATATGGCTATCATTCACAACTTGAAGTGAATCAGTCAGAGATTTGCCATGTGACAGAACAAGAGACTAGACACTGAGAAGGAATGCTAGAATAAACAAGCTGGGGATAGAAGGAGGGATAAGCTGAAGGCTCAGAAAAGAGTATCCTGAGCGCCATACATGAATATAATTTGTAGACAGCCTTTGGGGACACTAATGCTCTCACAATTTTCTCAAAGTTACTGTGTAAACCATTTTGATATCTTCAGTGTTGAAGTCTTTTGTCTACTGATGGTGAATTTGCTTTTGAAAAATAATAAAAAATTATTTAATCAAGAGTAAAATGATGGGCCACATTAGATAGTGTACTTCTGGATCCAAAACTGAAGGTGGAGAAAATAAATCAGATGATCTTATTTTTCTGTTATTACTGTTGTTATTGTTTATTGACTCTGAATTTGCTCTGAAGACAAGTACTACAGTCATACATGTAAACCTCCAAAAGTGATGTCTGGAAAGATTACTCATTATTGAGGATATGAAATTATGATTACTTGTTTAAAATTATCTTGAGTTCTATAGTTCAAAGCCATTTGTAAATATTTTTTTGTTTGGAAGCACATCTTCTCTCAGTGAGTTTATTTACCAAAGTTTAAGCAAGGTTTCTGGTTGTACTGATTATTTACTGACTTTTTATTTATAGTCTGGGGCATCCTCTGGGATCTAGGTCTCTTCCTGCTGGAATTCTTCTCAGGTGTTGTTACAAGAATCTCAATTTAACCGAGTCCTGTAAAACCTAAGGTTTTGCACACATGAGGTCTTGTATAAGGCTTTAAAGAGCTTAAAATATCTTAATTCTCAATTCATATTGAAATGATATTTCATATATAAACTTCTATATTGCAATTGTTGCTTTTCTGTCAGCATTTTGAATACGTCACTAGATCTTATCCTTGGTTTTTGTGCTACTAGTCAGAAGTTTGTCATCAATCTGATACTTATTCGCTGTAGATTACTCATATATACTGGCAACTTTTAAAATTATCTCTTTATACTTAACATTTTAAAATTTCAATCAGGTATTTCTATGTTATTGTTTCTTTTTCTTTTATTTCTCCTTCTTGATAATATTGAATATTTTGAATCTGAATTTGTTAAAAACAATTCTTTTTAATTATTAAAAATTATTGGTCATATTTTGGTCAATTATTGCTTCTTCTTTATCAGTTGAATTGCCCCCTTTCCTTCTATGGAACATACTTTTATGTATTAATATTTTCACTTCTATCTTCTATATTTTCATTTTTTATTCTATATAGTTTTGTTTTTATGCATTCTTCATATCTTGAAATGTTTCTTGATCTGAAACTTAAATTTGTTAATTTATTCTTCAACTTTATATACAATGCTATTCGGTTTATTTTTTCTCAATTATTTCATGTCAAATATTACCTTTATTTAATCAAGGATGTGTGTTATTCTATTTTAAAATGGCTAATTCTTCATCCCTTGATAATAAGTTGTCCTCTTTGTTGAGTTATTTGTTCTTTTTATAATAGCTGTGCTCCTTTGTATCTTTTTTGTTTGTTGGTGGGTTTTCTGTAGCTCATATTCCTCTGGAATATCTTGGATTTTGCTAATAATCATAAGATAAAGTGCGAATCCTCAGGGTCTACCTTGACTCCCTTACTTGATTTAACAAAGGTAGGGGTGGAGGAAAATGTAAGATTATCTGATGTTACAATCTGAGCTCAACCACATTCATTTGTATGAGTTCTCTCGGAGATGACTCTACCCTTTAAAACCCTCCTGCTACTCTCTGCCTCAAGCATTGAGATCTTACAAGAGCTACTCCTCGTTATAACTCTTGTAGTGTATGAGTCAGTGTAAGTATGTTTAGGGGTCCACAAGTCTTTTGGCACATGTTGTCTGCTGCTAGCACCAAACTGAGGCTACCTCTACACCAACATTGCACCCACCATTTCTTACTGGCACTAAGAGATGCTGCCTCACTCTGTTTCTGCTGCTTAGTAAGTCAAGAGCAGACACTGGAGCATCCATGTAATCTGGGAAAAAGAAAACACAAAACTAAGAACTTCTTTCTAGCTTGTCCTCATGGTGACATTTGGCTTTCATTCATTTTAGGCTACAATGTCCCTGAAATCAACATATAGAATCTACTCTTTTAGAGAATGCTACAATGTTATTTTTTAAAAGTAAGGTATGTCTATAAGAAACAAGTAGATTACAGACACATTAATTTAGTAAGTTTCAAGGGATGGTGGAGAAGGGAAAAATATTTCCAATATTATTATTTTTTTCTATTTTCTAGTTATTATTCCACCTTAAACTTAGCTTTCTGGCAGACTACAGATCAACTCAGTGTTTATCAGGTTGAGGGCCATGTGTCAACTGTCTTTGATACTCAGGCAACAGTATTACCAATGGTTAAATAGCATATACATGACCACAGTATCAAGCTCAGTGGAATGACTACAGGCTTACTGAAAGTTGGAGAGAAAAGTCATTGCTGTGAACTGGGAGACAGAAAGAGGCATAATAATCGACATCATGGAATTTATGAATAATCCTTGTGAGAACCTTTTAATATAGGTGTTATTATCCCCTGTTTATAGATGATGAAACTGAGTTATGCGAGGAGGACTCAAGTAAACCCAGAATTTATCTGTAAAGAATTGTGTATTTATTCTTACATGTTTAAACTTCAGTCAGCTTCAAAGTACACTCTGTTTGACGCAATACACCTATCAAGACACTTTTTTCACTGCTGCAAACAGTGTTTGAACTCATCGGTTTTGAAGCCTTTTATTGCTTCTGCCATTTTCTGTTTCACCTCTTCCACACTGGCAAAATATTTCCTTTTGATGACTTTTTTCATCAGGGGAATAAAAATGTTGCTTGAGGCAAGATGGGGGTGAACAGGGAAGGTGGGGCATGGGAGATATGCTGTTTCTGGTGAAAAACTGCTGAACACTCAGCACGGTCTGGGCAGGTGCATTCACAGATCACCCATTAAGATATGAGGAGACCACTGAAAGAATCCCCACAAAAAAATTTACCAAAACCGAATGTGGCCTCTCACAACAATACTAGCTGGTATTCTGTGGCCAATGGGTTCCTAGAACACTTACCTGAGGGGGAAGACTGTACTACAAGGAGCTGGCCCTCCAAAAGATAATTCTGGTTTTTGTTTGTTTGTTTTGGTGGAGTCTCCCCTCGTAGAAGGTAACACACAATTTGTTGAGATCATATAGATAGTAAGTGCCTGAGCAAACAGACAACTCTAGTGCCAAAAGCATTGCTCTTTTGAGCGTGCCATAGTCCTTATTATGAAAGAAATTAATCTTAACAGTTAGTATACATGAGTAGACAGCATTGACATTTACAAACATAAACACAGTCACCTCATGTTTACGTCAAGTCAAATCAACACAGACATTGAAAGAGGAGGACATTCACTACTACCATGATGATAACTATTTTGTATGTACTGACTGATGGCCCTTCCACATTGGTGTATGGATGACCATTACTGACCCATGTAGTAAGATACGCAGCAGGACGGCAGTGGTCCTGCTCAAAGAATGGGAGTTATTCTAACTCCAAATAAATAAAGAATTTAGAAAATGAGTTTAAGAAGTTGAAAGTATTTTCAATAAAATGATAAGTTCAGGTAGGGAAACAGATCTCTGGAATGTATTTTCAGTATCATCAGCGAGTTCTAACATTACAAAGTTTCGTGAGTAATGTTAACAGGAATGTCAGAAGTCTAGTGTGCTCAGCTGATTGCAGCAAGCATCCTGCTGTGGATGTGGAATGAGAATGCCTGAATTTCCAGCAGAAGAGCTCATAATGGAGCATATAGTTATGGCTTCACATGAAAAGTAATGTATGGTGCAAAAGATAACGAAGAGAAGTACAATACGATCTGCACGCATTCCTGAGTTTATAGCCAATCAAGTGGAGTATTAAAATGCGAACACACTTAATTAAATGTCTCATTCTGAGTAGTGTGATGAATAAGGGTCATGAAATGGTTAGTGCTGAGAGCTGGAAGTCAAACGTGCTAATTCCGTTCCAAACAGCATCTTTGATTCACATTAGAAGTTGAGGAGGCATGAATTCAGGCTTCTGCTCACTGACACCTTGCCTCGAGTCCTGCAACATAAAGTTTAAGTAACTACCATGTCTTATGAAACTCTACCTGCACCTGGCCAAATGTAACTATAGCCTCTTGGTGATAGAACAAAGAAGAGCAGAATCACTCAGTTTGTCGGGAGGTGTGGAACGCCTTGTTTTCATCTTCAACATTGTATCTGCTTGTGAATAAGAATTTTCTAAACATATGTCTTTCTTTAGAGGGCAAATTATACGTTTGTAAAACTTGTCACTCTTGGTAGCTGTTGTTTCTGTGTATAAAAAAATTATGGAGAAAATGTGGGAATTAATACTTCAGGGGATAATTAATATTATTCTCTTTAATAACTCTGCAAATGCAGCTAGCCTATTTTGCATGCAGTGTTTGAATTTCAAGATAAGGGCTTCCAGAAAGCTGAGAAAACTCATGATCCTCCATTAGTTTCATCTAAGTGTAAGAAAACTCATTTGTTAAACCTGCAAGATTCATTTATTGAAGTTCTGCTATTGATAGAAATTGTGCTGGACTCCTTTTTTAAAAAGTTTATATGTAGCCTGGTTCCTGTTCTTCAAGATTTTCCCAGCAGATTTAAAACTTAACATATTCACATGAGGAGATTCTTAGCACTATTCAATAATTTAGGAAAAGTGTTTCATAAGTAGGGCATTCAGAAATCAAGTGTGGAATCAAAACTATGTAATCAAAAGTGACTTAGTACTCACTTCGTGCAGGACAGTGAAGTATCTGTTGCTGATGCTATGAAGGAATTTAGAAGTGGAAATCCAGGTTTTCCCTGCTCCTCACTGTCGCAAGTGCACTCTCGTGCTATTATGTAAATATCCAAATTGTTCTAAGTGCTTTTCGAAATAAAATCTTTACTCGTATAAAGGCAAAGAATCATCTCTTTCTCTTGTAAAGCACCTGGCAATTTTCAAAGTACTTTTGCATTCATGATCTCACTTCGTATTCACAGCAGACCTATAAAATAAGTGGGGCAGGTGTTACTATGTACATATATTTTCCACCTTAGAAACGGAGGTGTAAAGAGATTGCAGCTTTCCCAAAGACACAGCTAATATGTGATGGAAAAGAGACTAGAACAAAGGTATTCTAACTTCCATCATGGTGCTTTTCTTGTAACAGTCTATAAAGATGCCAGGGTCATTTGGTGGATGAGAGAAGAAAGGAATGAGAAGAAGAGAGAAGGCTTAGGGACATTCATCAGACCAAAGCTAATGATCAGCTAGCTGTCTTGTGATCTCTAGTCTTCTTGCCACCTAACCCACATTTGGTTGCTATATCCTTCTTGTCCCAAACTTAGTAATGTCCTATCACATTTGTAAAAGTTTTCCAGATTATTTCAGACTCCACTTTGGGGTCCCCTGAACTTGAATAGCATTTTTTTATGAAAAGGGAATAGTAATTCCTTCCATGGTGGTCACTTATTCTTTCAAGTCTTTATTTTATAGTTTTGTATCTCCATGATTAGAATATATACCTCTTGTAGCCAGGTCGCAGAAAACGGGTCATCCTGCTTAAGACTAGAATGACTGGATTGTATAATAGTTTCATTTTAACATTTTAATAAATTCCAACATTTTCCATTAGCATAATGCTAGTTTTGAGGATGAGATGACAATATTAAAATAGTATGTATTTCTTGCTGTATTATTGAAGTTTTAATGAGAATTTTTTATTTTAAATTTTTTTTAGCACCTGTAGAGATGCTCATATCATTTTTCTCCTTTGATTAGTAATGAAATAAATTATATTAATAGATTTATCAATACTGAACCATCTCCTTACATTCTTAGAATACACTTTCTTAATCAAAAGTTTTTAAATGTTTTGCTGTATTCTGGTTTTTAATATTATATTTAAGTTTTTTGTGTAAATACACAAGGTTGGTGTGTGAAAAGTTTGCTGTTGTAAGGGTTTGGTATTAATATTATACTTGTTTTATAACAAGAAATCGATAGATTTACTTTTCTGTCCAATGTTTGAGAACATTTCATGTATCACTAGCCTGTCCATTCTTTAAATGTGAAAATGATAGAAGATATTACTTTCCCCTTCCCCAATTTTTTTGTTCATATTTGAAAAGGAGTTTTGTGAGAACTTTTCTCTCTTCTAGGGTTATTTTGGTTAAGAACCAAAACCACCTACTTTTACATGATTTAACTACCAAGACTGAGAACTAGGACCATGAGCCATTTGTGATCTCTTCCTACTTATGTTAACCTAACTTTACTAGTGTTTCAAGGAAATACATGTCTAGGAAGATATGGCTATAAATCAATAAATAACTTCATTATTCACTTCTGGAAATTACTAAAAAACAATCTACCCAGTTTACTCACCTTAGCAAATATCTCTTCCGATAAACAATGGGAAATATCTCTTCCAATAAACAATGGGCTTTTTCTCTGGGCCAGTAGCTGGTTTAATAAATAGCAGTCTTTTTACCAAGTCTTGTTCAAGTTCCTCACCTCTTGTGCCCAACAATCATCATATATGTTGTCATGGACTTGCTCCAATCCTAAAAGTTACCCAGCTTGATGAACCCATACTAAACCATTAATCTCAGACTGCAAAAACCTATGCTTATTGGCCTTGACCTATACATCTTGAGACACTATTGAAACTTGGTCAAGTTTGTGTTTTTTCCCTTACCGCAACTGGTTAATAAATGTAACTTTGCTTAATTAACATGCTATTCTAGTCTTTGGGAGAGTTGGCACTTGACATGGTGAATTATATTTTCCTAGAATTTTGTTCATTTCATCTACATCTTCAGACTCATCTTCTTACAGTTAAGTATATAGTTTTTTACAGTAGTTTTAAATAATTTCATTTTCTGCTTGCATTTTCTTCTTTTCATTTCTTGAATTTTTCTCCTTTGTTTCTTGAATTGGTTGTCTACTGGTCTTATCTATTTATGTTGTTAGTGTTGTTATTTTTACTACTTTCTATTTTTTAACTAAAAGGGTACTTTTTTTCTGGTCACCGTCAAACTGCATTCTATACACATTGGCATTTAATTATTTTGTTACATTAATTTTCCTAGGAATTTTATATAGCCAGTTGCTACATCATCTTTGAACTAAGAATTGAACACTGAAATTACTTTTTGTACATTATTTATTGATTTCTAGTTGAGAGTCCTGATTACTTTTTTGATTCTGTTAATTTCAATTTTTTTCTCATTTTGACTAAATAAGTATTTTAAGTATTGCTAGTTTTAAAAATTTACGGAAATTGGCCTGATATATACATCCAATTTTTCAGATGTTCATTAAATTTAAACAGGAAAAAAAGTCATAACCTCTATTTTCAGGATGCACAGTTTGTTATATATAATAATATGCATAAGTTATTATATGTGCCTTTACTATTGTGTATTTATGTACAATTAATAAATTTTCATATGATACATTATATATGTGATATTATGTAGGGAAATTATTTATATAATAATAAAATTTTCCTAATTAATTCTGTTATTTTTATTTACCTTTATTTCATTTTCATATACCTGTTAGATTATGGAGTGAGAGTTGTGAAATAAAGTTTCAGACTACCACTGCAATTCTGTTCATTTTCCCTGTATTTCATGTAGATTGTGCTTTGTGTATGTTGTTGTTATTTGGTGCAGTAATAGTCTTAACTTTAATTTTATAAAACTTTTTTTTCTTACCTAATGCTTTCTTATAGTATGAATTTTAATTGTCGATCATTTAAAAATCTTAGTTATGTTAATAAGTTTTGAGACACAGACTCACTGGTGTATTCCTGGAGTAAATTACATCTTTTTGAAATGTATTTTTTTTTATACCTTTCTGTATTCGATTTGAACTTTTTGCAGTTAGAATTTTACGCATATATTTCTAAGTAAGATTATTTATATCTACACATTTATTCCTAAGTAAGAATTCTTGTGTGTATATTACTTTTATGAAGGTCTGCTATTTCATTTATTGTGTGGAATTATTTATGTAACATTGGAGTTATCTTTTTTTATAGTTAGATAGAATTTAGCTGTGAAACTTGGGTCCTAGAATAACTTTGGGGTAGTATTAACATTTTTTAAAATGTTTTACTACCTTTTACTTTTTATTTTTATAATCTTTCTTTTGTCTTTTGATTTCTACTATTATAGTCTTTCAAAAAAATGCAGGATTAATTTGTTGATAATCTTTTAAATTATACATTTTGAAAGTAATTTTACATCATCCCCCATCGGTTGCAGTAAGAAATTTTAGCAGATATTTTTGCATGTCTGTGAAACACACATTCCTCCCTTACATTCATATAATCCAATCAAGTCATTCTAACTAATGTAAATAAATTATGAATCAAATTTACTTTACCTGTGATTGGTTTGCACTTACACATATAACCAAATTCTGGACAATGAGATGTGAGTGGATGCCCACTGGGGACCTTTGGAGAAAGATATCTTTGTTCTTATAAAGACACCTGCAGAAATAAATATTTTCTTGATCCAATGGATATTGGCATATTTGAATATGATACCTGGAAATGAAACATCCCTCTTGCAAATGTGAAAAAGAGAGGACTGAGAACAAATCCAACAAACCAAGGAGGCATGACACACCAGTGGAAGAAGCATAGGGCCCTGATGGTGTACTGGAGCAGCTGAAGTAAGCCTTGAAGTAAGGGTCCCATCTCAAGTTGTCTTGTTATAGAAGATTATCACTAAGGCAATTTGAATCTGGGCACTCTGATGAATGTATCCAAATAATCCTAACCAACACAGAAGGGCTTACATGCGTTTTCTTTATTTTCCACACTGTTTATAATTTCAGTTTTGGCTTTTCTTCAGCCTCCCAAAGAGTATTCAGATAGATAATCATTAATTTCCAAGAAGTTAATACACGAAGGATATTTTTATATTAAAAATTTCATTGGATTACGATGAATAATTGTGATCTATAACATTTCTTGTTTTGAAAATGTTAAGTGTATTGATAGACAGGATTGAATGTCTGAAAATACTTCCTGAATATAAATTTAAAAAGTGTTTTCTTTTCTTGCAGCATGCAATGGTGTACATATTGTATATCTGTGTATACCCACACATAAAGTCTAGTTTATTGACTGTAGTATTCTATGCTTCTGTGCTCTCACTTACTTCTTGTCTATTATATCTGTGCAATTCTTGAATGTAGTGCAATAAAATCTTCTCCCATAATTGCATTTTTATCAAGGTCAATGTGCATTTCTAATATTTTGCTTTATATATTTAGCTGCTATCTTTCTGGTGCATGCAACTTTATGACTTTTATGTCTTCTTCATAAATTGTTCCTTTTATCATTGTGTAATGCCCTTCAGTATCCTCTTGAGTACTTTTAACCTTAAATCCTACTTTCTCTGATATTAAGTCTAATATTCCTGCTTTGTTTTGTCTGCATTTGCCTATCTTTTTCATGTCTCTTTGCTTTCACACTTTCTTTATTACTTTAAGTGTTCTTGCCAGTCATAAATAGCAAAATGTTTTTATGTCATTCAGTTTGAGATTTCTACCTACTTGCAAGTAGTATGGAAATAAATACTTCACTATTTAATATTTACCATTTAATCTACTTTGCCATATCTTCATTTTAGCTTATTTGCATTGCCATTTATTCTACTATTTCCTTGTTGAAATAGGTATTTGACTGACTTGACTTTCTTCCTGTAATTGTTTCCCTCACGCTCCCTTCATCTTTATACATATGCATTTATCTACAGTCCATGTAACAATTTTTTTTATCTTTCTTATCAGAGTTCTCATCCCTTAAATGAAAGTTTAAAATACTTATATTTCCCCCTTTACCTGATATAACTCCTGAGCTCAGTTGAAATATCTATTTTTCTCTTTTAGAATTTTTTCCATTTCACAAATTCATATTTAATAATTATATTATATATAATAGTTCTCGCATAAGTTTATATTTAATTATATTTATTGAAAAATTCTTTTATCTACAATTTCCTGCTCGTCTAATTCTTCCCCTACATTGAGATTTCAGTTTCAATTCATTTGCTGTTTAATGTTCTTCCTCAGGTCATATTTTCTTATGAGTACTTGATTAATATATATTCTCTGAGTCTTTGCATATTTATACCTTTTTTTGGATCCAATTAGTGAATGATATCTTGGCTGGGACTAGGACTTCAAGTTCAGAGCCCTTTTAACTCAATACACCACTGATAAACATGATTATTTCATTATCTTTTACACATCAGCAAACTTTTCATGTAAAGACTCAGATAGTAGAGTTTGGGTTTTGCAGACCAGTCTCTATTTCTACTAGTCAACTCTTCAGCTTTTGTAGCACAAAACAGCCATTAAAATACATAAACAAATAAATGTATTTACAACAGCAGATTGGATTCAGTCTATGGGCCAATGTTTGCTAACCTCTGCCTTAGTATCTTTTTAATATAATGATTTATCTTCCTTTAGATAGACATCTACTAGTAGTTCTTTGAAAATCTCCACACTGTTTTCCACTGAGGTTGAAGTAGTTTACAATTCCACACCGATGCCAACAAAATGGGCAAAGGACACGAATAGACACTTCTCAAAAGAAGACACCAAGTGTCCCACAAACATGGGGAAAATGCAAACTAAAATCACAGTAAGATATCATTTTACACAAGTCAGAATGTCCATTATTAAATAATCAGCAGTCTTAAAATAGGGAGATTACTTTGGATTACCCAGGTACACAGATGGTAATTGTGAAAGTACTTAAAAATGGAAGAGGGAGGTAGACAAGAAGATGAGAATGGTGTGATGTGAGGACTTGAAGAGCCCACCATCACTGGCTTTGGGGGCAAAGAAAATGGGCCATGAGTCAAGCAATGTAGGTGGCCCCTAGATGCCAAAAAGGCAAATAAATGGCCTCCAAGAAGGAATGCTGCCTTGCCTATGCCTGTGTTTTCATCTGTGTTATATTTTTGACCACTGCAACTGTAAAATAATAAACATATGTTGCTTTAAAATGCTACTTTCATGGTCATTTGTTAGAGCAGCAATAGGAAGCTAATAGACTGCCTGTCTTAAAGTAATTCATTCCTGTCTTTTGTTTCATTAATGTATACATATATTACATATATATATATATATATAATATACACATATTGTATATTACCACAGAGTTGAAAGCAGTCTGAGAATAGACTTTGGGTTTCTCTCTCTTTGTCTCTCTCTCTCTTTCTCTCCCCCTTTCTCTTCTCTCTCTTTTTCTCTCTATTTTTGTATAAATCAAGATCTTGCACTATGTTCATTAAACAATGACTGTGTTCTACCTTGGGCTGCAAAGCAGATTGGAGAATATTGATATTTTTATCCTCAAAATTTAAGCTACCAAAGTTGCTTGTGGATATTTTTTTATTTTGTGATCATTGACTCCATCTTTTTTTTTCCCTGTTTCACCCACCCCTCCATCCTCTGAAACTCTATTTTGCAATACATTTTAATTCTCTCTATATTTTCTATTGGGAACATTCTTAGTTAATCACATTATGACAGATTGAGCAGTAAAATAGTAATCTAATAATAATATTATCTGACATTTAAAAATAGTTGCTATTTGTCTGTTTTATGTGTGTGTGAATTAACTCATTTAATCTTTATCCAAAAGATTTTGGTGCATAACTTTCTCAAAATTTTCTAACTAAGTAGATTTCTTCATTAATCTAGCTATTTATTCCACAGCTTTCAAATTCTGATTCTGTGGTAGGCATTGTCCTCAGTGTGGAGATCACAACACCTAACACAGAACTCTGTGCATGGTACCCGCTCCAGCTTGAGCTGTCAGACACTTGCTTGTACTATCCCCCAGGAAGCCTCTCATACAGGCACTTTTTTGTTTGTATTTATTTGAGTAGACAGAGTTTAAAGTTGATGAGAGTATTATTTGCCTAATGAGAGTCTTCATCAGGGATTACATTCTTCTTCTTTTTCTTGTTCTTCCTCTTTGTCTCCTTTTCCTTCTCCTCCACCTCTTCCTTCTCCTCTTTCTCCCCCTCCTTCCTTCCTCCAGTTCCTCCTTTTCTTCTCCTTTTTCCTCCCCCCCCTTCTTCTTCATCTTCTTCAACAGTGTATCACTTGTCACCCAGACTGGAGTACAGTGGTGCAATCACAGCACACTGCAGCTTTGAACTCCTGAGGTTTAAGTGATCCCCCCACCTCTGCCTCCTCAGTATCTAGAACTGCTGGCATGTGCCACCACACTCAGCTATTTTTTTTTAATTTAGTAGAAATGGGGTCTTGCTGTGTTGCCCAAACTGATCTTAAACTCCCAGCCTCAAGAAATCTTCCTAGCTTAGCCTCCCAAAGTGCTGGGATTCCAGATGTGAGTCACCACACATAGCCTTCATCATGGATATATTCTGAAGACTATTCCTTATTTCACTCTATGGTTAAAAGGAAGAGCTCCCCATATATACAATGATGGTTTTCAATTTAAATCAGAATTGTCTGCCAAAGAACTGATCAAAACAGTCACTCGATATTTAAAGAACTAAAGGGAAAAACTGAGAATCTTCAAGAAAGTGAGTAAGAGAAAGAATAATTAGATGTTATTAAATCAATTACTATAAGAAGTTTATTTTTTGTATACTACTCTTTTTTTCAACACATATTGATTCACCTATATAACAGCTATATTAGGTGCAGGACGGGAGAAAGTGTAGGAATAATAACAACAAAAAATAAGTCTTAGGCCTGTTTATGCCTCAAAATGCAGGTGAGTACCAAATGTACACACATGGATGGGCAATGTGTTCTGCAGGTGACTGGAGAAGGAGCTGTGCTGTGAAACACCCTGCCTTCTGCATTTGCTTAATCAGTCATGGTAAAATATCGGATCTTAATGTTTCTGTTGCTTACTGTCAGCGCTGCAAATTAATACCAACTGTAGCACAGACACTTTCCCTTTGTGTGCTTGGCCTCTTTAGACAGACTTGCTGCAGAGCCTGTCCTTCCTACATTATTTATTAAAGCATGATAAGGTGAAGTAATTACATTATCAGAGATCTCTGTCGTACTTGAGCAATAAGGCACCATAATAATAGTATAAGACATCTTGGAAGGAGGGTATAATTATCACAAGGCAATCACACTCCTGGGGATTATAGGAGCTTGGATCCATGTCTTTCCTTATAATGCCCTAAGGATGTGATTATCTAAGAAGAGAGTGAGAAAAAGAGAGAAACCCAATGAATAATGTTGTATTCTGTTATACAAAATTTATAGGAAAGGGCAAAAGTGTATTTCATATGAGGATGTGATGTGGCAGTTTAGAATATCTGAACAGCAGTTTTAAATGAGCCAGGCTATTCATGAACGTTAACCTGTCTCTTCAGAAAACTTGTAGGCCACTCCAAGTCATTTTGTAAAACCAAATTGGGTTCTGTAATGCATTAGAATTTTAGCATGGTTTCAGTGTTGATAAAGTGATCTGATGGTGCTATCCATTTCTAACTGGTTCAATGCATCAAGCTTTCTATTCTTTGACTAGCTTTGAAGAAGGCTGGTGAGGTCGTAGGTCATTCAGGCTGGTGGTTATTGACAGATATTTGTTGCCTGGTGGCATAAAGATGGGAAAAAAAGAAATGCTTTTAAATTCTCCCACCAAATCCAAGGAAACCATGCTTCAGTTGTGGTTAAATTGAATTTCCAGGCTGACAGAAAAATAAAGAGTGAGAAAAGCAAATGTCACCCAGACTGGGGTCACAGCTACATCTTGAAAACTGTAGGAGACTTCATCCATGTCTCTTCTAACTAATCCAATTCAAGAGTTTCCTTATCTTTGGAGAATTAAAAAGAAAAATGTCTACAAACATGTTAAGGCGATTTTCTGAAGAATATTGTTCAGTTTCAAAGTAGAATAACAAGGTTAAAGATAAATAATGAGAATGAAGTTTTAATTTTACCACCAATGTTATTTCAATCAGTAAAATACAGAACTTTTTGTAACAAAAAATATTGAGAAAAAATATGGGAAATGTTAATATAAAGATTTTCAATCAAAGAGTAGACAGAAGCATCTAGAGGTTGAGTTTCATTCTGGAGACATGCTCTGTGACACCCAAGCATTTAACAAGAAGGTAAATGTTTTCTTATACAATATTTATTTGGAATCATTTCCAAAATTTTAATGTCTAAAATCATATAAAAATTCAGTAGCTTCATTAAATTTATTTATTTTAATGTCATCCAGAAAGATATCATGTGACTTTGGCATCAAGTAATATCACTCAAAATCATTTTTTCTCTATTATACAAAATGCGTAGGCTCAATGAGCAAAGAAGAAAGTCAGAAAGGAGTTGGAGTACTTGGAAAAATGAGCAAGGAATGGTTGCTAAATCTCTGTGATTGGAGTTTCAGGTGCAATGAGATCTCATTACTGCTGTAATAAAATTCTGAACTAGGTGCTAATAACATAGAAGATCAGACATTGACTTTGCCCTCAAAAAGATTGACATCTTATTTTTTCTCTTATTTTCTTTACCTAAGCACATTCATTTAATTTTCACAATAATCCTGTGCAACCAGTGTTCTTATTATCCTCATTTCAAATTAAAAAAAAAAAAAAATCAAGGCCCAGAGACTTTAAGTAACATGTCTAAGGTTTACAAAATTTTTAAGTTGGGGATGAGGTTTTGATTTTACCTATATAGATCTAGAACCCATATTTAAACCTTCTATACTGCTTCTATCAAAAGGAATAGATTCATGTGTTGCTTAATGTGGCAATACCCTCCAATAAATATATTGTTAGATGATTTCATCATTGTGCGAACACCATAGAGCAGAGGTCCCCAACCCTCAGGTCTGCGGATTGGTGCTGGCCATGGCCTGTCAGGAACCTGACCTCAAAGCAGGAGGTGAGTGGCAGGTTAGCAGAGCTCTGTTTCTGTCACATGGGCTGTGACATTAGATTCTCATAGGAGCATGAATCCTATTGTGAACTGTGCATGTAAGGGATTTAGGTTGCATGCTTCTTATGAAAATCTAATGCCTGATGATCCCCCTCACCATCTTGATAAACCCCCACCCCTAAACTATGGAATATTGTCTTTCACGAGACTGGTTCCTGATGCCAAAAAGGGTGGGGCCCACTGCCATAGTTTTGTCCTTACACTAACCTATATGGCATAGCCTACTGCACACCTAGGCTATATGGTATAACCTATTGCTCCCAGGCTACAAACCTGTACAATGTGTTATTGCACTGAATACTCTAAGTAACTGGAACACAATGGTAAGTATGTGTGTATCTAAACACATCTAAACATAAAAAGGTAGAGTAAAAATACATTATTGTAATCATATGGGACCACTGTCACATATGCAGTTCGTTGTTGACTGAAACATTTTGTGGCACATAACTACAGATGCTGAGTTAGAAGTAAGTAAAAGACACTGGGGACACACATGAATATATGCTTCTTTGTAAAGGAAGGTGTGATGGTTCATTTTATGTGTCACCTTCACTTTGTTATAAGGTTCCCAAACTGCTAGTAAGACGTTATTTTGTTCTTTGTGAGGGCGTTTCCTGAAAAGACTAGTATTTAAATTGGTAGACTGAGTAAAGAAAATTGCCTTCACCAAAGTGGGTAGGCATCATCCCTTGAACAAAAAAGCGGAAGGAAGGGGACATCTACTCTCTCTTCTTGAACTAAGACATTCATCTTCCCCTGCACATGAACCTTGGCACTCCTGATTCTTATTTGGAACTTATACCATTGACTCTTTTGGTCATCAGCCCTTTGAATTACACCACTGACTTTCTTCCTTCTCCAGATGGCAAATAGTGGAACTTCTTGGTCTCTTTAATATATCAGCCTATCTACCTTTATTTCAATTTCTCTATATCTCTTGACTTAACTTATTTAATCTGTTGGTTCTATTTTTCTAGAGAATCCTGACAAATACAAAAGGGAGAACCAAACTTTATAAAGGGACCAATTATGCTTCCTTCTATGACAAAGTAATGAAATTGGTAGATAAACAAGAAGGAAATATTAAGTATGGTTTGACTTCAGCATATTTTACTTAATACAGTTGAAGGGTGTCCATCATCACACAAGTACATGTAGTTGCATGTCATGATCCCATGGCTCTGTTTTCTGTCTGATGGGTGAATGATGTGAAAGTAGGAAGTTCTCTGTGTACTACCTGAATTATTTCTATTGAGGATTACTATGGAATGGAAATCAGATACCAGAAATAAATTCTGAGAATTTATAACCAAGGCAACTCTGATGAACGTGTCACGGGTTGCATTAATTGCACTATATTTTTTAGCTGAGAGATTTCTGCACAATAGAGTCATATTCGGAGGTCAATAAATAATGATGAGACATGAACTATGGGGTTCTCAAATTAGGTGTAATAGATGTCAGTTTTGCATGGATACATAGAATGAAGAATGTGTGCTGCTATGTATGAGATACGTCAAATCCTGTCAACAAAACTGGGATAAGGATCCACAAAACATGTTAAAAATGCTAAATTCTTGCATTGGAGAGAAGGAAGAGTCAGGGTGGAGGCTATTTTGAAAGGGGTAATTAAAAGCAGGATTGTTCTCCTGCCATGAAAGGAAGGATTCAAAGTACTTGAGGAAGAAGAGGAAATGAACATACAAAATATGCCATGATGATTGACTAGGAGCTAACAATTTAAACAAAAACTTATAGAATTTCTGTAGTGCAAAATCCAGATCGTTAGTTAGTACAGTGGGTTCATTCTCAGGAAAGAGTGAGTTTCCTTAGGACAATGGTTTCACAAACAATGTCAAGAAGCAAAAACTATCCTGGATTTGTCATCTTTGGATTTTTGTTTTTAAATGAATAAGTGGGTAACATAAATCTTTTTCATTTTTTGGCAAGTTTAATTTCTTAAGAAAACTTCCAAGGAAAAATCGTGGTATTCTTTTCTTTCCTTCAAACTTCAGTACGAGGTGTTTTCTTCTTATTACTCGTGTGCACACATTACCAGGCCCCGTAGGATATTCAATAGGCTGCAGAAAATTACTTTCTACAAGCCCTAATCAGAAAAATGATCATTTAAAAATATATGTCAAATATTCATGGTATGCAATGCAAAGTTCCAAACTGTATCATAAATACAAAGATGCTTATTTAAAAGTTTTGTCATCCTGTTGACCCTTACAATGAGATTGTAGCCACTGGCGACCTCAGCTTAATACAGTGATCGCCTCTTTCCTCCCCACCTTGGGTTGGGCCTAGATTCTAGTAGCAGTGCTCTAGGAAACCAAGATCAGAGTTTGATTACAACAGGGGTTCAGGCAGGATAAATGTCTCACTCTTTCCATATTTGCAATCTTCATTTTTGAGATGCCTTACATTTTCTTACTTTCTTGCCAGTTCATTGGTAAATAGTTAATTTGACATTTTTAGTTATTGTCCAAGTGAGGACTATCCGAGTTATCTAGTACACCTTGGTATGTCAAACTGGAATCAATGCCAACATGTTTACATTTTATTGAAAAGTTTGTTATTTGAGGTTCTCACAAACATATTCTTATTTATCTGAAAATCTGGCAGTCTATCTACACATATATTTATCTAACTCATCTATCTATTTAGCCAGCAATCTCACTTTTTAGCCAAAAATCAAAATATTGAGGGATAAGGGCAGAAGGAAGTTCTAGATAATCCCAAATTCAGGTTAAGAAAAATGTAACCAAATTTTTGAAAAAAAATAATCTTTATGTAAGTTGAGTTAATTAATTTGGAATATAATGAAGTTTCTAAAGACTTAGTAGAATTAACTCTAAAAAACAAATAATAACAGATCAATAATCAAGGAACACAGATATCATGGTAACTACTGGATTAAAAAATTATCCAAAAGCATATGCTAAAACAAGGTAAAATTCTTCCTCTCTAAAGTATAACCTGATAAATAATGAGAGTTAAATACAGAAGTAAGTCAAATATCATTATCTGTCTCAGGCCTTTATTTTCCCCCCTCTGCTATTGCCATCTATTCAGTCCTTTTTTCCATAAGGAGCTACTAGAAGTTGTGAAATTCCACATTTGCAGAAGCCAGAATCTCCTGAATATACAAATAAAAAAACTAGTACCTTTAGGATACTGCTTTTTAAAAATAGCTTATACTTTTTAATTTTTTTATTTTATTTTAAAGATGGGGGTACAGCCGGGCTCGGTGGCTCAGCCTGTAATCCCGCGCCTTTGGGAGGCTGAGGTGAGTGGATTGCCTGAGCCCGCGGGTTCGAGACCCGCCTGGGCAGCGAGACCTCATCTCTACAGTAAATCAAAAAATCAGCTGGGCGTGGTAGCGCATGCCTGTAATTCCGGCTACTTGGAAGGCTGAGGCGGAAGGATCGCCGGAGCCCAGCAGGTCCAGGCTGCGGTGACCGGGAGCGGCCACTGCACTCCAGTCTGGGTGACAGAGTGAGACTCTAACTCAAAAAAAAAAAAAAAAAGATGGGGGTACAATTCAGGATTAGGTATGCAAGTGGTTATCGTACAGGTAAAGTTTGGGCCTACGTTTGGTCCCCACTTTGCCTAGTGGATACTACTTTAAAATTAAGAACCAATAACAATTTTCTAAATTTCCGAAGAGATGGTAGAAAATTTATCTCACCATTCTCTTCATCATTTCTGTGAAATGATGGGAAAAAAGAGAAAGGCATAAGACTCTCACTGCAACATAAACATCAAAGAGGATAACCTGTGTCCATTCATATGAGTTTTGAATATCTGAATAGCTTCATTACATGTATTACCATTTGGATTCATTTGTTGGTGAAATCCCTTTTAGCTTGAGGTTTATTATTTTTGTTTTGTAAACTCAAAACAAACTGTTGAATGTTGGTGATAGAATTTTAAGGTTTTCATTGTGATTATACTGGCTAAAGATTAGAAAACATCTTGTGGGCTGGATGCATGAGGTGTAAACAGAAGCTTAGACACAAATACCACTATGGCTTTACGCCCAACATCTCAATGAGTGGTTTATATTAATAAATGTACATTGACACTGGAAGTTTAGAGATTCTGAATGTTTATGATTTTGAGAAAACCCAAACAGATATTGCTTAGACATAACCATATATACTATTAAAATATATATTGGTGTTCTAGCATAAGTGTTGCCCAACCATAAGAGAAAGTCTCATGGAATTACATGAGGTGCTTTACTTAGGTGTGAGCTTACTTCCTCAGCATGGGCTGCAATGAATTGCAAGTGAGCAGGAATCCCACAGCCTGTAAAGTTATTGTGGACCTGACCAGGTACACACTATCTGTACCCATGAACATAGATCCATGCCTGTGAAAACTCTTAGAGGTTTTTGGATGCTTTGTAATGAGGGAGAAGAAATAAAAGTAGAGGAAACTGACAACACAGCTAGAAATATAGTAGATGCTGAATACGACATCGACTGAAGGCATATTCATCAAATCAAAGCTAATGTTGTAATAGGTAAAGTATTCTCATTAAACTAATAAAAGTCTCCTTCTAGAAGGAAATAAAATAATTTTTATCATCCTAAGCTATCAAGGGAAGCTCTCTTATCAAATTCTTCTAATTCAGCTACTCCATGGAGAAATCTAAAATTCCAAAGCAGTATTTTATTCTTGTGAATGCCTTTTTTATTCTTTGTAGAACTTATTTTTACATGTTAAAGATAATAGTATGGTGCAAATGCAGTTTAAAGTCTTTAAGAATGGTCTGTTATTATTAAGCATTGTCTGTAATTAATATCAATTAGAATCTATTAAATTTAATAGACTTTGAGTTATCGAGTTTAATTCAATTTCAATAAATTTCAATTAAGTTCAATTTGTTTCCATTACTTTTATTAATTTCAGTCACTATCAATTACCATCAATTAATTTAATTTACTGGCAATATATGATCAGGTAATTCACTATTACTTTCAATTAGTTTCTATTCATTTCAGTGGACTTCCTTGGCTGTTAACCGGTTTCATAAAAACAAATGTGCAGCAATAATATAGTTTCTACAACACAGGACAGTCATACAAACTAATTAACTCAGCATTCAAACTTATCATAACACAATTAGACTTCTACATGATCTACACACTATCTGTACCCATCTCTATTTGTCTTTTTCTTGGGATGATATATCTGCTGAGAGTCTGGCATTTGTAAAGAACTCTCAACTGATTTATAAATTATTTTCATCTACTTTGTATCTAGAACCTTGCTAGATGCTGGAGGTGATACAGGTGAAGAAGAGTTCTTTTAGAAGATTATAACAAGATTTTTCGGCCACCACAGCCTTGACCTGCTGGGCTCAGACGATCCTTCCGCCACAGCCTTCCAAGTATATGGAACTACAGGTGTGCACCACCATGCCCAACTAATTTTTTTATTTATTGTAGAGACAAGATATCACCAAATTGCCCAGGCTCGTCTGGAACCCCTGGGCTCAGGCAATCCTCTTGTCTCTGCCAACCAAAGATCGGGATTACAGGAGTGAACCACTGCACCAGGCATTAGCTGCATCCTGGATTTCTGAAGGCCTCTTTTTAAGAACTGAGACAGTTTAAATCTGTAGGTAAACAAACCCTACCCACTCACCCCTAAGATGATGAATATCTTTTAGTGGTTTTAGACGTGCTATATGGGCAGCTGGGTCTCTGGGAGAGACATGTAGAACAAATGGCTCATTGACTTGGCCTCCTGCTCTCCTTCACTCAAAGGTTTCTTAAATAAAACGTACCTGTCTGAGTGGAAGTGACTGGATGTGTGACAGCTGAGTTAAGCACAGAGCATGAATGGAACACAGCACACCGCCAGGACCAGCTTGTTGCCTGCAGGAGAAGCTGACTTGGAGCAGGGCTCTCTGGCAGCAGGGAAGCACCAGAGCACAGTAAACTTGGCTTCCTTCCAGTACATCCCTGGCAGAAAATTCACTGTGAGAAAAGAGGGGAGGAATTCATAACTGCATCCAAAGTTGCCAAGGCCCTTCGGCTAAGATGTGGGAGGTCCTGGGAAAGAACCCAGAGACTTTAATATCTAAAGGAAAATTGGCCGGAAGGAAGGACAGAGCCATTGGAAATAAAACCTAAGGAGTCTTATGTTGGGACCAATCAACTGACAGGGACCACTCTTGCTGAGAGCAAAAATGGAGACAAGGAAAGGTATGGACCATCCCAAAGTCAAACATGGAACAAATTCGGTCAGAAATAGTAGATAAGGAGTCCATAATGACTTCATCATTTGATATTTTATTCCCCTAGGCCCATCCTAAGTTAATATAATAAATACTCCAAATGCTTAATGAGTGTTCCTATTATTCCCCAAGACAAATTCTCTTACCCCAGCAACTGTTCCATGTAATTCCCACACCATGCTGTGTTCTTTTCCACACTGTTCTTCTGCCCCTTCTCATTTGACTCTCCAATTATCTTGATAATATTTATCCTCTGTGGCCTACTAGAATCGAATGCTAAGTCTTTCAAGAAGTCTTTCTCACTGATTTCAATGAACTTTAATGCAAAGATCTTTAAAAAGCATATGCTGAGCTCCCTCTATATGTCAGACATATGAGAATGAAACTGTTCTTTTCCTCTTAGTAACAAAATGGTGAGTAATGAGAAGCTTAATATGGACTGTGTATAATTATCAGCTTGGTAATTATAATTATGGTTGATATTAAGAATGAATAAAAAAGTATTTTTAAAATTTATTTAATTTTTAATAAATATTAAGTATCTACAAGTATAAGACACTGTGCTAAATACTTTATTCATGTGAAAAAATTTCAAATCTTTCAAACATATGACATTGCAACTCTCAGGGGTACCTGAAGTGGCAAAAATCCTTCTCTTAAAAGTTTTTTTAAGGCCAAGCGCAGTGGCTCAAGCTTGTAATCCCAGCACTTTGGAAGGCTGAGGCAAGAGGATTGCCTAAGCTCTAGGGTTCGAGACCAACCTGGGCAATTTGGTGAGAACTCATCTCTACAATAAATTAAAAAATTATCCAGGTGTGGTAGCATGTGCCTGTAGTTCCAGCTATTTGGAAAGCTGAGGTGGAAGGGTTGTTTGGTTGTCTGAGCCCAACAGATTGAGGCTGCCGTGGCTGTGAGCTCAACATAGCACCCCAGCCTGGCAATGAAGTGAGACTCCAACTCAAAAAAAAAAAAAAAAAAGCATTTGGTGTTTTCTAGATAGACAGATGATAGATCTCTATCTCTTACTAACTACTCTTTCCTCAGACACGTGCCAGTAGGTCATATTCCTTCATCAATTAGGCCAAATTCTGTTCTGTGTTTCTTTTAATTATTCTGAGAATGTTTATTCTATTGCTTTCTTTAGCTAGCATGTTCTCTGAAGATCGATTTTTTTTTCTTTGTTTCCACCTTCTTTTCCCAACCTATCATAATATTAGGGTCAATACATGCCATGCTAGTTTACTTATTTTGACATACTTCTCAGAAGGGACATCTGATTTGCATTCATAATGCTTAACTTAACATGCTTGCTTTAAGTTGCCAGTATCTACCACCATCTTGAGAGACTTGTTAGTCAGTAGTGCCTTTAACTCCTTTTAAACTCTAGGGTTTTTTATATGATAGTGAGAAGGAGTGTTATTAGAGTCCTGTGTTTCTCTCTATTCCTATTCATTTTATTTCCATGTATGAGGGGGGAACCCCAAAAACCTGAAATTATCTTTTAGAGGGCTGAACTCTTGTAGTGCAGGTTTCCTCCAATAGGCAAGTATTCTAGGAACCCATCAACATCAGGGTATCTGCTAGCATTACTGTGAGAGGTGGTGTTCAGTCTCAGTGAGTTTTTTTTTGGAGCGTCTTTCAATGCGTTTGCCCATTTCGTGATGGGTGATTTATGAATGAACCTGCCCACACTGCACTGAGTATTCAGCAGTTTTTGACCAAAAACAACATGACCTTCATGCCCCACTCTCCTTATTCACAAGATTCAACCCTGAGTAACTTTTTTTTTTGTTTCCCCCGGTGTAAAAAGTCCTCAAAAGGAAACATTTTTCTGATGTGGAAGAGGTGAAATACAAAATGGCATAGGCACTAAGTTGATGCCAAAAAACATCTAAATAGGCATATTGCATCAAGATGAGAGTAGTTTGAAGGCAACTGAAGTTTAAGTATGTAAGATTAAATACACAATATTTTATAAATAAATTCTAAGGATTTGGGGGTCCCCTCACATACATATGTTGGTTAAGTTTTTGAAGGTATCGTTTCACACGGGTCTGCAATGAATGAGAGGAGCTTTTCATACATTGTTAGAGCCAAAAAGTATGAAGTATGAGAGTATTTCTTGTGTCAATAAACACAGTTCTGGTAAACAATGATGAAAAAAGTATAACATGATCTTTGGTCAAGATACCAGAACTAAGTGAAGTATATCAGAGACCTGTTAAGTCCTGAACCTAGAGAGGCCTTTCTTCCCTAGTGAAATGTAAGGTGGCACCCACAACAGGAAGGTCGGAAGTCAAGGCTTACAAGCAAGGTACCAGCAACACTGAGACAAGTTCCTGGACAAAGGGTTCAGTTAACTCAGGGTTAGAAACCAGAACTTTGAAGCTTGGCCCATGAGTAATTGTGACTTTTCTTTTACTCTTTGGTATTTAGTCAAGTTTACATTTATGTTTTTCTCCTTTTCTAACACTGAAGTTCGTCTTATCTGTAATTATAGAGGCACAGTAATGGATGCATGTCTCTGCTGGGCCTGGAGTTTGAAAGCATAAGGAGCTAAGGGGTGTTCTAAATGGTGGCAGCAAAAATCACCATGAGGGAACCCCAAGAAGAAGATAAAACCAAAAGAGGAGACTTTGGGCTATTTATTTAGACCCTCCTGCCCAACTTGATTGCTCCCTGATGGAATCTTGAAAACGAATGTAAAGTTTAGTGGAAAACCTTCCATTTATAGACTTTTGCGGCCTTTTAAACACAGTGAGATCAAGTGAGATATCAAATGGATGATAGAGGCGTGGCATGCTCTTAAGGTTTTACAATTTATCTTTGTGTGTATGTAAACCCCGAGGGAGCAGCTTACTGTAGTAGGCTCTCAGCTGGCCTCTGGCCCTTCTCTCCTCTAGTCTTTTCCAGCAAACAGTTGGCAGACTCATCTCCATTAATAGGGACTTCATCATGTTACTGCCAAAGTCATAAACTTTTATTTGGCTTTGTTTTCTACCATTTCACTTTCAAAATCTCTTAAGAGGCTCTGTCGGTCTTTCCATTCTGCCCATCCATAAATTACTTCCCAGTTCCTCATTCTAGGTCCTATATTTTTCCATTTCTTATGAATGTCTTCTTTACTCTGCTTCTCAAACTCTATGCAGCTTCAAAACTGTGCAAAAATGAACTCTTTCTTGAAACTGATGATGACCCTACAGCCTTCCTTTCCTGGGGCCGTTCTTACAAGCCCAGATGCTAAAGCATTGATATCATAATGTCATTCTGCCATGTTGAATTATCTAATTACCAGGAGATTGATGGCTACCCAAGTGGAGGCTTTGATTTACGCGCCTTCTACATACTCTTCAGCCACTAACAAAGCAGGAATCCATATCAGAGTTTCTCTTAGTGTTTTCTAAAATATCTGATTTCATCTTAAGGAAGAAGAGGCACTAAGATGACATGTTTTAGACCTAAATTTGATATGGATCAAAAAGCATCTGTGTTTGATGAAGAGAGATCATTAACCTAAATTCTCACATTCACTGGATCCAGTCTCTAATTTTTACTGCCACCGGCAACTGAAAATATATTCCAGACTAATGAAGCTCATGATTTGCTAATTTTTTAAAAAATCTTAATGCTTTGAGAATGAGTATAAAGCAAAAATTTCTCGATCATCTCAGATCATTGGGAATGAGGTTAATCTAAGTTTCTAACGCTACCCACCTTGTATTCTTGGGTCTGTGCAATCTTGTTTTGGCAAAAAAGTTTTTTATCCCCAGTGAACATGTCTACCAAACTCTGCATAGATTGTTCCTTTCTTTTGAATCTTAGTAAAGAATTCAAGCTCGAGAGCCCCTTAATAATTCAATAAAACACCATCTCATTGATTCCAAACGCCGCAGAAACCTCAAAGCCTCTGGTATTCTCAGAAGAATAATTGACCAAGAGACAAATGAAGTCAGGTTTTAACTACTTGTGGTAAGAAATCAGATAGATGCTAATAAAACATCTCTGAGTAGATATGATTCAGCATCTCCTGGTAAACGAGGAAGAGAATTGTATTGCATCAGAACAGCAGAGGTTCTAACCAGGCTCTCAGTGACATTTAAAAAAGAGAGGAATTGAACAAAATGGTACTTTTTTCTTTTAATTCTACCATTATTTCTATTGTATGGTAGTAATTCTGTTTTCTTCCACCCACTGCCATCTGATGCAATTTTTAAATCCTTTTTTTTTTTTTTTTTTGCTGTGTTTTATGTTCCAAAAGGTAAAGCCCCGCTCTTTAGGTTTTGGTTGGGTTTGACCAATAAGAGTCCTTAGCAGGAGCTCAGAGGAAGGAAAGAGCAAGGTTGTGGTGTGTCTTGCCTGCCTCTGCCTCCTCTGGGCATGCTTTCAGTAGCTGCCATGTGCCTTCACAATTACAGCTCCTGGCAGGCAGCATGTCTTCCACAGTGCTGCTGTTCACAGGGTGCTGGTATCATTAGCTTCCCTCTTGTTCCGTCATACCCACACTTGGCAATAGCTCCCCATTTTTGCTAATCTCTGGATGCCAAAAAATATTCCTTGTCAGTTCATTTAACCACCTGCATCTCTGTAAGTAGTTCCTTTGTCTTGGTTGCATGAACCATTTGAGTTGGATTTGTGTTTCCTGCTGGGATTTTGACTGTTATGTGAGATTAAATAATGTTGATAATACTTTTAAAGGAAATATTTTCAAAGTTCTATTATGCTATAAATTATTTGAATAGAATAAATAATTGAGAGTTGTATATTTTTTCCCCTAATAAAGCCTGCATCAGTGAACTAAGCAGGTGTCAAGAGACAAGATCCCTTCTCTTTATTTCCCTGGGATCCAGATAGGCCTTTGCCAGGAAGGAATTGGTTGGCAGAGAATGGAGGTGGAGAAGTAAATATGAGGCAGATATTTCCATAGAATAAAGAGCATGTATAATACTGTTTGCTAATTCTTTACTATAAGGTGATGTGTTGGTTTCCAATTGCTGCTGTAAAAAATTACCACAAACTTGGCAGCTTACAAAACATGCATTTCTCTTAGAGTTCTGGGACCCAGAAGTCCAAAATCAGTTTCACTGGGCTGAAATTAAGGTATTGACAGTGTAAAAATAAAATTAAGACTCGAAGACAGATTAAATTTAACAATTTAATTGAGCAAAGAACGATTCACCAGTTGGGCAGCCTTCTGAACCAGAGTAGCTCAGAGACTCCAATGCAACCATGTGGTAGAAGAAGATTTATGATCATAAAAAGGGAACTGACTTATAGAAAATGGAACTGAAGACAGAGAAACAGCTGGATTGGTTACAACTCAGTATTTGCTTCATTTGAACCCAGTTTGATCATTTGGTCACCTTTGGCCAAAACTAGGTGATTGCCACACAAGTAGGTTATATCTCTTTATACATCCAGCTAGGTTATAGCCCATCATGTAAAAGGGTACAGAGAAAACTCTAGGTCAAACCCAAAATATGCAAGGGGGAAGCTTTGGGCTGAGTCTAGCTTTGGGCCATACTTCCTCTAGTAGCTTTGTGGGAGAATTTCATTGCCTTGACTTTCTCAGCTTCCAGGGCTTCTTTCTTTCCATTCCTTGGTTCAGGGCCCCTTCTTCTATCTGCAAAGCCGGTTGTATACCATTTTGCTTCAGCGGTCATGTTACCTTCTTCTCTAGCAAAATCTCCCTCTGTGATTACAGTTAAGGTCACTAAGATAATCCAGAATAATTTGCCTGTCCCAAGATCTTTAAATTAATCACATCTGTAAGGACTTTTTTTGTTGTTGTTATGTAATATTCACAAGTGCTAAGGATGAGTATGTAGATATATTTAGAGTTGTTGCTCGGTATACTCACAGTGTGATAGTTAATTGTATATGTCGACTTTATGAAGCTATGGAGTACCCAGACATTTTGCCAAACATTCTGAGTGTGTCTGTGAGGTGTTTAAATTAGTTGATTGAGTAGGCATATTGCCCTCCCTAATATAAGTGGGCACCATCCAGTTCTATTCAAAACCTGAATAAAACAATAGAGTTAACCTTTTTGCTAGTGAGAGGAAATTTCCTCCAGACTTCATATTTTTTGTTGTTGTTATTTTTCTCCTGCTTTCAGAGAAGACATTATCTCATTATCTCTCTCTCTCTCTCTCACTCTCTTGTATACATCTTATTGGTTCCTCTAAAGAAAACTGACTAATATATAGAGATAGTGTTTAAAGAATATCACAGAAACATGAAGAATGAATGGAACAAGAGTACAAGAAAGCATATGTCAGCAGATAAAATATAAGGCTTCAGGATAAAAGTTATATGCAGTGGTTTTTCACCAAATATAATGACTAGAATTAAAGTGTTAATATTAGCTGTAAAATTTAATGGCTTCCTCTCTATATAGCTAATATTCATATATGCATACATACATACATACATACACACACATATATATATATATTCATTCCTTTTACGTCCCACTGACTAGAACCACAGGACAGCAGCATTGGAAAGAAAAGAAAGAGAAAAAATAACACTTCTTTAATTTGCTAAATTATTATTTTGGGGAGATTTTCTCTGTGAATTGGAATGTAAATGTATTTATAGACAACTTAGATCGACTTAGTAGAATCAGTTTAAAGTTGGCCACTCTGTGGAACTGTCATAGCCATACCACGAGTAAGGAGTCGCCAACACACCGAGAGTCAAATATTGAGTTCTTTATTCCTGGTGGTTGAGAGCAGGCTTATGCCAGAAAGAAACTCTCAACCCCGAATGAAGCAAGCAAGCAGTTTATAAAGGCAAAAACCGCAAAGGTACATAACAACTTAGCAACCATAAACTAGCAACTTAGGAACCATAAACTAGCAACTTAGCAACCAAAATGGGAACTTTTGACCATTAGGGAGTTTTAGTTAACTTTATATCCCGGGTACAGCCAGTGACTGGAAAGTCCCTGGAGTTCTGCCAACAAGATGCAGTATACTCTTCACTGGAACGGTTAGGGCAGTTACCTGGAGATAAGATGGAAGAACTACTACACAATGGAGTCACCTTGGTTAGGTCACTAATAGCCATTTCATTCCCTCTTTTTAGCTGTTCATGAGTCAAAGCATTGACTCATCTATTTTGGGTAGGGGATTGTAATGGGCCTTTATATACATGAGTTTTACAGACACAATTTGTTGTTTAATGAACTGGACTATCCAATTTAATATACATAGCCTGATGAGTAGACCAAGAAGGAGGAGAAGCAGAGGGCCAGCCAGACCTATAATTAAGGTAGTTAGTCATGGGTTCTAATCAAACAAGGTTTGAAACCAGTATTTGTTATTTTCTTTTTCTTTTTGTCTTCTGTCTAAGTTTTCTCAAGACTTTTGGAGGGTATCTTTAATGACTCCCGATTTATTGGCATAAAAACAGCATGATTCTCCAAGCACTACAGAGAGCCCTCCTTGAGACAGGAATAATAAATCTAGACCTCTGCAATTTTGGAGCACTACTTCTGCTAAGGATGCAACTGGTCATAGAGTTGATCCATGGCAAACTGGAGGTTTCCTATGTCTGCATTTATTTCTTGAGCCAGGTTGGATAGACCTAGTTCACCATGGACTAGGGCAGTGGTGCTGAGAGCAGCAGTTCCAGCCACACTGAGGCCTATTAAGGCAGGTACTAGCAAAGGGGTGGCACATTTTCCATAAGTGGCTGAAAGGTCAGGTGGATTTAGCAAAAGTGTTCCCTTGGGGCCACTATAAGCATGTACCTGGGGAGGTACACAGATGGCAACACCTAAGGTAGTTCATTGAATTGGGTCTCTTAACCAGGGTAGTAAGGAAGGGGGTCTTTCAAACATGATTTCATATGGGGTGAACCCTACTTTGTAAGGGGTGCATTGGACTCAGAGGAGAGTCAAAGGTAAAAGGCTTATCTATTTTTCACTTGTTTCTATTATCAATTTGGTTAAAGTAGTTTTTATGGTTCGGTTCATGCACTCTACCTGTCCAGAGCTTTGTGGTTGGTAGACACAATGTAACTTCCAGTTTAAACTTAACTCTTTGCTAACCATCTGAGCTATGGACAAGGTAAAGGCAGGACCGTTATCAGAGCCAATGGTGAGAGGGAGCCGGAACCTTGGGATGACTTCATTTAATAAGTATTTTGTGAGCGTCTGTGCAGTTTCATGTTTTGTAGCAAACACTTCCACCAATCTCAAAAAAGTGTCCACAAAAACCAGTAGATATGTGTAACCCACATGAAGGGGGTTTACTTCAGTAAAGTTCACTTCCCATGCTTCTCTGGGGCTCAGCTCCTGGGCCCTGATATCATTTCGTGGTTTTGGTCCTTGTTTTGCATTTACTTGAGCACAAGAAAGACATGTTTCAGTGGCTGTGGCAGCGAGACTTCTTGAGTCTTGAATCTAGTAGTACTGGTTCAGCATTTCAGCTAACTTAGTACCTCCCAGGTGGGTAGCAGAATGAAGTTGATTTATCAGAGTTCATTCAAGGGCAACTGGGAGGATGATTTTGGAGTCCTTAGTTACCCATCATTCTGAAGTTTCTTTTCATGCTCCCACTAAGTCAGCTTGTTCCTCTTCTTATTGGTTATAGATAGACTGTTTTAGTATTGAAGGAACTGGAGAAGTTTTAGCCAGGAGGATAGTGAAGGGCTCAAAGCCGGGAGCTCCATTGCCTCACAAGCTGCCTGATCAGCTAGGTGATTTCCTGTTGCCTCCAGAGTGTCCGAATTTTTGTGTCCCCTACAATGAATGACAGCTACCTCTTTGGGGAGCCATACAGCCTCTAGAAGGGCTAAAATCTCCTCTTTGTTTTTATAGTTTTACCTGCCATAGTAAGAAGTCCTCGTTCCTTATAGATCATGGCATGGACATGGAGAGTAGCAAAAGCATACCTGCTGTCTGTAAAGATATTTACCCATTTTCCTGTTCCTCAGCACAGGGCTTGAGTTAAAGCAATTAGCTCAGTCTTTTGGGCAGATGGGCTGTTGTGCAAGGATTGTGACCAGATTACATTGTAAGCTGTGGTTACCACCACACCAGCTTTACAGATTCCCTTTATCATCAGACTGCTGCCATCCGCGAACAGGTTAACATCTGCCTGGTCTAGAGGAGTGTCTCAAAGATTGGAAAGACTGACTTGAGAGACATCCAACGTATCTTCACAACTGAACTGTCAGCTCTGGATTATCATCAGGCATCAGAATAGCTGGATTAAGGCTCTGAGTAGGAGAAAAGTTAATCTAGGCTGGTCAAGTAGGAGGTTTTGATATTGAGCAATATAAGCATTTGACATCCAGTGGCCAGTGGCTCCCCAGAACAGAGTCTCTACATTGTGGGGAACAGTCAAGGCCAGGTTTTGACTGAAAGTCAGTTTATCTGCTTCCCTAACCAGTATAGCTATAGTGGTGATGGCTTGAAGACATGATAGTCATATAGAGACCACCGGATCCAACCTTTTGGACAAATAAACCACTGGTCACTGCCAGAGTCCTAAGATCTGGGTAAGAACCCCACTTGAGATCCCCCGCTGTTCATGAATAAACAAGTGGAAAGGTTTTGTAGCATCCAGGAGGGCCAAAGCTGGGACTTGGGTAAGAGCCATCTTTAACTGCTGGAATGCTTGTTCCTCAGTGGCAGTCTGTGTCAGAGGTTGATTCCCTGCTGTGGCTGAATATAGGGGCTTGGCAATCTCAGAAAATCCTGGGATCCATAGCCAACAGTATCCCGCTGTCCCCAGGAATTCCTGTACCTGTTTTTTTGAGGTAGGGGCAGGGATCCAGAAAATTGCCTCCTTTTGGGCCATGGTTAGGATTTGTTTATCCTGTTTTAGCTGATATCCTAAATAGGAGATCTCAGCCAAGCAGAATGGAGCCTTCTTAGCCAATACATAGTAGCCCAGGTCCTGGAGGAGCTACAACAAATCCTTGGTGCCTTTTAAGCCAGTGTTTATGTTTGTTGCAGCAAACAAGAGATCATCCACATACTGGAGCAAAGTATGTTCAGGGTGTAGGGCATGGAATCCTATTGCATCCTGTTGCAAGACTTCCCCAAAACGAGTTGGAGAAATTTTGAACCCATGTGGCAGCCAGGTCCAAGTCAGCTGACTGGTATCTCCTGAGTCGGGATCCATCCATTCTAAGGCAAAAATGGGTTGGCTGACAGGGCACAGGGGGATGGAGAAAAATATGTCTTTTGGATCTAAGACAGTGTAGACTTGATGCTGTAGAGGAAGTAGGTGGAATAACGTATAAGGGCTGGGGACAGTGAGATGGATTGTTTTGACTTGCCTATTAACCTCCCTGAGTCCTGGACTGGTCAATAATCAGACATTCCTGATTTCTGAACTAACAAGAAGGGCGTGTTCCATGCTGATTGACAGAGGGTCAGGATATTAGCCTTTAAAAGTCTTTTGATGAGAGGAGCAATTCCTCTCCATGCCTGCAAACTTACCAGGTACTGACATATTCTGACCGGGGTGCTAACAGACTCACCGCAACTGGGGGATGGTGTTATGCCAATCCTGGCATGTTGGTCTCCATCAAACTAGAGAATACTTTCATTGTAGTTATTGAAGCAAACCTGATGAAAGGTCCTTGGCCAGAGAACCAGAAGAGGTTAGAAGGTACTCTTCAGAGAGAGGAATGGTTAAGAGCATTTGATAGGTAGGAGTCTTGTTTCAGTCTTGTTTGATGAGAACACAATGGTTGCTCTCAGTTTTCAAAGCAAGTCCTGGCCCAATAGGGGGTAGGGACAGCCAGAGGCTATTAGAAATGAGTGAGTAACCCATTTTTGCCCTAAATTAACCATTTAGCTGTAAGTAAACTGAAAGGCTCGGATTGTGCCTGTCACCCCTTGAACAACAATTCATTTGTTTGACATGAGCCCCAGGGGTGTTTGTAGGACTGAGAGTTCTTCCCTGGTGTCTACCAGAAATCAGACTAGGTGGCCCCTGATAGCTGCAGTTACCATGGGCTCTTGGGAGCCTAAAGAAAAAGAGCCCTGGCCTCTTCAGTCTGATTCATTTTATGACCCTTCCCCCACCCCCACAGTTGCAGGGCCAGGACTGACTTCAGGCAGTGGGGACAGTCTTTCTTCCAGTGGCCAAGTTCTTTGCAATATGCACAGTGATCTTTAGTCAATGGGGAATGGCCAGTCCCTTTTTGTCCCTTCCTGTTTCCCCTCTTTTCTGGTGAATTGGCCTTGAATCAGGCCAGTTGGCCTGAAGGGCAGCCACCAATATTCTGTCCTGTTGCTTTGCTATTTTAGCTGCCATCTGAGCTGCCTGTTTTTGTTTATCACTATCCCAGTTATTAAAACCTTTTTGGGTCACTTCAAGCAGCTGAGAGATATTCATTCCTGTGAAGCCCTCTAGTTTTTTGCAATTTTTTCTAGATGTCGGGGGCTGACTGAGCCACAAAAACTAGATTAGCTGCCCAAGCATTTTTGGGTGCCATGGGGTCAAATGGGGTATAGGTATGGAATGCCACTTGGGGATGTTCAAGGAATTCCCCTGTTGACTCCGCAGAACTCTGAAGAATCTCAGTGATTTTTGAAAGATTGTTTGCTCCCCTCAAACCAGCTAATAGAGTCCAGTGATAGGTATCTAATGCCCTGGACCCTGCCAAGGTATTGGGATCCCACTCAGCATGAGAAAAGGAAAATATTTTGTTTAAAAGTTCTTGACTTTCTTCCTCTGTTTCAGCTGTTGAGGCTAGGACAGATTTTCTAGCCTCAGCTCTAATGCACTCTTGCTCCTCAGAGGTAAATAGTGTTAAAAGAAGCTGCTGGCAATATTCCCAGGTGGGATGATGAGTACACATGATTGATTCTACCAGGGAGGTTAAAACCTGGGGTTTCTCCCAAAATGGTGGATTTTGAGTTTTCCTGTTGTATAAATCAGAAGTAGAAAAAGGAATATACACCAGGAAAGGTCACTCAGTCTGACCTGCCCCTATGAAGGAGGCACTTCGAAAGGGAAAGAAGAGGGGTCAGATCCATTTGGGATCAGAGGTGAGAAGCCAGAGGCAGAAAGGACAGAGGGGAGGTGGAAGAAGTGACAGTAGGTGAAAAAGAAGTGTGTGGATTATAAGGTAGAGGAAGTTGAGTGCCTGAGTTAGAATGAGAATGAGAGATGACTGGGTCCAGAGGATCCTCAGTAGGGAGAGGCAAGACAGTGTAGAGTTTAGGGATAGGCTTAGAAGGGGCCAAAACAGGGAAGACAGATGATCATGACAAGAGAGGACAAAGAGACTTAGAGAAAAGTATATGGGTAGAGTACTGAGTTTTAAGAGAACTTATCTTTAACCATGGACAGGGATTTTGGACTAAATTCAAACATTGGTTGATACAGAAAAATTGGTCAGGGTGACCAGGAGTCCCCATGACAACGTTCCAGACAGACTGAGTGACGTGAATGTCCAGAAACCCAGTGGAGGACTATCCAACATTAAACAAAAGCCAGTCAATTTTACAGAGGGTCCAGAGCCTGTCTTTTGAGAGGCAGACACTGTAGTCCTCACTAAATCCAGCAGAAAAATTCTTTATCACACAGTCCAGAGGACTGAAGGGTTGATAAGACTGTTACCCCATATTGTCAGACCAGTGAGAAAACCAAAACTGAAATTAGAAAGTGAACTGAGACTCTATTCAACCAACATCTTGGCCTAACGAACAGTGTCCAAGGGACAGACTTATCAGGCCGTGACTCCCTTAATAGAATAGACCACAAACAGAACAGATGCTTACCTCCTAAGAGAATGCAGATGGACTCATTTTGAGGTGATGGGAAGCCAGCAGTCATTCTAGCTCCCTCTGGGCCAGGTGATAGGTTATGGGGCTCTGGAACGTCTCAGAGGGTGCCTCCCCTATAACTTCTTCACCAGGCTGGGGAGAGTTGGATTGAGGTCATTTCCCAAGCTTGGCGATCTCGCTGTGGTCTCCAAATATTTTAGCCACACCATGAGTAAAGAGTTGCCAACACACTGAGAGTAAAATATGGAGGCCTTTATTGCTGGCAGTCAAGAGCAGGCTCATGCCAGAAAGAAACTCTCAATCCCGAATGAAGCAAGCAAGGGGTTTATAAAGGCAAAAATCGCAAGGATACATAACAACTTAGCAACCATAAACTAGCAACTTAGCAACCAAAATGGGAACTTTTGACCATTAGGGAATTTCAGTTAACTTTGTTTCTAGGGCACAGCCAGTGACTGGAAAGTCCCTGAAGTTCTGCCAACAAGATGTGGTATACTGTTTACTGAAATGGTTAGGGCAGTTACATGGAGACAAGCTGGAAGAAGTACTATACAATGGAGTCACCTTGGTTAGGTCACTAATAGCCATTTCAGAACCATCATCTGAGACCCAAGTCTTTGATCAGCCATTTCTATATATCCTACATTACCTGCCTCTCTCACCAATTACTTGGTAAATTGGTCCCAGACCTGATTAATCAGCAAAATCACACAAAAGCAGCTCTTTGAGCTCTTGATTGTACTCTGGTTATTCAATCAAATATACATCTAGGTAAGGGAGCTCCCCAAGCCATAATCAGTTTACCATAAAATAGACTAGCTGGATTATCCAAGTGTGCCCAATATAATCCTATAAACCCTAAAGAGTAAAAGAGAAGAGCAAAAGAGAAACAATGGAAGATTAAAAAGAGAAGAGAGGTGCATCAGAAGGAAAAGTCAGAGAGATTTGAAGCAAAAGAAAGATTTGATATGCCCTTGCTGGTTTTGAAAATGGAGGAACCATGAACCAAGAAATAAAGGAATGCAGATCACTTCTAGCAATGCAAATAACCTCCTGGCAATAGTCTTCAGGCCTACAACTACATAGCGCTAAATTCTTCCAACACCCTTAATGAACTTGGAAGTGGATTTTTCTCATAGCCCCCAATGAAAATCCAGCCAGTCACAAACTTGATTATAGCCTTGTGAAGCCTGGAACACAGAACTCAACAAGTCCACACTTCTGATCCACAGAACTGTGAGCTAATACGTTTGTGTTGTTTTAAGCTTCTGAATTCAAGGTAATTTGTTAAGGAAGCAATATAAAACCAATAGCCTGTGTTTCACTAGGAGTTTGTATTTTGTATAAGATTATGTAAGTGTCTAAGAAAATTTAAAAATAAATGTGTTTAAATATTACATAGTCTTCTCCCTTGATTCAATAGACTATTTGGTCTGACATGAGCTGTCAATCAATGACAATAATTTAGGTTCCATACCCCAGCTGAATATAGTACTGAATATACACAAGGTGAAGAACATAGATATTAATTAAGGAATATTAATTTTGCCTAAGAAGGAATTTAAACCTATAAAACAATTGTCAAATATTATCTGACAATGTAGAAAAATTCAAGGGCAAAAAAAAACAAAACTACGTGGTATTGTTGAAATAGGTCCTTAAAGGAGCGTTAGGTGTCACTCAAGCTATGGTAAAGAAAATGGGAGATGTCTTGTTTGAAAGGAAAGAAAAGAAGCATAATCATTGCAACAAGACTGCTGAAGATAGTCTTCCATATGTCAATTTATCTCCAACAGAGATAAAAATTTCTTTTGATTTATATTTCTGGATAAATTATTTGATCCAGATTTCTTCCAGAAAAACCTTTGTCAGATTGAGAAATATATTATTTCTAGTAGTTGCAACTAGTAGCTCTCAAAAGAGTGAGTGTGTAAAATTATGTGTTCAAGATTAGGCTAGTCTAGCTAGTGAATTCGATTAGAATGAAAAGAAAGAAGCCCTAGGGAAATGGAGTCAAAGCTTCAGGAGCTTGACCATTATGGTAACAAAACCTTGTTAGGAAAGACTTTCCTAGTTTTTTAAACTATAACAGAAGAAAACTAAATCCATATACAAGAAGGAATTATTTTTTTAAAGTTAAGACATATAAACACATGATTTTTGAAACCTAGGTGGATGGTGAGAAGATCAAACTTTTAAAAATGTAACCTCATTTTACGATTAATAGGTGTAAAGATTTACAGCTTAGAAGTTGTGTTTTTATGCTTTCTCTGGGACAGAAAAAAATTGTAATTTTAAAAAGACATTTGTTGTTTTAAATATTGAATTTCTTTGGTGCCATTCCTGCTTGTTTAAAAATTCTGTGTGGGTTGTATAATGCTAAGAGATTAGTCACATCAGTGGAGGATCTTAGAACTTTTTGTTCAGGACACCTGGGGATGAGAAAGAAGACCAACCAAGGCAGACTGTAGTGGTCTTATATGACTAATAAGAGTGGCATGAGATGGCTGCTAGAAAAATATCTGAAACTATAGATCATGGGTAGAGAAAGGACTTGAAAGAAAATTACTTTAAGACTCTAATACTGTAAAAAGTTATAATAATTTCCTATTCATAGTACATTTTTAGTTCTATATTTCCTCTGAATTCAAAGTCACAACTCAAGTCCAAGCTACCAACATCAATTTATACTTGTTTAGAACGACACAATGCTGGTCCCTGAGTCCAAGCTGTCATCATCATTTTATACTTGCTTAGAATGACACAATGCTGGTCTCTGAATTCATCCTATCCTCCACCAAAACATTTTCTAACATCAGTCAGGAATAATATTTCAAAAATAAAATCTTCTTTCTCTTTTAAATCTGTCAGTTATTTCAACTTGTTCTTAGGCTAACAACTAAGTCTTGTATCAATTCTTCTTTTTCTTTCTACACTCCTGCAGTGATAGCTTTTTCTCCATTATGCTATCACAGCTCATCCTACCCACATTCTCTTCCCTTTCATTAACCACTTACCTCAACACTTTTCCATGGCAACTCCTTCTCATTCTCTCTATTTTGCTCAGTTCTCTTCCTCAAAGAAGTTGTCTCTGACCCCTTTTCCCGTCTAGATTAGATCCCCCAGTGTATTCTCTACAGTTCTTGTCTGTGTCTTTCCTTTATCTCTCTTATCACAGTTTTTAATTGTACATTTATCTGAGAGATTATTTAATATTTGTTAAAAACTCCCACACTTTAAGCATCATAATGTACTGTGCCTATTGTTCACTAATGTGGTTTCTTTACCTACTCCAGCACCTGACACTTAAAGGTACTTAGTAAGCATTAATGAATGAACAAAAGAATAAAAGGTACAAAAAGGAAGGAAGGAGAGAAGTAGGGTGTTATCTATTCATTAAAAAAGTACAGTCAAATCTAGAGTCATTGGAGTGGATACTGTCCCATGATAGTGCTCATCTGGGAATTAAGAATGGAGAAAGATTATTAGGAAATTTGAATGGTGAAACATTACTAAATGAGGAAATCTGGAGTAAGACTAGGCTGTAGTGTTGATCAGTTTGCTTTCAAGTCTACCTTTTGTCTTCCTATTACCAATTCACTTTTGGAGAAATATTCAAAACAATACAAAAGATCCACCCAGGATGGATTCCTATTACTCAAGAGACCTTCTGTATGGGCAGAAGCCAGCGTGATAAAGCTCTGTTTCTGGAGCTACTCTAGATGTCTACTTAATTGTGATGGCAGAGAATGATAATGATATTTGTCCTTTATAAGAAAGAGAAACTGGCCAGCACCTCTGGCCCGTGGACTTTGCTGGGACTCATCTCCAGTCGATCAATACCTCCATTCCCTTTCAAGACTGGAATTTAAGAAAATTCTCCACAAAGAGAAATATTTCAGAGCCCTGTCTTAGAGAACATAACTTAATTTGCACATATTTCATTTAAAGAGGTATAAGCCAAGAGCCTTAAGTGTAAGACGTTATATTCAAAATGAGGTTGAAAAAAGTGAAACAGTTATCTTCAAGACATGAATAAAGTGATTTTGTCATCAAACAAAATGCACAAAAATAAAAATATACAAACAAGCTGCAACTCTACTCATAATTGTATCATGATACTCAAGATCTATAGAAAAATAGCACTGTTTGGAACTACAGAATAACTTCAGATAATGTTGATACTTTTTATTTTATACCCTTTGCAGGTACAAAAGCATTTGATATATAATCTCATTTAGTCCTACAACAGTCCAGCGAAATAGGAAAGAAAACTACAGATGAGAAAACTGAGGCTACTAAAGTAACTTAGGCAAGTCACACAGCATAGAAGTGGCAGAGCTATCAATTAAACCCATCTTCTTTTTTAGAGCTTCTTCTGAGTATATGTAAGTGTTCAAAGAGTGGTGAGAGATGGTACAAATCCACAACTCCCCTCCCACCTACACCATACATAAGTCAGTCAAGAATTTTACAACCCTTGCATTAAGAATATTCACCACACTTTAATACTCCTAGGTGCACACAAGTCTATTCATAGTCCTTCTAGCATGTGGATATGGAGAAGGATATGAGTATTTTCACAGCTGGGAGATTTTCCACCCATACATCAACATTTTTTGGATTGTATTGATCTCCATTATTTAAATTATTCACAAAAATTGTGTTACTAAATTGTTTTTTTAAAATGCAATTTTTTTTCAATGTAGAGAATCAGGAACATAGAGAAAATTATCACTGAAAATATATAAAATAGTACATTAAAAAGATATTTAAACATTTATATATACTATGTATATACCTATATACACATATGTATTTGTGTATGTGTAAACATATATACACTGTTTCTAAAGCAACATTGCATAAATGACCCCAATTCTTCCCCTTCTATACTCTTTTGCAATATAATTGTAGTTTCTTTTACCAAGAAGTGGACTGTATTTTTCTATGCCTTGAACCTAGTCTTAATCTTGTGACTTTATGTGGCTAAAGAAATGTTGTGCCAGGTCTGATCATAGACCTCAAGAAGTGTTGTGTCTTTGTCTCTCTTAGTAGGCACTGTGTCAAGCTTCTGTGTAAACAACCCTGGATCAATCTGCTTGATGATGAGGACACATGGCCTAGCAGTATCCTCTGAACTGACTCAGAGTCAGTCAATCCCCAGAGGCAGAACCCCTCGACCAGCAGATGAACACAACATATGCAAGCCAAGACTTGACTGAAAAACAGTCCCACTGAGCCCAATCTAAATTGCTGGTCCACAAAATTATATACTAAATCTATGAAAGTCACTAAGCAACAGATATCTGTTATGTCAATTTTGCTTTTCTCCCAGAAACATTCTTTAAAAAATAACTTATTCTTCAAAGCACAATATGGTTGAGAGAGTCCTGAATTGGCATCAGGTGATCAAATTTACTTCCTAACTTTCTCCTTGACTGGAGGTGTTATTGCAAAAAATGTCAGATATTCTCTGAGTTTTAATTTCTGTGCCTGGAGACAGAGATCATGTTGCACATCCATTCTACCCTGATGGTTTGTAATAAACAAATGAAAAATTAAATATAAAATTGGGTTGTATGACTTAATTTACCCTTTTCCTTCTCTGGGCTTTGATTTTCTTATTTAGAAAAATCCATGGGTTAAACTATTAATAGATATCATTCAAGGCTCAACCTGGCTCAAAATTTCTTTAACAATATTATTATTGTTGTTGATGTTGTTGTTACTGTTACTAGAGATTCTAACTCAAGGTCTGTGCTCTGTCTCACAAGTCTTTATGAGTAGGTCACAATGGAACTCATGCCTGATAGAGCACATACTCCCATAGCATAGATACCTCCTAGAGACCCTCTTGAAATTTGTTCAGTGGCAGAACTGATTTCCTAATCCACATTGAAAACCCAAAGGTAGGGTGGAGTTCAGACATAAATGTTGTAAGTAATCCCTTCCCTGGTGCAAGTGTAAGAAAGAAAACTCTTATACATAAATATTTCTTCATCCACTCTTTCACTTGTAAATCACCTCTTTGAATGAGGCAAAAATCATTGAAGTATTGATCATGAGAAAAATGAAAATAACCTGGAAGAGAGGGTAAGAGTATGTAAAACCACGAATTTTCATTCCTCTTTCTAGTTCTTCTGAATCAGAATTTCCAGATAGAAAGCCCAAAATGAAAGAAGCTCTGTAAGTGATTCAGGGGCAAGCGAACAATTTAACACTACCGCCCCAGAGTCAAAAAGGGACCAATGACTAACCTGTTATTAATCATTTTCAAATTTGCAAGTTTAAGTAAACTGACGTATCTAATTGCTTTTCATTCTTAAAGAGAACCTTGAGCAAATTGTCATTTTGATTGGTGAGATGAGAGATGGGTAAATTTGGATTGTGATATAAAAACTAAAAAAAAGTCTGAGTTTAAAAATTCCAGGCAACTAAAAGAACACTGAAGTCTTAGAAGTAACAAAGGTAAAGAAAGAAAGACAAAGAGAAGGATTGTAGGAAAACAAGTAGCTCATGTTTTCCTACAGCTGACCATGCTAAAAGTCTCTGGGATTCATACTGCTTAGATGAGTATGGTTTTAAGATAATTGCTGTTCAGACTTACCCCCAATTTGAGGTCCTAGTAGACTAGAAAGACTAGCAAATACAAAATACAAAGCAAACAGGAGATCCTATAACTTCTCAGCATCTTAGCTGTCCAAAGCCACAAATACCATTTGCTCTTTTCTCTGCCAGATTTGCTAGTAAGATTTTTCCTGGGTCAGTGGCAAGAAAGTTGTTCTTTGTTTCTGTCAGTCTCTAACAGACAATCTCCTTCATGAAGAGTTGGCCATACTTCTTGGCAAATAAAATAACCATCTACACTGTATGCATTATATCTTCCATTCTAGTCATTCTAGATTCAGTTCTTGAGATTACTACAGCCAAGCTTTCTAAAGAAGGTAAAAAGAAAGAAAATAAGGACAATGAAAAAGGTTAGATGGAAGGCAATAAACCAATATTTACTGAACACATAATATATTGCCTGCACAAACATAGTATTCACAGTAACTCTCACAATAGCCCAATGAGGTAGGCATGATTTTTCCCTTGTTTGCAAATGAAGAAACTGAAACTCAGAAATTTCATGAATCATTCCTCACATAGACGGAATTCAAACCTGGTTAAATCTGGTCCTAAAAACCACAATTCTTCCATTTTCTTAAAATACAAGTTTGAAAACAAGCATTCCTGAGAGTGCAGCATGAGAATTCTTGTCATTCAACATGTTCATGCAAATATGTATACCTCCAATTCTTCAGCAGATTTGAGAGGTGCTTGGAAGGGAAACTCTAGTCTAGGTTAATGTTCTTTAAACTGTGGACACTTCCTCACTAATAAATCATGACATTAATTTGGTATCAATCAATAATATTTAATGAAATAATTCACAATAAAATAGAATCAAGTAAAAAATTTCATGGGTTATAACATATAAGGATAATAGTTTTTCTAGTAATCATTTTTTACATAGATGTGCACATATAGATATGTATTCCAAGTCACAAGGTCAAACATGATTTCTAATATAATTTGTGTAAAAAAACAAACATTTGGAAACTCCTGAAACAGACAAAAGGAATATTGTCCAAGACAGGGAAGTTATATCAGAGAGAAAGTGCCCAGAAAGAAGAAAAACAACAGCACAGAAAAGATTGTCCAGTTTTGAGTTTTATAGATTGTATCCAATAGTTGTTCTCATTTTTCAACTAATAAAGTCATTGACATGCAGAGGTGAAGAGTTTCTGTAGAAAAGTCAGGTTGAAGTCTGCAGGTGTCAATCACCTATGTGGAGCTAGGTCTTTTATTAAATTCCCATTAAACTTCTTCATTCTTATCCTGTACGTGCAGGATCTACATTGATTTCTTTCCTTTTTTTTTTTTAATCTGGCATTGTCCAAAATAGATGATGCATTTCTCATTATCTCTCCTTTGAAGAATGTGCTCATCATTTATTTAGGACTTGCTGAGATATATGCTCTTTATTTTCTTACTTACTCCAGAAAAAATTTTAAAAATGCAACTTTTCATCCCACATTTGGAATAGATAAAGGGTGACTGATAATAGATAAAAGCATCAGCTGTTCTTCTGTCTTGGCTGTGAGACTCTTGCCTGTTGAAGAGGCCAAAAAAAAAAAAATGTGTAATGAGGCTTAATACATGGAATAAATATCAGTGCATCCGATTGGCCATTCAAAATATTACTCAAGCCTAAGATTGTCACAGAAAAAAAAGATACAATGGAATTTGGTATGGCTGCTTCTATTGTGACTTTATTTGGCCACTGACAGCCATTTATTGAACCTGATGACATGAGAATTATTTGTGACAATAATGCCTATTATCTGTGTAATGATTAAAAGACCACTTCATATTTATCTTCTTTCCATTCTTATAACAGGCTTGTTTGATTACGGAAGCATTATCTTCATTTTTACAAATGAGATAAATGAGGCCCAGATGAGTCAAATGATTTATCCAAGAGCCCACAATTTAGTTGCGAAATTGGAACAAGACCTACAGCCATTAAATCTCAGCCTTGCATTCTTCCCAAAAGATAGCAATGTCCTCATTATTTTTGCCTCTCTTCTGTTTTCCTAGCTGACCTGTTTCACAAAAAGTATTTTTAAAAGTTTATGTTTAAAAAGAGGAGAAAAAGGAAATGGAAGGCAGGGTGATTATTCTGTCACATCTGCTGAATGCAGTTAATTCATTGGTTTCATGAATATGAAGTGGTCTAGAGGAATATGTATCTATTTATGTAACAATCACATATGCTGGGAAAATGTATGTGGTTGAAATACAGATACATTGGTTTCCATTCTAATATTGGTTTAAGTAAATTATATGTTAGGCCCCAGCCAACAAATATATCCGTTACAGTTAACTTCTCTAATTTGGTTAAAGGACGCTGGGTTTATTCAGCAGTGAATGTATATCAGGTTATGTAAAATTAATAGCTGAAGTTCATTCATATGGCTTTAATTAGGATGCATGAGTTGGGATGAAAATAAAGCGAGAGTTCTGGCTTTGATTATAACTGTATCTGCTCCAGTATCAGTGTCTGCAATGGCAAATACATGTTGGCTTCACTTAATACATGTTTGTTCAAAGAAACCATGCATTGGTTTAATTTCACTTTGAAAGCTTTTATTAAAAGATATTGTTTGTCTAAACACCAGTTTAGTTCACTTTATTTAATTATCCAAGAGTATTTACAGGGCCTGAAATATAATTATATACATTGAAAAAAGTTGATTGTATAATATTTCAAAGAAAATAGATTCATTTCTGTGCAAACTTCTTGGAACTTTTGAAAACTGTACAGCCTCCAAGTCTATGTACTTGTCTTCAAACATGTCTTTGGGAGTCTTACTGAATCATTTTCTTTCCCAGGGGTGGGAAGAACTCTTTAAGAATAAAAGCTTTCCTTGCTAGACAGCAGTAATATTCTTAGGTAGTGACTGAATTCTCCCACCAAAACCAGGGGGAGACATAAAATTTATTAAATCAATGACTTCTTGTATGTTTGTTTAAGATGTATTTAGTCTTCACAGTTGAAATGATATCTCACCTCCTCCATGATATCTTTTGCAATCATTTGTGTTTTAGTGAGACTTTTCTTGTCTTCTCACCTAAAGTACAATCGTCATGATTTGGACACAGGAGATCATGCTCTGAATTACATCATCACTTCCTGGCTCTGCTCTCTACACACATCACAGCTCTGTGTCTGTAGATACAGGCAGAGTAGAAGCCCCTGAATGAATGAAAGCTGTTCTTTGCTTAGGTGTATTTAATAGCATGATCCTCTTAGCTCCAAGGTGAGCTACATCAATCAGGAAGAACAGAGTCCCAAACAATGGCAGGAGGAAGCTTGAACAGACAGGTAGAGTATCAAGAATTCCTAGCAACTAACATTAGTAGGCAGAGATCTGAAGTGACAGATGGCTGGCAGCAAAGCACTCCACCATGGACCATACATTTATACCACAGAAGGTCAGCACAGGTTCACATAGGCAGACCTGCTTGAGAGAGTAGGCTGGGGTTGGAATAGAGAAGAATGGTTGCCCCTTATCAAGCCCGGACTATGCAAGGTCTGACAATTATGTTCATGAATCATCCTAGAAAAGTGCTAAATAACTCACTGCTGATTATCACTATGGTCATCGCCAGAATGCTCTCCTTGGGAAGCCATAAACCAATGTCAGCACCTAGTCCGCCCATCAGAACAATTGTGAACTATTTTTTTGGAACGGTCATCAGAGCTGTCATCATTATTTGTTGAGATCTGACAACTAAGTTCGCAAACTTTCCATCGTGCTCTTAAGTTGGCAGCATTGTACAAAGAGTTGTACTAGAATACCATCCCTACTCACTTGATCTGGCCCCCAGTGACTTCTTTCTTTACCCAAAGATAAAAGAAATATTGAAGCTATTTGATGACATTCATGAAATCAAGGGTAATATGAGGACGGCTCTGATGGCCTTTAGAAAAAGAGTTCCCAAGTTGCTTCTGTGGGTGTACTAGGCACTGGTGTCAGTACATAGCTTCCCAAGGGGAATACTTTGAAGGTGACTATAGTGATATTCAGCAATGAGGTATGTAGCACTTTTTCTAGAATGAGTTTGTAGTCTTAATTGTCAGACCTCATATGCCAGGTTCTGAGCTAAGAACATGAACTCTGGAGCCATAATAACGTAGGTATATCATAACAAAGTCCCCTCTGAGCTTTTTCTCTGAGCTTTTTAACCTCAAGAGAATGCTTTTAAATCTATCTGCACCCAAGGTTTTTCCTCTCTAGAAGAGTTGATGCTTGTGAAATGGTCAATATCGCACTTAGGACACAGGGTGAGTGATGTTAATTACTATCATAGCTGCTTTTGATATTCTCTATATCTTACAAGATGTAGATCATTGTCTACATGGCAGTGATCCAAAACTTGAGGCTAAAAAGGAGTGACTTACTCAAGTCCATCCAGCTAGTAAGTGGTGCAGCCTCATGGGACCCAAAACTCCCTGGTTTCCAATGATATGAAATACACACATGCAAGTAACAAACTGGGGGTCCAGGCACAAGGATCAGGAGCATGTGTAGATGATGCTGAAACAGAGCTCCAGGTAAGCCCAAGATTCCACGAATTAATAAAGTTTGATTGGTTCCAGATTTTTGTGCAGGTCCCAGCTTACCAATAGGGATAAAGTGGTTTAGTGTGGATGCTTCAGGAAAGAAAACCTTCAGGAAAGAAAACCAGGTCACTCGATCGAAACTAGTCAGACTCCACCTTTCCTTTTTGTCCTTTTTTCTTCTTTTCTCTTTTAAAATGTCATTTCTTTGCTTAAGATCTGGACTTCAAACTACGTGACCAAGAGCATGATAAGCAAAAGTACTGTGTATCCTTGCCATCAGTCCAGAGATATCCTCCTCACAAATTATCTTGGTGCCAAAAACCCATCATAAAATATTCATTGCTTTTGATCCCAAAGTATTTTTAATCTACAAAATGTCTTCTATTAAAATGAAAATATTCCTTGGGGCAGAGAAAATTTTTTAAGCTATTATCAGTTAAACTCATGGTGGGTAGTTAGTTTATACAAATTGAAGTTAAAATTTTTCAAGAACTAAAGGACACAGAATGTGTTTCAGGAAAAAAAAAGGAGCAATCTACAGGGGATAGAGTGACACAGAAGGAGTCATTGGAGGCTGTCATGAATATTTTTTCCTTTATTTTCTGAGGTTCGTTGCTGCTTTTGTGTCACATGTCATTTTGTTTCCCTGTCTTTCTCCTCTCTCTGTTCCTACTATGTCCTTCATGCAAACTATCCTCTTTCTAGAATTTAAAAAGGACATGAGGGTGCTGAACAAGACTGAGGAAAAGATAAGTAAAAATGGGAGTTGTTAAGAACATGACCACATTTTGAGTTTAAAATTTTCTCAATAATTTCTGACCTTATACTAGGGTAGGTTAACAACATGGAGTTTCAGATCATGGTTCAGTTTCAAGTTTTGCTGTTGAATTGTGTGACCTTGAGCATATTATCCTCTCTGTGCTTCAGATTTCTTATCTTAAAATTAAAGCAACATCTAACTCTGGGTAGTTATGAGGATAATTGAAACACTTAGAACAGTGATCACTCATAACAAGTGATCGTGATAAGACAGCTAATAAAAATAAAATGCTAAGAAAACCAGTAACACCAATACTGCATTCAACTTCATGTTGGACTCTACTTAGGATGTTGGATGTTCACTCTTCCTGACCACTTCTCGACTCACTCTGTTTGTTGGAGTAGGACACAGAGCCTATTCTACTTATGAGAATTCTATTTATGAGAATTCTACTTATGAGAATTTTACTTATGAGAATTAGTGGTAGGCAGGAATACCAGGCAAATTTTGTTTTATTTTAGAATCTTGCTCTATGAACTTGGAGACTTGCTTTTTATTTCTGGGTTACATTTTCTAAGGATGTCTTTGGACACTTGACCCTAAGTGGAAACAGAGTGAACTTATGAGGGGAAGACTGAACTGAAAAGCGTATCTATGTATAGCATGGTAATTATATTTTAAAATACTGTATTACATACTTGAAATTTATAAAGAGAATAGATCTTAAGCATTCTTACAAAAAAAGTTACATGTGAGGTGATTGATGTGTTAATTAACTAGATTGTGATAATCATTTAATCATTCTACAATGTATATATATATATATATATATATATATATCAAAACATCACATTTTACACTTTAAATATATACAATTTTAGTTGTCAATTATATCTATAACAAATAAACACATCTATGTAAATTGTATTCCCTCAAAAGGAAAATTACCTAAGTCAACTCCTCATAGAATAAGACCAGGAGAATCTATAATTAGATTCTATTATGGAAGGGAAGTTTGCTGTCCACAAGTGGATGAAATTGAACTAATATGTGTAAAGGGTTATTGCCTCATTTAATTAGAAACCTGTCTCTAAGCTATTTAGATCATGTTTAAATACTATGGAATAATTTTTTTTATAATTAATCAGTAATTTTTTATTATGGTTTTGTGGGGTACAGTTAAGGGTTAGGTGTACAATTACGTTTCATTCAGGCACCCTGTTGATAAGAGGTGTTTTCCCAGTCCCAGACAGATATTTGCTACTGTTAATCCCATCCACCCCCCATAATTTCCCAGTACTGTCAGTCATTTTCTTACAGTATTACATTGGATGTTCAAGGTCCATTATATGAGTGAGAACATGTGATATTCTGATCTTTGTTTCTGTGAGAGGTCACTCAGTATTATAGACTCTAGTTCCATCCAGGTTGCTGCGAAATTCATGATTTTGTTCTTTTTTATGGCTGCGTAGTATTCCATTGTGTATATGTACCACATTTTTTAATCCAGTCCTCTTTTGATGGGCAGCATGGTTGTTTCCATGTTCTTGCTATTGTGAACAACACTGCGATAAACATACGTGTGCAGGTATATTTTTTATAGAGTGATTTGTGTTCTTCAGGGTATATTCCCAGTAGGGGGATTGCAGGGTCATAAAGAAGGTCAGTTTTTAGAGCTTTTAGGGATTGCCACACTGCTTTCCACAGAGGTTGCACTAGTTTAAAGATAAAATTATGAAGCAGTTATAAGCAGCTCAATAATTGTTTGGATCCCGTGAAATGAAACCCACACATTTGACTAATAATGCCCCAGGCAATAATCTCCCAAGATTTTCTTACTATATGCAATCAAAAGAAAAAGGCTATGTCCTATGGCTACAAGAGGCAAGCCATCTTTAACAACAAGGCTAGCTGCTAAACACCTAACTAATGAGAAAGAGAAAGGAGAACTTAAAAACTAAAAAGTACTGCTCTCACAATCAGCAGATGTTTATTTAGGAGGAGATACTCAAGAACTGGTTTCCAAAATTTTTTCTGGTGTGCCTAGAGAATTGGGAGAAATTAGTGTTTACTGAAGACCATGGTTAAAGAGAACCAAGCCTCATTGGAAGGGTCAAGCCAAGAGAAGAAATAACAATTATGATGATAGTGATAACGACAATGATTGCTAATAAATACTGCCTTTTGAATTCTTGATGTGTAATGAATAGTAATACCCACAACCATTTAACAAGGAAGTTATTATTGTCTCCAGGTTAAAGATGAAGAAACTGAGACTTTAAAAAGTGAAGTGTTGAACTGTGTAACACAGGTAGTAAGCATCAGAACTAGAACTCAAATACAGAGGTCAAAATTGAAGAATGCTCTTCTTTAAATTGTATCATGCTTATGGACACATCACAGAAGTCTATCAAGAAGTTGTTCAAGCTGGGCTCGGTGGCTCAGCCTGTAATCCCGCGCCTTTGGGAGGCTGAGGTGAGTGGATTGCCTAAGCCCGCGGGTTCGAGACCCGCCTGGACAGCGAGACCTCATCTCTACAATAAATCAAAACATCAGCCGGGCGTGGTAGCGCATGCCTGTAATTCCGGCTACTTGGAAGGCTGAGGCGGAAGGATCGCCAGAGCCCAGCAGATCAAGGCTGCGGTGGCCGGAAGCGGCCACTGCACTCCAGTCTGGGCGACAGAGTGAGACTCCAACTCAAAAAAAAAAAGAAGTTGTTCAAAAGGTATTAAGATAGCCTTCCCAGAAGACCAGGTAGTAAAGAGAAGCAAAGCATCCTACCAACACCACTTACTGAAACCCGACTCCAATATCACACTCTGCAGTCAGCTCTGTCCTCAGAGCAGGCATTCTCAGGGAAGACATGAGAGACCAGGTCAACCAGCCCAGCCACGCTTAGCTGTGTTCTGTCCTAATTAGCATTTGGCATAGACTCTAAAATTAGAAGAAGTCTATATGATATGAGCATAATGGCAAATGTTCTTTCCCACTTTAGTGGGTTAAGATGAAAGAACAATTTTGCTGACTTCAAAACTATGCTGAGGGCTTGACCTTGTGTATTAATGCCACTCATGAGAAAAGCAAAAGCAACAGTAGGTGGAAGGGAGGAATATCAGGCAAATTTTGTTTCATTTTAAAATCTTGATCCATAAACTTGGAGACTTACTTTCTATTTCCAGGTATTGTCTTCTAAGGATACTTTTGTATACTTGAAACTGCTTTTATATTGTCAGTCCTAGGCTCATCAGGGGTTTTTTTGTTTGTTTGTTTTGGGGTTTTTTTTTTTTGAGTCAAGGTCTTGCTCTGCCACCAAGGTTGGAGTGCAGTGGCATGATTATCATGCATCACAGACTTCAACTCCTTGGGCTCAAGCAATTCTCCTACCTCAACCTCCTAAGTAGCTAGGACTACAGGCATGGGCCATGGGCCACCATACTCAGCTAATTTTTTTTATTTTTACTTTTCATAAGGATGAGATCTCACTTATTGCCCAGGCTGGTCTCAAACTCCTGGGTTCAAGCAATCTTCCCACTTCCACCTCCCAAAGTGCTGGGTTTACAGGTGTGAGCCACCAAGCCCAGCCCTCATCAGGGATTTAAAGGTACGATGTACTCTAGCATGGTTCTAACCACATAGCACACTGTGAGAGAAGTGACCCTGGGACAGGAAGACGGGAGCATCACATAATTGCAGCACGTATGCCAAAAATCAGGGGCTGAGGTTGTGATTACAGGGAGGCTGATAATCAGAAACTAAGTGTCATAAATCCATGTCTGTTATAGACCAGATATGTGAGATCTCAGTGGATACATCTAGGGGTAGGGAAGGAAGAAAAGAAAATTCAAAAGAAAGTGACACTTGTCTACCTCAATTGACCCTCATGAGTCTCTGAGAAACCAAATTATTATATGAATGCATCTGTGTTTCCATTCATTCACTCAGTAAATGTTTATAAGGGGCCAACCACATGAAAATGATTGGAAAGTAAAAACAATACCCTACAAATATTGTGAATCTTCAATTTAGCATGGGGATGTGGGGAGAAGATAAAATTGACCTCACCGGTGTGTGTTTGTTGGTTTTGTCCATCTGTGAAACAAATGACTGGGAAGTGGACTGAAGTTTTCACTTTTCACACTTTGTGGATATCACGTTCACACTTGCCTGAGCAGGAATAATTGTTCTTTGCATCTCCAAAACCTATGGGGAAAAAGTAGGAGTGAAAAGGATATAGGTGCAAAGCAGCTGGGTTTTCAGTGGTGGAAGTGATCACTTCACTCCCCATGGAAAATAAAACCTTGTAATTATAGCATCCTATACTTCTGCAATCCGACTTCTATCCATCCAGACTGCAGACACCCCCATGCTGGAAATGCCTTCCATGAGTGAGTCCTTCTGAGAATTCCAGCGAGCAACCCTGTCTCGCAATTAAGAGACTGGCAGAGCATGTTCCACTGAATACTAAGAATGCTAAGCATCCTGGAGTCTCCCTCATGGTGGGAGAATGGAATCCCTCTGGCCTGCTGACTTCCACATGGTGAGGGTAGCTGTGTGGAGGAAACCCTGGAGCTTCCTTCCTGCATATGCATTAGCCGCACTGGGCACAGTCCTGTCATTAGTGACTCATTCTCATTCTGAGACCAAATCTCCCATCAGCTATTTGCTGGGACTGCCAGTCAATTTCCATTGTCTCCTCTCAAAATCAATAGGCAAGAAAAGCATACATATTTGAGGGAAGAAAAGGAGCAAGCAGAGGTGGTCAGGGCCACCTGTGGTTCTAGGAGGGCCATGGAAATTCCTCACAGAGGAATGATTTTAACATACTTTGCATAGAGAGTCAGACCTCACTCGTGTATTTTCTGAAAGACACTGGAGCTAGAGACTGGGTTGAAATCACCTACCCTCAAAGAGTTCCAGAGGAAAGAATTCTTAGGCCAGAAGTAAGAGTATGTTACTTGGTCAGGTGTGGTGGCTTATGCCTGTAATCCCTGTATTTTGGGAGGCCAAGGTGGAAGAATCACTTTAGCCCAAGGGTTCGAGACTGGCCTGAGCAGCATAATGAGATCTCAACTATACAGAAATATTTTTTTTTAAATAGCCAGAAGTGGTGGTTCATGGCAATAGTCTTAGCTACTCGAGCAGCTGAGATGGGAGGATCACTTGAGACCAGGAAGTCGAGGCTGCGGTAAAACAGAACTTATCTCAAAAATAAATAAATAAACAAATGTCACCAATGTGTAGAAGTTTCTTTCCCTGCAACCATTAAAATCAAGGCAATTGGGAGTGACCAAGGGTGCAGGGTAATTTAATGCAGACACTAGCTGAACTAATTTACGCTCGATTGTGTGCAAAGGGGAGGAGGGAGCAATCTGGGTGGAGAGGTTTGAAACATCCCATAGATCAGTTAGAAATTCCTAATGCTAAATCCTGATTGTGGAGATCTGCTTTAAAGAATGTCTTTATTTTCTGAGCCTCAAAACTCATAGACACAGAAGTGTGTGTATAAATATGTGAGAGAAATCTTGGCTAAAATCCGAGTCCTTCATGTGAAATCAAGGTGCTGCCAACAATACTGCTTTACTCTGATTTTGAACAGAGCCACATCTACCTCTGCCCCCACTGCAAATTGTCAAAGTGCCGGCATCAACACTGTAGTTCTGTGAACTGAAAGACCAAGGTTCGAATCCCAGCTCAGCCATGTAAGTGTTTCTTGACCCAGGACATATTACTAAGCTTTTGGGTAAAATAAGATAATACCAGTTGCTATCTCATTGGGTTTTTATGAGAGTTTAATTAAATAATAAATGTGAGGCACTTGGTAAAATGTCTGACATATGCATGAATAATAATCATTATTACCATTATTTCAAGCATTATTATTCATAATAATTGTATTTTTCAGCTAGTTAGTGAGACTGAGGTTACATAAAACTAAAACCTCCAATTACCAAGAATCTTTTTATTATTCTACTGTGCTATCTATGAACAGATTTGTTTTTAAAAAAATGTTTTTAGCTACTCAATAAAACATACTAAAATGAAATATGTTTTCTTAGAGCAAGAAGAGCAGAAGATGTCTTTCTAAACAAGTATACGCAAACCCATTCTAACACCAAGGACATGGATAAATAATAGACTGACTTTTTGTCTCAGCTTATAAATTCCAAATCATCCTAAACTATAAATTTTGCTTATATTGAAGAAGTAAAATCTTGTTTATTTCTCCTCTGAAGGATTTTTCCCCAGGGCTTTCAAGATCAGAAGTGTTAGCGTGTCCTGAGCAAACCAGCTTCCTTAGACCTGAAACATGTTTGCTCTTCAGTTCGCCAAAGGAGGGAAATATTAGGAGGGTTTTCAAAATAGAACTTGTTAGACCTGACCTCAGGTGCTATGGTGTTAAGGAGCTAATAGTATAAAGTGGCACATAACTCCCTCATGGTTCATTCTGTGTTCAAGTTCAGGAAATTCTCAGGCACAATCATGCATACATCCGTGGGGATCATTCATTTATCTCAACCTGCAGTGCATTTTATACTACTATCTTTGGGGGAAAAAGTCTCCTGAGATTTCTTCTATGTTTTTAAATTTAGCTAAAGTAAATTTAGTTGAACAAACTGTGAAGGAAAAGAAGTCTGGTTAATTTAATTTTTTGCTTTAGCTGAAGATTAACTAGAAAATATTTTTGTTTTTATTCATAGTGTATAAAATATATGAACATGGGTTTTCTCACTTAGGAATTATGATGTACCCAAGAACTCACTTTGATTTTTTTGGTAGGTTTATATAGTAGGACAAGATTATCTCTAAAGTTCTTACCATATTTAATATTCTGTGACTCGGACATCAATAAACAACCAAGCAGGGATGAGAGTAACTCCCAAACATGCTCTACAATGCCATGCATACCAGAAACAATGCTTGCACTGATGTTTATTTAAAATATCATGTTGACAAGTTTCCTGAAGCTAGGATGATGGCAGAGTGGTAGGCAAAGGCTCAGATGCCATTCTGCTGAGGCATAGAAGGACAGAAGAATCTAAGAGATTGATTTGCCAGGGCACCAGGAAATGTCACTTCAGGAGAAGAGCTTTCATCAGATGCAATTTCCTCTCAGGTTCCTGCTCTGAGGATCATCAGAAACACTTGAATGCCTTTGCTGTGACTTCAGAAAGACAATATGAGTCCTTTAATCCACAATTATCTGATGAACAGGAATCTGAAATTGGGGGGAAAAGTTATCAACCATTTGGATTTTATTTCCAGTCTAACTACTCTCTTCTCCAGTCATTAACACCATCTCCGCAAAGACGGGCAAACAGGTGCCTGAGAGGTAGATACATTTCATGGGTATTTTTTTTTTTTTGAGTTGGAGTCTCACTCTGTCATCCAGACTGGAGTGCAGTGGTCGCTCCCGGGCACCGCAGCCTCGACCTGCTGGGCGCCAGCGATCCCTCCGCTTCAGCCTTCCAAGTAGATGGAACTACAGGCGCGCGCTACCACGCCCAGCTAATTTTTTATTTTTTTGTAGAGATGAGGTCTCACCAAGTTGCCCAGGCGGGTCTAGAACCCGTGGGCTCAGGCAATCCACTCACCTCAGCCTCCCAAAGTGCTGGGATTACAGGCTGAGCCACTGAGCCCGGCTGGGTATTTTGATTCTGGAGGGGAATGGGGGAAGTAGTCAAAAAGGTTTGGAACTGAGCCTTGCTGACTTGTGCTGAAATGCCGGATGTTTACTCTGAAATCCACCACGTCTTGGATACTTGTCATGGTTCATAAAAGAGATTGACGGCTCCATTATCTGTGAGATGCCTGTGTGTAATTCCTATTAGTGTGAGAGGAGCTGCAGCAGCAGAGCAATTTGGGAGCCCAGTCTTTTGTCTTGCTCTAAAGAGTGATGCTGAAATTCAGCTTTCAGGTAAACCGCAAAAAGGTCAATTAATCCACTTAAAGATTTTGCAACTAGTTCTCTCCCATAGATTCAGAATGTTAGGGCTGGGAGAGATTCAGAAACAATTAAGTACAGCTTTCTCAACTTTAGAATGAGGAGGCTAAGTTGGAAAAAGAGCATCACATTTGCTTAAAGCAATGGAGCTAGCCATATGTGGGAAATCACGACTATGTCCCAGGTCTCCTGCGTTCTCTTCCGGCGTTCTTTATGCCCACTGTAATATTTGAAGTTATTATAAATTTAAGAATGCAATGATGTAGCTCCAAACAAGGAAGGACAATATGGACTTCTATTCTTAGAAATGTTAGAATTTTTAAAAATCTAGACTTGACTTCCCACCATAAACAAACAGAAAGTCAGACAAAATATATAAAACAATTGTTTTTAGAAATTGGACTTTAGGCACTATAAGGTTGTACACCTCAAGAGAAGAGAAACAATTTCCACAAGTCCTATTCCCCAGAGAGTGATGGGAACCCAAACAGAGCCTTATTGGTTCCCTGAGCTAAGGGAATGGAGATCAAGGAGATTGAGAGTTGCAGGACAGAATTTTGAGAAGAAGGAAATATGCAGAAGAAAAGAACTCCAGAAATCTACAATAGTGCCTTGCTTAGTACTATGCTACACATACATAAAATGATATGCTGACCACTGAGGTAAAGAAGAACTAGAGAGTCATAGCTGAAAAATTCCCAGTGAATGCATGTTTGTGTACTGACAAGTCAGACCCACTACCCTTGGATGCTCTGCTTATTATTATTTGCTATTTTATTTCTCATTGTATATTAATTTGTATATTTGGCATTGATGTTTACTCAAGTTTTTTAAATTTTTCCCTGGCTGAATCTACTGATGAGCTCATCAAAGAATTTTTTCATCTCTATTGTCATATTTTCTACTTCTAAAATGTATATTTTCCTCTTTATTATAATTTTTATATTTTGTCCAAGATTTTTCTTCTGTTTACATATGTTAACCTCCTTTTCAACTAGATCCTTTAATTAATTACTTCTAGCAGTTTTAAAGTCCCTGTCATATAATTCCAGTACCTGAGTCACCTGTGATCCTGGTTCTGTTGATTGTTTTGTTTCTTGGTAATGACTTGTTTTTACTTGATTTTTTGAATGTCTCCTGCTTTTTAAGTTAAAGCAAGACATCATGTGAAGAAAAAGAGACATTGAGATAAATATTATTTATACCTAGATATTTATATGCTTCAAATTCCTGTAAAGGCATTTTAGACTTAAAGTATGGGCTGAATTCAGTGACTGTTTTTCTCAGGATCAGAGAGCTACCATGAGTTTATTGCTATTCCTGAAAGCCAGTGCCTCTGAGGAGGTTCCTTGCCATGCACTTGCCCCCTCCTACTGCTCTTTATCATTCACTATAATCAAATAAGGTCCATCTTAGATATACAAAAATGGTTCAACATATACAAATTAATACATGTGATAGAACTCATTGACAAAAAGAAAATTTTTAAGCATAATTATTTTTAATAAATGCAGAAAAAGCATTTGGCAAAATTCAACCTTCCTTCATAAGTAAAACTTTCAATTAATTAGGCATAGAAAGTATATACCTATGCAATAAAGGCCATATATGAGAAACCCACAGCTAACATTAAGCTGAAATGGGAAAAGCTGAAAGATTGGAAACAAAATAAGGAGACTTGTATCACTTCTATTCAAGATAGTACTAGAAGTCCTAGCCAGAGAAATTAGATAAGAGAAGTAAATTAAAGGCATCCAAATCAGAAAAGAGGAGGCTAAATTGTTCCTGTTTACAGATGACATAATCTTATATATAGAAAACCCAAATATTCTGCACACACACACACAAACAGAACTAATAAACAAATCACTAATGACAAGCCATTTGAAAAACATAAACAGACAAGAAAACAGTTCCACTTACAATGGCCACACACACTTAGGAATAAACTTAACCAAGCAGGTGAAAGAGTGATACACTGAAAACTATAAAACACTGATAAAAGAAACTGAAAAAGACACAGATAAATGGAAAGATATCCCGTGTGTGTGGATTGGAAGAAGTAATATTGTTAAAATTGCCACGCTACCCAAAGCAATCCATAGATTAAATGCAATTTCTGTCAAAATGCCAATGACATTCTTCCAAAAAAAAAGAAATCTTTAAATGTATATGTAACCACAAATGATCCTGAAAAGCCAAAGCAATCCTGATCAAAAAGAACAAAGCTTGAGGCATAATACTACTTCAAAATTAAACTAAAATGCTTTAGTGACCAAAAATAGGCACATAGAATGATGGAACAGAATAGAGAGCCTAGAAATAAATTCACACACCTACAGCCAACTGATTTTCAACCATGGGGCCAAGAACACATTGGAGAAAAGAGGGAGAGAGAAAGAGAATATTTGGTCAAATGGTATAATGTTGTCTTTTAGTAAAATAAAATGATAATAAATCTCATCTTTGTGTATATAACTAGACTTGAATATGTCCATTTTTCTTCTCTTGAATGCAATCAAACCAAAAAGAATGTACGTTCATTATACCTGTCAAAAATATTAAGTAAACAAACAAAAAATTCACATAAAACTAATGACTTGGAGCTGGCATTGATATATACAACAAAGTAACTTACACGACAGTGGATCAGCTTTCTCCACATAGTATGCTCTGGTAGTCCATACCTGAGCTGTGTCTCTTCCTTATTCCATTGATTTTCTGAGTATTAGTAGCTGGTAACTACACTTTTTGATTGCTTCATATCCATCACAAAGCCATCCTGTGCTAAACTGATCTGTTTTTTTATAGGGCACTCAAAGATATGAAGTGGGCAGTTTTGAATGTTGAACACAAGCAAGGCTGTGCAGGACCAAAGGTTTGTTAGGACTCTGGTTTTCTACTTCATCATAATTGTGATTATCTGTAAGCTTTCTGAGTGATCCGAGTTGATCTTGGGGCAGGCACTTTATTTTCTTGTCATCCAGACAGATGTTGTAATACCCAGAACATCTTTTTCCTCCTGCTTTTGCCCTCCCTTTATCATTCCCCTATATCAGAACCCCTCAGCTTGTTAAAGGTTTGGTTTTGAAATGGAGGTTGGGAGCCATTTGGAGAAAATCATGTTCTCTGTGCCCTAGAAAAATATAACTTTCCACAAGGAAGAAGAATCTCTCCAGAGACTACGTCTTTGAATTCTGGAGGGTCGCATGTTTGAAATGTTAATATGATTTTACGGATGAAGATTTTACCTGCAAAGCATTTCTAAAATATGTGCCTGTCAAATGTCTTTCCTCTCTAGGGACAGTCCTCCTTACACATCAAATGCAGCTCCTCTCCCAGAGACAGCCCTCTGCAGTGGAGGAAGTGAAATCTTCCATTACAAGGATGCACAATTCACAGTGTTCGATTATTGCAAACTCTCAATTATCTAGTATTTGGAAAGAGAAGACAGAGAGGACAATCCAAAAACCATTTCTTTTTATGAAGCATTTTCAGAGACTGTATCACAGCTTTGTGGTCTTGGAGCTGTCCATCTCTCTGACTTAGAAACAATAACATGTATTTATTTTTCCTCATGTGCTGATATAGCCCCAGTTGTTATGAAAATGTAACTTTTTTCTCTCTCAAGATGAAGAGAAGTAAATCTATAGAAAATAGCCAAGTCATACGAATGATAGTGGTGGAGTAGAGCAGTGATTTTCAAACCCTAGAGGGCTGGACATCTGTATCAGCTGGAAATTCTCAGGGAATGCCTAAGTTGCTGACTCAGGGACCACACCTGAAACCATTGAACTAAAGACCTATAGTCTACCTCTCCTGAATTCCCACTCTTCTTGTGGCTCCACTTCTAGTGATGCCTGCTGTCCAGAGTTTTCATGATTTCTTGGGATTCTCTTACAGGGATTCTTACTGGAATAAACTTCAGTGAGTCTTTGTTGCTTGCAACCCAAACTGACTAAAAGTAAAAAAAATACTGAATTCCTCTTTAAAAATTCACTTATGAAGTATCTATTCTGTGTGCATATATTTGCTTGTGTGTGTTATAGTGGTTACAAAATAATTAGAAGCCTTGTCTCCGTCTTGTTTAGGTTTATAATCTGTGGGTGAAATCTTGGTAGCTCTCTGAGTGCCTCTTTTCTTCCATCACTTTGTGGTCAAATTCAAGTTGGAAGTAATTCAATAGTAACAAACACATTTATGGCAAGATAACAAGAAGGCAGATGAGTTAAGTAAATTTGGAGCATTTAAGAAAATCATCCTGAATGTACCTTTTCACTGTAAAATAGAAACTTTCCCAAATACTTCCTACCCTCTAGGGGAAATACAAGGGAAGAAACTGCTGACATTCCTCATTCGCTTACGTGAGAGGAATTTAATTTTATGCTGGTGAGACAATGAGAGCCCGACCCTCAAACTCAAGGTTCTACATTTCTCTATTGGCCTGTCAATGTCAAAGGTTGTGGACTTGCCTGACATGTCTTCTGCTCACGTGTTTGTATTTGTGGGAGTTGGTAGGGGGAGTACAGTGTGACTCTAATTGACTTTGCAAAATCATCTCCCTCCAACTCATGATTTCTGATGCCTGGATTAGGAGTTTGGAGCAGGAGTAGCAGGGCAGCCACATTATTTGTACTCAAGTCAAACCACGTTCACCGATCTGGCTTTCTAAGCAAAGACTGTAATCACATCAACCTTTCTCTCGTGCATAGGCCTCAATTTCTTCTAGTTTCGGATGAAAACATAAATCTCACTTAAGAAAAAACAAAGAAACAAACAAAAAAATCCACCTGAGAGCTGTAGGCAAGGGACTGGACTAGTGGAATTTGGGCTGGTAGCCATACTGTGAGGTACCTTGAGCCCAAGTATCCGGTTTCAAGGAAGGTAAAACCATCAGGTACAGGGAAGGGACATGGGCAACACCAGGCTTGAGATTTAAAATCCCAGTTGGGCATCTGGGTTTGAGAGCCCAGTGCTGACAACAAAAGCTTTCGCTGTCTGAGGAACATAAACATGGGAAGGAATTGTGGTGGAGACTAAAGCTTAAGACTGCAGAAGTGGAAGTCACAGCTTGGAGTCATGGGGAGGAGGCAAGAATGAAGACAGAAGGAAGTATAGCCCACAGAGGCACTTCTTACTTTTTTGTTTTGTATTCCCTGGTATAATCTAGTGTCTTAAGTTTGCTTTCATATTTTCCATGATTTCTCGAAGAACCTAGTCTTTTTGTTTTGTTATTCTCATTTTATCTAATTTTATTGTGTGTGCGTTTGCTGGTTTTGAGATGGAACAAGAGTTGAATGCCAAATCTTAATACACTGGTAAAAGTCGTTTGCTTTTTAAAATCTCATAGAGCCAGATCAAAAGTATTTTTTGTTTCACTTTTTCTTTTTTTTTTTTGTAAGTTTTGTTCTTGCTTGTTTTGTGCATGAAACTAAGAGTGAAAGTGAGAATGCAATATTTTCCTAAAACAACCTAAGGGAAGAAATCACAAATTATTGATTGCATGCCCCCCTAGTGGCCTTGTTATCCTATTGACAGTTTGTCCAAGATCACAAATTAATGCTGTGTCTTCTAGGAGAAATATGATATTCATTCAATGTTGAGTAAATTCATATATTAAGGCCAAACATTGATAAATAATGTAGGCCAATAATCCCAAAAAGGCACATTTACATATTTCCTGGAAGGGTGACAGCATGCTACTATTTTTAATGGTTCTCACTATTGCCATCTCGTATGTATGAATGATGTTTCAGTGGTTAAGGCTCTGATTTATTAATTAGAATGCAGTTTTCAGTGTGCTAATGTTACCCTGAGTTGAATGATAAGCACATATTTTATATATGAGGTTTGGCAATTGCACAATATTTTAAGTTGAATTGGAATATGTAAAGGATGAAAATCTCTCAAAGGTATAGAAGATTCGGATCACTTCTCTGTGTACTGGCAGTTTAAAAACAAAATTAGCATGTGTTTTATCAAGGATGAAGCAGAACAGAGTATCGTTTTAAAAGCAACCTTCCTTTTTCTTTGCTTAGAGACTTTCTCCCATCCGCTGCCCCCTGCTACCTAACCAAAGCCCAGATATTTAAATCATATTACTTTTCTATGCATGTCCTGGCTCTTCAACCCAACAGGCAAGAGGATTCCTCACACAAACTCTCCTATCTTTCCTTTCCAAGGGAAACTTTCTTGTTAAATCTTTCTTAATTGATAAACCATTATGTTTTTTCCTGGAAAAGTTTGCCATAGAAGCCAAAAAACAACCTCCTTGTGTATGTGTGTCACTTTTTTTGTTGTTTCTCTTTTTAAATTTATAGTTATTTCAAGTCCAAAGTTCTCAGCCATCCCTCCAACCCCCCATTTGTTTTCCATGGTTTCCCAAACCCTAACATTAGTCTCACAATTTAGTGACATAATACACACATTCAAAAGCAGGAAAAGGCTATAACATAGGGATTGGCTCTGTTCCCTGGCACCAGTTTCATAACACTGTTCTTTAGTATGTGGAGGGATTAACTGCTCATTGGTTGTCCTTGAACTGTTTGTACAATGGAAAACACAATAGCATCTGATGGAAATACAGCATAAAAATGAGGACAGATTTAGATTTTAAAGTTTAGATTTTGTTTCTTCTACTTTAAGTTTTAACAAAAAGATTACTTGTAATGTTTAGATTTTGTCTCTTCACTTTTAACAAAAAGTAAGAAGCATCACATTGGTCAAAAGTAGGAACTTTCTAACTCTAAAGAGTAGTGATTCGTGGGATTGTGAAGGTGACCATTACTCCTGTGTTTGCACTTCAGGAGAGCTGAGGATCTCCTCTGTCCCCAAGCACAGGGAGCCTCTATGCTTTCCTGAAGTTCTGTTTGTACTTTTCCTGTCTGCATAATTAAACTAGCCTATGGCACCCCATTCACTTGGGGGTTAGAACTAGGATAAAAACAACCTGACACTCAACATGGTCTAAGAGGAAAGTGCAAAAGAACTCTCACTAAGCTAACCTTAAAGACGGTTCTTCTGTCACTTCTGAGAGTTGGCTGAAGTAAGGCAGTAGTTGGAAGTCACAACTCATTGTTGTTCCTATCTCTGTGTGGCCTCCGTCATTTAGTGAAGATGTATTCAGACATCTATGCCTCAGTATTTCCCCAAGGCCAGCACTGTGTGCTTTTCATCACGATTAGGAAAGTTCTGAGAATAATTCTGTTTTCTTAGGTTGACATATAAATGGGCAATACCTTTCAGGGCAAGTGTTTGCCTTATAAAGAGATTCTCAAAAGCCATTGTCCCTAACCTTTCCATGTGAGTCACCACTTTGGGTTGCCTTGGAAGCCTTAAAATTTCAGTCAGAAGGGAGTTCTGAATGTAAGCTGTGGCAAGATAGTTTCAATACTTATTCTTCTTTTACTCTTTATGATTTCACTTGTTTCACAGAAAGGGAAGAACTGGTAACATCTACGGGGTTCATCAATCAAGTAGGTAGTTGAGATAGTATGATTCCTGCTTAATATTTCCATAGATCATTTTTTACAATTAAAAATAGCCATTAAATGCTTTGTATTTAGCAAAAGACTTAAGTAAAACACAGCATCTATCATTCAAGTGTTTACGGCTTATAGCAGAGGCTCAAACAGAAACAAATGAAAAGTAACACACACATACACACAGAGAGAGAGAGAGAGAGAGAGAGAGAGAGAGAGAGAGAGAGCTAGATAGATATCATTAGAAACATTAGAAAGATACAACGATAGGATAGCCAACTCTCTGTTGAACAAGGGTGATATTACATGGTCAACTTGGGAGGAATAAATAGCAGTTAACAAGGTAGACATTAGGAAAAGGACAAGTAAAATACTTTTTCATCTGAAAAAAAAATGTATTGTGCGCAAGGTATGTGCTAGAAACTTTGTATAGACCAGCTAGCAGTGTGAACAAAATAAGGTCATCAGCTGCATAAAGTGTACTTTCTTGTGGTAAGAAGACAAATATATATATATTTCTTGTGGTAAGAAGACAAATATATATATATATATTCTATGACAGTGATAACAGTGTGGCCAGCAAAGTTTTCTGGAATAAGAGGATTATTAAAGCAGACAGTGAAGACATATAAGAGTGAGACATTGGACTATCTGGGAGAAAGATCCTGCCAAGCAGAGACAACAGCAAGTGCAAAGGCCTGAGGTAAACTTATCAGTTATTTTCAACGAATCAAAAATGAGCAGGGGAGGGTGATTGTAGAAAAGGCTGGAATAGTAACCAGGAGCAAGTTCTTTAGACCTTTGTAAGAACATTGGCTTTATAGTAAGATAAATGGAAAGATATTTAGAAAGAGGAAGGACATGCTATAACTCATATTATAGTTTATCTCTTGTATTGACGTTCTAAGTTTAAACTCTAGCAGGAGTAAAGGAGGAAACAAGAGGCAGGGAAATTAAAACAGCATGGCCAATTTCTAGTTCTTTAAGAAATCTCCACACTGTTTTCCGTAGAGGTTGAACTAGTTTGCATTCCCACCAGCAATGTAGAAGCATTCCTTTTTCTCCACATCTTTGCCAGCATCTGTTGTTGTTTGCTTTATTAATGAAGGGAAACAGTGTGATGATTCCTTTTTTTTTTTTTTTTTTGAGTTGGAGTCTCACTTTGTCACCCAGTCTGGAGTGCAGTGGCCGCTCCTGGCCACCGCAGCCTCGACCTGCTGGGCTCCGGCGATCTGTCCGCCTCAGCCTTCCGAGTAGCTGGAATTACAGGCACGCACTGCCACACCCAGCTAATTTTTTTATTTTATTGTAGAAATGAGGTCTCGCCTGCCCAGGCGGGTCTCGAACCCACAGGCTCAGGAGAACTAGAAATTGACCTTCCATATGACCCAGCAATTCTCCTACTGGGAATATACCCAGAGGAACTTAAATCATTCTACAAAAAAGACACCTGCACACATGTTTATTGCAGTACTATTCACAACAGCAAAACATAGAACCAACCAAGCTGCCCATAGAAACTGGACTGGATAAAACAAATGTGGTACATATACACGATATGTGAATATTATGCAGCCATAAAGAAGGACAAGCATATGGACTTCATAGCAACTTGGATGGATTTAGCGTCTATCATACTCAGTGATCTATCACAGAAACACTCATAAGCAGACCCTGAACAGTTACCATAATACTATAAAAAAGACATTGGCAGGAGTGGGATACTGCCGGAGTAAGTGGGGGTAAAACAACATCAATAAGGATACTTGATCTTAAACCAGGCAAAGTGGAGACCAAGGGAGGCCTAAACTTTACCTGTACGATGTCCGCTTGTATACCTAATCCTGAATTGTACCCCACATCTTTAAAATAAAATATAAAAATAAATTAAAAATTTGAAAATAAAACAGCATGAGCATGTCTGAAAAAAACACAGTAGGCCAATACTTTTTGAACCTAATATGTTCTTGGGGGGAGTATTGGGCAATGAGGAGAGATGTTGAAAGGCTTACTATTATTTTTTTTTTTTTAGAAAGTAGGATTTATTGAGAGGACAGAAAAGTTCCCACAGTGGGAGTGGACCCGAAGGGGTTGCCTTTCTCTTAATGGGTCTTGTGTGTTCTGCAAGAGCTGCGACTTTCTTCTACAGGAAGTAGATGGCACATAGGGTTTTATAAGTCAGGGCCTGATATGGTTCCCTGGGCATTTTATTTTTAATTTTTTTCCTTTAATTTTTTTTATTTTAAAGATGTGGGGTACAATTCAGGGTTAGTTATGCAAATGTTCATTATGCAGATACTGTTATTGATGAGGTGTGTCCCCCCTCTGCCCCCCCCCCCGCTCCTGGCAGTTTCCCACTACTGCCAATCCTTTTCTTATAGTATTACGATAATTGTTCAAGGTCCACTTATGAGTGAGAATATGTGATACTCAGTTCATTGTTTCTGTGATAGATCACTCATACACCCATAATTATAGACTCTAAGTCCATCCAAGTTGCTATGAAGTTCGTAATTTTGTCCTTCTTTACAGCTGTGAAATATTCCATCATGTATATGTACCACAAATTTTTTATCCAGTCCTCTTCCAATGGGCAGCATGGTTGCCTCCATGTTTTTGCTATTGTAAATAATGCTGCAATAAACATGAATGTGCAAGTATCTTTTTCATAGAGTGATTTGAGTTCCTTCGGGTATCCCCAGTAGGGGGATTGCAGGGTCGTATGGAAATTTTAGATCTTTCAGGAATTGCCAAACTGTTTTCCACAGCAGTCATACTGGTTTACACTCCCACCACCAGTGTAGAAGTGCTCCCTTTTCCCCACATCTCTCTAGGCATTTTGAAACAAAATAATGATATATTTGTATTGGATGTGAGTTAAGTGAATGCAGTAATCTAGAAAAGAAGGACTGAATGAACGAAAGAAGTAGCAATGTGGAGGCAGAATCAGGGACTAATCTGGGAGGTATTTTTGAAATTTGATATTTTATGATAAAATTTGATGTTTTGTGATTTAACCATTGAATGAAGGTTAGAGTTAAAGAGAAGGAAGTGTAGGATTCTATTCAGGAGCCTTAGACGTTTCTCTTCTACCATTTCTGTGTCCTGTTCTTAAGCATTGAGATTTATATGTATCTTACATATGATGCAATAATCCCACTGCTGGTAATATTCCCAGAGGAACATACATCACTCTGTCAAAAAGATACTTGCAGATATATGTTCACTGCAAAACTATTCACAATGGCAAAAACATGAAACCAAACACATGTCCATCGAAAGTGGAATGGATAAAGAAAATGTGTTACATATACATGGTAAACTATTGCACAGCCATAAAGAAGAACAAAATCATGTCCTTCTCAGCAACATGGACGCAGCTGGAGACCATCATACTGAGTGAACCGTCACAGAAACAGAAAACTGAACACTGCATGTTCTCACTCAACAGCAGGCCCTGATCACTGGTCACATGAGTATAAGGGTGGGATTAGTAGATGCTGGACACTGCTAGGGGAGAGAGGGAGGGAGAAAGGATGGGGGACATATGACAACACATTGGGTACTAGGTGTTGTATCAGAAGGTGAGAGGACCCACTAGAAGCCCAAACTTCACCTGCATGCAACCTACCTATATAGTAAATCCTCACACATACCCCACAACTCAAATAAAATATAAAATAAAATAAAATAGTGTCTTCAAACTCAAAAAAAAAAAAAGAAAGAGAGACATGTTCAGGAGTTCTCTGCATGGCTATAGAGCAATTCACCTCCCCAAGTTTATAAGTCAGCTGCTAACAAAGAGTGATGCCCACTCTACCTATTGAAAGCAGTTTGTAATGAAAGAAGAAAAAATCAGATATTCTGCTTATATGCATAGGAAACATCCTACCTTTGCCCTAACTTTCCAAACCTCAGAACAGTTTCTTTCTGATCATTTTCTGCCACATTTTAAAGCCAGCCTAGGAAATTAACCCTCCAGTTAGCTTCCTGTTCTGTGTAGATGCTTCTCCTATAATCTTCCAGTTTGATGTATGAAGACACAGTTATTACTGCAGCGGGCTCTCCTCACACCCCTTCCATCATAGTTATGACTGCAACCGAACAAGAACTTCCCTGGAAATGAATGTGAGAAATCATAATGGCATTTTGTTCCATGCAGTTTTATTTAGGGAAATGCTATTCGGGACATAAAACAAGGGGCTGCCCTAGAAACACATAAACAACGGAGCCCCATAATGTCATGATTTGGTGTCAAGAATATTGCTTCCTGGGAAGATTCTGATGATATTTTTATTTTGTATTTCATCCCATCTTCTTTAATTTTGCTTAGTAATTAATTTATGGCCTTCATTACCAAGTTAAAGATTGCTGGGGTGATTAAGCTCTTCTGTTTTATGTGTAAACAGAAGGAATGCTTATTATAGCATAAGAAATGATGCCAAAAGGATGGCATCCTGTCTTTTTTTCCCTTTGGTGCTCACTTCCTACTTATAAGATACCAAGCAGTCATTTTATAGATTCAATGAGAGTGATGGGTCACAGTTCCTCTCCCCAAGATTTTAAGACCTCTTATGGAACTTGTACAAAATGTAAATATGAGAAAGAAGAGTCATCAAGTATCGTGTTATACAAAATATGGCAAACATGAAGAAGCAAGAAAAAGCTCACTTCTTGGTACACAAATGGGAAGGTGAATGGGAATATCTTGCTTAGAAATGAATGGTTGGTTCGCAGGTTTTGTGAGAGAGTGACTAAAGATGAAAACTGGAAGACTGAGTAGTTGGAAATACGAAGTCTGGGTCCTGAAACCTTTAGCAAATGGAGTAAAGGCATTCTATATGAGTAAGGACCAAAGGTATAAAAAACAAAGCGCATCACTACATAGTTGAGACTTGAGGGATGGTGAGCAGCTCCATGGATTCAGAGTGTTGAATGGGCTATGGTAAGACATGGTGCTAGAGAAACCAGGACTGCATTTGCTAAGGTCCTCTGTATCCTCCACTCTGTATCCTCCCTTTATATCCTCCCCAGATATGTATACCTTATTGGTGGTCGACATCATCAAATGTTCTAGACTAGAGCATGGCCTGGTGGCATGCTGGGGTGATTGTTAAGGCAGGGCAGGGGCAGTGGAGAGCTAAACTTGGTGGTAAATGTCTGGGAAGAAATAATGAGACTTCATCTGAGATGGTAACAATACCAGGAGAATGATGCAAGCATACTTTCCAGCTACTTAAATAGTAGAATTAAGAGTGTTCAGTAATTGCCAGGATATGGGAAGTGAGGATTAAATAGACTTGAGAATAATGGGGTCTATGACTAGAAATTAGAAATTGTTGCTACTGGGGGGAAAAACCCACTCTAAGTGAAGGAAAATCCATTCATTTGATTGGTAAATTCATAAAATAACTGCTGTCATGAATTTTAATATATTTTCCAATAGGTTTTGATGGAAAAAATTTCAAAGATATATTAAGGCATATTTTCTCTTTATTCTGTCTCAAATTGTGGCATAGTGATAATGGGCTTCTCACCTCCCTCGCCTTCCTTTGTGGCTTAATAGGGAGTGCTGGCCAGACAAAAATAATTTGCCCATCAACCTTCCATCTCTGAAGTATTTCTGCCAGAAGGATAGACTGGAAGTTCTTCTAAAATAATGACAAAAATTATTAGCCCCACGGATATTCAGGTTCCAGGTCTCTCAGTGCTAAATTGCAAAATCATCACTATAATCAGTTGTTAGTGTTACTCTACAGTCAGTGTATTCATTAGTTTATTCTTGAACAGCTCTGACACTTAATCAGAAAAGACATTGATTCCAATTCATTTCAGCTCATATGATTTAGGCTTAGTTGTATATTTTAATTACTTGCTACTAATGCAAGGTTTTTAAATGTTCTCTAGCTCATAAAGGAATCCTAATTTCTAACAGCACATGAAGCAGAAATAAAAATCAACCTCTGTATTTATATGGCAACTCCTTCTTTTTTTGTAAGGAAAGCAGAGTAATTTCACCTAGTAGATTAGATTTTTCAGATGAATAAATTCCTCTCAATATGTAACAGGAGCAAGCTCCAGTGCCATGGGACCTCTATTAGTTCTACTCATTACCTGATTATGATTTCCTTGGTGTAAAATCTCCTGCCCTTTTCTAAAAGCTTTATTTATTCTCAGAAACCCACTTCTTCACAATATACCTTCCCTCTAGATATCCAAGGCAACTCCCTTGTTAGACCAAAATTGTATCTTAACAGTCCATAATACTTTCAGATTTACAAAGCACTTTGATATCTCTTATCTCACATTATTTTTTGAACATTTCCTCAGCCCTACAATACAAAGCAAGTATCTAATATGGGAAAAGCATCTTTCTCAACAGGATACTGAGGCAAAGAGAAATTTGAAAATTGAAGCCCTCATATGAAAACTATTGATTCAGGATACAGATTGGCTTTGGTGTATGACTCTGAGGGAAACATAATAATCTAGTTGGGATGTAGGACACATGGGGAATTGGGGAATGGGCCTTGAGTGTCACTGCTTCCGTTCAAATTCTAGCTCAGCCATTTACCAGTTGTATGCCTTCTTACAGCCCCATTTCCCCAACAGTATAATCATAGGATACACTGAATAGTTCTATTAAGCACTTAGAACAATGTTTCACACTGAATTTTACAGCCAACCCCAAGCACATTTGTAATTGAATGATGCGTGGGTGTCCACACAGAAGCTCTGTTTGATAATTGTCACAGTACCTTCAAACGTAGCTCTTTGATAACCCTGTTCTCAACAACTGACACTTCTCTAAGTTTTTTTTAGAAAACCTGCTGATTGGAAAACTATTCCTCTGGATGGGTCAGGTGTTTTCCTGGGGATTTTATTCTATTCTGAGACATCAGCATAGAATAAAACTGTTGGTGCTACTAAAGGCTGTTGCATCTTCTAGAGTACTTGGAATTTGTTTCATGATACCTTATTGCTTTGATATAACTTTGCTTGCATCTTTTGTACTTGAAGATAACACATGGAAGTGAAAAAACACTCAATAAGTTAACGCATCTTTGTTTTGCTCTAAAAGCTAATAACTTTCTTAAGCATTGTAAACTTCTGATTGGCTACAAGACCCTGAAATATTGGTTCTTTTTAACTTAAAATATGTAATTGGTTGCATGCCTGCAATAATATATAAATTACTTAACAAACTAATGAACCAGTTGCATGTCCCTCGTTTAATTGTATATTGTAGAAAGAGGTTTTGCTAAATCTAGTAGATTTGAATGAGGTTCTGAACTTATGACATCTTCTGATGCCTGTTCACATGAGTTTAAGTGAAAGGAGACTTGTATGCTACTAGCTGGTGGAGCAAAGGACTGACAGCATGGACTCTTGTGGAGAAGAGAGACAGGAGAATGATAAAGAAGATGGCGAATCTGACTTTAAGCTCTCATGACCAGAAGGGCTCCAGTATCAGCTACCTTCACAAGCAATTTTTAGGCTCTGGCATAAGTAGTGCCACTGTAGAGTTTGAAGTACAAAAAGTTTGAACACAGACCTTTAGAAAGAGACATCTTCACACACATCTCTGTCACTCAAACATGCACACAATGTCACAGTCCAGAGTTATAGAGCCAGCACTTTTAACCAGGAGTACTCAAAGTCACAACAAAAGAGAAACAGACCCTTATTGCCAAAACTCTCCAATAAAAAGATATTTGAGTATGTAATTTTTTACTTTTTGATGTCATTCATTATCACCTTCTCCCTTCTAAACACTTTGTTTGTTGAACTAAGTTAGATTTGCACAAGTTACAAAGGCAGTACCGTGTTTCCCCCTACTCTTCAATCAGCCTCCACTGAGTTTAGCATCTTACATAACCATGGTGCATTTACCAAAACTGAGACATTAACATTGGTGCAGGGGTGTTAACTAACTTACAGACTTTATTTAAATTCCACTCATTTTTTTTCTACTGATGTAATTTTTTAGTTTTAGGATTCAATCCAGGATACTAATTTAGTGGTGTCTCCAGCAATCTATGACAGTGTCTCAGTCTTTCTTTGCCTTTCATGACCTGGACACTTTTGAAGAGAACTGGTCAGACATTTTGTAAAATGACCCTCAATCTGAGTCTGTCTGTGGCTTTCTTATTTTTAGTACAGGCTTATTTACTTTAGGGTAAAATATCACAGAGATGTTTTGCCCTTCTTGGCACACCATATCCGTAGGTAGATGATGCTGATTTGTATTACTAGTAACATTAACCTTGACCATTTGACTAAGGTCCTATCTGCTGGGTTTCTTACTAAGTTACTATTTTACCCTTCCCATATGTTACTTATTAGAAGAAAATCACTATCCCAGCTCACTCTCAAGCAGAGAAAATTTAAGCCCCATCTCCTGAAGAGTGTTTGAACATGTGTTGAAACTACCTTGGTAATTAATAAATATTTTGGGTAAGATACCCTGACACTATGAAATATCTTCTTTCTCCCTAAAGTGCTACTCATGAATTCAGGCAGTTTAGCAATGACTCTTTACTGCGGCATTATTTCTTTTCTTGAATATTTTATTTTATTTTATTTTATTTAAGATGTGAGGTACAATTCAGGGTTAGGTATACAAATGTTCATTATATAGTTAACCTTGTTGATGAGGTATACCCCTCCCCCCACCGGCAGTTGCTCTCAACTGCCAATCCCACGCCTCCTCCCCTAGCAGTTTCCCACTACTGCCAATCCCTTTGTTACAGTATTACGATAATTTTTCGATACCTGCTTATGAGTGAGAACATATGGTACTCTGTTCTTTGTTTCTGTGATAGATCACTGAATATGATATATTCTAAATTCATCCAAGTTGCTGCAAAGTCCATATGTTTGTCATTCTTTATGGCTACATAATACACCATTGTGCACCACATTTTTTTTATCCAGTCCAGCTTTGATGGCCAGCATAGTTGGTTTCATGTTCTTGCTATTGTGAACAGAGCTGCAATAAACAGGCATGTGCAGGTATATTTTTTAATAGATATCAAACTATTGAAGTTTTATGTATTTCATCTTATGTGAACATTGATAGTTTGTTTATAAAAATATGTTCATAGCAGAGTAATTCACAATAACCCCAAACTAGAAACAATCATATACCCATGGATAGTGCAATGCATACTATCTATTCCTTTGACTATACCTTAGTCAAATGGTCAAGGTTAATATATGCTATTGTCATAAAGCTCAACATGTCTGACTTTTTAAAATACCATATTGAACAAAAGAAGGCAGACATAGAAGAGTATGTCTGTATTATTCTATTCATGTTAGGTGTAAAACAGACAACACTAATCTATGCTGTTAAACAGTAAGACACTATTTCTCTAGAGAATGACAGTGATGCTTCAGTAGTTTGGTAATGCACTTCTTGTTCTGTTTGTTACAGAAATGTGCTCTGTTTTGAAAATTTGTTAGATTGTATGCTTACTTTGGAAACTTTCCCATATGAACTTTATATTTTAATAAATGTAAAATATTTTTAAAGGCTGTTTCCCTGTTTATGTGAGATACCGCTCAAAAATTCCAAAGAGTCACTGTATAAAAGATGAGAGTATAATTGCAATTCCTGCAAGTGTCAGTGATAACCATGAACATAAACTCATTGTGCATGCAGGATGTAAAGGAAAGCCAGGGAAAATCATTTGTATAAGATTCTAAGAAATCACTTATTTCTCACCATATTAAATGCCCAGAATTTCAGAGCCATATATCTAGCAATATAAAAGCTATATCCTTAGAGTTTTTAACTAGTGATTAAAACAAATTTAGAATAATCATGCTTTTAGAGGATCTAGGAAGACTCCTAATAATCACCACTCTTTTCCTAAATATCTCCACCAATATGTTCAGGAATTTAGTTCAAGTTTATGCTAGGATGTAAACTTAGTTCCCTTCTTCCTTGTCCTCCTAATTTTTATTTCATAGACTCCAAAGACTCATGTTTTTGGTATATGAATATTTTGCTTCCAACTCCAGTTTCCTGATACTAATTCTGTCCTCCACTAATGTTTAAAGATTTTCAATCATGGTTTTACCATTACAATTGCAAATTTTTTTGTATTCTGATATTTAATTTATTTGGTCTGGAAGTTCAAATACATATTAAGATACTAAATAATTTCTTATTCTCATCTTGCTTTCTAAGTCACTAGTCAATGTATTTATTCTACTTATCCAATTCCAAGAAGCTCTTCCTAGATTGAGTAGAGAGCAGGTAAAGTTGCACAGTGCTGCTTGTTCTGATATTTATTAACATGACACCAACTGTTCTTAAGCAGAACTTTCCTCTTTATGTGTTCTTTATCTTGTTCTATTTAGAAATTTAGGGGTGTTGTTTTTTCTTTATTACTCTTGGCATAAAAGTTCAAATTCATTCCAGTTTTTGTCTTCATGACAATTTGCCATCCTTCATGACATTTTTTGTCATCCTTTTGCATCTTTTGTAATGATACTTTTATTTGTAATACATCTCTAGGTGTTCATAAATTTATCTGGAAGAATCAATATTGTTTGTAAAAACAGAACTTTTTCAAGAAAAAGAGTTATAATTTTATGACTCTACTTTGCCACTCAATGAACATGATTCAATTCCTTAATTTTAGTGAAAATCAAGTACTTCATTTATAAATAGCAAAAAAAAAACTACCTCAGAATTCTTAATGATCAAAGTTACATGTAACCTAAACCATTACACACTATATATGCTAGTATAGTACATAATGCATATATATGTAATGTATGGCATATAATAATATTATATCTAGGTAAAATATACTAATTACTAAGCTGAACTTATATTTTCATTTGTTTTCCCTTTTACACACTTATAGTGATAGTCACTTTTATTTTTCTTTCAGAGACCATACCTTTTGAAATATTTTGAAATCTCTTTAACTAGCATCTATGATTCAGGTTTCCCACACTCAGTCTTCCATCCTAGATTATTATGAACTCTGAGATGACATGGTCACTTTTTCCCTGGGTGCCTGTCACTTCTGCTTCACCAAGCAGTTCTTCCTTGTTAGTCAAAATTAATTTCGGAGTAGCAGTTCTCTTCATTGCCTTTTTAGCCCTCCTGAGAGCTGAAATTGTCAGGAAGGCAAGTCCAGAGTTTATCAGATGTTTCTTTTAGCAGAGACTTCTAACAGTCATCCAGATATGTGAGTCCCCTATTGCTACTCACTACTGTCATCTGGGCACAGGATATATCTATGTCCTCCACTGTGAATACATCTTTCAGAGCTGATGACCTATAGTTTGAGTGGCCTAGTGTCTACTTCCAACAGTGAAGTTATTTATATTCTCTTCGTTCATACTATCCAAATCCTCTCCTCTAAGATAAAGCTCTACTTATTGAGACTTTATTGACCACATTTGTCTTCTTGTTTATGCCTCTCTGTTTCTGTTAAACTTATTTCTTTTCAACAATTTAGGTCCCACACAAGTACCAAAGTACCACCTAACCTAATTAAGTTTATTCAGGAGACTGAATTTTCTTTCTCTTGCTAAGCTTACAAGTATGAATTATTAATTATTTCCAATTACTTTTTTATCCACACCCTGTCTACATCTATGGAAACCTTTGGGTCTAAATGATCTTCTCTATTATGTTATTTTCAGTATTTCTGATAATCTGGGGTACTGCTGTTGGTTCTTCTATGATCCTACCTGCCCTCCTCTCTGGCTCCCCTCCAGGTATATTTATGTATATTCTTCCTCCCTTTCAGATTTCAACTTAAGTTATCGATTTAAATAAATAAAGTAAGCTAGATTTCTACCAAAATTATTGTTTTTAATGTTTATTAGTTGCACTCTGTCCATTGCCACAGGTCTATTTTTCTGATTTCATAAAAAATCATCCAGAAATATTTTTAATGTTGTTAATGGATGCTTTCCACAAGTTCCTTCACTTTTCAAACCAATGACTTCCAAAGGAAAATCAAAAACAAATATCCACCTGCATTACTATTTCTTATGTATAAGTAACTCCCAAGTTGCTAGAGTAGTATTTCAGAGTAAGACCAGTAGATCACAAATCCTATGAGTGGCTTCACTCACGTGAGTTTCTGTGATCACAGAAACCTGTGAAAGGCTAAATAGTATATCCAAACACTGTGTAGACTTGTGTGCCCACAATAAAAGCACAGATATCTTGTCATCAGTACAAAGATAATAAAGCAGTGTGAGTCTGTTTAACCCAGCATTTCCTTTTTATTTGAAATGTTTTTATTTGGAATTTTTTAAATCATGGATTAACTAGTAATTAAAATGACTACTATTTACTACTGCTGAACTGAGAGCTATTTCAGGTTTTTTCAGCCAAGGAGAATATTTTAACATAATAATACATACACTTTATTGAATTCTTACATGTATCAAATAGTGTTCTAGGAAATTTTATATATATATATGTTTATACATATATATAATATATATTCATTCAACAAATATTATTGAGCACCTACAATGTGCCAGATCTCTTCTTGTCATTGAGAATACAGTAGTAAAAATAATCAACGAATTATCTGCCATTGCTTTAGTAGGGAAAAGAGACAACGGGTTAAATACACAGTATATTAGTAATAAGTGATAAGAAGGAAAAGTTAAGCCCGAGTAGGATTGATATTATTTAATGATGGGTAGGTGGGCTTCAAATTTTTGGTAAGTAGACAAGGAAAAAGTCAACCTGAAAATAACTTTTGAGTTACTATCTAGAGGCAGTGAGATAGTTAGCCATGAAGATATATTCTAGGCGGGGGTGGGAGTGGAGCTATAGGAGGAGATAATTCTAGGCAGGGTGACCTGTAAGAGAAGAGAATTCTAGACAGGGAGACCAGGAAGTATAAAGGCCTGATGCAAGATTGTGCCCAGTTTATTCACTGAACAGCAAAAAAGGCCAATATGGTGGAAGAAGAAAAGATAGAAGACAAAGAACCAGTAAACAAAATTGAGAACATAACAGGGGACTTTACCCCTTTTATTGAATTAAAAATAGCAAGCCAATGGAGTCTTTTTGAGCAGAATGACAGGGTTTGACACATTTTAATGGGATCATTTTGGCTGCTGTGGTGAGGTCAGATAACATGCAGGCAAGAGCTGAAGTTGAGTAAGGAGGAGACCTTCAGAAATACTGGTGAGAGACAACAATGGCTTGGATCAGAACCATAGCAGTGGGGGAATTCTAGGTGTATTTTGAAGGTTAAGCTCAACACTAGTTTCATTTTGTTTCACTTGTTGTTGTTGTTGTGTGCTCCAGTTGGAAGAGAGGAATTGTTATCAGCCGAGATGTACAAGGCTACAGAAGCTGATTTCCCTGGGTTAAGGGTAGAGGACATCAGGAATTTAACTTTTAAACATGTGATTTGGCAGCTGGTCATATGAGCCAATGTTACCTCATTTACTCCTTTCAACAACTCCACAAACTGGGTATTAGTGCAAAATCATACCCATTTTTCACTTGAAAAATTAAGAGCAAAGGCAATCAATAAATTGTCATGAGGTGAACTTAGTGACTGAGCAAGGACTAAGAGGGAATTGAACTAAGGGACATTTAACTTCTGCAGTTCAGGTTAAGAACTGCCAAAGTTACCTGCCCATAATAATGGCTACTATTTATTACTGCTGAACTGAGAGATATTTCAGATTTCTTGCAGTCAAAGGAGCAAAAAAATGCATATCCTTTGGTATGCTTGGTAGCTTCTGGAAGACCTTCATGGGTTCTTTCTGTGCTACAGGAAGACAATGGACTCACCGCTCTGTCATTCATGTCAGAAACATTTGCAAATCTCAGAAGGAAATGACCACACCCACATGCCTTTTCCTTTGGTGTCAGTAGCAGGGTCTCTGGCATTCTTTGGCACCTTTCAATCCACTCTTTCACTCTGTAGTGCATAAGATGCTAAAATTTTCTCAGTTAGGTGGAGTAAACTTCAAATTTGGGAAAAGTAGATAAGGAAAACTTCAGCTAGGAAGTAATTTTTTATTAAATATCTAAAGACAGTGTGATGGTTAGCCATGAAGATATATTATAGGCAGGAGGACCTATAAGAGAAGATAATTCTAGGCTGGAAGACCTGTTAGTGGAAAGACCTTGATAGAAGAGTGTGCCCAGCTTATTCAATGAACAGCAATGTTTTTCATTGTTATTCCTCTGCGACTGTAGATTTCTACTAATCATTCTCCCTGTGATGAGCTGTCATCATTGCTCTTGGCTTTGATCACTTTCTCCTTTCTCAAGATCTTTCTCTTTTTACCATTCTTATTTGGCATCTTATTTCAAGCACTGGAATCCTTCCGGCTCCCTAATAAACCAGAATATATATTTTTTAAATAACTTTACTAAAATTCATTCACTTGGGAAATATTAACAGTTACAAAGCATCCTTCACTCCAAAACCTCTTTGATTTCAAGTATAACCACAAACTTTTTCTCCCTTAGAATTTTCCTGTCTTGTGCCTCGTAAACAGCCTGGAGCAGAAAAGGAACACTGAAGAGAAATGGACATTCGATGTAGACAGGGAATCATGATCACTCCCTCACTGAGGGTTTGGGTTCTCTGCTAAGTCTACCCTTGATTTAATGCACCAGACTGGGAAACACAACATACTCATGAATCACAGGAAATTGATAGTTATTCTTTCCTCTTGTCCCACTCCACTCTTATCCCTGTCTCCACTGATGTCAGATGAAATATAGAAAGGAGCCCTTCTCAGGCTGCAAAGCAGTCCATTTAGCTTCAAATCCTGAGAATGTCCTGAGTCAGTTTGGTGCAGATTCCACCAGTGAGCTTTGACTTCTCAGCAATCTCTTTCTCTTGAGAGGCTTCCCAGAAATCTATCCGTTTCAGCTCACCCCTGAATGCACTTTGAGCAACTGGCTGCCTCTCCCATAAGCACGTTATTAATGGTCTCTTTTCAAAAGCAGAGATAGTGCCCTGGAAAATGCTGTATTGATTTTTTCCCCTTCTTTCTCACTGTTTCAATCACTGCTCGTTTGAATGGCTTTCATTTTTAGCAACAACAAGAGAATCTTCGAAGAAAAGTGGTTTATAGGATCAGCCTGAAATAAAATCACCGCTCAATTTAAGTTCTGAAAAATGCTATTGATATTTTAATAGAAGTTTGGAGAACCTATTGTGAGCTCAATAATAGCTACAAGGAGTTTATACACAGAAATCATACTTAGAGATCATTTTATTTCTTAGGCAGTATGTGTTAACACCAAATAAAGGTTTAAACCTTCGCTCACTTCATACCGTATATATCGAGAATTCCAAGAGGGTGGAAGTGTTCAGAGTACTTCAGAAGAGGTGAAAGGCTTTCTATGACTAAAATGATTTGTCTCTAATTGGCCCTTGTAGAAAAAAAAAAAAACCTGGGTTGGTTTTCTCCTAAGCTCTTTATTTGCCTGCTGTTGGAATCAGGAAATCCCAGCTATCTTCTGGCTGAAGGACCTACAGACCGTGAATTCATTTATTTTATTTATTTATTTTTATTATAAAGATGTGGGGTACAATTCAGGGATAGGCATACAGACATTGACTATGCAGGTACCCTTGTTGATGAGGTATGCCCCTTCCTCCCCTATCAGTTTCCCTCAACTGCCAATCCTACCTCCCGCCATGTAACAGGTTCCCATTACTGCCAAACACTTTATTATAGTATTATAACTGTTCAAGTTCCATTTATGAGTGAGAACGTATGGTACTCTGTTCTTTGTTTCTGTGATAGATCACTGAGTATGATCGACTCCAAATCCATCCAAGTTGCTGTGAAGTCCATATATTTGTCCCTCATTATGGCTGCATAATATTCCATTGTGTATATATACCACATTTCCTTATCCAGTCCAGTTTTGATGGGCAACATGGCTGTTTCCATATTTTTGCTATTGTAAATAGAGCTGCAACAAACATATGTGTGCAGGTATCTTTTCTATAGAATGATTTGAGTTCTTCTGGGTATATTCCCAATAGGGGAATTGCTGGGTCACATGAAAGGTCAATTTCTAGTTCATACAGAAATCACCACACTGACTTCCAAAGAGGTTGCAGTAGTTTACATTCCCACCAGCAGTGTAGAAGCATTCCTTTTTCTCCACATCTTCGCCAGCATCTGTTGTTGTTTGTTTTATTAATAATGGCCATTCTTACTGGGGTTAGTTGGTATCTCAGTGTGGTTTTGATTTGTATTTCTCTGATGATGAGTGAGGCTGAGCACTTTTTCATGTGTCTGTTGGCTGCCTATATATCTTCTTTTGAGAAGTGTCTATTCATGTCTTTTGCCCACTTTTTAAAGGGGCTGTTTGTTTTTTCCTTTTGGCACATTTGAGTTCCCTGTAGTTCTTAGGTGTTAGTCCTTTATCAGATACAAAGTTGGCAAACATTTTTTCTCCTTTTGTGGGTTGTCTCTCTGCTCTCTTGATGGCTTCTTTTGTTTTGCAGAAGTTCATTAGTTTGTTGAGGGCCCACTTGTCTATCTTATTTCTTACAGTATTGGCTTTTAGGGTTCTGAATAAGAATTGGTTCCCAGTTCCCATTTCCATAAGGGTGTCTCCGGCATTTTCTAAGATTCTTATAGTTTGAGGTTTTTCGTTTAGGTCTTTGATTCATTTAGAGGTAGTTTTTGTGTTTGGTGATAGGTAGGGGTCCTGTTTCAATATTCTGCATGTGGTCAGTCAGTTTTCCCAGCACCAATTACTGAATAGGTTCTCCTCTCCCCAGTGTTGTTGTGGAGGCTTTGTCAAAGATGAGTTGGTTGAGGAATTGAGGCTTTGCTTCCAAAATCTCTTTCCTGTGCCATTAGTCTATGTACCTGTTCGTGTACTGATACCAGGCTGTTTTGATTACTGTAGCCTTATAGTAGAGTTTGAAGTCTGAAAGTGTGATACTTCCTGCTATATTTCGTTTGCTAAGGATTGTTTTGGCTTCGTGGTCGTTTATGTTTCCATATGAATTTCTGTATTGTCATTTCCAGGTCTGAGAAGAATGATGTTGGTAACTTAATGGGTATTTTGTTGAATCTGTAGATTGCCTTTGGTAGGATGGACATTTTAACAATGTTGATTCTTCCTATCCATGAGCATGGACTATTTTTCCATTTGTTTGTGTCTGCTTGGATTTCTTTGAGCAGCGTTTTGTAGTTCTCATTGTAAAGGTCTTTCACTTCTCTGTTTAGGAAGATGCCGAGGTATTTCATTTTGTGTGTGTTGTGTGTGTGTGGCTATTGTGAATGAGATTGTGCTTTTTATTTGGGTCTCTGACTGCTTGTTTTCAGTGTAAAAGAATTCAACTGTCTTTTGCACATTTATTTTGTACCCTGAGACTTTGTCAAAGTCATTTATCAGTGCAAGCAGGTTTTTGACAGATTCTCCTGGATTTTCAAGGTTTAGGATCATATCATCAGCAGAGGGATAATTTGACTTCCTCTTTTCCTATTTGGATAACCCTGATTTCCTTCTCTTGTCTAATTGCCTGAGCTAGGACTTCAAACACAATATTGAACAAGAGGGGTGAGAGTGGGCAGCCTTGTCTTGTTCCAGTTTTCAGGGAAAATGTTTCCAGTTTCTGTCCATTTAGCAATATGTTAGCTGTGGGTTTATCATAGATGGCACTTAATATTTTGAGTTATGTTCCTTCTATACCTTGGTGTTTGAGAGCTTTTATCAAGAAGGGATGCTGGATTTTATCAACAGCTTTTTCTGCATCTAATGAGATAATCATGTGGTTCTTGTTTTTACATCTGTTGATGTATTTATTGACATTTATGGTCTTGTAAATGTTTAACCAGCCCTGCATCCTGGGGAAGAAGCCTACCCGGTCATGGTGGATGACTTTTGCAATGTATTTTTGGATCTGATTTGCTAAAATCTTGTTGAGGATTTTGCATCTATGTTCATAAGGGATATTGGCCTGTAGTTCTCTTTTTTTGTTGGATCTTTACCTGGTTTGGGTATCAGTGTGATGTTAGCTTCTTAAAATGATTTGGGGAGAATTCTATCTTTCTCAATTGCCTGGAATAACTTCAATAGGATTGGTATCAATTCCTCCTTGTACGTTTTGTAGAATTCTGCTGGAAAGCCATCCAGTCCAGGGTTTTTTTTGGTAGGTAGTTTTCGTATGACAGAGTCAATTTCCTGGGTTATAACTGGTTTGTTTAGTGTCTCAATGACTTCTTGTTTCAATGTGGGGAGGTTGTGTGATGTCAGAAAGTTCTCAGCCGGGCTCAGTGGCTCAGCCTGTAATCCTGCACCTTTGGGAGGCTGAGGTGAGTGGATTGCCTGAGCCCGCGGATTCAAGACCCACCTGGGCAACTTGGCAAGACCTCATCTCTACAATAAATTTTAAAAAATCAGCCGGGCATGGTAGCACATGCCTGGAATTCCAGCTACTTGGAAGGCTGAGGGGGAAGGATCGCTGGAGCCCAGCAGGTCGAGTCTGTGGTGGCCGGGAGCAGCCACTGCACTCCAGTCTGGGTGACAGAGTGAGACTCCAACTCAAAAAAAAAAAGAAAGAAAGTTCTGCATTTCATTTAGGTTATCAAGTTTGTTTCCATATCGGTATACATAATAATCTCTCATAATCTTTTGTATTTCTTTGGGGTCAGTTGTGATTTGATCTTTTGTATTTCTGATTGTGTTTATTTGGGCTTTTTTTCTCTCTTTTTCTTGGTTATTCTGGCTAGGGGCCCATCAATCTTGTTAATTCTTTCAAGGAACCCACTGTTTTTTTTTGCTGATGATTTCTATGATATTTTTGTCTTCTATGTCCCGTATTTGGGGTCTTATTTTTGTGATTTGGATTCTTCTGCTAAAGTTAGGGTTGTGGTGATCTTCTGTTTCCAGCTCCCTTGGGTGATAGGCTCTCAACTTCTGATCTTTCCGTTTTCTTGATATGTGCTCATAAAGATATAAATTCCCATCTTAGAACTGTTTTCATGGCATCCCAGAGGTTTTGGTAAGATGTTTCTTCATTTTCATTTGTTTTCAGGAATCTTTCAATTTCTGCTTTGACTTCAGTGTTGACCCAGTAGTTGTTTGGCATCATGATGTTTAGTGTCCATGCCTTAGTGGGTTTTGGGGAAATGTTGTTGATGTTGATATTTATTGTTATTTCCTGTGGTCTGAGAATATGCATGGCAAGATTTCAACCCTATGGAATCTGTTCATGCTTGATTTATGGTCAAGAATGTGATCAATCTTGGAGTATGTTCCATATGGTGATGAGTAAATGTATATTCAGTGGTTGTTGGGTGGAATAATCTGTAGATATCTATTAAGTCCATTTTTGGACAAGTGTTGAGTTCAGGTTCTGGATCTCCTTATTGATTTTTTGCTTCACTGATCTATCTAAGGCTGTCAGTGGGGTATTCAAGTCCCCTGCTATAATAGTGTTAGAGTCAATATCTTTTTTTAGTTTACTTAGTAGTTACTTTATAAATATTGGTACTCCTGTGTTGGGTGCATATATATTTAGGATGGATATTACTTGTTGATAGATAGAAACTTTTATCATTATGTAGTGTCCTTTTGCAGCTTTTTAAATTTTTGATAACTTTTAAGGTTGTTTTGTCTGATATTAAGATTGCAACTCCTGCCTTATTTTGTGATCCTTTTGCCTGGAAACTCATTTTCCAACCTTTAACTTTGAGTCTCTGTGAGTCCCTTGCAGTGAGATGAGTCTCCCGGATGCAGCAAATAATTAGGCCATGGTTTTTTATCCAGTTTGCCATTCTGTGTCTTTTCAGTGGTGCACTTAATCCATTCACATTCAGGCTGATTATTGAAATATGATTGTTTATCCCTGTCATGAGGTTCTTATAAATTTTTTCCGTTGTTTGCTTGTTTTTTTTTTGGCTTTGGGGTTAATGTGTGTGTGTGTTTTCAAGTCTCTTGCTGCACTGTATTCTCTGCTGATTCTGTGCTCTGCTATTCTCTTGGGAAGTGTGTGGTCAATCTTTTTATTCTTTCTTCTGTGCTTAATACCTTTTTAAGTGTCTCATGTAGAGCTGGTCTGGAAGCTGCATAATCTCTTAGAGATTGGCTGTCTGGGAAGGATTTTAATTCTTCATCACTGATGAAACTGAGCTTGGCTGGAAAGGAAATTCTTGGTTTAAATTGTTTATCTTTGAGGACTTTGAATATGGGGCTCCAGTCCCTTCTTGCTTTAGTGTTTCTGCTGATATGCCTGCTACTATTCTGATTGGTTTTTTCTGGTAGGTAGTCTGACCTTTCTCTCTTGCTGCCTTCAGGATTTTTTCTTTTGTGCCTACTTTGTGTATCACATTACTATGTGTCTAGGGGCTGGTCTTCTCATTTGATGTCTTGTGGGGGTACTCTGTACCTCTTGTGCTTGGCTGGTCACATCTCTGGTGAGATGGGGAAAGTTTTCTTGGATTACTTCCTGGACTACTTGCTCCAAGTTGTTTTCAATTTTCTTTTTTTCTTCTGGGATACCAATCAGACATAGGTTCAGCCTCTTGATATAATCACACATCTCTTATAGGCTTTATTCTTTCTTTCTGAGTCTTCTTTCTGTGTGTTTTAAAGATTGGGTTAATCCCATGTTCTGGATTTCAAGTTCTGAGATTCTTTCTTCAGCTAGATTAATTCTGCTTTCCATGCTTGTCACCTTGTTATTTATTTCCTGTATGAAATTTTTTATTACCAAAATCTCTGTTACAAGTTCTTTCAGTGTTGCATCTTGTCTTTCTTGAGTCTTATTTACTCTTTCCATCCATTCCCTAATCCCTGTCATATCCTGGGGACAGTCTTTGGTTACTTCCATTTTGGGGGCACTAAGGTCTGATTTTTCAGGAGTTTTGTCTTTGGTACACTTTAAATTGCCTGAGGTTTTCCTTTGGCTTTTCCTCATTTGTGACAGATCACTTGTTTTTCTCTTTAGTTCTGTTATTCATTGTCAGTAGGGGAGGGTTTCCCTTTTGACGTTTGCTCAGACCTCTATTCTTCCCTGATCCCGGCTGTAGATTTGTTCTTTTGAAATAAGATGGTGAACAGGAGGCTTTGCTGTCTATTGTAGTTTTTGAAATTTGAATAAAGTGGGGGATGGGACATTAGGAAATCAGATACTACCTGCAAATTAAAATGTTCACTAATTGTGGTATGTGTTCCCTGAGACCCACTCCCCACTACCACTCTATATGATGATGCAAAGCAGAAACCAATGCAAAAGCAATTGAACACTTACACACACACTCCAAAACAAACTGGAATAAGAACAAACAAACTGGAATAGCAACAATAACAAACAACAAAACAATCAACAGCAAAAAACCCCCAAGAAAACTAAACACACACACACACATGCCTAGCACAAAGTGAATAGAGAAGAAAAACAGAATGACTGAAGGAAAAAAAAGGGATTCAGGTCGAACTTTCACACATCTATTGACATACCCCTTAAACTATAAAAAATGAATATAAAAAAGACCCAGAAGAACAAAAGAACAAAAACCAACAACCACAACAAAATCAAAAGCTGAGTACTCAATCATTAACATGCACACATAAACAGAAAATGACTAATAAAAGAAGAAATAAACAGAAAAAGAAAAGAAAAATTTAAAAGCAATTTTTTTTTGAGGGGGAATGCAGATCAAACCCTCACATACACATTCATGCACAAAGGAAAAATATTTTTAAAATAGAGGAACTAAGCTGGGCTCGGTGGCTTAGCCTGTAATCCCACACCTTTGGGAGGCTGAGGTGAATGGATTGCCTGAGCCCGCAGGTTCGAGACCCGCCTGGGCAATGAGACCTCATCTCTACAATAAATCAAAAAATCAACCGGGCGTGGTAGCGCGTGCCTGTAATTCTGGCTACTCGGAAGGCTGAGGCAGAAGGATCGCTGGAGCCCAGCAGGCGAGGCTGCGGTGGCCGGGAGTGGCCACTGCACTCCAGTCTGGGCGACAGAGTGAGACTCCAACTCAAAAAAAAAAAAAAAAATAGATGAACTAACAAACAAGCAATCAAAAAAATTTTTTAATTAAAAAGTAATTGAAAATTTAAAAAAAAACATTCAAAAACCTGCTCTCTTGTGGCAGGTTCTGTAATTTTTCCTCTAATTAGGTCTCTCCTGCAGAGCCACCTCTTTCACTCTCTTTGCAAGGAATGAAGCAGGGAAGGAGGAGGGACAGTGGAGGTGGATGGGGCTGGAGGTCCTCCCTCCTACTCTTGCATGGTCAGGAAGATCTCTGGTGGGGAAATACAGGACAGTCTCTTCCCCAGGTATCTACTCTTACTGGGGTAGTCAGGCCTATCCTGGAATGGAGCTTTCCTATTGTGACTGACGTCCAGGCTCCACCTGGGTTTGTCCCTCTCAGTTGTGGCCCAGCTGACATTCAGAGGATTGTTGGGGAGGAGAGGGTTTGGGTCAGCCCCAGACTCACCACTGATCTCTTTGGAGTTCTTCTTCTTCCTTTTCTGGTCACATCCTTTGTCCCACAGCTAGATCAGGGTAGGGGTGGGGCACCTGGAAGTCAGCACACATCAGGTCCCTCTGAAGTTTGTGCTCTCAAGATATTCCCTTTGGGCCATAATCAAGCCCTGAGTAGTTGATCCACCAGTCACAGAGATGGATCTGTTGGTCCGTGGTAAGCAGGAGCACTTTTCTTCAGTATTGTGGTAGGGTGCCTCTCTTGTCCTCTTCTGTGAGAACTTGCCTCTGGACTCCATCAGCAGCCCCTTCCAGTGCCCTGCCAGGTGCTGAAGTGGTGAGGTAAAGCCTGGAGCAGTTTCTCTCCTGCTTCAATGGTGAGGGAACGCCTGGGGCAATAGTGTCTCCCCACCGCTTTTCCAAAGGAAAACTTCTGTCCTTTTTTAAAAAACAATGGTGCTCCACTTCTGTGACCCAGGAAGAACCAGGGACAAAGTAGAGAAGCTGCAGCACCAGCTGTTGCACCAGGGGCCTAGCCATCCACTCTCGAGCCCCACTTAGACAGTCTCTCCCAGCGTTTTTGTTCCTTTGGTTTTCAGATCATAGAAACTAAGCTCCATTAATGGTCAAAAAAGAACTCTCTAGGGACTTGGTCATAAGAAATTGCAAGACAATTTCCAATTAGTGAGATCCCTCTAAGCCAGCCATAATCCCTTGGGATGCAATGGAAAAAGCTCCCAACTAAATGTCAGATCAGCTGCCTCCAGCTGCAGCTGTGCTACCAAAAGGGACGTAGACAAGTCACAAACCCCCACTTCCATAAACTGAGGGAGTTGGACCATCTGAGCGCCATGCTTTCTAAAGTCAAAATTATCCATAATAATCCAGACCATGAATTTAAAGAAATTTGTTACTCAGATGAAACAAATAAGACCCAGGTGATAGTGTAGCTTAATGGAGAGGGCATGGTTTTAAATTCCTGTCCAGGACTCTCTCTGTGTTGGCATCTGGAGTCCTTCTCCCTACTTGAACCTTGCTACAGTGTGACCTCTCTCTTTTTTCATTTTTTCCTGTATTCTCTAAAATGCCTATGGATCTTCTCAATTCTGAATCTCCCTATGCTGCATAAACACATTCATTTATGAAATAAAAGACTAATATTATCATATTTATTGGCTTATTGCTTATCAAAAGGGAGTGTTACCTTTAAGCATCTCTTCCAAGAAATGTATTTTGTGACTTCAGTCCATCCAGTCAATTGCTGGTGGGCACTTAGGTTGGTTCCATAATTTTGCTATTGTATAGTGTTGCAAAGAACATAGAAGTACAGGTATCTTTTCTATATATTGGTTTATTTTCTTTTGGGTAGATCTTTAGTAGTAGGATTGCTGGACCAAATGATCATTCAATTTTTAGTTCTTTGAGAAGTCTCCATATTGTTTTCCATAGCAATTGAACTAGTTTAAAATTCTACCAAAAGAAAATGAGTATTTACTTTTCTCTGCAATCACATCAACATTTGTTGTTCTTTGACTTTCTAATAATAGCCATTATGATTGTTGCCAGCTGAGACAGCATTATGATTTTAGTTTGTATTTCTCCAATGATTAGGGTTGTTGAACATTTTTTCATATGCTTTGTGGCTGCTTGTATGTCTTCTTTTTAGAAGTGTCTGTTCATGTCCTCTGCCTACTTTTTGATGGAGCTATTTGTTTTTATCATGTTGTTTGAGTTCCTTGTGGAATCTAGATATTAACCCTCTGTCTGAAGCGTATTTTGCAAATATTTTCTTTCATTCAATAGTTTTATGTTTAGTCTGTTAATTGTTTCTTTTATTATGCAGAAGCTTTTGAGTTTAATTAATTCTTATTAGTCTATTTTAGTTTTTGTTATAATTGCTTTGGGGGGCTTTTTCATAAATTATTTGCCTAGGAAATGTTGAGAAGAATGTCTCCTAGATTTTCTTGTAGAATTTTATACTTTCAGGTATCATATTTAAGTCTTTAATTCATCTTGAGTTAATTTTTGTATATGGTGAGAGATAGGGATCCAGTTTTATTATTCTGCATATAGCTAACCAATTTTCCCAGCACCATTTGTTGAATAGTGTGTCCTTTCTGCATTATGTATTTTTTTCAACTTTTTTGAACATCAATTGGTTGTATAAGTGTAATTTTATTTCTAGGTCCTATATTGTGTTCCATTGATCTCTCTATCTATTCTTGTACCAGTACCATGCTGTTTTATTTACTATCACTTTATAGCATAATGTGAAATCAGGCATTGTGATGCCTCTGCAATTTTTCCCTTTGCTTAAAATTGCTTTGACAATTTGGACTCTTTTTTTGTTGTTCTATATAAACTTAAAAAGTTTTTTTCTAATTCTGTGAAAAAGAAAGTTTGTATTATGATCAGGATTGCATTGAATCTGTAGATTGCTTTGAACTGTATGATCCTTTTAACAATATTGACGTTTCCAATTCATGAACATGGTATGCTCTTTCATTTGTTTGTGTCATCTACAATTTCTTTCACCCATGTTTTGTACTTCTCCTTGTAGAGATCTTTAATACTGCAGTTAGGTGTATTTCTAGGTATTTTATTTATTTATTTATTTATATTTGCTATTTTGTGGTAGTATGAATGAAATTGAGCACTTCATTTGGTTCTTGGCTTGATCATTTTTGGTCTATAAGAATATTACCTTTTTTAAAATACATATTGATTTTGTATCCTAAGACTTTACAGAAGTCATTTATCAGATCTAAGTGTTAGGTATACAATAATATTATTCATGAACAGGGATAGTTTGACTTCCTTTTTGCCAATTTGGATGCTTTTTATTTCTTTCTCTTTCCATATTGTTCTAGTTAAGCCTTTCAGTATGATGTTGAATACAAATGGTGACAGTGGACATTTCTGTCTTGTGCCTGTTTTAATGGGGGGAGAGTTTTAAACTTTTTCCAGTTAAATATGATGTTGGCTGTGGGTTTGTCACTTACAGCTCTTATTATTTTGAAATCTTCTCCTTCAGTGTCCAGATATTGAGGGTTTTTTCAAAAAGGGATGTTGAATCTTGTCACATGTCTTTTCTGCATCTAATGAGATGATCACATTTTTTTTTTTTGAGTTGGAGTCTCACTCTGTCTCCCAGACTGTACTGCAGTGGCCTCTCCCGACCACCGCAGCCTCGACCTGCTGGGCTCTGATGATCCTTCCACCTCAGCCTTCCAAGTAGCTGGAACTACAGGCTCGCACTACCATGCCTGGCTAATTTTTTATTTATTGTGGAGATGAAGTCTCACCAAGTTGCCCAGGTGGGTCTCGAACCCGTGGGCTCAGGCAATCCACTCACCTCAGCCTCCCAAAGGCACAGGATTACAGGCTGAGCCATCGAGCCTGGCAGATCAGATGTTTTTAATTTTGCTTCTGGTTATGTGGTGAAGCACACTATTGATTTGTAGATATTGAACCATTCCTGCAATCCTTAAATAAAACTCACTTGGTTGTGATGGATACACTTTTTGTTTGTTTGTTTATGCTGTTGAATTCAGTTTGGTAGTATTTTGTTAAGGATTTTAGCACCTATATTCATCAGGATAATAGGCCTATAGTTTTCTTCTTTTGTTGTGTTCTTGCCTTATTTGGTATCGATGTGATACTGGTTTCATAGGATGAGATAGGGAGGAGTCCCTTCATCTTGATTTTCTGGAATAATTTCAGTAAGATTGGTATCAACTCTTTTTTGTACATCTGATAAAATTTTGCTGTCAGTTCACCTGGCCCTGGGCTTTCTTATGGGAGAATTTTTTTATTATTATTACTGGTTCAATTTTATTGCTCATTATTCATCTATTCAGGTTTCTATTTCTTCCTGGTTCAGTCTTGGGAGGCTATTGCTTCCACCATTTATCCACTTCCTCCAGGTTTTCCAAGTTGTTGTTCATAGTAGTTTCTGATGATCTTTTTAATTTCTGTGGTATTGACTGCTATGGTCACCTTTGTCATTTCTGATTAAGTTTATCTGAAATGTCTCATCATGTCAACCCCTATAAATCACTGAAAGTATGTATTATATAGCGCTTGGATTTGTCCTTAAGTGTTCTATGTGTATGCCAAGATTTTAGTGAGGTATTTAAAATCAATATTGATCAAATAAATATTTACTAGTGGCTAAAATATGTATAAGGCAATGCTATATGTTAAAAATACAAATAAGAATAAAACCATATTTTTTTCCTTATTATTTGCGTCTAATACAGGTGCATATTTTAAATATATGGAAAAATGTTCATATAAATACTTAATGTGGATGAAAATAGCAAAAAGGAATTCTAGAGAGTGGAGTACAAGAACAGAACAATTTAGGGCTGGTCAATTGTCTGATATCACATAGGGTACCTGGAAAAATGTAGTTAAATTTAGTTTGTAAAATGTGACTAAAGAAGAAAGAATCACAGGAATAGATGAATAAGATGAAAATTAAGATGTTCCTAAATTTGGAGAATCAAAACTATGTTGTTAGTATATTACTCAAATGGGGGGGGATTCCTGATTAGAGTGGAGGAGAGGGATACCCATTACTTCAGTTATGTTACAAGTATTAATTGGGGAATACACCATAGGTAAAGCCCTACTCTAAGCTCTAGGGATCACCTTGAAAAGGTGGGGTTGGGAAGATGCTACACTGAACACCAGGCTAACATGAATGCTATAAATATAGGAAGTAAGAGACAGATTGAAAAATGTTGGGGAAATTGTGCCTGATTGAACATGGAAGGCAAAAGAGCTTGTGTGACATAAGCACTGACTGGCATGCTAGTAATAAGAGGAGAGCAAGTAGGAGGAACTGATTTGAAGTCTCTGTGCCTAGAGGAGGCACACTGGTGGATTAGTTTTGGTCATAGTGCTAGGGATGGTGTGTTTGGTGGAAGATTTCTCTTTTTCATTTCTCTTATGGAGAATTTTGCCTTTGCTCTTCCAAAGAGTTGTTTGACTACAAGGGCCTGAAGTCACAAAAATTGCCTGACCCTTTTAATTCCAGCATTAATCCTGCTTAAACTCTTGGAAGATGCAGAGAGCCACTGCCATCAAAAACTAGGCCAACTCCCATGGGAAAGGAAGCCCCTTAGTCTCATTTTGAGTATTTTTGCAAGTTCCACTTGGCCAAGCACTTCTCACCAGGAACCTACATGGGGTACAGGAGGGGGAAGCCTTATTGCAACAAATGGTATAGGACTTGTCTGGTCTTTTCTTGTCTGTGTACATCTTTCCTGGGAACCATGAAAGAAAATAGTTCTGGCAGCTAGCCATTCTCATTCTTATCTCAGCAGAGGGGAATCTAATCTAATCCAGTTCTTAGATACAGGGTTTCTGCTTTCTGTTTCCAAGTGTTTAGCATGACCCAATGTAGACTTAATGAGCCCCCTCTCAGCAGGCCCCCCCTCCAACAAAAAGTTTTCTACATTCTAATTAGTTCAGTTCCTAAAATGTGTACAGGTAATGGAAGGATAAGTTTCTTCGCAGAAATGCATCCCATTTTGAGAAGCAAAGGTTCACTTGTGAAAATCAATATGGAAGGGAAAACAAGAATGGTTAAGAGGTAACCTAATAGAAGATAAGCTCCCACTCTGGATTAGCTCCCACTCTGGATGCTTGATGCCTTAAATGTGTGACTTCCCTTAATTCTTACAATATATCATTTTACATGTGAAGAAAATGATGTTCCACAAGGTTAAATGACAATATCCCATGACTTTTCTCTAACTGGTATTAATGTCTCTTCCTTTCTTTTTGTATGCCAGAGTTTTATTATGAGCTAAATGCAGTACTCATCTCAAGTAAAACGTGCATCCTCAGTATAACTGCATACATTTGTTGGGAGGAAATTTGATGACTAGGAAGACCTCTGAATGATGCTAAAGCTCAACTACATAGAATACTACCTTTTTGCCTTAGAAAGACCAAGATGAATTCCAAATGGCCACTTTGTTAATGGCCTGAAAACAAACTCGATGAAATACTAATTATTCTTCATCCAGACTCTGCTGATTATTAGAAAATACATTCAAATTACATTTTGTTTCTATTTAAGATTAACTAGGTTTGATTTTTTTTTTATTACATATACTATGACATTGATTGATAGGAAAAAGAAGTGAAACTTTTTGTTTCTTGAGCTCAGGACATGAACAGAGTTTTGGGATTTTGTTGTTGCAGTCATCATGGTTGTTCTTGTTTTCTCCAAGATAAATATAGATGATGTAATTATTTAAAAATTTTTGTATTATAATTTTCTTCTAGATATAAATTTTTTCCTTAACAAGATAGATTTCCATGAGAAACTACAGGATTTCCTGTAAAAATCTTACCTCATTTGGGCATCGAAGGCCTTGTGATATTTGAGTACAATCTGCAGTGTATTTGTTCACACCAGAAAAACTTATTGAGGTTCTAATTTGTTTCATGGTCAATGTTGTGAATTCTATAAATATTCTTCTTCACATCAACTTCACTTTCAAACCTTTATTAAAAATGTTATCTATAAAACTGGCAGTGGAGTATATAGAAACTCACTGAAATAGTCTTGCAACTTTTCTGTAAATCTAAAACCATTATAAAATATAATTTTTATGAAATATATTTTAGAGCTCTAGGAAGTATTATTAATCATATCTCTTATGTGAACATGTTTATTTCTGGAATAGGGTCTAAGAAGGATATAAAGAACCGAGGAATCACATTTATTCATACATATCTGTAGTTGTTTTGTTGATTCCTTTGCCCCCAAAAGACTTAAAGCTTTCAACTATGTCTGTTATTTCCTGTTATCCCCCAAATAACTAATCCCAAGGAATGAATAAAATCACCACAAACTTTCTTGCCACAAGGCATTGAATGACTAGAGATAGAATTTGCTAAAATTACTCTGCTTGGAACTCTCCTGAAGCGGCATTGACTATTTTTCTTTGCTCCAATTGTCCTGACTTTACATTGCATTCTTTAGCCAAAACTTTGAACTCACATATTAATAATCTTCCTATAGGATACAAATTATACTTTGCTTGATAAGTAATACTCATAGGATATTGCCTACGCTAAGTTCTCGGAATATACACATGAATCTGTTATCAAATGTAACACTTCTGGGATATAAAAAATTTATATGCATAAGTTGTTAAAAACATACCCAGCTTTCTCAGTCATCTTCTGTGTCCTCCCACATGAACACTCATACCCATACATAACACATGCACAATCAACTCCAAATTTCAACATACACTTTTACAGAAGAAAAATAACTTCAATAGACGTTTTAACTCACTTTACTCTACTTTGAATGACTACCCTAGAGCAAAAACCAATAACTTGAATCATAAAAAATGATGAAATTATTATTAAATTGGAATTATCATTTTTAAAATGAAATACTTTTCAGTTAATACTTTTATAGGACAATCAATAACTAATTTAATTTAAAAAGTTATTGCGTGTAATTCCCAAGCAGAATGCCTTATTAGTCACAAGCAGAATATGATAGCAAAAAAGAAACCTACTTCCCCCTCGAAAATTATAGTTTACAAGGAAATTCAAAATTTAGGTATAAAAATTTTAATTGTAAGGGAATAAAACACTCACAGATATCAGTATAGTTCATGTTTACTTATCAATAGAGAGTAACAGCAATGCATCTGTATGCCCTCTACTTTGGAAATGGTGGTTGCTCATTTCTCCAGATATGAATATATGGAACCCCAAAGCTTATTTTGAATAATAAATGAGATAAATGAGTATGCATCAATAATTCATGGTCACATTTAAATAATCATAATTTTAAGTTTTCATTTCCTGAAATATGTTGCAAATAACTTAGGTATCATAGCAGCAACAAGAAGAAGTCAAATGAAAGAATCTTCCCAATGGAAAAATGATGCCTGAATTTATAGATTACTAATCTATATTTCTTTCCATGACCCTTACAGTACAGCATCAGTCAAATTGATCCAACTGGAATTAAACATTTAATTGAATATCCCCTCTAAACAATGCTGTCTTAGGTTGGTTGTCTTGGGAGTCTAACTCAAAGACTCTAAATTTAGAGTATAGAAGTATTGGAGTGTGTTCCTGACAGCATCATAATTGGGCAGAGCCAACAACTGAACTGGAATTCTTGTATAACAAAGGCTTCAGCCAATTTCAAGGGTTCTTTGATTCTAGGATAGCCCTTCAGTGATAACCAATAGAAGCATGGGAACAGAATCTTTGTAAACTTAAATCAACCAGTTATTGGATGCGGATTTTCCAGGATGGAGGAGTAATCTTGGAAGAGACAGCTCCTATCAACCAATGGTAATTCCTTGGTGAAGGTTTCAGCTCTGGTCAGTCTGCAACCAACATTCCTACCACTGAATGGCACATACAGCAAGTTTTCTTTTAGGTGTTTGGGGAATAAAAAATTACTATGATAGTCAGGCAGTTTCCCACCCTCAAGAAAATGTTAGTCTGCTTTGAGAGATAAGGACAATCAAGTCAGCAAAAACCTTGACATTCTAGTAAGCACTGTCACCTAAGAATAAAGAAACTACTGTGAGTGTACAGAGTAGGAAACTATGGAGTGAAATCCAAGACCCACGACTGTTACTTCACAAATAATAGGAAATTCATAATCTTTATTATGAAAGCAAATCCCAGGTAAACTGAAGTCTAGTCGAGATTAAAAACAATTCACCATCACTAATTCATTAAAGCAATGGTTTTAAAAAAAACCCATCCTATAGAAGATGAGTATTATCCAAATCATTGACAGTCTGAAGCATATATTCAGAGAAAAAAAGGAGCTAACCACAATTTGAACACTTTTTCTTGTTCATCAAAAAAGAGTGGAGCTTTAAAGCCAGCACCAGTCAAATTGATCCAACTGAAGCCAGTCCAGAATGGATTCAAATTCATATTCTACACACTACAAGCTGTGAAGTCTTGACTGAGTCAATGAACATCTCTAAAACAAAAATTTCTTGACCAAAAATTAAACTTAATAATACTTACATTCTATGGATGCTACAAGCATAACATACAGTGAAGCTAGGACCCAGCAAATGACAGACTAATTTAACATGGACCCACTCTCATTACAAACAAATAGAGAGTAAACAAACAATAATGCACATATATAACTGAGTTTAAAAGAATAGAAATTATTAGGTGCCAGAAATAGAGAAATTAAAACCAAAGCAGGCCTTAGAAAATAGAAGCTCACAATTGAAAATTCATGATAAAACAGAAAATAAAGTTTTAGACAGGGAAGGTAAAACACTTCCTAAAAAATCCTAAATAAGTTGAGACCCAGAAGCAGTGCTTCTTCAGTGATAAGTGGACTAGAGAAACTACTCACAGAAGAAAAATCATCTTCTAGACTAAGGCAAAAAGTAAGCTTGTCTCTGCCCAAGGTTTCAGGTAGGAAGGGGAAAAAAAATATATCCCACAAAGCAAATGCCTACTTTTATCATGAAAGTATTACAAAACTGACATAATAACGTTATAGTTGGCATGAGCAAAACAAAATCTGGTGAAAACCTTGGCGATTCCAGCTGAAGCTAACCAAAAATCTGTATGGCACTATTTCCATAATCTAGTATAAACTTGATCACAAATCTTAGCTATTAAAGCAAAATAATCTGCCAACCAAATTCACAAACTGCATGAGGAAATAATCAACTGTGCATCAGTCAAGATAACCTAGGTTAACAAGCCAACACCAAAACTCAATCCAAAAAGGCTGAAAAGAAGAAAAAAAAAGTTTAAAAGGAGTGTCAAATTGAAAACACATGTTAAATTGTAGATATAAAGTCAACTCCAACAATGATTACATTTATATAAATCAACTGATGTTTCAGTTAAATTCTGAGTTTTTAAAACTGGGTTATGTACAAAAATTAAACTTTGAATATATTACCAGAAAATGTGGATGTAAAATGGTGCAAAAATATCTAACATTCAACATTATTATCAACAAGTAATGTCAGAGTGGGTTTTAATGCAAGAAGTGTTGCTAGAAATACAGGGCCATGTCTTAATGTCAAAACAATTTATTCTCTATGAAGATATGGCATTTTGAAATCTGTAGCAACTAATTTAGTGGGACTTAAAGTGAATGTATCAAAAATTGAGAGAATAAACAGACACATTCACGATCTTCAGGGAGACTTTAACATATACCCTAAATGATTAAGAAAAACAAAGACAGTCATGAGAAGACAAAAGACATGAAAAACAAAATTAATAAATTTGATCTTTTAGGTATGTAAAAAAAAGACTGCACATAACAAAAATAGCCTGCATTCTCTCACACTTGCATGGAATATTTACCAAAATCAATCACTTTCTGCACCATAAGAAAACCAAATTTCAAAAATTTAAATCATTAAGAGTATGTCTAACTGCAGTGGAATTAAGCTGCAAATCAATGACATAAATTTCCCAACTACTCAAAATTTAATGGCAATCAAAAAGAGTCAAATGTTGGTTCACAGAAATGACTGACAAACCACTATTATATGAAGGACAATCAAGAAAAAAAGAGAAATTTTAAATATATTAACAACTAATTCTAGATACATTAAAGACAAGTGGTTACTATGAACAGCCTTATGTAAGTAATTATGGCAGTTTAAATAAAATCAATGACTTTTTGAATGATTTAACCTTATAAAGAAACAGAAGAGGAAATTAAAAACATCCTCTTAGTCCAATATATACTTATGAATCCAAAAGAATGTAAAACTGCACAACCTCCATGGAAAACTGTATGAGCTTTCTCAAAAAATTAAAAATAGAACTTCTGTTAAAAATAGAAGTCCCACTTCTGAATATAGTTACAAAATAATTGAAATTAGGATCTGAAAGAGATCATGTTCATTACAGCATTATTCATAAAGAGTAGATAAGATATGGAAGCAACATATCTTGTTAGATGGATGGATAAAGAAATGGTGATATATACAGATTATGGAATATTATTCAGCCTTAAAAAAGAGGAAATTCTGCCATATGCAACATGGATGAAACTGGAGAATAGTATGATAAGAGAAATAAACCAGTCACAGAAGGACACATACTGCATACTTTCACTTTTATGAAGTATCATAAAAGGCCAGAAGCAGTGAGAATACAGTCGTGGTTACCAGGGACTGGGGAAGGAAGGAATTGAAAGTTGTCATTCAGTTGTATAAAGTTTCAGTTGTATAACATGAATAAGTTCTAGAGATCTACTATATAATATTGTGCCTATAGTTAGCAATATGGTATAGTGTACTTTAAATTTTGTTAAAAGGGTAGATCTTGCGTTTTCTTGCTACAGTTTTTAAAAGTATAGCTGTTCATGTATGACTTTTATGTATATTTCTAAGTTATGTATTATAGTTACATTAAATATATTTTTTTTTAAATTATCAAGCATAAAAGAAACTAAGTTTATTATTTTACCCTTTCAAAGAAGATCTCAGACATAGATAGCTTCAGGTGAATTTTTCCAAACATTTTAGAAAAAATAATGTATATATCTTTTTAAAAAAAAAAACAAGAAGTTTATTGAAACAACAAGACACTTGACTTGAAGGGAATACTATCTAGGATTCTTTTTTTTTTAGAATAATTTATACCTACTTAAAGACAGATTGTCCTACATGTAACCACTACATACAAAAAAGGTATAAAATTGTCCTTGATTTTACAGTAATAAATGAAAAATATTAAAATTCTCCACTCAAACAAGGTATGCATGAATTTTTATGTTGTTGGGTTTGTTGTTGTTGTTAAAACAGTGAGAGCAAAATACCTTACTATGATATAGGCATAAGAGCTGAGTGAGGCCAGGCTCGGTGGCTCAGCCTGTAATCCCGCGCCTTTGGGAGGCTGAGGTGAGTGGATTGCCGGAGCCCCACGGGTTCGAGACCCACCTGGGCAGCAAGACCTCATCTCTACAATAAATCGAAAAATCGGCCGGGCGTGGTAGCGTGCGTCTGTAATTCTGGCTACTCGGAAGGCTGAGGTGGAAGGATCGCCGGAGCCCAGCAGATCGAGGCTGCGGTGGCCGGGAGCGGCCACTGCACTCCAGTCTAGGTGACCGAATGAGACTCCAACTCAAAAAAAAAAAAAAAAAAAAAAAGAGCTGAGTGAGCATGCCATTCATGGAGAAAGGGGGTATTTTCACAGAACCAGTATGTGTTCCCATCCCACCTCCACTTGGTGTCAGTGAAAACATACCACTGGCCATTTAGTTAAAAAAAATTGCAATATGCATGTACACCTACATCAGTTCCTTTATATACAGTAAAGATATGGGAAAGGGAAAATGAAAGAAGAGAAAATGATACTGAAATAGGGTGTGATGGAACCAAATTGCAGTTTTCTAATTGAGAATGTAATCTTGGCCTGTAAGAACAGAGTTCTGGAGTCAAGAAGCAGGTTCCCTTTTTAGTAGATACCTCCTGTCTGCTGCTGGAAGACATCAACTGTATCTTCATCTTCCATTTCCTACTGTCATTCACAATAGGCTTTCATTAGTTTACTAAGTGGTGTATGCCTCTTAATCTTAAACTGCACCACAGAACCATCCTGCCTCGCCACCTTCACATTCATGATCGCTGTTCTCAGTCTTGACTCCTTCCTTGGACTTTTCGTCAGTTATGGTGAGCGCTGGAGTCTCCTCAACTGCTGTTTCACAAAAGAGGTACCAGGTCCTCATTGAACCAGTACACAAGCAGTACCAGGAGCAGCAAAAGAAGGAGGTGGCAACCCATAACTTTTTCAAGAGAAGAAAAAAAAAACACATCCCAACTCTTTCTAGGACACAAAACAAACCTTGATACCAAAACCAGACAGAAACACTAAAAGAAATGAAAACTACAGAATAGTCTATGATAACCAGAGATTCAAACATCTTAAAGATAAAATTTAAAAATAAAATTTAGAATCAATAATTCAGGTTTGCTCAATAAATGCTGGGATATTTTAGCATTTAAAAATTAAGGAAGTTCACAAGTTAATATAAAAATAGAAAAGAATTATACTATTATCTCTATAGATTCATCATTAAGTCATTTAGCTAAATACCTATTCATGATTTTTTCTAAAGTCAGCAAACAAAAGATAGAGGGAATTTCAATAACTGAAGAAAAATATTTATAAAATCTCCTGAAGACATCATATTTAATGATAACATTTTGATTGCTTTTTTCCTGAAATTGGGAATGAAACATAAATGCAAATCATCCTTTCTCTTCATCATTTTAAGAGTTTCTAACCAGGGCAATGAAATAAGAAAAACAAATGAAAATTATAATTATTGAAAAGAAAGAAAAAAATTAATAACTTTTTAATTTTATTTTTATTTTTATTTTTTGAGTTGGAGTCTCACTCTGTCGCCCAGACTGGAGTGCAGTGGCCGCTCCCGGCCACTGCAGCCTCTACTTGCTGGGCTCCGGCGATCCTTCCGCCTCAGCCTTCCAAGTAGCCGCAATTATAGGCGTGCGCTTCCACGCCTGGCTAGTTTTTGACTTATTGTAGAGATGAGGTCTCGCCAAGTTGCCCAGGCAGGTCTCGAACCCTCAGACTCAGGCAATCCACTCACCTAAGCCTCCCAAAGTGCTGGGATTACAGGCTGAGCCACCGAGCCCGGCTAAATTAATAACTTTAAATGAGATTAGTTCACATGTAAAAAAATTAAAATAATCTACAGGAAATTATTAGATTTAATAATTGAATTTATCAAGATTACTAAATACAAAGGGGAATTATATTTCTTTATATCAGCAACAAAGAAAAATAAAATTCAACAAAAAATATATAATTTTCAATAACATAGGGAAAAAGAAACATTTCTATTCTGAAAACTATACAATAAGTAATCAAATTAAAGAAAACAATAAATGAGTGAATATCATGTTTGAATAACTCCATGTGATAAATTTATATATAAATTTAGCAAATTGATCTTTAGCTTCAACACAATCTCAATATAATAATAACATTTGAGAAACTTAGAAAGGTTTTTTTGCTGCAAAGTTAACAAGATAATTATAAAATTCATATGGAATTGTAAAGACCAAGAATAGAAAAAGCAAACTTAAAGAAGAATGGAACTGGATGGATGAAATACCAACACATATCAAGAGTTATCATTAAACTATACTAATTTAAACACTATAGTGTTGGTATTTAAATAATAGTGTTGACTTAATGGGTTATCCAAATGGAAAAAATATATCTTAATCTCTCCTGATACATAACAATCCTTTACAGATAAATTTGAATCTAGCCATAAGAGGTAAATCAAGAAAGTTTCAGAAGAATACGCAGGAGAACATTATTATGAAGATATTACTATGAGAAATATTTTCCTTAAAGAACACAAATATGCTAAGCACAGTAGAAAATAAAGATTATTGTGCTATCTGAAAATTTAAACCTTTTGTTATTAAAGGGCAACACTATGATTTGTGGGCCACAGAGTGAAAGATATTCACACATATATCCAACAAGGGATTTGGATTTAGAATATATGAAGAGATATTATGAATGGATAAGAAAAGACAGACAATCAAATAAAGTATGGAGGGAAAAGGGTTTTAAATAGATTCTTTATAAAATAAGACATTCGTATGGTCAACAATTATATAAAAAGTTGCTTAATATTATTAGTCTTCAGGAAAATGCAATTTAAAACCACAGTGGAATGCCCCTTATGCATGGATAGAATGATTAAAATAAAAAAGGTAATTCCTAGTTTTGTTGCAGATATGGAGCATTCAGAAATCTACACAGCTGGTGGAAGAGTAAACTAGCACAACTTTAGAAAACTCTTTGACAGCATCTACTAAATATATGCGGTTTTATGACATCACAGTTCAACTTCCAGGTATGTACCCAATAGAAACATGAGCATTTGTTCAACAAAAGACAAGTACAAATGTTCACAGAAACGTTGTTCACAAATAACAACTTAAAATAAATTTACTAAATGCCTTCAACAACAGAACGAATAGATAATAGGTGTATTTTGCCATATTTATACAATATCACAATATCCAGAAATTAGAATAAATATATGCAGCTGCAAAGAACTATATGGGTGAATCTCACATACTGTTCAACAAAGAAACCACACATATAAACCACACAAATGGTACAAATAGAATGCATGACATTTTATTTTTTTTTATAAAATAGCAAAAAATGGGGGGACTTCCATTTTAAGCTATCAGAATTCAGGATATTGGTTACCCTGAAAAATAATGATTTGAAACAAGTTCAGCATGCCCTCATGGTGCTGATAATGTTTTCTTTAGTGATCTTGGGGCTACTTATGCCAGGGATTCAGTTTTCCTGGCAAAGTCCTAAAGTTGTTTGTGTTGCATTGAGTCTCTGAGTGTTTCATGGCCTAGCCTTGTTCTTGGGTTCAGAATAAAATCTAAATGCAGTTTAGATGATTCTGCAAATTACTTAACCATCACTGTGGGTTCTCCCATGTAAAGCTTTAAATATTCTCTCTCAGATGTGAAATATAGTTTGCTTCAGGATATCAAATTTTCTTTGGAAAATAGTATCTGCTACTGGAAATGCACGAGATGAATAGAAAAATGTTTTGTACTTCATAGTAGTGTAAAATAAAAGTTTTTTAAAAAGTGAGAGATGGATTCCTCCCACCTCAGTGTCTCAAAATGTTTGGATTAGGGAGTAACTCTTAAGCATATTAGAAGGCAGAACTCCCACCCAGCATGCTCAACCACTCTGAATATGTCCATTGCACTGCACATCTGCCTAAAAAGAGCTTCTGCAGGAAACATCAGGCATGAACTTCAACTGCATGGTTTCATAGCCATCTTGGTTGCCTAGATAAGACCCTGAAGACTCTGAAGTCCAAGGATGTAGATAATCTCTTTGAAATGTCATCTTGTCCCATCTGCAGATCTTCAAGTTGGATAAAGTATTCGATGCTGTTTGTACCATCATTCAGTAGTCTTTTCTCTCGATTTCCTGAGAGGTGGTCTGCAGACTTTGGCTCAAATGCTTTCAATGACAGACTGATTATTTATTTGACAAAGAATATTGTTTCTTGGTTAGACAGCTCTAATTGTTGGAAAGTTCTTCCTAAAAATCAGACAAAATTGGCCTCCCTGTAATTTCCATCCACTAATCCTTCTTCTGCTTTACAGTGCAATTGAGTGAAATGACTTCCCCCACCCTTCCAATGACAACCCCTTGCGTGGACAAGTTGACTCTTACAGTTGACTGTGCAGTTCAGGATGACATGGTCCTGTGGTTCAGGCAGAAAGCCTGGTTTCAGTGCTCCGGTCTCAGTTGTCACTTCCTAATGTCAAATCACTTATCTCTCTGACCCTTGGGCTCCAAATCAGTGTAATGGAAATAAAGGCATATGTGTTACACCTTTCTCTCGGCTTTGTCATGAATTATATCGAGAAAATCGGTGTGAATGTAATCCTTCAACTCTAATAGACACTGCAAATGCAAAACACTGCAAATGCAAAACATCTGCTTTTGAATTCTTTTTCCTGGAAAACTCAAATTCTGTTGTTCTTATATTTATTAGATTTTCTTCAATGAAACATTTCAATGCTAAAGTAAGGTTTTCCCTAATTGCCACTGCTCTGTTGAACGCTGTTAGCTTTGTTCTTTAGAAAGCAAGGGCTAAGTTTCATCAAGCCAAGTGATAAATGGAAGTGTTTTGTTTACTCATCTAAACCTGAGGTTTATGTCTCATAGAAGGTATTACACTTTCCTTATATTTAATCCATATTAAAAATTGTTTTCAGTGTAGATGAGTTTATGGCAATAAAAATTTAAGCCAAAGAGAAAAATACAATTGCCAGGAGTCAGGGGGCTTCCAATTAATGCTTACTTTCTCTGAATTTCCCTGAATTGATTTTTTTATTGTAGCCATGTCTAAATCTTAAACATGGAAATATCTGCTTAAGAAATAATATAAGCTAAAGTTTAGAAGTCTAATGACTATAATTTCTTTACAGTAAATGACTCAGGACAGTAACTTAATCAACAAGATTTATGATCCACTTAAAACACGTGGCTTTGTTCATCATTTCTAGGGAAACATTATTATTAAATCTGATAACATTTGCATATGTAAACTACTATAATTAGGTGAAATTTTTCTCCTTCTAATTCTAAAGGGCATTCACAAGAAGTATTAAGGAATATTAAACTGTCAGATGAGAGTTACATTATAAGATATATGTAAATGAAGATGTTCAGTATTTTATTTTGAATCTATAACATAGAGTAGATTACTAATGTTAAGCACAGGACACACTAAGAAAAAAAGTTGTTAGTAATGGAAAAACGTAAAGAAGAAAGACATAAAAACTAAATTAAAAAGAAAAAGAAAAGTGGAAATAAAAACATGAAATTCTACAAGCTTAAGAACTTAAGTTCTGGAAATTTCATTGACATTGAGAAGTGTCAATGAAATGATCTCTAATTAACCACCAGAACCCAAAGGTCAAGAGTATGTGTATTACTTTGTGGCACACAGTATAGGCAGAATAAGACATGGACCAAAACTGGACAAACAAGCAGAAGGGATGGCAGACCCCAGAAGTTAGAATAAGTTGGTGAAGAAAAAATGATAAACAGAGTCAGTAATGTTCAATTCTACAAGCTTCTTTATTGGCAAAAGCCAAAATTAATACAACAGGAAACAGGGAAATGCAGAAATTGATCAAATAAGAAATAATTCCTGAAACTCAGATCAAGGTATCTGGGGTAGAAGTGGGATTAGAAAAAAATGGGTGCATCAGTTAGAATTAGATTCAGTTGCACAGAATAAAACAATCAAACTTTTGAAAAAGTTGCTTAAACATAGGAATAGTTGATCTGTTTCACATTTTTTTGAAGTCCATATATAGACAATTCAGGAATATTACAGGGAATCCACAAAGCTACCAGCTTGTTCCATCTCACCTTCCCTAGGAAAAGACTCATGTCTTAATGGGCACAGATGACTTCTGAAGTGTCATCCTTCATACAAGTATTTCAAGAAGGAAGACATAGAATAAGAACAGTATTTTTCCTTTCCTTAAGACTCTTCCCAGAAACTACACAAAATATACCCAGTTTCATTTTATTAGACAAAAAGCAGTTATGGTAATATGAGGGGGGTCCCCAAAATGGAATTTATTTATTAAAGAATATGTAGTTATTCTTATATTTTTCAACATCAATCACCTTCAACCTTCTCAAAACTTCCAGATATCAACAACTCAAAAAATAACAGCTGCTGGAGAGGGTGTGGGGAAAAGGGAAAACTTCTACACTGTTGGTGGGAGTGTAAACTAGTGCAACCTCTGTGGAAAGCCGTGTGGCAATTCCTAAAAGCTCTAAAAATTGACCTTCCATATGACCCTGCAATCCCCCGACTGGGAATATACCCTGAAGAACACAAATCACTCTATGAAAAAGATACATGCACACGTATGTTTATCACAGCGTTGTTCACAATAGCAAGAACCTGGAAACAACCATGCTGCCCATCAAAAGAGGACTGGATTTTAAAAATGTGGTACATACACACGATGGAATACTACACAGCCATAAAAAAGAACAAAATCATGAACTTCGCAGCAACCTGGATGGAACTAGAGTCTATAATACTGAGCGACCTCTCACAGAAACAAAGATCCGAATATCACATGTTCTCACTCATATAATGGACCTTGAACATCCAATGTAATACTATAAGAAAATGACTGACGGTACTGGGAAACTATGGGGGGGAGGGGGATGGGATTAACGGTAGCAAATATCTGTCTGGGGATGGGAAAACACCTCTTATCAACAGGGTGCCTGAATGAAATGTAATTGTACACCTAACCCTTAACTGTACCCCACAAAACCATAATAAAAACTACTGATTAATAAAAAAAAAAATAAAAATAACTCTGATTGATAATTTGTGTCACGATTTGGAGAAAAAACATCCTGAGTTGTGGTAAACAGGTTACTGATTCTTTCACCATGACAACACACCTGCCCATACTACACTGAGTGTTCAGCAGTTTTTGACCAAAAACAGCATGACCCCCATGTCCCACCCTTCTTATTCACCCAGTTTCATCCTGAGTGACTTTTTTGTTTGTTTGTTTCCCAGATTAAACAAGTACTGAAAGGAAACTGTTTTGCCAATGTGGAAGAAGTGAAACAAAAAAAGGCAAAAGCTCTAAAAGGCATCAAAATTGATGAGTTCAAAACTGTTTTAGCGAAGGAACAAAATCTCAATAGGTGTATTGCATCAAACAGAGAGTGCTTTGAAGGTGACTAAAGCTTAAACATGTAAGAATAAATACACAATTTTTAATAAGTAAATCAGATTTTTTGGTTTTTTTGGGGGGGTTCCCCTATTGTACATTTGCAAGGGGGGCTGGAAAGTATGCTCAGGTAAACTTAGGGGAAAATGGTTGTAAGAAGGCAATGAATTTCTATGATACTTCATCACATAAGGATATCAAGACAAAATATTAACTAGTATGTATTGGTTGCTCATTATGTGGCCAATCTCTGTACAAATGACTTTGCTTGTATTGTCCTTTCACAATAGTCCTAAGAGTTGAGAACTAAGATTTTTCACACTTTATAAATAAAGAACTGGAGACAAAGAACATAAAATCTAGGTCCTACCATGGGCAAAGAGTTTAAAATCTGGGTCTGCCGCATTCCAGAGATGGAAGGCATAATTCCTGAAGCACTGCTTCTTTGTGCATGTGCAAGAGAAAAAGAATGACATTCCCAAGAAGATGTCTGTGATAACTGGGACAATATTCCTCCACAGTCAAATAGTTTATAAACATATCCTGCTAAGCAGATGGTTAATTATAGAATACAAGCATTTCAAGATTTACAAGTCAGAGAATGAATGAGGAAGATGGGAGATGAACAAGTATCAGAGTCTGGAGAGAAAAAAGAAAAAAACTAGTGACAAGGGGAGATAGAGAGGACAGGAAAGGGGAGAGGGATAATAAAACAGAAGCAATTTAAAGAATAAAAAGGATAGATGAATATGGAAGAGAAAAAAGGAAGAAAGATGGAAAAATATAGACATGAACTACTGTGCTGGTAACAAAGCTCTACCTTCAGCTCATCCTCTGTCACTATCCACATGGCTGGAAATATTATTCCTTTATAGGCAATGCATGAGCTTATGCAGGCATAAAAGAGTTTAAAAATGAAAATGACAGTGGAAATTTCGCGATCCATTTGGAAGAGGAATTCCAAGCATTTCATTTCTTATGAAAAAAGAACACTTTAGTTTCCCAGTCTTATGGCCAATGTCTTTGTGTGCTGGGTCTGACATGGCAGTCAGGCAAGAAGGTCTAAAATTTGCAGTGAGAGGAAGAGAAAAAGAAAGAATAAAAGAAATGGAGCAATTACATTTTTATCTCATGTAAAATCTGCAATAATCGCTGTAATCTAAAAGCTTTTAGGTCCAACTTTTGTTTGATGGCTAGATTTGCACTGACACTTGTAAAGAAATGAGAAGTAATACATCCTTCTTCATGGTAATGGCTGGATGCAGAATAAAACTCTCAGACAATTTCGGCACTTCTGGTTTTCAGGCCTTGGGTAAATTAGTTGCAACATGTTAGATCATTAGAATGATTACAGCTGACTGTAATACACAGTAATAGCAGTCCTAGGGCTGTGAAACTCCTTGATGATGTTTAGTTATGTGCCCCTCTGCAGTACCTAGAAATAATTAAGGGAGTTAGTGAGAAAAGATAACTAGTAGTTGGGTAGCTATCTCCACTGCAGTAAATCAGAGATGGGATGGATTTCCACAAGTGTCTATGAAACTACCAAGAAAAATCATAGATGACATTCTTTAGTTGGCATTTTTCTTAGAAGGATCCAAATGAGAAGTTTAAATACAACTCTTACTCAGATCCTAACTAAACCAAGCTTTCTGGATGTGGTGAAAATGAACATAAGAGCTTCTAAACCCTTTTAAAAATGCTTTACATTTAACAAAGTTTTATGACCCGGTGATAAGCTCTGAGAATGCAGTGGTCTGTGATATGAACTTGGATAACATGGCAAGGTTCTTGTAATGTTGCAAGACTCTTATATTTGAAGTTCTGCATCCTGGTTTATACATAGATATGAATATGTGAACAGAAAGAATGAGATTGTGTGGCTCTATGTTCAGGCAATTGAGAGGGATTTGTGGGCAACTGGAAGTCACTGTCAGTCAAAATTAAAGGGAATGGAGACCCAGATTTCTCCTGGGTTCAAAACCCATCACCAGCAAAGGGAGGTCCTTTTATTATACTCTGTCTGCTCTCCTGGAAATGAGAATCTCCATTCAGTCTAGATGACAAAGGCTAGTCTAGATTTAAGAATGATGATTTGAACTTAGTTAAGCTTATTTTTGGTTGGTTTTGCTAGGTTTCATGCAGCAAGTAATGCAAATAATGTCCTTTAAAACTAGGATATGGCTGTGCCAGCGGATGGCTCCCTAGTGCTATCCTTCCCCTCACAGAGGGAAGCCCATATTTAAAGATATCTTCAACCTGCAATGAGGAAGGCATTCTCCATATCAGAGAAAATGATGGGCTCATTTTCATCCATACAGTTTTAGGGTGGGGCAAAGGGCAGGCCTGATGAACCAGACCTGAGAGCCAGGTTCTGGAATCATAGATGTTTGTAAAGCCAGTTTCCATAACCTAATTTTACTTGTTTTAAAATTGGGAATCAAAGTTTTGGCATGTCAGATCTAGTCTTAGTTTTCCGCAAGGGACCCTACTTTGAAGTCATAAGAAGGGATCACCTCTTATTCTCAACTAATTTCCAGCAATTCCCAGTAATATATATGGGAACCACCACTTCAAAATGGTAACAGCACATTTATATTCTGGCTTCTAAAATATTGCAATGTCAAAATAACACCCATATAAGAGGCAACATTATTCATATCAATGCTAACCTTCCCATTGCTGGAAAATGATCACAAAAAAAATAATAATAATAATCCAGGATTAGTCTGTGTTGTTTGCATTCCCTCAGATAAAGTTACCAGTCTTGTTCAGTCAGTGTTTTAATTTCAAGTGGATCCTGAAACAAGAGATGCTTCAGCTCTTGACGGGGCTGGAGACTAAATGCATTTCACTCGTTGCCCTTCAATCTGTTTGTGTTTGTACTGTCCCCTACTGGCCGATTTCAAGCACTCCCAGTTCATTCAACTCACTGCCAAGACATCTCTGCAGAAGATTTTAAGAAAACTGTGGGGACTGTCATTACAAAACTTAGACTGAAAAGTGATCAATAGTATTACCACTTGGAGTCATAGCACTTGACTGAGATGATCCTACGATTTTTTCACTTCAGTCTGACAATATCATAGTCTCCAGGGAAACAGATTGCCAAAGACTTCACTACCTTTGCTACAATTTTGACAGAGACCGGAGAGTCTCTGTCACCCATTTTGTGCTTTGTGTGATCTCTGAAATTCCCTTTAGCACTCCACACCTCTAGACTTCTTATCACTGTTGTGACAACAGCTCACATTTGTATAATGCTGTCTTCTACAAAGCATAAAATAGATAAATTATTTTTAAATATTCAATAATTCTGGGCACAACACCCATTTGACAGAGGATGTAAGTTTAATGAATAAAACAAAAATGGTTTACTGACGGTGATGACATAAAAAGCATTAGTTTCTGGAGTCCAGAAAAATATATAATAATATATAATGAAGAGGAGGCAAACGCAGGAACAGGGGCTCAGAGGATGAAGTTCCAATATTGCTCCATTACCTAGTTAATCTCTCTAAGCTAGTTTCCCTTAAGTACTAATAAAATGAGACATTCTTGTCTGCCCACCTAACACAAATACAGTTGAACATAATAGGTAAGTAAAAAGTAGCTTGGAGAACTTTTGAGTGACATACATATAAGCACCCAAGAATTTTTAAGTGATTTATTAAGTTTTTCCGTATCCTTTGTAAAATCTCACAGTACTTGTAAGCAGAGTTGTCCTGCAGAACAAGGGAAGAAAAAAAGTCCATTGTCTTTTTCACTTGTGAGCATTTGACTAAAAAAGTAATTATAACCATACATATTTCTTTATGCACCAAACCAGTTATCATTTTAAAATAAACTTTATTTAAAGAAAAATTGTACAATTTTGTTGATCTTCAAACCAATCATTTCTAAGAATTTGTCTTCACAATGTATTTTTTTTTTTAATTTGCAAAATGATAACACACAGTGTAGTTTTCTCCTTTGTCTGGGATACCTGGTCAACAGTTATATCATTTTATGTATTTTCTTTCTAACCTTGTCTTGTTACCATACACAATCACGTGTTGCTTAATGACAGAGATATGTTCTGATAAATTTGTCATTGGGTAATTTTGTCATGATGTGAACGTCATAGAGTGTACTTAAAACTGTGTGGTATAACCTCTTGCTTCTAGGCTACAAACCGCATAGTATGTTACTGTACTAAATACTGTAGGTAATTGTGACACAATGGTAAGTATTTGTGATCTAAACATAGAAAATGTACACAAAAATACAGCATAAGATACTTTATAATGACACACTTAGCTAAGACACTTACCATGAGTGGAGCTTGCAGAACTGGAAGTTTCCCTAGGTGAGTCAGTGAGGGAGTAGAGAATGAAAGTGAAGGCCTAGAACATTACCGTAGACTACTATAGACTTCATCAACACTGTTTATAAACACTTAGGCTACTCTAAATTCATTTTTAATATAACGTAACTACACTATGACGGCACTAGGTGGTATATATTTTTGAGCTCCATTATAATCTTGTGGGATCACTGTTGTATATGAGATCTGTCAATGACCAAAATGCTGCTATGTGGTGCAAGACTTTGTTATCAAAGAGCCAAGTTACTAAAAAGACACAGATCCTTATATCTTCACATGTTGATCAGAATAAGCAAAGGGGCACATTGCATGATGTTTTGTTTACTGCACTGACTAGAAAGGGCTTGCAGAAGGGTCAAACCAAATTATTCCTTTTTCTGGAGCCTAGAGAATGGTACAAAGATCTTATAGTTTGTCCCATTTGAGCACTTGTGGGGTTGTTCAGAAATGCTCTGTGCTTGTGCGTTCTCTAACATTTTATCCCTTCCTAGCCATACCCACACAATTTATCTTGAACCTGTGTCAATTATTTTTGAGAAAGGTGACAATTTTACCCAATCCCCTAGATGTTTGCATCTATACAAAATCAGAAGCACAGTATGAAGGAAACACAAAGATAACCGAGTGACTGCCTTATTTATTATCATTTATTATTAGCTATTTTATAATAATCATTATATTTTTTTTCTAAGTCTCCTTTCAATAATTTATGTGGGGAAAATTTTTTATATCAAGCCCCAAATTGGCCCTTGCACCCCAAATATTATCCCAGCTTCCATCTCAAGAATTATATAGCAAATATAATTATCAAAAACAATTACAATTTTGTCTAAATATCTCTTAGAGTAAAAGATGTGACTCAAAGAGATGTTTTTCTTGATATCAGTGTATTTAATTAAAGCTTTAAATTACTTTGTCTACTCAAAAGGCATATTATAATAGCTACTACCCCAAATGAAAACAAAGGGATATAAATCTAGGTAGATGTAGGTAGATGTGAGTATATTTGCCCACAGTCTGAGTGAAATCAAGATCTAATCAAATGTTGCAGAAAACATTACTTATTATAAGTTCAAGGGCAAGGAAAACCATCAGCTATATGAAGAAAACTTATGACATACTGCTGTTATTATTAGCATTGTAAGAGAATCCACCCCACTATGGTCTTCTGAAACCTGCCTTTCATAATCACTGGAGGCTATTTGACATAGTTTGAAGAAATGTTGACATGAATAGCTCTATGAAGAGAGCACGGACAGGGTAAAAAGAGGAATGCCTACATCAGCTATAGGAAAAAAATCGCAGAGGATCAAAGACCCATGGAGATAAAGGTCTTTAGACAGGACTCTGAGAGCTCAGGTCATTCACTGAGGTGTTAGAAAATACTCGCTGTACTAGAGAGTTGTCCATCTGTGTACCAAACCATCAGACTTTGGTTGACTGATGGCAAGTTGGGGGAAAAAAAAATCAATAAAATAAAAGCGGAGTAATAAAAAAAAAAACTAAAGAGGTACAGACTTTACTTCTTAAAATAAAAATATAAAACTTCTTTTATTTAAATTTTTAAATTTCAGTGAATAAAAGAATGTACCTTCCAACAGGTAGAAAAATATTTTAAACTTATTTTTAAAGGAAATGTGGTTGGACTAAGTGTGTTATCAACCACTTTTCAAAAGAGACCTCACACTTATTTTCTCTGAGTGTTTAAGAGATTTTTCGTCTTTCTCGTTAATGTCTACAGATTTTTTAAAAACGAACCGCCTGTGTTTCATGCTTCTCTGTGGGAGGAAGTCCGGTTTGAGCGGTTCAGATTCTTTCCCTTTAAGAAGTGGGTTTACTTTACAGCAACTGGCAGCCATTTGTATAGATAAATTATAGAGCCACTTTTTTTCTCTGATAGTTTAACATGTTGACATGGCTATCATGAAACTGATTTGAAGAGTTCAAATCAAGAAAAATAAAATGTAGAATAAAAAACATAAGAAATGCAAATGAATTCCCTATGAACACAAGATGATATATGTTGAGTCTTAAGAACACTGATAGAAATTTGGGGCATAGAAATTTCTCCCCTTTTTCCAAAAACTCTTAGAGATTTCAGGTATGTACAAGATTTGAAAAGCACCTACTTCACATTGTTACAGATGACAGACTTGAGGTCTACAGAATTGCAGTGACCGGCCCACAATCACATGTGTATGAATTGTGCCTAAGATCAGGCTGTATGATTTTCTGGACAAAGTTTTTCTACTAAACCATGCTATAACCACTACCATGTTTGAACGACTTTTTTTTTTTTTTTTTTTTTTTTTTTGAGTTGGAGTTTCACTCTGTCACCCAGACTGGAGTGCAGTGGCCACTCCTGGCCACCGCAGCCTTGGCCTGCTGGGCTCCGGCAATCTTTCCACCTCAGCCTTCCAAGTAGCTGGAACTACAGGCACGCGCTACCACACCCAGCTAATTTTTTGATTTTATTGTAGAGATGAGGTCTCGCCAAGTTGCCCAGGCAGATCTCGTGCCCGCGGGCTCAGGCAATCCACTCACCTTGGCCTCCCAAAGCGTGCGATTACAGGCTGAGCCACCGAGCCCGGCTGAACTACTTTTTTAAAATTTGGTATAATAGGTGTGTGCATATGTGTGTTGTATGTTGTGTTTGCATGCACATACTAACATTCTGAGATTCTAGATGGATATTACAGTTACTTCTGCCTGCCACTTAATTCTGTCTTGTTGTATGTAGCACAGGCAGAGTAAGATAAAAAAAAATCAGGGCTGCAAAGTAAGCCAAAGTTTATGAACAATCAGCACACTGTCCAGATCTAGAAAGTTTCTAGTAGCTGGGCAATAAGGATTGAAGATAGAGTCCTGCAGTCAAATGACAAGTCAGGCAAATGTTCAAGACTTACAGGTAATATAGAAGCTTAAGTTCAGTAAAGATAATGAAGTAGGCGGAAGAACAGAACGTGAGGCAGAATCACCTTACAGGTGGATATAGTCATGTACACAGTTATGCAGGTATACACAGTCATGTATACATGTGTGCAAGAATATACAGTCACAGTCATGTATTCGTGTATGCAGGTATATACAGTCATGCACCACATAATGATATTCTGTCAATGACCAACAGCATATAGGATGGTGATCTCCTAAGATTATAATGCCTTACTTTTCCTGTACCTTTTCTGTGTTTGGGTATGTTTAGGTTCTCAAATACTTACCATTGTGCTACAGTTGCCTACAGTATTCAGTACAGTAACATACAGTACAAGTTTGTAGCCTAGAAGCAATAGGCTACACCATAAAACCTAGGTGTGTAGTAAGCTATGCCATCTACATTTGTGTGTGATCATTCTGTGGTGTTCCCATACCAATGAAATGGCCTAACAATGCATTTCTTGAAACATATCCCTGTCATTAAACAACACATGACCATACCACTTTGTGTTTTTCCAAGACATCTCATATTCGCTTTAGTAATTTTCACATAGCTTTTCTGAAAGCTAAATTGGCAGTTATTATTATTCTCATTTTGTCGGTGAAACAAAAATAGTAACCAGAGCATTTTTAGGTTTGTCTGTGAATACACAGTCAGCAGGTACTGAGAACCAAGTGTTTTGACTCCTGGCTGAGAGTGCTTTTTGGCCTCAACCTTATTTTCATCATTTAACAAAAATAAACTAGAAGGTACTAAAATAAATGTGATACAATCATTCAAGAAGTCAATGATGAAAGCCCTTAACTTTACAGAATGCCTGTCTTCCACCAAGCTCACCTGAAATGAGTGGGGAAAATGTTTCTTTAAAAAGAAAAAGAAAGAAGAAACCCATGGACCCAGGTCTCAATAAAAACCACAGTAGGAATATTGCCTTGTGTCTCTATCCTCCCTTTTCTGGACTCTTCCCTCATTCTGGACTTCAGACATCCCTGGAATCAAACACTCTGCTCCTTTCCTGCAAACAGCTAGGGTGAGGGGGGAGTAGCTTCCTCCTCATTGCAAGATGAGTGTGGATGTCTTGTTATCTACAAAAGCCAAGAAGCATGCAGAGTGTAGGGTCATGTCAAAAGGATATTCATATTGACTTGCAGGGAAACAACTGGCCAAAGGTAAAAAAAATATAACTATCTAAACAACAACAATTATTATTGTTGTTGTCATTAACATTATTATTACTTCAATGAATTAAAGTACATCGAAAAACAAAAAATACGTGAGTTTATGATCTTTTAAAACATTTCATGGGCCAATGTTGAAGTTTACTCAGTCACCAACTCATTATTCTGAAAATTAAAAAATACAAGAAAATATCTGTGTGGAGAGGTAATAAGGAAAAATTCTTCTTTGAAGTCCAAATATGACTTATAATTGAAGGATTTGTACATCAGTTTGTTTTCCCTAATGAAACAAAGGACATAGGTATTAAGAATGGATGGCTGCTTAATACTTTAGATGGACGTTTGATTGGGAACATCATTAAAAAGTCAATTGCACTTAACATTTTTGAAATACACTGATCAGTCTTAATGTTACCGAAGGTAAGAAGATCAAACATTTTATTTCTTTGATATAATTCAAGCACACAGTACAACCTATGACTTACTCTTGCTGGAGGAAAAAACAAACAAAAAACTCCTTTAATTTGACTAAGCTTTGAGATCCAACTGCCAGTTTTCAGAAACGAATTGAGCCTAGAAAAACATGTTGAATGATAACTACAAAGAAAGAGTTAGTCAAATAGAGTGTGGAGAATTCTTTAGGACAAATAACCCAGATCTTAAAATAAATAAATGGCATTCAAAATAAAATAGCATAGAAGAAAATCTGTTTTAGCTTGTTATAGATTAAAATAGACTTTAGGGTGATAGTAAACAATTACAATGTATAAAAGTTGTTCAGACCATGATTTAAGCAGAAATTTTGTGAAAATTGGGGAAAATTTAATAGTGACTTATTTGAAGTGATTTTAAGACATTTAAAAATTGTCTTTAACTGGTTATCATAAGATATTGAAGTTGTGATTTTTTTTAAAACCCTATCTGTTAGTGCTATACACTGAAGTATTTAGGAAGAGGATACATAAGGATTACAATATCAAAATTTGTCCAACATCCCTTTTTTGTTAGTGATCAAAGATGTTCCCCAATCCTTGCTATTATAAATTGCATTGTAATATTCACATTTATACCCATAGCATTTGCACTTTCTTGAATTATTCTCTTAGAAGGTGTGCTCAGATGTGAGAATCAGACCAAAAGGTATAAGAAACATATTTATAAAATTAACTTATTTTTTATAGGTTGTTTACTAAATGGGTTATTTACAATACATTAAAGATGGCATTACTGTCAAAAACCTCCTTGCACTGATAAAGGACTTTGGCAAAGCCTCAGGGTACAAATAAACGTACAAAAGACAGTCTCATTCTTTATTTTTTGAGTTGGAGTCTCACTCTGTCACCCAGACTGGAGTGCAGTGGCCGCTCCCGGCCACTGCAGCCTCGACCTGCTGGGCTCCGGCGGTCCTTCCGCCTCAGCCTTCCAAGTAGCTGGAACTACAGGTGCGCGCTACCACGCCCGGCTATTTTTTTACTTATTTTAGAGATGAGATCTCGCCACCTTGTCCAGGCAGGTCTTGAACCCGCTGGCTCAGACAATTCACTTACCTCAGCCTCCCAAAGTGCTGAGAATACAGGCTGAGCCACCGAGCCCAACTGACAGTCTCATTGTTATACACCAAAGCAAACAGGGAAAGAACCAAATAAAAAGCACAATTTCATTAACAATAGCCACACAAAAAAAGGACGATGTGGGCATCTTCCTGACCAGAGAAGTGAAAGACCTTTACAATGAAAACAATGGAAAACTGCTCAAAGAAATCAAAGGTGACACAAACAATTGGAAGCATGATCCATGTTCATGGATTGGAAGAATCAGTACTGTTAAGATGTCTACCCTACCAAAGGCAATCTACAAATTCAACACAATACCCATTAAATTACCATCATCATTCTTCTCAGACCTGGAAACAACAATACAGAAATTCATTTGGAAACATAAAAGAACAAAAATAGCCAAAAAAAATTCTAAGCAAAAGAAACAAAGTGGGAGGAATCACACTTCCAGACTTTAAACAATGATAAGACTACAGTCATCAAAACAGTCTGGTATTGGTACAAGAACAGATATAGACCAGTGGAACAGGATAGAGATCCTGGAAGCAGAACCTCAATTTCTCATCTTCTACAAAGCCTCCACCAACAACCACTGCGGAGAGGAGAACCTATTCAGTAAATGGTGCTGGGAAAACTGGCTGATCACATGCAGAAGATTGAAACAGGACCTCTACCAATCACCATTCACGAAATTAACTCTAAATGATTTGGATCAAAGACCTAAACATGAAACTTCAAACTATAAAAATCTTAAACAACTCAGGTGACAGCTTTACAGAAATTGGAATAGGCAACCAATTTCTGATCAAAATTACAAATGCCCATGCTATAAAAGATACGATAGACAAGTAAGAGCTCATCAAACTGTAAACCTTCTGTAAAGCAAAAGACGCCATCAAGAAGTGGGAAGACAACCTACAGAATGGGAAAAAATATTTGCCAACTGAAAATCTGACAAAGGCTTAACATCCAGGATCTACAAGGAACTCAAATGTGCCAAAATGAAAAAAACAAACAGCCCTGTTACAAACTGGGCAAAATATATAATAGACACTTCTCAAAAGAAGACATACAAGCAGCTAACAGATACATTTTTAAAAATTCGACCTCACTAATCATTAAAGAAATGCAAATTAAAAACACACTGAGATACCACCTAACTCCAGTCAGGATAACCATCATCAATAACTCAAACAACAGCAGATGATGGAGAAATTGTGAGGAAAAGGAAATGCTTCTACACTGTTGGTGGGAGTAAATTAGTATAAACTCTGTGGAAAACAGTGTGGTGATTCCTAAAAGATCTAAAAATCAACCTTCCATATGACCCAGCAAACCCCCTACTAGGAATATACACAGAGAAACTCAAATTATTCTACAAAAAAGATACCTGCACACTCGTGTTTATAGCAAAAACATGGAACCAACTGTGCTGCCCATAAAACTGGACTGGATTTTTTAAATGTGGTACATATACACAATGGAATACTACGCAGCCATAAAGAAGGATAAAATTATGGACTTTGCAGCAACTTGGATGGATTTAGAGTCTGTAATACTCAGTGATCTATCACAAAAACAAAGAACTCAACACCACATGCACTCACTCAACAAGCAGACCCTGAACATTTATCATAATACTATAAGAAAGAGATTGACAGTAATGGGAAACTGCCAGGGGTGGGGGGTACATTACATCATTAAGGGTACATTATCTCAAACCAGGCAAAGGGGGGACCAAAGGGAGGCCCAACTTTACCTGTAAAATGATCACTTATCTACCTTATCCTGAATTGTGCTCTATATCTTTAAAATAAATTTTTAAAAATGTTTAAATAAACAAATAGACAAGCAAATAAATCAATAAATAATAAAGGTGGTATTATTATCTCCCCATTTTATATACACAAAAAGTTTAAGATAGGCTTTTTTTGCTGGCCCGGGGTCAGGTAGTGCATAGTGGAACACACATCTCAAGTTCACGTGCTTATGACTCAGAGCCTGAGCTATTGCTACTTTACAGCACTGTTTCAAAAATAATTGTGTGACAAGACAAAAAATAAATCCAAGCTTTATTTTTTGGATTGGTTTAGAAAACATATATATTCTCATGAAGGCTGTGTTAGAAATAATGGTATAAATCCTCAACCAGACACCAAAACACTTATTAAGTCAATGGTAACTGAAATGAAACAAGTCATATCTCCCCCAAAACAGGGGTGGCACACACAGGTGAACTCTCAGAGACCACAGCATAGAGTACTCAGGTAAGACAGGATTAGGACATTGGACAAATGTGTTTTGCCACAATGCGGTTCAAGGAATTTGCTCATTCTCACAGGACAAGCCTTTTTTTTTATATAAAGAAGGCCAAGATTTCTACATGTTTGAGGGTACCTGGTTATTCTATTTCTAATATATTGCTGAATTTGATTTGATTATTCAATATTTTCCATTTGCTTTTATTTGTGAAATTATTATAAAATCACTAGTTTTGGGTTGTAATGTTTTGCTGTTTGGGTTAATATTCGCCTGATATTAATATTGACCTCAATAGCTTTATTTTGTTGTAACATATTGTTTCTTTCTTAAGTGTAATTTTATATGGAATATTGAGCCTTTTACTTTTATTATTTTTAGGAAAACTAGTAATCTATACTAGTTCATAAGTTAATTTAATACATTTACATTTATCTTATTGTTTATACTGAATGTGTTTCTACTATCTTTTTGTATATTTATTATATTCTTTGGCTTCCTTTTTTTTCTTTCCTTGCTTTATTTTAAACTGATTAAAACTTTTTTTATTCTTTTTTCTCTACTGTTTTAAAAACTACAAATTGCAATTTTATTTTTTTAGTGGTTCCTCTTGTTTTATTTAACTTTTTAGAACACAACATAACATACATAAATTTTTAAACACATATACTATTAAAATACTTATGAATTATATTATTTATACATGTAGACTATTTTATCTGTCATGAATATATCTTCTGCTTCCTATGTTGTCATAATTTGTATAATACATCATTTCTTATTTTTCAACATTAAGATTTTCTGAATTTTTATGTTTAAAGGAATAATTTAAAAAAGCAAGTGATTGGTTTTTATTTTCAACCAAAGCATTTATACATTTATAATTAATATCACGCCTTATGTATTTTAAGTTGTCTATTTTGTTATTTCTACTTGCCTATTTTTAATTTGTCCTTTTTCTATTTTTCTGTCTCAGTTACCATCTTTTTACTGATTACTTTTCTCATAGTTCTATTTTTCCTCAATTTGTTTGAAATTAGAATATTCAGATAGTCCTTGACTTATGATGGTTCAATTTACTATTTCATTATTTACAATGGTGCAAAAATAATTCACATTTTGTGTGTGCTTTTACATACAAGGGGTTTGCATCAGACAAGCCCACCAAAAGTTGACACAATTGTAAGTCTACTTGTGAGAAGTTTATCTGGATATAATCTTGTCTTAAGCAAAGGGCATCTTAACAAAAACTTAAACTCATCTACGTCTTTACCTTTCTCTCAAAATAAATATGAACCTCAGATCATTTTAAGTCTTTTTATCACCTTCCTGCTTTAACCTATTATTTATCAGTAGTTATGAACCAACAAAGACAAAATTATTATTGTTTTATACGTTAATTTTTGTTTACATGAACCTGCAGACACACCCTTTTCTTTGTTCTTTATAGTTTCTTGGACCTGACATCTGGCAAACTCTTAGTTTTTCTCTGAAAATATATTTATTTTACCTTTATCCTGGAAAGATATACTTGCTAAGTATGGAGTTCAAGGTTTGTTCTCAGGTACTTTCAGCAAATCAGAAATATTATTCAACTGTCTTCTAGTTTCCACTGAAAATCTTGACAGGTAAGCTATAGGTCTTATTGCTGCACCTTTAAGATGTGTCTGTCATTTCTCTGTTTTTCTGTCTCTGCCTCTCTCTCTCTCTTTCTCTCTCTCTCACTTTTAAGATTTCCTCTTTATCTTTGGAGTTCAAGTTGATTATAATAATTTTCCCCTTTTTATCCTGTCTGAGATTTACTAAGCCACTCTAATATGTGTATTGTTGTCTTTTATCTGTTCTAGAATATTCTCGACCATTATCTCTTTATTATTACCTTTAATGCATTCTCATTCTCTCTTTTAAAAACTATTCATTACTTGTTAACTCTTCTTAGTCCATTTTGCACCTCTCCGTATCACATTAAAAGTAATTTCTTCTGACTTTTTTCCATGTCTTTAGCCATATCTAATCAGTTGACTCTATTTTAGTGAATTATACTTTGCCTTCAATAAAATGTCCCTATTTTGAGTATAGTTCTGAAAGTTTTGATAAATGTATGTACCCTTATAACTATCAGAAAAATTAACAAAGAACATTTCCAACACCTCAGAAAGCTATTTGTGTTTCTTTGCATTCAATCTTTCTCACCCCCACCCCAGGCCACCAATGACCACATTTCTATTTCATTAAATGCAGTCATTCAGTACTTTCACTTCTTGACCTGTCTTCTTCTCCTCAGCATAGTGTTTTCAAGATTCATCCATATTCTTTTATGTATTTATAGTTTATCCATTTTTACCAAGTTGTATTCTACTGTGTGACTATATCAAACTTTTAAAATTCATTCTCCTGCTGACAAGCCTTAGGCTTGTTGTTTTCAGTTTGGGGATGTATGAAATGCTATGAAAATTCTTGTACATAGTACAAGAATACCCCAAAGTGAAATTTCTCAGTTATTTGGTTATTGTATGTTTAGTTCAATAAACTACTACCTAGATCATTTCCAAAGTGGCTGCTCAAATTTTCATATTCAACAGCAGTGTATGTCCCACAATGTCATGCCATAACTTCACCTACACTTTGTCTTTTCATTCTTGTTAATTTTAGCCATCCTAATGGGTGTATGATGTAATTTCATTGTGATTTTAATTCTTATTTCCCTCATGAATAATGTGGTTGCACATCTCCATATACTTATTGGGCATTCATTCATCTTCTTTTATGAGATGTTGGTTCAAATCATTTGCTCATGTTAATTAATCTGAATACTCGATATTATTAGGGTGACAGTTTTCTTCTATGTGTCCTCTAAATTTGATGAAATTGCAATTGCAATCAGAATGCCTTCACGTTATTTTTTTTTTTTTTTGCATTTGAATATATGATTCTAGGATTTATATAGAAATACAAAAGATCTAGAATAACAAAACTATTTGGAGGGGAACCTTCAAAATTCAAAACAATAATTAACCCACTTTTAAAAATGGGCAAAATATCTAACTAGACTAATCCCCAAAACATATGAATAACAAAGAGATGTATCAAAGGATTCTTGGTATCATTAATATGAAGGACATGCAAATAAAAATAAAAATAAAAATGGGCTATCACTACCACGCCTACCAGAATGACTAGAATAAACCCAAAATACTAATCATACCAAATGTTGACAAGTATAAAAACTGTGGGGATGAGACTTTGAGAATGGGGAGCCACATAGGGAAAGGGCTCCAGGAAGCTATGTGATCCAGCATTCAACCTAATATTCACAGTGGAGATTTAAAATTACTAGACATATGAAACAGTAGGATATATCTCCATAACCAGGAGAACAAACTAGTCAGTAGAAGCACAGAGATAACATCTATGATGGAATTAAAGGGCGTGGCTGTTAAAACAGTTGTAAGGAAATGATCAATGTCCCCTTCTCTGCTACTACTGGAGAGGGAGCAGATACAGGGAAAGAGCTGGCAAGCAGCTCTGTTGAGACTATGATATGCCTTCCTGATTCCCTATGACCTGTTCTCCCTAGCGTCCTCTGAGCAGTAGTTCACTGGCAGTTTACTTACTCCCTGTGTTAAGCAAACACAAGCCTACACCAGCTGCTGGATTCTAGAAGTGAACTTGGTTCTGGCCCTCAGTGTTGAGTAAAACCCATTAGTCTCTTTTTTCACAAATGAAAAACACCGAATTGCCTCTTTCTACCTCCATGAACCAGATCCTCTGAGACTCACAACTTGAGACTTGATTACCACTTGGTATTTCAGTTTCACTTTTGATAAAAGGAAACGTTTTGTTTTTAATTTTTTTTAATTTTTGGTTTTCTTTTTTCCTTTTTATCTACAATTTAGTTGTCTTTGGGAAAAGGTATTATATCACTATCACATTTTTTTAAAATTATTATTATTTTTATTTTAGAGTTGCAGGGTACAAGCAAGAATTTTACTACACAAGTAAGTTGCATGCAGGTGAAATTTGGGTCTCTAGCTGGCTCTCCTCTGATAGTGGACCAAGTACCCAGTGTGTTGCCATGTGTCCCCCTCCCTCCCTTGGCTGTGTCCAGCATCCACCGATCCCACCCTTGTGCCCTTGTGACCAGAGATCAGGGCCCACTTATGAATGAGAACAGTTCTTTGCTTCTGTGATAGTTCACTTAGTATGATGGTCTTCAGCTACATTCATGTTGCTGTAAGGCCATAGTTTTGTTCTTCTTTAGGGCTGCATGATATTTTGCCATGTATACGTACCACATTTTCTTTATCCAGTCTACTCTTGATGGGCATCTGAGTTGGTTCCATGTTTTTGCTATTGTAAATAGTGCTGCAGTAATCATGCATATGCAGGTGTCTTTTATGTACAGTGATTTATGTTCCTCTGAGTATTTTCCCAGAAGAGGGATAGCTGGATTATATGGATGCTCAATTTTTATTTTTGGGGAAATCATTGCCACACTGCTTTTCACAAAGGCTGAACCAGCTTGCATTCCCACCAACAGTATAGAAGCATTCCCTTTTCTCCTCCACAGTTCCAGCACCTGAGTTTTGTTGTTGTTGCTTGTTTATTTGTTTGTTTGTTTGTTTTCTGAGTCAGAGTCTCACTCTGTTGCCCAAGCTGGAGTGTAGTGTGGCATGATGCTCATGGTAACTGTGGCCTCAACCTGCTGGGCTCAGGCAATCCTTCTGCCTCAGTCTTCCAAGTAGCTGGAACTACAGGCGCATGCCACCACGCCCAGTTAGTTTTTTTATTTATTGTAGAGACAAGGTCTCACCAAGTTGCCCAGGCTGGTCTCGAACCCATGAACTCAGGCAATCCTCTCACTTCTGCCTCCCAAAGGATTGCAAACTTGAGCCACCATGCCTAGCTTTGGGTCTTTGTTTTGTTTTTTACTTATTCATGACAACACTCCTTACCAGTGCTAGGTGGTATCTCACTGTAGTTTTGATTTGCATTTATCTAATGATCAGTGAGGCTGAACACATTTTTTTCATGTATTTGTCTTACATATCTTCCTTAGGAAGTGTCTGTTTGTGTCCACCATCACATCTTAAGCAAAGTGAAATATTTTTAAAGCCATTTAGTTCCATAATACCTCTATGTGATGACTCAAGTCATTCTCACAACATAAAATCATCTGCTGCTACATCTTCACCACTTAACACCTTACCGTATTTTTCAAAACAAGATCAAGCTATTTATTTTTTTTAAATCCTAAGATTCTTCATGCCAGGAATTAACTTCACCTCCTCTGAAATCTCCTACTTCTCTATGTCACTTATGCAGAACTAGTGACAGTATCATTCTTATTATTGCTGTTTATGTAGTTCACATTATAGTTTGGTAATACTGTATTTGTATTACCTGGAATCACTTGCTGCTGGCCGTCCCGTGGATCCTAGAAAATATGCCTGGGAATCTCAGATCATAAGTTTTTTTTAATTATAAGATGAGAGTCCTTTTTTCATAATAAAAACAAGTTCAGAAGTCTTGTATACAGTAAGAAGGCTCACAAAGAAAACCCACTCCTTACGTCATTATGTTGTGGAGAGAAAAAAGGAAGTAGTTGATTAGATGTAAGTACTAATCTTCCCATCAAAAAGACTCAGAGCTCAAGAGAAGAAAAGAACAGTGACTAGATGGTAGGGTTGCCAAGAAAGTTCTCGTCTGTCTCCCGTCTGGAACTATGGGAGGAAAGCTCCACAGCAGACAACCTTGCCCCAGAATGGAGCAGCCAGAATAATTCAAAAAGATGGAGCAGCATAGCCAGGCATAAGAGGGGTGGGAAGTTTGTGTTTATAAAGTTAAACTATCTTCCTAAGTGGCACTAATGCTGACTTCAGAGACAGTGAGCATGCTGTTAGGTCTGTTCAGGGAAGAAGGGTGCAAGTTACCCTGCACTACAAATGCAAATTGAGCCAGAGATACATTAAGATTATCTGCAGTTCCAGCCAGCAGTAAGAGGAGATATAGCAGCAAAGAATACTGAATCCAACAGCTACCTCTGTCAGCAGCACATACTAGTGGACTACCCAGAGATGTAAGGATGCAAGATATCTCAGAAGATGCCAACCTTTACCCATCAAAGGACCAGAAGGTTTTCTCCCTCCCAAAACAATGAAGTCATCTATAGAGTTTCACCAAATATCTTAGTATACTACTTTTTTTGCACTTCCGCCTGCAAACACATGCGCGCGCACACACACACACACACACACACACACACACACACACACACACACACAGATAAAGAGAGAGAAAACTCAGAGAAAAAAAAGCCATGTTGGAGAAAGTTTTGTTAGAAAAGTCAGATATTTTTTGAAAAATAAAGCCTCCTCAGTTCCACATTCCTTTTATGTCTTAAGTTTATGTAAGTAAATATCTAATGCTTCGCCGTGCCTTATCTAATTGACTAGCTTATAAACTCCTTGTACATAGAGTATTTCAGTATTATACATGAAATTTAGGATAATTAAAGGTTCTCAATAAATATTTGCCAAATGAACATCAGAAATTGTCAACAACCCTCAATCTTCAATGATGAATTGCATGCTAATATCACATTCTATAATTAATCAGTAATAGAATAAAAATAAAATTAACAACTCAACATTTCCTATAGTTCACTGCTGCTATTTTCTATTTTTTTTTTTTTTTTGCATCATCTCATTTTACCCTCACAACAATCCATTGATGTACATATCATTTCTGTTTTTGGAAGGAACAACTCTTTCATACTCCAAGTATGTGAGATCAAAAGAGTTTGACAGAGTGATCAGTCAGTTCGAATAACTGATGTCATAGAGAGCAAATAGCTAATAGAAATGATAAAATATGTGTTAGTGTGTACTGAGCCTGTAGTTATGTGTCATCACAGGTAACATCAGTCCTCCTAGGATGATTCTGAGGATTAGAAAAGACGTTTATGTGCAGAAAATACCACAGTGACTGCACGTGGGAATGAAAGATGTTACCCATATACTTCTTAATATTCTTTATTTCCTACTTGCTTAATTCTGATGATTCTCATTTAAGCCAGATACATCCTGGGTTCCCATCCCTTGCTGCATACATTTCACCTCTAGTATGTCTGGATCTTGGAGAGCATCAAAGCCTGGAATGCAGTCATAAACCTCCTAATTGGCACTTCCTGGCTCCGTGGATGCATAGTACATCAGGCAAATTGGTGAGGAGGGAAGCCAAGGCTGAGTGAAATGATGAAAGACCTAGGGAAGAAAAGCTAATTTGCAGTTAATTTCTAAAATATTGGCTAGAGATTTGTTCAGCTTCATAGGGACACTAGAGGGATTCAGGCATCACCAAGTCATTCTTTAGGGAAGATTAAGAATTCCTGAAAGCTACTTCCCACCCGCCCCTCACACTCCTATTCCTAGAAAAATATAAGCTGCTAGCTGAAATAACCAACAGGTATTTGTCTTGCTGAGGTTTATTTCACTAATGGCAGTGACACAAAATCATAGTCAAACACAAAAATTTTAAAAAACAAAGATGTCGGTGGGGCCGTCTCTATCAGATACTGGTGGTAGGACAGGCACGATGCCAGGCAGATCCCAGGATGGACTACCCACACCTCAGCACCACTGTTCAGGGAAATCTGGAAACAGTTACCATCAAGGATAGCCACGGGAGGAAATGAAACAAAAAAGGATAAAGAGCTGCTAAAACATGAGTGGGGGATGGCGGGAAGACAGCATCTTCCATGACACCTTGCTGGATGGAAATTTTCAGTTCACTTAGAACTTCCTTCATTCCATCTTTCCCTTTCCTGTCATTTCTTCCCCTACCTGCACACTCGCCTACTTTCCTTAAGACGCCAAAACACTAGGTGAGTGTTCACAATGGGAATTAAATGTAGAGTAGGAAGCATCTTTAGCATTACCTTCTTCTTTTTGGCAGGGGAGGGGAGATGTCAAGCTGCTTTCACGCTCCAGAGAAATCCAATCTGCTCTTTCTGTGCCCAAATATTTCCTACCTGAAGTTTTCAATAAATTTTAGATATTTTCCTATGAAAACTCTGCTATTGAAGCAGACACAATCTGCATGTCTTTACTGAGAAACTCTCCACAGAGCATGGGAAGGAGCTTAAACGTGTTTCTAGGCTGTGGGTAAAGAGCCGGCAGAGCATTGGGGACACAGTGTTGATGACATTGTTTTTCATTTCACAGAGGACAACTCATGCTTCTCTTCTTAAATATACACTGCAAGCCACAGGAGATGGCAGCTGTCTAATTAAACCTGATAAAGTCCCCTTAAAGATGAGACTTGGGGAAAGAGATCATTTTGATTGTAGAGCTGCCTGATTTTCCCTGGCACCCAGTGGAAGCGATATACTATGCGGGAGGGACCAAGCATGGGACCTCAGAGGAAGAAGGTGAAATTACTGGCAACATCAAGTTGTTGGTGTAAAATAACAGAACACACACGATACATATTTAATGCAAACTAGATAACTTTATAAAACATGCAAAAGGATAACTTCATATGCCATTTAAAAAAAGCCACTGATGAAGGCTTTGATAATATACCAAATCCCTTCTTTAGTTATAAAAATTTAATGGGAACAGCTTATTTTCTTTAGCAGGCTTCTGCTGGCAACAGAACTTGGGTAACAGAAACAGGGATGTATGAGATCATTGTATCTAAGACTCTGGGACAACCCAAGCCACCTTCTTCCTTTTCTCCCTTTGAACACTTAGAGAAGTAGTGCTCACTTGGATTTGAGAGGACTGCCCCAGCTGGCATGGTGACCCAAGTCTGTAATCTGAGCACTTTGGGAGGCCAAGGCAGGAGAATTGCTTGAGCCCAGGATTTCAAGTCAGCCTGGGCAACATAGCAAGGCCTCATCTCCAAAAAAAAAATAGAAAGAAAAAAAAATTAGCCTGGTATGGTGGTGCTTACCTCTAGTATCAGCTACTGGGGAGGCGGAAGTGGAAAGATCGATCGCCTAAGCCCAGGAGATAAGGTTGTGGTGAGCTGTGATCATGCAAAAGTACTACAACCTGGGCAGCGTGAAGTTGGTTAGAGTGAAGACAAATACTGACCTCCAGACATGGGTATGGCATTGGACTGAAGAGCACCAGAGCCAAGAGACCAGGTCAGCCTCTTTCAAACTGTGCACCACAGAATTCTAGATCCATGGAATTATAATAGGTAATACACACAAAAGACATTCTGAGATCAAATTAGTTCAGAAAAAGCAAGGTTAAACAAAGTTTAACTGGTTATTTTACTGCAGACCTTGGTAGAATGTTTAATAGCTAAGCTGCGCAGTGAAATTCCAAGAGGGGGAAACTACAGGCACAGTTCTCAACGTGTCTCACCGTGGAGTACTCATTAGGGGGACTTGCCACTGGGCTGGAAGTACAATTCGGTGTATGCCACTCGAGATTCAGATTTACCCTTGAAATTATGTCTGATGTCAGGGTCCCTTAACATTTATGGGGCTGCATTTTCTAATCTCTATTGAAAATTCCTTAAAGTCATTGGTGCTTTGGCGTTTTAAAGTTTTTATAATTTTTTAATTAGTTTGAAATTGGACCAATTGTAAACATATGATTTATATACTTATCTAGAAGTAACTTGGGCAAGTCATTCTGATAGAGGACTCATTGAAATGTGGCAGGATCTTAGAGGTCATTTTGTAACCACCCCCTTCATCATAAATTTGTTAAATGCTCATGGTTTTCAGCCTGAATCGATATCTAAACACTGATGTTTTTAAGTTAAATTTAAATAAATTTGATGGAGTTCAATAGCTTATCTCTATTCAAAATTCCTTGATGCTTTGGCTTTTTAAGAACCCCTTCCATCTCCATAGCTTCTTTAACTTTCCAGAGGATACTTCATGTTGAGAATGTATTAGAGTCTACCTCTAATACCCTTTTTATTGCCACCTCGTATCTACTGAACATATCACTAACTCCAGTCATCCCAGTAGAACTTCTTCCTCTTAAGAGAACATGACAGAGAAAAGGATACACCTATTTTAAAATTTAGACAGATCAATAGGCTACTACTTATTCTAAATTCTGGAAACATGAGAACTCAATAAATCTTATCTGCATACAGGGAAAAAAATCCTAGACTTCACAAGTTAATAAGAAAGATCAAATTATCTATATGTAGATATCATAAAGAGTTACATGTGTGATATAGAACTCTGAGAGAGAGTTAGGACACTCAGGCAGAGGTGGGGAAGGGAGTGGGAAAGGGGCTGTGGAAGCCTGGGAAGGCTCCTTGGAGTAGATAACACATGAACTCATAGGAAATAGAAGTCAATGAGGCAAAGAATGGAAAGAGAAGAAGAGACTCTCTGGTTGAGTAGCAGTAGATGGCCTTGTGTTGACACTTTTTATTATACCAAGTGACTGCTAAGTGCAGCATTACTAGGTAAACAACATTGCTTTTACAATATTGCTTATCTTATAAATGCATCTCCTAAAGTATATTAATTTGGTGACACATTTTGTTGTCAGTCTATCGTATTCCTCCCCAGACTATAGGCTTTTATCAGGTAGGGCCCATAAGTTTTCTTTTGAATCTCTGAGAGTATAAGGCAAAGGACTGAATATTTGAAGAGGTACAATAAAAATAATAGTTTCTCAAGCTGGGCTCAGTGACTCAGCCTGTAATCCTGCACTTTGGGAGGCTGAAGTGAGTGGATTGCCTGAACCTGCTGATTCGAGACTCGCCTGGGCAACTTGGCAAGACCTCATCTCTACAATAAATCAAAAAATCAGCCGGACATGGTAGCGCATGCCTGTAATTCTGGCTACTCGGAAGGCTGAGGCGGAAGGATCACCGGAGCCCAGCAGGTCGAGGCTGCGGTGGCTGGGAGTGGCCACTGCACTCCAGTCTGGGTGACAGAGTGAGACTCCAACTCAAAAAAAAAAAATAGTTTCTCAAAACGAAGGGAACATAGAATGTGAAAGTTTAAATGAACAGTTTGAATTGAAGAGGAAAAGATCTTACTTCCATTAGACAGTCCAGTGATATGTCTCATTATCTCTTTGGAATTAGTTAAATTTGGGGTCCCAGGAGCCAAATTCAAAGACCTGAACACCTTCTATGCAGAACTGTCACCTCCTGGGAGCACTGGTCATGGTTCCCTTCCTTGACAATTGAAATCAAACTAGACCTAGGCCTGCCCTAGATTGCCAGGAAGGTGGGATATATGAAATCTCTGAACTAAAAAGCCGTGTTTTGTATTATTTCTCTAAACGCCAGAGCATTCTGAGTTTTTCATCACCAAGTTCTAAGCTGTGTTATAACTGCCTATTTAGGTGTCTACCTCTTCCATGAGACTAAGATCAGTGAAGGCAGGGACGAATTTGATCATAGCCACCATCTGATCACTAGCATCAAGCATGCATCTGACTCTTAACAGGCAAGACATTATAAGTTGAGTTAAAAATTAAAATTAAAAAAAAATGTAATATGACAGGACTTTAATCAAGGAAAGCACGCTTAATTTTTTTTCTTTCATGCATAAAGAAGAAGTTATTTAAAGTTTGAGCCATTACCAAAAAGCTACAGGATTAGACCCTCTTAGAACAAATTCAAGTACATATAATGAGGCCAAACATAAAAGGCCATTTAATCATCATGTCAGAAAAATTCTAGAAAGAGGAGAATGAATTAAATAAATGGGAAATGGGTCAATTACCTTTATAATCCAGATATCATTTTCCCAAAGGGTCAGCAGGCACTTAGACAGTGTTTTTGTCTTTGCTTTGATTTGTTTGATTTGTTTGTTTCTGCTGACTCATTTGGTAATTCTAAATGACATTCATTGGCATAAACTTAAAACATTAATTACATCCCAATACTTTGTACAAACAAACAGAAAAAAAAACACAGACAAAGTATGATCTTTTAGGCTCTGCTAGGTACAGTGTATTTACATTTTATCACATAATTTAATTTTAGCACTCAAAGTTAGGAAACTAAGATTGAGGGATTGAAGAAGAATCAATGGTATATAGACAAGAATTAGGCATAGGTAAGTATGGGTGTTGGACCTGGCTATCATCCTTTTTGCTGGATATGTAATACTGCTCAGGTCTCCATGCCCCAGCCTGATACTCCTCCTCAGGAGAAGACAATGTGGACATGCTGAAACACGGATGTTTTGGGTTAGATACTATGGGAAGCAAATACTAAGACAGAGTTTAGTATGTAAGATGTTTTTCTAGGGAATTACCTTGGTATCTGTGCTTATGGAAGGAAGGAGAAGGAAGTTGGAGAAGAGAAAAAACATAAAACTTCAATGCAACACTACTGACATCTTGATCAAACCCATGGGGAGACGTGATAATGCTATAATGCCACTTGAGAGTTTCTAAATTCTGACAACATGAATAGCAAAAGCCCTGTTTTACTTAAATAACCAGCCATTGATCAATCATTAGTTGTTGGCCACCCTTGGAAGAAATATGAGAGCCCCCTCCCATTAAAAACCAGAGTGGTCTTTTCTTCTTCTTTTATTTTTTTAGAAGGTGCCCCCCTCCTCCCCGTAGTACATGCTGAATTTTTTCCTCCAGATCAAATGGCCAACCAAAGCTTTTATCTGGAAGCTTTGAAAAGGTTGTGTCATGATTTGTGGAAGAAATGCAAGTTATGGCAAACAGGTGACTCGTTCTTTTCATGACAATGCACCTGCCTACACCATGCTAAGGCTAAGTGTTCAACAGTTTTTGACCAAAAATGACATGACTCCCCCCATGCCCTACCCTCCCTAGTCACTCGAGCTCACCCTGAGCAAATTTTTTTTTGTTTCCCTGATGAAAAATGTCCTCAAAGAGAAATATTTTGCCAGTGTGGAAGAAGAGAAGCAAACAAACAAACAAACAACAACAAAAACAAAAACAGGAGAAGAACTAAAAGATATCAAAATTGGTGAGTTCAATAACTAATGAGCAGTGAAAGAAGCATCTCGATAGGTGTATTTCCTCAAATGGAGAGTATTTTCAAGGTGACTGAAGTTTAAACATGTATGAATAAATACACATTTTTCAATAAATAAATCCCAGGTGTTTTGGGTCCCCCATTCCCTTGTACAAACCTTGAACAATTTAGCTGAGGCAATACCTGAAGTATCTAAAAATTGCCAAGGATTTCCCCAAGGCACACACCTCCTCTGGTAAAGTCAAGAATAGAACCAAAAACTTCAATAACTGAAAACCCATTGGATATTCCTGAGGTGTTCTAATCAATCAGGAAGTAGAAGTACAGGTGAAAGACAGCAGGTCTCGTGAGTGTACTTTATAGACACCAGACCAAAGGGAGCAATCTGGGTAAAATTAGAATGGAGCCTTATGAGGTGTAAAGGTATTAAGATAATAGTCACTTGTATTTGTCTATGTTTTATGACACATTTAATACACCATCACATCCTCTGTTACATTTGATCTTGGTATCAACCCTATGTAGTAGATAGAAACAGGAGCATCTCTGATTCATAAATGAGGAAATTGAGGGTCAGAAGGAAAAGTGGTTTTCCTGTGGTCAATTAGTAAGTTTCAGGGCTAGAGAAACATCCAAGGCTTCCTGATTTATAGCCCATGAGACTCTTTACTCGTTTCTTAGTTGTGATTTAATGGAATGCCTCACTGAAGGAGCTCACCCCAGTTAAGGGTTTTAACCTAGCTGGAGGAGAGAGCCCCAACTCATGGGGGGAAATGGGATTCCAGATGCCCCTGCTGCTGAGTTCCAAAATAGCTCACACATTCTTACTGTCCTCCTATTTCTTTTCTGTAGACCACAGGAATCCTAATCCATCCAAAACTGATTGATTACCATTCTTTTTTTTTGGAGAATTTTTTTCCATTTGTGTTTTAGATTCAGGGGATACAAGTGGACATGCTGTGTAGTGGTGGGGATTGGATCCCAGGTGGGATTAGTTATTCAGCTAGTAAACAATGTGCTCAATAGGTAATTTCCTAATCCTAGTCTCCCTCCCTGCTTCCCCCCCCAACTGATGTCCGCAGTGTATATTAGTTCAATTTTTGTGACCATTTAGCTCCTGCATATAGTAATCTTATCATTATTTAAGCAAATACTGAGTTTACAGTCTCACTCAAAAACTGGAAGTTGAGGTATCCGAATCCTGCAGTGACCTTGAGCAATGCACGTTGGGCTCAATTTCTTTATTTGTAAAATAATATGTTGGGCTAGATAATATCTACAGCTCCTTCTAGATTTAAAATGCAGACTATCAATGTAGAAGCTACATTTTATGGCTTCTGAAGAACTCTGTGAGACTGTTGAATAATGTTTTCAAATGCTATCAATAACAACATCTCTTGTTTTGTTTTGTTTCTTCCTGCTGTGAACTTTTGAATCTCAGTTGCATGTTGCTACTGAAGTCACAGCATTCCTTCTATTAATTCCAACAATTAGAAACTCTTATGCATATTATAACTTTTCTTTTTATTGGTGCTCTAAATTTCTTTCCCAAAAGATTATAAAAAACAAGTTGAAAAGTACATTAAAGAAGGTTTCATGAACTCGTAGCGCCATTGAGTACCCAGAAATCTTGGTTTTTCCAGGTCACCTGGGACTAGAGTCATCAGACTTGGGAACTTATACATTGAGAACATAAATTATTGATGTTGCTTAGGAATAACTGCAGAGAATGTCTAGTCAACAAATTATTTGACAAATAAGGAAACTGAGCTCCAAATATAGGAAGTATACACTATATACATATCTTTATTGACTGGAAAATATAATGGGAGAGCAATTTTGACATTATGACCTGCAACTATATTTCACTTTTAATTATCATCCAGACAATAATTATGGAGAGAGGAGTAAGTGATGACACTCATTATAAGAACTCTGCTGTCCTGCTGAGTATCTCGACAGTGGCCAACCAATTAGTTCTGTCCTTAACTGGTCAAAGTATCTGGGAGGGAAAGAGGAGCTACTGCACCAGTACCAAAAACTGTGGGCCATTCCAAGCTGTTATGGCTACATGTTCCTCCTCAAGGAGGTAGAAACTTGAAAGACCTAGACCAGTGCACTGCCCCTAGAGATCAAGTTCATCAACCTAGCCTTTATTCCTGGGCATAGATGATGATAACAATACAAGACACTAATATTCTGGGAATGTAGACTAAAAGATACATGGTTTTCTCTTCTGAGTTAGCACTTCTCTGACTCCAATCTCATCGTCTTCAGAAGTTCTTGTCCTTTTAATGAGCCCTAGGAAAAGTGCAGAAGCCAGGTTTACCTCCTCAATGCTCCCAGTATGTGAACACAAATACCAGTGTCCCAGAGAGACATCGTTCTGTCTCCAACATTCAATTAGTTATTAAAAGAAGCTCTGCCACTAAATAATGACTCTGCAAAGTTTCATGCATTACTGTTCTCCCAGGATTTGCTCTACAGTAGTAAAGAACCCAGGGGGCTAATTCTTTTAATCAAAGGCTTTGGTCTCTAAAATTGGACTTTCAATACTGTGTAACAGAGCAAGGAGGAACATGTTTGCATGAAAGCTGCCTCTCTAGTTACTCTCTAATTGCACCTACATCATCTGGGCACAAGGCCATACCTCGCGGTGGGTTTTTAGAAAATGCCAATGTACTTTTCTAATTTGAACTTTTTTTTTTGAAAGCACAACGTTCCTCTAGTCAACATTGATATTAATCTACCAAAAAAGGCTGTAATTCAGTCATTATATACAAGCTGGCTAGGCTTTTTACCTTGAAATACTTTGTCTCTGCCTTGAAACTGTGGGCCTCAGTGTTTTTCTTTTCATTTCTAGTTTCCCTCAAGATATTTATATGTGAGAAAAAAAACACAAGAACAAAAATACGCTTGAGTTCTTATTTGCACAAAATGCCCACAAAATTAGGGCGAAATCCAACACCAAGCATTCTCTGCCTCCTCCGCCTGACTGTCCATCAAGACACAAAAACTCGAGCTGAGCAATGAGTCTTACATTTATATCTACATGACATTTAGGAAAGCTGAAGACTGGAAGCTACACATACAAGTAAAACCAGTGATTAGAGACAATGAGATTCAGTCTGAAGAAAAAAAAAACAGTGATATTATTAAAGAGATACTGACAAGTCCTTCAGACACCAAATATAGACTACACCAAAGAGCTAACAATTCTAGACTCCATTACAAATGTAAGCGTGGGTTTCTTTTAACATCAATAAAAACATGTTTTCCCCACAGTTGTGCATTATGTCAGAAACATTTGGAACTCCATATTTGAAATCTAATTTGAAAATTCTCCCAAGTGTCATTTACTTCGAGGCAGGAGAGCAGAACCATGAAGGGAACAGGTTTTGGAGGAAAACAGACAGTGAAAACTCAACTCTTTCATGAGCTATATGACCAAGGCAGTGGAGTTGATTTCGCTAAGCTTTAGAGCCCATTTCCATGAGTGTTGGATCTTTACTGACAAGACACAATCATTATGATGATTAAATGAGATATATCACACAGTGCCCGACAGATATATGTCTTCAATAGACACAAGCTATTATATTACATTATAATTGTTATGACTTCAACTCAACAACTGTTTCATGTCTATGATACATTTAGTTTTAAGCCATAAAGAGCATCAACTCTGGGAAATAGAAATGCAGTGGGAGTTATGGAGGGACTGAAGTGGCTTAAGAATGTACAATGCCAGGCTTGGTTCTAAATTGAGATAAGCTCTCAGGACATGATACGCAAGTATGGACACATGTGAAAGAGTACAGTAAACAAGAAAGAAAATGGGCATGAGAAAGAGCAAATAAGAGGAAATGGGCCATTTATTCAACCAGACTGAAATGGCCAGATCTGACTGGTACTTAGATTCATCAGAGAAAAGTAGTGGGAGATGAGTCTGGACAGAAAGGTTATAGAGAGCCTTGAACTCTAAATTTGATGTAATTGACAACAGAAAGTCATTGAAGATATCAATGAAATGAAATGATAAAATAAAGCTCCACTTTAAGAAGTCTGATATAACGGGAGACGATAGCATGCATTAGAGTGTAGAAAGAGAGCAGCAAAGAGCTTAGAGGTTATTGCAAAAAAATGTGTCAAAGTAGTAGTAATATTTTCCAGCTACCCTTGAAACCACTCAAAGTAGAAAATTGACCTCAAGAGAACTTTATTTTGTAGGCAGGGCTTTTACAAGTGCAGAAATTCTGTATTTCTGAAATTCAGTATATACTGAAGATGTACGGCACAAGAAGGAGACAGATGAGAACAGGAAGCTTGAGGTCAGGTTTCTTGCTCACTGGCTGACAAATCTTCCCAGGTTTTCCCTTTATCTTTCTTTGTACATTGTCTACAAATTGACAATGGGGGAAAAGAACTCAGTGAATTCATTCTGGACCTTTATTTTTACTTTTGATTCCACCCTTGTCCAACTAGTAAGAGTCAACACTTCATTATATCTGGAGTTTTGCAATAAAATATCTCTAAACTTCCATATAAACTGGCAAAAGGACAGAGAAAGAGGACTTGTAAGATGCCGAGTTTAGGCAGAAGAGTAAGACAGAATCATGAGGGTGACAGGTGTACAGGAAGAGGATGGAAGAAGAGTGGTGCCAGAGTCATATTCAAAACATAGGGCCATAGATCTTCCAAGACCATTCTACCACTTAACATTACTGAAGCTTAAATTTCTAAAAGGGTGGATCATGAATTGTGATATTCTTAGATGAAAAATCAATTAGGAAATTCACATGAAGCTCACAGTATTTGTTTATTGCTAAGAACCCAAGCTATGAACACATTTTGAAATTTAATGAGAGACAATAAAAGAATAACCAATGATGAGTGAGGCTAAATGTCATTCATAGATCTATTGTGCCTGTTATATATGTAGTGAGATGAACACCTGACTCCTTTGTCTCAGTTCAGATCTCTTTCCATTTCTCCCACAAAGTCTTATAGAAGAGAAGCATTCAAGGTGATGGCCGTCTGGAGCAAAATTTCACCAGTACTCTCCAATCCTTTTCTCCCATTTTCTGTCCTCCCCACCACCACTGTCATGATAGTTACAGAACAATATTGTATAACTGTGGTGACGATTGAGAAGCAAACAATTTCATGAAGTTGCAGCCTGGAGATTTCCCAGAACAGCCTGATTCTCCACATTTGTTTTGTATTTTGTACATAAATGGTCTATATTATATCTAACTGTAAAATGAACCAATTTAACCTGTTAGACTCACAAAATTGTCAGGTTGGGAGAAAATAAAGGCATCATGGATACATCAAAGATTGGTATTGTGTAAAGATAGCTAATCTTGGAGCCAGGCATCTTGAAGTAAATCCAGTAATTGTGTGTCCATGTGTAAGACATTTAATCTTCCTGGACTCCATTTCCTCATCTGAAAAATAAGAGAGATTCAACAAAAGAACCGGTGAGCTCTTTTAAGATGGAACATTCCATAAGTCAAAACCCCTTAAAGAAATAGCCACTAAATTGAGCCCCCAAAGACAGATGGCAGAGCTGGCAATGTTCAGAAGGTGACAGTTCCTTGGTTACTTGATTACACCTTTCAAAGAAAAATAGGAAGTGCCCAACTGCTTCCAATTATAATATGCACTGTGCTGGGGGAAGACAAAGTCGAATGTGTTAAAGGCCTAATGAGGTGTGTGGGAGCAACCTCCCTATGCAGTTTGCAGCTTTTTCACACTGTTGGTCCTCACTGCTCCATCAGCAGGCATGAAGGGAGAATCGAGAGAAAAGAAGCATTGTTTTCTGGCCCAAAATGATGACACAAAAGGAACCATACCAATGCCTTGATTTGATTATTTTCACACACACATGACAGAGGATTCTTAAATATTGTTTTGCTTTCAGCATCAGCATCCTAATAGGAGAAATGCCAGACATGTTAGAAATAGAATCTGATACAGATCCATTCTGCAGAAGAGTTAACAGTTTAGTCAAGCTTCAGGAAATCTGGATGCAGCCCATATGGAATTGTCACTGTTGCTTTCATCAAGGCTGGAATTGTACACATCAATATATGACTGAATCAATGTGGAATATTGGAAATCACACTGGCATATCTTCCATGAGTAGCAAACCTGTCATAAAGGGTTTACCTTGGTTCTGCCACTCATATGGTTAAAATCATTTAACTTTGAAAGTTTATTTAGATTTTCATTATACTTTGAAAGTATATTTTTGCAAAATATGCAAATGAATCCTTGCTTATTAAACCCCACAGCATTATGAGAATCAATTGTGAAGAAGGGGACATATCGCAAGATAAAAGTTTGATTCCTATGAATGATTATAAAGTTATTCTTAAACACATTTTCAGAATCATCTTTTTTAAAACTTCTGAGATTACAGAGTACATAGACTGGAAGAAATATCAGAAAGCCTGTATATGTGTCCAGAACAATATTTGCAAATTTTTTTTCTTAGAACTTTCCTTTCAGAAGCTATAATCTTTCTTAGTAGCCTGATCCTTTTTTATTATATTTGTCTTTAGAGTTATTGGAACTCATTATTTCTACAACTTTACTCTCCTTTAATAGAGTACTTTAATTTACTTATTTAGAATGTCATGATAATTGTCTTATAGATCTGAAAGATGAAATTAATTGTATATTTTATCTGATAAATTTTTAATAGGTCTCACTGAGTTTTGTAAATAATTATGATTGGATATCATTATGTATATCTCCGCTCAAGTCAAGTATGACATCTGAATGAACACTGGCATCTTGACCATGTTGTTTGAAAAGTCAATCTACAAAAAAGAGTGTATCCTACTCTTCAATTATATTTCAAAAATAATGTATTAAAATACCTAAATATGGTGGAATATAATTTTTTGCATAAGGAAATACACATACCAACAAATTTAAATGTGTGATTACTGCGATTAAAGCCCTTTCTCATTTAGTTTTGAAACATTTATGATCACCATTTAATCTAACTTTGTTTTTTGTCTTCAATTTCTACATATCCCAGGAACTTTTCATATGAGGTATAATTGTTTCCACCTATCTAAACATGTTGTATATGTTAATACAACATGTTAAACACATGTTAATACATCATCAGTGAAACTGCATCATTTTTCAATCATCTGTCACTGTATGTTTATGAAGACAATATTATCCAATGAGATAGGAAGAAAATAAAATGGTATTTCAAATTATTTTAATGTTCTTACAACCCTTATTGGGAAATACCAAACCATCAATTTAGAACATATCACTCCACATTATTTATTCAAGGAATATGATGATGATTATTATGATACTATTTCCTTGCATTAGATGCAGAAGATAATGTGAAACCTTGGTCCAGTTCTCCAAAACGTCTTTCATTTCCACTGTAGTGCTCAAACTTCTTTATTATTGTTTGTTTTTGTTTTTGTTTTTACTTTATTTTATTATATAGATGTGGGGTACAAGTCAGGATTAGGTACATAAGTAATGTGTTGGGGGACAATATACTTCTGTGATGAGCAAAGAAACCATCTAGTTTCTTCTGATATGTTACAAGAAACTGAATTGAAAGTGGTTGTTCACATTTTCACTCTGTCAGACCAAAACCATCCCAATGAATAAGATGTAAAGGAGTCATGATTTATCCTCTGTATGTCTAGTCACACCATTTCTTGTCTTGTCTGCCTTGACACTCTGTTCCCATATATCACTCAATGCATCAGTGCCAATGGAGTGAAATTGATATCTCAGATAATACCTATTTGTTTGCCCTCCTGGAGACAAACACTCTTTAAGATATATTACTTAGTTTATGAGATGTTTCTGGATAAGAGATGGTATGGTAATATCTCCTAAAGCTCGGAGAAGAAATTCCTGGAGAGATTACTTCTATTAGTGAAGCACAAAATCTTAAAATCAATAAATAAAGGATATGATAGTCTTTTTTATTGTTTTAAGTTGAGGCCAAGGGCTTAAATAACTGAAAACCTACATGAATCCTACTTGTCAGCAGGTGATTTCCTATGTGGTATTATTACAAAGCCTTCAGAAGGCCCCAGGTAAAATATTATCCTTTCCAAGTTTCTAAGAACTTAGAATTCCATTGTGACAGTTTTATTATTTAGATATTTAAATACCAACGCTGTTACATAGAAAAGTAACTCTTTATGTTGTTAACTGTGACCATCATAAAATGATAGGCCTATGATAACTCATAATTTTGAAATTGTAATTGTATAATTATACTTTAGCAGAAAAAAATCATCTCTGAGAACAAGTGTTGATTGTGGAAATAGAATATGAGGGTTCTGGGTTCCCAAGACACATGGTATGAACAAGATGTGACAAGATCATGAAAACAAAAGACTCGATATTCAAAACAGCTTTGTCAAGTCCACATTTTACCCAAAGTTGACCCTTTCTCAGTGCACTGAATAGTTCTGGTACCAGGAATCCCAGAAATAAGTTCATAGTATATTAGAAAAAAATAATAAAGAGAAATTTAATTCCCAAACTATGATGCTGATTTCAAAGATTTGTTTACAGACAACTGTAAATTTAAACACAAGATCAATCATAAATATCAGAGAAACAAGTTTAGATGTTACAATAGTCCATTTTGTAGCTGGCAGACTTGATGCCAAGTGAATATATTATGGTCCTAGTAAACACTCGGCTGCTATCTCTTGACGCCAATAAATCAAGAGGTAGAGAAGTGGCAGAAAGAAGTTTATTTCTGAGTTCAGAATTCAGGGAGACATAACTGGCTCCTGGTATTTCTAGAATCAGACTGCTTGTCCCTTGGGTTTCACAGTTGTTTTTATAAATTTAGGATTGTTGGTGCTTATACATTGACTATGTGACTGACAGAGTATTGTATCAAAATTACTTTGCAGCCGCAATTTGTCTATAGTAACAGTTATGGTCTGCATTTCCTTGCATCGACTACCAAAAGGTAGATTACAGTGTTCTCAGCAACACCAAGTTGAAGAGCTGATTAAGCTTGCCGTAGAGTAAGGGAGTTAGCAGAGTCTATTACAAAGTAAAACATTATTCACTACAACACGTTGTTGATTAGTAGTCATAACACACAAAATGTCATATAAATGACAAGGCTTATGGTTACATGGTGCTATATTTTCAAACCTACAATCACTGATAAAACAAAGTGAATAAGGATTCACTTCTCTCAGTTGAGTGAGTACAGTATGCAGGAGGTTAAAGATTTTTTGAAATGACTTAACGGGAATGTATAGGGAATATGCTTTCTTTAGCTAATTCTCAGGAATGTGGGTACCTGCAGGCCTGTTTGAAAGTTATACCTTTCTTTAAGCCTTGTGGCAATATGGACAGATAACAGTGGGTTTCCATATCAAATAAAGGAAATAAAACAAACCAGAAATTTGGTAATATATCAAACTTATTCCCTCAGAATAGTGCTGCCCCTCACCCCTCCTCACCAGGGTTGTTTCTGACCTCAATTTAATTTAGCAAGGAAGATGATTCTTCTGATCCCTGAAGAATTACCTTGAACTTCACCAGACCTCATTGTCTTCCCTTAAATCAGCTTTATTTCCACTGGCCCATTAGACATCTATCAACCTGTGAACTTGAGTTTGTCACTGCTTTTTCAGAGATCGAATTCTAACCTCTCACTTACCCCACCTCATCCCTGACCTAACAATTGAGAACATGCAATTAAATGTCATTTGCACTCTCTTTTAAAAAATAAAAATAATTCCAAGTATTTTCAGTTTTAGTGTCTTTCAATATGTATTACTTTGTATTTATTTGTTGAAACATTAAGCATGGCACAGTGACTCGTGCTGTGATCTGCATTAGTGATGATTGCACAATTTTTCTGCAGTTTTTTTTTTTTTAAGTCTGGACAAATAAGATGAAGAGAAATGCCCAGAGCAGGTGGGTGCTTACTACCGACTTACTTCTCTGGTGATATAGAGTCTATGAATACCTAAATGGACAGGGTGATTTCATCCGTGAGTGAGATGATTATTAAAACTGCTATCATTCTGTCATGAATAATTGATCATCTCACTGTTCAGGGGAAAAAACAACAGATGTGATAAACAATGCAACAAATGTGACAAAGAGAGAGCTTATAGTTTATTGTTTTACTGCCTATTATTTCACCATTTGTGAAGATGCCATAGGCAAAGTCACCCAATCCCTGCATGACAACCAAAAGATTGTAATTAAGTGATTTAACCCTGACTATGCAATGATCCCTTTGGGTTTTTGTTGAAAAGCCTGTTTCTAAGAGAATGCATGGAACAGGGATGGCTCTTGCTAAAACTGTGTAGTTAACAGAGTTTCTTTTTGGTCCTTCTCTCCTTCCATGTCAGCTTTCTTTTCATTTTGATGTCCTCTGTGCCCCAAAAACCCATTCCCCTGTGCAACCATCAGTCCAGCTTAAGGCCTTAATTGAAAGGGCCACTCTTCCCAAACAAGGCAGTATATTCAAAGTTTGTCCTTCTTCCTTTCCACCAAACTTTCTTTCCCTGTTCTATTGTGCTATTTTTTTAGGAAAAAAGTAATCTGATTAAAGTAAGCTACATTAAATGCAGCATCATTATGGTTAGGAACTTTCCACTGATCTAGGTAATCAAAAGATTTCTTTTTTCCTAAAAGTTAAACCAGAAATGTGATCTGATAATGTTGTCATTAAGTCCTTTTAAACAATTCATTTCCCACATCTTTTAAAAATCATACATTTAAAAAAAAACAGGATTTCTGATAATGTGAAGCTTTAGTTAAGAATCTTTAAAGCTACAGAAGCCTAGATAGTTTTTATTTATTTCTGTAAATATAGATAGTGATAAACCATGAAAGATGATTAAAAATACAATGTTAAAAGCTATATTTTCTAGAGCTCCCAGAAAAGGGTGACATTTCTTAAGAGAGTCAAGGAGAAATCATTTCAAAATATCTTTCCCAAATTTTTGAATAAGTAATTCAACAGGTAGTAGAAGGATCTCTTCTCTAAATAAAAGTCAACAACAGATGTTAAAGAAAATAGCATGTAAGGCAAGAAACAAGAAAAATAAGAGGAGTGGGTGCAAAGAAGAAGAAAAACAAAAGAAGAGGAAAATTCTCAGTAGATGTTTGGTAAAGCATAACCTACTTATATGGACCAAATCTACTCAGAAAATGTAAGATTCTAAAAGCATTCTAAATCCCAAGAATGAGATATAGATCCATTTTCTAGAATCACATGCTATAACTTCCACAGTGTTTAAGAGCCATACAACTGAACTCTACATTTTGCCCTCCATGAATATGAGGCACATTCTATTAGATTTTGAGTCTGCAGTGATAATGAAAAACACACAAAAATCCTTGCCTTCACATAACATGTTTTCTAGTGAAGGAGTCAAGCAATAACTAGATAAAGAAGTAAATTTTTATATGTTAGTGAGTGGGTAGTACTATGGAAAATAGTAAAACAGGGAATAGAAAACATTGGGTGAAGGGCAATGTTAGAATTTGGATAGAAAGGCAAGGAAAGGTATGAGAGATTGAGCCATTTGTATTGAGCATTCTAGGTGGAAGAAAGAGGAGAATGCAAAGACTCAGGTGCAGAAGCATCTGGTGTGTTCAAGAAACTGTAAGGAGGCCAGTGTAACTCTCAAGCATTGAGCAATAGGGAGAGTATTAGATGAGGTCAGAGAGTAAAGGATAGTGAATGGAAAGAGTTGGGACAAATCCCACGGAACTTACGATTGTTGATTTGACTTTCTTTTTTGTTTCTGGTGAGAAGAAAAACCATTGGGTTGTATTGATCACAGAAGTTACATGGGGTCATGCTAGCTACTGAACTGAGAAGACTAAATAGTAGAAGGCAGAAGCTGAGAGCCTAATCAGAAAGAAGTTATGGAAATAATTAAAACTAGAAAGGATGGTGGCTTGGACTATAATGGATAATTGTAGTGAGTTAAAAATGATGGATTCCTGATAAGTTTTGCATGGCGAGATGATGAAATCTCCTGAAATGTTCCAGAAATAAAGGAGTGAAGAATGGTATTGGGATCATGGGAAACTGAGAAATGGAGTCATTCTATCCTTAGATAGGAACAACTAAGAGCCAAATTTGGCACTGAGGCAATTTCTTTTGGACAAGTACAGTTGGTGATAACTGTACACTGAGTAACAATCTTCCTAAACTTTTCAATAGCTTACAACAATATAGTTTATGCCCTGCTCATATTACATATGAGTTGAACACAACTCTGCTACTGTTCTCTTCTCTTTGGGGTGGAAGGTTGTGGTCAGCCTATAACTGTAATGTTTCCAATTGTTATGATAGATGGAAAAAAGATATGACAGTTCATACACTGGGTCTTAAAACCTGCTTAAATTGCACATGTCACATTGGATTGGCTAAAAGAGGTCATAGAACTAAAACTATCATCAAAGTGATAAGATGCTGTAATTCTTTCTTAAGGAGGTTACAATTGCAATAATGATGACAATGATGATGATGATGATGACGATGACAATGATGAAAACAACCACGACGACAATGACAAGGTGATAGTAGTAATAACAATGTTAATAAAAAGCTTACCACAACATCCAAGTGGACATTTAGAGTAGGCAGTTGAATATATGAGCCTGGCATTGAGAGGACAGGTCCAGCCTGGATTTAAATTTGAGAGTAATTAGATTTAGTCAATATTTAAAGCTGTAAGCTTAACTGAGACCACCAAAGAATGACTATAAAGAGAAAAAGGAAGAAGTCCAATAAGAACTGAATGATAAACTCTGAGACAGTCAATATTAATCATTAAATAAAACAACATGGCCACCACTGAAGGTTTTGCTAAAGATGATGAAGTGGGGAATAATATGGGAGGCAAAACCCTCATAGCAACAGGTTCAAAAAATAGGGAAGAAAAGTAGAGGTTGGTGCGTATAAATTAGTTTTATACAACTATGTTGCATGTGAAAAATAAAAATGTAGCAATAGTTGAAAAGTGAGTTCAAATGTTTTATTTAATTTTTAAAGATGAGAAAAGCCAAAGTGAATATACTGATGAAAATGATTCAGTAAGATGGAAAAAAAAAAACAGTGGTAAAATATAGAATGGAGAGAAGATTGACTTCCAATACAGCTGCATGAGGAATTCTGCAGACACTGTTCGTAAATAGTCTGATAAAAATTTGATAAATCAACTATTTAAGATTCCTAGAAGTGGTCCTAAAGGTATACAGCAAATGAAGAAACATCTATTCAAGAATATCAACTAAAATTTAGCAAAAAAAATAAATTAAGAATCTGTGGTATTTGAACTAAGACAACTCCCTCTCCCACACCTTGCTCAATTTCTGATTAGTGCAGTAAGAAACACAGGGGTCCTTCTCCCACAAGGTTCCAGTCGGGAGGCCATCTTCCATGGATAAATTTGAAGTCAGCATTTCTCCTTCTGCCATGACCTACTGATTGTTGAGGCTAAGTTCTGGGTGAGTATAGCCAAAACCGAGTCTTCCCTTCTTCTTTTCAACCCCTACTCATGGAGTGGAGTTAGTACTTTAGAAACAATACCACTTAGAATGCTGGGACCCTAATCACATCTGCCCTGGTTCATAGGGTGGTAGTTTTATGCCAGGAGAGGTAAGTCATTGGATCTGAGACTACTGCACTCCAAGCAGCTAGTGTACATCTCCTAAAGTAGATGTGTCACTCGGAGAGAAATATGCCATTGTCCTCATCCCAATTTCAAAGTTGTTGCTCAACAATTTTGCATGGATGAGAAGAGAAGCAGGCCATAGTACAAACAGCTCCTAATCTTTTTGTAAGGGAACTGACTTATTTTGCAACAAAGCACAGAGTTCAATTCTAAATGAACTATCAAAAAAAAAAAAACAGTGGGGGGTTGTAGTAAATAGCAATTATGAGAGAATTGATAAATTCATTGAAGACATAGATTAAACTGTAGGCTTATTCATTTATCAGAGAGAACCAGAAAAAGGAGAAACAGATGTCCTTCTGTTGTTAGAAAAAAAATATCAAAGATATTGAACATTCACCTTGGAAATTATTTCTCCAAAGCACTCTGAATTTGATTGGATTAGTCTATAGAGCAATCTATGCCACAGAGCATTGTTGAAAATAATAGGACAATAGGCAGAAAATTAATAGAGCATAGCAGGTAGGTGTGGTCAGGGAAAGTAACAGTGAAAGAGACAGCTCTGCCTAAATCAGTGTAATCCTAGAACAGCTGTGAATTTATGCAAAATTGTTGCCTTCTAAGGAGCAACATCAAAGATTTTTTCTGTGGGGTGAAATAGTCTTCAATATTTCAGCCAGTCACTAAACAAATAAGACAGTCATTAAACAAGTAAGCAAATAAAATAACAAGTACTAAAAAGGTGTCCAATACCCAGGTGGGTGTACAATATATTACATAAAATGTCTAATTCCCCACAAAAAAATGCAAAATATTTAAAGAAATAGGAAACCCATATGTTAGGGGTAGGAGGTACTTAGACAACAGAAACTGCTCGTAAGTATCCCGATCTCAGATTTAACAGGAAACTAACTTCAAAGTAGCCATTATAAATATGTTCAAAGAATTAAAGAAAATATTGGTTAAAAGAAAGGAACGTATGATGTTGATGTTGTATCAAATATATAATATCAATAAAGGGATACAAATTATAATAAAGAATCAACTGAAAATTCTAGAGTCAAGAAGCATAGAAATTGAAATGAAAATTTTACTAAAGAGACTACAGTAGATTTGAACTGGCATAAGAAAGAATTGCAAACGTGAACTGGAAAATTGCAAATTAGATCTGAAAAAGAGAGGAAAAAAAGGATTTAAAAAAAGTAGCATAACCTCAGAGAAATGTGGAGCATCAATAGAGGCAACAGCATACACATATTGAGGATACGCAGAGGAGAAGAGCAAGAGATGAAATATAGATACACTCAGTGAAATAATGGCTGAAGAGTGCCCAAATATTAAAAAAAACACTTTCCTCATTTGGGAAACTAAATAATCTCCAAAAAGTCCAAACACAAAGAGAGTTGTAAACAGACACATCATAATCAAAATGTTAAAAGCAAAAGACAAGGTCAAAACCTGAAAAACAGTGAAAGAAAAATGACTTATTCACATGAAACTTCTCATCAAAAACAATGATGACTTAAAAACAGAGGGATAAAATATTCAAAGTGCTAAAAAGATAAGAGCTAACTACTATTTCTATACCCAAGAAGGCTGTCATTCAAATATGAGGGTGAAATAAAGACAAAAGTTGATAGAATTTTTTCCTAGCTGACCTGCCTTACAATAAAATATGAAAGGTAGTTCCTCAAGCCAAAAGCAAGCAAACCCAAACAGTAATTAAAATACATACATACACACACACACACACACACACACACACACACACACACACAAATACACACATTCAACAGCAGTAAAGGTAATTAAGTAATTATAGCAAAAGACAGCTTAAGTATGAAGTCTGACACGTTTCCAAACTTGCCACTCTGCATTTACATTGACAGCACTGTACAAACAACTGGGTAAGGTTTTATAACCTTTGTATATCAGTGTTTCACAACTTTGTTCCTGTCAATGCGTGGCAGTGTCTTGCTGAGTAGCATTCATTATTGTTGCATATTTTGTGTGTCATTGTGAGAATTTAAATTAGAATAATAATGAGCAAACATTAAATTTCTTGTTAAATTGGCAAGAGTGGAAGTGAAATCAGGAACATGTTAGTCCAAGTTTATGGGGATAACGCCATGAAGAAAATGACAGTGTACAAATGGATTAAATGTTTTCCTAAGGGGAGAAAGCATCACTGAAAAAGAGGGGTCAGGACAGCCAGTAATGAACAGAACTGACGAAAACATTGCAAAAATTCATCCAGTTGTGCATCAAAATTGTCAACTATCTGTGAGAAGCATAGCAGACTAAATATACATCGATAGAGAAACAGTTAAGAAAATCTTAATGGAAAATCTTGGCATGAGAAAGTTGTGTGCAAAAATGGTCCCAAAGGAATTATTGCATCGTGACAATGCACCAGCTCACACAGCACTGTCTGTGAGGGAGTTTTTAGCCAGTAAACAAATAACCGTATTGGAGTATTCAATACAGTTATTCAATACCCACCCGATCTGGCTCCCAATAACTTTTTTATTTGCCTGAAGATAAGGGAAATATTGAAAGAAGACATTTCTAAGGCATTCAGGACATTAATGACCATTCCAGAAAAAGAGTTCAAAAATTGCTTTGATGGGTGGAATAGGTGCTGGCATCAGTGCATAGCTTCCCAAGGGGAGTACTTTGAAGGTGACCATATGATATTCAGCAGTGAGGTATGTAGCTCTTTTTCTAGGATGAGTTTCTAGAACTTAATTGTCAGACATTTGTACCTATTTCTTTACTTTTCCTCTCTTAAATAATTGAGAAAACAACTATATTAAATGATATGTATATAATCTATTGGGTCTATAACCTATAGAAATGCAATATATTTGCTAATAACAGGGAAAGAGGTGGTTGAGTGCAAAGCTGTGCTGGGATAAGGAAATAATTGCAGATGCAAACTTGAATCCACAGGTGTAGACGAAAAATCCAGAAATGACTTTTTTAAAGTTTAATACAGCTTTTGTTATATGCCCTACATGAAAAAAAGAATCCCTTGGCCCAGACCAAAGGGACTCCATAGTATTGTCTTTGGAGGCCTCCCTGCTGTAACAAGTCAATTGGAATGGGATGAGATATCATGTGCTATCTTCCAGTGCAATATACATTTTTATATAGATATTGAAAAATATTCAGAACTCGCCTGCATTATAACCTCATCTACTGCTTTCATAAATATGAAAATAATTATAGTTCCCACCTCATGAATTTCTGTATAGATTAACTTAAATATATGCATAAAAAACTTACAAAAGTATATAGGTCATTGAAAGTATAGAAAGGGGCCAGGCATAGTGGCTTGCTACTGCAATAACAGTGCTTTTGAATGTCAGGCTAGGAGGATTGCTTGAGCCTAGGAGTTCAAGAACAGCATGGGGCCACATAGTGAAAGCCCGTCTCTACAAACAAACACACATACAAAAAGTATGTAAAGACAACTTTTGCTGTCATTACTCCAATAATAGTAGTTTAAAAGTGATAGATAATCTATCAATGTCTAGTGGGTGAGACATCTCTGACTATGAATTACAGTGTTAACTATGTTATCGTCTGATCACAAGACTAAGAGTCTGACCCTGCATTGTTCAATAATTTTAATTATGAATTAGACTGATCCTGCAATAAATTTAAATATTCCACATAACTAGAGCATGTACTTAATATATTACATGTCACAATCAATGCCCAACTGGTTCTCAACAGAATGGATGACATGATATAAGTTTAAAATTAAGAGGATTAGATGGCATTTTTAAGAGTACAGTCATAAGATATAAACTTGACAACAACATACAAATGGAGAAAAGCAAACACATTTGCTGGCAGGTGTTTGAGTGTGAACTCTGTATTGATTACAAATTGTGAAATCTGAGCAATTTCGTTTACTCACTTTCTTCACCTGAAAATTATGTACAACTAGAAGAACAAATTACCTTCCTCAGTTTCTGGAGGTTGCTTACACAGAAGTTGCTTTCTTTCTCACAGAATATAATAATGATGATGATAGTAGTATTAGTAGTAATAGCCAAATCTGTCATGAGTACATTCAATTGCAAATAACAGAAAAATCTCCTAACATGGCTAAAACATGTAAGTTGTGTGCATATTGGTTTCACTGCATAAGAACTTTAGGGCAGTCTTCCCAGGGATGGTTCTGTGTTTCAACCATGTCCTTAAAGGTATATGTCCCTTCTATTTTCCCATCTGCCAATCATAGCATATGGTTTGTATGACTTAGGACAGAAGACGCATGCTGTACCTACAGGCCTCACATCTCCATCCTGAGAAGGAAGAAGATGAAGGGCAAAGGGGAAACATGACAGCCAATCCTGCTCATTTTAAAGAACTGGTACAAGAGTCGGTAGTTTTCCATTGCAGGACACTGGGCAATACTGTCATCAGGCTACTTCTTGCTACAAGGTGGTTAGGGGATCATGGGAGCTGAGCGAGAGCTGTGTAATCAGTCAGACAATGAGTGCTTCAGTATTACAAAGTGGTATGAGTTCTATATACATTAATTCACTTAGTCCTCGTAACAACCCCTTTTTACCAATGAGGAAACTGAGGCACAGAACAATTAAGTGACCTTTCAAAGGCCTCAGAACAACTGCTAGTAATTATAATACCATTGCTCAAATTCAAAAATGTGACCCTCACTTAATTATTAAAAGGTGAGTTTTCCTCTTTGCTGAGCCAGTCTTACATCAAAGTTCATGTCTCAGTGCCTAGGGTCCAGGCTGTATTTCTGTCTTTATTTGCATCTGTAGTTTGGGAGTCTTTATGTAGGTCATGACCTGAGATACTGTGTATGGGGTCCTGAGTCACACAGCTGGGAGCCAAAATTTGCGTGAAGGGTTGAGCAACAGAACCACTCTCTTGACCAACAAATTTCAGTTGTAATTCAAAGGTTGTGTATGAGGAAAAGAGTGGGGTACATTTCCTAAGAACATTGTCTGGCCTACAGAACAGGAAAAATTATACTAAAAATTCTGTTGCATCACTTCATAGTTATCATAGTGCAATTACCATTTTATTTCATTCATATTTTTGTTCTGATGTCATCTCAAAACAGCATTCTTGACTATCCGACTCAAAGTAGCTCTTTCTGCTTCTGTCCTTTTAGCCCACTTAACTCCTTGATCATGACACTTAACTATGCTATGACATTTTATTAAATATTATATCCCCTCTAATGTAGACTCCCAGGAGGCAGGTATATGGTAATTGCACTATGGCCACAATTTTTAATACAAGTTCACCTGAGGCAAATCCTAGAAGTCAGATGCCAAACAACAGTAGGGATCGAAACCTCTCCACATAATACTACAGAGCAACAGCAGCAGCAGTCAGATTGCCCTTTTACTTAATATGGCAACAGGCTCTCTTGCCTCAGGATTGACATACCTATTCTTAGAAGCCTTGCTGGGAGCCTGCAAAGGGACAGGAGCTACAGAATGGCTTGAGCACAAGCCCAAGCTGTGTTCAAGGGCTGTGCTTTATTACCTGGAGGACAAGCACAAAAATAGGTCTGAGTTCTGTATCTAAGCCAACATGGAACAGAAGAAAATAAGACAATCATATAACAGAGCTATGGGAATGCAGGGAAGGGGGTAGGTGGGAGGGAGCAGGCAAGGATAATTTTTTAGCAGAGTTCATACCCAAAGCCAGAAATGACAAAACAACCATAAACTACCTGGGATCTCATGACAAAATGTGAGGAAAGCATTGAACCTCCTGCAGAACTTGGAACAGGGAGATCAATCCATTACAAAAGTGCATAAATGCATTTCCAAGGAAGAGCGCCACAGCTGACATCTGGGTGACCTAGATATAGCACTGATGCCGACGCCTAGGATTACCTTGAGCATCACCCAATATTACACTACCTAAAGTGCTTTTCAAACAGTAAATTGCTAGATAGGTGTTAATGACTATTGTTGCTTTCATTGTTCTCTTTACTGTTGTTACTCGACAAATGTTTTGTTCAGAGCGTTGCATATTGGAAGTTCTGCACAATTATTGACTGGCTGACTATGTGGTTTCAAAAAAGAAAAACTGACCTATCTTCTCTCTCCAGTCCCCTCGTCTCCAACTTTCAGCCCCAAGAGGAGAAACAAAAATTAACAGCATAAGCAATTCCCAGGAGATGAAACTTGCTGAAGGGACAAGTCAGCAGGAAACACAAAAGGTGGCCTGCCGAATTGCTTGGAGGGGCGTACTCGGTCTGTTTACAAGAAGAGCATGCATCCTGATTGTAATAAGTGAGCTTGGAGGGCTAGACAGGCTCTTTAATCTCAGAAATGACACTGTGAACTCCAGTTCACCTGCTCGATTTATTTACATTGCTTTTGCCCGCTAACAAATCCAACTCTCCATCAGATTAATCAACATTTATCAGCCAGCGGCGGGAGCATCATTTCATAACGTAAGTAAAATAGAGAGGGAGTGAAATGGAATAGAGAGAGAATAAAACTCCCATTACTTGGTGACTATTTTATTCTCTTATGTATTTTATTCACATAATGAATGATGTACTTGTGGCTTTAACAGCATAGCAACCCTGGGTTCTGTTTGTTTAATGTTTCCCCGCCAGGAACCTTGCAATTCAGTAGAATATGTACAAGCAGGATACAGAAGGAGCATGGTCAAGTCTAGCTTTGGGGCTTAAAATTGCCCAAATAAACCAAAGGTGGATTAACCAATAGGTTGTCCAGAATCTGGTGATGTTAGTTGAAATAAATTTCCATGAATTAACACAATAATTTGTCTACGGGATGTGGCACTGGCCATTAACACAAACTAACATTCATTAACTCATCCATTTAGCAATTATTGAGCAACAACTATGTGCCTGAAACCACCCTGGATGCTGAAGACATAGCAATGAGTAGAACAAAGTTTCTACCCCCTGGGAGCTTGCATTAGAGGAAGATTATAGACTATAGAACATAAATAAATGATAAAACATCATGTAATAGCAAGTGTTATAATCACAAATAAAGTGAGCTAAAAGGACAGAAAGAAGCAGCGTACTAATTTGAACAGGGTAGCTAAAATCACTGCTCTGAAATGGTATTGAACCAGAAATCCAAATGAAATGAAAGAATCAGGCTTTCGAATATCAGTGAAGAATAGCCCAGATAGAGGGAAAAACAAGGACTATTTGAGGAAGAGCTGGAAGTCCAGTACTGATGGAAAGAAGTGAACAAATCTAAAAATAGAGCTACCATGATCCAACATTCCCACTACTGACTATATATTCAAAAGAAGGAAAATCAATACATCAAAGATATATCTGTACTCCTATGTTTACTGCAGCACATTCACCACAGTCAAAATATAGAATCAACCTAAGTATCGACCAACAGACTAATGAATTGTTTAAATATGGTATATATACACAATGGAATACTATTCATCCTTTTAAAAGTATGAAATACTGTTTTTGCAGCACCATGGATGGAACTGGAAAGACATTATGTTAAGTGAAATAAGCCAGGCACAGAAAGACAAATATCACGTGTTCTCATTCATATGTGGAATTAGGGAATCTCATGAAGATAGAAAGTAGATTAGTGGTTACCAGAGGCTAGGAAGTATAGCGGGTATGAGGGATGAAGAAGTTGATTAATTAATACAAAAATACAGTTAAATAGAAGGAATAGAATCTAGAGTTCAATAGTTCAATATTATCACTATAGATCACAACAATCTACCGGGTATTTCAAAATTGCTGGAAGAATTTGAATGTCTCCAGCGAAAGAACAAATATAAAGGTTTGAGGTGATGGAAAACCCAATTACCCTGATTTGACCAATATACATTATACATTATATAAATGGATCAAAATATCACACATACCCTGAAAATATGTTCAACTATAAGTACCATTTTTAAAATGGGGAGAGGAGAGCAATAAGAAAATATATCAGAGATGTAGCACTGGGCTGTGTCATGTGGACACATGCAACAGTAGGAATTTAAAAGTAATAAAAATTTGGTGGAAGTTTTAAAAAATCACATTATTATTGTGTCCATGACTACTTTATTTATTTTTAATTCTTCACTTTCCAAATAAAACACTGATACTGCTTAGCAGTATTTTAAAGATGTTGTTTTTGATGATGATGATGATGATGACATAACAGAGGATTTGGCAATTGATTCGTTGATCAATACTAGGCAAGGAACAAATGACCTGTTTTAAAAATTGATTTGCTAGCCAGGCTCGGTGGCTCAGCCTGTAATCCCGCATCTTTGAGAGGCTGAGATGAGTGGCTTGCCTGATCCCGCAGGTTCAAGAACTGCCTGGGCAGCGAGACCTCATCTCTACAATAAATCAAAAAATCAGCCGGGCGTGGTAGCGCGTGCCTATAATTCTGGCTACTCGGAAGGCTGAGGCAGAAGGATCGCCAGAGTCCAGCAGGTCGAGGCTGCGGTGGCCGGGAGCGGCCATTGCACTCCAGTCTGGGTGACAGAGTGAGACTCTGACTCAAAAAAAAAAAATTGATTTGCTTTTATTTATTTAACTTTTATAGTTGAAGTATAACATGCAAGGAGGCAAGTGCACAACTTATATGTGAATGGTCCAATGAATTATCACTAAGCGGAAATACCACCTAGATCAAGAAATTGAACATCTATTTCTTGGGTTCTTGCCTCTCCCAATCACAACTCCTCCTATCTCCTCAGAATTAAACACTCTCCTGACTTACAACAGCATGCATCAGTTCTGTGTATTTTTAAAACATTGTATAGATATAAGATTCATCATTTTTGTATGTAGCAATATTTAGGAGTTCATTGTAAGTATACTGGATAGGTTTATTCATATATTCTTGCTAAAAATTAAGGATGTGTCCAGTTTGGGGTGATGAAACATTGTACTACTATCAATATTCTTCTACATGTCTATCAATACACATATCTGAACAAATATTCAAAATAAAAGTTGCTGGATTACAATATATTTATATACACTTTCAGATTAGGCCAAACACATAAATTGTTTTTTTCAAAATAAATATAGCAATTTTCACATCCACCAGCCATCTTGATAGGTGTGTAGTGATATTTCATTGTACTTTAAAAGAAATTCAATAGCTTTGGTCACATGTATGCATTGTAAATGGAGAACAATTCTGGACTTTAAGTATATCCACCACTTCCACCTGTACACATTATACTCAATGGGTGATATTTTTATCCTTCCCCCAATTTCTTTTTTTTAAATTTTTATTTTAAAGATATGGGGTACAGTTCAGGGGTATACAAACATTGATCATGCAGGTACCCCTGTTGATGAGTTATTCCCCTCCCTTCCCTAGCAGTTTCCCTCAACTGCCAATCCCACCCCCACCCCAACAGTTTCCCATTACTGCCAATCACTTTCTTATTATAATTGTTCAAGGTCCTCTTATGAGTGAGAACACATGGAACTCTGTTCTTTGTTTCTGTGATAAATCACTGAGTATGATTGAATCCAAATCCATCCAGGTTGCAACAAAGTTTATATATTTGCCCTTCTTTATGGCTGCATAATATTCCATTGTGCATATGTACCACATTTTTTTTATCCAGTCCAGCTTTGATGGGCAACATAGTTGGTTCCATGTTTTTGCTATTGTGAATAGACTGCAACAAACATACATGTGCTGGTATCTTCTTTGTAGAATAATTTGAGTTCCTCCGGGTATATTCCTAAGAGGGGAATTGCTGGGTCATATGGAAGGTCAACTTCTAGTTCTTTCAGAAATCACCACACTGTTTTCCAGAGAGGTTGTACAAGTTTGCATTCCCACCAGAAGCATAGAGGCGTTCCTTTACTCCACTTCCTCGCCAGCATCTGTTGTTGTTTGTTTTATTAATGATGGCCATTCTTACAGGGGTTAGGTGGTATCTCAGTGTGGTTTTGATGTGCATTTCTCTGATGGTGAGTGAGGTAGAGCACTTTTACATGTGTCTGTTGGCTGCCCGTATATCTTCTTTTGAGAAGTGTCTATTCATGTCTTTTGCCAACTTTTTAAAGGGGCTTTTGGTTTTTTCCCTTCAGTGCGTTTGAGTTCCTTATAGATCTTATATGTTAGGCCTTTGTCAGATTTACAGTTGGCAAATATTTTTTCCCATTCCGTGGGCTGTCTCCCTGCTTTCTTGATGGTTTCTTTTGCTTTGCAGAAGCTCATTAATTTGATGAGGTCCCACCTGTCTATCATATTTCTTAAGGTATTGGCCTTTAGGGTTCTGAATAGGAATTGGTTCCCAGTTCCCATTTCCATAAGGGTGTCTCCTGCATTTTCTAAGATTCTTATAGTTTGAGATTTTATGTTTGGTCTTTGATCCATTTAGAGTTAATTTTTGTGTATGGTGATAGGTAGGGTTCCTGTTTCAATCTTTTGCATGTAGTCAGCCAGTTTTCCCAGCACCATTTACTGAACAGGTTTTCCTCTCCCCAGTAGTTGTTGTTGGAGGCTTTATCAAAGATGAGTTGGTTGAGGAATTGAGGCTTTGCTTCCGAAATCTCTATCCTGTTCCATTGCTCTATATGCCTGTTTTTGTACCAATATCAGGCTATTTTGATTACTGTAGCCTTATAGTAGAGTTTGAAGTCTGGAAGTGTGATACCTCCTGCTTTGTTTCTCTTGCTAAGGATTGTTTTGGCTATTAGTGGTCGTTTGTTTCCATATGAACTTCTGTATTGTCTTTTCCAGGTCTAAGAAGAATGACATTGGTAACTTAATGGGTATTGCATTGAATCTGTAGATTACCTTTGGTAGGATGGATACCTTAACAATGTTGATTCTTCCTATCCATGAGCATAGAATATTTTTCCATTTGTTTGTGTCTGCTTGGATTTCTTTGACCAGTGTTTTGTAATTCTCATTGTAAAGGTCTTTCACCTCTCTTTTTAGGAAGATGCTGAGGTATTTCTTTCTTTCTTTCTTTTTTCTTTTTTCTTTTCTTTTGTGTGTGTGTGTGTGTGTGTGTGTGTGTGTGTGTGTGTGTGTGTGTGTGGCTATTGTGATTGGGATTGTGCTTTTTATTTGGGTCTCTGCCTTCTTGTTGGTATATATGAATGCAACTGAGTTTTGCACATTTATTTTGTACCCTGAGACTTTGCCAAATTCCTTTATCAGTGCAAGCAGGTTTTTGACAGATTCTATTAGATTTTTAAGGTATAGGATCATATCATCAACAAAGAGGGATAACTTGACTTCCTCTTTCCCTATTTGGATACCCCTGATTTCCTTCTCTTATCTAATTGCCTGAGGTAAGACTTCCAACACAATATTGAACAAGAGGGAAGAGAGTAGGCAGCCTTGTCTTGTTCCAGTTTTCAAAGGAAATGTTTCTAGTTTCTGACCGTTTAGCAATATGTTAGCTGTGGGTTTGTCGTAAATGGCACTTATTATTTTGAGGTATGTTCCTTCTATACCTAGATGTTTGAGGGTTTTTATCAAGAAGGGATACTGGATTTTATCAACAACTTTTTCTGCATCTAATGAGATAATCATGTGGTTCTTGTTTTCACATCTATTGATGTATTTAATGACATTTATGGTCTTGCGAATGTTTAACCAGCCCTGCATCCTGGGGATGAAGCTTACTTAGTCATAGTGGATGATTTTGAGATGTGTTTTTGGATCTAGAATCTTGTTGAGAATTTTTGCATCTATGTTCATAAGGAATATTGGCCTGTCTTTCTCTTTCTTTGTTGCATCTTTACTCAGTTTGGGTATCAGTGTAATGTTAGCTTCACAAAATGATTTGGGGAGAATTCTATCTTTCTCAATTGCCTGAATACTGCCAATAGGATTAGTACCAGCTACTCCTTGTATGTTCTGTAGAATTCTACTGGAAAACCATCCAGTCCAGGGCTCTTTTTTTGTAGGTAGTTTTTGTATGATAGAGTCAGTTTCCTGGGTTGTTATTAGTCTATTTAGTGTCTCAATGTCTTCTTGTTTCAACTTGGGTAGGTTGTGTCATGTCAGAAAGTCTTCCATCTCATCTAGGTTATCAAGTTTGTTTCCATATAAGTGCACATAGTAATCTCTGATAACCTTTTGTATTTCTTCAGGGTCAGTTGTGATTTGATCTTTTGTATTTCTGATTGTGTATATTGGGGCTTTTTCTCTCTTTTTCTTGGTCATTCAGGCTAGTGACCCATAAATCTTGTTAATTCTTTCAAAGAGGCAGATTTTTGTTTTGTTGATGTTTTCTATGATATTTTTCTCTTCTATGTCCTGTGTTTGGGCTCTTATTTTTCTGATTTGGATTCTTCTGCTGAAGTTGGGGTTTTGGTGGTCTTCTCTTTCCAGCTCCCTTAGGTGATTTGTTAGGCTCTCTAGTTGTAATCTTTCCATTTTCTTGATGTGTGCTCGTAGAGATATAAATCCCCCTCTTAAAACTGATTTCATGGCATCCCAAAGGTTTTGGTAAGATGTTTCTTTGTTTTCATTTGTTTCCAGGAATCTTTCAATTTCTTCTTTGATTTCAGTATTGACCCAGTTGTTCAGCATCATGCTGTTTAGTGTCCATATCTTCGTGGACTTTGGAGAAATTTTGTTGGTGATGATATTTATTTTTATTCCACTGTGGTCTGAAAAGGTACATGGCAAGATTTCAATCTTGTGAAATTTGTTTACGTTTGATTTATGGCCAATGATGTGGTCGATCTTAGAGTACATTCCATGTGGTAATGAGTAGAATGTATATTCTGTGGTCATTGGGTGGAGTGTTCTGTAGGCATCAATTAATTCCATTTGTTCAAGAGTCTCGTTGAGGTTCTGGGTCTCCTTACTGATTCTTTGTCTTGATAATATATCTAGGGTTGTGAGTGAGGTATTAAAGTCAGCTATGATAGTGTTAGAGTCAATCCCTTTTATAAATTTGCCTAGAAACTGCTTAATGAACATTGGTGTTCATATGTTAGGTGCATATATGTTTAGGATGGATATTTCTTGTTGATGGATTGACCCTTTTATCATTATATAGTGACCTTCTTCATCTTTTTTGATTTTTGATAGCTTAAAGGGTATTTTCTGTGAGATTAAGATTGCAACTCCAGCTTTCTTTTATGTTCCTTTTGCCCAAAAATTTGTTTCCCAACCTCTTACTTTGAGTCTGTGAGTGTGCTTTCTGGTGAGATGAGTCTCTTGGAGACAATATATTGTTACCTCATGATATTTTATCCATTTTGCCATTCTATGTCTTTTCAGCGGTGCATTTAGTCCATTCACATTCAGGCTTATTATTGAAATGTGAGGGTTTATCTTTGTCATTATGTTCTTATAGAGTTGTTGTTGTACTTGTTTGTTTGTTGTCTTTCTTTTGGTTTCGGGGGTTGGTTCATGTGTGTTTTCAATCTTTTTCCTGTACTGTTGTGAAGAACATTGTTGTTCTTTTTCCCTTTTCTTCTGTGTTTAATACTTACTTAAGAATTTCTTGTAGGGGTGGTCTGGAGGCAGCTTAGTTCTTAGGGATTAAATGTCTGTGAAAAATTTTAATTCTCCCTCATTGATGAAGCTTAGCTTGGCTGGGTAGGTTATTCTTGGTTGAAATTGTTTATCTTTGAGAACTTTGAATATTGGACTCTAAGCTCTCCTAGCCTGAAGTGTTTCTGTAGATAAATCTGTTGCTATTCTAATTGGTCTTCCCTGGTAGGTAGTCTGACCTTTTTCTCTTGCTGCTTTTAGGATTTTTTCTTTTATACCTACTTTGTTCAGATGGATTATTACGTGCCTAGGAGTTGGTTTTCTCGTTTGTTGACTTGCTGGAGTTCTCTGAATCTCTTGTGTTTGAATTTTTGCATCATTGATGAGGTGAGGAAAGTTTTCTTGAATAATTTCATGGAATGTTTGTTCCAGGGTGGTCTTTGTCTCTCTTTCTGCCCCAGGAAGTCCAATTACTCTTAGGTTTGTTCTCTTGAAGTAATTACTCATCTCTTGAAGGTTTTGTTCTGTCTTTTTAAGTTTCTTTTCTATGCTTTTGTCAGTTTGGTTTAGTTCTATATTTTGATCTTCAAGTTTTGAGATTCTGTCTTCTGCTTGGCTAATTCTGCTTTCCATGATTATTAGTTTGTTATTTATTTTAATCACAGTATTCTTTACTGCTGTTATCTCGGTTATCAACTCCTTCCTATTTTCCTCTTGTCTCTCCTCCATTCTTTTTATTCTCTTTACGTCTTGATATCTGGGTTTGTAGTATGTAACCAGTGATTCTGGGGGCTCTTCATTGTTTGCATTCTGAAGTCTGTTTTCTCAATAGCTTATCTCCCAGGGGTCTGTGTGAGACCTATATTCTTTTGACTTTTCTTCATTTGTATAGTTTTGCCTCCCAAGTTTTTACTTTTTTTTTCTCTGTCTTCTTTAAATCTGTTGTTCAGGGGTAATGGGTTTTCTTTTGCTTCTGTTTGCTCAATCTTTTATTCTTCCTTATGTGAATCCTCTCACTTTGTTCGATTCTGAAGCTGGACTATAGATTGGGGGTTATACCTTTTGCAGCTTTGCGATTTATTTGAGGGGGGAGCTGTGACTCAAAATTTATCTGCAGATCCTAGTATCCACTGGCAGGTATATGGATACACTGGATCCTACTTCCCACTGCCTTATAATCTGTTCATGAAGTGGGGGTATTGGTTTGCTCCCTGAAAGTAAAATGATGTAAGAAAAAGAAAAGAAATGGAACAGGGAGGAAGGGATGCAGAAGGTGGAAACAGAGGATAGTAAAAGGGAAAACAGACAAAGGTACCAGCTAATAAATGAAAATAGATCTGAAGACAGATAAGAGTAAGAGAAAACAAAAACAAACAATCAAAAAAAAAACAGTGACAGCAACAAACTAGGACATACAATCATACAGACATAAAAGCTAACCAACCTCCTTAAGATGCACTATTCTCTTACACAAACATGAAGTCTTAGCTCCCAAGTTGGAGGTCGGGCAGAGCTGGGTGGGCGAGGCACTGCAGGTCTCTGCCTGGTCATAGGACTCCAGATGATCTCAGCTTCTACTGCAGCTGGGTCCAGCTGGAGGAGGCAGAGTGCAAGACAGCTGGATGTTGTAGGTCAGCGTGTCACATCTGGCTTGGGCCTCCTTTTCTTTCTTTGTTCTTAGGTCCCAAACTAGAGACTGCACAAAGCTGGGTGGGCTCATGGAGCAAAGCAGGTCTCTGCCTGGTCTCGAGCTCCAGCTATTCTCTGGTCCCTGTGGTCAGGGGTCAGTCGGGGCAGGTGGAGTGTGAGATTGCCAGGCATTGCTGGTCAGCATAGTGGTCAGGGTGGCTGGGAGTGGGGTGGTGTAGCCCACAAGGGAGCCCAGAGCTCCATGGGGGGGGAGCTGTAGGCCTCCCTGGGCAGTGGAGGCTTGGGGCAGGGCTGGGTGCTGCAGCCAGGGAGGGAGCCTGGCGTTCTGTGGGTGGCAGCGGCTTGGGGCAAGACGGGGCACTTCAGTCTGGGAGGGGGCCTGGAGCTCCAAGGCATGGACGTCAAGGGCCTCTGCTGGTGTGCAGCAGCAGCTTGAGGTGGGGCTGGGTGCTTCACACAGGGAGGGGGCCCAGAACTCTGAGGGGTGGCACCAAGGGCCTCTGCAGGCTACAGCAGCTTTGGGCCTGATGGGGTGCTTCAGTCAGGGATGGAGCCCATAGCTCTGAGGGGCAGGCACCTAGGGACTCCGTGGGGGACAGTGGCTTGAGGCGGGGCTGGGTGCTTCAGCCAGGGAGGGGTCCCAGAGCTCCAAGGCACGGGTGCAAGGGCTTCTGCAGGCCTTCCCCCACTTTCTATTTTTCTCTTTCTGAGTCTCCAATGTCCATTATGTCATTTTATATGCCTTTGCAGATCCTTAGTTTAGGTTCCACTTATAAGTGAAAACATGCAATGTTTGGTTTTCCATTCCTGCATTATTTCACTTATGATGATAGTCTCTCCAATTCCATTCAAGTTGCTGCAAAAGACATTGTTTTATTTTTTATATAGCTGAATAGTATTATAGATATAGATGACATAGATATAGACATACACATAGACATAGATGATATAGATATATAGATATAGATATAGATATAGATATAGATATAGATTAGATATATATGGGCAGGGACCCAACAAAAAACAGACTTATTTTTTGGAGGGCAGGCCCTGGTAGTACAATCTTCCCTCTCTAGGTAAGTGTTCTAGGAACCCATTGGCATCAGTGTATCAGCTAGCATTGTTATGAGAGACTGTGTTCAGCTTCAGTGAAGTTTTTATTTTTATATTCTTTCAACATGTTTGCCCATTTCATGATGGATGATTTACATGAACAACCTGCCCACACTGTGCTGAGTGTTCAGCAGTTTTGACCAAAAATGGCATGACCTCCATGCCCTACCCTTCCTATTCGCCTGATCATGCTCAATCAACTTTTTTTGTTACCCTGGATGAAAAACTACTCAAAGGGAAACATTTTGCCACTGTGGAAGAGATTTAACAAAAAAACGGCAGAAGTAATAAAAGGCCTCAAAATAGATGAGCACAAAAACTGTTTTGAGCAGTAGAAAAAGCATTGCTATAGATCTAATGCATCAAACGGAGAGTACTTTGAAGGTGACTGGAGTTTAAACATGTAAGAATAAATACTCAATTTTAATAAATATTATATATATTATATTATATATATATATATTATATATATGTATATAATTTTCACTATCTACTGGTCAGTTAATGAGAATTTAGATTGATCCCACATTTTAGTAATTATGAAGTGTGCTGCAATAAACACAGGAGTGCAGGTGTTTTTTTGATATAATAACCTCTGTTCCTTCGGGTAGACACCAAGTAGTGGATTGCTGGATCAAATGGTAGATCTACTTTTAGTCCTTTGAGAAAATCTCCAGATCAATTTCCATAGATCTTGTACTAATTTACACTCCCACCAACAGTGTATAAGCATTCCATTTTCATTGTATCTGTGCCAGCATCTATCATTTTTTAAATTTTATTTTTTTAACAATGGCTGTTCTCACTGGTGTAAGGTAGTATCTCAGTATGTTTCCAATTTGATGGTTAGTGGTGTTGAGTATTTTTTCACGTTTGTTGGCCACTAGTATATCTTCTTTTGAGAGATGTCTGTTCATATCCTTTGCCCACTTTTCAATGGGATTATTTGCTTTTTTCTTGCTGATTTGTTTGAGTTCTTTGTAGATTCTGAATAGTAGTCCATTGTCAGATATGTAGTTTTCAAATATCTTCCCCCATTCTCTAGATTACCTATTTACTCTGCTGATTATTTCTTTTGCTGTGCAGGGAAGATTTTTAGTTTAATCAAGTCCCACTTGCTTATTTTTGTCTGTGTTGCATTTGCTTTTGAGGTTTCAGTCATAAATGTTTTGCCGAGGTCAATGTCCAGAAGAGTTTTTCCTGGGGATTTTCTAGGATTTGTATAGTTTCAGGTCTGACGTTTAAGTCTTTAACCTATTTTCAGTTAATATTTATATTTAGTAAGAGATAAGGATCAAGTTCCATTTTTATGCATGGAGCTACCACTTTTTCCAGGACCATTTGTTGAATAGGATGTCCTTTTCCCAGTATATGTTCTTGTCTGTTTTCTTTTTTTTATATTTATTTCTGTGACAGATTACATAAATTGATTTTCAAATGTTAAACTAACCTCGCATACCTGAGATGAATCTCACTTGGCTGTGGTTTATAATTATATACATTGTTATATTTGATTTGCTAATATTTTGTTGAGGATTTTATGTCTTTTTTAATGTACATATTTTTTTTTATTTTAAGGATGTGGGGTACAATTCAGGATTAAGTATACAAGTGAATATCATACAGGTAAAGTTTGGGCCTCCCTTTGATCCCCAGTTTGCCTGGTTTGAGATCAGGTATACTCATTGATGTTGTGTCCCCAACTCCACCCAGGCAGTATCCCACTACTGCCAATCTCTTTCTTATAGTATTAGGGTAAATGTTCAGGGTCTGCTTATGAGTGAGAACATATGGAACTCTATTGTTTGTTACTATGATAGATCACTGAGTATTATAGACTCTAAATCTATCCAAGTTGCTGTGAAGTCCATATGCTTGTCCTTTTTAATGGCTGTGTAATATTCTATCATGTATATGTACTACATTATTTTTTTTTTAATTTTAAAGATGTGGGGTACAATTCAGGGTTAAACATATAAATGCTCATTATGTAGGCACCTTTTTGGTGAGGTGTGCCACTCCCTCCCCTGGCAGTTTCCCTCAACTGCCAATCTCACCTCCCTCTCCTGGCATTTTCCCACTATCGACAATCCTTTTCTTATAGTATTATGAAAATTGTTCAAGTTCCACTAATGAGTGAGAATGTATGGAACTCTGTTCTCTGTTTCTCTGATAAATCACTGAGTATGATAGACTCTAAATCCATTCAAGTTGCTGTGAAGTCCATGTTTGACCTTAAGACTTCATAATATTCCATTATGTATATGTACCACATTTTTTAAGTCCAGTCTAGTTTCAATGGGCAGCACCATTGGTTCCATGCTTTTGCTATTGTGAATGGTGCTGCAGTAAACATTCATGTGCAGGTATCTTTTTTTGCAGAATGATTTGAATTCCTCCAGGTATAGTCACAGTAAGGGGATTACTGGGAAATATGCCAATTTCTAGTTCATTTAGAAATCACCACACTGTTTTCCATAAAGACTGAACTATTTTGCACTGCCTCCACATCCTCACCAGCATCTGTTGTTGTTTGTTTTATTGATCATGGCCATTCTTACTGGAGTTAGGTGGTATCTCAATGTGGTTTTGATTTGCATTTCTCTGATAATTAGTGAGGTTGAGCATTTCTCTTTTTCTTTATTTTTCTTTCTTTATTTCTTTCTTTTCTTTTTGAGTTGGAGTCTCACTGTGTTGCCCAGGCTGTAGTGCAGTAACATGTCAACAGCCACCCCAGCATCGACCTGCTGGGCTCAGGCAATCCTTCCACAGGACTCAGGCAACACTTCTGCCTCAGCCTTCCAAGTAGCCAGAACTACAAGCACACACAACCATGCCCGGATAACTTTTTCATTTATTGTAGACACATGGTCTCACCGAATGGCCCAGGCAAGTCTCAAACCTGTGGACTCAGGCAATCCGCTTGCCTTGGCCTCCCAAAGTGCTGGGATTACAGGCTTGAGCCACCACGCCCGCCCTAGGTTGACCATTTCTTCATGTGTCTGTTGGCTGTTCACATGTCTTCTTTTGAGAAGTGTCTATTCATGTCTTTTGCCCACTTTTTAATGAGGCTGTTTGTTTTTTTCCATTTCAGCACATTTGAGTTCCTTGTATATCCTGGATGTTAGGCCTTTATCAGATATGCAGTTGGCAAATATTTTTCCCATTCTGTGGGCTGTCTCTCTGCTCTCTTGATGGTTTATTTGGCTTTACAGAAGCTTTTCAGTTTGATGAGGTCCCATTTGTCTATCTCATCTCTTATGGCATGGACACCTAGAGTATTGATGAGGAATTGGTTGCCTATTCCAATTTCTGTAAGAGTGTCTCCTGTGTTTTCTAAGATTCTTATAGTTTGAAGTTTTACATTTATGTCTTCTTTGATCCATTTAGAGTTGTTTTTTGTGTATGGTGATAGGTAAGTGTCCTGTTTCAATCTTTTGCATGTGGTCAGTCAGTTTTTCCAGCATCATTTACTGAATAAGTTCTCCTCTCCCTAGTAGCTATTGCTGAAGTCTTTGTCAAAGATGAGTTGGTTGAGAAATTGAGGGTTTGCTTCCAGACTCTCCATCCTGTTTTTATGTCTATATTACTGAAAGATATTGGTTTATAGTTTTCTGATTTTTTAATGTCTGGCTTTGTTATTAGCATGATGCTGGCTATAAAAAAAATTAGATGTATTTTTCTGCTTCTATATCCTGGAGAAATTCTAGAGAATTTTTATAATTTTTTTAAATGTTTAGTAGTATTTACTATTAGATTCATATGGGCATTGTAACTTCTATTTCGGATGGTTATTATTGATTCAATTTATTTAATAGATACAGGTTCATTCAGGGTGTTCATTTCTTCATGTATAAGTTTTGGCAGATTGTGACTTTCAAAGAATTGATCCATTTCACCTCAGAAAATCTGTAAGCATAGAGTTGTTCGTACTCCTTTATTATCTTTTAATGTCCATGGAATCTGTAGTGATGTCTCTACTTTCATCTCTGATAGTAATTTGTGTCTTCTCTCTTTTTTCTTAGTTAGTCTGTCTAGAGGCTTATTAATTTAATTGATCTGCTTAAGGAATCAGCTTTGACTTTATAGATTTTCCGTAATGATTTCTTGTTTAACTTTCATTGATTCCTGCTCTAATTTTATTTATTTTTTCTACTTTCTTTATAATTAATTTACTCTTCTTTTTTCTATTTTTAAAAGTAGAGGTTTAGATTATTGACTTTAGACCATTTTTTAATATTTGCATCCAGTGCTATAAAATTCCCTCTACTGCTTTTACTGCATACCACAGACTTAGAAAAGTGGCAAAAAACTATAACTCAAAAAGAAAAATACATTTGGAAAATCCCTGGAATTTAAAATACCTAGAAATTAAACACACATGTAAAGAATACATAGCTCAAAGAAGAAATTTCAAGAGAAATTTAAAAATATTTTTTTCCTATTCCTTATATCATTGCTGTCATTCATGTCACTTATACATAAGCATGTATATAATGTTATTATTATTTTAAGCAATGTTTTCACTTAGATCAGTTGAGAATAATACAAATTAAAATTTTAATTTTGTCTTCATTTATTCCTTTTCTGATGCTCTTCCTATCTTAATGTAGATTTAAGCTTTGACCTATATAATTTTTTTTCTCCCTGATATACTTCTTATAACATTTCTTGCAAAGCAAGACTGCTAGTAGCATATTCTCTCAATTTGTGTTGGATTGGAAAAAGTCTTCTTCACTTATTTATTTTATCATGTTTATTTTGCTTTCATTTGACACATAATAATTGCACAAATTTGTAAAGTACAGTGCAATGTTTCAAAACATGTAGACATTGTGTAATCAAATCATAGTAGTTAGCAAATCCATCACTTCAAGCATTTATCTTTTATTTGTGATTAGAACATTAAGAATCCCTTCATCTAATTATTTTGAAATAACCCCTGTAATAGTGTTTACTATAGTAGCCCCACTGTGCTGTTGAACACCAAAAATTATTTATCTTACCTAAATGTAATTTTGTACCAATTGGCTGATCTCTCACCATCGTCTCTTTCCCCTTATACTCCCAGTCTCTGGTAACCACTATTTTACTCTGTATTTCTTTGAGATCAGCTTTTTTAGACTCCCTAAATGAATGATATTGTACAGTTTTTATTTCTCAGTGCCTGGTTTATTCCACTTAATGTTATTCCCTCCATGTTTATGTATGTTGTCACAAATGATAGGACTTCTTTTTTATCGCTAAATAGTATTCTATTTTGTATATATATATCACATTTCCATTATCAATTTTTTTATTGATGAACATGTAGATTGAGTCCATATCATGGCTATTGTGAATAGTGCTACAGTAAGCAGGGAGTGCAGAGATCTCTTTGACATACTGATTCTATTTTCTTTTAATAAGTACTTAGAGTGAAATTGTAGAATCATATGACAGTTCTATTTTTAAATTTTTTGAGAAATCTCCATACTATTTTCTGTAACAACTATACAAATTTACATTCCTTCCCAACAACAGTGTATGTTTCCTTTTCTTCACATCCACACGGCATTTGTCATTTTTTGTGTATTTTTTAACAGCCATTCTAATTGATGTAAGGGGATATTTCATTGTGGTTTTTAGTCACATATTTTTAATAATTAGCAATGTTGAGTATTTTTTTCATGTACCTGCTGGCTATTTGCATGTCTTTTTCTTTTGGAAATATCTATCAAAGTCTTTGACCCTTTAAAAATCATATTGTTTGCTTTATTATTGAGTTGTTTTTATTTCTTATGTTTTGCATATTAACCCCTTCAGATGCATAGTTTGTAAATATTTTCTCCCACTCTACAAGTTGACTCCTTGTTCCCTTGATTATTTTTTTGTTGTATAGAAGCTTTTTTATTTAATGTAATCCCACTCATCTATTTTGCTTTTGCTGCCAGTGCTTTAAATTCTTATTCAAAAAAATCTCTGCTCAGAACAGTCATAAGACATTTTTTCCTATGTTTTCATTTACGAGTTTTAGAGTTTCAGATCTTGCATTTAAGTCTTTAATCTATTTTGATGTTGATTTTTATATGGTGAGAGCTAGGAATCTATTTTCATTTTTCTGCATCTAGTTTTTCCAACACCACTTATCGAAGAGATTATTCTTTCCCCAATATATGTTCTTAGTGCCTTCATTAAAAGCCAGTTGGTTTTAAGTGTGTGGGTTTATTTCTGTGTTCTCTATTCCATTCTTTTGTTCTATGTGTTGTTTTTATGCCAGTACTATGCTGTTTTGGTTACTATAGCTTTGTAGCATATTTTGAGGTCAAATGTTGTAATGCCACCAACTTTGTGCTCAAGATTGCTTTGGCCTTTCAGAGTCTTTCATGGTTCCATATGACTATGGACCCATTTGTGTCAGCTTTCCATTTCTATGGAGCAAGATAAAAGAAAGGGAGAAAAATGCTAGAAAATGCTCCTCTTACATGAGCTTAATAATAGATTTCTCAGTCAAATCTTACTGAGTACATGAGGAGTTGTTCTACTAAGAATGAAGATCAGCAGAGACAAGAACAACATAGATCTACAAAGACTACAGTTATTAAAATATTAATATATTAGTGATATAAAAATGAATGCAATTAAATGACTAAAAAATAAGGTAGGGTTCAGAGGGTCACAAATCAATCAGAGAATTTTAAAATTTATAACACACATTGGTAAAAGATAACATAAAATTCCTAGAAATTAAAAACATAAGAATTGAAACCTAAAATTCATTGGAAGATTTTAAAGGCAGATTACATACAGATGAAGAGAGAATTTTATGAACTGAGAGGTCTGAATAAATTACTCAGTGAGATAACAATAAAATATAAAATAGACATTAAAGGGAGATTAATGAGATGAAATGCCAATATGCATCCAATTGCATTTGCAGAAAAACAGTAATGGAGAGGTAATATTTAGGAAGTTATTAGCTAAGAACTTTTTTGTAACTAGTTAAAGGCACTTGACAATAAAATCACAAAACTTGTAGTATCCCTGGAAGAATAATCAGAAAAATATATATACAGACATCTAAATATGTCATAATAATGAGACAGAATATCAAATTTTCTATAGCAATTAAGAAGGTATGACTCTGTCACAGTGACAGACCAATGAACAATTGCAGTAGGAAAAAGGTTTCAAAATTACACTCACACATAAAGGGAAACCTTATAATTGGCAGAACTATAAAACAATAGAAAAAATCAAGCATGATAGAGATATTAGTAAAATATATGAATATTTTGTATAAACAGTTATTCTATAAAAGAGTAAAAGTACATGGCTGATAAATGTCAAAACAAGCAAAAAGAAATCAACCTTAGTAATTATCAGGGAAATTACCAACTGACTACTATTGATGAAGATAAAAGGCAATGGAAACTCCCAGACATGGTTAATGGCAGTTTAAATTGGTACAATTTAGGAAAATAATTTAGCATTGCCCACCAAATTGTAACATACTTGTGTAGTGTGACTTGGGTAAACATGCATTATGCTATGTCCAGTTCACTCATTTCCTTAATCATCAGCATTATTTCTTTCAGTTATCATTCTATTTATTACCCAACAATTTTACTCCTGGATGTATTTACCTGGAAAAAGTTATTGTGCATCTGCACTGAGACAACAATATGAGAATTCTTTTGGTAGCATTATTTGAAATAGCAAAACTTGAAATCAAACTAAATATCCAATAAAATGTATAAGTGAAAGGGGATACATTTTTTATACTAGAAAACTATGTCAAAAGAAAAATAAAATGCATACATCTCCACCTGCAGTGTGGATGGGTTAAAAAAAAACGTGTTTAATGAAAGAAGCAGGTGACTGAAGAATGCATACGGTATGGGTCTATTAATATGAAGTGTAAACACAGGTAAATCTGTACAATACGCTATTAACATATAGCAAAATCATGAACAAAAGCAAGATAATGATTCACATAAAACTGAAACTAGTGATTACTTCCAGTGAGCAAGAAGGGGAATTTAAGAAAAAGAGTATGCTGAACATTTCAAATGTGCTGGTTTCTCTCTTGAGATAGTAATAAAAACAGTATAAACTCATTAAAAGGTATGCTATAGTTCATATTTAGAATCATCATTAAACTCTAAAAATTTGATTAAAAATATATTATTGATTTTTTTACAAGTAATAACTTTATTTCTGTCTCTTTTTCAGTTAAGGTGATAATGGTTTTCCTATTGATTTTAATGGCTTTTTTGTGTACCTTGGATAATAATCTTTCCTCTATAAAATGTGTTAGAAATAATCTCCTCTAGCTTATTGTTAGCAGAAAAATAATTTTATAAATATAATTTTCTTTCCTTAGTCCCATACCTCCTATTACAGTATCCAATTTAGAAGTTTGAATTTTTTTCTGTTTCATCATTCAGAGAAGTGCCGGTTTAGTTTCCAGTATATGATACTTATTACTTGGAGCTGATTGGCACTTTTTTGTTACATCTTCGCCTACTGGACTCAAGGACCATTGGTGGCTTACATGGAAAAGCCTTTTGCGAATAATCAGAGAACTGTCTTTTCTTAGAAACAGCAAATTAAAGCCCAGGGATAGGATATGGCTTCTTCTACATGCTACAGCCAGTGAGCCTCAGAGCTGAAAATGAGCACAAGTCCTCTTGGCGCCAAGTCAATCCAGTGTACCATTCACAAGAAGAGCTTCCAATGACCCAACTTCTTTGCTTGTACAAGATAAAAATGCATGCATATGTAATTTTAAATGGCCAAGTAAAATAACTCTGTGCACGATACTCTTGAGATGTAAATAGCTGCATGGCATATTGATGTTAGGAAACACGAAGCCAGGCATAATTGCTAATTACTCATTGATGATAAACAAGCTTGGGAAAATGTATTTGGACAGAGCTTCTAGCTGAAAGTTAAGACTTGGCCACCAAAGAGAGGAAAATAGCAGGGACTAGTATGTTGTAATGAAACAAACCACATGGTCCCACCAAACGCATGCTGCACTAGGCTGCATTAATCGTTCCTATAGCTTTAATTTGAGTGGCTACCTTGGACTATCAAGGTAATAGGTAGTGGAAGAAATTATATATTACATCCAATTGTCACGTTGTGCAGCACTTCGGCACAGGCTTTCTTAGAATTTTAATAGAGTGACCTGAATGACTTGCCAGCTAATATAAAATCAGCCTCCTAACTACTTTCTTTACTGCCGTCTGGACGACCTCAACTGATAAGCTCTTATGACCTTTCTCAATTTAATTCAATTTGTTAGACATTTTAAATTGAATTTTTTTATACTAATTAATGGTAAATGAGGGATTCCCCCAACCAACCACTCCTCCCTCTTTCTTCCAGGAAAGACTACAATAGCTGGATTGAAATATAGCTAGCTAAAATTGCGTAAATGTTGGAGGCATGCAATTTCACAGTGTAAAACATTTCCCAAATTTGTTGGTTAGTGGTGAGAAATTAAAACAAATTTTGAGGTTATTCTTTTCCTTGATGAAAGATTGCATTTTGTGGTTAATAATATGGCTTTTGAGGGTTAGATAAGCATGGGTTTAAGTCTTGGTTTAGCTACTTATAAATTGTTTTCTAAGCAGACAAATTGTTCAACCTCTTGGAATAAAGTTTCTTTAACATGAAAATGAGAGTCTTAATGCCAATCTCATATAACGATTATAAAAATTAAATGAGAAAACGTACAAATGCACTTAGGACAGTGTTTGGCACATGGAAGTGCTTGATAACTGGCTCATATTCCTGTTTTCCACTGTTATGTCCCATCAGAATCTGTTTCCCAGAATCTGCATCTTCCTCTGTCCCAAGGTTCTTTCTTTCAGCCAGATGTTCTAAGGTAACATTTGGCTTAATGAGCCAGCTTGGGATAGGTTCCTGTGCAAACAGAAATCATATAGCAATCTTGAGTTTTACAGAGGTAAAGATTTGTGTAGTTTTGCAGTTCTCTGCTCTGGATGCTTTGAACACCTGGAAGCATCATTAAGACAAAGTCACTGTCCCAGGGCTTCCAATGCCATTTCTTTTTCCACAATTAAACTGAGTGATCATATGTATCATTAGCTGGGGTTACCAGAGTGACCGCAGGCCTGAGTTACAATAACCATAAATAATTGAGGGATGTCTAACAATTGTCCTTAGCCTGGCGATTATGGTTGGTTTACCCAGTTTCATACTTGGGAACAATTCTAAATCTAACAAGACTGCTTGGCACAGAGGCAAGCTATCACCTGTTTGATGCCAGGCTAAAGAAAGCTGGTCACTCTGTTGCTGAGGGAGAACAATTAGCAAAGTATCATGTTTGTACATAGCCTCTTTTGCTAGCCTAATGAATCTATCCTGATTAGAAGATTGAATTGTAAGCCTTCCTCCCCTACAGGAAATATAAGACTTTTGAAATCCCCAAATTGTTGATTATTCATGATCATAAAAACACAGTTTTGATGGAAAAAGGTATGTAGAAAAGTAATTCTTAAATTAGTTAAAGCTTATTTTTATTCTCCATATCCACCTATTTGTCTTAAATCACACAGTGAAAAGGGGAAATGTGTGAGATGAAAGGTATTACCACCAGCATCATCTGCTTTCTAAACTCCCTCATCATCTTTTTTCTTCACTGAGCTCAAATGCCCCCACACAGCACTCTATTTTCCCCTCTTTCTCCAACCCACTTCTTCATATAATTTGGATGTCCTTTCCAAATCTCATGTTGAAATGTGATCCCTGGTATCAGAGGTGGGGCCTATTTGGAGGTGTGTGGGTCAGGAAAATGTATCCACATGAATGGTTTGGTGTCCTACTCAGGGTAACGTGAGTTCTCTCTCAGTTCATAAGATTTGGTTGTTTACCATCTCCTCCCTCACTTGTTTCCCTTCTTGCCACGTGACACACTATCTCCCCTTTCCTTCCCCTGTGAGTACAAGCTTCCTGAGGCCTCACCAGAAGCTGAGCAGGGCCCCGCATCATAGAGAACCATGAGCCAAATAAACCTCTTTTCTGCATATATTTATTACCTAGTCTTGGGCATTTTTTATAGTAACACAAAACAGACTAATGAGAGATTTTCAAATGCCATTCTTCACTTAAGCACTTCTTTCTACTAAGCCCAATGAATAACTCGAACACTAGCAAGCCAGTGCTATTGGTGTCTCAGTTTTCTTTACTAAAAATAGTAGATACATAAACTTCTTAATTCCGTATTGCACTTAATGGAATTCCTGTCTCAAAGATTTTAACAGTTATCTCTTCTGCAACACAAGTTACAGAAATGCCCCCTGCTCTGCCAGCTCAGGCGTCATTATTTGGGAAATATTACATCTCAACATTTTCTTTTTTCTAGCTGTTTGCTTTTTTCATTATTTGCAGTTCAGCAGCTATTAAGATCCAATGCTGTGGAAAACAACAATAACAACAAAAGAGTCGCTTAATAACTAAACTTAAAAACCAAACTAGTCAGCAGCGAACAATGCCTTGTCAACATTTCTAAATGGAGCAGAAAGAAGGCAAGCCAAGAAGACAGAGAGAGGGCAAAAGAGAGAAAGGGACACATCCTGATGGATGAACATGCATAAGTGCTTCAGATAATGGCTAAGAGGTAGCGTCTGCAGCACATTAAAGAGGGGGGAGGGGAGTGCAGTGATACAGGCACACCTGGACCTTGGTGAAATGCTGAAGTCAACAGCATCTCTCTGGGGTGTCCTTTTGAATCCCCCCCACACACACACACTTCAGTACTCTTTTCTTGCCTCCTGTTCCCACAGAGGTCTGCCCTCAGATAAATGAAGTAAATCCCCCAGCTGATGAGAGCTTAATACGTCCTCCCTCCCCAAGGTATTTACAGAGACAGCAGAGACTCTCGGAATTCCCAAAGCCTTCACGCTCCAAAGTAAAACACAACAGATTTCAAGGAGGAGGAGATATTTTGAGACTGAAGAGCTTTCCAGTCGCCATCAAATCACTCCCTACAGGCATCTGTTTGATAGATAATATATTCTTAAATGGGCTTTCTTTGGTGTTTTATATCTTAAGAGAAAAGGGCAGAATTGTGACTCTCTGTGATGTCAGTTCCAGGATGAGGACCGACTCTCCAAGTCTCTCTGAAAAGAGAAAAAAGCAAAACAAAATCTTCTTTTGGCTTACTTTCAGAGCTCTGATCAGATTGACTGTGCCAAGCAGACAGACAATCCACAAACTGCAACGAATAACAGCCATCTCTTTTTCTAGTCAGTTATTCACTATCACTCAAGGCACATGATTAGAAATTGCAATTTCTTTGAAATAACAAGGGTGTAGTCAAACTGCAGCTCCTCACCATGTTGAACAGAACAAGTACCTTGGGCTGAGCTTGGTTCTCCACCAATAGCCTACAATTATTAAATCAATGCTGGACTAAAAGCTTGTGGGAATAATTGTCCCATATGGTGTTTTGTTGATCTACTGACAGTAAGAAATATAATTCAGTCTCCTTAGTCATTTTTTGTAAACAAGACCACACTGACAGGTTTGCCCAATTTTTTGCTCCTCCTAAGATGAATTTCTGAAAAAATTGTCACCATTTTTGTGTCATTTCCCAAATATTCTACCAATTGAAAAGCACCACCTCTAAAAACCATCCTCAAAACTTAGCCCTAGCAGGACTCCTCGCCTACATTCTCACTTGGACTTTGTCTATGACCTTTGTCAGGAAGGCCCTTTACTGGCTTTCTGTAGTTGATTCTGCCTACGTGACATCTAACATGGATATTTAATGAGGATAGTGAACATTTCATTCCCAAAAGCCACTCATATTTTCCTGAGTAAGTAGAATTATATGATTCCATTTATATAAATTTCTTGAACAGGCAAAAGGAGCCTCTAATGGGAAAAAAGTTCAAGAATGGTTGTTTCTGGGGATGGGATGAGGAAGAACTGGGAAGGATATTGAGGAAGCATTCTAGGGTAGTGATCATATTCCATGTTTTGTAAGAGTTTAAGTTACATAGACTTATGCTGTTGTCAAAACTCAGTGAATGTACATTTAAGATCTATGCATTTTGTTTATATGTGAAATAAAAAAGAAAATGAGAGAGCAGTCAAGTGGTTTCTATCCCTCCAAAGCTGTTTGTTCCTCAGCAATTCTCAGTCAGTGACAGTGATTGGTATGGGCTGACCTTCTGAGATCTTTCCTAGACTTCTAGGGACCATGGGGAAGCTTCTTCATGGGTGTTTGAAACCATAAATTTATGCCCAAAAAGTAAATAAACAATACTTGGGAATCAGAAACTTGCTTTTGAAAGCCACATATCTTGCCATTCACTCCATCCTCTGGGCTGCTATCTCTGCCATAAATCCTAGCTCTGGGAACCCAGGACATCTGACTTTCCTTGGAGCACCCCTTGGAAACTCAGGATATTTGAACAGCTCACACCTCAGGTAAGCCTCTTAGAGTGACTGTTCCAAGCTTCTATTATAAAACAAATCACAATTCAAAGTCCCAGCTCTACCTTACAAAGCCAGAAAACATGGCCACACAGTTAAGTGACTCTCCAACTCACTTTTGGTAACCACAGCACATTGTTTTTCTGACTCCCAACAGTCTGGTTTAAAAGACTTTGTTATCCTATTAGGGACCTTTTGATAACAGTCAAAGCAGGTCAACAGCCTTGAAAGTTTCCATTAATTTTTTTTTTTATGTTAGGAAAGTTTGTGTAGGAAAGTAATACGCAATTTCTACATTTCTGCCCCATAGCACAGATCCTTCTAAACAACTTTTAATATCCCTTTCAAAAATCCCTTCAAAACCATTTTTAATAATTTTTTGTGGTTAGAATGTTATATTATGATATTATCACACACACACACACACGCATACTCACTCAGTCTCCACTTTAGCCCTTGCCACAGACCTCCTAAAATCCTTGCAATTTCCTGAGTGATAGGGGTACCAAGTGCAATATATATACATATACACATACATATATCACATATATATGTGTATATGTATACATACACACACACACACACACACACACACATATATATTTTTTAAACATACAGACTTTGACCTGAGTTCCTGACACAGAGTGCCTAATCCCTTGGAATTGTCTAGGTTATAGGAGTGTCTAGTGTTCTGATGAGGAAACTCTTAGTGGGTCCCTAGATAGGTCTGGTCCCCAGAAAGACAAAGCTATGACTGGAAGCTTGAAACTTTCAGCTACACTCTCCCATCCTCCAGGAACGAGAAAGGTTCTATTGATAGTTAATAATTACTCATGCCTATGTAATGAAGCTACCATGAAAATCCTTGAACACAGGAAAATTTTAAATGTAAAAATCTGAAAGTCTAGAGAGCTTCCAAGTTGCTGAACATATGAAAGGTAGCACGTCTAGAGAGGTCACGGAAGCTCATATCATCTCACTGGGTTCCTTGGCGCCCATGATCTGCATGTTCCAGGTAAAGTTCAGAAAACTTGGCTTGACCTCTCTACATTCCTTCTTCTTTTCATCACCATCTTGGCTCCTCACCGAGGAACCTGAGGTTCTACTGTCTCTACACTGCTTTTAGCTTCATGCCAGTTTTTTCTGACTGACCTGAAAAACTTGTATCAGCAGATGGAGGTAAAGAATCAGTGTCTCTCTTTTTACTGTTGGACCATTGTTAGGGTAATGCCATAGGGCAAATTCTGCTGGTGGGTGGGGTCAGCTGAAGGCAGGGGCTTTAGGGTGATGGTGTCACCCTCCAGTTCAATTTTCTTGTAGCCCAAGAGCAGATGGATGGCATTACCTCATTGTGTTTCTGTATTTCTGGTCCATCAATGAGTCTTGCATATCTTACCCCTTGTAATCCAGAGACAACATTAATTTATTTTCCTGGGAGTCTCATAGTAAGGGCCAAATTCACCCCTGCAGAATTCTCCTTGCTACTGGTCTTCAGGAGCCAGCAATTGCCAATATGGGTCGTTTTTAGCAGAGAAGGCTCAGAGGCCATGCAGCATGTTGGACTTACTGCAGGTCTTGAAGGCAAGGTGTCCTGAGGTCAGTCTAAAATTGAGGAAAGCTGATGAGAAGTTTGGTCCAAATTTCCTTAAAAGAAAATGAGACCCAGAGTCCACCAGATGAACTGATCATTTTAATGGTTTCAAAATACAATATCTGACAAAAATAAGATTTTTAAAAAATCAAACTAGATTTTTTTAAGTGAGAAAAAGAAAAAAGAAGAAGGGGGAGAAAGTAAAAAAATGACAAAGAAAACTGACAAAAATCCAAGGAGGGAACAAATTAATTTTGATCAAGACTTTCAGGTCATCAAAAACCAACTTCCTGAGCTAGAAGGACAGAAAACTAAGCCCTGCCCAGCCAGACATGTATATGTAGTAGGTGCTTGGGATTCCATAACAATAACTCCTTATGAGGTCATAGCAAGAAATTGACTTATCATGACTGGCATTAATTCACACTGTGTTTGTCTCGCTTTCTGGTCTCAAGAATATGTTACTTCTTAAAAAAAAATAAAGGAGATCCAGAAGAAATTTTAGTTTATATGGGTCATGGTGACTGGTATTTACCCTATTACAAATTAAAATCTGTATAATGATCTGTTAAATGATCAATAAAAACAAGCCATGGAGGCAGTTCAGTGAAGAGAGAGATCCACTTTGGCTAAAAATGTTTGAGAAAGCCTTTTGAAGGAACTGTGTCTCATGGCAGGGTTTGAATAGTGGATAAAATGTGATTAGGCAAAACAAGTACAAAAGGTATTTGAGGCAAAGTCTTAGAAAGACACAGATTAAGAGAGTGGTGCATGCAAGATTGTGAAAGAAAGAAATTCCTGAAGCTTGAAGTCTAGAGTAAGACTGGGGAATGATATAAAATAGGGTTAGGAAGGTGACTTGAAGTTTGATTATAGAGTAGTTTTGTGTTCTTCAGAATAGGATATTGGTTACATACACATTTCTTAAAGGCAGACTGCCCTTGGTTCACACCCAAACACCCACACTTGATAGCTATGTTACTTTGGGCAAGTAGTCACAGTAAGTGACCGTGTAAGGTTGTTGTGGGATTGCATGTAATATAACTATAGAAATGACTGAAACATTGTAAGCACTTGATAAAGTTTGGTTAATATCATTAATACTGAGCAGTGAAGAGAAAACTTGCAATGAAATGACCATTTTGTCTTCTACATCTTAAGTCTTGCTGGGCTTACTGTCAACTGAAACATTCTACTTTTTTTTTTCACAAAATTCATAGCATTGTCTTTGTTTATTGAGCGAATAATTTTCATAATTAGGTAATGCTATTTGCCATGCTTATTATAAAAGAAGATTCTAGACAGTAGCCATTTATGTTTTATTTTTCCATGGATGTTTAAAGCTAAAATTCATAAGTGTTTGCTGTGCATTAGGCATGGTTCCATGTAAGTTTCATGTGATCTTCACAACAACCTCACAAGCTGTAAGATTTGCTCTAATAACTCAAACTATGCAAGTTCCAACAATGTTCAGTGTTATCTAAAAATGTGAGCAGCAGAGAGAGCAGTGGTCTGAACTCACAGACTTTTATTTTCTAGTATCTGTTTCTCAGACTGGAGGATCTGAAGAACTCAGCAATTCACATCTTCATTTTAGGGATGAGTAAACAGATTCATGAACTTACCCAATATCATGCAAGTCAAGTGTTCTTTCCACTTCCTTGCTTTGCGGTGGAATGTATTTGAGGACTTACATATGAAGAGGTTTTATCTAGTGTTTGGAGATAACAGCACTTTAATGAGGTCAATGAAGCCTCCATTAAAAAGACTTGTCTCAAGGGATGCTAGAACCCTGAACAGCATTATGTCTCTTCTGTCTTCTTCCCGACGGCTCCTTAATCCCTCTTAATTCCCTCCCGTCCCTATGTGTTCCCCACCTAAACTTCATCACTACTTCACCAAACTTGTCACTCAATTTTAAATATTTATTTCCAAAATCTTACATTCATATACATTTACTGAGAAAAAAATCATATGACCATAAATTATTTTAGTTATTTTGAAAAATCATGCTAAAGATGACAAAGCTTTGGAAATAGAGTTTAGTCTAGAATCTCTTCCCAACTGATTTTAGAAAAGTGACAGTATAGTTATAGATGGTTGTTAGAATAATCCTTTAAATAAATATTCTTGATTCTTCCTGACTTTCTTAAAGATGTAGCTCTTCTTAAAATAATACCCAACAATTATCTTAGCAACTTTTAAAAGTTAAACTGTAAAGTCCAGAAAGACTCTGAGGAATTCATCCAACCAATTCTGCCCCACCAGGAAGATGTCATAAAGTAATTTTTATTAGATCATAGAGTCAATAACCTTGATTGTGGAAGGTGTCTCTCTTAGCTTGTATGATCCCCAACCCAGAAAGTGAGACACAGCCTTGTGTGAGGATGGTGTATGGGGAATGAGGAAGAGAGGAATAAGACATGAAAGGAGGAATAGTCAATAAAAGGTATGATAAGTTGGCCACCACAGGGCCACTGTTCAGTCTCAGTTCTGCAGGAGTTTTGGCATAGCCTCATGATTTCATTCACAGTCATCTTCCATAGGATGAAAGGAAACTTCTAGGTTGTGCATGCTGAGTTCCAGGTAGAGTCACGCAAGCATGTTCTGGTATAAGCATGGCCCCACAGCAGAAGCAGAAAGGTTTGAAGTACGGCCCCAGGGAGGTATACCTGCGTGAAGCTGATCAAAGCCTGTGAGTCCCTATCACAGAGGCTGGACTCAGAATTGAGACCAAGAGGATTTGGAGTGGGACTCAAACAGAGTGTGATATAGGATAATCTAGCTGAACCTGATATTTAATGAGTGAGGAAACTGTGGACCGAAGCACAGATTCTATAGATAATTGGAGATGGCAAGAAGAGCCAGAATTGTGTGAATAACTCCTAAGTAGGAATATCTGTTGCCTTTTTTCTTCTGATTGGCAAAACAATAATTTTCACAAGCTTGTCTTTACTGTGTTCTTTTTTCATCTAAATGTATTAAACACAACTTACAATTTTTCTGGAGATACAGCAAAAGTTGGTTTTGCTCATACATGGAGACCACAATCTGCTCCACAGTCTGAAGAAAGGACTCTCAGGCCTTCCTACAAAAATGACCCCTAACAACTCTACCTTCCAGCAAAGGGCATGGGTTTGAGGGCAAGGCTGTGCAGATTCAGCTTCTAGTTCTACTTAACTAGGGGACTTGGGTCAAGGTACTTCATTTCTATAAGTTTCAGATTTCTCCTCTGTAAAACCTGAAAGACTGATGTGAGGATTCAATAAAATATCACATATCAAGTATGCAAGACTATGGCTAGAAAGACTTCACAAATTCTGACTATGGATATAAATGACCTCAAGCAACTTGACTAGGCCAAGACTAAAATTTCAATATTTGTTCCACTGCCAATAAGATTACAAGCAATCACCTTGTAATTCTGTAGAAGGTCACCTACAATATGATCCTCAGATACATTTCCAATCTTACTTACATCCCCTCACTTGAATTATTACAGTTACTACACTGTTAAATTCAATTAATGCCTGAAGCACCACTATCTAACTATACTTTTCGTGCTCCCATTTTCCTGATGTGTTCTTCCTCTTCTACTTAGAATGCTCTCTGGTTGTTCTCTCTGGCAGTTTAGGTCCTACTCATCTCAATTTTCCCCCAAACAATCTGCATCTCACTGACTGGCTATATCCTGTGGACTGGCTCAGCACAGGGACATCATAGATACACGTACTCTGAATGAGCTGAGTGATGGAGTGCTCCTTGAGCGTTGCAGTGTTTCATAGCTTTGGATGACATCAGTTAAGCAGTAGAAAAGCAGGATCAAGCCATCCTTTCCACTAACCTTCACTGATCTCCTACAACACGCAAAGAACTGAGAAAGGCTCTGGGGATACAGCAGTGAGCACAACAGACATGCTCTCTGACCCTAGGGCACTTGTAATAAACTAACAGGACAGATGATCAATAGTTGTTTTAAAACAAATCCAAGTTTACTATTGTAGTAAGTGCAAGAAAGGAAGAGCATAGCATTGCAATAGCAGAAAGCTGGAAATAGAGGATGGATTTAGTTTATTCATGGAAGACATTGAACATGAGGTCTGAAACATAACTTCAAGGGGCACTGGGAAGAATCAAAAAGATAAAATGGCTCCAGGAAAGTAACAGTACATTTACAAGACTGCATGAGTGGAGGGACCTTGTTCTGAGGAGCAGTTAAAGAAAACCCACTGGGACCCATTGAGGGGGTGCAAGAAATTCAAAATAAAAACAATGTGCTTGATAAGACCCTGCAATGATCTGAATAACCATTCTAACAACACATTTTTCATACAATATACCTACCAAGTCTACTATTATGTGCAAGATAACCGTATTTTATTTCAGTGTGCTAAGCTCATCTCTGGCAAGATCATGAATATTCATTCAATTGGCATCTTTGGGTGGAGCGCTTTCCCAAGAGCTTGCAATCACGACAGGTGTAGTTTTAAAGTATTAACAATTCTGGCTTATTGGAACATCTTACATTTATACATTTATATACATATATATTAAAGCTTCTAGTTCCTACCTCAAGCATAAGTATGTATGTGTATATATATCTATATATATGGAGAGAGAGAATATTTAGAATGTATATATGAATATATATATATTCATGTATATTCATGCTTGAGGTAGAAGCTAGAAACTTTAAGACTTGAAGGACATTTTATTTTTTGAAGTACATATGGAGATAGCCTATTTAAGAACTCATCTAATAAAATTCTTACAGAAATTTGGCATACCAACTGTAATTTTAAAAAAACAAGGCTTGCAGATGGGTACACATCTTGTTAATGGCAAAACTGGAGTGAAAACTAGACCTCAAGACTGTTCTGGAAACTTGCAAATCTCTGGCCACCTAAATGACAGTCTATAAAAGCTGCAGTTACCCAACTAGAACCACTGGAATGAGGAACCCAAGCAAAATTGTGAACACCTAACCCCACTGTATATGTTTCTTAGGGCAACAATTTTTGCTGCCAAATACACACACACGCACACACACACGCACACACGCACACACGCACATAGACACTAACCTCTGCACTAATGTGATCAAAACCTTCCTCTCTTGCCTGAGAAAGCATATCATAACCCATAAGACTTAATGGTGTTATAACACGCATGACCTTGAATCCAATCTAATATACTTAAAGAGTAAATTAATTAAAAATATGTTGCCCATTATCAGTGGCAAGTAACCCATGCCGCATCTCACAATACACTGTTGTGTCCAGCAAGTTCAGTGGAGAACTTCTATTTTACAGACAAGCCTCACTTTTTCCTTTTCCTTCCTTCTCCTCAGATCCCTTCTTTCTGTATTCCGCCTCTGCAGAAGATTCTATCTTTTGGTTATGGGTGCCGAAGATCATGGGAAAGACAAGGAAGAGTCAGGTGTTCACACAAATGCTTACTTTCCTCTTAGAGATGAACATACAGGTACCAGCTAGACAGAGTGGGAGAAGCAAGTCATCTGAAGTCTTGGGAGATGTGAATGTTTGCTCATACAACAGTACATGCACACACACACACACACACACACACACACACACACACACACACACACGCAGAAACTGATAACAGCTCTAAATTACTCTTCATCTACCCACCTTTCTAGTAAGGGAGCTCATTTGAGAAACCCTTTTAAAGCATTGAAAAGGTAAACCAGGGGGCAGGCAGTCGGGAGAAGTTTATTTTGAGGATTGGTTTAATTTATGGGGTTTATTTGTATCCTCTATCGTTCAGTGGGAAACCTTGTAAATGATGTTTGCATGCACTAAGCTGTGATAACTGAACTGATGAGTTAAAGACTTGACTGAACATTTAATGTTGCTTATTAAATAATTATGACGAGGTTTGATGAATGGCTCTGATTCCCCGAACTTCCAACTGAGATTTTCAGCATGAGTTTCATTAGGCAGACGTGGATGGAGCCTGCTGCAGCCCAGCTGCAGATGAGCTAGCAAAACATTTGAACTGGAAACCTTCAAATGTGAGTAATTCCACTGTCTTGGTCTATCTTTTGGGGTCTCCAAACTAGTATACTTCATTTTCATTTGATGATGAAGTAGAGACAAATTATCCTATATCTATGGGACTTTCTAAAGTATCATTGCAAGATATTTCCATATGTACGTGCTGAAAAATTAATCTGTATTCTCTGTAACAGGAAAAATTTCAACTTAAAAATAAAAGTTTTATTCTGAGATGCTGCTCACCTTCTTTCTAGGATACCAGAGTGATGCGTGTCCTATGCAGGTGAGAGATGAAAAACACTGCAATTTATTGAAGCCAGTGAACTTGTTCAGCATCTGAGTCAAGCTCATCTGTTGTGATGACACACGTCATCCACTTTTGAAATGTCTCCCTGTAACCGTTTAAGGGCTTATTAAACCATCCAACAACATAATTTCTTTTTTCTTTTTTCTTTTTCTTTTTTTTTTTAAGTTGTAGTCTCACTCCACCACCCAAGCTGTAGTGCAATAGCACTTTCATGGCCACCCTAGCGTCAACCTGCCGGGCTCCGGCGATCCTTTCGCCTCAGCCTTCCAAGTAGCCAGAACTACAGGCACACGTTAGCATGCCCAGCTAATTTTTTATTTCTTATAGAGATGAGGTCTCGTCAAGTTGCCTGGGCTGGTCTTGAACCCGCGGGCTCAAGCAATCCACTCACTTGGCCTACCAAAGTGCTGAGATTACAGGCTGAGCCACTGAGCCCAGCCAAAATTATTTCAAATAAAAAAGTATAGCATACCTGAGATTTTTGTCCTATATCTCAAATCTTTTAAGTAGCTGTGTCTAATTTTTTTCAAGTTGGTGTCTCACTCTGTAGCCCAGGCTCGAGTGCTGTGGTACAATCATGGCTCATCACAACCCCAACCTCTTGAGCTCAGTCAATCCTTTCACCTCAGCCTCCCAAAGTAGTTGAGACTACAGGTGCACACCACCATGACCAGCTAACTTTTTTATTTTTATTTTTTTTGCAGAGATGGGGGTTATGTCACTCAGGCTAGTATTGAACTCCTGGCCTCAAAGAGTCCTCTCGACTTGGCCTCTCAAAGTACTGGAATTACAGGCATGAGTCACTGCACTCAGCCCTACTGTGTCTGTTTTTGATGGCAAATTCCATTTATGTGTCTATAGGCAGTTCACATTTATAGTTTCTTTGCTGATGTTTTTTTTTAAAAAAAATAAAGACATTAAGCCAGGCTCGGTGGCTCAGCCTGTAATCCCGTGCCTTTGGGAGGCTGAGGTGAGTGGATTGCCTGAGCCCGCGGGTTCGAGACCCGCCTGGGCAGCAAGACCTCATCTCTACAATAAATCAAAAAATCAGTCAGGTGTGGTAGCGCATGCCTGTAATTCCAGCTACTTGGAAGGCTGAGGTGGAAGGATCGCCGGAGCCCAGCAGGTCGAGGCTGCGGTGACCGGGAGCGGCCACTGCACTCCAGTCTGGGCAACAGAGTGAGACTCCAACTCAAAAAAAAAGTAAAATAAATAAATAAATAAATAAAGACATTATGAAAATTTACTCCATAATCAAAAAAGAAAGTAGTCTGTAGGTGGAGTGAAAGGAGACCTGGGATTTGAGAGAGGTGAACTTCACTCAAAGAAAAAGAGCAGAAGGTGGTGGTTAAGGGCTTGGAATTCAAATCACTGCTTATATCTAAATCCCAGTTCTACCTCCACTGGCTGTACAACGAAACACAGACCTGACAGCGGGGTCTCTGGTTTCTAGTTTCGCCTTTCTAAGTGACTAAAACTGCATCTGGAAAGTCACTGAAATTCTTTGGCTCATTTACCTTATCTGAAAAATAATGAAAATATTGCACCCTTTGCATGCTCATATTAAAAATTATTTGATGAATTAGCAAGGTGTTCTTGAGAATGAAAGTCATTTGTAATTACTTGAGACTATTCAATGGGTCTATTAAAAAGTGAGATATTTTGGCAAAATTAATTTAAATATTTTAATGCAGAATCTCCATATGCACTTTTGTTGACAATTTGATGGACTTTTAGTGGTCTTATTCTGAATTTCTCTTACAAAAAAAAAGGCAGCTAATCAATTTATTTTTATGTTAATCCGAAGATAGCTTGAAAGCCTTTAGTAAACAGTGGGGCCAGGCATGGTGGTTCAAGCCTGTAACCCCAGCACTTTGGGAGACTGAGGTGAGGGGATTGCCTGAGCCCATGGGTTCAAGAACAGCCTGGGCAACTTGGTGAGATCTCATCTCTACAATAAATCAAAATAATTAACTGGGAGTGGTAGTGTGTGCCTGCAGTTCTGGTTACTTGGAAGACTGAGGTGAAGGATCGCCTCAGTCCAGCATGTCAATGCTGGGTTGACTGAGAGCATGCCACTGCACTCCAGCCTGGGTGATGGAGTGGGACTCTAACTAAAAAAAAAGAATAAATGATGGAGAAGCAGTAGGAATCACAACTGACAATGTCTCCTAATACGACAATGGTTTAATCCTAATATGAAGCCATTTTTCTTGGACTCATTCCTGATGGGGATTGTTTTTTGTTTATTTGATTTTTAAGGGAGGGAAGAATATGGCATGTTCAGTTAAGGGTTATTAACAAAAAATCTTAGTACACTTTACAAACCACCTGAAAACTAGATCTTAATAGTATGTGGAAAGCAATTAACAAATACTTGTGATTAGTTAGAATAATTAGGACTTGGACATATCTTTTGGGGGGGTACACAATTCAACCCACTACAGTATACTTATTTTACAAAAAAATTATGCTCAGGTATTATAATTATTTTTGAAGATAGCGTAATAATGCATAAAAATTTGTTCTCTTGTTATATAAATAACTACCTTATAGCCTTGATTTTGACTTTTGACTCATAAGACTCTTTTCTATGTCTACCAGAATCATTATCCATGCCTATATATTAGTCTCCAATATCCTTTTGTATTTTGTACTTATTATTCATTTTTATGTGTCACAAATGAATAATTCTTTGCTGTTTTGAAGAGTGGTCCTGGCAGGAACTTATTTATCATACTCTGGTTGCATTTCTTTCTATCCATAAAAAACACACAGTAGAAATATCACACACACATACACAAGCGCGCGCGCACACACACACACACACACACACACACACACACACAAATAGCAGTGTCTACACATGTAAATTAGTTTGGAAGTTGGTCTAATGTAATTAAACTACTAATTTGAATGCTATAATAAATGTCATAATATACTGTTCCTAAACCCCTGATAGTTTAAATTCAACAAGTTAGTACCAAATATAAAATGTAGACTCCCTGCTCCCAAAGTTGATCTGAAAAATGTTTTATAATTTTAACTAATATCAAATCAAGGTGGAAATGGAGACAAAAAATATCAAAAGTGGGACAATATTGCATCATAAGTGAACAAATAATGCAGTTGACTTGGATTAAACTTACAGCAACAGTAATAAAAATCTTGTCCAATATTACTGTGTGTCAACCACATCAACATAACAGCAAAAAGATCAAGAACAAGGCGGGTGAGTCATGAGGTCATTGAGATTTCTTAAAGTCCTGAGTCAGACTGCCTTTGTGGAAAGTTGGCCAGCAATGCCTTTGAAGAAAGAAAGCCATCAATCTTACAAAATACCAAGGCAATGATTAGTGAAAACAAGTCAAACGTCCATCCTCTTCTCCCACATTCCACTAACCCCAAATAAGCTGAGCAGATTGCTTTAAAAGAGTCACATAAACCAAAAATTCTCCCACAAAGTTCTTATCTGTGAGTTAAGAAACATTGTCAGAAGTAGTTGGACACAAAATGAGAAATGAAAATCATCAGTTAAAATAAAGAAACCAAATGGTGCCAGAAGAATATTTTTCCAAGAAAAATTGTGACATTTCAGTTGCTACAAAAATTCTAACACACAATAGATAACAACAAGGAAGTTCCAAGTTTCATTTCTATCCAAGATGTTGGGGCAAGTGCTTTAGTCTTTCAGGCAATCAATTAACAGATGGTTTCACTAGCATTCAAATCCCATTTCCCCCATTTGCTCCATAAAACAAGGCAATCAGACTAAGGAAATAGACATTCCAGTTGTTCACATGATTGTCATGTGCATGATAATCAGATGTATTTTGTTCTTGAAGATTTTTGTGGGGGTAGAGAGGGGTGGTATGTTTCTTTTTCCAAACTTAACCATCACATTCAAAATTGTATTTTGTCTTACAAAATGCTCCCTGCCAGCAGAAGGTCACTCAAACACTGTCAGCAGAGGGTCACCCAAACACTGGACCAGCAAGGTGAATTGAAGGATGCAGAAGTGCTTTGACCACCACCAGGGAGGAAAATAATAGCTTCAGGACATGTCTAACTCCAAGGCATGATCTCATAGTTTAATATGATGGGCAGGCAACATAAAAATTTCAGTCATAATTAACAGAGGGGAAATACAATTTCTTTCTCCTACCGTGGCAGTGACTTATAGCATTTTGGCTTTGGATGCTCTTAGGTACAGGCTTTTTTTTTTTTTTTTTTTTTTTTTTTGAGTTGGAGTCTCACTCTGTCGCCCAGACTGGAGTGCAGTGGCCGCTTCCGGCCACCGCAGCCTCGACCTGCTGGGCTCCGGCGATCCTTCCGCCTCAGCCTTCCAAGTAGCTGGAATTACAGGCATGTGCTACCACGCCCGGCTGATTTTTTGATTTATTGTAGAGATGAGGTCTCCCTGCCCAGGCGGGTCTCGAACCCGCGGGCTCAGGCAATCCACTCACCTCAGCCTCCCAAAGGCGCGGGATTACAGGCTGAGCCACCGAGCCCGGCTGGTACAGGCTTTTTTATTGACTTCAGTTTGTGGCCAAGATACAGACTGACAAGAACTGCAGAGCCTGGAGATGGTGGGAAGGCAGTCCAGAGAGCAGAGATCAAGAACAAAGAAGACTGAGGTCTAATCTAGAAGAGAAATAAACTTTTGTCTTCCATCCTAGTCCAACTCTTTTATTTGGGGTATTCCAGTTTCCAGAGTTCCTGGGAGCTAGTCAAACCTCAAGTTCCTTCTTTTGCCACAAGCTGAGCTAGCTGAGGATGAATAGCCCTGCCTCTTTCAGCCAATATGTGCTTTTCTTGCTTAGTATTTTTTTTTCTTTTTTTTATTATAAAGAGGTAGGGTACAATTCAGGGTTAGGTTTACAAACATCGATTATGCAGGCACCCTTGTCCATGAGGTATGCCCCTCCCTCCTCTAGCAGTTTCCCTCAACTGCCAATCCCACCCCCCTCCCCTGACAGTTTCCCATTACTGCGAAACGCTTTCTTGTAGTATTATAATTGTTCAAGGTCCACTTATGGGTGAGAACATATGGTACTCTGTTCTTTGTTTCTGTGATAGATCACTGAGTATGATCGACTCCAAATCCATCCAAATTGCTGTAAAATCTATATATTTGTCCTTCTTTATGTCTGCATAACATTCCATCTACCTTTGAAATCATCCCGGTGCTAAACAATGTAGCCCATTGCAGCTTGCCCACAAAATCAGCACAGTGAACTCACTTCCAGGCAATAAATAGTTTTCCTTTCCAATTATCCCAAAACATTATCCTCACAAAAAAAGGTAACCACAGTCTAACTCCTGTTAGAGATGTACAGATACATGAATGAGTGTGGGTGCATTGTAGATGTGTAGACTATATGTGTGTTTTCCTTTAGAGTAATTTAACACATTCATTTAATATAATATTAGTATATGTCAAGGTTCCCCAATCCCCAGGCCATGAACCAGTACCATGGTTCATGACCTGGTAGGAACTGAGCTGCACAGCAGGAGGTGAGTGACCAGTAAGCAAGAGAAGCTTTATTTGTATTTACAGCTGCTCCCCATTGTTTCATTATCGCCTTAGCTACACCTTCTGTCAGATCAATGGCGACATTAGATTCTCATAAGAGCACAGACCCTGTTGTGAACTGTGCATGCAAGGGATCTAAGTTGCACACTCCTTATGAGAACTAATGATTGATGATCTGAGGTGGAGCTGAGATGGTCATTGTAGCGCTGGGGAGTGGCTGAAAATACAGATTAACATGAGCAGTGAGGTTTGCCTACACAGAGACCATCATAAATTAATTGCTTGCAAACTCACATCAAAACCCTGTCAGTAAGTGGCAAATGAGTTGATGTACTTCAATTGTAAGTTGCATTGGGTGGTAAGCTTTAGGTCAGAAACCAGCATAGCTTAGTCCACGCATGACCCACCCATTACTTGTTTATCACTTCTGTCTTTGCCTGTTTCTCACACTGCACACTTGCCTCCGTCACAGTTTTAGTAAACCCACAAGCTAACCTTAGTCAAAATGAGTAAAAACACAAACATAACTAGAGAGCGTTTTGTTAATTCTATGGTGATACTAGAACTCTAACCCAATTCAATTGGTTCTTATGAAGGTTTATCCATGTATGTCCAGTCTTAGTAGATGCTGTAATAAGTGATTTCCAAGAGAGAAAACAAGACAAGGTATTTGCCCCTGGCAAATGTATAATTCTTGTAGTAATAGACACAAGATCTATTATCTTACACACAAGGTTCAGAGACACATTGGAAAGAAGAGTACAGGAAAAGTATGGTGAATAAGTGAGGTTCCAAAATGAGAAGAAAGACAATAAGTAGAAGAACATAAAACCACAAATGGAAGGACAGGTGTGGGGAGGAAATTCCACGGATTTTTGAAGCAAGAGGAAATAGTAGAGGTCAGGTAACCCAAGAGAGAACCACAGTGGGTAGTTTCCTTATCCCCCCAATTCTCAACCCCCACCCAATAAGGCAGCATGACTCCTGATCTTTCTACACACATTATCATTTTATCCACTGAGTTAAGTAGTATAAGGTAGAACGGATACTCTACCAATGGAAACAAAAGGGTTAAGGAGACTTTGAATGGAATTTAAACCACAAGATAGAATTGATGCATCTCCTTTTATTGTTCAAAAGCCAATAGAATCCCCTGATCCATTCCATTCCATTTATTTCTGTCGTGCTGAGCTAAAGGCTAGAGATAGACCTTCGTTACTCTAATAAGTGAATTGCCCTGCCTTCCTCATTGCTGCTGCATCTTGGCTGACCTATATTTCTCGCATATGGATGGATCACTGCTAGCGGGTTCGACAGACGCTATAATATCATTATGCAAATGCAGGTTCACTGCCACTTGGGAATCCTATAGACTGATCGCTTCATTATCAACCTTATCAGAAAATACAAGAGAATTGTGTACCATACTCAGGGAGATGAGAACATAATTTAAATGAAGTAGTTTACTGTCTGGCTACTCCATGGGCTAAGCTGGGAGATGAGGAGAGCTGATTTCAGAAGCTGGGCTATCAACAGGCATAGATCAGGAGAGGGACTGCTAGAGCAGGCTTCCAGGGCTCTCCCCGCTCCCCTGTGCTCTTCCTTCTTTTCTCTACATAAGGACCTATGTGAAGACACTTTGCAGCATTTAATTTGTTCACCTGCTGTCATATGTCCTTGAAGAGCATCTGCCTTAGAATTACAGCAGTTTAGCACTGTGCCTAAACAGGCAGGTTGTTTAGAAAAAAATCTCTCATACCTTAGGATCAAGAGACCTGAATTCTACACATGGAGTTCACAGTGTGACCTTGAGCATTTTACATGATTTTTTTTTTCAATTATTTGACCTACTTAGAGGTCTTATCTGTTAAATCAGGGCATTAGAGAAGATTGTCTGTAAAATCTCTTTTAGCAGTAACATTTTATTATCATCTGAGTGTTTAATTAAATATATTTATCTATTTCTTATTTTATAAAAATAAAATATGGCTATTGATACCCATTCCAATTAGCAATGATCATAGATTCCTGTTAATGTGATGCATCTAAAACTATAGTAATTCATGCACTCGATTATGAAATATAATGTGGCATGTTATTACTAATGAGACTTAGGAACTAGGACTGGACACCTAGGTTCGGGTCCTGACACTGACCACAGAGTGCTGGGACACCTAGGCCAAGTCCTCAGCTTCTGCCTTGAATGCACCCTCACATGTCTTCTTCCTAGAAAGCTCCTACTTGTACAAGACCTGGCACAGATGATCACATTTTCTGTTGAACCTGCTCTCTATGTCAAGATAACCGTCTGTCCAGATTCAGTACATTGTCTCCTGTTGTAATTTAGTTGCTTGTTTACATTTTTCTCCATTTCTGGTTGTGAGCCCCTTGAAATGGATTTTGCCTTTTTAAATCCTTACACCCACCACTGTCCCCAAGATACACCATACCACCACCAGAGGGCTGAAAATGTTGGTTCAATCCAGGTTACAGTGGAGAAGACTCAGAAAAAAGAAGATAACGTATTTTGGAGAAAAAAAAGTGTGGAGGAGGATGCCCCAGACCAGTGTCTGGGACATCTGTTCCTATGACCCCAAGGATACATCCCCAAAGAAAAGCTTCCAAAGATATTGGAGGAGACATTGGTGCATTATCCCAGGAGAGCCATACCAGGCATGTCTCAAGCTAGTGTTTATGTGCTGAAGGCCTTACTCCCAGCTACATTGTCTCTGAGATGACTAGCAGAAAATGAAAGAATTTTGACTAGATTGTGACATAGTGTGGAGAGTCTACACCTAGTCTTTCTGCTTCTGAAACAATTCTACTGGTCTCTAAGTCCCTGGTGCAGCAGAGGAGTAGCACACATTGCCTTCAGATCAGGGAGTCATAAGAAAGCCCAGTAGTAAACTTTATAAGAAAGATTTGACCCATCTTAGTGGTAGATAAATGACAATCTTGCATTTCTAGTATTTAAAACTCACTAAGTCTACCCCCCCCCCTTTTTTCAGGATTCTAAAGTAGAATTTCTAGTAGACACACAGAATATTGTTGTTGAATAAGTGAATGAATGAATGGATAAGTAAATACAAAATTTCATCTCCTTCATTATTTAGCTAAATACCTTATAAAATGTTTAAAGTTAAAAGGACACTCAGAATTATCTTATATTACCTTTCATTTGACTGAAGATGAGAAATGCTGGAAATCTTTTCTTAGATTTTCTAACTAATTAGTGGCCACAGTTTTTTTCTGCTTCTAGTCTGTCATTATTATTTCAAAACCACCAGCTATGGGACCTGCTGTTTTGATTGAACTCCTGGCTTTAACCAGTGATGGCAAAGTTTCTAAAGTTGACTGAGGTTCGATTAAAGTCTGGTCACATTCTGTAGGAAATCATTTATAAAGGTTAAGAGTATTTCTTCATTTCATTAAAAAATCATTGCATTACAGTTGCTTGTTAGGCATTTTAATCAAACTATAGTGACCCTCATAGGTAATATACTATGTTTCCTGTTTTATACTTTAAAAATTTCACATAAAAATATAGCCTCCTTTTTCTCACCCTCTTATATAGTTGGTTGCATCTACAAACAGAGCAAAAAATACACAGATCACTATGATGGTACCTCAGGGTTGAAAAAATGATGCCCAATTCCAGATGGCCAATTTTCAAGGGAAGTTTTTTGTTTGTTTGCTTGCTTATTTTTTAGGGAAGAGGGGTGCCAAACCTTAAACTGCTTCAAAGTTTTAAAGAAATCAAAATTGGCTTGGAAACTTTTACAACTATGATATTAAGTTCTAGAAAGTATGAGGGAGCTATTTCCCCTGTCTCTATTGAAGTAGAAGCATACTGGGCACATTTCTTGAAGTCAGGGGTGTAGGAGAATGCAGAGAGCAGCATGCTTTGTCTTCTGGAGTTTCCTGGAGATCTTAAGCCATTAAAGCTCCTTGTGTCAGTGAAGGATGAAGGAACTCTAGGGCAATGTGTCAGAATGAAGAGGTTAAAGAGGGGAATATCCCCTAACAAGCTGCCCACAGGCATCAGGAGTTTTGAAAAAGACCATTCTGGATCTTATAGCCCCAAGAAAATGTACAAAGAGGATAGCCAAAGAACAGGAGACAAAGAAACCACCAATCAGGTAGAGATAGTAGAAAGATCCAGCCACTGGGTACACCTCTGGGAGTTGTCCTTGGTAGGAAGCCAGAATATAATTAAATATTGCCAGAATAAACCAGAACCACCATAATTCTTCTTCTTCCCTGCTGTCAACCGCTGTGTGTGGCTCCAAAAAAAAATAAACATTAAAAAATGCCTTGTGATGACAGAAGTGAGAATGAGAGAAAAGAAAAAAAGGTTAAGGAAAGGTGGATAAAAGAATAAGTAAATTTAAAATTATAAATTAGTTTTTAAAAATCAAATTAGACTGCAAATTTGCTAAATTAATTCCTATCCTAAAGGAATAGGAAAAGATATCTCATATAAGTAAACCAAGGCTTCAGAGCTAAAAGAACTGTGGTAAAGATAACAAAACAAGTGTCTTCTTTGTACCCATCTGAACGATGACTACTTATGTCTGTTACAGGGAAAATAGAGGCTTAACCTGCAGTGAAAGCAAATGGTATCAATTCAGAGAGTTTTGTGTCAAAAGGCTAAAGGAAATGCCGTGGGAAGGGTGATTAACAAGGATCTATAGGAAGAGTGGAAGAAAGATTTGGAAAAAGCTAATCTTTCATTTGAAGTCAGAATAGGCATTCACCTTCCATAACAGGGTAGGTTCACTTTTTCCAGAAAGTGGATGGTTTATTTTAGGACATGTAGTCACTCTATGTGACTAGAATAGGTGGCAGCTGGAAAGGCAGGCTCATCAGCTTCTGAAGGTGGGCAGAGGAGCTGGGGCGCTTACCTTACAGAATATGTAGGCACTGAATGTCTGCTCAAACCATGTGTCTGGAGGCCTCAATGAGTCACCTGGATGCCTCCCAAGCCAACGGCTCATCACACAGAAAACAGCAAATAAAGACTCCAGGCATCAGAAACAAAATACTTTCTGAGTGCTGGGCAAGTGCCCCGCAAACCTCCAAATGCTTCCTGTATACAAGTTCCTCTACTCTCACAACCTAATGAGGAAGGTACTAGTACTTCAACCATTTGTAAATGGGAAAGCTCAGGTAAAGAAAGTTTAAGAAATTAAAATTTGCAATTTGTAAGAAACAGAGTCTGGATTAGAATCAAGATCATATGATATTAGAGTCCACATTTTAAACTATTTTTTATAGTACTCTGCACATTTATTTATTTTTAGACAGAGTTTCACTCTGTCACCCAGGCTTGAGGGCAGTAGTGGATCACCAATCATGGCTCATCACATTTATTTTTATTTTTATTTTTATTTTTGAGTTGGAGTCTCACTCTGTCGCCCAGACTGGAGTGCAGTGGCCGCTTCCAGCCACCGCAGCCTCGCCTGCTGGGCTCCGGCGATCCTTCCGCCTCCGCCTTCCGAGTAGCCGGAATTACAGGCATGCACTACCATGCCCGGCTGATTTTTTGATTTATTGTAGAGATGAGGTCTCGCTGCCCAGGCGGGTCTCGAACCCGCAGGCTCAGGCAATCCACTCACCTCAACCTCCCAAAGGCGCGGGATTACAGGCTGAGCCACCGAGCCCGGCTTCATCACATTTTAAACTATCAATAACACTCAAATGGATAGCTGAATGAATTTATAAATGGGTGGGGGGTGGATAAATGGATGATGGATGGATATATGGTGGATGGATGGATGGATGGATGGATGAATAGATGGATGGATGGATGGATGGATGGATGGATGGATGGATGGATGGACGGACGTATGTGTTATGATTGAATGGATGGATGAATAGATGGGTGAGTAATGGATGGATGGATGGATGAGTAGGTGGCTTCTTCAGAAAGCATGGCCACATCTCTTCATTCATTTTTGCCCCTGTACTTCCCAGTCACTTTCTGCATTTACATGGTTCTTAACATTTTGACTTTGACCAGACTTTACATTAGACCTTGAACTGCTCATTTCCAGTTTTGGTGCTTGACTTTAATGATCCAAAGTCTGGTCAGCATTTGGGGTCAGCAACATGTAATGTAGGCAGAAATTTTTTTGTTAGGAGAGAGATTTCTGGTGCTCTTGAGGTTTCCCTTTAGCAAAGCTTGAAAAAATATTTTGTGACGCTCATGTCCCTGGGAGTATTTAGCGAAATGTGTGTTAGTCAGTTAGCATAATTCTTCAAGACTCAATGCCAGATGGGCACATCTTCAGTTATTTCTAGTCTAGGTCTCAGTTTCAGTGACTTCTTAAGCAGGTTCCTCCCTCTGAGGATGGCCCAAGACCAGTATGCCTTAAAGTGTGGCTACTGAGGGGATTAGGAAAAATGAAAATTCCTGGAATCCAGCCCACAACTCCCAAGTTGGCAAAGGGGGAGTTCAACTATGTTTTTTTTATAAGCTGCCTCCAAAAATCTTATGTTCATTAACATTTAATCAGAGAGCCAAGGATGGTAGCACACACCTGTAGTCCTAAGTTGCTTGGGAGACTGCCACAGCAGGGCTGTTTGAGCCCAGTAGTTTGAGACCAGCCTGAACAACAAAGCAAGACCCCATCTCCACAAAATAAAAAGAATAATTAACTGGCCATGGTGACTTACTCCTGTAGTCCCAGCTACTTGGGAGGCTGAGATAGAAAGATTGCCTGAGCCCAGGATGTTGAGGTTGCAGTGAGATTTGATTGTGCCAATGCATGCCAGCCTTGGCAACAGAAAGAAGACCTTATCTCTGAAATAAAATAAAATTAAAAATTGTTGTTAGAAAGGGCTTTATGCTCCGATTTTTTGTTTCCTCCACAGCACAACCTGTGATGAGGACCTCTCGTGCCTCAGTGGAAAAGCGCTCTATTTGGCCTTCCTTCCACTCTGCCCTCCTTGTGCCATGCCCCAACTGGAGCAAATCCCTAATATCCTATCAGTCAAACTCTCCATCTCTGTAGTAGGAAGTTAATGATGCTGTTATGATAATAATGACAAAATTATGAACTTCACAGCAATTTGGATGGACTTAGAGTTTATCATACTCAGTGATCTATCACAGAAACAAAGAACTGAGTACCACATATTCTCACTCATTTGCAGACCCTGAAAAATTATCATAATGCTACAAGAAAGGGATTGGCAGTGGGAAACTACCAGGGGAGGGGAGGCACACTTCATCAGTAAGGGTACTTGATCCCAAACCAGGTGAAATGGGGACCAAAGGGAGGTCCATACTTTACCTGTACAATGACCATTTGTATATTTAACACTGAATTTTGCCCCATATCTTTAAAATAAAATTTTTTAAAAAATAAAGACTGCTGTGAAGAGTTGATGGAATGAAATGCCTGTGGGAATGGCTGGCACAGGAGCAGGTACACAGGAAGCACTCTCTGTGGAGCAATGAACTTTCTTCTTCCCATGCCTTCTCTTCCTTGTGTTCCCTCACCTCCTCTCATCTTTCTTTCAACTTATTTTCTCCCCTTACCCTTTCAGCATGCAGCTCTGATTTGGCAAGACACACCTCTTACCCTGTTACTTCCAGGTTCCCACCCTCAACACCGGTGCTTTCTAGTGTTTCAGAACCTCTGTCACTCTCTTCATTCTAGTCCTGGTTGGAACAGGTAACACTATATTTTCATTCCCAAAGATTACTTCCCCTCTGTGCTGTCCAGCCATTTTGAAAAAAAGTCTAAAATCTGAATGACAATGAATCACTAACCTCACAAGGGAGGTTTTGTTGTTGTTGTTGTTGATTTTGTTATTGTTGTTATTTTTCTTAAGGAACTACTTTTCTAGGGAGATAAAGGGATGCTTGATCTCTTAATGGCAAAATTTTAGGTTGCAGCAAGCCAATGAAGTACTTCTGAGAGGTCCAGAGGGTAGCTTATGAGTTCCCCTCAAGCATTCAACCCAAGCATGGACCTTTCTTCTGTGCCCTTGTGGTCTCATATTAATGAACCAACATCATGGGGGTCAGCTTAGAGGGAGGGATGACCAATTGCTGTCCTCTTCTGATTTCAATTGTTGTCAAAAACCCGTTGATCTGTGACTGCTGAGTGGAGACTGAATTGGATCAAACATACCTGAATTCAGGACTTTGTGTGTCTCTCCTGTTATTTCTTCTCAGAAGGCAAAAGCAGTTTTTATTGTTTCTTCTCCAAAAATTTTGAAAACAATGCTTGTGATTTTCCAAAAATGTTCCAGTCCATAGTCCTCTGCTGAGGGCAGGCAAAGAATCTCTAGTCCAAGTGCCTGTATTCTCCTCAAGATTAGAGTCTGTTCCCTGAGGCCAGACCTCGGTTTTTATCACCTGATCAGAGGCTTTCAGAATCTCAGTTTGTCTCTGAAAGTCATTTCTCAGATGGAGAATTAACCAGAGACATCAGACAAGAAAGAGAAATAATAGGCTATTAGTGTGTCTGTTCCTCTAGACATATCTTATACTCACTCAATAGTCATTTTAGCGATGCAGAATCACAGTGTTTGAGATTTTATCCTGGAGGTCTCTACCACTCCCAGATAGATTAATCTGTGAGTTTTGGATAGAAGACCTCTGTCCTTATCCCTATCCCCTAGAAGGAAACTGTTCTATTCTTTCCCAGCTGAGTCCATCTCAGATGTCTGCTGTGGTAACACAATTGATTTAGTAAAGTAGGAAAAGAAATAAGAAAAACACCTATCTGTCTACACTGTGAGTTGGATCTAGGATTCCTTTGCCTTATTTCTGACTCTTTTCACAAATGGATTCATCGGAAAGAGTGCAGAAAAAGAAGGAAGAGCCTCTTTAGCACACAGGAAGTATTAAGTAGATGAAATGATTCGAAGTTGAACTTGAGTTTATCCATAGGACCCTGTATTTGTTCAGAAAATACAAATCTGTCTCCATCATCAGCAGGCACTAAGTACTAGGCACTGAGCCTGTACATTCTGGCCTAGAGATCCATTCTTGCATCACAGAGCCATGGAATGGTCACAGATGACTCTCAGGGGTGAGAAAGGGACACCAAGAGGAAGGTGAACCTCCCAGCCCTTTTCCCACCATGCAGACCCCAGGGCATATCCTGGAATGCTAGATTCCTCTCTCTCTCTCTCTCTCTCTCTCTCTCTCTCTCTCTCTCGTTTAGCATACTTTTCCATTATCCTGATACAAATTTGCCAGTTTTACTCTTTGACATTCTCCACTGTGATCCCACCAGTTCCACAGTCCTGAAGTTTCCCCAGGGATGTTCACTAATTCTCAGCACTTTATGCTTTTTAGGATTTCCTGTTCTCAGTACCAGCTTCCCTTCATAAGCCGGTCTTAGCTTATAGCAGTCCAGACATTGAACTCAACTTACCACTTCAAGTTTGTGCAACCTAATTCAATTCCACAAAAACAAAAACAAAAAACTAGAGGGAGCAACTTAGCCCAATAAAGGTACTGTAAGGACGACAAAGTGGGGGACAGATAATAGCCTATACCATGGCAAAAAATGTAAAAATTTAATATCGATAACTTATTTAAATTTAGTCATTTCTGTCTATGAAATCTCTTTTGGGCTGCTCTGTCTCCAAGGCAATTCAGTCTCTCTTCTCTGTCCACATAGTGGCTCACGCTGCTGGGCCCTTTCTTCCAGGTCTCTCTAATTTTATTTATAATTATACAGAGTAGTTCAACACTCCTGAGTCTCTACCCAAACCTCCTCACCTGAATTTGGAACCTGGGTGAGGTCTTCTCTTTAAGGGCAGTTGGAGTTCTAGAAAATAATACTTTTGCTGTTTTCTTCGTTAAACTTGTGTTTATTTACCTGCAAAGGGTTTACTGATTTTTATATCATACTTTCTGAGTTTTTACCAAAATTCCTATTGATTAAAAACAATTAAAGAGTTTACACATATGCATATACATATATACATATAAATATGTACACAGACAGATATATATACTGTTGACCCTTGAACAACACAGGTTTGAACTGCACAGTTCACTTATATGCAGATTTCCTTCTGCCTCTGCCACCCCTGGGACAGCAAGTTCAATTCCTCCTCTTCCTCCTCCTCCTCGGCCTACTCAACATGAAAATGGCGATCCACTTCCAGCTAACATATAGTAAATATATTTTATCTTCCTTTTAATTTTTAAATAAGAATTTTTCTTAGCTGGATGCGGTGGCTCACACCTGTAATCCCAGCACTTTGAGAGGCAAAAGCAAGAGGAGTGCCTGAGTCCACAGGTACGAGACCAGCCTGGGCAAAAAGGCCCTACAATAAATCCAAAACTTAGCTGGGCATGTTGACACATGCCTGTAGTTCCAGCTACTTGGAAGGCTGAGGTAGAAGAATTGCCTGAGCCCCGCAGGTTGAGGCTGTGGTGGCCATGGGCATGCCACTGCACTCCAGCCTGAGCAGCAGAGTGAGACTTAAACTCAAAATTTAAAAAAAAGAAATTTGTCTGTTTTTGTTTTTTTTTGGGGGGGGGTGGTTTTTGAGTTGGAGTCTCACTGTGTTGCCCAGACTGGAGTGCAGACTGGAGCCCGCAGCCTCGACCTGCTGGGCTCTGGCAATCCTTCCACCTCAGCCTTCCAAGTAGCTGGAACTACAGGCACGCGCTACCATGCCCAGCTAATTTTTTATTTATTGTAGAGATGATGCCTCACCAAGCTGCCCAGGCGGGTTTCGAATCCACGGGCTCATTTTAGCTCACCTTATTTAAAGAATACTTTAGTATGTAATACACATAACATATAAAATATGTGTAATTCACTGTTTGTGTTATTGGTGATGCTTCTGATCAACAATAGTTTCTAGGGATCAAAATTATTTGTGGAGTTTCAACTGTGTGGAGGTAGCGCCCTGTACCCTCACACTGTCCAAGGGTCAACTATATGTATCAACAGAATCATACTTGTCTTATGTTCAGTGAGCATAGAATAAAGTTGTAGTACTGACAGCTTCATTATTAAAATTGTAAACCGTGGAAATCAAGTACTGTATCATTTCCTTACTTTGATTTTTCTCAAGGTCCCTCTGTTAACGAATCAGCCTTGACAGAGAACATGTCAAACTAGTGTATGTATAAAAAATGTACGTAGCCATGAAGACACCTAAAAAAGAGGGGGAGGGATTGTGAAAGAAAACTAGCCCATCAGAGAGAAAAACATAATAATAACAACCATAGCTAAAGTACATGGGTACCAATACAGGGATGGACAGAAAAATAAATGAAACAGGATAGAGTTCAGAAATTGATTTAAATGCCCATGGGAATTTTGTCTTTGATGCAGGAGGTGTTTCAAATAATTGAGGGGAAAGTTGCAGTCAATATATTCTGTTGAGACAAATGGGTAGCTGAGGAGAAATAGATTTCCAGAATAAAAAGAAATGGGAAGCTGAACTGTTTGTTTAACAGCACCTGGACACAGATCTCCCTTTTCTCCCTCAGGTGATAATATAGACCTGCTGTCATGGAACTTATACAGAGTAATTGGATGTTTCTATCTCCATAAATGGAAATGGAAATGCCTAGTTGGGGTGTGTGTGTGTGTGTGTGTGTGTGTGTGTGTGTGTGTGTGTGTGTGTACACACATGCATATTTCTCTAGTGGGATCATAAGCAGCAAGTCAAAAAGGACTATGGCATGGCACCATCTAAGCATTCCAGACTCAGAATGCTCTTCCATTATGAGAATATATAAATCCTCTATGACTCCTTGACATCATTCAAAACTCTAAAGGCCAAAGAACACTCCTGTGAACAGTGCTGTGTCTCCTTCTGTCCTGGGGGGGCTACCAGTCTTCTGAAAATATTGTGTGGGTTACCCTGTTTATGAGATGATTCTTCCCATTAATCTTCGGTCCAACCGAAAAGCTGCAGAACCCAGCTACAGAAAAACTATATCTGTCCTCCACTCCTTCGAAAAAATAAATATCAGCAAAATCAAAGATTTAAATGCCAAGAAAGAAAATCTTAAAAGCATCAGAGAACATTTTTCATGATAATGTCAGAGTTGAATAGTTTCTTATAAGCTTGGCTCAGAATTCTGATTGATACACTCAAATACATGAGGTTTTTTTTGTTTGTTTGTTTGTTTGTTTTAATAGACTCGTTTGTAGAAATTTTGGCCATCTTAGGGAAGAAATATTCTCCTGAGAACTGGAGTGAGAGTGTCAGTCCTGGTCTATTCTCATTTAGTAAAGACTTGATGTGTCTTAGCTGGTGAGTTAATCCATAGTATATTCAGTGACCAAGACAACATTATCACATTGCCATTTAAATATACCTGCAAAAATTGCAGATCATGTTACTAAAAGATAGCAAAAAGATATTTAAAGGTGCTGTTGGGAACATGCTTTAAAGAAACTTGCTATTTATTTAACTTTAGTAGCCAGCTTTTCAACAAAAACTAGTTCTCACTTCTCCAGAAGAAATCATAAGGAAATTAATAGCAGTTAACTGTGGAAAAGAGGAGATGGAAGATACAGATTCTCAGCTTGTATATGTTTAATTTCTTACACTATTTAAATGTTCTATGTAGGTATATACTTGTTTCAATTTTCATTTAAAATATGTTAAGGAGATTATGCTTGGTACTCATTTTTAATCCTTTGGTAGAAGATAGACATTTTATAAATAAATAAATGCTGGCATTCTATGTGATCATGATCTTTGTGATTAGTCACAGACTCAAAAACAAGAAGAGTTCAAGGGCAAGTTTATTTGGGAGGTGATCCCAGTAGGTACCAGATGAAAGAAAGGAAGGCAGTTTATAAAGTGCATGTTATCATGTCAATTCACTGGATCTTAGTCCCTACTGGGACTAAGCTGGGATTCAGTCAGCATAGCAAAAAATGTCTTAGAGTCATCTCACCAGAGAAATATTTGGGTAGGGGTTGATCCCAAGAAGCATTAATTCTTTGGCACTTCAACTTTTCAGGGACCTGAGGAGTGGGAAGCACAGGCTCTGACTGTCAGAGGGAATCCTCAGGGAGTTGAAAGTCAGAGCATTAGGGCACTGTAGTTGTAAAGCCCACAGGGACATGGCAGGGAAGCTTTGCACCTACTACAAATGCCTTGGCATTTGCTTAGAGGGTCTCACTTCATCATCACTGCCACTGCTTTGAAGTTTCAAGGGGTTCCATTGTATCTATTTTTCTTATTCGGCCACTTCTTAGTGTTGGGGGCTATCCTAAACATGCCTGGTTTCCACACAGGTCATGTTAGGAAATGAAATAACTACTCTGAGGACTGGTGGTATTAAGGTGAACTTTAGGTACAATTGCAATAATGACCATTTTCATTTGCCTATATGAAAGAGTTTCTTGGGGAGACTCTCTCCCCCAAGACACACTTCAGTCTGCATGAATAAATTTAGTCAGTCATATATAGTTTAAAACAGATATTTTAAAAATCAACTGGAGCAAGAGTCAGCAACATTCTCTGCAAAAGTCAAATTAGTAAACATATAAGATTCTTTGACCCAAGAGGCAAAAACGAGGGCATTACATATAACAAGAAAAAAATTCATAATTATTTATAAAATTTAAAATATTAAGATAAGACCTAGGACAGGTCTACGAATTAGAATAGAATTCTTTTTTTAGGGAGATAGCATTGCACTTAAATGGGATTTGAAATTAATACATCCTATAATCCCAGCACTTTGGGAAGTGGAGGTGAGAGGATTGCCTGAGCCCAGGGTTCAAGACCAGCCTGGGCAAATCAGAGAGATTTTGTCTCTACAATAAATCAAAAAATTAAACAGGCATGGTGGTGCGCATCTGTAGTTCCAGTTGCGTGGAAGGCTAAGATGGAAGGATCTCCTGAACCCAGCAAGTCGAGGCTGTGGTGGCTAGGAGCATGCCTCTGAACTCCAGCCTGGGCGACAGTGAGACTCTGACTCAAAATAATAATAATAATAATAATAATAGTCAAAATCACTTATACATGTTCATCTGTTAATGTGATCTGTAGTGTGAGAGTTTACATATTTCAACTTTGAAAATGCAGATAGGTACTGCCGAATACTAAAATCAACCCATGCGTATATATCTTTCATGCAGATAGGTACTGCCAAATACTAATATCAGTCTATGCGTATATATCTTTCATTAAAAATATTCATCACATAGAAGAGAGTTATAGAATTCTACTATATTCTTCTCTTGATATTTGGCTTTATTTTTAGATTGAAAATTCTAAAGAGAGAAAGCAGAGAATCACCTCCTCAATGTGGGGGGGCAAAGTTAGGAAAACATGGTGGCCATAACTCAAAGAGCCACATGACATGAGTTTAGCAAAGCAATGGCCTTGATATTTGACTTTTAGCACACCCTTACATTACAAAATAGTCACTTTTATTAATAATTGAAGGTTGCATAAAAGCTCTTCAATTATACCATTAGATGAATTTTGAAATACAGAAATTTTATTTGTACTTGCACTGAGGTCTGCAAGTAGTTTCTAGAAATGTAGTTTGAGCTTAGAAAATAGATTGGTTACAAATTTGGGTGTAATTAGAGATCTCACTTCTTATGTTAACTGTTAACATTATAGAAAGTAAACTAAATCAGCATGGCATAACTTGTGATTCAAGCAATGGTAGTTGTCAAAATTACTTTATCATAGCATACATTTCACACATAAATGCTGCTTTGTTCTGTAATTTTAAAATAAAAATTTTAAAAACATTATAATTATAAAATCTTCAGAAAAGTCTAATCTCTAAAACTATAGAATATTTAATAATAATGGTAAAATATAGTTCTCATTCAGGAAAAAAAATCCCAATCACTACCCTGAGCTCAATTATATTAAAATGTTACGATTGTGAAGCCATAAAACTGCTGTGTAATAGGACAAGCTAGGATATTCAGTTTTTACTTCTAGAAAAAACTCACAAAATTAATGATAGTTAAGCCTACACAAGGTCAATAAAATTTGTTGTTGAGATTACCAGTTCAATAAAACATGATATATTTAAATACTTCCTGTAAAGTGCCTGCAGACATTATAATATTATAATTAGTGACCTTAGATTTTAAATGTCTTATATTTTCTCAAGCTTTGTATAATTTTTCCATCTGTTCCTTTTTCTGTTTCACACATATTTTTGTCACCATCAGTTATAAAACATCTTAGCAGATTCCACTTCAGGTTTCATGGAATTATTGTTTTCTTAATTCTTTTAGAAATAGTCTAACTTGTGAATGTTCCATAAGGATTATTCATAGAGCCCAATTTTTCAGTAACTACAAATTTGTCATTGACTTATCAAATAAACGATTGAGTAGTATCAGTCACATCTGTCAATGTTTCAAAAACAAAATTTTCTGTCTTGGCTTTTTGACTATTGAAATTGCTCCAAATATCTTCAACTCTGTGAGCAATTGTTCTCACCAAAATGCTAATGCCTTCAACACAACACATTTATTTTTTCTGGATACATTTATTTGGCTATTGTAATCAAATATGATTTAATTAACTCAACATCAGTACATTCTTTTTCCTGCATAGCTAACAGATGAGCAATTTGAACATTTCATTTGAATTCATTTTTCATTGTTGTGAAGAAATAAATTCTATGTGATGATATATTGTTTTAATTTTTAAAACAAATTTCTGACCATTACTTTCTTATGAGTTGGAAATAATGTGATGAGTGCTTAGTCTGGTAATATTAAAATACACAATTATTCTAACACTGCATAGTGTCATTGCATAATAAATACAATATTTTCACATCCAATTTTTATGAAAAACTAGCTAAGGTCAAATGCATAAAACTGTTCTCAGAGAAATAGTCACCCCCCTCACTTTATGGGTCCATTTTCTCATCTTTAAGAAAGCAAAGCTCAGATGTGAGCATATATGTTCCCACATTTATAGAATTTCCAGTTTGACTCCCTTTATAAGTTTCTACACATTCATTTTCTAGAATTGCCTTTATATATTAGTCAGGGTTCAGTCACACACAATAGCAGTCAGTTTAGCTGGACTAGGTAGAAAGAAGTTTATACAGTACCAAATGAGCTTACAAAATTATGAGGAAATCTGACAATATAGACCATTAACTGAGCATCCAAAAAAAAAACTCAGAGCCTCATTACAGAATCAATCCCCAAGTTTGTTCCAATGTCTATAACAATCAGAAGGCTGCAGGACTGGGAAGCTAAGAGGACAGCTTACAAATTACCAGAAAGCCAACAAATTGGAAAGACATTTACCAAATCATGAAGCAACTGCTCCAGCCAGTGGCTTCTGGCCATAAGCCAGACCAGTAAAGTCATGATCACACCCTAAATGGCTCAGATCCAAATCAAAGTCTCAATTGAATGCATCTTGACAGAAACCAAATCACATTTAAAATTCTGACAGAATTATCACAGGAAGTGCAGCAAATGTCATGGTTGATCTCTCCTGTCCCAGAGTATTAGGAGAGAGGTTGCATACTGAGATAGCCTTTCTACAACTTCCCTACCACTTTCTCTTTCATGTTTTTCAGAACTTGTCTATTCTTTCATAACCAGTATAGTGAACTAAATCACACTCATTTATATACAAGGGAGAAATAAATATTGACCAGTAAGTTTATTTTTCCCTGGAAGCAAACTTAAAAAAAATGTTTGTAAAAATGGCCCTCGGAAACAAAAATCCAGAATCAGTCATCTGCTTTCATTTTGGGAGATACCTGACTGAATTAACAAAAATTGTACACTTGAGGAAAAGCTTTTATCTCATCTAAATAAAATACTCTTAGCTACATCATTGCTTTTCCTTTAAGTTATAGCCAATGTTTGAGATAATTTGCCCTGTAACATGGAAAAGTTGTGACTTTGGGATGTAGGAGAGGAAAAGATGCTATGAAAAAGTCTGTCCTCACTTCTTTTCACTATTAGCAGAATTTCACATACCTTAGAATTCATTACATGAAAAATAATATAAGTGACAAAATTAAATTTTGATGGATTACTAGTTGTATTACTGAGGATTTTTTATATATCATGTGGTTTTGACCTAAGGGTAATATTATCAACATTATGATAAAATAGTACATATTGAATATTACAATAAATATAACTAATTGTAATTAATATAAGTAAACATTATAAATTTATATATTATGATAAAATGATTTGTTTATTTATTAAATTATTAGAAACATTACTTATAATAATCATTGTTTAAAATAAACACATGTTTAAGATGAGTAAACTAAGGAAATTAGAATAAGTTTTTCTTAACATACACAATTAGTAAGATGCAGAGTCACAATTTTTAAATTAATTTTAATTTTTATAAAAAGAATATGTGTGCATTATTATTATTACTACTGCTATTATTATTGGGTTGAGGTCTACTGTGTAGTCTAGGCTGCAGTGCAGTGTCATGATCATGGCTCACCATATCCTCAACCTCCTAGGCTCAAGTAAGTCTTCTGTCTCTGCCTCCCAAGTAGCTGGGACTGTAGGCATATGCCACCATGGCCAGTTATTTTTTTAACTTTTTGTAGAGACAAGGTTTTGCTATGTAGCCTTGGCTGGTCTTGAACTCCTAGGCTCAAGCAATCCTCTCACCTCAGCCTCCTAAAGTGCTGAGATTATAGGCATGAGCCACCAGTCTGGTACACATTATTTTTAATTAACAACATTAAAATTTATAATGAAACTGTTTATGCCTTACACATACCACCTCCTAGTCCTACATACAAACAATACTTTCCAACTCTTTAAATTTGTCTTTTGTGTTTGTCACCTTCATATATTTCAATAATGTGTTTCATTGCTACTTCTGGATTTATCAATGTTAGACATTATTTGAAGGTCTCATCTAGAAAAAAGTGATTTTGAGGACTTATACAAACAATTCTATCTCTTCCCTCATTTTGATGATAGGATCATATCACAATTTTTAAAACATTATTTACTACTAAGTCAGGTAATACAGTATGAATACAGGTCAGTTCTTGTTAATATTTTGGTTTCTCTAGAATTAATAGCCACCTCAATTTTTTATTTACTTTGCTTTTATATAGTTACTTCCATATTTCTAAATATGGATTTTGAAAAAGTCAAATATAATTGATCAGTAATAAGCTCCAAGTCCTCAAAGGCAATGAGAAATCTACCAATAAATGTGGTCCCCATGAAGACCCTCTGTGAAGCCACAATTCACCTGTTCTATTTAACCTGTTGCCCTATGAGAATATGTTATTGCTACCTTTCTTAAACTTCCGTTTTCTTCTCTCATGTGTTGAATCTCTTACTTCCTGGATCAACATCTTTGTCACTTCTTCTAATCCTTCACTTTGCCAAAGCATGATTTTCATTAACTTTCTGTGAAAATATAGAGATAAAAAGGAATAAAAGAAAAAAGAAAAACAAATGCTTAATACATTCAGGCAGATACAGGTCAAGATTAAGAATATCAACAGGTGAAAAGACTATTAGCAATTGTACTTCTAGAGCTAAAAATACAATGAATGAAATTAAGAAGTCAATGAAAAAGTTCTTTAAAAATACACCCCAAGCTCACAAAAGAATCAGTAATCCAGAAAGTGGATCTAAAGAATATCTAAAGAATAAAGTGCAAGAAACAAAATAAGAGAAAATGTAAAATAAAATATAAGAGACAAAATTAATATAATGAAAGAGAAGACTTCCAGTTATAAAATGGAAACATAGAAACAAACGGACTTAATCCTCATCAGGAGAAAACAAATATACAGTACTAAGATTATCAACACTAATATCCCAGAACTCAAATATGAGTATGAGACACTTCCTGGGGCACAGAGAAATGAGAAAACCCTGAGAAGATGGCAAGAGAATTGGACTTCCATATCTGAGATGCTCCTCCCCATCAATTTGCCCAGAACCAACAGTGCAAGAAATGTTCCCCCAGCCCACAGTTTCTACACTGAAAAAAGTGAGATTGATGTAGACAACCAACTTTGTCACAATCTTGGGTTCCCTTGCAGGATACTCTCCTTGCTTCCACACACCAAGAAGCATTGAGAGTCACTTGAGAAAGACATATCCCTGAGGACAGCCAGAGACAAGAAGGCAGAAGGGACAACGATCCTTAGCCCTGAAAACTCTGCTTTGTAACAGAGAATACCGAATCAGGAGGGCTGTTCAGCAACACCACACTGTACTAGGTTGGTTTCATAGGTTTCTAGGGCACAAATCCCTAGGTGGCCTTTCTACACTACAGGCATAGCCTTTTAGGGACCTCCCATATTTGAGATGGACAGTGCACAGATCATTTAATACAACTAGCAAATCTGGGCTTCTTGCGCCATCTAGTGCCAAAAAGGAGGCAATGACCTAGAAGGGGAGATAAAAAAGAAAGTTAATTAACAGGTAAACTACAAAGAGCCTTTAAGAAAACATATCCAATAATAACCAAAACAAGCCAGACAGAGATGACTAGAATAACAAGAAGCAAGGGCAAACAGGAAAACATTACTTCCTCAAACAGACTAAGCAAGAAAACAGGAAAAGTTAAATGAATGAACCTAATACAGATATAGGAAAGCCTGAGAACACCAAATAAATTTGACCCAAAAAAGACTACCCCACAGCATAAAATAGTCAAATTCTCAGAGGTCAAGGACAAAGAAAGTATCCGAAAAGCAGCAGGAGAAAATAAGTAAATAACATATAAAGAAATTCCAATTCTTCTGGCAACAGATTCCTCAACTAAAAACATACAGGTTGGGGGAGTAGGACAATATTTTTAAAGTCTTGAAAGAAAAAAAATGCCATCTAAGAATACTGTATCCAGTATACTTCAAATGTGAAGGAGATAAAGACTTTTTAGATAAACAAAAGCAGAGAAATTTTATCACTGCCAGACCTTTCTTAAAAGAAATGCTAATGGAGTTCTCCAATCCGAAAGAAAAAAAATTAATATTCAGCAAGAAAGCATTTGAAAGTATAAAAAAATAAAATCCACTGACAAAATTAAGTAAAAGACAAACCCAGACTGCTCTAATACTCTAACTGTGATGTGTAATTTACTCATAACTTTCTATCAAGTCCAAAAGACAAATCTATCAAAAATAAGAATAGCTGCAGCAACCTGCTAATAGATGGGTAGTACATAAAAATGTTTAACTTGAGCCAACATAACATGTGGGAAGATCAAGTTAAGGTATAAAATTTTCTTTCTTCATTTTTGTCTTTCTTTGTTTCTATTTTTTTCTTTGTGATCTAAGATGTTACCATCTCTTTAAAATAAGTTGTTATACCTATAACTTGCTTTTTTGTAAGCCTCATGGTAACCAAAATTCAAAAACCTATAGTAGAATAACTTCTAAGAAGCAACAAATTAAAACATACTACCAGAGAATGCAAACTAGTGCAACCTCTCTGGAAGACAGTGTGACGATTTCTGAATGAACTAGAAATTGACCTTCCGTATGACCCAGTAATTCCCCTATAGGGAATATATCTGGAGGAACTCAAATCATTCTACAAAAGAGATACCTGCACATGTATGTTTGTTGCAGCTCTACTCACAATAGCAAAAACATGGAACCAACCATGCTGCCCGTCAAAGTTGCACTGGATTTTTTTAAATGTGGTACACATACACAAAATATCATGCAGTCATAAAGAAGGACAAACTTATGGACTTTGCAGCAATTTGGATGGATTTAGAGTCTATCTTACTCAGTGATCGATCACAGAAACAAAGAACAGAGTACTATATGTTCTTACTCATAAGTGGACCTTGAACAATTATCATAATACTATAAGAAAGGGATTGGCAATAGTGGGAAACTGCCAGGGGAGAGGGTTGGGATTGGCAGTTGAGGGAAACTGCTAGGGGAAGGAGAGGCACACCTCATCAACAAGGGTACCTGTGTAATCAACGTTTGTATACCTAACCCTGAATTGTACCCCATATCTTTAAAATTAAAAAATTCTTAAATTTTTAAAAAGGGAAAATAAAATAATAATTTGAGTATTTTAGCATAAAGGAAAGACAAATATTGTGATGAGTATCTCAATTATATTGATTTGATCTTTAAAAATTATATGAATATATTAAATTATCATATGCACCCTGAAAATATGTGTATCAATTATGTATTTAAAAGAGATAAATAAAATTAAATCTAGCATAAATATGCATATAAAGAATAAAAGAGTTTAATAAATGGGTGATTAGAGTATCAGAAGGAAAGAAGGAAAAGAACAGGACATAAGCAATATATGAAAACTAACATCTGTGCACTTTCTCAAAACTCATTAACACACCATGCCACAAATTCAAGAAGTACAGTACTACAACTCTCATCATAGACAAATTACTGAAACACAAAACAAGAAGAGTTTGGAAAGCAACCCCAGTACCCTGAAAGGAGCAATAAAAAAACATACAGCTAACTTCAAACCAGAAACAAGAGAGGCAAAAAGACATTGAATTACATTGTTAAAGTACAGGAAGAAAATGACTACCAAACTATAATTCTGTATTCAACAAAAATATCTTTACACTTGAAGGAGAACAAAGACATCTTTAAACCAAAAAATTATAAGAGAATACATCACCAGTAGACATACAGTAAGGAGAAGGCTAAAAAGGAGGCTTCTCTCTACATTTACCTTTTTTATATATGTATTTTACGAACATTTTATATATGTATGCATAAGTCTGCCTCTGAGCTCTCTTTTCTGTTCCATTAGACTGTTCACTGGTTCTTCCGTCATTGTCATTCTTTTCTTTCCTTTTTTTATTTTAATTTTTTATTTTAAAAAATGTGGGGTACAATTCAAGATTAGGTATACAGACGGTCATTGTACAGGTAAAGTTTGGGCCTCACTTTGGTCCCCACTTCACCTGGTTTGAGATCAGGTGCACTTACTGATGAAGTATGTGCTCCCCCCGGCCCCCACCCCCCAGCAGGTTCTCACTACTGCCAATCCCTTTCCTACAGTATTATGATAACTGTTCTGGGTCTGCTTATGGGTGCTTGCTCAGTTCTTTGTTTCAGCGATAGATCACTGAGTATTATAGATGCTAAATTCATCCAAGTTGCTGCAAAGTTCATAATATTGTCCTTCTTTTTGACTGTGTAACATTCCATCGAGTATATGTACCACATTATTTTCAATGCTGTAACATTGTAATATATCTTATAACCTTTGAAAGCACGCGACTTCATTTTTATACTCTATAATTCCTGTCAAATGTTTACTTATGCCTTCTGAGTTTTAATTCTCCCACATAAAATCTAGAATAAAGATATTAAATTTCTCAAAATACCAAATGAAATTTGTATTGATATTGAATTGAACTCATAAAATAGTTGAAGGAATATTTACACCTTTATATTAATGCCATGCAAACAAAGAGCATGGACTGTTTATCAAGTGAATAATCTATTTTTATACAGTTTTAATGTCTTCTCCTGAAGTTTCAGATAACCTTGTTTAAATTTTTTAAAAATGTTACTGCTTTGTGAGTGATTTTTAATTTTCATTATATTTTGTTGTCTAATGCTATTAAATAAAAATGCTATTGACTTTTACTATTTCTTAATAGGTTTGTTGATTTAGTGTGTGTACATGCAGATATTCATATTAACTATGAATATTGAGGGCGGAGAAGAGAAACCAAAGGAAAATAAAAGAAATAAAATAAATGAAATGAAAAGCTTTTACCCTTTCTTTCCAATTTTCACATCTCTTATTTCTTTGTTTTACTCTATTATATTGGTTAAGATCTCTTCTAAATATGTAACAGTAGAGTCATAATAAGAATGCTTTTATTTTTCTGACTTTAATAACTTCTATATTTTTAACAAGTATTAATATAATATTTAATGTAAGATTTTTATTACTAAATTGCACCAAATTGATAAAGCTTTCAATTTTAGAAACCATTGAAGCTAATATCTGACAACTTAAAAGTATAAAATAAAATAATAAAATGAACAGTATAAATTAATATATAATTAATATAATAAAAACAAAACAATAATCAACAAATGCAAAGTTGAATATTAGAAAACATTAGTAAAATGCAAACCACTAATCAAGAAATGGAAGATTTAAATGGGTAATACTAATGTGAATGATGGGACCTTATTATAAAAATCAAGGAAAGAAAATGCAACTGTCTTTATTCAAGTAAATCAAGACCTATTATCATAATTGAACCAGCAATTTACTTTTTGTTTCTGTAAAGAGGCATCAGCCAGGACCAGAAATTTCAATGGAGTGCTCTTACCAAACCACCAAGGAACAAATATTTGCTCTTTATTTTGCATTTTTATTAAACATTCACATATCTATTCAAATCCAGTTATTTTCTCTCTCCCACTGTTACACTTCTACCCCAGCCCCAACACTCTCTTTCTCTTTTTTTAATATTTATATTGAAACTTTTAATTCTTCTTTTGCAACTCTTAAACATTTTTAACAATCTTATTCATTCTACTGAATTTATTAATTCTTTCTCCAGCTGTACTATTCTATTAAATATCTGTCCAAATTTTTACCTTAATAAATATGATATAAATATCTTATGATTGCAATAATTTCATTTTTATATATTCCTGGATTTTTTTAAGTAAACTCTTTTTGTTTGCAAAGGTAATAATTCATTTTTTTGATAACAATTTTTAATATTTCCTTCAATATGAGTTCTGTAACTTGAGTCTCTCATATTTGGTGGATGTTGTTTAGAACTGGTATCTTGTTTTTCTATCTGTATAACCCCAGGAAGGGTTTTATATTTATTTTTAACATTCTCCTCTGTACCAGTAGTGCTGTTCTTCATGTTTTCTTTTGTTTTTTAATATTTATGTTTTGTTGTTCTGTATGAGTTTTTGTTGTTGTTGTTGTTGTTATCCATCTTTTGTTTGCTTGCTTTTAGATGCATCTTTATTTTCCTAGGCCACAGATAAGGGGTGCTTCAGCCGGGCTCGGTGGCTCAGCCTGTAATCCCGCGCCTTTGGGAGGCTGAGGTGAGTGGATTGCCTGAGCCCGCGGGTTCGAGACCCACCTGGGCAGCGAGACCTCATCTCTACAATAAACCAAAAAATCAGCCGGGCGTGGTAGAGCATGCCTGTAATTCCGGCCACTTGGAAGGCTGAGGCAGAAGGATCGCCGGAGCCCAGCAGGTTGAGGCTGTGGTGGCCGGGAGCGGCCACTGCACTCCAGTCTGGGTGACAGAGTGAGACTCCAACTCAAAAAAAAAAAAAACAGAAAAGGGGTGCTTCTCTGATCCTACCCATGAATTGTAAAAATTATTTCAACAGGAGTTCAAGGACAAGCACTGAATCCCTCCCTAACACTGACATGCAGATAATGTTCTCAGTCATGACTTGCATATGGCTTTATAAGTCCTGAACCACACTACCTATATTTTCCTCCACCTTCTTCTTGGTACTAAATTTTGCTCTCTTTTTTTTACCATTTAGGGCTTTCTTTTCTTACTTACACAGACATCTCATCAATATGTACCTTACGCATGCACATTTACACATGCACACACACAGTTCTTATGTGTTTGGAGTTGGGTGATAAGAAGACTATGCATGTATGTACTGCTCTATCTTAGCCAGAAGACTTCTTCATTATTTTATCACCTTTCTGGTATTTATTCTATCTTTATTATAGTATTTTCAAATCTATAAAAAAATTCAAAATAATTAAATTAAAAGCTAGATAATAATTTACATTTTACCAGATTTGCTTTATCTACATATGCACATGTATGCATAGATGGAATCATTTGAATAAACAAAAGACATTATGATACTTTACACCTTAAATATTTGAGGGTGCATTTTATAAAATGAAAAACATTATTGTGCATAACTGCAGTAGCAATATCATACTTCAAGAAATCAAGAATATTTCCCAATAATCTAATGAATATTCAAATTTTTCTAATTTTCCCCAAAGGGTGATTGTGACTTTTTCCTTTTAAACCAGTATACAATCTCTTTTTCCTTATCAAGGGAGCAGGTCAGTCATCTTACAAACAGTTTCACATTCCAGAGTTACCTGATTAGCTCCTCACTGTATTGCCCACTTATAATTATATCACATGTATTTCTTTATAATTGGATTTAGGTCTAAGTGCTTGATAAATTAAGATTCAAGATTTTTGAAAAAAGTAGCTTTAGGGATGAAACTGTGAACAACATAGATTATCACACCACATAGTGTGCGGATATCAAATTGTCAATTATTAGCAATACTATGCTAGATCATTTCGTCAAGGAAAAATCACCAGATCTGTCTATCCTAAAGGTTTCATTTTGTTTTGCAACTAATAAGTAATTGGTGGAGTGGTGCTTTGGCACTTTGCACATTTGTTTTCCACGAAATTTCACTTAATCATTTTGGCATGTATTGACGATTCTTGCCTAAATCAGTTATTACGTTAAAATTTGTTGAATGTTGATTTTCTAAACCTATTTATTTTTCAACATGTTTTAACTGGTATTCTTCTGTTTTGAAAAAGAAAAACTCTATCAACTGCTAGATGTTGAATGTTTGTGTTTTGTGTTTTGATGATTATGAAGACCTAATCATCAGTGAGGTGGTATACAGAAATAGGGCTTTTAGGAAATAATCAAAGGTAGGAGAGGTCATGAGGGTGGAGCCCCCAGGATAACATTAGTGCCTTATAAGAAGTACCAGAGAATTTTCTCTCTCCCCCTCTCTCTCTCCTCTCTTCCTCTCCCTCTCCCTCTGCCTCCGCCTCTCCCTCTCCCTCTCCTTCCTCTTTTCTTTCATCTCTTTCTCTTACTTGTTACTGAATAAATAAAATACATACTTAGTGCTGAATAAATTACAGTCAATTTTGTATACAACTTATTATGGTCAAATGTGTCTGTATTGGCCAACAAAAGTCCCTGAAAGCTGGTTTCTCATTTATCTCGACATCCCCACCCTAGATTCTGGGTGCATCTTTGTTTTCTGGCACCAGAAGATATCCAGATTCTTTTTTTTTTTTTTTTTTTTTGAGGTGGAGTCTTACTCTGTTGCCCAGACTGGAGTGCAGTGGCCACTCCCGACCACCGCAGTCTCGACCTGCTGGGCTCCAGCGATCCTTCCGCCCCAGCCTTCCGATTAGCTGGAACTACAGGCGCCCGCTACCATTACAGGCGCGCGCTACCACGCCCAGCTAAACTTTTGATTTATTGTAGAGATAAGGTCTCACCAAGTTGCCCATGTGGGTCTCGAACCCGCGGGCTAAGACAATCCACTCACCTCATCCTCCTAAGGCACGGGATTACAGGCTGAGCCACCGAGCCTGGCTTCCAGATTCAATTTTTATCTTCTATCTCCTAGATCTAATATCAGACACTCTCCCAAAGACCCATGATCATTTATAATGAAAAAAACTAAGATCTTAGGGTTAGCTGTTTTAATTGCCAGCTCTTTGTTGTAGGGGATTGTTCTGAGTATCCCTGGCTTCCACCCACTAGATACAGGTAGCACCTCCCAGTTATGGCAACCAGAAGTTGTCTCCAGACATTGCCAAATATCCTCTGGGGAGCAAAATCACCTCCAGTTGAGATCCAGTGGCTTCCATGAAGGAAAGTAGTCTACCAAGTATTCTTTGAGCCTTGAAAATATATACTGAAGAAGACTCCAAGTCCACACATAGAAGTACTCCTCATTGTATTTTAAGGTCTCCTCATTCTTGACTATGCAGAAGTATCAGTAAATTCATTTAAACACTCCCTACTTCTGGACAGAATACATCAGTGGCTTTGTTCTTCATATACATTGAGGTATATCTTCAGGCTATATCCTGAAAAGTGAGATTTCTGATTAAAAGAAAAAATACACATTTACTTTTGTTTTACATGGTCAAATTTCCCTCTACAACATTTGTACCACCTTTAATTTCCTCCAGCTATGTGTGAGAGTGCCTGTTTTATAACAGCTTTGCCAACTCAATTTATTATGGGAGTGGAGAATGGGGTGGAAGGTAGAGAACAGAGATTGTGCTTGTTTAATAGGTGAGAAGTAGGATTTCCAATTAATTCTTCACATTTCTCTTATTTAAATGAAATAAAGAAAATATCTTTTACATATTGAAGGAGTACATTTTTCTTTTCTGTGAACTCCGTGCTTAAATATTTTGTCTTTTTTTTTATTCGTGCCCAGTTTTGGCGGTTCGTCATCTCTATGCTTAGAACATTTTATATTTCAGGGAGATATTCTGTAATACGATTTGGAATTATTTTCTGATTTGTCATTTGCATTTTGACTTTGCCCGTGGTGAGTTTTTTCCTTGTCCTTTCTTATTACTTTTTTGAATTAAGATTTTTATTTTATTACTTCTGGGTTTTGATTCATGGTAAGAAAAAGTTTTCCATGCTTGCAGATTTTAAAACAATTTGCCTTTTTATGGTGCACTTGTATGGTCTTACTTTTTATATTTTTATCTGTGCTCTATTTGAAATTTATTAGGGTATGGTGTGAAGTGTGTATTTAAAATTTTGTGGCTATTTTCTAAGACTGTTTATTAAAAACTGTTTTTTTCCCTAGTGATTTGAAATGTCCCCTTTATTATATACCAAATTTCCATATGTGCATAAGTTCATTTAGGGATCTTCCATTTCATTTCACTAATGGATCCAGCTTTTCTTATCCTGACACCACAGTGTCTTAAATAGAGATATTTATTTATATTGTGTCTTATCATATAATGAGCCTCAACAGTACCATTGTACCTATTGAAAATGTTCCTGGCTGGTCTTGCTTATTTATTTTTCCTGTGAATGTCAGAGTCAATATGTCTACCATCCAAAAAACATTATGTGTATCCAGTATGAAATGTCAACTTGTTCAAGTCTACTTTTGTTGTTTTTCAAAATATTTAAATATTTCTTCATACAGATATTATATATTCCTCATTAATAGAATATTTGGATATTTTGTATTTTATTTATATTATAAATGGAATATTTAATGATAGTTTGATAAGTTAGACCTCATCAAAATAAATGACTTTGTGTGTGTGTTAAACAGCACTTGAGGAAGAGCAATGCCAACCTAAATTTAAACAAAAACTCATGGTTCTGTGATATATAAAGGTTCAATCAAACTAAAATCATAAATAAACATTCTGTAATAAGGTAAATGAAAAGAACTGATGTTTTCAATTTACTAGTAAATTGAAATAGTAAATTACTAGTAATTTAATAGCAAATTATTATATTTGAATAATATTCAATATTGCTATGCAACCAGATTAATCTGAATATTGATGCAATCCACACAGAGTGATAATACAAATACAGTATGTTAGGTTTATATAATAGTTTGAAATTACATTTTGCAAATAGATACTCATCTAGCTTTTTCTTTTTCTTTTTTTTTTTTTTTTTTGAGTTGGAGTCTCACTCTGTCACCCAGACTGGAGTGCAGTGTCCGCTCCCGGCCACCGCAACCCCCACCTGCTATGCTCCGGCGATTCTTCCGCCTCAGCCTTCCAAGTAGCTGGAACTACAGGTGCACACTACCACGCCCGGCTAGTTTTTTTTATTTATTGTAGAGATGAGGTCTCACCAAGTTGCCCAGGCTGGTCTCAAACCCGCAGGCTCAGGCAATCCACTCACCTCAGCCTCCCAAGGCGCAGGTTTACAGGCTGAGCCACCAAGCCCAGTTTCATCTAGAAATGCATAAGGATGCTGGAAAGCAAACTATGTAAGTTCTTGTATATGAATGAAACTTTTTGTACTATTAAATGAACTGACAGAAAAAAAAGACAAAATGAATAAATTTGGATTGTCAAAAGATGCTGTTTTGAAAATGAAAAGACAAGTCACAGATTAGAAAAAATTTGCAAAACACATATCTGATAAAGAACTAGTATCTAGAATTATAAAGCATTTCTAAAATTCATAGTTAGACAGTAAACAACCTAACTAAAAAAAAAAAAAAAAGGAAAAAGATTTGAACAGACACTTACCAAAGAAAGCATAAGATAATTAGAAGAAAAATGAAGACGTGAGAAATATTCAACCTCATTACTCATTAGGGGAACAGGAAACACTAATGAAAACCATAGCATCTTAACCACTACACACCTGTTAGAAGGCCTAAAATTGAAGGAAGTCAAGGGCCTCACCTAACTCCAAAAGGTCGAGGAGGTACTTTCCAAGCCTGTGGCCAGGAGTACTGCAGATACTTAGCAAACAACACCGATGACTACCCTAGATGACCTTCAAGGCTCTCTCTACAGCATGACTCCTCTATCAACCACTCAAACCTAATCCTAAAACATCTCCGTCTTGCTCTCAAGTCCTCAGTCTCCTCCGTCATTTTTCTGTCATTTGTACTTTCCATGTTGCCTTCAACCACTGGACTTTTGGACGTACTGGTTCTTCTGTCTTGAACTTTCTTCTCTCTCTTGGTCTAGACCAGTTCTATTCATCTGAAGACACATTTGGCCCTTGGTTCTCAGCTTAAATTTGCTCTCTTCTTCAGAATTGCTCTCACAACTGGAATTCAGTGTGGACTGTGAAATTAAATTATGTGAACAATATCTCTTTACCTAACAGCCCATAAAGCTCTGAGGGAATGGAGGGAGTGTAAATAAATGGCACCTTTATACCTGAAGTAAGGTGATGATAATTATTGATAAAGGCTAAGAGTTTATTTTAAAGGTATTAAAATATACTAAGAAATCAAATTAACTTATAATTTCGCCATGTGTTTTCCCTGAGGGAGGGGAGACTACACTTGTTTTTACTTTCCTTTATATTCTCAGTACCTAGCACATTTCTGGCACATCATGAGTATTCACTCAACATTGTTGAATGAATGAATGAATAAATAAATTAATTAATTAAAATACATGATATAGAAGTGAATGGTACACGTGTGAATGAAGCATGAAAAAACATAAAAATGCAGAAAATTAAAGGCAGGATATTTAAGGACATTTAACTGAAAAACATACTTCCCGGGAGGCTTTTACTCCAAAGCTTGGATGAAGTGTAAAGAAATGGCACCTTTATACCTGAAGTAAGGTGATGACAATTATTGATAAAAGTTAAGAGTTGACTTTAAAGATATTAAAGTATTCTAAGATATCATATTAATTCATTGTTTCACCATGTGTTTTTTCTAAAATATGGTAGTCTCTAGAATCTTGGAATATTGGAATTCTGGAATTTGAAAGGACTTAGAGTTGTTGTTTTTAATCCAGCTGACTTATTTTACAGAAGAGGAAACTGAGCTAGTTTCCAGCTTAGAGAACACACTAAACACATTTCTTCTGATTTCTAGTCTAGTGATGCTGCTCATCCTCTTTCATTGTAACTTAGAAGTCATATTTTTATACTCTTTTAATGTATTTCTAATTGTCTTTTTACAATAGGTCTTTACTTGGTAACCTATATTAATCCAAACTAGCCTCATGAAAATTTACACACCTTACTACCATCAGACACACATGAAACACAAAATAATTATTCTTTGGTTACGCTCATTTTTAAAAATCCTAAATATGGAAGTGGTAAATATTTTAATAAAACTTTTGTCTTTTTAGAGTTATTGACTGATAGATTAATTTTCTCACATTACTTTAAAATGATAGTTCCCAAGCCGGGCTTGGTGGCTCAACCTGTAATTCCGCGCCTTTGGGAGGCTGAGGTGAGTGGATTGCCTGAGCCCGAGGGTTCAAGACCTGCCTGGGCAGGCGAGACCTCATCTCTACAATAAAATCAAAAAATTAGCCGGGCGTGGTAGCGCGTGCCTGTAATTCCGGCTACTCGGAAGGCTGAGGTGGAAGGATTGCCAGAGCCCAGCAGGTCGAGGCTGCGGTGGCCGGGAGCGGCCACTGCACTCCAGTCTGGGTGACTGAGTAAGACTCCAACTCAAAAAAAAATGAAATAAAATGACAGTTCCCCAAAATGCCAGGTCTTCAAGTCACTGACTCCAGTGTATCACCTCCAATATTCCGAATTCTGAATAAAGTAGATTTTGCGTATCCCCTGAGAATTCACACTTTTTAAAAAATTCTAAGCAATCTAAAAGCACAGTCAGGTTAGGAAACCACTGTCTTAGAGCATTGTCAAATTTTGATAAACTCTGAAGCCAATTTTATGAAACATACCTAGCCCAATCTAGATATGTTTCATAAAATAATGATAATGATAATAACACTTGATGGTGATACAATGCCATAGAATAAATGAATTACCTAAGCCTTTAAGGCCTTTTTATTGAAGCAACCAATTATTTGCACATGCAAAATTTAGTACAAGCTGGATTGGTTGAGCCGATAAAATAATCTAGAATGTGAAATGTCTAAGTCCTATATTATTCAGATTTAGAGAGCACCCCTCCTGACATTTCTCTCCGCTGCTTCACAAATGCCATCATCTTTATGACTATAGCCTTTTTACTTTTCCTTACTGCTATTGCTTTCCTGCAGACTTTATAGCAGCTTTGACAGTCCCCCTCTTGATTCATTTAATTCCCCCTCCTTCTCTCTGCTGTCTTTTTCCTCCATCTATTTTAAGTTACAGGGAAAGACAAGAAAATCACAGCCTAAAGGCTTTCAGAATTTAACGTTTTCACTCTATGGAATATATGAATCACCCACTTGCACATTCTGGGGTTTAGTTATTTGTTTCTTTTTCCAAAAGAAATTGTTTTTACAGATTGCAAAAACATGTATTTAGATATTGACTCTTTTTTTACACTCTCTCTCCTCTGAAATTTCCCTGCTTCTTGAGGCCATACTCAAACATGTTCACAATAAATGGTCAGCAAAATAAAACACAGCATGACTAATATGGGACAAAGTCTTCAGTAGACAGCATCTTTCAACTATGTTACATGAAGTTATATGAAGCTGGTCTTAGTTCATAGCACCAGTTCAACCCACTCACCAAAAGGAGTTCCAGACTCCATTCCAGGCTAAGCTCTAGAGGGAGAACTGCTGGCGTGGAATAAGCCCAACAGCACATTTCCCCCTAGATACCAGACAGGCCTTAGAGCTTATGACATCAAGAAAGCTAAAAACTCTGGTGTACATTGACATGCATATCTCTATGTTCATTGTTCTTCCTGTTTCATCTATAAAGTGGTCTTCTCTAAGGACCACTATTTTGACTTACCATGAGTTTAACTCAGTCTGATAATAAGTTTCACAGTCTTCTGTATAAAATACCTTAGTTGCAAACAAGAGGTAAAATTCAAAAACTGCAAAAACCTAATCGAAAGTCAGGATTGAAGGGAGAAACATCCTTCAGTGTCATTCCAGGAAGACCCCAATTCACTGCTGGATTATTTTTCTTAAACATTGGCTTTTCCTCCTGAAATTCTCTTTCATATAAATCATTTAAATAACCAAAGATAGACTTCTTATTCAGACTGAACGGTTACATTTTCCACTATTCTGATTGCTAGAGGTAGTGATGCATTTTAAAATGACATTCTAAGAATTTGACTCAATTCTTCACATATGACTTTGACCAGCACAGAACTATGCAAAATTATGCCTACTTTGTTTTGGATTATAAATCAAAGAATACAGAGTTGAGAAGACAAAGATAATTCTGATAATCCAAGTTATTGATTTAACTATTATGACAAAGATAATTCTGCTAATCTGAGTTTGTAATTTAGGTATTATGAATTTAGTACTGTACTTTGCATCTATACAGTGTTTTGAATTTTCAAAGCCATGTTGTAATTACTATAGAATTTCACCCACGCACCAAGTTATGGTAGATAAGACAGGGTGACGGTCTACATTTGACTTTATTGCAAAACTAAGTATGTACATGTAATCATTGCTTGAAGCTGAGGCTACTGTTATTGGAACTCTCTGACAAGCTTCTTCCCTCAAAGAAGTCGCTCTCACATCCCACTTTTCACTGCAGGATAAGCCAACAAGCTACAGAGTTCGGTAACAATAATCTAGCATTTGTGTTTCCACTTGGACTTCTGAAAACACAACATTAACGATGTAATCAGCCGAGCTCGGTGGCTCAGCCTGTAATCCCGCGCCTTTGGGAGGCTGAGGTGAGTGGATTGCCTGAGCCCGCGGGTTCGAGACCCGCCTGGGCAGCGAGACCTCATCTCTACAATAAATCAAAAAATCAGCCGGGCGTGGTAGCGCATGCCTGTAATTCCCACTACTCGGAAGGCTGAGGCAGGAGGATCGCCGGAGCCCAGCAGGTTAAGGCTGCGGTGGCTGGGAGCGGCCACTGCACTCCAGTCTGGGCGACAGAGTGAGACTCCAACTCAAAAAAAAATCAATGTAATCAGGCTATGTAAATGTCACTATTCTCATCTCTTTCCTCTAAAATTCTCACTATTCACTTTTATTTGGAGCACAGTTCATTCAAAAATGAAAGAACCTTCATTTTATTTACATAATAGGATCAGCTTGTTTCCTTACCCTCTTCTTTTTTCCTTTGTACTCTTGGGTAGTGTATGCGTATATGTGTGCTTGGGAATGGAAAAGAGGGGATAGATTTTCATTTCCACCTCTAGGGTTCTGGCCTTGAGATTAAGAGACCTAGGGAGTGTGTCTGTGTTTACCTTTGAGGCTGTGTCTGGACACACAAGCCTTATAGCCTAGTTAGACAGGGATCCCACCAGGTGGGTTCTCAGATTCACTTCTCTGGTGCTCTGACTTCCTTATATCTCCCCAATGTGCCAGATGTTTTTTAAATTGCTCTCTCACTCAGTAAATTTGAAATCAGTGGGGCTTGATGGTAAAGGGAGAGGGCTGTTGTTTCTTAATTTTGTTTCCTTCCTTTGAAGCCTCCTGCTACATCTGTGCACTGACAAAACGATCTCAACCCCGCCCTCTGTGGCAAATTTTGGTTTTGGGTTCTGAAGTTTCATTAGCTCAAGCGGTATCTCCTGGAAGCTATTTCATTCTTCATAACCCCAGGCAGAAGCAAGCACTCTCAAAAAATGGAAAAAAGTGAATCTTATTGTGGTTTCATAAGTGTCTCTTTGATGCCCTGCTGCAGGTGCACACGCCGAACTTCAAGAAAGGTTCCAGCTCGATTTCTGTCTGTGGTTTTCTGTAAACTGTCCCTTGCTCTTCCGGGGAACCTATGAACTTGAGGGGTTATTACTGAGGAGATTCAGTAGTTCACAGAAATCTTCATAGTGAGCAAAATTCCACTGGATATTCTGTTGAGTCATCCTTAATGTCGGATGAGTGCAATATAGTGAACATAGTATTTCAAGAAAACTGGATTTGATTCTTTTTTCCCAGCATATAAACTTTATTTTTATTTTATTACTTTAGATTTTTTATTTTAAACATGTGGGGTACAATTCAGGGTTAGGTATACAAGTGATCATTGTACAGGTAAAGTTTGGAACCCTCTTTGGCCCCATTTCACCTGATTTGAGACAAGTTACACTTATAGATGAAGGGAGCCCCCTCTTCCTCCCACGGCAGCTTCCCACTACTGCTAATCCCTCTCTTGTAGTATTATAATCATTGTTCAGAGTCTGCTTGTGAGAATATGGGGTATTCAATTCTTTGCTTCTGTGACAGATCATTCTAAATCCATCCAAGCTGCTGCAAAGTTCATAATTTTGTCCTTATTTATGGCTGTGTAATTTTCCAGTGTGTATGTGTACCACATTTTTTGTTTATCTAGTCCGCTTTCAATGGGCAGCACAGTTGGTTCCTTGTCTTTGCTATTGTTAATAATGCTGTAATAAACATGCATGTGCAGGTATCATTTTCACAGAGCGATTTGAGTCCCTCCAGGTATATTCCTAGCTGGGGGATTGCTGGGTCATATGGTAGATATTTTAGGAATCACCACACTCTTTTCCACAAACATTATACTAGTTTACACTCCCACCAATAGTGTAGAAGTGCTCCCTTTCCCCGCATCCTCTCCAGTATCTGTTGTTTTTGAGTTATTGACGATGACCATCCTGACTGGAGTTAGGTGGTATCTCAGTGTGGTTTTAATTTGCATTTCTTTGATGATTAGTGAGGCTGAACATTTTTTCATACCTCTGTTGGCTGCTCGTATGTCTTCTTTTGAGAAGTGTCTATTCATATATTTGCCCACTTTTTTTTTTTTTTTTTTGAGTTGGAGTCTCACTCTGTTGCCCAGACTGGAGTGCAGTGGCCACTCACAGCCACCACAGCCTCGACCTGCTGGGCTCCAGTGATCCTTCCGCCTCAGCCTTCCAAGTAGCCGGAATTACAGGCATGCGCTACCACGCCCCGCTGATTTTTTTTTTATTTATTGTAGAGATGAGGTCTCGCTGCCCAGGCGGGTCTCGAACCCGCGGGCTCAGGCAATCCACTCACCTCAGCCTCCCAAAGGCGCGGGATTACAGGCTGAGCCACCGAGCCTGGCTTATTTGCCGACTTTTTAATAGGACTGTGTTTTTGTCATTTTGGCATGTTTGAGTTCCTTGTAGATTCTAGATGTAAGGCCATTGTCAGATACAGAGTTGGCAAATAGTTTTTCCCATTCTATCAGCTGTCTCCCCACTCTCTTGATGGTTTCTTTTGCTTTGCAGAAGGTTTTCAATTTGATGAGGTTCCACTTGTCTGTCTTATCTCTTATGGCATTGGCATTTGGGGTTTTGATCAGGAATTCGTTGTCAGTTTCAATTTCCATAAGGGTGCCTCCTACATTTTCTAAGGTTCTTATAGTTTGAGGTTTTACATTTAGGTCTTTGGTCCATTTAGAGTTAATTTTTCTAAGCCTTCCACTAACCAGCTGGGTGACATTGGGAAAGTTATTTAATGTGTCTGGGCCCAGTTTCTTCATCTTTTTTTGTTGTTTTTTTTTAAGAGTTGAGTTGATAATTTCTACGTTTTCTTCCCAATCTATCAATCTATAAATCTTTATTAATCTAATGAATATTTATTGCCTGCTTCTTTGTTTCCAGACTATATGCTGGTTGATCTGAGAGATGTAATGATATATATAATGCAGTATCCACCCCCCAAGCATATAGCCTAATTGGTGTGAAATGCTCTTGATCCAATAAATAAGTACAGTACATAATGATGAATGTCCTGACTAAGATTGCTGGTGAAATGCAGTCACAGAGGAAGAATTCCTGATTCAGATTGTGAGGAAAAAGCAATAACGAGCACTGGATTTTATTTACTTTTTTCTTTCAGAGTTGTTCAAGAAGGAATAAATGACAATCACATCATATATGTTATTGTTGTTTCTAGTGTTGTTATGTGGTTATTGAAAATGTACTGTGTGCTGGGGCTAGGCATTACTGTAAGCATTTACCATGTGCTATCACTTTTAAACTTAGAATAATTATGGGGCATATATGGTATCTGGTATTTAACTCTAGCTGCTGAATCAAATAAATCTTAAATTTATTAGTGTAAATTTAAGAGTTAGAAGGCGGCCAGACTCAGTGGCTCAGCTATAATCTCAGGATTTTGGGAGGCTGAGGCGAGTGGATTGCCTGAGCCCAAGGGTTTGAGACCAGCCCGGGGAACTTGGCAAGACTTCATCTCTATAATAAAAAAAATTAGCTGGGCATGGTAGCATGCACCTGTAGTTCCGGCTACTTGGAAGGTTGAGGTGGAAGGATCGTCAGAGCCCAGCAGGTCAATGCTGGGGTGGCCATGAGTGTGCCACTGCACTCCAACCTGGATGACAGAGTGAGACTCCAACTCGAAAAAATAAAATAAAAATAAAAAAGAGTTGGGAAGTTTTTTATTGAAACTTTCTATCAACTGATGACTCAAGATGCAGGCTTCTTCCATCCTATGCTATCTTAAAGGAACAACCTCCATGTCCTGGCATGAAAGAGAAAATCAAGTATCATTTCTCACAATTCTTTTAGTCCTCACTTTCCATCTCATCAATACTGGCCTGAGTAGCTCTCTGAATAGTCATACTATTTTATTCATCCTTGTCTACACATGTGCTATGACTTTAATCGGAAACTAATTTCCCTTTCTTTCTTCTTTGCAAACTCCTCTTCTACTTTCATAGACAATACTTTTACAAATAATATTTTTAATATGATATGCATTTTCTAGGACTAGAAAATTTGGTCCTCCTTGTATGTTGCTAAGTGGTAAAAGCCAGACTTAAAGTCAGGCAGACAAACACATATCATCCTCTACCCAAATGTGCATTGTTCTTATTCAATGAATATGTTAAAAATCCAACTCATCTTGCACTATGGCTTTCCTTTAACTGTTTGTTGATAGCATGATTTTTCTTTTCCCTGACATTCGGGTCGGATTCCCTTTGCCTTGAAACTGACTTTTTAACGGTCCTGACAGTGTTCTTTCTGCAACATAGCTCATGTATACACCCTCTCCCTTTGTCGGTGGCCATGGCCACTGGTGTGGCTCAAGTCCTTGTCACTTCTTTCCCCGATCACTGTAGAAGATTTTTAACCTCCAGCCACCTCTCTCTTCAATGCGTATTTCTTCTACTTCCAGACAGTTATATTTCTTTTAAAAAGTTTTATCTTCATGATGCCTTACATAGTGACTTACAGAGAAAAAATGCTTAATAAATTATCTTACCATTGACAATTATTAAAATAAAGACATTAAATATTTCAAGTAACTATGTATATTTATAAAGACTATATATTCTAGAAAAATCAGTGAATGTAATTGATTGTCACAAATGCTTTTGCAATATTTTCAGGAATCCAGAGAGTTTAAAAGCAACATTGAAAAAACAATTATATATACATTTCAGTTGTGTGTGAGTGTGCTTATCTGTGTGCATGGGCCTGTACAAGTACACACACACACAGTTGTGTGCACACACACAAATGGAACAATTTATCATGTAATACTAAAAATACCCTGTACCCATCCTTTTTAAAAATGATGTAATATTTCTTAGGTAGATTTGTTTCATAAGATTTCTTAGGAAGATTTGTTTCATAAGTCTGCCTAAAACCATATCTTTGAAGGTAAACACAAAAGAAACACAAAAGAGCCCATATTAAGATGGGCTCTGATCAGACTGAGAAAAAAAAAAGGGCCCTATTGATCTGCCTCAACTATTTGCATATTTTTACCAGCGATCCTCTTCTCGATCAATGGACATAATTCCAGAATTGCATGAGACTTTCTAGAGCATGCAAGAAAGAAAATTATACAAAACCTGCCTTTAAAAATTAATATTCACACCTTCAGGAAAAAACAACTTTCAAATTATGGTAGGAAACCAGAAACTGTAAAAGAAAACACTAAGAAAGTCAACTAAGTAAAAATGAAAATCTTCTCTATGATAAAAAAAACTATGTAAGTAAAAGGCAAATAACAAAATGGAAAATAATTATAGGAACATAAATATAAACAGCAAATATCATTTATATACAAACAGTTGTTGTAAATCAATAAGAATGCTCCAGAAGAAAAATGAGCAAAGGATTCAAACAGGCAATTCACAGGAGAGTAATTATAAATGACTTGTAAATGCATGAAAAAGTGTTCAATCTCACTAGTAACAAGGAAAACAAATTAAAACAAGATATAATTTTTCACCTGTCAAATTGGCAAAGATCGAAAAGACAGATCATGTTCAATTTTGGCAAGAGTGTAAGTAAACAGGCTTTCTCATATAAAGCTCCTGAGAGAATTTGCTGCATTTTTCAGAAGACTGCATCTCCTTTATCTTAAAAATATTTAAGAATGTGCATAAAGTTGGTCTACTAAATTAAATAAGAATTTACTTCTTATTAAATTATATTCTAAAGAGACACTTTTTTTCATGAGAGACACATTTCTAAAGATATGTGTATAACAATTTGCACTGCGCCATTATTTACAATAGCAAAAACTTAAGATTGCATGAATGTTTAACAATGGGAAATTGGTTGGTCAATTATGTAACTATTAAAATGACTTAGATCTACATCTTTTGACATAGGGAGATGTTCCTGACATACTGATGAGGTGGAAATACAGAATAGAGGATAATATGTAGAATATCAATCAATTTTTAAGAAATTTACATATAAGCAAATTTCTGGAAAGATTTATACAGATAGCGGGTTTAATTCTGAATGACTTATTTACAAGCAGCTTTTTTTACTCTTACCAGTATTTTAATTTTGCATATAGAAACTTATTATGTGGTTTTGACGTAAAAGAGTCTCAAGCTTAGATGGAACGTTTGAACTAATCTAGTTCAACCTGAAAAATTTAAGAATCCCATACACATGTGTTTTTATTGGATGATAAAGGGTGCTTGTTTTGAGCATTGCAAATGAAGAGGATGCCACTACTCTACGTTTTATTTCGGAATCTTTACCAAAAAATGTTAATGTTTCTACCTACTACCCCCAGTTCTGTGTTGGAACAGTGTAGGAGAAACCTACATTTTTCTTTATGTGACAATCCATCAACTCTTTTTAAGAAAAAAGTCATCTTCCTTCTTGGTCTTGTTTTCATGAAGATATCAATTCCCATGGCTTCAACTCTGGCTCTTTTGGCTTTAAGATCCTCTCTCATCAAGGACAAACTCCCTCAGGTTCCTCCATTTTGGGACCTGACACACATCATTATAAACTGAGAACCAAGTCAGAACAGAAAAACTTGTATGTAAAAAATACAAGAAAACAAAAGTATCTCTGAGCAAGAATGATAAACTCAGACATCACAGAAAAAATAGGACTTTCTGGAGATCTCACGGAATAGGTGAATTGGTGACAAAGAAGAGGAGGAAGAGAAATCAGGGTTCCAGTTAGTAAGAGAAAGTTTTAATAGTTAAATCTTCAATTCAAGAGAAGAATTACAATTTGCCTTTTTCTCCATTCATTCTTATATTCTTTTTCCTCTTTTATCCCCTTCCTGAGTTTTTTGCTGCTTTCAAAAAAGTGGAAATAAAATTAAACAAAACATTGCTTTGCTTTTATTATTCAAAGTGTTAACAATGTTTATTTCTTAATGCTTTGCTAGGTATTAGTCCTTAAAGTATTTCCTCCATGTAGGTTTCAAATCCTCAGTTAGACTACAAACAACTTAAAGCCAAGGACACATCTTAATTTCTCCATCAGCTCTTTCCACGCCCTTTACCAAATAAGAATGCTTACTATGCCTAAAATATTGCTTAGGCTTGTTGAGTAAATGCTATTGCTTATTATTATCTGGGGATTCATTTTTCTGACAGTCCATCACAATTCTACTCCATCCCACACATGAAGGCCTACATCAGTACTGCTGGCATACTAGAAGGAGGATTCGAGTCAATGTTGTCTTTGCTGAAGCTCATATTCCTTCCAGTTTCACACACATTCTCACACAGCTTCTTCATGTTACCTACTGTGACTTTTGTGAAATTCTCAGTGAGAGATGTTAGGGTTAATTCTCTCCCTCTGATCATTGTAGCTCTTCAGGGAAGAGATAGGGAAATTCTGGAAGCCACTGACCATCCAGTCTCAGAGTTGCTACCATTCCTTCTTGCTCACCCATTTTCCTATAGACCTTTCCCTTTCCCCTGACACCATTGAGTCTCCACAGCAAGACTCCTCATTCCAAAATAGCAAATTTATGCCTCTCAAATTCTGGAATCTGCTCTGGCTGAACCCAAGACCCAAACTATTTTCCTTGTTTATTTCATGATCATCCCAGCTGAAGAGAATGGCAGGGCAGCAAGGGGAGGTGATCCTACTTGGCTGGTGTGGCTCCCTTACACAAGAAAGGATAACAGAGGGAGTAGTTAATGTCTCTGAAGAGGTTTGAGGATTGGCTTTCACAGTTTAATGCGGTCAGAAGTGTTTGATCAAGAATTGAGTCAACGAGGTGAACAGGCAGATGGACGACTCTTGGCTCTCCAGTGGGGGCCTTGAGGCCCAGCACCTTAGTTGATATTACATTTATCTTACCAAGATATATCAAGGGGACAGGCTATTGGAACAAACATGTAGTAAGCAAAAATTACACACCCAGTACATTCCACCTTTACAATCAATATTTTTCTTAGTCATTTTCCTCACTACCCAATTATGTATCTAGTCCTATTCTCATCTGTGTCCCAAAATAGATACTATTTTTAACAAAATATTTGCATATTCAGTAAGAAATGCTTAATTGTAAAAATGGGTTTCAGAATAAATTAAATAATGGCTATGATTGCAAACCAGGTAGACTGTTACTTGAGTTAGAGGACCTTCTAAGCACCTACCACATAATGTTTTTTTGTTCAGGATGACCCTGAATTGCACTACAAAACAACAATACCCATGGTCCAAATCCATGATCTGTTCTTACCTTGTTTTTAATTTATTTAGAAAAAAAAGTAAAGTATAAGATGAAATTGTTTGATACATTTTTAAGAGGAAAATTGTCATTATGAATGCAGTACTGAAAAAAAAATTGCATCCATAGTTGCTACTCACACAACCACTCCCACTCAATGCTGCTGGCCATGGGGAAGGTGATTAATATCAGTCTCCCTTCCTGCAACCACTAGATATTAGCTTGTTTCTAGAGGCAGAAAGAGGGGTCCAAATTTGCTAACAGAGGGGTAAAGTGAAATTGAGACAGGAAGCTGGCTAAATCCTAAGCCCACAATAAAGAAGATGGGACCAGAGATATACATAGAAATTTTGGGAGTGGGATGTGGGATCAAGAAAGGTCAAAGAGCTTCTGTCCAAAACAGTTTAGATGCTAAACATATTATTTACTCTCATAGTCAATTTAGGCTCTCGATTGCTGACTCATCAAACACATTATATCATCGGTGGGTTACTCTAGATCTATATGATATATCTCAGGACACAGTGACATCGGAGGGTTCTACTATACCCCTTTTATTAAGGACTGGTTTCCCATTGCATGACTTGAATATATAGAATCTTGGGTATTACTAACTGTAACAGGTGCCTGATTCTCATACAGGACTTGAATGTGTACTCTCTGAGAAGGATAATGCACACCCATTCTCTGACCTCTTTCTCGTGAGTGCCACATCCTCCTCAGAACCAAGCCCATGACTGACTGACAAGCCCAATGGAGAAAGAGCAGAAAACAGGAAAACATGCATTACACATGGCCCTGCATTCATCAGACCGCCCTTCAGAAAGGGGAAATAACAAAGAGTGAATGGTGGGAAGTCATTTTATCTGCTAGAAAAATATGCCCTGTTCCCTACTCAAAAAACAAGTGGTTGTGAAGCAACCACATTATTTAAAGCTACAAGGCAAACAGGAAGAGGCAAACCAAACACGCAGGCCCTGAGAACTTCCCGCAAGTGCTCCCCTCAGCTGGCCTGGTTGTAGTCTGACCTGACGGGTACACTGACAGGCTCTGGCGCTTGCTGTGAACCCAGAGCATTCTTGACAAGAAAGGGAAGAGGAAAAGAAAGTGCCAGTTCCTTTTTAGCAAGCTGTTTGGGAGGCAGCAGCTAATTCAAAGGAATAATAGTGATCTCTAGAACAAACAACCATCAGTTTAAGCACTAGCATCTGAGAAAGAAGCTCAACACTAAGGTATAAGCTGGAAGGGGTAGGAATTGCTCAAGAACAGGAGGTTGAGGAAGGTTGTCTACAAAACCCTGAAGAATGATGGTGCTTAAAATTAACTGGCAACATAAGTGACTGTAGAAGCATTCAAACTATCATCATTGGAACTTGAAAAGCTTATAGGCTGAGATCAAAGCATTCCCAGTTTTGAAATATTTCATATGAGCTGACAGTCATTCCAGGAACAATATGGCATGAGACTCTTGGTTGCAGGTCCTCGTTTCAGCCACATTTTGCATTCCTAGAGCTGCATCTGAAGATCACCTCTAAACTGTCAGTCTCTTGTTGCTTCATAAACCAGCTTCGGGTCTGAAAAGGAAGAGGATGGATATTGTGACACAAGGCAATTTAGATATTGTTCATACTCCTTACCACAGTCTAGTGAGTTATGTGTCTTTGTCATCATTTCACATGTGGCAGTCCCTAGGTTGGAGTCACTGTCCCATCATCAGAGAGTCAGCTGGGGCCAGACCTACTGATGAAACACCCTGCCAGCTGCCCTCTGTGCCGTGGGGCAAGACATACGTAAGGATCAGCAGAGAGATGGTGCATCCCATGGAGGGGTGATTGCTCATTGCAGAGAAGCAGAATATTAGGAGGGACAAAGCAAGCGATCACACAGGAAAAGTCCTGCCCTTAGATACAGCAGAGAGTTGTAGTTCACAGCATTCATAGAGCCCAGAAAACTTCCAAGAGGTGGGAACCCAGGACCCTCAACTTCCAGAGATGGATTACACAGAGAAATGTGCCACTTGGCTGACAGTGATATTAGTGTGTGTTTTCCCATTTCTTTCATTCCTCTGACAAGATGTAGTGTCACTGAAAACCAAATTAACACACCGGGAGGCTTTGTCATTAAAGAAATACAAGCTCGCTTTGATTATTGCTGGCAAGAGAGCAGAGTGTATGGGGCAAACAGCAATCCTATTCTCAGAACTAATATTCTTGCAGACAGCACAGCTCTGTCTCAGTGTATCTTGAATTGGGAGATGGGGTGTAATTTTTCAAATCTAGAGGGACAAAATGATTTCCAAGCTAGGTACTTAAAGGTATAGGCAGCCATAGATTGCAATGAACACAGCTGTCAATGTTGCCATAATCATAAAAGAGAGAGAGAAAGAGAGAGAGAGAATCACAAGTGTTTTTAGTTATATCTGTATGCACAGAATATGCTATTTGTGAGAGTAAGCTAGAAAGGTGCTTACACAGAGGGTAGAAATAAAATGTATTTATCTGAAAGAAGTTATCAAATATAATCAGGCAATTTACTGAAAGAGCTCTAAGAGTCTTAACTTTATTGTTGTAATTGTTGTTCACCTTTGCATTCAAATTGAGGTACTATCATTTTAGGTTTTTTTTTTTTTTTGCCTTTTAATTTACTTGTATTGGTTGTCTTGCTGTTTGAAATCTGTTGACTGTGGGAAAACAAGTTCTAGACCAAGAACCAAAAATCCTTTGTGTCTATTTTCCTCCCTCATTTGTTACCATTTAATAAATTATTTTTGTTCCTTGGAGCCATAGCTTTCTCACCCAAAAATAGGAAAATAATATCTTCATTGACAACCCTACAGAGGGTTGTGCATATTAAATGGGTGAGTTAATGAGAAAGCACATTGGACATGGGAGGTCTGGCCTTCCCAATGTCTGTGGTACCTCAGTAACTACCATGGTCCTGAAATTACATTGATACCCAGAGGACAAGAAGGCATGGAGTGGGTTGGAGGAAGATGAAAAAGACTATACATTCTCTCGAAAATGGACAGTAGGTTCTGTTCTGTTACTTTAAATAGCAAAGTTGTCAAATGCTTCTGAAACTTGATCCACCACTTACATCCCAAGATTGGAGGAGACACAAGCTGTGCTTACACCACATAAAACACTTACATAAGTGCCATCATTATCGATTAATTTCTCACAAACCAGTATGGCATTCAGTCCTTAAGGGAATAGGTAACTATACCCATTACAAAGCAGTTTGGGTCTGAAAAATAATCTGAAGCGTATAGCCAAAAGCAGAAATTCAGAGGACGATTTCTATCCTCAAAATAAAATATTTTAGGTCCCTGTGAGGAAAAAAAAAGTTCTTTTACACAAATGACCAAACAATGGAGAATAATGGCTATGGAACAAGCACTTTTTAATTCTGAAAAGAAAAATGGCAATAAAAGTCAACAGCGAGTCAATCCTTGTCACATAGGAGGTGTGTGTTGGGGGAGAAGTCAAACCTAAAAAAATCAGATCCCAGGACCAGGGTCAGACAGAATGGGTGGAAGATCATCTACCACAGCAAAAGGCAATCAACACTATATATCCATGATATGATTCAGACTTTTTAAAAGAACTTGACAGTTACATTGTATTTTACTTTCTCCCAAACCATGTGAATGTGTCAGCACAGGAAAAAATAACACTGTAAAAAAAGAAAGTTTGCAAAAGTCTAAGAAATTTTTCTAAGAGTACAGGAATATGACAAAGAAAATTTTTAAAAAATTCTTATGACTATAATCTTCATTTGTACTCCACAGGAAAGACTTAAGTTTAAATTATTGCACTGCTGCAAAAATATGAATTCCTGAACGAGAACTTATGAAAATGATACTACTGCACCTAATTGATTTATTATGCACTGTCACATGAAAATGTTAGCCATAAAAAGGATGTCCACGACTATTTGAACTCACATCTATTGCTAGGTAAATGGTAGAAATGGGACTCATTTCATATCAATATAGAAGGAACAAGTATTTAGGCAAACTGACCACATATATCCAGAATACTGGACAACAGCCACAGAGGAATGAGTATTTCTCCAGAAATGGCTACACATTCTTATCACCAAAGCAATATCTCTTGAGCAATATTCCTTTCAGTGTTTATGTCTCAGATTCTGACAGCTCATAGAATGGGTTTGCAATCAGAATGGGTTTGAAGTCTAGGTAATTCAAAAGTCAAGTGTAGAAAACTATAACTTCATTCCTTTATAAGTGAGATTAACCTAAACCTCAATTCCCATTCCCAATAATGATAGAAAAATGAGCAACTTGAGTCAAACTAATCTCTCAGTTTATACATGTTCTTGGAGGAATCAACTCTGTCTATTTTCATGGTCTCTAATTTGATGCAATAGTCATCAGAAGTGTAAGTTTTTAATTTTGATAAGATTCCATGTGTCCCATTTTTCTTTCATATTTGGTGCTCTTGGTGTTGTTTCTAAAAAGTCTGCCTGAAGTTCATAAAGATAATATCCTATGCTTTTTTCTGAAAAACATAGCTTTTCTGTCTAGATCTATGACCCATCTCAAATTAATTTGTGTGTGTGTTGTGAGATAGGAGTCAATGTTCATCTTTTCCTTATAGTTTATCCAGTTGTTCTGAATCATTTGTTCTCTATTTAATTGTCTGAGAATTTTTCTCAAAAATCCATTGACCGTGGGTCAATTGATATTAGGGTCTATATCTACATTCTCCATTCTGGTTAGGTTTTTTTTGGCGGGGGTCTATTCTTACACAAATATCACATTTCCTTACAGTAGCTCCATTGTAAATTTGAAATCAGGTGGTTTAAATACTCTACCTCTGCTCTTTCTCAGGATGTATTGTGAGTTATTCTAGGCTTTTTCATTCTTATATAAATTGTATAATCATCTTCTCAATTACTAAAACAATTTTTGAAAGTGTATTGAAATTTTGTTGAATCCATAGAACAACCACACTTTCTCTTCCAATCTATGAAAATGACATATCTCACCATTAATTTAGTTCTTCTTTAATTCCTCTAAACCAGATCTTGGCTTCAGTGTAGATGTTTTGCACTTAATTATATGTAATCCTGACCATGTATATATTTATTTATAAATGTTTCAAATGTGTACATATATATGAAGGGAGACCAAAACATACGATATTATCATTTGGAGGTTGAGCTTTCCTCGCTAGGTAAGTGTTCTAGGAACCCATCAGCATCAGTGGACCAGCTAGCATTGTTGTGAGAAGCTGCTTTTGGTTTCTGTGAACTTTTTTCGGAGAGTCTTTCAATGCATTTGCCCATTTCATGTTGAGTGTTCAGTTTTTGACCATAACGGCATGACCCTCATGCCCTACCCTCCCTATTCACAGGCTCTCACCCCAAGCAACCTTTTTTGTTTTTTCAGATGAAAAAGTCCTCAAAGGAAAATGTTTTGCCAAAGGAGAAGAAGTAAAACAACAACAACAAACAGTAGAAATACTAAACAACATCAAATTTGTTGTATTCAACAACTGTTTTGGGGAGTGAAAAAGCATCTCAATAGTTGTATTGTGTCAAACAGTAAGCACTATGAAAATGACTGAAGTTTAAACACGTAAGAATAAATGCACAATTTTTAACAAATAAATTCTGAGTTTTTTTGCACCCCCTCATACATATATATCTTTCTAAATCCCTTGAGAGTAATTTGCTGACTCAATGTTCCTTTAATGCCAAACATGTTATTTATAGTATACTTTCTAAAACACAAATAAAGTACAAATAACCACTCTTAAATTTATTCAGAATACACTTCCTAAAGTACAAATAACTGTAAAGTACAAATAACCACAAATAAAATACAGTGATGAATAATGTTCTTTTAGTCATCAAATTTTACACATTATTTTAACATTTATTGGTGATTCTTGTCTGAGTAAACTGTTGTCATAATTTCCCCAAATTTTCTACTTATCATCTGCCAAAGAATTAGATACATGACATTCCAACATTACCAAAACCATAACCCCAAGTTACCATTTCAATAAATTATCATAGTCCAAAATGATTCATAGAGAAGGACATCAAATAACAGGTTAATTGTGAATATACATTGAAATATATAAGTATAACAGAAGAGAAAACAAAACAAAGTTGTTAGTGTTCTTGGAACAAGAATACTAGTTTTCGTTCACTATAATGTATTCTCATCATTATTTGCAGTCACTCTGCACTATTTCCTATACATTTATTATTTTGATATATAAATGTTTTACATATGATTATCTTATTTAATTGTTAAAACAACCCAGTGTATTCATCCATTTTTCATCACTGTAAAGAAATGCCCCAGACAGAGTAATTTATAAAGAAAAGAGGGTTTATTTGGCTCACAGTTCTGCATGGCACCAATATCCACTCATCTTCTGGTGAGACCTCAGGAAGCTTTCATTCATGGTACTAGGCAGGGAGTGAGAATAGTGAAAGCAGGAGCGAGAGGGGGAATGGGTGGTGTCAGTTCTCATGGGCTGCCAGAACAGCACCAAATCACTAATGAGGCATCCACCCCCATGATCCAATCACCTTTCACAAGGCTTCACTTCCAATATTGAGGATTACCTTCTAACATGAGATTTGGAGGGGACAACATCCAAACTGTATCATGCAATAACGTAAATGTTGCCATAACTTTTTGACAAATGAGAAATCTGATAATCTGAGAGTCAGATAATCAGTAATGTCTTGGGTCATACAGCTAAGTGGTCGAATCAGTATATAGAACTTAGGTCTCCATGACTGAATATAAGAGAATGTAACTCATTGCTAATTTTATTGGAACTTTTCTACTTTCTTCTGAAACTTAAGGCTAGAAGAAACAGAGTATTATATAATCAAAGTATCTAGTTAGCTAGTTCCAGGTTATCAAGCAAGTACCGGCACGGACATTTTATCTGTGTGGACAGTGTGTCCAAAAACAGGGGTTGAGTGCTATTGTTATGAGAAAAAGAAGCCACCAGGAGAGAGATAGCTGAAGGAAAGAACCAGAAAAGAGATATATTAAGTGATGTATTTAAGTCAAATTCTTTCAAACAGATTCTTTGTGAAGGATTCATTTTTCAGATCATAATGAGATCCCTGGCTTTTCCATTGGTCCAGATATGCATGCCAAAGAATACAAGATTGTTTTCTGTCTCTGTCATGCTATAGATATTTGCTTCTATAATTAGCTCAAAGCATTGATGCTGGCCTGAATTATTCAAATCATTGAAGAAGGAAAATATATTTACCCTAGATTTCCAAAGGACTTAGCCAATCCCTAATTTTAGTCAACAACTCATTATATAATTGTAGATCTAGAAATATCATAAGCCATAGACCTTATCACTAAGAGGCTTTCGGTTCAAGGTAGATGATACAGGAATATCAGATACTCATTGATATTAAAGAACCTAGAATAACAAGGCAGCAGTTATCACTTGGACGTATACAGTAAGTTAAATGCATTACTCAGCAGGGAGAGCAAGAAATGAGGAGAAGGTAAGCGCAACATAGCCTCTGGTGGTGTGGAAAAGTTTTATAGTAGAAATGGCACCATTGTATTCAATAGTTCATCAGTAGCAGTTGTCACTATGTCTAAAACCTAGCTAAGATTGAGATGTAACCCTCATATATTCCAGAAAGGTAGACTGCCATTCATTACTTTTTTTGTTCCAGTCAAGAAAGTGTATAATGAATTACAAGAAAATATAACACTTAGAAGTAACCTTGGAATACCCTATTGTATTAAAAGGGGAAATCATGCACATACTTAAGCATTTAACTCTTTTAAGTGACAGCTGACTTGTGATACCCCTTATATTTCCTCCATGTGTCTCAACATTATGGGTAAGAACAGCAGGTCTCATGACCCCTAAAAATTCTTCCAGTTTAAACAATTTCTACATCCTTGATTAAACACTGATTAGGTGCCTGGCTTTATGAACATGCCATCAACAGTAGTTTATAGAGAAAATAACTGAGATAGACTTCACTATTGCCTTTTTAGCACTGAGCATGTATTAGCTCATGAAGGCAAATAGAAGGGGTTTTTGGTAGCAAAGTGAAAACCAGAAATCAGTATCGAAAGCGGAAACTAAATGAGTATGTCAGAATCCAGAAGGTCACTCTTGTTAGAGAGGATCTCATGAGCTAGATTTATAGCTGAAAGGAATAAAGGATTCCAGCCTGAGTTCAATCTCTCTGTCCAACATGGTAAACCTCAAAAGAGTGACACCGGATGCCCTTAGGTGACAGAGTCTGCTGTCATGTTAACTGAGAGCAGTATGATGGCGACAGTGAGGGATACAGTTGGTGAGGAAGGAGAATCATGAGGAATATAACGCCACCAAAGGCTATTTCCTACACGAGCTTCAACTACAGAGTTCTGCAACTGTGAAAATCAAATTCTTCATGGTGAACGTAACTGCTACATTAAGAAAACAGGATTATGGAGAAAAGTGATCAGAAATCAATTACCTTTTTCTTTCACACTCCCACTCCTACCCCTCCACCCCTCTCCAGTCTCTTTAAATCTGTCTGGGAACAGGAGCTTATTGATTATTCTTTTGTTGTATAAATTGTTGATTCATCACTTCTAGCAATGTAAAATAGTCTCAATTCAGTTGTTAAAATGCCCAATCTTATTAAAAACTCAAAACTGGTTTTAAAACAAAAACTATCTCCTCCACCTCCCTTTTTCAGAATGTTGCAGATGTGATCAGTCTCCTCAAATTTCTTCTCACTTGTCTCAAAGTGAGAGACTGTCAGACCAACAGCTTTCTCCAAAAACTAACCCTCAAATTATCAATGCCCAACTCTTTTGCAATTTTTACATGTGTGGGTAGATTAAGAATTGTGTAGTTAATTGATTTATATTTCACAGTTCATTTAAAAACTCCACACGATTGTGTCACCTAAGTAATATCTATTGAACACTACTTGTTTTATGTATTCAAAAGATATAAGACACAGTTCTTATTCTCTGTGGTATGAATGTCACAAAAGTGGATCAAAATATTCACAAAAGAAGGAGCTCATTGGTAGTTGGAAAACTCAGGGAAGTTTTTTATAGTGGGCATCTCACATGTGTTGTAACTTAAGGGAGAGATGGATTTACAACAGACAGAAATTGCCTCTTAAATACAGAACGAAGAATAGCAATTGTCAGTTGGTCAAACTGTAAAGGTGCCAGATGTTTTAGAAAAACATTAATATTTGCTTTACCCTACTATATGGAATGTATTTCATTTAGAACATTGCACTATATGTCCATCTCATTCAGTAGATCCACAAGTCACAAGAAGATAGCAACTGAGTAAGCATTTGTCCTTTAGGGTTATCCAGTACTGGGACTCACTCCCTTGAAGGACAGATATGCTTTCCCTAGCTTCTGGCAGCTTGACAACAGACACTTCATTGAAACTCAATCAATTGCATACTTTCCCTGGGACTTTAATTGGGAGCAAATAAAGCATAGACACAGGGAGCAAATTGGAATGCCTCTAATAGTGGCAATGGCATGCATCTCCCAGCAACAGTGTCAACTTCTAATACCCGGGCCCCATATTGTAGGTCAGATTCTTTTTGTGGCATCTTCTTGGATGCAATTCAGGGACACACACTAGCCTACTGCAGCTTCTGCCTATTTTATGAGGCTGGTTCTGAGTTTTCCCAATTATTCTTGGAGTCATCCAATATCCCTCCAATAAATTCCTTTTCTGCTTAATTTATTCAAGCTTTGTCTCTGTTGTTTGCAACCAAGGACCCAGACTAAAAAAAGTGGTTATTTTCTTGTTCTTTTTTGTTGACATAAATAAGTGCTCATTGTTGGACTATATTGAATTGAAAGATTTGTTCCCAGGTTCTGAAAGGCTTTATGTTTTTGGTTGACTGATTTGTTTTTTTTGTTTTTTTTTTTTATGCAAAGGGCCATTACGAAAACTTTTTTTTGGGTCAATGTCATTTTCAATATTCTCTCTCTTAAAACCTCACCTATTTCCACAGCTCCACCAAACATCACCACACAAATAATGCTAAAATCTGTATCTCCACTTTTCTTTTTATCTTGTAAGCTTTCAGTTCACATTTTCAATGGCTTGAATATTTTCATCTGGGTATATTGCCAGCACTTCAAACAAATCATTTAAAAATTAAAATTCCTTGAGAACTACAAAACACTGCTCAAAGAAATCAAGGATGACACAAACAAATGAAAAAACATCCCACGGTCATGGATTGGAAGAACCAATATCATCAAGTTCTCCATTATAACCAAGGAAATCTACAGATTCAATGCAATTCCTATCAAATTGGCAGCATCATTTTTGTAGGACTAAAAAAGACAATATAGAAATGCATATGGAAGCAAAAATTAGCCCAAATAGCTAATTCAATTCTCAGTAAAAGGAACAAAACTGGGCACATCACACTTACAGACTTTAAACTTTACTAAAAGGCTACAGTAACCAAGACAGCATATTACTGGTACAGAAATAGACACATAGACCACTGGAACAGGACAGAATGGAAGCAAAACCACAGGCCTTCAAACAACTAATCTTCAACAAAGGTGATGAAAACAAACATTGGGGAAAGGAAATCATATTTAGTACATGATGCTGGAAAACTGGTCAACCACATGCAGAAAAATGAAACTGGACCCCTACCTATCACTGTATACAAAAATTAACTCAAAATGTATCAAGGACTTAAATATGAAACTTCAAACTATAAGAAACTTAGAAGAAAACTTAGGGAACAATTTTGTGGACATCAAGGTAGGCAGTGAATTCATAGCCACATCTTCAAAAGCAATTGCAGGAAAAGCTAAGGATGACAGGTAAGATTTTATTAAACTAAAAAGTTTTTGCACAGCAAAAGAAAGCATCAAGAGAGTAAAGAAGACAACTCATGGAATGAGAAAAAAAATATTTGCAAGCCATGTATCCTACAAAGACCTAACATTCAGGATCTACAAGGAACTCAAACAAATTGACAGGCAAAAAAAAAACAACCCCATTAAAAAGTAGACAAAGGAGCCGGGCTCAGTGGCTCAGCCTGTAATCCCGCGCCTTTGGGAGGCTGAGTTGAGTGGATTGCCTGAGCCCACGGGTTCGAGACCTGCCTGGGCAGGCGAGACCTCATCTCTACAATAAATCAAAAAATCAGCCGGGCGTGGTAGCACGCGCCTGTAGTTCCTGCTACTTGAAAGGCTGAGGCAGAAGGATCGTAGGAGCTCAGCGGGTCGAGGCTGCAGTGGCTGGGAGCGGCCACTGCACTCCAGTCTGGGTGACAGAGTGAGACTCCAACTCAAAAAAAAAAAAAAGTAGACCAAGGATGCGAACAGACACTTCTCAAGAAAGGCATTCAAGCAGACAATAAACATATGAAAAAACTTTCAACCTCACTAATGTAAATTAAAACTACATGATATAATCTAACACTGGTAAGGATAGTTTCCATTAAAAAGTCAAAAACAAGCCAGGCTCGGTGGCTTAGCCTGTAATCCCGCGCCTTTGGGAGGCTGAGGTGAGTGGATTGCCTGAGCTCACGGGTTTGAGCCCCGCCTGGGCAGTGAGACCTCATCTCTACAATAAGTCAAAAAATCAACCGGGCATGGTGGCACATGCCTGTAGTTCCGGCTACTTGGAAGGCTGAGGCGGAAGGATCGCTGGAGCCCAGCACGTCGAGGCTGCAGTGGCCGGGAGCGGCCACTGCACTCAGTCTGGGTGACATAGTGAGACTCCAACTCAAAAAAAAAAATTAAAAAATTAAAAAAATAAAAAGTCAAAAACAACAGGTATTGATGAGGTTATGGAGAATAAGGGATGCTTCTACAGTGTACAAGGTCCACTACCATGGAGTGGGAATGTAAGCTGGTTCAACTTTCATAGAAAGCAGTGGGGCATTTTCTCAAAGAACTAAAAACTGAGCTTCCATATGATGCAACTATCTCACTTCTGGAAATATACCCAGAGGAACATAAATCACTCCACTCAAAAGAAACCTGTACACATGTGTTCATTGTAGCACTATTCACAATAACAAAAACATGGAACCAACTTAGATGTCCATCGAAAGTAGACTGGATAAAGAATATATGGTACATATACACAATAGAATATTATGCAGGTATAACAAAAAACAAAACCATGCTCTTTGCAGCAACATAGATGCAGCTGGAGACCATCATTCTAAGTGAACCATCATAGAAACAAAAAACTGAATAATGCATATTCTCACTTATAGGCGGGCCCTGATCACTGGTCCCATGAACACAAAGGTTGGAACAACAGACTATAGACACTGCTAAAGGAGGGAGGGAGGGCGGATAGATAAGGGGCACCCAACCACATACCGGGTACCAGGTCCACTACCACGGGAAGAGAGGGCCTGCTGAAAGCCCAAAGCTCATCTGCAAACAATTTACTTGTGTAGTAAATCCTTACATATACCCTGCAGCTCTAAAATAAAATTTTTTTAAAGAAAAAAAATTAAAACTCTTAATTTATAACACAAATCATCTCTTTTCTTGACTTTTCTCTTTTTCTTAATTTCATGAAAAGGTCCACAACCTTGGAACCTCCTTTGACTTCATTTTTTCCTCACAATCCCTCAACACACCCAATTAAATCATAGCTCAGGAACTTATCACTAAAGTTCTGGGTTGAACTATTAGTCTCCTTTATTATTTTTATTATATTCATTTATACTCTTATCATACAATTCTGTTGTACCACTTCTGGGAATGACTCTCTCATGTAACCTAGGGGGACGCCCAGAAGTGATGAAGTAGAAGGAAAAATAACTAAAGCGAAGCATTAGACTGCTGTGGTAGATCTATCCAGAAGGATCAGGACAGACCACCACGAAATACACAAGTTCAACTTCACACATGAACCTTGACAAAGAGATTTCAGTAAAGCAGTGGTAACAGATACACAGTGACAAGAGGGTGATATGAAAGTCGGGGCTGGAAATGTAGTCTGTTTTCTGACAATATGGAAGGAAGGCAATAATAGAGGTGGAAAATAAGAGTGAGGGAAAGTTGTACATGCACAGTTGCTACAAAACATGAGAACTGAAGCCAGGCTGCCTGGATTCAAATCTCAACACCATTATTCCCTACCAGCTTCCTGACTCTGGACACACAGAGATTACCTCTCTATGTCTCAGTGGCTTCATCTCTGAAATGGGGCAATAGTAACCATTTCAATGAGGATTAAATAGGTTTGTACATCCAAAGTACTTCTGACAGGACCAGGAAGGTAGTGAAATGCCAGTAAGCATTTGTTCTGAGGGAAATATCTTTACTATATTTGCTTTTTCCACATTACGAAAGGCAAAAACCTATTTTAAGAGGAGTGTTTTAAAATAAGCCTATTTATTTAAAATATTATTTTGTATACAGGGAAGATACATTTAAAATGGAAAAGAGAGAAGAAAACTTACAGAGCAAGATCTGTAAGCAGGAAAAGGACGGCATAGCCCAGATTTATAGGGTTGGCCTTTCACAGAGATGACACTTAATATCAAAGACCCAGGGAGGGAAGAAAGCAGCTCAGAAGATGTTTCCATAACTCTATAGTGAAGAGGAGGATACGAGGTACAAGCTGCACTGAGCAATCATTATGCAGTTCTGCACTGGCAGAGAGAGCAGGATGGGGGATGTTATCTGGAGGCTGAACTGCAGAGAGAGGGACTTTAACAAACTTCACTGAGTTACATAGTAACCACTTTGGTCTCAGAGAGACTTAGCTGCTGATCTCACTTACCACCCATCTTTTCAACAGGTAGGTCCTCGGCCATCCATGAAGCAATAGGCATGCTGCCTCACCAGGCCCAGAGAATAAGCAGGCACATGATTGGACATTTGCCCCCTCCCCTTTTTTCAAATGTATAGTGCAGAGTGTGTAATTAACAGAGAGAGAGAGAGAGAGAGAGAGGACAAGGAGTGAGTTCTGCACATGCATTTATATGGCATTACTTTCTAGAAGAGGCCTCGAGTCATTTTTGTTTAAATCCTACAGGCCTTCCCTCAGTGTGGTTTGGAAATTTTGGCACATCACCAATAGGTATGTGCATTGCAGAATGACATCACATTGCACACAGAAGTATATGTTGTCTGCTCTAGGAACGTCTGGGCTTTTACCCACCCCCACCATGAAACTCTGCCAAGGAACTTCTGAGAAGCAGACAGGCCATGGACGTTAGAAGGAGGAGTGCTGTTTCCTCTTGTTCATTTCTAGTTTACAAGTAGGAGTCAAGTCATATTTGGGTCCTGAGATCAGTTCAGTTCCAAATGTTGGTGACTTGGAGGCCAGCAGCCACCACCTACTCCCACTCATCTGTAGAGAGGGGCTGCTGAAATGGTGCCTCTCGGTGGAAATCAGAAAACACTAGAAACAATGGCTTAAGAGTGAGAAAACTGATAACCTCTTAGTGAGCTTTGGCCTCTATCTATCTCATTTCCTTTTAACAGTAATCCAGCTGGTCGAGAAAGATAGGTATCACTGAGTCCCATTTTATAAATAAGATAATGGAGGCACAGAAACACTTAAAATCCTTCCATAATTTCCGTCATGCCTTATGACAGCCTCTGTGAACTGAGTTAAGTTTCTATATCTACAAAGCAAAACAAAGCAGGGAAATTCACTACCTACTAAAATATTTTCACAGTCATGCAGGCAGAAACTGTAACCTAATAATCTTTGCATTCTCAGAATCTTATCCAATACCTGGCATGGGATACTCACTCAATTAGATATCAAATACCTAAATATATCAAACTAAACAGAATGGGATCCTCTATTATCTGCTTCTTTGTAATGTTCTAGTTATTCTCACCTTAGCTGAAATGAACAAACTGGATTTCACTGTGCTGTATAAACCCAAGCGCTACCAAGAGAAATATTGACCCAACAGTAATAATAGGTAACTATATTTCAAAAATGTGTTCATTCCCTGACTAAGTCTACAGCTATCTCTCTAAGGATGGGTAAGGTACACAGACTACATTTCCCTTTACAGATTTCCCCCAAGAACAGGAATCATGTCATCTACCTCTTTCTGTATCTCAACACATTACACAAATTTCTGCAAATATTCGGGGCAAAAGAAGTTTGGCTGACTATATTTGGAATTCCAACATTGTTCTTTTAATGATATAGAACTCAACCAAATTTTAAAACTGTAACTAATATCGGCAATGATAATGAGCATGGTTTTGAGCTTGGTGATGTGTGAGACAGAAGATTTTTAGACAAAGTATTTTCTCTTAGCATGTTTGCTTGTTGAATAAATAACAAAAATAAGACACAAAATAAATAAGGACAGATATGGCTTATAAAGGCTATAGAAGTTCAGGAAAGGAGAGTCACATGGTACAGTGGTCAGGTCTTCATTGAAAAGGAGGAGCTTGAAACTCAACAAGAAGGATGCTACATCAAGGCTGTTGCCCTTCACCAGGTGTGAGAGCTCACACCTATAATCCTAGCAATATGGGAGGCCAAGGTGGGAGGACTGCTTGAGTCCAGCAGTGAGAGTTTGAAACCAGCCTGGGCAACATAGCAAGATATCATCTCTACCAAAAAGAAAAAAAAAATACCTGAATATAGGCTGAGAGAGGAAGATGGCCTGAGCCCAGGAGCTGGAGACTGTTGTGAGTTATAATTGTATAATTGTGCCACTGCACTCCTGTCTGAGAGATCTCAACTCAAAAAAAAAAAAGAAAAAAAGGCTATTACCCTCAGTCTACGCTCCTTGTCAGCCATCTTTATCCTGAAGTGTAAGTGCCCTGACCGAGGTAATCTGCCTAGCATTTATTTCACCACAGATGGAATTATTTTGTAAAACATAGTTCCATCTTTAGAATTCTTCTTTGATGGCCAATTTCTGGTTTTGTTTGCACTCTGATTTGGCAGAAATTCTCCATAAACATTATCAACTGAGTCCAAAAATCAAGATACAAAGGAAAAGAAAAAAAATAAGAAGGTATAATTCTTACCACTATTCAAGCTTATCAAGATGCAAATGACTGCAGGAAGAGATTGGGGAGGTCATAGTGACACGATACTTGAACAAACCTATCATGCACTCACATAGAAATCCCACAAACCCATGCTATAAAGACACACAATCAAACTCCCACCCTCAAACCAATGCGTGTGTATAAGTACTCCAAAGTCAACTTAAGTTTACCACTCTTGTGGGAGGTGGAAAACAATATCCACTAAAAAAAAAGTTAAAGTTTCTTATTAGAATTTTTTTTTCCTCACCTCAGCCTGGTTTCAGTCTCCTTTCTCCAAGGTCACTAGGGATCTCAGTTCAAAGTCATTTTCCAAATACCATGTGGCATCAATTGCTTTTTCTGATTTTTCTTCCACCTTCCATTGGCAGTCAGTTAATTCTAAACTAGAAAAGAATATTTAGATGCCCACATTTGAATCATTTATAACAAATGCCACCACACTATATATACTGGCAATTCACTCATAACTATAACATTAAAAATAATTCTTTGAAAATTCTACAGTTACAAAATAATTATGGAGGTCTACTTTTCAATGATCAAAGGTACTTAAGGGAAATAGATATGATGCATATGAGCTGTTGACACTCTATCCTCTCTTGGTTGTCTCTGTCCTCAGAGCTTAACATTTATACTAAGTTCTCTTCTTGTCCCTGAAGCTAAGAAACAGAAGAAAATCCACTGCTAGGAGCATCCTTTACTCTCACCGTTTCCAGCAGAGCTCAGTTTCCAGAGGCCAACACAAAAGGCATATTATATGTCTTCAGTTCCATGGCCCTAAGATACCTGACTGGAACTGGGAGCTTGCCCAGTCCAGCCAGAAGGAAAATATTACCCTCCTATTTAACAAGGCAGTGCTGAAGGATTAATCATTAAATAAATAGCAACAAGCCAGAAGGTTTACAGAAGGGACAGAGCCCCACCCTGTGTTCTCAATTTTTCTGAAATTCAGGATGGAAATTATTACGGGAATAGTTTGGAAGGGCTTTTGCCAACAACCACCTTCCAGGGCAAGATGGAACAATGCACGCCACCTCAAATATGACCCAGCTAAGAGAGAGGTTCATCCCCCAAGCCCTCCAGATAGCACAGGTGACTTTTATCTGACAACTACATCCATACATAGGCTTGGTCAAACCTGGCCATGTGTCACTTTAAGCAAATCATTTAACTTTTTAAGCCTTGGTTTTTGCGACCCAAAGTAGATATTTCTCCCCCTACCATCAGGTATGCTGTAATAAGCCACACGTAGAAAGCAAAAATCCTGTTACATGGAATGCTTAAGTCTCTTTGGGCCTCCCTCCTGCAAAAACAGAGCCAAGTAAGTACTGCTTCCCTTCAGAAAAAAAGACTTCTATAATCTGGGCCAGGAGACCTGAGGATTTATCTGAACAAAATGAGGCATATGCCTTCTTTTAGAAACTATAAGTGATTCTATGATCGCATCACAAATGATGTCACCTTATGGTGGCAATATACTTGGTTTGTTCCATACAACTAGATGATATTGAAACAAAATGGACATTTTATGAAATATGTTATCTCCAAGGTGATCCCTTATGCTTTTTTTAAAAAAGATCTTGAATAAGAATCTTTATCTGTGGTTAGATTTCATCTGCCTTCTGTTATCATTTGTACCTATTAACTTATTCTGACAAAAAAATTTACTGGCTATTTAAAGTGTGCTGAACCCAGTGCCCAAGGCTAAATAGAATATAAGAGAACTACAGGAAACAATCTCTGTAATAGAGCAATTTATAATACAGCCAATGTACAGTTAATTAAAGAAAAAGACAGCAAAATAACATATGTAAATAGAAATATAAGACAGAATTTGGAAGGAAACCTGAGAACACCAAGTCCACTACAGCTGGTGCTGACTTGTGATGCTATTTTCCTGAGTCCAGGATGACCTAGGGGGGAGGGTATAGATGGCCCCTGGGTAGTGGCACACTGACATTCTAGGAGTCAGGCTGCCAGAGAGCATCACTTGGATGTCGATGCAAGACATGCACAGGATCCATTTCCTCAAAGACCCAATGGAAGGTCGAGTGGGCTAAGCTTAGCCCTAGACAATGATCTGGTCTGTGATTCTAGGCCTAATTTCTGTGCTCCAGATTAGAGAAGGCTGGAAGGAAGTTTATCACAAGGAGCTCTTGCTCTGCAGTACCCATCAAAAACAAAGGGACTACTAGCTGGTTTTGAAATTCTCTGAGGCCTCCTTTGCACAATGCCCAGTATGTAATGTGTAATTGAATCTCCACTTGGACTTGGAGAAGTCCTTGGAGAAGGACTTGGACATCTTTAAGGGTATTGGGCACAGGATGACTCATAATGACATCAGAAAAGGAAAGGGTCCAAGAGTGCACTGCCACTGGGACACTCTACATCAGGTTTGTCAAATGGGGTATGACAATAATCCCAAAGTCTATGCGCTCTGTACCACAGGAGGGATGGTGAATGGTGATGCTCCAGGAATGAAGAAGAAAGAAAAGGAGAAGAAGGAGAGGATAGTGAAGGCTCTAATCTCAAAAGACTGACCGGTGAGAATCTGATTTGCTGGCCCCCTCTCCCCATGTCCAGCCACTATGCCTCAGAAAAGAACAGCCTCATTTTCCCATCCTGATGGCTCTTGGTGTCTCCATTTCACCCCTCTTTTGACTCTGCTGGTTGTGCTAGCAAAGGCCATCCAGGGCAGATGGAATGGGAAAGAAACCAAGCATGGTTGGTTTGGGATTTTCACAATCATTAACAAAACACAAACAAATAAAACACCAAATTAAACAAGGTTACCATCTGAATGTCATTATTTGAATGACAAATGTGATTAAGCATTAAATGAATAGATTAAATAATGCATGTTCAAAGGTGTCCCCAAAACTCAACATTAACACATTCTGGGATCTATAGATGAAGTTTCACAAAAGACAGGAGAGACTAAAATGCAGTTTTGAAGAATGGGAAATAGTGGAATAAACTGAGAGCACGCATAAGAAAGTTCCCATTAAGGATAAGTTTTCCAGTTTAAGCAAGGCTGTAAAGATGGAATGAGTGTTTTGTTTGTGAGAGGTGAGTAGTAGCCAAAATGATCTCCTTCCTCCAGGCGTTCAGGGTAGTCCTTGATTTCAGGATCACAGCTTTCTGACTCCTTCCCCTCTTGTCTTGCTCCCTCTCATATCCATATCCATATCACTCTGGCCAGGAGGCTCCCCAGGACACTTAAGTCAGGATGACCTTTTATAGTTCTGGTCTACCAGTCTTCATCTACTTCCCCAGGACTCACTTCTTATCTATCCTAAACATTATGCTTAACATAGGCGTATATACCAAACAGCAACTAGCACAGAGTAGAATTTAAGTTAATTAAATGAGTAGGCAGATGATGATCAGAGTCCCAAGAATGAGGTCTAGCTTCAAGGAATGACATTCCTAACACAAGATGAAATAGCATGGTTCAAGTCCTCAATACAGAATCTATTGTTGGTGAGGGAAGACACGCATTAGATGAATTACAAGTAAAGTTATGAGGAGTTTCACAGACACACGTAGTGCTGTTCAAAGTATGAAAGGAGGCATCAACACTGCTGAGAGGGTCAGGGCAGGCTTCACAGAGGAGGTGAGCTCTTCACTGAATCTTAAAGGATAGGAGGAGCATGTTCTCTCTAACTAGCAGAGAGTAAAGCAGAGGATTTGAAATATGAGTAGTGTAGTGAGCAGTGGATTAAATTGGAGCTCAGAGACGCTTTGAATTTCGACCTTTGTTTTATCTACAGAGAGTCACAGCCGGAGCATATTGTCACATGTTGAAGTCTAAATTGCTTTAGATCGCAAGTTCCCAAAGGGTAAGGACCGTGTCTTTGGTGTGTTCTCTCAGAACTTCATGCCTTCTGCACGGTGGGTGTTCAATAAATATTTAATAATAACGAGTTGATTAATTGAGAGCATTCATGTTCCATATGTATGGGTAAAGCCCTCTTTTCACTTTAATTACTATTGCTTTAATCATCATTCAATAGCATTTCTTAGATAGCAAATGTGACTCATTGCTAAACGCACTGGCTGCCTGAGTTTCTAGCCCTAAGGTAAATAGTAGTATCAGAGAAAAACCCTGTTCTTACTTCTGGCAAATGGTTTTGTGACATTGCCTATATAAAACTGAAGCAGTAGGTTTCTGGAAAGGCTTGTATTGAGAGAGAATATGTGAATGGAGGCTGGAGAGGACTCATGATGCTGGGAAACACAGGGTGACCCTGGCAGGAATCAAGAATCCAGTGAGCAGTTTGGAAGCTGAAATAAAATTAGAAAGCAGTCTTCTGACAAATGTGGCAAAACACGGATGGGTTCCTGGCTGGATGGTAGCACTGAGGGAGAGAACAATTGACCAGGCTTAGCAGCTGGTGGATGTGCTTCAGACCAGACAAACCACTCAAGCCTGAGGTGAGGAATGGACACACACATATACGACCAACAGCAAGTATACCCAGCTTGTAAAAGGCCAGTCTCACTTCAGCTGAGCAAGGGGTGAAAGGTATTCAAGACTCTTGGCCCAGGATGTGTCTAGAGAGCAGTATATTCTACTGCAGACAAGATAGGGAGGAGCATCGTTCCCCATGCAAATCTAAGCCAGATAATGGAGCAGAAGAGAAGGTAAGAGTTGGTAGGAGAAGGAAAAAAGAACAGAGGTGAGAACACTCACAGCTTTTTCATTAGCTCAAGTGGAGAAAGCATTTATGAAAACAAGAAGACCAATTTGCTGCCTCCAATATCACCCAAGGCTCAGTATGGTGCAGGCAATCACTACAGATCAAGTATGAGACCAGGGCTTCTGGACAGTCATCCTGGACAACATTAATGCACATTAATGGGTATTAAATATTGTTTTCTCTTTCTCCATTCTTGCCACAGTAGAGCCTATTTTGCATAAAACATCCAGAGTGATATTTTAAAAATGTAATTCAGATTATATCATCCTCATATGTGGAATTCCCCAGTGGCTTTCTACAGTATAGCTCTATGATTATTGTAGTGCCAGGGTCTCAAACTCAAAAGCCAAGAGGGACTCAATTAGAAGTATTAAACATTTGTTATGAGATTTGAGGGGCCTCTCAGAATTCGAGTGTGTGTGACCCATTTAAAAGACGCTGTGGCTACTCCGGTCACATGTTGCTGTGTAGAAACATGAACTTTTCATTTCTAGAATTAATTTGTAACACACCTAGTTATCTATGTTTTTATGTGAAATATAATTTTTAAATGTTGGAACAAATGTATAAAAACAAAAGCTCATGCCAAGTAAAATGTATCAGCATGGCTGTTCTGTGCACTAGCTGCCAATTGGCCTCCTCTAAGATAGGGTTTAGGCCAGTCTGCAATTGGTGTCAGTTAAGGTCATCTCATGATTGCTGACATAGGGGTTAAAGCTGTAGGAAATATAATCAGTGTTGTGAAAAGCAAATGGCTAGGTCAAAGAGCTAAACTTATATCTCAGTATTCTAGAGCATTCTATCTAGGGCTGACGATAAGAGATTAAGGCAGAAGAGCTCACTGGAACTTGCAGTATGTCACAGCAGTAGAGAGAGGTCTATGGAGACACAGATGCCTCTGTAACTTTCTGAAGCAACAAACCAACCTAATGAGATGGCCCTGCCAGGACTTCACTTCAGTACCTAAAATGTCCGGTCTCTAACTAGACAACTGCATTTTTAAAACTCATGTGTGAAAAGGCAAGAGAACTCGGAAAGAATAAGAACACATTACTGGCCAAATGCTGAGAATAATATTCATCTCTTCAGAGGACTCAGTGAGCATGTGGGCCAAGAAGAACATGGCCTTTCTGAGTGAAGTCTAAAAGTATATTTCTTGGTGACTGTCACCAAAGGCAACCTCTAGCATTGGGGAAACAAGACATGAGAACTTAGTGCAGTTGTACAGAATATCCTAAAGAGTACCTGAAGCACATCCTAGATGAGAGGCATATTCAGTCAGCAATGGAGAGGTTCACAAGCTCAAGGAGATGAGCAGGTAAGTGTATTCAGAAAACTTCTTAGAGAGAAGACGACATGGGATAAAAAATAGATTGGTTTAGTAGTTTGTAATTTATTAATTCAACAAGCCTTTATGAACGCTAGACATGGTTCTAGACATTGGGGACACAACAGAAAAGAAAGCAATATCCCTCGTGGAATTTATTCTGGCCTAGAAAAATAAAAAGTCAACAAAGAAGTAATTTCAGGGTAGTTATGAATGATACTGTATTGGCCCGTTTTGTGTTGTTATAAAGGAATACTCAAGACTGGGTAATTTATAAAGAAAAGAGGTTTATTTGGCTCATGGTTCTGAGCTAGTATCTGCTTGGCTTCTGGTGAGGCCTCAGAAAGCTTTCACTTGTGGCGGAAGACAAGGGAAGACATGTGTCACATGGCAAGAGCAGGAGCAAGAAAGAGGAGGGAGGAGCTAAGATCTTTTAAGCAATCAACTCTCATGGCAACAAATAGAGTGAGAGCTCATTTATTACTATGAGAAAGGTACTAATCCATTTATGAAGGATCAGCCTTATGACCCAATCACCTCCCACCAGGCCCTACCTCCAACACCAAGGATCACATTTCAACTTGAGATTTGAAGATAATAAACATCTAATCCATATCAGGTACAAAAGAAAGAGAGGGAGGGAGGGAGGAAAGAGAGGAGAGGAGAAAAGAAGAGGGAAGGGAAGGGGAGGCGAGAAAGGGAGGAAGGATGGTGGGCAATAGGACACGAAGACCAGAATGTTTGGGGGTGGGTATCTCTTAGGAAATGGTGTCTAATCTATGAACTGAAAGATGGAAAGAAGGCAGACAACCAAAGGTATCAGAAAAACATATCTCAGGCAGAAACAACAGGAGGTATAAGGTGGCAATGAGGCTAATGTGTTCCAGAAGGAGGCTGGGGAAAGTGGTGCTATGATATATGAGAGGTAGTTGGGAACTGTCCTGCAGATGAGACATGGCAAAGATTTAGATTTTGTTGTATTTTCAAAAAGTTGTCATTGGAGTATCTTAGGCAGAGGAATGATATGGTATAAACAGTGTCTTTAAAAGATCACACTGGTCATTATGTAGGAAATTAACTTTAAAAACAAAGGCTAGAAGGGCATAGACTTTCTAGAAGGCAAATGCAGTATGGCAGGCAAGAGATGGAAGTGTCTCGAGTTGTTTTTAGCAGTGTTGAGTTGCTATGCAAGTGCTAGAGCAGATAAATATGGTGAGACCATGAAACAGAGTATTTTGAAAATCAGGGCTGAGCTTGGTGGATTAATTCAGTTTTTGAGGAAAACACTGAGGTTCCTGACCACAGGACTGATGTGACAGTAGAAAAATCATATATTTGCTTACCCCTTTAATACCTATTTACCTCCACTGGAACATAAACTTCATGAAGAATTTTGAATATTCTCCAGGACTCCATCAACATGGCTATCAACACCAGAAGACAATCAAGCATCCTGAAGGCAGGCACCATGTCAATTCTACTTTGAACACACAATTATTAACATATAGCATGCTCTCAATAAGTGATTAATGAATGTGATAAATAAATAAATGGAAGAACAATTAGCCCTGTAGCTCCAGCTACCCAAGATGCTGAGGCAGAAAGATCATGAGAGCTCAGAAGGTCAGGGCTGTGGTAAGCTGTGATCAGGTCACTGTACTCCAACCTGGGCAACAGAGTAAGGCTCCGACTCAAAAAACAAAACAAAAACAAACAAATAAAAACCCTGCTAAGTGGAAGAAAAATGTATTGGATGAAATTAGATAAATTTAATGGAAATGTATTAGAAGATTAACAAGCAATGAGGTTGCTACAATGATACAGACTTCAAGAGCTGAGGACAGAAAGAATGAAGTACAGGGAAATAGTACAATCTACATTGTTAAGGAAATCAGCAAAATGTGATAATAGTGGTGGCCATAAAGGATAACATTGAGAAAGAATTAGAAAATTAGACATGGAGGATTAGAATGTCATATCCATCCCAACTCCAATTCATTTCACCTGTCTAGTGTGCTAACCTGGTCTGCAAAGTTGGAATAAATTTCCGAGGGGCTCTTGCAATTAGGATTCTGGATGTGATACAGGGTTAGCCAATTAGGGGCATTTGCATGATATTTGAAAGCAAAAATGAAGCAGAAGATGTACTGCCTCCCTTTGCAATGTTGTTGGCAAGCACAGCCATGGCAACATTGGGTTTTTAATGGCAGAGTTTAGCAGAGGTCTCAGGGTGTTGTCATTAGTGTTGTGGGCATCAGAAGTCAGGGAGAAGGCTTTCATTTTGCTGATGTTGATTATAATAGGTTCACTTGTGGTCCTAGGGCTGCCAACAGTTATGTCTTCTTAATTATAGCAGTTTGCTGGTGTTGGACACTTCCAGGTCATGTCAGCTTCTGCATTACAGTAGTATTGACCACCATAAAGAATCAGCAGTTTCCCTGGTAGGCAGAAACAGGATGGTGACTTAGGGAGCTATTTCCAAAAGTTTAACATATATTTTGTTTCCTCTACCCTCTGGTCAATTCTGTAATTCTTGTAATACTTTCATCATTAGCCCCTTATTGCTTAAATCAGCCAGTGTAGATTCAGTTCTTTATAACTGAAGTGTGAGAAATGCAATAACTATTTCTGGATCTAAATCTGAGAGACCAGAACAGTGGAGGGAACACAAGATACAGAAAGTAAGAAAGATGGAAAGAGGCCAAGGAGGGAAGATAGCTTGAGCCCAGGAGTTCAAGACTAGCCAGGGCAACATAGCAAGACTTCATCTTTACCAAAAGTAAATTTTTAAAAAATAGCCAGGCATGGTGGTATGCACCTGCAATTCCAGTTACTCGGGAGGCTGAAGGATATCCTGAGCCCAAGACTTCAAGGCTGCAGTGAACATTGATTCTGTACTTTAGCCAGGGTGACAGAGCAAGACCGCAACCAAAAACGAAAACAACAAAAAGTAAAGATAGGAAGAGGATAGAGACTAAAAGATAAAGAGAAGACATATTCTTGCCTGAGAGGTATTGAAAGGCCGTATGACAAGAGGAAGACAGAGTCAAGACAGGATAGTAAACCATTGGTGTGTCCACAAAGTAACAAGCAAGCATAAGCAAATAAACATTCTGGGAGTTGAGCAAAGATGCCCTGAGGTGCTTACATTACCAGGAGGAATCTGAAAGTAGGCAGCACCCTCTAGGAGGTGAAGGCTTCCAACATGATTGCTGAAAACAGAAAGGTTGCTAGGAAAGCAGTCCCATCACAGTTTAAACGAATTAAAATGGTCTGTGTACATGTTTTGAATATTGTCGCAAGGAGGAAACATGGACTGAGCCACTGGCTACAGTGCCTGCCTTCCCTGTGAGCCAGGGCCACAGGGGCTTGTGCCAGCATCATGTGGCAGAAATGCACAGAAACACTTAGGTACCAACAAAACACAGGGTATCCGGGAGGTTGCTTTTTAGACAATAGCAGGACAAAAATGCCTCTGCAACAGGATTTGAATGGTCTAGGAAAATCCCATAGAGTAAGCTATTGGAAACTGTTTTCTAAATGGAACATCAAAATGATTTACAAAGTAATGGAACTATCTTGGGTTTAGCAATGTCCTGGGTTTCCAGACTGCTCTTGCCAAGTTTAGACAGAGGATTACATGGGGAAAAGTATGATAGATGTGGAAAAGAAGAAAAGGAGGAATGAACTTGACTATGTATCTGTGGTATGTTTTACAAGTGTCTATAATTTTCCATTCTATTTATTTGCTCAGGCATTTGTCCTTTTGCTTTATTTTTTTACCCTGATTCATTTTACAAAGCTTTTAAGAAAGAGTTACTTGTGACAATTCAGTGCTTTTTATACTTGTATTTCTTAAAGTACATGTTAATAATCATTACCTTGATAACATATGCAATCTGTTTCCTAGCATGTATCCTGTTGATACTCCTTCTCTACTGAATTTGTAAAGAACTTTTGCTGAAAAAAAAAATATATGTAATCATCAATATGTGTAACACTCACAGCCATCATTCTCATATGGAAAGTTGTTTAAATCACCCATTCAAACACGTTAATTGTGGCAATCACACCACCTCCATAAACTGTGTTGTGAAAGAGAAAGCACACACCCCTCAAACTAATGTTCCTACCTACCTTAACTCACAAGCAAAAGCTACAGGCTGCAATTTGCTATCAGGCTGTCAGGTTCTGAACTCATTGGGCATGTTGACTTCACATGATCTTCCTAAGGTTGCAATCTGTGGCATCTCGGGGTTACAGGGACTTTTTTTTTTTTTTTTGAGTTGGAGTCTCACTCTGTCGCCCAGACTGGAGTGCAGTGGCCGCTCCCAGCAACCACAGCCTCAACCTGCTGGGCTCCAGTGATCCTTCTGCCTCAGCCTTCCAAGCAGCCAGAATTATAGGCATGTGCTACCACGCCCAGCTGATTTTTTGATTTATTGTAGAGATGAGGTCTCGCTGCCCAGGCGGGTCTCGAACCCGCAGGCTCAGGCAATCCACTCACCTCAGCCTCCCAAAGGCGTGGGATTACAGGTTGAGCCACCGAGTCTGGCTGGGACTTCTATGTATAACCATGATGCTTTAAAAATCAAGGAAGAAAAGAAAAGATGGAGTCTTACAGTTCTCAGTACATGTTGACATAAAAACACAACCATACACTTCAGTTTTCAGTTTGGGAGGTTATGAAAGGCAGCCTACAGAGTATATCACAGTATTCTGCATCATGTGGATTATGTTCCCCTTATTAGAGGTGGAAGGGATGATAAACATTTGATAAGGTGTGAGCAGTGTATAGCTTCTTGTCTTCCACTTAAATTACAGGGCTTATCATCAACAAAGGAGCTTTTATCTTTTACAAGAGTTTGGTGATGACAAAGGAAAGTGCACTGTGATGTCATAGTAGAAAAAGTCAGATTCTCTTCCTTCTGAACCCTAGAGAGACTATGTCAACGCTAGATCCTGGGAGTCCAAGTATCTTTGCCAATCCACAACTCAGATGATGACAAGGATGATGCTCACATTATGGGTTGAATTGTATCCCTCCAAAATTCACATATTGAAGTCCTAATCCCCAAGACCTCATAATGTGATGTTATTTGGAAATAGGGTTGTTGCAGATATAATTAGTTAAGACAAACTCATACAGGAGTAGAGTGGGTCCCTAATCCAATATAACAGATGTCCTTATGAATGGAGAAATGAGTAGTGCTAGAGTTTTTGCTTTCAGGATATTTCCTCTGTGTCATGATCAACCCCTGAGTAGTTAATCCACCAGTCACAGAAATCGGGTCTGTTGCATGCAGGAAGGACACCAGGTCAAGGTGAAATCAAAGATCTATAAGCCAAGGAAAGTCAAAGATTATCAACAAACCAGCAAAAACTAAGAAAGGGATGAGACAGATTGGATTCTCTCTCATAACTTCAGAAAAAAAATCATCCCTGCTAGCACCTTGATCTTAGACTTCTGGATACCAGAATGGTTAGACAATATATCACTGGCATTTAAGCCACCCAATCTGTGGCACTTTGTTATGGCAGCCTTAGGAAATTAATACAGGCAATGATGCTAATTATAATCACAAACATCTAATGCCATCAGTATACATTGTACAACCCTTCTAGAATTCTTTCCCCAAGTCAAGAAAGAGGTAGGATAATTTTCATTTTAAATAAACTGGTGGAAGTGTCAGGACTTACATCCAACAATAATGAAAAAGCTGATTGTAGAAAGGTAAGTCCCAGAACTGACTCCCTGGAGATTCTATGACATTGATCCCTAACCTCAGTTGTGAAAACAAAAAATGGAAGGAAAGTGGAAAAATATAACCCCCAGATATTCCCTGTTCTCCCAGTCCTGTTTTACCAGGTTACCAATGTGTCGTCTACAAGAAGATGTCGAAGGATGAGTGCTATAAATTTAGATCAGAGTGGGAGTGTAGGAGTAGAAATAACAATGACAATAACGACAGCATCTTGGCTTCCTGAAAGTTTTCCCTTCTCCATCTTATTGGACTGTCACCCTCAAATGTGTGAGATAGTAACCACACTTACCATAATCACCTTTTGTAGATAAGGAAACTGAGACTCCAAGAAGTAAAATGAATGAGTCAATCAGACCAGAGCTAAGTCAAAGATTGGTTGAAGACAATGCTTTCCATGGAGAATTTTGTTTAAGAGCTTAGTTATAAAGAAGGAGTAACTCGATTTCACTGGATTCCCAAGGGTCCTGGTTTTCTTTAGCATGACTGATGAAAGCACATCTAGGAATGTGGCTTGGGATGAGAAGTGAGAGTGAGAAAACTGAGAGACCCCTGAGGAACCCAGAGACTCCCTGCACATTTGAAAACTAGAGGCTTCCAATAGTCCCTCTGGCTCTAGTTTTATATGAATAAACTAAAGAGCACTGGCCAGGCTCCTGGGGCTCTGGGACCACAGCCTCTGCACACAGGGTTCTGATGGCAGCAGCCCAGGGTTAAATATCTACCAGGGGTTAAAGGTCTACCAGGGAGTGATACAATCACTGCAACCTCAAACGGCAGACAACACTCTGGCTTCATCAACCTTCCTTAGAAATACCTTATTGGTTCATCATCTGGGTATTTATCTAATCTTTCAAAAAATCTTCCATATTTTCAAGCATGTCCTCTCTGAAAATAAGAAGTAAGGTGAGTTTACTTCCCACTCTGTTTAGTGGACTGACTCCTGATTTATCCTAAGCTTGCCTAATTCCATCTACCATCTCAGAAATGGTTTCCCTACTTCTTGGATTCCACATTTGGTGGACAAGTCCTCCTTCCATATCTTCTACATGCATTTGTGATTTGCAACTTGTTTCTCCCTGGTCTTCCTTTTTCAAATAACTATTCAATCCCATCATCTCATCTCATAGTCTTTCTTTTCTATGGGTTCATCAATTCACCAATCAAATTTAAGCACTTTCTTTATGCAAGTAGCTAGTGAAGCACTGGTGCCCCATAGATTGAACTCCTTGAGGATGTGGACAGTGTTTTTTCACTGTTTTCTTCACTCTTTAGGGGTAGAATCACAATCAAGTGGGAGGGTGAGTTGAACTGAGCCCAGGGGGTCAGAATGTGATGTAGGCTACAGGAGAACACACAGAGCATGTGGGTTTTGCTGAAAGGAGGGCCCTTCCATTGATTAGAATTCTTTACAGCAGAAGTGAATTCTGGATTACTTAGATGTCAAGAGGAAGGGGCTGGATTATTTGAATGGCTTAAAGAAGACTCAAGAGATCAAAATCAGGCCCCAGCAGCTAGGAGCAAAGTCTGTTCCTGGGACTTGAGGAGCAGAAATAGTTAGAATAACTAGATTTGGTCATTCCATTTTAAGACCAATTCCAAATAGACAGTCTTGTTCACCCAACTTCAGTCCTAGGCCCACTCCTTTCCCAGGGAGACCAGTTTACCTTGCAGATGCCTTGCTCAGACTTCTTCCATAGGGAATGGACAGTTCCTCAAAACTAAAAACATGGAGGTGCTGACACTAAGTCAAGGTGACTGTCAGGCAGAGCAAATAGCAAGAGGGACTAAAATAGGCTGGTGATGAGGGGACACCTGGGAGCAAATGGGCAAAAACAGAAATGCCAAAGCAAAGTAAGAGCGTGGTGGGTGTAAGAGCAAAGGAGAAGGAAGATACTCTGGGGGGTTGAAAATCAAGAATAAGAGCAGAGAAAAAATTCTGAGGGTAATAATTAAAGATGTTTTGGCATGTGGCACCAAAGGAAGACAAGTCTGTCAGGAGCCAGATGGCAGAAGCTATCCCTGCCTTGCATGGAATGCAAAGGGCATGGGAAAAAAGACAAAAAGAAACCACAGGAAAATTGAATGCAAGAGTCAGTGTGGCAGCAGTATGAAGGGTCACACCTAATGAGGCAGAGGGCTGAAAAGTGTAAAATGGTGCCCGGTGCTTAGCATGTAACCCATGCCTACTGAGCACCTGGTTCCATCACCACTACCATTATGGAACAGGGCATCAATGCCTTCATTATAGGCTTATCTGAGAGTTCACTGAGGTAAGAGATGTGCGGGGGATGGTGTAGAGAGGATATGTTTCTAGTTGTTTCCCACCTCCATTTCCATTCTTGCAGTCACCTATGTCAAAATGACTGCAAATAGCTGCTGACCTAAGGTGATTGTTTTGAGAATAGAAAGAAGCACAAATAATAAAAGGCACTAAAAATGAACAAGTAGAGACGGGGCATGAGGAGACATGGGAAGGGTGGTTTTTGAGGGAAAGAAGAAGTGCTTGGTTTGGGCATGTTGAAGGTTAACTATGTCAATCATGGCTTTGTGTTGGCTTTGGATGGCAGAGAACATCAAGGGTGGCACAAACGCAGGGCACTAGTCCTTCCACACTCTGCCAGTATGTATGTGACCAGGATGACCAGAGCTGGGACTACTGTACTGGGACACTGCACCTCAGACTGACAACGAGAGTGCCTAGACCTGAGATCTGCTCTGATACGAACCATGCTTACCCTCACCAACAAATCCTTTGTCTACACTGAACTTCCAAAGGCAAGCCATTGCTGCTTCATTTAAATCCCTGTGGAATTTTCCCATACAAGAATGTCTCTCCTAAATAAAGTCTTTCCAAAAAGAAAATAAGAGGAGGAAATTAAAACAACAACAAACCCTTGGGGAACTTTTATTGCCTAAAGAGTATTTTCCCCTGAACACCTGGGACTTCTAAGCTATAAAAAGTTTCCGAGTCCCTTAAAATTAGTCAGAGGGACCTGAATCTCTCTGTGGCCAATAGAGTTTAGTCCAGTCTCAGCACCCCACATGCAGTGATGGGCCATGAAGAATAGAGGAGTCAGAGAGTCAGACTGGGGCTGTCACTAAGCCTTAGGAGTAATTTTTTTTTCCTACTTATGATATGTTTCAGATCTCATAACATCTGCTTGTTTAAATTTCTTCTGGAGATTTTCTTTTTTCTGGTTAGAAGATTTCCTGATTTCTTATAATAATAACTGATGTTTTCCTGTGCATTCTAACTTTTGGGGGGCTAATTTTGTATCCTGTTAATCTCCAGATAACCTTATGGCACATGTATTATCTCCTTTATTTCAAACTGAGTGCCACCCAGGCTGTATGATTTCCCCAAGGACACACAATGATTGCACAGGTTAGAAGGCATCAGACACTGGGGCTCTTGACTCCCAACATGGTCTCTTTGACATGTATCTATTCCATGAATTGCTTGGAGCCATCCCGTCCCTAAGAGCAGACACTCACCAGAGCAGGCACCATGCTAGCAGGCAGTGCAATCAGTGAGCAGGCTCTTCACACTCACCTGCTCACCCATCCAGAGAATACATTGAGCATCTTAGGCAGCACTGATTGCAAAGGTCAGTGGTCGACATGTGGCTGGAGGGCTTAGCAGAGCAGTAATCAGCGCAGGCTCTCTCCTTCCCCTTGGAGTTTTTCAATTTGATGGGGTAGCATGCTCAAGGGTATGAGCTGACCTCTTGGAGCACTGCAGTTTTGTGTTCATGATACTCATCTTTAAAACTGTCTGTGACCCAGAGATGCTATCGGATGATGAAATAAGAGCAGTTTCACTTACTGCTCATATGTGACAACCTGAACTTGGAGAACATAATGCTAAGTGAAATAAGTCAGTCATGGAAGGATAACTATTGCCTGATTTCCATTCATCTGAGATATCTAAAATCAAACTCATAGAAACAGAGTAAAATGGTGGTTCCCAAAAACTGGGGGTGGGGAGAAATGGGAGTTGCTGTTCAATGAGTACATATTTTCAGTTACACAAGATGAGTAAATGCTGAAGTGTGCCGTTGAAACCTGTGCCTGTAGTTGACAGTGCTGTATTGTGCACTTATAATTTTGTCAAATGGGTAGATATCTTGTTAAGTCTTCTTACCACTATAAATAAAAATAAAATAGAAGATACCAGGCATGATAGCTCACATCCGTAACACCTGTAATCCCAATACTTTGAGTGGCTGAGGAGGCAGGATTGCTTGATGCTGAGTTTCAGCCTAGGCAATATAGAGAGACCTTGTCTCTACAAAAAAAATCAAAAAATTAGCCAAGTTTAGTTGCTGTACTCCCAGCTACTCAGGAGACTGAGGTGTGAGGATCACTTGAGCTTAGGAGTTTCAAGGCTGAGGTGAGCCATGATTGTGTCCCTGCACTCCAGCCTAGATGACAGAGTGAGACCCTGACCACCCCCCCCCAAAAAAAAGAAAAAAGAAAAAGGTACCAGGGATAGAGAGGAAAACTAGTGCCAATCACATAAATTTATAAATAAAGGTAAACCTCGGAAAATCAAGTCACAAGCCACAGAGCTCATCGGTGGCAGCTATGGTAGAGAGTGCAAGCCTCTTGACTCCCAGCCCAGTGATGTTTCTACATATTGTACAGCATGTAGCTGCTAAAAGTATAACCAAGTAACTGTGTTAATTTCTCACTAATCACGTCAGCAGGAAAACTCAGGTTTAATGAATAGCAAATTGGAAACAGACCCCAGGGCACCACTCCAAAGCTGGTCTTCAGTCTAAGAGCCTGTGATCTGAGTTCTGAGTCAGAGCCATTCCAATGAGTCACATTTCAATGCTGGCCCCCTGGGCATCTGACTGTATTTGTAGGAGCAATTCCAAATAAGCAGTAGGACGGCCTCAATGCAGACCATAAGCCAGAAAGCCTGTTCCTGTCTGCATGTCTGGGGCTGCTGAAAGTGGTTGCCTGTCATGATTGATTAATGTATATAAATATGTCCCTTCTGCTCACTTGTACCTGCCTTAGGAGAAATCTGAGTAGGTAATTGCTTATCATAGAGTGACTTAAGGAGAAGGTACCTTGCTCCAAAATATCCCCACTAGTGTTAGATCAAGGTGTCTACTATTTTAAATTTTAAAAAGCTATTTTAAGAGCTCTTTTTTCTTTTCTTTTTCCGAGACAGGGTCTCATTCTGTTGCCCAGGTTGAAGAGCAGTGAAACAACCATGGCTCATCAAAGCCCTGAATTCCTGGGCAAGAAATTCTCCCACCTCAGCCTCCAGAGTAGCTGGGACTACAGGTCTATAGGTACACACCACCAAATCTCGTTATGCTTTTTTTGTTTTTTTGTTTTTTTGGTTTTGTTTCTTTGGTTTTTTTGTAGTGATGGGTTCTCACTATGTTGCCTAGACTGGTCCTGAGCTCCTGGCCTCAAGTGATTCTCCCAGTTCAACCTCCCAAAATGCTGGAATTATAGCTATGAGCCACTGCAACCAACCCTCTGTTGTCTTCTTAAGAACCATCTCATAAAATGTAAATCTTCAGAGAAAGGAAATAAGATGTACTTGGGAGAACAGAGGCTACTGGGGAGGATAGAAAGCAGTGAAATGAAATTTGTAGAATTACTAGAACTCAAACTCATAAGTTTAATCTGTCATTCAAGTTTATTGAGCACTTAATATATACCAAGCACTGAGCTGGGTGCTGGGGAAACAAAGATGAGTAATGCATGATCTCGGTTTTCAAGTTCAAAGATCTCATAGCCAAGCAGGCAAAAAAGAGATGTGAATACTCACAACACACTATGCAATAAGATATTTCAATGATGACATTAAAAGGATTTTAATGGTGAGAAAATAGATGTGGGTCACCTAAAAATGTTTTAAGTGTAGATTGTACTTGCTGAGGATGTGGCGCTCAGACTGAGTGTGTATAAATGAGGAGAAATTCACTATGAGGCAAGACAAAGAAGACATTTGAAGCCAGGGAGAACTTGTGCAAAGGCACAGAGACAAAATAGACACATCAACTTAAGGAACTGCAAGCAACTTGATATAAATGTAACAATGATACCACAAACACCCATTTTTAGGTTGACCAGCCATTCTGGTTTGCCCTGGACTGAGGCAAGTCTTGGGACATGAGACGTTTAAAGCTAAAACCAGGAAAAGCCCAGGTATACTGAAATGAGCTGGTCACCCTACAGCTGCTCACTCACAGAAGGATGCTTGCATTTGGAAAAGAGTAGCACAGCAAATTGCATGGCCAAAAGAGTACTGGAGCAGGAGTCAGAAGCCCCTGAGCTTGGAGTTGGCTTTACGCTACTAGGAGCCTTTCTAGAATCAGTTTTCTAACAGAGACTATGGCAAGGAGGCTCTGATAGACTTTCAAGTTCCAAAGTGTCATCATTCTAAATGTTGGAAGAGGTTGTCCAAAGGCAAAGTTAAGTAGAATCCCAGGTCTGAACAATAAAGTATTGCTCAAAACAATAATCCTACGAGTACACAGGTCCCGTGAAGCCATCCCTAAAAGCAAAAGAGCCCATAGGTGGTAGAAATCTGAGAGATAGCCGGGCTCGGTGGCTCAGTCTGTAATCCCGCGCCTTTGGGAGGCTGAGGTGAGTGGATTGCCTGAGCCCGCGGGTTTGAGACCTGCCTGGGTAGCAAGACCTCATCTCTACAATAAATCAAAAAATCAGCCGGGCATGGTAGCGCATACCTGTAATTCCGGCTACTCGGAAGGCTGAGGCGGAAGGATCGCCGGAGCCCAGCAGGTCGAGGCTGCAGTGGCCAGAAGTGGCCACTGCACTCCAGTCTGGGCGACAGAGTGAGACTCCAACTCAAAAAAAAAAAAAAAAAGAAATCTAAGAGATTACCTACTGCTTCAAGACAGCCCATGGTGGTCATGACTATGACTGTATTGGTGCCTTATTCAGAGTTAGCCTCTTGAAGGTACAAGTCATAGGTTTGTGGCTAGACATCAAAATGATTTAAAAAGTAATCGGTGTCTGTTTGTCATTGCTATATAGGTATATTTTACGTTGTACTGATCTGAGTGGCCAATTTCAATTGTACTCTGACTTATCACAGATTCTTGTGTTCATTCATTCATTCATTCATTCATTCATTCATGTATTTATTGAACCAGTAGATTCACTTTTAATTATACTTTTATTAATTGGTAAAGAAGAAAAAGAAGAATATGGTACTTGAACTATCACTTCATAGGTGATTACATGATTTAGGTGATTATCTCATAGAATTACTAAACTAGACTGAAAGCTAGAATCACTTTTGAAATTGGTCTAGACCAGTGCTAGAATTACTGAGCAAGCTTCAGACTTCAATTCAATTACACAGAACCTTTTTCCATATTAACACTCAAATTCCAAGAATAATTCAAATCTATACTGTACCTATAAAACACAAAAAATGTGACCAAATTCAGTGAGGGAAAAAAAGTCAATATTTGAATGAGTTAAAGGAGAAGCCCTGGAGAAGAATCTGGTGAGCTCAGGAATTGGTTGACTGACTAAATTTAGTGCATCAGGGTCTTATCCAGACAATTTTCTTCTATGTACATATTATAAATTCAAAGCAAAGTATGAGTTTCCAAACTAAATGTTCTGTTTTCTGGATTTTTAAGTTTTTCATCTACTTCCACAGTTGGGAGACCAGCCCTGCAATCTTTGCAAAAGTTCTAAAAAAACAATCAGTTCCAATTCCGACCCCGGTGATTGTTCTCAGCTTCGCAGCTTGTAGCCTCTGCCAGGAAACGAAACAAATGTTCCTTCTCAAAGCAGGTGCAGCAGCCTGACAATAATCCAATAAAAAACCTATTAGCTAGGTCTCCATGACACTCCTGGTATCCATGGGACCCACAATATCTTTAATGTAGCTAATAAATACAGACCATTTCCTTCCGCAATTGCTCTCAATATGGCTCCACTCCTAGGACTGTTCTACTAACCTTTTGTTGCCACATTTTCTCATGAATGCTGAATCACTCTCTAATCTTTGCCATGAAACATGTGCAGTACCACTCAGTGAAACAGATCAATCTGCTTGTGTTACCCAATTGCAATTGTCTATCGGGCCATATCCATGGCTTGCAAATTGTGGCCCTGAGATTGACCACGTTGTAAATTATCAGTCATGGGTTGGTGGTTAAGTGGTGGCGGGTAAAGAAAGAACACAAGAGGAGGTTTCTGACCACTGGAGACACTGCATATCTCTCTGAGTAACTCTGCACATGGAAGTGCCAGGGCAGGTCAAAAGTTAAGTAAAAATTCAAGGAAAAGGTATTACAATTCACCTACTTATTGGCTTTCCCTCAATATTCCTGTTATCATAGCTCATCTTGATCCAGAAATCTAAAGCAAACAATACTGAAAGACCAAAACTTTCTTTTACTTGGGATTCAAGACTTTCATCATTAGACATTCTTAATAATTCCAACCTCATCTCTTATTGTTCCCATATTCATGTTCTGTTTAAAGAAGCACAATGCTTACTGCAATTTTCTAGACTATAATCTCCACAAAGTCAGGAGCCAAACCTGTCATGCTCACTCTCATATTCCCAGCACCTAGCATGATATCGGGCATCTAGTACATACATAATAAACATTTATTGCAATAATAAATTAATTTGCATATGCTTCTTGCTCTAAAATTCGTGTTGTTTTCTTTCTTTCTGTGTATTCTTAGTTTCCAAGACCCAGCTTCAATCCTACCTCCTCCTTACAAATTTTCCTAGGGTATTTTTCACCATACTGACCTTTATTCATCAAAGTTCAATTATGTCACAGAACGCATGCCTCTTTAATTCTTGACTTGGAAAATGTAAGAATTTTAAGAATACTTAAAGTTCATCTTGACCAACACTCTTGTTTTGTTTTTGTTTTTTCAATAAATGAGAACTCTGAAGCCAAAGAAAATGCATCACTTGTCCAAGTTTACATAACACGTCACAACCAAGACCGGAACCAGACATGGGTTTTTACACAACACCAGCTCTGTCATAACTTGGTCCCCTCCGCACCAGGAGACTGTCATTCATTCCTTGAAAGAGTGCTAAGTGTCAATTCCTCCACAGGAACAGGGTGGATTTTAACCTGATGTTTGATAAATATTGCTCATTGGCATAGTTGTTCTCTCTGATTTAAAATTTTGAGTTCTAAAGAACAGTGTAAAATCAATGCTGTATAATTTTTAAAGTTGTTAAATTTTGTCTTTGCTTCATGTTAATGAAAAATTAAAGTCACCTCAGATCTGCAGTGATTTGTCTTAAACCAACAAAAATATCTGGGTAGCTATTAAATGTCTTGCAAGCTGTAACAAATCAACAGCCACTCAGAATCAATAGTGCTCCTGGGAGACTGTTTCCATTCATCAGTTCTTCTACAAAATCTAAGTATTATAAGAATCTGGAAAAACAAGAAAGCATGGGGAAACGGATACCATTTTGTGAGATGAGAAAAATATTCCCTCAGAAAATTTTACTGTTTGTATCATCTAACTCTCAATACCTGTTCTCTGGAGGAGTGTGTCATAGGAGACACAAGAGGTCTTACCCTTTCAGCTCACGTTCTGTCATGGGGAAAAAAAAAGCCAAATAAAAAGGTTGTCAAGATCCCAAACGAAACTATGTGTCAAACTGGTTAGGTAAGTAGCTTTACAGTTGACTGAGCATTAGTGAATATTATGTTCTGATAAATACAGAAAAGACTATTGCTGTGCCTACTGGCAGTTCACCCATCCATTACCTTTTCTTCCTGGAGACACAAGTAAATTGCATTTCCAAACTTCCCCTGCAGTTCTCTGTGGTCATTTGAGATCCGAGCCAATGGAATGGGAATGGAGATCATCTATACCACCTCCACCCTGATGCCTGGTCATTGAAAACTGCCTGCACATTCTTCTACCTTCCAGTCATTGGCAACACTAGAATAATCTTAGCAGCCACAGGTTGAGGATGTCAGAGCTGCCATCAACCTGAACTCCTGAATTACTGTGTAGAAAAGAGCCACCCTGCCAACCTAAACATCAGTCCTAGACAGTTACTATTATTTAACACACTGAAATTCTAGGGACTACTTATTACTACAACTTACTATATCCTAACTGATTAAAAAATAATTTCCATGTTATAAGATTGTTGTGAATTACACATTTTTCTTTGAAAATTATATAACTATGACAGAAATCAAGGGGATAATAATTTGTCAAAATCACACTTAAATGCACTGTCCTTTTACCCTAACTTTTTAAAAAGGAAATATCCACACATTTCTGTATTCACACTACTAAAAAGCAATTCGTTACTTTGATAAATAGAAATATATATTTTTTAAATCTGAATTATAAGGTAATTTAAATAAAATCCTCCTAATCTCTTTTATTACGACAAGGTCACATTTGGAATAAGTCAAATTTGAAGCAAAAATTATATAAACAATATAATTATTCTGTTTGGCTAGTGTAAATCCTAGTCAAAAGAAAGAACTAGAACCTGAAGATCTAATAAAAGACCATCATGCAAGAGCATGAAGGAATTTGACTATCCTCTATAACCTCTAGAACCTGATGAGGGAGAAAGAATTACTTCTCAGTTCCTCAGAGCAGAATGGTGCATGAAATAAGACTCTGACAATATTTTTGTGGTGTATACTCTTACTTCGAAATGTAAGTGCTTCCTTGTCTAAAAGATCATAATTTAGTAGGTAACATAGTGATTAACACTTTTATGGTAACTCATAGTTCAAAGAATACTCTCAAAATTTTTGTTTCATTCAATGACCTTACATAAGGTTTTCAAATTTCAATTTGAATCTTGAAATAGATACCAGTTGCTTCTGATCTCACACGATCTCTGAGTTTCATCACTTATTTTCAATATTTTCAATATCAAATACCCCAAATAAACTCTAAACCCCACATCTGAATTCCTGAAAAATATTCCTAATTGATCTTAGCTCAAACACTTTGATTTTAGTGAATCTACCAAAGCAGATACCCTCAAATATTGCTGTTATCACTAAAAATAATGAGAATAGGCATCTGTTATTGAACATTTATTAATGCTGGACTCACTGTTTAAGGCTCCACATTAATTATCTTATTCCTGCAAACACTCTATGCAGTATATGTTGTTTTTCTACCTATATAATATATACTAATACTGAGACTTAAAGAGGTTTAGTAACTTGTCTTTACTTGCAGTGTTAGGAACAAGATTTTCTATCTGGACTCCCTGACTTTAGAACTTGAGATCTTTATAATTATTTTATATTGCCTCTAAAATAAAATAAAAATAAAATATACCTTAACTACTCTCTCAATTCCATTTTTTCTTATATCAGAGAATTCAAAATGATCCTTTACTTTGAAACATACTATCATTCCCCAGCGAAATTCAAACCTGTCTGTAGTAGGTCCCATAGCTGTCTCTCTCTAATGTCTTTGGCTACAGTAAATAGCCATCTCAACACAACTTTTCTGAGTGTGTGTGTAGCATGTATTATACCTATAACATCTTATTGTGTATACAATATATTTGTTTTTTCTCTTACATCCTTTCAGCAAATTTGATCACCTCATGATCTTCTTGTCCAAAGACCCTCCTTTCTCCTCTGCAACTTCCTTCCTTTTTCCATTCTACTTATAGCTCAGATACACACACACACACACACACACACACACACACACACACACACACACACACACTTGCCCACAAGAGTCCACAAATATTTACTTAATGCTTATCACCTACTGTGAGGCAGGATATCTTCTAGGTTCCAGGAAAACAGTTGTGAGCAGAGAAGAAAACGTTCTTACCCTTAAATAGTTTCCATTCTAGTAGCGGAGACTAATAATTTACTTATAAATAAGTAAATAAAAGAAATGTGAAAAATGAAAAAGTGCTATGAAGAAGATAATACAGGATAAGCAGATATAGAGTGACATGGAGGAAGGGGATTTATCAGCTTTGGTAATCAGGAGAGACCGATCTGAAGTTGTTACCATTCGTGCTAAATGAAAGAGACTTAGGGAATTGTATTACAGGCTGAGGGAACAGCTGTGCCCTAGGGTAAGAGTGAGTTCCTTATGGCTCCACTCTAGCTAGCAGGTGAATGTGGCTGAGGACAAGGAAGGATGGGTGAAGGGAAGAGAATGAGGTTGGAGTGGTGGCCTGAGCTATATGTCCTGGAGTCTGCAAGTCAAGGAGCTTGGGCTGCATTCCAGGCATGGTAGAAAACAGTAGAAGGTGTTGATCTAGGTTTTCCATTTTTGAAGAGAACACTCTGGCTGTTGTGTAGAAAATAGACTGCAGATACGTCAACAGTGGATGACAGGAGACAAGTTAGGCCTATGAGGTAGTCCAGGGGAAAGATTTGTTTTGTGTGGACTAGGATTATGTTTTGAAAGATGGAAAGAATTGGATGTATTTGGAATAAAAGTCCTTCTCTTTGCTTTCTTTACTTCCAACTTATCCTTATTTTTAACTTTAAATCTGTACATTTAACAAAATCTCTTAAAGTCTTGATCTTTCCTCCAGGATTTATTCTCCTTTTTCATCACCTTAGCGTATGAATGCCCAGAGTAGTGATTGTTGGTCTACATAAGTTAACATGCTAGGCACCCAACGTACCTGATGTGTATATGTATGCATAAATTCTGCTAATTTGTATTGTTTTCTAGTTCACATGTGTTACATTTATCTTAGGCTTGCCTCCTTCATAGGATTGTAATCCTATCAAAGGACAGAATTCTTTCCTTTTTTTTTTCTTTTTTGTGCAGGATTCTTTAAAGGACCAGGTACACTGCTTGACACATGTTTAATTTGAATTTGAGCATTTTTAAAGTAATGGATAATGAAAAAAATGATGCTGATGTGTCCACTATTCCATTTGGCAAATAATTATTGAATGTCTATTCTAGATTCATCCCCAGGCCAGAGGCTACATGTGACATTATTTTTTTAATGTGACAGAACAATAATATACTTCATGCAGAAGCATGAAGCAGATAATCCAGGCTTGCTAAAGCTGAAGTTTTGCCAAAGGATTCATAAAGGTTGAGGTTGGCCAAATATGCTGAGGCTGCATTATGAAGGACTTCAAAAAATATTGGTTTTCATCCTGCAGGCAAGGCAGAAAACCTTTCTAAATAGGCAAGTCACATGAGCAAAGTGTTAACTTGGAGAGTGGGTCCAGGATTCACTGACACTAGAAGATTCTGCTACCAGTCAGGGCTGTAAGAAACCATTTCAATCATTTGAGTGTAAGATAGAATAAAAGGCAAGTAATATATTTTAACACCTACATATGCTTAGGAAGTGTCAGGAACTGCTAGAAACTTCATATACATAATCTCACGTACATTCTTGCTAAAAAAAGAAAAAAAAAGTATTATCTCAATGGTATTGGTAGAGAACTTGAAACCCAGAGAGTCTATGTGGTATCTAAAGGCATAGGAAATAGAAACAAAGTTATTCATGATAATTCAAAGACAAGCATAGGGAGAGATGTTTAAATGTGAGGATTCAAGAGAAGCTCACCACCTTTGCAAGTTTCTAAACTTGTAGCATAGAAAATGGGGAGTTGCCATTTATGCATGAGAGCTGAAGCTAATAAGACAGTCTATCCCCCATTTATGTACTATATACCCTAGATTAGGTTTCTGCATAACCTCCAATCTAATAATATTCCTCCTCTTCTCAGTAAACTCAATTTTACCTTATTTGTCTCCAAATCATCTTTGTTTGTAAATATCCTGTGCATGCTCCAAAAACAATAATTTGCTACCACAGAGAGTAAAAGGAGCATTGTATTTTTTTCCTGGCTGAATATTTATGGAGAGTTTGGCTAGCAACCTCTGTTACAAAATTTTAGTATATATAATTTACTACAGGGAACAAAAAGAATAAGAAGCATTGCACAGAGTTTGTAAGATGATTGTTACTGTTTCTATTGTTTTGCAAAAGTGTTTGCAAGTTTAGAGTGTAAATTGTAATTCATCATTGTTCTTTATAAAAAAAAACTTTTTTGTGCATATTTCAGTGTGTGGCTCGAATCTGGGCATGCATCAAGGCTTAATAAATACTCATCACTTGCTTTTGAAGAATCTTTACTTCAATTTATGGATGCAATATATCTTCTTTCTCAATAAGGGTTAGTCACTTTACAAATGGAAAATATCAAAATACGTATGGCCAGGTTGAAAATAGAAACATTCCTTATGATATCTCAGATATGTAGTTATGAATGAAAAAAATCTTGATATTATATTCCTATACACCTACCCCCTAGTCCACCCTTCCTCCTTAAACCCATGGGCAAGAAAGAAAATGAATGTCTTTCACCTTTTCAATGCTTTGTCCAATTGAGGTTACATTTCTCTGAAGCATGTATAGTGTTTTATATGTGTCTATATTTTCTTACGTGTAACCACATTCTGCCCTTACAATAGCCCCAGCAGATAAATAGGCAAATATTACTATCCCCACTGTGCCTGGAGAAATTCCAAGTTTAAGAACCTTCCCTAAAACCATACAACTGGGTACTGGCAAATCACATTTCTGGATGCTCTGCCCATCCATTTTCTTTTTCCTAAACCATGCAGCCTCTGAGGCTGGACTAACATTTTTCTCAATTAAAGTTATTCAAATTAATTACAGCTGTTTTTGCAAGTACGTGGTCAGGGTAATGAACAGCTGTTCTTAACCCTACAGAGGAACTAGAGCACAACCGCAGAGAATGACAACAGGAAGCATCTTTCAGACAATTTACAACTCAAAGCCAAGCCTCTATCTGCTTAACAAACAGAAGACAGGATTAGGTAAAGACTTAGGATGTTGGTCCCTGAAATAGCACTCTCCCTACACCGTTCAAGTCACTTTGTCCTTAGAAGCAATTTCTTTCTTCTCTTATCCTCATATTTACTGACTAATTATATGGTAAAGACTTTGAGTGCAGGGACAAGAGCTTCTGTGTCCCACATAACTAGACTGGTTGACTTAGCAGGTGCTAATGAGCATAGGGGTGTCATTTAGGTCTTCAGAGGGGGGAAGGAAAAGTCTCCATGCTGTACTGGAATTTGCCCAAGGTTTTTGCTTACAAGCACTGCTGGTTGTGTGGATGGTCTCTGATGTCTTTCTCTGACTTCCTAACAGTCCATTTCAACCTGTTCTTCAAGATCCAATTACTTTCAACTTCTCCATGAAGCTTTCCCCAATATGCCAAGTTGATTTCCCACTTTAGATAGGCTCCCCTGGGCTTTATAGCCCCAGGCCTTATCCTAGCAGCTTTTCACTGCTACTTAATTACATCTCTTCAATTAAAATAAAAGTAAAAGGTCAGGAACTAGTTCTCTCCCCCCCACCAGCCCCACTTCTGATCCCACCACTAACCTCAAACGTGAGGATCTAGAACAGAATTGAGGTCATATGAAAAAAGTTAATGATTTTCATAAATATGTTAGGACTTACCCATCCAAACAAATGTTATTCCCTTCAAAGCAGTTTTCTTGGAAAGCTCAGCATCTTACTGTGTCTGATGATCTTTCCTCTCCCAGTAGGCTCATCATTTAAAGTAGGGGTATCCAAATTTTTGGCTTCCCTGGGTCACATCGAATAAAGAGGAGTTGTCTTGGACCACACATAATTATATAATACAGTTAGTGTGTATACCTAATAAGAATTCTTTGACTTCTTTATATTTTTATTATAAAGTTTAAAAAAGAGAACAATATAAAAATAGTGGGAAATTTGGTCTTGCTTTTGTAAAATTAATCTATCAACATCTGGCTGATTGGAAGTGGTCACAATCCTTAGTGCGTTCTCAAGGTGCTGATCAGAAATGTCTGTTTGAATTTTGCTCTTCATGTACTTCATAACTGAAAACAGCTGCTCACAGATGTATATGCTGCCAAAAAGCGATGTCATGAATAAAGTGTGATTGCAAACTTCAACAACGGAACTCACACATGGGGTCACGAAGAAAATAAATGCTAAAAAAACACATGATGTTAAAAGATTTTATGGGGCCACATAACTAGCTGTTCGAGGCTGCATGCAGCCCCCAGATGGGTTGAGTATGCCTGTTTTAGAGTACAGGTGACTGATGCTTATTCTTATTCTTATTCTATATCCAATAATACAATCTCTCTCAGCCTATCCCTTACCAATAGGCCGGCCACATTTCCCTGGTTGAAAATCTTTTTCCCAGCTTGAAGCATCCTAACTGGGATATAAAAGGTAAAGCAAAGAAAATATTATAGAGCATCGTGGATAAGTATATAACCAAATTGTTTGGAGTCCTTCACATTCTTCACACCCTGTGCAGAACAGGCCTTCCCTCGTTAGAACCTCCATGGAACTGGGAACCAACAGAGCACATCCATGATCCCTGGGCCGTGGGCTGTCCTGACTCCCCCTGCCCTGCCAGACCCTGAGCTCTGGGTGAGCAGTAAACAGGAATTACTCTTCTGTCTTTGCCTCAAGTCCTAGCCGCCCATAAAGAACATCCAAGTGGAAAGCCAATCAAGTTTTACTCAGTAGCCAAAGGCTACTATGCGCTAAAGGCACTTTCTCCCCTAGCAGTGGAAGGGATGGGAGTTTTAAGGAACTGCGTGCAGGATGGGGAAGGCATGGAGGCATGAAAACTGTAGAATTCTAGATTCAGGCACAGTTCATGAACATGCTTCTCCATACATCATGTGTATGCAAAATGGTGGTGATTTCCCTAAAGAGGAAAGGTTTCAGTATTAAAATTATATGCTAATGAGCTAAAGGTAACTGGGGGTGGCCTGCTGTGGTCTGCACCAGTCTTGCAGTGGGACTGAATCTCTTGGGGTATGGGGCAGGGGGTCACGCAGCCATTGGTGGCATTCCTTAAGCAGCTGTGTCTATAATAAATAGAGAGACCAAAGGTTAAAAGTTGTTCCCTGGAAGAAGTGTTTGGAAAACTCTATGCAAGGATGGCTATGTGCAGGTAACAATTCTTAAGCAAGCACATGATTAGGCTTTAACTACAGCAAAAACAAAAACTAAGAAATGGCTGTCCAGGCCATTCTGGTGACAACCTAACATGGTATATTAATTAATAAATAAAAAAAATCAACCGATTAACTATTCGAAAACCTGGTCTATTTGCATTACTAAAGAAGTTCAGAAAAGGGACGGAGAAGTGTGGATTTAGGAAGCTGAATTAGGTTTTCATGGCTTACCAGGGACCAGATACATACTCTCATGGATGAGTAAAAAAAGATAGTTGAGGCAGGAGGGCATCACAGAGCATCATACTGTAAAGATATTGATACAAGCCAGGCATATGGCTCACGCCTGTAGTCCCAGCACTTTGGGAGGCAGAGTTGAGAGGATTGTCTGAGTTCAGGGGTTTGAGAACAGCCTGGGCAACTTTGTGAGACCTTGTCTCTACGATAAGTAAAAAAATTAGCTGGCTGTGGTGGCACATGCCTGTGGTTCCAGCTTCTTGGGAAGACTGAGGTAGAAAAATCACCTAAACCCAGCAGGTCAAGGCTGCAGGGGCTGTGAGTGTGCCACTGCTCTCCAGTCTGGGCGACAGGGAGGCTCCAACTCAAAAAAAAAAAAAAAAAGTATGTATATATATATATATATATATATATATATATATATATACATATGTGTGTATACACACACACACACACACACACATATGATAGATACATAGATAGATCATCTATTAGGCATACAAGGAGACTGAGGCATATCTCACTATTACCACCCTAGATAAGTCCAGATCATTCAATGAGTACTGTTCAGAAATTGTCTCTACTAGAGTAAGTACCAATTTAAAATTCTCACATCTTTTTTTTTTTTTTGACTCAGAATCTCACTCTATCATCCAGGCTGGAGTACAGTGGTACACTCACAGACACCACAGCCTCAACCTGCTGGGTTACAGGCATGAGCCACTACACCGGACCTGAAAATTGTCACGCCTTTGAAAGGAGAGAGTGCAGCATGCTGAAAGTGGCATTGATTTGGGAAATGTAGGCCTCAATTTCCTCATCTTTTTTAACTTTTAAATTTTTTGTTTTAAAATTGTGCGGTACAACTCAGGGTTAGGTATACAAATATTCATTGTGCAAATACTCTTGTTGATGAGGTATGCCCCCTCTTCCCCAGGCAGATTTCCACTACTATCAATTCCACCTCCCCTCTCCCCCTCCACCTCCCCACAGTTTCCCACTACTGTCAATCCTTTTCTTATAATTTCCTCATCTTTAAAATGAAAATAACAGTGTTTGACCTATCTCTCTCAGGGTGAAGATGAAGGTATAGGATATATGTAAAACACTGTGAAAAGCACTAGGTCAGTGTCAGGAATTGTATCTTATTTGGTTGCTGACATCAAAAAAGAAAGTACTTGTCTGGAGGTGCACCTGGCACCCATGTGAATCACCTGGTTTAACCTCGTTCACCCAAGGCCAAAGCTTCTGTATGACAAGGCACTAGGTGGGGTATTCAGGCTTGACAAAAGATGATTCTCTTCCCTTTTCTTTCTCTTTCACCTTGAAGATTTTGGATCCAAGGAATGCCCAGAAAAATCAACTTTGAATTCATCCACTGGGAGCTACTTTGTCTCTCATGGTATAAGAAACATATTTTAATCATCATTGTTTTTCTGCATCTAATGCAGAAAGAAGAATCGTTTCATAAAATGTGATAATATATAAAATTGAAGACCAACAAATACTTGGGATTTATTCATTAATTAATTTAGTAATTTATACCAAGAATGTATTCAGGTCATTTAGGAAGTGGTTCCTCTTTCTTGTGATTTAGATCCACTCGTTAATTGGTTTCTCTGCCTGGCTGATTGTCAGCCGAGACGCCTACATGGCTTATAACTAACATGTCCATAAACAGAGCAAAGTTATTAATTTAATCTGCTTCAGTTGGTGGGCAATGTGAGGGAACCAGCCTGTGTGTACATGGTTCCCTTGGGTTTGTTTGTTTACTGGGTTACCACCTCAGAGAAAGCCAGGCTGTGTCTGTCTACACAACACCTACACCACTGAGCTATTTAGGCTGTGTATCCAAACAACTCATTGATTCAGTGGCAAGTATCCATTGCCTCACTGAATTTCTGGTTGTCTAATGGAATTGAATGGTTGATGAACTTCGATTGGTTAATTCAATAATTAACCAATTGCTATGAAGATAGTCTCTTTCTTTTTTTAAAATAAAAACTATATATTTCTTTACTTGTAAAGACTAATGGTTCTTTTTAATTACCTTCACACAAATAATCATCCAAGGCCAATATGACAACATTGATTTAGGAGCCAAGAGATCTGCATTCTTTCTAGTCCCACCTCTCCCATTACCCAATTGTTCAACCTTAGGAAATACATTTAACCCTTACACATCACCTTCTCTCCTCATCACCATGTTCTACTTCACTTCTCACTTCCTGCCTCCATATTATCACTCATAAATGAAAAATTTAACCAGTAGATACCAAATGTGTATTTTCTGAACTTCTGAAGACATATCCATACTAGTAGTCCTCATTACAGAATTGTTGTTTATATAGGCTTCAAGTATCCAAGTACTTGTGACTCATTTCTATTTTGTGTAGATTCTATCTCAGAGAAGTGACAAGGCTTCCCAATGGCGCCACCACTTGAGATTCATATGAGACAATGGATAGAAGTCAAGATCAGTGAAGAAGTGGAGAATAAAGGGATGAGTTTCTGACACAGGTACACTCATGAGCAAAACCCTGGAGGCAGAACAGTCACACTGCTCCCATGGATGTGAATGTTGCTCAGTTGACCTGGAGAAAAGATGTGGTCATAGTTGGAATTGGATAACTAAGCAACGTCTAGGGTGTGGTAGTTCTCATAGTTATTTAATCAGTGCTAAGCTCTACTATTTTCAAACCTTGTGTTAAATAACAATGAAGACTTGCAATGAAGCTTACATCTCTAAGCCTAGACCTTTCTGATGGCTCTAGAACACAGCATTGATACCAATATGCAACATGCTTGGAAGGGAAATGAGGTTTGTGTTACAGCAGGAACACCAGTTGGAAAGCTGTCACAGCAATCTCAGAAAGAAGTGATGAGGGCCTAACCTGAAGGCAGTGAGGTGACTACAGAAAAAGGAACTATTTGACTTGGCACAGCCATAGCCTGAGAAATTGTGGACAACGAGTCTCCACCCGTATTTCCACAGGGCAGTGCTGTTCTCCTGGGCTAATTCGGGATTGTGGTAAGTGAGGTTATATTTTACTTTATTTATTTTTTAAACTAACAGTTACAAAACATGTCAGAGGTACACACCAATTCACAAACTCCTGCAGACTGTGCTAGGACTTTATTGGAGGCTATAGGAGGTCTCTTTGCACAGCAGCCAGAGGAAGCTTTGGGACCCCACAGTGGATTGTGCAGTGGCCTTGGTCCATGATAGAGCTGTTTTCCTGGTTCTGTGGTCACCCACCTCACACTTGTGTGTTCTGAGAGCTGGCTTCTTCCTCTGGCTCTTTTAATCACATGGTATAAGGTGAAGAGTAGGATATCTGAAGGAAGGCAACTTTTTTTGGAGGTCTTACATGCCCTTTAATTGTGGGTGAATCCCAGAATCTTCCATTATCTCCTAATGTCAACTGTTACATGCGTTCTATATAATAAAGATTAAAATTCAAAACAAAACAGAAAACCTCCATAGCTACTCTAACGGGTTAAGAAGCAAGCTTATCTTGTGCATTCAGGGAAATAAGACTGCATGTGTAAAACTTGTGTTCACTATAAAACAATATACACATGTTTGTGTGTATTACTGTTATATAAGTATTACTGTTGTAAGTGGCGTACAATGTTTTGATTACTGCCATGCAACAAACCACCCCCACATTTAGAGGCTTAAACTAGCAAAGATTTAGTACTTCTCTCAATTCTGCAGGTTGGCAATCAGACTGGTTTTGCTTTTGCTGACCTGTCATGTGCTACAGACATCTGATAGCTTGCCTGAAAGTTGGCGCCAGCTAACAACTGTTGTGCCTCTCTCGTGAGACTGTTCATCCTTCAGTGGACCAGATTCCACAAAGTCATTGCGGACATGAGTTCATGTGTACCTGAAGCCTTGCTTCCCTTAGACTTATCATTTGTTGAGGACCCACTTTGTGTAGACACTTTTTAAGCACTTTCTATGGATTATCTTAGCTTTTCAAATACAAACACTCAAGTGTATAGATGAGACAAATGAGACTGGAGTAGGTTAAGTGCCTTGGCCAACTTTGTAACTAATAGCAGAACCAGAAATCAGCTCAAAGTGGGTCTAAATTCAGAGCTCAAGCCTGTGATCTTTCTCATATAATCGTGAACTTCTAGATTCTTGATTGCATTTGCCAACGGATCCCATACAGCTTGGAGGGAACATGTTTGCCTTATCTTAACCTCAGTGCTCAGCACAATATTGGAATTAGTGCCACTTAATTAATAACTAGCACGCACTTCTCTTTTCAGGAATATTCACCATCTTACTATCTTTTTTAAGATGCTGGAGTGCAACTTTTTGCCTTATCCTCCCTCAACAGCTAGGACAAGTTCTCTAATGCATGACAGACATGTTGTTTGTTTCTCCTCACCCTGTCTGTGACCCCATGAAGCAAAATCATGAGTTCAGTGACTGGATCTAAAAAATATTATTTTTCCAGAGATTGAACACCTACTTCCTGTTAGCCCATAAATGTCTTCCAGTGGATGGCTCCATACTACACTATTTTTGAAGAAAGAATGAAATGAGTGTCTTAGTGAATGCTGTTCTTTGCATGAAAAAGAGAATACTGCATACCAAGGTTTTTCTTTGAATTTGTCCCAATTCATCTCCTTCACACTTTAAAGAAAGCAACCTGTGTTTCTAATATTCCTTGTTGGAAGCCAGTTCATCCACACGTGCAAAGGCAGAAGAAGAAGTAGGGAACTTCTGAATTATCATTGAATTTTCTCCTGACACATTTTAATCCAAAATAGTTGTTCTTCCAAGAGTCTGACAGAGGTGCCTTTTAGTTCCCCCAGACTATCCACATGTTAACCTCACCTCAACCTTAAATGTTAGCCTAGTGTATATAAAGTGTTTGTTGATAGAGCTTTCTATCACAAGCACAAAATAATAATCTATCACAAGCACAAAATAATAACAATATTAATAATCATTCTGTCCATTCATGTTGCCAGCAAAAGCCTTCCTTCTTGATATTTTTGGAATTTTTCTCACCTTCGTACACTCACCTTGTCTCTTCTTCTTGGCTTCTCCCATGTGCTCCCTTCCTTCCTGAAGTAACTGAGAACAGAAATCTCACTGTCATGTTAGTAAGTCACTCTTTTTGCCAAATATTTTTTATTTCATTTATTTATTGGACTCATGCATGTCCCCAGAGTTTACAATAATCCAGAGAGTTGGTGAATTCCAACGTGTATTTCCTTTGTCACTAAATTCATCTTTCTATTAGTGTTCAAGCCTTAAGAGTTCATATCAGTGACAGAAAATATAACATTTATCTTGCAACTAAGGTACAAATAGGATATTTCTTGAAACACCTTACACTTTATCCAGGAGTTATAAAAGACATACACACAGATATTCCAGTCAACTTAATGTCAGCCTTTTCCACTGAGGGATCTATAGTTATAATAACAACTATAGCTTGTACAGCTTAAGTCCAATCAAAGGTTTATTGAATGCATACAGAGTTGTGATAATACCCCATTTCTCTTTGTGTATGCTTTCATGTGTATTGAGTTATTTGGCATAAGATATGAAAAGTGGTTTTACATTAGGCGACAATAAAAAATTCCTCATGCCTGTAATCCCAGCACTTTGGGAGGCTGAGGCAGGAAGATTGATTAAGCAAGTCTAGGAGTTCAAGACCAGCCTAGGCAACATAGCAATACATCGTCTCAAAAATAAAAATAGAAGAAAAAGGAAGAGAAGGAGAAAAAGGAGAAGGAGAAGAAGTAATAGTAGAACTGGTTCCTTTTCATGGAGATTAATATTAGATACTAAAATCTGATACTAAGTGTGGTTATTGTTATTTTCTGTTTATGTAATTTAGTTGTTTCTCATATAGTATGCAAATCTTAGTCTCTTGTTGGAATATTTTTTCTATTTATATTGAATATTATTGGCGTCTTAATTTATTCCATCAATTTTTGTTTTTTTTCTATACTTTTCTTGCTTTATTTTGAATTCAGCACATTTCAATTATTCCATATGTCTCTCTCCTATCTTATAACGAGCATATTGTTTTAATACTATTATCTTAGTGGTTATTCTGGAAGTTTAATATGCACCATTTCTTGATTAGTGCATAAACTTTAAATACCTTGCAAAACTTTAATTTACTTCTTTCCCTCTCCTGTGTTATTATTTCCATGGATTTTAAGTCCACATGTATTTCAAATCCAAGACATTATCTTTGTTTCAATCAGCAAATGTTCAGTTAGATTTACCTACATATTTACTCTTTCTAGTGCTCTTGATAAGCATTTTTCTTCTGCCTGAAAATATCTCTTTAGTGTCTCTTTTAGTACAGGTCTGTTGGTAATAAAATACGTAAGATTTTATTTGCCTAAAACAATTTTTGGTTTTGCATTTATTTTTTGAAGAATTTTTGGTGGGTGTATAATTCTGGGTCAAGAGTTTTTTTCAGATACTATTCCACTGGTTTTTGAAAGTCTGTTCTCTTACTGTTACTGTTTTGAATATAATCTGTGTTTAACATTTGCCTATTTTGAAGATTTTGAGTTATCTTTTATTTTCTGCTGTTTCACTATGAGAAACCAAATATTATGTGTTAAATTGGGTCCCCCCAAAAAGATCTGGTAATGTCCTAATCCTCAGTACCTCAGAATGTGACCTCATTTGTAAAGATTTTTTTTACCAAGGTAATCAAGTCAAAATGAGAGTCTTAGGGTAGGCAATATTCCAATACAACGTGTTTTCTTATACGAAGGAATAATTTAGACATAGAGACAGACACATACAGGGGGGAAGATGATAGGAAGACACAGAAAGAATGCCATGTGAAGACGGAGATTGAAGTGATGCATCTACAAGTTGAAAAGTACTTCAGGCTCCAAAAACTAGAAAGGAGGTATGGAACAGTTTCTTCCTCAGGGCCTTCAGAGGGAACACAACCCTGCCAACATTTGACTTCTGGCTTTCAGAACTATAAGACAAAAAATGTACTTATTTTAAGCCACCCAATTTGCAGTACTTTGTTACAGCAGACCTAAGAAATTAATGCACCAAGTTATGGTTTTCTTTACATTTTTCTTGCTCATTGCACTGACCAAGAGTGCTAGTGTAATCAGGGCAAGGTGTCTATCTTATTTGGGGATGCAGCACTTTGGGATACAGAGCTTTATGTCTTTGGCAAAGGAAATTTTCAGACATTATCTCTTCACATTTTTAAAAATTCTATTCTCTGTTTTCTCTCATTCTAAGAATTCAGTATATTTTATACATTCTCACCATGACCCATATATTTCTTATGCTTTTTTCTGTATTTTCTATTCTTTTTGATCTCTGTGTGTTTCAGTTTGGGTATTTTCTAATAATCTATTTATCTATTTTGAGTCAGAGTCTCACTGTCTCCCAGGCTGGAGTGCAGTGACCCACCCACGGCCACTGCAGCCTCGACCCACTAGGCTCAGGTGATCCTTCCACCTCAGCCTTACAAGTAGCTGGAACTACAGGTGCATGCCACCACACCCAGCTAATTTTTTGATTTATTAGAGACAAGGTTTTGCCAAGTTGCTCAGGCTGGTCTCAAACTCCTGGACTCAGCCAGTCCTCTCACCTCCACCTCCCAAAGTGCTGGGATCACAGGCGTGAGCCACTGCACCTGGTTAATAATCTAGTTGTAATACACTAAATCTCTAGTCTGTTATATGTACTATTAAATTACATATATCTTTTATTAAATTATTAGATTTGTGAATGTACTTTTCTGTTCTAGGATTTTCATATCATTGTGATTTATATATTCCAGTTTTCTGTATAAATTATAATTTTATCTTGACTAAATTACTCATAATTATTTTAAAATATGTTATAAATATAGTTATAATTCTGCCTTGTGTTTCCCCTTATATTGTCTATTTTCCTTTATTTTTGGTCATTCAGTCTCATTTTCTGCCTTACCTTGTAACTTTTAATTTAATTCTCCTTATAAAAATTATAGTGACGTGATAGATGTTGTCTTTCTTCAGATAAAGTATTGGCATATCAGTTTAATCCAATTGAGACTGGCCTATTTCAGGGTAGCTTTTACTTCTTGAGTATAACCCTTTTAGGTATCTGATCATATAGCCTGGGATATGCACCAGGACCACTCTTCCTTGCTGTGTTCTAAATGCTAAACCTTGACTCCCTAGTGCCATCAGACTTCCAAAGTCTCTACTAAGGTTTTGGCATATGAGCAGCAGCTTTTTGCATCCTTTCTGAGAATATGGCCTGCTACATGCATTGCTTTTGAGAAAACAAACACCTCTAGGGAAAATTGTGCAAAAAAGATACAGGTTCACCTCTCTGTGGATTCCTTTTCTTTGGGATCTTTTTCCCTCAAATCACGGCCAACTTGACAGCTCTGAGCTCCATGTTCTGTCTCCCTAGCCCTGTGAGTCTGCCAAAAGCTCTAGGCTGCCACTTTCTGTTTGGCCCTGGTGCCATGATATGTGAATCAGTAAATGCCCTGAGGGGGAAATGGGGCCATAAATGCCAAGTTTAGTTCAATGTAATTTACTTCTCTTCAGGATCTTGGATCTTAATGTCTGGTTGCTTTAATTGCTAATGCTTTCAAAGAGCTTGCTTTGCTTATCTCCCTCCACTTATAAACCCAACTCACAAATTTCTTGGTGGGAAGTTTTCTGTTTGTTTGTTTGTTTGTTTGTTTGTGACACCAGCAATACCATTATAGTTAGAAGTGGAAGTGTTTCCTCTTTTTACTGAATCCTATGACAATGGAGATGAAAATTTCTGCCTTGTTCACTCCAAGTGTATTTTTTCTGGAAAAAGTAAACATGGTAGGAGATAAAAAACAATTAATTTAGTAACTTATTTGTCAAATCTTCACTGAGTGCCCAATTTACAGCTAGTATTGTTTAGTTAAAAAGGAAAAAAAATGGAAGGAAGGAAGGAAGGAGAAAGGAGGGAAGGAAGGGAGAAAGAGAAGGAAAGAAGGAGAAAGAAGAAGAAGGAGGAGGAGAGAGAAAGAGAGATACATTTCTATACATGGAGTATTTTATTACAGTGAATTTTAATAGATTGGCAGATAAGTAAAAATTTATCAGACAATGATGACTGCTGTTGAGAAAATCAAAATAAGGTAGAACATAGAGAATGACTATTTTAGATTAAAGGGATAGAGAATAAGAAAAAGCTTTCAGAAGGGATGATATTTAAACTAAGATCCAAATGACAAGAAAATAACAGCCATCTGAATACTAAATGGAATAACATGCCAAATAAGAAAAATGGCTAATGCAAAGATAAGCCCCAAGATAGAAATGACCAAGGTAAATCCAACTATTAATGTCAACAACAGCGGGGTAAAACATTTTTCTTTCTCCACCTTCTGATCCCCTCACCAGGCCCTGCTATTGAAGAACCTAAAAGGAAGCTGGCTAGCAAGGGAAATTGGGAAATGTAGTTTGCAGACTCTTAGCCCCAACTTTACAAAACAGAGTACGGAAAGGTGAATGTGGACTGAGAAACAATAGCTTAAAAACTAGCACAGTCCACCTTCCTGGCTACCCATATCTTCCTACATTTATTTAGCCTTCTAAACAGAGACAATAACAACATTATGTTTATTTCATATAAGAGTCAATCATCCTTTTTGCAAATGAAAATACTCTTACCCTCTTTTCAAAACCAGATTGACACAAAGTCCCAGATGTTATTGTTTCTATCTTCAGATGTTGTTAATTTTATTCATAGTTAATTCAAAATCCCAAGTTATTTTGCAACCTACAGACTAAATTTTAAAATGAACCACAGTTGATGCCTCTTATGTAAAACAGTGGGAAGAAAAAATATTCAACACATCATAACAAACAAAAAAAGAGTTTATATTTAACTGTAGTCATGTAGCCATACTTGATACTATAACTTCCATCTTTTATTATTTCATGCTTTTCTTACTATCAACCATTCTCACAATTGATTGGGATTTTTTTATTTGGAAGTAAACTGTGCTGTAATTCCCAAAGGACATAAATACTATCAATATTGGTTGTATTAATATTGGAGTACAAAAACACTAAGAAATACCCCCAGAGACCCCTGAGTTTCAAATATATTTCCCTCTGATGTAATTTCGGGAAGGAATTATTTTTCCCTTTGGTAGTCAGTCTTAATAAACTTAATCAGTTTTTTTTAAACTTTTTTTTTTTTTTTTTTTTGCCTGTTGATTTTGTGGCATAAGCATCAGGTGTTAGCCTCAACTTTCAGTTCAATCAAATTTGATGACAGCATATCTTCATTGAGAGCAAAGACCTGCAAATCAGTACAGCCCAAGTTACCAGGGCCAGGAAGTAAAAGTTTTGCATCATATGCCACCTGACACCAATCCTCCACTAGTGATGTGCTGAGAGGGGTTCAGAGAAGGCATAGAAAAATGCAGAAGGGGAAGGGACACTGACACTCTTGAAAAGCAATGTGATGCATCCTCTGTGGAATAGGAATGATGATAGGAAATATTGCCACTAATATGGGCTCCCTAATTCCGGCTGTAATGGTGGATTACAGAAAGTCAGGGGTCACGTGGCAGTTCTTAACCTCCAGAGGCAATCATCATAGGAGCAGCAGAAATGAAGTGACACCCAAAATGTGACACATAGAATTCTCGATGAATTGTTGGAGTTGACTAATTGATCATACTTTCCTTATAAATAGATAGACACCTTACTCTAGCAGTGTATTATCTACAGATGATCCTTGACTCACAATGGTTTGACTTAAGGTTTTTGAATTTTGCAATTGTATACAAGTTATATGTATTCAGTAGAACCCATAACTCAAGGGTCTATGCAACCACTGTTTTGCACTTTTAGTACAATATTCACAAATTACATAAGATATTCAACACTTTATTATAAAATAGGCTTTCTATTAGATGATTTTACACAAATATAAGCTAATGCAAATGTTCTGAGCATGTTTATGGTAGGCTAGGCTAGACTATGATATTTGGTAGGTGAGATATATTAAATGCATTTTCAACTTGTGATATTCTCAACTTATGATGGGTTTAATCATAAGTTCAGGAGCTTGTTATCTTACAGTGTTGACAAGCATTTCCTGAGTCCCAAATGGAAAGTTATCATTTAAAGAAATATGTAAGGAAATCTGAGTGGAAAGAAATCAGGAAGAACTGAGTTTTAGCCTTGACTACATTATTGAATTTGTCATGACCACAGGCAAGAGACTTCTCTTGGGACCTCATCTTTTATAATTACAAAATAAGAATAATACAACAATTTAAAATGATAATAGCTAGTATGTATCGAGCACCTACAATGCACCAAGTACTTTTTTAAACACAACATCTATTATCTCATCCAATCCTCTATGATATATGTCCTATTACTAAACTCATCTTGCAGATGAAGCAACTGAAACACAGAGAAGTTAGTAACCCATCCAAGCTTCAAATCTTACAAGCGGCAGTCCAAGGTCTGAAACCCACACCCACTTAATGACACTAAGTCATGGATGAAGCCCCTCCAATCTTGTTTTTAATGTCTGTGGGGATTTTTTTTTCCAGACTGATCTCCAGGAATGACCAATTTTAGGGAAACAGAAACCAGCTTTCTGCAATTGGGCTGATTATGTAACTTAACTCAGGTGGACTAAATTGGTTGTAAATTCTTTTACCAGCCATCTATGCCCCACAGGCTTCTGGGCACTAGAACAAAAATAACAAAGTACATAATGATCACAACAGGGACAACTTGCCCAAACAAATTTATGTGTGCCAAAGCACACAGGAGAGGAAAAAAAATAATTTCCTATCAACACCCGTCATCATTTTGGGAGACTATTTCATAAGTGATTGCCAAAGCAGAAATGGGGTGAAGGTGGGTGGGAAGACTGGAGTTTACAGGGTGTCTCAGAACAGCATGGCATCATGGGAAGTCATTAGCCTAGACAGAAGATGCTCATGCTCTAGTCCTACCTTCAACTCGAAACTGCTGCCCAACATTGAACTTGTTGATAATCATCAGAGGATGTTAAGATGTTTCCAGGTTCAAACTCCTGATATGACAGACGAGAAAATGGAGACCCAAAGTAGTATAGCCAAACCTCAGCTCAACCATCCCTAATCCTCAGACTTTCGCTCTGTCTACACTGTAGCCCATCCCAGCCCAAGCCCCTCATCCGTCTAAGCATCAATTTATTTTCCCATAGAATGGAAATAGCCCAACATATTCTAACCACCTCCTAGAGATGATTAAATAAGTCTAAATGAGAGATTACGGAGAAAGTGTTTTCTTAAGTACATACCATGGAAATGTCACTGGTCTGAAAAGATTGGGAACATTTTCCTTCTCACTGGGTAACCACTTCCATAGACTTCTATAAGAATGCCCTAAAGATCTCCGGAAACAAACCTGGAGAAGACACACACCATTTAAGCTCAGCTAATGAGTTAGAACTAAGAGAGATAGAATGGGAGTAAGGAGAATTTTGAGGAGATGGTAAAAAAAAAAATAACACTAAAAAGAGTCATGTGGTAAGCCACAGAATACTCTCTGCAGGGACAGACTGGTCACTCTACTACTTGAGTCATTTCAGCTGACACCAAACAGAGCACTTTGGATGTACCAGGTGAGGTGATTTACCATGGGTAAGGAAGCAAGCAAATTTGTCCTAAGTGGCTTTGTCTGTCTTTCTGCTTGTGTGTCCTGTTTCCTCCTCAGCCTGGGCACAATTTTTCCTACAAGGCCTGATCATCCTTGATAGCTTCAGTCCATCAAGGTTTAATTAATGGTGTATCCTGCCCTGGTATTTTCACTTTCGGTGCAGCTACTTTTTGCTTAGCTTTCTTTTCATGCTTGTTATGAGTCTGAGACTGCCTCTGTGCTTTGTGTGTATTATCTCACTTAACCCTCCCAAAGACATAATGAAGTAAGTCATTGTGTGCTACTGAGATGCTACTGCAACCCTCATTTACCAAACAAAGATTCTGAGGCTCAGCTACGAGTCAGTAAATGGAGGACCCAGGTCTAAAACCAACACAGTCTGAATCTAGGGTCTGCATGTTTAACACATGCTGTGTTGCCGTCCTGTGTTCTGTCTGGTTGTTTCATTGTCTTGAGCTACAACTTCAAGCCAGCCATGCCAGAGAATGAATCTCTTGAGTTACTTTCCAAATGTTTTTTAACAAATATTTAAGAAGCTCTCTTAAACACTGACTGTTAGCCAGGGGGGTGAAAATATGTCTGATCTTCTGATGGTCCTTGGCAGCTAGCACACTTGCTAGCACATTGTAGAAACTCAAAAACATATATCAAAGGAAAAGAGGAGGAAGAAAAGGGGGTTTCGGGTTCGGTGAAGGAAGGGAAAGATGAGGGGAAGAAAGGAAGCAAAAGCGGGCCAGGCGTGTTTGGGTAATAATGAAAAGACCAAACAATGAGATCATTGTGTATCTATGTTGAACAATGGGTATAAGAACAAATGAGCAGTGTAAGCTCAGAAAGAGCCCAGAAAGTCTGGACAAGATCTTGAGATTGGCTGCAGAGATGTTTATAACAGTCTGAACAGTATTAGCACTTTTCACAGCTTCTTTACTAGACTACATATCATGTGAGAGTATGGTTCTTAGCTTATTCTTCTATCTCCAGCTTTTTAAACTTAGTATGTGTAATAATTGCTTGGAAAATAAATAAGTGAATGAATAAACTACTCTTTCCTCAATCATTACAGAAATGACTTGATTTTTCACACCTTGCCAACATTCTGGTATTCACTACAATGGTGGCCTCTCTCATACATAGAAGAGCCAAAGTAATGGTACTGTTTCTCCAACTTGGACTCTACCAAGTTAAAATTAATTAACTTTTCCTTTCAGAGGGTATTTATCATTAAACCAATCTCACCTCTCCAGTGTTATTCAAATACCTCTATTCCAGGCTGCACTAGTAACCAGTCTCTGTTATGCTCTTGGAGGTGAGCTGAATAAAAAGCTTAATAAAAAAGATTTGTATCCAATCCCTGAACAACCACTTTATTGAAAGTGTTTCAGTCTCTTTTTTCTGACTAGTATACCCTTAAGTCAATTTTAACTCATCCTTCACAAGATGTTTGTATTGAACTTGCATTCTACAGATCAGTAGAAAGAGATAGAAAGGAAGAGGACTTAGACAGCCCTGACCTCCATCACTGTCTCTGCTACTTAGTGACCTTGCAGTTCTGGACAATTTACCCTCCCTAGGTCACAACTGCTTCAGCTATAAAATCACAACAGTGCCGACTATATTTTTATACATGATGTGTGGCAACATTTATGCACATAAGCTTGGCTCTATATGTATATGTACTTTAACACAAATATTAATGAGTTAATGTGATAATAACATGACACTTTTCCTTTTCCCTGAGAAAATAAATCTGCTTTCTGCAACAAAGCCTCCTGCCCTAAAACACTCTTTATTCCACATTTCCATTAGAGCATAATTTTCTCCATTGCCTTTCTCTTAGGGCCCAGCACTTGGCTAATAAGATACTTTTTCAGACTAATGTATTAGTAGAACACTCCTTTATGAAGGAATATTTCCATTTTTAACTAGAAATTTTTGAATATCTTACCCTTGAGAGTAGATTTTTATTAATATTATTAAGCATTATTAAATTGATAAATCTAGGAGGGTGGAAAATCAGTAGGAGAGAAAGTTTGGGTTTAAAATTGTAGGGGGTAGCTTTAAATTCCTTAAAATCTCCTCTGCATAGGTGAATAACTATATGGTAGGTCAATCATGATCCTGTCTCCAAGCCAATGTCAACAAGATACATTTCAGCAGAATAAACATTTAGATTCAAAACCTCAACACATCAGTTTTAAAGAGGATGGTGCTTATTTTGGCAATACTCACATGCAAAACATGTGACAGTGTTATTGTACTATAAGTTGGTGGTGTTTAAAAAGTTGACACAAAATTAGTCAGTCGCATGTCATGACATCTATGAAATTGATGTCATAAGATGATCCAAACTGGCTCCCCTGTGATGACTGGACTATAGATGGAGTTAGAGTTCCAAATGCCCTGTTCTTGTGACCAAAAGAAGACAATGAAAGGTCTAAATATGCCAAATGAGACCTACCTAAGACAAACAGGTATTTCTTGTGTGAGACCTGAAGGTTAAAGGAAGATACAAATAATTAGAAGTTTCTTATAGGGAAGAGAAACAAGAGATGTTCTCTGTGACTCTAAAGGACAGACCTAAGTCTGCATGTTAGGAGCGTGACACACCCATTTTGCTGCGTATAAGAATGAATTTCTAGTAAATAGGGCTACACACACACAAAAAATAGAAAAATCTATTTCACAAAAAAATTACTTACTCATTTTTGCAACTTCAAGGCCTAGTATAGTTCTTGGCACATGGTAGAGGAAGGAGAGAAGAAAGGAATGAAGGAAGGGGTGGGGGGAGAAGGGAGGAAGGAAGAGAGGGAAATGCTCTCTCAGCTGGCATCTACAGCCTGTCCTTTCTACTGTAACTAGATCAGGATTTCTCATCAAAACCACATCATCTGCCCTTTCCCAGAAAGTTTCCTCAATCACCAGCTGGTCTACATTTGCTTTAAGCAGATTCTTTTACAATACAATTCTGCTTAGAACGTAACCTATCTATGAAAGACAGGCCATGACAAAAGTGTTCATTTTTCCCACTAGAAAATGTATCTTTTATTTCTTTCTATTATAAATGTTAGACATAGAACAGTTCCAGCGTCTGCTAGCAAAAAAATTATATATAAATCATTATGCCATAAAAGTTGGTCAAAATAAGAAAAGATGGATGCATGAAATGTAATGATTTTTAATAGAACTGTCTTTTCTAAACTCTAACTTAAATTCCACTTAGTTGCCAATATTCAACAAATTTTGTTGAGTAAAATTCTGTTTGTTCGTGCTTTGCGGTTTCATGTAATATAGTTCTGAGTCTAATCAGAAGTTCCTATTATATTTAAAAGAGTTTCTTGTCATTAACATTATATATATATAAACAAAATATTAAATTGTTATTCTTTTTTTTTTTTTTTTTTTGAGTTGGAGTCTCACTCTGTCGCCCAGACTGGAGTGCAGTGGCCACTCCCAGCCACCGCATCCTCGACCTGCTGGGCTCCGGCGATCCTTCCGCCTCAGCCTTCCAAGTAGCCAGAATTATAGGCATGCGCTGCCACGCCCGGTTGATTTTTTTATTTATTGTAGAGATGAGGTCTCGTTGCCCAGGCGGGTCTCGAACCCACAGGCTCAGGCAATCCACTCACCTCAGCCTCCCAAAGGTGCGGGATTACAGGCTGAGCCACTGAGCCCGGCTTAAGTTGTTATTCTTTAGTAGTTACTTGATTCCACGTGGTACTATTCCTTAACTCCGCCATCCATTTTTGTTGGGCCTTATTGACAGGCTAGTTGATTTCTGTTTGCCCTACCTATCCTTTGGGATGATTTAAAATTCAACCTGAAAATTTGAGTCAGGAAATCTGAGTTTGAGTCCCAGATTCCTAGCTTGTAAAGGTGTGACCTTGGGCAATTCACAGAGCTCCTATGAGTGCCAGTTTTCTCACATTTAAAATGAGATAAAATTATTACTCCATCATACCTCTCTGACTTATTGTGAAATTACTTAAGATATCCTATATGATGAGCATGCTTAGTGATCTGTAAAGATTTCTAAATAAGCATAGGCGTCATTGTACTTGCACAAGTTTATGAGCAAACAAAAATATTTTTATTGTATTCTCAAGGAGCAACCTTGAGACAAGCACTCTGTAGACAGGGGTTCTCAGTCTCCTGGATGTGGACTGGCACTGGTTCATGGCCTGTTAGGAACTGGACCACACAGCAGGAATTGAGTAGTGGGCAAGTGAGGCTTCATCTGTATTCACAGCCATTCCCCATCACTTGCGCTACCACCTGAGTTCCACCTCCTGTCAGATCAGCAGTGACATTAGATTCTCACAAGAGTGCAAACCCTATTGTGAACTCTGCAAGGGATCTAGGTTGCACACTTTTGAGGATCTAATGCCTGATCATCCCACCCAACCTTATGCCAGTCCCTTATGCCAAAAAAGTTGGGGAACACTGCAAAAGAGGCAGCCACTGCAGTGAGCACTGAGAAACCAGGAGCACCACAGAGATGGCAGTGGGACCAAATCTACTGAGGGATGTCTTGTTTTGTTGAGTAATTAAAGCAGTATTAATTCCCTATTTGAAATAATGTATTTCATAAGCTTCTGTTTTCTATGTGGTTTTTTTTTATCACTATGCATAGTTTGAACTATAACTGAAATCTATGAGGGCTTTGTATACCCTGGAAATCTGAGAGAGACCTTTAACTTTAAGACTACTTTTTTTTTTCTTTTTGAGTTGGAGTCTCACTCTGTCACCCAGACTGGGAACACACTAATCACTGGACTTAGGGTTCACCTTAATCCACTAACGACCTCTTTAGTGGTCAGGGTTCTCTAGAGAAACAGAAACAATAGGCTGCATATATTTGTATATAGAAAAAGATTTAGGAATGGGCTCACGTGATTATAAAGGCTGACACATTTCAAGCTCTGTAGTTGGTAAGCTGGAGATAGTGTAGTTCTTTCCAGAGGCCAGCAGGCTCGAGACCAAGGGAAAGCCAGTTCTTCCATTTGAGTCCAAAGAAAGGAAAAAGGCAATGCCTTGGCTGGCAGCCAGTCAGGCGAGAGGAACTCACCTTATTCTGGGGAATGTTTGCCTTTTCTTGCTTCAGTGGCCTTCTACTGATGTGCTAAGGCCCCACTTATATTTGGAAGAACAATCTGCTTTACTCAGTCTATTCATGTACATGCCAAACTCACCCAGAAACATTCTCAAATAAATACCCTGAATCTTGTTTGATCAAATATCTGGGCACCCTGTAACCCAGTGAAGTAGATACTTTAAATTATCTAAACTAATTACATCTGCAAAGAGCCTACTTCCAAATAACACCACATCTTAGATTCCAGGTGAACATGAATTTTGGGAGGCTACAATTCAGCTCTCTATATCCTCTCCTTTCCCTGTCTGCACACCTCACACTATGCAGTTCTGTCAGATAATTCTCTACAGGATAGAAGCAGGTCCTCTATGTGAGGGAGATCTAGGTGCTGATAAGAATGGAAATGCTGCTTTGAATAAAATTGAACAGGTTTCTTTTCCACTGGCCCTTGTGAAGCTTTATTTTTATAAATAAACACTGTGCGTCTTCAGAAGGCAAGGTACCACTCTTCTCCAGGGCTTATTTGATTGCAGAAACCTACCTCTGTTTTCCTAGTATATGTGAACACCTCTCAACTCAGAGTCACCTGGAACCCAGTTTCAGAAATACCAGACTAGAACAATGATCTTCAAGGAGTTCACGATTTCCAGTAATCTGTAGTTCTATATCTAGATCATCATTCTTCCCGCTAAGGAATAAAGCACTGTTGAATGCCTAGTGTTGGTTTAAATTGTATTTATTACAATGTTACTTAAATATGAATAAACATAAAAACTACCCATAAATCCCTTATGCTTCTGACTCTTATAGAATTGTAAAAACAAAATGTGCAAACTAATTTTTTAAAAAGTCAATAAAATTAAAATTAACAACATTAATTTAATATGAGATTATTTTGCTGGGGCTATGTCACAGCTGAAAGTGCTCATGTAGTACATTCAGTTCCGATGCAGCCCCACAAATCTATTACGATGTGCCACAGGTGACTCAATTCTCCCACCAGATTTTTTTTTTCTATTCAAATTCCGGGAAAGTTTTATTTGTACAGCTCCCATGGATGCCATTTGCCCTCTTATGGTGGGAGCACACCACTTATAGATATTTTTATGCCTCTGTTTCTTTTCTTATTACTTTGCAATAAACACAAATGGAAACAAAGCTACAAAAATGGTAGGCAGGTTATAAAGTAGCCATCCAAAAGATGCAGAATGACTGCTTCAGATCAGTATTAGTATTAAGCTAAAATGGGCATTTTAAAACAAATAAGAAAACAAGAGATGTCTGAAAGTCCCTTTAAGTTTTAATTGTTTAGAGTCCATTTTCAAGTGCCTACTCCACATGCCTGAGGTTCCCTTGGCATAAACTTGAAACTCCATCATGATGTTAGCTCATGTATTTTCTTTCATTCTTATACTAGGACCCAAGGAATTTATAATATGCATGAAGATGATGCTTAATCATGGTCTTAACTACTTGTCTCTATTCTGGAAATCATAATCATGAACTTCCCTTTATATGAATCTATGTAGAATTTTGTGCACAATACTGAGTGTCTTCCGCAGATTCAGAATTTAACCTTCAGGAAGAAAGGGAAGAAGCCTAGTGATCTCTCTAAAGTCACTCTCTGAAGCTGTCCACAAACAAATTTCATTAATTCAGAGTGAACTGGGCTAGGAAGAGGCCAGTAGAAATTAGAGAAGTCCCTTCTCTTCACCATCTAGTAAAAATAACAATTCAGACTAGCATACTATGTGAAGAAGCAGAAGTCCTTTATGGGCTGCTTTAATGAACAGGTAAGAACAACTTAAAGTTAGCACAATGATTGTTTTCTGGCAAATGAATTCTCTACATTCTATTGAGTTCTTTAATTCTCTGCAATCTTGTTTACCCCAGAAATTTGCTAAGAAACCCCTTTCTTTCATAGCTAGAGTAGATGTAACATTTAGCTCAGACTAGTCCAAATAAGTAAGAGTTTCAAATTAGTAGCATCTGATTTAATAGCAAGTCGGGAAAATGTATTAACTCGCTTCGCCCACTAGGGGTTCCCTTTGTGTTCTGATGTTAATTGCCACTATTTACATGCTGGGTGGTGGCCTCCTTCCGGGTTGTCTTCTCATTTTCAATAGTGTGGGCAACTCACAAACCTCACTCAACCCTACCAACATTCCCAGCTCTGCAGATGGTGAGTGAATGGTGATTTAGCTGCATGACGAGATTAGAGGGTCCCCAAAAGACCCCCAACCAAAATCATTCTACCTTTTCTATCCAGGCAGCAGGACCAGAAGGAGCCATCAAATAGACATTCTCAGTGCTGATTGGGGGTTGCTTACACCTATAATTCCAGTACTTTGGAAGACCAAGGCAGGAGGATCGCTTGTGGATATTTTCAAACCCAGTCTGGGCAACATAGGGAGACCTTGTCTACTAAATTAATTAGTTAATTGAATTAATTGATTAATTAAATTAGCCACTCTTAGTGGTGCATGCCTATAGTCCCAGCTACTTTGGAGGCTAAGGCAAAAGGATCGCTTGAGCCCACCAGCTTGAGGCTACAGTGAACCTGGATCAAACCACTGTTCTCCAGTCTGGGCAATATAGCAAGACCCTGTCTTGGGAAAAAATTAAAATAAATGACATTTCACCATCCACACTACTTCTTGAGGACTTTTGGAGATTTGACTCATTTTTTTTACAACATCACAGTGTCATGGTTTTCCTAATAGCCACAATTCTGTGTACATTAGCAAGTAGCATTTGTTTCTACTAATATAAATTTCGCAAAGGTATGCCGCATCTTTGCAACTAGAGGTAACTTGGAGGACAGAGGTTTCTTTTCCTCGTTTCACTCAACCTCACCTCCATCTTAAGTCTGTAGCACAATGATGAGCCTGGGATCATAATAATAGTGACTAATTTAGGATAAAGCAACTGTGAAGTAATGCTTATAAAGTGCTTTGACTAGTTTCTGGCTCATAGTGAAGTATCCAAGGGATGTTAGGGACTAAATAAGTGTGGATATTTTCATCATTGACTTCTGTTATCAAAACATACCTTTTCTACTGTCATGACTCCTAAAAGAACTAAAAATATATCTTCCATACAATCCAGCAATCCCTCTCCTGGAAATATACCAAAGGAACATAACGCTGTACAAAAAAGATACTTGTACATGCATGTTTATTGCAGTAACAAAAACATGGAACCAACCCTGCTGCCAATCAAAGTGCACTGGATAAAGAAAATGTGGTGTATATACACGATGGAGTATTACATTGCCATAAAGAAGAAAAAAATCATAGGTTTTGCAACAAATCGGATGGAGTTGGAGACCATCTAAGTGATCTGTCACAGAAACAAAGAACTGAATACTTTATGGTCTCATTCATAAATGGGCCCTGAACATTAGTTACATTAGCACAAGGGAGGGATCGGCAGTCACTGGACACTGCTAAGGGAGGGAGGGATAGAGGGAGGAGGGCGGGGGGGTAGGGTGGGTATGTGTCAACACAAAGGGTAACTGGTCTACTACCAGGGGAAGTAATCATCATTCTGGAGCTCAAACTTCACCTGCATACAGCCTACTTATGTAGTTAACCCTCACTTGTACCCCACATCTCTATAATAAAAACTATAATAAAAACTATAATAAAAACTACATTTAAGAAAAACATACATTTTCTGATTTTCCACTCACTGCACAAACCTGATTTTCCTACCTGGTGCCAAGTGCCCACTACATAGGAGATGACCCAACAATGAGGAGAAATGTCCCTACTCTGAAGCAGTTTTAGTTGGCAGAGCTGGGTCCAGTAGGTGTAATAAAATGAGCTCATCAAGTTCCCTGTTCCCATTCACTAAGAAATCTTTATTAAAAGGGGGGGATAGAAGTCAAAAGGATGTGGAGTATTATCTTGACGAAAATGACCACTGTTGGAAACATATATATTTAGGGGAAGTGATTCCAACCAATCACCAGAAAGGCCTTTTTTTCCCTGAACATAATATTAATAATCTGTACTAGGCCTGAAATAATATTTATTTTATTCTCCTCTGGTTCTAAAAATACATAGTGGCCTAAAAGCCAAAATCTAAATCGTAATTTTCACAACTAAATCACATCCATTTCTTTCCAAATGAGATACTCATGGGCACTGCCACTGTGCCAAACAGCAGCCCCACCCAAAGCCAGCAGCTCCCCTGGGGAGAAGCAAGTAGGGACTGTTCAATCAATAGAGAGGAAGTTGGAGTAGAAGATATTTAAAGTTCTTTCCAGCCCCAGATTCCATCATACTAAGTCTATTGGCCTGTGAATGTGGCGGACATCCTAGCTAGGCTATGAATGGCAGCCAGGTGTTCTGACTTCCAGCTTGAGACTTTGTAAAGCATGCTATGGTGGGTCTGATCTACAGTTCGATGAATAAAAGAATGCTGCCTTTTCATTAAGGGAAATAGTTTACAGGACAAACAAATACCAGATTAGCAAACTATTTTATGGGAACTCACCAAGTGTCCTCTTCAGCCCCAGTCTGAAGGTGGCAGATAGATACTAACATCACAGAGGCAGTCACAGCTAGAAAGCTAATAGTGAATCTTTGAGAGAAGATTTGACCCTTAGATGGCACCACTCCCTTCTGATTCAGGGGCACCTGAGAGGAACAGGCCGTACAGTCTCCCATGACCTTCCCTTGGGTCCTGGGCAGAAATCGAATAAAGGTCTGGAACAATTTTAGAGTTAATGGGATGATGACTTTTATGTGGCTAGAATGTTCAATGGAGAAGATTTTTTTAAAAAAGCATAGTGGCACACAAGCTAAGAATCTATTGATCAACAGAGATTCTAAATTTGGATGGTCCAAATAGGTACAGGTTCAAAATATATACTTGCTGCTATTAAGAACATCCTTCTCCAAAAAAAAAAAAAAAATCAAAATCTCTGGAGCCAATCTCTGACTGGGATAGGAACCAAAGAATATGATGCATAGGGCTGTGGTTTTTCAAAATTCATAAACTTTCATAGGGGAATCTATATTAGAGGTTAAGAGCATGGAACTTGGAGTCGAAACTGAGTTAAATTTCAGCTTTACCCCATATTCTTGAGTCACTTCACTGCTTCAAGGCCCCATTTTCTCATGTTTATAATGAGATAACAATGCACTCTTCAGAGTAATGCCTTAAGATTAAATGAGATAATATATGCAGAACTCTTAGCAGAGATTTAGATATTTCATATTTTAAATCCATTTTGGGATTTTACATTACCTTAAGTGATCTGGAAACTGCATTGATTTGAAATAATGATAATGGATGATTAATCAATTAATTTTGATTCAAATCTCATATTTTACATGAATAAACTATGATTCAAAAAGGGGAAAACTTGCCTCAAATGACACAGCTAAGTATTCTCAGAGGCAGGATTATAAATCTTCTGACTCCTGATTCATCATTGGACCCTTAAGATTGAATGTATGTATTTTAGTTAAAGTTTTATTTTCTTTCCCAGAGACAATCATTGACCACTAAGTACTGCTGTGGATGACGTATTTGATATTTGCTTATTGGTGTATCATCCTTTACAGTATTAATGAGGTTTTTTAATATCTAGCCCTACCACTCACTCTGTGAAATGCTAGAGACATGTGGAGATACCCTGTGCACTTACTGTTATACTCCCAGGACATATATATCAATTCATGACCTTGGCTGAATCAGTAGAAGTTCTTGGGTTAGAATCCAAAGAGTCAGACGTAATAAATGGGAAGGACCTCTAGGAAATGTAGGCTCCTGTTCCTCCATAATCAATCTCCACCATGGGACTAGAAGACTAAGGTGTCAAGAAATCTTTATTTAATTGATAAGCTGAGCAGAAATGGAAAGGAAAACAGTCCTCCTCACAGAGGACAGAAGTCTTAACTTTCTGAGGCTCTTTGAGTTTTAATCTCTGGGAACACATGAATGGACTATTTCCCCCATTTGTTTGCTAGTTTGTTACCCCTTGGAAGTCCCAGTGATATATTTCTATTGACTTTTATTAAGAGGACTAATTCTCTTCTGCTTCAAGCTTCAAGTTAGAATTCTTTGCTCCAATGTGTGGAACCATCTTGGGCATCAAATAGTAAGGAAAATTAATCCATCTGAATTCTGAATCACTATATCAGGGCCATAAAGATGAACTTGCCGTCCACGCCACCAACAGAAAAATTAAGTTTTTCAATATACTTTAGTTTTGCCAGTTTGTAAGTTTGAGAAGTCCTCCCATCATCCTCATTCATTCCTAACTTTATAGAGATTAGCATCTGGATAAGTGATACTAAAAATAAGATTCACCCATGTATTGAGTCTTTTTTTGAGGCTCAACATATATGGTCCTATGTTTATTATTCAGTTCCAAAGAACTGCACTTTAATTCTCTGTGACTATCCTCCAAGCCACACTTTAGTTCTGGGTTTTTTTTAGTGCCAGTGTCATATTTCCAGCTGTGCATTAGACATTTGAGGGTACACTACTGACCCTAAAACAAATATATTTACTATTAAATGTATACTTTAGCCGGGCTCGGTGGCTCAGCCTGTAATCCCACGCCTTTGGGAGGCTGAGGTGAGTGGATCACCTGGGCCTGCGGGTTCGAGACCCGCCTAGGCAGCGAGACCTCATCTCTACAATAAATCAAAAAATCAGCTGGGCATAGTAGCGCATGCCTGTAATTCCGGCTACTCGGAAGGCTAAGGCGGAAGGATCGCCGGAGCCCAGCAGGTCGAGGCTGCGGTGGCCGGGAGCGGCCACTGCACTTCAGTCTGGGAGACAGAGTGAGACTCCAACTCAAAAAAAAAAATGTATACTTTTTCCAAAGCACTTCATATCATCAAGCAGCCACTAAATAAATACTTGGGTTCTTTAAATGTGGGCAAAAGACATGAATAGACACTTCTCAGAAGAAAATATATGAGCAGCCAACAGACATGAAAAAAGTGCTCAGCCTCACTTACCATCAGAGAAATGTAAATCAAAACCACATTGAGACGCCACCTAACCCCTGTAAGAATGACCATCATTAATAAAACAAATAACAATAGATACTGGCGAAGATGTGGAGAAAAAAGAACGCTTCTACACTGCTTGTGGGAATGCAAACTAGTGCAGCCTCTCTGGAACACAGTGTGGCGATTTCTGAAAGAACAAGAAATTGACCTTCCATATGACCCAGCAATTCCCCTATTGGGAATATACCTGGAGAAACTCAAATCATTCTACCAAAACAGATACCTGCACACGTATGTTTGTTGCAGCTCTATTCACAATAGCAAAAACATGGAATCAACCATTTTGCCCATCAAAGCTGGACTGGATAAAGAAAATGTGGTCCATATATACAATGGAATATTATGCAGTCATAAACAAGGATAAATATATGGACTTCATAGCAACTTGGAGGATTTGGAGTTGATCATACTCAGTGATCTATTGCAGAAACAAAGAACAGAGTACCATATGTTCTCACTCATAAGCAAACTTAGAACAATTATAATACTATAAGAAAGCATTTAGCAATAATGGGAAACTGTCAGGGGAGGAGGGGCGGGATTGGCAATTGAGGGAAACTGCTAGGGGAGGGAGAGGCATACCTCACCAAAAAGGGTACCTGCATAATCAGTATTTGTATACCTAACTCTGAATTGTATAAACCCACATCTTTATAATAAAAAAAATTAAATAAATACTTGGGCTAAGCCATAAAACTTTTCAATTGATCTTAATATTAACATCCATTGCTCCATCAATGCCCCAGTTCACAAACCTCATACACATTGTTGCCTTTGACTCTGCCCTTTCCATGAACCCTCAAGTACAACCAGCCATGAGTTTGTCAAATATTTCTTTGAGATGCGTTCACCCTTGTCAACACCCAGATTCAAGGATCTTATTATTTTCTACTTCTTTATTGAACTCTTTATTTCAGTTTTTCCCTCATTCTAATTTACCCAATCATTGCCAACCACTCCTTTGACTGAGGAGTTCTCACTTCTTCAACAGCAAAATGTGCTAGACAGTGTTTTAAGATCCTAGAGTTGTGGTGTTTAATCTATGTTGTGAAGAACAATGAGAGTCCCCGTAGAGGGAGGTAGTGAGAGGCCTTTGCCCCTATTTTACATATTGGAATCCATACAAATTTGCTTTAAAATTGTCTTCACTGGCAAAAACAAATGTAAAAATCATCAGTGCATGTGTAAAAGGCAAAACTCCCTAGTCTGCTATTTAAATAGACTCTCCCAATCTAACCCCACACATCTTGCAATTACAGCTCATTTTATTTCTCTTAAAGTTGAGTTTTCTCACAGGAATTCTAATAGGTATGAGGGACTCCCACCTTCCCCTCTCATGGACTCTTACCTAAATGCTGCCCGTCTGTGGTAGTCAATAGCTCTATTATTGACCAGATATTTCTGCTTCGCCTCCTAGGATCATTTGTATATTTCTGGCCAATTACTTTTGAGAGTAAGTAGCTGTGTTCCTTACAGAGTAGGGCATTAATTGCCAGTTTTAGACCCTCCACAAGTTTGCCTTTTTCTCTGGCACTGCAGGTCCACACTCTAGATAGTGGTTGCACCATAAACCTCAGTCCAGAGTGAGCCTGAGACTAAACAGAACCTTCAGGAATGTAGTGTGAGTGAGAACCAGATATTTGTTGTTAAAAGTCATTAAGATTTTGAAATTTTGTTGTGTTACTTTGATCTTTCCTAAGCAATGCATTATCCTTCCTCAAGGATGGGTTAAATTTTTTTCGAGGTGACTAAAAAAATGGTTTTATTATGTGCTTGAACTTGCTAATTCTGCCAAGGAAAAATCCTTCTCAGTGAATGATATCTGTGGCATATCAAGTAGCCACTCCAAAAAAGGCCAAAAACACTTATAATTACTCATACTCATGGTATATAAATCAATATACTGTCCCATATGGTCAAATTATATATGTATGTGCCTACTTTCTACATAAACTATGAAATTCAACTGGATTATTCCCTCATATATATGGGGGGGGGAGTACTGTGCTATGTGCTCCTCTCCCAGTTCTACCCCAGACCCAACACATTTATTCCAGATGGAATTTGGATAAATTACTATTGAGGAAGTTACTGAAGAAAAGGTAATTTCCTTAAAATGTATTCAGGCCAGGCATGGTGGCTCAGCTTGTAATCCAAGTACTTTGGGAGGTCGAGATGAGAGGGTTGCCTGAGCCAGGGGTTTGAGACCAGCCTGGGCAACTTGTGAGACCTCGTCTCTACAACAAATCACAAAAACTGGCCAGGTGTGGTACCATGCATCTGTAGTGTAGTTCCAGCTACTTGGAAGGCTAAGGCAGAAGGATCACCAGAGCCCAGCAGGTCGAGGCTGTGGTGGCCGTGAGTGTGCCACTGCACTCCAGCCTGGGCAACAAGAGTGAGACTCCAACACATACACACACACACACACACACACACACACACACACACACACACACAAACTTGTTCAGCCTAAGAATTCCATATGTGTGGGTGTGAAGAGGAGACTAAATGCCCTAAAGAATACTTGTAGATATTTCTCATTCACCATTAGTCACTATCTTCCCCTGACTGTAACCACCTTGACCCCAGTAAGAAATAAAGAGTGTGTGAAGATTCACTAAGATGTGTGGAATTGAGGGTGTGACCTTCCCTTGACATATCTCACACACTGCTGTTGCCCATGAAGTCCAAGACTATGTCAACCTTAACCTCCTTCTGTTACATGGCTTCCCAGTGTCCAAAGAATGCTTAATAAGCACTCATTTCTGCGTTGATGGGACTTGTTCCACTCCCCTCATAGAAGAGAATTGCTTCCATGGGCATCTCAAGTTGAAACATAAAATTGGTGAATTACTGAAAAGAGCTGATAGTAGCTACTATCATTTACTTATTTTGTATTTACAGTGGACCAGGTATTGCTCTAGGCATTTTGGATCTGTTAATTTAGTACAGCATGACAGTTAGTGTAGGGACCTAGGTCAGACTGCCAAAACTAGAGTCCTTGCTTTTTAATGACTACCTCTATGACCTTGGGCAGTCCACCTCCATTGACTTTATTTTTGTCATGTGCAAAATGAGCTGATGATCATAGAGTATTTACCTCACAGGGTTAGAGTAAAATTAAAAGGAAGTGGCATATTTATAGATCTTAAGAACCACTCCAGAGCTGGATACAGTGGCACACATATATAATCCAAGCTACTCAGGAGGCCAAGGTGGGAAGATTGCTTAACATCAGGAATTTGAAACTAGCCTGGACAGCATAGTGACACCTTGTCTCTAAAAAAAAAAAAGAAAAGAAAAAAATATTAAAACCCATTTCAGCACACTATATAAGCTCTGTTGCCTGATTTTGCTATAAAAGATCAGTCAGAATATAGACTCAGAACCTAGAATGCTGTAGATGGAAGACACAAAAGCAAATATCTTAACTCTTACTATCATGTCAAAGGAGGTCTTGGAGGAATCAGTCATTGTCTTCCACAGAGATGAGGGAATTCATTCTTGACAGAGGTTCTTGCCATCTGGCAGCTGCTTCTGCTGCTGTTTTGCATTAGACAGGTTTTTCTCACTCAAGAGATAACCATAATACACTTTGCACTTCAGGGCCTTTCATCCCAGACATTTACGGGATGTATAACAGCTCTCCTAGCTTGTGTTTCCCACCAAAGTAGGCCAGACACTGGATAGAACTTTATGGGAATATCTCAGTGCAGTCAAATAGGACAAGGACCAGGTCTAACTCTTCAGAGGGAGAAAGGGTGCACGTCTGACCTGGAGTCTTTGCTCTTAAAGCACAAGCAATTGCCGGCTGGAAAAGACAAGCTGTGTGGCAAATCTGGGCTCTGGAACCTTGAGAGGAGACATTCCCGGGGTGCTGTGTCATCCAATGCCATAGCCACAGTCCATCAGAGCATCATTCCTCAGAGTGTCCGTAGGAGGTAAATCAGAAGTGAGCAGTCCAATGCTTGGACAGGTGGGCTGCAGACTCGACTCAAGCTAATGTGAGGATGGCAGCCCTCCAAGGCTGGCTTGGAGAAAGGGAGAGGGAAAGTCATTTCCCCTCCTTTCAAAGGTCTTGGCTTGGAAGCTTGCTGGTTTTTCTGCACTGACTGCCAAGAAGGTGTGTGAGGAGTTTTCTAAATGGTGAATGGTTGCCCTACTTGCCAACATGGGCAATTTGCAGAAGGAAAGAACAGAAAATACTTGTGCTTTGACATAATATTTATATTGACAGTTTTACTGTATTATCATTGTGAAAAAAGTTAGAATATACAGCAAAAAATTCACATTACTGACTTATAATTTCACTGTTTCAATTGGCAGTTCTTGTTAATTTTTCCCAAAATTGTATTTCTATATGTTTCACTTATGAGTACAGTATGATGCCTTTGACCTCTGCTCCTCTCAGTGTTTGAATAGATTTTCTCTAATTGCTGAAAAATCACAAAAGACAGAGATAAACATATTTGAACACAGATTTTTATCATAATTTCTGCTTATTTGTTTTGCATAAATTCCTGGTAGAAAGATTTTGGAGTCAAATATTATAAGTATTTTAAGATTTTATATATATACATATATATGTTTATATATATGTATGTATGTGTGTATATGTCCATATTTCTTTTTAAAAAGGAATTATATACTTTTACTACTGTATGTAAAAGAGGCTAGCTCTTCTGAGATTTCTATCTTTAAAGATAGATAGCTATAGATAGATAATAGATAGATAGTATTTGTTGACTTTGTATAAGAGAAAATATTAAGTTAAATTAAGAAGTAGCTCAAGATTCATCCACATGGAATGGTACCTTGCAATGTAAAATGTCATGATGATTGAAAGAGACTTTAAGTTCTATTGGAATTGGAAGTGGTATGAAATTGAAAATAGTAAAGAAAGTCTTCAAAAAGTAGCTAGTTTTAAGTTAGACCTAAAAATTCAATCAGACAGATTGGAAAAATAATATATGCATACCTAGGGAGGGAAAAAAGATCAGACAAAAATAAGAAGCAAGGAAAAGCAAGAAATATTTGCAGGGTAGTTTTTTCCCAATGAATGTTTGTTTCCACATCTGTTCATTCAAGCAATATTTACTTGGTATGTACTAGGTACCTGGCAGTGTGCTTGGTGCTGAAACTCCAAGGATGAATAACAAACACAGCTTTGGTCTCCAGATGAAATAGTCACCTAACTAGCATCCCTACCTCCGAGCTCAGTCTACCCTTATCCATCACTAACACTGCCATCAAAGTATCCTCCAAACTATAAACCTGTTTATATTACACCCAGGTTTTAATCCCTAGATCCTTTTTACAGGATTGGGAAACTTCAGTGGCTTAGCAATGCTTTAGGATGAAATCCAAAGACCTTAATGGGGTTTTCATGGCATTTCTCCATCTGGAGGCTTCCTCCCTCCTAACAATTCTAGCCTCTCCCCTTTCTTTCCAAAAATAATAAGCTTCTTTCAGTTCCTTGAACTGGTCAAATGCAAACTCTTCACACAATGTCTAGACTCCTGGAATTCACGAATGCTGTTTCCTCTTAAGAAACATCTCCCTTTCTTCCCCACACCCCCAATCTGCCATCCTTCACCTAGCTAACTTCTGTTCCTCTGCTAGTTGTCAATTTCAGGAAGGCTTCACTGGGCTCTGAGTCTGGGTTTACTTTTCCTGCTGCTTATTCTCAAGGTAACTTCTATTCTCCTAACAAAACTCTGGTCACATTTTATGTGCATAACTTCTTTTCTCCTGGCCCCATCAAGACTGTAGTCTGCATAAATAATACCAAAACTTAGTCGATCATGTTCGCTTCTATGTTCCTAACATTGTGTCTTGCACATAATATTTCTCAATAAGTATTTGCTGAAACATTTTGAAGTTAGGTGGTGCAGGGGACTGGGGTGACCAAAGGTTCGGAAACTTGAATGATGGAGTCACACAGAACCAACACAGGTTCAGAACAGAGCAGAACTCAAACTTAGGAACCAAATAGTAGCATGTCAATATAATACCTACTCCTGAGTTTGAGCCATTGGGTTATCTTAAAATAAGCAGATTCTTACTGGATTGTCATGGATTCAGATTCAGGAGGCAAGATTCTAACTGGGAGGCTTTGGAGTAAGACAGATGTAAATTCCTACATCTCCACCTTTCTAGCTGTGCGAATTTGGGCAAATTACTTGGCCTTTCTAAGCATGAGTTCTCTCTTCTGTAAATGGAGAGGCGAATGCCACTCTCTCAAGGTCATGGTAAAAATTTAATGAAACCAAATGTGTAGAGCACTGAACACAGCATCCACCGAACTCTCACATTCACTAAATATTCATTCCTTATTTCCCTCTCAGCTCTTTCTCTTACCCCTGAAGAAACTTGGACAAGTCGCTTCTTCCTGGGCTTTCATGTTCTCTGCTGTAAAAGTAAGGGATTGGAAAAAAAACATTGGTTGCCTAAACTGGTCAAACCCAAGCATCATTAAAAGAACTTTGGCTGCAAACCTCCAAGGGTGGATCTGGAAGCCAGTTTCTTTATAAAGTTCCCCAGGTGATCCTGAGGCAGTCAGCCCAGCTCAGAACTACAGTCCAGTGTCTTGGAAACACTAGCCTTTTCCAGCTCTAACAGGCAATGGTTTCATTTTCCTCTCTGCTTCTCACATGGAAAATGTTTATTCAATAAATCTGAATATGACTCACTTTTGTTCCACCAGATGAAAACTATGCCATAATTGGCAGCAAAGTTCTACTCTGTGTGTGGGTGCATATGTATACATGTTCGACTGTATGTATGTATGTGTGCATGTGTGTTGTTGAAAGGGGAAGAAGAAGCATTGAAACACATCTCTCCAACACTGCCATTCCTGATGGGCATAAGCTAGATCTCCCAACAGTGATGTCAAGGCATGATCAAGTATTGAGCTACCTCTAGAGAACTGCTTTACAAATGGAGACACACTGAAGATGTTCTTCAGTCTTCTGTTGTTATCATGTCAACATCAATCACATTGGCAGCTTGGCCAATAGTAATTGCCTTATAAAGCCAACATTGGAATATGTATTTACTGTGGACTCTTAGAACTGAGAAGTGTTAGTAAAGAAAAAAAATCAAGACCAATCCAGAACTTGGCTGTTAGTTTAACAGAGAGCAAGACTAGAGCCAAACCCCATAAAGAAAAACAGAGAGTTGAATGTCCACTTGATATGGCAACCAAAAAAAAAAAAAAAACCCTAAATGGGGCCTGCAAAAGATTCAGACCCCAAAACAGTAACTCAACCCCGAAGAATTATATGGCAAATGCTGTCAGTGAACCATAAACATTTCTTGAACCCCCTTCTATGAACCAGATGTTATATTAAAAATTGGGAATAAAAATCCATGAAGACATTATCTCTTTAAATAAAACTTTCAGTCTATGGATATAAAAGATTGCAAAGAATGGTGATTAAGGACACGTTCTTTGCTTCCTATATTACACATAGTATCTTATTTAACAATTCTACATTGTGAGTGTCATTGTTCCAATGAGGTTCAGACAAACTTAACTCCTGGCTCAATATGACGACCAATATTAGGAAAGCTGAAATACCTCTTCATCAATAATACAGATGTGTGGTTCAGAAATATCATACATTTGTATTACAAAGAAAATATTTGCAAACGTTGCTTTCTAGTGAATAGCTAACTATTGTTCAGGCACTCATCAAAGGGATACTTTCATTGAGAATTATCAGTCCCAAGGAGTTTCTCTGTGACAGCCTAGAAACTGGTTCCTCAAATTTTAGGGTAAAAGATGATTCTTCGAATGTCATTGTCATTTGGGTGTTAGCCCTAGAGTGTATCCTTGCCAGTCATGCAAATTAATCTTCCCTCTTCACAAGCCAGAATGAGCAGAACTTCCCCCTATTTATATTCACACATTGGGTAAAACAACAGGTCAGACTCAAAAGAGTCATACTGAATGCTAGCTCGGCACTGTTGGGCAGAAGGTCAATCTAAAAAGGCTGACACACCAGTAACAAAATCTACCCAGTGGCTCCCAAAACAAAAATCAACGTATTTTCCTTCTTTCTTTACCAACAGCAACAACAACAACAACAAAAACAACAAAAATCCCCAAACTAACAGTCTATCTAGGCTAATAATTGGACAACCAAGAATTCACTACTCCCCTAAACCCTTTTAAAAAGTCTCCTTACTAGAACTGGAAAGTAGTAGAAATAATCTTTGTGTCTGATTGAAAACAGGTTTCCTGATTCTCTTGGGCTTCCACAGCTCGTTCCACAAAAACAATCTTTCCTCTCTCTGTTTGGCCTAGAAAGCTTCTGGCTTTATTGATGCATTTTAACACAGAGACTGTCCCCCCTTGAATGTGACCTGTCATCATTGAACTTTGAATATACAAATCCCAACCATATCCTCCCCCCAAATTAACTGAACACATCTTTCTGTTTTGACTCGAGTAAGATGGTTGCTACTAAACTTGAAAAGGTTGCGTCTAACTTCCTGGCATTGTTGGACAGGTTGCAAATCATAACTCCACTAATTAGCACATGGATTTCTGGATTTTAAGTATGTCAGGCAAAGGGAGCTGAAAAGGAAGGGAGGGAAGAAAGAGGAAAGGGTCATTCGGGAGAAAAAGGAAAGGAGGGAGAGTGGGCAAAAGGAATTTGAGTGACCTTATTTTATTCTCCGAAGCAGATACCCCCTGAAGGATCAACTCCAGGAAAAATCCTTCAGTATTAGCCTTACTTATTTATTACACAGAAATAAACATTTCTGTTCTTTCTTACTCAGTTCTCTTCTTATTTTGAATCATGAAAACACAACAGGTTTGGGGAAGTACTGAATTAAATTATCTCTGACCTTGCTGTCACCTGCAGTCAAGTCAATTGCAATCTCATCCGTTATATAAATGGACTAAAGAAGATAGGTCTTGGTTCGGAAAGTTTCTGTGCTATTCTTTGCTCTTATAGCAAGTAATGCAAAACCATCTTTGAAAAGTATACATGTGTGTACATTTATGTGCATTATGTGCATTTTTGCATGCACATATATATACTTATATATACGCAAATACAGATAGTCCCGGACTTCCAGTGGTTCAACTTTTTATGTTTTGACTTTATAATGGGCTTATCAGGACATGGCCCCACTGTAAGTCTAATAGTAACTATATGTATAGATATATGAAACGCTTTTGGTCCTCCAACAAATAAAGGGAGCTTAAAACTAAAATCCTCTCATAATGCACCCACATTCCCTTGCCCCAATAGCAGTTCTTAAAAATGGAGACTTACTCCTTTGTGCCACCTAACTACCTTGTCCTTTCCTGGAGACTCAGATAATGCACGACCATTCTCTAATTAGGAATATATTTGAGACACTCCAAAGAAGCAGGTCGTATGTCTTGGTTTTAAACTTTGTCTCTTTGCTTTCTCTGTCCTCCCCCGCTACCCCCCTCCTCCAGACCTTCAAATAGTCCTGTCCTAAATGAACCTTCCAGGCCAGTCTGATGTTAAAAGAGAAATGTTTATCTTGGAGTGTAGAGATAATTGACAATTAGAAAAGAGGACGCTTTTAGCTCTTGGTCAGGGCACCGCGCTCCTGAACAAAGTGCTCTTTTCTTTGAAGCAAGGCGGATCGCTGAGTGAGTCAGGCAGGGATCTGTGCATGTTTATATTTAGTGCCTTGCAGAGTCAAGGAGTTTTCTGGGACAGATTTCCCTACCAGCTGGTCCCAGATAATATCAATAACTCATAAAAGACAAGATCAAATGAGTCCAGCCCTTCCTGGTGAGAATTTCTAACTTTCATCCCTGAAGCCCGAGTTTAGGGTAACTAACATTTAGAGTGAAATCCAGGCCTGCCTCCAGCTTCTGTTTTTACTGTCCACCAGAGAAGGTTGCCATCGAAATAACTGACTTTTCCCCTGACTCTAAGCTGAAAGGATAGGTTATTTTTGGCAATTTATGGCTGATTTTATATCCATTATCGTTACACCATTATCTCAAATGTGACTCTCACTCTATTATAAATTCATTTTCATTTTGGACATTTTACAATTTTTTGCCATTCTATCCTCAAAACTCGCAAACCAATAATACTCCACCCAATAACAGTAACTATTCTAATGTGTTTAATCAGTGTTGTTTTGGTTTTTAATATATATTCTTAAAATTATATGTATTTTATGTAAATACATGTGTTTTAATTTTATATTATACACCTATTCTGATTTTTGTTTTTTTCTCAGTATGTTTTCAAGATTCACTCATGACATTTTGTGTGCATCTAATCTGCTGCTTCTAACTGCATCCCACAGTGTATATCTTCCACATTTTACCTCTCCAGTGCTCTGTGCTGCCCGTGCTATGGTGTGTCCCCAAAAAGCATTGTGTTGGAAACAAAATCTCCAATGCAACAGTGTTGGGAGATTGGGCCTCATGAGAGGTATTTATGCCAGGAAGGTGGGAGGGTGGAGTGAATGAATGCATACCCTTATGGGTTTGTTATAAAAAGGAGAATTCTTTTTTTTTTAATCAACATTTTTTATTTTGATATTGTGGAGTACAGTTAAGGGTTAGGTATACAAATATGCTTCATTCAGGCCCCCTTGTTGATAATAGGTGTCTCCCCATCCCCAGACAGATGTTTACTACCATTAGTCCCATCCCCTACCCCATAGTTTCCCACCACTGTCAGTCATTTTCTTATGGTAGTGCGTTGGATGATCGAGGTCCACTATATGAATGAGAATATGTGATACTCAGATCTTTGTTTCTGTGAGAGAGGTCACTCAGTATTATAGACTCTAGCTCCATCCAGGTTGCTGCGAAATTCATGATTTTGTTCTTTTTTATGGCTGCATAGTATTCCATCGTATATATGTACCACATTTTTTAATCCAGTCCTCTTTTGATGGGCAGTGTGGTTGGTTACAGGTTCTCGCTATTGTGAACAATGCTGCGATAAACATTCGTGTGCAGGTATCTTTTTTATAGAGTGATTTGAGTTCTTCAGGGTATATTCCCAGTAGGTGGATTGCAGGGTCATATGGGAGGTTGATGTTTAGAGCTTTTAGGAATCGCCACACTGCTTTCCACAGAGGTTGCACTAGTTTACACTCCCACCAACAGTGTAGGAGTGTTCCCTTTTCTCTCTCTCTCTCTCTCTCTCTCTCTCTCTCTCTCTCTCTCTCTCTCTCTTTCTTTCTTTCTCTCTCGCTCTGTGTCTCTTCCACCTGGTATGGTGCAGCATGCAGGTCCTCATGAGATGCCTGCCTTTTAATCCTGAACTCCCACTCTCCAGAACTATGAGCCAATACCTTTCTGCTTATTATAAAATACTGTCTCAGGTATTCTGTTATAACAGTACAAAAGTACAAAACAAACTAAAACTGCACCTACTTCCAGAAATGACTGAATCAAACTTTCAAAAAAAAAATACCAATGGCAGGAGATTCATTCTATCCTATACCAACACATACTGCAAAATCATCATAAGAGCAGATAAATACATTAATAGAGCCAGGAGACAGATTACTGCATACACCGAGACACAGTTTATCATAAGGAGAGTACCTCAAACAATGGGGAATGGAAGGGCTGTTTGATAGTGGTGGGGGAAACCTGGCTCACTATGTATGTAGAAATAATTGGATTTCTAACGTCACATTCTAGGATGGGCCATAGATGGATTAAAGACCTTCCTATGAAAGGTGAAACTATAAAGTTATTATAAGAAAATATAAGTCAATATTTTGGCAACCTAAGAAAAGGAAAAAAATTTTAAAAGAAAACCTCACAATGTAAAGATAAGACAAAAAATGTGATAATTTACAAATAATTGAGAATTTCTGTTCGATAAAAACCTCTAGTGAGTAAGTTATTTTCTGTATTTACCATCTGGTTAGTGAATAGGAAATTGTTTCATATGGCTCCTTTCCACTTGACCTGTTTCAAATTCCAAAGAATGCTCATTCATTCTTTTTGTTCAAAATTAATGAACAAATTGGTTATCATTCTATTCAAGCTCTGCATTGTTTTACAGATATTGACTGGAAAGACCTCATTTTTTCAATCTAGCCCAAGCTACCAACCACAAACGGAAGAAGAATCTTTTGAGTATTTTTGGATGTTGTAAGCAAGACTGTATACACAGAAATATTTCACTTTTCTCAAAGCATCAGAACATACACACTTATTTCTCTTCTTTCTGTCCCAGGACTGGCAGTAATCATGCATGGAATTCCTTACATAGTTCTTCTGAAAGAATTCTGAGTTTTCAGAACTAACAGAGGTTGGGGTAAGTGGCAGGGGAGAGAGGTCTAGATTCAAGATCAGTTTCATCCTCACTTGAAAACAAGGACCCAGAAAAACGACTACTTTCTATTTAAGGTAGCAAATTCTTCCCAAGACTTCTTTGCAACACTGATGGAACTAGAACTCCTTCAATCATAGGCATTGAAAGCTAGAAGTCACCACAAAGGATTAACAAATGCAGGCATCCTCCTTGCGATAAGTAAACTTTGGTAGAGCTGGTAGAGCATGCTTAAATGGTTTACCTCATGTCACAAAACTAGTTAACTGAGCCAGGGCTATGACTCAGAGTTGATTCTTTACCTTGTTCCTATGGTTCCTTAATTGTATTAGCTGAGGTACCTCAAAGTGCTACAGTGATCTCACAAAGTTACTGTCAGATATTTTAAGTTTTCAAGGAAAACAGTAACAGTTGACATCTGGAAGACACTACACAAACTACAAGCTCAAGGTAGCTCACAGTTTCAAATTAGATTATATTTCACTCCTTTTTGATGACATTGTATCTTTATGAAACTGGGCTTCATCATTTCCTGTGATTAAAAAGAGAGTACAGCAGAAAAATCAGTGTAAAAGAAGAAATGAAGGTAATGGTGTCCAATCTGCTCCCACGGTTTTAGAACGTGTACAGTGCGAAACAAACTAAACCCGCCCCTATCACACACTCCATTAGCAAGCTTCTGTGCTGATATAAAAATAAAATTAAAATTAAACATTTTTACTCATATATATTATTAGTATTTATTAGTATATATATTAGTATTTCAAATGGTTACTATGTTGTTAAGCCAGATATTTATTAGATTCTTTGGATTTTAATACTTAAGATTACTTAGCACTTGTTTGTTTAGTTGATAAATAAAATGTTTAAGTATTTCTTTTGGCCTAGGACCTCCAATGGAAAAACTTCTGAGGCATAAGAGGCACCAAGAACCAAAAGAAAAAAAGAGAGAGAGAGAGAGATTGCAAGAGAGAGAGAGAATTTTTGCCTCAGTTTTTAGGTAGTCAGAAGGGTGACCTACTTCAGTTGTAAAGGTGTCCCTTCAGGGCCTTTGAGAGTTGGAGCAGAGACCATGAAGTCCTCCACCTCAGTTTCAGCAAAGTATCTTCTTACTTACCCGTCTTACACTTTGCACATTGCCATAGACTTTCATTTGGAGAAAGGAAAGTGGAAGAGAGGAAAGATGGATTGAATCCACTGGTATGGTAGATAGCAATGGGATAGGAATCAGGAGATGAAGACATTGTGTTATTAAAAATGACAGGTAAAGCATGAATAAATTGCTCCTAAGCAAGAAGATAATGCTAAAAACACAACACCAAGGAGTACCAGAGGGATGATTAAAAATAATTCATAGAAGTGCCAGTGAAAACCTTCCCAAGCCTAGCCTCAGCTTCTAAAATAGTCTAAGATTCAAAGTATCTTTTGTTTTTATTCGACATATTAATGATTTATATTTAAACTCACTAGCTTTTACTGACCCTGGTTTGACATGTTATCCATTTCTACTGCTGGTATTACCATGTGCCAAGTAACCTAGACTTGAAACTTAGAATCAGTTTTGCCTCCTCTTTCTGTCTTACTCTTCAAAATCATTTCAGGCACCAAATTCCGTACATTTTTACCTAAACAATCCATCTCACACCTGCCCTCTCCTTTTCACAATGTAACTGATAGTTGAAGTGAGAAAGGCAGGATGTGGTCCTGATTTAATCAAGTGAAGTGATGGTTTTTCTGAAGGGCATGTAGTTTGTTACAGTAGTAGAATAAAGGAGGAATATATTGATATTGTCTACTTGGAAGTGATATTTGCAGCAACAGAAAAGAAGGTCAGGAAGAGAACTCAGAAGTTTAGCAGCATAAGAAAGGGTGTCTCCAACACAAGGTAGAGAATCAATCATGTAGAAAGAACTATCATATAATTCAGGGACTGTCACCAAAAGAGAGAAGGCAAGAAGGAAAGGATTTCTACCAAGTATCAGACTGTGTTCACATATTACGCTGGTCAAGGAGAAAAGGAAAAGATTCAGAAAATAGTTTCTGGTCTTTAAGAAATCTATCATCCAATTGACACTAGGACACATTCATAGGACAATTTAAGAGAAATGCAGGAGCAATGTCATCTTAAAGGCAAAATAACTTATCATTGGAGCCAAACAGAAGACAAGAACAAAAAGGAATAATTTAAGGTTTTTATTCATTCGCATTTTTAAGGCCTATTACTTGAACTCCTTCAAAGCTATTTATTAGGTTTTTAAGATGTGTTTTAATGATGATGAGCTCTTTGGAAACTTACCATATATTTAGATAATCAAGTAATCTTGTGTTACTCTGAGGAACACAACTTAGAAGGACTTCCAAGAAGGTTTATGGAGTCATGGAGTATTAACACTCACCAAGACTCTGTAGATCACATCATCCATACATTGCAAGCAGACAGCTTGTGAGCTACTTCTAGCTGACAGACATTCATTCTTTGACTCAAACACGGTTTGTTTTGATTTCGTATTGTTCACCAACAATTACAAATAAAGAGATTTTACACAAACATCTCTATTTTTAACTTCTTGGAAACAATCAGAAGGTTTCTCTATTGTAGACCTGCATTTCAGAGTGGCAGCAGGCAGCTGTACTGAGTCACAGTTACCCCTAGAAGAGGGTCCAGCCTCATGGGCATCGTGGGCCTAGCTTCTGTGAGTCTTCTGGTTTGCAAGCCTGCAGCAGGGCAATCTGCACATTTTACAGGTGAGGAACAACCTGGAAACCAGAGTGACCAGAGACCAGTTCAAAATCCATGACTTAGTAGAAATAGCCCCAACTTATGATCTCTCAACCCAGATCTCTTAGTTTGGGATTTGTGGAAGTAGGATATTATACAATGTGGCACCCTAGAAAAAGTCCTAGGAGAGAAATAATTCTATCTGTAGATCTATTGCTTGCCTTTGCGAGACCTTTGACAAGTCTATTCCACTTCTGTCATCTATGCTGTTACGATAATGCCATGTGCCCTAATTACTTCAAAGAGTTACAGTTAGAACAAAATACTATTTTTAATGTTCTCTGAAAACATAGCAATTTGTAGAACAATAGAACTAGCCAAAAGTCCTAGCTAATTCTAAGTTCTAGTCCAAGTTCCTCCATATGCTAGTTATATGACTTCTACAACTTTCTTAAACTCTGAGTTTCAAATGCAAACATGATTTTCCACCATCTTCGCAAGAGGAATCTCTTTCATCGCTTTTTAAAATATTTTTTCTTGAACTGAAAACTTTATGACTTGGGCTGAACCCAAATGTGGATTAAACTAACAGAGAATTAAAATGGACTAAGGTGTCAGGTCCATTTTATGGGCCTGTGAGAAGCATGCGGAGATGTCAATAATGCATGGTTCTTTGAACTCTCAGGGCTCCCCAGCCTGGCACCAAGAGGAGAGATTCAGAGCAGGCCTCAGAGAGAAAAAGTCAAGATGTAAACTCCTGAAGAGGGCTTCCAGGGAGCTGAGTCAGCCAAAACAGAGCCTCCCGTTGCACTCAATGGGTCTTTTCTGAGTTGCCTGTAGTGTTGGCTGGCAGCTGCTTGGCAGTGCCTGCCGGGAAGACAATTTTTAGTCCATTGATTCATTGGAGCTGGGCAATGTGCCCCAGCACTTAGGCACTTGGACAAAAATGCCCTTAATCACTGGCAAACTCAGCCATGTGGGGAGGCCAAGGGCTCGATCAACACCCTGGGTCTGTGCAAAGAGAAAGATAGTCTAGAAAGCGCAAGGTATCAGTCTCTGAAAAGTCACAGGATCTATGGCTTTATTTTTTTAAGCCAAAACCCCAAATAACCCCTGGTCTTGAGGACAGGAATGTCCTAACTCAAGAGCACTGCCCTCTTTTCTTTGTTCTCAGTCAAACCAAGAGTAGCTGAGGATCAGGTTTGAGGGCTTTACTCACATGGTCCCCTCTGTATATCTTTCTGATTGACTTATTCCAGATGTGTCTCCTCCAGGAAACTTTCCCTGGTTTCCCTCTTTATGTTGGAAGCAGGCCTTTACTGTGACCCTCTTCAAAACCTCCTTTTTCCATCACAATTATAACATCATCACAGCACATTGTAGCTGTCTCTTCTTTTATCCATCCCCTCAATAAGACTTGAGTTCTTGAGACTGAAGACTCTTGTTAATTATTCATCTCTAGTACTTAGCATAGGGCTTGTTGTATGAAGCACCCTTAAATCCTTGGATGTGTGTGGTGGGAAGGAGGGAGGGAAAAGAAAGGGGAAAAGGAAGGAAGGAAAGAAGGATGGCAAACAAAGGAAAGTGACAGAGAGGGGGAGGGAGGGAGGGAAGGAAGATGGAAAGAAGGAAGGAAGGAGGAAGGAAGGAAGGAAGGAAGGAAGGAAGGAAGGAAGGAAGGCAGGCTGAGGTGACTACTTTGATGAAAGTGAAAGCCAAGGAAGTAAAATGGCACACCCAAGTGGGTTATCAAAGTCCCCCAAAACTGCACAAACAGCAGAACTATGAGTCTGAATAGTAAATACAGTCAGTTAAAGAAAAACTGATCCTGAAACCAAGAACAAAAAGGAGGATCAGGTGAGATCACCCATGTACACATATTTTGATAGTTTAAAGCATTTTATGAAAGCAAGGGATTATCAAAGTCCCCACTACAACTGCAAAGGATTTAAGACTACCTTCACTCATCAATTCTTGCTTCCTTTTTTTCTCAAACCTAAGGGTGTATAACTCACACAGAGTAAAGAAAAAGAGGATTATCTGCTACCTGTTAATCAGCACGTCTTTATGTGGTAAATAAAAGTTATTTACAAATTGAAAATTCCTGAAACACAGAAATTGTATCACATTTTAATAATAATGATGATGATGCTTTAAGCAGGGTCATTGAGGGTCCTCAAAACACACTCATGTTAGATTCTAATAAGAACTTCTGAACAGGCCAATCAGATAAGACAGCCACAAAGATGGTCAAACTGAGAATCACTGCAGTTAAGTTATTTGCTCAAGATGGTATACTTGGTATGCAGCAAAAGAATACTAAGCAAACAGTAAATATTTTAAAATATTTACAAAAATATAGTGCTGAAAAAAATCCCCAAGTACACAGATCCAGATTTCTCAATAGTGCAGGAAACCCTTCTAGCAATGCAACACACCTAACAACTGACAAGTCACTTAGACAGTCTTTATTTTCTAAAGACAAAACCCTTTTGCATTATTAATTCATCATTCATCTCAGAAATCAGTTTTCTTGTTGCACAAGGGGGATAATAATCAGCACATATTTCCTTTTTCCAGTAAGAGTTTCTTGAAGGTTGAAAATAGATCATGTATATAAAGTACTCAGCAAAGACAAGTCCAAGCACATAGTGGGTATTCAGTACATGTTAGCTCTTAACACCATCATTTTCATCAGTCTACTCTTGTGTTGTCTGTTTTTTTGTTTTGTTTTTATTCGTGAAGGTTTTAGGGGGGAACCTCTCCAAGCTCTTACATCTTGTTGTTTCAGACTTGATCACTGTTTCTGCTAAATGGGGGAAATCTATTTTCACGATTCTCTAAATCGTCCTTGGTGAAGTAGAAATGATTGGTCTTTATCTTTCTCTGCTTCATGATGACTTAGAGATGTGATGGATCGACAGCAGCTGAGTGAAAGACAAAGCCATCTGAGAAAGCTAGATGTTTTCTTCCAGGACTTGAAAGGAGCCTGTTTGGCAATTTGCCATGTCAACAGCATGACTGTGTGGCATCCAGCATCCTACAAATGTGGATGGAATTCCCGTAAAACAGTCACAGCTAGCTCTTGGCTTAGGAAAACCTGATTCAAAGAGTACTACATATAGGATCTTGTTTACATTAACAAACTTTTTAAGAAAAACCCAGATTGTGGGCAAGACCATTAACTGAATTGTAGAAGGAAATTATTGAAATTCCAAATTATGTATAAATGTAATCTTTTCCATTTGAATTTTTATCTTTATCTAGGGTTTATATTTGTTTGTTTGTTTGTTGTTGTTTTTGTTGTTGTTGTTTGAGATGGGTGTCTTGCTGTATTGTTCAGCCTAGTCTTAAACTCCTGTGTTCAAGTGATTTTCCTGCCTCAGCCTTTCAGGCAGTTGGGACTACATGCATAAGGCACCATGACCAGCTTTTACGTAGGTTTTTAATGCCCATAATATATTATTGCAGTTGCACATGAATAAAGTTTATGAATAAATGTGCATATACCTGAGAGCCATGACCAAAATTTTTACAGCTAAGGTATGTGATCAAGAAGGTATTGAAATCAATGGTTTATATTAATCCTGAGATTTAAAAAGTATTTAAAGCAGTAGCCATGTAACAATCTTCTCTATTATACATGAAGAAAACGAAGATATACTGACTTATAAACTAATATTGTCATTTTATTCATTTTCCAATTCGAATTTAAAATTTGATCAGAAAACCTCTCTTTATGGAAGCTAAATACTTACTGTGTTAACTGTGAAGAGAATGGGTGGAATAAGCTACTAACATTCAAAGGAAACATTCCTAAGGGCTGATGGAAAACCACAAATCTGACTGAAGGTCTTGACATCCTTTATAATAGTGGACCAGATCTTAATTTCAGCAGCCAACACTTTCATAAGCTTTTATGGAACAAACAGAGACACATACCAAGGAAGTGCCAAGTAACCAAGTTATAACACCTCGCTTCCTTCAAGCAGTGCTGTCAGGAGCAGGGTTCAATTCTCACTTTCAAGTTTGAGACGATTCTAGACACAAGCTTTCCTCTCCAAAACCCTAGAAAAAAGTTGTGAAAGATATCTTCTCCATGCTCCTAAGGGTAGTCAATCTCACCCAGAGATTGGCAGGTACTTGGACTCTTTCTGATATTTTTCTTTCCCATTTGAAGTTTTTTTTTTCTCCCTCAGAGGTTTAGTGATGAAAAATGTTGAGAAAACACAGAATGTGAGCCCTACAAATCTCTCTGGAGAGAGCCACTAGAAAAATCAGAATCTTTCAAGATTGCTTTGGAGAAATACACAACCACCCTGACTCCATTCTAACAACTTCCCAGTGACCCAGCAGACCTCACAACCTAAATCATGGTACTCTGCAAAACACACCCTTTCACAGATGAATGCCTAAGTCAATGTTTCCTAACCATTTATGAGTCATAAAACCTATGGCAGAAATCATTCAGCAGGTTCACTAAAACATTTCATTTTTCTTTTTTCTGGGCACGAGAAAAACTACATCTCAACTTTTATAAATCTGAACGGGGCTGGCTATGTGATGAATTCTTCCCAGTAGAATGTGGGTAGAAGTGATGTAAGTCACATTCAGTCCAGGACCTAAAGGAGCCTACAAAATCATCCACGCTCTCCAGCTTTTATCATTAGCTGGCTAAATGCAGAGTATCAAATGGAGGACTTTAAAGAGCCCACAGAGGAAGGTACAGAGTTAAAGGAGAGAAACTGCCCTCCCAACCTCACCAACTAAACTCAACTAGTCATGAGAGAGACCTAGATCTTTAGACTATAGGGTTTTTGGAGTTGTTATAGCAGCTAGAAAGGCTACCACAACCTCCTCTGAAAATGTGAGAAAAAAGACATGTTTGCTCTTCACAGAACAATGCAAATATGGCCATACATACAAAATTTGGTGTGCAGATTTCAGGATCTCATCCATGGATCCTGGGAGAAATCCTGTAGCTATTGTCAACACAAGGTCCTGCCTATCCTGCCAAAGTGGAAATTCCTCCACTTTGACATCCTTTATTTTGAATAATTTTCATTTTAGGTGTAACCTATTTGGTAGTTTCCCTCTTACCATGCCCCAAATTAATTTTAGATCTATGTTACCTCTTGGTCTATGATTCTTAGAAGAAATACGGACAGATGAATAAAGCATGGTAGCCAATGTTCCTAGGCTGCCTTAGAGTCCAGTAAGGCAAAAATTCTTTCCTTCTCACTGGGAGAAACTGATTGACCTGATGTTATTATATTGGCTCATCAGGATGAGGATGGCTATGAGCTATGGAGATTAACTGACTAGATTTTCTAACTTCAAACATGCTAATAAGACATCATTTTTAATATTGTGCCCCTATCTGGTTTCTCTTCCTTTTGATTTTTGATTTCTGTTTTTGTTTCTTTGAGTCAGGGTCTCACTGTCACCTGGCCGGAGTGCAGTGGTATGATCACGACTCACTGCAGCCTTGACCTCCTGGACCCAAATGATCCTCCTGCCTCAGCCTCCAAAGTAGCTGGGATTACAGGCACGTGCCACCATACCAAACCAATTTTTTTTAAATAGAGATGAGGTCTTGATACGTTGTCCAGGCTGATTAAAAACTCCTGGGCTCAAGGGATCCTCCCACCTCAGTCTCCCAAACTGCTGAGATTACAAGCATGATCCACCATGCGTGGCCCCTTTGTTTGTTTGTTTGTTTGTTTGTTTTGGGCTTCTAGACCTGCATAAGTTTTGTGAAGGTTACCTGATATTTAGAAGGAACTAAAAGGCAGCCACACTGACATTGACATTGATTCTGGTTGTAGTCATACTCAGCCCAACTCCACAATCCCCCTTCCCCTCCACCACCTTATATTGTGATTGATATTTGTGTCACCATTTTCCTGATTCCCATAGCTCCTCCACGCCAACAATGGCACCTAGTACTAAAGCCAGTAGTAGTACAAATAGTATAAATTCATCTGCATTTTAAAAAGAGATTTGCAGGATGTGGTTTTGGAATTTTCCCAACATATAATTTTATTTAAATTATTTGTGGAAATAAATCTGTGTTTACTTCTCTAGCTGCTTGTGGATGAATTATTTGTTTACTGGTGATCTGAGCAGTTTCCCAATCAGCATGCGCAATGTGGCACTACTGACAGTTACAACTAAACCGTGATGGTAAGAAGCTCAGACTTTTCCGGAGTTCCTCTCCCTCAAGTAGCTTTTGGAATCACTAGAGAGGCCTAGCTATATCAAGAATCAGCCAGCAAAAAAAAAAAAGAATCAGTCAGCAAATCAAGATCCCCTATAGCCCCGAGGTCCTGTCAGCTCCCCAGAGTGGCCTCACTGAGCACCATGAGGCTCCAGTGCCTGCTGCTGCCAGAGGACCTTGGAATGCGTCCAACCCCAAGGCTTCTGGACCTAGGACAGACCTACTGCACCTTTGAACCAAGAATCCCCATGCCAGCTCCTTCCACAGAAGATTCCCCTTCCTACTCTCCAGTCCTGAAGATGGGGGGCAGAAAACAGATCCAAAAGCAAGAGTTATGAGCCCCCTAATGTAATAACTTTGAGAGCTACAACTTTCATCACATGCCCAGTCATCTTTTCCCCAAGGAGCAGGTCAGACCAAGTCATGCTGTAGCTACCATGCTGTGTCCAGAAACTTCATTCCCTGAGATTTTTTTTTTTAAAGTTGGAGTCTCACTCTGTCACCCAGACTGGAGTGCAGTGGCATGCTCCCGGCCACCGCAGCCCCGACCTGCTGGGCTCCGGCGATCCCTCCGCCTCAGCCTTCCAAGTAGCTGGAACTACACGCGCACGCTACCACACCCGGCTAATTTTGTTTTTTTAATTGTAGAGATGAGGTCTCACCAAGTTGCCCAGGCGGGTCTTGAACCCGCGGACTCAGGCAATCCACTCACCTCAGCCTCCCAAAGCGCTGGGATTACAGGCGAGCCACAGAGCCCAGCCCCCTGAGACTCTTTAACGGGAGACTCTCCCACCCCTGTGTTTACTCCTGCATGCAAATGAACACACAAGAGAGCGGTGTCACTTAACTCTGTCCTCGAGACCCAACTGCACCCCAGCCCAACATGAACGCGATCAAAGCACCTTATGAAGTAAGTACTCCATGTTACACGTACCCAGTGATAAACAACAGACATGAACCAGTTGTACAACAATGAGACATTCTCCAAATGTCCTGTGAAAATTTGTTTGATTTTTAAAATCTCCCTTTGTATTTTTTTTATCAGGAAAAATAACGCATGGTCACTTGTATATGTTTCTGGACTTAAAAATATGTCACTGAAGCCCTAAATGCAGAAGAAGAAATTATTATCCAAATAGAAGGAGAAAGTCAGAAAGGAAAGTTATTCTTCCATGTTTGTTCATTGTTCATTTATTCTTCTGTCTCAATAAATAGAAAATTAGCTTTGTCTCCATCGCTGTATTCTAATTACCAACACTCTACCTCATGTATATAAATGTCCTATTTATGAATCGATGCTACTAATTTTGTTTTTCAGTATGTGAAGGAAAACATTTGAGCATGGTGTGAAAATGTCAATGACAATGCAACTTATCTAGAATTTAATTCACTGCACACAAGCTATTAAACATAGAATATCAAGAGGTCAGATTATTTTGAATATTAATAAATATGACTTTTGATTTTGTAATCTTATTTAAATTCATAATTGAAGAACAATCAGTGGTATTGGCATATTTATTAATCTACCAGTGGAGTAGAATATATTCTAAGAGATCTTATAGGTTTTGACTAGCTTCCAAAAGATTTTGAAAGACAATGTAAAAAGTTTTGTGCTTCTTAGACTTTTTATTTATTTGATATTTACATTGTAATAAAATTTGTATTGGTTTAGAGTTTTATAATTGTTAAAGCTTTTTCAAATTTGTTGTCTCGCCTAATTTTCCAACGTGTCTATAAGAGAGTAAAAGCAGAATTAACACCTTGTTTTAAGACAAGAGAAAATAAATTATAGGCAGGAGTCAGTTTTGTTGAAATCAACACAAACAGAAAATTGAAGTTTAGAAATCAGTTCTACAACATATCAGTCAAGGTTTTCTGCCCCTTGTTTTCCCTACATCAGATAAACGAAACTTTCCATTTGGAACTACCTTCTTGGGTAAACTTGAGCAAGTTAGTTATCTTCCCTGGGCCTCAGTTTCTTCATCTACAAAACAGAAAAATTTCCCAAAACCTCACTAAGTATTTTTTGGTGAAGTAATATTTAAGAATGTGTATGTAAAATTACCAGACCCTGTGTAAGTGCTTAATAAAGATTCATTATTTTCTTCTCTCCTTTGTTATTTCATGAAACCTCCAGTCATGCTGTCATAGTCCCCTGAAATATGACTCTCTGAAAAACCATTCTGTATTCATCTAGGGCTAGGAATAGATTAAGTTGTATAGGAAATTCAGTGAGGTGGGCCTGTTGGATGAGTACTTCTGACATTTCTCTGAATTGTGTCCTGGGACAGCTTCTTTTATCTGCAAATTTTCCCATGAGCAGCCTGTTTCAAGAGATTCTTCTCCTTCCACCCACTTGGTCACTGATGCCCTGGCATGCATCATCCTGGATGGCTTGATTAAAAATATCCTGTGGGTCAGGTGCAGTGGCTCATGCCTATAATTCCAGCACTTTGGGAGGCTAAAGCCAGAGGATAGCTTGAGGCCAGGAATTTAAGACCAGACTAGGCAACAAAGGGAAACCCGGTCTCTACCCAAAAAAAAAAAGAAAGAAAGAAAAATTAGCTGGTCATGGTGGCACATGCCTGTATTCCTAGCTACTCAGGAAGCGGAGGCGGAAGGAACTTTTGGGTCCAGGAGGTGAGAGGATGCAGTGAGTCATGACGGTGCCACTACTCTTCATTCTGTGTGACAGGGTGAGACTCCAGTGCGAAATAAACAAATAAAATAAAAAATAAATCGGTATAAGAAGAGCATCCTTCAACTCTGGGCGGGACCCAACACAGCTACAGATCATTATTCCAGCACTCTAATTCCCGACATTGGGAACTTTTTGGAGATTTGAAGGTGCTATGTGGTCAATGAAGTCAAAGGAGTCAATGCACTGCAGTCAAAAACACTGACCAAGACATGGGAGACTCGGATCAGAGCCTTAATCAGTCTCTTAAGTGTCTACTCAATAAAGCATTTTCACCTCTCTTGAGCCTCCTATCCATCATGTATAAAGCAAAAACAATAAATAATTATCAGACCCATCTTCCCAATGCTGAGAGCCTAAGATGCAAAAGGGCCTTGGAGTTTTGGTTTAAGGGTGTTGGAAAATAGAATTATACAAAATTTAGTAAAAGAACAAAAGTGACAGGGGAAATTTAAGGTGACAAGAGGGTTAATGCCATCTGTTATTTGCCAAGGTGTGAACCAGGGGCTGAAAGACTTGTTAGCAAGTTGCCAAGAACACTGGAAGGAGCCCAGGATGAGATGGTAGGTTTGGGATCGGGAGTGAGGCAGAGGACGTGATTGAGGGAGGTGGAGACAGGCAAACCTTCCAAGAGATTTGAGAGCTGCCTGAGCAGACAACCAGGCAAAGGACCAGACAGCCCCTTCTGCAGAAAAATGGGCTTTGGTCACAAGGATTAAAGGGTTTGGGGCCAGCCTCCTTATTCTAGTCCCTCCTTCCTCCCAACTATCTTGCCATTCATCACCAAATTTTCATCCAATTCATCCTAGTGCACCCGGGGGATCTTGTGAAAGGTTTCACACATGAGGTTTATTTTGACAACGTTTTAGGAGATGAGCAGAAACTCAACCAGGGTGAGGCTACTGCACTTCAAACAGAAAGAAGAAGGGGAACCCACTTTACAGAGTACCTGTTGTGTTAAGTGCACTGCACACACCTCGTATAATCCTCATGCTGCCACTGGGAGCTAATTGTTATTTCCACCTTGCAAAAGAGGAAAAAGAGAGTCAGAGAAACTGGCCTATGGTTACTTAGCTTGTAATTAGATCTTCTAACTTTAAAACCTACACCAAGTGCATTGTTACATAACTGTTCCTTTCCCACCACACCTCTCAATACATGCAAAGTCATAGAGTTGCAAAAGAATAAGGTTGATTGGAAAGCAGGACCTGGGATTTTTTTCCTGCACGAATAAGAGAAGAGGTATGGTTGGGTGGGATGGTGACAGTTGGAGATGGGGTGCAAATGATAGGTCAGGACCAGACTGGAAGTGGTCTTGGGAGTTTCTGTGCCTTCTTGTGGATGGTGGGAGAGCACTGAAGCTTTGAAGGGATGGTGGAAGACAAGTATGTTGACATCTAAGAAGTCTGGTGACTTGTATCATGATAATCTCTGGGACTGCCTCATGTTTCATTAATATGCTTCTATAATATTGTCAGAATCATTTTTCTTCTTGAACAATATTATCTACAACAGGGTCAGGTCTTCCAGTCTACTTGTTATCTGTAACTACATCCTTTTGGTGACTGTCAGTAGGATATTAGGTACAGAAGGCTAAAGGTGTCGGGCACATTCCCCAGTCTGAAAGGGTAAGGAATGCAATTGTAGATGCCTTGCTCATCTTACCTTTCAGATTTTAGTTAAGAGAATATTCCCTTTAAAGAAGCATTTCTTGGTAGAATCATCGTCAGAAAAATCTGTGCCCAGTTGCATTCAGAGTCTTCATTTCCCATTAGAGTCTGAGACTCGTGTTTCTTTCACGTTTTATGAACCAAACTTCCACTTTCTAAACCAAGATCTGCCTGGCATAAGGTTCATTTTTTTCGTTATGCTTTGGATGAGAAAATCGGAAGCTCATGTGTCAAAAAATAAAACAACAATAATAATAATTATGGGACCGGCTCCATATGACAGCAGCAATAACAGCTTTCAAAATCCTTTAAATGTAAAAGTCTTATTTGTTTTATGAGCCGACACACGGAGCTAGTCTTAAAAATAAAAAACATGAAAGGTTTCTTGCAGCTCAGATTTCATAAAGAAAAAAATTGCATCTTTAATTAAGATTTATGGGCCTCGGTAGGGCCCAGCAAGAGGAGAGAAATGGCTCAAGAGTGTAAAAACTAACAGTTAAAAATGGGCAAATATGATTAAGGGCCTTTAATTTCTCCTGTCTCTTTTGCAGGGTTTCCAGTGGCCCCAGGCAAAAACAGGCACTTACTGTCTTTAAAATAGCATTATTCTTGGCATAAATGTTTAGGAATCAAGATGAAACTTGTAAGGAACAATAATAATATCAAACCCTACTTGAAAGGGCTCTTGCTAGAAACAATATTTAGCTTAATGAAGAAAAAATTCTTAGGAGAAACAAATATGCATAGAAGTTTCTACAGAAGGGAAGAGGCATGTATGTTGACAATCTGGCTAGTGTTGAATGAGCACTTTCCAGTCTTCGTAGCGTCCTGGCCTGGATTTCACTAGATCTTTTCAAGAACTTTGAGAGGCAATTAAGGCAGGTATTAAGACCTCTACTTTGAAAAGGAAGATTCCTTTATAAGATGTTAGGTTACTATTTCAAGGTCTGAAGATGGACATAAATAGAATTTTATTCTAAATCCAGTACCCACTCCACTATCCCATAATGATGTTCCTCTGAGTATATTTGTGTGTATTTCTGTATCATGTATACCATTTAAAAGTTTTATAAGAAATATTTCTCAAAAGCATTGAAATACAAAATGATATATATTTCAATGCTATAAATATTCAAACTGAACAATAAAGATCCCTTGTGCACTGATAATGAAAACTGATTATGAATGAATACTTTTAATTTGACATAGAAATTTGAATTCACTAGAATTCAGCCAAAGACCCTCCTCAACACATCGTTTCTTTTTTCTTTCCTTTTAAAAAAAAAAATAGAGAAATGGTCTCACTTTGCTGCTCAGATTGGTCTTGAGCTTTTGGCTTCAAATGATCCTCTTACCTTTGCCTCCCAAAATGCTGGGATTACAGGGGTAAACGACTATGCCCAGTCCTCCTAGGCACACTGTTTAAGAAGCACAACAATTGATAGCAAATTGTTCCAAAAATACCTGTAGCCACAATTGTCCCTTCCTCTACATAGGCAATTAATAACCCCACCCTCTGTTTGTCATTTGCAAAAAAAAATTGTATCTCTCTCTTCTTTACAAATAGTATAAAGTACTTTAAGAAAGGGACTGTGTTGTCATCTGTTATTACTCTAGCTGCAGTTGAGAATGTTGTCAGGATTTGATTTGCCAATTAAGTAGAACTTGCTTTAATTGTTTTAATTACTTCTTTAATTCTTCAAGGCATGCCCTATCATTTTGTACTTTAATATTAGTATTTATACATAAGCCCTTCCTTTCATGATCACATAGCTTTAATTATTCATCAGTGTTGAGAGGTCCTAACCCATTTTTAAAAATTTGAGTTCTAATCTAGTTCTAGCTCTGCCATCCATATGACCAACTTATCCCTTCCAGTGAAAGGGGGTATTTTTGTGGGTGTCCATATCCAACACTGGAATTTTGACAACCTTCATTTTATTCACAAGACTGATAAATCTGATCATCTTCTTGCAGCAACCTCATCTTCTTCCAACAACCTCTTCTTCCAACAGCTTTCCAGAAAGAGGAAAAGTAGATGAAAAAAGCTTCCCAGGGGCATCCAATATATTCCTTATGCATCAAAGTAGTCCTAACAGCCTCACTACTCTCTCAATGAAGCATTTCCATGACTTTAGAAAATACTCTTATAAAAATAATTTCTAAATGAATGTCTTTAGTCCTGAGATTGTGCCAAAACACCAGCCCTAAAGATTTTGCTATGTGTATATCCAAACAAAGCAAATTTTTAAATCTAAAATTAAGTTTATGAATATGTTTTCTAGACTTTCCTTCCTTATATTCTGTCAGTACTTGCTTGACTCATTTTTCCTTCACCTGTAAAACCTACATTCCCATCAATATCCCTGCCACTTTTCAATGATCTACTTGAACCTCATCATCTTAATGCAGACTCAAGATCTTTTTAGCTAAAAAGTGATCCAGCCTCGTTCAACCTTCTAAAACCTACTGTAATTCTAATTGTTACCCAAATGTCTAAACCAGTGATCTGTGAATTGTCAACAGAAATGCCTTCTGTGAAATATCTTTGATTCAGTTTTGTACATGATTAAGGAACTTGCACAGGGAGCAGTCTACAAAATGTGTTGTGCAAGCTGATCTGGTACATACAAAACATAGATTTATATTCAGATTGATCTTGAAAATTAACCTTATCCATACTCAATATATAAATTGCTTGCATTGAACCTTATGTGGAAAGATCTCACATGCCATGTAATACACAGGAATCTCAAGAAAAAAAGTAGAAATTTCTCAAAGTGAAAGAGTAGAAAGTGGGAGTCATCCTTTCCTTGTCTTTCCAATGAAGGCTGGATGTCACAGCTCATTTGTGTCTTATTAAGTGTGTTTGTGTCTGTTGTTGACTACATTACCTCCTCAAAAAGGTAAGCTACCTTAAAATAGTCCTACAATGAATAATGCATGTGTTAAGTTTCATCATAATAATCCAAACACAAATGAATAGCAAGAAAATGCTAGAGCTGAAACAGCCATGTGCAGTGTAAGCTCTTCATCAGGAACAGTCTGAAGCAAAAAAAGTTTAATTAGACCTTCTTGCACTATAGATTTTTATCTTCACCTTAGTATAGATAAAGTCTTGCAATATAGCTATTGGTAGTATAGATAAAGTCTTGCAATATAGCTATTGGTATAACTATTGGTAGTTATGATTCCATCGAAATATAGGGAGACACTTTATAATATTATATATTTTATTAGGCATCATTGGAAAGTTATATTTTGGATATGTTTCAATTGCTCATAATCCATCAGTACTACACAATCTTTATCACTTATAAATAAACAAATTTATATATTACAAGCATTTTTGTTTTATTTATTTATCTTTTCAATAGGGATGCACAATGACATACTTCAGAGACCATTGTAAGGGAGATTCAACTCCTTCACCACAGGCATCTGGACAGCTCATTCGTGGAGAGGTGCTGGTGCTTTGGTAGTGCCAAGTCTCTGGTGGCCCAGAGAATCACAGGCTGATCCAGTAACACAACGTTGCCACCTGGGATCTAGTGCATCTATTATCACCACTGCTGCAACCAGTACAGATCTCTGCCATAAACATCCTATAGAAAATCCACCAGGCCTCAACTGCTGCAGCATCTTAAAAATACCACACATTTAGTTCACGTGCATTTTTTAAAATCCCTAAACAATCCCAAGGTAGCAAGTTTAGAGGCCTCAAGAAATCCCAGAACCAGAACTGCTCTTCAGTGGTTCTTCTTGTTCTTCATTATGTCAAAAATTTAGGATCTCTCTCCACTTCCACTGTTTCCTTTTTTCTAGCCAATTTTGTCTCTTAGGATCTCCTATGTCCTGTCCCTTCTCCTGGCTGTCCTCAGGACCACCCTAGACCACTAGACATATTTCTATAACTGTGAACTCAAAGGATAGAGGTAAGACTCCCAATTCCTTCCTGCCAAGAGTCTTAGCTGCATATTCATAGTTTCATGGATTAAGAGACATGGGGATGATGATAACATCTAAGCTCCACATGCCAATATCTAGAACACAAATAAGAGTGGAAAATTTGCAGGAAACCAGACTCATACCCCCTGCATCAATATTCTCTAAGCCACAAACTCTTTCAAGGCATAAAACAATTACATGGCTCTTCCCATCTTCTTACTGATAAGCTTTATAGAGGGCAAGGAGAAACAACATAGTGTAGAGATTTGGGGTACAAGCTCATAATCAATGGTTTGGGACCACCTCACAATGTTACCACTTACCTGATATGTTGATTTTGGGCAATTGACAAGGTCTTTCTGGCCTCAAATTCTTTCTCTCTGAAATGAAGAGGAAACTGTGGCAATGAAAAAAACTGAGGTAATTCTTACAAGATATTTTGAACATAGATATCATTCCCGTAAAAACACCTAATAAATGATAGCATTACTAATTCTTATTGTTATAATTATCAATCTTCCATTTTCATGATTTCTATAAAACATCATGTGCTGTTTTCCATATTTATTTGTTTAATGGATAAATTTAAAAATTCTTGAAGAAATGAATGTTTTGGAAGTGCTGCAATATTTAAATGATTTCTAACTCATGTGTTCTCTGTTGGACCTTCCCATGCTACAAGTATTTTTTTCCTTCTCAGTAAACATGGAATGAAGACAACAAACAAGAATATCTGCCAAGCAGTCAACACACAGTTTTTCTTCAGTTGGCCTCAAATTTCCATGATTTTAACCAAGAAAAATGACAATGGATAACGGGAATCTAAAAAATGACATTTTCTCTGCTCTCCTGTGCAATTTTTGGATGTTTATGTTGCCAACTTCCCCCTGGAGTTGTCTATACTCTCCAGTATGTTTGTATTCATCAGGGAACTCCCAGCAATATCTCCAGGAAAGATGTTTGAGACCTGCACAAGGCTACTATCTCACAGGGTACCTCCTACATTGCCCCTACTGTGTGGCCTCTGTCTAAAAAGACAAAACAATAAGGAGCTCTTTGGGCTTTAAACAGAGCCCTAGAGTTCCCCTGGTACCAAGTAAAGTGTAATTGAAAAGATGAAGACATTGCAGAATATGGGAATGTCAAACACACTAGAAAAAATGGCTAAGAGAAGATGTGACCAAGACAGTCGATATCATACTATGCTGCCTGAAAATTGATTATTTCTTTCCTTGAAAATGTACTCACTCCACAGGATGTGGGAGCATGGAGTGAAGTTAGGGAAAGTTTTTTTTAAATGCATCAAGCAATACCTGAAGCTGAGGGAGTGCATTAAAATAGATGCCTGTGTGAAACGCTTAGTTAAGTCGTATGTCACTGATGGTAAACGTCATTAAGTCCAGGGATACTCAGATATCTTAAGGCACACACTCTTGGAGGCCCCAGTGATAGATTCTGATTCTTTGTGTGTCTGTGGCCTCGCACTTGTCTAGATGTATGTGCTGCTCGGAGAACCACATTCTCTCTATCTTTGGTCAGAAGAGGAAGGTACCATACATCCATGCTGCCTGATTAGCCAGAGCCAGGAAAGTGAACCAGTGATGTGGTTGTCCCCACTTGTCTGTTTTTTTCCTGGAGCAGTTTGGTCACTGAGACTTCAGAAGTGGTTAGTTTGTGCATCAGTAAAGATGGGTCAGTGATAATTTGATGACAAATACCTCAAAAATCTCCATGTCTTAGAGCAACAAAGACACATTTCCTGTCCGTACTGTACCTCTGACCCGATTGAGCTAAGAGCTTGTCTCCACTGCATGCTCACTGAGGCCCCAAGCTGCTAAAACAGCCTTTACCTCAACAGTCATTGAAGCATTGGGAAAGAGTGCTCTGGTGGCCTCATTGATAATTAAATGCTTTCGCCTGGAAGTGACACACAACAATTCCTCTACCAACTCATTAGCCAAGTTTCATCACATCTCCCCACCCAGCCATGAGAGGATAGCAAATTTAATCTTCCCGTGAGCCTCAAAGGTAGAAAGACCAAAATAGTGGAAAACGTCACTAAGAACTTCCTCCACCAGAAAGAGGAAACAATGTCTTACTACAACCTTGCACTCAACATTACAAATTTGAACTTACTACAAACCTGAATTTAAGGATAGGAGGATGACTGGGGGAGGGGGTGATTAGAGAATATAATCTAATACCTACTCTCAAGGACTTAGCAATCTTTTGAGAGAAAAAGAATATCCAGAAAAATGATCAAAGTTAACTTGTAGTGAAGGCCATTTATAATCAGAAGGAAAATGAAACCCCAAACTCTAGAATATCAGAATAGCTGCAAACTATGACTGAAATTTTCAAATTACACCCTTCCGATCATTAATGGTTCTGTAATTTTACGGCATTCCACTCTTAAGTTGTTTCAAATTTCTCTTTTCTAAAAATCATTATGCTATTGGATCTCTTTGTCTTCAATTCTAATACAATTATCAAAATTACATTCCAAGCAGAGACTATTTTACACAGTCATTTATACTAATAGGAACTAGTGAATAAGCAAAGACAAATGAAAAACAAAAGACATTCTGATAAGCAACGTTTGACAGTGTGATATAATGTCACTCTTAGCAAAGGTGTATGTCCAAGATTCAAATTTATGCTTCCTTATCACTGCTAAGTTTTATCTGTCAGATTTTTAAGATCACTTTATATATATAACCAATAATACTTATACTGAAAGGTATAGAAGAAACTGCATTTTACCTCAATTGCTATCAATGCACTATATTTTCTGGGAAGTAACTTTTGCTCACTAAGTTTCTGTCACTTGTAAGTTGGATGCTAATACTATATTGGATCAACTATAGGGCCCTTCTTGAGCCTGTGTGTCATTTTAGAGAAAAACTGCTATCACAGTTTAAAGATACCAGAGAAGTCCTTATAAGTTCAATTAAAACAGAACAAATATGGCATAAGATCATAGAGGTGATAACTCATAACCTCTTCCTCTATTTCTGAGCACACAAAATATTCAGATTTCTTTGCATTCATTCTATTTTTCATTCTAACTTCAATGCCTTTTTAAGGGAGAAAATTTACAGCCATTATTTCTCTGTCAAATGAAGGGCAGAGTGTCAGATCTAGGAGATTGCACAACCATAACATTCATTTTTTAAATTTATTTTAAGGATGCGGGGTTCAATTCAGGATTAGGTAGATAAGTGGCTCTCTTTGGACCTCACTTCTCCTGGTTGGAGATCAGGTACCCTAATTGATGTTATGTGCTACCCCACTTTCCTCCCCTGGCAGTGTCCAGCTACTGCCAATCCTTCTTTCTTATAGTATTATGATAAACGTTAGGATCCGTTTATGAGTGAGAATATGTGGGACTCAGCTTTTTGCTTCTGTGATAGATCACTGAGTAAGATAGATTCTAAATCCATCCAAGTTGCTGCAAAGTCCATAATGTTTTCCTTCTCTATGGCTGCGTAGTCTTCTATCATGTATATGTACCACATTTTTTTAATGGACAGAATAGTTGGGTCCATATTTTTGTTATTGTGATTAGTGCTGCAATAAACATGTGTGTGCAAGTATCTTTTTATAGAATGATTCCTCCAAGTATATTCCCCGAAAGGGGATTGCTGGGTCATATGGAAGGTCAATTTTTAGATCTTTTAGGAATTGCCACACTGTTTTCCACAGAAGTACAACCATAAAATTCATTTTTTAAGCACATAAATAAAGGATGCGTTGCTTATACAAGCCATGCTATATGGTTTGAAATATAGAAAAAGCATCCCAAATGTGTCCTGTATACTCTGATACCCAAGAAGCTTTTAAACATGGATTAATTTATAATTTAAAGAATAGATCAAGAAAAGAATGAGATCATATAGTACAAACAAAAGAAAGAAGAAGAGTCATGAACAAACTTGGTGCACAATAGTAGATGATATAGGTATCATCTAGAGTCACAAACAAATTTGGAGCACCACAGTACTGGTGCACAATAGAGAATAACGAGGGGGGGAGCAGGAGGAGGAGAAGGAAGAAGAAGAAGAGGAGGAGGAGGAAAAAAAGGAAAAGGAAAAGGAGAAGGAGGAGGAGGAGGAGGAGGAAGTTGTTCCGCAGAGGTTTATAGGAAGATTAACCAGACTGACTGCTAAGGTACTCATGGGAAAATTGTGAAACATAGGGATTATGCTCTGCGAATCTTGAAGCATGAGTTACATGCCAATCAGAGAAGAAGTTAAGGAATGAAAGAAAGTAAGATGGTAACATCCACTGAGTGAGCAACTTAAATAAACATGGTTCAGTGAAGAACAAGTAGAGGGACTTTTTCCAAGCAAGGTAGAATAGCTTGTGTGATTTATCAGAGAACAATGAGGAATATCTGTAAAATATTTGATGTATGTATTTTATGCCTTCAGAAAGTCACCGAGGCGATGATGATTAGATAAGCCAAGATCACAGAGAGTGAGAACTACAGAGCGATGAGCTGACAAAACGTAGCAGCTTTTTCCCTATGACCATGGGTTGATTTTAAAAACAGAAGAAGAGAAACAACTAGGCCACACTTTGTCTGATTATAAGACCCCTACTGGGAACTTGTAACCAGTAGACTTGGTGGACTTACAGGACTGAAGAGATCACACTGAAGATTTTAAAAAATGCACACACGTTTGATTGCTCCCTCAATATAGTTGTCTGATTCTGAAACTACACAGGATGGAAAGTTAAAGGAGAATTGGAAGCTTCTGCAAGGTAGAGCAGAGATTTGGGGGAGCACAGCGGCTTGAGATCAAACTGTCTAGAGTTCAGGGACCACCTCTCAGTTGACAGTTCTCCAAGGATTCACCTTATCAGAGAGAGGACACAGGGAAGACTGAACTTTTTAAAAACCACAACCCACACTCAGTGGAATTCAGGGCCTGACTGAAATAAACATGAGCAGTCACCAATGAATCTGCCTGAAGAGGAAGAGGTAAAACTCAGAGGGAAGGTATCATCTAGAGTCATGAACAAATTTGGTGCACAATACTAGGCATTCCTTCAAAAATTATCAGACATGATAAAAATAGATAAGAGTCATTGGAAACAAGGAGAAAAACACACAACAATAACAAACTGGTAGATAATCTGGATAATGCCTTTGGAGAGAGTGAAAACTTTGATGTTAAAGTGATAAATATGTATTAAAATAATCAAAGATATGAATAAAGTTGGTTGAAAATAGAAAATTTTACCAAAACTTATTAGAAAAAAGAAAATAATCAATTAGGAATTTCAGAACTTGAAAATAAATTACCTGAAAATTAGAACCCAAGAATTAAATTAAAACACCAAGAAGACAACACTGGATTAGATGTATATAATAGACAGAGAGATATCATCCAAGTTAAAGCATAAAAAACAAAAAAAATGGAATGTACAGAACAAGGTATTAGAAGAATATGAACATATAAAACATAAATGCTAAATGTAACAGGAGACTCAAAAGAGGAGAAATAAAAAAACGGGTACAGTGACTCATGCCTGTAATCCCAACAATTTGGGAGGCAGAGGCGAGAGAACTGCATGAGCTCAGGGGTTCGAGATCAGCTTGGGCAACTTGGAGAGAACTCATCTATATAATAAATTTTAAAAATTAGCCTGGCATGGTGATGTGCGCCTGTAGTCCCAGCTACTTGGAAGGCTGAGGCAGAAAGATTGCTTGCACCCAGCAGGTCGAGGCTACGGTGGCCGTGAGTGGCCCACTGCACTCTAGCCTGGGTGACAGAGTGAAATTTCAACTCACAAAAAAAAGAAAATGGGCAAAACATTTTGAAGACATCATTGACTGCACATCTATAACTGCAAACACATAAAATATTTTAAATATAATGTTTAAAATTTAAAATAGCATTAAAAACATTAAATATCTAGAAATAAACTTATCAAAGCATGTGTAAGACATGAACCCTGTAAACTATTATTTATTATTGATAGAAATAAAAGAAAAACTAAACAAGTTGAAGACTAAACCAGGACCATAAATTAGAATACTCATTATTGTAAAGATATTAATGCTCCCTGAATTATTTAGAGATTCAAGTCAATCTTAATGTAAATCCCAACATGGGGTGTGTGTGTATGTATGTGTGCGTGTGTAAATTGAAAAGCTCATTCTAACATTTATATGGTAATACAAAGGACTAAGAAGCTCAGGCAGTCTTATAAAAGTGTGCATCTTTTTGGACTTGAACTGAAGTATTTACACATTTCAGGCAAAATCTGGTATAATGTTATAGTACTTAAGAAAGCATGCTGTTGGCAAAAGGATAGCAAAACGGAAAGAACAGAATGAGAATTCAGAAATGGCCTATACTTGTAAGGTCATTTAATTTATGACAAAGATAACATTATAGTACTTTGGGAAGGAGATAAACATTTCAATAAATGGTGCTTAGGAACAAAATGTGCATCACACGTAAAAAAAAGTTCCAGATGAACTCTATATCTAAATGATAAAGGAAAACAGCAACTATTTTAGAAGAAATTATATGGGGACATCTTTATGACCCTGAAGCAAAAAAAAATTGTTTAAACATAATATAAAAAAGTACTAAAAACCTACTGATACTTTGGGTTTATTAAATGAAATTTAAGAACTTTGTTTATGAAAATAAGCCTATAAGAATTCAAAAGAAACCCCAGGAGAGTGAGAAGATATTTGCAAGACTAAAATTTTAAAATCCTCATACCTAGCATATATAAAGAATTCCTGAAGAACGTGATGGTTCACACCTGTAATCCCAGCACTTTGAGAGGCTGAGGCAAGAGAATCACTTGAGGCCAAATGTTCAAGACCAGCCTGGGTGATACAGTAGGACCTCTTGCTGATAAATGAATAAATAAATACATACATGCATAAATAAATAAGACAATATGAAAATAAGCAAAATATTTGAAGAGAAATTTCATTGAATCTAAATGTCAAATTAACATATAAAATGTGCTCAATCATTAAATATCAGCCTAATGCAAATTAAAAGCAAAATAAGGCACTTCAACACACAATGGCTTAGGTGAAGTAGAATAGATAATAATGTCAGTTGCAGGCTGATAATGACTGACATGATAGGAATGTGAGTTATTTATAGGTGTTTGAGAAAACTGTATTTGTTAGAGTTACACTTTGCAATTCAGTGTTTTCACTTCAAGGTACATACTCAATAAAATGTGAACATTACATTTATAAAAAGATATGTATTATAATGTTCATAGCAGCACTATTCATAATAGTCAAAAATTTTAAACTACCAAAAAAAATCTGTTAATAGAATAATGAGTATATATGATATGAAATACACTCATTTAATGATAAACTATATACAACTCTGTGGATGAATCTTGTAAACTTACCAAAATATAATAGGTGCTTTGTATAAATTTAAATATAAATTTATAAACATAAAAGGAAACATAATGAATCTATTTATATAACATTCAAAAACAAACAAAATAAATCTATGCTGTTAGAAGTCAAGATCATGGTCCTCTTTGGATTAAGAATTTACACTTAATACTGTGTTACTCAAATTCAGTGCTGGTGATAAGCACATGTTCACTTTGAGAGTTGTGTACTTTTCTCTATGTATGATCTACTTCAATAAAATTTCACTTCAAAAGGAAGAAACATGGAGCATGGGAAGAGAATTAACTAAGGATAAATTTAGAAAACATTTCAGAGAAAGAACATTGGTTATTAAATAAGTGAATTCATATCTTTTTAAGTGACTCTTATTTTCATACAAGACAGCATTACAACTTTACTGCCTTAGCACATGATCACCTAAAAAAAGTTCATATATTGGTCGATGTACAAACCAAATTTTTTTCCATGCCAATTGAGCAAAAACCCAGCATTCTTAGTATTCAAGTGTTTATCTCCTATGTCACACACATCCCCAGGATTCTGTCTTCCTGCTCAAAACCGCAACCATTATTGTGATAAGTGTTATTGACATAAAACTTCTCACAACAAACTTCTCTGTGCCAGAAGTAAATGCTTTCAGTGTAAAGATTTTTTTTTAAATGTGGAACACAGTATGCATTTCAACTGGGTGCCATGTGTTCCCCTAATGTTCTATGTTACACACAGTTAAAATGGTTCTACCTTAAGATACTGTCATGAATGCTTATACTCATACTGACCATCCATTTAATTATTATATTTTATAGAGTGTCATACTAGTTATCTTTCTAAGTTTATCTTTTAAACAACATAGATTTCTGAAAAGGATTCAAGACTTCAAGGTGTTAGTGGAGATCAGCACTGACCATACCTTGACCACCTTGACCACCAACAGCAGTGGTGACCAATAACCATATAAACCATTCATGGCCATCTTCTTGATTTCCCATGCTTCTGTGTTATTGCTCTACAACTGCCCCACCTCCCACCCATCTCAATATCCCACCAAAGTTCTAAGATCCCCTGTATTATCAAGAAGAAAAACTAATCCACAGCAGCCATTATTGCTTTAGCAGCAGCATGGCCAACAAAATAAATTGAAGCTACAGTGAACACATGCTTCAATCAAGAAAGGGCTGGATTTTTATAGAGGTCTACATTTTCTTGGCTTATAGGAATTGCTACTCATATTCTGGGTCAAAGAATACTCTTACATGTAAGACAAATATAGTTTATGTATTGCCCTTTTCCTGTAACCTCTTTTAAAATCTAAATAGCTCTTAAAAGAATAACATACTCAGTTCTGAATACTTAATATAGGTGTGATTATCAGATCACTTTATTTTATAAAGAAGAGCACCCTAAAACTACAAGGCCACAAAAATGATGTATGGGGCACTTATAAGAGGAAGAGAAATTGAAAAGTGAAAGGATAAGTTGGAAACACACACACTGCCTCCTTCAAATGTATCTCAGAGACTAAGAAAACAAAAACAACAGAAAAACATACATATTGCTGTTCTCTGCTTGTGGCTGCCCCTTGAACATAAGAATACTTCCCATGTGGCACTGAGGTTGACATTAAAACTATAATAAAAAGACACTGAATTCCTTTCTAAGCCAAACACTGACTGTTAGGCCCCAGGAGTTCAGAAAAAAATGAGAAAAAGAGAGGCTTCTTCTGTCTCCATTGAAATAGGAGTTTACAGCAGCCAAAGTCAATTTACCCCATATTTGGCGAAGCAATTTAAAGACTGTATCCAATCCTGCAGCTAGGCTAATCTCAACTTTCATCACTGTCTGCAAACAGATTTGAGAGTTGCCAACGCCTTGATTTCACTGGTCTGAAGGAAGTTCCATAAGCTGAATGTGTGGCTCAGTTTTTTACCTCATTTTTGTTCTTGGGCTAGTAGGTGGATGGGTGACATACACAACACACTACTATGTTTCTACTGGGTGACAGAGTGAGACTCCAACTCAAAAAAAAAAAAAAAGAAATGGGCAGATTTTTTTCTCTTTTCTTAGAGGAGATTTGTGGGAAATAAAACCTTCAATTAAAATCCAAATAAAGGAGGAATAGCAATTCATTACCTGTCCTTTACACTATTAATTATTGATTTATTAATTCATTTATTTTAGATTCATTGAACAGACACTTCTCCAAGAAAGACATACAGGCAGCTGACAAACATATACAAAAAGTTCAACATCACTAAGCATCAGAGAAGTGCAAATCAAAACCACAATGAGATACCACTTCATACTTCACTCAGGATGGCTTGTATTAAAAAGTCAAAAAGCAAACAAACAAACAACAACAACAGATGCTGACAATGGTGCAGAGATGAGGGAACATTCCTAAATCATTGGTGGGAATGCAGGCTAGCTCAATCCTTGGTGGAAAGCAGTTTGGAGATTTCTCAAATACCTAAAAAGAGATCTACCACTTGACCCAGGAATCCTACTACTTGGTATAAGCCCAAAGTTGCACAGATCACTCTACCTTTGCATCTTTTAGTGAGTTAGTCAGCTCTGAGCCTTGGGCTAAGGGATGCACTAAAGACTAAGTGACATCCCAAGGAAAATATTAACTGGTGGGAAGGGGAGAGAAAGTGTGGAAATAGTCTTCAAAGAAAATCAAGGCTGTGTGAAACCAAGCAAAAGCAGTCTTAGAAATACGGTATTTGGGACAGAAAACAATCAGGGTAGGAGATAACATGTAAAAAGAGAAATCTGTGAGAAGACAATTGTGAAGAATTCTGAGAACTGGCCCTTCTAAGACTGATAGAGACGTGTCCATGCGGTGAGAGTGAACTCATGGCTTGCACCAGGGAAAAGGTGTCAAGAAAACTGTTTCACCAGTCCTAATATCCATGACTTTCTCCTCGTAAATTCAAATCTATATCTGGCCCCTGTGGTCCCAGAAGTGCCAATTCTCACTGGAATCGGGATTTCCCATTGTGCTAACCAAGGTCTGACCTTGACTAAGCTCCCACTCTTGCTTCTTTTTTTTTTTAATTGTAGACTAGGTTTTGGCACCTTGCTCAGGCTCCACTTTCTATTATTTGTTGTTAAGTGGGTGAGCAGATCAGAGAGAAGGTGTATCCACTTCTCCAGGGGTGGAGAAGGGGCCAGATGCTTAAGGAACTTGGCCTTGAACCCTCAGGGCTGGAGGCTTATAAGGCTTTCCTTTAGAGTGGCAGGCAAGCAAAGAGAGCTGGCTTCCTAGTGATGATCTGTTTCCTTGTATCTCCTGTGACCAGATAGATGGGAGGGTTGTCTGTCATGAGTGATCAATTACATGGACAAGAAGGGCTGGGCCAGTAGCTGGAAGGCAGATTCTTGGGGGACAAGGATGAAATCTTCATGTTAACATCCATGACCAAGAGGAATGACGCTCATCTGGGGACTGGAAAACTGGTTGCTGTTCTAGTTAATGTTTATTGCTATGCATGAAGTATTGACCTAAATACATGACCAGATCTACTCAGGGTGACCAGAGAAACTTCATGTTGGACACTGTCCTTTCATTTGCCACTCCCTAACTATGACTTTGCAAGTTTTATGCCATGTGAAGACTTTGCCTTCATGAACTCAGATGGGAATGGGCAAAGGCCAACCTGCTGGCCACAGTTTCCACATCACCAAGAAGTCTATGGGATGATATGGGGACCTGGTAGGGTAGGGTAATATGCTTGCTCATGGTGGCACCAAAATGCCTAAATAAGAGGCACTGTTCTAACATCTCCAGGATAAGTCAAAAGGGCCAGCTAGATATGGTGGCTCACACCTGTAATCCCAGAAATTTGGAAGACTGAGGAAGGAAGATTGCCTGAGCCCAGGAGTTTGAGGCCAACCTAGGTAATATAGCAAGACCTTTTCTCTCCAAAAAAATTAAATTAAATTTTTTAAAAAGCCTGGCATAATGGTACGCCCTTATAGCCTGTAGTCTCAGCTACTTGGGAGGTTGAAGCAAAAAAATCACCTGAGCCCAGGAGACAGAGTCTGTAGTGAGCCATGATTGTGCCTCTGCACTCCAGCCTTGGCAACAAAGTGAGACCTTGACTCAAAAAAGCGATGTGGGGCTAAAGAAGACACTTTAATGAGGAGATGGAGCTCTGCACCATACATAGCAATCATAGACACTGGGTTCTCTGCAGTACCCACGTGGAATGCCTCTACCATCACACTTCTCAGAAAACTCATTAGCATTTTAAGGAGTCCTGGAAGCTTCAATCTCCAGGTTAAAACAAAATGTCAACTGACAGTTTAAGGGCATTAAGGCATATCCCTTCCTTTATTTACATGTAAAGCAGAAAGAAGCACCACAGTTCCAAGTTGTAGTGTTCCCAGAGGAAGATGTGACTCCCACTGGGTAATCTTCTCCCTACAGGTACAACCATTGGGTTCAGTCAACTTCTGCCTTCACCAACCAGTTGCTTGGAAAACAGTTTCATTTGGAGTTTGGAATTGTTCTTCAGGTTTGGGGACAATTGGGTGAGATGGCAAGACAGGCTGCAACTGCAGTTAAAGAAAGAGGTCAGGACATCATTTGAGACCTCAAGTGAATCTTTCAGATCTTTTGAACTGACAATGAGGATGGTTCCTTCTCTTGCTGGAAGAGGGAGGAGAGAGAGTTTTCCCATGGGAAGCCTCTAAAGGAGAGTAGAGAAAGGAAAGTTGTGAGTTTCACAGAAGGTGGGAAGGAGCAGGAGCCCTCAGCTTCCCTTTGTTGGGTCTCGATATTCCTCCCTATATGTGCATGGCCCTGCCACCAGGCCATTCTCCAGAGCTCTGGAGGAAGAACTTTAGGAAGGAATTGCATCCCCATCTATCCATGGGTCTGAAGTTGGCAAAATAAATTTTCTCATTCTTCTAGCCTGAATAAGGTTAAAAATCCTCACATAGAACTCTTCCATGAAACAGTTAAAACAAAAGAAAGCATACAAACACTTTTGTTACAAAATTAAGATGGAGTTTAATTAAGATGGTCACCAACTAACCGAAATCTAGTTGCTATGGTCTGAATGTTTGTGTCCCTCCAAAATTGATATATTGAAACCTACCCCTAAGATGTGATGGTATTAAGAAGTAGGGCCTTTGAGAGGTGGCTAACGGGATTTGTGCCCTTATAAAAGAGGAGTGAAGGAGCCTGTCCACCCCTCCCACCTTGTGAAGATGAAGGAAGAAGGTGCCACCTTTGAGACAGGGAGCCCTCACCAGACGTGGAATCTACTCATGTGACAATCTGGAACTTTCCAACCTCCATAACTATAAATAAATTTAATTAATAAACTTTTTATTACTTGTACATTTCCCAGTCTAAGGCATTTTGTTAGAATGGATTAAGACACCAGTCATAGGTGTGACTATTTCTCAACTCTTTGATTGTCTAACCTCTATTTGGATGGGATGCTGAATGACCCCAAGCTCCGCAGACCACCCATGCAAAGTACATTTTAGTTGTCATTTCCACTGACTGTGGTGGGACCCAGACCCTCCCTGAACCTCAACCACTGGTATTATTGTCTGATAATGTAAGTTTCCTGGTCTCCTCTGACTGTGAACAGGATGCGCTTGAAACCTCTGGTACCCTGGAAAAGAAAGTGAATAAGTTAACTGCCCTGCAGAGGGTCTCCCTGTAGCTTTGGAGTATCTCAGATTGTCTTTTAAGTTTTCACTTCCACACTATCGATCTCTTTAACTTCTGCATTTACAATCTCTCCTCCATAAAAATTTTCTCTGTTGGGGTGGCTTTTGGCAGCACATTCACTGGCCTGGCCCTTTTACTTACCTAGTGTTGCAAGCTTATATCCAGGCGTAGGGTCACTGACCTTCATATAGGCTCATCCCTGCAGCCCAAGTGACTCAATCCAAGCCCTCTGTAAATAAAGAGATGCTTCTGATTTCTTGTCGTTGCAAAGCAATGCCTCTGCTTACCCTTCCTTAGCACTCACTGAGCTGCAGTTCTTAGATCTGGAGACCAATATTTACAGAAATTGCTCTCCCTGGGATATACAGAGAATTGAGGCCACCTCAATGGACTCTTTGCTTTGAAGGCCTTGGGGCTGGTATGCAATGAGGAGGTTTGGGGAGGGGAGTGACACAGTGTTGTATTAATCAGATTTCAGACATGGAAGCAGTAGTATCATGAGTTTCATGGAATAAGAGACTTAATAAAATAATTAGACCTTACACAATTGAGGGAGTCCTGGGAAAGTAAAGGCCAAAAAGGGGAGGAGAATGGATGGAAAAGAGAAAAGTTATTAACAACCCATGGTGTGACAGAATGAGTCAGAGCCTTCAGGGAAGACTTCATGGAGAATATGGGAATTCAGCTGAGACTCAGGAAACTATTAGGACAAGGATGAAAAGGAGTCATTAGAGTTCTCAGATTGGTTCTCAACCCTGTCGGTATATTAGAATCACCTGAGGAGATTGTTAACTCCCCTCCCCTCTCAAGTTTCACTCCAAGTCATTTAAATCCAATCTCAAGAGATGGGACCTGGGCCTCAGCATTTTCCAAAGCTCCCCCCGGTGTTGAGAATAACCACTAACTGGGTGAAGTAAGATGAGCAAAGCTCTCATTATTTTAATATGTTATAATAACACTTAGCACCTGTGAAATTTTTTCATACTCTTGGCATTTAACTTGGCATTAGTATATGAAACATACCCTAATTACTTACCAAAAGAAAATCCCAAAAGGCCTTTCCTTGGCCCCAACCTTAAGCAGGAGCATGAACACCTGGGGGCACAATCCCTCCCTCTGCTCCCAAATGCTCACACCTGTGTCTGCCCGCCCACCCACACAGCAAGAGGAATGACAGCTCCCTGCTTAGACCCCCACCCGTAGTTGCTTATGGAGGGCAGGGTAGTGCATGTTTCATGTCATTTTCTCACAACAGACGGTGCAGCAGGCACTGAAGTTTACTCTAAGTTGTATTCACAGAAGTAAGTACAGTGCCCAGTAAATTTTAAGTCCCTGAAAAAAATGAGTGAAGTAAGTTAAGCCAAAGATATCAACTCAGTTCCAGTATCTGGGGGTTGAGATGTCTGTTAGATATCCAAGAAGAAATCAATATAAAAGTTCAGAGAGCCTGTGTAGAGACAGGAATGTGGTGCCTTCAGTATATAGTTGGTCTTTGATAGTATGTATGTATCTATCTATCTGTCTATCTATCTATCTATCTATCTATCTATCTATCTATCTATCTATCTATCTACTGAGTCAGGGTCTCATTCTGTCTCCCAGGTTGAAGTACAGTGGCATGATCATGGCTCAATGCAGCCTCAAACTCCTGGGCCCCAGGTATTCTCCCACCTCAGCCTTCTGAGTAGCTTGGACTACAAATGTGTACCACTAAGCCTGGCTAATTTTTTTTTAATTATTTGTACAGATGAGATTGTGTTATATGGCCCAGATTTGTCTCGAATTCCTGGGCTGAAGGGATCCTTCTGCCTTGGCCTCCCAAAGTGCTGGGATTACAGACATGAGCCACCAAATCTGGTCCAACAGTACTTAAAGCAACAAATGAACAAGACCACCAAAGGAGTGAGTGTACATAGGAAAGTGGCCCAAAGACTGTGCCCTGTGACAGTCCAACAAAAAAGACAGTGCTGATGAATATCTCACGACTTCTCTGACTTCCAAGACTCTAGTTCTCTCCTGGATAGCCAGAGGACACCTTCTTGACCTCTTATGTCTTCACCATCTTCAATGAGTCCTCTTGCCCGTGTTCATGTATAAAATGTATAGGAAATCCTTAGATATCCAGTTCCTCTGCAAGTACCCTCTTTCCTGGCAGAACTCAACCAGGCTGCCAAGCTATACTTCAGACAAGAGCTCAAAATCAGGCAGAAACTTCAACCTGCCACATTACCATATCTTCCCCAGAGAAACAATTCATCTTTGACATTTATGTACAATGTACTGGCAACATAGTCCTTTAATAGACAAGGTACTCCACTGTAAACCAGTTTACTACCTATATTGAGAGTATTGCTATGGTAAATATGAAAACCAAGGCATTCCTCTCTGTAGCAGTTTTAGAAATGTCTGCTGTGCTTTGTGTATGCTTTTCTTATGAACTATTGAACAATCTTCTTCCTGGGGAGGGGAAACTTTGTCTTTCTCATGGCATGTGAATCATTCAATTTAGTGACAGATTCTGTCTGATGTTGTATTTTCTTCTGGTCAGGGACACTATTCTTGTCTCCCCCCAAAAGTATAAGCTTCTTGAAGGCAGGGACAATGGCCTTTATTTTTCATCCATCCATCCTAGCAACTAGACTGTAAATGCCATAAGAGCAAGGACTTTGTTTTGTTCACTGTAAGGTCTTTCTGGGCTGTTTCAGCATTTATGACACTTCTTGAATAGTGACAGATACAAGACAAACATTTGCTGTGTTAAGGTAGTAGCATAAGGAAGTATTTTTACTATTCAGTGTATACAGTTCTCTTGACTTGGTCATTTATATGGATCCATAGTTCTACTCAAAGTCAATCATGGACAAACTTCCCAGCTGAGTATACCTTTGGGAAGGTTCTCCAATTTTCCCCTCTGTACTTTGTCTGAATAGCCGAGTATCTGGTATTTCTGGCATTAAATCTGCTACATAAACATACCCCTCACATTAGGCTGACCTTATCCGACAAAGGCTGACTTTGATTGAGAGACCACTGATCCAGAAAGATACTTTCTGTCTTGCAACCCAGTGAGGACCGCCGCATTTTTTATGGTACTCAGCTTGGTCGAGATTTGGAACGAAAATAATTTACACAGAAGTATGAACAACTAGCAGGTTTCTACTTAATTTCATGAAGTGTCTGTCTTTTCAAAGAAAACTTCTCAGCCCTCCTTCTAAAATTTAAGAGATGGGACCGATCGTAGTAAAGCATTACAAACATTTGGAGCTAGAGATGCTTTTGATTGGAACGGGTCTTCTGTTTTGAGAAAGTTCTTGTTTTGATCCCAGGTGCATAATCAAAGGCAACTCCTTTACCTAATTCTCAAATATTTTATTGAGCCACCCAGCAGTTTTCAAATTTATAATCTTCCTTTTCTTTCTGTGGGATAGGGTGGCACGGGTAAGACAGAGCTACAAGAACTCATTAAATCCACATGTGCCAACATGGTGAGTGGATAATATCTCACACAAGCTGTTTTCATTTATAGAGATTCTATTCAGATTAACTAAATACAAATTTATTTTCTGAAAGCCTTACTAAATTTTGAGTACTTGCCATTATACATTTTCCCCCTTCACAGTGTGTTAACAGTATAGACAGAGATGCTAATATTTATCAATATTGAGAAGTACCAGCATAAAAATTATCACTCTAGATCTTTCCAGTTGTTTTAGGACAGAAAACAGAAGTTACTCTGGGTATCTAGGGTTTTATACAAGAATTAGGGACTTACCCAACTCTTTTTAGAAGAGCTTGAAAGGCAAAGTTTATGAGAGCCAACGCTGAAGACTTCAGCCCAAACTCCCTGGCCAATCATTCAAAAGAGCTTGCCAGAAAGTTCCTTCATTTCACGAGAATCTCTATGAAGCTTCCACCAACAGTCTCAGTCTACAGTTGTAATCTGAGTGCTTCTGAAGAGCTCACCAGAAAACTTCTATGGATGTCACATTTACCCATAGACTTGGTTCCAACTGTTTCCAGAGAATAGTAACGTCTCCTTCTTTTCTGTTTTCCCAGTCATATGCAGGTGGCAAATGCTAAACTAAAGATATATATGAAAGAAGATGCTGAGAAACATAGACTTGGGCTTCTCCACGGCAATGCAGGAGACTTTAGAAGGGTGTGGCATTGATGCCAATTACCATGGATGTCTATATACATTATTAAAGTTGGCAAGCGCTTATGGAGGGTCTTGCCATCAATAAGTTGAATATTTTTTCCATCTCTAGAATCTAAGTTATTCTTATTATCCTTGCCATTGAACAGAATTTGGCAGAAAAAACTTTGAGCTCTGAGCATAGGCCTCAAGAATCCTTGTACCTTCTACTCTTAAATTTCTTGGAACTCAGATATATTCATGTGAAAAAGCCTAGACTAATGTTCTGAATGATAGTAGATATATAGTCTAGTCACCTCCATTTCCCCAGCTAATATAACCTGTCAATAGCCACATGTGGGAGTAAGGCCATTCTAAATCATCTAGCTGTAAATAGACCTTCCAGGTAACAGCAGGCACAAGAGCAAACCTTGCAGAGATCAGTGAATCTGGCCCAGACCAGAAGAATGATCTAACTGATCCATAAATAGTAAAAATCATAACATAAATAAATGTATAAAATAAATTTTTTTAAATGGTTTCATTTTAAGACATTACATTTGGGGTGGCTTGCTCTTCAGTGAAGGTAACTGATATAAAGTCAACCATGTGCTCATAAATCTCAATTGTGCATGCAGAACCTTCTCAAATCCAAACTTGTATAACACACTTCCGTGGAATGATAGAATGCTGCTGAGTATGCCTAGATTTATACCTTTGTGGGTCATATAGTAATGAGTTAAAGATGAGGAGTTCATGTCACACAGCAACTTGGTGTCCCATAATTCAGTACTCATCTCTGTCAGGGCCCTTTGGGAAGCAGAAGCTCCTTTGCAAAAGAACCACAGCTAAGTGCAGAAAACAGCATAGCTGTGCTCCAAATCTCTAAGTATTTGAGCTAAAATACTCCATTTGAGATTACACAGTCTCCCCCATCTTTCAGAGACACTTTGAGCACCATTAGATGTGCTTGATCTTATAGCTCAAAAAGCAGATAACCTTATGCGTGCCACAGAGTCTTATTTTTATCAGGGCCCAGCTCAAAACTAGAAACAGACAAATGGGCCAGCGTAGCATGCACTCATGTAGCATATGGTGAATTCAAAGAGGCCCACAAATGTTGTGCCCCTTCCTTAGAATCAATAGGTACAAGATGAAAAATATGTTCTTCATCTTGGCAGGTAAATTTTAACATGCTCCAGTCCACAGGACACCTAAAAAATTCCTCAAGATAGGTGACATCTGAAAGTGTATGGGCTTTATTTTTCAACTCCTGGCATGCCTACTACTTACCAAGACATCTAGGATATTTTCTGTCATGATCGTCATTTCCAAGCAGCATGATGTAGTTAATGATATGGTTTCACATCATGGTCTGTGTAATAGTGAGGCAATCAAGGTTCTTGTGGGCTAAATTGTGACAGTTAATACAGACTGGATTAAGACTGTGAATGTGTATTTCTATCCATGCCAAGTAAAAGCAAACGATTTATAGAAATTTTTTATTTTTATGTTTTTGCTAGCAGGTATAGAAGATAAAAACAACCACCAGAGCAATAACTGAATACCAAGAAGCAAGAATTTAGTTGGTTTGTTCAAGTTAAAGAACAAAACAAAGCAAACAAAAGCAAGACAAAACAAACAATAACAACAAAAAACTTCATCTGAAATAGTAGCTACGTTTCAAGCTGCTACTTGGTTAAGTTCACAAAATTTTATTTTTATTTTTCAAATTCCATCTGACTTTTAGGCAAGCCAGATAAGCATATTTTATATCTTTAGATTTTCTCCACTAATCCGAAATTCCCTTTAGTACAATATAGTGATTTTGGTATCTATTTTGGTAAGAATAAACTATTACTTGGCCCTTCTTATCATTGTTGCTATTTTTTTCAAAAGCTGAATATTAACATAGAAATTTTTACTATTTTCTAAGTGCGTCTTTCCCAACTTTTTATTCAAGAACTGGGAAAATAGCTACTGTGTTTTGGAAACCACTAAACCCATTTTGAAATAAAACTTAGGCCAAAATTCCATTTATTACTTGATCTTTATAAACTTTAATTTTACTTTTGTAGAATAAGTTGACATCTTTATCTTTTAGAATTAGCATTGATTCAGTAATCCTTTAGAATTATTCATATTCCCAAATGCAGAGTCAGTTTATTAATGACCAAAAGTCAACTTGAGGAAAAGCAGGAGGAAGATTCATGGTGGAAATGTTGGCAGTGGACAAGAGTCCTTCTTCAAGAGGTCACAACTTCTGCTTTACTTAAGAATAAGAATCTTGGAATCTAAGAAGTTAAGTCTGAGAATTGTGTGAGAGACCATGATTTTCTATTATAGTCACTCAACTTCAAGTCAATATAACTTGCTTTACTCTCTGACCTAACACCTGTCATATGTTCCCATACACAAACCCCTACACATTGACAAAATATTGCAGTTCTTCTTGTGTGCATGGAACTTTCTCCCTAATCAGAAGTTATACTTTATCTTATCTTCCTGGGTTTGATCAGGATTGAAGTTTGATTATGGGTCTGGAAACAAAGAAAAATGGTGGATGGGTCTTAAAGAGAATCATAATTTCTTTGCAAGGTGAATGCCTGTGTTGAGATTATTACAAGATGGCCTGGCAGAAAAATAAGCAGTACAGCTTTGCCTGACAAGGGAGTCTGCAGGTTTAGGGTATTTAAGATACTCAGATTCATGGACATCTGGTCAAATTGCTTCTCTAAGATTTTCAAGGAGCCACTCTTTCATGATTAATTTTCTAAGTCTGATATAAGAGGCCTGATGTAACTATACATTCCATTTGAATATAAATCCACCTACTCTCAGGATTATACTTTCAGTTGGATTTTAGAAATATTGGTCCAATGGCTACAAAAAATAAGAAATTATTTCAAGTCAATAATTGAAGTCATAGTCTCTAGTATTTGACCCATTCCTTTGAGTAACTAATTTAAAGCCCTGGTATTGTCTTTCTTTTTCCAAGTTCCGTATTCAGAAATAGGTAGTCCCACACCACATTATTTGTCCTCTTAATTTTTACCATAAATTTCTATAACACTTAGTACTATTTCTGCTCTGCTTTCCAAAGCCTTGCCCTCTATAAAGATATAATTCCAGGAAGTCAGAGGTGACAATGGAAATAAATGTTTTGCTGATGGATGTCATGGCCTATCAGTGACTAATTTCGGGCTGTCATTGAATTTGTCATTGCCTTCCATTATGATCACACCAGAGAGATCTTAGTTTCATCTTTAAAGTTCTGATACGCTAGAACAACTTATAGTTTAAAAACAAACAAGCAAAAACTCTCTTTGTTAGATTTCATTCAAGAAGTAGAAGCCATTCTGTTTCAAGTGTAAAGAGCTTAAGCCTGGAAATAGGGCTTAAATATTGTAAGAAGTTGGAAGCACAGATTGAGGAAGAGTCACCAAAGATCTTACCTGAACAACCTGAATTTAATGTCTCAAAAATTCCTGAGAAGTTTGTACCAAGTCTCTCTGTTCTCAGCAGTGAACCAAGGGGTTTTCTGGAACTCACCAAGAAGTTACTGTAAACCACTTATCTGTCTATGAATCTGACTGCAACTATGTCCAAAGAATAGTGACTTCTTAACCTTTTCCTTGTTTCCAGATGACATACAAATGCCTCTCATTGACAAACTCTAACCTAAAACCCATAAAGAAAAATATTCTGGAAAAAGAATCTCTCACTTCCCCTCTACAATGCAGAAAACACCAAAAATAAGAGTAGTAGTGATATCCGGTTTGCTATGGACAGTTCAGAGTAATGATTTATCACTTTTGTGAGTTAGAAAGTGTATCTTACGCGCGATAGTTTCCACTCACTTTATTTCATCTGCAAATCTTATCCAACCATCCCCACTGAAAATGAGATTTTTTTCTCAGCCACTCTCCCTAGCTATTTTCCTTTCTAATCCAACATTGCAAAAGAGAGACCCATTAAAAAAAATGTCTTCAATCATTCCAGGTGTAGTGAGTATGATAATATTTTAATGAATTTTCAGTTCAGTTCAAAATGAAAAGGCATCCAGAGACTGAAAACAGAAGCTAATATTTGGAACACAGTTCAGTCACATGAGCACCTACATTCAATTTTACTAGACTCAAGAGCTTTTTCTGTTAATATAGAGTTCACCCGGCATGGGGTATAGGTGAAAAGATTAGATTTTCAGCCAAGGTGTTGCCAAGAGTTACAATGAAATAAATTTTCTTTATTCATAATTTTAAACCTAATCCATCTGACATTACTTTAAGATGTCCTTTAATTCTTTTTCCTGGGAGAATATTTATCATGGAATGTAAATAAAACAGAGAAAAAGATTTTCACTTGAGAGATAGCAAAACACAAAAGGACTTGGGGAAATATTCACTTTCTAAAAAATATTTTGCTGTGTATATATAACCTATTCAAGATAACATAAAATGAATACAAACAGCAGAAAAGATTTAGATTTGAGTTTAGCAAATATTTTTCTCATCTGTACCAGCTCTAATAAGTCAGTAGTGGTGGTTGAAAGAGCTGCATTGAGAAAGATTCTGAAGCTAAGACTTAGCTCAGGGAGAAAAGAAAAATGGCTATAATCAATTAGTGATGTCAACCCACAGGCAAAAGAGAAGACGTGGTGGCACTGTGTGTTGACATCTTTTGATTCATGTCATTAAAACCTTGCTATCTCATAGGACTAGCACGTCTTACTAGATGTAGTCATACATTCTTCCTTAAGTTATGATCTTTGCGTCACCCTCAAAAATCACCTAAAGAAAGAGAGCCAAATATTATTATTCACATTGTGCAAAGGTGAGCTCTGAAGCTTAGAAATCTTGGATGGCTTGTTGAAATCTTCACACTCAATAAGCTGGTGAGTGGCAGAACCACACCAGAACATACTTCTCCAAGTCACTCATCCTAGAGACTTTCTAATCGTCCATATAGTATGAGAATAACTGATGTACCTCTTATGGGAAGCAGAAGAGAGGCATGACAGTGACTTTTAAAGTATTATAACTAGTTTCTCCATAGACTAAGAACTAATAAATAAAACTGTTTAACATTGAGAAGGCGAAAATACTAGAGTAACCCCTACCCATTTCCTAAGCCTGTCCTTCAAGGACAACACATTGTTTGACGGGGACACATGTAACTGATGACTGAATGTGTGACTTAGTGACTAAGGGTCTTAGCAAGCTGAGGAGGAGAAGGGATTAATGAGGTGAAAGAGATATAACAATGCTGACCTAATTCCCAGGGATATAATTACCCAATTAACCACTGGAAAGTACTTTGAAAACAAAGTGTGTTATAAATGTTCACTAGCGTTACTACCAAACTAATATTGTATTGCTATCTCATTTCAGGCTATCCAGAGTATTCATGGGGCCTGCCCTATCCTGCTTGTTCACTCCTAGGAGGCAGCATGTTAAAAACTCTAACCAGCTACTTCATCCATCCATTTTTTTTCCCACAAATGCTTCTGCTCTCCTTGAATTCATTATTTTTCATCTTTTATTATGGTCTTAACTTCACACCGTAAACAACCATGAAAAAATGTTGGGTTCAGTTACTGGCATTTCACAAAACGTCATCCAACCATAACCAGTTTCTCTTTCTTTACGGCCAGCTTTCCTCTGTGGCTGTCCTACACAAGCAGAGTAGCCGTGTCATAGGCCAATGACTCTTCAAGAAATGCTACTAATATACTAGTACCTCATAACTCTTCATATTTCTTCAAATAACTCTCCAACCCATTCTCATAAAAACTGTATGAGGAAACAGGGCAGGGTTGATCACTGTGGACGGCTGAGTCAATTGAACAAGAAGCAACTAAGTAACTCAGTTCCAACTCATAGAGAGGAGGAATTAACATACTCAACTCCACAGTTGCAGCACATTAGCACAGTGTCTGACATGTGATAGGCTCTAACTAATATTTGCTGAATGAATAAATTAACAAAATAGTAAAGAAATGAAAGCATGTGTTAGAACTCAGGCCAGTGTTTTTTCTCCTTAGTCATACTGATACCATCTTCTGTATTAGAACAAAGTTCTGACCTGATAAATTACCGCCTAGAGAAACAATACCAGGGTAAGATGAGCCCTTCACCTGCTTCCCCAAAAATCTTCTAAGAGGGCAGGAAATGATGACAACAGAAGGCTCTCTTCCTGTGGGATTGATGGCCTATATCCATAATCCAGAAGGGAGGGAGAATGGGATTCAACATTCTCAAAGAGCATTTACTGAGAGCCAGTGATAACAGTAACTTATGTTTGAAACTGCTTTCCATTTGGAAAGCATTTTTCCTTTTATTAGTCTATTTGATCTTTCTAATAATGCTATGACAAATGTGTCATTACTATCCCACATTCTACAGATGAGGAAAATGAGCTAGAGGGAGGCTAGGCAACTTGTCTAGGGTTATATAGTTCAAAAATGACAGATAAGTTCTGCAAATAAAACCTACCAACTTTGAAATTAGTGTCTCTTCTGCTGCATTGTGTTCTCTTTCAGAAATAGGGCAACTCATCTCTATCATTTCCAGAGAAATGTCAAGGTCTCCATCACCTCTGTCTACAGCTCCCTGAGCTCACGAACTACCACCTAACCCTCTGTAAGCTCCTGACCAAGGGCTTAATTACCTTGTCAACTAGTAGTATGTAGTCTATGAACTTGATTACATTCACTTCTAAGTAAGCATATGTGATTAAGAGTTGATCTGGTAAAATCCTCCTCTTTAGTCATTTATTTTTAGAGGCCAGTATGTCCAGATTTTACCTTCCAAAAACCTGATGCCTGAGTGCCAGCAAATGACTAATGGAGAAATGTAGGAAATTCAGCAGGGGAGGCATTTGAATGCATGGAGGCAAGACTGAGGAACAGTAGACTCCTGTTTGTGAATTACTAACTCAAAGGATAGAATTTTCCAGAAGCTTTTAATAAGGATTTGTTCATTCACTCTTTCCTATAATGAGTGTTTAACTCTACTCAGGTGCTTACAAGATGCTGCAATACAACAATGAATAAGAATGACTGACATCTAAAATTATTCAGTCAGTTCCGAATCCCTGCTTTCAAGAAGTTCACCTATTTCCTATGACTTTTACCTGAGACCAGGTAGACCTTATCCTTTCCAATGCAGGTAAGAGGCACTGGAACAACATGAGTGCCTTTTTCTTTGAGAGTGGTTACTTCATAGACTAGAGGACACCCTAGTTTTTAAACTTTGCCAGTATCTTTCATTGTGTATTGATTTGTGTTTGTTCTATTCTGTTGTGTATTGTTTATAAAGCTTGCTGATCAGAAAGGACCAATACATCTTTTCATTAGTAACACAGACAACTGCTAAAGATCAGGTGAAGTGTGTTAGATCCCTTCTCCTACTCAACTCTCAAGCTTACTGACCATTTGGTTTAGAGAAGAAGTTATGTATATGTGGGGGGTGGGTGAGAAGAATAATTCAGGTTTGAGAATCATTACTGGCTTCTAGCATGTGGAAGTGACTGGAAGCAAACTTAACACACACTTAGGGAAATGTATTATGAAAGAAAACTGTGACTACTTAAGACTTAATACAACCTTTTAGCATCAAACTTGCAGCAGTAGAAAATAGGCCACAAAAGTTTGAGTTCCTAATAAAGGCAATCTCCCTACTTCAGATAGGACCACAGAGAAGACATTCAAGGAGGGGCCTCCAAAAACAGCACATAAAGGAATTTCTCCCAGGGACATAATTGGGGTCTCATCACATAATTGGGGTCTCATTCAGAACTTTCCAATGCCTGGTAACAAAGGTCCTTCTTAGGGACTGCCCAGCAGAATTCCCTAACTGCTGGGGAACTTTGCAGTTGGGAGTTCTTATAGCCGCTATCCAGTACCTACTTTACGGAGTACACTGGGGGTGAGTGGAATAGGTGTATGCATGAGGAGGGGGTGGGAGGGCAGAAAACTTGTCCTTTGAGTTTATTGGTCCTCAGGGCATAGAGAGCCACACAGGGGCCTTCATGGATAGAACTTGCATCACCTGGAGATCCTGAACATTGACCTGGATGTGCTGAATAGATGGATCAGGGTTGTCTCCCAAGAAACTAGGACAAGTATTTCACAAGAGTGACTGGCTATCTGATGCTCAGAGTGAGGGCCCATTCTGAGACTGCTACATGTTCACTTTACCTATTTCTGCTTCTTTCTGTGCACACAGGGAGATTACCCTGTTCAGCCACCCTTGAAATTACAAAGGGCCATGTTCTGAGTTCTGGCCAATGGAAGAGATTGGTGTGCACCACGGTCTAGCCCGGCCTGTCTGTCTTGTGACTCGTTGTTTCCACCAACCATCTAGGAGAGAAGGCCTTTAAAGCACAAAGGGTGGCAAAACCACAAGATCTTACTCGGTAGGAAAGAAGACAACCCACCAGACACTTGGGTGAGAAGAAATGAACTTCTGTTGTACTGTCACTACGATTTTATGACACCACTGTTTTAAGTCTGTGTCACCAAACAATACACACAACTGTGCTGTAGACCCCAGGGGAATGGTTTGAATCTTGTTCCTCTCTGTGATTCTTGCAGATCCAAGTTCCTAATTCAACTATTTTTATAAAATAGAAGATAAAAAATATTTTTTTCAAGAAATATACAAACAAATGAGTACAGAGCAGGCGTCCACGGCTGTATCAGAATGTGGAAGGACCGAATTCTAATTCCTCCAAGCAAACCAAATAGGGAGGACCCCTTAGTTTTTTCATCCGTTAGAGGAGGATAATTCCTGCTTCCTGGGGATGTTATGAGAATGCAATTACACAACATATGCAAAGTACTTAGCAAGATGTTTTGCACGAAATAAACATTTAATAATTGGTAGGTTGTTTTATTATTAGCAGTGAATGCTAACCAAAGTGGCTTTCATGGATACAACAAACCATAACTGAGAACTGAGAGAAAGTGGCTTTCTTGAAAGCAAACTCTGCATCGGATTCCTGTTGTATCTGTCAAATGCTCAAGCATAACCTTACATACATAGTTGCATGTAAAAGTGAACTGCATTTTGTGGAAAGGGTAGGGCAGAGAAGAGGTTATTTGAATAAATTAAGAAAAACACATGAAAGCAAGACTATAGATAATGTTAATAAGTAATTCTATCGATGAAGCATTATTTCTGTTAAATATGGTGTTTGCGGTTTTGAATCTACATTGAGAAAATGTTTATTCTCATGTATGCAAATTCATTTTTTATTAATTGTCACGAACTTGGCATGAAATTGTAAAATGTTAGACTATTGCCTAAATGGAATCTCTTTAGGAACCAGGATATAATAAAACTCATGAAATGACTTTTTTACAAACTTAAAATTATTTGAGGATAGCCCTTTAGAAATTCATTAAACATCTCCGACTTTGGTATATTAAGACATTTGAAAATGGTAAGCCCCTAGGAGACTTCCTTATGGGCATTCAGGTATACTTAAGCAACGAGAGCAGAAGTATTTTTTTTTCCTAGTGTTTTCATGTGATTTGTGTTAAAAACAGAATTCAGTCATGACAGTAGAGAAACAAATGATAGCAATAATCTCTTGGAAATTCAGTCTCACAACTTCATACTAATGCTAAAGTAGTATGGCAATTGATCAGAAAATAGGTTTTGGTTCCAATGCCCTCCATACCTAAGTGTGCATTCATTATCTATGGGATGGAAACCAAGGTGATAGAAAAGATCCAGGGAGAAGTATATGTCACCAAATAGGATTAAATGCCACTGGTTTCAACAAATTCCAGCTCTGCACTACCCTGCCATAAGGCACACTGAACACTTCCAACCCCAACCTCGTTTCTTCTCATGGATGCAGGAGTGACATCTGGCATCTCTGGGTGATGAGGTTGGATTGTCCAGGCATGTATCCAAACCCTTCACATTCTTTGAGGAGAAGATGCTATCACTTCTCTGTGTGGAGGCTTGTTATTACTTCAGGTAACTCATGGAAGAAGAGAGTCGTGGGTAGACCCACATTTCATAAGCAGCCAGGGCAGGGAGGCAGGGTGAATGTTGGGGCAAGGATCCAGGACCAGCAGTACTGGCAAAGGTGCTGATGGAAGGATGATTTTTGTCCTGGCTTAGGGGAGGGTGTGCTGTCAGGAAATCTGGACTCTGAGGCTAAGTGCCAGCATGGCAGGTTCTTTCCCTTGGCCTGACAAGGAGACAAGCGCAGAGTCAATCAGAACTTGTTCTAAGAATGTCCTGAGAACACTGGTCCTGCCCTCTGGGAACTGATCCTGAGGGCAAGTTATCTTGACTGGAGCTTCAGTCTACCTGCACTTGAGGGTATAAATAACCCTAGGAGCAGACAAGCTAGAGGAATTGGCACCCGACCCTCCAGGTGAATGCTGACAGATACCACATACCTCGACAGCCCAAAGATCACATTTCAGAATGTCAGGGGCAAAACAGCCAGAAGGCCCAAGCAGAGTAGTCAGGATCATGAGGGGTCAGTGAACTTGGCCCTGCTAAGCAGAAAACACCCAAGAAGGAAGACACCTTGGGGAAGTGTTCTCTACCTTCTCTGTACTTCCTTTGGAAGCTGAGCAGCCCTTTGCTCATGTATTCATTCATCACACAATGAATGATGTCATCAACTAAGCATATGTTAGTTGTCTCAGAAGGCTAGGCACCAGGGAAATAATAATAACGATAAAAACAAAACAAAAAATGCACAGCTCTGAGCTCTGTCCTCACAGAGCTTACAGTCTTCTGTTGGCAGGAGAATAGAGAAGAAGTTTTTACAACTAAAGAAAAACATGTGATTTGTTGGATGATGACTAGCTCAATGGAGAAAAGTAAAGCAAACATAGAAGATACTAGAGTCAGAGGGCTGCTATCTTACAAAAGACAGTCAGGGAAAGCAGCTCTGAGAAAAGACCATCTGTGAAGAAACCTGAAGGAAATGAGAGCGAGAAGTTCTTCACAGCTGCAGAAAGAAGCTTCCAGGCAGAGGGAGCTGAGTACACACATGTTTGGAGGGACAATTTGTTAGAGTGAGGCCCGTGAGAATTGTGAGAGGTGGGGTCGTGGGGACTGGGTCAAGTATGGCCTAACAGACTGTATATGCTTTTTTGTTTGTTGTTTGTTTGATTGCTTATTTGTGAGTGATATAAAAAAATGCTTTCAGCAAAAGTGTGGCATGATATACCGTATGCACCTGGAGCCCCAGCTTCTCAGGAGGCTGAGGTAGGAGGACTACCTGGGTCCAGGAGAATCGAGGTTGCAGTGAGCCATGATCATGCCACTGCACTCCAGCCTGGGTGGCAGAGTGAGACCATGACTCATAAGTAAATAAATAAATAAATACACAAATGTACCAAAACAAAGGTATGGCATTATAGGGCTTGATTTGGGGGAGTTTTTTTTTTTTGGTTTGTTTGTTTTTTAAGATGTGGAGTACAATTCAGGGTTAGGTACGTAAGTGGCCATCATACAGGTAGTTTGGTATTCTTTTTTTTTTTTTATTGTGAAGTTGTGGGGTACAGTTAAGGGTTAGGTATACAATTGCGTTTCATTCAGGCACCCTGTTGATATGGGATGGTTCCCCGTACCCAGACAGATATTTGCTACTGTTAATCCCATCTCCCTCCCCCCACCATAGTTTCCCAGTACGGTCAGTCATTTTCGTAAGTATTGCATTGGATGTTTAAGGTTCATTATATGAGTGAGAACATGTGATACTCAGATCTTTGTTTCTGTGAGAGGTCACTCAGTATTATAGACTCTAGTTCCATCCAGGTTGCTGCGAAATTCATGATTTTGTTCTTTTTTATGGCTGCGTAGTATTCCATCGTGTATATGTACCACATTTTTTTAATCCAGTCCTCTTTTGACGGGCAGCATGGCTGTTTTCAGGTTCTTGCTATTGTGAACAATGCTGCGATAAACATGCATGTGCAGGTATCTTTTTTATAGAGTGATTTGTGTTCTTCAGGACATATTCCCAGTAGGGGGATTGTGGGGTCATATGGGAGGTTGGTATTTAGAGCTTTTAAGAATCGCCACACTGCTTTCCACAGAGGTTGCACTAGTTTACACTCCCACCAACAGTGTAGAAGTGTTCCCTTTTCACCACACCCTCTCCAGCAGCTGTTATTTTTTGAGTTGTTGATAATTGCCATTCTGACTGGGGTTAGGTGGTATCTCAGTGTGGTTTTGATTTGCATCTCCCTGATGATTAGTGAGGTTGAGCATTTCTTCATGTGTTTGTTGGCTGCTCGGATGTTTTCCTTTGTGAAGTGTCTGTTCATATCTTTTGCCCGTTTTATAATGGGGTTGTTTGTTTTTATCTTTTCAGCATGCTTGAGTTCCTTGTAGATCCAGGATGTTAAGCCTTTGTCGGACCTGGAGTTGGCAAATACTTTTTCCAAGTCTGTAGGCTGTCTCCCTGTTCTCTTGGTGGTTTCTTTGGCTTTGCTGAAGCTTGTCAGTTTAATAAGGTCCCACTTGTCTATTTTCTCTCTTATGAGCTGTGGGTTTTGGGTTTTGTTCAGGAATTGGATGCCAGTTCCGATTTCCATGAGGGTTTTTCCTTCATTTTCTCAGGTTCTTATGGTTTGAGGTTTTACATTTAGATCTCTGATCCATTTGGAATTAACCTTTGTGCATGGGGATAGATAGGGGTCCTGTTTCAAACTTCTGCATGTGGTCAGCCAGTTTTCCCAGCACCATTTACTGAATAGGTTCTCCTCTCCCCAGTGGTAGGTGGTGGAGGCTTTGTCAAAGATGAGTTGGTTGAGAAATTGAGGTTTTGCTTCTGGAATCTCAATTCTATTCCATTGATCTATATGCCTGTTCCTGTACCAATACCAAGCTGTTTTGATGATTTTAGCTTTATAGTAAAGTTTGAAGTCTGGTAGTGTGATACCACCTGCTTTGTTTTTTTTTTGCTGAGGATTGTTCTGGCTATTCTTGGACGTTTGTGTTTCCATATGAATTCCTGTGTTGTCTTTTCTAGGTCTGAGAAGAATGTTGTTGGTAATTTGATGGGTATTGCATTGAATTTGTAGATTGCCTTAGGTAAGATGGACATCTTCACAATGTTGATTCTTCCGATCCATGAGCATGGGATATTTTTCCACTTGTTTGTGTCAACTTTGATTTCTTTGAGCAGTGTTTTGTAGTTTTCCATGTAAAGGTCTTTCACGTCTCTGGTTAGGAAGATGCCAAGGTATTTCAATTTTTTTGTGGCTATTGTGAATGGAATTGTGTTTTTTATTTGGGTTTCTGTTTGTTTATTATTGGTATAGAGAAATGCGATTGTCTTTTGTACATTTATTTTGTATCCTGAGACTTTGCCAAAGGCCTTTATCAGTGTAAGGAGGTTTTTGACAGATTCTCTTGGGTTTTCAAGGTATACAATCATGTTGTCTGCAAAGAGAGATAACTTGACTTCCTCTTTTCCTATTTGAATACCCCTGATTGCCTTCTCTTCTCTGATTGCTCGAGCCAGGACTTCCAATACTATGTTGAACAGGAGGGGTGAGAGTGGGCATCCTTGTCTAGTTCCAGTTTTCAGGGGAAATGGTTCTAATTTTTGTCCATTTAGGAGTATGCTTGCTGTGGGTTTCTCGTAGATGGCTTTTACTATTTTGAGGTATGTTCCCCGTATGCCTAGATGTTCAAGAGTTTTTATCAAGAAGGGGTGCTGGATTTTATCAAAAGCTTTTTCTGTATCTAATGATATAATCATGTGGTTTTTGTTTTGACATCTGTTGATATATTTAATAACATTTATGGTTTTACGAATGTTGAACCAGCCTTGCATCCCAGGAATGAAGTCTACTTGGTCATGATGGATGATTTTTGAGATGTATTGCTGAATCCGGTTTGCTAGGATCTTGTTGAGAATTGTAGCATCTATGTTCATCAAATATATTGGCCTGTAGTTCTCTTTCTTGGCTGGATCTTTACCTGGCTTGGGTATCAATGTGATGTTGGCTTCATAAAATGATTTGGGGAGCGTTCCATCTTTTTCAATCGCCTGGAATATCTTCAGTAGGATTGGTATCAGCTTCTCCTTAAATGTCTTGTAGAATTCTGCTGGAAAGCCATCTGGTCCAGGGCTTTTTTTTGTAGGAAGTTTTCTTATTACGTAGTCGATTTCCTTGATTGTTATTGGTTTATTTAGGGTCTCAATTTCTTCTTGTTCCAACTTAGGTAGGTTGTGTGATGTCAGAAAGTCCTCCATTTCCTTAAGGTTTTCAAGTTTGTTTCCATACAAGTGTAGGTAGTAGTCTCTAATGATCTTTTGTATTTCTTCAGGGTCAGATGTGACTTCATCTTTTGTGTTTCTGATTGTGCTTATTTGGTTTTTTTCTCGTTTTTTTCTTGGTCACTCTAGCTAGGGGACCATCGATCTTGTTTATTCTTTCGAAGAACCAGCTTTTTGTTTCATTGATTTTTTCTATTATCTTTTTGTCTTCTATGTCCTGGATTTGGGCTTTTATTTTGGTGATCTGGATTCTTCTGCTGAAATTAGGGTTTTTGTGGTCTTGCTTTTCCAGCTTCTTTAGGTGGCTTGTTAGGTTGTTAATTTCTGTTCCTTCCATTTTCCTCATGTGTGTTTGTAGGGATATAAATTCCCCTCTTATTACAGCTTTTAAGGCATCCCAGAGATTTTGGTAAGATGTTTCTTCATTTTCATTTGTTTCCAGGTATCTTTTGATCTCTGTTTTGATGTCATCATTGACCCAGGAGTTATTTAGCATCATGCTGTTTAGTGTCCATGTCTTTGTGGGTTTTGGGGGACTTTGTTGGTGTCAATGTTTATTTTTATTCCACTGTGGTCTAAGAAGGTGCACGGTAGAATTTCAGTCCTTTTAAATTTGCTTATACTGGATTTGTGTCCAATTATGTGGTTGATCTTAGAATATGTTCCATGTGGTGATGAGTAGAATGTGTATTCTGTGGTCTTTGGATGAAGTGTTCTATAGGTATCAATTAAGTCCATTTGGTCCAGAGTCTCATTGAGGTTCCGGATCTCCTTGCTGATTTTTTGACCTGATGATCTGTCTAAGGTTTTGAGTGGTGTATTAAAGTCCCCAGTTATTATGGTGTTAGAATCAATGTCTTTCTTTAGTTTTCCTAGAAGTTGCTTTATGAATGTTGGCGCACCTATGTTGGGTGCATATATGTTTAGGATAGATATTTCTTGTTGATGGAGTGAACCTTTTATCATTATGCAGTGGCCCTCTGTATCTTTTTTAATTTTTGATAGCTTAAATGGGATTTTGTCTGAAATTAGGATCGTGACTCCTCCTTTCTTTTGTGTTCCATTCGCCTGAAAATTTGTGTCCCATCCTCTTACTTTGAGTCTGTGTATGTCCTTTCTAGTGAGATGGGTCTCTTGAAGGCAGTATATTGTTGCCTGGTGATATTTTATCCATTTTGTCATTCTATGTCTTTTCAGTGGTGCGTTTAGTCCATTCACATTCAGACTAATTATTGAAATGTGAGAGTTCGTCCCTATCATGGAGTTCTTATTGAGTTGTTGTTCTTCCACTTGGTTTTTTCTTTTTTCTTTCTTTCTTTTTTTTTTTTGTCTTTCTTTTGGTTTGGGGGTTGGTTCGTGTATATTTTATTCTTTTACCTGTACTCTTGTGAAGAATGTTGTTCTTTTTTCCTTTTCTTCTGTGTTTAGTACTTTCTTAAGTGTTTCATGTAAAGATGGTTTGGTGGCAGCATAAGTTCTTAGGGATTGGATATCTGGGAAAGATTTTAATTCTCCCTCACTGATGAAGCTTAGCTTGACCAGGTAGGTTATTCTTCGTTGAAATTGTTTATCTTTTAGGACTTTGAAGATAGGGCTCCGAGCTCTCCTAGCCTGCAGGGTTTCTGCAGATAAATCTGCTGCTATTTTGATTGGTCTTCCATGGTAGGTGATCTGGCCTTTTTCTCTTGCTGCCTTTAGGATTTTTTCTTTTGTGCCTACTTTATTTAGGCGAATTATTATGTGTCTAGGAGTTGGTCTTCTCATTTGTTGTCTTGTGGGGGTTCTCTGAATCTCTTGTGTTTGAATTTTTGCATCACTGATTAGATAAGGGAAGTTTTCTTGAATGATCTCATGGAAAGTTTGTTCCAATGTGGTCTCTGTTTCTCTTTCTGCCTCAGGGTGTCCGATTATTCTTAGGTTAGGCCTCTTGAGGTAGTCACTCATCTCTTGAAGGTTTTGTTCTATCTTTTTGAGCTTCTTTTCTATGTTTTTAAGAGTTTGGGTTATTTCTATATTTTGGTCCTCAAGCTCTGAGATTCTTTCTTCTGCTTGGGTAATTCTGCTTGGGTAATTCTGCTTTCCATGCTTATCAATTTGTTATTTATTTCATTCACAGTATTGTTTATTACTGTTATCTCAGATATCAGCTCCTTCCTAGTTTCTTCTTGTGTTTCCTCAATTCTTTTTAATCTCTCCATTATTGTTTTGATATCTACATTTGCATTTTGAGACCCTTCATTCTGGGGACTTTTCATTGTTTGCATTCCAAAGTCAGTTTTCTCAATGTCTGCTCTCCCAGGCGTCTGGGAGAGACCCATACTCTTCTTTTGGGTTTTCTTCATTTCTGTAGATTTTTCTCCCTCGCCCCTTTCCCTCCCCCCTTCAATTCTATTTTTGAGGGAAGGTGGGGTTGCTTTTATTTCTCTTCTGCAATGACCTGTTCTTCCTTTTGAGGGTCTTCTGGCTTTGTTCACTTTTCCCTCTAATTTACAGTCTGTCTATTCAGCAGTATGCAGCCTTGGTCCATTCAGAGAATCTCACCGGTTCACCTATGCCATTGCCATCTTGCCCCATCTCTAGTTTGGTATTCTTATTGATGTTATGTGCTCCCCCTCACCTCCCCTGGCAATGTCCCACTACTGCCAAACCTTTTCTTATAGTAATATGATATATGTTCAGGGCCTACTTATGAGTGAGTACACATAGTACTCAGATCTTTGTTTCTGTGCTAAATCACCAGGTATTATAGACTCTAAATCCACCCAAGTTGCTGCAAAGTTCATAATTTTGTTTTATTTTGTGGCTGCATACTATTCCATCATGTAAATGTACTGCATTTCTTTATCCAGTCCACTTTAAATGGACAGCACAGTTGGTTCCATGTTTTTGCTGTTGTGAATAATACTGCAATAAACATGCATGTGCAGGTATCTTTTTGACTTCAGTTTTAAGAGCAGCAAATTAGTGACTGTGCTGAGAATACATTCTATGGTGTGTCTTATTCCATGTGCATTGCTTTATAGGAATGCCAGAAGCCAGATAATTTATGAAGAAAAGAGGTTTATTTGGCTCAGGGTTTTGCAGACTGTACGAGAAACCTGGTTCCAGCAGCTGCTTTTGATGATAGTCTCAGAAAGCTTCCACTTGTGGAGGAAGGCTAAAGGGAGCAGGCAACACTTGGAGAGAGAGGAAGCATGGGAGAGGGGAAGAGGAGCCACGCATCTTTCAACAGCCGGCTCAGAATGAGAACTCACTCATGACAGCAGGAGAGGTATGAGGAGAGATCCACCCCAAGACCCAAACACCTCCCACCGGGCCCCATCTCCAACACTGGGAATCACAGTTCAACATGAAATTTGGAGAGGACAAACACTCAAACTGTATCGGGATGAGGGCAGTTACAAGTAAACCTTGGGAAATGCTGTGACCCACTGGGTACCAGGTCCACTATCAGGGGAGAGAGTCCTCACTGCAAGCCCAAATCTCTTCTGCATGCAATTTACTTATGTAGTAAATCCTCACATGGCTCCTGCAACTCTAAAATAAAAATTATTAATTTACAAAGAAAAAGGGCTTGAAATAAATATATGCTAAAATATTAATAAAGATAAAAAGGAAAGAAAATGCTCTCTCAGAAACCCAAGGATGAGTAGTACACCATGCAGGTGATGCTCTGAGTCCTGTCCCCAAGTCCTTTGCAGAAGTGCAGTCACAGCTGTGACAGACAGCCTTCCATCAGCCTTTCCTTCCAAACACACTCAGTTCTCTGCTTCACTGCCTGAGGATTTTCCTCCAGAGCTCAGGTCACACCCAGGGTAGTTTAAAATTACCAACTCCTGCCCAGCACTGCACAGTGGCTCATGACTGTAATCTCAGCACTCCAAGAGGCTGAGGTGGGAGCACTGCTTGAGTCCAGGAGTTAGAGACCAGCCTAGGCAACATAGGAAGACACACCATCCACCCCACACCTTTCCCTTCCAACCTCTCCCTTTCCCTCTCCATACCCCTCCTTCCCCAATTCTTTCTATTCCTCTCCCTCTCCATCCCTCAGTGGGACAGTTATAAGGCTCATTCCTGGAGCCCACAGCTGCACACAGCGCAGCCTGCTTATTAACACATGTTTAACAAGCATCCTCCCTTTCTGGACTTTCTGCTTCCTGGGATCACCTTCCAAACCAGTCACAAGGCTTCCACTTCATATCTCTGTCTGATTTCAGAGGGATCCAAATGCCGGTGTCAGGTGAAAGGGGACAGTGGCTTAAACAAGGGCAGTAGCTGAGATGAAAAGCAGTCAGATTATTTTGAAGTTGAATAAATAATATCCATGTGCTGTAGAAACATAAAAAAACTAAAGAAAAAAATCATCTACAATCCTACATTTAGAGGTAGATTCTGTTAGCCTTCTGGTATATATTTTTTTTCTGAAAGTTGATATTACTTGGGTATGTTTGCACATGTGCATGTGTATAACTTTTATGTTAAAAATTATATTGAACAAACTATATTGTAACTAATTTTTTACTTCACGTATGATAAACATCTTATTTTCAGTAAACTCAGTAAGTATACATCTACATTCAGATTCTTGAAGGTGCACTCTATTCAGCACAGTCTACTCCACATAGCATAAATTTTAAATCAATTCTCCACTGTGGAATATTTAGTCTATTTCCAATTTCTCAATACTATCAACAACACTTCAATGAACACCCTTGTACAAACAACTTTGAACACTTGTCTGATTATTTCTTTAGGATAAATTCTTAAAAATGAGACTTCTCTGTCAAAGCATATTTACAATGTTAAGTACTTTACATATTGCCAAACACTCTGCCACAAGCTTTTACTCATTTATATTCCTATGAGAGTATGTGTTTCCCCTTAATCATGAACCACATTCTAATGTTCTTTTGGAGAGAGAGAGAGAGAGAGAAAGAGAGAGAGGAGAGGAGAGAGGAATTCTGGCACACACCACAATCTTTCTATACTATGTTTCTATTAGGCTTAATTATTTGATTTTAATTTAATTTGATGCTTAATTTTTAGAACTAGCTGATTTATTAGCATTTAATTAATTGAATAATTCCATGTCTATTAATGAAGATTCTAATGTACAAACTATTTTTAAAAGAATATCTTTTTTTCCTTAGAAAATAAAACAGAAAAATATTAACCACCAGAAATTCTGTACCTTTTTCTCACTGGAATCCACTTTCCCGGTTCCCAGTTTTCTATTATAAAATAAATAACACATTTTGCAGAGAAATAAAGTAAACCAAGGTGGCTTTCATAATTTTGAACCACAACAACAGTTTTCCAACAAGGTATTTTGTTAAATTCTATAAATCCTGATCTCAAAAACATCAGGTACTATCTTTGTTTTCATCTTTGCCAATATATTCAAGGAAAAAAACCACTAGCATTTCATGTTGTTTTAATTCACATTTCTGTAATTACTAATGAAGATAAAATACATATAAAATAGATATGCATACATAAATATATAATGTGTATGTGTACACACACAAACCATACTTTGTTTTGCTGTTTTTATTTATTTATTTATTTTTGCCCTATTTCCTTTATTGGAGTATCTGTCTTTTTAAAAACAAATTTGAAATATATTTTTTATAAAGATATTAACTGTTTTGTAATGAAAGGAAAAATAAAAATGATATTCTAAAAATTATGAAATTGAATAAATAGTTGTTTTATAAATGATTACCACATATTATCATTTACCTTAACTCCCCTACAGAACATTTTAATTGCTCATGGTTAAATTGATTATATTTCTAATCCCTAAAAAGCTCTACCTTTGGTGTTATGCTGAGAAGGGATTTCTCAACCCTGAATTTTCTTCTAGTTGGCTTATGGAGTTATTATTCGGCATTTGGATTTCTAATCCATATGGAGTTTGTTTCCATATGACATCTAAGATTTGGAGTTTTATCATTATGTATTGTCCTAAATTGACAGCCACCTATTCAATACCATGCACTGAATTATCACAACATAATCTCACCTTTTAAAAAAGTATTTATACACTGTGTGCCAGACATTCTAAATACATTCACACACATTAACTGATCCCTGGATTCCAAAGTATACTTTCACCATGGAGTAAATTATTTTATGTCTTGGGTCTATTTCTGCTCTGAATTTTATCTTTTTTTCCTTTTGAATTGGAGTCTCACTCTATCACCCAGGTGGGAATGCAGTGGCACACTCATGGTCACCACAGCCTTAACCTGCTGGGTTCAGGCAATCCTTCAGTCTCAGGTTACCAAGTAGCTGGAAACACAGGTGTGCACCACCTCATCCGGCTACCTTTCTTGTTTATTGTAGAGACACTGTCTTGCCAAGTTGCCCAGGCTGGACTCGAACCCCGGGACTTAGGTAATCCTCTAGCCTTGGCCTCTCCAAATGCTAGGATGACATGATTGAGCCACCGGCGCAGCCTTGACTTCGTTCTTTAAAGCAGATATCTCTCAGGCAACTAGAAAGGGCTTCCATCCTCTGATTTCAACAGGGTGAGAGATCTGTGCCAGGAAGGAGACATTTTAAAGCTTTTTAAGGCTAGTTTTCTCACTCTCTACTTTGTATCTTTTGTTTTTGTTCATAATTGACAAGGTGTCTTGCTTGACATATTTTAGTTTGGTTTTTTCTTCTCCCTATAAAAGTGATACGTATTACTAAGGAAAACACACAAAATCTTTTAAAAAACCAGAAGACAGGTATAACTACACCACTTTTGACTTTGTGGAAGCTGTTTGCTAACTTTTAGTGGGGAGAGAGTGCTGTTTTGTACACTTGTGGTTATAACATACATATGATTTTAATCTTTTTATATAACATTATAATATTATGTCTGATATGTTTTCAAAATGAGCATAAACGCTTTAAGATGAATACTACTTTTCTAATGGAAGTACTGTAATTAGTTTTTCATTATCCTAATGAAAATTTTAGTTGTTAAATTTTTTTGTAGCTATGTTGTGCTACAGTAAACATCCTTGTGCATTTAAAATTATCTCTTTGGCATATGTTTCCTGAAGTGGCTATATAGGGCCCATTCCATGGATTTCTTAAGAATACATACTATAAAGTTGTTCAAAGTATGGTACCAAGATACACTCTCTCCAACTATGTGTGAGCCTTCATCACAACGCTGTGACAATATTATGAATGATCGTCTCGCCTTAAATTATATCATACTCCAGCAAGGCCAGTTACAGGCTCTCTGGTCTTTGCCCGAAAATCCCACCTGTGATTCCAGCCATTTATTTCACAGTTTCAAAGACTCTATCCTGACTGTACAGACGACCAATCCCTGATGTGAGGCTTAAGGGAAAAGTCTGTCTCTGTACGCCAGTGGTTTCTGGCAAAAGTGCAAGAATGACTGGCACCAGATTTCTGATCAAGCAAGCAGGGCTTCACAGTAAAGGATCCAGATGCTGTTAGGTCTTGGCAGTCATGTTGAAGGAAGATTGCCTCCCAGAATCTAAGGAACAAGACTGGGAAAGTTGAGACAAGTCTACAAGGTTGAGCTGCTTTTTATGGAAGAGGACTATTTGTAGAGAAAAATCAGAATCCTGGGCAGGATAGCAGTACAACATTCAAAAAAGAAGCATGACCATGGTGTTGATCAATATGGATGAGTAGTGAGCTGGCAATTTCCAGTGCTAGGACAGGGTGTCAGGGCATTGAGTCTCTCTGCAACAAAGAGGCTTATATTGGGTTCTGAGGAAACTTAATTTAAAATTCCACCAGTCAAGGCCATTCCTGTAGTTCTTCCTTCCATCATATTTGCTTTGGGAACTTATATGGGGCTAGACCCACAAGTGAAAAAGCAGAAGTGAACCCAGCTCTGAAAAACTAAGAGATACTGCCTCAGAAAAGAAGAGGCAAGAAATTGCAAATCAGGCTTAGTTTTTAACTGAATATGGTACATTGTATTCAAAATGCCTTCTAGAAATCTCTGCAAATTGGCAAAAGTTCTCAGTAGAGAACCTGAGCCTTGTCTCCACTAGCTACTTCAGTGACCTTGGACAGATTCCTTGGACTCTGACAAATGTCTTCTATTCTTGAGTCAGAGTAATATCCTAGAGCACTCATTTGAAGACAATGTAAAAATAGATCATGGTACAGTCCCAAAAGTGAATACGACTTCACAAAATGCAACTGCAAAAATGAATGGACAATATCCTAGAGCACTCATTTGAAGACAATGTAAAAACAGATTATTGTACAGTCCCAAAATTGAATACGACTACACAAAATACAACTGTAAAAATGAATGGACTACAGCCACACGTCAAATGATTAAAATAAAACTAGCATACTGTCAAAATAACATTGAAGAATCTTAACAGTGTAACATTGAGTGGAAAAAATTTTCAAGAGATTACATGTGGAATGATACTCTTTTTAAATGAAATTCAAAATCAAATACAATGGAAAATGTATCCTAAGCAATACACAATGTTAGATACACACACACACACACACACACACACACACACACACACACACACGATATTTTTAAAGGAAGGGGTTTTTGCCCTGAGTTTTATCTCACTGAGGCAATATTTTTCAGGATGGGGGACACATACACTAGTGATCAAGAAACATTTCTAGATTTGTGAATCATCCCTAGTAATAACTATATCACAGTATTATACAGATTATTTCCAAGACTTAATTTTCTCAGGGCTATTTTTCTCAATGTAGAACGTTTTCATGAGGGATTCAGGTCTTATGTTATCTTTAAGCAAGTATTCTGTATATTTCAGGAATATTTCTGCTTTCTCGCCTTTCTACTCTGAATTCTATACAGGGGTTCCATTTTTGAGCACCCGGTTGAAGTCCCATTGTAGATCTGTCACTCCTGAAGCCCAGCTGAAGTTCCATCAATCCCAGCCAATTGTGATCACCTTTTTCTACAAATGCCTACGGAATTAGTCACCTGTGCTACACAATCTGGCATTTTGTTTTAGTATTGTTCTCTTACTCTTGCATAAGGAAGAAAGTTTGGACCCTAGTTTGATGGAAAGTGCTGAACACACAGAATATACTCAGTAGAGCATCTGAATTCTAATAAATAAAATTATTTAGATTCAGTGACTATCCTACCTGCCAGTTTAGTTCTTTGGGAACTGTAGAATCTATACAAATGTAATGCATTATTTAAAATATTAATATTAACTGAAATTTAATTCTGGACAAGCAGTCATTAACAACTCATTCTAATTAGCAAATAGTGACAAAGTAGATTGGGTCACCAAGTGGACGGTCTGGAACACCCTTGGAATTCAGGAGGCATGGACTTAACATATTGGAGTCACATTGAATCCCTGGGATCCTCTGGGAGATCTGGCCTCTGGACCCTGCCCGGCATGTCCTGGGGAAGAATCACTCCCTTGCCTTTTGGCAGGGTATGGCCGAGCATGTCTTTAGCTGTGAATGTTCATTATTTCTATTTGTACCTGAGCCTATATTTATGGATAATCTATTGAAGGAGGAAATATGGCTCAGGTGAGTGGGAATGACAGGGCTGTATTTAATGGCTACAGCAAATAACCTTCTAACAGTTGAAAGAGTGTCATATCTCACGGTTATGATGTCTTCAAAAGGTGATATTTCTGGCTGTGTCATCATAGCTGTGAAAAGCATTTTCTCAGCATCTAAGAAAAATGGGCAGGCCGTGGGGTGATGGAGTTGCACTCAAGACAGGCTGGTATAAATCACACCAGTCCAGCCTCAACTTTTGTCTACAGTTAAGGAAAGGCATCTGGGGCTGGGAGTAGGGTAGGTAGGAAAGATATAGACTTCTCAGCTTTTGAGGTGGGTGTTTCAGGACTTTGCAACAGGATCCTAGCCTTTGGAAAAGAGCTTAGGGGAGCTGGTTTTCTGGGGTGGTCCCCACTCCCTTCCCACAGAGCTCTGTTTTTCCAACTCCTTGTTCCAGGTCTATCACCTTCTTCCACCTGCCAATCTTATGAAAGTGCATTATGGTTCCAGCCCACTTAAAATGTGAACTGAATTTCTCCTGATGTTCTTGGAATTATGCTGAGTGTTATGAGGGCACAGGAATCATAACTCAGAATCCTGACCCTTTGCCTCAGGTGATATTTCCTCCAGAAACACAAATTATACAGAGGCACATGCTTTACTTACACTATAACCTTTGCACAGATACTCACTGCATAATGGCACTGTGAATTTATTTTCCCTGTTTTAGTGTGAAAAGTTGACTCAGAGTTGTAGCATAATATGAGATTTACTTAGGTCTCTTGGTTCGCCCTCCCACCTCTGCCAAGGCAGTTACTGTAAATGTATTTTCCTTCTTTCTACCTTGCTACTATCAAGACCTAACTCAAATCATACCTCCTTCATGAATCTGGTCTATGTTACCCTCTATCTTCTTTTGTTTTTTTAACACTTTTTGCCCATGATATCTTAGCATGATCTATTCTTTAAGTTTTGACCCATATTTTAGCACCAAATTGATAATACCAAAAGTGTGTCATATGAGTTTATCTCTGAAAATATTTCAAAGCAAGGGAGTACTGTACATTTTTTGGTACCTCGTGGTATTTAGCTCTGATTGGGTTCAGGAAAACTCTCTTGGTTGGTAAGATTTGATTTCTGACTGGAACCCTAAGTTTTCCACATTCTTAAACACATTCTGAATCTAATTAACCCTCATTGTAATAGCTAGTAATATATCAACACAAAGTAAAAAAGGTTTTATTCTTACCATTTACCACAAACAGGGAAACTGAGGCTCAGGATAATGTTCCTTATCTAAGGTCATATATAGGAATGTATTTCTTGGACACAAATTTTTTTCTCATAAACATACACAACATTATCATAGGAATAAGAAAAAGAACATGGATGATGTCATGCTGTTAATTTTTAAATTACTTTATCACTTGTATGTATATCACAGAGGAAAAGTTTCAACCACAGGAAAAAGTACGGCTCAAGACAGTGTCCAGCATATAGAAAGCACTCAGTAGATGTTTCCTATTGCTTGTCACACATTGTTATTGTATTATACACATATTATATTAGAATCACCTAGGAAGTATTTTTCTTCAAAATCCACAACATTTTCCTACAAGAACATATTTGAGTAAGTCAGAGATGAGGGAAAGGCATGGATATGTATAAAAATACTTTGAATAGGTCCCCAGATGATTCTGTGCTGCTCTGCCCACCAGCCCTCTGCCTTCCCCCAATACACACAGACAACCCCCACCATCAATTCAAGAACCCCAAAGAACCTGGATCAATCAGAGTTGGCCCTTTCTATCTGTAAGTTTTACTGAAACCATGGATGGAAACCCATCAATACAAAGATTCCACGACTATACCATCTGAAGAAGAGACTTGAGCATCTGAGAATTTTGGTATCCACAGGGAGTTCTGAAAGCAATACCCCATGGATACAGAGGGCTGGCTGTCCTCTGTCCTTGAAGTGGAATTTAACCAACACACATAATTTGACTCATTATATTTTTACTAGTGTGATGATGATGATAATTATAAAAGTGACTGAGTGACCGGTCATTTTCCAAGATAAACACACTTCTTGGATCTGGTCCTGCAATTTCTTTGGTTGGTAGCCACAGCAGTGGCATGACTATGTGCAGAGTGACTGGGGCACTCCATATACTGAAGAAGGGATGGTGACTCAAAGAACATAACTACCTATATCATCCACAAAATATGTGATGCAGACGAGGCACAGACAGTTTGATAGCAGTTTGTTTGGGAAATGTAATTGAGTATCATATAGCTCTCCTGCTGAAGAGAGTTGCACATATCCCAAGTGGATGGCAGCAAAGTTTTTTGAGGGAGCAAGTGCCTCACCATGCCTGTGTCTCTAGAAACAAAAACTTAACAGGAATTAGGATCTCTGTTCCTCAGCTCCAAAAGAGGATATCATTTTCATGCTACACATACACAACTGAAGTGTTTTCCCTTAATGCAATTTGCAACTTGCAAAAGTCATTGTTTAACTCTCGGATTTCCCCAAATCTAAACAAGCTGTAATAACTCGTGTAGAGAACCCAGTGAAAATAGTCCAAGCTATACTCCATGCATACATAAGCCTTAAATCAAAGACAGGACAGGTAACTTGATTCTGTTTATTTACCAGGGTTTCCATGAGCACATAGGAACAATCTCCCATTTATTGTGCAGCTTTCTTGTTTCAAGCTATATTTAAATGTTTTTATTCATCTCAGCCCAGCCTTTTCTGTTAGAGTTTCTGTTTCTAATGAGCCTTTGGGTACTGAATACAGAGAAATTTTAGCTAATTATGAAAAAAATGCAGAGAATGAATAATTCAAGAGAGTTGAATTTTATACATAACTAGGCATTTAAACATCAACATTTATTTTTATTTGAACCATTTTTGAAAATGAAAATCTTTGTTCTTCTCTACCTTTCCAAACTTATTGGCAAGCATTTTTCCTGGATGTGATCTGATATGGCAAAGCCTTCACAATTTATTGGGGTATGTTGATGTGTATTCCTAGAGAAAAGCTTTCACCTACTATGCTCCAAGTTTCTGTGTTTGCTTTATATGACTTTTTCTCAGGACATAATCTGTTGCCTCCATTGGGCAGCATATCTGACTATGCTATTCCTGTCTTTAACTCTATTCTACCACTCCTCGATCCATGAAATTCAAGCCAGATCTGCTCAATGGTGACTTTCAAGTGGCTCTCCAAAGTGTCAAGCATTCAAACTTTCATTTAAATATTTGTGGAATTCTTTTTGCTATTGAGAACCATTGTTTGCCTCTTTTTGTTTCTATGTTCTATGTTCTGACAGTGAGTGAGATCAGAGATAAGCAAGAAGTTACTGATCTCTGTAGACCATCTTTATTTTTCAAATACCCACTGGCTTTGTAGAATGTTCATAATGACAATGAATATAGGAAACATCTAAAGATAGCTACTATCTATGGCAAGTTTCAGCTCTTCAACCTGAATGATCCCAATGGGCCAGTAGTGCTCACTACTACACTATGAATACCATTTTTAAGAGCAGTAATTACAGTTCTTAGAAGTGAAGTTATGCATCCAACATTGCAAAGCTTTTTAGTGGCAGAAATGAGATTTGAACCCAATTGTATCTGTGTTATTTCCATTATAGCATGTTGCAGATGGTAATTAAAAACCTTTTAAACTGTGGCAAGATTATTTTGGGATTGTATTTTCCCACATGCTTCTTAGTCAAATCTCTAATCTCTTTTAAATAGTATACTTTCAGAATTTTTTGATGGCTGTTCTAAATGTTTTTTAAAATTTGTGTTTAATTGATTCATCATAATTGTACATATTTACAGGGTACACATAATATATTGATACATGTATACAACGTGACATGATCAAATCAGGGTGATTGGGTTATCCATCCACGGGGATACCCATTTATCATATCTCTGTGTTAGGAAAATTCTATATGCTTTTCTCTTAACTGTCAAGCAAAAATATTACTCTAAAGGTATCATAATAGCCATGATGTTGAAATTATTCACATCAAGAAATATAACAAAAGGACATAGGTTACTGAGGGAATTCTGATTTCCCTCACTGAGCTCATACTCTCTCTTTCTCTCTCTCTCCCTTCCCCCATCTCTCTCTATGTTTTGATTTTATTTCATTATTAATAGATAACAAATTTATGTGGTTCAAAACCAAAAATTATTTTGGGAAAATGTATAAAATTAAAAGTCTCCCTCCATTTTCTATTTTCCTTTTGGCCCCATACCCATTCACCTCCACAGGCCACTGACAATCTTGTATGTCCGCCCAGTTTTTATTTAAGTGTATACAAGCAATTCATTTTTGAAAGGTAGCATAATATTTGTCCTTTGCTTATTTTGCTAACAATATATCCTAGAGATCTTTTTATATAACTAAGTAGGACAGATCCTGATTCTTTTTCTAATCCATTTCATGTATTCTATTTTATGTTTCAGCATATTCTATTTGATGATGACCACAGTTAATTGAGCAGTCTCCCATGGCTGGGAGTTGGTATCATCGCTTTGAGTTGATTTCATTTATTTACTCTTAAAAACAATTCTAAATGAATTACTCTGGATGAATTTAGTTTGCACTTATACAAGCCATAGGGTCAGTAAGTAAAAATCTGAGTACAAAAGGACATACACTAGTAATTTGGGATATTTTTCAATTGTTCTTCAAAAAGGTTGTACCAACTTGTCATGAATGAGAAGGCCCATTGCCCCACAGGAACCTTGCAACAAAATGTACCAAACATTTAGATTTTTGTCAGTCGGACAAGTAAAGCACAACGTGAAATTGAAATCTGCACTTATTATGAGGGACATAGACAATCTTTTCATATATTTAAGGTATTTGCATTTCATTAACTGTAAACTGCCTATTCATTTGCTTTGCCCATTTTCTTATCAGGCTAGTAATCTAGGATGCCAAATATTTTTTCTAATCTGTCATTTTCCATTTGATTCTGCTTGTGGTAAGGTTTTGTTTTGTTTTGTTCCAGGTAGAAATCCTTAAAAAAAAATACAACCAGAAAAACACAGTCATATTTAATATTTGTGATTTCTGAATTTTGAATCATGGTTAAATAGATTATTTTTGACACATTGAATAAGACTTTGAATTTGATGGTGTCTAAGTTTGTCCCATAGTGTAAAGTGCTGAAATAGTACTCAGCAGGCTGGAGTGTTAGACCTGTGTTAACACTCTCTCTAGGCAAACTTTGTGTGATACCTATGGATACCCAGCTACAGTATCGGTCATTAGTCATCCACTTGTCTCTTGAATGGTATAAGCTGTTCGCTTATTGGGAAAACAGAAATGGTTTCAAACTGAATAGCCAAATTAATCCTTAATTAATTGAGAATAAATGAGCCCAAGCAATTAACTGTGTATTAGTTGACAAGTGATGCCATGACAAAATAGGATGGTTTAACCAACAGAAATTTATTTTTTCATAGTTTTAGAGACTGAGAAGTCCAAGATCAAGGTGCTAATAGATGTCTGAAGAGGACTGCCATCCTGACTCGCAGACAGCCACCTTCTCACTGTGTTCTTACATGGCAGAGAGAGAGGGAGACATCTTTCTCTCTCATCCTCTTCTTACAAGGCCACTAGCCTTATCAGATTAGGGCTTCATCCCAATCACTTTATTTAACTTCAATTGCCTCCTAAAAACCGTCCAAATATAGTAACATTGGGAGTTAGGGCTTCAACATAGGAATTATCAGAAGCTGAGGTGACAGTAATTCCATCCTTAGCAAACTGGATAGACAAAATAGCCAACTTTGTGATAAAAAAATTCCTTGAGATAAAGATCAAACATCAAGAAAGTAAACATTGGAAAGCATTAGAATGATCATATCAGAGCAATAAAGTATAAGTACTAGAGTTAGAATCTTAAGGAAGTTCATTAACATTTGCTTTGTCTTGATTTGGATTCTTTTTCTAAAATGAAGTACAAATGAGGAGACTGGAGAGGGAAGAGTGTGCTCCCAGAAAAAGCATTTTAGGAGAATCTAGGGGAAGCCTAGACAGGAGCAGCACACTCAGACCTAGTGCTATGCACCTGCTCAGCTCTGTACCAGGGGAAAGAACCGAAGTGGCCCATCACCACTTCAGACCTTCTCCTACCCGCACCTCCCAGCAGCCTCAATCCCAGAGGCTCGATTTTCAATCCATGTGACAGAAGAGTCAAGTCTACAAGTACAGTAAAAATATTATGAGGCCTTCCTCTGGCAAAATGCAAATATAAAAAAGTAACAACATACCCTTCATCTACTAATTTTATAATTCTTCTGAGACAAGCTGTAAAGTTTTTTCGCCTGGTTTTATTTCTCTTTTTTTATATACACACACATAATGTTTCCCATTGTATTCTTTATGTTTACAGATAGTCTCTTTGCTACATTACTTTCCTAAATCAGATGGAAATCGCTTGCAATGTTTCCAGGGATAAACGGGAGTAAAACCAGGAAAAAGTGGCAAATTGGACGCCAGGGATGGCCCTTAAGTAGGCTGTTGTCACATGGTAAAAAGCTCTCCCCTTTGAAGGCTTGGTAGACCTTGACTGACCTGATTGAGCTGTGCAATGGTCAGTCTGTTACTAAAAGCACTACTTCCCACATATACAGCACTTTAACTTTCAGTGGATTGCAATATTTACAACCTAATTTGATTCTGACAGTAAATTAGAGTCATTAAGTAACCTGGGATTTTTATCTTCATTTTCTGGATGATATAACTATGGTCCTGAGAGGGCTAAACTCCTAATTCATGTCTTGGGTATTGTCTGAGTCCATTTGTGTTGCTAGAAAGAAATACCTGAGGCTGGGTAACATTAAAAAAAGAGGCTGCATTTTGGGATTGGCTGGTGGAGTTGACATAGCAGAGGTTGATTTAGGTGCTAGCATTGGATCACGATTTTCCAGTTATAGCAGTGAGTGCACGAGTGAGATCAAGATACAGAGGAAAAGGAGATAGTGAAGAATCTTACAGTTTGGTTGATCCTATGGCTAACCAGAAGCCCCAGAAATCTCAAAAAAAGGAACCAAATGATTGTGAGACTATTGATTCTGGACAAGAGGATGAAGGAATACCTGTCATTGAAGGTGAAGAGGAACCTGAATTGGAAGGTGATCACCAAGAAATGGGTCTGGAAAAGACTGGGAATGAGTGTGAGTGAGGAGATGGTCCTGATGTGAAATAGAAGACTCCACTTAATTGAGAGCATGCTAAGGCTCCAGAAGCAGGTGATGGGCAGCCATAAGTAAAAAAGACAAGCTGAAGTCACACTGAAATTTGCTGATCTTACATTGAAAATTTGACTTGTTAGCTTCTTTCAAAAAAGTTTTGAAGTTTTCTCAGAAAAAAAAGAAAAGAAAAGAGATTTAGTCAACTCGTGGCTCTGCGGGCTATGTAAGAAGCATGGAGTCAGCATCAGCATCTGAAGAGGGATCCCAGACTGCTTCCAATGGAGGAAGGTGAAGAGAGCTGGAGTGTAGAGCTCACATCGTAAGAAAGTGGAAACAACAGAGTGGAGGGAGGTGCCAGATTGCTTCAGACAATCAATTTTCAGGGAAACAGAGCAAAAACTCACTTCTTACCAATAAGAAGACACCAAGTCATTTATGAGGGATGTCCCCCATGACTCAAGCACCTCCCTCAACACTAGGCCCCACCTGCACCATTGGGGAATATATTTCAATGTGAGATTTGGACAATACAAATTCCTGAACTATATCAGGTATCCTGGCTTAGTTGCTCATTTTAGCTTATGCTACCTGGATTCATCCCAGAGTTGACTGAAATGCAACTGGCCAAACCACTACCTGTCAGAAACTCACGGCCTCAGGCAATTCAGCAGAAAAGAAAAAGGAGCTTTAGATCTATTTAGACAGATGCATTCTTCATGTCTGATCAAAAATATTTATTCCCAGAATTATCTGATCAAGGTGATTCAGACAACCTATGTCTATACTGAGTAAAAAGATCCTGAGAAACCAGATCAATATACTATCCTAGCTGCACTGAAGCACTAAAATCTGGTGAAGGATTAACTTCAACTTAAAGATACAAGTGTCTTCTACCTGGAAAAAAGCTTGCTCTAGGAATAGTCTTAATTAAATAGGCATGATTGCGTCCTGAATACTGCTAGAGAAGATAGAGTGAAGGAGTGGTGCCAAAGTGAGACCCCAAGGGTAAAAAGTGCAATGATAGACATACACAACATGTCAGAGAGGTGACCAGATAAAGAGACTGTAACATAAGGAACCTGCAAAGAATGCATCAAAACCTACATGGGCTGTCAACATACTTGTGATGGTCATTCAGTTGTGCCTTTCAGCCATGAAAAGTCAGACATGGAATCATAGAATTTCTGTACAGTTAGTGCTTCCTTATGGCATTTGTCACATTATATATGTTTAAAGAATTTGAAAAGTGCACAGAGCAAAGGAGTGTTGGTCTATAATTAGCCACCTCGGTACCTTTATGGTCTTTTCCTCCATTAAATAATGGCTCCTCTATATGTCCCCCTGTACAGACTCACCCAGTACTGAACTCCAAAACCCACAGTCTTCCTTCCTGCTCACCCTCACCTAACCATGCAAGACTTATATCCCATTCCTTCCCCTTTAAGCTTCACTTCCAGATTTCCAAGGGTAAAAGTTAGCTAATCTGATAAGCAATCTGTGCCAATGTGGTGATGAATGGATGCAAATGTGCACAGGGTCCCACCCTTCTCTCCTGGGTAATCTGTATATTTTAATTGGGAGATGTCTCCTGGAGCTCTGAGGCTAGACACAATGGAAATATCTACCACTGTGGAAGTCAGTGGGAAACTCTTTGAGGACACCTGCATACCACACTAAATAGGCAACCACTGTGGTAACTAACATTGAGTCAGCTCTATTGGTCAGATGCTGAAAATCAGAGATAAAAGGGCCAAGATACAACCTAAACTAGTTCCCGACAGGGCCTAGATACAACTTGACTCCACAAGTGCTCATGAGTTGGGAGAGGGCAGGCAAAAAGGCAAGTTATGAAAGTTACTCAACAGCCCTGGCCTTCTCTGAACTTCATTTTTGCAAGGAGGAAATAGTAACAGCTAAATTGGGTCACATCTGCTGCAGTGGCTTGAACAAAATAACAAAGACAAAAGCCTGCTGTGCAAAGAATTATAGGACACATGAAACCCCATGGAACTATCTATGCCACCCTTTGCCAAGGCGAGCCTTAGATGTGACCAGAGAGACGTCTGCCTTCACCACAATTCTGGGTTAAAAGATAATGATCTCGAAAGTTCCAGCCTCGGAACTGTGGTGAAAACGCCTGACATCATCATTGGTGTCTTTGTGTATCCCTGACTGAGAGGTTGGGGATAGAATAAAGAGATGGCCCTATACTTTCTCCAAATGGCTTTTGGGTACAATTCTGATATTATCACAGAGTTGGAAATGAACAATGTGCTAGACATATTTTGTCTATACTTTATTACTCAAACATCATGACAACGATAAGGAAAGATATTTATTTACAGAAAGAGAAACCGAATCTCAAAAATGTTAAGTAAATGTGTTTATGATCATGCAACTAGGAAAGGGTCAGAGTCAAAATTAAAATTTAGGTCTATAAAGCCCTGAATAACTTTTTTCTATTATACCAAGTTATCTTTAAAATGCAAAAAAAAAAGTCTGTGGAAATGCATACTTTTTTTTAAAGTCAGTTTCTTTAAAGATTATATGATATACAAAGTCTACAGGCAACACATGGAAGGAATGGAAATTCATCTTTACTTTGAGTTCTTCATATCACCCTCAGAATTTCTCCTCGTCTTACTTTATTCATTCCTTAAAATACCTGTGAATTTAAAGCATAAAATGTAAACAGTAGAAGAGTCTCAGCATGAAACACATCTTCCCTGTCACTTTCAAAGACTACTGTCCTCCACCCAAGACCTTCTGAGTCTTTTGTTAAATGACAGACCCAAGTCCGCCAGGGTCTCCAGAGGCCATTTTGCCCTGTTTGGAGCTATGGCTGGATCACTTTCAATTATTATTTCTCTTCCTACACATTCATGCAAATCAGTGTATTGGCTGAATGGTGAGGCCAGATGTTCTAAATTCAGTTTTAATGAGTTCCAGTTTCCCTCCTTCCCTCTGGGTCCCACTGGTAGTTTTCCCAAGGATTTCCCTCAGGGGAAGGCTATTACTTCCCTGAGACCAGAGTAGGGCAGGGCTGGAGCCACTATCGCTGTCCAGCACAGGCAATGAGAAGGAGAAATTAAGACTCTTACATGTATACAGGGCAGTTGTTGGTAGTCCAAGAAGGATTAAGTAATACTATTACTAGTTTTCCCTTAAAAAGCAGAATAATTTGAACTCAGGGAAAAACGCAGAGAGTAGAAAAACTATTAACTGGAGAAAGAGTCTGGTTAAGGGTGTGGAGCTTAGGAAACTGCTGTGAAAACTCCTTGTAGTCTTGAGAGCAAGTCTCATGCTGCCTGAATATTAACTCATGGTTTTTACTACAGACACTTTGTCATTAAGGGATAAATCTTGGGTGAGCTATTGATCATCTATACTCTAGAACTAAAATTTTACTCTAGAAAAAAACTAAAATTGATGTTTCCTATTGGCCAATTTCAGACCCTTCGAGACATTAACCTTAAATATGTAAGTTTCAGATTTTCATTTTAGGTACAAATTAATATTTTAACAGGAAACCTCTGGTGACAATATTGTAACAAAATGAAATCAGTATATGAATAGTCATTTCACTTAATGAGGCAGATAATCTGGGAGAGGATGGGCCATATAACAATATAAATTCTTAAAGAACCAATCAAAAGCACGTAATATATATTGACTTTGAAATTCAAGCACAATGAAACCTTACCTATTCTGTCTAATGTGGTCATTAAAACACTGAAGTGTCATTATAACTACCCTATGGGTTTATTGAGGCACAGAAATATTAACATGACATCCTGATGAACAGCCTTGACTAGTTAGGAGTAGGCTAGGCAGCGAGTGAAAGTAAGTGAAGAAAATGCTAACCTAATAGTAAGAAACTACAACAGAGTTGTTTTTAATGTAAAATTCAGATAGATGACCCTAGACTGATTCTGTGCTCCAAGATGTCAGACTCCTTCAGCGCATAGTCTTAACCTCTTGGTCTCTGTAACAACAACTGCATTCTAGGTGATACATTTGCAGGGAGAAAAGGAATGTCAGGAAAGACATTTCCTGAAATTTTATATACCCCTTTTACTATCATCACATTGGCCAAAATCATCCAGATACACCTTGCTGTAAAGGAGGCGGGAAGTGTAATCTTTATTCCCAGTGCTCATTTTTTTAAAAGTGGAGAGTCTATTATGTTGGGGAGGAAAGAGCGAATTAATATGAAAGCATCTACCACAAGCCATCAGAACCCAGAGTGTGGCCTGAGTTTGGGTGGAGGGTCTACATTCTGTTTGTCCTTCCTGTAGCATCTAGTATAGATGCCTTCTCACTGAATGAATTTCCAGCTAGAGGCAAGATGTATGTAGGAAAAGATATCTAGAGATACATGTAGAAAATGAGTCAACAAGTGATGAAAATAGAGAGTTCAGTGACTCTTCAGAAGATAAAGGTCCTACTGCAGTCTTCAGTGGTCATCGTCTTGGTGGGGCTGAGGCTAGAGGAAGGCCCAAAAGAACACTGACATCCAAGGTCGACAGAGGAGATGAGAAAAAGATCTGAGGATATTAAACAGTGACATAAAAGAAGGGTAAGTCCAGGTGCAGTACCCCTGCTGCACTGCATAAAGTAGGCATTTTCCAAGTATACTTTCTGTCAATTCAAGTATCTATTTAATGCAAACATGTCTTTAATGCCCAGTCTATACTTTGCACGGTACCTATATTCAGAGCCATGATTCTATTCAGAACGGGTTTCCCTGAGAATCATGCAAATTATTCAAGTGAAAATTTTAGGAAAATATATAAAATTATAAAAAGTTTAGTTTACAAAATCAGGTGAAATAAAGATAAGAAAGAGCTGAGACATGTAGACCAAACGAAATCAAAATTGATAATTAATTGACTTAACCAGCTAGTAGAAAAGAGAGAATTATAAGATTAAAAACAAAGCACAAAAACCTGCTTAGTTTAGATAATCATCTCCTCTGAACTTTGTCTGTGTAGCATGAGAGAAGGGCTCCTACTTCTCTTCCTTCCTCCCTTTTTTATTTCTTTCTTAACATAGGAATTCCCATTCAACCATAGACTTGAAGAAAGCCAGGACTCTTCTTTGCTGCTCTATATCCAATGCCCAGCACATTGAAAATGCAAAAAAAAAAAAGTTTGCTGAATTTAATTGAACTTGTATTCACAAATATGTGCACATATGCATTTAAGAATATAATATAAGCTTATAAACAAATTTTGTTGCAGAAAACCAAGTTTTAAATTTTTTTAAAAAATGTTTGTTTAAACAATGACTTGAAGCAGCTTATAAAAGTGTACATGCGTGTAAGTGTATGGTAAGAAAACCCTAGTTATATTTTACCTGATTAAATCGATCGATTGATTGATAGATTGAGTCACGGTCTCCCAGACTGGAATACAGTGGCACAATCACAGCTTACACAGCCTCAAGCAGTCCTCCCACCTCAGTCTTCTAAGCAGCTGGAACTACAGGCACAGGCCATGACATTCAGCTAATTTGTGTGTGTGTGTGTGTGTGTGTGTGTGTGTGTGTGTGTGTGCATGTGTGTGCATGTGTTTATAAAGGTGAGGTCTCACCATGTTGCCCAGGCTGGTCTTAAACTCAAAGCCTCAAGCAGTCTTCCTGCCTTGACCTCCCAAATGCTGGGATCACACATGTGAGCCACCGTGACAGGCCTGGTTAAATCATTTTAAACTTATGAATAATGAACTTACATATGAGTGTATAGGAAGCTGCTTAAACTTTTTGAAAATATCATCTTTGGGTTTTGCTGATTTACTGTATATTTGTCTTTTTTATTAATTTCTACTATTATTACTTTAAAATATTTACAATTACTTTTTTTATTTACATAGGCTGATTTTGCTGTTCTTTTTTCTAACTTCTGTATATTGAAAATAAAATTATTAATATTCATTTTTTTTACCCTCTACAATTATCTATTTTTGGTATTAAGGTGATAAAATTAATTCATGACATAACTTTAGCTGCATTCCAAAAGTTTTGCTATATTGTATTTTATTTATCATTTAGTTGTAATCTAGCATTGTGAGTTGTAGTATAATTTCTTTTTGGATACAAACTATTTAGAATTGCATTGTTTAATTTCAAACATATGAAGGTTTTATCAGTGTTTTTGGTTTATCTATTTGGCATTTATTCCTAATTAATTCCATTTTGGTCAGAGATTATTCTCTGACCTTTGAAATAGTTTAATCCTTTGAAATATGTTGCCATACTTTATAGTCCATGAGCCATGTACAACTTTTGTGTATTTTTTATTGGTTTATGCACTAGTCTAGATATCTTCTATTGCCCTAGCTTCCAATTTATTAATCCTCTCTTCAATTTTATTTAATCTGTCATTAAACTTGTTTATACAGAACTTACCGTCTATCATTGAATTTTTTCTTTCAGAATTTCTATTTCTTTTTACAAGTTCTGACAATTATGTTCAGTAACTCATCCTAGAAAAAGTGCTTCATACCTCATTACTGAATATCACTACAGTCACTTTGGAAGTACGCCCCTTGGGAAGCTATGCACCGATGCCAGTGCCCAGTCCACCCACTAAAGCAATTTTGGAACTCTTTTTCTGGAATGGCCATCAGAGCTGTCATCACAAGAGTATCTGAGTTTCAATAAGAGCAATGAGCAAACATTAAATTTCTTGTTAGGCTGGGTTCAATGGCCTAGCACTTTGGGAGGCTGAGGTGAGTGGATTGCCTGATCCCATCGGATTGAGACAGGCTCGGGTAACCTGGTGAGACATGGTCTCTACAATAAATAAAAAATTAGCTGGGCATGGTAGCGTGCACCTATAGTTCCAATTACTTGGAAGCCTGAGGCAGAAGGATCACCAGAGCCCAGCAGGTCCATCCTGTGGTGACTGTGAGTGTGTTACTGCTCTCCAGCCTGGGCAACAGAGTGACTTCAACTCAAAAACAAAATTTCTTGTTAAACTTGACAAGAGTGGAAATAAAATCAGACACATGGTAGTGACCATAGGGCTATTCAGCAATGAGTTATATAGCACTTTTTCCAGGGTGAATTTGTGAACTTAATTGTCAGATCCCATATATAAAAAATATTAATCTGTAAAATACTGCAACTTCTCTTTTCCTAAATATGTTAATTGTACTAATTTATAATCCATGCCTGATAACCCCCAAATCTAGATAATTTTTACTCAGTTTTTATTTTATCCACATCCTTAAATACCTAGTAATTTTATTAATTTAATTTTTATTTATTCATAATGGATGTACATATATTTGAGGTAATGTGACAATTTTCGCATTCCTATGACTTGTAAATATAAAATCAGTGTAATAAAATATGTCACCTTAAATATGTACATTTTCTTTATGTTGGAACCATTTTAATTATTATTTTCTAGCTATTTTGAAATACACAAGATTATTGTAAACTATAGTCACCTTTCTGGTCTATTGACTACTATGTCTTATTTCTTCTATCTAACTAGATATTGATACCTATTAATCAAACTATTTTCATTCCCTCCTACCCTTCCCAGTCTCTGATAACTAATGCCTGGTAGCTTTTGATTGAATACTAGACATTGTGTATGAAAATTATACAAGTTTTGACCAATGTTACCTTTCTCCAGAAAGAATGTACTTTTGATCCTTAAGGCAGCTTAATTTAGTCAGATACTGAATTATTTTGAACTGGGCTTCTATCATTGTAAGGCTTAGTCTGTTTCTTGTTTACCCTTCCTCTTTAGAAGAAGGCCTTCAAGAATTTTAAATGAAAGTCTGGGTGTGTTTTTTTCTTCCCATAATTTCCATAAATTTTCCACAACTTTCCCAGAATTTTTCTTTCCCATGTTTTTTTCTTCCCATGATTTTGGCTGCAGAAAATTCTGTTTAGATTTTTAGCCTTTTTGTGTATTTTTCTCCTTGACCTCTCAACCCTTTGCTATATCCTGTTTAGGGAGTATCACATTTCTCAAAAGAAAAAACAGCCTACAAGCTTAATTCTCAGTGTTCTCCTCTCTGTGATTTTAGCCCTTCAAGTCCTGGATTCCTTGGAAGCCGTAAGCTACTTTTTTTTGTCTTCCTATCTTTTAATCTTGTCAGTCTCTACTCAGCTTTTCTACCTTCTACCTTCTGCTTTCTACATGGTTTCCCAGACTCTTGCTCCATGTGAGTCTTCTGAATCAGCACATTTCTTGAGAGGAGAAATAGAGCAGCATATCAGGTTTTCCTCAATGTGTTTTCCTTTTGGGGGATCCTGGCACTTAAAGTTTTGGTTTCTTTGGTTGTTCTCAAATGACTTCAAATAGATGAACTTTGTTCTAAGCAGATGGGTAGTATAATACAGATCATTATAGGCAGAAATGAAAATAATTTATCCCTCTGTGTAACTGGAAACCCACTGTAAGTCATCCTAAATTTTAACCCCAACTTCGGTTTAGTCAGTAAAGACATGTAGAAGGATGCAGAAAGCTGGGGAAAATCAACAGTAGAGTAGACTGGGGTACAGGTGGAGAAGAGTTTGGTTGGAAGTTACAAATAATCTTGTACCTACTTAAATCAACTGTTGCTTCCCCTGACCAGAACTCCTGTATTTCTTGAGTTGACCTGCTTCCCATCTCTGGGTCTCTCTTTTCTACTAAGGGCAGAGTCTCCTGACTGTTAGCGTTTATGGCTGTGTAGGATCCCATGTTTCTTGCAGGTCCTCTTCGGGTGCTAAGAACTAGGCGAATAAGGACCTGATCTGGGCACTGTTGGTCGATACAGAATATGCAGAAGTTTGTTGAGGGGAGAGATCAACTGTCAGAGATGTGTTGTGGCATGGATAAATCTATGGCAAGAAAAATCTCTAGCAGTATTTAGTCTCTGATAAATATATAAAATAAATATATTTAAAGATATGAGTACAATTTGGGGTTAGGTACATAAGTGGTCATCATATAGATAAAGCTTGGGCCTTCCTTTTGTTCCTACTTCTGGTGGTTTCAGATTGGGTACCCTTGTTGATGCTATGTGCCCCCCACCCCAGCTGCACCCCACTACTGCCAATCCCTTTCCTATGGTATTATGACAAATGTTTAGGGTCTGCTTACTAGTGAGAACATGTGGTACTCAGATTTTTGTTTCTGTGATAGATCACTGAGTACTATGGACTCTAAATCCGTCCAAGTTGCTGTAATGTCCGTAATTTTATCTTTATTTATGGCTGCATAATATTCCATCATATATATGTGCCACTCCCATAAATATTTTGAAGTCACCGAAACAAAGTACTTCTCTCCCTGATTCATTTAAAATTCCCTGGACAAGACTAACCACTAGTATTTATCAAGTGATACAATAATCCTGATTCTTTCCAAGCTAACAGGTTTAGCTAACTATCTGAAACTTAGACCTGGAATAGAAGATGTTTACTAATATAAGTGAATTGTCTTTGCTTTTTAAGCAATATCTCTCACTCCACTTCCTCAGTTCTCCTGCTGGTATCCTCCTTACCTCTTCACAGTAGACATATGATCTCCACATAAATGTCAATCCTACTTTCAGATTCAAACTAATCTGATTTAAGAAAGAATTTATTTTTCTGTTACACTTAACACTACAGTTTGTAATAAATTTTTTCTTTCTTTTTTTTTTTTTAGTTGGAGTCTTACTCCATTGCCCAGGCTGAAATGCAGTGGCACACTTACGGCCACCCCAGCATCGAACTGCTGGACTCTGGCGATCCTTTCGCCTCAGCCTTCCAAGTAGCCAGAACTACAGGTCTGTGCTACCATGTCCAGCTAATTTTTTGATTTATTGTAGAGACAAGGTCTTGCCAAGTTTCCGGGGCTGATCTTAAACCCGTGGGTTCAGGTAATCCACTTGCCTTGGCCTCCTAAAGTGCTAGAATACAGGCTGAGCCACCGAGCCCGACCATGTAATTAATTTTATATATAAGAAAGTGACAATTAAGTATGAATGATGAAAAGCAATTATTTGCTTTTTTGTTTTCATTTTAAAGATGTGGGGTAAATCCGGGTGCAGTGGCTCAAGCCTGTAATCCCAGCACTTTGGGAGGTTGAGGCAAGTAGATTGTCTGAGCCTGCAGGCTCGAGGCCAGCTTGGGCAACTTGGCAAGACCTCGTCTCTACAATAAATTAAAAAAAAAATTTTTTTTAAAGATGTGGGGTAAAATGCCAGGTAAAATCCAAGACATGTTGCAATGTTTATTAAACTTATGAGGTTTCAATTAAAAATGGTATTTATAATTTTTTAAAATGTTGTGGAGTACAATTCAGGATTAGATATACAAGGGGACACCATATAGGTAAAGTTTGGGCCTACCTTTTGTTTCACTTTGCCTGGTTTGAGATCAGGTACTCTTATTGATATAAGAAATAATTTTAAGCAGTCTCTTCATTCTCCCTATTGTATCACCTATCGAACCAATAGGGTGGTGCTTAGAAACTGGTCATAGGATCATGATGTGGAAGCTTCACATGCCCCTCGCTGAATATTCAATTTCTTGCCAGTATACACTATTCCTGTATTGATCACTGGACAGACTCACTGCCCTACTGGGGCTCCATTCTAATAACCAGTGTGCCTCTACTTAAGTTTCAGAGCCAGAGAAACCTTCTTGGACATTCTCACTCTACAGTAGGTTTATAGGACTCCACTTTGGCTTTAATCAGTATCACAACCACCATTTCCCATTGACCTGACTTGCCTTATATCACTTTGCCAGATCTGGGCCCCTATCTTGCTTTACCATCTTCTCTTTATTCCAGGGCTGTGAACAGATCTCCCAGATGATCACTGCAGAGTGCTGCACCCTCAATTCACTATTGCCAGGCTTAGTCTGCTTCTTGACGCACCCACAACTTTATGACTGACCCTTTATCTCCATTGTGTTTGAACATGCAATCTATTTAGTAGATAAGGCTGGAATCCAGAAGCTTATTCAGCAGAGACACTGTAAGGAACATCCATGAGCTGCTTTACTGCTTCCTGACCAGACAGTCCTGGAATGGAATAGCTTTACGCAGCAATGGTACGAGGGTGGGCTCTGGAATCAGAAGACTGGACTGTAAATGCTAGCTCCAACAACTACTAGATGTGTAATTTTGAGCAACTTGCCTTAGCTTCCCCACCTGGTTCAGTTCTATGGCTCCCGTGCTGGGGTTGAACCAAAAGACATTTTTGAAGATCTGTTTGGTGGTAGGATCCATAGTATTATATTTAATGAGTACATTGACACAAACCACCTACCAACCAAGGAACAATGAGTGACTCTGTGGATTCCGGCCTCAGAGTTTGGAATAAACCCATTGTCCAGGAAGCAGAGCTCAATCTGCTCATGGCCATCTTCCTACCATTCTGAGAGCTGTCCTCTGTCCACCCAGATCTTTCTAATGATCATATGGTGTTAATAAAATTAGCAAACTCAAATTAGCAGTAATAGGCTGACAACACCACATGCTTGTAGAATACTCCATGGTAAAACCAAGATAGCCAGATTAGACTACTCAGGCTGATCTCTATCTAGATTTCATGTTTCTTTTCCAAGCAGTTCAAGGTGTCAACAGAAGCTTCTGTCTTAACTGAAGCCTACTTGGACCTCTCTATTTCTCCATTTTTTAGTTTCATAGAATCAGATGGGTAGACATAACCTTAAAGATCATCTCACCTAGTCTTTTTCCTGTAAGAGAATCCCATCCACATGTTTATATTAGTCCATAGCAGGCACAGTTTCATACTACCTCTAATATTTTCTCTTACTGGGTTACATGTAGTGTTGTCTGCCAAAATGGGCTGTAAGCTGTGTGAGGGCAGGGAAAGGCTATGTATAAAGGACACTCCTGGTCCAATAGCAAGAGCTGACCTTGGCCATGAGGTTAAGAATAAGCTGTAAAGCCGGGCTCAGTGACTCAGTCTGTAATCCCGCGCCTTTGGGAGGCTGAGGTGAGTGGATTACCTGAGCCCAGGGGTTCGAGACCCGCCTGGGCAACTTGGCGAGACCTCATCTCTACAATAAATAAAAAAATCAGCCAGGCGTGGTAGTGCATGCCTGTAATTCCGGCTACTCGGAAGGCTGAGACGGAAGGATCGCCGGAGCCCAGCAGGTCGAGGCTGCAGTGGCCGGGAGCAGCCACTGCACTCCAGTCTGAGCGACAGAGTGAGACTCCAACTCAAAAAAAAAAAAAAAAAAAAAAGAATAAGCTGTAACCTCTCTGTTCTTCAGGTTCAACCACTAAGAGGCAAAAAGGGTAGAACAACAGTCTGATTCTAACACTACTTGGGCCTCTTTTCCTAGACTGAAAGTTCTCAAGGTGAAGAACATATTGTAATAGATTTGATATCCTGAACTACCAAGTTCAGGCCAAATGCGGTATGTTCTAATGAAATAAGCTGTATATCCCCTGTACTCTCACAGCACCTATCATAATCTTGGTCACATAGGTGCTCTTCATACATTATTTCATTTAACTGCATTTAATCCTTACCAAAACACTGCACATGGATGCTGCTAACAGCAGGTCCCATTTTTAGATGTAGAAGCTAAAACTCAGAGATGTAGTTTGACTAGTTTTCCCCAGGATGAATCAAATTCAGACCTGTCTAACTTAAAATCCAAGTTATTCTCCTGTTACAAGAGGACCTTGGTGCCACAAGTATCTAAATTTGCAGAATTTTTTGCTCTTCATTATAAACCCACCTGGAGTAACTGTCTAGTCCATGGTAGATACATTTCCCATAGTCCAGTTGATAAGTACCCAACATTGAGAATCACTGGTCCAATTGAAAGGGCATGCCCCCACAATGTGGTCAAGGTAATTACAAAGACCCTATCTTCTTGGCCTAGGTAGCATTAATAGAATGTGTCTCTAACCAAAGGAAGTGACAGCCACAATGAACAGTAAAGTGGATGAGGCATATTTGGATTTGGGGGGAAGGAAGGCAATTCCAGAACATGTGTTGGGGGTGGGTGGGCCATTTGAGGACCAGTTTTTGGCCTCAGTCATTGGTACCAGGAGTGAGCCTTTGGTGCACTAGAGTGTCAGACATTTTTCTGTGAGGAAGCTAAGTCCCAGACAAAATTGCGAAAGCAGCTGAGGGGCATTATGGAGGGTTAGGAAAACCAAAGTCACATAGATGCCAGAGTCATACAAGAGGAAAACCAAACATTTTGCAAAGAAAAAAATTGTCTCAGAAAGAACAGAACACACAGGTAAGAGTTGGTGTGACCTTGGAAAGGGAGAGAGAGGATCTGCCTGTCAACTTCTCAATTCCCATGATGACTGATTATATTTCCCATATCTTCATTCCAGAAGGTTCTCCAGTGTCTTTTCTTTTTTTTTTTTTTTTTTGAGTTGGAGTCTCACTCTGTCGCCCAGACTGGAGTGTAGTGGCCACTCCCGGCCACTGCAGCCTCGACCTGCTGGGCTCCAGTGATCCTTCCGCTTCAGCCTTCCAAGTAGCTGGAACTATAGGCACGCACTACCACGCCCGGCTAATTTTTTGATTTATTGTAGAGATGAGGTCTCACCAAGTTGCCCAGGCGGGTCTCGAACCCACGGGCTCAGGCAATCCCCTCACCTCGGCCTCCCAAAGCACGGGATTACAGGCTGAGCCACTGAGTCCGGCATCCTGTGTCTTTTCAATAAATTCCTCTCAAATTACACTAGCCATTCCTACATCCCTTTGTCTGTCATGCACACATGGATGGTATGATAGGGAGAATGAAGAACCTTTCTTTTTCCATCGTTTTCCCCTGAGAACTTCTTTAGGGTCCTGAGCACCCAGAGTGACATGAACATAAACTCCTCATAGCTGGACTCCTAGAGCTCTGTTAGGAATTGGGAACATTTCAAATATTGCTTCAGACTCAGGGCACTCTGTTTGCCAAAGAACCAGAAAATGAAAAGCCAGATGAATGCTCCTCCCCTACCCTTGTGCCTTTCAACTAGTGGAAGGCATGCTTTCGATGGATGCTCCCAAGGAATCCTGTGCCAAGAACCTTCCTTGAATGGATTTCTCGCAGCCAGGAAGGCAAAGGTTCCAAAGCTACAGTCTAGTCGTGGTGGGACCTGGGATTTCCTTCCTGGGACAATTACATTTTGCTCCCGCTTAGTTCCTCGTTGCTTAGCAACCACTGTAGCATCAGGGGAAGGAACTGGAGAGATGAGTCTTTTCCAAAGCAGGGCTGGAGTGGGAGGAATCGAGAGTGGAAATGACCTTCTTACTTCCTGGAGAGAGAATGGTATGCAATGAGGACCTCAGAGGGGTCACATTAGGCTGCGTGGGAAGGAGTCATGTAAATGTCCACATCCTATTTTAGTAATCAAAACTAGTATTTGAACAGAATTGTTTAACTTTGTAATGTAACTGTACATCTGATATTTCTTGTGCCCTCATGATGATTAATATCTTAGGGCAAGAATACAGTTCTCAGTTTATAGAAGAGGAAACTGAGGTAGAGGGGACTGAAGTTGTACGCTCAGTTTCACCCAGCCGGTGAATGACTGAGACGGGCTACTATCCATGTCTGTCATTGTGTAGCTTTCCATGGTAGCCTTGATTGATTGGTTGGTTGGTTGTGGTTGATTGACTTATATATTCATTCATGACACAGGACTGATGTTCATTCAATATACATAAGGAGGCATGATGGTGCTGAAATTTTGGAATTTTTAAATAAACATTTTTCCAAACTCACCTCCATGCCTGTCACTCTGTCCCTTCAAAACCACTACAGGACCTAACAAGACTATCACCTTGCTGAGCAGTATTGATGGGTTTGTTCCATATCATGTTGGTTGAAAAGTATTTTTGACATTTACTGGGCTCCCGGTATAATTGTATCCAGTAAAGATACAGAAGTTCAATGCAAAGTCCTTGACTTCAAAGAGTTTATAGTCTGTGATTGGGACTACAAAAATGCACACAATCCCTTCTAGAATACTTTTCAAGACAGGGTGCTCATTAATATTTAAGAGGAGTTGGGCCAAGCACAGCAACTCATGCCTGCAATCGCAGCACTTTAGGAGGTTGAGGAGGGAGGGTCGCTTGAAGAAGTTCGAGACCAGCTTGGGCAACAAAGTGAGTCGCTGTCTCTACAATTATTTTTGAAGATGGTTTGCTTTCATCTTAGGTTCAAGCACAGTGTTTTTCATGATATTGAGCTGAGTTCTGCCTCCCTAAAACCTCAGCAGACAGGGGCTTGCAATGTCCCCTAGAGCAGAGTCAAGCAAACTATTTCCTATTTTCCTTGATGTTTTTCTTGCATTTAAGAAAAGCTTTTCCATCCCACTCTGTCTGTTCTCAATAAGCTCTCACTGTCCTTCTGAGACTCTCTTGTGTCCTGGAATCAAAGATGGAAAGAATTCTATAGCTGACTTGGTCCTCAGAGACTTTTTGAATACTCCTCTTTTTTCAGAAGTGGAATCTGAGGGGCAGAGAGAGGAGGGGACTTACCAAATCAGCTTGAAACTCAGTCTCCTTGATGAGCTGGTCTCTGGCCTTTACGTTGCAGTGTGAGACATACTCCTAACTTCTACATTTCTAGAATTGCCCCTCCCCGATCCAAATATGGTATATCCACTTGACTGTTGATTGTGGCTGTCACCTCCATTGGTTAGAGACACTTTCTATTAATGCTACCTAAGCCAAGAAGATAGGAGCTTTGCAATTAGCCACATTGTGGCGGCATGCCCTTTCAATAGGACCAGCAATTCTCAATGCTAGGTACTTATAGAAGCCTCCAGGGCCTTTACTAAAGTACTGATGCTGTGTTACCCATGACCGATGAAATAATGAAATAGAGATGTACCTCAAGCATCAGGAGTTCCTTCAGGCAATTCTGATTCATAATAAGTGTTGAGACACATGGCAATGGATATTATTACCTCATTTTCCAAAAAGATAAGAATCAATACTGTATTTGAACCCAGGAAGGGAAGGTGACTGACTCTGAGCATTTTATTACTCTTCTTGATCTCAACTTCTTAGCAGGGAAGAAAGGATGGCTTTGTCTCATTTCTGTCCACCTGAAACTTCACAGATGTGAAAAAGACATGACCTGCTCTTGTGCTTTGAACCAAACTTTGGTCTTGTATATACGCTTCAGTTCCTTACTTCCTATATCATATGATCACATCCTTGCAGTACGTCTGGAGTAGGCCCTGGGGTAAGAAGGAGCATCATCATGGCCATTTTACCGATTTGATGCTTGGATGCCCAGAACACAGAGCAACAACCCAGCAGGAAGCAAGGCAACTCTTTTAGTGATATCAGAGAAGCATTTGTTCTCACTCACAACTATCGACATTGTCCATGTAAGACACAGCTCAGTCCTTATAAGTTTTATACTGGGCTAGTAAACAGGTTATGGGAAAAAAAGATACATGTGTGCAAAGGGGGAAAGGAAATGTGCATGTTAAATACACATGGGCAATATGTGTGCAGCAATCCTGTAGGGGATATGAATTGTGACCCCACCTTCCTCCCACTCTCCTGCATCTGGACTCCAGGCACCGTGTCAACATTTTCTTGCTGGTATTGCCATATGGTAGTTGTAGTCAGAAGTTTGAGTGCCAGTCTTTCCCATTAGGTCATTAATTCAGTGAGGCTGAGGACTGTATCTTGGTCACGTCTGAGTTTCTAGTGCAACCACAGTAGCTGGCACATTATCATGCTACACTATTATTTGTGAGTGATGGCATGATCTGCCCTGTGCATTCCCACCAGGTGTTCAGAAAACCCTTCTGTTTTTCCAAGTGTTCTTGGTCCTGAAAATAGGTACCAAAATTTGCCTGGCACTGTGCTTAGGTCAGATTCTTCACCAGCTTCAGGTTTTCTGTGTGTTTGGGGTTAGTTTCTCAATTAAAAAGTGGCCTGCTAGGGAAAGAAGATGAGAAGAATTCCTGGGACATTCAGCTGGGATCTGAACACAGGTCCTCTCTGTTACCAGATACATAGTCTAGGGGAGGGATTTTAGTTTTTCGAGATCCTTTCTTGCTGTATGCTAAAAAGTTATATCATATTATATCTGTAATAAATTTTGGAGTTTATATTAAATGTATACAACACATAATTTATTGCATCTATTTTAAATATGAATATATATTTATATGTGTGTATATACAGTCATATATCGATTTACCATGAGGATACATCCTGAGAAATGTATTGTTGGGTGATTTTATCATTATGTGAACACTGTAAAGTATCCTTACACAAACCTAGATGTGATAGTCTACTACATACTGAAGCTATATGGAATAGTCTATTGTTCCCAGGCTACAAACCAGTACAGCATGTTACTCTATGAAATACTATAGGCAACTCTAACACAATGGTAAGGGTTTATGTATTTAAACATATAAAAGGTACAGTAAAAATACAGTATTATAATATTATGAAATCATCATCAAATACAAGGTCCATTGTTGACCAAAAAGTCATTTTGCAGCTGGCTTATGACTCTGTATATAATATATACATATATATACAAATCCCCTACATATGAACCTTCAAGTTACAAACTTTAATGATGAACTCTTGTGTTTTTTTAATGTATTATTCCTCATCACCAGGCATCAGTATAGCCTGTTAAATACACATAGTACTATATAGCCGATTGTGTTAGTTGGGTATCTAGGCTAACTTTGTTGGACTTACAACAAATTGGACTTACAAACACACTCTTGGAGCGTAACTCATTAGTATGTTGGGGGTTTCCTTATATTTATACAAAGGAATGAGAAAATCTTTCCTTTCCTTCTCCTCCTCTTGCCTCCCATGATTCAAAGACAGACTCCATGGCAGGAAGGAAGATATTGGATGAGAGGTCAAGGGACATGCCACGTACTCATGGCTTGGGTTTAGTGACTGTGGGTAATTCATGGTCTTCTCAGTTTTAAGATGGTGGGATTCTACTACCTGTTCTTCCAGGTGAACGTTTACTGCACCATACTTGTGCAGACAACTGTAGAAAATTGTGCAGACAATTGTAGAGTGTTTTACACAAGGCATGTGCTTCTCTTGAGTTACTTTTCAAAGTGACACAAGAAGAAAGCTCCTGTGAATACGCCTGGGCCATAGAGGGGAAAAGGCCTGAGCATCAAGCTTTAGTTCTGGTTCAGATGACATCAGCCAGCCATATACCTGTGGACAGAACCCTTCTGCTTTCTAGAACTTACTTTCTCCATTGGGAAAGTATAGAAAGTGGTCCATAAGCTGCCTTCGTTTTCTGTGGACTTTGGTCTAGGATTTCATAAATCTGGTGTCACCACAAGCAAAGAGGCAAAGGTCATCTGATTGCAGAGAATCGTTGCTTGAACATTGCATTTTGTGCCTTGGTCTCCACCGCTATCATCAGCTCATATGCCCTGTGGAATTTTTTTTCCTAATTCAGCATTCTTTTCCCACTAACTACAGTAATTCAATAATAAAGCACAGCAGAAGACCTCTTGAAACTCTGCTCCACAAAAGGTCTTGCAGGAATGAGTAACAGAGGAAACATTTTTGTGTGTGGGGGGGGTGGCGGACAGAAGATAGAGTACTTGGATCAGGAAGGGTGAACTATCTGCTCATCAGACTGAACTCCTTCCAGGATAGGGGATGATGGTGGCAGGGGGAACCTACCCAGTGTCCTACATTCCAGTTCACTGTTATAGGCCTAAGAAAAGTCTGATAAGAGTGAAGAAGTTCTTGGATGGAACTCAGACCACAGCCAAACCAGGGAAACTGTGGCTGAAGGTCGCTGAAAAGCTGCCACCCCCTCGACTCCAAATCACTCCTGGTCCAAATAGCCCAAAACTCCCATAAAGAACCCTACAGGAGTCTCTTAAAATCCGAGTTCTGAGAGAGCCTCGCCCCTTGGTCATTTGCAGCCCTTCCTAAATCCCTACCTGTCCCATATTTTCGAGGGGTTCCCAGGGGTTCCGTTCCTCAGTCGCCCTGAAAAGGCCCCCTTGCGCAGACCAAACACAAACGCTCAAACAGAGGAAAAACACCACCATACTTTGTAAGAACGGAAGACATCTCCCCCTTGTTCCTTCCCACACCCTGAGTAGGTAACTGGATGTCACTGAGAGCTTGTCATCTCTCCGTGTTCTTCCTTCCCGCGAGTGTCCAATCGTCGCGAGTAACGTGAAAACGCACCCCAGAATCCGAGAGCATCCAAGTCGCTGAGCAACAACAAAAAAATAAACCCCGAAAGTAAAATGTAATTACCAGGTTTTAAAAGGGGGGGGAGCACCCAGCTTGGAGAGCCTATCACAGCTTTCGTCCGGGCGCGCGGTTCCCCCGACACTGCTCCTGTTGTGTCAGATAGTGGCAGTGTTGAGCCCGGGAGCCCGCGCCGAGCCCGCGGCTGTCCCCGCGGTCGCTCAGTCCCTGCGGCCGCCTCCGACGCGCAGGAGCCGCTGGGCCGCGAGGGCGCAAGGGCGCGAGAGCGGCGCGGGGGGCGGCAAGGGATCCCCGATCGGCCTCCACCAACTGTTTTCTTCTCCTCCTCCCTACATCCCCGGCAACAGCCCTGCTCCCTCCAATTGACCGAAATTCACCGAGGGCGGGGTGGGGGGGGCGGTGTGTGCGCAGGGAGAGGTCGCTCGCGGCTCGCTGCGACGACCGGGCCACCGCCAGGGAAGCGCCCGCGTCCCCTGAGCGGGCAAAGTGGGCGCGGCGCCCCCTCCGAGCCTGCTCGCGGGGTGGCGGTCCCCTGCTCTGCTCCGCCGCGCCACCGCGGCGATCCTCCCCCTCCCCCGCCCGCGCCCTCCCCCTTCCTTTCACCAGGACTCCGGGACTCGGGCGAGGAGGGCGCGGGAGGCAGGCGCACGGGCCCGACCCTACTCTAGGCTCGCCCGGGACGCGGGCGGGCGGCGAGGGGACGCGGCGGGGGCGCGGGGCGGGCGCGGCCATGGAGCTGCGGCAGCGGCGGCGACAGCACTAGCGACCGCGGGCTGGCGGACTGGCGGGCAGGGCAGGGCAGGGCAGGGCCGCCCGGCGCCGCGGACCGGACTGCACAGCTCAGCAAAAGCGCCCTCGCCCTGCGCGCGCCGCCTCCTGCGAGCCCAAACCCAGCCACATTTTTAACGCTCCAACCCATCCTTTGAAGACAAGAAAAAAATAGCATTGATCGGAGAGACCGGGATATATAGATAGCTAGATATATATATAATTTTTTTTTGGCTCCTGCTAAAATTAGCAGGGCTCGCCGCGCGCCCGCGCGCGCCTGTGTGCGAGTGTGTGTGCGTGCGGCGTGTGTGTGTGTGTGTGTGTGTGTGTGTGTGTGTGTGTGTGTGTGTGTGTGTGTGTGAATGTGATTACTCCAGGACTCCTCGGGCTCCGGAGACGCCATTTTCCCCCTTGATATCTCTCTTCATAAATCGGCGGCGCGGCGGAGGCGGCCGAGTCCGGCGGGAAGCGCGGGGCCGGCCGGGGCGCCCGCCGCTCGCCGCCGCCTCCGCGCGCCCGGGGGCCGCGGCGCCCCCCGAGCTGGGCGGCCCGCCCGCGGCTCGCCGTATGACAGATGCGCATCGCCATGGAGTTGCCGCCGCCGCCGCCGCCGCCGCCGCAGTCGCAGCCGCAGCCGCAGCAACAGCGCCTTCGGGGGCTCGGGCGAGCGACCGGAGCCGGGATCTGAGCGAGCGCCGTGGCCAGCGCAGCCGGAGTCGCCGGGACGTGGTGAGCACGCGCGGCGACCTTGGCCCGGGAGCCCGGCGCCCAGGGCCCCGTGCGCCCAGACCCGGGCGGTGTGTGTGTATGTGTGTGTGTGCGCGCGCGCGCCCTGCGTGCAAAAGTTCACGGCGCCCGACTGGGGCTTTGACTTTGCACCGGGCGGGAACGGGTAGGGGGCGGAGGGGTGGGATGCGGGTCCTGGCAAGGAGGCCGGGGATGGGCGCGATTCCGGGTGGCCCGCGGGTGGGCAGCGATGCTGGCTCTATCGGAGTGGCCCGTTGGTGGCGGCGGTGGTGAAGCGTCGGGCTGGAGGGCTGGGAGCTTATTGAGTTTCGCCTAATCTGATACCTCCACCCCTCCCGTCTCCCGCCTTGAGCACCCTCCCTCGGTCCTGCCGCCGGCTGGCGGGGCTGGCGTTGGCGGAATGGACTCGGAGGGGGAGGGGAGGGGGAGGGAGAGGGGTGGGAAGGCGGCAGGTTTTTTTTTTTTTTTTTTTTTTTTTTGCTCTCTTTGTAACTTGCAGGTTAAGTGGAGCTAGAGAGCTACATTGTAACCTAGTTGGATGGGGGGGGATTGTATCAGAATCTAACGTGTCGTTAATAGAAAGAAGAACAGGCAAGAAGGGTCCAGCCGACCAAGGTTGGTGTGTGCTTGTGTTGTGTCTGTGTGTTGGTCTTTCTCTTAACAATCTTGATCAATGGATTTCAGTCTCTTTCTTAGGCTCTCTGGCTTTGGGACTCTGAAAAGACAGGAATTCCCTTAAAAGCGGACGAATGCCTTTTTGAAAGCACGCATTGTGTGCGTCTCCGGAGGAGCCGCGGGCTCGGGGATTCTCGGCCGGCGGATTCCCCGGTCGGTGGTTTCCAGTGGGAAATCACTCCGGAAAGGGAGCCTTTCGGTATCGATTTATTGTTTTTGTCTTTCAAACCATTATCTCTCCGAGCCAAAGACTGTCTGAGAAGTTCCGCGGAGACAGCCAGGGAAACGGGACAAGGCAGATCTTTAGCAAGATGGTGATAACGGGAGATGCTGGGCTCGGCGTCTGTTTGTGATGGAAGCATTGTTGGGTAATAGCGGTTTCTGATCGGTAGAGCATGCTACTTCTAACAAAATAAGTTACTGCCTGGAGACTGTCTTCCAGCCCCCCTTCCTTGCGCACGACAGCACCCGCCTCCCCCATCCACACCGGCGTACTACGATTCTGAAATCGGATCCAACTGGAAATATTTTCATTGGAGATCGAAAGTTGTGCGATTGGGAATGGCGGTGGAGGCCAGGGGTCCTGGGAGTGTGGGGAGGGGTTCTTCATTCCCCCTCCCACCTCACGCTGCAGCTATTCTTTCTATGTGTCTGTGCTGGGGTCTCCGAGTGTGTATCTATCTACAAGGACTGTTGAGGGAAGGATTTCCGATTCGTTTCCGTTTCAAATAAACTGTCGTGATAATCTCACGGTTGACATCCAATGCTAAAAGGGCAATTTGTGTGTCTCTTTATTCCTGCAGAAACTCTCCTCCGAAGCTTCTTTTCCTTCCCAGCCCTTATAACCTCCCCCCTCCCACCCCAACTATTCACACCTTTTCCTTAAAGTTTGGTTGGAGTCCCTGGTCTCTAAGGAAATGCTGGCATGACGTGTTTTCCTTTTATATCCATTTTCCTTCTTTGCCTTTTCATTCCTTCACTCTTCATCCTGTTTTTCTCCTTTTCCCTGAAGGCTTGTATTAAAAGCTAATTTCATAAAGTAGCTGTCACCAAAACTACCTGGCAATGTGGCCCCATCTCTTACCCTGCTTCAGTTCACCCAGGTAAATCTCTTGTGCCCCCTCCAAACTCTCAAACTCATCTTCTTTTGCAGTGTGTTTGTGTGTGTTGGGAGTGGTGGGGATAGTGGGGTAGAGAGGAGAGGAGGTTGGAGAGGAAGGGTGTTGTCTGATGCAGGCCCATATACACCACTGGGGCCAGACCCAGGAGTCCTGGGGCGAGTTTCCTCTGTACACCCCAGTTAGATGTTGGGTAACTGGGTTGAGAAGGCGGAGCCAGCCACCAGGGGCATGTGAGGGAGGAGAAAGTTTGTAGCACTTTAAGATGTAGCCAGTTTACAGTCCCAAGTCATTCCCTCTTATATTTGTTTGTTTGTTTATTCTTGATTTCTGTGGCTTTCACCATCTTGAAACTCTCTGGAGGGAGGTGTGATCTCTTTTGCTCTGAGAGGGATTCCCAGGTTTCAGGGTGAAGTTGAAGGGATTTTTTTGTTTGTTTTTTTTTTTTTTGTCTGAGCTGAATCTTAGTGCCTGTGACCAGAATAGGGTGTTAGGACAGAATGTCTGGGGCAGATCTGAAGAGAAGGAGGAAGAAATCAAGAGCGGTTGAGCACTGACTGCGTACTTGTCAACTGCAGGGATCTGAGCCCCAGAATGTTCGGAGACCAGGTAGTCTGAGTGCTGCTTGGCACGCAGACCCTCCTCCCCTATCAAGAAAAAAAAAGTCTTGGTCTTGGGAAGTTGAACTGGTCCTAGACCTGGGCTCTGGGAGCTACTGGCCACCACAGTAACCTGAGAGCTGAAAGGGGGAAGAGAGGGGGAACTGGAGGAGGACTTGTCTTCCTAGCAGGAAAAATAGATGTGTCTCGGAATAAACAAACCATGCGTGGGGGAGGGGATGGCTTGCTGTGAACAGAAGGGGGAGTGTCTGCGAGGCTGCAGTGTCGGTTAGGAAGGGGGCCACTTCTAGCTTGGGAGAAAATATCCACTGCCTTATATGTTCAATAATGGGCTGGGCCAGTGGAGGGCTGTAACCTGATATTTTGTGTGTTGACATAGAGCATTACTTGGGGAGGTTCTGCTGGGAGGCCCAGGGTTGGACTTCTCACAGGGGAGACCTAGTGATGTCCCCAGTGAGGGAAACAGCCCTTGGGTCACAGGGCCTTCTGGGCGAGTTCGCGCATTGCTAGTGGTGAGCTACTTTGCTACTTTGCAGACCACTGGCTTAAATGAGGGTTAGCTTAAATGAGGGTTGGGGGAAGAGAAAATCAGGCTTGGGATCTTTTGTAGAATTTAGTGGAAAATGGTCATGGGGAAGAGGTGTGAGGCAAGATTTTGCTGAAGAAGAAATAAATAGGAAGACACGTTCCTCTGGAGTCCCTATTCTGTTTCTGCTGTTATCTTAACTTGGAATTCCATTAGGGGCTGGATCAATACTTCTATGGCAAAAAATTGCGTCTCTAAGATAGGAGGTCTCTCTCAATGTGGTCGTTATTTTTAGTCATACTTCAGTCTCTGCTCTAATGCTTCTCTACAGTTCGTACAAGGAGGAAGATGAGGAGTAGGTAGCTGGATGGGGCATCCTTTCTGGGTTACTGTGGAGACACTGAAACTTGGCTGGGCCTGTGTCTCTTAGAATGTCAGTTTTCCCTTGGAGACTTGAAATTTAAATTGAAACCAGAAAGCTCTTGAAGGCGGACCCAGCCAATGAAGCCCTATTTTCTCTGATGCCCAGGAATGGGAAATAATTTTTTTTCTGACGGCATTTCAAGTTGCTTCAATGTTGCTTCTGCCAGAAGAGTGGAGGAAATTGTTATGAACACATTAGCACTGTCAGGAGTTGCAGTGCCTTGAAAGTGGGATGGTGTTACTGCAATTGTTCAGGGAACCAGTATGTGGGGGAGTCCTGGGGAGGAGGTGGGGGTCGGTAGGAGACTGTTCTTGTCCTGAAGGGGTAGCAGCACTGGCCTGAAGAAAGGAAGCTTCACGGAAGCCATGCTGCACATCATTTTGCCTGGTCCCAGGGTTTCCAGAAGCAAAGCAGGCCAATTCCGTTCCTAACTCATGACGTGTTGGGAAACCTGTTGAGTTTCCCAGAATGCTTTGGGCTACTGTTGAATGAGGAGGTCTCCCATCATACATACTACCATAAGTCTGGGCTTCTTTTTGAACTATTTTTAAAGGCAACCCTGGTGTTTTACAAATTCCTTGTGAAGTCAGAGATACTTTGGCTGGCCAAATACTCAATAAATGCAGGAGAGAAAACACCAAGATGTCCACAGAGTGTTCTTTATGAGCACAGGGCAATGATGCCAACCTCCATTTTTGCTTAGCTCTGATTTTTTAAAAATCTCCATTCTGAGTCTTCTATTAGATTCTGAGACACATCAAGTTAAGGTGATATACAGTTTCAGGGGACTGGGACCTTAGATGACCGAGTCTAAGTGAATGACCCTTACAGTTGTCATTTAGAAGTTTTGTAGGTTCTGGCCAGAGCAACTTTTCTCGCAGAGCTGGCTTCTTATCCATTGGAAAGTTCCTTCTAAGGTTGAGGAAACATTATTTTAATGGCCTCTGACTTAGAAAGCAGCAGCTGACTTCATACCCTGGTCGGAGCAAGTGGTACCAGGGTTGAATCATTAATTAATCAGCCTGATGTCCACACAGGATCCCGGGGTGGGGGTGGGGGCCTACAGCCAACCCCTCTCAAGAGCTTATTATAGATAATTTAAAAGCAATGTCAGGCAAAAGGTGGACTGAGCTGACCCTCAAGTGGGGGGACCACTTTGCCTTTCCAGGTACAGCAAAGGGAGAGGGAATGGGTGCTGGGCAGAGAGGAGTTTCAGAACTTTGCCAATTTGGAAAAAATGCTTCCCTTATCCACCTCATCTTTTTCCACCCCAGATATTCCCTTTCAAATGTGTGGCAGTTCGTTCTTTTAAAAAAAGTCTTTGTGTCACCTCCGTCCCTTCATGCTCCTGAGGAGGGAGGCCAGGGAAGCGTGTCCTTTCCATTCAGAAGATGAGGCAGTGGATCTACTGGATAGCCTGAAATGACACGCTGGTGGCTGACCTGGGGCCAGGCAGTGGAGGCACTGTGTGAAGAGCCTCACACCTGAAGTGACAAGATCTGCTCTGGATCCTGTCCCTGCTACCTCCCATTTGAATGACCCCTGGCTCATTATATAACCTCCCTGAGCCTCCGTAACCTAATTGGTAAAATCAGGATAAAGATGCTTACCCTGTCTGCTTCACAGGGGTGGTGAGGATTAAATAATACCAGCTAATTTCTGTAATTGAGCTCTGGAGGATTTCCATGCTGCCTCCTGGAAACTGGGTCTGGGATTATTGTCAACACAGTCCAGAGATTCCTAACCACTTGGAATGATCAAAAGCACCAGCAAGGACCCCCTATGCTCTAATAATTCAACTCTCATTAAAATAAATTTACATATGTATATATATTTGTATCATGCAAATGTTTATACCATGTATGTATGCATATATATTTTTTTTGTCTTTTTTTATTTTTTATTTTTATTTTTTGAGTTGGAGTCTCACTCTTGTCTACTAGGCTGGAGTGTGCAGTGGCACACTCATGGCCACCGCAGCCTTGACCTGCTGGGCTTAGGAGTTCCTTCCGTCTCAGCCTTCCAAGTAGCTGGAACTACAGATGCACACCAAATGCCTGGCTAGTTTTTGTGATTTATTGTGGAAACGAGGTCTCATCAAGTTGCCCAAGCTGGTCTCGAACCCCTGGGCTCAGGCAACCCTCTCACCTCTGCCTCCCAAAGTGCTGGGATTACAGGCTGAGACACGGCACACAGCCTATATGTATTTATATATATTTATATCAGTTGACTTATTCGATGCTACTGTGCCATGGACATCTGAAACTCAAAGTCTCAGATGATACCCAAGTGGACTCAACGATGTTCCGGTGCTCAGGAAATGCTCTCTGAGCTAAGAGTCAGGAGGAGAAAAGGAAAAAGACACAGAAACACACAGAGGGGAGCTGAGAGGGAGAGGAATGGGGGAGGGTTCTCCACCAGGGAACATAGCAGTTGAGCTGTGACATTCAGGACAGAAGTTTTTGCTTCTCTAAAGAAAGGAACTGAGAGCAGAGTTGCCTCAGTCCTAGCAAACTCTGGAAGTTCTCTAGAATTGGGAAAGTTCTTCATAGCCCATTGGATCCTGACTTTCATGCGACCCTCCTCCTAGCCTTTCCCAGTCTGTAGCTGCCCTGTCCAGCAGCCTCACTGGGCACAAGTATTCTCCAGTGAACCCCGTTTGATGCAATACACCCCAGACCCTGCTCCTATCAGACTGGTTTGCTCACTGACCCTGGGCACTGTGTACACCTACAGATTTCCACACCTCAGCTCTTCTGTGTCACTGCCTCTCTTGGAAGGTACCCTGACTGGTCTTGTTTAGCCAGAGCAGGTTAGGACAGCTGACTGTAATCAGCCTCCCCCCACCCCGTGGGGGCTTACAAGTCACCCTTGTCCCTTTCCCAGAGCACTTCAGGCCTAAGGCACGTGCCAAACATCCTCATCATGCCACTTCGCTGTCTCTTGTCATTTACCCTCCCCCAAGCTGTGAGCCCTTCAAGGAGGCAGCCAGCTTCACCCCACAAAGCCTTGCAACTGTTAATGATTTCTGTTGCCTGAGTGAATCGCAGCATTTATGGAGAGAGAGATTAATCTAGTCAGTGTTGTCTAAGGTGTGCTAACACAATGAGGGCCTCTTAGAGTCAATAGTAACTCCCTATGTTAATGGATTTTTATATTTTTGGCTATTTTGGGGGAGCAATCACTCAATCTCAGTTTCTCCCTTAAAGAGTAAGAGTCAGTGATGTTTTTACCACATGTAATTCCTCTCATTCACCAATTCACTCATTCATTCAATCATCAAATTCTTATTGAGTGCCCATTGGCGTCTCCTCGCCACTCTCACACATACTGCTTCTGATGTTCTCTGAAAATTCCTGTTGCATTTTCCATCCACCATACTCCTCTTGGCACTTCACCATGCAGTCTTCTCTGTTGCTTGAGTTCAAGTGCACCTCCATTCTTTGGTGATGGAGTGAACCTGGCCACAGTGGAAGAGAGAGAAGAAGAGAGAGAAGGCGGTGCTGAGGAAGGCACCCACGGGAGAATGGACCAAGGGAGATGTGAGGGACACATAAGGGGGTACACAAAAGAACTAGAATTACCTTTTGGAAGGTGGGCCCCTCATAGTACAGACTTCTCCTTCTAGGTAAGTGTTCTAGGAATCCATCAACATCAGTGGGCCAGATAGCATTGTGGTGAGAGACTGCACTTGGCTTCAGTGAAATTTTTTTGGAGATTCTTACAACACATGTGTCCATTTCATTCTGGGTGATTTACATGAGCAGCCTGCCCACACTGCACTGAGTATTCAGTAGTTTTTGACCAAAACAGCACAACCCTCTTGCCCCATTCTTGCTATTCACCCCATCTTACCATGAGCAACTTTTTTTTCTCTTTCCCCTGGTGAAAAAAGTCCTCAAAGGGAAATGTTTTGTGGATATGGAATAGGTCAAACAAACAAATGGCAGAAGAACTAAAAGGCATCAAAATGGACGAGTTCAAAAACTGTTTTGAGCGATGGAAAAAGAGTCTCGATAGGTATATTGCTTCCAACAGAGAGTGCTTTGAAGGTGACTGAAGTTTAAACATGTAAGGATAAATACACAAGTTTTCATAAATACATTTCTGACTTTGTGGGGGGTGTCTCTTCTTGTATGACAATGTGGATCAAGTAGTTCTGCCTTTCTTCTTAGCTTGACCCATTGTAGAGTGAAGCAGTTTGGGCTGAAACAGGGAGTCCCTTCTGAGATTCTGCAACTCTGTAGCCTTAGATGTCCCAGGAATTTTAAAGGTGACTTTAAGGTCAGAGTTCCTCAGGCCACTTGAATGGTGCTCCCAACAACTATCCAGACCAATCCCACTGAAGCATTTGATGGGGTTGAGGGAGTTACAGAAGGGGAAGGTGGTGCCCTGGGATAAATAGAATTGGGAGAAGCTCCCTGTTAAAACAGGAGAGCGTCAGACTTGGAGGCGAGGCAAGGGGAGAGGAGGAGAGATGGGGCCCCATGCAGACTCACTGCAGAGGGTGTGGTGGACAGAAGAAAAGGATCAACTCATCTGCATGTCATATGAAGACTTGCCCTCTTTGGTGACATAACTGAGTTGCATCAAGGAGATGGTCCAGACAGAGACAGAATCTAGAAAGTCCAGATGTGTCCTCTAGCTGGGCTTTTGCTACTTCTTCCCATGCCCAGGAGACATTTGGAATCTCAGCCCTGTCCAATTTGGTCACCTCATGGATCTAGGGGCTGGCTCTCATTTCCCTATGTGGATTCTTTTTTTTATACATATTTTTTTATTTTAAAACTGTGGGGTACAGTTAAGGGTTGGATATACAACTATGCATTGCACAGGTTGGATATACAACTATGCATTGCACAGGTTGATTAGGTGTGCCCCCCCACCCCGTCCCCAGACAGATATCCCTACGTGGAGTCTAAGAAGCATAAGCCCAGGGCCTGAGTGTCCTCTTCCTCCCCTCTGGCCTGTACCGCCACGTGGTGGCCTATGTTCAGTAATGGCTAGTGGTTGCTTTGTTTGTGTTTTGGGATCACAAGGAGTGACCCACAGTTTGTGCAAAGCCAGAGCCCCCTGTGGTTTTGGTTGGAGTGAGATCAGAATTGACCTAAGGTGCTGTAACAGTGTCATGTGGAGTTTCTGAATTACCTAGAAGCAACCAGTTGGATATTTAGGAGGAAGAAGCCTCTGAAAGCTGCTGAAATTCCTTTTACCCCAGGATTTAGCAAAGGACTTGGGATGAACACATGTTAAAAAGGAGCCAGTGATACTGTTAGTCAAATTTGATAGAAACATCATTTCTTCATATTCCTTTTATATGCTGATAATTCACGATTCTGTACCTAGCGGGGGCTTGAACATGTGGCTTGGAGAGATCAGAGAAGCTAAATTTGATGGATCCAACATAGTAGCTCTTTGGAAGCAGTGGGTACAGGTATAGGAGAATAATGAAATCTGGGTAGCAAGTCCTGTACAGTTGTCAGTGGCTGTGTCTCTAACTTTTTGTTATTTAAGCAATGAGATCTTTGATTTTTTTTAGAAAGTATTGATTAGTAGTGGTGACTAAAAAGGACTAAAATGCGAAAGCTCTGTGGGCTTTCTTTCTGCTTATTGCTTTGCCCTGTCATTGTCTTGATCCTCAAATATTTATTAAAGTATCAGCACTGCAGCTTGTGGGAGCTATTGTGTCCCATACTCTTGGATAGGAAGGGTCCACTTTATGATGTGGCTTTTGCCCTTGGAGAGTGGACAGTGTATCTGAAGACACATGCTGTGTTCAAGTGGAATGCATCCGACTGTAGCCAAAGTAGGAACATGATTCAGAGTGGAATTTTGCTATTTGTGTGATCAGGGATAAGGTGAAATCAGGGACAGCTTCAAGGAGCATATGTTTGGGATTTGATGGAAGAAGTGGAACAAGGGGATTCTTGGCATGCAGACTAGCTTTGGCCTAGGGACAGAGGTGGGACGCAGCTTAAGTATGAGCTGGGAACTGCCGAAAGGAAATGAACGCTAATTGTGAGCATGTCCTCCACCTGGCAGGAGCAGGACAGCCTGGAGCTGAAGGCCATGGCTGATGTTGAAGGAAGACCACCCACAGCAGACATCTTGCTGGTCTGAGGTCTTCTGTCCACAGCAGGAAGAACAAAACTCAGAAACCTCTAAGTTGGACTTTATCTTCATTCAAGCTCATCGACTTTCCAACTCTTGTATTCAGCAAAATCAGTCTGTTCATTGACATTAGACATGATTGTGACCAGACTCTGATGGGTGTTGTGGGAAATCCCAAGAGATGGAGTGAAAGATGCCTTAGAATTCATTAAAAACCAGTGGAGGAGTGGCAGCCCACAGTCTTCCAGGGTTAATAACTGGGAGCTCAGGTGGGCCAGCATCTCCAGGAGTTAGTCAGGTCAGAGACAGTTTCAAGGAGGAGGTGGGACTTGAGCTGAGTTCCTAACAATGGAACAGTCTTAGGTAGGCACAGAGTGGCAGGAAAGATCATCCAGTTGGTAAGGTAGGGGGAGAAAGAAGACCAGTTCAACACAGGGATCTGATGTGTGAGGCTCAGGAAGGGTGGAGTGGGGTCCTGTAAGAAGCTGGGCAAGGCTGCCCCTCCCTGAACTGAGATGGGGAGCCATGACCACAGCTTTTCTAGTATAAGAAGAGCCATTCTGGGGAGGAGACAAGTGGATGTCAGAGACATCCACCCTCTCTGCACACAAAAGAACACTGACTAATCTGTGCCACCAGCTGCTAGGTCCTGTCTGCCACCAACTCTTTAGTATGGGGTTCAAAAGAGGTATCTTTAGGACATGTAAGTATTTGGAATGGTGATGGGCCACTCTGGTGAACATAAATCTCTATGATCGTGGTACTTACCTCCAGGAATGTGATGTGTAATTGAAGAAAGATGTATCCAAGTTTCAGTAACAGTGCCATGTTGAAATGACAGTTCAAGATAACTAGAGGAGAAATATCCTAAAGAGAGGAAAGTGGAGTGAATATTTGTTGAGTTCTCTGGTATGCCTAGCATCTCCTTTGCAGCAGAAACACAAACATGTCAGTGTCAGATTACACTTTGTGTTCAAATGACAATGGATGCAGTGATTACTGAATCAGATGGTTGAGAAGTCCAAGAAATTTGAATTAAGACTGAACAGGTAGTGGGCTCAGAGAGTGCTTTGAAAAAAGACTATTGTTATCTCTTTGATCATTCAGTTTATCTTTGTTGCCTTGTAAGTCTATCATTGCTATCCCTAGTTTATAAATGGTGTGGCAGAGGACCACTGATGCTGAGTATTTGAAGACTGGTGGTGTTGTGGTTTAAATAACATTTGGAGTCAGACACTACTACCTCTGTGATTTCATCAAATCCCTCAATGTCCATTGTCTTGCCTGTACAATGGGTACATCACTGACTTAAATCAGATAGTAAATCTGGGTTAAATCAAATAATAAAGTTAAAGTTAAATCCAGTGACAAACTTAAGTAAGCTTGCAGCATACCTGAGGTATACTAAAAGTTAGGATCACTTTCTGTACCTTTCTGTACCATGCAGATTTCTCTACCTTACTTGGACAGTAAAGATTATGGTCAGAATGACTTCTTATTGGTCTACCGTATTTCACGTATTTCAGCACTATGCTGCATATGCTATTTACCTTATTCTTTGTAAGATTATGTGGAGAGAATTAGGAAAGGAGGATGAGAAAACTGATGCCCAGAAAGTTTAAATGATATGGCAAATCCAGTGGTGAACTGGTTATAGAACTCAAGTATGTAGAAGTAACTATGAACTTTAGGTCAAAAACTGGCATCATTTCATGTGTTAGATGCATCATAATGTAAAAGTAAGGCTTTGGAGTCATATACACCTGGATTTGATCGTGGATCTAGCACAGGCAATGTGTGTCCTTGAGTAAGTCATTGACCTCCCTGGGTCTTAATTTCTCCATCTGTAAACTGAGGACAGTGTTTTCTGCACTGCAGAGCTGTTGCCAGTATTAAATTGATAATGACAGTAAAAGATCATCTCAGTTACTGGTAGTGTTCACCTCTCCCCTTTTATGACAAGAGTGCACTTTTCTGACTGCTGAGAGGAACACAAGCAACAAGAGGTGCTCCAAGGCCAGGACTCAGCCTGCTCACTTGAAGACTGACGCAGTCAGGAACGTAGAGATCGTTCTCAGGAGCCAGGACCCAAGGCTCATGCTGTTCTGTTATTGGTTCCCAGAGGAGACACTGTTTTTGCAGTTAGATCTGGATCTGTTAGTGGATAGTGTGCCTGATCTCAGAATTTGGAAATTTGATGTGCCTCTTTCTATCCTGGAGATGCTCAAGCCCAGGGACTGTGTTAGGTTCAGCCAACCCTGCTGAGCTAAGCTGCAGGGCCAGCAGGATCCAATAAAAAGGAGGAAGATGCTAGTCCTGGCTTTGAAGAACTTACAGTGGTCAAGTTACAGAGACAAAGCTCAGTACTCAGACTTGGCAGATGTGGAAAAGGCCATGGACCTCACCTCTTGCCTCATTGCATTATAGAAATGAACATGGGGAGAATCGGGGAGGAAAATAAACTTCTCCAAGGCCACCGCTCCAAGTGGGGAAAGCTGGGAATGGAATATGGAATTCCTGACAGAACCAAACTGAGAACAGGAAGGGAGCAAGACTCACACAACAGCAGAACACTCAGGTTAGCAGATACAAGTTAAACTAGCTGTCTGTGCTCCCTATTGCTTGGGAGGGTGGAGGAGGTTGGTCTCCAACTTCTGTCCCTCAGGGCTTGACTTGGAGTCTGTGAAGAGATGGTAGCACTTAGCCAAATGCTAGCTTGGGTGACAGACTATGGGAGTAAATCAAATTTAACAAAAAGTTTGAACACTTACTAAAGTGATCCAAGTATGCTCTTTCATAATTATTATCTCACTTCATCTTTAATTTCTTCTCAAAGAATCCTTGAGGTAGAATTATTACCCGATTTCCAAATGAGATTCGAACAGATTAAAAATGTTTCCCAAGAACACAATTATTAAGTGGGAACGAGTCAAAGTCATCTAGATCTATTACATCAAATCAGTACTGCTTCTTACTTTCTTTTCAGGTGAAACATGGCTTGGGCACTTACTGCTGGACAGTCACTCTCTAAGCTTTGAGCTGTAGGGAGACCCATTTGAAACTTGGCACCCATCCTCATGGACCACCTGGTCTAGGGAGAGAGACAGACAAGTCAGTGAAATATTGAAACACACAGTTTGCTACATGTATTTGTAGCAGAATAGCCAGAGAAATGAGAGCAAGAGTATCTTGTCTGTGTGCATATGTTGTCATTGTGTGTGTGTACATGTGCGTGGAAGAAGAAGAGGTAGAAAAGAATCATCCAAACAGACACCTGAAGGAGGTGAGACTTGAGCCCATTTTTGCAGAATAACTTAGAGGTAACCAAGTAGAGAAAGGAGAAAGTGCTGGCCAGCCACGGGAGCTAATAAGTTTTCATATACAGCAATGCACATCAGTGGGGCTCAGGGCATCAGCAGCTCATGAGGCACTACTGGAGAATGTGGTAGGTGAAGTATTTAGGAAATGTGACCAGGACCATGCCACCCAGGAGTGGAGTATCAAAAAGTCACTGAGTCGAGCTTTGTCCTTTGCTGTAGATGGTTGATGTATTTGCAGGGTCAGAGAACTGTGATGTAGAGCTGCCTCTCCCCTTGCTGATTGAGAGTTGGATGATAGTTGGGTCACCTGGTACATTTTGCAGTATTGATGGAGCATTGACTCCAGGTGTTTTTGCAACAGGAAGAAATTCGAGAAAGATTACTCAACGTCATAGGCACCTGAGTCAAATGGTGTCTGGCTGGCCTCTCATTCAACATTCTCTGAGTGCATAACTTGTAACATCTCTCCACGTATCAAGAATTGTGCCAGACTCTGAGAACTACCATGGTGAGCCAAACAGACACAGGTCTTACCCTCAAGGACTTACCGTCCTGTGGAGGAGGCAGAGTTGAAACAAAGTGTGGCACAAGCATTATTTAATTATATAATAAGTGCTAAGAAAAAAAAAATTGTCTACAAAGGCACAAACAGGAATCCAGATCTGGTTTGTGAAGCTCAAGGAAGAGGCATTTGACCTCAGCCTGGCGATGAAGAAGTACTGACTCCAAGGGGGACGGATGTCAGGTGCATGCAGAGTCCCTTGAAAAGTCACCTGTGAATCCTACCTAAAGGCCTTAGAAGATGTTAAAGAAGGATGAATAATCAAGCGCCCCCCAAAAGCCACAGTCTGACAGTCAGTCTCTTGCCAGAATCTGAAGATCCCTATCCCTATAGGCCAATGAACCTGTGTTGAAAATACTGTTGTATCTCTATCTGTAATCGGGTAGGATCACACTCCATCCCTGTAGACCGTTTCCCCCCTATGATCAGAGATTCATGATTTCTGCCAACCAGAAGGATGGGCAGTCATCAGGGGCTACATGGGCAGCTTTAATGAAAACACCTGAAGACTGTCCTCTTTCTCACATTATCATATGTATTCTCAGAGGCTACAGTTCTCAGAAGACAAATGGGCAAGGCTGGATGGGGATGTTTGGGAGGAGTGGAAGTAGGACATTGACTCCTTGGTGGAGATGTGCCCTTAGGTAAAGTTCTGAAGTAAATGGAGTCTTTTTCACAGTGCATATTATAGAATTTAGCTGAGTTTTCAACAAATCCAGCAGAAGAAACCCTTCTTAGCAAAACAGCAGTAGATGGATGTCTACTGTCAGTGTTTTCTAGTAAATGTTTAACATCCTGTTCTTTAGATTTTTTTGTAAAGCCCTGATTTGTAAAATTTGCTCATTCTTGTAGTGTAAACACTCCTACCCATAGCTTACTTTTCAGGCTACCAGCTTGATTCCAGTGAATAGGAGCTGGGAAGACACATACTCAGTGGGATCTCATGAGTCCTCAGGGGCCGGCTTCAGCATACTCCGGTACTATTCACTAGGAATGTAGATGACCCCTGATAACAGCAAAAATTCACAAAGAGGATTTGAGTGGCTTTATGATAGATGGAAGGTAGAGTCCAAAGCAGAGAAACACTTCCTCTGTAGGTCAATACTTTCTTCGTCTTACTCTCTCCTCATCAGAGCATGAGTAAAAAACAGAATTTAGCATGAGACCTGAGGGGGAAATCACTTAAACAAAGGTAAAAGGAGCAATATTGTGAAAATTGTTTACTACAATAGCAACATGAATGTTAGAAAATTATCTGACATCTTCAAAATGAAGAAGTATGATCCAGTGGAAGAGGAGTATAAAAGAACAGAGTGGGGGCATGCTGAGATGAAAAGACATTGAAGTCCACTGAAAGAGGATGAATAAAGTCAAGAAAGGTTGCAGGGATATAAAATGTATAGTTACGGCATGAAAATTCCACAGGGAGGTCAATAGAGGCAAAGGGGGCCTGGAAAATAAAAATCAAATCAGTGTTATGGTAGACGGTTTGGAGTATGCTTTTCTACAAGGCAAAAGAAAGAACTAAAAACAATATGAGAGAAAATGACAGAAATGGAGAACAAAGATAAGTGTTCTAAACTAAAAATTTCAGGACAGAGTTAGAAACAAGCTAGAGCCCTTTGGTGGAAGAAATTATCAAATGAGTAATTGAAGGGAGCATACTTGAACTAGAAAGACCCTGCATCTACAGATCCAAAAATCTCATCGTGTTCTAGGAAAACAAGAGGGAGAGAGAGCCCTATGCCACAGTCACGTTGACATTAATAAAATCCTATTATGATGAAAAAAGAAAGTCTTGCATTATAAAGGCATAAAGCGGGCTGCCTACAACAAACAAAAACAAACAAAAAAACAGGCCAGTCTCCATTCCCCCCCCCATTATTTTAAATGGCAGAAGACATTCTACAAAGTTTTGAGGCAAAAAGTTCTGACCTGAGAATGACCCAGTCAGTCCAGCATCTTTTCTGTGTACAGATGAAAGAAGAGCCAGGTGTTATGGGAATGTGTAGAGCCTGGAACCAAGAGAGGCCTAAGGATAAAGAGTTGGGGGACTTTGGAAAAGGGCAGAAATGAGGCAGACCACTCTTCCTCCATTTGTGATTGCTTGCCTTGAAGACTTTTCAGGTGCATGTTTCTTTTTTATTTCTTAATAAGGAACACAGAGTTCTACTATCCAAAAATGAAACAAAAACCACAATATAATGAGGTAGGTCAGGAAGAGATCATGTTTCCCTTTTTACTGATGAGACGGTAAAACTGACAGAGGCTTATGAGGGCTCCTAAGCTGCAACTAGGCCAACAATGAATTTCTTTTGACTCCCATGGGAGATGCTAAGGATTCTGTCAGTTCTACCATATTGTCCCTTTGGAAAGCGAAAGTTGGGGTGATGGTAGCCTATGTGTATGTGGTGCACTGGGAGCAAAGCAGAAGGCAGAAGGGAAGGACGCTGGGATGCCCAGCTTGAGTTGCTTTGCCCACTTGTTAGTTCAGCCAAATAGCGTTTCTTGAGTGTTATATTTTGGGCACCATCCTAGATGTAGAGATTGCATGGATGGCTAAAATGCAACTGGTCTATTCTCAAGAGACTCAGGACCTCTATAAGAGAGACATAACTTTACATACAGAATGATAATGCCTGTAGTGGATAGGAGTAAGCACATAGATAGAGCAAAGTCCAAGGCACCAGTTTTTGGTTTTCAGAGGTCTGGGTAAAAATCAGAGTGCTGGGCCCTAAGGCCCCCCCCATGGAGCCCTGATTCAGTGAATGGGGCTCGAGAACTTACATTTCCACTAACTTTAGGTTGAATACAAGGTCCACAGGCAGCAGGTGGATAACATATTTTTCACTAGGAAAAATTCTTACATCTTTCAGAGGGGAAAGCAGTGAGGACAGACTCTCTGGGACTAATTTGGGTATGAGACATATCTAGCCAAGCAGGATTTTTCTGGTCACTCATAGGAATAATTATCTAGATTCCAAGTACTCATTGTGGGGTGTCCCCATAAGTCTGTGGCTGTGCAAGGTGAGGTTACACAATGTTAAGTATGGAAGACAGGGGTCCCCGTCCATTCATTGTGGAGGCCAGTGTGGATGGAGGAATCTGAGCGGTTCCTCCAGTTTCCCACTCCCTGTGAACAGCAGAGCCAGTACTCTAGGATCAGTATTCTTTTCAAGTACTTCATTGCCCCTTTGTTTCCTTCGGGTCTGTTAGGCAATTTTCTCCTAGGCAAGTTTTATATTCCCTCCTCCATCCTGTACCCCACTGCCTTTCCTCCCCAAGTCCTGCAGGCAGCCCTGGAAGGGTTAACTTTTGCTGGGCTGGAGGCCTGAGCCAAGTACAGAGTGTCCATTGTGTGCCCGCCCTCTCAGGAGGAGTCGCTGACTGCTGGAATGTGACAAGGCAAAACGTTTTCACCTTGTCTTGGCTTCCTCAACTCTGTGAGTGCGTGAGTGTGTGCATGTCACATGCACATATGGCAGGCCTGCATCACCAGAGGACTCGCAGTTGACTCCCAGACTCACCTAAAAAGTGAACTGTGAGTTTGGGTGGCAGGTATGTGCTGGGGAGAAGTCTCAGGGAGAACAACAGCTTTGTGTACTGGTGAAGTAAACAGACAGGTTAGGTTTCTTTACTCTTTGCTTTTGAGAACTTTTTAACATTTTTGTTTCTCTTAAGGTGAGGGGCATGTGTGGACACAAGGGACTGGATTAAAATCCACAGGATAGGTAGCAAATCTGGCAGGCACCCCCTGAGTAGGTGGAGCTGCAGTTGGAGTAGTTTGAACCTTAATCTCTGCATAGCTGTTGGGGAGGTCGGGGTTGGGGAGGGGTGTGAATCAATTTTCATTTAGAGAGAGCTTCTTGAAATCCTTCAAGAACCCAGTCCTGCACTGGATGCGAAGGGAATGTAGGCATTATACAACCATAGTCGATCTCAACCCCATACTGAATTGTAGTCAAGTTAGAAAAATAAGATTGACGTACTCAAGATTACTAGAAGACAAAGTAAGATAAGAATTTAGTGGAAAACTATCCAGCTGGACATGGTGTCTGTTGGACCAGGGAGTGAGTGCCATGGTACATCCAGGGTTTACAAAATGTTGCCATGGAATGGTGAAGACATGGACGTAAGTGAAGCTATGGGAGGGCTTTTGGGATCTTGCTTGTTCATTTGTACATTTGGTCCTTCATGCAACAAATATTTGGAGACCACCAATCATATGCCAGGCATTGCACAGATCAAAGGAAGGGGATGTAAGAGCAGATTCTATAAAAAGAAAAAAAGAACCAATACAGAAAGAACTCTGTGCTTGTCATGTTACTGTGGACTAGTTTGACTTGAGTAGGAAATGCCTGTTGGTGATTAATGAGCTTTGGACTCTTAAGGTGAGACCAGTGGGGAAAGTTTGGAATGGGCCTGGCTCAGTAGCTCAGTCTGTAATCCCAGCACTTTGGGAGGCTGAGGCAAGTGGATTGCCTGAGCCCATGGGTTCAAAATCAGCCTGGGCAACTTGGCGAGATCTCGTCTCTACAATTAAAAAAAAAATAGCTGGGCGTGGTAGCTCGTGCCTGTAGTTCCAGCTACTTGGAAGGCTGAGGCAGAAGGATTGCAGGAGTCCAGCAGGTCATCGCTGGGGTAGCCATGAGTGTGCCATTGTACCCCAGCCTGGGTGATGGAGTGAGACTCCAATCCCCCAAAAAAGAAAGTTGGGAATGGATTGGGACTCTTTGAAACTGCACTGGTGTTTCACCTATAATGTTTATTGGGACCTAATCAAATTGCCCTGGTTTCATTCCTCAAGCAAGAAGAATCAGATTTCAACTGAGCCTTCTTATGGTACTCGACCTCTAATCCAACCCTTGTACCACATGCCAGAATGCCAGAATTCTCTTCCTAAGGCATAGCTTTGATAGTGTCCCTTCCCTACTGACTCTCCTTAAATGGCTTCCATTACCTGTAAGATAAAATCCAAACATTAGAGTCATGTTCAAGGATGTCTGACTGCAACCACATTTTATTTATAGCTGTACCTCTCACCGGTCCCCATTGTGTGCCATAGCACCTTGCAAAGCATCAACTTTCTCTTTCTTGAGTACCAGTCCTGGACTCATGTCATGTGTTCTGTCTGCCATGTCTTCCTTCCATCTTACCTAGGAAAACCCCTCAAGATCAAAGCCTGATCCCATATTCTTCTGAAGTTTTTCTGTGAAGTTTCTTAGCCATCCATACTTTGCCCAAGTGGAGAACATTGTTCTTTTCCTTTATTTCTATCCTTTAGTGCAGTACATGTAAAATTCTGCTTTGTTTTGAGACTATTTTTCAAATCTCTTTTCAAGAGTATAACTTTCTTGAGAAAGGAGATTGCATTTTCACTGTATCTTAGGATTTTGACTTGGAGAACTGAAAAAAGATTGTTGAATTGAATTTTCATTTTTTTGGATCTCTTATTACTTGAATTTTTTTGGAACTTTTTCTTCTACATCTAATTAGTTATATATATGTATGTATGTGTGTGTATATATATATATATATATATATATATATAGAGAGAGAGAGAGAGAGAGAGAGAGAGAGAGAGAGAGTTAGATATAAGAAACTTTGAAGTGAATCTTTTTTAAATTGGAGATGTTTTCTTAATATTAATAATGCATTCACTTTACATCCATTCATCTAAATTTAGTTTTCATTCTTTAATCTCATCACAAAATCTACAACATAATCTTTCCTCTTCTGGTTTAAAGGTCTATATTCATTTAATTTAGGAACTTTTAATGTAGATTATGCCCTACCTTTTGCTCTGAGTCAAGGATACTTTGTAGATGAGTGTTGGAGAATTAAAAGATAACACTGGAAATTCCTGCCAAGGCGAATAAACCCTGAGAAACTATAAGAAAACATGGCTTGAAATTTGCATGGATCTGGAGTAAATACTGAGAAAGACCCACTGGGTTCTTACTGCTTTACAAGCAGGGAAATGTTCTAGGGCATGTTGATGTCTCCAGCAGCAGGTGTGGTACCTGACTCTAGTCAGAGAGGCCTCAATGAAGTTGACTTGAATATAACTTATATATGTTTTTCTCCAGGTAGACAGGTTAGTCTATATGAGACAAAGAATCTTATAAGTAGAAGAAACATCAAGTGTCCTCTGGTCCAACTGCTCTCTCCTCTTGCACAGTGACAATTTTGTCCTGTTTGTGGCATGGGTCACTGGTAGGTAACGGTTTTCAGTACGTGCCCGACAGCTTCAACCAAGATGCTTACACTGTCACTAGGGAAGCCTCTTCTTACTTAGAAAAGCTGTACTCACTGGATTTTCCCCGAAGTGGAAGCAATTGGAAATGTGTCTTTCTGCAGAACTGAGCAGTTTCCAGTAGCCAAGTAAGCTCCTGGACTTCTCTGGGAGCAGGGTTCATGTGGAAGCCCAGGGCTGCCTTCCTGACTGCCTTCATCACAGACGTTAGCTGAAAATGTGCTGATTCCTGGGGGAGAAGATACACACCCGCTCTTGAGGCTTCCAACTCTTGGCTGTTCTGAATGTGTCTTTGCAGGCATGATTGGGCATTTTCTGGGGGCCACGTTTGCTGGCCAGTTCTTTTTTGGGATTTTTTTGGTTGTTTTTTTTTTTTTTTTTTTTTTTGAGTTGGAGTCTTACTCTGTCACCCAGATTAGAGTGCAGTGGCTGCTCTTAGTCACTGCAGCCTCAACCTGCTGGGCTCCGGTGACCCTCCCACCTCAGCCTTCTGAGTAGCTGGAATTACAGACACGTGCTACCACACCCAGCTGATTTTTGATTTATTGTAGAGATGAGGTCTTGCCAAGTTGCCCAGGTGGGTCTCGAACCCGCGGACTCAGGCAATCCACTCACCACAGCCTCCCAAAGTGTGGGATTACAGGCTGAGCCACTGAGCCCGGCTGCTGGCCAGTTCTTTAACATGATAGGCTCAGAGGTAGAAACCTAAGCTGTCCAGTCATGTCTTCTGCTAGGAAACTTGGAGTTTCCTAGCAGAAGACATTCAGTGATGGAGAAAGCTTGAGTGTGATCTAGTCTACGGTCCAGGATCGCAGGATGTGGTGTTTTGAGGTTCTGTGCAGCCCCAGAACTCTAGGTTTTTGTCTTGAGAATGAGCATTTGGGCTTCCTTTGGGCTTTGAAAATTTTGACTATGAAACTGGGAATATGAGGACATGGTGAGTAAGGGTGAGGATGGTTAAGCTCATCCTGAGATGGTTCTGAGAGAGCCTGACTGATTTTTCTTTTTCTTTCTTCTTTTTCTTCTTTTTGGATCAGGGTCTGACTCTGTTGCCCAGGAGGGAGTGCAGTGGCACAATCACGGCTCACTGCAACCTGACCTCCTGAGCTCAACTGATCCTTCTTCCTCAGTCTCCCCAGTAGCTGGGACTACAGGTGTATGCCACCATGCCCAGCTAATTTTTTGGAATTTTTGTGGAGATAGGGTCTTGCTATGTTGCCCAGCCTCCTCTCAAACTCCTGGGCTCAAGCAGTTCTCCTGCCTTCACCTCCCCAAGTGCTGGGATTATAGGTGTGAACCACCATGCCCTGCCCACCCCTGACTGATTTTTCTCTTCTCATCTTGGAGGAAGGCAGAGATAAAGATCTCGGGGGTTTCCTGACCCTTTCACAGGCCTATAAAACTCTCCTTCTTTCCCTCTTTCTCTTTTGCTGCTATGTAGATGCAATGTCACTTCATTTCAGAAGCCAGAAAGTGAATGAAAACTTTCCAAAAAGGTTATTTTTTAATCTCAGTAACTGATAATGATTAAATATCTTTCTTTTGTGTTGATGGAAATATTTATTGAGTTTGTTTTCCATTCATCATAGTGTTATTTATGATTTCCCACTGAACTCGCCTTATTTTCTTTCTTCAAGCCTCGCACCCAAACTTTGTATTTATTTTAAGAAATAGAGAGAGGTCGTTGTATGCTTGAAATGATGCCTCATGAAAAATAGTTAAGAGGTCAACTGAATGTTCTTTCCTCTCAGGGGGTGCAGAACTTGGTCCAGGCAGCCTGGGGGTTATGTTCAGCTTTGCAAACTGCTCTCTACACATGTGCGAGGGAAGTGGTGCAGGGCGTCAGCCCAGTGCAGTTCCCACAGACCTGAGCCTCGACACTTCAGACTTCCCTTTCGTCATGGTTGGTTTTGCTGGTGACTTAGGCAGCTGTGGCTTTGCTGTGAGAAACCTCTAGCTTGTTGCTGGGCTGGAAGACTCACCCCTTATCTTTATTCTTGGGCCCACAGCCCTATAACATTCATAACAATTGATGAAAGTTTCCTCCTCTGTTCCAGTAAAATCCAATTTGGAGATGTGCACATTTTGGTTGGATGTCTTTCCGCCATTTTTTTCTGATGACATGGATAAGAAAGGGGCTTCCGGAATGTAGATGGAGTAGCTTTGGGGTTCATTTTCCCTCCTGTCATGGCTAACCATCTGTCTGCTTCTCAGTTGCAGATCTGATCTCTTCTGAACACCTCATCGTGTCTCCAACCCTGGGACTCTGACCCCAGCAGCTGGACCACTTGTGCTTGGAATTTGGGGTGTCCTCTCTTCTCACCTTCCGCTTCTCCCCTCCCCCTTCTGAGAACTCCTAAAGACTGTAGGATTGTCATGGAGTCCAGGGAAATCTTAAGCAGCTCTCGACAAAGAGGAGGCGAGTCCGAATTCCTGCCGGTCTCCTCTGCCAAGCCCCCGGCTGCTCCGGGCTGCGCAGGGGAAACTTTGCTCTCTGCTCCAGGGCCTGGGAAGGGGATTCCGGTGGGAGGAGAACGTATGGAGCCAGAGGAGGAGGATGAACTGGGCTCAGGGCGGGATGTGGATTCCAACTCCAATGCTGACAGCGAGAAATGGGTGGCAGGAGACGGTCTGGAGGAGCAGGAATTTTCTATCAAGGAGGCAAACTTCACAGAAGGAAGCCTGAAGCTGAAGATTCAGACCACTAAGCGGGCAAAGAAACCCCCAAAGAATCTGGAGAACTACATATGCCCACCTGAGATCAAGATCACCATCAAGCAGTCTGGGGACCAGAAGGTGTCCCGCGCTGGGAAAAATAGCAAAGCAACGAAGGAGGAAGAAAGAAGCCACTCCAAAAAGAAGGTAGGACGCCCTGCCTTATGGGTATTTTTGTTTGTTTACCTATTTTTACCATTTTTATCTTCAACTTTTTAAGGTCTGTTTGCATATCACACCTGATCCTTGAACAACACGAGGGTTAGGGGTGCAGATCTGTGAAATTAAACCTGTGTATAACTTTTGAATCCCACCCAAACTTAAGTACCAGTAGGCTACTGTTGACTGCAAGCCTCACCAATGACATACACAGCTGATTAACACTTATTTTGTATGTTTTGTGTGCTAGGTACTGTACTCTCACAGTAAAGTAAGCTAAAGAAATGAAAATGTCCTCCAGAAAACCATAAGGCAGAGAAAATATTTTTACATTCATTAAATGAAAGCAGACCATTGTAAAGGTCTTGATCCTTGTAAAGGCTGAGAAGGAGGAGCAAGAGGAGAGTTTGGTCTTGTTGTCTACAGTGTGGTAGAGGTAGAGTGGACCCCATGAGTTCAGACGCATGCTGTTCAAGGCGAGCTGCATTTATTTATTTCTGAATTACCAATCTTCTTGATGAAATATTAAAAACCTCCAGCAGAAATGCCTCTGATATAATCTTGGTATGATGTTAACTTTATTATCATATCTTCTACTCACCTGACACAAAATAACTACTAGAATTGCAATTTTGGAGAGTTCCTATTTATTGTATAGCAGCAAACTGGCTGGATCAGCTAACCCATAACACGATTTTGACTTTTTTCCCTTTAATATTTGCATCTGTTTCATAGTCAGGAGTGAGATGTTGAAAATTTATAGTCAATCAGAACAGTCAAAAGCCGTTAAAACCTCTTTTTTGGTTTCAACCATTACTACTGTAAATCTTTCTAAGATGAATTACTCACCTAACTAAGGAAGCCCAGGCTTTGTAGTCACTGAGGAAGGCTCTCACGGGGCTGCGAGATCATCATTCTGAAAACTGTTGATGAGCACTAAACCCGGAACTGGAGGAAAAAAAAAATACAGGCAACTGGCCTGAATCTTTGTCCAACACATCATGAACTTTAAAGATTGGACATTGAATGAACTTGGTTGGTTGTCTTTTTCCTCCTAGAAGTCAAACATGGATATGTAAGGCTGGCACAGAGGTGGTTGGTGATATCCATTGGTTGGGAATGAATGGGGCCAGGTTTTGTTGAATTTATTTTGTATCATACAGAGTTACTATGACCTCCATTTCTGGGGAGCGTGTGACACTCAGCTATGATAGCAGAGGACTGCCTTAGTATAGCAGATTTTTGTGTTCAAGATTCTTTGGGGCTTGGGGACAGCTCTGAAGAAGCCTTTTTGTTGACAGAGTTCTAGGGTTCTAGGTGGTAAGTGTTAATCAAAGTCTTTGTGTCTCTTTCTCCCTGACATTTGATCATTTGTTTGGATTCTAGCCATGGTGGATTAGCTAAAAGTGGCACATATGAATGAACCTACCTCTCTCCTTTATAGCCCAGAGATAATCCAGAGCGTTTCTGTTACCAGTGGTTTTTCTGAGCTTTGGGGTAGTTATTTTTAATACAACCACCTGGAAACATATTATCTCTTTAGTATAGGGCTTGTGTCCTTCCACATAGCAGGTGTTTTGGCTGCATTTAATTCAAAGAATGGCTACCAGAGAATTTCTAGGGTGACGAACTCCTCGTGATTTGCCCTAAACTGGTTTTAAAACTGAAAATCCTGCACCCGGGAACCTCCCCAGAGCCTCACAAATTGGGATAGTTGGCCACCTTACTTCAACATTTTGGCATACGAAGGAACTTTTAGAAATGGGCTTGTTTTCCCCTCCCCCCACTACAATATGCTGTGATTTCTGGGTTCTGTGTCATAAAACCAAAGTTATCGCAACACATGCTGAAACTTTTGAGATTCTTGCAAGGAAATGCAGCCGTTCAAATCAGGCTCTTCTTAGAAACCGAGGCTTTACTTTAGAGTTGAGACTCTTCGGATTTGAAAAAACGGCTATCTTTGTTTCTGGCTGTTGAGATTTCCTGTTGTGTGCTGTTGTATTTTTGTGTGGGTGGGCTGTTGTGAAAACTGTTGTTACTGTTTACCTTCCATCCCATCACTGCCAGGATTTAAGCAGCAGCCCACAGTTTTGGGTGAGCAAACCCAAATTCACTGCCCTAAGAAGAAAATACGTTGTCTTGGTTAGGCACCACTTTTCCTAAAGCCACAGATTGCTCAAATATAGCCTTCTGCCCAATGAAATGTCCCAGAATTTGTACCATTCCAAAATGCTTTGGAATTTGTACCATGGGTATGATTTCAGAGCTGAAATGTGCAGTGAACCTCAGTTCTCATGTCTGAAAAACTCAAGCTGGTCATTTTCACCCAAAAAGTTGGATGCTCTTTGTGGACTTTATACGATAGAGATGAAGGTACGTATTTGGATATGTGATTTGCCAAGTATGAATTTTTGTGCCTCAGCAATCGAGGGAGGTAGAGAGGAAGGAGAGGGGTTGACATTTAATGCGCGGTGCTCTTTTAGGATGCACCACAGTAGGAATACACTCCAGAACTTTTTAATTGTTAGGATCTTGCTTCATGTTGTACTTCCCTATTCTTTATTTATGCCTAGCACTGTTACTTTCCAGAAACGAATGAATACATGTATGATCACTGAGTCTTGGCTACTTGATAGATGACAAGAACATCCTCTGATCTCTATGGAATGAGAATGTTAACTTTATTCCCCTTCAAATTCCTATTGCTTTTCAGCCAGGGAGTAAGAAAAAGTTGGAGTTGAGATTAAAAAGTGGAGACTTTGCCTACCATTTGTATGGAAAAGTTCAGAGGGATAATCTTGCGGAAATGACTTATCTGTGTGAATGGGAATATGAGAAGGGATCCCAAGAAGCCAGAATTTATTTATAAAAAGATGTGTATTTATTCTTACATGCTTAAACTTCAGTTACCTTCAAATTTCTCGTCGTTTGATGCCATACACCTGTCAAGGTGCTACTTCAATTGCTCAAAATAGTTTTTGAACTCGACAATTTTGATGCCTCTTAGTGCTTCTGCCATATTTTGTTTCTCCTTTCACATCAGCAAAACATTTCCCTTTGAGGACTTTTTCATCTGGGAAAACAAAAAATAAAATTGCTCAGGGTGAGATCAGGTAAAGAGGGAAGGTGGGGCACAAGGGTCATGCCATTTTTTGTAAAAAACTGCTGAACACTTAGCACAGTGTGGGCAGGTGTTTTGTCACAGTAGAAGAACCAGTCACCTGTATGCCACAACTTGGGATATCTCTTCCACAAATCGTGATAGAACCTTCTCAAAAATTCCAGATAAAAACTTTGGTTGACTGTTTGATCTGGAGGAACAAATTCTGAGTATACTATAAGGGAGTCCACACTCTAAAAGATAATTCTGGGTTCTTTTGTTGTCCTCCCTTGTATGTGATCAGTCATTTAAGAGAAGGAAAGACGGAGGGTGATTTGTAAGTAACAGATCTGAATCAAGACCCTGAAATCAGGTCTTCTGATTATTTTTTATGTGATGCACCACGCTTTAAAGAAGTACACAGGGGGTGGTCTCCAGAACCAGATGCTACCTTAGGAGCTCGGAAGGGAGTCATGTTGAGCTAGTCATCGAGCAGGTGGAGATCTCTACTTGAGAGTCTGGTGTGTGCTGGCTTTAAGCAGGGTTTGGCAAACTGTAACCCATGGCCAAATCCATCTCCCTGGCTGCTTTTGTACAGCCCACAAAGGATAGTTTTTACATTTTCAAAAGGTTGGATGAAAGTCAAAAGAAGAAGAATATTTTGTAACATGCAATTCAAATTTCAGTGTCCTTAAATAAAATTTTATGGGAACAGAGCCAAGTCCATTTGTTTACATTTTGTCTATGACTGCTTTTGTATTGCAGTGGCAGAGTAGAGTTGTGGTGATGAAGATGCTATGGTCCTCAAAACTTAAACTACTGTGTAGCCCTTACATAAAACTTGCATTGGCCCTTGACTTTGGGGAAGGGCATAGAGTTCAGGGTTTTGTTTTATCTTAGTTTGTTTTTAATAATTGAGCCTCCAAGTTTTGAGGCTGGGGGAAATTAGGTTGCTTTATTTGCTTTGTTGTTTTTTTTTAAGTGAATAAATTAATTTTATTCAAGTCATTGTTTGACAGCCTCAGGCAGAAGCAGTTTATTGGATCCCAATGATATTTTTTCTATTGGTTTTTGTAAAAAGAAAGCTCCATATGACAATGGTAGCATGGCTTACACATTGTAGGCTTTTCTCTGTGAGATTAACTCTAGGTATATATGGTCTACTGCTTTGGGATGAAGGAGTATATGCCTAGCATCCTCAAGGGCTTTACTCCAAATTTCAAGCCTAGGACTAACTCTCCAAACTGGACAGGCATTATCGATGTTCAGGGAACATGGCCACCTAAGTGCTAGAATGTGAGGAGGGAGCTAAGAAAATACCACCTTTCTGGCTCAAGGATGCATGAACTTCTAACCAGGCTAGAGTTTCCTCCTTTCCATATGAAACCAGGCTGAGGACTGAGATGTTGTTTGGGGAAGGGTTTATGATGAGTGGATTCACATGCAATGTGAGAACAGCATTTGGGAAGAAACGGAGGCTGAGGAGAGAGCACAGAACCTATTTCAGGGCCTCAGAACTGAACTTCGGACAGGTCGAGCTTTGCAGACAAACCCTGCACAGGACTAACACCATTGCATCTTAAACTTACTCAGGCAAGTGACATAACTGACACTTCCTCTGGGTCACTCAAGGAACATGAAGTTGAGTCTCTAGAAATAAGTTCAGGTACAAAACATGAACATAAAAGGTTCCAGCAGTGACAGTTTTGAAGAAGGTCCCTGCTGGGCATAGCTGAGCAACACTCTTCTTTTCTGAAGACCTTAAGAATTTGAGACAGGTGTCTAGGCTTAACAGCACCAGAAGAACGTGGGAATTCTAGGTGTACTCCATGCAGTGACTTAGAGTAGAAGATGCAGGGTGGTAGTCTGACACCAAGTAGTTTTGTGAATTTAGATAATGAAGCAGCAATTTCCTCATCTGCCAAAGAGAGATGATGATTTCCACATTCTGTAACTCAGTGGAAGATTTTAGAAATAAATGGGAAATTTGCAGATCACATTTCATCATAATAGTTGTGATTTATTGAGCTACAGGGAAGACCCTCTGCTAGCTGTTTTACATGTGCTCACCTTCTCTGTTAGTTCTTATAACAGTCCTGCCAGGAAGATTTCATGTGTTTATATGAAATTGAGACCTGGATGGCTTCAGGTGAGCAGGAGCTGGAAGGGACAAGATTTTCCTTTTAGCCATTTCTATTAGGCTCTAAGCTAATGCTATATTCCAGTCCCTAAGTTACTAAACTCTAGAAGTAGAAAATTGTTGGAAGGTAAGGGTCACTGGAGAGTTTCATCCACACTTTCCCACTGTAGCTAGGGTGATAGGATTCTCATCTGACACATTTTCCTTAAGTTCAAGTGATCCAGGGCTTTAAGGGAACCTTCAAAATTCATGAGTAAAAGTCCTATTTTTAAATAAAAAATTATATTGTACTTATTAATTTTATTTGCTTTTTACAAAAATACAATTCACTTTCATTTCTTTGAACTTAATTTTTCCTCTTCCCCAGGTGTATCTGGAACTCTTATTTCTATGGCAAGTTCTTCCATTTTACATCCATCAGGTGCCCACCATGGTCCTAAAAACATGTTTAGGGTTCATTCTCAGCAACCCCACCCAGACCATCACCATACATGTGCAGAGAGACTCTGTATTCTGTTCTGAGAACTCAGAGTCCATTCTTGAGAAGCCTAATAAGTCATGCATTTACTTTCTTCCTCCTCAAATAGCACCTTCTCTGGGCTGACATACAAAGTATACATAGGAAAAAAAGGTTTTGTGGGTACTGTTGATGGAAAGGGAGGTTGGCATCAGATGTCAGAGAGTAATGAATATCAAATAGAGACATAGGTTTGGATTTAATTCTGTACATAGCAAGAATGTTCAGCATGCTTTGAATTGGGGAGAGGGAGTAATGGGGTCCTGAGGAACTTGATGCAAGTGATGGCATACAAAGAAGCCTAAAATAGGAAATGGGATGGGAGTGCCTTTGAGTATCACAGTTGTCAGTGAGGAGGGACTGCCCTAGCTTTCTCTTTTTCTGTTGAAGGGCGCTGAGAGACACATTTCTCTCTTGGACCCTTTGTGGTTGTAGCTATCTGGTATACCAGGAGTGTGGAAGGAGTGTTGGGCAGGGGGGAGGGATGGCTTGCTTTGCCAGGGACTCAGGTTGTCTGACCTCTGGCCGCTGGCCTCTAGTTCTCTCTTCCTCTGCCCTGGTGGGTGGCCCTGAGAACCTATCACTCTCCTCAGGGCTCAAGTGTCCTTCCTTTGCCACTCCCAAGTGCATTGCCGGACAGAAGGCTTGGTCTGCCTTCTTCCGGGGTTGAACTGTGGTGTTCTGAGAGAATAAGCTTCTTGATCCACATTCTGACTTGGAGAGCAGGTCTCACCAGCATTTCTTCATGAGAGATTATGTTTTCCTTCTTGTTTTATCTCCTGAGATTAAACAAAACATTACAAACCACATTCCTACCTATTCATCAGAGTGCCTGGAAATTTTGTTTCTTGATCAGTTTATTTTTTTTCTAATTATGTTGTAGCTGAAACAGTAAGGTTGGTAGGGAAAGATCTTTCTTTCCCACAAGGCATCAGGGAGCACCAGACACCACACCTGGAGGTGTGAGGGGAAGAACCTTGGACTTGGAGATGGGAGTCCTGGCAACAACTCTGCTTACCTCCCTGCTTCTCTGTTTCTGCACGTGAAGAAGAAGAAGAGGAGGAGTAGGACGAGGAGGAGGAGGAGCAGGAATAGTCAGCTTTTGAGCTTTGAAGCCTTACTTCTGTTTTAGAATCTAGAAATGTTAAGAGCAATTCTGTGCATTTGAAAGGACAAGTCTTTCTCTTTAACAACACAAGTTACTGTGAACATAGATTCTTGACCTCTTTTTGGACCCGCTATTCCATTATCAGATTATTCCCTTTTTGCGTCGAATGTCAAAAGGCCTAAAATCCTGGGGGCAAAGGTCAGGAGTTGAGCTTAAAAATTGGTGAGATTGACCAAACTTGCATTCCATGAGAATATTCTGGAAATATTTGGTTCTCCCCCCAATCCCCACTTTGCTTTGTATTTTTTTCTTTTTTTTCTTTCTGTGCTTGGAATTCTCTGGGGGTTTAAAATGTCAAGCTGGCCTGTTTCCTTTTGGATTTGGTGTTCTGTTGGCAGTTGGCTTCTCTTTGGACTTCCCTAAGGAAGGTTCTTTGGTGAACTCTGTGCCATTGAAGATGGCCTTGGTAGAGTAACCAGCAGAAAACTGTGCTCTGTTCAGACAGAGTCATCCATTCTCTGAAGCGCAAGCAGTATGCTCTGTAAGTGGAATTCTGGGTGAGGCGCACAGGATCTGTTGGGAAGTGTCCCCACTCTGAGAGCCGAGTAGGACTCAGATCACCTGATTCTGGGAACGGGCTCTTTCTGCCAGAGACAGCCCATCCTGGAACCTTGACTGCACTGTCTGCCTATTCTCCATAACCTTAGGCGAGTCACTTAGCATCTTGAAATGTTTCCAGACAGTCTGAAAATCAGGGACAACAGCAACATCTCCCCATTGATGTCACCATGAGGATGAAAGTGCCCATCGCCCACTCAGGACAGCATGTAGCTCTCAGGACAGCATGTATGCCTGGTTCTTGTTCCTGTTTGACCCCTCTCTCTCTGACCAGTCACAGGGACATCCTCAGTTCAGGCACAGTGCAGTCACACAGTGATCCGCAGTGGCACTGGGTGCCAGCGAGGCCTGGGCATGTTGAATTACATTAACTGGAGGCAGCACCAGTGTCTGATGCTTATACAAATGCCTACTAGTCGAGCATGTCCCGAATGCTTTTTTTGTTTGTTTCTTTTTGGTGGTGGTGGGGATTGCTCTAGGGATGTATTTAGAGATGGTTCAAAGGTCTTTTATCTCTGTGGTCATTTATCTGCCAAACCAGGATGCCTGGTGAGCACAGAGCATGACTTAAAATAAAAGTTTTAAAGCGATGTCAAAGGAACCACCGAGTGGGGTTCAGCGGGTGGCTGGTAGGATTCGAGCATTTGCAACATTGGTCCCCATCCCCATCGCCACTGCAATTTTACATCCTCAAAAAGTTCCTTCATGGCTACATTTCCAGTTTAACCCTTAGATATATTTCCTTTTTTTATTTTTAGTAAAAGGCAAAAGAAACAATCCCTTTTTGCCTTTTCCTACCCCATCCATTGACTCTTCCGATTTCTGTGACTTTAAGTTAAAAACATCCCACCTTCAAAGTACCTCAAAGCAGGACATCCTCCACCCACTTTGCTTGTTTATTAGACACCGGGGGCTTTGGACAGGAAGTCACTGGGACTGGGTAAGGGGAGACCTGGTGGAGACCATAGGGATGTGGCTGGGGAGTCTCAGAGTCAGGGCTGGAGGCCTTGGTTCAGGCTCCTGAAAGCATCAAATGTGGAAAACAAACAGCATGAGATACTGAAGGCCTGCATTTGAGGAGTTTTTCCTTTTTGTCCACAGTAAACTAAAAATCCGTGTTGTAATTTGCACAAGGCCAAACTGCTTTGGGGAAAGGGTTTCACCTCGTATGGTCCCCAGGGTGACTTGGTTTGGAAGGCTGGCCTTAAGGCTTGGGCACTTGTCCATGTGGGGAGGACTCAGCAGCCAGGGGAGGGAGCTGCCAGAGGGCAGGGCAGAAATTCAGTAGAGCCAGGTCCCCAGGAGGAGGACAGGCAGACTCAGCTTGCAAACGCTCACACGTACTCTCAGCACACTGTGTCATGCTTACTGCACACAGGAGTTTGAATTATGTGTTGGCTGGTGAAACAGTGAGCCCCCCACCCCGCCTAGTGCGGAAGGAGTACAAGCAGATGCCACAGGCTGAGTGTGTTGGACACGGACAACCAGAGTCCTGCCCTGGGGGAGGTTTGGACGACAGAACTTCTCAGGTACTTTCTGCCTTCCTTAGTGCTCTGATTGGTCTCACCCAAGGAAGGCAAGGGCCTGCCTGTGTGTCCTGAGTGCATATATCTCTCTGAAGTCCCAGTTTGTTGTTTTTTTCTTCCTGCCTGCCCCTACCTCCTGGGGCCAACTTCCCTCACCTCCTCACCAGCTTGTGACCGCACCAGGGGAAACAATGGAGGCCTTTATTTACTCTGAAGAGTCCCAGATGTCCCATGTTGGTACCTGGCCTGGGAGGCCATTTGATAATCATCATTAGTATCAAGTGCAGGTTGCTTCAGTGTGTTTTTAGACCTTGTTTGTGTGTGTGTGTGTGTGTGTGTCTGTGTGTGTGTGTGTGTGTGTGTGTGTGTGTGTGTGTGTTTTATTTTCCCCAGATGGTCTTCTTCACCTCCCACAAGTTTCTAACTAATGGGTCACAGAAGATGAGGTGGGTAGAACATTCTCCAAGGGAGATAGAGAACAGCTCTGTCCCTGAAGGTGGGCCACCCAGCATGCCTGGCCAATAAGAAGTCATCATTTGCAAATATATATTTGCCCGGAAGCCTGGGAAGCCTTTTATGCCAGGCCAGTTGGCTCATTTGTTTGACTCAGAAGTTGCGGCACTTTGCACAATAGACTGTGCCCCCAGAGAACCAACCAAAAGCGGCAGCTTCTCCTAGGAGATTGTGGGTGTGGCCCAAGGGATCTTATTGCAGCATACTGTGGGATACTCCAGGATTTCTCCATCTTTGACCTTTCTGAGGGTTGAAACTGAGTTGCTTGGGTGTGTGGCTCTTTCTTGCACCTTCCGGTTCTGGGACTGTCCTGGTCTTTCTGCTTTGTTGCTACCATTTAAATACATCGCAGACCAATGTCTCATGGTGGGCTCTGAGTCCTGTTGGGTTATGAAGGAAACCAAGATTAGAGTACCCAGAAAGTGTCCTAAAATGAGGGGCAGAATCCATTGAGGATTACAGGCGAAAATCAGGCTCTATGCAGAAGGCCAGAAGCAGAGGCTCTGGGGGGAGAGGAAGGAATGGGTCCACAGTTGGGTCACCTGTCCAAAATCATGGATGTCATCGTGAGGCAGAAGAGCCTCTGAGCTTTTCTGGCTCAGCATCCCTCTTAAATGGACACAACTCACCTTCCATAACCCGTATAGCATAGTTATTTCACTGGCACTCAAAGGCCCTCAGGGAGGGGACTTGTCATCTCTGAGGCAGCCCTTGTTCAAGAAAGCTTTCTCAACTCTTTTAAGGCCTAAATATTTCTAGTTCCTGAAGGTGTTCCTTGGATCCCATGGTTACCCTGGTTCCTGTGCTAGGAATACTTGTTTGTCAGTGTCCCTTCTGAAAGGTATAGGTAGAGAGAGCTCACAGAGCAGAGTACAATACCTGGCCCTGCTGGGTGCCAGGGGATTGTAATCTCCTCTGCTGTAGACACAGTACCTCTATTAACATGACCCCAGGCTGTACCAGTTTTCTAGCAACTTTGTCATTGTTGACATACACTGAACTCAAGATCGAGGAAACCCTCCAAACTAATATTGTCTTATGCTACCTTTACTGGTCCAAGCTATCACATCCTACATTCCAAAAATTCATGTGCATGTGTTATTCTAATTATCATCCCTTTGTGCACAGTTCCAGGTAGAGGTGTGAATCAGATGTTTGTCAGCTGCTCTGGTTTGGGTCTAGGGACTACACAGAAGGCACAGAAACAAGATACCCTTGAGATGTAGACCCATCTCAGCCAGAATTCCTTTTCTCTGTCTTCTCTAGGAAGACAGCACTGTAGGCTACCTGCCATCTCATTTGCATAATGACCTTCTTTATCTAAATAAAAAGGCTGTTCAATGTGCCTTGTCACAGGTAAAGTATTTTCTTCTCAGTTATGGTGGAAGCTCTCTGAGAACAAGAGTTATGTCTTTTAATATAACACTTATTTATTTGGTCTCTCTAGCCTGGATGTCAAACAAGGTCTTATCCATGCTCTGCATTCCTGTTGGCTCTATGCAAAGCACCCTTCTCTATTAAAACAGCTTTTTCTTCTGGCTGGGTGAAGTGGCTTACACCTGGAATCCCAGCATTTTGCGAGGCCAAGGCAGGAGGATCGCTTGAACCCAGGAGTTTGGAACCAGTCTGGGTAACATAGCAAAACCTCATCTCTATGGAAAAAAAATTAGCCAGGTGTGGTGGTGCATGAGTGTAGTCCCAGCTATTAGGGAGGCTGAGGTAGAAGGATTGCCTTGAGCCCAAGAGGTTGAAGTTGCACTGAGCTGTGATCACTCCTGCCTGGGTGACAGAGTGAGACCCTCACTCAAAACAAAGAGACAAAACAGCTCCTGCCTCATCAGTCCTGAGTTTTTTGCATTGACTCCTTAGAAACATCTGAAATCCTTGCTTTTTTTGCACTCCTATCCAGACATGCTGTAGCAGAACTGGGCATCTCCATTCCACAAGCACCTACAGAGTTATGCGGGATGCAGGGAGTTCTCGCAAAGAACCAATCTCAGGACACTTAAGGAAGCACCCAGGATGATGGAATGAACTGTCGGAATGCATGTTTCTGATAGTGCCGGTTGTGGAGAATCACATCTGCCCAGTCCCTTTCTTTGCAAAGTGGGTGCACAGCCACCCAACTGTTGCCTCTTTCTGGTTTGTTCTTCAAAGAGTTCCTGTGAAGTAACTGTTATTCCTCCTTGTTTTATAAACTGGGTTCTGAGGGTTTTTTAATGACTTGCCTGAGATTGCACTCATTTTTAAATGGCTTGCCTGAGGTTGGTGAGGGGTGGGGGAGGGTTGGGGGGTGGGGGGAAGTGTATAGAGCTCAGACCCTCCAGTCCCCCAGTTTCCAACATAGTAGGAAGCCATTTGTGAAAGCCTCTGTTTGAGCTCAGGAGTTTGAGATCAGCCTAGGCAAGTTCGAGGCTTGGGGCATCCTACAGGGGAGAATTGTTGGGTCCCGTGCAGTTTACCTGAATGTTTCTGCTGAGGGGCTCAGCTGTGGATGACCCTCAACACTGCTAGTCCCTCCTAGAGATTCACAGCCATTTCCTGACTGCCCATAGCCATGTTCCAGCTGGAAAGCACTCACAGGTCACAGTGGCAGTGAGGCGTGCCACAGAGGGATGGGCTGGCAGCACAGGACTGTGGGATAATAGGCTCCCTGTGACTTAATCTAGAAGTTATTTACAGGGCATTCGGCTGCGTACTGGTTTGGACTGAAAATATGGGATTCAGCTCTGGCCCCCTCTACAACAAGATTCCTCCAACACTGCCTAACCTGGGACCTGAAGGGGGCATGGCTACCCCAAGCCAAAGGATCTGGGTTCAAGTTCCCATTCTGTCTTTAACCAATCAACCTGTGTTTGCTCCTCTCTCACAAGAAATGAATGATGTCACTCTTCTGAAGATAGTCTGCGCAAGTGACTGGGAAGTGGTTCTGAAATGAGATGGGGCCATGGCATTAGAAGGGGCTCTCCTTTGAGTAGATGTCTAACAAACTCTAGTTTCTAATTAAACTTTCCCACCACTTCTTTCAGTGTCCCCTCATGCCCTGGCCTCTCTCCTCCTTTGCTTTTAATAAAGCCCCCAGCCGTGGCTATGACGGACGACAGCTGCAAGTTGGAAGGGGTCCGTGTCTGCGTCCAGATACCCGCCACATGGTGTGATTGCCCTTTGTGGAATTCCAGGGTGAGAGGTCAGCCCTCTTCACCCATCTTTGTCACTTCTCAGTCATCTGTATCCTGGTGGCAGTTGTGTGATCCCAGCATCCTTCTCCTCCCCCCACCTCCCCCGACTATACTCCTGGAGCCCCGGAAAAAACCATCTGCTCAGTTGGCTTTCAGATTTTTTTTTAAATACCAATTTCCCTTTGTTCTGAGGCAACCTCCAATCAGGGCCAGTTTCTGCTGGGTTTGGCGAGAGGCTGGTATTGTGTTTCATGCTCCCGGAGGAAAGGTTGTCCTCTTGCTTTTCTTTTTGATTCGATTCCCTGCCATTCTGCAGGAGAGTCAGAGGTTGCAGCTGCTGCTGTCAGCTGTAAACGGGGGACACCCTTGTTTAAGAACCTCCACTAATCCCTTGGCAGGGGGAGAAACACAGCAAAACAGGCAAAATATTAAAACCACAACCAACAAAAGTCTTTCTTTCCCCAACCTGCCCCATAAGTCACAACAAGATCCCCCTGGTTCCTGAAAGGCAGACCTTGCCATCCTTGGGGGTTTTCTTGAAGAATCTTTGGTATCTGGCCTCTTATGTTTTCTTTATCTTCCTGAGGAATATGAATAGTGAGTCAGAAGCATAGAAGATTCTTTCTTTTTGGGTCCTGTGCAGCTTACCTGACTGTTTCTGCCGCTGGACCCTGGCAGTGGGTGACCCTCAACACTGCAGGCCTCTCCCAGAGATTCACAGCCTTTCCCATAGCCATAGCCATGTCCCAGCTGGAAAGCACTTGCAGGTCACAGCAGTAGTGAAAACCTGAATCATAGAGAAGACCAGTTGGTTCCTTTCCTGGACGGAACAGTGGCTGCTGTTTTGGTACTTAGAGGAGCTGAAAACTTTACCAAACACCCAACACACACTGTGTACAAAGTCTTCCCTATACCACAATGTGGATGCCATTACCCCATTTTACAAATGAGTCAGATGAGGCACAGAGACCACCGAGAAACTCACCTTGGGTCTCATAGGCAGCCAGGAGGTATAATCCCAGCACCTGCCCCCTCACCTACCTCCCAGCAGGTTCTGTGACTCTTTGCACAGTGCTCAGGTGACTGGACCTGAAAAGGAAGCCAGACACTCTCACCTTTGACGCTGCCTTCTGGAAAACCTACGGCCAAGTGTCTTCTCAATGCCTTCAGTTCCCTTCTGGAAGATGAGAAAACAGCAGCTAGATGCCAGGGAAACCAGAGACAATCTGGAGTAAGCTTGCAACAACTTTCTACGATCTACTCCTGAAGCTCTTAATTGTGTCTTCTTTTTCTATCATTGTCCACAAAATTAGTGAAACTGGTCAGCAGATTTAGGAGAGGCACGGCCACGTTCTCTCAGGTTATCCTGGGACTCTGAGGGTGGAGGGCTCTGCTGGTCTCCTGCCCTATGGGGTCTGCCCTCGCAGCAGGAGACCCCCATCTCTGCTCGGGGTCTTTCACCACAAAAGGGTACATTTTTCTCCTTTATGTCAATGGGAGGAGGGGCCAGAGAGTGAACTGATAAATTCCCTAAATTGATGAACACATACAGACTCCATAAAGTTGTTCTTAAACATACCCTTTTCTTCCTCTTCTCACTGTTATGCTAGGCTTATGACCCAGAGCACTGGGGGACCCAAGCATCTCCCTAGAAAGGGATAGAAAAGAAAACAAAAATTAGAGAGGGAAGGAAGGAGGGAGGGAGGGAGGAAGGGAGGAAGCAGGGAGGAAAGGAGAGAGGGAAGGAGAGAGAGGGACAGAGGGGTCAAAAGTAACATTGAATTTTCCTAGAAGACCTAAAATGTGTGTCGATGTCTGTGTGTGTGTGTGTGTGTGTGTATGTATTATAATTTCCTAAAATATTTGATAGGTTCCTATTAATGTAGATTCAAAGAACCGTGGCAACTTCACTGGGTAAGGACCTCAACTTTGCTCTTGAAACACTCTTCTAGAGTCTCTGGTCAGCACCTCCCAATATGAAACAAGGTGTTTTTTGCTAAGTGCTCTCCTGTTTTTCATTTTCTCATACAATCTAGACATGAAGAGAAACTTTATCTGGAGCAATTAGGGAGCGACAGAAGTAAGCACATGGCGGCACTGGATCAGCAGAGGAGGTTGCAAGTGATGGATGGGCACACACCGAGGCTGGTGGGTGCAGGGCAGACATGGGACCTTTGGTCAAGAATGGCCCTTAGCTCAGCCCTGCTGCCAACCCTATGATACCAATTAGCTCACTTAAAGAGCTCTCTTCCTCAGCATCACTGAGTCATTTGTTAATCCATCCATTCGACAGACGATGCTTTCTTCAATAATGATGTGTTGCATGCCGTGCAGTGTGATGGAAATAAAACTAGATATCATTTCCCAGCCATCCAGGGTGGGTTATTGTTGGCTGTCTGACTTGTAAGCTACATCACAGAAAAAGCGGAGACAGAAAAGTTGATCCATGGTTCATCAGCTAGGAAGGAGGATGTCAGAGATTCTCAAAAAGTACCTTTTGATTGACTAGTCGATTTGATTAAGTGTTAGGGTCAGTCAGCACCTGATTGAAGGGAAAGGTGGTATGCACCTTGAGGCCGAACAGGGTGAGCAGTGAACTGAAGGCGTCCGTGCTGGTGTCCGTGTGATGACACACATGGCTTTACAGTACTGAGGGGTTCCATCAATGACAGGGATCCCCAGTCCCTGGGCCACGAACCAGCACCAGCCATGGCCTGTTAGGAACTGGGCCACACAACAGGAGGTAAGCGGCCAGTGAGGGAGCTCCGCCTCTTGTAAAATTAGCACTGGCATTAGATTCTCATATGGAGCGTGGACCCTATTGTGAACTGTGTATGCGAGGGATCTAGGTTGCCCATTCCTTATGAGAATCTAATACCTGATGACCCCTACACCTCTGACCTGTCTGTGGAAAATTCTTCTTCCACAAAACCTGTCCCTGATGCCAAAAAGTTTCGGGACTGCTAATCTACAGGATGTCCTTGAAACTCCCATCATAGAAAGAGAAAGAGGGAAGAGCAAGGAGATAAGAAGCCTGAAAAATGGAGAAGTAGGAGAAAGACAAAACACCTGAGAGGGTCCATGCATTGGGGCTAATCAGATGCAGGTGTGGAGGCCATAGGGCGCTGGCTACTTCAAGGGTAGGAGGAGGAGACAGCATCTTCCAGAACTGGCATTTGTTAGAGAGAATGTGTGCAAGGGATGGAGGGTAGGAAATGGCACGTGCTTATGGGCAATGTTAGCATTTCCAGGTCTGGGAAAAGGAGCTGCTTGTCTCGGCTCCATCAGTCCAGGTGACCTTTGCAGAGGAGGAAACTGAGGACCCAGGAGGAGCCTGACCTGCAGTTCTGGGGCCTTTGCAAGGTTGCCTGTCATTCCACCCTACATACTGGAAGCCTTCTGCTGGTACCAGAGCCTCTGCCAATACCCCGCGGGGGCAGCTGTGCAGGTGGGTCCCAAGAGGGGCCAACCAGCTGTGCCCCTCCACCTCCAGGAAGGAGCAGGGACTGGGCTTCGGGTTGTCTGCCTTTCCTTCTGGCTCCTTTCCCAAATGGCAGCTGACCTTTGCTCCCCATTTCAGTCTCACTACAGATTTCTCTCCAGTCAGGTCCTGATTGAGGCAGCCACAGTGGTTGTTTCTGTTCATCTTATTGAATGCAGGGAGATAATTATTGGTCCTTGGAGCTTGTCTTTCTCAGGAGAGGACGGTCCTAGCACACAGCACATAGAGTTTTAGGCGGCAGAGGTGGAGATCTGGGCAGGAGGACATATAGACAAGGAGATAGTCCATGTCAAACCTAGAGAGCATCCGGAGGGTCTCCAGCCACATGTGTGGTCCCATCCTCACAATTCTATGAGGAGTTCAGTGGGAGAGGTTGGTGAACATGTTAGAGAGAGTTTATTGTTGTGTGCACGTGCGTGTGTGTGTGTGTGTGTGTGTGTCTAGCCTCTGGGAAGATACAAGAAGGGACCCCAAAAAATCCATGAATTTATTTATAAAAAATTGTGTATTTATTCCTACATATTTAAGCTTCAATCACCTTCAAAATGCTCTCCATCTGATGCAATACACCTATCGAGACACTTTTCCTGCTACTCAAAAGAGCTTTTGAATTTGTCCATTTTGATGGCTTTTAGTGCTTCTGCTGTTTTTTGTTTCACCTCTTCCACATCAGCAAAATGTTTCCCTCTGAGGACTTTTTTCATCTGGGGAAACAAAAAAATTGTAGCTCGGGATGAGGTTGTGGTAAATAGGGAGGGTAGGGCATGGTGATCATACCATTTCTGGTCAAAAACTGCTGAACACTCAGTACAGTGTGGGCGGGTACACTTGTAAGTCACCCATGATGAAATGAGAAAACACACTGAAAGAATCTCCAAAAAAAATTCCTTGAAGCCGAATGCAGCCTTTCACAACAACGCTAGCTGGGACACTGATGCCGATGGATTTCTAGAGCACTTACCTAGTAGGGGAAGCCTAAACTACAAGGGGCCCACCCTCCAAAAGGTAATTCCAGATTTTCTTGCATCCTCCTTTGTAGATGTTACATAGGACGTGACAGAACCCTGCCCTAGTCACCTGCATTACATCTTCTTCTCTGAGTTCATGCATTGAAATGAAGGCAATGGGCGGAAGGTACTGAAATCTTTTCCACCTTCGATATTCCAGGAAATCACTATCGAAATACCTCGTCATGAATGCAGGTGTTCACATAGAAGTGTCTGTCGAGACAAATGCCTATGTAAACAAATTTCATCTAACCATCAGTGTAATCATGTGCATTGTTTTATCAATAGCTGCCTGCTGTCGGTATGAAATACATATTTATTTGAGTAAAATGTAGACATGCTCAACCACACCTAATATGAATGATGCCTAGGCATAAAAAAGGAGGACATCACATGGGTGCCTGGTGGGTGATGGGCACAGAGCCCACTCTCCTGGCTTAGACTGACTTGTCTGGCCTTGAAGGAAATCCCTGAGGTTCCTATCTGGTCAGGGAGGCTAGGTTCATGTGTGATGCTCATGTTGTGTCCTGGCCTGGGGTATATGAGCAAGTCTAGGGAGGGAGAGAGGAAGATGCTTGAAGGGCCTTGAGGAAAGTGTAGGATTTAGGCAGGAGGGAAAGGTGTCCAGGGAGAGTGCTTGAACCACTGTGTAGGGGGCCCAGTGTTCACTGAGGACCTTGGGGCGCAGCCCCAACATGCTGGCCTGCTGGGCTGACTTGGAAAGTCTGAAGAGGAAGGATGCCTTGGTAGGTGGGCCAGATTAGGGAGAGCTGACTCTTTCCCAAGTGCAGCAAGAGAGCAATGGAGCCCCACATCACCACCCTGAAGAGAAGAGAACACAGGAAGGTGCAGAGAGATGCCTCCGGACATGACCATGCAGCCAGCATTGGAGGGAGTGAGCCCAGAGTCAGACCAGAACTGCATCCCAGCCAAGGGCACACATGCTCTTGAAAACCAAGGGAGCCTTCAGAGAGATGAAATCAAGCCTTCTTTAACATCTTGATTCCTGAGACCTAGAGAAGTCCAGACATTTTCTGAAGGATTCATGGATTCATTGACTTAAGAATTCATGCGTGTCTTATGCTCATGAGAAGCTGACTGGAGAGGACCTTGTACAGCGATGAACTTAAAATATGCACAGAGCTCCCCATCCAGTCTCTTCCTTGGGATCTTGTTGCCACTGGTCATGCCTTGGAAAGGAATGCATGGAGCTGGGACTTCAACCTACATTTCTTCTTCTGCAGCACAAACCCAACGTTGACTTCCTGCACTCCGGATTGTGTGTTGCCCATCACATGGTAAACTTTGCCTCACATCAAATGGACCACTGTCTGTCTCTAGTCCATGTGTTTGGTCTGTACTTTGCCACCCATTCTTGTTTTGCTGCTGTGTTCCCTAGCTCAGGACCGGAATCAGTCAGTCTCTTCTTTTCCATCCCTTTTTTTCCAAATAAAGCTTTCGGAGAAATGGAACCAGTGGGGGATTCCATATGCTGGCTTCCCCACACTCTCTCAAACCTATATTAACCACTTTACATGTGCCCATCCACAGCGTGAGGAACAGGTTGCACTTCTTCTGTGTTAGAAGAAAAAAGAAACAAAAAACAAAAATGCATATGGCCATGGTGGGGAAATTTCTCCACCCTTGGAAGGTGGGGAACAGGGCATTGGTGTGAAAGAATGAATTAGTTATGGCAAATCTTGTTAGTGTCCATTGTAAGCAGAGAAGCTAGGCCATCTGCGGCCACTTGCAAAATTGTGCCTTGTTTGTTCAGGCGCCCCACTGAAGCAAATCTTTGTGGCTTCTGGTCATTTGCATATTGTCACTTGTTTACCAACTAAAAGGTGTCTGGACATGGGTGTAGGGGGGCATCTGTGTGGACATGCATGTGTGTGCTAAAAAGAGCCCAGCGTTGATATGCTATTGAAATCATGTTTGGGAGGCTGCTATGCCCAGACTCTGGGCTCAGGGCAAGAGGGAGGCATTCTGGGAGGTCCTGTTTGTATTATTTTTGGACAGTCTAGTCGACATTTCCAGTTGCCTTCTTGTGCCTGACTCCTTTCCTGGGTCCCCTGCTCTCCTGCCTTCTTCATTTTTGCCTCTACTTCTAAGTGCATAATGGATGATGTATGTTGACAGTGGGCAGAACGTGTTTAGGGCAGTTCACTGTCAGCTAAGAGAGAGATCTTGGGCTGGTATTTTCCAGTGATGTGATTGAGCCTCTTGTGTTAAAGATCCCGCTGTTTCCTCTTCATTCATTCTCCAGGTGGTTATAGACGAGTGGTATTGGGCAGTTTCAGCTTTCTGAAGACTGCAGAGCCACTATGATTCCTGTTTTCAGGGAGATCCCATGGAGTAGACCTGAAACATGATAAGCATCACCTGTACCGTGGATGGAATGAAGAAAGTTATGGAGGACAGTGGAGGGGTTGGTCATTGGAGTGACTGAAGACTTCAAACCTGAGAGCTTGTGGAAGGCAGATGATTGTTTAGGGCACACATTCAGGGTGGCCTTCATACTAGGCTTCTAGGATTTCATGTTGGCCAAAGAAAATGGTACATGCAAACCTGGGAAAATTAAACAGCAAGAATACTCCTGCTCATCATCATATTCCATGGGAAGGACATTGTAATAGGATTAGAATCTGGGACAAGAGTCAGAGTCCTTCTGAGCTTCCTTCCTTCCTTCCTTCCTTCCTTCCTTCCTTCCTTCCTTCCTTCCTTCCTCTTCTTCCTCCCTCCCTCTCCCTCTTCCCTCCTTCCTCTCTCTTTCTCTCTTAATGTTGCCAAGACTGACGTGGTCATGTAGTGGCATGATCATGGCTCACCACAGCCTCAACCTCTTAGGTTCAGGAGATCCTTCTGTCTCAGTCTCCCAAAGTGCTGGGATTATAGGCATAGGCCATCATACTTGGCTGATTATTTTTAATTTCTTTTTTAATTTTTTGGAGAGGAGAGCTCACTATGTTGCCTAGGCTGAACTTGAACTCCTGGGCTCAAGCAATATTCCCGCCTTGGCCTCCCAAAGTGTGGGGATTATTGTCATGAGCCACCATACTTGACCTGAGTTTTATCTCTAAAAACACCCATAATTAATTCTTCCTATGACATTGGCACTTTATTGGCCAACATTTCCCTGTGGCTTAACTTCCTCTTTGTGAAATAGGCAGTCTTGCCTTTCCCTTCTCCGTCTCGTCCTCTGGCTTTCCTTTATAGGAGACAAATTGGTGATAAAGAAAGTTTGAGCTTTCATCTCTTTAGAAGTCCTCTTTTTATACCACTGGGCGGTATTCTCCGTCTCAATTTGAGAGGGTCAAACTGTTTTCGTTGCTTGATGGATACACACAAAGAACGTGAAAGCAGAGAGAGACCTTGAAGATCATCAGAGCTGTCTTCCCTTCACAGACAAGGACACAGAGCCCACATCAGTGATGTCTCATGGTCTGTTCAAGATCACATGGCAGTTGGCGACAGTCTGGACAAAAACCACTCTTCTAGTCATCACAATGCTGGGTGCTAGAAATTAGACAGGAGACCTGGTGGCTGTGGCCAGTTCCTGCCACTGTGTGGGAGTCTGCCCTGCCTATTGGCTGGGCCAGTCTTATTACAGTTTGACACTTCTCTCTTGAACCCTCCTGAACCCACCACGCCTTTGCCCAGGGTAATCAGATAAAGGAGCCTTTTATTTCCCAGCTGCCTTGTGCATGCGGCATTCAGAGGAGAGGGACTGGTGGTGGGGGTGGGTAGAGGAGAAAACATTTGTCTTTCAAAACTGGCCTGACATGAAAGCATCACTGCCTAGCATTTGGAGATCCCCGCTAAATAATGGTTGCAGCCAAGACAAAAGATAAAACTGACCCACTAGTTATGCAGTTACTTAAACATGATTTACCCTGCATAATACTGCCTGGGACCGGAGGGTCTCCTTTCTAACGAGCCAAGAGACAGCACGATTAATTATGTGGGAAGGAGCGCGATCAGACAGCAAACTGGTTGTTGGCAAGGAACGCGTCCTTAAGAATTCCACACCTTTCTCAAATGCTTGCAGGAATACACCAGAGTGGTGCAGCTCACAGATTGGTGGACACAGGCAAGGAAGGATAGGGGGTGAGATGGTCTTGTTGTTGGATGTGGCAGGGGGTTAGGGTTTCCCTGGAGCTGCAGAAGTTGAAGGGATTGAGGGAGGGAGGACTGGGGTGTTGGAAGGGAGTTATCTTGTGGTTTGGCTGAGTGTGAATGGTGGGAAAAATTATTCAGGAACTCTGCATCCTCCTGTCCTCGTGGGCGTGACTTCATCGTGTATTTGTGTGTTTCAGACAGTCCTGAGCCTCTGATCTCAGTGGATGTAGGCTGGGGGAGAGAACGGGTTTAGATGAAGAGGAAAGACTCTGAAGGCCACATCTAGGCAAAGGAGAGTGAGAGCCTGTGGACAGGCTGTTTCCTGTCCACCGTAATCTGTTAATTGTTTGAATCATTTTTTGATCAGACAAGCACATCTTACAGCACTCTTCTGACCCTGATTGCTTTAGGGACATCACTACACCTCCTTCGGTTAAACATGGGAGTGGGAAAAGTCAGCTCGGGATTGGAGTGTCTATCTGGGAAGATGAGAAGGTAAAGGTCAGAGGATTTGAAGAGGGCAGGGTCAAAGGTTAAAGGACAGGGGTTAGCAGCAGGCAAAGGCCCAGGATTGAAATATTTGCTGAAGGCTGACAGGCAACAGAATAGAGGCAGACAAGTGGCAAATTCCTGTTTTCTCCTCTAATTGAGAAAATATTTTGAGTGGTATTCAGGCAGACTGCATAATTATTGGGGGAAGGGCTGGAGGTTGAGGGAGAGAACATGAATGAGAAAGAAAATTATTAAATTACTGCAAGAAACCAGAGTGACTAGAGTCCAAGGAGGAGTTGTGCACATGCACCTCCTCCCCTGCTCCCTAATCTGCATTCTCACAGCATAATTCCCCACTCACTCATTCGGCACATGGTCCCAAGGACCTGCTCTCCATGGAGGTCTTAGAAGCTGCCCCTGGGAGTCAGCATCAGATAACTAAAAAAGAGGCCAGCCTTCCCTCTCAAGCGTGGGGAGGCACAGGAGCAAGTGATTGCAACACAATGTGAGACCCTTGATTTGATGCTGTTATTGTTGTTTTTCTTTCAATAAACCTAAACCTCATAATCATCTGTGTCTGCTCACAGTTTACTGAATCATTTTATATAATTTCACATCTAAAAGAGGAGATGAGGTGATCCCTGCTCTAGATCTGGCCGACCCAGAGTACTGGTTCTCAGTGGCGTATACAGGGCTGGGTGGGGTGTGTTTGGACTGTGTCTTGGGGAAGTGGTTAGGAAATTAGGCAGGTGTGTCCTGACCTAGCCATTGGCAGCTGCTCCTCCTCCTTGCTGGGCTCTGCATGCTCTTGCTGGACAGAAATGGTCTAGTGTTTCAGGATCACAAGTTCATTTTGGTATTCATGCTGACAGTGAGTGGAACCAGTGGTTTATTCACTGGGACCTTTATGCATTATGGGAACACAGAGCTGAAAAGGCCTGTGGGGTCATTTTTGCACACAGGAGCCCACAGAAGTTGAGTGACGTCCTCGGGTTGCTGTGTGAGGCTGTGGCAGAGCTGGGGCCCCTCCCCTGCAAGTCCTCTGACTGCCTAGCGGCTCTGGGTATACTGCCACGTCTTCCAGGAAGTGATGACTCATTATTTTCATCAACATATCTCACCCCCACCCCCCACTTCATTTTCTTCCCACAGCCACCAAAGCCAATAATAGAGTAAAGCAGTTTCAATTTTAGACAATTTCCTTTTCTACTTAGAAATCTATGGTTAGAAAAGGGTACCAGGATGGTCATAGTGGCTGGGGGTGGGTAAGGAGGCATGAGAAGCTTCAGAAGGGGTGGGCTTCTCCTGGCTCTCAGGGAGTTGGGAGAAACCTGAGCCTCATCACATGACCTTGAGTAAGTCTCTAGAAATTCCTTCCAACTATGAACTTTTTTGACTTTTAGGTTCAGAAGGGAATTTCCTCCCTGCCAATTCAGGGACATTTTCTAATGCTTCATAAAGTTTTAATGTAGTTTTTAAACTTAAACAACTAACTCATATAAGTTGCTACAAATAATTTGTAAGTGACATTTCAGGATTCTGAATTTTAGGTACAGTAGTCCTAAGTACATAACACCTTATTTTTAAGGAAGGTAGGAACTTTGCTCCAGGGTCTAATGTCAGAAATCATTGAAAGAAATTATGAATAATAGAATAATAGTTATCACCAGGTCAAGCTAAGCCTTTTTCTGCAAATTTATATGTAATACTCCTAACAACTCTAAGACGTAAATCAATGTTATTCTTATTTTGCTGATGGGTAAACTGGCATTAGAGGTCAATCAATTCTGCCAAATGGCACACAGTGAGTGTGTAAGAGTTAGTGCTTGAAGTCAGGATGGTCTGGTTTTAAAGTTCATATTCTTAATCATGGAGCTATATAGGACTTTCTATTTGCAGTTCAGAGATCATAAACTGTGATAATATTGCTTTCAAATTTCATCAAATGTTTGATTTGAAATGACCTGAACTTGAAGTTTATTAAGTATTTAAGGTACAAAGACTTTATAAAGGCCCACAAAGGTTTTAACAAATGCCTCAAGCCACAAAACAGTGTGCTCTATTACATAATCTGTTTGTAGAATAAGACATAGAAAGACATAGAGAAGAGCCTGAGATAAAAGGGCTGGCTGCATGGTCGTGTGTCTGCTGTGCACACACTGTGTTTCTGCTTTCACATCCCGGGGTCAACTGGGGAGATAAATCCCTTTGCCATTGATCTTACTGTCTGGGGGGTGGGATGGTGGTCTGTGGAGGGGATGGATATCAAAGGATCTTGGAAGTTTTAAAGCATTATCCAAATGCAAAATAGAATATGTCCACAACTTTTTTTTTCTTTAAACAATCTAAGCATACTGAAGTCTCATTTTTCAGACCCTTCCCTTTGAAGTCTTTTCCAGAGCGGTCATTTGGGTAACTAGAATGAAGCCTGTTTAATTGGGATATTTGGGTAGCTCAGTGTTTTAGATCTCTGGAAGGGTTGCATGCATTTGACTCAAATACTTGATCACCATGTGTATGGAAATGTGTATGCGTGCGTGTGTGAGTATACACGTGTATGGGAGTGCATACATGTGTGTGTGTTTTGATACCCAAACAAAAGCCATCTGATAAGACTTTACTGTCAGCGTTCTGATTCCTGTCCACACTCTGGAGTACGAGATGATGATGAATGATATTGTGGGGATTCCTGTCTTGAGGCAGGTCTTTCTCATCTCTTCCTTTTTTATCTGAAAGCATCTCAAGAATTTGTTGCTGAATGTTTATCTTATGTGATTCATAACAATGCATTCAGATGACATTTCAGATCACTGCTTTAGGGGCAGCCTGTGCACTGAATGGCCAGCATCACTTTTTACACCTATGCCGGGGGCAGGGTGGGGGTGGAGGGGTGGTGTGAAGTAGGCAGATACACTCTGTATGTGAGCCCTATTTGCTGGAGGTGGCCAACTGAATGGTTTGAGATGTCCAGAATGTTCCCTTCATCTGCAACAGGAGCAGCAATCATGTAAGCATTCCCTACTGTGTCTTCACCAAACTCTGAACACACCTTGCATGTGAAACCTCTCAACCATCATGAAGTTAGTCTTGAAGGAGAAAGGGACCCCTTGAGTGGCCTCTCTACTGTTGAATGCCTCTGGGCTGGGATGTTGTTTTCCTTTTGAGTCCAAGTGTTCCTCTTTGTTTTGTTGTTGTTGTTGTTGTTGTTGTTGTTGTTTGAGTTGGAGTCTCACTCTATCGCCCAAACTAACCCCAACTTCTTGGTCTAATCTCATCTTCAACACAGAAGCTGTGCTAGAGAGTTAGTGACACTTTTCCTAGAACCCTAACTAAAACTCAGAGCAATCGTATCCAGTGCAAAAAGAGTCCAGATTTGAGATGTCCTTAGAGGTGCCATCCCTGCATTTCTTGGTTGGCTCTACCGTCACTTATTAGATTCACTCGGAAGAATTCATGAAAGCTATCTTAGGAAGAAAAGTAAAGTCTTCTCTCATTTAAGACTCATTACTTAGAATTATGCTAATTCTGAGAAATTGAATAATTCACTTCTACTTCATTGTGATCATTTTTGCATAGCTTGCTACTTTATTCCAATTCCTGTGTTGTATTGTCTGATTTATTCCAGAGAGCAGGGTAATCAGGAGATAGAAGTAGAGACCTACTGAGGTCTAATAGTTATTCTCTGTTAGAGAATGGTGATTGTCAGGATGGAGCATGTCCCTGGACATGATCACATCTGTACTTAATGTATTTGCAATCTATTTAAAATTACCCAAGTCATGCAGGTTTAGGGGAAAAGTTACTGTTTAGTTTCAAGTACAAGTAATCACATTTATATGTGTCTGGGTGCCTGTTCTTGATGTTCCATAAGGATCTTTTTTTTGATGTCAATAGCTTTAGGGGCTACATATAGTTTTTGGTTAAATGATTGCATTATACTCATATAGAGGTGAAGATGTCCAGGCTTTAAGTGTACCCACCACTCCTACCTGTGCACATTGTACCTGATAGGTGACTTTTCATCCTTTCACTCCTTCCCCGCTTCTTCTAAAATGTCTTTTTTTTTAGACCATTCTTTTTTTTTTTTTTTGAGTTGGAGTCTCACTCTGTTGCCCAGACTGGAGTGCAGTGGCTGCTCCCAGCCACCGCAGCCTCAACCTGCTGGGCTCCGGCGATCCTTCCGTCTCAGCCTTCCAAGTAGCTGGAACTACAGGCACGCGCTACCACGCCCGGCTAATTTTTTGATTTATTGTAGAGATGAGATCTCGCCTGCCCAGGTGGGTCTTGAACCCGCGGGCTCAGGTAATCCACTCACCTCAGCCTCCCAAAGGCGCGGTATTACAGGCTGAGCCACCGAGCCCGGCTTATACCATTCTTTATGCCTTTGCAGATCCTTAGTTAATCCCACTTACAAGTGACAACTTGCAGTGTTTGGTTTTCTGTTCCTACATTAGTTCCCTCCAATTCTATCCAAGTTGCTGCAAAAGACATTGTTTCATTCCTTTTGACTGCTAAATAGTATTCCATGGTGTGTGTGAACTGATCAATTGATAGGCATTTCGGTTTATTCCCCATAGGGATCTTTTATTCATTCAACTGACATTGAATGATTGTGGGTTTGAAGACAGTCATTGTGCTCGGCATCAGGAGTATTAAATCAAATAAGACACACCATCTGCCTTTAGGAATCAGGCGAACTTGAGTCACATAGGCAAATAAAGTAATTGTAAAAGAATGTGCTCACTGTCATGAAGACAGAGAACAACCCTCCAAATCAGAGTGAGGACAGGGAGAGAAAGCCTTGGGATGGAGGGAAGGTGAGCCTTAGAGCAAGTTTTGAGGGACAAGCGGAGTCAGCTAGATGAAGAAGGAGCACAGGCATTCCAGGAAAAAAGAATGGTACCTGGATGTTGACACAATAGACTGGACTAGAGGAAAGATAAGTAGATCTGTTAGCATGATGCAAACAACAATATGTCTATAATAAGTGGTACATGAGCAGCACAACAAGAAGAGAAAGACTTTATTCAAGACTTTGAAGGAGCCTCATGTACAGAAGTCTTCATTAATAAATGATGCCACGGGTGGTTGGGGGCAGGGGTGAAGACTGGGCAGTGGGAAGAATATCAAATGGGAAGAATGTCAGATGGGAAGGATGTAGATGGGAACTCTAGTATTTATTGAATCCCTCCTATGTGACAGAGTTGTAAGCCCTTTACATGTATATTTCATGTAATCTCTCTTAAACCCTAGGAGATGGCTACTATGATTATCTGTATGTTACAAATGAAGAAACTGAGGCATGGGAGCATTAAGTCATTTGCCGGTCACACAGCTAGTAAGAGGTGGGGCTTGGGTTTGCTCCCGTGACGTCTGGCTCTAGAGTTAACTCTTTGAATCATTGGTTTTGGGCCTTGTTTGCTAGGTGGTTGAACATCATCCTGAAAACTCTGATTTATTTTACACACAAGAAGGATGTGGGCAGAGTTATGTTCTGGAAAGGTCACACGCTAAACCATGTGGTGAGCAGATCACAGGGGAGAGAGACTCAAGCAAGCAAGGCCAGCTGGAGGCCTTTGACATCATGTAGGTGAGAAGTGATACAAAACTGAGACACATTGGTGACAGAAGTCAGCATCAGACATGAATTGATCCAAGAGACATTACGCAGGTGGCATCTGCATGACTTGAGGACAAGAGGGATTTCCTCATTGAATTGAGAGGTGACGTTTAAGGTCTTACCTAGGTAAATGGGTGTCACCAATCATGCAGGAAGGCAGGTTTGAAGAAAGGATGTGATCCTGTTGAGTTTCAAGGGCCTATGGGACACCCTCATTTCACTGCCTAATTGGCAGCTGAGAATTTGGGTTCTGCAGAATGCTGTGGGCTCTGGGATCTGTTAATAGTTAAAGCCATTGGTGTGGCTTAATTTGCCAGTGGTAGCATGTGAAGTCTGAGGGCTGTAGAGATCCCTAGGGGTTACAAGCATTTAAAAGATAAGCAGAGGAAAGCTTTGCAAAAGGTGGTCTGGCCAGAGCAAGAGAAACCCCAAGAGTTCCTCCAGAGGCTGTGTTCTATGTCACACAGGTTTTGGCAACACAGGGTTACTGGGACTTTGGAGAGAGTGTTTTCTGTGGAGTTGTGAAATCAGAAAGCTTTGAAGAAGAGGATCCAAAAACCATTGTGTAGACAAATCTTTCCAGGGCCTTCCTTTGACATGAAGTCTAGCTGTGTATCTGTGAGAGTCCACTTCTTAAACACACTTCATGGAATATTTGCAGAAGACTAGAGTCATGAGGGTGGGACCTATTGCTTTTGGTATACGAGTGGCACTAAATTCCCTTAGATGCATGTTGAATGGCCCTTGCTTTACTGTTTTCAGGTCTGTGCCTGGTACTATCGGTTATGATAGAAATTATGAAATATGGGTTCTGCCTAAAAAAATTTTATTCTAGTTGCAGGGATAAGACAAACATGGAAGACTAAGAGTAAAAATGAGCTAACCAGTCAATCAATAGGCTATCAAAGAGGGGAAAGGGCAGAGTCTGCTGGAGTCCTTGGGGATGCATTAAGTAAACTCCATCCTGAAGAAGGGAGCCATGGAGGATGGAGGAAAGGTGTGAGCTGTCATACAGATGTGTGGATGGGATGATGTGTGGGATCTGGGGGAAGAAGGCAGTGAGAAGCCTGATCTCTCCTTAATAGCATGCCTTTCCCAGCCTCCTTATTCAGGAACTTTCCATGTGCTGACAACCCATGTGCTTTGTCTCTCTCTCCAAGAGGGTTCCATGCATCGTTTCTGCCTGCCAAGGAGAAGGCTTCTTGATACCTGCTACTTGTTTGCCATATTCTTGTTTAGACTCTCAGCGGATCCTTTTTTTTTTTCTTCATCCTTTCCCTCCACTGGTCCAAGAGCAATATCCAGGGAAGTGGGGCTGGGGAAGAGGGAACTTGGAGGGTCTCAGGGATTTTGGAGGATAGGATCATTCTGGGAACCCTTTATAGAAGAGATAAAAGGTGTTCTAATTATCTATGGCTGTGACATTAACACTGCAGCTATTCTGCTGTGTTCTTAGTGTGTGGGTCAGCCTGGTGGACATGACTCATCTCTGCTCCTCCATGATCAGGAACCTGGCTGGAGTGGCCAAGATAGTGTGATGTGGCCAGGCTTGATCCTGAACCTTGGCTTTAGGTGTGGGTAAAGCTTCTCAGCTCTTCTGTGTGTCTGTCTGGTGTCCAGCCGGGATGGTTGGGACAGCTGGGGCTGCCTGGGTACCACACTCTCTCCACAAGACCTCTGCCCATGGCTGCCTTGCATTTCCTCACAGCATGGCAGTCTCAAGGTAGTTGGGCTTCTCCTGTGGTATGGTTCAGAGAGAACCAGGCAGGGACTGCAAGCCTTCTTCTGCATGAGCTTCAGTTTCCAAATATCACTCCCACCACATTCTGTTGGACAGGCAAGTCATGACCAGCTCAGGTTGTCAGACTCTACAAAAGCCTTGCTTTTCCCACAGGGCTGTGGGGGAGAAAAGCAGTGCTTGTTTAACTGACATGCTCCTGACAGAAAACAGGGTCCACAGAGTTTATGAGACTCTCTGAAACCACGTGGAGAGGCTAGAAAGGCTCTGAATTAGGAACCCTGGGTTCTGTCTCTGACTTAATCGCCATCCAACCAACCCTAGAATAGTGTTGACCCAAGGATTAAAATCCTGGACATGAGGGTTTTATATCTTACACTACTAGACCAAGAGCCTGGGTTGAATGGAATTAGACTGAATTTAGAAGACAGAGGAATCGTTCTTTACACACACACACACACACACACACACACACACACACACACACACACGCGTACCCTCATATGCTCCATAAACTAGAGATAGGGCTGATGATCGACTGCAGTTAGGCAGACCTTGATCAGGCTCAGTTCCTATTTCTGCCACTCAACAAACACATGCTTTTGCAACCTCACTTTTGTCATCTATCAAATGGATGTAATGCTACTTAGCTGGCTCATGTGAAGACAATGTGAAGTAAAATATCCCACGGCTATTCAGAGCAGACTGTCTGTAGAAGTTATCATATAGTGGGTTGGATTGTCTGCCCTGATACAAGTCTGAACGTCCATAGCTTCTGGCTGAACCCATTTTCCTTTTACTAATGTCGTGTTCGATCCCATTTTTATATATTTTCTGCATTACAAGATACCAGTGGGGTGTGTGTGTGTGTGTGCGTGTGTGTGTGTGTGTGAGTGTGTGTGTATGTGTGTGTTAGTGTGTGAATCCATGAGATATGTGGTCTCAGTTTTTGAGCTGGGCCCATTCAGCTCTATGTGATGAAGCCTTTGCTCATGGGAGTATGCAGATACAGTGGTCTCCCTGCATGAAGGGATTTAGAAGAAAAGCCGACCTAAGAAAATGGGTTATCCCCTCAAGTAGATGAACAATCACGTATCCTCATGAGTTTTGAGCTGATTGTTCTGTATGACTAAATATGATATTCTTGGAACTCCTTGCTCTTGGAGAAGGGATATGCGATGCTATTTTCTTTAACGTGCTGTGACTTGACTGTCGAGGCTGCCGCCCTGAAGCCCTGATATCTCTGCTTGTATAGTCACAAACTCCCAGCCACGGGCATTTGGTGCACTGAGCAGGCACCCAGTGAAGGAGGAAACCCTTCACTGTCATAGTCAATATGTAAGAGAAGACATTTGTCAAAATGCACAGGGTGTTATTTCCCGCCCTTGCAACAGACAGGGGTAACCATATCATCTGCTATATTTATTGAGACTTCAGTACCGAGGGTAAGTGTCCTGTAAACGTGCCCTGTTTAGCCCTTGATGCATATACAGTTGCTTTTCTGAGGTCTTTCATTCAACAAAATAAACTACTTAAAAAAGAAATGCTGTGCAGCCTCTTAGAACAGTAAACAAGACCAGCTCAGGTCTTTTCAGGAACCCGAAGCCAAGGGATGGTTTGTTTTTCTGGTCTCTAGGAGGAGCCAGGACAGAAGGAGGCATTGACCTCGCTCCCTTGGCTGGCACCCGCCAGGTCCCTTCCTGGGGCTCATGCTTCCCAAGTAGGTAACTCAACACCTGTCCTTCTGCCAGGTGAACAGAGCTCACAGTGATGGCCGGGCCCCTCCTGCCCCAGCCCTACCAGTCGTGCGGCACCTTTCACCTGGGCTTTCAAACCCTGGAACACCAGAGCCAGAGAATAAATGTTCCCCCAGGATTCTGGTTTGGAGCCAACAAAACAATGTAATCAGAAAAACAACTCCCAAAGGAGGTCCTGGGATCAGAGTGGCCACTCTTTCCTTCTCCAGATCTAGCTGAGGAAGGATGTAGGGGTCCTGGGAACCGCTAAGACTCACCTGTGGCTCCTGCTGACCTGAGGGGGGCATGTGATCTGGTGATGTCCTCTTGCACTGTTTGAATGCCAGCCCATCTAAGCTACACAACACCCCCTGCTATTTCTGTCTGACATGGCTGGGCTGAATCTCTGGTAAGTAAATAATTAATTTGGAAGTTGGGGATGTCAGTGGAAAAGTCGGCTATGGCAGCTCAAATAACAAGCCACAAATGCGATAGCTGCTCTCCAGCCCTCTGAGAGAAGACCTGTCGGTTCTGTTAGACCTGGACAGTCCTGTTTTCCTGCCTGTCTGTCCACATTAAAGTCAAGGAACTGTATCTCTCCATCTTTGGATCATATCTCTGTCCCCAAATGCTTGTGCAGACTGGGGAGTCTGGTGTTTTCTTTTCTAAATCCACCCTGCCCCTGTGAATCCTCATGACTCAGGAGAAGAGATGATCTGGGCTCCACTGTCACTGTGGGTTTGGGGAGGGGTCAGGCCATGAATAAACCGCTACATGGCTGATTCTGCATCCTTCTCTTTCACCACAAAAACCTCAATTTCCCTTTTTGTGGAAAGCAAAAACCTTCTTTCCATGTCCTATAGATGAGTGTGTGGCCTTTGAATTATACAGTATCCTTGGGAAATTGTAAAGATTAATCAGATTTTGGGAAGAGTGGCCGGGAGAGCCCTTGCCCCTGTCTGCTGGGAGAGAGTGGGTCTCCACTTCTATTCCTTCTGATCTCGCTGCCGACTACATGTGTGGATGAGGAAATTGATCAGCCTATGAATGATTTGTGAATTCACAGATGTGTGGCCGAGAGGCCCTGAAGGCATCTGCTGCACAAGGGGCTGGGTCAGGGTGTTCCCTTCCCCCAGCACAGTTCAGGGTCTCTATGGAGCTGGGGGAAGGAGTGAGTGGTGATGGGGCCAGAATTCACAGATCAAAGCTAATGGGGACAAGAGCACAAACTGAAAATCAGAGAACCTCTTGAGGCCTGGTCCAGAGGGCTCCCTTGTCCACTGGGTGGTTGAGATCATTTCTAAAAGGAACTATCAGAACAAAATCAGACAGAAACGGTATAAGGATTTGTAAGCTGTGAATGTGATGTGAGGGTCAGATGCGATGCTTATTGCTTGAGAGACTTCCCTTGCCCTTTAGTGCAGTTGAATTTGTCATTTGTGGACTATTAATTAAATTTGTACTCCAGGCTAGTCGTGTTTCTTCCCTGGACCTTCCCAAAGACTGCCTGTGTATCCTCACTGTCTGCCGTTTGAGTGCTCCTGGATACTTTGGGAGTGTATGTGGATCGATCCACTTAGGCTCTTGTTCAATGCTGTTACTCTTGCAAGACATAAAAAGGCAGTGAAAAAACTTAGTTTGGCATTCTAGGATGCTTGTAATTTCACCCAGACTGCTCTTTAAAGACTTATCTCTCACCACTTTCTGAATTCTGATCATTCCCTGACCACACTTTCATTTCCCATCTCCATACTTCTGTTTGCATTACTCTAACCCTAAATGTCCTCCTCCTCCACTCTTGATGAAGAATCCCCTCCCCTCCTGGTCTCCCCTCTCACATCTCTCTTACCCCTGAACTTCTAGACCACCTATCACCAATACCGGTTACTTCTGAGCAAAACGTATCCCCCGCTGTTACGTTGCTTCTTTTGGACTATTTAAATTGTGTTTATTTGTGTTTTATGTTATTTTTCCCTACTGAGGTTAAGAATTCTTTTGGGGGGGATGGGGGGAGGTTTAATTGATTGCCTTCCCCACAGCACTTAGCAGAGAGCAAATACTGAATAAACACCAAATGATCCATAGGATTAATTTTTAGACAGTGTAGAAATGCATTATGTTCCATTCTGCTCTTCAGGAGTTTTGCTGTCCAACAAGTAAGAGGAGGGTTCTCTGTAAATCTACATAGAAATCCCCACAGAGATGCTCACTAATGGAACAGTGTTGGTAGAGTTGGAAAGCCACCTCTCAATAAAGGTTCTCAGTATTCATTCATCCAAAGAATTGGTGTAGGAGCAGAGGCTTTAGTATTTGTTGCTAAATCCTGTTGAAAATGTGCTTGAACATTCACCTGTGGAAGCCTGTGTTTGTAGGCACTCAAATCAAGCGAGATTACAGGAACAGCTTAGCTCTGTGCTGGGAGGCAGGAGACCTGAATTCTAGTTCCTCTTTTTCCAGCTGCTGGCAGTTCAGCCTGGGGCAAATCACATAATTTTCTGGGCTCAACTGTTTCTTTCTTATGGGAAGGTTGTATCAACTGCCTGTGGGTAGACGTCTTAAGCAGATGATCTATTAAATTTCCTTTATATTTCTAAGTTCTTTGATACCATTATTTCGTGAGATTGATTCTTCTTGCTGGTGCACAATACATTTTAGCAAATAAAAGTCCAGTTGAACAGACATAGCAGGAGCCAATGTCCAAACATCTAAAGACTTAAAAAAGAAGGGAGACAGACAATGGCATGGCAAAGGAGATATGATAGGTGGTGCTGGACACAGTTAGATGCTGGAGTGGTCGGGTCTTCCTGGGATGAGATCGAGGAGATCAGAAACCCCTTTAGAAATATTATGGATCAAAACTGTAAGGTTGCATGGTTTCTCCTTTCTCATGTAAGCCTCACAGATATACCATGACTTCACATGAGTTTCACAAAGACAGACAGATATGAGCTGTGACTTACCTGCAGCTCCTGGGTTCAAGGAGGTTCATCAGAAAGGTGCTCTGGGTTGACTGTCTGTGGGGTCCTTTCTTATGAAACATTTGGTCAGTTCTAACCTGAGGAACAAACACGCCCCGCTATCTTCAGCTACTGCAGCAAGAGGGAAAGGTTGTATTTCATGAGTTCCTTTTTAATAACTATCAGCTGGTACTGCTTTGGAAGCCTGAAGAATGTTTCTACCTCCAAATGCAGATTACTCTACTGGTCTTTTGGGATCACCAAAAAATGAAAGGCTGTGTTCATTGAAAGAGTTAGTATCAACTCCTTGAACACAAACTGCCTTCCTTGTGTTTACATAGGCTTTGTGGAGCATGCAAAAGAATATAAGATATAATCCTTAAAACTGATACTGCTATTGAATATCAGGTTCTTAGATATATGGATGTCATTACCTTATGTTGGGAGGGCACTACCATCTCATCTACAAAACCTTCACTGATGACACTGACCTACTGTGACATTTTCCATTTTTGTACCACATGGTTGGTAGAGTCTGCCATTTTTCACTCTTTCCATTTTTTATTCTCCTCTCAAGCGAGCATATATTTCAGCATACAATCTGTGTTTTTCAGTTATATATATTATGATGTTGTGTATACCTTTTGTCACTTTAATAACTCTGAAATTTATTAAAACAGAGGTTTGGAAGTATATTCTTCTAATAACCTACAGTGCATTTGGAACATGTGGTGCATTGTTTGTTGACTGACTCATTCATGGCCCTGTTTCTCATGGAGTTTGCATAACTTTGCAATTCTTTGAGGAGGAGGTATTGCTGTGAAGGAAGCTTTATCTGGGACTGTTTCATAAAGCACGCTCAAGCAAACTGCCTCTCTCTCTCTCTCTCTCTCTCTCTCTCTCTCTCTTTCTTACTTCCTGGCCCTTCCTCCTCCCACCTTTGTCTCCTCAATTACATCACCAGTGTTGAGCACAGGGCCCGGCTCACAGTAGACACTTAATACATCTTTGCCAAAGAATGAATGATGAATGAATTAGTGAAAGGATGTTAAGGTCTAGGAGCTCAGGTGAGAAGAAGAAGCAAACGCGGTTGCAAGTCTGTGGGTACTGATCAACAGGCCTGGCTTGCTGGAGGCCTGTGTTGAGTTCATCTGGGTCAGGCCTTCTGGAAAGGCCCACCTTGGTTATTCAACAGAAAAAACTTTCAGTACACTATAGAGCCTAGCCTTCTCGGTCAACTGCCTGGCTAAGCAATCTATTAGTCTCTAGAAGTGGAGTAGACTGGTGTCTAAGGTGAGGATAGCCCACCTGGAAACAAATAGTCGGTACTTGGTTACCCACTCTGCAGGGAGGCCACACTGGCAGCTTGGTTTTTTTCCATGGTGTATAGACTCCAAGGCTGTCTACACACACATATACACAACTACTTGAAAGGATATTGTGCTTTTTTTATATACTACAAGCTGGTGACCAGGTGCCATTATAAGAGGTCACATGATGTAGTGTAAAAACCACTAGATTTGAAGTTACAAGACACAGATTCTACTTCCATCTCTGGCTTGCCCTGAGTGTGTGACCTTAGAAGACTCACTTCACTGGGACTGACTTCTGTCTAGGCTGAGGGCATTAAACCACATAATTTCAGAGTTCAGAGCTAGAAATTTCCAAAGATTGAATGGGCTGCCTATGAAGGCAGTGAGCTTCCGATGGCTGCAGGTTCCAGATGGGAATTCTGTGCCTTGGAGTTGTGGTCATGTTAGACCTTTCCAACCTGGTTGGGAAGCTTTCAATTGATTTGGAATCCTATCCTTGGGCCAAAGTGATGTCAAGGAGAGTCATTTGCTCTGCATAACCGACAAGTGAATTAATTATCCACCATGGTATTTTGATAGTGACGTCATCCCCATCATCAACCATTTAAAAATCTTCTTTGGCCTTGTCAGTTGGCTGGGCATCTGCACATCCAAAAGCATACAAAGGCTCACATGCTCTTTCTGCTCTCAGGACCTGGCATCTGGTGTCTTGCTTGTGTGCACTGCTGTTGAAGCTGGAGACTGGGTGCCCTCTACTAGCCATGACCTTCTTCAGGGAGCTCAGACACTGGAGTCTCCAGTGGCACTTCATGGTCCAGTTGCCATTGTTTGAAGACTGACATCTGCCCTGTAGTCATATGTGTCCTGTGTTGCCATCTCTTTCCACTCATTCTTTGCAGTTCTATCCTGGAGTCTATGCTGCTAGAGATCTTCCTTAACGTTAAAATGTTTCATATGCTCTGCAGCCCTGAGAGGAGAATTAGGATATCACCCCCATTTAAAAAAATTTTATTTTCCTAGAACTATTAGAGGACAAGTGCTTATGTTTTTAATACATTTATTTGTGTTTCTAAAGGGGGCACACATGGGCCAAAACATACACACATCATAACTCTTTCTGTGTTAGTTTCCTCTTGCTGCTGTAACAAATGATCACAACCTTTGTGGCTAAAACTAACCCAAATGTTATGATTTTCTGTTTCTGGACATCTAAGTCTGAAATGGGTCTCAGTTAGCTGAAATCAAGGGATTGGCAGAAATGTATTCCTTTGGAAGATTCTTGGGGAGAAGCTGCTTCCTTTTTCTTTTTCATCTTCTAGAAGCTACTGACATTTCTGGGCTCATAACATCATTCTTCCTAAACCTGAGTCACTTTCACACCACTGTCTCTCTGCTTTTACCTTTTCTGTTCCCTCTTCCACTTTTAAGGTCCCCTGTGAACACATTTTAGCCTGCCTGGTTGACCCAAAGCAATCTCCTTATTTTAAGGTCAACTGATTAGCAACTTTAATTCTGTCTGAAACCTGAATTACTCTTTGCCATCAACAATAGCATATCACAGGTTCTGGGGATTAGGATGTGGGACCGCTTTGTGGGGCCATGATTCTCCTGACCACATCTTGTTTTAGTAGTGCTAATAAGTTGGATTGACAAAATATTACAAACAAGCTTACCTTGCTGTTACTTCCTTGATCTGTGACTATTCCCCCAAGCACAATCCTTTATACTTGGAAACGAAAATAATTGGTTTTGTTTAATCCAATTTGCTATAATTTGTAGAACTGTTGGAGTCATAACACTTTCAAGATACGTTTTAATAAAAAGACATTTGTATATTTGTAAAAGAGTCTGCTTAATATTTTCATTCATCTGAAGTTCCAGAAAATCTGCTTTTCATTGTCAGTGATATCTGAATTTGGATTCAGGTCTCTCACATTTGAAATACTCTGAAAAAGATAATTCGGTTATTCTACTTTTACCAAATGGGTGAAGGAAAAAGCAGAGGTTGCCAGTGTGTTCATTAAATGAAAACCCAATATACTGGGTTGTCATCCAGCAGGTGCAAGCTATGTCTTGGCAGGTGTGTGAAGTCTGAGTAGGAGTGATTATGGTTACAGGGCAAAGACTTGACTCTCATGAGCTGCAGGTGCACATGTGGAAAGTGGAGGAGTTGCCATGTGACCTTCCATTAAGATCAGAAGAACAGAAATTCTGAAGACTAGATTTTGGTCAGGGGAGTAGCAAGTCTGCCTGGTGTGGCTCTGGAATGTCAGAGGATGAGCTTCTTGAGAGTTGTCTTGTTTTCCCAGACCTTGATTCCCTAGTCCTGGTAAGGAACTCTTCCTGGAGACTTGCCAAGGTTAAGCATGTACCAGCTTGGCCAGCCTTGAGTCTGGAACTGCCAAAGATGTGGTTATTGTTCTAGAGTAGGCACTGTGGCTCCAAGGATTTCACGGTAGAGTTCTATCAACTTCCTTTGGCTTTGTGAAATAGAATGGGCATGTGATTACTATTCTGCCAACAGTGTGGGAAGGCTGTCCATTTCACCTTGACACTAATTATCACATTACACACTGTGCCTATTACACCAGGAAAGGAAACAGTATGGAAGCTGGTATCAGAACAACTGAGGACTCTCACTCCCTAACTTTTGTGATCAATGACTTCATTTCTTCATGTTTGGAGTGGGAATAATGATTTCTATCCAACATATCTCAATAATTACTATAAAGACCACACATGATGTGAATGTACTTTGAAGTCTCCAGTACTTCAAAAGAAAAAGGAAAAAAAAGAGAAGGGGTAGGAAGCCTTTCCTTGGGGCCAAGGTGACATGATCCAGTTCAATTCTCCAGCCCTGTGCTTTTTCCATTCATTTCTCATGGACACTGGGAACAGCATAGGTTGTCTTTTGTTTTGAACCACAAATCCTGTGCATTAATTGGAGTTTCCTTGGGGAACACATCATCATTCATGGGATTGAGTCTGTAGAGTGTAGAGTGTATATGTTTTGGGTAGGGTGAGTATAAGTTGTCTGATTCCTTATGAGTTTAATTCTCATTTCCAATTGATTCTAATTCAGTGTTTTGCCTCAAGTGATGCTCTCCAATCACGCAACTTTATGGGTGACTCTTTTGAAGAAAAGAAACCTGTCCTGGGATCAATGTGAATTTACAGTTTGATTTCTCTATCTTCTTGGAAATGGAACCCTGCTATATCTTGACTAAGATTGCAAGATCACAGAACAGAGGAGCTTGATGTGACTTCATGATTATCTGTAAATGAGGTCTAAAGAAAACAAATTAAAAAACTAAAAAACTTGAAGGCAAAAACTGAGCTATGATTCAGTGAAATATTATATTTTCATTCATTTTTTCAGGGAGTATTTTTGAGTACTTGTTCTCTGCCAAGCCTTGAGCTAGGTGCTAAGGACTTAGCCAAGATGAAAGACCTAGTGCCCGCCTGGGAGTTCGTGGTCCAAAGGGGAGATTAAACAGTCAGTGTTCAGTGTTCTCTGTGGTGGCTCTGTCTGATGGCTGGATGAGAAGGGATGATCCCACAGTCCTAAGATTGCCTGGGGAAGGGGGAGGGAGTGGTGAGGAAAGGCTAAAGTATTTCCTCTCTTTCACTCTAGATAAATAAGATAAGACTAGGTCCATAAGAGATGTAAGAGACCACCTTTCACTGCCTACCCCATCAGGACCTCTTTCTCCTTCCTATTTCATGCCAACCTATGACCCGGGAAGCCTAAGATCTATTTTTTTTAAACCATAATCCTTCTTATTGTTATTATTTATGACGGTCATTGTTTTAACTGCTCCAAGGAGATAATTGCCTTAGTTGCTAAGGCAACCCAACATATTGGGTATAAGAGCAGCCAGCAGAAAGGGTTTGCCAAATTACAGGGCTGGGTGGGAGGTGTGGGGTGGGAGAGCAAGGGAGCTCAGCTGTGGAGCTTGAAAATAGCCATGTTCAAATTATCTCTGCATTTCTTCCACTGAGGAGCGTGAAGCCACTTGGAATCCGGTGCCTGCCAACTCCTCACCCACCCCTGACGCTTCCTATTTTCAACCCAGCCAGTGCACTCCCTCACTCACCCTCAGTGCTCAGCCAAGAGCTTTCTTGGGTTCCAGCTCCCAGACTCACAACTTCTATTCTGTCTGCTGCTACTTAGCCCTGGAAACATGCTTGTCCTGTATTTCTGGTCTCCGAGGGAGGAGGGGGCCACAGCACCCACAGATGCCTCTGTGGTTCTCTATTCTTTGAGGAGGGCATATCATCCATTTTGAGTGGATCCCAGTCCTTGGTGGTCTTGCTCAAGGCTTGCTGTCTCCTTCCTAACCTGGAGAAGTATGGGCAGATGACAGCGACCTTTTGCATTTTAATTTTTGTTTTTTTTTTTTTTTGAGTTGGAGTCTCACTCTGTCACCAGACTGGAGTGCAGTGGCACGTTCCCGGCCACTGCAGCCTTGACCTGCTGGGCTCCAGAGATCTTTCCGTCTCAGCCTTCCAAGTAGCTGGAACTACAGGTGCGTGCTACCACGCCCGGCTAATTTTTTGATTTATTATAGAGATGAGGTCTCGCCAAGTTGCCCAGGCGAGTCTCGAACCCGCCGGCTCAGGCAATCCACTCACCTCAGCCTCCCGAGCGCGGGATTACAGGCTGAGCCACTGAACCCGGCTCATTTTAATTTTTGAAGATAGAAATATCTTGGGAGGTCAGTCTTGCTGTTCCTACTGAGTAGGTACAATGAAGCCACAGGTGAAGGTGTTAGGGGGACAAAGAGGCAGCACAAGGGGCTGACCTGGGCCTCAAATCCCAGCCTCCCAACTTGCTCAGGCTAAGCCTTCACCAGTGCTGCTGGCTCTGCTCCTTGGCTCCTGACCATCTCGGACTGAGGCCTTCTGGGTGAGTTTGTTCTCATCTCATGTCCTCTAGTTAGTCCTTTTTTTTTTTTGGTCTTCTGGCCCTGGTTCTGATGCTAAGATTGGGTGGCAGAGAGGATGCTGGGCTAGGAAGATGCAGAATTCAAGTGCAATTCATTGGCTGGCTCTGTTTTGCATGGTTTGGCGGCCCAGAAACAGCTCCCACCATGAAAGAAGATAATGGACAGGGGAGAGGGGCCAGATGACAAAAAAGAACCCTTCCCCAGAAGACTGGAAAGGCTGCTTCTGGCTTCTCCCAGGAAGTCCTTGCCCTCCTCTTTCCTGTGCACAAGTGCACATAAGCCTGGGGTGTCTGTGGGGAGGGCCTGGCTGCCTCTGCGTCCTTAGCAGCCTGCAGGGTGTCTCAGCGAGTGTGTGTCCCCGGGCCTTCTGCTCCAGCTCTGCCTCAGAGTTGATCTATCTGAACAGGTTAAATAAACAGGTCTGTGTTTGGGTTAATTATCACTGGTTCTGTTGCTCTCCATTACGGCTCCATCCGGGACTCTGGCCAAGGAGCAGATGGGAGAGGCTTCATCATCACCCCTGCCTCCTCATTGTGTCTGGCTCTCCCTCCCTCTCTCTCTCTCCCTGTCTCTCTGTCTCTCTCTCTCTCTCCCCCCCCTCACTGTTTCTCTCTTTCTCCCTCCCCTCTTCCCTGCCTCCCTCCCTTATTTCCTTCCTCCCTCCCTTCTCTTTCTTCCCCCTTCCCTCTCCTAGCCCTGCTTCCCTGCCTTCCCTCCCCCTCCCTCTTTTTGCTCCCCCCCTTTCTCTTTTTGGCTGAGCAAATAGGCCAGATGGTGGTGAGGGGAACAGACATCAGTGAGGCATGGCATATGGGGAGCTTGTTTAATTTCGGCTCCTGTAGGGAAGTGGATTGGAGGAGGTGAGCTACAAAAGCAGAAAATGGAAAGGGGAAGGGGGGGAAAGAAACACAACAACAACAACTGACCCTTCCAAGGGGAAATTGGATTCAATTTACTATTGTTGGCCAGTGGAAGTGGTTGAGGATGAAGGGACTGGAAAGCAGAAAGTGCCCTTTTTAAATTTCAAAGGTTCTGTCCCCCCCACCTCCATATTGCCCCTGGGGGCGTAGGGGGTCTGGCTCTGGGAAGCTGCTCCCAGGGGCCCTGAGGGTGGGCTGGATTTCTTATACAACAAGGGACATGGCTGTCTGTTGGCCGATCAATTTCAGGAAAAAGTTCGACCAGTAATTTAAGGACAGAAAAAAATATAGAGAGACGTCTGTGGCTAAAAGGGGTCAGGGGAAGACTAGCCACCACTTAACCTAGTTCTTTCTTCTATGAGTCCTCTCACTTGGTTTGATGTATTTTTTTTTTCTGTCCTGTTGACCTTGTTCACTCCTGTCCCTTACTTGGGAGAAGAGAATGTAGGGACGTCCCTGAGTGGCCCTCCAGCAGAAACCCTTTGTTTTCAACCCAAATGTAGTTAACCTTCCTGGTGGCTGCCAGGAATGTCAAATGCAAGGAAACCTTAGTTGGAGCTTCTGGAGGGATTCTGGCCACAGAGAACGGCACCTGCCTGGGTCGGGCCAGTGTGGCATTTACATAGATCAGTGAAATATAGCTTGCTACACCCCCCGCATTTCCACCCTGCCATGCCTGGGGACCCCCTCACTCCCCCAGAGCGGGTGGATTCCTGACACTAGGGAATGCTGTGACCCAGGACAGTGCTGAGTCTTAGGCTCTGGGGTCTTGGGGGATGGTAGAGACCCGAAGCCTTAACCATGACCCCAGGAAAAAAGATGAAAGCAATCCTGGTTCATCTGCTGGACCTGCAGGCCTGGCCCCCTCCCTTCAGGGCCCTCCCCAGCTCCACCAGGCGACCCTTGTTCCACAGCTGATAACCGGATTAGGCAGCAGAATGGGGCAGATGAGTACCCTGAGGGGCCCTGCCTGGGAACTGGGCTCCCTGGCCTGGCATGGGGGCTGCCACGATCAACATCCTAAGCCACTGGCTGCCTCGGCAGGGGCATTCGCATGTGTGTGCGCCCTACTGTATGTGCCCCGAGTCAGTGGGAAAGACCAGCAGTGACAGTTCACACGGGGCACTGGATGCTGCAGTGCCCCAGGGCAAGTGGCACAGTGGCCCATGTCATGCACCCGGGTCCCTCGCAGTGGCGTGAGGACTGTCAAAACTGGGCCAAGCGCAGGCTCTGCAGGAGTGTGGCCCTGACTGTGGGAGCTGGACACAGCCACCACCCGTGCCTGGGTCTCAAGCCCAGGCGCCTGCATCGGCCAACTTTCCTCTTAAAAAAATGTGTTTTCCCTGCTCGCTTTCAGTGGCAGGCGGCAGTTTGATGTCTCCTGAATGCTGTCCTCTCCTTCGAGGCTCCAGTTCTGAGAAGCTTCAGGGCATTGTTCCGTGGCGGGATGTCGGATTGATTTCGGGGGCCTTTGTGTGGCCAGGGGCTCCTGAATGAAGCTGTTATGCGCGTCTGGACTGGCGGGCGGGCTGTCCGGCTGCAAGCTGGGCCTCCCATTGTTGTGGGGGCCTCCCCGAGCCCACGGAAGAGGCTCATTTCAGGGTGATTTACTACCACCCAAACACCAGCTGTCTGTTGTGCAGTCTCCTCTGTGACGCCCTGCCCGGCCCCCTCTTGGGTGGAATCTCTCTTCCAGGGGAAGCTCTGGGAACCCCTCCCCCTCTCTAAATGCATAGGAGGAATGGAGAGTCATATTCCTGCCTATTCATACTATGCATGTGTGTATGCATATATGTATATATATTACTCGTGTCTATACACACATATACGCACACACGTATGTATTTTTTTGTTTGTTTCTTCTTTATAGAGGATCATGAGCTGAAGCAGGGAGCAGGTGAGCACACTTCTTGTCTGGGAATTGATGACCAAGACCCAAAACTACAGCCTCAGCTCTGCCCCTGATTTGTTGGGTGACCTTGGGTCAGTCACTTGATCTCTCAAAGCCCCTGTTTATCAGAAAAAAATGGAGAGCATTTTTTTGGTGGGGAGGAGGGGACAGAGTCTTGCTCTGTTGCAAAGGCTGAAGTACAATGGCATGATCTATCATAGTTCACTGCAACCTCAAACTCCTCAAACTCCTATCTATCATAACTCTCTTCAGCTTCTTGAGTAGCTCAGACTACAGGCACATGCCATCACGCCTAACTAACTTAAAAAAAAATGTAGAGATGTGGTCTTGCTATGTTGCCCAGTCTAGTTTTGGACTCCTGTGCTCAAGCAGTTCTCCCACCTCAGCCTAATTGCTGTGATTATAGGCATGAGCCACCACACACAGCCTGGGAAGACACTAATGACTTGTAATCGACTCCAATAATCACTGAATGTAGGCAGTTGGAGAGAAGGGCATGGATCAGTAAGGATCATCTGCAAAATAGGACAAATGATAGTAAAAAATTCATAGCATAGCCATTCTGGCACATAGTAAGCACTCAATAAATGTCATTTCTAATAATGATGACGATTTTAGGTGACCCATTGAATGGTTGCCCTCAGACTATGTTCCAAAATAGAGAATATAGGAAAAAGAACAGTTTTTTTAAGGGAGGTGGTAAGATGAATAGAAAGATGGGTTTTCAACACAATCTAGTCCTCTCAGAGGTTGTCATATGTCTGTCTCGGGAGCAGGGTCTGAGTTGGAATGATCTCTTTGCTCCCTGGCATGTTTAGCTTGGAGCTTAGAGCATGCAAGGCATTTTATAGGTGTTTGATGAACTTATGGATTCACATACTTTCTGACTCTTGATAGTTAAGAACTATCAGTGTAGGAAGAGTCATTTATTCCTTGGGTAGCAGGAAGTACCAACTCACGCCATGCAGGGGATGCAGTTAGGAACACACAGGTGAAGCATGTGCCAATGTGGAGATTGCAGTCTGCTGTGGCCTGTGATGGCTACAGGAAAGTGACATGCATGTGTGATTGGTGAGGGTTTTGCATGTTCATCCTGAGTGCAGAAGCTTTGTCTGCAGGTGTTGATGGGGACAGGTAGGGCTACGTGGACGCATAGGACCCCCGCGTTGTATGCAAAATGGCCTTGTGTTTTGACCTAGCATCTAGTGGCCCAAGACAGACCTTGGCACAGTAGTCCATTCTGTGTCAGCCCCAGCCTTGGCTGCTGTGTCATGATATGTCCGAGCACCTAGGGAAACTGCCAGGGACCTGGCGACCCCACTACTCCAATAACCTCTACAGGTGGCAAACGGGTCTCAAAGGTCCTGCTTCTTCTCCACACTTCCAGTCAGGGCTACTCTCATGACACGCTGGGGTTTTGTCATTTGTTTTCCTTCATGGGCATTGACAGTCTCATGAGCTTTTGAACATTTAGATTTAAAACAACAATAGGCTCACACGTCCCAGACATGCTCTAGGAGGTGTTACAGCAAGTGCTAGTGTCTTTCCACATCCCAGAAAGAGGGAACTGAAAAGAGCCTTAGAAATCCTCAGAAGAAAAAAATCTTCCTTCTATAGAGAGGCTGAGCCACTCCAGGAGGGAGAGAGCCTGGCCCAGGCCACACAGCTGGAGAAGAGTGGGGAGAAACCTCCATCCAGACTCCCTGCCTCTGAGTCCAGAGTTGGCTCTGCTGTCCATGAACCACTCTGTGCCGCTGTGCATGTGTGGGATTGTGTGAAGGTCACTCTCTGTATTTTACTTTTCCTAGGAGTAAAAGGAAGCCCAGTGCTTCACAATATGTAGTCTGTGGAGCTCAGTTCTTCAGAACCTTGAGAAGTGTTAGAGGCCAAAGAGGATTCTGTGAGCAAAGAGGGTTGGGAGATAATTGGTCTAGCAAAGATACACAGATGTTTTTGCAGCAGGAAGTCTCAAAGCTAATGAAAATCATGGATCTTCAAGTGTGGTTGAGTTTGTGGTGTTTCACAGATTCAATAGGTCATAAGCTGATATCTACAAGACCCACCGTTCCTGGACCACGACATTCTCAGTTCTGATTCTTGTGTAAGGACAACCACCCTGGCAGAAGCACACATCAGGTTGCTTTTATAGAGATGTTACATGGATCTGTCCTGTCTGGGGAGGCTGTGTGGTGTGGGGATGCCAGCAGCACCTTGCAAGCACCTGAGGACAAGAGTTTGGAGAAGGAAACATCCTGAACACCAGTCCCATTGATCATCTCCTCCTGCTCCCCTCCCTGTAAGGGGAGGGAGAGAAAGGGAGGGAAGTTTGGAGGGAGGGGGGAAAGGAGGAAGGGAAGAAGGGAGGGAGGAAAGGAGGAAGGGAAGAAGGGAGAGGGAAAAAGGAAGGAGGGAGGGAGTGAGGGAGAAAGGAGAGGAAGGAAGAAGGGAGGGAGGGAGGAAGGAAGGAAGGAAATGAGGGAGGGAGGGAAGAAGGGAGGGAGGGAGAAAAAAGGAAGGAAGGGAGGGAGGGAGGAAAGAAGTAAGGAGGGAGGAAAAAGGAAGGAAGGAAGGGAAGGAGAGACGGATGGAGGGAGGAAGGAATGGAGGAGAGAAGGAAGAAGGGAGGGAGGGAGAAAGGAAGTGGGAAGGTAGAGGCCTCTCCACTGCCCTCAGAGATTCTCATGCCCCAACAAGAAGAGGCACAAATACCTTTCTGAGTTGGAATAAAAGATCATCTATTTCCTACTTTTTTAGAAATAAATGTTTAAGAATGTGGGCCTGGAAAGGCAAAGGGAAGAAGGAGAAAGAACAAGAACATTTGTTTACCTTTGCAGAGGAGGAAGAGGAGGAGGAAGGCAGGGGGCAGCAGAGCATTGTAGCTTTCTCAGCTTTGGCTTCACTGCTTTTCTTACGAAAACGATGGGACGGTTCCTGATATTTGTCACAGCTCAAGGGGTTCCAGAGGCCATGGTTTTGCAAAGGGTCAGTTGGTAGCATGAGCTCAATCTAGAGCCTCCTGGGAAGGAAGGTTGTGTGCATGTCCATGCCCGCCCATCCCAGCATCTGTGCAGGTGATGGGAGCCACGTCCACTGCTAATTCAGCCTCTGCCTCACTGGCTTGGCATTCTGGGGCCTCGAACTCCCACGTAGAGATCACTGTCAGATAAGCATCTTTTGGCAACATCAATTTCATCTGTTATTTACCAGGCGGTGCAGGATGGATCATGTACCAGGCATATTTCTACCCACTGCCCAGACTTGTGGCAGGACATAAAGGGAGACTTGTAGAAGAAAGGTGGCATGAAGAAAGGTGATTAGATGTGTCCCCCCAGATGGCCAAGGAGCTCTGGGCTGGGTCTTTGCAACCTCTCAAACCCCTCACTCTCTCCATGACTGCAGAGGGGCTTGGGGGTTAGTGACGATGGGGGCGAGCTTCAGGGAGCATCGTAGTCATGCCCTGAATAGGCAGCAGTGGCTCTGCATTTCCTAGCATCTTCCTTTTTTCTGTTCTTTCGAATGATGCTTCCCAAAATAGTTGCTTAATCTTCCCCATGACATCCTCTGCAGCGTTCATCCTTTCATCTCCCCTCTCTGAGGAGTTCAATGTAATTGGACTCATTTTGCAGAAGAAAAAGGGAGACACAGAGTTGCAAGTGCTAACATTGGAGCAGAGTCAGTGTGTGCTTCCAATTATAAAATTCTGTGATGTGAGAGAGGAGGGACCGAGGATGAAGCCTTCTCGTCAGTGGACACACCTATTTCTCTGGCTGCTCTCTGCCTCTCTCATTCTTTTTTAGAAGAAGGACAACCATTGGGAGCCCAAGGCCCTGGGAGGTAGAACTTTTCACTGGGTTCCAAGGAAGCAACTTCTTCTTTTAGTAAGAAAACATGAAGGACCAATGCTGTGAACAAGATTTTGAGGGGGCAAATAAAGAAAAGCTGATCTAGAATGCACTGCTCCTTTCCTAAAAGAGTTTGCAGTGTGTTGATTAAAGACATACATTTGAAAATGGAAACACCATAGATCATCAAGTCTAAGATGTCATAAATGATAATACAATTTCAGAGTAGTTAGAAGTAAAAAAAAAAAACAACAAAAGAACATTGTTGATTCTGTGTATCTGAGAATGCTTGGGATATGGTAGTGATCCAAAGGGGAAATGAAATAAAAGTTAATCGTTCAGGGTTGCTATAGCCATGTGTGACTTCTGTGATAGGCCAATGTAGGATGGTAGATCCAGTGAGTGGCACAGACAGTTGTTGCTTTGCTCTCACAGTGAAGAAGCATGCCTGGGTGGGAGTGGGGTAGAGTGGTAGGTGAAGAACTCATGAATGATCTCAGACTGGGTCAGGAACTTGAAGGACAAGAAGCATCTTCAGTGAGAAGACAGTAGCAGGTTGTGATGGAAATGCTAACTCTGGGGGGCAGCTTCCAAAGAGGATCTCAGAAACACTGATTTGTTCACAGGAAAATTAACGTATTTGTATCTTAGCTTGGACTGCTCTAACAAAATCATAGACTGGGTGACTTTAGCAGCAGATATGTGTCTTCCACAGTTCTGGAGTTTGGGAACTCCAAAATCAAGATACAGTTTCTGGTGAGGACTCTCTTCCTGGTGTGTGGATGACTGCCTTTGGCTTCTAGCTACAACCTCACATGGCAGAGAATGGAAGCTCTGATGTTTCTTTTTTTCCAGTTATAAGGGCTCTATCCTCATGGCCTCATCTAAAGCCTATTACCTCTCAAAGGTCCACCTCCTAATACCATGACATTGGGGGTTTGGGGCTTCAACAAATGAATTTTGGGGAGATACAAACATTCAGCCCATAACAATTGGGAGCCAACTTGAATTAGTTTTGGATCCTGGAAGTTAAATCAGTGGACAAACTTGGAAGACTTTGAAAGTCCAATAAGGTAGAGTCATCAGGTGGGTGTTTTGAAGGGATACGGGCAGCCAAGTTGGCATTTCATCATGCCAAGTGCCACAGGGATTCTTCTGGGTTTCATTTTCTAGTTCCAGTCAACTTTCACAGAATTCTGCTCTGTGGAGGATCTAAGTGAAGGGAAGACAAGACCCTACTCTCAGGAGGCTTAGCTGGGGCATAGAAAACATAAAGATATGAAAAATTGTAAAGACAAAACTCAGTAAGATGCAAAGTGTGGGGGATATTGACAGTCTGTGTCATACTTGTAAAAAGATAGAACATCCATGTGGGCCACTTGAGTAGAACAGGGCTTTTGGGGCAAGTGAGATTTGTGCTGGACCTTGAGAATTGTGGGGGTTGCATTTATGGTGGGGCTGACAGAGTGGGGCATTGGATGAGCAAACAGATGCACATGGGTGAGCCTCCAATTGGTCAGTGAGAGGTATGGGCAAATTAACATTATTTCTAACATTTATCTCCTGCAGGACATGACAAGGCAGTCTTTTTTTTTTTGGTTGGTTGTTTGTATAGGGCATAGTTAGTGAAAAGGGTAGACTTGGGAGGGCTCTAACCCTTTAAGGAAGGTAAGGAGAGCTGAAAGTGCCTTCCACATCAGCCTCACCACTCTCTACCCCACAGCGAGCCACTGCCAGTCCATGGAGAGCAGTTCACTGTTTTTACTGTCAAGCTATAAAAACTTCACAGCTTACCTAGCGGCAGGAATTTGAGAGCATTTGAGAGAAGGAGCAGAGAGTTGGAAGGAGAGAAGTGGGTGGGATAGCCTATCAGGATGGCAAGGGTAAGGAGTTTATGTTTAAATTTGTTTCTGTTCTTTGCCATCTATTCCCCTTTTTCTACCACTATTTGGCAAATAATCATGTAGGACTTGTGGTTTCTATTTTTATTACAATTTATAGTTATTTATAGGTTGTATTATTTGATTTATGCCCTATGTGTTATATTGTTTCTTATACTTTGATTCATTTCTTCTCTCTCCAATTACAGTGCCAGGAACTTGAAAGCATGGATTATGTTTTTTGGTATCTCCAAAGTGTTGGGACACATTTTATTTTTTTTTAGTAAATACCCAATAATGTTGACTTCAGCACATTTGGAAAATAGGCAGATGTGTTAGTCTTCTCAGCCTGCTATAACATAATATCACACACTGAGTGGATTAAACAACATACATAACTTACAACATATATACAACACAGTTCTGAGCACTGGGAAGTCCAAGATCAAGGTGCTGGCCAGTTCACTTCTTAGTGAGGGCTCTCTTCCTGGCTTGCAGGCAGCTGCCTTCTCACTGCTGTCCTCATACGATGAAGAGAAAACATCTCTCTCTCTCTACCTTCTCTTACAAAGCCTTTCATGAGGGCTCTTAACCTCATGACCTCATCTAACCCAGACTAACTCTCAAAGTTCACCTCTCCAAATACCATCATATTGAGGCTTAGGATTTCAACATATGAATTTTGGGAGAACACAATTTAGTCTATAGGAGCAAGATACAATTTTTACATAAAAGAAAAATTAAAAATTTTGGAAGAAGTAGAAGAACAATCCATGTTTGTTTATTGGATTTTTATTTATTTGATGAATTACCCTTTCAATACAGCTGATTACCATTTATAGTATGTGATACTGCAGGACCCTAGTAGCTCTAGAATGCTTGATCATTGGAACATTGACTGGTAGTCAGTGCTTGGGTGGGCACAGAGCTATCTTCTTCATGAAAATAAAACTTAGATCGCTGTTTCTGGGTCATGAGATGTAAAGCACATATGTCATGGTTAGAGACATAGGCAAGCAACAGGAATGCTTCTGAGGAATGTGGCAGCTCTTGGAGAATAACCTAAATGAAGTGCTGGTGGGTATTCAAATCTTTAGTCGAGTAGGAAGAGGTATGGCATGCTTTTGCCTCCAATAGTAGACTTGGTAGATGATCACTTGCTGCCTATATATATATATATATATATATATATATATATATATATATATATATAATCATAATCTGGAAAAATGAACACACCTGACATATTTTGCATATTTTATCTATTTCTCCAAGGGCTGCATGGGTGTTATGAGAACTCTATGTAATTGATTGGGAACTTAAAAGCAGAAAAATGCTTAATAAAATTTCAACATTTACAGAGAAGGTTTGATAGAAAATGAACAGAAGACTTAGAGGCATCATAGAGAGTTATAATTGACTGGCCCATGGGGTTTTTAACCTAAGGTCCATGGTCTCTATGAATATGTACAAGTGGTCTTCAAATTCTTCCCTAACCTTCTGAAATCAGATGTACAATGTTATGTGTATATGCATTTAAGTATTTCTGGTAAGAGCTTATATTGTTCATCAAATTCTCAAGATGATCCGTGACTCAGAATAATTAAAAATGACTGCTGATTCCAACTCCTCAAATTTACAGATGAGGAGACCAAGCCTCAGAGAGGGTTAGGACATTCTCAAGCCACTCAAAGCTGGAACAATTTTGCAGGATTTTAATCTTACATCACAACATTCTTTCCACTATTCATCTCTGATGGATCAAGAAGTCACTTTTGCCTGTGGATTATTTCCAAAATTCTACTGAAAAGAATGACCCACTCAAAAGTGATTGGAGATTGATTTCCTGCCAGGGTCTCTAGGCCACCAAGGTTGCTTTTATGTTGGGACCATTTTGAACCTGCCATGGGCTCATTACAGAAGAATAGAGATTCTGCACAATGAATTATATAGAACCCCAGATGGACGAGCTGGATATATCCTGAAAGGCAGGTGTGAGAATGCTCCTCCATTTTTGGTGAACATCATCTTAAAGAGTCTCATCCACAGGTGTGAGATTCTAAGAATGTGGAATAGAAACATAGTGTGTGTCACCTAATACCATAAAAAATGCCTTTGACAGACTTGTGTGTTACACTAGTGCTGCCTCAAAAATAATAGGAGCACACCATTATTGAGTCCTCTTTGGCCACTGCTTCAGTCTCCCACACCTAAGGAAATTTATTGTTTAAATCCTTGGCACATGGGCATTGATCTTCTTACTCCATGATTGGTGTGAATATGAATGACAAGACAGAAATGTTTTAGATGAGCACAATCAACTTTGTGTTAGAAGGTCAGGGTGGTATCTTGGGTGGAAGTCAAGGGCTAGTATCTAGGGAAAGAATAGTGGGACACTAAAAACGACACTAAAAAAGTGGTGGACCAGTGAGTGGGATAAGGGAGGAAGGATAAAGGGCTGAATCATGGTCATGAATGAAAAGGAAGTCAGGAATCTGGGACAGACAGGGTGAAGAAGCCTGGCAGAACTCTGGAGGCAAATTTGAGGCCAATCTCACTTAATTATGGCAAAGTTTGGTTAGAGTTGGCTGTTCACAGGATGCATGACATCTGGTTACGTGCCATTTGTGGGTTGTTCAAGCTCTTACAAAATTATTTATTATATTGCACTGAAATATTTTAGTCTTGCATTCACCATAAATCACCTCTGTGCAGTTTCTTAAAATCCCTACAAACCAGATCTTTTATTTTGTTCCATGGGACAGCTTCCCTAGGATTTGAAGATTTTGACATTGTGCCTTAACCCCTATCTTCAAGAACTTCAGTTTCCTTAGTTTCCAGTCACTCTTCAGGTCATCCTTGGTAACACTTCTTGAGAGAGAGCTACTTCCTTTGTGAATGTCTTATTTAATTATACCTTAAATATGAATAAAGCAGTATCTCTTCCTCCAGGTGTAGTCTGATCAGTGCAGAACAGTGAGACTTGTGAGGACACTTTATGTAGGATTCTAGATTTCTCATGCCAGGGACCCCCAACCCGGGCCACAGATCAGTACTGGTTCATGGCTTGTTAGGAACTGGTCTGCACAGCAGGAGGTGATCCAGCAAACTTCATCTGCGTTTACAACCACTTCCTGTCATTCAAATTACTGCCTGAGCTCCGCCTCCTGACTGAACAGTGGCAGCATTAGATTGTCTTAGGAGCACGAACCCTATTATGAACTGTACATGCGAGGGATCTATGTTGCACGCTCCTTATGACAATCTAATGTCTGAGGATCTGAGGTGGAGCTGAGGCAGTGATGTTAACACTGGGGAGTGTCTGCAAATACAGATTAACATGAGCAGTGAGGTTTGACTGCTCACAGACCGACATAATTCAATTGCTTGCAAACTCATATAAAAATCCTATCAGTGAGTTGACATACTTTAATTGTACAGCTGCATCTGGTGGCAGGTGTTATGAGTCAGAATCCAACACTTATTTTAGTCCACACATGGCCCACCCATTATTTTATTTACCACTTCCGTCTGTACCTTTATTTTAATGGTGAGTTGTATAATTATTTGATTATATATTACAACATAGCAATAATAGAAATAAAATGCACAATAAATGTTATGTTCTTGAATCATCTGAAACCATCCTCCCCATTCCCCCAGCTGTGAAAAAATTGTCTTCCACGAAACCAGTCCCTGATGCCAAAAACGTTAGGGACCACTGCCCTATGCTCCATATGTAAGTCTGACATCCCAGACTGGGGAGATTATTTCAAATTTGATATAGTTTGTTCATCGTTTTGTTTATTTCTTTCTATTTTGCATCATCAGTGGTGTTGATTATTTTTTAAAGACTTCTATGATTTTATCTAAGAAGTTCTTGGAGGTATTAAATAGAAAAGGGTTTGGTTTAAAAGTCAGGGCGTTCTGATAGAGAAGTCCCTTTATGTCTGTGGTCTTGGTCTCTTAAAATAAGCACCACACACTCAGAGTAACACACAAGAGATGTGTAAATATTCAGCCTAGAGAATGGTGCGCCGTCTCAAGAATTTATCTAAAGTACTTCACAATTTCCCTAGACCCAGTTAACATACCAGTGTGAGTTTTGTCACTCTGGTTCTCCTTGGCTCTCCCACTATTGAACTCTGCATGTCAACTCATGCAGCTATTGCTGACCATGAAACTAATTCCTGTTTAAACTTAAAATCCTTTTCAGGTACAATTCTGGGATTTACTATATCCAAAGTCCCAAAGTAGTGGGTCAAGTTCACTCCTTTGGTCTATTACTGATTGGGAGAGTATGATCTATAGGTCAGTATTGATATGTTGATCATTTTTCTGTCCTGGCATCTTTACTAAATCTCCAGAACCTATCTCTAAAATATCATATGCCTTTAATTCACTGAAAAATGCAAACTTCTGCTTTGCTTGTGACCTTTAGTGAGGTTATTAGCACTTTAGTATAACCTGTTTCACATTTTATAAAATGAAGGATCTTGGACTAAAACAACTATCCAAAAAATGTTTTCCATGTGAAATGTTGTTAGACTAAAAAATGAGGAGACAGGGAACATTCAATGATTAGGTAAGTTTTAGAAATTCTTGTGGGATGGTTAATGTTAGGTGTCAGCTTTATTGGATTGAGAGATAGCCAGATGCCTGGGGAAGCCTTGTTTCTGGGTATATCTGTGATGGTGTTTCCAGAGGAGACTGATACATGAGTCAGTGGATAGAGAGGAAGACCCATCCTCAGTGTGGGTGGGCATCATTCAGTCAGCTTGGGGTCCTGCTAGGACAAGGCAGGAGGGAGAAAGGGGACACTCATCTGGCTCTTGTTTCCTCTCTCTTCAATCTGGAGCAGGATGTCTTTTTTCCTTCCAGTCCTTGGACATCAGACTCCAGGTTCTCTGGCTTTTGGACTTTGGAACTTGCAACAGTAATCTCCTGAAGGTTCTCAGATTTGAGGCTTCAGAATGGGGGCTACAGTGTCAACTTCCCTGGTTCTGAGGCTTTTGGGCAAACTGAGCCACACTACTGACTCTTCTGGGAACCAAGTTGCCAGTTACCTGGGAGTCACGCCACTGGATTCCCTGATTCGGAGGCTTTGGGGCTTAGACTGAGTCATTCTTCTGGCTTCTCTGGGAACCAAACTCTCAGCCCCTTGGGAGTTATGCCACTGGCTTCTTTAGTTTTCCAGTTTACAGACAGCCTATCTTGGGACTTCATCTTTGTAACCCTGTAAGCTAATTCCTCTTAATCAACCTCATCTTATATATACTCGGTTGGCCCTGTTCCTCTGGAGGATTCTAACTAATACAGATTGGTTTATAAAAGTTAAACATGGTCATCACTCTGTGGTTCTCCCCATGTACACATTAATATAGTTGGTATGCCTTTTCTTCAACTAAAAAAAGAAATTAGCCAGGTTTCCTTATAAAGCACTTCTCAGAGCCCCTTCCTCATGTGAATGTGCATCATGAGTTTCCAAGAGTGACAAATGCTATGTAGTTTCCCCCACCCTTTATGTGATCACGGAACATTTTCAGTTGGGACAGACTTCCCCTGCTCTGTGAATTGGAACTTGATCCCCCTCTATGTGGAGAGAATAATTTGCACTTTGTCTCTGGGGTTTGGGCATACTTAGAAGAGCACCAGGGGACAGCTGTATGGATTTTTTGATGTTTCAGAAAATCAAAAGATGTCCTGCTCCAGATTAAAGAGAAAGAAACAAGAGCCAAATGATTATCCCCTTTCTCCCTCCTGCCTTGTCCTGGCAGGGCCCCCAGCTGACCAATGGTGCCCACTCAAACTGAGAAGCGTTGAACACATTGGTTTCTGGCAGAAGAGCGTTCTGGAGTCTTGGTGCTGACATGTGCATTCTTTAATCTGAGAGCCCAGGGCTGGATGCAAAGAGCAGGTCACACCCAGCCATGAGCCAGGCTTCCATCCCCCTGTGAGAGCTTGTCCTTCTGCTGCCATTGTCTCCATGAGGGAGGTGGTTCCTGACCATGCCTGACAATGAGGAATGGGAGTCACCCCTGAGCACGACTGTCCCATCTACCACTTTCCCTTCTTTTCCCACCTCTGCATTCAGGACATCTGCCCTGCTAAGCTTATTAACCTCTTTAATGATGCAATATATTTTTCTCATATTAAGCTCTGTCCTGAAAATTTTCCATTCTCAGTGCTTCACAGGAGATCTTTCACTCATGGGCTGCTCTGTGAATTGGAACTTGGTCGTCCTCTATGTGGGGAGAATAATTGGTACTTTGTCTTTGGGGTTTGGGCATACTTAGAAGAGCACCAGGGGACAGCTGTATGATTTCTTGATGCTTCAGAAAATCAAAATTTCCAATTTACATATGTGGCATTTTGGTGCCATGCAGATGGATACTCTAAATTCACTTGACAAAAGTGTTCATTTTAACAAAAGGCAGATTGAGCATTTTTAATTCTGTTTTGGAGGAGAATGCTTACATAATTTAGTTCACATATCTTACTTCTAAGCCATTCAAGATATGATACAATATTAGAATGAGCCTCTTTGATGTTGTTATTAAGACCAGGTGATTTAGAGGAGTGAGGAAGAAGATTTGGGCTTATTTCTGAAATCCCTCAATGGCCGTCTTCTCACAGCCCTGAGATTGGCTTTAGGGACAGAATATGACTGGCATCTCAGTTTTGACATGTACTAACAATATGAGTTGTCCTGGACAAGTCACTCAGTCTCTCTTATCATTTCTCTCAATTAAGTATCATCTGAATCAAATATTCTTACTTTCCATTAGTGGTTTCTCAACTATCCGTGGTCTACAATACAGTTGTACCCCTGCTGGGATGTAGCAAGCACGGCATTACACAGAGCCTGCCTCACCACTGATGCCAGTTCTCTAAACAGGATCCATCCACATGACCCACCAACCAGCCAAGGCTGCAAACACACATGCACACGTGCACACAAGTATACATGAACTCACATGCCCAATATTGCATGCCAGTCTCCACTGTGGTTGACTAGATTGAGTTAGCATGAAGCTTAAACATCGCTATGTTAATAACAGTGAACATTTATTCAGTACTTACTGTATACCTCTCTACTATCTTTATCTGTGCTATCTTATATAATCTTGCAAAAAAATCTAAGCAGATGATGAAGGGAGACTTAGAGAGAAGCAACAACTTGTCCCAATTTCGTACCACTGGGATTTAAATCCTGACTCCAGAGTCCAGACTCTCAACCATGCTGTTCAAAAGTACTGTAGGAAAGAAATGTAGAAATCTCAAAGTGTTCTCCAGATTGGACTGGTGTTGCTAAACTTATCAAACTTCAATATGTGCCAAAGGATAATGGGGAAAACCTAAGTCCCTAGGCAACCCAAGAACATCGTTTATGTTTGTTAAGGAAATGTGCTTCTGACATTCCATTTCTGGTTGGAAGTGGTCTGTTATATGCTGTATCAGAGCGCCCTAAGGTGGAGGAGACCATGCAGGTAGGGTAGTGGACTTTCTATCAGGAGAGAGCACAGGAAGTTAATTCCAGCTCCCATCTTCCCCTGTCTGTTACCCACTTAGAATCCTGTTCTGATTTGGTCTCTGAGCCAAGTAGAGGGTAGACTGGGGAACATACTACTGAAGTGGAGAATGATGTTAGGACACCATAAAGCCCAGGGACTGAAGGACACACCCTGAATGCTAGCCAAGTTGAGAGGGTAAGTAAATAAATATGTTCTCAGATCATTCCACTTGCTAATCAGCACTTTCCTTGGAGCAAAAGCAAACAGTAGCTGAGAATAGATCTCAGGACCTAAATCTGGAGACTTTAAAAGTCACAAAGTCAAAAGAGATTTTTTTTAAAGTTCTTGCTGCTTATTTAATACATTTTATCAATGAACCATTGCATATCCTTGACCATATAGCCTTCCTGACTGCTTCTGTTCCCTTCTTTGTTAGAGAATTGGGGTGATATTATGGGAAGCCATGGACCTGGATTCCCACTTGTGTTTTCCACATAAGAAGATATAGACTTAGATTAAGTGGGCATTTCTACCATTGTCCATTGATGAAGAAGCACTCTGTGGGTCCCTGGGATTCCTGCAGGGAGATACTGTGTTTATGTGATGCTGGCTCATGATCTAAACTCAAACTCTCTTCCTATCATCGTTGATAGGAAGGGGGGTGGGACATTGTTCTCTGTCAGAAAAAATCTAAACTTAAGGCCTTTCCAAATTGGAGAACATTATCTTTCTTCCATTAGATCATAATTGGAAATTAGGTCCTTCTGTAACATGGAAAGTAGACAATATTTCTGTTATCAAAATAAGTGCATGTGGGGGTTAGGAGTGGTTATGTTGTTCCAGGGCCTGGGACAGTGGCAGCCTTCTGATTGTCTCATTGTAGTCCCTGAGGGACTGGCAGTATCTCCCTGTTTGACTTCAGGAGGTGTGTTTCCAATCAGCAGATGTTTTCAGCTCTGAGTTTGCCCCCAAGAAATGCCGAGTCTGCGAATCTTTACTGCATAGAAGATACATTCAACATGTAAAGCATAATCTCTCACAGAAACCTTACATTATCTAAACTGAAAGAACTTTCCGGATCTAACTGGCTTTTCTCATGAGGTGGATTGTTTTCATTTGCTTGGTTTCTCCTCTTTTGGCCTTTGAGCTGACTCTTGTCAGTTTCATTCCTATTTAAAGTCAGTTTCACCTTTCAGTTCCCTCCTCCACCTCAGCCTTATAAAGTTTCACTTCCCCAAACAGTGTGTGTGGGGGGTGAGGTGGAGAGGTGAGCTTTATAATTAAGTCTAAAATAAGACAGTTTCCCTGAAATATCACAAAAATATTGGACAATGAGGGGGAGGCAATTTGATTGAAGAACAAATTTGGCCCCTTTTATGATGTTAGTAAAGTCACTCACTGGAAATCTTTGAACTTTGCATTTCTCTTCTACATGCAATGATGTTAAACAAGATTCTAGTTTTCAGTCTGGTTACATGTTAGAATCACTAGTAAGCTTTAAAAATAACAACACAATCGTAAAAAACCCCAAAACGCCAAAACAGGTGTCTGGGTCCTATCCTGTGCTAACTGGATAAGACCAATGCTGTTTACAACTTTTCTTTTCCTTCTTCCTTGTCTCTAGCCCCTTCCAACCCAAATATGATAGAAGCACCCTATCTAATCTCAATCCAGAAAACTGAGAGATGGGTTTCAGGCATTGGTATTGCTTTCTCACTCCCCATGTAATTTGTCTGTGTAACTGGGGTGGGAACCACCATCTCAGATGCTGAGTAACTTCCCGGGCTCTTTCTCAGTTGAGCACCATCAGGAGATGTGGTGCTGGTGGCCCTTGTCATAGCTGCAGTAACAATACTAAGGTGATATGTCTCCTGGATTGGTGGTTACTCTGCGTCAGTCCTCTTCCTTTTGCTTGGTGATATTGTTTGTGACGTGGTCCTCATTTTAAAGGTGACCATCTAGAATATTTTCACTTTAAACTTCTCACTACTTCCTTGTTGAGACGGAGGAAGGCCATCACTCATGAGACCTCAGACAACTCTCCCTGGATGGGGAAGAGGGAAGCTGGTTTTCATGGGTATGGGTGCACTGTCGAGACCTGACATATGTCTGCACTTGAGACTGTTCAGGCTGACCTATAAATCATCAACCAGGGGCTGTCCAGAAGCCCAGTGCTGTCTTGGTTCCCCAAGATCTCAATGCAGCAATGGCCTGTAAGAGCCAGACTTGAAGCCCTGGTCAACTGACCTAATTTCTAGCATCTAAGAAAGAAGTGAGACTTTGGCAGAAGCCCAGTGGATTTCATTAGCTTTAAGGTTAAGTGCTTATTCAGAGCCATGCCTGTTTACACAATTCCTCTTTCATTTTCCTGCTCTCTCCTCTCTAGCCCCAGCCAACCCAAACATGATAGAAGCACCAAATCTAATCCGAATTACAAGTGTGGTGTGAGATAACAGTATATTTTCAATATTTTGCAACCAGTAGACCCGGACTTTGATTCTTTAAAGGTGAATGTGGAACTAGAAGAAGGTGTATAGAATATTTCCTAAGATGTAACCTACTTAAATAGCACTGAGTGCTGATTTCCATTATGAGATTATAGGCTGCAGGGACTCTCTTCCTTGGACTGCCCTGAGAGAGAGGAGTCAGTTGGCTACTATTAGGTGGTCATGCGGGATCCTCTTTCTTGATATCCATTATATCATCTTCCATTATAAAAGGAATGCATAAAGAAAAGAGGAGTCTCAAATAATATTATGTTTGTGATATTAAGAAACAATGCAATCCTTTGCAAATGGCTGATGAATTTAATATAGTATCTATTGTCTACAAAAAATAACTTTGCATGAAATTATTTCTAATTCTCACCACAGTCAGCAGTGTCATTTTAAAAGTTTACTTATTTTATTTTAAATATGTGGAGTGCAATTCAGAATTAGGTATACAAGTTATCATTGTACAGGTGAAGTTCGAACCTCCCTTTGGTCCCCACTTTGCCTAGTTTGTGATCAGGTACCATTATTAATGCTATGCTATGTGTCCCCTTACCTCCTGTCAGTTTACAGCTACTGCCAATCCCTTTCTTATGATGTTATAGAAAATGTTCAGGGTCTGCTTATTAGTGAGAACACGTGGTACTCGGTTATTTGTTTCTGTGATAAATCCCTGAGTATTACAGACTCTAAATCCATCCAAGTTGCTCCAAAGTCCATAATTTTGTTCTTCTTTATGGCTATGTAATATTCCATCATGTATATGTACCACATTTTTTATCCAGTCCAATAAAAACTTACATATTATAAACACATGTTTTATTTAATATTTCAAAATGTATAATCATAATATACAAACATAGTAACTACATATTTATGAGGTACAATGTGAGAGGTTTCAATGGATGTGTACATAGCATAATGATCAAATTGGGGTAATTACCATGTCCAACACTTTAAACATTTATCACCTCTTTGTGGTGACAACACTCAAAATCATCTAGCTCTCTTGAAATATACATCACATTGCTATTTGCTTTAGTCTTCCTGTGGTATACAGAACACCAGAACTTATTCTTTCTGTATGACTATAACTTTGTACCCACTGACCAACTTCTCCTGGTCCTGCCATCCCCTTTTAATTTTACTGATAAATAAAACTAAACAAAAACTGAGGCTTAGCAAGCTTGCAAAACTTGCCTGTTGTCACACAAGATAGGTCATAGCAGAACTAGGGATCAGTCTGTGTTGCTATTTCTAGCATCCCACTAATCTGAAGTATTGACTACAACTCTTCACAAAGAAGATGTCTTTCTGATCAAGGAACAGCCACAGGATACAATCTTCTCATTGGCTATATGTTGAGTTATACCAATATATTTCTTAAGACAAGCTACCATGTTTTTGCTAGAGATTTATGTCGTATGCATGTTTCTTTTGGATAGAGCTTTGGTCATCATTCTTGTACATAAGCCTCATGATAACCATAGGAGGTGGGGCAGAACCATTGCTTTTTCCTTCCTTTGGCCCCCTAAGGGGAGAAAACCAAAGCAAGGAAAAATCAAGTGCCTTGTTTAGAAGTTTTTTGTGCAGCCAAGCTAGGACCTAGATTTGGGCCTTCTGACTCCTGGTTTAGAGCTCTTTCCCTCACTTGTAACTAATGGTAGATCTTTGTCATGGTCTGGCCTCATTGCTGTACCCTGGCTGACCCAGGCCATCAGAGGCACAGAGGGAGCTCTATTAGAACCATTAGGTAATGCACTGGGCCAACTGGCCAGACTTGTCTTTCCAGCTTTGCCTCTTACTTTGGCCACTCTACAGCTGTACCAAGCTTCTAAAGATCCCTCCTCCCCCACCCTTCAGACTCTCCTCACTTTTTTACCCCACTCTGGCATGTTAGGCATACCACTCTAGCAAATTCTTTCAGTTCTTTAAGTCCAGTCCAAAACACATCTCAGGAATTCTTCCTTGATGGCAGCCTGTTCTTAGTATCTTCCCAGTCCCCAAGTTCCTAAGATGTTGTCATCCAGACTGTTCAATCATTGAACAAGGAGCGCATATAGGTTTGCATTTTGTTCAGATCTTCAAGTGTATGTGAAGCTAGAGATATTTGTCTATTCTTTCCTGTGTGCCATGTGTGCAGGCAGAGGTGGAAGGGTGCTTAGCTCTGTGTGCTTAGAACAGATATACGTTGACCATTTACTTTTCTCTGGTTTACTGCATACTGTTATCTTAGTATTTATTTATTTATTTTTATTTATTTATTTTTTTGAGTTGGAGTCTCACTCTCTCACCCAGAGTGGAGTGCAGTGGCAGCTCTCGGCCACTGTAGCCTCGACCTGCTGGGCTCCGGCAATCCTTCTGCCTCAGCCTTCCAAGTAGCTGGAACTACTGGCACGCGCTACCACACCTGGCTAATTTTTGATTTATTGTAGAGATGAGGTCTTGCCAAGTTGCCCAGGTGTGTCTCGAGCCCGCGGTCTCAGGCAATCCACTCACCTCAGCCTCCTAAAGGCCCAGGATTACAGGCTGAGCCACTGAGCCCAGCTTATCTTAGTATTTATATTATTACAGGGTATATGGTGAATTAGAAAGGAAAGAAGTGATTATTTTTCAAACAGAGATGGGTCAAGATATTCCCATTGAGGCTAGGAATGTGGGAGTGGCAACAAAGAAGGAAAGGGAACATAAGCCTATTTCTGGGGTGACAGAGCCAAGTCCTTCAAAGCATATTTAACAGTTCTGCCACCATTAATGATTCACATTGATAGAAAAAGGAACAGCCATTTCTAGAGTGAATCTGGACATTAGAATTTACAGGTCCTGAACTGAACTTGACTGTTGACTTGCTTTTCAATCTTAAGCTGTATCATTCTTTGTTATGAGTCATTCATTCATCCTCTAAATAGTCACTGAGTAATTATTTGGAGCAAGGCATAGAGTCAAGTAATACATAGATAGAACGAAGAGGTGGTGAAGATTTAGTGCCTGCCATCAAAAAGAGATCAAGTTAGAAGGATGCAAACAATAGCACGTCTATAATAAGTGCTATATGAACAGCACAGAGAGAAGGGTTAAGTTGTTCTAGGCTTTGAAGTAGCCTCATGTGTGCATAAATCTTCGTTGATGAGTTTAACTGTGCCTAAAATTATCTTGAGTAAGCAGAGGTAGAAAGGGAAGCATGCCAATCTGTAAGTAAAAAAATCATTGCAGGTGTTGAGGGGACAGTGAGTAACTACATGGATTGGCATCAAAGGTTGGGATTATTAAATAGTAGGTTGTAGAGGGTGTTGAATTAAAGGTCATGGGAATCACACTGTGATGGGCAGAGTGGATATATTAATGGCACTGACCACTGTAACACAGCACCTAAAGAAAGAATCCCAATTAGTGCCCGGAGTCCTTACCTTTAAAATGAGAAGAGACAAACAGATTGCTCCCTCTATGCCTCCCAGCACAAGGAGGCAATTGGCCTCAAGGTGTCTGCATCCCTTCTGTGGAAAGAAGTACCAACAGCTACAGCCCAGAGCTCAGGTATTTGAGGTTAATGTTCTGTCCATCAATTCTCTAAATTCCGACTGTGAACAATTTGGAAACTCAAAAGAGATGGTGAATGGCAGTGGTCATTGACAGCTGTGAAACTCTCCAGAACTCTTTTAATATATGCTGAAAGCCAGAATTTAAATAATTTTGGAGCAATATTCCTATGCTTCTGATGACATTAATTACCACTTGATTGTCGGGCACAGTGGCTCACGTCTGCAATCCCAGCACTTTGAGAGACAGGGGTGAGAGGGTTGCCTGATCCCAGGGGTTCGAGACCAGCCTGGTCAACTTGGTGAGATCTCATCACTACAGTAAATCAAAAAATTAGCCAGGTGTGGTGGTGCAGGCCTGTAATTACAGCTACTTGGAAGGCTGAGGTGGGAGGATCACCTAAGCCCAGAAGGTCGAGGCTGTAGCAGCTGTGAGCATGCCACTGTACTCCAGCCTAGGCAGCAGAGTGAGACTCCAACTCTAAAAATAAATAAATAAAATAAATAAATAAATAAATAAATAAATAAAACATCCAGACCTCTCAGACACATTTGACACATTGACCCTTTATTATTGGTTACAAATTTAGCCTTAGTGGTGGATAGAAGGCTTTCTTATTTTGGAGATGGCTTTTTTCCTGTTTTTTTGAGTTTTTTGTTTGTTTTATTGATATCCTCACTTCCCCGAACCCGTGGAAAGGGATCCTTAAGAATAATTATTTAGTGAACGGTGGATCCAGTTTCTTGGCACAGTCAAATTAATCATTATTAATCTGCCCTCTCTGACAGTAACCTCATCCCTTGCAGAATGCTACTCTTTATTAGGTAATAGCTTCAGTACTGGCTTCTCTGGTTAAAAATTCTACTACTATGCCTTTCCCTACTCTGGGAGGAGAGATTTAGTTCAATTTAAAAAAAAAGACAAAAAAGCAAATCATCACTCTCCCCTCTACCCCACAAATCTTCAGTAGAGAACAAAAAAAACAAAAGGTTGATATACCATGCCCTTGAACAAAGTAAATTATGATAGTAATTGAAAAGTTGGGGCTGGTGTGCAGCCGTATAGACTCAATGGCCCTTCACCTGTTTTGCCCATCTCACTGTGCTCTACCTCACTGAACACTCTGAACCCTAATGGACCCCAGGCATGTGGCTTTTGCTGGTTCTTCTGCCTGGAAGGCTCTCCCCCAGACAGAAGCAAGGCTTTCCCTGACCTCTGCTTATTATCCATGACATGTTGCCTTTCCTGACTGCTCTATGTAAAATAACAGTTTCCGCCCCTTCTGACTGTCTCTGTTCCTCTTAATTTGCCTTATTTGTATACCTAGCACTTGCCTCTATATGATGTACTATATATTTTACTCGCAATTTTTTCATGACCTGCCTTTCTCTGTTAGAACGAAAGCTCTTTGAGGGCAGGGAGTCTGTTCTGTGTATGTTATGTCTTTGTGCCAAGAGCCTAGTGCCTGGTACAGAGTGTGTGGGCAACCAAAATTTGTATGATGACTTGTGAAATAACCCCTTCTAAAAATGAACTCAGAAGAGGCAGTCAGGGTGAGGATCTAGGCCAGGATGAACTTTGCTGAAGGCCACAGCAAAGAAAATCCCTTAAAATGGAAACCTTGGGTTGAGACTGGGTTTTGCCGCAGGCATGCTCTGTGGTTTTAGGAAATTCACCTAGGTGTCACCAACCACAGTTTCCTTGTGTGTTGAATGGGTTGGGTATCTTTATAAGATTGAAGTCAAGATGAAGAGAGGAGGTAGAAGAGCCAGACTTGGCTCTTCTTCCTTCCTTGGAGAAGGGTACCCGACCAGTCTATTTTGTTTCTCTCCCTTTGCCACAAGGTAACAACACAAGGGTTTTGTTGTTATTATTGTTGTTTACAACTTTAGGCAGGCATTTAGTGGGTGGATATGAAGGCATTTGGCTTTATTTTGGAGATGGTTTCTAATTGTATCCTGTCTTATTTATGTAGGTTTTTTGTTTTGTTTTAATGTGATAAATGACCAATCACTTCCCTGAACCCTGTGGAAATGGTATCCAGGTTACAGAATAATTATTTAGTGAACGGTGGATCCAGTTTATGTTGGCACAGATCAAATTAATCATTATTAATCATGCCCTCTCTGACAGTAACCTCATCCCTTGCAGAAGTGCTACTCTTTATTAAGAAGTAATAGCTTCAAGGAATGACTGAGCTGTACTCTGGTTACATTCTACTACTATGCCTTTCCCTACTTCTGGGCAGGAGAGATTGCAGCACATATCTAGATTTAAAAAAAAGAAACAAAGACAAACAAGCAACCAGGGGGCATCACTCTCCCCCTACTACCTACCACAGACACTCTGGTTCCAGTAGAAGAACAAAAAAGAAAAAAAGGTTTGTATTATACCATGCCCTTAAAAGGAACAAAGTGAATTATTATGATAGTAATTAGAAAAAGACTTAAGGAGATGGTGTTTATTAGACAGCCCGTAGTAGGACTCAATCCATGGGCTTCCTCTGCTGGTTCCTCTGCCAATGCTCGAATTTGAGAAATAGCCATCTCCAAACCTCCAAACTCTTTTCTATTTGAAGGATACTTCCTATTCTGGGGTGTGTGCAGAATGGCTTCCAAGAACCAGATAAGCTTTTTGCCTAGGCAAAGTTGATAAAGGACTCTTACTGTTCCACTTCAGTCCAAACTGAAACTCAAAACATTTTAGAGAGCCGGGCTTGGTGGCTCAGCCTGTAATCCCAGTGCTTTAGGAGGCTGAGGTGAGAGGATTGCCTGAGCCTGCGGGTTCGAGACCCACCTGGGCAACTTGGGGAGATCTCATCTCTACAATAAATTTAAAAAAATAGCCAGACGTGGTAGTGTGCACCTGTAGTTCCAGCTACTTGGAAGGCTGAGGCAGAAGGATCGCCAGAGCCCAGCAGGTCGAGGCTGCAGTGGCTGGGAGCGGCCACTGCACGCCAGGCTGGGTGACAGAGTGAGACTCCAACTCAAAAAAAAAAAAAATTTAGAAAGCAGAGAAGGATAGAGAGCCATGCAATGGACAGGAATAATGGGACCTAGGCTTCGCTTCTGGTTATATGGCCTTAGGAAAGCTTTTAACTTCTTGTAGCCTTGACTTTTGACATCTGTAAAATGAAATGATATGTGGAATATGATTTAGCCTCAAAAAGGAAGGAAATTTTGGAACATACTATAACGTGGATGAAAGCTGAGGAGATTATGCTAAGTGAAATAAGAATGAAAGGTTAAATACTGTATGATTCTGCTTATATGAGTATCTAGAGTTGTCAAATGTATAAAAATAGTAGGTAGAGTGGTGACTGCTAGGGGGTAGGGGGCAGGGGAAATGGGGGGGTTTCTTGTTTAATTGGTATAGACACCCAGTTTTGCAAGATAGGAATTTTTTTTGGAGTCTGACTCTGTCACCCAGGCTAGAGTGCAGTGGCACACTCACAGCCACCCCAGCGTCAACCTGCTGAGCTCTGGCGATCCGCCTCAGCCTCCAAATAGCTGGAACTACAGGCACATGCTACCATGCCTGGCTAATTTTTCATTTTTATTGTAGAGACAAGGTCTTGCCAAGTTGCCTGGGCTGGTCTTGAACCCACAGGCTCAGGCAATCCACTCACCTTGGCCTCTCAAAGTGATGGAATTACAGGCTGAGCAACCAAGCCAGGCAAGATAGGAATTTTTCTGTGAATGGATGGTGGTAAAGGACGCATAACAATGTGAATGTGCTTACTATTACTACTTGTACATTTGGAAGTTCTCAAGAGGGTAAATTTTTTGTTGTGTATATTTTACTACAATTTAAAAATTAAAACAGAATGGTAATAATCGCTAAAATGTATCTCTTTGAGTACTGATCTATTACACTCCCTTGGAAAGTTGAGGAGTCCTTAATTTAAGAGAGCATTGGAAATCAGTCTATAAGTCTTTTGAAGGCCTATCCCGTGAAAGAGGCAGAATTCCAGCTCTGTGGGGTTTCACAGGGCAAATTTAGAACCAATAGGTAGGAGTACTGGGAGACAGAACTATGTATCAACTTAAGAAAAAAAATTGTTAAAAATAATAAAAAAGACAGTCCAAGAGGAATGGGCTTTCACAGGAAGTAATCACTTTCCTCTCATAGGGATACCCAGGCAAAGACCAGAAGGTCATCTGCATGACCTTTGTTTTCTTCTCAAGGGTCTACAGTCCTTCATTCCTTTCCCTTCTGACTGGCATGAATGTTTTATTTTACCTTCCAAAATAATTGCATCTATTACTACAAAGAAGAAAAATACAATTCTAGTGCTATCAAGGACTATCAAGGTTACGTGGGGGCAAATTGAATTATCTGGGACAGGTCAAATCCACTTGTTACAAACTGTTTTGTTCTCAGAGGAGTCACCAACTGTGAATTGGACCTCAAACTTAAGGGTTTCTAGTTTAGCAAAAGAAGGAAATTAGCAACTTCAACTCACCTAATTGGTATTTAGCTTTGGAACTCTTTACCTCCTTAAATTCGTCATATTCAATGTTTTTAAATGAACAGAGTTAATAGGTTACTAAATTGCATTAAAGGTTATATATGTTATAACTTCAATCTTTGTGATTAGTGTCAACAGAGGTCACCATACCACTGCAGCAGCAGCATCCTGGGTGAGATGTACACTGCTTGATACAATGTGAAAATTCTGTTATTCCCATGTCTTTAGAAGTTTGGCATTATCACTTATTTAGAGGGTGGATAATAAGTGGGAAGAAAATGAAATAACAGATATCTTATGGAGTCTATCTCAAACAAGCCTTTAATGTACTCATTTTTTTAGCTGGTCAATCTTCTGCCCCAAAGTTAATAACCTGACGAGTTAAAGGATAGTCCACTTTGAGAGACAGCGTCCTGAAGACTATTTGTGGGGTGAAAATTGGAAACCTACAGCATCCTGTGACTACCTCTATCACAGGACTTATACTAGTGCTTTGGGAAGTTCTGATGACTTGTCGTTCCCATAATTGACTGTAAACTCCTTGGGGTCAGTATTCATGTCTCTTTTAACTTAGTATTTCTGTAGACAAATATAGTAGGTGATCAGTCAACAACCCTAAAATGAATGGAGGAAGTCTATAAATCCTCTTCTATGAAGAGGACCCTCACCTGTTGTTAGTAATGTAAAGTCCTGTAGAGTTTGTGCTGGTGGTCTTTAAGGGGTGATTCGCGAGCCCTCGATTCCTTGGAGTCCAGCACTGATTCCCAAGAGATGCTAAATGGTAGGAATCTGGTCTTCAGACCCTACTCTAACCATAGAAACTTTACTTCTTATCTTTTTTCCATATTAGATTCTCAAGTAAAGTTTTCGCTAAAAATGTTTTGAAGGACACATGCCACACATTCACAAATACTTAAAACATTTGTGTTGTGTATGTGTGTCTTTGTGTGGTGTGTATATTGTATGTTGTAGAGCTTGGGATAATGTGTAATGTTTCCAGGTTTTTTAACTCAGTTTAGTTCTTCAATAAAAGTTTCTTTGCTTTGGAGGAACTGGTCTGGTTATAATGCAAATTTTTCCATTGGGGAATCTGTCAAGACTAGCTAAGGATTTTGTTCATATTTACCAAGTTTTCTGGTGATTGTTGGATGTTCTGTTCTTTTTCTTCTAAAAGGATTTAAGCTACCCATTAGTGGATTTATAGCGATTATTGCTTCACCATATCAGACAATGAATTACACAATAAACTGACAGTTTCGGCATTGTTACAAACCTCATCAAATATACAGGGGAATGTATTTTTCCAAAGACTCTGTTATTTTGACAGTTACCCTTAGTTGCTTATAAAATCCCATGGAAGCCCTCGCAAGAAGACAAAGATTCCTGGCTCTGTAGTCATTTTCCATACTCCAGGGGGGTGATAGAGTAGAGGAGAAGCTGAAAGACTCTTATCTCTGCAACAACCTTATGAAGAGTAGTGGGCAGTTAGACCAGTTGGATGTAGCACACCTGCTGTGACTGTTTTTCAGTGACAGAGGAGGGAAGTGCACTGGAATGAAAGGAAAGGAAAAAAAAAAAAAACAGCTGGAGCATCAACTAAATGTTCAAGGCTGGGCTAGGGGTCTGGAGAGGGTACCAGACTGGGATTTGGTAAGGTAGCTGGTCCAGTAAAGAAATTCTCACCTAAGAAGTCCAACAATTAAATTGGTGAAATTATTCTAGAAAAAAGGTCACATATCTCATTGCTAAATATCACCTCAGTCACCTTTGAAATACTCCCCTTGGGAAGTTATGCACTGACACCAGCACCTACTCAACCCATCAAAGCAATTTTGGAACTCTTTGTCTGGAATGGCCATCAGAGCTGTCATCATGTCCTGAATGTCATCAAATATCTTCCTTTAAATATTTCCTATATCTTTGAGTAATGGAAAAAGTCATTGGGCGGCCTATCAGGTGAATAAGAAGGGTGTTCCAGTACAGTTGTTTGTACAGGGCTGCCAATTTAAGTGCACAGTGACAAGTTCACAAACTTAATTGTCAGACCTCAATAAATAACAACAATAGTTTTGATGACCATTCCAGAAAAAGAATTCCAAAATTGCTTGGACAGGTAGACTAGGCACTGGTGCATAGCTTCCCAAGGAGATACTTAGAAGGTTACCACAATGATATTCAGCAATGAGGTACGTAGCACTTTTTCTAGGATGAGTTTGCAAATCTAATTGTCAGATCTTGTACAATAAGCCCAAGGGGTCCAACAGTTAAGTATTTCTCATAGGAACCTGGATAGAGTTCTTCTGTTTATCACATGCCCCTTTTTCTGTCTTTATGCCATATTATATGTCTTTCCATGGTAGCCAACCCTCTAGAAACTTTAAATTTAGTTTGAAACTGATCTTTACTATTTAGTATTGGTTCCAATGATTACAAGTTTCTTGACAGCAAAAAGGAAAGTCTCTATATTTTCTTCAAACTACAAGAAGGTATGCTTTTTATCTCTGCTATGGTTGGATTGTGACTTCTTAGGAATGTGCCCATTGGAGGAGACCATCTGAGATTACCTTGGCTCAGGCCAAGTTCTCCAAGAGATTCTGATCATTTACATTCTTTCTTCTCTTCTTCCCCTTCAGGTGCACCTCAGTGTCTGGAAGTATGTATTGGGGAGATACCCAGTACCTACTTGGCGAGAGTGGAGGATAGAGAATTCTTTTCCATGACTAGTATTATAAGTGCAGCAAACAAATAAGAAAACCACATGCCCCAAACTCACTTTCCTTCCCACCATTAGGCTACTTAGAAATGCATGAAATGCCACATTTCTGCTATCATGGAGTGAAAAAGGCTGAGGCTAGCTGGCATCTTCAGCTACTCAGTGCAGCTGTGGTGAGGGTCCTCTTTCAACTCTGAGACCCAACACCACTTGTGCACCTACATATCATCTAGACCATGTGCACAAAGGCACACAAGCTTCTGTGTGCTCTCATAAAGCCATTTAACTGTAGAAATCCCAAGATTCTCACTCCTGACCCAAACATCTAAAGAAAGTCCTAGACTGTTCCTAACTCCTAGTGGATTCTGAATTTCTTTCAAAAGGAAGACCATGCTCTTTCCCTCTTCCTCCTTCCCCTCCTCTCAGATCCTTTGGGAAATACGACCTACAACACAAATTCTGTAGGAAACATATTACTGATTTGTAGTTGCATGGAAATGTCGATGACATAACTGACATGCCAATCAGAAGAGTTTCTGTGAAAGTCATTGAGAAGAAAGAGAATGAGGACTTTGTTTCCAGCAGTTTCAGGTGAGGGAGAGTTTGTAACCGGAAGTCAGAGATGCTGGATAGTGTAGAACCAGAAGTAAGAGACGCTGAATGTTGCCTGGGTGCCTGTAAAGCACAACACCTCCTTGGTGTGCCCAAGGCTGAGCCTGAGTTATATGGATAGTTGATGTCCACACCCTCCCTTGACTCTTGGTTGGTTAAGCATCAAGCATTTTCTGAGTTTACCTACTTTATTTGGCTTATTTATTTTTTGCATTTTTCCCCATCTGTTTGTGGATTTTGAGTTATCCTTTTAGTCTGGAGCTTTGGTATTTTTTTGCAGTGTCCTTGGGATTTCCATTGGATTTGTTTTTCATCATTTGTACTTGGATGTTACATGAGAAATACCTCAAACTCTTTTATTTCTGCTTGTAGCACTTGTCATAGCAAAACTTTTCCCACCCTTCATTGTTCAGGAACAGCCCACAAAAAATTTTGAGTCATTCCTTCAAAATTTTTCAATTTCAATAAACGGAGTCTCATCTGAAAGTGAGAGAGCTTTCTGCACCGGAATGCAAGAGCCACATGTGCTTCCTAGCAGTAGGATGGTGGCAGGGAAAGGTGGATTGGAAAAGGCGTCCTTGGAATCAGAGATGACCTGAGGGTTGAGGACGGAGTCACGCCACACATCCTAGTCGATTTCACTTTGTAGGGAGGTCAATACCATGCTCTGTAATACCCTTCAACACCCGTTTTCAGACTGCTGTTGGGGTTGCAGACTGCATCAGAATGATCTGAAAACTTAAAAAAATATGTAGGTTCACCAGTCTGGGTACCATAGCGAGATTCCCGTCTCTATAAATGTATATTTTTAAAGTAAGCCAAGTGTGGTGGTGTGAACCTATAGTCCTGGCTACTTGGGAGGCTGAGGCAGGAGGAACTCATGAGGCCAGGAGTTGGAGACTATAGTGAGCTATGGCACTGTCCTCTAGCCTGAGTGACAGAGCGAGACCCTGTCTCTCAAAATATTTTTAAAAATTAAAATACAGATTTTCAAGATCCACTCTAGAGCTACTGAATGAGAACTTCTGAGGGTGGGGGTGGGTCTCTCTCTCTCTCTCTCTCTACACACACACACACACACACACACACACACACACACACACACACACATACAGACTTTCAGTGTCCCCAGGTGATGCAGGTGAACGTGGCAAGCATAGCAGGAAGAGGCAAGACCTCATCCCAGAGATCCTGCAAGTCGGTCAAGCCCAGACCAGCCATCTAGGGTGTTCCTGTTTACTGCCTTGGACCATGCAGAGGGGCATTTTCCATGTAGGGTCCCAAGGAAGGGGTGGGATCTCCACCAAAAGGGGCACAGAGAATGAGGCACTGACAGTGAGGAGGAGGACGGGGATGCCTATCATCTTGGGCCTCTCTTGGGCTTTGGGGGCCTGTCCTGCCTGGGAAAAAGCCTGCAGCAGGTGGACCCGGTCTTGTGCCCTGGTTCCCATCAGCATGTGGCTCTTCCCACTCTTATCAGTGTTTATGTGGGCATTTCCTGCCCCTGGGGATGCAGCAAGACCAGAGGCTGATGCAGGGGAGGAAGAAAGCCAGGGCAATGAGGGAACCCATCCTTTGCATGGTAGATTTAACATGAGCTCTGTGATTCCTGCCGCCCCCAGGGATAAATATTGTGCTTTTCAGCTTATGTGATGGAACAGACTTCCTATGTGTACGATTCCAGGAAGAGGGTTAATAAAGCCTCCTGATACCTTGCCTCCTGGCAGCATTTATTTGTCTAGCAGTAGAGCTGTGTGCTGTTCCTGCAGTACTGGTGTTAGGTTGACATTTGTTCTGACCTTTAAACTTTACTCTTCCTTCTTCCCCGGTCCTCTCCCCGGCGCTAGCCTCCCAGCCTCCTGTTGTTCCTCAGCATGTGAGTTTGATCTTCTGTGACCTGAGCTTTCCCAGAGGTTGCCTCTCCTGGTTTGGACAGGGCTGGGTGGGGACTTTTCCTCTTTTCTTTGTGCAGGGGTCATCGTGCGACTGTAAAATTATTGTCTGGCGGCAGCATGGGCGCGATTTCACATGTGGGGCGTGTGGAGAGATTTTGTTTTTTCTTTAAATAAGAAAAGGGAAAGATAACACCTCAGGGACCCACATCTGCCCGGGCATGCAAGGCTGGGCCTCTTGCATTGGCTGCAGAAGGCGTCCTCCTCCCCTGGAGCCCTGACCTGGCCCAGCGGGGACTGGGAACCGCATCTCTGGGAATGCTGGAGTTCCTCAGACACAGGAACATTCTTGGCTCTGAGGCTTCTTTGGGTCCTGGGGGTATTTTCATAAGAGTGTAGCCCCAGAGCTGAAGGAAAATTCCACTCTTGGACAGTGAGAGACTTCTGTCTTGTTCACCCTCCAAGTTCAAGTGTTGGGCTTGAGCTCTGGTCTTTGCAGTTGGCTTGACTGGGTTTGAATTCACTCCACGGACACCTCACCAGGCAACCTTAGAGAGCAGGTTCCTTGATGGTTCTGCACCTCAGCTTTTGCATCTGTTTAATGGGACTTACTGGCAGTAATTTGAGAATTAAATATGATGATGCATATGGAAATTTCCTGAATAATGCCGAATGTGGAGGAAACCCTCAGAACACGTTAGACCGTCACATGACCATACCTCCTTAAGTGTCTCCTGCCTAAAGGAATCTTTCATTCTCTTGGTACTTTCATAATACACTTCAATGTTTAAAGGTATAGACTGCATCCTTCTCTGTAAAAATGTCTAAGAGAAGTTAATCTGTTCTGTAAGTTCCTTTTACTTTCTTGACTATCGGCCAAAGACCAAAGAAAGTTTATTCATGTGGATCCTGGAACACTGTGGCTGCAACTTTCCTTGCTATGCTGTCTACCTCTGTTTCATGAGGGTTTGGAACTATCCAGCTGTGACCTACAGTAATTTAAAAAGCAAATTTAGAGGAAGCATGTCATACTTCCTAAGGTGCCCTAGACATCCCCCCCTGCCTATGACCTGGCATGCACAGGTTTTTTCTCTGCTGGTGTCACTTGTGCTGGGAGCCGTCTTCCTTTAGCCAAAGGATGCTTGTGGAGGGGCTCTATGGCTTTGACCCAAACCAGTGGGCCTTAAAGATAGACATGGCCCCAAAAGTGTTACGGCAAGGTTGGCTCACAGGCGGGCATAAAGAAAGGGGGTGAGGAGGAAAGCAGTGCAGTTCAGGCTCCAGAGAACTGTGGGGTCTGCTCGGCCCTCCCCTCCTTGTCACAACAGACAGCTCACTGGGTTTGGGTTTTAATACATCTTTGCAACATTCACAGAAATTCATATTCTTCTTCTTCTTTTTTTTTTTTGAGTTGGAGCCTCACTCTGTTGCCCAACCTGGAGTGCAGTGGCCGCTCCCGGCCACTGCAGCCTTGACCGACTGGGTTCCGGCAATCCTTCTGCCTCAGCCTTCCAAGTAGCTGGAACTACAGGCGCGGGCTACCACGCCCGGCTAATTTTTTGATTTATTGTAGAGATCAGGTCTCACCAAGTTGCCCAGCCAGGTCTCGAACTCGTGGGCTCAGGCAAACCACTCACCTCAGCCTTCCAAAGCGCGGGATTACAGGCTGAGTCACCGAGCCCGGCTCTTCTTGCTCCCAGAAAGCAGAGAAGTGGTAGTTGGGATTCTGGAGTCTCACTCTTTAAGTGTTTATCCCTGACTGATGAAAACTGAAACAGACAAACAAGTAAACAAAAACCTGATACAATTTCTGGGTTTTGCAGAATATCTCAGGTTTGCTAAAGAATGTGGTCTTAAAGCAGGCTCTTACCTCACATTCCAAGTACTAGTATCTCTCTCTCTCTCTCTCTCTCTTTCTCTCTCTCTCTGTTTCTTTCTCTCTCTCCCCCTATCTCCCCCTTCCTCCCTCCCTCTCTCTGCCTCTCTCCCTCTTTCTTTCTCCCTCTCTCATTCTCTCCCTTTCTTTCTCTTTCTCTTTCTATCTTTATTTCTCTCTTTCTTTTTTCTTTCTCTCTCTTTCCCTGTTCCTTTCCCTTTCTCTTTCTTTCTTTTTCTCTTTCTCTTTCTTTATCTCTCTCTATCTCTCTCCCTCTCTCTTTCTCTCTTTCACTTCCCTCCCTGCGCTCTGAGTGTGTTTATATTCACTTCTTTCTTGTCATGGCCTGCTGAGGTGAGAGGCACAGCTCCTATGTGACATGTTAGCATATTTCTGTTCTCCTGCCACAACCTCTTATAAGTACTTGGGGTCAACATGGTCACTGGATCAGATTGAAAACAAAAGTTTGAACCAGTGATAGATCATAGTTATTGAAGGGTAATGTGAGAAGGGAAAGGGAGGCCCAAGATTTATGCTCCAGTTCCTGCTAGAAATGTGTTGGGTTTACTATGGGCTGAGGCTGTGACTCCGAAGATTTTATTCTTAACATTTTGATGACCATGACCATCTATTTAGATGTAGGCACTGGCCACAGCACAGTCAGGGGAGTCACAGTCAGAGTGAGGGGTGAGGTCATGGAACATGGTTCTACCCAGGGAGCTTTACTGACCTGAGTCCTTGGAAGTACCCTCCCGGAGAAAATGTATGTGTTTAAGTGTATGTGTGTGTGTGTCTCCGTATGTGTGTTTGTGTAGGGGGCCTAGATATTTCTTCAAAAAAATTCTGTGACCTGTCTCTGATCTTTACTCCTCCTGACCTGAGCCCTAAGAACAACTGTTATAGATGGAAGTCACTAACTGGGATATTTAGAGAAGGCGGCAAGAGTTGTCATGAAGAATGTGACCTGGCGGTAGATGATTTGTGGGTAGGGTAGGACACTTGGGATCTTGACAACTTGAAGTTGGAGGTAACTTGGAGGTCAGCTAATCTAACTCTTCTACAGATTCTCTGGAAGGTAGCCTTCAACCTCAGTTTGAAAATAGTTATAGAGTCAAGAAGGGCCCAAGCCAGGATTTGAACCTGGGTCTTCTGATTCCAGAACTTACACTCTTGACACCTCAGCATCCAGACAAATGACTGGAGCCTCCCAATAATTTAAGTCAGTCACATGTCTCTAGGTACTTAGCAGCAGGTTCATGGGATCTACACTTTTACTTTTTTTTTTTGTAAATTATTTCAAAGTTGGCATAATGCTTTGGAGAAAAGATAACGGCACAGTCTCTGAAGGAAAATTTAGAATTTTTTTTTTTTTTTTTTACTTTCCTGAAGGTCTTTAACCCGTGGTCTGGATCTTTTTATAAATTCCTATTAAAAGTATAATTTCATTGCTTATTCAAGATATTTATTTTTTATTAGTTTTTATTTTTTCTGACATCTTGAATTGCTATTTTAAAAATAATTTTCTTTCTTTTAATGACGTTAGGAGTACAAATGGTTTTTGGCTGCATGGCTGCTTTGTAGGGTGGTAAAGAAATTCGGGCTTTAAGTATACCTGTCACCCCCACTAGTGCACAGGGTACCTGAGAAGTGATTTTTTTCATCCTTCTCCCACTAGCCATCCTCCCCTTTTTGAGGCTCCAATGATGACATTTTGCTCAACATCACTAATCGTCATGGAGATACATGTTAAAACCACAATGAGATACCACCTTACACCAGTCAGAATAGCCATTCTTTTAAAAAACAAAATAAAAACTTTGAAATAGTTACTTTATCCTTGCTTTACTTTGTACAAGGTCCCACTTGTACAAAGATGAATAAGATGGTCTCCCTGTCCTCAAAGAGCTCACCATAGTGTTGTATGAAAGGAGAGAAGGCTAGCACTTCCCTTCACAAGTATGGAAGAGGCTCTCTGGCCTGAAAACACACATAAAGTTAAGGCATTGCCACCTGCTTCCTGGCATCTAACCATCATCTTATAATACACAGCCATAAAGAAGGACAAACATATGGATTTCACAGCAACTTGGATGAATTTAGAATCAATAATATTCAGTGATCTATCAAAGAAACAAAGAACAGAGTACCACATAGTCTAACTCATAAGCAAACCCTGAACATTTACCATAATAGTATAAGAAAGAGATTGGCAGTGGTGGGATACTGCCAGAGCGGTGGGGTGGAGGAACACAACATCAATAAGGTTACCTGATCTCAAACCAGGCAAAGTGGGGACAAAAGGGAGGCCCAAACTCTACCTGTACAATGTCCACTTGTATACTTAATCCTGAATTGTACCCCACATCTTTAAAAGGAAATATATTTTTAAAAAGAGCTCACCATCTTCTGGGAGACACAGACAGCTAAATCAATAAAGATGTTTCTGTGTGGCACATCCGGTTGGTAGGAGACAGAAGGTGCTACGTTGACACAGCCTGGGGAGTCAGGAAGGCTTCCAGAGAGGTAACATAAGGTTAGCATGTATAGAATCCTTTCTCTTTTTCACTGCATGCCTGAAAGAATTTAGAATTTAGTACTTGAGTTCTCGCTACTTTTCTTTTTTCCTTTTTCTTTCTTTCTTTCTTTTTTTTTTTTTTGCTATCACCTCTTCCGTAGCCTTGTTTTCAATAAATGTATAAAATATAAATGTTGTCCATCAGAATTTTCTTGTCTGTGTTTTCCTGCAGTCATTTTATTTTTCCTCTTAATTCTTTCATTCAATCCAAGTAATTAAGATGGAGCATAATCTTCAAATTAGGGTCAGTTTAGTAACTGATACTAATACAAACACCACTTTCATAAAGAAATTCATTTTATTATAGAAATGTGGGGTATAAGTGATGATTAACTACCTTAATAAGCTGCATGCAGGTAAAGTTGGGGCTATAAACTGGCCCTCACCCCCCTGTTCGTGAATCAGGTACTCTTGGAAAAATACCACTTTTGCTTATTTTTCATCATTGTCTTCAACTGGAAAACAGTGAACTGTAGGGATTAGATTTAGAATGATGAGACAAAAGATTGCCTGAGTTAGAAGGGACATGAAAGGTCACCTCACTACCTGCCTGCATGGGTACATGATGAACCTGTGACCCAGAGAAGCCCACATCCTGTCTCCATCACCCACCATGGCCTGGGCACACCCCTGCTCCCAGCTCAAGTCACTTTCTTTGCACTTTGGTCTCTGCCTCACCTGTTCAAACTGTGATCACTTTTTCTTTTCCGAGTGACCCTGTCCTGCTTCCAACCTGTAACTGCCCTCCAGCATTCAATGAACAAGGCCATTTTACCTTACTTGTCATTTGTTTGGATCTCTCTGTTGTCTCCTGTGGGAGGCTATGAAGTAGGGCTGTCTGTGATAGCTGCCCCTGCAGGTGAGGGGAGAGTATTATGAACAGTTACATGGTTATTTTTCCTGAGGGTGGTGTTGACAGGCAGCCAGGCCAGGATGTCAAGCCAGAAAAGTCAAACACACTTTTCTTTTCTTTCCTTTTTCCTTCCCTTCCCTTCCATTTTCCTTTCCCTTTTCCTTTCCCTTTTCCTTTTCCCTTTCCTTTTCTTTCCTTATTTCTACTCTGTCACCCAGGCTGTAGCACTGTGGTGCGATCCCAGCTAACTGCAGCCTCCACTGCCTGGACTCAAGTGATCCTCCCATTTTAGCCTCCCAAGTAGCTGGGATTACAGGTGCCACCACACTAGCTCCTTTTTAATTTTTTTGTAGAAATGAGGTCTGGCTATGTTGCCCAGTCTGGTCTCGAACTCCTGGCCTCAAGCAATCCTCCCACCTTGGCCTCTCAAATTGCTGGGATTACAGTCATGACCCATGCACCCAACCAAGAAGCATGTTTCTTTAGGGCACTTTCATCCTGGTACTTTATTCCTACTGCCTCCTTCCATGGCTCCACTGGGCAACCAGGCCCTAGGGACCCTGTTTAACTGCTCCTCACCAACACTGGAACACTGACACCTCTCTTCCCTGCATTTTCCAGCCTGTGTTTTTCATATGGGGTGGTTTTTTAAATGCAGCCTAGATTGATTTTTTCCTAAAAGGCCACAGAAAATATGATTTCAACCAGACAGAATCTACTCCAGTTTCATTTAGTGGTACTGTGAGGTGGAACTGTTGGGATAAGATTCTATCTAGTAGGTTAGAAACTCCCAAGCCAGAGGGATGGGAAATTTCATGGTAAATATTTAAGCTCCTGTGCTCCCAGGCAATTGGAAAGTGTGTGTTAAGAGGCTTTCCTCTTTCCTCTAATTCCCCGTATTCATCACTTGAGCTGTACCATTTGGGCTTATCCTTTATGCCTAAAGAAGGTTTGCCTTTTAATCTTTTAGCCAGGAAAAAAAAAGTTGAGAAATATAAAACACCCTAAATAATGCCCCAGGGAGATAATATCCTGGGAAACTGAGGGCTTAGATAGTTCTATGGAGCACACATGTATTCACAGATGCTCATCTCTGATGCCAACCATTTTAAGAGAGGTTAAACTTGATGTGGATCCCGCAGGACTTTGGGTTGAGTCCTGGGTATTCTGCTTATACTTTGTGCCTCAGTTTCCCCCAATAGAAAGAGAAGAAGAGTTTTTCTTTAGGCTACCTCCGAGGAGATGGAGAGGATCAAATGAGACAAGGAAGGAGGAATTGCTTCAGAGGTCAACATGTGGACAATAAAAGTAATGTATAACCAAGATCCATGGAGCCCTGTTTCTTTTTCTTTGTTTTACAAACTGCAGGAGAAGCCAAGGAACAAAATGTGAAGTAGCCAGCCATGGTGGCATGGGCATTTAGTCCCAGCTATTGGGAAGGCCAAGGATGGCTTGAACCTGGGGATTCGAATCCAGTCTGGGCAACATAGCAAGATAGGTCTCACAAAAATGATGTTAAATAACTTGCCCAATATCCTAGCATGCTCAGTGGCAGAAATGGGTTACACAAGCAGCTCAGTCTCTCTCTGACACTCAGCCTCGAGGCCTAGCACTTGGAAACCCTTCCATAAGCATTTGCTGTTATGTTGCGGGTATAATTGTGATCATCACAGTCCTGTGTGCTTCTTCATGGACCTGACTTTGGCTCCTGGCCTCGCACCATCCGGTGTGTGTCCTGGGGCTGCCAGCCTCCCATCCAGTGGGGAGAACTGTACCTGTATCCTCCCCGGCTGTTCTGTTCTCTACTTCAGAGCAGGCACTGCACCCTCCCTTCCACGGGCAAACTGAGGACGCAGGAGGCTCCTGGACACCAGTCAAGCAAGAAAGCAGGGATGCTCGCTCCACTCGGCTCCGGATCAGATTGAATTTGGCACTGTCTCGGCAGTCTGATAAAACAGGCCAAAAGAGGAAATCCAAATTCAAAATCTGACTTTCACACAACTCATGACAAGCTGAAATAGGCCCATTTTGGGGGCCAGTGAGACAAGCCCGTTTTCTCGGGCGCTTTGTTTGTCTGTCGGGTGGGAATGGCACTGATGAGTGCGTCTGTGAAATCAGAGGCTGGATCCGCCTTCCCATTGCTGAGCTTGTTGGTTATATTTATGATCTCTGAGCAGATTTCTGGAATTTCACCATGATTCTCTGGGGCATGAAAACCCAGCTTCCTGTGTGTATGGATGGGCCGGGGATGGGCTGATGTGTTCCCTGAAGCTTCCCTGTCTGCTAGGCCCCTCCTTTGCTTCTCTCTAGAAGAGATGGTGTCCAGTCTGGAGCTGGCTTTTCTGGCTGGAGGCACTGGTGCTGCACTGGCCTCTCTGGGAGCTCATTTGCTGTACCTGTGTCTGAGGGTCTAGCGTGCAGGTACCCCTGAAGAGCAGAGAGCAGTCACTCCTTCCCATTCCCCTCTCTTTCTCAGCTTGGTGGTGCTGATGCTCTGGGACCTGAAGTCCTACTCAGAGAACAGTTAGCGCTACTTGGGTAAGACATGGGGGAGGGGGGCACCTTTGTGAACTAGGATTTAGTGTCGAGAAGTCCCTCAGAAGCTCATCGCTGAGGGCTTGGTGTCACATGTGCGGCATATCCATAAAGAACTGTCAGCACTAAACCTGAAATATTATTTTTTGTTAGTTAATACATGAATTAATTATTTTTAGAGACACAGTCTCACTCTGTCACCCAGGCTGGAATAAAGTGGTGCAATTATAGCTCGCTGTAGCCTTGAACTCCTGGGCTCAGGAGATCTTCCTGCCTCAGTCTCCCGAGTAGCTAGGACTACAGGCACGCACCACTATGCTCAATTAACTTTGTTTTATTTTGCTTTTTGTAGACATGAGATCTTGCTATGTTGCCTAGGCTAGTCTCCAACTCCTGGCCTCAAACACCTCCCACCTCTGCCTCCTGAGTACTTAACATTACAGGCATGAACCACCATGGCTCACTATATTCTTCATTTTTATTATTTGATTTTCTTTATCTCATTAGAATTTTTACTAAGAATACAAACAATTAGCCTCAATTTAACCTTTTCTGGAATCAAAAAGTAGTTTTCTTATGTCAGCCAATCCTGTGGTGAGATACTAGACTTTTCTATTAAGTGACTCATTTTCTGATATGCTCCAAATTTCCAGATTCAGTGTTTGGCTCTTTTATTCTTTCCTGAGTTGTGTCCCTGCTCATTCTAGCTCAGAGTGGGGCCGGGGGCCCGTGGAGGGCTCCCATGGAGAGGCGGATTGTGAAGCTGGTCATCTGTCAGAGGCAGACCTAGGATCTCTCCCCTGGAGTCTCTATAAGAACAGCCTGCAGAGGTCTATTTACTTAGCCCCAGAGCATTTAATCCTGTTCAGTGTGGGGTGATGTCACCGGGTCAGAGCCCTGAACTGGGCAGCCGGGTGGAAGGAGAAGGATGAATGACTGGCTGAGGCCCGAGGTATCGGGTGGTCACTGACCAGGGTTCGGAGCTGCCTCCCGGCCACCACCGCCTGTTGATTTTGTAGTGAGATCATTACCTTTCCCGAGTTGATAAATGCAGTTTAATCTTCCTTAAGACAGGACTGGACACTGTTGCTTTTGTGACTTCAGAGTGTCACTAAGCAGGTCAGGGGAGGAGGTTGGACTTCCAGATTTCCACCGTGAGACAGTCACAGCCCTGTTGGAGAGGCAAGGGATTTATGACATTTCTGTTCCCGTGTCATATGCACCATGCCATCATCCTCACAGGCTAGCACTTGGTGGGAATATTGGAAGGAAGGGGCCATGGATTGAGCCCCAACAAAGTGCTCAGAGCTGGGGAATATGCACCTCTGAGAGAGCGTAGCACTGCCCCAAAGCCAGGAGTAGAGGCCCCAGGAGTGCAAAGGACACACGTCACACTCTGCAGATGTAAAAGAATATAAATGCCCCAGCGTGTGTGAGTTTCCTTTTGTGGCCTGGGTGAGTTTTGCCATTTCTTTTTCTCTTACACCGATGATGGCCTGTCAGTGGTTACACTGGGAACAAGGTGTTGGCAGGAGAGGATGAAGAGAAGAGAAGGGGCGGGAGAGAGGATAAGAGGGAGTGGGAGAAAAAAATCATGTCTTTGGGCTGCCCCTGCTAGCTGGGCAGGTCTCGTGAAGAGTTGGGCTCTCAAAGCTCTGACAACACACTTGGCCATGTGTGAGCTGATCCGCCTTCTGGAGGGAAATCTCCTTGGTGTCTTCTTCTGCTAACTTCTTACCTTGCTGCTGCATCAGACTCAGAGGTCCCATTTCCCTCCTGCCTGCTGCCTTCTTTATAGTCTAATCTAGTTTAAATTGCAGCCCCAAAGTGTGTGTGTGCTCCCACACATACATGCATGCACACAAACATGCATGCATACACATGCACACCTGCATACATATGCATGCACACACATGCGCACATGCATGCACACACATAAATGCACACACATGCACGCGGCACTTTCCCACCACACTCTCTGGGACCTCAGAAGAGCTCAGGAGTGGGTACAACTTATCTGCTTCCAGTACAACCTGTGTCCCTCTGTGCAGTCACCTTGATGTTCAGAAACAAAAACCACACAAACCCTGCTCCTTCAACTTCTCAAGGAGATGTGTGTTGCAAGAGCCTCAGTCGCCTCCCAAATCTTCATGCCTTCAGAATCAGTGTCCTGGTCATCTTCTGCCTTTTCCTGACATCTTCCAGATGAAGCAGATACACAGTGGGGCCATGAGGCTCCTGATCCCTCTTCTCTTGTTCTGCTGAATGGCACATTTCTCTTTTTGGAACTGTCCTTTCTGTTCCTTGGATGCCTGAGATTTTATTTTCATAACTCTTATTTTATTTTTTGTTTTTTTGTCACTCTGTTGACCAAGCGGCAGTGTAGTAGCCTGATCATAATTACCACGGTTTCCACCTGCTGGGCTCAGATGATCCACCTCAGCCTCCTAAGTAGCCGGGACTACAGAAGACACACACCACCATGCCTGTCTGATTTTTTGATCATAGAGATGAGATCTCACCATGTTACCCAGGCTGGTCTCCACCCTTGGGCTTAGGCAATCCTCCCAAAGGGCTGGGTTAACAGGCATGAGCCACCACTCCTGGGTGTTTACCTGAGATTTTAATTTACCCTCACTACTCTTTAGGAGAATGAATCTTGAGTGTTTGTTTTTATCAGAGGAAAGCTTTTTCGTATTTTAGGACTCATTCACTTGTTCTTGGGCTCCTGAATTGATAGATCCAGTCCATGTGGGAACTTTTATCCAGATCATGGTTCTGTAGCATTCCTCATTTGAAATGTTCATTTTTACACCTGTATCTGTATCTTGGCATAGTGCTGTGCACCTGTAGTCCCAGCTACTTTGTAGGCTGAGGTAGAAGGATCACCTGGGCCCAGGAGGTCAAGGCTGAGGTGAGCCATGATCATGCCACTGCATGACAGAAAGAGAGAGAGAGACAGAAAGAAAGAAGGGAAAAGAAAAGGAGAGTGAAAGAAGGGGAGAAAGAAAGAAAGAACAAGAAAGAGAAAGATAGAAAGTCAAAGAAAAAGAGAGGGAGAGAAAGAGAGAGAAAGGGAGAGAGAGAGAGAGAGAGAGAGAAATAGAGAAGAAAGAATGACAGAGGAGAAAGAGAAATAAATATAGAAAAAGAAAGATAAAAAAGAAAGGGAAAGGAGGGAGGGAGAGAAAGAAATAGGGAGAGAGAGAGAAAGAAAAAGAAAAAAGGAGAAAGAGAAAGAAATACAGAAAGAAAAAGAAAGAAAGGGAGAGAAGAAGAAAGAAAGAAAAAGAGGGAGAGAGAGAGAATGCCAGAAGGAGAAAGATAGAGAAATACAGAAAGAGAGAGGGAGAGAGAAAAAAAGAGGGAGAAAGAGAGCGAAAGAGACAGAGATAGGTAGAGAGAGAGAAAGAGAGAAAGAAAGAGAGGAAGAAAGAGAGGAAGAAAGAGAGAGAGAATGAAAGGGAGCTTGTTGAATGATCTTAAGGCAAGGGTAAATCCAATGCTCCCGAGAACTGACAGGGCCAACATGGCAGGCTCAGGGCAAGCCAAGGGAGAAGGCAGCCTGACAGCCTGTCGAGGCAGGTAAGAAGGTTGCGAGGGGTTGCATGGTAGATTGAGGTCTTCCCAACCTGCAGGTGACTCTGGACTTCAAGGACAATGGAACAATTATTGGAGAATTTACACAAGGGTGTGACATGTCCATAGCTGTTTCTTTAGATGATGATTCTGGCTGTTGTATGGAGAAGGGATTGTAGGGTCATGAGGCCAGACATGCAGAAAGGGGCTCACCAACTGGATTCTTAGAGACAGGGAAGATGTGGTACATTGGCACCCTTCCACAGTGATATTTTAAAATATGGCTACAATACTGAGCCAGTCTTCTACACACACACACACACACACACACACACACACACACACACTGAGGGAAACGTCCACATCATTTTAATTTATGTATCCCTATTGCCTAGCACTGTTCCTGTTATTAAAGATGCCCAATGAGTGTTTCCCAAATGAATGAATGCATGAATGATGAAATGCATAATCTCTTGCAAAACTCCCATCTTAAAGGAATTTTCGGTTACTGTTTCCCTTGTCCAACTAGTGTCCGAGAGAGGATGGTACTGTACTGCACAGAATGGAACCGGGAACTAGGGTTCCCATCCCAGCTCTGCTCCAGAGAATCTGCAAACGGGACCAAGCTGCTAGTCCTCAATACCTATTTCTTCATGTGTAAAATGAAGGAGTCGGGCCAGAGAAAGCCTATTAATCCCTGGTTTCTGTGATTCTGTGACTTAAGGAACTGTAATACTGTTTAAATCAAACATAACTCTCACTACTAGCAATCCTCAACATGTTGAGTTTGCTATAAAATGTCCTTTGCTAGAGGAATGTCAGAAAGCCAGTCCTACTTTATCTTGGGGTATTGCATTATTCCCTTCTGGTCTGGAGATTAGGGGAAATGAAGTAGCTGTTAGGAATGCAGAAAGATCTCAGTCAGAAGTTCGAGGCCACTTAGAGGCATAGAGCTTCCAACAGGGCAGGGCCAGAGAGAATGGATTCCATTGTAAAGAGAGGTTCCTTTTCTTCCTTCTCTCCCTAAAAGAGAGAGAAAGGGGATAAAAGAAAAACAAGACCTGAACTTTCACACCCTGATAAGAATTTCCTGGTATTTACAACATGTAGAATAAACTTCTTTTCAAAAAGAAATGCATTTTTGCTGCTTGGCCAAAATGACTGGTTTTGGGGAAAAAAAAATAGTCTGCTAGTTCCAATATGTAAATGAGACAGAACAAAAGAGCTCACAACTTTCTTTCTTCATAAAATATTTTTTTTACCTCAAGGAGGAAGGAAACAAAAGTCAGAAAGAAACAGAAAGAAAGTCCTGTCAAGGAAACTCCATCAAATAAAGTTTCCTGTCTATATAGAAATCTCCTGGGTGGGGTGTGTTGTTTTTTTTCCACCTACTGGGATTCCAGAGAGGGCCTTTTTTCTTTAAAAAAAGAGATAATTTCCATGGAGAGAACTAGACAATCTTTCAGACTAAACTCCATCAACCCACAGAAATCAGTAGAGGCCAACTGTGTGCTTCTCTAGTGCCCTGGAGGAGGTAGACTTGTCTAGGCCAGTCCTCACCTTCCCCCAGCCTACATTTGAGAAGGACAAACACCACTAACTTGTCAGGGAATAAAAATAGAGAGGGAAAGATAGCATGTCAAGGTGACCTTGTTCTTGTGATAATTATATCTGCATCTGGGAAGCCCTAACAGTGTCCATAGCCATGATCCTATCTGAACTTCACTGGGTCCTCACCTGGAAGACACTTAGTCAACTTCAGCCATCACTGAACTTGGAATCAGAATATCTGGACTTCTGGGACTTTGGACTAGTTACATAGCCACCAAAAGATTCAATTTTTTCTTATATAAATTTGCTTTAATTGTCCAGAGCTATTAAAAGAACCAAATGAAACAACAGATTTGAAAATGCTCCATGAACAATTTCAACAAATAGGCAATATCTTGCATGTTGTGGGGGATAGGCGATACGTGTTCTGCACATGTTGGGATTGACAACATATTGTGCTAGCTGAACGTTCAGAGACTTGCTCAAGGTCCCATGGCTTGTCTTTATCGGGATATTTCTCCTGAGTCTTTGTCCAGTATAATCTCGGGTTGCTTTTAAGAGATTGGTGAGAAATTTATTCATAAGGCAAACTTTAAAAATCATCAAATGTCCATCGTACTCCCCTGATGCAGTTTATTTAACTCACAAAATAGATATCTCTAAGGACCGTCCAAGTTGACTGCCATTGTGCAAAATGGTAGAACGTTGGTGGTGGTACATAGTCAATGACTAAAGAGGGGCTCTATACACAGTTAATGACAAGGATAATATTTGTTTTGTGCTGTACAGTTTCCACAGACTTTCATGTGTATCATATTTTATACTTTTGGCAATCCTATAATATTGGGATGGAAGGAGTTTTTATTAACTTTCAACTTTAAATGCAGAACATGAGGCCTGGAGAATTTAAATAACTTGTCCAAGGTCACAAAACCTGTAAGAGATGAGTCTAGATTCAGGACTAGATGTTGGGACCTTAAATTCTTATCTCCATGGTGCTAATGCCACCAATTCTTTGCATTAGGCCTTGAGCCAATGGCTTATTCCCTGATAATGCTAATTCCTTGCAGTGTAATAAGTCATCCCCAGAAAAGAAGTGGGAAGCCTTGTTTTGAAGCAGCATCTTGCAGGTGGGCTGCTCTGGCCTGACAGACTGGATCATGGAAGATCATTGTTATGGACTTGGGGAAGTCTGGAAGATGAAGAGATTGCACTATTTTCTCTAGCACCAAAAATGATGCTGTGAGATGCATGGATAAAAGATACTCGAATTGTGAACTTTCCTAAAGACACAACACATGGGGTGGGAGTGTTTTATTTAAGATATGACTGTTCTAATAACTCATTTTACACTGTATTTTACTCTCCCTTTTTTTCAAGGATTTATCTATCTTTTTTCATTCATTGTTACAACGTTCTTCAACAAGGTTGGCCAGTGGATGGTTTTTATGATTTCCCCTGTTTGTCTTTGCTTTTCTGTTTCTTAAACAGGCCTGGCCCAGTGCCTCCCTAAGGGCCTGGCATTTGCTTTTATCTGTTTCAGGCCTTCACATGACCTGCCCCTTCTTGTCACTTGAATTTGGCTCACAAGTCACTTCCTCAGAGGGGCCTTTGCAGATTCTCCCAGGATGAAGTCCGCAGGCCCGTCATTCTCTATCATGCTGACCTGTCTCATTTCTTGTGGAGTGTTTATCACCATCTGAGTTGGGAATATTATTTATTTGTTTATATTATCATTGTCTGTCTCCCCTGCTGGAATTTAAGCTCCTACTGGACTGTTTTTCTTGCTCTATACTGTTCAGCAAAAACCCAGAACAGTGCTTTGCACATAGTAGGATCTTAATACTTGCTGACTGAAGCAAGCATCTTAGGAGAAATTGAACAACTAGCTCAAGATTGCGTAATCAATGAAGGAGTGAACTGCGAACGGGATTCAATCTCTCAACTGGTAGTTTATTGTTCTTTTCACTTGATATTATGCTGCCAAAATTTATGCATATTTAGACCTGGGAGTTCCTGATGATTACTGATAAAATTTAGAGCGATTGTGAGGCATTTATGTGAAATGGAATGCATTTCTTAAGGGAAATGAGGAAATCCCTGAGGCTTACACCGTGCAGCTTGTGATAACAGAATTTATAATCTCTGTGCTTTGTATAGTCAACATCAATCATCCCATATTTGTTTAACTCGGTTTTAAAGGAAGCTCATTTTAGGAGCACTTTCAATATTTTTTATTGATGACGTTTGGATTTCAACATGTAAACACGCCGTCCTCACAGACACACTCTCACAGAGAGTGTAAACAGTGACATGTGGGTTAGATTCCTGGTCAGACTGCAGAGGTTTTTTTCTCTGAAAGGAGCTGAAAGGATTTTACGAGTGAGACTATTAGGCATGCGAAGTTGGCAAGGGGCATGGCTTCTTCCTCTAATATCATCTCAGAAGTTATATTGCTGGTATTTTCCCGATAGCCTGGTTTTCCTAAATCACCCATTAGGGACCTTTCAGTTATTAGAACTTTTGGGGGGAGTCGGACTGTGGATGTCACCTAGAGTACCTCTTCATTGTATAGTTTCTTTAATTTTTGGTTATTTTCTTTTGGTTTTACTGCTGTGTGAAGCAAGTGGCTTTTCATTTACTTTGTTTTCTCTTCAGAGCATTAAGGAGACTTTCCTCTGCATCAAAATGTTTAAGTGCTGGTGACCAAGACAACACTTATTGACTTCCCAGTCCCTGCACGTGTCAGCCATCTTCTCCCCTTTTGAGACCAAATGTTATCCCTCTCTTATTTTAACACCCCATTGTCCCATCTCCTTGTTGATTTGAGTGTTGGTTCTTCCTCCTGTTATCTCTTGATTGAGATAAAACATGCCTAGCAGACCATGTCATTTCAGGTTAAGGCAAGGATGGTTTCCTAGAAGGACAGGTCAACGCTTTTCTCTTACCTTTTGCCACTTTGGATTTTGTCCATGTGACGTGCTTGTAACAAAATGGATGGTCTCATTGTCCTATAAGTAGATTCTAAGAATCCTCCATCCTGAATCAAAGTATGACCTATATTGATGCAAAGTAAATTCTGTTTTGCCTCTTTTCTTTTTCTCAGTATCCCAAAATTTTTCTGCTGTTCTCCCTGATTTTTATATATGACCTTCTCTGTTTCATGGGGTGCTTTTTTCCCTAGATCACCCCAGTTTTGATTTCAGAGAGGCCATTGATGAGACCAGCAGAGAGATGCCTTTCTCCCACACTTCATGCTTGACCTCCAAGTCAATTTCCAGTGTATGACAGATCTTCTTCTTTCTTCTCTGGAGATGCAACATTTTTGTTATTTTGGATTGATGTTTTCTCTGAAGTTGTTGAAAGCTACAGAGTTGACACCGTGGATTCTCCCTGTATTCATGCACATAAAGAACATACACTTTCTAGGCTTTGGGGGCTAAAATTGCCACCAGCCCATATTTAGACCTAAGCTCTTGCGTGCACAGAAGTGCAAACACATGATTTGAGGCCTCTTGACTTTTTTTCCCTCCATAGAATTACATCTTTTTTCATACCACCTGATTGTGGTGCTACTGTGCACTTTCTGCAGTCATAAGCAGCCGTCACTGGCCAAAGAAAAGGTGCAGATAGGTTGTATGGACTTGGATTAAACATGCCTTCGTGGTAAAGACCAAGGGAGACAGCAAGGTAAAGAACCCACGAAGGACCTCCGGTGGGGAGAGAATGCATTTCAAACTCTTAAGACAATGTCAGCTCCATTTAGCAAAAGCAGCTACCCCTAACAGAAGGAAAACTGTTTTTAGCGTTAGTTGGACATTCCTTGAATATTTAGGGCTTGCCTTATTTCCTGTTTCCCCAAGAGCAAGTTCAGAACCCCTGGGGTTAGAGCACCACATGGGACCTGAGGAAGGAGGATCATATTGACTTTCACTTGATTTGCTTGAGCAATTGGGTTTGTCCAGGAAAATGCAGTCATCTCCATCAGCTGTCACGTTGAGGTGCTCCTATCAGGCTGTCAGTAGCTTTCAGTTTCTGATCTTTCCCTCAAATTTACTGTCTACTAGGAGACCGGACGAAAGATGCTTTGGGTACCAAGGAGGGAGAACATTTCAAGCTGTTCCCTGGGAATCCAATTGTTTACAGACTTTGATGCCCTGTCAGTTTAATTCTGATATTGTGTAGTAACAGTAGTGTGCAGGTACAATAATACTTTCAAAAGCAATTTAGATTTCTCTCTTTTGGTGTGATTTTATTTATGAGGAGGTGAGCGTGAGTAGAACCAGGATGAGAAAGGGTGCCGTCATGTAGCCGGGCGTGTTTTCTTACTTATGGTGATCTAGCTTAATTCAATATTGTACAGTAGCAGTACTTGCAAGAGTATTTCATGTATATAGCACCTGTCAGCCTGAGTACTTTCAGAGTCTCCACAAACAGGAACATCTTTCCTTCTCAGAAAAATGCTGATGAGATGAAGATGGAACTTCATCTCATGAGACAAGCCTAGAAGGTCCAACTAAGTACACAATAGAGTGGACTATGACGGTAGAAAAACTGGGGACAGGCAGTCCTGGCTTTATGAAACAGGTGAATTACTAAAGATATGTCAACATAGAGTTTTGTTGGAAATCAATTAAAACAAAGATCTTAATCATTACAAGGAAAATCCTTCTGTAAGAAAAAAAAGAAAAGAAGAAATTAAAGACTTCTTATAATATCAATAGAGACTTTCTGATATGTCTATTTTACTCATTTTGTCTTGTAGATGTTAGTTTATTGGTTTTTGTTTTTTTTCAATTTGAGACAGGAACAGAGCTATGCTTAGAGATCAAAAATAAAGTATGGCCTTAAAGGGTGATTTTCTGGGTGCTGTTGGGTGGAAAAGTCCTTCAAGCCACTGAAAGACATTTGTCCTCAGGAGCGTAGATTGTTAGTGTCCGACTGACTCTTGGGGCAGTCAGTCCTGATGGTGGAAAGAGAGGAGATGGGAGGAGAGACTGCCTCCTTCCTATACTGCCTCTCTCTGCAGTAGGAGTTAGGGGTAGGGGAGAAGGTATGTCTTCTGGGGTTTGTCCAGTGACTTTTGGGGGACAGCATATCATTTCTAATGCATTTGCAAGTTATGATGTCACCGCACAGCCGTTGGCTTGCTCCTTGTGGAGGCTTTAGTGTGCGCACAACTCCTAAGCCAAGCCTTTATATTTCCTCTTGGTGGGATCCTGTGGAAGGTCCCATTGTATTCACTTAAGAAGGCAGAGACCTTGACCTTCTGGGTGACAGAGTGAAGGGTCGGGTACCTGGAAGCCTGGCTCGTTCATATTATATTTTGTGGAAAGTTAAGACCTCATCTTTGTAGTACCACAATTCCCTTATGTTATTTGCTCTGGTACAGAAGCTAGCAAGAAGGAAGAATTGTTTATGGAAAAGGTAAACTCTGACCCCTGATTTGATGAGTAAAACTGTCAGTAATAATAGTGATTGTTTAAACATAAGAACAACTCCCCACTCAAAGAAAGTTATTTTTCTTCATGTTTTAAAACAAATTATTGACTGAGTGCGGTGGCTCATGCCTATAATTCCAGCACTTTGGGAGGCTGAGGTGGGAGGATTGCTAGAGTCTAGGAGTTTGAGACCAGCCTGGGCAGTATAGCGAGACTGCCTCTCCACAAAAAAAAATTAGAAAACAAAACAATTATCCAGGCATTTTGGTCCATACCTGTAGTCCCAGCTACTTGGGAGGCTGAGGTGGAAGGATTGTCTAAGTTCAGAAGGTTGAGACAGTGGTAAGCCATGACTGTGTCACTGCACTCCACCCTGGGTGACAGAGTGAGATCCTGACTCAAACAATCAATCAGTCAAATTGCTGATTAAGGTCACCTTATTTCCCTTGGATACAATGTACTCTGTGGCAAATTATGTTTAGTGACAGAAGGCACTCCAACTTGGGTAACAGAGTGAGACCCTGACCCAACCAATCAATCAAACTACGGATTAAGGACACTTTATTTCTCTTGGATCCAATGCACTCTGTGGCAAATTGTGTTTACTGACAGTGGAGAAAAAAAAAAAATCCTGCAGGAGAAAACATGGGGTTGGACCCTTTGCCAAAATAGCTTTGTGACCTTAGATCACTCATTTAACGTCCCAATCCTCAACTCTTCCCTCTGTACAATGAAAGGCAACAGGGTTGTTGGTGGACTTTCTGACTCGATGTTTCCAAGAGCCTAAACCTTAAAGGTGCATAAGATTGATCTATCAAGATAGTTTCCTTGCTCTCTGTTTCAGCAAGTACAAGCATGCTCTCTTGACTCTGACTCCATTCAGCTTACTGGAGAATGTGGGAAAATTGGGCAAAATCTAACTGATTGTCCAGATAGTAAGTGGGGGTCACTCAGCAGAATGTATTTTTAGCCTGTGTCTATTTCACATAAATACTGTCAAATTTTATATTCCTATTAGGGTGGCAGTCCATCACTTCCCTGCCCTCCTGCTCTGTTTGTCTTCTTAAAAAACAAACAGAAGAAGTTTTTATTTTCTGGTAATTCTCTGTCCTTATCTATGAACAGAGGAGGGAGTAGGATGGATAATGTGCTTTTAGCAAACAGAGTCTGCCTCAACCTGTGTGCACAGTAAATTCACTCCTCCCACATTCCTGAAATGGAGCAAAACCAACCATGACACGCCTGGTTTATGTTAGTTTTATTTTGGAAAGTACTTTTCCACACTGATTCCTCCTGATAAGGCCTGCCCAGGGCTGCTTCGTGGGCCCCAGGAGAGTCAGAAGTCATTGTGTGACAAGCTGTGTGATCCAATTCACTGGACAAACCCAGGAATGATGTCATTTACCCAGATCTATTCTTCAAACCAAATCCCCACCCATTAGAAGATTTTTCTCACTTCTCCTTTGAATCCTGGTGGCTGCTGCACAGATTACAGTTCTGTGATCCCTGCAGGAAGGACAGGCTGTGTTTCATGTGAAAAAAAAAAATAGCCGCATGCCCCACTGTCAGTTTTTCTTGTGATTACTTTTGCTCCAGAAAGGAGAATTTGGGTGTTATTTTTTTCTGTTTAAAAGACAACACTATGGCAATTAAAATTCTCAGCCAAATCAGACTTTTTTGTCAACATGTGTTATTGAGCTCTTTCCCTTTGCCGGGCACTTTGAAAGATAAAAGGCAGCTCTAAGATACCACTTCCAACTTATTAGTCTTACATGGACTCATATTTACAAAGATTCTATTTCTTGAGCAGAAGGTATTTATGAGATGATCATATAATACTTTTATCATTTTGATTAGTCAAGACCAATCAGACCTTTTGACCCCTGATAGCAAGTATAGTTGCACTGAGATAAACCCATGTGAACTGAGAGCTTTGCTGGTTTTAGTGGGCATGGGCAAGCTCTTCCTTAGTCAATGTGAGATTACACTCTACTTCTTTGATTAGATTCTTGAATTCATTCACAGACCTGCCAGGCACTGGCTGCAACAGAATCACATGGGGAACTTTTTACAAACCAGGATTCCTGCATCTGAGCCCCTCCTCCCCGAGGAAGTCTAAGTCTGTTTATTTGATCTGTGTGGTGCTGCATGGGTGTTGGGATACTTTTTTTTTTTTTTTTAGTTGGAATCTCACTCTGTCACCCAAAACTGGAGTGTAGTGTCATGCTCACAGTCACCGCAGTCTTGACCTGCTGGTCTCAGGCTATCCTTCCACCTCAACCTTACAAGCAGCTGGACCACAGGCATGCACCACCATGCCCGGCTAATTTTTTATTCATTGTAGAGATTAGGTCTTGCCAAGTTCCCCAGGCTGCTCTCGAACCCCTGGACCCATGCAATTCTCTCGCCTCCACCTCCTAAATTGTTGGGATGACAGACATGAGCCACTGCATCCAGCCTAGGTGTTGGGGGTCTTAAGAGTTGGGCAATCCAAGGTAAGTGCCCATCTCCCAGAGAGTATGGCCAAACTTCTTGTCTCAGAGAAGTCTACAGTTTGTCTGGTGAGATAAAAATGGGTATTCCTTGAAAGACACCACTCTGAACAAACACATAACCCAGATAAACAGTAAAATCATTTGTGTCTTAAAAGTCTTTACGAATAATGTACTTATTCACAGCAGTAGCGATTGAATATTGTGCTGAGCTCTCTTGTAGGCCCTGAAGGTACCACGGCTGAGCTGGTGAAAGTCAGCCTGCATGGAACTTAGAGATGTTCAGGAGATGCCAATAACAGGGGCAACCTTGGAAACACGTGTTCTGGGCAGGCCTAGAAGGACTGGTGGAGAAAAATGGGAAAGGGAGAGAATCGTTCTATGGACTAGAAAGAAGACAGGAGACTTGGACGTCAGCCTCCTGGAGCACTTGTGATTATCCTGAGGTGCCCCATACACAGCCTCCTTCTTTATAAATTGCACATCAATAAAAAATGCACAAGGGTGGAATTGTCAGGTGCTGGCCACTGCTAGAAGGGTGGAGAGAGAGGGGGGCCACTTGGCAATACACGGGATATCTGGTCCACTATCAGGGGGAGAAAGGGCCAGCTAGACCTTCTCCTCCATGCAACCTACTTATGTAGTAAATTCTCACTTGTACTCCACAACTTAAAAATGTTTTTAAAAATGAATGTGTTTAATGAAAATGTGGAGATTAGGACTCTTCAGCTGCTTCAAAGTGCATCTCAGACACATACCTTTGAACTTTCCCCAACATTCTAGAACAGTGGTTCTCAACTGGAGTGATTTTGTCCTTCCTCCACCCCAGGGATATCTGGCAGTGTCTGGAGACATTTTTGATTGTCACATTTACCTGGGGGAAGAAACCTGTATGACAAGGGGCCCACCCTCCAAAAGATAATTCCATTTTTTGAGGGGAGGGTCCCACCTTGTATGTGAGTGAGAAGATATCAATGTCTGCATATGTTCCAGATGATTTTTTGGCTATATCAACCCCCTCCCTTCTGAAGGGAACCACAAGAAACAGGGAGCAAGGGACACATGTTCGTTGTCCAGCTGAGAAGTGATGGCAGAGCTTTACCTGAGCCCAGCTCCCAGGGAGCAGACAGTGCATCCAACCTGGATTCTGGGTCTTTCTCAATAGAGCCAGCTCAGGGCAGCTGCCAGCACCCTGCTGCCACATGTTGTTTTTCTGTTGCCCACTGTCTCCTGGAGTACTCAGACCCAATGGCCACATCCCTTCCCTTGTGGAACAGGAAACACAAATGGTCCCCTCCCCTGCCTCCCCCTCAGGGTACCACCCAGAACAAGTGGGACTATGCTTTGTGATGCTAGCTGGTGTTAGAAGTGAGTCTCCCACCTTTTTTTTCTCTTTCCAAAGAAGAACAGCCTGAATGCCACACACGGTGTTATCTAGCTCTGACTTTGAAGAGGAATTTCTCCCCTTAGGGCTCTATTCCTGGTGCAACATAATCTAGGAGGAAAAAAAAAGTGTATCCCAGGGAACACACATCAGCCTAGAGTTATGCCTAGTGTCTGACTGCCTGTTATATTTAGCAGCACATGAGGAGAGCGTCCTGGATGCAGGAGTCTTCCAGCTACCAGTGGCCCTGGTGAATCGCTGGTTCCCCAGAGGGTGGCAAGAGAAGAAAGTCTCCCCAACAATATTATTTGGGGTTGACAGGATAGAAGAAAAAGGAGAAATGCTGCTGTAAAGGGTTACAGCCAGAGAATTAAAACCTGGGGCCTCTAAATTATTCAGTGTCCAAACTTACCCCTTTTGCAGATGCATGCATTGAGCTACTCATCACTGATCCTCTGAACATCAGTTTTGTTATCTATAAAATGGGACAATTGGATGGGATCAATGCCCTAAACCCCAGCCGCACATTGAGGTCATGCAGGGGTTTGTTAAAAATATAGATACTGCACAAGCAAAGATTCTGATTTAAATGGTCTGGTGGCCAGGCATGGTGGCTCATGCCTGTGATCCCAGCATTTTGGGAGGCTGAGGTGGGAAAATCGTTTGAGGCCAGGAGTTCAGAACCAGCCTGAGCAACTTAGCGAGACTCCCCCCTCCATCTCTACAAAAGATAAAAATAAATTAGCCAGGCTCCTGCTTGAACCCAGTGAGCTATGGCTGTGCCACTGCACACTCCAGCCTGGGCAGTAGAGTAAGACTCCATCTCAAAAATAAAGAAAGAGATAAAAACTGAAAGATCTGGTGCACACTAAGCATGACATGCTGTCATCCTCCTCAGGGGATTCTGATTTCCAGCTCTAGTTGATATCACTGGGTTAGGTCAATGCTTCTCAAAGTGTTGTTTCAGGACCAGAAGCAGCAGCATCACCTGGGAACTTGCTAGAAGCACCTATTCTTGGACTCCACTCCAGACATCCTAAATCAGAGACAGAGGTGGTGGGGACCACCCCTGTGTTCTTTCAAGCTCTCCAGGTGGTTCTTATGCGTGGGAAAGTTTGAAAAAAAAATGTAACAATAGACTGGATAACTTTTTAAGGGGTCCCTACTAGGTTTCAAAATCTATAATCCTATAAATAGCCTAGATAGGGAATGAGATCAAGCCAAGGCCACACAGATGGCTAAATTAGTGGGGTGTGTTGGGGGGGCTTACCAGAATCCAGGCCTTTCAAGCTGCCATCTCCAGCTCTTTTAATTATCCAATTAGGAAGATGCTTAGGATTCATGGCATGCACTCACTTCCCTCCCTCCTCCTCCCTCTGTTAAGCTTCTTGTGGGCCACAGGATTGTGGAGAACAAGTAATTTTCAGTTCATGGTAAACCTGCCGTGCAAAGCACGTTCACAGTAATGAAGAATCATTTTTAAATTCCTAGGCGTTTGGCAAGGGGTGAGTCAGAACTGGTTCACCGGCTACTTGTTTGGTTTCTGTAATTGCTGTGATTGTGACCAGAGAGTGTTTTTGAAGGTTGGTTGGCAGGTGAATGGAGAGGTAATGGCTGGCCTCTGAGTGAGCCCAGGGGAGTGGGGATACCAGGAGCACCTTCCCCTTGGGACACCACTGTAATCCTCTGAGCTCTCCTTCAAAAGTATCTGAGAGTATGACCACTGTACTGCATTTTGTAACATTCACGATCTGCAGTGGTTACAGCTGTTTAAAAAAATGTTCTTGGGCGGGCATGGTGGTTCATGCTTGTAATCCCAGCTCTTTGGGAGGCTGAGACAGGAGGATCACTTGAGTCCAGAAGCTCGAGACCAGCCTTGGCAATATAACCAGACCTTGTTTCTACAAAAAAATAAAAAAACTAACTGGGCGGGATGGTGCATGCCTGTAGTCCCAGTTACTTAGGAGGCTGAGGTGGAAGGGTCACCTGAGCCAAGAAGGTCGAGGCTGCGGTGGGCCATGATCGTGCCACTATATTCTAGCCTGGGCAACAGAGTGAGATTCCAATTTTTTAAAAAAGTAGTTCTTAAACAGGATCTGAATTCAGTGTTAGGGCTGAATTTTAGATTCATGAAGAGAGTCCTAGAGATAAATGAAAGAGTTACTTGTACTCAACAACCAAGAGTCGGGAGTGGGACTAGAACTTTGGCTTTCTCACACTCCAGCTGAGGTATCTGGAATCAGGAAGAGCAGTAGGGACTTCCAGGAAGATTTGATGCTGCACACAACTGGGGCGCTTACTGGAGACAGTGGGGTCGGGAACTAGGGGCATACAGGACAAATGGAAGGACCCTTGGAAATTTTGTAGCATGGCTCTCATCTTATAAAAGGGAATACTATGGTTTAGAGGGTGCTGGGACAACCCCAGGCCTTCCAGCATTGATGTCATTCTTACCTGGTGATCTCTCAAACACAGCACCTCATCACTGAAGGCCATCAGCATAAACAACAGAAAGATTTGCCCGACCTCCTACCTCCATCATCCCCTATGGCCTTGGCACTCCGGTCAGTGGTTCTGAGAAGGCACGTGGCTTAGGATCCTCACTGAGTTTCCTTCAGAGTGACTATTGGAGGTGTCTTGAGATCTGAGATTTATGTGCCATAATTCTTCCTTGAGTGATAAAACAAGGAGACATTCATGGACGCAAGGTCTTCTACCTAACATCACAGACAGGGCTCAGTCCCAGTGGAGGTTCATGGTGGCTTCTCCAGATTTGGAAATGTGGCAGAGGCCCAACCTTCTGGTTTGAAGAAAACTGTGATTCTAGCGCCCTAGAAAAGCAAGTTGATAAAGTGCTGCTCTTACCTAAGCTCAGTAGATCTAGAATCCAAGACAGCAGTGTCTTGTCAGGAGAAGTCACTGTGAGGAACACCACCACTTGTAAGGGTGTTTGTTGACCATGAGTAGTTGGTCCACCAGTTCCACTGATGTCTGCCACTGATCTCTTTCTCTCTTCTTGGAATACCGAGACTTATTAATGTGCCACAACTAATGTTGACTGTCGCTAACACAGCATGTGTCGTCTCTTGGTTGATTAGTCTCAGGGTCCTCTTTGATCCCCACAATGTCAGTGATCCCTACAGGTTTATTCTTCCTTTGTTGTCACTTGGTACATTAAAAATCAGGTCTTCGGCCAGGCTTGGTGGCTCAGTCTATAATCCCAGCACTTTGGGAAGCCAAGGCGAGTGGATTGCCTGAACCCGCAGGTTTGAGACCCGCCCAGGCAACTTGGCAAGACCTCGTCTTTACAATAAATCAAAAATTAGCTGGGCATGGTAGCGCGCCTGTAGTTCCAGCTACTTGGAAAGCTGAGGAGGAAGGATCACTGGAGCCCAGCAGGTCAAGGCTGTGGTGGCCGGGAGCGCACCACTGCATTCCAGTCTGGGTGAAAGTGAAACTCCAACTCAAAAAACAAAAACAAAAACAAAAACCCAGGTCTTCTTCCTCACAGCCTGCATTTCTTTTTGTTTTTTGGTTTTTTTTGAGTTGGAGTTTCACTCTGTCACCCAGACTGGAGTGCAGTGGCTGCTTCTGGCCACCGCAGGGCCACCGCAACCTCAAACTGCTGGGCTCCGGCGATCTTTCCGCCTCAGCTTTCCAAGTAGCTGGAACTACAGGCATGCGCTACCATGCCCGGCTAATTTTTTTATTTATTGTAGAGATGAGGTCTTACCAAGTTGCCCAGGCAGGTCTCGAACCCCACGGGCTCAGGTAATCCACTCACCTCAGCCTCCCAAAGCGTGGGATTACAGGTTGAGCCACCGAGCCCGGCTCTGCGTTTCTTCATTAGCTATAGATGTTACTAGAAGTGAAGTAGGAGTGACTGGATGGTTATAGATCAGGTTTACTGACTGAGAGTGGCAGGGGAAATTGTTTTCCTTGTCTGCCTCTCAGTCTGCCCACCTGCAGATCCTGGGGTTTCTTGGTTATATCCAGGGTGAACATTATCTGATGAAAACCTAAAGAACAACTTTGAGGTAGAAAAGGCTGTAAGTATCAGTTCTGTTTTTAAAAGCCTGACAGGAATATAACAAGAATCCTCAGACTTTGAACATTTGAAATCATTGTTCAGAAAATCACTAAATAGATATGCACAAACACATGCATACACACACACTCACACACAGTTTTGTCTTGTTAAATAGAGTTCACATAATATAAACTCTTATGTCCTCAATTATTATGGAGTAACACAGAGACCTCTTCAGGGTCTTTAGAGATGGATAGAACAATTTGTCCCAACACCAAATGTCTCTGGATTCTGATTTTTTGTCAGTTCCTGTGCTGTGTTTTTATATCATTTTAGTTTTCTTTCTAACTCTCAAGATGCTAGTTCTTCTTTTTTCCCACTGTTAATAAACATAACTAGTTCTTTTACCAAACTAACCCTCCAATTTGTGCTTCTAATCTGCCGTGGGTGCGAAACGACATAAGCTGGTGAAAAATATGCTGAAAGTTGGATACAACTGATCCTGAGTTAAGACCCAAGCAGCAATTCTGTGATGACGTCGCCCTTCCACAGCTTTTCCATGTTTAGCTGGCTCCAGTGAATTTATGTATCGGGTATTTGCAAAATGAATGTCAATATTTTATGTACTGAGTTTCCCTCAGGGCTACAGTTCGTCCCAGAGTCCCAGAGGAAATGAGAAGGGAATGACATGTGACTTGAGTCAAATTTGAGAGCTAGGAGGGGTCATGAATGTTGCACCAGGAGAGACCTCTCGGATAATCTAGAATTCTCTAGGATAATCTGGATTGGTGCTTGTCAACCCTCACTGAATGTACCTTAGAGTGGCCCACGGAGCTATGAGAATACCGACGATGTTTCCCACCTGGAGAGATTCTTGTCTGGGCTGGTGCCCAGGGTCTGTATTTGTTTAAGTCTCCTTATGAATTCTGATTGGAGCAAGACTTGAGAACCAGGAATCTCCTAGGAGCCCTCACATCACAGGTGAATAACATGAGGCCCGGGAGTGGAAGTGACCAAAACACAGCACTGTCTCTATCCACTGTCAGCAATGGTCTCTGAAATGGCAAAATACTGTTCTGATAGCCTCTTTCCATGGACTGTTTCCCTGTCTACGCTACTCTGACTTGTTCAACTTTTTCTCAAGTGGCATGATTTCAGGTTTTGGCCAACGCACATAGACCTACTACATACCAACACAAACGCAGACACACATGGCACTCTTACAAACTGTAGGGTTTCCTGCAGTAACCAAGTAGTGATCCCTTCTTTTGTCCTGCATTCCCTTTCTCCTCCCCTGTCCATTATTTCTGGGCTTTCTCCCACTAGGAATGAGGCCCCAGGAATGCTCTTGCTCAGTGCTGTTCCCTGAACTCAGTCTGCCGGTGATGTATTAATTAGCTGGGCACTGCACCTTCATGAACAGGTTACGGGTGGGATCCTGAGAGTGTTAATGCTTAACCAGAGATGCTCAGCCATGGACCCATCTGAGACCTACACGTAAAGAGAGGGCTATGCTTGATGGTATTTTTGTAGATGTTTTCTTACTTAGAAGTGTTGGCAGATGGTGTCAATGCTAGATGTCAGCATATTTGCTACGAGTTGTCTCACATGTGTTTAAATTTTTGAATAATAGCATTTATTATGTAAGTTATAACTCCCAAGCTTCCTTGGATACATGTTTTTTCACATGCACATACAACTGTATGGTGGCAGACCTACAGCTCTAACATCAGATATTGTTACATATACCTTCAGATCATTGAATGAGATCTATTTTGCACTAATCTCGGAACAATAGGAGGTTGTTTGCTGTTATACTTTGATGATTTATTCCCTGTTCATCAAAAGGGATGTCCAGACCATTCACCTGTCCCCACCCATGGTGTAGACTGATCTAGGGTGTCCCCAACCAGACAGAGTAACAGACACAGGCTCAGAATCTCCTAGGACTCTCCTGGTACTGTGGGTTGGCACTCTGTCTCTGGACAACTCGTAGCTACAAACCGAGCCCTGTTCTTCCCTGAAATCCTGTACTCTTGGGGCTGGTGCTAACAGAAGACAGGTAGAAAAGAGAAATTATGTGAACCTCCTCCAAGTACAACACAAAGAGCCAATTCCCAAAGCAGTCAGAGATCTCTTTAGATGTCCACAATCATACTCTGCGTGGGGTTGCAAAACTCTCTTTCCCTCACCTGCCTCTCCAATCCCATCCCAGATGGAGAGCTAAAACCATTCTCATTGTGAGGCCCCTGGGTTGTCTTCCTCGGAACCCAGAGTGCGCAGTGGTTAGGTGGGTGTTGAGCTTACTCTCGGTCCTGGTGTCCTGTGGACACATTTTCTGATACTAAGCACTCACCATTTCTGCTATTCTGCTAAAAGCATATATGGACCTTTTTTTTTTTTGGCCAAGAAACACACACACACACACACACACACACACACACACACACACACACAGAGGATGTTGCATGCATTATCAACAGATTCATGGACCATCTTGGGGGGTGGTAATCACAAGATAAGAATGCTTCAGTGCATCAATGAAATGTTGCCAAAGATGAAATAACATAAATTTGAGAATGTATGGGCTTTTCAAGACATGTTTGCTGAAATAACAATAGAGAATAAAAGAATGGTGTATAAAATCATATAAACTGTTGAAATCAAGGTGTCAGTTGGGGGAAAAAAAATCTTAACATTGAGTACCTCAGATCATTTAATATTAGCCATCCATTTTTCCCATGAGAATTGAGTCCAGAGAAGAAAGGTGACTCCCTAAGGCCACATTGAGGTTAATTCCAGAAATAAGACTGAACTTCTGCTCATCTTTTCTTTCTGGTACAATGAAATGCTTACCACTAAAGTGAAGGTTCACATCTCTTCTCCTTCTTGGGTTCCTTGCCACTCCTTGAGGTATAGGAAGATAGCTAGGCATCAAACTCATACCCTAAGGTGGAAAGAAAAAAAAATGACTGAATGTAAAATATCACTTTCTCTTTAGGAGAAAAGGCACCATTTTTCAGGTATCAGAGGTTGTCATCAAAGATACCTCTGGGCTATGGGGAACCCTCCAGTCATCTCTGATGCTACCTGTTGGTGGGGTCCTGAAAATCCCAAACTGACACTGGATTTAACATACTGCCCTGGGAATAGAGATCACTACTTGTCTCAGTCTTCTCTTAAGCATTCAAAGGACCAGAATAACTCTCACTTATCTCTTACCCTGGAGCATGAGACCTGAGCAAACATTATCTGGAGATAAGTGTAAATGACCCAAGGTCAACACCATATTTAACTTGAAGTCAGCTCATTTCCACTGACTGGCAGGGCTAGGTCTCTGCTGCATTCTTCCTATCCTTTGGTTCTTCAGTCAATCAGTCAATCAGTTGCATGTGTTATTGGATGCTAACTATGTGCTGGACATTGTGGGCAAGGTCTGACTTGTGAGAAATTGAATGTGCTGGAGAAATGAAAACAAAACCTGAGGATTTCTGTTAACATGATTGTTGTTATTATTAACATCTAATATTTGTTATACTTATTAAGCAATTAATTGCTTAATTAATTAATTAAAGTCAGAGTCTCACTCTGTTGCTCAGGCTAGAGTGCAGTGGCATGATCACAGCTACTGCAGCCTTGACCTCCTGGGCTCAGGTGATCCTTCCACCTCAGCCTTCCAAGTAGTTGGGACTACAGGCATGCACCACCATGCCTAGCTAATTTTTTTGAGTTATTATAGAGATGAGGCCTCACCATATTGCCCAGACTGGTTTTGAACTCCTGGGCTCAGGCAATCCTCTTACTACAGCCTCCCAAAGTTCTGGGATGTATAGCCACTTAAAATGACAGTGTGGTCCCTATAATAGCTTGGATAGCCAAAAGGGGCATGAAGGGGTGAGACCCTGTGTACGAGAGTGAGACAAGGCCTTCTCACAGGCTGTTCTCACTGCCTGGGATGGTCTTGCTTCCTCCACTAACCTCGTACCCACATCCCTTCAAAAGTAGGCCTGGTTGTGGTGTCAGTTTGCGCATCTGTTTCTCACAGAAGCTTTTACTGACTACCAGGTTCTGCAGCCCCCTTAGATCACAGAAATGCAGGTACTCGTAGAAACATATCCCTTATTTCCTAAAACTCATCTTAGTCTGCACTTTTCTGATATGTGTGAGCTTATTGCATAATTGTCCTTCTGCATCCAGTGCGAGCTGGGCATAGGGAAACTACGAAGATGGTGCAGTATCCCAGGGATAGTGACAGCCCAGGAGAACCATGATGACTCTGGGCTTGACATGGGAGGAAAGGCCACTTTCAGAACGTGTAGTTGTGTTGGGGATGAGGAGTTGACAGAAGGACACAAGAACAGTGATGGCCGAATACTTGAATGGAGCTACGGCCTTTGGTTAAGGACACAGTCAGCCTGGGGTGACCCAGCAAGGAAGAAGCTTAGAGAACAATACCCTTGACCTCACATACTTCTGTTCTTGTGATCTTCGTTGGTGTTCCTTCTTGGCCGAACCTGGAGGGGAAAGGATCCTGAATGTGTAGACACAGAGGTCAGCGTCTCTGGTTAGAGAGCAGGGGGAGGGAGATAGGGAGAGGATTTCAAGAGGCTAGGTAGGGCAAGATGGTCTGCCCACTAGGTAAGTTATCCCAACCTTCCTGCCATTCCTTTCCTTTTCTGGTCGTTACTTTGGAAACATGGACACCTGTCCACAGTTGGCTAATTGTTCCCCATCATAGTTAATATTTACTCCCCTTTGGCTGCTGGAACCTAGGAACCAGGCATGCACATTCCAGAGAGATTGTCAGAACTTGGGCTGGTGGTTGTCCATGGCTCCACTGGCCCAAGGGAAGTGGATTTTTACTTGACGTGAGGAGATCCCAAGGCCAATCATTCACCATGTGGTGGCTGCTACTATCTTAGCACAACATAATAAAGCCTGCTGTGACATTTCCATCGCGTTCTGAGGGCTAGGTTCCTGCGTGTAGATCTTTACAGATGTTCATACCTATTCTCAGACTGGGTCTTCACACCAATTCTGTTGGCCCCATAAGCATGGAACAGACAACCAAAATGCGAGCAAATAGTTTCAAACATTCTAAGGACAGTGAAAAAAAAAAACCCTTGGTGCTGGGAAGGACAAGAAGCTCCCTTGGTGGATCTGTGCAGAGAGTGAGCAGGAGTGAACTAAGAGAAGAGAAGAGCAGACCCTCTAAGAGGAGGCTCTTTGAAAAGGCCATGAGAGGGGGTGGGGAGGAGACTTGGACAGTTTTGAGGAATGGAGGGTTAAGGTAGGGCAGATGAAGTGATGAAGAACAGTGAGAAATAAGACCGGGGTGGGCGTCTGCCTCGGTCCTTGTTGACCAGGAGAAAGATTTATCTGGTCTCCAGCTTAAAAGCAATGGGAGTCATTGAAGGGTTAAGAAGGGGAATGGCAAGATAAGATTTGCTTGTAAAGAGATCCTTCTGGAAACTCTATGGAGAAAGGATGGAAAGGAGCTAAGAAAAAAATGTCTGGGTAAGGGGTGAGGGTGGGAGATTAGATAGAGGGAATGAGATAGATTTGGGAACTGCTTGGAGGAAGAAGAAAAGGACTTTGTGGCAGGTAAATGACTGCATTTGGGAAGTCATCCAATTGAAGTGTGACATGAATGCTGTCACTACTCAGCTACTCCTAGCTCTAGAAGTCCAGACTTTGTTATCAATGAGGAGTATGTTTATGTGCACGTGTGTGTGTGTGTGTGTGTATGTGTGTGTGTGTGTGTGTGTGTGTGTGTTTCTCTGCGCTGGGGTCATTCATGTTCAAATGATTTTTGAAAGTTTGGATACATTCTATTTTTTTCTTTTAAAACAAATGTTAGGGTTGTTTATTGAGCTTGCCGTCTAAAAAGAATGAGGGGTGGGAAAGGGGGTAATTTGACACATACTTTTAAATAATTTTCGTAGTCCTTTATTTAGTTTACCCAGGATTTAAAAGCAGCCTTTTGGGTAGTTAAATTGTGACTTTTCCAGGCAGACATGCCTATTAAGTCATTAATGCATTTATGGGGAACCATCTGGCCCCTGGAAAGGATCCCTTTCATACCCTAATGAGAATGTTCTTCTCTTGGCCCTTCAATCCAGTCCAGGTTAAGGGAATCAGACAGCCAGGAGGTGAACTCTGGATACAGGAAACACCTCACCCCACCTGGCACTTGCCTCCACTCCTGCCCTCCTCTGCCAGGCAGGAACGATTGACAGATACCATCTTTTAAGGACCCTGCTTTTCGAGGTTCATACCAGGGCCTGTGCTTCCATCATTTTTTCCTGTCCATGTCACTGGTCCTGATTTTTTCTTCTGAGACAGATGCAATCTTTCTTCTGAAGACCCCTACATTCTCTATAACAGCTTCTGTTCACCTTTCCTGGTCTAGTTTCCTGAAAGATGGACATTCAGCTTCTGGTTCGTAGATAAGAAGGTAGATTCTTGGCAAGGACCTTTGTACAGATGGTTTGTGTTCCAGGAATTAATTATGGATAATCTACTGATTGTCAAGGAACAGGACTGGGAACTTTAGTTTTGCAAAAGCATCCAGCTACATACAACCAATGAAGAAGGAGTATCTTTGCTTATTTTATCTCATCCAACTAGAAGCCTTCTCATTCTTCAAGAAAGGAGTGTTTTCCTCTGAAAATTCTCCCAGACTTCTTGGATTCCAACTGCTTCTTCTTCCTTCTGCATTTCTTTCAAATCCATTCATCTAGTTCCTATTCTACCTTGGATGATTGCTTAATGCACACGTCATAACTGAAGCTCCTTGAGAGAGAAGGGCATGCCAATGTGTGGTGTTGCCTCAGAGAAACTAACAGGATGCCTTAACTAGATGATGACTCAAAATTGCTTAATGAATTATTCAGGGAAAATCTGACTTTCTCAACTATTCCCAGACTTAGCGTTTCTCCTGGGTAGTGGCAGGTCTTCATTTCTTTTCATAGAAGATGCAGGTTGATAACTTGACAACCTTCCAAAAACCAGGGAGTAGGAGTCAGCCATGTTCCCTTGGCATCAGAGGAAAACTGTAGGGACTTCTGTGGGTCTACTGGGTCTGAGAGTACTTGAATAGACACCGGCAACTATTCTTTCAAAGCATAGTTCCCCATGTAGTGTTGAAGTGGAGACTAGAAAATCAGAGAAGTTATCAGGAAAGAACATTCCATATAAGGTAAAGGGCCAGTATTTGCTTGCAGGGATTGCAGAGATTGGGGGCAGGGACATCGTTAGGAAGCAAGAGTACTGACTTTAGTCTTCTGAAAATGCTGTCCTGTTATCTAGCAGACCAGTAAACTATGTTAACAGCCATATCAGTTATGTGCAAAACGCTCGCCTTTGTATATAAACAGTGAATTTCTGTAGCTGTGAAGGCCTAGGCCTTCAGCCTGACTGTCCCAGGATAGGTAGAGAAACGTCTCTTCAGGACTTTACGTCAGCTGCTGGAATGGAGCATGACTGACTTGAGTTGCATTGCAACTAAATATAGCTGGTGCGGTCACGTCCAGAGGATTGCATCTGAGAGCTAGGACGGAATGTGCTCCTCAGAGGTGTGGACTTCTCAGACTGTGAGTCCACACTTGTGGCTTCGAGATTCATACCCTCTTTCCCTCTCCTCTGTCCCCTCTCTCCTGATTACTCCTTCTTTCCATTTTTGTTTTGTTTTGTTTTGTTTTGTTTTCCAGCTTCACATGTTCTTTCCCTCATTAGGTCTCACTTGCTTTAACAGTGAAAACAAGGAGTTGGATAACTTGTAACTAGCATTCTTAAATTCTCCTTATACACTCCTCTCTGTCTTCTTTTTTCTGCTTCTATTTTTTTCTCATTCTTGACATTCCTCTATTTTTCTCCACTACATTTTATCTACTTCAAAACAGGGTATATTCTTTGAAAACAGTTTCCTCCTATGTAGTGATGATTTACTGTTTTCAGGGAGAAAACTCTTCTCAGTTTTAGACGATCATGTATCTTTTCGTTAAGTAGTGACATCTCCTCATAGTTTGCTGAAGAATGACAGAGAAGTTTGTGAAAAAATGGCATCATGTCATTGGAACTTTGTTTTCTTCTTTTCCTTTTCTATTTGCCATTCTTGTGGCTTATTACTTGTCAGGAAAAGAAAAGAAACTGCATGTGGGATAAGTAAAATATTTTCAGCCATCCATACCTTTCAGACCAGTTGCCAAGATGTGTGTGATTTTAAACAAAGAGAGGCAATTGAAGTGAAGAAAATGAACCAGGTGGTTATAGAACTGAATGGGTTAACCTCATACGTCTTGTAATGAAGAGTGTAGTATGTGTGTGTTTGTGTGAGTCTGTAAGGCAGTGTGTGACATTTATTTCTATTCAGGTTAGGAGTATGAAAGAGAAGGATAAATTGACTTGACCCAAAGGATATCAACCAAAATGTTACGGATGCCTCGTCATGGAATATTATACTCTGCTTCAAATCAGGCGTACCTCATTTCAGCAGATATTTTCCTGGAGTCCAAGATATATAAAATGAATTTTTATAAAGTGAACTGTAGAGTCAGTGAAGGGTCTGGAGAAGAACATTCTGGCAGGATTTTACATGTAGCATGGGCTAAGAGGGCCGTTTGAAAGTAATCATGTGGCTAATTTATTTTGTAAGGACTGAGTTGTTCTGCCTTTTTAGTGGGTACCCAGAAAAAAGTAACACTTTTACTAAGGGATCTCAAACTATCTTCATAACTCTCATGGTTCGTGAAAGAATCATTAGTTCTCTTTTCTATAAGGAAAGCAAAAGCTCACACATAAGATTCAACATGCTCCAAACACACAAACACAGAACTTGAGTATTGATAGAGACCTTGGAGACTGGTCAGTCCAATCCTCTTCTCATCAGTGAAGACACTGAGCTCAACTTTCGGTGGCAATTTCTCACAAGTTTGCATCGCCCCTACACTCTCATCAGGATTGGGTTGTGAGACATTCTTATGTAGCCTGTTCGAAGGCTTGCACATCTTATCACTTAGTCTACATGACATGCTTTCCTGGGACAACACAGTGTGGCATAAATAATGATTGGCCATCCCTTTGTGGGCCTCAGGCACAAGGCTGCTCCAGGATCCTGGTCTCCTCAGGAAGAAATATCATGAGTGCTTCAACCCCTGGATCCAAGCCCTTCCTAAGATCTCAACTGTTTGCAGTCCCCACACTTTGTCCACACAACTAAAGGCTGAAGAGGATTAATATTGGATCTCCAGGAACTTTCATGTACAGGAAGACTTTGAAGGTGAAATATTCCTTAATACCTCAAGTACTTAAATAAATAAAGTAATAGAAGTATTTCTAGCACGTTGAAATTTGACAATGGAAACTTGGAGAGAGGTACTTGCCCAGGGCCACTCAGCCATGTGCCTGAGGGATTACTTGTTCTGTGGGTCCAACAGCTGCTGGGATCCTGGGACGTCATAGGTCCATGCATGGCATGTGAGTAAGAAGATGGGTGTGTGTGTGTGTGTGTGTGTGTGTGTGTGTGTGTGTGTGTGTGTAGGTGCACTTCTCATCTTCTTCACCATCTCACAAGCTACCAGTTCTTCAACATCTTGCTTAAATCCTTCATAAAGCGATTTTGGACTTCTTCAAGGGTACATTCACCCTGGCCATCTCCTATCTTTCACTTTATGTTTCGTTGTTCTTACAACTTCACATGCACTTCCATGGTCTGTTGAATTGTTCTTTCTTCACTCCAGGCATTTGCCTTTTCTTCTTAGCTATACTGCCTTTTCCTTGACGGCAGGGACTGACATCTTCTTGATTTCCCCAGAGCCTGATCATGGCCTTGAGCTCAACTCCAAGACTGTAGGATTAGAGCATCTTGGGTTTGGGAGTCCAGAGAGAAATCAGCTGACCCAACTCGTTCATTCAACAAGTGAAATAACACTTCACTCACCAAGGCCAACCAGTTAAGGCAGTTGTAGGACTGGAGGGAGACGCAACTTCTTCAGCCTCATTACTCCCTGCTAAAATGTAGTGTCTGAATTAGGTTTCTGGCTGAAGCCTGGTAGATCTTCCATGATTGGACTGGAAGTGTCCTGGGAGCCTAGAAGTCATGCCTCAGGTCTCTTCTTCCTGTTTGTCTCTGCTGCATGCTTCCTAATACTTTCCTTATGCTCAAGTATCCTGCAAGTGCCCTTGCCCCTGATGCTATTAAATGAGGAAAATGCCACATTAGGAAGTTGAGAAGAAATATAGAAACGTGGAAGAGAAATTTGTCACCTGTGAGAAAGGCAAAATAAGCTCATGTATTTTTTTAAATTTGTTTTCCCTTAAAAATAACTTTCAAACACTGCTTTTGTTTTTTTTCTTAAAGTCTATAAATCTATCTTCAGCACCTTCTCTTTCTGGTAATGATGCTTTTCTTTTCTTTTTTTAAGAGATAGGGTCTCACTTTATTGTCCAGTCTGGACTACAGTGGTGTGATCATAGCTCATTACAGCCTCAAACTCCTGGGTTCAAGCAATCCTCTTGCCTCGGCCTCCCAAACAGCTGGGACTATAGACATGCGCCACCATTCCCAGCTTGATAATAGTGCTTTGATATAGTGTCTTGTGTGTTTAGAGGACTCAGTTTCTCTTCTTCATGACATTTAGCCTTTATCTTCTCATCTTTTAATGTAACTTGTACATGCAGATTTTAACCAGCCTCAACTGACAGCTTCTATCTCAGGGTTCCATTACCAGCCCTAGACAACCAATATAGAACTGGGCGAACAACTACATGGAATGTGTTAGTCTTCACCCCCTGGTTACATTGCAAGCTCTGGAAGGCTAGGGTAGGAATCTCATATTTTTTTCTGTGGCAACCATTTTGCATAGCATAATCTTGCCAATATGATGCAAGCTCAAACTGATTAAGGCTCAGGAACAGTTTATATTAAAACCACATTTTATAGCTTCTACATGTAGTTTCTTTCTTGATTGTATATTTATACTGAATGTCTAAATTTATGTTCAAAGTTTCTGATTTAATTTTCACATATTAAGATTTTATTTTTAGGCCAGGTATGGTGATGCATGCCTGTAATCCCAACACTTTGTAAGGCTGAAGTGGGAAAATTGCGTGAGCCTAGGAGTTTGTGACCAGCCTAGGCAACATTATGAGACCTCATCTCAGCCAGGTATGGTGGCATGTGCCTGTAGTCTTAGCTACTTGGAAGTGACTGAGGTGGAAAGATTTCCTGAGCCCAAGAAATCAAGGCTGTGGTGAGTTGTGATTGTGACACTGTACTCCAGCCTGGGTGACAGAGTGAGACCCTGAGTCAAAAAAAAAAGTCTATTTCATGTTTTCTGTTAAGATGTTAGTAGCTATTATACTAAGAAGCATTTTAAATTTATTTTACTCAATTTAGAATCATGGAACCTTCTCTATCCTATCTTAAATTATCCACACACATTTCCATTCATATTTGGTGTCTGTTTTTTTCTTTCTTTCTTTCTTTGAGCTGTTTCAAGCCAAGAGTATTTGGCAGTTTTATTCTGACTCTGAGAGCCAAAAAAAAGCCCCCAAATCATAATAACTTAGAATCTCCTGGGTCAGTCAACATTGTATCATGTTAGATTTATTTGCTGAAGGTTCTTTATGCCTCCTTGGTTAATTTCAGTTATTCCTGAGGCTGGGGAACTCATTGTCCCATTCATTTCTAAAAATATTGATAATGCCAAGTTAGGGTGTCCTGGAGAGGTTACTGCTGAGACCCAGCTCTCTCTGTGCCCTCAAATAAAACCGTTGTACTAAAAGCCATGAGGAAAGGATAGTGCCTCAGGAGACTCTAAGTAACTATCATTGTCATCTTTACTATTTCTTCTTACTGAATTATCTTCAAAGTGTTAGGTTGTTTTCTATATTTTTGTATATATAAATGTATGGATATAACCAATGTTAGCAGCAACAAATATTATTTTTGAATCTTCCCTAAGTTATCTTGACTTTTTGATTACAAAAAGAAAAACAAATGGTTCCTTTGGGATGAGACCGCATGATTTTGTGGATGGAGTCCAAGATTCAGACACAGGAGACTTGTCTTGTTGGCCTCTGTTCCTCTGTCCTTGCTTAAGCTGAGATCCCCTTCAATGCTCACCTCTTTGGGAGTTAGAAGAGGTATGGGAGATACAGTGCTTGCAGGCTGAAGTCAAATTCCTTCACTTGGAGGTTAGGCAAGACCAACAGGGAAAGAGACATTTGGGATGGATTTTGAAGGACAAATAGGACTTGGCTGGTTAAATATGACATTCCAGTTGTTGGGTGGCGGCCCTGGGAAGGAAGGATGAAATTCCCAAGGAAGTGATGGTATCTATGATTGCAGCTTTGGGGTGGGGCAGTGGCAGGCTGGACACATGGGCTGGGTCCTGGAGCTGAAGAGCCCCAGGGAGCAAGCCAAGGAACCCGGACTTCACCTATGGGGCCAACTAAACCATCAGAGCCTAAAAATGGGCAGTGGAGTGGGATCTTCCAAACTGCCCATTAGAAAGGTGTTTCTAGTGATGAGATAGAGACTGGGTTGTAGAAGACATTGAAACCCCACCAGCCCTTGACAGGCTTTGGGGTTTCAGAGCCTGCCCCCTCTCTAAACTTGACATCAAGAGGCAGTGACAGATGCTCTGGTAATCACTCCTTGTAATTCCTGTCCATCCATCCACACCGTTGTGGATTCATTATCCTCAACAATCCTGAAGTAGGCATGCCATCTGTTTCCTGTTAAGACCTTGACTGATGTACTCTCTTTTATACTTCCTTATGACTATTTGCTTCTCTGTTCTTCATGCCACTAGTCTGTGAGCATCCAAAACAGAGGCCAGGCTGCCCATGTGTGGTTTGTTTTAACACCTTTACGAGTTCGACTGGCATTCAGAATTTACCCACTAAGTTTCATGTGAAGCAATGACTTCAGAACTGGGAAAGGTCAGAGTCAACCAGGGTAGCTCAGGAAGGCTTCAGAGGGGAGAACAACGTGAGCTGATAAGAATCTGCTGGTTGGGATATATGAAGAGAAACCAAGGGTAATTGTAGGAAGAATGCAGATAGCGTGTTGACAGGGAAGCTGGCAAAACCCTTGTTGGGGCCACTGAGGCGATGGTTTCCTGGAGCACGTGGTGAGCCGTGGGGAGAATCCGCAGAAAGTGCATTTGGGAAACCCTGTTTTCCTTCCAAAACTGGTTTCTCTTTCTAATTACATTTAATGGAGCTAATCTTAACATGATTTTGCCTACCCCAAGCATTTGCTGTAGTAGGGCCAGGGAAGAGACTTCAGAAACTGACCAGGGAAGAAACTTTTCTAAACAAAGTAATTTTCCATTAACCAGCTACTTGTGAATGACTGAGAGTTGCTACAAATCCTGTCTTTCCCTCATCCAAACCATCAGATAGGATACAAATCCTACACAAAGTAGGGCTAGGCTCCATGTAGGAGTATATCACATCCAATGGTGCAGGTCACCTCAGTGTTTTAATTGCTAGCAGTAGAATCAAGGTAATTCTTGTCACGAACACCTCCCCTCACCCCAGTGAGAATATTACTCCTTTCTCCTGAGCTCCTGGAGGGTTCATGTGGGACAACAGGAAGACAGAGTAGAAAATTAGGGAACCTGAGTTTTTTGTTTTGTTTTGTTTTGTTTTTGAGTTGGAGTCTCACTCTGTCGCCCAGACTGGAGTGCAGTGGCCGCTCCCGGCCACCTCAGCCTCGACCTGCTGGGCTCCGGCGATCCTTCCGTCTCAGCCTTCCAAGTAGCCGGAATTACAGGCATGTGCTACCATGCCCGGCTGATTTTTTGATTTTTATTGTAGAGATGAGGTTTCGCTGTCCAGGCGGGTCTCGAGCCCGCGGGCTCAGGCAATCCACTCACCTCAGCCTCCCAAAGGCGCGGGGTTACAGGCTGAGCCACCGAGCCCGGCTTGGAACCTGAGTTTTTTAAGGAGGAATGTGTAAGAAGCAGTTGGACGAATCTGGGTAATAGACTTTCAAAACTGCAATTAGATGATTCTAGCAACATGAGATTTCTCTTCATTCTCTTATAAAAGGCAAATCTGGAAAAACTGAAAGTTCAAAAATTAATTCCATCAGTAAGTATTACCGTTATTCTACCGGTGTGGACATCCATGTCTCAGGGTAGAGTGATGTGGTATGTTTAATTCCTGGCCCTGGATTGAAAAGGAAAATTAATCTGACTTTCTGAAAGACTTGTTGGAACTGTGAAGGGAACAGATATATGGGGAACCAGCTCATAGAAATGGATATATGGAGACCCAGTCCATAAAAATGGGTTTGCAAAAGTTACCCATTGTCTTCTGCATTTGCTCAATGCAGGGAAAAGCTCTGTCAAGCAGTTTATCCCTAATGAGGTCTCAAGGTACAGATAAGATTGTGCCTTTGAAGAAGAGTTCTGGCTTTCATCGGCCCCAGCTCATGACCTGGATGTGGAGGAAAGACCTGAGCAGGGTGGGTGGAGCAAGAAAATCCAAATGCAGGTATAAGGAGGCCCCGCTCATGGGAGATCAGTACAAGGTGGATAGGGGAAGCTTCTGGAGCCTGTGGTCTATGGATAGTAAGAAGTTATGCAGATCAGGAAGTAGGAACACACAGAATAACCCTTTTAAGGAATGGTCTAATACAAAGAAGTAGTCTCTACACCCTGTTAGTCACCACTGTCAGGACTGATGCATCCTCTGGGACTCCCACCCGCCCTGCGAAAGGAAAATTGCCCTGATGGCTTCCCTGCAAGGACCATTTTCTCCCCCAATTGTACAGGTTCCCATGGATTTAATGGGTTGATCATGGTGTATGTTAGAAAGGAAAGCAGTGGGGAGCTCTTCTCCAGGGTGCCCTTTTCTTCATTTTGCACAATGATCCCACCTTTTCTCTCCTCCCAACACGTAGCCAACCTGCTCTATTTTCCTGTGTGTGGCCTTAGAAACAGGCAGCAAAGAACAAGGGAAAAAAACACCAAGATGTGAGAGTCATAAAACTGGGTCTGAGTCCCAGTTCTGTCTGGTGAATGTCCCCCTTCTTGGACATCCCACTAAAATGGGAACATTTGGTGAGATAATGCATAAGGTGCCCGCTGAGCTCTAGAATAATGTGTATTTTCAAGGAGAAAATGAAAACTGCACTAGTGCCCCTTTATATGGAGGGATGGCAACCCTACAGTATTGGCTGAAAGCAGTGTGCCCTTTTTTCAGTTTCCTGGTGTCCATTCACGATCAGATTCAAACAGTGTTTGAGATAGGGGATCCCCTTCAAAACAGGAGTAGGAGAAGTCCCTTCCCAAGGCTTTCCAGAAAATCACTGCCCCAGCTGAGCAAATGTTGCTTGGTTTATGGATTGAAAAATGTAGCCAGGCTCTGTGGCCCAGCCTGTAATCCCGTGCCTTTGGGAGGCTGAGGTGAGTGGATTGCCTGAGCCCACGGGTTCGAGACCTGCTTGGGCAGCGAGACCTCATCTCTACAATAAATCAAAAAATCAGCTGGGTGTGGTAGCGCATGCCTGTAATTCCGGCTGCTCGGAAGGCTGAGACGGAAGGATCGCTGGAGCCCAGCAGGCAAGGCTGCGGTGGCTGGGAGCGGCCACTGCACTCCAGTCTGGGCAACCAAGTGACACTCCAACTCAAAAAAAATGAAAAAAAAAGAAAAGAAAAATGTTACCGGTAGTATCTTTTGCTTCTTAGCATGTCATGTCCATTTGGAGTTGGAGAAGTAGTTTTGTAGAACTTGAGAACTTCAGAGCTTGATGTAACTTGTATGTAGGTCATTGTGTTGAGGGAAGGACAGAAGTTGAAATGGAAGCCCACAGACACTGGTTTTCTTGCTGAGAAATATAAAAAAGAGATGATTTTTCAGGTCTGTAGAGACACTGAACCTTTCCTAACCCAGAAAGCCGCTTCAGGTGACTCATTCCTCCGAATGCCATGCAGAACTGTATTCACTCATGAATACAGTGGGTGCCAAAAAATGTAGACATAATTTAAGGAAAAAAACTATTAAAATTGTAACACTCAGAATATACCAATACCCAAAGATGAATACAAGTCACGTTTGACTTCTGCAATTACAAGTGGTGCTCAAAGTGGATCCCATCAACATTCAGACACTTCTGGTTATGGCAAATCTTAAAAGTAATACATAGATAACATCTCTTAAAATGCACATACTTTTTTTTTTACACCCCCACATGTTCATTTTCTAAGAGAGTCATGTAAACTTCAAAACACTGCTTGTGGTTCATGACCCAGCAGAGGTCCACTTATCTCATTTTCCAGATGAGACAGCTGAGATTTCGAGAACACAAGTGCTCAGAGTGGTTGTTCATCTGACGAACAGGGCTTGAACACAGGTTTTACACAGGTTTCGTGAGAACAGTGCTGCTGCTTATTGTGCTTGGGCCTTTTGCAGGCAACTTGTCATAAGATATTAGACCAGACCTTGAATTTGAAATTCTTTGAATACACAGCATAATTTATTTGCTGACGAGGAGACGAACCTAGCCTTGTAAGTCATGTTCCAGGCTGCAGTACTGACCCAACCACCCATTCATCTCTGAACGTGCATCCAGGTAGAGATGTTCACATGAATACACATACATACACGTTAACCACATACATATACTCACTCACACCCCCCCACACACTATCCGTCATGTCTGTCCCTGCCACACACATGCTTTGCAAAAGGAGAGAGACATCAATGGAAGTAATGTGGGTCAGTGACTTGTTCGTGCTGGCTGCAAAAACGATCATGGGTTTCCTGTAAGGGTGACCATCATCTGTCCTGCTGCCACATTGTAGTCATGTGAATCTCTCACCTGTACCCCTTCCCCATCACCAGGTATGGAGGACACATGATCACTTAGGACTATGACTGCTGTAGATGCCAACAGACCTAAGGAGTGAAGAAAGTGGAAAGCAATTTTGTTTGAAGTTGCAGTTTAACCTTTGAGTTGATGCTGAGTGTCAACATCTATCTTTCTTCCCCTTCTGTGAGAAGTCCGGCAACACGACTACTCCTGCCTGTGTGGAACACAAACCTGCCATGACTCAGGGTTTGCAAAAGACTTCAAGTCAAGGCATGTTGGTGGGGGATCCTCAAGATCTGCATTCTTGGGATGGCTAGTCCAAGTGCTGGCATGATTAAGGAAGCACTGAAGGTTTTTATGCTCTCAAGGTTGGTGTGGTGGCTTTTCTGATCAGGACAGCCGGCCGCTTCACCAGGGAACAACAGCTTGATCTTGTTCCAATAAAAACAGACCCAAAGACATGTGACTGGGTGGCCTGTGCTGCTACCCCATCAACATACCTGGGCTTGTGGGAAGTGGAGGCAGAGGATGTGGGGCTCACATGAAGAGACCTGTATGTAAGTCTGTGTGGGCGTTGCTCTCTGCCTCTGTTTCTCCATGATCCTGTGGCACTTGCGTACACACACACAGAGGCACATATACACATATAGACTTGCACACATTCATACACACAAACACATGAACACATGCACACATACACACATGCACATATTCATAGGTGCATGCACATAGACTCATACACTCAAAGACACACACACATACACACATGCCTACACGCACACATGGGCAGATGCATGCATGTGCATGTATGCACAGGCACATACACTCATACACACTTACACATATGCACACGTATACACACAGGCACACACACACACACACACACACACACACACACACACACATACACACAACCCTGCAGAGGTTAAGACCTGTACTATAGTGATAATGGTCCCATCCTTAACATACTTGGATGGATTTATTTTCTCAAATCCCATCATTTTTTTAATTGATACACAGAATTCCTTTGAGCATCTGTGATTTGTCTAGAATTCTGATTGATTTTTATTGCTCCTAGATTCCTCTAGAAAATAGTCTGGAGCCATAAAATAGCCTTCAATGAGCAAGAAGAAATGGTCTCTCAAGCAATTGTTGGGTGAGCTGTTTTATTAAATGGACAATAGCTTTGTATTCCCCATCACTGTGTATGAGATATCTATGTGCATCTGTGTCGCATAACGTGCTGTCCACCGTGCTAAGAAGGATCCCTTTGTGCCTTGGCCCGCATCTCCCCTTCTCTCCTGTGGCCTCCAGGGCAGTTGCTTTTTCCGTGGGACATCAGTATCTGTGCCTCAGTCGCACTCTCAATTGCCTCCTGCATACCATGAAAATCAAGATTTTCTAGATGTGAGCTGGGGTGAAACCAGTGCGTAAGCTGGAAGGGGATCATTGACAGGGTAGCCATTCCTTAGTATTTGTGACCTTAGCATTTGTGATTTGAGTGTGGCTTTACAGTGAGGAAAGGCCACTCTTCAGCAGTCCTGGGCTTTCTCTTGTTTCAAGTTTGTTTTCTTTTATGTGAAAACCCCATGGGCCGGAAGTGATGCCAAGATGGTCCCTTCTGTGGCATGAATTGTGGGTGACTTCAGAGCTTTCTTTGGGACCATATCAGTGACATGTTCATTCTGAGCATCAGGTATTCATAGGACAGAGAAGAGACAGGTATAATAAGGAAGAACACAGGAGTCCACTTTTTCTTTTCTTTTTTTTTTAAGAAAGTGAATGCAGTTTCTTTGTGACATTGTTCATTCCTGTTTCTTGGAGAGTCTTTTCCACAGATGCTCTATGGTCACACAAAACTGAGGTTGAACAGTCCTGTTGATGGCTGTAGGCTGTGTCTTTTTCTGACTGTCTTTGAAATGGAAGCATTACCTTTGGAAGATACCCTCTGATGATGGCTCCTCCCCGCGTTTTTACATGGCAGAGGATGTAAAAACTTCTGGCTGTTTCCTGGGAAGATGAAGGACGTTTTTCCCTTTCCTGAAGGAAGCTCTTCATTATGGGGGTCCAGTGGTGGCCAGAAGTGGGAAAAAAGGCTTTGAGAGTCTCGTACTCAGCCATTGGCCTCACAGGCTCCTGAGGCCTGGATTTCCTGCAGACCATGACAGTGTGACAGTGCTGTGCGTGTGCTAGACTGGGAGCAGAAGGCCTTCTGTAAGATCTTGGACCTCAGCGTTCCCATCTGTAAGTGAGAGCCTGGAACGAGCTCCATCCAGTTTTGCTTCTCTATGATTTTGCCATCATGAAAAAGGGAGCTTACATAGCTTTGCCTTCTGAGGAAAGACAGAGCATAGGAGCTGGATCCAGCTTGTATTCGGTAATTAATGTATGCAACCAACACATTGTAATTCTGCAGAATGTGCCAGGCACTGTGCTGAGTGTTGTGGGTATAAGAATTCAGTCAGAAACTCACGGTCAGAAACGGAGAGCTCACACACAAATGAGCCACGTCTGCTCCTGTACATGGGTACTCCTGATGGGTCATCTCTTCAAATAACAGTGGGGCCTCCATATCTGCTGGGGTGGCCCTGTCTTCCAGGTTGGATTCATAGAGCCTATGGTTCTGTTCTCTTACGAAGTCCCCAAACTCGATCATGCTCTTACCTCTAGCTAGCAAGTACTATACTCTTATGAGTAGAGACGTGGGCCCTTGGCAACAAGGGGCCTCCAGTCTAAAGCAGGAGTCAGGCAAAATGTAACCTGAGAATGTGGTCCATAGTTGAGGCAAGGTCTGACGGGGCAGAGGGGGAGTACCTAAGCCAGTGGGAGTGTGGGGACAGGGAGCAAGTTGATACAGAGAACTGCTGTACTCATGACCAGAAAATAGAATCTTCCAGAAGCTATCTCTACCCTATTTGATCTGGGCAACATTCTATGAAAATATATCAAGAACTTGTCTCTTGTTCAAAACCTACATGAGACGCAAGCGAGTTGTGGTAGATGTGAAGGTTGCTGGTTGGGTTGGGAGGAGTTTTGGCCCAGAAATGTCAGACAGCAAATTAAACAGAAGGCCAGACCCAAGGGCCAGGTTGAGTGCCTCTGATTCCTTGAAAATGAATTAATTACAATAAATTGGGCAAAAGTTATATATGGCTTCTTACACATCCAGAATTGGCAAGGCAGAAACACTGTCTGTTAGGCTAAATGATGGCAAATTTTAAGTGGCCCAGGAAGTAGCAGCTTCCAGTGATAAGCAGAGAGTATATAAAATTCCCTCCCTGTTGAATCATGTGGTTGATCAGAGACCCACATGGCAAGTCTTTTAAAAAATCAGAGGCCCATATGAGCAGAGATCCTTCAGGCTTTGGGAGGAGAGAGATATGGTTTTGCTGCACTCTGAGATGTGGCTGCTGATGTAAAGGCAGAATCAGAGCAGATCTTTAAAAATTGGCTTGCATTTGTAATTATATTTGGCAGTAAACCTTTCCCAGTAGGTGAAATGGCATGAGGACAGGTGTGTGGAGTGGTTATGAAGATGAGGTATATTCAGAGTTTTGAATACTGTTTGGCTATGCCTAGTATCAATTGAAATATCATAAATGTGGCTGTGTACCCTGTCTCTAGGTTCACAAGCATATTGTTGGGCAGAGAGGGTGACCTTGTCCTAAAGACCCTTATATTCAGGTGGGAAGAGGTAAAGTTGCTGGCTTTGGGCAGGACTTGTGCTGGGAGCTAAGTGTGGACCTGGATTCCTGATCTTGCCTCAGGTCGAAAATTAAACAACTGATATTTACTAAGCTTCTTCTATGTGCCCAGAGCACATTGGGCCCAATAGGTAATTTCTGAAACTTAACCTCCCTCCCCATCTCCCCCCTAATAAGGTGTCTCTGGTGTCTATTATTTCCATCTTTCTGGCCATTTGGCTCTTGCATATGTGCGAGAATATGCCGTGTTTGGTTTTCTGTTTCTGAGTTAGTTCACTTAGGATGATGATCTCCAGCTCCATCCATATTGCTGCAAAGGACGTGATTTCATTTTTTTTATCGCCTCATAATATTCTGTAGTATGTGTGTGTATACACTCCCCGACACACACATGTATCACATTTTCTTTATCCAATTAATAGTTCAAATGCTATGGAGAATTAAAAATTGAACTACCACTTGACCCAGCAATCCCACTACTAGGGTTCTACCCATAGGAAAAGAAATCAATATATAAAAAATATACCTGTACGCATATGCTCACTGCAGTATTATTCACAAGAACAAAGTCATGGAATCAACTTCCTCTTGGTGAGGATATAAAATTTGACCACACCCAATTTAACATGAAAATTTGTGATGAGAGTCATCTGGACTTCAGGACACAGAGATGAGAGCTTCCAGTGGGGGTTTTAAATTGAACTTGAAACAATACGTTGGATTTAAATAGGGGGCTGCCCAGGGCAGCCCGTATCAATTTTCCAGGGGCCAGGGAAAGAGAAGTGGGCCATAGATATTTGGGTTGTCAGACAAGACATACTCCATCAAGCTCTCCTGTGACTACCCTTTATTTTGGTCATTTTCTCTGGACTGGAGATAAATGAGTTCTGGAAATTGAAAGTTTTTAGACAATTTTTGTTTCTTTGCTTTGAGTCAAAGTCTCACTCTTTTGCCCAGACTGAAGTGCAGTGTCACCCTTATGGCTATCCCAGCCTTGACCTGCTGGGGTCAGGCAGTCCTTCCACCTCAGTCTTTCAAGTAGCTGGAACTACAAGCACGCACCACCATAACTGGCTAACTTTTTGATTTATTGTAAAGACAAGGTCTCTCCAAGCTGCTGAGGCTGGTCACAAACTCCTGGGCTCAGGCAATCCTCTCCTTTTTTTTTTTTTTTGAGTCGGAGTCTCACTCAGTTGCCCAGACTGGAGTGCAGTGGCCGCTCCTGGCCACCGCAGCCTCGACCTGCTGGGCTCCGGCGATCCTTCCGCCTTAGCCTTCCAAGTAGCTGGAACTACAGGCATGCGCTACCATGCCAGGCTAATTTTTCTGATTTATTGTAGAGATGAGGTCTCGTCAAGTTGTCCAGGCGGGTCTTGAACCTGAGGGCTCAGGCAATCCACTCACCTCAGCCTCCCAAAGGCGCGGGATTACAGGCTGAGCCACCGAGTCCGGCAGGCAATGCTCTCATCTCTGCCTCTCAAAATGCTGGAATTACAGGCATGTGCCACCATGCCCAGCGACTGGACATGACTTTTGACGCTACTAACAACTGTTAACATGCATGTGCTCTTCATGTGTGTAGTGCTTTCAAGTCAGCTTCCCATGGAGTTTGCAAGGCAAGTGATGGAACCCACATGTTAAGGGTGGGCCCACAGTCAGGACCACTCACTAGCGGCTCTGGCCCACCTACACCATTAGGATATGTGAGATTTTCCTTGAATTTGCAACTTTTTTGTCTCTGTTGCCAGGCAGATGAGGACACTGAGAACCAGACAGGCAAAACAATAGCCCAAGCACACACAGATGCCAGGGCACTGGGGGCCTGCTGCCTCTCTTGGTTTCTATTTCATCTGTGAAGTGACAGACTTGAAAGAGTTGACCGTGGAGGACGCTCCCAACCCCAGTGCCCATGGTCTGTCTATAATAAGGCTTTCCTGATGCCACATGTATGCATCCTCTGTAACACCATGCTATTCCTTTTGCTGAACAAAAGTGGCTTGATTCTTTAAACCAATAAACAAATTAGAGAAACAGTAGAAAGACCCTGGGAAGCAGAAACAAGAGATGAAAGAAGGGGACTTGGGGGAGGGGGGCGAGGGGTTACTCCCAGGGCACATCCCATGAAAGTCCGCCCTGGGCAGGTGGGCATGAAGACGGCAGCTTCCAGGAATGACTTTTCATTCTGTGCAGCCATCATCTGCCTGGGAATCTGCTAATGGGTGGGGGAGTGAGGGGTAGGACAGACCCCTGAGAGGAGAGAGGCTGGGACAGGCTGTGTCGCAGGTGCAAACCAAGGCTACAATAAGAGTTCTCAGGAAGGCTCAAGGGGCAGTGGGAAGCATGTCCTGGGAGAAAACAGAGGGGTCGACAGCTGGCTGAGGAGTGAGGGCACAGGAGGAGAAGGGGGGCAGCCCTTGGGCAGGGCTGGCAGGCTCTGGTTAAGACCGGTGGTGAGATCTGTATCTCCGCGATTCCTCCATGCCTGCCTTTGCTGGAAGGGAAATTTCCCATCAATATCCAGTTCTCCAGTCGGGACGAGAGCCTGTTCTGAGGAAACCAGAGCGTCAAAAAAGGAAGAGGGGTCAGCCTCTCTGTGAATGAGCCCTCACTGCCTGCTGCAGTAAAAACTGTTTTTACTCCCCGTCACAATCCTGTGTTCAGCAGAACACCTCTGTCTATCAAAGCCATGTCCTCCCCTTCCCTGAATTCTGTATTCTTCTGGATGCAATTCTAACAAAGAAGCACTGAGTATTTTTTAAATACCTTTTAGATGTGTCACTCTCTGTCCTCCCTCCTCCCTCAGGGGTCTTTTTGACTCTCCCTGATCCGGAGCATACTGTATGTCTTTCTCTGTGTTTGCAAGAATGTATTAAACCTGTACCCAGATGCCAATTTAGGGAAATTGATGATCTTCTGGGGCTTGTTCTGTTTGGGGTCAGATGATAATATTATCCCATGGGTTTAATCCAGGAGGCACTCAGCAAAACCTAAGCCTGCCCTGTGTAGACCCTCAGTTGACAGGGCGCAGATTTGCATGGAAGTCCCAGCCCCATGGCTCCTCTGAGGGTGAACCTAGAAGTTGTGGGTCCAGATGACTTCATGAAAGGATTAGGGTAGAACCAAGAACATTAAGCAAGAGACTTTACCAGGTGTGCAGGTTGCTAACAGGAAAGCATCGCCTTTGAAACATACAGCCTTCATTCAATCCAAACCAGTCCTCTTACCAGGCGACTGCAGCCCCAACTGGGCAAGTGACTTTCCTAGGGTCATATGGTTAAATGTTGGGGCCTGGAAATCCTGTTTTGTCCATTAGACCAGCCCAATGCAGAAATCATCAGGAAAGTAGCTCAACAGAGAGCTTGACACTTCAGTATTATGCTTGTGGGAGAGGAGTGAGGTGACCAGGATGACTCTTCAAAATCAGAACGTATTCCTGGTCTGGGAGGAATGTGGGTCTCTGTTAGACTATGAGGTGCACATTGACCACACTTTCCAAACAGAAATCAGGACATGTGTGTCCTTCTGGGACCAACAAGCAATCAGATGACGAGAAATCAGGACTGTCTCAAAAAATCTGACACTTATGGTTCTTGGAAGTGTATAACCTATCAGAGCAGCTTTGGGTTTTTTAAGAATAGTCAGATTATTGTATATGCTTATCTGTTTTTATCATATATTTGCCTTGTAGCTTGGATGTTGTCTTAACCGAGTTTTCAGTGAAGCAACATCACTACTGAATTTCATAAATCAATGTATTTAACCTCCTGTTACAGTAAGGTTGATTTCCTAAAAGCATAAACGTCCAAGAAGTAGTAAGCCAGGATTCGAACCTTTACCAGCCTCATTGCACATCTCACACTCTTCTATTAGTCTATGCTGCCCTTTAAGAAGCAGTTTTGTTTTTGTATTATAGAGATATTTCGTTGCAAAGTTATTCACATGCAAAAAGAAATTCATTCTGGTGGAGATTCAGAGGATCATAAAATCATTGAACCTTAAAGGAAGAAGGACTTCAGAGTTCGCTGATCTTAACCAACTTGTTTTACAGATGAAGAAGTGAGGCATGGCTGGGCAGTGCCTTTGGTCAAGGTCAAGCAGCACTGAACCCAAGGATCGCTGCAGAGTGTGCTTTCCACTCTGACCTGAGAATGCTTTGGGCTTAAAACTGGTGACCACGGCCAGTGATGTAGTGGCCAAAGGTTTCCAAGGTCACAGGAATCCTGTGTAGGCTCTGTTTAACTCCCACACCCATCCCCCAATGATATGAACTGCTTTTGAGAAGATTGATATCATACCTGCCTACCTCATGCAAAGTTAAAGGTGGTCTGCACAGAGAGTTAGGAGGTATGAAATGTTATTTCTGGCTGGGCTAGTTGGCTCAGCCTGTAATCCTGTGCTTTGGGAGGCCGAGGTGAGTGAATTGCCTGAGCATGCGGGTTCGAGACCCGCCTGGGCAACTTGACGAGACCTCATCTCTACAATAAATCAAAAAAATTAGCCTGGCATGGTAACGCATGCCTGTAGTTCCAGCTACTTGGAAGGCTAAGGCGGAAGGATCGCCGGAGCCCAGCAGGTCGAGGCTGCGGTGGCGGGGAGCAGCCACTGCACTCCAGTCTGGGCAATTGAGTGAGACTCCAACTCAAGGAAAAAAAAAAAAAAGAAATGTTATTTCTGGATATTTATCTCCACAAAAAGGTTTGTAAAACAATTTGAGATTTCTTTTTATGAGAAGAAAAGAAACACACGCATGTACGTACATACACACACACACACACACACACATGCAAGTCTTACCAGCATAATAGGATTATGTTCTATGTAGAATGTGTCCTTCTAACAGCTGTCCCTGTGAAAACATGCTATAGGACTCTCATCATCATATGTGCCCTTTTGCATTTGCTGTAACTAAATATTTTCACAGGTATTTCCCCATGTTTTCTTAGTGATTTTATTCACCAGATAATATTTCATTGAGAATATGCATATACATATACATAAATACATACACATATACATATATATGAGGTTTGATAAGTTTGACAATTCATCCTAGAAAAACTACTACATAATTCATTGCTGAATATCACCATAGTCATCTTCAAAGTACTCCCCTTGGGAAGCTAAGCACCAATGCAAACACCTAGTCCACCCGTAGAGCAATTTTGAAACTCTTTTTCTGGAATGGACATCAGAGCCATCACCATATTATCCTTGATGTCCTGAATGTCTTCCTTTCAACATTTCCTTTATCTTTAGGTAAAAATAAAAATCACTGGGAGCCAGATTAGGTGAGTAGAAGAGATGTTCCAACAGTTATTTGTACAGTGCTGCCAAAGTAAGCACATGGTGGTGAGTTCTCAAACTTAATTGCCAGACCTCAACAAATAATGATGACAACTCTAATGGCCATTCCAGAATAAGAGTTCCAAAACTGCTTTGGTAGGTGGACTAGGCACTGGCATCCGGGCATCGCTTCCCAAGGGGAGGACTTCGAATGTGACTGCAGAGATATTCGGCAATGAGATATGTAGCACTTTTTCTAGGATGGTTTGTGAGCCTAATTGTTGGACCTTGTATACATACACACACACACACATTTTAATGATGTGCTATTATTGGACTCTTAGAAGTGGCTGCACAGCTTTTTTGTTTTCTGAGATTGTTTCATTCAGTCAGATATTGAGCATGGAGATAGACTTTCTCTCAATACGTAGGTCATGCACTTTTTCAAAAGACATGGGAATCAAATACTGCCTTTATTGGGTGGCATTCTTTATTGGGATGGGCTATCCATCCCTTGGTTTCCTTTTGATATCAGAACCGGGCACCAGATACATACAAGGTGCATTTTCTCTCACATCACGATGTCTGAATGTTTACCTGCTACTCTGTTGACCAAGAGTGTGGGTATCATTCATCCTTCCTGTTCTACCTCTGCATATTACTGGCTCTTCTCTTTCCAATGTAAGTATTGTTGTGTATGTTTCCTTCATTTGCAGACTGCCACAACACAATTTTGAAAGTTGATAGAGGTGCAAACGGAAACAGAAGCATCTTCTCTCACTCAGTCTTTAGGTGGCAGAGGATACCCCTGTTTGACAGCTGAGGACACCAGATCCTCAGAGGTCAACAGCCTACTCAAGGTCCCATGAAGGACAGAGAAGGGAGACTTATGTCCAGTGTTTTTCCCATGGCACTGTCATGAGGCATAATTTTATACTCATGCTGAGATCCCACATGGGTGATTATCTTGTTCTGCTTTGGTTGAGATAGCCATCCTCTCCTCAGGTTACAATGCAGCTATCAAACAACAACAGGACACTAAGAAATTCCATTGAGAATGATTCTTCCAGAATGAACCAGGACAGTGTGCAACCTTCACACACACTGCAGAGGACATGGCAAATTGTAATGATTCCCAAGCAGCAGGAAAAGTTTAGGACCCACAACTAGGTTAGGGCACACGAAGATCATTCTTTACAAAAGTACAGTGCCTTGCTGTGGACATTGCTAGTCACTGGTGGTAGAAGGAGCAGACAGCTGGGAGCCGTGCTGGGCTACTTGTCCTGGCAGCTTCAGGAGGCTGGCAGGTTCCTTGGGGCATGGCAGCCCTTGCTGGCGGCTCTTTCTGGTGTGCTCAGCAGGAGGTCATTCCTCACTAGGGCAGCCTAGGCTGGGCCTGGAGCCACCCAGCTGAGCGCCACGTGGCAGGCAGGCAGTAGCACGGCTGGAGTTTGGGTTTGGGAACCCTGGGCTGAACCTACAGCCTCATGGTCTCCCTGCTTGTGGGCTCTAGTTTCTTCTTCAACCACACAAGGTAGTTGATGTACATGTTCCAGGGAGGACAGAGAAGGTGTCATCTCCTGAATGTCCTAACTCTTGCAGCTTCTAACTGGATGCTTTCTTGGCCACAAAATGCTAAGAGACGTGGCATCTTCAGGGTGTCTCTCTGGCCTGGAACTGTGAAGTCCAGTCTGGTGCATGCCTCAGTCCTAGGCCTGGAGTTTATGGATGGTAATGGGGGTGTGGAGGGGACAAAGATGGAGACTCTGGCTTCTTTTCCCCTTTCATAAGCCATTCACTCATAAGGCACCACTTCAGCTGTCAACTTCAGATGTAAAATGTCAACCTTGTGCCTGCATCATGGGAATGTAGAGATGGAATGACTCCCACTCCATAACAGGCAGAGGCCATGTCCAGGTCACTTAGAATGGAATACCCTCTGATTATGGCTGGGTGCAGTGAGTGACTCACACCTAGAATCCCATCACTTTGGGAGGCTGAGGTGAGAGGATTACTTGAGTCTAGGAGTTTGTGATCAGCCTGGGCAACATAGCAAGACCTCATGTCTACAAAAAATAAAAAAATAACCAGGCATGGTGGTGCATGACTGTAGTCCCAGCTACTTGTGAGACTGAGGTGGGAGGATCTCCTGACCCCAGGAAGTTGAGGCAGCAGTGAGCAGTGATAGTTGTGTTTAGGCTACTGCAGTTCAGCCTGCACAAGTGAGACCTCGACTCAAAGACAAAAAACAGAAAACAAAACAAACAAAGAGAAAAAGAAAGAAAGAAAAGAAAGAATAGAATACCTCCTGTCTAGCACAGTGCCTGGTACATGGCATTTTGCTCAGTTAATACTTCTCTTATGGAATGCCTGAAGACACAGTCACTGATTTTAAGGCACTCACAATTTAGTGGGGGAAAGGCAGACTAATAAATAGTCCCAGTGACACTGTGGTGAGTGACTTGATAGAAAGGTATACTTGATAACTTGGGAGCCATCAAAGTAACATTTCCTTTCACTGAAGTGAGAGGATTACAGTTCCTTATTGGCAGGTAAGGATTCTGCTCCCCACAGGATTTCCGGCAAGATATATCTCTTCCCACAAAGATGCATTGACTCTGGAACAGCATGGGCCAGTGGAAAGCAGGCTGGCCTGGGGGTGGGAAAACCTGTGTTCCAGACTTCTCTTGTCAAATGGCCTCAGGCATAATCTCTTTGTGCCACAGCTGCTTTCATACATTAAATCAGGACATTAACTCCTTCCCTGCCCACCTTCCAGAAAGGCATCACCTGCCAGCTTCTGCTGGCTCCCTGTCTCCTACAGAATAAAATCCAAACTCTGAAAGTCAGAGGCGAGGCTCTTCACAAAGTTGACCCATCGCTCTTGCCTTTGCATCTGACATGAAGGTCACATCAGTCTCCTGAATTTCCTCTGACATTCTTTCTCTTTCTGTGCCACTGTGTATCCTAGTAAGATGCTGCCACTGCCAAGAATGTTCTTTTGGAATTGGCTTATCCAGGCTGGGCACAGTGGCTCACGCCTATAACCCCAGTACTTTGAGAGGCCAAGGTGAGAGGATTTCCTGGAGCCCAGGAGTTTGAGACCAGCCTGGGCAACATAGTGAAACCTTGTCTTTACAAAAAATAAAAATAAAAAAATGCCTGGGCATGGTAGTGCATGCCTGTAGTCCTAGCTACTCAGGAGGTTGAGGCGGAAGGATGGTCTGAGCCCAGGAGGTTGAGGCTGCGGTAAGCCATGATTGTACCACTCCTCTCCAGCCTGGGTGACAGAGACCTCAAATGAAAAAAAAAAAAGGGAATTGGCTTGTCTAAAGAATTTCCAAGCTCCAGTGGTGCTACTGTCTCCAGGAAGAACAGTCACTAGCTCACTCGTGGCTGGCTTCATCCTTTTAACAGAACTTGCATTCCATGTGTATGTATATTTCTTCTTCCCCTGGTTTCTCAATGGCTTCAGGTCGCCCTTCCTATTCCCTTGTTCCTGGCATACTACTGAGTGTTAAAAATAATGCCTGTAGCATGTTGATTGCTCCAGGACAGTCAGATTCCTCAGTGTCTGCCACTAGAGTGAGCAGAAAAGAACCATGGGCGGAAATGACAAAGAAGCAGGTTTCAGTTGAGTGTTCAAAATGATATCCTCAAAATCAGAACTGGTCAGCAAGGACCTTGGTACCCTTGGTGTATTTGGGGACCTGTGTGCTGTCCACAGCTAGGAATGCATGCTTTGGGGAGCTGTAGCCCACCTCTGTGACAGCACAGCCACTTCTGGTGTGGTTCTGTGAGAACAAGAAGATAGGAGGGACTGTGGTTCTCTGGGGCCATTATTTAAAGGATGTCACTGTCTACTAATTAAATTTCTTCTTTTCACTTCCTTTATTTCTTTGATTTCCTGCTAGTATTTAATCATTGTTTGTTGATTGACTGTGTTTATTTGTGTGGCCCTGACTTCTGCTCTGCAGGATGGAATAATCCAGTCTGGAACACGAATTCCTTGACTGATTTAGGAAGAAAGTTTGCTCTCTCTGTTTGTGGTCCTTTGACCAGGCAGCCCCATTGTGGAAAGAGGATTAATTAAGCTCAGCATTGTCTTTTCTTGACTCCATCACCTGACAGTCCAGGCAGAATTTGGGAGATCAGAACTTTCTAAGAGTGACCATGTCTGACTGCTTTCTCTATTTTTTTATAGCATCTCTCAGTGTCTTGCCCACAAATATTCATCTATTTAAATTCACCTTCTAAAATTATTGACAGTCAACATTTAGTCACTGACTAGCAAAGAAGTTCCCCCTCAAAATGTCATGAAGTAAAGTGTATTTAGATTCTTTAGCCAGTCACCTTAAAATTCCTGTTAGAATTTGATGCCTGCCGTGGACAAGATATGGAGGTAATTCGATTGAGACATGAGAGAGCATCTCTTTGTAACTCATTCCAATAACCCTACTGACCAATTGACCTCACTCCCCAACTGTCTTCATTAAAAGTTATCATAGATATCTGTACCTGTGGTAGAGAACTTAACCTCCATGGAAAACAGTATGGAGATTTTCAAGGAGCTAAATATTGAATTACCATTTGACCCAACAATCCCAATACTAGTGGTTTATTCAAAGGAAAATAAATTAATGTATTAAAAAGATTAACCAGGCTCGATGGATCAGCCTGTAATCCCACGCCTTTGGGAGGCTGAGTTGAGTGGATCGCCTGAGCCTGGGGGTTCGAGACCCGCCTGGGCAGCGAGACCTCATCTCTATAATAAATCAAAAAATCAGCCGGGCGTGGTAGCGCATGCCTGTAATTCCGGCTACTTGGAAGCCTGAGGCAGAAGGATCACCGGAGCCCAGCAGGTCGAGGCTGCGGTGGCCAGGAGTGGCCACTGCACTCCAGTCTGGGTGACAGAGTGAAACTCCAACTCGGAAAAAAAAAAGATACTTGAACTTGTATGTTTATTGTAGCACTGTTCACAAAAGCAAAATCATGGAGCCAACCTAAGTACCCACCAACAACTGACTGATTGAAGGGAATGTGACATGTATATATATGCCATGGAATATATATACATACCATGGAATACTATGCAAATATATATATACACACACACACACCATCGAAAACTATGCAGCCAATAAAAATAGAATGAAACCATGTTCTTTGCAGCAACATGGATGGAGCTAGAAATCACTGTCCTCAGTGAACTGACTCAGAAACTGAAAAGCAAACATGGCGTGGTCTCATTCATATGTTGGAGCTAAATTGCCACAAAGATGGAAATAACAGGTGCTGAGGACACCAATAAGGGGGAAGATGGGGAGGGAAACTAGGGTTCAAAATTACCCATTGAGCACAGTGTTCACTGTCTGGAGAATGGGCCACCTGAGACCGAACCCCCACCACTACACAATATGTCCATGTAACAATCATACACATGTACTCCCTGAATCTAGAATAAAAATGAAATATATATGTATATCTATCTTTTTTATATATATAAAATATATATAAAATTTGATGGGTGACCCCCCAAAATGGAATTTACTTATAAAAATTGTGCATTCTTATATGTTTAAAATTTAATTGCCTTCAAGGTACTCCCCATTTGATGCACTACTCCTACTGAGATGCTTTTTCTACTGTTCAAAACAATTTTTAAACTTGTCAATTTTGATGCCTTTTAGTGCTTCTTCCATTTTTTGATTCACCTCTTCCATGTCAGCAATTTATTCCTCTTTAGGGACTTTTTTAAATCTGAGGAAACAATAAAAAATCACTAGGGGCAAGATCCAGAGAATAAGACGGGTGGACATGAGGTTCATGCTGTTTTTCATCAAAAACTGCTGAACACTCAGTGCGGTGTGGACAGGTATGCTCATAAATCATCCATCATGAAATGGGCAAATGCAATGGAAGGATCTCCAAAAAAAATTCACTGAAGTGGAATGCAACCTCTCACCACAACACTAGCTGGTCTACCAATGCCTGGGTTCCTAGAACACTGACCTAGCAGGGGAAGCCTGCACTACAAGAAGCCCGCTCTCCAAAAGATAATTCCAGTGTTTTGGGGGGGAGTCTCTCCTCATATGTATAAAAAAGAACTGAACTCAAGCTTACTTCTGACATCAGCTACATGGAGAAGCTATAGTCTTTACAGGTGGCACATGGCAGTAGCCACTCACTATGGAACACCAAGGCCTCTGACTGAGATGCCCCATCCCCCTCACCACAGGTACATGGATGCATGTATCGAAAGTCGCGCCTACTACAGCTGTATTCAGTTTAGAAATAAAAGAGAATTTACCTTTGTCTCACTCCTCATGGGTTATTCATTAGAATAGATTACTGCCTACACAAAATATCCAGCAGAGTCTAAATCTTAGAGTGGGTATTGGTTGCTTGGAAGCTGTTATCCTTTAACAGGCTAAAAAGAAATGGATATCCCTTGGTGTGTTTTCTTACAGGGGATACGAATGAAAAGAATTCATGCTTCCATCCATCTGAGGGAAAACACCAAACCAAACAAAAACAACTGATAACTGCTCCCTCCCTGCTCTGACAGTGAGAATTGGATTTTAAGAAAGTAAATAAATGAGGAGCACACCCTTTATTCAGCAGGACATGGATGGCATTTATTTCTTATGCCTAGCTCTGTCATTTGGTGTTGAAAACATTTGATGAGGATGCACAGCCGAGTTGGAGACTTGAGTGCCGTGTACTGGGAGGAAGACATTCTACAACACATAGCAGCCGTTCAACTCTACCCAGAGAGTCATGCTCATGTCAAGGAAGTTCAATCTGCAGACCAGACCCTTTTCTTTAGAGACCGGGGCTTTTGTGAAAAAGAAAAACAGCAACAATCTCTATCACCAAAATGCCAAATCTGTAGAGGGGAAAATAAAGTATATTTGAAAGCCAAAAAGTTATTTGAGAACAATCCCATTGATTCACAAATGAGAAATGATTTGGTCTCCCTACCCCCATCTCCATAGTTCTGCCTCATTCTGGTAAGTTCTTGAGGTGAGCAATGAGATTCAAGCCATTTTGTTATGAGATTAGTTGCATTTAAGAGAAAACAATAATTGATGAATCTGTAATGCACGAACACTTTGGTTTAGGAGCAACCATGGCCATAATCCCAGGTGACTGAGAGGGTGATGCCCCCATGTCCTGCCAGGAGGTGTTACTCCCTGATAACCCAAACTCCACTCAGATTTCACCTCTACCTTCCTGCCTGAGTCTTAAGACCACACGCCTTCGCGCGCGCACGCGTGTGTGTGTGTGTGTGTGTGTGTGTGTGTGTGTGGTGGGGGCTGAGTCAAGGGCAAGGATCTTAAGGCTGCAGCTCTCTTCTGCTTCTTGCTCCTCTGCAAAGCTTGCCCATCCTTAAAGCCCAGCTCAAGCTCCCTGCCCATTGAGACCTGCTCCCAGGACATCCTGATGCTGTGTGTGGTGGTGCACATCTTGTCTCTGGTGCTCTGCCCTGGCACCTGCTTATTAACTGCACATAACATCGTGCACTGGATTTTGTAGGATTCACTTCTGTAGCTTTGTAATGTGGCATGTGTGTGTGTCTCACTCGATTCCACTCTCTTGCAAGTAGGAATCCCTGCTAAAAATTACTATTAATTTTAACACTGTCACCGACTAACCACCGCCTGCACTCAATAGGTGCCCCAGTGGTATTTCTTGATGGGTTTCCTGATTCTCTCCTAAATTTCTGAGGGTCTAACATAACATTTCAATAGATGTATATGTTTCCCTTTTATTCCAAATAACCCACCGAATGTTGAACATTAGCAAACTCGTTTTCTAAGTGACAAGTTATAACTTTTTGGCCGTCTCCTCTTTTTCTCTTCCCTGGGGTGTTGCCCTTTTGAAACTATTAGAAAATAGAAAACAGTAGGAAGAGAAGAAACAAGGGAAGAGGAATGAGAGTGACCGGAGGAAAAGGAAGTGGGAGAGACTAGGGAGGCAGAAGAAGAGGGAGGTGGATCCTGTAGAAAGCAGGGATGGTGGGGGAGCCCTGCACAAGCAAATGAGGGGACAGAGGAGACTCCAGGACTAGGGCAGCCCTGGAGCCTGGCCTTCCCCTGCTCTTCATCGGGAAAGCTGCTTCCCAGCTCTGCTCCCAGGAGAAGAGGGATCTAGACTCCCTACACAGTGCCCCTCTAGTCAGTAGAACTATGTTTTTCTCTCCCACTCAGGAACTTGCTCTGTCTCTCCCTGTTCTACCTCCAGCTGGGAGCATGGAGGGATGGTGTTTCAAGTTATGGTGCCAGGCTAGGTGGACATGTATATTGGTTGTTTAATTGTCAAGGAGTTGTGTCTCTTCTGTTTCCAAAAAAAATGTCAGAGATAGGTTTACAGGCATGATACAAAATTCATCAGTTAGGGGAAAAGCAAAGCAGGGATTGTCTAAACTGGATGGAAGTGACCTGGCTACTTCAAGGTTCTGACCACTCACACTGGGGACTAGCTTGGGTGGTAAGTTTGCTATGAGGAAAAGGGACCCACCTTATATGACTGTTTTTGTTTAACCAAAGGCACAGGTTTATTTGAAAGTATCTGAATTTGTTTTGTCTCATTGAAGGCACCAAGTTTTTTTTGAAAGTATCTTTAAAAAAGAATTGTCTCTTATATAGCAGACAATATTTTCAAGTCCGGTTTTAGACTTGAAACACTAGTCAAACAAGCCTTTCAAGCTGACCCCCTTGAAATGCAGAAGGTGTAAGGGTAAACTGGAAATTCAAGAAAAAATGTCTAAAATCTGAATGAGATAATATGGCTCATTAGCTTTGGGACAATCCTTATCTGACCTAGTTATCCCAAGATAGTCATGAAGAGAAAGGAGAAACATTTCCTGGGTGATGTAGATTTCTTGATACAGATTTGGTGGGTGGTACACATAATAATCATGTTCTTGCCTTTGCTAGAAACTCATCATTCAATTATTCTTTGATTTGTCAACATTTACTGATACAGTGCAGTAGAGCAGAAAAAGCATATACTTTGGTATCACAAGACATGAGATCATCTTACAACAAGGCTAAATCCTAGCCATGATCCAGTATAAGGGAATTAATCTCTCTATACCTCAGTTTCCTCATCTGCTAATGAAGAGAAACATCTTTGATGTTTCAAGGATTAAATGGAATCATGCATGAGCAAAAAGCCAGCAGAATACCTGGAATTTAGTAGATGCTCAATAATTGCCAGATGAATCTTTTTGTAAATAAACATAATTGAAAAGGTGATATCTTCTCTTAAGGAAAGTCAAGTGAAGCCAATGGAGTTCAGAGGAAAGTTCTAGTATAATGATTTTCATTAGTTCACAATACACTTGGTCCTTTGGGGTCTTACTGTAGCTGCCTGTCTCACTGGGGCAAAGAAAAAGGTGATAAGAAGGTATGGAAAGACCCTCTCACCCCTCATCCCTTCCTCGCCTCCCCTGCCTCTCTCCAGCTTTGCTAGTTCCTGGCCTTCACACAAAAGCTCATTGCATTCAGCTCTGTGGTTGCTTTGTACCTGTTGGGTCTGCCCCCATCAAGGGCCCCTTTTTGGCCTTTCTTTATTTCTCTCTCAAAAGACCCCAAGGGGGTCCCAGGGCCCAGTGGCTGGGCTCCCAGGTCGCCTCACAGAGGTGGTGTTGTTCAATAGAAAGGCATGTGGAGTCCCAGTGTGAGAGAGAGGAGGACATTATCAATCACAAGCTGTTAAAAGCCAGGAGAGAGACTGGAGAGCTTGCAAGAGCAGGGAGGACTGAATTGAAGTGGAAGATTTTTTTTTCCCTGTTCCTGTTGTTGTCGTTGTTGAAGGGAGCGTTCTTGGACATCTGCCCAGACACATGCTGAGTTAAAGAAGCAGCAGGATAAATTCTTAAAGAATGAATTAGGAGAGGGGAAGGAGCTGGGGGTGGGGAGGTGTAGTGAAAAGGAACCAAGGAATGATTCCAACCCCCAAACAAAGAGGCCCCTGCAGACCAGACCAGCCCCAGCCTGGCCCTTCTGTGGTTCAAACATTGGTTTGTTTAGCACATAACCCAGGAACACCAAGTCTCCCTAATAGTTGCTTTGGCCCCACAAAGGAGCTGCAGAGGGAAACTAATTTCTCTTACCTTCTTCTTTATGCTCAATGCAGTCTAAGAATACCATGGAAAACCTTCTCTCCCTCACTTCATTGGTGCTTACTGAAGCACCATGGTTCACGATGCAATCAGTGTGGTAGCATAAGCATGGGACTCACTGATGGTGATGACATGTTCTATTTGGTGACAGATGCCTTTTTTTAAGAAAAGAAACTTGTTTTAGAAAAAAAGCTTTCCTGAATTCTATGGTAAGAAATTAGGGAACTTCTAATTAAGGAATCTCCTAGTTATAGTTCCTGAAAAAAAAAAAGAAAACCAAATAAAACCTTGCAACGATGGTGGGGCAGTTGGATGCTAACTATATTTCCCTCCTCACTGGGTTGCAATTGTCCATAGACATGTGGTTAGAGACGTACTTGTGTTTTCCTATTCATTCTTTCTGCTCTGAAACTTCCTAAGAGGAATTGTGTTCATTGTTGCTTTCAGACTAATTGGGCTAGATTTGGAATAGGTCAGTTGTGAGCACTGAGTGGCCAGAGATTCTTCCATGACAGCTCTTTCATTCATTTCTTCATTGCAACATATGTATCCTCACTATTGAATGAATGTCACTGATGGTTTCTTGTGGCCTGGCCCTATGCTAGAGTTTGGAAAGATGCAGGTACATTGGCTTTAGTCCAATAACAGCCAGTAAAACTGTAGATAGTCAGCATTTTCAGCAGAACTTAAACCTTTTTCTTCCCGAGCAAGGAATTTCATGCCACAGAGTAACTGTATAATTTATAGAACCCATGGGGAAACCAAGCATTACATATGGTTAAAATATAGTCTGAGAATAGAGAATAGCAGGAGTTTGGTTTGTACACTCTGAGTGCCACGTTTGTTCATCGTGCTAAGGTTTCAGCAGGCTCCTTTCTGGGCACACATGCTTTCTCTATAGTTCTCCAGGTGGAAAATGGAGAAAAGGAAGAAAAGAGAAATAGCAAAGTAGTATCAGTTCAAACCTAATCATGCTTGGAAACTTTTATCAATGACCACCAATTAAGAAGGATGGGTTTACTGCTGCCCAAAGCTAAAGATTAAAAGACTAACTTTTTAAAACATAAAATGGACTTTATTATGCTTCAAGTAAGTGTATGCACTTCTCAAAGTTGTCTTCTCATGAGACGATGTATTTAACATTGCCCTTGTTCAAAACATGATTGAAATATCCCTTTGTTGTCTTCAAGTCACTCATTTTAAAAAAGGGACCAGCAGTGGTCTCTGATTAATAAAGATGGTTCTTTCCAACAGGGCCCCAGGGATCTTCAGTTAGGAAGTTCTTTTGCACTAAAATGTGGTGGAACAGGTTAACCATGGCCTTGTCACAAAGCAATGAAATCATTAGGATTCAGCATCTTTGAGATGCCACATGTTCTGACTTGGCAGATCTGGCAATGGCTCTTCGACCATCTATCATCATTCAATGTAGTAGATGAAAATTCAGATATTGATGAACTGGTATTTCCTTGAATATGGTGATTTCAGGGACAGCTGAGGAACTGAAATATTTTTTATCCATTCCAATGTTTTAAACCATTTTGGAAATTATTTCTTGAACACTGACTGTTTGTCCTTGTCTATGTAATATGAAGGGTTGGACAGAAAGGGAGTAGATGGAAGGGAGGAGAAATAAGAGAAAAAAAAGAGGAAGCCTTCAATGACTTGTGATTTGCATCTATAGACCCACTGTAGACTAAATCATGTCCTCCGCAAAATTCATATATTGTAGCCCAAACCCCCAATGTAATTGTGTTAGGAGTAAAGAAGTAATCGAAATTAAATAACATTATAAAGGTGGAGCCCTGACCCAAAATAATGCCCTTATAAGAAGAGACATCAGGGAGTTCACTTGCTCTATCTCTACCTTGTAAGGACACAACCAGAAGGCAGCTGTCTGGAAGCCAGAAAGAGAACCCTCACCAGAAACTGAGCCCTGCTATAATCATGATTTGGGGTCTCTAGAGCAGTTAGAAAATAATTTTCTGTTGTTTCAGTCTCCAGTCTATGATATTTTGTTATGGTGGCCCACACTAACTAAGACAAGACCTTTTTTCCAGTTACATCTACAAGATAAGTGGAAAACAGTGAAAGTTTCTTTCCCAGCCCTCTAAGAAGGTCAATCTCCATTTAATGGTGAGGTTGGGACTCAGTGAAGTGAAATAATTTCTACCACAAAGCCTATTTGTATCCATTTTGGATTTCTGAGTCTCTAAACAAGACTTTAAAATGTTACTGTAAACTTGGTTGCCAGTGCAATTTACCATTTCTCAGGATTGCAAACTCAGTACATCTTACATGTTACCTATTCACTCTATTGCATTGGTGCCTGTTAATGATTTTTTTGGCCAAGTATAATTGTATTGATCAGACTGAATTCTGCTGAATAAAATTGATCGAAACTGAGTTTATTTAAATTTGTTAAGTCACCTGGACAACTGAAAATATTTGAACTTTAAGAAAAAAATACTTAGGAGGAACAAAAGTTAGTAAGGTGAAATCCTGAGATTAGTCACATCCCAGTTTTCATCTTTCTTTCTTTTTCTTTTTTTTGTGTTGGAGTCTCACTCTGTCGCCCAGACTGGAGTGCAGTGGCCACTCCCGGCCACCGCAGCCTCGACCTGCTGGGCTCCAGTGATCCTTCCGCCTCAGCCTTCCAAGTAACCAGAATTACAGGCATGTGCTACCACGCCCGGCTGATTTTTTGATTTATTGTAGACATGAGGTCTCGCCTGCCCAGGCGGGTCTCGAACCCGCGGGCTCAGGCAATCCTCTCACCTCAGCCTCCCAAAGGTGCGGGATTACACGCTGAGCCACTGAGCCCAGCTTCATCTTTCTGAAAGAAGACTTCCCTCACAGATTTCTGTGTTGGCAACATGCCGTTTCTAATCTCAGGTCACCCCTAGGCACCTACTGTGTGTCTGCTGTTGATTGTGTTTTGAAAAATGTGGGTAAGTAGCCTTGTAGTGGAAAGTAGTAGTTTGGGGACAAATGAAGTTCTAAATATCAAATCAGGCTGTTTCTATAAGAAAGGAGTAAAGTGGTCAGTTGACTGAGTCTTTGTCTTTAATCCCTTTGACCTGACAGTTCCACTTGAGTATATGCTCAAGGCCCAACTATTATCAAAGCTGGTTCTGCATGTCTCAGATTCCTGCACATATCCAAATTTTTTGCCATTACCTATCCCTTCTTGCCAAGGGGAAAGTAAAACTTGATGAACCCTAAATAACTTAATGTGAATTGGTATAAACTATTATCCTCCAGTTACTTTTCTCATAAAGAAGAGAGCATACCATGATATAATGCAGTACTTCCCAAGTGACTTACACAGGGGTACTCATTCCTCTGTATGTTAGTAGACATTAAGTTTAGGGGGGGAAATAATTGAGTTCTTTATGGTAGAACTTATTGGAAGTCTTTATTACAGTTTTGTAGTCTACCTTGTGTATCTACACATGGAAGAGGGGTGGAGTTTATATAATCCAGCTATCATTTCCCAAATGGATTTGCCCATGGGAAACTTATTTTGGCCCAAGTTTATGAAGAACCAGATTTATACTCAGCACATCCTCTTTGGGAAGTGCTACTGCAGTTTTAAAAGTGAATGCTTATGCCAAGGAGTAACTTTATGTTGGTAGTGTTTTATGCAGCCATACAATCTGAAGACTGGCTTAGGTGATCTCAAAGACTCTTTCTAGATTGTACCTTTATACATCTTTTATTATAAAATCTTAGATTTCTCCCTAAGGGGAGAATTTTAGACTCAGGGAAGATGTTTAGGGGGAGATGTTTGGAGTATCTCCAACCACACTGATGAGTTCCCCCCTCCTTTTTCCCATATAAAGGGTGTTTCTGCTTATTAGCTTGTGCAGTGCAAACTTTAGGGATTTGATCAGATGGAAGCTGGGTGGGACAGGCCTCAGAGAGCAGAGTTTCTAGGGATACTATTCTGCCTCCCTTGCCAGAATACAATTTTATTCTCATCCTCTGTAAATAGTGAATACAGGAAAACTACACACACATTTTAAAACTTACTATTATAAGAAGACTGAAGGTTACTGTGTACTATTGGAAGGAGGGGAGGGGAAGAAACCCTATACATTGAGAATTTGAATTGCTTCCAAAAGTCTGGATTCACAAAACAGTACATTGTGTTTTCCCCAGTTTGAAGTGTTTCCCTGGTTTCATGGCTTTCTTGTAGAGAGAGTGTATCACTTCACAAGGCATGGGAGGAAGGGGAATATGTATCGTTTGGAGAAACTTAAATTCAATTTTCTGCTCAGTGACTCTCCAGAGTGCTTATTCTGTAAGGTCTTGTATATAGTTGTCTTTTCTTTTCTTTTTTTTTTTATTCCCAGCATCCCCTCTCTCTTTTTTTTCATATATATATAAACAAGCCCAGGCGTACATTTTTTGAATCCAGCAGAAGCCTGTTTGTGTACATTGCCAATGATGAGCTGTTCTTATCTTGGCCTCAACTGATGTGGAATAGCGTAGAGTGGAGATGGAGCTTGGTTGGACTTGTTTTCATGATCATTTTAGACATCATATTTCCCCAGGGATTCCCATAGCACCTCTAACCTATATGAACAAAGACATGTGGTCAAGGCGTGCTATAGGTCAAAAGTTTCAGAACTTCCCTTCCAAAGGCCCAGCTCTTCCATGAAGCTTATTGTAATTCTTGCAAACTTCTCTTGCCTCTTCTTCCTTTGGGTACCATTATGCCTCTCAATGATTTTACCTAATTACAAAATGTAATTACATAATTATTCAGATTACTCGTGATGTTCAAATGCAACTAACTCTGAACAACATGGGTTATTGAAAATATACTACCTTTATGTCCAGACTTGAACTCTTACTAACTGGGTGAACTTGGGCAATTAGTTAATAGTCAAAAGACTCATAATCCTCATTTATAATTTAAAACAATTGTGCCTAGCTTGTCAGGTTATGGAAAGGATTAAGTGTGTTAATGTAAGGTCAATTCTTTTAATTTCTGGCACCATATATAATTCCATAGTCGAAAGCTATTGTTATCATTGGTTTAAGGTTACACAGGCATATAGATTTCCTGAATTAAAATTAATAATATTCAGATGATCATGACACTGACTATAACAGATTTTAAAATAAATACTCTCCCCCCTCCCACCTGCCATCTTCCTTCCCATCCACTTGCTGTATGTTCTGCCTGAGCGTGTCCTTGACTTTGTGTGGGACTGAGTTGCATTTATTCCACTGAATTTTCACCTCTGTTGTCAAGGACCATGGCTCACACTTTTAGTATTCCCCTAGTGGAGTGATAAGCACAAAATTGGTATTCAGCAAGCATTTGTTGATTACTAAATAGATTGATTTTTAAAATGCCAAGAATGAAAAGCAACAGGCCTCCCTCTGCTCTGAAGAACAGGTGGTCTTTAAGGCACAGTGCACAGGAGTGAGCCCTTCTTTAATATTCCTTATTGACAGACACGTTCGGTGAGGCTCAACATCATTTACAGATTTGAAAAGGACCTGGATTCCAGCACAGGCAAACCCCAAGCCACTCTGGTGCTCGTTTAACCTCAGTGAGTGGAAGGATCATTTGGGGAGATGAAATTTTGCAGCATATGCATTCCCAGGCCAGGCCTGGGACTGCCTCCAGAAGTTCTGGCTCTGGAGATCTGAAGGGGCCCGGAATCAGCATATTTAATAAGTGCTCAAGGGATCCTCATTCCCTCTTCAGCCCTTTCCTTGGTAAGGCTGAGCTTATTCAGAATCCCAGGATACAAACTAGTCATGACAGAACTAGACTTCAGAGGCTATTTTTTTGTTTAGAATCAAGATATTTGCTAGGTACAGCCAATGTCCCCAGACTCAGCATCCTTTGGGTGCCCCTCCTTGGCCTCCTGCTTCTTGCCCTGCCCCTGTGAGGCAAGGCTGATGTGCTGCCAGGGGCCTGTCAGGGCAGCCCTGTGTGGTTTCTCAGTCCCTGGGCCCTGCTGGCCTCTGAATAAAAAATAGTTGTCTGCCCATGTCCTGCTTTATTCAAGCTAGTCACATAAATGCATGTTGTTCTGCACGCCAGGTTTCGGATCTCCCAGTCCTCTGACTCCCGAAATACTTCATATTTGGTTTCTAATCACATTGGACAAACATCTGCAGCAGGCCAGGGCTGCCCCTCAGAGCACGGTCTCACTCCAGACCCATCACAGCTGGTCAAAGACCTGCTATGGTGCCACTGATTGTGTGTTACTGTGGGCAGAGGGGGTGGATGGGAAGGCTGTGCTTCGATTAGGAAACCAGGGCACTGGGAAGTACATGTAAGAGTCCACAATCTGGGCACAATGGAAGCCAAGGATCTAGGTAGCTCTTATACCTTTCCATCGCCAGGGAGTTTGATAGAAATACAAAGTCTTAAGCCTCAACCTAGATCTTCTGACTCAGTCTGCAGGTGGGGCTCAGCTCTCCAGGTGCTCTGGATTCACATCCAAGTTGGAGAATTTTTGCTCTTAGAGTGCTGGAAGTTAAACAGCAGTTGCATTGGGGCTGGAAACATCTTTCTGGAGAAAGGGAAGCCAGCAGAGGTTAGTTTTCCTCCAGTGTTCTGAGAAATAGCAACCTGGTGGTTTGCTGTGGCCAGAGGCCTGGGAGAATGAGAAAGGTCTCTGGGAGAGAGGAATGTTGGAAGACAGGGAAGTACAGGTGTGGGTACCAAAGCCAGGTCTGTCCCTTGACCTTCCTATATCACAAGAGCCTGGAAACTTTATGGGGCGTGGCAGGAGAATAGAACAGAGTATTAATTAGAGCCCAGAATACAATGGTCAAGTCAGAGAGGAATGTCTGCAAGGGGAGGGCCAGAACTGTGCCCAGTGGCTTCTGCCCACAAAGCAGATGGGCAAAGATGGGTCCCTCACCTTCAATTTGGAGAACACAGTCTGCAAAGACTGCATCTCCTGAGTTGGAAATGGTCAGTTTTTTTTTTTACCACAAGCTCACCTGTCTCTTAGGTTTTCATGCAATCATGATTCTAGTAAGAAAAAGGAGAAGATAAAGGCTCTTTCAGATGACAAGAGGAGCCTTTGATTCTGCCTCTACAATCTATGGTCTTTTGTTAAACAAATAACTGTTATGAAAGGTGAGGCCTGCAAGGCACAGTATGAAAGCAAACAGATCATTCTGCTTGAGAAATAATGGAACATGTTGGTGTAGGTGTGAGCAGAGTAGAAAGCTGAAAGAAAGGGCTGTAGAAGGGGAAGATCTTGATTTTGATCAAGATAAAAAATCAACAATAAGAGCACAAGACCGAACTTCAAGTATATGTAGAAACTTGGGGCAGACATCAGACTCTCACTTAATGGGGGGTGGTAAGTGTGAATTCATCATATACAGAGCCGCAAGAATGACTCAGCTGAACTGGGGGCTACCTTCAGTTGTACTTTACACATAGAAGCTTCCAGAGTACTGTGGCCGCATTTACTGACTTCATTCCTCAGCAAGAAAGTGTCCCTAGGCTTTGCATGGAGAGAGTTCTAATAAAGTCCTCCTTTGTGGGAATGACAATACAGTAAAAAATTCAGGATGCATCACGTGGGAATATACAGTTAGTTGCTAAGTAAGTACAAACCAGACTGCAGAGTAGATAATAACGTGAGATATGTCAACTCAGAACTGTGAGTTCAAAGGAGGAATTCTTTAGTGTTTTCCAGAGCAGAAAGGGTGTGAGTGGATGGGATGAGGGTGGTTGGTCCCAGCAATGACTTGGGACCCCCAGAAGTTATAGAAGAGTCACAGGGGTGGAGAGGAAGGGGTTAATCAGTTGCTCTCCAAAGTCCTCAGTCAGCAGGGACCAGTTACTGTAATAACGAATCCATCAAATAATAACTGTACGCTCATCAAATGCCAGGAGTTGTGGCAAGGACTAGGGATTCAGAGGTGAATTAAAACAGAACAACTTGCTCTGGAGGAGTTGTATAGAAAGTAGGTATGATGTGATCTAGGATACAACTGGATGCCTTGCCCAGCACAGGCCCCCATGGATACAGCAGAGACCAGAAGGGAAATGACCTGAATCAAAAGGAGGGAGGGAGGAGTGAAGGCATGCAGTCATAGGTACTTGGACACAAGAACCATTTTCTAAGCAGAAGAAGGAGGAAAGTGCATGGGCTGGCTTACTGAGTATGAGTGAGAATGGCAGCAGACCAAGCTGGGGTAGGGGGCAGCCTGTATCAGAGCAGACGGACTTTCTAGGATCTTCTAGGAAAGCTTGGGTTTTACAGAACAGCTGGAGGGAGCCATTGCATATTAAGGAGGGAGGGAGGCAATGAAAGTTGATTTTAGGAAAGTCACTAGGTTGGGAGAAGGGTTAGGCCACTGTCAGAGATGTAGCCCCTGAGGCTCAGGACAGCTCTCCTGGGACATACTCCCTACAGAGGGAGGATTTACAACCCTTGCATATCAGTGGGGCCCCTGAATGAGGTACATTTTGTAAAGGCCAACCCACTAATCCAGTCCTGTAGAGCTTGTGAGGGAGGCAAAGTTTTATGCTAGATGGCCTCTGCCATTGAGTCCTCTCTGTTCCCTCTCTCAGCTTTTTTCCACTGCCTGTGCTGGTCTTGGAAACTTCCCACTCAAAAACCAATCCCATCCAATTAAGTTTTAAGCAAAAATTAGCAAAGAAAAATACGGGACTTCCACAAATACTTTTTTGATCTTAAGAATATTTTTTCCAAAGTATGGATGGTGTATCTGAAATGCAAATGTTACTGATTGTCCAGTATTTTATCTGGCAACCCTACATTCACTACATCAGGTAATCTCATTTGAGATTTTAGAGGTCTACCCCATCTAACTGCTCCACATCCCTTTACATAGGAAGGTTGCTCAGGCTCCTGAAGGTCAAGTGGTTTATTGGGAAAGTTTACACAGCCAAGCTGGAGTGAAGTTGTGACTTTCAGACCGATGCAGTGTCCACTTGGCAACCTGGTCTCCTTGCCTCGGAATGAATTTGTTAAATGTGGCAGCCTTCCAAGAAGTATCTGCATTTCTAAGAGAAGGCATGAGGGCAAAAACTCTTAGAGTTAGAATTGTCTAGGAATGCAAGTCCAAGACCTGTTCAAGTGGGAAGGCATTGCATCCTGGAGTCTTCCTGGATTTGAGCAAAGTCCTCTTCTGGCAGTCAAGGCAGCTAATGTGTCTTCTGACCCAACAAATACTCACCTGAAGTCTTTGGCCATGGACAATAGTCCTGTCCGTTGCAACGGCACTTTGTACTTTTCAGAGCACATTCAGAAACATAATTTTCTTAATTTTGATAAGATCTTTTAACTGTAAATGACATTTGCATATTTTACATGTTTTCAGTTTAGTTTCTGTCACCAAACAAAGCAAGAAAGTTTCCACAAATACTGAATTGCGTATCAGCTTTTTGTACATACACTGAAATCAAGTTTCCTTCTTTTCCTTACTTGCCCTGTCGCCTCTATATATTGAGGATGCCGTGCCTTTTCCTCAGTTGGGCTCTGTCTAGCACATATCTGTTCCAGCATGACTGCTGGCCAAGAAAGGACATTGGGATGTGAAAACCACAGAATAGAAGAATTGCAAGTTCCCTTGGGTACAGCCAGGCCATGCTGGCACCAGAGCTCCGAACTACAGTCTGAGGCTTCTCCATCTTATTCTTTACTTGGAATTTTTAGTTCCTTTTCTTCCCTTGTCTAGAACAATGCTCACAAGACTCTTGAACACCATGACTTACCCGCTTTTCCAGGCTATTCCTTTGTCATGGTTTTTGTTGCTTTTCTATACTAGTCTGAGAATTTCTAGGCTAACACAGGCATGTGATTGTCTCCTTGGCAGCTGAGAAAAAGACAGCCAGAGTGAGGAACTTACCAAGGGCCGGGGAAGTACGGGACAGCTGTCTGTCTTCAGTTCCTCCAGCTCCTGCCCCAGTTTGGTTCTGCTGTGATCTGTTCTTAGCAGCTCCTCTGGTCACATTCCAGCCTGTGAGGGCCAAGGACTTCTTGCTATATTTCTATTTAAGCCACTGCAATTTTTAGGCTCTGTCGCTTATGTCCCTCTGTTGTGTGTATGTGTGACTGCATGTGGCCATGAGTTTCTTGCCATCCATTTGCATTTATTCTTTAAAGAACCTTCCCATGTTAATTTTTTGAGTTGTTTGTCCTCTCCAGCCCCCCAAGAAGGCTTGCTACAGGGCAGGAGGGGTCCACTCCACAGACCAAGGACTCTGTTTGATGTCTCAGGAAACCAGCAGTGCTGGCAGTCATCAGGAAAGAGCCAAGGACTTAGGTCCCTGTACAATCTGGGCAGTCTTTGATATACATTCCTTTCTTCAACTACCACTGACTCTACAGAGAAAGTAGCAAGTGTGAAGCAAGCACTGAGCAAGAGTGCTTCATTCTGTCAGGAAGAGAGTCAGTTAGGCTTCCTGGAGGAGGCTGATCTTTGTCCCTGTGCCAAAACTCCTGGTAAATTATCAGCATTATGATTTCATCCATAGCAAGTTCTTTTCTTTCCAAATCATCTGTTAAAATACATTCCTTTTATTTGATGATGGATATGGGATATTGTGCATTCTAGTCCTGCAGAAACTAAGAGGATGTGTCTTTATACAAAGTCATCTCATAAATGCTTCCTAGTCGGGGTAGATGTGGTGGAGGGAGAGGCGTGACTTCAGCATACAGGCAAGTGCAAGTGTTTTGCCTCAGCCTCAGAGGTAATGTGGTCTGTTTGCTACAGGCAGGAGCTCCAGGGACAGATGAATCCCTAAAGCCAGCATGGCAGCTGCCCGGATCTTCCTGACTCAGGTCTTCAGCTTCCTTTCCTGATTTCTTGGAAGGTGTTGTAAGCCCTGCATCTTCTGTCCTATCAGCATCAATTCTAAGACGTAGATTATAAATGAAGTGATGTTTTGATGATCTGCCATTTCAGATTATCTGCCCTACAGTCATTGGGGTGAACAGAGGCACATGCAAACTCCCTTCTTTCTCGAGGCTCACCTAGAGCAGTTAAGCTGAGTTGCCCACCATTCACTTGGATAGGGGTGGAGGGCCAGGTTTTCCACTGTCTCAAGACTCCTTCCCGCTCTTGTGGGATGCTTGGTGAACTCTCCTTCCTCCCTTCTGTTGAGAAGATTATTCTCGTCTCAGGGAGTCTTCTAAGTCCCTCAGTCAAGAGTAACCCATGCCCGGCTCTGTCCTGTAGCTTCCATGGTCAACCTTTAAATTTCATGAGCCACATTTGACACCAGCTGTATTCAGTTTAGTATTTTATTATCTACCTTATATTACCCATCACATATTTCTGTGTATGGATCTCTCACCACTTATTAAATCCTTTTGTGCTGACATTTGGTACCAAGCTCCACTCGCTCCTGACACTGTGCGATGTCCTCTCTTGATATAAGTGGTAAACTTCAATATAGGACAAACCAGTAGAAAATTCTACCCTTTTTTTCTGATCCTTTAGCTCAGCCTGTATTTTTGCTCATAACAGAATGAAAGGGAGTCTGGGCACCTTAAAGTGGCCCTAGGAGCATCTGAACCCCTGCTGCAGTTGTGCATGGGTGAGTGGCCAAAGCCAGGCAGCCCTTGAAATGTGAGGGGGACATATGCTTATGACAGGTGTACTTTCTTCAAGGCATCCCTCAGTCAGGTGATTTACTCCAGAACCTGGCTCATTGCTGCCCTGAGCAGAGGACTCTAGCCCTGGTTCATCTTTCCTCTAGTCAGTGGTATTTGAGGTGGGCTGGATAAAAACTGTCTTCACAGCCCCTTCCTGAATGCAAATGTACAAATCAACCCTGTTAACAACTCCTGTTCTAGATCTCATTGCTTGCTCCTTTGGAAGATGGGCACAGCCAGGCAGACTCCCCCCTTCCCCATGCCACACCTTAATAACATAATGCCTGGAGCTGACAGTTGTTGTGGCATGCAGGAGTCACGCAGAGACAGATGTGATGAAGATGAACTGATCCCATTTTTAAGAGAATGAAATAAGCTCTTTAAAACTAATAATCAGGCTCTCTCTCGCTGGCTGATACACACTCAACTGTCGGTTTGAAGGATGAGACCCTGATGTGACTTCTCAGCAATGAATGATTCTCTTAATATCTAAAAAAAAAATCCTTCTCATTGCTTCTTTCCAAAGAATTAAGTATTACAGAACAGACAGATGAGAGATCTGGAAAGGGCTTGGAGAGCCTGAAATTCTCACCTGGTAGCATCTTAAATAGTTAAGGTGTGTGGTTGAACCACATGGTGGAGACCAGGGTGAAGAAGCCACCAAGGAGGTAGCAGACATGCTTCCAAACCAGAAAGGCTAATCCCTGCTCTCTACTTCTATCAGCCCCAAAGGATGGGGCTGCCAGTCAGCCCACACTTGCTCTGTGTGTGTCTCCTGACCTCTAAGCTATTGTTATAGCCGACACGGGCACCGTGGGATGTGACCTGCTATATGAATCTTCCTTTCTTTTGGAAGCCCAGTCCTATTTGTGCAGAACAAGCTACCAGTACCAGGATTGCTATAAGGCCAAGGCAGATGTGCAGTATGTGGGTGTCCAGACTGTCTGAGGCTATAACAAGAGGTGGAGGACTAAAGAGGGGCATCCAGATCAGGGAGGATGTGAGACGGAAGGTGGATGTGATAAGTGTTCCTTCCAGGATGGCTTTCAAGAAACACTTGTTGGATGGATGGATTCATGAAGGAGGATTCAGACTTGGTGCTTGCTAGATCCCCAGGAATGGCATCAAAGGGTGTATGTAAACCTCCTTTGGAAAATCAAGTGGAGAATGCTCATAATGACATGTGACTTTTGATAGCAGTGGAGCAGGAGTGTGTGACAAGGAGGCTGCTCTAACTGGGGACAAACTGTCTCCTTGTTCCACACTGCTTTGTATTTTATTGTACATTTATATTTAGTGTTTACTTATTCCTCGGTGGAGACTTGTACTGGTAGTGGAATGCTCTCCCTGAGTGTCCATGATTCAAGGACACAGCACCTTGCACCCTGACATACACACGTCTCCTTATGAGGTTTTTGACCTCTCTTGCCTCATTACTCCATTGGACAAGGTCAGTATGGTAGATGTATAATTTCCATTTTTACAGCTGTGAGACTAAAGTCAGAGACATGAACAGACTTGTTGAGCTTCTCACAACCAATGAACAATGTGTCTTTGGGCTCAACTTCCAGTGTGTTACCTAACAGCACAGCCACTCTTGCTAGATCATAGCAGTGACATATACTGTCTCCACAAGGGCCCATGCTTGGTGGCACTCCTGTTTTGCAAAAGGACTCTGCTAAGCTAATCATGGTCCATTTCGATCTCTCTCATGCAGGGGGGTAAGGGAGTTGTTCAATGCCAGTTATCCTCAGATGTGGGGTGTTTTCTACTACCTACAATGTGTCCTTATTGCAAGGACACTTTACATCTTGAAGTACACCTCTTTGTCTGGGGCCAGGTTTTACCAGCTGGAGTAAAGAAATTGTCCTTGGCTCTCTGGACAGTGTCCAAGCATCTGGGGTCAAAAGCAAGAGAAGGTAATGAAGAAATAGCCCAACTCTTACGTTTTCAGTTCCCAGAGCTGCCAAGGATTTTGCAAAATTATAAAAAGTATTTTAGAACATAAAATCTATCTAGTGCATTGAATCCTGGCTGTATAGGTGGAGAGCCCTGTAAAAAATGTTGGCTGGACATGGTGGCTCTCACTAGTAATCCCAGCACTTTGGAATGCCAAGGTGAGAGGATTGCCTGAGCATATGGGTTTGAGATCAGTCTAGGCAACATGGTGAGACCTCATTGCTACAATAAATTTTTTAAAAAATTTACTGGGCATGGTGGTATACACCTGTAGTTCCAGCTACTAGGAAGGCTGAAGTGGAAGGATCACCTGAGCCCAGCAGGTCAAGGCTGTGGTGGCCATGTGTGTGCCACTGCACTCCAGCCAGGGCAACAGAGTGAGATTTCGACTCAAAAAAAAAAAAAAAAAAAGAGCTAATGGTAGGGCCTCCCTGTGCCCAGAAACTCAGTTTCAATTGTTCTGGAATAGGTCCCAAGCATTAAATGCTTTTAACCAGCTTCCAAGTGATTCTGATAGGTGACTAGGGATTGGACCCTGTGATTTGTCCATCACTGATATAAAAATAAGAAAACCAGCCGGGCTCGGTGGCTCAGCCTGTAATCCCAGCGCTTTGGGAGGCTGAGGTAAATGGATTAAGTGAGCCCGCGGGTTCGAGACCCTCCTGGGCAACTTGGCGAGACCTCATCTCTACAATAAGTCAAAAATTAGCCGGGTGTGGTAGCGAGTGCCTGTAGTTCCAGCTACTTGGAAGGCTGAGGCAGAAGGATTGCCGGAGCCCAGCAGGTGGAAGCTGCGGTGGCCGGGAGCGTGCCACTGCATTCCAGTCTGGGTGACAGAGTGAGACTCCAACTCAAAAAATAAAAAAGAAAAAAAAAAAAAACGAAAAAGAAAACCCATACCTAGAGGGTTTTAACTAATTGTCCCATATTAGCTATCCTGGCAGCATTGAGATAACCCCCAAATTTAGTAGCTTAAAATGATAAATATTCATGACCCCTCAGATGTTCTACAGATCAAAAGCAGGAGAAGGGAATGAAGAATCTTGGGTCACCCTTGTTGGGTCTGCCTGGCTGCAGTCCCATGAGGTTGCAGTCAAGAAAGATGTCAGCCATGGCTGTGGTCATCTGATGGCTTGATGAGTCTGTTGAGTTTCTTTTGGGGTAACTCATTCACACACAGGCAAGTTAGTGCTGACTCTGGGTAGGAGGCCTCAGTTCTTCATCACATGGACCTGCCCACAGGGCTGTTTGAGTTATTATAACACAGTGGCTGGCTTTTCATAGAGCGAGTGATACAACACAAGTGGCGTTGTCACTGCCACAATACCTTTAGGACCTAGTCTTGAAAACCACACACTTCACGTCTGCCTCAATCTGTTTACCAGAATGAGTCACTACAGCCAGCTAGATCTGGATCTGGCTCCACTTTTAAGGGGAGCACCAAAGAATGTGTGAACTTATATTAAAACCACCCATGGCCAAGTCATGTCACTCCATTTAGTGCTCAAGCTGCAAATCTCTCGACGGCTAGTCCAATGTCCTGTCAACTAGTCTCATCATTAATTGATTTATTCTAAATAAGGAAATCCCCATCAAATATTTAAGATCCCATCCATTACCTCCTTCCTATGCTTGGACTGGTTTCTCAGCATCCAGCGAAGGGCCCCTTGTCCGTCAGGATGTGACCTTCCCATACCTTGCGTGATCCACTCTGACTCTCCGCCTCTTTTCACCTACCAGCATTCTCCGAAGGATCGGATTACCTTGCCAGTGGAAATATATGAGCTCCCTGTGTGATATACCATAACTGTAACAGCACATCATATAATTTTCCCCGAAGGCTTGTTGCAGCCGACGTCGAGTCATTTGTATTTATGACAGCTCAGGCGTGATTTAGTGCGACCTCACTTTGATAAAAGCCATTTAAAGCTCATAAATATGGGTGACACGCTGCCTCCCTGGCCAGGGTTTTTAAGGAGAGACTGAGATCTGAATTGCCACTCAACTTTCATTGTTCAGGAAAGAGAAGAGGGTAGGAAAGAACAAGGAAGTAGGAACAGCAAAGGAAAAGAGCATCCCAGAGGGCCTGGGAATGACAGAGGGGGAAATGAAGAACTTTGCAGGTGGCCACTCTAACTAAGGGCTCATCTCAGGCTCTGCTCATCTTTGGCCCATCCCCCCAGAGGGCTGGGATCTGTAAAGGGCACAAGCTGATGGGGGGAGAAGGATGCTGGCAAAGCACACAGGAGTGAATAGGTCACCAGGCTTTATGAGACATTTACGTCCTCTCTTAAAAGCATTGTTAAATCACAACCAAATTACAGTAAATTGTCGATTTTTATTGAAACAGGAAAGCCCCATAGCTTCATTCCTCACAGCACTGCTCTCTAGGGGCAGTTTTACTACAAGGTGGAGCAGCCTGGCTATAGAATCTGAAGGATAGCAACCTAGGACCTGACCCGTACATTGTTTCACAGTAACCCACAGAGCACCTGAAATTCTGTCATTATGAGGCAACTGCTTTTGGTCGGGAGACCTACATAAGCTACAAGTTCCTGAAAGAACATTCTCTCCAGCATCCTGATTGATGCATGGATTGTAGGGGTTAGACCTACGGGTGGTAGAGATAAGGAGGGTGTGGAAGGAAACCGAGAGGAGAGACCACAGAATTCTGCAATTCCATGGGTGGACTTTGGTCTGACTACAAATGCTTATTGGTTACCCACAAGTCCCATTTGAATAAAGGAATTGTCACATAGCCCCTGACTCCTCATGTGGATTCCTGCTAGCTGTTCAGTCATGACCTCTGTGCTGGTGAATACCCTAGAGGCCTCCCAAGGCTGCCCCTTCATTCTACCCACGAGGAAACCAGAACCAGCCAGCTGGTAGACCATAAAGACTGACAGCAACCAGGTTACTCAGCCCAAGCCACTTCCTCACCTGTGGGAGGCCTGGTGAGCTAGACTTTCTGAAGCTGCTTTGCTTCTTTATTCACAAGTCTGCATCTGAGGCATTTGGGATGGAGTAGGTGAGAGAACATCTGACAAGTCAGCCACACCACAGGAGTGATGGAAGACACTCTGGTGCCATCTTGTGCAGAGGCTTCACACTGGGCTAGCGGGCACATCCATCCCACAGATGTCTATTTTTTGACCCACTCAGTGTTTTACCAAAATGTGCCAACATTTGGAAGTAAGGGGACTTCTCACACACAGACAAGTGCAGACATGCATACACCACGCCTGAGATAGAGTTTTGGTTTCTGGCTACTGTTGACTGGAGGAGTTCCCTAAGGCCCCAGGTGACCCACAGCCCTCACAGGACTTGTCTGAATTTGCAGCTTCTCTCATTTTGCAAATGAGAAGGCTTCATCTCTGAGGAAGGAAGTGCTCCCCCAAGGATGCACCTGTGAGGTTCATGGCTGACAGGGCCCAAGGCAGGGTTCTCCTGATGCCCATCTCTCAAGGTCCTGCCTGACCGCCCTGCCCAACCCAGACCTGCCTGGATTCTCAGAGTCCACACTGCTCCCAGGTGGCTCCTTGTGTGTCACATGCCTCTCCAGCCAGAGGGAATCCCCATCAAGGGGGGCCTCATAGAAGCGGCAGATAATGAAGCTTCCAGGAGCAGGAAAGGGGATTCACTGACTGGCATTGCCACACTTCCCATGAGACAGGTGTTCAGCGGTGCATGCATCTACACTGACTGCTCTCCCTAAACCCAGGCCCAAGCCCACACAGTCTTTCAAGCATCTTCATAGAGTGCCCCACAGCAGACAGAGAGAGAATGCTGTTTTCCACACACAAAGTCTCCCTGTAGGACCTGTTGACATCCCAACAAGTTTTATAAATCTTGTCTTTGATCCAGACTTTTATTTATCTTTTCTCCCCCAAAGGCTCAATTTTCACTCCTGTTATGATTCTATATGTGTATGTGTTGGGGGAGAGGGTGAGAGTGTCTATTTTTTTTCTTTTAATACACTTATTTAGGATAAGGCAACTTATTTTCTCTCTCAAATAAATTGGTTGTTAATTAAAACTTTTTGATGTTGTGCAAAAAGAGGGCATATTTGATACCAGCAGCTGTGTGCTGTTTGATTTGTAGTGTGTCTAAATGCTGTCAGGAATATCAGCCCCTGCCCCCAAACGGCTTCCCCTGCTCTTCTGTCTGTCCTCCCTGACTCTCTCATTCCCTCCCTCCCCTCCTTCTCTCTCCATCTGTATCTCTTCCTCTCTCTCTCTTTCTCTCTGTCTCTGACTGCCCCCTCTGCCTCTGTCTTCCTGTCTGTCTCTTTTCCCCTCTCTCTCTGTCTCTGTCTCTGTTTTTGTTCTGTCTGTCTCACTCTGTCTGTCTCTCTCTCTGTCTCTTCTTTCTGTCTGTCTCTGTTTCTGTCTGTTCCTGTCTGTATCTCTCTCTCTATCTCTCTCTCACACACACACATCACAAACTAGTAAGACTCTCCTGCACTGCTCTGACTTCAGTGAGAGACACCTCCTCCTGCTTTTCACCTTCTCATGTGAGGTCTGTGCTTCAGGGCCCATGTGTGGAAGTGTGTGGAATCTGTCTGTGAGAGGAAGGGTAAGGCCGAAGCTAAGAGAAGTTCTGCAGCTTGCTCAGAGGGGCACAGTTAACAAGGCCAGAGCTGGGATTTGCAGCCAGGTTGGCCTGCTTCAGAGTCCTCCACCCATCATGCTGGGGAGAGGGAGAACACAGCTTTGCCCCGTAGGCTTTCACCAGCCAGCTGGAGGGGCAGGCTCAGAACGCACGTCGGGTGGACAGGCCAGCAGGCGGCATATGCCACACGCATCCATCAGGACTCTCAGCAATGGAAGCTTCCAGGTTCAGGAGAGGAGACTGTCAGAAGGACTTTCTGTCCAGGGAGACTTTTTGAGACATACACAAGCTTCCTGCACCAGGCAGCGAGGAGAGCTGAGGCTGGGAGACAGAGCCTGGGAAAAGTTTCCCTTCACACATGGTGTGATGTTCACACCCAGGCCTGTGGCTTGGAGAGGGATTGGCTTCGTGGAGAGGAGGATCTTGAAAGGAGTCAGTGACAGACAAGGTGCGCTAATGCGAGGGAGAGTTTTTTTTGAGTGGCACAGAAGAGTTACATCTGGCTATCTTCTTTCCCAATGGAAACTGTCAGAGGGTTCTCTTGTGGTGATCAGAGAAGAGAAATGGTCCCATTTCCTTTAAAACTCAGAACAGACAAGGCTTCGTCAGATGTGGTTATTGGGCAGGATGGTGATGCTTCTCCCTGAGCTGGTTTCCACGCACACAGCTGAGTGGCCTTCCTGAACCCTGAGTCTTCCCTGAGGAAATCTCCAGGAGTCTCTGGAGCCACCAATCCCCTTTCATACTCCAGAATTGGAGGCTATTTATGTACACAAGGATCTTTCCAGGAAGTAGGAGTCTGCGCACTTCATCTCATTAACCTCCATGAACCAGGGAGCTGCACTCCTACTCAAAGTGCCAAGATGGTTTGCTTGATGTCCTTCCACACTCAGTGTCTGGCCTCTGGGGGATTCATTTCACTGTTGGTTTGCACAGTGCATTGAATTTGGAGGAAGAAGACTACCACCGGGGATCTCCATAGCTCTAGATCCTCATTGAGCTGGCCCATTTCCCAGCAGCCAGCGCTGCTACAGTATGGCATTCTCTGTCCACAGTTTGCTGCCATTCCGTGGGCAGCCTGTTTACTCTTCTGTCCAGGGGCTCATTCAGACCCCCAACCATTTTTCCAGGGAGCCCAGCTCTCATTATTACCACGAATTCTTCACTCCAAAGGGAAACTGCTGGGGGAAGGTGGGAAGGACTAAACAGAGCAATTCTATGGAGATTATCAGGCTGCAAGGCCTGTCCTTGGAAGCAGTACCTCTTGCCAGAGTCCATGAGAACAGGGCGTCTGGTTTTGTGCAAAGCTGCATCTAATTTTTTGGCTTTCCTTGTGTTCCCAGTGTCTAGCAGAGGGAAGTTGGGTGTTACCTGAGAACAAGAGTCCCAGCTCAGCGTTGAAACTCAAGGCTCCCCGCATTCAAGATATTCAGAAACCACATTCTGGCCTGCTGCCCAGGGCTTGACCCATCCTTGACTGCTGAGTCGCCTCTGAAAAGGCCAAGTGAGGATGTAGAAAGTAACTACAGTAGGTCTTAACCCTGGCTACACTTCTCAACCACATTTGGAATTTTTCAAAAATTTATTTCTTTTAATTATTATTATTATTTTTTTGAGTCAAGGTCTCCCTCTGTCTCCCACACTGGACTGCAGTGATCATAGCTAACCACAGCCTTGACCTCCTGGGCTCAGGTGATCCTTCTACCTTGGCTTCCTGTGTAGTTGGAATTACAGGCATACACCACCATGCCCAGCTAATTTCTTTTAGTTTTTTGTAGAGATGAGGTCTTGCTATGTCCCCCAGGTTGGTCTTGAACTCCTGGGCTCAAGCATTCCTTCCACCTTGACCTCCTAAAGTGCTGAGATTATAAGCGTGAGCCGCCATGCCCAGCCTGACTTTTTAAAACAAATTTAAATACCCACCTCTGTTCTTTTTTTTTTAAATTATTGTTCCCATGGCATTTTTTCCTTTGAGATATCATTTCACATCCTATAAAATTCATTACTTTAAAGTGTGCAGTTCAGTGGCTTTTAGTATATTACAAAGTTGTGCAGCCATCACCACTCTATCTAACTCCCCCCAAAGAAACCTCTACCCACCAGGAGTCACTCCCCATGCCCCCTCCTCCCATCCCTGGACTATCATTAATCTACTTTGTTTCTGCACATGTGTCTATTCTAGAGATTTCTATAAATGAAACCATTGGATGTGCCCAGCTTCATTCTAAACCTGTGAATTAAAATATCTGAGCCTTAAGTGTTAATAATAATAATTTTTTAAAATCCTCAGGTGCTTGGGCACAGCCAGGATTCAAGCATTCTGGGCTAGAAATGAGAATCTGCCCCGCACCTGGGCACCCCATTTGCTCTAGCATGCAGTGGATGCTCAGAAAATGTTGATTGAATCACCAGGTCAACATTCCAGAGGAATCTTCCAAAACTTTCAGTGACTAGGATGCCCATCCCCCCAAAGACTGATGAGCCCTAACTTCTTCAGTGAACTTTCTCCATATTTTGTGAAAATCTCAGTCAAAATCCATTCTAGTCCCTCCTTTCCCAAACCAAGAGATTGAATGGGTCTCAAGGACACAATTAGGGCCAATCTGCCTGCTGACTGAAGGGTCCGTTCAATAATCCAAGTCTTGTTTCTCCACTGCCAAGGTCCCCTGTTTTCCAGAGGGGTTAGTCTCAGACAGAGGACACTCAGGCCACACCTGTCTGCCTATTACATACTCAGCTCTGCTGTGATGCCCAGAAGGTCATTTATCACATTAGCTTCCCCATCCTTTCTTCTGTGCCTTCTGGGGTGAGCAAAGGAGTCCAGGGTCAACTCTCTCGGTACCTGCAGAGAAAGAAACTGCGGGAATTACATGGAGCCTGGCTGAACATCCAAACTTGGCAGTTGTGTGAGGAATTGGAAATGGCTAGATGCAACCCCATCTCCAGTGTAGGGAACATGAAGCAGGACCCTTTCCACGGCAGAACAGATAAAAGTCCCTGCCTCACTCTATGCAGAAAATTCTTTTTGAGCCACTGCATTGTGTCAGGCACTGCTGGGATGGAGCAGTGAGTGAAACAGGGCAAGTCCCTGCTCCACTGGGGTTTCTGATGAAGTGAGGTAGGGGAAGTGAGATGGACAATACTGAGTAACAAATACAGAATGTGCTTCTGGGCAGAGGTCATGCTACAGAGAAAGATAAACCTGGTCCAGAGGGTGGAGCATGATGAAGGGGTGAGTGCATGTTTATGTGGAGAGTCCAGCCAGGGACACCCTTCTGGTGCATGTTGTGACCTGCATGACGTCAGGGAAGAAGAGGCAGGCATACCAGAGAAAGGGCATTCCAGGCACAGAGGAGTGAGTGCAGGATCCTGATACTGAACTCTGGGTCAATATCATCATCATCCTGGCAACTTTGTAAAGCTCTCTAGGTCCCAATCCCATCCTACATAGATTGAGTGAACATCCCCAGAGTGTGTGTTTCACTCACCAGGTGATTCTTTAATACAAGTTACCAACTTTGCAAACGTCTGTAACAAGACAGCAAGGAGCCCATTGTTTCCAGAGCCCAGTGATTCAGTGACCCAGGGGTCAGGGGAAAAATTGTGGAGTGGCAGGTGGGGCTTAGCCACTCTGTGGAGGGCTTTGAAGCGCATGGAAAGGATTGCAGCTATCATTGTAAGTGATGGAAAGCCACCAGAGAGTTTTGGAGTAAGGGTAAGATGAGCGAACCCACACATTTGAGTCTGTGCCCTGGAAATCAAAGGCCAGGCAGTAGTGTGCAGAAAAGTTGTCTTTGTTCATCTAAAAGTACATGCAATTGATCCATGTTTGGTTATATGTGTCTAGAAGAGACATGAATACATACATCGTGGGCTAGAAGTCATAAAACAGGAAAACTTCGGAACTCACCACATGTTAATTTCTCCCCTGGCATTTGAGATGAAGAAGATAAATGCATCTCTTTGCACAAGGACAGAGAGGGCCTCCGACTATCTCATTTCTTCCCAAAGAGGTGGTTTACAAAACACAAACTCAAGGAAGCAGACGGAAAGGGCTGCCGATCGTATCTCTGACACTGCACAATCTCCGCTCGTTTGAGTGGAATCGTTAAGAGGCATCCGATTATGCTGGCAGCTCTGGTTTCTAGCTCCCTGCAGACAGAAAGAGGCATGAAGAGAATTGCATTTCTCCAAGGATGGGGCCAGGGGTCATTCTGAACATTGGACAGCTGGCGATTGTCATATTGCAGTGCTGTGGCCTCAAGTGTCACTAACCGAATACCGATGGCCCTGTGGTCAGTTTCTTTGCGCTCACTCTTTATTACAAATTAAACTGAAATTGTGAATTTCCAAAAATCAGAAAAGAAAATCCCCACCTGCTCTCCCCAGTTGCTTGCGTTTATTGGAAATCCCTGATACTGTGGCTTTGTAAAGGCTATGGGGATGCTACACGCTGTGTCCTGATTGGATGTCTGTGCCAAAGTCACCCCGATCTGCTGCTGGGAGGAGACAGTTGGCATAGGGCCCATGTACCCCTGAGGACAACTTATTAGTAAAAGACCTCTGGGCATTTTAGGTAGAACCTTGTCCTTGTAATGACAGTGCCGAAAAACAAACACCCCCATACTCCTACTTCCTCTGTTCTATTTCCAGATCCCAGGAGCCAATAAAAATGGCACTGAACTGAAAGTCAGAGACTTAGGTTTTAAGACTGGACCTACCACTAACTAGCATTATGGTTTTCAACAGGTGATTAACGTTTCAGAATTTCAGTTCACTCATCTGTAAAATTCTGAAGTGGGAGGGAGCAAGAGGTGGAGAGGGTGCAGTGGGGTGTCTGCCTTATCCGTGCTCATGGCAGCTGTACGTCGGGGACACCTCTCTGGACTGGGTCCATCCACAGGTGGTGAAGGCCACAGGCAAGAGTTCTGTGATCAGAGAGAGAGAGTTCAGCTCTCATCACCACTTTCTGACTGTGTAGTCTTAAGCAAATGACTTCACCTAATTAAGCCTGAGATTGTTTGTCTTCAAAATGGGATTGCTGTGCCTACTCACAAAAATTATTGTGAGAAATAAACAAGATTTATTGGAATGCATATGCAAGCTTATTAAAAGTTTGTTATTACTGGCCTGAGTGTGGCGGCTCACACCTGTAATCCCAGCATTTTGGGAGGCCAAGGTGGGAGGATTGTTTGAGCTTAGGAGTTCAAGACCAGCCTGGGCAACATAGTGAGACTTGTCTCTACAAAACATCAAAAATATTCACCGGGCATGGTAACACATGCCTGTAGTCCCAGCTATGAGCTGCTAAGGTGGAAGGATTGCCTAAGCCCAAGAGGTCGAGGCTGCAGTAAACTGTGATCATGCCACTACACTCAAGCCTGGGTGACAGAGTGAGAACCTGACTCAAAAAAAAAAAAAAAACATGTTTGTTATTACCGTCAGTTACCCATGCCATATGGGGTAATTATTTATTATTTATGCCTCTGGGATATCTGGTTATTTTCAACATGACTTGGAACTCAGCAAGAGAAAAGTTACTTCTCACAGTATCAGGCTGTACCACAAAAGTTTCTCAGTTACCCCCAAATTTTCCCACGTGGCTTTCATTTCCAAAGCCTAATCATTCTTGATGTGAAGGACCCCACAATGTTGTCCACAAATTGGATCTGTGATGTTTCTTTAATGCTAAATCAGTGGTGAAAACTGTAGCATTAACTCATGACATAGAGAATTTACTTTCCAGGTACTCACTGGGATCTTAAAAATACATGCTGCTCATAAAGTACTCTTCTCCATGTGGGGAGGTTAGACATTGCTGTCACTCAAGGGGCCAGTCCAACCCAGCATTCCTTGTACCCAGATCATGTATCCAAAGCCTTAACTAGACCCAGGTGGCTTCTTATATCAGGGATGGGAGAAGGATTCCCAAATGCTTTTGTCTTTTAGGAGAGAAATTGCTTTTTTGGCTTCTTGGTTCCCCTACTCACCCACTCCCCAGTACCCTCTACTCTTTTCCTCTCTGTTGCTCCCCCCTACCCACCCCGATGGTCACAAATCCTGATGGAAATGAGTCACCTCTAGACAGCTTCACCCATCGTGTCAACAATAAATCACCATACATGTTCATCCAGAAACTTTTGTGTTTTTCACTCACCATTTGGCAGATGCTTGTTAAGCTCTACCATATCCAAAGGGAGTGCTTGGACCTGGGGACAGGTGCTGACTCACAAAAGCCTCCCTCCACCTTCAAGGAACTTTCAGTCTATTGTCAAAGATCCAGCACCTGTTCAACCCCAGAGCAGGTTTGGAGGGGGTTCTGAAGTGTACTTAGAAACAGCTGCCCTCAGGAACTGGGTCTTGCTGAATAAGCAGAGCTCTTACACTCAGCATCATCGGCACTGCTACCATCACTGTCATCATCTTCATCACCATCATCATGATCATTATCAGCACCATCACCATGCAAGAATTAAAGGAATTACTTACCCAGTCAACCCAAGAGTTATCAGAAGGATAGTACATGTGAAGTGACCAGTAAGTACCAGAGTTAGAACATGGTAGAATCTTTCAGAGAAGGGAGGTTCAGGAAAGCTTCCCAGAGGAGCTGCATCTTCATTGGGATGGGAGTGATACTTATCACTGGACTGGCAGAGAAGTAGAATAGCAGGTTTTACTCAGGCAGAATATATATATACAGAGGGTAAAGTCTGGACTGGGATCTTGCTGTCTGAAGGAGATGCACTTCGAAAAGTTGCCGGCGCTGGTGTGCAGGAAAGATTGTATACGCTATTATAGCATCTTGACTTCCAGTTCTTCTGGCTGCCTTTGCTTCTTTGTCTGTAATTTTCTTTCTTCCCTTAGCACTAACCTACAGATCTCTGTGACAGCTCTATACCACCTTGGACAACTTCCTTGTCCCTTCCCCATTCTTGGTTTCTTCCCTCCTCTTTGCACACACAAGTGCCAGCTGCGCATATAAGAGACTTTCTTCTTCTGGGTCTCAGTGCCCTCATGAGGGCATTTAAGAATCCTTCACGGGCGAGACCTCATCTCTACAATAAATCAAAAAATCAGCCGGGCATGGTAGCACGCGCCTGTAATTCCGGCTACTCGGAAGGCTGAGGCGGAAGGATCGCTGGAGCCCAGCAGGTCGAGGCTGCGGTGGCAGGGAGCGGCCACTGCACTCCAGTCTGGGCCACAGAGTGAGAATCCAACTCAAAAAAAAAAGAATCCTTCACGAATTTGACATTGAACGAGCCCTGCTTGCCCTCAGTCTATCATCTGCCCATGCTCTGGGTTGGGAACACCAGTATCCAAAGGGGAAACTGGATCAGGAGCCTCCCCCAGAATCTCCTCAAGGTTGCCAAGCCCCAAACAGGCGAAACTACACTTGCTGCTCTGGGTCTCAGCTGGAAAGACCACTGTCCTTCCAACTACCGATGGCTGCCTACCCCACACCCCAGGCTCACGACCTTCCATGCCCTCCAGGTGCTGGTGGCTCTGGGAAGCGGGCAGGAGCCTTGGCTTTGATCATACACACAATAACCTCAGCACCGAGGCATCCATGCTAATCACTTTTGATTACGAATGGATTAAACGGGACAGCAGCTGCACAGGGCAGCTTTGATTCAGGCTTGCACGATAATGAGATGCACAGGCACAGCCTGGGAGGCTGCAGCCATCAACTCTGCCCAGCCTCCACTTACCACCTCCAGGGGCCCTTCTGGGTGGTGGGTGCTGATCAGAGACACTCGGGAAACCAAGGCAACTTGCCTGGGCCTAGAACTCAGGAGCATCGGTGCTGTCAGTCTTGTTTGAGTGATCACTGTGTCCCACCTTTGCCCTTTACCCAGGTATGTTCCACACCATTGCTGCAGAAATGCAACTCACCCCTGTGTAGGCCCATGAGACCAGGTGTGGAGCCATGGGTCAAGCAGCAGCAGGTCTACTGAGGTGAATCCCCAGAGAATCCAGAACTTCTTTCCCTCCCTTAACTATGCATCATATATGGTCATCTGGTCTACCAGGGATGGTAGAGACCACAGTATCCTCAGTAAGACCCTTCATTGGTATAATGGGTAAAGACCACATTCACAGCCCCTGTCTATTTTATTGTCCCCCAAATCCTGTGAGCTAGCCAAGATATCTGTACCTTCTTTTAAAAATAATGAAAGTGAAGCATAAATAGTTAAAATGGCTTTTTCTAGGTGCTGTTGAGTATCTATTCTGGTTCTTTGGGGACCAGCCCAATCTCAACCTCTGCCATTCTGCCGTGTAAGCACCTACCAGCTTCTCTTTCCCCTCTTTGGACAATGTCCTGAGTGTATCTAGTTTCCAACGGTGGCCCCATGAAAGTAGCGACCGCTGTGCATGTCTATTTTTGTAGACAGGCTGAACCTCTCAAAGGCTACTGAGGTATGAGCAGCTGCTTTGGCTCCATCGAAAGGCTTAAGGGAGGGAAAGGAGATAAGAGGGACTCAGCATCCAGGCCAAGGGTTCTCTGGACTGGTAGGTGCACTAATACATTTGACCTTGGAACATTTCATGTTTGGCTAAAAGTGTTTGAAAGAGCAATGGGAAATCCCCTGCTCCTAATAAAAGCTTTACTATGAGAGACAACATTTCCAGCCACCTTGCCCACTTTTGTTGTAAGTCTAGGAGGGCAGGTTACCAACCTTGTCTTGAGGTGGACACTTCAAACCTGGCCACGACAGGACCACAGCCAAAACCTTGTCACAATCCCCACAACATTCTCGTGTGAACCAGAGAATCCTGAACTTGAAGGCAGGTAAAGGTGAGGAAGGGGTGCAACTTCTAGTCCTAACCACCCCATCTGTCGGTGTGGTACAACACACTCTCCTTGTTACCTCACTTAAGTGGTCTCAGTTAGCCCTCACCTTGCCCCAGAAAGATGTCATAGGCAGGGGTGAGGGTAGCTGACATTGATAAAGCATTGCCTTGGGTTTGTTACAGACATCCAGGCATCCTTATCCAAGCATCCCAGTGAAATAGCTGATGTGACCCACCTGCCATGGGTGATAAATGGAGACTTGAGATACAGGGGCTAGGAAGCATTCAGACCTGGTTGACGCTTAAGCATGTGTTGCTTTGCAGAGCTCATTGCTTCATCTGCATTCCAGCTGCACAGGTAGAAAAACTGAGCTGAATGGATCAGACGATCAGTGGCTGGAACATGATCACAGTGCTAGGTCAAGACAGGTTTGATTAGAATCCAGGAGTCCTAACCTCAGTATAACCTCTTTTCACATTATAGATAGTAAGGGCTCCTCTTCCGATGTGCAAATTATGTTTTCCTGCTTGGGGCCTTTGCCCATGACTTTCCATCTGCTCACAGTGCCTTTCCCACAACTCTCTGGTGTACAACTGGTACTCACCCTTTGGGGCTCACCTTAATGGTTGCTTCTTCCAGAAAGCCTTCCTTGACCACTGCCAAATTCTAAATCAGGTCTGTCTTCATTAATTCTCTTGTCATACCCATACCTTTTTACTCACTATTTTTTTATTGAGCTAAGCACAGTTCAACATTATATTTAGTTTTGTTGTTCAAAACTCATATTGTGTCCCCTAATAGACTCTTGGGTTTCATGGAGGCAGGGGCTGTATATTATTTGTACATTGGTGTATTCCCAGAATGCATCACAATGCTTGGCACACTCAGGGACTCAGTAAGAGAAAGTTGAAATTCAGACATGAGCAGAGCAAGCAGACAAGAAAGGAGACTGGGTCTATGGGTTTGAAGAAACTCACGCTTAAATTCACGCCTGTAATCCCATCATTTTGGTAAACCGAGGCGGAAAGATTGCTTAAATCCGGGAGTTCAAGACCACCCTGAGCAACATAACAATACCTCGTCTCTATAAAAAATTTTTTTAAAAATTTAGCCAGGCATGGTGGTTCATGCCTGTAGTCCCAGCTACTCAGGAGGCTGAGCTGGAAGGATCACCTGAGTCCAAGAGGATGAGGCTGCAGTGAGCCATGATCTTGCCACTGCACTCCAGCCTGGGTGACAGAGGGAGAACCCAACTCAAAAATAAAATAAATAAATTCAACCAGGATAGGATGGAAAGGTCCAGGCTGAGCAGACTTGCTGCATTTGTCAGGGATTACCTCAGGTACCTCTTGAGTTCCCAATAATGTAGCTTTCTCAGCATGGCCTGCAGGGTGTCAATCCCAAGCACCTGTATGTCTGCTTGTCTAAGACATCCTCCAGAAATCCAGTGCTCTACCACATGCAAGCTGTGCACCAGCTCTCAAACCCACGTGTGCCTAAGGCATAGCCCTGAGACTCATAGAACCAAGATGGTCAGGGTTTACTGCACATACCTGCTCCATCACCTATCCACTGTGATCTTCCCAACTTAAACACTCCATTCTCCTGCCTCCTTAGGCCAATCCCTCGGCATCATTCTCACCCCCACATGCCATAGCTAACCCATCAGGAGGACCTGTGGGCTGTTCACACAGCAGCCAGAGGGACCTTGTGCAGTGTCTCCCAGGTTGTGTCTTGGGTCTGCTCTTCCCCATCACCTGCCATGTTTTTCTGAGTAGTGCCCCATGGCCTAAACCTCTTGGCTCTGACCTCATGGCTCCTATGGGATGTGGCCCAATCCTCTGTCTTCCTCTCTTGCCACTGTCCTGTCTCCCTCTGTTCCAACTGGACCGATCTTGTCACTATGCCACCAACACACTTTCCATGCCTATCACTTTGCACATTCTGTTTCCTCTGTTTGGATGGCACTCTTCCCAAATAATATGTGACTCACTTGCTTTCTTCATTTGGGTTCTATTCATATCAGAGTTCACTCAGCTGGCCAGTGAACTTCATTTTGGTTCACTGGCCGGCTCACATCCTCCACTGTGACCTTTTCTTCTGCTTGATTCCTCTCTTCTTTTATAACAATCAACAGGTTTTTATTGCTATTATTGTTATTTTACTTCAATGTCTCATTGAGAATGGGGGTTTTATTTTGTTGTTTTTTTATTGTTGTTACTTCCCCCATTCCTAGAAAATAGGTATTTATTGTGTGAATCCATTGGCTGAGTACTGGCAACCTTCACAGACTCCTCCTCTCAGAAGTCTGGCTCACCTCACTCACTCCTGGATTGGCACAGAGCACATGTTAATTTTTGAGGTTGTTGGGATGACCCGTTTCACATGAGTCACTTGGCCCAAGTTCCAGTCCAGTAGCTGGTGTCTCAAGAGGATGGGCTTGTGGATACATCAGGCATGTATTGGAGCCAACTTGTACTGGGTGGCCAGAGCCAACTGGACACATGTCTTCCTGACTCTGCACCCAGTGACTTTAGATTAGTGGCTTGACACCTTGGAAGGGTTTACACCACGGAAATTGGCAAATGCTTCACTCTGGGAATACCCCCCTCAAGAGAGCCAGTTGTTAAAGATTTGCTGCTAGCACCTAACTGATGAGTAACAGCTACTCCTGCTGGCATGGTGTGCTCAGATCCCAGTGCCACACTTGAGGAGGGAGCCTTTTATAAGCTAGATGGTGAGTGATGGTGCTGGGAACTGTGATTAGGGAGTAAGAGTTGAAAACTCTTGGGACAGTCCAGCTGGGCATGTCATCCAACGTACCAGAGGCCAGCCACTGACAGGACTGAGCCCATGAAGAACAAGAAGAGAGGATACGTCTAAAATCCTCCGAGTTTGGTGTCTGGATTTCACTTCAGGTGTGGGGCCTGTGGTGCGTTGCTCAGTCTGTTTTTTTTAATCTGTAGAATGGGGTTCACATTCCTTATTTTGTAGGAAGATGGTAAGGTTATAAGAAAAAAAGAAAGGAAATGAGCTTCTCAGAATAGGGAGACAAGTTTCAGTGAGGCATATTTCAACTGAAAAAAGGTAGAACTTGCTAAAGACTATTGCTAGTCCACTAAAATAGCAAGTGCCACTTCCCCAGAAATGCTCAAGCTGGGTGCCCATCTGTTAGAGAAGGTGGAGGGAGCCGGGGATCCCTATATTGAAGGAAGGCTGATCTGGATAATCCCTTCCATGCTAAGACTTTGAAAGCCAAGAGCATGTCCCTGGGCGAGTCACTGCCCGATTTTTGGCCTCATTTCCTCCATCTGTCAAACAAGCAGGATAGTTTCTGTCTCCTCCTCTTTTTCAGTATTGTTGGGGATGATGAAATGACGTCATCATTAGAAATGTTTTGAGGTCTAGGGAGTGAAGCTATTTTATGTCTCATACTTGACCATTCTTGTTACAATGAAAACATTTTATACCTTGAAATAGGATGAGATTTCTTGTGAGTTGATGATCAAGAACACCTGCCATTTTGCACTTAATAGATTATACAGGGTAGACAATGAAAAAGCAGCCCCAATGCTGAAATCTCATGCATTTTATGTGGAAATAAGCTTGTGTTTCTTAGCACTGAGATGCTTGTTAATATCTCATGAGGTCAAGGACAGCCTTGGGGTGGATGGAGAGAATGGCCACTGCTATGGACACGTGCAAGCCTTTCATTGAGATTAGGCAAAGGACTGTGGGTGGACACAGGCAGATGCTCTTCCCCATCCTCTTCTCCTCTTCTATACCAGAGCAGGCCTTGCTTAATTTCCCATTTCATAACGAGTCCTCTGCCCTCCAAACTATGGGCCTCTGTCACCTCTATTCTTTGTGACAATTCTTTACATCTGGAATGTCTCTTTATTTAAAGACATGGTGACTCCAGTTTTTCTTGCCTAGCTATGAAGCTTAATAAACAGTGACCCTGAGAACAGTTGCACAGCGATGATGGTGTAATTGGTTGACAGTGGATATTTTCCTAAAACTGGGTTTAAATAGGAAGGACTGAGGAGAGAAAGAGACCTCTTGTTCTCTGAAAGACCAGTGACAGATGAGGGCATGGCTCTTCCTGGAGACACAGGCAGGCTTTGCCTCTGTTCTGCCAAGAGCTCCACCACATCACCATTTTTTCAATGATGTCTCACCCTCAAGTGCCAGTTGGGCTTAAGGTCACCCCCACCTTTGGTAACAGACAGTGTGTGTGAAGCCTGATGCCTTGGGTGAGTGGCAGGGCCATCCGTAGCTTTTCCCAGATTTGGGGGTTGTCAGATCACAAAGGGTCTTACCCAGGTCCTTGTGGTAGAGGTGGGAAACACTAAGGGCCTGGCAGAGGTGTGACTTGCCCAAGGTCACACCTCCAGTGAATTGTCAAGTATGGCTGCAAAAAGGAACATTGCCAGTCCCTGTGGTGGGCCCTTCATCTGTGCTATAAATAAAGGGCTTGGACATGTGATTACTAAAAGGCTTTCAGACTGAGTCCGCAGTTCCTTCCAGTCCCGCTGATGAAGCATCTGTGTGCTTCATTCATTTTGCTCCATCTCCTTGGGCAATGAATAGAGAGATACCCCCGGCTGAGTCAGCCAGAAATTCTAGGCAGGTTTGTCCAAAAACGGATGGACTATGAGTCAGGCACACATGTGACTTTAGGGAGAACAATTAAAGGGCATATTATTTGGGGAAGAGGTCTAGGGAGATCTCACCACTTATGACTGAGTTTTTTCAGAGAGAAAGAAACCTTCATTCTAGATACTTCTGAACTGATTACAGAGTTCTTGGGAGTGAAATCACAGAGACCATGTTTAACAAACTATGACTGGTTCAGGCAGGATTATGTGAGACACAGACACACACATACACTCACCAGCTAAAGAAGGGTTACTGGTGACACAATCGTTTCCAGAAGTCTAGTATAAAACACAAGAGGGATAGATTTTTTAACCAAGGACTAGAAACTGTGTGCCCTTGGCTGTTGCCATGCTGTGAACCTGGTCCTGTTTCCAAGGCTGTTTCGTTTGCTTAATGTACTGGGAGCACCTTCAAAAGTTGGGGGCAGCTTCCAGAGTATCTTTGATGGTGAAGAATCATCTGGGGAACTTCTAGGTGTCTCAGTCCTCAAAGAGTTCCCCATCTTAGAGAGGATCAAGACCCAGTCCCAGCACCTGCAATGCCTGTAACACTAATGTGAGGGCAGGCTGTCTATGGAGGTGATCACAAATTGGTTGTTAAATCAGTTTTCAAAGATGTTCATTTCGACCAATAGCAAAACATAAGCAGACAGGTTCCAGTTGGCTAATTAAAGTAAATTATCAAATAACCTGATCTGGCTTCTTTAAAAATACTTAGTAATCTTTCTGATGAGAACTGTAAGCAGAGGTATTTGGTAGACAAAGACTACGTTTGAAAGTTTGTTTTGTGAAGGTTTGTTTCTTGCAAGGAGGTGAGGACTGGCTTTCCCCTTCCTCCTCCTGGATGAAGATGGCTGTCTGTCTTCCCTGCAGGTCCTGCCTCCTGCTGTTAGTGCTTCCCTTCTGTCTGGCACAGGACCCTTCTCACTGCCTCTGCTCCTTTTAACTCCCAGACTCTGTTGGACTTGAAGATGAAGTAATCACATGTCTCACCTGTGGTAACAGAGACAGCTTATTGGGAATTGCCCCCTCTTCTGTGTTATTAAAAGTGCCAAAATGATATGACTAAATATGTTATTAAAAGCGATCAAAATAATATGACTCTTCCTCAGGATGCCACTGTCTCCTTCCCATTTACCTTTTTGATAAACACCTGCCTATTGTCTGTTATCTCTTGTCTCTAAAAGATGAAGACCTTCCCTGGGTGGGATGTAGTACTCCTGACAGCACTTAGGCTACTGGTGATGCACACATGTGGAGTAGTTGAGAATGAACAGAGCTTTGTTTTCCAATGAAATTGAGTGTATTCTCTGGATCTGTTCATTATGACCTTGCAACTCTTAAGTGACTTAACGTGACTAAGTTTGCTCCCTCATATGTAAAATGGGTATAATCATAGTACTACCTTATTATACCCTTAGGAGAACTATGAACCGATCCCTGGAAATCATTTCCTAGGTGATGAGGATTCCCAGCATCTGGGATGGTGCCTGGAACTTGGCATGCCCTCATTTGCTGGAAGAAAGGAAGGGAGACAAGGAGGGAAGGGGAGGAGGGAGGGAAGGAGGGAGAAAAAGGGAGGATAAGAGGGAGGAAGAAAGAAAGAGAGGGAGGAAGAAAAGAAGGGAGAGAAGGAGGGAGGGTAGGAAGGAGAAAGGAAGAAAGGGAGAGAGGAAGTGTGGGAGGAAAAAATGAAAGAGAGGAAGGAAGGAATAAAGAGAGGGCAAGAGGGAGAGAGTAAGAAAGGAAGGAAGAAGAAGGAAGGAAGGGTTGGAGGGAGGAAGGGTAGGAAGGATAAAGGAAGAAAGGGAGAGAGGAAGGGAGGGAGGAAACAATGTAAGAGAGGAAGAATGGAAGGAAAAAAGAGATGGTAGGAGGGAGAGAGGAAGAAAGGAAGGAAGAAGGAAGGAGGGAGGAAGGAAGGAAGGGAAGGAGGGAGGGAGGGAGGGAAGGAGGGAGGAAAGAAGAGGTAGGAGGGAAAGAAGAAGAAGGAAAAAGGAAGGAAGGGAAGGAGGATGGGAGGAAAGGAGGAAGGGAAGGACAGAAGGAAGGAAGTACTGATTAGGAGAAAGAGAGGGAAAGGATGGAGGATCCTTCTGTCTCTTGGTTAGGGACAGAAGATACACATGATCATTAACAATGTTCACGGCAGTGTAGAGTACAAACGAGTGACTCCTTGGTCAGCCAGATTCAGGAATAAAAATTCTTTAAACAAAGTGAGCATGAGTCCAGAACAATTCAAGGGAAGATAAAGATGGCAGAGATGCCACCTTAGATACCACACTTGGAGACTGCATGGGGCTGGTGAGAAGCCTGACTCCTACCTACATAGTGAGTCACCTGACAAACCAATGTGGTGCCAATGTCCCTGAGGACCAGGCTGCCTCCCCAGCAGAGTAGGGAGGGAGATAGCAACACTCCAGTAAGGGATTCCTGAGAGGCCATGATGATTTCAACAGAGGACTGGACTTGCTGTGATTCAAAGCTATGATCAAATTCCAGTTCTTCATACTATTGGGTCATTTATGTAACCAGTTTGTGCCTTCATTTTTTTCAAATATATGTGGAGAAAATAACGTTATCTTGCCTGGATAGTGTGCTGTTTAAGCTGAATATTGAAGTTAAAGCATCTATGTCTGAAAAATTATAGTTATTTTTCTTTTTTTTTTTTTGAGTTGGAGTCTCACTCTGTCACCCAGACTGGAGTGCAGTGGCCTCTCCTGGCCACCGCAGCCTCGTCTGCTGGGCTCCGGTGATCCTTCCGCCTCAGCCTTCCGAGTAGCCGGAATTACAAGCATGCGCTACCATGCCCGGCTGATTTTTTTTTATTTATTGTAGAGATGAGGTCTCGCCTGCCCAGGCAGGTATCGAACCCGCGGGCTCAGGCAATCCACTCACCTCAGCCTCCCAAAGGCGCGGGATTACAGGCTAAGCTACCCTCAGGGTAGGCTTTTTGGAGGAGATCCTTCTATTTCACCTGAGGATTATAAAAGTCATGGCTACCCGCAAATACAAGATCCATCTATTGTTGTGTCCGGCTTGGCTTTATCCCTTTTAAATATCCATCTGTAATTGTGATTAATTGCTCCAGGTTTAGCCTGAGGCATCCAGATTCTCTGCCAAATAGGCTCCACAGAGCCAAGGAGCAGAGTTTTTGACTCTGACACTCCGAAGCTCTCTGAAGTAGGTGCCTTCTGACTTTTCTCTCCTCTGTTGCTGAATGAGCCTAGGGGTATGAATCCATTTCCTGGGATTCGCCAAGGGGCTGAGTTAGAGAGCTTTGATACTTGCCTTGAAGCCAAGCGAGCAGATCATCTGGTCTGTTCTAAGCAGAGACTCAGCAAAGGATGAGGAGAGGAAGAAGAGAGTGGCCATTCCCCCAGTATCCAGCTTCACTCGGCATATGTTCAGTGGGGGAACCTCCTTTACTGGCTTTTTAGGGATTTTGGAAACAGCCCATAGATGCTCTCAATGTGATTTCTTAATTTTGTTGGAAGGAAAGAACTTACAACCCAGATTGTGCTCCTGAGAGGCAGTATGCCTTTAGCTCTTTCCGTTCCTGATATGTTAGTCGTGTTTTCTTTTTTTCTTTTTTATTTTTTTTTTTGAGTTGGAGTCTCACTCTGTCGTCCAGACTGGAGTGCAGTGGCCACTTCCGGCCACCGCAGCCTCGACCTGCTGGGCTCCGGCAATCCTTCCTCCTCAACCTTCCGAGTAGCCGGAATTACAGGCGCGCGCTACCACACTCGGCTGATTTTTTTGATTTATTGTAGAGATGAGATCTCGCTGCCCAGGCGGGTCTCGAACCCGCGGGCTCAGGCAATTCACTCACCTCAGCCTCCCAAAGGCACGGGATTACAGGCTGAGCCACCGAGCCCGGCTAGTCGTGTTTTCTTAAGTGTATAGCTTGTTCAAGAGAGCAGACATATTGCCTGAAAGACATGTAAAAGAGAAAGAGAGGCATTTTCCCCATGAGTAACTCATGCATGCATTAAAGGCAATATTCTTTTTTATTATTATCATTATTTATTATTATTATTATTATTATTATTATTATTATTTTATCTCAATAGCTTTAGGGGTAAAAATGGCTTGTGGTTTCATAGATACATTGTATGGGGGTAAAGCAGTCCAGGTTCTAAGTGTACCCACCACATCCACTAGTGTATACTGTACCTGATAAGTGAATTTTTTATCCCTTCTCCCCTTCCTGTTCTTCCTCTTCTGAGTCTCCAGATTTCATTGTACCATTCTTTATTCCTTTGCAGACCCATAGCTTTGTTCCCACTTGTAAATGAGAACATTTTGGTGTTTGGTTTTCTGTTCTTGTGTTACTTCATGTAGGATGATGGTCTCTAATTCCATCCAAGTTGCTGCAAAAGATATTACTTCATTCTTTTTTTTATGGCTGAATAGTATTTCATGGCGTGTGTGTGTGTGTGTGTGTGTGTGTGTGTGTGTGTGTGTGTATACACAACATATTTTAATTATCCACTGATCTGTTGATGGGCATTTAGGTTGGTTCCACATCTTTGCAATTGTGAATTGTGTTGCAAAAAATTACAAAAAAACCCAGCAGATTTTGGCATGGGTGTGGTGAAAAGGGAACACTTAAACACTATTGGTGAGAGTATAAATTAGTACAACCTCTGTGAAAATTAGTATAGAGATTTTTCAAAGAACTAAAAGTAGATCTACCATTTGATCTAGCAATCTCACTACTTGGTATTTATCCAAAGGAAAATAGGTTGTTATACACAAAAGACACCTGCACTTGTATGTTTATGTCACAGTTCTGAAATGTCACAGTTCTGAAATGTCACAGTTCTGAAAATGATATCTGGCCATGAGTCCAATCTCTTCCTCGTAGGGGACAACTCTCTTAGCATCTTTAAGGAGGTGATTTTCTGGTTAATTTTCTTTCCCAAGGTAAATTCGGTTAACACTGGGAATATCTTCCCTATGCAGGGTCTTTTAAGACAGGAGCTTTAAAAACTTTTTTGGGGTACAAAACTTTAAATTAAATGGATCTTAATATGGAAGTCCAATACAATATACCAGTAAAAGTTGTGCTGTTCTGGGTAAAGTGGGTATGGGGTCTGGAACTTCTTCATCCATTCCTCTCAAGAAGGATTTAAGGTTCCTCAGGGCACAGTTTGAGAACCATTGTTCCTGTGGGATTTAAGGTTCGTGAGGGCACAGTTTGAGAACCACTATTCTGTTGATTTCCTATGCATCATTCATTTCAGACTGTCAGATGCATCATGGAGGACCAGGTAGAACCTCTAACCACACACATCCCCAAAGTCACCAGGGTTCACAGGATATCGTGATGGAATGAGAAGGGTCATGAGTTAGCCGTGCCAGGCTCAGATGTGTTCCACGCCTCTGTGCCTACTGGTCCTGAACCTTGGAGGCTACTTAACCCTCGTGAGTCACTTTTTACTGTAATACTTAATATGCGGTATCACCAGATTACACCAGGTTTACCTGTGTAAGTGTCCCACTTCAAACCATACAAGATGCCTTCTGTGAAATCCAGTTTTCTTAGTCTGAGGAAGAATACATTTAAAAAGAATTCTAGGCCGGAGGTGGTGGCTCACACCTGTAATCCCAACACTTTGGGAGACCAAGGCCAGAGCATCACTTGAGCCCAGAAGTTTAAGGCCAGACTGGGCAACATAGTGAGACCTTGTTTCTACAAAGAAAGTTTTAAAAATTAACCAGATGTGGTGGCCCATACCTGTAGTCCCAGTTACTTGGGAGGCTAAGATGGGAAGATAGTTTTAGTTCAGGAAATCGATGCTATTGTGAGCTGGGATCATGCCACTGCACTTCAACCTGTTTCAGAAAAAAAAAGTCAAATAAAACAAATGAGAGTAATTCTATGGGAAAGTTCAAAAAAGGCAGGACAATTTTCTTGTAGGTTCATCAGGTTCGAATAACATAGAACAGGAGTAATCATTTCAGAGATTTTTAAACTGGGGCATTGAGGGCTCTTCTTTCATTAGGTCTCTGTAGTCACAGATCTAATCAGCAAGAGAGAGGCTTAAAGGCATTTAAAGACATTCCCACCCAGAAGTTAAAATCATTGTGACTTGGACAGTACCCAAATGCACACCACTGAAAGAGCATGGGTTCTATGTGCAAGATTATGCAGGGAATCACTTAAAAAATAAGTGTCAAGGTGCTTTTGGCTGCATATTTAGGGAATTTGTTATAGCTCTCACCTGTCAATGTTAGGATCCTATTATTAAAAAAATTAAAAATAACAAAAATAATTAAATGCTTAAAATAACATGACTAACAATTTAAAAAATTAAATAAATAAGAAAAGAAAAAAATGTAAGCAAGCAAGATCAGGCCTGCTTGGAGTTAGATACCAAGTTGTAATTAGCCATCCTTGTTGACCTTGAGGAGGAAGCCTGAAATTAAGACTAGAGATTTCTGTGGGTTCAGGTTGAACTTCTACAATTCCATGAGGCTGAGGGGATTTAGCAAAAGGACACAGCCTAGCTAGGATGGCAGTTTTGTGTGTATAACCACTTCATAAACTGGTGAAAGCCCACCTTTTGGCCTCCACACCACCTGACCCAAATTCCCTGGCCTTTATATAAATGCCTTTTGAATTGGAAGGTGGTTACCTTTGCTCGGATGTGGATTTGCTCCAACCTCACAGGGATAAGGAACTCCTGTAGTGGTCTGAAAGGGCCTCTGTCCAAATTCCTATTTTTTAATCAACCATAGAGCTACCATACCAGACTATCCCACAGGTTCTTTTGGAACTTTCCCAGAAGTGCAGACAAACTCTTAGAGGTGTGTGTTTTTGGAAGAGTGGGACTGGAAGAGAAAGGAGAGAGGAAGTAGGATGGTGTCCCCTTCATCTCTTTTTCATCCCTGCAGGGAGAGGGACACTTTGGGGTGCTGGCAGGGTAGGACCAGCAGGAACATGGCATTCATTTCATAGGTGTCAAAATGAGACCTGAAAGGTTAATGATCCTATAACAGATCCCACTGTCAGCTGCTGCAGAACCAGGGCAAGGGCATATATTTTCTCTCTCCAAGTCAAATGCTCTTTTGTATGACGATGTTCTGCTGATCATCACTGGGAAGAGTAGCAATGTGTTTATTCTGTCTCATCTCCCTTATTCTGGTATCCACATCCCCTGCTGTGGTCCCGATGAGGTTGTGGGCTTCTTTGCTGCTTGTGGTTCCAGAGCCTTGGTGGGTATCCTGCTTAGACTCCTGTCCTTGGCTCTTTCTTGACCCTGACATACCCAGCAACTTTTTGTACCCTTTCAGAATCCTCTGGTGTCCAGCTGTCTGGCAATCTAAAATGTTCTCTGGGTTGCATCCATGTGACTGGATGTGTTGTCTTCAATTTCCCATTGGGTAAGGCACTTCATCTTTCTGTGCCTTTGGGAGACAGTAGGCTTGGTTCATCTCTAGCATCCTCAAACACAGGCACGATCAGATGCTTGTCCTGGCTTGCTGGGACATCAGATACCACATGGGCTGTTCTAAACTTCTTTGTGTGTTGAACAGTTAGGGTGAGGTGCAGTTCAGCCTCCATCCTATACCAAAGTAAAGAAGCAAGTGTCACTTCCCAGAAAGAGTGAGAAAAAGATTCCTTCCTCACCAAATTACAAAGGGAAAAGAGGGCAGATTGAAAAGAAGGAAGGAAAAATATTGATGTGTATTTAATGAAAGGATGTCATCTTTGAGGGCAGATTTGAAAAGGGGTCATTTATTTGCCCTATAGCCATCTTCCCTGTTCTCCCTTGTCTTCCTACCTACCTACCTTCCTGTGCCTCCATCTATCTCTCCATCCACTTCAGGCACCAGAATCTATTTTCCAGACCCACAAAGAAGGAAAAGTCTGGAGAGAATGAATGACAGAGTCTCCCTAGGGCTACCAGGCATCCGCTTGTCCAGATGTATATGATCGTTCTGGCCGGATATCCAGCATAGCCACTTCCTTTACGTTCTGTGTCAGTGTCCTGGATCAGCATGAGCAAAGGGTGAGCAAAGGTGAATGTGGACTTTTGACAGAGGACCAGCAGATGGGAAAAGATGTTCATCCCTAGGGTAAAATCCCTAGGAAGAAAAATGGGGTGACCTTCTCCTCTCCTGTGGTAAAAGCTTTGGAGGCCACAGGGATTTGTAAGTAGGAGGCAGCTGTTTGGAGAGACAGTCCTAGGCCCATGGAGGTCACTGAGGAGTGCTGACTGCTACTGCACTGGGAGTGATGTTGGTGAGAGAAGCAAAGGAAGAACCCCATTCAGAAAGCAGAGTGGGGAACAGACACCAGAGCAGAATGTTTCTGCTTGGGAAGCTGAGAGATGTCTCTTCTCACTCCTGAGAGCCCCACATTCCCCTCTCTCTTCCTTCAACTCTCCCCACCCTCCAACCCTCACCTCCAGCTTGGAAAGAGGAAAATAGAGTAGAATAGAATAGAATAGAATAGAATAGAATAGAATAGAATAGAATAGAATAGAATGGAAATCTGGATTTATGGCAGGAGAGAAAATACAGCTCCTCATACCCATGGCAGGGTCATCCTTCTTGTATTTAGAATGTGGATTCTTCCAGAGAGCAGTTAGACGTGTCAGGAATGAGAGTGATCTGAGCTGGGCCCCAGGTACACTGACCTGCTTCACCAGGGAGATGAAAGAATTTTCTCCTTCCTTTGCCTTTTAAATGTAATTCTGTATGCCCTCTCCGCCATACCCTTTCAACTCTCTAGCTGGGAGCAGTGCAGACATTTAGCCATCCTGGGAAAAGACAGGATCCTTTTCATTAACTTCAGGCTGATTGAAGTCCCTAGAGCCATGGAGGATTTCATTTTCTTCCCTCTCTGCCTCCTGCCATGGGCAATGTGCTACGTCCCAGTGTAATGGAACAGAGACAGGGTTCTAGGGGGAGGCAGCGGCGAGGGGTCTGGATTAGTGCTTTTCAAGGCAGTAGCTTTGGGAAGGAGCATGCTTACTCTTCTTGCCTATACCTCAGTTTCCCTGAATTTCTGAGCACATTCATCCCAACTTCCGGGTGGAGATTACCCGCCAGTTATGCCTGGGTATTAGAGCTGGACTGGAAGGATGGGGTCTCCAGCATAGGTTTCAGCAGAGGGCGAGGGATTAGCAGATCTATCCAAGCCTGTTGTTAACTAGCAATGTGATCTTGAAAATGTCACTTATCAGGTTTTCTGCAAAATAAGGATGGTGTCTAGAGTTTTAAAATCTGTTACGGTGGCAAGACATTTGTTTTTGAATGAAATTACAAGAAATAGGGAAAAACAGAGACACTCTGATTGAAGGAGGGGGGAGCACAGTGGGGACCCTTTGTCTACACTGCATTCCCTTACCCTGGGTCCCCAGCAGAGGTGGCTCCTAAGTCCACTGGGGACAATGAGACTTTCTGATACTGTCAAGAAATCTTAACTGCCCCCTCCATCCCTTGCGCTGTAAGACTGGGACTCTGCTCAGGGTCCAGGTTGAGGACGCTGTGATCTCGTCCTAAATTTTAAATCCACACTTGAGCACTGTATTTTACTATATTGCCTGAGGTCAGCTGTTTCTTCTTTCCTGGGTATAGGATGTATAGACTTCTAGGGATGTAATCTGCTTTGGAAAGGGGATTGTTCATGGTGCAAGGCCTATGTGTGACTCAAAGAGCTCATGAGTTTGGGAACAGCATGGCAAAAATCCCAGAAGCTTGGAAGGCAAGGAGTCACAGCGTGATAGAGGAGAAAAACGGACTTATGTGTCCTGCTCTTCTGGGACCCATTTAGAGAAGAGGTCACAAGGCTTGTCTTGGTTGTTTCCCAGATCAGATGACACCTTCAAAGCACACCAGATAAGTGAAATGTTCAGAATCTCCAGGGTAATGAAATTTAGAAGTTCTAGAAGTGACTTGGTCACCATCTCTGGCATGACCTCCCTGTATCCTCCCACTCACCATCTGATAAGTTGACATACCTGAACCAGTGTTCAATGGGATGGACCTGTTTACCATTGTACTGTTTCATTTACAAGGAGGGGGGGCTCACTGTCTTTCTCTGGTGGTCAATTTATTCATTGTTCTGCATCTTTGACATTGATACTATGCTTCCTTAAATTTAACCTCCAAAGTCCACACTGAAGTATTAGTCAGTATTCTCTGTTAAATCTGTAGTGGATGGAGAAGAGCTTGTTCCCACCTTCTGAGTGGATTAATTCATTCAAATATCTGAGTGCCTCCTTCACACAGGAAGCGTGCTGGGTGCTGAGCGCAGTTTCCTTTTGTCAGCTTGAAGGATGTCTTGTGCCTGCCTCTCACACTTCTGTCATAATTCCCTCAGCCATTTAGGTCATTCTGATTCTCACCTCTGGGCTGAAACTGTTCTCTGCTTTCCTTTTAAATCATTTGACCAACAGGCAATTCAGGGACTAATTGCGTGTCCAGACTCAGGACATTAAGAAATGGCAAAATTTACTTAAGCTGTAAACCATAGTCTTGTTAATAGACATGGTCTTGTTGGACATGCCCTTGCTAGATGAAAAAAAGAAGAGAAAAAAATACAACAGCACAAAAGAGTATTTTTAAAAAATTAAGAGCTATACTGCATGCATCTGACTTTCTCTTAAGAGAAAGAGACTCTAAGGTTTCCAGGGAGGTAGGAGAAATCCCAACTTTTTTGAGCTAGAGATGGAAGGAATAATAACCAAAGATGCCACATCTCTGTTTCCAATCAAACAAATGGATCCGGTCATTTCTCAATACCCAAACCACTCGCATGAGGAAGTAGTGCATATTTGCAGATGCTTTGAACACACTTGTGGTTCATCTTCAGTTATGAGATCTCAGGACTAGGAGGAACTAGGCATTGTGGTTTCATGCCTCCTGCCTACCTGGTGAACCCTACAGAAGGCAGTAAGAAGACTTCTGCTCGCGTACTCCCAGGGTTTGGAGGATTTGAGCTCAAGTTCCTACATGCTAACACATACTGGTAGACGTGTCCTTGCAAAGGTCACTCTCATGCTTATCCCTCACCTCAGCCTTTCTGTCCCTCCTCCCCAGCTCCATCTCAGCCTTGTGTCCAGATCAAGTTAGAGGCCAAGGTTGTACTGATAAATTCGGAAGAGTGGATGGTCATGATCAATTAAATAAGAGATTTTCTGAGAGGAAGAGCTACTTATGGGTTTTTCACAGAAACAAATGCTTTATGTACATCTGTGGTTCATTTGACGAATATTTTGGTTCCACGCTTTTTTCTATGCCACTTCTCCTCAACAAATGGTCTTCAATGTTCTATGACTCAGAGGCATCTTATTATAGAAGGAAAACCATGAGTTTTGGAAAATATTGTTTAGTTTTCAACTCTAAATACCTGTTTTACCCATGAAACTTAGAAAATGTTATACAACATCTGTAAGTCTCGATTTTCCCATCTGTGAAGTGGAGACCCTTTCTATCTCATGAAGGAGCTGTGAAGATTAGAGACGAGAAATAATGTAAAGCAGCAACCAATGACTCTCCATGTGTCATAATTCCACTCCTTAAGTTGGGTTGTGGCTGGCATTGATAGATGCAAAGAAAGCTGTGTTGAGATTTGCCACCTCCTTCCCTGTCTTTGTCCTTCCAGCTGCTCTCACCTGGAGGGCTCACCCCACTGCCTTTCCATTTTTCAAGGCTAAACTCAACTTCATCGTACTTCAACAGCCCACCCTGGCCTCTCCTGCCTCATCTTCCCAGTTTAACCCTTAAAAATTCCAATATACACATGATCCTTCGACCAAACTCTAGGTTCCTTGAAGACAGGGATGAAGTCTGTCATTATGTTTGACCCTCCATGCCCTCAGTGACCTACTAGACTCTTGCTTGGCTATTTCCAAGGGTCTGAACCAGCTCTCCACCAGGAGGGACATGCTTGCCCAGATACGTTCCACATGGGAATCGCCATCCTACCTGAACCCAGCTTCCACATCACTTAAGCACCATTATTGGCAGAGTGATTTGTGGAAGTTACAAAGTTCAGCGGAACTTTTCTGAAGGATAGAAGCCTGGAGCTCAGCGCCACTCCTTGTTTCTTGACCCAAACAGAATATTACCACAGCAAACATGAAGCGTTTCCTATTTTCATTAGTACTCTCCAGGCTTAGAAAACCAGTCACCCTCCTTGGGTCAAAATACGCATCCACCCTTTTTTTCTTTATTTCCCACTTTCTCAGCACTTGCAAACAACAATGAAGTATGTGATATTTAATTCATTCATCTTATGGTTTTATTGAATGTCTTCTGGTGCAAAAGTCTCAAAAGGATGCAAAGATATTTAAAACCTGAACCTTACCCTTTAATGATGATTAAACACAGAGGGGAAGAAAATGAATGTAACTCACTCTTGTCCTCTAATATTGTGTGATTGTTTGAAACATAAACTATAGTTAGCGTGTATAAAATCACAGGCAACCATATGATAAAGGGAAACTGAGTCACGTGTAGGTGAGAAGAAGAGAAGATCATTTTTACTGGGCTGGTTTAAAGAAAGAGAAAGAAAAGAAGGTAGAAAGGAAGGAAGGGAAGAAAGAGGGAGGGAGGGAAAAGGGTCAGGAGGAAGAAGGGAGGAAGGTGAGAGGGAGGGAGGAAGAAACAGGGAGGGAAGGAAAGAAGAAGGACAGAGAAAGGAGGGCAGGAACGAAGGAAAGGAGGAAGGAAGAAGGAAAGAAAGAGTGTGAGTCTTCTTAGATGACTCTTTAACTTTGTCTGAAGCAGTAGTTCTCAACCTGTATCACAGACTGCTTTGATAGTAGGAAGAAAGCCAGGTCCCAACCCCTAAGGAAATGTAGACATCTATAGAGCCGCACATAATTATACTTACAATTCCAGGGAGTCTGAGGACCTGCTGAAGGCCACCCATACCCCATGATCCCTAGTTTAAGAACCTTTGAAGAGCTGGTAGCGCTTAGAAAGAAGGTAGGAGAGGGCAGGAGGAGGGAGGTGGTGATGTCGGAGATGAGCACACCGAGTTGGAAGTCTATTGAGCCGGGAATCCCAGCCCAGGAATCTCCCACTTGCCTCTGGCAATCCTGCTGTTTCAGCAGCCATCCAGGTTGTGGTCAGTCCATTACTGATCCGTAGTGGGGATACTGTGCACTGACGTTGAGAAGTATCACTAAGGAAGTCTTCTTTGTTCTTCCAGATCCTCACAGCCAGTGACCTTGCAGCCAGCGACCTCAAAGGATTTCAGCCACAGGTAGGTTCCTCTGATGCTTTTATGAAGCTTGGGAGAGCATGATGCTGTGGAGGTTGGTTGTCAACAAGCACTTGGCACCAGGACAGGACCCCTTATCTTGCAGTTCCAGTTTCTTTGACTCAAACCACCAATTATGAGAATGACCTGGTGACTTGTTCTCTCCCTTCAAGTTCTTTCTCATTCCATTACCGACAAAATCACCTCTTTCTGCTCTCTCTCTCTCTTCCTCTCTCTCCTAATATTTCATAGTAAAAAAAAAATCTAAATCAAGAGGCTAGGAATGTTGAATGCATCTACTTAGGAAAGTGTTAAATCAAAGGTGGTGGAGGGTGTCATGGGCTGTATTGCTCTCTTTTGGACAGGATGCTCACATTTCTACCATCTGCATGTACAGATTCCCTGCAGTCATGGTATGGTGGCCAGGTTAATCTTATATTCCTGCAGAGTTGGACAGTTGAGTTTTGCTGATTGTGGTTATGAAATAGGCCACTTTACCAATGACCAGAGAGTGGTGTTTGGATGTTGCCATGGGAAGATTGGAGGGTGTAGAAAGGTTTTCTGGGACCTCCTTGGCTGGGGCAAAGATGGAAACCATCCTTTCCTTTGGAAGAGGAGTCTACACACACACACACACACACACACACACACACACACACACACAAATATACCCAGACACAGATACCCTTGCTTTCTCCTCTAGACACCAGTGTAGGTTGAACATGTAGCAAAGAGAGGCAAACTCAAGGTGGACAGCTGTGGGACTCAGTCCCTGCCCCTGCCTCCCTTTCAAGATGAGACTTTCTGTCACCCTCCAAATCAGTGCCTGCCTCAAGATCCCACCGTGCTATACCATTGTGGGAAAATGCATCACACCTTATGGCAGTGAACTTCTGGGGTAGAGCAAGTGATTTTTCTAATGCCAAGAATTCCATATTTGGGAAGCTTTCTCTTTAAACGTGTTTCATATTCAGGGGTGTCCTGTGCCTTTTCTACCCTTCTCCCTTGTGGGTGACATCCTCTGAGCACCATCTCACTGGGGAAGGCAAGGACCCAGTTCTGATGTGAAGCGACCACAGATCACACCAACAGCCAGGAACAAGGATAGAGAGGGGACCAGAAGAGAATTAACCAAATCAAGGGACCCACTGGTAAGAATCAAAGATAGCCGGGCTCGGTGGCTCAGCCTGTAATCCCCCGCCTTTGGGAGGCTGAGGTGAATGGATTGCCTGAGCCCATGGGTTGGAGACCCACCTGGGCAGTGAGACCTCATCCCTACAATAAATAAAAAAATCAGCCGGGCGTGGTAGCGCATGCCTGTAATTCCGGCTACTGGGAGGCTGAGGCGGAAGGATCGCCGGAGCCCAGCAGGTCAAGGCCGCAGTGGCCGGGAGCGGCCACTGCACTCCAGTTTGGGTGACAGAGTGAGACTCCAACTCAAAAAAAAGAATCAAAGATAATTCCCTGTGTCAGTTTGGGGTGTTTTCATCACAGCTTGTTGATGCTTCTGTCTGGGATTCAATGAAGTTTTAAACATAGGTATCAGTAAGCCTCTTTGTCAACCATTGAAAACACGAATGAATTAAATGCTTAGTCACCTATTCACACAAACTTCCAGACAGGCAAAGGGAATGTAAAAGAAAATCAGCATTTACCCAACCTTACTCACCTCCACACCCACACTCACACTTGGTAGCATCCTAACTAAGGTTTCTTTTTATCTGAAAGTGTATAAAAATAAAGGGAAAGAGGGCTTTGCATGGTGCTGGTTTTCCACATGAAAAGGACACATAGAGGAGACCGGAAGGTATGTGTATGTGGCTTTAGAAGGGTTTCTTTCTGAGGTGATCATATTCTCTTCATGTTTGGTGACATATTTTTCAGTACTAGATTTTAAATAAACTGCTAAGTGAAGGGAAATTTAGATATGTTTGAGCTGTGTCTGTAATATTTAAGAGTGTGAGTACGAAAAGACAGTTTCCAGGCTCCCCACAACAGCTCCGCAGTTTCCAGGGCAGATGGCTCGCTCTCAGCCCTGCCCTACCTTTCCACATTATCCCATTTGTGTGTCATCCCCCACCTCAGAGGGTGGAAGAAGCATCAGTGCCTGTTTCTCACTCCTCAGGATGCCTGTTCCTGAGGCCAGGAAGTCCCAGAAAATGTATGGTCAGGAAGTCATTCCCAGATCAAAGTAATTTTCCAGTGTCTTTCCTAAATTCAAAGGCCCAGATGTGTCTCAAGTCAACACCTCCCTTTTGGGTGCTTTTTCAAACTGAAACACAAAGCTGCCCACAGGCTTGTGCTGCCTCCACGAGTCCCAGTGCACCAGACTGTGGGGTTCTGTTGTTGTGTCCCCTTCTCTCTTTGGGTTTTGGGCAAAACTGACTCCATGCGATAATTCACAGGTGCTTTCCCATTCAGGACCCATGACTGGCTGTCAGGGGAGGGTGCACTGAAGAACCCTCCCTGGGATAACTGCATTTAGCCTCGTGGCTTCATACAGTCCACACTTGACTGTAAAGAGTTGTTGCTTATTTCCTTGATGTCTGCTTGTGCTGCAGCCTGTTGGGGAATACACGGAGGACCCTAAGAAACTGGAATTTATTTATTAAAAATTGTGTATTTATTCTTTCATATTTAAACTTCAGTCATCTTCAAAGTACTCTCCATTGGATACAACACACCTATCGAGATGTTTTTTCCCTGTTCAAAACAGCTTTTGGATAACTTTTAGTGCTTCTATTTTTTGTTTCACCTCTTCCATATCAGCAAAACTTTTCACTTTAAGGATTTTATTCATCCAGGGAAACAAAAAAAAAAAGTCTCTTAGGACGAGATCAGGTAAATAGGTATGGTGGGGCATGGAGGTCCTGCCGGTTTTGGTCAAAAACTGCTGAACACTCAGCACAGTGTGGGCAGGTGCTCATAAATCACCCATCATGACATGGGCACATGCATTGAAGGAATCTCCAAAAATAATTTACTGAGGCTAATTGCATCTTCTCACAACACCAGCTGGTACACTGATGCTGGAGGGCTCATAGCTCACTGACCTACCAGTGGAAGCCTATCCTACAAGGGTCCCACCCTCCAAAAATTAATTCTGGAGTTTTGTTGTTGTTGTTTTATTCTCCCTCATAGTTGCAATTTCTCATATTTGATGATTTTGAAAGTGTGCGGAGCAGTTACGTTATTGGGCTGGGCTGTTCTGTCTGTCTGTCTCTGTCCTTCTGTCTGCATCCAGACAGAGAAGAGAAAGGTAAGCAAGTGAATATCTGCCTTTCTCCCCATGGTATAGACGCCCTGCCCACTCCTGGAAATCACACATGACTGCAGGTAGATCAAGAGCCTGTGCTATCTAAGGCATCCTGCTTTAGCAGTGGGTAGTCTTTTTAGGACTGGTGAACCTGGTCTTGGGGCCACAGCCTAGAGCTATCTTTTGGAGTCAGGCATGGTGCTGGTAGGCGGGTATATTCTCAGCAATGTTTAAAGGCACAGATGGAAAAGCTTCTGAAATTCACACCTAAACCACCCTTACTCTTCACCCCATGAACATATCTCCTTTTATTTCCCAACATCCTCTTCTTTTGAAACAAAGGACGCACTTGAGTCCCCTCCTACCTAGTCTGTGGCCAACTGGACAAAGTCTTCTTTTGTGGGACCAGTCCTCTCCACCCTTAAGAGGAATAACAGCTGGCATCTAATTATCTTTAGTCAGAGCTCAATGACTGTATACTTCCTTCTCCATTTTTTAAAAATTATTTTTTCCTCTCTAATATAAACATTGTAGGCATTGTAGAAATTCAGAATACACAAAACATCATAAGAAGAGAAATTTCCTGTTATTACTCCTCAGAAATATATGTAATGACCTTCTGGAGTATAGCCATCCAATCTTTGTTCTACACTGCCATGCACATCTATTGAAGTTTTTTTAAAAAAATTTATTTTACTTTACGTGCTTTTTTGTTACCTTATTTGTTGTTTGTTTGCATGCTTTTCAAGTCACTGGGAAATCTAGCGGCTGGCCACTCTCGTGTTTGGTGGCTTGTGCTCTTCTCATTGACCACTCCCCTCTGGCTGGACATCCCATTCCTTCTGCAGGCAGAGATGGCCAGGAGCCATCCAAGGTGGATGCTAGGATCCAGCACTTTCATCTAGGATACAGATCGTGTCCACAGCATCCAAGCATTTATTTATTTGTTTTTATTTATTAGCTCTTACAGGGATATGAAATTTGCTTAAATATCTCCCTCAAATACCCATATGGGATGCCCACAAGCCTGTGCACATGCCTAGGTGGGGGATGCTGTAAAGAGATAACCACATCATAAGGACCAAATTCTGATGCAGGTTCTCCATTCCCAGCCACAGCATTGGAACAGTCACCTTACAGAGAACCGTCCCCCACAGAGGACAACCCAGACTAAAGGACTTAGTTCTTGCCTGCTATAAACTCTCCATTGTCTCAGAGAAGAGGATACTTCCTACATAAAAAAGAGTATTATTTCAAGTGTGGGACAAGTGTAATAGCAGCCTTTGAAGGGAGCTATTTTTAATGAGTTCCTCTAATGTTAATTGCTGTCATGGTCAAGGACACATTACAGTGAATGGCGAGGAGAGAGCAAACTAGGACACACAGAGAAATGTCTTGTAGTGTGGAGAAAACAAGGCTTTCACCATTTCATTCAACAACCATCCAGGGGAGACCATTATGAAGGGCTCCATGCCATGCTCATACCCTTCCTCAGACATTCATAGTTCTGGAATGTTCTGCCATCAAAATGAGCCTTGTGATCCTGTGAAAGTTACCTATGTCTCTGATCATCATTTTCCTGATTAATCCAAAGAGTTGCACGGCTTCTTTCCCAGCTCGTGGGAGGATCGAATGATACAGTACTTTTGAAAGCAACCTAGCATGAGGCCAGGCACACACAAGGAGGTCAGTGTTTTCTGCCATTAGAGAAATACAGATTAAATTAATTACAAATGTAGATGTAGAAGAAATTATATCTGTATGTAACAAGCAGGGGCATCTTCCAGGCAGAGCTGTCATTGTACCTGGGCCAATGTGGGCAGGAAGGCAGCGAGCCAATGAACTCAGATGAAGGTTAAGGCCAATGTGGAGATGCTTGGAGTGTGTTCTGGGGGCTTTGGATGTTTAATTGCTCTGCCACAGAGAAAGCCTGGAGGCAATTACTATGACTTGCGAATTAAGGCATGGTCAAATTTCAGGTCTGAGAAAATTACTGAAGTTTTCAAACATACATAAAAGTGGACATAACAGTACAATGATCTCTTATATCTATCATTCACCTTTAATAGTATGCTGCTAAAAAAAAAAAACTCAAATTTGTAGCACTTGCTGATTTCTGTGCTGAAATATCCCCATCATGACCTGTTTCAAGTGCCCTGTAATTTAGCAACCTGTTTGCAAAGTCTCTGACACTCAGTTTTCCAGAACAGATACAAGCTGACCTCAGCACACCACCCAGCCTTCTCTCACAATTGAATCGACCTTCCTCAGCCACCCAAGTAGCTGAGACTACAGGCACATGCCACTATGGCTAGCTAATTTTTCTTTTTTTTTTCCTGTAGAGATGGGGTCTCACTATATTGCCCAGGCTGGTCTCTAACTCCTGGGCTCTAGCGATCATCCAACCTTGACCTCCCAAAGTGCTGGGAACAGGCATGAACCAACCAACCTGGCCTACTTTGACTTTTAATTTTTGCAGGAAATACTTTAATATAAATCCAAGCCATCATATTACTTTATTCATAAATACTTCAATAACAAATAAGGGCTTTTTTTAGTACAATCACAATGTCATAATCACATGTCTCCAAATGAGCAGTAATTCCTTAATAGTTCCTAATACTCAGTCTACATTCCTGTAGTCCTGGCTATTTGGGAGGCTAAGGTAAAAGGATCACCTGACCTCAGCAGATAGAAACTGCAGTGAGTCATGATTCTGCCACTGCACTCCAGCCTGGGTGATAGTGTAAGACCCCAACTCAAAGAAACAAACAAAGACTCTAGCAAAGAGGAATTCTGGACAAGGAAAAAAGGCAAAGAGCCTCATATTCCAATAGTGATTCCTGTGCCAGGAATGTGTTTCTTATTACTGGAATTGAATTCTCACAACAAGCCAGTTATCTGTCTTACTCCTCCCCTTTCAGAGAACAGCATGGCCTAGGCAGAGGAAGTATGGATAAGTCTAATTCTGAAAAGCCCACACTCATGTCCATCCCTTGCCTTTTCCATTCAACAGCTGGGATTTGCCCAAGATGGAAACCTGGCGAGTGATGGTGTTTGGGCTTGTGGTCTGCTCTGCTGGCTCTCTGGATGTTCTTCCTGAGTCTAAAAGATCTCTGGAAAGATCCAGCTGTATGGAGAGAATGTGTCAGGTGACCGGTGCCCTGTATCCCCTGGCTCCCAGGGTGGGCTCAACCCCATGAGCTATGCTTTCTCTGCTGCATGGTAAACACCTGCCTTTATCCTCAAGGTCTTTTTTCCCGACTTGCCTCATACCAGCGGTGACATATCTTTGCTCTCCTATTCAATACCATACAGAGCATGGACTGCAGAATGGGACCGACCTGTCGGGTGTGTGTCACTGGCCTGCCATGGAGACATCTGGAATCTGAAAGTGTTTTGAAACTTTTATAGCCATTTGATGGTTCCACAACATCCAACTATGTGACTATTTTCCTACTAGTTTATCTCTACAGTGCTTTCCCAAAATTTCTATACAAAAATGTATGATGAGGAAAACAAAAGTTTGATCCTTCACCAAAGATCTTTGTAGAAGCTCTTTTCTTGTTTTCCAGTGTTGAGCTTTTCTAGTTTTAGTAAAAGGGTGTTTAGTAAAATGTTCCCTCTCCAAAAACAAACAAGCAAAAAAGAGTTCCCCTATAAAAGTATCTTTCTTGCTGTTCTTAGGATACCTGCACAAAACACGGATCTTTTCCCCATAATTCCTAAGGGAAATCATTTACTTATTTTTCTTACCAGACACAGGTACCTGTGATAATAGCAAAGCATCTTTAGCCAAAATATTTGCTCATGTGTATCCATATACCTCATACTAAAATCCAAACGGACACTATTTCTTTTCCTCCATGAAACTGACAGTTTCTTATCCCAGGTCTACATTTTTTGCACTGCTTGCCCTGACAGTGTTTTTAGTAGTTTTTTTTTTAACCAGCATTGGCATTTTGTCCTGGAGAGTGAAGTACTCCAGGTGTTTTCCAGAGAGTCTGGCATTTCAATGGGATATTCTGAAATCTTAATAAGTTCTCCTGGGAAACTAAATCTCTTTAGACCACAGTGAATATTTTGGGTTTTTTTTATACCAAGATGTTCTGACCATCTGAGGGCTGTGTGCAGATGGGCCAGACTTAAAAAAAACCTAATGTGTAGAAGTTCTTGTGCAAAATAATGGATAGATGGCAGGTGGGTGTTGGGAGAGGAGAGGGTTCTTTGTGTGCAGAAGGATTCTTTCATTTCATCAAGGGAATTGATATGTCATCTCTGTTAGTATATTCAAATATGATGTAGCCTTGAAAAATCTGATTTAAACTCAACTTTTCAGGATGGAAATATAAAGTGAGGTCAACCAGTCAAATTAACTTTGAATGATGCCCCTGGCAACAAGGAAGTATGATTAGATAATTTCTATGATCTCTTGAGACTCCAAAGTTTTAATTATTCTGTGACTTCTTCCACTGTGTTCATTCTTATTTTTCTCTTCATTTTTTTTGTTGTTGTAAAGAAATCTAACGATGAGCTTCTTAAAAATCTTTCAATAATTCTGCTCACTTGAGGCCTGGGGTAATTGATGTCGTGCCCTATATCTCAAATGTCTGTGCTTATGAGAAGATTGAGTTACAACGTCTGACGGTCCTGGATCTAAAGTGTTAGTGTGATGTGTGACTTTGCTCTATATATTTCTAGGTCTAAGAATGGCTTATGTGTAGTAAATGCAAAATCACAGACCACCTTTAGGGCTTGAGAGGTGTCCTCTTCATAATTCCTTATCAAGATAGTCCCAAACTTGCCTCTTGAGAAAGAAGCCCCACCTCCGCATCATACAAGCAAGTTCACTTTTTTAGCTCTTTCTGATCCTACTGCCTGGATTATTCTTTAACCCTCTTGTCCTTCCACCCACCTCCACATTCCCTTTTCTTTCATCTTGTACCAAACAAAAGGAATCAATTGAGAGGTGTCAGAAGACTGCAACAAGATAGGGCCCCTCACAGTAGAACAGCTTGCATATCTCACACAGCTCCTTCCAGCCATCTGCTTGCTTGTGTTTGGAGGCTGGGTTAAGTCTGCAAACAGCCTCTGCTACAGTTTTCTGATATTTCCCTGATAATGGCCATCCTCTTCCCTTCCCCCACCAGTTCTGCATGTGGTTTCCCTTCCACACTTCCCACCTTTCTAAAAACGTGTGTCAGAGCTCCTGGCAGAGCCCATGTTCCCAACAGATGACCCAAGCCAACCAGCAAGGCATGGACGGAAGAACTTTGTGTGATGTTGTTGTAATCTTTACAGCTATAAATAGTAAAAGCTGATGCTTGTTTAGTAACAAAACATAAATCTGTCCTGCCTTGCTGTGTCCAATCTCAAGCACGGAGAACATCTCCCATTACTTTATAGTTTAACAGTAAAGAGCAATGATTCTGATAGATTTGAATTTCAGGTCTGTCTCGTACTGGTTGTGTGAACTCCATAAGTTATTTAACTTTTATGTGTTCAGTGTCTTCCTTGGTGGTGGAAGGGTGTCTACCCCTGGGATTTCAAGGATTGAATAGATAGGCCCACTGAAAAGCATCTGGCATCTAGTAAACACTCTATAAATGTGTGCTGTAATTCTTATGACTCTTATAAATTGCATAGTTGAAATTGATCCTAGATGACTGAAGTCAGGGTTAGAACATAGATCGTAGCTCCCCAAGGCAATATTACTAGAGTTTGGAATTACCAGTGAGGAAACAAACAAGACCCCAAACCAAAACATCTAGATCCATCTACCCTCTTCCCTAGTCTGTTTGTGACAGACACTTGTCATTCCAAGTCAGTAGTGACAGATACCGTGGCTCTGGGAGGATGAACCCAGGAGAAGAAGTAGGACAGAGACGGACGAGATCAGGCTCAGGGGTGGGCAGGGATGGTTTGACTGGAAGGAGAGAACACCTACCATGACTTCATCCATCGCCTCCTTCTCTCACTACCTCTTGCACTTTCTGAACTAACATTTTATTTTTTACTCTTGGAGGAGGAATAGCTATAAAGTGCTAAAATGCATCTTTAACAAATGCATCAGGGGCTGTTTCCAACCACCAGAGTATTGCTTCATTTCAACCACCTCCTGAAGCCAGACAGCTTCAGTCTATATCTGGACATCCACTCTGGTTCCTCCCCTGGGAGGATGGTAGGCATTGGAATGTGCTGTCCAGAACATCAGTGAGAAATTGAACCAAAGTGCATTTGGATGGGGGCTATTTGGGAGACCTTGTCAGGGCTTGGAGATTTTCTAGGATTTTTATGGGTTGACCCTCACATCTCTAGATTCAGTTTTGTTTCTATGAGTCTATGAAAAATAAGAAGCACTTCAAGAAGCATGTGGGTTCTGGATTTAGCGGGTAAGATGGCACCTGCAGGAGAGAATCAACCTGGCCGCAGGACCCTTATTTTCAGCAAGCATTAATTGCCCACGAGGTGATAGGGCAAGTCACCCGCTGACGGGAAAGAGAAGTCTGGGTCAGCCTTATCTGTGTTGTGAGAAAATGCGGCTGGCCAAACCTGGCTTTCTGCCAATGATCTGGGTAGGAACAGAATTATCAAAGTGGAGAATGGGCGGAGAGGAGCATGGTGTGAAAAAACAGAGTCTGTCTGCTTCTAGCAAAAAGCAGATGTGCAATAAATATTTGTAGGACCCCTTTTAGGGCTGTCTGTGTAACCAGGGGTCAAGTCTGATCCCCCAGACAAAAATGCATGTATCCCAATCTCTCTAATGAACGATGTTTCTCTGATGCCTTCTGGCCTTCAGGTTATGATGATGTTTTCTACTACTTCTCTTACTTTTGGCACTAATAAGTATTGTAAGACTTTTTTCCTGTACAACCAAATCTTTGGAGTTTTCTTGTCTCTCACTGTGATTTTATGGTATAACAGGTGAGTTCAAGGCCCTCTGGAGGCAGGACCGAAAATAGATGGCTTTGAGTTGAAACAGTTTGGTTCACCCACCTCAAACCTATTGTACTGTTGGCCTCTTGGCATCTTGTGAGCTGCAGCCTGAGGCAGGGGTGGGTAAGAAGAGAGGGAACTGTATTGGCGAAAAGAAAGGCCAGTGAAATCTCAGCCTGCAGACTTCTAGAGAGAGCACATTTCGTTCTTGATAAACTCCAGCAGAAAAGAGCAATCAGCTAAAGAGAGCTGGACAAATTAAATGGCTGAGTATTATTTCAAAGGAGAGCTCAGGCAGCATCAGAAATTCCCCATCAGCTGTAATCACGCCAATTACTTTGCCAATTGCAGATTCCATCGTGATGTGTTTAGTGCAATCAGGCGTCGGACTCTTGCAGGGGCCTGATGGGTTTTGTTTACTCTGAATGTGCATTTGTAGAGAGTCTTTTGCACCCAAAGGCTTAGAGCTCTGAATGTCCTTTTCTCGGTCCAGATTCACACACAGATGAGGGAGATTATCTTTGAGATGGAGGCAGGCGCAGTCTAGGCAGGCTGGACCCAGCGCCCCCTCTCACTGGAGAACGCCTGGGATTTAAATATAAAGAGCACAGCTGGGTTCGGGGGTTCTTAGCAAATGTGGCAATCTCCAGAAACCCTCTCTGTAGATTCACCAACCAGCTAATATATATATTTCTGATTACGCATGAGGTTTCTTGGCATGTTGGAGCGTTGGACAGATAGCCATTAAGCAGCAATAGCAAACACGTAGCTCTGGGAGGAGAGAGCAAGCCAAGAGTTCATTAAGCCTTAAATACTGACAAATGGGGGTGCAGGGGCTTTCATCGTCTCCCTTTGAGAATCATTTGATGGACTGGCAAACATGCAGATCATTTCAAATAGGGGAGGGGATCACAGGGAGGAAGCTATGCAGACACTCCCTGATATTTGAGCAGTGGAGATACAATTTGGAGCTTGTGCAGGAACGGTCATTGTCTGTGTACGTAGGAGCAGACCACTGTGTGACCGCCTCTAAGAAGTGAGTCTCCATGGACACTCCATTCGAGGAATGCACTGGTGGGGCCACTGTTAAGTGGGTGGGACTGGTCAACTGCTCGAAGGGAAGCCCTCTGCAAGGTGCAGACCCAGCACCAGAGGCTGTTTCATTCCACTTGTGCCCAGCTGGTCATCTGAGGCTAGAACCCCAAAGAGAATAGAAGTCTATTTTCTTCTCTCGGCTTTGTGACAAGCAATCTTTGTGTCTTCTTGGTGTATTTTTTTTAACCTTTCTCTTCCTCCTTCAAGCCTTTTCCTCCTTTGAGAGATAAAGGCCACATTGCCTAGGGAAGAAAGGCTTCTCCCCTATTCAAAGGCAACTGCCAGGGTATCCAAGTGTGTGGACTCCCAATGCCCCTGCTCCCAGCTGCTGTTGAGAACTCCCTTTCCCCGAAACCCAGAGGGGTCAGGTCTTATTTTAGATAGAAAAGGCAAATGTGGGATAAGGGGAAACAGGAGAATGGGTCACAAGATTTCAGAGTAACATGGCGGGGCTCACTCTATGGGCTTCAGCAGCCTTGTGGATCATTTATCCCAGGTGGGGGGTATGTGCATGTGTATATACATGTATGTCTCCCCTAAAAAGAGGCGCTTCAACCAGTGCATGATACCTGCCTTTCTAAAGTCGGCCGTTGTTCAGATAATGTTCCTGGCTCTCAGATAAGAGGCAGAATTTGTCTCCTGCACACACTGGGGACAGAAAAGCCCTTGGAAATCAGGAGATAACTGCCGTGAATGGAGGTGAGGGCATCAAATCCTGCCACGTGGTCACTGCATCAGTAATTCTACTGCCAGTGACAGAAAGGGCATAGCCACATTCCGCTTCTCAGCAGCTTGAACTGGAAGACATTCACTGATTTTGTCTGTAGGGAAACTCAGGTGTTCACATGTGAGACTAGACTTGGTGACAGCCTCTGCCACAGGAAGGATGCTCTGAGATGCAGTTCATCAAAGGCAACCTCAGCGGCTTGCATTCTCATGTCTGTCTTCTGGAGACCCGGCCAATCTTGGAGGCACTGACTTGGCTCAGCCATGAGAATAAATTCTCCTTTCACAGCTTATATTCTTGCTCCATCTTCCTCGATAACATCTTTAAAATAAACATAAGCCATAAACAAGCTGTTTTGAGAAACCTGGCCCTTATGCTAATCTTAAAAATTTCACTTTCCTTAAATATGCAGGGATGCCAAAAACTGTACACACATTTTAAGCAATGTTATCTATGTATTACTTTTTGAAGTTGAATTGAATTACAGTAGCAATGTGTAGTATGATATTCAGTCAACTGTGCTTCCGCCATTTTCTTAGATTGTCCTGCCTGTCACATGGTGACACTAGCATTCATTTGATTAATGCCATCTTTTGAGCAAATGTCATACTTAAAATGTGTATACTTTTGGGCACCCCCCCCCGTATATCAGTCTAAAAATTGCTAATCAGTTTGTCTTTTATCATATTCATTCCTCTCTACTAGGCCCAGAGCCCTCTGCTTGGTGGCTCAGCCTGTAATCCCAGCACTTTGGGAGTTGATTGCCTGAACCCACAGGTTTGAGACCAGCCCCAGCAACTTGGCAAGACCTCATCTATAATAAATCAAAAAATTAGCTGGGCATGGTAGCGCATTCCTGTAGTTCCACCTACTTGGAAGACTGAGGCGGAAGGATCTTTGGAGCCCAGCAGGTAGACGCTGAGGTAGCTATGAATGTGCCACTGCACTCCAGCCTAGGTACTGGAGTGAGACTCCAACTCAAAAAAAAAAAATTATGACCAAAAAGACTTTAAAAAAGCATTTCTTTAGCCTAGGCAACATGGCGAGACCTTGTCTCCATAAACAAATCAAACAAATTAGCCGGGCATGGAGGTGCACCACTGAAATCCCAGCTTCTTGAGAGGCTGAGGTGGAGGAATTGACTGAGCCCAGGAGGCCAAGGCTGCAGTGAGCCATGATCATGCCACTGCATCCCGTCTGGGTGACAGAGTGAGACTCTGACTCAAAAAAATTATAATAAATAATTTTTAAAAAGGTATTTCTTTCCTTGCAAGGTCATACACTAAGCCTATTGGCAGGATATGAAATAATAAAAACAGCCTACAGGTATGTAACAATTTTAAGTGCACTCTTATACTTGGTGGGCACTAGTATAGAGGGGTCTGTGACCTTGTCCAAGGTGGATAACCTGTCTGAGCCTCAGTTTACTCATGCAACCAGTGGAAGGAGTAATGCTCACCTCACCTGGCATGAGGAATATTAAGCATGCATGGAAGGACCTAGCACTTTACCTGGAACAGAGTATTTTCTCAGTAAATGCAATTTTAAGATTTCTCCAGCTCAACATTTCTCCAAGTCATTGTATCCATGTATCTTCTCTTGGTGATGAGCTTGGCAAGGACAACAAACTGCACTTTGTAGAAGAAAAAGTAGACACTGAGGCAGATTCAGGGATTTTCCTCAAAATCCTCAGCTGCAAAGTGGTGAAGTGACAGAAACGAACTTGAAACCAAAGCCCTCACACTCAAATACCCCCCTCCGCTTTTGTTCAGACATAAGGCAGCAAGGAAGCCAGTATTGTGTACTGGTGCCATCTCTATGCATTTCTCTTTTGTGTATACAAGGGATTTGGAATTTCTGCTAAACTAATTGCTCCCCAAAGGAAAACTAGAACCAATGAGGGTTTGTTGAAAGAGACTGACTTTCAGTTTACTTAAGAAGAATGTCCCAGCAATGAAATGAGCTCACCCACCCTGTGCCTAGTTAGTGTTCAAGCTCTGGTTGCTCTGAAGTGGCATCTGAGGGAAGGCATGAAAGAGTACTTTTGGCAGGTGTGGAATCAGTGAGATCCAAGGCTGAATCTCAGTTTTAACGTTGGCTAGCCCTGTGACCTCCTTCAATTTGGGCAGCCAGTCTGAGTCTCAGTTTTCTCATGCATACAGTGAAGGACACGATACTCTCATCTCACCTGGCATTAGAGAAATTAAGTGTGCATGGACGGGACCTAGCATCTCACCTGGAACAAAGTACTCTCTCAACAAATGCAATTTTTTTGAGTAGGAGTCTCACTCTGTTGCTCAGGCTATAGTGCAGTGGCACACTCATGGCCACTGCAGCCTCGACCTGCTGGGCTCAGGTGATCCCTCCACCTCAGTCTTCCAAGTAGCTGGAAGCACAGGCATGTGCCACCATGCCTGGCTACTTTTTTGATTAATTGTAGAAATAAGGTCTTGCCTAGTTGCCGAGGCTGGTCTCAAGCCCCTGGACTCATGCAATCCTCTTGCCTCCACCTCCCAAAATACTGGGATTACAGATATGAGCCATCATGTTTGGCCAATAAACGCAATTTTAAGACCTCTTCAACTCGACATTCCTCCAAATCATTGCATCCCATGTGTCTCTCTTTCTTTTCCACCCTTTCCAAGGCAACACCCTTTGCACAGGTGAGGATAGTCGGCCCCTGCAGGTCTTTCCAGTGGCAGCATTTGGTGTCCAGGGGCCATGGTCCCCTCTACCAGTTTGGGATTCTTTTTTTAAAAAACTCACTTTGGGTTCAGAAACCAGAAGAAGATCATTAGGAAAACAGAATTAGAATCCCCAATGACTCTGAATAATTCACAAGTAGATTGAAAATTGTTTTGTGCCAAAAGATGACACATGGAAAACGTGTCAGTGAAGATGCTCTTGTTTGTGTAAAACTTCTTCCAGTCCACTCCACTGGAACCTGCTGGTATCTTGAAGAGGTTCATCTAAAGATAAACAGCGTGAGGAACTGGATCTCTCAGTATGTCGTGAGTTCGGTGCGTAGGTATGTCACATATTATACATAAACATAATATACATAGCTATGATTATTTTTTCTAATTACTATGGTAATCCATGACTATTGTGAAAATTTGTAAAATTGAAATTAAAGAACTAAAAGTCACCTGAAATCCTACCCAGAAATATCCACGATGAACACGTTTGGAGGATAGTGTGTGGATTTTATTGTATATGGACACACACATGTAGGTGGGGCTTTGTCCCTTTGTGTGAAAGCCAGACAAGCGAGCCGTCTTGGATTCTCATGACACTGGAGTGGACTCTAGACTCTAGGAAATTCCATTGCAACCTTGGGTCTCGGTTTCCTTATCCATTGAATGTTAAATGACCTTGACCAACATTTTCCAAAACATCTTTTGTGTGATTTATGGATGTTTCTTTAAAGACTCTGTAATCAAATAGGTTTGGCAAAGATTAAATTAAAGAAAAAACAATATTGAATGTTGTTAATATCCTCAGAGTTCATAACAAGTAAATGAGCACATGAGCTTCAGGAAAGGAACCATACTGGGCCATAGAATCCTTTTTTTCACAGCACACCTATTTATATGTTGTAAAGGTAATATTCTTCAGGACACCAGGATCATGAAGGATTTTCTGTTTCAGTGTGTGCTGGATTCTGGCTTTCTGGTGACACATGAATATTGAAACTGATTGCCTAGAGTATGAACCTGATAGGATTAAAAAGCTAATCCTCATGACACTGCCTTTCATGTATTTGGGAGAACTGAGGAGCTAAACATTGCCAAACAGCTATAACTTTAGGTCTCAGAAAGTAAACATTTCACCCTGATATCAAGGTCACCAGCAAGTGGAGTGCAGGTAGACCAGAGGCTTTGGCTGAGGAGCTTTCATGGGTGTCAGCCCTGGACCCTGTGCAGACAGGAACACCACGCACCTAGGCCACATTCAGAAGCTTCGCATGTGCCCTTTCACAAGAAAAACAAGGTGATTTTCCCTGTAAGCATCGAATCACGTCTGCTATCCCTTTGCATGCTCCTTGTTTGAGTCTCATATTTGATGCAGTTCATTTTCATAAACTCTGAGTGAACTGCAGTGACATAGTGCATTCCTGCTCTATCGGAGAGCTTGGGTCTGACGTGAAGTCGACAATGGTCCCGGTGTGGAAAAATTGGAAAGCAACACAACCAAGTACAGAGCATGCTGTAAAATGAATGATAAGGGTTCAGAGGGTTCAAGAAAGCAAATGAGCCTTATGACGAATGTGACCTTGCTAGTGTGTGTCTCCATTTCTTTATGTAGCACATGGGGTTCATGCTTTAATGATGCTTGAATGACACCTCCGAAGCCTTCCAGCCTCTGACATGTCATCCTTTTCCATCCCATTCCACCTGTGTAGAGATGGAATTTCCAGAGTCCCTAACGAGTATATGTGAACATTTTAAAGAATAGGCATAATGCTTCCAAGAGCTTACTACTTGGGACATTAAATCTTAAAATCTGTCCAAGAAGTTCCTCAACTTGCTTAGATCAAGTCTCCCTCTTTCTTTTTATTTTTTTTTTATTTTTAACTTTTTGAATTATTGTAGTTGGAGTGTGCACTTTTATATTCATATGTAAAAGTGGTTCTACTTTAAAATAAGAAGAGGGTGTTCAGAGTCTGTAGTCCTCAGGTCTGCACAGTTGCCTTCTGGAGGAAGGGCCCTGTCATCTTTCAGATATGACCAATTCCTCTGAAACTCTAGCACCTCTCAGAAATATTGGCAGAACCTCATCTTTGGGATTTTCGTTAGCATGACAATCATATTTCCTTTTGAAAGATTAGTGACATGTATACTTTATTATTAATTAAAAGAAAGCCAATTCTTCCCACACATGAATAATAGCATTCTCAAGCTCCCCAAAAGTTTCCCACTGAGCCTCTCCACAGTGACCTTCTAATTCCTAGAGAAGGTTCTTCTCACACTAAACTCCTCAGAGACTGTGGCTTGCAGTATGTCTCAGGAACACTTGTTTGGCCAAATGAATTAATTGGTAAATGGGTAAGTAGTGTCACTGTGTAGTATCTGGGAAGAACTTGGACTTTGGGGTCAGTTATAATTGGGTCAAAAATTGTGTTCTTTCTCCTCAGTAGGTATAGGACCTTAAGAAATTACTTGGTTCTGTTTTCTTATTTGTCATGTGGGGACATTAGCTCCCTATGAGTATGACTGAAAGGAGAAACAATCAATATAGTGTGCTCAATGAGAGGTAGGTGCCCAATAAAAGGTTTATTTTTACTCTCATTCCTCACACAATGGCTGGCTCCTCATGGGCCTTTGATGACTGAAGAGAGCTGCACACCACTCATCTGGAGGCCATGAGTCATTTACACCCAGAAATGACACCTCCTCATCTGCTGGGCTGCTGTTCTCACTGGGGAAATCCCCAGACTTCTGGCTGGCACATTGCTCCAGCCAACCAGGTATTCACAGCTCTCTCTGGCTCTTCTGAGCATGAGCAGTATTACCTGGGAATTTCCCTCTAAACAGGCCTAGAGACTCCTAGCTCGAGGGCAGAGAAAGCATCTCTGATAATGAGATGACAGAGCAGAGAGCTTTTCCCTGTTTTTAACTAGGGCCCGAGTGTTGAGTGTTAGGACAGCAGGCTGGCCTGTGCACAGACTCAGGCCAAGGGCCAAGACAGATCTTTAGAAGGATAGAGGAGCAAGGACTAGCTATTACTAAGGTGAGTACTCAGAGAGGGTAAAGTTCTCAGACCACTGACAATAAGCAGAAGCACAGTGAGCAAGTCGTCAACTGTGTGTAGAATGCCCAGAGCTGGTCCAGGCAAGGGAAGGACAGGAGGAGGTCAAAGACAGGAGAAGAGGTGGTCAAACAAAGATCACATAGAGGAGTGGTAGCAGGGTATCCCATTGCAAATATCAGGAACTCCAAAATACAGAGGCTCAGCTGGAGGAGGAGAGGCCACTGGGATGCAAGACAGTTAGAGCCAAGCTAGAGATCTGGAACAAGAAAGAAAGTCATTTTCTGCACTCAAATAAGGACCTGACACATTGAAGCAGCAGTCAATCTCCAGCCCAGAGGACAGACATCCCAAGTCCCTGCCGAGGGAGAGTATTTCAGGCTGCTTGTCCTACTCTCTGCCAGGAGGGGTGACAAAGTTATTTACCATGTTCCCAGTGAGTCAAGTTGTATAAGTTGAGCTTAAAGCCAGTTCAGTTGGAGGGAAACGGGGTTAACAAAACTCAAACCAACCAGGCACAGTAGCTCACCCCAGTATCCCCGCACTTTGGGAGGCGGAGGTTAGAGGATTACCTGATCCCAGGGGTTCAAGACCAGCCTGGGCAAGTTGGTGAGACCTCGTCTCTACAATAAATCAAAAAATTAGCTGAGTGTGGAGGTGCGTGCCTGTGGTTCCAGCTACTTGGAAGGCTGAGGCAGAAGGATCACCTGAACCCAGCAGATTGAGGCTGTGGTGGCTGTGAGCATGCCATTGCACTCTAGCCTGGGCAACAGAGTAAGACTCTGACTCAAAAACCAAAAAAACAGCAACAACAAAAAAAACAAAACCTCAAATCGAGGGCTGTGTCCCCTCATGAGTCCGTTAACTCTGTCTGTCTGAAGGTGCCTTCTTAGCAGCTAGTCACATGTCACTTATAGACCACTGTTAGAGCACACCAAGGAGTTTTCCTCAGGCCAGTGCTTGGAGGAATATTTTTATAGAATCCCAAGAAGGAGTGTTTTGAAACTGATGCTGCTCACTCTGTTCTTTAGCTAATAATTCATCTTCTCTCAGGCCTATGAATTGAATTAGTACCAAAAGGAATGAGCTTCCCACTTGGTACAAAGTAAAAAGTTATATAGCAGATAAGAGGGCTTTGTACTTTTATTAAAACTGTGACAATCAGCCTGTTCATTTCCCCAGACTTAGCTTGTCTACTAAGGTCTAATACCTTTCTATTATGTTTATCCTTTGTGTGGACTTATATGAGCAGTGACTGTTCATTGACATGGCCACTGAGATTAATAACATTGATGCCACTGACAGCTTACCCAGGGGCTTGGAGCATGGAAACTGATTGATAGGAAATTGGAGGTCCAAGAAAAAGGTACAAAGAAAGGGAGTCTGGAAAAAGTTGGCAACCAACTTTTCCTGGTCATGTGACTGCTTTAGTTCTAAGATTTTCTTCATGAGGACTAGAGAGTTGTCTTGATTTATATTTAAAGTGGTGCCCACCTGTTTTTTTTCCTCCAAAACGCATATGATATAGTGTGAAATAAGAACATATCTGATCACTCACCAGCAAGTGGAAGCTTCTTAATTCTAAAAGAATCACAACAAATGCATTTCATTGGCCTGTAGGCCTGGATTGACTTGAAAGTTGAATATCTTTTCTAACTAACTTTTGTTTTTCTCCCTGTTATTGTAAAACCTCTCCTCTCCCACCTTTATGTTTCCTTCAGAATTTTAAAACAGAGACAAATAATTGTGCTCATGTTTTTTTCTGATTCCTTCTATTCATCTCCAGGGGCAAAAATAGGCCTTCATGGTTTCAAAAATGTTCCATTTTTCTTGCCAAACTAGGAGAAGAATCCAGAGAGGAGGCTAGTTATCTTTATACTAAGATGTCCACTCTGTCTTGAAAAGTTTGAGAGCCACCATCCTGTGACCCACAGTCAGAAGACTTAGATCGGTTAACTTAGGCTGTTTGGACTCCCTGAAAGATCATTTGGGTTCCTATCAGGCGGGGAGTGTGCACTGGAGTGAGAAGATAAAATACCATCTCTGAATGTGCAAGTCACTCTCTGGTTTAGGGGCCACAGGGCATTGCTATGGGAATGGTGAAGATGTGTACCAGCTGTGAGTGGCACTACTAACTCTTCACCTAGAATCAGTGACACTGAGGGCCACATTTGCTGCCTTCTGCTGCAGAAGTCTTAGCTGATTGCTAACTTAAACTCTTGAGATAAGGCCTATTGATCCACAGGCCAGAACAGATTTAACCCAGGACAGATTTCATAGCTACGTCTACACACACGTAGAAGGCCCAGATGAATTTGGGTGTTGACAATCCATTGTCGTCTAGGTGGAGAAGCCCAGCACAGCTTTTACAAATAGTTGGAATTCTTTGGAAGCCCCCATTTCTCTGAAGGTTTTCTTCCTTTTTGCCAATATTGAATGGAATATTTTTTAATTCATTTAGCATTTTTATTTGTTTACTAAATTGCAAATAAAAATAGTACATATTTATGGTGTACAGCATGACATTTTGATATATTCATGTATTGTGGAAAGGTTATGTCAAAGTAATTAACATACATGTTACCTCTCAAACATCATTTCTTTGTAATGAGAACATTTACAATCTATTCTCAATTTTCAAATACACCACATCTTGGCATTAATTATAGTCACCATGTTGTACTGTAGACTCCCAGAATTTCTTCCTCCTAACTGAAACTTTGGACCCTTTGACCAATATCTCCCCAACACCCAGCACCCACTCTCAAAGATTTGTTGTTTTATGTGTTCTTACTCCAGTCATGGTCAGACATGGCTATTAGTTCTACATGATACTCGATTCTTCTGCATCCTGGAATTATCTCAACCATGGAAATTATCCTGTTTCTCTCCACCTAATTAGGAAACTGGTAACTGGGAAAGCCTCTTCCCCAGGAATCTTCTTAGCAGTCAAAGAGATTTAGTGATGCTTGCATCAATCCTATTGAGATACATTACTGAGTTTTGTTTTGTTTTTTCAGAGTCTCACTCTGTCGCCCAGGCTGGAGTGCAGTGGCGTGTTCACAGCTACAGCAGCCTCGACCTCCTGGGTACAGGTGATCCTTCCACCTCAGCCTTCCAAGTGGCTGGAACCACAGACACATACCACCACACCTGGCTCATATTTTTGATTTATTGTAGAGATGAGGTCTAGCAAAGTTGCCCAGGCTGGATTCAAACCCCTGAGCTTAGGCAATCCTCTCATCTCTACCACCAAATTGCTGGAATTACAGGTGTGCACCATGCCCGGCTATCACTGAGTTATTATTTTTAAAATAGACCCATTCTTCAATTTAGATTTCCCCAAAGTAGCCTCAGTCTGAAGCTGGTAGAAGAAATGTGAGTGGCTGACCTGGGGACTATAATTTATACACCTAAGCTCATACTTGAAAGTGCTTTGTTGCTTAAAATGAAATTTCCTGATGACTGTTGCATTTTATTTTCACATCAAATCTGAAACCTAGTCAGGGCAGTTATTATCACCCAAGTTTTGACCCTAAGGAAATGAGGATGGAGAGATGAAAATTCCTCTCCTAAGCTCACCATGTTAGCAAGTGGCCAGACTGGTTTATAATTTACAGGGATCAGATTCTGGGTCTAGGGTCTTGGCAAACACAAAACCCTGGAACATTTGACAAGAAAGATAGACACATCAACACAAATTGAAATGAAACAAAAGCACTGCAAATACTCATGCATTTGATCATCTATGTTTGATCTACATTTTATCGCACATATTCAATCAGCAGATATTATTAAGTACCTGTTGTTTGTAAGGTATTGCAATGCTTAGATTTTAGAATATGGTAATTGGTTTTGGAAATAACCCTTCAGTTGAATGCAGTCCTGATTTATTTGTTTTCTAGATTTATTTTATAGGAAGGAACATTCAATTTCACGGTGTGGCATCTATAGATATGAATATAATCTTACACTCTAGGGGATACCAGGGACCTGCCAGGCCACAGGGAGGGCAGAGGCAGAGAAGAATGAGTTGGATCTTGAAGATGGAGTAGGATTTTGATGGTGAAGGAGAGTGAGCTGGGGAGAAGATATCTCATAACAAATATGGCCAGACATGATGGCAGACGTTTTATGTTCCGATATGATGCCTGGTCTTCTGTTTTAAGACAGAAGCAGAGATAGACATTAATAATGGAAACTATGGGAGAGGGAGGGGAAGGGAGATGGGATTAACGGTAGTAAATACCTGTCTGGGGACGGGGAGACACCTCTTATCAACAAGGGTGCCTAAACGAAGCATATTTGTATACCTAACCCTTAGCTGTACCCCACAATATCATAATAAAAAATATTGATTATATTAAAAAAATAAAAATAATGGGAGTCAGAAAAAGACATTAAACAAGTAAGCACACATTGCATTTTATTTGCACCACTTCTTGCCGTGCACATCGTGCATTTTCTTCTCAATTCTCTTTTTGCTACTTGGCCACCTCCTTCCTATCCAGATGCCTCTGAGTACAAGACAGGGGTGGGATAGATTGAGCCTCATTATGACCCAACCTTGGCCCAAATGAACGTCATATAATGGGACTTTGTTCCAGCCACAGCTTCCAAAGTCATCATGGGTGGGTCTGTGAGCCAAGATTACTGTAACCATGCAGTCAACATTTTTTGCTCCTGCAAAAAATGATGTATTTGAAGTCTGCATGATCCCATTTGCTGTAAATTTTTTTTCAGATTTCCTGGAGTGTTGCTTAGGCTTTCATTTTTTGTTTCCCTGTTGATCAGACCAATTCAGAGTCCTACTTCAGAAATGCCAAGCAAGCTTGGTATCTGCATTACGGAGCCATTTTTTTCTTCTTTAGGTCACATGTCTTTCACAGGGATTTTGTCATAGATGTCTTGAGATAGGAACTGTAAAAGACATTATTTTTAACATTTGAACATTACTTTTTATTTTCTCAAAGGAGTTTGCACATGATCGACAGACATATTAATCAAACCCACCTACGAGATGAGAAGCCCAGACTCTAAGTTAAGAGGAGGGAAGGTGTTCTAATGTAAGAAGAAACAACAGAAATTAAGCTCAAATGTCTCATAAAATGTACCCTGAATAATCCTTCTATATTCAGACATTTTGACAGTTTGTAGGCATGAGAGAGGGAGTAAAGAGTTTACAGGAAGCAAAGTAAAGAGTCTGCTATGAAAGGGCTAACAAAAAAAGAACAAAAAAGAAAACAAAAGAAAAAGAAAACTCCACTGGCTCTCCACTGTAAATGCGAAGAAGTCCCTTGCACTAAGGCCTAGCTATTTGGTTGGTGGAAATTTACATGTCTACCCAAATTTTGCTGTAATCAGGTTCAGTAAAATGTTGGGACTGGTCATGCATGGGAATTAAGGATGGGAAGCAATTTGCCTTCCTGAGTCCCTAAGCAGATACTCCAGGTGTTGCAGATAGGTGCTGACAGCATTGCAATAATGTCACCTTGCATATGTGCTTGGTTTTAGGCCTTTCAAAGCCCATTTGCACATGTTATTTTGTTGAATTTTAACTCTGAAATATATTCTATCCAATTTGATCTTGTTACCAATTCAAGAATTCAACTAGGCAACTTGCTTGAATGTTTCCAGTAATGGAGAGCTTCCTGTTGAACCAGGCAACTGATTTTGTGGCTGGACAGCTTTTATTGTTTAGAAATAATTCTCTACATGGACTTTAAATCTAATTCATGGAAACTTCTATCTAGTGGGTCTATCATTACTCCTACACAATAGTTTTTCCTCCTCATCCACACGATAGTTGTTTAGTTTTTTGAACACAGTTATCTGGGCTCTTTTAAATATTCCTATCTCCAAGCTAAACACCTCTCATTTTCTCAGTCAAACTCCTTTTGGTATGTAATCCATCCCCTCCCAACTTTGTTCACCTTTCCTAAAGTTGACTCTTCTGGTATCTTCATGACCCCAAGCAAGGTTCTCAGAAATTGACATATTATACTCAATGTGCCTTGACCAATGTAGTGTGATCATTAGAAGTCTCCACTGGAACTTTCTACTTCAACTTCCATCACCATTCCTTCCAGAACAACTTTGACTCATTTTTCCCCATTCAATTCCTTCTCATCTCCTTAAAAACAAGCCGACAACCTAAGTGAAAGGTTTGGGTAGTTGGAAAGATGCTAATACGTCGGTTGAAAAGACTATCAAACAACTTGTACTGACCTCTAACTAAAGGCCAGGCATTTGTACTTTTCTAAGCAATTTTCCTATGTTCATTTACCAAACGCCTATAAGAACCCTTGAGGGCAGATTCTTTGCATGCTCCATTTGGAAGATGTGGAAACGAAAGGATGGAGCTGCTTGGTAACTCACTTAAATTCACACTGCTGGGACAGGTGAGATGCGAGCACAGGCTCTCTGGTCCAGAACTGCACCCTGCTTTCGAATTGGTGCCCAATTAATGGCCACCAGGAGTAGACCCTCAGTCTCCTCGCTGCTAACTCAGTGTTCTCTCTTCACCCCAGTTTGGCCTTCCTGAAGTGAAGACATATGTTTTGAGCTTTTCATATAAAATATTTTGTTCTGTCTTGTTACAAACTGAGATTAATGACCCATCAGGAAATTGTGAATTCACTTTAGTAGGTTAATACTAGTCAAAGAAAAGAATAAAGAAAGAGAAGAAGGAGAGGAGAGAGCAATATCAAAATGCTTCAGACATAGTAAGCACAAATTTTGTTTCTTAAAACTCTTATTTTACCATGTGTGAGATGCACACACAAATATACACATTGGTGTGTGTGTGCAGAATTACGATGAAGAAAATATTTCTTAGCTGCCTCGTGCGATCAAAGCAGTTTGCGCGTTGCTGCCTTATAAGTCATATATCCAAGATCTCGTCCCTTTCTCTAAGGTGAAACAGCTCACAGGGCACACTGGAGTGGGAGATCACCACTCTTGCTCTGCAGCCAGTGTCAACACAACTTACAACTAAAAGCCAAAAGCTTAAGCAAAGAACCTTAGAGATGATGGAGGGCTGAAATAAAAAATAAAAATCTGTTCCAATTTCAGTTGAGTTTCCATTCAGCAGCCTTCTAGATTCCCAGCTCATCACCTCAAGCGAGTGACTTCCCCTCTCTCTGAGCTGTTTGCCAGAGAACGCAGGAAGCAGTGCTCTCTTTTTCTTTATAAAGCTTGGCCAAATGACTCCAATTCATCCAGAAGTGCAAGAAGCAATTGTAAATATGAATTTGTTTTACATACTCCTCCCAGAGGAGACTTGCGGTGTGCTTCCCTAGTAAACAGGGAATGTCTCCACTTGCATTCCTGGTGATCTTGCTTGGGTCATTTTTTTCAGTCTTCCATGTAGTGATGTCCTTAATTGAGGTAGTAATATTGTGCTTGTTGGATTGTCATGAAGCTTAATTTGCATGCTTAAAAGGCCCCCTTGGTGCTCAGATAAGAATCCTCATATAAAGAGAAAAGTATGTTGATGAATTATAAGCATATAGAATCTCTATCCGTATGTCTGCAGTGATATATATCTGAATATGATACGTAGAACAAAAAATAGTAACTCCCATGGCTATTACCAGAGTCATTATAGGGATTCAGAAAAAATACATTCTCCCATTTTATTCAAGTAAAGTATGTGTAAGGATGAGGCGAAAACAGTATAAAAATCTCGAGGAATCAACAAAGGACCAGCAAGAGAATTTTAAATGGGTTTCAGTCATTGAAAGCAGAAGACTGTTAAGGTCCAACTCACTGTTGAAAACATAGCTGAAAAACTATGAGTTTACATCAAATGCTGTGGATAAAAGTCTTTACCCAAGTTTATTGAGAATTTTGAAAACTTCAGACCAGTAAAGAGTACTGTGAATTTTGAATCTATTCTCCCTTTCTGAGTATAGGCCCTCAAATGTAATTGGGTATTTAAGCTTCTGTGTTGGATAATATGATAGAATTATGAAAAGGCAGCGACCTTTGTCAGAGGAAGTGATTATGGCTGCCCAAGGTGCCACAGCAAGTTGTTGGAGCAGAAATTTGGACTCACAGACAAGTGCTCTTTCCGTAACCCCATACTGCCTCCCAGTGGGAAGGTAGCAATGGTGTTGGGACGTAATCTCTTCATAGATGACTATCTTTTCTTCCAACTGGATAGGAGGCTAAGAATTTTAGGATGGCTTATAAACTTAACAATGTTGGTTTTAACATATAATTTGAGGACTAAATGACGTCTTTTCAGGGAAGTAAAAATATTTAGTTTTTATCTATTTCAGTCAAAGAGAAAAAATGACTTGGTGTGCCTTGTTAGCTACATATGACTATCAACAGGCAAATCCAAAGACCTTTCTAAAGGGGATTTGGTGTAATATTTAATGTAATGGCAGAGTAAAAATCGGTCCTCCATTCCTCCCTGCTCACCTCATCCTCCCTCCACAGATACACACATGCACACATACATGCACATGCACATGCATGCGTGCCCCCACACATATTCCATGGTAGGAGCATTCTCACGCCCTCCATGAAAGTGTTGGAGAGAAACTGGCAGTCCCAGCAGGACTTCGTGGGTGTGACATACCAGCAACATTTGATCCTCTCAGCATTGCCATTGTTCCTGACTTCATTGACTGCTCCTGGCAGGTGGGCCAAGGAGGGTGGTATGGGGGGATGAGGAGGAGTACCTCTCAGCACTCCATCTTTGAACTGGTGTTGGAAGGTAGCTTGAAGGTACACTGTTCTGACTTCCCGTCTCACAAAAGACTCTGACAAAAAAAAGAACATTTTGTCTCTTCTAAAATTTCCAGCAGCTTCTGCATTTCTGAACAGTTCTGACTTTCAGAAAACACTTTATGTTTTGCTGAAATCAGTCTCCCAGCTACTTTCACCCATGAGCCCATTCCTGCCCACTGGAGCTACATATATGGTACAAGACTCATCCTTCTTTCATGCCTTGGCCCGTGACTCATTTGAGGAGCACCATCATCCCTGGACCCCTTGCTCTATATCCAAGTTTCGATTCTCCAGGCTAACTAACCTCCTCGTTCTTCCTGTTGTGCCATTCTGCATCCTCATTTGTGTCTCTCTCATCTGCTCCAGTTTATCAATGTCCTTACTCAGTACTCTTTGGTTACAGATATTTAAGCATCTATCAATCCACCCAACTGTACCATCACATACACGGTTCTATCAGAACTGTGAGGCTTTATCAGACATGTTTACCCAGCTGTCGCCCAGAGCATGTTGACTCACTCCTGTTGAGACTTTGCTTCACTTCTGGTCGGGCAGCTGTGTGCTTCCAACTTTTGATTTCCTGCCTTATTGCAGAAAGCACGTTAGAGGTTAAGATTGCATTTGTGCTCCAGAGTTGCTGCATCTCTCTGCTTTTACAAGGTCCTGCGGGGCTATTTGAAACCCAAATTACTGAGGTATGTCCCACTGTGGGCTGCCTCCCCATCCCACACTGACAGCCAAAGCTTCAGGGCACCTCTGTGTTCAAGAAAAAACAATCTGAGCCTTCTGTGTCTTAGAAAGGGTAAGGATCTGAAGCTTTTGTGAAGACAATATGGTGCTTCTATTGATCCATGTAAGATGAACATATGGAAGCTCTGAGGAAAAAAAAAGGCTGCCCTATTTAGTGACCCGGGCTGATGAGAAGGTGTGTTACAAATCCATACTCTGCCCAGCATGTGGCCTGGGACACATGGGCTCGTTTTACTGATGAGTTCCTCAAATAAGGCAGGGGCCATCATCTCTTACCAGTTTATAGCATTAATTGAGTTGTGTGAGAAACACTGCAGGTGCATCAGGGAGGGTCCAGAAAACCAGGAAAGGCTGTTCCTATTCTCAGAGAATGGGTGAACAAGGAGAAGCCAGCATTCATATGAACAAGAGCAGCTGCACAGGCAGAGGGGGTAAAACAAGGCCATCTTTGGATGAAGGGAGACAGTGCTGGTGCTAAGTGGGGAGACAGAGTAGTCCCGAGCTTTTGGTGTTCTTTTAATTATGGTGACCACATTCACCAGAGTGTAAACACAGACCTGTGGCCTGAGAAAGAATTTCAGCGCCCTTCTGGGGGTGCTGAGCTTGCATCATTTGATTACTAAACTGTTGAGGTTTCCAGTATATGAGGTTTTTGTATCGAAACGGTAAGTCAGAATATTGAAAGTACAGGTTGTTCTAGAAAGGTTGGTGGGTGTGGCTGCTGCAGGAATGAGACCCAGACTGCTAAGGAGGAGAAACCCTGACTCTAAACTCAAGTGAGCCACACCCTCAGGGCTCTTAGCACATGACACAGCACAGCTATCAGTAGAGAGATACCCATTTTGTTATTCTTCCACGTTTTTGCTGGATCTCACAGCAGTAACCCATATCCATCAAGGGCCTCTTTCATGACACCGCTACTTGATGCCATATATTTAGAAGTCATGATCTTTACACTGGGTTATGATATTGACCATTAATGAGTTTCCCAGAAGTGATATAGTCACAGTGAATGTACATTGAGGATGTGCCTGGCTAGCCATTTGGTCCTCAATTTTTGGTACATATGAGAATCACTTGGGAAAATTTATATACAGATAGATGGATAGGTGGATGATTGACAGATAGATAATTTATAGATGATAGTTGGATGATAGATGATATTAGATAGATGATATATGATAGGTAATAGATTGATAGATAATAGATGATAGATAAATAGATAGGCAATAGATTAAATAGGTAATTGATAGATGGTAGTTTAGATAGATGACAGATGATAGATTAGATAATAGATGATTCATTAGATAAATAATAGATTAGATAGATAATAGATTGATAGATGATAGAGAGAGATGCTAAATAAGATAGACAATAGATTAATGGATGATTGATAGAGAGATGATAGAATTCGTGTCTCCAGCTCCTAATTTAGTATGGCTAGAAGGAGACCCACCCAGAAAATAAGAATTCTAACAAGCCCTGCAGATAAATCTGATGCAGGGCTTCCAGGGCTGTATCTTCAGAACATTAGCAAGACAGGGTTTCTCTCAAGGGACCCAAATTTCCTGCAATTTTGGAAGGAAGCCAGGAAGCCTGCCTCCTGGATTTTCTCTGCCTTCTCCTAGTCTTTGTGAAAGGGCTTCAGGTTCTACCATACAGAGTATTGCCAAGCAGAGTTTGGAATAGAGTAAATTCCTTTTAGGCTTATAGGATTAGGAAGTTGAAAGGTGATTCAAATTCTTGATTAAACAGAAAGAAGGAAACAGGAGGGGATGCTCTGAGCACCCCCTCACCCCAGTGAGTTTTCTCTGTAATTAAAGGAAGTGATTGCAAGATATTTGAGAGAATTAAATGCTCAGAGAATATAGTGATCAAATAACAGGAGATGCTGCATTTTTTAAAAGAATTCCTGGCTTGGTTTTACACGTGCTTTTGAACTGCTGTCACTTACACCTCAACACTGAGGGGATACCTGGACAGAGATGCTTTTCCTTGTAAGTTTGGTCCTCCATGAATCTTTGAGTGATGGCAAAATAAGGTATAATGTCTTTACTGCCCAAGTTAGTTGGTTTGTTTTTTTGTAGAGGTATAGCAATAATCTCTGCAATGTCTTTCTACACTTTTGCCTTTATTGATGACCACTAATCCAGCAGTGGTTTATTGAAAAACTATTTTAAATCCTCTCTAGGACAAGGGAGCACATTTTTATGTGAATAAATTGTCGTGTTCATTGAATGGCTTCTAGATGCCAAGTTTTTTTGAAAATTCAGAAAGGCATTCTTCTCTCAAGGAATTATAATTGGAGTTTGAGGGCAGTGGTGGTTTAAAGATGTCAGAAATAGAGTTGGGGCAGTTTATCAAGAAGAGAGAGTCTGTCTCCAAAGAACAAGTGCCATAGTTCCCCATAGCAATACATGTTGGCCATGGTGAGTGGGCAGCCGTTAGGAGAACACACTAAGCCTTGGAGCCAGGCAGTTTACAGCTGGACTCTGCTCTGGTCAAGGCTGGCTTCACTGGCCTTCCACCCATGCAATCACGAAAGGCCAGCCCTTAGAAGGTCTCACACTGGTTTAGTGCTTGGTTCTCGCCATCTGAAATACTGAAGTTTAGAACAAAGGGACTTATAATTTCATCATGCATTGGTCTCCACAAACTCTGCAACTGGTCCTGACTCAGATCCTATGTGTCCTGGGGCAAATTACTCAGTACCCTGACCAGAATTCGTTGATATGATTGTGATCTTAAAACACAAACATATGTGAGTGCTTTTTAAATAAAAGATGCGTAATACGTGTTATGTTTGGGGGGAATGGAAGAAGACTAGAGCTGAACTAGCCAAGTAGTAACTATTTTAGGCTATCATACAGCCTGAAGTAAATATTTTAAACTATCATACAGTCTCTTGAAGCGTCTCAATTCTTGCATTCTAGTTTGAAAGCAACCATACACAAATAACTGAATGGGTGCAGCTGTGTTACAATAAAACTTTATTTAATAAAAAACCAGCCCCAGTCTGCCAACTCCTGGACTAGAAGCTAGCAAAGCAGAAGACAAAGAAAACTGAAATGACTAGACCAGTGGTTTCTGGCTGGGTGCAGTGGCTCACACCGGTAATTCCAGCACTTTGGGAGGCCTAAGGTAGGAGGGTCATTGAACCCAGGAATGAGAGACCAGACCAGCCTAAGCAACATAATGAGACCCAATTTCTATAAAAACATCAAAAAATTAGCCAGGCTTGGTGGTAAATACCTGTATTCGCAGATACTCAGGAAGCTGAGCGAGGAGGGTCACTTGAACCCAGGAGTTTGAGGCTCTGGTGAGCTCTGATCATGCTGCTGCACTCTAGACTAGATGACAGAGTGAGACCTTGACTAAAAAAAAAAAAATAGACCAGTGTTTTATTTATTTATTTATTTATTCATTCATTTTCATTCATTTTGGAGGGGTAGTTAGAGTTTCACTCTGTTTCCCAGGCTAGAGTGCAGTGGTACTCTCACGGCTACTGCAGCCTCAACCTGCTGGGCTTAGACTATCCTTCCACCTCAGCCTTCCAAGTAGCTGGAACTACAATCATGCGCTACCACACCTGGTGTATTTTTTGATTGATCGTAGAGATGAGGTCTCGCCAAGTTGCCCAGGCTGGTCTCGAACTCCCAAGCTCAGGCAATCCTCTCGCTTGGCTTCCCAAAGTGCTGGGATTACAGGCTGGGCCACCATACCTGACCTAAACTAGTGTTTTCTAAGTGCAGACCCTGGGCAACAGCATTATTAGTACTCGTTAAAACGCAGGTTCTCAGGCCTTTCTCCAGACTTGCTGAATCAGAGACTATGGAATTGAGGCCCAGAAATCTGTGCTTAACAAGCACTACAGTTGACTCGGATGCAAGGCTCAAGTGTGAGAACCACTGCTCCTGAAACAAATTCGAGAAGTTCAAAATATGAAGCAAAGAACAAACTTAGATCACCAATCAATTACTTGTTGGTAAATGTATGTTGCTTTACAGGTGGGAAAACACCTCAAGGCTTTTCTCCCCACTGACCCTCATAACCAGTCTGGGTCCCATGACGGCATCAATTTCCAGAAAGTGACTGGGTGACTGATGTTCTCCACTCTCCCAAGGATGACACCCAACAAATACTGTTCCAGATGTATAGGAGAAAAAGTCATTCATGGCACGCCATATGTGCCGTAAAGTGTGAGTTTTCAAAGTGTGGTCTTCAGACTGGCACAGTCAGCATTGCCTGGGAACGTGTCAGTAATGAGAATTCTTGGGTCTCTCTCCAGGCCTGCTATGGGGATTGGTGCCAATCCTCTGTTTTACCCAATGCTCCACACAATTCTGAACATACTCTCAAGTTGGAGAACTACTGAGGGCACCAAGGCTCAGGTCTGCTTGAGAAGGGCTGCCACAACTTCCAGAGAAGGAGATAGAGAAGGCATGGAAGTCATTGCCCAAGGGCAGTAGGCTGGTCCCAGCAAGGATGTGCATTTGAGCCCAAACCTTCCAATTCTGAGTCCAGGAACTTTTATACTGTGCCAAATAGTACTAGAAACAAACAAGATCCTTCGTCTGCCCCCACCTTTTAAATTTAACATGTGAATTCACTTAATTCCACAAAGCAATACACTGCACATGAGTCTTTAAAATATAAAACAGAACAAAAACTGTTTAATTTGTTGCCTGAGAAGATTCAGCTTCCTCACTTGAGCTAATAGTGTTAATTTAGTCCTGTTCTGTTTCTTTTGGGGGAATTAGCTGTTTCTCACTTTGACAAATTCTCTTCTTCCTAACACACCCCGCCAGCGTGAGGATGAATCTCTAATTCTGTAGTGCTATAGGGCACTCTCTATTCTGTCTCTCCCATCCATTCAGGAACAAGACTGGACTTTCTTGTCCTTTGCTCTGGCAGGAGCAATGACACTGAAAAGTTTAAAGAAAAATGAAATCAGTAGAAGATAGACTTTTGAGAGTCCAGCTTTTGAAGTCAAGCAGACCCATCTAATGAATTCAGTCTCTTTTTGGTTCTTTGTATTCTTCGCATCATTTTTGCCTGCATGTGAGTGACTTCTGGCCACTGAGGGTCAGCCCTTCAGCCTATGGTCATGTGGGAGGTAAGAAGGGCCAGTGAATGGGTGATGCAACCTTCCCCTTGTAGCGTTTAACCCACTCAGTGGGATTGGTGATATCTGGTGATTTGATGTGTTCCACCCTAGAGTCAGCCTTTTCTGTCATGATAGCCAAGGTATAGGAAGGTATACGGAAGTCATTGATACTGGGCAGAGCTCCTTTGCATTAGTTGTAACTGGACCAATTCGAAATATAACTCAGGAATAAGCATCTCTTGTTTGACCATTAAGGTTCTTAAACCATTAAGAGCCACCACTTTCCCTCTTGTATTTCTTCTTCACCAACTACTTGTTTTAACACATCTTTCTAATTCCCTTTGAAAATGCTAATTCCCCAGTTACCAACACTCTCATAGAAGCTAGTTATTCTGCCTATCTAAGCTCATGTCTCTAGAGTTGCCTGCTTCTGTGTGGTAGTTACTAGCCACATGTGGCTATCCAAGATAGAATTAATTAAAATTAAATAATATGTGAAATTCAGTTCTTGGCTGGGCGCGGTGGCTCACGCCTATAATCCCCGCACTTTGGGAGGCCGAGGTGAGAGGATTCCCTGAGCCCACGGGTTCGAGACCAGTCAGGGCTACTTGGTGAGACCTTGTCTCTACAATAAATCAAAAAATTAGCCAGGTGTGGTGGCTCATGCTTGTAGTTTCAGCTACTTGGAAGGCTGAGGCGGAAGGATCGCCTGAGCCCAGCAGGTTGAGGATGCAGTGGCTGTGAGCATGCTACTGCCCTCCAGCCTGGGCGACAGAGTGAGACCCTGACTCAAAAAAAAAAAATTCAGTTTTTTAGTCACACCAGTCACATTGTAAGTACTCAGTAGTTAGGTGTGACTAGTGGCTGCCGTATTGAATAATGCAGACATGTGCTGTTCCCAGCATTACAAAGAGTTCTACTAAACAGCCCCGCTTTAGAGCTGTTATCCCACCCACCGCGTATACTGTTTTCTCTCTCTCTCTCTGTTACGATTTATAGTTTCTTCTCCTGTTCTTTGTTGCTATCAATTCTAACCAGCATCTGTATTATGTATTTATTTGTACATAACAAATGTAAAAGTTAATCTGATTGCTAATTTTGAAGTATGGCTTAAAGTAAGTATAACTTCTCAGCTAAATTGGGTTGAGGGCCGGGCATGGCGGCTCACAACTAGTAATCCCAATACTTTGGGAAATCAAAGTGGGAGGATTACTTGAACTCAGGAGTTTGAGACCAACCTGGGCAACACAGCAAGACCTTGTCTCTAAAAAAAAAATATCCAAAAATTAGGCTGGCATGGTGGCACATGCCTGTAGTCCCAGCTACTCGGGAGGCTGAGGCAGACAGATACCCTGGGCCCAGGAGTTTGAGACTGTGGTGAGCCATGATCGTGCCACTGCACTTCAGGCTGGTTGACAGAGTGAGACCCAGACTCAAAAAATAAAAAAAATAAAAATAAACGAATTGGGTTGAGATTCTTAATGGTGAAATCTCAGATATCAACCAGTGAAAGGGAAAGTGGGGGCAGGGTCAGTGGGCTGGACATGGGATGGGAGAAGCATTCAGCCGGGCCTTCCAGCCGCCCCCAAATCATACAAGGGAGACAGGCATTCTCTAACAAACTTTTTACTTTTGAAATGTTCAAATATCCAAATATTTTGAAAGAATAATACAATGAACACCTATATCATCTCTACCTGCATGCAAATACTGCTGGTATTTGCCAAATGTGTCTGATTTGCTGACCCATTTGAAAAGTAGCTTACAGGTAGCATGGCTGTTTGCAATGATCTGCCTCAGTGATTATATCTTATCACGAAGGGCATTGCCTTACATAAGCACATCACCATATTCATGCAGTGGACCCTGCTTTGACTGATGTCAAAGCATTTACTCACACAAAATACACCCCCCGTATTTATTCCTTCCCACATGAAAAATGGGTTGTGTATACACAATGAGGGCTCTTTTTCCTTCCACTTTTCCCCTTCTATCAGTGGTTATTTGGCACATGTACATGTACTGCCCCACACAAGGAATTCAGAGCATTTTGTCTTCCCTTGGTGGCCCTGAGATGTCAGAGACAAGGTATAGAAATAAATCACTATTTGATATTATTGACAACATGGATTCCCCTCACGTTCCAGTCCAACCATGTAAGAAAGCGCTTTTGAACAATGCCCAGTCTCCTTGTAAGAAGGCTTATGTCCCGATCTGCAGGGAGCCCAAGGGGACTTTATGGGGTTGACTCAGGTGATGAGAGTGAAAGATATAAAGAAATGTGAGGAGCAGTCCCTGTCTTCAAAGACTGGCTAAGGCAGTCATGACTTTTGAGCTGGACAAATACCATTGTAATTTTCATTATAGCACCTGTCACACAGTCTCTTTTTTCTACAGTGAGCTTCTTGCAGGCATTTCATCCCCAGAGCATAGCGCAAACTAGGACAAAATAAATAAATACTTGTTAGAGATTAATTACAAAAAAAAATCATCTGAACAAATTCATCTAATGTCACATAGTAGGTACTCAATAAATACCATACTAAATTGAACTGATTTAGCCATCTTTTTCCTGGGAACTTCTTGACACTTAATATATTTACTGCTCATCTGATAATCTGATGTTGTTGCTTAATGTTTGGTATTTCATTTTTAAACATGAAATTAAAGGTCTTTTGGGCAGGAGTCATAGCTCCTAATTCTTATTATCTTACATAAAACCTGCAAGAGTACTGAGTCAACAGCAGGCAACTCATATATTTGCTGAATGAATGGACAGATGGATGAATAAATGAGTGAATTAGAATTGAATTTTATAAGCAGGAAATACAATTATTGTAGAATTTAGTGTGGATCCATGCTACAAAATCAATGACACAATCTCTTTTTCAAAAACAAGGGTAGTATGAATGACCCATCTATAAATATCTTTTTTGTTTGTGCATAAGATTTCTAGTTTTCTGACAACACATGAACACAAAACACAACACAAGTACAAAGATATCTGCTACTCCATGCCTAGGAGTTAGTGCATGCTCCTTTTTATTTTCTGGACATACGCAGCCTCTATTCATTTTTGTCTTGAATTCTTCTGTTCTTGCAAATATAATGCTATTGATTCAAATGCCCTTCTTCTCTTGTTTTTCTCATGGGCAAAGATGCAAAATTGGTTATAACTGAAGTTGGTATTACCAAAAAAAATTTTTTTTTAAGAACAGAAAAGAAAAAAAAGAAACCTTCCAAAATGTAAACCCATTTTCACAGATTTAGCAATGCAAGCTCTTGTGATTATATTGAAACTAACTAAATGTATACGCCCGGATTGTAATGGATGTAATGAATTGATAACAGCACATCTTAAAGAGACCTGGTCATTTGTATTAGACTAATACTATTCCAATAATTAGAATAGACTAAATTGGCTTAACAAATATGTGATAGTTCCAAGACTGATGTTTCTGGCCAGTGAGCAATACCTCTCCATACAGTGACTCAAGAACCCAGGCTTCTTCCCTCTCATGGTCCTGCCATCTGCTGAGTCATTGTCTTCTTGATTCCAGTTGGCAAAATAGGAAAAAGAGGGCACAGCAGAGTACACCCATTGTTGCGATGACTTGGGACCTGGTTGAAGAAGGAAACGTCTCTTCTGTTCACATGCACTGGCTATAATTCACTCCGGTAGCTGTATCTAACTAACTTCTGAGAAGTATAATCTAGCAGCATGCTCAGGAAATAAACAATTTTTCTTGAAGAGCTAGCAGTGTCTGACACAAAGTTTTAGGTGATTTTAAAATGAGAGTATCAAAAGAAAATGTTGGCCCCTTGAATAAAATCATAAGCATCCACAGTACAAGAGGTGGTAGTTTTAGGATAGTATACTGGTCTAGGACAGCTGGAGCAAGTGTTGGGCACCAAGTTTTATCTATTTATCTATCTATTTATTTATTTTCAGATTCAAGGAGTACATATGCAGTCTTGTTACATGGGTATATTGCATGATAGTGAGGTTTGGTCTTGTATTGAGTGACCATTGTACCCAACAGGTAGTTTTTCAACCATTGGACCCCTCCCTCCACCCTTTAGGAGTCTCCGGAGTCTGTTCCCTTTCTTATGGCCACGTGTACTCAGTGAATAGCTCCTGCTAATAAGTGAAAACATGTAGTATTTGGTTTTCTGTTTCTGCATGTGTTTGTTTAAAATAACACCCTCTGGCTACAACCATGTTGCTGCAAAGGATATGATTTTGTCCTTTTTTATGGATGCATAGTATTCCATGATGTGTATGTGGGTACCACATTTTCTTTCTTTCTTTCTTTCTTTCTTTCTTTCTTTCTTTCTTTCTTTCTTTCTTTCTTTCTTTCTTTTTGATTCAGGGAGTACAAATGCATGATTGTTACATATACACATTGCATACTGTTGGGGATTGGACTTCTTGTGTCCCTATTCCCTGGGTACCACACTGTAAAGGGAATATTGAAGAAACAGAATCAGTAAGGAGAAGGACAGATCAAGATCATAGGAGTTCGAGAAGTGTATTTGGGTAGAAAAGATGACTGGAGGATATTTGTTCTGGGCAATAAAGATATAACATTTTCAATAATGGCTAAAACTATTTTAGTTGATGAATCTGGCTTGTTCTGGAGGGTTGCGAAAACCTGAACTGTGATTCCCATCAAATTTAAACAGATAAGAAATATGTGCATGATAGTCTCTGTATCCCCAGCTGCTAACATGATGTCCAACACATTGTAGAGACTCAGTAACTGTATCTGGATGGAACAAACTAGTTAATTAATTACCGGCACCCAGATTTCAGTTCTGAGTCTTAAGAGAATTATCTGATAACTGAAAGGACTCTGACACCAAAGGTACTGAAAAATTGGATGAAGATGCCAGGATTGCTGCAGCCATGATACAAACAATGATGTTGCAACAAGCCATAGCTTTCAGTGTCCTCTAAGCTAAGGTCCCTTCCTCCTCTGACTTCAGGACTCTGCAACCCAGATCCAGCTTTCCAGAGGTGACTATCACACAGCAGATTTCAGCATCCCAGCCAATGTCAACAGGAGTCACACAAAATTTAACTGCAAAAGAAAATAATAATAATAAAAATAACTGACCTGGAGAACCATCAGAGGAGTAGTTTCCTTGCAACTGGAGGTTATCTTTGGAAGACTCTCCCCAGTCTCCCACCTCCTTGCCAGGACTTCCCAGTGCTGCCATGACTTCATATCCACAGTCTTTTAGCACCACATCCTTCTCAGAGGTGCACTTGCAGCCTGTGTTCAACAGGCTTCTCCTTTCCCACTGTCCAGAGCAGCCCTGCTGATTAGAAAGATCAGTAACTGGGTGATAAAAGCCCTGAATCTTATTTAACAGATTGCTAGGCTTTCTGTGGATGGGATCCCTGACTCTAATAAAAGACTCTAGGAAACACTGGAAATCTTTGCAATTCCAACTGAGTCTGGAAACTGGTGTGATTCTTGTAACTTAAGACATTAAGAAGAGCCTGAAACAATAGAATTGTAGCGTTATAGACTTCTCTTGAGAAAACTTCAGGGAAGCAGCTAGGGTCTTTTTTTTCCTCTTAGCATGACAGTGACTAGCACCTAATCTGTTTTTGCTTAGTGTTCTGCGTGTTCTTAGTGCTTTTTGGTGTAGCTAGTTCATCAGGTGAGACTCAAAGGAATAAAGCATCCAACAAAGATAAAATTTTAGATTTTTATCTAAAACCACCCCTCATATTTCATTTTCATCTGGACAGAAACTGGCAAGGCACAGAAAGGAATGCCCTCCTCTCTTTTAAGAAAAAAAATAATTAATATACAGTAATTGGAAATCCCCCAAATTGAGTCAGGAACTAAAATTTAGCTAGATTAATTTATATGTTTATCTATTTTTAGCCCTTCTTGCTCTAGAATGAATGTTAAATAGTGTACAAAGACAGGCAAAAGTCAACAATGCAGAAAAAATTAAAAGAAAACACAACAGAAGTGAACAAAAGTGGGGATATAAATGGACTTCAGAAAGTGACTAGATCAGTCTAAGTAATCCTGTTTGGTTGTCAGATCCATGATTATCTGACCTTGGTAACTTTCTTAGACTTGTTTGTTTTTAATAGCAGTTGGAATAAAACTTAGCTATAGGCCATAAAATTCACTTTTTTAAAGTACACAACATAATGATTTTTAGTATATTTGTTGATTTGTGCAGTCAATACAATTTTGTAATTCTAGAACATTTCCATCACCCCCAAAATAAATCCTGTAGACATTCACAGTTATTTCTTATTTTGTCCTCCCTTTAGTCCCTGACAATCACTAACTTATCTTCTGTTCCTACAGATTTGCCTTTTCTGAACAATTTACATAAATGAAGTCAAACAATATGTGGCTTTTTGTGCCTGTTTCTTTCACTTAGCATAATATTTTTAAGGGTTACCCATGTTTTAGTGTGTATCAATACCCCATTCTTTTTATGACTGAATAATATTGTACATTATACCACATTGTATTTATCTATTCAACAGTTGTTAATGTAACTATGGATAGTAATGTGCAAGTTTTTGTATGAACATATGTATTCAGTTCTCTTGGGCATATACCTAGGAGCAGAGTTGATGGGTCATAAGGTAATTTCGCATTTAACCTTTTGAAGAACTTCTAAATTGTTTTCCAAAGCAGCTTCTCCATTATGTATTCTTAATAGTAATGTATGAGGATTTAAACTTCTCCATATTCTCGCCAGTATTTGCTGTTGTCCATCTTTTCTTTTTTATCATAACCACCCTAGTAAGTATGAAATTGCATCTCATTGTGATTTCAATTTTCATTTTTCTAATTACTAATGATGTTGAGCATCTTCTCATGTGCTTTTGGTCACATATATAATTTGGAGAGAAAACGCCTATTCAAATCTTTGCCCATTTTTCAGTTGGATTATTTGTCTTCTTGCTGTTTTATAGAACTTCTTTATACACTCTGTATATAAGTCCCTTATCAGATGTAAGAATTGCAGATATTTTCTCCCATTGTGTGAGATGTCTTTCACTTTCTTGATGATGACTTGTGAAGCACAATTTTTTATTCTTCAGAAGTTTAATCTATGTACTTTTCTCTTGTTCCTTGTGCTTTGGTATCATATCTGACAAGACTTTGCCTAGCTTAAAGTCAGATAAATTTACTTCTATGTTTTCTTTCAACATTTGATAACTTTATCTCCTATAATTGTTTATGATTCATTTTGAGTTTATTTTTGCCAATTGTGTAAAGTAGGGAGCCAACTCCTTTTCCTTCTCTTTCTTCCTTTCCATTTATTCTTTTCCATGTGTGTATCAAGTTGCCCCAGTACCATTTATTGAAAATACTTATTCCCTATTATATTATCTTAGTATTCATGTCAAAAAGCCAACAAACAATAAAAGTAAGGGTTGACTTCTTGACAAATCGGTTTTGTTCTTCAGATTGATATATCTTTTCTTAAGCCACTACCACACTTGATTGGTATAGCTTTATAGAAACTTTGAAATGAGAAAGTGTGTGTCCTCCAACTTTGTTATTTTTTTTCGAGATTGTTTTGGCTATTGTGGGTCTATAGCATTTCCATATGAATTTTAGGACCAGCTTATCTATTTCAGCAAAAAGTCTCTCTTAGATTTTTAAACCTGCATTCCTTCAGTCATTTACAAGATTGAGAATCCTTCTCCTGTAGAGTGCTTGCGAAGCCCCAAAGAATAGACCCTGCTTTAAATGGTAAAAACACAAATTTTAATCCTCACTTTATGTATTTCAACTCATTCGATGCAGTTCAACCAATTTCAATCCTCATTTTCTAAAAATCTGCTTTTGCCCTTTTTATTAACCTCACCTTATCATCACAGTGCCTCCTGACTCAGTGGAAACTGATATCTCCCAGGTCACACAAGCATCAGGATACTGCTGCTGGCAGGTCCCTCTGTTGGAATCACAAGATTCCCAATGTGAAAAGAAACACAGCCTCACCTGCCTTAAGTGGGACGGGGTTACTGTCAGAAAGAAAAGAAGGAAAGAGCCACTGAAGGGAAGGAAAGATAAGGAGAAATGGAGAGAAACAGGGAACATCTTTGGCAGCTGGTGGTGTGCAGAAACTTAGACTGTGTTGGGTTTGTCTCTCGAGTGGTTGCTATCTGTGGGGTGATGTGTCTATTCACTACAGACTCCGTTCCACCTGTAGCTGGGAAGCCCTTGATTTGAATGGACCAGAATCCAGTAATCCAGTAATCCAGTTTGTCAGTGTCTGCTTGGCTGCAGTGTATCCTGCTGATCAACTTCAAACATAACCCAGAAGGATGAGGATACAAGGAAAACCACCTTGGCCAAGGTCCAGGGCTAAGAGGTTTTCCTTTCCAGGTTGTCCTCTGAATGTAGGGTGGAGTGTAGCAGCTTTCCTACCACTGGGCTCAGAGTGGCCCAAAGCAAAAAGCAACCAAACAATTATTTCTCCTCCTCTCCTCTCCTAACCATTTATAATGACCAATGCTACTATCTCAGCTCACACTTATGGAAGGTAAGACATTGTGCTATGTGTTTTACACGCATCTTATTCAATTCTAACCACATCTGTATGACATCAGCACAGTTATTAGTATCCCCATTTTACAGATGACAAAACTGAGGCACAAACAGGTGATATCTTTTGTCAGGGCCATAGAGATTTAAAAGGGAACATATCCAGGATTGATCTGAAAGATACCATGCTATACTATATCAGCTCTTTTCTTTGCTTTATCTTGTCCTTTCAGTTCAAATGACCTTTTCTCACTGTTGCTATATTTGGGAAATCATAGCATTAGTTTACTGCCCTCAGAAATTAAAAGACTCTCAAGAGCAATAGCTTTCAAGGGAGCGCTTTTCAAGATTCTTGTATCTTCCCTGTGGTCTTATTTCTCTGGAATCCTTGTGCATTTTATAAGTCAGCACTTGAGTCCATAATCATTTAATGGGTTTGTCTGAAGGCTGAGACCTGTCTACATTCTGGGTCCCTAGCATCACCACAGTGCCCAGCCATGCCTCTTCCTCTCCAAGAATGTTGCTAATTTGAGCAGTAGGCTCTTACTAAAGACACGCTTGCCGGGCATGGTAGCTCACCTATAGTCCCAACACTTTGAGGCAGAAAAATTGATTGAGCCCAGGAGTTCGAGACCAGCCTGGGCACCAAAACAAGACCTCATCACTACAAAAAATAAAACATTAGCTAGGCATATTGAGTAGCCCCAGCTACTCAGGAGGCTGAGGAAGAAGGATCGCCTCAACCCAGGAGTTCAAGGTTGCATTGAGCCATGATTGTGCCACTGCCCTCCAGCCTAGACAAGAGAGTAAGACTTTGAACCCCTCCCCCTGCAAAAAAAGACACACTGACTCTCTTCTGTGTCCTTCATGATGTTAACCACCACCTGTAATAACAGGGTACCACGGACTAAGTGTAAGAGTGACTCCTTCAAGGGATGGTCATGGGGTGAGGGGCAGCATGGCCAGGTAAGTTGGTGTTCGTTGGTACTGTTTATCCCCTCAGAGCTTTATTTATACCAACCTTGGGTTGACCTGCTTTTTCCAAACCTTGTGTCTTTGATGGAGTCAAGAAGATGAAAAAAGTTGTTGAATGGATGCTCCAAAGAACACGGCTGCTGACTATGTCCTTCTAGGGTGCTCCTACGAAATGAAACAGCCCCAGGAGCAAACCAGGATGTGGGCAATGTCCTAACATCAGTGGCACAAACCATTGTTCTGCCAGTGGTTAGTGGTGAGGTTCTGTTGTTGTGAGGCCTTAGCATTCCCATGAACACCTTTTCTTCCAGAAGAAACCAGATCTTCTGCCTCCTTGGACTAAAACCTGATGAGGGGCTCATTTGTTTTGTTTTGCACACATACACAGAGACTCATAATTTTCTTTTAATTTGTTGATGGTGGACAAGGGCTATTTCTCCTTTTAGCTCCGATCCAGTGCCTCCCCACAAGGAAGTCAGCCTCAGATCTCTTCATGGTTTCAGTGTGCAGGCCTCTGGTTGCCCCTCCCCCTTGCTCCCTCACCATCCACCCTTCACTATTTGTTTCTTTGTTTTTGGTTTTAAAGCAGGATTTATTCAGAGGACAGAAAACTCCCACTGTGGGAGGGGTCCCGAGGTGGTTGCTCTGTTTGTTTTATTTGAGTTGGGATCTCACTCTGTTGCCCAGGCTGGAATTAAGTGTCATGATCACAGCTCACTGCAGCTTTGATCTCCTGGGCTCAGGCAATCCATCTGCCTTAGCCTCCTGAGCAGCCAGGACTACAGGTGTACACCACCATGCCCGACTAATTTTTTGAGTATTTTTGTAGAGACAAGGTCTTGCTATGTTGCCTAGGCTGGTTTCAAGCTTCTGGGCTGAAGCATTCCCACCTCGGCCTCCCAACGTGCTGCTATTACATGTGTGAGCCACTGCACTTGGCCTGTTTGGTTTGAGACAAGGTCTCACTCTGTCGCTCAGGCTGGAGTGCAGTGGTGTGATCACAGCTCACTGCATCCTCCATCTCCTGTGCTCAAGCGATCCTCCAACTTCACCCTCCCCATTAGTTAGTACTACAGGCACATACCCCCATGCCCAGCTAATTTTTTACTTTTATTTTTGTAGAGATGGGATTTTGCTATGTTGCTCAGGCCAGTCTTAAACTCCTGGCCTCAAGCAATCCTCCCGCCTTGGCCTCCTAAAGTACTGGGATAACAAGCATGAGCCACTGAACCTGGCCCACACTGCATTATTTTTACTTGTCACTCTCTGAAGTTTCACAAAATGAAGGCCAGGAAAATTATGGGTATCCATATAACACTTTGATTCCCTCACATCCTTGCATGTGCACTGTTATTGCTGTGTGGAACAAGGCTGTCCAAGGGTATAATTTATTTTTAAAAACATTTGTATTTGTATTTCTTTTTATTTGTAGACATTCATGGGGTGCATCTGTAATTTTGCTGTGCTGATATATTGTACTATGGTGAAGTCAGGGCCTCTGGTGCCTCCATTGCTGAGTCAACACACATTGTACCCACCAAGTAACCTCCCATTATCTGCCCCCTCCCCTCCAAGTCCCCATTGTCCATCATCTCAAGGGTGTAATTTCTTTTGGAAAGAGAGGAAAAGTGAGAACAAGTTTCCATAACATAAAAGGGTCACTAGGCCTGACCCTGAATTTGAGGTGGAGACAAGGGAATTCCTTACCTGAAAATTTTCCATCTGTCATGAGGCATTTTGGTCTCCTATGATCACCCCAATTTCCTCTGGTATGTCTTGAGCTCACTGAGGCTTCCATTACTGAAACACCACTAACTCCCGGAGTGGAACCAGTCATTGAGTATGTAGCTGCAGAGAAATCATAGCTGAGTCCTTAGACATCCCTTATTCTGGGCCCTTCATCCTACAAACAACATTCTCCAACAAAGAGAACATAATGGCTTTCCAAGTCACTACGTAGTGTTCAAGTTAGAACCCAGAGAGCCAGAATCCTGATGCCATGTTTCTCTGCCTTCCAGCCCCATCTCTAATTGAGGAGCATTTCCTGAAAGGCGTATAAATGATGCAACCTTCTGGTCTCCCACCATTAGATGCCAATGTTCTCCCCACTCTGCTTCAGAGGCTTACATTCTACTGGCTCTGTCAGACCTTTCCCATGAAGCTCCCTGAGTGCTCCAGTGAAATTCTTCATCAGAAAGGGCCTGCTCTACACAACTCAATACAGCATGTCAGCTCCCTAATAGGCAATTAATATTTACCTGTGTTTGCCTCTGCCAGGGACAAGAGCAGACATGATGCAGGAGGCACAGGTGTGTAAGCTTCAACACTTATCATGAAGGAATTTAGGCAATAGTGGAAGAGAGAAAATGAATATGAGGGAGGACCTAAATAAAACAAAATATGTTTGTTAAAAATGGTATAGTTATTCTGATGTGTTTAAATTTCAGTCACCATCCAAGTGCTCTCCGTTTGATGCAATACACCTATCAAAACACTTTTTCTACTGCTCAAAACAATTTTTGAACTCGTCAATTTGGATGCCTTTTAGTGCTTCTGCCATTTTTTTGTTTCACCTCTTTCACATCAGCAAAACTCTTCCCTTTGAGCACTTTTTCTTAATCCAGGGAAACAAAAAACAAGCTGGGAGGGGCAAATCTGGTGAATATGGAGGGTGGTACACCATAGTCATGCCATTTTTGGTCAAAAACTGTTGAACACTCAGCATGTGGGCAGGTACGCTCATAAATCACCCATCATCAAATGGGCAAATGCATTGAAAGAATCTCCAAACCAAAAAAAACTGAAGCTGAATGCAGCCTCTCACACTAGCTGATACATGGATACCAGTGGGTTCCTAGAACACTTTCCTGGTGAAGGAAGCCTATACTACAAGGGACCACCCTCCAAAAAAAATCATACCCCCCCCCCGGTATATGCATGCTCATGCAAGCACACAAACATAGGCACAAACTTCAAGGCAATAGGTGACAATTAACATATGACAGATGTAACAAAAATGCTAGGGGGTTGGGAGGAAAGGTTAGTACCAACAGCAGGTGAGAAGACCAGGGGCTATTTTGAAGGAAGGAGCATTGAGCTTCCCTTTTAAGTAAGGGCCAGGTTGACTTATAAGAGTTTTGTTCCAGATGGCATGTTTATTGTTAGATAATTGTCGGTCTTGACTAAATTTGAAGCTTTTCAAGGACAGAAACCATGATCAGGGCATGACATGACAGCTCAGTGAATGTTTGGGCAAGTGCTGAGTTTTACCTGCTTCTTCTAGAACTTGTAGCAATGCCATCCAAGGAATGATGAAATATAATTAAACTGAGTCTATAGAGAAACATATATGCTGTAGAATAGATATGAGTAACTGCCTTTCTTCTGGAAGCCTACTTCATTACTTGATGCTCACTGAGCATACCTGTATACATATTTTAAGGTAGCTTTTCTTGATAGTATTCTGTGTTCAGAGGATGTTCACCCCTCCTCTAGGCAAACCCATGTACACAAGGGCTCCGTTAGTCACTCTCATTTCCACTCTCTCCCTTCCTTCCTCCTCCTCTCATGGTCACTTACCTTTGATCTCAAGGATAACCAAAGATGCAGCGGGGACAGGTGGCACCTCTGTCATCCTAGTTCTCTTGAGGTCTGGCCTTGGCACTCTACTTCACTGTCAGCAACCACAAAACAAGAGGTTCCCTCCCTTGGGCTCTGGCTTTTAGCCCAGAGGAACCACAAGTCCTGGAACTAGGGAGATACATGTTCTCAAAAAGGAATAATATGTTATCTGGGAAATCCACTGTTCTAGGCCCACTTTGACTCAGCTCCAAAACAGGCCTTTCCTGAATCCAGCAGGTCATCGGGGAAATGTTCATCTATAAAAACACGTGAACGGGCTTCAGATCCACACAGCTTAAGTTCAGCTTCCTCTAGCTGAAAACCCACACAGCAAGTCTCAGAAAAGACAGAAGCTGAGTTTTCTCTTAATTCAGGAAGTCCAGGGGTAAGATGTTCAGGGCTGGTGAAGCAGCTGCACCATATTACCAGGGACTGAGTCTTCTTCTGTCCACCCCTCTGCTCTGCCATCCTTAGATCAAGACTTCTGACCTCAAGGCTACCTCATGATGAGGTTCAAGTGTAAAGTCTCTGACTCAAACAATGGGTGCTATACAGGTCCTGAGCGACATGTGTAGAGGTGCAGGGTCAGCTTCACAGAAGGCAGGGACTAGAGGTGGGTTAAGATGGAAGGGTGGGTGCAGCTTGAACACATAGGAAGAGAAGGATCTGGGAAACAAAAGGAGGTGAATGCCCTCAGAAAGGGAGAGGGCGGTAAAGAAGTGTTTTCCCTGGACACCAGTCAGGAGCTTATACTGGCTGCCCCAGCCTGTCCAAATTACAGCCTCCAGGTGCTGCTAGAACAGTGAGTAGGATGTGCATCTCTGCCTTGGGTAGCTCAGATCTATGTGAGTGCTGGCTTTTCTTTTGAGTCAGGTCTCACTCTGTCAACCAGGCTGGAGTGCAGTGGCATGATCACGGCTTACCACAGCCTCAAACTCCTGGGCTCAGGTGATCCTTCCGCCTCAGCCTCCCAAGTAGCTTGGGCTACAGGCATGCACACTGACTTATAATTTAATTTTTTGTGGCAGTCTCACTACGTTGCCTACATTGGTCTCGAGCTCCAGTGCTCAAGCAATCCTCCTATCTTAGCCTCCCAAAGTTCTGGGATTATAGGTGTGAGCCACCACACCCAGCCTGCTTTTCCATGTGCTCTCTCAGACATCTTTGAATGACCCACGGTGATCACAGCCAGCTGTGTAAAGGTCATGCTGAACCCAGTCCATTTTTAGTTAACTAGGGAGGCTTGGTTTTATGGGTTTATTTTCTGTTTTCATCATCCCTCCAGCCCTCTTTCAGCCTTTTTCAATATAAGACATATATGTGTGCCACTCTGGTAAGCTTAAAAAATAACACAAGGCTCTGGATGGGTGCCCAGACCTGGCACTTCAGCATCTACAGCAGTATGTTCAACCTTTTCGCTTCACTAGGCCACATTGAGTAAAGAGGAATTGTCTCGGGCCACACATAAATTATATAATATACTTAGTGTACAAACCTAATAAGACTTACTTTATTTTTTATATTTCTATTTTCAAGTTTCGAAAAATGAGTACAATGTGAAACTGGTGGGAAATTTTACCTTCTTTTTTTTTAAACCAATCTATCAATGTCTGGTTCGATGAAAGTGGTTGCAATTCTTAGTGAGTTCTCAAGATGCTCATCAGAAATGTTGGTTCGAATTCTGCTCTTCGTGTGCTTCATAATTGAAAAACAGCTGCTCACAAATGCATGTGCTACCAAAAAATGATGTCATGAATGAGGCATAATTGTGAGCTTCAAAAATGGAACATTGCATGGGGTCATCAATAAAATAAACAATTAAAAAAACACATGCTGTTAAAAGATTTTGTGGGGCCGCATGACTAGCTGTCCTGGGCCATATGTGGCCCACTGACTGCAGGCTGGACGTACCTGATCTACAGCTTTTATCCTTAGATGGGGGACAGACCCTAGGCTCAGTGTGGAGATTCTGGAGCTGCAGAGTGCTCTCTAATCATCTCTATCCCAGCCGAGACATGCCCTTCTATCATGTTTTTCGTGTGTGGTTTCCTTTTTGTAACTTGTGCATACTTTGAGATATCAACTCAAAGTGAGTTGCAGTGTTGTGAGTTATCTGGGCTGGAAGTATTTGTCATTCAAAACACAGTGGTCACCGTTAGTTATTGGTTATGAACACACTCACCTATGACAGAGCTTGACTGATGAGTCAGTGCTCTGTCCTCCAGGAAATAGTCTACTCTTAGACAACAGAGGGCACACTCCACCAATCAGGGAAATCATGAGTCATATATTGTCTTACCATGTCAACTCCGAAGGTTTGAAGTTTGATTGTTTTGTTTAGTTGGGGTTACTTTCACTGGGCAGAATCAAAGTCACAGTTTCTCTATATGACAAGCAAAGACTCGTGGTCAATGAATGGATTTTGTATTCTAGTCATTTTCTGAGTGATCTTCTAGAATCAGATAGAAGGAGAGACATTTCATCCTAGGGTCTGTGTAATCAAATGATGTTGGGAAGTGGTAGGAAGAGATGAGGATGGATACTATTGATTGTTACTGATTAACACAGGCTTGGGGTATATCCATTAGTACAGACTTGAAGCAAGGTTTTTAGAGGTTTAAGATCTACAAGGAGCCTAAAAATTCATTGTGGCCAACCCCCTCATGTTATGGACAAAGTAATGTAGCAACCAAAATAGGACTTGAACCCAAGACTTCAAATTCCAGCCCAGTATCATTGGCAGTGAGCTTTCTTTGAGCTCTATCAGTCTATCCAGGGCAAACATTCTAAGAAAAGGTGCTTCAGTGGCTGGCTGCTGGAGCGAGTTCTAATTTTTTGAATTGAGGCCTATTTTCATTCTTTCACAGATAATAGACAAGCAGAAGAGTCCATCAAAAAAATGCTAAAATGTATTACAGTAAATGGCTCAGGTTTGACTGATGTCGTTACTGTGTCATAAACATGCGTTTTTACATTGATTTGAATATGATTGTGGAAATTGATGGTGACGAAATTGTGTCTACTGTATCCCCAACTTGGCCATCCAAGACCCCTGATATAACAGGGCGTCCTTAGGGGAAAGTACAGAGACATCGTTGCCCAGTGCATTGCAATCATGCATTGTGCTTCAGAGTGACAGCTTTCTAAGAGTGACAGCTTTCCGGGCCTCAGAAGTGTCACTGAGGACCCATTCTCCAAGAATGCATAGCATTTCATTTCGTGGTTCAGGGAAGAATTATAAATATTTTCTTCAAGCCTGAAGACTATTATTATCAAGTAGAGGGTAGAATTAATTAAACTAATCAGTCAGTTAAAACATATACACAGTTTGGGCTCAGTAGCTCAGCCTATGATCCCAGCACTTTGGGAGGCTGAGGCAAGTGGACTGCCTGAGCCCACGGGTTCGAAACCATCCTAGACAACTTGGCAAGACCTTGTCTCTACAATAAATCGAAAATTAGCCGGACATGGTAATGTGTAGTGCTATAACATATAGTTCCAGCTACTTGGAAGGCTGAGGTGGAAGGATCACCACAGCCCTGCCTGTTGATGCTGGGGTGACTATGAACATGCCACTGCACTCCAGCCTGGGCAACAGAGTAAGACTCCAACTCAAAAATACACACACACACACACACACACACACACACACACACACACACACACACGGCACTTTACAATGTACCTAGCTTTATGTGAAACACCACGGGAATATAAGAGCACACATGATCCCAGCCTTCAAGGCAGACATCAGGGCCCTGCTTCTGTGTGGGATGGAAGGAGCTTGGACCAAGATGCCTGTGAGATGGTTGAGCTGGCAGTGCTTTCTTGCTAGGTCTCAGTTTCCTTGAGACCTAGCATTTCCAGTAAAATAAAAGACTGATGAGCCTGACTTTCTGCCTTCCTAACACTCTGTAAGGCCCACTCCAGCATCTGCTGGGGAGAGGCAGCTGGGTACAGGACCTTTGGGAATGTTTCTAGCTCTGATCCCAGGGTGGCTCAACCCTCATCTTGTTCATTTGTTTATGCTCCAGCAGAGCTTCCATTTCAACCTAGGGTTTCAAAGCTTCAAAAGAAAATAAATTTAAGTCCTCCAAGACCAAGTGATATCCACATGCCCAACCTGAATATTCTCTGATATGTCACTGACTGAGTAGTCTTCCTCTCCATCTGTCATCTGTGTGTAAATGCAAAGGGCTCCATGCTCTGATCCCTTCCTATCCACCCCAGTAAGAGGATTATACTCTGCCCCCTCTTGTTGGTGATTTCTGAGCTACCTCCCCTCTCCCTCACAGCCCCCCTTACCCTCTCTAGCATAGCCCCAAGCCTGCCAGTCTCTGCCTTGTGAGCACGGCTGAGAGGTGGCCCGGATCTCTGTGCTTTCTGCTTCTGCATTCAAAACTTGTGCTTGTGAGGGCTCTAGGGTGTTGTGCTCCAAGGAGGGAGACATTCCTCCATTCAGCATGACTTTTAGGACTCCTAGAAGCCAGGTTTAGAGAAGGAAGTATTAGAGGAAAGGCAGCTCTGTACGCATCAGTCCCCACCACAGTGGGCTTGTGTCTCACCCAAAGAGACCCTCTGTGTTCTTGTGCCCTTACATGGACTTGTTGGCCATGGCCAGACAGAGTGTGCTGCCCTTGTTTTAAAACTTTGGAGGACTTAGGAGAGCAGATTAGATGTTTGAAAGCCAAAATCCTTCCCTGTGCTGTGGAGCCATCCACACTTTCTTCTCAATAAACAGTTGTCAGAGAATTTGATTCGATGAACCCCACAAACAATCTACTTCAGAATAATAATTCACGGGACAGGCTGTTCCACTGCATACTTTATGTTTACATCTGGATCTGGTCATCCTTCACACTTTGGTTATGCTTCCTGGTGACATGCACTTGTGGGGCAGGGGTCACTGGGGTGGAGCCAGTCACCTCAGCCTGGGGCAGAGACATCCAGGATCAGCAGGAGTGACCTGGAGATCAGTGCCCGCTAGGCCGAGCCTTCTTCCTGAAAGGCTTGTTCAGTGGTGGCCTGAGGTAAGTCCTAGAAGAGGTTGAAAGAGCACTTGACTGAGTTAGGAGCCCTGGGGTTTATCCCACCAGACCACGATTGGGTCATTGAGCTGTAGGAAATGGAAGAGACTGCCTGAGAGTCATGGGTCCCTTGTCATTAGAGGTATTCAAGCAGGAATGGGTGACCCTGACTCAAAAAATTGAGGCCAGGAACCCAGCAGTGGGTGATAGTTTGGATCAGATTGCCTCAAGGCAATGAACGTTTCCAATTCTAGCCATTTTGTTCAGCTCAACCTCATTCACAGACTTGCTAGAATTTAAAACAAATAACAACAGTACACATAAAAACACTTGACAATGTAACTTACTTGGCATGGAGGTATGAGAATTTTTGTGTGTGTGTGTTCAATTTTTTGTCTTATTTCAGTAGCTTTAGGGATATGAGCAGTATAGTGGTGAAGTCTGGGCTTTTAGTGTAACTGTCACAAGAATAGTGTATGCTGTATCAATAAGTCATTTTTCATTTATCCACCTCCAGCCTCCCACTTCTGTGTCTTCAATGCGTGTTACCTGTCTAAATCAATTCCCCCCATCTTTTTTTTTTCAAGTCGAGGTCTCACTCTGTTGCCTCAACCTCCTAGACTCATGTGATCCTTCTGCCTCAGTCTCCTGAGTAGCTGGGACTACAAACATGCACCTTCACACCCAACTAATTTTTAAATTTTTTTGGTAGAGAGAAGATCTCACTATATTGTCTAGGCTGGTTTTGAACTCCTGGGCTCAAGTGATCATTCCACTTCAGCTTCCCAAAGTTCTAGGATTACAAGTATAAGCCACCACACCCAGGCTATGCCCCTATCTTTAAACTCCCTCCCCATATCCTGTTTAATTGTTTTCTTAATAATGAACATCATTTGATGAATATATATTTATTATATGTCTATGTGTGCATATGTATATGCATGTATGTGTATATACAAGCATGTACTTACATGTAAATATCATGTGTATGTTTATATATCAAATACACATGTGTATGTCTAAACAAACAAATAAGAAGCTATGTTTATGTCTGTGTGTATGTGTGTGTATATGTAAACACACATGTAGCAGAAGCAGAGTTTCTTATTTGTTCATTTTCCTATCTCCATTCTCCCTGCTAGAATGTAAGCGTCAGGAGAGCAGGCAGATTGTTTTGTTCACTAATTGTCTTGGTCCATTTTGTACTATTACAGAATGCCTGAGACTGGGTAGCATAAAAGGAACAAAAACTTACTTCTCACAGTTCTGGAAATGGGGATGTCTAAAGTCAAGGTCCTGGAAGCTCAGGGTCTGGTCTCTCTGCTTCCAAGATGGTACCTTGAATGCTGTGTCGTGTCCTCAGGAGAGGGAAGCACTATGTTCCCACATGGCAGAAGGGCAGGAGAAGAGAAACACTCCCAGGAGCCTCAGTTATAGCAGGATCAATCCATATACGAGATGGAATGAATTCGTTCTACCTCATTCTGATGCACTGAGGATTACATTTCTAACTCATGAATTTGGGAGGGAACAGAAACCATTAAGCCATAACACTGCTCATCCCTGTATCCTAAAATGAGGTCTGGCTTCTAGTTGTTGCTCTAAAAATACTTGTTGAATGGATGAATGAATAAAAGAAGGTTTACGGTAGTAGATGGTCTTGAGTTGGGTCTTGCAGACTGATTATCATGTGTCCAAAACTGGAAGAAGAGGGAGACTCCTGTAAGGGAGGGGACAGGAAGATCAGGCAGATTAGCTAGAGGAAGCACATTGAGAGCCCAGTGTTTAAAAAGGATCCCAGTGCTTGTCGGCCATCATATGGGTGGCTGTCAGTCATCCATGGCTGTCCACTGTGCTTTGCAGCCTCTGCCAGTAGTGGCCACAATGGTCCCTGTTACGTGACTTAGAGCCCCTGAGGATGACAGCCACTTACTGGGAGACTGTGAAAAGGTCCTCCACTCAGGCTTTCCCAGAACTTATGACTTGAGAATGCAGCAATGGATTAAGTAAATGCTAGTTACCAGCATTGGGACAGTCCCATCACTCTTTTCAGATGACTTGCTTTCCCAATCGTTGTGCACTTTCTCCCTTTGTTCTCGCACCTACTAAAACATTAGTAATAATGACAGGCATATGGTATAATGGGAACTGAGCTGAATCGACAAGTCTGAGGTCTGGGTTTCAGTTCTTGTTCTAACACTAGCCAACAGGACAACTTTTGTTGTTGTTGTTTTGGTCAGAGTCTCACCCTGTTGCCCAGGTTGGAGTGTAGTGACACCATCCTGGCTTACTGCAGTCTCGATCTTCTGAGCTTAGGTGATCCTCCCAACTCAGCTTCTCATTTAACCGGGCCTACAGGAGCATGCCACACTGCCTGTCTAATTTTAGCATTTTGTGTAAAGATGAGGTCTCGCTATGTTGCACAGGCTGGTCTCAAATTCCCGGGCTCAAGCAACCCTCCCACCTTTGCCTCCCAATGTTCTGGGATTGTAGGCATGAGCCACTGTGCCAGCCTTGGACAACCTCTCAATTTCTTTATTCACTTAAGGAGGCAATCAGGCTCCGTTCATTTTAAGGCACTTTAATTCCCAAATTAATCTTCAAATCCTACAAGTTTTGTTTTCTTTTGTTTTGTTTTGTTTCTCTCTCTCAGTAAAGCCACCTTTGATTTATAAGTAGAGACCATTCCTACAGTCTACTGGCAGTTCATTTGTGAAGCATTTATGGCACTCATCTAGAGGGCCATAAATACTGGGAAGTTCTCAGGTTTGCTAGCAAACCCTATAAAGCCTATTTGAAGCATGAGGCAGTTGAACTCTCGTGCAGAACCACCAGAACCACTCCAGAACCACTGACTAGTGTCAACGGCTGGATTTCTCTGAGCTCAGCCTTGTGAGCCCTGAGCAAGGGCTGGACACTGCCTGTGGGGCTAGGCTGAGATCCCAGTGGCAGTGGGTCTTAGATCATCTGGGTCAAAGAGGTAAGAGGCAGAGCAGAAGGGAAACATGGGCCCCCTCCCAAACAGAGACTAGCACCCGGGGGAGGCTCCACATCAAAAGAGCAAAGATACTTTGCTCTCAGTCATCTTTCTACCTTTGGAAATGCCTCTACATTATTATTATTATTATTATTATTTTATTATTATTATTTTATCATCATAGTCAGTGCAGGTACCATAACTAGAAACTGTGCATAACATTATAAGGGATCTCTTCAAAAGATTTATGATCCAAGAGGGAGAGTGGCAGTGAGTAACTATCCTCCAGGACTGTCCATGCTGAGTCCTGTAGGAAATGGAGACCAAGTATCAGGCACCTGGGGGACAGAGGTGTAATATCAGAGTAAGGCTTTGTGAAGAGGTGGCATTTGTCAAAAGGAGACAAGGTAAGCAAGAGTAGTAGAGAGTAGTAGAGAAAATGCCTGTCCAGGGTAGAAGGAACTGCATGACTTGTCACAGACATCAGGGGTACTTTGTGACATTGAGCAGTCTACTGTGACACTCTATTTCTGGACATCAGGTTGGAAGTACTCATTGACCAAGCTAAGGAATTTGAATGCCATTCAGGATTCAGAGTGGCCCCAAGAGACTTATAAGCATAAGACAGACACAAACTATCTGATTTTAATTGCTTTGATTTGTGAAAATAAAAGAACATGACTTAAGCAGTTTCCTTAGTTTCCAGCTGCTTATGGGTTCATAGAGTCAGAATCACATAGACATGCAGAGATGGAAATGTGTGTGTGTGTGTATGTGTTGTGTGTGTGTGTGTGTGTGTGTGTGTGTGTGTGTGTTAGCTCTTTCAGTGTCTCATTCCTTCTCACTGTGTAAGGCATTCTTGTACCCATTTTATATATGGGCAAATAGAGGAAAAGAGACTTTGGTCAGTGACTTGCCCTAAATCCCACACCTAGTCACTATGGAGCCAGAACAAGAACTTGCACCTGCAGAATTGCAAAATGGATGGTCTTTTTAATCAAATGACATTCCAGTCATGTCCATGAACCTCACTGAGGTTCTAGGAAGGGAGACGTGTTCTGCGCCATCAAATATTTGCACATGCGTTCCAACCATTATTGAAATGTAAAGTGTTGGCACTGCAAATTACCTTTCTAAAGAAGGGGTGTCATTATCCCCTCCTCCCTGCTCCCCCAAGCCACTGGGGTAAGAATCTTAGCTTTGTGTGACCCAGTTAAAAATCTCCTTTCTCTGGTTCTTTGGAGCAGCTGTTGAAAGGACAAAGGCCCCATTTTAATTACAGTGTTGTCCTTGCCTGGCTGAAGTGAACACCAGCAAGCAGACACACAGCACTGCCGAGCTCTCATCTCTGGGTGAAGTGTCTCTCTCCTTTCAGGCTGAAGGGGCACAGCATCCGTAGCAAGGAAATCTAATTACATGGCGCACACTCAAACTTAAGATGTTCACGGTTATGAAATGTTGGAGAAGCAGAAGCATTAGGATAGGCACTTATAGAGACCACCATACCCTCCAAGATGAGAGGAAGAGTGACAGGGACCTCTCTTACAGATAATTAAGCCAACGCTCGGAGATTCTACAGGTTGATCCTCAAACCATGGATTACCCTAACTTTGAAAAGAGTCACTTTCCTAATTGTCCCAGCTGGCTGCCATGTTGGTTAATTGATATCAAAGAATGATGGTGTCGGGATATTACAGATTCCTAGGATGGTAGTGCTGACCACTTCAGAGTTCGCTTCCTCTGACAAATGGTTTTACATTTGAGAAGAATCTACAGAACTGGTGACTCACTGAAGGTCAAAGAATGTGGTCCTCTGGGCATGCGATAGACATGTAACTTCCCCTGCACAAAAAGTGTAAATTTCATTCAGTTCAATTCCATCTGAGTAACATTAATTCCTTTCCTCCTGAGCTATCTGATTGATCACTCATAGACAAGAGACAATATTCCCATCTAACTGATAAACAAACTGAAGTCACAGAATGTAGACCTTGTGCCCGAGATCACCTAGAGTTCCAACATTGTACGCTGGGCCAGCAGGTAAGTCTCCGTTGTGTCTTTGCAGGGTGCAAATTCACAAATGTTTAGCCATTTACTTGGGATAAATTTGCCCTGAACCAACCATGCTCTTTAAATTAATCATATTTATGGCCAAGAGTATACATTTGTAAGCCAGATGTCAATTCAGAGTTATCACAACCATGGACAGAATTTGGTAGAATTAACTGGTTGACACCCTGTCGGGCACGGAGCCCTCGGCATGTAGCACTAAGTAGTTACCTAAGTACAGTTTGCTCCTCTTCCATCTGTGGACATGAGTGAATCCTTACTCTACCCTCAGGATAGTCAAAGCTCTTAAAATTTGTTGTTATTCAAGATGAGATATCTAGTAAGTTGAAACCTACATATTTGATAGCATTCCTCCCCGCAATACCCTAATGCTACATGGAGCGACATGTGCCCTCTAGAAGTCACAAGAGGACAGATGCCCTTAAGGAAATCAGCCTGCATGGCAGCAGCTTGAGGGTTAAGACACTGAGTTGTTGGGATGCATTTGTCAGTGTCCCATGGCTGCCAGGGAGACCCACTCTTCAGCCCTTTTTTGGTTCCTTCTTTTGCCACATTTTCTGTTTTTCAGGAAATCCCTGCAACCTGCTTTTTATTTGGCTGTAGACAGACACACACAGGAAAACATCAGGATGACCTTGATGTGCTTATGGGAACTGCAAGAAAATGGGCTCCTTCCAGCTTGCACTAGGAGAGCAACTGCCATCTATAAGGGGGGATTCCCCCAAAAAACAGAATTTATTTATAAAAAATCATGTGATTATTGTTACATGTTTAAACTTCCATCACCTTCAAAGTACTCTGTTTGATGCAATACATCTATCAAGACACTTTTTCCACTGCTCAAAACAATTTTTGAACTTGTCAGTTTTGATGCCTTTTAGTGACTCTGCCATTTGTTGTTTCACCTCTTCACATTGGCAAGACATTTGCCTTTGAGGATTTTTTTCATCCTGGGAAACAAAAAGTTACACCCAACAACGTTTTGCAAGATTGGGTGAGTAGGGAGGGTAGGGCATGGGAGTCATGCTGTTATTGGTCAAAAACTGCTGAACACTCAGCATGATGTGGGCAGGTGCACTCATAAGTCACCCATCATGAAATGGGCAAGCACATTGAAAGAATCTCCAAAAAAATTCACTGAAGTAGAACGTAGTCCTCTCACAACACTAGCCGGTACACGGATACCAATGACTTCCTAGAACACTTACATATTGGGAGAGAAAGGCTGTACTGCAAGGGTCCAGTCCTCTAAAACATAATTCCAATGTTTGGGGGGGTCCCCCCACATAGTTAATAAATGATGCCAGGTTGGGTTAGGCACCTCTCTGCTTCTGGTTCCCAGGCTCCTGTCACTCTGTCCTTCCTAGGAATAAGCAGACTCCAGGATCAGTGAGTCAGATGTCATCCACAGTCTAGGGCTTGTGTGGAATCAACTCAGGGAACCCTATAAGGAGTGACTAGAGAGGCAATACGACCTCAGCTGTCTAGGGCTTTCAGGAATGAGGCTCCTCCTCCATGGTTATGGCTAAATTAAGAACAGTCGCATTTTAGAGTTTACAATGGTGGAGCTGAGAAGAACCTCACACACCCTTTTTCACACTAGTCATTTTGTTTTATGGATGGGGAAACTGAGGCCCAGAGGAATAATGAATGTACCAGAAACCAGTGTTCTTGACACACTCCTGTCACAATGCCCACCGTGTCTTGAGTTTCCTTTGCATTCCAGGAGTCAAATTTGCCATTTGGCAGGCTATGCTTCATTCAGAAGAAACCTAGAAACATACCACAGAACCTAGGGATGTCTCCATGCCTGCTTCTCTGATTGTATGGTGGATCTGAAGGTTGTCCATGTGTTTTTTGTAGAGGAATACTTCCTCGACCTGCTAGATTCAGGAAAGGTCTGTTTTGGAGCTAAGTCAAAGTACAGTGCTCACCCCAACCCCCACCTTGGGGAAGATGGATCCATCTAGGTACTTGTTTGGTCAATTACCTTTGTGTGGCATCAAATGTGTTCCCAGGTGTTTCAGAAGTGCTCGGTCGGTTCCCAAGGCCAGGGAGGGCAGCACAGAACAGCAAATGAGATCGGTATGCCCAGCTCAGAGAATCCCCTCCCCGTTCCAACCACTCCTCTTTCTTCTGGAGCCTTTGTGAGTTTTTATTTCCCCAGAATGAGCTAAACTTTTCCAGGGTCTGTTTAATGGCTGGGAAAGTTGCTACAATCCTGCCCAGATTTTTTTTAATTTAACCACAGTGCACAAGTTGTCAGGTCCATACCCATGAGGCACAAACCATAAAGCTAAGAGACAACTATATCTTAGTTCCATCTCCAAAGATACACACTTTTTTTTTGCCCTGTAAATTCACACATAATAAAATACTTAAGAATCACCTTTCAGCCGGTCTCGATGGCTCAGCCTGTAATCCCATGCCTTTGGGAGGCTGAGGTGAGTGGATTGCCTGAGCCCGCGGGTTCAAGACCCGCCTGGGCAGCGAGACTTCATTTCTACAATAAATCAAAAAATCAGCCGGGCGTGGTAGCGCATGCCTGTAATTCCGGCTACTTGGAAGGCTGAGGCGGAAGGATCACCGGAGCCCAGCAGGTCGAGGCTGCGGTGGCCGGGAGCGGCCACTGCACTCCAGTCTGGGCGACAGAGTGAGACTACAACTCAAAAAAAAAAAAAAAAAAGAATCACCTTTCATTTCCATATAAAAACTCAGGACTGCAAAGGAAGGAGATTGGGACTGAAGAAAGAAGGGCGGGCTAGAGTCTGCCCCAGAACCTCGGACCCACACTGCCCACTAATTCTGCAGCAAAACGAGGCTGGGTAGTCAGGCTGTTTTCAATATGGGAGAAATGACTGGTTTATGACCACTAAACGAAACCTGCTTTTGAAGCTAGACATTTACTGTGGAGTGGGGTAGGCTGTTGTTTTTGTTTTCTATGCCTGACCTTCCTCCTCCCACCCTTTCCTCCAGCTGAGACAGGGAAAGGAGTGTGGGAGGTTCCATGAGTCCTTAGAAAATCTACAACAATAATCTGATCTTTAAGATTACACTAACCCTTATCCTAAGGTATCCCTGTGTTTCATGCTGATTTTACAGGGATTACAATTCAGGGTTCTTGGCTTTCCCAAATCATTAGAACAGTTCTCAACCAAGCCATAAACAACAGCAGCAGTAGCCTACATTTATATTGTTTTTTTATGGTTTCTGAAATGTTTTCACATCCAGGCCAGGTGTGGTGGCTCACACCTGTGATCTCAGCATGGGAGGCCAAGGTGGGAGGATCACTTGAGTCCAGGAGTTTGAGACCAGCCTGGGCAACATAGCAAGACCCTGTCTCTACACAAAATCAAAAGCTTAGCCAGGCATGGTGGCATGTGCCTATAGTTCCAGCTACTTGGGAGGCGGAGGCAGAATGATCGCCTGAGCCCAGCAGGTCGAGGCTGTGGTGAGCCATGATGGGGCAACACCGAGTGAGACCTCAACTCAAAAAAATAAAATGTTTTCACATCCATTAAGTCCTCAGGGCAACCTAGTTAGGCAGGCAGGCCAAGGGTGAGTGTTTCCTTATGACAGAAAGAAAGATTGACACCCAGAGAGGTTGAGTTACTTGCCCAAGGTCACACCACTAGTTCTGGGCTGAGGGAACACTAAAAATCAAATTAATTAAACAAAAAGCAAGTAAAGTGAAGACCTTAGCTGGGAAGTGGGGAGTAGCCAGGGCACACCATGGGGTAAGGCCAGGCCGAGACATTAGTCAGAATGAAGATGCATGGTGGTTTCTGGTGCCCTGTGACTGCAGCATGATGCTGTCTTTAAAAACCTCATGTCAGGTACATAATCATCAAAGGCTGGGAGAGAAAGACCCAGGACAGCAAACCCATCCATGAAGCTGCTGAAGACAGCCTGCCACCATGTGAGTTTGATCTCCACTGGACACCTCCTCATCCCCTGACTCTTCTTGGATGCGGGGATTTCTGGATGCCAGCCCCAGAACAGCCTGGCCTGGGATGTAGTTAAGGGCCAAGGAAGGGAATCCTTGGAGTGACACCACTTGAGCAGTTATTGGAGAAGCAGGTTTCTGAGAAGGGAACTGTGTAAAAGGCAAGCAGAGGGACTGATGCCAAGCTCCATCCTGATGGGGCCAAGGAGCTGATGAAAGATAGATGCCAATTCTGAAGGAGGCAGTTAGGCCGTCGAACTGGGCACAAGCTTCAGGTCACCCATTCCTTGGAGGTGGACTCGGAAACCCAGAGCCTATGGAAAGGCCCAGTCGATGCAAAAGATTCAACAGAGTGCATGGGTTCACAGAGGACCCAGAGGTTTTGCTTTGGTGCTCTCCATCCTGTCTCCTTATGGAGTAGCTGCTGGCAGAGGAAGTAGAAGGCAACCTGAAATGAGACGGGATGGTGGTTCTGAGTGTCTGTGTGAGTATAAGCAATCCCTTCATCTTCTAAGACTCAGTCTTCTCATCTGTAAATGGAGAAGAGGATCTCCACCGGCTTTCACAGCTCTGAGATTCCGTGTCTGTGTGAAAGACCCTGACTCATCTATAGTGCGACCAAACATCCATTTGCTTCATGAATGATTCTTGGGTGAACAGCATCAGATGCATTGGGCTCTAGTCTAATCTGGCTTTTCAGTCCACATCCAAATTTGCCTGTCGCCATTCAGTGACAGCCACTGCCCACAGACAGACACTGGTATTCATCATTGAAAATATGTGGCTCACCTTGTCCTCATGCGTCTACAGTATGTCAGCACTCTCACCCCAAGCACCCCTAAGAGAACTCCATACAGTGTCTAGCTTTCCATATTTTGATGCAGGGAAAAGGCTAAAATCTTTATTAAGCTAAATCATGACAGTCTAATACAAGGGGGATAAGGTGTGTCCATGGTGCAACCTTGGGACAATTTGCCGACGCTCAGGATGTGTGTACTCTAAGAAGGCACCAGGTACAGCGGGGACTATCAAGGCCAAATCACTTGACCCAGAATAACTGCAGAATCACAGCCAGTGAGAGTGCCTGGTCACAGTGTGGTAGGAATCAGAGCCAGGCATGGGCCAGACCCTCCTTCAAATTAGCTGGTATCATTGTGTTATCTGAGATATCTCCCAGATCTGGCACTCCTCCTCCAGAACCTGAGCTGGAACTCTCACCAAAAAAGATGTGGGGATGTGGGGCCAATGGTTCTTCTGCCCTGTTACTATGGAACTGCATTTGTAAAGGCCAGGGGTAGCAGTAATTAATCATGACAGAACGTAACTGACATGTGTTGAGCACTTATGATGGATGTGTTCGGTGATGGTATTTTTACCAACTGTGTCTTATTTAATTGTTTTGTTTGTTTTTTGAGTCGGGGTCTCACTCTGTTGGCTAGGCTGATGCACAGTGGTATGACCATGGCTCACCACAACCTCTAACCTCTGGACTCAAGTGACCCCTTTGCATCAGGGGTCTGAGTAACTGGACTACAGGCATGCACCACCATGCCCAGCTAATTTTTTGATTTTTTTGTAGAGTCAGAGTCTCACTCTTTTGTCCAGGCTGGTCTTGAACTCTTATCCTCAAGTGATCATTCCTCCTCGGCCTCCAAAATGCTGGGCTTACAGGAGTGAGCCACCATGCCTGGTCTTTTTTAGTACTTAACACAACCAACAACAGGTTCTGCTGTTTTCACCATTTGTGAAGTAGAAGAGAAAAGTAACAAGTCCCAGGTCACCCAGGTAGTAAGAGGCAAAACTGGGATTTGAATCTACGTCTTTCTGATTCCTGAGATGGGTGCGCTCCCAGGATTCTCCATGGTGCGACGAGTACCAGGGTAGCTCTGAGTGGGCACCAGGTACATGTCAAGTGCCTTACATAGATTATTCAATTTGTCTATTAACAGAAACTGTATTATTATCCCCATTTTACAGATAAGGAGACTGGGGACAAAGAGAGTATGAGCAACTTACCCAAGGTCACACAGCTAGTAAGATTTGGACTCAGCTGAGATTTGCCCCCAGTCATGTGGCTTCAAGAGCCTGTACTCCTAACTGCTGTACTCTCCTCCCTAACTGCATCTCAGAAGAAAGATAGAATCAGCCCACAAGTGACAGATGCCACACAGCCTTCAACAGGAAATCTGCGAGAGAAACTTCGGGAACATGAATTAAACAGGAGAGTCCAAGGGCAGTCGACATGATCGAAGTGGGGACCCAGGGTTTGGGGGCACCGGGGCCATCCTTGTGGGCAGCCACCAGGACATGGGCTTGTTCCTGCAGCCTCACAGGGAGGAGTAGGGATGATCACAGGGCACAGAGCCCCCAGTCAAGAAGCCAGTCCTGCCTTTTCCCTGAAGCCCCACTCCACTCCAAACGAGGTGGGGGTCTCCTTTCAGAGGACACTCCCACTGAACAAGCCAGCACCAAATGCCCGCAGTTTGCAGTGTTCATGGGAATCCTTAAAAACTGGGATTTTAGATGAATTCAGCATCTTCTTGACATTTTAGACTTGATTTATAATCAACAGTTATTTTAGCCCTCATGGCAAAAAGCACCCGTTTGGCAGTATCAAGCATTTATAAAAAGAAAGAAAGGAAACATGAGGTAAAGAGGAAAGATACTTCTTTTCCTCTGCCTGCTCTCCAATTTTTTTTTTCATCTAACACATGGCAGCTAGTTACAAGCTCTTCACATGGCCTTGGAACCTCTCTGGCCCTGCCTGTGGTGGGCCCCGTGCAGGTATCCCTGCAGCCCTGCACCCTGGAACACCATTTATGTTAACCAAACTTGACTAAAATAAGGCTCTCTAGGCCAGGCACACTGTCACATTACTAGAATCCTAGCATTTTGGGAGGCTGAGGGGGGAGAATTGTTTGAGCCCAGGAGTTTGAGACCAGCCTGGGCAACATAGTGAGACCCTGTATCTACCAAAAACAGGAAAATTAAACAGGTGTGTTGTGCGTGCCTGTACTCCCAGTTACTTGTGATGCTGCAGTGAGCAGTGATCTTACCTCTGCACTCTAGCATGGAGGACAGAGTGAGACCCTGTCTCCAAAAAAAAAGGGAAGACTCTCTAGAACTATCTGATCTCCAGCCCAGAGCTATGACTCACTTGGCAGAAAGGAGGCCAGGTGAGCTGTGTATTTTGCAGAGGCCAGTGATTTTTCGCCAAAGGGAAGTTTTTTTTTTTTGTTTTTTGTTTTTTGGGGTTTTTTTTGAGTTGGATTCTCACTCTGTCGCCCAGTCTGCAGTGCAGTGGCCACTCCCGGCCACCGCAGCCTCGACCTGCTGGGCTCCGGCGATCCTTCCGCCTCAGCCTTCCAAGTAGCCAGAATTACAGGCATGCGCTACCACGCCCGGCTGATTTTTTGATTTATTGCAGAGATGAGGTCTCGCTGCCCAGGCGGGTCTCGAACCCAGAGCTCAGGCAATCCACTCACCTCAGCCTCCCAAAGGCGCGGAATTACAGGCTGAGCCACCGAGCCCGGTTGCCAAAGGGAAGTTTAGGAAATGTTTTTCTTTGGGGGAGGCAGAGGCATACATTCTCCCCTTATCATGCAACTTTCTTTAGCAGATGGCTTCTCAGATCCCTTGCTGTGCCTGCCCAGTTCCAAATGGGACCCTGTTTGTTTAATTTTTTTTTAAGGGTCAAGACCTGCTCTGTTGCCTAGATTAGAATGCAGTGGTGAGATCACAGCTCATTATAACCTGGAACTTCTAGACTCAAGTGATCCTCCTGCTTCAACCTCCCAGGAAACCAGGATTCAAGCCCATACCACCACACCTGGCTAATATTTTGAAATTTTTTGCAGAGACAAAGTCCTACTATGTTGTTCAGGCTGGTCTTAAACTCCTGACCTCAAGCAACACTCCCACCTCAGCTTCCAAAAAGTATCTGAGATTACAGGCATGTGCCACCACGCCTGACTAATATTTTATTTTATTTTTTGTAGAGACAGGCTCTCACTGTGTCTGGGCTCCAGGTATACATCTTTCACAGACAGGACGTTCAGACCTGAAAGTTCACCACCCCACTAACTTTGCCACTTCATTGTGTGCTATGAATTCTCAAAGACCAGGCAAAAGAGCATTCTGTTTCCCCCTTTCTTGAAAGGGCAGGAATGTGGGACAAAGCCTCAGGGGAGAATTGCTAACACATCTTTAAAACCTCAACATTGCTCCACTGACTGCTGCCTTATTTCTGCCTTACCCCTGGGAGCTAGCCTTGGGCTGAAGGAAAAAGCAGGATACTGTCAGTGGTATTTTGGGGCAGTGGGTTCTCAGCACCTTGATAGCTTGGTCAGGACACCCCTGCACCCCTTTCCATAATATATGTGGGTCCACCACACTCCAATTGGTCCCTCGAAGCCTGACCCTGTCTGGCTCCACAGTGGCCAACTTGTAACTCCACACTAATTTCTCCATCTATAAATTTTCTCAAGTCGGCTTCCAACTCTGCTGCTGAGAGGTTTTTGTTTTTTAATCTGTAGGTCACATATTGAAAGCCTAGATTTTATCATTTTCCCCCTAACCGTAGCACATTGCTGGACCCACAGAGGAAGTCCCTTGAAACCTGCTAAAATCAGTCGTGGAGGGGTTGCTGGAACTCCCTCCTGTGGGGAGGTTTGCTCTCAGTTGCGGTGGCCTGGTCCTTTGATCCCAGCCACCCTATGAAGGGATGCCTGTGTCTTCTGCTTGCCAGACTACCCAAGGTCAGATAGACTTCAGCTCAGGGTCAGAACACTCTAATAGGCAGAGTGAGGTTGTTTGCACAGAAGTGAGCTCCTGTGACTGCATACAAGGGGAGACCAAAAAATAAAAAAATAAAAATCCGCAATTACCTTTTGGAGGTTGGGCCCCTTGTAGTACAGGCATTCCCCACTAGGTGAGTATTCTAGGAACCCAGCAGCATCAGTGGACCAGCTAGCCTTGTTGTGAGAGGCTGCATAATAGTCTTAAGTGTTTTCTGTTGTTGTTGTTTTTGGAACTCTTTCAGTGCATTTGCCCATTTCATGACTGGTGATTTATGATCACACCTGCCCACACCTCACTAAGTGTTCAGCAGTTTTTGATCAAAAAAGGGCATAAACACCATGCCACACCCTTCCTATTCACCTGATTCCACCCCAAGCAACTTTTTTTTGTTGTTTCCCCAGATGAAAAAAGTCCTCAAAGGGAAATGTTACTGATGTAAGAAACAAAAACGGCAGAAGCACTAAAAGACATCAAAATTAATGAGCTCAAAAACTGAGGGGTAGAAAAAGCATCTCAATAGATGTATTGCATCAAACAGGGAGTACTTTGAAGGTGACTGAAGTTTAAATATGTAAGAATGAAGACACAATTTTTATAAATAAATTCCTGGTTTTTGAGTCCCTCCGGTATTGTCTGGTGGCTCCCAGGGAGGCTGCAGGAAGATTCTGAGCTCTAAAGGAGCATGAGGTTAGGTTGCCTGTAGGAGGTGACAAGAAGCCACAACCAGGAGAACCGCTCAAAGGAATGAATGAGACCACCGTCTGAGTCTGAATGTGGAGCTTTTTGAGTATTGTCTCTTCCCCACCCATTATTCTAGCTGGATGTTGTTTGCAGAAAAGCGGTTTCCTGAATAATGCTGAAATATCATAGCTCTATTTCTGTAGTGCCCCCCTATGGGCCAGGCACTCAACTTCTAATCCTCCAACTCTTCCCTCAAGGTGGACACTGCTGATAGCTGCTGAATGAGGAGGCTCAGACATAAAAGGCCAGGTTACTCATCCAGTACCTCCTGGAGCTGGGATCCAGTCCCTGGCATGGGGCCCCTCAGCTGCTCTCTGGGTCTCAGGAACAGGGACTCCTGTCAAGGGCTTGGGGGAAGACCAGCTCATTTCAGACGGGAAACCCTGTGGGCTTGTGAGAGACACAGAATCACCCAGACCTCACCATCATGCCGTATCCGCGTGGAGCAAACCTGCAGGTGTACCCCTGTATCTAAAATAAAATAAAACAATAAAAGAAATGTGGAATCATACCCCACCCACCCTAGACTTCCGAAGTGAGAATCTGTCTTTCCACAAAGCCTCCAGGTGAATCTATGCAATTTGAACTTGAACTTGAGAAGTACTGGGTGCCAGTCCTCACTCTGCTCTCTGGTCTGGTTCTCTCCTCTGTTCTCCAATCCTCCTCTCTTTCTCCCTTTCCACAGTTGACGAAGAGGGGCAAGAGAACACCGAACAGACCTGAAGATAAAACAGGATCCCCCAGGTTGCTATTGCTTTGGTGCAAACCTCTCACCTCCAGATCTTTTGGTCAGTCCTCAGCCAAATCCTGATCTGTGTTGTCAGGGCCAGGGACTCTTCTAGTTGGAAAGGGACCCTGGGACAGGAGGGGAGACAGGCAGCGGACATCGTGGTCAGGGTCACTCAGGACCAAGCTGGGTCCCAGGTCCTACGTTCCCAAGAGCCACCACTGCCTGCTGTACCTGCTGTCCAGCCCCACACCCCCATGGGTTTCCCTTCTCTGGGGAGGATAACAAAGGCCACCTTCCCCACCAGGAATGCCCCGAGACATCCCTGAATGTGACAGTCCCTCCAGCCACTGCCGATGTTATTAATTTTAAAAACAAACTTCCTGATTGAGGTTCTGGCTGCCTCTAAATTGTCCCTACAAGGAGACTGTGTACTAATTAACCCATAGAAACAATCAATGATGTACCTTTTTCAAGTTTCAGGGTGATTAGAATATGAAAATGAAGAACACAATGGTGCAGATGTTTTAAAATCACAGCAGACAGCAATTAGTGACACGGAAACCAGCTGCTTATCTCTCCAGATAAAGCCTCCTAATAGGGAATTACATTGGAGGAGTCATTACCCAGATGGAACTCACATGGTTTACAGAGGAGGGGGTGGCGCTCTCTGGGATGCACGAGCTGGGTCTTGTTATGCGTCCCTCCTCACCTTAGAGGAAGGTGAGTCTGTGTCCAAGGTGGAAACAGGCCTCGCCTTCCTACCTACTGACCCAGGTTAGGGACGCGGCCAGGACACCAACAGAGAGAGCTGGGTGTTTGAAGATGCCACAGCACCTGTCTCTTTGATTGAGGCTCTGTTTTGAGATCAGCTGTCCCCTAGCAGAGAGGAGAGTGAGGACCTGGGAGGAGTCACAGTGGGTGGCAGGCACCTGAGGTGTGCATTGGAAAGAAAGAGTCCCTGCTTTCTGCTGTGTGGCTGTGTGTGTGTATGTGTGTATTGGGTCGGGAGTTCATAGTAATCATTTTTGGTTGTATTTTCTCATCATTGATTTTTTTTACATAATTGAGGTAAAACATATAGTGAAATGTACAGTTCTTAAGTATATAAAACAAAGAGTTTTGAAAAATGTACACAGTTGTGTAACACACTCCTATAGAGATACAGGTATGTCCTAAAACCCCTCAAACGCCCCCATGCCTCTTCCAGCCCCTTCCCAGGACACATTCCACTCCTCCCCACCCTGTAGGCAATCCTGTTCTGATTTCTTCTGATTTCTATAATAAGAGGTTCGTTGTGCCCACTTTAGGACTTTATTAAAATTGAATCCTACATGTTACAGTGTGCATTCTTTTGAGATCTGGCAACTTTTGCTCAACATAAGTGTGTGTGTGTGTGTGTGTGTGTGTGTGTGTGTGTGTGTGTGTGTGATTAATCCATGTGGAATGTGTTCAGATTTTGTTTCTTTTATGAAGATTTGTTTATTCTGTTGATCGACACCTGAACTGTTTCCAGGTGCTAATGACTCTGAATAAACTGTAATGAAGATTTTCTAAAAGTGTGTTTATAAATATATGTTTTCTTCTCTCTTGGGTAAATGCATAGCAGTGGAATTTGGGGATCTTAGGATGAGCTTTAAAAGTGGCCAAACCGCTGGACATGCTAACTTAAGCCTGTAATCTCAGCATTTTGGGAGGCCAGGGCGAGAAGATTGCCTGAGCCCAGGGGCACAGGACCAGACTGGAAAACTTGGCGAGGCCTCACCTTTACAATAAATCAAAAAATTAGCCAGGTGTGGTAGTGTGCACCTGTAGTTCCAGCTACTTGGAGGGCTGAGGCGGAAGGATTGCCTGAGCCCAGCAGGTCAAGGCTGCAGTGGCTGTAAGTGTGCCACTGCACTCTAGCCTGGGTGACAGAGTGAGACTCCAACACAACAAATAAATAAAAACTTTCCAAGGTGATTCTTACCATTTGACACTCTCTCCAGCAATGTATGAGAGTGTCAGTTGCTCCACATGTTTATCAACACCTGTTGTTTTCAGTCTTTGTAATTTTAGCCATCCCATTGAGTGTGTAGTGATATCTCATTGTGGTTTTAATTGACATTTCCCTGATGACAAATGATGTTAGAGGACATTGATACATGTTCACTGGTCATTCCTACTTGTTTTATTGTCCAGCATATTTTGGCAAACATATTTTGCAGTTGTTGGGTAAGGAAAAGTTGGGTTGACAGTGTTGATGAAATCTTTTGTCTTATTTTCTTTCTGATTTTTTAAGTCAATTTTTTCAGCAGATCCTGAGAGAAGAATATTAAAATCTCTTTAATTGTGGAATCATCTATTCCTTTAACTCAAGTCCCTGACCCCTTCCTCTCCCCCCACCCCATTCCTGGGCCACAGCAGGAGGTGAGTTCCAGATTGTGAGCAAAAGTTTCATCTGTGTTTATAGCCACTCCCCATCACTCACATTACTGCCTGAGCTCCGCCTTCTGTCAGATCAGCTGCACCATTAGGTTCTCATAGGAGCGCAAACTCTACTGTGAAAGGTGCATGTGAGGGATCTAGGTTATGGCTCCTTATAAGAATTTAATGTCTGATGATCTGAGGTGGAGTTGAGGCAGTGATGCTAGCACTGGGAAGTGGCTGCAAATACAGATGAACATGAGCAGTGAGGTTTGACTGCACAGAGACCACAATAAGTCATTTGCTTGCAGACTCATATCGAAACCCTCTCAGTGAATAGCAAGTGAGTTGATGTACTTCAGTTGTCCAGCTACATATGGTGGCAGGCTTTAAATCAGAATCCAACACTTATTTTCGTCCACTCATGGCCCACCCATTATTTTATTTACCACTTCTGTTTCTGCCTCTTTTTTTATGGTGAGTTGTATAATTATTTCATTATATATTACAATGTAATAATAATAGAAGTGAAGTACACAATAAATGCTATGTGCTTGAATCATCCTGAAACCATTCTCCCCACCACCAACCATGGAAAAATTGTTTTCTATGAAATGGTCGCTGAAAGGTTGGGGACCTCTTCTTTAATGCTTAGCTTTTGTTTTCTATATTTGAAGTTCTGTTATAAGGTATAAACAAAAATGGGATTATTTTTTCTTTATAGTGACTTGATTCTTTTATAATTTTGAAATGTCTCTAATAATCTCTGATAACACTTTTTATTCTGAAACCTATCATGCCTATATTAATTTAATCTGAATTCTTGTGCTTAGTATTTGTGTGATATGTCTCGTTCCATTATTTTACTTTCAAGTTATCTTCATCTTCATATTTAAAGTGCATCTCTTGTAAATAGCATATAATTGAGTTTTTTTAATTCAGTCTGATAGTCTGCCCCTTTTTTTCATGTGTATTTTGTAGTATATTTGGAGTTAATACAATTCCTAATATTGTTGAGTTTAAGCATACCATGTTGCTATGTGCTTTCTATATCTTTTTCCTTCGTTTTTCCCTCTTTTTCTGATGAGTCAAGTTTTATTTTTACTTTTTAGTATTTTATATGTTTCATTTTGTTAGCAGTTTAGATGTACCACTTTGTTGTATTTATGGTTGATGTCCTAGAGTTTACGCTATGCACCCTTAAAGAACTAAAGTCTACGTTGGACTGATTCCATTCCTTCACATACAAGAACATTACAAATGTGTGCTTCTGTATGGGCCCTCTTATTTTGTGTTTTATTGTTGTAGATTTTATTCCAAAATGTCATAAACTGTAAGATACATTGTTATTATTCCTGCTTCAGTCAGTCAGTTGCCTTTTAAAGCTCTTAAGAACAAGAATGCAACATTGTATACACATCGGCATATTTACCATTTGCAGCACTTTTCATTCATTGATGTGAATCTGAGTTCCCACTAGTATCATTTCCCTGCCACCTGAAGAATGTCCTTTTACATATCTTGTAATTCCAGTCTACCAGGAATGAATTCCCTCTGTTTTTATATCTGACAATGTCTTTATTTTGCCATCATTTTTTAAAGAATGTTTTCACTGGCTACATAGATATTTAACTTGACTGTTTTGATTTCCCTTCAGTCCTTTAAGATATTGGTTCATTGTCTTGTGATTTATAGTTATATTGATGAGAAATCAGATATCATTTTTTATTCTCCCCCTCTAAATAATCTATCTCATTTCTCTGGCTGCCTTAAAATTTTTCCCTGTATCTTTGGTTTTCATCCATTTGTTTTCAGTTGATGCTTAAATGTAGCTTTGTTTGTGTTTATTCTGCTTGAGATTGGCTGAGCTTCTTGACTATGTGAATTTGCATAAACTATTCTCTCTTTTCTCTCCTTCTGGTTTTCTAAGTATGTTAGACCTCTTAAAATTGTTCCATAGGTCACTGAAGTACTGTTTTGTAATTATTATTTTATTATTTTCCCCTCTGTCTTTCAGTTTGGATAGTTTCTACTTCCTTCTCTTTGTGTTCACTGTACTTCTCTTCTGCAATGTCCTAGAAACTGTTAACCCCCGCCAGTGAATCTTTTTTATTTCAAATGTTGCATTTTTTTTTTTTAGATTTCGAATTATTTTTTGGTTATTTTGGTGTAGTTGCTGAGACTTTCCATATGTTCATCAATTATGTGCACCTTTTCTTTTAAATATTTGAGCATTCTCATAATGACCATTTTGCAAGTCTTGGATAGGTTTTCATTCTCCTAGTTGAGAGTCATATTTGCCTGTTCTTTTGCTTGCCTAATTAATTTTTTATTGTGTACTGGAAAGTGTGTATGCCAAATTGTGAGAGTATAGACTTTGTTGTCTTTTTTTTAATAAAAGAATTCTGACTTTTGCTCTGGTTGGAGTGAACTTACTGGCAGATCAGTTTTATCCTATTGAAGATTCTTTCTAGAGTTTGTTTGGGAGGGACTATAATGCTTTTATTCTAAAGCTAGAACAACTGTACTTTTAAGAAGTGGGTTTACTGAGAACTCAACTGGATGCCTGGGATATTCATTAAAGCATTCCCACTCTGGCTGCTGAGAAATCCAGCACTGCCCAATACTATGTGACCCACAGACTCTGCATTCAGCTTATAGACACCTAGTACCTGATCTTTGCTAGGCTTTGTGTATATTAAAATTTGCCCAGAGACTTAAGGCAATCTCAGTAAAGATTTCTAAAATTCTCTTCTACACAGTTCCCTTTTCTCAGGTACCCTATTCTCCAAATTCCAGTGCTCTCAGGAGCCCCAAACTCTGATCTGTGTTTTGTCTCTCCAACAAAATTATAGCTATGGAGGCTTTACTTTTCTATGCCTAGGTTTAGAAAATGCTTCCAAACAGAAAATTGGGGGTCCTCTAAGATTTTATTTTTTTCCCTTCTCTAGTGTCACAGGCCATGTTGTCTGTTGTTCAGTGCCAGAAAACAATTTTTTAATATATTTTGTTTAGTTTTATATTTGTCTCCATCGAAAGGTTGTGAAGGAAGACCCTTCTCCAAAAAAGAATTATCTCTTGGAGGGTGGGCCCCTTGTCATACAGGCTTCCCCTGCAAGGTAAGTGTTCTAGCAATCCATCAGCATCTGTATACCAGCTAGCATTGTTGTAAAAAGCTGCATTCAGCCTCTGTGAAATTTTTTGGATATTCTTTCAATGCATGGGTGATTTATGAGTGTACCTGCCCACACTGTGCTGAGTGTTCAGCAGTTTTTGACTAAAAAAAGATGTGACTCCATGCCCCACCCTCTCTTTTCACCTGATCTCACCCCAAGCAACTTTTTATTGTTTATTTCCCTAAATGAAAAAAGTCCAGCCGGGCTCAGTGGCTCAGCCTGTAATCCCGTGCCTTTGGGAGGCTGAGGTGAGTGAATTGCCTGAGCCCGCGGGTTCGAGACCCGCCTGGGCAGCGAGACCTCATCTCTACAGTAAATCAAAAAAATCAGCCGGGCGTGGTAGAGCATGCCTGTAATTCTGGCTACTCGGAAGGCTGAGGTGGAAGGATCACCAGAGCCCAGCAGGTCGAGGCTGCGGTGGCCGGGAGCGGCCACTGCACTCCAGTCTGGGCGACAGAGTGAGACTCCAACTCAAAAAAAAAAAAAAAGAAAAAAAAAGAAAAAAGTCCTCAAAGGGAAATGTTTTGCCAATGCGGAAGAGGTGAAACACAAAATGGCAAAAACTCTAAAAGGCATCAAAATTGATGAATTCAAAAACTGTTTTGTGTAGCGAAAAAAGTGTCTTGATAGGTATATTGTATCAAATGGAGAGGACTTTGAAGGTGAATAAAGTTTAAATATGTAAGAATCAATACACCTTTTTATAAATAAATTTCATTTTTTGGGCCCCCCCATCATACACCTAATACCTATTATTCCATCGTGGCTGAAACCAAGTCAGTGATCACTTTTAGTTATGCAGAATTACTGTGAACTCAAAAAGGCATGTGATAGGAGCCTCTGTATGAGCTGTTAATATCACCGTCAGTAAGAGGGCTACTTTGATGTCATTCACAGCCTCCAAATAGCAAATAAGAATGGTTCTTATGGGAATGACATTCAGGTAATTTCCCAGGGTGACAGGATATGAAGAGCGTTTCTGTTTATATATCTAACTAGAAACTTCGTATTTATTTAGGAGCTGGGTAGCTTTTCTGTGTCCCTTGAAATCAGAGAATCATAAAACCATGGTTCAAGTAAGACACTTAGTGACATGTTTCCATACTTTTTAGTAGCAAATGCAGGAACAAACTGGGCTAAGGAGAGAAGATTTGGGACCAGTTCAATAGAAGTTGGCATGTGTGTTCATGAGCCTAAATGGCAATTTTTCAGTCTTTTTTTTAAGTGACAGAACCATTTCACTCTTTCTTTCCCTCTTAAATGAAATCCTTTACTAGGCTGGGCTGGTCTGTCCAGTTGGGGGTTTGGGAATATCAAGGAAAGTCTGAAGCATCTCTCTTGCCCCATCCGCTGGCTACAGTTCAGAGATCTTTGCAAAATCCTAGGACTTTGTGAAACACATTTGGAAACCACTGAGCTGGAACATCTCTTGATAATATCAGAGCCTCTCTAGTCTTTAACCCAGACTCTGCCTTTGATATAATCCAGTGGTTCTCATCTCTGTCTGTTCATTGGGATCACCAGAGAGCTTTGAAAAAAAGTACCACTATTCAAGCTCCATCTCCAGAATGTTGGCTTGATTGCCCATGGTTAGATCCTAGGTACAGTGATTTTAGCAAAGCTTTCTGGATGGTTATAACATACAGCCAGAGTTAGGAACTTTTCATCTAATCACATAATTTGTGGCTGCGTTTCTTTTATCCCACACTCAGCTCTTGCTGGGGTTTGAGAACTTGCTTCCTCTAGCCTCAAAGATGGAATGCCAGGGTTCCCCAGTGCTCTTGGAATTGACCAGGATGAGTCAGGGAAATGGAAATCCCAGGGTGGGAGACCATGAGTGCCCATATGCCTGATCCCTTCTCATTCACCCATATTGTTGGTTTTTCTCTCCATCTCACTGTGCAATGCAGTTGGAATAACTGCACTGGGAACTGTGTTATGGTTTCTTACTAAATGAATTACAAAGAGTTCAGAGAACAAAGCAGGAATGTTCACTGTTGTCCAGTGGCATATCCCAACAGGCCTATGATGGTTTTTTTGGCATATTCATCACCAAAAGTGCTGTGAATGTCATAGCAACCACAGATGAGCCCCGCCCCAGAGAAATGATGGTGTTGAAACTGAAGACTTGTTTTTTTGTTGTTGTTGTTTTTTTATTTCATCTTTGTTTTTTCATTCTTTAAAAAACTAGTTTTAGGGCTATAAGTAGTTTTTTGGTTATGTAGATGCATCGTATAGTTGATGAGAAGTCTGGCTCTAAGTATCCCCATCACATCCACTAGGGCACATGGTACCCAGGAGGTGATTTTTCATCTTTCACTTCTTCCCACCCTCCTTGTTCTGGTTCAACATCCATTAGCTCCCACTTACAAGTGAGAACATCTGGTGTTTGGTTTTCTGCTCCTGGGTCACTTCACTCAGGATAATGATTTCCAATTCCATCCAAGTTGCCACAAAATACATTATTTTGTGGGCTTTTTTTGTCGCTGAATAGTATTCCATGGTCTATATACCACATCTTTTTATCCACCGATCAGCTGATGGGCACATAGGTTAATTCCACATCTTTGTGATTGTAAATTGAGCTACGATGAATGCAGGTATCTTCTCTGTACAATGACCACTCTTTCTTTTGGTAGATACCACATAGTGGGATTACTACATGGAAAGGTAGATCTGCTTACAGCTCTTTAAGAGATCGATGGCTTTTAAACTTTTGTACATCAGAATGCTTTGGGGGTGAGCAGGTTAAAATGTATATTCGTTATTCCCACCCTGAGAACTGTAAATCTGTGGGTCTACAGTGAGCCCAGAAATCTGTATTCATAACCAGCACCCTCTGTGATTCTGGCATGGTGATCCAAGACCACGTCGTGAAAAGCACCAAGAACCAGACTGGGAGATGAAGCGTCCCTCATCGCTCCATACCCAGCCATATTTTCCTGGGCATGTAAACCAAAATATCTCACAAACAGTGCATTTAAATCATTGGTGTCAGCAGAAAGTAGCACAGACACAGCTAACCCAAAAGAGTCGTTCATCTCTCACAAAGTTATGCATGATTTTTTTTCCTTGTTATTTTTGGTGAGTTGTGTGATTTTTCTGTGATTCAAATCACCACATTCTCTTCTCATGGCAACCAGCCTTGCTTCAGGTGAGATGGGACTCGGTCACTCATTTTCATTCCATTTTTATGAATTTTTTTTAAACAAAGATTTTACTCAATGATCGAATCTTGTTGTTTTTTTGGTTTGTTTGTTTTTTTTAAAAAAAGAAAGAACTTTTAAAAAGAAATCTGACTTGTACAAAATTTAAATGTATGTTATTTATACATAAGTGTGGAGAGGGAATAGTCACTGAAAAGCTTTTTTCCAAGTTTTCAAGATCACATCTGGCTGGTGTTCTCGGAGTTTCACGGATGTTTGCATCTGGCCTAGTCTCAATGTGCACAGAAAGCTTTTTTTTTTTTGAGTTGGAGTCTCACTCTGTCACCCAGGCTGGAGTGCAGTGGCACACTCACAGCCACCACAGCCTCAACCTGCTAGGCTCAGGTGATCCTCCCCCCACACCCTTCCAAATAGAACTACAGCTGTGCGCCACCATGCCCAGCTAATTTTGTTAAATTTATTGTAGAGATGAGGTGTCACCAAGTTGCCCAGGGTGGTCTGGAACCCCTGGGCTCAGGCAGTCCTCTCACCTTGGCCTTCCAAAGTGCTGGAATTATAGGTATGAGTTTTTTTGTTTGTTTGTTTTTGTTCTGTTTTGTTTTTTAATAAAAGCGAGCCACACCTTCAAAATAACCATGAGCTTTACCAACAATCAACTTTTGGGGGTGGAGAAGAGATATGGGGCAGCCAAGAAAAAAAGGTGCTCAGCTTGGTTTGGTATTAAAAGTTCTTTACAAAAATTTTGTGTCCACCGTGGAATATCATTGACTGTTTCCTCATTTGCTGACTGTTTTAGGTGACAGCCCTGCTGAGGCTGAGGGTGGCATAAAGGCTTTAAGAGACTCAAGTCTTATCTGAAAAAACAAGCAAACAAGAATCCTCCATCTAAAGAGAAAAAAGGAGTTGTGCTACAGAGACTAATAAAGACCTGAGTCAAAGTCCCCAGTGAGCACTGGTGTCCCCAGGCCACAGGGGGTGGGAGGGAGAGCCTGTGTCTCCCTCTTCTCACAGCTTGCCTGGTCCTTTCCTGTCTGTATGGAGTAAGTGCTCAGTTCTCAGTGAAGGACATATTGGAACTGACAGCCTTGCTGTTGTTTGTATAAAACGTCATGGCTGACAGATGAAGATTTGGGATGCTGAACACCGCACTGGGATATAGCTGTCAGCTGGGGCTGGGAAGGGCTTGTTCAGAGACCTCATAGAAAGCACTGCTTCTGGGTCCTTCCTGCCCCTTCCCTGTAGTCCAGCTGAAAGAAGAGTTTGAAGCACCATGTCCCCCCATTACTCCTGATCCTTTGTTGTGCTTCCCTTTTGTCCACTCCATACTAACTGCTGAGCGTTCCCAGCAGGGCAAATTGCAGCTGAAATGGTGGGAACAATGGGATCAGGCCTTGGTCCCAGGCAGCGCAGGGAAGCACTGGGGAACTGGGCGCTTGACTGCATCACTCTCAGCTGGTTAGCCCGGGGTGAAAGTGAGCTGGCCCCACCTTTCAATCCCTGGATGAAATCCACCCCCATGACAGTCACAGGCCTACCCCAAAGGCAGAGTTAATTGGAAAGTGAAACAATTAGGAGATGGGGCGAAGGAGTAGTAAGGAAAAAAAACATGCATTGAATCAGAGTCGCCTTACAATACTTTATTCCTTAAGTATTTGGGAAGGATTTTGTTGTTGTTCCATACCTAATGCATTTCAGGGCTGCAGTTTCATTAGACACCATTAGCCAGTGACAGATTCCTGGGTATTATCTCTTGTGTACAGCCATATATTCTGCCATTGTAATAGGCACCTCACTCATGTATTTCTTTTATTTATTCAACAAACATTTATCAAGAACTTTCTGGGCAGTTGGCTTTGGAGTAGCTTTGGGAATGAGGAGATAAGCAAGGCCATTTCTGACTTCAAAGCACTTACAGTCCAGGAGAAGGAGGCAGAAAGCATATAAGGAAGTGCCATCTAGCAGTACAAGGACAGTGATAGATGTCTTTAAGGGAGGCAATGGCAAATGCAGGAGGCATGTATAGTGCAAAAAATTAGGCTGGAATGCTGGGCATAGTGACTCACATCTGTAATCCCAGTGCTCTGCGAGGCTGAGATGTGAAGATTGTTTGAGCCCAGGAGTTTGATACCAGTCTGGGCACATAGCAAGACCTTGTTTCTACAAAATTTTAAAAATTAGTCAGGCCTGATGCCATGCACCTGTAGTCCCGGCTACTCTGGAGGCTGAGGTGGAAGGATCACCTGAGCCCAAGAGGTCGAGTCTGCAGTGGCCATGAGCATGCCACTGCACTGCAGCCTAGGTGACAGAATGAGACTCTGACTCAAGAGAGAGAGAGAGAGAGAGAGAGAGAGAAGAAAGAATTTAGGCTGAAGTGGTGATTGTGTTTGCAGACAATGTCACAATCTAAAAGTCATCGTTCTCACTACTGAAAAAATTAAATACCTGTAGTAAAATGTATGTTTCTTCACTCATTCAATAAATGTTTATTGACTGCCTACCGTGTGCCAGGTGCTGTACCTGGTACCTCTGTGATGATGTGTATACGTTGGAAAGGGAGGCATGCATTTAATGCAGTCAGCACACAAATCGTATGTGCAGGTACAACAAAGGTAAGATACATGGTTCATGAAAAGTTATAAAAGGGATATTTTTATAAGGTGGGGGTGCCTCCCTAGGATTGAATTGAGACAGGGGCATGAAGAAGACATTCATTATGAAGCCTGCTAGGTGCCAAGAATAAGAAGCTGGAACAACAGAGAAAAAGTGGTGGAAATCAGGGACCAAGATTCCATCTTAGCATCACCACAGAGCCACTCTGTGCACTTCAGTGCCCAGAACTAGAGAACTGGAAAGGGTAGTGGTAGGAGGAAATAGGGTGACTCTGCAAGTCTTGTTTCACCTAGGTTCAAAACATCCATCATACATTGTGTCTCACTGTAGTTTTTGTTTGTTGTTGTTGTTTTGAGTTGGAGTCTCACTCTGTTGCCCAGGCTGCAGTGCAGTGAACTCTCATGGCCACCCCAGTGTCAACCTTCTGGGCTCCAGCAATCCTTCCGCCTCAGCCTTCCAAGTAGCCAGAACTATAGGCACTCACTACCAAGTCAAGCTAATTGTGTGTGTGTGTGTGTGTGTGTGTGTGTGTGTGTGTGTGTGTGTGTGATTTAGTGTAGAGATGAGGTCTCGCCAAGTTGCCTGAGCTGGCCTGAACCCGTGGGCTCAGGCAATCCACTCGCCGCAGCCTCCCCAAGTGCTGGGATTACAGACTAAGCCACTGAGCCTGGCCTCACTGTAGTTTTTAATAATCACCCCCATTAACTCTCAAGGATGCCCCAGTCTAAGTATTAATACATTGCCATCCTAAGGAATGGGAGAATTAGTCTCCAAGTCCTCTTCTAGACCTGTGTTCCTGGGAGTGAATACAGAGTGCCAGCCAATATCCAAAGCATAAACACGAATTAACAACATCCTGATTCATAAAAGTTAAGTGGCACTTAATATTTTATGCCATGAGTAAGATTTCTATATTTTTGCTGGAAATGAAATAGCAGCCTGTGTCTGCAGTAGTGACACCTAGTAAACACATTTGTGATAGGATTAATTCTATGTTGATGACACTGGTGTTTCTACTATATGTTGCAAGGTGAATGAAAAAATTAAGCAAATTGTTATTTTGACTGTCTTCTGGGTATTTACATGCTTAGCTTGAGGAGACCACCTTATGATACTTAGAAACTATAGTGCAATGTTGTAAGTATAAATGGGATGTCACAAAAATTGAGGAGTTAGGAAATAACCCTTGAGATTACAGAAACTAGTGTGAAGGAAACCCTAGTTGCATTACTATGCTGAATTTTACTTGTAATGTTTTCTGCCATCTGTGTTTTGAGTCTTAACAGGGACTGTGAGAATTGTTTTCTAATAAAGCTAAGTTCCATAGCTTCAATGGCAAATAGAGAGAGAATAACATGGATAATAAATATACAAGGGAGGACCCCCCAAAATGTAATTTATTTATTAAAATTGTGTCTTTATTCTTAAGTGTTTAAACTTCAGTCACCTTCAAAGTACTCTCCATTTGATGCAGTATACCTAGTGAGATGCTTTTTCCACTGCTCAAACAGGTTTTGAACTTGTCAGTGTGGATGCCCTTTAGTATTTCTGCCATTTTTTTTGTTTCACCTCTTCCACATCAGCAAAACATATTGCTTTGAGTACATTTTTCATTGGGGAGACAAGCAAACAAGTCACTCCAAGTGAGACTGGGTGAATAGGGAGGGTGGGGCGTGGAGGTCATGCTGTTTTTAGTCAAAAACTGCTGAACACTCAGCATGGTGTGGGCAGGAATTTTGTCATGGTGGAAGAACCAGTCACCTGTTTGCCACAACTTGGGACGTTTCTTCTGCAAATTATGATGCAACCTTCTCAAAGCTTTTATATAAAATCTTTGATTGACCGTTTGATCCAGAGGAACAAATTCCAAGTGTACCACAAGGGGTCTGTGGTCCAAAAGATAATTCTGATTTTTTTGGTTCCCCTCTCATAGATAGATAGACAGATGGATGAGAGAAGGGGGGGCAGATGCATAGATAGATAGATATTACAGGCTAAATTTTTCTAAACTCACTAAGCCTGTCATCATATAGTTTTCAGTGGGGATATTATTCAAAGCTTTGTTCAATTTACTAGTATTTTTGCTTCTTAAATAGATCTTAGGCTAATGTATCCTGTTAGTTTGTTACCCTATGTGTAAACCGGACTTATAATGACCTCTAAGAGATGCTTCTTGGTACTAGTAACATGGCTTAAAATTAAAATCTATCTGGAACAGTGAATAAATATTTATATTAAAATAGCTTCAATATCTCAAAACTATGTGATCTCTACCCATTTCCACTGTGGCTTTATAGACACAGCAAGCACTAGGCTCTGCCTTTTTTAACTGGAGAGTCAGTCCTAAGGAAGATGCCGAAGACATTCGTTTAAAATCAATGTAGGGGCAAAAGACAGTTGGCAAAGTTCAGAGGCATGATCTTGAATGACAATCATTCTTTTTTCCTGGAATATTTGTCTAGGAGACTCAAGATTTCTTTTGAGACTATCCAAGAGTTTCCTCAAGAGAACAATGAATGCTTCATAGGGGCTTAAAGATTCCTTAGCACGCTAACCCCCAAACACAACAGCACTCCTAGAGTCCGCAAGGTTTTTGAAGGCTCAGGACAATTTTCTCTTTCTTTTCATCTTCTATTTTTTTCTCCACACCCTTGACAGGCCACTTTCTCCCACACAGTCTTCATCCTCCTCACCTTAATTCCACAACTTGGGTTGCTTTGACTGGTCACACTGATTATTGAGGAGCTACTTGTTGTTTGAGGTCAAGGACGTTAAATAAGATAAATTACAAGCTGAAGTAAACTGGAATTAGAGGAAGCAGAGAAAGACAAGCATTTGAAGAGAAGCAAGAGCAGAGCCATGAGGCAGCTGGGGTGAGGCAGAAGGATCCTGGAGTCGGAAGCTCAGGAACTATCCTGGGTTCTGGCCCCCTTGGCAGGACTTGCCCTTGTCCAGGCCTCAGCTTCCTTGTTTGTCAAACATGGGCATGGCGCCAAGTGACTTAAGGGCCCTTCCTTCTCTCTCTAAACAGTTTTACTCTTCAGTTGCACTAAACCAAGATAAGTCAAGGTTCCTGTTATTGAGGGGGGAGAAGACAAACATTCTTATTGATGTTCAAATTCTACGCAACCTATCTTTACTACTACAATCCAGAAAACCTCTTTAAAACATTCTGGAATTAAAAGTGGCTGTTGTGATCCCAGCACTTTGGGAGGCTGAGACAAGTGGATTGCCTGGGCCTACAGGTTAGAGACCAACCCAGGCAACTTGGTGAGACCTCATCTCTACAATAAAATCAAAAATTAACCAGGCGCGGTAGCATGCACCTATAGTTCTGGCTACTTGGAAGGCTGAGGCAGAAGGATCACCAGCATCCAGCAGGTTGACACTGGGGTAGCCGTAAGCATGCCACTGCACTCCAGCCCGGGCAACAGAGTGAAACTCCAACTCAAAAAAAAGTGGCTGTTGGTTTCCAACTTTCAAATAATTAAGACTTTTGATGTTACGTGTTAAGTAGCTCCAACATGCTTATCTTTGTCTCTCTCTCTCTCTCTCTCTCTCTCTCTCTCTCTCTCTCTCTCTCTCTCTCTCTCTCCTTCTCTCTCCCTCTGTATTTCCCCATCCTTAGGCTTACGAGAGGCCCCAGAAACATTCAGCTCTCCATTATGACACAGGCCTCCCACAGGACTTCACCGGTGACACCTTAAAACCAAAGCACCAGCAAAAAAGCAGCAGCCAGAACCACATGGAATGGTCCACCAACTCCGACAACGGACCCACCACTCAGAATTGCTTCTTGAGTCCAGAGTCTGGCAGAGAAACTGTAAGCACCAGCAAGATCCCAGCCCTTGAGCCCGTGGCGTCCTTTGCAAAGGCCCAGGGTAAGAAAGGCAGCACCGGGAGCACATGGACTCAGTTGTCCAACAACAGCAAAGATCAGCTCTTGGGAGCCATGGCTCCATCTCCAAGCAGCCACAGTTCTCCAGCACCACCCAGCAGCTCTGTCGAGGGTAATGGGCTTCAACCCTTGGTGGATCAAGAGGGAGGAGGTACAAAAGAACCTCCAGAACCACCCACCATGGGCAACAAGAAAAAGTCCAGTAAAAAAGATGTGATAAGTCAGACCATACCAAACCCAGACCTGGACTGGGTCAAGAATGCCCAGAAGGCATTTGACAATGCCGAAGGGAAAAGGGAAGGCTATTCTACAGACAGTACCCAAGAGGCATCCCCGACCAGGCAGAGCATGAGTTCTATCGGTAATCCAGAAAATGACCCAAGTCATGTCCGGATCACCATCCCCATCAAGGCCCCCTCCCTAGATCCAACCAGCCATAAGAGGAAAAAAAGGCAGTCTATGAAGACAGTGGTGGAAAAGATCATCCCAGAGAAAGCACTGGCTTCCAGCATTACAATGAGCAGTGAAGTCATGAACAGGATACTTTCCAACTCTGAGGGGAATAAGAAGGATCCCCGTGTCCCTAAGTTGGGTAAAATGATAGAGACTGAATCTCCCTCTGTTGGCCTTGAAACTGGTGGAAATACAGAGAAAGTAGTCCCAGGAAGTGTGTCCAAGCAGCGGAAGCCACCCCTGGTCATGACGCCTCCAATGTGCACAGATCTCTCTTCATCGAGGAAGCTTCCAGAAATCCAACATCCGAAATTTGCTGCCAAACGGAGGTGGACATGCAGCAAACCCAAACCCAGCAATATGCTTCGAGAGGCAGTCATGTCCACCTCCGACAAACTGATGGTGGAACCCCCGTCTGCGTACCCCATCACTCCATCCAGCCCTCTGTACACCAACACAGACAGTCTTACTGTGATCACTCCAGTCAAAAAGAAGCGGGGCCGACCAAAGAAGCAGCCTTTGCTTACAGTTGAAACCATTCACGAGGGTACCTCCACCAGCCCGGTCAGTCCCATCAGCCGAGAGTTTCCTGGCACCAAGAAAAGAAAGAGACGGCGCAACTTCGCCAAGTTGGCCCAGCTAGTGCCGGGAGAGGACAAACCCATAAGTGAGATGAAATTTCACAAAAAAGTTGGAAAGCTCGGTGTGTTGGATAAAAAGACCATCAAGACTATCAATAAGATGAAGACGCTCAAAAGAAAGAATATCTTGAACCAGATCTTGTCCTGCTCCAGCAGCATTGCCCTGAAGGCCAAAGCTCCCCCGGAGACCAGCCCTGGGGCAGCAGCCATTGAAAGCAAACTGGGCAAGCAGATTAATGTCAGCAAGAGAGGAACCATCTACATTGGCAAGAAGAGGGGCAGGAAGCCAAGGGCGGAGCTGCCACCCCCATCTGAAGAACCCAAAACAGCCATCAAGCACCCAAGGCCTGTTTCTAGCCAGCCGGAAGTCCCAGCCGTGCCTTCCAACTTTCAGTCCCTTGTGGCATCTTCACCAGCAGCTATGCACCCACTCTCTACGCAGCTAGGTGGGTCCACTGGCAACCTGAGCCCCGCCAGCACTGAAACCAACTTTTCAGAGTTGAAAACTATGCCAAATCTCCAGCCCATCAGTGCTCTTCCAACCAAAACCCAAAAGGGAATTCACAGTGGAACCTGGAAGCTATCTCCACCCAGGCTGATGGCCAACTCCCCGTCACACCTCTGTGAGATTGGCTCACTCAAGGAAATCACGCTGTCCCCTGTGAGCGAATCCCACAGCGAGGAGACAATCCCCAGCGACAGTGGCATCGGGACAGACAACAACAGCACGTCTGACCAGGCGGAGAAGAGTTCAGAATCCCGACGGAGGTACTCTTTTGACTTCTGCTCCCTGGACAACCCAGAGGCCATTCCGTCTGACACCAGCACAAAGAACCGGCATGGCCACCGGCAAAAGCATCTCATCGTGGACAATTTTCTGGCCCACGAAAGTCTCAAGAAGCCAAAGCACAAGAGGAAACGGAAGAGCCTGCAAAACCGCGATGACCTCCAGTTTCTGGCAGACCTGGAGGAGCTCATCACCAAGTTCCAGGTGTTCAGGATCTCCCACCGGAGTTATACCTTTTACCATGAGAATCCATATCCCAGCATTTTTCGGATTAATTTTGATCACTACTACCCGGTGCCATATATCCAGTATGACCCGTTGCTCTATCTTCGCAGGACTTCAGACTTGAAGTCAAAGAAGAAGCGTGGTAGGCCTGCAAAAACCAATGACACCATGACAAAGGTGCCTTTTTTACAAGGGTTCAGCTACCCTATTCCCAGCGGAAGTTACTATGCACCCTATGGAATGCCTTACACATCAATGCCTATGATGAACCTTGGCTATTACGGTCAGTACCCAGCTCCTCTGTACCTGTCACACACGCTCGGAGCAGCGTCTCCATTCATGAGGCCGACAGTGCCACCACCTCAGTTCCATGCGAGCTCCCACGTAAAGATGTCCGGTGCAGCTAAGCATAAAGCAAAGCATGGAGTGCACCTGCAGGGACCTGTCAGCATGGGACTCAGTGACATACAGCCCTCCCTGAACCCGCCCAAGGTCAGCAATGCTGGACTATCTGGTGGTCGGCTCCACAAGAGAAAACACAAACACAAGCATAAGCACAAGGAAGACCGGATCCTGGGGACCCATGACAACCTGAGCGGGCTCTTTGGAGGCAAAGCCACCAGCTTCTCCAGCCACATTCTGAGTGAGCGACTAGGTGGTGTGGACAAGGAGCTCCCGCTGGTGACAGAGAAGAACAAGCATAAGGAGAAACAGAAACACCAGCACAGCGACGCCAGCCACAAAGCCTCCAAGAACAACTTCGAGGTGGACACCCTGTCTACGCTGTCACTTTCAGATGCCCAGCATTGGACGCAGGTCAAGGACAAAGGTGACTTGGGCAGCGAGCCTGTGGACTCATGCACTAAAAGGTACTCTGGCAGTGGCGGGGATGGTGGCAGCACGAGATCGGAGAGCCTGGACGTGTTCAGTGACATGAACCCTTCGAGTGACAAGTGGGACAGTGACATGAGTGGGAGTAAAAGGAGGAGCTATGAAGGCTTTGGGACGTACAGGGAGAAAGACATCCAAGCCTTCAAGATGAGCCGCAAGGAGAGAAGTTCTTATGATTCCTCCATGTCTCCAGGTAAGGCCAAGTCTTTCTTGAGACTGTCTTGGTTTTGAGTTGCTGGGCTTCAGATGCCAGTCATCATTGGCACACTGCTTGCTAGTTTGCAAAGAGATGGGAATAGAATTAAAATACACATCTGAGTTTGCAGTACATTGTTTACTTGGTAGTATTTGGTACTTGTCTTTTCAATCTCCTGGACCGCATTGCCTAGGAAACTGTGGACCCAGAGGCAGCCCCAGTAGCCGACAAGGCTGCAACCATACCCATCACAGTCAGGCTTTTTATTGAAGATACTGTTCTTAGGTCCTCATCTGATCTGATTGTACAGTTTGCTAGATGCACAAAGCCTCTACGTTCACTAGTAATGCCAACAAGATTCCAAGAATGCCAAGGCTGGAAGGGAAAAACTTGTTCATCTGGCATGCTGACCCCAGACATCTTAGGTGAGAAGTCTACTGGAATTAGAGTCACTAAAAGCTGAGGACCCATGAGTCCCACAGTCTAGCTGATCAGGGAGCCCCAGTACCATGCATGTTGTTTTTTTCTTTCTCCATGGACATTTGAGCTTCCCTGGGCAGGCTCCAGACACTTATCATTTCCCTGCACTAAGAGGAAGGGACCTGGCTGGAAGGTATGTGTCTCTTGCCCCCACGAGACCTCACCACTGTGTCTCTTGGCATGCCCACTGGAATGGGTTTCTGTTCACTATCTGAACTGAAATGTTGCTTGCTACTAGAAAGACCTCATTCCTTGTCAGTTGTTGGCACTATTTCCTTGCTAATCTCCTCACCAAAGGAATCCTTCCCTGCCCTGGGAGCCTCACACTTCTTCAAAAGTATCCCTTTGTTCCTGTCTGTATGTCACATGTCTGATAAGACTCCTGTAGAGGACCAGAGCAGTTATTTATTAGGAAAAAAGCAGAAACTCCTTTCCTAGGAGTTGCAGAAGCTGAAAGAATGTCTTGCATTCTGCCTGTTTCTAAATGGTATAAAATTCTCTGGCCCAAGCCTGGTTTTAAAGGACCAATTATCCATGTTTAAGGATAAGGTATAGTGTTTCGCCTGTCGTGATGGTGTGCTCCACTCACTTCTCCTCTTCCTTCCCAGGAAGTCTAGAATTGGTGAAAGTGAGAACAGGCTATTCATGAGGAATTAGAGACATTTTCTAGGCCAGTAGATTTTGAAAATATGAGTATGAGTTAGAAACCATTGAAAGATTGCCCCCAATTGCCACTAGCTGGTGAGTTGTTGTCCTGGTAGATGTTCTGTTTGGTGAATAAAGAAACCAATTAGCAGTCATGTCTCCTGCATTTGCTAAGGGGGACAGATAGCCTACACTTCACATCTGCCTAAAGCGGACGTTCTCATCTGGACTTCACCTTTTCTTGTCATCAGACTTTGTTGAGGGTGCTTGGTTTTGTGCAGAGCCCAGGTGAAGCCCACCTGGACAGGAGGCACTAGATTAAACTTGCACATGAGAAGTACTGCTGGTGTCTCTTTCAACGTGATGAAACTGATCCATGGGACCTAAGCTAGGCATGGACAGAGGGTGCTCATTTTTGTATTTTGGTTGCATTATTTAGCTAGAAAATAATGGCTGATGAGCTACTGCTAAGAACCTACAGACAAAATCCTAACTTAATAAACTTAAGGAGTAAGATTTCAGAAGCTAAAATCAGCCACTGTTGCATGTTAGGTTTCCCAGTGATCTTACTGGGATTTTTCTGTGGCTGGATTATATTGCTGGGTGCTAGTTGATTGATAGAGTTTCCTAGCTTGCTCTCTCTCTGGTCGCTGTGTGTTTCTCAGAGGGTGTCCACACTCTAGTTATACCAATGCAAACCATTTACATCGTGGTCATCGCTTTATTCAAAATTCTCCCTCTGCCTCTCTCATCTTCTCGTTTGATTTTCAGCCAACCTGTTGAGGTAAGAAGAAATAGGCATTATTACAATATCATAAAAGCAGCTGGATTCTGCATGGAGAACTGAGTACTAGGTGCAATTCTGTTATGAACTCCCTGTGTGACATTAGGCATGGCAAATGTATGTCCATTTATAATGCTTACTTCTTTGGGGTACTGTCTACCCAAATGTAACTCGGAGGGTTGGGCCAGATCTCTTCTGTGTAGTGCATTTCAGTCCTTAAAGCCATTTCACACATATTTCTGCATAGCATCCTTCCTGCAATCTTAGAATACAGGTACTGTCTTTCCCACATAACAGATCAGGACACTGAAGTTCAAAGTGATCATGTGAATTGTCCGAGTTCAGAAAGCCATCACTTTTGTTTCTAAGCCCTTTTGTTTCTTTGCCTGTTGCATTGAAGTTTGACCTCATGCCACCCAACTAGTGAAGGCCAAGTCTAGCTCACAGCTCCTGGGACCCAGCCCAGTGCTCCTGTATGCCACCACCACCCTTGCCACCAAATTTTCTCCATCCTTAGATAGCATGCTCTTCTGTATGGTGTTTGCAGAGTAATTATGTGGTTATTACAGAAGAGAGTAGTTAAGGAAAGAAAACATCCCTTTATTCAATTCCCAACCAATGAAGAAGGAACCCTTATGGCCTTACCTTTTCCACATATCAACCTGGAAACATCTACAGGGACAGGGCTTCCACCTTGGTCCTTTCTGAAATCCAGTTCTCTGAGTTATTTTTTGGCACTGCTTTGTGCCTATCGCTATGTTAGGAGAGTTCATTTTTCTCCAACACTTTAATGAGTCATAATAGTTGGTGGCTGCCATGTCTATGAGTTATACTTGATGTCTCCTGCACATCTTGTTGAGTTTCTTACTGAGACAGACCAGAATTCCTGTCATTCCTTCTGAGCTTTGGCATCTCTTTATCTATGGCTAAAATGTCTCCTTCACTTCTGAACCCCCAAAGCATGAAGGAATCATATCTTTCACATGATGTGGAGTCCAATGTCAGAGTTCACCAAGGCTCTCTGAAGAGCATTCACCTTTATGTGATGCTCTGAGGAGGACCAGGTTCCATGAAAAGGAGGCAGGAGATGACGTGGAGGTTACCAAAAGCCCTGACATCGTCCTGAGACCTCCTCGGCATGGAGGTTCTACTCAGCTGAACGATACTGAGGTTCTGCCTGTCCCACAACTTCTCTCCCACCACCTCTTACTTCTTCATTCTGGATTCGTGTCTTCAGCATCTGCATGTCTCACTTTGCACGAGCTATTCTTTTCTAAAAAAGATTCAGTTCAAAGATAATGTCATCTGTTGGCTCACTGAGGCCCTAACTTAGGCACTGAGTCAATAGAAGACTTTGAGCACACCCTGAGATCAGAGTTGGCAAAAGGTACCATGTAAATGGGAGTCATTACCATTATGGAGAGTGGAGTTAGAGTCTGTTTGGTAATGGCAGCTGATGCACACTCCATTTCCTCTTTTCTGCTTAGAAAATCATTCATTCTCCATCCTCTGGCCCAGCAGATGGCCACATTGTCTCATGAGCCTCCTTAAACCTAGAGCTAGGGAGTTGCATGGACTCCTGATCATTTTTCTGTATTTTCCTCCTTCTGGGTTTTTGTTTTTGTTTTTGTTTTTGTTTTGCTTTCAGAAGGCAGTGGCTGTTTTGTTTTGGCCTTTTTTCTAAATACATGCCACCTGATAAAAGTCCATTTATTTAAAAAACACTTCCTGGGGTCAAAAAATGGATAAATAGTGGGAAGGTGGAATCTCAGTATTGGAAGAAGCCTTACAGTGCCCACTGGGGCTTCTCTATCACCAGGCATCACCATCGCTGACATGCGGCATGCGACAGTCTCAGAAGAGCGAACTTGTCCAGGGTTGACAATGCGTGGTCAGAATGATGCCATGTTACCTCAAAGCTGAGCTCCTCCAAGCCAGCAGAAAGGGTGTCTAGTGTGAGTGGTGTTCATCCTATTCAGACCCCTTGGAAGCAACCTTGGCATGCTTTGTCCTTAAATGATGCCAGGTACTGCAACATCATGACCACTGCTGTCCTGGGTCCTATCAAATAATAGAAAAACAGTGAGAAGAGAGAATGTATGTGTGTTCTCTCTTAGTCCATTGCCATTGTTAGGCAAGGTAGTCACCCCACATCCCCAGATGTCAAGCACTTTCCTCCTGAGGACTGGATGGATGCAGAGAACTGACTCTGAGCTCAGCTCTCAGATATCAGATGCCTGCCATGTGGAGCTGGGGTCCCTGGAACCTGGCCTCCTCCCCACCTTCTCATGGCTTCTGTCTTGCCACTTGCCAGCTCCTCTTATCAGCACTGTGGGCATTTAGGGAGGCAACCTCTGCTATCACTCTCTGGCAGCAAATGGATGCCCAAGCCAAAAATAATACAAAAACCTCCTCCAAGCAGTTGCCCAGATGAGGAGATTCACCACATGGATGAAGTGTCACAGAAACTATAAAAGAAATATGTGTTTTCTAAAAATGGAATAAAAGGCAGAAAAGAACTTATGAGAGAAGAAAGTAAAGATCAGTAAAAAAGAAAGTAAAAATAAATAAATAAAAAGGGAAAGCTGATGAAGTGCAATCCATATAACTTCCATTCACATTGAATTCCAAGTCTTCCTGTGGGAGGAGATGAAAGATGAATTAGCTCATGGCTGCCGTGAGGTTCAAGAGGGATCACAAGTACTGCCCCCCGGGTCTTCCCTTCCACACACACCAGCTGACAGTCTCCATCTTTTCAATTCTCAGTTTTCCTCATTGGAACTATGATGATAAAGGTTCTGACCAGACCTGATATTCTAGAATGCTAAAAGTCTCGAATTTATACGATGGAATTTGATTATGAACACACACACCCACATAGAAGGAGAAATTAGGGGGAAAATGTCCAAGTTATTGACCTTTTTAGCCAGATAATTAGCTGTTCAATGAAATTTGAAAGCAGACACCACCAGTCCATGTGTTCATCTGTGTGGCTTGCCAGATCCATCTTTGACTCTGGACACATCACCTTGCCATTCAATCTCACCTTTCCAGAAGGTGAAACTACTTGAACCAGAGTCTTATCCACACGTCTGCCTCCTCCTTGTGCTGAAAGCGCAGTCACCATCTTAGACACAAATCGGTTCAAGCACTAATATGACCAGTTGTGTGGGGACAGACAGAGCACATCGCATCTATGACTCAGAATTAAAAGAATCCTATTAATGTAGCACCACCACCTCATTTTGCTGATAAACATACTGAGACTTAGGGAGGTCGAGTGACTCATCTAATAACACATATTTAATGGGTTGAGGAGCTCAGACTGGGATGCTTAACATCAGGGAGAGAGAAAGGGAAAGGAAGAGAAAGAAACAAGAAAAAAACAAAAGTTCCAGAAAGGTGAGTCATGGGAAAGATGTTAAGATGTGTGTTTTCTTTTTCTGTGAGCTGTTGTAAAAGGTAAGCATCTCTTTGACAATAATTTTGTTTCCAGGATCTCTGGGGACCCATGTTTGGGACTGGAAACCATCTTTGTGGGCTTTGATGGAAGTGATTTTTTTCTCCTTTCCTGTCTTAACAATTGCACATACTTATTTTATTAAGCCTCCCAAGGTTCCTCCTAAGTTTTCCTTTTGGAAACCAGGAATTAATCAAATTAAATGGTGTAACCCATTACTTTCTGACAATGAAAAAAAAAACATTTAGACTCATGGCATCTCTTTTGCTACATTGAAATCAGAAATCGAACAATTCTGCCTTTGAAGCATGAAGTCCTCGAGCAATTTATCTTCCCACAGTTGGCAAACGTTCTCCTGTCCTGCTGGAAGTTTTTATTTATACCTCTGTGGGATTGGGGAATTATGCAGATTCAGGTGTGGGTGCAAAGAAGTGACAATTTTGACAGTCTTGGCTTTGATGTAACATGGAGCCTTTCTTGGCTAGAGAAACCAGTAAGCATGGCTTCCAAAGACTGGACTGTCACTGAGCAGAGATAAGGCAGACATCTTTGGAAAGAAACTCCAGAAAACCATCTCCTCATTCTATCAAAGAACAAGGGATGAGGCTGAATTAGGATTGTGGCCAAGGTTTGAGCCAGTAGAGCGTTAATCCAAACTGACTGAACTCATGAGAAAGTGATAAAGATGAGAGAAAGTGTTACAATTTTTTATGTCGTTCCTAGTATGTATAAGGCTTACTGCAATCTAGGGAGGAATTCAAAGATGAGTAACTCAATGTTTTTGCCCTCAAAGAGATTCCAGTCCAGGAGACTCTGCTATAATCTAGGGGAAGAAACTAGCTGCACCTCATCAGTTGTAAAGCCGACTACAAAGACCACCAGAAAGTCATGGAGAAAGGACAAGGGCTGCCCAAATGATGGCATGCCACCGACATGTTCTCAGTGGGGAAGGAGAAATAGGACCCCAAAATACACCTTCATAATAGCTCGCTTGTGAGATGGGTCTTGAAGGATGGGAGAGGCTTTTAGGGAATGGAGATGGTGAGGGTGGGGATGGGAGGTAGAGCAGGAAGCTCAACACAGAACTGGAGCCATGCAAATGTATGCAATTGGAAATTCCCAGGAAACATTCTGGAGAAGGTGTGGCATACAGTCAGTGGGGGTTGGGTTTGTAGGTGGGAAATCATGGCAGATAAGTAGGTAGAAGAATGTTGTGGTCATACACTGGGGAGGTCTTTTTCCCACACTCTGAGCTTGTGCTTAATTAAGCAGCCAGTGGGAAGCTGCTTTTCAAATTTTTTTTTATTTTATGCATAGATAATACTTGTACATATTTGTGGGGTACATGTGATATTCTGATATGTGCTTTATACTGTGTAATGATCAAATTTGGATTATTAGAATATCCATCACCTCTAACATTTAACATTTCTTTGTGTTGGGAACATTCTAAATCTATTATTTTGAAATATACAATAAATGATTGCTGACTGTAGTCACCCTGTTGTGCTACTGAACACCAGATCTTATTTCTTCTATCTAACTGTATTTTTATACCCACTAGTGAACCCCTCTTGATTCTTTCCTCCCTACTGCCCTTCTCAGCCTTTGATAACCTCCATTTTATTCAGTACCTCCATTTATTTTTAGCTCCCACATATAAGAACATGTAATACTTATCTTTCTGTGTCTATCTTATTTCACTTAATGGCCTCAAGTTCCATCATTGTTGTTGCAAATGACAGAATATCATTTTTTTTTAATGATGGGATAGTATCCCATTTGGTATATATGCCAGATTTTCTTTATCCATTCCCTCACTGTTGGACACCTAGGTTGGTTTCATGTCTTGACTATTTTGAGAAGTGCTGCCTTAAACATGGGAGTGCAGGTATGTCTTTGATACACTGATTTCCTTTCTTTTCGATATATACCCAGCAGTGGGTTGCTGGATCCTATGGCAGTTCTATTTTTAGTTTTTTGAGGAAACTGCATATTGTTTTCCATAGCAGGAAGCCACTTTCTCAGCAGGCAAAAGCTAGGAAATGACCAAATTATGCTTTTGTCTCTCTCCCCTGACCATGCCCCTCTCCTAATCTCAGTTGAGCAAACACACCCCGTCTTTGCACTCTTCATTCTGTATTTTGATTACTGACTCACTGTATGGATTAGTCTCATCACCCTTCCCTTCCTCGCCCATCCTTTCCACCCCCAGTTTACAAGCATCATAAAAACATCATTAGCTCCCCAGATTCTCAAGCAGAAGAATATTAATAGACATCTTTGATTTGCCTCTTTCCTCTCTAGCTGAAGTCAAAGGTGATTCCGGTATGTCACCTGTAGGCATCAGGAGAGGGAGGTCTATGAGCAGAACTACAGAAAACTAAGAAAGCCTGTCTGGTGTGGGGGGTGATGATGGTTCAAACAGCAGCTGACAAGGCTGTGCAGAACTAGACCTAGAGATTCACCAAGGTGACAGCCAGGAAGAGCAAAGAAAAGAGGGTTGAAGGGAAGACCTTGAGGATCACCTTGAAAAACAAGGCAGAGGAAGGGGATCAGGAGGAAGGCAGAGAAGGGAAGCCAGAAACCTGGAGAAGAATGAATTCAAGAAGAAAGGAGTCTCCAGTAGGGCCATTGTTGCAGAGTTTGCCGAGGATGAGAAGCGGAGGAGAATATGTGTGAGCATCTTGATGGCCCTGAAGACAATAGGAATGTTAGATATGGGGTAATTAGTGCCTCATGAGGCCGACCAAGGCTTGGTGGGCTGTGTGCCACATCTGGGTAGCATGGAGTCAATGAGGAGAAGATGAGGCTGTGGTGCCCAAGTGAAAACTTTGTTGTGTTTCCAGCAGCTCCAGCTTTTTTTTTTTTTTAATGGATGCAAATTCAGGGTTAGGTTTACAAATGGTCATTGTACATGTAAAGTTTGGTCCTCACTTTGGTCCCCACTTCACCTGGTTTGAGATCAGTTACCTTACTGATGAAGTGTGCCCGCATCCCTCCCCTGGCAGTTTCCCACTACTGCCAATCCCTTTCTCGTAGTATTATAATTTCAGAATCCGCTTATGAGTGAGAACGTGTGGTACTCAGTTCTTTGTTTCTGTGATAGATCATTGAGTATTATGGACTCTAAATCCATCCAAGTTGCTGCAAAGTTCACAATTTTGTCCTTCTTTGTGACTGTATAATATTCCATTGTGTATATGTACCACATATTTTTTAGTCCAATCTACTTTCAATGGGCAGCATGGTTGGTTCCCTGTTTCTGCTATTGTGAATAATGCTGCAAATCGCCAGCTTCTAAGGAGACTTTGTTATCAGAATCAGCCCTTGATGAGCAGTGACCTGCCTTCTCTGCATAAGCCTTAAGTCTAAGTGTTCCCAAGTCTGGGAGCCAAAACACAATACCAGAGTTCCTGGTGCTAGGTCATGCCACCTCCCACAAAGGCCACATGGAAAAAAGATCAAGGTGCTAGGTATGTGAGAAGAGGTAAGACATTCCAGGCTGGCTCTCCACTCCCTGCATCACAGACACACAGATACTTCATTTTTTTGTCATGGCAATGACTATTTGAAAACTCCTCTCTGGTACCATGGGTGTTGGCTGCGCGCCTGTGAGTATATGGAAGAACAGCCAAGTTATCTCAAGTTCTGATCAATGGATTTGTTACTGAGCACTTACTACATACAATGTATTATGGGCTAAAGCCTAACTGTTGGTCTGTCAAAGCTCTTTCCTAGTTTGTGGAATAAAATATATATGCTGGTGCATAAAAAGCTTGTACTCTTAGAAATGCTTGGAAGCTTGTTAGTCACCCAACACATAGTACAGTGTGAGGGACAAGAAGAAAGACCAGATGAAAAGAAAATGCAAGGAAGAGAAGAGATAAGTTAGTGTGCATGAAATAACCAGAGAATAAGTGCAGACCAAGTTAATCCATGCAAACTCATTGGCCAACAATTGGAACTGTAGGGATCCAGGATCAGACAACGGGAGCTGTGAGGGTCCAGAATCGGGAAGGATAACAGTGTTCAGTGAGAGACAAGAGCTTGGAGAGTGAGTACAGAGTGAGTGTTACAGCAGCAAGGGTGAAGGTTTCTGGGGGGATAGGAAAGCAACTGGCTAAATCGAAGTTAGCAGTTGAGTGGGGATGGGTTTTTAAGAGGCATAACTATCATGAAGAGGATGTGGAACTGCATGCCACAGGAAAGGAGGATACATTGATGAGTAAGAATGTTGAGCATGACAGGTGTTGAGCTTGGTGCTGGGAACTTAGTGAAAGGATAGAGTGCCAGGAAACATGGCCATCATCAAAGACCAGAGATGGCTGTCAGGAGACGAGATCTGGGTATGCACAAATACAAATGTGTATACACATATACAAAGCAATTACAATAATGGGCATATACACATTTAATGACTAGAAATGAAAAGCTCATTCTTCAGGAAAAGAAAATCCATAACTTAACTTTCAGAGCAATAAGGTACATGTTGTGAAAGCAAGTTGAAATCGGTGTCTGCCCTATTACAAAAGGATTCAGAAGAAGCTGGATAAAAAGAAAGGGACAGTTGGGGGTGGGGTGTGGCAACACAGTAGAGCAGGCATGTGCCAAGTGCTGCCTGTGCTGGGGTTTCCACATTCTTCAGTGGAGGGGCTGGAGACATTGAGAAGGTGGACAGTGAGTCAATAAGGAGATGGGGCCAACCTTGTTGATGCAGGATCAGAGGATCCAGAGAGATGAAAAGCTTTCCCTGAGGCTGCATCACAACCATTCCTTACATCTGAACAGAGCATTATGCTATTCAAAGCACATTTCTTTACTTTCATTTGATCTTCAGGATCTAGTGTGTTCTACAGATAGGTGTTGCTTTCCCACTTGACAGACAAGGAAATCAAAACCCAGAATGATTTGTGCAGAAAAAGTGCTGGATCCCAGTTTTCTGAATTCTCCCAGCATCACTCCCTTTTTTCCCCACTATATTTTTTTAAGTGTTTAATATGCTCAATAGTATGACTCTGTTTCTGAAATATACCAAAAGAGCCCTTGTCAGTAGGTTAAATAGTCAAGAATAAGGCACCAGCTAATAGACAATGGCATCTTTGTTGATTAGATTAGATAGATAGATAGATAGATAGACAGACAGATAGATAGATAGACAGATAGACAGATAGATAGATGTAAAGGAAGCTGTGGAGCCAGAGTTAGCCAAGCCCAGGGTGTGAGGCATATTCTCGGTGGAAACTTCATTTCATTTGGGGACAGAGACCTTGAATAGAGCATGGATGTCTTGAAAAATCACGAAGAGAACATACGTGGAGAACAAGAATGTTCTTATTCACTTACTCACAATACACTAAAACTAAGATTTAAATATTTATTTTTTTTTAAGTTTCATACAATTTGAGGAAATTTACATACCTACTAGTAGATGTACAAAAACATGCACCATGACCGGAATAGACACCAAAAGACAGTGGAGGTAGTGATTAAGGAAGTCATAAGTCTGAGACTGCATCTCAAAAGTTTGGGAATTTGTTTGAGAGGAGACCCCGTCTCATTTTGAATGTCCATCAGGAATCTGGATATGGTCTGGAAAAACTATGATTCTAAGCTTTTTTGTCATGTCTGTTATTCCAGGTAAGATCAGTAGGCCAAAAAGTTTCCTCTTACAAGATGTGTGTTTGTGTGTGCAGTTATATTTTTACTTAATTTACTTATTCTAATCACAATTTAAAATTAATTTATTATTTTTTCTGAGTTAGAGTCTTACTCTGTTACCCAGGCTGAAGTGCAGTAGCACAATCATAGTTCACCACAGCCTCAACTTCTTGGATTCAGATGATCCTTACACCTCAGCCTTCTGCATAGCTGAGTCTACAGGTGCTTACACCATGCATGACCTTTTTTTTTGTATACACAGGGTCTCGCTATGTTGCCCAGGCTGGTCTTCTGGGCTCAAGCATTCCTTTCACCTCAGCCTCCTAAAGTATTGGGATTACAGGCATGAGCTACCACATCCAGCCCACAGTTTAGAATGTATTGAGTATTTAATATTTTTAAAACAGTCCTGGACAAAGTAGCAGCTGTAAGTATGTAAGGGACAGCTTGTCATCCTCTACTGGGTGTTTCATAGTCCTACAGTGTGTCAGTATTTCTCTTGCTGAATAATGAGCCTTTCCAGTGCTAAATACTGCTTTACTCTTTGAGACCCTGTTGACAATAAAAAAGGATTCTCTATAAACCTATATAAACCTATACAAGGGATTATTTGGAAAACATTTTTTAATTATCTAAATACCTGTTGATGAAGAACATTTTGAAAAAAATGTTAGACAAGCCTGGACATATAGGAAAAAAATAAAATCACCTCCAATCCCACTGCCCAGAAGTAGCGGCTGTGATCATGTAAATTCTGGTCCCCACTGGTAGTGACCACTCACCCTGCTGCTTTTTCCAATCTGCCTTTCCTCACAGCCTCTCCTGGAAAACCAACCCTGTCCCCCACCAGCCATCCCTCCCACCTTTCCTCCTCTTTTCTACCACCTCTTTGGTTGCCGGGTCTTTTCAATTTTCCCTTAATTAAGTGCCTTTCCAGATCTGGCCGTGATAACCTTTCCTCCTACACTTGTGTCATGACCCGAACAGGGAAATAATATGTTAAAAATAAGTGTAACAGCAATTGGGCGTGAAAACCATCCAGATTTCCAGACTGTCCCATTCACCTAAAACCTCCACCAGACTTCAAGTGCCAGGACAGCACCTGGGAGGGGAACAGATTAGGACTGAGGACGATTGCCAAATGTTTTCCTCAAGAGTGACTCAGTGTTGAGTGTTTCTTCTCAGATCAGAATCTGACAAGGAGAGATGCAGAAAGTTGTTCAAAGCTTGAAATCCCAACTCCACGTTAGCAATGTAAAATGCAGTCAGCAGTTTCTGTTACAAATACCACCCCCACCTCACACATACACACATTCTCTCTCTCTCTCTCTCTCTCTCTCTCTCTCTCTCTCTCTCTCTCTCTCTCTCTCTCTCTCAGAATAAATCAAGTTACAGCTACTCTCATTGGTTAGTGTTGCTGTCACTCATACCGAGAGCATTTAGCGGGAAGGCATTGCTATTAATTTTAGGCTGTTACACAGAGAACTGTCTTGTACTTGCTTAGAGTATAAATATCCCAGTATACTTGTGGATATTTCTAAGGTGAGGTTGTAAAGCCAATAAGTCCCATTTCACAAAGCAGCTCTCCTGTTTGTTTTTCCTTCCAACGCTCCTTAACCAGTATGTCTGCGTGTGTCCTGAGCTGGCCTTTGTAAAGGCATCAGGAGAAGGAGAAGTCAGCATCCTACAGGAGATTTCTTGCGCAGACATAACAGAGGGTTTGCTCAGACAGTTGAAATCGGCTTTCCCCTCCACTCCTCCTCCATCACAATTCTATTTTCAATGGATATTCATTATGATAGAGGAAACTGTCTCAGTGTGTGTCTTGGAGAGGAGAATCCTGTTTCTACATATCTCCCTAACACTGGAGAGGACTCTGGTAGTTAACTACCTCAAGTGAGTCCCCAGCCTGGCACTCCAGCACCACCAGCAGTGTGGGGATCCCTGGGACTCCAGAAACACTTCGATCATGTAAGCTGACCTTCTACCAGGCCAACCTGTTGGTCCAAAGCAATGCTTCTCAACTTTATTTTTCATTTTGGTGTTTCTTTGTGCAGTAATCAACTGAGAGCAAAATTCAATTATATTCAGCTCCCCTTACAGCTCTAACTACAGAGGGTGACCAAAAATGTATACGCATTTTAAGAAAGGAAAAACACGGCATTGAAATCATAATACTCGGCTGGGCTTGGTGGCTCAGCCTGTAATCCCAACACTTTGGGAGGCCGAGGCGAGTGGATTGCCTGAACCTGTGGGTTCAAGACCAGCCCAGGCAGCTTGGCGAAAACTTGTCTCTACAATAAATCAAAAATTAGACAGGCATTCAGTGCGTGCCTGTAGTTCTGGCTACTTGGCAGGCAGGTCATGAGTGTGCCACTGCACTCTAGCCTGGGCGACAGAGTGAGAATCCAAAAACATCATAATAATAAATACCGATAACAAAAGATGAGTACAGGTCATGTTTGACTTCTGCAATTACAAGAGGTTTATCAGCATCCAGACACTTCTGCAGGACATGTTACAGAGAATGACAGCAAGACTTGTTACTGTGTGAGACCTCCCAGATCTTTCCTTGTGCACATCACACACTGGACCGCGCATCTCAAGCTTATCATGAATGCGTACAGTTATGAGGCATGCTAAAGGTTCTATTGCATACTCACACCTCCATTGTCATTGTACTTCCACAATGTTCTCGAATTTCCAATACCACTTCAAAGAGATCTTGTGCTTCTCGAACAACAACTGTGCTTCCACCATTTGCTTTGACTGTCTTGCCTCTGTCATAGTAACACTAGCCTTCATTTGATGAACATCATCTTTTGAGCAAACACCGTACTACACATTGCTAATTCAATTCAACTTCAAAAAGTAATACAAGCTAGCACCTCTTAAATGCGCATACATGCTGTTGGCACTCCTGGTGTATCTACTAACCCCAGCCATTAAAAGGCAGTGATAAGAAAAATAACAAAATTGTATTCATTATCTATTGCTGTTGTAACAAATTACCAACAGCCTAAAACAACATAAATGTTGGTCCAGTGGGCTCCAATGGGTCCTCTGCCTAAGGTCTGACAAAGCTGAAATCCGGGTATGGGCAAAGTAGTGTTCCTTACCAGGAGCGCTGAAGAAAGAGTTACCTCCAAGCTCATTTTGATTGCCGATCCACTCGGTTCCTTGCAGTTGTAGGACTGAGGTGTGTTGCCCACATTCTTTCTCATGCTTTTTATGTAGTGCCTCCAGCAACAGAGGCAAATCTCTCTGAGTTCTGGACACTCCTCTCCCCCACACTGCAGCCCCTGGGAACTGTTTGATGTTACCTGAGTACAGGTGCCAGGTGCTTCATACCTTTTGACTTTTGCCCATGATTTTTCTCCCAGAACACCTTTCAGAGGGGGGCAGAACTAACCTGTTGCCTCATGATAGAGTACCTATGATCTTAGATGTCTCATTGTGATCTGGTAGATAGATGCTTACCTTGTGAAAATGTAACTTTTTAAATAACACCAATTCTTGAACTGCAGATTGCTAAACTGGATGAGAAAGAAGGACAGTTCATTTTTAGCCTGGAGGGACACATGTTTTATGAAGGAGTAGTACAAGACTGGGCCCTCCCAGAACTGGCGGGATTTAGGTCAATAAGGAGCAGAGAGCATCGTTGGAGGAAAAAATATGAACATTGGGGGTATAGTGTTATTTGGGAAAAGATTGCATTTATTCATTTATCATGTATGCACACAACTTCTGGGAATACAAGACTGGAAAAGAAGGATAAATACAGGACTCTTGTGCTCATGGACTTTATAGTCTATTAGTAGATGCAGAAGAGGGAAAAGCAAATAAAATAATTAAATCATAAATGTGACACATTTTGGAAAAAGAAGAAGATAAACAGTGTCCATGCGGCTTAACTTGAGTGGTAATTTGGCACAGGGTGTCTGGGCAGAACCACCCACACAACATGTGAACTGATCAGAGGGCATGGACCGCCAAGGGGTAGGCTTTGACTGAAACTTATAAATTCAATCTATGGTGAGTAGTGAGTGATGGACGGTAAAAAACAGAGGAAGAGGAACAAGAGGAGACCACCAGGACCAAAGGAATGGCTCCATGATCACCATGGCTAGCGTAGATTAGCATGGTGGTGCTCTTACTTACCTTGATGATTTCGGTAGTTCAAGTCCATTTTGCAATTTTTTTATACATCTGAATGGCTTACTAAATCCTTTCCTCCAAGTAGGCAGAGGCGACTTTTCCTCTAATCCCTGCCTGAGTGATTGAGTTTTAATGACTTGAGAGTACACGGGTAAAGCTAACCAGCAGTCACAGCCTGTTTGTAATCCAGGAATAGCTTGTGTGCTGGGAGGAGGTGGCTCAGAACATGTGTAAAAATCAAAATATTTCTCACGCTTCATTTCTTTTCACAGTTCAGAATCTGTGTTCTGTTCCATGTGAAAAGTAACATAACTCCTTTGCTTGGATTTCTTGCTGACATTTCTTTTCAGTGGGAGTTGGGTTGGAGGTTCACCCTGAAATCTTACTATAGCGCCTGTGCAACTCTGTGGCATTTCATAAAATACCAACCACCAAAATTCTAGTAATCACAAAAACATGTGCCTTCTCCTCATAATCACTCAAATTCTTCCTCCCTAAAAAATAGAAAGTTCTGAAATTTCATTAGAAAGCTGAACTCAATATCTTTGCATTCTTTTGGTTTACAAAAGAAAAAAGAAGCTGTTTTTCTAATTTCTAATTTCCCTTCAGTTAACTGTTGCTCCTGAATGGGGAAAATTGTACAAAATGTCTGAAGAGTTAAGACTATGACATGAGGGGAGGGTTCATATTTCCTTGCTATTAAAAAAGAAGAGCCAGGCGCAGTGGCTCATGCCTATGATCCCAGCACTTTGAGAGGCATAGGCGAGAGGATTGCCTGAGCCCAGGGGTTCAAGACCAACCTGGGCAACTTTACGAGCCCTCGTCTCTACAATAAATCAAAAAAATAGCCAGGTGTGATGGTGCACACCTGTAGTTCCAGCTACTTAGATGGCTGAGACAGAAGTATCGCCTGCACCCAGTAGGTCGAGGCTGCGGTGGCCATGAGCATGCCACTGCACTCCAGTTTGGATGACAGAGAGAGCCTCCAACTCAAAGAAGAAGAAGAAGAAGAAGAAATAAAAACCCTCAGTTATGTCTAATCTTTAGGAACTCAGTGCCCTGTCCAACCCACAAATGGCTGGCAGCATCATAATTCTACATAAAATTTTTTTTATGCTTCCCCTCCCCAAATCTTTCCTGAGAATTTATAAATCTCAGTATTTAGAGATTTTTTGTGCAAATAAAGTATTGACTTCAAGCGGGGCCCTTTGGCCTTGGCTCTACCCAAGGAAAGCAGACCTGCGTGCTGACTGGGCTGTAAGCTTGACTTTTTTGTGTGTGAAATCCCATCTGTCCCTCCTACCCCAAGTGCCTGCCTTGTGAAGTTGTGATTTAATAGCTCTGTACCCAGGGGACGTTATATCCAAAGCCTCACAACTACCTCCTGATTGTTTCGAAAACAAAATTGCTCTGAAGTTCAAACTCCACCACCTAGCCTTACATTGACTCTTCTGTTTATAGCCTCCTGATTCTGCTCCTACACTTCCTTTAGACCTGGTTGCAGGGGCAGATGGACGTGGTCTCAGGTGTTGTGGCACCTAGAGGAAGCCCAAATAATGTCCACTCAAAGTCATACAGGCAGGGAGATGCTCTGAACCTGCTGCTGCCTTTGAGTCAAGGAATCCTAATTCTCCATGTCTGGTTATGTTGCACACCTTGAGATAGTGACTTGTACTTTTCAAGATTCATTCATGCGCATTCTCTCCTTTGATCCTCACTGCCCCATTAACTGAAAACTCACATAACTTCCTTGGGGAGCACCCACAGGAGCCTTGCTCAAGGACTCAGGCAAAAAAAGTACCCTCTGATTTAGGGCACTGAGTTATCACAGGAAGGAACTGAAAAAAGAAGTTGACCAAAGAAATTTAGCCAGGCAGCCTTGGGCAAGTGTTTTAAATACTCTGGTTTTTTCAAGTCTAAAATAGGGATAGCAGTAGCTAACACCTCATGGGGTGTGTTTGCTTAAGAAGTTGTAGCATCGAGTGGGCACAGTAGTTGAAGCCTGTAATCTTAGAACTTTGGGAGGCCGAGGTGAGGGGATTGCCTGAACCCATGGGTTTGAGAACAGCCTGGGCTTGGAGAGACCTCATGTCTCCAACAAATCAAAAAATTAGCCGGGCGTCGTAGCACATGCCTATAGTTCTGGCTACATGGAAGTCTGATGTGGAAGGATCCCTGCCCAGCTGGTCGATGCATGCCACTGCACTCCAGCCTGGGCGACAGTGAAACTCCAACTTTAAAAAAAAGGAAGTTGTGGCATCATGCCTCTTAGGAAGCATGCAATAAATATTAGCAGTATTAATAATGATTATTCATTGTGTATTGAGCATTTATAATATGCCAACCTTAGCCGGGCTCAGTGGCTCAGCCTGTAATCCCGCGCCTTAGGAGGCTGAGGTGAGTGAATTGCCTGAGCCCGCAGGTTCGTGACCCATATGGGAAACTTGGTGAGACCTCATCTCTACAGTAAATCAAAAAATTAACTGGGTGTGATAGAACGCGTCTGTAGTTCCAGCTACTTGGAAGACTGAGGCGGAAGGATCACCAGAGCCCAGCAGGTCGAGGCTTCAGTGGCTGGGAGCGGCCACTGCACTCCAGTCTGGGCGACAGAGTGAGACTCCAACTCAAAAAAAAAATATGCCAACCTTTATTGTACATTTTATTTACAATGATTCTAGTTGGTTTTCAGTAGTAGAATGTGTCTCCCTTAGTATTGTTTCAAACGCATGGGATTATTTTTAAACAAATATGTATGAAGCACGTACCTACTTCATGTTAGGGGATTGAATACACAAAGACCCACACAAGGCAGTGACTGCCCTCCAGGATTTGCCATTCTAAGTGAGGAAGGTGCCTATGGAGTCAGAGAAGGGCCCTGGATGCCTTCAGCACTGAGAGGGCATGGGGACCCTTGGGGACAGATGGATAGAAGCTTTGATGTCTCTTGGAGGGCCAGAAAAGGTGAACTTGCATGAAACTTTGAGGGCTCCATGGCTGGACAGAGAGAAAGAGCAGATCAAGGCAGCCCTGAAGCAACTGGAAGATGCTGAGGGGAGGGCTAACTCTTGGGGTGTGATGTGAGGGGATTCTGGGGGGAGTACAGAGGCAGACCCACCACAGCAGAAGAGCTGGTACTGCTGGCCTTGCACACTGCGGTGCACCCAAAGGTGTTAAGCTGCCGGGAGGGGGAGTGGGGTGATCTTCTCAAAGTCATGCCTGAGAGCAGCTTTTTTCAAACTGTGGTCAAGAACCATTTGTTTTATTCTTGTTTTTTCTTTCGCTCATCCATTGCTGACCTCTACCTGTGAAAAATATAATTAAAAGGAATTTCTAGAAAAATGAAGTACAAATAAAATGCAAAAATAATTGCATTTTAAAAAAAATAAATGTAAAATAATTGTGGCTTACAGCACAATTTAAATTTGTTTATTATTAGATTGTATGAATATATAATTATGGCCAGATGCAAGGGCTCATGCCTATAATCTCAAAGCTTTGGGGTGCCTAGGTGGGAGAATAGCACAAGTCTGAGAGTTTGAGACCAGCCTGGACAACAAAGCGATACTCTGTCTCTACAAAAACTAAAAAAAATTACCCAGGCTTGGTGGTATGCGCCTATAGTCCCAGCTCTTTGAAGGGCCAGACCAGAAGGATCACTTGGGCCCAAGAGTTCGAGGCTGTAGTGAGATGTGTTTGCTCCACTACACTCCAACCTGGGCAACAGAGTGAGACTCTCTCATTAAAAAAATAAAATAGTTCTTTCACCAGGCATCCAGTGCCCTTCTCTGTCTCCATAGGCATCTCCCTCACTTTCAGAAGCTTCCTTTCAATGTCTGTACTTATTGTGGGCTGATGACAGCCCTCTTCCATGGGCCACATTTAAGTAGCATGACTTTAGAACCATAACTCTGCCAGAGATTAAAGACTCTATCTCAGAGGGAAGAGGAAGGCAGGGAGGCCACCTAGGAGGCAACTACAATAGTCCAGAGACTATCAAGGTAAATGATAGGGGTGACCAAGAGAGGAGGGGCTGCAGTCAGTCTTTAACCAGGAGTGGTAAAAGACTGACTGCAGAAAAGCAAGAGGAGGGAGGAGCTTAGGATCCTCTGTCCTCACATGCCCTGGTGTTTTCACTGCATAAGCAGCTTCCAGGCTTTTAGTCTCTCTGTTTCAGATACCGAAGCCCCTCCCACAGGCCTTCTGTGGCCTGGTGCACACCGCACAGGTGTTATCCCAAAGCCTGGAAAACAAAAAACAAACAAACAATACATGAATATACTTGTGAATGTTTAGGAAAAAAGAAAGGTAGAAAACAGAAAACCAAACAACATATGTGCTCACATATATGTGAGAGCTAAATGCATGTAAAAATGGTGGTAACAGACACTGGGGACACCAACAGTGGGGAGGTAGGGAGAAAGATGAGGGTTCAGAAACCACCTCTTGGGTGCAATGATTGGTATTTGGAGAATGGAGACCCCAGAAATCCAGTCCCCCCCCGCCACCTGGTGCACAACAAGCCCATGTAACAAACATGCATGTGAACCCACTGAATCTAAAACTTAAAAATATAAATAAAATGAAGAAAAGTAATAACAGGTCTTTAAAAAAATAAAATAAGGATATCCCAAACTCTTGGTGTTAAGAGCAAGATGAATCAAAAGTAGACCAGTGTTACCTAAAAAACACAGCTATTTAATAAATTCCACATTCCGTTTACATATAAAATATGCTACATAGAGGGAAAAAAGGAAAACAATGAAGCAAAGATGTCCAAGTGGAAATAATATATGATTCTTATTAAATTGACCTGTGTGTAACCTCTAAAAATTGAATTACTGCCTGTTTGCCCTCCATGACCCTGTAGACCTCACAAAGACACTTTTGGAGATCTGCTTTGACTCATACCTGTTTACTAACATCTGTAGGTGTGATCCTATTGTCAATGCCACCAGGTATATGGAGGTCAGTCAGGGTTACAAAGATATGACTGGAAATTTTCAGATCCAAGAGGAGAAGCTCTCTTCCATTGACATGGAAGACCTTCCATGACTTTCTCAACTGAAAAAGAAGTTCATCATTATGAACCCAGGAATATAATATGATACACACGGTCTGCATCTTCAATCTGCTAGATGCAGGATGTTGTCAACAATCTCACCTCTAGGGACCAGTCATTTACCGTCCATCACTCACTACTCACCATAGATGGAATTTAGACTTCAGCTTTACTATCCTATCAATTGACTGCCTTACACTAAAATAAATTCAGTTTTAACATCATTCACACTTTTTCTCATGTCAGCAATTCAATCATTTTACAAGTGTAATAGCCATCATGTTACTAAAGTTTAAATGTGAATATCCCATGCCAGGGACTGCTTGATAGCCTTAAATGAATTAACTAATTATTAAAACATTCTCTAGCATCCAAGAAGTGTTGCTAGGTGCTTTGTGAAAAAAGAGTTTGATTATTAAGTATGTTTATTAAATATTAGAACAAGAAAAAATAGATGATGACTACATAACAACTCATAGCTTTCAACATACTGATGAGTGTCGTTAATCTTTCCACAAAGGAAAAGTCACTTTTTCCCAATTTACCTGACTACACAATACTTATTTTTCCAAATCCACCCATTAATATGTCAAGGAATACAAACATTCTGCAAAAGATGATCCGGGAAATACTAATCTAGTTTAATTCCCCTAAAATTAAAAATGGCACAATCAAGGCTCAGAGGGTTAAATGTCTTGGGTCAGATCAAAGCAGTAGCAGCCAAGCTTGGACTAGAATACAGGTCTGCAGCCTGAGTCTCTTTCCACTTTCTCTCTACCTGGAGGAATTATTTTTCACGATACCAACTGCCACCTTCAGTAGACCGTGTATGTATAGACAATCAACAGCAAGACGAGCTTTGAAGGAGGGAGATTTACATTCAGGGGTTGCCGAAAAAATGTATATACATTTTAAGTATGATGTTTGCTCAAAAGATGGCATTAATCAAATGAATGCTAGCATTACCATGTGATAGGCAGGACAGTCAAAGAAAGTGGTGGAAGCATGGTTGAGCAAATGTCATACGACATATTGCTACTATAATTTAATTCCCCAAAATAATAAAAAGATAGCATCCCTTAAAATGTGGATACTTTTTTGGCACCCCTTGTGTGTGTGTGGGGTGTAACCCTACATTATAGACCCCAGGGCTCCTGAGGATATTGAGGTCTCCTTCGCACAAGATCCAGGCAATGTACTGGAGTGGAGAACAGGATGCAGGTGCTCAGAGGCAGCAGAGGAAGGCTGCAGTGGGTTTTGGAGTCCCCTTGTTTGCAGTCCGTATTAACCCTGGGCTGCTGCAAAGGCCAAAGCTTGGCTCACATTTGATATTCGAAGCTCTGACATTCAAGAAGCTCCAAAGCAAATGAACCTGAGTGAGTAAATAAATAAACCACAAAGAAGAAGCCAGTATTGAAAAGAAACTGAAAGTGATCTGGTGTAAGCTCAGCAGAGCCAGGTTGTCGGGAAGTAAGCTGGCCACCATCACCCCGCTGTGCCTAGTCTGGGCGCCAGAACTCAGAAGCACATGGGAGAGCCACCTGTGTGGGGACCTCAGGACAGTGATCCGGGTACAGATCCTCCAGGGCGGAGATAATTGTTCAGGGCAAGAGGGAAGTGATGGGCCATAGTTAGGATTAGTAGGTGTCAGGGTCATGTACTTCGCAAAGTAGAGGTTGGAACCCAGCTCTGCCTCTCCTCAGCTGGGTCGGGTCATCTGGGTGAGTAGTTTACATGTCTGTACTCCATCCAACCCCTTCATGTGTGACATGTGAATAATGATGTGCTGTATCATAAGTGTATTATGAGGACTTCCTATGAGTCACTTCCTATGAGATGCTTAGAACAAAACCTGGCATGTAGGACGTGCTCAGAAAGCATTTGGGCACTTATTATTATTATTATTATTATTATTATTATTCCCATAGGTCCTGGGGTTAAAGCACAACAAACAAGTAGTCTTTGGAATCAGATGGATTTGCAACTGAGTCCTGGCTCTAACTCACCAGTTCTGAGATTATTTCACATAACTTAATGGCTGTGAGCTCCTGTATCCATGTCTGTAAAATGGGGGGAAACAGTGTCTATTCTGGGGCATCCTTGAGGAAGAAAGGAACTGATGTGTGTGAAGAGTGGATAAGAGTTACTGATCTGTAGTAAATCATCAATACACAACAGCTCTTAGTATCTCTGAGGTTTCCCTGTCTCAAGCCCTAAAATGATTTCTTCACCTTCACCATGGTGCCAACCCCTGGAGCTTTCTGGACTCCCCATGTACATAATTCCTCATCCCAGTAGAGCCTATGGAAATGTCTTTGGGGCATGCTATGATCTACTTTTGATAGGTACAAAAAAATGGAGGAAATATGGCAAACAACTGATAGATTCTGGATAAAGGGAAGAAAAAAAGGAGAAAGAAGGGAGAGAAGGCAGATGAGCTTGAGCTAACTTTGCTTATAAAAGTTATAACCTGGCCAGTATACAATCAAGGAGCACCAGCCAGAAAAACTGACTGCAGTTGGCAAATGTCCCAGATCATTCTGTAGAACGAGGGACTGTAAGTGAGGAAAGGCTTCTTGATGGATGAATTGGATTGCGGATAAAATGCTGCCTTCCAGGCAAGAGCCTTTGAATTACCCTGATATGTTGATTTAATTCAGAACCTTGATGTTTCCTGAGCATTGGCTTTCTAACCTTAATTGTCTTCTGATTTATTAGTAGATCACTGTGCTTTTTATGTTTCCCTGGTAGAAGTTAAAACTTTGCTTTCCAGAATGATCCCATAACGGGGGACGGATTTGAGAGTCGGCAGGCTCAATGTACAGAGGTTAATGTGGCCTTTAAGCTCAGGAGTTCCTGCAGTTCCAACCCAGAGCGGGACCCAGCAGAGAGGAGAGAGAGTCTCTCGTTCTGCCTTCCAGCCTTTGGGTCTCTCCCTTGTATCAGTTCAAGAGTGACTGATCTTTGCTTGCTATGGAAATAACCAGTGCTGGTGAATTAGTAAAATCTTCCCCAGCTTTCAGAGAAAAGACTTTCTTCTACCAAAAAAGTCCAACGGCATGGTACACTTAGTTCCAGGGCCATACGCTCCCCATTCCTGAGTCTGAGATTAACTACAAAACATCATAAAACCTTCCCTATTCCCAAAACAGACCATCCTCCCACCACATCCAGACCTGCACCCAGCCCACGGGAAGAGCAAGAAAAAACATCGCACCATCATTCCTCAGCTCGCTAAGGAAACGGACATTCACAATTGATCGACATAAAACACTGAGACAGGCTCATATTTCAAGAGTGCCAATACAGAGTTCGCCCTCAGAGACCACAACTACAGAACACATCCCGCCACGCTTACTGCAAGCCGTTTTCTTTTCTGTTCCCACCACACCACTGCAGGGTAGGCAAGGAAAGAAACCAGAAGCCCAGCTTGGGGATGCTTTCTGCCCCGCAGGAGAAACTGTGACATTTTGTATGACATCTTGTCACAATATTCATCATAATACCCAAATGAACTGAAGCTCCAATGAGCAGGAGATAAGAATCCAACCCTAATAGCCTAAAACACTAACCAAGTTCAACCTACACTCCTCATGGCACCTCTCACCTCCTTTATCTATGCCATGACCCTCACAAGGTTTCCTTCCATCTAAGGTGGGCATGGCTAACTGTGATTAGCCCCATTTAACAGATTAAATAGATGAGAGGACCAAATTTCAAAGAGCTATGATTAAATGTCCAACTAGAAAGATGTATGCTATCATTCTTCACAAAGTGGGCAACGCCAAGACAGTGAGTCTTCATAGATGGACATAGGGATGTGTGTTTCCCAAACCCTGTTTCATCTCATCACTGCAGTTGTGGTGTGTCTGCCCATGACAGCACACAGTGAGTGAAAGCTGTTGGCTGACACAGTTTGTTTTAAAGCTACAGGTTGCGATGCAGTTTTACATTTTTCACAAAATATCTTTTAATTGTCCAAGATCTCTTTAAAGATTGCATAGATGCAGTAACCCCAATTTTAAGATACAGCTGTTGAACCTCAACAAGTGAATCATTTGTCTAAGATACTGTGTATAAAAAGGAGCTGAGCCAGAATTTGAACCCAAGTCTGTCAGACTTCAGAGCTGGTGCTTTTTATCCTGTACCAAGCTGCTGACATAAACAACTGGTTTATTCCACCAGTATTGATTAGTGAACCTCTGAGGTCCAGGGAAGCTTTCTTCTCACCTCTTATGTCCCTGTCTAGAAGTTGAGCCTTGGGCAGGGTGGGCTCCCATTGTGGAAAAGATTCTGTTTTTCATGGGAGAATTCTCACAGGCACTCTGGCTATCACAGACACAGTCCCCCCCAGACTGCATTCATGTCCCCTTGCAATCTTGAACTCCAATACTCCAAGTTTTTATACTTGAAACTGTGTTCTTGGAAACTGTCTGTTTTTAACTTTGCCTCTAAGCCTTCCATATTTTTCTGGCCCTCTATTCTAGGATAGTGTCAAGGAGTTGTTTTTCTTTAATAAAATTCAGTGTGTGATTAGCCATGTTCATACAAAGTTTGGTTTGGTTTGAGGTTCAACCCACACTCTTGAAACAGGATGGTAGTCAGTGCAAAGTTCTAGATAGCATTATCTTCCGTAGTTTCAAAGATAATTTTGCAAAATTTGGTCCATGGAGATTATCAAACTCTGTATGATTCTACTATGGATAGCAGGCGATATTTTTTGTGTGTTGAATAAATCTGAACTTTTGAGTCATTTCCTGAGCAGGTTGTTTTGCTGTAAGAATATGGGAGGAAGGTTCTAGACCTAAGTCCAAGCCAGCAGTCCACACTGATCGAAAACTCACAAATGATTCTAACATACAGAGGTTCCAAGGGAAAAAAAGCATGGTTAAGATTCAAGAAAACTTGCTCTGTGCAATTGAATATTCCTTATTTCTACTTAACACCATCCACTACAACTAGTATTTGGATCCACACAGATAACAAGAAGGAGAGAACTTCCATGTGCACGCCCTCTTTGGGTTGATTTTTTTTTCCTTTTTCATATGTTAGAGAAGATTCCAGCTGTGGCGTACTGTGAGTCCCTGAGGCAGAACCCTGAACAGTGTGGCTGGCTCACTTGCTGCCAGTTAAGCAGGGTGGAAAGAGGTGGCCATCTTGGTTCTCCATCATGTTCCTCATTTGTTAAATGTACAAATACAGTGGTTCCTTCATAATAACTGTGTTTGTGTTTTTGAATACCTCTGTGGATGTGATTTTGGAGATATAAACATTTCAGAGTTCATCAGCTCAGCAAATGTTGCCTCTGTGCCATTATATACCTGGTATGGTCTAAGTGTTGTGATTAGAGCAGTGACCAAGGAAGATGACACATTGCTCTCTATTCTTGTGTCTGTGGGGCTAGACAATCCACAAGACCATGAGTTTATAAGATGGTCTCAGATACTGACCAATGCTGAGAAGACAGGGACTCAGATTAAGGGGATGTATGGTGATCAGGTAAGGCGGGAATATTGTGACAGTGGTGTCAGGATGCTTTGTTTATAAAAGGATTGCTGAAATAAGACTCAAAAAAATAAACTGGCCAGGTGCGATGGCTCAGCCTGTAATCCCAGCACTTTGGGAGGCCGAGGCGAGAGGATTGCCTGAGCCCGCAGGTTCAAGACCCACCTGGGCAACTTGGCGAAGCCTCGTCTCTATAATAAACCACAAAAACTAGTTGGGCTTGGAGATGTGCATCTGTAGTTCTAGCTACTTGTAAGGTTGAGGCGGAAGTATCTCCTGAGCCCTACAGGTCGAGTCTGCGGTGGCTGTGAGAGTTCCTCTGCATTCCAGCCTGGGCAACAAGAATGAGACTCCAACTAAAAAATAAAATAAAATAAACTTAGTTTGCACTGTAAACTGTTTTCAGGATTCAGCGTTTTTCTATTACAATTTGTGTCTCATCACAAACTATGATTTAGTAGGGTTTGAACTGAGGAAATTTTACTACAGTATATATTAAAAGAGTCAATTTCACAGATCATAGAATCTCAAAGTTAGAAGGGACCTCAGGTCACCCAGCCCCAAATAGCTTCTCTGATCCCCACATTCCCTCTGCACATTTGTCTGCTAAAAACAAAAGAAAAGAAAATGTCTAGTCTCTAGAAACTCATTACCGTATAAGACAGCCAAGTTCCTTTCTAAACAGCCCCGGTCTCCTCTGCCTCTAACAGGGGACAGGACCCTCAAAGGGCTTTTTCTTTTTCCCAAGCACAGAAGGTGCTCACCGTGACTGAAGGCACAGAGGGTACAGGCTTCCCACAGGAAGACAGGTGTCCACCCCTGCTGCTGGCCTCAGAAACAGCTTCCCCATCTCCAGGTTAAGGTTTTGTGCCGCAGGAAGAAACACTTCAAAGCACAGCTATAGAAAAGCAACACGGCTCCACTTAAAAGCAGGAAACATGGGTTTTCTAGACCTAGTTCTTTCCCCAACAGATTGCGTTAAGTGCACCCTTTACAAATCAGTGCTCCTCTCTGGACCTCAGTGTAAGCATCTGTAAAATGAGAGGGTTGTGTTAGACCAGTGGTTCTCAAAGTGTGGTCCCCAAACCAGTAATGCTGGCCTCACTTGAGAGCTTGTTGGAAATGTAGGTTTCCTGGCCTCCTCCCAGGCCTACTGATTTAGAACCTCTGAAGCTGGAGAACAGCAATCTGTTAAAAACAGGTGCACTCTCTCAAGGTTGAGAATCATGGCTTTGGATCATCTTCAAGGCTCCCAATTCCAGCTGTGACATCCTGTGAGACAGAGCCACCAGTCAAGTCATCCCCTCTAAGATACCAGCAACTTCACGACGTCTTTGTCCTTGGATCTGTGAACCGTGTTGCAAAGCCAGTCTGCGTCAGGAGGTGACTATCACTCCCAGAACATGTACCTGCCTTAAAAAATCCATATCCGGTCTTCCATGGAATCAATGCTCATAGTCACCTTGTATCTAAGCAAATTGAATAAAGCCGGGAGCTCGAGCAAACCTGCTTATTTATTTCATGACAAGGGAAACAACTTTCTGTTCTGTGGGACTTGACACCTTTGTCAATAAAATCTGCAGATTGCACAATATAGAGTTGTTTTAGAATTCATCTTTCTGACAATAACAGGACTTTGCAGGAGCAGAGCATCCGGGGGTTATTACAGCAGCCATGTCTTTGCCCTGAGACTCCTGGCTGCCTTGCCTGTGTCCGCATTTCACATCAGAACCTCCCAAGGAATCTGGATCCACACAGATAACAAGGAGAGAACTTTAATGTGCATGTCTTCTCTGGGTTGACCTTTTTTTCTTTTTCATACATCTAAAGAAGACAACCAGATTTAATTTTTTTTTCTAGGAAACAGTTTTAGTGGCTGATTAGCCTGTAATAAGGTTGAACTTGTGTTTTGTTTCTAATTGGCAATAAAAGCAACAGGATATTACGTTTGCATTGCTTCACCATAGCATCTTTCTGAGATTTTCTTGTCACGCTCTTTGGCAGTGCCATATACATTGGAAATGTGCATTTATATTCAGAGAGAGCTTATTGTAGGGAGCATAAAAAGTTCCCCATTCAATGGAAGTTTGGGAAAGGCAGGGTGGAGTTGAGGGTCTTAAAAGCCACTTGATTGCTTGATGGTGTGAACTGAAGTTGCTGTAGAGCGGATCGCCATTTGTGGTTTCACAGCTCTGGAATAAATGACACTTCCAATAACCTTCTCTTCTGCAGGTGTAAAATACACACATTGGATGAAGTGAATGGTAGCATCACTGACATGCGTGAAAGCAAGGAGATCATGAAGTAGGCATATGGCAGGCAGTGGGCGGGAGGAGGGGGACCTGGCTGGAAGATCAGCACACCATGGCTTCCCAGAGCTGTCGCCCCGGGGGACTGAAGCACAAGCTACATCCTTCCACATCTAATTTGGATGATTCTGTGATTATTATATAATTTAAGATATTCCCTGCTTCAAGTCTGGTTTATTTCTTCATTCGTGGCTCTAGTTTGACTGGCTTTTTTTTTTTTTCTCTTCTGAATTTGCCATGAGTTGTTGAAAAGTGTATTCAACCAAGAGACGACAAAGCTTTTTGAGTGAATCCTTACCGGTAAAGTAACACATCGGGTTGGCAGTAAGTTAAATAGTCATCAGTGTACATAATTCTAGAGACTGAAGTTCTAGGATTTATATAGCTCCTCTACAGCAGAACATCGGACACGTACTCCTATGTTATTCCTGTTCCCAATGGGTCATAGACTCTCTACTGGGTTATGAGAGCTAATTTTGAAAACTTTTCTTGACTATTATTATTATTATTATTATTTTGAGTTGGAGCCTCACTCCATCGCCCAGGCTGGAGTGCAGTGGCACGCTCACAGCCACCCCAGCATTGATGCACTGGGTTCCAGCGATCCTTCCAAGTAGCCAGAACCATAGGCATGCGCTACCATGTCCCACTGAGTTTTTATTTATTGTAGAGACTAGGTCTCACCAAGTTGCCTGGACTGGTCTCAAACCCTCGGGCTCAGGCAATCCACTTGCCTCGTCCTCCCAAAGTGCTGGGATTACAGGCTGAGACACTGAGCCTGGCCTTGACCTCTACTTTTAAAGCCTTGGAAATGAGTATGGCATCATGGAGACACTACAGGCTTCAGTGAGGAGTCATGGGTTCTGATGCCAATTTCCTCTGATAAACGTAGTCCATGCCCTGAAGGCACCTTGGGTTTCCGTTTTCTGATTTTAAAGATGAAGACACCAAGGCCAAGGATAATCAAGGGACTTGCCCAAGGACAGCTTCACTTTAGTCCTGACTGTAATTGTAATTGCAGTATGTAGGCTCCCTGAGGAGTCACTGGAAACCTCTAATATTTCCTGTGGACCCTCAACCTCCAGACCCATACATCTTGTAGGGAATGTATTGGGTGGAAGCCAGGCCTAATGAGTAAATCACAGTTGGAAATGCTGAAAAATGAAAGGAGGGAGCCCGTGAAGGGGGCGTTTCAGTTTACAGAATCCCAGGGCTGGATGCATTTGTTTAAGCAGATGGCTTTTGTGCATATCAAAACATGATTAGGGAAAAACAGGAAGCCTCCTTCAGACACATTCTATTCCATTCAAGTTTGAATAATAATAATTAATTTTGAGGACTTGCCAAGTTTTAGGTGTTATTCTAAGTGCTTTATATGCGTAATTTTATTTTTCCATGGACCAGCTCTAGGAACTGGGCACGACTATTATCCCCATTATTCAGATCAGAGAACCGAGGCAGAGAGAGGGGAGGTACCCTTCTGAGGCCATAAAGCTTACAGAGAGTAGAACCAGGATTGGTCCCAAGCCAGCCAGATTGCAGAACCCATTTTCCTCACCACCGCGTCATCTTCCTTCTTGGCAGCAGATTTCCAAGTCTAACTTTCAGGCCCTCATGCTACAACCACAAACTCTTAATCCTCTTGCCAACTAGCCCCAGAACAATGATCAGCTCATGCCAGCCAAGTGACTTCTTCTGGGCATGGTGAAGCCTACTGTTCACCTACCTGGTTCAATATCCCCCTGCCTGTCACTCCTTTCCATTGGTCTGTGATGGTCTGAAACTTCGGGAAGAACCTGAAGATACAACCCCTGTTTGCTGTCTATCATTGAACAAGAGACTCACCTGTTCCCAATTTCACTCTCATTGTTTGTCTAAAGATGATTACTCCTGCCCTGGCTGTCTTATAAAGGGTACAGAGTCAAAATACCATATGGGATATAACCCCACAATGATGTAGAATGATAAGGTGGTGGTGTTGCTGTTACACATCATCAAGGTGTGGTGTGGATTAAGCAAGGTGACACATCTAAAAATTTTGTGACCAAGTGTGGTGACTCACACCTGTAATCCCAGCACTTTGGGAGGCAAAGGCAGAGGATTGCTTGAGCTCAGTTATTTGAGATCAACCTGGGCAGCATAGTGAGATCTCATCACTACAGAAAATCCAAAAATTATCCAGACATGGTGGCTCACACTTGTAGTCAGTCCCAACTACTCAGGCGGTTGAGGCAGAAGAATCGCCTGAGCCAAGGAAGTCAAGGCTGCATTGAGTCGTGATCATGCCACTTCCCTCTTGACTGCGTTGAGTCGTGATCATGCCACTTCCCTCTTGACTGAGCAACAGAGTGAGACCCCGACTCAAAAAAAAATGAATTTTGTTCTCCTAGTGCTGGCACACAGGGGCACGTGTTGACCATGATATTACTATTTTTATCATTATTACTGCTAATGTACCTGTAATGATTTAACATTCACATGCTTAATTTGCAGAAAATGCTTACTGCCTCTGAGCTAAGCAGTAGGCACCATTGTTTTCGTTTTCAGAAAATGTGCAACTTGTTCAGAGTCTCACTTTGACCTGATTTCATTTCTCTACAGCTATGATGTTTCTTTCTCTCTCTCTCTCTCTCTCTCTCTCTCTCTCTCTCTCTCTCTCTCTCTCTCTCTCTCTCTCAGTGGTCCACACAACTCTCTAAGTGATAATATACAGTAATAATAATTCTGGCTTAGGTTTCATGCACTTATTAATGTCAAAGTACTTTAAGCTGTGAAATCAATGAAGGAGCATCGTCGTATTTATTTTGTATGACTCTCATGCAAGCAAGGCTGCAGTTACTTGAGTGATCACTTTTTTCTTCTTCTAAGCAGTCTTAACTTAAATCTACAGTGCCACTGTTCAGTTTTTATACTGTCTAGGTGCCAGGCTATCAATTTGCCCATAATCATACTCTAATCCACCATTTAGGATCTGCAGGATTATTCATAATCAGCTTTTGGGGATATGAATTCTCCATTGTTCATTTTCAGCATTCAACCTTTAGCCAGCTACGTTGTCATAAGTACCACGATTTCCTCAAAGATTTGCAACAAAGGCCAGAAAGATCCTGCAGAGGAAGCTAATATAAGACTTTCTGTTTTAAAAACACTACTTGGAGCAGAGAACCATAGTCTACAGCACACCCTTACAGTCTTGTTTCCAGAGAAGAAGATCAACCAATTTATAGACCTTTAGTTTTAAAGTGAGGAAGAAAAACTCACAGTACACCAGAGATTAGCCAAGAAACAGCTATAAAGTGATGTTGCTTCTCCTGGTGTGCATAACCAAACCTCTGTGTTACAATGAGTGTTGCCTTTCTAGACATCACCATGTCACCTTGTCCCAGAGATATAGTCTTACTGTGACATACAGGCTTGTGTTGCTTAATGACTGGGATATGTTCTGAGAAATGTGTCTTTAGGTAATTTTGTTGTTGTGCAAACATCATGGAGGGTGTTTGCACAAACCGATGGCCTAGCCTGCTATACAGCTGGGCTAGACAGTGTAGCCTCTTGCCCAGGCAACAGACCTGCACAGCATGTTACTCTACTGTATACTGTAGGCAACTGTGACACAATGATAAGTATTTGTGTAGCAAAATGTATCTAAGCATAGAAAAGGCACAGTAGCAGGGAGCAGTGGCTCATGCCAGTAATCCCAGCACTTTGAGAGTGAAAGGTGAAAGGATTGCCTGAGCCCAAGAGTTCAAGACCAGCCTTGGCAACATGGCAAGACCTCGTCTCTGCAATAAAAAATAAAAAATTAACTGGGCTTGGTGGTGCATGCCTGTACTTCCAGCTACTTAGAAGGCTGAGGTGGAAGGATCGTCTGAGCCCAGCCATTCGAGGCTACAGTGGCCATAAGTGTGCCACTGCACTTCAGCCTGGGCAAAAGAGTAAGGATCTGACTCAGAAAAAAGAAAAAGGCACAGTAAAAATAAGATACAAAAGATATAAAATGCTTTACCTGGATAGGGCCCTTATCACAAATGGAGCTTGCAGGACTGGACGTTGCTCTGAGTCAGTGAGTGAGTGATGAGGGAATGTGAGGAACTGAGACATTACTGTAAACTTCGTAAACACTGGGCGCTTAGGCTGTACTAAATTTACAAATCATATTTTTTCTTCAATAATAAATTAATCTTAGCTCACCACAAGTCATTTACTTTATGAACGTCTTAATTTTCCTTTTGGTTGTTGTTTTGGTTGTTGTTGTTGTTATTGTTTTGAGTTGGAATGTCACTCTTTGTCACCCAGACTGAAGTACAATGGCTCGTTGACGGCCACCACAGCCTCGACCTACTGGGCCTAGGTGATCCTTCCGCCTCAACCTTCCAAGTAAACATCTTAATTTTCTTTAACTTTTTTTTTTTTTTGCAGTAGCACTCATCTTAAAACACAAGCACACTGTACAGTTACACAAAAAGTGTTTCTTCTTATTCTAGAAGTTCTTCTATGTTTAAAATTGTTATTTACGCTTTAAAAATTTTTTGTTAAAAACTAAGACACAAACACAATTAGCTTAGGCCTACATTGGGCCACTGTCAACAATAGCACTGTATTCCACTTCTACATCTTGTCCCACTGAAAAGTCTTCAGGGGCAATGACAGGCATGGTCCTGTCAACGCCTTCTTCTGGAATACCTCCCGAAGGACCTGCCTGAGATTGTTTTGCAGTTAACTTTTTTATTTTAAATAGGTAGAAGGAGTACAGTCTAAAAAATAAAAATAAAAAGTATAGTGTAGTAAATACACATGGCCATCACTTGGTTATTGATTTTCATTATCAAATATTATGTCCTGTGCATAATTATACGTGCTAGACTTTTATGTGATCTTCAGCAGAGTAGGTTGGTTTACACCATTATCACCACAGGCAGGTGAGTAATGTGTTGTGCTACGATGTCACAATGACTTTTGACATCACCAGGCAGTAGGGATTTTTTAGCTCCATTATAATCTTGTGTGACCATGGTCGTATATGGGATCCCTCCTTGACGAAAATGTTATATGGTGCATGCCTGTGCTTAGAACTCCTTTTCTAGAACAGCCCTCAGTGACCACACTCTAGTAACACCTATTTAAGATAGATAGTAAGAGGTGGAAAAAAACACTGAGACTCACAAAGTCAGTGGCATCCAAACCCCCAAATTAGGATCCAGCAAGAACAGTCACTGCACAACATACATCCCAGGGCAGAGGCTCAGCTCAGAAGGCTTGGGAGCTCTCTTGGAAATTCCTTCAAGCCCACCACATTCCTCTGAATAACTAAATATCCTTTGTCTTGGAATGAAGATGTGATTTATGGAAATAGCCAAATCACTTGGGGCCAAGTCTGGCAGAGAGGTCAACACGGGTAATTTTAGTTTAGAATGACCCTTTTAAAATAGGAGTGCTGTCAGAGTTGTCTCAGCAGTGACTTGTTTCTTTCTCTCAGTGAGGATCAAGCAGTTTATTATTATTAAGCTTATGCTAGAAAAATATACATTTTTTTTTGAAAATGTATTATTGATCACCTCATTCCTTAATTCCATTTACTACTGTGTTGTAGCAGAGTTGCATGTACATGTATGTATAACAGTGTGACCGTGTTTGTGTTTGATTATACGTAAAGAGTCAGATCAATCTACAACTAGATAGACAGACAGACATATGTAGATACAGCTATATGTACTGTTTCTCACGGGACATTTTTCATTCTCTTTTCCCAGACATAGTTTCCAGACTTATAGAAATGTGAAACTTTTTAATTGTTGATATTCCTCTAAGATAAGCAATTCTTATCCTTTTTTTAAGGCTGTATACTTCTTTCAAAATCTGCTTAAAATTATGTCCCCTTTCATAGAACAAAATAGAAATGTATATATATTCATATGATTTGAAAAGGAAAGGACATGAACATCATCCAAACTTTTGGTCTAGGATTTAAAAAGAGAAATAGTCTAAAATTCACATCATGTGATATATTTCTGAAAGCAATTTGAAGATGACTTTTCAATAGATGCTGTACATTATCTATTGTACAGCATCAGTAATTAATTAACTGGAGTTCAGATTGCCCAAATAAAGCTTAGAAAATAATAAATGATGATAGTAGAAAAAGAGAGCCATCAGTGGGTCACTTTGTACTGACCTTTGGATTAAAATTGCATAAAAGTTTTCTATTTTCAAGATATAGAAGATAGGATATACTTCAGAACTTTTCTGATTTAAAAACATTTAAAAGCTGAATGAAGTGTAAAAGATCTGTTTAAATGCATGTCCAGATGAGGGGTTGGGGTGAGCATTTTTAGAAGCTAAAATTGATCAGAGAAGGTTAATGTAAAGAGGAAAGTAGTTTTTAAGTTGATGACCTTTCCCTGGATGTCCACACCTTTTGGTTTATTTGGCTTCCCATAAGGGAGAGAAAACAAATATAATGGCCATGCAATGCAGGACATATGATCCACAAGTATTTTTTTAAAAACCCTAGATTTTATCAGGCAAAATTCTCAGCAAAAAAATAAAATAGAATACAACTGATCCCACAAAGAGTAAAGGGTATTTCAATAACCTGTCTCTGCTATCGCTTCAGGGACATGCCGCCTTTGAGAAGTCTAACCCCAATTCACTTCTCACATGAATGGAGAGGGAGTGTCATCAAAATGGATACTTTCTTTGTGAACTAAAAATGAGCAAGTCAAAATTTTAGTTTAAAGTGTCCCTGGGTTGGTGAAACCTTTAGGCACCTAACAGATCTAAGTGCATATTGTCTCTGAAAAAATGTACCTAGTAACCGTGACTCAAATAATTTCCACAGATGAAATGCCAAAAATATGAATCATGATAAGATATCATAAAGCAAAATGCACAAGGGAGCTCTTTTTTATAGAAGTCAGCAGAAACAACAAAGGATAAAATCAGACCCATCATATCTTTAAAAATATGAATTCCCCCAACTACAAACTTAGTAAGTTTGATATGTTTTTAAAAATAAAGGAAGGTATCAAAGGAGGACTAGGTACTATGGACTATGAAATATAACAAGGTAGATTTGAAAACTACCCAAATGGAAACTTAAAGATGAAATTATTTAAATTAGAAATAATGGATGGATGACATAATAATTAAAAACAATGATGGATGGTATAGCAAACTTGGCATAACTAAAGAGAGAACCACAGGAAGCTAGGTTCAAGGAAATTATACATAATATAGACAGAAAATAGTGGAAAATAGTTACAGTTAAGAGAGTCATAGGTTAAAGAACAGATTTTTTCATACTTTTTTTTGAAGGACCAGAAAAGAGATAGTAGAAGTAATAGGGTGGACAGAAGATTTAAATATATCTTCCTTACAAATTTTCAAGATTGATGAAAGGCATCAATCCCCAGAATCAGAAAGCCCAGGAAATTCCAAAGAGGAGATATACACATACTCACACAATATTATAGATATAATATTATGAATTGAAATATATATTTAAATTCCTTAAGTAGACACACTATAATCAAACAGCAGCCAGAAGGATGAGATAGATAACCTTCAAAACAAACAAACTAAACCATCATTAGACTTTTGGCCATCTTTTCCACAGTAACAGTGAAATCCAGTAGACAACTGGAAACTGTCTTCAAAGTGCAGAGGAAAAAAATAACTTGTCAAACTTGAGAAATATTTAGAACAATACCATCTTCCAAAAGCAAGAATAAAGATATTTTAAGTCAAACAAAACTGAAAGCATTTTCTATCAGTAGACTCTCCCTAAAGAGATTTCTAAAGTGTATATGTCAAAAAGATAAAATACTATCCCAGAAAGAATTGGAGCTGTGAGACGATATTGGTAAACAGAGAGAAAAATTGTGGATAAATTTAAATTTAAATACAAACTTTGCCTGTAAAAAAACAATAAAAATATTGTTCAATTTGTAGTGTTAAGAAAAAATAGAAGTAATAAATACTGGAGTAAATGGGTTAAAATATTCAAAGATTGCTTTAGAAAAGATGTTAACTTTTAATATTGTTACATTCCATATGGGTTTTTAAATGTCTTGGGTAGCCACTGAGCAGATAGATTTAAGGGTATAGCTTACAAACCGGTAGAGAGAGTAAAAAAGAGAAATGAGAAAAAGAAAATTTAAAAGGAAGAATTAGAAACTAAAAATTGTACAATATAAAGAACAAAGAAAATAATCCAAGTAAGTTGATATTGGCAAATAAAAAGGTTTTTAAAGGGTCAGATTGGATCATCAAGTTTAAAAGACAGAAATATGCTTGTAATAAAACATATACCTAAAATACAAGGAAACAGGAATGAAAATAAAGGTATGAGCTGGGCTCGGTGGCTCAGCCTGTAATCCCACGCTTTGGGAGACTGAAGTGAGTGGAACCTGGGTCCGCGGGTTCGAAACCCACCTGGGCAACTTGGCAAGACCTCATCTCTACAATAAAATCAAAAAAATTAGCCGGGCGTGGTAGTGCACACCTGTAGTTCCAGCTACTTGGAAGGCTGAGGTGGAAGGATCCTCGGAGCCCACTGGGTCGAGGCTGCAGTGGCCGGGAGCTGCCACTGCACTCCAGTCTAGGTGACAGAGTGAAACTCCAACTCAAAAAAAAAAAAAAAAAAAAAAAAAAGAAAAGAAAGGTATGGAAAAAGATACACCAGACAAATAGAAAGCTGGTATATTTATATTAATACCAGCCAAAATAGCCTTTAATTACTTTTGCCTTAAAAAAAAATGTTATGATGGTCAAAAGAGTCATAACACAATTCAAATGGTAAAATGTTCAGTTAAAGCCAAGAAGACTTAAAAATCCTTACTTAGATGTGTACAATAGCATACTTTAAAACCATATAAAGCAAAGATGAAAAAGGAGAAATTGACAAATTGATCTCAGAGTGGAACATTTCAACCAATCTTTCTCAGTAATGGATTAAGCAAGCAAAAAACAGGTGTAAAAAATTAGAGAAAAACTATTTACAAATCTAGTTCTAATAAACATACATAAATGCCACATCAAACAAACAGAAAATTCAACAAATCACCCATAATACAATAAAGAAAACTGATGACATACTAGGCTATAAAGCACATCTAACAAATTTCAAAGAATCAATGACATAGAGATCATATTCTCTAACAAAACGCAATTCGATTAAAAACAATAACAGAAAGATCACATTAAAAGCCTCAAATCATTTGAAATTAGAAAACATTTTTAATTAACTCTTGGGTCAAAAATTTAGAAATGAATAATGATGAAAATACTGCATGTTAAAATTTGAAGGATGCAGATACATTGGTTCTTGGAGAGAAATTTGTAAATATAAAGATTTATATTAGCAAATTAGAAAGTGTAAAACAAGAAAGTCTTACCATACAGCTTTAAAAATTAAAAATTGTTTTATAAATGAATATATACCCAAAGCCAGTAGAAGAAGGGAGTTAATAAAGATAAAAGCAGAAATCATTAAAATACAAAACAGATACCATGGAGAGATCACTCAAACCGAAAAAGTTTTTTTAAAGACTGATAAAAATGTATGTTAAGAATACTTGAAGAGGAAAGGAAGAATAGAAGTCAAAGAAAACTAATAGAGAGGAAGAAAAAAATCATGTTATGGTGGGTAAACACCTGCAAATACATTTGAGAGGAAAATTCAATACTTTGAGCAACTATTTGTCAACATATTTGAACACTTAGATGAAACAGACACAGCTTTGGAAGAGAATAGAACTTGCCAATATCGATTCAAAAAGAAGTGGAAAATTCATATTTTCCTTTAATCATTAAATAAATTGATCCATTAGTCTAAAATCTTCTCAATAAAACCTGGCCCAAAGGCTTTAGAGTTAACTTAACCAAGAATTCCATTCTTACACATACTTGTCCACAGCATAGAAGGCACAACCTTGATCACTATCAAAATACAGAATGAGAAAAAAATAATAACAGGCCAATTTAACCCATAAACGTGGAGATAAAAAGTTCAAACAAAATAAGAACAAACATAATCTAAAAGTATTTTTAAAGGATACATTCTGACCAAGTTTGATTTAATTGTGAAATGCAGTGTTGACCTAACATTAGAAAATATGTTGATATAGTTCCCCATATTAACAGGACAAAGGAGGGCAAATGATTATCTCAGTCAATGCAGAAGTCATTTGATAACAGTCAACTATCATTTGTGACAAAGCTCTCATCAAACGAAGAATAAAAAATAAACTTCTTTAGTCAGAGAAGAAATATCAATAAAAAAAAACCTGAAGTAGGCATCATACCTAACAGTGAGGCATTAAAAGCCTTCCCTTTAAAAATCAGAAGCAAAACAAGGATGCCCGTTTTCTTCATGTCTATTCAAAGTTACAAGTCTCAGTCAGTTAAAGTAAAAAACATAGAAAGTATAAGGTTTGAAAAAGTAAAAATAAAAGTCATTTGCTTATGATATATTACATTGAAATCCAGAAACAATGTATATGCAAGTTAGCAAAATGAATAAAAATATAAGACTGAAATTTATTAAATATAGAAAAGCCTTTTTGATGTATGTTTCTATTTATTGCTGATATATAGAAATGAATGTAAGTAAGAACAAAAAAAACACCAAATTTACAAATGCATCCAGTCCATGCTCAGTGGCTCAGTCTGTAATCCCAGCGCTTTGGGAGGCCGAGATGAGTGGATTGCCTGAGCCAGCGGGTTCGAGACTCGCCTGGGCAACTTGGCGAGACCTCACCTCTACAATAAAAATCAAAAATTGGCCGGGCGTGGTAGCACGCGCCTATTGTTCCAGCTACTTAGAAGACTGAGGCAAAAGGATCTCCGGAGCCCAGCAGGTTGAGGCTGCAGTGGCCAGGAGTGGCCACTGCACTCCAGTCTGGGTGACAGAGTGAGACTCCAACTCAAAAAGAAAAAAGAAATACATCCAGCAAGATATGTATGAGTTCATTTTTTTTAAAGTGAGATTTATTGAAGTGTATTAAAAAATAAAATAATAAAAGCGTATTAAAAATAAAATTGATAAAATTGCATTGATGAATCGAAAGATTCATTATCATATTATCATAAAGTTATCAATTTCCTCCAAATTGATAGATTTAATGGAATTCCAGTCAAAATTCCAACAAACAGATTTTTGAAATTTTGTAAGATAATTCTAAAACTCATGAGAAGCCTATATGAATAGCTTTAGAATAGCTTTAAGTTACTCTTAAAGAAGAATAAAAGACGAAGGACTTGCCCTACTAGATATTAAGATTCACAAAACACACTTTTAGATGGATTGAATTATTAAATGTGATAAGTAAAACTTTAATTTCAGGAAACATAGGACAGCACTTGGCTGTACATGGCCACAGAACAGGAAAGTATTCTTAAGACAAAAACGCAAATCACATTAATTAATGGATTTGATTACCTTAATGAAAATTTAGATCAAGAGACCTGAAAAAAAATAGTGATCATCTATCAACTGTGAAAATATTTACATTTTATATAAACAACAAAGGACAGTTTCAAAGATTTAAAGAACTACAATTCAATAAGAAAAAGACAAGTGACCTGACTTTAAAAAAAAAAAAACCTGGATACAAGGCATTTTACTGAGAGGACACATTAAAAAATGTTCAACCTCATTTGTAATCAGGAAAATGCAAATTTAAGCCACAACCACCACATTAGCAAAACTTAAAATGTGCTACTACCAAAGATTGGAGAAGTCAGGGGGCAGTGATAATTCTTTATATCCTGTTAGTGGGAATATCAGTTGACACAATTTAGCATTATATAGTAAAATGAAAGATGAAAGGTCTCCTCATCTTACCCAGCAGTTTCATTTCTAGGTGTCTCCTCCAGTGAAACTCTTGCCCATATGCATAGAAAATAAATACCAGAGTGCTCATGATGAATTTTTTTTGCAATAACTAAACACTAGATGTAACATGGGTGTCTACTGACAGCAACAAGATAGACAAATGGTGAAATATTCTATTCATGCAGGGGAAGATTATTAGCCAAGAAAATGAATGAATCACATGTACATATATCAGCATGGATGAATCTTAGGAATAGCATGCTGAGCAAGACAAGTGTGTGACTCAGTATCTGTAAAGTTCAAACATATGAAAAATTAAACAATATATAGTTTGGAGGTCCATGTATATGATAAAACTGCAAAGAAGGAGGCTTGGGCAGAGTTGCCATGCATGGTCACATGTGACCCAAGGATATTCAGCCAAAGGGATGATTAGAGCTAAATACTCACCCTTAAAGCCACTCCCAAACCCTTTACTCTGACTCTGATGTGGCAATGCATCTCCACTAGCAGGAAGGGAGACTTTTTACAAGTTTCAAAGGCACCTGGTGAGGATTGGGGGTAACATACATGAGAAGTGTCAAATGTATTGACAATAGATGCCCCAGAGTGAAGTTTAACTGAAGCTATTCCAAAAACTCAATACAGACCTTATATTAAACATCAAGTAGCTACTGATTTTGTTTCTCTCTCTCAAAATATAAAACACGTATGAGACTTTGGAGAATGGCATGTTTAAAGCAACAGTGTTTGCCTGGAAACATAAAAAATCTTCTTAAAGGATCTCTCAGAGAAGTAGAGAAATAAGTGCCTGTTGGCCTGGCACATATTATCAGTGGAGTACAAGGTACTCAGGGGTCTGGGCAGAAGAGGACCTTACATGTAGGGTTCAGGGGTTTGAGAAGAAGCCAGTTTCTCCCCTTAACTCCATTCAACTCTTCAGAGCCACCTCTGGGAGACGCCTCTTGGTCTACATGTAGGCATGACTGTGAAAAGGGGAAGTGTTTACAGACTGAATTTTGATTCTGTGGTGCACTGGTAATTCTACCCATGAAGATAAAACTGCTAAACTGACTCTCAAAATGCTTCCCATTCACATCCAGCATTAGGATTTCCAAAGGGCATTCCCAAATGGTGTCCATGTTCTGCCATGAGTACGGCAATAGATGTTGACATTTCCACCTGATGAGGTGGAGAACATTGGGTCTTGAGAGATGAAATGACTCCTGCAACATCATGTCAGGCAGGTCTTCTGGCTCCCACTCCAGTGCTCTTTCTTTCCATTCCACAGAGAATTGGGTTAAGGCAGACACGAAAGAGAAGACAAGAGGGGAAGGGGAAAAGGTAAAGGACTGAAGGAAGAAAAGGGGGAGGAAAAAGGCAAAATGATAGATGCTCCTGTGCAGAAGCAGTGGGAAGAAGTGCAAGCAGGTCTCAGCTGAAGGAGTGTCCCAGAGTGTTTTCTTAGAGGCCCTCTGACTTGAAGAGATCAGATTAGGATGAGAGGGCAACATTTGCCCTATGAGGGTGGCGTCATTCAAGATGCACAGGACCTCTTGAGGGTATTTTGAACTAAGAGAGTTGAAGTTTAGGTCTCTCTGTTCCAGTGCCATCTCTTTGTTCTCTCTGTCATTGCAATTAGTGGTATCTGCAGCTGATCCTGGCTGAGCCCACGGCCCCTCGAAACAGGCCAGGAACCACCATTCTAAATGAGCTATCTCGTAAACAAAAAGCTGAATACCGCATGTTCTCACTCATAGGCAGGCGCCAAACATAGGGCATGTAAGCAGTCAGGTGGGAACAACAAACACTGGGCACTGTGAAAAGTGGGAGGAAGGGAGGGGGATTAGGGGCATACCACCACCCGCTGGGTACTAGGTCCATGACCAGGGGGAGAGAGGGCCTGCTAGAGCCCAAACTTTACCTACAGTTTACTCATGTAGCAAGTCTTCACATGTACCCTATAACTCTAAACATTAAAAAAAAATTAAATACAGAAAGCAACAGCAATTTTGGCCACACATAGGTACGATTCTCTGTAGTGGGGTACTTTTATTTCTAAAATGTGTGCAAAATGTAAAATCAGTTTTTTTATTATTAAAAATTACACTCTATCAATTATTATTACTTTATGCTCTACTGAGGAAAGGGCAGATTCTAAATAAAGTAGCTTGAGATTTCTTATGACATACTGTTGTCTGCCACCAAAAAAAAGTATATATATATGTGTATATATATATACACATATACATATGTATATTTTTTTTTCCTCATGTGTTTACCAAAAAAAGGAAGAAAGAAATAGGCATCAGTAGTCCTTTCTGAATATCATCCTGACAGGCACCGTGATGTCCGGATGGGCTTAGGCCTTCCCAGATACCTGCCATCTCAGGACCCCATTCTCTAGCAAGCACACCCACTTTCCAGTGTTGGGAGAAGCCACGATTTTATTACTGACCTGTCAGTCAATAGGCTCCCAACTCTAGTCCTTAAATACCACAGCCCATTGCCAATATTGAGCTCAGTACTCCTGTGTAACTCTTTTGGCAAAGTCCTAGCCCAGTCCTAGCCAGATGCAATTGAAGACAAGAGGAAGCAGTCTCCCCTTAGGTAAAGGTCACTCCACCAATGTCACAGTTCTTGAGATCTTAAAGATTGAGTCTTTTAAACCGGTTTGATCTCCATTGCTTTGGTGTAAATTGGAAATGGATACCATATCTTTAATGCTAATTAGGCATTGCACTACTTAGTCTTCCAGGCCTCATGTAAATAACAATTAACAATAATTTAGCAGTTGTACATGCTGGCATCTTCTAAGCCATACCATTGTATACCATTCCAAATTCCTTTGCATTAATTAGGATCATAAGCCAATCAGCACTAATTAGGAAGAAAATAAGTATAATAATAAATGAAACAAAATTAGCGATTTGTATCTGGTTGGTAGTTCCTTCCCTCCGCAGTTCATCAAATAGTCTTAATGTGTAGGAACTTCTTGTAATTGAAACTAATTACGAGGTTTCCCCTGCTACTTTGAGCCTCATGTTCAAATCCCACGAAGCTCATTAAATAAGTAACAAAACTGGAATCTTTAGCACATATTGTAACTTGGATCATGTTAATTAGCACCACACGCAAGAGGCAGCAAGAGGCCGTTTAGCAGCCCCTGTTCTAGTTAAGGGAAGGGAGACTGGGACCATTACAGTTCTGTCGGGCTTTTAAGAAGCCAGGCAGGTGGTGGGTGGGCACAGCCATGAGGAAGTCCATGCGGTGATACAACCACAGTCCAGGGCAGGGGGGACATGGAAGTCAAAGTCCACCTGACCCCTGACTGGGGCATTTCTAGGAGTTCCAGCTGTGAATGGGAAACACCTGAGTGGGTGGTGGTTCCGTTACAGGGCTATCTTCTTCACTCCAGGAACTTGTCCCTGACCCTGGCTCTCCTGCGACCTCCCCACTACCTGGGGCCACTCACTGAGCTTTGGTCTTCAAGGTTGAGTGGTGAGCAGGAAAAAGACCCCAGAGAATTCACTTGCCCTGCACAAAATGAAATTATATACACATAAACCCATGTGTCTGTTTCTAGTCAAACATATGCACCATTCAGTAGACATATTGACTGCATTCACAGCTTCCAGCGCTGATCTCGACTGCCGTTCCTTTCCATATACAGCAAGATCTGTAGATAGCGCTCTAGGCCGCGGTTGGAAGATGCTGTCACCCGGCAACGTGTCTCTTGCCCTCCTCTCTGTGCCAAGGAGCAGTCTAAGTTAAGCACTGGGCTTGGTGATGGGGAAGGTTGGATACGGGAAAGTAAATCCACAGGGATGTTGGTTTATGATGGACCCACCTACAGTACGGGAACTCCATAAACGATATAATTCACTGCTGTTTTATGAGAAGCAGTTCTAAAGTAACCCTAACAGAAAACACTTGTTACTCTACCATTTTGACCTGTCAAGCTTGCTGAATTGATGAGATGAAAAAAGAAAGAAGGGAAAACATGACCAGAGCTTTCCAGATCCCAGTAGAATCAGAACTAATGATGTTTTAGACTGTGAATATTAACCTTATAAATTTGATGGCAGAATCTTCTGGTTCTTATGGAACAAACAGTAAACAATCCTGAACCTCCTTCTGGCTCCAACTAAGGGGTTATTCCTCTATAAAGCGTCTCCTACTGTTTGAGCTCACAGATGTCATTTTTTTCCTTTCACTATAACGCTCTGATTATCATTGAGAGTCACTCACTTGTACGTGGTTCTAAGTTGTCTGATGATAATCTTTGGTGTAATAGTCTGGTGTCCCTCATTGAAGTATTAGCCAATCAAGATCAGGAGTCCTCCTGTGTCATTCTTCTTTCCAGCCCTATAGTGGCTGACTCAGGCTGAGAAAAATGGTTTCCAGTCAGTTGTGATTTGTTGATAATTAAGCATTTAAAAGAGCATCCAGATCTCAAAGTAAGAATGATGCTTTGATAGCAGACTATTACAATTTTAATCATTCCTGTATTTTTTCAGTATTTTATATATTTTGCAGTGTGAGTGGGTTGGAAGATAAAAAGTCTGTGGTCTTTATATTGTGTACTGAGTGATATCTGGAAAAAAAACAACTCTTGGGGTCTAAAGATTGGGTTTTATAGACTAACAATTCCATCTCCATTGCATTCTTGCAAATTGAAAATGGTTACCATATCCAAAGAGACTCCATTTCTCCAGTATTCTGTGTGCTGGTCCCGCTTTGCAGAGGTGGTCTGATTGGAGTATTGCAAAGCTCCTGCATTGAAGATCTGCCATTCACCTTCAGCAGTTAGGGAAACTGAGGCTTAGCAGGGCCAGGGAACATACTCAAGATGGCAGAACCAGAGAGGTAGAAAAGAGCACAGTCCCCTAAACTCATGTGTCTTCTATGTTCACTCTCTGTTAACTCATCCTTAGATTGCGGTCTTCAGGAAACTCGCCTAGGACAGAATGAAGTCAGGACGGACCTTTGCCCCTCAGAGTTAGAGGAAGTAGCTCCAGCTCCAAGTCTTACGCATGGTCCATGTGTGCAGTGTGCATCCATGACACTGATCTTGCTTGATTCGATATTCATAGATCAAAGAGTCAGTAGTTTGTCTACATAGGCACAGGATAGGAAGTTGAAACAAGCTCAGAGTTAACTTACGGTGACCCTTCCTATGATCTCTCCTATGATGAATGCTACATGACAAAAAGGAAAGTAATCGTTATTCATTTGCCTGCATTGCTCAAGTCAGCTGACCTGCTTTATCTACTTCATACTGGTGGATTTCATTTGTCTGTGTGTGCACAGTCCTCAACAGCACACACAAGTATGTTTAAGGACATAATTCTGCATCATGTAATGCTGAATGATTGACCATGAGCCTAATAAGATAATAATAGTTATGCCCTGCCACTAGCAGTTTAGTCTAAGCAAGCTTGTGACTGATCATAGTGGAATGAAACACAGACAAATTAAGATGTTGAACCAAGAGAAAGAGAATGAACAAAACACAAAAAGCTTGTTAGTCTTTCTTTTTTAAACCAGAGATCACAGTTGCCAATGTTCTCTCATCCCTAATCCAATGTTACATTGTATGACAGTAATCTCTTCCCACACCCGCTTCCCCTCCCAGTGCGGCACGCTTGCTTCCTTGTGGGCATGAAGGCCAACAAAGGCCTCGGATTGTGTTTAAGTAGGAGGGATCAGTTTGGCATAAAGTGCCCTGGGTTTCTGCAACAGAGCACGCATTCCCAGTAGATGAAACAGGAACCAAGTCTTGGTATTAAGTCATCAGGTGTTTGGACTTAGACAGACAAACCACACTTATGAGGCCAGGTGCAGTGGCTCATGCCTGTAATCCCAGCACTTTGGGAGGTGAGACAAGAGGATTGCCTGAGTCCAGGGATTCAAGACCAGCCTGGGCAACTTAGCAAGACCTCATCTCTACAATAAATCAAAAAATTAGCCAGGCATGGTGGCATATCCCTGTAGTTCCAGCTACTAGGAAAACTGAGGTGGAAGGATCGCCTGAGCTCAGCAGGCTGAGGTTGCAGTGGTTGTGAGCATGCCACTGCAGTCTAGCCTGAGCAACAGAGTGAGACTCTGACACAGAAAACAAACAAACAAACACGCATTTATGTTACTAGAATCAAGTCATTAGGCAGAGACATAATCGTCAGGGAAAAGCAAGAGCCCAGGTATGAGAAACAGGCCCAAGGACAGAGCCAGAACCACAGCAAGCAGCCAGGAACCTGGACAAGACATGAGTGACCCGGAGACCCTGTGGACATCCTCCTGCCTGGAAACAGGACTTCGGGGATGGGGAAGCTTGGGAACTCAGAGAAAGCTCTATGGATCCTAGCAAAGTCCCCTTCCCCCCCAGAAAATCTGCTTAAAGTGTATCTGTCTACATCTTACTAAATATAATTTTAAAACAAAAAATATACATATGTATTTTAGGCTTGATTTTAAAAAAACTTCTAATTCCATAGCTTTCATCTTATAATTTTCTCACTGGAAAAAAAAATGCAAGAAAAAGCAGAGAAGTTATAAAGGAATATGATGAAAGCCTTAAGCAGTAAATGAGATGCTTCTGACAATCTACGTGGCTAGATCAGTTCACCACTGGGAGTGCACATGACACAGACATCCAGGAAGCTCCCACTAGACAGAGTATGTGCCTTCCCTTTCTGTCTGCTTAAAAGTGGTACTGAGTTACAAAGAGAAGTTGAACAAAAAAATATAAGGCCAGGAGGTATCGAAAGTGGGACACTGACCAAGCACAGGGGCTCACTCCTGGAATCCCAGCACTTTGGAAGGCCAAGGCAGGAGGATCACTTGAGCCCAGGAGTATGACACCTATCTGGAGAGCATAGTGAGACCTCATCTTTACAAAAATAAAACATAGGAAAATCGGCCGGACGCAGTGGCTCAAGTAGTTTGGGAGGCCGAGGTGAGGGTATTGCCTGAGCCCATGGGTTCAAGATCAGCCTGGGCAAGTTGGTGAGACCTCATCTCTACAATAAATTAAAAAATTAACCAGGCGTGGTAGTGTGTGCCTAAAGTTCTGGCTACTTGAAAGGCTGAGGCAGAAGGATTGCCTGAGCCCCATAGGTCGACTCTGGAGTGACCGTGAGCATGCCACTGTACTCCAGCTTGGGTGACGGAGTGAGATTCCAACTCAAAAAAAAAAAAAAAAAAAGCAGTCTTCCCAGTGTGGTGGCATGCACCTACAGTCCCAGCTACTCAGAAGGCTGATGCAGAAGGGTGGTCTAACCCCAGGAAGTTGAGACTGCAGTGAGCTGATCATGCCAGCCTGGAACAGAGTGAGCCCCCAGCCCAAAAACAAATAAATAAAATGGTACTTCATTAAAATGAAGGTTACATGAACTCAGATCCTGACTACTTTGCAAACAGGATGCAGGATGCTTCCTTAATATGTGTGCATATGGTCATTCATTTATTCATTCACAAACTCATTTATTCACTATCCATTAGCTGAAGCCCTCCTTTGAAACCAGCATGCCACTAAATGCTTGAGCTTCTAAGGACAGCTTATAGTTTGGGTTCACAGCACAAACTGGGACTCAGACTGACTCATCCCGCAGAGTTAGAGGTTCAGATCTTCCACTTGTTAAGTAAGATGTTTTTGGTAAGAGGCATAACTACCTAAAGCCTCAGTTTCCCCATTTGTGAACTGAGGGCAATGTTCATTCCCACTTCATTGGGTGTTGTGAGATTTAAATCCCATAATGCCTGAAAAGAGCTTGGTCTAGTGCCTGCTGTGAAGTAAGTGCACAATAAGTGTTAGTTGCTTGTGTCGCTATGGTGAAAGGTCAGTGTTCTACATCAGCAGATGGCAGAAAGGGTCTCAAGTGAGAGTTTCCCAAAACAGAGAACTGTCCACACAGGGCAGGCTGCCTAGGGAGGTGGTGAGCTACTCATCCCTGCCTGTGTTCAAGCAGAACTTCAATTTCCGGTGTCCAGGATATTGTGGAAAGGACGCTTCTTGAAGAAGGAACCCAGAATGCAGGTGAACTTGGCAGACTTTTCCCATGCTGCATCTCACAATCCCATCATTCTCCAAGGGGACTGCAACAGGATCGAAGCTCGCCTTTCTCCTGTTTCCCATGTGCTGGGCCCAATTAACTGACATGTTTTGTTTGGAGCCTTGTATAACCCCTGCAATGAAGACTTACATTCTCCATTTTGCTGCTAGGGAAACTGAGGCTTAGCAGGGAATATACTCAAGACGGCAAAACCAGAAAGAGGGAGAAAAAGCCTTAAGCCTGGAAATGCGCGCTTTTTCTATTGCACAACCTTCACTCTCAGGAGACTCCAGGATCCTCGAGAAACTTATGACAGAATGTAGTCAGGGTGGGACTTGGTAACACAGAGTTAGAGGGAGCATTTACCCTTTGCTTCACCAGACCGTGTGCATGTTCCAACGCTTTCCCACCAAATAATAATAATAATAATAATAACCTGTCAAAAAATGCCATGCAGATCCAAAAATTCTGAAGACCTTCAGAAATGTTTCACTTCCACATGCTCATCTCTTTTTAAAAAAATAAAACCTTGCCTGCCATGGCTCAGTGAACAGCCCCACTGCCCCTCCATCCTTTCCTCCCCAACTCCAAGCTACACTTATGAAAGATAGGCTAAAATTGAGCATTTCAAACACTTGCTCCAGAACTTTCAGATCTGGTACCTGAGTGGGACCCAGATTGGAAAGGGCAGAGAGCAAGAGCAACAATTATTTATGTATTTATTAGTCAAGAGGAACAGATTCCATTCTTGAGTTCTTTGCCATGTTATAAGCAAGGCTGAGCACACAGCATTTCTCCCAAAGCCATAGTCCTGTCAGTAAAACACAGGCCTGGCCCCCTCTGGAATTCAGTGTTTGCCTCAATACTGTTCCTCATTATTCATTTGGAGTTTATCTTAATTTGGAGATATTCATGGTAGCCAGGAGAGGAACAGTTCTTTCATGCACCGCCTCTTTTCCTTGGTCTCTCCCTCCACACCTTATATCTTTTATAATTACGTTTTTAAGCCTATAAATGTTTCCAAGAGCAATGCCAAATTTTAAGTACTGCTGGTGATTACCCTGGGTGGATGGTTTCACACTTATACCTGTAGCCTCCAGGCATTGCTGGCAAGTTGTGGTTCCTTCTCCAGGTGTTCAAGCCTCAGTAACACCCTCACCTAAGGAGACACAATGGAACTCTTTTCCTTTAAAGGGAAAAGTGTTGGTTCTTTTTATCTTTACAGGCTGGTTTTCAGGAGTCAGTTGAAAACATGATCCTGGGGCAACAGTGGAAACTTGGCTGAAAACTGGAGGAATGTGGTCCTCTTCACCTCTTCACTGATTCTTAGGGAATCAGTGGTTAAGGATTTGGGTTGCTGGGGTAGGCAGTAGGGGCAGAGCACCTTGGTGTATTTGAGATATTAGCACTAAGTACATTAGATTGATCCATTTCAGAAATACACTGATATGTACCAAATCCAGTGAACAGGTCCTTGATTCAAGAGAATACACCACTCTCCACAAAGCTGCTCTTGCTCAAAGTATTTTAGAATGTTTCTGGAATGGTCCCCAGAGACTTTGGTACATTTTAGCTTATATGTTCTCAATCAGGGATAATCCTCATCCTCTGAAAATACACTGGATACAGTTCCAAAAATAGGTATGCTTTCAAAAATGACCTGTACACATTACTGGGATATCACTGCGATTTTCAGTTCCCAATCCATGATGGTACAGGATGCTGAGGCTGCTTGTACTGATTGGCTCACAGTCTGGTCCTAGTGGCTCCAAACTTCAGGTGAGAAAGGCAGTGTCTTAGGAACGAGTAATTTGCTTCCCATGATGACTCCCCTCCATTGCGACTCGTTCACGTCCACAAGTGCAGACCTACTTAGCAAGCCTTTGTCCTATTCAAGGATCATGATTAGAATGCAGTCTATGCACTCCACACCATCATGAGCCAGCAACATGGGCAATGTCTACACTGGGTGCAGCCTCACTGGAAGTGCTTCCCACTGTCAACATTTGAAGAAGCAGCGAACTACCTACATCCTCACTGGTAAACCTTCCTCAGTGAATCCAATAAAAGATCCCACTTCCCTCTCCAGACTAGCTTCTGGAAGAAGAGTAATGTCAAGAAGAAACCAAAACAGCAATCATCTGAAAGCCAATTTTTAAATATCTTGACATGGTCTAGTTGTACAGGGGTCCGCATACCTGCTGACCTTGATAGTCTAATGTGGTAGCTCTCATTTGAAATTCAGGAGACGTGACACTTCCTAACATCATGCTCTATGATTTGAAGGTGGGTAGTCCCTTTGGTAAGATAGGACCCCACTAGAGCTATGATTCTCTCCTGAAGTGACCCAGCCCCAGTAGACATGTGGTAATATCTACAGACATTTTTGCCACAGCCACGTGGGGGTTTCTACTGGTATCTAGTGAGTAGAGGCCAGGGATGTTGCTAACTGTGTTTCAAGGCACAGGGAAGACTCCTCACCCCACTGCATAACAAAGAATGATGTGGTTTAAATAACAAGAGTGCTGAAGTGGAGAAACCCTGGTGAAAATCATGCCAGCATGCTGCACGAGTGTGAACATGTCCTTGGCAAAGTATTGTGTGCCCTCCTGCCTTCTTCAAGCAAGGTGGAGGAGAGGGGCCAATTACTGTGATCCTCTTCAGTCCATGCCATGAAAACAGGAAGGCTCCAAGCAGACATTGCCCTTGTCCTCCCAAACCTGTCTTTTCTGCACCTATGTCTGGTGTGCAGATGGGTCCCCTGTTACCCCGGGCATGCGGTCTTCTCTCACACAGGGTGCAGAAGACGTACTGCGTCCCTGCCACCCATATCTTCGTAATCTTCACCTCCTATTGTGTAAACAGGTGCCTGTTACAGAAGCAAAGGATATTAGAACCGAAAAGGCTCTTCTGTTGTCTTACCTGTGTGGCGGCAGACATTGCAAGAATTTGGGTAACTCCCCAGGTGATAAAAAAGGAACAGAATGAGGACTAAGGCTCTTGAGTCTAACGCGTGCCCATCTCACCCCCTTTCCACTGCACCTCCATCCTGTGTGCACGAAGAACAGCAGCCCTGGGCCCAGTGTCCCTGGCTCATAACAGGTTTCTTTATATGTCCAGGCAGAGACATCACCAGCTTCACTCAAGGGTGAGAGAGCTTATTTCTCTCTGCCACTGGACCCTGCAGAGTCTCTGAACTGTAAAACTCAATCCCTGACTTTTCAGCTGAGATTAGAGAATGGTTTTCTTTCTTCAGTTCACTCCCAATGTCATTTTTAAAGCATTATTAATTGACATTGGGAGCGCCCCTGATAAACTTTGTGAACATTCTAGGAATGCAGCTAGTGTAGAACAAGGGAATCTCATGGTTGTGATTGCTAGTTTAAAAGAAATTCATTAGGAGAAGCCCAGGTACCTGTAGAGTCCTTGCAGGGTCTTGCCATCACTTCCCAGTGAAGGCCTCAAACCAGTATTGTGATGAGACAGACACCAGCCCACATCAGTACTCGAGAGAGACACATGTGGTAAGAAAAGGCAACCTCGGTACACTAATCAGTCACATTTGATTCCCTTGGAATTTACTAAAACAAACGTCTTGAGTGTTAGCCCTTAAATATCCCCCAAATGAAGGTGCCTTTTAAATCATTCTTCGGCACACCATACGGTAAGTGAAAGGAGAAGTCATTTTTCTGGGGGGAAAACCAAGCAGGAGAATCTGCAGCCCATCAGGCAGAAGGTGGTTTAGGCCTTGGTTTAGGAGGGTCATAGGGTCATAGAGTTATAGGGCCAACAGATCCTTAAAATTGGATCTGGGCTTTGGGCTTTAAATGAAAGAGGAGTGGGCTCAGTGGCTCACATCTGAAATCTCAGTGTTTTGGGAGGCCGAGGTGGGAGGACTGCTTGAGTCCAGGAGTTCTAGATCAACCTGAGCAACACAGTGAGACCCTGACTCTCCAAAAGAGAAAGAGTGCTGAAGTGGAGAGAGAAAGAGAGACAGTGACACACACACACACAGAGAGAGAGAAATGTGCTAAGATTCAGAATCAGGGAAAGAGCTGCAGGCCCCAAACAGTGGTTGGAGAGACTGACTGCAAAACCACTTACAGACTCACCAGATCATGGAATAAGCCTTCAAGCTATTCAAGGCCATCTCAACTCCCGCCCCCCCTTCCATGAAGTCTTCAAAACTTCCTCAACCAGCGCATTAATCTCTTTTTACTCAGCACTCCTACTCCATCTGGATCTGTTCCTATGAACATGTCTTTTAGTTGTTCCTTGTAGGTTTGGTCAGAATCCTCAACTCTGTCAGTTTGCTAGGGCTGCCTTAACAACGTATCACAAGCTGGGGGCTTCAACTGAAGTGTATTGTCTCACAGTTCCAGAGGCTGGAAGTTCAAGTTCAAGGTGTCTGCAGGACTGATTACTTCTCAGGACTTTGAGAGTGACTCTGTTCCATTCTTCTCTCTCCTGGCATCTGGTACTTTCCTGGCAAACTCTGGGATTTCTTGTCTTGTGGACTCCTCACTACCTTCATTTTACATGGTGTTAAACCTGTGTCCCTCTTTTCATAAGGATAGCAGTCATATCAAATTAGGGCTTACCCAAATGACTTCATTGTGATGGGATTACCACTATAAAGACTCTGTCTCCACATAAGGTCTCATTCAGAGGTTCTGAGGGTTAGATCCCCACATATCATTTTTGGGGAGACACGATACAACCCATAATAGCAACTAAACCTTAAGGTCACAAGGGCAGGAATTGTCTTATATTTGTATGTCCTCTCTTGCACCAGGTTAACTGGGCAGCACATAGTAAGTGTGTTGGTTAATCAGAAATGCAGTGGCGGAACACAAATATGTCACTCTAGTTCAGGGTCTGATCCCTGGTGGAGTTGCAGAGGACTGGTTTGTGGGAGATCGTAGTTTAAGATGTTTTGTCAAAATATGCCCCACTTCCCCCAGTTGTGAATGCCTTCACTGTAAACTGCAGAGTTGGGAAAACTCTGTGTCTCAATCATGCCACTCGTGGAAGAGTTAGAATTCCACCTGATCAAGTCAACTCCTTCCTGATCCAACACTTGCCCCGCCCACAACACTCACCCCACCCACAACACTCTCCCCGCCCACAATACTCAACCTGCCCACAGCACTCGCCCCACCCACAACTCTTGCCCCACCCACAACATCTCTTCCAGAGTCACTTTTCAGTTCCAACCCATCCTAGTCAATAGATCATATGTTTCCCACAGCTGTTATTTTTATCTCTTCAGTGTATCCTGAGCCGTAGTATACTCTATTGGGCAAGCATTCTTTTTCGTGTGTCTTGTTCTATCTTCCTCTGAGTATAATTGCTATAAAACAATACACATTTTGAGGGCTTGTGGATGAGATGGAGCCAAAAGATCTCCGTCAATGCTTAAGACTTCCCTTTGCTTATCATTCTTTTGTTCACAAACTGAAGTTGGCTCCTTAAAGTTCACCAGAGAAAGCCTGTAAGTCCCCCAGACAATGTCCTGCATTCCTTGCCAGTCGTCTTCCCTGACATACCTACATAAATCCTTCGCACAAGGACATGGTCCCCTGATCTCTTCCATCTAGTCTTTCCCACCTCATTGCTGTGGAATTTTTCTGGTTCCTGTTTTTTCTTCCATTGTTAGGACTTATTTACATATTTAACTTGGAGAGATTGATATTTGGAAATACTCAAAAATGAGGAATTTTCTATGGAGACAGCTGGCCATATTGTGTCTCTTTATTAAGGCCAAACTATTTCTTGATCCGTGACATGATCCAGTAGCCTTTACTGAGGCCACCCATGCATCTAGGACCCAGAAGTCCTGTAAGGCAGTTATTGGCCCAAAGCCTCCTACAGGGGTGGCCAGCAATGCCCTAGAGCCACCCAAGCCTGGGCACGGGCTTCTGCAGAGCTCCTGAGCTACCAAAGCTGGGCTTCATGTTGTCTCTGCTAGTTCCAGAATCTTTACATGAGTTCCTGAGAACTCTCAACTCTCCAGTTTGTATAAACAAGAGGAGGAGTGAAAGTAAGCTCCAGAGAGCTATCTGGACATCATTATCTGATTTCTCCCCTTTTCCTTGTGGTCTGAGCAGGATAAACTGAACTCCATCTTGTCCCCAGGGAACAGGCGGTTTTCTTCACCAACCTCATAGGTGTTTGGTACATGGGTATGAAGACTCAGTGATGACTCACAGAGGTTCAGTGGGTCTGGCCAGAGCTTGGTTATAAGCAGTATGTTGTTTTCATCAGGCTAAAGAATGTTGTTCATCAGAGTGGTAGAAATTATGCCCTAGGCTGGGCTCATGTGCACAGTCTCAGCACTTTGGGAGGCCAAGGCAGGAGAATTGCTTGAGCACAGGAGTTTGAGACCAGCCTGGGTAACAAAGGGAAACTTCATCTTTGCACAAAATTAGCCAAATGTGGTGGCACACGCCTGTAGTCCCAGCTTCTTGGGAAGCAGAGATGGAAGGATCACCTGAGCCCAGGAGGTTGAGTCTGAATTGAGCCATGATCATGTCACTGCACTCCAGCCTGGGCAACAGAGTGAGACCCCAGCAAAGAAAGAGAGAGAGAGAAATAGAAAGAGAGAGGAAACAAAATGTTCCTCGCAGAAGTTCAAAGAAAAAAAGACTGGAGTTTGGCAGACCAGGTTTCTACTTTTGGATCCAACTGTTTGCAGAATACTTGAGATGTTTAAGCCTCAATTTCCTTCTCCGAGAAATGGGAACAATCATAGGAGCACACCTGAAATGGTGGAAGGGGGAGCAAAAATAAATCCCAGAGCTCCCTGATTCTCCTTCTCCCTAAAGGCAGGGCCGTGACTGCCCTGTAAGCTAATAAGAGCAGAACCCAACACCTGCTGTGGGCTGGTTGTCTGCATGAAGCCAGCCGGGCAGGGAGGAGGAGACTAGACCTACCTCCCTCCTGCTGTCCAGGTTGGACTTGGAGCTGGTGTGTGTTTACAACAGCTCTGGCAGTGGGGGCATGAAGGCCTGGGGGCAGAACAGCTAGTGTCCCCTGGGTTATGGAGCAGAAAGTGGCTCCCACAGATGAAAACACAGGAGGCTGGGGCAGCGATCATGCGAGGTAGTGGCAACATGCCTTGTGACAGGACTTTCCAGCAGTCATGTTCTGGGAGGACACAAGAAGCAGTGTGTTCTCCCTAGCTGCCAACCATACCTACAGGGCGCTGGAAGGAGCCTCCCTCTAGGCCTCTGGATCCTGCAGCCAAGTTCACAAAATGCTTTTTGGCATTTGCCAACAGGGAGGCTGGGCTGCAGCTGCAGCAGCAGGTGATGGCTGCCAGGTTGCCTGCGGCAGCCCAGGTGTACACCAGGTCAGTGGCTCTGCCTTGGAGGAACAGCCTCCACCCCAGATGCCTGGGGCCCCAGGCATGGAATGGAGCTGTGTCCCCCTGTGGGGGGATGATAACAATGGCACTGGCTTTTATGGGGTGTAATATAACCTCTGTGGGGGTTTTTAGCAGTCTCAGTGGCTATGGGAGGGTGTGGAAGATAATAACATGCTTGATTTTTGTTTGAGGGATTTTCTTTTTTTATGTAGCTCAGAATCTTACATCTTTTCTAAAATTCATGTTATTTATTTCGATAGCTTTAGGAGTACAAATGGTATGTGCTTACATGGCTGCTTTTTAGTCTAGGCTTTAAGTGTACCCATCACCCCAACTAGTACACATTGTACCTGATGGATAATTTTTCACACCCCACCCCGCAACTTTTCATTCTCCTCTTTCTGGGTCTCTGATGTTCAGGATACCATTCCATGTGCCTTTGCAGACTGAGAGATTTTTTTTTTACTTTAATTTTTGTGGTCATCATGCAGTCAGTTTATTATCACTTGTGAGTTTGCTCAGGTCCTTGGCTGATAGGAGGTCATGGCTTCTGGCCACATTATTTAAGTCTGTATTTTGTATATGTTGCAGAAAGGTTCACATCTAGGATTTCATGTGGGACTTGTTATGAAATAAGGAGATGAATACATTGAGAATGGTTACTCTGCTCTGTGCGAGGCATACACTGAGGCCCAGAGAGTGACCTGCCTCATGACCAACCGTGCGTGAGATGCAGCCAAGCCCCAAGTCAGGTCTTCTGTGTGTCAGCACCTCCTCCTTCCCTGTCTGCCACATGGCTCATGCCCCCTGCTAGCCTCTGTGTTTTTGTTTCCAGTTGGCGGTGAGCTATTTAATCATATGTCCTTTCCGATCGGCTGTGGTCTTGCCTTTGGTACACAGATCAATGCCTGTTAACCACAGCTCCCAGCCCGGGAGCTTCTGTGGCTGAGCACAGCTAGAAATGAGGAAAGAGAAGTCCTGAGTTGTAAAAGCATCTTCTCCGTACCCAGTGCCCCATGTCCTACTTCTCCACACACACCTCTGGGCATGGACACCTCTCCATCCTCCTGGCATTCACCTCCCAACACTTGCTCTGGTCTCACACTGGAACTCCTGCACACTCAGGTTCAGGAGACATCTACAGGGGCTCAACTCTTGGACAATTCATGCTCTAGTGAGCTGTGGACTCTTAAGTCTTCTTAGTATAGTAGGAAATCCACCAAATCAGACCAACCCCAAATTCCATCTGCACACATAGAAAACTGCACACACAAATGCTTCCTACAGCTTTCCCCTATAACTTTCAAGGAACCTGATGGTCACATGTGTCATGATGTGTTGTGGCTTAGGCAGGTGTCTAAATGTGTTTACTTTCCTTAAATAAATCACTAAGTCTACATGAAGGAAACCCAGAAGGTTTTCCAAGGCAGCATGTGTTTTTCATGGTTCTCATTGGTATTGCTAAGAAAATGGTTTCTAGAATCCCTCTCATCCCCTATTAATTCACAACTAACTGAAAATAATAAGCCGGGCTCGGTGGCTCAGCCTGTAATCCCGCGCCTTTGGGAGGCTGAGGTGAGTGAATTGCCTGAGCCCGCGGGTTCGAGACCCGCCTGGGCAGCGAGACCTCATCTCTACAATAAATCAAAAAATCAGCCAGGTGTGGTAGCGCATGCCTATAATTCCCGCTACTCGGAAGGCTGAGGTGGAAGGATCGCCGGAGCCCAGCAGGCGAGACTGCGGTGGCCAGGAGCGGCCACTGCACTCCAGTCTGAGCGACCGAGTGAGACTCCAACTGAAAAAAAAAAAAAGAAAATAATAACAATAACACTAGTAGATACTAGCTGAACATTTACCATGAGCCAGGCATTGTGCTCAAAAGTGTGCATTTATGCATAAATACTCATCATTTATTTATTCCCTGACATCAACCCTATAGGGTTAGGCACTCCTAATATTTACAGATGAGAAAATTCGGGCTTAAGGGGGTTGAGTAATTTCTCAAGGTCACAGTTAACATAGCTGGTGTGGACTTATGCTGGGGTCTAAAGGAAAGCAAAGCTCTCATTTCAAAAGGCAAATGAATACGTCTTAAATAGATGTTGATAGGATTACATATGGTGTTCAGTAAGAAGACATAATTCCTGTGATCTAGCAAAATCAAACAATTTACTGATCCAGGTGTCATGGTGATGCCAAAGAAACATGTGACACAGTTCTAAGATTAAAGATTCTACAATTTGTTAAGGATAAATAAGATATAAAGATGAAAACATAAATCACAAATGATTCTGATTTGAATAGAGTAGGACTATAGTATTGTGAGAGTCATGGGCTTCTATGGTGGAAGGAACTTGTACTCCAGGGATATATGGTGTGACACTAGCACGTGACACCATCTTGGACCTGGAATAGGACTTGATAAATATCTGGTCAGTGATTCAAAAAGTAAACCCACAAGATCATCTAGGTAATCCCCTCTGTAGTGTGGAAATTCTCAGAGCAGCAGCCCCAGGACTTCAGAGAGTGGAGGGGCAGCCTGTGTTATCCCATAGCAGGGCTTGCTTTCAAAGAGTTGATCTGAGTGAGGAAGATAAGACACAGTGCCTTGGCGAAAATCACCACACTGCTTCCTTCATCCACAAAGTGTCCCAAGTCAGGGTGTATGTGGGGGGGGAACAGAAACAAAAACTGAGCTGAACAATGCAAGATGTCATACCTGATTGACACACAGGTGTATCCTCTCTGTTTCAGCGCTAGGCAACAGTCGACTCACCAACTGCCAGTTTGTAAATCAGAAGTGTTCTAAATCTGTGCCCTAGAGTCTCAGGGGGTCTTCCAAAACCTGCTCCCCCGGTGTGGCAGACCCTCAGTGTCCACTGGCACTTAGTGCTGCCTCAGGACTCAGGTCACCTAGATCAGAATGACATCTTGGCTTAGCTGTGTGATCTGGGGTCATCAGTCAGTCCAGAAGGTGATAGGCAGAGATTGCATGAATTAAGAAAAGTAATCCGTAGAAAATGCCCAGCTCATAGGATTGTTTTATAACTTTTAGCACTAGTTGCTGTGACTGTCGATGACATTGCTGTTGGTAAAGATGCTTGAGAAGCCCTTCACAAATAAAGACTCTGGTAAAATAAAGATCCTAGCATAAGATGTAACAAATAAAGACTCAAGCTTATATTAAAAGTTCAAGAAACGGTAGATGAGTGACTTCTTTTTAATTGTCCAGCCTTTACCCAGGGGGGGTGAAGGACTGACATGAATCTTGGTGTGGTCCAGTGCACCCGGGAGTTGTTTTAATTACATACCAGGTCTGACAATTAGGTTCCCAAACCATCGTAGAAAAAGTGCCACATACCTCATTGCTGAATATCACTACGTTTACCCCTGAAGTCCTTCCCTTTGGAAGCTATGCACCAACACCAGTGCCTAGTCCACCTATCAAGGCAGTGTTGGAACTCTTTTTCTGGAATGGCCATCAGAGCTGTCATTGTTATTTGTTGAGATCTGACCATTAGTTCGCAAACTTGCCACCACCCTGCACTTATGTTGGCAGCCCTGTACAAATAACTGTATTGGAACACTCTCCCTACTCACATGATCTGGCCCCCAATGACTTTTTTCTTTACCTGAAGATAAAGGAAATGTCAAAAGGAAGACATTTGATGATATTCAGGACATCAAGGGTAATGTGATGACAGGTCTGATGGCCATTCCAGATAAAGAGTTCTAAAATTGCTTTGACAGGGGGACTAGGCATAGCTTCCCAAGAGGAGTATTTCGAAGGTGACCATAGTGATATTCATCAATGAGTTCTGCAGCACTTTTTCTAGGATGAGTCCACGAACTTAATTGTCAGCCCTCGTGTGATAATAGATCCAGATACGTGATGACCCTCATGAAGGAAGAGGCTTTGCCTGGTGAGCACTCCAGTGCCAAATGTCCTCGCATGGCATGTTGGGCTCCTGTTTAACAGGAGCCCAACATGTCTAACCCCGTTAAAAAGGAACCCAACATGCCATGCGAGGACACTTGGCACTGGAGTGCTCACCAGGTAAAAGGAAGAGAGAAACGCTGTGGCAAAAACGTTGACTGTGGTTTTTGTGGGAAGAATGGGGGAGGCTGGGTGGACAGATTTAAGAAGGGCTAGTTTGGCATTTCAGTGGGCTCTAGTGTATAGAGACACCCCGCCCCAGTTGTCTGGTTCCTGGCCCTGGGTTGATACCAGGGCAGGAAACAGTGGCCTATGAGAGCCTGTCCTATGAGAGCCCCATGAAGGAGGTTGTTGGCCAGGGTGGGCTCTGGACTGGTTGGTTTATATAGGAAAGGTACATTCTCAGGGGAGTCCTTTGCTAGCTCTAGGGAGATGCTGTCTCTCCGGGGCCAGCAAGATCCCACATGTCAGAGCATCCTGAACTACAGAAACATGAATCATGCAATACTCAATGGCTGCAGGAGTACGGTCAGTACTTGTGAAGGGCAAGTGGATGACTCTACCAAGCTCACCTCCACGTCGCATAGCCTCCAGGGTCAGGAGTCCCATAAGTATCCATCCAGTTGAGAGGAGGATACTGGGCTAGTGCGCCCCAAAGAGCCCCACCCTCCTGCCATTCCTGGTGGCCATGTGACTTGGAGAGGCCCAGAGCTCTCCCCTTGCCCCTGCCCCTTCCTACCTTCTCTAACACACTTCACATCTAGTGCTAGGAAAACCTGGGACCTCTACCCAGTGGAAATTTCGAGAGGCCTGTTGCTAGAGCTGGTGTTCACTCTCACGCAGACTGCTTAGGACAGCCTCTGATTGCTTTTGAGCAACATCCCGAGTGACCCTGCCCCATGCCCGTCCCCGGCCACCCCCGGTCCTGCATGAAGCCTGTAGTGCTAAGAGCTGTGGTTGACAAGACTCGCCCAGCAGGTTTCTCCCAGTTCTGTTTTACAAATTGCTTTCAGGAAAAGGCATGTGGTGTCCAAGACACTTGGGAATACACAGATGTGTTTAAACAACTTGGTTTCTTCTCAGGTTCTGCCTTAATTCAATAATCCATTCATTCTTTCATTCAACAAGCAAATGATGTTTGACAGGAGGAAAAAAAAATTTCTGAATTCTAAGACAGTAGAGCAGAATGAATCACTGAGCTTTGGGTCTCGAATTCTCCAAGGTGGGAGGGCTGTATAAACCAGAGCCTGCTGTGCAGTCCGCTGCCAGGATGGAGGCTGAGGGAGTCAACAAGATGCCTGACCCTGGTAAGGTCCATGGCACAGTAGGGTCCATGGCAAGGAGGAGGAGAGTTACAGGGTTCGGAGGACACTAGTCACGTGAGCACAGGGTGGGATCGACAATCACTGAGCACTGCCAGTGAGGAAGGGAGGGAGGAGGAAGGAGGCCACGTGGCAACGTGCTAGATACCTTGTCTACTACCAGGAGAAGATAGAGTCAGCTGGAAGCCCAAATGTCACCTACTTGCGGCCTATTAGGTAGCTAATCCTTATTTGTATCCCACAGCTAAAATAAATAAAATAAAATAATAAAATAAAACAATAGAAGGGCTTGGTGGCCTTGGTTTCGACCCATGCTACCCAGCTAGCTCTGGCCTCCTTCACTGGCCATGGACTCTTCCCCAAGCTCTGACCTGACACCCTATCAGAAAGGAGCAACGGAGGAGGAGGGTGTGCTGATGCTTCTGGGCATGTCGCCCCATCACCATGGGGAAAGAAACTCACACTGTCCTCCTGCTGCGGGATCAGGGCAGCACATTCCAATTAAAGCCAGTGCAACCAAAGACAGGTGCATGTAGACAGTAATAAATTAATAAATATGCTCTTGTTTAATTGAGTAACTTGGTTTAGCTTCGCATTACCTTCTGGTCTGGGGAAGGCTTACTGAATTTCTTCCTGGCACATACTCGGGGGATGAAAATGTGGAGGGAACCCAGTGTCTAATTCTTGACAGAGTCAAGAAATGAAGACCATTAGCCAATGGTGGTGGTACATGTCTGTTGTCCCAGCTACGTGGGAGACTGAGGCAGAAGGATTGCTTGAGCCCAGGAGTTTGAGGCTACAGGGGACTATAATCTCACCACTGCACTCCAACCTGGCCAACAAAGTGAGACCATGACAAAAAAAGAAGAAGAAGGGGAAGGAGGAAGAGAAGGAGGAGGAGGAGGAGGAAGAGAAGAAGAAGGAGGAGGAGGAAGAAGAAAAAGGAGGAAGAGAAGGAAGGGGAGGAGAAAGGTCCATGTGCATTGCTCAGTGGTTAAGACTTTGTAGCCAGCTTGTGTGTGTTCAAATTTTGACTCTACCACTTACTAATTGTGGTAATAAATGGTGAATTACTTACTCTGTGCCTCAGTGTCCTCCTCTGTAAAATGGGCATGAGGAGCACGCTCCAACAAATTGACTTGTTAATATGAAATGAGTTAATGTGCAAAATGGGCTTCGAGAAGGTGTTAACATGGTGGATTTGCAATGTAATTGTGGCTTATTGCCATCACTGGCACTGCTGCAAGAGTTTCAGGAACCAGAACACATGCTTCAACTACCAGTGACCACCTACTCTGGCCTCTCTGTCTTGGCATCAGGGGTTCTCTGATCAGTACGGAGCATCCCAGGGCATGGGGAGAATGCTTCTGGAGGCTCAAACAACTCCCTGTGTGTTTTTCATGTCCAGGGCACAGAACATAGAAAGCAATGCCCTTGAACCCAGCCAGGAAAGGAAGATCCTTGGCACTGAGGCAGAGCAGGTATCCAGATGCTAGAATAACATCCACTTCACAAGAGTCATTTCCACTGTCTGCTCTCAAGGTCTGAGCAAGATGGGATGCCCCTCTGGGTATATCAGGTCATTATATTTGGCCCTGATTCAGACACCTACCCCCACTACCAGACCTTCACCTCTATCACCCTGCAACTGTCACCTGAGCACTTAACCTTAGTGAATAGATTTAAGGTACTTAGAAACACTTTTACCTTTGCCAAGGGTGTAAAATTCAACCAACGTGAGCATGCTTTTCTTGGGTGACCATTGGCATGTCACTGAACACCTCACCACCAGGCCCCACGCAAGCTGGCATTGGCAGAAGGTCAGAGGGATTTTTGCAGATGTATAAACAACTATGTTCATGTGAAGCAGGAGAGGGTGATAGGTCACACTTCGTCCCTGGCCATCTACCTGTATCAATGCTTCACACCAACAAGTACATATGGAATGAAAGTCAAGGAGGGAGGGAGTTGGTGACAAAATTATGCTGTAGAAACAATCTTGGGTTGAGTAGAGAAAAATAGATTGTACTTATCACATGCTTATGCCTGTAAGCTATCTCTTTAACTGGGAGGGGAGGAAAAGGAGATTTGACATTTAGTCATGGGGATATTATGTTCTTGACTTAGATACTTTTATATCTCACTTATTCAGTCCCTATAACTACCAAATGAAAAGACTAGTGGCCATTTTACACTTCAGGAAACTGAAGCCAAAAGTCTCAGCCAGAGGCTTCACCTGTGAGATTACTCCCTAAACAGTCAGTCTGTCTGGCATCACTGAAAGGTATCAAGCAACAAAAGAAAACTCATTCATCTTTCTAGCACTTTGGGAGGCTAAGGCTCAGAAGTTCAAGACTAGCCTGGACAACGCAGTGAGACTGCATCTCTACAAAAAAATCAAAAAAATTAGCCAGGCATGGTGAGCCATTCCTGTAGTCCCAGTTACTCAGGCGGCTGAGACAGGATGATCACCTAAGCCCTGGAGGTTGAGACTGTGGTGAGCCATGATCATGCCACTGAACTCACCTTGGGTGGCAATAAGACCCCGACTCAAAAATAAATAAATAAAAAGAAAGAAAAAAGAAAATTCAGCCCACACATGGGAGAACTGCCCAGCAACTTTCTTTTGCTTTACAGAGTCAAATAATTAGTTTGAGCTCTTGCCGAGTTTCCAATGAAGTGGGCTGGTCGGGGTGGGGAGATTTTTCCTTATATACTATTTTAGGAAAACCCATAATTGAATCTAATTTCTTAAACTGCCATTAGAAAGCAGGATGGCAGACACAGCATCTAGGAGGCAACACACCCAAGAGGCAGGGAGGAGCTGCCAGGGTGCGGCCAAGCACCCAGGGCAAGGGCAGCACCAGAGCCCTAAGGTACCGAGGCCAGGGTGGAGGCTGTGGATGAGGTGGGAGAGTGTCGTCTTCGCTGGCTCCTGCCTGGGAAGGGCGACATCACAGAGTCCCTGTCGCGGCAGAACCTTCTGGATCTTTGTTCTCTGTCTGCCGCGGCTTGTAAGTATTAGCCTGATGCTGTTTACTTCTTCTCCCGATCTCTCCAAGGAATATGATTCACACGTTTTCAGATTTATTTGAACAAAATGCAATAAATATGCTGCTTCAATTTTAACTGCTGGACTGTAGCCAGGGTTTTTAATGAATCTGGCCTGTGCGACTGAAGTGTTCCAGGCTCTCCAGGGCTCTGGGCACTGTGAGATTATACACTGGTGGGCACGCGAGTGCACGCACACACACACAGGGCTCCCACCATCCCTACCTCCCACCTCCTATTCCCTGGAGGGCCAGTGACTCACAGTCAACTGCAGGTTTTTCAGAGCCGACTCTGGTACAAATTAGCAGGAGCCTTTATTGTTCAAGGAGAGGGAGGCTTCCTCCATCTCCCTTTACGGCTGCATGGAAGTGCCGTCGTTTAGTCCCAACCCATCCCTGTTGGAATTGCTATACCCACCTCCAAAACTGCCATTATCAGCCTTTTTGTTTTCTTGCAAATGGTCACTAGACCGGGCCCAGCCTGTGGGGACTTCCATATAAAAACAGCCAGCTTTGGAGTCTGAATGTAGAGAATATGAATGGATTTTCACCACATCCACACAGCCAGTGCTCCAGGCTTCAGAGAGGTGGGAAAAATCAGGAAGGGGAACAAACTGAGGTGGTCCTGGCAGACACACTTTCTCACAAGGATTCGGAGGGGAATGAGCCCGCTTGACAGCTGACCAGAGGCACCCATCTTCCAGGCCACGCTCTCCATTCCATATGTCCAACATAGGGTCAAATGTGAAATCTGCAAAAATGTGTCCCCTGTGGTGGCCCCAGCCTTCTCTTTCTATAAAAAGATGATCACTAGGACCCCTCCAGCTCCAAGAACCTGAAACTCCAAAGTTCTGTGTCCATAAGGACTACTTGGGCCCATTCTGAGAAGGAGAGGACCATCAAAGAAAGGTGCAGTCTTAGGATCTGGTGATGTGGTTTCTCACTGGTGACAGAGACAGAGTTGGCTGTGAAGACTCTATCGATGTTCTGACAAATGCTGCCTTTGGGACTATTGGACACCACAATCTGTTTTTCTTCTTTTAAGGAATAAACCATAGTCTGATCTTTTCCGTTATGACTAGTGACTTAGTGATGCCTGTGTGTGGTTCTCCTGTCTCAGGATTACTCTCTAAAGCAAATCCCAGGTAATTCTGCAGGGGTCTGCCCACGACACACCAAGCCCCCTCACTTAACCCATTCCCTAACAGGACCTTCAGAAGTGTTAGGCAAAATAAGAAAAGAAACTGCAAAGTCAGGAAAACTACAAGAAAGGCCTGGTTTCTCCCAGTGAGTAGGAAAGAAGACAGGCCCAGAGGTCCAGGTTAGGATAGCTGTGTACCGTGCCTCATACCTGTCATCCAATGCTTTGGAGGGCCCAGGTGAGAGAATCTCATGAGCCCAGGAGTTCGAGACCAGTCTACTCAACCTAATGAGACCTCTTCTCTTAAAAAAAATTAAAAGTTAGCTGGACATGGTGCTCTGCACCTGTAATCCTAGCTACCCAGGAGACTGAGACTCCAGGGACCAACAATGTGCTGTGACTTCTGGAAGCCGCCATTTCCTCATTAGTAGAATAAGGGAATTCAGCAAGTGATCCTTTTCTGCCCTGATAGTGATTCTGACATGTGGGTTATAGATCATGAGTGATCCTCTCACACCATGCTTTCTCTCATACTATTTCAGAATTAAAGACACTAGCAGTTAGACACATCCTCTGCTTTTCACTTCCTTGAAATAGAATAATAAATAGCCCTTATTTCTGCAGTGATTCCTCAAGTCATAAAAATTGCATTCTCTTACTTATAATATTTATAGAATTGTAAAATATTTCTTGTGTAGCCTGAGAAAAAATACCATCCTGTTTCCACTTCAAATAGTGGTGTGAGTGGTGTGATATGTGTGTTTTGAGCTGATCCCACCATGCCCACACCCTGGGGCACTTCTGTTAACATAAGTGTGTGGATCACATGATCTCTAGCTACCCCTTTGCTGGGTAGACCCATGAGAAATTCTGGGGGTGCCAAAAAAATGGATACACATTTTAAGCAATGTTATCTATGTATTACTTTTAGTTCGCCATAATCAGAAATGCCTGGACACTGATGTAACCACTTTGAGCACCTCTTCTAATTGCAGAAGTCAAACTTGACTTGTATTCATCTTTTTGCTGCCAGTATATATTGATTATTACAGTTTTTTCCTCTCTTAAAATGTATATACATTTTTTGACATCCTCTGTATAGGACACAGACTCTTTATGCAACTTACTAATCATCTTATTGGGACATCAGGAGTACTATGCGAAATAATCATAATGTTAATAACACCCAGGGCATTAGGTTCCAGGCAATGTGCCAGATACTGGAGAGATTTTTACTTCACTGAAGCCTCACAGCAAATTCCTTAAGATAGCTCTTTCTGTTCCCACTTTTCAGAAAAGGAATCTAAAGTTTAAGCTAATTTTTTATTGCAAAGCAGGGCAGTGTTTGACAGTGTATCTGATTGATTCTATGAGTTTGAAATGTCACCTAGCCAAGTACTGTTGGGATGAATGCAAGCAAAGTCCACAGAGCCATGGGTTCTCTGGGTACCCTCTGCAAGGTCAATGATGTGGAAATTCTGATATGAGAGGTGACCACACAGCCAGTGCTCCAGGTTTCCAACAGGTGGGAAAAAGCAGGAAGGAGAAAGCAAATCAAGGAGGCCTCAGCAGGCACACTTTCTCAGAAGGAGTGAGAGGAGAATGAGCCCCGTCTACAGCCTGTAGTCTCAGCTACTTGGGAGACTGAGGCTGGAGGATCACTTGAGCCCAGAAGTTTGAGACTGTGGTGAGCTGTGACCAGTGCACTCCAGCCTTGGCAAATGAGCAGTAGGCCCAGAAATAACAGAGGCACGATGGACTCCTAATAAGAGATGTGAACTGCCACCCTTGGTCCTCTTAGAATTGCTTGAGCTCAGGAGTTTGAGGCAAGCCTTTGATGAGACCACTAGAGAGAGGCAGCCTGCACCTGCCCAAGCCTAGAACCCTGTAGCTCTCCACGCTGGACAGACTTCAAGCAAATTCCAGCTTGGCAGAGAGCTGCCCTCAGATAACTTTGATTATTTCAAAAATGATGCTTATAAAAACAAACACATTCCACTTATTACATAACCAAGGATGGAAAAATACTATTTTACTGTCAGGTTTATGAGTTGGGAAATATGATAATTGCCTGGTTGTAGAAATACAGTCAGGGAATTTTTTTTATTTGACAAATAAAAAGTGAATATATTTATCCCATACAACATGTTGCTTTGAAACATGTATATATTGTGAAGGGGCTAAATTGAGCTAATTAACATCTACATTGCCTCACATGCTTTTTATTTTTCTTGAGAGGGTAATTTTTTAAATCCCTTTAGGGCAGTGTAGTGACTCACACCTATTGTCCCAGCCACTTGTGAGGCTGAGGCTTGAGGATCGCTTGAGCCCAGGAGTTTGAGACTGCAGTGAGCTATGATCACACCACTTCACCCAAGCCTGGGCAAGAGAGTGAGATTCTGTCCCTAAAAAATAATAATAATCTTTTTAGAAGTCTTGCATGTGTTTCACTGGTACTTCCTGACAATTTTTTCTTTTTTTTTTTTTTCTGAGTCCTGGTCTCAGCTTCTTCTCTTCTCCCAGGAACGTCTAATTCTCAGGTTCATGTCAAACTTGACAGTTATTTCTTAGCAATGAGTTTATGGAGATTTTCCATAGCTGTAGTCTCATTGCGTGTTCAATCAAAATTAGGTGGTTCCCCCCACCCAATAGGTTCTGTCACTTCTTAATCTCAGATTAAGCCATTACCCCCTTGAACCCAGACTAACTAAACAGAATTAAGAGACAAGCCATTTGTTGACAAGCCTTCTTTTTCTAACCTTTGCCTAAAGGGTACACCCAAGAAACACCTTCCCTTTTCTCTGCCACTTTCTGGGTCACGCACTTAAGTGTCCGTCTGTGTTTCTAACAGCAATGGGAAAGAAATGCCAGTTACAAGAAAGCACCTGACAGAGAGACTTGGATTCCAATTCCTGGTAACATTTAGTTCTTGTGAGACCCTGAATGCTTCCTAATGCTTCAGCCTCATTTTCCTTATATACGAAAGGAGGTTGATAGTGTCCATCTCACAGGGTTGTACGTAGTTTCAATGAAAAGGGACTCATGCCAGTATTTGGTCTTCAACTGTGGACAGTTAGCTGCTCCTGAAATAAGCAAAGGACTTAGTTAAGCTGTGGCTTCTTCTTTGAGGCAGCTCTAGGGCCTGCCCCCCAAGTCATTGCTTTCCTGAGGCACCCACACCAACAAGATGGAAACACCCAGAGAAGCCTGGACCTGACCAGGTTTTCTAAGCCTTTCGGTGTCTAATGAATATTGCACTTTATTTCGTTTACTGAAATAAATGAGATCGTTGCTGTCTTCTCAAAAATGGAAGTGCTTCCCACATTTGACTGTCAGATCGTCTCCTCAGATGGCCGGGTGATTTCCCTACTATTTAAGATCAGAGGAAATTATTCTCTCTACCTAAGATGCAGAATCAGGCCAGGCACGGTAACTCATGCCTGCAATCTCAGCACTTTTGGAGGCTAAGGCAGGAGGATTGCTTGAGCTCAGGAGTTTGAGACTAGCCCAGGTAACATAGATGAGACATCATCTCTCCAAAAACTCAAAAAAAGAAAAAAAAATAGCTAGTTGTGGTAGCGCATACCTGCAGTTCCAGCTACTTGGGAGGCTGAGGCGGAAAGATCACCTGATTCCAGAAGGTCACTGAGAGCTATGGTCTTGCCACTGCACTCCATCCTGGGCGACTGAACCAGACCCTGTCTCAAAGCAAACAAACAAAAAATGCAGAGTCAGAAGGAAATGAGAGACTCTAAAGAAACTCAGGACAAAAAGAGGAAGTGACAAGTTCAGAATCTTGGAACTAAAACTAAGTGAGCCTGGACATTCCCATGTCCTCAGTCTCTGCCCTCCCCCCTGTAGCCTTCCTTGATGACCATAAACCATGCACTGAGCATGTGAAGTCACATCTGTGTGGAGATATTTCTGCCCAGGATGGTTTCTAAATGACTGTGCAAATCATTCCAGAGACATCCATGCAATGAGGCTCATTCTCTATGGCATATGCAGCCACAAATGGGCTATATCTCTGTCAAGTTCATCTCAATGTCAGGGCTCTTGTTTCCTCAGTGTCCAGAAATTCAATGTGTGAGACTTGTCTTGTTAGAAATTCAATGTGTGAGACTTGTCATCAGTGCTTTTCCTCGATCATGACACTAATTGTTCCCCATTTACCCATACACATTTGTAGAATACATATGAAAGGAATCCCCAAAAACCTTGGAATTTATTTATAAAAAATTGTGTATTCTTACATGCTTAAACTTCAGTCAACTTCCAAGTACTCTCCATTTCATGCAATACACCTATCGAGATGCTTTTTCCAATGCTCAAAGCAGTTTTTGAATTCATCAATCTTGATGCCTTTTAGTGCTTCTATTGTTTTTTGTTTCACCACTTTCACTGATGTTTGCTGAACACATTAACAGATATACGAATAAATACATGAATATTCCCAGCACGTATCATAACTTACTGGACTGATTTCAGTTTAAAAATTAAACAAGGCATGAAATTTGAATTTAGTGAAACAATTTAGTTTTAGGTCTGTATGCCAGCTAACAACTACCTAGACCATTTAATCATTTGGGGGGATGCCATGGTTTAAAGCCATAACACACTTTCTTAGGAACTGACACCAGTCCCCCAGCCTGGCGTGATACCTTTGCCTCCTGTCTCTGCTCTCCTGGTTAACCTACCTGCATGGTTTCTATCATCATATCTGTCCTCTTAGACCAATGAGATGTTCACCCCCAGTCATGGCTATTCAGTTGTTTCCTATTCTCTCCTCAAACCTCCCACTTCTTTCCTGTGCTCAAAAATTTTTTAAGAATCTGAAATTGAGCACAAATAGGAGATTTTGTGTTGAGAATGAAGTCCTTTAAAAACTATGTCAGTTACTCAGCCTGCGAAGGTAGGAAGAAGAACTTAAAAACTCCAGTGCAAACACATAAAAATCCACATTTGTAGAACACATACTAAGGGGACCCAAAATATCCCGGAATTTATTTATAAAAAATTGTGTATTCTTACATGTTTAAACACCAGTCACCTTCCAAGTACTCTCCATTTGATGCAATACACCTATCAAGACGCTTTTTCCACTGCTCAAAACGGTTTTGAACTCGTCAGTTTTGATGCCTTTTAGTGCTTCTGCTGTTTTTTGTTTCACCACTTCGACATCAGCAAAATGTTTCCCTTTGAGGACATTTTTCATCCAGGGAAACAAACAAAAAATGACTCTCAAGGTGAGATCAGGTGACTAGAGAGAGTGGGGCATAGGGGTCATGCTGGTTTTCATCAAAAACTGCTGAACACTCAGTGTGGTGTGGGCAGGGGCACTTGTAAGTCACCCATCATGAAATGGGCAACTACATTAAAGAATCTAAAAAAAAGAATTCACTGAAGTCAAATATAGCCTCTCACAACGCTAGCTGATACACACCAATGAGTTCCTAGAATACTTACCTAGCAAGGGAACCCAGTACTATAAGAAGCTTGCCTTCTGAGAGATAATTCTGGTTTTTTTTGGGGGGTCCCCCTCGTACATTAAAGAGGGACTTATATTTTTTAATACAAATTATAACTTTTATGAGCCCACCTCTCCAACTCTCTCTCAACAGTCAATTGTCCTAATGAACAAAATAATATTTGATTTGCAAAAATATATCACTTGAACGTGGGTTAGGTGTTGTCTGAGCAAAAGACAAAACTTACTCATTTGTGTTTCCCCCATAGTGCTTAGAAAAGCAAAATTTGTTCAGTAAAGTTTAAGGAAGAAAAAAGGAATCGGAAGGAGGGAAGGCAAGGGAATTGTTTACAGTAGGGCACACTGGTTAACCATTCCATATCAAATTTTTGATTTCCACCCTTGATTTAAAAGCACCTTATTATCTTTCACTACCTTCGAGAAACCAACTGGGCACAGCTTTGGCCCTTGTAATCCAAGTGGTGCCTGTGGAGGACAGGCTGCCTCTTTTCTATGCCTGAGTGTTTGTCTATAGAAAGGCTTCCTGATACCGTATTACCCACAGGTGAAATCCCAACTCCTAACACCACTGCCAGCCTGACCCGGAGCCCCATCTTCTGTGATGCTCCTCCCACCCATTAGAGAAACCTACAGTCTGGCCACACCTGACTTCTTGCCTTTCCCCAAACACTCTGTCAATTTTTATGCCTAGGCCAGCCTTCGTCACGTTGTTCCTGCTGCTCTTTCTTCCCAGAATGTCTTTCACCTCCTTTCAACCAATGCTTTCAAATTGTTTCAGACCCCAAGTGAAATGTCACCTCTTCAGTAACGTCCTTTCTGTCCCAACAGGGAAGTCGCGCTTTCTCCAGGTCATCATGGCTCTAATACATGACCCTATGTTCCTTCTCATAGAGAAATAACATTGGCCATGTACATGTTTCCCTCTGGCACTGTGAGGATAGAAATTTATCTTTATATCTTCACATTTAAGCCTGGGGAATAGGTATTATAATCAATTCCATTATTGATGAGAAAACTGAAGCACAGAGAGTTTAACTTACCCAAGTTTGGTAACCAGTAACTTGTAGAACCTCAATTTGAACACTGGGAATGTGGGCTCAGAGTTCACCCTTTGAACCGTTTTGAAATGTGACTTTTCCATAAAAATTATCACACTGCTTCTTTTGTTACTTTTATTATGGCTTCTATATTGACATAAATTCTGACTCTTAATCAACCTGGTCAATTATTTATGTTAGTATCTGAGTTATACAGTAAATAAATTCCATTTTTAACTATTATGCTAGAATATATGCTAGTTAAAATCACCTCCATAAATCTCAAGTGTGGTCCCAGGTGCAATGAAAGGTAATGAGGGTGGTCTTTTCAGTTCATGGGAGATTATTATTTTTATTTAAATTTCTTGTTCCTGCATCTTGTTTCTTCAACTTAGATATTCTGCTACCCCAAACTTAGACTGCTTCTTATACTGTAAAGGTCCCCCAAAGGACACGGAGTTGCTGTGTTCACAGTAGGTACCAGAACTTTTGCTGACTAAATTAACACATGAATATAGCTTCTTCCTTATTGTTAACTGCCAACAATTTCTTGAGAAGGCAGGCTGGGCTCTGTGGCTCATGCCTGTAATCCCAGCACTTGGGAAGGCTGAGGCAGGAGGATCACTTGAGGTCAGGAGTTCGAGAATGCAGCATCAAGTTGAATATTTAGGAGCTGACTGGACTTTGCTCATTGGGGTCCTAGCTTTCAAAGAATTGGAAGTTAGTTGAGATGGCAGAGATGGGAGTGTTACTTGGCCAGGAACCTGATCTTCAAATTGCAAGCCCTCCAGTCAGGCATCTGTAGTCTTCATCTTGGTTACCTTTTGAATACACAAAGTTCCATGGACTTGTTCCTGGTCAGCCTGTTCTGAGTACTGTCTCCAAGCCAGTCACTCTGCTAAGTATTTTATAGACATTATCTCATTACATTCCCATGATAACTCGCTGAGGTAGGACGTTTATTACACTTTTAAAAAAGGGAAAGAAACCAATGCTTTAAAAGTTTAAATCATTTAAACAAAGCCAAATACCTAGATAAGTGACAGAGCTGGAATTTAAAGCAAGGACCATCTGGGACCAGGGTCAAGGCTTTATCCCCCATTTAAAATAAACTTTTCTTGCAAGTGTCATATTGCCTAGCTACTAGCTAACATATTTGGACTCTGATTCTTGCATGGAGTGTTTCTGTCTCCATGTCTTTGGTTTTCTGTCCTCCATTCAGCCCCTCCTTACTCCCTCTTTTTAAAATAAAGACTAAAAATGTTCACAGGCAGTTTCATATGTCTTGGGATGGGGGTAAATATAAGGACTCTTACTCTCTGGATTTTGTTTGCAAGCCAAGAAACAGGAGCTCCAAAGATCAGAGTCAGGATGCCAGTACAAGATGCCAGTTTAGAAGCAGCATTATGTTTCTTGATTCTGAACTGGCACTCTCTGCTCACTTCCCTGGTTCCATGATCCTGAACAGTTTGAGGCTGCTTCTCCTGAAATACGTTTTCTTTTTCTTTCTTTCTTTTCTTTCTTTCTTTCTTTCTTTCTTTCTTTCTTTCTTTCTTTCTTTCTCTTTCTTTTTCTTACTTTCTTTCTTTCTTTCTTTCTTTTCTTTCTTCTCTTCTCTCTCTCTCTCTCTCTCTCTCTCTCTCTCTCTCTCTCTCTCTCTCTCTCTCTCTCTCTCCTTCTTTCTTTCTTTCTTACTTATAGCATCTTAACTCCAGTCTTTGGAGCGCTTGTTTTGGACTTTCCAAATGAAATCCAGAGTGTAGTATTCTTTATTTTCTATTCCTGTGTCAAGACGAGGCCCTCAGTCACTATAATGGGTCCCTTGCAAATCTTTAATCAAATGTGATAGTCTCTCTGCCAGTTCCAAGCCTCCCCAGTGACAATTTCCTCTTTGATCTCAAGCTCCACCAAGGACTCTTCATTCTCATTTTCCACTTCTGGAAATTTCCCCGCGCTCTTTTCTGAATGACCTGGAGACCTCCTCAGATGCATTAACTATGTCATTGCTTCCCTTTGGTCTTCAATTAGACTATCAGTCTTGCTACACTGTGATGACATGGTGTCCATCGGCTCTGTGCATCATGCAGTGGTTGAAGTCAACACAGACGTCATCCAAACCAATATTATTTGGGGTCAGGCAACAGTGAAATTACCTTAGAGGAGTGTTGCAGAAAAAAAAAAAACTTGCACTGCATTCATTTCTTCAGCAGGGGCTTGTAGGGTCAACCAAGCAGAAAGAAATGTCAAGATGCATTTAGCCTCATTAGTTTCAGTAGGACTGGCTCTCTCCAATCCATCAGGGTTGAGCTACATTAGTGAAACTCAACTATTTCCAAATCTCATTTACATAATGGATGAGATGTGAAATGAGCCCAATGCGAGGGGAGCACCCGGAGGCACTAAAGTTTATCACAATATGTAAGAGTTTTTTTAGATCATTGCATTAAATTTCCACTAACAAGATAACAAATTAATTGTCTGTATTACTGTACTAACCCAAAGTCTATTGAGTGCAGAGTCTCAGCCGAGGAAAGCAGCTGGGTTTCCAAGGACTGTGATTGCTGAGAGATGCTCAGGGGAGGTTGAGGAATATTGCCTTGGCTTTCTTCTGGCCCTTTAAGAAATCCCAGGCACCTCTGTAATCTGATGGTGGACTTTGGCTTTATTAGTGAGGTAAGCGAGGATGAGTAAATCAACTGTATCAGACAAGCCTCAGGACATCTAGAAATTGATCATTCTGCCGAAATAAGCACTCTGTGTTTATTAGCTGGGAGTTCATCACTATCACTTCTCCTCATCCAATTCCTAAGAGATTTCAAAGCCATCATCATGGTATTAGCTCGTCTGACTGAACTACTAGAGATAAAGATTAGGAGATCTCTCTAATGATGGGTCTGAGTCTCTGTGATTTTTTTTTATCCTTTTCTATTGCAAAGAGAGGAGCTTTCCTAGCACACGTCCTATGCCTGCATGTGCATGCCTGCACACAATCACAATGTGTTTGTATTGTATACAATGAATTCAAATAAATCATGAAATAGAGTAGGTGGCCTGAAGAAAGGACACCAATAAAGCTCTTAGAACAATGCAACTTTAATGCATACATAAAGACAGGACTACTTCACAAGGGGAATATATGCTGAAGTGATTTCTCTAACCAGGTACAGGGTGATATTTCACTGAGAAGAATAATGAGGTTCCATAATCATACTGATAATCCCAACAGCCACACATAGTCAGACTTATATGGATACATCCGTGAGAGAAGAGTCCATATTAGACTGATCTTTCACAAACCAGCAAATGCACATTTATCTATTTATACACATATTTATGTACACACATGCACTAAGCTCCTGGTATCAAGCTTTTTTCTCAATGTGGCTTCTAAATAAGCAGTAATCAAAATGCAAATAAGGTGACCCAGTTAGCATTGAGATCTGTATTACCATGCAGATGTGCTCTGTGACTATGTACTCTAGAGGTAGAAAGGAAAGCACTACAAAAGATGCTTATGTTAACTGGCATTGATTACTAAGCCCCTCACATTAGACAATCTAGGGAAGAATCTTCCAGAGACAATGGTCCTACAGCTTATATCACATCTGCCACTTGGGGCTTGGGCTGGTTTTTAGCCACCCTGTGAGTGCAGAATAATAAGTATGTGTGAGGAGAGCAGGAAGACTGTTTCTTTGAAGTTTCAGAATACAACCCCTGGTCACTAGCCAGTATGCTGCCCTGAGATGATCCAAGGACATGATCAGTGTCAGAATCACAGCTCTGCCTCCCTTGGCATGTGACACTGGACACAGCAGGTCATTTCACCTTTCTGGAGCTCAGATACCCCAGAAAAACTGGACTAATTTTCTTTCAACTCTAAACTACCTTGATCACTTTCCTTAAGCTCCTATGTGTTCAGCAATAGCCCATCACATGCTCTATATTATAGTGGCAAATTTGTAATCTACCTAATTGCTAAGGATGTGATGTTCATACTTGGTGCCTTCCACTACTAAATTAGTTTTAATTACAGGTATACGTTATTTTTTTCCTTGTTAATACCTTTTGCAAATCTCTTTGCTATATTCCAGAAAATAGATACTATTGTCTCTGCATGTTTTTAAGCATGAGTGCAATTATATAAGCATTGTGCTTGTTTTGGTCTATCTACCCTTTGTCTGTGTGTGTGTGTGTGTGTGTGTGTGTGTGTGTGTGTAGGAACCAATTTAGGCAGGTATCTATGAGGCTTAAGCTAGTTACAAAATTTGCTCTGTGTGGTATTTGCTTCATCACCCCCCAAGAATAGGATCTGATGATGCAGAAAAATTAAAAATCTCTAATTTGGGATGTCTCCTTTTTGCAATTTTGATGTATAATACATCTCCATTCTGTATGATAGCACTGGGCACTTCTAGAAAACATCTTCAGCAGAATAACCTTTCCACTCTAGGAACAGGAGAGGTTGGCTTCTGTGTCATTCATGTTTACTGCATAGAATAAAGTACTCTTTCATGTAAATGCCTGTGAGGTTCCAATGAGCAATATTATATCTTCCCACCCCATTCCTGCACATCTGAATAAAGAGAGGCAAGAACTAGTCAGATTGTTTAGCAGTTTCTTTGACTCTAGAAAGATTAGCAACAGAATGGTGAGCTAGAATAGATTCTGACCAGGAGGAACCAAAGCAGAATGGATCTCAAGTCTTTTCCAAGTTCTTCCAGTGCATGTGGGAAGACCTGGCAGTAGCCCAATGTCTCACAATTTCAATCTTTTTACTTCCATATTAACAAATTATTTGACCAAAAGGAGGCCCAACTTTACCTGTACGATTACCACTTGAATACCTAACCCTGAATTGTACACCACATCTTTAAAATAAAAAAATTATTTTTCTGAGACAATTTATTAACTATAAATATTCACTGAATAGTTTCTTTGTGTCAGGCTTATGCTAGAAAGATACAAGAAAAGAACATAAAGTCTCTGTTTCCTAAGGAATTGAAGTCTTATAAAGGATGTAATAACTTGAGCATATATATGAAATAAGTTTAAAATGAGACTTTCTTCATATGTAGTGTCATATGAAGAAATAATGGCTAACACAATTGAGTGCTTACTATAACTAGACATCATTGGGTTTACATATATTGGTTTTCTCTTGCTGCTATAACAAATTTCCTCAAACTGTGTGACTTGAACAACACAAATGCATTCTCTTACACTATTGGAGGTCAGAAGTCTGAAATTGGTCTCACTGACCTTAAACCAAGCTACAACAGAACTACATTTCTTTCTGGAAACTGCAGAGTAGAACTCATGTCCTTGTTCTCCAGCTTCTAGGGGCCATCTACAGGTCTTGCCTCATGGCCTTCTACCTCCAACTTCAGAGCCAGCCACCCAGTATCTCTTTGTTTCCATCATCATCCTCTCTCTTTCTCGCTGACTCTTTTCTGCCTTCTTCCTCCACTTTATGGGACACTTGTGATTGCCTTGTGACCATCTGGATACATCAGGACACTCACCCTGCCCTAAAGTCAGCCAATTAGTGACATCAATTCCATCTGCAACCTTCATTCTTCTTTTTTGTGTAACATATTCACAGGTTCTAGAACTAAGATGTGGACTGCTTGGAACCTGTAAGGGCCAGCACTGTGCAGCCCCAGGAATGTGAATCCTTTCTAACCTACTCGGGAAGAGTATAAAAAAATCCCTGTCCTAAAAGTTGGGTAGAACTCTAAAACTGGAAGCTGGGAAGTGACCAGAGCACAAACAGAAATAACAGGTCTTCCTTCTGGATGAGTTATGAAAAGAAGCTAAGATATGGACTGCTTGGGATTTGTAAGGGCTGAGCATGCTTGGAGGGGGTTCCTTATTGTCTATTCACCACGATACATAAATTTCTTTAATCCTCACAACAAACTCCTAGATAAGGAAACAGAGGCATGGGAAGTTAATACAACTTGCTCAAATAACATAACTAGTTAGGCAGGTAGTCTTACTCCAGAAAATAAATTATTCCCTTAGTCACTATATTCCATAGTATAAAATATAGTATATTCTATACTGTCCTGTAAAAGGAGGAACATGTGGGCTGAAATGGCTACGATAGCTTCCTGCAAGACAAGTGTGTGTTCTGTTTGTCAATCCATCTATTCACCTATTCATCCATCCAACCAACATTTTTAAGTGCCTAGTATCTACCAAGCTAAAGCCAGGGAATCAGAATAAAGTGAGACATGATTCCTAACTTCTAGAATTTTGCAGTTGCCTAGAAGAATTGGCAGAGAAATGAACAAATACGTATGAGACAAGTGTTGAGTACTGTTGCAGAAGTGTTTTTAGGATGGAACGGAGGCACTAACTCTACCTGACAAGGAGACGTGGGTTTAATTTTTCCTGCTGTCTTTTCAGACATATCTCAGTAGTGTCTTTTTGCAACTCATCCAGAATACCCTTCTCTCAGCTGCACAAGGAAGACCTGTTATTTCTGCTTTTGCTCTGGTCACTTCTCAGCTTCCAGTTTGAGAGTTCTATCCAACTTTTAGGACGGGGATTTTTATACCTGTGGTTGTCTTCCTGAGTGAATGGGTGGCCATGTTTAGAAAAGATGCACATTCCTGGGGCCTGAACAGTGCTGGGCCCTTACAGGTTCTGTGTGAATGTTGAATGAATAAATGGATGAGTCAGAGGTCACCTCAGATCCCACTGAGACCTCATCATCCTCTTAGTTTGTGGTAGAGTCATTAGGCTTCCTCTCTTGTTTGGTTTACCAGTTTTGTGGGTGTTTCTGTCTTATCCCACTCTCTGCTTCTAAACCATCTCTGTGAAAATGGAGACCCCAGCTTTCTAGTTTGGCTAGTCAGTTCTCAAATAATTGTGAGTTGGTTCTAGGGCTAACTCAATAGTATTCTGCTTTAAAGTGACCTTGGCTGAATTTCTCTTAAGGTCCTAGAGTGAAGTAAAACTCAGCTGACACACACAAAATATGCAAGTGCCACCACCTCTGAATGAGCAAGTTGTTTGCTGTCTTTGGGCACCTAGCTTGACGAGAAAGTGGGACTGAAATTCGTCTCTTTTTTCTATCCCCAAGCCACGAGTCTCAGAGATACTCATGCACACAGTAAATCAGGTCTTTTCCTAATTTGCCCAAAGCTTCCCTCTCTTTGCTAATCTCTGAGTCTGTGGGTCTGAATTCATCCTAAAGTCTGCTTTCTTCTAATTCCCCTAAAGGTGCCACATAAGTAGAAGCAGAGGCTCTGCCTGTTGATGATTAAAAAGCACTTTTGGATTCAGGAAAAAGTAACAGCTATCCTTATGCTATGCAAAGAATATTGCAATATAACCTGTAAAAAACAGGGACTTCAACTGTTTTGACCAGTGCCATATCCCTGGCATAGTAGATGTTCAGTAAATATGTGTTGAATTAGTGAATAAGGCAATGCAACAAAAACAAAAAATTTTATTGACTTTGGCACAGAAGAATATTATTTCTCAAATCCTAAGGGTATCTATTACTTGATAGAAGAAATGGGAGAATCTGAACAGAAAACCATTACACTAGCAAGGGAATGACTACAAAATCTTTGAGAGCAGTTTTCTCTTGTGAAAAATATATCATTTCCTGCCTTACCCAAAAGTTAATGTGTTATGGGGAAAGGAAAGAACATTGAATTGAGTCAAGAAAAGCAGATTTTAGCATCATTTGTGGGCAAATCACTTGGTCCTCAGTGCCTGTATTTCCTCATTTACGAATTAGGGGTTTTACCATCTGCCTCATAACATCCTCAGGGATGTTGCAAGGGCCAAATAGCAAAATGCACGTTAAAGCTCTTTGTAAGATTAAAAACCACTATCTGCTCAGCATAGCATAATGCCCAGTCTATGCCCAAACCTGCATTCTGCAGTGTAAAGGGAGCTGGGGACATGACTAAAGGGACCACTCGTCCCAGTGGTGTCAGCCTCTTTCACCATGCCAGCCTAGACTTTGTCACCAGGAAATATCTGCATTTGCAAATCTTAAAATTAGAACATTAATTAAGCTCTTCAGCAAGCCTGTATTAATCACATACTATCTGCCAGATAGACTGCTTTGCAGCGGATGTTGCAAAATCAATTGCATATGATCCCTTTGCAATGATGCCACCAGCTCGTTCATTTTAAAGAAACTGCAGTGAAGACCCAACCAGGAGTCAGAGATTCTAGATCTTACCACTTCTTACCAGCTGTGTGATTTTAGAAAATTCCTACGACCTCTCTGAATCTTCATTTTCTCATCTAGAAACAGGGAGTAAACAGCAGTCATCCCACAAAGGTTTTTTGTTTGTTTGTGTGCTTTTTTCCCTTAGAGAAAGTAATATAAAATAGATAACTAGCTTTATAAGCCATAAAACAACGTACACATTTCTCTAAGGTAAGGCTGGTTTTTATTATCCAAGGTCACAAAGCTCATTAAAGAGATCCTGGGAAAGTCGGCTGCCATAGACCCTGCTTTTCCTCCATGACCTACGTGACCTTGAGCAACCTGGGGAAGAGGTAATTGAGCAGCGACTCCTACTTCGGAAGAAACAGAATCGAAATATTGAAGCTATTGACTCACCCTTAAGGCAGTAAACAGTGCTTTGGTCTCTGACCTTTTCGCATCCTGGGGCAGTCAATAACCCAGCCACTAGATGCAGCGCCTGCCACTGATTTTGATTTGGGAGTAGTTTAACCTTGAACTGAGCTCCAAGTAACCAAGGCAACAGGAAGTCAGCTCCTGCATGGAAGGAGCAGGAATCCATAAATCAAGTCCCTAATGCAAACACGGTGTGCAGGTAGAGGTTTGAGGGGATAAGTGGTCTATGAGAAATTACTTTGAAAAGGAGTGACGCTTCCTACGTGGGCCACAGGCCAGTTTTAAAGACTTTAAAATATATATATCAATAGAGGTCAACAGGTTATAACGGAATGTTTTCCTATATAGGTTTAATTTTTTTTTTTATTTCCTCCTGGCTCTGTCTTTTAATTATGAACAGATGTTGGATCCACAAAATTATTAGCATTGTGATTTTCCTCTTTAAACAAACATCCTGGCCTCCAAATACACAATCCTCAGTGCAATTTGTCTTGTGTTGGGGTTGAGGGATGCTCTGAGCACATTTACCAAGAGTGCTTCCTCTGAAGCCTGCTTTCTAAGTGTGAGACAGTGGTCCCTTCCCATAACAAAGCCCTCCTGGCATGACAGATTGTCCCAATGTAAGCTGTGGTGTCACATCAGTGGTCTGGTCAGTATGAGGCTACATCTGGGTTTCTTTATGATAAGCTTCCAGTCTCAAAAATCCCTCTCCCATGGAGAGAGAAAAGCTATGTGCATTCTGGGAAGAAACTTTCCAAATGCTTGTTTACCAGGGAGCATCAGATGCCACCGGTGGGGACCTGCCTACCAGTGCCCTCTCCCAAGGAGTAGTCTCCCATCTTGGTCTCCTGAGACCTCTGCCCTCAGGCAGATTTGGTGGTTATTAAGTGCTCTTAGATTAGTAGCCTTTGTTTAAAGTTTATTTAATATTTTTGCCTGTGCTATTTCTGGGATTGTTTTCGGTATCCTTTCAACCCCAACAAAATGACTGAGAAGAAAAGTCAAGGTTTTTCTTTTTCTTTTTCCAATCTGTTCCTAAGTTCACTGGGTGGCAACTAGCAAGCAATACTATAATCTAGAAAATTCTAAATTATCTAGGGATTTCAAGAGAACTCATAGTGACAATCTGAACTGCAGTATTTAAGTATCTCTGTATTACTTTGAGCATATTCTGTAACATAAACACTTGAGTAGCAAATTGTACCCACTAGAGGTCTGATGAATTAATGTGGACTGAGACTAATTTAGACTGTGAACATCTGCATAAAAATGGGTACAATGAATCTGTTTGTTCACAAGTGAGAGTTAAATATCCAACTATTAATCCTGTGTGGGTCTTCATTTCCTGAACACATCATAAACTGAGCAAAGAATTACCTGCCCAACCTGTGCACACAGGAACAAAGATGGCATGTCAGTGAGCTTCTCCAAGGTGCTGTTATCTGATAGAACTCTAACGGCTTGGAATTTCAGAGGTGCTCAGTGGAAAGCACTCTTCCATCCATGTACTGGGAATAGTGTGGCAAGGCAGAGTACCAAACGGGACATTTTCATCAGACTCACGCCTGCCCTCACCATAATCAGACTTTTTAGCAGCCAGTTGGGAAGGCATATAAGTCGTTTACCCTAATGCCCATGCTCTGATAGGCTTCTGCATTTTTCCCAGGTTGTGTTTATTTTCTCAATGGAAAAAAAGGTTTAATACAGTTTGAGGCTTTAAAAGTATTAGCAATAAAAAAGGCTGAGAAGCAAAAGTAAACACCCTCTCTTCCTTTTTAGTCTCTGAGTTCTTCTTTGGAATAACCACTCATAACTGTTTGGATGTATCTCCTTGCAGATAATTTGCGGTAATTTTTGAATACAGCATATGTCTGTGCCTAGACTATCACAAGCACACCTGCATATTTTACAAACAGGGCACACTATACATGTTTGCAACACTTCCTGGCTTCTCAATGGTTATGCCTTGCCATCTGTCTGTCACCTTCAAAATGCTATGAAACATAAGATCCAAAAAGCACAAACGATATTGTCTCAGCCAGGAGTTTCAGAGACCAGACTGGAGAGTGGGAGGAAAGCAGGGGAAGGCACATGTCAGCATGACTTTCTGCCCTCAGTGGTTGTGGGTGCCTTATCCAGGTAGGACACTAAGCCCCTCTGCGTCCTCAGCATGAAACATGCCGCCAACAGATTGGAGTCGTGGACAGGTGTTAGGATACGGCCAGGTGGACCAACATGATCCCCAGGTTGGGTGTCTGGCTACCTGGAAATATTCAAGCCTGACATTAAGAGCTGTATGGGTCTATTCCATTCTTAAACTCTTAGAAATGTGTGCTCCTTATCTGTAAAACTGAGAAAATAGAGATGTCCTTGCTTGATGCTTTGCAAGGTTGCCATGAACCTAAGAGAAGCTGTATCTGGCAGTGAGATACAGTTACTCTGGGAGGGGCCTATGTCACTCAGGTTGGTTAGGATAGGAAAAAAGGGTAAAAAACAATGTGATCAAGTGCCATTTGTTGTTGCTGCTGTCAGTGGCATGTAGCCTGCAGGTGAAGAAACTCAGAAGAGATAACCATTTGGCATGGATTCAGATACCCTCAGCCTCAGGACTTCATTTTAGAAGAGTCACATTTTGTAGTTGACAATGCAGAAGGTACCCAGAAATCCTTGGTCCTGCCTGGGAAGTGAACTGAGTCTTTGCTTGCCAGTCATGGTGGGTTCTGAGGGAGCAGCGTGTTCTTATAATGATAGTAGCAATAATAGGAACAATAATAATGGCAGACACTTATGGCGTGGACTATGTGCTGAATACTGTTCTAAGCACTTCACATCGAGTGACTTGGAGGCTCACAACAACCCCTACAAGGTCATCCTGTCACCATCTCATTTTTACAGTTGACGAAGTCTCAGGCCTACAGAGGTTAAGTCACTTGCTCTCAATCACATAGCTGGAAAGAAGCAGGACCTGGATTCAAGCTCTTACAGTTTGTTATACAGTAAATCTTCAGGCTTCCACAGAGGCACCTCCCAAGAGTCCACCCAGGCTTCTCAGCATCCTAATGACATGACTTATCAACTTTGTCATGACCAGGCACTCCAAGGCCCCCACGTCAGCTCTCCATAGCCTCGAGACTGTCACTGCACACCAATTCCCACAATGCATCTTCCGCCTCCAGCAGCCTGGCCTTTTGTCTGGGTCACGTTCCTTGCCCACCCATGACTTGGCCTCTGCTCATCTCAGCATCCAGAATGCTTTCCCCACATCCCTGAGGCTCCAGCATGAACGCTGCAAATCCTCTCCTCACTTCCTCCCACACTGATCTCTACATCCTTAGAATGCTCCAAGCACTGAGGATGAATAGCCCTCAACCCTCAAGTCTGCACTTGCGTGCTGCTCAGTTCTTCCTTCTCCTTGGTCTTGTTTCCTGAGCTGGAGGAGACGAGAAGTCTCCCAAGGGCATGAACCACTTATCCTCCCTGAACTCCCTTCATGCTACACACAGAGCAGCCTCTGTAAACATGGCCAAAAGGATGCCTGGTAGATTCTTCCGCTTCATCAGGCCTATGCCTCAGCCCCCACTTCCAGACAGTCAGCCCCGAACGTCCTCATTTCTAATCTCAGCCACAAAACTAAAACCAATCATGGCTATTCTATTTTTTTTCCTTTAAACATTTTAAAATTTCATTATTTTTGTACCAGAAGGAGGTTGAGTTATTTGAACATTTTTTTCAGATTACTTCCAGGTTTTATGTTGTCTGTCTTCCTGTTCCTTTAAAATAACTGATTACTTTGGGCTTATTATTGTTATTTTAGGAATTCCAAGTCCCCACTTAAAAGTGGACCAGACCACAGCGCATAGCAAAAACGAGGGCTCAGCATCTGCCATGATGACCAGAAAGAAGCCAACTGCAGTTGACAGTGCTTCCATCCCGCCGGCCCCAGTGTTATCTCTCCTCGCTGCATCCGCAGCTACGTCAGACACAGGTGAGCACCTTTCAGAGGCTTTGGGTTCTCCCCAAGGAAGATGAGTGTGGAGGAGGCCCCCTGGGAATGCTCTGGTGACTACAGGTAAGAGTTCCCTGGGTAGTCAGACTCCCATAGGCACTGAACATGGGAACTGTTTTGGAACCAGCTTTCTTAAGTGGGAAGAAGTCTAAGAAAGGAAAACGATCACCTGGGAACCTGGAGGGAGGGGTACTCTGAAAAACTTTCCAGTCTCTTCTAATACTGATCCACTGAGTAACAACTGAATGGTAACAACATTAATTACTCTTTATCAAGCCTTAGTCATTGTTGATCTTTGCATCAAGGCTTCATATATGTTATCTCATGTAACTCATAAAATAACTCTGTGGAATGGGCACTTGTTTTCTTATTTTCAAGAGGAAGCCAAGAATAAAGAACTGGCCCCAGGAACTCATGCATAGTCAGGATACCAAAGCCTGTGCCCTCAACCTGTACATGTCCCTGCCTCCCTTGGCCATTGGAATGAGAAGACAACAATCTCTTTCCCTAATGCATTGATGTCTTCTACCCTATGACTTCATGGATCCCTCAGTATTCCCCAGAGTCCTCGCCAGCAATGAATAAAACCTAAACTCCTCATTCAGATATCCTGAGTTCTCCTCAGCCTGGTCCTCTCCACATCTGCCCTCTTCTGCTCCCTAAGTTTCCGCCCACTAGCCTCTATGCCAAGCGCTCTTTGCAAAGCTCATTCGTGATGCCAGGAAGGTGGACCTTGGATTCAGCTTGACACTTGAGCTTGGGGATGGCCTTAGTCAAGTCCTATTCACATCTTGCAAATCTTTAAGGCCCTGGCGGCCATAGCGCTTCAAACACCCATGGTATCCAGTATCCCTACTACACCTTACCCACCATCTTATAGACTACACTTTAAAATGTCTTCTATTTAACTTCCTCTCCACTGTGACAAAATTGAACATCCCTCAGAGACAGAGTCAAAGCCTGAGAATCTTACTATGGCCATGGCATGCAGGGATGATACGTTCCATAGACATTTGTTGAGTGAGTATATTGGTAAATGTAGCAAGCATATTATAGTATTTAGGAATGCCTGTCATGATTAGAAATCCAAGAAGAGATGTGTCATTGATATTCACTCTAAATTAATTTTCTAATTTAGAAGTTTGCTTTAAGCAGAGAACTCAACTTGTTTGCGTAACTACCGCCTTCACAGCAATCACTGGTAATTAAAAAAATGAGTTTGGTTGAAATAACAGAAAACATACCTGAGTCCAGCAAGATATGAGTGGGTGTTTCATGATAAAAGATGTATGGTTAAGGGAGTGTAGGGAATACCCTTGCATTATACCTACTTCCTTCCTGCAGGGCCCTAAAGCCTTATATTGACCACTGTGTATTGTGTGTTCCCAAGAAGGAGACAGTTGCTCCATCTTGTCTGACTACACAGTTCATTTTTCTGGGACTAGTTCCTTTTCTTAGCTTTATTATAAAGATCTGGAGTTCAAGTCAAGATGGGGTACATAAGTAGTCTATGTGAAGGTGACGTTTGGGCCTCCAGCTGGTCCTCACTTCCCCTGGTTTAGGATCAGGTACCCCTAGTGGTGTTATATTCCCCCCCCACACACACACATCTTGGCAGTATGCTACTGCTGATCCTACTCTTGTAATATTGTGATAAATCTTCAGGACCCACTTATGAGTGAGAACATGTGGTATTCAGTTCTTTGTTTTTGTGATAGATCACTGAGTATGATGGACTCTAAATCCATCCAATTTGCTATGAAGTCCATAATTTTGTCCTTCTCTATGGCTGCTTATGCTCCATTGTGTATATGTACCATATTTTCTTCATCCCTGGTCCATTTTCAATAGGCAGCAGGGTTGGTTCCATGTTTTTGCTATTGTGAAGAGTGCTGCAATAATCATGTGTGGACAGGTATCTTTTTTGTAGTATGATTTGTGCTCCTCTGGGTATGTTCCCAGAAGGGGGATTGCTGGGTCATATGGAAGGCCAATTTCTAGCTCTTTTAAGAATCACCGCACTGTTTTCCACAGAGGTTGAACTAATTTGCACTCCCACCAAACTTTGGTAAAATTTCAGGGTACAAGATCAATGTGGAACTAGTTCTTAATACCTCTTGGAAATGGTGTTTTCCTCAGCCATTTGGAAAATCTTACTCAGAAGGGATGGGGTTATTTTTGCAGATAAAACCATGAACCTTCACTTGATGTGAAATGAAAAGTTTTTGGCAGAAATGCCAGATAAATGCTGCCAGCTCAGAGTACAAGAAATCAAAGGAGGGGAAGTCACAGAGGGATACAGAAGAAGCTAGCCCTGAGACTTGATCAAGCAGGCAACACCCTTTGTGAGAGGGCATCCAGGCAGAGGAAGCGGGATAGGCAGAGTCCTGGAATTGGGACCCGTTGTACACCTGGAATTCAAGGATGACATCGCTTGGCTGGAGCAAAAGATGTGGACCCTGGTCTGTACCACCCATCCCGATAACAGCTTATTTGACCCTGTCGATTAAACACTGGAGGCCTCCTCCCTTGATGGATTCAGAAATTAGCTTGTGTGTTTCCGCCTTCACTTGCCAAGCACAGATATTTCCCAGGGGCAAAAGACAGGTGGTTCCCATCTTCCTCTTTCCTTTCAGTGTGAGAAAACCCATTCTTGGGATCATGTGATTACATGGACTTGTTTTCTCTAATGTCTCCAGTAAATAATTTACAAATATGTCAAACAGGCAATAGAAACAGGTGGGTGTTAAACTTTTAAACCTGCCTCTCTGGTAATAAGAGCTGAGCCAAAACTCTGCTGTTTCAGGATGCAGGAATGGGCTGTTTATTCTTGGCAGGACTAAAATGAGACCCTTGTGAGAATTTCTCAGATTTGTTCCGTTTCCGGGTCTTAGGTTGTCGAACAGAACTTTCAGGGAGAAAGGCCAGATATCTCCTCCAGTTGCTGGAAGCTGGACCTTCCTGAGATTTCATTCCCCATAGATAAATGGCTTCCCACGAACCTGAGAGAGTTAGAGACACACAAGCTGGGCTCGTGGCCAATGCTCTGTTTCACACGTGGAGACACAGACGCCTCTTGAGATTCAGAGATTTTTCTGAGGTCATACGATTGGCTTAGGACCTACATTTTTTAATTTACTGCCTGATTTCCAGTGGAATCCCACTTCTGACATAGGCCCATGAGCAAAGGCAGATATCTGTCTCCTCAACGATGAGCTACTTCTTTTGGAGAATAGTGAATCTCCTAATTTGATGAGATGGATAGCTTTCACCAAAGCCAAGCACACTGTAGGCTGTTAATAGTTTCTGGGTTTGATTTCATGTACTTGGGTGCCAGTGCAATAGTAATATATATTTCTGATTAGATAAACCACTTGATTTTTGTTTTCTTTGCAATACCTTTTCTTCATCTTTCACCATAAGCAAGGTAGAATTACTTCTAGCTTTAGGCAGAGAACAACATGTTTTCTACTAGGTTATCCTTTCTATAGAGGGGGTTTTCGAAACCCGGACCACTGCTGAGGGAAAAAAGAGTTAAACTAAGCAGCATATATATAGAGCAAAATTAATTTAAGTAATCACATATTGCGATAAGAAGACACTGAAATCAATTATTTCGAAATTTTATTTAAAAATAATGACTGCAAAAGTGCCTAGCACAGTTCCTTACACATAGTACATGCTCAATAATATTTACTGAGTGAAATGAAGGGTTGAGAGGCCGTGTGATTTTAGTCACACTCAATCTCAGAACTGCTTGGCAATCCAATGGAAAACATTGGACAGACACTGTGTAGGCTGTTGGTAAATACCAGCAAACAGTTCATTAGCCTGTACTTCTAACAGTACTTTTTCAATCAGGTGACCTTTGTTAAAAGTTTTTTTAAAGGGGACATTCCTACCTTATTTTATAAATATTGCAATAGGGGAGAAATGAACATGGGTCAAAGGTTTAAAAATATGTCTTTTCTCATGGGTATGTATGTGCACACACGCATGCATGCACATGTGTCTAAAAAATGGCCCCCCAGTTTTCCTGTGTAAGGCTATTTTTGTAGGTTCTCAGGGTCTGAGAGGCATGTTTATTATGAAGCTATTGATTTGGAGAAGGAGCCAGTTTAGGAGACGCAGGAGAGAGTGGTTGGCTAAGAACGTATCTGTTTGCAAGTGACTTGGGGTGGGGGCAGTGGTAGAAGCCACCCATGGTGCTCAAGCAGGTCAGCCTTGGTGATCCAACTGCTCAATAGCCATTGATCTGCGGCAGTCCCCTGGCGCAGCAAAGGAGGTCTGATCAAGGGAACACTGCATCATTACTGTGAGTAATTAAGGCTAATGCAGTAAAAATTTCAATAAAGTTTGCTCAAAGTGATGCATAATTTGAAAAAACTGCTATTACACTAGCCCAATGATGATTTAATAATCATACCGGATAATCCATACCTGGACGAGTCAGGCTAATTTTTCTGATCTTCTGCATATTGAACTAACTTCTCAGGGAGGTCATGCCGTGGATAGAGAATTCATGATTTCACTACTGAAATGTGTTTTTTTCTCCTCCATAATATTTAAGATGAGTCTATTTTAATAACCAATTATAAATGATGGTAAGAACTCGGTAAAACATCAAGAAAATAAAATCTTTATGATTTTGCACCTGAAAGTCTAAACTCGGTGGAAGAAAGAGCAAGTACAGCCTTCTTGTTTTCTCTCATTTTCCCTCTTTCTCTTTCCCCCTCCTTCCCTCTCTCTTCCTCCCCTCCCCATCTCCCTCTCCTCTCTCTCTCTCCTCTCTCTTTCTCTCCTCTTTCACTCACACACAAACAAATATTCTCTCATCTTAAGTCCAGGGAGGGAAAAAACAGCACAAGTATCAGGAATGCTATCATCAATTCTCAACTGTTCAAGGTGTAGCTCAGTGAGAGATAACAGGAGGAAGTGAACACAGTTTTCAGCTTCTATCTGTTTTGTATCAAGGCTAATCCATTATTCTCTCAAACTATGTGATCTACTTTATTTAAGACTACCAAAATCCATGAGTAAGTGAAAAGATTTGGATTTCATGAGTCTATTACATTTTCAGACACTTTGCTTCTTATGGCAGAAACTAATAATAGGTAAACTGACTAGGCTTGGCAGCTCAGCCTGTAATACCAGCACTTTGGGAGGCCAAGGCAAATGGATTGCCTGAGTTTGAGACCAGCCCAGGCAACTTGGTGAGACCTCGTCTCAACAATAAATTAAGAAAAAAAAAACTTGCCCGTGCATGGCAGCATGTGCCTGTAGTTCCACCTACTTGGAAGGCTAAGGCGGAAGGTCGATGCTGGAGTGGCCGTGAGTGTGCCACTGCACTCCAGCCTGGAGAGAGAATGGGACTCCAATTCAAAAATAAAAAGAAATTAGGGAATCCATTTAATTATTAACGGAACTATCAGTCCAAATCAGAAATGATACCTGTAATTAAGATATAAAACCTGAATCTTGAAAAATTAATTCCCTTTAAAATAATGGCAGAAATTCTTAATTCTACTGAAGTCAGAATGAAATCCAGTCATTTAGTAGCTGGAACAATATGAAAATTGTTTCTAGCTCCCAAATTCTATGATGGCTGCTTTTTCTCTTAGCCAACTACCATCTATGGGCGGGTGAGGGTGCCAAGAATGACAAAATAATTTCCAGGCACAAAAAAGCAATGACCAGGAATTTAAGAATAATACAGTTTTTTATTTCACTTGTTTTTTGTCTTATGTGGAATCATGATCTGAAGCTCCTGACCAAAATAACAGGTCAGTTCTACCAAAAGTCTCATCTTTCAAAAGATTCAAAATAGAGGAAATCTATGTGTACGTTAATAAGATTTGGAACATCCAAAGGTCATAAGTATATACATTGAAGATATCTTCAAATTGGGAAATAAATCCTACAAGCCCAGACTTAATTATCTAAAATATGCAGTAGGTCAATCTTCCAAAAAAATTCAGAACAAATAAGGCTTAAATTAAAAGCAATCATTCAAGTTGTCTGAAAAGTGCTATCTATGGGTTCATGCTGAAGCATTACGAATGAGCCTGTGTTTCTAAAAGCTGAGCTGAAAGTGGCAGGGTCATGCGAAGTTCCCCTCCCTCAGCCCTTGCCACCAAGAAACCCAGCAGGGTTGGAAGCTACTGTTCTCACTCACACTCAAAAGGCCTTCTGAAAAACCCCCAGAAGTTATTTTTATTTTCACCCCAAAAGGAAGAAATATGTTCTTTCTTGATTCAATTTGAATTTCCTAGATCACTTGAGCCGTTCCTATGGTCAAGGCTGTCAACCCATCCCAGAGACACATCAAACTTTACAGAATCTGGCCCCTGCCTTTTGCCCCAGCCTCATCTCCTGGGAAATTTCAACCAAATGTCACCTCCTTTGGGATCTCCGCTGTCAGAGTACTGTTTTCAAAAAGCTAAAAACTCATGTCAAAGATTCATTCAACTTTTTTTTTTTTTTTTTTGAGTTGGAGTCTCACTCAGTCACCCAGACTGGAGTGCAGTGGCCACTCCTGGCCACCACAGCCTCGACCTGCTGGGCTCAGGCGATCCTTCCGCCTCAGCCTTCCAGTAGCTGGAACTACAGGTGCGTGCTACCACGCCCGGCTAATTTTTTGATTTATTGTAGAGATGAGGTCTCACCTGCCCAGGTGGGTTTCGAACCCGCGGACTCAGGCAATCCACTCACCTCAGCCTCCAAAACGCTGAGATTACATCATTCAACTCTTGAATGTGGAAAACAGCATGGTGACAAAGAATAATCAGAGGACCAGGGCATTATGGGAGTGTAGGCGTTGGAGAAAACATGTTGAATAAGATTGCTCAGTTAATGTCTTAGTAGGCAATAAACCATAGCCTCTGGACTTATCTCTTCTACTTGACAAAAATAATTTACGTCTTTGCTAGGCAAAATTCTACAAATTAACATGGAAACTAGCAGATTGTTGGCCTTCTGTCAGTGGTAGGAAGCAAGTCTAGCAAGGGCAGTTTTCCTAGATAATTGACCATCCTTAGGGAGCATTCTTTTATCTGTCTTGTTTTTAAGTTTTGGCTCATTTATCTGAACACCACACCCTGGCCTTGAAATGATCCAGTAGAATGCATGTGTTTTCACTTAAGATTGCCCACATTGAAATCTCAGTGTTTCACTGAGCTGGGTAATCACCAACTGATGAATCTCAAACCTCAGTGTTCACATCTGAAAAGTGGGGAAAAGAATATGACCTAGGTTAGAGGATTGCAGTGAGGAATAAAATGAAATAGTCCCTGTGAAAAGTTTAGCAAACTACCTGACACACAGTAAGAATTCAGCAAATGCGTACTATTATTGCTATTGTTATTATTGTTGTTGTGATCTGTTTTCAGCCCTGCCATGTTTTTCTCTCCCTTGCCCACTACTCATACCCTTTGGGTGACTAAGTCATGATTATACTTCAAGACTCATCATAGGTTCCCTTCAGGTCTAAGACGCCTTCCCTTACACCCATTTTGAGGACTACACCAAGGTCAAGTTGGAGGTCACCTCCTCTGTTCCTCCATGGCTCCCTATAAATCCACTGGTCATTGAGCTCTACATTTAATTCAACATGTGTTCACACCTGTGTCCCACACTGAACTGGAGGATCACTAAACCCCTGTGGTCAGAACTTACCCAACTTTAAAACCCTAATAGCTAGCACTGAAACGGGCAAACAACAGATAATCATAAAATATTGGTCAAAAGGCTTGGTATTGTGGCTCATACCACTTTGGAAGGCCAAGGCAGGAGCACTGCTTGAGCCCAGGAGTTGGAGACCAGCCTGGGCAACATAGTGAGACTTCGTCTCTACAAAAATAAAAATTAAAAAAAAAAACATAACCAGGTGTGGTGGCGCATGCCTGTAGTCCCAACTACTCAGGAGGCTGAGGTGGAAGGATTGCCTGAGTCCAGGAGGTCAAGACTGCGGTGAGCAGTGATTGTACCACAGCGCTGCAGTCTAGGTGACAGAATGAGACCCCAACTCAAATAAATAAATAAACAAAATACTGTTCAAAGTACATTGAACGCTTGATCCTTGTACAAAATTGGTGCTTGAAAACACACATTTTAGCATTATATTCATCAGAGTTAAGAGCCAACAAAACGCCCTTACTTTCCATAACAGAACCCAAACAGCAAACCATCCCAAGAATGTTCCTGGGAGGACTCCCACCTCCTCTCTTTGGTAATGGCAGGTCAGGCCCTGCTCAATCCATCAGGGCATCAGGGAAGACACTTCTTGCATTAAAGAGTCAGATTATATGGTGTTGTATGTAGAATTCAAGAGTGTGTGTTTATTCAGGGAAGGAGGAACAGGCACACGCAAGAGTCCTCCTTCCCTTAAGTTCTGTGGGATTTTCGAGATGAGGACTGGAGACGCTATCACTCATGCTGCCCCGAGTTATTCCGTATGTGATAGTTCCCCTGGGGTGGCTGGAGTATTGGTCTCCCTAGAGCAGTGACAATTTCCCAGTCAGGTTTTGTCTCATTCAATGACCGTCACGTACCCCCATGAACTCCCAGAATCTTGGAATTGATGGAATGAAAATAAGGGAAGCAAAAGTCGCTGTTGAGTCCCTTATAATCGTGTCTGGGTGACAAGAACGCTGTGCAGTGCTGAGTGCATGGCAGACACTCTATAGACATGCCTGGACTTCGTTTGCCTAATTATTTTCTCTCCAGAGCTGAGATTCTAGGAAACACAGAGGTTTAATGACAGGTTTGAAAGTGTTGTATCTGTGAGAAGTTTAACTCCATTTATTTTCTCTGAATGCCTCATACAGATTATGCTCCCAACCACCTCATGCCCCAGTCAGACCCTCTTAAAAATAGAGTAATGATAATAATACGCTTTCTCTTCTTCCCTGGCGATGGTGTCATTCACACAATGGAGACCCATGGGAGGCTGGCTGTGAGCCTGAGCCGTGGGAGGAGTTAGGTGTGATTATTGTAATGAGGGAGACCCCAAAAAGAAAACCTCCCACACAAGAAGTGCTTCCTGTTAAGAAACTCACTTTGTATCAAATACCCAAGCTCCTCTTCATAAATGGGAGAGAATGAAAGGAGACTCTAACAGGGCAGGTTAGATACAGCGGAGAATGCAAGGATATAAATATTTTTGATCAGTTTTGAGATGAAAGTACAGTGTCTGCTGCCCAGCTCCTTCCATTTCCAGAAGTCTAATTAAACTGTTGGTATAATGGTGGCAAGATAATTTAGTGGCAACTGAAAGTAGCTGTGTTGAAGAGAAGGGGACAGTGTGCTTTGGGTCTCCTGTAATTAATGGGGAGTTTCTGAAACTTCTTGGTTCCAGTGAAGTTGGCATAGGGATCCCAGCTGTGGAGAAGGCGACATGGGGGTGGAAAGGTAGAGTCTTTCCTGCTCATTGCTTCAGAAATGGCCTCGGGCAACGTGAAAGAATTGTGTAATGATTGTCATTAAGGATGATCCTGAGTGGTCCAGGCAGGCTGTAGTCAGTCTAGGAGAGCAGAGAGACAGGGAAGAGGCACAGAGAGAAGGGAGGCAGGGCAGAGAATAAAGCTAGGATTGTGAGTTAAGTGTGATGGGGGAATGGGGCAGGGGAAAGAAAAGAAAAGGAAGGAAGGAAGGAAGAAAGGAAGGGAGGAAGGAAAGAGAGAAGCAGAAAGATGGAGAGAAAAGCTGAAAGAGAGAGAAAAGGGGAGAGGAAGAGAGAGAGAAGAAGAAAAAGAGAGAGGGGAGAGAGAAAGGGAAATAAGTAGAAAGAGAGAGGGAGAGAGAGATAAGATAGAGAAGCAGACCCAAGCACAGTGGTTCACTCCTATAATCCCAGCACTTTGGGAGGCAGAGGCAAAAGGATTGCCTGAGCCCACGGGTTCAAGACCAGCCTGGGCAACTTGGCAAGACCTCACCTCTCCAATAAATCAAAAAATTGGCTAGGCACGGTGGTACGTGCCTGTAGTTCTAGCTATTTCGAAGGCTGAGACAGAAGGATCACCTAAGCCCAGCATGTTGAGGCTGCAATGGCCATGAGTGTGCCACTGCACTCCAGAATGAGACTCTGACTCAAAAGAAAGAGAGAGAGAGAAACAGAAAGAAAGAGAAAGAAAGAATGGGGGAGAGAGAAAGTTGGAGAGAGAGAAGCAAAAAAGAGATAGTAAGAGACAAAGGGAGAGAGAGAAAGAAGGGAGCAGAAAGAGAAAAAGAAAGGAGACAGAGAGAGAAACAAAAAGAGAGAGGGAGAGGGAGAGAAAGACACACAGAGAGAAAGCTATCTTACTCACCAGTCTACCTTCTCTACTCTATCCTTGGGAGACGCTAGAGTAATTACAGTATTCTCCCAAGGAGTCTCCTTCTCCTGCTTGCTTAGACTGGAATAGACTAGATGAAACTGAATTAGTGTAAGTTAGAAGTGGTCTTTGTCAACCACTTCATGTTGCAGATGGAAATGGAGCCAAGGAAGGTTATAGATATTCCCTGACTAGAAACTAGGAAACCTGGGCTCTTTGGCAACCATACCGAGGTGGAGTAAAACAGGGTAGCTTCAAGGGTCAGGGTCTTTATGGAGTCCTCATGATGGGACTGCAGCACTTGTTAATTCATTCCCTTGGGTGAGTCACCAAATCTTTCTGAGACTTTTGATGCCTCATTTTCTCATGAATATGATAAGGTTAGCAAAGTAATTTCTGATCTTTAGGTAGTGGCAAGGAAGAAATGAAATAGCAGATGGAAACACTAACCTCATATTCAAAACTTAATATGTATTTTACTACCCTACTCACGTCAAAAGTGAAGTTATGTCAGGATTGAATCACGTAATAATATTATGACTTAGATCATAGCATCCATTGACTATCCTTTAGAAAACCATCTTCAACCTTCCTCCTCCTTCCAAATACTCTTATTTCAAGTCACCGTCCAAGCCCCCTTCCCTTGAAGATACTAGGAGGGACCCCTCTCCAACAGAATTATTTTTTGGAGGGTGGGCCCCTTGTAATACAGGCTTCCCCCACTAGTAAGTGTTCTAGGAACCCATCGGCATCCCTGTACCAGCTAGTGTTGTTGTGAGAGGCTGCACTCAGCTTCAGTGAAATTTCTTTTGGAGATTCTTTCAACACATTTGCCCATTTTGATGGGTGATTTATGAGTGCATCTGCCCACATCATGCTGAGTGTTCAGCAATTTTTGACCAAAAACGGCATGACCCCCATACCCCACCCTCCCTATTTACCCAATCTCACCCTGAGTGACTTTTTTTTTGTTTCCCCAGATGAAAAAAGTTCTCAAAGGAAAACGTTTTGCCAATATGGAAGAGGTGAAACAAAAAACAGCAGAAGCACTAAAAGGCATCAAAATAGAGGAGTTCAAAAACTTTTTTGAGCAATGAAAAAAGCATCTTGATAGGTATATTGCATCAAACAAGGCGTACTTTGAAGGTGACTAAAGTTTAAACATGAAAGAATAAAGACACAATTTTTCCTAAATAAATTCCGAGTTTTTTTGGATCCCCCTCTTATTAGTTGCTTTATCCAGCTTATGTTACTCAACCATCTCTAAGGCTTTGCTAAAAATTGTCAAATATCTTTTAAGTCCCTGCCACACTGCACTCAATCCTATGAGTGATATTTACAGGTGGAAAATTAGCCCCTGTTCTAGGGGAATTTCACACTATTTGGGAAGGCTTGACTCCAAAACATAAGATGACCAAATCATACTTTTAAATAAACATATTGAAAAATAATTAGATACTAACAGAGCTATCATTCAGCAATTGGTCATCAGTTTTCTTTATTTGTTATTTTCTTTATGACTTGAAATAGCTTTAAATTTTGTTTTAGGTTTTCCAACTCTGACATCTCATATTAAAGAAATGAAAATTTACATTTTTTTTTTAGAGTTGTAGGGTACAAGTGAGAATTTACACATAAGAAAGTTGAGTGCAGATGAAGTTTGGGCTTCTGGCTGATCCTCTTTGCCCCTGATAGCAGACCACACTTCCAGTGTGTTGCCATGTGCCACTCTCCCTCCTTCCTCACTCCCTTCCCTAGTAGCTTCCAGCATCTGCTAATCCTACCCTTGTGCTCATATGACCAGTGTGATCAGAGCCCACTTATAAGTGAGAACATGCGGTATTCAGTTCTGTTTCTGTGACAGATCACTTAGTATGATGGTCTCCAGTTGCATCCATGTTGCTGTGAAGGCCATGATTGTATTCTTCTTTTTGACTGCATAGTATTCCTGGTAATAAGGGAGTTCCAAGGATGGTAAGGTGATCTGGGAAAGTCAAGCAGAGATAGACTTCTGATGATGGTCTAAAATAGATACACAGACAGAAGCTGCAGGGACAGGCTTACATTTCTGAGATGGCAGGGTATGCGGAAGTAATGGCAGATAAAGCTGGAGGTGAAGTGCAGAGTCAGAGAACATGGAGTACTGGGATTCCAGAACAAGTGGGATGACCATTCTGAAGGGTTGTGATAGCAAAATGGCCACCATGGGTCAGTAGCTATTTACAGTTGTGTTTTCATTGGCAGAAAGTGGGTTACAAATTTTCTAAAAAATTAATTAGTAGCTTGTAAATATCAGAGATTTACATAATAATCAAAATTTCTGGCTTTCTGAAACTCAGATTTCTAGCTAGCAATAATTGATTGAAACAGAACGCCATTTGCCCCATTTGACGGACCATATTCTCTTCAGTTTACCATGTCTTTCCTCTTCCTGTCACTGCCTTCCTTCCTAACCCTGATCAACTTCTCACAATATATTGACTGTCTAGCTTCCTACAGGGAGTCACTGAAGGTGTTTGAGCTGGAGAAAGCCTCAGGATCAAAACAATGTTGGAACACTTAATCCAGCAGAAATATCCTGTGTTATCTGCAGTAATATCATTTGCTATTTAATTATGGAAGTTGGGGGTTGAAATAAGGCTTTGAGATTGTAGATTTGAGAGAAATGTGACACCCTGATGGTGTCAAGAGTAGAAAATTGACAAGGAACCCCAGGTTTTCTCAATCTTAAGTCTAGTTCACTGTCTTCTTTGCTTTTTTAAGGAAATGTGGTATAAAACTAACTTTGAACTGTGTCTGTTCTTGCTTGAATTGTTGCATGTACAACTTCTGAGATGAGTGCCCTTGGAAAAGTTACTTAACTCCTGGGATCTCAGTTTTCATCTCTGTACTATGGGAATGCTAAGGTCCTCAGGTGATTGTTATCACAATTAAATGAGGAAACGTGAAATACCACAGTCTGCATTATAGGTTCTCCAGAATATTCGTTCCTTCCCCTTCCCCTTCATCTGAGGGCAGAAAGGCTACGTTCCTTCCTTGTGTGGCCTAAGGCATGCTACAAAGCATAGTTGTTACAAAAATAACTGTTGAGTAAATGGTTGAAAACTGTCCACACCTTCCTTCCCCTCCCCGACCCCAGGACACCCAAAGTTTAACATCTGTTGTTTTAATGTCCACTGGAATTAACTCAGGTTGTTTTATGAAGTCACTCTTTGAAAGGGACACAAGGAAAGAGCTCACCTGCTTCCCATCTCTTTTAGAGTTTCTCACCTGATGAAGAATCCTCTTCCCCAGGAATTATGTTCCCTTGCTACGTCTTTAAACCCAAAGAGACCGGATAGCCAGAAAGCATGAGTGTGTGCCACCAATGGACAGTTTCCAAAGACAGAGAAGGAACAGATGGAAGGGATTTAAGCTGTCCAGTGGTCCCAGCAATGTGTGTGAACACTCTGTGCGTCTGGGATTCAGAGCTAGCCCAGAATGATGACATAGAGCCTGATATTATCTCTAATGTCAGCACGGGATTTGGGTTAGCCTCCTCCAGGCAGCGTTCCTGGGGTGTTTGGATATGGTTTCCTTGCTCAAATTCCCTCCTCTGAGGGTTCTTCTTGTTCAATTGTACTGAATATACTTTGAGAGGACTTTCCTTATTTTGAAATCCAGTTTTGTTGGTGCTTAAATAGCCACAATCCTGGTCTTTGTCTTGTACCAGTCACCAGAGCTACACGATGGGGGCTTTACATATGGAAAGTTCATTTTGTCGTGTAATTAATGGGAAGCAGACTCCGGGAAGCTGATGATCCAGGCCTTATTTATATGAGAGCATATGTCTGTGTTTTGTTTATGACTCACTCCCTTGCTCCACGCATTGTAACTCGGGTTTGTTTACACTAACTTTTCCTAGAATCCGAGCCACATGGTGTAGGAGCCAATAATTTATGGTCTCTAAAAGGGAAAGATGATGAATGAGTGTTTTCCTCTTAAATTGTCAAATCTTACGTCGAGGAAGGAGTCTTTACTGCCTTGAGTCTGTCCAAGCTTATATTTAAAAAGAAAAAAAGAAAAAAGTTAACATAACCACGTTTTTTCTCAAAAACTACCGGTAGAGTGCTCAGACCTTGAATGGATGTCAATTTGCCAAAAAAGCAGATGACCCTCCCCCACAATAGACTATTATGATTTTGATTCAAATGGTGACAATGGAAAGGCCATTCATGGTGAAGCTGTTCATGTAGTGGGGCAGGGGAGTCTGTGAGAAACCTCTGTACCTTCCGTTTCATTTGGCTGTGAACCTAAAACTGCTCAAGAAAATAAATTCTATTTTTAAAAATGTAAAAACCATTTACTCTCTCTCTCTCATCTCACTCTCTCTCTCTCTGTCACACACACACACACACACACACACACACACACACACACATACATACACACACACACTCTTTCTCTCTCTCCATATATATGTACATATGTATATACACACACATATACACATATCTATATGATTCTGGAGATATATATATGTAAAATGGAAGGTACAGAGATTTCATACACACACACACACACACACACACACACACACACACACACACACACACACACACACACACACCACACACACAGTTTTGGTGCTAATTGCTATATAATATGTACTTGTGTTCTTTTTTCTTGGGGACCTGTTATTTCCAGCAATCTGTGGCTCTAAATGTTTGAGCTGATTTTCTTACTGACTCTTAGTAAGTTCCAAACTTGTTTTTATCATTGAAACTCCACCTCTTCTGTGGAGTGGTTTGGACATTGGTTTATATTTCACAGACTTTTTGGTCATAACTTAGTGACTCCAAACAGTTAATGGTGCTCTGAGGAGAGTCAGGAATAGCTAAGTGAGAATCTGACTTAATTTACTGTGATTTAAATATCCTTCAGAAAATCCTTTGCTGCCTCACACACAGACTTTACAAAATAGATGTTAGTAAGTGCTGCTTCAGGTCAAGCCACAGAGATTAATTTCGATTGAATTCAAGTCATATAGGTTGATTTCAAGTATATCAGCTCAGCTTTCTACTCGGTAAGGGCACAGATACAGTGCACAGTACAGTGCCTGACACAAAGTAGGGCTCAGTCAATATTTGTTCCAAGAATGAATAAGAATGGGGCTGGGCATAATGGCCACACTTGTAATTCCAGCACTATGAAAAGCTGAGGTGGGAGGATTTCTTGAGTTTAGGAGTTCGAGACCAACCTAAACAACACAGCAAGACTCTGTCTCTGCAAAACATCAAAAAATAAGCTGGGTGTCGTGGTGATGCATGCCTGTAGTCTCAGCTACTTGGGAGGATTGCCTGAGCCCAGAAGGTCAAGGCTGTGGTGAACCATGATGGTGCCACTGCACTCTAGCCTGGGCAACAGAGTGAGAGCTCCCCCAAAAAAAGATTGGCGAGATTGGCAAAGACATATTCCTTATTCCCTAGGAAAACACAATTTAAGAGGAGAACTCAATGTACATTAATCCCATGAGTGTTATATGTCACCTAAGAAAAGTGCTTTCAGAGAGATTACAGAAAACACAGAGGAGAGCAAACAGCTTAACATTAAAACTAGAGTCCAGAGATGGCTTTTAGGAAGAGGACATAGCTGGAGTCTTAAAGAATGGATGAGATCTACTAAGATGAAAAGTATGCATAGAAAGCTTTAAGACTGAATTATAAACTGAATTCCAGTGGAAATTTGGCAGTACTGGAACCATACCTGGTATTGTTTGTCTTTTTTTTTTTTTTTTTTTTTTTGGTCTCACAAGAATAAGAGAGTTGACTCTGGATAAAAGAAAAATGCAAGACATTTTTCCCTTCAACGTCAGATGCAGTATCCCCCTGATGCTTACAGAAATAATAATAGATGCCTGTAGGTTGTGCAAAGTTATTGTTGGTACATCCATCACCAACTAACCAGACAGATACAAACATAGGAAAGTCTAAAGCAATGGGTACGATTTGCTTGATTTTTAGGAAGAGTACAGAAATACTTTTTTGTGTACATTGACTTCTTTTCCCTCAAAAAACTTCAGTAAAGAGAAAACAGCATGCATTTTAGTCACTTGAATTCAGCTCAGAAGTAGGTAAAGGGACAGGAATTAACTTTGAGGATTTTTAGCCCTTTGAAAAATCCCTAAAAATCTAGAAATTCTTTGAGAACACAAAATTAAGATTCAAAACTTTCACAATGGACTAGAATACTGAACTAAAACCAATAAAATTAAACTTTGAAGATTTAAATAGAAGGTTTACATTTAAGCTCAATTCCACATAGCAATGGCAAGCCTTGGTGGCAGCTTATATGAAAATGTTTAAGAGAGTTTACTGAGTCTCCATTTAACATGAGTCAACAGTAGAATGTTGCCAAAAGACAAATGCAATTTTTAAAAAATATGTGAATTTCATTAATATAAGTGCAGTGCCTTGATCACAAAATTAATCAACCCAGTTTTTCTGTACTAATCACTTCATACCTAAAAAATCAATTCCACTCCAGGCACCAAAATTTCAGATAAGCTTTGGCAGATGAAAACAATATCTAGAGAAGGGTAACCTACATGGAATCATTTGATTTGGTCTAGAATTTATGCCATAATAAACATAAGTGAAGGATTTGAAGTTGTGATACCAAGAGCAGAGAAAACTTGAAGGAATATGGCTTGTTATAGAGTTATACGTACTCAGAAGTAAGGGTCCTCCCAAGAAAGTAAGAGATTTATCTGAGACCCAAAACTGAGAAGTGGTAAGTTGAGACCAGAACCTCATTCTCTTCATGTCCTGACCAACATGCTTTCTATCTAGTTGCCCACAGCTAGCCTCAGTATTAAGTAAACAAATGCTGTTTTCATTAAAACCAGGACTGAAACAAAACACAGACACCTACTATTTTACGTGACTCTTGAATTTCTAGCACGACAAACAGAATTTATTTTATCTGAGCCAAAATACTTCATATATGGGAATGTTCCTAAGATCGTATCTGTTATATGATTCTTTGTTCTTCTTTGTATTTTGTTGTTGTTTGTTCAAAATTTAAAAGAGAGAGAAAACTCCCCACAATCAGGTAAGAACTTGCATATACAGTGGTGGGGGTATTATATAAGAGCTGGTATTTATGGTTAAGGGTAAAGCTGTACCACATTTGAGAGGAAAGAAAAAAGAAATATAAAGAGTCCTTTGAGAGGGCACAGCCGCCCCCGCTGTGTGACCAACTGGCATGCTGTGAGACTCAACAGATGCTGCTTCAAACTTTTTGGTGTTAGCTATGTTTCTACCAGGCTCCCTTGTTGGCTGGGACTTCATCTACAAGGCAAAAAACAAAAGCCAAAGTCCACTGAAACAGAGGAGGACAAAATATCCCTAGCATCCCTTGGTTGACCAGTGCTGCCGCTCTCAACTCACTCCTTCCCGAAAGCCTAGGAAGCAACTTTGCCCCTAATGCATATCACCCCCAGAAAAACTTCCAGACTTAAAAGACTCTGTTGATCCACTCTGGGCCATGCCTCAGATGATTCTGCACAGCACACCTTATAGGGAGCTATATTCTCCTCTCGTGCTAGTTCCCTGATCTCTGAGCTCTCTTCTTTTACCTGATTTTTCAGACCCATCAAAGCACTGCTTACTCTCCTTTGAAGTACCTTGAGTGACCTAGCAGTGTTCCTACTCTCTCAGACTCTCTCTGGAATAGTTACTGTTGTTCTTCATCTGTTTAGTCACAGGTGGTTAGTCCAATCTCCGAGCTCATAGAGTAACTGGCAATACTTCCTTATGGTCAGAGGAGTCAAGGACTCTCAAAGCCTTAGTACTAGGATCTCCGAATTGTCTAACCAAATAATGGATGTTGGTATCAAATCCCATTCTAGGAGTTCTCAGTGACTACGACACTCATCTCACTGCCAAGTGTTCTAGGGAATATAAAGATGAATGTTTTTCAGGTGCTGGGCTCTAGGAGTTTACAACTTGAAACAATCCAGCAGGAAATATTAATCAAGCATCTACTATGAAAACCAAAGCCAGATGTGGTCATGCCTGCAATCCCAGCACTTTGGGAGGCCTCGGTAGGAGGATAGCTTGAGGCCAGAGTTCCAGATCAGTCTGGGCAACATAGCAAGACCCTGTTTCTACAAAATATAAAAAAATTAAAACTTAGCTGGATGTGATGACATGCACCTGCAGTCCCAGTGACTCAAGAGGCTAAGGTAGAACAATCAACTGAGTCCAGGAGTTCAAGGTTATAGTGAGTTATAATTGTGCCACTGCACTCTGGCCTGAACAACAAGGCAAGACCTTGTTTCTAAAATAAATAAAGCAAAATAAAATAGAAAAAAAAACCTGTGCTTTTTGTTTGGCGGTATATGAAGAAAGCAACACATGTTTTATCTTCAAGAAACTTTAACACTTCCTAGGCCATGGGCTCATAGAAAGTTAATAATTGCTAGGATTAAATACTAAGTGCATGAATAAACTCTTTGGGAGTTTAAAAAAAAGGAAAACTTTAAAGCAGTGGGCTGCAAAGTTTTGGATTATGCGGTGATATTAGTAACAACTTTGAGTAGGCACACCATTTAAATACATATTTTAAATACTTGTACTCTTTTTGTAAAAAAATGCAAACTTTAAAAGGATGACAAAAACCGGAAATAAATTATATTCTTAAAAATAATTTAAATTTTATTTATTATCATTAATGAAACATAACAATTTTGCTACCCTTAAGGTTTTACACTAATTTTAATATTTTAACAGTGTCTTAAGGGGGGCCAAGTGATTGAGTTTGTACACTTGTTTTAGAAAATCATGTTGTTTTCAAACACTTGTGGTAGTACTTTGAAGGTGTCATTCTGAATTCAGTTTGTTTCAATACTTGTAAGTAGATGTTACAGGTGTATAAAAGAATATTTCATCTAGATAAAGATTCAAAAGTAGAAAATGCATTATTGTCTGCGCTAAAACCATAATGCTATTTTTTAGATCTGATGTATCAATTAAGTAAGGTTTTTGTTGAAACATGGGTAGCCATCCTCTTTATTAACAATTAGACAGCCTTGCAAATTAAAAGGCATTGCATTTGCTTAGTCCAAATCTCTGAAACTCTTCCTTTGGAGATTAGCTCTGTGCACAAGATATTCCAATTTGCAGATTAAAGGGATTTTATAGGTTATACTATATTGTTTTCAGCAACAAAATTGCCAAATAGTGGAAACATTTGCAATCAATTTCCAAAACCACTCCTTCCATAGCATGAGTTTTTTGGGGTTTTTTTGTTTTCTAAAAGTAGAACCCACTTTACCCTAAAGGGACATTAAGCGTTCTGTTTGTTTTTTGACATCTGCCGGGTAACATTACTGACAGCTCACTGACAGCTCAGAAAAGGTGAGAACATTTAGAACCCTTGTCTTTTTGTACCAGAAAATTGCCAAATTCAACTTTGAAAATGGCAACCTGTTTATACAATTTGCTGTGAGATCACCAACAGGGCTCTGTGACATATAAAATATTCCATGTATACTCTTCATCTTATAACAATATATTCTGGCATTCTTTTTTGTTTAAAGATCTTGTTTTGTTTTTCTAAAATTAACCATGTGGGCAGATTTGCAATAATATTTAGAATATGGGACCCTGTCAACACCCTGAAATCAGCAAACTGATTGGCAGCCCTGCCCACCCCGTGAGTGCACATGGCCTCTCCTCCTAGAAGCCTCATGCCCAAGTGTGACAGGTGACCTGTCATATGATGGGCATTCCCAGCAAGGGCATGGTTGTTGCTCCATGTATTAAGCATTAGAATAATTTAGACAAAATATAAATAATGTAAGCACAAATTATTAATGTGTTCTTCCTGCAGCCCAGTAAATAGTCTTGCTTCCTCCTGGGAAAATGTGTACCTGGCTTGGGAGGGTGCTGCCTTAATTTGGAGAGGCAGAAAAGAGGTGAACAGTATGGGCAGAGGCAGGAGAGCACCAGGCAGATTTTGAAATCCAACATCTGGGAAGCTAGGGTGGATATTATTGTTATTATTTAACACAGTCAATAATATCACTTGAGGTCACGAGTTTGAGATTAGCCTAGACCAAATAGTGAAACTTTATCTCTACAAAAATAAAAATAAAATAAAATAAAATGAATAAATCCAACACCCTTCATAAAATCTAGGGAGATTCTTGGAGGCACCTATTCTACTCGTTTCAGAATGGCCACACATACGCATGCTCGCACCTGCACATCCCACGGCTTCACCTCTTCCTCAGCCCATCTGCCCACCTGTCCTCCTACTTAGTCCCAAGGAAAAAATTGAAATAGAAGCAGAACAAACACCAGAGTCCCCCAAGCCATTGCAGTAGGGACAGAAAATTCTTTCTCAAAAAAAAACCCTAAGAAGAAGCTGTTGTTTTAATAGTCAAGCAGTTACTGTGCTTCAAACAAGCTAGTCACGCTTTCAAAGAGCAGAATGGAGACATTTTCCTATCCTGATGAAGCCCCTCAAGTCTATCAACTCTTAATTCTAAATTGCTACTTTAAACACAGAGAGCATGTGTGTGGATAACCAGCAGCGATGCCCTGCCCTTACAGGGGTCACCCCAGCAGAGGTGACTTGCCATCTTTCTCAAAAGAGCTTATAAGGCCAGGACCATAGACAGTTCATTTAAATTCTAAGGGTGAAGGAATAAAGTTTGTGCCTTATATTTTCCATTAAAAAATGAAAATCAATCAACTGGGCATGGTAGCGCATGCCTGTAATTCCGGCTACTCAGAAGGCTGAGGCGGAAGGATCACCAGAGCCCAGCAGGCTAGGCTGCGGTGGCCGAGAGCAGCCACTGCACTCCAGTCTGGGCGACCAAGTGAGACTCCAACTCAAAAAAATAAATAAAAAATTAATTAATTAATTAAAAAATGAAAAGCAGCATTAGGAAAATAAGAGACCATTACAAAGTCAAGTACAAGTACAAAGTACAAAAAATGCACCATTGACACTGGAGAACCTGAGAACACTTGAATTCCACTGAACTTGTATTTACAGATCACATAGTGTGAATGGGCCAACGCTGGGAACTCTGGAAGCACCGGGAAGAAATGTGGCCTTGCCTTCAAAGAACCTTCTAGAATGTGTCAGCACACAGTAAATCACATGGCAGCTCTCTGCCTTGTTTGAGGCTGATGATGTCCCAGTCCCAACCACCCTGGAATGAAACTCTGCTCCAGGCAGTTTGACCTTCTCCAGTGTCTTCCTACCTCCCGTCAGGAGCTTTCAGTCAGTAGGAAAAACTCTACAGAGTCTAGAGATACATGGGCCTCCTTCCCCAGCCCACCAAATCTTTCTTGTCAAACTAGGATTCATCTTGCAAAGTACAGGCTGCAGACATGAGCATCTCTTTCTTGGGGCCTTTTTATAACACTATGCCTTGTTAGCCCTTGTAAGGCTCAGGGTATCAACACCTACCAAATTGCATCCAAAAAGCTCTGCTAAGTCCATTCTGCAATCACAAAAGATGTGACAAAATCAACAGAATACTGATAAACCAATCTTGATAATGGGAGGGAAAAGAAGGAAAATAGAGATTGAAAACCAAAACCAGCTCAACCATTTGCATGGTGATTTGAAATACAGACAGGGTCTAACTGACCATTTTTACTGCAGGGTTATGAAGAAATAAATTGCTTGGGACACTCATAATTATTCTTAAAAACTAACCAAGAGCAGGCAAGATATAGGACGATTATAGGAAGGACAGCAAATATGGAATCAATCTGGCAGCAAGAGCCCAGAAATAACAGTCCAATAATGAAACAATTTGAAAAGAGAAAAATCTGTAAACATTTAGAGGGACAGTGAAATCATAAGCAATAAGAAGAAAGATTTGTGAATATCAAACCCTGCCAAGTCCAAAATCCTCCTCTTCCCACATGAGGATTTCAAAATCATTAGATGAAGTATGTGTTTAGAAAGCCACCCCACATTTGGGGGAGACCACTGATCATGAGGATGGGAAAGAATTGCAGTGATCTTTAAATCCAGAAGGGAACTTTAAGATTATCTGGTCAACTGTGCAGTATCACAGATGAAGAAAAAGAGACCAAGAGGTGATAGGGAGCTCCTGCCATCCTACCAGGCTCTCCACCTCTGTCTGTACAGAGTTGTGTCAATAACACTGCACTCAGCTATTGTCCACATGACAGGATAACAAATCTGACCTGAAAGTTTAGATAATTCTCATAAAAGCAAAGTAAAATTCAGATGTTCAGGAGATGTGAAGTATCTATCGCCAAAGAGGATAATACAGTGTACAAAAGCAAGAGGAATACGGCATCCCAACCCAATGCTATGAACAGAAGTTGGCTCATGACATATTCATGCAGGTGGTCAAAGCGTGAAGCACAGAAAACTTACTCCTTCTCCTAAGCCATCAAACCAGGAGGGCAGCTACGAATGTAAGCTTTCTAGGGAGATGGTAGGGCAAGTCCTTCACTGAGACTATCTCTTCTTATCATTCCAAAATTATGCAGCTGAAACAGAGCTTCAGCAGAATTAAAACCAGAGCTCTCTCCAGTCCTACGATGTTAAGATGCTTCATGGCCATTTATTTACAATTTTTAAACCTTGTATTATGGAAAATGTCAAGCATATACCAAAGCAGGCAGAATAGCATGAATAAACTCATGTACTGTCAATATGACCTCTAGCTTCAACAATATCATCTCACCATCAATCTTGTTTTATCAATACCTCCTCCTGCCTCTTCCCTTCCCTAGTATTTTGAAGCCAACCCAGTATTATATCATATGATTTCATCCATAAATAATTTAGTATACATTTCTAAAAAAAAAAAAAAAAAAGATAGGCACCCCCAAAAAACTACACACACACAATGGCAATGCAGTTATCACACCTATACAAATTAACAATAATTATATATCATGAAATGTCCAGTGCTCGAATCTCCATTTTTTACATGATCTCTTTTAACAACTTGCTCAAACTGGCATCCAAATGTCATTTTGTCCCTTTAAAATTGCAGTTTCTCCTCCCCTCACCCTGCAATTTGCTTATTGAAGATGCCAGGTCATTTGCTGAGAGTTCCTGACAGTCTACATTTTACTGAATGAATCCCTATGTGTCCTCTGTCCTCTGTGTTTTGGAGTGATTAGGTCCAAAGCCATGTCTACATTGTAGTTATTTAAATTAAAATTAAATGAAATTGAAAATTCATTTCTCCGTCACACCAGCCACATTTCAAGTGCTTAGTATCCACATGTGGCTAGTGGCTGCCTATGCATCAGCCCAGATAAAGAACGTTTCCACCACTGCTGAAAATTCTGTTGGGAGACCTCATAAAGGTCTACAACATGTCTTTGGAGGGAAGTCGATGCGGAAATCCATCTACTAGGTCTTTGACTCACAGTTAATTCTCCCACACAGTAGTCATTTTAAATATCCACACCTGTACACTGAAGATTAGATAAAAATTTGGGGAAACTGTGCCTTTAAATTTATGTATGTAGCACACTAACCTATGCTTTTGTGTGTACCTTTTTTGCCCACCTTTTAATATAAGACTTAATCATGTTGACATTTATTTGCAGTTTATTCATTTTAACTGATACATAATATCCCTTTGTTTAGCGTATCACAATTGAGTCGTGACCCCGTTAATGAACATTTATTGTTTTCAGTTTTTTATAACAAACATCAAGCTTCAAGGAATATCAGCACGACTTTGCCTCCTGTTACAGAGGAGTCAAGGTGGCCATCTTGACATGGAGTTGCTGGAGTGTTAGACACACAAAACTTTAACTCTAACAGTGACTGCCCAGTTGCTCACCCAAATGATAACACCAGCAACCAACAGTGTGCAAGGGTTCCCAGTTATTCACATTATCTGCAACACTAGGGAGATCCAGACTTAGGAGTTCACATATATGCAATGAAAGTACAAATATAAGCATAAAAAAAAAGGGAGAGGGAAGCTATGACTTACCTCTATCTATAATGCTTTTTCTTTACTAAAAACAACAGCAACAAAACCTGATATTTCATGCTGGACACAGTGGCTCATACCTATATTCCAACACACTTTGGGAGGCTGAGGCAGGAGGATCAGTTGAGCTCAGGAGTTTGAGACCAGCCTAGGAAACATAGCAAGACCTCATCTCTACAAAAAAAAAAAAAAAAAAATCAAAAAATTAGCTGGGCATGGTAGCATGTGCCTGTAGTCCCAGCTACTCTCGAGGTTGAGGTGGAAGGATTGTCTGAGCCCAGGAGGTCTCAAGGCTGTGGTGAACCATGATCATGCCACTGCATTCCAGCCTGGGCAACAAAGTGAGATCCTGACTCAGGGGGGAAAAAAACTAATATGACCAAAAGTTCACATGTGTTGAATGTGAATGGTGGGTACATAGGAATTGGCTTTTTGTTTTTAGTACTTTTTGTTAGGGTGCACTATCAGAATTAATTTTCATTTTATAATATTTTTTAATGCAAGGACTTAAAGATTATTTAGCATATAACACATTTTTGAATATGGAATTGTCTATTAGATTTTTCTTTATTTTTTATTTTGGTTTTGAGTTTTTAGTGGAAGTTTTTATTGTTGTTGTTTGGCATTTCCTTTAAAAAAGAAAACACTTGGAGGGACAATCCATTGGTTATATTTGCCCCAAACAACCTCTAGCCCATGAAGTATTTTATTCAAGCTTCCCTTGGTCAAATACAATATTGCCAACTCATTGATTGGCTTTATTCTTCTATGCTGTGTTGTTTGTCGGCAAAGTGGTATATGTTATACTTTTATGCTATATTCTATATCACATAGCACTTTCTTCTTCTTCCACGATTGATAATAAACTAAAGAGAAGGTAGGCTACAGGGGAACCTGTACTTGGAAAAGTGCCAGAAGTTTTGTGGAGTATCTCTGATCAGTTTCCATTTACTTCTGAACTATGTGGACAAGGTAAATTAATTGTCCCTGATATAGAGGACTGCTGACTTTCAGTGTCACTATATTTGCAACAGTCGCTTTAAAAATCCAAACCAGAACTCTTTTAGAGAATATGAATACTAGGTGGCAATGATTAGCCTGATTTGTCAGTCCAGAAACAATTCTTAAACCCCTGTTATCAAAGGATCACCATGACAGGCCCTGTAGGGTACAAAAAGACAGACAGGAACCGGTCCCTGCATCTGAGAACTCACCATCGAGCAACCTTTTCTTTTAGAAGACTAATCACAGAAATTTTTTTGTAGTCAGAAGCTCACTCTGGCTGTGGCCTATTTTGATCTTTATAACTTATTTTAAAGATTTTTCGGTAATTATGCATTGCTTGGTCTTACTGACCTTTGGCCAAAAGCAGTAACATTTTGACCTGGCCCATGGGACTCCGAGCTTCCCACTCCATGAAGCTGGTGCGTAAATAACTTCAAATAAAACCCTCCTGGCGTTGTGTGGTGGGCATAGCATGAGGGAGAAAGGGGCCAAAGCAGGGAAAAGGATGAACGGAGGTACCCAAGAGTAAACCAGAATGGCATCCATAGTTCAGGTATCTTTTTCCTCCTCTCCCTTAGATATTTATTCTGCTTCTCTACTAGTAGGTGAAAAAAATAATGATGAAAGGAAACAACAAACCAAAATGCTAAAATGAAATGCATTTCGCTCAGCACCCTAGTCTTCCACATGGGCTTCTTTGGGGTTGACCCTTTAGGGTAAATCACAGCAGCAACCTAGTGAGGACACACTTCTTAAATTTATAGGTAGCTAGAGGGCGTCACCACACTGAAGATGATGTCCTGAAGTGCATGTGTGTGTACACGTGCGTGTGTGCCCATGCATGCCCATGTGTGTCTCTGCTCATGAACAACGCAAGGAGAAAGAACAATCTAAAGGAATAGCTGGCTATGTCTTGAAGCCATTCACACTTTATGGCATCCGAACTTCAAAACCAACAGTTCTGAAGGCCATTTAGCAGCAGCAGTGCAGGACTTCCTGAGACCAGAAGTCGGGCTCATAAAACAGGGGCCCATCTGGCCACCAAGACATGAAAGGAGCTTTTTGCAAACAACAGCTGGGTAGGGCGAGTATAATTGACTGGGAAACACCTGGCTGGTATTTTCCTCGGGGTTCCCAGAGGATGGACTGGTTACGAAGGACTCGGCTAGCTGGACCCCATCAGGCGACTTGACAAGTCCAGCACATTGGGGGGAAAATGTAGGGAGAGGGTCCATCCCAACAGTAGGACACAGTCCTCCTGTCAGTAGAGGATGGTTAGGAATGAAACCTTTCATTTATATATTCTAGACCCAGCAAGGTATCTTCTTCCAAAAGGTCAACAATACAGCTTGATGGTCCCTATTACTTGGTATAGATGCTTTATTCATCCAGCATCTACAAACAGAAATTATAGCCTAATACTAAATTGAATCAAATCGAATTCAAAGAGCTGAATGCATGTTTTAAAAACCCTGTAATAAGAAAAATAATGAGGAAATGTTTATTTGTGATTATGCCATTGACTCTTACGGTTCCAGAGCAGGTCACCTCAACAGGGTGAGCCTCAGTTTCTAAATCTTTAAAATAGAATCAATAGTATTTCACATAATTGTTGGAAGAATTGAAATATTGTGAGTATCAATATTTTGCACATGCAATATATGTTCGACCAGTGTTTCTTTGTATTATTTTTAATTTATTTTTTTTTGTTTTTAGAGACAGGGTGAAGTGCGGTGGCACAATCTTGGCTCACCACAGCCTCCAACTTGGGGGCTCAGGCAATGAACCTGCCTTAGCTTCCTGAGTAGCTGGGACTACAGGCATGCTCCACCGTGCCTGGCTAGATTTTATTTTTATCTTATTTTCTATTTTTGTAGAAACCAGGGTCTCACATTCTTGCCCAGGCTAGTCGTGAACTCCTGGACTCAAGTGATCCACTCGTCCCAGCATCCCAAGTAGCTGGAACTACAGGTGCATGCTACCATGCCCAACTAAATCTTATTTTTATTTTTATTTATTTTCTTTGGAGGGCGGATCTCACTCTGTTGGCCAGCCTGGTCTCGAACTCCTGGCCTCAAGTGATCCTCTCACCTCAGCCTCCCAAAGTGCTGTGATTAAAGGCCTGAGCTACCCTGCCCAGCCTATTATTAATTTTGCTAAATAAAGAAAAAGGACTCGGTACTGGGGATTGAGTCTCATCCACAGCACTGATTCTCCATCAACTTTACAGCCAAATAGCAGGCCGGCTTCCACATGGGGTCAACCTCTCCTCTCTTTTCTCTGCAGCCAGCGCCTCCTTGAAGAAACGGTTCAAGCGGCGGGAGATCGAAGCCATCCAGTGCGAGGTTCGGAAGTTGTGCAACTACACCAAGATCCTGTCCACCAAGAAGAACCTGGACCACGTGAACAAGATCCTGAAGGCCAAGCGGCTGCAGAGACAATCAAAGACAGGCAACAACTTCGTCAAGAAGCGGCGCGGGCGGCCCCGGAAGCAGCCCACCCAGTTCGATGAGGACCCCAGAGACCAGATGCCGGTGCTGGAGAAATGCATCGACCTGCCCAGCAAGCGCGGCCAGAGGCCCAACCTGAGCCCGCTGGCGCTGGAGCCTGCCGCCGGCCAGGACAGCGTCATGGCCACCATCGAGGCAGTCATCCACATGGCCCGCGAGGCGCCGCCCCTGCCCCCGCCGCCGCCCCCGCCCCTGCCACCCCCGCCGCCGCCGCCGCCCCCGCCCCCGCCGCTGCCCAAGACCCCCCGGGGCGGAAAGAGGAGGCACAGACCGCAGCCCCCCGTGGCGCCCGCGCAGCCCCCGCCCCCGCCGCAGCCCCTTCCCCCGGAAGAGGAGGTGAAAGCCAAAAGGCAGAGGAAGTCCCGAGGGAGCGAGAGCGAGGTCCTTGCCTAGCGGGGGTGGGGGGGTCTGGGCGTCTGCGCCTGCGCGGAGGGAACTGCCACCTTGGAAGTGCAGCGAGCTGGGTGGGGGGGGAAACTCCCCCTGCAGGGACGCGAGGCCCCTCTCTCCGGAAGCTGGGCGGGCAGAATGGGGCCAGAGGATGGGGCTGAGCTCTGGGGAAGGCGAGGCAGGGCCGCCCCTCCACAAGTTCGTCGGCGCGACACAGCAGTTCCCAGCCAGGTGGCACTTCATTGTGGCCAGACCCTTTCCAGGCCCGGGCGAGAGCGAGACCCGTCGGGGAGGAGAGAGCTCGGGGTACGCCCCGTGGCCGCCTGCCCGCCCACCTCCTCTTGCCCAGGTGCACCCTTGAGTCGCGTTTCTTTTGCTGGCCGGGAAGATCCGAGGGGGGAAACACCCCGGATTAGGAAACATTCCAAGGCGTGAAGAGCTACAGATTGCTCAGCTGGCATTGCTGTAAGGAACCCACTTCTGTGTCGCTGGTTTTGATTGATTTTGGTTTTCAAGCTCTGCTAGGCTTTGGGGGATGGGGGGCTACTAGCATCATCGTCAGGTGACATGAATCTGTTTCTGAGCAATACACGATACAGTTTCTCAGATGGGGTCCTGTGATCGGAAGGTGGGAGTCTAGTGATAGGCGACCTTAGACCTGCGTTCCTGTTCTTCCCTAGCTTCCTCTGTCGCACAAGCACTGAGTTCTAGCATCGTCTGTTCCTACTTTTTCGTTGCCCATTGTACTTTCATATATCTTTTCATTAACTTACCGGCTGCCTTCTTTTTTCTCGGTACACACCTAAATAATGTAACCTTGACCTGTGCTGTAAAGGGCACTCTTGGCTGCTGTTCCAAGAACCTGGCTTTAAATCCCAACCATTGTGATAGAGTCTTTTCAATAAGTAACTCAGAGCAGCCAAGGATATGTTGACCCAGGAGTCAACCAGGTTATTTTTATACTTAAAACACATCAGCAGAGCATAGCCAGAATAAAGTGGTTTTAATCTCCAGAAATTGAAGCCCAGACCCACCAGAAACAAAAGTGTCTAGCAACGCCTTGGGACCTGAACTCTTTTTATACAAATAATTGTCATAAGTCGTTGAAAAAAAAGGAAACAAAAAGACAATAGGATTTGTCCGGTATCTCTTGATAATTCTCAAAAGCAAATGGGAGTAAGTGTTCTTATCTAAAAAAAAAAAAAAAAAAAATACTCAAAAGGGTCTCACCACTCCAATTATATCAAGCCACCTTGGACAAAGTATCCAAATTGTGGTTGCCTTAATAAACTAAAACGTTTTTGTACATAATGTAATTATAAATCTATCAGTCTGCATGGATGCAAACTGTGTGTGACAAATCGTCTTTTAAATGGTCAGTTTCAACTGTACATTGCTCATCCAAGTTGTACTCTAGCCATTGGTTTAGCGTGGACAGATACATCTCCATTTCTACAGCCCAAGTAAAATATGTGAAGAAGACTCAGAATGAATAGGAAGATGTTCCATTTCCATAGATGTTTTCTGAAAGTCAGATGTGCAAATTTCAGATAAGTACTTTCAATTTTCTCCCTCACTCCTCCCCCACCTTTCCCAAGACATCAAACCCCTGGCATGGTAGATGACAGAAAGAGGGGCACTAAGAAAGAAAATAAAATTTACTAATGGGAATTAGAGTATCTGGGTTTCCTCCAAATTAAGTTTCTTTTTTTTTTTTTTGAGTTGAAGTCTCACTCTGTCATACAGACTGGAGTGCAATGGCCACTCCCGGCCACTGCAACCTCAACCTGCTGGGCTCTGGCAATCCTTCCGCCTCAGCCTTCCAAGTAGCTGGAACTACAGGTGCGCGCTACCACGCCCGGCTATTTTTTTTTATTGTAGAAATGAGGTCTCGCCAAGTTGCCCAGGCGGGTCTCGAACCCGCAGGCTCAGGCAATCCATTCACCTCGGTCTCCCAAAGCGCTGGGATTACAGGCTGAACCACCAAGCCCGGCCCAAATTAAGTTTCTTTACAGGAAGTTGGGACCAGCTGGAAATTGTATTATCACTTGAGAACACAATATTATTTCCTTAGAGAGAGATGAATTTTTGTTGGCATCATAAGATAATAAGCAGTGGGGTAATTATGGCAGTACATTTTAAAATTCCAGGTTAATATGCGTGCAGACATCACTGCCCTGGCATGGTACAAACAGTTGGTTGAGATGACCCACATAGCCATCCTCTTCTGCAGTGTCCCCATCATTTGCTACCCACAAGGTCAGTCGCATTTAATCCTAGCAGTATAGAAGTTTAAAATATTGCATTTCCCTGTACTTTAAAGTTTATATTCTGGATACTTCGTTTCTGACCTGGGTTAACCTTTGGCATTTCACACAAGTTGAACAGCAAAAGCAAAGCAGCCATTTTTAATGTGTCTTTCCCAAGCTATGTCTGCGTGGGTTCAAAGTCACCTGAGAGGAAGGTTTAAATTAGCCCCTCTCACCCTACCATCACTACAGAGCAGCACTATTTTTTATTCCAATTCAGCCATAGTTTATCTTCTTTTTGGATTTTGAAATCATTTCCTCCTTCCTTTCTTTTGCCTTTCTCTCTTCCTGTGTTGTACTCTCTTCCCAATCAAGTCTGGAAGCAGGCTCAATCTTGTTACAGAAGAGAATGAGCTGGTGCTCAATAAACTTCTTCAAGGAGGACCCAAAGTTTAATTGGCATTAACCTCTAATAGATGAGAAATTCCAAATAACTTTGGATGCATTAGAATTTCCAAACCTGTGAAAGCTATTCCAGGAGAGACCACAGCAGACTTGCAACTTGCACATAAACTCGTGTCTTCTGTTGTCTTGTGAGTTTCATGAAAATCCTATATCTGGATGACCCTGGGGATAGCTCGGGAAACCACAGAGGACCAAAGTGAGGTATGCTAAGCAGCACCACCACAGGGTGGAGGCAAGTTCAGTCACCCACAAAATCTCCTCTCTCTCCACTCAGTTCCTCCTACAGCACCACTTCACTTCTCTTCTGCTTTTCATTAATCTAACTCATCTCATCAGTACAACCATTCCCTTATTCTGATTCTTATAGCCTCTCGTCTCCTGTCCAAGCTCAACAATGGGCCATTCCAGTTGCACATCTAATTAGTGGTTTCAGAGCATGCAAGAAAGCCTGGCTCTCCTGATCCAGATGGAGGAGGTCTCTAGCCACCCAACACTGCCTTCTGGGCTACTTTTTTTTCCCCTTTCTAAAAATAAGCGACACTTGGGATGCATGAGACTTCATAAACAACTCCACAAAATATATTCCATCTTAAAAGAAACTCCTTGATTTTCATTTTGTCCTTTCTTTTTTCTTTTTCTGGACGACTTGCCTTCAGCAAGCGGATGTGAACCCACTTAGAATATATGGAGTCTGATTAGTAACGAGAAAAGGATGAGTCTAGATATGAAAGCCTCCTTGAAGGCGATGACAGATCTTTAATTCACCTTCTTAAGTGTCTAGAGGAGCCACTTGTTTTTCCACCACCCATCTCGAATTAGAGGAACAGAAACTGAACTTCCTCAGATAGCCTGGCTCTAGCTAAAACCCAAGGAAGAAAGGTCTGAGGAAAGGAGAGTGTGTGAGGGGCTGGCCTGTGACTTGGCAGGATCAGAACTCAGCAATCATTGACAGCCCTGGGAAGGTGAATAAGGGCTGGCAGAAGATTAGCATGTTAACTTGGCTGCTCTCCGGAGCAGGAGGCCATGCTCGGTGGCAGTCAAAATTTGTGTTCTGCACATTGCTGGGTCTATAAATATGATAAGCAAGTGGTGACAGAATTATAGTATAAAGTGATGTACTACATGCAGATCATAAAGGATTTGGTTTTAAGACCTAAGTAGAAAATCCCACTCCTAGCTTATTATCTTACAATATTCAGATAATGAGCTTTTGGGAGTATTTTTTTTTTCCTATCACTAGAAAGATTTACCTGGAAACTGTCTAAAGTCTATAGATATGCTTCCAAAGCTTTGAAATGCCAATGGTAGCATGGAGAGAGAGGGAGTAGCAGAGCTGAGATGCCTCAAAAGCCATTTAAGTGTTACGTTGCAGGATTTTCAGTCCTTCTCATAATGTAAAAGTAGATAAATATAGACATTATTCCCAACACTACCCTATGGTATCACAATGGTCCAAATGCCAGAGCATACAGATAATGTCATCACAGTGCCTAGAAACTCAAACTGTAATATACTGTAGCATTTTCTTGGTGTTTCTTAAAGTTTCTTTCCACAACGCAGGGTTCCTTCTGCCTCTTGTTTCTTGGAGAGTTCACCCCGCTGACGAGTCTTCCTTCCTTGTTGGACTCAGTCATTTGGGGAACAGTCTTAGAAGCACATATCAACCAAGGAAGAAACTTCTTGGATGTCTGTCGCCCACTTGCCCAGGTACAATAAACACTAAAGGGGGATAGGGGATTGAACAGAGCTGCCTGCAGGTCACCATTGAAAGGCAACTCCACCCTAGATTGGTGTCTTTCTTTCTCTTCCTTTTTTTAAAAAAATCTATTTCTTAAATAATAATAATAAATGCACATGATGTGTTAAATATGTACATATATATTTCAAAAGAAAAAATGGGGCACAAGATTGTCTTACAAGTCGTGCTGGCTAATTTTTAGTTTGTATTCATAAGTGGTTTTTAAAAGCCTTTTTTAAAGTGTAATTTGCATGTTCTACTTTGATTGTATGTAAACATATTTTAGAACAAAAAATGTATTTGTATTTTATTGAATATAGAGGCAAGAAAAATTGTACATTGTTTGAAATGTTCTTTTTGTAACAGTTTTTATTCATAAAGCATTTTTGTACATTGAAAACGAACATGGACTTGCTGGTATTTGAGGCGTAGATACATCCGGCATGCTCTCACCATCACGCTCCTCCATGGTCTTAGATGTTGGGTTTTAAACATTTTTTTCTAAAAGAAAGCTCAGTCTTTTTCGCTACCGGATCAGGTTAGCACAGTATAGAGCACTTAACTATTAAAAAAAAAAGTTAATCCTATTCATATGTTATTCATTGTGTGAAATTAAAGACATTCAATTCAGTCTAACATGAGTTGTGAATTCTTTTGTTTCATGTTCCATCTGGTTCAAATCACTGAGGAGCTTAATAGCATTTGGGGGTCTCTGCTCACACCCACAGGATACAGAATCATTGAGAAAGTTCTAAACAAACTTCTGCCTTTTTTATGATACTGGGAAGTACATTTTAGGCAAGAGTTGAGTCTGATTTCCTGGGTTACTCTTCAAAGAATCTTGCACTACCTTGCCATCAAGCCAGGACCAATTCCTAGAGCCAGTCAGCCCCTGCAGAAGGCAATCCAAGGGCACTGTGGGATGGTGGAGACCCACCCTCCTCTTAGTTTTTAGAAGAGCATTATGAATGGGATTAAACTTTCTTACTAAACATCCCATGAAATTAGACATCTGAATGGTGGATCCTTGGCTGCACTTAAAGATTTTCTAGAGTGATAGGAAAGCCTGTTTAATAAATGACAAACAGTTACTGGTTACCTACCCAGTGACTCTGCTGAGTCCTTACTCAGAAGGGGAACTTACAAGGCCTACATTTGAAAAACACTTAGAACTAGCAGCTCTAAACAGAATCTGGCCAACGGTAAGAGGATGGAGTCTCAGAAGAAAAGAGGAGTTTCCCCTACATCCCTGCCTGCTCTTCCCACCCTCTTTGTCCCAGTTTTTAGTTTGTATTTATGAACGTGTTTTTAAAGCTTGTATTTGGCACATTCCACTTTGATTACATGTAAACATATATACATTCATGTAATTTTTTTTTACCTTCTTTCTTTGTCTTCCAATATGTCTCTTGCAAAAACCAGCAAGATAGGAAGGAAAAGCTGTGAGCAGATCCCCATCACTAACCATCAATCTGACCCGCTGTGACATTTCTTGTGACTTCTGGTTTCTGCAGCACCACCATGAGATGACAGAAGTCATATGCAATGAGTGAAATCTTCAGAACTGTACTATGAGGGCAGCTTCGGGATGAGGAGAGGGTTACTGGGTGAAGGAGTGCTCCCCAGGTCGACAACAGGTTCTTGTGTTTATGTCTGGAAGGAATTCGCAATCAGATACACAGTGAAGGAAGAGGAGCAAGTAACTTTATCACGCAAAGAATAGCATTCGCCAGAGGGGAGAGAGGGCAAATAGCACAAGGAAAGCCACCACTTCTGCCCCCAGCTATGGTTGAGCTATAACCATTATTCTTAGGGATACCAAGGGATGGGTTTTAGGTGGTCTTTTCCTAGAAATAAGTGGTCTTAGGGCTGGGTTACTTTACTCTTCCCTCACGTCCAGTGGGGGAGTTTTAGTCTTCATAGGGTCATAGGGTCACTTATGAAAGTGACACAGGGTCACTGTCATGGCATTAGGTGTATAATGGGAGTGGGATGCCCCCTAGGGTAATTTTATGCTAATAGTATTCTAATGAGGGGAAAGATAGGTCGTGATTCTCTTAGGTCAACCTCAGCTATGGATGGGCATGCTCGAGGAGGATCTCTCAGCCAGTTGCTTCCTGCCTTGGTGGTCAGCTCCTGACTGCAAGCTTTCCGGATAGATGAACTCTGGTGCTGCAGGTGCATCTCATAAGAGTCTAGCAGGTAGATGTGATGTTTCCTAGAGCTAGGCCATCTTGCTTGCGTGTGTGGATTTGTTTCAGCAGCTGCAGACATTCATGGGCTTGGAACTTGCTTACTGCCTTCAAGTTTTCCTAGTCTAATCCGCCTACTCTATCCAAAAGCATGCATGCCCCAGGACTGAGGCATAAATTCTTCCAAGACTCAGAGAATCCGGGCAGTAACCTCTAATGGAATACTACTTGCTCTCTTTCTCCTCTCTCCCTTTGTCTATTTTGCGCTGAACTTGGAAAATTTGAAGTCCTGTATAGTCCTCTCTCTAACTTGGGCTCATTAGTCTGTTGGTATTTCTGAAATCAGCAATGACTTCTGAGAGCACACCTAATCTCTTCCTAACAGCTTCTAGGGCAGGGACAAAGCTGTTCCCTTGGAACGGATTGGCTCAACTTTGGGATTTTTAATCAGCCCACAGAGTAGCAATGTGCTGACAGAGATTCTCAGGAAAGATGGACATGTCCACACATGTGGCTGGCAGGAGTCTCGGTCTACAAATAGACGGAGGAATAGACACTATTTACTTTTTCTGCAGCTCAATTTTATTAATTTCTAAGACCCCATTCCACAAGCCTAGCAGCATCTTAGTTCCAAAGCCAGGGAATTTGTTTTCTAACCTGGAGGAGGTCTAGAAAGCCTTGCTCCAGCTTCCAAATTGTTTCTCTGTGTCCAACTCCTTCCTATTCCCCAAGTGCCTAGACACTTGAGACGCAAAAATCAAAGAGAGAGTCTTTTAAAATTTTCCTTCTTGCTTTCTGCTGTCAGAAACTTGCCATAAGGGGATGAACCCTCCCCTGACTAGTTGCCTGAACCAGAGGAGACAGTCATGGGAGAGTGAGGATATGGAAACCAGTCACCAGGGCAAGACATTTAACACATTGCAAATGACACAGGAAGTGAGGACAATGGTGTATGCAGAGGGAAAGGACTTGCCTCAGGTCACAAAAGGCTCTTCAGAGTCAGGCAAAATAGTGAATGGTTTGAAAAGCATTGAGAAGGTGGAAAACAGGTGTGCACAAAAGTACTGTACTTTCCCGGTGTGTGTAGTTGCTAATACTTTCACTTTTGTGGACATGCCAATACTCAGATTTTTAATTGTTATAGAACTATGGTAATACATTTTTTAAAGGGTCATAGGGATTCTAGTTCCAGGATTAATTAAAGAAAAAACTAGCTCCAAAATGTTATTCGCATTCACATATGATAAAATTGGGAAGTATCCCATGAGAAATGTTACAACCTCAAAAAGAGGAACAACACATATTCTCTCATTATGAAGCGTGATAGTCTAAAGCTTCATTTTCCACTTTTTAGCGAACAGAGCTCAAATAATAGTCAAGAGACTGGGATATGTTTCTGTTTGATCACTAAAGAGCTATGTGCCCAGGAGCAAAACTTCTGTGAGTCTCATGTGCCTGCCTTATAAAATGGAAAGTTAAACTCTCAGTGATGTCTGCAAGTCAAGTCTCTGATTCTGTTATCTTTGTACTTTCCAAATAGGTCCTGCCTTTAATTTCCAATTTTATTTTCCACCATTGTGTGAATCCAACAATGTTCTGGAGTTGTTACCTTAGCATAGTCTAGCATATCCTAATAAGATGTGAAAGTATGGAAGAAGTTAATGAAAAAAATGGAATCAGGGCTTATGATTAAATCTTCCTGCCCTCCCCGCTCTCCTCTTTTTTTTCTCTCCTTCCCTACATGTGCATTGCCAGGTACCAAAGAGGTAAGAATGAGCAAGTTGACAAGGTGTCATTGATTTTATTCAAGCAACCCTACCAAGATCATGAACTTCCTCTTGCCATTCTCTGCCTATCCAAATTCTACCATTTTTGAGGTTTAATTCAAACTGCACCTTCTCCAGTAAGTCTTATGGCCACAACCCACAAACATGTCTTGTGCTGCTCATTTAATAACTGCCCTTAATGATTTCACATAGGACAGAAAATAATCTTCAGTCAAGGACGCCATGTAAGGTTGCACAGGTTGCCTCCTGCTCTAGGGGGCTTGGCCAAAAAAATGGGGCTCAGATCCAGCCCACACTCCTCTTGCCAGGATGTGTACCCTTGGTGTGGTGTCTGGTCTGAGTATCTTTTTCTCATGTTCACAAAATTGCTTTTGTGGCAACCTTCTCGGGTCCCCTCCCACTGTGGGAGCTCTTCTGTCCTCTCAGTAAATCCTGCTTTCTAAAAGAAAATGCTTTTGTGAGAACAGAGACCCTCCAAAATATTTCAAGATCTCCTGTGCATCTTTGGAAAGTAGAGAAAAGTTCGAGCAAAATGATACCTCCCTCTTCTGCCCAATCGGGCCAATCATACTGTTCTTGCCTCTAAGACTCCAAGGCCACTCAAAAATCCACTATCCTTTCCTAAAGATTTTTGTTAACAACATGCCATACCCTAGAAAATCCCTGAATACATTTCCAAATAAGCAATTGCCCCAGTTCTCTCTGCAGGAGAGATGGGAAGAAAACAGTGAAACCAGAAAGCAGCCTCACACATATGTGTAGTTGGGTTCCTATGGTGTCTCAGAGATCTTCAATTTTCCAAAGACTTTTGGAACTTTTATTGTGACATTCTCATAGATTCACAAGAGGCCTCTAAAGAACGACAAGAAAGTGATGCACAACCCTCTCCCATCTGCCCCTCCCATGACAAAGTCCCACACAACCACAGCACACTAGCAAGACCAAAACACCGATATAAGCACAATTCATACAGTTTATTCAGATTTAAAGTTATACACAAACTCGTTTGTGTGCACATGTATGGTTATATGTGTAAAGATTTATGCAACTTTGTCACGTTTAGCCTTGTGTAACATAGTCATCACAAAAACCAATAATTCAATTGCACCATCACCACAAAGATGTCCCCTTACTAACCACCTTTTCTCCTCACCATTTCTAACCCCTGGCAATGCATGCTCTGTCTCCTCAGTTTTATTTAAAAAACGTTACAGGCCCAGAGCAGTGGCTCACCCTTGTAATCCTAGTACTTTGGTAGGCTGAGGCAAGAGGATTGCTTGACCCAGGAGTTCAAGACCAGCCTGGGTAAAATAGTAAGACCTCATCGCTACAAAAAATCAAAAATTTAGCTGGGTGTCATGGTGCACACCTATAATCCTAGCTCCCTGGGAGACTGTGGTAGGCAGATTACCTGAGCCCAGGCGGTTGAAGCTGCAGTGACCTGGATCATGCTACTGCACTTCAGCCTGAGCAACAGACTGAGGTCGTGACTCCAAAACAACAACAAAAAAGAAAGACAGAAAGAAAAGAAAAAGAAAAAGAATTACATAAATGGAGTCATGCAATATGTATGTTTTAAATAAAGTCTATTTTTAGAGCAGTTTTAGATTTTAAAAATGTTGTGAAGATAGTACAGAGAGTTCTCATGAACCCTGTGCTCAGTTTTTCTTAATATTAACATCTTAAAACAGTATGGTACATTTGTTACATTTAATGAAAAATTATTATTATATTGTTATTAATAACTAGTCCATACTATATTCAGTTGCCCTCAACTTTTAGTTAATGCCTTTTCTCTTTTTCAAGTTCCCTTCCAGAATACAATTATATTTAATCCTCATGTCTGCATAGCCTTCTCTGGTCAAAGACAGTTTCTCATACTTCCTTTGCCCTTGATCATCTTGACAGTTCTGAGGAGCACTAGCCAGGCCTTCCAGGGAATGTCCCTTAGTTGGGTTTGCTTGATGTTTTTCTCATAATTAGTTTGGGGTCATATGCTTTAGGGAGAAAGGCCACAGAGGTAATGTTTGATTTTCAACACATTCTATCAAGGTTATATCCTACCAACATGGCATATCATGTTTGACACTAACCTCGATCACCTGGAATAGGTTGGGTCTGTCCAGGTTCTCCACTGTCCCCCTCTTTTTTGTCTCCTTTTCTAATACTGTATTCTTTGGAAGGAAGTCACGACGCAGAGCCCACATTTAAGAAGTGTAGAGCGTTGCTCTGCCTCCTCAGGGTCTGGGTATCTACATAAATGATTTGAAAGTCTTATGCACAGGATATTTTTTAAAACATTTTTAATTTTGAAATAATTTTAGACTTTCAGAAAAAGATAAAAAACAGTACAGAGTTCTACTGAATGCCTTTACCCAGCTTCCTCTGATGTTAACATTTTACCTAACCATAGTATAGCAATCCAAACTAAGAAATGAATTGTGGAACAACACAATTCGCCTAGTTGCAAACTGGATTTCACCAGTTTTTCCAGTTAGACCATTTTAAATAATATTTTTTAAATTGAGGTAAAATACACGTAGCATAAAATCTGCCATCTTAACGGTTTTAAGTGTATATAATTCAATGGTGTTAAGTATATTCACATTGCTGCGCAATCAATCTCCAGAATTTTTTGTCTGCAGAACTGAAACTCCGAAGCCATTTAATCAACTCCCCCTTTTCCCCTCCCTCAATCCCCGGGAACCAGCATTCTGCTTCTTATTCTACAAGTTTGACTGTTCCATGTGCTTCATATAAGTGAAATTATGCAGTATTTGTCTTTTAGGAGGCTTTCCCTTTTTCCTTCATTTATTCATCTACTCAATGATTTATTTATATCAGCATGAACTTGTGGATATATGCTTTTTTTGTTTTTTAATGAAAGGCTCACTCTTTCACCCAGACTAGCGCACAGTGGTATACTCACAGCTACTGCAGCCTCGACCTGCTGGGCTTAGGTGATCCTTCCACCTCAACCTCCTGAGTAGCTGGGACTATAGGTGCACGACACCACACCCAGCTAACTTTTTTATTGATTGTAGAGATGAGTTCTTGCCTAGTTGCCCAGGCTGGTCTTGAACTCCTGGACTTGGGCAATCCTCTCATCTTTACCTCCCAAAGTGCTGGGGTGACAGGCATGAGCCACTGCATCCAGCTCCTGCTTTATGTTTTAAGTCATATTCCAATACCACCTTATTTTGTTGCTCAAATTACTAGAGATACAGCCTGGAGGGCTCTTTCAATTGGCTCCCGTTTTCCTTAGACATATTCCCAATTGTGTGTTTTTCTCCTTGTTTTTGTTTTACTTTCTCATACCATGGAATGCGCCAAGTTCATCTTGCGTGTGTCTGCAAAAGTTCTAGAATTAGTCACTTCTCCAAGGAACACTGGAGGATGGTATTAGAAAACAAGACCTGGGGGCAAAGTGTGCTTATTGCTACTGGGGTGTAGCTGCTCAGACCTCTCAGCTGACAGAGCTAGGAAACATATGTACATATGCACATGAACTCAAATCTGTAAATATTTCTATATGTACCCATCTCTATCTGTATTAAGCTAAACATGAGTTTAAATTGATACTTAACTCAAATATATTAACACACTGATCATTCCAATCTCCTTTCTTTGCTTATCTGTAACTTCCCATGCAACAATGTAAAACCCAATTCTCACCTTCTGCCATTCATTTACTTAATGGCTTAATGCCAGTGTAGCAGTATGTGCCTAACCTTTTCTCACTTAGTGTAATTTCTTGACATTCATCAAGTTGTTGTATGTACCAACGCTTGTTCCTTTTTATGACTGAATAATATTTCACAGCCTAGATGTTCTTCAGTATGTCCAACTATGCATTCATTGAAGGACATTTGGGTGGTTTTCAGTGTGGGGCTAAATAAAATGTGAAAATAAAGTTTCATTTCTCTGGAAGATTGCACCAATCTGCAATTTCTGAGTTGCATGGTAAGTTTGTTTTTTATTTTAATTTTAATTTTATTTCCCAGAGTAGTTAAAAACCATTTTACATTCTCACCAGCAGTGTGTGAATAGTCCAGTTATTTCACAACCTCACCAGTGTTTGATGATATCACTATCTTTCATTTTAGACACTCTGATAGATATATAGTTGTCTTAGTTTGGGGGGGGCATAATACAATGGCACCAACTGAATGGATTATAAATAATGAATTTATTTCTCTCTATTCTGAAGGCTGGTAAATCAGCAGACAAGGTGCTGGCAGATTCAGTGTGTGGTGAGGGCCTGCTTTGTGGTTCACAGTTGATGCCTTCTGAGTGCATTCTCACATGGTAGAAAAGATGAAGAATCTCTCTTGGGCATATGTATAAGGGCACCAATCCCATTCACAAGAACTCCAGCCTCATGACCTAATCACCTCCGAAAAGGTCACACATTCTAATACTATTACCTAAGGGTTAAGATTTTAACATATAAATTTGGAGATGCACAGCCATTCAGGTACAGTAGTAATGATAACTCACATGGTTTATGCTGCATTTCTATTATGACCAGTGAGGCTGAACATTTTTTGTTTTGTTTTGTTTTAACCATTTGTATAGCCCTTACAGTGAAATGTTTCAGTATATATTTTGTTCATTCTCTAATAGGATCACTGGAATTTTTTTAATGCTGCTTTTTGAAAATTCTTTATATATTCTAGATATATGACTTTTGTTGGATATGCAACTTGCAAATAATGGGGATGCCAAAAAATGTATACACATTGTAAGAAATGTTATCAATGTATTACTTTTAGTTCACCATACTCAGAAGTGTCTGGAAGCTGATGGTAACCACTCTGAGCACCTCTTATAATTGCAGAAGTCAAATATAACTTGTATTCATCTTTGTTATTGGTGCATATTGAGTGTTACAATTTTGTTGCAAATTTTTCCTTTCTTAAAATATGTATACGGTTTTTTGACACCCTCTGTATTTCCTTTTAGTCTGTAACTTGCCTGTTTACATTTGAAGTCAAAAAAACACCCTGAAACATTGATGTCATTCAAGTGTTAGTATGAGAAAAAGGAGTTAGCAAGATAAAATGACTTGGTTTTGAAATAAACATTTACTAAAGGGTCTAGCTAAAATTGGAATTCAGTACACTCTTAATTAATTAAGTATTTTTCTACAGTGAATAATAATCCTGGTAACATCACATTTGGTAATTTGTTTCTCTTTCTTGATGCCAAATAGTCTTTCGATTAATAACAGACTGTTAGGCGCAGTGGCTCATACTTGTAATCCCACTACTTTGGGAAGTCAAGGTGGGAGGATTGCTTGGGGCCAGGAGTTCAGAAACAGTCTGGGCAACATGGTGAGATCCCAGCCCTGAAAACAAACAAAAAAATTAGCCAAGCATGTTAGCACATACTTGTAGTCCTGTGGTTGCAGCTATTCGGGACTTGATTGCAGCCAGGTCCTGGTTACTCGAAACATCAGATTTAAGGCCGCAGTGAGCCATGACTGTACCACTGCACTCCAGCCTGGACAACAGAGCAAGACCCTGTCTCAAAAACAAAAAAACAGTCTGTGAGTTTGAAAGGAAACTTAGAGGCCGGGCTCGGTGGCTCAGCCTGTAATCCCGCACTTTGGGAGGCCGAGGTGAGTGAATTGCCTGAGCCTGCAGGTTCAAGACCTGCCTGGGCAACTTGATGAAACCTCATCTCTACAATAAATCAAAAAATCAGCCAGGTGTGGTAGCGCATGCCTGTAATTCCGGCTACTCAGAAGGCTGAGGCAGAAGGATCGCCGGAGCCCAGCAGGTTGATACTGCAGTGGCTGGGAGCGGCCACTGCACTCCAGTCTGAGCAACAGAGTGAGACTCTGACTCAAAAAAAAGAAAGAAAGAAAGAAAGGAAACTTAGAAAGCTCAAGCCCCTCAATTAACAATTTCTGAAACAGAGGGACAAGAAGATGAAGTGACTTTGCCATGCCCACATGGTTGTTAGTTACCCTGGAAGTCTTTCTCTGCCACAGAAGCCCAGCAGAAAGCACATGGTGGCAGAGGCAGTGATGTGGGTATAGGATCACCCTGAAGACCAGCCTTGGAAGTTTCACTAAGAAGGATACAGGGGGACTGTTCTGCTGATGCCTTGTAAATGTTATCACTGCACCCCAAGACAGATGTCATTTCTTTTCCTCAAATATCTGTAACCATTTTTTTTAGAACCAGAGTCTGGTTCTGCTGCCCAGGCTGAGGAAGAGGAGTGGCAGTCATATCTCACTGCACCTTGAACTCTTGGGATCCTGTTTCAGCCTCCTAAGCAACTGGGTCTACAGCTGTGAGTCACTATGCCCAGCTAGTTTTTTATTTTATTTTGTAGAGACAGGGTATCACTATGTTGCCCAGGCTGGTCTCCAACTCCTGGTCTCAAGTGATCCTCCCACCTCAGCCTCCCAAGATGCTGGGATTGCAGGCAAGAGTTGCCACGCATAACTTCTGTGATAATCTAAATAGAGTCTCTTTGCACCTAATAACTTACAGTCACCATCACACAAATCTCAAAAATATATTTCTGTCTCAGTTCAGCAATTTGTGCTCATACTCCATTGTCCTCTTCACCACCACCACCAATTCTCTCACCTCCCCACATACATCCAGGCAAACACACAGCTAGACCCAGACTGGGGGAAGGTGGTTATGGCAGCCATGGGAAAGGCTCTCTTTCTCATTCTGACAGAGACTCTGGAGGATTTACATTATGCGTGGGTCTGTTCATGGTGACCAAGAAAATGTGCATGTTTAGAAATAATCACAAAGCCCTCAAGAGCTCTCTGAGTCTTTGGGGACATGCTATTTTAGTTTTAAAAGGTTATTTATTTATTTATTTTTTGAGTTGGAGTCTCTCTCACTCATGCAGACTGGAGTGCAGTGGCCACTCCCGGCCACCAGAGCCTCGACCTGTTGGGCTCTGGCGATCCTTCCGCCTCAACCTTCCAAGTAGCCAGAACTACAGGTGTGTGCTACCACTCCCGGCTGATTTTTTGATTTATTATAGAGATGAGGTCTCGCTGCCCAGAGGGTCTCGAACCCGCGGGCTCAGTCAATCCATTCACCTCAACCTCCCAAAGGCACAGTATATTGTCACTTCTGGCAAAATGGTGACAGGCTGGCAGGGTCCGAGAAACCCTTTGCGAAAGAGAACACCCATAAAGACCCTAGCTCTCTCCCAGGGGTTGCAGCCCCCATCTTCCACAGCCTGCTCTTCACAGGGAGCTCAGTCACCACTGTCACCTGGGGTCATTACTCAGATATCACGACGAACCAGCCTGCTCCTGCAGTCGCTCCATGGGACTGGGCTGCTCCTGCAGTTGCGGATACCGCCGCTGTGGTCATTCCTGGCTCATACCTGAAGAAACCCACAACTTCACACCGTGAAGCCCCACAAGCAGGATCTTCTGAGATTCCCGCTGCCACATCACACCCCTAGCCTGGAGAAAGGCCTGTGGAACTCCCCTGGTGAAGTTGCCATGGCAGGTTGTGGATCCGTAGCAGGCTCCCTCCCCTCTGGACTGTAGTGCGGGATAGCACAACCTGCTGGGGGAACCAAGGGAGTAAACCTACAACCCCACTGCATGGACAGACTCCAAGGCAGTGGGAAGTGGGTTTCAGACTATCCATACAGCTGTTGGCGAACACCAGGATCTGCAGAGAGATTTTAAATCACAGCTCCCCCCTTAATTAAATCCCAAAACTACAAAAAGGACTGCCCTCAACCCACAGTCCAACTCCAGAACTGAAAAAAGCAAGAGGAAATATATTAGGAAGAATAGGAGATTGAACAAACAGAAGTAAAAGAAACCCCTCCACCCCTGAATAACAGAATTAAAGAAGACAGGGGAGTGGAGGGAAGGGAAAAGTAGGGAAGGAAAATCTGCACAAATGAAGAAAAACCAAAAGAAGAACACAGGGCTCACACAGACCCCTGGGAGGTCAGACACTGAGAAAACAGACTTTGGAACACAAACAATGAAGAGCCCCCAGAATGACTGGTCACAAGCAACAAACCCAGACATCAAGACATTAATAGAGAGAATTTAAAAAATTGAGGAAAGACAAGAGGAAAATAGGAAGGAATTGATGACAGAAATAACAGCAGTAAAGAACACTGTGATGGAAATAAACAACAAACTAATTAGCATGGAAAGCAGAATTAGCCAAGCAGAAGAAAGAATCTCAGAACTTGAAGACCAAAATACAGAACTAACCCAAACTGTCAAAAACATAGAAAAGAAGCTTAAAAAGTCAGAACAAAAACTTCAGTCAGAATTATTACTTCAAGAGACCCAATCTAAGAGTAATTGCCTTCCTGAGGCAGAGAGAGAAACAGAGGCCACACTGGAACAAACATTTCATGAAATCATTCAAGAAAACTTCCCTCATCTAATCAGTGATGCAAAAATGAAAGCACAAGAAATTCAGAGAATCCCTGCAACACAACAAATGAGAAGACCAAGTCCCAGACACATAATAATTCGCCTAAACAAAGTAGCTATAAAAGAAAAAATCCTAAAGGCAGCAAGAGAAAAAGGCCAGACTACCTACCAGGGAAGACCAACTAGAATAGCAGCAGATTTATCCACAGAAACCCTTCAGGCTAGGAGAGCCTGGAGCCCTATCTTCAAAGTTCTAAAAGATAAACAATTTCAACCAAGAATAACCTACCCAGCCAAGCTAAGTTTCATTAGTGAGGGAGAATTGAAATCTTTCCCAGATATCTAATCACTAAGAACCTATGCTGCCACCAGACCACCTCTACAAGAAACATTTAAGAAAGTACTGAACACAGAAGAAAAGGAAAAAAGAACAACATTCTTCACAAGAGTACAGGCAAAAGATAAAAAACACACATGAACCAAATCCAAAACCAAAAGAAAGACAACAAACAAACAGGAACAACAACTCTGTAAGAACCTTATGACAGGGATCAACTCTTGCATTTCAATTATTAGCCTAAATGTGAATGGACTAAACGCACCACTGAAAAGACATAGAATGGCAAAATGGATAAAATATCATCAGGCAACAATCTATTGCCTTCAAGAGACTCACCTCACTAGAAAGGACACTCACAGACTCAAAGTAAGAGGATGATAAACAAACTTTCACGTGAATGGAATACAAAAGAAAGGAGGTGTAGCAATCTTAATTTCAGACAAAATGCCCTTCAAGCTATTAAAAATCAAAAAAGATACAGAAGGTCACTACATAATGATAAAAGGCTCAATCCATCAACAAGAAATATCCATCTTAAACATATATGCACCCAACATAGGAGAGCCAACTTTCATAAAGCAGCTTCTAGGTAAACTAAAAAGAGATATTGACTCCAACACCATCATAACTGGGGATTTAAACACCCTACTCACAACCCTAGGCAGATCATCAAGACAAAAAATCAGTAATGAGATCGGAAACCTCAATGTGACTCTTGACCAAATGGACTTAATTGATACCTACAGAACACTCCATCCAAATACCACAGAATATACATTCTACACATCACTGCATGGGGCGTACACTAAGACTGACCACATACTTGGTCATAAATTAAGTATAAGCAAATTTAGAAGAGTCGAAATTTTACCATGTACCTTCTCAGACCACAGTGGAATAAAAATAAACATTGACACCAACAAGGTCCCCCCAAAACCCACAAAGACATGGACACTAAACAGCATGATGCTAAACAACTCCTTGGTCAATGATGAAATCAAAACAGAGATCAAAATATACCTGGAAACAAATAAAAATGAAGAAATATCTTACCAAAATCTCTGGGATGCCTTAAAAGCTATAGTAAGAGGGGAATTTATATCCCTACAAACACACATGAAGAAAATGGAAGGCACATAAATTAACAGCCTAACAAGCCACCTAAAGAAGCTGGAAAAGCAAGACCACAAAAACCTAATTTCAGCAGAAGAATCCAGACCACCAAAATAAAAGCCGAAATCCAGGACATAGAAGACAAAAAGATAATACAAAAAAATCAATGAAACAAAAAGCTGGTTCTTTGAAAGGATAAACAAGATCGATGGTCCTTAGCTAGACTGACCAAGAAAAATTGAGAAAAGCCGACTCGGTGGCTCAGCCTGTAATCCCGTGCCTTTGGGAGGCTGAGGTGAGTGGATTGCCTGAGCCCGCGGTTTCAAGACCCGCCTGGGCAGCGAGACCTCATCTCTAGAGTAAATCAAAAAATCAGCTGGGCGTGGTAGCGCATGCCTGTAATTCCAGCTACTTGGAAGGCTGAGGCGGAAGGATTACCGGAGCCCAGCAGGTCGAGGCTGCGGTGGCTGGGAGTGGCCACTGCACTCCAGTCTGGGTGACAGAGTGAGACTCCAACTCAAAACCCCCCCCCAAAAAAAACAAGAAAAAAACCAAATAAGCACAATCAGAAACACAAAAGATGAAGTCACATCTGACCCTAAAGAAATACAAAAGATCATTAGAGACTGCTATGTACACTTGTATGGAAAAAAAACTTGAAAACCTTAAGGAAATGGAGGACTTTCTGACATCACATAACCTACCTAGGTTGGAACAAGAAGAAATTGAGACCCTAAATAGACCAATAACAATCAAGGAAATCGACCACGTAATAAGAAAATTACCTACAAAAAAAAAAAAAAAGCCCTGTCCAGATGGCTTTCCAGCAGAATTCTACAAGACTTTTAAGGAGGAACTGATACCAATCCTACTGAAGGTATTCCAGGCAATTGAAAAAGATGGAACTCTTCCCAAATCATTATATGAAGCCAATATCACATTGATACCCAAGCCAGGTAAAGATCCAACAAAGAACGAGAACTACAGGCCAATATCTTTGATGAATATAGATGCTAAAATTCTCAACAAGATCCTAGCAAAACGGATTCAACAATGCATCTCAAAAATCATCTATCATGACCAAGTAGGCTTCATTCCTGGGATGCAAGGCTGGTTCAACATTTGTAAAATCATAAATGTAATTAAATACATCGACAGATGTCAAAACAAAAACCACATGATTATATCATTAGATGCAGAAAAAGCTTTTGATAAAATCCAGCACCCCTTCTTGATAAAAACCCTCAAACATCTAGGCATACAGGGAACATACCTCAAAATAGCAAAAGCTATCTATGAGAAACCCACAGCCAGCACACTCCTAAATGGACAAAAATTGGAACCATTTCCCCTAAAAACTGGAACAAGACAAGGATGCCCACTCTCACCCCTCTTGTTCAACAAAGTATTGGAAGCCCTGGCTCGAGCAATCAGAGAAGAGAAGGCAATCAGGGGTATCCAAATAAGAAAAGAGGAAGTCAAGTTATCTCTCTTTGCAGATGATATGATTGTGTACCTTGAAAACCCAAGAGAATCTATCAAAAACCTCCTTACACTGATAAAGGCCTTTGGCAAAGTCTCAGGATACAAAATAAATGTGCAAAAGACAATCGTATTTCTTTACACCAATAATAAACAAACAGAAACCCAAATAAAAAACACAATTCCATTTACAATAGCCACAAAAAAATGAAATACCTTAGTATCTTCCTAACCAGACACGTGAAAGACCTTTACAATGAAAACTACAAAACACTGCTCAAAGAAATCAAAGATGACATGCCAGGGACCAGCTTCAGCTGGGTTCAGGGTACCCCAAAGGTGGAGATGGCATCGGCGATTGGGGGGAAGAAGAGAGAAAGAAAGAGACTGGACTCCAGTCTAGCACTGAAGCTAATGTGTGTTTTGGGGAATTACAACGGGTCTTTTATACACAAAGTCAGATGTGGGAGGGGCATCCCCCACCCACCAGAAAACTTAATCCATGAAAACTTAATCAATGATTGCCTTTAAACCCTTTTCATATGATAATCTTAAAAATCCCATAACAAAGAATAACCTAATCCATGACTGATATATTCTATAAACCTTTTTCATCCTAAGTTGATTGATTCATGCCAAGTTAAACAATTCTATAGAAGCTTAAGTATTTACTTTACAAATGAAAGTGGCCCATCCCAGAATGTTTGGAATGTGACCCAGTCCAAAGTTCACAGTGGGCTACCTGCAAGTAACCCAGCCGCATTCTTTCAACAAAATGCCTGTCTTCTAAAACAGTATTCTACAATTGACACCTTCAATAAATCCTAAGATCATGACCCAGAAGCCTGTGACCAATACTAAGGCTCTTAGATGTGACACAAGTTTGAATTATAAGTTGTGTGAAAGCCAAAACTGCAGTTTGCAGAAGAATGGGAGCAATGAGCTTCTAAAGTTAGCTTGTGTTCATCCTGGTCTCTGAGTTTTTATGTTTTGAGCTCACAGGAGCTTAATCTGGTTAGTGCTGAGTAGAAAGGGGGAGGAAATGGGGTCAGTAGCTCCCAAACGCATCCTAGTGGTCTCAGGGTCAATGGCCCTTCCTGATCCCTCCTGATCCCTAACACTTAATGGGTCTCCGTGGCCGGCTCCCAACAATGACACAAACAAGTGGAAAAATATCCCATGCTCATGGATTGGAAGAATCAACATTGTGAAGATGTCCATCTTACCTAAGGCAATCTACAAATTCAATGCAGTACCCATCAAATTACTAACAACATTCTTCTCAGACCTAGAAAAAAACAACACAGGAATTCATATGGAAACACAAACGTCCAAGAATAGCCAGAACAAACCTCAGCAAAAAATCCAAAGCAGGTTGTGTCACATTACCAGATTTCAAAACTTTACTATAAAGCTAAAATCATCAAAACAGCTTGGTATTGGTACAGGAACAGGCATATAGATCAATGGAACAGGATAGAGATTCCAGAAGCAAAGCCTCAATTCCTCAACCAACTCATCTTTGGCAAAGCCTCCAACAACAACTACTGGGGAAAGGAAAACCTGTTCAGTAAATGGTGCTGGGAAAACTGGCTGACCACATGCAGAAGATTGAAACAGGACCCCGATCTATCCCCATGCACAAAGGTTAACTCCAAATGGATCAGAAACCTAAATGTAAAACCTCAAACCATAAGAACCTTAGAAAATGAGGGACATACCCTCATGGAAATCGGAACTGGCATCCAATTCCTGAACAAAACCCAAAACCCACAGGTCATAAGAGAGAAGATAGACAAATGGGACCTTATTCAACTGACAAGCTCTGCAAAGCCAAAGAAACCATCAAGAGAGCAGGGAGACAGCCTACAGACTGGGAAAAATTATTTGCCAACACCAGGTCTGACAAAGGCTTAATATCTTGGATCTTCAAGGAACTCAAACATGCTGAAAAGAAAAAAACAAACAACCCCATTATAAAATGGGCAAAAGATATGAACAGACACTTCACAAAGGAAGACATCCACGCAGCCAACAGACACATGAAGAAATGTTCAACCTCACTAATCATCAGGGAGATGCAAATCAAAACCACACTGAGATACCACCTAATTCCAGTCAGAATGGCAATTATCAACAACTCAAAAAATAACAGTTGCTGGAGAGGGTGTAGTGAAAAGGGAACACTTCTACACTGTTGGTGGGAATGTAAACTGGTGCAACCTCTGTGGAAAGCAGTGTGGCGATTCCTAAAAGCTCTAAATATCAACCTCCCATATGACCCCACAATCCCTCTACTGGGAATATATCCTGAAGAACTCAAATCACTCTATAAAAAAGATACCTACACACGTATGTTTATTGCAGCATTGTTCACAATAGCAAGAACCTGGAAGCAACCATGCTGCCCATCAAAAGAGGACTGGATTTTTAAAATGTGGTACATATACACAATGGAATACTACGCAGCCATAAAAAAGAACAAAATCATGAATTTCGCGACAACCTGGATGGAACTAGAGTCTATAATACTGAGTGACCTCTCACAGAAACAAATATCTGAGTGTCACATGTTCTCACTCATATAATGGACCTTGAACATCCAATGTAATACTATAAGAAAATGACTGACAGTAGTGGGAAACTATTGGGGGGGAGATGGGATTAACAGTAGCAAATATCTGTCTGGGGACGGGGAAACACCTCTTATCAACAAGGTACCTGAATGAAACGTATTTGTATACCTTACCCTTAACTGTACCCCACAATATCATAATAAAAAATATTGATTAAAAAATAGACTATGAACATACTGAAACGTACTGAAAAGAAGAAAATAAGCAACCCCATTATAAAATGGGCAAAAGATATGAACAGACACTTCACAAAAGAAGACATTCGAGCAGCCAACAAACACATGAAGAAATGCTCAACCTCACTAATCATCAGGGAGATGCAAATCAAAACCACACTGAGATATCACCTAACTCCAGTCAGAATGGCAATTATCAACAACTCAAAAAATAACAGCTGCTGGAGAGGCTGTGGTGAAAAGGGAACACTTCTACACTGTTGGTGGGAGTGTAAGCTAGTGCAACCTCTGTGGAAAGCAGTGTGGCGATTCCTGAAAGCTCTAAATATTGACCTTCCCTATGACTCTGCAATCCCCCTACTGGGAATATACCCTGAAGAACACAAATCACTCTATAAAAAAGATACCTGTACACGTATGTTTATCGCAGCGTTATTCACAATAGCAAGAACCTGGAAACAACCATGCTGCCCATCAAAAGAGGACTGGATTAAAAAAATGTGGTACATATACACGATGGAATACTACGCAGCCATGAAAAAGAACAAAATCATGAATTTCGCAGCTACCTGGATGGAACTAGAGTCTATAATACTGAGTGACCTCTCACAGAAACAAAGATCAGAATATCACATGTTTTCTCTCATATAATGGACCTTGAACATCCAATGTAATACTATAAGAAAATAACTGATGGTACTGGGAAATTATGGGGGGGGGATGGGATTAACAGTAGCTAATATCTATCTGGGACTGGGAAAACACCTCTTATCAATAGGGTGCCTGAATGAAACGTAATTGTACACCTAACCCTTAACTGTACCCTACAAAACGATAATAAAAAATACTGATTAAAAAAAAAAAAAAATAGACTATGGAGAGGTCCACAGTGTGAGGAACCAAGGCTTCCCACCAAAAGCCACATGACTGAGCCATCTTGGAAGCTGACTTCCGAAACTTCAGATAATTACAGGCCAACATCTTGAGCACAACCTCATGAGAGTCTCTGAGCCCTAACCACTCAGCTTAAGTTGCTCTCAAAAAAAAAGTTTATATTGTAAAACAAACCACAAATGCATAAACCACACAAAATATGGTTTTATGAATTACAGTAAGGTGGGTCTTCAACAAGCACCATCCAGGTCAAAAAGTAAGAACCTATCAAAGTATCCCAGAAGCCCCTCCAGGTACCTCATTCCAACACAACTCTCCCTCCAAAAGCAGCCTCTCTCCTTCCCTCCTTCCCTCTTTCTTTCTTTCTTTCTTTCTTTCTTTCTTTCTTTCTTTCTTTCTTTCTTTCTTTCTTTCTTTCTTTCTTTCTTTCTTTCTTTCTCCCTCTCCCTTTCTCTCTTTCTCTCTTTCTTTTGAGTCAGGATCTCACTCTGTCACCAAGGTTAGAGTACAGCAGCATGAACACAGCTCAGTGTAACCTCCAACTCCTGACCTGAGGCAATCCTTCTGCCTCAGCCTCCCGAGTAGCTGGGACTACTCTACCACCTCTGGCTAATTTTCTGTGTGTGTGTCGGTGGGGGTGTAGATGAGATCTCACCATGTTGCCCAGGCTGGTCTTGAATTCCTGGACTTAAGTAATCCTCTTACCTCAACCTCTCAAAGTGCTAGAATTACAGGCATGAGCCATAGGGCCTGGCAAATTCCCTTGGCTTTTACTTACTTTTATGCATTTTTATGATGATGGTTTTATCATCCAAGTGCATCCCTAGACTTCAGCGGTTAGTCTTACTTATTTTAAAATGTGATGTGTCTTTTAACTCTTTTTTAATCTACCCGTCTCCCCTCTACTCCTTACTTTTTTTCGCAGGTACCTGTTGAAGAGCCTGGACTATTTGCTCGTAGAGTTGCCCTCAGTGTGAATATGCACTCAGTGTTGTTCAACATGTTCTCTGTCCTCAGAATTCCCTGAAAAGTGGCAGCTGGATCGAGAGACACTATCAAACTCAGGTTTGAGCCCTTTGGCAAGATTACATGTTGCACTACTGTCTCTTTGTCATGTTAGCAGCCATTGATGCCTAATGCCTAAACCTGTTCATTCATCAGAAATTACAAAATGAGGCCTGATGCAGTGACTTGCACCTAAATCCCAGCACTTAGGGAGGCCAAGGTGAGAGGATTGTCTGATCCCAAGGGTTCAAGACCAGCCTGCGCTTGGTGAGACCTCATCTCTACAATAAATCAAATAAATAAATAAATAAATTAGTCGGGCATGATGGCACGTGTCTGTAGTTCTAGCTACTTAGAAGGCTGAGGAGGAAGGATCATCTGAGCCCCGCAGGTCGAGGCTGTGGTGGCCATTAGCATGCCACTGCACTCCAACCTGGGTGGCAGAGTGAGACTCCAACTTAAAAAAAAAAAAAAGAAAGAAAAGAAATTGCAAAATGGTAATTTTTTAACATGACCATTGCTTTTTCATTGATTCATTGGATTGCTTTTATACACAGATGCTTTTCCTTGTATACTTTTTGGTTACCGCAAGTTATGGTTCATAAAGGAAGAGCAGGGTAAATATTTGATTCTGCCTTTAATTTTCAGAATAATTAATTTTTTGCCCTATCATTATCCAAAGATGACAAACTTGATATTTTTTTAAATTTCATTTTGAACTCACGGGCTTACACATATTTAAAGAGTTTCAATTCATTTGCAATTATTATCATTATTGAAGCTTAAATGGATCCGTTTGGGATAAATTGGAATCTCTTCTGGGTTCGTAAGTCATTTCTCCAAAACCCCAGCAATAATCTATAACCTAATAGGCTTTGGTAGCTTCTTGGCTAGCTGGTGTGACAAGATGTTCTAAGAAAAAGAGAGAGACAGTGAGAGAGAGAAAGAGAGAGAGAGAGAGAGAGAGAGAGAGATGGATGATAGAGATCGGTAGCTATAGATAGAATCTGAAATAAATTTGAATTGTAAATATCAGCATGAATTTGTGTGTGTATATTCATACTGATACTTCTAATTCAAATTTATTTCATATTTTTGAATTTGAATGGAAAGAGTTCTTACTAAAACTTATATCTGTATCTTCTAAAATAGTTGGAAAAAATAGGAACAGTTATTTCTTTGGTTTATTTTACTCCATATCATATACACCAGAGTCTCAGTGAAAAAACTATAATACTAGCATCAATATGATTATTGAAAAAACACACACATGCACACACAGACATACATGTGTTATTCTCTTCCGTCCTTCTTTATAGTTGTTCTAAATCTACATTTTTTCAGAGCAGAAAGAGTATATCTATATGCTCCCTTTCAGCACTCATTTAATCTTAGTTCTCAAAGAAACTATTTAGTGCTCACCACCAGATTTGTGTCAATATCTCTAGTCCTGTTGGTTGCCTGAAGCTCATTCTCAAGTAAATCTCTAAGAAAGGGTTCATGGGAATAAAACTTTCTATGTTCTTGCATGTTAATAGGAGTGTACCCTTTATACTTGAAAGTCCATTTGCAGAATATAAAATCCTTGACTCACAACTTCTCTCCTTGAGTATTTTAAAGTTTCTCCATTCTCATCTGGCATGAAATGCTGCTTTTGAAAAAAACCTAATTATAATCTAATTTTCTTTTCCTTATGTCACTTGCTCTTTCTTTTTAAATACACAAAAACTGTTTTCTTTTTCTTTAAAACCCTATAGTTTTACTAGAATGTATTTTTGGTGTTGGTTGATGTTCTCCTTAAATAGTGATTTAATTTTTTTTAAGTTTTAAAATAAGATTTATTAGAGAAAGAAGAGAGAAGGAAAAAGAGACATGCCAGAGCTAAAATGGGTGAGAGAAACTGCCTTAAATATTTTTTAAGAGGCATTTTCCTGAATCTTTTTCTTTTCTGGAGTATTTATTCTGTTTTCTTTTGCTGATTTTCTTCTTCAGGGATTCCAACTGCCTTCAGAGATCTTCTCTGTGTAATTTTAATCAATATTTTGTGACTTCTTTTTATCTCTCTTTTTGCCATTTCTCTGTGATTTAAACATTTTTTTTTGTCCATTTAACCTTCTGTTTCTCTTCGGGTATTTTCTGTTGTGTTTATTCACTCTTGTAATCCTTATGTTTCATCTTCATTTTCAAATTATATTATTATTTACAACTGACTCTTGAACAGCATGGGTCTGAACTGAGTGGGTCCACTCATATGTTTATTTCTTCAGTAAATATATTGGAAAATTTGAGGGAGATTTGTGACAATTTGAAAAAACTCATAGATGAGCCACATAGCTTAGAAATACTGGAAAATTAGGAAAATGTACATCATAAATGCATGAAATATAGGTAGATACTTGTCAATTTTATCATTTACTTCCATAAAGTATATACATCTCTATGAAAAGTTAAAATATATCAAAACTTACTCAGTGCCATTCATAGTCAAGAGGAAGGTAAACAAACATAAAGATGCAGTGTAGAATCATAACTGCATAAAATTGACAGTAGTACATACTATACTACTGTAATTTCGAAGACACTTCCTGTTGCTATGGGATGAGTTCAAGTGTTGCTAATATCTGCTTAAGTTGCTCTGTGAACTAATAATCAGCAGTTTGTCTCTCTAGTAAATTGATGACGATCAAAGTGAAAAGTGATCTCTCATGGACCTGCTGCTCAGCCTACTCGACATGAACATGATGCATGAGGTGGAAGACCATGGTGATCCACTGCCTCGTAATGAATACTACACATATTTTCTCTTCCTTTTGATTTTCTTTTTGCTTTTTTTTTGAGTTGGAGTCTCACTCTGTCTCCCAGACTGGAATGCAGTGGCACGCTCACGGCCACACTGGCGTCAACTAGTTGGGCTCCGGCCATTCTTCCACCTCAGCCTTTCAAGTAGCCAGAACTACAGGCACGCGCTACCACACCTGGTTAATTTTTGATTTATTGTAGAGACAAGGTCTTGCCAAGTTGCCCTGGCTGATCTCGAATCCGCGGGCTCAGGCAATCCACTTGCCTCGGCCTCCCAAAGTGCTGGGATTACAGGCTGAGTCACTAAATTCAGCCTTTATTTTCTTAAGAGCACTGTCTTTTCTCTTGCTTGCTTTCTTGTAAGCATACAGAAGATAATACCTATAACATACAAAACATGTGCTAGTTGACTGTTCATGTTATAGGTAGGGCTTTCTGTCAACAGTGTGCTGTTAATAGTTAAGATTTGAAGGAAGTCAAAAGTTATACGCAGATTTTTGACTGTGAGGAGATTTTCGACTGTGAGGCTGCCAGTGCTCTTCACCCCTACTTTGTTCAAAGGTTAGCTGTATTTTATTTATTTATTTATCTATTTTAGCAACAGGATCTCACTCTGTTGTTCAGGCTGGAGTGCAATGGCACTATCATAGCTCACTGTAGCTCGAGCTTCTCAAGAAATCCTGCTACCTCAGCCTCTCAAGTAACTGGGACTACATGCATGCATCATCATGCTCAGCTAGTTTTTTATTTTATTTTGAAGAAAAAGGGGTATCTTACTATATTGCCCAAATTTGAACTCCCGGCCTCAAGCAGTCCTCCACCCTTGGCCTCCCAATTAACTATATTTTTAATTTCTCCTGACTTCTGACAGTTTATTTCTGAGTTATCCCAATTCTAACTTATGCTGTTCTTTCATATCTTTTACTATTTTCTTCTATCTTTCCACTCATTTTGAAGCTAAGAGTTTTGATTTTCAGCACGTTTTACGGATTTGTGTGTGTGTGTATGATCTTACTGTCACTCGGGCGGGAGTGCAATGGCACACTCAAGGCCACCAGTCTCGACCTACTGAACTCAGGCGATCCTTCCATCTGAGCCTTCCAAGTAGCTGGAACTACAGCCACGTGCCACCAGGCCAAGCTAAGTTTTTGATTAGGGACGAGGGCTCGCCATGTTGCCCAGACTTGTCTAGAACCTCTGGGCTCAGGCAATCCTCTCACCTCTGCCTCCCAAAGTGCAGGGATTACAAGCATGAGCCACCATGCCTGGTTAATTTTGTCTCTTTTCTCTTCTTTTTAAATAACTTTTATAGCATTTTCTATTTCTAATTTTTATTTGAAATTAGTTTTCCTTTACTTTTAGAAAGAGACATTGTTGATGATAGTTCTTCTAATTTTGCAGCATTCCATCTTCTTTTGTTTTCCTGAAGTGTGAAAAATGTTGGTTTGCTTTCTAAGATTTCCTGGCTCTGTTTTCCTCACTCACTTTTATTTGAACCTTCTCTTTCCACCCTCTCTATGGCCCCTATCCCCTCTAATGTCATTTTTAAGTGTCATGAGGTTTTGACTATTGAGTATGTTCTCAAGGCTTGACCATGTGATACATGCTGGGTAGATTTTAAGAGAATAAAGGGCCCATCTCTGGTCACAAGTTGCAATTCTCTCCAACTTTAACTGTAGATATGCCACATAAAATGAATGAAAATAAGTGATGCTCTAAGAGTTAAAGGAAGAAAAAGTATGTATCTACACGTCGCTATGACCTGAGTTTGACCTTAAAGGTCAGGTGTGGACTGCCTGAAACAGTAAAGAATATAGGAAGACAGGTCCACTCAGGGTCCTAACTAAGCCAGTTCTCCTCCCTCCTGCAGTATTTCTCAGAGAAACTGTGTAATATTCCAAGAATCCAGCATCCTGAGGCAAAGAGGAAGCGTCCACATCTAGACTGTGTTCTCATTCCTCCTAGAACAGGATTCTCCACAACACTTGGGCGCAGCAAAGCAGCGACCAGGGTATGAAACCCAGAATGGAGTGTTTTCCGGGTCCCTCGGCAGTGAAATGTGCCACTTGTGCAGACAAGTCTCCATCCGCCGTGGTGGCTTCCCTAAGCATTGGGGGACCGGCTTGTCTTGGATCCTAGGCCTCTGTTTGTTCATGCCGCCTATCTGTGAGCAATACATTTGCATTGCCTGACACATTGTGTGAGGGTTCTGTCTCACTGGACTTGAGACCCTTTCTACAGGAGAGGCATTCCCAGCATGTATCATATTCAGCGCAAAGAAAACACCAGCAAATATGCTGTTACGCGTGGTGTGCAGGGATGATTATGGAACAGAGAGGAGATCAGATCGGGTGTGTAAAATGCCAGAGAAGAAGAAGAGGGTTCAGTGGGGAATATACAAGAATAAAGAGAAAGGGGATCATAATGCTAAAAAGGAAGACAATTGGGACCGAAATTGTTGAGCGCTTGTGATGCATTTAAAAAAAATAATAAACCGGGACTCAAAATTCCAGTGAGATTGGTTTGTGGTTTATGGGCCAAGTCTTCTGTTTTGGTCGTATGCTTCTTTCCATACCTAGTACCTCGCATATAGAACACTCTCAAACTTGCTGATTTAACACAACAGTAAATTACCGGAGGCCTACTCCAAAAAAAAAAAAAAAGTCTGTGTGAGCCAATATAAACACACTGGCCATAAAGCAGGTGCTTGCCCTTCAGGAAAACATATCCAGTGATGGCTAAGACAGTTGAGATTTTAAAAAATTTCACAAACTGGTGTGGTTGTGAAGATTATTCAGCATGACTTAGTGTAAAAAAATACACACCTTTTAAAAATATGTTTAAGAGCTGTTATTTTCAAAAATCACTTACATATGAGAAATAAGCAAAGAGCAAACGAGTTTAAACTCAGATAGAGGTAAGTGTCAGTACTTAATACATGCTATTTTTATCTCTCCTCCTCTTTTTCTTTCTTTTTCCACCATGAGTGTGAAACTGATCCTCCTTGACCAAAGCCTGGCAAGCTGTGGCCCCCAGGGGCCAAATCTGGCTGTCTATTTTGTGGTCCATAAGCCACAGGTTTTTACATTTTCAAATGGTTGGGAAATGAAATCGACTATTGCATGAAATTCAAAATTCAATGCGCATTGTCAATAAAGTTTTATTTAAACATAGCCCCATTATTGTATTTACATATCAGCTGTGCTTGTGATACAAGAGTTGAATTGTTGCAAGAGAGCTCACAGAGCCCACAAAGCCTAAAACATTTACTACCTGGCCCTTTGCAAAGAAAGCACGCTGACCCATGAAGTAGAGTGATGTCAACTGTTGATTCCCAGGAAGTTAAAGCACAGATTGTATGAGCATAATTCAGTTAATTGCAAAATTTACCTTGCAGCATTTTACTCATTTGTTGAGAGGGAACAAGAATCCCTACCTCATTTTTTATAAGTTTCTAACCCAGTCAGATCACTCTTATCCCATCCATGGGTGTCCCTTCGTCCTTTGAAGTTCTGGTTCTTTGCACAAGTTGTATTTCTGTAGACTGTTCTCACTAACCCCTTCGTGTTTCAGTTGTGTCCAGGTTTCCAGTCTAGCTCAAGCCTTCTGGTCTCCAGAATCCCATCCTAACCTGTGTCTTGCCAGATGGAAGCAAATGCCCCTCTGCCTTCCTGGAGCATTTAGGATCGAAGGTCAGATAATCTACCCCTGATTAGTAATGAACTGTCTTTCATGGTTGCCATCTGTGTTGAGGGAAAAGCCTTTCCCAAGCATTTTTTAAATGACCCTCTTACCTAGTAAGAGGCCCCTTAGTAGACAATTGATAGGCATTTATTGCTTGACTAGCTGATGGAATGATTGAGCTGCCGGACCAGTGAGGGAGCAGCCAGGGATAAAGGAGGAGTCCTCAGAAGGGTCCTTTCCTGAGCCTTGGGCCATGTTCATTTGTTTGGAGACCCTTCTCCTTCAGGATCACTCTGGGTTCACTGGATTTGAACAGCGTTGGAGGAGAGAACGTGGCATAAGTGAACCCAGCAACTCGCCTCCATCTGCCTTCAATTCCCAGGCTGAGAAAACATTTCCAGAAGGCCTGGTGCCTAAGAACCTGACATGGTGACAGGGCGTTCTGTCTTCCTCTTGTTACACACGCAAGTGCTCCGGGTTTCGGCAGGCTCGTAAATCCTGAGGGCCTTTTCCAGCCTCTCTGCTCAGGCTGTGGGCCCCCATCCAGGAAAGGGGCACTTTGAAGCCCCCAATCACAAGGGAATATTGTGTTTTTGCACACACAGCCCCATGGGGGTCGCTTTCTCCCAGTGCAGGTAGGGAGGGCTGCTGAACTAGGGAGGTCAGATGTGTTTTATGTTTCTTAAGTTCTTGCCTGTCAAGATTTTGCAGGAAAATATAAGTTTTCTGATTTTGCTCAGTATATATGTTTGAGTAAACAGAAGTACATATCACACATTTAGCAACCTGAATTTTCCAGAAGGACACTGAGAGAAGGGCAGCCCAGGGGTTAACATAGAGGCTGCTTGCAAAGCAGACTTGGGCCAACAAACACCCAGAGATAAGTCAGCTTAAACCTGAAAAATTGGTAGCTGGTCGCTGGCAATTGACTCCCCAGCTGGCTCACTTTGGGGACCTCTCCTAATTGCCCAGAGAAAGAAAAGTCTTGTGCCCAACCTGGAGGCAGAGGGAGGGAAAAGGAAGGAGAAAAGAAAAGGAGAGCAGGTGGGAGGCGGCCACCCATCCCAGATACCTTCACACACCCCCTCCCTGGGTATCGTTTGTGTCTCTCTGCTGCCCTGTCTGCTTCTTGTCTCACCAAGATTTGTGGTGTTCCTGGCCACAGATGGAATAGCTAATGTTTGGCAACATATTAAATAAATAAATAAAGCCTTGTGCAGAAACTTTCTCTAAGCGGGAGAACTCAGGCGAGCACTACGTTCCATTTCTTCTTCTGCAAAATGAGAGACCATAATATCTATCTCCTGGTGCTACCTTGAGGGTGAGGTGAGACAACGTCTGTGACAGTCCTTTATTAGCCACTGTCCATTCAGAACACTTTATTAGTAAGCCTGGGATGCCACGTACGTGGCCACAGATACACTGACTATGGCTGTTGCTATTCATCCCTGCAAGTACTTCTAGGAATACCAGTAAGAGGGATGGACGCTAGTCAAAGGGAAGTGAAGGATCTGGAAGCCACATCCCATCTCAGAGGAATGTTGACTAAACCTGCTGGACCCAACCTGTACAAAAGTCTCACTAGGAAAATAACTATCTTCAAGGAAGTTTCAAAAGAACTTGCTCTGGATCTAATTGTTAAGCAGTGCAAAATACCATCCTGGGACACCAAGAAGACATTGTCTTTGGAAACGCCCAAGGAGAGAGATGGACATCTAAACAGATGAACTGCAATCATGCATAGATGGGTGTGTTGACACGACAGTGTCTATGGATGGCCCACCAAGTGCCAGACACTGAGAGCACTGTGGGAACAAAACCCAACCCTGCTCCCATGGATCCTACATCAGATTAGAGCCCTGAGATGAGAGGTGGATGCTGTGTCCCTGCAGCCACTTCCTGTGACTTCTGTCATTTCTCTTTTAGAACACTGCAATTTCACAGGTATATGTTCTCATGGGGAGAAGAGAACAATCAGCTTATGCGTGATTTTGTTTTTGTTTTTGCTATGCATTTAGATTGTCCCTCTGGCTGGACAGAGTATGCCCCTTGTGGTGAGGAACAGATAGTGAAAGCACCCTCCAATTCCCAGTGAACCTTCTCTCTTCCTGAGTGTTCCCCCTTGACCAAAATGGCCTGCCTTCTCCCAGGGAGTTCCAGGGCGTAGTTGTCCAGGGAGCTGGACTTCCAGGACAGTCCTCCAAGAAGAGTCCCTGGAGGATGATGGACCCCCAACCCCGCCCCCCACCCGGCTTTCTAGGAGCTTCTGCAAGGAAGATAGCAAGGCTCCTGCACACAGGCACAGGTGGCTGCACACAGGGTGACATGACCTTCCTTTGTCTAAAACACATGTCCTCTTGTCCTGAGGTAGTCTGCAATTCCCCCAGGGGCCGCTCACCCCCACTGCCTCACATCTTCCCCAAACTGTCAACAGTGCCCCAGCCAATCCTCTCACATCCCATTACAACTCATGCCTGTCTGAACATCAAACCTGCATGATCGTGATCCTCTTGCCACTTCCCACCAAACCTCCAGTGACTCACTGGTACTGAGAGCATGGTCTTTAAGAGGGAGTGGCTAGGCACAGTGGCTCATGCCTGTAACCCCAGCACTTTGGGAGGCAGAGGTGAGAGGACAGCCTGAGCCCAGGGGTTTGAAATCAGCCTGGGCAACATGGCAAGACCTTATCTCTACAATAAATCAAAAAAATTAGCTGGGGGTGGTGGTACATGCCTATAGTTCCAGCTACTTGGAAGGTGGAGGCAGAAGGATCACCTGAGCCCAGCAGGTGGAGGCTGTGGTAGCTGTGATGGTGCCACTGCACTTCAGCGTGGTTGACAGAGTGAGACTACAACAAAAAAGAAAAAAAAGAAAGAGGGAGGATATATGTCCCAGGACTACTGGGAAGAAAATATCATCAGTTCTATGAATACATTTTTCTAGAAAGTGGAAAAAAGTAATCTTTACTGACAGAGCCAACATGTAGATCAATGGAGACCTTATTCGTTCATATGTTAGACTGCCACAGCTCACTTAGGGTAGGTGAGGCTTTCACAAGGAAAGGAGGTAACATGTGACTCACAAGGGCTGGTGATGGCACCCTCTGGTCATCCATTGTTGTGAGTGGATTTGAGGTTATGTCATCTGAACTATCTAAGCCAGCCTCCACAAAGAGACACATGGCAATATACTACCCAAAAAAGCCTCAAAAACAAAAAAACACTTGCTGATTGAAGATAATCCTCATCTTACCTGTGTGAGTAGTCAACAAAATAAAATGGGATTGAGACCATCCCCAGTCATACCCCAGATGTCTTTCAACAGTCCCAGTACAAAGTCACAACAATAACCCAAGCAATAATGGCCAGAGTAATAACAAGACCTGAAGCAGATCCTATAAGGAGGCTAAAACATGCTTTAAGTACTTATGAATTCTATTCCAAACATCTGTTTATATCCATCACAGTTCACAAGGGACCACACCCTATGATTACACCCTAAGAATATGAACTGCCTTGAAACAACCTTATAATGGTGACAATTAGCAAGACACTTAAAACCCAAGATTTTGTAAAGCAAAAAGTGATAAATAAGATTATGTATAGATTTATGTATACATGCATTTGCCTTTATTTGCATAAATAAATAGAAGGATTTAATTTTCATAAATAAATATCAAAAGCAAATGTAAGTTGTTTACTGCAAAGGTGTAGTAGATGTGGCTAAAGTGAGACAGAATGATTTCTTAGCTTACACCTTCTGAAATCATGGAACAAGGTGGCTGTGTTAACTATTCAGAGCATTAATTGAAGAAATTAGCTTTGAGAACACGATGTCAAGTTATGATTCTTTAGTAAAATTGAGAACCATGTAATAATTCAGTTCTTTGTAGAATTTTACTAATATCAGGATTTTGGTGTTTGTATTTTCTTAACGTGAATACTATGAAACAAGTATGCAACTTAGACGTACCTCAAGATCAACATACTGGAGATGCATGCTTTCAAAATGGCGTTATAAATAGTTGTGTAAAGCCCTTTTGAGCATGTACCTCCAGTGTGCCTGGTGAGGAATGGCCTGGAGGAGGAAGTCCAGATGCTCTAAGCTGCTCCGCTAGACACTTCCAGGCGTCTAGTCCTCCCTTCTCACATAACTCCACGCTCCTGCATCCAGCCACAGTCCGGCCTGGACCCTGTGAAAGATTGAACAGACAAATGTACAATAGCCAGAACATACATGAACATAGAACTTGGACCCACAATCTGCAGCAACCTTCCCAGGAAACCTACCCCTTGTATACAACCCTGGAACCTGGCCTGGTCCAAATTCAGGAAACCAGAAATCTCTCTCTAGTGACAATCTGGGAAGCTGAATAATAACCTCTGAAACAATCAGCCCCAAATGGCCTGGACTTTAATAACTGACAATGCCCTAATTTTGGCCCCTGCTTTCAATTTAGGACCAATACAAAAAAGCCAATCACATTCTCCTAACCAATCACATGTCAAATGTCCAGAGTATCTATCCATTCACCTATTCATCTATCCTCTTTTTCTTCCCTCCCTCCCTCCCTTCCTGTCTTTCTCTCTCCTCTCCTTTCCTCTCTCCCTCTGCTCCTTCCCTCCCTCCCCTTCTTCTCTCCCTCCTCTCCTTCCCTCCTCTCCTCCTCTCCTTCCCTTCTCTTTCCCCTTCCTTCCTTCCTCCCTCCTCTCCTTTCCTCTCTCCTTTCCTTCCTTCCCTCCCTCCTTCCCTTCTCCTTCCTTCCTTCCTTCCTTCCTTCCTTCCTTCCTTCCTTCCTTCCTTCCTTCCTTCCTTCCTTCCTCCCTTGTTCTTTCTTTGTGTCTTTCTTCCTTTCAGTTAGCACTAGAAGAATCAAGAGGACAGTCCAGCTGGAAAGAGAAGCAGAAGTCTCACATTAGGGGATCATTTTCTCAAGTGCACTAAGGAAACAGTTACTAAATGAAACTGTGAACCATACAGGCCACAGATGGGTGAGGTGGTGGCCTGAGATAGGCAGTGGGTATGGGGTTTGTTATTTTACAAAAAGTTGAATAGAATAGTGATTGAGGGAACCTGTTAGAGCAAAAGAAATTATTTGCTAGGCCATTTCAAAACCAGAAAATGTTTAAAATGCAAGCCACAAAATGAAGACAACCTCCAAGGTTAATGAAAAACCTGCAACAATAGACAAAGGAAATGAAGAATTGCAACGGTGCCTCCTCCCAGATCTATTAAGCAGTCACCCAGTATTCTTCCAAATGGAGAGTGCTACCTAGTGTCATTTATTCTGCCTTGAAACTGCTGAAATAAGGAAGAGATGTTAAGATAAAATGCGTCAATGGTTTCTCTCTCCACCACACCAACAATAAAAACACTGGTCCCTCCAAACACTGCTGAGCCAGCGATGGCTTGTGCATCAGTGCCTGATAGGTGATAGGATTTGCTGAATGAATTCAGAGTCCATGGGTCTAGCCTGTTTAAAAAGGCAGGCATTTATTAGAATTAGGGAGGATAGAAGTAAAGAATCCATGTGGTGGGTCTGGGGCCGGGCCCAAAATGTTGGTACAGTGAGGGAACTTGAACAAAATCAAAAAGTTCAAACCCATACGAGTGACCATAAAATTTACAAGGTAGGGACAGGGAGGCTGAATGCATAATACTGGGTAAAAAGTTCTCGGTTGAGAGCAGCGAGTGCAGTGCTACAGAGAGCACAAGTCAAGATTCAGGGATTGAGGAGTGTGCCCACGTCTGAAAAATAGGAGGATATTCAGCCCTGAGAACAGGAATGCAGACAAGTAGACAGGGCCCTAGAACACACAGAGTGAGTTGCCAACAAATTGGAAAGATTAACATTTCACAGGCCCTGATCTTGTTTCTTTTACCATGTGTTCCTAAAACAGTTCCATGCTCCCCGTACTGTATTCTGGCAATGAATACCTGAAGATCAAGAATTGTCTCATTCATGCTAGGGCCCTGTTCTGTGACCTTTGAGGAGTCACCGAACTCTACTAATTATAGAAACTAAGAATAGAACTAGTTTCTGAGAGAAAAAATAACCAGAATAGGCAAGAAGACCCCTGGAGAGATGTCAGGTGTCCTAGTTCAAGGCCTGTCTCTGTAGCCAACTTATGAGTGGCCTAGGATAGCCATCCAGAGCAGGCATGCCAAACCCACAGCCCTCAGGCTGCATGCAACCCAATACAACTCGTCATGCAACCCCACAAAATCTTTTAACATCGTGTGTTTTTAGCATTTATTTTCTTTGTAACCCCACACATAGTTCCATTTTTGAAGTTCACCTTCACACCTTATTCATGACATCACTTTTTGGCAGTACATACATTTGTGAGCAGCTGTGAAAAGCAAAATTCAAACAAACATTTCTAATGAGCACCTTGAGAACTCGCTAAGCATTGAGATCACTCCCACTGGACCAGACATAGATTGGTTTTGCAAAAACAGGGTCAAATTTCTCACTAGTTTTATATTGTTCTCATTTCTAAACTTGATAGTAAAAACTAAAAGAAGTCTTATTACATATACACACTAACTATACTATAGAATTTATGTGTGGCCCAAGACAGTTCCCCTTTACTTGATGTGACCCAGGGGAGCCAAAAAGTTACTCATTGTGACCCAGGGAAGCTAAAAGTTTGGATACCTCTGATCTAGACTTTTTGTGTTCAACTTTGAATGGGGATAAAATGCCTTAGAACCTGCTACTAGGTTTATTGTGGGACCCAAGTGAGCTCTTGCAGGTACAAATCCTTTGGAAATTTACAAGCATTATTCAGACATGTGGCTTCTAACTGTGACTCAACAACAGGACATTTAGCTTTCAAATGTTTTCTCAATGCACCAACCAGCACCATTCTAAAATTGTATGATTGTTTTCCAAGGAAGGACTGAATTTCACTGTTTTGTTTTTGTTTGTTCTATTTGACTTTCCAAAATCTCACTTACACCTGGGGAATAGTTATTAGACCTGATCTAAGCCTGTGTGTTCTTCCTTTTCTTTACCTGGCATAGGATTCTGTATGCTTTGATGTCAGATGCTCTGGTTGGCGTCTCCAGCATGGGCAGCATTTTCCTCACTTGCCTCACAAGCTGTCAGGACAACAGGAAATTTTAGAGTTGGCATCAGAGTATAACCCCACCACCCTGGACTCTGTTTTCTCCAAGAGATAAGTTTAGTTGACCGTGAAGACAAATGGAGGGTAATTCTGCGGAAAATCGCCGGGAATTGGCCCATTTGGGTGCCATGTAGTCGGGATCTCATGCTCATTGGATGAATTGATTTTCAATAAAAACATCACCTCTGTCTGTTCCATTTTTGCTGACAGCACACAGGAGGTATGCTGAACCAGGAGAAATCAGTTGCAAAGTTTGGCCTGCGGTCTTCCCTACACTCAGACACATCAGCATCTCCCCACAGAAAGGGCTTCTGGTCAGGAAAGCGCAAATGCCGAATGATTTTAAATCAGCTCCAGGGCTAAAATGGCCCAGAACACAAAACTGGATTTCTCAACTTGTAACCTCTCCTTCGGGCCCTTTCTGTCTTCTAATTCTTGAACTGGTGCTCTCTCTCCTAGGGTCCATCAAAATGTGTATTTGCAAGCATCTGATACCATTAATTAAGCCATAGAATGACATAGAATGCTATAAACCTAAACAGTGGATCAAAAGGCTTGGGACAGTCCTGTGTCTCTCACTGTGTGAAGTGACATCATTGCCTTCTCTGATGCCCATCTGCCTCCAGGGTCAGCCAAGTGGAGGATGATACCACCTTTTCTTCTCTCTTGCCCCAGAGACATGTGAGAGTCAAATGTAACTAACAATGGAAAAGCCCTTTGCAAAAAAGAACGTTGCAGTGCATTAGGTGGGTTTTCATGATTGGTAGTAGTAATGTTGGTTCTGGTAATCACTAGAGTATTATCATTAGTGGCTGTGTTCATAGAATCCTTGTGTCTGGATGTCAGAAAGAACCAATTTCTTGCCAGTCTAACTCTGTATCACATATTAACTCCATTATCATAATCACTGTGTTATAGACATCTCTCATTTTATTTTCTCTATGGCATCTGTCTGAACATAACTATTGTCTTTCTATTCCCTTTCATGTCTCTCCCATCTAAACTTGCTCTTAGGAAAGGATTTGATCTCAGCCCAAAGGAAAAAAAAATGGTAGAGGTAGTGAAATAAAGATGCTAAAGCTACAGAGGGGGAAAAAAGTAAAAAGGAAAAAAAGAGAGTGGCAAAGAAAAGAAGGAAAGCATTCTCCAAGGCTTCGACTCTCATGGAGAGAAAAAAGAAGAAGGAAAAACTGTGGTTAATGACTCCTTGGGTCCTCTCCACTTCGCCTCTGAAGGACAGGAGCAGTTTGACCAGTGGTCATTTTCATGGCTGGCTTAGAGTTCCTCACTGTGGGAAAAGAAAGTTCTTGTAAAAGTCCCAAGAGCATTTGAGTAAATGTGATCCTGCAATTCAGGGTGAAATCTCTGTGTTATTTTACACAATGAATTGCTTCCTCTACATGTGTTCTAGGACACATTTTCAGCATAAGTGAGCCACAGGAAGCACTGAAACTCCCAGGCTGAATGGATGGACTGTGTCCTGGTGATCCAAGTTCATTTCCAAGTGATTTCCTGAAACAGTATTTTGACACCTGGGTCATACATTAGCTTTACGGCATTCCTCTGGGCCATGCAGTGACCATGCAGACATGTGATAGAACATTATTCACAGAGAACTAACTCATAAGTTCTTTGCTGCTTGTTGAATGGGATTAAGTAAAGGAAAAAGTTTAAGAAGTCAGATTTACTCAAATGCAAAATGCAAAAAAAATCATTTGCTTTTCAGTTGGTAAGATCTCTGTGGCATTGTTCCCAATCCTCTTGTCCACGGTACAGTCTTTGCAAGGCTAAAGTGCAAATTATAGGATTCCACGTATTCGGGCAAGAGGAATCTCAAGGGATCATCTTGTTCAGACATCTGCCACTGGGAAATTTGCCATTATTATCCCCAATTTCCTGATGAGGACATGAAGACACAGCAGTTCAAGCTAGCTAGTCTTAATCCTGCAGCTGGTAAGGGGTGAACAACAGGTTCAAACCCAGAGCTGTATTCCAAGTCAAAAGAAAGCTGCCTCTAACTTTTGTTCATAATCATCCAGATCTACAGTTGCAGGGAACAATGAAATATTCTTTATCCTGAGCTTGAGAAAGTTCTAGAAAGAGGTCAGCTACCTTGCAGCTTTGCTGGTAGTATGATCACCAGCAGTGTTTTCTGCATTGAGCTAGCCCCATGAGTTGGCAACATAGGATGTGAATACCTTCTCAGCCCTTGCAACACCTTGACCCAGGGACAACACCTTTCTTTCTTCGGTCAGTGCTAAGACTGAAAATATAGATATCTGGGTGGCAGCATGCTGCCCTGATTAAGAGGACAATTTCCATCTTTAGGAACACCCAGCATTAACGGGCTGTGTCACCTCCTGACTGTGTACCCCGACAGCAGTTATTCTAATTGTCATTCAGTTGGCTTCCTTGTTACACGGTAGCACTTTGTCCATCGTATGGACTTTGTAACAGCTTGAATAAGATTGTGAGACCCTAGCTCATGAAAGGGAGCCAAGGGGTCCTTTCTGCCAAGATGGAGAAATTAGGAAGTCTCTGGTTTCCTCCCCAAGATCAACTGTTGAAAAGCTGTAGATGCAAGAGGTTCACATAGATTTCAGGAAATAATAACAACCACAAGTGAGGACTCTCTGGAGACGCGTATACTAGGAGGTGTGTGACCACAAGAGGCAGCAAGAGATAAAGCTGAAGGAAAAGGTTCCACCTGACTCTTGCCTGTGCCAGCATCAGCATGACTTTGGGACAGTCATTGCCTGCACCTTTGGGCTACAAGTCTGCAGAGTCCAGATCACCAGGGCAGGTCCAAAGGTCTGCCGAGTGAGAAACTGAAAAGCAGTTACAAGGGTTCAGTAGTCTTTGGGCATTCACTGCCACCTCAGCCCCGGTAGACTGTTGTATTTGTCCTCTATTGTTGTGTCAGCTATTGTAGTTGTATCCTGTTGCTGCTGAAACAAAGTACTGCAAATGTAGCTATCTGTCCTGTGAGTGGGAAATCTGGGGACAGGTGGCTCATGGGGTCTTCTCTTTGGTCTCACAAGGCTGAAACGAGGCTATATTCCTTCCTGAGGCCCTGGGGATGCTGCTGCTTCCAAGTTCATTCAGGTTGTTGACCAATTCATTTCCTTGCAATTTGGGGACTCAAGTCCCTGTGCCCTTATTGACTGTCATCAGGGGCCAATCTTTGCTTGTAGAGCCTGCTGCATTTCTTCTTATGTTTTCCATGTGACCTTTTCCAGGCACAGTGACCAAATCCCTCACACTTCAAAAATCTCCAGAATCTCTTTCTGCTTCATCTCTCTGACTTCAGCAAGTGAGATGTCTGCTTTTACAGACTCATATTTTATTTCCTGGAATCCATGTTAATCTCTTGCTTCTACAGTCTTTCAAGAGTTGATCTAGGGAAGGTAACCAGACAGAGACTTCTCCTTCTCCAATTTCTCCTTCTTGGTAGAATGGAACACTTGAATCTATTTAATGTGCCAGGAACTCAGGATCTCACTTAAGCAGTGCCAACTTCGTGTGATCGGCAATGTACAACTGCTTAACAAGAATGTGAACTGGACCATAATACATAATAATTGCTGTAGAATACACATCCATTAGGTAACATAACCAGTTGATCCTGTATGTTTCTAAATATAAGACCTATTTTCTTAATCAGGGTAGCACACTGCCACACAGAGATTCACATTTCTGCATGGCTCACCTGGATAATCCAAGCACGCCTCCTTATCTGAAGCTTCAAAAACTTAATTGGGTCTGCAAAGTCCCTTTTGCCAGGTAATGTGACACACTCACAGGTGCCAGAGCTTTGGGCATGGACACCTTTTGAGGCTTATTCTTCCCACCACAGCTGTCATGTTTGCAGTCACATTGCAAACCCCTCCCATCACCTGCCCCCAGATAATCTCTTCACCTGTGATCTCCATTCTTCCTCCCTGCCTTCGTTCATTCCATATTTCCTTTATTGCACATATTTATAAGTGGTTTCCCACAACTCACTGCCCAAAGCCTGGAAGCCGTTCCTGGTGTCTCCCAATGTTTTAAAACTTTTTCTCAGTCCTTATCTCCTCCCACACACGCCTTTTTCTTTTTTAAAACACCCTCCTCTAAATACCATCTCACCTTTGTCATACCCTTGTTCACTCACTTCCCAGTCACCATAACAAAGCTTGTAGCCCCCAGAGATCCAAGGAAACTGCCTGAGCTAATGTCAATGATTTCCTAACTTTCTAACCAAATAAATGTGATTCAATGACTATCGTGTATAATCTGTCTTTTAATTTGATGTCATCCTTGATGGCCTCCTTCAAAGGCTCTCATCCACTGGAATCTGTGTTCTCTCTATCCCTGGTTTTCTTCCATGCCTCTGGTCACTCATGGACCTCTTTTGCCCACCTGATTCTGTAAATGCTGGAGTTCTCCTGGGTTCTTTCTGAGAGCATCTTCTCTCTTCATGCCACTCTCTCTTCTTAGACAACTTCAGCAAGTTCTGGAACTTCAGATGCCATCAGTATGATTTGGGTTCTCAAATCTTTACTTTAAACCTAGACTTTTAAGTTGAATTCCAAATACTTTTATCAAACTACCTGCTGGATATTTCCACTCGAATCCATCACCTTTCTCCCAAATCACTTCCTCCCCTTAGCTATCTATCTATCAACTTTTGTTAAAAAAAATAAAGATGTAATCATGGATTCCCTCATCTTTAACTCTCAAGGTATGCACCTTGAGACCTGTGCAGTGGACTCTGCTTCTTTGGCATCTCTGATACATCTTTGCATCCTTCAATTCTGTCATTTAACTAGCTATTATTTATTGAATTTCTATGGATGTGAGACATTGTGTTAGACACTTCTTGAAAATTATATCAATTATTTATCTTCACAGCAATCCAGGAAGGAAGGTAATATTATTTCTATTTTACAGCTGAGGAAACAGAGGCATGGATAGGATAAGTGATTTAGTATGGGTCACATAGTTTCTTGTTTGTTTTTTGAGTCTAGATATCACTTGGTCGCCCAGGTTAGAGCGCAGTGGCATGATCATGACTAAAGGCAGACTCAACATCCTGGGCTCAGGCAATCCTTCTGCCCTAGCCTCTCAAGTAGCTGGGACTACATGTGCCACCACTCCCAGCTTATTTTGTTTATTATGCTGTTCTCAGACTCCTGGACTCAAGAAGTTCTCTCTCCTCAGTCTCACAAAGTGCTACAAATACAGGCATGAGCCACCATGACTTGCTGTGTTACATAGTTTCTAAGGAGCATCCCAGATCCATCTAGTACCTAAGCTCTTTCAAGTGCACTGTTGCAATTCACTCTTTGCATTCTCCGCATCCTTGTTATGGACTCCTACCATGTTTCTTTTAAACAGTCTCCCCAGAATCCTCCTTGTCCTTTGCTAATTCCTTCTCCACACAGGTCATCAAAGTAACTTTCATAAAATGAAAATCCAAGCATGTTACTTACTGACTTAAAACCTGTCTTGGGGTCTACCTTGCCACACGAGAATAATTCTTACCTCTTTAAACAGCATTTTTGTGATTTGCTTGTCCTCGCCTCATTTTTCTGTCCTGTTCCCGTCTGTTCTCCTCATCAAGTTCCTGATAACTCCCAAATGTGCCTGCCCGTTTCACACGGCACACTGCACTTGGAATTCTCTCCCCAGCTTGTGTTCTGGAGAACCTGTAACCCATCATTCCATGTGATTCAGCTCAGTCTTCTCATTGAAACAGTCAACCTGCTGGTGGAAAATTTTCTAGACTTTTCCAAGAAGGATGCAGTTTCATGCTGTGTGTGTGTGTGTGTGTGTGTGTGTGTGTGTGTGTGCGCCCAGATACCATGTCTTGTACATTTTTCTCTTGTTGAAATTCACTTTGGTGCCCTTATTTGTTTGTTTACATTTCTTCTCCCCTCTTCCGGAAGTATAAGGTCCAAGAATAAAAAAACACATATTACTTGTATTTACAATTCTAATACATGCCTGGTATTCGTGGACATTCAGTGATTGTTAAATGCATGAATTCATGAAAGATAGAGACTTGAAGGCCAGACTAAACCACCTGGATTTTATTCCCAAGAGAAACAGATAGGTAGAGAGAGATAGAGACAGAGACAGAGACAGAGAGATTGACTGAACTTTTGGGGGATTTGTTGGCTTGTTTTTGAGCATGAGTGTATCAAGTTCAAGGTGGGTATAATTGGCAGTAGTGTGTAAGATGGATTGTAGTGGGGGGAACTAGATCCTGGGAAACCTTGACTGGAACATTTTTGTAGGCCAGATAAGTAACAAAGATATGGCAAGTGAAGTCGCTGATGATGCTCTCTGATACCGTGGCATTCAACAAATAAACCATGAGAGCACCACCATGACTACATGTGAACACACTCTTTTGATGTGACACATCTGCAGACAGCAAAAGTGGAATAAACAAAGAATTGTGTCCAGTGTGATTTCACAATGCCTTTGGATTTTGGAAATGGCAGGGGAATGGGGAGAGGTTATCATGTCTTTTTTGCACAAATCATAAATCTCCCTGACACCAACTGAAAGTAAAGTAGCAGCCTGAGTGTTTACTTAGATTTTATGGTCCATTTATTGTCTCATATTTCCCCAGTCAAAGATAATTATTTCTTAATTAATCATACGTACACAGTCTATATCCTTTGCACAACTGGCTACTTAAAAGAACATTTATCACAGCAATTGGTCCCATGTACCCAACTGCAAATAACCCACTTTCAGCTGGTATGGCTCTAGTTGACTCCTGACCATTTTTGTGCTTTATTTGTTTGGGGAGGGGAGGAGGACAGAGATGGAAGGAGACCAAAGGCAGAATAGCATGCATGATTATTCATTTTTCTTTAGAAAAAAATGCCTAAGGATAGAAAAAAATCTCTGTATATTGGGGTATTAGCCATTTGTCTTGGAGTTAATCAAAAAGCAATTTTATTTCAATCACAAGAAAGTCTCCATCAAGCGAGAACTGGAGCCACCATCTCAGTATGGGTTGTGTCATTTGGGAAGGAATGACCTCAGTGTTTTACCCTACTGGATTCCTCAATAAAGATGCAATAACAGTATTTTGGCATCAAAGCCAGAAACATCTCATCATTTCATCTAGTGGTTCTTCAAGTCTACTTAGAAAGTGCTGATCAGCTATCTCTACTTCATGGACAATAACTGATTGACAAACAATGTTAAAGATTTGTTAGTCTAAAGTTATGATAGAAGCACCAACCACTCAAATTGTTTAGAGGGTCAAGAGTACTTTATCTTAGAGAAAAGTTGGTGGTTCCCAACTTTTTGGGCATCAGGGACTGGTTTCATGGAAGACAACTTTTCCATGGACTAGGGTGGAGAATGTGTGCAGTCAAATCTCACTGCTAATGTTCATCTGTATTTGCAGCCATTCCCTAGCACTAACATCATCCCCTCAGCTCCACCTCAGATCATCAGGCATAAGATTCTCATAAGGAGCACACAACCTAGATCCCTCACTGCCACAGATCACAATAGGGTTCGCACTCCTATGAGAAACTAATGCCACTGCTGATCTGACAGAAGGCAGAGCTCAGGAGGTAATGCAAGTGATGGGGAGCAGCTGTAAATGCAGATGAAATTTCACTAACTCACCTGCTGATCATTTCCTGCTTACCATATTCATCCTTGACCCAGAATTGGGGACACTTGTAAATGAACTCACCCTCATGGAAATAATGCAAGTTTAAAACACAGCAATTTCAGCCTTCCTACCGATTCTTTTCTCTAGAGCAAGGATGCTATCTGATGGATCTTCATTATCTCTTTTAAAAATTAGCATTGTTTCTGGCTCCAAATAACAATGGCAATAATAGCAAATATTTATACAGGATTTGTTATGTGTCAAATACTATTCCAAGTGTTTTCCACATACTAACTAGTTCAATCTCATCAATAGTACTAAGAGGAAGGCTTCTACGACTGTGCCCCTTTTACAGGTGAGAAAATTGAGGTATTGAGAAGGAGACTCACTCAAGCATACATCACTAGTAAGAACAGTCGTTTAGTGTATGTGAATCAACTGGGATTGGACTGAGTTGTGAGTTCAAAGACAATCTGAGCCAGTTTTTTTCAGTACCTGTGTTACTGCTTGTGGTTACCTCAGATCCAAGGTGAGGAGGGTTTTCTTCCACTCATCATACCCCAGAGATAAAAGTTAAGACAAAATAATTCTCTAGGCCTTCTCTGAGTCCAGCAGACCCCTAGTGATTAACTGACATTGTGCTACTGGGACAGGTTTCATGGCCATTTCCATGGCTCTTGATGGAACTTTCTGTCCATCTCCCTCAAATGAAGCCTTTAGGGAAAAAATCTTTCTTCCCTACCATTTTCCTTGGCCCCCTCCTTTGTATTTTTCCTGCCCCTATCTAACCTGTAAATTATTCTGGAAAAAAGTGACATGTCTCATTCACTGATTTATTTGTTAACTCCTTTATACAAAACAAGCACATCATACATGCACATTAAATAACTATTTTTAAAATGAGAAGTGTTGTACATTCCTTAAGGGCATCATGTTCTAACAGTGGTACCAACAACACTTTGTAAATCATCCAGTCTAATTCTCTTCACTTAAAAATGAGGAAACCAGAGTCCACTGGAGAGAATGGATCTATGAGTACCCAGTTGGTTAAATTGTATTTGAAATTTGACTAATGTGCAATCTTCTTCCTCCTCTCTCTTCTTCCACTTTCTTCCTGCTTCTCCTCTCTGATGGTCACATGTCTGGCAACATGTTAAGGGCACCATATATTAATGTATATTTAGACCTAATGAAAAACCTGGTCAACTGAGTATTTTACTCCCATTTTATAGATTTAGAAATTTAAAATGTACTAAAGTTAAGAAACTTACCCAATAAACTTAAATAGTGACTTGTAAAACTTAGTCTGTTTGATGCCAAATCCCGTGTTCTTATCTTGATGACTCCAAAGATGATATGACTTCTGGAAAAAAGACAATTTTATTGATATGGAAAAATCACCCAAGATGTACTGATTTTAAAAAAAGATCAAGCTATTACAGGAAAAAAAGCATAGGGTGTACTACTTTGTATTTTAAAAAGGAAGGAAAAAATAAAAGCATACGTCTTATTGGCTTGTATATGCCAAGCTATTTACAAGGATGGACAGAGTACTAATCACAAGGGTTACTTGTTGGAAGAAGTAGAGTCTGGCAAATAAGGCAAGAGTAAGATATTTCTCACTGCACCTTAAAAATACTTGTTAAATCTGAAACATGGATTATCTCTTAAAATTTAAAACAAGGCTTAAAATGCATATGGATTTTTGTCTTGACTATTTTGACAAAGGGTATTTTTAACACGGTCTTTAATGTATAACTATTGTAACGGTGTAATTGCATGTCGGACACACTCATTCCATACTGAACCATACCAAATCAAAACCAGGGCCAAAGATGGAGGATTATGTCTGGAGTCTTTGCTTTGACCAAAGGACTTGAGAAATTTGAGAGAAAAGCACTGTGTGGTTGGTTGGCTTCTCAGTCTTCAGCTGCCACAAGACCTCATGGTAGCTTTCCATGTTGGGATGACCCCCTCCCCCATCATCTGGTCTTCAGCCTCATTGGATCATGCACTTAAGTTTTCCACTTGACCAAAGGTGGAGCCTTCTCCCAGAGTAGAGTCACCTCAACTTTATTTGCAAGAGCCTGGAACATAAACCAGAGAGCCAGCTAAGTAATTTATAACAAGACATAGAACAGAAGAGCCAACATATTCTCTCCCTGTAGGCAAAGACACATGGTGGCGCAACCTGTATTAACAGATTGTTCCATCCATATGTCATGAGGAGAAGGGAGGTGAACTCTGTACTGGTAAGTGGTGGGTCAAGACTGACCCACCGGCAGTAGGGATGTCTCTGCCACCAGGGCCTGGTAGGTTCTGCTTGTGGTTCTGGACATGCCTCCCTGGGTCATGGCTTACATGGGCACTGCCAACATCTGCCTCAAGACTCCACATTGTCATGCTTCTGATAGGCACATTGGCTCTCTTTCAGACCAGTCGAAATGTCCACTCTGATTTCTTCTGGTCTGGTGACTGAATCTTAGGATGACTTAGCACAGTTTAGTTCTCATCACTAGTTGATGGAATTTCATGAACTTGTAAAGACCAGTCTCACTTCCCAATTTTAGAGCCTTCTCACTGTGGACTCCTTGTTACCCTGCCTCAGTCTACAGAATCCCTGTTTTCTGACCGCATTAGGACTGCATATCTGCATAAGAGTGAGTTGGCAGCCACCACAAGTATCAGAGGATGGGTGAGGGATTATTAGGAAGCTCTCTGAGGGAGGTGAAAGATCTGGGAAGCTCATCTCTCCAGTGTGATGAAAGAGCCCAAAACAGACTTAAGCAATCCCACATTTCTGCTAACAGTTGACACAGGAAGAGGCTCAAGGGAATTCAAGATTGGCAAGTCTATCCTTTTTCCTGCTAAGGGTGGGCTACTGGCATTTCTTTATAAAGTAAATGTATTTGGAAAAGTGATATAATCAAAGTCAAAAGCACAGAAGGGTACAGGGCAGTGCCTGTCCCTGGACTGTTTCCTTCATGTGAGGCCTTAAACTACATTGTATGTGTGTGTTCCTTGGAGTTTGCAACAGAATTCCAGAGTAAGGAGGATAGGGTTGGAAACATCTGTGGCAACGTGACATTGTTTCAACATACGATGAACTCCAGTCCTGGCAGAGGGAAGACATGAGTTTGCATGTTGGTCTGTAGAGCCAGCTGCTTGGAAACATGAGTAGCAGTACCACGTATGTGTCTGTGATGGATAAGGAGAAGAATGTAGGACTTTCCCCACCCAGGTGACTTGAGAAACACCAATGCATGGGAAGAGTCTTCCTCCTGTTCTTAGCCCTCAGCACAGTGGTTCCCTCCTGAAACCAATAGATGTTATTGGTTTCACGTATATCTATGCACAGTTCACAAATAGGCCTGTGTGTGTGTGTGTTACACACACACACGAAGTAGCCTACTAAATGTCCTGTACTTTGCTTTTTCATTTAATAGTGTGTCTTGGAATTTTTCTTCTTATTTTTTTTAAATGACTGTAGAATAGTCACTTGTGTGGAGGCACTGTAATTTATTTAACCACTTCTCTATTTTGTTAAGACAATGCTGTAATGAATAATCTAATAGATATTTTATTTCACACATACAAATGAAACCCTTTGAATAGCTGTGTTTAAAAGCAGGAAGTATGCATTTAATGCATTTCATAAATGCTTGCTCAATTAAGTGATAAACACAAGAATTGGAAGCTTCCAAGGGATGGCAGACATGTGGAGCCACAGGGAGAATGTGGGCTCATGGGGTTGGAGACTCTGAGATGCTGACAACTCACGGCATACTCAGTACCACCTCCACTCTTTTGTAGGAGGGTAATGGAGGAGCAGAAGTGAGCCTCGAAATCAGGGCCCTCCTGTCTCAACTTCCCTCTTCTGTCCCCTGCCAGGATGACCCCTCCTTCCTTTCTGATAAACCATCTTGATCATCTGTCACTTGCTGATTGGGCTGGCATCTTTCCTGTGCCTTCTCAACCCCAGGAGATACACTGGGAGAGTAAAGTGAGTTCAACCTTGAACATAGATGGAAGGTACTAGCTGTGGAGTCTTTCCCAGCTGTGTGACTTGGGCAAGTTGTCGAACTCTCCATTTCTTGAATCAAAAATGCAGACAGTAGAGTGTCCTCACAGAGTGGGGAGGACAGAAGGAACTGGTTTTATAATGCTCCACTCCTGGTTGCGGGGTGCAGTCAGCTCTCAAAACATTTTGTCCCCACCTGTCCACCTTGACACATGTCTAGGGGTTCTGCAATGCTCAGCAAACTTAATCCAATCACACTGAACTCCATAGGATATTTCTGTGTCTCTTCTGCATGTGGGTGGCTGCAATGGTGTCTTCATATCTCCAAGATGCATTTACTCCCAAAAAACTTGGGAGGCTCCTTCCATTAGAATGAGAAAAGCACATGAAGCTGATTTTCCCCCAAGGAAAGACTGGCAAGACCCTGAAGGAAACAGAGACTGTAGTTCTCCTAGGTATTCAGTGAGAAACAGAGTCATTACAGCCAAAGCCTGCTGTGCAGAAAACAGGCTAGAGAGAGAGCCCGTTTGGACTCAGTGACCCGAAGTGCATGCCCCCTGTGTATTTTGCTGCATTCTAGTAAGACCGTAACAAATGCCAGCGTAGCTGTTGAAGGTGCCTCTGGTGCACTGCACAGAATGAACTGAGGATATTTTGAGCTCAGTGTCAATGCCTCCAAAAGGGAGGGGTGTGAATGAGAACACCAAGGCTAAAATATGTCTGTGTCATCTTGGCTAATCTAGAGTTGTTTCCTGGGACAGTGGTTCCTGGTGTGATCTGTGGTGCATGGCTAGGACTGGGTGTGGACTGTGATGCATGGCTGGAGCAGTGCTCCTAGCTGTAGGTGATGATGCATGGTTGGACAGTGGTTCTGCATGTGGACTGTGGTGTATGATTGGGACAGTTCTTCTGGCTGTGCTGCATGGCTGGGGCAGTGCTCCTGGTTTTGGGTGATGGTGCATGGCCCGATCAGTGGTTCCAGGTATGAGCTGTGGTGCATGGCTAAGATAGTGCTTCTGGTTGTGCTGCATGGCTGGGATAGTGCTTCTGGCTGTGGGTGATGGTGCATGAATGGAACAGTGGTTCTGGCTGCAGTCTGTGATGCATAGTTGGGACAGTGCTTCTGGCTGTGGGTGATGGTGCATGGTAGTCTGTGGCACTCCTGTGGCACCTAGTTCACAAGTTCTCCAGTCCAAGTGCACTCAGATGCTTACAACAGGCTTTTAAACAGCACTTGCTGGATGAATGGCAAGCATGTCCCTGAAATCTCCTGCAGGATTAATTAGCAGTTTCCTGGGCTTGGGTAGGATATCCTTAATGCCCAGCAACAGTCCAGCACAAATCAAAAGGCTACCTGATGGCCATTACTGAGTAGAATTCAAAACCAGGAACCTACACCTTTTGTTGCAAGCAATTTAACTCCAACTGCCTCTCAGAAAAGGCATATTTTGAAATTAGAGGTGCATTGGCTTCCTTAGAGGAAGGTGTTTTGTTTTACCTTGAATACTGAGAAAAAGCCAGCCCCTCCAGCTAATGTGAGCATAATCCCTTTGTTAGTCTTTTGCTGTGACTCATGTAATACAAATGTCAAAGTCTTCAATACCACTACAAATAGCTTGCTCTTGAAAGAGACTGGTAAAAGAGGAGAGCAAGTGGAGGAACACTAGGAAGTGACCTCTCCAGAGGGATTAACGAGAGTTCATAGGGATGCCTAACCTTTTACCTGAGCCCTGGATCATCTTCTATTCATCCATCTATTCATCTATCCATCCATCCATCCATCCATCCAACCTTCTCTCCATACATTCACCTGTACATTTGACACATATGGAATATTCGTTATGTCAGAAACTGTGCTAAAGTATAAAAGATGAGGAAGACATGGCCCTTGTCTTTTAGCCTCTTGTTAAGAACATCCACCCCCAAGAAGCTACCCTATGTGCTCCAGGATGAGAGACAGCCACCTGAATTCAGGGCAAGGAATCAGGGATGAAGCCAGGGAGGGCCTGAGTGGTCATGGATATAAGAACACCTATTTTCCAAAGACATTTGCGAGATCACTAATTCGCTCTCTCCCTCTCCCTTTCCCTGTAATAACACTGATCAGAGGATGATTGTCTGATTTACTCCTTTTGGTTCCTGCCTCTCAAGACATGGATTCTCCTTAAGTAACACCTAGAATTTGGTAAACACCTAGAGAATAGGCATCAAGCCAAGCTTATTGCTAAATATTTGTATAACTAATAGGTACCTGTCTGACTTGTTGTAGCTTTGTTAGAATCTTCAGTAAGTTCCATAATAACCGTTAGGCAGGCTTTTGACTTGCACTGAACTGTAGTTGAACATTAAGGACCTCCTACCCAAGGCCAGAGTGGGCACAAATACCAGTCACTTCATTATCTGTTGTTTCCTCTCTATGCATACCCACCTCTTCCTTGAAACATAACCCCAAGAATCAGGGATTTCACAAGCCCAGCTATAGGTGACTGCACAGAAAACTGGGACAATTCATGTCTTTTCTCAGAGTTAAAAAATAACTCCTAGATTAAATAGATTAAGTTAAACTGTTCAGTGCTTTAACTGGAAGTCTGTGTGAACTCAGGGTTGTGGCCTTTTTGAGAAGTCGTTCTAATCCACATGATAGGTACATGAGCGAAGAAGCTCATCTACGATAGGGAAAAATAAAGGAGACAAAAAAACCCTACGCTCTGGCTCTCTAGGTCCTGTGACAGCCCACTGTTACTGTAACCATTGGGTTCTCTGAGTTATATCTTTACTTTTAGAACTCTCATTCTAAAATTTAAGCCAGTTTGGGTAAACTTCTAGTTCATGTAACCAAAGGACACCTGATTAATTCAGGAAGAATAAAGGTCTAGATTCTGACTGGGAATATATCAAGATGAAAGATTAGATCCTGAAGAAACATGGAATGTTAAGGTCAGGATGCGCTAGTCTGTGAAAATTCAGTCATCCTAGAGGAACAAGAGATATCACACCAACATCAGCTTTTGCCTCAATTTCAAGACTTTTTTGAATTGAGTGCATTTTTCCCATGTATGCTTCCCTGAGGACAGTGTCAAATCTTACTCTGTCTTCATCTATAGCTGTTCCAGCCAGTTAGTATCAGGTCTTTGAGACTTTACTGCTGCAGTAGCAAAGTCCAACAGAACTTTCTGTGATGATGGAAGTGTTTTATATCTGTGCTGTCTAATGAGAAGGCTACCAGCCATATGTGGATATGGAACACTTGAAATGTGGCTAATGTGACTAAGAAATGGAAACTTTAACTATGTTTAATTTTAGTTAATATGAGTATAAACAGAGAGAGTCACATGTGATACACTAGTAGCTACTGTATTGGATCGCATGGTTCTAGAATACATTCCCAAATCCCTACACTGTTTGCTGTATTCATGCCGCAACCCACCCTAACAACCACCCAACAATGTCCCCGCATCTTCTCTCACTTCATTCTGCGCCCATTCTTTACAAAGCTTTTGGAAAGATTGTCAAAAATACAAAGTCTCCTGCTTAAAACCCTCTCATGGCTTATATTTAAATTTGGAATGAAATAAAAACTTCCTCTGCTGCCTGCAAGGTCCTACCTGATCTGAAACCTGCCTCTCTTTCCCTTCACACCCCTCCCAGCCTCCTCATAACTGTTTCATATTCACAGTGCTCCAGTCTCACTGGACTGACTGTGTCCTGAGTGTGCCAAGTTCACCATCAGCTCAGGATTTTGATGTAACATACTTTCTGCTTGGAATATTTTCTTTCAGATCTTGCTGTGACTGGTTCTTTCTCATTATTCAGACCTCAATTGATGTATCATCTTCTCAGAGAGTTCCTTCGTGGCCACCTTGGATGAAACAGCTTATAAAATGGATCTATTTTCCAAAATTTATTTTTTACACTGTTTTGTTTTCTCCATAAGACTTATCCCCTTCTGAGATTATTTTATGCATCTCTATCACCTGACTGTCTCTTTTATCCATCTGTCCATCTACTCATCCATCCATCCATCCATCCATCCACCCACCCACCCACCCACCCACCTACCCATCCACCTCTCATTTACTTCTGTATCCCCTCACAAAAATGTAAACCCTTAAGGAAAGATTTGTCTGTCTTAGTCCCCATTGTAACCTGAGAGCCCAGAACATTGCCTTGCACACACTAGGTGTTCAACAAATACTTTTTGTTGAATGAACTGGCTGACCAGATGACTGACCAGACGAGTGTCCCTTCAAGATTATGACCCATTGACTGTGGACTTCCCAAGGATCCCTTCTCAGTCCAGTACTAGACCCCCCAGAAGGGTACTGATATGTAAAAAACTGAGCTTCTGAGGTTTCCCCCCAAACTAACTCCTCCACAGTTGTGTCTGCCTTGGTTAATGACAAGATTCTTCTGGTACTGCTTCACACCCAGCACCCCAGTGTCATCCCTGACCCCTTGCATTCTGTTATTTGACATCCCATCCATCAGCAAATCTTGTTGGCTCAGATGACTGCTTCTGTCTACCTGAACTTTTACTTCCTGATCTAAGCCACTAAAATCTCTTCATCCTTTGCCTAGATTATGGCTGGCTTTCTTAACTTTTCCTACTTCTACCCTTAGACTTTTCAGTCTACCCTCAACTGCATGATTCTGTTCAAACATGAATCAAATCATGTCACTCATTTGTTCAAAATCTTTCAGTGTCTTTTTATTTTACTCAGTGTAAAGCCAAAGTTCACTTAGAAAGACCCACAAGTCCTGCACCATTGACCTCTTTGCCCCTCTGATCTCACCCGTGGCAATGCTCTCTCTGCTCACACTCCTTACACCACACCGGTCTCCTTGTTGTGCAGTGAAGATGCCGGGCACACCCCATGCTGGGTAATCTGCTGTGCTGTCTTTTTTTAAAGCAGGATTTATTGAGAGGGCAGAGAAGCTCCCACAGTAGGAGGGGACCCAAAGGGGTTGCCCTGTGCTGCCTTTTTAAAGCAGGAAAGCTCTGCCCAAACCACTCCTCCTATTCCCTTCCTACTTTATTTTTTACCCTAGCACTTAACATCTTTTCGTATATTATATGATTTCCTGTTTGTGTTGCTTATTTTTCATCTGCTTTCCATAGAATATAAACTCCATAAGGGCAGGGACTTTTGTGAGTTTGTTTGCTTGTTTTATTCACTGCTATGTCCTTAGGACCTAGAATAGGACCTGGCACAGAAGAATTCAATTCATCTTTGTTGAATGAATGAATGAATGAATGGCACACCACAGCCAGAAACTTAACTAGAGTGAGTTAAATAGTTAACGAGATTTAATTTTCTAGATAAACGAGTTTATTTTCTAGATAGATGGAAGTCACATCAACTAGAAAACTAAAGGATCAACTTACTGAAAGACTTATGTTCCTAAGTCTCAAGGTCACTGAGAGACCAAGTTGATTGGCCCAATTATCCATTTCAGAGCAGAACACCCTCCTCCATCATTGTCACTTAACACTGAAGGCTAATCAGACCCACTTGGCTAACACAGCGTGTCAGTCAGCGAGCAACAAGCACGGGAGGAGAACTCTGTAAATAAATCAAGAAAGTAAATTAAAAATCTCTCCTGTCAAGATTTTCTTGTTAGTCTTGTTTATAAACTGCAGGTTCTTTAGAGCTCCCAGCCACCCTAGGAGATGGCATCGGGGGGCCAGAAAGAATCAAAGGGATGTTGAGAAAACGGATACTTCACTCCATGACAGGGATTGGTGCTCAGACTGCTCCATCCCAAGTTAAGTCCCCCTGCAAGTGGAGGTGGGGTTGCAGACACCAACATAAAATAAAGGTCACTGTCAAAGAGATGATGGACAGGCAAGCTGAATCCACAGCTGCATCACTGGCTTGTCCCATCACCTCAGTTGTGTCAAACTGCAATAGCCACTTTCAGGCTTCTTCAATGACACTATCAGTAAAAGGAACAAAAGTGGCATGATATTGTCCATTCAAAAAAGAATAAATCACCACGTGTGGTGGCTCACACCTAAAATCCCAGTACTTTGGGAGACTAGGGTAGGAAGACTGTTTGAGTCCAAGAATTCGAGACCAACATGGGCAATGTAGCAGGGCACTATTACCACAAAAATAAATGCAGTAATTATTTAAAATAAATAAATACAAGTAATAAGAATTGAGAGAGGCCAACCAACAGTTCAGTTTCATGTAGAAATATCCACAGAAAGACCTTTCATCACAGTTCTGAAACTCTTATCTTTCTAAACTTCCTATATTTCTGAGCGCCCATAAAGCTTTCATATTTTAACTTCAAGTGAGCATCCAATAAACCATAGGTTTCCCTTGACCCACTATGCATTTCACCCCTTCAATGGCAGGAAAACAGAGAGAAAAGAAACACAAAGACCTTGTGATGACCTTATAAAGCATTTTATGGTCTGGAGTTGCTCTTTAATGTCTTTAATCATTTGTGCAGTACATATGCATTTTGTGCAAAGAACTATGCTAGGAATTGGATATATAAGGACAAAGAAGGGACAGAACTCTAGGAGTGGATGCCAACTTGTAAACAAATCAAGGCAGAGAGACAGTTCTTTGTGGTCAAACACCTACCCGGGAGAGATACCTATCTGAAGAATGGTTTCCAAAGGCAGAAAATATGATTTGAAATCAGAATTGTCTTGAAATCTCTTAGGAAATGTCAAAAAGAAATCCAACTTCCAACGTTTCAGTACATCCACCTCAGCCAGTCTGTCTACCAGAGAGCTGTTGCCTGGCTGAATATCAGTGAAGTGCTTAGTTTTTGTTGAGGAGCCATGTGAATACAAGATGATAAAACAAAACAAACAAACCAAAAAACTTCAAACAGCAAAATCCTGGTCAATATGGGAATATTCTCCTAGAGCATGGGCCACGTGAGAACTGAAACCAACTTGGAACAGATATTTATTCAGGAGAAAGAGTTACAGAATTATGCAGCTTAATGTTGACTTCTATTTTGACTAAGCCTATGTAGTTGGATATAAATGAGTCCAATGCCTGAATAAAAGAACTAGGTGTTACTATGTGACAGATGTTTTGTATACTTTTCTAATTTGCACAATAGATATAGAACTTATACATTATTATCTTCATTTTACAAGTTAAGAAAATGAGGCATGCAGGTTAGATAAGTTGACCATAGTCATACTGCAAGCAAGTAAAAGTCCTTCTGTCAGTCACAGATGGTGATATAGCTTGGATTGTTGTCTTCTCCAAATCTCATGTGGAAATGTGATCTTCAGGGTTGGAGGTGGGGCCTAGTGGGAGGTGTTTGGTTCATGGGGCTGATCCCTCACAAATGACTTGGTGTCATTCATGAGTGAGTTCTTGCTCTATTAGTTCGTGGAAGAGCTGGTTTTTAAAAAGAGCCTGGAACCTCCTTCTCTATCTCTTGAAAGCTACCACACTTGCCATGTGACATGCTGGCTCCCCTTGCCTTCAGCCATGATTGGAAACTTTCTGAAGGCTCTCCAGAAGTCCAGAAGATGCTGGTACCATGCAGAACCATGAGCCATAATAACCCTTTTTCTGTATGAATTATCCAACCTCGGGTGTATCTTCATAGCAATACAAAATAGACTGATGCAGATGGCACAGTAAAACTAGATAATTTTAAGATGGTCTAACAAAAGAAGTATTTTCAAAGTGTTGATAGGGTGTAGTGAACTACAATGGATAGAGAAATGTCCTGAACCTGGTGACAGGTGACGTTACCAAGCCTGAGAAAGTGAGGGGCAGGTGGTGGTTATAGGAGCATAAGGATAGAGGATGTCAAGGGCACTACTGAGAGGAACCATGGTTCAACTGAGGGATACAGGTACCCCAGGTGACCATGGAGGAAGCCAGAGGAGTAAATATTCCCCAAATTCTTCCACTCTCAATCAACTCACTCTTCACAAGGTTCCTTGTTAACAGAACCTATCAGAAGGAAGAGGCAAAAGGTCCTGTTGATACATCACTCCTTTCAATCTTCTGGAACACTAAAGAGGGCGGATAGTGAATCAGGAGGGCCAAGTGGAAGTTCTCCAGTACAATTCTCTGCCAGATAGTAAGTGATTTCTTCAAGCTAGTGACAGCAGTATTGGACTCATTTTTACATTTCACAGAACAATGCCTGTCACATCATAAACAAGCAATGAAAAAAATGCGTTAATACTTTTTCCTTCTTTTCCTTTCAGCGCTTCTGTCTCCAAGACCACAGGCCAAAAACAAAGATGTCGTTGACAACCAACTGTGGGCTGTTGGTGGTTGTCTAACAAGAGAAAGCAATGTGCCTTCTTCCACCCCTCACCATAGTTGGCATGGTGGGAGTGGAGAATATTCTATAGCAGATTCCCTCCAGTCAAGACTCCATGTTCCTTGCCCTTTTCCAGTTGGCTTGGAGGCTGAGAACAGGGAGGGTAACATCTTGCTTTTTCTGGGGATACTTCCAAGCCATTTTGTAGAGAATCAGCAACTTTAATCTGGGTCTGGACCAAAGTTTGAGAATCAAGCTATTCAGTGAACTTTTTACTAGAAGTTGGAAAATTTTAAAAATTAAAAGAGAACACTGTTTTTCAAGAGACCAAAATTGTTGTCAGGAGCACTTCAGATTTGAATCATATTCATGACAAAATGTGGCAGAAGGTAACTGCTTATCTGTTCTTTCAATTAGTACTTATTAACCATCAATCCATTTCCCTAGTACCATAAACAATCAGCCTGAGAGGACATTAAGGAATAAATAGACACTAGTTTAAAGGCTAAAGCTAATAATGTTTTATTTCTTCCCAAGGCCCCTCCCAAAAATCCAACATCTCAAAAACAGATCCGTCATTCTCAGAGGAGGTCGTTGTGCTCCAGTTGAAGTATTTGTTTCTGACAAACCTTTCATATGGTGTTAATGATCTTTTAACCACGAGCAGCTGGGATCTCACTATTTATTAAAATTTCTTTGGCAATATTCACACAAGAAGAGAATGTGTTATGGGTTATTCAGGCCTGAAGGTCCTGGGGAGGTTATATGGTATGCCCCCTGGCTTTCTGGACTCAGTCTTTCCCATACTAGTTGTTAGGAGTCTTCCTGAGGATGAGGGCCCTGAAGAAGAGAAATCTTCTTCTCTTCCGAGTTGTTTTGTCTTGCTGTAAGAAAGCAAGTTGAATCTTTCCTGTTCAGAATTAAAAGTGGAAAGTACAATAGTTTCATACATTTTATGACCTTCATGTTTTATTAAATTTCATAAAGGCATTCCATTTAAAAGAGGGTCAGATTTTAAATTAAGGCTCTACAACAAATATTTAAACTCAGATTTAATAAAAAAAGTTATTGTGTATTTATGCAACTACAATTGATTATAGAAGACTTAGGTATTGAAGTTTTAAAAGGGTCATAGATATTGTAAATGGATAATAATGTTTAACAGGATACTGTATTTAGTATTTATTTGGCCTATTTTAGGTACATTCTGAAAATTTATGGAACAATGGTAATTGTTTTTTAGATACAAGTGCTTTACACACTAAGGAGAGGCATAATAAATATTGATCGAAAGAATGCACAAATTATATGAGTAAGAAATATCTGCAAACTTTATGCTCTCTTGTGTTATGAGGACTAATACACTTTCATTAATTCAATGTAATGAAATTTCATAGGGAGTATAATTTGTTCTAGTCCTGTGCCAAGGTTTGAAGGAGCTATGTGAAGTGTTCAGGAGAGAGTCGGCTTCCTTCTGGAGTAGAGCATGGAGCTGGAGAGGAATAATCTATAAGGACAAAAACCACAGAGAACAAGAAGAAAGAGTCACCTGGCTCTGTTCCAGATCTCAGGGAAGCTGGAATTGTTGGATAAGAACTTATGAAGGAGGTGAAATTGAGGTAGATATTGAGTAACTTTCAAAGGGGCATGTAATATGCTCACCCATTTTATCATAACGAGCATTTAAAGATTGCCCAAAGATCTGCCAATGAATCTCAGTAAAGCAGCATAGAAATGCTATTTAAAGAAATCAAACTTCTGCCCTCGTGCCAATATTCCTCTCTATGGAAATTTTCTCTTTAACTGTGTTTCCAGAAGTTTGACTCTATAGTGCTTGGATATAACATTTTTGCATTTTTCCCACTTATGGTTCACTGAGCTTCTTAAATATGTGGGTTGGTGTCTTTCATCAGTACTGAAAGTTCTTGACATTCCCCCACCACCAAATACTATTTCTTTCCTATTCCTTTTCTTCTCTTGAGATTGCAATTATATATGTTAGTTTAATTCATCTTGCATATTTCCTTCTGTTTTGTTTTTTATTTTTACTTTTTGTTATTCCCATGCTTTATTTTGGGTATTTTCTCATAAACTCTCTTAAGTTTCCATAATCTTGTCCTCTGTTATGCCCAGTTAAGCCTATACAGTTTCTGATATTGCATTTTGTATTTCTGGAATGTTCATGCAATAACTTGTCATGTAATTCTCTGCTGAAATATTTTATCTTTGAATCCATTCTATTTTTCTCACTATTTTATTTAGCATGGTTTTTTGAAATCCTTGTTTAATTACAACATCTAGATTATCTCTGGACTTGCTTCTGCTGTCTAGTTAATTGTGAGTCAATTTTTCAGCTTCATTTCATGTATAGTAAATTTTGATGATATGCTGGAGATTTTAAATAATGCTTTGTAGGGGTATAAATTATGTTGTCATCCTCTGAAGTAAATTTTTTTTCTTTTTTTTTTTCTGGCAGGTAGTTGATTGCTGGTGAACCATGTTGATTCTATTCCAGCCTAGTAAACGCTTTGTTAGAGAAGATTTATTTCTGTGCTTTGTTTTCCCTTAAGTATAATCCTTACTCCCACAGAATGGTCGTTTCAGGATTTCGAATTGTCCCAGATGTTGCTCAAGGTACCTGTACTGTGACTTACCTCTGAGGGATGTCTGCAATGTCTGATCAACACTCAGCCATTCTACATGTTCTTTTTCTAGGCTGTCTATAATCACATGCTGGATTTGCATAGGCCAGGAGTTGGCCGAGAACCTGAGGCATATTTCCACAAAGAGGGATTTTGTTTTGTTTCATTTGTTTTCAATTTTAACACCAGGGGTATATTCACAGTCAGTTACGTGGGTATATTGTGTGATGGTGTGATTTGGGCTTCTGTTGAACTCATCACCCAGATAGTGAGCATGGTACACAATCAGTAGTTTATCAACCCTTACCCCCTTCCCCTTGTCCCTTTAAGGAGTCCCCAGTGTCTGTTGTTCTCTTTTTGTTTTTTGAGTTGGAGTCTCACTTCATCACCCAGGCTGGAGTGCAGGGGCCTTGACCTGCTGGGCTCAGGTGATCCTTCTGTCTCAGCCTTCCAAGTGCAATAGCCATGCACTACCACGCCCAGCTAATTTTTTTATTTATTGTAGAGATGATGTCTCATCAAGTTGCCCAGGCTGTTCACAAACCCATGGGCTCAGGCAATCCCCTCACCTCAGCCTCTCAAAGTGCTGTTGTTCTCATTTTTAAGTCTGTGTGCACCCAGTATTTGGCTCCCACTTATAAGAGAGAACATGCAGCATTTGGTTTTATTTCTGTGTTAATTTGTTTAGAATAAATGACCTCCAGCTGCTTCCACATTGCTGCAAAAGACATGATTTTATTCTTTTTTATAGCTGTGTAGTATTCCATGGTATATATATACTACATTTTCTTTATCGAATTCACTGTTGATGGGTACCTAGGTTGGTTCCTAGGTTGGTTTGCTATTGTGAATAGAACTATGATAAACATATCTTTTTGGTAGGTGTTTTTTTGGTATAATGATTTGTATTCCTTTGGGCATATACCCAGTCATGGAATTGCTGGGTTATGAGCTAATTCTATTTTTGGCTCTTTGAGAAATCTCCGAACAGTCCTCCACAGGAGTTAAACTTGTTTACAATACCACCAGCAGTATGTGAGCGTCCTTTTTCACCAATAGCTGTTGTTTCTTGACTTATTAATAATGGTCATTTATACTGGTATGGGATGGCATCTTATTGTGGTTTTGATTTACATTTCTCTAATGATTAGTAATGTTGAGCATTTTTTTCATATTATTTTTGTCCACTCGTATGTTTTCTTTTGAGATGTGTCTGCTCATGTCCTTTGCCCGCTTTTTCCCCTACTGACAACTTTACTTTTTATTTTTATTTTATTATAGAGATGTATGGTATAAGTCAGGATTAGTTACACAAGTAAGCTGCATGCAGGTGAAGTTTGGACATCCAACTGGTCTTTACTTCCCCTGGTTTTGGTTAGGACCAGGTGCTCTTTGTGTTTTTATGTGTTTCCCCTGGTTTAGGTTTAGGACCAGGTACTCTTTGTGTTTTACTCCCACACTCCCCTTCCCACCTGATAGTGTACAGTGACTGCCAATCCCTCTGTTGTGCTAAAGTGATTAATGTTCAGGTCCCGCTTATGAGTGAGAACATGTGGTATTCAGTTCTCTGTTTCTGTGATGGATCACTAAGTATGATGATCTCCAATTCCATCCAATTTGCTGGGAAGACCATGATTATGTTCTTCTTTATGACTGTGTGTTTCTTTTTCCACTCCACTTTCAATGGGCAGTAGGGTTGGTTCCATGTTTACCCACTTTTTTTAGTGGGGCTATTTTTTTCTTGTTGAATCATTTAAGTTACTTATTAGTCCTTTGTTGGATGCACAGTTTGCAAATATTTTCTCTCATTTTTAAAACTGTCTGCTTCATCTGTTGATAGTTTCTTTTGCTCTGCAGATGCTCTTTTAGGTCCCACTTGTCAAGTTTTGTCTTTGCTGCATTTGCTTTTGATGACTTGGTCTAAATTCATTGCCTAGACCAGAGTACAAAAGGTTTTCTTCTAGGATTTTTTATAGTTTGGGATCTTACATTTAAGTCTTTAATCCATCTTGGGTTCATTTTTGTATGTGGTGAGATGTAGAGGTCCAGTTTCTTTCTTCTGCATATGGTTAACCAGTCTTTTCAGCACAATTTATGGAATAGAATGTCTTTTCCCCAGTGTTTATTTTTGTTGGCTTTGTCAAAGATCAGTTTGTTGTAGGTGAGTGGTTTTATTTCTGGATTCTCTGTTCTGTTTCATTATTCCATGTGTCTATTTTTGTATCAGAACCATGCTGTTTTGGTTATTGTCACCTTGTCAAAAAGCTATAAGTCTGGCAATGTGATGCCTCTAGCTTCGTTCATTTTACTTAGGGTTGCTTTGACTATTCGGGCTCCTTTTTGTTTCTACATAAATTTTAGGATTTTTTTCTCTAGAACTGCGAAAATTGATACTGGTAGTTTGATAGTGATTGTGTTGAATTGGGTAGATTGCTTTGGGAAGTGTGGACATTTTAATAATATTGATTCTTTCAATCCATGAGCATGAAATGTTTTTCCATTTGTTCGTGTCACCTTTGATTTATTTCAGCAGAATTTTGTATTTCTCATTGTAGAGATCTTTCACTTCCTTGGCTAGATGCATTCTTGAGTATTTGTGTGTGTGTGTGTGTGTGTGTGTGTGTGTGTGTGTGTGTCTGTTGTAAATGGGATTGAGTTCTTGATTTGGTTCTCAGCTTGAGCACTGTTAATGTATAGCAGTGCTCCTAATTTTTTAACCAATGTTCCTGAGATTTTACTGAAGTCGATTCTCAGTTCTAGGGTTTTTTGGTGGAAACTTTAGGGTCTAGATATTGAATCATGTTCTCTGCAAAGAGAGATAATTTGACTTCATTTTTCCTATTTGGATACATTATTTCTTTCTCTTACCTGATTACTCTGGCTAGAACTTTCAGTACTTGTTCTCTTCCAGGTCTTGGGGAGAATCTTTCCAACTTTGCCCCACTCCATATGATATTGGCTGTGGGTTTGTTATTTTGTGATATGTTCCTCCAATGCCTAGGTGGTTGACTAAGGGTTTTATCATAAAGGAATGTTGGATTTTGTCAAATAATTTTTCTGCATCTATTGAAATGATCATGTGGTAATTTTAAAGAATTCAGTTTGCGTAGCAGATCTCATTTACTGATTTGCCTATGTTGAACCAACCTTTCATCCCAGGAATAAAGCCCCCTAATCATGGTGAATTAACTTCTTAATGTGCTGCTGGATGCAATTAGCTAGTGTTTTGCTGAAGACTTTTGTGCCTATATTCATCAGCGATATTGGTCTTCAGTTTTCTTTCTTTGTTGTGATCTTTGCCAGAATTTGGTAACAGGAGGATGTTGGCTTCATAGTATGAGTTAGGGAGGAACACCCTCTGGTTGATTTTTGGAATAGTTTCAGTAGGATTGGTACCAGTTCTTTCTTGTACATCTGGTAGAATTTGACTGTTGAATACATCTGCTCTAGGGCTTTTTTTGGTTGGTAGGTTTTTTTTTATTTACTGATTCAATTTCATAACTTATTGTCGGTTTTTCAGGGTTCCAGTTTCTCCTGTTTCAATCTTGATAGTTAGTGTGTTTCCAGGAATGTATCCATTTTCTCTAGATTTTCTAATTTACATGCATATAGATGCTCAGAGTAGTTCTGAGAATCTTTTACATTTCTGTGTGATTGGTTATAATGTAGAACCAGCCATTGAAACCTTACTGTGAATCCTTGAAATAGACTCCCCTTCTAGCAAAGCCTCACAAGAGCAAAGGTTAGAGCTGGTATTCCAAAACAGATCTCCACTTGTCCATTCCAGTGCTCCTCCTGCTATACCAGATTGTTTATCTTAAAAGGAATTTAGTCTTTTTCTGCTTTTCTTCACTCCACAGACACATGGTTCTTTGCTGCACTGAACATAGACTACTAATTGAGATGTTCCAGGTAACTCTCTGGAGATTCTACACTGTCCCTCTGCCTTGGTTTCAAGCTCAAACTTTCCTTTAATTCTTTCTCAAAACAAAAGAGGCTATTGTTCACTCAAGAGAGGTGAAGAATAAAAAGAAAAACTAGCACTTTGCCAGAACAAAAGACTTTGGAATGAAGCAGAAAAGGAACAGTGGGCCCATTTTCAATTCAAAAGCATTTATTTCTGATTCCCCCTGTTGTCTACATCTGATCTTGTCTCATCTTGATCATGGTAGCATTCAGAATTCCTTATTATTCTTCTCATTCTCTCCCATAACCCTCCATTTAAAATAAATCCTTAATTTTAAATAATGGTAACCAATGGTGATAAGTTAGAATTTACTCCCCTTGGAGACACTTACATTTTAACAAGAGAAAAAAAACCTTGAGCTAAAGAAACAAGCTTCTGAAGGTAATATTTCTAGCATTAGAGAGTGAGTGGGGGAGGATTGGGCCAGGGATAGGGTGAACCAGAACAGTTCTTGTGTATCCCTGAAGTAATACACCCCAGTTGAATCCTTGAGGGATTGAAAATGCAAAAGCTCTAAAATACTAGATGGAGTCAAGATCCATTAGAGATGAGGATATTTCCTAACCCAGAGTGAGGGGACAATTGCATTAAGTGACTTTGTGAATGTAAAAGAAAAAGGAACTCTCTGAGGTACTCATGATTGGCCTGATTAAAGTTTAGTTTAGTACATTTGTTTATATATTTTAGAAAACTGTACATGGTAAAACAAACAAATGCATATTATTCATATGGCAAATTTACTTTTCAAAAATGTAAATCATGTATGCCTCTTCTCAGTTTAAAGACCTCCAATGTCTTCCCATTGTATAAAAACAGGACTGGAAGCATCCTGTGATCTAGTCTCTGTCTTCTTCCTCTCCCTCTTCAAACTCCAGTTATGCTGACCTTACTGTTTGGTAAAGAAGTCCAGCTCATTTCTGTCTTGGGGTCTTTTCACTTGTTGTTTTCATTTGTAGGAAGAGTCTGAGCAGCTCCTTCTTCAGATCTTTCCTTCTCATTGTCGTTCAAGACTCAGCTCTGATGTCGTATCCTCAGAGAGGCTTTTGTGACCCATCATGCCACCTCATGTTCTCAGATTGTATTTTCCTTCAGCAACAATCCTGATTTTCTTGTGTTTGTGGACTAACCTCTCTTCCTCATGAGGATGACCCCTTTGAGGGTGAAGACTCTTTTTTTCCTGTTCCCTCATTTCATGTTTGACTGGCTCAGAGTAGATTTCAAATAAAATGTGCTGAATGAATGAATTAATGAATTACTGAACAAATAGTTCATTCTGATAGGTTTGCAAGAATTGCGTTCATAGATTTGTAAAACTCCTAAACTGAGAAGCCCACACAAAGACTCTAATCCATTTTTCACTCAATGCAGATCCCTCACGCCTTTCCGCATTCTGGGAGCTGCTCTGCTTAGAACAACAGCTTTATGCAACAGCCTGTTTTGCTCAGACAGCCTTTTTAGTCCCACACCCAGTGTATGTTGACTTTCATTTGTTGCACAGTTTTAACATATTCATTTGGTTTCCAAGTCCTTGGGAGACCTGCAGCACCAGATTAAGAGAGGGAGGAGACTTGCCATTCAGACAGGATGAAAATGCAACATCTCATAGTTAGCAAGGGAAGAGAAAGAGAAAACTCAAAACCCGGAAACTGCACCCATTTAGTTAAGGGAAAAGTTGTGGGTGCATTTCAGTAATGATTATAATTTCATAGAAGAGGAAAGTACAATAAGAAACTAGACCTTATCCTTGAAATTATCTGGGTTCAAGTTCACATTAGAAGGGTGACTTCAGGTAACAACCTTTGTAAGCCACAAATTGTTCCTTTGTACATTATAGAAATAAAAGTCTTCGGAGAGACAATGTGAGAATTAATACAATCTTTGAGCAACACTTACCCTTATATACTGACATGAAATAAACCTTCAATAAATGTGAGCTATTCATATTTCAGTAATAATGCTCATTATGTTAGCCTTATGTTATAGATAAAAGGACAATTTCTGTGTGGTAAATTTTATCTATATCCAACACTATCACTTTTTAAGTTTTAGTATAAAACAAGTAAAACTTTAAACATCCAAACAACCTGACACAATTCATATTAATGCTATTATTTTATAATATTTTATATCATATAAGCCCGTTCATAAATATTCTCTCACTTGATGATTCGCAGCTGCTCATTCACTGAATAATGTAAAGCTCTAGCAATATTTTGTAATAAGAATTACCTGTATTCTGGTTCAAGAAACAGCTGCATTGCTTCAGTCTTAAGGTTTTGTTTGGCAAAATCAGATTTCCTATGCCAGAAAGAACTGAGCAGATTGTTCTCTTGAAAGTTCAAATGTTAAAAGCAGAGAAGAAAAGTCTTTATCTTAAAAAGGCGGCTTGGAGGTGTCAGTGAAATTTGCTGCCACCCACAGATGCTTAACCTGGAGAAATCAGAAATGATGGAGGATTAAAGATTACACGCCTATAGTAATTTTGGAAAATGAAGGAGTCCCTCAGGTAGAAACATGATCCATTAGCCCAAAACTTTTCAAGTTACAGCCTATAAATATTTGAAGTGTTTAACTTCTAAGGAGGCGAAGGAATTATTCAACCCAATACAAGGAGAGGTGATGAGGAGTAATGGAATGACATTAACAATGAGAACATTTCCTCAAGACGGAGAACAGACAATGCAAAGGCTTCACTTAAAATGGAGCCTCCTTGATTTAGAAGAGCTGAAATGAGATGGTACTTTACAACTAGAACTGATGGCTGAGCTCCCTGGTCAGTTCCTGTGGCTGGTCACCTGCTCAGGGTTCATGGAGCGAATTTTAATGGTTCATTCAGCACCTTTTCATCTGGGTTAAGCTGAACTAGTATGAAGGAAGAATAATCAGAATAAGTGAGATGTTGGCAATTCCCTGGCACACTGACATCCACTTTTGGTGGTTTCCTTATTCAACACTGACTATTGAATACACCCCATTTGGCTACTTTTATCTGTTCACTTTAGGGTCTTTAATGATGGCTCTTCTTTAAGCGAAGGAAAAGGCAAGAAGCAAGAGAGGGACTGGGGGAGAAAGATGAATGTTAAACTGGCTACCATACACCTGCAATCACTGACGAATATAAGCATCACCCTAAGCAACCAGCACTCAGGCAACTGTCCCTATTTGTGTGCTATTTGTGTGTGTGTGTGTGTGTGTGTGTGTGTGTGTGTGTGTGTGTGTGTATTTATATACACATATATATACACTCTTTTCTGCTTCCCCTTCTTCAATCTTTATTAGCAAGCCTAGCTTTTATATTATTGTATACAAAAATAGAGGAAAACAAATATAATGAATAAAGGGCCAGAGTTAAGATATTTCTGTCCTCCAGTTTATCAATTTTGAAACTGATAATTAGATTTTAAATATTTAGATGATGAACACACAGCTTTTAACAAATATTGCATGTTTCCACTTTCATGAGGTACCTAGGATAGGCAAACTCCTAGAGACACAAAGTATAGCAGAGGTTACTGAGGACTAGGGAGAGGGGAGATTTATGGTCAAATGGGCACAGAGTTTCTGTCTGAGATGATGAGAAAGTTCTGGAGACAGATGAAGATGACAAATACACTACAATGTAAATGTACTTAATTCATGCCACTGCACTGCACACTTAAAGATGGATTACATTGTTAATTTTGTATTATGTATATCTTAGCACAATAAAAAAGTTATATTTTTACTTTGAATGCTATGAGGTCAAGGTATTAATTTTGACTGATTTGCTAGTTATAGGAAATTTTTCAAGAGAGGTTTCTTTTCAAACTTCCTAGATATCCATATCACTTCCTAATAAACAATTACCACCAACCTTACCCCATTACCACCACTAGTAACTTTCTAAAATGTAAAGTATTCTTAAATATTACACTCATATTTACTGTAATCATTTATTGCTTTTAAATGCATGTCATATTATAATTTATGGTAAGACAAAATTCATTCACTTGCTAATCCATGCAACAAACACATTTCAGTACCTGTTGGTCAAGATTTTATTTCAGGGAATAAAGTAAATGAGGGTGGTATATACAAAGATTAGAGATATTAGTCTGTACTCTTAATGAGCTTAATATGTATCAGCAAAGATAAGATATTTATAACAGCAATTGGAAAACAAATGTAGGAAATACTGTATGTTGAAGACATTACAGCTGTATTTAAACTAATATCTTATATTTAAATAGTTTTACATTTTAGAAAAAACATTTGCATAAAAGGAGGAGAATTTGTTTTAACTGTGAGTTTTCATGGAGAACTAAAATTCTACCCAGGTCATAGAAAACAACAGCACATTGATTCTCATTTGATAAATAATCTAGACATCACATAGCTACATACAATTTAATATGCTAAAGTTTTAAAATGAGACGTGGAATTTTGAATTGGCTAGATTTAATTTACAGCTCTATTGATTACAGCTGTGTGATTGAGGACAAATGACTTAATCTCTTGAAATGTCAGGGATGTATCCCGTAAAACAGACACAGAAGCTTCCTAATGGTCACACACTGGTGACTGAGAAGGCACATGGAAAGTATGTGGATGTAACAACTGCTCAATAAATATTAACCATCTTCTCTAGTCATGGCTGTTGTAGTTTAGACTGTTATGATGTAATGTTGACTGAATCTATGATTTACTTGATGTGATCCCTCAGTTTGGCACACCAGTCTTAATTATAATATTGTTCCTATCTGAAAATATAATTTGTCCCTCAGTAATCTGTGTTTGATCATCTTCTTTATGGTGTGGTTTCCAAGAACACAGCCCAACAGAAAACAAAGACTGTCTTTTATATAAAGGTATGTGGATACACATCTATAAAAGATATACTTTTACTATTTTCAAATATTTCGAGTAATGCAATCTAGTGTCTAACAAAGTGTTAGAGAACAAGGATCCTACCAGATGTGTTTGAATGACTGGCTATCAATCATTTGTAATTAGCACACTGTATGTAAATTTATGCAACTTAAGTGCTTGAAAACAATTTATTCTTGTAAGTAGATTAAATCGTCCCTTTTACAATCCTGTTTACATTGGTAATTTATTTAACAGACCCTCATTTCATTGATGGTAAACTTTACCCTGCCCAAGTTCAAATTCTCTCAGTTTGGCTAAGTGCCATCTGAATTCATGAGGTTATATTATACTAAGAAAAAAAAATGGTGGCGTACCAAATTCCATCAATCAAGCGTTGGCTGTCAGTGACAGGAAATTGGCACAGGCACAAGGACCCCTGACCAGATGGTAGACATCTGTGTTTTTCTCATCAGCAGGGCCAGGTCAACTGTGTACCCTCTCCAGATAGGCCTGAAAGAGTTTGGCGCCCTGTGGGTGGACGACTCCTCAGGGCTGTTAAAATATTTTGGTTATGAACAGTAAAGAGGAAACTAACACCTTGGGATGCCTTGAACCTTATTTTGCTTTTAAAAAATTATGTCATTGAACCTAGGGCAGAAGTCAAGTTTGATCTTCTTGAAAGTTTTTCAAACTGCGTAAGTACTTGCATCTTCAAACTGTAGAGGACAATACAGAGAAGGACTCTTACAGCAGGCCATGCTAGGTGTCCTAAGAAGCAGTCTGAGGAACTCTGGCTCTATCCTGATAGACAAACTTAAGCTAGCTCGCAGGTTGGAGTCTCCGTTTCTCTGTACAAAATGACAAATATGCTCTCTGACTTTCTTACCGCCCAGGGAGACTTTTAGGGTTCCATGAGCTGAAAAATGTGAATATGTTTATTGAGTCCAGATAGAACAGGAACAAGACATGCACCCAGTTCCTTTCACCTATTGAAACCCACCCACCCTTCAGACAGGATGAAGCATTGTGTACTCTGTGAAAACCATCTCCCTGTTCTTGCCACCCAGTTCATGTTTCCCAAGTCTAAAGCACTAGAACCTCTAAGACCTGGCAGAATCTTGCGCTATTCTGGACTCCACTCTGAAATGATAAGGAATATGAGCACAGGAGCCATGTCTTCTCATCCTCTTTCACAGGAAGATGCTAAATAAAAATGTGTTAACTGATTCATAGTGCTGACATTTCCACTCATATTTACAGCCCACTAGGCTGCAGTACTTTTCCCTCAAATCTCTGGCTGAAATCCTGTTAAAAGGACAAGCAGGATATTTCCATTCTTGAGGCTTGTCAGTAAGCACCAAGACTGTCAATGCCCACAGATGAATCCGTTCCTCTTCTGTTCTGTGAAAATGAGGGGGACCCCACCACTAGCCTCTCCCACTCTGAGAAAGTCATCATTGAGTTTCAAAAGCACTTGCAAATCTGGTTTTCTCTTTAAAGATTGTTGTGGAATTGTGATCACCAACAGTGGTAGCAAGGACAACATGTGAGAGAGAAAGATAGACAGACATCGAGACAGAGACAGATGGAAATAGAGATGGAATGATACAGAGATAGAGAGATTAGACAGAGAGAAAGAGATAGACAGACAGATGGATTATGTTATTTATTCTTATGGTGATAGAAAGTTAAGTGTGCCTAAAAGTTTAGAGAACTGAAATAGGATTCCAGCTTTGCTTTTAACTATCTCTATAAGCTTGAACAAATCACTTCATAAACCCCAGCCTCAATTTCCACTTTTCAGACATAACTTGGGTGGTCTCCAATGACTCCTCCCACTCCACAATTGAATGATTCCAAGTAGTAAAAAAAAAATCACAGATAGTATTAGGAAGTATGCCAACTCTTACACTCTTTCTTATTCACTTATTTATTTTAAAGATGTGGGTACAATTCAGGATTAGGTAGACAAGTTGTTATAATACAGGTAACGTTTGGACCACCTTTTGGTCCCCACTTTGCAGGGTTTGAAATCAGATACTCTTATTGAAGTTATGTGCCCCCCCAAACCCTGGCAGCATTCTGCTACTGCCAAATTGTACTCTTTTCTAAAAATAAACAAATAAAAGAACAAATAAAAATTTGTGTAGTTATTTAGACGTTAGTAGAATTGTCTCCAATGTGACAACTTTTGGAACTCTACTCTGACAAAGATGGAGACTCCATGGATGAGCCAGACAGAAGGTTTATTGGTTTCTGTGTGTACTTATCCATTCATCTATTTACATATTAACTTCTTTGTTCAACAAATATCTATTGCACATCAAGAACTGGTGTACTGGGAATATCACCATACACAAAATATACAAAAATATTGACTTCCATAGGACTTGCTTTCCAATATTCTAATGTGACAGATAATAAATAAATAAAAATGTGAAGTAAGGTTAATAAATCTGAAAAAGAAGAATACAGGAAAAGGATGTAGAGTAAGGAATGGGGAAGGTGCTATTTTACATATACCTGATACTCTTGAGGATCAACTAAGAAAATGGAATAGGTGGGGCTTAGAGTACACAGGGAAAGAAAGGTAGGAAATGAGGTCAGGGCAGTGATGGGACCAGATATAGAAGCATCTTACAGGAAGGTGGGCATTTGAGCTCTTACTGAGTGAGATTGGAACCAATGTAGGATTTTGAGAGGAGGAGCACCATGATCTGACTTATGTTTTAGAAGGACCACTCTTCTGAATTGTGAAGGTAAGGATGCAAGCAGAGAGATTGATTTGGAAGCTACTTAAATAATTCAAGGGCAACCCCTTCAGGTACCCTCCCACCATTTTTATGTCCTCTCAATTCCTGCTTTTGAAAATAAATGAATTAATAATTAATTAATAATTTGGGAGAAAAATGGATGGTTTCATAGTAGGGGAAAGCATTGGAAGTGAAGAAAATTGTTCTGGAAAGGGAAGAAAATTGTTCTGGAATCTCCAAAGTTGAGACATATATCTCCAAGGTTGAGCTGACAGGTGGTACTGTTGAATTGTATGTGTGGATCAAAGAAAGACACGTGTCAAAGATGACTCATATGAAGAAGACTTTAAGTTTTTTCCTTTGATTGGGAAAACTGACAGGCAGAATGGAGATGCTATTTGTGAAACAGGTACCATAGTGAGAGCATGAGGGCTTTGATGGAAGGTTTTGAATTAAGAGTCCTGTTTCAAACATGTAAAGCTGAGTTGCCTATCAGTTCCCCCAAATAAGGGTGTGGAGGAGAAAGTTATAGCCATGCATCTGGAGATCATACAGAGATCAAATGTTGAGATATAAATTTGGGCATCACTAGCACATAGACAGTGTTTAAAGCCAAGAGACTAAATAAGTTTACCATATACTAGAAAGTAGATAAAGAAGATGACCAAAAATGAAGCCCTGGCTTTCTAATGTTAGAAATCAGAATGACGATGAGATAGTGATCTCTCAAGTAGCTCTGGTAAATCTAGTAGGATAAAGGATTTTTTTAATCATCCATACTGTGGCACAGGCAACTTTTTCTCCCTCATATGCAATTGTGGTTCCCATCAATAACCTGTTCTGTTAATCTGAATATGACATGTTACCACTAAGATGAAACCAAGGCCCTTCATCCACCACCATTCCCCACTTGCAGGAAAGTGCAGGACTATCTTCTATTTGGAATCAATGAGAGAGGGAGAGAGAGAGAGAAAGAGAGAGAGACTGAGGGAGAGAGAGACAGAAAAAAGATACAGAGAGACAGGAGGTATTATATAGAAAAGTGCAATAGAATTAGACATCCCTGGCCTTGAGGAGTTTTCTCTAGAAATAAAGATAGGAGAACCACTAACAAGAGGATGTGGCTTCAAAATATACTTAAGTATCTGCAGAAAATCTAAATGGAGAGATTTTGCAATTAGACAAGTACTGAGGCACTGGGAGGATCAATAATGCCTGAAAATTATCATTACTTTGTTTGGGAAAAAGAAGAAATTAATATATTTCAGGAAGTCATGACGTAGAGTCATTTCTGAAGTTATGTTTGTACATTCTCACTATGTTTAAAGATGTCTAAGGGTTTTTCATTGTCTACAGGATACACTTTCCCCTGAAGCCCAGGCTGGCATTTGAAGTCTTTTAAAAACTCATCCCAACCAGTCCTTCTAACCATTCTCACTTAAGATGAGCTCTCCCTTCAGCCTTTCAAATCATCATTTATCTGCCTACTCTTCCTTAGATGTCTTTTAACAAGTGTTGTCATATCTCCTCAAGTAGACTGTAAGCTGTGGGATAAAAGGTACCTTATTTTGCATTTTCCACTGTCCACTACCACAGAACTATTATTAAATGGGTGCTTAATAATGCTACTTGAATGAATGCACAAAAACTATCAAATATTTCTTCACCTGCCATTCCTAGTATCTAACCAGATTTAGTGAGTCAAAGAAAGAAATGAACAGAAATATTTGGGGGTGGTGGATAAACCACTGTTAAGGTATGAAGCTGTTGTGTTTCCTACATTTGAGTGAAATATAAAATGAAGGTCTTTAACCCCAGCATTGGTGTATGTGTCATTTGTGATCAGAGAATGTCATAAAACTACCCTCAAAGCTGCCCTCCCTGTTGCCAATTGTTAAAGACTTACTTTTTGATGTTGTCATCCATAAAAAGAAGAAAAAACCAATGCCTTGACCTATGAGCCTTAAGTGAACTGATCTTTTGATTTATTGCCTAGGCTGGGACAATTTTGAGATTGGAAGGGGATGTTAATGAGAAGTATGCCAGATAAATAGACACAAACAAGGACTGCTCTGGCTAGCCTTTTGGGTTATAAATTTCTTGAGAAAGGATGGAAGATATAATTTTTTCAGAAAAAAAAATTACCTTATGTTGTAGGATATTACTTGCCCCCTGGAGCCTGTACCAAATCACCGATTAATAATCCTTTAGCCATACTACCTCATGTCCATCTATGTGTGTTGCTCCCACAGTAAGCTCACACATACACATTAAAGAATTAATATGATCTTCAAAGGTTGCTAAATTAAACCAGATGAATAGCAACATGTAGGTACTATTTGCTGTACCTGATATATGCTATCAAATAAGATGCCTGTAATATTTATTTCTGTGGGAAAAAGCTCTATTTTCTATAGCTAACCCTTTAAAGGGGAAGATATTATTCCTATTTAGGGAAAAATTTTAGATATATTTCTACGTATACAAGACAAGTAATTACTTTTAAAATAGATCAATGTTTTTTTGAGTATTTTCAGATATAATCGTATGCATTTTGTTATTTAACTCCTTTGACACCTAGCTACAAGTCACCAAACCTGTGAGTTATAGTGTCTGAGAGAGCTTGGTTGCTATACAGCATCCTTCCAGTAGTGGTCACTGTATTATGATAGACTTCTCCAGAAAAAAAGTTCTTAAACTTTAAGCAATTTTTGTGATTTCAAATCTTCAACCATGAGATTGTAATAATCTCACTACAAAACATCCAATAAGACTGCATGTGTATGCCTCACTCTATTCATTCAGTCCCTTCAATTTGCTAAATATAAAGAAAAATGAATGAAAATATACGTTTGGCAAAGAGGCACAGTCATAGAATGCTCCAGTTGTTTTTCCTAAAAGATGTTTATGTGTCTGAATGCATATGCACAGGCACATATGTGTGAACATTTAAGATGACTTTTATATCTCAAGGACTATTTTTAAAAAATAATACATTTTTAAGACCTAAAATTTCTATAATCTCATTGTAGAGCAATTGAAATCAAAACAGAAAATATTTAAATTACCCATAAAGTCCTCCACACAGAGATAACTACTACTAATACATCTATTATTTTTTAGGTATTTTCTCATGTATGATATATGAGAGGAGGTCCAAAAAAAACAAAAACAAAAAAACTGGAAACTATCTTTTGTAGGGAAGGCCCTTTGTAGTACACTCAGAATTTGTTCCTCTGGATCAAATGGTCATCCAAAGTTTTTATCTGGATGTTTTGAGAAGGTTGTGTTACAATTTGCAGAAGAAATGTCCCAAGTTGTGTTAACCAGGTGACTGGTTCTTCCTCCATGACAACACACCTGCCCACACCACGCTGAGTGTTCAGCAGTTTTTTACCAAAATGACATGACTCCCATGCCCCACCCTCCCTATTTACCTGAACTTGCCAAGAGTGACTTTTTTCTTTGTCTCCCTGGATTAAAATAGTCCTTAAAGGGAAATGTTTTGTTGGTGTGGAAAAGTAGAAACAAAAAACAGCAGAAACACTACAAGGCATCAAAACTGATGAGTTCAAAAACTGTTTTGAGCAGTGGAAAAAGCACCTCGATAGTTGTATTGCATCTAATGGACAGTACTTCAAAGATGACTGAAGTTTAAACATGTAAGAATAAATACACATTTTTTAAATAAGTAAATTCCAGTTTTGGGAAAGTCTTCTTCAACATAAAATTAAAAAGGTTTGGAGAAATTTTATAATATGAATATTCATTCATTTGTATATATTCATGTGTTTGTATTTTTTAACTCATATAAAAGCATGAGCACTTTCCAAAAAATGAGAAATTCAAGTTAGACAATGTCTTAAATATACTTCTTTTTTTAGTGCTATTATATTACAGATGAATAAATTCAGACATGGATTTTACACTCACTTTTTGATTTTTAAATTAACAAATATACAAATACCCAATATTTTTAGTAAGTAAATATACTCATTGATGTGTAATCTCAAATATAGCTGCTGTGGAATGATTCAATTAACATGTATAGACCACTATAACTACAACTAAGCTTTTTCAAATAGTGCTTAAGAGATAGCAAAGCACTTTCGGGTGTATCATTTTCTTCAATCTTAAAAATGTAGGAAACAGCAATATATTATTATTATTCCCATTTCAGATATTAGAGAATTGAGGTTCAGACGCATCAAGAACATGACAAAATTAAACACGAAGTAACTCAAAATTAAATGCTCTAATTTCAAACTCTGTATTGTTTTTCTGGTAGCGTTTTCTTCCTGATGTTAAAGTTTACAAAGCAGAGTCTGCCCTTAATCATTCTTACAGTTTTGTCGAAGAGGCAAGATATATTCATCAGACTATATGAACATACAGACTAATAAAAATAGTTAGAATTTATGGAAGATTCACTAGGGCCCAGGTACTGTGCTAAAGAATTGCCTAACATTATCTAATTTAATTCTCACCTCTGAAGTAAGAATTATTATTCACTTTACATGTGAAGAAATAGGTTTAGAGAGGTCATACAACAAACTAGTTAAAGAAATAGGATTTGGTCTCAAGCAGTCAGACCACAGAATCTCAAAACTGAATAATCACCCAAACACAATGAATCTTTTTCACCGAACAATTGTAGTTCCGCTTGTGCCATTAAATCTGACATCTTTTGATATTGGGAGTAGTTGGAAGAGGCTTCATGAAATTGTAGCATGTTGGGCTATTGAGAGTCAAGTGGGGACTTAAACTGGACTTTGACATTGAGTTACAAACACTGAATGAAGTGAACTTAAGAATAGAGCCTTGGTCACTGCAGATGTCAGCAAGAGAAGGAGAAAGATGCAAAGAAGATGTATTTATGGAAATAGCAAGGCAACTCTATAGACAGAATTCTGAGAACACACTATGAGCAAATGTTTAGAGCTAGATCAAGCTTGGATGAAGAGTTTGGGCTTTGCCTGTAAACACTTCCGGCCCACTGAAGACTTCTGAATGTGAACATCTGACAATGATGCTCCACAGAGCTGGGAAAAGGAGGATGTCTAGGTTAGTATAATTGGCACTGAGCAGAAGCAGCTGTCAAGAGCTTCAGCTTAAAAGTTCATCTTTGGTTTTGCCTACAGAGTTAAGGAAAAGAATCGTTGCTGTCCATGGTTCTATTGTGGTTGTAGCCTGGGGCAAGGTTGGGGGAAAAAAATGTCAATCTGATTTCTTCTGTTGGAAAGCAAGAAAGAGAGCATATAAACGCTGTCCTGCTTTAGCAGTATGGATTTTAAGATTCACATTTCAGTGGTTTTCAAGCATGTCTACATGTTAGAGGTACCCGGAGAGTTTTTCAAAAGCATATATGTTCGTGACCTGTCCCTGGAAAGTCTGATTTTGTTTCCATGGGAATTTTGAAAGCCTCCAGCTTCCCCCAGGTAGAGAACCATTGCTGCAGTGTTGTATGTTAAAACCAGTACTGCAAATTCACGTGCCTGCCTTTCCTTATGTCCTTAAAACAGAGTCGCCTTTCCAAGCCTTTAAAAGAGACATTTGCATACTTTCTTTTGTCTGTATGACTTCGCTGCAGCGGCCAAGAAAAGGAATGAAAACACTTAATTGTCTTGTTGGATTTTTATTTACTTTTCTAATTCTTCTTCTCTTAAATCTCTCAAATATAAATATAAATTCATGTTTAAATTTCCTAACTATCTGGCTCATTTTTTCGTTTCCCATCCACTAACTTTCCCTATTCAATCAACACTTATTATGTTTTCAGCAACCGGTGCACAACACAAGGAAGACACTCCCTTCCCTCAAGAAGACTTTGACTGAATCATTCTTCAAGGTTTCCCTGAGACAAGTCTTCTCTTTTCCATGAGTTTTTCCCAGATGGACTCTATTCAGAAACCCTAATTTTCCTCACTTTTTGGTACTTTGAGCTCTTTGAGTGTGTTTTGTCTCTTCCCCTTCAAATAGAAATGCCTTAGTCTCCTGCCCATAACTGGTGCTCAATGAGTCTCCTTTAACAGTCTTCTATGATGAACTTCTCCCTACATTCATAACTCCTTAGTTCTGTCTGTGGGTACTGAGGCTTAGGTTGTATCACACTCTCTCATGATGGTTAATTTTCTCACTGTTATCCTCTGCTCATTCTAATTAGAGTAAGGGACTAATGGACTATTTTTTTCTGGGGCATTCTCCTCAGATCCCTCCTCTTAGAATAAGACCTGGAAACTTGTTTTTTATAGCAGCTCTTAGATGACTTTGATTGTTAGCCAAGTTTAGTATGAACTTTTGAGAGTAATACTTTACATTTCTTTTGCTACAATGCACAGTATGTAGTACATTTTTATACTCTGATTCAACAGCCGGTGCAGCCATAACTGAAATAAATACCTACCTTTGCTACATGTGAGACATTCTGATATTTTCTATTCTAGTTTATTTCATTAAAAAGAATGGTGATCTTGCAATTCTCTACTGGTTTGCAACCCTTAGTCTGAAAAATACTCTTCTAGAATCTAGCCAGAATTACTTACATAGTTATTTTTAAAATGCTAGTGGTACTGATTTATATTTTATTGTTTTGTCATTCTAGGAAAAGATTTTTGCTTGCAAAATTTTCTTTATCTCATTTCTTTCTTTCTTAAAGTAAATTATGAGTATATATCACTTCCCTTGGGCTGCTTACTCAATTTCAGCTTTTCTTTAAACCTCTAGAAATCTCCTAGTGCTTCTTGAAGGCATCTCTCTGAAGAACTTTGAGCATGAGTTCATGCTAAACTCATGAAGATGAAAGAGTGATTCTTTTCAACGTCATAGAGACCTTCCTATATATCTTGGCTTGTGTCTATTGTGCACGTTCTGTGGTGGACTTTAGCCTTTTAGAGAACACAGACTGCCTGTCTCTCCCTGTATTTCAAGAAATTGCAATCCTGCTGTATACCATTTAGTTGTTTACTACGTAGTTGTTAAGTGGTTGTCTTTTGCCTTCTAGCTTGGTCAATATGTAATAAAACTTGACATCAATTTATTCAAGCAGAGACCTCTTATATACCAAGCTGTCACTTCTAGCTTTCCAGCTGAAAGACAGGATGGCTGACACTCACACCAAGGTGGACTGTGTCATTGGTTCTCCAGAGTGAGAAAGTAGGAACAGGAGCTAAGCCAAAGATAATGAACAATACAAGACTTGACTTATTCTTTTCATTTCTTTTTGTAATTTCTGGATAATACTGAAAAAGATATTTGACCAATCAGATCATTTAATGGCAGAGGTAGAACTAAGAAGAGCACTTCCAATATTTCATCCATGGTAGTCGGATCAAGGGTGGGGCTGAGGAGATCCCACAGAGCTTCAAGTTCTCTAAGTTACTTGGCAAAAAACTGAAGTAAAACACTTCACCTAGCAAGCTGGGTTTTACATAAATGTTATGGATGCCGCCTGAAGCAACTGTCAAGATTAAAAATGGGTTTAGGGGTGATACTCTATACTCTGGGTAAAATTCATCCAGAAATTAGGCTTGCCTTTTTGAAAATGTTCTGTTTTAAAGATCTCGGTTGTTTTAACCTAGATGATGACCATCTTACAGAAGTTATGGAGAAAAATAATAATAGTTAAGAAACAAAACATCTCTATGATGAAAGGCTGATTTTTTTTACAGTGAAATATGATTAAATTTATAGGACCATATTTTACACATACACACACACACACACACACACACACACATTTAGCAAGACTAGCTAGCACCATCAAAGAGGTCTGATTTCTGTTGGGCACCTGGAGTTTGTAAGCAAGGTAGAGAGAGAATGAACTCCTCTGAATGGACTATTGATATTTAAGACTGATAATTCCTGAAATGAATTAGATAAATAATTTCATGACAATTATAAGATACAATTTCCTTTCGATTTTCCTAAGTTTGCTTTACAGATTTCTTTTCACTCATTCAACAATAATTTATTGAGTACTTATGATGGATCAGGCAAAATACCAGGTTCCTGACATGAAGGAGCTCTCAATCTAGTGAGAAAGCACATAAACAAAAACTTTTTTTTAAACATAGGTTTCAACAGGAAGCATAATAGAAGCCATGTCAACTGATATAATTCAAGCTAGTATTTTGTTTATTGAAAAAGTTAAAGAATAGAATTGTGAAAAAAATGCTAGTGTTATAAATGCTATATATTTAGCTAAAAATTATCATTAATAAACCAATTTTAATGAAAGGCCGACAACGTTTGTTTCTGTGTTACATGCTCTTTCTTACATGAACCACATCTATTATGCATTATATACCATTTCTAATTTTATTTTTTTGTTTGAAGAAGAGTGAAAAGTTCAAAATACTTGCATCCAAACAATCTGAGTTCTGATACTTCTAGAATGTTATGTTTTTTATCCTTACTTACTTATAACGTTTCACCTATACATAATTTGACTCATTTAATCAAGTCTTTCCCAACCAATTAACTTAATCTCCACAAAACAGTAACCCTTTTCTTTAATGCTCATATTTCATCAGTTTAAATAGTATATTATTTAGTTACATAGTTACAATAAAAAGTTGAACTATCAAATCTGGGAAAAAGCACAGCCAATTGTTTGAAAGTACACTACTCAAATGCCAGCTGGAACCAAACTTTGGAAGTGCAGAAGGCAGAGGAATTCACCTTATGCATTCAGTGTGCTCTGTTAGCTGTTTTATAGGAGAAGAAAACCATAAGTGAATGTGAAGAATCATTCATTTGACAAGTCAAGAGAATTGCTAGAGTATTAAATGCTATAACCCAGGATCAAGCAAAATGGAGTAGGAGTTAGTAGAAGACATGACTCACTGGCTGGGGAAGTTAGAAAATAGTTCATAGAGGTGATGGTGTTTGAACTAGCTCTTGAAGTTGGGTAGGAGTTTTCTAAGTGAATAAATAGGCAAAAGACATTCCAACCTGAGGAAACAGCTTGTATAAATGTACAGAGTCAAGATAGATATGGAGTGTCTGAGGAGGAGTTGGAAATGGAAGGTAATTGAGCAAAGGATTCATTGGGTAGAGCAGTGAAAGACGAAGTCGGAAAAGCAGGATGAGATAGATTATAGAGGGGCATGCCAATTGATCAGAGACTTACAGTATCACTTAGAATACATGATTTATTAATTTATAAAAGTTGCTAGAGTACATACTAGTTATTTACCAACTGAATGCAAAGCAAAACAGTTGAGTGCCCATTACTTTTTGCAAAATAACTAGGTCAAGATTAAATTTTATTAAGAATGTAATATATAAATATTTTAAAAAGCTATTTCCAAATAGAAGGTTTGAATTAAATGCTTATTATAAGAAGGAAAAAATGTGTGTCTCAGAACTTTATATATTAAAAACTCCAAATAGAAAATGGTCAAAAAACATGCACAGACATTTTATTGATGAGGATACACAGATGGCAGATAAACACATAAAAATACATTCGACATTGTTAGTCATGAAAGGAAAGTAGACTAAAACTACAATGAGATATCACTACACACCTATCAGAATGACTAAAATGAAAAATAATGGCAAGGAAAAATGCTGGCAAGGATTAAAAAAAAACTAGCTCACTCATACACTGCTGGTGGGAATGTAAACTGATACAGCTACTTCAGACCAGTTTGGCAGTTTCTTTCAAAACTGAAAATCTACTTAACATACACCCAGAAATTTCTGTCTTGAGTATTTAACCCAGAGAAATGAAGCCTTGTTTTTATGCACACAAATGTTCGTAGCAGCTTTACTTATAATAATCTCAAACTGGAAACTCCCCATATGTCCTTCAGTGGATACACAGTTCAATAAACTGTGGTTATTCATACCATGGAATTCAGTAAGAAAAAGTACAAAAACTCTTAATACACACAATATATTAATGCAAATACGCTGAGAGAAAAAAATCAAAGGCTACATACTGCAAGATTCTCTTAATATCATTACAGAGAGGAAGAACAGATTCGTGGTTTACAGGGATTATTGATATGTGGAGTGGGAGAGATGGTACAGAAAGGGTGAGTGTGACTACAAGAGGAGTGCAAAAGAGAAATCTCTGTGGTAACAGTACTGCTGAGTATCTTGATTGTGGTGATGGTTATGTAAAGCTACACATGTGATCATATTTCATAGAACTATACACATACAACCTTGCACACACACAAATGACTGCATATATAACTAGTAACATTTGAATAAGCTCTGTGGATTATACTACTGTCAAGTTCCTGGTTTTAATATTGTACTAGAGTTGTGCAAGATAACATTTGAGGAGCCTGGAGGGATGGTACACTGGACTTCCTCATGTGTTTCTTTGCAGCCTTCTGTGAATCTGTATTTATTTCACAATAAAAAGTTTTTTTAAAAACTTTGTGTGTATACGGGTTGTACTTTTGATACATCCAATCCATTGTGCCAAGCATCTATGCTCAGCCATATCTCTCACCCGGTGATTACCTCTGTGGTGGCAATTCTTTGCTAAGATATAAAAATCTATTAAGAATCAATTTTAAGCCCAAAGTCACAACATATGTCATGGATATGTCAGTTACCCTCAAAAACTTAAGTGATAGACTTTGTGATAGCTGGCTTCATAGCTCTCTACATATTTTGTGCAGACTAGGTCTTGATAATAGACAGTTGTTCATGGTAGGTACACACTGGTTCTATTAAGTGATATGTGCCATATGTTCAACACCAACATATTAACGCAACTCTTCTTTAGGAAAGAGACCAGAACTCACTCCAAAATAATGTGACTGAAACCTAAATTATAACCACAAAGATGTTTTTCTGCCTAAAATAATAAATTCTAAATAAATTCTAAAGGAGAATTCTAAAGCTATTACTAAAGAGTTCATTCCACATGGAAATTTTCAGAGCAATATTTATTCGCAAGCAGGGCAGTGTGGGATATTAGGATTGTCATGAAAGGTGTTAACTTTTACCTGCTCTTTTCTTGATGCTTAAACTTTTACAGCTGGGGGAAGAACTCTTCCTTTCAGATGCACCGAAAATCTCACTAGGGTGTGGTGGCTCACTCCTGCAATTCTAGCAGTTTGGAAGACTGAGGCGAAAGATACCTTGAGCCCAGGAGTTTGAGACCAGCCTAGGCAACATAGTGAGACCTCATCTCTACAAAAATAGAAAAATTATCCTGATGTGATAGTGGCTTGGGCTGGTAGTCCCAGCTACTTGGGAGGCTGAAGCAGAAGGAGCGCCTGAGCCCAGGAGGTTGAGGTTGTGGTGAGCTGTGATTGTGCCACTACACCCCAGCCTGGGTGACAGAGTGAGGTTCCAACTCAAAAACAAAACAAAACAATAAGTTACTGGTATAAGGCATGATAATAATTTTAGGTTTCATTAGGAAGGTCAAAATTCCTGAAAAGAAGGCAGGGAACAGGACCATGGCTTCTGAAGAGACAAACATGGAAAAGGGAGATAAATGGTGGAAAATGGCCGACAACAGACTCTGCACACAGCCTAGATGGGTTTAAATACCAACTCTGTAGCTTGCTCCCTGGTGTCTCCTTTTATAACAGTTATATTCTCTGTAACTTTCTCATACAGTAGATGTGCAGAGTATGGGAGCCCAGGGCCAGCTTCCTGAGGGACCCACAGTCTATGATGGCCGATGGCAATGATGATGATGGTTTCAGGATTGTTCAATCCCAACCCAAAGAGTGTGTCTCACATGTCTTCTTTTTATATTTCTGAGCCATAGGAAAGAATCTATAGCCGATCATGGACTCCCCTAAGTTCCACTATCCACAAATATAAATTCTGTTCAATAAGAAAAATATCTCCAACTCAGTTATAATTCTGTGAAAAGCAATAGCCTCCTCTTTTAGTTTTGTGTGTCTCTGGCAAGGTTTAGTGTGCTACTCACAGCAAGTGATCAATTCACGTTTGCTGATGGAAGAAAGCAAATTATCATAGGCATAGTTTGAGTGCATGAAACAGAAACCCACTAAAGCCAGTTTGGCAAAATTGTAGGGGAAAGGTGCATAGAACCCAACTATGGATATACAGTGAGTTTAATGCTCACCACGTGGAACATTGTAAGGCTGCCATCCTTTCTCCACCTTTCCGAAACCCAGCTTCTCTCTGCACGTACACTTTTTCATTCTCCTTTCTGCATTAGAATATCTTCTGCAAGACTCTTCAATTCTGCTGCCCATAACATTGGTTTGAAAGTGGCTTTGGTGTCCTGGCATCAACTCCCCCCTGGAGGAGTTGCAGCAAATGCCTGACATGCTTTGACTGCTTCAGTCTCCACTGCTCAATTCCATCCTCCTGAAAGACTGAGTATGCTTGGCCCACCTCAGTGAAACTTTCATCTCTGGTTCAACCCACTATGGCACAGAATTGGGGTCATATAGTCAGGTGGTTGGGTGTTGCCTGTGCCGAATGTGAGGGTGGCAGCCTCTGCATGACAGAGGATGGGCAGGGAAGGCTCTTTCTAGACAGGAACACAAATATTTTAGATTTTTTTCCCAGAAATAAGTGTCAAAGGCATTTTCAACTTGAATTTGAATGCAATTTGCCAAGTCACTTCCAGGACAGGGCTTGGGACTGCTGGACTTTGCATTCAGACTCTGAAGACTGTGTTCTGTATCTTGCGGAAGTAGGGCTGGCCGGAAAAAAGCCTGCTTCAAGGAACTACCTTTAAGATGGGCCCATGCCTCTCAGATGACCCACAGCTGTGCTTCTGGTACTTTTGCCCCAAGAGAGAGTGTGCATTCTCCCTGCCACAGGTTGAGATCTCCTCAGTGCCCGACTTTTCCGCCATCTGGGCATCAAAGCTGGTCACCAGATGAGTTCCTGCCACCACCTTGATGCATCACTGTGCCACGGATCCTGATCTCTTCATTCACACTCTCAGCTTTGTTGTCTGGGTCCCTGGTGCCTTTGCCTCTCTCTGCAGCACATTAAAGACTTGCTGTCTCTATTAGCTACCAATAACGTACTAATACATTCGTTCTCCTATTACCTCGGACACTAATTTGGTGGAATTGGATAGTGACGGCACATTGATGTTGTTGAAGTTAATGACCCAGCAATTTACAAGATAAGTCACATTAGTAGTCAAATTGATTGTAATCATTGTTGCACGGAACAGAATCTGCATTAAGTACAATGTGCCATGCTCTGTCCTTCCCTATCCCATTAATGGAGAGGAAGAAAGAGACAGTCTGAGTCTGCACCTTTCATACCTTCTTTCACCCTTTTGCAATGAATATGTCAGGACTTCTACTTTCTCTTACAGTTTTGTAGACAGCTGCCAAGTTCACATGGGAAGTCATAGAGTGTGCATTTATGCATCTATGAGTACAATCGGGGTGCTCAAAGAGTTATGGTTATTTATTTCTTACTTATTGGGTATCTATACTTTTCTTGGTTGTATGATTTGTGCTAGGGACTCCAGGACAAGTTGCAAGGCGTGGTTTCTGCCCTCAAGCCGCTCACATTCAAACAACAGTCATGTACCAGTCAAATAAACTGTCATGCACCTGTCAAATAACCTGATGGTGAGACAGTAGAAGAAAGTCTCCTGAGTGGAATAATCACTTCTGAGGAGCAAGAGGCTAGAACAGACAGAGAGAATGTCATGCTGGAGACGGAACTGCCAATGGGCATGAAAACGTTTCCATGATTTTTGATAAGTATCAGCAATCGAGTCTTTATTCTTTAATTTGTAGTTAGAAAATATAATTTAAAATATACTTACCTCTTGACTGGGCTTGCTGGCTCAGCCTGCAATCCCAGCACTTTGGGAGGCCGAGATAAGTGGATAGCTTGAGCCCGTGGGTTCAAAACCAGCCCAGGCAACTTGGTGAGACCTTCTCTCTACAATAAATAAATAAACCAGCCAGATATGGTAGCACTCACCTGGAGTTCTGACTTCTTGGAAGGCTGAGGCAGAAGGCTCTCCAGAGCCCAGCTGGTCACGAGTGTGTCACTGTACTCCAGCCTGGGCGACAGAATGAGACTCCAATTCAAAACATAAAATAAAATTAAATTAAAACTAAAATTAAATATACTTACCTCTTGCAAATTATTAAACCTTGTTTTTTCCTCTATTAAACGGGACAATATTGCTGGTCTCATATGCCTTTAATGCTATGAAAATGATCAAAGAGGACATAAATAAAACTTCCCGTCAGGATTCTATCATATACTAAGCATTTCAGTAGAAGCTACTTGATTCTATATCTGATTTGATGTTTTGAAAAAAAGTTAAAAGCCATTTGAAGCCAATAAGCTGAATAGGCAGGCTTAGAAATACCATTTGGGTTACCGATAAACAAGAATGTATCCCTGAAATGATTGCCTCGCCTGTGGGGTGTGTGGATGTGTGTGTGTGTGTGTGTGTGTGTGTGTGTGTGTGTGTTTGTGCACGTGCATGTGCATATGGCCATGTATGCAGACGAGCTATGAAGGCATTGGAAGAAGTGGGCTTCTAGAAGATTATATTGACTCAGTAGAGAAGCGTGGTTATACGTGAGAGGGGAGTAAGGCCTGAGAAACTGTGGTACAAACTCTTTACTTGGTGGATGAAGAAACTGCAATGTAACAGGAAAGAGGTAGATGTTTGCTGTGTGACACACAGGCAAGAAGCAAGCCTGGATTAGAGCCCCAATGAACTCACTCCTAGGAAAATGTTCCATTCATGACTTCAAGACCCTAAGGTGTCTCTTGTGAAGGACAATATTGACCACACATTCTGATTTGTTTTCTGGATTCCTCATGTCTTCACTTTCATGCATCCTATAGGAAGCCCTTGCTTTCCTCTGGTTACAGGGTATTAGTCTCACCGTTTCATTTCTCTGAAGCACAGGACATCCTGGCTGCCGCTCATCTGAGCTTGTTGCCTGCTAGTTATATTGCAAGCTGCTGTGACTACAGATGAGTGTCCTGACCTGGGCTGAAAACCCCATTGTGCCCAGTCCTGGTGGGTCCTCAAGTGACTTCCTCAGCTGTCATCTGGGGCTGCCCAATCTCAAAGCATCTCCATGTCCCCATGAATTAGAACAATGATGTTTGATGTCTCCTCATCTGAACCCCTGCTTTTATGCCATCAGGGAGACTGGGGCCTGTATAATGCCTTCCTTGTGACTGGATGTCTGCCTGCTTTGTAAGCCTGGGACCCTTTAATTAATGCCAATGAAACCATTGAAAGCAAAGGCAGAGAAAAACAATATCAATAATAATAACAATAATAAATGGGTCCCTTCCAGTCCAGAGAAGCCAGAGGGAAGGGCATGTCAGGAACTTGCAGTGTGATGTATTGTGGGAATGCAACCGCCTACTCTTGAACAACAGCACATACCAATTATAAATAAAAAGCCAGCATGTTTCACAGTCTGCTATGGATGCAGCCTGGCAAAATAGAATGGCAAAATTTCTGTCCACCCCATGTTACAGTTTTTTATCATCTCATCCTAATTAAAAATTGTTGGGGAGTTGTGCTTCCCCTAATCCTTGGTTGGCCTCTTTAGTATATTCCCATGGTTCAAGATTCAGGCTGTCAGGACCAGGTTCCTGTGGTTAAAAGACACGTGTCACAGTGATGTGAGTGAAAGGACCAACAAAATTGAGTTCAGAAATACTGGTGAGATAAGGAGAAATGTGCTCAGAAACAACTGCATGGATGGGTATGTGTAGGGAAAGACTTGGCTCCTACAGCGGATATGCGGTTACACGGAGCAACTGTGGTTCCTAAGAGTGATAGGAAACAACAGAGTATGGATCCCTGGAAACAGAAGCATTCAAGCAAAGGCAGAGCAGATGTCCAGGAGACTTCAGAGCTTTTGAAATTTGAAGGTGGACCTCAGAGCTGGTACCAATCAAGAAGTGATTCAGAGAGAACAGGATAAGTGGCCAAAGCCATGCTAAGGTGTGACAAGTCAAAAATGTCAATACTAGGACACTACAATATGTGCCATCTACTCATCTAGATCCCTACTTGGTTTCTTTTTATCTTCCCAAGTTTTATGTAGCATTTCCATGAGGATGAATAAATGTTGGCTGACGTGTGTCTTCTCCACACCGAGGCCAGGGTGCTGAGAAATGTGGACAGCCATTTTCATCTGTCATTTACTCAGTATGTTTTCTGTCATACTGAATGCCTACATAACCTTTTTCTTTTTTAAGAGATTGTATGTAGGTATACAAAGTTGAGTAGGATAGGTCTCTTTTTTTCAAGGAGTCCATAACCTCTCAGGCGGACCCCCTTAAAGCAGGTTCCTTGTTTTAAGTCTACTTTTCTTAGTAGACTAATATTTAATAAAATAGTCATTTAAGTTTCTTTTAAGTTGATTTGTGTTTGGTATATCTTTCATCTTTTTAATCTATGTATGTATAGTTAAGGTTTTTTCTTATAGGCTGCTAGTTGGATCTGCTATCTTATTCATTCTTATCCTCTCTAACATTTAATTAGTATATGTAGACCATTTATATTTAATGTAATTATTAATATGGCTGAATGAAGCAAATCATTACAATTTGATAGTGAGATGGAGTTAAAACAGAATGAGTGAAAAAGAATGGTGCCTTTTCCAGTTTGAAAATGTGATACTTGATCTGTATCATATAGATCAAGGTAATTAGCTGTGCTGTGCAAATATCCTTATTGATAATTTTATTATCTGAAATAGTATTACTCAGAGAGTTGTGACAAAACATCCTATGGCCTGGATGTCAATTCACCTTATACTACTGTCAAATTTTTGCTGTATATATTTTCAAACTATATTATCCAACATATCAATTTATAATTTTTATATCTTCCTGGTGGGTTGAATTTTTCTACTATGATCAGTTATATTTCTAATAATGCTCTTTGTCTTGGAATCTATTGTGTCTACTATTGATATCATTAAACCACATTTTTTTAGTTAATAAATCGCCTGACATAATTCCTACTATCCCCTTCCATCATCTTTCAAGTTTTCTATATTTATTAAGGTATATCTCTTAAAAGTAACAAATAACTAGATTTAATATTTTTTTTAAATCAATCTGATAATCCTTGCCTTTTAACTGAAAAGTTTAGTGCACTTATAATTATTATTATTATGACTAATGAATTTTGACTTAAATTATCTGATCATAGTCTTTTATTTGTCCTGCCTTTTCTTCAGTTTTTTCTTTTTTCTTGCCATCTATTGGATTGATTTTCTTTTTCCTTTTTAAACATTTTATTTGATTTTTTTCATTACGCTATGAACTCTTTCTCTGGTATGTATGTACACATGGTTACTTTGGCTACTCCAACAAGCATTTGTTACAAACTCTGAAGACAATAAAATTTTTTGCCTACTTTCTAAACAATCCGAAGGCCTCAGAATATTTTTAATGTGGTCAACCTTTCTCGACTTACATCCCATTGTTTCATTGTTGTCCAGTATCTTAATTCTAGCCTATTTGCCCTATGATTAGATATGTTAACGTTTTCTAGAGTCAATGTTTGCTTAGATTTGCCCATTTGCTTTCCCCTTTTGTCATCAGCATTCTCTTCCTGCACTGGATACCTTTCATTAGGAGTAATTTTTCTTCTTTCTGGAATACATCAAAATACTGTTATGATGTTACCTCCATAATCTTTGCCAATGAAGAGATTGATGCTGGAAATTTCTTTGTTTGTAAGTTTTAAACTACAAATTTAATTTCTTTAACATCTACATATCTATATCTGTATATAGTGTTTTGTCAAATATTTTGCAAAATCAATTAGATCAAGGTGATTGATAGTGTTGTTCAAGTCTTCTGTACCCTTATTGATTTTCCATTTACTTTTTCTATTGCTTACTGAGCAAAGGATGTTAAACTTTCCAACTATTATCGTGAATTCATTTATTTCTCCTTTCAACTCTATTAATTTTTTATTCATGTATTTTGAAGCATTGTTTTTAGTCCATGTACTTTTAGTAATATTAAGTATTTTTGGTGAACTAATCCCTTTACCATTATGTAATATTCCTCTTTACTTAGGCAATATTTCTTGTTTTAAGTCTACTTTTTCTAGTAGACTAATATTTTCTAGTATAGTCATTTAAGATTTTTAAGTTGATGTGTGTTTGTGTCTTTCTTTAATTTTTTCATATATCTATGGGTATAAGTTAAGGTGTGTAGCCTACATAAATGTCATTTCCACTGCTTTTTATTTCTTTCTGTAGAACCAGGATAAATTTTGGTATCACACTGCTTCAGCCTAAAGCACTTCTTTTAACATTTCTTATAGTGTAATCTCGTTGATAATGTTTTTGCTTGTATGAAAAATTCTCGATTTTAGCTTTATTTTTTATTTTTATTTTTATTTTTTGAGTTGGAGTCTCACTCTGTTGCCCAGACTGGAGGGCAGAGGCCGCTCCTGGCCGCCACAGCCTTGACCTGCTGGGCTCCGGCGATCCTTCTGTCTCAGCCTTCTGAGTAGCCGGAATCACAGGCGTACACTACCACACCTGGCTAATTTGTTTTTTTGATTTATTGTAGAGATGAGGTCTCTTCTGCCCAGGCGGGTCTCGAACCCACGGGCTCAGGCAATCCACTCACCTCAGCCTCCCAAAGGCGCGGGATTACAGGCTGAGCCACCGAGCCCGGCTTGCTTAGCTTTATTTTTGACAGATATTTTCACTGGGTAGAGAACACTGTTGACTATTTTTTTAAATGTAGCCCTTTGAAATGTTTCTCTATTGTTTTATGGTTTGCATAATTTCTGATGAGTAGTCTTCTGCAATATTTATCTTTCTTCCACTGCATGTAATGTATTATCCTTCTCTCTTTTTCACAGATTTCTTTAGGATTTTCTCTTTATCTTTATTTTCAACAGTTCAAGTATAATTTTCATAAGTGTGTTTATTTGTGATACAAGTAATTATCCTGATAGATATTCTCTGTACTTCTTAGAATTGTGATTTGTTTTTTCACTAAATTTTAGGAAATGTTTGGTCATTGCCTCTTTCGGTTTTTTTTCCCTTTCTATTCTTCTACTGAAATTTAAAATATATATACATTAGACTTTTTGACATTGTCCACAATTCTTGGATACTCTTCTGTTTTTTGTTTTTTCCCCATACTTATTTCTTTTTGTTTTAGTATGAATACTCTTGTTAATCTATCTTCAAGATCAGTGTTTCTTTTTTTTTCCAGTGTGTTAACTCTTTTTATGAGTTCATCAAAGACATTCTTTACATTTTGTTTCTCTTTTTTATTTTTAGCATTTTTTGCTTAATTCAGTCTTACAGTTTCTATCTTTCTGTCTGTTCTCTAAAATTTCCTGTATGTTCATGCATCATTTCCATTTTTTATACTAAAGCCTTTAACATATTAATTACAGTTATTTTGAATTCCTTGTCTGGCAGTTGAAGCATCTGGGTTGCATCTGAATCTAATTTTGTTGACTAGTTTTTGTCTTGATAGCGTGCTGTTTGAGTTTTTGCTTCATAATTGTGTTGGAAGATACACATCTTGTGTAAGACAACAGAGGCTAAGACAAATAGTATTTTTTATTAAAAATGGATATGCTTCTTTTTTTTATATATATATGCCTTTAGTGGTGGTGGTGGAGGTGGTGAGTCAATCTAGTTTGAATCTGAGCTGGATTTGGACCTTGTTGTTGCTATATTTACCTTCTTTTTACTGCAGGCTTCAAATTCTTCTAGAATTATCTTGCACATGAATGAGGGACTTGTTTTGCCAGAGTTATTTTCTTGTTATCTAATTTACTATCTGGAAGTTCTTCCTCCTTTGTGGCCTATACCCTGCTGTTATTTTTTACTCAATACTTGCTAGGCTGGTTGGGGAGGGGAGAGCAGGTAGAAATTCTCTGTTGCCCTGATTAGTCATAGTCTTAGAAAACTGCTTTATCCTTGGGTCTTATGTGTGGGGTCTTCTCCAAGATCCTGTCTCTCCCCAATAGTACAAGATCTCTGTGGTTCTAAATACATGATGCTTTCCTGACCCCTTCCTTTCCTCAGAGATAGTTTTTTTTTCCATTCTCTTCCCCCAGCTATGATGTGTCTTCACTTGTGCTCTGAGAGGTTCAGGGTTTTCTGCACTTCTGCTAGCTGCTTAAGCCTTTTGTTCTATGGGAGAAAGCAGCAGATTTAGGTGGGACTTTTTACCTTTCCTACACTTGCAGTAGCTCCCCTCCTTCAGGCCTACGATACATGGGTGGCTTTCTCTCCTCTCTCTCACCTTGCCCCCATCTTTCTTGAGAATCACCAGTGTGGAAAACAGCCCAAGAGTAGATACTAATTTCCTTTGGGTATTTGGATCCCAGTGTTTCTATATTTTCACACTATCCTTTTGCAATGATTATTCTTTAGCAATGCTTACACATTTTAGTTGAGTACTTAATTTTTTTTCTTTAAACTAGATTGCATGGTAATTGGTATTTGCTTGTGTCTTGTCTTTCCTTGGAGATCTTTTCTTTTCCATGATTTCATGCTAGTCAGTTATCCTGCAGCCTAAGATCTCCAATGGCTTCCAGAAAAATTACGTTCTCATAGATTATTCCCTTTTTCTTGTTCTAAGAGTGAAGATGATTTTTTTTTAGTTTTCTACATTCTAAACAGAAGCCAGCTATCTGTAGTTGTAGCTGTTGTTTAACTTGCCAATCTATTTTTTTCCCTCCTGTTCCCTGAAGATATTTTCTAGAGCTTTTAATAATTTTAGGAATAGATGTAGTAAACACAGTTTTTAAAATAGTATTTGTGTGATGTTTACACAATGTGAAGTCTCTGTGAGTATGTTTCTTGTTCTATATTGTTTCTGCTGGTTTGTGGACATATTTACACTTACATGTATATGTCCTTGATTGTATTGATGGAGGGCTAGTTTTTTCTCTTGAATTTGTTTGTGTGGGTTCCCCATCCTAGGAAGAATATATTTTTCTCCAAAAAACTTTGCTTTTTTTTTTTGCTGGATCCCTGGGATGCTGTCATCTCAGAATCATTTGAAATCAACTCTTGTATGGCGTACAGTGTCTTTGACTATCCTGGGGACTCAAATGTAGGATATACATCCATACAAAAGTCAACCCTCTTGGAATTGGACTCTCTTTCTCTCCCCTTTCTCTCTTCCTCATTCTTTTTCTCTCCTTTCCCTTTTTTCTCCTTAATAGCAAGGCTATGCTACTCTACTTATAGGAAGGAAAACTGTTAGGATCAAATACTCTAAGAGAAGCTCATTAACATAGACACATGGAGACACAGAGAGACAGAAACATTTGAATCCAAAGAATCAATCCCTTATGACCAAATATTGTCTCTCTGCAGCAGATTATTAGAGAAGATAGTGTGTGAAAAGAAAGAGAGACAAAGAAAGACTTTTCCATGGAGCCCTCCAATCTCTGCTACTGCATGTCTCTCTTACAAAGGCAGGTTATGGCTAAGCTAGAAGCACAACCTGCTTCAATGTAGGCTATAGGCAGAAAATAACTGAAAACTGGATCAACAGCTTGCTAGGCAGTCTATAAACCGGAGGGTAGAAACCTGGGTAAGGATAGCATTATCACTTTAGGAGTTACACTGGGAGTTTTGATTGACTGGAAAGCATTCTACAGAGAAGACCACTGAGACCTGTCTGAGTCCAGCTATCTAAAGCCAGAGGTACCAGTTGTTTCTCTGAATGCTGTTTCTCGAAGCTTTTTTCCAAAGAATCTGTTGTCCACCTCCTCCCCAGGTCTTTGAGAAAGAATAAATGCTGATCCACAAATTTTTTTGAAGTAAAAATCTTTTACTGTGTGACTTTCTAAAACAAGGCAGAATTGAGTTTATCAAAATCAATGAAGCTTAAGGAAGGGAGTATCATTACAACTTGGCAAATCAAGAACGTTAATAAGTTCAGCTTTCCCCGTTTTCTGCTTTCTTCCAGTAGATGAGAACTTCAAGTCCTGAAATTATCTTTTTGCTCCTCAGACTCAATGGTTACAGAATTCGTCTTTGAACTGTACATCTCAGCTCTGTTTCAGCTTGTTCTGATCATGAAGCAAAAGAAGAGCTTGACTTCTGTAATCATTTGGGAGACTGCCTTCGTTTTCCACCCTTCATAGAAGAGTAACACAGTCAAATATTTCCCAGAAAAGTCAGCCCTTAAAGTTGGAGGGAAACCTGGACCCATGCTAACTCTATGCTACAGACTAGAATAACTAAAGAACAGTGCAGATATTATTTTTGTTTATTTAGAAGGGATTGTTTTGGGTCTAGCAAGGGTTTAAGGTACCTCACCAAGATATGCCAAAAAAAAAAAAAAAAGCAAAATGACAAAAAAAAAAAGAGAGAGAGAGAAAAAGAGAGAAGTAAATGGAGCCAACGTTCCACAGATACTTCCTATGAGTTGGCCACAAATTTGGTTATAAGATAGAATTTAGTTTCTTTGGAAAAAAACCTTATAAATTATATAGTGTCTTATTAGGCTAAAATAGATGAATTGTTCAGAAGACCAAGAACTCTCTTAACACTAACACTGACTAAGACCCTCATAAACCATAATAAAGATTACCCTGAGTAAAAGAATAAGCAACAGACTTTATAAAATCATTTGGGTAGTGACACAGCACATAGTCCTTGGGGGTTTTTCTTAAGCGGTCCCTTTCTTGACCAATGATGCTACACAAAAGCACAATCTATATATGTAACACCACAGGGGAATAAAACATTTTATACTTTTATAGAAATAAAACATTTCTATAGTTTTATAGAAAACTGTTGCTTATCTAAGGCATTTCTGAGTCCTGGGAGATTATAGAATAAGTTTATGAAGGACATGCCCTTGAAGATGGATATCAGAACCAAAGAAATGATGATGTCAGACATCAAGATCTTGTATGCATTTTAAGTCTTTAAAATATATTGAGTAAATGGAGGGAAAATACAAAAAGTAAGTTCTAAATTTTTTTGAGGGTTGCTGTGATAAAACTTAGCATTCTTTACACAGTGTATAGGACTTAGTAAATGCTCAATGAACAGAAGTCATTGAATTAAGCCAAAATAAAAGGCAGGAATGTACATGGTTGGCACACTGACTGTGCCACTGTTACAAGACTGGCTTGGCTGAAAAGGAAGACTTGTAGGAGAGGAGTTTGAGCATCTCTTCTTCCAGGAGACCTTTTGTGTTTTCTCATCTTCAGACTGAGTTAATCTCTTTTTCTGAAGAGTTATTCTTCCCTCTACTAGCGAGTCCTACTAGGGGAATTTCAGACAGCATTGTGATTATTTGCTTATATGGAAACAGAAACAGAATATTTTGTTACTCTTTCCTCCTGTAAACCAGGAGTTCCTTGGGTACAACGAGTCAGGATTTTATACTTGTATCTGAAACCTAAATTCTTGATGAGTACTTATGGAAATGAGAGGAAGTTTATGTCTGGCTATTAGATGATCCTAAAGGAGTTGGGCCCATATTCTATAGAAACACTTTGTTCAACAGAAAAGAAATGAAGACCCTCGCGTATGTGAGTTAAATAGATAATTTTTTTTCCTAGGAATATGAATGCTTTGATGGTTAGGTTTGGATAAGAAGCTATTGGAGACAAGACCAGTTCTGAAGCTATTGTAAGATCACAGGTCTGGAATGATGAGAACCTGGATCACAGTAAACGAGCACCGAACAAAAACTATTGTCTCAACGGGTCACTTTCTTACCAAAATAGCTCATGCAGAAGCAAAAATGTTTGAAATGAAGTTTTGCTTAAATTCTACTTCTACTTCTCCTTTCCTTATAGCATAAAAATGTATTTCTCCAAGTCCAAAAATAAATGTTCTTCTTATGATTATTCACACATCTCTAATATCCTTGAGGGAAAACTATAACAGCAACATGAATAAAGCAGTACTGAGAGTTACTATGAGATGTTTCTACCTTGAAGGCAATGAGCTAAGAGACAAGTCACATCTCAGAGAGAGCTGGGCTTCTTTCTTGGTCCAACTTAACACTGGGGAGTCACTTACTCTTTCTGAATGTCCATTTTCTTTTTCATCAAAGGAGAGATAATAATATTTTCTACACCTTAATCATGGGATACAAGTTGAGGACTTTGTCTTATGCTATAACACTTAACACGATGAAGCTGTATATAGTTAGTAAATATTTGTCCAAAGAATAGAAAATGGAGATAGTGAATATTGTATTGTTGGGGTAAATTTACAGATGCCAAGAATTAACATCAGTATAAAAAAATAAAACCATGCCATATTAGTGTCATTTCATTTTGGAACCCCATTCATAAAGAGAAAGGTAGTTTTTGCTTATGCCCTGGAACGCACTGGAGTGTAGCTGGTTGTAGGACAGGAACAGGGGATACTGGTGATGAGGAAATGGTGGGACACTTAAATTCTTCAAACTTGAGTATCTTGGGGGATGTCTGCAGAGATTAGTTATTTCTGTAGAAGTTGCTGGATTCCACACTACTTGCCAGGGGCTTCTGTGTCAAGAACCAGAATCGATGTGTGTGCCTAATTTTAACTCAAGTGAAGCAGACATTTATTTCAGGAAGACAGGGTCCTTTTGAGAGTGGCTGAAATTGCCTGTGGGTTGGATCAGAGTTGAGTTTCTTGATCATTTTCCTTAGCTGGTAGGGAAGATATGATTGAATTTTGACCTGGCTGTGATATGATCTCTTCCTTTAACTTTCTAAAGGACAATTAGAGGAATTTATTTTTAACTCTCCAAGATGCCCTACCTGTTGCAGGCTTCCTGGAGTCTTTATCTGATTCAGCCTTCATATATGCCTGAAGGAAATGTTTAAGCAGTAGTCTTTGATGGGGGATTTTAGGGACTCCATTTCCTTTACCCTCCAGGGCACAGTAGTTATGATGAGAAAAAGGAGCACTGGACTGAGAGTCAGATAGACTGGGACTTCATTCCAGATCTTTCACTTATTAGCATATGACTTCAGGCACCTTGGATGTGAGAACTACTAAGGGTCTCCATTTGTTCTTACATTGAAATAAACACACACACACATACACTCATATTTATATAAAATAAAAATTGCTTTTTTTGACTCCATAAATATGCCTGGAGCTTATGTCATTTATCTGACACCTAAACCTTTCAAGACATATGTAAGTTATTATATGTAAGTTATTATTCTTGGAATCTGTAAGGCCTGATTCCACAATGATCTTTTATACCTGTTGATACTGCTTTAAAGATGGAATTGGACCTGGACAAAAAGAAAAGGATAAAGGACATTTTTAATGAGTGTCTTCAAGATAGGACTGCTTTCTGTCTGGAGGCCAGTGTTAACTGCAAAAATCCAAGTAGGGTAGAATTACTTCTTGGCAGGAAGCTGGTGCCATGTTACTCCCAGAGGGATGAGTAAGGATTGGTGTATTCTCAAGACCATATGACAAAGTGTTTTTGTCAAGATCAAGTGCTATTGGCAGAGGTATGTGCAGGACCATTGAGCATCTTCATTCTGAGAAACATTCTATTCAAGTTCAAGACCATTTTTTGAATCTTTCCTATGCCTAAGTATATGGTATATGGTGCTGGAATTGTGTAAGAAATGGTCCTTAACCTCTAAGAGTTTACAGATTACTGTGGGTATATGACATACACTCAGGAGCCGATCATAGAGCAATGATAAACAGTGCATAATAAAATCCAAGTGAAAACTACCTCAAGTGTGGTGACAGAAAGAACAACGTTGTGTCTGAGAGGCCAGCTCAGGTTCCCCTAGCCTTGTAAACTTCAGAAAATCACTTCAGTTCTCTGGACTTCATCTTTTAAATGAATGGTGGCATCATGTAATGGTTAAGTATGGGTTCTGGACCCAGACAGACTTCGAGTCTCTTTCCGTGAAAAGCCTGTAAGTGTGCCTTTCACAAATTAGAAAAAGACATTCTTTTCCCCAGGTAGGAACATTGTGGGCTTGTTGAGCAGAGAAGGGGTTAAATATCAGACCCCACTCGGCCCCTTGCTGCATACCTTTGTACAGTGCCTCAAATGCACAACTGTATATGTAGTGCAGCCCTTGGTCTATCCTGACTCTGATATTTATTTGCTTTGTCTTTAGCAAGTTACTTAGCACTCCTAAGCTTCATTTTTTTTAACCTATAAAATAGGAGTAATTATATCTACTTAATAGCACTGTGTTGAGGATAAGAACAATAACAGATGCAATGTGCTATGCACAATCCATTCAGTCAATGTTGGTTATGAGTAAAATCATCAAGATAACTTAGAAGGTGCCAAGATGTACGATTAAGCATTGCATGCTTGAAAGCTGAGGAGAGGAGAGAACCACAATGAGTTAGAGCAAACTTCATAGAAGGGAACTGCCTGAATGTGGGGATTGGATGAGCACATATCTGGGATAACACATTCCGGGTAAAGGGTTCTTCACTGATGTCAGGGTAAGTAAGTGTAGTGTGTGAGTTAGTGAGAAAACACTCTTAGAATAGAAACCTCATGTTGAGAGATTAAAGAGGAGGGCTTTGTGTATTCTAATGCTTCTGAGGATGCCTAGAAATGAAAAAAGTTGTGGGAGGGATATTGATTGCTAAAGAGACTCATCTAGAATTCACATTAAATGTATTTGGAATTTCTGTATCAAGTTTTCATAATACGAGTCTTATTGCTTAATACGAGTCTCTTATTTTCTGTTTCCTTATCTTCTGTCGACGTGAATTCAATCTAGAATTTTGCTTACCAGTTTGCTCTTCAATTGTGTCTGAACGTTTTTGTCATGATGCTTTGTATTTAAAAAAACTGGTTCTCCCAGCAGCATTTACTGAATAGGTTCTCGTCTCCCCAGTGGTAGGTGGTGGAGGCTTTGTTGAAGATGAGTTGGTTGAGAATTTGAGGTTTTGCTTCTGGAATCTCAATTCTATTCCATTGGTCTATATGCCTGTTCTTGTACCAACACCAGGCTGTTTTGATTATTGTAGCTTTATAATAAAGTTTAACGTCTGGGAACGTGATACCTTCTGGTTTTTTGTTTTGTTTTGTTTTGTTTTTGCCGAGGATTGTTTTGGCTGTTCTTGGTCATTTACATTTCCATATGAATTCCTGTATTGTTGTTTCTAGGTAAGTTCTAAAACTCGATCTTCCATATGACCCTGTAATCCCTCTACTAGGAATATACCGGGAAGAACTCAAATCACTCTATGAAAAAGATAACTGCACAGGTATGTTTATCGCGTCTTGTTCACAATAGCAAGAACATGGAACCAAGTGTGCTGCCCATCAAAAGAGAACGGGATTAAAAAATGTGGTACATATACATGATGCAATATTATGCAGCCATAAAGAAGAACAAAATCATGAACTTCACAGCAACTTGGATGGAATTAGAGTCTATAATACTGCGTGATCTTTCACAGAAACAAAGAACCGAGTAACACATGTTCTCACTCATAAGTGGACCATGAACAACTACCGTAATACTATAAGAAAAGGACTGACAGTAGTTGGAAACTGTGGTGGGGAGTGGGGCGTGGGGAGGTGGGAATGACAGTAGTCGAAATCTGACTGGAGGGGGGCACACCTCATCAACAGAGGTAACTGCACGATGAATGTTTGCATAACCAACCCTGAATTGTACCCCACAGTTTGAAAATTAAAAATTAAAAAATACATAAAATAAAAATAAATAAATAAATAGGTCCTTTGTCATAAGTGCCCACTCTTGTTTCATAATCTCCTATCTTCATTTCATAGGTGTTTTTTTCAGAATATGATTTTTCTCCATTGTCTTCCTGAGGATATTTAAGTATATTATTTCAAGAACTTTTCAAATTACTTGGTTATCTGTGTTTCCTTGTATGGTGTTAGCTTTCCTCAGATTATTGGCAGCTGTGGGTTAAAATGCTTATCTTTAAAAAATTTCGTGCACACAAACTTTCATTCTCCGTGAAAGCTTCCCTGTGGGATGGCAAAGCAATGCTTGTCTGTCCTACTGATCACCGTGGATATGGCTTCCTCTGTCAATCTGTCTCTCTTTTAGAATGTTTCCTTATTTTTTTTACTACAAAGTATGGCTTGCTACAAATTCATTTTTTTTCCTACATATTCAGTGGTTTGGTACAAGAAGTGAAGATTTCAGAAAGTGCCCAGTCCACCCTTTTACAATCAGAAATCCAAAACTATCTATTTCTAAGATCACCTCTTGGTCTAAAATTTTATAATTCTTTGTGTTCCCCAAGACACATAACTACGAGTTGAGACAGATGTCCTAGGTTTAAAACCTTCTTTTTTCATTTCTGAAAAAGGTCACAATCAGTGTTTGCAAACCAAAATGAAATAAGTCCATACTAAAATATGGCAAGACAGTAAGTTTTGGGGGGTTTCGCTCAGCTTCTTTTGCTGTTTCTTTCCAGATGCAACCAAAAGCATGTTTATTTTTTCCATACTATTTAGAGCTTCACCGCCCAATACCACAGCCACTAACCACACGTGGCTACTTAAATTTAACAATTAAAACAAAATAAAATTGAAAATTCAGTTTCTCAGTAAACGCCAACCACGTTTTACGGGCTTAGTAGCCATGTGTGAATAGTGGTTAGCATATAGGACAGCATAGGTATAGACTATTTCGTCATCACAGAAATTTCTGTGAGACAGCATAGATATTTGGATCATGGAGATTCCAGGGATATAAGCAGAATCTGTATTTATATTTATTTTTGTGTGTGATTTCACCCACAGTGCTAAGCTTCATCAAGAAATAATGTGAACTATGACTAACAAAACACCAAGAATATAGGACTGACATTACCTTGCTAGACTCTGGTGTGGCCATGTGCTCTTTGAGCTATGGCTGTTGCCATGTTTCCCGGCTTTAGTCCCCTCCCCCACTTTGGGGAGGTGAATCTTCTCTCACTCTTCTCTTTCTCTCTCTAATTTACTTCTAAATAAACTATATTTTTTAGTCTAAAAAATATAGTTCTTTGATATATGGACTGCATTGGTTTAGATCCTTTAGCTAAAATCTTAATCATATGAAGGGGTTGTGAGTTCCTCTCTGGTTGAATTCCACTTGGAGTGATCCCAACCCTACCACCGTCAGTGCCTTTTACCTCGTCCTGATAGATAAGGAGTCCAGACTAATCTGAATGATTCAAAAGACCTACATAACCCATCCTTAGGGAGTCATCACAACAACTACATCTTCAATCCATTTTTGTCTGAAAAAGAAAAACACTTTCATAAAGTTGATATCTTAGTTTTGCTAGGGCTACCATAATAAAACACCCCAGGCTTGGTGGCTTCATTGACAGAAGTGTATTTTCTCCCAGTTCTGGTGGTTGGAAGTCCAAATCAAGAGGCCAGGTTGGTTTATTTCTTCTGAGACTTCCTCCCTGCTTGGCTTGCAGATGGCTGCCTTCCTGCTGCTCTTCTTGTGGTCTTTTCTCAGTGTGGGGCATCCTTGCTGTCTCTTAAGCCTGTTGACATTTGTTTTCTTTCTTATAAGAACACCAGTCAAATTGGATTAGGGCCCATCCCAATACCTTCATTTTAACTTAATCATCTTTTTAAAAGTTCTGTCTCTAAAAACATTCACATCCTAGTGTTTAGGAATTCAACATGTGAATGATGAGGGAATGATTGTAGCTCATACTAGATAATGTTCATAGAATTGGAAAAATGTTTTAGTCAGCTCATGATACACTAGAAGGTTGAGAGTTCCCTGATGAATTTAATTTTTTGAATAATTGCAGGCCAAGTAGAAAATCCCAGTGGTTTCACTATGTTATTTTCTTGTAATTAAAGTCTGTTGGTTATCAGTATTTATTTTTTCCTCACTAATGAGGATGCCTAGAGCCTGGAAGTGAATATTTCTTCTAAAATCATGGATGTTAGAGAGTCATCTTAGGATTGTCATTTAAGTTCTTTGAATCTCTGTGACTTCTACCATAAAATGAAAATAATCACAACTGCCTTATAATACTGTTTTCAGAGTTAACATCTATCAAGTACCTATTGCAAATCCTATTTCACAGTTCATGCTTTATAAATGTTGGGAAAAAGGACAAAGTCCACTTTGACTTCCAGACAAGATACATATATATATATATATAATTACGTATCTAGAATATTGTTCTTCCTTTTCTGGTAAATTCAAGTGCTCAGTCCATGTAGTAAGATCCATGTAATTAAACATTCTAGTTCAATGAATGCTACCTTATAGAAGTTTAATGAAGATCTCAGGAATATTAGGATGAAATAGACGACATTTTTTTTCTCCACCAGAAGATTGGTGGCCACCTCTGCACAGAATATCTGGGTCTAGCTGAGTGAGGTCTTGGGGAGTCATCTGGTTTGAAATCACCACTATTCATGTTCGTCTTTTCCATGGAGCGTTACTGTGCTCTTACAATCCATCTGGAGCTTCCTGGAGGAATTTGCTCAATTATCTGTCTCTCAACTAATTATGGTACTCCAAGAAATATCCAAAAAAAGACACAATACTTTTGGATTGGAAAACAAAGTCTAACCCTAGCTCCCACTCAGTGTAGGTCTCTTTCTCCTGCATTTCTTTCTAAACACAAGGGGAAGTCTCCCAAAAAAACTGGAAGTATTTTTTGGAGGACAATTCCCTTGTAATACACTTAGAATTTGTTCCTTCAGATCAAACAGTCAACCAAAGTTTTTATCTGGAAGTTTTGAGAAGGTTGCATCATGATCTGCTAAAGAAATGTCCCAAACTGTGGCAAACAGGTGACTGGTTCTTCCACCATGACAACGTACCTGGGCTGAGTGTGCAGCAGTTTTTGACTAAAAGTAGCATGGCTCCCATGTCCTGCCCTTCCTATTCACTCAATATCACCTCAGGTGACTTTGCTTTCCCAGATAAAAAAAGTTCTCAAAGGGAAATGCTTTGCCAGTGTGGAAGAGATGAAACAAAAATGGCAGAAGCACTAAAAATCATCTAATTGATGAGTCCAAAAACTGTTCTGAGCAGTGGAAAAGGTGTCTTATAATGGTAGTCTATATCTGTCTGGGGACAGGGAGACACCCCTTATCAACAAGGGTGCCTGAACGATGCGTATTGTAAACCTAACCCTTAACTGTACCCCACAATTTTAAAATAAAAAATACGTTCAAAATGAAAAAAATAGGTGTATTGCATCCATCAAAGAGTACTTTGAAGGTGGCTGAAGTTTAAACATGCAAGAATACACAACTTTTTATAAATACATTCCATTTTAGGGAGCATATCAAGCTCACTGTCTGACAAGACATCCCAAGAATTTCTACCATATATTGAGAAAGCAATCTCCCTGCCTATTGCTTCTAATCCTGGAAGTAATTGCAGCATCCCCAAGCTCAACCTAAAAAACATTCTTCAAGCCACATTATGGATGAACTCATTGACGTAATGACAGCATTCACATTTCAGCAACCGCAGTTTCAAAATGCTGCTCTGAGGACCATTTCTGCAGTTCAAGTTTGCCCATTGTGAATTGAGTCATTACAGGTGTGTGGGTGAGTGGATGGTGCCAACTCCATGGGGAGTTGGCTGAGTGATTAATGGCCTTGGCTTCTGGTTTTAGAGGTTCCCATTAATTACACAGGATTCAGTCTCTTTCATGAAGACTCCTGCCATTTCCTCACTTCCTTTCAAAGTGAGTAAGGTGAGTATTTTTGATTTTGGAGTGTGGAGACCATTTCTTATCATTTACTTTTGGAACTCGCTGGACTAAGGACACATATTTCTTAGTCCTATAATATTTGAACAGTACCAGAACAAGAAGAAAACTGGCAAGAATGTTAATGAATGAACTTCCGCAGCTTAGTCTGTAAAGTTATTATCATGGGAAATCTTATAGAGGCCTTAGTAAAACAATCCCAGTATCACTGGCACCATTCAAATGTTGAAAAAGTTCGTATTTACCACCACTGCTGTCTTTTGACCATACTCAAATATTATAGAACTAAGAAATGTGTTTCTAGGGTACTTTAGTCCAGCGAGCTCCAAAAGGAAATGATAAGAAACGATCTCCACACTTCTGCCCTGCAAACTCTGACTCCAGCTGAATCATCACATTGCAAGAGCAGGAGCAAGTGAGAGAAGGAAGTGGTGCCAGGCTGTTTTAAACAACTAACTCCCACCTGAACAAATACAGGGAGTTTGCCCATCTATCTAGGGATAAGAATTCTGTGAAGAATGTTTTCTCTCCTTCCATCAGAGGCCTCTGATGAGTCTTGAGCAGAAAAAAGGACAAGGATGGATCCTTGATCTTAAAAGTTTCCACAACTGCTCTACAAAATTTCATTTCTCCCTCCAAACACCAGGCGGAACACCCCCAAGCTCCAGACTACTTGGAAAAATGTCAAGAAGTTGCAGTTTTGACTTGTAATTCACATCACAGATGAGAGAATTACAGATTTTATGTGAATGTAACCATACTGAGGGCTCTCTTCTTCTCAACATGAAACTATTTGGAACCTCTTCCCAGTGATATTTATTCAAGTATGAGTAGGTCATAAATACTCAGGATCATTCCTGCCAATCTAACAGACCAAGCTGAAGTTGAGCCTGGTGACTATTGATCTCAGAGCTCAGCAGAAGGGACTGAGAAAGGTCCTCATCAGACATGCACCTGGATGGTTCAGGTCAGCTTGGAGGCAGCCCAAGGGAATGTGAAGAGATCTGTGTTACAGGAAAAGAGACATGGATGCCAGTCCATGCCAGACTCCAACATGATTTGTCTGGGATGTCAGGCGGGTCTTTTGAGGTTTCAAGGACTCAATACCTCCTTTTTAGAATGTGGATAATGATCATTATACCTCTCTGCCTCACAATGATAGGGTGAAGATTAACACAGATTGTGGGTGATTACAGGTGTGAAAGTGGTGTATAAAAACAAAACACTATTATTATCTTTAGTAATAGTCCTTTCAGTCTTCTTAAGTCTTGCCATAACTGTCCTAGGACTCTAATCTATGGGACCTCTTTATAATGAGGTCTTTTGGGAATTTCTCTAACCAAATTTCCTTGGATGCCATTCAAATTGGGCCAGAATTATGGTATTAGAGAGTGTTACGAGCTGAAAGGGATCACAATACATCTAATCCAACCCTCTCATTTTACAGATAGGAAAAGGAATCCTGAAAGAAAGAGAAGAACTTGCCCTAGGTCATCCAGCTACAAAGAGGGGGTAGTTGGCATAGGAATCCTCTGCCCTATACACTGTACACTGAATTATACGTTTACACAAGGGAATATAACCCAAATCCACCTCCTCCTTTCATGGTGACTACAACTGTAGATTGATCTTTCCTCATTTCTCACTTCAAGTCTCATAATTGTTCTTCCTGTCTTTCAATATGCCAGTGCAATCACATTCTACTTACTGCTACAGTGAGATTTTAAAGCACAGAATCCATCCATAACACACACGCGCGCACACACACACACACACACACACACACACACACACCATTTTAAATACTTTAATGCTTTTCCATTGCCTTCAATAGACAATTTTTTTAAAGAAAGGAAACAAGACATTCCAGCATCAGCTACCCTCCAACCTTAACTTCAGGATCCCTTTCATGTGGTCATTGCCCTCCGGATCTCGTGGTCTGTCCTCTGGCAAGTGGTCCAGGCTTTTTCTTTCTCCCTTTACCTTAAGAATGATCTTCCCTATCCCTCAAGCCCTCTTCCCCCATTCCTTTACATAGCAAATTCTCACAAGTCACCCACCCTGTAATCTCTTCCCATCCTCAAGTCTACAGGCATATATGCTTTATTCACACCCAGACGTCCCTTTATTTTAACATCTCCACACTGTGCAAATAGGAGGAGGAAGTTTGCATTGGTGTAACTGACCTTTAAAGTCCGTGTCAATCCCAAGTTTCTACCAATGTGTTCAATTTTTGAAAAATGGAGTTTCAGAGAAGACTTTTTTTGTAGCAATAGACATTTGAGAGATGACATATGGAAAAAGGAGAAAGAAAAAGATGTATCTGCTTTTGCTTGTTTATATGATTTCTATAAAATGCTTAAGGCTACCTGTCACTCAAATTATACCATGATATCCCTTACAGGTCGGGGTGCATGTTGAATTTTTGACTCTTGCTCCCCCCATCCCTGCACCTAGTGCCCAAACAGGGCTCCATATGCAGGGGTGTGATGGTACAATTAGGTATATTTGTCTTAGAGTATTGCAAAGACTCTATTACTTCTGCTGCCTTCAAATGAGTCCACTGTCCTTTCTCTTTCTCCTGTTTCTTTTCTTCAGGGACCATCTTAAGGGAAGGTGTAGTAAGGTTGAGGGAGAATCCTTCAGGTCACTCAGCAGGCACTGCTCAGTTGCTTCTAGTAACCCCATTTATCCCTAGACTAAGGGAAGAAAACTATTCTAAAAACAGAATTCAGCAATTACAGAATAGCGCTATAGATTTTTAGTGTCTATAATGCACTAAATAATGGTTATTCTATGTCATCAAAAAAACTATGAAGCAGCAGGAGACTGATGCTATTATGTCTGCTTTCCAGATACGAAAACTGAGGCTAAGAGGTTTTATGTTGCATACTTTGTTGGAAATGTGTGTCTGGAGACCAGGGACCTTACTGCCTCTTTTGTGATCATCAGGATCAAAATGCTGCCACAGATGGGGAGAACTGGGCACCTGTTCTGACTGCCTCCTATCTATCCCTTTGGTGAGGAAAGATGCTGCCTCCTTAAAGAATACTAGATGGATGAATGCCTGACTCTTTGATGCTATACAGATGAGGTTGGTAACCGTTTGTTAGTCATATGTACTCACAGTCCAGGAGGTGAGGGAGGGGAGAGGACTTTACACATCACGTAGGACCACCTGGAGGTCGCATACAAGAAAGAGTGAACAACTAGGGACTGTGTGCAACAGGCTTTGTAGTAACAAGAGGGTGAGGTGAACTTTGGTTCTTACAAGTGGATGTGATTGACTTATTTAAATAATTTTGCAGGCTAGAAGGAGGTAAACCCCATTAGATTAAGGACTGGGAGAGGTGTAGCTGATCTGATTGATAATCTAACTAGACAGCAGAGGAAAGCTTTTCTGCAGGGTTAGGGACATATGTGGAAGGCACAGGGGAACTCACAGTTAGGGTTTTGTGGTCCCATGAGGCTCAAAGATGTCAAGACAGCACATGAAATTTTAGGTGTTACAATAAAGCTTTCCTTCCCTGCTTGTAGTGCATCTGCTCTGCAGAAAATACTCTAGTTCATTGGTACTTCCCTTCAGGCTTTCAGTAAGATTTTCTCTCACACACAAATAACTGTTCATAAAAGAATCCTGTCAAGGAGCTGGTCTGTCCCTTGATGGCAAAGTAGATAAGGAGGGCTGACGTTAATATATTTGCCTAATGAATAACCCGGTAAAGTCTTGGTTTGATAAGTGCACCACTTACACCAAGGTCTTTCATTCACATTCAGCTTCAAAAAATGGACATCCCTGTAGAAACCAATTGAATATTGTTGGTGTCTGGAATAATGAACAATGTCAGCACACTTCAGAGATTAAAGAGCCACACCAAAAGGAAGTGGCAGCAGAAGAGATTAGCTGTGTTAGTGGAGGCATCAGCTAAAGCAGGAGGTCTCCCTGGCCTTCCTTGCTTTGACCTCGCGCCCCATGAGGCACCATGATAAAAATATCACCCTCCAGTTTTTATTCTCTAAAAACCTACAGCTTTGAATCTCAAGATTTCATTGAAAGCACCTAATTTTCAAGAATGTTTGTGTTGAATGACCATCGTGACATCACGACAACTCACAAGTCTAAAAATTTTAGCTGAATTTCCAAACAAGTTTTATGCTCTTATAAACGTTATGTCTTGACACCCACCTCTAATCTCCTCATGATAATCAGGGGTGTGATCAGTGGGACCAGGTGGAAATAAAAAATGTCTACACTTTCTCTCCCTACAGATGCTGCCTCTGCACTAAAACTTGCAAAGACTAGGTAGGGTCTGTGTAGTGATCCCATAAACTGGTACCTGGGGATGTATGGTCTTCTCTTTCTTTTTGCTCCACTGGGATGAGAAAAAACAGTATGGGATTATGCAGCAATAGAAAGGGCAGAGCTAAGGAAGTCAAGGTTTTATGTCTAACTAAATGCTTCTCAGACCATGAGGATCATTTGTGTTTTTTCTCCTGTTCTTGTTTGCTTTTTTTATTTAAAAAAAATGCTATTCTCCTCCTATTTCTACTGAATCAACATTTCTAAGGCAGATGCTGTGCAAATGACCACACATCTGATTCACATGTGATGTTCATACATAACCAGGGTGGAGAATCCCTGACATCTCTTGTATAAAAAAGGATTTGACAGTGACTTCACATCTAGAAAAGCCGTAAGTTCAGATCAGGGGACTGTTAATATGGAGAAGAGCAAATGGGTCCAGAAAAGAGGAAGAAAAGATGGTCAAATTTTGCCAGGAATGAAGTTAAATAACAAACCCAGCAAAAAGGAGACAACTAGAATCTGGAGGATGATTAAGAATGGTTCTAGCTGTGAACACAGCAAATCGTTGTTCAAAATAAGACCTGTTTTCCTTGGCCCTACTTCTGTATTTTAACTCTCAGAAGTCAATTTGGAGTTGCAGCAAGTTTGGAGAGATTTTAATTCCAACGGAGTCCAAGAATGGGGAGGGTAGTGAAGGGGTTTGGCACAATAAATTCTATAGAAGAATGCACAGATTCCAAATAAAATACTTTGAAGAATTAATTAATGTATGTATACACACACACACACACACACACACACACACACACACACACACACGTGTGTGTGTAGTAAGCCCCTTCAAGTTGCAAACTTTCCAAGATGTGAATATGTCTTCACTTGTCCAATCCCCTAAGTTAATTCACTTGTCTGGCATACAAGTGGTTGTGCTTTTGCATACTTTACTGTACTGCTCAGAGTACAGTAGTATAGTGTCTTTATTGCAAGCCCAGGAAGTCCAGAAGCAAGTGCAAAAGCAACAATGATATACACGTAATTTATAGTCAATTGTATTAGTTGGGTGCCTAGGCTGATTTTGTTGGATTTATGGACAAATTGAAACTATGAACACATGTTCCAAACAAAATTCATTCATATGAAGGTTGCATACTGTGTATACATATGTCCAACACAGATGTCCAACATTCATCCATTCTGCAAAGTGTTCTGGACACAATTAACTATCTTATTAGTAAGTAAGTTGTGCCCAAAATTTTACTAGGAAGATCTTTTACAAATAAAAATTACTGTCCTATTCTCAGCGAATCAAAAGTCTGGCTTTGGAGGCAAGACTCGCATAGTGTTGATTATGTAATTTAGCCTTATGCCAAAATATGTGTGTGGGGGATTAGGATGGTTGAATTCATCTTTTACTGGGTCCCTTCATGTTTATTTATTTTATTTATTTATTTATGTCCCTTATTTATTTTACTGGCATCCCTTCATACCCAGGGATGCCAACTGACTCCTACTCTCCTAACATGCCAGGCCATTTCAGATCTCCCTGTCTTTAGTGATGCTGCTTTCTCTTTCTGAACTAACTCCAGCCTTCCACAGTTGCTGGGCAGTGCCTTTGTTTCATATACAATCCAACTTCAGTAGCACTCCTTCATTAATTATTTTCCTGAGCTCCATCTGACCTCAGAGAACTGAAACTTCCTTGTCTGTACTTCCTATATAAGAAGACACTTTCTGTCTTCTTCTGAACTGAACCCTTTTGGTTCTGACTGGTTGGAAGTTTCACCACAGGAGGAGGTCATGCATTCCACCTCTTCCCGTGAGTAGTCTCCATGGTATTGCAAGAAAATGGAAAATAAACATGCAGCATGGTTAAGACAATACCTTTTTTGTTTGTTTTGATTTGTGGAGCTCTTGTGGTACATATGGTCTGTGTAAGAAGAGCAGAAGTTCTGAGAAATGCCAAGGTTACCTCGCAGCAAGTAATGAAGAAAAACCAGGGATAGAATGAATGAATGGTAAGCAAAGGACTTCAATTGCACTTGACTCTTGAAAGGAGGCCTTATAACTATTTTACTGTCACAAAAGAAAAGATCTTTCGTTGACTATTTTCTGATTTTAACTGCACATGAAAATAGTAATTTAGTTAGCCAGTGTAGTGCTCACACCTGTAATCATAGCACTTTGGTTGGCCAAGGTGGAAGGATTATTTGAGATCAGGAGCTTGAGACCAGCTTGGACAATGAAATGAGACCCTGTCTCTATAAAAAATAAAATGTTTAAAAATCAGCTGGGCATGGTGGCATGTGTTTATAGTCCCAGTTACTCAGTAGTCTAAGGTGGGAGGATTGCATAAGCCCAGGAGGTTGAGGTTGAGGTGAACTGTGATTAAGCCACTGCACTTCAGCACTTCAGCTTGGGTGACAGAGTGAGACCCTGACTTTCAAAAAAGCACTTTAATTTAGTTAATAGTTATTGAGTGCTTACTCTGTGAGAGAAAATGTTCTAGGACTTTTGCATATGTTCACCTATGTTATCCATATAACATCACCATAAAGTAGGAACTTTTGCTGCTAAATGAGCTGAGGCTGCAGGCCAAAGAGTAGCAGAGATGGATTTTAACCAAAGTTGTCTAGTTCTGGAGCCTACACACATAGCTAGATGCTATATTTGGGATGACTGACTGGCCTGGTTTGCCAAGAACTGATTTCACACTGGGATTTGGACCTTCAATGTTACAACTGGGGAAACTGGGACAATTTGGTAATGCCAAGATTCTGCAATGAGGTCTTGAGGGATAGGTCAGTTTTCTAGGGCTCCTGTAGAAAAATGCCACAAAGTGAGTGGCTTACTCCAGCAGTCCCCAGACTTTTTGGCATCAGGAACCAGTTTCATGGAAGAAAATTTTTCCATGGATCAGATGGGGAGGCGATGTGCAGTCAAACCTCACTGCTCACGTTAATCTGTATTTGCAGCCACTCACCACCTCAGTTCCAGCTCAGATAATCAGGTATTAGCTTCTCCTAAGGAGTGCACAACCTATTATAGATCCTTCACATGCACAGTTCAGGGTTCATGCTCCTATGAGAATCTATTGCTGCGGCTGATCTGACAGGAATCGGAGCTCAGGCAGTCATGTGAGTGATGGGGAATGGCTGTACCACTCACCGTCTGCTGTGTGACCAGGTTCTTAACAGGTCTGGAACTGGTTGGTGGCCTGGAGGTGGGGATCTTAGCTTAAACAACAAAAAGTTACTGTCTCACAGTTCTAGAGCCTGAAGTCCTAAATCCAGATATGGGCAAGGTTATTCTTTTCTGAGGGCAATGCAGAAAGGATTGGTCTCAGATAGGCCCCTCTCCCTGGTTTATAGATGGTTGTCTTTATGTCCACATGGCTTTATCTTTGTTTATGTGTCTGTCTCCAAATTTCCCTTGTTTATAAGAGCATCAGTCATATTGATTTAAGGTTCACCCCAATGACTTTATAATTATTAGACTTGATGATGTCTGTAAAGACCTTACTTCCAAATAAGGTCATATTCTGAAGTGGTTAGAACTTCAGCACATGAATTTGGGGAGACACAATTCAACCCAATACAAGGATCATCCAATAACCAGAGGTCAAGTCATCAACTATACCATAGGCTCTCCACTTCATTGCAAGGTTGTATCACCTATTTAGCTCTCAAATCAAAAAACAAAAAGAAAACAAGAAACAAAAGCCATTGCATTCCAGTCCACACCAGACCCATTAAATTGGGATTTTGATTGTAGAAGCTCAAACTTTGGAAAAAATGCTAATGCTCCCCAAATTTTTCAACATAGATCCAGGGCTGAAAACCACTGATCTATCTGAGTTGAGGACACCATGAGTAGGAAGATCAGAAGAAATAGAGGGAAAAGGTTAGACACAAATGTGGAAGGGAAATATGATCAAGAGGTCACATTAATAGCAAAATCCTTCACTGAGATTAGGATGTGGCACCGGGGGGTCAGGAGACAGAGGAAGGTGAGACAGGGTCAGGGAGAGGGAAAACTGGCAGAATTTGTATGCTGACCTGAGCTCAGCTGTTCAACACTCCAGACCGTAGGAATGGTGTCCTGGGCAGATAACGAAGCAGCTGGCCAGTGGCCAAATCCAGAAGTTAGACTTGCTTAAGTGTCTGTCGAAGGTTTGCCCACTCCTCCACTGCTGCCTGTCATACACATCACTGACTCACTGTAACTATCTCTGGACAGAAGAGACATGGAGGGGCATTCAGCGGCTGAATTGTGCAGGCTCAGGACAATCTCCCTTTCAGCAAATACATGCTGTTTGAAAATCCAGATTTGTCAAATGGATACATTAGAGAATATTTACTTCACAAAATGATTCACAGTGGAACTCCTTCAAAAAGCCTGTTTCTTCTGGATCAACTGTCTTTATTTGCCAGAAATTATTTTATACAATAGTTATCCATAAGCACAACTGGCAAGGAGGATTGTGAATTTTTAGGAGACAATTATTCTTGTTATTTTGACACTGGTTTTGAACTTCAACACATAGGCCACCTCTCTGAGACTTAGTTTTCTTATTTATAAAATGAGAATAATACTGGTCTGACTAGTTTAGTATCTTATTTTATTTTATTTGAATCAATGTCTCACTCTGTCACCCAGGCTGGAGAACAGTGGCACAATCATGGCTCGCCATAGCCTTGACTACTTAGGCTCAGACGATCCTCTTGCCTCAGTTTTCCGAGTAGTTGGGACTACAGATGTACACTACCATGCCTGGCCACTTTATTTTTAAATTTTTTTTAAAAGAGACAAGATCTTGCCTAGGCTGGTTTAGAATTCCTGGGCTCAAGCAATCCTCCTATCTTGGCCTCCCAAAGTTCTAGGATTACAGGTGTGAGCCTCTGCACTTTGCCCACTTCAGTATTTTAAAGTAATGAAATAATATGTGTAAAAGTAATTCGAAAATGATGAATGTCTTCACAAAATACAATATTTAAGGAAATCATTAATAGCACTAACATGTGGCTTGAGGAAACTTCATGATTTCATTGATGTTTAGCCCATGCTATTGGATATGATAAAATGAGGAGACTTGCCCAATTGATGGACTCAAGGAGTGTGCTTGATGGCTTGAGCCCCGTTCCAAATCGGGACTTGGACCTCCAGCCTTCACAACAGCAGAGAGAGAGAGAGAAAATGCTTAGCAAAGAGAATACAGTCAGAACAGGATACTGAAGCTGGAGCAGGAACCACAGACACATCAAAGCCACCTCCAGAATGACCAAGAAAAGCAGGCAGCTAGCATTTTGCTCAACTTAGAGAAGGATGTCAGAGCTACCTCCAGAAGCACAAGCTCACATTGAAGTTTGGATCTCTGCAGATGGGAAGGATAAAAACTATCAATGATAGTCCTGGAATGGAAAACAATCAGTCCAGCAAAGAAAAGCTGGGATGAATCAACAGAAGTGAGTTGAAGGAGAAGGGACATTGAAGCCTGTTCAAGAACAGAGAACAATGCTGTTGGTGACCTTGGGAAAATGTGTCAATGCGTTCTTTATGGGGAAGAACCAGGAAATGACATTAGAACCTCATTGGCCACTATTGATAGCTAATTATTCACAAGATACAGTTATTTTGTATATAGCTCTCATCAACGGTTCATTTTTAACCATTTTTTAGCCTCCACCATAAGGTCTTATAAATAATCTCATAGTCCCCTTGTGTACAGAATCATCTTGCTTTATTCAGGTAAACTTCTGGCCTCCAGCAGACAATGCCCAGCACCCTGAGGAAACGGTGTTGAACAGGGACTACCCTGGGTCTGTCTAGGCTGCATGTCGCACGCACAAGCTCCGTCCCTCCTCCTGGCCCCCACCCTCACCTCATCATTTCTGTGGGAAGTTGTAAACTGAGGACCAAGCTGACTTTCACTTCTTTCTCTTCCCATCTTTCCTCAGTGTCAACATGAACTCAGAAGAGTAGATCTCAAAGCCAGGGAAACAAACAGCTGCAAAATAGGAATGAACCGTGGGGAAAGCATGACGAGACAGCCTGCCTCTGAAGAATGAATCTTTTCTTCCAATCCAGTTGGGAATACATTTTTGTAAAGAGGAGGAAATGGAATTTAAATGGGGACCATTCGTCTAAAAGAAAAAGTTGAAGGTCTTAAAGAAGGCTTGTCAGCAGGCGTACTTCAAGACTGTCTAATCGTTCTTCTCTGAGTTTAGCTGTTTCTCATCCTGTCTTTGCTTTATTTTAAGGATGATTCCAGAGACACAGCAGGGCTGAGCCACATCTGGGGATCTGAGTGGGAAACTGACTTCTTTAGTGAGTTGCATGGAAGGTAAAACCAGCAAGCAAGGGGTTTGCTTCCAAGCACACTGTCCTCCAATCCCTGAAACCACAAAGTGTGGTGAGCAGTTAGTTGAGAGTCATCACCTGGATCAGGTGGAAACATTTCTTTGGGGAAGCAGAGCATTTGATCATGCACATGTCTAGAAAGCATCTAAGCATCATCTGGAGAGTCATGGTAAATGAATTGTCTGAATAACTCTACTTGTTTCTTCATGCAGGAGAGCACATATGTTTTGGGAGGTCTCTAGTGGACTTGCCTAAGAAGTTCAAAATATTGTACCAATGAATCTAAAAACAGACTTGGCATGGCAGCTTTGGCTTGGGTGCTAACTCTTCTCAGCTTTGGAACCCATGCTAAAGAACATCAAGTCCCTGCCATAAAGTTCATATCTGAGGAGCAAATTCTCCTAAGTAGGAAGGTGGTAGGATCAGTGCTCTGACTCACAGCGTATGATCAGATATTTTATAATTCTTTTTTTCCCTCTTTTTAAACTGTATTCTAAAATGCAATGTGCTACAACTCAAACATTGCTCAACACAACTGTCTTCAAGGTCTCTCTTGGCCCTGACTCAGGTTCTCTTGGGTTTAGTTGGCTGGATCCAGTAAGGATGTTGATCTGTTCTGATGTCCACAGGCTGAGGCCAAATGCTAATCTCATGATTTAACAGGCTTGTGGCATCAGCCAAGTCCCCTAACTATGAGCCCATTTGTGCCACAGTTGCTGTGAAGAAAATAGTACCTATATCCCATAACAGCTGGAAGGACAGAGGAGCCAATGCAGAGGGGACACCCAGTTTCTAAGACACGATCATTATATTAATCCCTCTTCCTCTAGACTATATGTGGTTCCTTATTCTGTTCTCTGAGGCCTCAAACCTTGGCCTTGTCCCTGAGTTGGTTTGATGGCAGGCCCAAAGAGGGCAGCACCAGCTTGGCTGACTCTGTGAGGCTCAGTTGCTCTCTGGTCTGGCCTCATAACCCTCTTGATGGGATAAATTAGCCTGCTGTCAGGAACTTGGGGGTTGCTCATCAGGGTACCTAGGGCAATGTCATGGTCAATGAGGGAAAACTCAGCTAGCCACATGCAGCCTTGCATGATGACAATTGCTCAGAGAACATCCCTATCTCTGCCTCCTATTGCTCTAGGAAGAGAGGTTATTGCTTCAATCATCCACTTGACACATTTTATGTTGACAGTGTGGGATGTAATGACTTTAAACATATTGACAGTTTCTTTTTTATTGTACACCATATACTACAGAATGATATCACTATCCATGTTGATTTTTATGTGCATTTAGGTCATCATCAAGCCTTGGTGCAGCCCTGGGTGTCAACCCCCCAGTACAAGCCATTGAGCACATCTCTCAATAATTGGTCCCAACCACAAAGAAGGTAAACCAAGCATGTGGGACTGTTTTCCTCTTACAAACTCAGAAAGGAAAGCACAGATAAAACAGTACTGACAACCATCTATTTCACTCAGGCTGTGGCAAGCATCGGGGCTACAATCTAGCCTGAGTTGTGTGGTCTCTCTTATCAAGACTTTTATAGAGGTGGTAAGACATAGTACCAACAAATCTATAGGCTAAGCATAGTGGCTCAAGATGTAGTCTGAAGGCTTTGGGAAGCCAAGGCAGGAGGAGATTGAGACTAGCTTGGGTAACATAGGGAGACTCTGTCTCCACAAAAAAAAATTTTTTAATTAGCCCAGAGTAGTAGTGGCACATACCTGTCCATATGTGTACCAGTCTGTATGGCCAACAATGTGTGAACTTTGGAGCCAGACACTGGGATTTAAATTTGGGATGAACCACAAACCAATTTTGGTCCATATAAAAATAGAGTGCCTCAATTTGTTCATATGTAAAATGAAAATCATAAATGCAATGCCTACTTCCTGGAGTTGGGTATCAATTAAATTCAATTGCAAACACAAAGGTTTAGAACACTACCAAGCACATAAAAAGTGCTCAGTGAATTAGATCTTTCAATATTTTTGAAATGTTCTTATATTTAAAGTGTAGAATGTACATACATGAGCCCTTACATCTTGGCAAAAGTGACTTCCTTTTGAAAATTTGCCATATTGTGATCTAAGTGCTTAGAATATGACTGATGATGACAAATTGTTTACTTTTGATGAAGCATTCAAATCGGTGCATTGTTTTGGAGGAAAAAAGATCTCCCTTTCTGTGAGTCCGGCAGTGCCTTGAAGATGATGCTTACATCTGATGATGGAATGGTGCTGAAAGTTAAAAATTGGGCTTTCAGCATAAAGCTTGCTGCTCCATATATATATATAAACATATTAAATATGTTGATTCTTGCTTCAAATGGTATATGAAGAGTATTTTTACGGCCACCAATCTTGAGACCAAGTTCAGGGAGTCCAAAGGGCATTCCTCTCATTCAGAGCCTGATATAGCGCCAGCTCTATGTCTGACACGTACCGGCATCCCCACGAATGTTTGCTGACTAGACACATAACCACTGAAGGCAACAGTTTGGGAGTTTGAGAAATGCATAGCTGTTGTCTTCACATATATCCCTCTGAATTCAGCATGTGCCCTTGTATGGTTCACACCATAGTGTATCAGATGCTGACTCTGACACAACAGGCTCCCACTCAGCACTCCCACCCCTTGCCTACTCATTCCTCTTCGGAGTTTCTTCCTACTCATGTTATCTACAGAGTTCTTGGATAAAGCTCTAATCACAGTCAAAGTTAACAATTCTTTTTTTAAGATGCTCCTAGCAGGAGAATACTTATTTTGTATATTTCTCTTCATCAATTTATGACAAGCTGCCCTGGATTTAGGTGGAATACAGTGAGACATGGTGAATTTCTACTCAAGATCATTTCTTCTCTGCCACATTCAACCTGAGACCCTGGAATGATCCAGGCATCCCTGTCCCTGTCTCCACAGTTGCTTCTCCTGAACACTGCCCAGAGAGTGAATGGCAGTCCTAAGTCCTTCCTTCGTGAAGCCTTAGTCAGAGGATCCAGTTACTGGGCACACCACCTACTCATTGTCCTTCCCAATCAAACCATCAGGACATTGAGAAAACAGTACTCCAGAGGCCACCAGAGATTCTTGCTCTTAGCAAAAATAATAGTTTTCTCTTGGAACCTGAACAACAACCAAAACACAACCTTAAAAAGACCAAGTACATCAAGTGGGCTACAAACAAAAGGCCACCTGGGGCTGGAGAAGACAGGGAAAACATTTTCACTTGCTATGATAAGAAAAGTCTTTCAAAAAGAGATGGCGGCTGAGGGTGATTCTTGAAGAAGGAACAGAGAAAGGGAACAAATAAAAGACTGCGTACATTTTTGAGTCATGATTTTGTCACTCTGCTGCAGAGTTCAGCAGATCTGAGATTCATTGTGTTTTTCATATTTAAAATGATACTGTCAGACCAGATTCCTAGGGCACTTTCCACATTACAGCTTCATAAGCCAGAGACTCTGTGAATAGTTAGAGATTGGAGATGAAAAGATGAGGAGCATTAGAAACAGAGGCAAAACAAAGACCAAGGCTTCAAGACGTGTTTGGGAAATGCTGAGTAATCTGTGGTAGGAGATAAAACTCAGGGGGAAATAAGAGACTCAGCTTGAGAAGAGCGTTAAAATAAAGGACTTTATTTTGAGGGGAGAGGTAAGTTGGTGCCCTTGATTTTCTAGAGACAGGGAAACACCGTATCGAATGTTTGCTAACGGGCACAAAATGAACTCAGTACTTAGAAGACTGTGAGGAGGTTGATTCAGTGCCCTACAAGAGGGAGATCACAGGTGAAAGATAGCTAGGACAAAATTGGCAAGTCATGAATTCAGCTCTGCAAGTGACCTTATAGAACTTTTTAATTCATTAGAAATAATTAGATCAACTTTTATTTTTCATTGTCTCTGGTAACACTGATTAACTGCTGTGGACCAATTGTTAATTTTAATTAAGTCCCAGTCTATCTTCTTGTGGAGCTAGGCAAATGTGACATGATTAGGTTATCTCAGTCTGCTTGAGAAAAAGACAGTCTGTGTTTTAATAATTGGGAGCAGGAACATGAGTTGTGAAGGAGTCTACCAATTACAAAATGATAAAAAGCACCATGGGGATCCTGTAATCCTGTGCCTTTGGGAGGCTGAGGTGAGTGGATTGCCTAAACCCGTGGGTTCGAGACCCGCCTGGGCAGCGAGACCTCATCTCTACAATAAATAAATTTAAAAAATCAGCGGGCATGGTAGCGCATGCCTGTAATTCCAGCTACTCAGAAGGTTGAGGCAGAAGGATCGCCGGAGCCCAGCAGGTCGAGGCTGCGGTGGCCGGGAGCGGCCACTGCACTCCAGTCTGGGCGACAGAGTGAGACTCCAACTCAAAAAAAAAAGCACCATGGGGGCAGGAGAAGATGAAAAATGGGTACCATCCATTTGTGTCTCTCACAGGATTTTTAGTCTAGTTAGGGAAATCAGATGGACACAGACACTCAAAATGGTAAGTAATCATGGAAGTGCACATGGAATGATTTGAACCTCTGTTCTAGTCTGTAGACTTTGAGGAGTGGGAAAGAACTCTGGTCAAATATAGGGTGTGAGAGTTGCCAAATCAAAATATAGAATGCCCCAGTTAAATTTGAATTTCAGATAAATAACAAATGATTTTTATGACACATATTTTCACGAAACATTGTTTATCTGAAATTCAAATATATAAGTGGGTGTCCTGCATTTTTTCTGACAACTTTAGTCAGGAAGATTTTATAGAAAAGTCTCCTATGGCTTCATGAATGTGAAAACTTTGGGGAAAAAATGGATCTTCTGAGGATAGTATAATGTTTAAAAGGTGACTGCCATTTGCAAATGGAATATAAGTAAAATGCATAGGCTAGAATGAAAAGCTTACATAGAAAAGAAAGGTGGACCAGAGGGAATTCACCAACCTGATTGCACAGAAATTTAAAACTGATAGAGCCAATGACCTCTGGGTTGAAGACATGAAAGTTAGGTAGATATGATCTTCATGTTGTATAAATAAAAGTTCACGGACAATTAATGATGGAAGAAATCTTAGCAATCATCTCTCCCTTAATTTACAGATGATGAAAGCACAGCCCTAAGTCACAGAACTGGGGCCAGAACTCTGCTCTTCTAATTCTGTGGTCAATGTTCTTCTACTTCACCATGCTAGTTGTATTTTTCTTATTTCTCAAATGAGTAGTCTCATATGAACAATGGGCCAAGCCAGCAAACTACCGGGACATGGTGGTGAAAGCAAAGTCATAAAACTCTTTGTTAAATTCCATAATGAATCACTCAAAACTCCTTAAACAACTTTGGGAATCTTTCTTGGGTGTTGGGATTTCCCTATGGCCCACCTTCTTTCATTAGCTCTCAGTGGGGTAAATTACTACTGATGTCCTAAGAAGTTTAGGGACACAGTTTTCCTTCAGAGTTTTGGTAGTTGTGATTTTCCACAGACAACTAAATTCTCCACACACGGATTTGTGCCAGAAAATAATCTTCCATGTGTATCAATGTCGTAAGCAGTGACTGGTCTGTGCTGGCCTTGTAAATAAGATTTGACTTCACTCAAAGAACGATTTCCTTAGTTACTTCACCCCTCCCTAACCTTTGACTTGTCCTCCCCTCAGGGACCCTTACTCTAACCTGGCAGCAGAAAATTGGTTCACATGACATGCTTTCTTTCCTGAGTCAACAAATTCATTCAGCTATCATCAAAATAATTTAATGAAAAAAGTTCAGTAATTCGCAAGGTTAATTCAGCATTCCTCTTCTACGTGCAAAAATGTTTATCAAGAACCAGCATCATTAATGTAATAAACTAATGAAGGGTCTAAAGTGGAAATGTATCTCAGAAGTCATCAAAAATGTTCAAGTCATATTTTATCTGAATGTTCAAGGATACTGGGAGTAACTGGACCTTTTCTGGCTACTTTGAGCCTATGTCTTGTGGATGGTTATCTACCTTGTCTGGATGTTTGTTTAATCATATAAATTCATTTAGTTCATTCATTCATTCATTTATCAGTGGTTTTGGTAGCTTCCATTTGCAAAGCACTATCATGGTCTCATTACAAGTTATAGCTGGTGGGGGTGATGCTTAGAAATAGTCTATTCTTTTCCCTTTATTTTGCACACTATTAGGATAGTGAAGTGACTTTCCCTAAAGTCATCACTCATGAGCAAAGCTGTGACAAAATCCAAGCTCCCATCTCCCAGACCTGACTCATCCATAGATTTTTCTCAACCCTGATGGAAATGACTTCATAAAATGTAATCATTTGAATAATAGCCCCAACACAAAACAGCTACTAAAGATTACAACTGGTGTTTGGCACTTTTGCTATTAAATGAACACTAAATTGATGCTATCCACTGCCAAACACTTTCCCCTAATTTAAGATGACTAAAGGCCTAAAGAGCCATGGATCAGTGTCACACTGCTTCTAGAAGGGTAAAATGAGAAGACATCGTCTGCCATTGCTAAGACACCAGTGTGGTTAGCTGCCCGTGTGGTAGTGAACTCCTCGCCAGCAGGAGAGCAGAGCAAATAGATAGTCCTTTGGCAGGGATGCCGCATGAGGAATTTTGAAATGGATGGGAGTTAGATCTGGATGGTATTCTTAATTTTTCCTCCACCTCTAAGATTCTGTGATTAGAAAGAGTGCACTAAAGGAAAACCCACATCTGATCATTTAAATCTAGAAGCAATAACAAATAACAAGAAGGAGGCAGTCTATGGGATGCCAACTAAGAGGACCTGCTCAAATATGAAAGGCTGATATCAAGTTAATTATGTCTTTCATTCCATCAGCATACAAGCGAGAGCTGACATGTCAAAAGTAAAGGAGATTTTCTGAGAATTTTTTTTATATTAAAAAAGAAAAGAAACTAACACAAAACTTAATGGTTGAAGGAAGGAGGATGACTCCGCAAAATACCCAGAGAGAGGCCAGGTCTGCTGTGAGCCCAGGTGTTTGGGAACTGGTAGGTTGGAGAAAAGCCCAAGGACTTTGTCTATGGCAACTGGGAAGGTTTAGGACCTTACCTGAAACTTGAAGCATGAATGGAGGACCACAAATACTTTTTGATTATTTTTCCATTAGTGATAATTTTTAAGTGTAGATTTTCTTTCTTTCTTATCTTTTCTTTTCTTTTTTTTTTTTTGGTAGAATTAGGGTCTTGCTATGTTGTTGAGGCTGGTCTTGAACTCCTGGTCTCAAGCAATCCACCCACATCAGCCTCCCATAGTGCTAGAATCACAGGATGAATTTTCTTTAGATGCTTGGAAATTAAATGTAGGCCTTTTATAGCACCCTGGCTTTGTGGTAATACAGAGAATCCTAGTCAATGAAACTAAAAAAGAGTCCTGAGATGCCGCAACCCAACCCTACATTCTACACAAGAGGAAACAGTCCAAGAGTAGTTCAGCAACCTGTCTCAGGACACATGGTTCATAAGTGACAGAGCTTAGCTGAAGATCAAGGACTTCAGGTTTGATTTTGATTGGGTTGGTGGTCATAGTACAAGCCATTTTCTGGGTTTCACTCTGGAAGGTGTTATGGAGTAAGTCCACTCATTAAAGCAAGTGTGACCAGGTCAGTTTTTGCATTTGATTGTTTCCCCCTATCCCAGGACCGCCCTTGACCTGGGCTTGCCATTTCTATTTAAAGTGCAGGGCAGATCAGATTTGTACACCTCGGAAGTGAGTTTTCTTCCTGACAGGGAACATATCACAGATATCTCCCACCATGTCAGCATCTCCATGAAGAATGACACTCACTCTACTTTCCCGCCAGTGATGACTCAGTCCTGGCCATTTTTCTTCTTTGCTAGTGGATTTTCAGGTGACTGATGGGTGGCTGTAAGGTAATGCCTCCTTAACAATTTATTCCCAAGTCTATTCTTTGCTCCGCCATTTTCCCAACTGCCATCTTGAGAGTAATTTTACTGGGGGACCACTCAGGAGAGGTTATACATATTCTCTCACTTGCACATTTCTTTCAGAACTGGGAGAAAATGAAACCCTGCTAAAGTGGAGAGAGTCTGCCAGAATCACCACTTTAAAAAAAAAGGCAGGGTTTGAATGTCAGTTCTAAATTGCCATCTCTCCCTGCTTCATTCCACTTCTAATAATAGTCTCATGTAGCCTTCTCCATATACACACACTCACGTGTTTATCAATAGAGAACTCAGGCAAGAGAAGGTCCCTGACCAGCAACCCAAGCATGGGGTCCCTGGGTAGTGCATTAAGAAATTATGTAGGGCCATGGGAGGGGCTGCACGTGTTCAAGATGTCTGAGAAAGGGAGCAACCCTATGGATGGATCATGCATGTGAACAGACAGTTAACCGAAAAGGAAACGCAAAAGGCCCTTACACGAAAAGATGTACGAGCTCGTGCATAATAAGGGAAATGAAAATTAAAATTACATTGCAATCCCATGTTTTACTTATCAGATTGGCAAGAATCCACAAGATCAAAAGCATACCCTGTTGTCAAGGCTGTGGGGGAACAGGCAGTTTTTATACATTACTGGTGAGAATTTAAATGAGTGCAACCCCTGTGGAGGGCAATTTGGTGAAATCTGTCAAAATTACAAATGCAAATACCCTTTGACCTGGTAATCCCACTTCTGGGAGTTTATCCCACAGATATACTTGCACAGGTGCAAAATGGTATACCTACAAGGTTGGTAATTGCAGTCTTGTTTGCAATAGCAAAACATGGGAAACAAACCAAAAGTCTATCAATAAGGACCTTTCAAATAAATCACAGTTTATACACACAATGAGATAAATATGCAGCTTTAAAAAAGAAGAAAGTTCACTACATACCAATGTGGAAAGATCACCCAAGATATATTTTTTTTTTAAAGGAAGGTGAAAAATGTTAGTGTCATAATATACTATATTTAGTGATTAGAAAAATGAGGATGAGGGCACAATTTTTTAAAAAACTTCTGAAAGAATCAAAAGAGGCTGAGACCATCAGTTGTGTGTGGCAGGGCTGGGGGTCCTTGTGTGTTACCTGGGCAGGTGTTTAACTTTTTTTATAATGTTTAACTTTTGTGACTTAGGAATGGATCATGTTCCAGGGAAAATAGGACCGCAGACCTACATTCTTGAACAAGCTGTTTTCTAAGGTGACAGGCAGAAAAAAATAAGACTCAGGTTCAGTAAGTCACACTGCAAGCTGTTCATTGTGACGGGTTACAACATTGTGGAATATTCCGCGGTGTTGACTTATGATTGGGCCACGGGGTGAGCAACCTTGAAGAGCCTGCTGTGAAGGGTGTGACAGCACACTTTCTAAAGGGGTCATACTATTTGTTCAGGGGAGTAAAACATAAGGGTTTTATCAGCTTGCTGAGCCCTTAATTGGCAGTCTAGGTGACACGTTGCTCTGTGTGTTAGGAGAAGCCGATTACTTCTTCAAGTATCTGGTCAAATAAATAAAATTTTAAACCCATAGCACAAGTAGGAAGTTCTCTGGCAATAGCCTTTGATTACCTCCCTGTAAATTTCATGTGAGGAAATAGAATAGTTAAGATATTCTTTGCAACCAGACAAAATGGTGTCATTAAGCAGACTGCCAGGGAGGCTGGACAAGGCCCATGCTGGCTGTCCCCCTCTGCTAGACCCAGGAAAGAGAACAAGCTTGCCCACGTGAAGTCCTGATCATAGCTAACACTCACTGAGTGTTGCTAAGTGCCAGACATAGCAAATGTTGATTCATTGACTCCTCACAACCACAGCATGTGATAAATAATATTTAGATTTCCATTTTATAGATGGATAAACTGCACACAAAACACTTGCTCCAGTCTCCTTAGCAAGTGAAGAAGTAGAGCTGGATTTGAACCCAGGTTGTCTGACTTTGGAGTCCACAACACCCTTCTGCCAGTACCCTACTCCTTTTTCTGGTTGAGAAACAGGATTTGCACCATACAGAAAACTTTCACAAAGTTGATACTGATTGATCAGTTCTCTTGCCAACTAAGGTCTCCAGTTCTAGCAGTTTATTAATGCACATTTTAGAAAAGAAAAAAAAATCAAAAACAGTACACAGGTTTCTCCCTGAAAGTTATTCTGGGAACAAAGATTTTTAAAATCCTTATAATACTCCTCCTCAGTATCACAGAATGCCAAAAGACAATGTAGCAAGGTTTAGCATGATTTTATTTTTTTGTTTAAAGAATATTCTTCAGGTTAATTTAAACACAACCAATTTGGGTTTCATGAATGAAAGAAGTTAAAAAATTTAGGCATATAAAGGCTCAGAAAATACACCACTCAAGTATCATTTTTGAAAAAAAATGGACAAGACTCTAGAAATATTCACTAAAATTAAGGGCTTACAAGTGGGAGGCAAAATAGCAGATCTACTAAAAACATGGGCACTGGCTGACTGCCTGGGTTTTAAAACTTGGCTCTGTTGCCAACTAGCCACGTGACTATGGGCAGGTGATCATCTCTGTGCCTCTATTTGTTAACCTCTGAAATGGGGATAATATTATTATTCATCTCACAGGGCTGTTATGAGGATTTAACGTGTCATTACCCTAATGTGCTTAAACTTCTTGGTGCCTAGGAATAACCATGCAGGCATTTGTTCATCGTAATAAGAAATGTGGAAACTGTGGTATAAAGAGTTGAGAAATGAGCATTGAAATCATTCACTTAAGCATAGAATTAAAACTGTAATTTTGTTTTGTAAATTGTCTTGTAAACGTGGTTGCTTAAAGATAACACAGATGTTAAAGAATTTGAAAGATGAGTTATATATTATAAAGAGAATTGTAATTTATTAACATACTGTGTAAAATCTCAGGTTATATTTTAAAGGGAGAAGGAGTATCAAGGAGGTCAATGACACTACGCTACATGCCTTCCCCATACAGGTAAGACTAAAGATTCCATTACTTTGTTTTTTTTATTTTAATAGATATAGAAATATCAACTAAAACTTAGTAAGATGGTGTTTGTGAAAGACTAAAGGAAATTCACTAACCCTTTAAAGTCCTTGAGGCATATAAAATAATATATATATTTTTCATAGAGCAATACAGAAAGTAACAGAAAGATATAGAAGTATAACAAACAGAAAATGGGAAGCAATGTGTTATTTGGGGCCTTTGTTTACAAATTCAGAGACACTTGAGTTCCCTCTGGTGGGAAGGGGCCTCAGAGAAGCAGGTGGCGTGAGACATTGTCCCAGCAGACTTGAGGGAGTCCTGAGATGCCCTGCACTTGGAGGCCTGCTGTGCCCAGGGTACACTCGCTCCCATTCCAGCTCACCATTGCAGACCATCATGGCACCCCTCGCAGCATCTGATCCTCCAGATACCACCAACTGACTGCTCTCTGGTCTTCTCTCCTCCTCGGGACGTGCACACGCAGCCTTATATACCCGGGTTTTGTGTCTCCTGGCTCTCTCTATCTTGATTTCAAACAATGGTCAGGTGAGGGAGTCATGATGCTACCGACTCATTTTATTGAGTGCTTGGGTCCCGTCATCTCATAGTCTCTCTTTGGGTCTGGTGTCGCTTTCTGGTCCTATTACCTCTGCTCAAGAGGTGACAGAGGTACAAAGCTTCAGGAAGGGGATGTGGGTGGGGCACTGTGGCTTCTCAGAGAGAGATATTGGCACCCGCAATTAAGTAGTCCTTTCAATCACCCCCACAGAAGGTTGAACAAAAGATGGCCACAGTGAATGCAAATTCTCCAAACTCTTTTTTATAAAACACTCAGTTTGCAGAATTCCAAGATAAATGCAGAAAAGTATCCAGCAAATTCAAGCATAAGAAGAGAATAAATGGCAACATTAATTTCAGTCAAAGTAAAATTAAAATAAAATTGAACACAATAAGACCGAGGGTCATTTTGATTGGTTAAAAATGTCATCCGACACAGAGGTTTATATGCCAATTAATAACATCAAAATATATTTAAAACCCATAAAAACTCTTTAATGTGTAATTCTTTAATGTGCTAAGTAGATTAATTAAGAGAATTTGAATATAATAATGAATGAGGTTGCACTAATATGTATTAAACAAGAATTTCATTTTTTTAACCCATGCAATTTCTCTTTAAAAACCCTTGAGTTTAAGAGGAAATCAAACATATAATTACAAACTGGTAAGAAAATACCTAAAATGAGAGCAGTATTTATCAAAATGTATAGTTTGTGGTCAAAAGAGAATCATTGGCAAATTAACACCATTATTTTTTTATTAAGCAATACAAAATAAAAGTAATGAATTAAGAAGCCAAATCCATAAGCTTTAGAAGATTAATACACACTAACCTTAAAAAGGGAGAGGCATAATCTACATAAAATAAAAATTAATGAATTATGAAATAGAAAAACTAGATAAATAGACTTTTAAAAACAATATTTGATACATTAGGAAAAGATAATCACAATAAAATAAATGACCTCTAGAAGATTGAATCAAGAAAAAAGATTGCATAAGAAATTAAAAGGGTAATATAAAAATACACAGTACTTTTAAGGTAACATAATAATATATAAAGCCATATAGTTATAGAGTCAAAGAAATGGGCAGTTTGCTTAGAAAAATATGCTTTTGACATTGATGTTAAGAGAAGAAAAGTAATTAAAGAAATGTTCCCCCAAATTCTAACTGGTTAGAAAAATCTGCTACTTCAAATTTCGAAAAGATAAATAATTAGTAATTCTCATGTTTTACCAGGGCTTAGAAAAAGATGGAAAATATTTAGTTAAAAAAAAAAAAAAGGCCAGGCTTGGTAGCTTAGCCTGTAATACCAGCACTTTGGGAGGCTCAGGCGAGTGGGTTGCCTGAGCCCACAGATTCAAAACCAGCCTGGGCAACTTGGCGAGATCTCGTCTCTACCATAAATCAAAAATTAGCCAGGCATGGTAGCACACACCTGTAGCTCCAGGTTCTTGGAAGGCTGAAGGGAAAGGATCACTGGAGCCCAGCAGGTTGACGTTGCGGTGGCTGTGAACATGCCACTGCACTCTAGTCTGGGTGATGGAGTGAGACTCCAACTCACAAAAACAAAAAAACAAAAAAACTTTATAACTGCCAAGGCCAATGAGAGTATTTTATAATATATAAAAGATGTATAGAAATCAGAAGCTCTCCTATATTTCAAAAAGATCAGATAGAAAATATTATAAAAATCCTTTTATAAAAATACACAAAAATTACAAAACATATAAAACAAAAAAAATAAAAAGAAGTACAAGACATGCTACATATAGTTGCATGAAGAAAGTCATACAAGTTGACTGAAAGGCAGAAAATGTGACTTACAACATAAGAAATATGCTATGTTTGTACATAAGAAAATACATGTAAATACGACAGTCCTTTTCATTGTAATTTATAAGTTAATTCAATCTGAAGTGATTCTAGAATTTATCTGGAAGAATAAAGGCTACAGATTGCCAAGATTTTTTTTAAAATAAAAAACCATGAGGGAATAATTAAAACAGTACGGTATTGGTGCTAGACTTGACAGATTGGTGACTAGAACAGTATAAATGGCCAAAAACCGAGATGGGTATAGATTAGAATTATGAACAGTTAGATTTGGAAACGTAGCTCCCAGGTCCATCTGTTCTTAGGCCCAAGTGGTAAAGAGGGGACCACTGATGCTGGCTTCCCACCCAATCCGATGGAGAGGTGACTTTCGGTGCTGCAAGCCTAGGCACACCCTTCATCTTCTTATTGATCCTCCTGCCATGGCTCCCCCTCTAGAAAACCAAATCAGTTTCACGGATGCTGATAGCCCCTTTCCAGGTACACAGCTACCTCCTTGAGGATCTCTGTAGGTGCTGGGAGACCCTCAGCAGCTGAAATAGCCTCCCCTGTGATCCTGCTGCTCATATTGGTGCACTGATTTTGATGAGCCTTTAATTGGGAATCTGCAGTTTTCCCGCACCACATTTGGTGTTCTCAAACTCCAGTCCTCTCGGAACAGTTATCAAACGAACTTCAGATGCTGATACTGTTTCTCTCTCCCACACCGCAACTAATCCCTATTCTCTCTCATTGTGAGTGTGAGTTATTGTTGATGGTAGAGGAGTTCAGGACTTTTCTAGCTTTCACAATGTGCTTTTTGACCATCGAAGTCATTTGTAACTGTGAAACTATTCATTCCACACATTTGTGCAATATTTACCAATTTCTGAGTACTTTTGATAGTTTATAATGTTCTTTTTTTAGCGCTCTGCTTAAAAGTGATCTTTATTTTTGTTTCTGTCATCATCTGACTGTATTTGTACTGCTGTTGCATTTATTTGATATAATGGGTTAATGAGGTTAGGAAAATAACGCAGATTAAACAATGAAAAATGCAAAGCATGTAGTAAATAAAATAAAATGACCACAGGTGACCACTAATGCCACCTATTGATGGCAGATGTTGTTAACATACTCTTGCTGTGGAACTTACCTTGAGTCTTGTTTAAATTCATAAGTAGAGGAGATTCTATTAAAAATGTTATCACCAATAAGGGGAGAAATAAAAGATAGAGAAATGGTTTGCGCTGATTAAGTACTCAGTTATTTAGAATGAAGACAAAGTAAGATCCTTACCTCACATCATACACACAAAAAGATTCCACATGAATGAAGCTTCTGTGTATAAAAACTGGGAAGTCAAGGAATATAAATAAGAAGTTATTTATTTAATAACTTGCGATGGGAAACAACTTTTTAAATATAAATGTAATGGAAGAAACTACACAAGGCGTAAATAGAAGAAATATTAAACAAGGCATAAGTATGAGGGGTACCCCCACAAAAATCAGAATTATCTTTTGGAGGGTGGGCCCCTTGTAATACAGGCATCCCCCACTAGGTAAGTGCTTTGGGAACCCATTGGCATCAGTGTACCAGCTAGTGTTGTTTTAACAAGCTGTGCTCAGCTTCAGCTAGTTTTTGTTTGTTTGTTTGTTTGTTTTTTGTTTTAGATTCTTTCGACGTGTTTGCCCGTTTCATGATAGGTGATTTATGAGAACAACTGCCCACACTGCAATGAGTGTTCAGCAGTTTTTTATCAAAAATGGCATGACCCCTGTGCCCTGCCCATCCCCTGATCTCACCTCGAGCAACTTTTTTTTGTTTCCATGAATGAAAAAAGTCCTCAAAAGGAAACATTTTGCTAATGTGGAAGAGGTGAAGCAAAAACTGCAGAAGCACTAAAAACCATCAAAATTGATGAATTTAAAAACTGCTTTGAGCAGTGGAAAAAAATGTATTGATAGGTGTATTGCATCAAATGGATAGTACTTTGAAGGTGACTGAAGTTCAAACATGTAGGAATAAATACAAAAATTTTTAAATAAATTCTAGTTTGGGGGAGGTTCCCCCTTGTATACTTTCATCTACAATTAACAGAAAGCCCAACTTTATAAGTGACTATGGTGATCCTCCAAAACCTACTCTTTTCCTGGATTCTGGTTTTATGAAAAGAAATTGTATTGTTTCACAGAATCAGAATCCAAGGATATAGCAGGTTTTGGAGGGTCACCTTAGTCTAGTGAGTCCAGTTGCTTTTCTTCATGATAACTCTAGCCTCATGCACCTCATGAGGGTTGACCTCATCCTTCAACCAAGTTCCCCACATGTTGGGAAAATTAATATGGTAGATCCAGGTTTCACGTCTATATACATTCTGAGCTTAGTTTCACCAAAGAACAGAGGCTTATATACTACCATGTTATTAGAAAGTGTACCCTGAGACTTTGCCAAAGTCCTTTATCAGTGAAAGAAGATTTTTGACAGATTCTCTTGGATTTTCAAGGTATAGGATCATATCGTCAGCAAAGAGGGATAACTCGGTTTTTCCTTTTACAATTTGATATCTTTGATGTCCTTCTCTTGTCTGATTGCTCTAGCTGGGACTGCCAACACCATGTTGAACAGGAGGGGTGAGAGTGGGCAGCCTTGTCTTGTTCTGGTTTTCAGGGAAAATGCTTCCAATTCTGTTCCTTTAGCAATACGTTGGCTGTGTGTTTATCATAGATGGCTTTCATTATTTTGAGGTATGCTCCCTCTACATCTAGGTGTGCGAGAGTTTTTAATCAAGAAGGGATGCTGGATTTTATCAAAAGCTTTTTCAGCATCTAATGATTAAATGATTCTTGTTTTTACATCTGTGGATGTATTTAATTACATTTATGGTCATGCGGATATTGAACTAGCCCTGCATCCTAGGAATGAAGCATACTTGGTCATAGTGGATGATTTTTGAGATGTGTTGTTGGATCCAATTTGCTAGAATTTTGTTGAAAATTTTTGCATCTGTATCCATCAGGAATGTTTGCCTGTAGTTCTCTTTCTTTGTTGGATCTTTACCCAGTTTGGATAATAGTGTGGTGTTAGTTTCATAAAATAATTTGGGAAAGTCGGGTTCGGTGGCTCAGCCTGTAATCCTGCGCCTTTGGGAGGCTGAGGTGAGTGGATTGCCTGAGCCTGCGGGTTCGAGACCTGCCTGGGCAGCGAGACCTCATCTCTACAATAAATCAAAAAATCAGCCGGGCATGGTAGCGCATGCCTGTAATTCCTGCTACTCAGAAGGCTGAGGCGGAAGGATTGCTAGAGCCCGGCAGGTCGAGTCTGTGGTGGCCAGGAGCAGCCACTGCACTCCAGTCTGGGCGACAGAGTGAGACTCCAACTCAAAATAATAATAATAATAATAATAATAATAATAATATTTGAGGAAAGTTCCATCTTTCTCGACTGCCTGGAATACTTTCAATAAGATTGGTATCAGCTCCTTCTTGCCTAACATCCAGGATCCACAAGGAACTCAAATGTGCTGACAGGAAAAACCAAACTCATTAAAAAGTGGACTCATTAAAAAGTGGACAAAAGACATGAATAGACACTTCTCAAAAGAAGACATGTGAGCAGCCAACAGACACATGAAAAAATGCTCAGCTTCACAAATCAAAACCACATTGAGATACCACCTAACTCCAGTAGGAATGACCATCATTAATAAAACAAACATCAAAGATGCTGTCAAGGATGCGAAGAAAAGGGAACGCTTATATACTGCTGCTGGGAACTAGTTAAACCTCTATGGAAAACTGTGTGGTGATTCCTAAAAGAACTAGAAACTGACCTTCCATACTATCCAGTAATCCGCCTTCTGGGAAAATACCTGGAGGAGCTTAAATCATTCTATAAAAAAGATGCCTGCCCACACATGTTTATTGCAGCACTATTTACAATAGCAAAAACATGGAACCAGCCGTGCTGTCCATTGTAACTGGGCTGTATATTTAAAAATCTGGTATATATACATGATGGAATATTATGCAGTCATAAGAAGAATAAAATTGTGGACTTCACAGCAACTTGGATGGTTTTACAGTCTATAATACTCAGTGATTTATCACAGAAACAAAGAACTGAGTACCATATGTTCTCACTCACAAAAGACCCTGAACATTTACCATAATGCTATGAGAAAGGGATTGGCAGTAGCAGGAAACTCCCACGGGCAAGAGACACATAACATTAATAAAGGTGCCTGATCTCAAACCAGGCAAAGTGGGGTAAAAGGCAGGCCCAAACTACTTTACCTGTACAATGACCACTTGTGTGCCTGATCCCATATTATACCCCACATCTTTAAAATAAAATAAATTTTTTAAAAAGTGTAATTCAAGGGAAGCTGGAGTGAGGAAAAAGAGACTGGTACAGTATTACAAGGAGAGTCAGTGATCAAACCAGCCTCTGCCTGGAATCTAGCATCACTGATCGTTTCACTCTGTGACCCACTTAGTAGCTGCAGGAACATGGGTGCCTCAAGAGAGTCCTTCCTGGGGTGAGGGTGGGGAGGGGAAGAAAGTTTCACCTGCCACTTCTCTCATGCATCTAAGGATTGTTCCACATGGGGATATTTTGTCCTGAACTTCCAAGTTGTGGACTAACATTACATGATTTCATTACTTACAAGTTTAAAAGAATGAAGACAATATAAGACTGGTTTTAAGATAGACATAGGCCAACAGGACAGAAAAGAGGACCATTTGTATATGAGCAAATGATTTTGGACAAAGATGCAAAGGCATCTCGATGGAGAAAGGATAGTTTCGTTTTATTTTCAATAAATGTTGCTGGAATGATTAGATATCTATAGGCAAAAAATTCAGTCAATAGCACACACCACTGAACAGACCCATAGCATTTCATGCTTCCATATCAACAGAGACGACCTGGAACATAAGGGGCACACCGTGCAGAACTCTCAAGACTGTGACCACCTGAGGCTGTTCAGAGTTTATACAGTCACTGTTACCTAGAAGATTCTGGTATGGGAATAAGTAGCCTTCACCCCAGAATCAGAAGGAATAGAAGAAACTTCCTCAATCTTACAAGCAGTATCTACAAGGTAGAACAATTAATTTTGCAAACTTATCCTAGAAAAGTGCTACATACCCCGTATATGAAATACTAGGCATAAGTCTAACCAAAGGAAGTATAAGATCAATACAAAGAAAACTACAAAACATTGCTCTGAGATAATAAAGATTTTAAAAATGAAGCTATATACTTGGCTTATATATAGAAAGATTCAATATCATTAAGATGTCAATTATCTCCATATTAGTCTCTAATTTCAATACAATCCCAATCAAAATACCAGCAATCTTTTTTTAGTAGGAAGGGACAAGATATTCTAAGATTCCTATGAAAATGCATAGCACCTAGAAATTAAAACAACTTTAAAAAGGAGCAAAGTTAAAGGACTAACACTATGCTATTTCAATACTAATTATAAATCTACAATAATCAAGATCACTTGTGAATGAGCAACTGGTTTTGAACAAAGATGCAAAGGCAACTAGATGGATTAAAGGCATTTTTTTCAATACATAATGTTGTAAATCATTCTAGAAAAAGTGCTATATACCTCATTGCTAACTATCACTATGGTTGCCTTTGAAGTACTCACCTTGGGAAGCTATGACTGACTTCAGTACCTAGGCCACCCATCAAAGCAACTTTGAAACTTTTTTCTGGAATGGCCATCAGAGCTGTCACTGTTATTTGCTGAGATCTGACAATTAAGTTTGCGGACTTACCATGCCACTGTGTGCTTATTTTGACAGCACTCTATAGATAACTGCATTGGAACACCTGTCTTATTCATCTGATATGGCTCACAATGACTTTTTTAGCTGAAGATAAAGGAAATATTGAAAGGAAGACATTTGATGACATTCAGAACATCAAGGGTAATACAATGATGACTCTGATGTCCATTCCAGAAAAAGAGTTCCAAAATTGCTTTGATGGGTGGACTAGAAACTGGCATCAGTGCATAGCTTCCCAAAGGGAGTACTTCGAAAGTGACCAAAGTGATATTCAGCAAGAGGTCTGTAGTACCTTTTCTAGGATTAGTTTGTGAACTTAATTGTTGGACCTCATATTGCTGGAACAACTGGATATCTATATGCAAATAAACTCAATCAATACCTAGCACTATCTATAAAAATTAACTCAAAATGGATCAAGGACTTAAATGTAATAATCAGAAAGTATAACACATATAGAAGAAAACACAGGGGAAAACATTTAGAGGCTTCAGTTTTAGCTTGCACATAAAAGAATTAGGAAGTCCTCACTCTCTTCCAACAAAGAAAACTTAACAAACTGCATATCAAGGATATTTTTTGGACACATCAGAGAACTGAAATTGCAGGGCAAACTGCCACCCCAAAATTCCTAGAGAGAGAAACATCAAGAGAGTCATAACCAATATCTGCTTGATTGGAGCAGAAGACACTAAACTCATAAACTGGTAGGGATACTTACATGACAATTGTGATGAATTGTTGAAGACTGAGTGGAAACTACTTTGAGAGTAGCCTACCAGAGGCTGCAGTCTTAGGGGGAACTCCTAAATTGTTATGAACTTTACATCACATAATTCTCCCAGGCTCTCATGGTGAAGCTCTGAAAAACATCATTTCGTGGCTCCATCAATCCCCTCTAGCTGAAACATCACATCACCCCAAGACACTTTATCTCTTCACCTTGAGACTCCTTGACATGAATAGCTTCTCAGTCACTTTCTCTGCCAGAACAATCCCCTATAGTCACTCAAAAGAAGCCTTCAGACTGTTTTCAGACTTTAGACTGTTGCCCACCACAGCACTCCCTGGGCTACTAATCCCAAAGAATCCTCCTTTTAACAAGCATGAACAGCTCAAAAGTTAACTCACTATCCAGAAGTAGTTTGCATTCCATTTTATCTTAGAATGTTTAGTCTACTTTGGTAACTGTGGCACAAACACAGAAAACCTAAGCAATGGATCAATCACAAAGGACCACAGGCAATTTGGGTTCATTCTGTGGTTAACTGGGCAGACAGACAACATCAAGTTTAGATGGAGCCTTCTCGATTCTTTTATGCAACCAAATTTTACAGCAACCTTTGAAAAAGGGTAGAAAGAATTTCATGCTGAAAAAGACAAAGTATCTGCCACCAACCCTGACAATGGGACTTGCAATTACAATTCAATTAAGTTGTAGAACAATAAAGATTTTAATTTGGGTAATCCAAACTTGTGAACCAAGGTATATACCCTTAGAATACTCTTCTTAGGATAAATAAATGTTGTTCACTGGAGGTCTTCACATCATGGTCTTGGAAGATGCTTCAATCATCCAGAACTTTTATGTCATTAATGGGTGGTTGCCAAGAGCCTCCCAAAAGGGGAAGCCACCTGATGATGCCCCTGAAAAAAGTTATTTATGACCTGAGGCAAAGGTAGAGTTTCCAGATCTCTCTTTCTCTGTCTTCTGATAACTACACTCTTCCCCTTTGCTTCTGCTAAAAAATTAACTGTTTTGGTAATAGCATGGTTCTGTTTTTGAAGAATGTTGTGGAAAATGTTTATCGTTGTGAAAATATATCCTTTTGAGCTGAACTTGAATCATCTTATTTCAGTGGGTATTATATAAAGTCAGTAAAGTTTCTCAGAGTGTAGAAGAGAGCAGGATTTGTGTTTTTCTACATTATACTGGAACTTGAGGGCTTTTGTGGCTACTTAGGAAGTGTCCTGTCAGTGTTAAGAGAGGTGATATAGTCTGGATGTTTTTCCCTTCAAATCTCATGTTGAAATGTGATCACTGATGTTGGAAGTGGGGCCTGGTGGGAGGGGGCTGGGTAATGGGGTGAATTCCTCATAAATGGCTTGATGCCATTCTCATGGTAATAAGTGAGTTCTTGCTCAAGAGTCAGTTGTTTAAAAGAGCCTGGCGCCTCCTTCTCTTTCTTGCTTCCACTCTCACCATGTGACATGTCTGCTTTTCCTTCATCTTCCGCCATGAGTGTAAGTTGTCTGAGGCCTCTCCAGAAGCAGAAACCAGTACCAGGTTTCTTGTACAGTCTGCAAACCATGAGCCAAAATAAACCTCTTTTCTTTACAAACTGCCCAGCCTCAGGTTTTCTTTTATAGCAACACAAAATGGGAGCAATACATAAGGATATTACTTAATTTATCAAACAAGTCTATCATAGGCAGTCACTTCGCCCCAGGGTCCTTTATTTATTTATTTTTTTGCAAATGAAACTTCAGAGTTGTCTCCATGAACAAAGTGAGAGTTAGAGTTCACAAAATGCTTACATATTCTAGGAACATCAAATTCCCTGTTGGGAGGCTGTAATTTAAAGGGCTTTGGAAATTAAACAGTTGAGTATGGCTATAATCTAGGTGTCCTTATAAATCAGACATAATCATTTGATTTCAAGATGGTAGAAAGTGGACAGTCAATGTTGCTAAGCCATTAATATAGTCTGAAGGAGAGATAAAAGAGGTGAAACTTTGTAAGCTACAGAATGTAGTGTTGTATCTTGCCCTATTACCTATTTCCTATCCCGTCAATGCCTGCAGGTAAGAATTTACAACATTTTTGGGCAGCTGCTCAGTGATTATGATTATTTATTCATCCAGGCTATTGATCCTGATCTTATTTATATCCTGTGTCACGCAACTGGGTTATCATCTTTTCCCTTTTCTCCTTATGTCCAATTCCCTGGTTTGATTACCTACAAGCAAGCCAGGGTGCCCCAGGACTGTAGTCCGGCATGTTCTTAGAATTTCCCACCCTTGTCTCTATATTCTAGGTATTTGTTTTGATAGATCCTAGATGCTAGTCTACCTAGTCTGGTACCTCGTCTGGTACTATTCATCATAGGACCTCTCAGATCCCAGATCCCAAACCCTTGCCTAAACATCTTTTCTGTCACCTCCTCCTAGAATTTCCTATTCCTAAGAACTGTCCGGAACTTGACTTATAGTCAAGTCCCACAGTGAGGGCTCGCCTTGCCCTTTGGACTTGGAACTTCCTTTTCGCCCTCAACCAATCCTACCTGCGATGGAATGTGGAGACACCCTGACGTGGGAAGTTCCCAAAATGTAGAGATTCAGTAAGAGCCAGGAATTGAAAGTTATTTGGACAATTGAGAACTCAGAACACTCCATGGTGTCAGAAGGCAAAATAAAGGCAAGGGAGGAAATGAGGAATGCACTATATGATGAAATGCCAAGGAGGAGCTGAAAGCAGGACTGCTTCTACATGCAAGTCTCCTATTTGGTAAGTCCATAAATATTTTTTGAGCCCTGTTACACACAATGCAATGTGCTAGTCCTTTACATGGTTTTTCTTAGGTTTGGCATTTGTGACTCAGTTTCCCTAGAGACAAGCCAACCTCTAATTCTGAGGTAGAAACAGTTGAGTTATGTAAGAAACTGGTAAGAGACTAACTGGATAGGTGTGTAATCAAATATACTGACACATATCTTTTTGCCAGACGACTGGAAGTATGCTCTAAGGTTCTGTGCTCTGGCTTGGTAGTCAGAAGACTTGAGTTTTCAAATCCAGACTCAATAATTATTAGCTCTACAACTCTGAGAGTCAGGGTTTTTTTTTTCTTTTTCAGTTGAATGAGATAATAAAACAATCTGTCTTATAGTGTTCTTATGAGGACTGAACAATATAGTGCACTAAAGCACTTGGAAGTATCCCTGGCACATTGCTATGTGCCAGTAAATGTTGTCTTTCTTATTGATAGAAAATAAATCTGGTAACCAAATGCAAGAAAACCAAGCCTATGGAGAAGCTGTCATCAGTAGATAAAGTGGCATTATTGTAGAGGTATGAGGAAGTAAACACAATGATTAAGAGCCGGGATCTTAGACATCAGTTGTCACACTAGCTGTGTGACATTAACTATATTACCTAACCCCTCAGAGCATGATTTCCTATATCTGTAAGGTGAGATGTTTGCTTCTTGTGTGTTTAAAACAAAATATGTGAAATGCTTAAAGCAGTGTCTGGTGCTTAGTAAGTGCTCATTGAGAGGTAATCGAACCAGTCATTTAGGTGTGGAGAGCTAAGGACCTTTGCCTGAAGTGGTGATGATGGAGAAAAAAATCGCAACCTGACAAAGAAAGAAAGAGCCAAGGATGTGTGTGTAAGTAGGCGGGCAGTCTCATCTCTAGTTTACATTTAGATTTGTCCTGGTTCTCAGGGTTCCTTGGGGAATGTCACCTTTCGGCCCCAGAAGACTCCCAAAATCCCAAAGGCTGAGGTGATGACCCAAGATACAGCTGGTACCTGGGTCCCGGAGCAGGGCACAGGTCTATAATCCACATTTGAACATAGGGAAAGGCTTTGCTGGTGAGATAAGAATAATTTGTAATTAGCACATTCTCTGTTTAGTGGCATTATTTGCATACAAAGTGGCTTTTATAATTACTTGGGGAGCATTTGTTGACCTTTCTTCTTTAGTAAGCTAAACATTTTCCTGTTTGTACCATCATTTTCTTTACAAATTCTTTCTTTAGATCTGCTTGGAGAAGCAGCAAATCAGACTACAAAAGTCCTCAAATCTCTTTTCCAGGAACAGGCAAATAAATGAGTTTTGAAACTTTGTGTTTAAACTGATAGACCTCAAAGGGGAACCCATTTTCGAATCCTGCTGTAGACACCTGGAGTAGATTTTAAAAATAAACCTTCCCTACCCCCTTCCAAGGACAAAACAAAATAGATTATCTGAATAGTCTGATGGTTTGTCTTTTTATCAAATGCCTCAGATTATTAGTATAAGCAGTTGGGTTTGAGAGATAGCATTTTAGGTCACTCTCTTTGGAATTTCTGCCACTGAATCAATGACCAAATTGATCAACTGATACACTTACTGACTGGTAATAGGGATAGGCCATGGCACTGACATAAAATTCACCAGATTCACCTCTCCTGATACCCAGACCAATGTCTTTCCAATGCCTCCAGCTCAATAAGAACCAGACACCTTCCTACCAATGCCATGAAGCAAAGGAACGTTATCCTGCCAGCTTAGCTTAGTTTATAGAAAGCATCCACTGAGAGTCAGGTACTTTTACATAACCTAAGGGAAATTATTTAATTCATCAACCCAAAACGAAGGTGCTATTACTATTAAGGCTTTACAGATGAGAAAACCAATACTCAGGGTGGGAAATAATTTGCTCAGGGTTCCTAGCTAAGAATGCAAGGCTGGGTTTACAAAACAGGTCCACTTTCTGCTAACCATGTGACCTTTTTTAGAAGGGAAGGGGATCACACATATCTTGCTCTAGGAAGGGCATTTTTGCTCTCATTGACATGTTACAGAGAACCAGAACATGTCAGCGTTGATGGGCAGACTTAGGAGGGCAGCCCCCTCACTGTCCCAGCTGACAGGCAGCTCCACACCATCTGAGTTTTTCTTATCTTGGCTTACCTCTCTCCAAGCCATCTGTAGTAGACCCTGATCCCAATCTTCTCCCCCAATAGACTAAGCACCTTACTGACAGCGGCAGTGACTTGTTGAGGTCACATCTATCTCAGTCTCCCTCTGCTCATCCACCCCGATACCAGATTCACAGTCTCACTCACACTTTGCATGCAGTAAAGTTGTGTTTTGTGAGAGGATAAATAAAATGCTGGTATATGAATTCAAGAGTCTCAGATATGTCTGAATCAGAGAGACATGATTCAACAAAAAGTGTTTTCTGACCTGTTAACCTTTCTGGGAACCCCAGAAGAGAAAGAATGCCCAAGTTTGAAACTGTACAAATGTATACATCCACATAGCAATTTCTTTAAAATATCTTGAATAATGGAACAATTTCTAAGTCATAGCCAAAGGAAATTATACATTTTAATTATACACAATTAATTACTCAATTAATTGACATTCTGGTCCTCAAGTCCCAGTCTGGCTATTTCTTGGGGACTTCAGCCAGGGTTCTTATTTTTCTCCATTAACTAAGTCCCTTAGAGTACAATTCCAGAGCTTTCTCTAAACATGTCCAACCCTCCCTCTCCACACTGAGGCTCCATGAGTTTGTCTTCACCGTTGGCATGAGATCTGGGAGCTTCAAACATACACACAGTATTCACTCACCCATTGGATAATATATGTAATGATTGGGAGGAGCAGGTAGAAAAAATATGAAAAACCATGAGTAGATCTGGAAATCATATCTTGCCCATGCATAAATTAGGGTTGTTTATTCTGGACAAAAGGAGACAGGAGACTTAGGACAGCTGCCTTGGTGTATCTGATGAACTGTTATGAGGAAGAAGGAATACCCTCCAAAGAGACATCACAATCTTTGCATGTAAATAAAACTTGTCTATTGAGGAACCCCATCTCATAGGAATAGCCATATGCTGCATATGCTGTGGCTTTGTACTATTCTTGTCTCCGTTTTTAGCTGTGTTTCTTTGAACTCCTCTCCCTTGCAGAGCAGCAGTGAACATCTCGTCCTAATTCTAAAACAGTAAAATTTCTGATGCAAAGATGGGAAATACAGACACTGGGGTTCCTTAAAGGGAGTGGGAGCAAGAATTGAAAAACTACCCATTGTGTACTAAGCTCGTCTCCTGGGTGATAAGGCTTGCCATTGTGCAATATACTCATGTAGCAAAACTGCACAGGTACTCCTTGGATCTAAAAATCATTAAAATAAAATAAATTAGTGAAATTTACTCTAGTATAGTTTTGTTTCATTTATTTTTCTTTCTTTTTTTTTTCAGTTTACCTGAAGATATGATAGCAGGTATATATTCAAAATGTTTTTTATAGTTTCATTGAAATTGATATACTGTAAACTGCCTATACATAAATAATACAATTTGACATATATTGATGCAAAAATACAAAAATGTCACTACAATCAAGGCACTAAATGTACCCAACAACCCTAAAGGTTTTCTGTTGCTCCCTTGCAATCACTTTCTTCTGTGATCATTTCTCTTCTCACCCCATTCTCACACAATCAATGATCTGCTTCTTGTCGTACATTGATTTGCATTTCCTATTTTATGTAAATGGGGTTGTACAGCATGGACTCTTTTTTATCCAGTTCCTTTCACTCAACACAATTATTTTGAGATTTATCCACACTCCAGTGTATATCCAATGCTCATTTCTTTTTATTGTTGTGTAGTATTTCATCGTATGGCTATACCACAATTTGCTTATCTGGTTTCCTGTTGATAGGTATGTGAGTTGTTTTTGGCTCCTGATTATTACAAGTAAAGCTGCTATGAGCATCCATCTGTAAATCTTTGTGTAAATATATGTTTTTATTTTTCCTGAGTAAATACCTAGGGTTAGAATGGCTGGATCATATAGTAGGTGTTATTTAGCTTTTTAAGAAGTACTAAATAGTTTTCAAAAGTTCTTGTATGGTTTCACATCCCCACAGGTATGTACAGGAGTCCTGGTTCCTCCACATCCTTGCCATTACTTGGGTCTTCCAAATGTTAGACATTCTAATAGGTGCTTGATGGCATTTCACTTTGGTTTTTATCATCTTTTCCCCAATGAGCATCTTTATATGCACTTATTTAACATTTGTATCTTCTTTGGTAAAGGGTCTGTTGAAATATTTTTATTATATTTGTGTTGAGTTGCTGTTTTATTATTACATCTTAAGAGTATCTTAAATAGTCTGGATACAAATTCTTTATCAGACATATATTTGCCAGTATTTTCTTTCTGTCTGTAACTTGTCTTTTCATTCTCTTAACAACATCTTTTGAAAAGCTGCATCTTTAATTATGATGAAGCCCAATTTATCATGTATTCTTTTATACATGTGCTTTTGGTGTCATGTAAAAGAAATCCTTGCCTAACCCGGGGACATAAAATTGTTCTTCGGTTTTCTTCTAGAAATTTTATTGTTTTGGTTAATGTTCCCTTTTGAGTAAATATTTGCATATAAGGTGACTATATATCTGAGTTCACTCTCATTTGCATGGTATATCCAATTATTCCAACACTTTTTGTAGAAAAGATCCTGTTTTTACACGAAATTTTGTACTTTTATAAAAGATACATTGGCCATATATGTAGCAATCTATTTCTAGACTCTCTATTCTGTTCATCAATATATATGAACAGACTCTCCATTCTGTTCATCAATATATATGAACAGAATATATATATTTGTGTATCTGTCTTCCTGTAGCACACTGTTTTAATTACTGTAGCTTTATACTTTGCCTTGAAATCAGGTAGCATTAGCCATCCACCTTTGCCCTTCTTTTTTATAGTTATTTTAGTTCTTTTAGGAATTTTAGAATAAAGTTTGCCAATTTCTACAAAAATGTTTGCTGGGATTCTGATTCAAATTTTATTCACTCTAGAGAGTAATCTGGGGGAGTAATGACATCTTGGCAATATTGAGTCTCTTATTCCATGACTACAGTGTCTACATTCCATTTATTTAGACCTGCTTCTGTTTCTCTCAGTAATATTTCATCATTTTCAATATATAGATCTTGCACATATTTCATCAAATTTTTCCTAAATATTTCATATTTTATGCTATCATAAGTAATGCTTTTAGAATTTCAGTTTCTAAGTAGCAATTGTCATTTACTAAAATATAAAAATATAGCTGATTTCTGTATACTGATTTTGCCTCCTTCAACCATGATCAACTCCCTTAGAGTAGATTGTTTTATAGATTCCATCAGATTTTCTCCATAAATGATCACATCATCAGTGAATAAAGATAGTTTCCATTTTTTTTCTTTTTAATCTGATGCCTTTATTTCATTTTCTTGCTAGAGGACACTGACTAGAACCTTCAGGACAATGCTGAATGAAAGTGATGAGAGAGAACAACTCTGCCTTGTTCCTGGTCTTAGGGGAGACACATTTAGCCTTTTGTCAATAAGTGTAAGGTTGGCTGTGGATATGTTGCAGGTTCCCTTCATCTGGTTGAAGACGTCCCCCTGTTCCTAATTAGTGAGCATTATCAAGATTGTATGTTGGATTTTGTCAAATTCTTTTTCAGAGAGGACTGAAATGATTATGTGAGTTATTTTTATTTTTTTAGGTTTTAGTTTTCCTAATATGGTAAATTGCATTTGTTTTCAGAGTTCAATTTACCTTACATTCTAAGAGCAAACCCCACTTAATCATGAAGTACTGTATTGTGAGATATTTAGTTTGCTAAATTTATGTTATAGTTTTTGCTTCTCTGTTTATGAAGGATATTGGTGTGTAGTTTTCTTTTCTTGTAATGTCTTCCTGTGCTTATGTCTTGCAGGCATTCCAAATCTTTATGAATAATACTCTTGGAGATCTCCCTTACTTGACTTCAGGCCTGAATGGTCAGAGCAAGGAGAAGCATCCTTCACTAACACTACTCTTCTATAAAGGGAAATGTCTCAGTTTTTCTTACAAAACTTTCCTTTTTGAGACTAGTAACTCTAGCCTTTTCTTAGTAAGATCTGGGGAGAGGGAGAAGAGATGGTAACTTAATGAGGGAAGAACCACCAGTGGCCTCTCAGAAGGCCCTGAAGTGAGTATCTGGCCACAGTGATTCACAGTGAACTGGCCTTAGCAGCAATCCAGGACAACAGGAAAAGCTTCAAAAATCATATGGGTACAGAAGTCACAGAAAAAGAGGATCTTAAGTATATATCTTAAGTATAAAAGATCCTCTTATATGCTAAGTATGCTAAAGAACTTCTTATTTGTTGGAAGGTCACTAAAAAGATTGAAGCAGATATTGAAGTTATGGGAATAAGAAATTCTTATCTGGTATGTGGGAAAGGTAATTTCTATATCACAGTCATAAATTCAGTATAGCTGGTCAAATTCAACATATCTTTAAATGAGTTAGAATAGAATAGCATGGGATAGGATACAATCAGATGGGATGAATGAGGTGAGATGGGAGGGGATGGGATGGGATAAAGTAGGGCAGGGTAAAGTAGGTTAGGATAGGACAGGGCAGGGTAGGATAGGATGGAATGTGGTACCATAGAATACAATAGAATTGGGATGGGATGAGAAGGAGTAAAATGAGATAGGATAAGATGGGATGGGATGGACTGGCAAGGAATGAGATGGGCTAGATTAGGCTAGGATAGGATAGGATGAGATGGGGTACAATAGAATGGTATATAATTGAGATGGGGTGAGATGGGATGGGATAAGGTAGGATAAAATGGGATAGAATAAAATAAGAAGGAATTGGATGGGATGGAATACGATGGGATGGAATGAATGAGTGTGATGGGATGGGAGGGATGGGATGGGATGGGATGGGAATGGGACAAATGGGATGGGATGGTCTGATACAAGATGAGACAGGATGAGATGGGATGATGGGATGGTATGAATGATATGAATGGGATGGGACAGGACACAGGACAGAAAATGCATCCCATTTTGTAGCTAGTTTCCTGAGACACTTTTTCATTCTCATTCTCGTTCGCTCTCATTCAATCACATGTACTAGGCCACAAAGGAAAACATGTTTCTTATTTTGGATCACAACCGAAGAATGTGGAAGCTACTGAACTAAATTAAAGGACTTTCACTCTATGGAGCTGTGATTCTTGGAAGTGGCAGAAGAAATTGTACAGTAAGGTATGGCTTACAGCTGCTGTTGATGTTCTTCCTCTTCATAAAAATCTACATCAAGTCTACCAACCTTAAGACAAAGTCAATAAATATTTCTTAAAACAGAGGGCTGCCTTTGCATAACAATGGAAAAGCATAGACCATCAGAGGGTGCTCTGGACCCCAGTTCACCCACCAACTCTGACCGAAAAAGGCCAAAACTAGGAGATTGAAGCTGGTGTCTTCCCTCAATGGCAATCAATCAACTTAGTTAATTCTCCAGTGCCTTATCAGTTTTCAACAAACTTCTCAAACTGTGTTTTGTGCCTGAAATAAGCAGTTGTTCTCAAGGGGCTCTTCCATTGACTAAGCAAACAGAACTAATATCCCTAAAATAACTCACAGACAAAAACAACATATAAATAAAAGCTAAGCCTCAGATAGCACAAAATAAGTACAAAAGGGGCTCAGAGGTAACAGAAGGGATGAGCAAAGGGAAAGATTCTCTGAGACAGACATGGACTGATTCTGTACTGATTATGAAGGATGAGTTGGCTTCAGAATTCCAGAGGAAAAATAGGGACACTTCAGAGTCAAAAGACATTAGACAAGGATTTATATGTGCCTCACACACTTCACCCTCCATTAGGCACTGCACACACTCCCGAAAAAGTAGCTGGTTATACGTCCCAACCAAATTTCTAATTTGGGAGTTAGTCCAGGGCACAAAGAGAGAGTTTTCATTGCAACTAAATGCATGAGACATTTATGTCTCATTTATGAGACGTATTCATAAATGCATGATCACATTGTATTGGTCACCTCTCTCATTCATCTATTCTATCTCAAAAACCTGTGGTATGTAACATTCACATTTAAGGAACTGCATCATAAACAAAGACCTACTGACCTTCAGATTCTGCCCAATTACTGAGAAAAAGTGTGATCTAGAAAGAGAAGTAAGAGCCTATTGAGATAAGCCAATAAAAATCAAGCTAACAGGCTCTCTAAGCAAGGAAAAAGTCCAGGGTCAGAAAGAGGTCAATGTAAAGATCAGTGTAGTGAGGGAAGGCGTTCTGGAAGAAGTTGATGTTTGTGTTTGTGACAGTCTTATAGGCTCTATCCAGCCAACCCTTCTCAGCAGTGACTCAGCAAATCGATTTCAGAGGCAGCCTCTGGGCACTTATCCTGCTGATGGGTTTATAATGAAAATGCTGACGCACTCCTAAGTTGAACCGGGACTGTTGAGCGGCACTACAGAATCGAGGGCGTCATTTCCCCCTGAACAATGCATCTCATTCATTGCTTGAAGTGTGACCATTCATGTTGAAAATGAAATTCCACAGAGTGATCTGCTTGGGGAAATTATTCAGAGCTACTCACTTAAAGATCTTGCTATCTTTTGTGATTGTCAATTAAGGCTCACAAGAACCTCTCCAGGGTAAATTGGTGCCAATCTAAGCACTGAGAGTAGAAGAAAAATGATGAAAACCCAAAGCTTGTAGGAACTTTCAAAAGTCATCTCTAAGGAGTCCAGAGAGCAGCTAACAATGATTATAACAAGAAGACCTAGAATATTGGTGTAATAGAAAGAACTGAGAAGTTCAAATTAGGAAATCTTGATTCTAGTCCTGGTTCTGCCTATAGCTACCTGAGCAATTTGGGGTAATTCCAAGATATATACATTATTAGACATAGAAGGTATAACCTAGTACAACTAATTTTTGTAAAAATAAGACGTACAAAATAAAATCTAATAACACATGGATTTCCATCAATAAGCATGAATATTTTGCTTTATTTGTGTTCTTTTTCTTAATATACAAATAACTAATTTATTATACATCATGATCATAAATAATTAATAAATAATAATGATCATAATATCCCAAGGATAAAGTTGAAGTCTTCTTGAGCCCCTCACCAGATAAGCAACCAGTACCATGAATTTCATGAGTTTGATCCTTTTAGTCTATTTAAAATATTCTATAGAGTTGATCACATATATGGTATGTGTGCATTATGATTATTATATACAAAGTCTTAGTCCATAACTTGTTCCCCTATATTCATTTTAATTTATTTCTACCACTTTATTTTGTTTTCTCTGTATATTATCAATCTTTACTTTTCTTTTTTCTTCATGAATAGTCTTTATTGATACAGTAAATTTGTCTTGCTTTTGTTCTTTTCCCCCTTATATTGGCTTAAAAGTTATGCATTTTATTTCTATTCTTTTAGTAGCTGCCCTCAAAATTTTAGTGTATTGGTACCATTACTAATTTTTTAAGAAAGTGCACCAGCCAGGCATGGTAGCTCAGCCTGTAATCCCAGTTCGTTGGGAGGCCAAGGTAAGAGGATTGCTTGAGCTTGGAGGGGTGAGACCAGTCTGGGCGACTTGGTGAGACCTCATGTTTACAATAAATCACAAAAATTAGCCGGGTGTGCTGACTTGTGTCTGTAGTTCCAGCTACTGGGAAGGCTGAGATAGGCGGAAGGATCACTTAAGCCCATCAAGTCAAGGCTATGGTGGCCGTGAGCATGCCACCACACTCCAGCCTGGACAACAGAGTGAGACTCTAACTCAAAAAGAAAATAAAGAAAGAAAGTGTACTGAGAAGACCTTAGTACATCTCTTCCCATTAGATCTCTTCACTCCTAATTTGCAGGCTATTGATATCTAGAATTTAAATTCCAATAAGTTTTAAGATAAAAAGAAGAATATTTTCTTGATTATATATAGTAAACACTTATGAGTGTTCTTATCATCACAATGTTCAGTTTCTTTGTTCACCAGCTTTCTCGAATCTCACTCCTTAGCTCTGAATTTATTTTTATTTCTGATGAATTATATCCTTTAATAGCTTTTGCAGTGAGGATCTGATAGTATTAAACTTAGTCCTTAAATATCTGAAGATGTCTTCATTTTACACTTAGTCTTGAAGGCATAAAATTCTACACTTACAATTATTTCCTCATGACATTTTCAACAAATTCTTTTATTAATGAAAAATGAGCTGTCAACTAGATTGGTGGGTTTATGGTTTTCTCTCCATTGCAATGTCCATATGTGGGTTTATTTTTACTTTTCCTGTTGTGTCTCCAATGGGATTTTCTAATCTGAAGACTCCTTAATTCTAGAAAACTTTAAATAGCACCTAACTTTTTTACTCCTCCTTTTTAGTCTTTGCATTTTTTCCTTTTGAAATTCTTATTTTGAAAAACATGTTGATGCCTCTCAATCTCCATGTCTGTTAATTTTTTCTTTCTTTCTTCTTTTTTTAAATCACTTTGTCTCTCTGTCTCCTCATTCTAGGAAATTTGCTTAGTTCTATCTTTCAATTTGCAATTTCTTTGGTTATGTCAGCCTAGTAGTTAACTCATTATTTAGCTGCCCCTTTTATTCCTTATTTCTTTGAGGAATTCCAAGATTTTGATTTTTAGACTTCTTTTCAGATTTTCCCACCTTTTTTTTTTAAGAATTCTTTCTTTCTTTGGTTTCACTCATCTCAGATGGATTTTTTTTCTGTGTCCCCTCCCTGGAAGGCCATTGTATGATTGCCTTAGTCCATGCCTCTTTGTTGTCTAGTTCCACAGGAGGCCTCATGTCAGCAGCCAAACTGAGGTCTTCCTTTCACAGAAAGGTGGCAGTACCATTCTCAATGCCCATATGTACGATAACCTGGAAACCAGACTCGTGAGAATCTTGACCTTGGAAATAGACTTTGGAAAGGAACTGTTACCACAAGCCACTCTGGGCAGCCAAGAGGGGATGTTCCAATCTCTATGAAGAACACTCTGAGCCCAATCAGAAGCCCACGTATACCCATTAAAGGACCCCAGCTGGACAATCCATGCATAGCCAGTCTTATCTCCCTGGGACTTTAGCTTCTGCTACACTGGTAGATTTTCTTTCTCTATGGATCTTTGAATTTTTTTCTAAATATTTAGCGCAGTTCTTTCTTTAATTTAATATCTAAATAAATGTATCATATCCTATTTGTTTGGAGTTGGGGGAAGGTCATATAGAACTTTCCTCTACTATGGGAGTATACTTCATTTTTTAGGCAGGGAATCCCAATATCAGCCTACTGTTGCTAGTATGTAGATTATGAAGCACTTCTCTGCCTTAAATCTATTCTACATGTGTCTCTTTTTTTCCCCAAGATTGTGATGTTCAAAATGGAGAGAGTAATTCCTGCCTTACCTTTTACAACACATGAGGGCAACAATTTGACACTGCAAACAAATGTAAAACTGTTTTAAAAAAAACTTTAGTCTTTTATGAGCATTATCATCTTAAAGTTTTGCTGTGATTATAAGTAATGTCAATATTCATTTCCATTGTTAAGAAATTACTTCTGAGTTTTCCATTATAGAATTTGCTTTTATTCATATACCATGTCTACACTCAAAGTCATTTTTTGTATGAAATAAAAGGAGAACTCTTGGGTGAAAGATAACATACTAGGGAAAATTCACAGAAACTAAGGAACAATTTTTTTTTTTCACACATTCAGCAGATATTCATTGAATGCCATTGTGTCCATGCACTTAGGTTTTGCCTGAGTGTACTATATAAATTTCTTCCTTAAAAAAAGGAAACTTTTGAAGAACAGTTTTCAATTTATACAAATATTGCAAAGATCGAGTTCCCAAGTATCATTTGCGTTTATTATTAACAACTTCCCTCAGAATGGTGTATTTGTGGCAATGAATAAACCAATATTGATACACTGTTATACTTTCATTCAGATTAACCTTCTCTAGCCTATGATCTCAGCCAGGGTAGCATGTTTCATTAAATCATTCTGTCTCTTAAGTCTTCTCTTGCCTATGACAATTTCTCAGATTGTCTATTTTCTGATGGCCTTGAAGGTTTTGAGAACTACAAGTCAGGTTTTTGTAAATTTAATGTTTTAATTATGATTGAGCAATTAATCATAATTGGTGATCAATTTTTTTTGAGGAAGACCATTAAAGGAAAGTGCCTTTCTCATCACCTTATATCAAGGGTACATCAGGGGTATAAAAATTGATATTATTTTAAGTGTCTGAGGTAGTGTTTGTCATTTTTCTCCGCTGGAAAGCTCTCCCTTTCCCCCACCATGCTGCGGACAATTTGGAAGGAAGCCACTGTGAGCGCTTGCACTTAACAAGTTGGGCATTGGGTTCTACCTTCTTGAAGGCTAAATATCTACACACATTATTTGAAGTTGTCTTAAATAGATTTGTCTAATCTCCCCATTTATTTACTTAATAATTTACTTATATTAGTATGGATATTTATTTTACTCGATTCCTTTATTTGTTATGTTGTTCGGATTGTTTCAATTTGGCCACAAGAGGCTCTTGCTTTTGTGTTTCTTTGACACACCCACCGTGTGTGTGTGTGTGTGTGTGTGTGTGTGTGTGTGTGTGTGTGTGTGTCTGTGTGTGTGTTTTGAATACTTCTTGCTGGGCAACCTCTTTCAGGTCCCCTCCTGCTGTGGGAGCTATTCTATCTTCTTAATAAATCCTACTTTCTAATAAATAAATAAATAAATAATAAATTCTTCTTGCTTTTTGGCACCGTAAGAATCTCTAGGCTCACCTTGTATATTCCTGCCCCAGCCCTAGAATCAGTTATTTCTCTAAGGAATTCTTGCTTCTCTTAGTAAGTAGATTGTCACCTAAAAGGAAATGTGTCATTAAATCTATCATGACTAGACACTATTTTCTTTATTCATTCTTACTTATAATATATGTGGTATTTTTTCTCCTTTCAGTTTGACAGGAATGCTGAGAATAGGAGGAATAGACATATAAATCCATTAGAACGTTCCAATTTGGGCCCGGCAGAATAGCTCCCACAAAGAAGGGTGGAGAAAAGAAGGACTGCTCTGCCATCAATGAGGTGATGACCCAAGAATATACCAGCAACATTCACAAACCTATCCATGGAATGAGCTTCAAGAAGCGTGCCCCTAGGGCACTCAAAGAGACCCAGAAATTTTCCATAAAGGAAATGGGACTCCAGATGTGTGCATTTATACCAGGCTCAACAAAGCTGTCTGAGCCAAGAGAATAAGGAATGTCCCACACCGTATCTGTGTCAGCTATCCAGGAAGCATATGAGGATGAAGAGTCACCAAACAAGCCTTATACCTCTGTTACCTGTGTACCTGATACCACTTTCAAAAATCTACTGACAGCCAGTGTAGATGAAAACCAATGACTGATCGTTGAATACAGTTATAACATTGCAAAAATATTTTTAAAAGAATGAAGTCATTAGATTTCTTTGAAAGGAGAAACTTTTAAAAAATAGTAACTCCTAGAGAAAATTAAGAAATTCAACCAAGATAACAGAGAATGTCACCCTTCATTGCCAATTGAGGCAACATATCTCTTCTATGCATGGGTCTAAATATTGAATTATCAAATGGGAATTTCTTAAATGCAGCTTGAAGTTATACTAAATTTTAAGAAATAAAATCCCTTTTCTTGGTCATTGCCTTGCTAAGCCATGGTGTGGCCATGTTTTCTTGAGCTTTGGTCCCCTCTCCTCCCTTGGGAGGTGAAGCTTCTCTTCCTTTCTCTCTAATTTACTTTCTAAGTAAGCTATATTTTCCAACCTAAAAATAAATAAATCAATAATAAAATTCCTTTTCTTTAATCTGAACCAACAGCAATACTTCAGCAGCTCTTGATAAACTATCATTGCTGGTTTAAACAAAGACACTTCAGTGTTTATTGTTACAATGAATCTGCTTTGAGTATGAGGACTCCAAAGCCTGGTTTTATTTGTAAGGTTCCCTCAACAGCATGGTTGCTATAGATATAGCAAAAGCCCAAAGGACAGCATGTTGAGCCCTTGGAAAAACAGTTTCATTTCCAAAGGCAAGAAGTAGATATTGAGGCTTAAAGGGAGTTGATCCTTAGGATAAAGTCATAGCTAATGTAAGGTTTCAGAATAAAATCTAAGATTTCAGGGAAATCTAGGGACCAATTATGTGATGTTCAAAGGCAACAGTGAACACAAGTCCGCCTTAGTTTTTGCCCTGTGCTTAAGGCAGATATATGCAAGTCATTCTTCTCAATGTTATACAATATACCATTAAGGAATAAAACATTTCTGTTTCCTTTTGGGCTATGCATCTTGAAGAGGAGGACAATGAAATGAGAATGATAAAGTCTGAGTTTCTAGGGTTCTAGTTTTCATTGCTTCAGATTGGAAATAACCACTGTGGTGTAACTTGACTGAAGTTCAAAGAGAAAGGGACCCGATCCTACGGAAGGGCTTCTCTCTTCCTTTTCTTTGAACCTGCCTTTCCAACCTGAGTTTCATACTTAAGTATGCTCATGTACCAACATTCTTCAAGACAGCCAGTTTGTTTCTGAAATGGAGTTTTCCACCCTGGGAAGGCCAGGTGTACAAGCCCTCCTTATCTTCCATCAGCTCAAAGATAAAAATGTCTTACGAATATAAGATTTGTAAAAATTTAACCTCTCAGTAATGTGCAAGAAAAAAAAGAAGGAAACCATGTGGCAGAGGGGAGGCCAAGCAGAACCAGAGTGGCCACAGGAAGAGAGATCTTCCAGTGGTTCTGGCCAGGAACCCTGAGATGGGTTGTCTGGATACTTAATGAGAAGTAAACTGTCCAATGGGAAGGCACCCCAGTCCTCACATATAACTTGCCTACTGAAGGGAAACGAGATGCTAATGAGAGTCCTACAAGGGCTGGGTACTTCAAAAGTCAATCTCCTAGAATGACAGACCCACTTGAGTGCTGAGGTACTGAAAAGGAGCGAGGAAGAACTGAGTGAGCAGGAGCACAGACACCAGGACACCCGTGCATCTTCCAAGTCAGCTGCCTTCTTTGCCTTGACCAGTTGAGAAGGACTCCCAGTTCTTAATCAGTGTGGTCTCCTTTATAACACTGACTATTCTTCTCAAAGCCATTGTCTCAAGGCTCAAGCGGAACTGCAGGGTAAGGTGTAATTCTCTCTATAACCTTGAAACCCTTCTCACTAACATTTGAAAATTCTGCTTTTCTACAAGTTCATGGGAGAAATTATTGACTTCTAAGTTTCTTTTTATTTTCCTTCCCACTCACCAAAATAAAAATACAACACTGTGTGTGTATATATACTGTGTGTATATATACTGTGTGTGTGTATATATATATATATATATATACACATATGTGTGTGTATATATGCATATATATATATACATATACTGTGTGTGCATATATATAATCATCTTCTATGATTAAGTAGCTGAGGTACTTGTTAGCTAATAATATGGATAACGTGCAAGCCTTTTGAATATGAGACTCTACTTTTGGTGGCATGGAGTAATATGAGCATCTTTCAATTAGTTTATTTTCACCCCCCATTCTCCAGTCCAACACCAATTTAGACTATAGTGTAAAAAGATCATCATAAAATGTAGCCTTGTACAAAGAGATGATCTAATTATTCAGCCTTGCTGTATCAGCCTAATAAATTATGCAGTTTTGCCTGCAGTATTTCACCTGAGAGAATGAGTGTGTCAAACACTATAGTGTATGAATTCTCCAGCCAGCCTGTGTAGTTGCCAGAGCAGTGACTGTTTAGTTCCACGATCTGAGACTTAGTTTCACAGAGCTTGACGAGTGAGTGTTAATAATTCATATTTTTTTCAGTAGGGGTTGAGAATATGCATTATCCTGAAAGGGCTTGTATGCACATAGAATATACTTATGTGATGAATGTTATATATTTCATAATGTTCATTCAAACATAGGGCAGGCTGTCCCCTGATTATTTACACATTATTCCAAAGTGGTCATGAAAAATCTAAAGGGAATCCCACAAAAATTCAAATGAGTTTATTTGGCACAGATGAATATTAACCTCTCAAGGCTACTGTCATTAGAACAGGAGGACATATTTATAGCTCTATCTGTAGTCATGGGAAGAAGTTCCAATATCTATTTTAACTATCCGAGCATACTGAATGGATGGCAATGGCAATCTTCTGGCCTACCTAATTGCGTGTGTGTTTCCTGTTGACAGTGGAAACTTCTCACTAAGCTTATGGTGAGTTGGGGATTGGTGACCTCTGATAACATTGCTCTGTGGTGTGCTTAGATTCCACATAAGTGTGGATTTAAAGGCAATGATGGTAAACAAGTATTCTTATTTTTCCTTAAAAACAGCACTTTCAAAAGAGCTCTAGATATTGTACATGCATTCTGGTTAAAGAGCCAAGTACTCATTGGTATTAACTATAAAAAGAGATAGTTAACAATTTACTGAATTATATGCAGATTGACTGGCTGATGTCAAGGTAAAATCTATTGGGCATATGAGTCATGACACCATATCAGTGAGCCAAATTCAGCCAATGCATTTTCGTGAGTTAAAAGCAGCTGCCAAGTTTTAAACCAATGCTTGAGGGGGAAAACAAACAAACAAACACCTTTCCCAAGGAAGGTACCTACCCACTCATTTACCAGAAACCTTCCCCTGCCTTATGTCTTTGCTAATTTTGCATGGAGAGAGGAAAGCCATGAAGCAAGGAGGAATTGTGGGGGAGGAAGTTGGCTGGGTGAGGAGATACCTGCCTTGGGTACCAACTCCCTCTGCCTTGCTCAGAAGACCTGGTAAGAGATGTAGATATTAAGGGGTAATTATGGCCCTGGCTATGGTATGGGACCTGGTGAGAACTGGGAGATTCCACTTGGCACTGGGCATGGGGCTCACTCTGTGATAAGATCTTTTTCTCCATCCAATACCACCCCAGTGTCCAAGCAGTGGTGTGGCTTGGACCTTCCTCTAGCAGTATCTGCTACCCTGCAGCAAGAGAGTCAAAGGTCAGATCACTATTCAATCACCAATAGATGCCGGATGATATTCTCAAATCAGCAGGACAAAGGTGATTCAGGTATGATTTTACACAAGCACAGGTTGACTGAACTTTGAGTCAGTGAATGAGAAGGACAGGCTAGATCGTTCTTTTATCAATTACCTGATGGAGGATCTTTAATGACTTCATGCTGTAAGTAGCAAAACATTTTATTAACATCAACTCTAAATTATCTGGGGATGGAAGGAGAAGAAAGAGCTAGACATAAGCATTTGTTGAACAGAGCAGATAATGAGGACCGTTGGGGGTTAAACACAGAAATAGCGTAAAGGTCATTGCTGCTGTGGTGTTTATGAGCTCTTGATGGAAAAATAGATTGAGTAGGTGCAATTCAAAGACATACCACTCAAGACTCCACAGCTTGCACTGAAGCTCCTATCCTATCACTAGACCAATCTGGCAGGCTTAGAAATCTTAAGTCTTTCTCATATTAAAAATGCGAAGATCCTGTAGATCTTTCAAGGAAAAAAAATGCCTTATAGAGTGGGTCCCTGACTGGAGCCATGCTGGAATCTATTCATCCTTTTGCTCAGCAAATATAGAGTGAGCACTTAACATATGTCAACCCCTATAATCACAACAAAGGAATCTGTTCCTGTCCCCTCCCTTCCAGGGCAAGAGGACAGGAGCATGAGAAAAGAAGGGGGGATTTCAAAGAAAGAGGAGGGATAGAAGAAGAATAATGGCTCAGACCACTGGCTCCAGTTGGGAGCCCTGCATGAAGCAGAAGTCTCTCCACTGGAGTGTGAGTTAGAAAGATGATTTGAAGAGACTGATGGGGACAGACAGACCTTGAAAGGCGAGGAGCGAAATCAGTATGCTGTTTCATCTGCATATGTGAGATAGTGGTCATTCAAAACAGAGTTGTTCTTTATACTTATTTAAAAGATAATTGATCCAGTAGACCAACTGGGGATGGAATCAAGTTCCGATGCTTTATTCCAAAGTATTTCATGGAGTAGTGACTCCTGCAGCTCAGTCACTAGAGCATTCACCTCTCTTTCTTTCCTTCCTTTTTTCTTTCTTTCTTTCTTTCTTTCTTTCTTTCTTTCTTTCTTTCTTTCCTTCCTTCTTCTTTCTTGAGTCAAAGTCTTATTCTGTCACACAGACTGGAGTGCAGTGACATGCTCACAACCACCGCAGCTTCCACCTGCTGGGCTCAGGCGATCCTTCTACCTCAGCCTTCCAAGTAGCTGGGACTGCAAGCACAATCTACCATGCCCAGCTAATTTTTGTATTTATTGTAGAGAGGAGATCTTGACAAGTTGCCCAGGCTGATCTCAAAACCCTGGGCTCAGATGATCCTCTTGCCTCCACCTCCCAAAGTGCTGGGATTGCAGGCGTGAGGTACCACATCCAGCCTAAAGCACACACTTTCCTAAGAGATTACTGGGGCAATGGCAAGGCTGCAATCCTGGAAATCTGGAAGGCCAGGTTCCAGGCCCACCTCTCCCACTTCTTTTGGTCTCTTCTTTATTTGGAAAATTAAAGTAGTCAGTAAAAGAATCGCTAACAGTGACCCTTCAGGAAAATCAGTACATGCATACATACATACATACAGACAGACAGACAGACAATTATGTGGTTTAACCAGGAGTCTTGCCTTTAATCCACAAAGGTTAGCCTTAATGTGCAATAAGGTTGCAAATAATTTTATATTTCATTCCAGTTGAAAATTCTGATTATATTTTTTAAGTCCTTCTTATTTATAATTAGGCATCTATGACAATCCTCTTATTATTTCCTAGGGAATATTATGCTTCCTGACCTTGAATGTTTTAAGGGAAAGGTGAAATATTACATTTTAAAGGCATAAACAATCTCTGCAGTTGAGTGCCTTAAACAGCTGGTCTGCAGGTGCTGATTTGGGGAGTCCCGTGACTCAGGCCTCCAGATGGAAGCTTGCACACACAAAAATCTCAGGACACCCAGAAGCTGCTGACTTGATTCACCATTTGATCAATAATGTGTAGACTGTGAATACACTGAAAATCAGAATCTGCTGACTTTTTGACCCATTGTGGAAATAAGGGCCTTTGTGAGAACTCCAAGAGTGATCTGGTGCAGTGAGTCAATAAATCCCATCATATCACAGAAAATATATTTCCCTGTAGGCCATGGTGTCCCCGGGAAACATTCTTCAGTATTCAAATCTCCCACATGGTGGATTACGCATTGACATTATCATCTGCTCTGGGATCTAATTGCTAAATGACACACAGTTCAGTACATCTTATTCACTAGAGCATATCTGTGTGCTCTGGACAAAATGGTGACACTTCACAAAACATTCCTAGCAGACTGAGATAGGATAGACAGAAAATATGTCACTCTAATCAAAGATTAGAGTCATTCTGTCACTCTAATCAAATATTCACATTTTCTGATGTGACTATTTCTAGACTCTTGTTGAAGAAAATGGAAAGATGGAGTCATTGGAGGGATGAGGAAAGTAGGAGGGAGAGAAGGAGGCAGAGACGAAGGGAGAAAGAGATAGAGTGAGGGAGGAGGGAAGGTAGGAAGGAGAGAGGACAAAGAAAGAGGGAGGGAGGAGAGAGAGAAAGAGGGAGGGAGAGAGAGATAATGAGGGAGGAAGAAAGGGAAGGAAGGAGGGAGGGAAGAGAGGTAGGGAAAGAAAGAAAGAAAGAAAAGAAAGAAAGAAAGAAAGAGAGAGAGAGAGAGAGAAAGAAAGAAAGAAAGAGAGAGAGAGAGAGAAGAAGGGAGGGAGGGAGGAGAAAAGAGAAGGGAAGGAAGAAATAAGCCTAATAATGTGTGTGCATTGTGTGCGCATATGTGTGTGTGTGTGTGTGTGTATGTGTGTGTATGTAAGTAACTTAAAAAGTCTAAGATTGGAATCAGAATCTAAAATGGAAATTTTAGTCATAATACTTAACTGGGTTGCTAACAACAGCTTGAACACCGGACTTCAAACAATAAAGAGAATTGTTTGGGGCAGGGGCATAGACCTGTCATACAGACATCATAGGAGAATCACACAGTTCATGATAGAAACTATTTTAGGGCAGTGGGGAAAACTCCTAGTATTGCATTTTGTAAAAGTTGGAGATGCCCAGAATGTTTTCTTAATAATCACTAACAGTTGCAGAGCTCCTTGTAATCTACAAGACATTTACAACGATGACCACAGTCAATCCCCACAGTAGGCCCATCAGTTTAAATATTAGACTTGCTATTTCACAGCCAAGGGAACTGCTGCTCAGCAGGTTAAGAGGCTTTCCTCAAGATCACTCAGGAGTCAGCCACAATACTGTGATTCAAAGCCAAATCTTCTGACTGTAGAAAGTCCTTCTGGCTCAGCCTCTACCTTCACACTCATGAACCTTCTTCAGTTACCTCTGCATGGCAAACATGGAACTACATGGAAGAAAGATATGCACTTGACACAAGCCTATGGCCACCTAAAACTACTCCTGTCACCAAGAAAACTTTGGGCTTGAAGGTCTAGAATTGCAACAAACTTTTTTTTAAAATCTAGAACTAAGATATTTACTTTTTGTCTCAGATTAAATTCTTTTAAGTATTTCTAACTTCTATAGTAACCAAGCTTTGTCATCACAAAGTTAAAAAAATAAAACCACATGAGTTGCTGAGTGTCAGGTCATCAAAAGTGACCATACTTGTGGACATTCCTTTCTGGGAGACAGAAGGTGAGAAGTGAAGTCGTTCAGGTGGCCAACTCTAGTTATTACAACACTTCTGGTATAAGACATGGGCCCAGGTGTGGTGAGGGAAACAATGACAAGAAGATAACAACCTCTGCTCTCTGAGGAATTTGCAATCTGTTGAGAAACACACATGTCCATGTGGGAAGAGAGGATAAGGGGAGACCTCAAAGGCAGGAGATACAGGAAAGTGGGTGCCCTGGGTAGGGGTAGGAGAGTAAACTCAGTTGATTAATCCAAAAGGCTCACCTTGGAGAGCAGTGGAGTAAGAACCTGAAGGGGAAGAGAGGGAGAGATGGAACAAAGACAAAGAGAGAGAGACAGAGAGAAAGAGAGAGACAAAGAGGGGGAAGGGAGAGAAAGAGAGAGAGACAGAGAGAGATGAGAGAGGGGAGAAAGACAGAAACAGAAAGAGACAGAGACAGAGAGAGAGAAGAGGGTTTGCACAGAAAAGAGTGGGGTGTCATGGTGATGACAGAGCAGGAAGAGGGTAGCACGAATATATTTAAGAAAGGCAAATCTAGTAGAAGCACAGAGAAGCAATCTGATGGGAAAAGGTAGGGAGCTGTTACACAGATGTGGTAGTATTCTGAAATGAGGTAATATGAATATAGGAATACCAGCAAAAGGAAAATATTGCCATTATTATTTTTGTTATTATTGCTTATAAGGAGTATTGCCAGAATTGATTCTCAATCATTTTAAGATGTGCGATCCAAAATGGAGTTTGAAGAATCCTCATGTCTCTAAATATTATCACGTGTTTAAACAATCAAACCAATTGTGGTCAAAGTGTATGGAAATTATGGGTAAAACCAAGATTTAAAGATTTACAGTAGCATTTATGAAAGACTTTATCATGCAGAATATACATTTTAAATTTTTGAAAGGATGCTAAAATATGCTGCATTTTCTAAACATTTTTACTAACTTAGGATACTCCCCTTTTCCCCAGCAAGACAGCTTACAGTATTGTGGAAATACTTTGAATCAAAGATTACTCTCGACTGAGAGATGAGAAACCTAGGATCCAGGTCAGTTATAATCTAATGATGCGACCTTGAACTCCTATGGGTCCTGATTTCTCCATTCATCTTGCTATCCTAGTTTGGGAATTAAGAAGATAAAAAGAGACAGCAGGGAAAAAATCGAGACAGTTATTCATCCAACAGCAGCTATAGTTGATAGACATTTCCTCTTACTGAGACAATAATTAATTGGTGACCACCATGCATAGTGCTTCTGATCCAATTTTCTATAGTCCTCTAATAGCTCAGGAAATTATCTGCTGGAAACAAAGTCAAACTTTGGGATTCTCCCCTAGTTTTAAAAGTGTATATATACCATGTGATTCTGTAAGTATGAATGCCCCTAAATAGAGTCAGAAGTCTTCCTTCTCGTCAACGCATGTCCTACCTCCTCAAATAACCTTGTAGGCAATACCCCACTGTTGCTCCACCTCATGGTTTATTGAGCCTAAGAAAAGATGCTAGGCTTTTATAAGAGGAACTAGGGTCCACTGAACAGAAGCATACAGGAAAGAATGAATGTTTCATACCCTCAGATTAAAGTTAGTCTCACTCTCTGCAATGACGTTCTCTTAAACTATGTACAGATTGAAGTAGAGCTTTACTGAAAGGGTAAAGAATACTTGGAAGAACATTCCAAAGGGAATACTCTTTTAAAGAAAGCAAAGGTGAGTGATACCATATTCCTACTGTGTGTCTGGCAATGACCCGGGGGCTTCGAATGTTATTTAGGTACTTAGTGAACCACAAAAGAGCTTTGGCTTCAACTAACCCCTGAGTGTGCATTTTAGCTCTCCACCTACTACTTGTGTGACTTTAACCAAATTACTGAAGTTCTTTGAGCCTCATAAGTCTCATCTGGAACCAACTTATAGGGTTATATTGAGCATTATGTGATATAAAACATAGAAGGTAGTGCTGTGCTTTTAGTAAGTGCTCAATAAATATTACCCTTTATTATTACTACTAATATTTTGTTATCAATTCAGTCTCAAACAGTCTTCAGCACAAAACGAAAGAAATAAAGGCTGAGGACTGAAATGGCAAAAATCTACTTTGGAAATTTTATTTTCAAAGGCAACAGAGACTATATTCATTTCTCTCCCTTTGCCTGAGTTGTGACTTCTGCTTTCAGATAATGTTCTTTATAGACAGAGAACATATCTCTATGTTGCTTTGACTTTTCCAGAGAAAGTTTGCATGCCTTCCAATCCAGTTTTGGAGCATCAGGATTCACCTTTATCACACAACCAAAAAGTCACCTTGTAAATAGCACAGCCAATGTATTTTCCCAGCACCCAAAGATCACCTTGATGCAATGCTGTCTGCCCTTCCCCCTTGTCTCAATCCCTCAGTCTCAGCCAGGGGCTCAGAATTTCCACGTTCTTCCTTAGCCTACAAGAAAACCAACCAATCTTAGGCCAAACAGAAAACTGCACAAAGTCCAAGGTGAAGAGTAGGATGATCTACAGGATGGAGAACAAATATTTCAAATTCCATATTGTTTCTAATGATTTTTTTGAACCTTTGGGGAGAAAAAGAAAAGAATTGCAAATTAACTGTCACATGGATTTCTCCACAATTCCAGCTTCTTTCTCTCCTCCTCATCCTCTTCTATCTTCTTTCTTTCTTACAACTTCCTTCTCCTCCTGACTTCTTTTCTGCAACTCTCCCTCCTCTGCTTCCTTTTCTTCCTCCTTCTAGTCATCAGAACCACCGTGGTTGACTTTTATTCAGCATCTACTCTTTGCCACAACACTGCACTAAAAGCTCTATGTATATTACACTCTTTAATCTGTTGCATAAAAGCACAATTGACAGAGCAATACACTTTCTGCACAAGAAGAAAATTAGTAGACTGGTGCCCGAAGGCTAAAAGTCTCCAATGACAATTGATGGAAGTTGAGTGGGTAGGGTTAACATGAACCACAACCACCTTTGTGGAAAAGACTTCCTATGACATGAAGAGGCAATGGAAGTTAAATTCCTCTTGCTACCTTAAAACTAGTGTATTTTGAGGCAGACAATGAATGGCTTCAATTATGTATGCATGTGGATTTGATATATCTACTTTAAAATAAGCTTAATATTCTCCCAAATGAGTCCTTTTTTAATTGAGTCATATATTGGCATTAATTCTTTCATATTTTTCTGTGATGAGGTTCTTTATTATCTTGGGGTGAAAAGGGAAAAAGTGAAATGATTTATTTATTTAACTTTTATGTATACTTGCAGTCCCACATAGATCAAACTCCTGCATATATTTTATTTTTATTTTGTATGATGCACATGTTGGTATTATTTGTGCAAACACATGATAAACCATATTCCTCGGTGTTCATTTGCATATTATAAGAAACTGTTGCAAATCTATGTAATGCTAAGCATTGACATATCATGGGTTTAATGCTCAGCAGAATTGGATTTTAATCCAGGCGCTATAATTTCTTAGCTATGTGACCCTGGGCAAGTTCCTTGACCTAAATGAAGTTCATCAAGTCTCCTCTTTTGTTAGCAATGAGGCAATAACAGCCACTGTTTGCCATGATTGACTTTTATTATGCATCTATTCTTTGCCATGACACTGTGGTAAATGCTCCATGTATATTACGTTCTTTAATCTGTTTCATAAAAACACAATTGACAGAGCACTTCCTGCACAAGAAGAAAATTTTGAAGGTTAAATGAGAAAGCCCATGAAAAGGCCTACCACACAGTGCACACTCAAGAAGCAAATCCCCTTCCTCCAACACGATTTCCATCTATTGTAATAATGGTCCCCAATCTACAGTTTTACCTGCATAGACCCTTATCTGCATAATCCAGCAAGTGTATTTGTATGTGTGTGTGCACATGTGTGCATATAGATACACACAGGTAATCATACTCAGAAAAACACACACATATGCCACTACAGGTATGTCCTTCAAGGCAGGGTCCAACCTAAGGAGGTATGAAATACCCACGGATACTCACTGTAAGCCCTGTGGCACTCCATACAGGACCAAGCCTACAGACGTGGGAAAGCTGATCCAACCCCCTGGGCTCTGTCACCAATGTGTCCCAGCGCCATCTAGTGGGAAATCTATCTTTCTGCCCCCAGTGCCTTCTTAAGCTAGCTCCAACCATTGTTCCAACTCACCATTTGTGAACTGCTGTGGTCATCCTAAAAAATAGCCATGCTGAGTGAGCACCTCTCTATTTTTATTTAGATCCTGTCCAGGTGTTTTCCTGGGTATTTCAGGACATGAATATATCACACTGAAATATTCCCACCTTCACCTGCAGACAAGGAAAAGACTTGGAGGACCTCAAGTCTTTGCTCCAACAGGACCCGGATGACTGTGAGTACATGGACCATTTCTAACTCCATGTCTTCAGAATCTAGAAGGAAAACTATATCCTGTAATGATGTGGCTTCCGGGATGTACTATTTTTAGGCATATTCTCTGTACTTTTTCCAGGAAGAAAAAATATATATAAATTCTATCTTTCCATGAGAACTTTGGCCCTCAAAAAGATGCCACAGGCCAATTTTTTTCCAAGAGTCAAAATGACATTGGTCATCTTTTGACTGTGAAGGAAGCCAAGTTGATTATAGAAAGTGTCACTGCTATACATCTATTAACCCATAGAACGCAATCTTCATTTCCTTTAACCAGTGGATTTTATACAACAAAAGTTTAATAATAGTGTAGAAAACTTAGGCCATTACAGCCATGTCTATATAGCTAATTAATTGCATCAAATATTGGAATTAATTTTTGCATATTTTTTTATTATGAAGTTCTTTAATAATTGTCTTGAGGCGAAAAGAGGAAGAGTGAAGTGCTTTATTTATTTAACTTGTTATGTATATTTGCAGTTCAACATAGATCAAACTCTTGCATGTATGCAATTTTCATTTTGTGTAGTGCATATGTCGGTATTATTTGTGCAAACATACCACTGACCATAGTCCTTGGAGTCCATTTGCACATTGTAAGAATCTGTAGCAAGTCTATGTGATGCAAGTTCTTTAGCCCTTTCAAAATTTTAAAGGTGACAAAGAAGTATGAATGTGGATGCCGTGGGGAGTAGATGCACTAGTAGATGTATTAGAGCAAGAACAAATGCTATTAAAAGTCAATCAGGTGCTTACTAATGTTCCATTGAAGTGACCAGTTAAATGAAGGATCCTGTTCAAGCTGTTCATGTAACGATAAGGCATACACAAGTTGGGGGGTGGAAATAACCCTATGGTCCTCACTCTCTTACCTTCTGCCCCAGATCTCTGACAGACCCAGGGACATTTAGATTGATCTGACTGATTTTTTTCACTGCTTTATATTAATTAAATCATTAGTAGTGTTGAATATGTTATGTATGATAAAACATTCTGTCTAAGCATTCCCCACCTTCCAGGATCAAAGGAAGGGTGAATACAAGAGTGATGAGAGGACAAGATGAGGTTCATTGCTGGAGTAGATTTGGTCCAAAAGTTTTGCAGCTAAGCTAATAAGCCAAACCTTGTGGAAGAAGACAGGAATTTGGACCAGAAATAAGTAGATTGTTCTACCCTTTTTGTGTACGTAAGCAAGAACTGTATGCATTTATTTAACCTGACTCATATCGTGAGAGCATAACTCATTTGAAAGGGTTGGGTTTATTTTGGCAAAGGTTGAATGCCCAAGTGTGCCTTCCTGCTCCTTTGTGTAAGCAACAAGTGACACGTATTCTGCGTATCTTGAGGGAAATCAGAATCTCTGTCTCTGGGTTGGGACGATAGAGGAGGAAGTGAAAGCACCATGTGTTCCTTTTGCTTGAGGTTACTTACTTGCAAAGAGGTTCTTCTTCGGATGTTATTCCACTTGTGGCCTCTAGGTTCTGTTCCCTCTGTTGTAACATTACATTGTGTATCTAACATTTCTTGCTACTGCTTAGAAGTCCTTGTGACTACATTCGTCTTTATCGATAATTTTATGTAGCACAATCAATCACCATGTTAGATGTTGGGGCAGGAAAGAGGGTGTTACTCTGTCTTTCACTTGGTGCTCAGACAGTTCTCTCATATTGATTTCTTGGCTTGCATGTTTGTTAGATGATGATTTGCACTTTTCCTGCTCCTTTGTGCTTATCCAGATGATGTTTCAGATGTTTCTGCAACGTATCATCATTAACAATAAACTTTTATTGAATACTTATGGGCTGTGGATCAGGCTCCAGGGTAGGTACTGGGGATAATAAGAGAAATGTAATGTGATCTCTACCTTGGAGGGTTTTATTATCTATTACACCATGTCAGAGAGAGAGAGAGAGAGAGAGAGAAAGAGAGAGAGAGAGAGAGAGAGAGACCTAATAACTTATACCCAGTAAGTGCTACAGATAGCAATACTTTTGGAGTTGAGAAAAGGATGTTGTTGGTGAGGACTGGATGATCAGGGAAGGTTTTAGGAATGAGATGAAATTTGGGTGGTTTCTTAAAAGACGAGAAGTCTCTTTCTATAGGATCCTGAATATAGTGAGTTTCCAAAAACTGTTGTGCTAGGAAAAAGAAAAAAAGTAATGCCTGTGTCTTTAAACTACAATTGTCTTATGAATTATTCATGGGTTTAAGACTAAGAATCAATATTCACCTGCTCTTCTGCAGGGCTTTGTGTGGAGTTCCATTGCTAATAGCCTTGCACGCCCATCTTGCACACCAAGGAAAAGTCAGCCCATCTGTGGACTTTGTCATTAAGATCTCCTGGACAAGCCGGGCTCGGTGGCTCAGCCTGTAATCCCGTGCCTTTGGGAGGCTGAGGTGAGTGGATTGCATGAGCCCGCGGGTTCGAGACCTGCCTGGGCAGAGAGACCTCATCTCTACAATAAATCAAAAAATCAGCCGGGCATGGTAGCGCATGCCTGTAATTCCTGCTACTTGGAAGGCTGAGGAGGAAGGATCGCCGGAGCCCAGCAGGCGAGGCTGCAGTGGCCGGGAGCGGCCACTGCACTCCAGTCTGGGCGACCGAGTGAGACTCCAACTCAAAAAAAAAAAAAAAAAAAAAAGATCTCCTGGTCATACGTGTCAACTGTTAAGAATGTCTTTGCTTTGTCTAAAATTTTCCTGAGTTTCTCTCACTACTGAAAATCCTAATTAAAAAAAAAGACATTCAGTGAAATTAAGGCAAAGTGAATTTTAAGGTAAAAGAATAGGAAACAAATTAGCAAAAAAGAGTGGTTTTCTTGTGAATATTTCCTTTCAACATTGTAAGGAGAGCTCAAGTATAACTCTGGAAATGGTATTAGTCCCCCAAGGGATATATTCATTTATGAGAAGTTCCAGGGTTTTTGCCTTTCTAAGACAGAGAAGCTCAAACATTTTTTTTTTAAGATTAGAAACTTTTCTTATTAGTTCTTCAAGACTTCACTGGCCCAGAGAGATACTTGCCTCTGTTTATCAGCAGAAAACTTTGCAGAAAAACTGTCTGTGGCCAGGATTATTAATATTCTAAGGACTAAGCCCAATGACTTTTCCAACACCAATTCTTTTGAAAGAACTCTCGCTTTGATTTCTATAATAGTGTTCCTTTTTCAATCTTTCCGTGTGATAAATTACCTTGGCGTTAGTGGAATGAGAGGCAGGCAAGAAATGAGATCCGTATTCTCTTCCTTTGGTTTCTTCATGCAATATGTATTTAGGGATACCTAACTGCATTTGTGGCATGAAGTGCTCCACAGATCTCCACTCTGCTTGTGGTGTTAAGTTTGTGAACAGGGATGAAAATCCACATGCCCTAAGTAGGACGGGTGAAAAAAAAGAATACATTCTTTTGTAGTTCATAATCATGATGATTAGGTTTTCACATGTATATGTGAGATGTGCTACCTTCAAACTTTGTTACAACATTGGTTCATAACCTGTCTGACGATGAAAAAAAGAAAATAATAAACTTGTTTTGGATAACTGCTCTCCTCGTTCCTGTCAGTAGGGGCAGGGTAGATTTAAATTTTCCAACTGAAACAATTCAGTTCCATTGTTCATGTTAGAATAGTTTCTTAGGTGTGATGTGGCCTAATTTGAACAAATAGTTAGGGAATTTCAAGTATAAATGCTCATTTGGGGTTGTTTTCCCTTTCACAAGAAGCATCTCTATGTCTCTTCCCAAGATGGCTGGATGTGTGCAGGGAAAGTGAACCTGTCTGGGGGTGATGGAGTGCCTGGGTGCTCTCCTTGCTGCAGGTCACCTGAGTGAGGCTGGCCTGGTCCAACACCTGAACACTTTGGTGCTGGTATTTGCCCATAGTGTCTGCCAATCTCATCTGGTTTCATGGGTCTGTGCTATACTCACAGCTGAAGCCTGTGGTCACATAAAGATATCCATGTTACAGAGATCTCTGAAATTTTTTGCCTTATCATCTAACCCAGGGCTGCAGGGTCTCAACTGCCCCATGTATTCCACCCCCAATGTGGGGCATATGAAAACTCAAGGGACCCCTGCATGCAAGGTATGTGTCACGTGGAAGCAGAGCTCTCTCTCACATCCACCTATTCAAGACTTCTCCCAGCCATCTTGAACACAGAGGGCCAGAGCAACAGCCCTGGTGCTCTAGAAGGCCTGTTTCTGTCTAGTCTGATGTTTCAGTCAACTCACTTCTACCCTTTGGCCAAGGCCCAAGGCCCAAGGCCCAAGGCCAAAGAAGGCTGAGGCCTTTGGTTCTCAGGGAATTGAACCCTATTCTTATCTTGTGGACATCCCACAAAATCCTCCTAATCCTCCCCCTCCTCCTCCCCGCCTTCCTTTCCTTCCTCTTCCTCCTCTTTTTCATCTGGCAATGTCTTCACCTCTTCTTATCTGGTAGAAAATCCCCTTCTTGTCTCTATTCTCTACATTATGAGTTAGTGTAAAATTCTACCACTGAATTTGCTAGATTTGGCTTCTGAGCTGAAACGGGAGCTTTTGGAATGTAAAAAAACCTTTCTCTCTTGACTAAGCCTGACTTTCAAAACCTTTTTTCTTTATGTACTAAAAACCCATTTTTCCCTCCTTTCTCTTGCATTCCTATTTAACAATCTCAATCATAAACAAATATGGAGAGTAAATTAAAAGATAGATATATAGATACATAAATATACATATTAACCATGTTACAACATCCACCTAAAACCGTAGGGTAAAAAGTGCAAGACCCTAGCTAGTTGCAAGAGTGGATTGTAGTAACTAAAAAGCAAAAACAAAAACAATTTTCCTTACAATCCTAACCATAACCAAATATGGAGAACACATTAAAATACACACACACCCAAATACACACACCATGTTATAACATCTACCTAAAACCATTGAGTTAAAAGTGTAAGACTCTAAATACAAGAGTGTGATTGTAGCAACCACATAGGTTAGAACAAGGAGGGATGGCCTCTCACAGGTATTAGAGCTTGGTCTGGACCTCAGAGATGGGAGAATTAAGTAGGTGTGAAGAAGAGGAAATGGATATTCAGTCAGGTCTAATATCTTCTTCCCAAAGTTCTGTATTTATAGCTAATGCATATTTAGCACCATCTTTTTCCTCAAAGTTACTCACGGACATGTCTTCTGTAAGATTATAAATTACCTGAGGATAGGGTTAAAAAACATTTTTTATTTGTATCTATAATATTACCAAACCTTGTGCTTGTATGTAGTTGTCCTTCATAAATATTCAAAAGCTAATGTATTTGTTCAGTTTGCACTGCTATAAGGGAATACCTGGGCTGGGTAATTTATAAAGGGAAGAGATTTATTTGACTTATGGTTTGGTGTGGCATCAGCATCTGCTTCTGGTGAGGCTTCAGGAAGCATCCAGTCATGACAGAAGGTGTAGAGGGAGCAGGTGTGTCACATGGCAAGAATGGAAGTAAGAGAGAAGAGCCAGCCCCTTTTAAACAATCAGCTCTCCTGTGAACTAATAGAGTGAGAACTCACTCATTATCTGGAAAACAGCACCAAGTCATTCATGAAGGATTGCCCCCAAGGCCCAAACACCTACATTTCCACATGAGAGTTGGACAGGATAACATTCAATCTATATTAGTTAACATGATAAAAAACATAGATTTTAAAATTATATTTCTCTTAGCTGTTCTTTTTTAAAGCTGCTATATTCCTCCTATGTTATAGAAGAGTATCTTTAAAAAGAAAATCTGAAAAGAAACTTGCCTTAAATATTCTTCCAGCATCAGTTACTCAGATTCTTCTTTCTCTTTTTAAAGTCTTACCCTTCTGACCTATCAGATTTCCCAACGGTGGAAAACTCAGTTATTATTTTTTTATTGTGGTAAAACATTAATATCATAAAATGTGCCATTTAACCATCTTTAAGTGGACCATTCAGAGGCATTAATTTGTTGAGCTACATCATCCATACATCTCCAGAACTCTTTTATCTTCAAGTGAAACTCTAGATTCATTAGACAATAACTCCTCAACCACTTCCCTCAGCTCTAAACAACCACTATTTCTCCTAACTCTATGAATTTGTCTCTAAGTACCTTCTGTAAATGGAATCGTACAATATTTATCCTTTTCTGGATGGTTTATTTAGCTGAGCAAACCATCTTTAAGTTTCTTCCATGCTGCAGCACATGTTGGAATTTGCTTCCTTTTTAAGACTAAATAATTTTCCATTGTTTGCAATATCTCTGAGTATTTTTGGTGACGGGATTCTCTTTATATGTGAAATATATGAGTATTTGACTTAAGGATTTGAATATGATCCTTTCTGGGGAAAAAAATGAATGTAGCACCAATCAGAAATAGCATTTTTCTCCAAGGCAGAAAATAGTATTTCTGAGGTCAAATAGAATAATAGCTTGAATTGTTAAAGGAAAAGCAAAACTGCTTTTTTAAAAAAAATTCATTTTATGTCTTTAAGCTTTCTTTCTTCTGTAAGTCTTTTAAATGGCTAGAGACATCAAATTATTGTTCCCCAAACTATAGATTCTAAAAAGATGCTCTGCCCTAAAGGGGTGCGGAAAGTCAGATCAACTTGTGAGTGTTGCTTCTGGGAGCATCCATTATAGGCTCTCTTGATGGTACACAAACATTTAAAAATTTCTTAGAAGTCTTGCTGCTTTAAAAAAAATGCTTAATTTACTTTACATGGCATTTTTCAAACACATCTGAATGCAGAATTATTTTTTAGTTGTCATTTTGATATTACATTTAAAAATGCTGCATTAAATTAAAACAAGGTAAAATCTTTAAGATGATAACAAAAGGGAGATCATCGAAAACAAAAGGAGGCAGTGAGTTCTCTGAGAGTCCTGAGCTGGGTGGATTATGACCTCAGACAAATAAATCGGCCTTCATTTTCCCATTGTTAGGACCAAGTCACTTAGATTCATAGTCAGAGAGTTCACGTCATTTGTTCTAACAGCTAAACTGAAGACTTGATCTTGTCTACATAAGGAACATTTAAAAATCAGTACAGAAAAACTTTTTAAAATATTTTTGTCTGCCTTTTTTTGAAAGACATATAGCAATGTTACTTAATAAATTTATTTAAATAAAATACTGTTTAAGCAACATCTTTTAAATAATATTTTGCTCTGTGAAAGCAAGTACTGAGTGAGGGCAGTTAAAACTTGTTCTTTGTCCTTTGTTAGAAGCATGTTCACCATGAAGGAATGATTATTAGCCATGAGCTCCCCAAGTGGTAGAATCCAGTGAGGAAGAGAAAGAGGGGAACAGGTGGAAAGAAGTTATCAAAACCATGGGCAAAATATCCAGGGGGTTATATGACACTCCTGGAGAAAGACGCATTTGAAAAAGAGCACAGAGAACTCAAAACAAAAAATCAGTTCCTTGTTGTCATGCCTCTGAGAACCTGAAATATGAGATTACTAAAGACTCTTCATAACTTAGTAAATGTCTTACTGCTTATCTTTAACCTCTGTTTGCCAAATTTTCCTAAGTAAATATTTTTAGTTTACTTTTAAAGAAGCAGAAGGGTAACTGTGAGACAGAGAGACAGGAAAATGCATTCAGAAACTATATATTAGGAATGGGAGAATTCCAGCAATAGGGTGGAGTGAGTGGGTGATAATAGAAAAAGACTGCAGAGAAGGAAAACAACTAGCAAACGGAATCAAATGTCAATAAGCTACGGAGCTATTCAATGTTTAAGAAGTGGCCCCCAGGGCCAATGCTGGTAGAAGGTTAAGACTTTGAATTTTAGCTCAACGATAGATTTTCTGTAGGAAGCAAAGTTCAGGGGGTCACGCTACTTTGTTTTCTGATGGCTAGTAGGCATGCAGTAGCTGTCTGGTGAATGAATGGGTATCTAACTTAGAACTCAGATAACATTATTAGAAGGAAAAAAGAATGCTATTGATCTTTACCTGGTAAAATCCTTCATTACAAAGCTAGGAAGCACCTGTTCCTAGTGGTAAGCAAGTAGCTGATTTGGAAGTTGGAAAAGGGCCCCTACTTTGAAAGAGGGGTCACCAGTCCTGATTAAACCAAGTCACCTTGTCTTAGCTGGGTAACCACCTCCACTGGGTTTATCTCATAAGAGAGTCTGTCTAAGGTAAACACCAACTAGAAGAAAATTCCAAGTGTTTTTTGCAATTAGAGTTATCAGACCATTATCACTCACAGACTAAAAGTTGGTTTTGTCATTACTCCATCCTAGGTTTCTGGATTCTGTTAAAGGGAAAAGGTAAAACAAAATGTTTCAAGCAACCACTAAGTCATCAGACTGAGGCAGAGTTTTAAACTTCTCTGATTTAGGATTGACCTGGGCTTATGGGTGATGAGTACATCGATAAACTTGCTTATCCTTCTGTTGCCACAGGCCTTGGGCCTCGGGACAGGGCAAGAAGCCATTCAGGACATAGTTACTGTTATATCTGCTGAAGACATATTATGCACTAAGGATGTGAGGCCAGAGGTTCTGGAAGCCATGGAGTAGCTGTTCAGGAAAAAGAAAGCACTTGGGCCCTTTGATTGCAAGATTTAAGAGACTGATCTTGAACTAACTTGAACAAAAATAAAAGGAAAGCTGGAATCGGTATTAATTTGCTAGGGATGCCATAACAAAGTCCTACACATCAGGTAGCTTAAGTGACAAAAACGTATTTTCTCACAGTTGTGGAGGCCAGAAGTCCAAGATCAAGGTGTTGGCAAGTTTTGTTTTCCCTGAGGCCTCTCTCCTTGCCTTATGGGGACAACCTTTTTACTATGTCCTCTGTATGTGCACATCCCTGGTATACCTTTCCTGTGTCCAAATTTCCTCTTCTTATAAGGACATCAACAATAATGAATTAGGATCCACCCTAATGCTCTCATTTTAACTGAATTGCCTCTTCTTTTTTTGAGTTGGAATCTCACTCTGTCATCCAGGCTAGAGTGCAGTGGCACACTCCTGGCCACTCCAGTGTCAGCCTGTTGGACTCCGGTGATCCTTCCGCTTCAGCCTTCCAAGTAGCCAGAACTGCAGGTGCATGCTACCATGCCCTGCTAATTTTTTATTTATTGTAGAGACAAAGTCTCACCAAGTTGCCTGGGCTGGTCTCAAACCCATGGGCTCAGGCAGTCGACTTGCTTCAGCCTCCCAAAGTACTGGAATTACAGGCTGAGCCACCGAGCCTGGCCTGAATTGGCTCTTTAAAGGGCCAACCTTCAACTATAATCACATTCTGAAAAACCAGGAGTTAGGACTTCAACACATACATTTATGAATTTGTGGGAGGGAGAGGACACAGTTCAGTTCATAACAAGGTTCAAGTCATCTAACTGGCAGAAGTAAAGCTGGACTGGGAAAAGGAGGCATAAAACATGGTCAACATTCCTCTAAATGGTGTCTTTGCTCTTCTTCCTCAGTCTGCTTTCTTTTCCCTGAACAGCTACTCCATAGCTTCCAGAACCTCTGGCCTCACATCCTTAGTGCATAATTAAAGAAGAAAGGGAGAACCCTTCTCCCAGCTTGGATTAAAAAAAAATTCCAGGGAAAAGCCTCTGATTGGCCCATCTTGCATCAGGTGATCTCCCATGGGCCAATCGGTGTGGTGTGAGAGTGATCCCTCTCTGCAGTCAAGGAGGCAGGGTCTTATCACCATGGCAGCCCTCATCAGGGACATGTCAAGAATGAGTGGGATGGAAGGAGAAAGGAGTTCATCCAAGATGCTTACCACCAAAAGAAGTGTGGCCCAAACAGACACTCAATGTGTCATTTGGGGATCAGAGACAGTCACATAAGTGAGAAAGTTTCAATGGGTATAATACTGATCCTAAAGAGTGGTCTAACCTCACCCTCAGCAGAAAAAAAATGAAGACAGTGCTAGGGCAGCACTTGGTGACAGCACCTGACAGCGTCCTGGAGTGTGAAGAGTTCAGCAAGGACTTCACACAGGTGGTGGTTGTAAACCTAAGTCCTAAGGAAGAGAAGGCCAGTCAAGAGAGATGAGGCTTGAGACAGATAGGCAAAGACTTAAGTGAGAGTCTTCGGAGGTTGTAGGAATTTCAACATGGTGGCGCAGAATAATGAGTTTAGACTAGAGAGTCCTCAATATGCATGAAATGTGGGAGAGTCACAATGTATCAAAAATTAGCATCCATTTCTGGCTATTTTCCACGTTAAAAAACTCAGAATTTCCATTAAAATATGAGAGGAGAAGATGAAAGCATAATTTGGTATTGGTTCTCTTACAAAGCTTAGCATTCCCCATAGCCTGAGTAGAGAAACACTAGTCTGGGTTCTGACATGAATTGTGACTCTAAGCTAGACACATTCTCTCTGTGGTTCTCACTCATTTATTTCAAATTAAGGGATCTGGACTGTGTGAACTTTTAGGACCCTGCCAGGTCAGTAGCTGGTTGCTACTTATCTTTCTGTCCAACAAGCATGTAGCTTGAACAACTGGCTATCAGCTCCATCTGGCCTCAGTACTGACCTCGGTTTTGGAATGCAAAAATCCGCATTTGGCATGGGTCCTGTCCATGAAGAACTGCAGACTAATCATCAGGGCTTAGATTGAACAATGGAATATTCGTGCCAGGTCGCCATACTGAGACTGACATGTGAGAGCTGCAGACAGTTGTGCATTGAGAGCTCAGAGGAGGGAGAGGGCATTTGGAGTACAGTGGTGAGAAAAGTTTCACAGAGAACATGGGGTTTCAGCTGGGCTTCAGTGATGGTTGTGATTAACACAGGTAAGGGTAAGGAGGAAGGTCATGGAGAATGGGAGTTGAGCACCAGCTATATGGGGTGTGAGCAGAAAAGCAGAGATGGGAAAGGGCACAGTTCATCCCGAAGAGGAACTCAGTCTGCAAAGTCAATGACTGCCCTTCTGATATCACTGCACACTATCTCTTTTAAATATCCCAGGTCAGGTAGGGTGCAGTGACTTACACCTGTAATCCTAATACTTTGGGAGGCCAAAGCAAGAGGATTGCTTGAGCCCAGGAGTTCAAGACCTGCCTAGTCAACATAGCGAGACATCATCTCTACAAAAAATCCAAAAATTAGCCAGATATGGTTCCAGTAGTCTCATCCAGCTACTTGGGATGCTGAGGTGGAAGAAGCGCCTGAGACCCAGAGGTCAAGGCTATAGTAAGCTATGATCATGCCAGTGCACTCCAGCCTGGGCAACAGAATGAAACTTTGACTCAAAAGATAAAATTAAATGAAAAATAAGTAAGTATCCCTGGCCATTTTTCATTCCACTGTTTGACCCTGCTTATGTCACCTGGATCAACTTCCCCAGGAGTTGGTTTGACCCATGTAAAGCAGCCATGTATGGAGTCCAAAGAATGCAAAGCATCCTTCTTGCTGCCAGTCTCTGCATTTCCCTGTGATACTCAGCTGAGATCACAGAAAACCCTTTACTTCCCACTTAGTCCCACACAGGGCTTCAGCCCACCCTTCAAGACAAGCACTCAGGAGGAATGCATGAGGGCTGCCTCTCACACATCAAGGTCATGGCCACGTGACATCATGGCCAACAGGACTACATGCCAGGTACTGTGTTAAGTCTTCATCATTAGTATTTCATGTAATCCTTCCAACAGCTCTGTGAGGTGGAGTTTGTATCATTATCTCCATTTCTCAAAATAAGGAAAGTGTTGCTTAGAGAGGCTCAGTGATTCACCTAAGATTACAGAGGTGGTAATGTTGTATCATTTTATTTTATGCTGTTATCAAAAAATGCCTGGGTCTGTGTAGTTTATAAAGAAAAAGGTTTATTTGGGTCACAAGAAGTGTAGTGTTGGCATCTGTCTCTCTTGGGGCCTCAGGAAGTTCACAATCATGGCAGAAAGGTAAAGGGAGCTGCCGTGTCACAGGGAGAAGATGGAAGCAAAAGAGAAAAGGTGGCGACAAACCATATTAAACAATGAACTTTGGCGTGAGCTAACAGAGAGAGAACTCACTCATTACCTCGAGAACAGCACCAAGTCATTCCTGAGGGATCTGCACCCATGACACAAGTACCTCCGACTAGACCCCACCTCTAACACTGGGCAAGACAATTCAGCATGAGTTTTGTAGGGGACAACCATCCAAACTATATCACTGATGGAGCTGGGACTTAGGCCTCCATCTCTGACAGCAGAGAGCTCACAGTCACTGTGTGTTTAGGTCACATGATGGAGGCTCAGGGAGGGAAACATCCCGATCACAGGTTGTGGGGGTCACTTGCCACCTACACGAACTATCCAAACCTTGGTTGATGGGTGTAGGGTTCCCTGCTCTGCTTTACTTGATGAAATATTTGGTTGGTGGCTGTACAGGGTCATAGTCTGGATACCAGAAGATTTTAGAGCAAGATTGGATTCTAAAGAAAATATGAAACTGTCACTAAATAAGAAAATGCTTCAAGTAGGGAATCCCCATGGAACAAGTATGGGTGGGGATGATACGGCAGAAGAGGAGGCAGGACTGTGAAGGAGGGAGGCAGAAGACAGCAAGGAGGAGCATGGACTCGGAGCCAGGAAGAGGTGGGTTCCAACCTTGACCTCACTGAGTTCATGCACAAGTCAGAACTTTCCTGAACCTTAGTTTCCTCATCTGTAAAAATGATGCTTTTAGAAGGCCCATGATGGAAATTGTACTTTAAAAAATATCAAATTCTTAGCTCAGTGCCAAAAAAGAGTAAATTTTTAATGAAAGGTTGCTGCATTATTCTATTTCTTTTGTGTTTGAAGAGTGAAGTCCTATCCAGCTTCCCAGGCACAGAGTGACCACTCCTACCTGGAACCTTTAACCTATTCAGTTAATTTATCCTATTGTCCTTTCATTAATTTACCTGTGAAGTCCCTTCGTGGAAGAACACTTATTTAACCCCTGCCATATGTCAAGCACTGTGGAGACAAAGACAAATGAGAGAGGATCCTTTGGTAGATATAACATATATACATATTATATATATGTATTTTATGTATAGCATATATAATACATATACATATGTATGAGGGAGGACATCCCAAAACCTGGAATTTATTAATAAAAGTTTAACACAAAATTATTTATACAAAACTATGTATTTGTTCTAATATATTTAAACTTCACTCACCTTCAAAGTACTCTTTGTTCGATGCAATACACCTGTGAAGATGCTTTTTTCACTGCTTAAAGTAGCTTTTAAATCCATCAATTTTGATTCCTTTTAGTGCTTCTGCCATTTTTTGATTCACTTCTTCCACATCAGCAAAATGTTTCCTTTTGAGGACTTTTTTCATCTGGGGAAACAAAAAAAAAAGTTGTTAAGGGTAAGACCAAGTGAATAGGGCAAGTGGGGGCTGGGGATCATGACATTTTTTATCAAAAACCACGGAATAATCAGCATGGTGTAGCTAAGTGTGCTTATAAATCACCCATCATGAAATGGGCAAATGAAAGAATCTCCAAAAAAAACTTCACTGAAGTTGAACACAGCCTCTCATGAAGTTAGCTGCTACACTGATGCCAATGGGTTCCTAGAACACTTACCTCACAGGGGGAAGTCTGTACTACAAGGGGGAAGCTCTTTAAAAGATGATTCCAGTTTTGGGGGTTCCTCTTAGTAAAATTAATGTCTTGTCTCCCACCTAGAATACAAGAGGAAAAAGTTCTTTGTTATTGTGCTGAATATCAGAAGCACTTGGGGGAAACCAAGCACAGTAATAAACCCTGGTTTTTAACTGACAGTCAGGAGAAAATTCAATCCCAGACAGGTTCTTCTTTCCAACACTTAGTGTGTTGGAAACATGGTGTGTGTGTGTGTGTGTGTGTGTGTGTGTGTGTGTGTGTGTTACACAGCCCTCTCCCTGGTCAGGCGTCCATGGCCAGTCTTTACTAAGTGTACTTCCACTCTCTTTTCTACTGACCAATGGGGACCAGACACCCTCTCCCAGCCCCCTGAAGGACTCTGAGACTCAGTCAGCCCTGGGTTCCAGAGGCAGGAGGTCAGCCTCCTTGGTCAACTCCCTTAGGCTGGACTTTGGAAACAGGGAGACCCCCAAGTCTCTAGGCTCTCTGTGTTGAAAGTTGAGCTTTGTGGGGGCAACTCTGGGGAAAAGGGTCCTTTGTGAAAATCTCCTTTGATGAGAAGCATAATATAAATACAAATTGCTATTGTGTCTGCTTCTGAGGAGCCACTTCAATCCATTTGGGCACCTTTGATTTTGTTCTCCTCCAATTCCTTTCCTCCTTTAAAAAATTTAATAAGAGCATGTTTTCATCTGGCCTCAAGGGAGTAATTTATTTATTTAAAGTAATAATAAAGTTTCAGCATAATCCCTAGCTCCCAAGGGGTAAAGAAACTCTTTGAACAATTTATTTTTCTCATCCTTGAAGTGTGAGAGAGACCAAGAGGCTGCCATGTGGTGTCCTGGAGCCACTGCCATGGCAACAGTCAGAGCCTCTCGACTGCCTGGCTGCAGCCGCTGGGAAGCAGGGAGATGGAAATAGACTCAGAACTCTCTTCTTTCCCTCTGTCTGCTACAAGTTCCCCTTTGAAGAAACTGTTGAGTAAAATGTGGTGAGGACCCAGATAAGTGTGGGAATAAGAACAGCCACCATGAAAACTCATCATGGGTCAATTGGGTGGGGGCCAGGGTGACACAGGTCAGAGCAGGTGGGCAGGGTGGCTGCTCTGGGCTATCTCTTCAGCTATAGAATCAGAACACGGGGCTCTGAGAGCTGGTGAGGGAGTTCAGATAAGGGAGACAGGAAGAGTTCAGTAATCTTGGTCTTCAGTGGGTGCTGGGGGATGACAGAACTACCTTTAGAGGGAAAACCAGTGTTAACAACACCCAAATCAGTGTAAACACAACCCAAGTCTGTAACCACTATACAAGGTCCAACAGTTAGGTTCATGAACCATCCCAGAAAAAGTACTACATACCTCATTGCTTAATATCACCATGGTCACCTTTGAAGTACTCCCTCCCCTTGGGAAGTTATGCGCTGACACCAGTGCATTGTCCACCCATGAAAGCAATTTTGGAACTCTTTTACAGGAATAACTTTCAGAGTCATCATTATTATTTGTTGAGGTCTGACAATTAATTTCACAAACTTGCCACTGTGTGCTTATATTGGCAACACTGTACAAATAACTGTGTTGGAACACCCTCCTTACTCACCTGATCTGGTCCCTAATGACTTTTTTTTCACCCAAAGATAATGAAATATTGAAAGGAAGACATTTTATCACATTCAGGACATCAAGGGTAATACGATGGTGGCTCTGATGTTATTCCCATATTTTAGATAAGTCAGATGAACATTATGGAAGTTAGGTAGCTTGCCTGAGTTCATAAAGCTAGTAAGCAATAAATCTGAGATTCAACATGAAGCATGGCTCCACAACCCAAGTCTACAACCACTATAGACATTGCTTCTCAGGTTGGATTGGTTAGAAAAGGTAGATGAGGGTAGTTATACCAGTTAAAAGTTTCATCACTGAACTACCCACAATAGCAAAATCATGGAACCAGCCTAAGTGCCCATCAACAGTGGGTGGGTTGGATAAGGAATATGTGGCACATATATACCATGGAACACTACAAAGCCTTAAGAAAGAACAAAATTATGCCCTTTGCAGCAATTTGGATGCAACTGGAGACCATCATTCTAAGCAAATTGTCACAAAAACAGAAAACTGAATACTGAGCATTCTCACTTCTAAGTGGGAGCTAAACACTGAATGCATGTGGGCATAAGGATGGGGACAACTGATGCTGAGCACTCCGAAAGCAGGGAAGAAGGGAGAAGAGTAAGAGTTGAAAAACCACCTATTGGGCACCATGTCCACCACTCAAAAGAAGCCCAGGCCTCACCATCACACAATATTCCCATGCAGCAAAACTGCCCATGTGCCTCTTGAATCTAAAATAAAACAATAAAAAATTAGTTTAAATTGCAAGTAATAAAAACCTGTGATTTAAATAAATCACAGTTTGTTTTCATCTCCTGACAAGAATTTGGAGGTAGGCAGCAGTTGGCATACCTTCAGCAGCTCAGTGACAGAGGCTACCTTCATACCCATTCCCTCATGGTCAACCCCTTCTTGTCACCAGAAGACTGTGCACCTCTAGGCACCTTATCTGTATTCAAGGCAAAAAGAAGGAAAAGGAGGAAGGTTGGTGCCAGCACTATCTGTCACCTTCTAGCCAGAAAGAAAATGCTTTTCTCTCTCCAACAAAAACATATTTCTATGTGTCATTGGTGAGAAAGGAGTCACACAACTTTCCTGGCTAGAAGGCAGGCAGAGGAAAGCAAGAGTTTGTCTCTCCATACCTGACAGCAGGAGAATAGGAATGAATTTTTACAACTGCTTCACAGCTCAAATGTGAGACTGGCATTGGAAGGTCAAAGAGAAGGGGAAGATGCTCAAGGGAAAGTTGTAAGTATAAAGATAAAATCTCAGTCCATTTGTGCTGCTATAACAGAATGCCACATACCAGGTCCTTTGTAAAGAAAAGAAATGCATTTCTTACAGTTCTGGAGGCTGGGAAGTCCAAGATCAAGCCACCACTTGGTCTGGTGAGGTCCATCATGCTGCATCATCAAATAGCAGAAGGCAGAAGGGCAAGCCAGCCAGAAGAAGCTTCTTTGATGAGAGTCTTAATTTCATTAACAAAGGAGGAACCCTCATGACCTAATCACCTCTTAATACCATCACATTAGCAGCATCTGAATTTTGAAGGGGACACATCCAAGCCATAGCACATGGTGAGGTGTGGCTGATTCTGAACCTGGGATTTATGTGAAGAAGTGATGGGATAATAGATTGGGAAGCCAACTGGGGCTTGAACTGTGGTACAGGCTAAGTGCCAGACCAGAAAGCCAAGCTTCATTTTCACTGGCACATACTCCTGTCAGCCCCATTCTCTTGCTTCTGGCTTTAACAAGATGCATTTGTCAGTTATTTTATATTTGCTGAATTTCAAAGAACTTATTTTAAGGCTTGGGACTGGATTCCATTGCATAAATAAAGGTTCCAGGTTCATATATGAAATGATTCTTTGTGTTCCATTTAAAATAAGTTGTAACACATTAAATAGGTAATAGACAAATTTATTTTCTCATTCTCTTTTCTCTAAGATGTCTTTTCTCTAAGACAAGAGAAAATCTGTCATTAATTAGAGTGATTAACAGTAAGAGGCAATGACAATAGGGGTTGTGTTAGGTGGCGGGATATGGGGTGATTTATCATGATTATTTCAGCATTTTCATTAAAGTTGAATTTTATTCTGGTAAAAAAAGAAAAGGAAAAAATATTTAAGGTCATTGAGAAAGAGTACATGGTCAAGTTACTATGACAGTAGTTCCAGTAGAGAAAAGGATGAAAATTAATAAATGTAATTGTCAGAAACTTTTCTGGAGGGGGAACTGATCCCAGCAGGCATGAGGGTACACTCTGGGAGAACTCTCTTAGCTGTGCCTTGATGTGGAAACACCCTTCTCCTCAGGTGAGGTTTTCTACCACCAGGTGAAGCCTGCTTTGGCTCTTGGGTTCTTTTGGACTCTCCAGAGCTATTCTAGTCTCTTGGCAACATAGAGGTTATGCCCAGGTTACTGCCGCCAATTCAGGACACAGGTCCTCACTGTCCCTCTTTGAAGGAGATTTTTTTTCATGGAAGTTTCTGGGCCTTCCCACTTCTCCTTTCAGATGGAGGGTGGTGGAACATTCTTTATTAACCTGCAGATTAACCAAAGTTCATAGTGTTTCTCCCAGAATCCTCTCCTGAACTCTGAGCCTTTCACCCTCACTATGTTCTGATGTAAAAAGCCACTTTTCACCATTTTTTAAAGAAAGTTATTTGTGTTCAGAACTCTGTAACTTTAGGACCTTGAAGGATGCTTTGGGAGGGTGCAGGGAGCCCCTCAGTAATATACCCAAGGCTCCAGCTGTCTCACCTGGATGTCATATTTTTCAGACTCCTCTCCTTCAATATCCACACTCTTGCTGTGTGATGGTCTATGGTCATGCAGCCCCTGAATATGTGGTCCCATTCACCTCCAGTGTTTTCTATGGCCTTCTTCGGCACACATATTCCCTCACTACTCATGACACCTTTCCCAGGGCAGAAATCATTGAAATGGCTCAAATCTGGAATCCAAAGACCCTTTCCACCTTCTCTTTAGTTTGGCATGTACATGTTCCTTTGCTTTTGCATTACTGGCTTGTAGTCTCTCCAGACAAGGCATACATCTTCTATGAAAGAAGCTCATGAATATATGGCTTGACCCTAATCTTCATTTATTTACTGAATTTTTTTCTAGTAAGCTTCCATGTCGGGTTAGGCCCTATGGAATACACAGGTAGAAGCCAGGTCTTGCCTTCCAGAGGGTTAGAAGTCCGAAGTTAATAACTAAGAAGCTACACGCTAAGGGAAAAAAATTCAGAATTTGAGAAGCAAATTGATGGCAAGGTGTGGCTAATTCTGGACCTGGGATTTATGTGGAGAACTGGTGGTTATAATTGAGAGAGTCAAAACGGCAATTGTTCCTATAGACTAAGCTTTAAAGAAAAATGCACCCTCCCACTACTTTCAAATACTTGCTTTCCTGGTAGATTGGGTGAGAACTAAATTATTTCTGCCTTGTCACACCTTCACTTAGAAATTTATCACTCCCGTTTACCTAAATATTAGAAACCAAATGCCTAGCATAGACGGATATCTGCATGATGGTTTTGAAACCACTTTTCCTTCTTGTAACTACCAGTACACCCTTCAGTACTCTATGTGGGGTCAACTCAAATTCTTTATCTTCCTCCAAGCACAAAAGAGTTCCCGTCATGTTGTTCACACTACACTTGCTTCATGGTGGTCTCATTAGTCTCTTCACTCAAGAGCCTGCTTACGAGTTCAAGGTCAAACAACCTATCTAATTAGGGAAGTCACTAGGTTGCCAGACAGGGATCTCCACCCTATGGAATAAACATGGTTAAAAATGTAGGTTCCATAGCCAGACTGCTTGGATTCAAATCCTGGATCTGCATGTTCTTGCTGTACAGCCTTGGGCAAGTTAGTTAATAGTCTTAGGCCTCAGTTTCCCCATCCGTAAAATAAAGTCAATAATAAAACATGTCTCAAGAATTATATGAATTAATATGTGTATTGCTCATTGCTTAGGCCAGGACTTGGCACATGTTAACCACTATTTGAAGGTTGCCATCATAATCATGGTTATTGTTACTAATATTATTGGCTTGATCCCATTCTTGCAGAAGTAATCCCAGATTCCCTTCAACTGTTGTGATTTCTCTCCTTGTTCCTCCTTTGTTACTTCCTGAGGTCTGCATTAGTTTTCTATTGCTGTCATAAAAATTACCACAAACTCAGTGGCTTAAACACCCCTAATTTATAATCTTCTAGTTCTGTAGGGCAAATGTCCAACATGAGTCTCGCTGGGCTAAAATCAAGGTGTTGGCAGAGCTGTATGCCTTTCTGGAGGCTCTAGGGGAGAATCCATTATCTTGCCTTCCAGCTTCTAGAGGCCACCTGCATTTCTTGGCCTGTAGACTCGTCCTCCACTTTCAAAGGCAGTAATGTTGCCCCATCTATTATTCCGTAGTCACACCTCCCTCTTTGATCCCAACCAGGAAAGGGTCTCCAGTGTTAATAAGCTATGGGATTAGAGTGTGCCCACCCAGACAGGCTAATCCAGAAAAAAATCTCTCCGTGTCAAAGTTCTTAACTTAATCACGTCTGCAAAGTCCCTTTATCCATGTAAGGTGACATGTTTATAAGTTCTGGAGATTCGAACATGATCATTGTTGGGGGTCAATATTCTGCCTAACACACAATCCTTGAAGGCACGTTTTCTTCCCCCACAACTATTCCTCATGAGGGTTGGCATATAAACTCCTTTTAAGAAATATTATTTATAAGAAAGAAAGAAAGAAAGAAAGAAAGAAAGAAAGAGAAAGAAAATCATTGAACTGAATCCTGCGCTGAGAGTGTCAGAAAATGAAGACACTAGAAGTGCTTCAAAGAACATATTTTTAAAATATTTGTGCAAAGTTTTGGAATAAATTGTTATGCTTTTAAGTTAATACCTCAGGCAGGAAAAACATTCTTTTGAGCCCAGGTTTCAATTATGTTAAATCTTTTTAACAAAAACAACAACAACAAAATATGTGTATCAGCAAGAGTACTAAAGTTCAGCATGTTTTACATTATTACAAAGCATTCTTTTTTTTTGAGTTGGAGTCTCACTCTGTCTCCCAGGCTGGAGTGCAGTGGCCAGGAGCGCAGCCTCGACCCGCAGCCTCAATCTGCTGGGCTCTGGCGATCCTTCCGCCTCAGCCTTCCAAGTAGCTGAAACTACAGGCACGTGCTACCACGCCCAGCTAATTTTTTATTTTATTGTAGAGAGATCAAGGCACAGAGTGACATTACTACTCAAACGTCACAGAGTAAGGGATCATTGCACAGCAAGGTTAAGTAACTTGCCCAAAGTCACAGCGCAATCCAGAGGTAAAGGCTGAAATAATAAAATCTTGGTATCTTGATGATTAAGCTAGTCCTTTCTCACAGCTTGTGACCCTAAAAATATTTCTTTGTCTCCAGCCAGGGTACTCTGACCTTTCATTTTTCTTCATTAACCACTTGAATTATGCCCAATTAATTGTCTTCCTGCCATCTTTGATAGATTCTCCTGATATGGCCATATGCAAATGACACAAGCAATAATCATGCTGGAGAGTGGGGGTGTGTGTTTGAAGAATGGTACATACATCATTTATGCTATGCTATCCTATGCTATGCTACATGATGCTATGCTATGCTGTGCTATGCTATTGGGTATACATGAGGAATTAGGTAGCTAATTCAATGAGTAGTTATCCAGCAACTGTGAGTGTTATGGGCTCCCCCCTCTTCTCCTCCCACCCATGTGGAGTGTTTATAGTGTGGCAGTGAAAACAATCCTTCAGATAAACAAAGAAGTGAATGTGTGAAGATTGTTAACAAAGAAGAAACACAGGCTGCTCTGGGAAGAAACAATTGATGAAGCTGGAAGCCTTTTATATGATGCCTTGAAACCCAGGTTAAAGGATGTCTACTAAGAGCACATTGGAATAATAACCCAAAATAATGAGCATTGACCAGAGTGGAACCTATGGGAACAGAAAGGAAAGGATGAACTGGTCATGACAGTAACATGTCTCAACCCATTGTTCTAATTTCGGTGATTATTGAGAAATGTGGAGGAATTAACCAACTTGGTTCCAGCTTTGAAGATCTGTTTGGCAAACCAGGTATACCAGGCTGATACCATAGGCAAGCTCTTTGTGACTCAACTCAAGAAACTATATTTAAGTACATTTTGGATTGTTGGCTAAACAAAACTTCTCTTATACGTTCACCTTAATTAGTTTAGTCACAAGGGCTTTAAAGAGCACCTCCTACATAACCAGCTTCAAGGTGGATGTCATGGGAAATGCTTTTAAGCAGCTTATAGACTTTTGAGACTCACCCATGAAACCACAAGAAGGATAATGTGATTAAAAACAAGTAATCAAGTTCCAGGCAGTGTGGAACAGGTAACCAGTGCTCTGTTGGTTAAAGGGGAAGGCCGGGTTGACTTCCTGCACCCCAATATTTTCCAAACTGAATGACTACATGAGATTTTTACCACATGAAATGCATTCCTTTTTGGCCAAATGTTTTCCTTTTCTTGCAATTGTCTTTGAAATTGAAATAAATGTTGTGTCCCTTTAGTTTCACTCTAAGGGACAACTTTCTAGCACTGACAGTGAACCAACCACGGAATCTGCTTATTGGCATGGTAGTGAGTTTCTGGCATTGAAGAGGCTCACAGGACCCACATACTATCTTCCTGCAATGTTGAGGAAGAGATTTCTGTATTGTTTAGAAAATGTCACAATTTGACTTCTTAAGATCAGTATTCTCTATACTTATGTGACTAACAAAAACATGTTGGTGGAAGGCTACTTATTCAGAGTGAACTATCCCCCACAAAGTAAAACTCCGGCTGTACAAATTATGTGGTTCTTTGTTCTCAGTGAATGTGTCTTTTTCTTTTGATAAGAGTGAAAGTATAGCCTAGGAATATGGTATAACCCAAAACACTGGAAGAAACCAAACACAAAACCCCCATGATTCATGGTCCTGCTTGGAATTTTTCCTGTGTATCATGAAAATGTTTATGAAGAAAAAACAATCTTTGTGACTCTGAAGCAAACAAAGTTAAGTTGTGATTGGGCCATGTTCTTGACATCTTCACTAAGTTGCTAGCTTTTTTTGGCTTATGAGTTCTGCCAGTTCTCAGCCTTATCACCTCTCAAGGCTGTCCCTATGTTTCTGGGTTTATTCCTAAGTGTCATTCACTTTCCACCCCACCCACTGTTCTCAGTTAAAAGCATGTGCCAACAGGCACAGGACATCCATGTAAAAAACTAGAATTGCTTCTTACCTCTACATCCTGGCCTCTGCTTTATTGGTCAAAGGGTGACTTTAGAACTACCTGTCAGAAAAGTGAGTAATTAGCTTGTAAGAAGAATGCAGGTTTCACATTAGATAAAGAAAGACCACCTGGACTATTCATCGTGTAGTCCACTTATAGCCTTCCAGGAATTATCAGAGGTAATTTCTTCACATTACAGCTCTAGCCAGGGTCAATTGTTCTGCCTATTTGAAAAATTAGAAAAAATGGAGTTCTTATAACCACATTCCTTCATCCGACCAACACTGTCAGATCCCTCAAGAAGCTCATGGGAGTTGTAGATGCCATTCGGACTAAGGATCTGGGGACTTGGCCATCCATGATTATTGCCCCGAGATGCCTCCAAAGGGCCCCTGCCAGAGTTGCTAGGTACTCTGTAAGGTGGGAACATATTTCGCAAGGTTACCATTTATCTCAGATTGCACAGAGTCTCAGAGTATTCAAAGGCTCTATTTCAGTAGATTTACATGTTGAGCATCTGAGAAGTTTTGCTTATACAAAGTATTCTGTGACTAAAAAAAATCACTAATTTTAATCTACCTTCTTTATTTCACTTATAGGAGACAAATCAATAAAGTTAATAGACTTCCAAAATATCATTCAAAATGTTGGAGATAAAGCTAGAGAAACAGCAATTATTTAATTAAAGATTGATAGACTGGATGTAAGTTAGCAACACTGCCCTTCTGTTTTCATTTCAGTCTTTCCATTCCTTTGACTTCCCCTCTGTTTGCTCCACAAATCAAGCCTGCTTTGTTCCTGACCTTCCTTGGGGAAAAAATTTTTATTCTCTATTGCTTGTTTGGAAACTCAACCTGCCTAGAAGTCACCCTGAATTTCTAGAACTCAACTCTATTTCTAATGGAATGAATAATTTATATAGCAACTTGTTACTTTTATTATTTAGCTAGTTTTGCTTTTCAAATACATTTTTTAAATCAGTGCCTTAGCTAGTCCTCCCAACAGTAAAGTAGGATAAAGCAGGTGTTAGTAAGGTATACTATACATATAGCCAAATGCACAGATAGTGCTGACTTTTTTAACAAGAGAATTTGCCTGCTAGTTCATTGTCTATGTGGGCACAGAAAGTCACTTTGGAATCCTTCAAATTTGCCTCTTTCTTGAACAAGCAGGTGGCCTTTCTTAGTGAGGAGAACGTAAGTGAAGAGAGTAAGCCTTTTATCGTTTCAACACCTTGTAGTGTGCTTAGCCGGAGAAAAGAAGAGGAAATTTGCATAGGGGCTGAGAAGTCTCTTGGGAGGTAAGGGACACTCAGATTCTAAACATCCTCACTTTTGTGAGTTTTTCAAAGTATTTTGTTTTTTATTATATTAACACAATAATTGTACATATTTATGAGACACTGTGTTTATGTCTTAGTATTGGGAACACTGAAAATTCTCCCTTCTAGCTAGTTGAAAATATACAATAAATTATGGTAAATGTTCAGGGTCCACTTGTGAGTGAGAACATTTACCATAATACTAAAAGAAAGAGATTGGCAACAGCTGGAAACTGCCAGAGTGGAGGGGACACATAACAATAAGTGTACCTTATCTCAAACCAGGCAAAGTGGGGATCAAAGGTAGGACCATACTTTACCTGTACAATGAACACTTGTACACCCAATCCTGAATTGTAACCCACATCTTTAAAATAAAATAAATTTAAAAAAGAAATCCCCTGAGAATGACACAGAATAAAAGCAATGATTATAAAGCAATGCAAAAAAAAAAAGAAAATATACAATAAATTGCTATTAACTATAGTAACCCCACAGAATACTAGAATACTGGAACCTATTACTCCAATCTAACTATAATTTTGCATCTCAGACCTACCTCCCCCTATTTCCTCTGCTCTCTATCTTTCCCAGCCTGGAGTCACCATTTTCCTATTCTCTCTGCCAGATCAGCTTTTTTAGCGTCCGCATATGAGGGAGGCATGTGGTATTTATTTTTCTGTACCTGACTTATTTTACTTAACAAAATGTCCTCCAGGCTCATCAGTGTTGCCACAAATTATGGGATTTCATTCTTGTTAATGGCTGAATTGTACTCCATTGTGTATAGATACCACATTTTCTTTATCCATTTGTTCACCAGTGGACACTTAGATTGACAGCGTTTCTTAACTATTGTGAATAGTGCCGCAATAACCACGGAAGTGCAGTTAGTTATCTCTTCAAACATCCTGATTTCCTTTTCTTTGCATGTATGCCCAGTAGTGGGATGCCTGGATTACATGGCAGCTCTGTTTTTAGTTTTTTTTTTTTTTGGTTTTTTTGGGTTTTTTTGAGTTGGAGTCTCACTCTGTCGCCCAGACTGGAGTGCAGTGGCCGCTCTTGGCCACCATGGCCTCGACCTGCTGGGCTCTGGCGATCCTTCCACCTCAGGCTTCTGAGTAGCCGGAATTATAGGCGCTTGTTACCATGCCCGGCTAATTTTTTGATTTTATTGTAGAGATGAGGTCTCGCCTGCCCAGGCGGGTCTCGAACCTGCGGGCTCAGGCAATCCACTCACCTCAGCCTCCCAAAGACGCGGGATTACAGGCTGAGCCACCGAGCCCGGCTTTTGTTTTTAGTTTTTTTTTTTTTAAGAACTTCTATACTGAAGTTCTATTCCCTTTAGACCATCTATAATAGCCTCATCTGGGACAACTGATTGTCTGTTGGTGAGAAAGAACTTTAAACATCTGGTCTGGTCTCAACCTTAGGGCCCAGATGTCTTAGGCAAAGGCCCAGACATTGTGCTGCTGGACTTATGAATGTAACCACCAACAGCTGTGAGTAGGTGACTAGTGAGGAGACCCAATACAACCAATAACAGAATCGGGGGCAGAAAAGCCATTAGCTCAGCCACACGAAGAATATAGAGGACTGTGTGTGTGGAGCTATTTGTATCTGGGAACAATAGAAACAAAGGTAGCTCAACTGAAGACCCACTAATGCACACAGCAGGTCCACAAATTCCTTCTCTTCTGACATTTGGAATGAAGATTGCCTCATTAGCAGAAGTTCTTGGATAATGAAAGGAGGTGCCTCAAGAGAAAGCCACAAGACTCCCCACACAGGATCCCCAGCAGGGTGTCTCTGGGGATCTAAGTTGAGGTATAGGTTCTAGGTGAATCATCTAAGGATTTCACCTGAGATCACATGACTGAGCAGGACTCAGGACTCCAGCCTCCCTTCCCAGCACTCCAGTGGCACATGGTGCACTCAACTCATTCGTAAAGGTCCTCCCTTGGCCACACTCCCCATTTCTCATGCCTTTGAGTGGAAATGTGACCTTGGAGTGGTGGCAAATCATAAATCCTCCTGAACTTTTCTCCTGCTCAGGCATTGGCTGTTTTCCATCTAATTTTTCATATTGATAGGGACAGTTCTCGGAAACCATTAGATGCATCATCTAGGGGCCGGTAGACATAGCCCTGGAATACTGAGAGCTCCTGTCTTGCTTGCAGGAGTCTGGAGGTAAAAGATGATTCTCCTTCTCTAGGCCCTTCCCTGAGAGGCTGGCAGTGAGACCAGGGCACCTTAAGGCTTCAGAAGAGTCTCCAATGCCCCTGGGAGCTTATTGTGCTGGTTCCTAGGACAGCCATTGTGGTCGGCAGTATGCATGATAATGGCAGTTTGGTTCTTTCCCTTTGAAGATAGCTTTTAAATTTGCTCTGCTGGCCTCTTGATGAAATAGCTTCATGCATATTAATGACATCTTTTATTTACTGAGCAGTGCCATTAAGCACTTTGAAATACCAGATTCCACCCTAGGTCTCCAGGGAGACAGGCCAATATCTCTAGACTTATTGGATGAATGGGAAACTGAGGAAACAAACAAAGCTCACTCACTTCCTGAAAGCAACACAGAAAGTCCCTGAACGACATAGGCTGTCTGCCCAGCAGATGGCTATGGGCCTGATTGGGCGGGATTATATGGGGCTTCCCGCATGTCCGTTCATTCCTCTTACAGGCTTTCCTTGAGCACTTGCCTTGTGCACTGCACCGAGTGGGCAGAAAGGCACAGAAGGTTTATGGAAAGCATACTCTGTTCAGAAAGCAGTCAAGTCTCCACTAACCTGAGGGAGTGGTGGCAGTGGAGAAAACAAGGTCCCAAAGGTAAAATGGCACCATACTGCTGAAGACTTGAGAGACTGCTACCCTCCAAATCCTCTTGCTTCTTTTAATTTTTATTTTTTAATGTTGGACTCAAGGGATATGAGTGCATGTTTTGTAGCAGGGGCATGTTGTACATTGATGGGCATTGGACTTCTTGTGTCCCCGTTCCCCAAATACTGAACATTGTAACCACCTCCCATTTCCCTCCCTGTGCTCATGCTTCTTGACCCAGCAACTCCACTTCTAGGAGTGCAGCAATCAGCAAAAACGAGGTAGATATGGATGGATGACTTAGGAAAAATGACCACAATAAGGCATTCAATGGGGATAAAATCTGCAGAATGATGATTTCATTTGTATAAACTGTAAACTGTATGCATGCATGCATGTTTGTGGCATTGTATGCATACATCATGCGTGCAGATAGGTGGGTGGGGATAGATAGGTAGGTGGATAGGTAGACATAGAGTTAATAGATGACGGATAATAGATATATAGCTATAGAAATAGATACATAGACAGATGATAGATATAGAAATAGATGGATAGAGAGATGACAAATAATAAAGAGAGAAACAATAGATAGATGATAGATAACAGATATAGAGATAGATATATAAGAGATAAATAGAGAGATAGATATAGAGATAGATAGACAGACAGACAGTAGCTACAGATAGATAGGTGATAGAAGGTAGATAGGAGATAAATAACAAAGAAAGACAACAGAGAAACATCGGGACTCCCAGGAAAAATATGCACCAGCTAATGGCAGCATTGAGAAACAGTAGAAAGGGGCACATTCTTTGCAATTTCACACCATATTTTAACGGTCAGATTAGCAGAGACATTTTGTTTGTGTCTTGGTATTTTAAAAATAAATTGTTCAAAAATAAATACCTAAAAGGCACTGTCCCCAACCTCAAGGACCTTACAACCTAAGAGAGAAGACAGAGGAACCTAAACCACATTATCAGGAAGAACAAATAAAGGCACTGTTCGCACATGGAAGGTGTTTTTTTGAAACGCTGTAAGATAAAAAAGTCACTAGTTGAAAGAAAGTTTCTCACCAGGAATCTGGACTGACGACTTCATCCTTCCCTTAATAGAGTCATAACTGCTAGCGAATTGCCTCTTTGGGCTTGGGGCTAGTTCCTCTCAGATCCATCCACCTCAGGAGGGAGCTACAAGCCAGACAGTGGACCCCTCCCTGTAGGAAAGAGTCAGAGTTGAGTCAACTTCTGTTAGGTCCATCCCAATCCCACTACCCTTTCCCGTGGGGAAGGAGGTTGATCCCAGGAAGATGTTGGTAGCTTTATGATTGAATTTTCCCTGGAACTTTGAACTTTGCCTGAAATGTATCAAGGCTGAATCCAGGTAAGGTAACAGAAATTATCTTTGCCTGGTGTGTGTAGGTAGCCAATGGCAGAATGCCTGGCATGCCATACCTGTTGGGTGAGGAAGGCAGGCTCTAGGATGGCTTTCCTGGGGAGGAAACACTTGTACCAACTATTGAAGGATTGAATGATTGGGTTTTGATTAGAAGAGAGCATGGGGGCTGGGAGCGGTGGCTCAAACCTACAATCCCAGAACTTGGGGAGGCCGAGATAATATGATTGCCTGAGCCCAGGGGTTCAAGACTAGCCTGGGTGACTTGGTGAGCCCTCATCTCTCCAATATATCAAAAATTTGCTGGGCATGGTAGCACACACCTGCAGTTCCGGCTACTTGGAAGGTTGAAGTAGAAGGATCGCCTGAGCCCAGCAGGTCGACACTGGGATGGCTGTGAGCATGCCACTGCACTCCAGCCTGGGTGGCAGAGTGAGACTCTGACTCAAAAAAAAAGATGAGAACACAGGAAGGGTATTCTAAGAAGAAGAAATATAGAACCTAACATACAGATAGGATCTAACACTTACATAGCCCTTATTCTGCCAAGTACTGCTAGGTTTTCTTTTTGTTCGTTTGTTTGTTTGTTTGAGTCTGGGTTTCACTTTATCATCCAGGCTGGAGTGCTGTGGCATGGACATGGCTCACCGCAACTTCAACCTTCTGGGCTCAGGTGATCCTCCTGCCTCAGCATCCTGAGTAGCTGGGACTACAGATACATGCCACCATGCCTGGCCAGGTTTTTTATTTGTTTGTTTGTTTGTTTGTTTGTTTGTTTTAGAGATGAGGTCTTACTGTGTTGCCTAGGCTAGTCTAAAATTCCTGGGCTCAAGCAATCCTTCTAGCCGTGGCCTCCCAAAATTCCCAAATTTTGAGAGGCCACCATACCCAGCCCTGCCAGGTACTATTTATTCTATGCTCTTCACACTGTTGAATGAAGGAATTCCCAAAAGAATCCAAAGACATAGGCACCACCAATATACTCATGTTACAGATGAAGAAACTGAGGCACAAAGAAGTTAAGTAACTTTTTGATGGTCTCCAAGCGAGAAAGTGGTATAACTGGGATTCACTCCAGGGAGTCTGGTTCCAGGGTGTAACTCTTACCTTCTCAGAGCTTTTTAGTGGGTAAAGAAAGCATAGGCTACAGAAAAGGAGAGGTGGGGAACCCCAAGGGTAGCAAGCATAGAACAGGCACTCTGCAGGCATGGCCAGAACAGAGAACACAGCCCTAGAAGGCGAGCTGCTGCAACAGACTGGTTCTCACTGCTGGGGACTTACCCGGAGGAGCAGAAAACCATTGGATGGGATTTTGGAAGAGGAGGGGTATGCCCTGACAGCTTTCCTGGGCAGCCATCTGAGGAGGTCAGGAGGGCTGAATCTGAGAGGGAAGGGAATAAAGATATGGAGACCATTTAGGGAGGAGGGGCTGAGAGCCTGAATCAGGCAGACATCCGAGTTAGAGAAGGTGGTGAAGACAAAAGTCCCTTTGTGGCTGAGAAACCATGTTAGTCTACTTCCACTTTGCTTTCCGGGTCCCTGGTAGGAAGTGGGTGGTGAAGACCCAGGTACCAGTGTGAGAACAGGCAGTCGTCAGCCAGAGCTATCATCTTTAGGCAGTCCTCCAGCCTCTTCTCAGCCTTTGTTGACTTATTTGACTTTCAAAGCAATCCTGTATCTTCTCCCAGAACTCTCCCTCCCACAACCTTAAAACTAGAAAACTTCTGAGTACTACATGCTAGAGACAGTGTTAAGTGATCTAGGTACCACTATTATACCCATTTTACAGATGCGGAAACAGAGGCACAGGATAGTTAAGTAATTTTCTCATGGCACAGTGAAGCCTAAAGCAACCAGCATAGTTTGGGCTGCAGGGATCCAGGTCTGTGAGGAGTCAGCCTGGACTGTTCCTGGGGTTTGGAAGCATAGGACATCAAGCCCAAACCCAGTGTGCTCTCTTCATTTGTAATTTCCGCACACTGTAGATGGCAGACCTTAGAGCTGGGCACTCTCTTTATAGCCTACTTTCATCTTGAAATGTTCCCGTACTACAATTTCATGTAACTTATGCACCTCAAATGTTGTAAAGACTGCCGTAAAAGTCAATATAAATGCAATAATGTCACGTCCGTCAAAGGCAGCAGGGCAGCCCTTTTGCGCAAACAATTGAGAAACTAGAGGGAAAACTCAATTGCTCTGTGTTGCAAATTGATTAAAGATATGAATCAGAAAATTAAAGGGCTTTTGGAGTTTAGGTTATTACTAACTGCGTTACTTTATGGGGCAATTACTTTGATTCTATCTTGAGTCCAGTAAAGTCACTGCTGGCAGATGATGAGACGGGGCCCTGCGTCTTTCTTATTAATGTGAATTACTCAAGATCAGGATAAATGAAAGCATGTATGTGTCTTCACCATGTGAATTCATTTATTAAGCGTTGGATCTAAAATTGTAAATAAATAGTTTATAGTTAGGGTCACATTTCCATTAGTCTACACCTGCATCTCTTTCTCATCCTCCAGGAAGAACAACCCTGTTTTCAAAGACTGAGATGTCACAGTCACCTGCATGTGTGGTTTCTGTATTTGTAGGCTGTTTTGAAAGAGCAAGGAACCACCGAGTATGGTTAACATGGACTGGTTTGTGCCACTACCAGGCTTGACCTATTGAGTCAGTACTGAGATGTTGTCCTCACCAGATTGTCACCAAATCTGAAAGTCCATAATTAGATAGCCGTTTCTTTAGCACTTAAACCTTTTTATATTGAGCTCCTTGTATAAGTATTACAGGATTGAATAAAGTTGAGCTCAAAAAAAAAAAAAAAAAGAAACCTTGGCAATAATTAATTTGGTCCTTTGGGTCTTGGCAGCCAGGAAGGTAAGAGCTAAATTTAATAATCAGTTGTAGTAATTACCCTGTCCTGGGTCCCTGGCTTAGCGTGGGGCCAGGCACATTCAGTGGGTGTTTGGTGAAGGAAGGCTGAATAGGAGAATGAGAGATGATGACTAACAGTCACGTTTATTGTTGCTCACTATGAGTTTAAGAATGCCAAGACTTCCCAACTGTTGCCGTAATTAAGCAGAACAACCATCTTAACTATTTTCATGGCCATTTTACAGATGAGGAAGCAGGCTCTTGAAAGCCAAGTTCGCCCAGACCATGTTCACCCAGCTTGGACTTAAAATCAGGTCTCAGTGACCTCGGAGCCAGCCCTCTCAGCTCCCACCCTGAGGAAGGACCCCATGGGGAGACAAAAGTGGGTGCTCACAAGAACTTGAAGTTGGAGAGCTAGGATTTCTCTAAAAGTTGTTTAGAAGCACATGGTCTGTCAGAACAGAGATTATCTGTAGGTCTTGACTGTGGATAGGTTAGGAGTTTCAAGTCACCCTTAGGAAAAATGAATCAGGCAGAAGGAATGTTGTTCAACAAAGAAGTACAGAAAATCAAGGGAGTTGGTGAGGGGCTGGCCATGCAGAAGTCTCTGAGAGACGAAGTATCAGTCCTGTGGGCATCCGTACCTAAATCCATTGTCAGAATTTCCTGGTTCTGGTCCTATTCTCACCAAGCAGCCTTCTGGTTTGGTTTTGACATCCCAGGTATGTCTTTCTACAGGCAGAAATGTGCTGGCTGTGCCCAATCTGATTGGCACAGGAGTGATGGTATTTGGGGTAAATTAACTAATGAGCAGTTGAATGCATGCAGGGTGTCTGAGGTTAATGGGAGACCATTCCTGGCCAGCCTACTCATTCTTGGAAGTTGACCAAATCAGGTTCCTGAGTCTGTGAGGTTGAGAGGCAGATGCTGGTTAGGAAGGTTAGGAAGGTCAGTCTCGGAGGCCAGCACAGCAATCTGGCCCTTCCTCCATACCTGGGTGCACATTTATTCAAGTTTTTATAAGTTATTATGCTCTGCTTTCCTTAGTAATGACTCTGAGTCTTCTGGTCACTATTGATTTGTTTGGCATTAGATGTGACTTTTGAGTAAGTTATTTCAGATGCTTTTTTAAAGGTAAGTAGCTTTGAAATAAACAGATATGGCTATATGAGAAAATCACCACGTCCATTAGTGGGGACAGAGGGAGGGAGATTATATGGCACCTCACTGTGACCAGGGTCCTGAAGGAATAAGTTACAGAGAAGTTATGTTGGAAAGAAACAGAAAACATAGAAAAGACAATGCCAAACTAAAATTTTTGCCAAAGAAAGACCCAATTGTCCCGAATCTATTTAACCATCCACCCATCTACTTATCCATCCTTCCATTCATTCCAACCAATACCTACTAAGAATCAGTCATGTGCCCAGAATGGTTGAGCCCAGGAACATAGGTGAAAGGTGATGATGATACTGGCAAGGCAACCCAACTCTCTTCTTGCTAAGTGCTTGATGTCACAAGCCATGCTTAGATGATTCCCATCAGCAATGGCATGATGGACACTTGTACTACTGTGACTCCTCACATTCTAGGCTTCTCCTGCACCTCCCTGCTCAAGGGGGATCAAGAAGATTATCACAGGCAGCAGAACAAATTTCTAATTTAAGCCTCCATCTTGGTGGGGAAGATGTTTGAGGCTCAAGATCTAGGGATTCAGCCCTCAAATCATTTTATAGTCATGGTTTTCCTGTACATGGGATGTTTTTTAAGAGCGTCATCGGAAAGATTTGAGTCTTTGAGATCACCACTATTTTTTCTGTGCTGCAGTGAGCGCACGTTCTTGTTACTTGTCACTATCTCTGTAACCCTTGCCTTACCTTTTCTTACTCAGACCCTGTATCCATCTCATCTCTTGAATTTCCCAGAGCTCTGTACAGTCTAATTTCGTCAGAGAGAATCTCATAGGAATGAAGCTCGCTGGTCACTTGGAAATTTAGGAAGGTGCATGAATGTTTTGTCTTCATGCCACTTGACTGATGTGCATACTGTGACTTGGCCTTTCCTCTGTAGTCATACTGGCTGCCAAATAGGCAGGTAGAGTCCAGATGAAGGGGTGTTGTTTTCAGGAAGTCCTGTCAGTGTGCTCTGTGGAGAGTCTTAATATAGAGTAGGAATTGCTTCTACCCAGTTTAGTTCATTCCTTTATAAACTATTCATTCACCCATTCTTTATCCATTTTTTCCATGGATTCTTTATCCGTGTATTGAGTTCTGTTGAACACCTTAAAAATCCCAAGCTGGATTTTTCCAAGCATATTCTGTTGTTTTTCTCTTTTAAAAGACGCTGAAAAGTAAGTCATGATGTTTCTGGAACAGCATCTGCATAGATTATTATTGTATGGTGTTACCAACTGAATTGGGCTTCCTCCCCCTCACAAAATTCATGTTGAAGTGCTAACCCCCAATGTGATTGAGTTTGGAGACAGAGTATTTAAGGAGATAATTAAGGTTCAATGTGGTCATAAGGGTAGAGTCCTAGTCCAATAGGACTTGTGTCCTTATAAGAAGAAGAGGCACCAGGAGTGTGTTCACACATAGAGCAAAGGTTACATAAGAATCAGAGAGAAGGTGGCTGCCTGCAAGCCAAGGAGGGGTCCCCAGGACAAACCAAACTTGCCAGTATGTCAATCTTGGACCTCAAGACTTCTAAACTATGCAGAGGTGCATTTCTGTCATTTAAGTCACCCAGTCTGTGGATTTTGTTATGGCAACTGAGTAGACTAATACAGACAATAAGAAAGAAAATATATCATGATCCCAGGTAATAAGAAATGTATAATATTAAATAAGACACACTTTATATAACATTATTAGTATCAGTAGTGGACAATTTAAACCATTTTTTCATAGGTTTATCTTATGTTGAGCCTCTCACTGACATTATAGAGTGAAAATAACTATTGTTATAAATCTCATTCTGCAGGGGAAGGAAATGAGGTTTACCAGGAATAAGTGACCTGTTCAGGTCATCCAGTTTGAAAGGGAAGAAATTAAAAACTGAACTCTATAGCACAAAATACTGCAGTGACAGAAAAGACACAAGTGATGCAACCAGAAAATATATTTCAGAACACCAAGTGGACAAAACACCGAATTTAATGGATAGGTGTTTTCCATCCTGATTCTTCTCCTTAAAAGTTAAGTATACTCAATAGAAGACCTGTGCTCAAGCACTGGGTAAATTCTAAGTCTCTTTCAACACTACAAGCAGAACTATCACTTTATTTTAAAGGTTGCTTAAACGGTAAATTCCCAGTACATTTACAATTTGATGCTCTCTTTAGAAACATTGATTTACATGCATTTTCTATAAGCACATCTATGTGTAAAAAGATACAACTTTGCTAGAACCAAGTAAGCAACACTGAAGAGAGGCCGATCAGGAGAGTGACAGCATGTGACCTTTTTCAGTAGAGGCCTGAAACCTGTGGCCCAAACATCCTCTGACTCTGGCCTTTGGTTTCTTATCTCATTAAGATTTAAATGTGTGAGAGAGTATTGCCTTACAAATCCTTGTGGATTTCTCTAATAAACATGCATGACTGTGTATTCCTTTCTTCTTCTAGAAATACAGTGTTTCCCTTCCCTTGTCCTCCTGTGGTTCACCTGGGAGCTTCCACATTCTAATAGGCCTCACTCCTGAACACGCTGGACCACTTACAGAACCCTACCCTGCTGACATCAGTTGATTATTCTGGTAATGTAGGCCTTTTTAAAATAATAGTAACACATTCAAAGTGCTTCCTCAGCATTTTTTAACTCGGGCTCCAAAGGAAATTCTCTGGTGATGTGATAGGAGACATCGGAGTGATGAGGAACCATGTCTCTTAGTAGGAAAGAAGCCAGTCTACAGTAGGAGAGGAGAGAGCTGACTCAGACAGAGCACAGGTGAGAAGGGAAGAGGTGGACCTATCGGTCCTGGTTCCAGGTGTCCCTGCCAGCACCCAATTGAGCTGCTAAGTTTTCTTTGTGCCTAAACTAGCTCAAGTTGAATTTGTCAGTTGTGAACAAAAGACACCTTTCTATCAGTGAAGTTGTGAGGATTTCAATCCAGTAATTCCTGGAAAAGATAGCAGCAGGGCAATCCAGATTTGTGCAGTAAATGCTTAGCTGGCTGGAGTAGCTGCTTGGAAAAGAAAGGAAATGTACACTTTTTGCTTGTTTGTTTGTTATGTATTGTTTGTGTTTGAATTGGAGTCTCACTTTGTTGCCCAGGCTGGAGTGCAGTGGCACTCATGACTCACTGCAGCCTCGATTTTCTGGGCTCAGGCAGTCCTTCTGCTTCAGTTTCTCAAGCAGCTGGGACTACAGGTGTGCGCCACCACACCTGGCTAATTCATTCTTTTTTTTTTTTTTTTATAGAGATGAGGTCTTGCTATGTTACCCAGGCTGGTCTCAAACTCCTGGGCTCAAGCAATCTCTCATCTGGCCTCCCAAAGTGCAAGGATTACAGACATGAGCCATAGCGCCCAGCCGGACACATAAGGAAGTAGCAGAAAAGCAACAACCTTTGTCATTTTCGCCAAAGGTAAACTTAGCCTTAGAGAAGAAAGCACCTCCAACACAGAAGAAAATCCCAGTCATCGTTTTGTCTCACCGTAGCAAATATCAGACGCTTTGATTTGATTTTTAATTTTTCTCTTCTTGAGCCTTATGGAAGTCTGTGAAAAGCACTAGCTCATGCAGATAAGCCCTGCTTCCCTGGGTGAGGGATTTGAGCTATATTATTCTCATCCCAGAATGAAACAGGAAAACAGGAAGACTTGACCTCCTCCTTCCCCCCACCCCCAGAAATCTCAGCCCTCATAAGACCCCTGGACCACAGAATGAGGGACTAAAAATATCAGTTGAGTTTGTTCAAACAAAGTCTCAATTTCCCGACAAGCAATGGGAACTTGGGTTACATGTTGAGGTAGACTTCAGACTCTTCTAATGGCATACAGAGACATGGTTCTCCAACCAATTGGCATTCAGGAAATGTTTATCAGTTCTGACAGCCACAAGTTCCACCCTGGCCAATTTTAGCTCCTATGACTGGAAGTGACTTGGATGTTTGAAATTCTGTAAAACACAGACTAGTCTTGAAATGGAGCCAACAGAACTGCAACGGGGTTCTGCCTTCTCCCTGAGCCCATTCAGGTCAACATCCTCCTCTCTCTTCTAAACAGGGGGAAGATTCCTTGAAAGGACTGGGGATACATTTTCGATAAATCTGCTGGGTGGCAGGAAATGAGAGAATTTTTTAAATGGTTTATGAACCTGAGTAAAATGATATTTTCATTGCTGTTCACTTTCCATAATTTTTCTTTCAAATTCCCTTTAGTGTCTTTTTTTTCAAGGAAATAGAAGACAGGATTCCACCTCCCATGGGAATCACCTCCAAGATAGTGAACACGGGGCCATGTCTATACACATTTCTGTCCAGGTGCATGACAGAGTTACCTGGGAGCAGTTGATGACCTCATGTATAAGTTTGCTTGCCTCAGCATCCACAGAGAAGGAGACTTTTACTTAAGTACATTTCTTAGATAGTTTCTTCCTTAAGAACTTTTATGAAAAACATTTCTGTACATGTTTGTAAACATGGAAGGGGAAATAACTTTCTTCATCTTATTCATTCATTCATATACTCATTCACCCATCTTCTATTATCTTCTATTTGGACATAGCTAATACCCCTGAAATGTCCTGACAGAAACACGAAGGTTGTAGTCAATGCTCCAGCCTTGTTTGTCTTCCTTGTGTGTACATGCAAGGGAGAGGTGTTGTTAACTGTGTGTGTGCCCATGCACATGGCTTAACATCCATTGACCACCTGCTTTGGGTCTGTGCTATTTGCCTTCCTGGCATTACTTCTAATCATTTTGAAAACTGTTGGAGCAAATATTACAACACTCTTCTGAGAGAAGACGTAACTGGTCTTAGAGATGTTGAGTAACTGGCCTGAGTTCAGTGACTGTGTGGCCTCTTAAAAACCACCTGGCCTCTCTGGTTTTATCTCTTCTATGCAATAAATAGTCTCTCTCCTTCCTTCTGGCTATAACACTCAACAACAATGACTTTCATAACTAGTTTAGAAAATGTCGAATTCATTCCATGAATCAGAGTCATTCACTAAACATCAACATCACAGTTGCCAGAAGAAAAGAAGGATCTTCACTAAGGCCAGATCCTGGATTTGAAATAGAAGAAAATGAAACGTAAACCCATGTGTGGAAATTCAAACAAAATGATGTACTAATAAGCACTGATAATGTTGCTAAAAATGTGGTCACTTTGAAGAAACAAAAAATCAACCAAAAGGCACTCACAGAGGTCCCAGTGAGCATCTATGTTCATGTTTTTCTCTTTACTCTTCAGGTTTTAGATCACAAGTATCATTTACAATGCGCAGACACACATTTGAGGCAACGTTTTTAATTAGTGCTCATTTGCTATTTCATCTTGTTTTTGTTCCATGACCACTTTAAAATTCTCGATTATCATATGGACTCTAGTTCTTTTCCCCCTGAATCCATTTTCTTCTTATTTTCTATTCTTATCTTCTTGCCCTCCTGTGCCCTAATTTTTCTATGACTCCTGTTTATTCTCTCACCTCAAGCTTTTTTCTTCATCCTTGCTGTACTCACTTCCTGTTCTTCCTATTTTCTAAGCATCCTTGCCATTTACCTTGTCTCCAAAGTACTAACTGGAGACAGGTAGGGTTATCAAGCCTGTCCCCGGGTACACACTGCATGGCTCTGCTCTGAAATTGAGAAGTGGTCTAGGAGGTCAGAAGGGCTGACCGTTCCTGTGCTTGTCACAGGAAACTTGTCCTACAACTGAGTCCTTTGGAAAATGGTTTGGGGGTTTTTTTTGTTTGTTTTTTGGTTTTTTTGGCTCTGAGACATCTTAGGGGAAGAAAGAAGTGTTATCATTATAGGTCTGTTTCCCTGAATTGAAGGCTAGTTGTGAACATTATTGGAAATTTTAAGATGAGATGCCTGAGGCAAGTTAACTGGAAAGATGTGTAGGTCCCACCAGAAATGAGTCACAGCTCCTCTGAAAGAGATGGTGGAAGGCTGCAGGCGGCCGGGGGGAGGGTTCCCAGCAAACCCCAGGTCAAGGGAAACAAGTTGCCATGTCTTTTGGAGTTGAAGTTCCCATTCTTCTCTCTGTCTCTCTGTCTCTGTCTCTGTCTCTGTCTCTGTCTCTCTCTCTCTCTCTCTCTCTCTCTCTCTCTCTCTCTCTCTCTCTCTCTCACACACACACACACACACACACACACACACCCTGTATGCAGCTGTGAGTCGCTTCTTCTGAGCCATGGGTGACACAATCATTTCTCTTGCCCAAAGCTTTTGAACTCCAACTCTGGATTCTTTGGTGTCTTCCTGTCAGCTTCATGGCTGGGATGGTGTTAGAAATGAGCTTCACCTGCCCTGATGTTATCCAACCACGTGGACAGAAGTTGTGTGGTTCTTCCCACAACAAAGTCAGCATAGGCGAAGAAAACGCCTTGTTTTTTCCATAGATCTCCCTAGATATGTACTCTCGTATATCACAGATGGCATTGTTCTCCTTCGGGGGAGCTACTCTGAAGCCAACCATTACTCCAATCAGGTAATATCCTGATATTGAACAGCGGTCACACCAACAGTCTTAGGGTAAGCACTTGTTACATACCAGCCACTGTTTTAGGTTCGTTGCTCACATTATGGAAAATTTGTTTTATTAATACTGCAAGCTACAGATGTTTGTAAGGCAATCACAGGAAGAGGAGATCACCGTGGGTGAACAATCCTGCCAAAACTGGGCTTCTTTGCAGAAAGGGATGTCATCGTCACTGTCATCATCTCCTGCAACATATTGTTAAGCTTGGTTAATTCAGGGTGCCATGGGGTAGGTTGTCTGGTGATTTCAGTGGTGTTGGGGACCCTCTCTGCCTCTTCTCCCACCCTGGCTGTGAGCACCTCCATGTCCCAGATACCTACACTCACATCTAATTCTCAAAGCGCATGTCAACTCCAGTGATGAGCCAGAGAGATGGTGATTCTCACAAGGTCATGTGGCTTATGGCTATTAGAACTGGAAATACTGAAGAATTTGAGATTTCTAGTTTCTTTTTCAGATAGACAAGTCAGGTGAGGTGGGGGTGTTTATGGGGAGGAATGGAGGATAAATATTGCAGAAAAATGTGGAGAGAGAGGTGCACGGGGGAAAAGGAAGAGAAAAATCAGAAATCAGAGAAAGGAAACTGCACTGACAGGATATTGTCAAGGGTCTTCTCTTCTGTGCTGGCCTCAGGTGGCAGTCCTGGGGAAGTCACTCAACTACCCTAACTGTCCACTTCTCTGTGTCATCTTGCTTCTCCTGACATCCATCTTTCCTGACTTCTGCATTTTTCTCTCTCTGTTTATAGATCCTCTCTTCTCATCCTTCAGATTCTCAAGTTATTTCTGAGTGATCTTACTCCTCTTCCTCTTGCTTTAGTCTTTTTGTCTTGTTTTAGTTTGGTTTTGGTTTTTTGTTTTGTTTTGTTTTTTTGGTCAGAGTCTCACTCTTTTGTTCAGACTATAATGCAGTGGCACAATCATGGCTAACGCAGCCGCTGTCTGCTGAGCTCAGACAATCCTCTGGCCTCAGCCTCCTGAGTAACTGGGACTACAGGTGCATGCCACCACACCTGGCTAACTTTTTTAATTTTTGTAGAGTTGAGGTCTTGCCAAATTGTCCAGGTTGGTCGCAAACCCCTGAACTCAGGCACTCTACTCACCTCCAACTCCCAAAGTGCTGGGATTACAGGCATGAGCCATCACACCCAGCTACTAGTCTTTTTAAATAAAAAGGTACAGACACAGTAAAATGTGGTTTTGGTCCAGTAATTCCACTTTAGATTTGTTTTTCCTACTTATTAAAAAATTAGGCTGCCAAAATGAATAGGTATGGTTTGCCATTTACAAAAACTATAGTGAAAATGAGAGTTACTGGAGATTTGTAATGTAGTGACTCAGTGGGCAAGGTGAACACACAGGGATGGGCAACGCTGTTTCTGTAGCTAAAGGTTGGCATCACCTAGAGGTCCGTCAACAGAAAACTGGTTAATTAAATGATTCTACTTACATACCATGAAATAAAATGCAGACAGTAAAAATATGTGTTGTACCAAAACAAGTGGCAGCAATTAAAAAGATTGATCCTCCCAAGTGTTAGTGAGGATGTGGAAAAACTGGAATTCTCATACATGGCTGGTGGGAATATGAAATAGCATATTCACAGTTCTGTAGTTTCTTTAAAAGATAAACATGCATCTACCATATAATTTCAGCATTCCATTTGTCAGACACACTCCAGCAGGCTTGGATTCAGTAGGTCCAGGCTCAGAGTCTGGCATCCACATTTTGAAAACTCTCATCATGTGCTTCTGTTGTGTAACCCTGGAGAAGAGCCACTGCCCTTAACCTGAAGCCTTTGTCACAGCACCTTGTTCATAGTAGGAGTCCAGTAAGTGTGTGTAGAACGAAAATCAAAGTCACCTTGACATGGTGAAAGGGCCTAAGATTGGAATAAAGACTTTGGACTAAGTTCTGTCTCTGCCAGTAACTAGCCAATGACAAAAAACATTGGTTTAGCCTTTCAGGACATCAGTTACCCTTATCAGAGTGGGGGGAGGCAGGTAGACCAGATGATTTCTTACATTTCTGCTTCATCATTCTAGGAAGGAGTGTTTGTGACTCTGCATATAGAAAATTACAGCATTGGGTCAACATCAAGTTGAGAAAACCTCATAATTCAGGCATAGATGTTACAAAGGAATCTTACTCAGAGAGACTTTTGACTATACTCAAAGAACCCAAACTCTCCTCCCTGTCAGAAAATGACTATGCCTTTGCACATGCATTCTGATTCACAATATGAGTAAGGTGTTAGTTTCCTAGGATTGCCATCACAAATACCACCTATGGAATGGCTAAAAAAACAGATATTTAAACCACCCATTCTGGAGACTAAAAACCCAAGATCAAGGTGTCAGTGGGGCTATTTCTTTTGAGGCCTCTCTCCTTGGCTTATAGACAACTATCTTTCTGTGTCTTCACGTGGTCCTCCCTCTGTATGTATGTACCTTTGTCCCAACTTCCTCTTCTTATAAGGGGAAGTCACTCAACTGCCCTAACTGTCCACTTCTCTGTGTCGTCTTGCTTCTCCTGACATCCATCTTTCCTGACTTCTGCATTTTTCTCTCTCTGTTTATAGATCCTCTCTTCTCATCCTTCAGATGACCTCATAAGGTCATCAGTTGTTTTGGCTTAGGACCTATTCTAATGACCACATTTTAACTTAATGACTTCTTGAAAGACCTTATCTCCAAATACACTCATATTCTCAGGTGCTGGAGTGGGGCTTCAACATAAGAATTTGGGGGGACCATGCTTCAGCACATAACACCTAGCAAATCTCTGTGTATCTAGGCAAATGAAAGCCTCAGTTAACAATGAAGGCAGAATCTCTCCTGGTCTAAAGTCTGAAGAAACAGAGAAGCACTTGCTTATAGAACAGTAAAATCATGATTGAGGAAATGGATGTGCTTTAATGTGACAACTTGTCTGTTGTTACTGATCAGAGTCTGTTATTGATGCAAGCTATTTCTGCAGGAGAAAGCCCTTGTTACAAGCAATGAGGGTGTGTGTCATGCCAAGCTCCATGTTGAATAGTCTTTGCCCTCTGGACTTCTATATCAGAACTATAGACTTATTTTCTTCACAAAAAAGCCCAGGCATCAATTCTACCATAAGAGAAGACTTGAACTCTATTTTCACCTAAGCTTGGGATAGTAGAAAGATGAGGATGGGACCACAGAATTTTAAAAGCATACAGATACCTTAGAAATTATCTATATGTGTATTTCCTGAACTTTTTGTTGCCAATAATTTTTTAAGAGGAGTGTCTCTTAGGGTTTCTAATTTTTGCTTTGTCAAATATGGACATAAAGAACAAATTAACAAAATGATGTTAAAAGGATATAATCCAGGCCAAAAATAATTAGTTAAATGAAATATCTGACTTTCTTAACAAGAAAAAAAACAAGACTCTTTTCACTTAAACTTCTTGCCTCATCCTGACAAGAACTTAGATGCAGAATAGGAACTGCTGGCTGACTCGTGTTGGAAACTCTCACTGATCCAGTTCCATGTTGTTCAAACCTGAAAAGTTTCAGCCTCTCCACAAACTTGATTTAAGGACCATTAATGTCAGAGTTATACTTTCCCCTTCGGATTTTATCTCAGTGCCAACGTACTCATAAGTAATGTTGACACAGAATCTTTTTTTCACTAATGAGAGATCCCAGTTGAGAGAGGGCAAAGGAACTTTGAAGTATGATTATGCTGAAATAGGAAAAAAGTCATAAAAGACACCAGTTTCTTCCCATCATGTACAGTAAGTCCTTTACATATGAACGAACTCTGTTCTGGGAGCATGTTTGGAAGTCCAATGTGTTCATAAGTCCAACAGTGTTAGCCTAGGTACCCAACTAACATAATCGGCTACGTAGTACTATACTGTAATAGGTTTATAATTTTTTTACACAAATAATCACAAAAAATACAAGCACAAAAAATAAAGGAAACATGTTTAATCTTACAGTACAGTACCTTAAAAAGTACAGTAGTGCAGTATAGTATACTAACTGGCATACCAGGCTGGCATCAAGTGAACAGGCAAGAAGAGTCACTGACCAGAGGTTGGAGAGAAGGTGGGAAATGGCAGAGCTGAAGGATCATCACAAGGAGATGGAGGGCAATATGGACCTGATTAGACATGTGAATGCATGTTCGCGTCTTTGAAAGTTTGCTTTTTGTATGTAGGGGAATTACTGTATTTCAATACAAGATTTGAACATTTCTACAGATAGACTAATATAAGGAGAGTCATTCAAAAGGACAGGAGTTGGGGTGGTCAGGAAACAAATCGATGACTGGTGAATTAATAAAGGCCTGCTCTGCTCCAGTTCCCGGTCCCTTCCTTCAACCCCCTATTCTCAAACTTGTGTATCCGAGTCCCCTGGAGGACCTAAAACCAGGTTGTTGGGTCATAACACATCCAGGGTTTCTGCTTCCACAGATCAGTGTGGGGTCCTGTGGTTTGCACTGCTGATAAGATCCCGGATGATATTGCCGCCACTGCTGCTGACTGGAGGACCCCACTTGGAGAACCTTTGCTCCAGCATAGTCTAAGTGGAGTATCCAAGCACCACCCTGAGTTGAGAGGCTGGAAAGAGCCAGTGTGAAGATGGAAAACACAATAGAGGGAGGACAGAGTATAGACCAAGAAGTCATTCAAAAAACAAGCAGAAAGACCCACAGAGTTGGGCGAATGAACAGATTACTGCTACACAATACTTCTTAAAATAGTTGCTATCTGCATGTTTCTGGGTGCTTTGAAAACAGACATTCATTTTAACTTTAAAAGTCAAATGACTGCAAAAAAAATCTTAATTTGAAAGCACAGAGACCAGGCACTTGAAAATTTGGTGAGTATGCATGATTTTCCATCGGCAGCTGTTAGAAGGATAATCAGGATTAAATTTTCATTTAATCATTTTCAGATACCGATAGACTTCCCTCTCCTTCACCCCCAGCCAAGGTCACTGAAAGTCAGACTCCAAGCCCTGGGCTCCAAGTCTCATCTTCAGAGAATAAATAGATGTAAACTATTTTTGTAAACTCATTAAAATGATTTAAGAAATACTTAATTCTTATTTCCTGTATTAAATTTTATAATGAGTGATATAGTTCTTGGTTTTGTTTTGTTTTTAACCATAGAGCTCTCACATGCTTGAAAGGGTGAGGAGATTCTATTTCACGTCTAAATCTGGGCAAAGCACATCTTATTTGAACCCAGGAATTCCTGGAAGTTGGAAGAAGAGGGTGCTAGAGAGAAGTGCAGAGGTCTTGTAGATAACCACAGAAAGAAATGTGGGAAGAGACCCAGGGGTCCCCCAGGTCCACAGCTTTATTTTACAGAATCACAGGGCCTGGGAAGCTCCTTGGACCCCAGATCACACAGCCGGATAGCACATTTGAAGGATCATCACCCAGCCTGTCTCTTTCAGTCTGGACACCCCTGCCAGCTATAGTATTTCCCCAAAGACTCAGTAGAACCCTGGTACTGCTCACTGGTAAATGGGTATGTCCTTGCTCTGGTTTTGACTCCCTGTCCTGGCATCCTAGAAAGACACAAAGAAACCCAGAAGAGCTTGAAGGCAGCCTAAAGACAGGCGCCGGGCATGTGGCCGTCACTGGGCCTCTGCCGTCCGGAATCAGTGAGCTCACATAGTAGAGGCCACACACATTATTCTCATCAAACCAGCTGAGATGCTGAGGATTTGGAAAGGGGCCTTGAGAAGAGGAGGAGGAAACGCAGATGCAAACCAGCCAACTGCACAATTTGGTGAAGATGTTGCTACCATAGACTATGAAACGCTGGACTTCAACATTCAACCCTCTGAAGACCTGGAGGCAGTTGAAGGATTTTGTTTTTTCTCTGGGAACGATTCACAGTCCTTTCCTTCTCTCTTTGAGGAGAAAACCCCCTATTTGAGTCTTCTTTGTCTCAGCAATCTTGGTGAAAATCAAGACCAGGCCTCAGCTGTCCTCATGGGCCTGGGTTTCCATCGGCAGCAAGCCTGGGTGGGCCACGTTCTACTTGTCCTACGTGGCTGCCCCCTCCCCACCACAGGGAGGCCTGGGATGCTGGCAGGCTCCAGCAGGGCCTTGCCAAACCAGAGGGAAGGGCTTCCCACTGCTTTCCTGGGGCAGGCCTGGGCAGCCGCCCACATTCGCTCCAATGGGTTCCAGCTGTGCGGTGCCCTGCTGGCCTCCCTCCTGCAGGAGTGATGTTGTCCAAGAGACACCACACAGCCTCCACCCATCCTCTCTGCCTCCTTCAGTCTTCTTTCCGATTCTCTCACCAAACCCCCTTCCATTTCCCACTTCTTTCCTTCCACCCCTTCCTTTCCCCTTCCCTCTCCTCCGTCTGCCTTCCCATTTCCCCTGCCATGGTGCCACCCTCTCTTACTCTCTGCTTCTTTTTTGGTGCTCTCTCTCTCTATCCACTGACCTCTCCCAGGTCCCTCTCTAGTACTTTGATGTCTTCTCCTACCACCCCTGGCTCCTGTCAACTCTAGCATCACACCAGAGTCGGGCTGTCCTTTCTCCTTTTAAATAGAGAGAGAGAGAGAGAGAGAGAGAGAGAGAGAGAGAGAGAGATCTTGATTTAGCACAGCTGCAGGAAGGATTGAGCAAGATGGTACTTAACAGCTTAGTCTTTTGTGGCCAAAAAGGAAGAGCACGTTTGTGTGTGTTTAGCAGCTTTGTCCATGGCCCCCTCGTCCAGCATTCAAGAGCAGATCCTTAATTTGCTGGAGAATCGCAGAGAATAGTCAATTTGCGTTAAAAGACTCTTGATGGAAGCCTTCTGAGAGCTCTGCCTCTGGCCGTGGTTTCGGAAAGCGATCGCCTGTCATCTTAACGTGTGAGAGTAAGCCAGTGAGTCTGCTCAGCTTCACATGTTTATTTTCCACAGTGGCATTTGCTAGGTCACGTGGTGGCCATTTAATTTCCATGACTGACATTCCACAGGTCTGAGATTTCATTCCTCTGAGAGCATTTCAAATACTTGTGGTTTTAACTCGGAGGGAAAAAAAAATATATATATATATATATATATATATATATATATATATATATATATATATATAAAAGGTAACATACACCACCAGCCCCAGCACCTCTTCGATGGCATCCCCGACAGCGTTCTGTGGGCAGCTTCTCTGGCCTTTGCCTCTCAGATACCTGCAGGCACTGGGATCTCAGGGAGCATAGAAAGGCCAGATGTACGCTTTTCAGAGATCTTAAAAGACTAAGCCTTTTGAATTGACTTCAGTCTTTCATTCTTGGGGCATTCATTTTACTTTTGATTCCTGACACCTGGTTTGGTCTCCCCTGCCGAAGAGCTGGAAGATAGTTCCATCCTGGGTTGCAGGACTCTGAGCTGGAGAAGCTGGAATAAATGCCCACCCCTATCCCCTAGGGCCCTTGATTTTTTTTTTTTTTTTTGCCTTGGTGAAGAGACTGGGGATGCCTTTTATCTGTAATTCCCTAGTTAGATGTCAAACAGTAGAGGAGAAAGGAGAAAATTCTTATCGAAGCTTTGGATTGTGGATGCCCCACTGGGAGTTAAAATAAAGGAACGGAGTTAGATAAAATATGGCTACTAGGTGAGAATGAGGTGTCCGTGACAGAGCCAGCCTAAAGTCAGTCATGGAGGACAAAGTAGGATTACATCATCTCCATTTCAATCACTTCCTTCCACCGCTTTGAATTCCACTGGTACCTGGCACTTTTAAATGATCTTCCAACTGCCTAGAGAACTCCCTAGAGGTGCATCCTGTGGGGTTAGGAACAGCTTTCTGTATCCTGCCTCTCCTTTTCTGCGATTCTTATGAGGAGGGAACCAAAAAAACTCAGAATTATCCTTTGGAGGGTGAGCCCCTTCTAGTACAGGCTTCCCCTCCTAAGTAAATGTTCTAGGAACCCATCAGCATCAGTGCACCAGCCAATGTCGTGAGAGGCTGGGTTCTGTTTCAGTTAATTTTTTTTTTTAGATTCTTTCAATGAGTTTGCTCATTTCATGATAATTGATTTACAAATGCACCTGCCCACACAGCACTGAGTGTTCATCAGTTTTTGATGAAAAACTGTTTGACCCCTGTGCCCCACCCTCCTACTCACATGATCTCTCCCAAAGCGACTTTTTTTTTGTTTCCCCAAATGAAAAAATTCCTCAAAGGGAAACGTTTTGCCGACATGGAAGAGGAGAAACAAAAAACGGCAGAAACACTAAAAGGCATCACAATTGATGAGGTCATTAACTGGTTTGAGCAGTGGAAAAAAAGTGTCTTGATAGGTATATTGAATCAAACAGTACCTTGAAGGATACCAAAGTTTAAACATGTAAGAATAAATCCACAGTTTTTTATAAATAAATTCCAGGGTTTTTTGGGTCCCTCCTCATACCAGTTTAGTGTCTCATTCCCTCTTAACCAATCCTCTGCTAAGGAATTGATAAACTTAATTGAGTGAAGGCATCTTAACTGATCACACTGTTGTGTTGTTTCTCCGATGTAATAATCTCATTTAACAAAGGGCAAGATGCTAATTATAGAACTCTCATTAAGACAGATTCTTGAAAGTTCAAGTCCAGTGGAAAACTTTCTATCATCAGTTGAGAACTAAAAAGAGAAACTACTTGTTCACAGGTTTTCCTTTTAAAACTACTTCTCTTGTCTGCCTGGGGAAAGAAAGGGAAAGGGTTATATTGCAGGATAGGATAAATTAGGACTTTGGAAAGGCCTTAAAAGGTCAACACAACATTCTATAAACACTGTAAGATCCCTCAAAGCCTGAGGCTCAGGGTCAAATCTGTGGCATGGCCACATATTATCCCTTTACAAGAACCAGTGTTGCTATTGTCTGTGGATTACATGCTGACAGGTGGAAAAATTACATTTGTTTATACCTCTAGAGACAATATCAGAAATGAAAATTCTGCCAGATTCTGCCACCATTATCTTCTTTCCTGACACTTCCACCAACGTTCTGAAGAGCCCATCTTCTGAAAAAGTGACCATGTTGTCAAGGTAGTCTGTGCAAAAACTGGCAATGGTGACATATTTTCAAAGATATGGAAGGTGAACGTTAAACTAACCCCTACATTCAGATGCATTGGCCCTAATTTATAAAATGGCAATTCAACTTATAAAAGTAATCGTTCCAGGTATGATGGAGACAGACTGAAAAGTTTTAGATAAATCTACACATTTTGGGCTAAATTGTCTAGATCTTTTTCCTAACTTTTGTGTTTACCAGTGAGTGAAGCACATGTATTCTTCAAAGCATTCTTTGTGGCCTTCCTGCCATTACTGAGACTTTGTGTGCAAATTATTTAGTGTTCTCTCTCTCTTTTCAATAAAATTGCAGGTCAGCTATTGGTCAGAAAGAAAAGTCAATATTTCAGGCCACTTTAATCTATCAAATAAAGAGTTAAGGATTAAATAAAAATATGCAAAGAATTTATTTGACACTTTTTTTTAAAATAACTCACAATAACATTAATATTATTTCCAACTGATTTCCCTATTGTTGTGTAACTGTGGACTGAGCATAAAATGTTTATATAAATTAATTTTTTTCCATTTCCTCAATCCCATGAAGCAGGTTCCCCAAAGTGTGCTCTTTGGAAGTGGAAGAGGAAGTACAAGATCATTGGCTTTATAGAGGACCCAAGGGCCCATGTTCGAGTATGTTTAGATCACCAAATATGTTTAGATCATTGGCTAAAGTTCAATATCTTTCTTTAAAGATTTATCCCAAGTTTCGATACTCACATGCATTTTTACTGTGCAAAATGGAGCAACTGCACAGATTTGAACCACGGACCCCCAGTTCAAGAGGACTATCTTGCATGACTAGTGCTCTCAAAGACTAGTGCTCCAAAATAAAGCACTTTGCAACACGCTTTGGGAAACACTTGCATAATAATAACAGTAATAACAAAACCCACCACAGTAATCACAATCATTACAGGCATTTACTGGGCACTTACTATTTGCCAATCACTGTTCTTCATACTTGGAGTGTACTTGACACTTATTCCAGCCTCACCACTAGCCTAGGAGAGAGCTGCAGATATGACACTTTAGACATGAAGAGCCTCAAGTCACCCATTCAAGGTCACCAACTGTAACTGTGGGAGATGTGGTTGAAACAGAGCCGACTGACCCTACAGCCTGTACTCTTCTTCCTCACATGATGGGCTCACCCTCTGTTCTGTGACAGGAGGTTGGCAATGGTAGGACATGGTGGCTAGAGCCTACCACTGAGCTAGATACACAGATACCAAGAGGTGCCTGCATCCCTCTGTTACAGTCTAGTTTAAGCATTACTAGAATCAGGACTAGAACATATGGCCAATATTACCATCCCCTAATTAAAGTATTGGAACCTCTGAAATCCTAGCACCACTGCAGAGTAGGCTACAGCACATGATTTAGTGCACAACTGTATCTGCCTTCTTATGGATGTGACTGTGTAAAACTGACCAAGCTGAGTACTTTTGTCTTCTCAACTGACCGTCACACTTCTTGTGGTCAAGAACCTTTTCTAATGCTTCTTCCTGAAGTAATGAGTGCAAATTATACTGGATAGCCATGTTAATAACCAGCCCTTTATTCTTTGCTGTATAACCTAACCCTGAGTAACATCATCCACGTTGCCCTTTGCAGTTTGTGAATGCATTGACCAGAGCTGAGGTGAAAGGTCCTCGATCCGCCTGACAGCCCAGTGAGATAGATGTGCATTGTTGCTCCCCTTTCCAAAGATGATCAGAGACATGACTTGGTCAGGCGTCTGGAGGAGAATTTGAAGGTGGAGGGACAGGAGCTCTGTAGGCTCTTTCCATCCAGACCCTGTGCTTCTCCCAGCTGCCCTGATCTCTACCTCACCTGTAAGAAGTGGAGTGTCTCATTCAGGAGTTGCCATTCTCCTTGGAGTGTGCCCTTCTACAAGTCCCACTACCACACTTGTTGTGGGCCACTCGTGCTCTCAGGCTATACTGTTCTCTAAATTTTCACAGCTGCTCTTCCCAGAATAGAAGCTAGGGGTTTGGGCCTGCCAAATGTCAGGCTTGGGAGGAAAGGGGCTGAGGTCTGGAGAATGTCAATGCCACAGGCTTATCCTCTCCTCTCTCCTGCTCAGAGGATAGGAAAGGACCCCTATCATGTTGGGACAATTTTTAGAGTAAGGAGAGCAATAAGTTCCTTGGAGTCATGAATCATTTCCACCATGGAGTCATAGAGACGAAACAGGAGAAAATAATACGTTGAAGAGAAATGACAACCCAGGCTGGGAGAGAGGAACAGCATTTGGATAATTCTCCACAGCACTATCACTGCTGTCTGCAAAAATGAAAAGAGTGTGCTGTGTGCCCCAAATCTATGGGACTTCATTTCACACACATAGCACCAAAGGCAGGATTGTAGAGATAGCCGCAGACTCGGGATTCCAACTTGGCTGCCTTATGCTTGGTCAGAAATAATTTAGAAGTACGTAAGTGAGAGAAACACAAAGAAAAGGAAAGGTGAAGAGGAAAGATAAGAGGGACTCATAAATTGAAAGATGATATTTTTTCTTCTATGGAGTAATGCATTCAGCAAGGAAACAAGCGCGTCTTCAAGGGCACTGAAGGAGCGCTGCGCTTTCGATACTGAAAGTGGAGGCACCATGAAGGATGTAGCCAAAATGCTTAATAAGGAGGGGGATATTTTATTTCTTTAGTAATTGTCAGGCCTTGAAGTTCAAGTTGGCTCTGAAGATGTATCCTTAGAAGCAGGAACAAAAGAATATAAAGTGATAATCTAGGAAAGAGGATGGCAGGATTTTTTTTTTTTTTTTTTTGGTCCCTAGACAGGGGGGAAAAAGGGCAGAGCATGAAGATGGAGCATTTGGCAGGCCATTTCTGAGTTTTTCTTCTCGAATGTGGTACTGACAGGATGATTTTTGGTAGAGAGGGGATGGGAAGAAGGGATGTTCAAAAAGCTAAGGACTCCCTTAGCCAATTCTGACAGAGTTCAGGAAAGACTAGTTCTAGCACTAGAGAATGTTCTATTTTCCAAGTTTGTTTAAATATACACAATTTTGGCCTGAGACAAAATTGTGAAGTAGAAGAACATTGGCTTTAGGGCCTTATGAATTCATCCATCACATCAGATACTTACAGGAAATTCCTCTGAACAAGTGATTCTGCTTGGGAAGGCAAATGCACAAGGTAGACGCGTCTCTGCCCTCAAACAATCTACAGTTTAGTTGGAAAGGCACACGTGGCTATCCCCAAAGAGTTCTGTAGTATTCCGAATAATGTCATGAAACAAGAGGAAGAAAGATCTCGCTAAGATCTTTAAATGTTAAGAGCAAACACTAGGTAGCATTGGCCACGTGGCAAGGTAGCTTTGAAACACTTTACAAATATGACTACCTTTAATCCTTCAAGCAACCATATGAGGTGGGTTCTATTACTACCCTCATTTGACAGCTTAGGAAATTACAACAAAGCTAGTCAGTAGTGGCTTTAAGGTGTGAATCTGGCCATGCAAACAGAGAGCCTGGACCCTTAACCATTGTACATGCTGCCCCTCCTGCGATACCATGACATTTGGGAAAGGGGAACCAGGTGGCATTCAATACAGCGGGGATTCAGAGGAAGGGAACCCTACTGTCACCACTGTTGTCCAGGACTTCATGGTGTCTTTTGAGTCTAACCATAGCCCTGTGAGAGAGGGAGGGCAGGTCACTGTCTATGCCCAATTCTGCAATAGAAATGATTAGACAATGATTCTCAAGGTCCCACCACCTAAAACAGCAATTTGGTGAAGCCAGACCTAGAAAGAATTAAGGGTCACCTCACTGCTCGTCAGAGCTTCCAACTCTGGAGGAAGCTGTGTTACTTTGTAGTCTAGGCTCAAGGACCTGTCCCAAGTCCCTTCCACTCTGCTGTCATTCCTTCATTCACCAACATTAACTGAGCACACAGCCACAGAGGGAGCATCAAGGGGACCATGGAACAAAGGAATGCCAGCATGAGCTAGAAAGAGTGCCTGACACCTAAAACCTCTATGATGACTTTCATCTTTATTTTGAAATAATTTTAGACTTACAGAACAGCTGCAAAACTAGTATGGAAAATCCCCACATGCACTTCCTCCGGCAGCCCCTCCTGATAGCATTTTGTATAACTATAGCACAAATATCACAAAAAAGGGGTGAACATTGATACAATAGTATTCACTAACTCTGGACTTTGTTTGGATTTCACCAGTTTTCCTCTTTCACAATCTAATCCAGGATCCTGTATTTCCCTTCCTTCTCATCTTTCCAAAATCTCCTCCCATCTGTGACAAATCCTTAGTCTTTCCTCATCTTTCATGACCTTGACACCTTGGAAGAGTGTTGGTCTTTAATTGTGTGGAACTTTCCCCAATCTGAGGTTATGTGTTGTTTTCTCATGATTACATCGTGGTTATACATTTTTGGTAAGAAATTGACTGAGGGAGAGATGTGTTCTTCCCACTGTGTGAGGTCAGAGGTTGCATAATGTTGGTGTATCTATTTACTTGTGATATTAATCCTTATCACTTGGTTAAGTTGGTCCTTGCTGAATGACTCCATCAGTGAAATTCCCTTTGAAATTTACAAGTATCTTAGAGGAGATGTCTTAAGGTTATACAAATATCCTGTTGCTTCTCAAATTCACCCACACATTTTAGCATACATTGATGGATCTTGCCTGTACCAATTCTAAGTAGTGTTTTAATGATAATTTAATATAAATTTCTCTTATTTTTTTCACATTTCTAAAGTAAAATTCTTCTGGAAAAGAAAGTTGTTTCTTCTACCTTTTCAAAAAAAATGTAAACGTGTATGTATATCAGTATGAATGCACAAATACTTACTTTATCCTTTTGTTACCTACTGGGTCATCAAGAGTTCATTCAGGCTGGTTCCTATGCAATCTGACTAATCCACATGCTTTTTAATGCAATGTGTTCCAGACTAATCATATTTTCCTTGCCTCAGCTTTGTAAACAACCAGTTTTCTAAGGACCCCTGACTCCTTGAGTTGGAGAAGGGCACTTCAAAACAAACCAAAGACAGTAGATGTACTTATTGCTATTACTGTGACATTGCTCCTAAGTCCTCTCAGCATACAGAGCTTAAAAACATATGAATGGATATCAATCCATGTACACAAACACATACACACACACGTCTATCTATTATCTATCCATTTATCATCTACATATTTAATATCTATCATCTATCACACAGCTATAAATTATCATCTATTACTTATCTATTATATATCATCTATTTATCCTATCAATCATTCATCTATTATCTTTCTATCTATCTCTATATATCTGACTATTTCTATGAGTGAAATGATTGAAAAACTTTCTCAAGGTCATACCACCCAAAATAGCAATTTTGTGAAGGCAAAACTAGGTAGAATTAAGGGCCATGAGTTCATACCTATACCTTTGATTCTAATACAACACCACAGAGTTCATTCTTGCCTTCCTATTTCCTTTATTTATTTTTATTATTTATTATTCACTTACTCATTTTCCAACAGTGAAAAAGAACAGATTTTCCAACAAGTGTTTTTGGTTTTTTCAACCTGACTTTCATTATCTATAATGTATTACTTACTTGTCCAAAACTATAATACAAATAAGATAGTTTCAAAATTGCTAGCACTAACCCCTGTGGGCCATCCCCTTGCATGCATCCATATAGTCATTCAAACATTACTGGCCTACCATCCTTTGCAAAGCATTTGTTTGGGGCATATAACACACCATGTCCAATTAGCAACAAATTGCTGGGACTATTGAAGTAGGATCAGAAGTGAAAGCGAGGCCATGGCAATTCTCTTTAAGTTTGTGAAGGGTTTTCATGTGTAATAGGAATTAGATTTTTCTTGACTAGCTTCAGAGAGCCAAACCAAGACCAATGGGTAGAATTTAGAGCAAAGCAAATTTCCCTAAGAAAGTCATGTTTAATTCTTAGGATAGCCCAACAATTGAATGGGCCATCTTATAGAGCTATGAATCCACATGGCTGGAACATTCTATCAGTAGTTAGAAAGTTAGAAACAAGCTTCTCTAAGTTCCTTGTGAAATATGATTTTCTGTGTTTCTGTAATACCCTACTATAGCCGATATCTATTTGTTCTGTATCTGACTCCCTTTCATTTTATTTGGACCCTTGTCAAAGGCACTTGACTTGATAGAACACCATCAGAGACTGAAAGACTTGCACATGGATGACATTCTATCGTATGAAGAGGAAGAAAAAATTATAACCTGAACATTTTAAAATGAATTATTTAGCCATAATTTAATATCTGCTGACTGAGTAAAAGATGCTTCAGGAATTAATCTGAGGAGAGAGTAAGCCCATCACTTGGTGAAGCAGCAGAAATAGAAGTAATTTATAAGCAGATAGTGAGTTACACTGTTGTCTCTGTTCCCGGAATTGATTTCAGGTCAACAAATCTTTATCAAGCATCTACTATGTGCTGGGCATTGTTTCAGGGGCAGAGCAGTCATCAAACTTCCTTGCTATCGTGGCATGTACTTTCTGCTAGGCAGAGGCAGACAATAGATACAGAAGTTCCTTAAAGTCTGCAGTAGGTTAAAGTTGATATGTGAAAGTGATTTTAAAAACAAAAGTAGGGTAAGGAGAATCAGATGTACCAGGACAAGAGGTCATGGAGTAAAATGAAGAGGTCGGGGCAGGTCTCCTTGAGAAGGTGACTTTGACAACAGTGATGGAAGTCATGACTGCTGGCTCCCGCTCTGATGAGCATGCTAGGACTGTAATTCCTGGTCCCCTCAGCTTCATTTAGGTCATGTGACCAGTCCTGGCCAATGAGCTTAGAAAGAAGTGAGCATATCCCATCTGGAGTGAGGCACATAATGGTACTGAACTTGATGTCAGTCCTGACAGGTCTACTTCCCAAACATGTTACACCGGAGTCTGAGAAGCAGAGCAGGTCTTGGCCGCGCCACTCTATCTGTAGGGCTCTTTCAAGTCACCAGCTTCATTCACACATCCTGACTCCTTTCATTTACATTCTTTTTTTTTTTTGAGTAGGAGTCTTACTCCATCACGCAGGCTGGAGTGCAGTGACATGCACGTTCATGGCCACCCCAGTGTCAACCTGCTGGGCTCAGGTGATCCTTCCACCTCAGCCTTCCAAGTAGCTGGAACTACAGGCGGATGCTATCATGCCTAACTGATTTTTTTTATCTATTGTAGAGATGAGGGCTCACCAAGTTGCCCAAGCTGTTCTCGAACCCATGGGCTCAGGCAATCCCATCTTGGTCTCCCAAAGTGCTGGGATTATAGGCTTGAGCACTGCCCCTGGCCTTCATTTGCATTCTTTAAGCCTCTGTTCAGATTGAGTTAACTAAAATTTGCTAGATGTTGGGCAGACTTCATAGCTATTATCCAAGGCATTATTTTCATAGAAAATTCAATCTAAACTTTAAAAATCAGGTTGTTCATATATTCCTTATATCCTTTATGGCTATAATACTGTAAAAATCTCACTATAAACTAGAGATTATGATTTGATGTGTGGCTGTTCCCTGGGTGACATTCACCCTTCATGGACACATCACCAAGTTATACATACAACTATGTGTACACAAACTTTGTTACAGTGAAGAATCCATAATATTATAGTTATGGCTGTCAGTTGAAGGCTGAATTGTTTGAGTACTTCTTGCTATAGGTCAGGAGTAAGGAATGTAGTGTTTGATCAAACAAATACCAGTGCAATATCTTGTATTTTTTATAACATGTGAGAACATTGCCTTGTGAATTAACAAGAGAATGGAGTCATGGCGGTGATATGTCTCCTCAAACATGACACAGATCTGAAAGGTAACCAAGCAAACAGTGTGTACATGAATGTGGATGCTTTTATGGGCACTGGGTGATTCTCCAGTTGTACTAGTCATTGTGTTCTCCTCCTGGACAACTTGTTTAGGAACATTTAGTATTCAGTGTTCTGCCAATAATTCCAATTATTCTATTCAAAAGTATCTGGCAACACATGCAGATGCAGGCCTGCCCTGTACGGTCACATTTTCAGACATGAGGTCAGTAGATATGTGATAGATTCGGTCCATTTCATGGAGCAGGCAGAAGATAAGCCCCATGCCTGACTTTTCCTCCCAGTTCAGACTTCTCCATACTTGACTGCCTCACTTGGAAACTCCACCATTGTTTGGGCTGCCATTTTTCTCATTATCCTCTCTTTACTCTTCCCGGTCCCAGTATCAGGAAGATAGTGTGCCCCATCTCACTGTGCTGCCATCTCTGTAAGCTCATGGCAGCCATTGTTGACAACCAGGTATGTTTAGGAGTTAGTCCATGCAGCCATAGGCAATCATTATTGAATATGGATCATTATCAATAATGCAATCATATTGGTTAGCTACTAAGAACTAGCACCAGGCACTGAGCTATAACCATGAACTAAAAATGTCGTGATGTCAAAGAACCTCAGAGGTATTATTTCTGAAGTACCCTGGGTCCTGTAATCATATTCTTACTTGCCATTTAGGTAAAGTGGAGGACATTTCTGGACAGGAATGTGATCATCATTGTCACAGAAAATACAACGGAAAGAAACCAAACTTCCTGAGGCTGAGAACACTTAGATTGCAAAGGTGTTTCCCAATGACTGTGATGAAAACCGGATCTGTGGCAGCATTCAAGTCCAGACTAAACAGAATTCTAAAGAGATAAATGGCCAGGAACAGTCTGGCATGGACTGAAAGATGGGGCTGTTTTGTGTTCTTCCATCTCAAGTTCATGACTGTAAAGATTTTATTTTTTCAGGGAATTTTGTTTGTTTTTATGGCCCTATAACAAACATAGTTCAATGCCCACAATGTAGCACTTGACTGCAAAATGTCTTGCATTCATCTCTGTTTGTTTCATGCTCATTAATCTTATCCCCCCAGCCTCTGTTAAAAAAATAAATCTCCAGGGAAGAGAGAATATCATAAAATTTGATTCTGTAAATCCTACAGTAAGTAGGACAAAGGTGAAGCAAATACCAAGTGCTCAATAAGTACGTATTGATAAACTATGAGTTTATTTAATACAAATATCTGTCTAAGTCCTATGCCAGGCAGGGGAGGATGTAGATATGTCTTTTCCTCAAAGTATAGAAGTGGAGAAAAAAGTCACAAGTAGTTAAATGTTCATATAAAAACTAAATAGAAAGGTTGAGCACTAATAATATGTGGCATAAAAGAAACCAAAAATAATCTATGACACATGATGAGTAAATGCTGCAATATCATCTACAAAACTGCCTTGAGTTCATTGTTTCCTAAACAATTGGACTCAAAATGACAGGTTTTGTCTTATCTGAAGTGAAAAGGAATGCTCCTGTTTGTTTTTTTCCCTCCTTTGTCCTGCTATCTCTTTGGGATAGCAACATGACAATGTGGAGTCTAAATGTGTGACATATGTCAGACTGGAAAGCACATGGTTCATGCAATTGTGAGTGGGTATGGTCCAGCCCAGAGGGCAGTGGGCAAGTGGTGACAGGTCCATACTTGGGTATCTCATCTGATTGAGTGGACAGGGGTAGAGCTGGTAATGACCATGGGTCAAGCTGGTGAAATGTCACGCCTTACCTAGTAAATGAGGCAGGACAGTCAGGCATGGACTGTGGGAGTAACTGGAAAGGTCCATTTTCCAGCAGCAAAGGTAGAAAGACCAAAGTGGAGGCGCCAAGGGATGTTCTGATCTGGGTGGGGCGGGTCTTCATTACCACTTTGCTTCGCTTTATACTGTTGTTGTTGTGTGTGCACATTTTGAGATGGAAAAAGGCATAGGTCACTAGCTTACTGACAGAATACTGAGGGTGATTCCTGCTTTCCAAAAGAGACCTGAATGACCCAAGCTTCATAGCATCAAATTGAGATAAAACATGAGAACGACCACAACCCTATTCCCAAGGGTCTCCACCTTTGTTTCCATCACTAGGGCCCTCCTCACTCAAAAGCAGAACAGATGAGTATAATTTAAATGTGCTGGAAGGTCCTTTTCATTCGTTTGTGGCTGATGCCTAAAGGTCATTCCTCTGGTATAAGACTTCATTTTAAAACATATATGCCACGTAAAAAAATGCATAGGGTTTTTGCTGCCACATGTACATTAGTGAGGATGTTCTCCAAACCCTTCTATTCAAAATGAGAAGTAGAGGGCAGGCATTGATAGATGGGGAGTGCAGTGGACAGTGCCAATGCCCACTGCCCCCAGCCTCACTGCCCCCTTACAGGCCAACAACTCTTCCTGCAAATCCCTGAGGCTCTGTCCAAGTTCTGGGATTCATACACTGGTAACTGCCTTTGACTTATGATGGAGGGTTAGTGAAAGGAGTTTACTCCTCTCTTAGTGGGACAGCCCTGGGGCATAGCCCATGCAGTCTTCCTGTGGTCCCCCAAAAGGTTGGAGCCCACTTGTGCTTAGTAGGAACCTACTCATGAGTACACTCTGTGTTGGCTTTCTTCTCTTCTCATCACCTTCCCCCTCTTTTCTATTGTTCCTTTCCCAATGAATTATTTGCATCTATAGTCCCAGCTATTCAGAGACTGAGTTAGGAGGATCTCTTGAGCCAAGGAGTTCGAGAGTAACCTGGGCAACATAGTGAGATTGTGTCTATAATTTTTTTTAATTAACTGGACATGGTGGCACCCACTTGTAGTCCCAGCTACTTAGGAGGCTGAAGCAGGAGGATGGTTTTAGCCCTCAAGCCTGTGTGACAGAGCAAGACCCTATCTCTAAGACACACACAGAGAGAGAGAGAGAGAGAGAGAGAAAGAGAGAGAGAGAGAGAGCGTGGAAAATCAGATTCAAATAAAAATGTGTCTAAGAATGTAGTACAATAACCTTGAGAGATGAAGTTATTAGACTTGATCCCAGGCGAGGCCCATATTTAGAACTTGGACTTCACTCACCAAAACCAACAAATGCAAAAATACTCTGAAAAGATGAGAAAGTCCAAAAAAAAGCCTTATTGATTTTAAGCTGATAAAAATTTTACTTTCAACAGGGATATCAGTAATTAATTTACAGCAGGAAAATACCTTCCTTTGTATGTATGTAAGGATAAAACAAGTCTGTAGCAATTTTTCCCTCTGCTTCCCACATGCTTGCTTACCTGGCAACTGAGATGTTGGATACCACTACGAAGTAAAGAAAGTTGCTGTTGGCACTGCTAGAAAATCAAGCTGCATTTGCAGGATCCAACAAAGTTACAAGATAAAAGGGAAAAAGCAATTATTGTCAGAGCAAGTAGTTCTTGTCAGCACTTCCCCAAAGGAAACGCCCTCTGCTGTGTAGACAACTTAGTGATTGGCCAGTCCAGCTTTAGTTCTCTCCAGCAATGGTTGTTCCCTCAAGAGAAGATTCCAGAAGCTAAAAGATCTTCCTAAGCATAGATCCTAGAAAAATTGGGAGATTCACAACTCGAATGGAAATACAGGCTGAGGGTTAACTGTAATTCACGACATTACATAAGAGAATGCAGCAGCTAGAAAGCAACTTTATAAGTATCAACTAAACAAGCAATGGTAAAATGCTACCTAAGCCAGCAACCAAATTCCTTCCAGGAAGCCTAATCATTAGGTCAACTACATTGCAGTATCAGTAATCTTGCAATCGCAGGCATCCAAATAATGGACTCAACTAGCTTAAACAAAGTAGTGATTTTTTTATGGATGTCTCAGGGTTTCAAGCTCAGATGGATCAAGGAGTTCTCACAATATTATCAGAGTGGATTTTTCTTCATCTCTCTTCTCTGCCTTGCTATGTGTTGGTTTCATTTTTCAGGGCCTATGTCCATTGAAGAAGTAAAATGATCATCCATTAGTTCCAGAATGACATCCTAGTAGCTGTAGGCTCAGCAGTAAAGAGAGAATGACTCTCTTGCAGCAGTCCCAAAAGTCTTGCACCTGCCTCATTGGCCCTGACTAGGGGTCATATTCTCAATCCTGAACCAACCTATGTTACCAGAGCAGTGGGAAGCTGTGATTGACCAAGGTATCCCTGAAACTGGAGGTAAAATCAAGTTAACACCCAAACCATAGAGACGTGAGTGGGTAGAGGAAGTATTTCCCAGGAGACAAGAATTTTTCCTACCAGAAAAAGAGTGAATGAGTGGAGTGCAAGAAAGCCATCAAATACCACTGCACTCTAGACTCAACCTTTCCTCTGACAGTGTGAATATATTTTGTGGTAAGGGGTGGCCAAGAGCAGAAGGAGGAGGCACAAGTCCAATAGTCTATAAAGAAAACATTATCCAGCCGGGCTCAGTGGCTCAGCCTGTAATCCCGCGCCTTTGGGAGGCTGAGGTGAGTGGATTGCCTGAGCCCGAGTGTTCGAGACCCGCCTGGGCAGCGAGACCTCATCTCTACAATAAATCAAAAAAATTAGCCAGGCGTGGTAGCGCACGCCTGTAGTTCCAGTTACTTGGAAGGCTGAGGCGGAAGAATCGCCGGAGCCCAGCAGGTTGAGGTTGCGGTGGCCGGGAGCGGCCACTGCACTCCAGTCTGGGCGACAGAGTGAGACTCCAACTCAAAAAAAAAAAAAAAAGAAAACATTATCCAGCTAGGAGACAAGATTTAGACAGAGTCAGAAAACAAGCCAGATTGGGTATATTAGCACAGACTGTACTTTGGGTGAAACAATATTATCACCTTCTCCTTTGGAAATTAAAAATTAACTGTGACATCTGCAAGACATGTTTCTTCTTTGAACTCCGTGTGAATATTGGTAAAATGGCACCAAAGATTGAAAAGGATTCTGATCAACTGAACTCTAAGATCTAGTTATGAGATAAATTTATATTGTATATAATGTTTAATACATTTATTTCATTTTAGTTATAATTCCAAGACAGGACTCATGAGGATTAATTGCAAGAAAGATGCAATACAATGCAACACTACTTCCTTGTACTTTTGGATTCCATTTGTATGATAACAGGCTTCCCGGTAATCCCTTATACTGGTGACAGCACAATCTTACTTGACCAGCAGTGACACCCACAACTCTGAGATCTTCTGTGTAGAGCATGAGGGTGGGGAAGACCAAAGTAATTGATCAGTTGTTATTTGACTGAATTCTTTTACCCATGTTGACCTTTTCTTGGTCAACTCAGGCAAAACGTGTGTTGTTCTTGTTAATGAGACTAAACATCTAGCTTAAAGAGAAAAATTTTAATCAGCTTCTTGCTTAAATAGCAGAATCTAAATAATCTACTAAGTTGAAGTTCTGTTTTACGTCTATTTTTTTTGAAGTCTTAGGGGTTAAATGATGCCTTGACCACTGTTTGTTAAGGCTAAGACCCAGCTATAGCCGTTTTAATTTTTTTCTTGTAGTTATAGTTCAAGCTTGCACAAGGTGCAGGTTTTCCAAGTGTCTGATTACTTCAAAACTGTGAATGCAACATTTTGTAAGCTGCCTTCATTCTTTTTTTTTTTTGAGTTGGGGTCTCACTCTGTAACCCAGACTGGAATGCAGTGGCACGCTCCCGGCCATTGCAGCCTCGACCTGCTGGGCTCCGGCGATCCTCCCACCTCAGCCTTCCAAGTAGCTGGAACTACAGATGCGCGCTACCACGCCCGGATAATTTTTTGATTTATTGTAGAGATGAGGTCTCACCAAGTTGCCCAGGCGGGTCTCGAATCCTCAGGCTCAGGCAGTCCACTCACCTCAGCCCCCAAAGCGCAGGATTACAGGCTGAGCCACCGAGCCCGGCTCTGCCTTTATTCTTTAAGTCAGTCATAAAGTGGGAATTTGTGCTCTAGTGAATTCATACTTTTTCAGGGCAGGATACTGCCAGTCAACAGATGTCTGAGTTGGGACTATCACAACCCAAAGCAGAGAGCAATATCCTCAGATCCAAATTTGCAGTTACTTCTATAGCAGTGTAGTATTTTGGGCCTTGCCCAGGGGAGTTTGACTTACTTAATTCTCTGGGACTTCCTTGAAAATTCAATTCATGGATCCTCTTGAACATCACTTGCTCCTTATAGAACACATCCCGTGCTCCCTTGAGAAGGTTATTCTTGATGTGTGTTTCTCAAGCCCAGTTCTTCTAAGAAAGTTTTTTCTAAACTTGTTTCTCTGTTCAATAAATGCATTTGAAGGTCTCCTTCAGGGAGAAGATGTAGAGGTGCCTTAACTGAATGATCTTTCTTAAAATCTCTCCTTAGTTATGATCTTTCTTTTTCCTAAGATTATGTTCCTCTTCAATACTTTGTTTAAAACAAAACATTATAGAACAGAGGGCTTAGGAAGGGTTAAAGGTATGGGCAATTATAGCACTATTTTTCATGTTTCATACAACATGTGGTAGTTCCACTTTGTAGTGACATTATTGTTGGATAAAAGTAATTAGTAATGAAAAACTATGTGCAAAGAGTAGGAAGAAGAAACAAATGCTTCTAAATTTTCCCATAAGTTTGTCTAAATATTCATCTCCATACTTGGGAAATAGTCAAGAAGTGTCATGTCTGCTCAATTCCTATAAGACATTCCCCATAATGAAAACGTACAGGATGGACTCAGTTAAGAACTGAGTGAATTGCTGGATAAAGATAATGGAGTAGATTGAAAGTCAGTCCTACTCACCTTTATCTAGTCCACACACTGCTCCTCTCTGACCTACGACAATGAGACTGTGTAAAGACAGCAGGATATAAAAGGAAACACATGGGATTTGGAAGAACCAAAATGGTTTCCCCTTTTTACGTTAGAAACAAAAGTACCTATATGCTAGGGTTATTGGGAGTAATAAATGACATAATATATAAATAACTTAAAATGGAGCATGGTTATTAAAGGTGCACCCCCCAAAATGACTTCCTTAGTGGTGCTGTTCCTGCAGTTCTGTTGTCTATTACCAGGTGGAAGTAGTCTCACTGAAGATCATAATAGGCTCGTTAATAGAGTGATTATTTATTATACTATTTGAAGATCAACATCTCTATCTTCATTGAAGTCACATTTCAGTGGGGGAATTAGATACAGTTTTTAAAAATAAATAAATGCAAAATATGCAGGTCATTGACAAGTGCTAAGAAGAAAAGCAAAGCAGAAAAAAAAACTCAGAAGAAATGAAGAAGAAAGGTGCTGTTTCTGACAATATGATCAGGAAATACCTCCTTGTGAAGATGGCATTTGAGTAGAGATCTAAGTCAAGAGAGGGAATGAGCCTTGGCGGGAATCTGAAGGAGGAGTGCTCCAGACAGTTGTAATAGCATGTACCAAGGCCTGAAATTGCTTTTCGTAGACAGTGGGTTTGGATGGGAGAGTGTGAGATACAAAGTGTTGGTAAATGAGATCTGTAAGGCAGATCATTTAGAGCCTTGGAGATCATGGTAAGAAGATTATTCATAGTGGGTGTTATCTCATTTATTCATCCCTTCAGCAAGTTCACTACATGTGTGGATCAGGTGCTGTTCTGATGGGGAGCCAGAAGAAATGCATAATTTTCTATGCAGTTACCAGGTTGTTATAACAGAAGTGAGTACAATGTATGAAGAAGGCATAAAATAGATTCTAAATTCTAAGGAATTTTTTTTAAATTGCTTCCATCAACTTTGAAAAGTGAAGGTGGAGTAGGAGTTTTCTAGACAGACAAAAAGATGGAGGGCAAGTGTGATAGGATAAACATGCCAGGTAATAGTAATCAGACACCAGAGAGCACAGAACACAGTGGTGTCTGACAGAGAAAGCCCGTGATTCAGCATAGGATTTTTTTTTTAAGTTGTATTGAACGTATTGAATGAGTATGTATTAGACATTACCTACCTATGTTATCATTGAGATAGTATATTATTTGAAACAAGTTTAAGATAAATGTCATTTCTAAGCACAGATGGGTGCATCAGGATAACTGAATTATCATCAAGCACGCCAAAGTTAAATTATATTTTCTTGGTCTGCAAACTCCTATGCAAGACTGAATCACTGCATCCATGCCTAGGACAGGCCACAACATGAAAGTCAATGTCTAGACCTTACCTTCCACTCTAGCCCTGGTGGCTTTGACTTGTGAGCTCACTTTGCTTTAATTGCGTGTCTTTGGTGAACTGAGATCCAACCTCTCATTGCTGATGCCAACAATAGCAGTCTCAGACCTTCTGCCCTTATCTTCTTCATTCTCTCCTACTAGTTCAAAACTGCCCTTAAAACATGGAATAACACAAATATACCATTTTTCTTAGCCTCTCAGGGGAGCCATCCAGTCATTTCAGAAAGAAACACTCTCTTCACTGACTTTCCCAGAAGATTGACACCTACCACTTGAATTTCCTTGCTAGTTTAGAAGAAGATGACATATAGCATCTTACAATTTCTAGCTCCACCACATATTAGCTATATGACCTTGGCCAAGTGATCATATTTTATAAATTTAAGAAACCAAAGACTGTAAGACGAATTCTTAATTCAGATATATTGAAACATAGAAGGAAAACAAGACAACACATTGTCACTTATGTAATGCACATCTATTCCAGAATGTTATAATGTGAAAACTTTTAGTTTAAAATCTGAAAAATATATACTTAGTTTTTTCAAACCTCAATTCCTAACTAATAAGGATGTTATGAAAATAAATGGGAAAGCATATGGGTCCAACAATTAGGGTTGTGAATCATCCTAGAAAAAGTGCTACATACCTCATTACTGAATATCACTATGGTCACCTTCCAAGTACTCCACTTGGGAAGCTATGCACCAATGCCAGTGACCTAGTCCACCCATCAACGCAATTTTGGAGCTCTTTTTCTGGAATGGCCTTTAGAGCTGTCATTGATATTTATTAAGGTCTAACAATTAAGTTAGTGAACTTGCCACTGTGCATTTATGTTGACAGCACTGTACAAATAACTGTATTGGAACACCCTCCCTACTCACCTGATCTGGTCCCCAATGACTTTTTTTTTACCTGAAGATAAAGGAAATATTGAAAGGAAGACATTTGTTGACATTGAGGACATCAAGGGTCATACAACAATGGCTCTGATGGCCATTCCAGAAAACGAGTTCCAAAATAGCTTCCAGAGGAGAGTACTTCAAAGTTGACCATAGTGATATTCAGCAATGAAGTATGTAACTTTTTCTAGGATGAGTTTGCAAACTTAATTGTTGGACCATGTATATAACACAGAGATATAAGAACCACACAAAAATGTGCAGAGTCCAAAAGGCTTCATACTTTCTAATCCTCTATTTTTGAAAGGTTTCCTTTTCCCACCTTCTGAACACATTTCACTTCTATGGGAAGTCTTGTGTTATATATCTCTCCCACTAAGTACAACCTGGTCTTATTCCACCAACTAGTTTCCTATCTTTGTTCACATGCAGGAGGGCTTTATCTATGAGGTCAAATGCATATGGTTAGTGTGTTCCCCAAACGCCCTTCAATTCCGTAATATCCACCATGATGCTACGGTTTAGTGAGCATATGGTATTCCACAAAGGACTTTTTCCTAGGAGATTCCCATTGGAAAACACATTACTTGGTATGAACAAATAACTTCCTTGTAGAGTGTTGGGTTTTCTGATGTGTGTGCATCTCATTTGTGTACTTGTGGTGGGAAGAATATGAGATTTCCTGTTAAGGCTGGTTTTTCAGTATTGGCACAGTGGTATTTGGGGTCAGATCATTTTGTTGTGGGGACCTGTTCTGTGCATTGTGTGTTCAGCAGAATCCCTGACCCAGGCCACCAGGTACCAAGAGCACCCACTAGTTGTCTCTACACATTTTCCATTATCCCGAGGAAGGCAAAATTGTCCCAATTAAGAACCATTGTGTTAGACATGAATAAAGGAAATGTGATACATATACACCTTGGAATACTATGCAGTCATAAAAAATAATGAAACAATCATGTTCTTTACAGAAACATAGACACACCTGGAGGTCATTATCCTAACTAAACAAAGTATCACAGCAACAGAAAATGAAATACTACACATCTCCACTTATAAGTGGAAGCTAAGCATTGGGTACACACAGGCATAATGTTGGGAAACAACAGACACTGGGACTGGGAACTCCAAAAGGAGAAAGATAGGGAAGGAGGAAGGGTTGAAAACCCCCTATTGGGTATCATATTCACTTTTGAGGTGACAGGTTCATCAGAAGCCCAAACCTCACCATCATGCAATGTACCCATGGAACAAACCTGCATGTGGACCCCTTGAACCTACAGTGTAAAAAGGAATTGCTGTGTTAGAGCAGGGGTCCCCAGCCTCTAGGCCATGGACTGGTACCGGTCTCCATGGTTCTTAGGTTCTTAGGAACCAGGCTGCACAGCAGGAGTTGAACAGCAGGTGACTGAGCAAAGCTTCATCTGTATGTACAGCTGCTCCCCATCACTCACATTACTGCCTGAGCTCTGCATTCTGTCAGATTAGCTAGGCCATTAGATTCTCATAGGAGCACAGACTCTACTGTGAACTGTGCATGCGAGGGATCTAGGTTGCAGCTCCTTATGATAATCTAACGTCCGGTGATCTGAGGTGGAGCTGAGGCGGTGTTGCTAGCTCTAGGGAGAGGTCTGACTACACAGAGATCATCATAAATCAATTGCTTGCAGACTCATAGCAAAACCCTGTCTGTGAGTGGCAAGTGAGTTGATGTACTTCAATTGTCCAGCTGCATTTGGTGGCAGGCTTTAAGTCAGAATCTGACACTTATTTTAGTCCACACACGGCCCACCCTTTATTTTATTTACCACTTCCGTCAGTGCCTCTTTTTTTATGGCAAGTTGTATAATTATTTCATCATGTATTATAATGTAATAATAATAGAAATAAAGTACACAATAAATGTTTGCACTTCAATCATTCTGAAACCATCTCCCCCGGGTCCATAGAAAAATTGTCTTCTGGCCGGGTGCAGTGACTCAAGCCTATAATCCCTGCACTTTGGGAGGCCAAGGTAAGGGGACCGCCTGAGCCCACAAGTTCGAGAACAGCCTGGACAACTTGGTGAGACCTCATTTTCTACAATAAATCAAAAAATTGACTGGGTATAGTAGTCCACGCCTATAGTACCAGCTACTTGGAAGGCTGAGGTGGAAGGCTCACCAGAGCCAGCAGGTCAACGCTGGGGTGGCTGTGAGTGTGCCACTGCTTTCCAGCCTGGGCAACAGAGTGAGACTCCAACTCAAAAAACAAAAAGAGAAAAGAAAAATTGTCTTCCACGAAACTGGTCTCTGATGCCACAAAGTTTGGGGGTCACTGTGTTAGAGCATCAGAGGCAGGAATTATGACTCTGACCCTTGCTGGGCAGACTTGGGCAGGAAATAATAATATTGGCTCACCCACCTCACAAGGTTCCTGTGATGGGCAAAGAAGACAGAACTTTTGAAGTGCTCTACCAATACAGTCAGGTGCCCCTCAGTATACACAAGGGCTAGTTCCAGAACCCCATATATACCAAAATCCATGCATACTCTAGTCCTGCAGTCAGCCCCACAGAAGCTGTATGTACTTGGGTTTCCTGTCTGCAAATACTGCATTTTCTATAAGTGTCTAGTTGAAAAAAAATGTGCATATAAGTGAACCTGCACAGTCCAAAAGTCAACTGTGTTATCAGTTATTATTTTCCTCCAAAAGCCTGAAGGGAGATCATCACTTGCTTTGCTTTTCTAGACAGCATGCTTGCTAACATGCTCACCACTGCATGGTCACTATATGTGAGGTATAATGCAAAACACTTTGTATATATGATCTCACAACTGTCCCAAAAGAAAGGCAGCACACAACCTATTTCATAGCTAGGAGACAGAAATGCAAGAGAGACTGTAAATCACTTGACTGAGGCCATATGCAGGGAGTAGCGGAGCTGAGATGGGCCAGGCTTGCTGGACAGAACCCAGCTCTGGTCAGTTCTGCAGGCCACACAGAGGGTTTGTCTCTTCCTCAGCAAACAGCTTCTGACTGCGCAGTGGGTATCAAGTGATCAAAGAGAACGTGACAGGCTGGGTGCGGTGGCTCTCACCTGTAATCCCAGGAATTTGGATGGCCAAGGTGGGCAGATTGTGTGAGCCCAGGGGTTTGAGACCAGCCTGGGCAACATAGTAAGACCTCTTCTCTACAAAAAAAATTAAAAATAAAAGTTAACTGGGCGTGGTGTCATGCGCCTATAGTCCCAGCTACTTGGGAGGCTGAGGTGGGAGGATCACCTGAGCCTAAGAGGTCGAGGTTTGCGAGAACCATGATCATTGCGATTGATCATGCCACTGCACTCTATCCTAGGTGACAGTGAGAACCCAATTCAAAAAAAAAAAGTGAGAGAGAGAGAGAGGGTGAGAGATAGAGAACATGACAACAGTGGAAACAGATACTCTCAGATATTTTAGGTTAATTACAAAGGAGCAAAAGGAAGGATATAACATTTATTTACAATATTTTCTTGCAAAAATAGATCACTTGAAGCATGTCTGATGAATTTACACGAAAAATGAAGTTTCTTCACACTGACCAGGCCTACCCTATATGTCACCTTGATGACTGGGAGTAAAAAGGGCTGAATTACATCAAAAGCCTTTCCCGTGTTGTCCACCAGCTGGAAACCAGAGGTGTGACTGCATCTTTGTCTTCTGAACTGTTTTCAAGTGATTTGGATGTGGTTTCACTAAGATCTACTATTGGGTTGTGGGGGGCAGGGAAGCATAGTGTATCGGTTTCTTCCTTCTTATCCTTGAACAGGTGAACCAGAGACACAAACACAGATAATCTTTTTGCCAGGAGGGGCCAAGTATCTTCTGTGACTCCTTTTATCAAAAAGTTGGTGACTTTTGAGGTTTTTCACTTTGTAAAACTCTGAATGCTAAAACAAAAAGAGGCTCTAGGCACAGCCTCTGCCTGCCCTTATGGTACTTACAAGCATTTAAATACACACCACATAAACCATACAAAGCAGTTGGTGATCAGGAAAGCTGTCATAGGCAAAGAATCCTCTCTGCCCAGGACATTCTGAAGCTTTATACCGATATAGCCATCCTTCGGGATACATGGGGATTGGTAACTTCAGCACTGCTCACATTTTGGTCTGGTGACTCCTTTTTGTAGTGGGGTAGAGGACTGTTCTGTGCACTTAGGAGACTTAAAAGCACCCCTGGCTTCTACTCACTAGATGCCAGAATATATCCCCCTTCCCACCAGCCCAGTGATGGTCACAACCAAAAATGTCTCCAGGCATGGACAAATATCCCCTGATTGAGAATCACTGATCTAGATTCAACAAGCCTTCTATTCATGCTGCATAACCTTGACTCTCCACCCCGGGAAACTGAGGCTCCCAGTTACTCCTGGCTTATGAGAGGCAGGAGTAAGATTTGCAAGGAGCCTTCCTGACTTCTGCGGGGTGGTAGCCACCCTACCATGCTGCCCGCCGAGTGCTAAGGGCACTGTGGTGTGCACTCTAGGAGTCACAGTAAGGATCCCACAGTCACCCAAGGAGGCCAGGCATGGTGTCAGGAGAAGGGGCTCAGTGCTAGGTTAGTCTGGATAAGTTGAGACCACATAGCTGGGAAATCACACTTCTACCAGCACTTCCACCAGCCACAGGGATCTCCGACCTCACAGTCATGACTTGCAGTGCTTGGATACCTCTCCAGGTTCTGGTTTCCCTTCTGGGGGACATCACTACAGGTCCTGGAAGAGGTACAATTTTGTTATGGATGCTTGCTCTGGATGACCTCTGCTCCCTGACACTCAGCTCTGCTGGGAGGTATTTGTCATTGGGGTTTCCTTTTCTGGGACAGGGAGCAAATTCGAGGTGCCACTAACTTTGAAGAGGAATAAAGTGCTGGTGACTGATGCTTCCTCCCAACCCCGTGGTCTGGCTTTGGTCCTGCTTCTTCTTCTTGAATAAGCCGCAAAGAGGCAGATCCAGTAACACATTCCTTCCCCTCTCACCCCGCCCCCCGCCAGCATCCCAGCATCCCAGCCTTGCTGTGCCTTCATCTTTGCTTCCCTTCTCTCCCTCCCTCCATTTGACAATCTGTCACGGGGTCTCCAGCCTCCCCCTACCCGTGCACCAAGCCCCACCAGCAGCCCCTCCTTGGCGCTGTCCTCTGAACATCAGTCTAAACAGTCATTCTATGTCTGTCAAAATACTGACAGCACTTCTCCCTGCTCAAAGAGCAGCAGATCCCATCTGGATAGCAAACAGTCTTCCAGGTTTATTTTGCCTATCACTTCTGAACACTTGCTATTTAAATTCCAAATCATTTTTCTGGAGGTTAACAGTGTCCCTGCTATTCTCAGAGTTTACTCACTACATCTCCAACTCAGCAACCTTATTTGTATGCTGCTAGGATCATCTAGACACTCCTATACACCTGCACACAGCACGCACACATGTGCACCACACACATGTGTGCATGTGTGTCAACCACAGCATCACAAGCACTAGACAAGGAGATCCTTGGTCTGCATGTTACATGAACAAGATGTCTGAGATTGTTCTTACTTTCAAAGACCACTTAAATTATTGGGAGGGGTATGAAATGTGGCATAAGTTTAGATGTTTTTTGTCTCTTTAGGCCTTTTCAGATCAAAATTTAATCATGGGACTCTGTCAGTTGAAATATGTTGAGAATGGTTGTCATCCTTCTCTGTCTCCTCTCTTGGGTGCTGGGAGGATTTCAGACATGTTTCTTGGTAAATAAAACATGCCTATCACTTTCTCTACTTAGAAACAAGACCTCTTAGTGACTGAGAGGGTGAAGTAATCCTGCCTGAGAGATCTGCCACCTTTTCTGTTCATATGAAACACTTCTGGGTCCAACAACACTGCTGGCACACAGCAGAGAGTCTGAGATAAGAAGAAGTTGACCTTGGCCTCCAGCACTCCAGCAGCCTAGGTCCCAACCTGCCCCACCCAGACCAGGCTGCCTTCCCCTCATCTCTGACTTGGCCCTTCCTTGCTGCCTGTTCCTCTCCCATGCAGCTGGCCTCCACCAGGGCTTCCATCGTTCTTCTTTTTCGGTCTATTTTTCAATGCCAAGTCTTGGTGAAGCTCACGTCCCTGTGGTAGTGAGGGCATTTGGGTCATGGAGGAAACGCCACCAGGCTAATGCAGGAAGGATGCCACACTGAGCCATTGCACTCAGGTCTGAGTGAGTGCAGAGTTGAGCTTGAGAGCCAGTGATAGCTCAGAAGACCAAGGATTACCCTACCCAGTGCTTGTGACAGTGATGGTGTGGTCGACATACACACACACTTGTGTGTCCATGTATGTGATATGAGAGAAGACCAGCACCAGGGTACTTGGGGTGAAGTCATGGGAGCTCAAAAGCTGCTTGAACCCCAGTTTGCCTCTGCAGGTCTTTTTTCTTCAAGCCTGGAGGGGTTCCAAAAGTTGGAGGATTCCCCTGAGTTTATGTGGGCTCAGCTGGCATGAGAGTCTGGTGTGAGCCCTTCCACAATGCCAGGATTCTCTTATAGTTCTGTAAATCATGTCTTTCCTCTCATGCAATGCAACCCAAGAGTCTACCTTAGTAGAATGAGCTCACTGAAGAAACAGGATTGTCCAAAGTTTATCAGGTACCAGAAGGTAGAGGGCCAGGCTCACACATCCCAGAGCACATTGGCATATCCAGGAGTCCCTGCTCCCAATGTGTGATACTGGACTGTGAGCAAACAGTGAAGACGGGATTTCAAAATACGGCAAGGTATTTCTTCAATGAGCATGCCCTGGCCAAGTCAACTTACACTGGTTGTAAATTCTGTTCATTGTTTGCTTTCCTCTCATTCACTTTTTCTTTCCCTCCTTCCTTCCTTCATAACTTCTTTCCTTCCTTGCCACTTTCCTTGCTTCCCTCCTTCCTTCCTTTCCTTCCTCCCTCCCTCCTTCCTTCCTTCCTTCCTTTCTTCCCTCCCTCCTCCCCTCCCTTCTTCCTTCCCTCCCTTCTTCCTTCCTTCCCTCTCTCCTTCCTTCCCTTCCTCTCTCCTTCCTTTATTCCCTCCTTCCTCCCTCCCTCTTTCCTTCCTTTCCTTCTTCCTTCCTTTCTTCCTTCCTCCCTCCTTCCTTCCTTCCTTCTTTGCTTCTTTCCTTCCTTGCCATCTTCCCTCCTTTCTCCCTCTCTCCCTCCTTCCTTCTTTCTTTCCTTCTTCCGTCCCTCCTTACTTTCCTCCCTCCTTCCTTCCTTTCTTTATCCCCTCCCTTCTCCCTTCCCTCCTTCCTTTCTTCCTTCCCTCCCTCCTTTCTTCCTTCTCTTCCTTATTCTTTCCTTCCCTCCCTCCTTTCTTCCTTATTCTTTCCTTCCCTCCCTCCTTCCCTCATTTCTTCCTTCCCTCCCTCCTTACTTTCTTCCCTCCTTTCTTCTCTCTGCCTTCCTTCCCTCCCTCCTTCCCTTCTTCCTTCATTCCCTCCTTCCTTCCCTCTTCTCCCCTCCTTCCTTCCTTTCCTCCTTCCTTTCCTCCCTCCTTCCTTCCTTTTCTCCCTTCTTCCCTCCCTTGCTTCCTTCCTTCCTCTCCTTCTTCCTTTATTTTTTCTTCTTTTTCCTGCCTTTTCTTCCTTTTCTTCCTTCCAATCTCTTCTTGTATTTGTCCCATTAACTTTGTGTGCATTTGTTTGAGTGCCATTTGTATCTGTTGAATATCAAAAGAATGCCAAAAAATTTGTAAAACAAGTAGAGGGTGTGGAGAATAGCAATACAGTTAGCACTCACGGACCTGTCACAAAGTCAAAAACACAGGACTTGGTCACAACTTGAAGCCCCAATCTCCTTCTCCTCATCCCCCTACATGATGTAAGATGACTTGTGATTCCTCCAGCCTACAGAGACTTCTATAACCCAGAAGCTCCCAGGAACTGAGTCAAAATCTACTCAAAGGGAAATTTTCCTCCAACTCTGAGAAGACCATGGAAGGGAAGTTTCTGGACACTCCCAGTCTCCTTACTAATAAAAGCAAAAGCTGTTAAAAGCCAACATCTCATCATCCAACATCATCATCTAAAAGAAATCCATAGTCAGTGACACAGCTCATGATTCTGAAGCTAATTAGTATGAGGCATGAAATTTTGCTCAAGCTTATTAAATCTGGCCCATGTGTTATGGTCTTTCTCAGACCTCTGCCATCTGTGTCCAGAAGGTCTTTGTTGTGTTTCCCCCTTCACGGTTCAGTTGTGAGCTTGATAGGAATTTATGGAAACTTTCACTTACATGATGTCTCTCTTAGATGTGGACACATGCTCCGTGGTGGATTTTTGTCTGACCTCAGGAATCTTACACTCTCCCAAAATCTGAAACCATAAGAAGTCACCTGGAACTCTTAACGCTGTGCTGTCTAGAAGGGAGTCACTGGGCCCTGTGACTGTTGATACTCAAAATGTTTATATTGAGAGGTTATGTGAGTGTAGGGCATACACTGTATTCCAAAGGCCTGGTATGAAAGAAATGCAAAATACTTCATTAAACCTGGTAACATTGATGACACATTCAAATGATAATATTTTGGATAGATGGAACCAAATGAGAGATATCATTAAAATTCGCTGCATTTCTTTTTATGTTTTAAATGCAGCTTTGAGAAGGTTTAAACTAGCAGATGTGGTTCATGTGTCAAGGCTTGCATTATCTTCTTATTGGACAGTTCTGTCTCAGATTATCAGACAAAACAGGACAGAATCAGGTATTCAGTGTGATACATAAACTATGGACACACTGTGGGCTCTTGACCTTTTGCCTCAGACTGTTCCTCATCCTCTCCCAACTTCGCTCTGTGCCACAATGGGGCTGACTCTCCCAATCTACCCCCCTCCCCCCACCAGTACTATGTTTCCCAAGTCTTTTGACTGGGCTTGGCCAATGAGAGGTACGATGTGAAGGTTGGAGGACAAGAAGAAAGGAGAAACCAGTGTGCTAGTCCCTACCTTTCCCTGGGCAAAGCTCTGGCAGGTGCTTCATCTCCTTGGTGCCCCAGGTTCCCACTCAACAGCACCCCCATGGTTTCAAGTCCCACCAGGTAAAGCATCACCTGGCCACCAGATCTAGGAACACCACCTTCTCCCTTCATCCCTCCAGCCTACAGGGAGAAGCTTCCTGCTGTTTTAATCCCAGTCTCACTCTCCCCATTTGCCTGTTCATCTTCTGTATTACCTATGTCACAAATCCCCTCTGTTTCTCTTTTCTCCAGTTGAACACCAACTGATAAAAAGTGTTAATGAAGGGAGAGATAGCAGGAGCTAGAGGAGACAATGAAATATAAAACGAGGATGAGGGGACTGGAAGAATCTCAAAGATGAGTTCGTGCCTCCTGTGGACTGGAAGTATGAAATGGAAATGGGAAAAGTGGGAGAAGGACAGAGAAAAAGGAAAAGATGCATTCAAGAGGAGACCAGCCCACAGAAAGGTCCCAATATGACAATTTGCATGGCCTGTTCAGAAGAGAGAATAAGCCACCTGATAGGGTGAAGAGGTTCTTTTTTAAAATTTATTTTAAAATTTAGGGTACACTTAAGGATTAGGTACACAACTATTCATTGTGAAGGTACCTGTGTTGAGGTGTGCCCCTCCCCCCCTTCCCTAGGCAGATATTCACTACCGTTAATCCCAATTCCCTATCCCCTGCCCCCGTAGTTTCCCACTATTGTCAATCCTTTCTTATAGTATACTGTAGTCATTCAAGGTCCACTTATGAGTGAGAACATGTGATACTCAGATCTTTGTTTCAGTGAGAGATCACTCAGTATTATAAACTCTTATTCCATCCAGGTTACTGAAAAATTCATGATTTTGTTCTTCTTTATGGCTGCATAATATTCCATCATGTATATGTACCACATTTTTTTATCCAGTCCTCTTTTGATGGGCAGCACGGTTGGTTCCATGATCTTGCTATTGTGAACAATGTTGCGATAAACATACATGTGCAGGTGTTTTTCATAGAGTGAATTGAGTTCTTCTGAGTATATTCCCAGTAGGGGGATTGCGGGTTCATATGGAAGGTCGATTTTTAGAGCTTTTAGGAATTGCCACAGTGATTTCCACAGAAGCTGTACTAGTTTACACTCCCACCAACGGTGTAGAAGCATTCCCTTTTCGCCACACCCTCTCCGGCATCTGTTATTTTTTGAGTTATTGATGATGGCCATTCTGACTGGAGTTAGGTGGTATCTCAGTGTAGTTTTAATTTGCATTTCCTTGATAACTAGTGAGGCTGAACATTTCTTCATGTATCTGTTGGCTGCTCATATGTCTTCTTTTGAGAAGTGTCTATTCGTATCTTTTGCCCACTTTGTAATGGTACGTTTATTTTTTTTTCTTTTCAGCACGTTTAAGTTTCTTGTAGATCCTTGATGTTAGGCCTTTGTCAGACATAGAGTTGGCAAATACTTTTTCCAAGTCTGTAGGCTATCTCCTTACTCTCTTGATGGTTTCTTTGTCTTTGAAGAAGCTCGTCAGTTTAATGAGGTCCCACTTGTATATCTTACCTCTTATGGCCTCTGCATTTTGGGTTTTGCTCAGGAATTGGTTGCCAGTTCCAACTTCCATAAGGATGTATCCTGCATTTTATAAGGTTCTTATGGTTTGAGGTTTTACATTTAGGTCTTTTAAAATAAATTTGTAACTCTGGAATAATGTTGGGCGTCCCAGGTTTGCCGAAAGAAAAAAAAATTGCATACAGAGTTTCCCTTATACCCCTGACCTAGCTTCCTCTAATTAATTCCCCTATTAATGTCTTCCAAAGTATGATCTCTAAGAAACCTTATTTTAAATGTGGAGGATGGTAGGTTCTTTTGATAGAATGGTAGAATGGAGACAGATTCTAGAAGTTCTATATTGGTTTCCAAATTTTAGAATTTGGAGGTGTCTTGGAGACTGTGTGGTCTAATCATTTCTCTCTCTTTTTGAGGTAAGAAGCCTAATTCCCAGGGGAGCTAAGTCACTTTTATCCATTCACCAAATATGAATGATAATCCAGGTATGAAAAGCTTGGGTGAGCTCGAGGCTGCTTCTCTGAAATCCAGATATTATTCCATCAACCATTGTTCTTGGGGCAGATGGATGTACTCCCTAACAACAGAGAGCCACAGTTACAGTTTATATACATTTCTCAGGACCTGGGGTACATGCTTAGCCAGTGATTGGAGGAATAACTCCACATTTCCCACAAGTCCCCTGGGAACTTTTACAGGAAGCCAAAGCAGCAGTTTTCAGCCTTGGCTTCCCGTAAAAGTTCCCTGGGGAGCTTGAAGAATGCCTGTGGTGACGTGGCCGATGGCCCAAACTTCTTATCTAACTGGTCTTGCTTGGAACCTGGGCACTGGTCATTGTCAAAAGCTTCCTACACCTTCCCTAGCATGTATAGTAGCTCTAGAAATTGCCGTGTTCTGATTTAGCCATTCCCCAGTCATTCTGGGGAACTGATGCTGATCTGAGAGTAAAGTTACATACACACCATGTTGGTCAGGTGCTTTTCCAAGACTGGTCCCCAAACTTCCTAGGAAACAATCATGTTCTCCTCTGGGGTCTTTCTACCCACCTCTGTCACCGCCAGCACACACTTGAGTATCTCCTTCTCCTCTCCACCATGGTTCATCACTGCCCTCTTTGTTCATGCAGTTACATGTGATTGTATGCTCAGAGATGCTTGGTTCATCAATCTGTCAAATGTCAACTCTGCCACCTCCAGCCTTCTCATTCAGTGGCACTTGCTAAGCCCCACATCCCCACATGACCAAAGCTCTCACTGCACAGTGGCCTCTCTCCTCTCTTTTATTCACACTTATTGTGTAATTTCTTATTTACAAAAAGCTCCAAATCTTAAAACCCAAGAATGTGGTGATAAAAAAAAATGAACAGACTGTATTTATCCTCATTTTATAGAATACTACAAGAGGCCGCTTTAATTTTAGGTTGAGTTTTGCCTTCGTACCACTACCTCTCATAAATTGAGGGACAGAGGGGCTTCCCAAGTCCCTCTTTTTGTATTGGCATCCACAGTTTTAATGCATGCATAATACTCTCTCTCTCTTTTTTGCACCCCGTGTGTGTGGGGTGGGGGGTGGGTTGGGGTGAATCTGTCATATTGCAGGACCTATAAATGCTCATAGGTGTTATGGAAATGACAGAAGGGCTGTGCCAATCTCACAAACACTGAGCATGCATTATTCTAAGACTATGGCTTTCAAAATGGGAACCTGTAAAAACAGGTGATAGATTTACATTCATATATTAAACAGGCCACCCAGCCCCAGTGTAAAGTCAGGTAAACAACTGAATATATCATGGTTCACAGCAGCTACCTGTGTGCACTCATTACCTGGTAGAAAGTAGGCCAGCCCTGTTTGCTGGAACTCCCTCCTCCCAAGGAGAGCCATTGCACCCATTGTCTCATTTAAAACAAACAAGTCAAACACTTCAGAGAAAATAGAAAGGTCTTTTCCTGAACAGCCCCTGGAAGTGGGTGTGTGTTATTCCTGCTTCCCTGTGTCTAAGCTGCTGTGGATGGGGATAACTGCCTACCTGCTTAGAAGAGGGAGTTGTTACCTTGTGAGGGGGAGGAGTTACCTGCAGGCATTCATTAAAAGGAGGTAGAATCTGGTAAATATTTTTAGGAGAAGGAGCTGCAACTTGCACAAACAGCCTATTGGTGGTCACCCACGTGACCTCAAAGAAACAAACAACCTGACTGGAATTGGGGACACCAGGTCCTGTGAAAGCAGCATGCTAGTCATGGCCGTCACATGTTTGTGAAGAGCAAAGGCTCTCAGCCACAACAGGTGACTCATCATGATACCAGGACAGTTCCCAGGGGCCATAAGGAACCAGGTTTCTCCTGGACTTCGCTGCCTGCAGCTTTACTCTCTTGGATTCTGACACTGGAATTTCAAGGAGGGAAGCAGAAGCTGCAGAGTGGCCATGGAAATCAAACTATCATTCTGCATTGCACCCAACTGTGCTCTTACTCCTTGACTTCCCTGGCTGTTGCTGACTTCAGCCTTCACTATCTCCCAGGGCCTTTGGGTCATCATCCCTTGGGCCCTCCCTCTGCTCTGAGGAACCATTTGGGAAGCACCCACCGCTTGCCCTCCTCTCCATCACCCCTAAGTCCTCTCTCCTCTGTCCTGATGCCAGCTGCTGTGATGAAAGTGTGGTCTCCCACACCTCACAGCCCACATTAACATGGTCAGCCTTGGTGAGCCTTAACCCTAAGGGACACTGGGAAGTCCCAATGTGCCACCCTAAGAAAAACATAAGTGCTCTGAAGTCCTAGATCCCATTGGCTTTAGGTACGTTGCTTTAGTTCCACACACCTCCCTTTTTTCTCTCTACACATGGACACTACAGAGCAACAGAAATATTTATGTATTCCATTTGAGGCTGAAATGAAATGAAGAAAGTGAAAGAACCCTGGAGCCCACAAAGCTCTTCACTAGGGCAAACAGCGGCATTCACTGACACTGATCTCCTCCCTCTTAGACACGCTTCCTTGGTTTCGGATGGGTTTAGAAGATTCATCATCAAAAATCTAAACCAAATCTCACTAGTCTCCCTGTGGTTAGCCCTGTCCATCGGGGTCAGTTCTGCATGTTGATAGGATGCTGCCTCACCACAGACCCATGAACAGACAGATGTCATACAGGCCTCCCCGCTGCACTCCAGTAGGGCAGGAGTTTGATGACAATAACAGCATGCATCTGGGGGTGAAGTCTGCCAGCAATGTTTGACAAGAGTTCCTGAGCCAGGGTCCGCCCCTACGAGCACCTCTGTTCTGGTGACCAGGTAGAGGTGGGACAAAGAGGAACATTCTCACCCACAAGGTCTAGTTTTCCTATGTGACCTAAGTCGCCAGATACAGAGGAGATGCTGAGCAGCCCAAAAGAGAATAGATGATTGAGGAGGCTAAACCATATACCCACTAGGGAGCTAAAGAAATGGGAAGACTCACAGCTCCCTTCCTCATAAAAATACTGAGGAGCAGCTGAGATCTTTCTTAAGGAACTGACCCAGCATCATCCTGCCAGTGCAGACAGCCTGTACTTTCCCTCTTCTACACTTCTGATGGCTCCATTCTCAGCTCCCACTGCATCCCACCTCTCATCCCCATGGGGATACATGGAGACAGGGCTGGAAGTATGCCCCTCTTCCTACTTGTGATTCCTGTGGGAAGGATCCCACCTTAATGCAGTAAGATCCTTGATATAGTTTCAATGTCTCTCTAAATCTCATGTTGAAATGTGAGTTTAGTGCTGGAAGTGGGGCCTGGTGGGAGGTGACTGGATCAAGGCGCAGATCCCTCGTGATGGCTTGGTGCAGTTTTCATGGTCACAAGTGAGTTCTCTCACTATGGGTTCACACAAGAGCTGCTTATGGCCCCTCTTTATCTCCCTCTTGCTTCTGCTTTTGCCATGTGACACACCATCTTCCCTCCTCTTCCACCATGTCAAAGCTTCCTGAGACCTCACCAGATGCTGGTACCATACAGAACTGTGAGCCAAATATACCTCTTTTCTTATAAATGACCTAGTCTGGGTCATTTCCTTACAGCAATGCAAAGTGGACTAATACAAGCATATTCTACCAACTCATGTTAGGTATAGATAGAAGAGTCCCAGGGCTCTTTGCCTCCTGCTCAATAATCCAAGATCTCATTGCCTGAGCAGGCACTGGGGACCTTTAAGAGTGGACCCAAGTTCTGAGCTGCAGGGACCCTTGACACCGTCTGGTCATTCTCTGCCTCCACCACAGGAACAACTGGCTTCTTCTGAGGAGAGCGGAGACCTGGTGTGCTGCCCATCCATCACCTGCTTTAATCGTGACATTCATGTCTCTTTCATTACCTTCCATTGCTTCATTTCTTAGCTCATTTTAAAACCTTCTCTTTGAACTTTTTCTTTTAACCTGGTGGATGAGCCTCCCCAGCCCAAGCAGGGTTAGCAGTGAGGAGGCTATGGAGGATTCCAGCAAAGGAAAGTGGACACCCACACACCACCTCCAGTCACCTCCATAGCAGTCCTTTGAGCCCACTGGGGGATGGGGTTTAATGAAAATGCCTTAATTAAATCCTCTAGAAAGTCCCACAATGCAAAAATCCACCCCTCAGTATAAAAAAATCCACCCATCTGTATTTCTTAAAACCCCACAAATAACTGATAAGCTCTAATAAACCATGGGCTAATGTGTTTTACTCTCTCCCCAGGGCACCTAGAAGTCCTACTTTAGATGCAATTTGGCTAAACTTCTGGAGTATAATATCTATCCCCAAATAAAATACTCCTTTGGTGTCATCTGTGACATGTCCAGCCCAGGCATGCCCGTTTCCTCTAAAAACATCCTTCTCCCTGAGTTGAGCAGAGAGAAGATGGTCTCTGCTCCCCAGGTTGGAATACTAAATCACAAAGAGCCTGTCTTCTTTAAGAGGTGCCTGTGTGTCGTGCAAGGATGGTCTTGTGTTTTCCTTTAACATCATTTAAATAGTTGCTGTCAAAGTCAAAGGCAAGACCTAAAAAACTTGAGAAGATCGCTCAGTAGTCTGATATATAAGTTGTTTACACTGAATAAGAGAAATACAGTACCTGGGGTGAGGCCTTTCTCCGTGACAAAATGGACAGATTCAATGGGTTCTTAATAATAACTTTGATGACCTTCAGTTGCCAAGATCCCATCTGTGGCTGATCTTCCCTCTTCCCATCAATCTTTAAAAGTTTTTATCACACTATTTTTTCAGCCTACAGTGTTAAAAGCAAGACAAACGACATTTCTCCCGAGACTTCTTAGAAGCTTTGTGTGACAAGGAGCTTGTCAGAGGTGTTTGTTAGGGCTTGGCTCATGGTTGAGGTCAGGGGTACATTGCAGGAGACAGGGAAGGAGAAGGGGGATAAGCACTTTGGAAATTTCTTTCTTCCCCTCCTGTAGTGGAAAAGATATCAGCCAGGAGGTCAGGAGATGTAGGTTCTATTCATGATTCTGCTACTAATTGACAATGAGACCTTAGACCTGGCTTGTCAAACCCAGTAGCCGCCAGCCCCGTGGAACTACTGACCATTGGAAATGTACCTATTCCCAACGGAGATCTGCTCTAAGTGTCAAACCCACACTGAGTTTCGAAGAATTGACATGAAAAAGAGAATGTAAGATATCTCACAAATGATTTTCATATTGACTACATGTTGCAATGATAGCATTTTGGATATATGTAAACAGTTAAATGGGATATATCATTAATTTTGTCTGTGTATTTTTCACTTTTTAAATGTGGCTACTAGAACATTTAGAATGTCACGTGTGCCTTGCATCATATGTCTATGGGACAGTACTGCCTGAGACAAAACTGCACAGCATCTCTAAGTTGGAAAATTGGATGCCTTACAAAACATCTCTGACCTTCAGTAATTTCTTTGTATGAACTATGTCCTCCAAGGCTCACAATCTTCTCTGATGTCTTAAAAATGGCTCCTAGTATCATCAGCACAGGTTAGAGAATTTTGAATGCAAACAATCTGTCATAAGAGTTGAATGCTGGCATCCAGGCACTACAGAGATATAAAAAACAAAATCCCTGCCCTCAAGACACAATTGCTGGGCATGGAGATATAAGACGTGGAAACACAAAATGATTACTGATGGTATAAAGTCATGGGACTATGCCAAATTCGTGTTTCTCATAGTATAAGATACGTAAGGCTTTTATAGGTTCAAAGCACTTCAAATTGGGGAACTGTTTCTAGTGAGGAAGAGCAAGGAGAACAGAAACAAAGATGAGACCATTACTTCTCTTTCTCCTAGAAACAGTTGCATGATAATGACGGGGAATGTTGAATGAGCATGAGTTAAAGGTGTGACTGGCCACAGAACATGCCTTCAGATCCACTGTCTTGTCCTCTGAGAATATTTCCCCAACTTTCTCCTCATCAAGACCGGGAACCTTGGGGAGTGCTACCCATTGCCTCTAGTTACTCAGACATCCATCATCTTCTCCTGGCTCCCGAGTGTGAAAGGCTAGAAACGATGCCAGACTCCAGGGAGGCAGGGAGGATTATATGAGAAAATCCCAGCAGACACTCTTTAAAGAGAAGAAGAAAGTAATGATTGAACACTTTTTTTCTACCTTTTTCTTTTAATTTGGTGGCTGAACTTCACCTGCCCAAAGTGGGAGGCAACGAAGGAGCTACTAGAAGACTTTGACACATTGGGGATCTTCCCCGTTAGCTTTGTAAGCTTTCTTCCCCTGCCCAGAAGGACAAATGCCACCTCTACAAATGTGACTAGAGCATTTCAGGCTTACATGGGAGTTTTGGTGATGAATCCATTGAACTGTTGTTGTATTATTCTGGGCTTCTCTAGAGGAAAAAAATAAAATATTTTTTTAAAAATATTTTGGCGAAAACCACAAACCGGCCAACACCTCCTCTCTCCTTCAAAGTTCTCCTCCCAGATAATTCAGGAAATAGCATCTCTGAGGGCCCCATCTTGGCATGTGTGGTGTTTTTAAATCCTCTCTAAATGGCTAAGAAGGCAATTCTTTTCAGTCATTTGCGTGGCGCCGTCCTCCCCTTCCCTGGCAAAGACAGTGTATACACTCTATTAGAGCATTTTTTTTTCTCCATATAATGGCACCAATTAAATTACCTTGCAGCCCGACCTTAATCTGGCAGGAATGATTATTCCATGAAACAGTTAGGGCTCTAATTGACATGAAGTGCCTGCAAAATATGTCTTTTGCAGCAACCCCTGTCAAAGTCACATTGATATGCTAATCCCTATAGCTGGCAGAATCACTTCATAAAGAGAGACATTGAAAATTGAATTATTTCAATTTCAGTACCTAGGAATCTAGTGATCTGTCTGTATATGTAACTAAGTAGGTGCAATACTTTATATGGGTAAACAGCTGTACCAGGGCGTTGCCATGGAAACTGCTTGACTCATGGCAGTTGTGTTAGTGATGAAGTCATTAGCAGTGTGAAATGTACTTTGAGGTTGTCAAGTGTAACACTCCGGGAATATTTCAGCAGTATTAGTGGAGCCTTTTCATTTACATAATTTAGGCTTTCACACAAGATCTCATTATAGTGCAAGGATGGGGTGAGTTGTGGGGGCAATTGTGCCTGGACAGATGAATCTCCATTATGCCATTCAATTATTATTATTCTTTTTCCTTAAACACAGTCTCCTAAATAAGTCTTACAGGAAATTGATAACTTCCTGGGAACAATGACTTTGAAATCCTGTTGGTGGTGGGACAGACTAGATAGGCCTACATGTTGTCTGTGCAGTCAAACACTGTTGACGAGTTTGGGATGGTGTTTTGTCACATGCATCAGTTACTTTAAGTCAAGACATTCTTTTTTAACCAATATTCATGTAAGTGTCACTCCCTTGCCGGCACCTCCTGTGGCCCCTTAATGATTCCCAAGGTGATATGGTGTACAAGAACGTCCAGTTTGGAAATTGTCCTCCGAGTCAAATTGTTCCTTGACCTCCCAAAATATGACTTGACTTCCTCCAAGCTCTCCAGATTCTGTTCTGAATAATTTCTGGATGTTTCATGAAATCAGAACAAACAGAATCAAGCTCTGAAGACCCTAGCAAAGGGGGAATTCTAAACATATTTTAGGCAATAATCACATTATTAGAGTAAGCAGACGACTTCCATGGGGAACTTTTTTGACACATAAAACACCCGGATGTGTGCACTTGGGTGAATGAGTTTATAGCCACATCTCAATTTTTAGTTTAGTATAATCTAATTGCTTTTATCCATTTATTCATCCATTCATGTATTCATTCATCAAATATTTCTGGAGTATCCATAAAGCATGTGCCAGGAAGTATTCTAGGTATTGAGGAAACAGTGGTCAATGTGACGGGCATAGCCCCTGTCTTCATGAAGTTCAACTTAATGGGAAAGACGTAAATTAAAATATATGTGTGGCCGGGCTCGGTGGCTCAGCCTGTAATCCCGTGCCTTGGGAGGCTGAGGTGAGTGGATTGCCTGAGCCCGCAGGTTCGTGACCCGCTTAGGCAACTTGGTGAGACCTCATCTCTACAATAAATCAAAAAATTAGCCGGGTATGGTAGTGCGCACCTGTAGTTCCAGCTACTTGGAAGGCTGAGATGGAAGGATCCCTGGAGCCTAGCAGGTCGAGGCTGCGGTGGCCAGGAGCAGCCACTGCACTCCAGTCTGGGAGATGGAGTGAGACTCCAACTCAAAAAAAAAAAATTATAAATATATATGTGTGGGTGTGTGTGTGTGTGTGTGTGTGCAATTAGAAGAACCAGAAAAATAAGAGAGACTAACAGCAAGAGAGACTAACCTATTTAGATTGGAAGGGTCAGGCAACCCCCCTGCGCTGAGGAATTCCATTTAAGCTGAGGATTTAGGGAGGGGGCAGTCAGGGAAAAATAGGAGGAAACATATTTCACACAGAAGAGGACAACGCTGACATAGCGACACTCAGCCCAGAGGATTTGGCTGGAACCATGGAATTTCAAGAAAGTGGGTGTGATCCAGGGAAGAGTTCACCATAGGCCCTATTTTTGGTTAGAATAGATGCCATCTTCAAAAAGTCATTGTGCTCTCTCTCTATCCATGTGAGTGGCGATTTATCAAAGGATGCCATCTGCATAGAATGAAAATCTTCACCTTTTTCAGAAATTTAAATGTGTTTTAAAATCTCAACTAGCCATATATTTTTATTCCTGCTTTTCTTTTGTGAGGAAATTGAGACCTAAATTCTGACTTTTTTCTCTTATCCAAGTTTCTAAGAGGCTTGAGGAGTCTTACCTGATAAGGACTTACCAGACAGGATTTTATTACCTTATTACCCTAAATACTGAAGTTTGTTTTCCAACCTGACTCTGACATAACATCACATAACAGATAAAGAAGGAAATCAGAGTATTTTATGACCTTGCAAAGTCGTCTCTTGGTAACATCCAGATTCTAAGTGCCTCCCTCTACTGATTTCCAAAATCCTTAGATAGGAACTACAAACTGCCAGTCAAGAAATCCTTAAATGCACCTATAATCTCCAAATCCTAGCTTAGAAATGTCCTCCCTTCCTGGACCAAATCAATGAAAGTCTCACATGCATTGACTTATGGTTTTTGTAGACTCTGCCTTCCTAAAATGCGTATAACCAAACTGCAATTCAGCCACCCCGGACACATGCTCTCTAGGCTGTGTTCCAGGCCTGGTCACTCATAGTTGGCTCAGAATAAACCTCTTCAAGCTCATTTGACTGAACTTGGAATTTTTGCATCCACAGAATATATATTGAGAAAGAGTCATCAAGCAGGTATCAGATTATTACTCAAGAAAGTAACTTCTAGGCTATGCTATACATAGGGCCTGGACTAATTTATTTTTTCTCCCTTAACTTCTAAATACAGTTTCCTTCTAATAAAAATGCCTTGCACTTTGTGTGTCCTTTATCAATCCAAGCTGTAAATTAATACTGGCTACTATTAGTAGTAGTGGACCTATTTTTGTTCCTATTCAATCACAAGACATTCAAGGACAGAAGCAAGCTGCTATTTGTTTGACATCTTCATCAATTATCTTTGAAAACTAGCTCTCTAGATATTGCAGAATTTCTGGAAGGACTGTTGAAAGATAACTGATATAAAGCATGGTATGCCTCAGCCCTATACAATTCTTAAGTGCTTACTGAACTCAGCTGTTTTCTACAGAGGAATTTGCAAATATTAAAACATACGTCTCAACAATTATCTCCATGGTCAAATATATTTGACTACACAATATAACAACTTTGTGAAGACACATGGTGTATATCAACATCTTACAAACCTGGAATCCTGCTCTAAAATTCAAGCTTATCTCGGTTTAACTCTGTATTCCCAAACTCAGTTGGTCATGGACCTCTTTCCAACTCCCTCCATTTTTGATCAAACATATTTCAGTACCTGTGAAATGTAGTTTGGGAAACCCAGTACATTTTAAAGCTTTTTTAAAAATTATTTTTAATATACATATTTGTTTTTCACTTTTTTAAAGTATACAACATTCTTTAAAGTAAATCCTTGTTTAACCATAATATTTATTGTTTCATTCCACTACTCACTCATCAAATGTGAATTGACTACCTCCAAGGGGCAAGAAATGGGCTGGGAGTCCACAGTTCAAGGGCAGCAGCTAATAAGAAAGCCTACTCCTGCCCTGCAGCATGGTAAGTGCACATGGGTCCTGTCTCCAGGCCACACCTGGCACAGAGGTACCCCCCATCTGTTTTGGACCAGTGGGAGGCTGTGATATATACTCAGGGTGAGTTATTTTCTCAAATTGGTTTCCCTTCATCCATTCATCCAGCATCCTTTTACAATGAAATTAATATACATTTTTTAAAGTATGGGGGGAACAACAACAACAAAAAAAAATTAATTTTTGGAGGGCAGCCCCTTGTACAGGCTTCCTCCTCTAAGTAAGTATTCTAGGAACTCATCAGCATCAGTGAACCAGCCAGTATTGTGAGAGGCTGCGTTTGGCTCCAGTAAATTTGCTTGTTGTTATTGTTTTTAGTCTTATTTTGAGATTCTTTCAACATGTTTGCCCATTTCTTGTTGGGTGATTTACAAGAGTATCTGTCCACACAGTGCTATTAAGCAGTTTTTGACTAAAAACATTGCCTCCATTCCCTACCCTCCCAATTCACCCGATTTTGCCTCAAACACCTTTTTTTTGTTTGCTTCCTTGTCTTCCTGGATGAAAAGAGTCCTAAAAGGGAAATATTTTGCCAATGTGGAAAAGGCGAAACAAAAAATGGCAGAAGCACTAAAAAGCATCAAAATTGACGAGTTCAAAAACTATTTTGAGCAGTGGAAAAATGTTCTGATAGGTATGTTGCATCAGAGAGTACTTTGAAGGTGACTGAAGTTTTAACATGTAAAAGTAAATACAGAATTTTTTATAAATAAATTCTGGGGATCTTTTGGGTCCCCCCTTATATATTTTCTAGGAATCAGGAAATACCATGGAGAATGCAGCTGCTCACAGTCCTCTTAGTGCTGTCTCAGTGGTGACTGTGACTATCAAGAGCATATTATGGGTTGTCATACGGTTGCCCAAGGTTATCAAATAGCCATCCATCCTCTTCCCAACCCATAGCTTTCTACATTTGAAGAGAAGGACTAGGAAAGAGCCCATTACAAGCATTTTCTTAGATGTGTTTCCATGAAAGAGGTCAGGGCACAGCCACCACTGGATAAGAATCAGCACATTTCTCGGAAGCAATCCCGAGTCGTTCCATCAGTCCTGCCAGTGAGGCATGTCATGTTCAGTCCATTTTTACAGGCCTTATCTACCCAAAGCCTGCCTTTTCATCTTGATAACTGATTTCTGCACCATCAATCACATCGGCCATGGAAGCTATCTTAAGGGCCGCAGAAGTGGACAAAAGACCAGATATACACTTTTCCTCTCTGGGTGTTCTTTTTTTAAAAATCACTGCAATACTTTGTTAGATCCTGATTTTAGCTGCAGGACTGTGGACTACTGAATTACCCTCTGAGTTTGCCTGTCTGCAGAATGGGAGCAACAGTTAAGACTGACTTCCGGGGGGCTGTTGTGAGCTTTTTTTTTTTTTTTTTTTTTTTGAGTTGGAGTCTCACTCTATCGCCCAGACTCCTCGACTTTCTAGGCTCCGGCGATCCTTCCGCCTCAGCCTTCCAGGTAGCTGGAATTACAGGCGCACACTATCACACCCGGCTAATTTTTGATTTATTGTAGAGATGAGGCCTCTCCAAGTTGCCCAGGCGGGTCTCGAACCCACGGGCTCAGGCAATCCACTCACCTCGGCCTCCCAAAGTGCAGGATTACAGGCTAAGCCACCAAGCCCGGCCTGTTGTGAGCATTTTAAAAGATGACAAAAAATAAAAAATAAAAGTTGACAAAGGACCAACACTTAGGGAGCATCTAGCAAGTAGTAGTACTCGAAGAGTATAAGCTTTATTTTTTAACAGTCAAGATTATTTCTTAACTGCTTTTGTCAGAAGCAGGTGTGGAATTAATTTTTGAAGTCTTACCTTCTATTTGAATTAAACAAGGCTTCACTGAGCACCAGACAGGTCATTCAACAAATATTTGCTAACTACCTATAATGTGCAAGGCTTTGCACAGGGCTCTGGGGAAATAAAGGTAAATGGAATACAACCCTTGCCTCCAAATGGGAGTCCCATGGAGTAAAGGACCTCAGAGTCCAGTACTGCACAGGGTCCCAGTGTGGGGCAGGATAGGTACAAAGACAGTTCTTGTCTTCCAAGGATCCTGTCACACAGCTCCTGTACAGAGACATCAGCTTTTTATGCAGGTGGTAAGGTAAGCTGGGATATAATTGGAAGACAAATTGGCAGACGTGTTTCTGTAGCCTTAAACAGAGAAGCCAGATGTGAAGCTAACCTGGTTACAACATCTGGCACCCAGTAGTTAATCAGTATTTTAGGATTAGCTAAGCCAGGATCTTGGTCCTTTCAACCTTACAGGTAACCACCCCAAACCGCATGCAGGAAGTCAAACTTCCCTCTGGAATGCTGCTGTTGGGTCCAGCAATTATAATTAACTGTATTTCCCCAAATATATCCCAAACCCAAACCAGCACCCCAAATCAGCTCTCCAGGTCCACTGAGAGAGACAGATAGTCCCTGGGTTCTGTTTTCCAGGGAATAAGTGTAGAGCAGTGGTCTCTACTTCCCCAGTTGTGGGAGAAACATATGACAGCTTTTTTTCTGAATGTATTTTTCCCAGGGTAACCATCATAAAAGTGTCAGTCTCTGCTGGCTGAGATATTTTTCTCCTTTTCAAATATCCTATTGTTCTTTTCATGTTTATTGTTTCCTTTATGCCTCTTTGATAGCTTCTTTTTGAGGCCCTGTAAGATATTTTGATACTGAGTCAGGAAGCCAGATGTGAAACCCTCTATTATTCTGCCTTTTATTTTGATTTAAAGTTACATGCTCCCTTATGGAAGAAAACAATAAAAAATACAGTGTTGGGAGAAGGAAGGAATGTGGAAGATGAATAGGAAACTGTTTCATCAGGGAATGAAAGAAGAAGGATACTGGGCATAAACAATTGATACAAGAGAGCATGAGTGACATTTAGATAGTCTATTAGCCCATTAATGCTTTGTTAGAAAATGGCATTTCTTGAAGGTATGGCAATTGTTGAAAGACAATCTAAACCTGTGGTTTCTCTGGGTATTATATATATGTCTAATTCAATGTAATCATCTTCTTTTATGTATTAATTATAGCTTAGTTTCACAACCGGGATGAACAGCAGAACCAACATCAAATCAGCCCAGATCTGATTATCATCCCTTGACGAAATTCTTATCCAGGATGGTATTTTGAATATTGATCCTCTAAGGACTGATCTGGCTGAAGGTATCACATTGCACTGGATGTTACATGTCTGAAGTGAAGTAATCTCTACTCCATTACATGCTAGTTGTGGATTTTGAACAAGTCGCTTTATCTTCCTGGGATTCCGTTGCTTAATCTGCAAAATGGTCACTCTGTTGACCTGACAGCATCATTTAGAAGCTCCACTGGGAAAATGCTTAAGCACATGCCGTAAACTTTATTTTTATTTTATTTTATTTTACTTTAGTTGGAGTCTCGCTTTGTTTCCCAGGATGGAGTGCAGTGGTACACTCACAGTCACTAGAGCCTTGACTTGCTGGGCTCAAGGGGTCCTTCCTCCTCAGCCTCCTAAGTAGCTGGAACCACAGGCATGTGCCACCATGCCTAGCTATTTTTTTTTATTTATTGTAGAGACAAGGTCCCACCAACTTGCCCAGGCTGGTCTCAAACCCCTGGCCTCAGGCAATCCTTTCGCCTCTGCCACCTAAAGTGCTGGGATTACAGTTGTGAGTCACCATGTCCAGACTTATTTTATCATTATTATTTCTGTAAACTTTAAGTTGTTAAAACAAGTGTTAATTTCAGTCCCTGTACAAGTAGATTTGTCTTGACCAGTCTTAATCAGGTTCCAAGTTAGATGTCTCTTGCCCACAATAGGCACCCAATCCACAGAACTGACCAGATGGCTTGTGGGGTATGAGCTCCAACCTGAAGAAGAGACTTCACAATCCCAGTAAGGAGACAGATAAGAAGTGACAAACCACTCACTCAAAAGTCAAAATAAGTTCACTCAAATGGCAAAGAGGCATTTTAAACTTTATGTGTGTTTCCATTTTAAAGTAAGTGGAACGATCCTTCAAAGACAAATTCGTTTCATCAAGCCACAATTGGAACAAAAACAACCTATAATTATAATATAGCATTTTCTGAATATTTATTGCCTTTAACAGACACAAGCATCATTTCTTTTATTCCTAATGTAGCTCCCTATAAAGTAGCAAGAGAGGTAATTTAAGATTTAGGAGAATGTGTTCCAGAGCCAATCGTTCAAGGAGATATCCTGGTAATTGGTGGAGTAACATCAGGAAAGCAGGTCATCAGGGCAAGGCTTGTTGCTGTTACTTAGAGAAACAGATAATAAAATACTCATATATTTAAAATGGTTTTGATGCTGGTTGGGGTATAGCACAAAACCCATGAATTCTTTGGCTCATTTCTAAAATGAATTTTAGAGCAGCCAGCAAAATTTTCAAACAAAGTTTATTAGAGAAAGAAGGGAGAAAAGAAAGTGAGACATGTCAGAGCTGGTGGCATGAGTGATAGAATCTGCACCTTTGCTCTTTACAATAGACCTGATATACCTTCACAATGATTGATATGCTAAAAAGGGTAGAGCTTAAGTAACCATCACTCTGGAGATTGGCATCTCTAGGGGAGAGGAGTAGTCTTTTCCTGACCACATTGTCTTTTGCAGGAGACTTGTCAGACATTTCCAATTCACAAGTTTCCAAGCTACAAGGTGGTCTAATTATCATTTCTATGGCTTTGGTTAGTTAAGGGGTGGTATTGGGTCTTCCCACCTTCAACAGGGAAACTAAAATTTCTTAGTGATTATTATGCTAAACCATGAATTGAACAGTTGGACTGTCCTAGTCTTACATCTTATGGAATTTTCTTTTGATTACCTGAAGGGTTGAGGTAGGCTGCCAGCTTGGCCTGTAGTTAAGTATAATTTTAAAAATATATGAACACTTCCTAAAACCTGCCTATAGAAAATATACCAATCTATGTCTATACCAATCTATGTCTAACCTGTACTAGCTACCCTGTCTCAGTTTGTCTGTGTATGTGTGTTTGTTTGTTTTTCCCCTTGATGTACATATAACTGCATAACATGCAAAAATCTACTAGGAGTTCAGTCTACGCCCATTTAAGGGCAATATTAAGAAGCGTGGTGTTAAGACCTGTGCACTTTCTCCTGATCAGATCATATCAACATGGAATTTCTTGTTCTTGAGACCCCTTTAGCCCACTTTCCATTCCTCAGCCCATGCCCCTTGTAGGTTAATTTTTCTTCCTCCTTTTTAAATTAATAAACCTGATCAAAGACAATCTGTCTACTGACTTGCAACTGAAGTTAGCACATCAGAATGTGATGAATGTTTGATTGTATGTTAACATCATTTTAATTATGAAAACTGAACGTTAAATAAAAATACCCCATTTGCATCTCTTCTAAGCTCAGCCTTCTTTATGGTTATCCAGGAGAGAAAGAAGGGGAATTCTATGACCTAATTATGTGGGAGGATGGGGGACCTTGTGCCCGTCCTGCCTCAGAGACCTGATTTCATTCCTTGCTTTTTAGTATGATAATGACATTTTTCTCATTCTCAAGGAAGAACCAACTCTCCAAAGTTTTTGTGTTTTTAAAGACACAATTGGGAGCAGAGTTACTTAACTCGTTGGTTGAAAAGCCATTGTTTAACTGTGAAAAAAAAAAGCAGAATAGCTGATAAAAACTCATCACAAGGCTTCTGGCTAAAAGGTAGTTTTGTTTTGCAAATTAGATTCCTTGACACATTGGGAATTTGGTAAAAAGAGATACAGCATTCAAGAGAGTTCGTTTCTATACTTGCCATTGCTGGGCCTGTTGTCTAAGGCTGGCCCTATGGGCTTGTGTCCTATATAAAAACATGCAAGGGAATGACTTCAGGCTTTTAATTATTTTTGCTATGTGGCTGGTAATTGGGTTTGCGGTTCGCCTTATACATCTTCAGCTGCCAGAGAAGGAGCATCTCAGACATCAGTGTCCTTTTGAAGATCAAGTCTAGGTTTGATCCAGGCAAATTTAGGAGGAGAGGCTATAATATGAAAGTGATGCTGGGTAGGTTGTGGTGTAGTTGCTCTGTAGGCTCTTTGACCTCACCACAGGAAAGAGTTTCAGAGTGAGTCCAAAGTGTGGCTTAACAAAGAATTTAGTAGAAATAAAGGGGGCACACTCAAGATGGAACCCTTCCCTGAAATTCCACCCCAGTCTCAAACCTTTTGTGATGGTGCCAGCCCTGAGGTCTTATTTCACCTGTTGGTTTCCTACCAATCTTTCAAGGCCATCCTACTGAGAACTTTCTATTTCCACCCTGTAACAATGATCAACCATGTTTAAGTGTCCTGTCTCTTAATCTACACTGGAAACCCCAGAGAAGAAGACACCATGCCTTATGCTTGGTGCTCCTTTTGAAAATGTAGCATCATTCAGGGTTCTCAGTTGATATTTGCTATTGGTATGAGGCTGATGTGTGGAACCGACTTGAGATGGTTTGAGTTGAATGCCTAGTTGCATTAACAGGTCTCTTTTCATATCACAGCATCTCTGGCTGCCTTAAATAGTCTGTCTATACAATAAGTAAAGAGTTGGTCTATACTCCTTCCAGTAGGCAATTGGAAGCCTTGGCATTATCAGATGTCAGCACTAGTAGGAAACTTACAGAACAGCTTTTCCAATGACTTCATCCTGCAGATGAGAACAATGAAGCCCAAAGAGGAAAGGTGACTTTGTCTAGACTCTCTCAGAAAGTTATGGCCATCTTCCTCATCCTGGCCCTTTGACTATTTTCCCATCACGATGTCTGGCTCCTGATGTTCTCCAGGGACAGAGATCTGTATTTCTTCCTTTGTTGACCATCCTTTTTATTTATCCATTCTGGGTTAGGGTCTTCTTTCTACAACCAGCAGAAACTCAGGTTCTATTACTGAAAGAAAAATAATATTCATTATAACTCATATGCTTGGTATAGTACAAGCCACTGTGGGAAATTGAAGATATATTTGATATGGGTTTTACTTACAAAATACCTGTGGTATAGGAGAGAAGGCAGGACATGTACATGTAAAATTGTTAACACAAGTATAGAGCAGAAGGTGACAAATGTCCAAAGTGCATTAACAAACCAGACTACTGAAACAATTACTCAGGAAGAACCTTCCTGAAGAAAGCAGTGCTGGGTAGCTGTGGATTAAACCCAATCTTGCATGTCAGACAACAAAGCTGGGGTCATGGCTGATCACATAACTTTCACTGAAGTGTTAGGGGTGGGGAGGTTGAGAGAGACAGGGCTTCATGATGGACATTTCTGTGGACAGTTGCTTTTCCTGGCTGCTGCTGTAATTCCTGATACATACACAGTCTTGACATGTGCTCAAGATGGGCCAAATAAGGAGGCACTCTGCCTCTGCTTCTTTATATTCATAAACCTGGATTATCTTGATAATGTTTATGGCAGAAATACCCTGGCATCAGTTATAGGCCATTCGGACAGTTGAAAACTAGTGCTACATTAATCATTGCATCTATTAGCAGTATGTCATTATTGGCTTTTTTTCCTCCCATTTGCCCAAAAGTTCAAGGTTCCAGCTTTATACCAAGAAGACAGTCCGAGGAACATAATGTTGGAGTGAGTTTCAGCTGTTCCCACAGTCAATGATGCATTTGTCTCCAAGCACTTAGGATGTAGCCCAGTCAAGTTCAATATACATTCTCCTAGAAAGCTGTCCACTTACTTATAGTAGCATGTTGGATTTAGCTGGTAAAATATGCTGACCATACTCCAGTTGAACTACTGTAATTGTAATTTTAAAAGTGTATTCATTAAACAATTTGAGAAAATTGAACATTAAAGAAACCCAGCTCTTCAGTTCATGAGATGGCTTTCTTTTTCCTTCTCTATTTTTTTTTCAGTATGTATAAGATATGTCAAGCGCTTGTACTCCTCGCTCCAGAGAGCCTCCAGGAAGTCACACTCTGGGGTTTCAGCCCAGTAGTCAGGCCTCACCTGGTCTCCATTATGCCTGCCTCCTATGCTGCTTCCTGCTCCTCTCTCTATAGATTGCCTTTGGAATCCCACCTAGAGTCCGAGCCCCCTGAAGGCAGGACTTGGGTCTTAGCCTTGCTACATCCTCCTTGCTCCTTCAGCATCCAACATAGGGGTTTTACAAATGGTGGAGCTTTAGGAAGATGTGGTGAATTCATTATTAATTAAGGCGTTTTCTAATTCCTTGACATCCTGGTGCAAAAGATGACTCAGAGATTATATCATTGAGGAGGTTTATTAGTTCCTACAAAGGAATTTTAATGACCTAAAGTTGAATTTTCTATCCTACAAGCCACTGACTAGCCCCTGGAAGACAGAAGAGTCACGGCAAGGAGATTTTGATTGCATGTCTACATTATATATTTTCTTCACAAACACATAACAAAAGTACAAACATTATAAGTTGGAAGTATACAACATTTTTTGACATTTTGATAAGAGTCTTTACATTGAAAGACATTAAGAATTCATACAAAGCGGGCTCGGTGGCTCAGCCTGTAATCCCGCGCCTTTGGGAGGCTGAGGTGAGTGGATTGCCTGAGCCCGAGTGTTCGAGACCCGCCAGGGCAGCAAGACCTCATCTCTACAATAAATCAAAAAATCAGCCGGGCGTGGTAGTGCATGCCTGTAATTCCGGCTACGAGGAAGGCTGAGGCGGAAGGATTGCTGGAGCCCAGCGGGTCGAGGCTGCGGTGGCCGGGAGCGGCCACTGCACTCCAGTCTGGGCGACAGAGTGAGACTCCAACTGAAAAAAAAAAAGAATTCATATAGGTCAGGTGCAGTGGCTCACGCTGTACTCCCAGAACTTTGGGAAGTGGAGGTGAGAGTACTGCCTGAGCCCATAGGTTTGAGATCAGCCTGAGCAACTTGGTGAGACCTCGTCTCTACAATAAATCAATAAAAATTAGCCAGACATGGTGGGCAATCTTAGTTTCAGCTACCTGGAAGGCTGAGGTGGAAGAATCACCTGAGGCCAGCAGGATAAAGCTGCAGTGGCCGTAAGCGTCCCACTGCACTCCAGCCTAGGTGACAGAGTAAGACTCGGACTCAAAAAAAAAAGAAGAATTGCATTGTAGAAAATGTAAGAATAAAGTGAGGGATTGTTACTTGTGGCTTTCTCATCCCAAAAGGGATGACAATGTTGAGACTAAATGGGCCCCAAGTCCACAGGTTCTCCTGGTGGACCAGGACCTGCCTTGTGCTGTGGCTGACCATTTTGCTTTGGTTTGTATTTCTAAGCTGTCTCCAAGAAGAGATAGGCAAGACTACTGAAATGAGATGCTTTGAGTGGTGTGAAGAAAGCTCAAAGACCCTTCAACCTTCTCTGCCATGTCCACAGTTAGCTTTGGACTTTGGAACTTGTTAAAATGCCAACCCCAGGTGGGAAGAGGTCTGTTGGGAAGGGGATGGGCACTCTTTAAGCACTACTGGAGTGAGGGCGAGTGTTCTGACACTGGGCATGCAAGAAGTACCAAGGAGGTTTTCCAAACAAGCCTCCAAAGCACAGAAAAGAATCGTTATTTTTATATTCTTCTTTTTGTTTTTTTCATTTTAGAATTGTGAAGTGCATATGAGGATTCGCTACATAAGTAAATTGCGTGCAAATGAAGTTTGGGCTTCTGGCTAGCCCTCTCTCCCCCAGGTAGTGGACACGGTACCCAATGGGTGGCTGTGTGCCCCTTATGTCCACTCCCTCCCTCCGTCCCATGTTTAGCAGTGTCTGGCATCTGCGCTAGTGTCGGGAGCAAGAGCAGAGATAAGATTCCAGGCGCAGAGGAGGAAGTAGAAACCTAACTTCACGGTCATATCCCTGGGCCCCCAAGATGTAGCTATCATCCAGAATATGCTCCTAGTCTGTATTCAACAGCCAAGGAAATAGACTCAGAGGCCCACAGAGCACAGGAACCACCTCTGAGTAAAGCCCCAGCCCCCTGTTTCATTTGGGAACAAGGGGTAACTCTTCCTTAGCATGCAGTTTAACATGGCTCAAGTAACGCCTTATTAGAGAAGGCATAAGTGTTTCCTTGCCCTTGTGGAACCTGAAGGAGACTGTCAGAGGGGCAGAAACCACCCCTCTACAGTGTTTGTGGTCAAATGCAAATGAGTGTTTCCGGTCTCAGACCCAGATACAGAAAGTTAATGGGCTGGGGTCGGGGAGGCCAAAGCTTTTCAGCAGCAGCAAGGTCTAGGTGAGGGGTAGGGCAGAGCCGGATTGTTCAGGAGATGGGAGACAGCGCAGAATGGACATGTGTGCCAGGGAAAAAGCCTGAGGTCCCTGAACCTTTTATGGGGGCATTGGAGGGTGAGGTAAACCAATAAACTGCTTAATGTGATGACTGTTTTCTAGCTGAATGTGTGTATCATCCTGTCCATCACAGAATTTCAAAAGCATCTGGCTCAGCATTCACGTTTCGTGGAACTGTCCTCCCCAGGACCCCAGACAGAAGCCCTGTTGAGGTTGTTGCTCTCTTCCAGTGGGTTTCACTATCGGGCTTCTCTCTCCCTGCCTCTCTAAGACCTCTCTCTTCTCCTGTTCTCCCCGCTCCATCTCAACCTCCTCCCTCCATCCCATCACATTTTCCCCTCCCCCTCCCCCTCACTTCCACCCACCACTTGAAACACAGAACTCTCAATTAGACCTGCCTCTCTGCCTAAGTCACTAGCTTACGGCTTCCTATTATATTAATTGCTGCATGTAGCAAAGATGACTTTTTTTTTCCTTGCCAGATCTCTCCTCAGCCTTATTATTGTTCGGAAACCATAAAACTGAAAACTGCATTTTTATGACTCCAAATGACCTTCAGAATTCCAGACACAGCCGACTCCTGCTTGGCTATAATATTTTGGCTCATTAATTTCAGAGAAGATATTCCGATTTATAATTTTATTAAGTTTCTGAAGATTTTTAATACTGTGTTTCTAAATATGATGAACTTCTCTCCACCAAATTTTAATTAGGGAGCATATTAAATCCTCAATTAATGTTTGTGGTAATGCATATTTAATGTCCAATAACATTTGATCAGGATCTTTTTAAAGAGGGAGGAACTGGGACATGCTGCCTCCTTGGCTCTCACGGATGGATAGAATGGCCATCTCTTCTTTCCCCATCAGTAGAGTAGATGCCCATTATGGAAGACTGGTGGGGAGCACAATTAGCACTCGTTATTAGCTTCCTGCAGTGCAGGGAGCATTCTGACACAGGGTATGCAAGAAGCACCCGGGGATTTTCAGGACAAGCATCTAAATCACAGAAAAGAACTGTTCTTCTCTTTTCTTCTCTTTTTTTTTATTTTAGAGTTATGGGGTACACGTGAGGATTTACTACATATAAGTCAGTTGCATGCCGGTGAAGTCTGGGCTTCTATCTAGCGAGTCCTCTCTCCCTGGTAGTAGACCTGGTACCCAGGGGATGGTGGTGTACCCCTTTACCCTCCCTACCTCCCTCCTTTAGCACTGTCCAAAGTCTGTCTTCCCACCTTTATGCTCATGGGACCAGCAATCAGGGCCCACTTTTAAGTGAGAACATGTGGTATTTGCTTTTTTGTTTCTGTGACAATTTGCTTAGTATGATTACTTCCAGTTATATCCATGATGCTGCTAAGTACACAATTTTGTTCTTCTTTATGGCTGTATAATATTCCATCATGTATGCTCATATTTTCTTTATCCAGCCCACTTTCGATGGACATCTGGGTTGATTCCAAATTTTTGTGTGTGTGAATAGTGCTGCAATGAATATACATGTGCAAGTATCTTTGGGGTAGAGCAATTTATGTTCCTTCAGGTTTATTCCCAGCAGTGGGATTGCTGGATCGTATGGTAGCTAAATGTTTAGATCTTAGAGAAAACACCACACTGCTTTCCACAAAGGTTGAACTAGCTTACATTCCCACCAACAGCATAGAAGCATTCCCTCAGAATGGAATTTTTAAAACTATGTACCTTCAAGGTATCTCATTTCTTCTTTTGATCTGTAACCTATTTCTCCATGCATAACACACTTTAGTACAGGTGTCTGCAGACTTTCCCTAAAAAGGTCCAGGAAGCAAAAATGTTAAACTGTGGGGCCACTCAGTCTCTGCCACAACTACTTAACTCTGCCCTTGTGGTGTGAAGACAGCCACAGATGATATGTAAATGTGTGAGAGGAGCAGTGTTCCAATAAAACTTTTTGGACACTAAAATTTGAATTCCATGTAAGGTTTGCATATTATGTTGTTCATTTATTAATTATATTATATTGTTCATTTTTTTTTTTTTTTCAACCATTCAAGTTGAAACTCATTCGGGTACTTTTTCTGGAGGCCACTGGAATCATCTGTTTTTGTTTCTCTTCGCTCTTAAAGTAACCCTTGCCTTCCACCATCAGGGGACCAACTGGAAGCAAGACACAAGTCACCAGGCAAGCTCAGGTGTGCCCCTGGCTCAGGGATGGCAGCTGAGGGTCTACTTCATTCTTGCCTTGGCCTGCAACAGGAAGGATCTCCTCCTCTGCTCTCTGGAATCTCCACTCTCTTGAGAGCTTGGGAATCTTCATCTAGAAAGCCCATCCAGGGAGGCCTTTCCTCTGAGGGAAGCACAAAGAATCCAGAGGCACATGACATGGCTGCAGTGTGGAAAATGGGTTTCTCTTTCCAAGGACTGGCCCTTAGCTGTGTTCAAGGTGCCAGAGGGAACTCACCTCCTTCCCTCTCTCTCTCCCTCCCTCCCTTCTTCTCTGCTTCCTTTACTCCTCCCTCCCTCTCTCCCTCCCTCCCTTTCTCTCTTCCTCCCTCCCTCCCTCTCTCCTTCCCTCCCTTTCTCTCTCCCCCTCCGTCCCTCTCTCCTTCCTTGCCTCCTTCCCTTCCTTTCTCTCTCCCTCCCTCTCTCCCCTCTCTCTTCCACCTTCCCGCCCTTCATCTCTCCCTCCCTCCATATCTCCCTCCCTCCTTCCTTCCTTGCTTCCTTTCCTCCTTCCCTCCCTACATTCTTCTTTCCCTCTCTCCTTCCCTCCCTTTCTCTCTCTCTCCCTCCCTCCTGTCTCCCTCTTTCCTTGCCTTGTTCCCTCCTCCCTCCCTCCCTCCCTGTCTCCGTCCTTCCTTTCCTCCTTCCCTCTCTGTCTCCTTTTCTCCCTCTCTCCCTCCCTGCCTTTATCACTGTCTCCCTCTCTCCCTCCCTGCCTTTATCTCTGTCTCCCTCCTTCCCTACCTCCTTCCCTGCCTCTCTCCCTCCCTGCCTTCCTGCCTTCCTCCTGTCTCTCTACCACCCTCCTTGCTTCCCTCTCTGCCCGCTTAGCCCCCTCCCTGCCTCCTGCCTCCCTCTAGCTTTCCCTCCCTCTCTCTCTCCGCTTCCTCCTTCTTTCCTCCTTCTCTCACTTCTTCCTTCCCTGTCTTCCTCCCTCCCTCGAGTCCCACTGTGGTGTTCTATCCCTCCATAGCCAGGCCTCTCCTTTTACATAGCTGACACTCACTCATGCATCTCCGTGGGGGTCTTTCCCATGGTGTCAGGGAGGTGATCTTCATTGGAGCTGTTGTTTCCACCTCCCTCCCTTCCTCTCTGGTTCCCCTGCCAACCTTTGCAGCACAATTGCATCCAGATGGCCAAATAATAACTTCATCATTAAAATAGTTGGTTAACTAAAGCTAATACTGATGATTTCAACTCAGGGTTTTTCTATTAGACCCTGTTCTGGACATCACAAAAACACAGCAATTTAAGACATCGCTGCAGACATCTGTTGTTTCCTATCAGTTGGTGACATCACTTGAGTGACTTGCCTATTTTGGGTTTTCTATAACTGGCATGGAGCAAGGATACATTTTGGAAAGTATGGGGCCACTGAACGGGAACTCAGACTTGGACTGACCCAGGTCTCAGGTTCTGCCTTCTGACTCCAAGTAGCCTTTGTAAGGGATCTCACAGGTAGAGTTCGGCCTCAGTGTTAGAGATTCCTGATCCAGTGGTGGAAAGATTGGTATATTGGGAACTTCTTCATCCTTCAGTAGGCTGGTGAACTTCTCCCAGGGTCTACTTTCCGGAATGACACAGAAGAAGGTGTTTGATGGGCAGATGCTCCAAAATTGTACAACCATGATCATGCCATTTGGAGGCATCCTTGGTCCACAGTAAAAAATTCCTTCCAAGGTCTCTCCTGTGACCTGTTACCCACTGCACTCCCCTTCCTCATCCTTGTCCTTCCCATGGACTCCTGCGCTCCTCTGAACATGGGCAACCATAATACTCCAGAGGACTTTAAAAGCTATTATTTCACTTTATCTTCACCACAACCCCTTAAATAGGAAGGACATTGTGACTCCCATTGTACAGATAAGGAAACTGATACTGAGGTGGATGCAACAATGCATTCGAAATCAATCTCTGACTTCCTTAAAGATTGGTGGAAAGGTACTCCCTGTCCACTGCTCTTTTCTCTGCAGCTGGTTGCCTGCACACGGCATAGGAGTGGAGGACTTTGTGATGGAGATGCTCAGAGCGTCTGTTGCATATATACAGAGTGTGCCCAAAAAATAGTATACATATTTTAAGAAAGGAAAAGACTATTAAAATTGTAATACTCAATATATACCAGCCTGTCACATGGTGACACTAGCATTCATTTGATGAATGCCACCTTTTGAGTGAACGTCATGCTACACATTGCTACCATAGTTCAATTCAACTTCAAAAAGTAATACATAGATACCATCTCTTAAACTATGTATGCATTTTTTGGCACACTGGTATATGTATATGTAAGAGGGGAAGAAGCCCCCCAAAATGAAATTATCTTTTGGAGAGCAGGCCCCTTGTATTACAGGCTTCCCCAGCTAGGTAAGTACTCTAGGAACTCATGGGCATCAGTGGACTAGCCAGTGTTGTGGTAAGAGACTGAGTTCGATTTCAGTAAATTTTTTACAAGATTCTTTCAACACATTTGCCCATTTCATGGTGGGTGATTTACCAGTGCACCTACGCACACCACACTGAGTGTTCATCAGCTTTTGACCAAAAAACAGCATAACTCTCATACCCCACTCTCCGTATTTACCTAATTTCACCCTGAGCAACTTTTTTTTTTGTATCCCTGGAGGAAAAAAATCCTCAAAGGGAAACATTTTGCTGATGTGGAAGAGATGAAACAAAAAATGGCAGAAGCACTAAAAGGCATAAAAACATGAGTTCAGAAATTGTTTTGAGCAGTGGAAAAAGTGTCTCAACAGGTGAATTGCATCAAACAGTACTTTAAAGGTGACTGAAATTTAAACATATAAGAATAAATGCAAATTTTTTATAAATAAATTCTGTTTTTTGAGGGAGTCCCCCATGTATGTAATTGATATAAATATGTGTGTATTTGAAGATGCTTAGAGCACTATTTTATATATATGTATATAGATACATATATATGTATATACTCATTTTTAAATAAAATACTTCAGATATACTACAAGAGTTTAATTAATGAACACCTCTAGTGCCATACCTAAGAAATAAAACATGACAGGTAACAGCTTGCATCATCTTGTATAATAACCCTCATACCATGTTTCTCCTTTGCCTTGGAAGTAGCCATTATTCTAAATTTAGTGTTCATCATCCTTCATTTTATGTATATATCTCTACACAACACATGAGATCATTTCACCTTTTAGTAAACTTCATATAAATGCTGTCCATAATGTAGTAACACCGGATTTTTTCCACTCAACAATCTGGCTTTATGATTCATCCATATTGACACACAGGACAGTAATTCGTGTTTTTCTGTACCCCATAATATTACTGTCTGTTGGGAGCCAGTCATGGAGGCCCACTGAGCGTTAGGGATCAGGAAGGGCCATTGACCCCGAGACCACTAGGATGTATTCAGGAGCTATTTGACCCCATTTCTTCCCCCTTTCTACTCAGCACTAACTAGATTAAGCTCCTGTGAGCTCAAAACATAAAAACTCTGAGACTGGGATGAACACAAGCTAACTTTAGAAGCTCATTGCTCTCATTCTTCCACAAACTGCTGTTTTGACTTTCACACAACTTATAATTCAAACTCGTGTCACATCTAAGAGCCTTAGTATTGGTCACAGGCTTCTGGGTCATGATCTTAGGATTTACAGAAGGTGTAAATTGCAGAATATAGTTTTAGAAGACAGCCATTTTGTTGAAAGAATGCGACTAGGTTACTTGCAGGTAGCCCACTGTGAACTTTGGACTGGGCCACATTCCAAACATTCTGGGATGGGCCACTTTCGTTTGTAAAGTAAATACTTAAGCTTCTATAGAATTGTTTAACTTGGCATAAATCAATCAGTTTAGGATGAAAAAGGTTTATAGAATATGTCAGCCACAGATTAGGTTATCCTTTGTTATGGGATTTTAAGATTATCATATGAAAAGGGTTTAAAGGCAATCATTGATTAAGTTTTCATGGATTAAGGTTTCTGGTGGGTGGGGGATACCCCTCCCACATCTGACTTTGTGTATAAAAGACCCGTTGTAATTCCCAATAACACACATCGCTTCCGCACTAGACTGGAATCCAGGCTCTTTCTTTCTCTCTCTCTCTTTCTCTCTTTCTTCTTTCCCCCAATTGCCAACACCGTCTCCACCTTTGGGGTACCCTGAACCCGGCTGGAGCTGGTCTCCGGCAACTGTCACTGGATATTACGTTTATTACTCAATCTACTATTGATAAACTTGTGGTTTCTTTGCCATTTTGGCCATCACACTGATGCTTTGATAAACATTATACTTGTCTCCTTGGCTCATATTTAGCATTTGTCCAGAAACAGAATTGCCGGGTCATAGGATATGTGTATCTCCATCTTTTTAAGATGTCACTACGTTGCTCTCCAAATTGGCATTTGATGCCTACCAGAGGCAGCTGAAGGACTCCATGGAACTACCTCCTCACCACATAGTTGTGTCATACTTTGCCAGCCTGGTAGATATTATCATTGTTTTGGTTATCATTCTCATTTATATTAGAACACAGAATATTAAACTTGACTAAGTTTAACTGGCCCAAACAAGCCACACAGTCCAAACAAGAATGTGGACTATCTGTCAGAAGCTAGAATGGCTCACTGCTATCAGCCATTGGTCAATATTTCCTGGGCAGGGATTTGTGAAGGGCACTATCCCAGGTGCCATGAAACATTCACCATAAAGGCATCTCCATGTATGAATGCCGATGGAGGCAAGAGCTGGGGAAAGTGGGTCTGCAGTCCACACTTGTGCTGCTTTCAGGGATACAACTGACACATGCACTATGTCACATGTCTTCATAACGTCAGGCTTGAGATCATGTGTTTTACTGAAGTGGATGACTTACCCCATATTCCCAAGGTTGAAGAGTGTGGATGGGGCTCAAGTCATATAAACAGAAAGTCAACCCAACTTTGAAGATGGTCTCAAAGAGATGTATCCTGTTGGCCTATGGTGACAAGAAGGTACAGATCCCCTGGGCAAACATATGAAGACTTGCAGCCAGGGAGAGCCAGACTGTTGTGAATCCAAGGCAGAACAGCTCATGCAGGAAGGTCCCACTTCTTGTCCCACTAGCGGGCAGCAGACCCTTGTAGGCCAATGTCAGTGGGTCTACCAGGACAGTAACTCTGAGGGGGAATGTAGGCAAATAGCACAGAGAGACAATGGCCATTCTCTTGGCACAGCTTGTTGGTTTAGGGAGGCCTGAAACAACAACTACTCATCAGATCCAGAAAGTGAGGTCCACAGACAAGACCTGTAAGCGTGTGTGCTGTGTGCCTGCCAGCTTCAGACACTGGGAGCTACTGAGGTCACAGGTGTAAGAGCCTGACCTTCAGTCCTTCCTCAGACTTGGGATCTAGCAAAGAGCAAGAAAGGGTGAGAAGGAAGGCATTTAGGCTTCGTACACACAACAACTATGTTAAAAAGAGGTAAACAGCCTGGCATGGTGGCTCATGCCTGTAATCCCAGCACTTTGGGAGGCGGGGGCCAGAGGATTACTGGAGCCCAGGGGTTTGAGACCATCCCAGGCAAATTGGCAAGACTTCGTCTCTGCAATAAATTTTTTTTTTAAATAGCCAAACCTGGAGGCATGCGCCCTTACTCCTAACTACTTGAAGAGCTGAGGCAGAAGGGTCGCTTAAGCCCAGGAAGTCGAGGCTGTGGTGGCCATGAACGTTCCATTACACTCCAACCTGGGCAACAGAGTGAGACTCTGACTCAAAAAAAAAAAAAAAAAAGAGAAGAAGGAGGAGGAAGAGAAAGAGAAGGAGAAGAAGAAGTAAACATATGACGGTGTGGGGGGGGTCTATGGTAAGACCAGTACCAAAAGCTGAAAGGACAAGTCAGAAGGTGGTGGTGGGGATCCTTGAATGCTGAAAAAGTCACTGAAATATCACCTCACAGTAGTGTCAGCCTTTGCTGTTTTCCAGGCACCCTACACTCTGAACACTTAATCTCTTTTAATCTTCTCAGTGACTCTATGAGATAGGCATATCTTATCTCCATTTTACAGATGAAGGAAATGGGGACAAAGAGAGGATAAGAGACTTGTCCCAAATCTCACATTTTTCCAGTGGCAGAGACAAGCTTTGGACCCAGGCAGGGTGGCTAAAAGGTCTGGACTCCTAACCACCATACTGTACTCCCACTATTAGATCTGGGGGTTCCTAAGTAGAGTTGAATTAAAGACTTATGACTCTAAAATTTTCACACCTGTAATCTCAGTGCTTTGGGAGGCCAAGATGGGAGGATCACTTGAGGCTAGAAGTTTGAGACCACCCTTGACAACATAGCAAAACCTTATCTCTATATAAGTAAATAAGCAAATAGATAGATGATAGAAAAGAGAGAGAGAGAGAGATAAGCTGGGCATGATGGCACACCCCCATAGTCCCAACTACTTGGGAGGCTGAGGTAGGAGGATTATGTGAACTCAGGAGTTCAGGGCTGCAGTGAGCTATGATTGCACCACTGCACTTCAGCCTGGGCAACAGAGCAAGACCTAGTCTCTAAAAATAAAATAAAATTCCAGATGCCTGGCTTTGTTACTGAATATTCAGATTCGATACATTCAAAGTATTAAAAAACTCTTTAGGTACTGCTGATGGGCAAGTGTACTTGCTTGATTCACACATGGCTGACAGCCACTGTTGTCACTGCTTGGGTTCTGATAAGCCTGACAATATCCCCAAAGTTAAGTTTTTTAGCAAAGGAGTGTCACCACTGAAGCAATATTTTAGGAAGGCTGACCTGACCACTGCACTGCTTGACAGAGACCAAGAACGTCGAGAGAGAAGGTAGGTGAGGAGACGGGGCAGGCAGTATGAAGGTCAAGACACCACAGACGAGGACTGGGTCAGAACAGGGGAGCAGAAATGAAAAAACTCCTCATGCCACTGAGCCCACCATCATGGCTGACAAGTGGCTCTTACTCTGTCATTTATAAGCTGAGTGACCACAGGCAAGTTACGCAACCTTTCTGTGCTTCGACTTGTTTATAAAATGAAAATAATGATAAAACTTCCCTCATTTGGTGATAAATGCACATGGAGCACTCAGAGCAGTGTTTTTCTCACAATACACAGTCAATAAATGGCTAGTTATTATTATTTGTATGGGTAGGAGAAGAAAATTTAATATGCAAGCAACAGGAAAGAGACTTACCTAAGATTTAGAGATCTGAGTCTTAGATGTGGCAAGATCTCTGATCCTACCAAGACTACCTTCAGGCTAGAAAAAAAAAAATCCCTGCTTTTTTCAAAGTGGCAGCAGCTTCGTTTTCAATGAAAATGATGCTAATTACTGGGTATTGACCCAAGATGAATTTCTCTTTGATGAACTACATACTGCTCTTCAGAAAACCTAGCCAAATCATCTCAAATACCAGGAAGTGTGGGGGTAATGCAGCAAATTGGAGGGGAAAACGTATCAGAAAAAATTATCGCTACAAAAATATTTTCAGTAAGTTTGTTCCCTTCATAAATAGTGTGAATGGAATGCCTCAGCAATCAGATGAAAGCCTGATCCTCGCTGTGGGCTAATTGCTTGTCTGGTTAGTGCAGAATTTAATTTGTGCTATTGTGCAGGCAAGGCTGAGAGCGTGAAATAAACAATGTGTGTTAATTTCACGTTTTCCAGTTTACTTAGCCAAAGAGAGAGCTTAGGCTTCTCTTGGGCCTCACCCCACCCACTCCCCGGCCTCCCACCCCTCGGAGGGCCGGGATTTGTGCTGACTGCTGGTGTGGGGTTCTTGTCCCAAGCCCAAAGGCTCAGAGAGGCCAAGTTGGCCAGAGTGATGACACTGACTGAGGACACACAGGTCTCACTCCACGCCCAGGTTTGGTGTGGAGATCTTTCTTCTAAGATAAGTGGGCACCCGCTGATGCCTTGCAGCTGACTGTGTGCTCCCAAATTTGATGACGCTCCTGGGGCAAAATGGAGAGCTCCCAAGCCTGGCAGCATCTCCACTGAACAGAGAAAGTGGACGAGCTGAGGGGATTCTCTTCTGTTGAGGGCAGCCAGACGTATTTTCACGAAGAGGGAGAAAAGAGGCCCCGTTCTGGCACAGGGTTCGAGGGAGGCTAGGATGGCCTACTGCCCTGCTTCACAGTTGGAATCAAGGGAGGTATTGGGAGCTAGAGGAGGTATTGGGGCTACGTTGCTCCCACCTTTTTCTCTATGGCTGGAGGGCCTAGGTCCCAAGGGAAGTTTCGGAGGCAATCCGTAGCTTGGCTGGGCCTCAGACTCACAAAGACCCTATATCCTGCCCAGTGCTTTGTGTTGAGCCTTTCTTATCTGGTCTGTAAAGTGAGCCACATTATCTTCTTGATAGCTAATTCATGCTCCGGGATCCTGAAGTCAGGCTGCCTGAGTTCAAATCCTAGTTCTAGCTAGGTCATATTTCACAGGCTACTTACCCCTCGCAGTACCTCAATTTCCTCACCTGCAAAATGAGGATAACTATAGCATACAGTCCATAATATTACTACGTGTATCAAGCTAGTGTGTTAGAACAGTGCTTGACATATAGCAAGTGCTCAGCACATACTAGCTATTACAAGTGCTATTACAAGTGCTGTTGCTGGGGACAGTCTAAATAGCAGCACACCGTTCTGATTATAAGCTTCATTGTGTGTGTGTGATCTGATACTCCTGTTCTCCTGGAAAAGGGGGCTTTGTTCACTTGTCTTCACTTCTCCAACCATCCTGCTTTTATTATTGAACACTTGAAGGGGGAATTACAGTCTTTGGAAGGCCTGAGGTTCCCTTTGAACTGGAAGACTAGCAGAAGACCTGAAGTCATCGGTGCACTTCCTTGCAGAGTCAGGAATATTGCCTTCTCAGGCTCTGTCTCCCCAGTGGACAGCACAGGCCTTATACATCTTGAATGTGCACTGGAGCACAGGGAAAGAGGCCAGATGCAGTCTTCAAGGCTGCAGAGACCAGGAACCAAGTGAAAAGGAAATCTCCTTATCCTCTGGACTTCCCTCAATCATGGAGATAACTGGTGTTTCTCTTCAGGAAAACTAGATTTGTCTTATTTTAAACCATTAAAGCACAGGGTAGAGCCACCTTTCCACCTTTCCTAGAGAAACCACTGGATATGTTTTCACTGGGACGTCCATAAATATGTACTAAGACCCTGAAGATACAGAGACTGCGCCTGCCTTCAGGGAGGCCGTAATCCTCATATGTGATTGTAACCTTAGTATTGCAACATGACATTGAAAGAAGCATCCTGTAGTCTGTGAAGCCCAGTACTGGTCTTCCCAATGTTACAGATCAGAACACTAGAATAAAGACGGGCTGAGGGACTTGTCCAAGGTCATGCATCTGGGACATGTCTTCATATCTCATGACTTGAGGTCCTTATCTCGCTATATTGCCCAGGCTGGTCTTGAACTCCTGCCCTCAAGTAGTGATCTTTCTGTTTCAACCTTGTCTTTCTTTTTCTTCTCTCTCTCTCTCTCTCTCTCTCTCTCTCTCTCTCTCAAATTTCTCTTGTATTTTTCCCTCTCTCTTTCATCTTTCTCTCTTTTTCATATTTCTCTCTCTCCATTTATCTTCCTCATATTCTCTCTCATATTTTTCACAATTTCCCTCTCTCTCTCTCCATTTCTCTCACTCTCTAAAGAGAAAAGTAGAGAGAGAAAGAAATCACACGGAAATGACTGTAGGGTCTCTCAGGAAAAGGCACCTGTTTTGTTTTGTTTTAAGTCACCACACTGATCTATCCCTCCATTAAATAAGGGATAGTTGTCCAGACAGACTTGCCCCACTGCCTGTTGGTAACGGCAGAAGACAGGCACATTTTGTGATGGACTAGATGGGGCTGTGTAATGTGGAGATATAAGAGCAAAAACGCTCCACCATGTTGCCATGACTTTCCCAGACTGGGAGTCCAGAGAAATGAATAGTGCTATCAGCAAAGCAGCCACAAGCTATGGAGCACTTACTGCAGGACAGACATTGAGCCAGGGTTATGAAAGGGTTGCAGAGATGAGGAAGGCACCGTCCCTGTCTTCTGGCCCATCAAAAATCAAGGAGAAGATCATAGGAGTGTCCGCAAAAGCAACGCTTGTGGCATTAGCGTGTCGGAGTTGACTCCCTGAGATGGGGGACCACATATGGCTCAGAATCTGAGAGAAGGTTTGTCTTTAAATGCTGAGCTAGAGTTAGGCATCAAACACAAAATTAGGAAAGAGATGACCCCAGAAGGCTCATCGTGGGCTTCCTGACAATAAAAGAAACTGTATCTCGCTGCAGGTAGGAGTCATCAGGGGAAGCTTTAGGAAGCAGGGGGGCTACGAGGGCCTCGGGAAAGAAGAAGTGAATCATTGGAGGATGGGCTAAGGGATGCCAGACAGGAATGTCAAGATCAAAGTCACCAGAGAAGGCAGGATGCATCAAAACTGTCTCCAGTTGTAGTCTAATTGGAAAACTCATTTGGCTGTGATGACAGATAGATTTTGACACTCTAGAACAGGGAAAATGGTTGTTTGGGGCTTTGCACAGTAGAAGGAGGGGGAGAGAGGAAAGGAAGCTTGAAATGAAGACACCACCATCTGGATTTTTCCATGATGCCTCTGTTTGTCCAGCACTCACAGATCAGACAGTGAACCACAATGGAGCTTTATTGCCCAGGTAAAGCAAAGGGATGGGAATTCCTCTGGCTTGCAAGGACCTGAGAAATCCCCCTCCCTAATTACCTCTTCCTGACACAGAACTACCCCATGGTCCAGGCATTCAGTTCCTCCTAGCTTGGAGCTCAAGGCTCCCTAAACGCTGGGGTTGGCAATAAGAAGAGGGGAAAGGAGGTGAGAGTCCTAGTAGCCCACACACCCTCCACATCCTCAAGCACACATCGCATGCTCATTCTCTCTTTCAATGTTCCCTTGAAGTCCATGTGCAGCTGACTTACTCTAGAGGAAATATGTCGATCTAGCCTTGACCAACCCTGACTGTGGGCACTGTTGTGCCGATGTTAAAACCACCTTAAATAGTAACCCACTTCACTGGACTTCTATAAGCACATGAAACACTGTGAGACACACACCCCTTTTTGCTCAGAGGACTTGAAATCCGAATAGACAGATGAAGCAATGAGATGGAGTATGAGAACACGGGACATGCACATATGTATGCACGCAACCTATCATTATATTGGCTGATGTGTATTGAACATCCACTATGTTCCAGTCATTCTGCTAAGCTCTCAGAGATCTCAGGAGAGATCTCAATCTCTGTTCCAATATGGCTTGTAGTCCACTGTAGTAATTTGTCCTCAAGCAAATAAGTTTGCCAATGGCTATATAATTGACAGTGTAAAATGTTAAGGAGAAGCAGGCCCATGTACTATGAGAGAGACTTCCAGGGGCTCTGTTTTAGATAGTGGGATCAGAGAAGGCCTCTTGAACAAGAGCTGGCAAAACACAAGGAAGCCACGTTCTGGGGAGGGATAATTTCCAGTCAGAGCCCTGACTCAGGAAAATACTCGGAGCTTCAGGAAAATACACCTGATCCAGGCAGCCAGCTGTGTGCGCTGGTTTTTGCTGTCCTTTTAGGGTCTCTGGGTCCCACACTCTGAACTCTCCAGGCTTGGCAGATGGCTCCCTTTCTGTATCCAGCCCTGATTTATTTCATGACACGTTATCCACAGCCTCCACTGGAGCTCAGCCTCCTGCGTGACCCATTTCCTCCTTTGAATCCTGGGGGCTTCTAGCCACATGGATGACATGGCCTCCAGCTCATGTCCCACCTCAAGATTTTCCCTTCATGTGTCCCTTCTTTCCCAGCCTCTGCAGGAGCTAGGACCTGGGAAAGACTGTGAATTGTATACATTATTTCCTTTTTGATTAGGTGAATAAATAACTTGATTGAGACGCGCCTCTTTGGAGGGTGAGGCTGGCAGGCTTCCAGGCGTGGAGGCAGCTGGCAGGAAGCACCAAGGAGGCAGCCACAAAGGCCCCAGGAATGGACACATTGAGGGGAGGTCTGGGGTCCAGCCTGGACCCAGAGAGGATCAGCCAGAAATATTCAGGGAAAGTAGCCTACCCCCTCCCTGTCCATGAGACAGAGGCGCTCAGGTTTGAGGTGATTTTCCTGGCGTTGGGACATCAGTCCCAGCCTCTGCCCTCCTGGAGGACAAGCTTTGACTGGGAGGAAGGGGGCGCAGGCACGGGGCAGATGACAATTGTCACGCAGCCCAAGTGAGTAGGTGCGTGGGAAAGTTCTCCACATACCATAGGAATCCTTCCCAAGAAAGGCCTTCATTTGCAGGAGGGCAGATTGCAGTGAGGAAAGGGTCTGTGGGCCGTTAATCCAAGTTCCTCCTCGCTGCTCTCTAACTTTAATGTGTGAATCTACGTCGGAATTCTGTGCCTTCCCCTCCCCAAGAGACACCCCTGACCACCTGCACAACCTCCCATGGTGGCCTTGTCCCCTCTGAGAACTATGACACCTTCAGGTGATAAGGATTCATGATGTTGTCTTATAGAGGCTATTTCAAAGTATGGAGAAACAAGCAACACTGTGAGACCCTAAGTGACTTAGATATAAGGGTCCCACCAAGCCCCAACCTTGAGAATAGCTACTCTGAAGGCAGGGGTGTGGTGACAAAGTTATATCCCAGCTCTTAGTGTCCATGCTAGGGTTTAAGGAATCTAGAACAAGACTTTCAGTGAAACACTGCTTTTCCTCTCTGGCTACTAATCTATCGGTAGAGAGCTATTTCTTCCAGTGAAGCTATGACAACTTCAGGAATGAAACTTCCTGCATATGGAAAACACATTAATCCAGTTTCCGTCATTAATCTTTTATTGGGTTAGAGAATAGCTGATAACTGCGCTTTAGAAGCAGACAGTGGGACCCAAGGAGAACGAGACAAGGGAGGGACCGGGACAGAAAACAATTTGCTGCTATTTAAGAGACCCGTTACAAGCCCTGGAAGACACTGGATCCCCCACACATGTCTTCCCATTTAAACTTCAGGATTTGGACCTGGGCATAGGTGACGACAACCGCTATGGCCTTCCCACTGCACCAGCTGCCTCGATCTGGACGGAGTAATGAGGAGATGAAAGTGTGCTTGGGCAATGTTGCCCTGGGAAACCTCTGAGAGCACCGCTCTGAGGGTTCAGGCACCCAGGGTAGGAGGGAAGGCAGCACAGTCAGGCATCCAATGACCCGGGACTACATCTGGTCAGCCTGGAGCCATCCCTCACACTGTGTCCCCGTATTTTGTGCTCCTGGTTCCTGGGCGGGGGAGATCTTCTGCAGGTCCTTCCCAGGTTATGGGCCTCACTCTGCTCTTGGAGTCACCATGCTCGTTTCCAAGGAGGCCTCATGGAGTGCCAGGGAAGGCCAAAAGCACAGTCGGATTCTGAATCAGTCCTGAGCTCATGGGGATGAAGAAATTGTCAAAGGGACTGGAAAACCTGACCATGAGTTGGTCTGTTCAGAGACCCCCAGCACAGTACGCACCACACCTCACTCCTATCAGATGAGCCCCAGGTAGAAGAAGAGACCTCATTCATATGACTTCTGACCACTGAATTTTGGAGGGTCCCTGGGCCAGCCACTGCACCACTTCAAGAGTCTCCTTTCAAAAATAGTGTCACAAACCAACTTCCTTTTCTAATCTTATGGTGTCAATCAATGGAATACAACTGAAAGTACTTGAGCTGGGTCCTTTGATGGGACTCAATTGAAAGTCCAGGACATCTTAGTCTTGACACCACAATGATTCCGGTCAGGCTCTTTGGCATCTTTGACCCTGACCTTCAGTCTCTCCATGTGCCCTGCTCCTCTCTGTGACCATGGACTCTAATCCTCTCCCTGGGTATGCTAATTCCTTCCTCTGCTTTGAGGTTCCACTCAGAGATGGTCTCCATGATAAGGCACAAGCCTGCATCTCTCCCTTCTGCTAGGTATCAGAAGTTGCCCACTTGCCCGCTTGCCCAGTTGCCCACTTGCCCAGTTGCCCACTCCCATGGCAGCACTTATCACCCTGCTGTGTATATCTGTCTTCCCCACTGGATGAGAGGCCCCTTAAAGGCAGTGTCTGTTATACTTCTAGCATCTAACATCGTGTTTCTTGTAGGAAGACTTCTCTGCTCTCCCCTACACTACCATCTTGGTGGATCATGCATTCTCTGTATCCCCACATCATACTCCTCACACATGTTGCATGATGGGGACTGTCTGTGGATGGGTGTAAACCACCCAGTAGGTCATAGCACCAGGAGAATGGGAACCACGGCCATCTTGCCCACTAGCTTGATATTCAGAACATGTCTGACATCTAGGAGTCACTCAGTAAGTACTGTTGAGTGAATAAACAAGACAATCTAGATTTCTGAAGACCAGTGAAGTTGTCAACTTTGCTGGGGCCCAATGCCTTATTCTAGAAAATGCCTTGTTCTCTCAGTCCAGGACTGATCTTCAGTTGTCCAGGGTCTCGATAGCACAAAACTGTGCCCAACTCACATCCCTGTGCTGGAGACAGTCATTGTAGATGAATAGCTTCTGTAGGGTATACAGTTGCTTTTTCCACAAGTGCAGGGTTTTCTCCTGTGCTCCAGTACAAATAGAACATCAGCAACAAATGGACTTTTTCTAGTCTATACAAAGAAAGAGGAGAAACATTTTTTTCCCATGGTAGGTTTGATGTTTTGCAACCTGAGAAATCTGTGAGTGTTGTCCTGGAAAAAGGTTTCTTTGCAAGAGTCAGGAGACTAGCCTCTATCATTAAATCACGTGAGATGTCATGCAGAGTCACAGAAGTGGACAGAGTTTTCTAGTTTGGTACATAATAATTATCGCAAAAATTTGAAAAATGTGTTCACAAGTACAGCCTTGTAAGTGCGTGTGAAATTTATTCATGTAAGCTAAGTATGTTGGTGGTATTATTCTTAATAAGGAGTCTGGCCCAGATGATTTCTAATTTTTGGCCTAGTTTTCTGTTTCTAGGAGATTTGATTTCAAAACTTTGCACCTTCTTTCCCCTGGTCAGGATCTCTTTCCCAAAGTGGAATCAATAACTCTCCTGTATCCCAAACACATGAATCACAAAATCCAAACTCATTCACGTGGGACGCTAAGAAAGAAAATCCAAGGTGACTTATTTACCAATGACATGACTCCCTGGTGTAGAAATTTCTGACAGTCATAACAATCTGTGATTTGGGCCAGAGTATCTTCCTACTTTCCTGTAAGTCACAGGCTGGGCTACTGACACTTTGCAGTACATCATATTGACCTTGCCTTGTGGTCCAGTGCCCTGGCACAGGGTCTTTTGAGCCTGGCAGGAATCATGTAGGTATCAAGGCTGAGATGTCCGGGACTTTCACTTGAGTCCCAGTGAAGAACACAACTCAAGTACTTCCAGCCATGTTACATTGATTGACAGCATGGAATAAGAAAAGACAGCTGGTTTGTTATACTATTTTTGAAAGATGACACTTGGGAAGTTACAGTGGCTGGCCCAGAGAACCCCCAAAATTCAGTGGTCAGGACATGCAGCTATCCTTCTTGTCAGGAGGGAAAGCTGCCTTCTCATTTGAAAGTGCCTTTGAACTTTGACTACAACCTCATCTGCATAAAGGGTGCATTACCAGTGCTCAGGGGCTTGAACTAACCATGATATTTCACATGTAAAGAATTCTGGGAAAAGGACAGGACCCAGAGTTCTAGCTGCAGCCATTGCTTGAGAATTGCTTCCACATTCTGGGTGCGTTTTTCTTCATGTTTTCATAAGAGAATCTTGCTATTTGGTATGAGAACCAACTGCATCCAAGTCATCTGGGCCCATGTTCATGAAGACAGATCCCTGGGCTCCCCATGATCTACTGAATCAGAATATGAAGGGGTGGACACAGAAATCAGCATGTCCCACAAGCTTACCAGGGGCTTGTTAACACACTAAGACTCAACAGCCATAAGCAGGGGACCAGATGATCTCTGAGCTTCCATCCAGAAATATCACCTAATGGTTTTTTTTTTTTTAAGTGAGAAAGCAGGATTTGTTGAGAGGACAGAAAAACTCCCAGTGGGAGGGGACCTGAAGGAGTTGTTCCACCTTATGGTTTTATGAATATATAATTCCTGCGAGGTTCACAAGGAACAGTCACCAGGAACAGAACTACATTTGTAGCCTCTTGGTTTTTCATGCACCATCCATGCGCCCCAGCTCTATGTAGAAAAGGGATGCATTTACAAGGCTAGTCCATTCTGTGGGGGACTGTAGTCACAGACACATCCTGAAATTCCCTATAGGCTGTTCTGGAGTGTGAAGCCCCAAATGGTGGGGAGAAAGAGAAGAAAGCCTGCTCTGTGTTGCAAGGGAGCGACAGAGCCCCTATAAACAGCAGTCCCGGAATTATCCTCCAGCGCCCGTGCTATTATAAAGAAAAGCTGACAAAGCAGAGTCCGGGGGATGCTGTGTGTCTGCAGAGCACTAATCACGGAGGCAGGCGGGCTAGATGCAAAGAGAACATTTGCACAAACAGCACCTGTACCAAGCAGTCATTGCTATTTTTAGAGCTGCTGCAAAGAGAAGAGGGGTATTTGGAGAGACTCCTAAAGGGCACCAGTCAGTAGGAAAGTGGAGAGGTTCTGGCATGTTCTGCCTGGCTGATTCTATAATGCCCTGTCAACCACATCATTGAAAACTCGGGCAGGCTGACATTTTTGTTTTGGCTTGATTTGGGATTGAGAATGGGGTGGAGACACAGTGTTGGGGGAACAATCGGGCACAAGGAGAATGACTCTGATGTATCAGTGATGTGTTTGATGGTAGAACTCATATTTACAAGTTAAGCCAATTCTGATCCCAGAAAACAGAAGAACAGTCTGTTCTCTAGGGCTTATTCTGGAGTAAATCAAAAGAGGAATAAATGGTGAATACTTTTATCTCATTCATTTTATCCAGTTGCAAAAAAAGTCCTTGTGACCAAAACTGTCACACCTTACATCTGTGCAAGGGAGAAATCATATAATTTTTTGTTGGACATCTGTTGGTCAGGTCAGTGTAGGTATAACTTGAAACTTGGAGGTTGTGGCCATTTAGAAAAAATACTAACTCAGAACATCAATTCCTATTTTCAAACAAGGAATAATAGGGAACACTAATTGAGGACTTAAAGAAACATTTCCAAGGGTGGGCTCATTGACAATTGGCTAATGACATCAGCTCCGCACGCGAGGATGGAGCGGGACTTACAGAACATACTGACGTAGAATTTCCCATCAAAGTAAGCCTAATCGATTTCATAAATGTTACACATTTGTTTGACCTTTCAGGTAGATTCATAACACATCAGGTCAGCAAATGTCATTTTCTGATCTACCTCTTCCTCTACTTCAATTAGGAAATTTTCTTTCTTTACAACCTCTCAAGGAATTTTAGTAACACTGCAATGAGGTATCTGTTCCAGTCTCTCTTGTCATGATTTAGCAACATACTCCTCCCCAAACCTGCTTCTCAAACCTGCACAGCAACCTGTTTGCAGAGTTGGTTTGAACCCCTGGCAACCTGACTCCCAGGCCACCACTTTCTCTACTATATCCAGAGAGCCCGAGGCTCCTGGAGTCAGAAAGAACCTTAAAAGCCGTCCGACATAACCTGTTATCCCTTATGTTTGAATTGATAAACTGATGATCAGACAAACTTTTCTCTAATAATTATTTTGAAACACAAAATTAGACACCAGAGTTGGATTCCAAGTTGAGACAATTTTCTTTCAATCTTGTTTCATGTAAAACCAAAACAAACAAATATACCACCTGACTGTACCCTAATGCATAGTGGTCTTGAGGTGTGTAATTCAGAAATTGTGGACCTTACTGGGCAGCTTTTACAGGGTGAACACGCTGTGATAAGAACCAGGTTGGGATTTTGCTGCATCAATACCACACACATTTGTTAATGCAATAATGGGTCTAACATCTAATGCAAACATTTGGAGACTGTTGGAACAGTAACCTCAGTGAACGGATCGTTCACAAAACTGTAAAAGAACAGAATATGCTCTCGCAATGTACACTCTGCTTCCCAATGGTTTCTTACTCTTCATTGTGCCGGACCTCTCCACAGAGCCACCCCATCATCCTTTTGAGTCTTATTCCAGTCAGCTGCAATATCCCCCCTGAAGCATTTGTCCATAAAGATTTAACAAGTTGACTGGGCTCGGTGGCTCAGCCTGTAATCCCAGCACTCTGGGAGGCCAAGACAAGTGGATTGCCTGAGCCCATGGGTTCGAGACCAGCTCAGGCAACTTGGTAAGACCTCATCTCTACAATAAATCAAAAATTAGCTGGGCGTAGTAGCATGTACCTGTAGTTCTGGTTACTTGGAAGACTGAGGTGGAGGGATCGCCGGAGCCCAACACATTGATGCTGGGGTGGCCATGAGCGTGCCACTGCACTCCAGCCTGGGTGACTCAAAAAAAAAAAAAGATTTAACAATTTGAGGGAGGGCAAAGAGAAGAGGAGAGGGAAATGGATGTTTAAGAAGTACAGATTTCTAAATCTGACTGTAATTTTTCTCTCTTCTTCTTCTGATCATGTGTGCTTCCATTGCGGTGCTTTCAAATTCTACTATATACCAGGATGATCCCCATACAGCTGTCATCGCTGTAGGTCAAAAGTAGTCGAGTGTCAGCAATTCAACAAGATTCAACCTAATGACACCAAGCCAATGTGTTTTGGGGGCAGAGGAAGCCTCACGGTGTCCCAGTGCTTCCTACACAGGGGCACAATTAAATTAAGCTACCATCTCCATGGGCTTGTATGCTAAGGCCAATTTCAAACATCACCATGTAGACCAAGCCCTTCTTTCCACCTCCCATCCTCAAAATACATCATAGTTTCTGGGGCTTTTGGACTAGTAGACATTAAGAAGTAGCAGGTTTTTCTCCAGTTTCCATTTCCTCTTCTCAGGTTTAACTGTTGAACCTACACTTAGCACTTTGTGGAAAATGTGTGCCTAGAAATTTCAAGTTTAATGGTCATGGCAGAGGAGGGCAAAAATGCGAAAGAGACAGTATAATTTGGAAGCACAAAAACTAGTGTGCTTAGTGAGTTAGTTGGGCAGATGCCAGTCAGATTGGAGGAAGCACCTTGAAGGTAGGCATTGACCTGTTCATATTGCACAGGAACACAATAGTTGATCAACAGGCATCTGCTGAATACAGAGTAGAACACTTTTTAATATTTATTTCATTACATTTCATTTTTGAGAAAATGTCTTGCTCTATCACTCAGTAAGAATCATAGCTTACTGCAGTCTTCAACTCTTGTGTTCAAGTGATCCTTCCACCTCAGCCTCCTGAGTAGCTGGGACTACAGGCACACTCCACAACACCTGGTTACATTTTTTACTCTTTTTTTTTTTTGAATGGGGTCTTGCTATGTTGCCTAGGCTGGTCTCAAACTACTGGGTTCAAGCAACTTTCTCACCTCAGCCTCCCAGAGTGCTGGGGTTACAGGTATGAGCCTTTGCACCTGGCCGAGTAGAGCACTCTTTTAGGGAGCCTCATCTTCAGTAGTGAAACCACAGTGGTGGATACAGGATGTCCCTTCTCTGGGCATTTTTCAAACCACACCACAGAGGCAGCCACTGATTCCTCGTACTTAGAAAAACAGCTTCAAGTTTTTATATCATTTTACTCTTCTCTGCACCCGAGCAATCTCCAACAGTTATTTTAAGCAAGATTCCCATCTCTAAGCCCTTCTTCATTCCTTTCCCTATGGTCTGTCAAAGCAAAGAAAACAAGAAGTTAGGAAAGTTGGAGGCTTCAGACTCCATCCTGGCCTCACCCCATCACATCACCCCCTCTCAGCTCACGGGATAGGCTCGGCTCCCCTTCCACCCCCTCACCCCACCCCCTGAGGCTGTTACCCTATCCGGAGAAATTCCAGCAAGTCTTGGAACAAAGACTGGCAGCGAATAAAATGCCCTGTCTGGACTGAGATTAGCATGCAATTAGCCAGGGAACGTTGTGAAATTTGTTTTTGAACCCTACGAATATTTTATCTCCTGACCCTCACCTCCATGACATTCCCCTTCCAGCCACCCACCCCAAACCCTTTCACACGGAGTCCTTGCAAAGTCAAGTATGACCTTTAGATTGAGACATCCCCTGTTGCAATCTGTTGGAATATGTTTCAACACGGTAACTTGAGATCTATTTACTAAACTGTTTGGCACGTTCAACACATCCTGGGGGAATTGTTGGCGGGGACCCGCGGTGCATTTTCACTCCTCCCTGATACATTACCAGACATAAGGTCATACCAGTCTAGCAAAGATGGGTGCTGCGCAGGGCTCATTACCCCACAGCAAGCCAGCCAGACGAGGCCGTGGGATGTTTTCTCTTCATCATTCAAGCTTGAAAGGAAACTGTCAGCCTCCACTTGCTCTTAAAACAATGAAAATTTAGGTGACAGCACTCTCATTAGCTCCACGGAAATGACGCTTTCTCAGCAAAGACTTCCCTCCTTTGTGACATAGTAAAAACTCTACCCTGAGTTGTTCTAGGAGCTAAGGCAGGGGTCTCAGCTTACGAGGAAAGGGTGGTGACTGTGTCAGTGAAACACACCAGGATTACCAGAAACTCCCTCCATACACAGCTTCTGAGCCGGGAGTGATGAGTAGATTTCAGATAGATAACATGTTTTCCATGGCTCCCCCTTTGTGGGAAAAGAATACATTTGTAGGTCTGTCTTCTTGTGACTTACATGCTTTCACATTGCTAGAAAACAAACCAGGGTATTATTATTATACGGTAAATCTTCTTGCTAGGAGAAATTCAAACAAAAGTGCCCAGTTGTGATCCTATTCCCCAGACTTACATCGCAGACTTTCTCATCTAAGAGGGTTTGGTTAATATTTGATGAGCGACTAGGATAATGCACAGAATTGTGGGAGCTCTAATAATTGCTTACATTTGTATCGCGCTATATTCCAGGTCTTTCGGATGTGTTATCTTCTCATTTGATCCTTGTAACAGCTGTGTTTATGGTCTTGGTAGGTGCTCAGTCTCAGGGTTTTTTGGTTTGTTTTTTGTTTTTGTGAAATCATCAGAATACTGGGACAGGAGGTGGGGTTGAAGTCTGTGCATAAATACTTTGTAGAAAATTCTCCATGTGATTCAAAGCACATCCTGGTTTTTACCACTGCTCTAGCTGAGGGCTGATGATTCAGTGGGGAAGCCACTGACCCAGAGCCATATACAGTAGCAGAGTCACACTCAGACCCAAGTCTCCTGGTATGTATGCAGTTGACTGGCCTGTTATCACACGTTCCTATTATCTTTCTGAATTAAAGAGGGAACTGCCAAGATGATGCTATTTATTTTAAACCACTTTTTGCTTCTTCCCAGCCAGAAAGAGAAGTGGTAAGAGATACTCTGTCCAAAATATACCTGAAGAGCACTCCAAGCACCACAATTTCCTATTACATGTTAGTGTTTCCACCCAAGTACACGTTCTTAACGAGTTTTGCTGCTGAGTCCCAAGGTTTGGCTAGGATCCTCATGAACATTGATTCTCTCTTTCTCTGGGGACACTTCCTTTGAACTCTCTGCACCTTCTCCAAACTGTGGGGGTATTCCCTTGAATTTGGGGATCATATCATCAGTACCTAAAGTGTATGAAAGCACTGATGAAGAGGAGGAAGGACCCCAGGCTGCAGATGGTTATGCTGGGGAGAGGTGGCCTCTCTACCGCTCAAAGCCCTCCTTTCAGGCAATTCCCATTCCCCATTCCCGAGGCTCATGATTTCCTGGGGACAAGGACCCTTGAAGAAGAAATGGGCTCATGATTCCCTGGAGGTAAGGACCCTCACAGGGTCACATCTTACTAGTGAGCAGGGCTACTGTCTGAAAGGGTTGAGCTCCTATTTTGGGGCTTCCAGAACTCAGGTACTAAGAGGCCAAGGCAGACCTTTCTTCCAGACGTGTCTCTTTCCTGTCACAGTTTGGATGAGCAGACCTAGGGCTGGCTTGACAAAATCCTGCCCCCAATTCCTGTCCAGAAGTAGGAAGCATCATTGAAGTCTCACACCTAAACCACATTTCTCAGTCTAGATTTTAGTAGAGGGCATTATGTAGGGGTGAGGGTGGAGAGCAGGAACATGGAGTAAGTTTTCTTTTTTTTTTTTTTTTTTTTTTTTTGAGTTGGAGTCTCACTCTGTCGCCCAGACTGGAGTGCAGTGGCCGCTTCCGGCCACCGCAGCCTCGACCTGCTGGGCTCCGGCGATCCTTCCGCCTCAGCCTTCCAAGTAGCCGGAATTACAGGCATGCGCTACCACGCCCGGCTGATTTTTTGATTTATTGTAGAGATGAGGTCTCGCTGCCCAGGCGGGTCTCGAACCCGCGGGCTCAGGCAATCCACTCACCTCAGCCTCCCAAAGGCGCGGGATTACAGGCTGAGCCACCGAGCCCGGCTGTAAGTTTTCTTTACAGTCATCGAACTCGGCAGGAAAGGACTTTATTTCTTCTTCTCTATTTGGGATTCTCTAATGAGGAAATTCCTGACAGGAGAGAGAATGGAGATTGACACAGTCCTACTCTTGATAAAAATTGCTCCTTCCAAAATGTCTCTGATTTGAGCAAGGCTCTAAGAATCTCAGTTTTTGCTTTTTGTTTTTTTGAGTTGGAGTCTCACTCTGTCGCCCAGGCTGGATTGCAGTGGCACCCTCACGCTCAAAGCCACCTCAGAGTTGAGCCGCTGGGCTCCAGCGTTCCTTCCGCCTCAGCACCCAAGTAGCTGGAACTATAGGCACACACTACCACACCCAGCTAATTTTTTATTTATTGTAGAGATGAGGTCTCACCATGTTGCCCAGGCTAGTCTCGAACCGGTAGGCTCAGGTAATCCTCTCACCTCGGCCTCCCAAAGTGCTGATATTACAGCCTTGAGCCACCATGCCCTGACCCTGTTTTTTTTTCTTTTCTTTTCTTTTCTTTTTTGAGTTGGAGTCTCATTCCATCTCCCAAGTTGTAGTGCAGTGCACATGTCAGAGCCACCCCAGCATCAACCTGCTGGACTCCAGCAATCCTTCCACCTCAGTCTTCCAGGTAGCTGGAACTACAGGCGCATGGTACCACACCTGGCTAATTTTTAAAAAATTATTTATTGTAGAGACAAGATCTCACTATGTTGCCCAGGCTGGTCTTGAACCCGCGGGCTCAGGCAATTCTCTCTCCTTGGCCTCCCAAAGTGCTGGGATTACAGGCTTGAGCCACCACACCTGACCCTCAGTTTTCTAATAGGAGCTCTTCCACCTACTAGGTGGCAACCATCATGTAGTTAGCGTAGTTCCGTCCACTTAAAGAATGTGCATTTGGGGATCTTTTTCTTGTAATAAGGTTCTGCAAATCAATAACCTAGGAATTTCTTTAAAAGCGTGGTAAAATATACCTGCAGGTGTTGCTATTTTAGCCATTTGTGAGTGAAGGGGTCAGTGGCATAAAGTACATTCACAGTGTTGTGCAGCCATCACTGCCATCCACCTCCAGGCTGTTTTTATCATCCCACACAGAAACCCAGTACCCATTAGGTAACCTCCATCCTCTCTCCCCCTCTTCCAGCCCCTGGTCACCTCTGTTCTACTTGCTGTCTCTACGAATTTGAGTACTCCAATACCTCATGTAAGTGGAATCATACAAGATGTCTTTGGTGTCTGTCTTGTCTCAAGTCCACTTCGGATAATATTTTCTTTTTGAAAAATAATTAGATTCAACTCTACGAAAGGGATTGGCAGTAGTGGGAAATTACCAGGGGAAGAAGAAGGGGTGGGGGCGTACTTTATCAATAAGCATACCCAATCTCAAACCAGGTGATGTGGGGACAAAAGTGAGGCCCAAACTTTACCTGTAAAATGAATGACCATTTGTATACCTAATCCTGAATTATACCCCACATCTTTAAAATAAAAATTTTTAAAAATTAGATTCAGGGGTCCATGTATAGACTTGCTACATTGGTATATTGTGATGTTGAGGCTTAGGCTTCTACCAAACCCATTATGCACAGAGTGAGCATGGTACCCAACAGGTAGTTTTTCAACCTTTGCTCTCCTCCTTCCCTCCTCCTTTTAGAAGTCCCCAGTGTCTGTTGTTCCCATCCTTTTGCCTGTGAGTGCCCAGGCTGCAGATGAATTATGCTGGGGAGGTGTGCTGTTGCTGCTTATAAGTGAGAACATAGCATATTTTAAAGGTTCATCCACATTGTAACATGTGTCAGAGTCTTCTTCCTTTTCAAGACTGAATAACATTTTGTCTGTGCGTTTATCCATTGACGGGCTAGAGTAGGTTGTTTTTGTCAAGCCATTGGTTGAGTGTGATGCATATTGACTTAACTAAGTTGTAGGGTAGGAGTGAGGGAAAGAAATGATGGGGGTCAGATGAAGCTTCATAAACTATAGGGATATTATGGTGTCTAAATTTTTCTGAACAAAAAATGAGAAGGATGAGGTTTGACAGGTATCATGTGTGTCTGGCAACAACTGAAGAGAGTTTTGGAAATGTACTGTCTAGAAAATTAAGCAGGCGTGGTCACTATAACTCTTTTGGCAACTGAAGAAAACAAAGTGGAAAATAACTGTTACTCCCCAAGGATTTTCCTCCCTCTGAAACAAGTTCCACAACCGTCTGTTCCCGACCCTCCTCCTTCTCCCTTCTTCCAAGGCCTAGTTATCTGACTCTTTTTTCCTGACTCTTGTGTGCAAGGGAGGGTCTTCTCTTCCTGGAGGTATTGTGTCTGTATAGCAGGAAGGGAGTGTGGCGTTAGAGACCCCAGAAAGAATGTCTCAGGGGAAGCCACCTGTGGCCCAGGTAGGAGGTCTGTGTCATCTCTCAGTCTCGTAGACCCTCCATCCTGTTATCCATAAACATGGACCACAGGGCCAGAAGGCAGGAATGACAGACAAAGCCACAGAAAGCAGCACAGGACAAAAACCAACCCTGTCAGAGACTTTCAGGGCTTGAGCTGTACTGAGGTTATGCCCTGACACAGCTGCTCTTGGGCTCAGACCAGGCAACTCAGTGTTGAGATTCACGAAGTCCCTCAGGGGCTGCATCAACTTGTTGGAGCGGCTATTTGGACATCACCATGTTGGTAGCATAACAAAAGGTTTAAGTTTGTGACTGGGTCAAGAATAAGTTCTCAGAAAATCTCCTTTCTCCTCCTTGACCCTAAATGGTGAATTTCATGTTATGTAAGAAGCACATGCTTAACACCAGAGATGGCAGTGCCTGTAGGGTGGGGGTGGGAGAGCAGGGGGAGCTTGGGGGAGGGGCCAAGCAACTCTTGTGAAAAGCAAAGGAATTATGAAAAGCACATTGCAAATCTTGTTATTTTTCTTATAATATGTTCCAAACCCAAACAAACTCGAAAAAAGTATGTGTGCAAAAGCAAACCTTAAACCATTTTGCGAATCCCGCCCTAGATTTCACATTTCTCCAGTGAGGCTCACATTCCTTTATTCAGATTCCAAAAGTAGAGATAATTTGTTCCAAATGTTTCCAAAGCCGACCAGCAGAAGGGCCTAACGATTTTTCCAGAGCTGGAGAAAACTGTGAAATCTTCTACACTCTAATGGAGCATTCAAAGTGAAAGAAAAAAAAAGGAGACAAGCGAGAGGAAAGGGAAAAGAAATGTTTTGATGATCTATTTGTTTATTTTGTTACAGTTATGGCTCTTTGACAAGGTCTGGGAAGACATGTTGATTGCCAAGGTCTTATTTCCTTTGGCAAAGCAGTATTTCTTCTGAATTATGGGGCAGATTAGGATGGAGAAAACGGCCATGCATTTATACAATTCTTGTAAGATGTGGAGGCAAGCTCATTTCAAAGTGCCTGAACTTGAGGTGCCTTGAGGATGATGAGTGTGTATGTATGAATTCTGGGGGCATCTGAGCTCTATGGTGATCCCCTTCTTCCTCCTTAACGTGTCTTCAGACAATCATCCACTTGCAGACTATAATTCCCCCCACAAATAGAAGAGACTGCATCCCAGTGAAGCATCCATTTAAAAATATGCTTGAGCACTGGGGAGAAAGCTGAGACTGACACTTAGGATAATGTCTAAGGGAGGTGCATGGCTCAGTGGAAGTGGAAGGAAAGAGTTTCGGCACTTTGCTCAGTTGCCACCGGACTATATTGTGATCCAAAAATCTGATGTGTATACCGGCAGTGCCAAAAAATGTATACACATTATAAGAGATGCTACCTATGCATTGCTTTTAGTTCAACATAATCAAAAGTGTCTGCAAGCTGATGGTACCCACAGTGCAATTACAAGCACCTCTTGTAATTGCAGAAGTCAAACGAGATTTGTATTCGTCTTTTGTCATTGGTATATATTGAGTATTACAATTTTAATGCAATTTTTCTTTTCTTAAAATGTGTGTACTTTTTTTGGCAACCTCTGTTTATCTTGCCTCTGCTGTGAGATTCTAAGTTCCTACAGTTCTGGAAGTGTGTCTTTCTCTTCTTTGTAACTTCCAAGGTGCTCAGCACAGTGATTAAACCAGAAATAGATGTTTATTTGGGGCGAAAAAAACATAGAATGGGACATGTGATGCACTCTAGTTCATTTACTTTGCATGGAACCATTGAAAATCTAGGTAAATTCAACCAGGCAGATAGCCATTTAAATCCCAAGCCATCATGGTTTGCAATATAAGTAATGTTGTAAGTTATTATCATTATTTTTATGAGCCCCAGTTATTGAAGTTATACTATTTGATAGGCACAGTGACTAGTGCTTTATATACATAAACTCCCCTAATCTTCATAACAACACTGCAAAAAGGAAATGACTATCTCATTCTATAAGTGAGGAAACGGAGGCTCAAATAATTAAATGCCTTCGCCTATCTGTGATGAAAGGTGGGTCAGAATCAGTCTAACAGTCTAATTGATGATTCTTTGATTATGAACTAAGATTGTGAAAGCAAGCAAAGCTGATGTCACAGCCAGCTCATTCACTGGGGCCGAGTAAGGGACAAGTGAGGCCAGGGCCATGACTGTGGCTCCGAGTGTTTGTGTTGCATCAAGACAGACTCTTTTTTTGGCTTCCAACCATACCCCTAAACCAGTCCAGCTGGACTTAAAATTGGTCACAGGCAATTGGTCACAGGCAAAAGAGTGTGGGTAACTCAGGGAAAATGTATCACTAAGCTTGAGGCTGAACTTCAGAGCGCATGGTCTTTTGACAGGAGACTGGGAAAACATGTTTGTGTAGGAGTGATGGTGATGCATGGTTGCCAGAGTCTGAGGAAGATGAACATGGACTGTAAGCCACACTCCTGTCTTCAAGTGATGGAGGAGTTACTAGAAAAGGCAGAATGCCCACCTATCCCGAGTAGGGCCCAGGAGCATGGATGTGGACTGTATAAATGAGCACACGTGTCTATTCAACCTCTGTACTCATATGTGAGGTCACAGAAGTGATGCAGCTGGACAGAGTCTTCACTATCCCACCAGAGTCATCATTTGCCACTCACTCTCAGACCCCCAAGACCCTTTCCCTAAGCCATGTCCAAGAATGAGAAGTCTTGTATTAGAGAAAGAGAATATTAGATTTGAAACAGAAGTTCAGGGATGAAGTCTTTCATTGTCAATTACTAGCTAGAGAAACCATCTTTCTGTGTCTCCATTTTTGAGTTAAAAGTTCAGAATAATCTCTTCCTTCTTGAATTTATGTGGCTGTCATCAGGATAAAATTATACATACCTCATATGCACACAAACATAAAAATGCTTTATGCATTTTCAAAAAATCGAAGGTTGAAAGGAATTGTGATATACAATAAAACCCAAGGAACATAAGAAAATACATAGCATTGATAGATATTTTTGTGCCCCAAATTCTGTAAGACTTTTGGATGAAATGCCTAAAGACATATATGACAAAATCCAACTCCAATGGCCATATCCTTAGCGAGTATTGCATAGATGTTCAGGTATCCCTCTTTAGAATTTACATCTAACTCCCTTTGTCTCAGATTTGGGAACCTGGTGAAATAAAATCTAAAGTCAAGTCTCCTGTAATATCCATTTATACAAAGACAAAATCACTTAAAAAACACATAAAAATTCTGAGATGTAGCTGAAAGCTGCTGTTCCCCCTCTCAGCCAGTTTCTATGAATGGTAAAGAAGTAACCCTCTCTCTTTTTTACTTTTTACTTAATTTTTAAAGTATTTTATCCTTCAAAATGCACAAAAACAAAATAGTATATTTAACCTCATGTACCATCACTCATCTTGAACGATTCTCAACATTCTAGCATTCTTGTTCTAGCTATTTCCTTCGCTGAAGCCACAAAAAACACACACAATCTTTGTTTTTCTAGAATATTCCAAAGTATGTACCAGACATCACATCCCTTACTTGTAAAACAAAGTGATCGCTTCTAATCTTTGGGGTTCAGGCCATATTTGACCTTCTCCGGTGCAGACAGTGGGTGGAGTTAACAGTGAACAACATCGTCTCTGCTCATGGGTGGCAGCTGAGTAGGTCTGAAAAACTTAGCTATCTGTGGAAGATAAATTCCGTCCCCTTCAAAATCCATGTCTACTCTCCTTTCTCTTCTAAAGCCTCTCTGAAGTTAAGGGCAGCTATAACATTCCCATTGACCAATACGTTGAATTTACCTGTTTTCATTCTGCTAGATTTATCACTGGCAATCAATTTGTTTCAATACAGTTGGTCCTTCATATTCATGGGTTCTGCATCTGTGGATTCAACTGAGCATGGATCAAAAATACTTTTAAAAAAATTGCAAGCGTACTAAAACACGTTCAGACTTTCTTATCATTACTCCCTTTGTTCTATATATAGTATAACAACTATTTACATAGCCTTTATGCTGTACTAGCATTTATATCATATTATAAGTAATCTAGGGGTGGTTTCAAATATACAAGAGGATGTGCATAGGTTACATGCAAACACTGCATCATTTTATATCAGGAACTTGAGCGTGCATGGATCTTGGTATCCGTGGGAGATCCTAGAATCACTCCCCCATGGATATGAGGTACTGCACATAATAGTACCCACTGATGATCAAGGACTAGAATGTAGGTGGGTGTTGTAGAAGCTTCTTTCAAGTTACTTTTAAAACAGTGGACGGGGCCATAGTCAGACCATTGCCCTATTGTCTTGCTAGACTCTGGTGTGGCCATGTGCTCTTTGAGCTATGGCTACCAACATGTTTCCTGGCTTTGGCCCCTCTTCCCTACCTTGGGGAGGTGAATATCCTCTTTCTCTCTAATTTACTTTCTAAACAAACTATATTTTCTAATCTAAAAAAATAGTGGAAGGAAGGAAATAAGACAAATACACACATCACTATAAAACCCAAAGGTATATTTTAAAATTGCAAGTTTGAATTAAAGGCTTCATCCAGATTGACAACTGTTATCCTGGTCTGCAGAGAAATGTCTTGAATTAGGGCTCCTAAACGAAGTCCAGCACTTACACTGGAATAAAAGTGCTGGCAACTGTCTAGATGATGCAATTTTACATGAGGAGAACAACATAAAGCCTTAGGCCTGGCAACGTGTGCACTGTGCATTTCCCAGCCATGTTTCTCAAGATCCCGGCCACCTCTGGGAGCAAATGCATCCGTTCAGATCCTGACTATGAGTCTTTCCATTTCAAAGTTCTTTCCTCAAGAATTCATAAAAATGCAGCTGGGGTGAATGGACGAAAATCTCCAGAGCTTCACAGGGCTGGCAATTCATCATTCAGCAAGGCTTTTCTCCAACTCAATTTGGCTTATTTCTCTTTGCTAATAATAGAGTGTACAGGGGAGTTTGTGGTTTCAGGTTATCTTCTTTCTCGGCCAAATTATCCTCCCAAGCACATCAATATCTTCTGGGGAATTATATCCATTGACAGAAGAAATTATTTGCCTTCTCAGAGGATCAAGCAGAGCAGTCTGGAACTGGGAGATGAAAATATTTAGATAGAAAGGCGAAAAACAATTCTTATTTATAGTCGTGGCTGTGTAGTGCAGTGGAGCCAGGGACAACCTGTAAGAGTCAATCTGAAGAGGTCGTTACAGTAGAGAAGAGGTGTTTCGGAATGAGGCACAGGGAAGGAGTGATCTAACAGACATTTTTAAGGGCATTTTCTTGAAACCCAAAACATAGGTTAATGCCATTTATTGATAGCATAATTTATCTTCTACAGTTGACATAGAAAGTCATGGAGGATCTGTCCCAGAACTGGTCTTGAGAAAAATTGTGGAGTCAGTACATTGCAATCATTTAACCCTTGCATCCTTTTCAAAGGCTCAGGAAGAATATCACCTTATACTAAGCATGAAGGGAAGCTTGAAGGTGTATACTCATGCTCCATGTCTAAAGGAGCTTATGCAACCCAGAGCTCACCCATCCTCTACACACCTTGTCAAATGAGAAGAAAAGAGTAAGTTAAAGGTTGTGCTTATTTGGGACAATAATCTTGACTCCATTCATTAACTTAATAAGTGTTTATTGGGTGCCAGACACTGAGTTACTTACTAAGCCCACCCAGCGTTGACACCTATGAATAACAATCTTTGAAATGGTTCTTTAACTTCATAAAAGTGTCTGTGGGATTGACTGAGCCTGGTTTTAAAATGAGTACTATAAATAGTTTATTGCACCTAGAGGTATATTATACAAACAGGTTCTGACATCAGTCTCAGATTCTTCTTTAAAAAAGTAATAATTTGAGGTCAAAGGAATATTTCTGGTTTGTTCTGCCTGCTATTCCATGTAGTCTGGGTCGCTTTTGTCCCTTGAGGCATTGAACATGCTGTATTGTTTGCTTCAGGATTTGTCTATAATCAGTGATACAATGGAATAGCCTAGATAAACATGAACCATGGTCATCACCCTGTATTGTGCAAGTAGGTCTGCATGTTAGGAATCTGGAGAGCAGTTGCATTTTGCTTTGCCTGCTGAATGAGAATTTCCCATGAACCCTCCCTTAAGGCCATATTAGACGATGCCAACCAGTCACTCTAGGAGCATGGAAGACTTTTGGGAAGGGCAATGCAGGAGTCACGTGTCTCACTCTATGGGGACTGATCCATATATTACATTTTAAAAAAAACTTCTGGCAACTATCTTCACTACAGCAGCAGTTACTAAAATCCCATGACACCTAGTATAGAGGAAGAAATAAAATTTTTAAGCACTTTGGTCACAATGACATATCAATGCACTTACCTCTGTGGCTCTAACTTGGTATGTAAAGTCATAGAACTTTGAAAAGCATCTTTTGGATGTCCTTTGTAGATGACACTTTACATTTAAAGCTCGCTTTTTTCCTTGGTCTTTTCATCTCTTTTATCCATAAAGTAGGTTTAAGAAATGTACACTTCCCCCTCTTGGGGATATGACGAGTAGTCAGTGAGTCAAGACCTGTGAAGTGCTGGGAGCAGGCCTGTGGCTGAGCTGGCACTCTGAGAATGGTGACCATGACTTTCATTCAGCATTCCTTTGTGATCCGCACACCACAGCAGACACATCTCCTGCTTTGCTGGCTGAGGGGTTCCCCTGGAAAGCACCGTGTTCTGTCTGCCTCCTCCCTCTCTCTCTTCCAGCTAAGTGCTCAACTCTAGACTTCTCACACAAGTACTCCTACAAGAATTTATTTATGTATGGGTATATTTAAACAGCTCTGTGGATATATAATTGTAATAAAATAGATGGCACTTATTTAAAGAATGCAATTTGATACTTTCTGACAAATACGTACATCCTTAAGATCATCACCATCATCAAAATAGTAAACATATCAATTTTCCCCAAAGTTACCTTATGCCCTTGGGTAATTCTTCTAATCCTTCCTTCCCATCGTCCCATCTCCTTCTCCTCCTCACCTCCCACTTCAGGCAACCGGTTATCAGCTTTCTGTCACTACAAATGACTTCAACTTCCCTAGAGTTTTATATAATTTTTTTTTCTTTCTTTTCTCTCTTTTTGTCTTGTTTATTTCACAAAGTATCATTATTTGTAGATGCATCCAAGCTGTTGTAGGTATGAATTAGATGTCCTTTTGAGGACATCACATTGGAGGTAGATTCATTGATTATAGCAGAGGAAGAAGAACTAAAACCTATTATATTCAGATATACCAAGGCAAAGTATTTTGTGTTCAGGGTGTCACCCCCAGTCTAGCACCCCTAATACCATTCATTTAAGCCAGTAGAGTTGATGGCTATCTAGATGACCATCAGCAATCAGGAAAAGATCAACTTATGGTAAGCGTTCTCTAAAATAAGAAGACTTGGAATCAAGAGAGTGAGAAGACAGCCCACAGAATGGGAAAAAATATTTGCCAACTGTAAATCTGACAAAGGCCTAACATCCTGATCTACAAAGAACTCAAATGTGCTGAAAGAAAAAAACAAGCAACTCTATTAAAGAAAGTGGGCAAAATGCCGGGCTTGGAGGCTCAGCCTGTAATCCCAGCACTTTGGGAGGCTGAGGTGAATGGATTGCCTGAGCCTGCGGGTTCAAGATCTGCCTGGGCAACTTGGCGAGACCTCATCTCTACAATAAATCAAAAATTAGCCGGGTGTGGTAGCGCACGCCTGTAGTTCCAGTTACTTGGAAGGCTGAAGCGGAAGGATGGCCGGAGCCCAGCAAGTCGAGGCTGTGGTGGCCGGGAGCGGCCACTGCACTCTAGTCTGGGCAACGGAGTGAGACTTCAACTCAAAAAAAAATAAATAAAAATAAAAAGTGGGCAAAAGATGTGAATAGACACATCACAGAAGAAGACATACAAGCAGCCAACAGATACATGAAAAAATGCCCAGCTTCACTAATCACCAAAGAGCTGCAACTTAAAACCACACTGAGATACCACCTAACTCCAGTCAGAATGGCCATCATCAATAACTAAAAAAAACAAAAGATGCTGGAGAGGATGTGGGGAAAGGGAACACTTCTACACTGTTGGTGAGAGTGTAAACTAGTACAGCCTCTATGGAAAACAGAGTGGTAATTTCTAAAAGATCTAAAACAGACCTTCCATACAACCCAGCAATCCCCCTTCTGGGAATATACCTGGAGGAACTCAAATCACGCCATAAAAAAGATACCTGCACATGCATGTATATTGCAGCATTACTCACAATAGCAAAAGCATGAAACCAACCATGCTGCCCAGCGAAAGTGGACTTGACAAAGAAAATGTGCTACATATACATGATGGAATATTACACAGCCATAGAGAAAAACAAAATTATGAACTTGGCAGCAACTTGGATGGATTTAGAGTCTATAATACTCAGTGATTTATCACAGAAACAAAGATCTGTGTACCGTATGTCCTCATTCATAAGCGGACCCTGAACATTTATCATAATACTACAAAAAAGAGATTGGCAGTAAGTAGTGGGACACTGTCAGAGGAGGGAGGGGAGCACATAACATCAATAAGGATACCCAAACTTTATCTGCACAATGACTACTTATGCACCTAAACCTAAATTGCACCCCATATCTTGAAAATAAAAATAATTTTAAAAAAAGACATGAAAATGAAGAATATACTTTACAGAAATTTCTTCCAAAAGACGGTAGAGTTGTTTTGAATTCTGAAGCCTAAAGGAGTCACCCCAAGCTACCTGGAAAACTTGCCTCACCAAAATGATTCATTCCTCAAGAGGTCTGAGCAGTCAAGGTTTTACTGAATTTCATTTGTAGGGTTTCCTCTTCCTGCCAGGGGAGGAGGACTGTCTCCCTGACTCATTGGATAAATGGCCCCTTTCAGAGGAAGGTGCTAAATTCTTGCTGGTTCCCTGGCCAGAACAGGTAGAGGAAGTGCTGGGCTTCCCCAGCATCTCTGCAAGTTTAATGGGGCGATAACGAGGAGAAAATGGCTTAATCAGTGTTTTGGCCTCCTCCTTGCCAAGCTGGTTGGAATGAGAGAGGCTGTGACTTTGGAAAACCCTGTCATAAAATAGTTTGGGTTTTTTTTTAACATGGCTGTTTTTGGCAGGAGTAGAAAGACCCTAAAGGAGCAAGGGCCTGCTAGCTTCAGTTTTGAAAATAGACCAATTAATTAGGAAGGTGGAGGGTAGCAAAGGAGATACAGCAGGCACCACCTGGGCACTTGCTTTTGTGTTGCCTTATTTGTAAGGAAAACAGATTTAAAAGAAGGAGATCCAAAAGAAAACTAAAAGGTATTTGAACCAGGAAAACGTCTTCTGGGCAGTAGCCTAACTGTATATAAAAGGTGAGGGAGAAACCCTTGACAAAAGGAACATTGCAGGAAAAGCAGCAGGGACCCTTATTAACATCAGCCTGCCATAGTTAATAACCCCACACTGGGCAGGAGGTTGGGCCAGGTGATCTCCAAGGGCCTTTTCTCACTCTGAGATTCTACGATGCTGATATTTATAGCGCAATATTCAGAACCCATAAATCGGCTGCTCTCGGACGGTGTGCCTTATAATGTCTCTTTTAGTTCATCAGCTCTCCCCTCTGATCCTGCCTCCTTCCCTCTGTTACCTCACCACCAGCAGAGCAGGAAGAACACATTCACAGATCCCTGAGTAACATCTGGAGGATGTGTGCTGGCCTCCGGCCCTGGACAGATGTTCTAAGGCTATTCCTTTGGCCCCACATTTCACATGGAAATGTAAAAATAACTGTCTATAATGGCTCCCAATTTCCTCCACCTCCAAATCTAAATCCACAGCCTGGATTTCAACATCTTTCATTAACTGGCCTCTACTTTGCCACACAGCCCAGAGGTATAGATGCTGGAGGCCTATTGGTTCATGTCCCTAAGTCGGTTGATTGGCCAGCAAGTATAATATGCTCGCAGTCAGGATGCTTATAGCACAGTTTTGGAAAAGTGTGCAAACAGAAGTACTTAGAGAAGATAAAAATTTTAGACTATAAAATCATATATTAGGTTGCATAGGTCCAGTTCTAAGTGCTCTAGGAGTTCAGAACAGGAATCCAATAAGGCTGGAGTGGTCAGAGGCCCTTTGACTATAAGTCGTGCTTGGACCTGGTTTTGAAGGATGGGAATAAATTGGGATGGGGAGCATAGAGAAGGGACATCCTAGTAAAGACATCAGGATGGAGGGTGCATGGAACTCTTGACAAACTGACATAAGCCAGTGATTTGGTTGATGTTAAGTAGGTCCTGGTGGCCTCCAAAGTTAGAGGCAGGAGGGGGTGATATGTCTGTTTCTCTACTAACTTGTTTCCAGGCTATAATTTACCGGGTAGTCAGGCTTCCATGTCACACTCAATTCTGCCAAGCACACTCATGTTTATTTGCAGGCAGATGTGAAAATAGTTGCACAACCTGTGCTTTCAGCAACAGGGGTACTGTCCCTCTGTCCTTGTGTGAAAATATGCACAGAAGCAGATGCTGCAATGTTTTGGTGACAGGATTCTGGTAGCTTCTAGTACGCAAAGACACAGGCTTCCTAACACCAAGGAGTGAAGAGAAACTTGTTCTCACTAGATTCTTGCACCATATTTGTGCAAAGGCAGTATCACCTGGACAATATTGTAAGCTAATCCCCCACTTCTAGCCATCAGTGAAAACAATGGTTTCTGATATCCTTCATCCTGATCATCAAAGCCACTGGTCACAACCAGAAATAGAGAAAACTGAAGGCTTACAGCAAGAGATTCTGCAGTTATGGGTTTTATTAGAGTTTTTCAAATGCTAACTAACCACCTCTGGAGTGTATATCCCTTACTAAGGAACTGCATGTATTCACCAATCGCCTCTAGGGTATGGATTAAAATGAACACACACACACACACACACACACACACACACACACACACACACACACACACATGAGCATGCATACACACCCATGAGTACACCCTCATAAGCATGTGCACACCCATGAGCATACACACATACATGAGCACACACACATAGGCATGCACACTACCATGAACATGCACACACACGAGCACACACATACATGAGCATGCACACACACATGAGCATGAGCACATGCACACCCATGAGCACACATACCTATGAATGCGCATATACCCAAGCGCACACCCACAAGAGCACACACACCTATGAGTACACACACACCCATGAGTGTTCACACATCATAAACACACACACACATGCATTGTGCTCATGCAGTTTGAAGTAAATTACAGACACTATAACTACCTGGAGAAGAGCATGGCATGGAATGTGGACAATGAAAGGACCATCAGCAGTAAACAGTATGAGGAACAGAGAGAGTGGGTTGCATCTACAGGCTTTCAGCAGACTGGTAATGCACTGGCTTCTAGGTTGAGCAGGTCTGATGGCGTCGTCTATGGACAGGGTGATCATATAATTTATTGTACAAAGGGGGATGCTTTGGAGAGTCAGGGGAGGAAGTATTAATAGTAACTCCAGGACAACAGATGTAAACTGGCAATGTCCCAGGCAAACCAGCCACGTGATCAGCCTAATGGTGGTCCTAGGAAGACATGACAAAGCTGCATTTGGTTAAGATGCATCCATCAGACATAGGAGTGTGGCCTCTGCTCTGGCTCACCAGGCATAGCAGAGGGTCCTGGAAGACCAGGAGGCCACAGGAATTCCCTGGAAAGGAAGATCCCTTTGGCCATACTTTGATTAATGATCTCAGACTTATTCATTCACAGTCAGTGTGGAATCCCACCTCTCTTAGAGCAACATTTCCTGAACATGTTTAGCATCCCCAAACTTCATCTTGTTCAGAAGCTCTTACATGTCAGGAGAAGATCACCTCCCTCATCGTTTTCCTTATGTGAACTTGGGCAATTCCTTCTGGGTCTAAGATTCAGAAAATACTGTGTGCTTATGGAGGGCTCCCCCATATGTTATCACATTTCTCCTGAGAAGTCTATAACTTGCCCAACTACCAAATGAGGAGACAAGTAACCACCCTCTTTAATTCCAGAGTTTGTCAAGATAAGAAATGAGAAATTCCCTGAAAAGTCAGAGAACTGGTCATCCTGATTATGGGGGTAGAATATCTTAGGTAGAAGCACTGGGGTTTAAGAGACTGATGTCTGGATCTCGAACTTGTTCTAGGGCAGACCTAGCTCCAGGCTTACCAGGCTCCTCATTTGGCTGCTAATCAGGTCTTTCACCAGTCTTTATCAGTACTTGAATTAGAAACACTAAATCATTGTCCCTGACCTCCAAAACCCTAAGGAATTGCCGAGTCTGGAAGTAGATGGGAACCACGAAACTAGATGTAGACCCTAAATCTGGGTGTAGACCTTAAATCTGGGTGGTACGTGTAGTGAGCCCAGTCATAGGATGACTTCACCACTCCTGCCTGAGCCAGTCCTATCGGTGACTTTCCTTCAGTGCTGCTGGAAATCTGTGTCTCTCTTAGATGCAGTTGATTTTTCTCACAAACTCCCAGGGAAGCCTCCCAGCCCCAAAGGCCACCTTCCTTTATTGAAGTTTGTATAATGCCAATCTCTCTCCCAGCTCTGAGAATCTGCATTTGAAATGAGTCCCACAGAGGAGATGAGTCTTTATTTTACTTTTATTTTTGTTATTTTTTTTTTACTTTAGGTTCAGGAGGTCTACGCGCAGCCTTGTTACTTGAGTATATTGCACGATAGCAAGGTTTGGGCTTCTACCAAACCAAACTAGTCACCCACAGGGTGATCATCGTACCCAATAGGCGGTTTTTCAACCCTTGCTCCCTTCCCTCCCTTGAAGTGGGTTGTCTTTCCTTTGGCTGCCTTCTGCCTCTCAGAATGTTGGCTCAGGTGATCCAAAGCTGCTGCAGGGACAGTCTTCACCCTGATGGGAACACTTCCTTGGGGTCCCCGTTTCTCTCATCTCACCTCACTATTCCTGCCTCCCATGGCCCCCACTGTGCTACGATGACAATCGGAGAGTTTGCAGCACAGAGTGACAAGATTCAGTGTCTCTACCATCCAATTAAAGTGTTTTACTATCTTTCCTTTTTATCTCTCCTTTGTAATTGGATTCCCAGTTTCTCAATTTTCATGGCAGCAAAGGGAGGGGGGAAATAGCAAGTATCTGATAAAAATAAAATGCTATGATTTAATTTCTGCTGGAAGGATTCTTGCTTGCCTTTATGAGGCCTTTGAAAGGGTTCTTGAATCCCTGGCCGAATCTGACTGTGGCCCTCTGATTTCTTCTGTATCACCAAAGAGGCTTAGAAGTGGCAGGCACCAGGATATCAGAAAAATCGAAAATCACCGACTGTACTGAATGCATGGAGGATCTGCAAGGGAAAATTTGTGAGGTAACGACTAGATTTTGTGTGACAACATTATCTGATTTATATAAGACCTCAGTCATCCTGAAACTATAGTCCCTGGGGTGGAAGTAGGAAGACCCTCTAATGTTTTCCTTTCCTAAGAAAGCAAACATTCATGATGAAATTTGTGCACAAAGGCAGCTACCATGTACTGACCCAAGAGTTTCATAAGCTGTAGTATTCCAGTTTTGGTTGTGGGATAAAAAGAATCAAAGTATGTGAAGGCCCTCTGTGTAATTTTCTAGTCAAAATTGGCACCATAATTGTCATTATTCTATTATTGTCACTCTTATTAAGCCCTACAGTGCCTAGAAGAGTCTCCCACATGATCTTTTATTAATTAAACTTTCACTGATCAATTCACCGGGAGATGACTTAGTTTCTGTGTCCCAACTCCAATTCTCTAGCACCAACTAGATGTCCCACAATTCAATTCTACTCAAATTTCTCTAAGACGCCACAGTCAAGGGCTCAGTCCCCCAAAACTGCCCCCACTTCAGACACCAGCCACAAGTGTGGGTGTCCCCAGGCACTTCTGGCTGGCTACACATTCAAGGCGTCCCACAAGCCCTCAGTTTTGAAAATTACTCACAGAACTCAAAAAAGTTTTATATGCACAATTACTAGCTCGTTATAAAGGATACAAATGAACAACCAGATGAAGAAGTATCCAACAAAAGGTCTAGAAGAGTCTGGACAAGCAGATATTTTGGAAGCAAGGAGGAAGAAGCAAATCCCAGAAATGTTGTGGGGGGGAAAAATAGAGTCATGCAGGAATGGAAAACCAAATGCCATATATTCTCACCTGTGAGTGGGAGCTAGACTATGGGTCTACAAAGGTATATAGAATGGTATAATGGGCATTGGAGGCTCAGAAGGGGAAGAGGGTGAGGGATAAAAAATATCACCTGTCCAATTCAGTGTGCACTAGTGGGAGTGATGGTTGCACTTAAAGACCAGACTTCTTCACTGCTGTGTAATCTATCTATGTTGCTGAAAACAATATGTACCCCTAAAACTTTTAAAATTTAAGAAAGTAAAACAAAACAAAGTCAGTAAGCAATTTTAGAAGATCGGAGTGAGAATAGAGAACGTGATCTGACCAGGAAGTGAATGCAATGAGAACAGCCGCAGAGAACACGCTGTATTGGTGCTGGACTTCTTTCTTGTTGGTGTTTATTCATTTTAAAATACATTATTAACATTTTTTTATTCCAGGAACTGTGATAGGTGCTGGAGAAACTGAGACTTTTTTTTTAAAAGTCAGAGTCTCTTACCTTTAGCAGTGACATTCCAGGCATCTGAAGGACAGCTGTTCAGGACAGAAACCTGATCATACTACACACACAATGCCCTACAAAAGCTTACCTGCAAAGGCATGCTCTGACTGTTTTTCCTTTTGTTTATTACCCTAGTGTTTCTAGCTCTCAGGTAAACCTCTCCCACCAGGTCTTTCTTCTGAACTTAATGTATGAGGTTGCTAGGTGCAGTGGCTCATGCCCATAAACCCAGTACTTTGGGAGGCAGAGACAAAAGGATTGTCTGAGTCCAGGGATTCAAGACCAGCCTGGACAATTTGGCAAGACTTCGTCTTTACAGTAAAACAAAAAATAAGCTAGGTGTGGTGGTGCAATCCTATAGTTCCGGCTACTTGGAAGACTGGGGTTAAAGAATCACCTGAGCCCAGCAAGTGGAGGCTGTGGTAGCCATGAACATGCCGCTGCACTCCAGCCTGTGTGACAGAGTGAGACTCCAACTCAAAAAAAAAGAAAGAAAGAAGTTTGATCCCTTGCACTGTTGGGTACATTTGTGCTACTTTAGATAACTCCATGGTAGGACCATTCCACAGCTTACCTACTCAATCTCCTTTGATAGACCTGTGAGCTACATCCAGTTGTATGCTATGTAGTGACTAATATATGCATGTTCTTGATCTCCCTGTGGATGTTAATCTAGAGGAAATGCTTCTATGAAGAACTGCAGAAATATAGGAAATACACATCTTTAAATTTACTAGAAATTGCCAGTTGTTCTCCAAAATGGTGGTACCAATTGACACTCCCACTAGCAATAAGTGAGAATCTCCATTGACCTATATCCTGGTCAACATTTGGAATTGTCAGACTTCAAAATGTTCACTACTATCATGGCTGAGAAATTATATCCCACTATAGTTAGTTTTCATTTCCCTGATAATAAAGGGTTGAATTTCTATTCACACAGTGATGCTTTCCATTTCTTCTTCTGTTAATTGTCTATTCATATGTTTTGTCTCCTTTTCTGCAGGGTTGTATTTTTCTTCTTCGCATTTAAATGATTTTTTAAAAGTATATATTCTAAACATCAATGTTTATTTATTTTATGGTTGCAAATACCTTCTCTGAGTCTGAATTATCTTTTTACCTTTTTAATGGTATCATCTGATGAGCAGGAGTTTTGAAATTTGGTGTGACTATAACAATATTGAAAAATCCTACCTACTTTAATTCATAATCATATTTTATGTTTTATAAAAGATTTTGAAAATATATTTAGGTCTTTAAACTTCCTGACATTGATTCTTGTTCATGGTGTGAAGGAGAGATTCAATATTCAACTTTATTTGCTTAATTGTCTATACACCAAGATTGGGACAATCCATCCTTCTCCTGTAAATTGGCAGGGTCACCTCTGTCATAGATCAAGATTCCAGAGAAGACAAGTCTTTCTGGATCTCTGTCCTGCTTTTCATCTATCCTGGTACTAATAACATGTAGTCATAATAACTATAGCTTTACAGTATATTTTTGTATTGAGAGATAAGTCCCACCTTATTCAGTCTCCTTAAATCTATGGTTTCTCCTACCTCCAGTACCCCCTCACCACCTACTCAGTTTTCAAACTCAGTATGAGCTTCCATATGCCCTAAGGGTTTCCAGTTCAGACCCTTCGACATGATTACACTCAGCTGCCATGCTTCTTTAGCACTAGCACCACTATGGTCACACATTTCGAGATCTGTCTTGAGTCTCAGTTCACTGTCTTGCCTGTCCCAACCCGCTTCCCCCATATTCACACTTTTGTGAATTCCTTAAAAATAAAAATCTCGGCTGGACTCAGTGGCTCAGCCTATAATCCCAGCACTTTGGGAGGCTGAGGTGAGTGGATTGTCTGAGTCTGTGGGTTCGAGACCAGCCCAGGCAACTTGGCAAGACCTTGTCTCAACAATTAAAAAAAAAATAACCAGGCACTGTTGCGCGCATCTGTCGTTTCAGCTTCTTGGAAGGCTAAGGCGGAAGGATGGCCGGAGCCCAGCAGGTCGATACTGGGGTGGCCGTGAGCATGCCACTGCACTCCAGCCTGGGCGATGGAGTGAGACTCCAGCTCAAAAAAATAAAAAATAAAAAATTCAGAGGCTACACCATTCAAAGTCCATTCAGGGAAATGACACTAACATCCAAAGGAAGGAAATAATCAAACCCACATCTAACAGAAGATATCGTTTAGAATGCATATGAGAGGCCAGGCACAGTGGCTCATGTCTATAATCCCAGCACTTGGAGAGACCCAGGTGAGAGGATTACCTGAGCTTTCGGGTTCAAGACCAGCCTGGGCAACTTGGCGAGACCTCATCGCTACAATAAATCAAAAATTAGCAGGCCATGGTAGCACATGCCTATAGTTTCAGGTACTTGGAAGACTGAGGCAGAAGGATTGCCAGATCCCAGCAGGTCGACACTGGAGTGACCATGAGTGTGCCACTGCACTCCAGCCTGAGTGACAGAGTGAGACTCCAACTCAAAAAAAAATCTCACCTGTGCATCCCCATGGCACCTCATGCTGGGTGGGCAGCACACAATGGGAACAAGGGGAACGTGTACGTTGAAGCTCTTTGCCATCATGTTGGCAATGATTTCTGTACTTCTATAATGTCCAGTGTATGGGGACAATTTCTCCTGCAGCAGTTTTCCCAACTCTTCCACCAGGTCTGGGACACACTAGCCCAAAACTTGCAGGAAGCCATAGTGGGTCATAGGACTTCAGTGAGAGATTCTGGTTTAAGAGATGTCTATGAAAATAACTTACAATATTGCAAAGGTGCATTGAAAGAATTTAGTCCTCTTACTCACTTTACGCACATGTAAGAAAAAGTTTCCATCTCTTAAAACCCTTGCACTTAGCTCATCTCGCTTGGATCAGTTGTCTAATTTAATGGAAGACTGCTGGACTCAACAAAGTCATTTTTTCATTACCAAAATTCTGTAGTTCTATATATTGCATCACCAACCTTGGGTGAGTAGGACAGTAATGATTTGCTCCTATTTATAAATAAGGAAATTGAGACCCAGAGAGCTTGAGTGACTCACCCAGGACACACTGAAGGAATTGAAAAAGCAAAGACTGATAGTTCAGGGCCTAGAAGTTGAGCTCAGGCATCTGTTTCTAGATCATTCTATCTTCTCTTCCCATTGCATGCAAACCAGTTGTGTGGTTCTGCCTTCCTTCTACATAGTTGGTCACATAATACTCTGAATCCTGCAGCAGTTGACTAGAATGTCCATGTCAGTGGTGTTGGCTCACTTCAGGCTCCTCCTGGCCTCTAGTGTCAGTGATAAACTTGTAGCTGACTCAGGAGAAAGGGCTGGACACGCAGTACAGTACACATGAGTGTGAGAGAGTATATGACAGAGTTTCACCATGTTTTGCTCAATTTCTGTTTGCTCATTTTGCTTTCTTGGTCTTAAAGGTGTTTCATGTTCCCCGTTCATTTGAATACAGCAGATTGTATTTGGAGGGACTATCAGATCACTGGGATGTTTTGCTTGATGGTAAACACATGAGTCTGCCTGGGAATTCTATCAAATGGCAGAAAATTTACAAAATGGGGAGTGTATAGATACGTTCTAAGGCAGACCTATTTTCCTTTGCAGCTACAGAAGAATTTTGCAGTACACCAAAAGTGGTATGTTGGGCCCACTGACCATGTCACAGTGGTAGAAATAGATGTGTTGTTTAAGAAACTATGTAAGCAATCCCCTTTTGTCCTATTCTGTCTTTTGATTTGCTGGCCACATTCCAGCCGCCTCCAAGGAATGGACTAGGTATCAATGGGCTGTTGAAACAGTAGACCGGCACATCTGTTCCAGAATCTGTCCAAAGTCAAGCAGAGATAGCAACAGTTATTCCTGGAGTGCACCAGGCATTTCAACTCTGACATGCTGGACAGTGACCACAGTGAGAATGGGAGACTGCATGAACATAGCCCACTTGGGTGCTGGCACTCTTTCCTCCTGGGCACTTTCCCAAATGTTTCCCTTGAATTATCCAAGGTGTTGTCATCACTAGATTAAAAAAAATTAAAAGGCAAGAAGTGGAACGTAGAGGAAGATTAAGAGAACTAACTAGGCATAACTTCACTAAATAGAAATACCAGGGGACCTGCACACCACCTTCAAGTGTTTTACATGCCTAGGTAATTTGGCAAAAGACAACATCTAAACATACCCATGGTGGGAAGCAATAAATAACTTAAAGTGGCATAAGAAATCAGAAGTAGTCCAAAAAAAGTTTATTGAGCATGGTGTCAACTTTTTTTATTGAGCATTGGTGTCCAACTCTAGACCTGGGCACCAAAGAGGATTTAAGACAAAAGCAAAGTCAGCCATGACAGCACTCATTGTTTAGGATGACAGAACTACAAAGACAAAACAAACACCCTTGAGCAGAGCAGTGGGTGAGACTGACAATATGCTAAGAGAGTTCAGGGCAGGGAGCATTCCCAATGACCCAAGATGACTGGACAACCAGATAGATGTGCTAGAAACTGATTTAGAGTGTTTTCTCCAAAGGGAATACATGTCGCTAAAAACCAGCTTTCCCCAGAAATCACGATGTGTCACTGACATGCACTCAACAGTAGCTATTTCTGATTCCTCTGATTCCCAAGAACATCTTATGGCTCAGAGATCGTTGGTTACAAAACAAACACACTCATAGCTCAAGGTCACAGGGACAGCACGTTCATCACCGTGAGGGAAATTCCTTGGGAAGAGGCCACAGCTCCTGCTTCTGACAGCGGGACTGGCACAGCGCTGCACGTTAGATAATTAGGAGGCTCCGTTCAGTTCCCAATATCTGAGCCACAATCGATAGTGGGAGCATGAGGGGCGTGTGGCTGGCCTGGTTTATGTGACGGGTCACACATTAGGTACCTAATTGATGTGACTTCTCGGGATGTGGTAATGTTGCGGCTGCATACCACTTTCCTATTACGAGGCTTAATGGTTCATCTTTTGATTTCTGCCTCACTCCCAGCACAGTGTTATTTAAATAAGACCCCATTAGGAGATTTATTTATCACAAGAAAAAGATTTATCCAGGAAAAAAAAATCCACTGAGACACAGCAGTTCCCTTTTCGGAGGCGCCATAATAAAGAAGACAATAGCAATATTTTTACTGTTTAGGTCGATACAATTATAGGATGAAAGAAAGCAAAAAGCAAAAAATATAAATTTCACACTCAGTGACCTGGTAATTTGTCAGTCATTTTCTACATTAAACCTAATGCATCCTCTGGGACTGTGGTAGTAGATTCCAGAGAAATCCCAGCTCTCCTGGTCTGACCATGTTCCCAACTCATCTCTGCCTTTGTTCTCTTTCCTTCCAGATAATTTCCTCCATGTATTTAATCGTCTTTGTCTTCTCAGCTCCTATGCCTTTCTGATGAGAGTATTCGTTGGTCTTGTATTCAGACACCAGGCTAGAAACAAAATCTCACCAGACCTTCCAACTGAATAGTTAGTGTTTCTTTATTAAAAGAAAAGGGGTCTCCTAGGAGGTGGTAGAAGTATCTTGACACTGACCAGTTTAACTTGAACACCATGGCAAAAGAAGGAAATCCTATTCTTCCTTGGTCTCCAGACCAAATAATCTCTTGTATTGCTCATGCAAGTCTGTCTCCTCTCTACGTACTCATGCTTGATTTGCAATTTTTTTTTTTTGACTTGGGGTCTCACTCTGCCACCCAAACTGGAGTGAAGTGGTGCAATCACAGCTCACCACAGCCTCAATCTCCTGGGCTCAGGCCAACCTTCCCATCTCAGCCTCCTCCTGAGTAGCTGTGAATATAGGCATGCACCACCACGTCCAGCTAATTTTTAAATTTTTTGTAGAAAAAAACATAGTCTTGCTATGTTGCCTAGGTTGGTCTCAAACACCCGGGCGCAGGAAATCTTCCTGCCTCAACATCCCAAAGTGCTGAGATTATAGGTGTGAGTCACCACATCATTTGCAAATCTTTAATGACTGCTGTATACTGTTTCCAGCCAAGTATTGAGTGTGAAAAGCCAAATATAATATAAAATATAAAAGAAGAAGAGGCAAAATTTTTCTCTCCAGGAGCTTATACTCTGTATGGGGGGATGAGACATACATGAAACAAAACTGCAAAGGACACTGTGGGACTAAGATGGGACTGAGGAGGTGAGAAAGGGAGCAGATGTAGCAACTGCATCCAAATATTGGGACTGTGATAGGAAGAAGGAGAGAAACATTGGGACTTTGGGGAGGAGCATGAATGGTATCAAGGCACAAGATCATCAGGGAGACAGATATGAGGCCAATGTAGGGAAATCTTCCCAGCCAACTAAACAGGGTCATCTGATGAAAGAAGTAAGAGGTCCATGAGGAACTCATAGACAGGGCTGCAGTAAGGGACTCGAGCTGGCGGAGCATGTAGCTGGCCCATGCAATCCCCAAGTTCTCTGATGTGACAAAGATGTGCTTTAGGGGTCTGCAGAAGATCAGTCACCTGGGCAGAGTCAAAGAAAAGGTCAACACAGAGTTGACCTCTGTGTTAGAACTGAGTTTGCAGAGATGACATAAAGAAGGGGCTTCTAGAGACAGAACAACACACAACTTATCCCCCTTCCACATACCCATTCTTTCTTATAAGTCTCTGACCAGATAGCAAATGTTCCTACTTTGGGTAGAGAGGAAATAGGCTATGACATGTTCATTCACTCCCCACAGAGAAGAAAGGGGTACAAGAAGTAGACCAAATTTTAAAGCCAATGACTGACCAGGCACGGTGACTCAAGTCTGTAATCCCAGCACTTTGGGAGCCTGAGGTCAGTGGATTGCCTGTGCCCACAGGTTCGGGAACAGCCTGGGCAACTTGGTGAGACCTCATCTCTACAATTTAAAAAAAAATTAGCCGGGCGTGGTAGCACACTCCTGTAGTTCCAGCTACCTGGAAGGCTGAGGCAGAAGGATCACCTGAGCCCAGCAGTTCAAATGCTAGAGTGACTGTGAGTGTGTCACTGCACTCCAGCCTGGACAATGGAGTAAGACTCCAACTCAAAAAAAAAAAAAGCTGATGACTTTATTTATTTCTCTCTTTTGTCCTTTCATCCTTTCTATTCTTCCATCTGTCAAAATGATTGAGTGAGGACCTAGATGTTGGCTACTCTCATAGAGTTTATCGACTATCAGGGAGATGGCCATTAGCCAAAGAATGTCTCAAATATATGTTTACGAATGACCCTGAAGGAAAATATACGGAGTGGTGTGTGCAGGTGGAAGAGAGCCCAGATGGAGGCTGTAATGGTGATAGAACAAACTTCCCAGAGGAAGGAAAAGTTGGGCTAAGATCTAAGGATGAGGGTCAATAATGAGGGGGAACGGGGTAGCAGGCAGAGAAGAGCATCCAGAGATCAGGAGAGGCAATGATTCTAAATGATATTTCAGGAAGAGGAAACATCATCAACAAAAGCAAAATGGAAGAACTGAAAGAAAACTTAGAAACACCAACAATTGCACATATTCACAACAGTAGAAAACATGAATGGAGCTCATGACTAATGACTGGGAATACAGGGAAAGAATGGTGACAAACTGATAAAGTATGGGGACCTGAGCTTTCTGGAAATAGTACAGTTCTGCTTCTGTGCAGATTTTTGGGAAGATGGGAAGGTTAGTGATCCTCTTACAGGTCAATTGTGTAACAGAAAATATGTATAGCTGGGTTCATGTGACTGGGCATAGCACAATTCTCCTTCAGGCACAGGCAGTACTTATAGAATGAAATTGCAGTCATCTCTGAATTATCCATGCATGAATTATCCCTAGTGGCCTGGGACTAGAAATGTTCCTTTTTAGCACATTATGAAGCCTCAACAGGACAAGAAGAAGAACACATATTAGGGGTGGAGGGGTCCTGGGACTGAATACCAAGATGACAGGTGTGTCTGCAAGAGTCTGAGTGTGGTGAGCACTCATGAAGGCCATGACCAGTGGTTTTCTCCTTAGACTTTTTGAAACTAAACACTGTAAAGTGTTTCAGTCTGTTCTGAATTGCTCCCAGCAGGTCAAGGCTGCAGTGACCGGGAGCAGCCACTGCACTCCAGTCTGGACGACAGAGGGAGACTCCAACTCAAAAAAAAAAAGAAAGAAATACCCAAGGCTGAGTAATTGGAAAAGAAGAGTAGTTTACTTGGCTCATGGTTCTGCATGGCACTGGCATCTGCTCAGCTTCTGGTAAGGTCCCAGGAAGTTTTTACTCAGGGCCAAAGAAAGTGGAGATGGCATGTCACATGGTAAGAGTGGAAGCAAGAGAGAGGAGGAGACAAGCTCTTTTAAACACCCAGTTGTGGTATGAACTGACAGAGCGAGAACCCACTCATCACTGTGAGAAAGGCACCAAGCCATCCAGAGGGATCGCTCCCATGACTCAGTATCCCCAAAAGGCCCCGCCTCCAACACTGGGGTCACATTTTCAACATGAGATTGGAAGGGATAAATATCCAAAGTATATCATATAGGCATTGGATTGTCCAATCTTTTATATTAGTCTATCTAAAGCTGCTTTAGGTTGGCATTACATTAAGATCTTAGGGATTTATGTTAAATGACAGATTAAATGAGTTGCTAAGAGTTTTCTCTTTTCTGAGATTAAAAATATTTTTAACAAGATGGATGAGAAGTGTTCCAAACAAGACACAATGGCGGGGATGATGGGAAGTATCTGTGCTCTTGGTCTCCAATTGAGGAGGAGGTAAAACTAGAAGCTTTGCCTCTAAAATATTGAAGGTGCTTGAGGTAATTGTTGGGGGAGATAAGGCTAAGGTAAGTGTTACAGTGAATGAATAGTTGTTCTCTTTAACGTCAATACTAAGTAAATATAAAGACAAATTACCTGGGCTACAACCAGTAGAAGTCGCTGATTCAAGCTTATCTAAGCTATTGATGTGTCCAGTTCACCACTCCAACTTGTTAGCATTCTATTTACCAAATCAATATGCTTCAAGAGTACCCAGTGAATCGATCAGTAAAGCTTCTAGACCCTAGGAGCAGACTGGTTTCTGAGGAACCTTGAGAAATAGGCAGAGTGGGAACACACTGGCTTCTGTGTTATTGATGGTAGGAAAGGTAGGTGATTTATTCCTTCACTCCCTCCTTCATCCCATCTTGATTGATGTCTCCCATGTGACCAACACTAGAGAAAAAAACATGTCAGAGATGGTTTTGACTTGTGGAGGCTCCCAGCTCTGTGGAGCACACAAATTTGTCAGCATGTTCTCGAGTCTCAAAGGGGTTCCCCAAGTTTTGTCTAGTGGAGTCAGTCAGCTAGTGACACTCGGTTATCAGGCAGGTAGGGTGTCAATGCCTTGGCAAAGCTACCACTCTGGGAAAAGACAACTTCATGGAGATGGCTGGATGAGGTGAAATTTGGAAGAAGATGACATTTTCAGGATTTCATTTTGTGCTGGAATTCCCAAACCCTCACTCCCCTGTACCCCGCTGGGTCTACTATGCCACAAAGTGGCTCGAATTACCTCAGTTTATTCCTACTGAAATCCCACAGGATTTTCAAATGTGTATACTGGGATACTTAAGCACACCTTAAGAAAGTCATTAAGAATGTCTGTGACTGATAACTCCATGGTATTATTTTTTTAAAGAAGTATAATATCTTAAATGGAACATATTTTGATAGAACTGAGGAAAGAGGATGCCAGACATGGAAACTGGGCTCCTTCATCTCTTTGTCCTATGACCTGGGACAGAGATGCTCTTGGATTCTACATCAATCTCTTTGAGTTCAAATGTCCTAGTCTGTGACATGGGATGACCATCACCCACTATCCCCTGCAGGGAGACAATGTCTGCCAAGCCCAGGGTTCGGCACATGGTACAGATTCAATGAAGAACACCCTTTAGGAAGCTGATAACGACTTTAATCCCACAGAGGTATAAGAGACTATCCTGACCTTAATCCCACAGAGGTGTAAGACTATCCTTTGTCTGACTTCTGGGGGAGTTGGAGAGGGAAGATGTTTTTGGATAGGAAGTACAGAGCCCTTGAACCTATGCTCAAACAGTCAGAGCTACAAAGACCTGCTGAGGTTTCAGACAGAAAATCTGGGTATGAAACCTGTGAGCATTATTATCTGAATGCTTCCACCCACGTCAGAGCACTGGGTTACCTAACTAGTGGGCACAGTCAGGCATGGCTGCTGGGAGACAGTCAGGGAGGGCCGACCACTCCAGCAAGTAAGAGTTAGGAGACCCAGAGGGGTCAATCCCAACCAAGGTGCAACGCAGGAGTTGGGTGCAGGAGCCAGGGAGACTGGAGGCAAAGAGAAGATTGGAACGTAGAGACAGAGATAACTGGAACAGGAATCAGAGAGGTGGTAGTCCAGGACTGCTGAACACCCGCAGGCTTTTGTGACAACCTTGATGGGAGTGGGTGAGAACCCCGTTAGGGGCGAGGACCCATGGACGAGGACCGATGTTAGGTTTCAGGCTGCCTTACCATGTACCAAAACCAAAAGTCCACTCAATGCTGTTTGACCTCTGCTATTCTAAAGCCCAAGATGATGGGGCCTGTGGATCCTTGAGCACGTCCAATACCTGCTCCAAGGCTTGGTTTAGAAATTTGTATTTCAGGCATGACACTGCTGGGTTTTAGAGCTTTTATTCACTCTAAATGAGATCATGGATATAAAACAGCTTTGTTTCCTATGACATGCTACTATGATGATGACTGTAATTGTTATATTTTCACTAATCATCGCTGGACAGGGATGCCAGCTAAACTGCAATGCCCATTCAACAGACTTTCTCCTATTTACAGAATTTCCCTAGAACATGATTGTATCTCACTTATAGATGCCACAGAAGAAACCTGTCACAACAGCACAGACAGTGACAAACCAGAAAAAAATGAGATGTGGGGTCAGAATCAGGAAAGATGTGGGAGTTGATTGAATCTGGGACCAGAATGCCAGCTTTCCTTAAAGTCATAGCTGGAGGAAATAAATAAAAATGGAGGCCAAAAGTCTGGAAGCCCAAAGATGGAGACATGGATTAGGAACAATAAAATATGTAGTGGTCTGGATCAGAGGTGCTCAAACTTGGCTGGTTGTGACTAGAATTAGCCCAGGAGCTTTTACTAAAGTTCAGACCTACAAAATCAGAATCTCTGGGTGGTTTCTGGGACAAGCATTTATAAGTTTCCCATGTGATTGACATGAGCGGCCAGCCAGGTATGGAAAGCAGAGGTCTATACCAGGTCTTGGGGCCACGAGCCCTGCAGGAACCAGAGCCAGGAGCCACCACAGCAGGAGGAATGATGGGGCAGGCTTCCTTGGCCTGTGGATTTTGTTTATTAGTTTCCTTAGGTTCGTGTACATTCTAGAAGGGTAGGGGCTTCTGCTGGGGACACTGGAGAGCTAAGTCTGTCGATCTGAGGAGAGGGAAAGCTGCAGGGGTAGGAGGGAGGTGGGAGGAGCAGCTGAGAGTCAGGTCAAGAGAGTTCTTCTCCCCTCCTCTCTCCTGAGACAGCAGCCTTAGGACACACCATGCTTTCACTATCCTCAGGACAGGGTAAGAAAACAGGGGGAAATATGGTGGAATTAGAAGAAGAAGGAGGAAGAGAAGGAGGGAAAAGTAAGACCACCCCAGAGTGTGTGGATATGGGTGCTCCTGGGTACCTACAGTGTGGGAAGGGAGGAGAGGCTCAGGTGGCCAGAATCGAGTCATGCCTCTGGGGTCCTTGACCTCAGGTGTATTGAGGAAGAATCTGGGGATGGTGGGAATCTTAATAGTTCCAAGGAAGAAAGGCTGACAAAATGTTCAGACCCTGCCACATCTCAGGAAACTTCCAGAAGACCCCCCGCTCTGAGACACAGAGCTTTTGGTAACCAGAGATGCAAAAAGGAAAAAAAAGTCTCCTTGGAGACTTGACAAAGTTTGTGAATTAGCACAGATGAACTGGCAAGGGCCATATAGTTCCCCAATCAAGGTGGTTGATTGTGCATATCTTCAGTTTAAGAAAAAATTAAAAATAAACTTTCTGAAGGAGAGAGTGAGACAAGGGAGAGAGAGACAGAGGCTTAGTTGTCTATCCTGGGTCCCCAGTGAAGGGCCAGATTATGGCTCCACGTCAATTCTCCAAAAATTGGTCAGCGGGACAAAGTTGCAGTGAAAGGTAAGCTTCAGAATTGGAAGATACAGCCAAAACCAGTTTCGAATCCTGGGCAGAAACCTGTTCCCCAAATAATTTTTCTACCAGTCATTTCTGTAGCCATCCCCTCTAGTGTGTTTAGGAGGACCGTGGTTCACAGCAAGGGGCACATCAGCCTACTGGTTGTGGCAGGCAACATTTCACCCACTTACAGTCCTACTGCCTGGACTTTACTTCTATGAAAAACCTGGACCCTCCTACTGATCCCACGGGTCATCCCGCTGGGCTGTTCCTTCTGCAACAGGAGCATCATAAAGCACTGTCATAAAACAGTTTAGCTTAAGTAACCTTTCTTTTCTTTTTTTTTGAGTTGGAGTCTCACTCTGTCGCCCAGGCTGGAGTGCAGTGGCCGCTCCCAGCCACTGCAGCCTCGACCTGCTGGGCTCTGGCAATCCTTCTGCCTCAGCCTTCCAAGTAGCTGGAATTACAGGCATGCGCTACCGCGCCCGGCTTATTTTTTTATTTATTGTAGAGATGAGGTCTCGCTGCCCAGGCGGGTCTCGAACCCTCAGACTCAGGCAATCCACTCACCTCAGCCTTCCAAAGGCACGGGATTACAGGCTGAGCCCCTGAGCCCGGCACAACGTGTGACCAAAATGCCACAACCCAGAGAAAGGAAGGTGAACCCAAACCCAACTTCCAACCCTCCTAGTGGCACAGTGTCTGACAAGTTAATATCCATCTGCAAAATGGAAGCAGGGATTCCTGCACCCGCCACCTGGCATTGTGGGAAGAATCAGATGAGATCCTGTCATTTTTTTATAGCGTCTGAAATAGACCAGGCACAATCCCATGCCTTAAAGATGTTGCTGATTCACTACTCTGGCCGGAATCCCTCCCTGTTTCCAAGCCAATTGTCTGGATTTCTCTCCGGTTCCCTTTTTGTGGGGCTGGTTTGAGCTGAAATGGAAGAGTGGGCCAAGATAGAAGCAAGTTTGGGGTCAGATGTCTAGTATTTCTTCCAAAGCACTCCCAGGGCAGCAGCTCCCTTCCTCCCTCCCTGCCCCTCTGTGTCTGCCAGTTAAAGTCTAGCCCTGTGGTGCACGTACCTGCCTCCTTGTGGGACTGGTAGGGGGAGGACAGGAGTGGGTCTCCAGGACAGGCCTGGGCTGCACACCTCAGTGCCCTGGGCTCTTCAGGGCGCACCTCTGTGATCAGGTGCTTATCTCCAGGTGTTTGCCTGAAGGGAGGTCATGAAAAATCAACACCAATCAGGGCAGTTTCCTTGGAAGCTGAAATTATCTCGCAGGCATCTCGGAGCAGGTGCGGGGCTATTTTGGGCCAGCAATCACTGCGCGTGCAGAGGCGGGAGCATCGCCTCTCCTCTGGAACCAGGCAGCAGCCTGGAGAGTGCCAATTACAGTGAGCTGCTGCCAGCTCATTATGTCTGCACAGCCCGAGTGTCCCGGCATGGCACAAGACTGCTGCTGTCCAACTGACGGAACGACAGGGGGTCTCAGCGTACTGCTTAGCCTGCAATTCAAGACCCCCTCATCTCCAAACTCAGAGGCACCCTCACAAGCTTTGCACAGATTTCTCCCAAGTGCATCTCCAACCCAGATCTTGCATGTTTACCAGGAGACGCCTTCATTTCAGCCCAGATGAACTCAATCTGCCTCCAGGTCTCTGTCCAACCTGCCCTCCCCCTCTTCCTTCCCTAGCAAAATCTCCTCTGATTTTTGTATTTCTCGAGACTCCCTGTCTTCACGGAAATATGTTTCCTCTTCTGATGGCTGCTCCAGCCCCTCACAGACCTCTCCTTTTTCTGCCCTGCCTTGTTAGGTCCACAGAAGCCAGTTGTGCATAAAAGTAGACTCGCCAGTGGGCAGCGGTGACTTCCCAGGCATATTATACGTCTCTCCCCAGAGATAAACAGAAAGGGACTCAAGGGTCTTCTTCTTTGTGTCCCCACTGTATCTAGGACTAAAGTCTAGGCACTGAATAGCTACTCATTTAGCTCCTATGTCAACTAGCTCCTACATCTTCTGCAGAACTGATCCCTTTCTACTTCTCAAAAATCTTCTCTAGCTGCTCGGATCACCAGTGCCATTTACACCCATAGGCAACACCCTGTCTTCTACAGGTTCCTGACATACCTGTCTCATCTCTCCAGACTACCCGTTTCTGAGAACGGGGTCATGTTTTATGTGTACTTACTTCCCCAGCCAGCACAGAAAGTGGTTGCTCAGAGTGTTGTGTTTACCTAAAGGCTCTCCAGCTGGTGATCTGATTTCCAAACAGAGAAATATAGAAATGCTCATATTGTAAACTGATTTATTAAAATAGGTGTTCATCAGCCTTGTCTTTTAGAAGCCAGCCATTTAAAAACATACACAGAGAGAAGGGACAATTGAAGAGATATGAACTAAGAGAATACGGTGTTTTTAAAATATCAGGGCTCTAAACAGGAGATTGTGTAGTGTTGCACATGGAAAACTTGTCTAAAGCAGTCTCCCCCTCCTTTCCTCCCTCCCTCCCTCCCTCCCTGTCTCTCTTTCCGTCTCTCTCCCTGTCACCTTCCCTCCCTCTCTCTGTTCCTCTCTTTCTCTGTCTTGCCTCTCTTTCTTTCTGTCCCTCTCTCTGTCTCTTTTCTTCCCCCCTCTCTCTTTCCCCACTCTCTCCCTCTGCCTCTCTCTCCCCTCTCTTCCTTGCTCTCTCCCTCCCCCTCTCTCTCCTTTCTCTCTCTCTGTCTCCCTCTCCCCCACCTCTCTCACTTCTTCTCTCTCTTTCTCTCTCCCTTCCTCCTTTCTCTCTCTCTCTCCCTACCTCTATCTCTCCCTCTCTACCTCCCACCCTCTTTCCCTCCCTCCATCTTTCCCTCCCTCCCTCTCTCTCCCCTTTCTTTTTCTCTGTGTCCCTCTCTCTTTCTCTTCCTCCCTCTCTCTTTCTCCTCTGTCCCTCGCTTTCTCTCTGTCCCTCCCTCTCTGTCCCTCTCTCTTTCATTCTCCCTCCTCCCTTTCCTCTCTATTTCTCTTTCTTCCTCCTTGCCACCCCTAATTTATCCACTTTTTTTCTACCGACTGTCTTTCAATATTTAAACCTTAAAAGAATTAAAAATCAAACCCAATGGACAGCACCCACATCTGTCAGTGCTTTTTCTCTTCTCCAGAAACTAGGGAGCACGTCCTGCCTTTCCTGTCAGACCACCCAGCTGGAAATGCCCTGTCCTCCCTCTGAGACTTGATAGCAGCTTGTTTGTAGCCTTGTGGTAGGGCATGAAGCCACTCTGGACTGTGGTTGTACGTGTGTATGTGTGTGTGTGTGTGTGTGTGTGTGTGTGTGTGTGTGTGTGTGTTTTCCATCCTTTACTAGAGTACTAAGAGACATGAACTAAGAGAACACAGCATTTTCAAATATCAGAGCTATAAACAGGAAAGAGATTTTGCAGTGTTACATGTGGAAAGCTTATCTAAAGCACCTATGAAAGACACCTTTCATAGAGGTGACTATGTCTCATTCATCCTCCGGCAGCCACAGGCCACTATGCAGTGTTTTGGGCCTAAGAGGCTGGTCATCCTTGAAAGGCACGAGAGGGTCAATATTTGAAACCGAGATTCTCTCCTGGACCTGACGGCCAGGGACACAGTGATGCTAATAACCTTCATGGCTCCTACCTGTACAACCAGTCAATCTTGTCCTTCATGGTCCTTCATGGCTTCTACCTGTACAACCAATCAATCTTGTACATTGACCCTACTGCAATTAGCAATGGAGGAAAGGGACACCCTTACAATTTATGGAATGGATCCCAGGCAGAACCCCAATACAAAACACAAAAGGGACCGTTCAAATCTTTGGGCTTGGCAGAAACACTTTGTTGTACACAGAGGCCCTGAAGCAACCCTGAGGACCCCCAGAGCTCTGTGCTGAGACCCAAGGACCCATCGTAGCAGCAGGAGCCAGAGGGAACCATGCAGTGCCTGGCCGCCTGTCCCCTCATCCAGGACAACTCTGCGTCTCTCTACTTCACAGCCTGAGACTCTAGATGAGATTTTGCTTGAAGAAAGACTTTCAATATTTTTTTTTAATCTTCAAAACCACCAGTTACGGTAGAGTTTCCTAATCACTGCTTCATGGAACAAAATGCCATTTTCTCATGCCCACCTTCTCCCAGAATCCTGTCCCTAGAACTGCTTTAGACCATGGGTTGCCAGACAGGAGAATTTCAGCTGGGAGATGTGACCACCAACTACTCTGCTGACTGGACCCTCTGGCACCCCTCCCCTCTTCCAGACCCTTCCATAAATGTTCTTACCACGAGTGAATCACTCAATGTGAGAGTCAGCCAAGTTCTTAGCTTCTGCACCAACTCCCTAGACTTAGAAGATGAAGAAATTCACTATAAATTACAAACAGACAGAGTAACTTGCCCAGAGTCACACAACTAAACAGTGACTGCAAAGACATTCTCTTTAGAGTCTTTGTCAGTTTAAAATATCACTCTAAAAGAAATCAGGGAAATCCGTGAATTTCGGGTATTCACCACTTCCAGGTAGGGTCATGTTCTGTCCTAGGCAGGGAGACTAGGTTTTTCTAGAAGTCCAGACTCAGCCGGCAGGTCATAGCCCAGGTTCCAGCCTAGGCTTGGAGGGAAGGCAGCCGTTGCCGCAGAATTTTTTTTTTCTGATAAGCATTTGACAGTTTCAGCCAAAAGGAGCAAGTGGCCTTGAACTCCAAGACAGCTATTTCACTCCCATCCTCCCCAGTGTACGGCCTCAGCTGTGTGCTGGGTAGGTCTGCTCCCCTGGCCTGGGGACAGAGCTGCCATGGGGTCCAGAGCTTATAGAGGGGCACCAGATTGGCAGCGTCCAGCTTAACCAAATCCTCTCAGGCTTGGCACTTTTCTGCCTACTCACATCCATCCTGCCTCCTTGCCTGTCCTCCCCATGCAATACCCCCCCGAAAACAAATCAAGAGCCTTGTATTCCCAAACCCCATTTCACAGTGATATTGTTTTATATGGCCCCTCTGAAATACCTTGAATAGTCCCTTTTTATTGCTGGCGTTTTCTGAAAACTCCAGCTGCTCCTCTGAAACCATCCAAATCTAATTAACCACAGAAGCCGGAGTCGGGAGAGTGGGTCACTTTCGGGTCCTTAGCATATGCATTCAGGCCTTCTTTCAATATGGGCACAAAACCAGGAATTTCTAATAATTGTATCTATGGGACTGGAAGGGGGAGAAAAAAAAGAGAAGAGAGAGAGAAAGAAAGAAAGCTGCTAATAAGTAGGTCTGTGAAAGGAGAGAGATCAACACCTCGTATGAACTTGGCAGCCTGGCCCCGAAAAACGTGGAGACAATGCCACCGGGGATCTAAAAAGCTTAGCCTCCTGACTCAAATCTTGTGAGAATGTACCCAGGCTGTGAATAGAGACCGGAGCCTCAGCCCTAAATTGTCCCGACTCAGACTCATTGAAATGTCTTCTCACAGCATTGAAAAAGAGGAGGGCAGGGAAGGTTTGCTGCATGTCAATGAGGCTGTGCTTAGAAGTGGGAGATGGAGAAGCTCAGAGGTTTATTCCTGAATGACATGGATTAAGACAAAAGGAACACGCTGGGTCTCTGCCAGGTGGCCCTGATGGGAAGGAGCCCTACTCCTCGGGGGGCCATGCAGGATGGGTGCTACCTGGCATAAACCACTTCCTGGGGTGTCATGCTGGGTCTGGGAGCATCCCAGCCTGCCCTGGGAGGTCCCCTCCTGGGGCCTCAGATAAGATTGGAGGAGGAGGAGGCATAGCATGCTCCCCCAGCCTGGACTTCCTGCCCCTCAGAATGGCCACCCCTTCCAGCTGAAAGGAGCCATGTATAAGTAAATTACTGTATCCATTCTTCTAGGCCTGTTGCAAACGCCACTGTCTCCTGAAAGCCTTCCCTGGTCCTCACTTCAGCTCCTCCTTCTCCCCCTGGACTTTTTTCTGGACTCTGTAGCTCTCTGGGCCACTCTCTCCACTGGGTAGCCCCCGTCTCCCACCCCTTAAGTAGACATTTTATTCCCCACTCTAGATGGCCAATTCTGAGGGGTCAGGGCTTGCGTCATAGACTCCTGGTATTCCCTACCATTTCTGATGCTTAAGAGACAATTAATAAACATTGTGTAGATAGAAACATGACTGCTCCAAGCTGAGACTGAAATTCTGGTCTCCTAACTCTTAATATAGCTTACTATTTTGCTACTGTATGTGTACAAGATCCTTCTGATGGTCGATCACTGACTTATTTTGATCATTGTGAGGGCAGAAGAGCAAAGGAGTGTCTCTTCTGAAGTATGTGGTACTTTGAAGGTGGAAAAATTATAAGAAGAATTAATTTACACACAAACATGTGTACACCCGTGTGTGCATGTACATGTGTGTGTATACACGCAAATGTATATACTCACACGTACATCTATGGGACAGGAGTGGATATGGCTTAGCAGAACAATTTGCTGCAAGAGAGAAAAGTTTTCTTCTGGAAAGCTGTCCATGGTCTCTCATTGCAAATAAAAGCGACTGCAGGGTTTACAAGCAGTATCAATTAGGGAACGCACAAGTTTTAGAATAGTGCTTGGCCCCTAGCAAAGGCAGTGCATTTTCCCCATTTTTATTATCAATGCTGTCTTGGGTTGTCTCTCCAGACACAGGAAAGGGTTCTCTCTTACAAACAGGAGTTCACTCACAGGCCCTTACCAGTGAGCTAAAATGCAAAGAACTAACTCTGGCAGCATTTTCTGGTCACCTCTTTTCTCTTGGTGATAGCAATCTGAAGCCAAGTTGTAGCCTCAGATGTGGAGAGTGACAGACCTGGGACCAAGTGAATCACCAACTCTGTTGGGCCATAGAACCCTCTTGAGGTGAAATTATAGGAAGTCGGGAGCCCTTTTTGACCAAACAGGGAGTGTGGGGGTCATTTTCTCTCCTCCCTTCTTCATAGCCCTCCCTGTCCCAGCACTCCCCAGGCTCACAGACTTCCAAGCCTCCTGGTTCAAAGAATATTACTCAAAACCCTTGACTTTCCTCCAGTGTCCCAGCTTGCAGGTTGAGAGTTAGAAATCCTGGGTGCAGGTCATCCTGCCAAGGATACAATCACCACAGCTACTCCCTATTTTGGGGCCCCACAGGGATGGCAGAACACAATAAGAACACAGGTGTCAAGTGTCTTGTTAAACAACTCGCTCATCCACCCCATTAATAATAATATGTTGGGCACTGCTCTATGCACTATACTAGTCACAAGCTACAGGGAGAAGAACAGAACAGGCATGCATCCCCATTCCCGTGAAGCTTGAAGGACACCAAGCCCAAACCCACATGACAGTGTGACTTCTTGGCCTTGGGCATCACCTTTGCTGCTCTTCTTATATAAAGAAGAAACTGAGGATTAGAAGGATTTGGTGTCATGCTAATGTCCCAGAGCTTTCCGCCTGGAGGTCCTCCCTCAATGGCCTTTCCTCATCTCCCTAGAGTGACATTCTTGGTGAAGTCACCAACAGTCTTTTGGTGGCCATGATCCCAGACTCTAGAGTTAAAAGGCCTGGGTTCAAATCATAGTTCTACCACTCAACTTTAAAGCCAGTTTTGGGGATTACTATTACTAGTATTGTTACTTGTCATCATTTTTTCAGTTCTGGGAATGGGCCTCCTTTTGTGCACTCAACACACATACATTGTCCAGTTAGCCAGGTTAGGGTTGCAGCTGGGCCTAAGTTAGCTCATATGCAGATGAAGCCCTTATACCCAAGCAAAGCAAAAGAACCTTCCCACACACACATACACACACAGACATACGCACACACAAAGTCAGCATACATTTAGAGTTTTTAAAAATCTATTTATTTTATAGAGGTATAAGGGAGAGGTAGATAAGTGGTCATTTTACAGGCAAACTTTGAATCTCCCTTTGGTCCCCATCTCGCCTGGTTTGAGATCAGGTACCCTTATTGACATTGTATGCCCTCCTCCCTCCCCTGGCAGTGTCCCGTGACTGCCAATCCCTTTTTTATAGTATTATAATCATTGTTCAGAGTCTGCTTATGAATGAGAACTTGTGGTATTCAGGTCTTTGTTCTGTGATAGATCACTCAGTATGATAGACTCTAAGTTCAAGTTGCTGTGAAGTCCATAATTTTATCCTTCTTTATGGCTGCATAGTATTACATTGTGTGTATATATCACATTTTTAAAATCCAGTCCACTTTCAAGGGACAGCACAGTTGGTTCCATATTTTTACATTTAGCTTTTTAATCAAAACTTCTACCAGCATGAGTAGAGTGAGCATCACAAGACATTTTAGGTTTTCTTTTCCCAGGATGTACCAAGGACTTTCTGTGAAGCAGAGAATGACCTGGAGCAGAGAACAGAACACAGCTGCCCCTCTTTCAAGGGTTTGAACCAAGCACTTTGGCTTCCTCTGCAGAGTCCTCTAGCTGTCTGCACTGGCTGGTGACAGCTGCCATCTTGATCACACTGTCCCCCCTGGGCTCAGTCCCTACTTCACCCAGGGGCCTTCCTCCACAACGGCTCTCCTCCTTTCCAGAAAGGTTCTGGATGAGAGGAGACTCTGAGCTCTGTCCAGCCAGGTACCAATGGGTGGAGAAGACATTTGGACAATCAAGACACTAATACAGGTCCTGCTGAAGATCCCTCCGTGGCTCATCCCACCTCCAACAAAGAGGTTGAAATATGCAAACTGAGCTAGAGAGAGGCCCATCACTGTTGACCTCTCTTTCAGCATCAGTTTTCCTCCTATAGTGCCCTCTTTTCTCCCACCACCCAGAAGCTCCTGCTAGTTGCTTTCTGGTTGTCCAGAAAAACTAGCCACTGCCTTCTACCAAGGACAGACTTACGCCCCACCAGGATCCATGGCTGAATCTCTCTCTGTGACTTCATGATCTCCATGCTTACCAAGCATGTGTCTCTCTCTACTGGGAACTGGCTCACTTGGTAGCTGGTGGGTGTGTATCAATATCAAAGCATGTATGACTGCCAATTAATTGGTTGCTTTGTCAGAGTGGTCTACACACTTCAGAATAGAACAAAGCTTAGGTGTGAAGACAGCATATCAGGCTGAGTCACAGATCTGTGAAAGTGCAGTTTAAGGACTTACTGGTATCCTCTGAAATCACACAGGATGCAGAGGCCCTGCAAGAGGAGAGAGAAGGAAAATCTGTCAGAATCACAGTCCCATTAAGCCAAGGGGCAGGAAACCAATTATCTAGCAGCATGAAAGTAAAGTATAATGTTTCTTGGATGGGGAATTTTCACTTGGGTTTTATATTTTGGATCTGTAGTTTTCAGACATTCCGTTTTGTTAGAACTTTGAAGGACTTGGGACATTTTATAATCCACCCTTTTCATTTGACGCCTGTGAAGATAGCAAGCCAGGAAAGGAAAACAACTTGACCAAGGTCCCACAGAAAGGTGGCTGCCTAGGTATTTGGAGAAAACTACCAAGATTTCATATATGTGTGATGGAAAGTTTCCTGTAGGTTAGGGGAAGGAACCTCTTTTCCTCCATCTATTTTTCTTCCTGTTTTGTGGTTCCCAGTAACCAATGGAATCAGTTATGACCAAGAGCAAAAGCAAAGAAGTAAAGAGGTCTTTAGTGCTTGTGAAGGATGACTATCTCCTCATTTTAAATGACACATTGACCAAATCAGTGAGCAAGCAGACTGGAACATTGTGCCAACCTGCAACCATGACATTTTAGTGTCACTGTGACCCTGCGAAGGTCACCTTCTCCCAGCGCTGCTGGAGCTGATTCACACCACACCCACCAAGCATCATTCCCCTATTCTGATGTCAGCAACCTCACATCGGGGAGCTTAGCATTGGCCTTGACGCACACATTTAAATGATGGAAATCAGCAAAAACTACAAATCAGAGTTTTTTGTCGTTGCTGAGTTGGTTTAAAAGTTTTCTTCTTTCTCTGGGGCTCTACTTACTCTGTTCTCAAATTGTGTTCAGGATTCCCAAGCTCAGGAACAATAATCAGAGCAAACCAATAGCTCTTTAGAGAAAGAAGCACTGAAGACTTGATGCACTCTTCGATTAATCAAAGGCAACTCTTGAGCTCATGGGTTAACGCCTTGGATTGGAAACAGGAGCATCTGGGCGGCTGTGATCCTTCATGTCTCTGCTGTTCTATGCACAGTGGGAATTCCTACTGTGGGGTTCCAGGGGACAGGAGATGACAGATGCATCTTCCAGGCAGACATAACTTTGGAGGGACGGAGAGATACTTCATGATGTTTTCCCTTTCCCAAAACAAAAGGCACCTGAGGCTTCCTGCAGGTCTCACGAGCCGTGCTTCCAAGCCCCTCATGATAGTGACATCCCCACACTTACAGTCACAGGCTTCCTTTGAATGTATACTTTGGCTTGACTGTTGCTGAGTTTTATGATATTTGAATATATAGAAAAAGCATGAGTTTGAGAGTGAGAGTGTAGGAGGGAAAACAGAAGACTTAAAATAACAGCCATATCCTTGAGTTCTAAGAACTCAGAAGCCTTGGTCCCTCAGAAGACTTGGTCCCTCAGAAGCCTTGGTCCCTTGAATTCTAAGAACTCAGAAGCCATTGCTAGCTTCTCCCTGGGCATTAGCCACTGGGGTCAGAGATGGAGATGTGGGTGGAATGGATGATTGCTTTCATGGCTAGATTTAAGGAAGAAGCCACAGGCTATTTCCTGCCACATTGGGCATATGACTTTATAATGGCGTTTTCCTTGTTAAGCATTTGGAAAGCCAGATTTATCATCTCTGTCCAACAATCCGTGAAACTTTGCAAATGTCAAATCTAGAGAGGTTTGGGACCTCCAGTTTTGAGGTCAGAGAGGAAATACTGTGCAGACAAGGGAGAAGCATGAAGAGTAGGTAGAGACACAAGGGCTCAAGACAAATCTCAAAGTCCTCAAAATTGTGCATTAGAGTGGATTAAACCTTTGCTCCTCCCACACCAATGAGAAATTCATCCCATTGGACATGGAAGCATCCCCAGTGATGTTAACAGCCAATAAATGTCAAAGATCTTAATCATCCAATTCAATTTGCTTTTTAAAAATTTTGGCCATTCAACAGCAGAATGGCAAGCCTTATGAAGCAGCAAATTCTCATCAGCTTCATCCAAGAGGGCACTGAGCAACAACTTGGGTTGTTAGGATGTTGCAAGGGCGGATCCTAAATTGAATGGGTGATTGCAACCTGTCCACCTAGGAAAGGCTATGATTCTCCATTAAGCGAACGTAATGATTCTGTTTGAGGAAATACTGTTGCTGCTCATCTATCCCTTTCCTTACCCTCTCTCTAGCCTCCTCCAGTGTAAAGGGGGAATTAGGCCTGATACCTGGAGCAGAAGAATGGGGACAGCTCAGTCTCTGATGAAGAGGACTTCGTTTCCAGTCTTCTCTTCTAGTACCCTTTTGCCTACCCACTCTTCTTTGGGGCTAAATAGTCAGGACATTTATTTGATCTCTTCTGTCTTTCTTAGAAGAGTCATTTTTCAAACTAATTCCCATATGTGATTGAATGTGATGCCCAACCCAGGTGCATTTGCATCTTATTAGGAGGTTATTTGGAAGATGTAAGGCATACTCTAAGGAAATATTACATATTTAGTTATGAAATTCAAAGGACACATTTGCCCATTTCATGATGGGTGATTTACGAGTGCACTTGCCCACACCACACTGAGTGTTCAGCAGTTTTTGACCAAAAACAACATAACCCCTGCCCCCACCCTTCTTATTTACCCAATCTCACCCTAAGCAGCTTTTTTTGTTTCCCTGGATGATAAAATTCCTCAAAAGAAAACATTTTGCCAATGAGGAAGTGGTGACACAAAAAAACGACAGAAGTACTAAAAGGCATCTACATCGACAAGTTCACAAACTGTTTTGAGCAATGGAAAAAGCATCTTGATAGATGTATGGCATCAAAGAATACTTTGAAGGTGATTAAAGTTGAAACATGTAAAAATAAATACACTATTTTTAATAAATAAATTCTGGGCTTTGTGGTTCCCCCTCCTATTTACATATGCATGTTTATAAATATACTCATAAATATTTATCTTATATATGAACTTGCTGCAGATTATATTTTCTGATAAACACCCACTGTGTACCAGGCATAGTGCTGAGCTCCAAGAATACAATGAGAGACCAAGAAACCTGGCAACACTTTGGTGAACTTATATTCAAGTGCACACACCCTCTAGGAGTTTTTAGCAGAATCAAATCCTCAAAGCAAGACTAGAATTCTTTCTACCATGTTATTGTTTTCAGGGGAAGTTATAAGAAAGGGCAAAAAAACTTACAGGTAGATTTTTTCCCCAAAGGCACCCCTAGATCAAACCGGAGGCTTAACGAAACCCTATCAACTGAGAGTCAGAACTGTTGAGGTTTTCAGCAAAGCCATCTCCTCTGATGAGCACTGAGGGGGCAGGCTGATGCTGTCTCCAACTTCCCCTTCCCTGTTCCTGCCACACATTCTTCCTTTAGATCAGAGGCGACCCTACTAAGGAACACAAAAGGATTAGCAATAGGGTAAAGACACATAAAAGAAAAAGCATATAAAGCTGAAATATCCAAGGTCTGGGACGTTCAGCCCCTACTTCAACCACGCCGCAAGGCTTCTGTGTCATTTTCCCCTCAGAGAGCACCAGGAGAACCAGCCACAAGGGAAGAGTCAGGCAGGCCTCAGAGTGAGGCAGGCAAGGGAGTGAATCCAGGCAACTCTATCATCTGCTCCGTGGGAGACGAGACTGGTGAGCTCAGAGGCCTGTTTTTCCCTTAACAGATGCAAGAAAAGAGCCGGAAAAGGTCAGAGATAAATGCAGCCTTCACTTTGTTCTGCATATTCAAAAGGACTTCTCTAAAGAAAGACCCAAAATATATGTGTGTTCACTCAACCTTTTCCTGTCAGGCGCTGGGTTCCAGATACAGCCATGATAGGGTAACCATTGAGGACACGTTGGCAGGTCTGTGATCGGCCTCACTTAGGAGCAGAGCCCCCCAAAAGAGTGTACTTCCTGCAGGACCCAGCAGTCTGGGGGAAGAAAGGGAAGCTTGGAAACAGCATATTATCCTGAGAAATCACTCCCAGAAGGGAGCAGAAAGTTCACAGGGAGGATGCCGAGGAGGGGGAGAGAGAGGGCGACTGGAACACTGTCTTGGAATTGGAAACGGTCCAAGACTGCATCATGGCTGACATCTCTGCGCATAATCAGAAATTCCTTTCAATTATGTGGGAAAAGTCTCTTTGCATTGTCAGTCCAGATGCCCCCGTGAAGAAATAGCATGAAATGAGTCTCAGGGAAATGTCAGCGTGGGAGAGTGATCCCAGTGCCCGTAGCTTGGCTCGGAGAGGTCAGGCCAGAGAGGCTGATGGAATAATCTGGTGTCCCCCAAGGCAAAACAAAACAGCACCCCCCAAAAGTAAAGACGCTGTGCACCCTGGTTTGATGATGTAGACACCCATATTCTCAACATGAGTCAGGAATGTTTAATCACGTTGCCTTAAAGCATCCCTTCTACCTCCATTGTCATGGAAAGTACCCAACCTGCCTTTCAATCTTACCTCTTCTGGTAATGATGCTCTTCTGTCCACCAAACTGAACTATCTCTTATTCTCCAAACCTTGTTATACTTCAAAGACCACTTCAAATTCTATCTCCCCCATATGATGTTCAAATACAGTTAGGAGACCCTGTTTCTATGACTCTTTGCACCCACATAAAAATTTTGGGGCCATTCAATATTTGTTTCAACTAATAACATTAATAATAATGATAATAGCTATACAACCCTAATATCATACTAAACTAGCTTAATCCTTATATGATCTATTGAGTGAATAAATAGTGTCATCGTTTAATCCTTTTTGCAGAGGAGTAAACTGAGGCTTAGCTAAGAAGAATGACGTATCTAAGATTACACATAAAGGAGTTGCCTAGATACGAACTTCTGTCCCTCTGACCCCAGAGGCTATTTCAGAACCCTTGTACTTTTCTGACTGCCTTAATGTTTTCTTACCATCTCTCTACTGAGGAGGAATTCATCAATGCCCATTGTGCTGACTGAGCCCAGAGAAGTCAGTTGTAAATGTTTTCTGTCTTCTCATCTTTTTTATATATATATATATATATATATATATATATATATATATATAATTTTTTTTTTTTTTTACTCAATGCCTATATTCCAGATACTAAACTCTCCACTGCTTACTTCACAAGTAAATTCATTGATGAGTATGAATACCAGGATAAAGTTTTTTAAAGGACATAGAACAGGGTTATCTGATGCAAAGTAAACAAATGTCCTCAAAAGGAATCGGAAGATTATTACTTTCTTAGATAAGACCTTGGCTGGGAACTAGAGATTCTAAAATTAAATGTCATGGTGAGTAATTAATTTTCATGAGATAACAGCATTTCTGAATTATGATGATAGGGTCATTGCATGCTAGATAGAGCTGGAGATGATCCAAGAACACCTGGCATAGCACCGTTTTGTTCTGCCTGGCAAATCTTGGGTTACACTGAGGATGGACCTTGTTCTTGGTCATTCAGAGTAACTGCTGGAGAGGGCCTTGTTTAGGTATGAAGACTGGAGAAGATCAACCCACAAGGAGACATCACTGGTCAAATCTAGCGTTTCTCAGATGAGTACTTAACAGATCAACTGGAGTGATGTCAACATGCAAATTCTGATTCTGTAAGTGCAGGGCAGAACCTGAGACTCTGCATTCCTAACAAGCTCCCAGGCAATACTGGTGCTAATTGTCCATGGACTATACCTAACATAGCCAGGATCTAATAATAGAACACACACCATAATATAGTAAATAAATAATAATATAATAAATATGTCACCTATGTAGTTTTAAGTTTTCTGATAGCCACATTTTTAAAAGTTAAGAAAGCCAATAAAATTAATTTTAATAGCGTCATCTAATCAATCTAATATGTATACAATATCATCTCAACATTTAACCAATATAAAATATAATTGCGTATTTTGCATTATTTTGTCATGCTAAGTCTTTGACATCCAGTGTGTGGTTTTAAATATTCAGCACCATTTGAAGCAGTCATGTTTCAAATGCTCAATAGTTGTTTGTAGCTAGTGGCCGCCAGACTGGACAGAACAGCTCTAGATCACACTTCCGTTGCTTTTGGACTGGTTTGTGGTGTTTATCTCATTTTGCAGTCTGGAAGCCCAGCTAGACCAACCCCTCTTAAGAACAAGGCTCAATTTCTATGTATACTCCCATGACACTGTGCCCAGGTCTGGGCAGACAGAGCAGGGAGTCCATGATGACTTATGAATTGACTTCTTCTTGTCCTTGCCTTTTAATGGTGGAAACCCCCTTCCCTCATTATCTTGACACCTTTGCATTATTCATCTTGGGTTCTCTAGCCTACATGGGGTATGACGTTAGATTATGAGGCTTCCAAGCTTCTTTCTTCTTCCAAGAGTCTCTGATTCTATCCATTCCAGCACTAGCCTTAGCTATTGCCCCAGATTCCTCCCACTTTCCTCTTTTCTCTTCTCTGCAAACAATTCCTAGCTCTCCCTCATCTCTCATTTAAAGACTCATTAATCACCCACATTCTCCCTCTGGAGCCAACTCCAGACTCCTCTCAGATTTAGAGACTTAAGTGGAAGCCCAGAGTCTAACAGGGACAGCCGGGGGCACTATATCAGATGCTCCTGTTTCTACATGCCCACAGAGCTCAGTACTGGGTTTATATATGGCCCTGAGAAAAATGGCCCATGGTCAAAATATTAACTGTCTAAGGAAAAGTAGAGTGTCGTGGTTAAGTACTCGGGCTCTGGGATCAGACAACCTGTACTCAAACAGCAGTTCAACACAGAACCAGTATGTAAATTATCTAAGCCTCAGTGTCTCCTAATAGCCAGGAGGTGACACAAAACAACCCAAGTCAAGGGCTTGAGAGTCGGTGTCCCTGCATAGCTAGTGTCCCACTGGGTTTACCATTAAAGGTTCCTATTTGAGCTGGTGTTTTTTGAACTGCCAAGAAGAGATCCGATCCTCATGATCTTGCTCATCCAAGAAATACTGTGGCTAGAAAGGAGTGAGCGCGTTGTGGGTTGTGCTTAACTTAGAGCAAAGCTATTTTTATTTCACATTAACCATCAGATCATGGCGACCCAGGACCTTCTCACTTCAGTCCTCTGAAAATCCTGTGGCTGGCTTCCCTCTCCTCATCCCCTATCCAGCACCCTCTGTCAACCTACGCCTGGCTCTTTAAGAACATGTTAAAGTACAAGTCTTACAGAGAGCCCCCAATGGTATGTGCTGAGTGAGGGGCTTTTACTCTACGCTGCCCAAAGTCACCCTCGTGCAGTTTGCAAATAAACAGCTTCTCCCCTGGAAGAAAGAACAAATAATTCATAATTGGCAATATGCATAATGAGTGGTGCATCTATGCAAATATAACATTTGGAATAATCTATTAATATCTCCACTGTGATGTCTGTGGGCCACCACTTCCCATGCTGAAGAGCTGGAGCCAAATATTTCCTGACTCCGGTTGAGGTGAGAAGAGAGATTGATAAACTGCTGTCTTCTCGGGGTTCCAGTTAGAAGTCTGGAGACCACCAGAGATGGAAAGGATCTCAGAGGCTGTTCAATCCCTACCCCCACCCCCACCTCTCACATTAAGGGTGAAGAACCAGAAAGCCAGAGAGGCATAGAGGCTTCCTGGGCTTACTGCGCTGCTGGAGGCAAAACCAAGGTCACAAGCCAGTTGCCAGCTCTATCCTTGAGCCCTCCCTGAGATGACAACACGTCTCACCTGCTGGTCAGGGTTTCCACTAAGAACTGCAGCCTTTTGGATGAAACTATCTCTAGCTCTCCTTTCCTTGCAGTCAGTCCCTCTGGATTGATAACCTTTTGCTGATCTGGGCTTCAAACCTAGACAACCAGATTCTAGGACTAAAAGACAGAAGGACTGAGGACTCAGACTCAAAGCATCTGATTCCAAACAACATAGCCATTTGTGAGTTAACCTAAAGATGTAATCCCTGCTTTGGGCTGAGCCCCTTTGCTCTGAGAGCAGAGAGACTCTTGTACACACACACACACACACACACACACACACACACACACACACACACACACACAAAACCTCTAATTTACAAAGGTAGTACTAGTACCATGGACCACCAGAATCAAGGGAGGGCAGGACAGGCTCTGTGGGCAATCCATGACCACAGTTCCCCACCTCTTGCCTTGCATCCCTGTCTCTCTGACCCTTCCTAATCAGCCTCACCACTTCCATTATGCTCCTCCCTTTCCCTAGAGCCAACAGTGGCTCCCTCTGTCACCCAAATACCTAACAAACTCAGTGTATGTCCACAGACCTGCTGGTCAGGGCAGGATGGGAAGCTATGTCTGGAAACATAGCAATCAGTTACTCAATAAGGTAATTAACCAACGCCCTTGGAAGAGTGGCCATGTGGATCTGAGAGGTCTGGGCTACATTCTGGTTTGGATATTAACAAGCTAGCCATGAGTCCTTGACCTTTCTTTGAAGTTCAGGGCAAGTCGTCCTCTTCCCTGGATTTAAGCTCACTACTCAGATCTAACTAACAGCATTTCCTCCTCCCACCCTTTCACTCTATACAGTTTGTATTTTTCTGAGCTGCTTATATCTCTCATCCAGGCTAGGACAGGAATCTTTTTGTCTCCTTGAGGTCCTGAGCGTCTTACACAATATTTGCCACAAATAAGTGCTCAGCAGGTGTTTGGCAAATGACAGAATGAGTAAATTAAGTCACAAGTCTCTCCAGACTTCAATTCTGCATCAAGGAAATGAGGTACTTGGACTTTGTTGATTTAATTCTATGACTCTAAGATATCATCGAGCACCTGCTGTGCACCCAGATTCCACTAAGGGTTACTGAGAATTAGGGGAAGTATAAAACCTGCTCCCAGTTCCCCAGAGTCTAGTTGGAAAGGCAAAAACACTCAGGAGAGAAAATCATTCCAGGCTACTCTGGATGGTTCTACCTGTTGGTGCAACATGGGTTCAGAAACAAGAGAGATCACTCCAGGTGGGGCATTTAAAGATGGTTCTCGGTGGTGGTGGGACAGGCAGGACCTGAAAGCATCCCAAGAAGAGGTGACTATGCGAGCCAAGGCATGGTTTGGGGGTAGGCTTAGAAGCCAGCTGTCTGAACATGGAACTGTTGACCTCTGGAGCTGCAGATCCTGATTTCTGGCTGTTGGTTCAATAGAGACTTTACAGCCAGATTTATGGTTCTTTTCTCTTGCTCATACTTGTAGCCATTTGATTTCTACCCACTTCTTCCTAAAAATAGATTCTTGTCTCTCCTGTTTTAGTAAAACAGGTTGTCAACCTTGAGATTCTCTCAGAATGGTCCTTCACTTTTCATACCCTTTAAAGTGTGGACTTACATCCTTGCTGCCACTGCTGGAACAGCCCATTGCCATCTGACTGCCTCTCCCACCAAGCTCTGAGGCTGTTTTCCAAAGGTCACCCAAACAACTGCACCTGCCACAATCAAAAGCTTTTCTCATCAATGGTCCTGCTTGACTTATGATATCATTTGATCTACTGACACTAACCTACCTCTCTTGAAATGTCTCCTCTGGTTTCTATAGTCTGCTCAGTGATGATTTTATCACAAACCCAGCTCTCTGTCTTTTTTTGCTACCTTCTTCTCTACTTTGTCCCTAAACACAGGTATTCCTTCCAATATCCTTTGGTTATTTATACTCAAGCACTTGATGCTTACATCTTCTCATATAATGCTGGCTTCTCCTCAGCTGACTTGCAAATCCCTGGCACTAACCTCAACTCATATCTGAAGCTCTAGATGCTGGCTTCCAACTGCTAAATAAACTCTCAACCTGGAGTCCTAACAGCACCTGAAAACCAACATCTAAAACCCAGCCTTTCCCATTTGATCTCTGCCCACTGCTCCCCTCCCCATCCTCCCATTTCACCCACCCTTCCCTTTTCCCAACTCATTTATTCCAAAACTGAAGCTTTACAGGTTCCCCCACCTCAGCATCTCAGATTCATCCCCTTCTTTTCAATTCACGTGGTCACTTTGATTTCGGTTTTCTCTACCTCTTAGACACTTGCCTGGTCACTACTTCCAATTCATTCCAAACTGCCAGAGGCACCTTTTCTATGCCAAGACCCTGACTGGTCCTCTTCTCTAGGTGACAGCCTCCTTTGATTCTCTATGACCCACTTAACTTGGAATAAACCGTTGCTCTGTCTTCTACAGTCCCATCATCCCACTTTACCTGCTATAACTACCTACCAACATCCCAATCACAAGAATCCCTCCAAAAAAATTCCATGAGTTCCCATTTCTGTGACTTGTTCATCTGACTTCCTGGAAGATCCTGCCCCCAACAATCACCATAAAAAATACATACATCTTTCAAAATTCCTGTGAAATTTCATTTCCTTCTTGAACCCAGAAACCAGGATAATCTCTATCTACTTATTTCTCTTCTAAGTCACTTAGATACTTTACTTTGAATTTATAGTTATTTATCTGTGGACTCCAAACTAGATAGCAAACTCCTAAGGCTAGGGAATAGGTCTTATTTATTTCTGAATTCTCTGGAGTATTTAGCATAGTGCCTTAAAGGCTCCTATTAAGAATTGAATTGAATTGAATTGAACTAAACTGAACCGAATTGAATTACTGATAAAGAGGTTTGAAGACAGCTCCTTTTATTCCCAGTCTCCAGAGTAAAATCTTTTGGAGAGCTACTTCTTGAGAAGAATCTTTGAGCTATTGTACCACAGTTAACATTTAGGATTGAACTTGGATAACCATCCTCTATCTCCAGTGAAAACTGACTTCAAAAACTTCTGGAAGTAGTTTTTCTTTTACAACTCTAAGATAACATGATAGAGAAAAGTGATTCAGCAGAAAGTGTCTGGGGTTGGACATCCATGTCCCAAATTCTAGTTTAGCCCTCCATATGCAACCATGTTAATGGACCGGCAGTTTACTAATGCTCTATGAGACTTTAAAAATTAAACTTTGTTACAGTTCCTGCTCTCCTGTTTGAGGTCTTGATGGATCTCCATGAGAAGAGGTGTCACGTCGTGTCTGCTTTATCCACCAACATACTCATAGAACCTGGAACACAGAAGTGCTCAATACATTTTTATCAAATGATTTTGATGGGGAGATGACACCTGTCCAAAGAGCTAATGAAATTAAATCCAAGGTAGTGAATGATCTAATAAAAAACACAGCACAGAAAAGTGACGGTATCTTATTAATCCTTGAATTCCCCACCCCAGCTTCACTTTCACCCAAAGTCTAAAGTCACCCGTAAAGACCAAAGAGGACATGTTAGAGAAGGGACAACCACAGGTGTTGTGGCACACCAACTTCCACCTGATGTGGGATCTGTTCTCAAGTGTCCTCCACAAAATGTCCTCCATGTTATACTTAAATTCCCTGACAAATAATAAGCTTACTGCCATCTACATTGCTGGACAGCTTTCTGTGTTAAAAAGGCAATTCCTATATCTGGCCAAAAGTTGGCTGCTTATAAATTCCGCCCACTCGTCCTAATTCTGCCTCCAGTGTAACGTAGTGAAAGTCTATTTTCTCTTCTGTGTGATGGCCTTTCCCATGTCTGAAGAGAGTTATCATGTTTCCACCACATGAGACTTTTCTCCAGGCTATCTATCTCTGCTCCATTCCCTGAACCACTAGTCCTTGGACCTGGTTTCAAAACCACCCTTCACAGTCATTGCTTTCATCTGAACGCATTCCGGGTACTCATGGATCCCCTGAAGGGTTCCCAGATCTGGGTGAAATACCTTAAAAATACTTTGTCTAGATAAGGACTGTCTACAGTGTGAGCCCCACCCACCTTTTAATGACGCTTATGGGTACTTCAAACTATCAGAGCTGTGTCTTTGTTTGCTCACACTGTGTGATTATTTTAAACCTCCCAGACCATTTTAGATAAAAATCCTCCCCACTGAATCTCCCATCTTCTAACTTTGTGGCTGCCTCAGAACTTGACCATGACTAAAAAGAGTGCCGGGCAGGAGAAGTATGCCTGATACATCAAGGAACACTCCTTTAAATAGCTAAAGAACCCTACTTAAATCACTTTCCATCTCACCTACCAAATAGCCAAGGAATGCCCACTGTACCTTCCTCACCAAAGTAAGATAAGGTTCAATGGAATCATTTGATCTGAAAGGGATTTGAAACCTTGAACTAGAGACTCAAATAGAAATCATTACAGTGATTCATTCTCCTTACACCCCATAGTCTTTCAACTTTCTCGTGATGACTTCCTCTACACTCTTGGGGCCTCTTTATTACGTTTTGGTGTTGTAGACTAGGATAGCCTTGTTTCCTTCAGTATTGTGCTGCCCTGGAAAGAACAATGGGATCGATATCACAAGACCAACCCTTACTAAGTGTATGACTGTCAACCCATTTAAAACCATGTTGAAGTCATCAATATCCTTTAGCCACAGACCATGAGGAACACACTGCAGTTTACCCAGTTGGGTCTATGACTCTATGTATCAAGGGAGAGCATACACCATGGGAAATCACAGTGTATATTAGTAAGAGAATTTCAGAAGGAACCTATTATAGGACTAGGGCCTTGTTTGGATGATTCGGGGAGGATCTAAGGAAATAAAGTTTTGCTCAAGATTGGATACTATCAGGAAGCAGAGACAAGTGTATGATTGAATATCTCAATAAATTATTTCTATGTGAGAATGAGAATAAATCTATAACTGGGGGAAAAAGTCAAAGCTATTTATTTTACCCGAAGGAAAGTGTTTGGCAGCTTAGGGTAACACAGTGGCCTTGTTTTTGTCTATGTTTAATTATGGCATCATTATGACATGACCTTGCTTGGTCTCACTTACTCATGGTCTCAGAGTAACCTTGTCTAAGGTAAGTATTTTTTGAGATTGTTTACATTCAATAGGAGAATAACACAACTTGGCTGTAAGTACCAAGCCAACTTTTGGATATCAGAAGCTGTTCTCTTTTCTTTCTCAAAATCAGTTTAACTGTTTGTTGACTTTGGACCTCAGGTACCCCATCTAGAAAATAGAAATCACAGCTCTTAACTTCATTGTCAGGGACCAAAAGTGGAAACACCTGTGAAAATGCTTCATCAACTCTGAGGTTGTTTGATAAATATGGAGCTGCCTTGACTGGCCCATGGTCACCAGGATCTGAATTTGTAGACTTTCATGAACTTTCCTGGACACTGGCAGGCTATCACCTCTCAAAGGAGAAGTCTCACCTATAGATTCTGAGCTTGAGTCCTCTGAGGAAGCTGTTCTTGAACTTTTCTGATGAATCTCTTCCCACAGATGAAGCTAGCCTGTGCTCTGCATGTGTCAGAGCAAATCATCTCCACCAACTAGAGCTGACTCCCTGATCAGACAGAGCCTGGCAAGACTAAACCCATCTTCTCACATAATGCAGTTGGATAGCGACAGTTGACATTTATTTGATTAAGAAATAATTGCAGACTCTTTGAAATAAGACATCATCATGGAATGTCAGATTTGGAAAACATTAAACATATTCTTGACCAAACCCCTTAATCTATAATTGAGGAAATTAGGGATCAAAGAGAGGAAGACCTCCTGAACTTATTTTCTGTAGTCTCTTGACCACAGTCATCCTAAAGAGCGTAAGCTACAAAGACAAGGGACTGGGTCTGGTATGCTTCCTTTGCTTCTAGATTCCTTTTTTTTTTTTTTTGAGTTGTAGCCTCACTCTGTCACCTAGTCTGGAGTGCAGTGCAGTAGCACACTCACTGCCACCCCAATGTCGACCTGCTGGGCTCTGGCGATCCTTCTGCCTCAGCCTTCCAAGTAGTCAGAACTACAGGCATGTGCTACCAACCTGACTGATTTTTTATTTATTTTAGAGATGACATCTCACCAAGTTGCCCAGCCTGGTCTCAAACCCGCGGGCTCAGGCAATCCACTTGCCTTGGCTTCCCAGAGTGCTAGGATTACAGGTTAAGCCCCCGAGCCCAGCCTGCTTCTAGATTCCAACCTGAGCCACTTGAGAGCTTCTGTACTTGAGTCAATATTTTTTCTTTCTTCTGCTGTGCCATCTTGGGCATAGTACTTTGGTGATTCAATTATATTGACTGTAATCTTCTCAAGTGAAAGACTGACTGGGGGCAAAATTTTTATTTCAACTCAATTCAAGTAACATTTGTGAGTAATACTTATGCTAGATGCTGGGAATATGTGTAGGAAGGAGTTAAAAACAAGCTCTACTTTCCTTTGAAAGCTGGTACTTTTGCAGGAAGTGAGTATGGTAGAATCTATTGAGTAGTATAATGGGGACAGAGGACAATGAAATGTTCTTCTACCTGAAGATATAGGGGAAGGTTTCCCGCAAAAAAAGCATTTATGCTAGCATTAGTCTACATGATTCAGTCTGCAATACACCTAGTCATCACGCTATGATTCTCAGACTCTCCACAGTACTTAACTTTCTCCACCCCACCTAGGGACTTTCTCTCCACCTGGAGTCTAAGTGATTTATTGCCCTTTAGTGTAAAAAAAGTCATATTCTTTATGCGTCACAGTGAGTTTTAATTTTAGTTTTAATCATCTGTTTCTGAAATATCTGTACTTTAGGGCGAATCTCTCTGTAAAGAACTTATGAAAAATCTAGACATTTAGGAGGCACTTAAATAATTGATTGACACCAGTACTTTCAGATGTCTCCTTTGATAGTTCATGTAGGTCTTTTTTTAAAAGCTGTAGATATCCACTTTTTCTATAGCCATGGCACTCATGGGTAGTATGCAATGGGGAAGAATTTACTTTAGAACGGCAAATCACCTTTAAAATTGTCTAGTCCAGTGATGACAAACAGTTTTAATCCCAAAGGAAAGTTCTATTTGGTTGCTAATGGCTGTTTCAAATGCAGTGTTGAGCAGGATTCTGCATCTAGTTAGTAGAAAAGAATGCTGTGATCCAACAGCAACGTGTGCTGTGGCTTCATTTGTGCTGCATATTTGCCTTCCCTGATGTATTTCAACTCATATATTTGAAAAAAAACAAACTGAAAACCAGAGAGGAAAAGTGACTTGTCCAAGATCGCACAGTGGGTGAGTGAGAAAAGTGGGACCCAGACCCAGGTCTCCAGATTCAAATGCAGTACTTTTCCCACGATCCCACACAGTTCTCAGAAACACCTGAAGGTTCCATCAGCCTATGCTGGAAAATGGAGGAAATTGGTCCACTGCTTCAAGTGGGAAATAGAGTGACCATATGGAATCCCAGCCCAGCTCCAAGTGGGAAATAGAGCGACCAGCCCACCTCCAAGTGGGAAATAGAGTGACCATATGGAATTCCCTTTGGTCAAAAATGTTTCTAAACTCCGCCCACTCATAGAATCCTAGAAGCTAAAAGTAGAGATGGGCTTAGAAGTCACCCAGAGCAGCCCACCTGTTTCTGCAGGCATCTTCTTTACACCTTCCCTGATGGCCCCCAGCAAGACTGGACATTGGCAAGATTTGCATGTGTTGGACTCCCACCTCCTGCTTTCTCTTTTTCTCCCTTGTCTCCCAGGCCTTCAGGTACTCATGTCCTCAGGATGCTCTGGGTTCAATTTAGACCTGCCACCCAGGCTTCATCTTGCCCCAAGTTGTCCCATGCTTCCAAATGGCTAAGCTCCCCTCCCAGCTGTATGGCATAGGACAGCAATCTGAAGAATATTCTTAGGTGGCTGCCCTGGGTTCTGCTCCCTAGACTTCCATGTTTCCCCTGCTTCTGAAGCCATTCATCCCCTCCCCTTTCCTCCCTGACAGTGCCATGGGGGGAGAGGGAAGAATGAGGTTAATCTGAGATTCATTTGCAGAATGGATTTGAGGAGAAGGACCAATATCAAGGGTAAATCCTCAGAAAATAAGCACGTTTAGAGAGTCAAGGAGAGTCCCTGGGTTGGGCAGAGAGGGAAGAGAAGGCTTTTAGATGCAAGACATGCTGGTATAGGTGCTACTCAGAAAAAACAGAGATTGCAGGTCAACTGCATTTGCTTGAAAATGAAAAAGTTGAATCTAGAAGACTTTGCACTTTCTCTGCAATCACTAGGACCTGACCCACTGCACTAAGACCAGGGGTAAAAATGCTGAGGGTGCCAGTCTCTTTTCCCAGTGCTGCCTGCTGGTCCCACCTCTGGCAGCTGGTGCTGTCACCTTCAAAGCAAAGAACAGCATGGCACCCTGAAAGCTCCTTCTCAGGACAAGCCTGGGAGCCCACAAATTCTCCTGCTGTAAAATGAACAGACCAGACCTTTGTTCTCTAAAGGGCTTCCTGGTTCTAGGATTTCCTGTATTCTTCAGCCCACCCATGCCTTGAGGAAAAAATCTCCCAATTTCTTGGGGCTGCCCTAAAGTCAGCCCCAACATGCCTTAGCCTAAGTCTGAATCAATGAAGGAATGTGGGATCCACTGTTAGGCACTGCTGCCCTCTACTGGGTGGTATGTAGCCAGCTACCCCACCCCACCCCCCACCCCCCAAAAGACAATCTGTTCCTCTCACCCTTCAACCTCCAGCCGCCCAGGGGCTGGCCCTGTGATGCCCCCGTGGTGACCGTGGCAACCTGTCTTGCATCTCATGTTGCAAGTGGAAAACCACAAGGACACTGAGGACTGAGGGTGTGTGTGTATGTGAGTGTTGCAGGGAGATGGGATATGAGTGTAAACCCATAAGGCCGATTGCCGCACATTGGATAGAGGTTCCCTATGACTCCAGCATGACCCCTACCTGAGGTCCCACTAGGCTGCAAAGCGCACTCCTGTTACCAGCATGATGGCGCCTTCAAGCAAGGATGAACAGGGGCTTCCAGGCGTCTCCTGCCTTTTATTATCGATGAGCTAAGACGCAGAGGCAAAATGGGAATAATTGGATGGCAAGGGAACTTCAGGATGTTGTAATTGTTCTCCTCGCAGATGAAGGGGAAAGCTGAAAAACATCTGCAAACTGAAATCTGCTCCAAGGGCCGGAAACCTGCAGCCACGAAGTGGGGCTGACTTACTGCTCTGATCAGCAGCATCCAATCTGAAGCCAGGCATTATCTTTAAGCACACACCAGTTCCAGGTGGTGCACAGCAAATGTTTGATTAGCGCGACCAAATTCCTTGCAGCTTGACTGCGCTTTCCAGTGTGAAGGCTGCACGCCAAGGGAGCCAGGCTGCTGTGAGCGCCTGGAGAGTCATTTGCGTGTGGGTCAGGTCCTTCCTGAGAAACATGCCCCAGTCCATCTTCCCAGGGTGCTAAGACACTGGGAAGAAACAGGCAGAAAGAGGAACAGGGCTGAGGTGGAGGGCGGGTGGATGTTGTCTAGGAGGAAGAAGCAGGGTGTTTCCAGGGAGGCTTGAGGACACAAGAAGGAGAAAGTGGCAGACTAGAAAAATCTACATAGCATTCAGTAGATGTCAGAAACTGAATAGATTATACAGAGGGTGTCCAAAAATGTATACACATTTTAAGAAAGGAAAACGTATTAAAATTGTAATACTCAGCATATACCAATAACAAAAGATGAATACAAATCACGTTTGCCTTCTGCAATTACAAGAGCTGCTCAGAGTGGTTACCATCAGCATCCAGGTACTTCTGACTATGGTGAACTAAAAGGACTACATGGATAACATCACTTAAACTGTGTGTACATTTTTTTGGCACCCCTGGTATATTGTTAATCCTCCAATATCAGTACATGGTTACCATCACTGTCTTCCCATTTTGCAGATGAGAGAATTGAGGTTTAAGTGACTTGCTCAAGACTTCTCAGCGAAAAATTATGGCTCCATTATTTGAACCCAGGACTGACTTGAAAGCCTTCAAGGTTTTGAAGGAATAGGGTTCAAAGAAGACAATGCAGATGTTGGGAGGTTAATACAGAAAAGGAAGTAGAAGAGCATAGGTCAGTCTATGGCATTGGAAAAGTTGGAATAAAATAGGCTTGAGGCAGCTGAAGCCTTCACTGAGTCCCAGGGTAGGGCTAAGGATTGTGGGAACCAGGAGACATGGTGCCTGCCTCCAGCAGTCGAGTGTCAACCCAAAGGAGAGGAGTTTGGGAAGAAAAAGATTGAGCTATGGGGCTTATTGACATACAGGCTCAATTCGAGTCAGCAGGGGAGGTGCGTAGCCAAGTGACAGAGGCAAAAGTGGTGGGGTGAGTCCTTCTGGGGTAAATAAGGAGGCCAGATGAGGAGCCACATCTGTCTAGCTGGAGGTGGCTCAAAAATTGCAACTGGAAACAACTTCTGGCCGACCTTCAAACCCAAACCAAAGGGTCAGATGTCTCGTGGAAATTTCATTTTTAAAACCCACAGATGGGGAGGGCCAGGCCAGAGTAAAGATGGGTGACAAGGAACTCTGTGTTTGTGACTTCTGGAGCCGGGGCTCTGTTTCTTGCAGTACCTTCTAGAATCCAAAGACCTCCGGAGAATCTTGGAAAACCAAAGCCAACCTCAACCTCGTCGTCCGAAGGCACACGGTGCCCCCTAATGGTCCCAAGTATCCCTCTGCACCTGGCTTCTCTGTACTTTTGTTAGGACTCACCTTGCTGGGTTCCTGCTCCCTGGCACTAGGCAGAATGCATTAACAGATAAACTGAGTCCTGCTAACACATTGCTTCAAATGCCTCCTCCACTCAGCTCAACGAATGCTAAGATGCCTGCTGCTTCCGGAAGCAGAACAATAACAGGTTGAGAGCACGGCCACAGGTCAGGCTGGAATTAGAATCTCTATAGCAATTCTATCTGACCGTGGGGCCTTGAGCATATTATGTAATCTCCTGAAGCCTCAGTTTCCTCAACTGTAGAATCAAGGTGCTGACAGTACCCACCTCCCAGGAGCCTTGGGAAGGTCAATGGTGGTAATTCATGCAAACCACTCAGCATATAACCAGACCCATGGCGAGCACATGCAGTCAATAGCAGCTTGTTATTACTGGTATAATTGTGATTCAATCTGAATTACTATCTATGAACACTCTATGAATATTAACTCTCTCTCTAGACCTGGGCTCAAGCTGTTTCTGGAATGTTCTCTACTGAATGACTATTTTTCTCTAAACCAGGCCCAGAGCGGTTGCAACTTCTTCCATGGGGCCTTCACTGATACTCTACACATTGAGGAAATCTCTCTTTGTAAGAAATTTGCTGTATTTCCCTTACAACTTCCTTATGCCACAATCATCTATGCCCATTTCTTTATCCTGTCTTAAAAGAATAAGTTGCTTATCGCAGTCAGAGTAGGTGAAGTGATGCTGCAGCATTGAGCAACCCCAAATTTCATAAGTTTGAGCCCAATTGACTCTTGCCATGACTCCGTCAGAACTAGGTCTGTGCCCTGCCCCCAACACAAAGGACAGCAAGTGCAACCCTGCCAGACCATAGTCTCACCCCCACGAGTGAGGAGCACCAGATATTGGGGAGAATGAGATGGATACCACACTCCTGGAAGGCAAGGGTAGTCTGCCAATTCTACTCAACACCATCTCCTAAGTCTACATTTTACATGGTAAATGCACAGTAGAAATCTTTACATGAATAACTGAGTGAATATATTAGTTCATAATTATGTTACCTCTCCAAGGCAATATCATGTCTTGAAATCTACACTGAGATCAAAACCCTCTTCGTGACTGCTGGTAGAAATTTCAGGTATCTTTAGGGCACGTTGGGAGGGATGGTTTGTGGTGCAGGGGAGAACTTTGTTTCCCTCATATCCACACCCTGGGTTTTTGAATGTAGGAAGTTGTGTGAGTTATTATAATGGTTAATAACTGAGAAGGATTATTTGCCCTTAGGAAATTGACTCACACGTGCAGTAGCATTTACACTCGCTGGAAGACAATTCCAGGCTATTTGTCGAAAATGCATGAAAACTGACTCATGCTCTGTCCACGGGACTAGCTGAGAAACCAGGGGATCCTTCATGTGGTCAGGTTATGGGGGAAGGAGGTAATTTTGAATCTGATTTTTAAAGGCTGCACAGTTTGGAATGACTCAAGGGAGGAAAAAGACTTTGGTCATCTAAAGCTCACCTCACTCATGTCTTAAAGAAACCACATACCTGAAATGAGGCCTCACTTTACTGTGACAGGATAGCTTCACTCCTAAGCTCAGGGCAGCAAGAGCTGTTGTAATTAATAGAAAAGACAGGGCACAGCCTGGTCTGATAACATCTTCCATTTCTTCCTGCAGCTGGGGTTATTCTGGCCTAGTTCCCTTCATTGCACCAAGACTGCAAATACCTGAGGTTGAAGTTTTTCTATATTGAGATGCAGAATCTCTATCCCTTCTTCTCTGCCATCCCCACTTGCACTCCCCAAGAGAACAATTAAGAACAGGAATTCCACCCCGTGTATATTGTCCCAGATTCCAGTTAGAAAAAAGAGCATCTTGACACTCACATGGAGAAGAGGTATAAACCACAGACTCCTCCACTAGGCTGGAGGGGCACTGAAGTCCATGGGTGCACACACAGATATATGTGGCAACCCCCCCAAAAAAACTCAGAATTATCTTTTTAGGGGGATGGGCCCATTGTAGTGCAGGCTTCCCCAGCTAGGTAAGCGTTCTAGGACTCCATCCACATCAGTGGAACAGCTAGCGTTGTGAGGGGTTGCGTTCTGCTTTAGTGAATTTTTTTTTTTTTTTGAGATTCTTTCAACACATTTGCCCATTTCATGATGGGTGATTTGCACAATCTGCCCGCATGTCAATGAGTGTTCAGCAGTTTTTGACCAAAAACAGCACAACTCCTATGCCCCACCCTTCTTATTCACCCAATCTCTCCCTGAGAGATTTTTTTTGTTGTTGGTTTGTTTTCCTGGATGAAAATAGTCCTCAAAGGGAAACATTTTACCCATGAGGAAGAGGTGGAACAAAAAATGGCAGAAGCACTAAAAGGCATCAAAACTGACAATTTCAAAAACTGCTTTGAGCAATGGAAAAAAACATCTCGATAGGTGTGTTGCATCCAATGGAAAGCACTTGGAAGATGAACAAAGCTTAAACATGCAAGAATAAATACACAATTTTTTATGTATAAATTTGAGTTTTTTGGGGGGTTCTCCTGGTATTTGCCAGTGAAAGGACAATAAAGACAAGGAATTCTTATGCCTCCCAATGTGGGTAGGCTTCTTCAGAGAAGGCATGTTGATGTGCCTCTGATCTAATGAAGATTTTAAAATATTAAATAATTAAGGGAAGATAGAAGCAAAGTATTCATATTCATATATATAATATGAAAATATTCATATAAATAGAGACACAGTAATCTGGCCTGGATGAGGAGTAGCATTAAGCCTTTGGGAGGCAAAACCTTTTTGATGTCAAGACATACAATACCTGTGTGAACCCTGATTCCCAGAGAAAACTGACCATTCTGAAACTATGTGCTGGTGATAAAGATTGTCTTTCTGGCCTGATGTGGTGGCTTCTTGCCTGTAGTCCCAACACTTTGGGAGGCTGAGGCAGGAGGACTGCTTTGAGCCTAGCAGTTCAAGGTTTCAGTGAGCTATGATCACTCCATTGCACTCTAGCCTAGGCAACAGAGCAAGACCTTGTCTCTAAAAAATAAAATAAAATAAAATAAAAACAATCATCTTTATGACTAGTCTTTGGCTGCATGTGGATACACACAGCTTGAGTGATGGAATGGAACTTGTGCTAATTGCTTGGCAAATTTGCAACTTGTTTTCTTGACTAAATTTGGTTATTGGTTTGATGCTTTATAATTTTCTATCTCATAAATATGGGCCACAGAATTCATCTGCATCATTTTCTGAACTGTGAAACACAACTCTCTTTCTCCAAAAGTCATCGTCAGCCCAGTAACCAAGTAAGGCTTTTCCAAAAGAATTGCCTCATTCTTCATTAAATCATACTATTCCTCTTATTCAAGGACTGGCTATTCTTGCAATGCAAAAAGCATTATTCTCTCAGTTACTTCAGGGTCCCAAATCAACTCCATCGCGTTCTGTCTTTCTTGGATTTAATTAGCACGTGAACAGTGTGACAGTCTGACCTTTTATGAATTTGCTTCAAAGTGTCCCTTAAAGAGTTGTCCAACTAAAGAGCTAAAAAGTGCTTTATAATTGAGGATATTTGCTTACAGGTGCCGGGCAAGACAGGCTTAGGCAAAGTAAGGAAACTGGCCAAGTTTGGCATCAACCTGATGAATCTCTTCTTACTCTTTCTCTCTTTTTCGTGAGCCTAGTGTCTCACACTCCACTCCTTTCAAAACATCAGTGAATCCAGTACCATGAGCTAAGGAGTAAAAAGGTTGGCCCATCAAAGAGATCTTTGCATTTTGACAGCTATCCAAACTTTAAGGTAAAAGAAAGTAATGGGAGATGCAAAGGTCCCATTGAGGTAGCTCCGTTCCTTTGCTCTCTTCTCTGTTTAGTTAAAGTTGAACCTAAAACAGCTCCAAACAAAATAAAAAGTGAACCTAAAAAAATTAATCTTAAAAAAATTCCCACAGGTGTTTGGGGGAGAGCTTGAGAAGGTGACGTGCTTGGTCACAGGCCCTGGAGCTGCAGAACATAGGTGGTCTTTATGCTGGCTGCTCGTGGGGCCACAGACAGGACAGATGTGACATGATCACTGGGAGAAATCAAGTGCTGGGGCCTGACATGCCCAGGTGGTGCTGATGGGAGGCTCTGTTTGTCCTGCTTCCTCTGGTCCTGCTGCCCATCCTGTCACAGGGCTCCCTGAAACTATCACTGAGTAGTCTCAGACAGTGTCTGCTCATTGCCTCAAGTTCTAGAATGGGGCACACAGGGCAAACTGAGTCATCTTGCCATCTGGTGAGCTTCTTGAAGATACTTAAACCAGAAACTCTCCTCCTATTGTTTTCTCCTGGGACACACAGAAGTCATGAAAGCAGGATCCAAACTTCAGAATTCTAACTACAGTGCCACATCACCTCCTTGACATGGGTACAGTGAAGGACACTCAACCACCAAGGCCACTGTGTCCCCCTAGGGCCCCTTAGGACAGCCACTGGACTCTCACCTATACCCAGTCTCACACCACAACACACACACACGCACACACATACATGCTTTTCACCTGTTCATCCTAATTTTGTACTTTCTATCTAAGAGTTGACTTGTGTTTGATCTACATGAGCTCTTATTGCTGAATGTCTAGAAGGAGGAGAACAGAGAAAACCCAGTCAACTATGTAATACTTGAGCCAACAGAAGCTCCATTGCCTTACAGCACAGCGTGGTTTAGCGTTGTAGGCAGAGACCAGTCAGCTGGCCTCACAATTAGTGAAAGAATTCACCCAAGTCAGATCAGGTAGAGAAGGACAGGTTTATTGAGTACATTGCATGGGAGTAGCAGACAGGACAACAATACAAGAGCTGTCTACCCTGAGCCTGTGATTTAAGGTTATTTTTATCAGGAACTGGCCTCTTTAGGGTGACTGTCCTGCAAGTGAGGGATAGAAACATGGCAGTTTTGCTTGTTGATGTTTGTTTCCGCCATGCAAATGAGGGATTGAAGCATGGCAGTTTTGATTGGTTGATGTTCGTTTCTGCCATGCAAATGAGATATTGAAACATGGCAGTTCTGACTGGTTGATGCTCTACTTTGACTATAGGTAGCTCATGGGTCAGCTGGAGCCACCAGGTGGCTCTTGTCTATAAAATGACTCCCACAGTCAGTGTAAAGAACATTGACCCAGAGTTTAACATGAAACATCAGGTTACATTTTATCACACTCTTTAAGATGATCAGAGCAGAATAATATATTTTAAATAGGTTTTCAACCAAACTGGCTATTTGCTTTAAATAGCGTATGCCATACTTACGTAAAGAATTGACTTACCTAAAAGGCTGAAGCAGCTGTCATTTTGGTGACTGTACACTTTATATCTGAACATCTATGTGTACAAACACACATTTATATGCAAATATGTGTCATTTTTCAATCTCACTAGTAAATAAAAAATACATAAACAATTAGAAAGTTCAATCTTTATTTGAATTGTTGGGACTAAATTTGTTTTTTTTCAGAGCACATTTGTTTTCTAATAATGTGAATCAACCTATTTTCTTTATAAGGAAGCAGTAAATTCTCAGTAAAGGAAGATAAAGCATGAAAGATTTTTCTCCATAAACTCATTCAGCGTTCTTTCTACAGAGATATTTGACTAGACTACCTCTCTTTTCCCAACATCTCCCCTATTCCTTATGTGACTACATTGTGTAGTATGAGTTTTATCTGTTGATATGTTGTAAGATGATTTTTATGCATCTGACCACAACCTATATTTCAGGGAACTTAGAACAGTCCAGAAGAGTCAACTTCTAAACATGTCTTTCCCCCATCAACCTACACCTGAACTTTTGCCTGTAGTTGATTCATTCCCTTGACTAAAGCCTCGTCCTCTCCAGCACAAGAATATAAAGTGTGTGCACTCCTGGGAGATGTGGCACAGCCATTACTTCAATAGGAAAATTTATTCCAGTTCATTTTTTCTCCACAGAAAGGGTTGTGACATTCAATTATCCCTGGGCATCAAGGAAACCCAAGGTCTGGCACATGGCAATACTCAAAAACTTGAAGGAGCACGAGGGTGGGAGAGAAGTTGAAGCTCTTGAAGATAACACAAGAGCTCAGAATAGACTCAGCTTACCCACCAGGCTCAGCCTTCTTTGAACTGTCTGGGGGCCACCTCACTCATTGTTCTTACCCCCTCTGGGTAGCTCTGGTTGGCTTTGCAGACTGAGTATACAACAGTCACCATTTTTCTGCCGGTCACTTACCCTTCTCAGAGCAGCAGCCAACACTCGCCAAGTTCTCACTACCGGATACACACATTATAGGCATTCTGATTCCCTGAAATCCTCCCTGAAGCTCTGTGTGGTGTCTTCCTCCCTGTTTTACAGAAGAGGAAATGGAGACCTGAGGTCTCACCACTAACAAGTGAAGTCTACATAGCTCCAGGCTCATGGTCCCTCCTCACCCTTCCCTCAGGTGGTCTGCATGCATTCAGGTCTTCCCTTCTAGGACAACCCAGGATTTCATCATTTGCCTTCTTGAAGAAACCAGAGCCATGAGACACACTAAATCCTTTGCTGTGCTGAGATGCAATCATCCTTCCATTGGCCCAAGTGTGACATGGGCTGATCAATTATTTGCATGGCTGAGTTCTTTCAATGCTTGTCCCTGCTTTTTTCTCATTTTTCTGTTGTCTCCAGGCTGTCAGCAGTCACTCTGGACTGCCATCTGTCCACCACTGTGGACATCCCTATGCCCTCTTAATTAAGTTTATTCACTCTGTTAGGGTGCTGGAAATCACAGGACATTCTCCTTAAAAATTAGTATGAATTGAAAGTAAAGAAACTCTGAATCCAAAATCTCCAGGCTTCACTACAAATAAAATATATGTGAAATTTGTAGCATTTTTTGAAACTCCAAGTGTTTCAGTTACTTTAAATTTAGAATCACAGACTACAAAAGTAGAAATGACTTTTAAGAAATTATCTATTTTATTTATAATGGCCATCCATGCTAACAGTTGTGAGGTAGTATTTCATTATGGTTTTGATTTGCATTTCCCTGATGACTGGGTGGTGGTGAGCATGTTTTCATATACCTGTTGGCCATTTCTGTGTCTTCTTTGGAGAAATGTCCATTCAAAGCCTTTGCTTATTTTTTAATCCAGTTATTTGGGGGTTTTGTTGTTGTTGTTATAGAGCTGTAGGAGTTCTTTATGTACTTTGGATATTAACTCCTTATCAGATACATAGTTTGCAAATATTTTCTCCTAATCTTTAGTTTGCTATTCACTCTGTTAATTTTTTTTACTTTGCTGAAATTGGAACCCATGTGCACTGTTGCTAAAAATGTAAAACGGTGCAGTTACTATGAAAAACAGTATGGAAGTGGCTTAAAAATAAAAAATAGTACTGCTATATGATCCTGCAATCCCACTTCTGGGTATGTACCCAAAAGAATTAAAATCGGAATCTCAAGAGAGATTGTCACACATTGCAGCATTATTTACAATAGCCAAGAGATGGTAACAACTTAAATGTCCATCAATGATTAAATGGATAGAGAAAATGTGATATATATGTAGAATGAAATATTATTCAGCCTCAAAAAAGAAATCCCACCCTATGTTACAACATGGATGACTCTTTAGGATACATACTAAGCAAAATAAACATGATTAAAATGTTAAATTATGCATTTTGTGTATTTTACCACAATAGAAAAATGTTTAGACAGCCAAAAGCAAAATAGTGTAATGACACTTATTGAGTGTGAAGTCCCATCCCACTTCATTGTCACAACAATCTCAAGAAGTAGGTCCTATTATTCCCCTCAGTTTTGAAATGAGGACCCGGAGGCAGAAAGAAGTTAAGAAACTGATGCATGTTTACACAGCTGGTAAAGGCTGGAGTCAGAATCTGAACCCAGGACATCTGGCTTCTGAATGTGTGCTACACCTGGTAAGGCAAGTGCCGTTCGAGACTCTAGGAGAACCAAGGGTTTAGGCAGCTGGGCACATTTCCTGGGCCACGGTTGAGGTCCCCAGGAGAGAGGCTTGGGTCTGGAGCTCAGGCTACCCACCCAGGCTTGAGCACTTGAGCCTACAGGAGGAATGCCACCCTGGAAGCCACTGGCACATTTTTCTAGGACACAGGGCTTGGAGTCTGTCTCCAGTTCTGAACACCTTCCCAGAGCATAAATATCCCAGATGGGGACATCCAGCTGGTGTCCATCAACAAGAAGACCGTGTGGGTGAAATCCTGCTTCCTAGCTTCTGCCATTGCTTAGCACAGAAGAACCTGGGAAATCTCCTAGTGGTGGCTGATTATTTTTCCTTTCATTATTCTGTTTGATAGGTTGTATGGGGAGAAGGAAGAATATACATGATGGTGAAACTTTTTTTTCCATTGGCATCTATTTTTTTCCTCCTTCTTCAGATCTTTCTTCTATTTACTGCCACCCACACACTCCCAACCACACAGGAAGACAACTGGTGAGATTACATTTAGAGTTAAAAGGGTTTTGATTATGCTCCTATTCCTGGAGAAGAATTTGCAAATGAGAGTCGATTCCAACAGCCAAGTGGCAAGCCCCCCCCATCAACATCCTCTAGTGCTTTCCTGCCTCCTCATCCTCATCAGAGTTGACTGTGGTCCTGAAAGTCCTGTAGACATGAGGCAGTTGCCTGTCTTGTCACCATTCATGGCTGCATCACAATCAGTTGTAATTTGTGTTGCAAAGAGCTTGTCACTAGCAATCACTAAAGCGTAGAAGTTTAGGGTAAACATTTTCAAAAGTAATATTATTTAAACAAGTTCAGACTTATAAAAAATGTTGCAAGAACAGTACAAGGACATTTCATATACTCTTCACACAAAGACCCCAATCAACTTATATCAAATGCCCCAGTGATAGACTTTATAGCGAAAGGAACCACTCCAGAATCATGGGTTGTATTTACTGTCACATCTCTTTGTTTTCCCTCAATCTGGAATGTTTTTCAGTCACTCCTGGAGTCTTCTGTTCTTGAACTTCCTGATGATTGCAAGGCAGTCATTTTGTAGAATATACCTCAACTTGGGTTGGTCTAGTCCTTTCTCATGATTAGGCCCAGGTTACACATTTTTGGCAGAAATATCCCAAAAGTAATGCTGGCTTCTTCTTGGCATTCTCTCAGGTAACAAGCAATGTCAGTTTTTGACATTTATGTTGATCATAACTTTTTAAATTTTTTTTTATTTTAAAGATGTGGGTTATGTTGACCATAACTTTGATCACTTGATTAAGATGGGATCTTCCAGGTTTCTCCAACTATAGCAAAGTGAATTTTCCCCTTTGCATTTAATAAGCATTTGGTGTGGCGATACTTTGAGATCTCCTTCATGATCCCACTGTCAACCACCAGTTTTAGCATCCATCAATGTTTCTTATCTGGGTTAATTATTATTATGATGGTTAGCAAATGGTGCTTTTCCAATTTCATCATTCCTTCGATGTTTATTCATTGGCATTTGCTGTAAGGAAGAACTTTATTTTCTCCCCATGTTTTTATTTCATTTGTTTGTTTGCTTCCATGCTGACTTGTGACTTCCCATTTCATTCAGCAAATCATAATCTATTCCTATTGTTTCTTGGTTAGATGCTCAGATTTGTCTGACAGTTTGCCAGCAGGAGCCCCTGCAAGCTGGCTCCTGTGTCCTTTTCATCTGGCCATATCATTTTGGGGGCAATTTTTTAAAATTGTCCTTTCCCTGTCCCAGCTCTGTAGCAATTCATTTCTCAAGGATCCCTAGTTCTTTTTAGTGGGCAGTGGCCTTTAAAAGCTATGATCTGAGTGATAGGTGTGCTCACACCTCCTGGGGTGCTGCTGCTGGGAGCCATCTCATTTTGAAACTTCATCCCCACCTCCCTTAGGTCTTCACTCAAATGTCACCAGCATGAAGTCTTTCCTGTTTACCCTGACACCATCTTTAACCATAGTACCTCCCTCTCCCTGCTTTAATTTTTATTATCACTTATCATCATGTAATACTATAAATATGCTTTTATGTATTTACTTTATTATGCTTCCTTCTCAAAAACTTTGGCTCCATGAAGATAGGCACTGTTTTAGGGAACCAAAACAAATGAAAATTCTTGTCCTCATTAATGAATATGAAAGATAACTGGCAAGCCTATAATCCCAGCATTTTGGGAGGCCAAGGCAAGAGGATTGCCTGAGCCCAGTTGTTCGAGACCAGCCCAGGCAACTTGGTGAGACCTCATCTCTACAATAGATAAAATAAACAAATAAATAAGCCGGGCTCGGTAACTCAGTCTGTAATCCCAGCACTTTGGGAGGCTGAGGTGAGTGGATTGCCTGAGCCCACAGGTTCGAGACCCGCCCGGGCAACTTGGCGAGACCTCATCTCTACAATAAATCAAAAATCAGCCGGGCGTGGAAGTGAGCGCCTGTAGTTCCAGCTACTTGGAAGGCTGAGGCGGAAGGATCACCGGAGCCCAGCAGGTCGAGGCTGCGGTGGCCGGGAGCGGCCACTGCACTCCAGTCTGGGCGACAGAGTGAGACTCCAACTCAAAAAAGACCAAATAAATAAAAATTAGTGGGGTGTGGTAGTGTGCACCTGTTGTTCGGCTACTTGGAAGGTTGAGGTGGAAGGATTACCTGAGCCCATCAGGTTGAGACTGTGGTGGCCATGAGCATTCCACTGCACTCCAGCCTGGGTGACAGAGTGAGACTCCATCTCAAATAAATAAATAAATAAATGACTGGACATTATCCAAAAAAATAATCAAGGGAGACCAGGCATGGTGACTCACGACTGGGAGTCCAAGGCAGGAGGCCAAGGCAGGAGAATTGCTTGAACCCGAGAGTTTGAGATCAGCCTGGGAAACATAGCAAGATAAAAAATAAAAAAATTTTCGAGCCTTGGTGGCACACACCTGTAGTCCCAGCCACTCAGGAGGCTAAAGTTGACTGGAGCCCAGGAGATCGAGGCTGCAGTAATTAGTGATCATACCACTGCACTCCAGTCCAGGCGACAGAGTGAGACCCTGACTCAAAAGAAAGAAAAGAAAAAAGTCAAAGGAGAGTATGTTTAATGGCCTAGGATTAGGAAAACTACAGCAATACAGGGAAGGCGGGAGTCTGAAGGTAGAGAGGTGTGGTAATGAGGGCAGAACTCTGTTGTCCAGCAGAAGGATTTGGTGCTTGTCATTAGAAGTGAAACAGGAATCCTCTGAAGGCTTTTAAGTACAGAAGTGACCTCATCTGTCTTATATTTTTCAAAGATCACTCTGGCTACTGAATGGAGAAATAATTACATGAGGGCAAGGAGTTTAGCAGGGATACTTATACAAAGGTTGCTGCCATGGCCCAAGAAGGAGAGGATGACCTGGGTGGTGGCAGTAGAGACAATGATAGAAGATTCCGGAAATATTTTGGAGATAGAGTCCGTAAGCCTGTTGATGATAGATTAGAATGATGGGTGAGGGAGAAGAAAATGTCAATAACGATCTCCAGGTTCTAGTTTTAAAAAGAGGGAATTCTATCTGGACCTGACTGGCTTCTCACCCTATCATCATAACTGCCTTGACATACCCAGATGGCCAGAGACAGAGAACAAAGCTTTGGAGGTAAATATTTGTATCAAGAGTTGCTTTGTAAAATCTGTCCATACTTCCCCACCAACCAGGGAGTCACACCCCCATCTAGTCAAAGAATTGAAGAGGGAGGCCCTTAGCATCCAAGACAGAGGCCTACAGGGCCTTTAGAGGATTTAGTAGAGACCTGGGTGCTGGCAGGGGAACCCCCCTGAAAGTCCAGGAACGAAGCACCGCATTCCAGCCTTCTCATGCAGAACCCCTCCTTTAATTTCTCCTGCAAAAATGTTTCTCTTTGTAATTGTCTATAAAAGATTATTGTCTGCATTTTATTTAATTATTCCGTATGAAGTAATTATGAGAGAATAATCAGCCCATTCGCCGATAATAGACGTTTCATAAAAGAACACAAAAGACGCTAATAAAGGCAGAGCCAGCCCTCGTCGCTGTCATTATTAGTTTCTCTACATCTTTAATTTTCATACATTTTTATTGCTTGCCTGAAATTAATTGTCCATTTCTTTTCCCAATCAGGTTTATTGCAAGTGGGGTGTTTCTAGATAGCTACACCATTTGTGTGTTTATCTGGCAAATGTCCCAATAGATCTTGTCAACATTGAAATATCTATCCAGGAGCCTAGAAGGAAAAGAATCATAAAATCATTGTGTCTTGGCACTCTGGAGGACCTTGTGAGAACTTAGCCATGCCTCATCTCCCAACCCCCACCACCATCCTTGTTTTCTAAGTCAGGAATCTGAATTATTAGAAGGGGTTTGCACAGCTTGTGAGTGGTAGAGCTGACACCTGTGTCAGATCTCTTGGATGAACCTAGAATGGTGAAACTGTAGCCAGATTTAACCGTCTTTCAATGAAATTCAGTTTCCTACCACAGTTGTGAATCATTTCAGAGGGTAGTGTCTGGGGTTTCACCACACGGTGCGTACCACCTCTTCTTCCTCAAAGAAAGAGTCTTGTTATGAGTAAGACTTTCAATAGTCTGCTGAGTGTGCCATGACAAAATCCCACAAACTGGGCAACTTAAACATCAAAAATCTATTTCCTCACAGTTCCAGAGGTTAAAGTCCAAGATTAAGTTGCCAACAGGGTGCGTTTCTGGTGGTCTCTCTTCTTGGCTTACAGAGGGCTGCCTCCTCACTGTCCTCAAGTGGTTTTTCCTCTGTGCATGAGGAGAGAAAGGTCTCTGATGTCTCTTCCTCTTCTTATAAGGACCCTAGTCCTATCAGATTAATGCCCCCAATGGCCTCATTATAACCTCCTCAATCACCTTCTTAAAGGCCTTATCTGCAAATGCACTCACATTGGGGATTAGGATTACAACGTAAGAATTTTAAAAGCATAGCACAGGATAATGATTCAATTCTATTATAGACCCTCATTTCTAAAAATGTAAGCTAGCGTAAGCAATACTTGTTCAGAGACAGCAGTGGTGCTCCACCACTGTGGGCCATGAACAATGTGGAGTGTCTCAAGCCATTGCACTGGGTTCCCCTGAGCTCTGCGCAAGCCTGGTTTCCCCTGCTCACAAGTGCTGGTTGGAGCAAGGCAGCAGGCAGGAGTTGACTGGACACCTCAATACCTAGTTCATGGCCTCTGTCTCATTCACCCACACTCTGTACAAGAACTATGGCTTTATCTATTCTTCTTTGTTTCCCCAGTGGCAGAAAGAGGTTCTGGCACAGAGTAACTACTTAACTAAAGACTCCTGAAAGAAAGAAAGAATAAATGAATGAATGAGTGTTCTAAACGAGTCTGTTTGCTCACCTAGCTCCCTTAATCTCAGTAGCTCTCCATCACCTACAGGGTGAAGGCCCAGCTCTTTAATGGGGACTTTTGTGACCTGACTACCACTTTGATAATGACCCATTTCTCCTTGTGTCTCTGTCCATGCAAAACTTCTTGCAGTTTTCTGAATACCTACAGCTCTTTCATGCATCTGTGTTGTTGCTCACACCATTCCTGCTGTCTGGAAGGAATCTGTAGTTATCTGACTGAGTTCAGGCCTCAGACCTCTCCTACCTTCTCTCCTGTTGGGAAGTTTTTCCATTTCTGGTCTCCCATGGCTTTCTATCTGAACCCCCACACCAGTGTTGTATGTAACCATGAACTTGTCTGTGTCCCGCTTTTAGGTATGAGACAACTCATTTATCTGCATATTCTTACTGTCTAGCACAATGCCTGGTACACTAGAGATTAATGAGTCTCATGTATTATGACATTAATTTTTGTATTATGTAACAGTAAGGCTATATTTCTAATCCATTATCCAAAAGTCAGCACAGTGCCCGTGTATGTAAGACAGTTTAAGGTCTTGGGAGCTCATGGAATTTGAATGACTTCCAACTTCCCTTCTTTCCTCCCTTCTTCCCATTAGTGGGAAGTATCTTCCTTGAGTTACTTCACACCTGCTGGAATGGGAAAGCTCCAAAGTCATTGGGCATGATGCAATGATTCCCAAATCTGTCAGAATCTCCTGAGAAACGTATGATTCAAAATATGGTTACATATTTCCAAGCCATGCCCCCTCATTGCTAGCAAGTCTGTCTCAAGGAGAGACCCCAGTATTTGTGTGAGGTTCACCAGTACTTCTAGGGATCCGGCAGGTGGTAATAATCAGTATCATGGAAGGAAACCTGAAGCTGGAACTCCCACCTGATCTGGTCATGAATGAACAGAGTCTTCCTGGGAAGGTCCCTTTCCTCTTGATGATTTAACCCAGCTTCTGGGCACAGTGAAGGTGCAGCCGGTTTAGTGTTTGTCAGTCATGTTTTTTTCAGCAACAGAACAAAGTCTTACACAGAGGCCCAACACAAAAAACAGAAAAAAACAGGGCTACGGTGACTGAGGGTGAACACCCCACTTGGCCTTGTTCTAGGTGCCACAAGCACAGCCCTCAGGTACAAAGTCCCCAAGGCACTTTCATATGGAACTTCTAGGGCTCACTAGCATGTAATCTGAAAAACCCTGGACTGGAAGATCTATGTCTCTACCAATTGCAGCATTTTGTAACCCACAGAAAGCATGTGCTTACTTGGAAATAAGCCCTCAAGACACTTTCCAGACAGAGTCTAAGAAGTTGCAGAACATCCCCCAAGGCAGAAGATCAGCCTGAGAATGTGTGGGGAACAGCTTCAAGAAAAGGCAGAAGACCTGAGGTCAGCTCTGAGCTGAGATTCAAAGAAGATAGACACCAAGCCAGCTGCACCTTCACCATGCACAGTAGCTGAGCTAAAGCCTCAAGAGGAAAGTGACCTTCCCAGGAAGACCCCACTCATCCATGGCCAGATCAAGTGGAAATTCTAGCTTCAAACTTGCTTCCATAAAACCAACCTGATCCCTAAAGACTGGGGAACCTTACAGAAATACCTGGGGTCTTATCTTGAAATAGACTTGCTAACAATGGGGATGTGTGGCTTGGGAATATGTAGTCACATTTGAATTATAAACTCTGAGATCCCAAAAGGACATGAGTGATCAGAGCAAGCTGTCAAGCTAAGCCAGGGGAGAAAAGACCAACAAAGTGTTGAAACAAAGGGAGAATCTAGGTGCCCACGAATCTCAGTCAGAAATTTAATTGTGCTTAGTGCTGAGACAGGTCAACTAGGGAAGAGAACAGGCTTGTGCCAAATCACTGTAAGACAGTAAATACCACAGGAAAGCAAGACACAGATAGCATGGTGCATTAAAAGTTACACTATATGTACCCTATTATGTGTACGATAGCATTGTGTCTTTAAAATACGAATACCTTAATTTTAAAATGCTTGATTGCCTAAAAATGCTGACAATCATCTAAGCTTTCACTAAGTCATAATCTTTTTGCTGGTCGAGGGTCTTGCCTCAATGTTGATGAGTGCTGAAGGTTAGGGTAGCTGAGGCAACTTCTTAAAATAATGCAACAGTAAAGTTTGCTGTACCAATTGTGCCTTTCACCAAAGATTTCTCTGTAGGATGAGATGCTATTTGGTGGGATTTTATCCACTCAAAATCTTTCAAAAGTGGAGTCAATCCTCTCTAACCTGCCACTACTTTATCAACTAAGTTTATGCAATGTTCTGAATTCTTTGTTGTCATTTCAACAACATTCACAATGTCTTCACTAGGAGTAGATTCTATTTCAAGAAACCACTTTATTTGTTCATCCATAAGAAGCAGCTCCTCATTTGCAAAAGTTCAATCATGAGATTGTATAATCATGAGATTATAGTCCCATATTCAGGCTCCACTTCTAAGTTTAGGTCTCTTGCTATTTCTACCATATCTGCAGTGACTGAAATCTTGAACCCTCCCAAAGTCATCCATGAGGGTTGGAATCGACTTTTTTCAAACTACTATTAATGTTGGTATTTTTACCTCCTCCCATGAATGACAAATGTAAATGGCATCTAGAATTATAAATCCTTTCCAGAAGGTTTTTAATGTTCTTTGCCCAGATCCATCCAAAGAATCACTATCTATGACAGTTGTAGCCCATTAAATGTATTTCTTAAATAATAAAATTTGAAAGTTGACTTTACTCCTTGATCCATGGGCTACAGAATGCATATTGTGTTACAAGGGCATGGAAACATTAACCTTGTACATCTCCATCAGAGCTTTGGGTGACCAGGTACATTGTCAATGAGCAGTAATATTTTGAAAAGAATCATTTTATTCTGAGAAGTAGATCTCAACAGTGGGCTTAAAATATTCAGTCAACTATGTTGTAAACATATGTGCTGCCATCCATGCTTTTTTGTTCCACTTACAGAACAGGGCAGAGTAGATTTAGCATAATTCTTAAAACCCCCTAGTGATTTTCAGAATGGTAGATAAGCATTGATAACAAGAGAGTCAGAGAGTCAGACTCTCTTTTGAAGCTTTAAAGACAGGCATTGACTTTCCTCTCTAGTTATGAAAATCTTAGATGGCATCTTTTCCCAATAGAAGGCTGTTTCATCTACATTGAAACTCTGTTGTTTCACATCAATGATCTCAGTTAGATCTTCCAGAGAACTTGCTACAGTTTCTCCATCAGCATTTGCTGCCTCACCCTTCACTTTTATGTTATGGAGATGGCTTCTTTCCTTAAACCTCATGAACCAATCTCTGCAAGCTTCCAATTTTTCTTCTACAGCTTCCTCACCTCTTGGCTTTCATAGAGTTGAGGAAACTTGGGGCCTTGTTCCAGATTAGGTTTTGGCTAAAGGGAATGTTGTGACTGGTTGGCTGGTTTGATCTTCTATCCAGATCACTCAAACTTTCTCCTTACCAGCAATAAGACTGTTTCACTTTATCATTCATGTCTTCACTGGTGTAGCACTTTAAATTTCCTTCAAGAACTTTGCCTTTGTATTCATAACTTGGCTAACCGTGTGGCACAAGAGACCTGGCTTTCATCCTGTCTTGGCTTTCAACATGCCCTCTTCACTACGCCTAACCATTTCTAATTTTTATTTAAAATGAGAGATGTGAATCTCCTTCACTTGAACACTTAGAGGCCATTGTAGGGTTACTAAATGACTGAATTTCAATATTCTTGTGTCACAAGGAATAGGGAGGCCTGAGGAGAGATAGAGAAATGGGGACTGCCATTGGTGAAGCCATCAGAGCACAGACATTTGTTGCTTAAGTTCACCATCTTATATGGGTGCTGTTTATGGCACCCCAAAACAACTACAATAGCAACATAAAACCTGACCACGGTTCACCATGCCAGCTTTAACAGTAATGAAAAAGTTTGAAATATTACAATAATTACCAAAATGTAACACAGAGACACGAAGTGAACTGTTGGGCAAAAGGCTGATAGACTTGCTCAGGACAGAGTTGTCACCAACCTTCAATTTATAAACAAAGCAGTATCTGCAAAGTGCAATAAAAAGAGGTGTGTCTGTAATACCTAAGGCACGATGAAATACATGCAGTGGAAATCAAACTGCCTTTCTTTGAGCTAGGGCACAAATGCTTCTCTCTTCACTGTTAGTACCATTGCAGGGAAATCACGCTGGCATATGTTTTCAGCAACCACCACTGAGATCATTTTTCTCTCTCTCTGGGGTAATTTTGAAAAAGAAAAGTATTCAAAATATTATATTTGCCATGCCCTAGTACATTCACATCATGTAGCACCTACAATTAATGAGTGGTACTTGTGAGGATGTGAGTCATTACAGCAAAGCATTTAATTCCATTCTTCTCCAACGCACTTATTTAATCTGCCCTGAGTGAGGCCAGAGCTGAAACACACCTTCCCTGAATAGAGTACCATGAGGTGACATGGTGTGTCTGAATGACAGCGATTTTGCTCATGTACGTAGCAGCTTCCAGCCTGGGATCTCCAAGAGTTGCTTCTCACATGGTAATTGATGGCACCTCTAAGCGTTACATTAAACATTTAATTGAACAGTTAAATGTGGATTAATGAGGCCATTAATTAATACAGCAGGGAAGTCTGCAATTCTTATCTGTGGACCACAGAGAGGATTTCCTCACACCACGTATTTGAAACTCCATCATGAAAATTCAAAATTGTGAAGCTGTTGGGAGTGGGAGAGAAAAAGAGTGTGATGAGAGTAGACATAACAATGCTGACAGGAAGAGGATCTAGAATTTGGAGACATGAGTTCAAGACCAGACAATATTACTAAATAGCTGTGTGACTTTGTGTAAACCATTTTACCTTTCTGGGCCTTGGTTACCCTATCTGAAAAATAAGTGCACAACATTGTCCCTTGTGGTTCTTTTACTTAGCCAATGCTCAGAGCCTGTGAATTTAGCCAAATAGATTCTGGGAGTGGCCCAGATACTTGGAATATTCATGTATCTGTTGACTTCTGTTCATCAAACTTCTGGCTCATAGCTCCAGCTGTCTAGTTATGGCCCCCAAGGAGAAGCAGAGGGGCCCTGGCCTTGGACTGGCAAGTCTCACTTTCCACTTCTAGAAGTCAACAAATGCATCTGAGTCTCCAGTTCCTCACTCTTAAAATGTAGACATGATAATCTACCACAAGGAATTAAGAGAGACACTTTGTATGGGAGCCAAAAAGAGTGGTGTAGGTGAGCCACTGCTCTTGTCTAGGTTATCATCACCCAGGGCTACCAGCTGTTTCTGGGAGTCATGTCCATGCCTATGGCTGCCCATCATCTCTACTCTCCATCCTTTCTTCTCTGCCTACCTTCTTCCTCATTCTTGAGTTTCATTTTTCTAAATGTAGAGCAAACCATTTGGCAGCAAACCTTTTAGTACCCATAATTCTTCAATCCCCAAGCGATTATGAAACCCGTTTATGACTATGATAGCAGAAATAAAACAGAAAGGACACCTAATGTTCCACAAAACAGTGTTGCGTCTCACAAAGTCAACTTCTGAGCCTGAAGGGAGGGTTCCTTCCCCCATCTCTTTCCCAAAGGAAAATGAAGAAACAGAAAGATTCAGTTAAAAAAAGTTTTTTTCCTAAATTAGCATATGAGTACCTAGAAAACTTATTTAACTTAAGTGAATTTCAAAAACTTTCATGAGCAGTTCCTTTGGGATGGTTTTATATAAATCTAGGAGACACATATCAAAAGATTAATGATGTTTAGTAGCATTTTACTGCAGAATATGCATTATTGCACTACCTCATATGATATATATAAACCCTTTCTGCTTTTTTTTTTATTAGAGTCAGTCTCACTCCAGGCCCAGGCTGAAGTGCAGTGGCACGTTCACGGTCACTCCAGTGTCGACCTTGATTGCAGCGATCCTTCTGCCTCAGCCATCCAAGTATCCAGAACTACAGGCACACGCTACCTTGCCCAGCTGATTTTTGATTTATTGTAGAGACAAGGTCTCTCCAAGTTGCCCAGGCTGATCTCAAACCCACGGGCTCAGGCAATCCACTCACCTCAGCCACCCAAAGTGCTGGGATTACAGGCTGAGCCATCGAGCCTGGCCTATAAACACTTTCTTAACCAAAATGTTCTAGTTTTGATTATGTTAAATAACAAATCTTACTTATTTAAAAAGCATTTATTGGGCACTTCCTGGAGCCAGGCATAGAATTGTGAAATCTACATATATAGATCGTTTCTCTGTATATAATATACGAGAGGGGACCCAAAAGAACCCAAAATTATTTTTTGGAGGCCAGGCCCCTTATAGTACAGTCTTCCTGTACTAGGTAAGTATTCTAGGAACTCATCACCATCAGTGTACCTGCTAGTGTTGTGAGACGCTGCATTCAGCTTCAATGAAAATTTTTTTGGAGATTCTTTCAATGTGTTTGCCCATTTCATGATGGGTGACTTACCAGCACACCTGCCCACACCACATTGAGTACTCAGCAGTTTTTGACCAGAAATGGCAAGATTCCCCCATGACCTACCTTCCCTAGTCACCTGCTCTTGCCATGAGCTACTTTTTTTGTTACCCTGGATGAAAAAAGTCCACAAAGGAAAACATTTTGTCGATGTGGTGGAAAAAAAACGGCAGAAGCACTAAAAGACATCAAAATGGATGAACTAAAAAACTGTTTTAAGCAGTGAAAAAAGCATCTTGAGAAGTGTATTGTATCAAACAAAGAGTACTTTGAAGATGACTGAAGTTTAAATATGTAAGAATACATAATTTTTTATAAATAAATTCCGGGTTATTTTGGCTTCCCCTGCATATATCCATTTGATCCTCATTGTTCATAGACTCCATATTTACAAATTAGCTTACTTGCTAAAATTTATTTGGAAACTGCAAATCAATACTCCAATGTTTTTATAGTCATTCACAGACATGTGCAGAGTAGTGAAAAATTTGAGTAACCTGATGTGCACATTTCCAGGGGAGGCTGAATAAAGCCATATCTTCCATATTGTTTCAACTCTTATACTTTAAACAGAGACACACATAAAACAAGGTTATATATTGATTGCAAAAATATTGAAACAAAAAGCTTGCAGGAACTTAACTTTGCATTCCCCTAGTAGCAAAGTCTCAGTATTCACTAACTTGGTGTTTGAAGCAACTTTATAAAACACAACTATCGCAAATGATGGAAACTCTTCATACATTATATGTGTGTGTGTGTGTGTGTGTGTGTGGTGTGTGGTTGTGTGCATGTATGGTTGAGTACTAGACACTGATCACAAAAGGGCATAGTTAATAAATATATCCAGTGCTTTTCTATTCAGCCTGTTAATCTCACCAGAAGTTGCTAATGTAAGTGAATACTTCTGCTTTTGTTAAGATAAATGAAAACTAGTCAGCTCAATCTTAGGACACAAAGAAGCTAGCTTTAGAAATTGAATTTTATTGAGTTAAAAGCTCTAATCAAGAAAATTGTACAACAGAAGCACACTGGGGGATGTTGCTGTCCATCTTTGTGAGCAAAAACAGGGTTTGAGTCTTCCCCATGGTACTCAGATTCAGTTCCTCCAAACACCCACACTGCAAACATTATCATCTCTATTCCCTCACAAATCATCATCCACTCGGCAGCACACATTCACCTGGGCTGTGTGAGATCCCGGTTTCTGGTACACAGATAATACTGATAAGTCCTGTCTTACAGTTACCATGTATGTGATGGAAAACTGTGGGAAGACCCTTGAGAACAACTCAGCTGGGAGTAGACAATGGATGTTGGTAGAGGTCACCGAAAGATAGCATACTTGACCTAAAAGATGAGAAGCAGTTAGTATGGTGGCCTTGGTGGGACTCCCTGTCCCCCCCATACACCCTTCCCCCATACCCCCATTCATCTAAGGGTCCACAGCACTAGAACAGCATCATGGATAACACAAAGATGATTGAGTCAGCGTCCTCAAAGGCCAGCTTTTCAGGGAAGCTTTCCCTGAAGACACCCTTTTTTCCATGAGCACAAACACTACCAATCTAGTTTAGGTCTGGATCTGTCCAAAGGACTCTTTTCTTCCATCCTGGTGCTTATCTAATTAGTGTCTACCTTCCCAAATAAAGCACATGCCTTTGAAAGCAAGGCCAGGTATTTTGTTGCTGTTGTTCACTGTTGTGTCTCCACCAACTTACAGCTTGCCTGGCATAGCCACTAAAAATTGAATGAAACAGCAGAGGAAGTCCAAGATGTTCTTCCTAGGGTGGTAGCTTTGCTAGGAGATTGTGTGAGGTCACAATGTATTGTGGGCATCTTTTTCCATATGGTACAAAGTTTTATCCTGGGAAATCAGTGTATGTTCTGTACATACTTTTATTCATTATGGTCTATGTTTTTCATTGCTTTACTCTTTGAACTAAGAACCCGCAAATTGGCAGTAACTAGAACTGAAAAGTGAAAGAACAGGAAGGTCTCAGGTCGTTTAACTTAGATGCCTAAATGTGACCTTTGATTCCAGCAGATTGATCCATGGTCTTGGCTCAAAATGGGAACTGTCACATGGGCAAGAGGCTTGTATACCTGCTTTTGTCATCTCTCACTTCCAAATCCAGCCCAGAAAACTAACCCCCAGAGAAATGGTTTGCTTCTCCTCAGTCCCCTGTAACTTCCTCCCATAGAGACCTCATCTCTCTTTCCGAATAATAGAAGTAAAAGAGAGTGCACCCAAGAGTGGCAGAAGTCATTAGTACATATCACAGGGGATGCACAGTGTCACAGTGGCCACCCAGAGATGGTAGAAGAAGGCTGTAAGTCTCCTTTCCTGCTTCTCACCACCTTGTCATTGGGTTCTTACAACCAGATGCCCATATGTCTAGGTAGATGCTTTAAGTGGAGCTGGACAGGTGGGACTCTGGCAAGCCTTGTCTGCAGGAAGAAGCTGTTGCTCAGTTCCTTGCAAGAAATTATACATTTGCAACCCATGCCACCAGATATTTTGAATTTTCAAAAGAAATCTGCCGTAAAATTATATTTGTTTCCAAAGAATCTGGTTTTCTGAAATCAGAAACCATTCTCAGGTTGTCAGTTTTTGCTGTTTTTCTAAAATGTCTTTTGCCAATTATTAGGGAGAAGATAAAAAAACAAGTAGAATGACCAGGTACAGCAGTTCATGCCTGCAATCTCAGAACTTAGGGAGGTCAAGGCAAGAAGATTGCTTGAGCCCAAGAGTTTGAGACCAGAGAAGGCAACATAGCAAGACCTTTCTCTACAGAAAATTTAAAACTTAGTCAAATATGGTGGTGCACATCTGCAATCCCAACTGATCAGATGCTGAAGTGGGAGGATTGCCTGAGCCCAGGAAGTTGATCAAGGCTATGGTGAGCTGTGATCATGGCCCTGTACCCCAGCCTGGATAACAGAAGGAGACAACAACTTAAATAAATAAATAAATAAATAAATAAATAAATAAATAAAACCTGTGCCCATCCTAAAAGAGTTTATGGCTTGGGGGAAGATTTAGTGCTCATTCATAAAAAGATAGTCATACAGAGAGGTTTATGTTATCTAGTGCCATCTACAGAGAAGAGCATTGGGAGGTTTTATTAAGCAGTTTCGTTGGGGAGGATGTTCTCCCTTTAGTAGTAGGAAACTCAACTGTCTGTCAACAGGGCCTCTTTGCTGAGCCTCTTTGCTGAACTCAAGTAGATTTGTGTTGAGTTGTTGCAATACAGTAAGATGGTCATGAAGGTGGTCTGGTCAAAGACATGCTGAGTTACAACGAGTATGCTCAACAACACTATTGCAGATTCATTTCCTTTTTTATTTCTCCTCATCTGGACTCAAACCTAAGTCTCTGACTTCTATTTTGGTACTCCGTCCTCTTCTTTCTCTGCTCGAGAAGGAACAGCCAATGCTGAACCATGGTAGTTAGTGTGTGGGGGTCTGGAGCAATCAGTTAGATCCCAGTTCCACTAACTTCTCATCCTAGCTGTGTGACTTTAAGCAAAGTACTTAACTTGGTCACTGAGACACAGTTATCTCACCTATGAATAAGGTAATGACAGTGCCAACTTCTCAGGTGTTTTGTGGAGCACAAATGAGATCATACAGATAAATGTTATATGAGTGAAAACCCCTACAGGTACCCTATCAGAGAGTGATAAGAAATGAGGAGGGGTGGAGGAATGAAAAATCACCTATTGGGTGCAATGCACACAGGTGGAAGTGTTGGGTACACTTAAAGCTCAGACCTCTTCACCACTATACAATGCAAACATGTAACCAAAAACTATTTGTACCCCCTAAAGTTACTGAAATTTTTAAAAGAAGGAGGAGGGAAGAAAGGAAGGGAGGGAGGGAGGGAGGGAGGGGGAAGGAAAGGAAGCAAAGGAAGTGAAGGAAGGGAAGGGAAGGAAGGAAGAAAGGAAGGGGAAGGAGGGACGGGAAGAAAAAGAAGACAAGGAAGGGAAGGATGGGAAGGAAGGGAAGGGAAGGAAGGAAATGGAAGGAAGGGAATGAAGGAAGGGAAGGAAAGATGGGAAGGAAGGGAAGAGAAGGAAGAGAAGGAAGGGAATGAAGTGATGGAAGGAAGGGAAGGGAAGGAAGGAAGGAATGGAAGGAAGGAAGGCAAGGTAGGGAGAGAAGGGTATGAAGGAGGGAAGGAAGGAAGGAAGGAAGGAAGGAAGGAAGGAAGGAAGGAAGGAAGGAAGGAAGGAAGGAAGGAAGGAAGGAAAAGCAAGGAAAGGAAGGAAGGAAGAGAAAGAAGGGAAGGAATGGAAGGGAAGGAAGGCTAGGAAGGAAGGAAGAATTTTTTTTTTTTTGAGTTGGAGTCTCACTCTGTCGCCCAGACTGGAGTACAGTGGCCGCTCCTGGCCACCGCAGCCTGACCTGCTGGACTCCAGCGATCCTTCCGCCTCAGCCTTCCAAATAGCTGGAGCTATAGGCGGGCGCTACCACACCCGGCTAATTTTTTGATTTATTGTAGAGATGAGGTCTCACCAAGTTGCCCAGGCGGGTCTTGAACCCGCAGGCTCAGGCAATCCACTCACCTCAGCCTCCCAAGATGTGGGATTACAGGCTGAGCCACCAAGCCCAGCTGGAAGGAAGAAATTTAACATGGAGTTCTACATGTGAGGAACATTGACCTGTGCCTCGTACAAATTGCTCAACTATAGAGTCAATATCGGTATTACCAAACAGGGACAAAAATATTTCCTTGCTGTGGAATATTCTGTGTTATTTCCAGTTTACTGCAAGTCAGTCTAGGCAAACCCAGCTGTATGATGACATAAATGATGGATAAGCTGTGACCTGCCGAGAGGTGTGTCGTCTCAGGTCATGGGTGCCAAGTCCAGCATTCAACACATGCCATTGCAGGACTGCACGGTGGGAAGTTCAGCCCATCCCTGACCCTGCAGCATTCTCAGTTGGAAAGTGGCATCAGTTAAATAATGAGCAAGGGCACATTTGAAATGTTCCATGATTTTTAGAATTCTAGAATAATGAACTGTTTGGGTACAGGGGAGTCTTCTGAGAGTACCCAACGATTTCAGAGGAAGGAAATGCCTCCTCTCTCTCATGACTCTCCTAGTTCCTCCCTGCCATCCATATAACCAAAGAGATCTGAATTGGAACATCTGGTCCCTTGTGTAATCCACTCTTTACATAGTTATCTGCAGAATTATGTAATTGTATCAATTCATCAAGGGCCTTTTCATGTGCCATGCACTGTACAAGGTATCAAAGATACAAAAATTGCAAATTGCAATGCATACCCTCAAGGAACTCATAGACTCTGAGGCAAGGTTGCCTTTGTAATGGCCCACCCTCCCTTTTCTTTGTTAATTTGCTTTTGTCAAAGTGTCTGATCAGCGTTTTGGGGTCTACATATTCAACCTCTCCAAATCACAAGGAGGAGACGCTATGTCTTAAACCAAAAATGTTACCTCAAGAATTTCATACATTCTTAAAAAGTGAGTAGAACAGAATTATGTACATTTGGTACATACTTGCTGACCTGAAATGAACCAGCTGTGAGGCCACCAAATACGTCTTGGTCAGGCTATTCCAAGGCCTATTGCATAGATTTAGGGAGATCCTTGTGTTCTGTGTTACTCTTTATCACAGACTAGTGGAAAAACTTATGCTTTGGATCAGAATTGAAACCCAGTAGCAGGAGGTATTTTTCTATCATCATTCTCTCTGATTTTATACAATCGAGCACTTCTGGTGTTGCCCGAACCAATGTGTCATTTCTTGTACCCTTTGGAATGCCCCAAAGTGAGTATATACTCTGAAACTTGATCACACACTGATTTTGCCCATCAGAGCTCTCTAATTGAGCCATCTCTACTGTTAGTTGGCACAAGTCAAATATTGGTCTTAATTTGAGCTAGGCCATTATCATAGGAGACGTGTCAGTCTCATCTAGATGACCACAGAGCCAATGGCTCTCACATTTCCGAGTGTTAAAGAATTGCCACTTCAATGGGTTCAACTCTTCCCCAATTTTATTTAGAAAACCTATAATGGCTAAAATAAGCCACAGGGAGTCAAAGAGCCAGGTGGCCAGGGAGCTCATACCCGAAATGAGAAAAGCCTTGCTACCTGCTGTTTAATAGGCTGCCCTTATTTCTAATGGGGCTGAGTGGCGCTGAAATCAAGGCTAGAGACCGTATCAGAGTGATCTTACATTGAACCACCTGACATTGGGTCTGTGGGGGATATTTCATCATTGTCTGCTTGACCTTTGGCTCCTTAGACCTATAGCCCATCATTTCTGGGAAGCAGCGACTAAAAAAGCCATTTGTTCCCCGTTGAATGTACCTGTCCTGATGTGCTGTCAACAGCTGTTTGCATTGCTAACTGCACCAGGGGAAAACAATTGATGCCTGTGAACTCGAATTTCTAACCACCTCCTTTATATGTGTCACTCCTGGTGCTAATGATGACCTATATTCTTTACCATAATGATTATCTTAAAAGTCTTTTTGGCTTTGAAGAGAGCATTTGAGTCCTAAGTGCCTGTATTGTGAAAGAATATAATATGGAGAGGTCTATTATCTTAGAATTCATTCGACCATTTTTTTTTTCTTTTTTTGAGGCAGTGCTGTAAATTAAACCGCTTGAGTTGGCTTTGTAGGTTTCCTTTTTCTTTCCTTTTTTTTTTTTTTTTGCATACACAGCAAGGCTAACTACACCTCAGATTTATGAGCATTGTGAACAGGTTGCCATGGCAACCACTCTGGCTGCTCTACACCAAATAACCTTGTCATGTGAGCGTTTATCACAGGAACATCAAGGACTGGATTGCACTGTACGCTCTTTGGCTAAACAGCAGGATTTTTCTGAATAATAATTGGTCGTGGCCTTTTATTCCACCAGTCAGAGTTAATCATCCTCGGAATCTGAAATTAACCATAATGCATTCAAGGCGCAGAGTGGAGCCATTCAAAAATTCCTCTTTGGGGGAAGAAAACTTTCCAGTGATCTTTGCTCCTTGTTGCATATGATTATTGTTCTTATTGTTGTTGTCATCTTTACCGGTAAGGCTTAGGAGAGAAGTATGAGCGTTTGGGAATGGCATCTAGAACTCATTAACATGATAGAAGTAAAATGAGCATTTAACTACTCTATTATTTATGAGAAAGAAAAGATATTTTCAACAGCCATCAAAACCAGCAGGGGTTTTTTCCCCCCTCTCAAATTACCTTTACAGGACATTTGATCATTTGAATGTATTTTATTAAGTCAATTTATTTTCCATGGATCATGTTTTAATATATACCTGAAATCTCCGTGTGCTTCTGATGTATTATCTCAGAAGGAAAATGAGTGGGTGTAGAGGGTTCACAAAAAGCCACAACCTATACAGCACGTGTGTGTATGACGCACACATGGCACTGTGTGCTTGTACACAAACTCACAAGAGGGACAGGAGAAAGGAAATAATTACATCACAGGGATACAGCTGGCTCTGGCTCTCTATCACAAGCAATTACGTTAGAGCTGTTGGGGTAGGGTAAAAAGATTGCCAGGATTGTGGTTATTTGTCAGCAGAAAGGTTTTCTGGTCTGTGAAGGGAGATGTCTTATAAAATTCTACCAGGGATGGGGCCAAAAGTCAGCAAATTCACCAAATTGCAGTTTTTTGAGTACTTTAACAACTCCACTTTTTGGTGCCCCTTTTCCGTACCTCTTTTATTTATTCATTTGTTTGTTTGTTTCTTTTGTACTTTCCTGGTCCCTGAGTCTTATTTCTTTCAGGCCTTTCATGATCGTTATTGTTGATAATTGTCATGCCTTAAGTTGACTTGTCCCAAGGACAGTTACTTGAAAAAAAAATGGAATGTCAAATGGAATAATTTTAGAAATCAGTACAGAATACTTTTTAAAGGATTGATTGAAGGAGAAAAGGACATTTTTTTAAGTTCCCATCTAATCATACTTGCCCAATTTCCAATTTCCAGGACTCTCTTTTACGAGAAAGACCCTTGGCCAGTTCAATCAAAAGGAGCTAAATGATGGGTTTTGGTGTTGAGACATAGCCAGGTAAGAAGATTTTGGACGCGGCAATTCAGGGAAATGCACTGTACCTGCGCTAGTCTCTTCACCGTTCTCCCTTTGATATAAACATTTAGGGGGCAGTCAGGAAGCTGTTTCAGAAAAGCAAAAACATTGAGCAGTAGCACAAACACAATCGTGTATTTATTCATCAACTATATATGAGAGGGACCCAAAAAGAACCAGAACTATTTTTTGGAGAGCAGACCCATCGGCATCCATGGACTAGCTAGCGTCGTTGTGAGAGGTTGCGTTCAGCTTCAGTGAATTTTCTTTTTGCCCATTTCGTGATGGGTGATTTACATGAACAACTTGCCTACACTGTGCTAAGTGTTCAGTAATTTGATCAAAAAACGGCATGACTTCTGTGCCCCACACTCCCTATTAGCCCAATCTTACTTGAGTGATGTCTTTTTGTTTTCCCAGATGAAAAAGGTCTTCAATGAAAAATGTTTTGTTGAGGTGGAAGAGTTAAAACAAAAAACAGCAAGACTTCACCTCTACAAAAAAATTTTAGAAATTAGCAGGGCATCATGGCACATACCAGTAGTTCCAGCTACTTAGTAGGTTGAGGCAGAAGGATCACCTGAGCCCAGAAGGGTGAGACTGTGATGAGCCGTGATTGTGCCACTGCACTCCAGCCTTGGTGACAGAATAAGACCCTGATTTAAAAAAAGAAAAAGAAAAAGAAAATACAGCGTCTGGTATGATCTGAGAAGGGTCAACGTTTGCTGTGCCCCAAGTTCATGTTCATAAGTTGTCAGTAGAGGTGAGACTAGAAAGGTCCCTTCCCACTAGATTTGAAGCTTGGCTACTGAGGGTCTTGAATGCCTTCCTAATAATGCAAGGGCGTTTATGTGGATAGCATCAGAGTCACTTTAAGCTCTTAGGCAGATTATCGATCTGACCGTCAGAAGAAATGTAAATGAGACTGGGGTGATGAGGAAGAAGGAAGACATTTTAGAAGTTATTTAATCATTTAGAGAGGTGGATTTACCTCAAGTCCCTATTCAACTGTCTTTCACTTATTTTTCTTCGGAGGGGGGAAGAAGAAGCATTTCTCTTTTAATAGTGCTTTTATTTCTGTTGTTTGTTTGTTTGTTTGTTTCAGTCAGGGTCTCACTCTGTCACCTAGGCTGGAGTGCAGTGGCATGATCATGGCTCACCATAGTCTTGACCTCCTGGACTTAGGTGGTCCTTCCACCTCAGCCTCCCAAGTAGCTGGGACTACAAACGTGCACCATCACGTCAAGCTAATTTTTTAAATTTTTGTAGCGATGAGGTCTCACTGTGTTACCCAGGCCTTGAACTCCTGGTTCTCCTCCCAAGGAGCTGGGATTACAAGCATGAGCCATCACACCCAGCTCCTTTTAGTAGTGGCTTTATGGTATTGTATCAGAGATGGGAACAAGATCTGATCCTGATTCAGTAATCAGACTCAGGATTCAGCAATCAGATAGAAAAACAATTAAGAATATGCAATTGGTCATATTGGACTGTTTAGACTGAAGCATGAAAGATACAGCTAAAGTCTCATCATTGAATTTCTCAAGACTTGTGAGGTGATCAATATTTTTGACTAGCACTCACTAAGCTGTGACCAATCTGCCAATGAACACTGCTGCTGTTAGACCTACAAGTGTTATCCTTAGCTACCAATAAGAGAAACATGCTCACACTATGGACAATCTTTATGGGCCTGTGTCTGGAATGCAGGGCCTCTGAAGCACAACCTAACCAGGATGACCCAGAGGTCCTCATGCTCCACCCTCCGATTCTGTTTGGGGTATGATGTGGGTAGCTGAGGTTTGGAATGTGTATAGGAAGATATAAAGGGGACCCAAAAATCTCCAGAATTGTCTTTTGGAGAGTGGGTCCCTTATAGTACATGTTTCCCTTGCTAGGTTAGTGTTCTAGGAACCCATGGGCATCAGTGGACCAGCTACCATTGCTGGGAGAGGCTTCATTGTGGAATAAATGTCCCAAGTTGCAGTAAACAGATGAATGATTATTCCACCTTGATGACTCACTTGCCCACAGTGCACTGAGTATTCAGCAGTTTTTCACCAGAAACAGCATGGCCCCCAAGCCCCATCCTCCCTGTTTGCCCAGTCTCATCCTAAGCAACTTTTCTTTTGGTTTCCTTGGATGAAAAATCCTCAAATGGAAACATTTTGCCGATGTGGAAGAGGTGGAACAAAAAAAGGGAGAAGCACTAAAAGGCATTAAAATGGACAAGTTCAAAAGCTGTTTTGAGCAGTGGAAAAAGCATCTCGATAGGTGCATTGCATAAAACAGAGAGTCCTTTGAAGGTGACTGAAGTTTAAACATATAAGCATAAATACACAATTTTTTTATAAATAAATTCTGGTTGTTTTGGGTCCCCCTCATAAATGAGTCTCTTTCCAATGTCCCCTCGCTCCTCCCTATTCTTGAGGAGTGTTGAAGTCAGACAGTTGAACAAATTTGTTTTGTGTTGTGACTCTGTCCCAGAAGCAGTTTGAAATGAATTTTTAAAATATTTTCTCCGTTTTCACTTTATGTGATTCATTAAGACAAAAAGTGCTTTGTACTTTCAGTAGGGTGGGTCCTCTCCTCTGTTCATACTTGACAAGAGAGGCCTCAGGCTCTCCCTGCTTAGAAGTAGCTGCTCTGTTTGGGAAATTCTGTATCTAAAGCTGCATAACAAACTGCTCCAAAACATCACAGCTTAAAGCAACAATGATAATTTGGTATTTCTCCCAGTTTCTGTGGGGCAAGCATTCGGAAACAGCTTAACGAGGCAGTTTCGGCTTGCAGTCTTTCATGAAGTAACTGTCAGATGATGTCAGCTAGGGCTAGCATCATCTGAAGGCTTGACCGGGGCTAGGAGATACCCTTCCGGGTAACTCAAGTTGGGGTTGGTGTTGGCAGAGTCCTCAGTTTACCACCTGGGTCTCTCCATAGGGCTTTGTAAGTGTCTGTACCATATGGTAGCTGGTTTTTCCCAGAGTAAGTTATTATAGACACTGAGCAGAAAGCCTTTATGAACCAACCTTGGAAGCCCCACACAATAACTTTGGGTGTATTCTATAGGTCACACAGGTCAATCAAAACAATGAGGTCAGTAGATTCAATGAGAGTGAGAACTAGATAAGGCGTGAACTCCAGGAGGTTAAGATCCATAACTCCATGAAGATGAGGATGGGAATGTCTTGAAGGCTAGATGCCACAGAAGCTTGTGTCTTTGCAGCTCACATGTGAGTGTGTGAGTTTCTAGTATTAAGAAGATTATGCCACCCTGTTCATATCAGTCTGTTTTGCAATGCTGTGAAGGAAGATCTGAGGCTGAGTCATTTATAAAGAAAAGAAGTTAATTTGGCTCACAGTTCTGCATGGTGCTAGCATCTGCCGGGCTTCTGGGGAGGCTTCAGGAAACTTTTGCTTATGAAGAAAGGCAAGGGGAGATGACGTGTCACATGGTGAGAGTGAGAGCAAGAGAGAAGGAGGTAGCAGGCTCATTTAAACAACCAACTCTCGCATGAACTACTAGAGTGAGAACTCACTCATTACTGAGGGAACAACACCCAGACATTCATGAGAAATCTCCTCCCAGGACCCAGACACCTCTCACTGGGCCCCACTTCCCCACTGGGGATCACATTTCGACGTGAGATTTGGATAGGACAACATCTAAACTATATCCCTGTTTCTGGAAAGTTTTCTACCCATTCTGCTGTTGAGTGGTGCTAAGGAAAGAATTTTTTTTTATCTGACATAATCTGAAATAACAGGTGGTGAGGGAAAATGATGGTCAAATTAAACAAGCATGTAAATACAAAACTTCTTATTTTAGCTTAAACGTACAAATGCATATTTATCTGTCAATCTTTTGGTATAGGATCAATGATCTTTTAAATAAAGGTCTTCTCATTAAAGTTCTGCATCAACTTTACCTTAAACTCATTCCCAGAATACAGAATTTACATTAGCTAGTGTGGTTTCTTTAAAGTGAGTCAAGAACCTAAATGTATTTTCTGAGCTATCTAAATGCAGAATTTTATGATTTTTAACTAATCTTTTAGAGTGGTCCCACCCACACTCAATTTGACATCAGTTCTCTTTTTTTATCAACTTCCCATTTACTGACTCCTTCCAAAGCAATCAACTTAGTTTTTATCAAAACTACAACCCTCTTCACATTCATAGTTCACAGTTTTGCATAATATTTAAATAAATTACATAAATTATAACTACAGCCAGCACCCAAAGGTTTGGGAGCAAACACAGTTGATTCTTGGGATTCATGCAGCTGAACAGGTTGAGGAAGATGATGGCAACCTCCTTGAGGTTATCTGCCACCCCTACAGGGTAATCAGGATGTCTCAAAAACGGAAGCAGCAACATTTATTAAGGGGTCATATGTTAAGGCACTTTAATATTTTTGCTTGATTTGAATTCCCTGAAAAATATACATTGAAATGACTTGATATTGTATTCCTTTCTCAAATATCAAATCCATGCAAGCAATTGCACGGGCCATTCAGATGATCAGTCACAGGCTACCAGTGAACCTCAGCACTCTCCTTACACAGCATGGAGGAGAGACCTCAGAGATTTAGGAGATGAACACCTAAGATTTAATGGTGATGGGCCTTGAACCTTACGATGACAATATGGATCAGCTGCTGATCCAATGCCAAATGACAATCGCCAGGCATAAGTGCACCTTTCACAGTAGGCAGAGGAGACTTCCTGGAAGAAGGGGCCTTGACTTTGGCTTTGAATAAAACATAAAACCTCCAAGGAAGAAGGAGGTTGTGGAAGTGAGAATGAGTAAAGGCAGGGACATTTGTTGACTGGCAAGGAGATCATGGAGAAGAGAAGTTAAACACGTGATTTCTCCAGTAAGGTCGGGCCAAAGAGACGTGAGAGTTTGGGTTCACTTTTGGAAACAGGGAGCCATGAGAGGTTTCTGGGCAGGCGAGAAGAATGACTGATGGGTGTTTGAGGGCTATCAGCCTAGCAAGAGAACACTGGCAGGAAGAAGCTGGAGGCAGGGCCAGTTTTCAGGGGCTGTTGGAGTAGTTTGGAAATACGGTATGGGAAGGTCCTAGAAAAGGTGCAATCTGTGAATACAGAGATTTCACCAGAAAAAATACCTGGATCTGAGAGTCCTAAGAGAGGGAAGTAAGTGGAAGAAAGGCAAGTGTGAGTCTAGGGAGAGGTAAGACAGAGTTGGTACCATCCATAGCTGGTGTGCATGGGGAACAGAGGGCGAGACCGAGTAAGAAGTAGGAGGGCAGAGTGGAGGGGGTCGGTGGAAGGTTAGAGATCAGGAGGGCAGGACCCTGGGAGAGGGGACAGCATCCAAAGGGTCAACTCAGAAATCACCATCAGGATAATTCAAGAATCACCTGCAGAGCTGCTTGTGTGAGACCCTCAAAAATGAGCAGGTGAGACCTCTGGGAAGGTCCCTGTAGAAAGAGGGAAGGTCAAAGTCAAGACTGAGCCTTGAGGGTTGGGCACACTGGCTCATGCCCATAATTTCAACAGTTTGGGAAACTGAGGTAAGAGGATCGATTGAGGCCAGGAGTTTGCGAACAGCCTGGGCAGCATAGCAAGAACCCATCTCTACCAAAAAAATTAAAAATTAATAAAAATATAAAGATCAAACCTTGGTCAGAATCCCCACTCCATCTCCAGCACTTTCCATGGCCCAGAAAAGGCAGCTAGAGTACTGCTCTCTGAGCTCTTACAGCCCAAGCTTCCTGCTTGTCATTTTCTCCTTCTCCTCCTTGTCCTCCATCTTTCCTTTCTGGGTCTCCATTTAGAAAAGGTGCCATTAGACCTCATTGGTGCGCTTTCCATGCTACTGTCATGTGTAGATGCAGCCCAGCTCTGCCCCCCACCCCCCACCGTCTCTCATTTCTGCCTTTCTTTGCTCTCTCCACCTGACTTTTTCACTCCTTCCATTACCTTCCATCTTTCCCTTGTTAAGGACAGGAACCTCTCCATTGGGACCCATGCTCCGTTGTGTCACACATCGTTTAAATATCTTTATCGCTTTGCCATTTGGAAAAACAGTCACTGATGGTATTCCCATGTATCTTCGCCGTCTATGCTCCATTTGGAGCAAAGATGACAGTTTCAAATATCTCGTTATTTAGTTTCAATGCAGGCTCAAGCTGGATTCCAGCACGGTCCTTATAGGAGCCCAAACGTCCCTCAATCCCATAATGTTTTATGAGCAGTTTTACAGCCCAGACGCTGTGTTATCATGTCCTTCTGAAAGGTGCTTATATGAATTGTCAGGAAACAGGAGCTGAAAGACGGGGTGATCTGGGCCAGCCCTGTCCCGGTCAGAGCCCTTTGCCCAGGAGCCCCCGAGTGGAGGAACCTCTGAGAGGAGCCAGGTGACCCCTAATGCTGTAGGAGGCTCTTATTTAATGACAGGGCACTTAAACTGAGGGGTGTACCAGAACACTCTAACAGAGGATTTCTTTGTAAGTGCCTAGCCCATCCCACCCATTTTATGTATGAAGAAAATTAAGCCCGGACGTGAAATGGGATTGACGAGGGACACATACAAGGGCAACCTCTGTGATGGAAACCAACCTTTCTGACACGGCTCACTGCAGCCTCAACCTCCCCAGCTTGGGTGGCTCTCTTCCTAGTGTTGAACTCCTGGAGTCAAGCATTTCTCCCACCTCTGCCTCCCAAAATTCTGGAATTATAGGCATAAGCCACTGCACCGGGATAAAAATTTTTTTTTGCTAAACATATCACAAATATTACATTCAGCATGTCTGTTCAACTGTTTTAGGTAGAAACAAAAATCCATCGATGATAATATACGACGACGATTCTGACTTGATGTCTTTTTTCTTTTTTTTAGTATTTCTTGTACTTTTTATTCCCTCCAAAGTGTAGAGTCACATTGCATTGACATATTCCTCCCAAGATAACTTCAATCTTTTTTTTTAATTTTTATTTTAAAGATCTAAGTTACAATTCAGGGTTAGGGATACAAATGGTCATTACACAGGTAAAGCTTGATGTCCTATGTGACAAAACAGAGCAGGCCGAGGTCTGGTCACCAGCTGCCTCATTTCCTGCCCCATGCCAGTACCCAAGTGCTCTGATGCTGACTGCCCCTGTCAGATGGCATCCTTTTACCAAGAGTCACTGAGTCTAGGAGGAGTTTTCTCCATTCCTCATTCCTCTCTTATTGGTTTTCTTCACGAGAGGAATAATTGGAACTGAGTGAAGTGGCTTCTCCCACCATACTTGAGACACGCTACTCCTGGGACTTCCAGATAAATCGCTGAGATGGGAGAGGGAGAGCAAAGTTTTCACATTACGGCATCAATTATGAATCCCAACTGTACCCTGGGCAGATGGAACTTCCTGTGATAAAATGGGGCTGGACAGCAGAGTGTTTGAAAGGCCTGAGGGGACATGTGGTGAAAAGAATGCAGAACTTGCAACCAGGGTCCAGTTCTGACTTTGCTGCCCACGAGCTGCACAACATTTCTGGGCCTTCATATGCTCATGCACGAGGGGGATGGCTCTACAGACTCAGGCCCATCCGGTGCCAGCATTTTGAAAATCCAAGGAGTCTTGGCATCTGGGAGGTGGTGAGCGAGAGTGACAAAAAACACAGAAGGGAAATGCTACTGAGAGGCTCATGGGAAACATGCAGTGTGGACGCCCAGAGGCAGGAGGAATAGGAGGGAGTGAGCAGCCCTGGGGCTTCCACCAAAGCTTCCCTTCTCCAGGACCAGACTTAGGCATGAGCCGCTGGACACCTGCACTGACTTCTTCACTGCTTGCCCTAGGGGAGCGATCCATTATGGCCACTGCTGACTTTCAGGACACTCCCATGAGTGAATAACAGATCCTGTTATCATGTGTTTACAAATGAGGCGACTGAGGCTCCGGGAAGGTGGGAGACTTCCCACGATTGATGGTTTACAGGCTGAGCTGGACAAGACCCAAAACTTCCTGGGTCCATCTCAGTTTGCTAGAGCAACCATTTATGTTTCTACAGAGTGTTTCACTTGTAAAGTGAATTGAAAACCCATTACCTCATTTTAATCCTGCTGAAACCCTGTGCAGTGGGAGTGCTGGGAGCCATTTCTCTTGTTTCAGAGATGAGGAAACTAGCCCAGGGAAATTGAGTGATTTTTCCTGAGTTTCACATTCATTCAGCAAACCCTCACGGATAGCCCCTCTTCACCAAACACATCCTAGATGTGGCTACCTAAGAGTAAAGCCAGCATTTTTTTACTATTATTTTAATGATGTGGGGTACAATTCAGGATTAGGTATACAAGTGGACAACATATAGGTAAATTTTGGTCTTCCCTTTGGTTCCCACTTTGCCTGGTTTGAGATCAGGTATCCTTATTGATGTTGTGTCCCCACCCCCACCCCCACCCCCACTCCAGCAATGTCCCACTACTGCCAATCCCTTTTTTTGTTTTTGTTTTTTTTGAGTTGGAGTCTCATTCTGTCACCCAGACTGGAGTGCAGTGACCACTCCCGGTCACCGCAGCCTCGACCTGCTGGGTTCCGGCGATCCTTCCGCCTCAGCCTTCCTAGTAGCCGGAATTACAGGCATGCGCTACCACACCCGGCTGATTTTTTGATTTATTGTAGAGATTAGGTCTCGCTGCCCAGGCGGGTCTCGAACCCGCGGGCTCAGGCAATCCACTCACCTCAGCCTCCCAAAGGCACGGGATTAAATGCTCAGGGTCTGCTTATGAGTGAGAACATGTGGTACTCAGGTCTTTTTTTCTGTGATATGTCACTGAGTATTATAGACTCTAAATCCATCCAAGTTGCTGTGAAGTCCATATGTTTGTCCTTCTTTATGACTGCGTAATATTCCATCTTGTATGTGTACTTTTTTTTATCCAGTCCAGTTTTGATGGGCAGCACAGTTGGTTCCATATTGTTGCTATTGTGAATAGTGCTGCAATAAACATGCATGTGCAGGTATCTTTTTTTGTAGAATCCTCTGAAATCTTCCCAGTAGGGGGACTTCTGGGTCATACGGAAGGTCAATTTCTAGTTCTTTTAGAAATCGCCACACTGTTTTCCACAGAGGTTGACAAAGTAATCTTTGATCTCAAGTGTCTGAACGTATATCCAGTTCCCTTTGGGAGCTGTGATTTTTTTTAAGGTGCAAATAAAAGTTTTCGAAGGAAACTTCTAAATATAGCATGGACAAAATGGCCCTGGTAGTGGCAGCATCCCATCCAGACACTGGTATTCCACAGCCGGCTCTGACTTATAAATTGATCTTCCAGAGCCAGGATTTAATGATGTGGGAGATAGGTAGCAATTCTAAGATGTTTAATTCTGTGTGTCATGGTAACAACTACTGTTAATGAGGGCACCTCCAGGCTCTGACTCTAATATGAAATAAGCAAAGGCTGTGTGAATTCCATCTACCTCATGGTGTTTCCTCTCCACACACCATGAGTCTGCAGACTCTTCTACCCTACAACAGTATCCTTGGTTCCGTCCCTGCCAGTCCCCTGATAGACCACCGGTGTATCAGTGGAAATGGCTGTCACAAGAGCAGAGGTGGGGTGGACAGTCCTGGAGACAGCTCTGAATGAAATGTGTGCTCTGGGAGAGGATTTAAACTAGATGGTACTGAGATTCACTCTGCCCTGAAGACACACAAAGTAGACTCACTGAAAGTACAGGCAGTCACCTACATATGAACCTTCAAGTTGCGAACTTTCAAAGATGTGAATGTGTCCAATCACATAAGTTAGTTCACATGTCTGGCATCCATTGTCACATCTGTACATGCTCTATAAGTGGTTGTGCTTTTGTGTACTTTACTGTACAGAACTGTATAGAGTACAGCAGTACAGTGTCTTTATTTCAAGCCCAGGGTGTCTGGAAACAAGCCTAAAAGCAGTGATGTTGTTGGTACAGTACTATATAGTCGTTTGTGTTAGTTGGTCTAACTTTGTTGGACTTACAAATTGGACTTACGAGCACACTCTTGGAACAGAACTTGTTCATATGTAGGGAACTTGCTGTCTACAGGTACCTTCTAGTAGCATGCCCTCTCCTGGGATTAGGCCCTCAGTCATGCTCCTATGTGTAATAATAGTAAGCTGTCCAGAGCTTTCTAGTCTACACACATTGTAGTACCCTTCCACAGACCGTCAAAGCAATCCCTTTCCCTTTCCATCTTTTCTATAGGTAGCTTACACAGCCCTGGTATATTAAAAAAAAAAAAAAAAAGGAGGCAGGGAGAGGGTGGTCTCATTTGTCTGAAAAGCTGTGTGCTGTCTGACCACTCCAGAAATGGCGTTTCTCATCCACTGTCACCAAGGAGGATCCTTGAGCCTCTAGAAGCGGAGGCAAGTTTCTTTGAGCCCCTCACGCTCCCCTGCATAGCTCCTTTGTGCTTAACAGAGAGTCCCAGGAGCAAAGGGGAAGTCTGTGTCCAGGAAGGGGAGCACAGCAACCCTCCCACTCACTACCCACACTCTGTGCTGACCTCGGGCACACTCCCCCAGCCTGCCCTCCCATCCCAGTGAACCACCAGTAAGACCCAACTGGAGTTTCAAGCTGCCTCAGATTCTTCCTGGACCACCCCACCCTTCTCGAGCCCCTCCTTTTCCAGGCTACCCCAGTCTATCTTTCCTTCCCAAATGCCATTCATTGTCATGATTAGCCCTGAAGTGTGAGCTACACAACATTCAACCAGGAAGGAGGCTCCCTGAAGCCAGAAGACATCCTTCCCTCATCCCTGGCCATCACTGTGTGCTTGTTGGTTTAAAAAGTGAGCTCCAAGTACAACCCATCCTTATTTTAGCTCTGAGAGCACAAAGCAGAGTAGAACGATCTAAGCATACATACACTCAATGGAACGGTAGTCCTTGAACAAAGTTGGGCATTTTCGTCTTCTTTCCTTCTTTCCTTCTATCCTTCTTTCCTTCCTTCCTTTCTTCCTCTCTCTTTCTTTCTTTCATCTTTTCTGAGACAAGATCTCACTCTGTCACCCAGGCTGGAGGGCAGTGACACTATCACAAGTCACAGTAGCCTTGAACTCCTGGCCTCAAGCGGTCCTCCACTTCAGCCTCCCAAATAGTTAGGGTGGAGGCTATAGCACATGCCAGCAAGCCCAGTTAATTTTTTTGGGGGGGGGAAACAGGGTCTCACTATGTTGCCCAGGCTGGTCTCAAACTCCTGGCCACAAGTGATCCTCCCACATCAGCCTTCCAACGTGCTGATCTGACCAAAATTGAGCATTATCTAAGGGAAGCAGAGTTCTGTCCCAGAGTCCTGGTTCTGCCCCCAGAAACTCACACTTGTCACCAGTGTGTGTGTGAGGAGACCCCTTCTCAGTCAATCCAGACCACCCATTGCAGCAGCAAGAAGTCTATCCATCTGCTGTCCTCCCCCAGGGAATGATTGCATTGCCACCGTCTCCTTTTGCCTCTTAAGACGCCAATTTTATTCCTTCTTTCTTCAACACAGAGTTGGGGAAATATTTATACTGGCTGAGTTGAGACTGTGGGTCATTTTACACAGCTAATAGTGACCAAGTCATTCCAAGATACCTGCAGAGGAATGTAAGAGCAGGAAAATGGACACCCCACCCCCTCACAGGAAAAATGTGGGAGCGAGTCTCTGTATTTGTCATGGGGGAAATCAAACCCCTGATCTGACAGTCACTTATATTTTTTTTTATGGAGGAAGTAGTTGACTTCTCCAATTAGTGGGGTTAGTATACAGAGAGCCTGGTTCTCACCCTGGCTCCGTGCCAGAGGCCACCTTCCCCTGGTTCCTTCCACAGGACCACACCACTTGAACACCTGTCTGTCACTTAGTACCAGGCAGTGGGTCCCCTTGTATGGCAGTGCTTCCCTTGAAGACCACCCTGAAGTTCCTACTGACACCTACTCCTTCTACTTAAACTTCTTGGCTGTGAGGAGACTAGTGTCTCAGGCATACTGTGTGAGTGTGTAAAAAGGTGTCAGTTCCACCTGGAGGGTCTGAGTTCTGTCCCACCCCTCCTGCTGATCTATGTGTGACCAGGAAAGCACCCTGGGTCTCTTTGTTTCTCTGTCTGTATGTTGGAACTAATGATTCAAAGAACCCTCCCCCAGGGCACTTGTGAGAATTAAACGGGATTAGAATTGTGACTCTAAGAGTCAAAGGATGTGAGGAAAAGGATGGCTGTCAGAGTACCATCGTGTGTGTTAGCAAGAAGACAGACCAGGCCAGGCAGGAGACCGGGTGTCAGGTTCTAACCTGGCCACCTACTGTGTGATCTTAGGAAAGTCCAAGAGCTCTCCGGTGTTCATTCCCCTCATCTGTCCAATGGAGCTTAAAATAACTGCCCTACATTTTTCACAAGGGTGCAGTGAAGATCTGAACCAATATGTTTGGAAGAGCATTAATATACAACACTGTATTCAAGTAAGAGTTCACCGTGTTAAGCAAGTCTATCAGGACTGAAGGCCATTCATTCCATGCAGGAAACTCACCCTTCGAAGAGGGTGTGTCAGAGGGAGAGATTATTTGTAAGTTACCTACCTACTGTACCTGCATTGCTTCTAGAACTTGTGTCATTCAACATAAGAAGCTCTAGCCTGGGAATTAAAACTGAAAGCTAGACATTTACAGGGAAAACTCACAACACAGCCAGTCCCCTCGGGATAGCATATATTTTAGCAGCATTATATCCGACTCAAATAAAACAACACCTTTCAAGGACATGGTGTCACTTCTCCGAACTGTTGGGCAGAAATGATCCATGTTTAAGAAGCTATAAAATGGCGACTGCAGACCATAACTTTAAAATAAAAAACCTGCTTTGCAGAATTGTAACAGAAAACATTGTGCACATTATTGGAAGTACAGAGGAGGTAGAGCATCACAAATGCTCAGGAAGGTAGACTCTGGATGGGCAAGGTCATAGGAGCCCCCAAGGCATGTATTTCCCCCATCCCCATCCCCGCCCCCAGACAGTCCTGAAACATAGAATGTCAATGGAAAAGTAGAAAAAAGAGGAGCGTGCCCAGGTGACATGGTGTGTCTGGACAGAGAGGTAGGCAGAAAGAAACAGCAGATTTCATAACAGAATGGACCAACCCCTGAGACTGCATTGTAAGAGACTCTCTCCCACTTGACACCCAAGTCAAAAGAGGAAACATTAAACAAAAATTCCATGTGGGTTCTGTGTCATAAATGCAGGGCACATAGAAATTCAGGTTCTCTGAAGTCATTCAGGATGATTGGATGGTTCTTGAGGAGCCCCCAGCTCTTGATAAGATGAGTGCCTTGATGGCATTAATGGTTCTAGCTTCCTGGAAAGAGATGGCCACCTTACCCATTGCTCTCATCAGAAGAATCTACATACTTTTCCTGTAAGCACTGAAACACCCCTCACCAGTGCCTGCTTGGGATGATGGAGCACCAAGTGGGACCTCAGTGAACAAGGACAGGAGAAGGCAAAGGGGCCAAAGACAGGATTTACTCTTATGGGTTTGGAGGAGCATTGATTGACTTTGACCAAGAATGAATGAAGCAGTGGTGGGAAGGAAGACAGGACAATGATGTCAGAATTCCATATGGATTGGCATGAAGGGGGGATCACAACATATTATTAAATTGAAAATTACCTTATAAAACAATATATATGGATACATTGTGTGACAATTAAGTTCGTGAACTCATCCTAGGAAAAGTGCTCCATACCTCATTACTGAATATCATACGGTCACCTTCAAAGCACTCCCCTTGGGAAGCGATGCTCCAATGTCAGTGCCTAATCCACCTGTCTAAGCAATTTTGTAACTTTTTCTGGAATGATCATAGCTGTCATCATATTACCCTTGATCTTCTTAAAGTCATCAATCTCTTCCTTTCAATGTTTCCTTGATCTTCTAGTAAAGAAAAAAATAACTGGAGGTCAGATCGGATGAGTAGGGAGGATATCCCAATACAGTTATTTATACAGTGCTGCCAGGATAAGGACATGGTTACATCAACAACTAACAACAACAGCTCTGATGGTCATTCCAGAAAAAGAGTTCAAAAACTGCTTTGATGGGTGGACTAGGTGCTGGTGTCAGTGCATAGCTTCCCAAGGTGACCATAGTGATATTCAGCAATGAGTGATATTCAGCAATGAGGTGTATAGCACTTTTTCTAGGGTGGTTCACAAATCTAATTGTTGGACCTCATATGCACTGTATGCTTTCATTTTTTTGCAGAAAAAAAGCTGCATGGATAAACACTGTTACATTTTTAAAAGTTGAATTCATCAAGCCAGGGACCCATGGAGGACCCTCACTCCTAGCAAGGACCTGCTGGGACCCAGATTGGCCTTGGCTAGTCACAGGAAACCACTCTTCAAGCAGGATGATTTGAGAGGCATGGACCTCTCTGAGCAGAAGCATGCTGGCAGGCGACAACAGGTAGACCATCCCTCCTGTCCACTCTTAAGGGTATTCTAGTGGGCACTAGAAGAACTTAAGGGAGGGTATCTTGCCCACCACTCATTCCCTCTCGTCAAACCTTTCTGAGAGGGATGGCAGGCAGCTCCTAGAACCCTTGTTTAAAGTCAGGCCTCTCTAGCCTAACCCATCTTAGAATAGAACCAAATCACGTGTTTGTGTACATTTCAGCCTCACAAGGGGCGTCTGGTCTTTGACAAAAGTCCAGAAGGAAAGGAAGACTGAGGTGCTTGAGTTGGATCCTCCAAGCCAAGTAATCCCATGGGGAAGTCTCCCTCTGTGGCTCTTCTGGGGTCTTCAGTTCATATCTCAGCAGGGGGAGGACTGCCCTTGGAGTTGGCTTCAGTGAAGGTCTATGGTTAAAGAAAACGTAGAACCCGATGCCCTTTGTCCTGAAGTTCTTTTAGTCACTCCCTGAAGCATCAGAGGCATTCATTGGCCCAGTGCTTTTTAGGGCTTTATGGAAACCCAACACCCTGCCTTAGTTAACTGATTGTGCTTCCTCTTTCTCTTCTGTTCCTATGTTTCACACTCACCCTCCATCCTCAGAACATGTATCTGCTAAGCAACTCAGGCTTGGGATGGCTTTTTCTTTGTAATGCTCTTTCTCTTCTAATGTTCAACTAGTTCACTAAAGTACAGGCACAACTTAAGGTCTCAGAAGTCCATGGCTCAAATGTTGTCATTTTGCAGATGGGGGAAAATCAATCTTTGATAGTGAAGTAACTTGCCCAAAGTCACACAGCTGCTTAGTAGCAGAGTTGGAACAAAAGACAAGTGTCCAAGTTACTCACCCAGGATTCTCTCTCTATAGCTTTATTTCCACAGTTGTAGTTTTGTACATTTGCTACGAGGGGTTAGAAAAAAGCCCAAGACACAGCCCCTACCCTCTTGGCTATAAATCAAGTTGAACACACAAGACATACATGGGGGAATGAGAGGGATCTTACAATAACTCATGTAGCCCTAACTAAAAATTTCAAAGAAGGGAGAGATCAGTGTGGACTGGAATAATTAGACTAGCTCCCTCTGTGGAAGGGAGCCTTCCTATCAGGAGACAGTGAAGAGAAAAGCTTACAAAGGCAGATTGGAGGCAGAACGGACCTGGAACACCAAGGGCGTGCAGAAGTAGTGGGCTTCACATGCTGGTAAGAAGGGGTCTGCTCATTGCCCTTAGTGATGGGGACCAGCAGAGCTGGCAACAGGCATGCAGAGAGACCTTTTAGCCCTTGCCCAAGGTGAGCTCCAGTTTAGTGAGCCCCGTGGACTGGGTGTGGATGACTTTTCAGAGGAGGAGGAAATGATCAGGGAGGGAGTTTGGGACCCAGGCATGAGATAAGAAGAATTTGAAGAAGGGTGGGGAAAGAGGGAGGAGATCTGCTTTAGATGTCTTGCCTTTTATTTGGAAACAATCATAGAATGGTTCACACCAGTTGGTCATTAGACAAAGTGTAGTGCTGGCCAGGCAGAGAGACAGCTCTCTCTGTGGTGCTCTTTGTGCTAAAGCATGAGCAACCATTCAATTCTCTTCTCAAGGGATTTCTGGAGACAGTATACTTTGAACAAATTAGATGTTATATAAAGAAATAGCTCAGTGGCTCAGCCTGTAATCCCGCGCCTTTGGGAGGCCGAGGTAAGCGGATTGCCTGAGCCCGAGGGTTCGAGACCCACCTGGGCAGTGAGACCTCATCTCTACAATAAATCAAAAAATTACATGCCTGTAATTCCGGCTACTCGGAAGGCTGAGGCAGAGGATCACCGGAGCCCAGCAGGTTGAGGCTGCGGTGGCCGGGAGCGGCCACTGCACTCCAGCCTGGGCGACAGAGTGAGACTCCAACTCAAAAAAAATAAGAAATATATATTAGAAGCTAGCAAGTGGATGAGTGGTGTGTGTGTGTGTGTGTGTGTATGCATGTGTGTATTATCTGATTGATGAATGAGTTCTGGTCCCTCACTAACTAGTTCAGTGACACTGAATAATCTCCTAAACCTCCCTATGCCTTAGTTTCTTTACAGTGAGATAAAATTGTGACACTGACCTGGTAGGATTTTCAGAAGATGATAAAAACTCTTTGCACAGTGCCCAGAACATAGTATGCACCCCAATAATGTTAATTCTCTTTTCTATCAATGGTCACCAAGTAAGGAGTAGATTTTTGTGAAGGAATTGGGCATGAGGGGAAACCAAAGAGTAGGGCACTACCTCAGCCTGAAGGGACAGCTCAGTTAGAAACTGGAGGTCATGGCCAGCTGCTGTGGCTCGTATACATAATCCCAGCACTTTGGGAGGCCAAGATGGGAAGATCACTTGAGGCCAAGGGTTCAAGACCAGCCTGGGCAACATAGCAAGACCCTGTCTCTACAATAAGAAAGAAAGAAAGAGAGAGAGGGAGAGGGAGAGAGGAGAGAGAGTGAAGGAGGGAGGGAAGGAGGGAAGGAGGGAAGAAGGAAGGAAGGAAGGAAGGAAGGAAGGAGGGAAGGAAGGAAGGAAGGAAAGAGAGAAAGAAAGAAGAGGGTGGGAGGAAGGGAGGAAGGTAGAGAGGGAGGGATGGGAGAAAGAAAGTCACCAGGCACCTACTGGAGGTCATAGGTGAAAAATGTGTGTGCTGTGTGCTTTAGGCAGAGGGAGTAAGTGGTGCTGTTAATCAGTGAATAAGGTCTAGAGATTTGGCCTGCCATGATCATGGCGCCCCTCAGTGCTGAGCACTGGGCTTTACAAGGGAGTCCTGAGGTAGTCAGTGGGAGGTGGTGATTCATTTAATGAGACTAGGAAAACAGGAAGTGTCATGATGGGAATGGGAGGAAACGAATAGCCCTGCTAGAGCCCTTGGCCCTGGGAGAGTCCCTGTCCTTCCAGCACAGTCTCTTTTGTTAGATGACTTGACAATGGAAGACACTACAATGCCATGACCCTGGGCTTATATAGTCAAAGAGGGTGATGAAAACTGATCACACAGCTCCACTGTGGACTGTCATTTCCCCAGCAAGACAGTGCTTCATTTGAATATTTGTTCTTAGACACTATTTGTTTTTATTCTGAGCAGCCATTAACCTCCTACTATTTCTCCATCTTTTATAATAAAAATAGCAGTGTTAGAAAGGATGACAACATCCCAGCATGGCCCCTCCCTGTGCAGTGTTCTGCATGACAATGAAGGGATGAAAATGACAGGCACTCCTATATGGAAGGATGAGGCCACAGGGGCAGTCAGGACCCAGGTGACTAAAGAAAAATTCTGGTGCAGCTTATTGGCAATTGCCACGATAAAGCCATCCTCCAAAGAAAGTAGCTGGAAAAAATAACAGAGAGATTAACTAACACATGGTCAGGAATACTCAAGCCCTAATCAGATCTTTCTCGTCCATGTACACAAATGGTTGCCACCCAGGGAGTTAGCAAGGACTGTGCACCCTAACTCAGGAGGCCAGATCTAGTCTCAGTGCTAGAAAACGCCAGAGTGGTCAAGGGAAGCAGGATCCGGGAAGAGTAGCCAACTGTAGTTTCTTTGCCTCCTCCTAACACCCAGGCCCTGACCTTCCATCCCAAACTTGGCCTTGTGAGTAGACTTTGATGTGCTCATGATTCCTGCACAGAGCTGGATGGTACCTGCCCAGAACTTTTGTGTCCCCAGTCCAGGGTCTTCTGGAGATTCAGGATAGCCTGGTGGACATCTAATCCCAAAATGGGATTAGATGGCCACATAGACACAGCCCTAGTCACCAAGAAAATACTGGCTTGAGCCGGAACCACCAAATCCAACCTTGGGGATGAGAGTTTCTCTGGGATTTTGACATCCATATGTCAGTCAATAAATCCCTTTTGCATATTTTTTGTGCAATAAATAAATAGATAAATGAGAGTCCAACGGCTTATTTTTGTCACTTCAGCTGATTTGCTAACTGTTCTCTCCTCTTCCTCTCCTTCTTTCTGGGGAGGAACATGAGGTCCAATTAGACCAGCAGCAATTGGGTAAATTGGGTAAACTGAGGAAGGAAGTCTCAGGAGGAGATTTTACAAATGTCACAAAGAAACCTATTGATAACAGCAAACATCATAGGCTGGTTTGCCAGCTGTCAAACATTTGCAGTAAACAAAAAGTAGTTAACCATGTGTTGCTAGTTAACATTGCTGTTAACTAATCTTATCTTAAAGAAACAAAGCACTACCTTCAATCAGTTGCTTCACAAACCCCTGGAAATTTCCTTTTGCAGACCTCCCAATGATAAATTTCCCTGGCCCACACTGGACCCCTCTTATAAAAACACCCCTCAAGCTACCACCTCTTCGCAGACAGCAGACACTCTCACTGCTCTTTGATCCATGTGACCTTCACAACGTGTCTCCCGTTTAATAAAGCTACCCTTCTTAATTCATGACTGTCTTGGTGAATTCTTCTTGCCAACCCGCGACTCTGGCCTACCACGCCCGCCACCACAAACGGCACTCTCCCCTCTCCTCACCTCCCCTCTCTCTCTGTAGATGGGCTCCAGCAACTTTCTCTTTTACCTCCTCCAAATAAATTTTCACCTCCCCAGGACTGTATCCTTCTCAACATGGATTAGCTAGACATGGGTTTGAGTTCTGACCCCAGAGTATACTAATTGAGGGACTGCAGGCAGGATCCTTCATCCACCTAAGCCTCAGTTTCCCCATGTGTACAGTGGGGTTGATGGTACCCCTTCTCACAAGTCCATGTGATGGTTAAGATTTTGGAAAGAGCATAATGAGGTATCTGCAAGACAGAACATGCAATAAACATTATTTTATCGTTAATAAAATTGCATTGTCAATCCCACTAGCCAGATATGTGTATTTTTCCTTGAGTGCAACCTCAGCTTACCTAAGTGCATGCTTTGGTCTCTACCCTTTCCTCATCTGCCTTTGCCTCCATCTATGATGAATATAATTCATCATTTTTGAGAGTCATCTCAAGTGCATTCAACTTCCTCCCATTCTCCTCACAGACAGACATGCTCCCTTTAACTCTACAACACCAGAGAGGTCTCCCCACTACTCTTGTGGCCCCTCCTTTATCGGACCACACCTTCCCCCTCATACCTGCTACAGGGCTAACAGATCTGGGGAAGTAGCAGTGTGAAATCAATACATGAGTATTGAGTTGCATTATTTCAAAGTTTCCGGATGCCCATTTGCAATTGGAAAGAAGTTTAACTTAATCTGATTCCAGCCAAAAGGATATAAATGTTGTTTAAGATCACAGGAAAGTTCAACCCTGGATGGTGATGAGATACAGGCTAGGGAATGGGCGAGGAGACCCTGAGTGGGCACTGAGGATGACTACAGTTTTAAAAAGAAAAGAAACAGTGGCTTTTCTTCTTCTAGGAGAAGGAAGATAGACGATGGAGAGGGGATGGGTCAGCATGGTCAACTTCTCCCTGCCTTCACCCCATGCTCACAATACTCATACATGGCTCCCTCATCAGCAAATGGTCCTCCCCGCCCCACATAGCCTCAGCCACATGTATGCAGGTTCTTCCTAGATTGGGGGGGGGGGATCCCTTAACCCCTTATTTCTTCCACCTATCATCTGAACACTGTAGATTGTCTCAGATTGTTCTGTCCCTAAATCATGAGCCCTGCGGGGCAGCCAGCGCACCTTCCCTTTCTTTAATAGCTTCAGAGCCAGCCACAGGGTGAGTCCTTAAGAAGTCCTTGTTGTAAGACTGACAGGTTGACAGTCTCACCTACAAATGGAGGCTGTCCCCAATGATGCGGAGAGATTTCCAGTCTGATGGCTCTGAGATGTCAACCCTAAGAACTGTTAACAAGTAAAGAGAAATGTTGTAAGGCCGATTTTATATTTCATGGACTAAAAAAGCTGGAAGTTGAACTCCACGTAATTGGGATATTTTAAAGAACGTTATTGTTATTGTTGCTTGCACCATTTAAAATATGTTCCATCCATTAAGCTGTTTTGCACATGTAGATTGCTCCCGAGGAAATCTGGGATTTCTTGCACAGAACCAAGAGCAGGGAAAACCCAGGAGTCAGGGCGGTTCCTGGAAGCCCTGCATTGTTAGTGAGTTTATTAACTGGCAGCCCGGAGGCAATCTATTTTATTAAGAGATTGAAAAATAGTTTAAAAAACCAGCACGTTGAAGATTTCAATCAGAAATAGATGGGCACTTTTTAAACTGCAATTGGTTTCTAAAGAATGGGCGAGATGAGAATTGATAGAGGTGAACAGCCATCAAAATGTGGGGTGGGGAAGAAAGAGTCAATTGTCACCTACTTGAAGTGAATGGCTCTTGTCATGTAATGGGTTTTAAACTTTAAAATTGTTTTGTACTGTGCCATACGTAACTGGAAAACTAGATTGAGAGTGTTTATCCTTTTTTTCCCCCAATGGAAGATTGCCAGTTTGGTATTTGAATAATAATCTCCATATAAAAATATGGTAATGTAATTATGCTAACTAGTATTTTCTATAATTCAAGACTCTGTTTATAATAATATATCATATTTTGCAGTCAGGTAGAAATCCATTCGTCCCCTCCACCTGGGCCCGGAGATAGGAAGAGCAACTTTAATATACAGTTCCCTGCAATCTGGTCCTCTCTGGAGTTAGTTTCCTGGAAGGTGATACAATAAATCTTACCAGAAATACCTTCATTTACCACATGCTGCCAAGCAGAGATGAAGCTGATTCTTCAAAATTTTGTAGATTCACGTGCTTTGACCAAACTCACAGATGGAGACAGGCTAGGGGGAGGATACTAGCCAAACTCAAAGGCAAAGAAAATGAGAAAGTGACTGAAATTACTTTGAAGAAAACGAATCAAGTGAGTCAATTACATCCATTATCATACAGTGTATTATTGAGAAATCTGTGCATGACAAATGAGTTATTTCATCAGCTAATATGATTATATTACACTCACGAAAAATCACAAGTTGTAATTTGTTAAGTTGTGGATAGCTCTACACTCATTTCAGCTCTTTCACATTGGCATTGTACTAAGACAATTTTGGCAACACAGATCTGTTGTTTTTTTGGGGGGAGGGGGTTGTTGTCTGTTTGTTTGTTTTGAGCCAGGGTCTCACTCTGTTGCCCAGGCTGGAGTGCAGTGGCACGATCACAGCTCTTCGTAGCCAACTCCTGGGCTCAGGCGATCCTCCTGCCTTCTGTCCGAGTAGCTGGGACTATAAGTGTGCACCACCACACACGTCTAATTCCCTTTTTTTGAGTCGTAGTCTCTCTCTGTCACCCAGACTGGAGGGCACTGGCATGCTCCTGGCCACCTTAGCCTCGACCTGCTGGGTTCAAGCGATACTTCGACCTCAGTCTTCCATGTTCTTATTTTTCTTGTTTTTATACTAAGAATATCAGCAATGGTGGAGTCCCTCGAACCTTCCAGCTCAACAGTTAGCCTTTGACTAGTCCACAAAGCCCGAAAATACTGATTAATAGAGTAAGAGCATTCCACGGGTAGTGTCTCATGGCTTGTCCCAGGGCTCTCTCTCAACCCTGATCTGTATTATTGAGAAATCTGTGCATGACAAGTGAGTTATTTTTGTCAGTTAATGTGATTATATCACACACACCAAAAACCACAAATTGTAATTTTTTAAATTGTGAATAGCTCTGCAACTATCTGATCTGGTCAAAACCTAAATAACTAGGCTGAAGACACAAAAACCTACAGTGTAAGTAAAATGATAAATACATTGGGTGGTATATTGCAATCAAAACTGGTTTCCATGGCTGGCATGAGTGGGCCCAATTTAACCTATTAAAATGCATAAGGATAAATATGCATTCTTATATTTAGGTTTCTCAAAAACTCACAATCAAAGAAGCACATGATAGGAAAGACATGGCTAAACACCAGCATACGCCATACCAGAGAAGCTTTAACCAGTCATGGGGCTCTATTCAGAGTAGTACCATGACCAGAGAGAAGAAGGTCATCACCCTTCACTTGGAGTATTGTATTAAACTCAGGACACTACCTTTGAAAAAAGAAGTTGATAAATTGGAAGAGGGGCCACCCCCTCAGTTCCCCTCCCAATGTGGAAGTTTTTCTGAACTCTCAATAATCTTGCTTTTAAAAAAAATTGGAAGAGAATGCCCAGAATAGTGAATGAGGCATGTCTAAAAAAATTAGGTTATATTAAAAAGAGCTGTCTGTTTTCAAATTTGTTTGGGGCAATCAAGTCAATGTGAAAATGTGCTTATTCTGAGTAACTCCAGAAAGCAGACGCAGTTCCAGTGAGTGTGGTTCTAGAGACACCTTCTCTGACCTCTGATGGCTACCAAGCCTCTTGTACCTCTTACTGAGGGCAGCAGTGATGATACTTTCTCCTTAGATGGAAGAGCTGGGAAGGAAGGACCTTAGAGAAGAACCATGAAAACATGCCTGGACAGTCTACACAGGAACAAAGAAAATACCCTTTCAGTCTTCCTTCCCTTTCCCTCTATTGCTTTATTTCCCTCTCCTCTCTCCCCAGAGCTTCTCCTACAATTTTTTTCTTCTCATATAAAAGTCTTGAAAAGAGTAAACTGACCAGGAAAAGGGAGTTGATTCAATCCTCTTACAGCATCCTGGGTACCTTTCTATTTTCGTTCTGTCGCAGTGACAGGTGATTTGAGGCGATGATAAATCCATGCATAAAGCCTTGATTGCCTGAATAAATAGGTTGGATAGTTTTGGTAATTGGATAATTAAAGCAGAAGCTGAGAAATGATGGCTGGAGACTTCATTTAAAAATAAAAAAGCCCAAATCAAAAAGTGTAGTAGCCGAGCAGGTGAAACCAAAAAATGCCTATGCACAGCAAAAGGTGGCTGCAAGGGAGGGGGGCCATCATTTCACTGAACTGAGATGTGAATGGGAATGACACACGTGAACTTCTTTGTCCCCTAAAGCATGTTGGTCCCCTGCTCAGGAGTCTAGGTTGGGCCAAGAAGAGACCACAGAGGCTGGAGTCTTCTCAGGGATAAGAGCTTCCCGCTGCCCTGCCCCTATCTCCTTATCCCACCCACACAGGGATGCACGCCCAGTCCTTTGCACTGCCCTTTCTTTTCATCTTTTTTGTACACAACATACCTCAAAACTTGAACACAAAGCAGTTAAACATAATACTCAAATATTAAACTTTCCAAGCACATGAAAGTCATCTTCTGAAAGACAGATTTTTTTTTTGCAGCGATGTGTGACTTCATACAATTCTTTCCCTCCACAGTTCTAACACTGTCTCAGTAATTGTTATAAAGTCTGATGCAAAATGATGACATCAGGCCAGGTGTGGTGGCTCTCACCTGTAATCCTAGCACTTTAGGAGGCTGAGGCAAGAGGATTGCTTGAGCCCAGGAGTTTGACACCAACCTGGGCAACATAGCAAGACCTTGTCTCTTCAAAAAATAAAAAAATCAACCCCAAATGATGGCACATGTTTGTAACCCCAGCTACTCAGGAGGCCAAGATAGAAGAACCATCTGAGCCTAGGAGGTCAAGGCTGCAGTGAGTTGTGATTGCACCATTACACTCCATCCTCGGTAACAGAGACCCAGATTCAAACAAACAAAAATGATGATATCAATGTTGGTAATTTAGGAAATTATCCCAACACCTATCTTCAGAATTCATCATTAGAATCTATTTTATCTTCTTTCTATTCCCCTCCTGTTCTTAATGCCTTTTACTCTGAGTCCTTGAAGGGTGTAGTTTGACTCAAAATCTGTAAAAAACCACCAGAGAGGTCATTCACTAAGACACAGCCACTATCTCCAGACCCCAAAGAAGCAGAAGGCAGGGCCACAATGCTGGCACATCCTTGTTTTCAGATGGTGGAAACCCACCTTGTGAAGGTGGTGTCATTCACCCAGGACCCACTGTTCAACAAGGAAGCTCACCTATTTTCTCACCTGCTGAGTCAGGTGAAATGCTCCAGGAGCCAGGCATGTCCTCCTGCCCTCAGCACTGGGTCACTCCGAGGGCCCACCCATCAGGCCTGCATCAGGGAGGCAGCACACAGCTCCAAATTCTGACCATCCCATCCCATGCAGCCCCTGGCTGTCTCCCCCAGACGGTCTTAAGGGCTGACCATGTAAGAACATGGTCACAGACCCCAATCACACCAGTCCAGTCACAGGAGGAGACTTGCCATTGTGTTGAGTGTCTAGGATGACCAACACTGTGCTAAGCCCATCATGGGTATCCTAGCTCTCAAAATCACTCATTGTTTCCCATTCTGTTGATGAGGAAATGGAGACTTACAGAGCATAATTAACTTCTTGGCAGATAATAGCTCCCAGAAGGAAGATTTATATTCTCGTGTGATACCCAGCTGTCTTCTAAGTACCTGGAACACTTTGGTTGTACATACCCCTTTCTCCTTGACTTCCTATTGCCCTCCTATGTGAAGTCATACATCCACCAAAACATTTATTGAACACTTCCTGTATACGAGGGCCTGTGCTAAGACTGAAACTACAAAAGGGAACATCAGCATGGAGGTCTAAAGGACACAGACAAAAATCAAGACTCTCAATAAGTCTAAAATGTAGTAAGTCCTCAGCTATGGTAGGTGCTCATTGCATATATGAGAAATTTAATTGATTAAATAAAATCATTTGAATTAAACCGCCAAATCATTCCTCAGAGAATATGCAACAGATCAGCATCTCTCTGCATGAGTGGTTGAGGTATGTCAAGGGGGAGAGTGGGATAGGAGTAGGGGTAGGGGTAGAGGAGACCCTTCTGTTCCGATTGCAACCACAAGCCTGCTTGTTTTCCTCTACAACTAGCACAATTTACCTCCTGTTATCTGTAACTACACATACAAAGTAGTTGGAGAATGCTCTTGGGCAAGTGTAAAGAAAGTGTGTGTGTGTGTGTGTGTGTGTGTGTGTGTGTGTGTGTGTGCACGCGCGCGCGCGCGCACGCACGTATGTGTGCATATGCACAGAAAAATATCAAAAATATAGACAGAGAGGAAGAGAAGAGAGAGATTTGCATAAGACTCTGTTTAAGATAATTTATAATTGCCAAAGCAACTGTTTAAAGCAAACCCTTTTTGCTAGAGGCTGAACAATACCACCTCCACTCAAACCATGAATAAATCATGCCCTTCAGACTGGAAACCAGGAATAAACATATCCTAATTAACTAGCAAAAAAGTTGAAATTAAAGGTTCATGTCTTACAATGATAGGAAAATGGACAGGAAGATCAGCCTCTGATGCAAAGATCACCCAGTGCCAACAGGTAACTTGCCTAAGGATCCTTCAAGGATCTATGAGGGAAACACATGCAGTTTGTTATTTCCCATCATGCATTGGGCACTTGCTGTATGGTATCCCCTTTAACTTTCCCAATGACCCTATGTAACTGCGATGTTACCTAAGTCCGCAGCCTCCCAAGAGTAAAGGGAGCCTGTGCTGTACTGAAACCCAGGCAAAGGCGTCCACTTTGCTTGTCAGATTCCAGCATGTCATTAACTTACATTAGTATAAGGGATTTGGTGCCCCACCAAGCATCCAGTAAAGAAGTTCTACTGATCTCATGCTGTCTTTATCTTCTGGAATATTTTTCTCTTGTTTTTTTTAATTTGAAAAAAAAGTTGCTGAACAGTTACTTATTGCGCGTCTACAGTATGCTTGACCCTGTGGTAGGTGCAGAAAATCCAGAGTGAACCCAAACAACCTGGTTCTTGCCCTTATGGAGCTCAGTCAAATGAGGAAGAAAGGTCAATGAAATAATTGCATGTAATTAGCTAAATAATTGTAGACGGTCTCGTGCTAGGCTAAGGAAAAACACAAAAGTTTTGCTCACGCTTGGTGCAGAGTCTGAAAGGGACTAACTCCACGTCCGCATTAGCAAGTGTTGGTGTTGAGGGAGGCAGAAGAATCCCAGCACGAAGAACCCCAAATGAGAAGAGACCACTCTGGGAAGGAAGAGGCACCAGCTGGTCTTTACACCTGGAGAGTCTCCCCTAGGCTCTGCCCTGCACCTAGCAGTCCCTGGAGACCTACCCTCTGTCCTCACTTGTGAGACCACACCCTCTCAGGGGGGTACTTGAGCATGGGAGAGCCAGTACCAGTGCCCAGCAACTGGTTGAACTGAATGCTTCCCTTTTTCATGAGCTACTTTGGTGTTATTTAAGCCCAGCCATAACATTGTGGCTCACAGGAAACTGAAGAGTGACTATTGTGAGTTAATCAAATTGTGCACACGTGAAAATGCATGGCTGAGTCTTACAAAGGAGCTTGCACCGAGGTCTCCTCCGGGCAGTTCAGCCCCAGCTCCTTGCTATGTAAACACTTTCTAAAGACTTTTTTCTAGTTCTTTCTTTCTTTATGATGGCCTTGACCCAATCCAGAAGTGTTACTCTATGACTTTTGCCAACACATACAGTGACCCCCATGTGGTTGTCCTTTGACACTCTATTCATGGTCACCTCTACCCAAGCCGGGTTCATGAAGGAGTACTCTCTCCAAGACCATAGAGCCGATAAGTTGAGTGGCTGGGTTTCCTTCTGCTCCAGCTTGACAAACATCAGAAGGTTTCTCTTCGCACCAGACCACATGTTCAAATCAGCAGTTAGGTGGGAGGTGAACCCAGTAGGCCTAGTGGGTGGAGAACAAACCTACCAGAGGACAAGGTCTGAAGACCACAGCCTAGGAAGTGCATTCTCAACATGGTGGGCAGAAGTCCAAGAACAAGCCACGTCTAAATTGAGTCTTGGCACTTTCACTCACTAGGGGCATAGCATTTGGCAAGTTTGTTTCTGGAAGCTTCCACTGTGTCATCTGTAAATGAGATGAGTAATAGAATCTACATCGAAGAGAAAGCACCTGGCATGATCCGAAACACAAAGGCATCATGCAACAAAGGGAGACAGTTGCTGTTATTGTCACTGAAAGTCTGCCAGGGGTTGAGACGGGGGTACACATTGATCCTTAAGTGTCAGACTGGCATTGTCCTAGGACTCGGACACTGACACCTACTCTATCTGGGAGAGCAAAGAGAGACAGTGAAAGGGCTTCCTGTCGGAGGACCATCCAGTCTGTCTTGATGGCGCTGCATCATGTTTCCATCTGGAAGCAACCTACTTCCTTGTTTCTGGTCTCCTGTTTATCCCTGATCTCTGAGGCTGAAAAGGCTTGACTTGAAACCCTCTTGCTTCTTCTGCCTGCTCCCTACTGTCCCTTCTCATAGACAGCCAGGCCCTTTTCTCTTCTACTTTGGCTCCATTTGACTGCATCCTAGTCAGGCCAACGTTCCAGCCCAAATGGTCAGAAAAATAACAAAGTCTCTTTCTGCAAATATAGTTTTACATAACTTCTCTTGGGAAATGCCAAAGGAAGGTTTTTTCATGCAGAAATTCCAAGGATAAGTCTGCAAGTGCCCTCCTGCAGAGGGGCATTCAATTCAGATAATCTGGAGATGAAAGCAAATCCAGACTGGCAGCCATCCCTCTGCCCTCAGACTCCCCCTTTCTCCAACCAATCCAAATCCTGAAGCAGGAATGCCATGGCTGTCCAGGCTGGACTACCATCGATCTTGACTTTAGGACAGACGTGGGAGAACGCACCTTGGGTCCGCTAACCACTGGTGATTAGTGCCGGAAGGATGGTAAGACAAGGAGGCCCTGGAGGAATCTGACTTGTTTGGCTTCAACAAGAGAGACAAGTTCAACTGTCCTGTGTGTGCATGTGTGTGTGTGTGCATGCACGCGCATGAAGTCGGCATGGATGGAGGCCCTCTGGCCACAGAGCCCCAAATGAGAGAACGTTTTCATTTTAGACTTAACTTTCCTTTCTACTTCTGATGAAGTTAGGAATTTGCTCTCTCAGAAGTTGTATGAAAGCGGGCACTGTATTTTGGGGTTTCTGACACCTTCTCAGGGCTAAATGAATAAGGTAAAATAAAATGAGAGGGTTGAAGTGGCAATCTTCATTTTTCTAATGTGAACCCTTGGCATTTCATCTGAGGTTTCACTAATAGTTGGAAGAGGAGAAACATGGATACACAAAGAATGGGCCCCAGGATGCAGAGTTAGTGATGGAGGGTGTGGCCAGGGAAACTTGGCTGCCTCGGCCCAAGCTGAGAAGGATGCATATCACATCCAACTTGTCACGGAAGAAGAGTGGACCTTTCCTATCCCTCACCAGCACAGGTTGCCAGGTAAAAGCAACCCAGTGTGCAGATCTGAGTATGAATACGAGCTTTGCCCCTTACCAGCTATGTGACCCTGGGCAATTTATCTGACTCCTCCAAGCGTCAGTTTCCTTGTTGATAAAATGAGGCTAATAGTACTCAAAAGCTTTGGATTAGTGTGCCGGTGGCACCTTAGCCAAGTGCTGCAGATGGCGTGGCTGAAGCAACAGAAAGTTATCAGCTCACAGTTCTGGGGACCAAGATGTTGGCAGGGTTGGCTCCTTCTGAAGCTGTGAGGAAGACCTGCTCCATGCTTCTCTTATAGCTGCTAGAAGAAGTGGCTTGCTAGTGATCTTTGCCATTCCTTGGCATGTAGAAGCCTCATCCAGATTGCTGCCTTCCACTTCACATGGAATTCTTTCTGTGCGTGTCTCTGTGTCCCAACTTTATCTTTTTATAAAAACACCAGTCCCATTGGGTTAGTATGCTTCAGTATGGCCTTATCTTAACTAATTACATCAGCAATGACTCTTTTCAGATAAGATCATATTATGATATGCTGGGGCTTAGTACTTCAACATATGAGTTTTAAAAGGATGCAATCAACTCACAAAAATCTTGTTATAAAAATGTGAAAGTGATACATGTATATAAAGCTCTTACCACAGTCCTCACAACAAAGGTGTTCAGTGAAGAAAGTCTTTACTATTGTTATTTTTTGCTAAAACTTCATTTGCTAAAGATGCATCTTTAACCAGACCAGATGGTTAGAAAAACCTTTCCCTCCCTTCCACCTTAGCCTCCCAAGTAGCTGGGATTACAGGCGCAGGCCACCATGACCGGCTAATTTTTTTATCTATTGTGGAAACAAGGTCTCGCTAAGTTGCCCAGGATGGTCTTGAAACCCTGGGCACAGGCAATTCTCTCGCCTCCACCTTCCAAAGTGCTGGGATTACAGGCATGAGCGGCTGCACCTGGCCTAACAAATATTTTTGAAGACATTCTTTGGGGTCAGCCATTGGACAAGGTACTGACTATCTAAATTTACAGAGGGAATTTGAACCATGGGTTTTTAACTGAACTGACAAAGGGATCCAATGACTTTTGTGTTGGTGGAGGCTTTATCAGAGACTTCTTTTTTTTTTTTTTTTTTTTTTTTTTTTATAATCAGTATTTTTTATTATCGTTTTGTAGGGTACAGTTAAGGGTTAGGTGTACAATTACGTTTCATTCAGGCACCCTATTGATAAGAGGTGTTTTCCCAGTCCCAGATAGATATTAGCTACTGTTAATCCCATCCCCCCCCCCATAATTTCCCAGTACCATCAGTCATTTTCTTATAGTATTACATTGGATGTTCAAGGTCCATTATATGAGTGAAAACATGTGATGGAAATATCAGAGACTTCTTCACTTTCTTAGTCTCCTGTGGGCTCCGGAAGTGAGGTGGTGTTCAAGGTCCATTATATGAGTGAAAACATGTGATATTATCAGAGACTTCTTCACTTTCTTAGTCTCCTGTGGGCTCCGGAAGTGAGGTGGAGTTTTAAAAAGAGTTGGAGATGGACATAAAGCTACTTATAAGGCTCCTACTTGCACCCACTTTTGGAGAAATGGTGGCAGGCTTTCTGATGGCAGCCATCAGGCAAAATAAAATCTGGAGAAATCTAGCTCACCAATTTCATCCTGCTTAATTGAAGAGCCTAATTCCTCATCTTCTCTCACTTAATTGTGCCTCTCCATGCTTTAAAGACAGGTGTGAGTGAACTAGGTCCTGGTTGGCACCTTGCCCTCTTTTTTAAAGTCAAAGTCCCACTCTGTCATACAGGCTGGAGTGCAGTGGCATGATCACAGATAACACAGCCTCAACCTGCTGGGCTCAGGCAATCCTTCCTCAATCTTCCAAGTAGCTGAGACTACAGACGCGTGTCACCATACCCAACTAAGTTTTTAATTTACTGTAGAGACAAGGTCTTGCCATGTTGCCCAGGCTACTCTCGAACGCCTGAACTCAAGCAATCCTCTCACCTCCGCCTCCCAAAGTGCTAGGATTGCAGATGTGAGCCACTGCATCTGGTCCCTCTCTCTCTCTCTTTTAAAATATAGGCAGGTGATCCTTTCTTTTTTCAACTCCCTTCCAAAAGCCTGCTCCAGCCCCAGCCTGAAAGGAACCTGAGCTGGGGACAGCATTATCCTTCACGACACTCAGAATTCAGCAGAATTTCTTTGTGTCTAGCATTGGAAATGGGTCTAAGCCAGGACTAGAATATCAAAGAACGCCAGGACCAGCTGGATCCCTGAAGAGAAAGCAGTCCATCCACTCATTTCACAGATGAGGCAACCAGCCGGGTGGTTGCAGTGCAGGGGGTAGGGCCTCAGCTTTAGATGCCCAGGTCAGAGCTCTCAGCTGGCCTTACCTGCAGGATTGCTGGTAGCGCCTCAGAAATCCCTGGAAGGGGCTCTGATCCCTTCAGCATGTGCACAGGGGCCTGACATCGTGATGGTTTCACAGAGGACCTGGACCATCCCTATTATGGATGGAGGCAAATGTGCCAAGTTGGTGATGGTCACTCTCCTGAGCTTTTCCTGAGCCTCTTTCCTTTTTCAGGTGACCCCTTCTCCAGTACGTTTCCAGGAATTTCTTTCTGCCAACTCAACCCACTTTTTCTCTCCAGGCCTTGGAAAGTCTTCTTTCTCTTTGCCTTCCTTTCTTCTTTTTCTTTTTTTTTAAGGCACTGTCAATCAATTGCATTTTTTTAAAACCATGGCCTCCTTCCCTTTCTAAGCTTCCTTGCACACATCCTTTCATTGTATTTCAGAAAAGTAAGGGACATGCCTTAGACCTTTATTCAGAATGAGACGGGTAACTACTGTAAGATCACAAAAAACAACACTCCAAGGCCGAGTGCAGTGGCTCACGCCTGTAATCCCAACACTTTGGGAGGCAGAGGCAAGAGAATTGCCTGAGCCCAGGGGTTTGAGACCATCCTGGGCAACTTAGCAAGACCTTGTTTCCACAATAAATAAAAAATTAGCCAGGCATGGTGGCATGCACCTGTAGTCCCAGCTACTCAGGAGAGTCCAATGTGGAAGGATCACCTGAGCCCAGCAGGTAAGGACTGCGGTGGCCATGAGCATTCCACTGCACTCCAGTCCAGGTTACAGTGAGACTCCAACTCAAAAAAAATATTATATATAATTCATGTAACAAATATATGAATTTTATATATTTATTACATGAATTAATCAATGAATGACTAGAATGATGACGAGTACATATATAAATGGATGCAATCTTTTGGGAAAGGGGGAAAATGTGTAGGTAACATTTTAACCCATTGTGTCAGATGGACATAGTTTTGGATAGGATATGAGGGACATTTGTGATGGAGGATCCAACTGTTTATTCCTTCGTGACAAAAACAAAAATCCCTGCATTTGAATCCTTGGTCTCTCCCTCACTTGTTATGTGAACTTAGGGAGGTTGCTCAAACTGTCTGTGCTTCAGTTTGCTCATCTTTGACAAAAAGATTACAATAATACCACCCAAACCCAGAGGAATGGTTGAAAGATTGAATGAGACAATACATATGAGTGCTCATTGAAGTTTTTGGTCCAACAAGCAACAGATTAGGTAAGATGAGACTAGACTTGGCCCTATGTGTGTATCATAGAGGGAGCAGGCAGTTGCCTTTGTGGTCTGATTTCAAGAGGTGGGTAGACCCTTCTCTTCCAAGTATTATCCAATCAAACTCCAGTGGGCCTAAAATCACTGCTCTTGGAATTCTAGAAAATGCCCAAAGATGTCCCAATGGTGATGTGAAAAAAGGGAACACATTCAGGCACTTACCACTAATTGTTTCCCAAGTTTCAACCTATCTTCAGAAGACAGAACAGTACACATAGTCATTAAAACCTTGGATTTGGAGTCACTGGGTTCAAAGTTAGGCTGCACAATTTACTAGCTGTATGACCTTCGGCAAGTTACTTCACTTCTCTGATTCTTAGTGTTCTCTATTGTAGAGGGTTGATGATTTTTACCTCTTGGCATTACCGTGGGGATAACACGGGATAATGTAAGAGAACTCCTTAAACACATGGCTCATGATCAGTTAAAGAGAGTCATTATTATTATGATTTTTGCCCATTGAAGATGTTCATAAGAACATTGTTATGGATGGAATGCTTGTGTCCTCCTAAAATTCTTATGTTGAAGACCTAACCCCCAATGGTGGTTTTTGAAGGTGGAGCTTTAAGGGGATGATTAGGTTAATATGAAGTCATTAGGGTGGAGTTCCCATGATGGGATTAGTGTTCTTATAAAAAGAAGAATAGACTGCTGCTCTGTCTCTTCACAATGTGGGAACACAGAGAGAAGGCAGCTGTCTAGAAACCAGGAAGAGAGTCCTCACCAAGAACCTGACCATGCTGGAAACTTTGTCTCAGACTTCCAGTGTCCAGAACTGTGAGAAATTACCATCTGTGTTGAAACCATTCAGTCTATGGTATTCTAGGACAGCAGCCCAAGCTAATCCATACAAACATGAAAGGCAGATCTGCACTGTTTAGAGCAGCAGCAGCATTATTAAAATAAATTTAAGCTCCCAAAGTGATCACTTTCAAGGACATGGTCCTCTTCATGTAGCTCTGTCCCCATCTCACATAAACCAGAGCAATATTGACAGGTCCACACTCTCAGTGAGTGTTGGTGTAGACAGAAGTGAGGGAAAGTCACTTGAAAGAGGTGATCCCGAAGCAGGGTACAGAGACATGCATAAGATGGGATGGGACATGGAGGAAAGAACATCATTCTTGCTTCCCTGGGACTGTCACCATGTTCATGAGCCCCTGGCTTCCTCCTCCCCACCCTGCTTCTCATCCTCTATTCCTACATTGGGCCAAAAAAAGCTAAAGAAGAGAAATCTCTTCTCCTCCCAGAAGCTTTGTGGTCTGGGATGCTAGAAAGCTGTGCCATGTGTCTGGCTCTTCAGCTGCAGCTCCTGGGAGGGGAAGGGGTAATCACCTCCACTGGGAGATGCCCAGGCTCAAGGAGAAAGTGCCAAGCTAGAGAATGCAAGGGCGCTTAAAGTCTAGTCTTTGGCTGGTTTTAGAGATCATCTTTCTCTCTTCACTGGAACTTTGCCTGGCCTCTCTCACCCAAGAGAATCAAGGACACCACAGGATTTATCCAGATGTTCTGCTCACATCTTTCTAAAGGGAAGATGGCAGGGGCCGGTGGGAGACAGAGAGGAGCAGAGAATGAGACATATACAAAACAGCCCAATGGAGGACTTTATCTGGGTTGCTGTGGAGAGAAGGGTTAAATGGAGATTTTTCTGCCCATATCTTATTGAGATCATTTTATGACTCTAATCTCCAGGGAAATGAGCGGTTTGTGCATTTACCGTTTCCTATCAGTCGACCATCTGTAGGCAGCACCTTCCACAAAGAACTTATACATTAACTGGTCACTTTGTCATTGTAATATATTTGAAAAATCAAAAACCAGCTGCTAGAAAGCTATAAACTGGAGAGTTTATTGCAGGTTGTTTATCATTGCTTCAGTATTTGGAGATTCATAATGCACGGACTTTGAGATCTATCTGCATTGCCAAGGAGGCCAAAGTTTATTTCCCTAATAATATGCAAATGGAGCCTTTATACCAGATAATGAATAATCACTTTAGATTAAAGGCTGAATTTTTTTTTAGTGGTACTGGCAGTGCAGCCTTTTGCATGCAGTTAATAATTAATTTAAAGAATTACCACTTCAGTGAGCCCTGCTTACATTATTTATTAAGTGTAATTAAAGTATTTATTAGGCAAGTAATAAATGAGGGACAACCCCCAGCACCTTAACAGTGTTGTAAAATAATCACAGACTGTGTTTATCTGCAAAGTGAGACTGTGCATGGCTCGAGTGTGTTAATAGATTATTCGTGATCATTGGTGCGTTGTCCGTGCATCCCAGCAATGGGTGTGAAGCAAGTTTGCCCACCTGCTTCCATTGCTTGGTGCATTCTAGAAGAAAAGGGTGCCTTGGCTATTTCTCATTGTTGATTTGTGTTTGTTGATTTAGAAGCAAAATAAAAGGGATTTCTTGATTTAAGCATACACCCTTTCCCCAAATCTACCATGTTGCTTGCAGCTCAAAACAATGACTCCAACATGGCCACCTTAGAATTTTGAAAAACTGCTGAAAGCGTTTTCTACAATCAAGAGGCTTCCATAAATCATTTTTCAAATTAGGACCATCTGGAAAGTGAAAGATGGTTTTATTAATAATAACCTGTAACTGGGAGGGTTCTAGGTAAACCAGGACTGCCCCTCCAAAAATGAGCACGGTCTGGATCCATGCAGCTGGGTTGCTTGGAACAATGGAAAGACAAGGAATGATGTGAGAATCTGCTTCTGCTTCTGATCATCCTCACCACATGAGGTCCTGGAAGGGCCTAGATCTTTGCCTTCCCTCCATTTCAGACAACACTGGGCTGTTCCCTAGGAATCCTGCTCTGGGCCCTCCCACCAGAAGGGACTGCTCCCTCATCAGTTCTTACCTCTTCTTCTTGATGCCAGTCTCACTAGCTTGCAGCTCCATTCATGTATTTATTTTTAACTCCATGGCAAGAAGATGCTGCAGATTCTCTGAGGAAAAGACAGACTGTATTTGCAGATTTTTCGTTCTTCAACCATCTTTACCATGGCACCTCACTAAAAGTAGGTACCTAGTAAATATTTACTAAATAGACTTATAGCTGGGAAGCACACCTCCTTATCTTTCTGATCAGAGAGAGGATGAGATTTCCGTCCTGGATCACTGATCAGCCACTGTGACTGAACAGATGGACCCGTGGAGCGGACATACACTGAGGAAGGTGTGAATATCAGGCGGCCATCCCCAGGGCAGCTCAGGTCAGTCATGGGAATCGTTCGAAAGTGGGATTTCACTGTCTGTCAATAAGCACAACCTCCAGGCCTGTTCCAGGCAGACCAGGGCTTTCCTGACTCTACTGTCTCAAGCCTGAGCACCTTTCTCTGAGCCTTTGTCTAGAAAGTTCTCCATCTTGCGCTCTTCTGAAAACAAGGGGAAAGACTACCAAAGTGCATGCAGATTGTGACTTTCCTACAGTTAGTTGGAGGATTGGGGGCATCTCTGCACACCCCACCTCTTTGCCTATAAGAAGCCCACCTCCCTAACATTCCACCTCCTCTCTGAAGCCTCCCAACACCTCTTGACTGCTTCAAAAACTCACATGGCTCATACCTCTCCTGTTGACCCTTTGCATCCTTGGGTTGCTCAAACATTTCAATTCTTGCTCTCCAAAAATGCTGGACAAATTCTTCTATAATTTCCTAAATAGAATCTAATAGAGTTATCCTATTAGATGTGTTCCCATTAGAATAAAACTATTAGCAAGCTATCCAATAATCAAATATTACCACATGCCATAGTGAAGACTGAGAAAAAAGACAAGTTCAAAGGAAGGGAAAATGAGTATCATGTCAATGAGGCAATTCCATGCAAATATTTAGAGTTAAATTAGAATTTAAAGACTGGGTAGGATTTGGACTGTGGAAAAGAGGCAAAGATGGACTAGGATAAAACATATCTATCCCCAACATTGAGTAAAAAAGTTAGACTGAGAAATGAACAAACAAATAATCAAATCAAGGCCAATAAGCTCCCTTTCCACCATCCACGTTTGCATTATCTTCTTAGACTAGATGGCTTATACCCACAAAAGGAAAAATGGTGCTGGACACACAGGCAGGACTCAGCAAGTGAGGTGAGGGAAGTCAGACCCTCCCAGGTTTCCCTGAGGCGATCTTTCTCCAGCCCGCCTGCTGCATCATCTACTTCCCAGAATCCCGCCTGCAGGGTCCTGTCACTCATCAAACGATACCAGCGCTTTTAAAAGGAAAGTGGTTGAAGTGGGGTCAAAGTCAAAGGGGCAGAGTGACATTTGGAAAAACAACCTTCCAAATCCAAACTTCATGTCTTCCCAGCAGCCAGCACTACCCGACTCTAAATTGATTTGTCTTTGAGCCTTTTTAGAGAGCTGTTTCCAGGCGACCAGTGGGCTGGTCATAGATCATGTGCGCTCCGGCCTCGTGCCGAGGCAGCCTCCTCCTGACCTCTTAATCAAGCCGAGCCAGGGCACAGAGAGATGCGCCATCACTTACGGAAACACCCAGCTGGCGTCCGTCCCACGAACCATCTGCTTGTCTCACTATGGTCAGACTGACTGTCTGCTAATGCCTGCTTCTCCTGTGAGCTGTATATATTTCTCCTCAGTCTTTCTTAAAAAGTGGGAAACAAATAGCATTAGTGGATGTGCTCTGCACGGCTGCAGCTGTGAATCACAGCTAGTCTGGAAATCGGTCTAAGACAGAGCCAGACAGCACATTCTCTGCTTGGTTGGGGCAAGGTCCAAACTGCTGATCTGGCCTCGTTTGATCTTTGATATTTTATTTATCTATAAATTTGACATGGGCCTGTGAGCAAGCGTCTTACTGGTGTGCTTTTTCCCACTCATTTTGTGCTTCCAAAGGGAAGGGGCCTTTGCTTTACTCATAACTTGGGGTCGACATTTCTCTTGGCCTTGTCAGGAGGTAATCCGTCTGGAGACAACACAACTGGAGAATTATATACAGCTGGCAGCAGCAGGGAAGGGAGAGGGGTCAGAGGGGCTTGACATCACTTCCCTTCGCTCTCTGCTGCTTACCTAAGTCAGTATAGATCACAAATACAGAGTGGTGAACAGAACTGGGTGAAATTGGGGGGGTCCCCTGCCCATCATTGTTGTTCAGCTGGAATTGAGTGAGGTCCACCCTAGGGGCCAGATTGTGCCCTCTGAAGAGAGGATGCACAATCCCTATATCTGCAAGGCAACTCTCTGGCAGTCCGTTAATAGTGGTGAACACGTCAAAAGTAACTACAACCTCTATGCCTGACTTAGTTTGAGTTCCCCCAGAAACAGCCCCTGAGATAAGGATTCGAGAGACTTGGAGATGGTAGAATGAGGAGACAGGACAGTGGGCCCTGCATCATTTAGCCAAAGGAAGTGAGAGCACCTGTAAGTCAAAGTATGGGGCTCAGACTCACTTTAAGGAGCAAGGGAGCTGCACGTTTACATCCAACTCCCGAGAGTCACTGGTGGTAGGGCAGCTCCCAGGAGTAATAATTCTCTGAAACTCTGGCCTGCCATGTACACAGATAGAAAGCTTTAGCCAGGCACGGTGGCTCATGCCTGTAATTCCAGCACTTTGGAAGGCAGAGGTAAGAGGATTGCATGAGCCCAGGAATTCAAGACCAGCCTGGGCAATTTGGCGAGACCTCGTCTCTATAATAAATCAAAAATTTAGCCAGGTGTGGTGGCACACACCTGTAGTTCCAGCTACTTGGAAGGCTGAGGTGGAAGGATCGCCTGAGCCCAGCAGGTTGAGGCTGTGATGGCCGTGAGTATGCCACTGCACCCCAGTGGGCGCCATAGAGAGACTCTGTCTGAAAAACAGAAACAAAAATAGAAACAGATAGAAGGCTTTCCTCAATGGAGGCTGAAGAAGGAGAGTCTTCTGGCCCAGAGATGAAGATAGTGGCCCCCAAGTTAGCTGTTGTCTCTGAAAAGTCCAAGGAAGGTGGGCAGGACCCTGATAGGACCTCCTGCAAAGTCTATCCCTAAGCCAGGGAACCTGGGGGAGCAAGGAGTTGAACGTGCCCTTCCAATGTCCTTCATGCAACCCATCTGGAAAAATAAAACCATCAGAAAGCAATCCAGCAGTCAACTAGCAAGTGCCACAGTGAAGACCGAAGAAACCAGAAGTTCAAGGGAAGGAAAAATAAGTATCCAGTCAATGAGAAATTCCAAGAAAGATATTTAAAATGTAATTAGAATTTGACGAATGGGTAACGTTTGGATTAGGAATGGAGAGGAAGAAGGAATAGGATGGAGTTGATTATCAAAACTGGGTTTAAAAGTCAGACTGATAAATAAATAAATCATCAAACTGAGGCCAATAAGCTTTCTTTCCTTCATTCATGTTCCCGTTATCATCTTAGAGACGGTTTATCTCTGCCCACAATCACTCTAATAAACCATTTTTCTGTAAATATTTTGGCATCTCCAATAATCAGAGAAATTTGGACAAAAGGACTTCTAAATTCCTTTCTTATCTGAGAATTTTAAGAATCATGGGGCATTAACAAACTATTCAGAGGACCAAGTACATTCCATTCTAAAGATCATTGTGCAGGTTATGAGAATGATTGTCACCTGGTTTATTCTATAAGTCAAACCTCAACTAACCAGAAGTTTTCAGGATTTGGAACAGCTTGGGGGATGTCTGCTCACATGACCCTTTAACAGAGGACTGGATATGTGTAAGAGACACCCTCAAGGTCTGATTTGACCCTGGATGAGAGGCAGGACAGGGCAAGTTAGCCAGGGTCTTGGACTCAGAGAAATGTGAGTTTGAATCCTAGGTCTGCCGTGTACCTACTTTATGACTTAAGCAACTTGCCCCCTGTCAGCCTCAGCTTGTTCATCTCTAAAATGGCAGTGATACTATCCACTGTCAGAGGGATGGTGTCTGTAAAATATGAAGCCCAGGGCTTGAGACACCAACTAACCAAAATACAACAATGATGAAAAACAAATGTGTCTTTTTTTAAAAAAGTACATCACCGCCAATCATCTGAGGGCACATGCCTCCTGGTCTCAGCGGATCTTATCACTTGATTCTACATACTATCTACTAAATCCATCACTGTGTGTGAGTGAGGAAGGAATTAGTTTCAGGGTTTTTGTGCTTGGCTTTTTTATTTGTTTGCTTTTGTTTTTGAGTTGGAATCTTACTGTCGCCCAGGCTAGAGATCTGTAGTACAATCGTGGCTCACCACAGCCTTGACCTCCTGGGCTCAGGCAATCCTTCTGCTCAGCCTTCTGAGTAGCTGAGTAGGTACATGGCATGAGGTCTGGCTAGATTTCCTTTTATTTTTTGTAGAGACAAAGTCCTGTGATGTTGCCCAGTCTGGAACTCCTAAGCTCAAGAGATCCTCCTGCCTTGACCTCCCAGATTGGGAGATGACAGGCATGAGACCCCGTGTCCGACCAGGAATGTAGTTATTCTGTCTGTGTACCTTGCATTTTAGTCAATATCTGCACTTTAGGTTCAGAACAAAGGATGCAAACGAAAAGGAATCCTCCTTTAAGCTAATGCCACAGAAATTAGCCTTTAAAAAAACTGACGCTGATTTCATGCCTTTCTTATTTTTCTTGTCGCTTGCACTTTTCTCTCCAATGTTGTGGACTGGAAAAACACTGTTCTTCTTTGTGAATGCTGTTCCCAGGACAGCCACTCTGTAATGTTGGCAGCAGGTCACCCGTCAAAGCCATGAGGGGATGAGACTCTGGCAAGACAAGGGCAAGGTCAGACCCATGAAAAATGGCTGCAGGACAAGGGGTTAGAGCTGTGAAGCTTAGTTAACGTAGAGAGTGGTGTTGAAGGGATTCTTCCAGCAGCACCAGAGATCCGCAGAGATGAGCGTTCAAGTGGAGGTCAGCCTCTCTCTCCTCTGCAGCGGTCAGAAGAGGCCCACTGTGGCAACTGCTGGATGGCAGCCTGGCCTAGAGTGGCCAAATGTGCTTAGCATTCAACCCTGATGCCTCAGAGAGCAAGAAGAGGTTGAACTGCCTTCAAGCAAAATGTACCACCAGGCCTGGTCCTGGCAAACCAGGACCTGGGTCTCTCCAGCCCCGAGGATGTCTGCTTCCTTTTCACCTAGAAGTTCACACAAACCTTCTCAGCCTCTTTCTGTCTGGGAAGCCCAGCCTTCAAATGCTAAGGCCCCACTAGTTGTCCCCAAAGTTCCTTGTCATGTTTCTCTTCCCCAAGGATAATGGCAGGATGCTTCTCTCTGTCTCTAGATGTGTCCATTGAATTCATTGCTTGATTCACATGGTAAAGCTGAGGTCTCACCAAGTTGCCCTCGAACCCCTGGGCTCAGGCAATCCACTCACCTCCACCGCCCAAAGTGACCTTGGGATCACAGGCATGAGCCACCACACCTGGCTATCCATTGCTTGTATGAGTGAGATGGAAACTTGGTCTTTCTTTTTATTTATTTGTAGAGACAAGATTTCGTCATGTTGCCCAGGCTGGTCTCAAACTCCTGGGCTCAAGTCATCCTCCTGCCTCAGCCTCCCAAAGTGCTGGGATTACAAGTGTGAGCCACCACACCTGGTCATAAACTTAGTATTTCTGCCTGGCTGCATTGCATTGTAGTCAACACCTGCATTTTTAGGTTCAGGACAAAGGACGCAACAGAAAGCGAGCTGCACTTAGGTTAATGCTATAGAAATTAGGCTTTACAAAAACTGACATTAATTTTATGCATTTATTATTTTTCTTGTCATTTGCATATACTCTTGAGCACACCCTCAAATAGTGTTAGGCCAGTGAGACGCGTACCTTGGGTACAAAACAGATGGCAGTGATAAAAAGCTCAGGAGTCGAGACAAATCAACTTTCCATGAAATATTTTTTTTAAAAATCAAAATTAGCACCCAAATTCATAATGAACAAAATGGCAACATTTTAAATAAAGACAAGAGGAGGATCAGTGTGGTGTGGGGCCAGATCAGAGCCCCAGAGCTAAAGAAAAATCCAGCACTCCTGATCTGGTCTTTAGGTAAAATCTTGATGTTTCCTTCCTTATGGGTTTGGGCATTAATTTTCATTTTTAAAAACATCGCATGAGCATTTTAAAAATATCGTATTTATCTTGCTTCCAGCGTGTTTGGGGATCCCAGTAAATTCGGGGCCTGAGGCTGTGCCATTGTGCATGCTAACAATAGCTGCCACTCACTGCAGGGACCCACAAAAGCCCCAGCCCCGTCAGTGCTCTCTTAGTGAAACCCGCTCTCCCCCATGTCCAAAACTCCCAAAGCAAGTTCCACTTTCCTGTAGGATCAAAGAAGCTTAAAGTGGAAACAGCCAAAGGAGCATTCCAATCCTCAGCTTGCTTTCTCCATGAGAATCCTATTGCATATGGGACTGGCTGGGTGACTGAGCCAGGCTCACCAAGCTGTTGAGACCCACATCCCCTCATTTGTTAATTTAATACACGGCTACCGAGCACCTGCCCTGTCCTCTGTTCTAGACATGGGGAACAGAGTAGTGAATAGAAGAACTGACAGCCCTGGTCTGATGGAACAACTTACAATCTGGTATGAGAAGGCGCTTCAAGTGGGGACCAAAGGGAGGCCCAAACTTTACTGTACGATGACCACTCGTGTACCTAATCCTAAATTGCATCCCACATCCTTAAAATAAAACAAAAATTTTAAAAAAGAGAGAAGGCACTTCATAAGCAACTGGACACAGACATGCATCCATGGATCAGACAAGGAAAAGCTATGAAAAAATTAAAGCAAAGTCAGGGGAAAATCGTGGTGGTGTGAAATATAGTGTAAGGCGGTCACAAGGGAATTCTAGTGAGGTGGCTTTGAGCAAACTCCTAGATAAAAGAAAGGGAAGAGGAAACCGCATGGTTGGGGTGCGGGGAGATCATTCTAGGCCAGGGTTTCTCCATGTGGGTGCTATGCACACTCCGGGCTGGATAATCCTGTGCTGTGGGACTGACTTGTATGTTAAAGGATGTTTAGCCGCATCCTCTACCTCCTGCATGCTGGGAGCACCTCCTTCCCAGCTGTGACCATCGAAAGTATCCCCTAGTACAGCCAAATGGCCCCTTGAAGCAAAAGTCAACCCTAGGTTCAGAACCACAGAGCCAGGCTGAGGAGGAGGAAGGATAGAGGCTCCAAATAAGTCAGGCAACTCACAGCTCAGAGCAGCATCCCCTGCAGCCACCAATCCCTGCCTGCACGGGCACCTAGGGCTCCACAGAGTCAGTACCACCAGGCAGACTGCCATCCCCTGGTCCATTTCACACTGGCTATGGGATTCTTTCCAGCCACCACTGTGGACGCTCCCTGGAGGCAGGAGTTTGCCTCACACCTCCATGCTCCGCAGAGGCCTGGGTTCCTGGGGAAGGCGGCTACGTTTCTGCCCTCCCGACAGTTCAACCATGGCAGAGATACACTCTCCAAGGGCTTGACCAGGGACCAGCCCTAGAGAACAATGTGTTCCCAAGCCACAGCTTCGCTCATGTCCCCTGCAAGTCACCGTCTCCATGCACAGAAGGGTGTGCGGCTTTCTCAAAGGGACACCATGTGATGAAACTTCACCTTCCACTCAATTCACCTTGAGAGAGAAGGTTTTCTTTTTCCTTTTCTTTCCCCAAGAGACTTTTTTCTTTTTCTTTTTCTTTTTTTTTTTTTTTGGATGACCTTTTTGAAGCATCTTATTTTCTGGGCAAAAAGCCAAACGATACACACTCTTCCCAGCAGCAGGGCTGTTGCAGATTTTCAAAGCAGAGGTAAAGACAGCCTCCAGAATAAACGCGAGGTGGGCAGTGGGGCTGGGGACATGAGGAAGTGCCTTATTATTCCAGCCCAGACGTGCCTGGAGGGATGGAGCCTTCGTGGAAGATGTGCCTGCGGGACCCGCGACGTGCAGGGACCTGGAGACCTTGGGGCTGCTGGGAGCTTCCCTCAATTAGGCAGCACGCATGAATACAAATTCTAGAAAATCAATTCCACTTTGGGTGAAAGTTGAATATTAATAAGTCATAACAAAGCGCATCTTGCCTAGCACTTTGCAATCGATGGAGGGCTTTTAAAAAATGTTTAGTCTCATTGAGTCGCTGACTCAGCTATCAATTAAGATTGAGTCTCAAAGACTGAAAACTACCCACTGGGTACCATGCCCACCACCTGGGTGACAGGCTCCAAAGAAGCCCAAGCCTCACCATCACAAAATAATTCTATTTTTTAAAAAAATAATGAGTCTTATTTAAGACTGAATCAACAGAGTACAAATAGCAGTAGCCCCAATTTGTTGGACAATGGTTTCCCCAAGCCCCCCGACCATCCCGAACACATGACATCTGTGGGTTAAGCATGTCCTTGGTGGTAGATTCAGAAAGGAACATCATGCAGGGGGTCTCTAATGTCAACAGCATGTGTGTACAGAGGGGAATGTAAAAAGAGGAACCCAACCCAACCCTGTCTCCTCTGGCTGCTGGCAGCTCAGGTGGCAAAGGGGGTTTCATGGAAGTGGACAGGCTGGATTCAAATCACACCTGTGCCTCATCTCTCTGACACCCAGAGGCAGCTGAGAATTCTAGAATCCTAGGAGCACTGTTTGGAAGCAACAGGCTAGAGAGGGTCACTCTCTTTACCATCCCTCCCTCCCTGGAAACTTCTCCTGTTCTTCCTCCCTTGCAGTTTTAATGAGATACTTGTATGTCCATTTGCTTTGCTTCAGAAAATACTCATTCCAAGAAACATTTAGAATGTATGGGCCCGGACCTCAGATGTCTTGTCAGGTGACTTGACTCTTACAAGGACAGGACACTGTGCTTGCCCGTCAGGAGAGTTGTGTAGGGGAGAAGGGGTGGAAGAGACTTGTGGTCAACCACAAGCTTGGGGGCTGGACCACCTGGGTTCCAATTCTGACATTGCCTTGTACCATCTGCAGGACCTTGCACAGGTCACTGCACCTTGCCACCTCTATCTTCCCATCTGCAAAATGGAGATCATGAGAGGAGTCGCACCTCAGGGGAGGAAGGAGAAAGGGATGCCGGGATCAGATGCTGTCTGGAGGGGAGCTGAGTACCAATAATTAGTTGCAGAAGGAGGCGAGGAAGTTTTGGACACATGCACAGGATCTCTCCTAGGAGAACAGTGTTGATAGAGAGGCTGATGCCACCCTGGAGTTTGTTCTGCATGTGAGAGAACAGGAAGGAGCCTGGGGACATGGACACAGAGGAAGTGCCTGCCCTGCCCAGGATGCGTCTGCTGCCTGGCATCTGCTATCTACAGCCCCTCAAGTGCCACTAACAAAAACTGAGCGGCACAAAGGAGCTTTCTAGAAAGGGTCTGCAGCCACGGATATTAACATAAAGGCATCATTTCAGACCCGCTCATTAGTCTCCATTTGCTGTCAAGGGGTCAAGGACCAGCAATTTGTCTTCGCTGAAAATGTTCTTCTTGGAACATTAGGAAAGGGATATTGGCATCATGGCTTCTGGGGGTGACACTCAGGAAGAGAAGGCTTCCCTCCAGGCTATAAGGACTCCGCATCCCCAAGTCTCCCCCCATCCCACATTAAAGAGACTGCTTTTCTGACATTGTGCTTGAAATGCTCAACTTGTGCCGCATTAGATTCTGTGAATGCCTCTACTCACCTGTCAGTCATTCCCACCTCAGGGGATCGAGTTAGAGCTGGAAGAAAGCCTAGAATATATCCAGTCCAGCCTCCTCTTCCTGGTAGACCAGAAGAGAGACTTTTAACTTGCCCAAGAGCATGATTACTTGCCGTGTGATACTCTCTGTGTCGCAGTGTCCTCATGTGTGTGTGTGGACTTGTCACAGAAAGGGTGGGGATAGAGTCACATATCGACAGGAGTCGGGATAACCCTTCCTCATGACCTTCACTAGCCCCCACATATAGACACCGGGGCTGCCCACTCTACTCTGGGAAAGGTCCGCTCAAAGTTTGAGATTCAGGGACGCTTCCTGCCCATGCCTGAAATCCCTCCATGATAGGAGAATTTGTCTTTATGAAAATTCCAACTTATGGGAAAATAGAATTGGCAGGTCTGTGCTGTAAGAGAGGCTAAGAAAGCCCTAATGATGGTCACCCAACCCCACAACAGCCCACGCAGTTAATAAAGAAAACATCAATAGCAATTCACATCTCTTAAATTAGTAATAATGGGTACTAATGAGTTCTGCACTATTAATTCCATTTACCATCTCTCCCTTCCTGGAAAGTGTTCATGTTCTTCCTTCCCTGCAGTTTTAATGAGATACTTGTAAATCCATTTTGCTTTGTTGCAGAAAATACTCGTCTTAAGAAGCATTTAGAATGAGTGGGCCTGGACCTCAGATGTCTTTAAGGTTTTATTGGCTCCTGTCTCCTGGGTATCACTGTGTGACTTGGAAGCAGGAAAGAAAAGAGAAAAGACTTTGACTTGTCTTGATATAAATTATTTAGTCAAGCTGAATGGGCATTTCTCAATCCTTTTTCCCAATATCTATTATCCTAGACCCTGGCAACTGCCCCAATCTCTCCTGTCATATTTAAGCTCCTGTCCCCCATCAAGGCCATCCGAGGTCAAGATCATTTTCCTCAATTCATCATTATTGTCCCCCAAAATTCACACCTCCTTTCCCCCAACTTTACCCCTATTTTCTATTTCCTACTTTGTCTTTCCCAGGTCCTTCTGTTTCTTATTATACCCAGTACCAAAAATTGCAGGTCCCGGTGGCTCTTGGTCACTGAGCAGACAAGTAGAAATAAATCTGAGTCTTCTAGAAGCTTGTACGGCTTTGAGGAAATGTGTCCTGAGGAAGACATTCTAGAGGTCACTTTTCAGAGGTTCTCCTTTGTATCGAGAGCCATGGAACCCTGTGCGGATGACCCTAGGTGGACAGGAGCTGCTGAGGTTGGGTATCCTTAATCGATGTGTTAAGGAGAATTGCATGTCTCTTAGTTCCTCCCTGCGAGGATGGTATTGTGAGACCTTCCTTGGTGGCACAAGACTATACTCTTTTTCTAAGGGTTTCATCCAATTTATGGGACTAAGCCCCAGGACCTGTCCCTCAGCTCTCCAGGAAGCCTCACATAGATATTTGAGATCAAAGTGTCTAGAATAAAAGGTAAAGAGGCAGCTCTGAGGCAAAACCCACGTGCACAGTCAGAGTCAGCCTCGTGTGGCCTGTTGTGGATCATGTGATATAACACAAGGGCCAACCAGAAGACCTTGAAACTCCACTCAAACTTCTCTCTCCCACAAGTGCCTACAATTACACCACTTGAGGCTGTTCTGCCTCAGCGCCTGTTCCAGGTAATTGAAACGTATCCCTTTAAGTCCTGGGACAATTCTAAAGCTTTAATTATTGGTAGGAAAGCCCTCACCATGGCAGTGTGTGTTTCCTTGAGTGCCCGGGTGGTGGGGAAGTTCTGGCAGCAGGCATCTTGGGGTTTGAATCCCCATTCTACACTTGACATGCGGGTCTGCCTGCTGAAGTTTTGTGGGGCTTTTGTTTTTGAGAGTCAGCATATATTTGGGTCAAGGAGCATAACTCATTTTCAGAGGGTTTTTTTGTTTTGTTTTGTTTTGTTTTGTTTTTTGAGTTGTAGTCTCACTCTGTCGCCCCGGCTGGAGAGCAGTGGCACACTCACAGCCACCCCAGCATTGACCTGCTAGATTCCGATGATTCTTCCACCTCAGCCTTCCAAGTAGCCAGAACTCAGACACACACTACCATGTCCCGCTAATTTTTTATTTTTTATTGTAGAGTCAAGGTCTCACCAAGTTGCCCGGGCTGGTTTTGAATCCTCAGGCTCAGGCAATCCACTCACCTCAGCCTCGCAAAGTGCAGGGATTATAGGCTAAGCCACTGAGCCTGGCCCAGAGTTATTTAAAAGACAAAAATCCAAACAAGAATGAAACTCATCAGTGCTTTATAATGACTGTGAATTAATGCTAGACTGTCCTCCTCCCTGGGAAGGTCTGAGGTGACCTCTGACCTGGGATCATTGCAGGTGGGAATAAAAAGGGTAGGTGGAGTAGGATGAACACAGAGGGTGGAGTAGAAAGTGTAGGAAATGAACTCCACCATCTTCGTTGCCACCAGTGTTACCTGCAAGAGACCTGATGCACTCCAAGCACCAGAAAACATCAAGCTGTCATCAGAAGAGTGACAAACCCCCAGCAAAACCAATCAGTTTCTGTTTTCATAAATCCGTAGAAAACAACATTTCTTTTTCCCTCTTCAGCAGTTTTGAACAAAAGGCAAATATTTTCATACTACTCCATAAATCTAGAGGCTGTAGAACTACAGGGAATTTCCTCTCCAACCGTCCCCATAACAGCATCGAAAGGAAAATAAAGCCTCAGTACAAAAGGCATCGACGTTTAGAGCCAGCCAACTTGCTGGAACCAAGCCCTGGTTTCCATGGAGAGACCCTGGGCCGGAGACCTGCATCCTGAGTAGACAAGGGACTTGTAGGCCAGCTAGCAGGCCCATAAATCCTCCTACTTTAGGGCCCCCTCATGAGGCTGCCAGGCAGGAGGTATATATTGTCCACCAGACTCCCAAGGTCCTGAGATATACGGTTTGAAACGGAGCCGAGCAGGAGTGTGGTCAGGGAGGCTGTTCTGCCTCAGTGCCTGTTCCAGGTAATTGAAACGTATCCCTTTAAGTCCTGGGACAATTCTGAAGCTTTAATTATTGGTAGGAAAGCCCTCACCATGGCAGTGTGTGTTTCCTTGAGTGCCCGGGTGGTGGAGAAGTTCTGGCAGCGGGCGTCTTAGGGTTTGAATCCCTGTTCTACACTTGACATGCGGGTCTGCCTACTGAAATTTTGTGGGGCTTTTGTTTTTGTTTTGCCTTGTCCTAACATCTTGGGACTTTAATCTCTTCATATGAAAAATCGGAGAATACTCACTTTGCAGAGTTCTGTAAATTACAAGCAAGGCCTCCACAAGCCGTTTCATGCCCACTACTCACTCAACATGTGGCCTCTGCTCTCATTCTGAGTGAACGGTCACAGAAACCAAAGGCTGAACACCCTGTTCACTCATAAGCAGGCCTCAAACATTAGACACCTGAGCACAAGGGTGGGGACAACAGATGCTGGGCACTGCTCAAAGAAAGAAGGAATTGGGGAAGGAGGGAGGAGGGAGGGAGAGAGAGAGTGGGAGAGGGGGCTCGCTAGAAGCCCAGGCCTCACCTGCATGCAATTTACTTATGTAGCAAATCCTCACATGCACCCCACAACTCTAAAATAAAAAAGTAAATATATAAATATATGGTCTCTGCTATCATCATTGACATCATTATGACAATTTCTCCTCTTTCACCATAAAACACGGTGAACGTATGTGAACTTCATGTTTCCCTTGGAGTGAACATATTTGATCAAGGTCTGTTTTTATCATGTGTTCGTCTGCAGGCTGCCCTTGGGAGCCCAGAAGTGCACTGGCAGGGCCAGCACCCCCCTCACCTCCCAACCCTTCACCCACCTCCCAACCCTTCAAATAAGCATTTGTCTGCTCTCCTCCCCTGGTGGTTCTGCTGGCCCTCTTCCATGAGTTCACTGTAGAAAGAGCCTCTGCTCCCCTTTGCTACCACTAATCTGGGTCCCCTGTCAATTGGGGAAAGAGAGAGAGAGAGAAGAGAGACAAACATACAGAGAGAGGAGTGAGACAGAGCGAGAAAGAGTGAGAGAAAAAAGAGAGAAGAAGGAGAGACAGAGAGGCAGAGAGAGAGGAAAGAGACAAAGTAAGAGGAGAGAGGCTGACAGAGAGAGGAGAGAGGCAGAGAGAGAAAACAGAACGAGGAAAGAGACAGAGAGAAGAGGAGAGAGAGAGACAGAGAGACAAAGAGAGAGGGAGAGAGGAGAGACAGAATGAGAGAGAGATATAGAGAGAGAGGGAGACAGAGAGAGAGAGGATACGGCTGTGTCTCTGTTTATAGAACTGCACAGCAGCCTACCAACGTAAGCTCATGCCCCAGCCTGGAACAGGGTACACTGTCAAGTTCAGTGAAGTCTTCTGGAAGAATTTGTTAAAATATTTCAAATAAGATAGCTTCTAAGGCCACCTTTAAAAAACAGAAACAAAGAAATAAAACCTAGGATGGCGGCAGTGCAGGTCGGGGCAGGCGGGTGTGTGTCAGTCTATTTCTCTGCTCTCCCACCTCTCTGGAAGGCTGGGGAGTCTGGAGGGATGTCTGCAAATCTGCCCACTGTCAGTTCCACTGGCAGAGCAGTCCATCTTCCTGGGCGTGCGTGTAACCTTTGCAGGTTGTCACATCCTGGGCACGGCACCAAGTGATCCTTCACAGGGCTGGCGTGGGGGCACAGGCCCAGAGCTGCTGGGCAGTGCCAACCTCCACATAACTGCCTGCAGGGGGAGGAGGGGGTCCAGAAGCCTGTCTCTGACAGATAGACTGTCCCCTTCTCCACGGGGGTAGGGGGGAGCCACATGCAGGTGGAAAGGGTGTGCAGGAGGAAGGAAGGAGCCTTGGGAGAGATGGACAGACAAGGGAAGGGACAGCTAGAAAAAAGCTAGAGAAATAAGGAGAGGTGGCCTCACAGTGGGATTGCTAAAGATAGAAAGGGCGTGGACATGGCGGGAAGGGAGGGGGAGACCAAGAAAGACGCAGGACAGCAGGAGGGAGAGGACGTGGTCTCTGGAGATATTTGGAGGTCCAGGAGAGAAGCAGAGCCACCAGGGCCAATGGCGAGTGTGTGCAGGGGGAAGATGAAAGGCAGTGCCCCACAGCTCTGTCTCTTTGCTGGGCCACATGTGGGCAACTCTGGTAGCAAAGTGGGTCTGTGAAGACAGCCAGGCCTCCCCCCACCCCAACTGTGTCTGTCTCCCCAAGGCCTAGGCAGGGGGTGACAGGCGTGGCAGGCTGACCTTTGCTTCCCTCCCCCTCTGGCCTCCCATTCCAGATAGTCCCTGGTCAGCCTGGGCCTGGGCCACAGGCCTCCTCGCCTCACTCACTCCCTCCCTCCTTCCCTTCTTTCCTCCTTCTATCCAACCATCCTTCTCTTCCTCCCTCCCCCATCCTCCCATCCTTCCCTCCCTCCTTCCCCCATCCCTCCTTCTTTCCCTTTCTCCCTCCCTCCATCCATCCTTCCCTTCTTCCCTGCCTCCGTCTGTCCTTCCATCCTCACCCTCTTCCTCCAGCCATCTTCACTCTTTCCCTTCATCCTTCCCTCTCTTCATCCATCTGTCCTTCCCTCCCTCTCTTCCTCCAGCCATCCCTCTCTCCCTCCTTCCTTCCATCTATCTTTCCCTCTCTCCCCCACCCACCCATTCTCTCTCCATCCCTTCCTCCCTCTTTCCCTCTGTCTGTCCATCCATTCATCCTTCCCTACCTCCTTCCTCAATCCATCCTTCCTCTTTTCCTCCCTCCCTCCCTGACTCCCTCAATCCATCTGTCTTTCCCTTCCTTCCTCCTTCCTCCCATTCTTCCCTCCCTCCCTCCCTCAATCCATCCTTCTTTTCTTCCCTCCTTCCATACATCCATTCCTCCCTTCTTTCCTCCCTCCCTCCATCCTTCCTTCCCTTCCTCCCTCAATCCATCCATCTTTCCCTCCCCTCATCTGTCCATCCTTTCCTCACTTGATCCCTCTCGCCTCCATCCCTTCCTCTCTCCCTCAATCCATCCATCTTTCCCTCCCTCAGTCTATCCATTCATTCCTCCCTCTGTCCATCCATCTGTCCTGTCTCCTTCCTTTCATCCATACTTTCGTCCCTCCCTTCCTCCCTCCCTCCATCCTTCCTTCCCTTCCTCCCTTCCTCAATGCCCCACCTCAAGACAACCATGAAAGCCTGCCGGGGATAGTGGGTTTACAGGCTTGATCAGCAGGGCTCCCACCTGGCCCAGGAAACACTTCGCTTGAGTGAGGCATCTCGGGTGGGGGATGAGCTCTGACGAGGGTGCACTGGACTGCTGGGCTGGCTGTGGCATACATAGAGAGGACCCTCAAAGGGCAAAGATGTGCAGGAAGCCACAGACTGAGTGAGAAATGGAGAAAATTGTCAGGTTGTGAGTATGAGACATCTACTCAGCGGGAAATGGAAATTTCCTCCTGGATTTCCAGGTGCCCCAAGAACCATTGACAGCAACAACAGCTAACACTCACGAAGCACTTAACCTCATGCCAGTCATTGGGATGAGCTAGCATTCTATCAGCTGTACCCAATAAGGTCTGTAATATTATTAACCCCACCTGCAAATAGGCCATGCTGCTAATCCCGTGTGCTTTCCACAATCAGGTCAGTCTGATCATTTTGCACAGATTTCCTCAAATATTGTCACATTCCCTGATGTTTGTTTTGTGTGGGATGCTGTGCTGGGCACTCAAGGAACCTGGAGTCCGTGGCGGGGAGGGGGGCAGGGGGAGGGCTGCATCAGTAACGTATCAGTCCAGCTGGAGAGCATGAAGGCTGAAGGATACCCCATACGGGTTCAGCAGGATGTGAGAACTTGCTGAGGGGAAGAAACAGGGCATGAGTTCCATCCTAGCTGGGCCTTGAGGCACAAGTCCCAAATGTGGAACTGTGAAGGGCAGAGAGAAGATACGTCCCAAGTGGATAGAATTACCAAAGCCCAGGCAAGAAGGCTGCAGAGATAGGCCACAGTCGAGTGACCTTGACCACTACTCCACATAAGGAGGCTCTTAGGACAAGCAGGGGAGTTTTCAGAGAGGTTAAGCAGATTAAATGAGGGTGGATTAAAGAGAAGATCAAATTCATGGGCAGTGACTGGAGATGGCGGGGCAGAAAAAGAGAGGCAACCCAGTCTCTTGCAGGGCTCTGTGAATGAATAAATGGTTACAGTTATGGATTCGTTCATTTAACAGATATTCATATTCATCGTGTGTCCGCTGGGTGCCCGGCCCCGTCTAAACTGATGGGCACAACCCTGAACAGAGTGTGCAGAGAGTCCTGCTCCCACGAGAGTCTGATTCTTGCAGGGACACGTGCACTGTATGACTTAGCTACTGTGGATGGGACAGTGTCCATGTGGGTGTGATTCTCGGGTTCACAAGCAGACAAGAAATAACCCCCAAGGAGCCCATAGCGATGCTGTGTTAAGGATACCGGTCTTACATAGCCAGGTAGTGCAAGGGCATCTGGGTCTGGGAATGGGGTAAGTCCGCAGCAGAAAGGATTCAATTAGCCAGGATTCTCTGGGTTGCAATTCACAAATTAAAGTGGCTTCAGCAGTAAACGGTGGTTTATGAGCTCATGTAGCCAAGCTCCTGAAAACCCAGGCATAGGAGCCAGTCTCATGAATACCTGGAATTGGAGATTTTAACACCATCCCATTGATGTTTCTCAGCGGATGTTACAGCATTTCCTCCAACTGGCTATTGAGAACTGGGCATCCGCCCCTCCAGTCTCATTTCCTGGCAGTTCAGCGGCCAGAGAGAAGAGCTCACAGGGAAGGACTCTGATTGGCCTAGCTTGGCTCACCTCTCGGGCCAATCAAGAGCCAAGGCAGAGAGGTTCTCTGCTGCGCCCAGGCTGGGGCACCTGGTCCTCTTTATGACCAGTAGAAACAGCAAAGGACGTGAAAATTGTGGCATGGGGTTGAGAGAGTTGAAAACTCATTTCACCGAGTGGTGACCCCAGCATCCTTCCAAAATACACAGTATAAGGTCGCTCTTACTCCCTTAGTCTAGGGAATACATGTTACTTTCTTCCATCCCACCCGCCCATCCCCACATACAAATTAAAAAGTGATGCTACTAAACAGCTTAGAAAGAAACACACTGTGAATGAGCCCTCCTGGAAGAGGGAACAATGGATTTTTTTTTTTTTTTTTTTTTTTTTGAGTCGAAGACTCACTTTGTTGCCCAGGTTGGAGGGCAGTGGCACACGGCAGCCTCGACCTCCTGGGCTCAGGCCATCCTAATCCCTCAGCCTCCAGCATAGCAAGACTAGAGGAGCCCGCCACCACACCCGATTAATTTTTATTTTATTTTATTGTAGAGCTGAGGTCTTGCCATGTTTCCATGCTGGTCTCGAGCTCCTGGGTTCTGGCAATCCTTCCCAACTCAGTCTTTCAAGTAACTGAGACTACAGATGCACACCACCACATCCTGCTAATTTTTTATTTGTTTTTTATAGAGACAAGGTCTCACTATGTTGCCCAGACTGGTCTCGAACTCCGGGCTCAAGCAATCCTCCTGCCTTGGCCTCCCTAAGTGCTGGGATTACACGCATGAGCCCCCGCGCTCGGCCAAGGAAAGTGGATCCTTTTAAAGATGCCATATGCAGGGTGTGGGGAGCATAGGGTACCAGCAAGCCCCCAGAGCATCCCTCTTCCACCAGCCTCTAGCCCCACCTCCTCAGCAGGATAAGGAGACTTGGTCAAGAGCAGAGCTTCCAGCTGGAGCTCTTCATTAGCTGAGAAGGCCAGCCCTGCAGGAAATCCCAAGCTAAGGAACAAGAACAATTTGAAACGATGTGGGAGACATTAAGTCAGAATGGTTCTCCAGGAGGCAGCAGGGCTAAGTGAAAACTCAGAAAGAAGCAAACAGGACCGGGAGTGGGGCCATCACTCAGGGAAGAAAGAGAATGCTTGCTTACCATCAGGGAAAAGCAGTGTCTGCAAGAGGAGGGAGAAACCAAAGCAAAATAAAGAAAAATGTTAGCAAAAATCAGTGCTTTAAACACACATTCAGTCTTCCTGAGGGAAGTTCCAGAAACTTAGGGAAAAGGCACAGCTTGCTCTGGTGTAGGGAGCACTGGACTAGATGTGGAAGCTGGGTGATCTGCCAGCCACATGCCATGTAGACTTGGACTCTTGACTTTGTTTCCCCTCTTGTGAAATGAGCTGACAATCCGGGCACTGTATATAGCACAGTATCAGGCAAGGGTCCACCGAGATGATGGAAGGGAAGCAGCTTTTAAAATTTTAAGCAACTCTATTGAAATTAATCAGCCTAGGTGAATAATTGGAAAATGACAGTTAGAAGTTGAGCCACTCTAACCCCAAAAGGCAGTGCAGGAATCTGTCTGAAGTTTGGGAGTCCTGCTAAACGACACAGACAAAAGCAATGTATTCTACATATTTTTAAAAACATATATGATTGCTGAGCACCACCATATTCTCGGTTCCTTTCAAGACATCAAGGCTAATGGGAAAGAGGCACAAGATGGAATCCCTGAGGCTCCTGTCTATCTGATGAGATAAAATATGTACAAATCAAGTGCAACTCACAGCATAAATTTAAAAAGCCCAGCTAGGGTGTTGATAAAAAATGTCCAAAGAGCTCAGAGTAGAGATTTGTGGACTGATGGACCAAGGGGAGTTACCCATGAATTGTTCTTGGAGCAGGATTTGGGAAGGTTGGCAAGAAAAAGGGAGAGAATGTGAGGATGGTAATTCTGGTGCAGGTCAGAAAGGAGTAGAGATGATAATAGATGCATGGCATGGTTGGAGTGGTTGTCAGTGTGGATGGAACAGTGTGCAAGATGACAGCATGGACAATCATTTTGGAAAGGGCATCGTGTTCAGGTTGCAGAAATCCTTGACATCAGATGAAGAAATTGATCATAAAGGGAAAGGAACCCAGTGGAGACCTTGGAGCAAAAGAGCTGGCTTGACCAAGTAATGTTTTAGAAGATGGATGCAGGGATGGAATACTGAATCAACAAGGGAGGCTGGCACAAAATCCTCAGAGGAGAGGTGCTCAGGGATGCAGAGGTTATGGGAAATGCAGAGGAAATGAGAAATAAGAGGGAAGAATGGCAGGACTTTGTACCTAATTACCTGTAGTGAGTGAAGGATGAGGAGGGAGCAAATATATCTCTACCGTGTCTATCCTGAAGATCTGGGTTAGTTACAATGTGGTGTGGGTGTGTACTAATTGTGTCCTGTGCCTGATGGTGGCTGGAGGCAAAGAAGTCTTCTCAGAAGAAGTGGCATGTTTGTGAACTCTTCATTTATGTCCACCTGCTGTCCCGGGAAGTAAAATGCATCCAGAGAAGGAAATAGGATGGACCAAGTCAGAGACAAGGTCCTTGGATATGGAAAAGAGAGCCCCCGCATGGGGGAGAGGGAGAAATAGGCAGAGCCAAACATGGAGTAACTTGGACTTATGCAGCAGGTATGGGAATTCATGGAAGGCTCGGTAGTGGGGAAAAGATAATGTCAGATGTCTTTGTAGCCCTTTGTACAGATACAGGGAGTTGATGAGCAAAGGAAATCCCCCAAATGAAGTGTAACATGAATCCAAAAACATTCTCTGATTTTTTTTAATTAATCAATATTTTTTATTATGGTTTTGTGGGGTACAGTTAAGGGTTAGGTGTACAATTGCGTTTCATTCAGGCACCCTGGGTGTTTCCCCATCCCCAGACAGATATTTGCTACTGTTAATCCCATCCCCCTCCCTCCCCCATAGTTTCCCAGTACCGTCAGTCATTTTCTTATAGTATTACATTGGATGTTCAAGGTCCATTAAATGAGTGAGAACATGTGATACTCAGATCTTTGTTTCTGTGAGAGGTCACTCAGTATTATAGACTCTAGTTCCATCCAGGTTGCTGCAAAATTCATGATTTTGTTCTTTTTTATGGCTGCGTAGTATTCCATCATGTATATGTACCACATTCTTTTTATCCAGTCCTCTTTTGATGGGCAGCATGGTTGCTTCCAGGTTCTTGCTATTGTGAACAACACTGCGATAAACATACGTGTGCAGGTATCTTTTTTATAGAGTGATTTGTGTTCTTCAGGGTATATTCCCAGTAGGGGGATTGCGGGATCATATGGAAGGTCGATTTTTAGAGCTTTTAGGAATCACCACACTGCTTTCCACAGAGGTTGCACTAGTTTACACTCCCACCAACAGTGTAGAAGTGTTCCCTTTTCACCACACCCTCTCCAGCAGCTGTTATTTTTTGAGTTGCTGATAATTGCCATTCTGATTGGAGTTAGGTGGTATCTCAGTGTGGTTTTGATTTGCACCTCCCTGATGATTAGTGAGGTTGAGCATTTCTTCATGTGTTTGTTGGCTGCTCGGATGTCTTCTTTTGTGAAGTGTCTGTTCATATCTTTTGCCCATTTTATAATGGGGTTGTTTATTTTCTGCTTTTCAGTACGTTTCAGTTCCTTGTAGATACAGGATGTTAAGCCTTTGTCAGACCTGGTGTTGGCAAATACTTTTTCCCAGTCTGTAGACTGTCTCCCTGCTCTCTTGATGGTTTCTTTGGCTTTGCAGAAGCTTGTCAGTTTAATAAGGTCCCACTTGTCTATCTTCTCTCTTACGACCTGTGGGTTTCGGGTTTTGTACAGGAATTGGATGACAGTTCCGATTTCCATGAGGGTATTTCCTTCCTTTTCTAAGGTTCTTATGGTTTGAGGTTTTACATTTAGGTCTCTGATCCATTTGGAGTTAACCTTTGTGCCTGGGGATAGATAGGGGTCCTGTTTCAATCTTCTGCACGTGGTCAGCCAGTTTACCCAGCACCATTTACTGAATAGGTTCTCCTCTCCCTAGTGGTAGGTGGAGGGGGAGCTTTGTTGAAGATGAGTTGGTTGAGAAATTGAGGTTTTGCTTCTGGAATCTCAATTCTGTTCCATTGATTTATATGCCTGTTCCTGTACCAATACCAAGCTGTTCTGATGATTGTAACTTTACAGTAAAGTTTGAAGTCTGGTATTGTGATACCACCTGCTTTGGTTTTTTTTGCTGAGGATTGTTCTGGCTATTCTTGGGCGTTTATGTTTCCATATGAATTCCTGTGTTGTTTTTTCTAGGTCTGAGAAGAATGTTGTTGGTAATTTAATGGGTATTGCATTGAATTTGTAGATTGCCTTAGGTAAGATGGACGTCTTCACAATGTTGATTCTTCCGATCCATGAGCATGGAATATTTATCCACTTGTTCATGTCAGCTTTGATTTCTTTGAGAAGTGTTTTGTAATTTTCATTGTAAAGGTCTTTCACGTCTCTGGTTAGAAAGATGCCAAGGTATTTCATTTTTTTGTGACTATTGTGAATGGAATTGTGTTTTTTATTTGGGTTTCTGTTTGTTTATTATTGATGTAGAGAAATGCAATTGCCTTTTGTACATTTATTTTGTATCCTGAAACTTTGCCAAAGGCCTTTATCAATGTAAGGAGGCTTTTGACAGATTCTCTTGGGTTTTCAAGGTACACAATCATATCATCTGCATAGAGAGATAACTTGACTTCCTCTTTTCCTATTTGAATACCTCTGATTGCCTCCTCTTCTCTGATTGCTCTAGCCAGGACTTCCAATACTATGTTGAACAGGAGGGGAGAGAGTGGGCATCCTTGTCTAGTTCCAGTTTTTAGGAGAATTGGTTCCAATTTTTGTCCATTTAGGAGTATGCTGGCTGTGGGTTTCTCATAGATGGCTTTTACTATTTTGAGGTATGTTCCCCGTATACCTAGATGTTCAAGGGTTTTTATCAAGAAGGGGTGCTGGATTTTATCAAAAGCTTTTTCTGCATCTAATAATATGATCATGTGGTTTTTGTTTTGACATCTGTTGATGTATTTAATTACATTTATGGTTTTACGAATGTTGAACCAGCCTTGCATCCCAGGAATGAAGTCTACTTGGTCATGGTGGATGATTTTTGAGATGTATTGCTGAATCCGGTTTGCTAGGATCTTGTTGAGAATTTTAGCATCTATGTTCATCAAAGATATTGGCCTGTAGTTCTCTTTCTTTGTTGGATCTTTACCTGGCTTGGGTATCAATGTGATGTTGGCTTCGTAAAATGATTTGGGGAGAGTTCCATCTTTTTCAATCGCCTGGAATACCTTCAGTAGGATTGGTATCAGCTCCTCCTTGAATGTCTTGTAGAATTCTACTGGAAAGCCATCTGGACCAGGGCTTTTTTTTTGTAGGAAGTTTTCTTATTACGTAGTCAATTTCCTTGATTGTTATTGGTCTATTTAGGGTCTCAATTTCTTCTTGTTCCAACCTAGGTAGGTTGTGTGATGTCAGAAAGTCCTCCATTTCCTTAAGGTTTTCAAGTTTGTTTCCATACAAGTGTACGTAATAGTCTCTAATGATCTTTTGTATTTCTTCAGGGTCAGATGTGACTTCATCTTTTGTGTTTCTGATTGTGCTTATTTGGTTTTTTTCTCGTTTTTTCTTGGTCAGTCTAGCTAGGGGACCATCGATCTTGTTTATCCTTTCGAAGAACCAGCTTTTTGTTTCATTGATTTTTTTTGTATTATCTTTTTGTCTTCTATGTCCTAGATTTGGGCTTTTAGTTTGGTGATCTGGATTCTTCTGCTGAAATTAGGGTTTTTGTGGTCTTGCTTTTCCAGCTTCTTTAAGTGGTTTGTTAGGTTGTGAATTTCTGTTCCTTCCATTTTCTTCATGTGTGTTTGTAGGGATATAAATTCCCCTCTTACTACAGCTTTCAGGGCATCCCAGAGATTTTGGTAAGATGTTTCTTCATTTTCATTTGTTTCCAGGTATCTTTTGATCCCTGTTTTGATTTTGTCATTGACCCAGGAGTTGTTTAGCATCATGCTGTTTAGTGTTCATGTCTTTGTGGGTTTTTGGGGGACTTTGTTGGTGTCGATGTTTATTTTTATTTCACTGTGGTCCGAGAAGGTGCTTGGTTGAATTTTGGTCCTTTTAAATTTGCTTATGCTTGATTTATGGCCGAGTATGTGGTCAATCTTAGAATATGTTCCATGTGGTGATGAGTAGAATGTGTATTCTGTGGTCTTTGGATGGAGTGTTCTGTAGGTATCAATTAAGTCCATTTGGTCCAAAGTCACATTGAGGTTCCAGATCTCCTTGCTGATTTTTTGTCCTGATGATCTGTCTAGGGTTGTGAGTGGGGTATTAAAGTCCCCAGTTATGATAGTGTTAGAGTTGATATCTTTCTTTAGTTTTCCAAGAAGTTGCTTTATGAAAGTTGGCGCACCTATGTTGGGTGCATATATGTTTAGGATAGATATTTCTTGTTGATGGATTGAGCCTTTTATCATTATGTAGTGGCCTTCTGTATCTTTTTTGATTTTTAATAGCGTGAAGGGTATTTTGTCTGAAATTAAGATCGCTACTCCTCATTTCTTTTGTATTCTGTTCGCCTGAAAGTTTGTTTCCCATCCTCTTACTTTGAGTCTGTGGGTGTCCTTTCTAGTGAGGTGAGTCTCTTGAAGGCAATAGATTGTTGCCTGATGATATTTTATCCATTTTGCCATTCCATGTCTTTTCAGTGGTGCATTTAGTCCGTTCACATTTAGGCTAATAATTGAAATGCAAGATTTGATCCCTGTCATAAGGTTCTTACAGAGTTGTTCCTGTTTGTTTGTTGTCTTTCTTTGGGTTTTGGAGTTGGTTCATGTGTGTTTTTAATCTTTTGCCTGTACTCTTTAAAGAATGCTGTTGTTCTTTTTTCTTTTTCTTCTGTGTTCAGTACTTTCTTAAGTGTTTCTTGTAGAGGTGGTCTGGTGGCTGCATAGGTTCTTAGGGTTGGATATCTGGGAAAGAGTTTAATTCTCCCTCGCTGATGAAGCTTAGTTTGGCTGGGTAGGTTATTCTTGGTTGAAATTGTTTCTCTTTTAGAACTTTGAAGATAGGGCGCCAGGCTCTCCTGGCCTGAAGGGTTTCTGTGGATAAATCTGCTGCTATTCTAATTGGTTTTCCCTGGTAGGTAGTCTGGCCGTTTTCTCTTGCTGCCTTTAGGATTTTTCCTTTTATAGCTACTTTGTTTAGGCGAATTATTATGTGTCTGGGAGTTGGCCTTCTCATTTGTTGTCTTGCAGGGGTTCTCTGAATCTCTTGTGTTTGAATTTTTTCATCCTTAATGAGATGAGGGAAGTTTTCTTGAATGATTTCATGAAATGTTTGTTCCAGTGTGACTTCTGTTTCTCTCTCTGCCTCAGGAAGCCCAATTACTCTTAGGTTTGGTCTCCTGAAGTGATCATTCATCTCTTGCAGGTTTTGTTCTGTCTTTTTGAGCTTCTTTTCTATGCTTTTGACAGTTTGGATTAGTTCTGTGTTTTGGTCTTCGAGCTCTGAGATTCTTTCTTCTGCTTGGCTGATTCTGCTTTCCATGCTTATTAGTCTGTTGTTCATTTCCATCACAGTATTCTTTACTGTTGTCTTTTCTGACATCAGCTCCTTCCTATTTTCCTTTTGTCTCTCCTCAATGTTTTTAATTCTCTCTATTAATGTCTTGATGTCTGGGTTTGTTGCATGTAACCAGTCATTTTGGGGGCTCTTCATTGTTTGTGTTCCAGAATCTGTTTTCTCAGTGTCTGATTTCCCAGGGGTCTGTGTAAGACCTATATTCTTCTTTTGGTTTTTCTTCATTTGTGCAGTTATTCCCCCTCCCTACTTTTTCCTTCCCTCCACGTCACCGTCTTCTTTAATTCTGTTATTCAGGGGTAAAGGGATTGGTTTTACTTCTGTTTGTTCAATCTCCTAATCTTTATGTATGTCCTCTTACTTTGTTCAATTCTGGAGTTGCACTGTAGGTTGGAGGTGGTCCTTTTTGCAGTTTTGAGATTTACTTAAGGGGAGAGCTGTGATTCAAAATCTGTCTGCAGGTCCTGGTATTTGCTGACAGGTGTGTGGATAACGTGGAACCCACTTCCCACTGCCCTGGAATCTGTCCGTGCAGTGGGGCTCTGATTTTTCTTAAACTGAAAGGATTGCATGGCTCTCTTACTCTTCATACATCTCTGCCTTTTATTTTTATATGTGCTGCCTCTTAGCTTAATAATGTTGCTGCTATGTTTTTTGGTGCATCAGTTTTCATAATGCTTAGAGCATCATTACTGGTTGCAACAAAGTTCCTATCTATTGTTTTGTACCCTGAACTCAACGACTGATGCACGTCTGATGTTAAAACTAGGATAACCAATCTTTGTTTTTATTTCATGGACTTGTTTGCCTTTGCTGCTTAAGCCTGTGTCTACTCTTTTATTTTCAACTTTCCAGTCACTTTGTTTTAATTATGTCATTTGCTCACAGCACAATTTTTTTCTTTCTTTTTTCTTTCTTTCTTTTCTTTTCTTTCTTTTTTTTTTTTTTTTTTTGCTTTGTAATTTAAACTGAGAATCTATTTATTTTGCCTGCTACATTTTTACTTTCATATTTTTTGATATCATACATGTGTTTGGACTCAGTCTTGACATCATATACTTCCCATGTCTATTGCTTCTTCTTTTTTTTTTTTTGTCTTTCAACTATGATCTGTGGTTTGTTTTAACTTGGTCTGTGTGTAGGTTTATAGAGATCATTCTGAAGGTTTTAATATTTTTCATTCTTTAATCATTTATCTTTCTAATACCATATATGATGTATTTAATCCTCTGTTTAGTAGTTATTGACTGTCAGCTCTGCAAGATGATGAAATTTATATATTTCCTCTTCTCCAGCCTCTCACATTCCTATCCCACCCAATTTTAACTGATGGTGATGATGATGTTGATGGTGATGATGATGATATTTCTGCTAATCTTAACTTTATACTTTTAGTTAACTTTATACTTTTAAATATACATTTATTTTTATTCCTTGATTCACTAGCCCTGAGTGGTAGCTTTTGACTCATGGCTACCTCTCACCTCCTCTCTCCCCATATCTTCTGAAGTTTGTTAATTTCAGTGTTTTTTAAATGCTATCATGGTTCACTAATATTTACATTGTAGCTGGGCTTGGTGGCTCAGCCTGTAATCCCGCACCTTTGGGAGGCTGAGGTGAGTGGATTGCCTGAGCCCACAGGTTCGAGACTCTCCTGGGTAACTTGGCTAGACCTCATCTCTACAATAAATCAAAAAATCAAGGCCGGGTATGGTAGCGCATGCCTGTAATTCCGGCTACCTGGAAGGCTGAGGCGGCAGGATCGCCGGAACCCAGCAGGTCAAGGCTGCGGTGGCTGGGAGCGGCCACCACACTCCAGTCTGGGTGACAGAGTGAGACTCTAACTCAAAAAAAGATTACATTGTTTTCTCTAACATTAATTGTCACAGGCTTTGGGGTTGTTTTTTTTTCATAATCCTAGACTAAATGCATTTAAAAACTCACCACTAACTCTTCTGTCACAGTTTCTTCACTCTCTACCAGTTGGCTAAAGTTCAGCCTCTAGTCTTCAAGACAATATCTAGATAACCACATTATTAGGATGTTTTGTGCAACATTTGTACTTGAATAACAGTTTGTGCACTAAAAACTTTTAATGTTTCTTATTTATCCTTATTGAGGTTTTGTAAGCATCATGTTCCTGTGGAAAACTCTGAAACCAACCTAATTCATCTTAGAAAAGAAATTTTGGGGTTTTTTTGGTTTTGATTTAGTTTATTTGCTTTGATAGCAACAGAGGCTTTCTTTACCTGTGGGTTTAATATTTCTGTGTCAATATGTCATTAGACAGTTTGTTTCATTTTGTTTGCTTTGTGTATAAATTTAAGCAATTTTATTTTTGGAAAATGTTTTGCAATTACACATCACATTGTCTATTCTATTTTTTAGAATTCTTCAAGTACTGCATTAATGTATATGTACCAATCTATGATACTTGTTTTGTCTTTCATATCTGTTAGGTTCTTTCTCTGCTCCTTTTTAACCATTCATTTTCACTGTGTTGTGCTCACTTCACCAATCCTTGTTAAACTTGTGTTGCATTTTAAGCAGTGCCTATTTACCTTTCTTTTTTTTTCTTTTTTTTTTTCTTTTTTTTTGCCTGTGATGAGCCGCTAATTTTCCTGACCACTTTCTGTTTCTCCTCTACTTATTTTCTGAGTTCTGCCAGAACACTTTTTGTTGTCTTTTTCAGTTGTCTTGACATTTCTTTCAAGAAGTTTTTGTCTTATATAAGTGATTTTCTTCATTAAGGTTTTTGTTTGTTTGTTTGTTTGTTTAACGTATCTGCTTATCTATGAAATTTTGCTTGGCACAGTTTCCTTGATGGCAACACAACTTGGTACAATGTCTTTCTGATCATTTCCTCCTCCTCCTCCTCCTCCTCCTCCTCCTCCTCCTCCTTCTTTTGCAATATCTTTGTAGAGATCTTCTGGTGGTTTCTTATCTATGCTGGCTCCTATTTGACTGAGATAAGCACTTCTTAAGCAGTGAGTTTACATAAGATTTATGAAGGGAAGGGCTGGCCTGTGATGCCACCCAGTAGTGTCTCTTGTTCACAGGGATGTGCCTGACACACACAAGGTTGTGTATGTACAGGTGTCCATGTTGATTCAGCCTTTACCTCTTTCCAGAGGGAAGAAGAGATGGGCAGTTGTATGACTGATTAGTGTGGAACAATCCAATCTGCCTCCCCAACAAACATGATCAGATGGCATGTCTAGGTGTTTTCTTACTTATACAACCTCCCCTATTCTAATTGGAGGAAACAGCAATCTGGATGCTCCCACAAACAGCCCGTTCACCTTAGATCAGCTATTCCCCAAAAGATGATGTTGGCTCTGCCCTCTTTGACAAGCTCTGTGCTCCACTAGCTTTGCTTGAGGTCTTTGGCAGCAGGCATCTTTCAGCATCTATCTGCCCTGGGTTGGAACTTTATTGCTTTTGGCAGTCTTTTCTCAACAAAGGTGAGGTTTGCATTTCTGTTTCTCATTATTCTTGTTGTTTTGGAATAAATTCAAAGAAATGAGCAGGACTATCTTAACAACATAATTTTAAAAGAAAAAAATCCCTTTTAAGAGGCTGTACCCCATTTTTGCTCTCCCTAAACTTCTAGCACCTAATACTATATCAGGAAAAGAGCAGATGCTCAACTGATATTTGTTAAATGAAAGGAATAAATACAAGAATGAACAAATGATTCCCAAATGTCATAGTTGAGGTATAACCGCATTGAAGGCTTCTCTTCAAAAGAACTTCACCAACAAATTCTCCTGGTCCCTCCTGTGTGATGAGGCTTTACAGGGTGCTCCTCGTGATTCAGTCACCTCCTCCACACTTTCCTCCCATTGTTTGTTATATCTTCTTAGCATCCTACTTTCACTCACTATCTGAGCCAAGTCGGAGCACCAAGTATACATGGAGCAGTGAATTCTACAGAAATGCTTCACAGAATTTGTTTTTCTTTTCTTAGTCTGGTATCTAGCCTGTTTTTATGGATGCATTTTGAAGTTGTTTCTCCTCAGCTTAATTCTGAAATTGTAAAAGCTCCGTATCAGCTTTACCATATATTATCAGAAAACTTAAGGCATCATGAGTCTGTTCCACCCTCTGTTGCAGTCGTGATGGGAATAACCATTCCCATTACCACAGCACCAGGCTCCTGAACCCTCAAAGGTCTGGACTCTGTACAATCAGGGAGGAAGGATCCTTTGGGAAATGGAACATCACAAGACTTGGACACTCATTTCAGTCTTTATAAATTCCATGAGAGTCTTCAACATGGATATGAAATGGTGGAAGACTTCCCCCAAGGAAGAATCTTCATGGCTTAATACATGAAGCTAACAGAGGCCAAGTTTCTCTCTGGCTTCTCTTTCAAAAGAAAAGGAAGAGTTAGTCTCAAGGAATCACTTTATTAAATCCCCTGGAGACAAAGAGTATGCCTCAGATGGCTCTTATGACTTCTATATGCAAAGTTAATAGGCATTTGAGAAATATATGTGTTCATGTCTGATTTTTCTTGGGTCTAAGATGCCAAAAATGTATAACCTGCTGAAAACATGTGAGTATCTAATCCCACATTCTTTCTAGAGACTGTCAGTGGGCGATTTCCTTTCCTTTCTTTCTTTGTCCTGCTTTTTCAGGCCTCTTCAAACTGCTCATCTTCTACCCTTCTCACAGCTGAGCTGACTGCAGTTGGCTGTCTATACCTGCCTATGTCTTCTCCTTAGAGTATCTACACTTACCTGGATGCCAACACTAAGCTAGGCAGGACAGCAGGAAAGGAAGGCCCAAGGGGCACACACCCACTGTCCACATTAGTGTTCTCACCAGAAGCACAATGACCAGCCTTCTGTGCCCACAACCAGATAGAGCTGTGCTTTTTCTTGAGATCACCTCCCGGTCCACATCATCAAAGCAGAGCTCCCTTGTGCATGCCTGACAACCCCTCCCTTGTGCATGCCCATCCCTCCCTCCTCTGAAACCTGCATGTGCTTTCCTTAGGGGTACCAAGCATCCTAGTTTGCCTGGAACCGCCCCAATTAATATCTGGTGCCCTGTCCAGTTAAGCAGCTATCCTAGTCAAAAGTGGAATTTTTTTTAATGATAAATTACATGTCCTCCCTAATTTAGTGAAAGCTTAATTTTCTCAAAGCAGCATGAGTCAGAATGCCTCTGGTTACAAGAAAAGTTCTTTTCTTTTTCCCATCTTTGTAGAAGAATATTAGAACTCCCTCAAGAGACTGAGGCAAGCAGGGACCTGAACTCCAGGTTCACAGGAGACCTGGGGCAGGTGATTGGGGATAAGTTGAAGAAGTAGGCAGGCAGGATTGTCAGGCAGGCTCCAAGCACTAGTGAGGCTTGAGAGAAGCACCTATCCCAGAGACTAGGAGGGAGGGGCAGAGCTCCTGGTTCAGGGGAGAAGTTTTGGAATAATGCAAACCCTGAGACCAGGGGGAAAAAAGGGGCATTTCTGGAAGACATGTTCTGTGAAGCTCTCTCTCCTCCTATTTGCGCCTGCACGTTCTGGCCAATAATGCAATAGTGATTACTCTCTGTTATTTCATTTATGGCAATGACTCCAGGTCCTGTGTCTGGTCATAATGGTGATCTATGCATTCCATCTACACTGGGCATGGCTAATGAATCCTATTTTATTTCTTAATTAAGAATTTGAAAGTACTGCAAATTACTGCAATTAACATGGATTTTCTTCCTCATTTATTTACTTATTTAAATGCCTAAAATTGCACCCTTAGCTTAAACCAACTGCAGGGTTCAGAGCTTGTTAAAATATATGGCGTTCATTAAAATATTTATTCTTCCCCAACTTCAAGGGCTGCAATTTGGAAATGGTGGCAGTATCTATACAAAATGTTTCCATAAAATATGTCTATTAAATGAAATCCGTCCAGTTTGATAATTTAAAAAGTTGAGTTTATTGACAAGCCTTTATGTAATTGGGAAAATATTAAACTTTAAAAACTAGGCCATTGTGATGCTGACTTCAAACAATATTATGTCCCAAAGTTCTTGGCGAATATAAGCATTAACACTTTTTCAAACTTCAGTGTTCATTGAAAGATAAGAACGTGCAATTCAAGAGTGGTTGAATTTATCAGATTGCTTTCAAAACAATGGTACTTTGAATAAATTGTTTAGAATCAAATTATCTAGTAGCTTTCAAATTCAACCTTAGTTTTCTGTTTTGGGTTTTTGTTTTGAGTTTTGATTTTGATTTCTAACTGATTTGCATGGAGACAGCTTTAAGACAGAGTGACTGAAATTAACCAAAAATATACTCCAAACAACAGCCAGCAGGAGTGTAAATGGTACATTTCTACCAGGAAGTGACTGGGAAATAGCATATCAAACGTTTTAAAAGATGGATACCCACCAAAATTCAGCTATTCTACTTCAAAGAAATTATTGTTAGGAAAGAATAAAGAATGTGAACCAACATTTAACTACAGTGATATTCATTGCAGACCCATTTATAATAGCAAAACAATAAAATAGCCAAAACACGTAACAATAAAAGATTGAGTAAATTATGGTAAAGCCTTACACTGAAATTCTAAAAACGACTAAAACCTATGTGGTGTGTATTAGTCATCCATGGCTACATTACTCTAAAATTTCTACTATCATTACAGGACTGGTTCTTGCTTATGACTTGAAGTCAGCTAAAGAGAAGTTCCCAAGACCTGTTGATACCCCTGTGACCAAGGAAATAGTGAGTATGTGCAGAACTTGTTGCTGTGTTTGTGTCTTCTAAAAGAGCTATTTTCACAATAATGATACTATGGAAAACTAAGGTTATTTTCCCCCTCTGGAGTGCTAACACCACGTGGGAACTGTGATTGACCTGGGAGAGGTGAGTGCTATGAAGACCTTCTTCCTCCTCAGCCAGTGTCTTCCCAGATCAATTCTGGGTGCATGCAGACATGAGCTAGCATAATCTTGTGGCTAGTTCCTCTGCAAAATTCCAAAAGGGTGGGTTCTACTTGTGTATCAAAAATAAACTAGCATATCTGACAACACCAAACATAACTGCAAGTGTGAAAAAGGAGAGGTGATTGGTGAGGCAAAAGATAAAGCCATCAGTAACCTCCATACTTTGTTAGTTCTCCTGCCTCACACCACTGTGGGAGGAGGGGGGGATTGAATTGGGATGCTACTAGTTCAAGGTTGGAATGACTTCCTCAGCAATGTGAATGTCTTAATATCACTTTCTGAGAAAAACTACTGTTTTGCCAAGCACAGATTTATGGGTCAGCTGTTATAGACTGCTTAGGACGGGCGCAGGGGGGGCACTGGTGGGAAGAAAGTCAATCATCTCCAAGATGGCAGAAGACGAGGCTTGAAACGCTGGTGGATCTCTTTCCATTGAGGCCTGCAATGGAATAGCTGTCGTAACAGATAACACTGCCTCATTGCTCAAATGTGTCAGGGCTGCCTGGGAGAATTGTTCCTTTTTATGCCACTCTATGCCACTGACCTCGGGTTGTCTTCTCTCCTTTAAGGCTGGTCAGTCTAGTTGCACCTAGGTTGGCAGGGAGGGGCAGGTAGTATTGATGTCAGCTGTTTAACCAAAGAGATTATTTTCCCCTCACATTAGGTCCAAATGGGTTTTTGTCCAAGTGGTGATTCAGAATCCCTCTTGCTTTCTCTCTGTGTCTTCATCATCTTCTAGGACCTCTGAGTTTCATGTTGGATCCTCTGCATTTAGTTGATTGATTGGAAGAGGAAAGTAAAGGTGGCACACCCATCCTACCCACCTTTGCCTACAGTTGACACACACCATTTTCACTCATATGCCATTGGTGAAGACTAGTGCCATGGGCCTCTTCTTGATGAAAGAAGCCTTGAGGCAGTCCCCGGATGGTGGCTACATTCCAGCAATTCCACTGTGGGGCAGGGGAGCACATACCACATGCTCTGTCAGAAAAGACCATATGGTTAGAAATTTCTCAGTGAGGAAATTTAGTAGACATTCATGTATAAATCATGGAGTAGGAATTAGTTGGCTTATCAGTGACTGAATTGTGAATATTCTGCCCTATATGAAGGAACTTTTAATACCAACCATTACTCCTTCTCATGCTTAAGGCAAAAAGTTACTGGTTCTAAGCTTCTAAAGATTCAAAGTTGGCCAGGTACGGTGGCTCATGCATGTATAATCCTAGTATTTAGGGAGGCAGAGGCAAGAGAATCGCTTGAGTGTGGGAATTTGAGACCAGCCTAGGCAACATAGGGAAACCTCGTATCTACAAAATATTAAAAATTAGCCAGGCATGGTTGTGCATGCCTGTAATCTCAGCTACTCAGGAAACTGAGGTGGAAACATCACCTGAGCCTAGGAAGTCAAAGCTGTGGTGAAGCATAATTGTGTCACTGTGCTCCAACCTAAGCAACAGAGGAGTGCCTGCCAATGCTGTCAGTCAGCAGAACTCCCTGGGGTCTCAAGCAGTGAGCTTTCAATCTCTCATTCTCTCTCCCTCTCTCTCTCTCTCTCTCTCTCTCTCTGCCTTAGTTTTTTGTTGTGTGTAAAATGACATTAATAAGATCTAATTATTAGGGTTATTATAAAATACCAAGGATATGTAATTCAAGAAGCAGTACACATTATTTCAACATATGAGTGGCTTCTCCAGCATGTAGCTACATGCATGAATAATCCCAGAAGTGCCTTATGGCAATTCCACAATTGATGATTCTTGTGATATCACAAGATCACAATGGCTGTATTTTTATAGTTAGCACTACTCCTGATAAGAAAACCATAACATCTTTTCACTATAGAGCTTTAATATTTAGATTTTTGAATCTCACGACAATCTCATATAGTGGGGCAAAGGCTTGCTATCATGACACCCATTTCATAGACAAAAGAACTGACCCTCATGGAAGACCAAGATGATTACATGATAGCCCCAGTCAGAGTTGTCACTTGTCTCTCAAACCCAGGTCTCTTAAGTCAAGATTAATCTACTAGACCAAATGTAAAATGAGAGCTTGTTGAAGTAAATGGAGTCTTTGAAGAGACCTAGTCTCACTGCCTCACTGTTCAAATGTGTCCAGGCTGCCTAGGATGATCATTCCTTTTTATGTCACTATATGCCACTGACCTCAGATTATCTTCTCTCCTTCAAGACTGGTCAGTCAAATAGCACCTGGATTGGTGGGAAGGGGCAGGTAGTGCTGATGTTGGTGATTTCATTTTATAGAGGCCATCATGTAGAGGGTTTCTGAAAATTTACCCAAAGAACATGAGTGGAATTCCAGGAAGGAGGAAAAATGGGGTGCTCTCCATTCTAGTATGCTTAGAGACAATACTGTGTGGCCAGCATCATAAACCCAAGTAGGTGAGTGACAGTCTGAAATCCAATTCTGCTTTTTAATATTTTTTTTCCTCCTTTCATTCAACTATTTGCTCTTTTTCTGGATAATTTTGGTGAATAATTCTCTAGTGATTTTTTCTCTTTTTCTTTCTTTCTTTTTTTTTGGCTAGGAAACCTAAATGAATAATTCTCTAGTGACCTTTTTCTTTTTTTCTTTTTTTGAGAAAGCAGGATTTATTGAGAGAACAGAAAAGCTCCCACAGTGGGAGGGGATCTGAAGGGGCTGCCCTAATGACCTTTTCCTATTGAGTGCAAAAAAGAACTTTTCAATAGCCTTAGATTTATAATATAAGGTCTTTGGAGACTGTGTGGGTGATTCCAGCTGCCAGGAGTAATAAGCTATAGTAGACACAGAGCTCAATATGGAGAGTAGCCCTTGACTCCAGAACAGCTGCTGATCACTATGGTAACACAAGAGTAACTTAGACTCAAATGAAGCCATGTTTTCTCATCTGTCAAAACAAATAGGTGATGCTTACTCTCTTTACTTCCCCCACCTTTTATGGAATACATATAATTTGGGGTTCAATCAGAGAAGTAAACAGAATGTATTTTGAAAAGCATACCATGCTAGATAAGTGTAACAGAAAGTGATCATACCACTGTGCCTTTGCCATTATTGTTTTGTGATCATTTCAGATTTTCTTAATACAGAAAAGTTAATGAAATGGCAACTGTATTAGAGAACTGCTAGGAGGATGAAGAAGCCAGATGAGGCTCTATTTTTATTTAATCTTAGTGTCTTGTTTGTTTGTTTGTTTTTTTTAATTTCACAACAATTGTGTCTAGTGAGTTTATAAGTATTTTAATTCCACTGGCATTTAATTATACTTGCTCCTGACAAAATTCAGGCAAAGGACACTTTCTTTAAATCCTAAAAATGGTGGATTTTCTTAAAGGCTGAGTTAACTTTCACCAGAATCTAGTACACAGCTACCTTTGATCCTGCCTCTAAGCATGGTGCCTACAACTTTTAACTTATTATTTTCAGGACAACCAAAAAAATAAAAATGCATGTGCTGGTTCACTAGAAAAAATAAATCAAAATTCATTAGTTATCAGGCTTTGTTTCATACATTGACCCCCAGCTGAGAAGCATTTATCCCATGGCCATAAGGAGTTGTGGCAATAGGAAATTTGAAAATCAACATAAAGACAGACCGGAAGAGTCAGACAGACAAAGAGTCTCTCACTCCTGATCCTGGAGCTTGGTCATTCTGGTGCTCCCCACAGCAACTCAAATAGATTTGCCCCTGCATAGTCATCAAAAAGACAAGTCAACACTGCCTTATTAGAAAAATAAATGTTGCTAAGTGGGAAGTCCATTCAGTTAGGACCATAAACTGTCTAGTTGAAAATAGTTTTGCAGTAATATATTCCAAAGTGACCATTTTACAAGTAAGAAAACTAAGGCACAGATAGATGAAGTGCATGTCTATGATCTACACAAAAGAGCAAGTATTAAGATGACTTCCAAAGGAGTGTATTAGTTTTCTATTGCTGCTACAACAAATTACCACACACTCAGTGACTTAAAGCAACACAAATATATAGTCTTACAGTTCTATAGGTTACAGCCATCACATGGTTCTCACTGTACTAAAATCAAGACATCATTGGGCTAAGTTCCTTTCTGGAGGTTTTGGGGAGAATCCATTTTCTTGACCTTTTCAACTCCTAGGGTCTGCCTACATTTCATGTCTTGTGGCCTCTTCCTCCATCTTAAAAGGAAGCAACATTGCATCTTTTCAAGCATTCTTTTGCAATCTTTGACCACAGCCAGAAAAGATTTTCTGCTTTTAAGGACTCGTGATTAGACTGGGCCTGCTTGAATAATGCAGGATAATATCCCAACTTTGAGCTCAGTGATTTTGATCACATCTGCAAAGTCCAATATAAGGGCCATATAAGGTAGTACATTCACAAGTTCCTAGGGCTTAGGGCATAGGCATATTTGGGTGGGGATGGGAATTATTCTGCCTACCACAGAAGGAAATAAAGAAGATGATGAGTCAACAGAAAGTTGGTTGGTTGAGAAAAAAAAATAGCTATGGACACCTATTGCAGGTTGGGGTCCCCAAGAGTCAAACTCTGAGATGGAGGTTTGGATGTTAAAAGTAAGAGGGCTCTTGGGATTAACTCTGGTCAGGGAAGGGAAGTAAAGGAGGTAGAAATAGACAGAGGGAAGGGCTGGACTTTGGGCTCGTCACAAAGCCTCAACTGATCCCATGTGGATCCTCAGAATGGGATGGTCTTTCAGGGATGTTCAGGGACCCAGAGAGAGGCTGGGTCTTTAAACTGTTTTCCCTCTGATTGCTGTGACCCCATGAAGCAGTCATGGGAATGGGCTGTCCTGGGAGGGAGAGGTAAACAGGTATGACCCAAGCCAGCTTTCTTTTGATAAGGATAATTCCTAATGTCTAGTATGATATGTCCTTCCTTTGTGAAGGATTTCAGCAGTCAGTCACAGTTATTTCTAGAACACCTATTCCTAAGTTTCTTGTTTGCATGTGAACAATAAATAAGTTCATCTGTGGTCTGTTTGGAATGAAACTTGATTGGTAGGTCTCACAAAGCAATCCTAGACTTAGAATATAGGAAGCAGAAGGAAGCATCATGTGTTTCACCTATAGTGTAAGGAGAGACAAGACAGGGCCCTGAAGGAGAACAAAACCTTTGAGCTTGCATGAACATGGAAGCAAGAGCAGGCAGGGATAACATGGGATAGAAGAATGAATTTGAGTAGGAAATAGTGTAGATCCCAGAGGGAAAAAACAGGCAGATTGTGAGTTCTGGGGATTATGATCCAAGCCCAGGTCAGAAATCCAGGGTTCTGCCCAAACCACAGCAGAGAAGTGGCCATTAGCAGGGGCTAAGAGTGGGGTAGGGTAGGAGGTCCTGACAGTGACTTAGGAGTCCAGAAACTTTCAGCAGATGCTGGTGGTAAAAGAGCAGAGTCTACAGTCAGTCATGGAAGTGGTTGGAGAATAGATAGGAAATCTTGTTTCAATAGAACTGAGGAAAAGGCAAGCTCATAATTATAGGGAAGGAGTCATTCTATGTTAGATGGAGCAGGCAGGCTATGGCTTTGCATCCTCTGGTTCATGGATGTTAGTTGGTCCAAGCCCAAGTCTGATCCTGGTGTGGGAATGAGAGATGCTTCAGTCACCTGAGTGGTGAGGGTTAGAAAGATGTAGGACAGAGATGGATGCTTACTCCAAGGGAAGGTATCTCGTTCATTTTAACTGAATGGCATCTGCACTCCTCAAGGAAGGTACAAAGACTGATTGGTTTTCACCCTTGAGCCCCGAAGTTCTCACTCCCTCGCGTCAGTGAGAAGCCAGCATCTGCATCAAGAAAGCTCTGCCTGTTTGTCCAGACAGATATTATAGACCCCCAGCCACTTCCACTTCTCTACACATCCAGGCTTCAAAGCCCAAGGGTAAAGGTATTGAAGAAAGGAACTTCCTGCATCTTCTAGAAGAACATGAAGACATTGTACTGGGTCAATCATACTTGTAGACAAAATGAATTTGATTCTCCTACATGCCCTGATTTAAGTGGCAAGAAACATCATTGCCTTCCAGTAAGTCATTTTCCACATACAAATGTCACTAAGAATTATCAATTCTTTTGCATTTCATAATACTATTTGGGAGAGGGAATTACTATGTACCACGTAAAGCTGAATAAATTGAGATTCAATTAGTTAAAGTGAGAGTCTGAAACGAGAGCCAAGCCAAGCTTTTTCTAGCCCATGGTCAGAAGTATACCCAGGAAAGATTCTTGCATTTCACAACACTAGAAATTTGGGAGAAGGGAGATTCTGGAAGCTGAGGGGCAGTCATCTGAATTTTACATTTTGTCTCAGGCTATCTTGAGATTATTGTTTTTAACTCTTTTTAACTTAAACTTGGTGTGTTGAACTCTTCAAAGCATTCCCACATCTTTATCTCATTTGATCACCTCAGCAAACCTGTGAGGTGGGCAGAGAAGATCTGACAGGTGAAGAAATGAAAACTAGCAAAGATAGCAGAGTCAGGGATGGAACTGGGTGATCTTTCAGGACAGAAGCCTTTGGAGTAGGGATGAGAAGAGACAGCAGTATCTGCTAAAAGATGGAAGAAGGCAGCATTTTATTAAAAGATTAATAAAAATTTATTTGAAAGTCAAAAAGAACCAAGAACAGCTAGAACATTTTGAGAAGGAATACAAAGAAGAGGAACTTATACTGCAGACATCAAGACACATGATGAAATATAAGAAAGGTATGGGGATACAGAGATCATGGAATAAACTAGAAAGTTCAGGAAGAGACCTATGCATTTGGGAAAATTGATACATAATGAGGTGATTACAAATAAGCAGGCAAAGTACAGACTGCTTGTAACATTGTGTCATAAAAGTTGACTCTTCCTATTTAAAAATTAATATTAGAGTTCTATTTCATATACAAAATATTGCAAATAAATTCCAAATGGATTAAAAGCTAAAGGTAAAGAAAAACATATTTTAAACTATTAAAAGAAAATTCAGGAAAATATTTTTATAATATCTGATCAAGAAAGATTAAAAATAACACAAAATAAAATACTAATTAATTTGATTACTTTAAAATATAAGACTTCTGTGTGACCAAAGACACCATGAACAAAGCCAATAGACAAGTCAGAGATCTAGGGGAAAGGTTTGCAATGCATGTGACCAACAAAGGCTCAATCTCTAAAATTTGTGTGTGGGGGGACCATGAGGGGGAGACAGGGAGAACTATGATAGTAAAAGGAGAATAGCCAAAGAGAAAAACATACAAATATAAAAACAAGCAGTTCCTAATAGTGGAAAATGAAAATGGTCTACTACAAAAATATGAAAAGATGCCCAACTTCATTCATAATCAAGGAAATGTCCATTAAAAAGCAAAGAGCTGCCATTTCACACCTACCCAGGTATCAAAAAGATTCGGCAATGCCGAGTGTTTGTGGGACATGGGCACTGCCATGGTGGAGAGAGTGCAAATTGTTTTCCTCCCTCTAGAGGGCACTTTGGAAATCACTTGTAAAAGTGAAGCTGTGCATGACTGGTGACAACTGGTTTTATGCCTAGAAAAACTCTCACTCTCATGTGTAAATAGGACTTGAGATGATGGGCATCATTGCAGGATTTACAATATTGAAAACTGGAAACAATCGAAAGACTTGTCCATTGGGCAATGGAGAAGCAGGGTACAAGCCCAGCCCTGAGCTCTTGGAAAACCCGGGCTGGTGTAAAAAATCAAACCAAATTAATATACCATTCACACATGTGTTTAAAATATGCAAAACGATGTGTCAGTCGCTGATGGAATCCAGCAAATGCTTAGTGGCAACACAGAAAAAAGAGCAGAGTAGGCTAAGGAACATATAAGAAGGATTCCACTGTGCCTATAATGTTTTATTTCTTCAATTAAAACTAAATCAGTGAAAGGCTAGCATTATAATATTCTGGGCAGTGGATGTTGAGTGTCTGATATAGTAAACAATCCAGAAACGGGGGGAAAAAAGAGCAGCTCCTCCCAGTAGCTGCTATCTCCTCAGGTGGAAAGGGGGGTTGGTGGACAGCGGGAGGCAGTGGGCAGCAGAGCTAATGGTGTTTGGAATTGCTTTGGCTTTGGGTTTCTACTCAAGCATGCACATCCCAGACAGTTCCAAACACAGGAGTAGGGGAGTCATGGAAGGCACACTGCCAAGCAGGGTCACCTGGAGGCATGGGGGTTCTGAACTCTACCAGGGCACTCCAGGGCTAGGAATAGGAGCCAGGAACACCACAGAGACTAAATATGGTAGGCGTGTACTTTGCCCAGCTTGAAGAAAGGCCAGGGATAGGCAGTGCAAGACTAGGATGGTGGCTGTGCGATGTCCCCGGGTCTCAAGTCCTTTCCGCCTTTCTGTTTTGCCATTTCTAGTCACATGGGTTCCACCTCCTAGGTGACCTCAGAATCTGAGGTGGCCCCTGCAATTCCAAGACACCCAGATGAGAAGCAGGAAGAAGTTGGGGTGGTAGGGCAAAACGGCCCCTCCTGGCTGTCCGTATCCCTCTAAAATTTCTTTCCCAGAAGTCTTTGATTTGCATGGACATGTTTTGGCTGTCTCTAATGGCAAGAGAGGATGGGAGATGTTTTCTTTCATTCAATCAGCAATGGACTCAGCTAAATAATTGAAGTTACTATTGCCAAGAAAGAAGGAGGAATGGCTAGTTGGTGCAAGCTCATAGTGACTGCCATAGTCAATGACTGACTGTGGGCAAGGGCTTCTTCCTCCGGACATTGCTGTACTGCCCATGTGAGAAAGAGGATAAACCAGGTGCTGGTGTCCCCAGTGGAGCCATCATCTTTGCTCTTCATTGCTTCACACTTTAATCAAACTTCTACCCGGGACAAGTATCTTGAAGCTCTTGTCTACTCATTCCCCTTCCCTCACCTCAGGGATAAGTCTGAATTGGGTATGGAAGCTTTTCTGCCCCATAGTTCTGGTTCTGTATTGATGTTCCACACTCGCCACTCTTTGGGAATTGCAGCTTCTCATCTAGGTTCAACAACTGCTAGAAACACCCAGATTTTAGTTTTCCAACTCACCCCTTCCGAGAAGGTCTCCAGGTATGTGGCCCTCCTCTGAGTCCACTTCGTCTCAAGGGTATCTGTTTTACTCTGAGAATCAAAACTTTTGTTGAAAATGGAGCTTAGACCATCTGATCTAGTGATCTGCAACTTTCCCTCCCCCAGAGTCCTTTCTTCCAGTGGAAGCTTATGTAAGATCTCAAAATAATAAATAAAATGGTGAAGTAGGGTGGGGTGGAAGAGACCCAAGTCATCTCAGAACATAGTCTGAAAAGAGAATATTTCTTCATTTTATGAATGAAGACATTGTTGCCCAAAGGTCAATCGAATTGTCCATAGTCACATAACTCATAATAACAATCCCAATAATAATAGCAACATTAGCTAATACTTACCCTTCATGTCAAGCACTGGCCTGAGTGTTTTATGAAGATTAATTAAACCTCATGGTAATCCAAAATCACATAGCAACGTTAAGAACTGGGACTTGAACTAGGCATTCTGACTCAAGAGAATGTGCTCGAAATCACTCTTCTAGAAGCAGTTTATTCACAGAGCCTGGATAAGTCTAGTTTTCTGACTCCTAGACCAAAAGACTCTTCTCTGATTTGCTTGATACTAGTTTTTTTTTTTTTAGTTTTCTTAACTTTGTGAATGTGTCCTTAACTTTTTCTTCTATGCCTCATATTTACTTTCTCCCTGCACACATTGGGCATTTAATGAGGACTTTTAATAAAATATTTTAGTTCAGTGAATAGGAACCAACTTCTCCTGACATAAGACTTTGATGGAATTTAACTTGGCCCAATAAGACTACTGCCTAAGGGCTAAATAAAAACATCAAGCCACATTCTTGATCACCTGTATAGAAAACTACATTCCTGCCCAACTGTGTCTGCAGAGCGGAAAGGCCAGCATCTTGGACAAATGTTCTGTGCATGGCCATCTTCTACCTCAAGTCCTGGCAGGGTGTGTACCTTATTAGTGTCCTGCATGTCTTTCTCCAAAGTGGCAGTATCAGAAGGGCCATCCAGGGACCAGGAAGAAGAGAACTGGTGACCATTTGCAGAGCCAAAGTTGTCTATGTCCACCTTTCTATTCAGGCAGTTGAACTCTGCAGGGGAGACCACACACTCCCATTGTGGCACCACTCTTCCTTTGTTGTCGCAGGCTCCACTCTGGCTATCCTTCATCATGTCCGTGGTCATGAACCCAGAAAAGAAACAAAAATGCCTCCTCTTCCTCTCTGTTATTAACGACACCGTGCACCCACTTGACCAATCCACATACTGAGAATCACTTTTGACTCCTTTCTCCCTCCCCATTATCATCAAGATGTCGCTGTGCCCCTGCCATTCCTGTCTCCTTCACAACTTGTCAGTCTGCCCCCCCCCTCCTTGGAGGCTCTCATTTGTTTTCAGTTAACACCTTCCATTCACTCTTGGTGTCATGGAGCCAGAGTTTTTCAAAACAGAATCAGACAAAGTCACACACATGCCCCTTCCTAATGGGTGTCTGTAAGCTTTGGGAGAAAGTCAGAACTCATCAGACAGAAGACCAGTGGCTCAGCCTCTGAGCCCTGCCTTCCTCCCAACTTCATAATCCACCGCTTGGATCCTGTATTCCCTCAATTCCAGGTCTTCTCATGGGCTGCTTCCTCTATCTGTTGCCCTTCCTGGCCCCAGGCCTCTGTCAATATCTGTCAAATGCATGAGTTTGGGTGCAGGAAGAAAAGTAAAAAAATAGGAAAAAATAAATAAAATAAAAACAACCAGGAAATGTCACAGGCAAAGGCCCCAAGCATAGTTTTTAAGACCCTGGTGGCATATTTCTATTTTAAATTAAACTGAAGGGCACAAACTTCACTCGACTGATCCCCAGTAAGCACTGTAGACATCAAAATGCCTCCCAGCCTCCTGGCGATCCTATGAAATGGGTGAGGAGTTCAACCCTTGAGGACTGGTCAGAGGAGTGGTGGCTAAAGCCAAGACTGAGTCTTCCTCCAACCCTGAGATTACATCACTGTGCATTTCTACTAGAACGGAAACCTCTTGCCTTCTTCCTGAAGGCATCATTCCCACTGGCCTGTGTACTCATGCATTTCTTCCCTGATCCTCTGCACAACACCCTGGACAGACACACCCATCCATAACATGGCTCCGCTTCTTAGGGGACTTGAATCATTTATGCATGGTGGCACATAAGAGATGCCAGTCAAGTTCAGGGATGAACTGATACAATAGTTGGTATCTGCAATGGCAACCCAGAGAAAAGAGTGGAGAGAACATACAATGCCTATGCCATGAGACCATGCACCGCTGTTCCAGTACCATGAGGAGCTCCGGCCACAGGTGTGACCTGCAACTGAGCTCTTGAAGACCACCCCAAGGTGCTTTAGCAGCTCGTGTGGGCAAAGGCTCCGTGTAGCACCAACAGCTTACTGGGGACAGGTCTCATGCTTACTCATATGATGATCTGTTTTCAAAGCAGACAGAGGATGAGGGAAGTAGGAACAAACAGAGAATGATTCCCACATCCAGGGCAACCTGAACCATAGCAGTAGCACAAATGTGAACAAACCCAATCCTTAGCACACATAATTGCATTCCGTGCTCACAACCCTCCTGTGGAGAAGTCTTATCCTTATTATGCCAAAGGATCTGGGATTCAGAGAAGTAACATTTCCAAAGTTACCCAGTCAGTAGCAAAGTCAGAAGGTAAACCCATGCTAAGTATCAACACAGTCTTAGGGTTTTGGGGGAAAGATGTTCCCTCCTCCTTCCCCCAAAACCCTAAGAACATCAGCATGGTAAGGGGCTCCAGGGCTGGCCTGCTTTACAGACAGATGGAGTGAGGTGCATGGAGACTAACGACCTGACCAGGCAGAAGTTGACACTAGATTTCTTGACTCCCAGAATGGCTCTGTCCTCTCTGTCCCCTACTGCCTCCTGGACTCTGACAGGTGTGAACCTGATGGCCACATTCACTCAACAATTAATTTTACAAGTATATCTTAAGCCCCCACCAGAACCCAGATACTGTGCCAGGCCAGTGAGGATACAGCAGAGCCAAAATAGAAAACATCTCTGATAGGGATGCCATATTCAGTGGAAGAGACACAATTTTTCAGGAGAAGGGTGACATGTCCTATGTCCTGTGCAGAATCACAAGGCAGTGTAAGGATAGAGAGCAGTGCAGCAAGAAAGTAGATTTATTTTTAAAGGGTGGTCATAGAAGGCCTCTGTGTTGACCCCTGACTCTGAGCTTCCCTAGCAAAACCCATTCCAGCCTGTATGTATCCCTTGTTTGTACCCTCAGAGCAGAAGGAGGTTGACAATGAACACATTAGGCATGTGGTGCTCAGGGGGTCCCCAAAGAAGAAAGGAGAATTCAAAAGTAAGCTGCAGTTCAGCCAAGGGCCAGTCTCACAAGTATGATGGGGTGGCCACCAGCTGGCTTGGGCAGTAGAGAGGGTTTTTAGGTGACAGGCCTGTCCCCCAAGTAAATGGCCCAGGGACTTGGGAACCTAAGGCATCTGTCCTTACAATCTGGCTCAGCCTTTGAAAGCCTTTTGAATGCCTTTTCTTAGAAACGATAGAATAATTGGAGAACTGAGGGAGGTGGGAGAGGGAAAGGCCTTCGGATGTGCTCCAGGGTCTCACTGAAAATATTTCCTTCATACACTCAGGTGGTAACATCTTTGGCAAAGCACTGAAGGTAAAATTAGGAGGAAGACTCTGGTTGTGCCCCGGGAAAATATGAGCATCCATTCCTGCCCAAGACCCAGGGGGAAAAAAAGCTTTATAAACAGAAGTTGCCAAATATAATCCGTGTTATAACTATAATGTGATATATCTGGACATTTTGTAGTGCAAGTATCTTTTAAAAGATTTAGCAGCCAAGTAAATCAACAACACAGAAAACAATTGCCCAGATACACGCCTGTGTTTTGCTACTGAAGTCACCCTCTGGAGGGTTCTGTGAGGTTGGGAGCTTGGAGCACAGGGTCAGGGCCTGAAGCTGCGAGGTGGAGGGATGCAGACCAGACGGAGAAGGACCACGAGATGCTGTCACACACCCAAAGCCAAGAGGCCTGTGCCTGGGTGACAGGAAGCAGCCAGGCTGGGTGCGTGGCTTGCTGCTTGCTGCAGCACTGTAAGTTCCAGAGCAGAGGACACTGGCAGGGAACACCAAGCTCGCACTTCCTGTGTGTCCTCACCTCTCCCTCCCGTCTCCATCCCACTGTTCCAAGAGAGCCTCATATCTGCTCTAAAGTGAACTCCCATCTCGCTCGAATCCATCTCCTCCTGTCTCTTAACTAAGCCCTCCTCTCTCACCTGGTCTCTCCCTTTCAACTAGACCCTTCCTCGGCAAACACATCATCTTCCTTTTTTAAGAAGGAGAAGAAAGGGGGAGAACTTCCTCAGTCCTGCCTTTCCTACCAGCTAGCGTTCCAACTCTCCATCTTCTTCACTGGTCAGGTAGTAGAGAAGTATTTCCATACTCACTGTCTCTACCTTCTTTGACTCCCCACCATGCACTTTCTGTTCCTACAACTCCACAAAAACGTGTCTAACTGCTGGATAAATCCCCTCATCTGAGCCTTTGGCAGTTCTGTCACTGTCTAACCTTCTTCTGGACCCCGCATCTTAAAGCATTTGGCCTGCATGACTCTGTTCGCCTGGTGCTCTCTGAAGCCTTCTTACTTCCTTCTCACCTCCCAATCCCAATCCCCCCACCCACCACCACCACCACCTTAGTTCTCCTTTGGTAGAGAAGAGACCAGAATCACCATACTCACTGGTTGTTTTGGGATCACATATCCTTTTGAGAATCTGATGGCAGTTTTTAAAAAGCCTCTCCAAATTATGGTTTACTTATTGATATATATATAATTTCAGGGGAGGCTTATGGTCTCCCTAAGTTGAAAAAAGCCTCTGTCCCAGAAAATAGCCTTTTATACAAAACATGATGATGGTGTCGTGTGGCTTATATGTGTTGCCCTTAGGCCACGTTCCTCTCTTCCCGTGTTCTCTACCTATGAGGACTAAGATGATGTAACTCAGGAAGCTGGCACTCATCAGACATGGGGTCTTCAGGCACCTTGACCCTGGACTTCCCAGCATCCACAACAACTAAATATTTGCTATTTGAAGAAGAAGGGGAAGAAAAGCACAGTTCTAGTGAGCCCTGGTCTCCAGGAATGTTGTAGTAGCGAAAAGCTTGTTATCAGAAGGCTGAGTCTGGAGTTCTCATCCAATGTCATACCTTGAGGCTGAATGATCTTGGACAAGTCACCTCTCTAAACCAAGGTTAGCTCCTCTGTAAAAATGGGGATTATAATTTCTTTTATGTCTCACGGGATTGTTGTAAAGATCTTATGAGATCAGGAATTAGAAGATTCTTTTTTCAGAATTTTAAGTACTACAGAAATAATCACCATTAGAATCCTGATCAGTATCCTCGAATATGCAGTGTGTTGGTGGGGAGGGGCCAGTAACATGTCGATACTGGGTTTTAATCCTGTCTTGAGCACTATGTTATAATTTGACTGAGGTTCATGTCCCAGTTTGTAGACTGGAGATGATAATGGGTATCCCAGCTACCTCACAGAGTCAGTGTGATTATCAAATGAAGCAATGAATGTGGAGGAACTTTGCAACTCAGCAAGACTGGGGCGCCTGCCATTTCTCATCCTCTTCTTTGTCCCTCTCCATGTGCATTAATTGAGCTCCGTAAACCAAACAGAGCAAGGCGGCTCTCAGAAGAGTCCCATGGTGCCCCATGATGGAGCCTTCCTGCAAAATAACTCCAGAGTCCAATGAGACTCTAGTGAGTTAATCACAGATAATGTAATTATAAGAAGCAGCAAATAAATGGATAACAATTGGCTACTTATTGTTTTAAGGGAGCATGGAGAGAAAGAATACAGTGTATGAAAAAGACTACCCTTTGTAGAAAGAATCATTCCTCCTCATCACTTGGCCTATATTCAAACCCACCCCAAGGAGTCCTGGCATCTCCATGGCATATTGGGTTGCTATGAAATACTTTCTGATCTGAAATCCTGACTTAACCCTGGTGCTTAAGTGTTCAAAGTCACCAGCAGCTGTGTCCAGATTTCTGGCTTCTCAAGAAAGAGCATGGTGGATGGAGCTATCACAATTTTTTGTCTCTGGCTCCTCTTTTTTGTGCCCAGCTGAGGTTCACAAGGGAAGGGTAGGGATTAGAGACAGATGCAAGCAGACTAGCATAGTTAAGGTGGACCTACCTCTATCTTCTCACCAGATTCTATGTAGCTTCAGGAAGAGGTGGGATGTCCACTGCACACTGAGAAGGAAGGGATTGGTTATTATCATCTGATGAGAACAAGCCTAATCACGGTCAGAGTCAGACAATACAGCAAGTATTTCTCAACAGTTTCTAGGACCTCCATTGCAGAGGTAAGGAGAGATGAGTCTCCAGCTTCACACACAGAGGGAGAGTAAGGAAATGGGAGAGGAGCTGACATATGTTGAGCTATGACATTACGTACATTATTTCATTCAATCCACCCAATGATACCCTTTGGCGTGTGTATATTGTCTCATTTTTGCCCAAGATCACACAGAGAGCAAGGAGGAGAGAACACTCGAAAGACCAGGCTGTCTCCACCCTGGCAAGCTGGCTCCCCAAAGATGTGGACAACCAGGAGAAGACAGAGTGATTCTCCAGCTGCCCCATCCATGCACCCTCCCCACATAAAATACTGGTGGTTATTATGTTGGCCATAAGCTATAGTTGAGTAGGATGACTCCAGTCTGAGGCTTGGGTCTGCCACTTAACCAGCTTTGTTAACTAAGTCTTTAAAATATGGGGGGGGGGGACAAAATAACTCAGAATTTAGTTTTTTTAAGTTGTATATTTATTCTTACATGTTTAAACTTCAGTCATTGTCAAAGTACTCTTTAGTGCAATATACCTATAGAGGTGCTTTTTCCACTGTTCAAAATAGTTTTTGAACTTGTCAATTTTGATAACTTTTAGTGCTTCTGCTATTTTTTTTTCATCTCTTCCACATAGGCAAAACATTTCCCTTTGAGGACTTTTTTCTTCAGGGAAACAAACAAAAAAAAATCACTCAGGGCACGATTAGGTGAATAGGGAGGGTGGGGCATGGAGTTCATGCTGTTTGGGGTCAAAAACTACTGAACACTCAGCATGGTTTACACTTTGTTCATGTAAATCACCCACCACAAAATGGGCAAACTCGTTGAAAGAATCTCCAAAAAAAAATTTCACTGAAGCCAAATGCGGCCTCTCACAACACTAGCTGGTACACTCATGCCAGTGCGTTCCTAGAACTCTTACCTAGCAAAGGAAGCCTGTACTACACCAGTCCTGCCGTCCAAAAGATAATTCTGGTTTTTTGGGGGGTCCACTCTCGTATATCTATAAAGTGAACATAAAACTTCTCTCTGGACCATGTGTAAGTTGCTCTATAATTCCAATGCAATGCTTTTTGTAAAAATGATGTCTTCTGCCTTCACTAGACCACATCACCAGGTAGAGAAGTGACATTATCTTTATTAACAGGGACAGGAGAAGAGCATGTTCCTAGCAAAGAACCAGAAGAACAAGGGCTGTAGAGATCCCAGGACACTGGTTATGAATAAAAGAAGACCCAGAACACCAGAACACAGCCGAGGTCTAATAGTGAATAGCATAGTCAGAGCAGGACTGCACTAAGAAGGGATTCCAGAAGGTCTACTTCACTCTCCTTCCTAAGACCACAGTGGTCCCAGAGTCTTGGACAGAGCTAAGTCTCCCCACGATGGGGCAGGTGACTGGAGAAGACAGAGTTATGGAGGAGGAAGCCAGCAAGTGTTGGCTAGAGCAAGAATATAAAAAGACATGAAGCCCGGCTTGGTGGCTCAGCCTGTAATCCTGCACCTTGGGAGGCTGAGGTGAGTGGATTGCCTGAGCCCACGGGTTCGAGACCCGCCTGGGCAACTTGGTGAGACCTCATCTCTACAATAAATCAAAAAAATTAGCCAGGTGTGGTAGCGTGCACCTGTAATTTCAGCTACTTGGAAGACTGAGGCGGAAGGATCGCCGGAGCCCAGCAGGTAGAGGCTGCGGTGGCCGGGAGTGGCCACTGCACTCCAGTCTGGGTGATAGAGTGAGATTCCAACTCAAAAAAAAAATAAAAAATAAATAAAATAAAAAGGCATGAGCTCAACTCTGCTGTACCCATTGCCCTTGTCTCCTTACCCCTGAATATTATATCCTGGTTTTACAACTCGGGAGAAAAGTATATAGACTTAGATCCTAGAAGAAATGGGTGCTACATGATATGTTACTGAATTTTCCATAGAGCCTAGAAGAGCTCCAGTAAGTGCTGCACCATCCTCCTGTGAGTTCTCAGAGTAAATGTTTCCCCTAATGAACTTTAATATGGGACAGAAGACCCTATAGTTTTTGTGAAACAGGCACATTCCCAAGTTCAATGCCAGAAATTCAGATTTGGAAGCTGAGGACTGAAGCCACTTATAAACTCCCTAAGAGTTTCCAATGCAAGTGATCCTTGGGGGAAAACTTTAAGAAACTCTCTTATAGTCTATTGTTTCACGTGCCATCTTGTACTGAAAGGATCTGTTTATGGGTCTGACTGTCTCCATCAGAACATAACTTCCTCCAGGGCAGGCTCTGTACCATCTTGTCTGCATTCCCAAGCCTAGCAAAACACCTAGCATGCTGTGGATGTTTGGTTGGGCTCAACAGACCTCGATAATGATAAAGTACATCTCATTCCCACAGGAGAAGTTTCATGTGTAGGGTTTGTGTTGTGGACAAGGATCACTGTAGCCCCATATGTCATGAATACAGGCAGCAATATTGATTCATGGGATGCTAGATGCTAGAGTGGTCATGCTGTAAAGTACCCAAGTCAACTACTTAACATTCATAAGGCAAAGGTACAACTCTGGGCCTCAGCCATCACTGGGAAGAGTGAGATTATGCTCCAAAAAACACTGTGAGAGTTAATCTCATCAATGCAATAAAGTTACCTCTCAGATGAGAAACAGAGTCAGATAGAAGTCTACCGACATATTCAAGGTTGTACCACTCATCAGTGTCAGACCCAGAACTCAGAACTCGGTCTCCAAATTTTCTAAGTAGTGTTTCTCCCAAGCCACAGAAGGAAAAATGTTTGTTTTTTGTTTATTTGTTTGTTTGTTTGTTTTAAGAATGATAAATACAAGCCTTTGTTTTTTAATGCCTCTACTGCTCACTACAGGGAAATTTATCACAGGAAAACATTGTTTTAAAGTTCCCTGGGCAGCTCTTTTCAGAGACATAAGCCCTGGAAAGTCTTTCCCATAGCCCCTCGAATTCTAAGAAGGAAACAAAATTAGAGTTAATTGGATGTGTAATTAATGTTGATTGTGGCAAACACGTTTTTGTTAGGTCAGAGGGATGATGTCGGGAAGTGATGGTACTTGTGACTGGTGTGAGTTTTTTTATGATATAAGCCCTCGTCTCAGCCCTGGGATTGCAGCATAGAGGCAAGCTTTGTGGGATTGGGGGATGGTCTGTGGTGGATTTCAAGTAACCAGCTCAGCAGGGGGTCTCTCCATGTTGTGCACATAAACTGGAATGGAATCTTCCCTCACTGGGGCTTCCTGAGCAGACGCCCATCAGAACTCACATCCCCTCCCAGCCAAATGCTTAGGGAGTCACTCCAACTTAACCAACTAAAGTCTGCTTCTTGTTCATCCTCCTCTTTTCTGTTTGCCATTATAATCCTCCCTCCCTAGTGTTTTTCTGCCTCTCCAGGCATTCTGGCTACCCTGTTGAACTTTAGTCTCGTGGAAACGCATTCCCGTTAGTCTATTTTCAGGCCTAATCTCCACTTTTTTTTTTTTACCTTATGCAAAGCTCCATATACTCTTTTTGGGGGAAATTATCATTAAAATATTAAATTACAGAGGTAGGCAAACCCCATCGACAGTAGATCCTAAAAAGAGAGGCTCTGCCTCTTCTTGCCCACCTGTGCTGATGATGATTTGAAAATAAATCTGTCTGATAGTTCCCGTGCTGATCCACTGTGACTTAATCAGCTTCGTGGGTTCAGAGTCAATTCCCCCATCAAAGACCTTATTCTCATGACATTTCCCAAGCCCCTAAAAAGCAGGTAAGATGGTGAGAAGTGTATCCATTTTGCAAGTTCTCAACTAAGGATCCAGCTGATCTTCCCAAAATTAGTTAGCAGCAGAGCTCCTTCCCAGACCACAGCTTCCTGTGTCCTGGTCTAACTGTTACAAGTTCTTATTTCTCCCTGATCACGCTCTTGCTGTAGTTAAAATGTACTCACAAGGTTGTCCGAAGTGTCCTCAGTATGATGGGAGGGAAGGAGGAGGGAATCTTTGTTTTCATCTCCTGGAATGTTCCAAGAGTTCCAGCTGTGGCTACAGTACATGACTGCGGGGGTTTTTTGCTTGTTTATTTTCTTTTGAAAGATTGTATCTAGATTCCGGCAAACTTTCCAGCAAACAGTACTTTGAGGCAGCTGGGGAAGGGAGGGCTGTTCCTTCCCTGTCATATGTCCTTAAAATAACACAATGGGGGGAGGTGTACCCTCAGGGTCCCCTTGAGATGCCAAGCATCACATAATGAATTGGCTAATGGTAGATGGTTTGCTCTTGAGTTCCAAGCGATATGGCAATGAATTGCCAATAAGCCATCTTCCAGACTGCAGACATATGGTGAGGGATGTGACCCTGGCACATTGTAGCCATACTGTGGGTTCGTCTGTGTCATTGTTGCTGTCCAGAACCTTCCCATCACAATGGCAACTAATTAACATTGTTTAAGCATCTGTTCTCAAAGTGAATCATTTATTTGTTTTCTGCAGATAGGTCTTTCTCTTATCTGGTGAGTAATAGTGACCATTAAGAAATGAAAATGTGTTTGAATTCACATAGCAGTATTTGAGTGACACATCTTGCATTACCTGGTGGGCACCCAGGCCTAGTAGCCCTGGCCTGTAGCAGCAACTCAATCCAGGAGCTTATTAAAACCAACAAATCATCATCTTCCCCTTCAGAAACACAAATGAAGATTCAGTTCATTAATTTCCTCATTGTTCTTACTTTCTGCAGACATTACTCTGGTTGGATCTTGGGTTATAAGATGTGGATTTTATTATAATAGCAGTGATATTAAAAATAATTAGGAAAAGAAGGAGGTTCATTGATCAGAATAAGGTGCCCTTTATGACACACACTCCCTGTTGGTTGGATGGGATGCTGAGATTTGGGGAAGTGCAGTGTTAAATTCCTTTCTGCTTATCCTTGCTACCTTTATTGGTTTTCTTGGTAGTTACCCAACTGTAGCTACAAAGAAAGAGTGTTGGGAAGACAAGAACAAAGCTACTCTGGGAGGAAAGGGGAAGGAGACCTACGGTGAGTAAACAGCAAAGCAAATCTGCAAGGAGCAAAGTTATGAAGGAGTTAGGAACAGGAGAGTAGAAAGAGGCTTTGACTGTGTCCACTGCTGGCTTGGGTCCAGCACGAATCCCATCTCTTAAGCTTCCCTCACCATCACCACCAAGGCGGGGTGGGGGGATTGTCCCATTGTCCCCTATGCCCCCACACACATCCTTCCGACAGCCTTCAACAGCCTTTTCCACTAGGTCACCCTGCAGTGCATGCAAACCAAGATTTTCTTTCCCAACAATGAAGAATGTAGGGAAGCAGAAACAAAGAGAAGACAGAGGTGAGGAAGCCCTCAGGGCAATATTCCCAGAGAATGCCCCTGGGTCCCCTGCTTCCTGCAGGACTCAGTGGGAACACTCACTGTGTTTCACAACTCTTTGATTTATCCCTGCATCCGCACACGGAACCCCAGAAGCAGCCAACGTGCTAATTGCAAGGTCAGACCAGTACCTCACGTGGCATCTGCGACGTGGCAGAATGCAAACAGATTTCCATATGGGGTCCCTTCCAGTAGCCCTCGGTCCCCCGCACCCACACCACGTGAGAACCCAGCTTCTTGGGAGATGCTGACATTTTAATTGGAAGCATCTGTTACCTTCTCTGTTATTTTTGGCCAGGTTCGGTTTATTTGTATGAGCCGATGTTTGTGTACAGACCCGCCTACGTGCTTCACAAAGCCCTGTCCTGCCTCCGCTCTCATTTTCTTCTCAAGTAACCTGCTAGGCCATGTGACAGGGCAGTTGCCTTCATGCCATTTGTTTGACTGTGGATTTCTCTGACAGAACTGGGGTGGGAGGGGCATACTGAGACCAGAAAAGCACCTTCCTGGGAAGAGAGATGTTTTTTGGCGGGAGGCCCACCTCTTCCCACTTACCACAAAAAGTCCTCGAGTCTCCCAGCAGAATGTCCAAGATGTGAGGGGATCTCTCTGGTGCCAGGCCCAGCTTCGGGCCCCTCCCAGTTCTGACTCTTACACTAGCTCAGACTCCGTCCTCAACTCCCCCTTGGATCTTGCTCCTAGCCGCCTCTGAGACCTACGCTTGACTTTCTCCTCCCTTAGAAAGCCCATCCTTCTTCTCCCATCAACCCCGGTCACCTCCACAGAGCCATCCTCTGACTGTCCAGTTGGCCTCGTTGCTTACCATCTGGGTTAGTCTCAGTCCATAATCCAGTGGGGACTGTGTTTTCACTGAACTCCCAACTGTGATGGGTTGAGTAGTGTCCCTCAAAAAGAAAAAATATTTCTGTGCAGAATCTTAACATGTAAGTTTATTTGGAATAGGGATAATTGCAGATAAGGTAGGGACTACAAATAAAGTCATCCTAGATAGGGTGAGCCCTAAACCCGATCATGGAAGAGACAAAAAATGATGTGCCAGAGAGAAAGGAAGGACATGGGAAGACAGAGGCAGAGATCAGAAAGATGCTACCACAAGTCAAGGGGTGTCAGGAGCCCCCAGAAGCTGGCAGAGGCAAGAACTCTACTCTAAATCCTCCAGAGGGAGCGTGGCCCTAAAGACACCTTGGTTTGGGGTTTCTAGCTTCTAAAACTGTGAGATAATAAATGTCTACTGTGTTAAAGCACTGAGTTTGCCGTAACTTGTCACAGCAGTCCTTGGATACCAATATACCAGCCCTGGGATCAGGTAATGTGATATACAAAACCTTTAACATGAAGGGCAAATGGAATGGCCCTGGACTGGAAGCAAGGAGACCTGACTTTCCTCCCTGATCTGCTACTTGACAGCTATGTCCCCTGGGAAGATCACTGGGGAGCTCTAGCCTCCGTAATCCAACCTGTCCCTTGAAGGAGATAGACGAGATGATATCTATGGCCGCTTCAGCTCTCGTGTTGTGCAAGAAGAAAGGGTGGTTATGACAACACAGGATGATAACCCTGTAACCCCAAGTCCTTACTGTGAGACGCAAACTGGAAAGAGCATCACAGATCCAGGAGGGGAAGGTTGGAGTGTAGTCAAGTCAGGGAAGGCCCCACAGAGGAGATGGTCTCCAAGCTCAAGGGTGGATCACTGAAGGGGAAGAGGGGGAAGCTTTAGAGACCGGGCAGAGGAGTCGTGTGCAGGGGTCAGCTGAGAGCATGACAAGGAGGAGACAAGCCAGCTGGGAGGAGTGGGGACTGTGAGAGCATCACATCTCCACTCACGGGGAAGTCACAGCCAGAGTCCCAGCACCAAGGGAGAGACTAGGCCACCCTCGGCTACACACATCCATATGTTAAACACTTAGAACACTCACTGTCATCCTGCAGTGACCCTGAAGACTCTGTGATGAGCACAACCTCTGCCCTCAGTGGGCACATAGTCTGATGGCGGAGGCAGTCTTCTGGGTATGCAATTGCACTCAGGGAGGCAGGCATTTCAGCAGGAAAGTACACAGAGGCTCTTCTACTTCAGTCTGGGGGGCTGGGACATCTTCCTGGAAGAAGCAATTTCAAGCTACTTGAGAAAAGCATAAAACTTGGCCCGTTGACAGGGGTGATGGGAGCTTCCCTGTAGCACTCCCTCAGGAGAGTATGTGTAAAATAAGGAAGCAGAAATGTACAATAGGAAGACACAGAAACAGAACAGGTAAGAAGAATCAATAGAAAATATAGCAATCTGGAGCCATCTGGCACCAGCAAATATCCCTACACAAACAAGAATCTTCTAGGTACCATTCCCAGCCTACAATGCAAGCTTAAAAAAGAGTCAGTGGGGCCGGGATCGGTGGCTCAGCCTATAATCACAACACTTTGGGAGGCCGAGGTGAGTGAATGCCTGAGCCTGCGGGTTTGAGACCAGCCTGGGCAACTTGGCGAGACCTCATCTCTACAATAAATCAAAAATTAGCCAGGAGTGGTAGTGCACGCCTGTAGTTCTCGCTACTTGGAAGGCCAAGGTGAAAGGATTGCTGGAGCCCAGAAGGTTGATGCTGGGGTGGCCGTGAGTGTGCCACTGCACTCCAGCCTGGGCAACAGAGTGAGACTCCAACTCAAAAAAAAAAAAAAAAGAATCAGTGGACTTCGCTTATCTCAAAGTTAAGAAAGACAGGGATATTTAGAAGCACCACCATCTAATACCAATAGAGGCATCTTAGCTCTCTGGAAAAATGGTTTGGGTCAATGTCCTGCTCCTAGCCAGGGCTGACCTCTTGAGTCTTCCTGTGTTGACCTGTGACAGGCCGGTCTTTGTGTTCTTGGTGTGACTTTCCTGTCTCTCTCAGACTTTGGAAGAGGGCAGGGCCTTCATCTTTTCTTTGTTTGCCAGCCTGCTCAGGGGTAAATAACCACCTGTAAAGTTTTCCTCCAGAAAGGCCAGTGTTTCTGTGGTGGGTGGCATCCAACCTTCTGGCATCCTTCATTCAGATGGACCACTGAGAGTTGTGAAGACACAGGCCCATTCATCCAAACTTGGTGAGGTTCCTACCAGGTCAAGACACTATGCTCACACAAAACTGCCTGCTCTCAAGGAGTTATCCTGGATGTGAAAATGAGACATTAATGTGCAAAAATGTACCAGAATCACAAACTGTCAAAATACTGAGGAGTCATAGAGGACCTTTGAGCTAATTTCATGGATGACAGTGTCAGCATTTTCTAACTATTGTCTTCAGGTCCATCTAGTTTTTCCATCTAAGGAAAAATGCCAGGATGAAAGACCCAGATGACCTTGACTCTATCCTAAAGCTTCCTGTATAGCCAATGGCCTTGCAGTGTCTTAGAAAAGTCCAAAAAGTAGAAGGAAAATGAAGAATCCATGTGTCCCTTCATGGAATGTCCAAAAAGTAGAAGGAAAATGAAGAATCCATGTGTCCCTTCATGGAATGTCTTGTTCAGTCTCAGTCTCACCAACTCACCTGTGGACTTGACAGTTTCTATTTCATCCCCCTGGGTAGACAGAAACACAAATAGGAGATGAACTGAATCCCCCTGTTTCTGCTTAAATTTACCTCTGTCATCTTCTCCCTCTCTCTGTCTTTCTGGCCATCAATAGCCAGAATTCTTTCAAATTCTCCATAAGCTTCCTTTTCATGTTCCATGTTTCTGTCTCTCTCTCTCTCTCTCTCTCTCTCTCTCTCTCTCTCTCTCTCAGACTCCCTCTCTCTCCATCTCTCAGTCTCTATTTCTTTCTGTTACATACACACATTTTTTTTCAGGGAAATCCATTACTCTTGTTACAATAGGTCTTAGATTTAGTTGATTAGCCTGGAGATTATCAAGGTTAAAAGAAGAGATGAAGACGTTAACAGGAAAGCCAAGATAAGGTTGTGACAGCATTTCAGGTCATGGAGGAGACACGGAAGGAATTGAGATAGAGTGGGAAATTTAAGACTAGGATTGCCTGGACACATGGTGTCAGCAATCTACCACTCTAGCAGCCAGGACTCTGCACCCCACAGGTCCTAATGCCTCTTCCTAGGCTGGCTCTCATGGGAGGTTCTGGGGCCAAAGATTTTGAAGCTCCAGGGTTATGACTTTCTTTGTGCCTGATCCAGGAACCTGAACTGTTGCTTCCCCATGGAATGCAGAGCTCTGAGGGTCATGGACCAGGTCTCTACTGCATAGAGGAAGGAGCGTTGTGGGTTTGGTTGGAACTGGAAGGGTCTTGGAGAGGAGACGAGATATCTCTGCCCAAAAGATGGAGTATCTGAGAGCTGAGCAGAGATATGGTCCAAAATTCCACAACCCACCCCTCAACCCCCATTCCCCAACTGTTGGGGCCAGAGCTGAGCCCTGAGTGTTTCTCCCTCACTTCCTCACTGTTCCTCCCAGGATCCAGACTCAGCCCCATCTAGAATGGGCAACTTTGGGTGAGACCCTTAACCCCTCAGAATTCTCACCTGTAAAATTAGAGGCGTGGAAGCAAGCATGCTGGATGACTTCTCACAGAGTGCCAAGTGTTGTTTACAATTATTCTCACATTTAAACCTTGACGGTGGTCATCAAAATGCTCATGCTGTAGAGGGGAAGACTGAGTCTCTTTGAGATGTCAGCTCCTTAAAATCAAGCAGCTTGTGGCGCTGGTATCTAGACCTGATCTCAGTGGTTTATCCTGGTGCCCTGGGCTGCACTAAGCAGGGACTTGGAAGAAAACGAGCCCCCCACTTCTGGCCCCTTCCTGCAGCACCCAGCACAGAAGGCAGGGGAAGGGGCACCCCCAACCCAGCCCCGCCACCCATGTAGTGCAGAGGTAGGCTGTCGTGTCCACAGGAGGGCATCCTGGCCCACCCTTTTGTGGAATATCACAAGGTCACCTCCCTCTTTGCCAGGTCAGGGTTCTGCTTCCAGGCCAGCACTGCAACCAGCTGCAGAATCAAGAGGCTCCCTACTCGAGTGTCTCCCCACCAAGAGAGGGCATGGAGATTCCCAAAGCCCCTCTCAGAATAGCCAGCTGATCCCCCAAAGTTAGAAGAGGGATCGATTTAGAGAGGCGGCAGCTCATTGGCTTGTTCCCGTTCTGCTGACCCAACAGAGCTGTCCTCTGCAGAGGCTGGTCCTCTCACTTTGTGTTCAGGGCACCCACCAGCCAGGGACTAGAGTGGCTGCACTGCTGGATGTGTCTTTGGACACACACTCACTCACAAGCATGCCAGGTGCTGTGGTTTTTAATAAGACTTCCTTTTCCCCTGGAAAACCCAACAGAGTCCTCTGCAGGGCAGAAGTCAACAGGCTAACCACTCACACCATGTGATCTACAGACAGTAGCAAAGTTCCCATCTGAGCTCCTGTGCGAGTTCCCTTTTCATTGCTCCCTGAGTCACTCTGGGCCATCAGCTGTCATCTTCCCAGCCTTCTGCAGGGACTTTTCCTAGTTCAGACACCTCCACACTGGACACACATTTGGCAACTGCACTTCAGTATGTAGAGTCTTGGGTTCTTATTTCACTGTTTGCTGTGCAAGGACATTTTTTCCCCTTAGCAAGGTTATAGTTCCTGTAGTGAGAGTATTTATCTACCTCTATGTCCGTGGGCAGTGGATCTCTGAAAGTCTAGACTTCCTGGAGTAGTTTAAACATACGTTTTCACTCTTAATATCCCTCAGCAGTGGATCCCTCCAGGTTAATCTTTCCATAGAAGAACTTCGTCCACCAAGTCGACTCCTAGCCCTATCTTAAGGGCCACTTGAAATATATTCCTTTTTTTTTTTTTTTGAGTAGGAGGTCTCACTCTATCACCCAGACTGGAGTAAAGTGACACAATCACAGCTCACCAACCTCGACCTCCTGAATTCAGGCAATTGTACCTCAGCCTCCCAAGTAGCTAGGATTTCTAAATTTTTTTGTAGAGTGGCTGACTCATTTTGTTGTTGCTGTTGTAGAGATAAGGTTGTTGCTGTGTTACCTGGACTGGTCTCAAGCAATCTTCCTGCCTCAAGTAATCCTAGGCTCAATATTTCCACCTCAGCCTCCTTAAGTGCTGGGACAACAGGCATGATCCACTGTGCCCAGTCTGAAAATTGTTCTCTGTGACACACTCCCCACCATTCTCTTCCATTCTTGTCCTGGGACATGTCTGCTCCCCTTGCCTTCTGTCATGAATAAAAGCTTCCTGAAGCCTCACCAAAAGCTGAACAGGTGCCGGCACCATGCAGAACCATGAGCCAAACAACCCTCTTTTCTTTATAAACTTCTCCGCCTCAGGTGTTCCCTTATAGCAAAGTAAAATGAACTCATGCAGCTAGCAAAGCCATAACCATGGAGAGCTCACAGGACAATCTGGGTCTCAGCTGCACGAGCTTGAGGGAGAAAGAAATTGGAATTAGATGCCAAAGGAAAAGGAAACTAACACAAATGTCCCAAATTCCACCCATGATTATTCTCCCTTTTGTGCCAAGTGCTGTTGCCTGCAAGGTGTCTCATAAAAAGCCCTTGAGAAGAAGAATGCACATCCCAGGGCACAAGACACCACACAGAGTTGGGCTTCTGTCTGCAGGTCAGGGAGTTCACTTTGGTAGGCAAAGCCCCTCAGCAGGGAGCTGTTCAGGGCATGGACAATGTTTGAAGGCAGACAAACTACATCACCATGACACTGAGTCCTCAGTCTGCTCACGGCAAGTCTCTCCTAGGAAGAGGGAGGTAGACACCTGGGCTCTCAACTCTTGGGGAGGGAACCTGGGTAAAACTCAGACAAGCAGACTAAAGTTTGAGACACTGTTCCAAGACAAACAGGGAATGAAGAAGCTGGATAGGTAAACTGAGGCAGGAGCCCAGATGCATGTAGGGAGCACTTTTCAGAGAAAAGGGAAGTGTTGTAGGACTATACATCAGTACCCGTGAATCACTCTTGAGCAACAGACTAATCCAGCCTTTTCGATGGTGGCGGTTAGACTCCCAAATGTGTTCTTGTCCTCATCACATGTGGCTCAGGAGTTGGGATGAATGGGCATGGTGGGTCACACCTGTAATCCCTGCCCATTGGGAGGCCAAGGCAGGAGCATTGCTTGAACCCAGGAGTTGGAGACCAGCCTGGGCAACATAAGGAGACCTCATCTCTACAAAAAAAAAACTCAAAAAATTAGCCAGGTGTGATGGCACATGCTTATAGCTCCAGCTACTCAGAAGATCAAGGCAGAAGAATGACCTGAGCTCAAGAGGTAGAGGCTGTGGTGAGCCATGATGGTACCACTGCACTCCAGTCTGGGTGACAGAGTGAGACCCCAACTCAAAAAATAAAAAAGGAATTGGAGTGAACTGGACCAGCATGGAAGGGGTAGAAAAAGGCAGGAAGTCCAGTAATACCCTGGGGAGATACCCTGACTGAGAAGAAGAGTCCTTCTTCAACTTTACGTCTACCCCATGCCCAGAAAATTGCCCGACACTAAACAGGCAAGAAAAACCTGTTGGGGCACAGCTTAGAAGTGGCAGGGGCTTTCAGATACCACTCCATCATCTTGGTAGGTAGCTCCCAGTTTTCCTGCCAGGCCCTACTTACTGGAACCTTCCATCCAGTCCACAGAGAAAGTGTAATTTCCCTCCTGCAACACTGTTCATTACCAAGAAAGATGACAACTCGATGGTCTTCCAGCAAGTGGGGGTCATTTGTTTCATTTGGAAGTTTAGTAATTGATGAGGATAATAGATTTTCTCCCAGGCAGCCTCTCTGGGAGAGTTCTGCCAGGGCACAGGTTTACATACATCAGGCTGACTCTGCCTTCAGAGTCTGTTTTAGAGGATGAGATCACAAGGCCATTACTGGAGTGAAGGGCGGGAGACTGGAAGGGCGGGAAAGCAGAGTAGAATTCCCAGACATCATTTCTCAACCACCAGAGCTAATTCAGAACGCTTTCAAGTACTTCTCTGTCATCAACTTACAGGTAGATCCATTTCCAAGGGTCTGTCTACTCTAGGTGTGATCAAAGCAAGTGATTCTTTGAGGTTCTCTGTTGACCAGGCTTCCGTGTAGATGGGCCTCAGAAGCTTCCTGTTAACCTGAATGTTCACCAATCGAAGAGGTGTCCAGAAATGGCTACACTATTCTATGGTGACCCCCACAGCCTCAGCAAAGTGGTGCCCTGAGAGCTTATGTCCTGGGCTACGGTGAAGGCCTACAGGGCTAGCTTTTAGCAAACACTTGCTCTCATTCAGGGCACCTCCTGATCTTACACAATCTCCTCCCCCAAACTCTCTCTGTGCATCTCTGGATCAAGCCCTGCTCTAGGAAAAACTCTCAAACTTATCATTTACCCCTTGTAAATATAAATCCTTATGTTCTCTTTCTCAAAGGAATCTTCCCTTTAAGCCTTATGACCAATTTTCTGGTAAATAAAAGATCCTTATATTGATAAGATGTTGGGGGAAGGATGTCTATCATGGACAACACACATTTTGTAATAAACTTCCATCGTAATTATGCTACACTTCCACTGTGTCATGATACTTCTTTTGCCACGGCACCACCCTCTAAATTAATTAAGACCAACAGGACTCTAATAGGAAGTTGGCTATGATACACAGAAGTTTGAATTTAGCCCCAAATGCAAAGATTGAAGTATAAGAGTATTTGGATTTTACCTACATGCATGTAGAGAATCAATGGAGGAATTGTATCTGTATTGCCTGACTCCAAGTGTCTGAGGATTCTCAGTAAATGTCAGGTCTGTGACCCTACAAATCATAGGGGCATAGAGACATATCTCTGGGGTGGCCTGAGGAAATGAGATGCTCATGTAATCTGTGCCATTCTTACGGTACCTACACAGACTCATGTTGGGGGAAGTGTCTCCCCTGACCAGCCAAAGATGAAACCAGTTTCCACGGGGACCCCAAGACTAAGAGAACAACACCTTCACCCAACACACAGGTTACCCTGCCTGGAGGAATAAAAACCTGTGCCCTCCACATCCCTCCTTGCATAGGGATCCCACCTTTTTTACCTGCAGTTCCTAGTTTCAGCTCTGGAACCAAGAAGTTGGTTCTAATCAGATTAATAGCATCAGCCAGCAGGTTGAAAAATATTTTCCAGAGGGCACACTTCATCTATAAGAATACCTAATCTCAGACTAGGCAATGTGGGAACCAAAGTGAGGCCCAAACTTTACCTGTACAATGACCATTTGTATATCTAATCCTGAATTGTACCCCACCTTCTTAAAATATGTATATATATTAAAATCTTTAAAAAGAAAAACAATATTTTCTCCCAAAATCACGTTCCCCATGGAGCTAGAACCAGACTCTGAGAAAATATAAAACTGGCCTTGTAGAGGGAGACTTGCTTTATTAGAAGATGAGCATCCTCAGTTGAGCACTCTCATGTGAAACTAACTACATCACTTGTTGAGCACAGATGATATGTCAGTCAACAAACCTCACTGAGCATCTATGATGTACAAGGCTTAATTCTATGAGGGACACTAGTATGAACAAAACCCAACAGATGCCCTCAAGATAGAGTGGGAACACACCTACGACCCATGCAGTAACTACTGCAAACTCCTGCTTAAGCAGCACTGAAGGAGCTACTCATATCCATTAATACCCACTTAAAATGCCAATGGATATATTAATAAGTGGTTCTATCTCTATATATCATTGCTGCATTCTTTCCCTTGTTCCCCAAATTATCAAAAGTAGAAACACAAACACCAAGTCATCATGGGCACTCTAGGAATTACTATCTGTAAAAATTCAAAGCAGACAGGCAGTGTGAAATGTTAGGATTAATAAGTATTTGAGGCGCAATAAGAAAACAGAACCTTGTTATAATAAGAAAACTATGAACTTTGCAGCAACTTGGGTAAACTTAGAGTCTGTCATACTCAGTGATCTAGCATAGAAGCAAAGAACTGAGTACTGCATGTTCTCACTCCTAAGCGAACCCTGAGCAATTATCATAATACTACAAGAAAGGGATTGGTGGTAGTGGGAAACTGCCAGGGAGCGAAGGGGGAGCACACTTCATCAATAAGGGTAACTGATCTCAAACCAGGTGAAGTGGGAACCAAAGGTAAGCCTGAACTTTACCTGTACAATGACCATTTGTATACCTAAACCTGAATTGTGCCCCACATCTTTAAAATAAAAATTAAAAAAAGAAAAATAGAATCCCATTAAGCATCGTGGTGGCACGAATTCCTTCCAGGATAGGCAGAGGACAAAATCACTGAGCGGAATTAGCATAACATTCACAGGCATGGTGAAGTGTCCTGCAGTATGCGCCTGGCACCACAACACAGTATGGCACTACATAGTTTGTGGATAATTGTTTCTTCAATTATCTGTGGCCGGCATTGGGATCTGCCCTAAATTCCTTTTCTGAAGATTCTCTGTACAAAATTTAACATTTGGGGCTGGGTGTGGTGGCTCACACCTGTCATCCCAGCACTTTGGGAAGCGGAAATGAGAGGATTGCTGGAGCTCAGAGGTTTGAGACAAACCTGGGCAGCTTGGTGAGATCTTGTCTCTAAAATAAATTTAAATATGAGCCAGGCATGATGGTGCACATCCATAGTTCCAGCTACTTGGAAGGCTAAGGCAGAGGGATCACCTGATTGAGGCTGCTGTGGCTGTGAACATGCCACTGCACTCCAGCCCGGATGACAGAGTGAGACTCCAACTCAAAAAAAAATTTGGACTCTTCTGTGGGGAGGAGTTCTGTTCTACCAAGTATAAGGCTGTGTTGATGCTGGGATCAGAGAGGAGAAAGTAAGTTCATCAAGAATGTATTAAGTATCTACTTTTTCTTTATTTCCTTTCCCTCCTTCTCTACTACTTCCCTTTCTTCTCTTTTCCTCTCCCTCCTTCGCTACCTCCCTCCTCCTTTCCTCTCTTCCTTCTTTCCTCCCTTCCTTCCTCCCTCCCTTCCTTCCTTATATCTTTACTTCCTTCCTTCTTTCCTCTCTCCTTCTCCTATCCTTCCTTCCATCTTTCCTTCCTTCTTTCTTCCCTCCCTCTTTCCTTCCTTCCTCTTTCCCTCCTTCCCTTCCTTCCCTCCCTCTCTCTCTCCCTCCCTCCCATCCTTCTTTCCTTCCTTCCTTCCTCTTTCAGTCAAAAGTCAGTCAACATCATAATGGAAGGGTGATTTGGGCAGCAATTTGAAGACCTTGGTTTCCCTCCCAAATCTGGGACTGAAATCTGGCCAGGTCCCTTGATTTCTCAAGCCCTCAGCTTCTTCATTTATAAATTGAAGGATCCAGGCAGATCTGTGATTTTATGAACTCTACCCAGGGACAGAGTGGGAGAACACAATCCTGAAACGGGTTTTCTTAACCTTTGTACACTCTTCTCAACCAAAATAGCAAATTTCTTATCTGTTCTATGCTGGGGGTGAGATAGCCCACAAGAGTTTATTTGGAAAGAACAGAGTGAGACTCCAACTCAAAAGAGAAAAAAGAAAAAAGAAAAAAAAAAGAACAAAGCATTCTTTTTTTGCCACTTAAAAGCAAAAAACTTAGAAACTCGTGGACTAGCTGATCTGAAAGGTCCTTTCCCACACTTCGGTTGTAGTTTTTTCCTACTCTTTCTTGAGTTTCTCTCACAGAAAAGACACTATGCCCAATGCAGCAAAGTAAAGACAGGAGAAGTACAAGTGTCCATGGCTCCAGGGGACTCACCCAGCATCAAGGTTAACCATGAGGTTTCAGAGAGGTCTGTCATGAGCAAAGGAAGCTTCACCTGCAGTGAACTGAGTCATAACTGGAAGAAGAGAAAGCACACTGTAGACAGGGAGGGCTGCTTCCACCCTCCAGGGATTCTCCTTGCGTGCTGTCTGTGAGCTGGACACAGGGACACAGAGGTCACAAGACTAGCAGGGTCCCTCGCCTACTGTAGCATGCAGTCTGGTACAGTGTGTGCAGCTCACGAAAGGATGCTGTGCATGCAGGGCCCAGCTCAGTTTGGTGGGCTTAGTGGTGAGGACAGAGCTTTTCCCACGAATTCATCTGACTCTAGTTAGCTCGGGGAAGGATGCCCGAGTCAGCAGCGGGGCAGACAAAGTGACCTCTCAAAGTAACTTCTCATGAGACGCAGTCCTGGCTGATTCAGTTTGGCAGGAATTCTGAGACATTCCAATATCTGCACAAAGGGCAGGCCCTCACCCCAGCCAGGCTGACCTCAGCCTCCCCCCTCCCAACAGATGATTATGCCTTTAGGTCTCTTTCAAAGCAAGCCCCGTTGTGGGTAACCCTTGGACGTGACATGCTGTTTTCTGATGGAATTAAAGGGTCTGCAGTGGCCAAAAGTCTTCTCAGCAGGGGAGTTTGTTATTCTTTTAATTGTGGCATTAAACCTCAGGCTAGCATTACATAAACATTCATGCTATTATCCAACTGGCAGGATTAGCTTCTTTTGACAGACTCTATCGTGGCCAGGACTGATCTCCCTAGAGGTGAAGGCAGCCACTAGCTCTTGGCTAGAGGTTGTAAGTCTCGGACCTCGAAGAACTCCAGTCCCTGACCTATGTCCCAGGCTTCCTCTTCTTTTCACGGATACCTAGAATTCTACCTTTGGGGCTTGGGGGGCATTCTACTGAAAACATTATTTGTATTTTTATTTCTTGGAGTCAGAGTCTCACTCTGTTGCCCAGGCTGGAGTGCAGTGGGGTATTCTCATGGCCACTGCAGCCTCAACCTGCTGGGCTCAGGCAATCCTTCCACCTTAGCCTTCCAAGTAACTGGAACTCCAGACGTGTGCTACCACACCCTGCTATTTTTTTTTTTTTTTTTTGTAGAGACAAGTTTTCACCAGGTTGCTCAGGTATGAGCCACCATGCCCAGCTCTACTGAAAACTTTAATCACTCTTTCCCTGGGAGGAAATACCAGCTAAGTTCACAGGAGCACAAAAAATAGAAGTTCGCTGGTTATGGAGAACAATTAACCAACAAACAGCATTCTCAACAGGGCAGGTGCTGTAAGAATAATGTGCTTTATTGCAACTTCTGGAGAAGATCATTGAGCTGGAATGTACAAATTAACACTGTATCTTAACTTTGACATCTTAAATTAGATGTCTTCACTCCAAAATAATAATAATAACAATAATGAACAGAACACCTAGATCCAGTCTGTTTGCTATTCCATCTTTAGAAAAGGGAATAGGATATATAATAATTTTCCCATTGCATTCCCAGTCTTATAAAGAGCTGTTGCCTACCAATGCTGACACCATGAAGCTCTGGGTTACCACAGGGTTCCAGAACATCTGTGAGATAGCCCATCTCATTCCACAGCTGACACACACGGGATCCCTGCTCTACACATCCCGTGCATTTTAGCTTCCACACCTGATTAATCATGGATAATAATCCTTTTTTAATGGATAATAATCCTTTTTGAAAATTATACAGCCATTGTTTGCATGTACTCAGTGGCAAACTTCATAATCACTCCCTTATGGGAACATTCCTATACAGTCCTTTGTTCATTCATTCATTCCATTATCAACTGTCAAATGCAGCCCGAACACTGGTGAAAAGAAAAGACCCCAGCCCAAGTTCATATTCTGGAGGTGAAGTAGCCATATTTGTAAGCAAAACAGCCCTCTCACTGCAGGGGCTGAGTCCTAACAGAGAATCCAGAGATTGGGACGCTAACATGCCTGTGGTCCCAGGAAGAGCTTGCCAGAGGAGTTTGAGTTGCTGGTATCAGGACTCAGCCACTGACTGCCTGGGATTAGCAATTCTTAGCCCTTCAGTCTCTTATTTTTAAGCATCTTGTCAACTTCTTAAAGAAAACCATTTTAGAAATTGTTATGAATTTTATCAATAAACTTGGGAGGTTTGACGTCTTTATGGTTTAGAATCCTCCAATATATGAACATCTCTTCATTTAGTTAAGTTTTCCTTGATGTTTAAAAAGTTTCATAATTTTCTTTATAAATTTCTTCCAGATTTGTGTTAGATTTATTCCCCAGACTTCATAGTTTAAAAAAATTACATGACTCTTCAAATTTGTGGTTACAGTGTAAAAGTATAATTGATTTTTGTATGCTATTTTGTATCTCACAAGCTTGCTACACTGGGCTTCTAATCAATTCTAATATATATTTATTTATTTCCTAGGCTTTCTACTTAGGAAATCATATGTTGAAAACTAATAAAAACTTTCCTTTCTGAAAAAAAAAAAAAAAACATACAGACCAGAGTCCACCCATCTTTTGTGTGTTCACAAAAAGATAGAGCGTCACGGGGACTAGAGTTGAAATTCTTTTCTAGTCCTCAGGTTTTGTGTACTCTCTTCAGTAAGGGCCACCTTGGCTCCTTCTCCCTGGAGAGCTTAGCCCAGGGCAAATAAGTCAGCCCGCACAAGGGTCAGGAAAATGAGCGGTGTCTCCTGTGATTCTGATGAGCCGAGGGTCCCAGTTAGCAAGGGGCCAACCTGGTGGCATGCAAGTAACATGCTACACAATCTAAATTCAGGTGCTATACAATCTAAATGCGGATGTCCGGGCCTGTTCAGGAAGACAATTAACTAGAAGCAGATACATCCATTTACAAAACAGCCGTGCGCTGGAGTGTACCTACATCGTAATTGGAAACTAAAAGAATACCAGGAGGAGTAGTCATTTAAAAAAATTCTTCTCCAAAAAGCCAAGAGTAATATTAAGAAAATAAAATAAAGCCCGTCATCAGCCAGCAGAGCACCATCCTTAGGGAAGCACTGCAGAGCACACTAACAAGCTCTGGATCCGTGTATAAATGAACCGAAAACCATAAAGGCAACAAAAGGCGAGGTGGGGTATGGGTGGAAAAAAAATCTCCCTTGTAGATTAGCTCCCCCTGAGTCAAGCATGGTTCCATCCCACTGCCTCTTGCGGTGCTGGGATGCTCTAGGGCCAGGCACTACCCTCCGGGGAAATTATTCTTATCTGCCCATCCTCAGAGTCCCAGCGTTGTTCTGAACTGGGATCCCACTTCCACAGCCCCATGCCCACGTTCGAGCACACATGCCCCACCGCTCAACCCAGGTGGAGTGGGGTGGGGACTCCCAGAGGCATTTACCATCCCGCAGAGAATTAATTAGAGTAAGGGGATAGAGGAGGCCACAGAGCAGGGGAAGGGCCCTCCACAGCCTGAGCCTCATGGGGGCCCAGCCAGATATCTCAGCAGAGAGCTCTAGAAAATCAAGCTGAGGGCTCAGAGAAGTCATCTGCACCCTTGTACCCAGGGGCCCTTTGGCTGTGAGGTCACTCTGGCCTACACTACACTAAGGTGAGGTCTCTGAGTAAAACCAGAATCAGGTGGAACCCCGAGCTAGGAATGAACAGGCTGGTGCCGCTGGGCAGCTAGGAAGGTACTGGGCTACTCACCAACTTCTCTGTGCATTAACAGGCCTCTGACTACATGGACAGGAGCCAGCAGCTGTTGCCACTGTCATGCACAGGAAATCACACAGAGGAGTGCTCAGAGCTCTTTGGCCAATGGGCATGTCTTGTATGTACTACTCAGTTTAAGATTTTGGAAGGTGGAAACCGTGTCCTGGGAGACAAAGAAGATGCTTTAACCATCACCTTAGTAGGAGCCCTTCAATCTCATTAGACCCCATGCCTGGCACCACTCTGTCCTTCAGTGTGGGAAATCAAGATGTGGTCATTGCAGAATCAAAGCCCACCGTCAAACTGGATTCCTACCAGGTGCCAAGCCCCAACTAAAACCTCAAGCATGCCCTTTAGAAATACAAGAGTGTCTGGGTGGAGACCCAGGCAGGTGAGTGGCACAGACCATGGGTCCATGGGCATGCCTTGAGCACACCCTGTGCAGTCCCTGTTGTCTGGCACTGGGCTTTTGCATTGTGCTAAGCTCTAGATAAATACCTTTTGAATGATTGATTAAATGCATTTTAAATTACAATTATTTCTCTTCTTTCTGGTCAAAATGCATGGAATAAACTCCGCTTATAAAATGGTTAGTCTTCGCATAGGAGTGTTTTTCTGGGAGTTTCCATGCTAAGGCGGTGTGGCTGACGGGACAAGAAACAGCTTGGTGTCCCGGGGAGAGCAGGACATTTCAGCATCAGAAAACTCGAGTCCTCACACATCTGCTCGTGGGACCTGGGGCATCCCTTAACCTCTGAAGCTTCCCTTTCCTCTTCCATAGATGTAGGTGGAATGGGTTATCTAATTTGTGGGTAACTGTGAGGAGATAAGAATAAAGGCTTAGTAAGTGGCAAAGCCCAGAGCATATGCGAGGGGGTCCCCCCAAAACCCAGAATGATCTTTTTGGAGGACAGACTCCTTGTAGTATAGGCTTCCCCGGGTAGGGAAGTGTTCTGGGAACACATCTGCATCTGTAGACCAGCTATCATTGTTATGAGAGACTGTGTTCAGCTTCAGTGAAATATTTTTTGGAGATCCTTTCAACACGTTTGCCCATTTCACAATGGGTGATTTACCAGCACACCTGTCCACACCACGCTGAGTGTTCAGCAGTTTTTGACCAAAACCTGCATGACCCCTACCCCCCACCCTCCCTATTAACCTGATCTCAACCTGAGTGTCTTTTTTTTTTTATTTCCCCGGATGAAAAAAGTCTTCAAAGGGAAATGTTTAGCTGATGTGGAAGAGGTGAAACAATGGCAGAAGAAACACAGAAAAGGCATCAAAATGTACGAGTTCAAAAACTGTTCTGAGCAGTGGAGAAAGCATCTCGATAGGTGTATTGCATCAAATGGAGGATTCTTTGAAGGTGACTGAAGTTTAAATATGTAAGATTAAATACACAATTTAGTATAAACAAATTCCGGATTTTCTGGATCCTCCTCATATAAGCTGTTTCATCATGATCATTGCTGTGGCAGAGGACTGCTCAGACGACAGGGCCTATGTGTTGGGGGCTTCCCCAGTGGTGAGAATGGGTGTGCCTCCCCCACCCTTTCCCCTGAGAGCCTCTAGCGTCTTACAAGCTGTCCCAGCAAGGATGGTGTCTACGACCACCCACACCTGTGGCCTGGATCCATGCCGTGCCTCTCCCATCATCCAAGTTCTTTATTGGTACACCCATATTTTGGTGTTTAAAAATGGTTCCCCTCCCCCACTTTTGGTCACTGTTGCCTAAGGTAGAGTGCAGTGGCACAATCATGACTCCCTGCAACCTCAACCCCCTGGGCTCAGGGAGTGCTTTCACCTCAGCCCCCCAAATAGCTGGGACTACAGGAATGTGCCACCATGCCCAACTAATATTTTATGTTATTTTTTTGGTAGAGATAAGGTCTCACTATGTGCCTTAGGTTAGTCTGGCACTCCTGGCCTTAAGTGATCCTCCTGCTTTGGCCTCCCAAGCAGCAGGGACTACAGTAGCACACCACCATGACCAGCTAATTTATTTATTTATTTTGTAGCGACAAGGTCTCACTATGTCACCCAGCCAGCTGTCAAACTCCTGACCTCAACTGATCCTTCTGCCTTAGTCTCCCAAAGCAGTGGGATTACAGGCCTGAGCCACCTTACCCAGCCAGTATGCCCATATTTTTGAAGGGAGGTTTTGAGAGTCTAGTGGAGACTTTACGCCTGGTAGGGTCTCAACTCCTATTGGTGACTGGGCTTTGCTTCTGCAACAGGCTGATTGTCCACACTGGTAGAGAGCAGAGCTGGACACTGGTTCCCCCAGGGTTAAGTAGCTCCACCCAGGATGATGGTGACAGCATTTCTGTGGTTTCCAGCACTGCCCCTGGGTCTATTGGGAATTCAGGAGATGACATCACTCACAGAGACGCACAGGGTTAGGGACAGACACACAGAAGCTACATGGGAAGGAAGCGAGATCTAGCTTGGGAATCAGACAGAGCACCTAAGGAAGGGACAGAAAAACTTGGAGAACTAGAGAAGCAGGAAACAGGAAAGGACATTGAGACAGGGCGGACAGCTTTGGGAAAGACCTCCAGAGAGTAGCTTGCTTCCTTTTTTCCTTGATTTTTTTTTCCTTTATTTTGTAAAACTTACTTCTCAAGAAAACAGATTTTCATGTGAGATTGTGTCTGGCTCAAGCGATCCTTAACATCCACTGTCCCTAAATCACATGTTAAAAAATTTAATGTGCATCAGACCTGCTTGGTGAGTGTGTTAACATGCGGGTTCCTGCAGAATCAGCCTTGGGGCTGGGGATCTGTAGGGAGCAGCCAGGAGATTCAGGGTATTGGAGGGTGGAGGAGGGTGGGGCTGACTTTGAGTACCTCACAGAGAAGAAGAGACATTTTTTCAGAGCCCTGTGTGAGACTGTTTTAAGCAGCCTCACTCCCTGAGCTGGAGACTCATTTAGGGGCGGCCTGTTCTAGAAGTGAGGGTGCTGGACTGGGAGTCAGGAAGCTCAAGTTCTAACCCTGCCTGGACTGTCTTCCCACTGAGTAATGTGAAACAATCATTTTCCTTCCCAATCCTCAGCTTACACATTGTGTAGGTGGTGGTCACAATCCTTCACACTGGGTTGCTGTGGATTTCAACTGGGAACATGCATGCTAAAACACCTGAAGAAATAGAAGGGTGGCCAGGCATGGTGGCTCCCACCCGTGGTCCCAGTGCTTTCAGAGGCTGAGGAAGGAGGATTGCTCAAACTCCCCCCAGGAGTTTGAGATCAGCCTGGACAACATAGCGAGACCCCATATCTGCAAAAAAATTAAAAATAAAAAAAATAACTGGGATGGAAGGAAGGGGGAGGGAAGAAAGGGGGAGGGAAGGAGTGAGGGAGGAAGGAAGAAAGGATAAAGAGAGAAAGGAGAGAGGCTAAAACGTAAGGAGGAAGGATGGAAGGAGAGAGGAAAGGAGGGGGAGGGGTGGAAGGAAGGAGGAGGGATGGAAGAAGGGGGAGAGATGGAAGTAGGGGGGGAAGGAGGAAGAGAAAAAGAAAACTAAGAAAGTGAGGAGGGAGGGAAGAATGGAAGAGTGGGGGAGGAATGGGAGAAATGAGAGAAGAAGGAAGAGGCAAGAAAGAGAAAGAAAGAAGGAAGGAAGGAAAAAAAAGAAAGGAAGGAGAAAGGGAAGGTGAAAGAGAGGGAGGGGAGAGGGAGGGAGTGAGGAAGGCTGGCTGTGGAAACACTGGCATCTTTGAGCTCTGGACATGGCATGAGGTGAGAAGGAAGCATTCCTTCGGTTCAGCCTTGCTGTACAAACCAGACATGCCCTAGAAGCAAAGACACCACGAGCCCCTGGAAAAATGCCTAACTCGCAGTGATTGCTTGAGAAGGCAGCCCTGAAGGCTGACCTTTGACATGGCTGACCTGGAGCATTTGAACCCTTCCATCCTCAGAGCAGCAGCTTCCCGGCACGTCCCTCAGCCCCTGCCTCTCCCTCCATGGGTGATGGCCGAGCCCTGGCGGGAACAGCCCCACATAACTCACTACCCGGAATGGAAACGCCACGATGCACTTAATTCTGCCCTGACAGCTCCTGGGAAACAGGCCTAGTTCTCCATTGACCTCTGAAACAGATGATGCTTTTGGTAATAGCACTTTCATCAGGAAATTCCATCCATGCATTCATTCATTCATTCTAGACCACAAATATGCATGGCTTTTTTTTTTTACAGCGTGCAAGGTGTTGTTGGCATTGTTTGCCACATGTGTTCTATTTGCTTGCTTTCCTCTGTTTGTCTGATTTCCAGTTCTTACTAACAAGTGAATCATTGGAACATCCTATAACCCAACAGATACACCCCCCCTGCCTTGCGCAATGGAAGTCAGAGGTCTAGGCAGGATGGGTCGATTGGGGTTCCCATGACTGCTAAATTCCAACGCAGAGCGCACCACGACTTGGCACACGTGCAGCAAAAAATATGGATAAATTCAAGTCGGGACGGGTGGGATGGGCTGCGTGTCTTACAGTACTCCACAATGGTCTACCACATTGGTGGTAGAGGGCTGTGGCATTGGCGTTGGGGGCAGGGATTTCCACTTTCCTGGATGGTGAGAATCGTGGCTTCCACTCCATGTGAGAGAAGGGTGAGATAACTAAAGGAGGAAAATGCCAAGGAAGTCCCTCCAGCCCAGACACGATGATGAGTGAGATAACCCAGGCCAGGCACCCTAAGATCTGGGTGAGCCTCACAAAGACAGGTCACCTAGGGCAGCAGTCATCTGACCCTGGCTAGTCATCAATCACCATTCCCTATTCCTCCCACCAAATGTCACATCTTGTAACATCTGTTACGATTGCCAGCTCACTCCTACATCTGCACATCCAGCTTCAGCACAGGGCTCAGGCGTTGGCAGGGCTTGGTAAATACAGCTTACTTTTTAGAGACCTGGCTCAAAGGACACACCCTGCCTGATCTCCACCCCTCCCCAACATCCACCTCTGCCACACCCGGCAGCTGCCTGGATTTCCACTGAGGACTTCCTTGTTTCCACTTTCCCCAGGGCATGCATCCCTGACCACATTTGTCAAGTACTCATGAGGCCCTCTGTGTGCTTTTTTGTGTGTGTTCCTCGCACCCATCCTACGAAGTTTCAGAATTTTCCTTTTTTTCAAACTGAGATCAATGGATGATGCCCCATCATACAGGGTGTTTTCAGAGATCAAATTAGAAAATATGTATGAAACGTTTTCAATCACATCAAACGCTGCACATCTGTGAAGTATGGTTAATGCTGCTTCCCTCCTCAAGAAGCCAAGGTTCTTGCCCCTGCGTTTTGGCTTGACTCCTTCCCTCCCCATCCCTGAGATGAGAGTTTCTTCCCTTTCTCCTGACCCTGGTATTTGGAGTCAAAAGGAACCTTTCTCCAGAATTCAGTGAGATTTCTGGTAGGACTGCTTCAGGAGACTTAGAGCATCTCACCTGCCTTCCAACAACACGTGATCACCAGAAATGAAATAATTTGGAAAGTCCAAGGCAGTCAACGATGTGTCTGTGTGTAGTGGATCCCGATGGAGAGGAAGGAAGAGGAAAGTATTCTGGTTATCAGGATGAAGCATCACAAAGCATCCTTCCTTCAGCTCTGCCCTCCTAAAAACTCTCCTTCTGACCTACCAGGGGTTCTTTAAACATGGTTTCTGTAGGCCATGGGTCCAATGGAGGGACTTGCAGTTAATTACAAAACCAAGCAAAGGAAAGATAGACTTTGTGGGATCATGCCTGGCCTTCCATTTCCCCAGCTCTTCTCTTGGGCAGGGCCAAGTAGATCAGGCTTGCAGTGAGTAACTACAGCATTGCCCGTGCAGTCTATCCTGCATGTCTTGAGAACTGTCCCTTCTCCTGCCATTCCCAAGACCTCTGGAGAGACTTAGATTCACCTTGGATCCACTCCCCTTTATTACAGGCTATTCATTCCTTTGACCTGCTCTGAATGTGCGCCAGAGTCCTTGGCCCAGGCACAGAATTGGCTTTTATTAAACATTAGTGATAAACATATGCTTATATCACCCACGATAATGTCAAAATGCTCACAAACTTCGCCAACCTTTTTGCAATGTATTGAAATTAGCATTTTGTAGATCGGCTCAAAAATTATTTTCACATTCTATTTTCTGTTTGTGTCTTAGATGAGCTTTGACCCATAAGCATATCCAATGCAGCAGTGACACCAAATTGACAATTGTACAAAGTCAAATGTACTGAAGATGTGTCATTTTTAAAGCAATAGGTGGTCGTCGTTTGTTTCTAGGTGTTTACTTAGACATGATGGAATTTCAGGTACAACTCTGAGCTCTTTCATACTGCAACAAATCTAATCAAAATCAATTAATTAACTCAAAGGATATTTGGGGGAGGTTGTTTTTAATTTATTGTTATTAATTATTATTATTATTATTATTATTATTATTATTATTATTTTCAGAGGCAAGTTCTCACTCTGTCACCCAGACCTAAGTGCAGTGGCATGATCATAGTTCATTGTAACCTCAAAATCCTGGACTCCAACGGTACTCTCACCTCAACCTCCTGAGTAGCTGGGACCACAGGTGCATGCCACCATGCCCAGCTAATTTTTTTTATGTTTTGTAGAGATGAGGTCTTGCTATGTTGCCCAGGCTGGTCTCAAACTTCTAGCCTCAAGAGATCCTCCTGTCTCGGCCTCCCAAAGTGCTGAAATTACAAGTACGAGACCAGCACCTGGCTCAAAGGGTATTTGTAAGCAATCAGACAGGAAAATATTTAAAATGCTAAATGGTCAATAAAAGCATCATTTTACTTGGTTAAATAAAGAAAGAAGGCAGGTATTAAAAAGTTCTCCATCTGAGGGAAACATCTGAGTAAATGAACTTCCATTGTGACTGTAAGCATTGGGTGATGCAGGGAGGGTCTTAGCGCAGTGTTCTTAGCCTGCATTGCCATTCTCTTCCCAACAGTGACCCCTCATGGTTTACAGTCATTGGGATTCCTTGTCCAGCTGAAAGGATCTGAGAGAGCCTTGTGTAATGTGGCCTGAGGCCGCCGTCGACACTGAAGCAAAGTGTCAATTCCCAGTTCTGATGCCCAAGTGGGTGGTGGGCTTTTCTGAAGGAGTTGGCCAATACGTTGGTGCTGTCAGACATCTCCAATCAAGAAAACCCGACTAGCTGCGCTTGGCACTCTGGTTGCAGAAGAAAGAAGCACAGGATATCTGAGTTCAGTAACTTGTAACTTAACATGGAAAGATACTGAAACTTACCAGAAAGTCCAGAAGATGGAGCGTGGTAGGGCCAAACTAGTGCTTCAGTTAAGAAACAATACTGTGGCCTGGCTTGGTGGCTCAGCCTGTAATCCCAGCACTTTGGGAGGCCAAGGTGAGTGGATTGCTTGAACCTGCGGGTTCGAGATCAGCCCAGGCAACTTGTCGAGACCTCATCGCTACAACAAATCAAAAATTAGGCAAACATGGTAGCTCATTCCTGTAGTTCCGGCTTCTTGGAAGTCTGAAGCCGAAGGATCACCAGAGCCCAGTGGGGTGGCCATGAGCGTGCCACTACACTCTAGCCTGAGTAAGAGAGTGAGACTTCGACTCAAAAAAGAAAGAGAAGAGAGAGAAAAAGAAAAAATACTGGAGTGGATTTGAACAGTCAGTGAGGGTCACAGGGTATGTAGATGATTTTAGAGAACTGAACTGGAAATAGGGGGTGATAGAGGAATAATTGACTTAGCTGGAACAAAAGGTTCACGGGGAGGAGGAAGGGAAAATGTGAACAGGCATGTGAACAGGCAGGATGGAACAAGGTTGCAACTGTCTTAGGCCAGGCTAAAGGCAGCAGATTTTAACTTCCTTTCTTCTACAATAGCCTGGTGCAGGAACTTTATAGGCAAAGAGGGAACTGCTAAGAAATTCATCATGAACTTACACAAAACACAAATAGAAGAAAGTCAATCTTTCTGAGGAGGAATCAGACAGAAAGAAGATTCTAGAAAATCAGAATACTAGATACTGGATGTGTAACAATGGAAAGTTATAAACAAAGTATCAGGAGATCTTAGAGATAATCTGCTAAAACCATCACTCTATATAAGACAAGAAAACTGAGACCTAGAGAGGGGCGTGACTTGCCCAAAATCACACAGCTGGTAAATGACAGAGCTAAGATCTTTTTGCATCTGTTCCTAAGATTCTTCCAAGAAAAAAATACTTGGCCTTCTGTCCTGGACAATTTGGATACTTCCTGATAATACGGGTTGGAGTGGCAAATTTATTGAGGTTCTGTTGAGGAATAAGATCCTGAATCTTTAGGTGACACCTCTCAGCTACAAAGAAGACACTGGTAAATCCAGGGCTTGAGATGATTAGGAGTCAAGTCACCCTTATGATTTCATTTTCACCTTAAAAATCTTAACAGCACACGTCCTAAGATGTGTTATATGTAGTGATGATATTGGTGATGATATTGGTGGTGATGGAGAAACAGCTTACAAGAAAACACAGGAAGACAAGGCTTCCCCTAAAACTAGTAATAGCAGCAGAAGTACATAAGTCACCCAATTTATACCTGAATGTATTCTATTTTTTTTGCAAGAAGAGCAACATTATGAGAATATATATAAATCTAAGTCTTTTCTACCAACCCATGACATGGAAAGAATGTAATAGTTGGAGGTCAAGTTCAGGTCTAACTTGGACATTATAGCAGCTGTGTCCACTTGGAGAAGTCACTTACTCTCTCTAAGTCTATTTTTCTCAGTTGCAAAATTCAATATCCGTGTCATGGGACTGTGAGGATGAAATGCAATGATACATTTTCAAATGCTTTGAAAACCTGTAAATGGATGCACAAATGTGAATGATCACAGTTCACGGTTCTTCTGCACCACCCACAACTGGTCTCCCAGAAAGTTATTCTTGAAGATTTGTTTATTGAGGTAAAGTCTTGACACTGACTCCAGGGAACATTGTCCTGTAATCAAGGGCTGTGTGAGAGTGTGTGTGTGCTCTTAGCTGCACCCCACTAAGAGTCCTGCTCAAATCCCTGACCTATAGAATCATGGAAAATAATAACTTATTGTTCTGTGTTGTTGGCTAGGCAATAGGTAACTGAAACAAAATCGTGATGGGAAAATGAACACAGTCAAGACAGCTATTCAGCCCTTGTGCAGTAAGATATTGTTTTAAGAGCAGACAGTATGGTCCATTTTCTCATTGGTTGTCTGGCCATAGAAGGACCCAGGTATTGCACATACAACTCTGTATGAGGAACCACGAGGAGTGAGGTGGAGTCCAAGAGGCAGAAGTTGTGACTCCTACAACTTGTTACTTTCTTAACCTCTAGATGGTTTTCCATAAGAAGACGGGGAGGTCTTCTATTTCTTTGGCCCTCTCCTAGTGAAGACTTCTACATATTGTGTTGGGCACATCAATAGATGTGTTGGTCATCAACAGATACAAATCGATTGAGCTACTATAGTTTAACGCTAATTTCAGTCCCCATCTTGCTCTACCCTCTCCCACTTGATCTTTATTCCTGTCACATTGCAGCTCAAGACTTAGTATTGAATTGGAGTCTCTCAGTCAGCAAGAGGAAAGAGACTTAAGAGCCCAAGGCGTAGGATGGTGGGGTAATATAGCTACCTCACGTACCCTCTTCAGCTTATCATTCAGGCTTAAAATTCCCTTTCTGAATCTCTTTGGTGGGCAGTTGTCTTGTGTCTAACCGTTTAAAGTAAATGAGTGACAGGAATGGTCTTCAATTTCTCCAAATAGGCATAAAACAGTGTCAGACTCCCAACACATTACAGGTTTTGAAGTCAGGTTTGAAGTCAAGAGGGTTCACACTTACAACTGCAAGCAGCTGTCATTAGTCCAGCACCATGCCCTGAGCAGGAGGACCCTGTATCTGTAAGGATTTGTGTTCAGTGAATCATTAGAAAACACAATATTGTACATAAGTGAATTTTCTTTTTTTAATTTTTTAATTTTAAATATGTGGGGTACAATTCAGGATTAGGTATACAAATGTTCATTATGCATGTACCCTTGTTGATGAGATGTGCCCCCTTCCCCAGCAGATTCCTACTACTGCCAATCCCGCCCCACCCTCCCCTGGCAGTTTCCCACTACTGCCAATCCTTTTCCTATAGTATTATGGTAATTGTTCAAGGTCTGCTTACAAGTGAGAACATGTGATACTCAGTTCTTTGTTTCTGTGATAGGTGACCAGTATTATAAATTCTAAGTCCATCCAGATTGCTGTGAAGTTCATAATTTTGTCCTTTTCTATGGCTGCATAATATTCTATAGTGTATATGTACCACGTTTTTTTATCCAGTCCTCTTTTGAATGCCAGCATGGTTGGTTCCATGTTTTTGCTATTGTGATCAATGCTGCAATAAACATATATATGCAAGTATCTTTTTCATAGTGTGATATGAGTTCCTCTGGGTATATAGAAATGTCCCTGTGTTGATGTGTTTTGTGTTGAGTCAGACAGGTTTTGTTTTTCATCCCACACTATCAGCTTTATTTCTTCTTAAAATCAAGGCCTCTTCTAATCCTCTTCTTATTCTGATTCTACATATCTAGCCTTCTATAAGCCTTGGAAACCATCTTTGTTTAAACACATTGAAAATGTATGTCAACCAAGAGTCAATAAAGTGCTTTGAGAGAGCTTAGGAAGAAAGAATGGTCTGAGGGCTTTGCTTCCTGCAAAAAATCTGTGTACCCCTTTTCTAATGATTATATCTGGCTCAGCAGTTTTATAAAACCAAACATGCCAGCCCAAGAACCCAAATCAGAAAGGGCATAGAAAGGGAAAAAACACCCTCGTTTAGGGTCTTGAGATGTCCTGGGTCTTAAGCTTTTGGGCTTCAAGCCAAGGAAAGAGATATGTGTGGTAAAATTTGTGATTTCGTTCAAAGAGGTGCTTTGAGTCTAAAGAAGCAAAGGTAAAACTTTAGAGCTGGGAGAGACCTTAAGGGTTCATTTCACATATACTGTCTCCACAAATTCCCTCTCCCCTCATCACTGCAGGGCATTTCCCTACAAGCCCTCACTGAAGTGGAAGGAACACTTCTGCAGCAGAGTGGCAAGTCTTAGATAAAGAGAACTGGAGGGCCTAAAAACATATTCGTTCAAGCACCCAAATTCAAAGTTGGGAGAAAAAAAAGTCCAGAGTGGTACAGACAAGACACTTCCCCAGACCCCAGGACAGCAAAACTGTTAGCAGTTGGGCAGAGCTAAAACTCAAGCCCTGTGGTTTTTCTACCATATTCTGCAATCAGGCTCTATGAACTTCTTCATCTTATTTCACCACAAACATTTGAGATAAATAAAGACTTTGTAAATTTAATCCTCTAATTAATAATAATAATAATAATAATAAAGTAGACCCTTAAAACAATAGCATATCAGGTCTCAAAGGAACTTTAGAGTTTATTGGTCCAACCCTCACATTTTAGAGATATGTATTCAAAGTCAAGCAAGGAATAAATTGGACTTCCATGGAGGATAGGCAATGGGTTGAAATAGAATGGGAATTTCTAAAATTATAAAGGCAATGGGTTGAAAATGGAATGAGAATATATAAAATTATAGATTTGGGAATCTCAGAGATCATGAGTCAAACCCTACATTAGATGAAAGGTGACCCTGAGCTCAGAGAGGAGTGCTGGCTAGTTCATGGGTGAGTTAACGGTAGATGATTTTCATTCGTAGGTACTGAAAATCATCTGCACCACAGGGCATCTTTGTAGTCACTGATGGAAAGTGAAATACAACCTACAAACATTCACATACTACAAAATCTCAATTTACTGGAGTTCTCAGGAAATGACACATTTCGGTTAAATGAATTAGCAGGTTAATGAGACCCGAGGTCCGGTTGATGTCTGTAATTCTTGCTGGCTTTCTCATCGGCAATAATATCTGATCCTTCACGAAGACACAACCAGATAGCACTTGCTGTTTCTGCTCTGGTTTTTGGAAATTTTTCTGAAATGTCAGATTCCCATGTTTCTTTTCTAGTCAGTGAAATCTGTGAACATCACTGGACCTTGGAGGATGAAGGGATCTTATTAGCACTATAGAACACCTGCTATTTAGGACAGAGGTGGAATAGATTATCTTATATACTTCTATCATTTCTGACAACTTCTCCAACTTGAGCTTAAGGTAACAGGCAAATATTTCGTTTAAAATGGGATTTTTTTCTACCTTTTGCTGTCTGAAGTTTATGTGATGGGAATAAAAGGGAAGGAATGAAGGTTCATTGAGCTTCCACAAGCTAGGCTCAGTTCCTGAGTGACATCCTCACTGAATCTTCACCACCACCCTGTGAGGTACTGGTTTCTGTCCTCATTTTTCAGATGAGGAATCTGAGGCTCAGGGACATGAAATAACTTTCCTGAGATTGGATAAATTAGGAATGACGGGGCTTGGATTCCATGTTTCTAACTGTTCAACTTTGAGCAAAAGCTCTGGTATTAGCAATCCCATTTGGAGACAATGAGATTTTTTGTTAACCTTTGGACCTATTTTTCTGCTTGGGCCTCAGTTTCTTCATTTATTAAAAAAAAGGAAACAATCCTTACTGTTTAGTAAGTAGGACCTATCAAGCAATCCTCATCCACCATCACGAGTACTTCTTATCTACCATCACTGGTCTTGGAACTGCAAGCAACCAAGGAGACACATTTGTTTCTTGCCCTCTGAGGACATTTAATCAGAGAGACAAACTGGCAATGAATGAACAAACCTAAGATTGATGTCTACATCTTCTCAAGCCAATAGAACACATGTTACATGTGAATAAAAAGGCCAGACATCCTAGAATTTTAAACTAACAATACAGGGTTGCTACAAGCATTGCCTTTCTTTCTCCTTTCTTACCGTACAAGAAGTCTTCTTGGAGGAGATACTATATTGTGTCTGAGAAAGCACTAGAGGTGGTGTTGTCTAGTAGTCTGTTAATGCTGAGAGAAGGTTCTGAGACAAGAGTGGGGTGGTCTTGAGAAGGAAGCATAATGTGTGTATTAGTTTCCTAGGGCTTCCATAATAAGGTACCCCTTATTTGGAGGAATATCATGACCTGACATACATTGGGAGGGGATCACTGACTACTGGGTAAAGAATAGCCTATGTTGGCCACAAGAGGAAGTAAGAAGCAGCTGGAAGCTGGTAGCAAGCATCAGGGAAGAGCTGCCCCAAGGGAAAAGTGATGGGGGAGCTAAAGGGGAGGATAGTCAGGAACTGAATTGTAGAGTCGAGGAAGCTGCTGTAAAGGAGACAGCTGTATATCTAGTTCTGGAGTTCAGAGAGGGCTGGGTTGGAAATAAAAGCCTGGCGTCCTCAACATACAGATGGTATTTGTATTAGTTACCTGTCACTGAGTAATGCATTACTCCAATGCTTAGAAACCTCAAATAACCCTCATTTACTCACACAGCTTTTGAGATCCAGAATGAGGGATGGGCTTAGTTGGGGGCTCTGCTAAGGGTCTTTCATGAGGTTTTAGACAAGTTGTTTTCCAAGACCACAGTCATTTCAGGGCTCAGCTGGGGCCAAAGAATCCAGTCCACAGCTCACTGCTAGTTGTTGGTGACCTTAGTTCCTGGTCAGCTATTGGCCAGAGGTCTCAGTTCACTGACCTGCAGGCCTCCTCAGGGGCTGCCAACATGACATGACAGCTGCTTTCTCCAGAGGGAGTAACTCAAGAGACAATGAGGGAAGAAGATGAAAGCTGCAGTCTTTTCCATAGCCTAATCTCAGAAATGACACACCACCACTTCTGCCGTATGCTATTAGGCACACACAATAACTTGGCTACTATGTGGGGAGGCAAAGACCTTAATTCCAGGAGGTGGGACCATAGAGTGCCATCTTGGAGTCTGATCTGGTTACTCCATTATTTAAAGTCGTGAGATTAGACAAGAATGCCAAAATCCCTCTCATTCTTCCTTCCTCCTTACCTTCCTCCTCCTTTATCTCCCTTCCTCCCTCCCTTCTTCCTTCCTTCCTTTCTACTTTTTCCTTCTTTCCTCTCTCCTTCCTTCCTTCCTTTCTACTCTGTCCTTCCTTCCTCTCTCCTTCCTTCCTCTACTTTTTCCTTCCTTCCTTCCTTTCTCCTTCCTTCCTTTCTACTTTTTCCTTTCTTCCTTCCTCTCTACTTTCTTCCTTCTTCTCTACATTTTTCCTCCCTTCCTTCCTCACTACTTCCTTCCTTTCTTTCTACATTTTCCTCCCTTCCTCTCTATTTTCTTCCTCTCTACTTTCTTCCTGCCTCTCTCTTCCTTTCTTTTTACTCTACTTTTTCCATCTTTCTTCCATCTTTCCTTCCTTTCCTTTGTCCTTTTTCCTGTCTTTCCACTTTCCTTTTTATCCTTCACTTCTTCCTTTCTGCCACAGCATTGCTGACCACTTTCCATGTGGCAAGCCTATAAGGTCAGAGAAGATTTAAACATAGTTCCCGTTCATGAGCAGCCCATGGAGGTGGAGAAGTGGTCAAGTAAACAAATAACAACATCCCGCACCATAATGTCTTAACACCTAAACAGACAAGGTGCACTGGGAGCTCAGCGGAAGGAGCGAGGGATTCCAGATGGACGCAGAAAAACTTCAGGCAGAATGTGGTGTCGCTAAAGAGTGGCTGGGCGGGGAAGGAGTGTCAAGAGCAGCCAGAAACAACTTCTGGGAGAAAAGTGGGGCAAGAATAAAGGAATCACTGTACTTGTGGGGAAGGGGAATGCCAAGACCTTCTCCCCATCCAGGGCTTAGTAGGCTCTGTCTGTCTATGCAGTATGTCACCTCCCTGCTTCTAGAAACCCTCCTGCCAGGGCAAAAGATGTGCACTGCCATCAGAGTGGCTGGGCATTTGTGAGTTCAAAGCTCAGTGCCCTACCACGCAGGTGGAACCCTCAAGGCCTGGGCCCCAGAGCTGAGGTTCAGATCAAATCCAGACCCTTCCTCCATCCCCCCGGCAGGCGGCCCTGCTGGAGCCCAGCCAGGCAGACTATCTATCCCAGACCCAGCCGGAGAGCCTTTGAAATATGGCTGCCTCTTCCTGGGCCTGTTTCCTCGCCCCCGTGGTGTCATTTCCAAATCCATTACATTCCAATGGCTTTGGGATCTTTTAATTACATGTGACGAAACCTTGCTGTTGCTGGAATTAGACGGGCCGTGTTGACGATTTATAGACCCCAGCTTCCATGCAAGCAGGGTCGTAAATAACATGAAATGGACCCTTTAGTATTAAAAACTTCAGAGCTACCCACTAAGCCATGACAGAAAAGGGGGGGAAAGAATGAAAAATAAAAAAATTTTAAAAAAACAGTAATGTCTGCGTCTCGTGTGCTTAAAATACTGTATGTGAAACAGGGAATGTCAAAAACACAGGGTGCTGGGCTACAGGCAACTCGTAAAAGTTTATCTCTGGTATGAGGATTTCTAGCCATATAATGAGGCTTTTCCCATACTTTCTTTTTTCTTTCTTTCTTGTTTAATCCTGGACACTTTGTGCCTGATGAGGTGACTGAAAGGGCATGGCGACTGATGCACCCATTTTGTTGCTGCCTGTCCCCCACCCCACCAGCAGTCCCCACTCCCCAAACGGACTTTCCTCCCAACCCCCCTGATGGGCATCATTCTCTTCCTGGGGTCTTTGCTCATGCTGGTCACCATCACCAGATGACTTCCTACTTCTCTCCATCTAGCCTTGTGTTCCCACCACAGTGCCCAAAGCCACCTCTGACTGCCTACCCCAAACACTCCCCACTGGGGTCAGTCCCGTGCCCCCTTGGGGAGTGACCAGGCCCAGGTGCCCACAGACCTCATTAGTCCTGTCACATCGAGGATCCCTGAGGGCTGGGAAGGGGACATCTTTCCTCCCTGGCACAGGACTGGGCCCAAAGAGAAACTCCACAAAGCCTTGCCTTCCTCCTTAAGAAGCAAAGAATCAGGAATTCGGCTGAGTTCCCACCCAGAAAGGCAAGAAATAGCCTTGGAAAGAGGATGCTGAGAGAAGGAATGGGGCTGACGGACCAATTTCTCAGTTCAGCCCTTTGGGCAGGGGAAAACGTGAGCCCCAGGGCCTCCTCCCAGGCTACGCCACAAAGGGAAGCTGAGAGTCAGGGCATTGGAGGCCATCCTGGAGTCAGCGATATGTTTTACCTTTTAATAGCAGGATTCTTGCTCTTCTTGTCAGTGGATCTGATGCTCTCATGATTCAGCTATGCATGTATGCATGTGTGTGTGCACATGTGTGCATGTATATGCATGCACATATCTGCTGCCACCACCAACAGTCTGATGTAACCAATCCTGAGATCAGATCAACCCACCAAAATCACATGGCCCTTTTGCCCCCGGCAGGCAAATCTCCCAAACCAAGACATCCCATGGACCCCTAGAGACAGGCTGCCCCTGGGTCAGGAGCCCCTTGTAACCCAAGCATCCATCTCCAAAGAATAGACTTCCAAGCATAGCCCAGCTCTTCAGACCCAAGGCACAGACCCGATCCATGTCTACCAGAGAGCTGAGGAAGACAAGCTTTCCTGTGACTTCTGACTCACAGCAGTTCACAGAGAAAGTTCAACGTGGCTTGAGCCCTAACTGTTGGTTCAGGCACGACTAGGTGGCTATAATCCTGGGTCTGAGGAATGACTGACCTGAGAGCCAGATCCAGCCCCATCTGCTGGACATGAGACACTCAAACCTAGATCTAGACTTTCAAATTTGAAAGAAGGAGAAAGAATTGGCAGAAGGCACAGAGACTGGTGGGAGTATGCGAGGCCATCATACTATCTTTGCCTGTGACTGAGGCTGCATGAAACATAATTTCCACACAGGCAAGAGTCACAGCCACCTCATTTGCCATGCGTCCTCGGTGCATAAAACAGGGTCTTACACCAAATACATACTTGGGTTTTGAATTAATGAATAATGTTGAAAGGTAGAGACCTCTCACTGACAGTAGGCTAACTTCTTTGACAGACATTACAAGTAGCATCTCTCCTCGGGGCTTGTTAGATGAAAGAGGAAAGAATTTTTTTTGCCTTTGAGTCCCCTTGACATCAACAGTGAGAAAGACTAGCTTAGGTTTTCAACTCTCTTGCCCGAAATAGCCTCCAGGACCATCGCAAAGGTCTGTTTCCCTGCTTAATAAGAATGTTCTGATTTCTGGATTCTCAGAGGGTGCTGCTGAGAACCGCAATGAGTGACTTTGCTAGTCCCAGGAGAACTCGGGGTGATGTCAGGGCCAAAGGATTGCCACTGAAGACCGTGTTTCCTGAAGGATGGGCAAGGGGAAGACAGAGAATCGGGCTAGCTCAGAAATGCCAGGGTCTTGAGCATAAAAGGTATTCATTTGACTGGAATTTGGCAATAGAATGGAGATACGGGGAAGTTAGACGCCGAAAGCAATGTGCAACAGAACGCTTCAGTGATGTGTATATTCGCTTTCCTCCATGAACTGCTTGCAGGGAATAAACAATGATAGGCTCCTTATAGGCATATCTTGTTTGATATAAAGAGAAAGAATTCCTGAAAAATATTAAATAAGAGCCAAATTCCTTTTTCCCACTGATTTACATCACTAAGTCTCAGAAGATCAGTGAAGTATTGCCTAGCAGATCTGGGAGGTGCCCTGGAGACTTCACTCAAGTCTCTTTCTTCACACACAAGGCATTTGAAGTTGAGAGAGGTGGTGATGAAAGTAATAGCAGGATGGTGAGGAGTCTACAGTGGGAGAGAAGGTGAGCCAATTAGCATCGGCCTGTACTCACCACACCACCTTGATTGGGGTGGACATGGCCTCTGACATGGTGTCTCTCCTATTCGTGAAGAGTCTACAAAATGAGGGACTGTTTCTTCTACAACTTGGAATCGCTTTTGTGTTTACTCTTGATGCTGACTTGTTCATAGCAATTGTTCTAAGTTTCTTTTTTTAAAACAACACTCAAAAAGTGCAAAGTTTTTGGAGGGAATATGTGGCTATTGTAAAAATAAGTTAGGAAATATAAAGAAACAAAAAGAAAAAGTAATAAAATTATCCATGATTCCCTATCCAGGAATAATCATTTTAATCCCTTGGTTATATCTCTTTCATCTTCCTAGTGTCCATAAATAACTTTTATTAAAATAGTATCATGATTTTTGTTCATTACCTTTTTCATTTAATATATCATGAACATGTGACTACATAGCTATCAATGACATCATTTTTAATGGCTAGATAATAGCTCATTTTATTGTGTGTCCCAAACCAGTGGATATCAAGCTAAACTCCACCTGTAGACATGCTTTGTTTGTGTAGCATGGTATTGGCCTGCCCAGTGCTCACAAATTATATGTTGGAATTAATGGCCACTATCTACATACTGGGAGACGCCACATAAAAGTCAATATTTTCAGCTTTTTTTTTCAAAAATGGTTATAGCACATTCCTGTGCGGCCATGTGGGTGGAGCTGAGTGAAAGTTCCTAGTTCTGTCAGCCGGAGTCCTGTGGCCTCCCTAAAACTGAGGCTGAGGGACAGGTGCTATGCGTCGTGTTCCTGGGTTGACTTTGTTTTTGTTTTTTTGCTACAGTCAAGAGGGAAGTACAGTATATCTTGTCCTCATACATCTATCAAAAACTAGACCAAACAGGACAAATAAAGAAGGTGTATATTTCAAGTAAATAGAAAAAAAAAATTATTCAGTTCCCAAAGTGCACACTAAGGAACACCAAGGTGCCACAGAGAATCCCCAAGGGCACTGCAGGGTGTTTATAATGATTAAGAAACACACCATAATCTTCAATACTGTCAGACACCACAAAATTAGCAGCTTGAGGGTGTTCCTGTTTGAACATAGATCATACTACATTTGCCATCATCATATCTTGACAAAATTGGTATTCATTGGTTATGGTGTTCAAAAGCAAGTACCATAAGAAGATCAATCTGGAACAGGAAGTGAGGGTGGAGCTGTCCAAGCTGATTCTGGTCTAACTAATTGTATTAGTGTATTCTTTGGTGTATTCTTTGTGGGACTAAAGTGCTGACTGGCCTTACTCCTGCTCACTGGTGTTCACCCATGGAGCCACTATGTCATTAGAGCTTGTAATGCCTGTGTTATGTCTTATATATGTATGACATATATAGTATGACCAGCCCATCCCCCATCCCTGAGACATTCATACTACCTTTTGCTGTTTCATAAGCAAGGAAGAGAGTCTTCAGAGTTAATATTTCCTTTGGGGGGGGGGGTTGGAGTCTCACTCTGCACCCGGACTGGAGTGCAGTGGCCACTCCCGGACATTGCAGCCTCAACCCACTGGGCTCCGGCGATCCTTCTGCCTCAGCCTTCCGAGTAGCCGGACTTACAGGCGCGCACTACCGTGCCCGGGTGATTTTTTTATTTATTGTAGAGATGAGGTCTCGCCAAGTTGCCCGGGCGGGTCTCAAACTCGCGGGCTCAGGCAATCCATTCACCTCAGCCTCCCAAAGGGTGGGATTACAGGCTGAGCCACCAAACCCGGCCTAGAGTTAATATTTCCTACATTGAAGATCATGTTCTCAGAAAAAGATCCTAGAAGAATACTGAGTCAGAGATTATTCAAACTTCTAAGGCTTTCAAAAATTATTTCTGGATTGACTCAACTTCATCTGAGAATCCCAAAGACAAAGCCATCTGCCTGACATATAACCCATGCTGAACATAATGTCGGACTGAGTTGAACTTCATCAAATCAAAGCAAATTAGATAGAGTCTTCAAGAGCATTGGGCTATGGTTGTACTTTTCTTTGTCTGCAGATGCCTAGGTGTCTAACACAGGTTCTAGAAGCCATGGTCAACTGCGTAGGAACAGGAGAGTTCCTGTTCCATAAGGACAGGAACCCTGTTGGCAAATAGGGGATGGGCTGGTCATACTATATACAAAACCCCTATCTAAGCCCCGGAAGGTCAAAGAGCTTAATAATCAAGGGATTGGCCTTTTTAACAGATATGTGGGGGTACAGATCAGGATTAGTTACACAAGCAGGCTTCGTACAGGTGAGGTTTGGACCCCCAACTGGCCCTTGTTTCCCCTGGTTTAGAATCAGGTACCCTTTGTGATGTTATGTGCCCCCTCCCTCCCTCTTTCCCTCTCCTGGAAGTATCCATCGACTGCCAATCCCTCCTTTGTGCTATTGTGATTAATGTTCAGGTCCCACTTGAGTGAAAACATGCAGTATTCAGTTCTTGGTTTCTGTGATAGATCACTAAGTATGATGGTCTCCAACTCCATCCAGTTTGCTGTAAATTCCATGATTCTGTTCTTCTTTATGGCTGTGTAATACTCCATTGCATATATGTACCACATTCTCTTGATCCAGTCCACTTTTGATGGGCAGTAGGGTTGGTGCCATGCTTTTGCTATTGTGAATAGTGCAGCTGTAAACATGCATGTGTAGGTGTCGTTTTGAAGAACAATTTATGTTCTTTCAGGTATATTCCCAGGAGAGGGATTGCTGGATCATATGGAAGATCAATATTTAGTTCTTTTAGAAATCACCGCACTGCTTTCTACAGAGATTGAACTAGCCTCCACTCCCACCAACAGTGTAGAAACATTCCCTTTTCTCCACACTCTCACCAGCATCTAAATTATTTTTTATTTATTCGTCATGGTCATCCTTACTGGAATCAGGTGGTATCTCATTGTAGTTTTGATTTGCATTTCTCTGATGATTAGTGAGACTGAGCATTTTTCATGTATCTACTCTCTGTATATTTTCTTTTGAGAAGTGTCTATTCATATCCTTTGCCCACTTTTTGATAAGATAGTTTTTTTTTTTTTTTCCTTTCAAGCTCGTTTGAGTTCCTTGTAGATCCTGAATGGATACATAATTAGCAAATTTTTTTTTTCCACTCTGTGGGTTGTCTCTTTATTCTCTTGATGGTTTCTTTTGCTATGCAGAAGCTTTTCTTTTTGATGAAGTCTCACTTGTTTAACTAACTTTTTATGGCATTCACTTTTGGGGATTTGATCAAGAATTGTTTGCCTACTCCACTGTGCTTAAGAGTGTTTCCTGCATTTTCTTCTAGGATTCTTATAGTTTGAGGTTTTATGTTTAGGTCTTTGATCCATTTAGAGTTGATTTTTTTTATATGGCGATAGGTAAGGGCCCTGTTTCATTCTGCTGCATGGGGTCAGCTGGTTTTCCCAGCACCATTTGGTAAATATGGTCTCCTTTAGGATTGGCTTTAAAACCAGATTGATTTCACATAACCCCTGACTAACCGTGAAACTTGGGCACAGTACTTAAACATGTGTGCCTCGGTTTCCTTATCAGTAAAATGGGAATAATAGAACCTACCTCACGAGGTTGTACTGAAGGAGAAAAATGAGATGATTTATGTAAGTGCTTTGCATGTTGCCAGCAAATACTAAGCTCTTATTGAGAGCTGTACATTTTATTTGTTCTCTTGGATGCTTTTAGATGTCCCCAAACAAAGATCCACCTGGATTTTCATGTCTCTCTACAGGCCATTCAAAAGCATAGCAAAGGCAGGCTAGACCATGGCCAATCCCTCAACCCAGGGTCCCTGGACCCTCCTGAGTCAACCTGAGCAGGGAGCATTTTATAATGATTAATTAGGGCCTGGACCATGAGGGTTAGGATCCCTCTAGGTCCTGGGTAGTGGTACCAACCAGACCCACCAATTCTTGTAGTTATGAGAATATTGCTATCTGAGTTAAGCAAATGGGAGAAAAAGAGAGAATGTGTTATTGATTTTAGCTCAAGAGGCATCACCATATTTAGAAATTACTTTGAGCATGAGAGCACCCTGTCTGCACCTTTAACATGTCCTCTCAGGGAGAATTTTCTTGAAGATGCTCAAAGCTGACTTTCTATCCCTTAATGCTGCACGCCCTTCCTTCCACGACCCTCCAAGTCCATTTAATACTGCAGCAGATGTTTCTCCGACCCTGAGGGTATCTCCAGGCAAGAGAGTTGTGGGACAGGGAGAAAGCCATTCTGGAATAAATTACACCAGGCCACGGTGTGCCCACAGCCCCATGAATGTGTGAGCTCCACTGCCCATGTGCTAACTGGCAGAGCTCTGAACCTGGAACCCGGGACCTGCATCTGAGTCCCTGTCCAGCCCCTAGTGAGCCCCCTGGTGACCACCTGGTGACCTTGGCCCCATGTAGTCTCCTTAATCCTCTGTCTACTCACCTTTAAGATGGGGATGATAATGTCTATGAGATGACAAAAAAAAGGTGACCTTCATAAAACTGACTGATAAAATACATAACTGTGAGGAATTTTAGTGAAGAAACAAAGTTGACTCCAGTGTGTACTGATTCGACCTAAGAAGACTTTCTCATAGAAAAGGGACTTTGGAGAACAGAAGGGAGACACATCAGATGAATGATGAGGAAGTCTTATGAGGGACAGAAGAACTGAAGTGTTGGCTCAGGATGGACAGAGGAGAGTAATGCTGGAAGGTGGAAGGGACAGGGTAAGAATTAGTTCAAATAAGACTTTGCAGCCCAGAACTTGGAGTCTTTTCCAACAAATCAATTAATGAAAATATTGTTCCTGAAAACCTTCCAAGGGGCTAGCCTGGTGCCAACTTGATGCCTGTGTCAGGGAACTCAGGATTCTATTTGGTGGGGGCAGAATCATCAGAGTCAAAACAACGAGAGAATGACGCAACATAGTAGTAAATGCAGGGATATTTGTTCTGCAGAAGTTCTTCGAAAGGAAGCAGGAAAGCAGCCTGTCATCCTGGGTGCTGTCAGCCTGGACTGGGCTGAGGGTGAGTGGGATGGGTGGGGTCCGGGAATACCCTCTATGGCAACAGCTTTCCTTGAACACGCCTTCCTTCAGTGAGGAACAAGCCCCTGCACAGAGGGACCACAGGAAAAATGATTTTCGATTAGGAAAGTATAGTAAAGGAACCAGGTTAAAGAATTGTGAACTTTCAGCAGGGTACAGAGGCTCATGTCTGTCATCCCAGCACTTTGGGAGGCAGAGGTGAGAGAACTGCCTGAGTCCAGGGGTTTGAGACCAGCCCGAGCAACTTAATGAGACCTCATCTCTACAATAAATCAAAAAATTAGCCATGCGTGGTGGCAAGCACCTGTAGTTCTGTCTACATGGGAGTCTGAGGCGGAAGGATCATCTGAGCCCAGCAAGTTGAGGCTACATTAGCTGTGATCGTGCCACTGCACTCTAACCTGGGAGATAGAATGAGACCCCTGACTCAAAAAAAAAAAGAAAGAATCATGAATTCTACAACAATGTGGGACCAGAGAGCTCGAGCCCCACTCAGGTCCTCATTGCATTCAGGCTGGACTGACTCAGCTGATGCCACTTGAGCTGGAACCGGGAGGCAGGTCTGAAGCTTCATCATCTGATCCTTTGCTTCCTTGATGGTGACCTGGATGCAGCAGGGGTATAAGATACCTGGCTGTGGGGATAGGCCTGGACAACATGTTGGAGCACCTGCAGCGGGTACTGCAAGGGTCCTATGCACATAGACCAGGCAGAAAGGGACCTCAGGGAGTGGACCAGAATGGTATTCTCAATCCCATAATACTGCTGAAGGCCAGCCCCTCCCTCTTCCTGTTCCTTCACCTGACAGCTGGGATTAGTATGCTTGTCTTGAGTGGAGGTAAGATGGACCAAGCACGAGAAATGTGACCCCACAGCTTCCCTCATCTTCTAGAGGGTAGTGAAGAAACAGGGCCATGGCTTCAGGTCCATCCACGCTCTGCCCCCAGCGCACTCCAGGAGGCAAGAAACTCGGGTGCCCCTGAAGAAGGGCCACCATGTGCTGGGCTCACAATTCCTGCAAACAACTGAAAAGTACGTCACAAGTCTAGCAGGTGGAGCCAGTAGAGCTGCCAAAGACACTTGGATGAAGGACGGACCCCAGCACAGCCTGTCTTCCCCCCACAGGAAACTGCTTATCCTGGAGACACTTGTGATGATGGAGAGGGAGAGGGAGAACCTGGTCAGCGTGTAGGCCATGCAGGATAGGACACTGTCCCCACACACCAGTGTTCACAGAAACTTTCAGCAATGTGAAAGAGCACATGGACTGTATCTCATTCTGGCTATTTCGTTGCTGTTGTGGGAGTCCAAGATGGCGATAAACTGAGCTGTTCAACACAGGCTTCGAGGGTCCTTGATGGAAGAGAAAGGATGAGACAGCATTTCCACACTCCACTGAAGGCTTCCTTCTGGGCTGGGGTCCATGGTGACAGCAGTCACCACGAAGCCCAGTGCCAGTAGTCAAAAAACTGAGAGAGAAATGCCAACACGACTGAGACAGATAGAAGAAAATAAAGGGCTCAGAGCAAAGGAACTGCTCGTTTCTGCTGTGGGGACATCAGAGCAGTGAGGGCTAGAGTAATCAGGAGGGCTTCATGGAGGAGGTGACCTGAGCCCGGGTTTTGGATTACATTTAGATGCAGGAAGATAGACATACCTGGAATAAAGAACAGGCATGGGCCTCGAACCGATAATTAGCCAACATTCCTTGGAACTAGCCAGGAGTTGCCCCAAGTCCATCCTCTACTCAGGACAAGTTCCACTGCAGGCAGAAAAGACATGAAGAAATGGCACCTTCCTCTGCACAAGACGCTATTTTTTTTTAATATGAAGAATTTAAAATAAAAAGGAACTCCAGATGGATTTTGAGCACAGTGGGGAGTTGGGCGGTGTGAAGACAGATGGCTAGTTCAGCTGCACATAGGTAAAAATAATTTCTACTCCCCAATACCCAGGATGGCTCTTTGGGTGTGAAAACCTCTGAGGGAGAGGCCGCAGTGTGAGGGTCCGAGCACAACACTGTGGCAGCTGGGGCTGAAGGAGTGGCGCTCACCCACAGAAAAACACCTATTGCTGTCAGGGGACAGAACCCAGACCATCTGGGAGAAACCCTTCTGACCAGAGTCCGCTAGGGCTGGTCCTTGATGTCAGTCCGGGGGAGGAAAGTTCTCCTGCAAGTCAAGAGCAAGGGCTAATAACATGCTTTGCCATGACGGGCCATCACATGGGGGAGGGGGGCTGTAAGATGAAGACAGGGAACGGGACAGGCAGAGGGAGTGAGCGTCAAGCATATGGGTGGGAGAGAAGGTGGGTCAGGAGGACAAGTGGTGACTGGAAAAGGTGGCGCTTCTGGGTGTCTGGTGCTGCGGCTGTGGCCACACTGGCCTCATCCCGTAGAAGGGGGTCTTGTTTGCATTTACTGGTTTCCTGTCATCTGCACTGCACCCGAGTCACAAGGAGAGACTTGTGTGGAAACTCACTTTGTCCATCCCAATGCCACCTCTTGAACACTGATCCCCGGCAGACACTCTGCCTTAGGGACTACAAGAATGAATTGACCCCCAGGAGTGTGGGAGTCAGCCCAGCACTGGGCCACTGGCAGGTGTGATGAGGTCCGATGCCAGGGAGTAGACAGGGTCGGTCACAGCTAGGCAGCACCGTGTCTACACAGGAGATTGAGTTTCAGAAGAATCATCTAGAACAGGAGTGGTTGAAAGGAGCTGTTGTCTTATTGGTCTCAGGTCCTGGGTCCAGAAAGTCAGAGGTATAGACAGGAGCTCCCAAAGTGAGTCCTAACCCTCGAGGCCTTGTCTCCTGGGTCCCAGTGGTTCGACATGCACATGGTTTCCTGAACAACATGGCTTTGGCCAGGCAGCACACCAGGTGTGTGTCAGAAGGAGGACACAAATCACAACAAAATGGAAGGGCTGGGGACATCATGTGCCAGCAGGGGAAATCGGGCTCTGGAAAGGAGTCATTGACTTGTGTTCCATTAAAGGGCTGGCCTCCCTGCTTGAGGGGGGCAAGGTGAGGAGGGTGTAGCTGGGTGTTGCACACAGCAGGGATTCTCGGTGGCAGACACAACAGGAAGCTCTCTCTACATGGATTCAAGGGAGTTCATGGTCAAGGCCAACCTCAGGGAGAAGCACGTGGAGGGATCTGGTGCCTAAGGACAGGACAGGGGCTCGGGGCCCAATTCCAGCCCAGGAAAAACAAAAGTGCCTTTCTGCACACATGAGACCACCAGGACAAGGCAGAGAAATGTACAGAGGAGGCTTCTGCTTTATCAGTTCAGAGGAGATCCAGGTGGCCAGCCCTGCCTATGCGTGTCGTGAAGAAGGGACACTGGGAACTTGAGATGAAGGTGCACCCCCATCCGCTCCTTCCCCAGGCAGGGTCTGCATCCAGCCTGCTCCTGCAAACCCTTTTGGATTCCACTCTGTCTTCTCTACCCTTCTCACCCTGTCTGTCTTGTCCAATGGGCCCACATTCCTCATGTGATCTGCTCTGCCCCGTCCATCCTATCTCTTCCTTCTTTCCTATGACGGGCAACAGTATTCACTTTCCAATTCACCTTCTCTCCCAGATGTCCCCGACTGACAGAATCAGCCGCCAACCTGAGGAGTGCCCTCTGCCCCTAGTGGCAGTGATGCAGAATTCTGGGGACAGAGGAGGCCATAGGGAGGGCGAAGAGAAGCTCACAGGAATGTGGGTTCTTGGATCACCTGCCTGGAAGGCAAGCCACTCTGGGCACAGTGGAAGCCATCTAATATAGTTTGGATGTTGTTTGAAATGTGATCCGTGATGTTGGGGATGGGCCTGATGGGAGGCGATTGGATGATGGGGACGGATACCTCATGAATGGCTTGGCACCATCCTTGTATTAAGGAGTGAGTTCTCGCTCTACAAGTCCACGAGAGCTGGTTGCATTTTGTGTTTGTTTTTTACTTTATTTTATTATAAAGACGTGGAGTATAAGTCAGGTTTAAATAATTTACGTGCAGGAGAAGTTTGGGCCTCCAAATGGTCCTCACTTCCCCTGGTTTAGAACTAGGTACCCTCTCTGTTGTTACATGACCACCACCCCCCACCTCACTCTTGGCGGTATCCCGCAACTGACAATTCCTCCCTTGTGCTATTGTGATTAATGTTCAGGTCCCACTTATGAGTGAGATCATGTGGTAGTTGGTTCTTTGTTTCTGTGATAGATCACCAAGTATGATTGTCTCCAACTCCTTCCAATTTGCTGCAAAGTCCATGGTTTTGTCCTTCTTTATGTTTGCATAATATTCCATCTTATACATGTACCACATTTTCTTTATCCAGTCTACTTTCAATGGGCAGTAGGGTTGGTTTCATGCTTTTGCTATCGTGAATAGTGAATAAACACACATGTGCAGATGTCTTTTTGTAGAACAGTTTGTATTCCTCCAGGTATATTCCCAGGAGGGGAAATGCTAGATCATATGGAAGATCAATTTCTAGTTCTTTAGAAATTGCCGCACTATTTTCCACAGAGGTTGGACTAGTTTGCACTCCCACCAAAAGCATAGAGCATCCCCTTTTCTCCACACCCATGCCAGCATGTATTTTTTTTAATTTATTAATGACAGCCATCTTTACTGAAGTTAGGTGTTATCTCAATGTAGTTTTGATTTGCATTTCTCTGATGATTAGTGAGGCCGAGCATTTTTTCATGTATCTATCGGCTGCTAATACATCTTCTTTGAAAAGTGTCTATTCATGTCCCCTGCCCATTTTTTAATAGGACTGTTTGTTTTTTTCTTTTCAGCTCATTTGAGTTCCTTGTAGGTCCTGGATATTAGGCTTTGGTCAGATACACAATTAGCAAATATTTTTTCCCATTCTGTGGGTTGTCTCCCCAAGCTTTTGCACAGCAAAAGAAACCATTGAGAACTGGTTGCTTAAAAGAGACTGGCTCCTCCTCTCCTCTTCCACTCTCACCATGCTTCCCTTCCTTCCACCATGTCAAAGCTTCCTGAGGCCTCACCAGAAGCCAAGAAGATGCCAGTGCCATGCAGAACGGTGGGCCAAATAACCCCCTTTTCTGTATTGATTACCCAGCCTCAGGTGTTCCTTTATGGCAGTACAAAACAGATGGATACACCACCTGTTATGGGAGCTCAGGGGAAGGTACAAGGCACAGTGGGACTTCCAGGCAAGCTCCTCGGGGAGCATGACTGCACGTAGCCTGTGCACAGTGGGGCCTCTGGATGAGTAAGGAAAGGACAGCACAGCCTCTGATGTGGGATTTTCTCCAGGGTCTCTGACATTGCAGTAGTCCTACTGCCTAGCACCCTTAGGAATTTGAAGTTAACTTGCACCTTACATCCCTTCTCAGAATCACCTAGGTTTTGAGGTTCTCTAAACAAAACCCTTTAGTTTGTAGATTTAGAAATAAGACTCAGAGGAGTGAAATCACTTGCTGGGAGCAGACCTGTGACCTGCACAGGCTCCTAGGATAGGCTCTTGTCTATACATGTCCAACATTAGCCTGCCTTTCCTTGGGATTGAAAGATACAAGGGACACAGGGGAGTGAAGTGGGTCCAGGCAAACTCTCCAAGCATTGGGTAGGAAGGACAAGAGACATGCACCATGTGACAGTTGAAATGCCATGAGTTTGAACAACTGTGCCTTATCACGATGGGGGGAAGTGCGGTTGGGCCCTGCCACCCCCAGGCTCTTCTCTCGTCCTTGTGTTTGTGTGAGTGGGTTTCCCTTCTCCTTTCCTATCCCTCTCCCCAGGGTCCTCCAGGTGGGACACACTCATTTCATGAATAATGACAGAGCCACCCTGGGCTGCAGAGGTGGACACTAGGACAAAGCTGATATCCTGGCAGGGAGATACAGACAAAAACAAACCATCACAAAGTCAGGTTGTGCTGGGTGTGTGGGGATAAACAAAACAGGAATGAGGGTGAGGAAGGAGGGGTGCTGGGTGGGTGGTGCTTAGACAAGGCAGGGAGGGACCGCAGGGAGGGTCAGTGGTTCTCAGGAGCCTGGAAGGGGAAAGGAGACCAGTCATGTGAACACCTGGGACAGGTGCATGATGGGCTAAGGGCAGCAGCAAGCACAAAGGACATGAGGCGGGTGCCTGCCCAGCACATTGGAGGACTAGCAAGGGACCTGGGGCCACAGAACGGGAGTAAAGTCAGGAAACAGGAGAATAACAGTAGAGGTCAGAGCACAAGGCCATGGTAAGGACTTGGCCTTGACTCAGGATGAGATGGTAGGCAACCTTGAGAGGGTCCAGTTTAGGAGGATCTGAAATTTTAAATGGACCACCCTGGCTACAGCATTGGGCATGGAACTGAATAGAGAAGCCATTCAGGCGAAGGTGGCTATGAGGTACAAGAGGATGGTGCTGGGACCAGGAGACAGGTAGACCGGGGCTCCCAAATGTCCTAGCTCAGAGAACCTTTGTTAACATTCATTAACCACACACACTCCTCCTGTGTGATGAAACTGAGGCTCAAAGCTACTAGGTTGATAACACAGACTATCAGTTTTCTTATCAGACCAGTTGATAGCTCTATTCCCAGTACCCATCATGATATTTAGCAGAGTTGGGAGCTCACTAATGTTTGGATAAAGAGGCAACATTTGGATTCAGGTCTGAATGACTCCCAAACCCACCTTAGTAGAGTTAACAGGTGCCATTTCAGCATTCGCAGTTCAAGCACACTCTTGGTGTCCACGTTTCTAAATGAACTCACAATGTTCACACCCCAACAGCATTTACATACATTTGACAAAGAGTCCTGCATACAAATAGGTGACTTCCAGGCCCCGTATGGCATTGTGGCCCAAAGGTAGGCCACTGGGACTTTGCTTCTCCCCTTTTCCTGTTCCCTTGGGCTGTTCCTCCAGCCTGTCTACTAGAAGGGCCTCACTGTGTGGAGTGGGTGTTCCCGGGTAACGATGACAACAGAGTGGGATTCCTGACTTAGAGAGGATCCGTAGTTGGTACTCAAAGAGCCAAGAACAACACAGAATTGTAGGCAAAATGTGCACGAGTGTGTAGTATGAGGTCAACTTTCGTTCGAGTCTCAAGGGCCCCTTCCTAAGAAAAAAGGGAGGGGGGAGGAAGAAGCACAAGTTTAATGAGTTATTCCTCCCACATGCTACGTATGTTTTAACAAGGACTTTCAGTGCTCAGTCCCAAACGGTGAGTGCCAGATGGGGGGGGACAGACATTCTGAGACCATAAGGCTTTGATTCACCCCAAGCAGAAAGGGACCCGTGCAGTCTATAGATAGAACACAACATTTCTGCTTCCAGAAGGCCACTTTCCTTCAATCAGTCTTCTAGACCCTGCCTACAATATGCTCAATAAGAATTTGTATAATGAACAAACATCACGCAAGGGTTCTCATCTGAGAAACAACAGAAAGGTAATGGTGTACCCTGTGCCACAAGATCATTCAAAAGGAACTCATGTGTTTAGAGCAAAAATAAATAAATAGAAAAGTCAAAGGCTGTGTGCTGCCCTTGGATAAATCATGCTTGAGTTGAAGGTCAAGAACCTTACAATGGTCCACTTCACAGAAGCGCATGCAGACTAGGGCTTGCAGTGCGGTCGAAGAATTTGCAGGGTATGATTACACACACCTTCAACCTCCCCACCGCCCGCCACGTGATATGAGACAATGTGTCACAGTCCCATGCAGTCAAAGTGGTAATTTATAAGAGTCAGCGATTCTGCAGGACGGGTAGGCCATATTTCAAAATGGGAAAGAGAGTTGAGGGGAAGGGGGGGTGAAAACCAGCCGATCGATTTCAAAGATCCTGTTTCTCTGCCACTCTGTTGACCTTTTGGGCAAGACCTAATGCCAATTAGCTCAGTTATAAAGTCCATAATTCTTGTGGGGAAGGCCATGGGTAGCACATGATCATTTTACAACCTCTGCCCTAATTTGCAGCCCCCAAACATGGACTCCTGGGGCCGTCAGGTGGGGGTGGGGGGAGTGTGTTGGCAAGAGCCAGGAGCAGCTGGAAGGGATCACAGGCACAATTACTGTCTGCACACGGCCACATCTGGAAAACAGCTCCGCGCTGGCTTTAAAACAGCATTAACGAAGAATGGAACCTTGTGCTGGGAAAGGGGCGGGGGGGTGGGTGGGAGGAAGGGGGCTGCCATTCTGCCCGACATGGTGGGGATGAAAAGACAACAAAGAAAACAGCAGGCAGGGTATAAGGCCAATTCCAGGGAGAAGAGGGTGTTGACAAGAGGGGGTGGCAGATACACTGTGGCTTTGGGGAGAGGTCTCTGAACTCCTTCATTTTTGCCATCTTCACGCCTGGGCATCAGTGCAGGGCTGACCCTTTTCACACCGGTTTAGTAGACGTTTGTCTCTGCTGTGAGATATTAGCGGTATCTGAAAGATTCACAACTAAAATAGTATGTTCCACCAGTACCAAAATTCTACCACTGAACATTCAGACCTTTGGTCAGAGGGACCCTTCCCCTGAGATGGGTTTGAAAATGCAAATGTCCCTGCCACTGTTAGCATACCAGGCACACAGTAGTTGCTCAATAATATGTGTTGAATAGAGCCAAACTGAGTGAGCTGAGTGGGTCATTTGTGACTACGACCATATTAACTTATATCTCTGATTTTTCTGCTCTAAGTGTTCTGTTAGACCCAGTGACCCCCGATTTTAAGGGCAGGGGGGGAAAAAGGTAGCATGGACTTCTAAGGGGTCTATCAAAATTCCTTGGGAGGAGAGAAGAAAGCAGTCATGTTTTGAAGAATATTCAATAGTATAATGTAGTTTTTATAGATGGACCCTGACTTATGGTGAGTCGACTTAGGACTGTCCAACTTTACGATAGAGCAAAGGCCACATGCACCATATGCTCCCTGACGTAAGATGGCGCACATCTGGATTAACCCATTGTGAGTTGAAAATATCATAAGTTAAAATGCACTTTTCGCTTATTATATTTTCAACTCACAATGGATTTTTCAGGTTGTGACCCAGATAAGTCGGGGAGCATCTATCTGTATTTGGAAAACCAAAGAGTCTACCTGTGGCTTCCTTAATATAATGCACAGAAAGAAAAGCTCTGCAGGATCTTCTCAACTGGTGAGGAGTCACATGCTGGCCTTAGAATTCAAAATGGGCATTCCCTAGCCCAAGAACTCAGAGCATCTCTGGGTCTCCAGGGGAAAGATGGGAAATTATTTTATCATGGGTCAAAAAAGACTCAGAAGCTCTGGTAGGTGGATCTGAGGCTGCCAGCTCAGACCTTCTTATTTGGCTACTTAGTGATTCATCAAGACAGAGCAGGCCAGGTGTAGTGGCTCACACCTATAATCTCAGTACTTTGGGATACCGAGGCAGTAGGATTGCTTGAGCCCAGGAGCTTGAAACCAGCCTTGGCAACATTGTGAGACCTCATCTCTACCAAAAAAAAAAAAAAAAAGCCAGGCATGCTGGCTCACATCTGTCATCTCGGCACTATGGGAGCCCAAGGTAGGAGGATTGCTTGAGCCCAGGAGTTTGAGACTAGCCTGGGCAACATAGTGAGACCTCATCTCCACATAAAAAAAAAAAAAAAATTAACTGGGTCTGGTGGTGCATGTCTGTAGTCACAGTTACTCAGAGGCTGAGGCGGGAAGATTGCCTGAGCCCAGGAAGTCAAGGTTGTGGTAAGCCGTGATCGTGCCACTGCACTCCAGCCTGAGTGACAGAAGGAGACTCCAATTCAAAATAAAAAAGGCAAAGCAGCTACTTGGGTCCCTAAGAGCTAGGTATCCTTAAAGGGACAGTAAGGACAAATTTTAAAGAAAACAGAGTTAAACAACCTTCCTTGCCTTGCCCTCCCACCTGACTCTGCCTGCCTAATATGACAACCCTGTCATTGTGTGGGAATGGGAAGAGTACACATTGCCTTAGTCAGTTGGGGCTGTTGTGACAAATAACCATAGACATAGGGTGGCCTACAACCAACAGACATTTATTTCTCACAGTCCTGAAGATTGGAAGTCCAAAATCAGGGGCCCGCATGCCCAGGTTCTGGCTTACAGACTGCCAATCTTTCCTCGGTGCATCCTCATGGGACAGAAGGGACAAGACAGCTCCCTGCAGTCCCTTTTCTAAGGACACTGATCCCCCTCATGAGAGGGCCCCATCATGAGCCAATCATCTCCCGAAGTCCCCACCTCCTAGACCTATCACCTGGAGAGTTGGGATTTCAACGTTTCCATTTTAGAGGGACCACAAAATCTCCTGGCCACAGCACCCACCTGGTCGTATATTCTAGTGTTTTGCCTGAAAGGCCCAGAGGCCAGACCATAGATGTGTAGGGGTGGAAAGGCCCTTACTCACCCCAGCCCCAAGGTGGAAATTCTCTCATCATCATCCATGCCCAGTCACCCTACATGCCCCATTTAGACACCTCCAGTAAGTCATAGAAACTGAGGCCTTCAAGCAGACCTGGGTTCAAGTCCTGCCTCAACCACCGGCCAGCTAGGTGACCACGAGCAATTTATTAAATCTCTCCATGTCTCAGCTTCCTTTTCTGTAAAATGAAGATCACAGTAACTAAGTAATGGGATGTACATACAGATTTAACAATGCTACATATGTGTTGTGATCGCCCTGCTGCTTGGAGTTCCACAGTTATATGTGTGCAGCACAACTTATATGTATTTACCTGTGACATGGCATGCAGTCTGTGTGTAGTGAGAGCAGAGGACGAGAAGAGTGTACTCGCCAAAACGATGTAGGTACTTGACTCCAATACGGAACATCCCCAGGGGCCTTTTGTGACCTTTCCACTCCTGGACACCCCACTCCCACATTGCTACTGCCAACACTGAGTATGAAAACTTGATGTATATGAGAAATCTTTAGCATATTCTCACCCAAAGGAAATCATTCCCACATAGTCCACATCAGCCCAAACCGGAGTCAGACCAGTCTCCTGCAACCATGAAATACACCCCAAACCCCATCAGTGGTGACCACTCAAGAAGGAGGAGGCAAGACTCATGGAGGTAGTACCTTGACTCGCTGCACAATGCTCAAGTATCCAGAAGCCAACATCCTTGACCTTCTCAGTGATGTTCCTGTGGAAGCGCCACCCACAGGAGTTGAACCTCACCCAGTGAAAGGTCATCAGACACTTAGCTATGGCTGTTTTGGGTCCTCTGACATTCTCACCCCATCATCTTGTGCATGCCACCTGTCCCTCTTTCTATCTTCCCAGCCCCCACCACCATGCTGACCTGCATATCTTCTGTTTGTTAGTGCCTCTCTTTCAACAGCATGCTCAGGTCCTGAGGCTATGGCTCCAGACCTTCCCAAAGAAAGGGCATTTAGAAAGAGCTGGGGCTGACCCATGCTCTCCTGTAGCCTCCCACAATGTTCCCAAACTCTGCCTCTTTCGAGGTCCCTGTTCCCAGCTTCTCTGGAGTTAGATTATGGCCATGAGATGTTTTGTCCTTCCTAAGACATGCCAGAGAGCCCACAGAGCAGGCCTGGAGTCTGAAACCAGGTACCCCCTCCTCAAGTGACCTCCTCCTCTATGGTGCCCATCCTGTCTGGCAAGTGCTCCCTCATTGTGCAGAAGTGCAAGAAGCCCAGCAGGGTTTCCCACCCACTTGATTTATCCAGAGACCACTCACAGCCCTAAGGTAGACAAGGCAGGAAGGAGAGAACCTCCCTGGACTGGCCTGGGCACAGACCCAGGAAGGTGCCTCCCTTCAACTCCTGGTGGACACCCTGCACCTGAGGATGTGGGCATTTTCAGGAGTGAAGCACCAGGGTAGACACACGCAGACATTCAGAAGCCACTTCTGGTGTAGATGCCTGGCCTTCCCGAGGGCCTGCCTAGCTGACTTCTGGTAGCCAATCAGATCATACCCAACCGTGGCCCCTCATCTTCCTCATGCCAAACCTCCTACATCCCCTCCTTTGCTGCCACTCCACCAAGTGACCTCCCCTCAACACTCTCAGCTGGCACCTTTCTCTTCTCCTTTGATGGTCCACAGCCTACCTATCCTCCAAGGCTCAGCACAAACACCATCTCCTCTGGAGACCTCTGGGGACTCCCACTTGAAGGGCACTCACCCTCTCGGGACAGCATCACTCATGAGGGGGGAATCCAAAAAAGCAGAGTTTATTTATAAAAAATTGCATGTTTATTCTTACATGTTTAAACTTCAGACACCTTCAAAGTACTCTCCATTTGATGCAGTACACCTATTGAGATACTTTCGCTATTGCTCCAAACAGTTTGGTACTTATCAATTTTGATGTCTTTTAGTGCTTCTGCTGTTTTTTCTTACCTCTTCCATGTCAGCAAAACATTCTTCTTTGAGGATTTTTTTCATCTGGAGAAATTTTTTAAAAAGTCATTAGGGGCGAGATCCAGTGAATAGGGAGGGTGGGCATGGGGGCCATGCTGTTTTGGGTCAAAAACTGCTGAACACTCAGTGTAGTGTGTACAGGTACACTCATAAATCACCCATCATGAAATGGACAAACACGTGGAAAGAATCTCCCCAGAAAATTCACTGAAGCCGAATGCAGCCTCTCACAATGCTAGCTGGCACACAGATGCCAATGGGTTCCTAGAAAACTTACCTCGTGAGGAAAGCCTGTATTTCAAAGGTCTCACCCTCCAAAAGATAATTCTGGGTTTTTGGGGTCTCCCCTTGTATATCACTAGTAAGAGTCTGCCTCATCTGGTATTCAACTGCAAACCTGTCTTGTCCCACCCACCCCAGATGAATTGTAGGACCCAAAGTGGTAGACATAGAGTAAGAAGGCAGAAATGAGACAAGAACGGCCCCGATGAGGAAGCCCTCACAGCAGTCCACACAGACTGAGTTCATGTCCCAGGAGTAGAAGGGAAGCAGTAAGGAATCGAGAAGAAACCACAAAACCAGCATCACCACAGAAGGAATACACAGGTGCTGTGTGTTCTGTAGGAAATCATAAAACGTTCAGCCTTGCTGGGTTGGGATGGGAGCTGTGGAGGTTGGTGCTAACACCAGGCATCAGTCACCCACCAACACTTGCACCTTGGAGAGCATGGGAAGTCTTCATTCTTAGGTCAGACATCTTTGCCACTATGTAATACATCCATGAAACCAAAAACTATTGGTACCCCCTCAAGCTATTGAAATAAATTTTTATAAAATGTAGGGAAAAAAGGAAAAGTTCCAATTTTCCACCAGGGTCCATTTGACCAGAGATACCAAGACAAATATGAATTGGTCACTAAGGGTTCTATTTTCCCAGCCAGTCAATAAATATTTTTAAGTTTCTTATGTACCCAGCGTTGTGCTAAGTGGGTTAGAGAACACAGGAATTACAGTCTAAACACAATCAGGGGTCTCGTGGTAAAAAAAGAAAAGATGAGGCACTTAAACAGCCACGATGTTAGGCAGAGAATATGAAAAAGCCAGGTAAGGGGTAGAAGCACTGAGCATTCAGGGAGTTTGGAGAAGGGAAGATGGTGGAGACTGAAAGGTGTAGTCAAGACTGAACCCCTCTATCCAGTGGGAAGAAGGTGAGGTTTGATCAGGTTCTGACAGGATAGATGATGTGATGGGGTTGACTGGAAAGGAAGGAACAGAATGGCACGCTCCGGTGGGTTGGTGTGTTCAGCTCCACTCAGCAGAGAGAAGGTTCGTGCAAGACAACCAGAGAAGAAGAGAACACAAGAAAGACCATCAGGCTGGTTTATAGGAGGTTCACACTCAAATAGGATGTTCCAACTTCATGTCCCAGAAAAATAGGAAGTTAGGTGTCCCAGGTGAATGGAGCCCTGTGGTATAAAATGTCTCTGGTCCTCACGTCCTCCTCCAAAGTATTTCCATTGTGTATTTGAACCAGGATACTTTCTAACCACCATGATGATTGCCTCTTTATTTTATAAACATGTGGTCATGGTGTCATGTGCCCTTTGCCTAAACACAGTAGAGACCAGGCTACTAGCATCTGAGGAACTGTTTTGTCTCCCCTGCCCTCAGTAGAGTGGAAACAGTTCTGGCCTCCACTTGGAGTAGACCTCCTTGGAGCCTCTACCTCTAATGCGAGAACCCACAGGACCCTCCCTCAGCTACAAACACCAGGTTTCAGCCCAAGGGAAGAGGATGCTTTATCCAAGATGTCTGGCCCACAGGGGATGAGGGATGGACCTCACAAAGTCATGAAGCAGAAGGGCATTAGTCCATTTTGCATTACTATAAAGAAACACCCAAGGTTGGGTAGTTCATAAAGGAAAGTGGTTTATCTGGCCTATGGTTCTGTATGGTGCTGGTGTCTGCTTCTGGTGGGGCCTCAGGAAGTTTTCACTCATGGTGGAAGGTGGAGAGGGAGCAGACATGTCACATGACAAGGGTGGAAGCAAGAGAGAGAAGGAGGTGCCAGGCTCTCTTAAATAATCAACTCTCGTGAATTCACAGAACAAGAACTCACTCATTACCTGGAGAACAGCACCAAGCCATTCCTAAGAGATCTACCCCCGTGACCCAAACACCTCCAGGCCCCGCCTCTAACACTGGAGGTCACATTTCAACATGAGATTCAGACGGGACAACATCCAAACTATATCAAGAAGCTTTCTGGGGATGGCCCAAGTTCCCATTCAGTGTCCTTGCCTAAACATTGCCGCTGTCAACATGTCCACGCCCTGGGTCTCTGGACCCACCTGTGAACAAATGACCATCCCAGGGAGCTCATGGCATCTTCATTCATTCACTCCTTCATCTTCAGACTGGCCTATGTGTATCTGGCATCTGCTGTACTTGCCACCATAGTAGCATATATTTGGATAGTACCAAAGGGTTGATAAACACATTCACATCTTTTATTCATTAAAACCTTAGCAGCCCAGCAAGGTTGTATCATCTCTTTTCTAAAAATAAGGACCTTGAGTCTCAGGGAGGCTGAATGGCTTTGTCCAAGGCCAAAAGGTCAGTGGCCCCCTGCCCTGACCCCAGGATCTCCTCTCCATCCTGGGCCGCCCCCCTTTCCCAACACACACACAATTCCTTTTTACCAGCACACCTCAGGGACTCAGACCTGCTTCCACTGTGCTCTCCAGGCCCCCCTGCAGCCTTCTCCTCCCCTGGGACAGGCTGAGAAATATGATGCCGATTCCAGATGCCTCCCCCACCCTCCCAGCAGCCTCCGAAACAAAAAAAAGGCCCTGGCATTCTATGGGATCTTATCTGGAGTCCCTGCAGAGACTGAAACGTAAAAACAAAAATAATAAGCTTAGAGATCTGCAAAGCATAAAGCAATGTTAAGAAACACCAGTCAGAGTTAGCCTTGACCTTCTCTGAAGTGAGAACGAAAACTTGGCCTCTTCCCCGGCAGCTCCTGGTCAGGGCCTCCATGCCCTGGACTCTCACGTGTCCTGGGGATGCATTCCTGTTGTCCCCACCTCTTCCCAGGAAAGGTCTCTTTACTCCAACTCTGGAAATTCCAAACAATGTGTTGTGAACCCATCAGACTCACGGAGGAACACCATGTGGAATGCCGCTGTTCTCATCCCTTCTGCTTAGCACCAGAAAGTCACCTTAGGTAATTCCCCCTGACAAAGAGATACAAAGATAAGGCATTATCTCTGTCACCAAGACATAAGCAACAGCACAGGGCAGTGTATGATAAAGGCAAAATCAGCAGCGTACATAAGAGTTTTCGGGCATGGAAGGAGGACACTGGAAGAGGGGAATAGGTATGGGAGGTCACTGACACCAGGGACAGTGGCCTGGGCCAGCAGAAGGGTTTTACAGTTGAGTATGTGCCATTGCAGTGGAAAGATGTAAGGAGGACTTCTGGGTGGGGGACAGATCAGAAACCAGCAAGCATGTTTTGGAGACAATGAGAAGCCAGCCAGTGTGACTCAAGGGTCGAAGTGTCCATGTGTTAGAGGGGCAGGCAGTCAGTGATTCATCCTACAGGCTCAGGAAACCCTGGGGCTTTTCTCAGGGGTCATGCATCCTTCTTTCCTGTTCCTGATGGTCCCATGTAGTCTGGAGGAGCTCTCCGCAGAGGGTGACAGCAAAAGAAGTGACCAGTTTGCCTCCTGCTTAGTCTGCAGACCCCAGGCCAGGTATCCCGCAGCCAGACAGAGAGCTGCCATGCACCATCCCCACCCACATACCCAGCCTGGCCAAGGTCACATGGCTGCAGTGGAAACTGGGGCAGGGTATACAGCTATGTGCTGGGAGGAGACAGCCCATTGGGTGGACATCTTGGCAGGCTCTACATCACAGACACCCAAGCACTCACCAAACAGAAAGAGTAAATTCTCTTAATTGCTTCATATTTTTAGAATGAAAAGAGAAAATATGCAGAAAGAATGAAACACTTGTGTCCCACTGCCCCCCACCCCCTGCCAGCGACCACCCTAATCGGGGACAGCCTGAATTTCTTTCTCCTATAAATAGATTCACATGGACCCCTAAAACACTATGTAGTGTTCGTTGATGTGGTGCCAAATTTACATAAATTATATCTTAACAAACATAGTGTCCTGCAACTTACCTTTTTCACTCAACAGTTTTGTCTGGAGGACCTACATAGATCTACGTTGTAACTCCATTCCTATCATTTAATTGGTCCGGAACAGTCATCACAGTCCATGTTTTCCTTAGTTCGGGTATTGTGTGATTGTTTCTATGTAAACAACGCTGCGCTGAAATCCTGTGCCTACTTCCTAAGGCACACAATTCTCTCTCCTATTGTAGAGGAAAAAGTTGAGACTCTGTTCCAGTTCAGGTGCACTTTGTAAGCCTCTGTTGGATGCAGAACACCAATCTCAAACACCGAGTAGTGCTAAGGTTGCCTATGGAGGCATTCCTACCTTTAAGGAGCTTACAGCTAGCCGGGCTCGGTGGCTCAGCCTGTAATCCCGTGCCTTTGGGAGGCTGAGGTGAGTGGATTGCCTGAGCCCGCGGGTTCAAGACCCGCCTGGGCAGCGAGACCTCATCTCTACAATAAATCAAAAAATCAGCCGGGCGTGGTAGCACATGCCTGTAATTCCGGCTACTTGGAAGGCTGAGGCAGAAGGATCGCCAGAGCCCAGCAGGTCGAGGCTGCGGTGGCCGGGAGCGGCCACTGCACTCCAGTCTGGGTGACAGAGTGATACTCCAACTCAAAAATAAAAAAGGAGCTAACAGCTGGGAAGAAGGGATCAGCCTTATAAACTACATGTTATAACCTCTACAACAGCACTCAGGCCCAACAAAATCAAGAGATGATGTGGCCTTGACCCGATATAGGAAAGCTGAAGGGAGACAGGTGACAGGTAACATCTATGTGGATATGGGTTTATCAGGAAGGCTTTCCTGAAAGAATTTGTTCTTGATGGGGCCCCAAAGAAAATACAAGCATTAAGTGGTCGCATGTGGTAGGAAGTGTTCAGTGGATAGGTGAGAGGGTGTTTCTGGCAGGGGGCAGCAGGAGCAAGAGCCCTGGGGCAGGCCTAAGCACGGAATGTGAGTTGTCTTGTCTGGCTGAAGCGTCTGGCTGGGACGAACTTGGAGCCGTTCTTCTGTTTTCAAAGTGAGCTAAGCCCCACACTTGGGATGATGTCCATGTGGCCTGCTGCCCCGGGCAGCCAGCCCGGGTGGTATTTTTCCATTACCCTGAGCAGAGAAGAAGTTTAGTCACTTGTTGATAGCAATGTGACCATTCAAGGAGAAAACAATTAGGGATGCTGTGCCCTGGCCCTCCCAGAGAGGAGGGAGGGAAGGAAAAAAATTCTCCCTGGGGGGAAGGGGCCGGGTGGGAAATAAGCAAGAGGGTAATTGGTAAATATTATTGTTTCGTTCCATGTTTGCCTGCCCTGCTCAGGTCCCTGTGCAAGTGGTGCATTTAAATCACACTGTCTGACTTTGGCAGGTTTAATTGAGTCGCCACTGAAAAAGAAATTATCCCTGTGCTATTAATTTTTATAGTTCCTCAGGGCTTTTAAAAAGTGTTTGGATTTTCTAGGTCTTTGAAAATGAAAACATTAAATTTTATTAAAAGGAAACACAGGGGGCTGGCAGAACCCAGCCGGGCCCTGACAAGATGGTTGGTGGGAGGGTTTGGGCCCTCCAAGGCGGCATGACAAAAGTCTTGCCCCTTGTGGAATGAGAGGCAGGTGGTCTAGAAGGAGGTGTGATGTCAGCCAGACCTGCATTTTCCACCGGCTGAGGGTGGGGGCCTCTTCAGTGCAGCACATCCAGATCCTCCTGTCCAAAGTCTACACCAGCAGCCACGGGCCCAAGAGCCTCCGTGAGAGGAGCCCAGGGGTGTAAAGGGGCAGACCCAGGTTGTGGTGCTTAAAGCTTTCGCAATGTAGAGGGCCTCTTGAAGAAGAAGAATCCAAAACCCCAAATACAAAATTATATTCTAAAGTAAAATTTTATTGAGAAGGAGAAAAGTCAACAGAGTACACATTTTTAAAAGCTGAAGTTCTACAGGCACCACAAAATCTAAAATAACTATCTGGCACGCATCTGTAATACCATTCTTCCTACTTTTTTTTTTGGCTACAAACTCTTTGATCATCCCTTTAAATGACTATAATTTTTCAATATCATTTTCATAGAGTGAATACAAGGATAATTCAGTCTATCTTTTAACAAACTACAAATTCTTGGATCATCTCCTTAAATGACTATAATTTTTCAATATCATTTTTATGGAGAGAATATAAAGATAATTCTGTCTGTCTTCTAACAAGTTGATCGAATTTTGTACTTTATTATTCACGGTTTGGAAAGGTTTCTTTCAGCTTCACAATTCGTCACTGGAATTTCAGAACTCTTATCAACTTTGGGGAAACCTCTGTTGAGCATCTTTCATATATGAGCTATGAGATTTCAGGGCTCTTTAGCTTTTCTTTCACGGTGACAAATCTAAAACACTCTTTGAATTTATGAAACCTACTAACCAGATTGTCTTCGATGCCCTCATTGTAGTGTCATATAATGAGTTTTATGTTATCTCTGTCAATGTCAGTATTTCCTGTCAAATCAGCAAGACATTTAAACATGGGGATTCTGATAAATTCTAAGTCAGTAATTCCCATCGAAAAAGAAACAAGATGAATGGCGCATTTGTAATTGTATTACTTTGCATGATCGAGTATATTCTTGACAAGAGAGAGCTTTCATGTCTACTATGCGGTGATGAGAGCCCTCTGCTTGCGATTTTCCATAATGATGCGGGAATGGGGGACTGCGGGGGGGTGGCGGGACAGGCGGAGTTTCCCACCAACCAGCTCCCAGCTCTGTGCATTTTAAACTAGTTTCTCTTCCACTGTGAATATACCTCCAGCGCTGGCCACCGCATGTACTCAGATCTCCACATAACTTCCGGTTCCCTACATGGTGTGACATGGAGGATATCTGTGGGCAAAGGGAGGGTTTCTGGAAGCCTTTCCCACACGGTGACAGCTAGTGATAGATGAACCACGGAGAAGTAACTAAACACCACACAAACACCTCCCTATGAACCCAAACCACCACACAAACACCTCCCGATGAACCCAAACCAAACACACCCCCATTCAACTGCCCCTTAGACAGTTTCCAAAACGGCAGCGCTGATGCCACCCAAAATAAGGAGTATGACAAGGGGAGAGCAGAGGTGAAAAAAAACAGTTGTGCTAACAGAGTATTGTTAACAATATCTCACTTTTGCCAACTGCATAAAAACATGACCGTGTACACTCATGAAATGTAAGCCTTAAGAATTCACATGACAGAAAATTCACTTCTGCACACAGTGGAAGATCTTGAACCCAGAGCTGTCAGGAATTAACTGGAGAGATAGAAATAGCACACAGTCCAAACAGTCCAAGCATGATGGGGGAACTGAACTTAGACCACATGGGGCGGCCTTGAAGTTGAGACAAGCAAGTGATCAGGGCAGCACGGGAAGGCCCAGGGGGACAGGAGGCAGGACTTCAGCTGGATGCGATTCAGACTGCTACCCTACTAGCAGGATCTGGGCTGTGGTTCTTGGTTTTTGTGTCTCGTTGACAAAGAATGGAAAACGCGACACAAACAATTGCAAGTTCAAGTGATTAGTAGCAAGAGTACACTCCATGCAGCATGAAAGACGGAGCGGGCTGTCCGAGAGAGAATCAGCCGTGAACTAACTGTGGGTTTCTGTTTTATAGGATTTTTTACTTCCTTTTTCCTGGTTCTCCTCCTGTCAATCTGGTTTTTTTGCGTGTGATTTGATGGACAGGTCCTGAGTTATACAATCTTTGGAGACTATTCATGCAGGTTTCCCATGAGTACCTAAGTGAAAACCATGAGTATGACCATTAAAACCACAGTGCTAATGATATGGTAATAGCCTCAAGGTCATATGAGGGCAGCTTTAAGCCTTGAGTGCGCATGCGTGTGGGTCTGGAAGGTCCTCCCTGGGTAGAGTCCCATGTTTGCAGAATGCTGTGACTGCAAGATGGAGGGACTTTCCATATAGAACAAGGAACCTGGAGTGGGGACTGGGAGCTGGAACTGGGTGCTCCTGAGTGTGGCTGGAGCCAGAGTATTCTCAGAGATGAGTCCCTCCTGCCCATGTCTACCTGCTACCTCACAAGATGGCCGAGGATGAGCATGCATGGGTACGTGGGTGTGTTCATACATGCATGCATTCGTGCCTCTGTGTGCTTGTGATGTGCTGTGAGTGTACATGCATGTGCCTCTGTGTGAGCGTGCATGCATCTGCATGTGTGATGCGCACATGGGTGCTTGTGTGGGAGGGAATGCAGAGATCAGCCTGGGGTCTGCAGGAGAAATGGCCTGGCACCACAGTGGACAGGAACACTGAGGCCCAGAAAAACAAAACAGCTTGCCCAAGGTTCCGCATCTGGTCAGTGGCAGAGCTTGAGCCATCCCCCAGGCCTCCTGACAGCACATGTAGGGTGTCCACACTCACTTCCCGCCCACACACAGTCGGGGCTATATCAGGTGCCCTGACCTGCTTCTCCATAGGCAAAGAACCCTTCCAGGAACAGGAAGGAATGCAGTGAATCTGGTGGCTGACACCTCTCTCCTCCTGGATGGTCACTTCATTGCTATAAGTCATCCCAGTCAGCTGTGGCTCTGGGGACAAGGAATCACCTTGGGCTTCTTCCCTAACCCATCAGCTCTGACTCTGTCCCCAGTTAAAGTCACAGAGCAGCAGAATGTCAGGTGGGGTGATGTACATCTTACATCAATGGCGGAGCAATGGACAGTTTGTGCACTGCTTCTTTACAGAAACAAAGCAGATGTGGATCATGTCAGGAGCCTCAGAAGTAAGAACCCAGGGTGGTTTTCACATGGTTTCAGGTAAGGAGATAGGAATATGCATAACTCGAATATCAGTTCAGATAGAAAAATCAAGGAATAGTCAGAGAAACTTCACATTTCCTGCCCTATGCTGGGCACTCAGCAATCCAAGCTCTATAATGTCAATGCTCTTGATCATGCCCATTGTACAGACAAGAAAACTGGGGCTTAAGGAAGTTCAGGAGTTTGCTCAAGTCACACTACTAGAAATCTAGGATTCAGATTCTGATAGCCTGATATCAGAGCCACTGTGCTGCACTGCCTTCCATGGAAGAAAGTAGGAGAATTCTTCCCTAAGCACAAAACTTTAACCAGACCCCTAAAACACATACTCATTCAAAAACTATCTGAATATAAAAATGACAGCAGCCCTCTCCCTATTGTCATTTTTGATGAGCACACACCCACACCCACACACAAACATGCACCATGGCCACATCACTGCTCACCCCAACCACCTGACCCAGCCACATTTCCTTCCTTGTGACCGTCTCTCCACCAACAATTAAAGCTTCAACCTGCTAGTGGTTGACCTCTGACTCCCGTTTAATATCCATGTGGGCCTTGTATACTCACAGCCCATGCCTCTCAAGATTTCAATGTATTAGAGGAAGAATCTCAGGATGGGGAGGATATGTCTCCACCCACAGATATCTGTGAGCCCTGCAGGCTGAAAATGCACCCAGCATTGCCTAGGAGGTGGGATTAAGGCCGCTGGTGGGGCCTGGACAGCCGGGTGAGAGAGAGGCTTTCAGGGTTAATGTGTTTGTGTGTGCTCTGAAGTATCTACAAGTGGCAACAAAAGTTGCAACTGATGGGGTCCATGGGAGTCTGGTGATTTATTTGAGCTGGGGATCGGAGTATAGATATACACAAACCACTATCACGCTGCCTCATTTTACAGTTTTGCACGCGTGAGTATGGTATGTGCCTGTTTGTGTGTGTGCACGACTCACAAAGAGAGAAATAACCAGAGTTAACCCAACATGGGCCGAGAGGTATCAATTCTGAATTTTGCTCCTGTGTTCATGTGTTCACCACTGAAGAAACCCATTTGCTCCTGCAGAGGAGCAAAGGCCAATGTTCTCCTCTCATACCAAATTCACCAGTCTCAAGCCTGTGGGAAGAAGGCCCACCCCTCCCAAGCGGAGATAGAGACACTGGCCCAGACACACGGGGTGTGGAAACTTCCACTGGCCTGCGTCTGACCTCCTTCCCTCCAAGCTTTTGCATCTTAAAGGGACCCCACCTGATAAACTGGTGGACAGCCCAGATCTGTCTGAAGACTTCAGGCTGTTGTCCTTGAACTGTGGGAAGCTACTCTGTTTTATTCAATACCCAGGATGCCTTGCAAACCAGGAAGGAGTTACTGTTCCTTAGATTCAGAAGACTGAGGTTATTTTCACTCCATTTCTTTAAAAAGCCAGTCTGTGTCCAGGGATTAGCCCAATGAGTATGGACACCCAGGGGAGAGAGAGGAAGGCAGAACTCCTGGTCACTGGCCTCCCTGCCTGGAGCAAGCCACCTGCCTCTCTGTCCTCCATCTCTGCTGACCACTTCGTTGGAGAGTGGTTGGATTCAAAGTCAAAATGGTCAGTTACCTCAAGCAGGGAATGGTTAAAAAAAAATGTCAAAAAAAACCAACCTGTTTAGCAGGTAAGTGCAGATGATTACAGGAGAAACAGACCGGCCCAGGATCTCTCAGGTGAAGACAATGAAAATGCAGTGAAGGGCAACTGTGGCCCTCACAACCATTACTTAGGCTCCTGGGTTGAAGAAGGTGCTCTAGGTTTAACCTGGACTGGTCTGTCCGGTGCTCTTATGCTCAGTTCACTGCGGTACCCAGCTTGGGTGTAGAACTGTCCTTATGTTATGAATCCAGATGCTCAACAAAACGCCCAGCTCCCAATCCTGAGGGACACTGGGGGCACTAGACTACTCAAAATGGCAGCCTCGGGCCCTCTATCACAGGAGACCCTCCTTCCTGTGTCTTCCTGAGATCCTTCACTTCCTCCGCCATCCCCAGTGCCTTGTCTGCTTTGTGAGCTTGATGCCTTACAATCTGCGGGACTGGGTTAGTTGATGAGCTTTGTGGCTACAGCCAGTGTGTCCCTAGCTTGTGCCTGGCACCACAGCTGCCCAATCTGGCACCTTCACCAGAGCAGCAGGAGGCCAGTCTCAGCCTGCCTTCAGGAACGTGCCTTCAGCTGGAGGAGCCTGGTAGTCACTAGCAGCACTGCTGGTTAAACATCAGTGGTCCTTCCCCATGGGAGGCACATGGCAGGATTACACTTCCTGTTCATTGTGATGGGCAGGGCTACGAGGGTGGTTCTGGCCAATGAATTGTGACCAAAAGTGTCATGTCACTTCTGGGGCATCTAACAGCTGATGTAAAACCTCAGAAAGCATTCTTTTATCTTAGGTGTGAAAACCAGTAATATTCAAGAAGACAGTTGCTTTGTCAGCCTGAGTCCCTGAATGACCATGTGGAGTAGAAGCCAGCACCCGCCCACCCATGGAACACAACCCGATATTTAGGATGAGCAAGAGCTGACCCTTGGTGGTTGAGGGGGTTATTACTACAGCATACCCTAACCTGCCCTAACTAATATTGAGATGCGTGGTGTATCAATCTGGGACAAGAGGTGGAAGGGTGATACAGGGCTGAGGAATCAGTGGAAAATGCTGGATACAGGAAGGTATTGTAAGCCAGCATGGGCTGAGAGTACTTCTGGGAGGACATGAATTGGCTTGATGGGAGTGGGAGGAAGTACCTGCCTCTCCCACATCTCCCTGAACATTGGATACTGAGTGCAACCCAAATTATATTCTCCACACCAGCACAATAGGGGGACTGGCAGGCTCTGGTCACTGCTAGGGGAAGGAGGAAAGGAGGGAAGGGGCTTACAGTCACACAAAGGATACCTGGTCCACTACCAAGAGGAGAAAGGGCCAGCTAGAAACCCAAACTCCACCTGCATGCAGTTTGCTTATTTAGCAAGCCCTCACTTGTACCCCACAACCCTAAAATCAATAAAATAAAATATTTTAAAATAGCACTTCCAACACTGTATTAGTTAGGAGCGCATCGGGCTTCAGCTGCACGCTCATGCCCCCATCCCAACTGCCTCTTGATACACAGTTTCAATTTCCTATTAATTTCTATCTTTACCCATCCTTCCCTCCAGTCTGAAAAAATCTGTCTCCTTCCTCCTGTTTAAATCCAGTGTTCCCTCTCTACTGCTTCCCAACCAGCAGCCTTTAAGTGCTCTTAAATGACTTCTGATTTGAGATAAAAATTGTCTCTTAACCTTGAACCAGCCCCTTTAGTCTAAATGATTCATTAATAGACTGATTCTGCACTTTCTTATTTCTCTAGAATCTACTATGAACTTCCTCCTCCTTACAAAATAACACTCAAGATTTAGGGATCAGATGCCATAAAAAGCAACTCACAGTGTATTTAATCCAGACTTCATATCTCATCTGGGGCCAGCATTAGCTATCTCACAGCTATATATCTGAGAAATCAATATTCTATGAAATAGGGATTTCAAAGGTAGAGTTCGCCCTGACTGGCTACATGTGGGTAATTAGGTAAGCTGTAGTGACAATGGACCTGATTTACTATGAAATGTTCATGCCATTATGGTAAAAATGTCTGGCTCATTAAATAATCTATCTATCAAGGGTCCAAGGTCACACAATACCCACTCCCAATGACAATGGAGGGCAGAGCCCTGGGAAGGAAACCAGGAGCTCTCTGCCCTTTCTGAGCTATGGACTAACCAGCTGTGTGACCTTGGGCTGGTCACATTCCTTTTCCAGGCTTCTCTCTGCCACCTAGCCCCCTCAACCCTTAATCAAGAGGGTTTGACTAAAAGCCCTGCCACGCTCTTTAAAACGGCAAATTTTTTAGCCGGGCTCGGTGGCTCAGCCTGTAATCCCGCGCTTTGGAAGGCTGAGGTGAATGGATTGCCTGAGCCTGCGGGTTCGAGACCCGCCTGGGCAACTTGGCGAGACCTCATCTCTACAATAAATCAAAAAATTAGCCGGGTGTGGTAACACATGCCTGTAATTCCAGCTACTTGGAAGGCTGAGGTGGAAGGATCGCCAGAGCCCTGCAGGTTGAGGCTGCGGTGGCCGGGAGCGGCCACTGCACTCCAGTCTGGGTGACAGAGTGAGACTCCAACTCAAAAAAAAAAAAAAAGCCAGCAAATTTTTTTGATTCTCACTATTCTCTTCTGTGCTAAATGATGAAGTTGTCAAAAATGAAGGAGGAATTAGAACTGTATCAATTGGTTCCAAGTAAGCAAGAAAGAGTACCTTTTATCCCATAGCAAGTGTGTGCCACTGGGGGCATCAGCTGGAGGGACTTGATGTAGACCGGTGTGTGGTTGGCATCTCTTAACAGAGGAAGGGTAGAAAGAGCACAAACCCCCTATTCTCACCCCAGCTCCATCCCTTCTTAGCTGTGTGACCTTAAACCTGTCACTTAACCACTCTGGGCTTCTTTTTGACTTCAGAATTCCATGGCATCTTACATGGTCTTGAAGACCCAGACAGCAGACTCCCCAAACCCTCACCCTGAAATGAAGCTCTTCTTGGATTCTGTCAATGGTCCCCAATGTTTTTGGCATCAGGAACTGGTTTTGTGGAAGACAAAAACCAACCCTATTACTCTAGTCTAAATGATTCATTAATATACTGATTCTAGGGGGAGGGGTATGGTTTCGGGATGATTCAAGTACATACTATTTATTGTGCCCTTTATTTCTATTATTATTACATTGTAATATCTAATGAAATAATTATATGATTCACCATAAAGAAAAAAAGAGGCAGGGACTGAAGTGGTAAATAAAATAATGGGCAGATAGACTTAAATAAGTGTCAGATTCTGACTTAAAGTGTGCAACCAGATGCAGATGGACAATTAAAGTGCATCAACTCATTTGCCACTCGCTGAGAGGGTTTTGATATGTCTGCAAACAACTGATTTATTATGATCTCTGTACAGTCAAACCTCACTGCTCAGATTCATCTGTATTTGCAGCCACTCCCCAGCACTAGCATCATCGCCTCAGAACCACCTCACATCATCAGGCACTAGATTCTCATAAGGAGCACACAACCTAGATCCATTGCATGCACAGTTCACAGTAGGGTTCTCACTCCTATGAGAGTCTAATGTCACCACTGATCTGACAGGAGACAGAGCTCAGGTGGTAATGTGAGTGATGGGGGGTAGCTGTAAATAAAGATGAAGCTTTGTTCACTCTCCCACTGCTTACCTCCTGCTGGGCAGCCCAATTCCTAATAGTTGGGGATCCCTGGATTAGATGGTTGCCACTTAACCTGAATGGTAGATTTTAAAGCACTCTCATCTAAGTTCACCCATGGCTACATGTAGCCAAATACTAGGGTCTGAGAGTGACAAAAGGTTAAGAGCATCTTAGAGAATGCATAACTATAGGCACAGAGCCCTCTGTGTTCTGGTTCACCACACATTAGTCACTTGGAATTATGAAGTTGCTAAAAACTGTGTCATTGCTTATGTTGACACAGGATGCTGAAGTCTCCAGGCAATGTAGCTTCCATCATTCTGTTTGAGCCTCACAATACTCTTCTCAGTCCTCCCAGCTCAGATCACGTATCTTGACAGTACTTGGCAGCAGGCCAGGGGTCTGGACCACATACCTCTTCCTGGAGCATTATTTGATGCAAGATTGCCCAACAAGGGCAAGGAGTGTTAAGAAAATTGAAGATGTAAATAATGTTTCTTTGTTCTTATATTAAACAAACACGTATAACTCATGGAATTTATTGTGTCTCCCTCTACTAGAACAGAAACAACATGAAATGAAGGTCATGTTTATTGTTGTTTCATGTTGAATCCCAATGCCTAGAGAGAACCATGCACACAGTAGGCACTCAGTAAAACTGGGATCAATGAATTAATGCACATTGCATAGGAATTAAGCTAAAATGCAAGACTTTGGGAAAATGACATGTCATCAAAGGTGTGTCGCTTCGGGCTCTAACCCTAGACTCCTTGAGGTTCATCCTTGAAGTTCATTCTTGAAGATCATTCTCCTGTGTCTTTGGGATACTTCCTAAAGACTGCTTAGCCTCACTTTATAGGGGAGGAAGTCATGGGTAGAGAAATGAGTAAATAACATTCAAATATACACAACTCAAAAAGAATGGAGGCCAGAACAGGACATATGTCAACTTGACAAACATTTATTTAACACATTCTGTGTGCTGGGCATCGATTTCATTTAGACACAATAGACCCACTAGGGATTCTCCCAGGTGGCTTTCTTCCTGACAGCCTGTTCTTTTCTCTGGAACACTGTCCATACCCAGGCTGGGCCTGGGGGTCCTTCCTTCCAAGACACTGTGCCACAAAGCCCTCCAGTTCTCCTTTCCCAACAATGAGCCGGCTGTCCATTGTCAATTTCTAGGATTTACTGGTAGCTGCTTTGAGGCTAAGAGGGACATTTGCAAAATAAACATGTGATAGTTATAAAGTTCTAAGAAATCAGACAATGTCTTCACAGCTTTGGTCCTGCTCTGTGGTCCCTGACTCCTTCCTGGATGTTGCGCAGAAGTCTTCAGATGCCTCTAGAGTCCTTTTCATTCAACGGGTCCCAAACCTTAAGGTTTCTACTCTGGATCCATAGGGGTTTTTTGGTGGTGTTGTCGTGTTTGTTTGTTTGTTTGCTTGCTTGTTTGTTTTAGAAATCAGGATTTATTGAGAGGACAGAAAAGCTCCCACAGTGGGAGGGGACCCTAGGGGGTTGCCCTCTGGGTCCATAGTTTTTAATAAGCCAGCCAAGATCACACGTCTGCCAGATTCCTCAGCCTGCCAAGACCATGGCAATCTGCTCCATTGTTTGAAGAGCCACCAAAAATCAGGGACAACTGATGTCTGAAACAACAGAACCATTTCCCCATTGAGCAGAATATAACATGGGTTGTTAGGGTGGTTGAACATTATGTGGTACCTATAGTTATATTGGCTGGCTCCTATGGGGGTATGGTGTACTGCCCTGTTCACATCAGAACCACCTGGGAGCTTTTAAAATGCAACAGTGCATGACCCCACCCTGGACAAATTAAACCAAAATCTCTGGGGTAGAGTCCAGATAAGAATTTTTTGAAGCTCCCCAGTGATTCTAATATGTAGCCAGGACTGAGAACTACTGTTACAATGAACTTGCTTCCTTTCTCCTCTGGGGTATCTGAAACCTTGTGTTTAGGTCAGTTTTTAAGACTGTTAGGAGTTAATTAACACATATGCATTAATCCTGGCTCTGTTGAGCCAGCCATGGTAAGTCCCCAAATAGGTTTCAAGTGTTTAAACCTCACTTCTGCTTTCTTTCCTAAAAGCTTGTGATGAGATTCCCCCAGCAAGTCACCAAGTAAACACCCTGCTGAGCATGGGGAAGTCCAAAACATGACCAGTGACCTCATATGCTAATAGTCTTTCTTGGAGTTTTCAGATTTTTTTGGTGCTACCATCAACACCTGATCCCAACATCCTTTTCAAAATGTTTTCCACTATCTTTCTCAACATGGACCCCACTCCTGGTAGTTGGTCTACTCACTGTCCCCACTCTGCACCCTCACATTAGTCTGCATAGCTAATGTTGGAAGTCACCTCCCAGAGCAGACCAGAAGTGCCTGTCTTCACTGTTCATCTCTCTATAGCCTATCTTCAAGTTCCAATTCAAAACCCATCTTTGATATGCAGTCTTCTCTATGTGACCACTGCAGCTTAGAGACTGCTTCTCCTTCTAAGAGTGTTGTCATCATAAGTACCGTTTGCTCAGACCTCTCCTCATGTAAACTCTGTGAACTGGTGGGTGTGCATTCCATCCTGGGTTGTAACACTTACATATGGTAAAAATCGAGATTTTTTTTTATTTGCAATCCAATGTAAAATAATGAAAATCTGGGCTCTCTTAATCCTGAAAGATTTTTTTAAAATTCTATAAGGATAATGAATTATTTGATCTTCAGAACAACCTTAAGAAGTCTCATTGTCATTGTTACCAGTCAAAAAAAATGAAAATAAGAATAGTCCTTTCTTATCACCAAAGATATCAAGACAGACAGAAATATTGACACAAGGACACTAAGACTCAGAGTGTGTCACACAGCCTTTTAATAACACAGCCAGAGCCAAAATTCAGAGTCCACACTGCCAGCTCAGTGTTCTTTCAACTAGTAAGAGTGGTTCTCAACCATTAACATGCATCAGAATCACCTGGATGACTTGTTCAACTCGTAGGTCTGGACTGGGTGCTGACCATTGCATTTCTAGCAAGTTTTGGGTGATGCTGATGGAACGGACCATACTTTTAAGAAGCACTGCTCCAATACAAGCTGTGTCCTAAAAGAAAAGAAATAGAAACAGAGAGTCCAGGTCTACTAGAAGAGATGTTAGAAAAGCAAACCAAATGGCATATGGAAATCATAAGAAATAATAAATAACTGAATATATTTATTTCAACGATAACTTTTCTACAAGAGTAATTTGCTATAAGTTACAAATAAAATCAAAGTCATAATACAGAAATCATTCTTATTAAGACTTCAGGCCAAAATATCAATATGTTCAAAGGGACTGAAATAAATTCTGACATGATGGATGCATAATAGGTTAGAAATAATTCAATGAAATGACAAAAAAAATGGCAGGGAGAGAAAGGACGGCAGACCACCCGTGCTCTGAAAAGTCCCTTACAAGGGAGAGGGCTTGGCAGCAAATCAATTGATCCCTCCATCAATCTGCCTATCACTTAATCAATGGGTCTTTGCTACATATCAACGTTATGCCATAAATTCCTCTGGCCAACGGGTGGAATATAAAAGTGGCCTAGAAGAGAATGTCTGCTCGTAAGAAATACATTATTTAGTTATGGAGACAAGATCCACAACTGAGAACATTTGCAGAACAATTCTGAAATTTTGTTAGCATTTAGTAGAAATGACATGAAGTAGAAATTCAGAAAATAAAGATAAGTACAAGTTAGGGTACAAAATACATATTCATAGCTGTACATGAGCGTGGCTTGGTACATGCCAATATCATTTATTAGTCATTGAATGAATGAATGAATAAACAGAATTTGCCTAAAAAGTTCAACTTAAACTAGATCTTTTAAATGGGTGAGATTTAGCTGGTGGAGAAGAGAGAAAATGGTTTTTGAGACAGAATAAGTGTTATGAGTGCATTGAGAGGAAGAAACATGCTTATCTGTGCACACATGTGTGTATTTATGTGTGCTTGTGTGTTTGTGTGTGTGTGAGTGTGTGTGTAGTAAGAGTCGTGGGGAGAGGAGCAAGGGGAAGAAATGAAAGAGCCCGCACTACCACACAGAAAGTTCATGGAGGAGCAAAGAATAGTGGTGAGGGGTGGGTTAAGACAGTAGATTGGTTCCAGAATGTTCCATGGGTCTTCAGGGTTCTTCCTATAGATGAGAGTAGCCACTGCTGACTCTTGAGCTGAGGAGGTTTGGAGGAGAGTTAAAGTTGAAAGCAATTCCATCCCACGGATACCATGCCACCCCCAAGGGAGAGGCTGAAGAAAGGCTGGGCACACAGAAGACAGTGACACCACAGCCCCTGCTTTTTGCCACACCCTCTCCCAACATTTGCAGGCCAAGGGCACCAGGGCCTGTGGTGGCCACATGTACCATATGGTTAAATAGGCGAGGGTTATGCATCAAGACAACAAATGGCAAACACAACAGGCTGCCTCCTCCCTCATTGACAAATATACCTTTTCATCCACCTGGAAAGCCAAGTCTGAGTTTCAGATTCTCAAAATCCTCAGCTTTCTGTAGCAAAGCTGGAGGCCTCTGGCCCAGACCTTTCTTCCCTTCCCACCCTCGGCTCTATCCTACATTTTAAGAGCCTCATGCACATGCACATGATCATTCCAGACCATAAATCCAAGCTCCCCCACATCCTCCCATATATCGCCACCCCTTGGCCATTCCTCAAGTCTTGGGATGGGCACAGGACCAGTGTGGACTGTCCTCAAAAGAGTGGACCAAGGAGGAGGCCCATGCAGGCCAAGGAAAAGGGTCCAGAGCCATTTACTCATGGAATTACAGATCCCAGCGCCCTGTTGAGGTCAAAAAGGGGGGCACGGGATCCAGGTGAACGCGTCTTCATGGTCCTGTGGGTTTCTTGTCCATGGGAAGATGTGGTGGGAGGAGGGGCAGAGTGTGGCACTTGGATCGGGCCTTCTCTCCTGGTACTGGGGTAGGGTTAGCCCTAAGCCACAGTGAGCCTAGATTTCTCTACCACAACTCTTGGCTGGCCAGCTCCCTCCCTCTATAGCCCTGTTGCTCTCTCTGTGTTATAAGTTTCTGCCTTCCAGCTGGTGACGGAAGGGTCACTAAATCAAAACGCCAGTCTGGACTCTCAATTTCCCCCCTTTGATGGAGAGCCTGGGCTGCAGGGAAGCAAGCCAAACAAGTTGTCCTGCAGGGGTTTCACCTGCAGGGATTGTAGTTCATCCTTCACAGCTCCCTCCCCACTCTGCTGGGCACTGCAGATCCAGGGCCTGAAAGCCCATCTGGGCGCTTCCTCTTCATTCTCCATGTGGGCACTTGTGCTCTCCTTCAAGTGCTCCAAGGTAATTTTAAAGAACACCTCATTTTGCTTTCATTTCACTCCGACCTGGCCTTCTCATAAATCAGGGCTGAGGCAGAAATGGAGAGAACCAGGCTAACCAAGACTTCAATCTCAAGAAATGTTTAAATATAAATCAAAGTAGTTGAAGGCTCTCCAGATCCTCGATTTTCTTTGAAAGCCTAGTTTGTCTTTTTTTTTAACCTTCCACTTTTTTTTCTGATTGGCCATGCTGAGCTCTGAATTTCATCTGAGTGCCCCTAGAAATAATTCTAGGTAGTTTTAGATATTTTCTTTGCTGCACAGTACCAACTGTTACAAGAGGAATATCCCTGGTGTCCTGGGCTGGGAGGAGGGCGGTCTATAGCATCTTGCTCAAACTGAAGAGATTTCAAATTCCAGGAATTAAATGATCCTGGAGAGGGATGAAACGTGATTTGAAAGTCAAAGGGAATGGGAATGAAGTCTGCAGAACCATGACTTTGATCATCTTTCCTGTTTCAGATACCTACCGCTATGTAACAAATTATCTCACTGACTTCTCACAGTCTGGCTTTGTTATTCAAGGAGGGTGAGGCCAACAGATCAGAAGATGAGTGTCATTGAAAGAACAGCTTGTTATGCTCACAGATCCCAGAGGAAGGGGCATGGCACACTGTGGGAACCACATTGGAAGACCAGGCACCAGGGCTGGAGGTAGAAAGTAGGCAAGAGCTCTATTGTGTTTCTGTGGAAAGGAACAGGTGAGGCAAGGCAGGGAGGCCTCAGATTAACTAGTTGAAATAATTTCAGTGGGCACTAGGGCATGGTGGCTCTTCTTGTTTGGCTGTACAAGGCCCTAGGATTATTAGACCTGGGCTAGGTAGAGAGGTTTGGAGTGTGAGAACTTCATTAAGGAGGTGCCTGGAGCATGGACTCTGAGCTGGTTGGTTTACAAATGAAAGGCTGCCTTGCAGGTGTTCACTGTCTCTACACTGGCTAACTCTGAGAGAGCCAGTCCGCACCCCCCCCCCCCACCGCCGGAGTCAGCAAGGCCTCAGAAGTCAAGCATCAAAATACAGAAAAGAAACAATATGGTTCATGTACATGGTGGCTCAGGGCTCCAAAAGCTTCAGAGAGTCAGGCAGACACCGTCTTGCCTTTTATGAACTAGGCTCAGTCATGCCATGCCATCTCATTTCCATTACTTTCTATTTATAAATGAATAGTCACTAAGGCCCACCCATCACTGAGAGGTGGGGAATTGGACTCCACCTGTTGATAGAAGAAGCGTCCAAGAATCTGTGAGCATGTTTTAAAGCCAGCATATCTCCCATGATAGAGTCTCCATAACATGCCATTCATAATGCATGGGCCCTTGCCCAGACCCTACAACCTAGAAGCCTTCACCTCAGAATGTGCTAGGTCCCATTGCCCAGCTGTGAGCACCATATTTTACAGGTGAAGTGGTAACAAGGTGGTGGAGTCACAATAGTCTTCACAGCTCTTTTAAAATGACAGGGTTCAAGAGTGAGAGGTTGTGATCTCACTGCTATGAGTCACAATGAAGTTCATCATCTGTCAATGTGCATAGCTCAGACTTTCCCAGTATGTGTCCAACTCCATGAGTGACATAAAGACAGAGAGAGATTAGCTCTACCTCCAGGAATTTGCACACTGGTGGAGAAGAAAAGTCATGAAGCACTTGGCATTCAAGGAAATGAGAAAGTAATCTTTTGGGAGTAAGCAGGGAAGGCTTCATGGGGGAAGTTCAGTAAAGGACATGGAGGCAGCTGGTATCCACTTTCATGGAAAACTTACTCCATTCCAAGGCTTGGATGTCTCGTTAGTCTCATGGACCAAACTCCAGATCCATCCCATACACATAAAAAAATGTTCCTCCTTCCCCTGGGAACCTATTCCTTCCCCACCTGGAAGGCTCTTTCCTGTCCCCTTCACCCATTCAAATCCTGCCCTGCTTTGGGGTTCACTTTCTCCATGACTCCTTTTCTGACTATCCCAAAACAACCATCGCCCTATCTGCCACACCCTTCTAAACTTCTACCACAAATTCCATCACTCACACATCACCAGTTGAATATGGTTTGGAATTATTCCTTCAGACTTGTGACTTGTTGACTTTCCCCCACTAGATTGAGGTTAAGAACATAAACCGCACATTCTGTTTGCTCTGAAAGCCACCTACCATCTCAAGGCCAAGTCTAAGTATACAGTAGCTACTCTACCTACGTTTGGGGGGTGACTGATGCTATAAGCGTAATGGTTGTCAAACTGTGTTCCTCCAGAGTTCCCCAGGAACCACCATGTAGAAAAGAGCCCAGAGGATGGGAAAAGGTACAAGCCTCTGGGGCCCTTTGCCGGCTTCATCACGAAGGGTGCTTTTTAACTGGCTTTCCTCATTGGGACTCCATACAGTTTTGCTTGAAGGAAGATCACTGCGGCCAACCAATTATTGAAAACCATCAGCCTTGTAGACACAACATCAAATTAAGAATGGACGCTTTGTCTCTTCAAGCCTCTGATTCCTTACATATATCATGGATATGACTGTTGCTTCTGTCCTACTTTTCCCTCGGAGAGTGTATCAGTTAGCTAGAACTGCATGACAAACCACCCTAAACTTATAGGCTTAAAACAATAATCTATTTAGCTCAAATAGATGCTGGGGGCTGGCTGGTCGAGGATGGACTCACTGGCATCTGTGGAAGATCAGCTACCAGTAGGCTTCACTAAGCTTGTTACATGTCAGAGGCCTTGGGTGGGAGGAATCTGCTGACTCAGCTCTGCTTCATGTGGTCTCCCAGTCTCCAGTAGGCTGGCCCAAAGTGATCCACATGGTAGCTCCAGGCATCCAACAGAGAGAGCAGGAGCCTCAAGGCTTTTGGAAAAGCATAGACTCAAGACTAGAACAGTGTCTCTCCTGCCATGTTCTACTGGTCACAGCAAGTCACAAAGTCAGTCCAGATCCTAGGGATAGGAAAACAGATTCCACCTCTTGATGGGAAGAGCTAGACTCTTTGTAAAAACCATACCGGGAGGCATGGAGGATCGGGGCCATTTTTGTAATCTGCCATAGGAAGGTTATGAATATCTGATGGGGTTACCAACGTAGAAGTTTTGAAAAACATACTTTATGCAAAGAATAAATACTATCTTGGGAGTTTTCTTATCACTAAGGTTGAGGATGGTTGTGATGCTCTAAGACACATTCAGGTGTTCACATATCAACATGGCTAAACAGAGAACAAGTACCTTGCTTTCCCCTCCTTGAGTGGTTTTCTAATTTATAGTTATCCTTAAGTGTTTTAAAATTATACTTTCTTCTGAAAGAATGGAAAGAAATCTACTTTCATTGTTCAAAGCTCTGTCTTTTTTAGGTATATATCATTGGCATGTCTTTCTAAGCCTTCATGTCAGTGACATGAGATCAGGGATCACTCATTCATTCACTAGGCCTGGGCCAGGCATTCACAGGCATGAGGGCTACAGTGACAAAGGAGACCCAGTCCCTGCTTGCAAGCTGCTCATAGATGAGTGCTAAGTATTGTAGGTATGAACTAAAACATGTAGGAAACAAAAGGAGGAGCAGCTAATTTTACTTGAGCGAGTCAGGAAAGTCTTTGCAGGGTAAGTAAAAAGGATGCTAAAGAAAGAGGAGTATGCACTGTGCAGACAGTCCAGAAAGAAGAACACCAGGCAGAGGAAACAGCATGTGTAAAAGCATGGAGTTATGAACGGAGCATGCTCCACCTACTCCGTGGTCGTCTAGGAAGCCCTTCAACCTCTATTATCTATTGTCCATTTGATCCCAAGAAATCTCTGTGGGCCAGACGCGGTGACCCACGCCTCTAATCAATCCCAGCACTTTGGGAGGCCAAAGTAGGAAGAGTGCTTGAGCCCAGGAGATCGAGTCCAGCCTGGGCAACAAAGTGAGACCTTGTCTCTACACAAAAATCAAGAAATTAGCCAGGCATAGTGGTGCACAGCTATAGCTCCAGTTATTTGTGGAGCTAAGGTGGAAGGATCACCTGAGCCCAGCAGATCAAGGCTGTAGTAAGCTGTATTCGTGCCACTGCACTCCAGCCTGGGCGACAGAGAGAGACCCTGATAAAAAACAAACAAACAAAAAAAAAAACAACAATTCTGTGAAGAAGGCTAGGCTATATTACCATTTTGTAGACAAATCAGTAGTGCTTACCAAAGAGGAGAAATACAATGTTCAGTGCCATGTGATCTGTTCATCACAGGCCAACCACTTGTCCTGCCCCTCCACATGCCCACACACAAATCTTGCACTCCCAGACTCACTACCTCTTTGGGAAAACAAGACATGGGTGGGAGGAACTGAGAAAGAACCTATTGCATATGTTTGTAGGCACTCAAAGGGTCCACAGGCTAGATACTAAAGGGAATTTTACCGAAGAGAGAATCTTCAAGAGTCTTAGAGGAATTGAGGTGGCAGAAAGGAAATGAGAGGTTTCTCTGGGTCTGTTATGGGGTCCAGGTGACCAAATTATTAAAGTGGGGAAAAGGAGGGGCCGTAGGGCTGGCTGGAGGATAGACACAGGAAAAAAAGATGGAAAAATGAAGCCAAGGCCTGCCCAGGAGAGCCTCACTCCCCTAAGGCAAGTGTGTGCCTCTATCTGCCTCAAGAACCCACTGGTGACTCCAAGGCAGAGATAAAAAAAAGAAAAGAAAAAAGCTGTCATCTCAAAGCATTTTTCTGACAGAGGTGGGCAGAGAAAACTGAAAAATGAGATGAGAAAAGGTCAAAAAAGAACATGCAAGACACCATCCAGGTCGGAAGAGCTTTCCTCTTGACCTACTGCATTCCTAAGCAGCACAAATTCCCCAGGCACAGGGAACTGATGAATAGGAGAGGTCAGCATGGGCATGTGGTCCAACAAGCTGGGACTCCACCTCTAGCCTCTACATAGTTCAGCACTGATCCCAGAAGAGACTGAGACAGCTCCTGATCAATCAGGAAGGAAATTGGGCTAGAGATGCTAGGAAACATGCTCTGGGTTAAAAATCCTGGACTTTAGATCTTAGTAGGAATGGCCATACCTGAGCAGGAGTATAAAGTACAGAGAGAAGAAAGATTTTTTTCTCTCTCTTTTTTTTTTTTTTTTTTTTTTTTTTTTTTGAGTTGGAGTCTCACTCTGTAGCCCAGACTGGAGTGCAGTGGCCGCTCCCGGCCACCGCAGCCTCGACCTGCTGGGCTCCGGCGATTCTTCCGCCTCAGCCTTCCAAGTAGCCGGTATTACAGGCATGCGCTACCACACCCGGCTGATTTTTTGATTTATTGTAGAGGTGAGGTCTCGCTGCCCGGGCAAGTCTCGAACCCACGGGCTCAGGCAATCCACTCACCTCAGCCTCCCAAAGGCGCGGGATTACAGGCTGAACCACCGAGCCCGGCCGATTTTTTTTTCTCTTATGTGCTACTGACCACATGTGATACTGATCAAAGTCATATCAGTAAAAATAAATAAATAAATGCATTGTGTAAGCTTTATTATGTGAGAAACAGAAAATATTCTGTCCCATGATTAAAACTTAGGAAGAGGAAGCAAGAAATAATCAACAAATATAATAAACATTTAAACACATAGAATTTAGTCCATCATGCTCATTTAAGACATGAGAAAATGGAAGTTCAGAGCAGTCATGACTACCGGGTCCCTTGGCCAGGCTTCTGGCCATGTGCTCTGTCACCACACTTTACTGCACTGTCACCATCTGTGACTTACTCCTCCTGACTCTTCCTGCTGCTCCCACCCCGGCCAGATAGTATAATCCCTGATCTCAGAAGAGATCGAGATAGCTCTAGACAAATTAAGAAGGAAATTGGGTTAGCGATACTAGAAAATGTGCAAACTCCTCTGCTCCTGGGTTAGAAATTCTGCACTGTAGCCCTTAGTATCAACAGCCATATCAGAGCAGAGCAGAGAGATCTTAAGACATTGCCCCATGGTGTCCCCAACAAGCCACACCCCTGAAAATCTCTAAGTGACCTGCACTCTTAGGAACATTCCATGTGACAAAATGGAGTCCCCAAGTTTCCACACATGGCTTTGAGTCCATCTTCCACGTGGCCCCTGAGAAGGGGTTCCTGGGTTCAGTATAATTTCACACCATACATCAGGGTCTGGCATCAAAGCCTTATTTCGTATGTTGATCCCTGGGACACGAGGCTTTAAAGCTTAGACACTCTACATTCCAGCTTCCCTTTGCTGGAAAGAGACATTGGAGAAAGGATGGTGTCTATTATGGGGTCCAGGTGACCAAATTATTAAAGTGAGAAAAAGGAGGGGCCGTAGGGCTGACTGGAGGATAGATACAGGAAAAAAAAAGATGGAAAAACGAAACCAAGGCCTGCCCAGGAGTAGAGAAGATGCGTGTGTGTGTAGCTTTTTAGTGTATTCTAAGAGTCTTCCTCATTGTGCTCCAAATTATCTCTCAGTCACATCTAACAGTACCCCTTGCCTGCCTCCCAGGCCGTGGCAACTCCAAGCCACTTGGCAAACCCAAACCAAACTCTCTTCTGACAGACTCCTATTCATCCTTAAGGACCCAGCTCACATAGCCCTTCCTCTTTAAAGCCTTTCTTGCTTCTTCATCTCACCCTCGTCCAAGCACTGCAGGCTATTCTGTTCATTGTCCCTGACCTTCCCCACAGTCACAGCAGTCTGCCCAACTTCTCTTCTATTTTAGATTCCACTGTCACTAGCTCCAGAGTGCACCAAGAGCAGGATTGTGGTCTATTCATCTGAAATATCCTTCATCTAAAACAGTGCATTTTAGACAGTGAACTAAATACTTGGCATTTAGGCAATGATTTGGGGTGAATGAATAAGTAAACGAATGAAATAATACAGACAACTGGAAGAAAGAGACAGAGGAAAGCATACCAAACTCCCACACTCAACCTACACACCCAGAAAAGAAATCTTGGGAAACAAAACATCTAGCATAACAATGACTGAGGAATATAATGTGCAGAGTGATGTACTGGTAAAGCAGCTCTCAAAAAAAAGCCCCAATTTGTAGCACTTGCATTTCCATGGTGTAAAAACTCCCACTGTACCTGATTTCATATCACTACCCTGACCTCACTCAACACAGAAATTGGGAAGAAAGACACATGAATGATTTTCACAAGCCCACCAAGCCAGCTCTGGTACTCCATTGAATGCAAGCCACATGTGTAATTTTTAATGTTATAGTAATCACATTAAACATTGTGAAAAGAAGCAGCCAAGGCACATTTAATAATATGTTTATTGAGCTCGGTAGATTCAAAATGTTTTTGAAAGTACCAGTGAGCTAGTTTACATTCTTAGCATCACATTAGGTCTTTGAAATCTCAGTGTGTGTCTACACTGCAGCACATCTCAACTTGAACACTGCATGCAGCTAGTAACTGCCATATTGAAATAGTGCAGGTCTAGAGTCACAGAATCAGAGCCACACAGAAGCAGAGGAACATGCCATTGCATCTTTTCAGGGTTTTGTCAGTGATGGTGATTTTTAAATGGTGTTGCATTTTAGCAACTTCAGGCAGAAGCAGGGCTTGTCCTGTGGGCTAGATTCATTTAAGAGGCCAGATGTGTGGCACCTTAGCAGAATCTCATGCCTCATCTCAGCCATGTGCCTGCTCCATCAGGATCCTGTGCCACATGCCTGCACTTACTAATTACCACATATTCGTTCTGGCCTTCAGTAGGTTGGAGACTGGGCATAGTGGCTCACACCTGTTATCTCAGCACTTTGGAAAGCCAATGCAGGAGGAATGACTGAGCCCAGGAGTTTGAGACCAGCCAAGGCAACACAGTGAGACCTTGTCTCTACAAAAATTCAGAAAAATTAGCTGAGTATGATAGTGTATGCCTGTAGTCTCAGTTACTCTGGAAGCTAAAATGGGAGGATCACTGGAGCCCAGGAGTTGGAGGCTGCAGTGAGCTGTGATCATGCCACTCCACTCCAGCCTGGGCAACAGAGGGAGATCTCGACCCAAAAAAACACTTTAAAAAAATAGCAATGTACTTACAACCTCAGTATCTTAACTATTATTGATGGCATGTATCCTGCTGTATACCAACACAACACCCATTGTTTGCACCAATGGGCCAACACTAGGATTGAGAACCCATTTCCAGGAGACCCTTTGGGCATATGGCTATAAAATGTCTCACCCAGCCCTCAGATTCTGTCCTCTGTCAATTTCTTGTCTCACATACCTGAAGATAGGTCCCTAGGAGGAAGAGTTCTGCCCTCTCCTCCTCCAGTCTAGTTCACTGTCAGTACACGTGGAAAGATGCGTACAGAGTAGCAGGATCAAGAAGTCTCCAAGACTCTGGTTGGCATCAAAAACCTACTCTTGTGAAGAGGTTGAAACCAGAAGGGATCTTGGAAGATATTTAATCCAGCTCTCTAATTTCCAAAAGGAAGAAGCTGACCCCCAGGGAAGTGAAGTGACTGGCCCAGAACCACCCAGCTAGGAAAGGCTGGTAATGAGGAAGTCCCCACTCTCCAGTCCATGCTACATGGTGTCCATGCTGAAGAAAACACACAGAAGGAACAAACTTCTTCATCTCATGGCAATCCTGACAGCCATTCTAGAAGGTAGGGACAGGAAGGCATGATTATCCCCGTATCTTTTTCTTTTTTTTTTTTTTTTTTGAGTTGGAGTCTCACTCTGTCGCCCAGACTGGAGTGTAGTGACCACTCCCGGCCACTGCAGCCTCGACCTGCTGGGCTCCGGCAATCCTTCCGCCTCAGCCTTCCAAGTAGCTGGAACTACAGGCGCGCGCTACCACGCCCAGCTAGTTTTTTGATTTATTGTTGAGATGAGGTCTCACCAAGTTGCCCAGGCGGGTCTCGAACCCACGGGCTCAGGCAATCCACTCACCTCAGCCTCCCAAAGCACGGGATTACAGGTTGAGCCACCAAGCCCGGCTTATCCCCGTATCTTAAATGGAATCAGCAAAGACTCCACTGGGCTGGAAACCTTCTCCCTACTGCAGTCATCCCAAAGGATTACAACTGAATGTCTTCCATCGCCTAAGGATGGTGTGGGGAGAAGTGGCATTAAATCTCGTGACATCCATTGAGCTAGTCAAAGCCTTCTCATACTGTGGGATTCAGGTCTGCTGAGTGGTCTGGACCATTGGCTATGTGGGGGAGGAGTGATAAAAATGCTGAGTTGGTCCTTTTTTAACCCTTAGAAAGGGAAATGTTGGGTAAACATGATTATGTAAAGACTGTGGTTCAGAGAAGAATCTGAATTTTATGTATCTCCAGAGTACAGCTGAGGATAAGCAGAAGCAAGGCACGAGAATGAGGGTCTGGGCTCAGCAAGAAGGAGGGTTCCTAGCTGTTAGGGATCTAGGAAAGTAGAGGAGCTGACTGGAGAGATGGTGAGCCCCAGAATCCTGGAAGGAGATAGGCCAAGGCCAGAAGTCAGTGACTCGGGGGCACTGCTGAGGGGACTTAGGTTCTGCAGGGGCAGTGAGGCCGGGTGGCCTTTGAGGCCCCCTCCAGGCCTGATATGTACGATTCAGGGTCCAGGAGTACTTAGCACTGGGTTCTGTCCCTCGGAAACCAGAGTTTTTCCCACCCGCTGAGCTGGAGGCATCCTCCTCCCTACAGCAGTCACCCCAAAGGATTTCAACTGAATGTCTTCCGTCCTCTGAGGATGGGGTGAGGAGAGACAGCCTTAAATCATGTGACATCCACTGGACCTGTCAAAGACTCCCCATATTGTGAGCTTAGAGGTGGGCTTCAGTTGCCAGTGGGTGTTACTGACCTCCTCTCTGGATGAACACTGAGGAGAAGGCGGTATCCATAGACCTCAGGCCTTGGTTAAAGCAGCATGCAGGCAGGGGGATGGACTGCATGACCTCTCACAATGCCCCCAGCCTGTTCCCACCATCATTCTATGATAAAACCATGAGAGGGCCCAAAGTAGTTTAGCCTCATTTCTCCCATTCTGGTGATTGAAGACATTTTAAAAACCCTATAAACCTGAAACCATAATTCTTTTACAGCATGAGGAAAGACAGAGCAGTCATACACGGTTTGGGGCATAGTGGTTGCAGGGAAAGGAAGGTTGGTTTCGACTGTGGTTGTCTTTTTCTGTTTGGGGTTGGCGGGTGGGAGCCGTTCAATGTGAAGTTTGATGACCGAACGAAAGCAGAGCAAACGAGGAAAAAGGAATGTGGGGGGAAGAAAAGCCTCAAACCTGCAGTTTTCTGATACACAGAAGGGAAACCCAAACTCCACTCATTACGGTGCATATTTATGGCAGATCATAACATTAAATTACAGCTCCGCAGCCTTGGCCAGGACTGTGGAGTTCTTCCCATGTGCTTCCAATTAAGCGCGTTTGAAGTCGCACTGGATATTTATTTGTAGGGGATTTACTGCGCAGAACGATTAAAGTTTGCTCTTGTTAGGAGTTGGGGGCTAGTTTGGGGGATGGGGGTGCTGGAAAGAGAAAGGGCTGGCCAGAGAGAGAAGCAGGGGCCGCAGGGTCCCCCAAACGGGGGGACCTTGTGTGTCTGCCTAAGAGTGCACACACTTGCACAAGGGCCCTTTGTTTTCAGCATGGTGCGGGGCCAACATCTCCGACTGCAACTTTGTTTATAGGAAATCCTTCCTAATGCATGTGTAGTGTTTCCATATGGAATTCTCTCAGGACGCTTCCCCGCACCACCCTCCCCCAACTCCCCCTTTTTTATTTGGATAAGGCAAGAGAAAAGGGACTGTGCATTCCAAAGATTCATAGTCATTCCGGATCAAATTCAATGGATTTTGGCAACAGTTGAAAAACCCAGATGCAGGGCCGTAGCCTCCCGCCGGGCCGCCTCCAGCTGCGAGTGTCTGGTGGAGGCACTTTGTAAAATCATGAAAACCCTATTAAATTCGTGAAATATAATATACTGTCGTTGCAGACTAACTTTCCATTGAACTGTCCACGAAGAGAGAATTTGGTTAGTTTGCCCCAGAGGGGGAGGCGGCGAGGCTGGGCAGGGAAGGAAGGCCGGGGTGCTGTTGGAGAAGGAGCCCCTGGGAGGGTTGGGATTCTGGATTCTGAAGAGGGTACTCGCTGGGACCCCAGCAGGACCCAGCTCACTCAAAAGTTGGCTCTTCTCAGGAAATGAGGTGGTCGCTGGATGCGTCACCCAAGTTGGCAGGCAACTCACTGTGACCATTAAGCTGCTAGGATGACTCCTGCCAGAGCACACAGGACTCCAGCACTCCCTTGACAGACATTTGGGTTCTGCTCCCACCACTTGTGTTTTACAACTGAGGGAAGAAGGACAGAAAGAAAGAGAGAGAGAGAGAGAGAGAGAGAGAGAGAGAGAGAGAGAGAGAAAGATAGAAAGAGAGACACAGAGACAGAGAGAGGGAGTGAGAGCAAGGGAGTGAGAGACAGAATGAGAGCAAGTGAGTGAGAGAAAGAGACACAGAGAGAGAAAGTGAGTGAGCAAGAGAGACAGAGAGAGAGAGACAGAGAGTGAGAACGAGTGAGTGAGAGAAAGAGCTAGAGACAAAGAGAGAGAGAGAGAGAATGAGAGAGAGAAAAGAGGCAGAGAGAGAAAAAGAGAGAAAGGGAGATCAATGAGTGAGTAAATGAGAGAGAGACAGAGAGAAAGAAAAAGAGAGAAAGAGAAAGAGAGAAAGAGATTCTCCCAAGACCCAGCAGATGAAAAACCCAGGGCTTCTGTATCTCAGCTAGTTCTTTCCACCAAAGCTTGCCACTTCCCTGGATAACCGAGCTGGAACCCTTGCTGTGGGCACTGGCTCTCTTTGCCTCAGATAGACCTGCTGACAACATTGTTTTTTGCATAAACTCACAGGTCCAGACTCCCCCCACCCACAGCTATGAAATAGCCCATCCTAGAGGAGTCAGACGGTCTTTGTTCATTTTCTATTGACTATAATTCACATCATAAAACTATTACATGTTTATTTTCAAACAGAAGAGGGTGAGGAGCCCCTGGAGGTGAACTGGATTTGTTTTCTGGAAACCACCATGGGACGTGGGCAATGGTGGGAGCTCCTGTGTGTGTGTGTGTGTAAGTGTGTGCATGTGTGTGTGCATATATTGGGAGCTCACGTGTGTGTATGTGTGTGTGTGTGTGTGTGTATGTGTGTAGGGAGTTCACATGTGTGTGTATGTGTGTACATGTGTGTGAGCATGTGTGTGTATGTGCGAGTGTGTGCGGGCAGTTTGTCTTTCAGGAAGCCAAGTGAGGCCCTCCCACCCCACGTCCTGACACCTTAGGGATCTGAAATCCAGACTCCCAGAAGGCAAGGGAAGACCTGAACGTGGGGACCCCTGCCATCCATGCAATGGTTCCTGAAACAAGAATGTACCTCCCCACAATAGGCAATGTCTCCAACCCGCCTCCAGGGGCAGCTCCATGCATGGAAAGTGATCAGAACAAAAGCTGACATCAATGGAGTGCTTACGGTGTGCTAAGGCACTGTTCTAAGGGCAGAACATGAGTTAAATCATTTCATCCTAACAACCTGAGGATGTAGTGATACTATTATCCCCTTCAGCCGAAGAGAGAACTGAGACAAGTTGCCCAAGGCCTCACAACGGACTAGGATCACCTAAGTGATATAAGTGACCAAGTCGGTATTGGGACCTCAGCAGGCAGGCTCCAGAGTCTTCGTCCACCCTCCTCCCCACCACCATTTCCCTCCCCGTCCCACCCCAGACACATCTAAACACTGAATGTCAGTCACTGAGGTCACCCCGTCTCACCCCCACTGGAGGTGAACTTTTTGAATTAAGCTTTTCATTCTCTCTCTTCACCCTTTCGATATGCAAACCCTCCCCAAGAGTGGCAATACCTTAAGTCACCAATACCCTATGCTAGTGTTTCTCCAGTGGACATACAAATCTGCTAGCAGTCCCACCGAAATACAGATCCCTGCACACTTCTGACAAGCCTCCCGGGTGTACTACCAGGCCTTGGAGCCCACTTAGAGTGGCGCTGCCCTAGGAGATATACCTGCCTGCTTCCATCCACCAGAAGAGACACTCACCCCACGAAGGGTCCTGAGTGTGTGGAGGTATCACCACATGCAGAAGAAGATAGCTGGGAGGGCCGGAGATATTTCATCCATTTATCAGCTGGGACAATTCACATAGCAAAAATATGGAACCAACTTAGGCGCCCATCAGCGGGGGACTGGATAAAGGAAATGTGGCACATATACACCATGGAGTGCTACACAGCCATAAAAAAAGAGCAAAATCGTGTCCTTTGAAGCAACATGGATGCAACTAGCGACCATCATCCTGAGTCAATTATCACAGAGACACAAAACTAAATACCACATGTTCTCCCTAATAAGTGAAAGCTAAATACTGAATATGTATGGGCATAAAGATGGGAATGACAGACCCTGGAGCACCCCTATAGCAAGGAGTGAGGGCGGGGGTAAAGATTGGAAAACCACCCATCCGGTACCATGTCTACCACCTGGGTGACAGGCTCAGTAGAAACCCAAGCCTCACCATTACACGATATACCCATGTAGCAAGCCTGCACATGTACCCTTTGAATCTGAAAAAACATTAAAAATTCAATAAAATAAGTAAAAGTATTAAAAAGAAAAAAAAGTCACAGCTACAGTCCAAGCTAGCCCAACAGCTGCCCATCAGTTGAGCCAGGAGATTTCCAAGCTTCAAGTGCCAGACACTGGGAGGCATGAAGAAAATGTGGAGTCGTGGAGCTCCTAGAAGAAACCCATTGACTTAAATCTTCACAGCAGCATGCAACAACTCGATGACACAGAGACAGAGGGTCTAACATTGCTATATCCACAGCAGGGCAGTAATGAATGCATAATCATCACTTGGGCCAGGAATAGTCAGCACCAAACCCTTCCCTTCTATCCTGCAGGGACGTTTGGGGACTGAGAGGAACCGGCCCTGATATGGCAGTGTCCCCTTTCTTGTTGTTTAGCTGGGGTAGACATTTAACCTTCCTGGTTTCACTTGTTTGACATGTAAACTGAGAGGATTACATGAGATGATCTTTCAATCTCTCCCCACTCCTCACCCCCAAATGTGAGGCCATAGAGGCCTGTGCAATAAATAAAAATTCAACTGTCTGAAGTCCTAAACATTCTGAAGTGGTTGTTGCCGATGCCAGGCATCAGGATAACAGTTGGAACAAGTGTTATTTCCAACTGGAGGTCAGGCACCATAAAAACGCAGCTTCCTCGGAGCCCTGGGCCTCCCATCCCAGCCTGCAACTTGGGAAGCAGATGCAGGAAGGCTGTTCCCCGCAGCGGCCAAGCACTTCTGCCTGAGACTCGAAGGCAGGGTCTAGTCTCCAGAGCTCCTCTCCACAGCCAAAACACACCATGCTGTGTCCTACCAGCTCCAACTGCCTTGCACGCCAAGAGAAACAGGTATTTGAGAGCAGGAAGGGGCTGCACTTGACCCCTGGCCTGGCTTGTCTGACTCTCTCTGGCTAGGGAAGGGAGAGCACTAGCTTTAAGAGGCCCCAGGAGATGATAATTCAAGCCCAGCAGAGCTGAGCCCAAATCCTGGCTCTCCTGAGAGGAGTCCAAAACTCCTGTCTGAGTTTTGGACTTTCGATCTCTGTGATCTTTCACATGACGATGAGCGTCACTCTTATAAGGTGAGGCACACAGTAGGTGGGCAGTAAGATAAAGCTGTTTCTTGAATGATTGCTGGCAATAACTCAGGCACTTCCCAGATCCTCTCTCCAACCTGACAGAGTCCAAAGGGACCCCTTGAAAGTTGCATTGTCACACAGCTAAAACTCCAGGGTTCTAGGCCAGAGCTGTCCGATAGAAATATAACGTGAGCCGTCAGCATGAGCTGGGGGGAGGGACACAGGCTGGAGAACCCCCTCTTCTCCGACAACTCCCCCAAATAATAATTTTTTTTAAGTCTGAGTCTCACTCTGATACCCAGGTTGAAGCGCAGTGGCATGATCATGATGATCACTGCTCACCATAGCCTCAATCTTCTTGGCTCAGGTAACCCGCCGGCCTCAGCCTCCTGAGTAGCTGGGACTACAGGTGCGCACCACCACAACAAGCTACCTTTTTTTTTTAGAGATGAGGTCTTGCTATGTTGCCCAGGCTAGTCTCAAACTCCTGAGCTCAAGCCATCCTCCCAGTTTGATTTCCCAAAGTCCTGGGATGACAGATGTGACCCACTGCACCTGGCCAATACTAATGTTAATGACAAGAAATTCCTAAGAACAATGTTCTTAGATAGGGTGACTAAGCATTTTCTCAGTCTTACATAAAGAGTGAAGAAAGGGGTTTTCTATAATATTTTTAAAACCATAATGTTTTTATTGATCTTTAGTATTTGAAGATAAGTAAAAACTGAACAATGCCACTCTGAGTTATTGGCACCTTGCTCCACTTCCAGTCAGACTGTTGCTTCTAATCTCCTTCAATACAACATTTCCAGAACTATAACTGATCAGTGGGGAGGGCGTTGGGCTGTGCAAAATAGCACCTGCTAGAATCCCTTGGCAAATGAAGTGGTTACTGTTGTTTACTCTTTTAAAATTGGATTTGAATGAGAGCCTTGATTCCCAGAGCACAGGGCGCTGGTAGAATACTGACTGCATGGACACCGGGTCTGGGACACAGAGTCGGGCTTTGAGGAACTGAGGAAAGGATTAACTCGTATGGCACTGATGAGTGGCTACTAGATAGGAAAGTGTGAGAAAGACCACGGTACACATGACGTGAGCACACAGTGCCAGGCCTCAGAGTATTGGGAAACATGCTGTAGCAGTGGAATATGTAAGTATAAGTCACATCACAGAATGTTTGGACATTAGCTATGTGGTTCAAGGGAATCTGAACAATCTATGCCCTCCTCTGGTCAGAAAATGGCACAGTGGGTTTCCTCCTTGAGTTTCAAGAATCTCCCACTGAGCTTTCCTTGTCCTCACTTGTTAGGATTGCAACCTGCCTGTCCCTTCCTTCCTCTCTGGCCTGCTCCCCTCCTCTGTCTTCCAGACCAGTCATTGCTTCTGTGAACCAAGATGTCAGGACAGGAGGGAGGACCAGGACAGAACAGAACAGCCTTCTAAATGTCCAAATACTGGACCCGTCACAACCCTTGGCTCCCTATTGTCTCTTCCTTGCAAATATTGAGATAATAGTTTCTAGCCTGATAGACAGGAGACTAAACCAGGTTTCTCCTAGCTCCAAATTCTGGAACTCTTGCAAACAAGCCAGAACTCTACAGCCTAAGTCTAGTCAACAAAATGAGCCTCCAAGTGAACTTCATGGTTCTCACCACCCTGACTCAGCCATCTCAGCAGTAGGCACACTCCTGTCAGAACAGGCTGCTACCGGGCACCCACCCAGTCCCACCCTGAAATACTTCACCCCTCCATGCCCCTCCACCAGAACTCAAGTCTTACCCCTCTCCAAGCCTTCCACAAAACCTGCCGCGTTAACCTCCCAAAATCTGACCATCTCATTTACTCAGCCATCTTGACATTTATACCTACTTGTGCAATCGTCTTTTTTATGAGAGGGAAACCAAAAACCGAAATTTATTTATTAAAAAATAAGTATTTATTCTTACATGGTTAAACTTTGGTCACCTTCAAAGTCCTCTCTGTTTGATGCAATACACCTATTGAAACACTATTTCCTCTGCTCAGAACAGTTTTTGAACTCATAAGTTTTGATGCCTTTGAGTGCGTCTGCTGTTTTTGTGTCACCTCTTCCACGTCAGCAAAACATTTCCCTTTGAGGACATTTTTCAGTCTTAAAAAAGTTACTCGGGGTGAGAGCAGATGAATAAGGAGGGTGGGGCATGGGGGTTATGCCATTTTTGGTCAAAAAATGCTGAACACTCTATGTCGTGCTTTGTAAATCACCCATCATGAAATGGGCAAAGACGTTGAAAGAATCTCAAAGAAAATTTCACCAAAGCCAAACGCAGCCTTTCTCAACAACATTCGCTGGTCCACCAATGCTGCTGGGCTCCTAGAACACTAACGTAGCCGGGGAAGCCTGTACGGCAAGGGGCCCGCTTGCCAAAAGGTAATTCCGGTTTGTTTTAGATTTCCCTCTCATGTAAATAACAGTATGCACTCTTACAATGCATTTGCATATCTATTAGAGTAGTAAGCATAATGTTATGCAAAAACCAGAGCCTCATTAAAAACGAGCTAGAAGAATGATCTTCATGATGTCTCTATGAGGAACTGATAATGACTGACATTTACTTAGCACTTTGTGCGACCAGCACTGTACTAAGCCCTTGATATATGCAATATCTCATCTCATCAGTAACCCTATAATGTGAGTATTATTTATAGTCCCACTTTGTAGATGTTTTTAAAGCTGAAGAATAGAAGGTTCTAGCACATAAGGCAATCTATCTTCAGACTCCATACTATTGCCACTGTACTTCACTGTCTTTCCACTTAACCATTAAGTAAGTAAAGGTATGTAGACATGGGTGAATTACTCAAAGTCATGTGGTTGGGGCTAGAAACTGTGTTCACTTCTCCAATTTCATAATTGGAGTCTCCATTCCAGGAATACTGGAAGGACACTAAAGCCAGGCACAGCCTCCGTTTCCCCTTCTGTGAAAAGAAAATAGTAATGATTTCCTAATAGGGTTGCTGTGAGGATGAGGACCAAAAAAATCTCTCACACATGACCTGTCAGGTAATAGGTATTCGTAGTGGCAGCCTCTTGCCTCTCCCCAGCCTCCCAGCCTTCCTCCCCTCCACACACTCTGAAGCCTTGAACGTCCTTGTCCAATCTGTCTGACTCAATCTCTGTTAAGTCAACAGCAGACTGAACTCGCCTCTCTGGCATATTCACTTGGGAGGATCCCCCCACAAAAAAAGTCACAAAGACACAGTGCAAGTAGGACGTCATGGCCTGTGTTGGTCAAGCTTCCTGGAGCCCTTTCTTCTGAGTGATACATATTCCATCCAAGAAAAAGAAAGTCCCAATGGGTTGAGGAGCACATCCACAAGAACCCTCCCATCTCTGTTAAAAAGAATCCTGTCCCTGCCAGCCCTGGAACCCCTGTTGCTCTGTCCTGCCTCACCGCCATGGCATGGCTAAAGTAATTAATGTGGGTAAACCATGTGGAAATATTTGGCTTGTCGAGAGCTCTGGGTAAGTCTGAAATACTATTAGAAGCAGTGGAGATTGGCAGGGCCATCTAGAACAAAGTCCATCTGGCCCCTGGGACTCCCGAGCTTGATTCTGGTGGAAGGAGACACATGCAGCCAGAACAGGGTCTTCCTGCAAGACACTAAGGATCCAGTGTTTTGCAGATCCAGTGCTTGGGAGCAGGGAGATGCTGGAATTAAAAGGGACGGCAGATGGCCATAATGGGCATTTCCCATGATGCACTAAGCCCAACGGGAAGTTCCCAGGAGCTGGACAAGTAGAAGGGGATAACTTGTTGGGTTGGGTCTCTGTGAGGGTGAGAATCAGTCCTGCCATTGTTCATGTGTGTGTTTACATGGGTGGGCAGAGGCATGTTTATGCAACATGGTAGTAAGATGCCCACTTCCACTTCCTGGACAGATCCACAGCCACACCACTCTGAATGCACCCAATCTCAGAAGCTAAGCAAGAGTGGGCCTGGGTAGTACTTGAATGGGAGACCATTTCCCAGGCAGCCTCAGCTTTGCTGCCTGGAACTCCACAGCCTCCTGGTAACTGAGGCAGGGGCAGAGCCACCTTCACCCAAAGAGTGGGCACAGCTGCAGGAAACCAGGAGGCTCCCTTTAAGCAAGAGACCAGGTTGGTGCCTGTTGTAGATATCGTATAGTCGAGGCTCAAACCAGAAAACAGAACCGGTAAGAGAGATACATCTATTAAGAGGTTCAATGCAAGGTCCTGGCTTATGCAGTTGTGTGACTGGCTAGACAAGTCTGAAATCCACTCGGCAGCTCCTCAGAAAGGGTGGACTGAAATGCTAAGGCATGGGTAGGGACGGCTGATCCCACGCAGAATGTCTCTTTTCTCAGGAAAGCTTCAGTGCTGCTTTTTTAGGTCCTTCAACTGATCATACCAGGCCCATCCAGAGCTTCGATGATCACCTCTCTTTTTTAGAGTCAGCTGACTATGGGCCTTCATCATATCTTCAAAGAGCATGTACATCAGCACCTGGATCAGTGCTTCATTGATTACCTGGGGCTGTAGCCTCACAAAGATGACCCAAGAAGTTGCCTCCACAGCTGCCCCATGCTCCTCACCACTCAGTCTCCACCTGCCTCCTCTGCTGTCAGGCGCTTCTGCTGCCTCAGTGGCTCCCGACATCCCAGTCCCCCAGGAATGGCCTCTGAGCCATTCATTGACCAACTGCATCTAAACCTCCAATAGGTCTGCAGAGATGGCTGATGGCACAACTTCTCACTATCTATTAGGACTTCTCCAGTGAAATCTAGAAATGGTGCCTCCATTTGACCTCCTGCCTCCAAATCCTCCCTGCTGAGAGAGCAAGTTTCTAAGCTAGCAACCTGGGCCTGGCTGTTTCTGTGCTAAGATCCCTGCCACGTCCAGCTGTCTTCCTGCCCTGCCCATCCCCTGCTCCTTGCTACAACTGTCTGGTTGCTTTCGTGATACCTGGATCTGAGCACTCTGCTCAGTCCTCCACACCGAGACCCACGCGCTGCTCTGAACATCCCGCCTCCCATCTTCCACTGAAGTCCTGAGCTTCCCCTGTCTTCTTCACCCACGCCTGGCTATCTGCCTGCCATCTGTCCCACCACTGACTGGCAGGCAGCGCCACTGCTCCCAGCACCCCTCTTGCTATGTACCAGGCCTAGCCTGTGCCCTGGCAGAACCTTTGCCATTGAGCACCCAGTTCCTCCATTCCCTCTCCAGGTCTGTCTCCTCTGCAGCCAAAAGGGGAGGGGCAGGTAAGAGGCAGGCTGGACAGGGCAGGTCTCAGCAGGGGAGGGACAACCCAGGTTCTGCCTTAGAGATCCCCTCCAAGGACAACACAAGGCTGGGCAGGGAGGCCAGTTCCTGGGCTGTTTTAGGAAAGCACCTGTGACGTGAGGAGCGGCAGAACCTCAGAGCGGCAGGCACCCAGGGGAGACCAGGAAGCATCAACAAGCTTTACTTGAGGACCTGAGCCTCTAATGAAATGGAACCCTCCCCCCATGCAGGCAGATGTTCAGACATTTCTAAGGAATGGATTCGTTCTGGCCAGGCACAGCAGCCCACATCTAAAATCCCAGCACTTTAGGAGGTCAAGTTGGGAGGACCGCTTGAGCCCAGGAGGTTGATACTAGCCTGGGCAATATAGTGAGACCTCATATCTACAAAGAAAATCAAAAAATTAGCTGGGAGTACACCTGTAGTTTCAGCTACTTGGGAGGCTGAAGCAAAAGGATTGCCTGAGCCCAGGAGGTGGAGGCTGCAGTGAGCGGTGACCATGCCACTGCATTCCAGCCTGGAAACAGAGCGAGACCCCAACTTGGGAAGAAAAAAAAGAACGGATGAGTTCACAGTCACAGTCTTTAAAGTATTCATTGAACACATATTGCCTGAATGTGTAACGTGTCTCAGGCTCCTGCCCCTGGGTTACAGGGGTAGGCGGGCCTTCCTTCTGGCAGGTGTACAAATAGAACACCAGGGGGTGTTGGGTGTTCTGAGGAAGACAGCAGGTTAAAGGGATGGAAAGTGGAGCATGGAGGCAGAGGTAAGAGACAACATCAGAAAAGAGGCCAGAGGCCAGCTCATGGACACCCTCAGGCCATGGAAAGACTTTGACTTGTATCTGAGTGAGCTGGGAAATCACTAGAGGGTTTTGAGCAGGTGAGGGACAGTCCTCTCAGGCTGCCTTGGCAGGATGAACTGAAGGCAGGTATGGGAGGAGGCAGGGAGGCTGCTCAGGAGGCTACTTACACAATCCAGGAGAAAGATGGGGATGCCTTAGGCTTGGCCGTTTAGCAGTAAAGGCGATGAAAGACATCAATTCTGGGCATAATTTAGAAGTGAGGTGGGGAGTGGAGTGTGAGAACAAGAAAGGCTGAGTTGCCCAGCGGGTGACAAGGCCTTTCTCCCAGACAGGGAGCCTTGCAGGAGGGTCAGCTGTGGGAGGCCTGGGCAGGTCAGCACCCACCAACCAGAGGTTCCCAACACATGCTGTAGTTTACCAAATGGAACTTTGCGTAAATAGTGCATGCACACACATGTGCACACACGTACACACACACACATATGTGAGTGCACAGCAGTTGCGGCTCACGTGTGCCGTGGAGGCCCTGGGACCCCAGAACATCCTCGGGCCCTTCGAATCACAACTGAGCCAGCCAGGGCACCACTCTCAATACGTATTTGCCACATGGGTTATCTCTGCCTCACTTTACCCATCAGAAAGGATTACCCAGAATCCCCCCACTCCCTGACCGAAATGATCTCTCTGTAGAGACACTTGAGTGAGAAAGGGTGGAGAAGGCGAGGAGCAGTGGGGTTGGGCTGCTCAGGAGGCCGCCCCAGAATTCTCCCCATAGATCTCTTGGGATGTCTGCATGGGCGGGCCCCCAGGTTATGACTTGCAGGGGCCCTAGGCACTTGGCTTGTGTAGGCCCCTTCCTCCATAAAAAAAAATAGTAAAAATCAGATGTTATGACCATGTTGGTGTTGAGACAAATATAATGCAAGCTGGATACTATGCATTTTTTCCTCCTGATTTTAAAAGAAATTAAAGCATTTTTGTGGGCCCTGAAAAGCATGGCGGGCTCTAGGCATGGCATCTACTGTGCCCAGTGGATAATCAACCCTGCATGTAGGAAGGGAGAGGGCTGGGGACCTTATCCTGACTCCTGGACAATTAGTGCCAGGGCCCCAACCCGTCTCCCTGCCCCTCGAGGCCTCTGCCTCCTCCTCTTTCAAGGGATCTTCTTCAAGCTGTGACTCTCCAAGATTCTAACTAAAGCGTGCAGACCTCTTGCTGCGTTTTTAACTCTTTTACCCCAGGGGAAGGCTCTCTCTCCCAGCTATGATATTAAACTTGTTTTCCCCTTCTGGATCTCCTCTCCTCAAATCACGTGCTGGCGTATAGCTACTGGCTTCCCAAAAGCAGCCATAAAACCATAATGAGTATGGAAATACCAATGTGAAAATGACAGAGAGAAAGCCATAAACATTCAAGTAAATATATAAATATAAACAAGTCCATAAAGTAAGCCCTGGAGGTGTTTTAAACACATAATAGAGCATTTATATCTCTTCCTCTGTGCAGCAGAACTTTTCAAGGAAATCCATTTACTTCTATTGCTCACACCTCTCACCCCCATCCAGGAGGGTTCGCTAATAACCAGCACAGTCACCTCCTCCCTCCTGATCGATGTTCGCTTCTCATTCTTGAATTCATGACCGTGCTGGCCATGAGTTGATCACAGCGGTTGTGGCCCAGTGATAATTCCCCTGCACCTCTTCCAGCAGGGTCCAGCCAGATGCCCGACCTGTTCTAAGGCTCCAAAAGTAGTTACCTCCTAATTACCTCGCCCCTTCCTAAGTCAGGGCTTAGGAAGTGAGCAGATCATTCTCTTTCTTGTCGTGGCTTGATGGATGGAGGGATGGCCCCCAGAGGGAAGGGATCGTAAGCCACTAGTTCTGCATCTCCAGCCTGGACACAGTCAATGGGTGCTGAGTGCAATCTAAGCCACAGGTCCCGTTCTGAGCCCTTTCCAGGTACCTGCCCATGTGATTCCCATGACAGCCCGTGAGGTAGACATGAGGCAGTTACAGAATGTGTCGGGTCCCATGCATAGTAAAAATGTGAGGCCTCGTTCACAAAACAGAGAAAAGGATGATGAAGTTAAAGATACTAAAATTTAAAATCTCTCTCTCTCTTCCTCCCCCTCACCCCAGTCCTTGTCATGGTATTTCTATTTGTTTGTGTTGGGTTGTTTTTTTTTAAGTTGGGGTCTCACTCAATCCAGTGGCACTCTGTCCAGTGGCACGACCACAGCTCACCACAGTCTCAAAGTTCTGGGCTCAAACAATCCTCCTACCTCAACCTCCCAATTAGCTGGGACTGTAGGTGCACACCACCACACCCAGCTACTCATTATCCTGCCTAGACTGATCTCAAATTCCTGACTTCAAGCAATCCTCCCACCTCAGTCTCCCAAAGTGCTGGGATTACAGACATGAGCCACCACCCCTGACCTATTTGCTATTTCATGTCTTGCTCCTTGGGGTACAAGGAAACTTGCCTGGTGAGTGCAGACACTCCCAGGCATTTGGGGGCTTCATCCTGCAAATACACTTCCAAAGGACCCATGACTGCCAGGTTCCCCCCCACCCCACCCCACACACACCCCAGTCATCAGACTGAGCTGTGGTGCCCAACCAGGGGTGAGGAGTTGAGCAGGGCGTCTCCTCCTCCAACCAAACCATGGTGAGCAGGGGACCCCCAAGACATGGCAGCCTCTGTACCAGGATATGCTTGAACAGACTGAGATGCTGCAGGGCACATATGCCCCCTTCTGGCCCTCCCCACACCTGTGCCACCTCCGTGTGGAAAAGGAACAGGGAAGGAGAGGCTGGGTGGGCCCTGGGCACCCGCAGGTAGGGAGTAGGCAGACACCAACCATGAACAGGGGAGGCCTCGGGAGCATCAGCAGAGGCTCCCACGGCTCATACGCCATTGTCCCACAGGACTTTTTTGTTAACATAAATTCGAACTTTTGCATACTGGAAGGTATTCGGTTATTGTGAGTTTCAACATGGTGACTATGGCGCCTCTCCAGAAGTGCAGGGTCATGGGCAGTGGCCCTGATCGCAGGTCCGTGAAGTCGACCCCAGGTCAGTTTTGTCACCATCCTCATTTGCAGATGAGAGAACACAGGCCCTGTTACTTCCCCAATGTCATGATGCTAAGAGGTGGGGTGGGAAGGCCACAGGGAAGCTAAGACTCCAACTCAGCCTTCTGCCCCCAGGGCCTCACCCTCTACCGCTTCCCCAGGCTGCCCCCTACTCCACCAAACTGGGCCGCGTCCCCTTAGAGTGATCAGTGCCACACAGTCGGGTGGAGAAGCGACAGTACATATGACTCAACCTTGCAGCAACCTGCTGAGTTCGTGACCTTGGCAAGTGGCTTAACATGCCTGCGCTCTAGCCTGACCTACCACACAGGGGCACCATAGAGAAAGCCCAAAGGACCATAAAGACACATCCACATCAAAGCATTTAGTATCTTGAGGGAGAGCCCTCTGCAGAACCCACATCTCTCTGCCCTCTCTCCCTTTCTCACGCTTTTCCCTACCCCTCTCTAGGTAACGGACCCTGGCCCTACATGGCCAAGGGAATAGTGGCATGCTTTACATTCGAACTGTTCTAAGGCCACAGAACAAGAGAGGAACAAGGCTGAACCTACTCACCCCCACTCATCTGTCGGTTATAACGTTCTGGGTCTGTGTACGACAGCTTTGATTTTATTCTTTTTTTGAGACGGGGGTCTCAACCTGGTTGCCCAGGTTGGTCTTGAACTCCTGGATTCAAGTGATCCTCCCACCTCACCTCCCAAAATACTGGGATTACAAGCATGATTTTTTCTTCTTCATTCCAATGGGGTCTCTTCCCCTTTATCTGTTCAATCCATCAGGCCAGCGCTTCTCCATCCCTGAAGGAATCCCCAAGCCAGCCTGAGCCATATTTGCTAAATGAACACAACTGAGGAAACGTCCAGCAATGCTTTTTCTCAAATCAATTGATTAGACTGGACCGCTAGTAGACACTGACTTGAGGGGGCTCCAAGTTTGTAGTGCGATGAGACAACACCTTGGAGATTCTCAGCCTTTAAGTCTTTTCTGCTGAACTAGAGAAATCTGCACTTCCTTGGACTGGGTTGGGAGCACTTCCTGTGATCTTATCCAAGAAGCATCTGCTTGGGCAAGACTGGCAGAAAGGTCTGAATGGTCAGAGCCTTTGGCATGGGCCATCGCACTGACTTACGTCAGATGAATGCTTACGCAACTGAACATAATGCCCAAGGGGCTCCTTCTTTCTGGAATCCAGAGTCTGCTTTGGATGTTTTAGTACCAGTTCACTGCCAGTATCAAGCCAAATATGAGGGGAACCTAAAAAATCCTGGAATTTTTTTTTTCTTTTTTGAGGGCAGGCCCCTTGCAGTGCAAGCTTCCCCACTAGCAATGTTGTGAGAGCCTATGTTTAGCTTCAGTTAATTTTTTTTGGAGGGGGGGTAGATTCTTTCAATGCTTTTGCCCATTTCATGATGGGTGGATTTATAAGTGTACCTGCCCACACGACACTGAGCGTTCAGCAGTTTTTGACCAAAAGTGGCATTACCTTCATGACCCACCCTCCCTATTCACTCAATCTCACCTTGAGTGACATTTTTGTTTCCCTGGATGAAAAAAGTCCTCCGGCCGAGTTCAGTGGCTCAGCCTCTAATCCCAGCACTTTGGGAGGCTGAGGTGAGTGGATTGCCTGAGTCCGCGGGTTCGAGACCCGCCTGGGCAACTTGGCGAGACCTCATCACTACCATAAATCAAAAAATTAGGTGGGCATGGTAATGCGCGCCTGTAAGTTCCAGCTACTTGGAAGGCTGAGGCGGAAGGATCGCCGGAGCCCAGCAGGTCGAGGCTACAGTGGCCGGAAGCGACCACTGCACTCCAGTCTGGGCAACAGAGTGAGACTCCAACTCAAAAAAAAAGAAAAGAAAAGAAAAAAGTCCTCCAAGGGAAGATATTTTGCAGATGTGGAAGAAGTGAAACAAAAAACGGCAGGAGCACTAAGAGGCATCAAAATTGATGAGTTCAGAAACTGTTTTGAGCAGTGGAAAAATCATCTTGATGGGTGGATGGGTATATTGCATCAAACGGACAAGACTTTGAAGCTGACTAAAACTTAACCATGTAAGAATAAATACACAGAATTTTATAAATAAATTCCTGTTTTGGGGGTCCCCCCTCATATATCCAAAGAACCACCAGAACTTCAATTCTAAACCTTGGCCAAAGAAGCTTATGTCATAAAATATCAAAAGGACATGGATGAGCTATACCAAAACCTGTGGTTGCAGACATTAAATGAAGTCATGTATGTAAAGTGCTCAGCACAGTGACTGGCACATAATAAGTGTTCAACTAATGTCAGTCTCTATTTAAAAATGTCATCATGTTGGAGAAGGTTAGTGAGCAGAGTGAGCAGAGTGATTTGTCTCTCATTCCCTAGGGGGAGCAAAGGATATTGGCCCTGGAGAGGGAGAAGTAGAAGGCACTGGATACCCTGATAAAGCTTGGAGGAGAAGAGAAAAGGGAATTTGAGGTAGGGCAGGGTGCAGGAGTAAGGATTACAGAAAACCAAAATCCCATGCCACCTACTGCCTGGCTTCTCCACGGGCCCCAGCCTCACCCTAAGGGTGGGGTTAGTGTAGGGTCAATGGTAGGGTTAGTGTAGGGTCAGTGTCCTTTTGATATTTTATGACATCGCTAGTGAGAAACCCACATACTCCCATATTCACATTTGCTGTTCTACCTTCCCCAGGGACTTAAAACACATAACCACGACAGGGCAAGGAAGTTGGCCTTTCCTTGAGAAACTGGGGCCCTTGCAAGAGATCAGAAGACACAAAAACTCACTCAGGTTCTTTCAAAGAATTATCTTTTTTGTATCTGGAGGCCAAAAGGCTTGTGCTTCTTCATGATAAAATGCAGGCACTTGAGTACTTTTTCCAGAGCAAAAATTGGCTGACACTCCCTGCTGATGGATTCAAACATTTTGACTGAACTCATTCAAATTCCTGTCAGTTTAGTCAATTGATGTCATATCAAATATCTGTCAGCACCACCAGCCAAGTCGATTAGACACCTGGTCTTTTTAGTTAGCTAACTTGTTATTTCCAAAAACAAAAATAAAAAAATCAAAGATAAAAATAACCCATCAATTCAGTTCACAACTGACTGATAAATTCTATCAAACAAAAGTACATTTTGTCAAAAGTCTTTAATTTTTTTTTTCCCCACGGACTCACTGAACAAATCCGTTGTTGGGAGGACAGTATTGAACAGATGTGTCAGCCTGCTGAGCAGGCAAGGAGGTGATATCAGAAATGAATTGTCAGGAAGTCTCCATCCTGATGGCCACCACTCAATCATCCATCACAACAGGGAGAAGTGGGATTCTGATCTACGTACGACACGTAATCCCCAATCACAGTGATTTTGTGCTATGAAGAGTATGTTTCTATTCTTTCCAGATAGTCACCCTTCCTGTCTCTTGTTAGTCCATCCGAAGATGTGTGATTTCCCAGAGGGTGGTCTGATCCATGTCTTGGATGCCCACTGATAGTCAACAAGCACAAGACAGGATCAAAGAAAACTGAGAGGTCACTGTATTTATTGAGGCCTCTTGAATGTTGTATTATTCTGAATTAACTCTGAAAGATGCGAGACCTACCCAAATTCAGAGGATTAAGATAAACTCAGTGCTCAAACTAGTCTATTTTAGGTCTGAACTAAAGGGTTAAAATTAAGTTTTTTCTTTGCTAAGAATAAAGCCATTAACATGGGCCTTTTCCACTCTCCTCCTCCTGCCTTTATTCTTTCTAACCCTCAGCTCTCATTCTGTCTCAAACAGCCCTCCCCCCCAGGATGCCCGGACCCTAACACCGTCCCAGAGCTCTCTCCAGGGGGAAATCATTTAATAGACCGAGTCACACTAAGGGGTCATTGACATGATATGCAAACTTTTTCCAACAATGTTTGTTTTTCAAAAGAGGATACCTGAAGAAGTCTATGTTTAGCCTCAAAGAGTGACTCTCTAATGGTATCGTTTTAGAGGCCAGTCACTGGAGAGGATCTAAGTGTCAGAAGACCCGTTTTAACAAAACCAGGTATTTGAAGAGCCATCTTACTGAAAGAATCAGAACATATTCACTCTCAAATGTATTCATATGGAATCAAGTGCTTTACTTCTGCTGGATTCAGATTTTCCATGGGTTAAACTTTCTCCTGGCCACAGACATTTCTTTCATTGGAGTAAGCTGATTATTTATGACTAGTCACTCAACACCTACAATTCACTTTTCCAGTTTTTCTCTGTTGCCTGCATACTGCCACTTTGTCAGTCCCTATGGTTTATTGGCTGGGTTTTGATGCCTGGGATAAACAAATTACTTCAAGGGAAATATGATGCAAAAAGGTCGTTTCCTCCTGGGTTCTCAGTGAAGGAGCTGGTCCTCACGTCAGGGGGCAACTCACCAGAAGGAGGATGTGGGTCACCGTAACCCTTTTTACCAGCAACATAATTGCATGTGGTACATAATATTTATCATGTTTTAAGTTCCGAGTAAATATCTGACAATATCCATACCACCCCAAATCATAAAATCTGCTTCTTTAAAGCCCAACATAAATAGAATGCAAAGAAATAACCCTGCTTTATAAATGCATTAAGAGTATCAATCACTGATGGAGTCAAGTTTGTAATGTGTCATATTGGGTCTAGGGAAAGTCACTGTACAGTCAAGATCAAGTATTTGCCAACCTCAGTGGTCTCCGGATGTTTTTACTGTACAATTTTACAAGAAAAATGTGTTTGAGCAGGCACCTCCAGTAGATTTGTTTAATGGTAAATTGCCTCTGTGTACTTAGATCAGCCAGTATGTCAAGGCACAGTACACACTTGGGTGAGGGTCATCTTTAATGAGAGTGAAAGTAAATCCTTGTTTAATGTAGACTTCCTAATTCTGACTTTTAGGGGCTTAATTCTCACATAGACAATTCGATTGTCGTTGCCTTGACAATGTGGCTGGTGATGAGATCATAATCAGAATGGAGGAAGCAACAGCCCCACCCCTTTCTTATGAATTAGCCGGGCTTCCGCTAGTCTTCTTCACAGGAATCTTATTCACCTGAGGGTCCACTCTGTGTAAATTCCTTTGCACAAGGAGCCTTCCACTCCTCCCAAGAATAATCATCAACATAGTGAGGAGCATCATAGTCATGTGCTACTAACAGCCAATAGGAAATGTTTGTCCAGTTGGTCTGACTTCACAACCCAAACAACCTCTTAACTTCTCAATGCTGATTGTCACACATGGTAGACAAGGGCCACATGTGACAGGTGACAACTTGAAACGCAGTCTGTGCTAGAGCACCTGACATCAAATGCTGATAATGTTTCTTCTTAATTTTTAAATAAAAGTATACACAGAAATGCTTGTATGTTCTACCCACACCCCAGTGGAGTGTCTTATGTACCCCTCAGGGCAAACTCTCCACTTTGGGGGCCACTGGTCTTACCAGCGTTTACCTTAAAACGCAGGTCCCTCTGGAGAGCAGAGCGCAGATGCCCATTGAGACAAATTGAACTGTATGTCCTGTCAGGGAGTTGTGACATCCCAGGGGCACTGGGAAATATCAAAGAGTCTTGGAGGAGAAGTGATAGGATCAAATTTACATTCATATGAGATTATTCTGGATGCACTAAGAAGAACAGGCTATGGAGGATACACAGATCACGGGAGAACGGTAATGGTTTGAGTTCAGGCTGCAGCCTTTAAACTGGAGAGAAAGTGGGCAGATCTACAAAGTATTAAAGATTTGATTGTTAATTAAACTTGCCCAAGGTTAAACAGCTGGTAGACAACAGAGCTAAATTTAGATTCCAGACCTCCTCACTCTCAGAGCAATGATTTTTCTTCTGATTTGCCATGTCAGAGAACACCTGGTCCCTCCATTTTACCCTTCCCCAGAAAGACAGGTGATCAGGAGCCTTGCATGAGCCGGCAGACTGCAGCCTTCCCCAACCTGCGGGTGATGAAGGAAGGCCACGGGAAAGGAAGCGCCTGCTTTCTCCAGATGCATTTATCTTGCAGGATCCATGAAAGGGCTCCATGAAAATCTGTTTTCTGGGTATTGAATCCCATATTGAAATAACACATTTCACAGTGACAGCAAGCAGAAATTCCAAGTGACTATTCATTCAAATTCAGACCTTAATAAAAACCAGAACTCATCCAGCTGGAGGGTGGAAGGTGATGGGGAAGTACCAACTTGGGGGAAAGAAAAACAGGCTCTTGTAATCCCTCCCACCAGGAGCTCTCATCTCTCCATCTGGGCTGTTTACTCTCTTATGAGTAAAGTGACCTCCTCCAAAAATTTCTTTCTGATTGTCCTATCCCTCTCCTCCTGTGCCCCAATCTCATATAACCTTCTCTGGTTCTCTTCTTATGGAACTCAGCATAGGAGACAGTATTTTAAGCAGAAAAAGATATAATATAGGGAGTTAGGGGCTTAGAAAATTTGGGGTGGGATTATAGGAGGAAGCCATAGAGACAGGTCAGAAATTTCTCCTGAAATGCTACAAAACTGATCTGCCATAGGAGCTGCTATTTCTGAGACAACGTTCAAGAAATACCACTACCACTGTGTCCCAGATATCAGGAAACCAGAGTCACAATGCCATTGAAGCCACTGCTTCTCAAACACCACAAAGCTGTTGGCTGAATACAGAGTATAAGAAAAACATCCAATACCTATAACCTTATTTTCATCAGAAAACAGCCAGAAGAGCTGGAGGAAGTCTTCTGCTTCACCTCCACCTTCTAAATTTTGCCTGAATGCCTATAATTGACAAAGTCCAATTTTCTTCTAAAACTTCAGCTGCAAAGGAAGCTGAAAAATTTAATTTTTAGCTGGCCAGCCCCTTGGGTACAGTAAGGTAATCTACCAGGAGGATTGAACAAGTCAAGCAACAGTTCCACCACAGGAATTTCCCACATACTGTATCCTAGGTCATTTTTATGTGTCTAATCATTCTTCAGTTCCAAGAGGACAGCAGTCATGAATTTCATATTTCTCAAGGCTAAAAGGCTTGCAAATTATAGATTCTTGTAAGAGTGGATAAATAATTAAATGACGGAGCATTTTAACTGTTTTAATATTTTCCTATTTGACTTTCTGATTTTTTCATGCAATTAAGTGTTGCCTCTGTATTCAATCTCCTTAAAGGTAGTATTGGTTCATATTTCTTGGGGATGTTCCCAAGAGGGAGCCAGAGGACTGGCTATACATAATAAAATAATATACATTATTCAATTGATTGCATCTTCAAAATTGATCCCCAGACAGGGTTTTTTCCCCAAGAGACATTTATGCCTCATGTGACTCAACCAATAGGAAACTAATTTCCTGCAGAAGCGTGAGGTCAACAGATCTTTCTCAAATGGTCTGTCATCCCATTTTGGCAGCAGACAACCTCTAATTGGTAGGCAAGTGTTATCCACACAATTCTCTCTAATGGCTAAGAGTATTAGATAAGATAACATAGGTAATGGTGACTATCACATAGTAAGTACTCCATAAATATTGGTTACTTCCTTTCCCAAAAGCTCTTTCCTTCATAAAAAAATAAACCTGTTTGGGTTCCTGCTAGGAGAACAGCTAATCTGATCTTTGAAGAGGTGTTAATGGCTAATATATTAGTTATCTATGAGTATGAGACAAAAAGCCTAAACTTAGCAGCACAAAACAACAATAAACAGTTATTGTCTTCTCAATGTGTCTGGTGAGGAATCCAAGGGCAGCATAACTGGATGGTTCTGGCTTAGGATCTCTCATGAGATCACAGCCAAGATCTCAGCCAGGGCTGCTGTCATCTGAAGGCTAGACTGGGGCTGAAGGATCCACTCTCAGTGTTGCTCGCTTACATGACTGGCAAGTCAGTGCTAGTTTTAGCAAAAGGTCTCAGTTTCTCTCCATGAGGAACTCCATGAGGCTGCTTGAGTGTTGTTATAACAAGGCAGCAGTTTCCCCCAGAACTAGAGGCCCAAGAGTGGAGATGGAATGGCCATGTCTTTTAGAACTTGGCTCCAGAAGTCACAAACCAGCATTATTACACTATCTTGTTGGTGACTTAGGTCAGTTCCATGAATACCAGGAGGCAAGAATCACTGAGGGTCACCTTGGAGGCTGGCTGCCACACCTACTAACAGCCTAATAATTAGCTCCTCCAGTTACTATAATTGTGATTTAGGAAAAATGTATCAATGCAAAAGTGTGAGATATACTCAGTATTTTATCTCTGTAAACACTTTAGCTCTGGAGCATACTCATGAAACACTCAGAAAATGTGAATAATGAATAAATGTGCAAATGTGTCCTTTAAGTAACACATAGGCACGTCCAAGCATGGTCCAACTCAAGAGGTACAGCATCTGTGGGCCTTCTTTCAAACATATGTGTATGTGGATTTTGTATTATGTGTATGTGATAAAGTGTTGTCATTCACAAGATGAAATAAAGAATTGAGAAATGTAGACACTATGATAAAAGAACTAGGGATGTCACTGAATTCTTTTATATATAAAATATATCAGTATATCTACACACACACACACACACACACACACACACACACATTCTCTCCCTCTATATATGTGACAGTTGCAGAATATAATTATATAAACTTTGACAGAATAAAATAATAATATTAATATATGTAACTTTAATAAATTATTATTAGATTATTAAATAGTTATTCATTTAGTTAATTATTAACAAATTATTTTCATTAATTAATTCTCAAGTAATGATTAAATTAATTTAGGGATTTTTAATTTGATAATTTAAATTTTTTATTTAATTTATTTTTATTTTAATGTAGTAATATAGTCATTTTGTATTTAACATAATACATTAATTTTTAAAATATAGGTAAATAATATGAATATAATTGCATTTAATTTAGTAATAATTAAAATAAATTATTATTAAATAATAATATCAGTAGAAGTTGGTAAGAGTAAAAGAAAATCAATTCTCTCATTTTTCTCAGTGAGGAGGTAATTAAGACTACCTAAATATAAAACTTGGAAGTTTTTTTTTAGGGGATACAAGCGAGATTTCTTACATGCATTTATTGCATAATGGTGAAGTCCAAGATTTGGTGAGCCCATCACCCAAATAGTGAACATTGTACCCGACAAGTAACTTTTCACCCATCGCCATCCTCCCGTCCTCCCACACCCTGCCATCTCACACATCCATTACCCCACTCTCCATGTGTGCCCATTTTTTAGCATCCAACTGAAAGCAAGAATGTGCACTATTTGACTTTCTGTTTCTGAGTTATTTTACTTAGGATAACAATCTCCCGTTCCATCCATGTTGCTGCAAAAGACATGATTTCATTCCTTTTTATGGCTGAGTAATATTCCATATACATACCACATTTTTTTATCCAGTTTTCCACTGATAGACACTTAGGTGGTTTCCATATCTTTGCTATTGTGAATAATGCTGTGGTAAACACATGCCTGCAAGTGTCTTTTTTAATATAATTATTTCTTTTCCTTTGGGTGGGAACCCAGAAGCAGAATTGCTAGATTAAATGGTAGTTCGATTTTTAGTTCTTTGAGAAATCTCCATGCTGTTTTCCATTAGAAGTTATACTAATTTACATTCCCGCCAACAGAGTATAAGTTTCCCTTTTCTCTGCATCCTCACCAACAGTGTAAGTTTTTAGACTTTTTAATAATAGCCATTCTGACCTGTGTAAGATGGTGTCGAATTGTGTTATTAATTTTCATTTCTCTGATGATTAGTGATGCTGATCATTTTTTCACGTATTTGCTGGCCACTTGTATGTCTTCTTTTGAAAAATATCTGTTCACGTTCTTTGCCCAATTGCAATGGGGTTATTTGTTTTTAACTGTTGAGTTGTTTGAGTTCCTTGTAGATTCTGGATATTAGCCCTTTGTCAGGTGCATAGTTTACAAATATTTTTTTCCCATTCTGTGGGCTGTCTGTTTACTCTGTTGGTTGTTCATTTAGCTGTGCAGAAGCATTTTAGTTTAAGTCCCATTTGCCTATACTTGTTTTTGTTGTGTTTGCTTTTTAGGACTTTGTCATAAATTATTGCATAGGCCAATGTTCAGAAGAGATTTTCCTAGGTTTTCTTCCAAGATTTTTATAGTTTCAGGTCTTATTTATTAATAGGTCTTTAATTCACCTTGAGTTAATTTTTGTAAATGGTGAGAGGTATGAGGGCAGTTTCATTCTTTTACATATGCCTAGTCAATTTTACCAGCACCATTTATTGAATAGGGTGTCACCTGTCCGGTGTATATTTGTGTTAACCTTGTGGAAGATCAGTTGGTTGTAAATATATGACTTTATTTCTGGGCTCTTTATCCTGTTCCATTGATCCATATGTCTATGTTTATATCAGCACCATGTTGTTTGGACTACTATAGACTTATAGAATAATTTGAAATCAGGTAATGTAATGCCTCCTGTTTTGTTCTTTTTACTTAGAATTTCTTTGGCTATTCTGGCTCTTTTTTTATTCCATATGAATATTAGGGTTCTTTTTCAATTTCTATGAAGTATGATTTTGGTAATTTGATAGAGATGGCATTGGATCTCTAGATTGGTCTGGGCAATATGGTCTTTTGAACGAAGCTGACTCTTCCAATCCAGAAGCATAGGATATTTTTCATTTGTTTGTGTCATCTACTACTTATTTTATCAGTGTTTTGTAGTTGTTCTTATAGAGATTCTTCACCTCCTTGGTTAAATATATTTCTAAGGGGTTATTTTTTGTAGCTATTATAAATGAGATTGCCTTCCGAATTTGGTCCTCAGCCAGATTGCTATTGATATTTATAATTGCTACTGATTTCTGTACATTAATTTTGTATCTGAAACTTTACCAAATTCATTTACCAAACCTAAGAGTTTTTTCAATGGAGTCCTTTGGGTTTTCTAGATATAGAATGATGTCATCAGCAAACGGATAATTTTACTTCCTCTTTTCCAATTTGGATGTCTTTTATTTTGTTTTCTTGTCTGAATGCTCTGGCAAAGACTACCCAGTATTATGTTGAATAAAAGTGGTGAAAGTGGGCATAGTCATCTTGTTCCAATTTACATAGGAAATGCTTTTAACTTTTTCCCATTAAATATAATGCTGAGGGCAGACTCGGTGGCTCAGTCTGTAATCCTAGCACTTCGGGAGGCCGAAGCGAGTGGATTGCCTGAGCCCATGGGTTCGAGAACAGCCCGGGCAACTTGGTGAGACCTCATCTCTACAGTAAAATAAAAAATAGCCGGGCGTGGTAGTCCGTGTCTATAGTTCCAGCTACTTGGAAGGCTGAATCGCCAGAGACCAGCGGGTCGACACTGGGGTGGCCGTGAGCGTGGGTGCCACTGCACTCCAGCCCGGACAAAAAAAAAAAAATTTATATATATATATAACGTTGGTTGTGGGTTTGTTGTATATGGCCTGTATTATGCTGAAGTATGCTCCTGATACTCCTGGTTTGTTGAGAACTTTTACCATGAAAAGATGCTGAACTTTATCAAATGCCTTTTCTGCATCTATTGAGATGATCATATGGTTTTATACTTAATTATGTTTATGTGATGTATCACGTTTATCAATTTGCATATTTTGAACCATTCTTGCAGCCCCAGGAAAACTCCCACCTGCTCATGATGTACTACCATCTTTTTGATGTGCTGTTGGATCTTACTTTCTAGTATTTTGTTAAGGATTTTTATGTCTATGTTCATCAGGGATATTGGTCTGTAGTTTTCTGTTTTTGCTTGTCCTTGTCTGGTTTTGGTATTAGGGTGACACTAGCCTCAAAAAATGAGTCAGAGAAAATTCCCTCCTCCTCGATTTTTCAGAATAATTTTGGGAGGATTGTTATTAGTTCTTCTTTGGTAAATTCGGCTGCAAATCCATCTGGTCCTGAATTTTCTTTGTTGGGAGGTTTTTTATTATTATTATTATTACTGATTTAATTTTGCTGCTCATTATTGGTCTATTCTAGAGTTCTGTTTCTTTCTTGATCAATCTTAGAAGGTTAGTCTCCAGGTGTTTCCAGGAATTTATCTATTCCCTGTAGATTTTCTAGTTTGTAAGTACATAATTGTTCATGATAGCCTCTGATGATCTTCTGTGGCTCAAACCTGCCTCATTCGACAGTTGGACTTGGTTGAGCACTTGGGATGCCTCTGGTCCTGTATGGAGCAAAGGGAATCCTTTGAGAGAGTGCTGGTCATCCTTAGCATTGGGATGGAGGACCACCCTCATCATCCTTTTTTGTATTGCCTGCACTTTGCCTGTATGCTGTTGCAGTTTGTATTGTTGTTATGGCATTTAGATACAATGCTCCTCCCTCCTCGTCCAGGAAACTTCGTGGAAGAATCAAATCACATAGATTGTACGGGGAGAAACCCCGAAGGGGTGGGGTGTGAGGAAAATGGAGTCAGTCAGGACTTCTTGCCTGGCCAGAACAAGATAACACTCCGTTAGACCTTGGTCCACCGTAACTTATGACTAAGCAAACTAATACAATTTGTTAAGCATAACTATGTGTTCATAATCTGGCTGTACGCCACTATTGTCTAGGTCTGCTTAAAAGCAGACAGGACAAGCCTCAGGGTGGAGACCCTTTCCCCTTGTGATCACAGGCTGTCACAATTACATTAAAGAGTTGCTATGAACCTGACTCCTTTGTTCCTTGGCCTGACCGAATCCGATGTGAACCTGCCTGGAAGGAATTGCGCTCCCTCCAGCACAAGTTGTAATGTCTCCTTTGTAATTTCTAATTGTGTTTATTTGGATCGTTTCTCTTCTTTTCTTGGTTAGTCTAGTTAGTGTTTTATCAATTTAATCTTTAAAAAATCAACTTTTTGCTTCATTGATTTTTTTTTTTTTTGGTCTCTATTTCATTTAGTTCTGTTCTGATCTTTGTTATTTCTTCTCATCTGGTAACTTTAGGATTGATATAATCTTGTTTTTCTAGTTCATTGAGGTGTGACATTAGGTTGTTAATTTGTGATCTTTCAACTTTTTTGATTTAGGCATTTAATGCTATAAAATTCCCTCTTAAAACTGATTTTGCTGTATCCCCAAGGTTTTGGTATGATGTGTTTTCATTCTCATTTATTTCAAAATTGTTTTAAGTTTCTATCTTAATTTATTCATTGACCCAGTGATTATTCAGAAGCATGCTGTTTAATTTCCATGTGTTTTTATATTTTCTGAAGTTCCTCTTGAACTTGATTTCTAACTTTATTCCACTGTGGTCTGAGAAGATACTTGATTTGATTTCAATTTTTAAAATACTTTAAGATTTGTTTTATGGTGTAACATGTGGTCTATTTTGGAGAATGCTTCATGTGCTGATGAAAAGAATTGTTGGGTAGAATGTCCTGTAAATATCTATTAAGTTTATTTGGTCTAAAGTCCAATTTAAATCCAATGTTTCTTTGCTAATTTTCAATATCAGTGATCTGTCTAGAGCTGTGAGTGGGGTATTGAAGTCCCCCATTGTTATTGTATTGCTGTCTATCTCTTGTTTTAGATCTCATAATGTTTGTTTTGTGAATTTGGTAAAACCTGGAATTTTTTCAATTCCAAGTTCTTAATTTTTTTCAAACTAGCTTTTCTGTTTCCTTAGCCCTACAGGGTTATGAAAACTTAAAAAGAACTTCCTGTAATGAATAAACATTTATCTGGAGTTTAGCAGCTTTTTTAGTTTCACTTTAATACATTTTTCCTTTGATAAATTTATGTAAAATTAAATATAATACACTTATATTTTTAAAACTAGCTTATAAGGCCTGATCTTCTTTCTAGAAAATTACTTTTATCTGCCTATTTCTGTTGCTGCCTGTGAGTATGAGCAGAGAGCTATCTGAGAGGACAGTTTCCAGTGTTTATGACAGCCATTTCGACAGTTGGGAAATGGCAATAATTTTTGCTCTCTTCTTTAAACTCTTTAGTAGTTGAAGTTTTCACAGTGAATGTGTAGAATTTTATGAACATGGTAATGAGAGGCCTAAGATAAAAAGAATATGGTTATTTAGTGGACTTTATTGTCATTTTTAATGCATAACCCCCATAATGTTTATATCCTCATGCCTCGAACGCTCTTGAAGCTGTTCTAGATGTGTTGTCCGTGTTTAGAGGAGTGCATTACCTGCTTCCTGTTTTAGTGAGCTAGAATATGGACTTCATGAAACCAAAACAGTGAGTCCAGGTCCCCAAAGGAGCCACCTGTCCTCTGCCAGATCTGTGATTCCTATCCACACCCCTACCCAGAGCCGGGTCCCTTGCAGAGACGAGTCACTGGTCAATAGGGTCTGCAACTCCTGGAATCCTGGCTGAATCTACTTCTTAGTTCAGTTGGTTTCATCAGCCTTGTAAATGAAGGAATTGGGATTAGAAATGCTGTCAAAAGTGCTGATCAGTAGTGGAGTCATACTTGTGAATTGCCACTGCACGTCAGACTGTACAAAACAACAACCCCCTCTCTCTTAAATTAAAAAAAAAGAGCAACAAAGTTGTTATATGGATGGAAAGACCCTAGGAAGGAGGGATAGATGTACCTACAAAACCGGAAAAAAAAAAAAAACAGAAAGAAACAGGACATAAGACACCTTAATACTCAGTTTGAAGCTTTCTTGAAAGTTGATCTTAGAAAAATTATTGTATTAAAATCTTTCTACCAACAACCAAGTTTTTGGTTTTCATGACTTTTTTCCATCTGTGGTCTACCAGGGTTTCTCACTGAGCATTTGGATTGAAGCGATTCCTTGTCATATTGGCCCATCCTGCATATTGCAGAAAATGTAGTCTTCCTGGTCTTCACCCAATAAATATGAACAGTACCTCTCAGGCAATGATATAACCAAAAACTGCCTTTCTACCTCCATACTCCACTACAGCCCATCCCTGGTATTGACAGAGACTTTCTGGTTTCCACTAGAATGAGAAGAGCTTTTTTCCTCACCATTCAATCCCTTGTGACTGGTAATAATAGGTGATCAACAAACACTTTTGACCAAATCAACACTATCTGGCACAGAATCTGCTGCAGAGAACGCATTGCTTTGGGAAGATCAACCTTCCTAAATACTGACTTCGGCAAATCCGCTCTCATTAAATCTCCGGTTGTTTGAGTCTTTGGAACTTGTGAACAACCCAAGAAAAGATAGGAGAAAGAAGGCAAAAACCAACACAGTTGACACTCACCACACCCCAGGTGGTCCACTGGGCCCTCTGTGCGTTGTCTTATGAGGCAGTTCTCACTACCCCAGCTTCACAGATGGGGAGGAATCTGTGCCCAACATGGCGCCGTCGTAAGTGACAGAGCTGGAATTTGGCTGTGCCTCTGACTCCATGCTCTTTTTGTCTCACCCTCTCTGACCATCCCAGTGGGTTTTGCTCATCAACACTCATCCTCCTTTTAGAAAGCACATCTTCAGGGCTTTCGCAACACGCTCAGCATATTTTTCAAGGATATCCAGACCAATTCTATCTTTTCATAGTCTTGGTTGTTTAACTAACTCCAATGTATCTGTCCCATTGCCTCAGTCAAGCTTCAGGGTCAGACCACAAGCCTCTTGGCGAGTGCCTTCAGCCACTTCCAAAATGCACACATTCCTTAATGCTTAATTAATGCAACCCTAAGTGGCTTCTTTGGAAATCTGAAGAAAACTCATTTTGTAAATCCAGTTAGGCGAGAGAAGGAGAGAGGGTGGGATAAAGCTAGAATTGTCAAGGTCCCTTCTCCAAGCCAGGTCCCCTCTGCATTCCTCCTTTGGAAGCTGGCTCAGGGGATTTCTATCTCAAAGTCCAGCGGGTGTGCCAGGAGCCACTGGGCAATGGAAAGGAGGAGCCTCAGGTTAGATTGTTGCTGCATCCATCACAGGATTCATGGAAGAAGGAAGGAAGGAGAGAGGAAGCCCCACCAGGGTGTCTTTGGCCACTCGAAGGTTGTTCTCCCCTTCAGAGCAGGGACAATTGGCTCTGAGGTACCTGTCTGTCTCCCTGTCCCTGTCCCTCTCCCTCTCCCTCTCCCTCTTCAGTCTTGCTTTGTTATCTCCTGGGTACATCCCTGCCCACCAGCACTCCCCTGCCCTTGCACCAGGTCCCCGTTTCTCATCTTTCTTCTCTTCCTTTACTCCTCTTCTTTCCTTCTTTCCTGGATCTATCTAAATCCCCTGATTCTTCCCCTTTCCCTTCTTTTCTGCCAGTCACAGCTCTATTTGTCTCTTCACTGCCTTCCCAAAACTTCCCTTTCCTCCATGTGGGGCTTTCTCTTTTGACTCTTCTGGGGTATGGCACCAACCTGCCATGGGATGACCTGTGGTTCTTACCAGTGCTCTCCAACAAGCACCCACCTCCCACCACCAGCATTCCTCATAGGCGTCCATCGTGAGACTCCATGGGAGTGCCATAACCAAAGTCTCCTGACTTGAGTTCCCCCCAGCCTGGATCCAGAGGGCCCATTCTTCTGTCCTCTTTGGGGATGGGCAAGTCAATAGCCTGTCTGTCTCTCCTCTCTATGGTCTTGTGCCAGTTTGCAAAGCAAAGGTGAGCATTCCATTGAGATGGTTCAGTAACTGAGTGAGCCTCCATTTCTAAGGTGCTACACTTTCATTTCTGAGAGGGTGCACCCCTACAGCTAGCTTCCTCAGGAACATGCTATTGCCAAGACCCTGAGCAGTTGTGTGGGAAGCAGGGATTTGACTTTCCCAGACGAGACACACTCTAAGAAAGACCGGGGCATTTGCCGCCTCCTTCCGTCTGGAGACACAGATGTACACGGTGGTTAATTAAAGTCATAAATCTAGTTTTTGTTTTGTTTTGGTTTTTCCCTTGCTAAATCTATTCTGATTTTGCTTGTTTACTGAATGCTCTGATCATTAAGTAAAATTTCTGAAATAAGTAGTTTTCAACCCGTCTCCTAACATCCCCCAGCTGGTTCCAATGGCCGTGTATGCCCCTGCACTGCCCGATTACACCCCTTGAAAGCATAGGACTCACCTAGGGTCTTGTTCAACTGCAGATTCTACCCCAGGGTTAGGGCTGAGGGTCTGCATTTCTAACAGGCTCCCAAGGAAAGCAGTCCCTAAGCCCTCACTCATCTGGAATGCAGGGAGTGCAATGTGTATGGTGAGAACACAGACTCAAAGATCTAGGCCAGGAGCTCTCTGCTCTGGCTGCCAGGTAGCATCACCTGAGGAGCTTTTAGTAATTCCAAAATTAGCCGGGCGTGGTAGCGTGCACCTGTAGTGCCAGCTACTTGGTAGGCTGAGGCGGAAGGATCTCCAGAGCCCAGCAGGCCAAGGCTGCGGTGGCCAGGAGCGGCCACTGCACTCCAGTCTGGGCACAGTGAGGCCCCAACTCAAAAAAAAAAAAGAAAAGAAAAGAAATTCCAGTAATTCTACCAGTTAAGTCAGAATCTCTAGGGTAGGGACCTGGGCCTCAGCATCATTTTAAAGCTCCCTGGGTGAAAATGACCAGGTGCTCTCAAGGTGGAGAATCTCTGCTCTCAGGGCTCAAAGCAAAGAGCATTCACATCCAGCTGAAAAGAAAGAGAAGGTGCTCTAAACACAAGGATGTGGCTGAACTGAAAGGACTGCCTGTCTCATGGAGGCGGGATGGGGAGAAGTGGAGGATAGGGGAGACAGTCCTCTCACTAACAGGCCAGCAGGAGGCATGAGGCATAATTCGAATCCAGTGAATTCTGGCCCCACTGCACCAGTTCTAATCAATAACACCAACATTCACTACCCAAAGTCACCCTGGGGCCGCAGGTGGTGTGTGTGAGTGTGTGTGCATGTGTGCATGTGTGCACTGCACTGTGAAGCACCACCACTCTGTGAAACAAACCCACCACATGGACCAGAGCGAGGTCAGGGTGTTGATGGGGTGCCTGAGGCAGAGGCAGAATGCACAGGACACCAGGGAGGTGCTGTGGCAAGGATGGGGCTGAGGCATTGGACAGGATCTGGGTGGACAAAGGAGCTGGATGCTGGTGCCTGCAGAACCAGTGGTAGCCGTGGTAGCCACCAGAGGACAGGGGACGTGACTACAGAGAAGCGGGAAATTGGACTAGGCACAGGTGGAGCCCCTTGATAGCGCTGCAGGAGACTGAGATCAGTTACCATCGTGAGAGCCTCTTAACTTCTCCCCCGAGTGGTCCCAGCTGATGGGGAGAATCAGGTCATCTAGAGATGCAGCCTAAAGCAACCACAGGCAAACTCAAAATTTCTTCCCAGAACCTTTTATTGTTATAATAAAAAAGGGGCTGAGCACAGTGGCTCATGCCTATAATCCCAGCACTTTGGGAGGCTGAGGCAGGAGGATCGCTTAAGGCCAGGAATTTGAGACCAGCCTGGGCAATATAGTGAGATCTTGTCTCTACAAAAACTTTAAAAAATTAGCCAGGTGTGGCGGCACGTGTCTGTAGTCCCAGCTACTCAGGAGGCTGAGGAGGGAGGATTGCCTGAGCCCAGGAGTTCAAGGCTGCAGTGAGTCATGATTGTATCACTACACTCCAGCCTGGGCAACAGAGTGAAATTATGACTCAAAAAACAAAATAAATAGGATAAAACTAAAGTTAAAGCATTGCATTTGACTCTTTTATAAGCCGTATGTGTTGAAATGTACTATTATTCTATGTAATTTCACATCAAGCCTAATTAGCATTCCAGAAAACTGTGCTTCTCTGTGCCCTGGGCACCGACTAGAGTTTTGTTTCCAGGAGTAAATGTGTCCATTTCAAGGAGTGAAGGACTCAGATATAGAGCACCTCAGAAGGCCTCTGAGCAGTGGCATGGCCACGTGGTGTTTTGAGGTCATTTACACATCACCAGAGGCAAGGCGGAGAGGGACTGGGAAGCCTGAAGCTGGGGAGATCCGCTCAGTTTATCCACATAGGGTAGGCCCGGCCCAGAGGGACGAAATGGCTAAAACAGAAGCCTTGAAGGACAACTCAATGATTTAGTCATGCTGTTCATGGAGTGCCTGAGGCAGAGGCAGAATGAGTAGAATACTGAAGCATCACCCCACTTTAGAAGTATCAGGCGAGAAGGTCGGGGGGAGTCCCCTGAGTCCTTCCAACACAGGCTGACATCTAAGGGCACATCCGAGGAAGTCTGGTCTCTCACTCCAACCTGACTCAGCCGGCCAGAGTCACCCTGCCCTGGTTAGAGCCTCTGGCAGCAATCCAGCCCTGCCCCTGCAGGAAAAGCCAGAAAGATCCAGCCCTGGCCACCCCAAGCCAGCAGCTGTCTCTCACCCCAGAGTCTACAGATGACCTGGGGAGGCCACTTCTGACTCCCACCCTACCCAGCCTGACCTGCTGGCCCCAGTGAGTCACACTCCTCCCAGCGCAGATCAGACTTGGGCCCTAGCTGCCAAGTAAAGCTCTGAGCTGCCCCAGTAGATGCCAGCTCTCAGCCAAGGTCTTATACAACCTGGCCCTGAGTTGGGCACCTCTCACCTCAACCCAGTTACTGGCCTGTTCACCCACTACTGGAGTTTTATCCCTGTCCCCGGACTCCCTAGAGTGTGATCCACTAGCTTGGAGGCCTCGTCTGTACCCATTCCAGTGGCCTGACCCAACATCCGGCTAGCCCGGCACCCCTGAGTTCTCTCTTTCAGCAATGCCCACCAGCTCAGAGATTAGCATGGCCCCTGCCCCTAGGGGTACGGGTTGACTTACTCAGCAAGGTCCTTTCAGAGAGATGCTGTCACTGTGATCCTGGTAGCAGGAGGGCAGAGAGGGAGCCTTGTCTGGTGAGCCAGACTGAAGGACGGTCAAGAGGACTGTCTTAGAGAAAGAGAGGCTTAAGATGAATTCCCAGAATGCTCTCAGGAGAGAGAACTGTGTCCTGTGCAGACCGAACTGGAGCCAGCAAAAGGATAAAGCCTCAGGGAGCTAATGTCAGCGCCACAGACACAAGGACTTTTTTTTTCCATGTGCAAATACAAACATTTTTTAGAGAGGCACAAAAACTATCATACCATTTAGTCTAAAACTTATTACAGAAAGATTCACTTGAAGCAGATGCAGTAACAGTATTTTAGTTCAGATTCAGTCAAACTAAAAGCAGTTGGTTGACAAAAATCCATAGAGGTTCCATCATAGTATTAAACCTAGGGTACCTTTAAGAAAGTATGCTATTGGTCAGGCATGGTGACTCACGCCTATAATCCCAGCACTTTGGGAGTTGAAGGTGAGAGAATGCCTGAGCCTAGAGGTTCAAGACCAGTTTGGGCAATTTGGAGAGACCTCATCTCTACCATAAATCATAAAATTAGCTGTGTGTGGTGGCATGAGCCTGTAGTTCTAGCTACTGAGAAGGCTGAGGCAGAAGGATTGCCTGAACCCAGGAGGTGCAGGTCGCGGTGGCCATGAGTGTGCCACTGCACCCCAGCCTGGGGGGCAGAGTGAGAATCAGACTCAAAAAAAAAAAGGGAACACAAGGACTTCTAGTAAGCAGGGCTGTTCATAGAAAGAATAGCTGACCTGTGGGACAAGGAGCCTAGCCAACAGAAGCTGGATCTCTGAGGATCAGAGGTTCTAGGGAATGAACTCCCGTCATCTTTGGAGAGAGGATGAAGAACAATCCTTTCGGTTCTAAAGCTGTGAAATATATGGAAAGTCTCCCCTGCACCCAAGGCAAGGTCTTGGGCAAAATGTACCAGTTCAGCAAATATTTTGGAGAGCTGGCTGGCCACTTTTCCTTCTCCAGAGCTGCTGCGGCCTCAGGAACTCAGCCATTTGAGGTTCCCCCTAGATGACCAAGTCACTTAAACCCAACAGACCGGGACTTGGACTGCACTCATTCACACCAACAACTCAAGAAGCACCTCCACACACAGCCCTTCCCACACGGCAGCACAGCCTGCCAGCTCCTCCCTCTCTGTTGGACGTGGACATGTTTCTGCCCTAGGTCTCTAGGGAAAAGAGTCAGGAGAAGAATTTCAAAATCATTGCCAAACAGCAGGAGCCTTGTGTTCCAAACACTGGAAGAATTTGGGTCTAAACACAGGAACCTAGGACATCTTGTTGTCCAACTCTGATGCCCCAGCTCTGTCTTTGACGGCCTGCTGACATCTCTCCCATCTCCCCAAGCCATGTGTTTTCTCTGACATGTCTCTGGCCCTCAGTGTGTGCCTTTCTTGCCTGCTCGACCAAGTCCCCAAGTGGAAGTGGAGCCCAGCCCAGCGGCCCCTTGGCCATCCACACATCCTCTGCCCTGCACTCCCGTCAGGACACAGTGCCCATCCACTACTCTCTTGGCAGGCAAGGTCAGGACCTTCCAGCTCTGGTCCTTCCTGGGCAGCCTGTGGATACCAGTAGGTACCCAACACCAAGGTTCTTACCAAGGGGATGGGAAAGCCTGTCTGTTTGGGGAGGCTTGCCAGACATCAAGGCCTGGTGTTTGGAGAGACATGGAGCTGGGCCAAGCAACCTCTCTCTGTCCACAGTTCCGAGGGAGACAAGGAGTCCTGGGTAGCCAAGGAGGGCCGGAGCATGCCAGGCAGATCATTATGTGTTCTTGGAAGCTGGTTTCATGGGCTGGCACCCAGCTGAGCTGGAAAGGGCTCTGAGGCCCTCGGCAGAACGTGGCCCAGGCAGGGACTCCACGTCCAGTTCTGTCAAGTGGTGACGCCTCACGGAAGCTGCTGGAAGGCATCTGTTTCAGGTCAGCCAGCCTGTCTGTCAGCCGGCTGCTCTTGCCCTCTTCTCCTTCAGTGTGAGAGCACAAAAAGAGGGGAAACGGAAATCCCTGAGCGTCTACTATGTGCCAGGAACCAGGGCAGCAATGTCACGGGTTGAGAGTCCCACATTGCCCTCTGGAGAGGGAGACATGGAGGCCCACCAGCCCCATGGCAGGGCTGAGACTGAGGCAGGAGCACCTCCACCTCGCAGTCTGGGTTCTATCCAGACGTAGCGCCCTTCTCTTTACAAGGTCATTATTGCTGTCTTTCTCACCCCCAGCCCAAAGCCAGAACTCCCCCGTTTTAATAAACATTCCAGTGGCAAAGGAACATCGTGATCCCTACAGGAGACGCAAGCCCGTGTTCCTGCTCAGGACGTGGGCTTGAGGTAGAGAACGCTGGGCTGGGGGCCTGGGCCTGGCCTCAAGGGCCACTCCCCCAACTCTGCATGACCCAGTGGGTCTCAGCACGGTGGGGGTCAACAGAGGAGCAAGGGTAGGAAATTGTGTCTGGCCTCGACGCTATAGCAAGCTGCTAGTGTTCCAGGTTTCTGCAGCCCATGGACATCACACTAAGGCAGGCTTGCTCTGGACAGACAGAGAGCCCCATCCATGAGAGACAACTACTGGGTTGCTTTTCTAGGCCCTGATTTCTCTGCAAATGGGAATATCGTCTGCTCCCAGGATCAGAAAGTGGAGAGTAAAGTGTCTTCTTGGAGAACTTTTGTACTTCCTGGTGCAATCATTTGTCCTTTTCTTAATTCATTAAACATGTCACAAGAGATTAATTATTAGGTATTGAGCTTTCTGTGGAGTGGTACACATACAGAAATTAACAAAGTGACAGTCCCTGATCTTAAAGGACTCATAATGTACTTTTTTTCATCAAAAGAAATACAAAAACGTTTGAAACCTTATGGTAGGAAAATAATTCCTGAATATATCCATTCTCAACTCCCACCTGCACACTGAGCCCCATTGCTTAAAAAATACCACATTTCCTCGAGTAGTCATGTTTTAGAGTTTCTGAAATCAGGATGCGCCGTATGATTGTGACAGACAGAATTTTCTTCTTCCTTGGTAATGCGTAAAACAGTGATATATCTCAGGGTTGATAACATCTTGGATCCAGTGAAATATGTGCTAAAGGAAGTAAGTGCTTGGATCCAGTGAAATAATGCTAAAGGAAGAAACCTTTAGCATTATTGTTTTTCAGCTAGACTTTTAATAGAGTACACAGCCACTGAAAGTAACACAGGTCTTTCCAGAACATTTCCAGTTCATCCAGAGGTAGGGTGTTATGCAGGACATATGTCTGGACTCTGGATTGCCCCCTCTTAGTTTTCACAGGATTGGCTTGCAGGGAGAGTTTTACCAATGGCCAGGGATGCTGTGTCACCTCTTGGCCACCAGAGGGAGAGAGCGCAGCAGAGAGGGACAGGTACTCAGGTTTGTGGGATTTTGCTCTCAAACTTTTCCAGCCTGTCCTTTTCACTGAAGGGTGGCCCACTCCTTAGAGAAACACTGCCTGCAGAGTCGAGACACAGGGAAAGACCCCATTCCTGAGCGACGGCGGCATCTGAGTTGATTGCCTCTGAATGATGTTTGCAGACCTGAGTAAAACTTATCTGTGGCTTAATGAGACCCTCCTGAGGGAGGGAGGTACTGGACGCACAGGGAGTGCGGTCCCCAGAAGCCACAGGACTGGGGCGGCCCCACACGGGTCTTAAACCATGGGAGACTCCTGAGGACCACGGGTTTATAAAGTTCTCCAAGGAAGTGCTGTCCTCCAGCCATCACCTGCAGCCCTGCTTATAATCCCTCCCCACCTCCCTCCCTTCTTGCCTGCTTCCTTTCCCCTCCCTCCTTCCCCTCCATCTCTTCCCCCCTCCATCCATCCCTGCCTTCCCTTCCTCTCTCCCTCCTTCCTTTCCCTTCCCTTTCCTTCCTTCCTTCCTCATTTTCTTCCTTCTTCCTTTCCTTCCTTCCTTCTCTCTTTCCTTCCTTCCTTCTTCTTTTCTTCCTTTCCCCATACTTTCTTCCTCCCTTCCTCCCTTTCTTCCTTTAATATTTATTTATTGAGGCCAGACACAGTAGCTCACAACTACAATCCCAGCACTCTGGAAGACCAAGGCGGGAGGATCGTTTGAGCCCAGAAGTTCAAGACCAGCCCGGGCAACATAGCAAGATCTCAACTCTACAAAAAAAATTTTTGAAAGTAGCCAGGCGTAGTGGCATGTGCCTGTAGTCTCAGCTACCCAGGAGGCTGAAGCAGAAGGATCACCTGAGCCCAGGAGGTCAAGGCTGTGGTGAACCATGATCACACCACTGCACTACAGCCTGGGTGACAGAGTGAGATGCTGACTCAAAAATATATATCTATTTATTTATGGAACCCCGACTATATGCAAGCATTATGCCAAGAGCTGGGCACAGCAGTAGACAGAACAGGAGACCACTGTTCTCGTGAATCATAAGTTCTGGTGGAGGGGCAGAAACTACACAAATAAATACACAGATCTGCTGTAAGGAAAAATACCGGGTCCCCTGAGAGAGTGTGGCAAGAGAACAAGAGGGAGAGATCTGGAAGAGATCTCTAGCGAGTGGCAATTAAGAAAAACCTGGAGGGAGAGTGTGTGGACCAGGCAGAGTATGGAAGAGGTCTTCAGGCCCATAGACCAGCGTTAGCAGGCCCTGAGGAGAAAGGTGCTCAACACCTTCCAGGAGTGAAAAGAGGGCCAGGGTGGGGCCCAGAGTAATGGGCAGGAGAAGGAGGACTCTCTAAAGCATGACAGGAGCTCAGGGATGCAGAGCCTTGCACGCCACATTAAAGATATGTTTTCTACATGAAACCATTGAAGAGTTTTTAGCAGGGAATTGGCATGAGCAGATTGGGTGTTAATAGAACTACTCTGAGAAATCTTACCAAAAGTGAGAATAATGAGAATTATTGGAAAAAGAGTGAGAGGTGATGAAGGCTAATGGGTGACCATGACCTTGAAGATGTATTTGAACAAGAGAATTCCTGGACTGGGAGAGTGAAAGAGAACAGGGCAGCTTGAAAGGGACAAGACTTTCCTGGGGTGGGCCCCTGTGAAAGAGGACAGGATTTAGGAAGGCATGACGAGTTGTTTCAGCATGTAAACTCTCAGAACATCCACGTGCAAGTTAAAGCAGACAATCAAGGCCAGGTGCGGTGGCTCAAGCCTGTAATCCCAGCAATTTGGGAGGCCAAGGCGAGAGGATTGCCTGAGTCCAGGGGTTCGAGACCAGCCTGGGCAACTCAGCGAGACCTCTTCTCTATGATAAATCAAAACAATTAGCCAGGCATGGTAGCATGCACAGGTAGTTCCAGCTACTTGGAAGGCTGAGGTGGAAGGATCACCTGTGCTCAGCAGGTAGAGACTGCAATGGCCATGAGTATGCCACTGCACTCCAGCCTGGACAACAGAGTGAGACTCTGATTCTAAATAAATAAATAAAGTAGACAATCAAATGTATTAATCCAGCACTCAAAAGTGAGCAGGAAGCCGGGCTCCGTGGCTCAGCCTGTAATCCTGCGCCTTTGGGAGGCTGAGGTGAGTGGATTGCCTGAGCCCATGGGTTCGAGACCCGCCTGGGCAGCAAGACCTCATCTCTACAATAAATAAAAAAATCAGCTGGGCGTGGTAGCACATGCCTGTAATTCTGGCTACTTGGAAGGCTGAGGCGGAAGGATCGCCAGAGCCCAGCAGGTCGAGGCTGCGGTGGCCGGGAGCGGCCACTGCACTCCAGTCTGGGCAACAGAGTGAGTCTCCAACTCAAAAAAACAAAAACAAAAACAAAAAAAAGTGAGCTGAAAAGATGGGATTAGAGGGTCTTGGGCATGTCGGCAGAGTATAAAGCCATGCCAGGGTTGGGATGCCCTGGGCAGGAGCATTGGAGAGAGAAGCTGACCCAGAGCAGAGCTCTGCAGAATGCTCACATTCACAGGAGGGAGACCTAGTGAAGGAGAGAGGGAAGGAAAATCCAGCATAAAGGCTGAAGAGTGTCAGCACAGGGTGGTGGACTCTAGGAACACCACTGAGCGGTCAGGTGGGGTTTAGGGCTTGCCAGCAAGGAGACCACAGCAGAAACCCGACTGATGTGAGCTGAAGAGAGAGAGGGAGCACCAAGTGTTCACCTGAGGATTGCAGCCCAGAATTTAACGCAGGAGCCATCTACCCAACTAACATGGTTGTTCTTGTGCCATGTTCAGCTGCTTGGGGAAAGCATGGAAAAGTTAGCAGGTTGGATTGATCCTGCCTGGAATTTTACCACACGAGCATGAGGGAGGGAGAGAGGAGCAGGGGTTGGAAGAGGTAGCATGAGGAGCCATGACTCTGCATTGGTCATGGAGGGAAGGGGAGAGAAGCAGCCGCTGGAGCTTGTGGGTATGAGGTCTCCAGAAGGTCAAGGGGCCATGTCAGTGGAAGCATATGAGCAGAAGAGGCAAGAGCACAGAAGGAAGCGACTGGAGGCGAGATCTGACTTTCGAGATTCCATAGCGTGCGGATGACATTCAGTCTGTGCTGTGACTGTGGAAATCATGGCTGGAGTAGAGGAGGAGAAGAGAGTCACCAGAGACGAGGAGGCTGAGGATCTGAGAGCAGCCAGAGGCTAGGGTGACGGGTTATCTGCCTGGACACTGAGGTTTCTTAAAGTTACTGAAGTAAAGCCAGGCATGGTGGCTCATGCCTATAATCCCAGCACTTTGGGAGGCAGAGGTGAAGGGATTGCCTGAGTCCAGGGGTTCGATGCCAGCCTGGGCAACTTGGCAAGACCTTATCTCTACAATAAATTTTTTTTCCTAATTATACAGGTGTGGTGGCTGGCACATGTGGTTCCAGATACTTGGAAGGCTGAGGCAGAAGGATCACCTGAGCCCAGCAGGTTGAGGCCATAGTGGCCATGAGCATGCCACTGCACTCCATTCTGGGCAACAGATTGAGACTACAACACACAAAAATATTACTGGAGTGAGGAGGATGAAGAGGATTGACAGGAGAGCCTAGACTCTGTTGACTAGAGAGTGAACAGAATGCCAGTAACAGAACATTTATCACTTAGAGGGGATGGTACTGATACAGACTGGGGGATCCCAAAGTTAGGGTTCTGCCCAAGAGGCCAAGTGGGTTCTTGGCTCTGCACAGGAAAGAATTCAATAGCGAGCTGACAAGGTAAAGCAAAAGCAAGTTTATTCAAAGAAAAGAGGAACAGAAGGAAGGCTACTCTATAGGCAGGGCAACCCCCTATACATCACTGGGGGTTCCACTAGAAAATAAAAACAAATTTATTGAAATGACAGAGAGCAGCTACTACACAGGCAGAGCACCCGGGCTGGTCTATGGGAAGAACAGCAGTCATCTATTGCTGGGTTTTTATATTTGTAGCTATCGCTTGACTATGTGCTAAGCAAGGGATAGATTATTGGTAGGTTTTCCAGGAAAAGGATGGAAAGTTCCTGGAATTGAAGGTTTCTTCCTTTTTAAAACCATTTAGGGCCACTTCTGGAGTTGCTGTGGTTAAACTGTCATGACACTGGTGGAAGTGTCTTTTAGCTTATTAATGTATTATAATTAGCAATAATGAGTAAAAAGGACAATGAGAGGTCGCTTTCCACACTATCTTGGTCTTAGCTGGTCTCAGCTGGCTTTGGCAGGTCTTCTCACCATATTCCAACACTTCCAGAACTTAGATCCAGGTATTGTAACTTCTGTCTTGGTAAACTTAGTCCTACCAGATCTCTATCTCAGTATGGCCAGATGGGAAAAGCTTTAAGGAAGAGGGGTTTCTGCACATGAAAGGGAAGTGGTAGGCAGAAGGAATAGTGCAGGGCAAGAATTCCTCTCCTGGAAGTAGACAAGAATTCCTAGCCGGGCTCAGTGGCTCAGCCTGTAATCCCGCGCCTTTGGGAGGCTGAGGTGAGTGGATTGCCTGAGCCCGCGGGTTCGAGACCCGCCTGGGTAGCGAGACCTCATCTCTACAATAAATCAAAAAATCAGCCGGGCGTGGTAGCGCATGCCTGTAATTCCAGCTACTTGGAAGGCTGAGGCGGAAGGATCGCCAGAGCCCAGCAGGTCGAGGCTGCGGTGGCCGGAAGCGGCCACTGCACTCCAGTCTGGGCGACAGAGTGAGACTCCAACTCAAAAAAAAAAAAAAAAAAAAAAGAATTCCTCCTGGGTGACAGACAGCACAGGGAGGCAGAATGGAGCATGGGGGAAAACTCTAGATCATAGTGAGAAGAGACTGTGTGCGGGCCCAGACCACCTCAAAAAAGATAAAGTAAATAAAGACATAACTGAGCTGGAAGACGCCAAAGAAGAATGACTACAATGACTGGACAGGAAGGAGGGAGTAGAGTACTTCCAGGAGAAGCCAGGTAAAACCAGGAGGCTGAGGACCTCAGGCAGTGGCCATTTCAAAAGCAGATCATGGCAGAAGCCTAGCCCCCGTAGTGAAAAGAAAGGAGTCCCATGTGGAGGGGAAGGACTTGCAGCTAGGACACACACAGCATCCAGGAGAACACGCCAAAGCTTCATGCTCCTTCTGGGGAGGAAGAGGTAGGAAGGGATGGAAAGGGCATGGGGATAGGGATAAGAGCAGGAGACTAGAGGTCCAATGTAAGCAATTTCGTTCCCACAGCAATTCAGAAAGTGAGTTTCTCTTATGACTTCGGTCAAAACTGGATCTACTTGTACTTATCAAGAAGAAAATGTATGTGCCACTAACTACCACAATCACATGGTACAGGCTAGACTTGGTGACTCATGTCAGTAATCCCAGCACTTTGGGAGCCGAGGTGAGAGGATCACTTGAGGCCAGGAGTTTGAGTCCAGCATGGGCAACATAGTAAGACCCCATTTCTACCAAAATTTTTTTTTTTTTTTGAGTTGGATCTCACCCTGTCACCCAGACTGGAGTGCAGTGGCCGTTCCCAGCCACTGCAGCCTTGACCTGCTAGGCTCCAGCGAGCCTTCCGCCTCAGCCTTCCAAGTAGCTGGAACTACAGGCGCGCGCTACCACGCCCGGCTAATTTTTTGATTTATTGTAGAGATGAGGTCTCACCTGCCCAGGCGGGTCTCAAACCCACAGGCTCAGGCAATCCACTCACCTCAGCCTCCCAAAGGCGCGGGATCAAAATTTTTAAAAAGTTATTTATAAGATGGTAAAAGCTGGGCTAGGTGGCTCAGCCTGTAATCCCAGCACTTTGGGAGGCCGAGGTGAGTGGATTGCCTGAGTCCACGGGTTCAAGACCCATCCAGGCAACTTGGCAAGACCTCGTCTTTACAATAAATCAAAAATTAGCTGGGCATGGTGGCGTGCGTCTGTAGTTTTGGCTACTTGGAAGGCTGAGGTGAAAGGACCGCCAGAGCCCAGCAATCCTTTGAGGCTGCGGTGGCCGGGAGCATGCCACTGCACTCCAGTCTGGGTGACAGAGTAAGACTCTAACTCAAAAAAAAAGTACAATAGGCAATACGAAAGGTAGAGAAAAAATATTTCAGTGGTCAGGAACAAAAGAGATATTGCTATTCTAACAAAGTGGTCAGAGAAATCTTCATAACCCAAATGAACTTTCTCCTGGACTTGGAAGAATGGGAGGATTTTGAAAGGTACAGATCATCCAGGTGAAGAAATGGTCCCAATCGTCTCTGGCAGCACAAGCAACAGGAACAGCAGATCCCACGAGTGTCACTGCTCAACCCCTAGGATGGTCTTTGTACACCTGACGTCTCGGTACAGCCTCAGTCCCATCCATAGACCATCCCAATTCACTAGCTCCATCTCTTTCCTTTCCACCAGTCGCATGACAGATAAGCAGCTGTCCCCTGAAAGAGATGTCTGACACTCACAGCAGCCCTCTCCTGCCAGAGCCCCCTTCCAGCAGATACAAACGCTACGAGGCAGAGTTTACCAGTGCTACCTGGCCCTCAAGTCCCCAAGACACCCACCCAGCTTTGCCTCTCCTGGAAATGCCAGAGGAGAAGGTGAGGAATGTCCCTCTTTGGATGGTTCCCAGGTGGGAGGCGGAGGGAGAATAAAAGAGGCTGTCAAGGGCAACCCCTTCAGGTCCCCTCCCACAGTGGGAGCCTTTCTATCCTCTCAATAAATCCTGCTTTAAAAAAAGAAAATAGAGACTGTCCCTGCCTGGGAGAGAGTCTGCCCAGTCAATATATGAGGACACCCATGATGGGTCCCACTGTGTGAGACATGACTTAAGGGCAAGTTGAGAATACAAAGAAGGGGACCCAAGAAAACCCGAAATTTATTTATAAAAATTGTGTATTTATTCTTGCATGTTTAAACTTCAGTTACCTTTGGAGTTCTTGTCATTTGATGCCACACACCTGTCAAGATGCTTTTTCCACTGCTCAAAACAGTTTTTGAACTCGTCAATTTTGATGCCTTTTAGTGTTTCTGCTGTGTTTTGTTTCATCTCTTCCACATCAGCAAAATGTTTCCCTTTGAGGACATTTTCATCCTGGGAAACAAAAAAGTCACTCAGGGCGAGATCGGGTGAATAGGGTGGGTGAGACATGGGGTCTAGCTGTGGTTTGGTCAAAAACTGCCAAATACTCAGCGCAGTATGGGCAGGTGCACTCGTAAATCACCCATCATGAAATGGGCAAACATGTTGAAAGAATCTCCAAAAAAAATTCAGTGAAGCCAAATGCAGCTTCTTACAACAATACTAGCTGTTACACTGATGTTACACTAGCTAGAACACTCACCTAGCAGGGAAATCCTATCCTTCAAGGGGCCGGCCCTGCAAAAGGTAATTCTGGGTTTTTAGGGTTCACCCCCCATACACACACTCACACATCAGTTCTCCAACCAGACTCTGACATCTTTCCCCTTAAACCTGTTCCCTTGAATTCCCTACTGTCTTCAAGGGAAGGCCTTTGTTAAAAAGCAACCATTGGGTGGTAGACTGGCTGGTCATCGCTAGAGAGGAGAAGGACACAGGACTGCTGGGGTGGCCTCCAGAGCTGTCCAGGCTCAGGGACAGGGGTTCCATATATTCACTCATCACTATTTTGTAGTAGGCTTTTGGCCTGCCACATACAGGCGCGTCACCATTGGTTTAGCACGGGGACAACTGCATCTCAGCATAATTGGTTTTCTTTGTGATCCTATTTATTTTATTTTTGCATTTACACACATTACCCTGGAAAGCCATTCATGGGCTTCACCAAACCCCCAAAGGAACCTGTGGCACACCATGTTAAGAAGCCCTGCTCTAAAGGACACGTAGCTGTCCTGGGAAGAGCGGGCTTGCACAGGGCACTCGAGACGGCACGAGGCAGCAACAACCTGCGTCTCACCAGTCGTCTCGTGAGTCTTTCATCTTATCGAAAAGTCTGACATGCCCCTTCAGCCCCAAAGGCTCTTGCTCTCAGAAGACTGTGTTATTTGACACCTTGTTGGCTTCTCCTAAAAGGATCTCCGGTCATCCAATGAAGACAGCCACATCGTGAAAATCGAAAAGCCCAGTGAAAGGGGCAGAAGGGGAGAAAGCGGGGCAGCCCACCGGGGTTCTGCAGGCCGAGGGGGCATCAGCTTCTTCCAAGCAGTGGGCTACCTCACCGGCGACATGAAAGAGTGCCGGAGCTGGATGAGAGGTAGGCAAAGGCCGGGAAGAGGCAGCTGGGTCCAGCCAGGGGGACAGCCTGCCCTCTGGTTTAGACCAAGGAAACTGCCTCCTCACCCACCAATGATGAAGGCTCCAGCCCTGAATTGACTCCAGGTGGGTATTATGTACCCTGCAGACCTGGAATTCTGATCATTTCAGAATGGCTTATTCCTATAATCGTGGCTTATTCCTATAATCGTAGTACTTTGGGAGGCCGAGGTGGGAGCATCACTTGAGGCCAGCAGTTCGAGACAGCCTGGGCAACATGGCAAGACTCCATCTCTACAAAATATTTTTGAAAATAGCTGGGCATGGTGACACATGCCTATAGTCCCAGCTACTTGGGAGGCTGAGGCAGAAGGATCACTTGAGCCCAGGAATTCAAAGCTGTGGTGAGCTATTATTCTACCACTGCACTCTGGCCTGGGTGACAGAGTGAGACCCTATCTCAAAGAAGAAAAAAAAAGAATTAAATGCATTTTACTGATTTTAGTTCTTCAGAAACTGCCCATTCCCACATAAAATAGAAGTAGGGCAACCATACTAGCAACATGGAAACCATTTCCCAAGCAAGCCAGATGGCCCCACCCCTGTCACTGCACAGTCAATGATAATGTGTCTACCTGTGCCAAGAAAACACTGGTGTCAGCCTTCCCAAAGTTTCGGGGTCCTTTCCTCTTAACTTCTTCCTGAACTAAAGGCTGCAAGGGACACCGCATCTTCCTTGTTCCCACCAGCACCTCCTCACCATCACCTGCACAGGTTGTCCTGGAAACCAAACCAGAGAGTGAGCACAATGCCCCTTGCTACACCTGGCCTCCTCCCGGCCCTGACTCAATACTGATTTTCACAGCTGGGCTAAAACCATCTCTTTTTAGCTCCTTTTCTTAAGGCGGCTTTCTTTGCTGCACAGATACCAGCCCTCAACCCAGTCATACAGCACCACACAAAGAGTTTCCTTCCCTCCCTGCCCTCTCTTCTAGACCAATAAGTTTCTCTTGGAATGCTCCTGGGGCTTCCTTGCTAACCGAGCCAGTGTCTGGAACGGCGTTAAATTGGTCTCAGCACGGTGCCTCAGTCTACACGACAAAAACTACCACCTATGGCAGAATGATTGCTGGGCCACTCAGAGGCTTGGGCTGGGTGCCAGCCTTCCCCCTCCACCACTCACTCCTCCACCCCTCGGCCCCCACCCCCTGGCCAAGCTAAATGAGGAGAGATGTCCTGGCTCCTGCATCCCTGCTTGCCTTGGTTGCCATGCCAACCAGAGTTTCAGCAGGGCACGGAGGCCGGCTCCGCTGACGGCTCTCTGTGTGTCTTTCAGACAAGCACTTGGCCCTCCAGTTCACGGACTGGGTCCTGAGGGGGACCTCACAGGTGATGTTCATCAACAACCCTCTCAGCGGGTTCATCATCTTAATCGGGCTCCTGATCCAGAATCCCTGGTGGACCATCGCTGGGGCCCTGGGGGCTGCGGTCTCCACCTTGACCGCCCTCACCTTGAGCCAGGACAGGTGGGTGCCTCCCTGTGGGGTCTTGGCAAGATGCATGGGGTGGACAGGTATTTACCTAAGGGGTCAGCCAACCTCCTCCTGCCAGCGAGCCCATGTCTCCTGAGTATTCACATTGAGCAGGTCATGGCAGTCCTTGCAGAATTTAACTGATCCCGCTCATAGCAAGTGACAGTGTCCGGTTCTGGTAGAGCCAGAGCCTTCTGGAAACATTCCCTCTGAGAGCTGTTCTTTCCTTGTGGAGCCCACCTTCTAGTTGAGGGAGGCAAGATTAACAGGCAACACGTGTCTCAGAATAATACAAGACCGTATATAGTAGAGTTCACAGGAGACAGGCAGCACTGAGTCTTGGCTGCCTTGGAGGTGGAAACATCGCGTATGCAGATGGGAGAAGGGAAGCAGTGTTGGGGGAAGCAAGGGGAGGTCTGGAGGGGGAAGAAATGGAGCAGCAGAAGGTCCGGGTGGGTGTGGGGGAGAAGCCAGGTGTGCAAAGTTGAGTCACAACAAAAACTCACATTTTGCAGAACGTGGCCACTTCCTCAGACTTCCCAAACTTCCCCGATGACCAGAATCACTTGGGGGGATTGTTAAGAAATACAGTTTCAGCCCCTCCCCCTTCCCACCGTAGAGATTCCAAGTCAGTGGATCTGGAGGAGGGGGCTTATTTTTAATAGTTCCTCCCAGATGCTTCTGATGGTCAGAGGAGCTTGGGAAACACTGGGTAATACCATATGTTGGTAGTTTTCAATTTGGGGGTCACCACCCATTTGCAGACCCTGAACACATTGCCAACAGTGTTTTCTAAAGTTATAACAATAGAATAAAATAAAGCAGATTAGAGTAATTCATAGGTAGTCAAGATAAATAGCATTTGGTGAAATGTTTGTTTCATTTATGTGTGTGAGATAGAGAGAGAACTGGGTCATAATATAAAATGTGTTCCTAGGCCAGGCATGGTGGCTCATGTCTGTAATCCCAGCAATTTGGGAGGCTAAGGCAAGAAGGCTGCTTGAGCCCAGGAGTTCAAAACCAGCCTGGGCAACGCAGTGAGACCTCGTTTCTGCAAAAATTTTTAAAAATTAGCCAGGCATGGTGACGTGCACCTGTAGTCCCAGGTACTTAGGAGGTTGAGGCAAAAGGATCGTCTGAGCCCAGGAAGTCGAGGATGTGGTGAGCCGTAATTGTGTCACTGCACTGCAGCCTGGGCAACAGAGTGAGACCCCAACTCGAATATAAATAAAAATAAAATGTGTGACTGCGAGTGAGGAAAAGGAGGCTGGAAGGAGAGGTGGGTGGAGGATTCAGATGTGACATAGAATCTGCATCTTCTGGGCTCAAGGTCATGCTGTCCTGTCCCGGCACCTATGGGGCCCATGTGGTTAGAGACCCGTAGGTGGACCCAGAGCAGCAGGAGTAGTGAGAGTTGGTGGTGTCTAACCAGCGTGGGCTCCTGCCGGTCCACATCCCCCCATGACAGAGGCCCTGCTAAGGAGCCTGTAAGCAATCTGGGGACCGCCCGCTCCCAGCACACTGAGGTCAGATGCACAAGAAGCCGAGTCCTTCTGAGTGCAGGTCTGGCAGGTGAGATGCATGGGCCCCCCGTTCCTTGTCATCCACAGACAGGCCCAACTCCTGCATCCTTGCTATAATTTCCCCAGGTGGGCTCTGTCCAGCCACCATCCTCTTAGCCGTATGGCCTCCAGCGAGCAATTTCCTTCCTGGTCCCAGAATCCCCATCTTTACAGTCTCCAGCCCAGCCAGAACAAGCTCAAGGCCCTTTCTGCCCAGTCTATCTCTCAAAGTTTCCTCCCAACCATTCACCCACTGGTAAACTTGCCAAGTCATTTGGAGAGTCACTTTGGGGGCTTCAGTTCTACAAGGTGAGAGGCGCACCGGCCTGCCTCATCTTCTCAGACACCCTGATTAAGAATTCGCAATCAATGTGCAGCAGATAAAAACCTAGCTCCTCATCTTGGCTTCCAGAACCTTCTTTGATGGTCCCTGCATTGCCTAGCACTCACTAGGCATCCCTTGTCCCCCATGAGGTATTTTCGCTTCTGTGGTTCCTGACTTCTGGTGTATCCCACCTGTCTTTTTTTCCCCTCTGTTGAATGGAAAGCGACTTTATTTTCACAAATAAATCAAACCAACATATAAACTGAAAGATCAAAATCAATATGGTATCTATGTAATAGTTTTGTTCTGTTATGTGTAGAGCCCATTCACTCTGCAAGAGTACCAAAACCATAGTTCACTTTTTAGAAATACCTTCAAAGAGGAGTCGCATACTGTTTTTTTCCTATTTCAGATTCAAAGGTACATGTGCAGTTTTGTTACCTGAGTGTATTGCATGTTGATGAGGTTCTACTGAGCCTGCCACCCAGATAGTGAGCATGGTGTCTAATAGTCATTTTTCAAACCTTGCCCCCTTCTCCGTCCCCCTTTTAAAAGTCTCCAGTGTCTGGTGTTCCCATCTTTATGCCTCTGTGTACCCAGTGTTTAGCTCCCGCTTATACGTGAGAACATGCGGTATTTGACTTTCTGTTTCTGCATTATTTCACTTAGAAGAATGGCCTCCAGACGCACCATGTTCTTTTTCTATGGCTTCTGCCTGTCTCACCTAATCCTACCATTCCTTTGACTCCCTCCTCCCTCAAGGAGCCACTCCCGATCACCCCTCCTATACTCTGGACCCTCCTTTCTCACTGAACAACCACAGAACACACACCGGGTCTATACTGGATTGTTCTCTAATTGTGTCCTACATCTTCTCTCTCTGCTACATTCTAAGCATGTTCAGGACAGGAAGTCCATTGCCAAAGTATATTCTACCACAGCACCTGGAAAAGACCCAGGATCTTTGCTGACAGGTCAGGGCCTTACTCTAGACAACAGGCTCAAAGTTCTAGCCATCAACACAACACCCTTGCATGTCTTCTAAGGAGCCACAACCTCACTGCCATCCATAGTGAGCCATTGGCACAGCTGCATACCCCAGTCACAGCCTTCACCACCTGCCATCCCTCAGCCACCCGTGCCCCCACTCCTAGCCCCACTAGCCCAAGACAGTAGCTCCAGACCCTGGTGGGACGTGGTCCTCATGAAGGTCTTTTGAGCATGGGAGTTGAACCTAATTTTGTATTCTTGATGGTCAGTCAGGAGGGGATGTACAGAAGGGGGTTTCCTTCTGACGACAAAAACCAGAAGCCACTAACATTTTAGTAAAAAAAGAGTTCCGAGGGACACTGTCAACAGGAAGAACCAGCCATTGGGCACCTTCATTTTGTTTTCCAACACCCCCAACCCACCAACACTGGCCAACCATTTTTCCTTAGCTCACCTAAAGCAACGGGCATAAAAACCAGGTGTGTGTGTGTGTGTGTGTGTGTGTGTGTGTGTGTGTGTGTGTGTGTGTATACCAAAACCATATGTCAATTTAAAGAACAAAAGCCATCAAACACCCCACCCTGGGCTGAGTTCTGCCCTGCCACTGCTGTCATTCATGAATCCACGCGTGCAGTCCTTAAAGTTCAATCCATGGTATCAGCAGTGCCATTGTCCAGATTTAGCCCATGAACAAATAGCCGTTGAGTGCCTGGAACTATTTGTCAAGTGCAAGGAGAATTCTGGGTATTGGAAACAGCTATGAACAAGGAGAAGTGCCTCTCCCTGTGAAGCTTAGAGTCTTCTTGGTGAAGACAGAGTTGTGAGTGTGTGTGTGTGTGTGTGTGTGTGTGTGTGTGTGTGTGTGTGTGTGTGTTTATCGTCTAGAAAGGTGCTGGCAGCTGAGTGACTGCCTGATTGTCACTGAGTGAACTGACTTTGTCCCGTGTACTATTACTAAAGGCGTCCTCTAAATCCAGCCTCTCACTACTCAGAGCACTGGGAGGGACCAGCCCAATAAGCCCTGCTGAGTCCAAATGCAACGTCACTCTGCTTCACCCCCAGGTCCGCCATCGCCTCGGGACTCCACGGCTACAACGGCATGCTGGTGGGATTGCTGATGGCCGTGTTCTCAGACAAGCTAGACTACTACTGGTGGCTGCTGCTTCCTGTGACCTTCACAGCCATGACCTGGTGAGATGCTGTGCCCTTTCTGCTCACAGCTCCATGGGTCCCAAGGTGCTTGTCTCACAATGGGGCAGACACACAGGAGCCTGGTGTCTTCATCACTGGGCCAGTCAGTCTAGCGTGACACCGTGAAAGCCCATGCATTCTGTTGCACCACCAGGGTGTCGTTTCAGAATATTTGAGGATATGGAGCACAGGGATTATTTAAAGACCATGTGTTTTGTGCTGTGTTGATGATCACCCTTGAGTGAAGGTTCATCACAAAGGCTGACATGGACTGTAGTGTCCTACATCCCAGACACAGTGCTGAGCAGAGCTTAAGCGGTGCTAAGCAGGGTATGTTTGCCACTGTCCACAGAAGGGAAGGCCAAGGCCCCAGGTTGCATACACTCTGTAAAAGTTTTTCATGCTGGGATTCTGAACCCTGTCTGTACTACTGAGCCCCGGGTTACGTGGGAGTCGTCTGTTATGGGGCCTAACCAAGCCTTAAGTGCTGGACACTCTGTTGCAGTAGAAGCAAAATCTTTCTCGGAAAAGAGAGTTTCTATGTAAAGCACAGCATCTCTGAACTAGAAGCATCAGTTGAGATCACGCTGCATAATCACCTCAGACCAAAGACATTGAAATAAAAGGTCATGATGAGAGGAGTCAGGAGCAAATATTCCCCAAGGTCAGGGTGTACTCCATCTTATTCATGTGAATCAATAGCAGGTCTGTGGAGCATCCCAGGGCCTCAGGGGTGCTTGCTGTAATGGTGAACCTTTGTCCCCAACCCCTGAATGCCCTCGTCACACCACCTGTTCTCAACTCCCCTCAGGACGGTTTACTCCTGTTCTCGGCAATAAGTCAGATACAGTGATTTATTTTTAACATCTCTAAGGAATAAGTGTCTTTCTTTTGTTTCAAAGTCTGGAGTTACTAAAATCGGTTAGTTTAATTTAGCTTAAGTACTATTTCATTACTTTTTAGTGGTGCTTGCAAATAAATTACTACATTCAGCATTCTGGGCAATGCATTTTTCTTCTTAGGGTTTCTTTCTCAATCCACTGGGATGAAACGCTCAGGCCGTCATTTCTGTAGGGATTTTCTTAATGTCCCACGTGTGTCCCATGGGGAAAGGAGGATGTGTCTTCTTTATTTGCATAGATTTGTTTTATCACTATATAGACAGAGCCCTCAGCCACATTTCACTGGGTGGCAGAGAGAGGTTAGTGCCTTCCCACCCGACATCTCAATTTAAAGAACAAAAGCCACTGAACACCCCACCCTGGGCTGAGCTCTGGCCTGCCGTCGTTCACGAATCCACACATGCAGTCCTTGAAATTCAAGCCATGGTATTAGCAGTGCCACTGTCCAGATTTAGCCAATGAACAAATAGCTGTTGAGTGCCTGGAACTGTTTGTTGAGTGCAAGGAGAATTCCTGATGTTGGAAACAGTCATGAACTAGGAGAAGTCTTTTTCCCTGTGGAGCTAAGATTCCTCTGGGCAAAGATAGATGTAAACTCACATACTTGTTAGTAGAAGGGATCATTCCCAAGTGTGATAGGAGCTTTGAGGAAAGTAATACAGAGCAAATAACAGAGGGTGATTTCAGACATGAGTGGCCAGGGAAGGTCACTTTGCAGAGGGGACATCAGCGCTGTCACCCAATGAAGACATCTACTTTCTGAAGATCTGGGTGAAGGATCTTCCAGGAAGAAGCCACAGGTGCAAAGACTCCAGCTGGGGCCATGTGATGCATTCCAGAAACAGACAAGATCAGTGAGGCAGATGCTCAGAGAATGATGGCAGAGAGGCAGGAGGGGAGGACAAGCGAGGAGATGGGAGCCAGGCCAGACCCTCCCTGGGGACCCAGTAAGCCTTTTGGTTTCTACAACAGCTGTGATGGGAAGGAGTTCAAGGGTTAAATGATGGAATATGGTTTAAATGTAAACCAATCACTGCTTGCAGCATGTAGAATGAATTTTAACTGAAGTAAGAGTGGGTGCCAGTAGCATCTGCTACGATAACCCATAACTGTTCACTACAAAAGCCCACAGAGACAAGAGTAGGGTGATATCCATGAACATGGCAGGAGGTGAGTGGGTCTGGGGTATATTTTAAGAAAGACAGAGGCCACAGGACTTGCTGCAAGGTGGTGGAATGTGATGAAAAAAAGAAAGAAAATTCAACTTACACCTGTAATTTGCCTGAGAGCCTGGGTTGAGGCAGAAGACTAAGAAGAAAACAGATTAGAGATGGGAGACGGGAAGCAAATCAAGAGTTCTCCTTGGACACCTGACACTTGAGATTTCTAAGTCAAGATGTTGAGAGGCAATTGGATGTATGAATCTGGAACAGAGCAATCTGGTCAAGGTTTGGAAGGCAGAAGCACATAGAAGCTTGCCGCCATGGGACTAAAGGACATCACTTAAAAGACAAGGCAAAAAAAGAGAGAGAAGATCTAAGAGCTGTAGGCTCTTCCAACATTAAATATCCAGCAGGAGAGGGGGAAACCATTGAAGGTGATGCAAAAGAATGGGCAAAAGGATACCTATGTCCAAGTCATGGTAGCCCAGAAATATTTCAGTATAGTGGGTGGGTTCATCTGTCAAATGAAAGGATCAGAGAATAGCCATGGACTTGACAAGATAGATGTCATTGTTGAACTGGATAAGAGCTACTTCCCTGGTGTGACAAGGACACATGTGATTGGAATGGGTTTAGAAAAGACTAAGAGCAGAAAGATTGGGGACAGAAATGACAGTCAACCCTTTTGAGGGATGCTGCCCTGGAGGGGAGCAGAGAAATGGGACCCTCTATGGGATGGATATCAAGTTAAAAGGGAAGGGTGTTTAAGGTAGATGAGACTAGAGCATGTCAAATACTGATGAGAATGATCCAGAGAAAAAGCAGAGATTGAAGCATCAGGAGGGAGAGGAGAAAACACAGGAGTGAGGTCTTTGATCCAAAGATCAGGAAAAGGTAGACAGGCAACATGTATGGGAAGAAGGCAGGCAGGGTATGGATTCCATGGCTGGAAACACAAGGTATTTCTCATTTTGTCATTTCCATGTTCTTAATGGAGGAAAGCCAGGTGGCCGTTGAGACGAAGGGGAAGCAGACAGCAAAGACAGGAGGCTGAAGGTATAAATGTGGAAGGCTTGTCTTGGCACCTCGGGGAGTCATTTTGTGAGGAGTATTTAGAGGGTTTGGAGGCAGCCTCCAATGCCTGTTTGAGACTCACGACCGTTCATTAAAGGTTGACTACTCAACTGCACCCTGTGACTTCAGCTACCGAGTGCAGGAGATGTGGGGTATTGAGTGTCCAGGGTGGCTGGTCCCTTCCAGATGAAAGAAGCTTAGGAAGATCAGCTACCCAACATTGTTCACTCAGCCTCTAAGCAGAGGAGTGAGGTAGGATTTGCACTCAGCTCCATTTGTCTCCAAAGTCCATTCTCTTTCCAAGGAAGAAGTAAAGGGGGTGCAAGAAGGTTCTAACATCCCCCAGCAGTGCCCAAGTAGCTCTCATTATTTTTCGAGTCTAAGCCTGCAACTGACTGACATGCCAAGGCAGCCTTCCCCTCGAAGAGTAGACTTCTAAAATGTCATCATAGCCCCAGACAATAGTCCTTGTACATCCTGATAGTCCAAAGGCAGTACATGACATTTTGTAGGGCTCGCATTTTGTTTAGTTTGTTTAGTTTTAAGAAACAATGAAGTGCTTAATTTACTTTATAAAGCATTTTATTCAAAATAAGTTATAATATTTTTAAAATTTATTTCTCAAAGTCATAAGCTTAAACTGCACACCTTATTCCCAATCTCTGATCAACAGACCAGTAGAGGCAGGGTACAGTGGCTCACGTTTGTAATTCCAGCACTTTGGGAGGCCAAGGCAGGAGGATTGCTTGAGCCCAAGACCAGGCAATATAGCAGACCTCATCTCTAAAAAAAATAAAAACAAAAAAGGAAGAGCAGACCAGTAGTCTCAAGGAAACCAAATGACTCTGCCCAGGAGAGGGACAGTGCATGGCACAGTGGCCAGAGCTGATGAGACGTGTAACCCTCAGAATGAGCCCAGTGAATAACCCTCTGTCTTTCCCATCTCCAGCCCGGTGCTGTCTAGTGCCTTGAATTCCATCTTCAACAAGTGGGACCTCCCGGTCTTCACACTGCCCTTCAACATTGCTGTGACTTTGTACCTGGCAGCCACAGGCCATTACAACCCCTTCTTTCCCACAACAATGGTGAAGCCTGTGTCTTCGGTGCCCAATATCACCTGGACAGAGATCGAAATGCCCTTGGTAAGTTACCCCATGGTGAAGCATCAAGACCCACAAATACCACTGCAGGCCTCCTCACTAACCAGTTTGTGGACTACCCAAGCTCTCAGCTTTTCTAGAAGCATCTCTACCAGATGACAGACCTCAGCAGCGTAACATGAAAGTAGCTGCCACATTCATAGGCCTTCCTTTTACATCCAACATTGGCTGGGAGCCGGGCTCGGTGGCTCAGCCTGTAATCCCGCACCTTTGGGAGGCTGAGGTGAGTGGATTGCCTGAGCCCGCGGATTCGAGACCCGCCTGGGCAGCGAGACCTCATCTCTACAATAAATCAAAAAAATCAGCCAGGCGTGGTAGCACATGCCTGTAATTCCGGCTACTTGGAAGGCTGAGGCGGAAGGATCGCCGGAGCCCAGCAGGTCGAGGCTGTGGTGGCCGGGAGCAGCCACTGCACTCCAATCTGGGTGACAGAGTGAGACTCCAACTCAAAAACAAAAACAAAAACAAAACATTGGCTGGGTGCTTTTTCAGATACTGAGAATCCGAGGGAAATATGACAGCAGCGTCCTGCCCTCGAGAAGCCTACATTCTACACAGGGAAGTAGGGGACGCACAAGTGAGCAGACAGGTGCTAAGCTGATGATAAGAATGGTGATGGCTCAGGGAGAAACAGTAGATAAAATGGATCATTGGATTAAGGGGTAAGAGACGAAATTAAATGTTTAAAACTGGGACTTTAAAGGTATTATTCATAGAAGGTGGAAGGGGAACTTCCAGGTACTCTCTGTGTCAGTGGTTCTCAAGCAGGGACAGTTTTGCCCCTTGGGACACAAGGCAATGTCTAGAGACATTATTGTCAAGACTGGAGCCTGGCCTGGTGGCTCATGCCTATAATCCCAACACTTTGGGAGGTTCAGGCGAGAAGACCACTTGAACCCAGGAGTTCGAGACTGGTCTGGGCAACATAGCAAGACCTCATCTCTACAAAAGAATCAGAAAACTAGCTGGGCACGGTGGCACATGCCTGTAGTCCCAACTACTCAGGAGGCCAAATCAGAAGGATCGCCTGAGCCCAAAATGTCAGGGCTGCAGTGAGCCCGATTGTGATACTGCAATCCAGCCAGAGCAACAGGGTGAAACCTCCAACTCAAAAAAAATAAGACTAGAGAGGTACTACTGATAAATGCTGAGAGGCCAGGGATGCTGCCAAGCATCCCACAGTGTACCAGACAGCCTCTCCCTTCCCCTAACAAAGAATTGCACAGCCCAAGATGTCAAGAGGGCCAGAGTGGAGGGACCTGTCTGTGTCCGACCATCCCATACACCCAAATTCATTCTTTTGACTGATCTCCAGGCACTGAGGGTAAAGGAATATAATAAAAATCTAACCTAAAATTAAATACACATAAATTGTAAGACTTTAGCCTTGTTAACCAACATAAGGATAGCTAAGAGCCAGTTATATAGCAAGCTCACTATGTGTCAGACACTGTTCCAAGTCCTTGACATATTACCACACTCAGCCCTCATCATTACCTCTCTTTGACAGATGAGGAAGCTGAGGCACAGACAGAGCTAGCTGCCCAAGTCAAACCACATCTCGCACCTGTGCTTCAAGGCCAGGCAGCCTGGCACAATGCCCAAGCTTTGAGCCACCAGCCCCATAGTCCAAAGCAGGACATGTCCCCTTGGCTTGAACCATCCCCTGAGATGAAACCCTGACCTTTCTGTGCAGTACACCCCAGTCTCTGTTCCTATGGGTGCTGGGATACTCTCTACCTTCGGCAGAGACCCACCTTCCTTATCTCTCACCCACTGACTCTATCTCTGCTTTCTAGAGGAATTCAGAACGCTGCTTCTGGGATTGTCTTCAGAATCCTTTAAAACACATCCCACATGCTCTAAGACTGTTCGTGTGATCTGATGTGTGAGCCCCGCCCACCAGCCCTGCCCACTGCCCAGGTGTGCCTGAGCCTCGGAGTGACCTGAGGCTGGTGGTCGGCTCCGGGGCTCTCACCCGGGGTCCTCGGAGACAACCACACTCCAAACCTAAGCCCCTCACTCCACCACCAAGGCAGACGCTGCAGCGAACCATGCAGAACCTTTTCAGGTTTTGTCTAGGGCTGGGGCTGGGGCCAGGGTAGGGGTGGCATCAGACACAGAGGTGGGACCTAAACCCCCAAATGTAAAAAACAGAGCCCTGTGTTAATGGCAAAGCCCAGGCAGGCAGGAGCAGGGACAAAACTCAGAACTCTGATGGCCACACACCACCCATGAGCCCCACACATGAGGTCTCGTCTGGGTAACGGCCATAGCACATGTGGCACTACCAGAAAGAAAGGGTTCTTGAGCCTCCATCCTACACTGAGAAGCTGAACAACCCAGCACCAAGGCGGCCAGTGTGGTGTGGGTCACAGAGAAGAGATGCCTCCTGTTCACCTTCAAGAAAAACCACCAGAATCCCAGCTACTCTGGAGGCTGAAGCAGGAAGATTGCCTGAGCAGGAAGAAGGCAGAGGCTGTGGTGAGCCACGATCACATCACTGCACTCCGGCCTGGGCCACAGAGCAAGACCCTGTCTCTAAAACAAACAAATAAATAAAAATAAAGTGGTAAGACCCAAACCTGGGTATCCTGAGGCCCAATTCCACCTTCTTAACCCCCCAGCAGCCCACCACTCTGACCATCAGGTTCCTTCTCTTTCACATCATCCGGATCTGAGTTTTGAAGAATCAGTGCCATTGCCCTCTTTCCCTCTGAAACAACAGGGAGGGACCTCTCCTTGCTTAGCCAGCTTTTTGTTGCTTCAAGGGGATTATGAAGAGTGGGAGGAGGCTGAGAGCTTGGTAAATTTCCATAGCACACCTCAGTGCCACTTGCACCACTGTGTTGGTGGCGGCCTGGGAAGCTATGTGCAGGAGGGAGGTCAGGCCACCCAGGGACATAGGACACCAGGCTGCTGTACAGATCATGGCAGAGAAGGCTGCATCTCACTCAGGCTCCATTCCAAGGGCACCCGTCCCATCATTCCTCTCATTCTTGACTGCTTGGGCTTAAAACCTGTCTTCCCAGAGGGAAAGGCAGAGGCTGGCCTCCCCTCGGCCTCCCGTATTCCTCAGATGTTGGCCACTCGTGGAGTTCTTATGGGAGTCAACTTACAGCCTGTTGCCAGCATTGCACTGAGCTCCCCAGGATGGCACAAAGTGTCTTCTGGGTTCCTGTAAATATGCCCCAGCCCCTGCCTGCCATTCCTGTCATGCGTTTAAAGGCTCTGGTCCAAACAGTGTTTGGTTACTCAAAACCCACCCATTGAGAGACAGGGGTGGGCAATACCTAAAAGCTCTCTGGGACCCATCAGAAACAATTCCCTGAAGAAATCACAGACTCCAGAATTTAATCAAATTGTTTAACAAGTACAAGATTTCACATCGAGTTACTCCCAGCACCTCCAGGACGTCATGAACAACTAATCCCTGTCACATGGGAGGCTGACCCGACCCCTGTTGACCCCTGTGTTCATTAAATCAGGACGTCCAGGGAAGAGTAAGTCATTGGCATTTGCTTCAAGATTACTGGGGCGTTTCATGGATGGCAAAGTTTGAGAGCCACTGAGCTCCTTGATACTTGTTTATTAAGCACCCGTTGTGGACACAGCCACCAAGAACCCCATCTCCAGAGAAGTTACAGGACCTGGCAGTGAAGAAGGGAGCTATGGAATGTCAAATCTGGAAGGCCATTGCCAGGGCAACTCCTTGTGTCACAGAGGAGGACACATAGCCCGGAATGAGGATGTGGCATGCCCATGGTCACACAGTGAGCTACAGAGCCCCTCCCAGGCCAACACCCCTGCCTACCCTAATGGAAGAAAGGCTGCCCTAACCCCCACCCCACACTGCGAGGCTGGACAACCCAGTACCGAGAGGACTGGTGTGGTGTGGGTCACAGGGAAAAGATGCCTCCTGTTCATCCTCAAAATAAGCCATCAGAAAGTGGTAGGCAGCAGGCACCTGTGGTCCCAGCTACTTGGGAGGCTGAGGCAGAAGGATTGCTTGAGCCCAGGAGGTTGAGGCTGCAGTGAATCATGATTGCACCACAACACTCCAGCCTGGGTGACAGAACAAGACCCTGTTTCTAAAATAAATAACAATTAAAATTAACTGTTAGGATCCAAACCCAAGTATTCATTCTTTCTCCTTTTTTTTTTCCCCCTGTCAAAGGACTGGAAAAGTAGGAATAATTCAGTCTGGGCTGAGAAAGACTATCTGATATCGCTGCCACAATTCTAACTCCAGCAGGTCACCATCAAGCTCAGGGACCTGTGGGTGGTGGACCACCCTCCAGATGTGCTGCACATTACCTTGCACAGCACTGAGCACTTCTTGAGAGCAGGGGCAATCCCCACTCCTCCTCTGCAGGGGCCCGTAGTCCCCAGGGGGGCACTGAATGAACTGCAGCCACCGCAGAGGACATGTCATCAGCAGCTTGTAGGAGACACAGTGAGGGTCATCATGACCTTACACCAGGGCTCAAGCCCAAAGAAGAGGTGTCCAACCTTTTGGCTTTCCTGGGCCACACCAAGTAAAGAGGAATTGTCTTGGGACGCACATAAATTATATAATATAGTCAGTGTATATACATAATAAGACTTCTTTTTATTTTTTATATTTTTTATTATAAAGTTTAGAAAAATGATAACAATATAAAACTAGTGGGAAATTTGACATCGTTTTTGTGAAACTAATCTATCAATATCTGTTTCCATGGAAGTGGTCACAATTCTTGGTGAGTTCCCAAAATGCTTGTGAGAAATGTTTGTTCAAGTTTTGCTCTTCGTGAGCTTCATGATTAAAAACAGCTGCTCACAAATGTATGTTCTGCCAAAAAGCGATGCCATGAATAAGGCGTGATTGTGAACTTCAAAAATGGAACAATGCACCGGGCCACGAAGAAAATAAACGCTAAAAAACACACGATGTTAAAAGATTTTGTGGGGCCACATGACTAGCTGTGCTGGGCCGTGCGCTAGGCACGCCTACCCTAAAGCCACCAGCCTACTCCTGGTCACCAACAGCCTGGGTGACATTCGGTCAAATCACCACCAAAATGGCCTGGAATGTTTCCAGTATTCCTAGACTATTCCTATGGATTTCAGATGATCTAGAGAAAATCTCCAGACCCCTGAAGCCCCTGAGGGCAGTCTAGGGAGCCGGGTGGCCCCAAGACTTCTGCCCTCAAAGCAAAGCAGGTGTTCCCCAGAAGCACCTGCCCAGCCCCGGGCCGGTGGCTCTGCACTAGGGAGCCTCGGATGACAGCTCGGTGCTGGGGTGAGGAGAGGTGCCTTCGGGCTCAGGCGACCCATGTCTCTGGCCAGCCGGAGTACACAGCTGCCCTCCAGTCCCACCCTATCACCTACCCCAGGAATGGTTCACATCTGGCTCTGAGGCGCGGTCTTCACAGGACCTGTATTCTGTGACTTTGCAGCTGTTACAGGCCATTCCTGTCGGGGTTGGCCAGGTGTATGGCTGTGACAACCCATGGGCCGGCGGCGTGTTCCTGGTGGCCCTGTTCATCTCCTCGCCACTCATCTGCTTGCACGCAGCCATTGGCTCCATCGTGGGGATGCTTGCAGGTAGGACGGCGCCCCCTGCAGGCAGGTCTCCATCACAGCAACTGTTCCAGACAGACTCCCGCCACTGGAGTCTTAACACACTTCAAGGGCAGGGATTTCTTTTCCCTTTTCTTGAGTCCCCAGAAAGAGCAGATGACAGTGGCAGAGCACATGGAGAGATGCAAGGGGCCTGAAGACCAAGCAGCCTAACTGGGGCCCTAGAGCAGCCGGTGGAGGAGGGACATGGGGTGGGGAGGGAGGGGGGTCACGGGGTGGAGCTGGAGGGTAGAGGAGGGGCACGGGGTGGGGAGGGGGCACCGGGTGGGTACAGCAGCAGGAACCAAGCCCAAGCTGGGGTATAAATCAGCAGTCCCCAACCTTTTGGCATCAGGATCCAGTTTTGTGGAAGACAATTTTTCCACAGTGGCGGGGGGTGTGCAGTCAGACCTCTCTGCTCATGTTCATCTGTGTTTGCAGCCGCTCCCCAGCGCCAGCATCACTGCCTCAACTCCACTTCAGATCACCAGCCATTCGATCTTCTTAAGGAGCCACAACCTAGATCTCTCGCATGCGCAGTTCACAGTAGGGTCCCTGTTGCTATGAGAATCTAATGCTGCACTGATCTGACAGCACATGGAGCTCAGGCGGTCATGCCAGCACTGGGGAGCAGCTGCAAATACTGATGAAGCTACACTGGCCCACCCGCCTTTCACCTCCTGGTTCCTAACAGGCCACAGACCAGTACAGTCTGTGGCCCAGGGGCTAGGGATCCCTGGTGTAAACAACCCAGCACTTGAATATTTGCGGCAAACTAAAAGGCACAGTTTACTCAAATATGGACTGCCATTGGACAAATGTGTTTTCCTATGTCTACATATGTATGCATGTATGGACATGTATTTACATACATACTTGTTTTTTTCTGACAGTAGAGTCAGAAATTGGGGTATGGGTAATGAGAGTAGGAGTCTGGTTTTGACTTTCTCCCATATTTTTCAAAGACTTCTTGGAAGCAGAACTTTTAAAACAAATTTTTTTAATTTGGAAATTATTTTAAATCATCATAAAATTACAGAAATAAAGTAATTTAAGAGGCATTTATCAATGCTTTACTTAGACTTATCTGTTCCTTACACCCTAACCATCTTACTGTATCATTTATTCATTCTCTTTTCTACATAGAGCTATGTGTAGACAAACAAGGTTTTTGAAAAAAAACATTTTTAATTTTATATCTTTCTTGCTGAAACTGCAGTTGCTCTGGCCAGAGAAGCAGGGTTGTGATTTCACCTCCAGGTCTCCTCTCACCTGGGAGGAGACAATTGTGCATCCCAGTAAGAACTGGAGTGTTGAAACACAGTTTGGAAACTACTGCTCACTCCTCACCATCGGTTCCTAAGGCCAGACACCTTTGTAGAGGCTCCTTCGATGGGCAGATTCAGGGTGTGGGGTGGGCAACAGGGAACAGTACACTGAGACCAGGCACCAGTCAGAGACACCACACCTTGTCTCACAGCGCTGACGGTGGCCACGCCCTTCGAGACCATCTACTTGGGCCTCTGGAGTTACAACTGTGTCCTCTCCTGTATCGCCATCGGAGGCATGTTCTACGCCCTCACCTGGCAGACCCACCTGCTGGCTGTCGTCTGTGGTAAGTGTTTTGGGAAAGTGTCGACCACATCACTCTGGCTATTTCTTCCCCCCTGGGTTATGGGAAACCTGTGGTGACCACTAATCAGTACTGAGTAGAGTGACGGACAGGCCAGTGGTTGGATGTTAACGCCAACACTTCCTTTAATAGCTGGGGACTTGGGGTCACGATCACCTTGTGCTGTCGATGTGCAAGATGTTGTAAAGTGTACAACAAAATCACAAACACGATTCCTGGTATGCTAAGGACAGTGCTTCTGCTCTCTCTGGCTCTTCATCCAACAACCCATTACAGAGTACCACCAGGTGCCAGGACCAGGCTAGGCAGGGAAGATACTGGTGACCGCATCCTCATGAAGTCACAGGCTAGCAGATAAGTAATCACACAAATCATTACTAAGACTGTGATGTCCACAAAGATGACTGGAAAGATCCAGGGAGGTCACATGCTGGGAGCCTGGAGATCATGACATGGTGTCTCAGAAGCTCAATTTCCACCAAACAAGTAAACAATATGCTTTCCCGAGGGAAGCCGGCCACGGTCCTTGGTCTACAACTGCACGCAGCTCCAGGCCCTGCATTACAGAAATACACAGACTCACTAATCCTCCCAAGAACGCCGCCAGGCATCACGTTTTACAGATGAAGAAATGAGACATATAGGGCTAATTCACTTTCCCTAGGGCTTAGCTATTCACGCACAAAGGGAGGGTCAGTCCCAGCCCCTTCTCCCCACCGTCTTCCTCTCCTGCATTGCCCTCTAGAAATGGAGGTCAGGACTTTAATAAGTGAAGTTAGATTCAAGGACAGGGCAGAGAAGCATTAGGACCAGACTTCTTTTGTTTTTTACCACTTACACATGGGGACCGTGAATGACTTGCACGTCCCTATAGCCCCTTAGCAGCCAACAAGAGGCTGGGCGTGGAGACAATTGGCCCAGGACATATTTGTCAGTTAAAATGCCAGATGTTTTGAGATTCAGACTGTAACTGCCTTTGGCCTTCAGAGAAGTGGCAGGTTCCAGTGGCTGGAATCACCTGGGAAGGCCTCACGAGTAGGCTGGTGTTTCTCTCAACATTCCTGGCAGGATTCGAGGTGGCAGAGAGAGAAAAGGTGTGCTGGACAGAAAGGAAAACAGGGCAATGCTGCAGGGCAGGAGCTTGTTCAACGGTGTGGATGAGGTTTCCTGACTGCTCTTGGGGCCCCACTCCCGTGGGGGAAACCCAGAAGCCTGTCTCCTGAGAACTGGCTCAGGGACTCAGTAAGTTTCAGCGCAAATGAGACTTGGTGAGCATGAAACAGCCACTCAGAACATTGGACGGGAAGGATCTTAGCAGGAACCCATGCAGTCTGACCACTCTCTCAGGCAAGCACATCAGGGTCACCACAGGCTTCCCATAACCCAGTCTGACCACTCTCACAGGCAAACACATCAGCGGTCAGGACCTGGTGCAGACGCTAAGGCTGTGAGAGGGAGGCTGTGGGAGGGAGGCAGGACCTTGCCCCTCAGTCTGGGCTTCTCGCTCTGCCACAGCAGGGGCTTGGGGGCAGGGACAGGCTCTGGGAAGCTGACACTGTGGTCCTTGTTTTTCCACAGCCCTGTTCTGTGCATACATGGGAGCAGCCATCTCCAACATCATGGCGGTGGTGAGTTTGGATTCGCCTGAACCCTATCCTGAAGTGTTCTGCCCCAGCCAGAGCTTCTGAACTGTAGTGTCTAATGGAAGGATCTCTAGTGGGCCATGGTAGCCGGTACTCAGTGCCTCTGTCAAGGCTTAACTAGGGCTTGTTCAGAAAAGAACTGGAAATTGCATGCGCATGCCTCTAGTGTGTGTGTGTGTGTGTGTGTGTGTGTGTGTGTGTGTGTGTGTGTTTTGAAAGAAAGAGATCAATATGTAAATAACAGCAGGAAAATACAGAGCCACGTGGCTAGATATGGGAGACCCTCCCCAGGCCCCAATTTTCAGCTCCATCATCGAGAGATTCTGGTTGTACCCAAAGGTGCCAACGCCTCAAATTCCTTGACCAACTACTTGGACCTTCTGAATCCAGGAACACCAGTACCTTTGTGAGGGAAATCCCTATCCTCAATCCCTGCCACATTCTCCTCCCCCAGATCCCCGGCCCAGCCCAGGAGCCTGGGAACACTCTTCAGACCCCCATGCGTTTGTTTCCAGGTTGGCGTGCCACCAGGCACCTGGGCCTTCTGCCTGACCACCCTCATCTTCCTACTCCTGACGACCAACAATCCCGCCATCTACAAGCTCCCACTCAGCAAAATCACCTACCCGGAGGCCAACCGCGTCTACTACCTGACCCTGAAAAGCACTGAGGAGGAGAAGTCCCCCAGCGGTGACTAGTAGCCAAGTTCCCCAGAAACGCTCTTTGCCTGGAAGTGGTCCTGCTCCCTCTGCTCTGGGCCATCAGCTGCCGCGCTTACCTTCCTTCCTGCCCTTGCACCTGTGCAGAGCTAAGCACACCTGTTGCGCCCTTCCCTGAAGCTGATTTCCTCCCTGCCTACATCTCCAGAACTCTGCATTGGGGGCATTAAAGGAAATTAATAACACTGATGCCAGAGTTGGGAGTAAGGGGTGTTGTTTTCAGGGTTGCTGACTTAAAACAAAAGCAGTAGTTAGTCTTTGAGGAAGATAATTAAAAGATGATCTTCTAGGCATGTTGAGCTAAATAATAGATGCGGTAAAACTGAACTCGTTGAGTGGTTCTTAGGCAGACACAGCATGGATGCTAGGAAGAGAAAGTGCCCAAATGACCCAGCTAGTTAGTGGAAGAGAGGAATGTCACACTCATGGAGTTTTGAAGTCAAAACAGGGACAACCGGAGAATTGGAAGCATCTAAATGAGGAGTGTTGAATATTCGATGGTCTGAGTTAGAAGTTTGAGTAAGGGATAAGGTGATATTCTATGCCCAGGAGCAATGAACACATTCGAATCTTGAATATGGCTTTATTAGTAGGATAAGATTTTCTTGGTTCAGGTCAAACCAACAACTCTGAGCAGAGATTTCAGTTAAGGAAAACACCTGAGCCCATTGTGTGAAAAGCTTGGGAAGTGTATTTTATTTTTCTATTTGCTTGTAGGTACTGGAGGCTTTATGAGGTTTATGATATTTAAAACAAATGGTTAGCTCTGACTGTAGAATGACAAACATTCATCTGTGAATTTCACAACCTGGTTTCCCAACAATGGTCCCAATAGCTTACATGTTTTTGGTTTTTTTTGACTAATCAAATGCAATCTTTAAATCTATATACAGATTGGGGATCAGCAAACTTTTTCTCTAAAGGACCAGATGCTAAACATTTTATGCTCAGGAGACCATACAGTCTCTTTGGCTCTGTCTCATTATAGTGTGAAAGTAGCCATAGACAATATATAAATGAATGAGCATGGCTATGTGCCAATAAAACTTTATTAAACAGGCAGCAGGCTATAGTTGGCCCCCAAGCTGTGGTTTGCAGATCCCTGTTAGAGATGAGCAACTTAAAAATGGTGAGAAGCTAGTGGGCAGTCTGCAGGCCCCAAGGGATACCAGGTCCCTCACAATAGACATAGCCACAAAGGTGTTGTCCACGCTGGGTAACAGTGTGAAGACTCTCCAGAAGTGGAAGACACCAGAGAAGTGAGATTAGTATCTCTGGAACCAGGAAGACCTTCTCTGAGACCCTACCAGAGAAATTAAATCATGCCCTGCCTTCCACACAAATGTCTAGGAATCGCTTCTAAAGCTCACTGTCCTCTAGCCTCTCACCCTCTGCCAGAAGGCACACCACCATGGGAGGAAGCAAAAAGGATGACCCCCTTGGTACTGGAATTTCCAAGCAGGAAGAACAGAGAGACTCAGAGAATCCCAGATTGAGAGGGAGGTCCCACCATGCTATTATGCATGAATCCCTCTGTCATAGAGGAGAGGGGCTTCAGTTCCCAAAACAGAAGATTCCCATCATATTCCAACAAGAAGAACCAGAGCCAGAGGCCCATTCATTGCCCTAGAAAATTCCCTTCTCTCTCCAGTAAGCCCTTTGAGACTCTTCACCCAAAGCAGTGGACCTGATTGGGAACTGTCTTTGAGCTATGCTTATTGGAGTTTCAGGAATTATTTGGAGATGAGAAATGCTTTCAACTCCCGTAGACAAAACTCTCTTTTCCCCTCCCTTCTGGGAAGCTTCCTGGAGTGATCTCACCCTGCCTCCCCCACTTCTCTGACTTGCTGTATGAGTAGGTGCAGGATCCTAAACTTACAGAGTCACATCACCAGTGCGGGGCTGCATGGAAGCAGGCCACCCTAAGAGAAGAAAAAGGGCCTTGAGACTCACATTCTAGCTCTTTTCTACTGTCAACCCCAAACTACCAGCAGCAACTCTTGGTGGTAAAAATAATCATGTCCACGTTGAACACACAGATGCAGCCACTAAAACCATGTGAGTTTCAGGGTAAAGGGTCTTCAGAGGAGGCCGCGTCTCAGACTCTCTTTTCCTACCACCTCCTCTTTCCCTCTGCCTGCTGGTTCTTCTCCAACCTCATCACCTCTCTCTCTCCAACCTCCCATCACTTCCTCCCACATTTATTCCCTGTCTTACAGCCCTGACGAGGTCTACTATCAGCTACAAGAGTCTTGTCCTCCTGCACTTCTGAAAGGTATATCGTGAATCAGCTTTCCAATTTCTTCCATGATAACTGGCATAGTCAAGTTTTCTACGTCACTTGGGTCAGCCTTGAGAATTTGTTTGCTAAGATATAATCCTTCTTCTTTAGCTTTGTTGCCATGGAGTGCCTCATAATGTTCTCATATAATAATTTCCATCTTTCCTGTATTTGTGGTTATATCTCCTTTCTCGTTTCTAATCTTATACAATATTGTTGTATCTTTTCTTTCATCAAGTTTGTGGGGGCTTTTCCATTTTATTGACTTTTTTCAGAGAAGCAGTTTGGGATTTATTTGTACTTGCTATTTGTTTTCTTTTCAATGCTATTGATTTCTTTTTCCTGTTTTCTTATGGTTTATTTAACTGTTCTCTTTTATTCTGTTTTAAAATTCTTATGGTTTATGTAACTGTTCTCTTTTATTCTGTTTTAAAATTGATGTAAAATTCCTTCACTTGAGATTTTTCTCCTTTAACAACAATCATTTAAGGCTATTCATTTTCATCTGAGTGTAGCCTTAGCTGTGTACTAGCAGTTTTAGAATAAAGGATCCTACTTTTATCAGTTTTTAAATGGTTTGCAATCTTAGTTTTGATTCCTCTTTACTTATTTAAGAATTATTTAAGAATGTGTTTCTTAATTTCCAGCACATAGGAATCTCTTGGCATTTTTTAACTTTCCATGTCTAGTTTTATTGGATTATGAGCAGAAAAATGTGGCCTATGAAATCTCCATCTTAAAATTGTATGAATTTTTCTTATTGTCAAGCACCTGATTGATTTTAGAGATATAAAATGTAATTTTTGATTTGAAATATATATTAAATTGATTTGTTGATTGAATCATTCAATTGCTTATATTTTTTTGTCTGTGGGGTCTTAATTCTGAAAAGGAATTCTTAAAAATCAACTATGATAGTAGTTTTATTAATTTCTCTTTGTATTTTTAAAACATTTGCTTCATATGAGTTGCTACATAGTTTGATACCTATTGATTTGTCATTATCATTATCATTGATTTGTGATTATCATTAATCCTTCATAGGTTTTGTCTTTTACCATTACAAATTACCTATCTTTATTCTAGTTAGTGCTTTTAGCCTCCATTTCAACTTATCTGATATTAATGTTGTCATATCATCTTTCTTTCTGATATTTTCTTATCCCTTTGTTTCAAACTTTATCATATCCCTTTAATTTTTTCTTTTAACTATATTTCTGTAAAATAACATATAGCAATTTTTTAACCTAATCTTAGTGTTTCTTTAATTTAAAAGGTTAACTCAACCTCTTCAGATTTGGTGTAATCATCATATGCTTGTTTTATTCCTTCCATCTCTATTTTTTACAATTTATTATTCATTACTAGGTTTGCTTCTGTGTTTCTCTCATTTTTCAAGTTGGATCATGTTATTATCTCTTTCTTTCTTCCCTTCGTGAATTTGGAAAGTATAATGTTGATTTCTATTCCACTAGTGGTGACTGCCCTTTTCCAGTCATAATTCCAATCATCATCAATACCATATTTCTCTCTTATTATATAAAAACAAGGTGCCAAATAGTTTTCCTTGACAAAATGCCCCATTTCTTCAGTGCACCTTCCCCTCCCCAAGGAGCTAAGGCCTTTGAAATACTTTCACTAATTCCTTTTCCCAGGGTCCCAGTCCCTAAACCACTTTTACTTCTCTAGCTATCTCCCACCCCTAGATTTTGCTAAGATCATCTATCATTTTTCATCTTTCCCTTTTGCAATATGCTTCTTCTTTTTACAAGAATCCTTATTCAGTCCCTCCACCACACATTCCCAGTAACCCTTTCAGTGTCTGGGTGGAGTTGACTATGTGTATTGGACATGTTACCTTTTATCATCACTCTTTCCTTTATTCTTCTTCCTGTGTCTTACAATTTTTGTTCTGATTCATTTATTACTGGCTTTTTGTTGTTGTTTATTCTTTAGTCGGGTCTCACTCTGTTGCCCAGTTGGAGTGCAGGAGCACTATTGACCATGGCTTACTGCAGCCTCAACTTCCTGGGCTTAGGTGATCCTCCTGCCTCAGGCTCCTGAGTAGTTGTGACTATAGGTGCACACCACCATGCCTGGCTAATTTTTTTATTTAATTTTTGTAAAGGCAAGGTCTCGCTATGTTGCCCAGGCTGTTCTCAAACTCCTGGGCTCAAGCAGTCCTCCCGTCTTCCTCACAAAGTGCTGGGATCACAGGCATGAGCCACTACACCTTGGCCCAGAACTCTTCCTTTAGAATTTTCTTCAAGTAATATATGAGAGAATGGGATGACATATTCTCTGGCCCTTTGCATGTCCATGAAGTTCCTTCCCTGGAGAGTCAGTGGTATTTGGGGGTGCGAGGTCCCCACATTGCCGGCCTCCCTCCATTGTCTGTAGATGTTATGCCTTCATTTTCTGGCTTCTGAGTTCTACATATAAGATATCTGATACCGAGTGCATCCTTTTTTCCTTTGTAACTGACCTGTTCTTTCTTTCTACATGACTGTAAGGTGTTCTCTTTATCTTTGGAGTTCAGGAAGTGAAGTCTAATGGTATGTCTTTTCTCATTAATCCTGCCTCTCGGTCTGCAAATTCAAGTCTTCCTTCAGCTCAGCAACTTTTCTCCTAACATTTGTTTGACTGTTGCCTTTCCTTCATCTCTACCTTTTTCTCTCTCTGGAACTCTTACATTCAAATGTTTCTTTGGTCTCTTTGTCTCTGCTCTAAGTTTGTTCTTCTCAGTTTGTACCGTTTGTATTTTTGTTCTATTTTGAGATATTTCTTCCACTTGACCTTCCAGGCCACTGATTATGACCCCACCAGTAACTGCTCTTTTCTTCAACTCAAAATATATGTTGAATTTTTTTAGTTGAAATTTCATGTTTTTAGTTTCATAAAAGTCTTTGGGATGAGGGCTGAAATTGAATCACCACGTATATTATTTTGTTGTTATCGTCTTACCTCTTTCTTCAGAAATCAGACACAGCTCCTGGTAACTTATAGCCTAGGCTTCTGCCCATCACAGATGGACCCTTGTATAAGTTGTCCACGGCCATGGGCCAGCTTTCATGAACTGAGAAACTCTGCCTCATGGCCTACCTTATTCATTCAGAAGACATTGCATAAGGAGCTATTAATATGTTACTCAGGACCCAGGTTTGACAACAAACCAGGAAAGAATCAGACCAGTTCCTGCCTTCAAGGAATTTGTTTTATGGGAATTTGCCTGGCTGGGTGAGGAGTCTCACCTGAGGTGAAGATGAGGCTAGTATCAGACTGCCTGAGCCCATGTAAGGTCACAGCACCAGTTTTCATCTTAAGTAAATCATCTGATCAGGTTGGTCTTCTGTTGAGGAAATTGCCAGGCATGACTTTAAGAGTTCCAAGAAAATTCCTAGACCTCTTTCCCCTCTCATCCCCTGTCTCTCCATCACCTGCTGCCCAAGCATTCCCAGCTACCCCATCAATTTAAAGCTTTGAACCTGTTAAAATGTAAACAGTCAGGGAAGGTAACACACTAAGCATGATCAATCATTTGTATCTAAGGTCAGAGGAGCCATTTCTGGGAATAAATTTGATTTTTTCAAAGGGAGGAAAGAAAATAAAGAACAAAGGGGGGATGTATCTTGAGAGGGTCTTTGGCAAAGGAAGGTGTGCTGAAATGAGGCCAGGCTGGGTGAATGAGCATCTGGGGCCTTGTCTCACAGGAACTGATAATGAACTGGGTGTCTTTGAAGAAGAGAGGAGGTTGTGAGGGCCATGATGTCTGCAGCAAGAGGTGATGAGTGTGGAAGAGGTTAGCTCGCTCAATGTGACTCCAGGCCACAGAGCAGGTACCACTAGATGGGAGTGGCAAGCAGGCCAACTCTGAATCAGTGAAGAAGGTGCTCTTTAACAATGGAAGGTGCATGAGAAGTAGTGTCCTGGGAGGCTTGGTTTCTTGCTCCAACAGTCCAGGAGTAAGACGTGGAACCGGCTAGGGAGGCTTGCTTTGACTGGACTAGATAACCACTGCAGTCTCTCTTTTTCAGCTCCAAGTTTCTGTGATTCTACAGTTCTGTGTTTCTACAGAGGAATAGGAGGAGGTACCACTGAGGTGGAAAAAATAACACGGAGACCATGTGTACCAAAATATACCATTCGTATATTTACCAGTACATAAATACCACTCGCAGCTCTTTCTAGAGGTTGACCAGTTAGCCCATCCAGTCAGTTTCCCTAAATGTTCAGTATGGTTGCTTGTGTGGGCACATGGAGAACCAACATCATTCAACTGCATCTTGGCCTTGACTTTCTCCTTCTCCCCACTATCCCTCTGTGGGAGTTCTTTTTCTGGTCAACTCTCTATGACCATCTGCCAATCGAGAAACTTGGTCTTCCCGGCCTGAGTTTGTGGTTACCTCAGACCCGTGTGCCCCAGTTTGCCTTTGCTTCTTGGATGAGTCTGAGCTTTGTTTTCTTGGGTCCTAAAGGTTGTGAGGGCCTGAGGACAACTCTAATCTCAAACCAGGTGGAGGCTGGCAGTTTCCGCATGGCTGTGACTTCTACTCAGTAAACCACAGTCTCCCTTAACAACTTTAAAGGCATTCACATCATATGTGGGGTGTTTTGACCTGCCTGGTTTTCCTTGCTGCTAGCCATTCAGAGAAGATAGTAGAATACAAGGAGCCCTTCTATCCCAAATGGAACTAGAATGCCCAAGACCCTCCAGAGGGGGCTGAGGGAGAATGCCAATTCCTTTTTTTTTTTTTTAATCAATCTGTGATTGATAACAAAGAGCCTCCGCATCCCCCTCCCAGCTGCATGGGCTGCTGGAACAAAAGGAAACCGAGACAGGGGCTCTGGAAGACTGGCAGCCCCACCTTGCTTGTATTCCATGTGGACTCAGTCCTATCCCCTGGAGGAGCCTAACCTCCCCAAGGTCAACCCCTGGGGATCAGGGTCTCTTCTCTCCATAGGCTTGGCAGGGCAGGGTTAAAGAGAGCCATGAGTACTGGGAAGGAAGCATGACTGTGAAATGAATTCTGACTGAGCCTTCACGAAAATGTCTATAGGCATAAACAGATGGAGCACCAGCCTTCACTAGGACCCGCTGGGGACAAGAGTCCATATTGGCCCACTGCCTTCCAGGAGGCCACCTGTTGCCACACCCTGAGTCTACCCTGTGGTTCCACTGGGCTCATGGAACATGCAGGAACTTCCTGAATGACTTCTTAAGGAGCCATCATTGCCTGTCTTTTCAAACGGGCTACATGTTGTTCACAATGGCATCTCCCTACTGTGTCTGGGATGAATGGATACTTAGGTAGCCTAATGAGCTCATCACATGAGTTTAGGAGGCCTCAGGAGAGGCCAGAGACCAGCCAGCAGGGATGCAGAACAGGTGAAGGTTCCGATATCATCAGTAGATGGCTGTAGCCCTGTGGCAACACCTGGGAAAGGCCCCTTGGGGGCACTGACCTGCTCTCCATGGCACTCCCCACCTCTTGCTGGAATGTGAGGGCCTGCAGGCCTCCTCCTGGCCCTGTGTTTGCTTTCCTCCCTTGGAAGGCCCTCCGTGATCAGGACCCCTCTTCAGCAGTTCCAGCACACCTGGCGGTGGGACGGGGCCTTTGACGTCAGTGGGGGCGTCTGTCTACTCAGGTGTAGCTAATTTTCTTGGCGTGAGGTTTTGTTTCTGAAACTGGGTAGGTTGCCTCACACCCCACTGCTGAGTGCGCGTGGGGGGGTGAACAAGTTTGGGGGTTGATGCATGACCCATCATACAAAGTCAAACAAAACACGTTCGGATTGGGCCTTCTCCCCAGAGTCCAGCCCCCACCTCCTGTGGCCCCATAGGACTTGGAAGGGCTGGTTTCCCTAATATATAGATCTCAGAATCCTTCCTGGAGGCGGGGGTCAGGCCATGCTCTTCTTGTTCTGAGAGAGTCCTACGGTGAGCTCTCAGACCCCTGGTCTCTGAGGACCCTGGTCGGGGGAGGCAGGAGGAAGAAGGCTCTGAAAATTTCCACAGAATCAGAAAGACAGCACCTAGCATTGGGCTGTGCAGAAATTTCCATTCAGATGCTGATGGCAATGCCGGTTCCCACCCAAGCCCTGCCAGGAAGAGGAATTAAGGGTGCTTATTGAGGGTGGAAGGCAAATTGGCCCCCTGAGGAGACAGCACTTAGATAATTGCTTTGACAGAGAATTCTAATGAGAGGTGTCACTGGGAGGGAGCCTGAGGGACAGCTGAAAAGCTACCAGACAGTCCCCAGCTCTGTCCCTTTAAAGGAAACCTGCCTGGCCCACCCAGGCGGCAGGGACCAGGGCAGCAGGAGTTAATCCTCCCCAGCGAATTTAGAAAGTTGTACCAGCTGCAGAAGCATTTCTTTCTGCCCACTCCTCCATGATCCCTGTCCTCGACCAGCAGGCGTGCACCAGGCACAGGCTTAGGGAAAGCAAGTCAGTATATTGACAGCGAGGCAACCTAAGGATGGGCTGGAGGGCCCCGGGAAGTGAAGGGGCCCAGGATTAGGGGAAGTTGCAACAACAAGAGTTGAGGACCAGAGAGGCCACCCAGTCGGAACGAAGCATCTTACTGAATCCCGATGGTCTAGAATTCTCCAGCCTGTGTGTGGGACGTCGAAAGGAGCCCAGGTAAGAGATCCTAGGGGAAAGACATGAACCAGGTAGACCTTCCATCAGGACTGCCTGACCTTTCCCAGGAAGACAATAAAAAAGGCAGTTCTTGTTCTGTTTCTTTCTTGTGCTAACTGCCTCTGGAGAAGACGGTCCCAGCCAGGAACCCTAGTCAGAGCTCCAGGGAGGTCTAGATGTTGGAAGCTTCAAGCTGGAAAGGCTCTTAAGTGCGCAGAGTTCATACCTCTTGTTTTATAGCTGATGAAACCATAGCTCCTCCAGAGGCTTGCCCGAGGGCTAAAGGAGCCTGGGCCAAGGTCCACGTGGACTGACTCACACACCCTGGGTGCTTCCTGCTCACTTGGTGATGAAACTATCAGCCTCAGCTCCCCTACTGCCTGCACATCCCTGGGGGAGCCTTTCTGGTGTCTGCCAACCTTTCCACACCTCTGCGACCCACAGCTCTGGCCTCAGTTTGGTTCCCAGGGTGGCCAGTGCTGAGCTGAGCTGAGTATCTGGGATGTCATTTCGGGCTAATGTGTAGCTACTGATAGCAGATGTTTCTGGAAGACACTCCATAAGCAACAGCATTCTAGGATACTGAAATCATCTGATCAGCCTTGTAAAGTACATGATTTTCCCCCAAACTGGTACCAAAATAAAATGAGCCTCAGTGTGCTTGCTGAGGGAATGCCATCCCAGCAATAAGGCTTGGCTGTGCCCATAACCAGGCGTCTACCTGCTAGTAACACCTTGGCCTTGAAGCACCCCTTCTGTCATAGGTATACAGTGTCCACACCCTTCTGTAAGGTTAAAAGGAAAAATAAGTTTACTCTCAGGTGCCAACTCTGACAGGTATTGATTTTCTAGATTATTGTATTAAGAAGGATTCTGAGGCTGGATCTAGACTTATTGAGAAAAGGTGCCATCAGCAATATGCCGCGTCTGCCATAGATAATGCTAGGGAGGACTGGATAAAGGATGTGGAGACAGGGAGTATGGAAATGTTGCCACCAGAGGCCAGAACACAATGGTTCAGAACTTCCCTTGGCCTTTCAGTGGGTATCACAAGTCTGATGATACACAGGTGCTTATTATCTGTCACTTTTATTACTTCTTTTGGGATATAGTCATTTCTAATTTTTTTGTATAAAACAGTCACAAATTAATTTACATCATATGGAAAGGCTCTAACGGTCTGTAAAATACTGACATTGCAAGAATAAAGAATCAAAACCAGGAGGCCAAAACCTGGTCTAGAACTGACCAGTCATGTGACCCCAGGGAAGCCCCTTGTCCCTGGGCCTGTTTCCTTCTGCCAATGTCTGGCCTCAGAGACCAGCTGGCTACACCGAGTTGATCACTCCAGGTGTTTTCATCAGCAGATAAAGCATTTCTTGAGCATGTTTTATGTTCATGGTGGCTATCAATATAAAACTCCACTGTGGCCCTGACTTCAAAAGATGTCGTGGAGCACTTCTGCAAATGCAGTGGGAATTCAAGGGATGGAATGAGCCACATGGCCAAAAAAGCCAGGGTCAGCTTCATGGATGATGTGGAACAGGAGCCAGGCCAGGAAGGGTGGCTAGAACACAGGCAAGAAACAGGATGGAAGAGGCATGGAGGGCCAGTGGTCATGCCAGAACACCCCATGGGGATGTGTGTGTCAGGAAATAAAAGCCTGAAGCTGGTTGGTACAGCTGGCCATGGCACAGAATGTCTGGAAAGCCAGCCTCTTTAGAGGAACTTGATCATCACACTCTCAGCAAGAGAGCACCATACAGATTACTGAGTGATAGAGTGGCATGATGACAGGTCTAGTGGTCGAGGCATAGGTGAGATGAGAAAAGGAAAGGTCAAAGTCAGACTGAGAATTCAGACACACAACTTGAGGGTGTGGGCTGGGTAGGGACTGCGGGAGAGAGACAAGGTCATCCTACAGAGATATCGAGCCGGGGTCACTCCAGTGACAGTTGAGGTGCTCTGACCTTGGGACTCTCTTTAATCCCCAAGTGTGAGGTTTTCCTAGGGGGTCATGAGGTTGGGTTATCAGCTTATTTGTGCTTATTGATGTCTCCCCCATGGAGTGAGCCAAAGACACTGAAGGAAACAAGATCTGGGTGAGTCTGTTGGCCAGCCAGTGAGTGAGCTGTGTGGGAAAAGAGAAGAGAAAGGTTAAAGCACTTACTGTGAGGACAAGTCTTGCTTGCTTCAAGGCTACAGTGGCTCATACCTCACCGTCTTAAAAAATAAAAAATAGGGCCTGGCACAGTGACTCATGCCTGTAATCCTATCATTTTGGGAGTTGGGAGGACTGCTTGAGCCCAGGAGTTCAAGATCAACCTGGGCAACATAGTGAGACCTTGTCTCTACCAAAAATAATTTTTTTTAATTAGCCAGGCATGATGGTACGCACCTGAAGTCCTAGCTGCTCAGGAGGCTGAGACAGGAGGATCACCTGAGCCCAGGAGTTCGAGGCTGCAATGAGCCATGATCATGCCACTGCACTCCAGCCTGGGCAACAGAGGGAGACCTCAACTCAAAAACTGAATAAATAAGTAAAATTAAAAGTTGGCTAACTGATCAAGAAGTTGAGGCTCTCAAGTAGCATCCCTTCAAGTGCCCAGTGGACCTAGCCTTCCTCTTTACGTCATCCATTCTCAACCCACCTCCCCATCCAGACAGGAAAGCTCAGGAAGATGTTGTAGTTTTCCTGAGGGAGAGGAGGGAGCCACAGTTTTAAGAGAAATGGATTCTAGAATACCTAGTGAGACGATCACATTCAAAAACAGAGTCAAATCAATAGACCCAAAATCACATGCTCTGATGAGGAACAAACTTCAGTGATCAGAGCTTAGACCTCGAGACAAGAGACAGAACAGACCCATGTACTGTCTATTCTCAACTCTGCCAGTGGTTGTGTGGCCTCCGACAAGGGACTCCGTTTCCCCAGGCCTCCGTTTTCAAACCTCTAAAATGAGAAGGCAGGACCAAATCACCTGAAAAGTCTTTTCTGGTTTTAACATTCAATGCCTCTGAGAGTCCATGGAATGATCTTTGAAAGTTTCAGCTAAACAGAACTGTACAGAAAGAGACAACACCCCATTACCACCCACAAGCACTCACATGATAAATATAGGCTGTAGTGCAGAGCCCAGCTTCCACGCAGAGAAACGCCTATCCACATTGTGGCCAAAGCGCCATCATGTAGTACTGACTGAAAAAAAATCAGGCCAGGCATGTTAGCATGTGCCTGTAGTCCCAACTGCTTAGGAGGCTAAGGCAGGAAGATTGCCTGAGCCCAGGAGGTCGAGGCTGTGGTGAACTGTAATTAGGCCACTGCACTCCAGCCTGGGTAACAGAGTGAGACCCCAATTCAAAAAAAGAAGAAGGAGGAGGAAAAAGAGAAGAGGAAAAAAGAAGGAGGAGGAGGAGGTCAAATTATATATGAGAAGGTCAAATTATATATGATGTGTCACTTTAGAGAAAGTCGTTCTGGCATTCTGACAGCTAGAACTGCCTTGTGGTGTGTGGGTGTGTCCACAAACAGCAAGTCAGAGAAGTAAGCAGCCCAGGGAGCTGGGGAGGGAAGATAAATGTCCTTGAGGGCAGCTTTCCCATGCTCCAAATTTGGGCACTGCCAGCGATGGATGCACAGCGTTGGTACACCCTCAGGAGAGGGTAAAACCTATTCAAAACCTGAGAAAGACAACTTGTAGAAAGTGTAAAGGGAGCCGGGCGTGGTAGCTCACACCTGTAATCCCAGTGCTTTGGGAGGCCAAGGGGGGTGGAGCATTTGAGACCAGGAGCTCGAGTCAGCCTGGGCAACATAGCTAGACCTCATCTCTAGAAAAACTTTAAAAATTAGTTATAGTGGCACACTCCTGTAGTTTCAGCTACTTGGGAGATTGAGGCAGAGGGATTGCTTGAGACCAGGATTTTGAGACCAGCTTGGGCAACATAACCAGACTTCTTCTCCACAAAAATCAAAAAAATTATCCAGACATGTGGTGTGTGCCTGTAGTACCAGCTACTAGGGAGGCTAAGGCAGGAGGATCGCTTGAGCCCAGGAGTTGGAGGCTACAGTGAGCCGTGATAGCACCTCTGCACTCCAGCCTGGGCAACAAAGCGAGACCCTGTCTCAAAACAAACAAAAAGAAAGTATAGGCTTGGACCCATTTGGATAAAGGCTGATTTTCAGGAAGGTGGACTAAATCATTCTTCCCCTTCTGAAAGATGCTGTATGTGTGGTTTGGGCTTGTCTTCTTCCCCCCCAAAGAAATAGTAACAAGCTTCAAAGTTTTATCGTGCTGGGAGGCTCTTCCAGGAAGTCTTTGTGACCACTGATATTTGTACAGTTGGCATTTTCTGTGCAGCAGGAGTCAGAGGCAGAAGCACTCCAGGGTCACTGCTCCCGGAAGGAGTGCTCATGAACTTGTCACCACAGTGCATAACTGTTCTTTCCTCCCCTAAGTCCTCAGGAAGAAAGCGTCCTTGGCCTCTTGCCCGTTAAAACACAGGATGGTGGCAAGCCCCAAGAGCAGGGACCGTGCCCCAGCAATGGTCCTGAACGGCCCTTGGGGGTGAAGCTACATGCTCAGAGACACCTAATAAGACTTGTTAGAGGAGGGGATGGTGGCGGGTCCCATGCCTGGCGGGCGCCCAGGAGCACCTAGGCTGCCAGGTTTACCCACAAGTTGTCGAGGACAAGCATGTGTCTGTCTCTGCAAGCACCAGGCCCTCCAAGCAGCTGGGTGGAGCCTGTGGGGTGAGAGTGCCTGAGCCCGGGCTCTCCAGTCAGAAGGATACTGGTACCATTTTCTACACGTGCCATGATGTTGCAGGGCGGAGGAGGTGGGGGTGGAGGCTAGGGTTGAGAAGAAAGAAAATGTGATTAAGTTCCTTAAGAAGTGCTTACTGTGAACCCAATTTACTCCCAGACTACAGAACGCCCGCCCCCCCACCCCCCAGACAGCTGAGGGTTTTGTACCAGATGGAACGGATCTATGTAGTATCTTGTAGTATCTATGTAGTGACTAAAATAGGTCTTAGGGAGCCAGGTCTCCGTCTTCAGTGCCCTATTTTCTTCTCTCTCATCAACTAGGTTCTTCCAGCCACTCTTGTAAAACTTCTGGGTTTCTGGTCAGTGGGTCATAGATAGCCAACCACTTTATCACCACTGTAAACTTCCACTGTTTTATCCAAATAATGCTGGAAATAATCTGCCTTTACCCCGCAACTTCCAAAACCTTACACAACTCAGCTGTGACTTTTGTCATCCTGCAAAAGAGTTTCAGCTCTATTTTAATATCTGTCAAACATCTAATATTTACCTCAGTTATAGTTCATACCCTAAAGCAGTGGCCCCCAACTTTTTTGGTATCAGGAATCAGTTTCATGGAAGATAATTTTTCCACAGATGGACAGGGGGATGCACAGTCACACCTCACTGCTCGTGTACATCTGTATTTGCAGCTGCTACCAACGCTAGTATCACCACCTCAGCTCCACCTCAGGTCATCAGGCATTCAATTCTCATAAGGAGCATGCAACCTAGATCCCTCGCATGTGCAGTTCACAGTAGGGTCCGCGCTCCTATGAAAATCTAATGCCGCCCTGTATCTAACGGGATGCAGAACTCACACGATCATGCCAGTGCGGGGAGCAGCTGTAAATACAGATGAAGCTTCTCTTGCTCACCTGCTGCTCACCTCCTGCCATGCAGCCCTGTTCCTAACAGGCCACAGATGGGTACCAGTCCATGGCCTGGGGATTAGGGATTTGTTCATTATCTCATTCAGAAATTAAAATGCATAGGTTAATCATCCCTCACTAATGTATTCAACAAGCACATCTGAGTGCCTATTGTATACCAAACTCCTCGCTGGTGCTGGGGTGTCAAGGTCAGTTGGTGTCATCCTGGCTGTCGGAGATATCATCATCCAGTAAAGATTACGGTCAGGAACACATGATTAACTCTTAGCAAGGTTAGAGTTGATGCAGGTAGGGGTAAAATGCCCCATGTGCCCTAGGATAAGGCGCTCTCTCACCTGGAGTGTTGGGTGGAAGGTGAGGAGGGGGTGGCCTGGTGCCATCACAGGGATGTGTCCTCACCAAGGGGGAAGCTGATGCATGAGCACTACGAAATTATTTTCCAGAGTATTTTGTAAGCATTGTCTCTTCTCCATAGTGACACAAGAAAGAAATGGTAAGCATCCCTCTGAGGGATCCGTCACCCTTTACAGGTTGGATTTGCAAGGTCAGTCCTACAGTTTATACAGTCCTACAGTTATATACAATTTCTTTCTGGAAGAATTTCATGCCCGCAACTGAGGAAACTGTCCATTGATTATGTGACTTGCAAAGTGCCGAGCAGAAAGAAGTGAGGTTTCTGGTTCCCAGCCAGTGTTGTGCTGTCTTTCCTTCCACCACCCCTCATTTCTAGAACACCTGACAGGCACGTTCATGGTATCCTTGAAACTGCCTCAACCCATGTGAAAATCCTGAAAATGGGCCCCAGAGGCCATTAGCAAGTTGTCATCCCCTTCCCATTAAGTGTTTCCCCAGCCTTGGGAAGTTTGCTATTTTAAACTCTATGTAGGGGGACTCAAAACAACCAGAAGTATCTCTTGGAAGGCAAGTTCCTTGTAACACACTTGGAATTTGTTCCTATGGATCAAACTGTCAACCAAATTTTTATCTGGAAGTTTTGAGAAGGTTGTGTCACTACTTGTGGAAGAAACGTCCTGAGTTGTGGCAAATATGTGACTGGATCTTCCACCATGACAACGCACCTGCCCACACTGCACTAAATGTTCAGCGGTTTTTGATCAAAAATGCATGACCCCCACGCCTCACCTTCCCTATTCACCCAATCTCACTCCAAGTGACTTTTTTTGTTTCCCCAAATTATAAATGTCCTCAAAAAGAAACATTTTGTCAATGTGGAAGAGGTGAAATAAAAAACAGAAGAAGTACTAAAAGGCATCAAAATGAACGAGTTCAAAAATTGTAAAGAGCAGTGAAAAAAGGCATCTTGATAGGTGTATTACATCCAACAGAGGGTCTTTTGAAGATGACTGGAATTTAAACATGTAAGAATAAAAACACAATTCTGTATAGATACTTTTGCTGTTGCTGCTGTCGTTGTTTGTGGCTAGGCCATCAGGTCTAGAAACACATGGTACAGTCTCTGGGCACCAAATATGGGAGCAGAGGTCTCCATAGACAGAGCTCTGCCAGAACCACCTCCTGCTCACCTGCCCAAGACCTAGCATCAGCAAGCCCAGCTCTCTCTGCTTGTGTCGCTGTAGCTGACGGCTCTGGAAAAATCCTGGGGTATCTCAACAACCCACCATTTTCCAGTAGACGTTGTCTTGGTTTGCTCAACTTAAGCGCCATCTTTGTGCATATGAAGAATAGCACAGGTCAGTACATGGCGTCTGGCACCCAGGACCAGGTCCCAGACTGAAAGGTGAGCTCCCACCTGCACCCAACACGTCTTTGCCAGCCAGTCAAGTGCTACACTGAGAAAGAAAGAGCACTGAACTAACCCAAGTGCAATTGCAACTAACCATGTAGATTAATGAGCTGTGTGACTCGGGGGCACTGATCCCCCTCGTCAAGGGAGGTAGACTGTGGTCGTGAAGCTCCCATCTGGTTCTGAGTTTATGAGGCTAACGTTGGAGCATGGCCATGCCACGAGGGTGGCTAGGGTCGTGACTCTTGGCTTATGGGGACCCAGAGGTGACCAACTGGCAGGGGCACCTCCATCCTGGCAGGCATATGCCAGGGCCAGCCCTATGGAAGGACGCTCACCTGGTCAGAGAATGCCGTGACACCCCGCAGTTTCCACCCTGCTTGAGCCCTGTCTGCAAACGTGTCCCAGGGCACATGGACATTCCAGGTGTACCTGAGGTGCAGACCCCAGAGGCACCACCTGGCCTCAAGGGTCATGGTGCGCTGCTGGCTGGTGAACAGGAAGCTGAGACAGCCATTGCTTGTCTGCCCTGGGCTGGAAGGAGGGACGAGCCATGTGTGTCACTCTTTCTCCTTCCCTGATTATGTCCACCCACAGGCTCTCGATTATTGGCCCTGCTACGTTCTGAGCCCTGCTGAGGTTGTTTCTGCAGGAGCCATGGAATGTAGACCAGTGTTCTCAAGCTTTGATGCACGCATGTCAGCTAGTCATGTTAAAATCCAATTCCCAGCCGGGCTCGGTGTCTCAGCCTGCAATCCCGCGCCTTTGGGAGGCTGAGGTGAGTGGATTGCCTGAGCCCACGGTTTCGAGACCCGCCTGGGCAACGAGACCTCATCTCTACAATAAATAAATAAATAAATCAGCCGAGCGTGGTAGCGCATGCCTGTAATTCCGGCTACTGGGAAGGCTGAGGCAGAAGGATCCCGGAGCCCAGCAGGCGAGGCTGCGGTAGCTGGGAACGACCACTGCACTCCAGTCTGGGCGACAGAGTGAGACTCCAACTCAAAAAAAAAAAAATCCAATTCCCATTGATAGTCTGGGTTGGGGCCTGGGATTCTGCACTTCTGACAAACTCCCTGGCAACATCCATGAAGGTGGCCCATGAGCCAGACTCTGAGAAGCCAAGATGAAGAGAAAAGTCTTGGGGCCAAAAGTCACAGGGCTTTGTGTTTGTAGGATGCCACGAAACCATCCTGAGCCTCCACACTCGGCCTCCAGGCAGTAGCAAGTCCCATCCAGTCAGCTCACGGTCCTGTTGAAAGGGCCAAGGGATGGACAGTGGGAACCTTGGCTGTGATCCCAGGCTGTCATGGGGTCACCTGACACTGGTGTGCTGGAACTCCAAGCGGGGCAGATTAGGGCCACGTACCTGAGGATCATAGAGTCTCCAGTTAACAGATCTGGAGGACCCAGGCACGTGCACTTCAACAAGCCACCGAGGCAACGTGGGGCTGCGGGTTCTCATGCCACCCACCCAGGAGCCCCGTCCCAAGGTTAGACATGTTCTGACTCCCCACTGCAGGGACACTGGAGATAGCAAGGGACAGCAGAGGCCTCTTGCAGCTGACCACATGTTAGGACTCAGCTCTCAGCTCTCACAGATGGGACTTGGTCAACTTTTTTTTTTAATCTGTTGCCCAGGCTGGAGCACAATGGCACAGTCACAGCTCATCACAGCCTTTACCTGCTGTGCTCAGGTGATCCAAGGTGCTGGGACTACGGGCATGCACCACCACACCTGCCTAACTTTGTTTTTTGTTTGTTTGGTTTTGGTTTTGTGTTACAGAGAGACGAGTTCTCACTATGTTGCCTAGGCTGATCTCTAACTCTTGGCCTCAAGTGATCCTCCTATCTCGGCTTCCCAAAATGCTGGGATCACAGTTGTGAACCACCATGCCTGGCCTTATTGCTGATTTTCTTTAAAATGTCTTGTAAAATGTTTAAAACATTCTGGGTGAAAAAATAAAATTTTTTTTTTGAAACAAGTTCTTGCTATGTTGCCTAGCCTCGTCTCAAACTCCTGGGTTCAAGCAATCCTCCCGCCTCACCCTTCCAAACTGCTGGGATTACAGGCATGAGCCACCACGCCCAACCAGGGACTTATCCAACTTTAATGCACACAGACATCACCAAGGGGGTGCTCTTCCTGAAATGCAGGTTCCAATTCTGTCCGTCTTGAATGAGGCTTGAGATTTTACATTCCTAATCAGCTCCCAGAGGACACTGAGGCTACTGATTCCAGGACAGCACTTTGAGTAGCAAGAACCAGTATCAGTCATTCTCAGTCAAGACTGCACAATTGAGTCATCTTTTAAATACCGCAGACATCACAAAGCTGTAATTTTTTTAACTGATCTGAGACAGGATGCAGGCATTTTTTTTTTTAAGTGCTGGCTGTCTCCTGCTTGTGCAGGCCCTAAGTGAGTTTTGTTGTTGGTGGTGGTGGTGATGGTGGTTTTTTGTTTTGAGTTAGGGTCTCATTCCATTGGCCAGGCTACAGTGCAGAAGCACGATCATGGCTCATGGCAGCCTTGACCTCCTGGGCTCAAGCCATCCTTCTGCCTCAGTCTCCCAAGTACCTGGGACTACAGGCACATATCACACACACCATCATTTTGTTTGATTTTTGTGGAGACAAAGTCTCACTATGCTGCCCAGGCTGGCCATGAACTCCTGGGATCAAGCAATCCTCCTGCCTCGGCCTCCCCAAGTGTCACAATTACAGGCATGAGCTTCTGCACCCCACAAGTAAGTAGGTCTTAGAGGGCTCCTCACTGGAGAAACAAGGTAGGCTGGCTCCCCACCTCTCGACAGGAATGTCTTGGGTGACCTTGGGGAAAGGAGGTAGAGTTTCCTGGGCGGATGGAGTAGCTGGGTGATCCACACAGGGCTGGAGGCCTCACTATTCCCGCTTGGCTTAACTGCAAGCGCTCCCCCTTCCAGCTTCTGGGGGTGCTCTTCCCATCTCTGCTTGGCTCTCTGGGGTGTGAACCGGGTGGGATGCTGACCTGTCTCATTTTGCCTTGGCCAGGCGGCGGTGGGGAGCAGCTGCCCAACCCAAAGGCCGAGGAGGGCTCAGAGGCCACGCTCCCCAGGCGCAAGAGCGTGTTTCACATCGAGTGGTCATCCATTCGGAGGCGGAGCAAAGGTGTGCGCATCCCCGCCCCCACCCTGGCACACGGGCCCCAGGGTCTGGTCCCTGTAAGACAGGGACAACCACAGTACCAACATCTCGGTACGAGGAGACCCTCAGGAGTCAGGCTTGTGCTTCTCAAACCTGACCTTGGACCAAAGCTGCAGTCCTATGTGTGTACGCCCCTGGGTTGGGGGAGACGACCTGAGAGGGGCAGTGGCTTCTGGGGCCTCAGTTTGGCTGCACATTGGAGGCACCTGAGACCCATCCCAGAGACTCTGACTCAGTTCACCTGGGGAGCAGCTGGGGGAAGGAGGAAGAGCAGCAGGATCTTTTAAAGCCCTCCATGAGATTCTTTTTTTGAGTTGGGGTCTCACTCTGTCACCCAGGCTGGAGTGCAGTGGCATAATCACAGCTCATCGCAGCCTGGATCTCCTGGGCTTGGGCAACCCTCCCACTTCAGCCTCAGAGTAGCTGGGACGACAGGCATGTGTCACCACGCTTAGCTAATTTTTAAAATTTTTGTAGAAATGAGGTCTTGCTGTGTTGCCCAGGCTGGTCTTGAATTTCTAGGCTCAAGCAACCTTTCCACCTTGGCCCCCAAAAGTGCTGGGATAACAGGCGTGAGTTACCGTGCCTGGCCTCTAAGAGATTCTAATTTGCACCAAATCAAAACCCATGGGTCCTGGAGGCCAGATATGAAAAGTTCTCACCTGTAGAGATGGTGGGTGACCAAGGGTGAAGGGAAGGCACCTTGGAGGGGAAGGAGTTCCCAGGGGCCAGGAGGGGCCATGGACCCCAAAAGCTGACCAGGTGAGAATGCTAAAAACTCAGCTATGGGAGCTGAGACCAGGTGGTGGAAGACGGAGGCAGGGAGGCTGGGGAGACCTTTCAACCTGCTGCCAGACTGAGTGGCCTTGTGAGGAGCCAGGACAGAGGTGGGATCTAGTCCTATCCCCACCCCCAGGAAGGTCATGCAGCTGGCCAGGGCCATGACCAGGAGTGAACAGACACCCGGGCCAGGCCCTCTCAGCAAATCACACTGTTCCAGAAGATGCATCAGTGGCGTTCTTCCTCCAGTTCTTCTTCTGGCTCATCACTTCACACCTGGAGTCTGGGAAACACACGGTGGACATCAAGGTCCCCTCTAGTCTAGACATGTGTCTTTGGCCCAGGCTCGCTGTGAAAGGGGGCACAGCTTGCCTCAAAGGGTTAGCGTCCCCCCTCCACCAGCATCCTCTTATGATAGGGGCTGGGTGAGGAGGGTGGATCAGAGAACCCCTCAGGAGCCAGAAGGTGGGAGTTGGCTGGACTCACCCAGCACTGGCAGGTAGAGGGGACCTCAGACCAGCAATGGGGCAGTCAGATGTCACATGCCAGTCCCAAGTTCAAGGGACACTCCCCACCCTGTGCTTCCTTTCCTAAAGCTCCCAGAATTAATCTGTCTCACACTTGGCCACGAGAGGGCACCAAAGCACCAAGGTCCCAACTTCCCGGGGCCTGAAACATGCAGAAAACTCCAGAAAGGGGTTGTCGCTAAAAACGAGTGACCGGTAAGAATAAAAAACGTTCCTAGAATCATGCTACAAAAGTTTTCTAGAATTACAAGGCCATACCAAACTCTGTTGAGTGATTACATGCATACTTCGTGTCCTGGTTCAACCAGCAGTTGCTACTAAAATGCCTTTAAAAAATAAAAGCCTAGGGCAGCCTGCATTCAGCCATGTGGAGAGTCATGGCCAAGTTCAAACACATATCTTGCCTGGTTCAGGCAGCTTAACACTCTGAGGAGGACGTGATGGGCTTCAACAGCCTCTACGTGTCTTTGTAAACCTACGAGTTCTCCATGTGGTGTAGGAGAAAGAGCCCTGGACTCAGGGATTGCATGCAAGTCACATCCCTCCAGGGTCGCTGTTTACTCATCTAAAAAACGGACAGCCTGGACTCAAGCATGGCATCTTAATTGAGGGTCAGTGGCATCCCTGAGCCCCCGACATTCCTTATCAGATGCCCTGTTTACATGAAGATGCGTGTGGCTTTCCCCAAAGGGGGGCACAAATGGGCCCCTGACCGTGAAAGGATTAAGGGGCCTTCTCATTGCCAGTCTCCAGGCCTCTGTGCCTCCTCAGAAGAGGAGGAAGTACCAAATAGTCCAACGCCAGCCTCACAAGGGATGAGCTGCCCCGCACAGTGTCGCGGCACCTGACTAACCATGTGCTTTCCTCCCAACTCCAGTGTTTGGAAAAGGCGAACACCAGGAGAGACAGGCCAAAGACCCGTTTCCCTACCAGTACCGGAGGCCCACGGTTGAGCTGCTTGTGAGTACTAAGCTTCCAAGTCAGGGACAGGGCCCTGTGGTGACAGCCTCTGGCAGACCAGGGTGCCAGGATCTGTCAGAGGTGTTCTCTGATGTAGGCAAACTTCTCTTGAATTCGTATTTTGAGAAGCATAATCACCTGAGATTTTTTTAAATGTCTATTTTTCCCAGGGTCTTCTGGAAGCTTTCATATTCTGTTTTATTTGAATTATTTAGTATCAGGCTTCTTCTAAATCCAGCATCCAGGCATTTAGCAAATAAGCTAGAGCTGGTTTCCAAAAACAGAATCTTTACAAGTTCCAGTCCATACCTTTACGTTTATAGACTTTTTTTTTTTTTTGAGTCAGGGTCTTACTCTGTCACCCAGGCTGGAGTGCAGTGGCACAATCACAGTTAACCTCAGCCTCAGCCTCTGGGCTCAGGTGATCCTCCCACCTCCGCCTTCTGAGTAGCTGGGACTACAGATGCATGCCGCCATGCCTGGCTAATTTTTAAAGTTTTTTCTTAGAGATGAAGTCTTGCTAGGTTGCCTTGGCTGGTCTCAAGCTCCTGAGCCTAAGTAATTCTCCTGCCTCAGCCTCCCAAAATGCTGGGATGACAGCATGGGCCACCATGCCCAGCCAGACAGTTAAATTTTAAGCCCTAGACATGCTGGGGAGAAAGGATTTCTTCTGAAAAGAGTATAGTATAGTAGCAGTACATTTGTTAAAAAGACTCTAAACATCTGTGGTTAAATCTCAATTCTACCATTTGACCTTGACCTCTGCCAGCGAGACTCTCTGCCAGCCCCGTGCCTGCGTTCTTACCCACAGAATGAGAACAGAGATGTCTCTGGTTGGACCTCACACAGTTGATCACATTAAACAAGGGGACATGTCAAACAAAATGAGAGGTATTCGAATCTACAGAAGCAGGGAGATGCCTCGATAGCAGTTGAACCAAACACCAGTTGAAAACCTTAGTTGGATCCCCAAGTGGCCACAGATGTAACTTCTCCGTGTGACAGCCACAGACCATGAGAGGTTCTCATCTGTCTCTTATCCTGCACAGGATCCAGACACCATGGAGGAAAGCTCAGAGATCAAAGTGGAAACCAAGATCTCCCGGACCTCCTGGGTCCAGAGCTCCCTGGCAGCCGGAGGGAAGAGGGTCAGCAAAGCCCTCAGCTACATCACGGGAGAGATGAAGGAGTGTGGGGAGGTGCTCAAAGGTAAGGCCCATGGGAACTGACCCTGACCCTGACCCTGATCCCAGAGTCACCTCCATCCCCAGGAAGCACATTGCATGGGGACCCCTGTGGACTCTATGGAGCTCTATCTCTACTATCTTTGGAGAAGCCAGGAGTCCTGCTGTCATGACAGACATGGTCTCTGGGGATGTAAACACTATCATGGGAGCATGTGGCCTCTCCCTTCTGACTGTGACAGTTCTCTCTCAAGTACCCAGGGTACTGCAGATAGTTTCACATTGAGGTTCTGGAGCCAGTGTTCCAGAAAAATGCCAGGTCCACTCTGCCAATAGGTTCTCCCAGAGCTCAGGTCACAGGATGACTGCCCTCCAAAGCGCAAGAGAATGACTCGCAAATGCATGGCATAGCCACAGGTGACACGGCTCACTCAGGGCACCCAAAGATCCCACCAGCTGACCATAGGTCTCAAGAGTTTTCTGGGCAGTCCAATGCTCTCTTGGGTTCTGTGTTTACTCTCTGCAGCAGCTGATGATTGCAGGCAACCCCCTGCAAGCTCACTCTAGATGCCCGGGTCCCTACAGGCCCCCGCCCATGCCCCTCGCCCTGCCCACAGCTGTTCCACACTGAGCCCATGCTGACTTCCTGCTTGGCCCCGTTTCAGACAAGTCCCCCGTGTTCCAGTTCCTGGACTGGATCCTCCGAGGCACGTCGCAGGTGATGTTCGTGAACAACCCGCTCAGCGGCATCCTCATTGTCCTCGGGCTCTTTGTGCAAAATCCCTGGTGGGCCATCTCTGGCTGCCTGGGCACCGTGGTGTCCACCCTCACGGCTCTCATCCTGAGTCAGGACAAGTACGTCCCGGGCCCGGCATCCAAGCATGGGGCCAGGTGGTCACTTTCTGCGGGGGTCTCGGGGCTATCCTCTCCCTCCCAGCTCAGAAGCTCCTCAAAATAAGGACACTGGTGACTAAAAACAGCAACTCCCTGGTCATATTTCATAGCGACATTGCATCACTAGAGACATGGGCAGGGCTCGGGGAGTGATGCCTCCCTCCCCAGAAGGAGGGGTTCATTTGAAGATATGTGAGTCAGGCCCCAGGCCCCAGAAGGAAAATATAAAAGCCCTTGGTCCCCTCCTCTCCTGCTTAGGCTGGTCTCTTATTCCTGAGTTCAAGCAATCCTCCTGCCTAGGCCTCCCAAAGTACTAGGATGATGGCATGGACTGCTTGCTCTGCCTGGCCAAATGGTTAAACTGTAAACCCTAGATATGCCAGGGGAATGGATTTCTTCTGGAAAGAGTTTTGTATAGTAGAAGTAATTTTGTTAAAAAGGCTCTGAAGATCTGTGGCAAAATCTCGGTTCTACTGTTTGGTCCTCCCAGGTCAGCCATCGCAGCCGGCCTCCACGGCTATAACGGGGTACTGGTGGGACTGCTGATGGCCGTGTTCTCAGACAAGGGTGACTACTACTGGTGGTTGCTGCTCCCAGTCACTGTCATGTCCATGTCATGGTGAGTCTGTCCTGGAGGCTGTGGGTCCAACCCAAGGCCACAGCCTAATCCCTACCCCTCAACTGACTGTCCCAGCGTGAGGTGAGATGGCAGGCACTTGGCTCGCACCAGAAACATCCCTGAAGTCAAGGCTGACTGACGTCACGCTGTGCCAGCAACAGGTGGGGCCACCTGCAAACAGGATCCCGTCAGCCTCCACCCTTTACTATCTTTTTTTTTTTTAATCTAAGAGGTTTTGTTCTCATCCTGCCAGAGCCCAGAGCAAGAAATGGAGACCCACGTAGGTTAATAACCATGCTCAGAGTCCTGTCAGCTTCTGGAAGCCTCATCTCCCTTCCCCTTCCAGCTTTTCTCTAGCCTTGGGACCCCCTGACCCAACCAAGACAGCCTCCCAAGAGAGGCCAAAGGTCCAGCCTCTGCAGAGCCCACAGAGTGCCAGCACCCCCTTGTGTCCAGAAAACGCAGGGCACTGGTCACATGGCTCATATACATCATGCAAAAACCACTTAAGAAATGAAGGACTGTGACTCCCACCCCTGTGCTCCCCCATCCTGCCCTCTTCCCATGCCCTGGGGATGAAACCTCAGGACTTGACTCTTCGTGGAAGCTCTGAGCCTCCCGGCCTTAAGTCTCCTTCTGAAGTTGAGTCTGGACATGGCCCTGACACTGTGCCTAGGGCAGAGAGGAGGCTCGGGGAAGGACCTGCCAGGGCCTGTTGTACACGGGAAGAGAGATGGACGGATGTCCAGCAGCTGCAGGGAGGAGGCTCAGGGGGAGGCTCAGGGAGGAGGCTTGGGAGGGATGCTCAGGGGGAGGCTGCAGGGGGATGGCTAGGGACCAACCGCACACAGGAGGATGCCCAGTGGCTGCAGAGAGGAGGCTTGGGGAGAGACTGCAGAAGAGAGGCTCAGAGCAACTTGCACATGGGGGGATACCCAGCAGTTGCAGGGAGGAGACTCGGGGGCGGGGGAGGCTCAGGTGGGAGGCTACAATGGGGGAGGTTACAGGGGGGAGGAGCAGGGCCAGTGCACACAGGAGGATGCCCAGCAGCTGCAGGGAGGAGGCTCTGAGGGTCGGCTGCAGTGGGGAGGCCTGGGGAGAGGCTCAGGGCGGGTCGCACATGGGAGGAAGCCTAGCAGCTGTAGGGGGAGGCTGCAGGAAGGAGGCTCAGGGCCAGCCGCACATGAGAGGATGCCCAGCAGCTGCAGGGGTGGAGGCTCAGAGACAGACGCACATGGGAGGATGCCCAGCAGCTGCAGGGGTGGAGGCTCAGAGACAGACGCACATGGGAGGATGGTCAGCAGCTGCGAGGGGTAGTGCCTGGCCTCCTGACCAGCATCCCTTGCGCCCTTGCCAGCCCTGTCCTCTCCAGTGCCCTGAGCTCCATCTTCAGCAAGTGGGACCTCCCGGTCTTCACACTGCCCTTCAACATCACCGTGACCCTGTACTTGGCAGCCACAGGCCACTACAACCTCTTCTTCCCCACAATGCTGCTGCAGCCTGCCTCTGCTGTGCCCAACATCACCTGGTCAGAGGTTCAAGTGCCTCTGGTGAGTACAGGGAAAGGGGCAGGCGGTGTGTGTCCACTGGATGCCGGGGTGGCATGTGCATGTTTTGTACCTCAGAGACACCCACGGAGGGAGAAGTCCCGGGTCTGAGGGGTCAGCTGTCACTCACAGGCTGCCTCCGTTTTCTCCTGCTGAGGCTAATGGGTCTGCTGCTGGTCCCTCCTCAGGAGAGCACAGAGGAGAAACAGAGGTTAAAAGATCCACCTGAGGTCACACAGCGAATTAGGGAGGAACCCAGTCAGGACTGGACCTGCAGCCTTCCAACTTCCAGGCCTGGGTCATGTGTGTGTCCATCCCGGTGTGTGTGTGGACTGGTGTGTGTGTGTGTGTGTGTGTGTGTGTGTGTGTATGTGTGTTCCCACCCTGTGGATGTGTGTGTGTGTGTGTGTGTGTGTGTGTGAGCCCACCCTTGTGAACTGGTGTTTATGTGTGAAGTGTGTGTGTGTGCCCACCCTGTGAACAGTGTGTATGTTATGTGTGTGTGTGTGTGTATGTGTGTGTGTAAGTCCACCCTTGTGGACCCGGGTGTGTGTGAGGCCCTCTGTAACGGGGGTCAGTACAGTGCTGTCTCAGCTCAGCCCCTGGCTTCCCCATCCTGCATTTCCCCAGCCAGTATCTCAGCAGGTAACTGCTCCAAGTGGTACACTATGGGGAGATGAGGTTAGAAAAGCAATTTGGAGAGGCCACATTCTCTGTGACACACCTTCAGCTGAAAAGGTATTTCAGAATTTAATAGAAATGAAAAAAAGTGGGATGGGCGTGGTGGCTCACGCCTGTAATCCTGGCACTTTGGGAGGCTGAGGTGGGAGGATCGTTAGAGCCCAGGAATTTTAGACAAGCCTGGCAACACAGTGAGACTCTGTCTCCACAGAAATTAAAAATTCAGCCAGGCATGGCGGCACACACCGGTAGTCCCAGCTACTTGAGAGGCTGAGGCAGAAGGAACACCTGAGCCCAGGAGGCCAATCTCACTACTGCACTCCAGCCTGGGCGACAGAGTGAGACTCTGACTCAAAACAGAAAGAAAAAGAAATGGAAAAGAAATTAGATAATCCTGTACAAACACTTTAGACCCCAAACCTTCAGGAAAGAAAAATCCAACTTTTGGTGTCTGTTCTTGAAGATATAACTTCCTGGCTAATTGAACGGATTTTATCATGACTCACATGTTCCATCTTCTTGACAATTATAATTACAGCCTTGAGCTTCTGGGAAACAAGTGGTGCACGTCAGAGGCTCTGAGGCCCTCATGGGGGCATCCCACAAGGCCCCCGCTCTTGAGACCGTGATAGGCACCCAGGGAGGGTGGTCCTGACCCGGGACCAAACTGCCTCTGCCACTGCCTCCATATAGAGCTCCCTCTCCCGTGCCCTTCCCCTGCATGGTGAGGCCAGGGCCCTTGTTCTGGTGTCTGTCCTGGGTAGCTCAGAGGGTCAGCCCACCAGGCACATGCTCCCATCCCCACAGACCTGCTCTGTGGCAGAAGGGCCCCTGAGCCACGGGGTCTCCTTACCCAACACACAGGAGCGGAGTCCTTTCAAAGGACTTGGGCTGAGAGAGGAACGGTCTTGCTAGAGCATGTGCTCCAGAACCTCACCTCTCCTCAGCCTCTGGCCCATGGGGCGAGGCTCATCCCAGAGCATCCAATAGCCTCCCCTCCGCAAGTACCTCCCTCGCTCAAGGGCCTTTGGCCAAACCCTCCGAAGCACAAGACCCTGTCCTGTCTGGTCCCTATCGAAGCCTGCCTTTCCAGAGTCCTTCTCCCAAACTCCAGGGCATTTGTGTAAGCATCACAAGACCTCTGCCTTCCTCCAATGTTGCTCCATCACCAACAGGCCCTGCGGGCTGCAAGATGCAGGGAGGACTGGGTTAGGTGGGGTGCCATGAGGGTTTATCAGAAGAGCTGTTGTGGGCAACGCCTCCTTCTCCCAACCCTTCTGTGGCTTCAGAGCCATCGCAACTAGACATGTTGTTTATGGGACATGAAAGGCCATGCTTCTGTCTAAGATTTAGCCTTCTCGTCACCTTTTTGGCCTTAAAAATACATATCTTACATAAAACTTTTTAAGCCCCAACTTGAATCAGACACACGTTACTTTCCTCATGAGCAACACCCCAATTTGAAGGGTTGTCTGTTTCTCCTTCCTGGGGATAAATGCCCCAAACTCGGGTTTCTAAATAAAGGAAGCTGGGTATGGTGGCTCATGACTATTATTTCAGCACTTGGGAGGTGGAGGTGGGAGGATTGCTTGAGGTCAGGAGTTCTAGACCAGCCTGGGCAACATAGCAAGACCTCATCTTTACCAAAAAACAAGCCAGGCATATAGGTATGTGCCTGTAGTCCCAGCTACTTGGGAGGCTGAGGCAGAAGTTTCACCTGAGCCCAGGAAGTTGAGACCAGCCTTGGCAACATAGCAAGATTCCCCCCTCCCCCATCTCTACAAAACATTTTTTTAATTAATAAAGGAAATCCAACAATCTGACCCATTAGTATTCTAAGGACCCAAGATGAAGAGGACAAAACTTTGGTTCCTTTTAGAGGGAACCTATTTGAATAGAAATGTCTTAGAAACCTGTTGCAAAACATGTGCATGGAGGATTTGGTGGCAAATCTCCTGCAGTCAACGTCTAGCTGTGCTTTTTCCTCTGTCATGATTGTGTGACCCCGTTGCGCCCATAGCTGCTGAGAGCCATCCCTGTGGGGATCGGCCAAGTGTACGGCTGCGATAACCCCTGGACTGGGGCATCTTCCTCGTAGCGCTGTTCATCTCTTCGCCTCTGATCTGCTTGCATGCAGCAATTGGATCCACCATGGGGATGCTGGCAGGTCTGTGTTACCACGTCCCCGTGATCGGGCTGTGACGATGTGAGTGACTGGGGCCAGCTCCAAAGAAAATGGTGGCAGGTGTCCTCAACTCCCCACCTGCTGGCTCCTATAAACCTTCCCTCCTTCTGCTAAAACCTGTTTCTCTCCCTTGGGTTCAACCCCTTCCTGCTCTCCTTGAACCAAGTCTGCCCTCAAAAAAAGGCTTGAGTGTTAGTCATTTACACCACCTTAGTATAAATTTCAAGCTTGAGAGAGGTTTCTTCAATTCACCTCTGATGACTATAAGAAAGATTTGTGCAGGGCACAGTGGCTCACACCTATCATTCCAGCACTGTGGAAGGTGGAGACAAGAGAATTGCCTGAGCCCAGGGGTTCAAGACCAGCCTGGGCAACTTGGCAAGACCTTGTCTCTACAATAAATAAAAAAATTAACTGGGTGTGGTGATGTGTGCCTATAGTTCCAGCTACTTGGAAGGCTGAGGTGGAATGATTGCCCTGAGCTCAGCAGGTGGAGGCTGCAGTGGCCATGAGTGAGCCACTGCACTCCAGCCTGGGCAACAGTGAGTCTCTGACTCAAAAAAGAAAGAAAGAAAGAAAGATTTGTTCTCTGTAAAAGAACATGACAGAATTAATAAGGAAGGTGAGCTCCTCTTTCTTGGCAGGGAAAGGACATTCTCTGGGCAGTTTAAATCAGACTCAAGTCCTTCCAGGAGGGGTCTCTTCAACCCACACCAGCTCAACCTCCAATATCCAAGGGGCTCCATTGCCACGTGCTTTGCCTCTAGATATTTCTCCCTGGATCAGTTCCGAGACCTTTTTTACATACTTAAGAGGGTAGTGGGTTCTGGGCTTGGAGGACCGTGGAGGGTCTCAGGCCAGACAGCTGAGCCCTTGACCCCCAACTCAGCCTGATGCCCTCCTCTCCACAGCGCTCACCGTCGCCACGCCTTTCCACTCCATCTACTTCGGCCTGTGCGGCTTCAACAGCACGCTGGCATGCATCGCCGTGGGCGGCATGTTCTACGTCATCACCTGGCAGACGCACCTGCTGGCCATCACCTGTGGTAGGTCTCAACAGAGCATGCCCAGGTCTGTCCCCATGGAGGAAACCTCTCAAGGATGGAAGGGCAGAATTGTTACTTTATAAGATGGTTTTTATTGAGACCTGTTTTCAGGGGTTATTTAGCAATGGATGCATCCATGCTGTTCTCACTGAGTACACGGTGTTCAACTGTGTGAAGACAGTTGTTTCCAGTGGGACTGCCTGGGTATTGTCACGGGCTGTCTCTTGTGACCACAGCTGACAGACAAAGCAGCTCTGATGTGAGTCTGTCCTCACACTTGGACATGGGGATGTCCATCCTACATGGCCAATGACCTCAGGCATCCAGATGTTGGCAACAGACCTCTGACAATCCCTGTGGGTTCCATACTTGCTCAGAGTCCCAGGATACTTGACTGACTGCAACAAGGGCATCTATTTGTACATCCTTATCTTTGAACATCCTTTATTTCTTGATGTTACAGGAACGAAAATCAGATAAAATTCCTGTTGACCATGACATTTAAAACAGAGGCTCTGTTTTGGCCCAGTCAGAGACTCTGTAAACATTATCCATACAAACTTTTTTTTTTTGAGTCTCGGTTTCATTCTGTCATCCAGGCTGGAGTGCAGTGGCAGGATCATGACAATCATAGCTCATGGTAGCCTTGACTTCCTGGGCTCAAGTGATCCTCCCACCTCAGCTTCCCGAGTAGCTGGGACTACAGGTACCTGCCACTATGCCCAGCTAATTTTTTTAGAAAACTTTTTGTAAGACAAGGTTTTGCTATGTTGCCCAGGCTAGTCTTGAACTCTTTGGCTTAAGCAATCTTCCAGCCTCCCAAAGTGCTGGGATTACACGCGTGAGACACCACACCCAACTTATAAATTTATTTTTTAAATAGATGTATAATAATATTTTTCCAAATATTCTTTGCTAGGGAAGATGCTGCAAATGAGATATGGTCACATATTTGTGTCTTAAGATAGCTGGTAGGTGTATTCTCTTCTATATTTCATGACAGTCTCAACAAAGACGGAGAAGTCAAATTCTAAGTTAGACATGAAGGGTAAAGTTGCTTTTTCTTTCCTTCTTTTAAAAATTATTTTCAGCTATCTCAAAAGCCTCAAACTAAAACCAGCATACTGCAATTAATAGCTGTCATGGGCTCATACCTATAATCCCAGCACTTTGGGAGGCCAAGAAGGAAGAATCACTTGAGGCCAGGAGTTCTAGAGCAGCCTGGACAACACAGTGAAACCCCATCTCTACAAAAAAATTAGTCAGGCATAGTGGCACATGCCTGTAGTCCCAACTGCTCGGGAGGCTGAGTTGGAAGGATTGCCTGAGCCCAGGAGGTTAAGGCTGCAGTGAACCATGATCATGCCACTGCACTCCAGACTGGGCAAGAGAGTGAGACCTTAACTCAAGAAAAAGAAAAGAAATAGGAACTGTCACATTGACCAAATAAAGGGCAGCTATTCACCCAGCACCTCCCCCAAAGTAGACACCCTAAGGATCTCATCTCCACCCTTGAAGCCAACTCTCGAAGGCTGATATTATTACCACTTTGCCAAAGAGGAATGCATCAAGGAGCAAGACTAGGGCCAGGCAAGGGAGGTGCCCAGGATGCAGCACTCATGGAGGTGCTGCTGGGGCCAGGCGGTGCTGACCCTGCCACATCCTGTGACCCTGAGCATGGGGACCACCTGAGATGTTGCAGCCCGTGCTCCACTCTTTCCCTTATTCCCAACCTTGTCACAGAGGCTAAGTGACTACCAAGTAGTGAAGGGCAGGGCGAGGCCTGAACCGAGTCTTCCCCACTCCAGACTCATGCCCTTGACTACCCCTTTCCACCTGCCTGTGGCACCTCTCCCTGTCCCAGATGTCCCTGGTGACTCAAGGGCACTCCTGGGAAACTGAGTCATGGCACCACCAAGGAACCACAGATGGACTTGATGACTCCAGGAAATATGAGCACACCCTACCATAAAGGAATGTAAGAACTCCAGCAGGTCGAGGTTGCAGTGCCCATGAGCATGCCACTGCACTCAAGCTTGGGCAACAGAGTGAGACTCCAACTCAAAAAAAAAAAGAAAGAAAAGAAAATTCTGGAAGCATACAGATATGCGCTTTTAGGCCAAAAGTGAGAATGCAAACCATGACCCACATATATGTTTTCAGAGGCTCAGTGAAAAAATGACTTCAGGTGAGACCATCTAGAAAACCTGGACCACGAGGCCAGGGTGTCTGCATGCAGGGCCCAGGAGGCAAAGACAACAGGAAGGACTGGTGGCTCCTTGATCAGGCAGGGTGGCCCTGTTTGAAATACATGTCACAGTGAATATTTTAATTTAACTTAACTTTAATTTTGTAATAGGCCAGCATTTTTCCATGACCGAAAACCAGACCTGTGCCCATGCCCTTCCAGAAAAATGTCTTGATGACAAAAATGCTAAACTTGCACAGATATCTTTAAAATACGCAGTCATGTATGTGACTACATTGGTTTGGACCTTATCCTATATTTTTATAAAGTCTGAACACTAGCAAGGAAAAGTCAAGGAGTCCTAAAGACTTTTAAAGGATTCAGGGTCCAGACTGGACCTGCTCTAAGCTCTTTCAGTGGCCCACAAATTCCACTCCAGATCAGAGGTGACCCAGGTCAAGGCGTAGCTGCAACTTCTGTCCAGAGCCTCAGAGGTCAAACACGTCAGGGATACCAGAGGGGAAATGGCATTCAAGGAAATCTCTGGCTACCATCTCCAAGTTCTGCTTATTCACTAAGAAATATTCACATCCGACAAACAATACTTCAATGTCCAATTTATATTGGATGTTACCCTGGTGGTTTTCAACCAGGAGTAAGTCCCCCTTACCAAGGGACATCTGGCAACTCTGATAACATTTTTGTGTGCCATACCTGGGGAGTCTGGGGGGTATATTCCTGGCATCTAATGGGTAGAAGCCAGAGATGCTATTAAACATCCCACAATGCACAGAGCACACCCCACAACAAATAACTACCCCATCCAAAGTGTCACTGGTGCCATGGCTGTGAAACCTTGATACAGGTCATCTCACTGAGTCCTCATTGCAACCGTGTAAAGAGTGTGGATGCTATTAACCTCATTTCACAGAGGGAAAACTGAGGCTACAGGAAGCTGAATATATGGCTCGGAGTTCAGTCTGGCTGGCTGTAGATGGTTGTGCTCACGGAAAGCACTGAAGCCAGTGTTTGCTCTACCAGTGGAGAAATCCAGGTGCAGGACAGTTAGGCATCTTTTCACCATCACACGTGTGGACAAGATGAGCCAGGTAGCCAGGCATCCCATCTGGAAGATTTCTTCTACCACAGCCTGCTCAGCATGCTCCCTGGGGCAGACAGCTCTCCCTTTTTCCTGTTTCCTCTTCCTCTTGCTCACTCCCCTCTCTGCAGTCCCTAAGCCCCCCACGAGCACACATAGGCCTTCAGAGCATTTTCCTGCTGGCAAGAGACCAAGTCTGGGAAAGCAGCACTGGGAGGAATTGGGAGCATGAATTCCTTTGGCCCTGGGTCCTGGGGAAGACGGATGGAGTTGGGGTCTCCCACTCTGTGTAGGCCAAGCCCAGGGACCCATCCCAGCCATAGGCTCCCTGTGGTCTGAGGTCTCGATGGGACTCAGTCTGCCCCCTCTTGTCTGGCCTCAGCCCAAGAGGTTGGTTAGGAGTCCACCCCTGGAGCTGGGGGCTGGACTCTGCCACTAGTGAGCCATGTCCCCCTGGGCAAGTCACCTGAATGCTCTATGCCTTACATGAGCCGGGCCCAACCCATAGGACTGTTGTCGGGATTGAATCAGATCATTCCTGGGCATGGTGAGAACAAGACTGGACACAGAGGGTTGCCCGGTAGGTATGGCCCCTCCTCTCTGTCAACAGCATATGTTAGTGAGGACGTAGTGGACACCAATGACAACCTGGGCTCCACGTCCCTCACAGAGAGATCCGCTGTCTGGTGTGACCCACGCAGTCTGCTGGCCCATACCCCACTTTGAGAACTCATTCTGTAATTCTCTCTACTCTGTCTCCTTGAATCCCTGCCTCTAAAACAGTAGGGACTTCTCCCACTGAAGGACAGGCAGATGGTCATATGACTCACCCTCTAAGCCTCAGTTTTCTCATTCGTGAAATGGAGACAGTGATAGAGATTTAATCTGTAGGAATACAGATGGACATGGTCAGTATCACTGTTAGCCGGGCACACAGATACTCTCTGATAAAGGTTGGCTCTTTGTTAATATCCCACGGCAACGAGGAGGCTGTCAGGGAGAGACTGAGAGTGCAGAAGCAAGACCAGCTATGCTGACCTGCTTTGACACTGTCTCCCCTTTAGCCTGCATGTGGTTTCCCCGAACCCAACTTGGCCATGCCCTCCCTGGGGCCCATGAGACAGGCCTGCAAGCAGTCTAGGTCCTCCCTAGAAGCCCATATTATGTTCATACCTTGTAATGAAACACTCCAGCGGGAAGTTCTGGGTTTCACTTGCCTTTACCGTATAGTAAAATGTTCGTTTAGGGTTTACGCTGTTAAATGTTCCTTTACTGGACTGCGAGGTAGAGGTCCCCAGGGAACCAGAACAGTTACATTCTGGCCCTTTTTAGCTAAGTTCATCTGGCTCGCTCACTGCACCAGCATTTGCAGGGAATCTAACACTTCTAAAACCACCCAGTGATGGAAATGTAACTCGATACTGGTTTCCACCTGAAAGGCAGCCTGTGTGGCATAAAATGTATGCGAATGTGGACTAAGCCTGGCCCCTGTTCAGCAGTCCTGGTCATTTCTTGTTGCTTCTTTTTCAGCACTGTTCGCCGCCTACCTGGGTGCTGCTCTGGCCAACATGCTATCTGTGGTGAGTCACGGTGGGCCAAGACCACGCCCACAACACCCTTCTGGGGTCCTCTCAGCTGCCCAGGGCCTGCTCACACACCTCCTCCAGGAACCCTCCCCAGTCTGTCCCCTTGTTTCAAATCACACTGCTCACCTCCACACCTGCTAGACAGAAGGAGCCAGTCTCAAAAGTCTGTGTCAACTGTTAGTCAATCAGCATCTGTTTCCATGGGCCAGAACTCCATAGAGAAGGACAGTTTGAAAGCATTCTGTTGGCCAGGCATGGTGGCTCACGCCTGTAATCCCAGCACTTTGAGAGGCCAAGGTGGGAGGATTGCTTGAGACTGAGACCAGCCTGGGCAATATAGAAAGATCCTGTCATTACAAGAAATTGAAAAATCAGACAGGTGTGATGGCACGTGCCTATAGTTCCAGCTACTTGGGAGGCTAAGGCAGGAGGATCCCTTGAGCCCAGGAGGTCGAGGCTGCAGTGAGTTGTGATCACACCACTGCACTCCAGCCTGGGCAACAGAGTGAGAACCTAGGTTAAAAAAAGAGAGAGAGAGAGAACACTATTTTGTAACTCAAACCTCTGTCTACTGTATTACCCTATTGAACTATTTTTAAACCTCCGATAATTGTTTTGTGGTGCAATGGGAGGCAGCAGAGGCCAGGAGCAGAGGCTGCAGACAGGAAGGGAGCCAAGCCCAAGCCAGGCCAGACAGAAGTCAGGACTGGTGGCTTCATGAGCAGGAGTGGCCGGGATGACCCCCTGCTTGTTGGGCACCAGGTGGGACCTTCTGGGAGGTCAGGTGGAGCCACGGGGTCAAACGTGTATCTGATGCTGCCCCTGTCAGAGAAGGGATCGAGGGCCAGAGATAGTCCTGGCAGGCAGGCAGTGGGCATTCTCACACATGTCTAAATCAATCTCCTCCTCACCTCTAGTGAAAATGAGTAGTTAGGATTTAGCACAGGGATGGATCTTCTTTCTTCTTTTTCTTTTCTTTCTTTCTTTCCTTTTTTTTTTTTAGGGGGGACAGGGTCTCACTCTGTTGTCCAGGCTAGAGTGCAGTGCCATGATCATAGCTCTCCACAGTCTCAACCTCTTGGACTCAATTGATCCTCCCACCTCAGCCTCCTGAGTAGCTGGGACTACAGGTGCATACCACCATGCCCAGCCAATTTTTTTATAGAGACAAGGTCTTACTATGTTGCTGAGGCTGGTCTCAAACTCCTGGGCTCAAGCAATCCTCCCATCTCAGCCTCCCAAAGTGTTGGGATGACCAGCCTGAGCCACCGTGCCTGGCCAGGAATTTATTTTCTAAGCAGAATGAGCCTTCCCTGATACCATCCTGTCTCCTCCAGTGGACTAAGTCCCCCTTCCACTGCATTTTGCCCCCCCCAGCTAAGTACTCAGCAGTGTTTTACGATAAGCATGGTCCCCATCAGTCCCCTTCCACCTTAAGCCAGTGTTCTACCTCAGAACAGGGGCCCTGTCATAGTCTTATCTCGATCTCTGGCATCTGTTACAGTGCTCAGCACATAGTAGGCATTCAGGTAACCCTGGATGACACATACCCTAGGGTAGTGAGCCTCCACATGGGGTGTGTGAGGGTTAAGACTGAACAGCTGACGGTCAGGAACACGGAGGAGGGACAAGATGGTAGGGTGTGGCTTCGGAGGCTCCTGCCTGCTCCAGGCTCTGCACCTGCACCCATCCACTCGGCCACCATCTACCCGGTGCATCCGGGCATGTGCCTTCCTTGGATGAGGTGCCAGGACAGATGCAAAACCATAAGCTTTGGCTCCTTACCACAGGAGTTTGCAGTGATGCTCTCTTCCCTCTGTTTGCAAAGATGATGCTGCGCCACTTAGATTTTTCAAAGCAAAAGCAAATCTGCTTCCTAGGCACTTGCAGCGTTTAAGACACAGTGCTGACCACTGTCAGGGACACAGAAAAGCACAGGCTATTCACTCACCCCAAGAGAATGTCCGGTCTCACTGAGGAACAGGATTTTAAAATGCTGAGTGACATTTGTGGGACCACTCAAGCCCTCCCCAGAGGAGTTCTGAGGATCACACCCCCTGCTAGCTCACTGGCGCTGTGCTGCCCCGTGTCTCCCACGGTGCTGTCACCTACTTCATGACCATACACAGAGGATCATTTACTGAGTACTTAGTTTACACCAGGCGCCAACTCTCAGTATGTATTAATATCCCCATTTTACTTCTGAAGTCTCAGAAATATAAAATGACCATAACTAGGTAGTCAGAGCTGAGACTCAGAGCTGGCTCAGTGGGACCCCAAACCCAGCCTTTCCATGAAGGACACCTGGGGGTGGGAGATTCCCCAATGCCTTGAGCAGTCCCAGCAGGGCTGCTGCAAGACATGTGGAGTGGCATTTGTCACTCGTGGGTGGCCCTCACCCTGAGTTCTGGGACCAGGCAGTTGCTATTTCTCCCAAGACCCACCTAATGGCACCATCCCTGACACACATAGGCTGGCATCGTTCCTCCCATGGTGTGACTTGAGGTTTTTTCCTGCTTATAATCTGTAACTTGATCCGCCTCACAATTGGATTTGTAGGCTTGTCATTAGTGAAGGATCCACTCAAGTTATCTCAAATGGGGCACAGCAAGGATTATTAACAAGCCTCAGGGCATCTCAAGGAATGAAATCCAGGTGGCCTCATGACAGGAGAGCTGGGGCTGGGAGAATCCTTGAGGGAGAGGCAGCTTGGTCCCAACCCCAGCTCCCAGGAATGAGGATGTCACAACTTTGCCTCTCCCCATAAGCCACCTACTTTCCCGTGTCTCTCAGGGATGGATCACTTCTGCACACAGCCCCCCACAGAGTCCTCAGCACTGGGTGACTCTCCGGTCATGTCCCTCCAAGAGCCCCATGGACACAGTCTTGGTTCAGATTCTCAGGATAGGAATTCCACTGGCCCAGGTCACCTGTCTTGAGTCAGGCGCCTATATCTAGTCCAAGCAGCTGTGACAAAAAAGAAAAGGGTCCTAGGCCAGACTCAGTGGCTCAACCTGTAATCCCAGCATTCTGGGAGGCCCAAGTGAGGACTGCCCAAGCCCACAGATTCAAGCCCAGCCCAGGCAACTTGGCGAGACCTCGGCACTTCAATAAAAAAATAAAAATTAGCTTGGTGTGGTATTGCGTGCCTGTAGTTCTGGCTACTTGGAAGGCTGAGGTGGAAGGATCGCCGGAGCCCAGTGGGTCAATGCTGGGATGGCCATGATTGTGCCACTGCACTCTAGCCTGGGTGAGGGAGTGAGACTCCACCAAAAAAAAAAAAGCAAAGAAAAGTATCCTAATCTGCAAAATAGCTGCTGAAGACATTCCTCACAGGGGCCAGTGGGAGCCAGCTTGGGATGATCATAGTTCCTAGCGCTAGTAGTGGGGTCTCGCCAGACACCCCGAGACTACAAGGTCCATCAATGAGGTCCACAAACCATCCTAGAAAGAGTGCTACAGACCTCATTGCTGGATATCACTGTGGTCACCTTTGAAGTCCACCCCCGGGAAGCTATACACCAACACTAACGCCTCCTCCACCCGTCAAAACAATTTTAGAACTCTTTTTTCTGGAATGGCCATCAAAGCTGTTGTCACAAGAATGTCGGAGCTTGAATTAGAGCAATGAACAAACATTAGACTTCTTGTTAAACTTGGCAAGAGTGGAAGTGAAATCAGGGATATGCTAGTCCAAGATTATGGGAATAATGCCATGGAGAAAATGGCAATGTACAGATGGATTAAGCATTTTTCTGAGAGGACAGAAAGCATCACTGATGAAGAGAAATCAGGACGGCCAATAATGAGCAGAATTGATGAAAACATTGCAAATATGCACTGACTTGTCAGCTGACTGTGAAAAGCATAGCAGACCAAATAAACATTGACAGAGACACAGGAAAATCTTAATTGAAAATCTTGGCATGAGAAAGGTGTGTGCAGAAATGGTCCTGAAGGATCTCTTGCATCACGACCATGCACCAGCTCACATAGCACTGTCTGTGAGGGATTTTTTTAGTCAGTAAACAAATAACTGTATTAGAACACTCTCCCTACTCACCTGATTTGGCCCCCAATGACTTTTTTCTTTAACCAAAGATAAAGGAAATATTGAAAAGAAGACATTTTGATGACGTTCAGGACATCAAGGGTAATACGATGACAGCTCTGATGGCCATTCCAGTAAAAGAATTCAAAAATTGCTTTGATGAGTGGACTAGATGCTGGCATCAGTGCATATAGCTTCCCAAGGGGAGTACTTCAAAGGTGACCATAGTGATATTCAACAATGAGGTCTGTAGCACTTTTCCTAGGGTGATTTCATGAACTTAATTGTCAGACAGCATAGACCTGCCTCCCACAAAAGGTGTATAATTGTGCCTTGATGGACCTCATGTGAAAGTTCATGACCCCATGAAGGTGCCTGCAGCTGCATTTTGAAGAGTGTGCACACCCCTGTTACTACGCACTGGCACTGTAGTAACTGTGCTTATATTGGTAATCAATAAAGTGTCTGTATACACGCCCCCAAACCCTCCCCTCCTCAGCCTGGTTCGCAGGTGGGGAGGAGGAAGGGCCGACTGAGCCAGCGGGCTCTTGTCATGACCAACTCTTGTCTGTGTCCCTCCTGCAGTTTGGACTGCCACCCTGCACCTGGCCCTTCTGCCTCTCTGCACTCACCTTCCTGCTCCTGACGACCAACAACCCTGCCATCTACAAGCTGCCACTCAGCAAAGTCACCTACCCGGAGGCCAACCGTGTCTACTACCTGTCCCAGGAGAGACACAGGCGAGCATCCACCATCACCAAGTACCAGGCCTATGACATCTCCTAAGCCACCCTCTCCAAAACACGACACTGCAGATTCAGTCTCCAGGCTAAAGGCCACCTTCCCTTGGGTCTGTTCTGTGACTGTCCCCCAAGCACAGGGAAATGCATGTGTCATCACCCTTCAGGATCTCTCTGTTTTAAGACACACAGCACTTCTCAAAGACAAGGTTAGTTTAGACATTACACCCATTAGCTCCATCAGGGTTCCCTTTGAAGAGAACATGCCCTCTTCTGCAAAATAAGCCACATCTTGGAAGAGAAGTCACCAAGAAGGGGACAGAGCTTGGTGCCATGGTCCCCCAATTCAATCACTTCAGGTAGTACAGCACAAGGCCAGGAGCCATGCAACCTCTTAGAAGGCAGGAGGGCTGGCTCCACCCAGCTCTGCAGCTCACGAGATTCCTCCAGCTCAAGCCCGTCCTTCCCCACTCTCAGTCTCAATTTTGTAATCATGACGGGGAGGGACTCAAAAGTCCTTTCCACCTCAGAAGTGTTGATTGTTCTCTCTGTCTCCTGTAAACTGGTGAAATCAGCATGGTCAGCAAGTCATTCCTTTGACTCAAAGATAGAAGAAGGGGTACCTCAGAGGAGAGGATCCTTGGGTCCTGGGAAGAGGTTTTTTTGTATGGGATTAGGAACCTAAATTCACTGGGAATGCCCATGTGCCTTCCTTTACATAACAAAAATCTTTCTGTAAGCCTCATAAGATGAAAATTGATCCTCATCAACACTCGAATCATATTGCCAACAATTGTGTTTCCTTTTGTCATAGTCACAGTTATACTCTCATTAAACTGTTTAAGTTTGCAGGTTGGTGTCCAGGTTTATTAAAATGAGCACGCCTTCTTGTTCCCACCCTTGAGGGGTTCTCCATGGTCTAGCATGTGTCTGGGGGAGAGGCCAGAATAGACTAATTACTGTCAGAGGAGGGCTGGATCTGCTTATGAAGAGACTTGTACAGAAGTGGCCATGGGCATACTTTTCTGTATGAGAAAATAACCCATGCCCTTTCAGGGGATAGTCTTTTAGCTTTGTGCCCCCAAATGACAAACCAAGCCACCTTGAATGACCCATAGCTCCTGTAATTTAGTCACTTTAGCCATAGCACTGAACTCTAACCCATACCCCCCTTTGTGGGACCCCACATGGCCTGGCCTTCCACCCTTTTCCCAGAGGGGAAAGAACCTCTCGTAATGCCACAGTGCTCCCCCACACCACCCTCTAGTTTAGCATGATGAGGTAAAGAGGCCAGGGTGGGAGGGGCAGACCTTCTATAAATGCAATTTTCAGAAAGGAATTACATTTTATCAAATCCATCATTCAAAATAGCTGGTTTCTACATCTGTCTTGTCTTTTCTCTGCCTTCCCTGAGATTCCAGCCATCTTTGACCTGCCCAAGGGCACCAGGCTGCGTAATTCTCATCCAGGTCCTGTCTAGCCCATTTTGATTGCTCCAGGAAAATGGAGCTGTTTCCGATGGAAACAAAGCCTCCATGCAGGAAAGAGGAATGTGTCACACTCCAGAGGCTGCCTCTGAGTTTGTGATCACACCTTGAGGCCAAGAAGGTCTCGGGCTGAGTTTTAATGACTGTGGAATTACTGCCCTCTGAGGATTAAGCATCCAGGAATTTCACCAGGAGGCTGTTTATGCTCACAGCTCACGCAGCTGCCCCAGAACCTCCAAGTGATGACATAGAACTATTAAAGGACCCGTTTTCATGCATTTTCCACCAAAGTGTTATAATTTGGTTTTATTAAGAACAGGAAACCCACCACGTGCATGCTGTTCTGGTTACTGACCACTCATGAAGCCCTTCAGCTGTTCTGAGGGTTTCCATTTCCTCACCTGTAATGCAAGCTGAGTTGGTTTGGGATGCCAGGCAAGGTGGAAATAGGTGGGGTGAAAGATCTGGACCTATGAAACACATGATGTCCACGGGACACCAAGGTGGCTGGTCTAGTCTGGCACCCCAGTGACACCCCAACAGTGGGGAGCTGCAGCAACTCCACCAGCTCCTCCATTTGATGACATCACACAGATTGCTTACAGTCGGCCATGGTGGAAGTCTTTGCACCACAGAAATCAGCAAACCCTACACATGTAGGCATGTGCAAAACAACGATAGCAAGCACACATACAAAGAAACAAACAAAAAGGTGTGTTGGTATGTGGGAAGGAAAGGAGAGTGTGGTGTGAAAATACAAGGACAAACACACCCCTTACATTCCAGAGAGGGGCCTTGCACAGACCCATGAGGACACGCCAGGGACCAAGGCACCCAATGAACTCAACTGTCAGAGAAAATCTAAAAATGGGTGTAGCAGACTGCGTGCTACATACACACACGCGCCGTTGTTTTCATTGTTCTTCTTTTTCCTTCATAGAACTAGCCCATCAGCGGTACATACCAGCTCCGAGAGATGGTTAGTTGAGTAATTGACTGAAATACCCCCCACGTCCCCAGCTCTCTCCCTTGACAGTGTTTACCCACTCCTACTGGCTGGGATTTGACATCCATTTCACACACAGCAACAACATATTTGTAGTAGACACACAGCCTCTCTGGCAGGACAGCTGACTCACTTCCAAAATGTAGGGCCTGTAGCTTCCTCCCAGACTGCATGAATAGTGTTCAGGGAATGAACTCTTCAGAGCGGCACCCCATCCAGCCCCAAGCATCTCATCATTTGAGGGGCAATAACACCAAACCTCTGCGAACATTCTTTTGCCACCACCCTTACAGAGGCTCTACAGTTAGTCTCCAAACCACACAAGGACCTCAGCCTAGGCAGGTAGATGGTGGATGAGTAGTTCTCAGACTCAATGTGTGTTAGAGTCACCTGGAGACCTTATTTCACACGGGTTGCTGGGCCCCATCCCCAGATTCCGTAGAGCTGAGTCAGGGCCTGGGAACTGGTATTTTCTAGCAAGGTCTCAGGTGATGCTCTGCTCTGGGTCTCACACTTTGAGAATGGCAGTGTAGACTTCCCATCCTACTCCTTCAACGCACATTGTAACGCACGATCTGGAAATCTTGTGTGTGTAAGAACCATCTGCAAGTCTTATCTTTTTTTTTTTTAGTCAGAGTTTCACTGTGTCACCCAGGCCGGAGTGCAGAGGCACACTCACGGCCACTGCAGCCCCGACCTGCTGGGCTCAGGCAGTCCTTCTGCCTCAGCCTTCCAAGTAGCTGGAACCACAGTTGTGTGCCACCATGCCTGGCTAATATTTATGATTTATTGTTGAGATGAGGTCTCGCCAAGTTGCCCAGTCTGGTCTTGAACCCCTGAGCTCAGGCAATCCTCTCACCTCAGCATCCTAAAGTGCTGGGATGACAGGCATGAGTCATTGCGCCTGGCTTGTAAGGTTTATTTTAACACAGATCCTTGGGTCTCAACGCCAAGAGCTCGATTCAGTAGATCTGGGTGGAGTCAATAATCTGTGTTTATTTAATTAATTAACTTATTTATTTGAGTCAGAGTCTCACTCTGTCACCCAGGCTGGAGTGCAGTGGCACACTCACGGCCACCACAGCCTCGACCTGCTGGGTTCAGGCGATCCTTCTGCCCCAGCCTTCCAAGTAGAAGAATCTGGGTTTCTAACAAACCCTTGCATGCACAGTGGCTCCCGGCTCGCCTTCCAGATGCTGAGAGCACCTTGGTTCTGGCTGGATCAGCATCCCCTGACTCTGACACCAGGGCCTACCCCAGACCAATTCAGGCAGCAGGGGGCCTGGGCACAGGTGTTTTTGAAAACAACAGTGTTTCTTGGGCTCCAACCTGTTTCCCATCAGTCACTCCCAGAGGTTGGTGAGAATTTGTCCCCATCTTCAGATCCCAGGGGGGTGTTTGATAAAGGGCATGGACCTGCCGTGGGGGGCAGGGGGTAAACTCTGGGTACCCGGAGGCAGGAGAAGCATGGATGGCACAGAGAATCCCAGAAAGAGGCTTGTCTCTTCCTCTATGTCACTGGGGGCCAGCCCTGTTCCCCAAAGGAGACTAGATTAAAAAAAAAAAAACACTAACCAGAAACATCCGGTTCAGGAGGCCTAGCAGGCAGGCAGGGTTTAGCTTTGCCCCGGAAGCCTGCTTAGGAGGCACCCGGCACTGGGAGGATGTGAGAGACCCCCGACCACGTGGCTCTGGGCAGGCACAACTGACTGGAGGGAAGAGGTGCGGTCACAGGAGAGGAGCAGCAGGTGTGCGGCGTACGCAGGTAGGATGGGGTCCAGCACCACGCGGGTGGGACCAGAAGGTGAAATAAGGAGGCCGGGACAGCTCCACTGATTGGCAGCAGGCAGGCAGTGTGGAGGGAAAGGAGCCCTGTCTAGATGCGCTGACAGGAAGCCCTAGACAGGCCGACACCTGAAGTCAGAGGAAAGGGGGTAGGGAAGAGCAGACACAGAGCCCTCGAGGGAGCAGGCTGGCAGCCAGCTGGGGTCTCCACAGGAAGAGGGCAGAAAACAAGTGGCTTCGGTGGCCAGGGGAGGCTCCCAGTGAGGCCAGGACTGGGACAGGGACAGAGCGTGGCTCTCACCCCTTTCCGCACCACACTTCTCAATCTGGGTCACGATGAGCCACCTGTCACCTGCAGTGAGGCCTTGGCTGTGAAGGCAGGAAGCAGCCTGGGGCTGGGAGGTGGGCAGTCAGGCAGCAGCGCCCAGGTCACAGCCAGGCTAGTACCATCAGAACCCCTGGGGCAGCCCAGGCCTGAGGGGGTTCTGGAGATCCCAGGGGTGCCCAAGTGCAGCCAAAGCTGGACTCACGAGTGGAAGGTGTGGAGGGGCCGCAGGGGAAAGATTCTCTAGGGAGCTCTCAAGAGAAGGGGCCCCGGGCAGCACAATGTTGTCACGTGGAGGGTGTCCCTGTCCCTGGGGTCAAGGTAGGTGGCCCGTATCCCTGTCCAGACTGGGATATGTGTGAGCTGTGCTCCTGACCACTGTGAAGACCTTGGAATCCTACTCTGTCATCTGAGTGTCATCTTTGGTTCTAAGCTCCCAGAGAGACCCTCAGGCCTGGCTAGTTTCTGGCAAGAGAGGGCACAGCGGCTCATGCCTGTAATCCCAGCACTTTGGAAGGCCGAAGCAGGAGGATTGCTTGAGCCCAAGAGTTGGAGGCCAGTCTGGGCAACATAGCAAGGCCTCGTCTCTGCTCAAAACTTTAAAAGTAGCCATACTCTCAGAACGCGAGAGTCAAGTAACAGTATGGAGGGCAGGACAGGGACCCCAGCTGTGGCCGGAGTGCCCACCACGGTTCCTGGGGCAAGCCGCCTTCAAGGGCCGACAGAGCCGACATCTGCTCTCCCAGGCCCCACCTTGGCCCCATGAGCCCCTCACAAACTGAACGGGGATGGATTTTGTGTATTCTGGAATCCTATTCCTCTCGCCCCGGAGCAGTGAGGGGGGAGTGACAGACACAGCTGTACTAACACAGGTCCTCTGAGTCACATCCAGGGGAAGAGAGGCCATCGGTTCTCCGGCCCCACCTCCTCTCGGCTCTTCCACAGACCTTCCAGTGGGCTTATTTGCAAATTAAAAGGATGCAGTAGGTCCAAGTGCAGGGATCAGCACCAACCTCGGGGGCATGTGACCTGTGTGGCCACATGGGACTGCACTTGGTGCTCTTCCGCCACCATCTCACAATTCTTCATGGCTTTTGAACCCATGGATCCGCACTTACATTTTGCACTGGGCACCATGTAAGACGCGGCCAGCCTACACTGAGCTCTTGGCGACAAATGGGTTCACTGGCCCATGACAGCCACATTAAAGTTCCCCTGGACTAGGGCTTTGCTTTTCAGATGCCTTTCACACCCGCACCAGCATAAGGCAAGAGCACCACACCCTGATATACACAGAGGGGCCTGGCAAGAGAGGGGTGAGTGCCCCATGCAGCAAAAGGGGCCCTGCCACCCTGAAGACCCACCACACCCAAGCTTTGGGAGGCAGGGACGGAAACAGGCTGGGAAGACTCTGGCAGTCAAAACATTCCTGAGATTCCCAACTTGTGCAAAGAAAAGGCCCAAACAGACCGGCACAGCAGCTCATGCCTGCAATCCCGACACTTTGGGAGGCTGAGGTAGGAGGGTTGCTTGAGCCCAGGAGGTGGAGACCAGCCTGGGAAACATAACAAGACTCCATCTCTACAAACAAACAAAAAATGAACCAGGTGTGGTAACGTGCACCTGTATTCCCAGCTACTTGGGAGGCTGAGGTGGAAGGATCACCTGAGCCCAGGAAGTAGAGGCTACAGTGAGCTATAACAGTGCCACTACACTCTAGACTGGAAAACAGAGCAACACCCCCCAAAAAGCTTCAGAGACCCACTGGAGAAAGGCAGGAGAGCAGACAGCCTTCCCGCCCCCTCACCACCCTCTGAGATGACCTCTGAGTCGAAGCTTAGGGGAATTCCACCCAAACGCCAGCATGTGTGGGTGTGGAACACCCTGTGATGTGGCTTCCTGCCCAGCTCACCACACCACAGCCTCCTCGATAAACTGCCTCACCCAACGCTGTGAGCTGAGGGTCCAGGTCAGGCATCCTCCCCAACCCCATCTCAGACCCTGCACATGTCAAATGCTTGACACATACTTACTGACACAGGGGCCCCTTGGGAGCACCCCTGGGAGCCTGGAATTAACTCCAGAAATGTGTATCAAACAAGGCGATGTTCACCCAACACGCAGATTCCAGGGCTCCCCTCGGAAAGGGGAATTCGGGAGGCGAAGGGGTGTCTGCATTGTTACGTGTGCCAGGTGACTTGGGAAAGTTGCCTCTCCTAGCTGCTTTGACTGAGGGAGGGGAGTAGGGAGAAGTGGCTCAGTACGGGAGGCAGACAGAGCTCACATGGGGCTCAGGACACAAGTGGCCACAGTCAGTGGTCAGCCTGCTTGTCGTGAAGTGATTCTGCCGGTCCTGGCATGTGTGAGGCCTTGTCCCAAGAGGGGTTAGGGGTGGGGATCCCATTTGCCAAGAGCAGCCCAGACCTGCAGGTGGCTCTATGATCCCTGGGGCCTAGCCCCCTCCTTCCTCATGTCACAAGAATTGCCCAAACAGCCCAATGTGGAGCTCACGGGGACCACAGTTACTGCTGACACAGGGGGCGAGGGGAAGAATCAAAACATGACAGCGTAACTTGAGGAACATATAAGGGGTACCCAAAAAAAACCAGAATTGATTTATACAAAATTGTGTATTTATTCTTACATGTTTAAACTTCAGTCACCTTCCAAGTACTCCCCATCTGATGCAATATACCTGTCAAGACGCTTTTTCCACTGCTCAAAACAGTTTTTGAACTTTTCCATGTTGATGCCTTTTCATGCTTCTGTTGTTTTTTTGTTTCACCTCCTCCATATCGGCAAAATGTTTCCCTTTGAGGACTTTTTTTCATCCAGGGAAACAAAAAAAAAAAGTCACTCAGGGCGAGCGTGGGTGAATAGGGGAGGGTGGGATACTGGGGTCATGCAGCTTTTGGTCATAAACTGCTGAACACTCAGCACGGTGTGGGCAGGTGCACTCGTAAATCACCCATCATGAAATGGGCAAACACGCTGAAAGAATCTCCAGAAAAAAGTCACTGAAGCTGAACGCAGCCTCTCACAACAAGGCTAGTTGGTACACACTGATGCCAATAGGTTCCTAGAACACTTACCTAGCAGGGAAAACCTGCACTACAAGGGGGCCAACCTCCAAAAGGTAATTCCGGGTTTTGGGGAGGTCCTCCTTATATACATGGTATGTGCCTTTCTCCCCACAGAACGCTTCCACTTACCTCCCACATGTATGTCTTAGTAGCTTAGTATTCTTTAAGGGAATTCCAGCTTTCACATAAAATGTAATATTGACCCGTACACTGTGACCCTTACTTTTGTATTGTCTGATATCGCTTGTCATCTGGGTGGGCCTTATTTGCTCAATGGGGGAGGAATTCTGAGGTCAAAGACCTCCTCTTATACCTGGACATGACATACTTTGAGGCCTACATGCATCGTTGAGCACAGGCTGTCCTTGCTGTGTGAGTCAGTTAGTGTTTGAACTCCTGCTTCTGGGGCTGTTATCTGAGGGAAGAGCGTGCTGGGTAGGGTTCCACTGAGGCGGAGAAACTGAGTCTGAGTGTCAAAGGTCCAAGCTGAGGAAGTCACAAAAGTTTTCCTACACATTTCATGGTTTTAACTCTTATGTTTAGATCTTGGATCCATTTTGAGTTAATGTTTGCATATGGTATGAGGTAGGGTCCTCAATCTTTTGCAAGTGGATAACCTGGTGGCCCCAGCACTATTGATTAACACGACTATTCTTTTTTTTTTTTTTCAGAATCAGAAAAGGCTTTAGTTTACATTCCTGTTGCTCTAAGGTGGTATTTCCAAAACTAGCCAGTCCAAAAGAAAAAATAAGAATGAGTAAAAAGAAAAAAAAATAAATGTCTGAACTATGTATTCAAAAGAAAAAAATAGGAAAAAAAGTCGCATGGTCCAACAAGACCCAGGTACACTCAGCTAAATAAAGTTAAATATCCTTCTGAATAGCTCGTTAAAGCAAATGGAAAGAGCAGTATCTTTTGTCATGTATAGAAAGTAGCCCTAATTAAAAAGACAATGCAGGTGAATTATAGCTAGATATGAGAATTACCTGTTAAGGGCTCTGGGTATCTTGGTTAAAAAGGTGGATAAGCGCTGGGTTCGGTGGCTTAGCCTGTAATCCTGTGCCTTTGGGAGGCTGAGGTGAGTGGATTGCCTGAGCCCGCGGGTTTGAGACCCGCCTGGGCAGCGAGACCTCATCTCTACAATAAATCAAAAAATCAGCCGGGCGTGGTAGTGCATGCCTGTAATTCCGGCTACTCGGAAGGCTGAGGCGGAAGGATCACCGGAGCCCAGCAGGTCGAGGCTGCGGTGGCCAGGAGCAGCCACTGCACTCCAGTCTAGGCGACAGAGTGAGACTCCAACTCAAAAAAAAAAAAAAAAAGGTGGATAAGCAAATGTTTATTAACCTTCAGGTTAAAAAAGTAAGAACCAAAGTTTGTGTCTTTCCAATAGCAGGAAACTGCGGGGGCGTGGGGTGGTGGGGAGGTGGGATACGCAGTAGTGGGAAACTGCCTAGGGAAGGGGGGGCACACCTCATCAACAAGGGTACCTGCACAATCAATATTTGTATAACTAACCCCGAATTGTACCCCACAATTCTAAAATAAAAAATTTAAAGGTGAAAAAAACAAAAAATAAATAAATATCCTTCTGGAACACAGCTTCTCAGAGACTTTAATGTCGGCGTGTGTTTAATGGATCCCTTGTCCTTACCTGGTCAGAGATGGGTTTTTTGGTTATTAATATCTCCAGGAGCACATTTCCAAAGAACTCAAGTCTTGGGGTCATTCTTCTGCAAGGGTGGACTTCTTGACCTGAATGCTAATGGATTGTTTTGATCTGACCATTGAGAATTAGGCCAACAGGGTGTCTTGGGTTTATGTGTTTTATAGAGGTGTATCTTTTATCTTTAACCAGGTCAGAGCAGAAATAAGACAATAGCCTGTGAATTCCTCTGGGTTTCTTCTAGCAACTGGATGTAGAAGCCACATTTTTAGTTTATTTCTGAAGTATCTTCTTTTTTTTTTTTTTTTGGAGTCAGTGTCTCTTTCAGTTGCCCACTGCAGTGGCACAATCACAGCTTATCACAGCCTCAACCTCCTGGGCTCAGGTGATCCTGCTGCCTCAGCTTCCTGACTAGGTGGGACTACAGGCTCATGCCGCCAAGCCCAGCAATTTTTTTTGTTTAAATTATAGAGATGAGGTCGCACTGTGTTGCCCAGGCTGGTCTCAACCTCCTAGCTCCAAGCAATCTTCCCACCTCAGCCTCCCAGATTGCTGGGATTACAGGCAGGAGCTAATGCACCTGACCCAAAGTATCAAATTTTTTAAGAGTGTGCTGCTGTTTTGTCTTGTTTTGTCTTCTAAAATGGAGTCCAAGAACCACCTGCATGAGAATCACTTGATGTTTTTAAAATGCTCCTAGGCCTCTCCAGATCTAATCATCAGAAACTCTGGGGCTGGAACCCGGACTGCGCCTCCCTCTCCTGGAGACTCCTGTGTACACCAAAGTTGGAGGACCATGCTCTTCCTTGAGTTCAGAGACAGTTACCCTAGAGAGAGAAGCGCAGAGGCTGACGGGCACCCAAGACCACGCTGACTCTTTCTGTACCTGCTTCCCTTTCCTCCACCTTCCCCACGGCCCTCTTCAGTGTCCTTTTGCAGGTGGACTTATCCTGGATGACCTCCCTTAGGACCTCCCACCTCCACCACTCAGAGAGCTCCGTGGCATGCGATGCCTTCAAATTGCCACCAGAGGGGGCCAGAGCATCTCCAAAAGCCACAACGGCGCCTGTTCCCTGTACCGCTTTTGCGTAGCAGAGTGTTCTTGGGGTGTCTAGTCTTCTAAGGCATCTCCCGCCCCGCCACCCCCATATCACCCATTCTCTAAAGGACACTGGGACACGTGACAGTGCACAGCTGCTACAGCATTTACTGTGCCAGGCGCAGTGGCTCACGCTTGTAAGCCCAGAACTTTGGCAGGCGGAGACAAGAGGATTGCCTAAGCCCAGGGGTTCGAGACCAGCCTGGACAATTTGGTGAGACTTCCTCTCTACAATAAATAAAAAAATTAGCTGGATGTGGTGGTGCATGCTGTAGTTCCAGCTACTTGGAAGGCTGAGGCGGAAAGATCACCTGAGCCCAGCATGTCAAGGCTGCAGTGACCATGAGCATGCCACTGCACTCCAGCCTGGGTGGCAGTGAGACTCCGACTCAAAATTTTTTAAAAACCAAAAATCAAAAATATGAAGCACTCACTGCGAGCCCCTGGGCTCATGCTGGTGCCTGGGAGCCCAAGCTCCTCATCATCCTGTTGGGATTCAATACAGACCTGCGACTGTGGTTTGCTCAGCGGTGACCATGAGATGGTTGAGGCCAGGCTCCTTGGTGGACTCACGGCTGCTGTTCCACCACAAAGCAGGGTGTGCATCGCCAAAACCGGAAACCTTGAAATGCAAAAATGACTTCTTAAGATTCGCCGTCAACAAACCGAAGCGTGGTCATAGCTCTCTCTCGCCCACAGATTCGGAAACCTTCCCACTGCCTCGTGGTATACGCTCTTGGCCTTGTGGTTTTCCTCTCAGCACAGTGGACAACACAGGTGGCAAAGCAACAAGCACGGGACCTCCCTCTAGCAGAGAACCCAAGGCTTACACAAGATTCCCAACCCACTCCACTGGCTCTCTCTGTCTGTATGAGGCTAGTTGTCTAAAAAGGAGGTCTGATTTAAGTTCTGTTCCCTAATGAGCTGGGCGACACTTAGCACTGTGAGCATTCATGCTGTGGAGACAATGATTGTCACAGGTACTAGGGTGGTGGAGGTGGGGGTGGTGAAGTTGGTGTTAGAGGAGGTGGCCCTGGTGGAGGCCGTGAAGGTGGTGGTAGAGTTGGTGGTGTTGCTAGCTGATGATGGTGAAGTCGGTGGTGGCACTGGTGGAGTTGAGGGGGAAGTTAGAGTCGGTGGTGAAGTCGGTGGTGGCGTTGGTGGAGGTGGCGGAGGTCGTGGTAGTGGTGGAGGTGGTGGTGGAGTTGATGGTGATGGTGAGGGGGGAATTGGTGGTGGCGTTGTTGAAACAGGTGATGGTAGAGAATGGTGGTGAATTGGTGGTGGCTAAGTTGACGGTGGTAGTGAAGTTCGTGTTAGAGGCAGTGGCACCGGTGGTGGTGGTGGAGTTGATGGTGATGGTGGGGTTGGTGGTGAGTTGGTGGTGGCATTGGCAAAACTGGTGATGGTGGCAGGAGAGTTGATGGTAGTGCTAGATGATGATGGAGAAGTCAGTGGCAGTGTTGGTGGAGGTGGCGGAGTTGATGGGGATGTTGGGCTTGATGGCGAAGTCAGTGGTGGCGCTGGTGGAGGCGGTGATGATGCCAGATGACGACGGTGAAGTCAGTGGTGGAGGTGGTGCGGTGGAGCTGGAGTGACCTCTCTTATGTAGCATCCTTCAGAGGCCTGAAGGATAAGCCCAGATCCAGAGCTCGACAGAGTCAGCATGCTGTGACCCCACGGATGTCACCTCCTCAGTCTCACTTTGCCCTCCCTCACGCACACACACACACACACACACACACACACACACACTCTCACCAAGTTCCACCACGCAAGGACACTTGGAGCCTCAGACCCAATGCTGCTAATTCCAGTCTGCCCAGGCTGCCATCACCATCCCTTTCTTCCATCATCATTCAGGAACACTCTCACTCAGTCTTCAGTTCCCAGTCCAATGTCACAGGCATCTTTTGTGAAGCCTTTTCTGATTCTCAAGGCAAAGTTAAGTTTCCTTCCTCAACACTCCCATGATATTTTGTGTACACCTCATCTCTAATGTTTCTGATCTGGCTTTTAAGAGGTTAGTGGGGTCTCTCTGCCCACCAGAGGGGACCTTTCACTTGACCCTTCTATGGAACCCTCTAGAATGACCCCAGAACTCTGGCCAGCCACCCTTAGGTTGAGCCAGCAGTGACTCCATTACAGAGTCACACACCTACTGTCAGGTGGAGCAGCAGGCAGGGTGAGATCTGGGCTCACACAGTCTGTAATGCATTGTTGTTCTTGTTTTATTATGTTTCATTAAATGTAAAGTATAACATACATCTATCTGGAACAGTGGGCAAATCCTAAGTGTACCACTTAATCAATGAATATCCTATAAATGAACACACCATGGAACCAGCACACAGGTCAAGAAACAGATTATTACCAGCATCTGGAAGACTGTCAACAATTGCATTTTAAAATGAATTTTTACTATTTAAATTTGTTAGTTAAAAAAAATAGCCAGGCACAGTGGATCACACCTATAATCACAGCACTTTGGGAGGCCAAGGTGAGAGGATTGCCTGAGCCCACGGGTTCAAGACCAGCCCGGGCAACTTGACGAGACCTCATCTCTACAATAAATCAAAAATTAACCGGGCGTGGAAGCGCGCGTCTGTAGTTCCAGCTACATGGAAAGCTGAGGCGGAAGGATCGCTTGAGCCCAGCAGGTCGAGGCTGCAGTGGCCGGGAGCGGCCACTGCACTCCAGCCTGGGCGACAGAGTGAGACTCCAACTCAAAAATAAATAAATAAATAAATAAATAAACATAAGCTATAAGCTATCAAATTTCAAATGCATGAGTAGTTACTAGCTTTTCCAAGACATCTTAGAAGTCACAGATACCACAATGCCCCCGAGAAAGTCACTCTGAGGATCTGGGGACACAGTGTTCCTTGCCAAAGCAAAACCCAAGCCTGGCTCCCCTGGGCCCCACCATGGGCATGCCCAGGCCTTGGAGCTGAGCCAGGGTCAGGGAGGCAGGCACATTATCTAAGTGAGGGAAACAACCGGTGACATTCAGAGAGCAAGCTCACGTTGACATGAGCACATTCCGGGTAGGGGTTGCGGGAGGCGGGAGGAGGCACCACGACTTGTGGCCAGCCAACTCCATACTGGTCTGTCACTGAGGACATCACATACACCATCTCACAGATGCCACAGACAGGACCCTCCCCATTTTAAAGGCAGGGAAGCTAAGAAGAAGGGGCAGAGCTTGTCTCAAATCTACATATTTTGATGCCCAGAAGTCCCAGAACCGGATCTCAAGCTATCTGGCTCCCCAGCGCATCTTCTAGAAGAGAGGGCACAGGCAGAGGTGCTGGGGTGGGAGTGAGGCACGTTGTCTGGGACACTTCTACCCTGGGGAACTGACCCCCATGCAATGCCCCATTGAGGCGAAATGAGAGTTACAATGGAGGGGTGGGGAGCAGCCCAATACAGAGGGAGGGTCCTGAAAACAGGCAGAGGGGCTTAACGAGGGGCCTCACCCACCCACCCCTGCCTGCTGCCCAGACCCTCCTGCCTTCTCTGTGTGACGGCTACAGGGCCATGTGGGCCCTTGCTGTGTGTGATGTGTTCTTTTGCATTTCTTTTTGTTGTTGTTGTTGTTGTTTTGTTGTTTGTTTGTTTGTTGAGTTGGAATCTCACTCTGTCACCCAGACGGAGTGCAGTGGCTGCTTCCAACCACTGCAGCCTCGACCTGCTGGGCTCCGGCAATCCTTCCACCTCAACCTTCCAAGTAGCAGGAACTACAGGCGCGTGCTACCATGCCCAGCTGATTTTTGATCTATTGTAGAGATGCGGTCTCGCCAAGTTGCCCAGGCGGGGCCCCAAACCCGCGGGCTCAGGCAATCCACTCACCTCAGCCTCCCAAGGCACGAGATTACAGGCTGAGCCACCGAGCCAGGCTGTTCTTTTGCATTTCTGCTGACGCCTTGATGTTTCCCGTGGGCGTGTGTGGTGCCTGGTCTTTCCCGTGAAAAGAAATGTCCCGGCCACACAGGTGCTGGGCCCTGACCTCCCGACCTGTCGTGCTTACAGGAAAAGCACAAGCCCAGCAGATCACACAGGGAAGCCGAACAGCAAGGGTGCATCACGGCTGTGTGTGCACACATGGACTCCAGCATGTATACCTCGGGAGGGCCCGGACCCCAGGGAGCGCTGGGCGGCATGTTGCTCTCCGCCCTCTGGGGTGACCCTCACCACCGAGAGGTACCATGTGGGCTGGAGGTGGAGGCTGGGCTGGGGGGAGGCTGTCCTCCCTCCACCCTCTACTAGCCCTGCACAGCTCATGTCGCCAACCTTCTCTTTCCCCAGCTTGTTAAAGAAAGATGATGCCGTAGGAAGGGCTAAAGAAGCCTCTGCCCACCCACCAAAATAAAAGTCCAGCAGGACAGAATCACAGCTGACAGAGCCATGTGGGCGGCCTCATGTGAGAAGGCACTGAATATGCCTCTGATGAGAGGCTCTGTTCGCCTATCATACTCCTCCTGCCTTCTAGCTGCTTCTAGCAGATACTAGTTGCTCCCTATTACCTCAGAGGACATGCCCATGCTGTCATCTTCCCTGTCACTTCCCTGTGAATGACCCACAAAGTCAATGTCTCCAGCTGTGAGTCCTCACCCCATGAGAGCCCACATGACCAGCTGTATCCTGGGCATTTCCGCCCATCTGCCCACCACCTTGGACTCGGTCATGGAATGAGTCCTGTTGCCTTTGCTCTGCTTCCTGATTTCCCATTGCCAAGTTCATTAAAGCATAATAGGTTGGCATGAAAGTGCACACGTCACACGCAGACACACCCAGGCACCCAGCACCAGATCAAGAGACAGAAGTCTCCCGCATCCCCACCAGCCACAAACCCCCCTGGCAACCGACAGCCTGGCTTCTCTCCTGTGCAGCCTGTTTTGAACATTGCGTAAATGAGATCATACAGTCTCCTCCTCTGGTGCCTGGCATCTTCTGCTCACTGCTGTGAGACTTAACACACCGTGGCAAGGAGATGCGGGTCATCCATTCTCACGCCGGACAGGTGTATCTGTGTCATCATTCACTCACCGGCTAGTGATGGGCAGTCGGGTAGTTTCCCACTTGGCACTATGACAGGCTCCGCGTGTCCTCCTGGCTTGTGTGTGTCTAGTGTTGTGATATCCGCATGCCTTTCCTTTGTGAACAATCCCAGGAGGGAAGGGACAGCTAAGCCACAGGGTGAGCAGGCCCCTGCTCACCTAGATGCTGTGACTGTTTCTCACTTGGCCACATCTAATATGGCCATATGACATGGCCACATCTCACATGGCTATTTCTCACGTGGCCACATCTCACATGGCTGTTTCTTACGTGGCCACATCTCACGTGGCTGTTTCTCACGTGGCCACATCTCACATGGCTGTTTCTCACGTGGCCACCTCTCACACAGCTATGCCGTATCGGTGTGTGTTTCCACCAGCAGGGCATGTGAGACTGCTGCCCACCTCCTCCTGACACTCAGTACCCTTCTGGCCCTCCTCCCTGCGCCCTTGGCCTGTCGGTGGTTCGTTTTACTCCTGAATTATCTCATGCTTTCAGTCCCTTCCATGCTGCCCTGCTGCAGGGACTGAGAGCTCCCGGCAAGTCTTCCTAGCCCAAGGGCTGCTCCCAGACAATCTCCCTAGACGTCGCTATTGCCCTCACACTGCCCTGGTCACAGAACTTCCATCATTCCAAGTCCCCAGGTATTTTAGGGCGTATCTGTTTATTTATTTACCTGGTTTCTGACACTGTGAATCTGGCAAAGATTGGAAAGGCCTCATCCCCCACTTCGGGCTTGGCAATTCCCACGCGTCACGTCCCAGTGCCATCATCTCTTCCGACAAGTCTCTGGCATTGGCCTGCTTGGCAGGACAGTGGTCTTCTGTGTTGGCAATTCTGTATGAGTTGCCCTTCCCCTGCGGTTGGACAGGGTTTCTGGCAACAGAGCCTTGGAGAGCTCCTTCCAACACCCTTCTTTTCAGAGAAGCCCCAAGTTGTAAAGAACTTTTTAAAGAGAATCCTGATGACTTGGCAGGTTATCCTGGCCTTTTAAAAGTGACAACCACTTCTTCTTGTGGGTCGCCTTTATTTGATCCAAAAGCAGGCAGACTCTGGGTATTAACTGGACAGAGAAAAAGTGGATGATAGAGAAATTTCAAGACAGCCCTGCTTTTAAAACTGCTCCTCAGCAAGAAAATCATCCTTATCAATTATCAAGCACCAGCCACATGGAAGGAGGGTCTTGGTCTGTAAAAAATTTCTGAAATCGCCCACAGAAATGCATGGAACAGAGAGCAGGCAAATTCTGCTTCTTCCTCCAAAATTCTAAGAAGGCAAATCAAGCCACTATGTGTTCAATGCCAGCTACAGACTATTCTGTTTCTTGCTCGAATGACCTCTTTCTGCAAGAGACCCCTACAGTCTAGTTCCCAGTGCCCACGTCATGAAGACTGGCCTTCAGCTTGCAGTCTAGGTGGCCATAGGGTTCACAGCTGCCCTTCTCTTTTACAATGTAGTGTGCCTCTTACCTACACTGGATTTGGTGCTAAGTCTTTGGCAGGGGTAGGGGGTTTGGTGCCTGGCCACCACGTCATGTCCCAAGAGGAAAGAATGGAGAACGCACTGTTGACTCTGATGTCCTGTGCAAACATAAAGGCCACGCCTTCCTGTGGACATGAGCAGGGCTGGAGTCGAGGCCAGGACTCACACCCTCCAGCCTGGGTACAGGCTGTCTGCGACCCCCCAAACATGCCAGTTTTTCTCCGGTTGCACTCCAGGCTCTTTCCAGAAGGCAGATCCCTCAGCCCTGCCTTTACTAACTGCTGCTCCCACATCAGGGGCCTTACGAGTCCAATAGCTTCATAAAGTCCCCTCTGCCTGCTAAAGACAAGGCTGCTGTGACCCGAACTCTCTTTCCCCTCAAACTGTGTCTGCTCAGAGCTTTGCACTTCATGGCAGACCACCCAGTAACATTCAAGGGTCCCTCAGAATCCCACAGTTCTCTAGTGAACTTGGCAGATATCGTGCTTTCCCTGGGTGACTACGAGGAGTCCCTCTTAGCTAAGGAGAGGGCCAAGACCTTCTGCGCTAAGGACAAAGCACCATCCTGCCCACAGCATAATCGTTGGTCACAGGAACCTTGACTTTGATGCCGGCGCTCCACGTCTCATTGCTGCACCAAGTGCAAGAACTACCTCCCACTCATCCATCCCCAGATGGCCCAGATGCTCAGTAGGATGGGAAATGACGTGACCAATGGCAGTTGATTAGAAGGGAACCTCGGTGGCCCACAGCCTGAGACGGTGCTGAGGTTGGGAAGCAGGAAGGCGAGAATGGCTGAGGCATTGTGAGTCACAGCCCCTGGCCAGGACATACAGAGGAGGAGTGGCCTCACCCCACAACCAACCCTGGGGTCTTCAGGCCTCCCGGGCTGGGATGAGGACCATCCTGTGTCATCTACAGTGATCTCCACCAAGGAGGCCCTGGAGATGTAGTCTTCCTTTCTGCTTGCCATCTGCTGAACAGCCCAGGTGAGCCCAAATCCAGCCCCTTGACGCACCTGGTGCCAGAGCTCAGCCATCCTGTTTCCGGACAGTCCTGGGAGAAAGCCAAACCCTCTGACCTCAGGTGGAACTGGAGGCTTGCGGCATGCTGGGTGCTTGGTGCCTGTGGCTACCTGACTGACTTGCCACAGAAACTGTGAGAAAGGGCCATCCGCATGTCCCCTGACGGGAAGGTCTTGCCCCAGCTATGTGTCACAGTCACGGGGCCAGAGCCTGCTACAAGGGCCGAGTTTGGGAGAAATCTTCCCCCACTCCCTTGCCACCCCAAAGACACCCCCGCCCCAGCTCAGACCACGCAAGAATTCCCCCTCGGGAGTCAGAGTCCCTCATGCATTTCTTCATCCATGTACTCAACACATAACTATGGAGACCCTCTGTAAGTCAGACACCAAGCCTGGAGTCAGGGCAACCGCAGGGCAAGAAACAGTCTAGATTCTGCTCTTGAGAAGCCCAAAGGCTCATGGGAAAGCTCAATAAAGCCAAAGACTCGCCAAATCATGTCATCACAAGTAATGATGAACACCATGAGAGAAGAGAGTTGCCAGGAGATGGTGCCAGTGGTCACACTCCAGCCTGAAGGTTTTGCCTTCCCCAGTGAGGTTAGTGGCAGACACCCTGCACTGGGGTTGGGGGGACAGGTAGTGGGATGACTGGTGTTTTCACCGTGTCTGCTGTCATGTAGGCTACAGAAAGCACAGTTCCACAAAGGAGATGTCCACTGCAGTGTGGTGGGAGGGAATCATCGCAGGGCCCCAGATTTACAAAGGTCAAGGAAACCAAGGTGGAGAACAAGGGGCAGGGCCCCAGGAAAATGCTTCAGGAAATTCCCAAGATCCAGGGATCTCTCCTGAGCATGGGGATATCAGTACTGCAGGGGCGGGATGCAGGACCTCTGGCTGGACTACAGGAGATGCTGCCGGCTCCCTGGGGTGGAGGACACCTGCCCTGTGCGTGCGAGCGTCACCCTTCCGTGACACAGGATGTTCTCGACATGACTGGTGGCCGGGAGGCACCCACCACCGGGCAGAGGGTGGAACCTGATGAGGTGACTTGACAGAGTCTAATGGGATGACGAGGCTTGGCCTGGAGCTTGGCAGGCGTGTGACAGCATGCTCTAGGCTGCCCGCTGGAACACAACCATGACTAGCTTAGGCTCACCATGGCATCTCCAACCAAGATGCTGGAATGCATACATTGTCTCCACTCCAGGGATCTGGACTCGTCACAAGGACAGGGGTGTTTAGAGCAGAGTGCCCCACGCTGTGATGTGCACACAAATTCCCCAGGGACCTAGTTAGAACAGACGCACTCAGAAGATCTGAGTGGCACTGAACGATCTCCTTACTCCACAAGTTCCAGGGAACATCGATGCTGCTGGTCTGTGGACCACTCTCTGAGTAGCAAGACTTGAAAGCCTCAACCAGGGTGAGTGAACTTAGCCCTCCACCTCCCCTTCACAAGGGAGGACAATTGCCCCACCATCGGTCCCCACTCAGAGAGCGCTCATTGAATCTAAGGACAAGGGCAATGGTGGCACCATTGGCAGAAATGATGAAGGCAGAGACAGGAAGTGCTTGGGAGGTAGTAATCATGATTGCCTTCGCCTGAGTGCCCAGCCCACACTGTAATGTCAGTTCATCTTTATCTGCAGTAAGTAACTATCAATCTCCCTTAATTTCATAGCGGGATTAGGCTCAGAAAGATGGAGTGATTTTTCCTGGGGCGTTGTTGCTGACGGGAATTGGAACCTGATCCATCAAACTTCAAACCCCTCTGACCCACTTCGATGCAGTTCCTTGCTTTGAAGAGTGAGGAACGGGGGTCAGGCCCAGCCCTGTGGTTCTCCACCTTGCCTAGACACTAGAATTGCCAAGAAGACTTTGGAAATGCCTCCCACCCCCACAGCTCTTTTCAACAGACTCTCCAGAGGAGGGACTTTACGTCAGCGTATTTTTAAAGCTCTCCAAGTAATTCCCGTGTGCAGACAAGCCCAGGAACCACTGAGTTAGCCCAACCCTCTCCCAGCAAATGAGCGATGGAGAAACTGATGGAGGTGGAATTGGTCAGAACCAACCTCACTCATTACACTCCAGGACACCTTCCAGCAAACTCGCTCAGCAACCCCTGCTGTCAGAAGTAGAAAGAAGTTTGCTCGGTGGCTCAGCCTGTAATCCCGCGCCTTTGGGAGGCTGAGGTGAGTGGATTGCCTGAGCCCGCGGGTTCGAGACCCGCCTGGGCAGCGAGACCTCATCTCTACAATAAATCAAAAAATCTGCCAGGCGTGGTAGCATATGCCTGTAATTCCGGCTACTTGGAAGACTGAGGCGGAAGGATCGCCGGAGCCCAGCAGGTCGAGGGTGCGGTGGCCGGGAGCTGCCACTGTACTCCAGTCTGGGTGACAGACTCCAACTCAAAAAAAAAAAAAAAAGAAAGAAGTTTGCCACAGGAAAATCCAGGGAAGAGCTGAGAATTCAGGCCAGCTCAGAGGCACCACACAATTAGGAGTGGAGAAGATTCAGAGAGACAGAAAAGTTCTTCAATCGGAAAGAACACCACGAACCCTCCTAAGCTGGAATCCAGCAGATGATGGATGGGTGGGGGAGCCAAAGACAAAAGATAGCTCATGGATGAGAAAGCTTAGAAGCCAAGTTGAGTAGAGCAATGGGGTCGCATCGGGGTTGGGAAAAGGGGTGACAACAGAGAGAAAACTTCACTGTGGATCTACCAAGGGAGGGAACCCAGAAGTGAACAGTCTCCAAGAGGAAGCCAAGTAGTGGGATTTTATTTCTAGGACTGGGATTCTTTTTAAGTAATAGGATGCAATAAACCTGGTAGAGCAATTTGTTTGAAGCAAAAGAAGCTTGAGGCCCCTCCAGGGATCTCTGACCCCATCTCCTTCCATGATGCAGGAGAAAGGCTGGCCCTGTCCACTGTCCCCTCAAAGAGTCCCTGGTTAGAAACCAAGCAAGCCTCTAAGAACCCCACCCACCACTACAGCTGCCCTCGGGCAGCTTTTTTTTTTTTGAGTTGGAGTCTTACTCCATCACCCAGGCTAGAGTGCAGTGGCACACTCACGGCCATCCCAGCATCGACCTGCTGGGCTCCAGCAATCCATTCACCTCAGCCTTCCAAGTAGCTAGAACTACAGGCATGCACTACCACACCTGGTTAATTTTTTTTATTTATTGTAGGGACACCAAGTTGCCCGGACTGGTTTCAAACCTGCAGGCTCAGGCAATCCACTTGCCTCGGCCTCCCAAAATGATGGGATTACAGGCTGAGCCATGCTTTTCTTCACCCTTCAAGGCTGCCATGCTCATGAATTTAAAGCTAGCCTCTCCTTAAATGTCAAGGATAAGACAAGACGCTGATGAGCAACTAGTGGTCAGATTTCCATGGCAGCCAAGTCTCAGGGGTTCTGTAGCCTTCGGATTCTGCAAAATGTGAGCCAGAAGGAGCCAAAACTCTGGAGGATGTTGGGCATTAAAAGTCCGCAGGTGGCCGGGCACAGTTGCTCATGCCTATAATCCCAGAGCTTCGGAAGGCAGAGGCGGGAGGATCGTTTAAGGCCAGGATTTCCAGACTAGCCTGGGCAAAAATGTGAGACTGTCTCTACAAAAACTAAAAACATTACCTGGGCTTGGTGGTACATGCCTGTTGTCCCAGCTACTCAGGAGGTTGAGGTGGGAGGATGGCTTGAGCCCAGGAACTCGAGGCTGCAGTGAGCTATGATCACACCACTGCACTCCAGCCTAGGAATAGAGTGAAACCCTGTCTCTAAAAAATAAATAAAAATAAACAAAAATAAAAATAAAAGTCTACCAGGGATATTATGCTCATCATATCAGTATGTGTGTTGTATACTTAAATTTCTGACTGACTTTTTCCCCTCGCACTCAACATTGACTTCATCGTCCTTGTCCGTGTGGATTTAATTAGGAGCCCTGTCTTCATAGACATCACTTCCTGAGTATGTCTCGGGTACTCTGCTGGATCAAGTCCTTTCCTCACCCGCCACACTCCCTGGGCTGTGGGAATGGCTGGCTGGTATCAGTGTGTCATGCAGCTGGAGATCCAAGGACCCACAGGGAATAACCTGCTTGGCTCCACTCACACCAGCACATCCCCACCCCCATGGTCATGGTACAAAGTTGAGCATGAAGCCTGGATTCAAATACATCCACGGCCCAGATGAGAAAGGACAATAGGTGGGGAGATGGATAGGACAACAGGAGCCTGTCCTTCCCTGTCCACTCCCTACTTCTTCCCACACTTCTATTCCTCCAAGACCAAGCACTGGCACCTCCATTGGGACAAGGTCCCAAGAGAAAATCCAATTTTTCTCATTTCCAGAAACATAGTCCATGCGAGCACTTCCCCAAGTGAGACTGACAGCAGTGTGGAGAGCGGCCATCTTTCATGGAGAAGCAGGAGCTTGTTGCTAATTAGGCTGCTTCTTCTAGGTCTGCTCCCATGGCTACATCTTCACTTTAGATGAGAAATGGAACATTCTGTGCTTTGCAATGCTATATAGAAATGATAATGGTGATATAACGTGTAACTGATTTTTTTGTTTTTTGACTTGAAGTCTCACTCTGTCACCCAGGCTGGAGTGCAGTGGCATGCTCAAGGCCACCGCAGCCTCCACCTCCTGGGATCAGGCCATCCTACTGCCTCAGCCTTCCAGATAACTGGAATTACAAGCACACGCCACCATGCCCAGCTAATTTTTTTATTTATTGTAGAGACAAGGTCTCACCAAGTTGCCCAGCCTGGTCTCGAACCCCTGAACTCAGGCAATCCTCTCGCTTTGGCCTCCCAAAGTGCCCAGCCTGTGTAGCTGATTTTTTTAAAAGTCTAATAAGAAACATTGCTTTCATAATGAATAAATAAAGCTTTCCCCACTGGGTTTGATTTTACCTTTGAATAAAACATGGAGTCAGGTTTATTCTTCAACAAGAGACCATATCAGAGGAGCATGGGAATGCCCCTCTGTTTCTGCTGTAGCTCCCCACAGACTGATGCTAGGACAGTGAGGGTTGCCATGGCTCTGGCATGATCTGCGGTCTGCTCACTCATAATACCTCAGTTTAAGCTCAGGAAGCCAAGGATGCAGTGTGGTCCAGTTTCAAGCCGGCTGAAGGAACAGGTAGCTGAATCCTTTGCCTGGAGTCTCTTCTGTCATTTCTCTTCTGCTCCCATCCCAGACTCGGCCAACTGTAAGGAAAGAGGAGGCCAGGATGGGAGAAGGATGAGGCCTGGGGCTCTGAACGCTCCCTAGCTCTTGGGTGTCAATTGGTGTCAGGCAGCAGGACATTACAGAAAGCTTTCCTGATATCCTGACAGTGGCCTCCAGCTAGGACACCTGGTGGAGCCTGAGCCCTGCCACCTCCCAGCTCCAGACAGCAGCGCACCTGAACACACTGCCCAGTCACCTGGGCCCCAGGTGCCCACAGAGATCTATTTGCAAAGGAGATGCCGGGCCATGCCCCTCCTCTTCCCAGCCCAATCATAAAGCTTAGCTTCCTAAGCTTGGGGCCAACATCACCATAGCTTTTTTCTTTTCTTCTCTTTTGAGACAAGATCTTGTGCTGTCACTCAGGCTAGAGTGCAGTGGTGGGATCATATAGCTCACTACAGCCTCAAACTCCTGGGCTCAAGCAATCCTCCCACTTCAGCTTCCTGAGTAGCTAGTATTACAGGTGTGCACAATCACACCCAGTTTTTTTTTTTTAATTGTTTTAGAAATGGGATCTTGCTTTTTAGCCCAGGCTGGTCTCGAACTCCTGGCCTTAAATGATCCTCCCATCTCATCCCCAAAGTGCTGGGATTACAGGCATGAGTCACGGCACCCGGCCACCATATCTATCACAATATGAAAACAATGTACTGAGTGAGGGTTACCCTCGGGAGGGGGCCCAGGGCTACGTGGCCATGCCAGGCCCCATCCCTCATTTCCCAGCATGTGACTCCCTTCCTCAGCCCACAGAAACTGGAAAGATTCTCCCCTTCCCCCTTTCCCCACTGTTCCTCATTGGGAAATAATTCTTTTTAATCTTAAAGAAAGAAAAGCACCAGCAGGGTCCTGCCACCCAACGTAGCCCCTTTGTGCAAGGGGCCCCAGCACTTCTCTCAATCAGGAATCGTGTTGGGATAGATCCATAAATGTCTAGGATGTTATTGGAGGCCCCTTAGAATTAGAGCCTTTGCACAACCACCCACTGGGTACCAGGTCCAGTATCAGGGAAAAGGGGGCTTGCTGGAAGCCCAGACCTTACCTGCCCACAAAGTACTTATGGAGCAAATCCTCACATGTACCCCACAACCCTAAAATAAGTTTTTAAATTCCACATTTAAAAAATAAATAAATAAATAGTGACTTCATGCAGTATACAACCTGCACACCAGTGAGCACTGGCCAGGGACACCAGGGACCTACACTGTGAGCCTTCCACGGGCCGGGCTTACCTTACCAGCTGGAAAGGCGATGGTGTGGGCATCTGATGAACACTGTGGATGGGGACAGAGACTCCCCGGCCCTCCCACTTTGGGAGAACAACGTCTCTTTGGGAGCTCCCAGTTATTGACCCCTTTCACTCCTTAAATGGCACTCAGTAACTGCAGGACTGCACCTAGGAGTGAAACACTTCAGGACCTCAGTGCCCCCTGCCATCACCCACCCCCGTGTGGCCCAGCGCGTGCAACTGGTGGGGGTCTGGGCGAAACATCCACCCTCTTCACCTTTCACCCCTGAGCTCCAGGTCTAGGGAAGGCCTCCCACAAGGCAGCCCAGCACATGCTCTGGGTCGGGCAGTCTGGGTTCTTGTCCAGCGCCCTATGGTCTGCCTGTTTCCCATACCACATCATTGTCCGTGGGCTCAGAACACACTGCAGAGGGACACCCGTCCCAGACACGGCTTTGCTGCTCTCCATGGGTGGAGCAGGGGACAGTATATCCTCCTCAGGCCCTGCCTGGGTGCAGATGAGTCCCCACAGTGCTCTTGCCTTGTGTGGACTCGGCCCAATCGCACATGCTTGGGGCACAAGTTGTGTGCCACGTTAAACCACCACAGAGAGATCAGTATCAAGCAGCTACCAAAGGGGAGTAGTGGAAGAACTTCTGAGCCAAACAGCACGTATTTAGAAACGCCCACAAATGCAAGATATGGCAGTAAAACATTACAATGGTGTCACTGTCCATCTTTTGGCCCTTCTTCCCCGTTTCGTGATCTTGTACTTATGTACTCTTACATTTCTGTCTCTCTCTCTCTCTCTATATATATATATATTTTTTTTTTAATACCTTTGGGAGATTCAGTTTTTGGTCTGGGCTTTAAGTGTACCCACCACTGTCTCTGACAGGTGATTTTCATTTCTCCATCCCATCTCCCACCCACTTCCGCATCTCCAGTGTTCATGACACCATCTCTACACCTTTGCAGATCCTTAGTCTAACTCCCATTTACAAGTGAGAACGTGCGGTGTTTGGTTTCTGGCATATATCGAATGAACTGCCTTGACCTCTGTCTGGAAGGAGGCCCATTGTGAGCAGAGAGAACTACGGGCTCCTGGCCTTGTCGCTGGGACCTTCCAGCCCAGGCAGGACTGTGTAGCATACAAGAGTTCTTGAAACATAAAGAATGATACCAGAGCTGCTGCGAGGCTGGGTGCGTGATCGTGTGTCCTGTGAGGAATGGGGATGCCAACTGCCCTAAGACAGGAGTCCACTGGAAAATCCCAGCAGAGCTGGTTGGAGCGTGGGGGACAGGGAAACCTCCCAGGGGCAGAGACGTTCAGAGAGGAGAGAAGCTCATGCGTACTACGTTGAGATTGCTCCAGAGAGGCGGAGGAGGGATTTGCTGGGAACAGGGACACAGGGGCATCTGAAGAGGAGATGCAGGGAAGAGGCTGAGGAGAGGAGGCGAGGAGGACAAAGTCGGGGCATAAACACTCTCAGGGATATGCAGGAATGATGCCAGGAGTCCTGTGGGAAGAGCTGAGGGAAAGTCAAGGAACCATGCAACCAGGGCTGCTTAAAAATACCAAGAACCAGCCAGGCACAGTGGTTCACACCTATCAGGCCAGCACTCTGGGAGGCCAAAGTAGGAGGATCGCTCAAGCCCAAGAGTTCAAGATCAGCCTGGGCAACATAGCAAGACATAGTCCTCACAAAAAAAATGAAAAAAAATTAGCCAGGCGTGGTGGTGTGCGTCGGCAGAAGGATCACCTGAACCCAGGAGGTCAAGACTCTGGTGAGCCACGTTCATGGTTCTGCACTCCAGCCTGGGTGACAGAGTGAGACCCCGCCCAGGGGTCCTCTCCAGGGCCCCAGCAACCGCGTAATCAAGCCAGCATCTCCGAACCCTGTAGCACAGAAATTCACTGAGCCCTGTAGCAGAAACCTCCTGGTCGAGGGTTCTAGAATGAAGCAAACGGTTTCCTCTGAACTCATAATCACACGCTTAGGGTGTCACGGCCAGGGAGAAGCCAGGAGCATGGTCCCATTCAGGAATCCCCAAGGACTAACCAGGGTTGGCGGAGAAGGAAGGATGTGGGAATGGTGGCCACACTATATGATATGTCCCACACAGCGTTTTCCAGATGTCATCCCTCATCACGACCTTAAAGGAAGCAAACTCACCCCACTTAACAGTGAGGAAGTGGTTCAGGGAGGGTTTCCAGGTGAGAACATGCCTAAGGTCACACCACCTGTCAGGGACAGAGCCAGGACTCAGACTCAGTTGATCTGCCTTGGGATCCCACAACCCTTGCACTACTTTGTGCATGCATACCACACAGCAAGACTATATTGTATGACCCGCACTCAAGGTGGGACTTTACAGGGACCAGGAAAAGACCAGGGAGGGAGGCAGGTGCAGGAGGACTCGCAGAAGGCAAAGGCTGCCCCAGTGCCGTGTGGCGGTGATTTTGGAGTAGGGTCTATCCACGTGTGATGGCTGAGCTCATTGCAGGAACTAATAAGTTAATGAAAAGCGGTCACGTGGGCAGAGGCTGACATACTGAACAGTGGGAAGGTGGTTAACAGTGCAAACTTTGACTTTGGTGTGAGACTTTGGGCAAGTTTGGGCAAAATAAGGATAATGATACGGTTTTGACATCATAGGATTTTGTGAATGTTCAACCATGTATGGCAGTTCTTACCATTCTCATTCCTTTCATTGTCATGATCATTCCTACGAGGAACAGTTGTCCATTTGCATAAGGATCACACTGGTGTGATCCTTCCTTTCCCAAACAGGCCTCTCACGCTGCCCATTGTGGCTCACTTTTCTCCCTCAGAGTAACCCTGGGGGCTTGTTTTCTCTGTATTTTATCAGGAAAAGTGTTGGAGGGAGATTTTGTCGAACCTCAAAACGCTTATCATGAGCCTGAACCTACAGGCTCCCTTCCGGGTCACAGACACATGTGGCCTGAGCCCAGGAGGCACTGGGAGCATGGATGTCCCAAGCGGACAAGGAGCCCTGCGGTCTGGCGAGTGTCCAGGGGGTGGAGCCAGAGAGCCCCCAGCCACCTCGCCACAGCCGATAGCGACTATCTACACATCCAGGCAGGCAGAGGCTAAGGGAGGGGAGACCCAGGACAGCTGCACAACTCTCTGGGGAGATTTTTTTGTCTTAATTCTGTGCTCACAGAAGTGCACCCCAGTGAGTGAGGTTTCTGCCCTGACAGAACAGGCCACAAACTGAAATTGAAGACAAGAAGGAAGGAAGAGGTTTTTACATTCAATTTTAGAATCCCCTGCCGTGGATGTTTGCCTCCTGACTTTTAAATGGCAGCAGAGTTTGGCCTGGGGTTCTCACCTAGAAAGAAGGACATCTCGGACGAATGCTGCTGTTTTTGTTTACTCCTTGCTGGGGAAAGGGGCAGTTGGCTTATAGAAAACAAACTGCACACACCTGTCTCCTACCCTCCCACCATGCCTCAGGCCTCGCGTGGTTCTGACACCTGGGCCCGAGTTGTGTCGAGTCTAAGAAAATGCCATGCCAAGAGCATCTCCTGCGTCCACGCTGCAGCCACCTGCCCCATGGCTATTGGCTTGTGACACTATGCTGATCCTGACCAGTTAAGTCTTTCCAAAAATGTGGGAAGGGGCTAGAGGACACAGCACAGAAAAGAAAAAGATGTATGTCTGTGGGATTGCTGCTGGGCAAAGATCTTGGACCACTGTGGATGCGATGGCAACGTGGAGGGCACCATGCCAAGCACACACAGAGAGAGAATCGGGTACCAGGTACGAAGCCAGGGGACCAGATCCTCAGTCCTGCCTTGGCACTGGGGCCTGGAGTGGGAGGAGAAAGCCGAGCCCATGAATAAGCGGTTGGGCTCTGGGTATAAAGCTGGGTGCCGCCCCCAGCTCTGTCTCCCAGGTCACCCTCCCTCTCGTGAGCCGGTGTCTACCTCCCACCACCTTCTGCACTGGAGCCGCTGGAGGGTAAGTGCCCACCTCTGTCTATATGTATCCAACTGTTAATTGTTGGGGGTTTGACTTCTTAGTCCTCTCTGCTCTTTTTCTCTTTTCTTTTGCAAATGGAGAAAATGTGTCACAACTGATTAGAAGCAGCAAAGTCAGAGTTCTGGTACACCAGAAAGCAATATACAAAAGGCACGGGCTTCTTTCTGGACACTTAAAAGCAGTGTCCCTATTGGTAATTTCGGAAGCAAGGTGGGAACAGCACCGGAGCTGATGTGGAAGAGGGTTTGCAGCTGCGTGTCCACCCAGTATGCTCAGTGATTCAGTTAATCAACACTCTCAGGAGTTCGAGCTGTGTTCCTGAAATCAGTAAAGTTGGAGACAAGTATCTACATGACTCAGAAGGGGAAAGTGGGCTCCTGGATATGGCCCTTTCCAATTACGGATTTATGGATCTCCTGCGTGTGCTGTCATGCTGAGGGCAGTGTGCCCATGCAGCCATTGGGAGAAGCAGTCACTCACAGCTGAAGCCACAAACGCTGCTTCTATGCCACTGCACTTTCTGGCATCTGGAGTCAAGACTTCTGTAAGCAGGGCCTTCCGAGGAGAAGGGCTTTCCTCGGGAGAGGGGAATACCTGACAGCATGTCCCTTGTTTCTGATTACAGCTTTAAAGAAAACTGAGCACCTCTGCCACTTAAAACAAAAAATGACCTAAAATAAAGATTATAGTAAGTACCAACAAAGATCAATACTGAAAATCTCTTTATTATGATAGAGCATGAATATTTAAGTGCTTTCTTCTATATCCACATTCAAAACTCTATGTTCTTTTTAAAAGTTTGAGGCATAGACAATCGAAGCCTTTCAGGCCTCTTATATTGCTCAGATTTCTAATATATGCTGACACTAAAAGGCATTTTATTTTGTATAATGAAACAAGGAATATTCATTGAATTGAAATCTTGATACTGCCGCTTATTAAAATGCTGAAACCTGCCTCCTTTTACCAGTGATCTGGGCTATGAAAAGTTCTTTTTGACTCCTGCCAAAAAGCTCCTCAGTGCTGCCTCCAAAACATTCCTGGGATGTTAACCCCAAAACACACAGGCCTCACTGTGGACGTGTCAGCAATGCGGGAGAGTGAGGTTCACGCTGAGGCTTGGGGGGACATTTGTCAGAGGGTAGCTGCTTCTGGCAAGGGCAGAGGGAAATGGGGGCTGGAAGAGCCCTCTCTTTGCTGTGGTTCAACCACCACCCCAAGATTACTTCAAAGTGGCTTGAAGACAGGCTGTGTCCACCGTAGCCCTACTCCCAGCCCCCGCTGCAGACCCTGGCACACAGAAGCTGCTCCTTCACTGTGTGTTCACTTGGACAGAATCCTGAGTGGCATTGCCTGGCCCCAGCTTTGAAGACAGAGGGCTGCCAGAGCTGACCTATGCCATGAGGCACACTCTGCTGCTTGCTGAGGGAACTCGGGTGGTTCCCACTCTGAACCTCAGTTTTCTTTTCTATAAAATGAAGGCTTTGAACTATGTGGTCTTTAAAATCCTACCTGGTTCTCAGATTTTTCTGTCTGCTGGCTCAAAGAAAATATTGATGTTGAGCTCGTGACCATGGTTCTCCGAGGTGTGTTTGATTTTTCAGGTGGAGAAAGGTGGGCAGGGCAGGGAGTAGGGGGGAATGCACTAGATAATATGACAGCCCTGCTTGACTTTTTCTTTTACTCGTCAATTTCTTTGCTTTCAAACTTTTATAAAATGAGAGCCCTAACAATGGGTTTCTTAAAGTTGTTCTTTATCAAACAAAAATATTCATAATGCAACCCTCAGACACACCAGTTTGGTACACAGCTAGCCGTGGATAAACACACAATTTTTTCCTAAGATACATTAGAAATATTTTCCAAAATTGTGGGTTCTTCTGAGTCAGTCTGGTAGAATGTAGGTTTTCAGGTTCCATGCCAAGACAGTAGAAGAAAGTAAAAATAAAATAAAGGAGAGAAAAGAGAAATACCATACACACGACTTTTTTGGAACTTCTAAAGGAAAAGTGCTATCTTTGGATGCAATGGAAGTTTAAAAAGGGAAAATTTATGAAAAGCTGCCACACATGTTGAATTCAACTGAGAATTGTTTATTATTAACAAAGTGATGTTCAATATTTAAGAATTCTTGGCCAGGTACGGTGGCTCACGTCTGTAATCCCAGCTCTTTGGGAGGCTGAGGTGGGAGGATTTCATAAGGCCAGGAGTTCAAGATTAGCCTGGGCAACATAGTAAGATCCCTATCTCTACCAAAAAAAAAAAAAAAATTAGCCAGGCATGGTAGCACTTGCAAAACTCCGTTTAGCAGTCTCTTAAACAGGGCTTTTGTTGTGCATAGAAAGCGTGGCTCGTATCTTATTACAGAAAACAGAGCCACACCACCACCTCCTCCTCACATTTGAAAAGGAACAAGCCAGGGGCAACCTGTTGCTTTGATGTGGGTCCCCAAGACAAAGCCTGCACAGTCCGCCCCAGGCGTTTCAGAGCCTGAAGCCCTTCCACACCCTCTGGAACAGGCTGGAGGCGCCGGCCTTCCACCAGTGGGGAAACACAGCAGCACAAAAATCTGTGCATTGGTCTCTCTGCACAGCATGGCTGGACTTTTTTTTTTTTAAAGCAAAATAAACGAGCACTTAACTTGTGCAGTCAGCTCACTGCCTCTCCGCCCCTGCAAGCACTTTGCGGATGGGGAAGTCCTCCTCCATTAGACGTCTCTGTGGGAGGTCACAGCCTTTCCTCCAGGAACCTATGGGCAGCTCCCAGCACCCTCAACTCGCCTTTCACGTGAGCATCAGAGTGAGGACGCGCATTTTGATTCACATATCTTTGCCCTTTGTCATGTATTGAGAAAAAGGAAGGATGAATGGACGGTCTTTGATTGGCGGCACAGGTCACGCCCATCATGGTCCTGTTTGGAGGGACCCTTTTGGAAATAAAGCTGGTGAGGCAGCACGCAGAGGCATCGCCCAGCTAAGCTCGGCCCTGGCAGATGGGGCACAAGAACAGGTACGCTTCCCTCATGCAGCCTCTGTCTTGGGGAACCTGGGTGCCTGCTCCAAGCTCTGGTGTCTTTTCTGAGCAGAACCTGGGATGTGGGGGCCAGCAATTCTGCTAAGGGTTGTGGCTGTGGGCTGAACCAGAGGCACAGGGATCCTGGTCCAAAAAGTCTCATGGCACTCACTCCAGTTTAGAGGCTAGACTATTGAGCTGGGGAACTTGACAGCCATGGAAAGGCTAAGAAAAAAGTCTTCTGGGGCTTCACGTTTGCCCTGCTTTGAGTTCCTTTCTTGCTGTGGTCCCCTCTTCTTAGCTGAAAGGTAATGGCCTGCTTCGTAGGGGCTGAGATGTTTGAGCCTCAGTGGAAAGTCCTGGCTGCATAGCCTGGCACTGCCACACATCCAGTTAGGCTGTGTGGATTCATTCTTAAACTTCCCTAAAGATACACAAATATTCCAGCAGGATAAAATTCTAGGGTGCATTACAGTTTCAGTTTGTGAATTTTTTCTAAGCAGTTCTCATGCCCGAGTTCTGGAGCAAGTAGTCAGGACTCTTAGGGGCTCCAGAAGGGTCCAGCAATTCAGAATAAATGGTTCCCAGGGACTCAAATAACAGTAACTGTCTGCTCAGGTCATGAGAAGACTCCTCTCTGGGACATCCTAGCCCTACAACCCATCCCAATATGCAGAGATTGGAGACTCACATCAAAATAAGTCTTCATGTTGAGCTATAGATTTGGAAAAAGTTGGTTTAATCTTTACTTAACTTTGAGTGGCTCAACAGGGGACTCAGGCCATTCTGGTTCTCAATCACGTCTGGCCAGTTTATTATCAGGTTTCGAATCTGTATCTCCAAAATCTCTGAGGTGATGGGGTATTTTAAACACTCTAAAATAAATAAATGTATGCTGGAAGTTTTGAGCACATGAACTTGTTTATTCTGAAACAGCGCATGTACCTGCTCTTGTAGTTGATGGAAAATGCCACTACGGTACTGCCTCTTCAGGGCTTGATACATTCAGTTAGAGACCCTAGAGGCAGGTGTGTCTTTGGGATTCTTGCCACAGCCTAGGCTGAAGCCTGATACCCCTCATAAATTAGTGGCTTTGAAAATGGGTCACTATTGCTGAGTCAGGGCTTACCAAGCAATATTTTCAATGATGAGATCGGAAGGGGAGAAATCTGAAAATAAATGGTAGCCATCACTAAGATTATGAAATAAAAGGCAATTTTCCATAAATGTCTAATTATTCTAATAGTCTTTTTTCTTTGATCCTGGAGTCTGCTGAGCTCTGTATAGACCCAGCTTTGGTTCTGGATCTCCAGGATCCACTGACAGATGTTGGTGTCCAACACTGTTTTGCCAAGACAAAATGACCTTGATTTGGAATGCATTGTATAAATAGCTTCTGATTTGTGCAACGATTAATGGTTTGCCATTGTTTAAAAACAGAAGGGTTAGTTGGGCAGTGAAGTAATACAACTAAAATGTAATTGTTAGCAATAAACCAGTTAACCATGTTGATTTCTGAACTGAGATTAATAGACACAAAAACTAGAGTCAGGAATATTTTTTAAAGACATAATTTTATTATCTGCTCGTCGCTATTTGTTGGATATGGTAATTGGAACATGATGGGGTTGGGAACAGACATGAGGGCCATTTGATCCAGCCTGGCCACAGTGGGGAGACAGGCTGGTTTCTCTGAGAGGGCTTTGGCGTTTCTTTGGTCATGTCTCACATGGCTGTGGCTTCAACCTCCACAATTATGCCTTCCAGGATCTGATGATTTTGGCGTTTCCCTGCTTCACACTGACCTGGCTGTGCTGTCTGCTGTTTTTGCACTCAAGGTGGTTTTGCCATTGGCTTCCTCCTTCTGCCTGCCTCTGGGATTATGTCAGTGGTAGTCTTTTTTATCTACCATTGGCACCATGAAATCTTCATTTTTGTCTTCAAGGTACCATATTCTGGTGATGGTGGTGCTTTCCAGTTACATACTTATCATGAGAAGTGAATGGTCCCATAGTGAACACAAGTCATGGTTCTATTGTTCACATTTTCCTGGCAGATTTACTATAACTACGCCCTGTACATTTTTCTATCATATAATCCTCAGATCATCGCTCTTTGGTTTTCAACAGTTTTGTCCACTTCCATCTTTCCCAGTTTCTATACCTCTGTGGAGTATCATTCTTGTCTGTTTTTACACATTCGAATAATAGATTCCAAAAGAGTATGTGCAGCAGTGTCATGATATAAGCACAAATTCAAGCAATCCTGGACTTGGAAACCAGGATTTGGGAGGCTATGTCAACACACACAAACGCTTTTTTAAAAGTCTTCCCATTTGAACTTTTAAAAATATATTTTTTTATAAAATAAAAATTTAATTTTAAAAGAGTGCCTGTCTTGGAATGTAGCTCACCAGCTCATTAGCAAGCAGGCCACTTTGTAACCTGATTTCTTGCTCAATTGACAATATGAAGCTTAAGCACATAATTTTAGCTCTGTCTATATTATTTGACTTGTTATGTTGACATTAATTGTGTTCAGTCTTCTCAACTAGACTGGGCTCCTTCAGTGCAGGAAGTATATGCTCCATAAGTGTTTGTTGGACTAAACACTGAACCTCATGAAATTAAAGACCAGGACCTTCTCATGGTAGCATTAGACACTAATGACAAAGGTGCTGTGGGATTTGGGTTTGGGTAATAATCTCCATGATGGTATTACAGGAGGAAAATGGTACTTTCTTAGTTCCATGGAACACTGTGGTCCAGATCTTCTGTGACTGCTGGGACCAGGCCTAAAGCTGGCTAACATGAGTGTTCTGCACTAGGGATGTTCATGAGTTCTGTCCTTTCCCCCAAGGAGCTGGAGGAAGAAATTGCCATGGAAGACAGCCCCACTATGGTTAGAGTGGACAGGGGTGAAAACCAGGGTTTGGCAAGCCGAGGGAGAAGGTGCGTCCCCAAGGTACTTGGCTATGTCACCGGTGATATGAAAGAATTTGCCAATTGGCTTAAAGGTATTTATGCTTCTGTCCTTTGGAAAGATAAGAGAAGTGGCTTTGGGGGAAATGGCTTGCTGGAACTCCTACTTAGATCTTTAGTTGTATTTCCCAGCTATTTACTGATCTCTTTACTCTCTATTTTTCTACTTTTTTCTCTTCTAACCAGCAAACCTCTCAAATTTGTTTTAATGGAGATCATGGTCAGGGATAGACTCCTGCTCATATCAGAGGAGGCACCTGGCTCCATCCTGTAATTTTAGTATTTACAACTTTTACTATTGGATAAATCTTCCTTCTGCTTACCTCTGTGCATTAGATGCTTTCTGGAGCTTAGATTCTAGTAGGGGCAGTGTGGGTTGAGCAAAAAGAAACCAGATCGATGCTTTCAGGGATCTGGGTGCCACTCAAGGGACAAAGAGTCTAGAGAGAAAAAACTAAAGGGAAGCCCAGAGCCCATTTTGCCTCCAGGGGGCTTGGATGGCTTGTCAGGTAGGCTCTGGGTTGGACAGGAGTGCAATCCGGTTGCATCCTTAGCTCTGCTTGTCTCACCCTTCAGACAGACCTGTGGTGCTCCAGTTTGTGGACTGGATCCTTCGGGGCATATCCCAAGTGGTGTTCGTCAGCAACCCCATCAGCGGAATCCTGATTCTGGTGGGACTCCTGGTCCAGAATCCCTGGTGGGCTCTCACTGGCACTGTGGGAACAGTGGTCTCTACGCTGACAGCCCTCTTGCTCAGCCAGGACAGGTAGGCACATCCTCCCAAGCCTGCCTGGCCCCCTGTGAGGCCCAGGGGCTGACCAGTAAGCATGAGCATCCGTCCCAGGAGAAACAGAGTTTGTCCATAGAACTCTTCATATTTGCCTTTAGTCGGAGGTCAGGGAATCAGTTACAGTCTCTTATTCTTGGTCTCTGAATAAGTGGCTAGTCTGAATGATGCCACATTCTTGTGGCATTACATGGTAACCAGAACTAAGCTGCAAGTAATTCCCAGAAATGGTTCAAAAGTGATCTTCTTTAATGATTGATGAAATTATTTGTCATCTGTTTTGGGCCAAAGTACATATGAGTTCACGCAAGCTCTCAGTAGTTTAATAACCCCCTGTTATATCTTGTTTTCATGATGAGTTTAGCAACCTTATTCTTCATAGACGGTGCAAAGGTCAGCTCAGCTCCTGGAGAAATGAATAACCATAAATTCCAAGTTGATTCTGACTTAAGAAACGTCAGTGACTCTTCTGATATATGTGTTTGGTTAAAAATAGCATGTACTCTATAAACTAATCTATCATTGAAGAAGTGATACATTGATTCCCACCAGGGGAGCAGAAGGTTCCTCACTAGCCAGTTCCTTCGGGAAGAGAGCCAGTCTTCTAAGTGTCCAGACCAATGAATGATGCCCAGGGGATGGTCATTACAGACTTAAGTCTTGTAACACAAACTGAAAACTACCTAAGGAGGTCTGTGGGGAGAGTCAACAAATGCTCCACTTTTCCATCAAGACCAAGGATTTTGTGTGCTCCCTGTAGACGGTGATTTTGTATCTTAGGTTAAACGCTATTCCAATACAGACCAAGAAACGGTCTTCCCAGTTTGGGGACGAGGTCTAGGACTGTCCCACATTGGATATTCCTTCACTGTTTTGCTCCAACAAAACCAATTTCATTTTCCTTGCCAGGTATTATTTAGAAGACAAATCACATTTATATGTTAGTCAAATCTTTTACTTTCCTTAGTCTAAAATGAATGCATTAAGGGCAACCTCTTTCAGGTCCCCTCCCACTATGGAAGCTTTCCTATCTTTTTAATAAATCCTACTTTATTTATAATCCGACTGAGTCTAAATTTTAAATAAGACTATGTGGTCATTTGCTGACTAGGGGTCACACATGTACTCTGAGGGTCCCCCAAAAGCTACACCTTTTTATCTATGGGACTTTTGGGGATCACCTGAATCAGTAAATCAGAACTAAACAAGTTTCAAGTTTCATTTCTTCATTTGCATAAAAAGATCTGATTGAGAAGCTGGGTGGGAAGTATCATTTACGTCGCTAGCTCTATGCCTTTTTTCTAGAACCAGGTAGAAATAACTCTTTGAAACATAAAGAGGATTTGGCATAGAAAAACTACAGAACTACAGAAAAAAAAGGATGCATTAAAATGGCAATCCTCTGTTTTAAGGGAATGCATGTCTTTTTGTTGCTTTAAATACGGCATTCCAAAACTTGTAGCTATTGCCATCAATTTGCCACTGATCAAACTCAAGCATTCAATCTCCAAGTCAGTTGTTGAGAGGACAAGTTCATAGCTCTCCACTGTCCAGCAAGTGTATCATTGAACCAAACTGGGTCCATTTGTCTACCTGCAACAGAAAGCCATACACCAAAGCACCAGGTTTTTTTTTGACTTGACCAACAAGGAGACAGGAGGAAATGCCCAAATCTGTCCCCTTAAGCTGAGGAGCTGGGGTGGGTTTTATAAGCACAGGGTAATAAGGCTGACCTGATTGGATCCTGCCATGGGGTCATGGTTGGGATCCATCTGATTGGACCTTGTATTCTGCCATGCGGTGCCCGCTTCTTGGTAGGAGCACTTGGGTTGCACACTTGGTTCATCTGGGACTGCTCAGGCTACTGACCTTCAACCTGGGAGCCCATGGCAACTGAGAACCAATTTGCAACTTTGTTACATGAAAGCTGAACCAGATTGGTCTGATGCAGTTACAAATCCCCCTCCCTTCTTACCTCCATCCCTGTCTTTAGGGAGGAAGAGTGATAGCCACTTTAGTTTCTTCCTGCTGATTAGGGGTGTAGATTGTCATCAGTAGACGGAAACTGTTCAGTGCTCAGGATTATGTTTAAAGCTAGCTAAATCCTCTTTATGTTTCAAGGAGTTATTTCTACCTGGTTCTAGAAAAAAGGCATAGAGCTAGCGACGTAAATGATACTTCCCACCCAGCTTCTCAATCAGATCTTTTTATGCAAATGAAGAAATGAAACTTGAAACTTGTTTAGTTCTGATTTACTGATTCAGGTGATCCCCAAAAGTCCCATAGATAAAAAGGTGTAGCTTTTGGGGGACCCTCAGAGTACATGTGTGACCCCTAGTCAGCAAATGACCACATAGTCTTATTTAAAATTTAGACTCAGTCAGCCACTGCTTCAGGTTTAAGAACTGGCTCAAAGCTGCTGGCAGACAGCATCGCGTTCCATCACAGTGCAGGAGTGGTTGGCTGCCTGCTCCACTCCACCTGGTCCCACCCAGGGATTCCAGGGGCAGGGCAGTGGCCAGTTGAGCAACTGTGCCATTTACTTGTGAGGAACACTCAGACACCTGTTAAATTTGAGCCAACATCTCTTGGGTTAAGTTGGTTCCAGTTTCCAGCTGTAGTGAGTTTAAAGTCTCAAGGATTGGGTCAGCATGATCCAGGTGGAGTTTCTTGCAGATATCTGTTAAAACAGGCCAGAACAATTTTAAGGAGGCGCCAAATGCTTAACCCAAATATGAGGAGGATCATTAAGACTTGTTGGATGGAATGCAGAAATCCTCTGATAATATCTGGACATTAAGAATTTAGTTCAGTAAGTCCAGCTGGGAGACCTTTGAAGGTCTCCTTCAGAGATTTGGCTAGCTTTAAAACCTTGGATGTTCCAAATTCAAACTGACTAGAAGTATTTACCCAGGTATAGCACATGGTAGCAACAACACAAACACCACCCTGTGCAGTAAGGTGTTAGTCTAAAGCAGTGTGCTCATCTAGGACAATGTGAGTAAGAGGTCTAGGAACCTCTGTTGTGCCCTGATGGCTTGGGTGGTGAAGAGGGCAACTCTATTAACAAGGCAGGAAAGCTTTCTAACCACACATCCACTGCAAAAACAACCTAGCCCAAATCAGGACTCCAGAAGTCTTCCAGATCCAACTCCTTCACTAGAGTGAATCCCTCTGAGTTAATCACATCCTTGATAACCTCGACTGTAGCCCACAGGTTATTGTCACATTGGATTGTGTTCCAAGACTCTCAGCTTTTAGAGAGCAGGGTGGGTAGCATCAGCAAGGCTCCCTGAATAGATAGGGATTTGGGTAAGAGCTGTTTCTGTGACCAAGTCTCCTGGTGAGAAAATTCAAGCATTATTTCCCTCTTTTGAGGGGAAGAAAACGTGGACTCAGCAGGTTTCTAGGAAGTCCCTTTCCAGAAGGTGGGTGGGGGCTGACAGGACAAGAAACAAAATGTCACTACACAACCTTCTGAATGAGTTCAGGACTCCAAAGAAAAAGTGTTGAACGAATGCCGGGGTTAAGAAAGACTGAAGAAAGATCGTTGGGCCGTGACAGGCAAAGTGCTGTATAGATCTGTCCATTGGGTTTTTATTATTCTGTTAGTCTGTCCCACCAGACCCCAGGACTGGGGGTGGTAAGTACAATGGAGATAAATAGGTGAAATTTTGCAAACACTTTCAATAATTTGCCCTGGAAAATGAGTTCCCTGGTTGCTATGAAACATTTGAGAGACTCCCCAGGTTGGTGTAATTTTTTCTACAGGGCCTTAGCTACTAACATGACTGCAGCACGGTCAAGACGTGACCTCCGCAAGGCAAGGTCAACCCAACACTAAAGCCCAAAGTCATAACTAATGCATACTGGTTTCCTTGCTGCTGTGCCTCAGAGGGACTGTCCAATGATGAGGAATGGCCCATGGAGACATGAGATAGTTCTCCAGTATTGCACTTAGACAGATTTTGCACAGGTACCAAGGTCATGAAGGGTCTGAAGGTATTCCTGCTATGTAAATATTGGCCGTTTTACCCTTGGCTAAAAGACATGTCCTAGCAAGAGCATGTAATTCTGCTTGTTGGGCAGATGTGGCATTAGGAAAGGTAAGTAAAGTGGCAGGATCAAGCAAGTTACTTGAGTGATGGTAAGGTGGGTGGGGCTGGAGAGAGAGCCCCGTCATTTGCCGGTGCATGTGATGTGAACTGAGAAGAGATCAACAGAGAACGGAACACAGGCAGTGACAGGTGGTCCCACAGCTATCTTCTCTGTGGCTTTTACAAAGGAAGAGACAGAATCAACTGAGCTGAGACAAGGGGACCACAGTTCTAGTTTGTTCCAATTCTGGTATCTAACTCCCCTCGTTGGTTAGATTTAAGAAGGAAAAAGTCCCTGATTGTCCCAGAGCATCCCTAGTCTGAACCGGGGGAAGAGGGCCAGGGGCTCCACCAGGATTTAGTGATAACCAAATATTTGAGGAGTTTAGGAGAATTCGGAATCTAGTTCAGTCTGCAGGCAGATAACAAGGACATGAAGACAATGCCCAGGGTTACTGTCTTGTAACAAGGGTACGTGTGCTTTCCTCCAAAGCATAGCTTTTTTCTCCACATGCAATATGTAGGAAATCTGAGATTTTGAAACTCTTGCAGTTAGGAAGCCAAACCAAGGCAGGCTTTAGATTTTATTTGCATTTTTTTTTTTTTTGAGTTGCAGTCTCACTCTGTCACCCAGACTGGAGTGCAGTGGCCACTCCCAGCCACCGCTGCCTTGACCTGCTAGGCTCTGGCGATCCTTCCGCCTCAGCCTTCCAAGTAGCCGGAATTACAGGCATGCACTACCACGCCCGGCTGTTTTTTTTATTTATTGTAGAGATGAGGTCTCGCTGCCCAGGCGGGTCTTGAACCCGTGGGCTCAGGCAATCCACTCACCTCAGCCTCCCAAAGGCGCGAGATTACAGGCTGAGCCACCAAGCCCGGCTTACTTGCATTCTTAAAGTTCTTGGACTTGCCAGGAAGTGCAAGTTATCATTTACTCACTGTAAAGCTGGGAACTCTGGAAGCCAGGCCTTTCGTGCATATTTTTAAATATGACATTTCAGTCCAAACTTTGGTAATGTAACCGATGTTTCCAATTGTGTCCTGCTTATAGAGAGAGAGCAGATTTTTAATGAACTTCTATAAGAATACTCACAAAGAGTTTCTCAGTTTTGGAGGAATCAAGTAGTGAGAAAAAGCAAATGCTTCCATCCTTGTTCACAAAGGATACTTTACTAAATTATTGCAAATTACAGATAGCTATGACAGAAATTTCCTTGCATCTGGAAAACAAAACATTTAAGTCATAAAAAAGTAGACTTATCAATTACTTAATTTCATGTAATTAGTTTTGCTACATGTTTTGCTTGATCTTGATTAGCAATTTTGGGCTATAGCTGACTGCAAATACTTTCAAAGAATTTAAAACAATAACTGTGAATGACAAAACCCAGGACAGCAATAGTCAAAGATCTGATGCGAGTTTACAATTGACAAGAAAATTTAGGTATTTCTGGAGCATTCAACCATCCAACACAATAACTGCAATTATGACACATATCTCAGCATATCAGTATTTTAAGAATCTCATACACTCTTACACATTTTAATAACATACACAAACATGACAAAGAAAATTAAACACCATTTCTTATTTGGCAATCTTCCCATATAGTTACCAAATAAGCCTAATCACTTAATGTCTCCAACAAGCAGAGAGAGATGCCCTTTGAGGCTCTCCAGAAGGCTCACCTGGAAAAAAAAATCTCAAAGTTAATTTTAGGCCAAAAGGCACAATTTAGGATTTGGATCCTGGGGAAATCTGCCAAAAATGTCAAGAAATTCAAAGTACTTTCTTTGACAGAATCATAGGTCACTGATAAATAACAGTTATTCATTTAACCAGAGAAATAATCAAAAGACCTCAAAAGCAATACAGAAAGTTACTCTGATGTACCTTAACCTTAACCTTAACCTTTTAAAGCTCAGTTTTCCTATGCAATCTTTGTTTTCCTAAGCCAGTTATCTTGAGCAGGAGATACATCTAGTAATGCACAGGAAGTCCTGGTTACATGAAACAATTCAGATACATTAAGAATCCATTTATACGGGAGTAAAACATTGCTTTTCTAGACCTTCAAGATAAATCTGAAACCAAAGAAACTAGCCAGTTCTCAGGAAGAAATGTGGCAGAAATAGAAACTTGTCATTCAGAGAATGGTTGATAAAGAAAAGATTTTAGAATTAAAAATCAAAACCCCTTTCAGTCTTACTAACAGTAAAGTAATGACTTAAGAGACCCTTGTTATTTTAACATAGGGGGCCAAAATTTTAAGTTCTGTTTTATGAAAAACTTCTTTCATAAACCTTCTTTTTATAAACCTTATCATGACTCACTCAGACCATCTATAATATGCTTAGACTTTTGCTTGGACTTTTTGTCTTGCCCTGTACTTTCTCTTTCTTAAATAACCAGTCATTTTACTCTATGACAAATATTTACTTACCTCACAAGAATTTTTTCTTATACCAAAAAAATTTTTTTCACATCTCTTTCTTTTTCTTTACATCTTTCTCTCTCTCTCCTACTTGCTGATTCCTTTCCATCTTGCTTCCTTCCTAAATCCATATTTAAAGCCTCACTTTGAATAACCTCCAAATTAGACAAAATTATTCTTTTCTTACTATAGAACATATCTTATGTCTTTTTAAATAATTTTTTCTTATTAAACACACCCACCTAAGCCGGGCTCAGTGGCTCAACCTGTAATCCCGCGCTTTGGGAGGCTGAGGTGAGTGGATTGCCTGAGCCCGCGGGTTCAAAACCTGCCTGGGCAATTTGGCGAGACCTCATCTCTACAATAATAATAATAAAAAAAAATCAGCCAGACATGGTAGTGCATGCCTGTAATTCCCGCTACTTGGAAGGCTGAGGCGGAAGGATCACCGGAGCCCAGCAGGTCGAGGTTGCAGTGACTGGGAGCGGCCACTGCACTCCAGTCTGGGTGACAGAGTGAGACTCCAACTAAAAAAAAAAAACCCACACACCTTACTTTTGGCACAGTTCATATACAGAATTACATATTAATTAGAATTTTTAACTCTTAATAATGTTAAATTTTATTAAAAACATAGGAAGTGCAAACTCTTGAATTGCCTGTTACATAGTATTTTATAGATAAGAACCATGTTTTCCTATAGCATAATTGTTATGTGTATTCACAGACCCAAGCATATTTAGTCTTTACATTAAGTATAAGAAGCCAAGGACAAATTTATGATCAGCAATTTGTTCTAGTTTTTGTCTTATTTGGAAATGACCCACATATTTAATAAGTATCCATTGTTTAAATAGAATTTCAAATTACATAAAAATGCATTTATAAATATTTATCCCATTGACCTTTACCTAATTTATTTTTAACAGTTTACTGAGATTCCATATAGAACTGAGGTATTAGACAAAGCCAGTAATCATTCCCAGTTATTTATCTATTAATTACTTTACATCAGGGGTCCTCAACCCCTGGACCTCAGACTGTATAGGTCTGTAGCCTGTTAGGAACCAGGCCACACAGCAGGAAGTGAATGCCAAGGAGTGAGTGAAGCTTTATCTGTATTTATAGACATTCCCCATCGCTCACATTACTGCCTGAACTCTGTCTCCTGTCAGATCAGCAGCAGCATTAGATTCTCATAGGAGCCCAGACCCTACTGTGAACTGTGCATGCGAAGGATCTAGGTTGTGGCTCCTTATGAGGATCTAATGCCTGATGATCTGAGATGGAGCCAAAGAGGTGATGCTAGTGCTGGGGTGTGGCTGCCTATACTGATTAACATGAGCAGTAAGGTTTGACGGCACAGAGACCCTAATAAATCAATTGCTTGCAGACATATCAAAACTTTATCCGTGAGTGGCAAGTGAGTTGATGTACTTCACTTGTCCAGCTGCATCTGGTGGCAGGCTTTAAGTCAGAATCCAAAACTTATTTTAGTCCACACATAGCCCGCCCACTTACCACTTCCATCCGTACCTCTTTTTTTATGGTGAGTTGTATAATTATTTCATTATATACTACAATGTAGTAAAAATAGAAATTAAAAGCACAATAAATGTTATGTGCTTGAATCATTCCAAAACCATCCCCCCTCCTCCATGGAAAAATTATCTTCTATGAAACCGGTTTCTCATGCCAAAAAGGTTGGGGACTGCTGCTTTACATAACTGCATGTCGGCAAATATCATAAATGTAAGAACCTTAAATTCCAGAAGACAAAGCCATTCCCATCAAAGCAGCAATTTCAGAACAGTCCCATTCACCAAACGGTTATCAAGTCACGTAAACTGAAAAGTATCTGATGTTTATTCACTTTACTTATGAGTACTCAGTTCTACAAAAGCCAATTTGGTACCAGCAACAAATACATCCACACTTGTACTTACTGCAAGATGCAAAGAATGGTCTTGTAGCTTTACTTCTTAAAACTTTAGCCATGGATCGGGTAAAACTCACTAGCTAAAAGGAGGACAGTTAGATTCAAACTGCCTCTTCGCCAGTGGCCAATGTTCACTGAAATGTATCTACTCCACATGGCTGAAGCCCTTCACCAATTTTAGAGGGAACAGGGTAGCCAAGGAGACAGGCAAAGCAACTGGAAGAGGGGCTGGTAGGAGAGGTTATCTTCAGGGTCAGTGAGGAAGCTCTTGAGTCTCTTTCCCACAGCAATTGATACCCGGATTCTTAGAAAGTGGACGAGCCAGGGCCCCTTCATTTCTTTTTCTGTTTGTTTGGTTTTTGTTTTTTGAGTCAGGGTCTCACTCTGTCGCCCAGGCTGGAGTGCAGTGGCACAATCATGGCTCACCACAGCCTCAGGTTCCCAAGTAACAGATTACAAGGGTGCAAGGCCATCATTTCTGATCACAGTGGGCAAACTTTGGCCATCTGGGGGGGGGTGGATGAACCAGAAGCCGCTGCTTCCTCCACCTCGGGGGGATGGTTGGAACACTCCCACTGCTAGCGGCCCCTTGCACATTGATGTGGCCCCCAGGGTAACTGGCTGGGTCGGCCAGGCCAGGCAGTGTGGCCCCTAGCAGCACCCTAGAGCGTGCCAGGGCAGTTTTGGTACCTAGACAGGACACTTAACAGGTCCCCACCCATGTATGCAAGCTCCTAGGGGGTTGCTCCTTCTCTTCCTGCCACACAAGGGTGGGGAGGGAGATCCCCTACCAGGGTCTCCTCAGGGAGATCAAGAAAGAAGTTGAGGTTGGGTCACTGGTGTGAGGTGACTCATCCAAAAGATGGTTCCAAAAACCCAAAACCTTTCTTTGCAGTGAAAGAGAAAGTGAATGCACCAAAGGTCAGGCCTCCTGGGACGCAGGATCCGGGGCAAATCACCTGGCAGAACCCCCCACAGTGGCTCAGACCCCCTGCGGGCTCCATGTTCAGCACGACATGGGGCCTTGAGCCGCAGGCCAAAAAACCGTCCAGAATGGGCTTTGTCTTCAGCCCTTGTGGTCACATAGTGTCACCGAACAAAGCTGGGTCCCTTTGCCTGTGCACAACGGAAAGTCAAACACCCAAGCACCAGTTTTAGCTGAAGCACTGGATTTTTGCAATGAAAAGGGTTAATTGCAAGTCTAGTAACAGAGGTGACAAAGGAAGTGGTTAAATCTGTCCCCCTGAGCTGGGGGAGCTGGGGTGTGGGGTTTTATAAGCATAAGGTAATGAAACACGATCTGATTGGCTCCTTCCATGGGGTGATCCTGCCAGGTAGTGTACCTGTCTTAATCCAATTCCAGCTCTTGTATTCTCAGTGGGAGCATTTAGGTCCTCCCCCAACCCATCACACTGGTTGCAAGCTGATTCATCCTGGCATGCTCAGGTTCTGTGACCTTCAAACTGGGGGTCTATGGCAACTGAAAATCAACTCGCAACTTTGTTACAGAAAAGTTGACCCAATTTTGTCTGATGCAGTTACATGTAGTACCAATTTCTGGGTTATACCAAGACAAATTGCATTACCTCCCACATACCTGCCCTCAAGGATTATTTAAGGGAGACAAAGAACTTTTGAACAGGGAGTCCCACCTTTAATGTTCTCATCCAGATGAATGTACGTGACATCATCTTACCTGTTGCAATGGTGCCTTCCAGCCCAGGTAGCAACAAGCCAAGAAGCAGCTCCCATGCTGTCCTGTGCCAGCCTCTTTAGGGTGGCTCCCTGGCTTCAGCTCCTCCCCTAAGCCCTGCACTAGCTCTCACCCCCCACTTCACCATCTTCACTCCTCAGTTCTCCCATTGCCCTTGAGGGCTAGGGCCTTGGATCCTGTGCCCTTCACAGTGCCGGATATTGCCAACTCCCATAGCACTGGGAGCCTGGCTCGTCAACCTTGGAACTTATTCTACAGAAGTTGTTCCATTTCTCTCTCGAGGTCCCAATTATGAGATGGGGACCATTTTGGCCAGAGTAGAAACTTACCCATAGGAAAACCTTTAGAAGTGAGATTGAGTAGTAAGCAAAAGCAACCTCGGAAAGAATGGGGTGATAAACACACACATAATTAAATGAGGTACTTTGCCAAGTGAAATAAAACAATTTTTTTAAAACTTGGAAATGTATGCTTGGAGACAACAAAAGAGATGCAAAAATGTATGCTAAGTTGGAAGATTAATATTTATGAGATAAAAAACACTATGAAAGGGAAATTACGTTCCTGGAATCTTTTATCTCTCACCAGGAAATCAGATGTAGGAAACAGTTTCATACACTTAAAGCTTCATTCAAGTCAGAGACCCGTAGTGATGTAAAGGCTAAAAGGAAGCAAAGCAGGTCACCTTGCTGACTCCCTTTCCTCCCCCAGACACTATGGACAGGTCTTCAGCTGGGACACCTGTGAAGGGAGTCATTCTATATGCACATCTGTATGTTGACCTGTGTATAAGTCACTTCATGATTATATTCATATTTGTATGATGGTTACATAGACACTGAAATCTATTTCCAAATATAATCTCATTTCCTAATGTGAATACGATCTGGAAGTTACAAGTGTGATTTCTAAGCACCCAGGAAATGTCTGTCCTGTGCCTCTTGCCCGCAGGTCAGCAATAGCATCTGGGCTCCAGGGCTACAATGCCACCCTGGTGGGAATACTCATGGCTGTCTTTTCAGACAAAGGAAACTATTTCTGGTTGCTGTTATTCCCTGTAGGTGCTATGTCCATGTCTTGGTAAGTTGTACCTGGTTTTCAAAATGCCTTTTTATGATAGGAGGAGGGAATGGAAATTGTTAAATAGCTACAGAGTCTCAGTTTTGCAAGATGAGAAATGTTCTGGGAATGGATGGTGGTGATGGTTACACAATGTGAGTGCCACTGAACTGCACGTTTATTAATAAAAATGGTTAAAATGGTAAGTTTCATGTTATGTATATTTTACCACTTTTTTTAAAACTAAAAAAAAATGGATTCAGGTTATGTCTACTGGCAACAGAAACAACCATTTAAAAAAATGTAGATTTCCTTACAGCCAATTATTTGACCTTCTGTCTGATCTTCTTTCATATCCACCAACATCATTGCCTCATCCAGAGCCTCTCAAACCTGGCTGCACATTGACGCCTCCCGGGGAACAGGAGAGAACACTGATGCAAGCAGCCCTGCCCCCACACATCTCACCCCCATCCCCACCCGAGGATTCTGATGTCATTGGCCCATGGTGGTGCCTGGGTGTTGGGAATTTTAAAAGCTCACAGTGTTTCTAAAATACAAAGTCAAAACCCACCTCCCCCACCCATGGTTCTCAAACTTAAACACTGTCAGAATCACCTGGAGGCCGAGTTAAAACAGGAATGCCTGCTCCTTCAACACCAGGGCTTCCAATGCAGCCTCTCTAGAGTGGGGCCTAAGAAATGCATTTCTAATGAGTTCCCAGGTGATGCTGCTGTGGCTGGTCCAGGAACACCGCCCCACCCCCCTTTGAGAACCACTGTGCCTCCACGAACCCACCAGCTGGGGTCTCGTTTAAAAAAAAAGTTTTTTCACTAAATTCAATTGCTTTCTTTTTAAACTTAAATCCTTCAAACTAGTTTCTATGTTGACATTGTCTTAAATCCTTCTTCTGGAAGCAAAGAGTTCATTCTTTCTATATTGTGTTTTTAATGTAAAATACGAATGTGCACTCAAATGAGAAGCATTTGCAGAAGGACCCCCACTCTCAGGTGTGTGGAGGAGGACCTATGTGTGGAGCCCACCTCCCCAGGAGGTAACTTGGAACCCTCTCTGAAGAATAGATTCAAGGACTCACCACACCCCTCCCACAATCCAAGAAAATGGGAGTTCTGATCTTAAAGTGATGGTTCCTTGATTGGGTCAACAATGAGAGTCCTGCAGGGGCCCAGGGACAATGTAATCCAAACACCCAGTGTACAAACAAGGAAACTGAGGAGATGCGCCTTGCCTAAAGTCATGCAGTTTATAAGCAGCTCCAGGTCACATACCCTGCCACCTTGCCTATAAGATCTTTTTCCTCCAGCCCACACCACCTGTATTCTTCCCTAAACAATTGTTTCTCTTTTCCAAAAATAGATACACTGAAGACAAGGGAAATGTCGTACTGTATGCCACATTCAGGATCATGGTGGCCTCTAGTGGGAAGGAGAGGGCCTAAAACTGAGTGGAATTACAAAGGAGCTTTAACTGTGTAGATAATATTTTATTTGGTATGTCTGAAGTACTTCAACAGTATTTTCAAAATCTTGATATGTAACTCACTTAACCCCAGAGTATAATTTTTCAAAGCCAAATAAGCTAAGAGATTATTATTATTATTATTATTATTATTATAGTTTATGTAAGAATTATTGTTTCTGTAAAAGGATTTATCACAGGTTTTCTCTCTGTGGACGATCTGCCAACATGACACTTTTGGGACATATTGGCAGGTGAAACAAGCCTGTCAGTGGGACAGAGACTCAGTTTGTCAGCCTGGTTTGTCACATGCATCTTCTCTGCTATTCTTTTAGCCCAGTTTTCACAAGTGCGTTGAATTCCGTGTTCAGCAAATGGGACCTCCCTGTCTTCACCCTCCCTTTCAACATGGCGTTGTCAATGTACCTTTCAGCCACAGGACATTACAATCCGTTCTTTCCAGGCAAATTGGTCACACCTGTAACCTCCGTTCCGAATATCTCCTGGTCTGACCTCAATGCCCTGGAGGTAAGACAGGTTGTCTTCTCATTTACCCCCGCCTCTGTGAGATACCCAATGGCCTCCTTGTTATTGTCTCCAAGCACGATGGTGGCCTTTCTGCCATTGGCTTGCCATCTAATACATTTGTTCCACTCCAGAGCATTAGGGTCTAAGGAATGTCTTAAATGACTCTTTGGTCAAAGCAAGTTTCCCCTCTTTTTCTGTAGAGTATGACTCCACTGGTGTCAGATGCTCTTTTGCAAGCTTGATCTTTGTTTGGATGGGTGTGATGCGGCCAACCCTTGAGGCAGGCAGCCTTCCACCTGGTTTTAAATCTTCCATGATCTGCTTCCTCCAATCAAAAAGCAGATGTTTACTCTCAGGGCTCATTAGAGAACTTCTCCATTTTGGTTTTTCTTATGGTACATCTCACAGAACACATATAAGAATGTAGGGGTTGTGAGCTTTGGTGGGCAGCAGGATCACCTGGGGAGTTTTTTAAATACCAAAACTGACTTCATCTCAGACCCTCCAAATCATCATCTCTGGGGTGGGAGCTGTTTTAACAACTGTCCAAAATGTGATGTAGGTCAGAATTTGAGAACCACTGTCTCACAGAATGCATACTATATCTCTCTTTACAGATGGGCAGAGAGAGATCACCTATTTTTTAAAACCTGTTTAACCCAAATCAAATTCCATCTCTTCATTTAATAAACCTGCTTAAAGTTTCTTGATTATTAAGAACAAGAGAGGCCATTGCCTTGCTAAGCTGTGGTGTGGCCATGTCCTCTTTGAGCTTTGGTCACTATGTTTCTTGGCTTTGGCCCCCTCCCCTCCCCTGGGAAGGTGAATCAATCTCTCTCTCTCTCTCTCTCTCTCTCTCTCTCTCTTATTTCTCTAATTTATTTTCTAAATAAACTATATTTTCTAATATAAAAAAGAACAAGAGGACACTTGATATTAGAAGAAAACCAAATAAACCTTACCTTTTTTAATGTGCAAAAGACTGGTTCTCCCACTACCAAGTTATAAAACACCCTTTGCTGTCTTCTTTGCTCAGTGATCAAAACACATGAAGCAGCTGGACATGGTGACATGTGTCTGTAGTCCCCAGTACTCAGGAGGCTGAGGCAGGAGAATTGCTTGAGCCCAGGAATTCGAGGCTGTGCTGAGTTATGGTGTCACCACTGCACTCCAACCTGGGTGACAAAGCAAGACCATGGTCTCTAAAAAAAATTTTTTTTAGACATGAGAGAAGCTCAAGTCACCCTTTCTTGAGCTTCTTGCCCAGAAAGTAAATGGAAGCATCTGGAAATAACTCAGAAGGAAAATCAAAGATTAATTAGAATGACCTGTGAAAAATAATATTATAAAGTAGCATTAATCTGTCTAGAACTGTACTGTCTAACACATTATCCCTGTGTAGCTATTTAAATGTAGATGTAAAATAGTTAAACATTAAGTTCCTCAGCCTCACCAGCTACATTTCAAGTGCCCAGTAGCCACCTGTGACCAGTCCCTGCTGTATAGACTAGTCCATCATCTCGGAAAGTCCTGCTGGACAGTCTGACCTGGGGCGGGGGTGGCTTGTCCCTCTCCTGATGGAACCAGCTCACCACCAGCACACTCACTTGCCGTCTTGCTCAAAGCTACCCCACAGCTCCCTGAGGAGCAGTTCTGCCATTGAGTTCTGAGCTTAAGGCCTATGCTGTCTTTGCCAAGTTCCCTGGTCTAGAAATAGACCATGATCTTGTTCAGACGTGAGGCCCCAGCATGGGCTGGAAGAATTCGGAGACCAACTTAGGATGGAGTCAAACTCTCACGATAACGGGTGCACTTGGCCAACATTAGACAGAATACAAGAGGAAAGAGGCCACTTGTCTCATGCCACAGCTGGGATGCCCTCTATCATTCACTGCCTCCAGGAGGACCCTGCCAAGAGGTACATATGACCTAGGGACGGTGAGGGGGCAGGCTGGAAAGCTAAGGAAGCTGTCTTTTGGGGCAGAGCCTTGCCCAGAAGGGAACTGTGGTGGGTAGTTATGCCTGTCTTATCCCTACCAGAAGTTTCCTCACAACCATGGTCACTTGCGAGCTTGAGTCAGACCCAGAACACTCCCGAGAACCTCCATTCTGTAAACACATGAGCTAAATTTGGGCCTCAGCTAGAAAGTAGAATCGTGGAATTTGCCTGTATCTTTGTGTTTTGAGGCCCGGTTGACAGTTGATGATAACCGGAATAAGCTCAAGATATCTTGGTTTAAATGAATACATGTTCCACTTAACAGCAAGAGGGTAAATCCACAAACTCAGCAAGAATTGTTTCTAAATTGTGGATAAGATAACCCAAGTTTGGATCGCAGGCCTCAGCGCAAGCAAATTGAGTGTTTCTGTTTCCTGTTTCTGTGAACACTGGGATGCGTGGATAGATTGTCCTCAGCATAGAGGGACGATTGAAAGCAAAAGTGTCTGCTGTGGTCCCTACCACCTCCATGGGAGGCGCACAGGCCCACACAGCCAGTGGCATCACAGTGGGATCTTACCAGCTGAGTGTCCCGCAGGCAGGAGAGCCTGTGAGCACCAGGAGTTTTGAGAAGGCATGCTCAGGGTGCACCAGAGGAGGGTTGTCTCTCTCTCTCTCTCTCTCTCTCTCTCTCTCTCTCTCTCTCTCTCTCTCTCTCTCTCTAAAGCTAAAGAATGGCTGGAAATTTCCTATCATCATACAGAGAGAGAATTTTAAAAGGTGGTAGCACTGACCTGGAAAGATGAGTGTCATATCTCAAATCCCATTGACTGAGTTTGTGGGCTTCTGTTCACTTGTGTTAGTGGTTTTACCTTTCATGTTTCTTCTGCAGTTGCTGAAGTCCGTGCCAGTGGGGGTTGGGCAGATATATGGCTGTGACAACCCATGGACAGGGGGCATTTTCGTGGGCGCCATCCTACTCTCCTCCCCACTCATGTGCCTGCACGCTGTCATTGGGTCCCTGCTGGGCATAGCAGCAGGTAAGCAGAGAGATGCTCCCACCTGCTCCCACCCACGTGCTGTTCAGGGCACCCTCTGGATCCCAAATCTCTCTTGGGCATCTGCCTCCTAGAAACCAGCGGGAGTGCTCGAGCTGCTTCCCACTGCCCCCTGGTCCCACCCCTGAACTTTTTCCAGAGCCTCCTGCCCTTAGTCCTGACCCTTCTTGTCCACCCAACAGGACTCAGTCTTTCAGCCCCATTTGAGGACATCTACTTTGGACTCTGGGGTTTCAACAGCTCCCTAGCCTGCATTGCAATGGGAGGAATGTTCATGGCACTCACCTGGCAAACCCACATCCTGGCTCTTGGCTGCGGTGAGTACCCCGCATGTCTTTGGGGAGCGCTGCCCATGACTACGGTATCAAAGTCAAGGGCAAGCAGTAGGAAAGGACTGTGTGAGAAATCAGGGCTGGGGTTCTAGTGTGGGTCCACTTGCTGGCTAAGGGTGTGACCAGGAAAAGTGACATCTCATCTCTGAGAGGATTAAAGTCGCCTCCGCCTACCTTTCTGGTGATGGCAAAAACAGGAGCCTGTTGAGTTGTATGAACACTAAAGTATGGATGTTTTGGAGGGCTGGAAACTTGACTTCTGTATTCTTCATACTAACTGTCTGACCCAAGAAATTAATAGGAAATAAGCTAAATACAGAGTCGCATGCCCTGGGGAATCAGGGAATTACACATGGCCCTGGGAAGTCTCAGAATCAGAATCAGATCAGAATCACCTGAAAGGCATATTAAAACACAAATTGGAGTCCAGGCACAGCGTGATCTCAGCACTTGGTGAGGCTGAGGCGGGAGGATCTCTTGAGCCCAGGAGTTCAAGATCAGCCTGGGCAACATAGCAAGACCCTCTCACTACATAAAATCCAAAGGTTAGCCTAGCGTGGTGCCACACAGCTGTAGTCCCAGCTACTCAGAAGGCTGAGCTGGAAGGATCACCTGAACCTAGGAGGTCGAAGCTGCGGTGAGCCATGATCGTGCCACTGCACTCCAGCCTGGACGATAGAATGAGATACCACCACCACCAACAACAACAACTGAAAACAAATTGCTGAATCCCCTCCTCCGTGTCTGATTCAGCAATCAAGGTGGGGGAGAATCTGCCTTTCTGACAGGTTCCTGGGCAGTGCTAATGATGCCCGGTGTTCACACATCGACAGCTGCTGTATGAATCCTCTCCAACCCCGTGTTCTAGCCAGACTCAACCTATCAGCACTAGAAGGCAATCGAGACCTTCACTTCGTCTTTCGCTTTGCTGTCGGGTCCTGAGGCCAGAGAGGATGGGAGTGTGCCAAAGGGCACCTGGGCAGTCCACACTGACCCACAACCTCCAGGGCTGCTCCCACTGCATGACTCTGCTGTCCTTTTTGTAGTGTTCAGGCCCATGAGTTGAAACAGACCTTGTGTGCTCTGGATCTGAAAAGCTAGTGATTCCAACACTTTGGGAGGTGGAAACAGGATGATTGCTTGAGCCCAGGAGTTTGAGATCAGCCTGGGCAACATGGCAAGACCTGTTCTCTACAAAAAATAAAAAAGTTAGCCAGGCTGATGTCCCAAGCTGATTCTAAGGGGAAGTATATTCATTTCCAGACTCCAGCATCCCGAACACAGCACAAGTGAAAGCACTTAAGAGGATGTTCTAGAATGGGGCGATGGCATTCCCTTGGTGATGATCAGAGGGTGGAGGGACAGTGGAATGTGGAGAAATTGCTCCTAATCTAGTGGAAATACATGTCTAGAGACAGTTTATCACCAGATTAATCAAGCCAAGGTGTCTAAGCAACAATGAAGATGGTAGAGCAGGTGACAGACGGGATTTAGAATGGATTCCTGCACTGGCAGGAAATAGGGTGGGACCAAGGGTTTCCAAGACCTCACTCAGTTTTGATTTGAAGTCATAGGTTAACAAAGCTCAGGCTGCTGTGGCATTGCCATTTCGATGTCATTTTGTCAATTTCTTTATAGTTACTCAGTGATTTCTGTTAACAATAGTTCTGTTAAAACTTTTTGCTCAGCCAGGCATGGTAACTCCTGCCTGAAATTCCAGCACTTTGGAAGGTCAAGGTGGGAGGGTTGCTTGAGCCCAGGAGATCAAGACCAGTCCAGGCAATGTAGTGAGACCCCAGCTCTACAAAAAATAATCGTAATAACAATTAGCCGAGTGTGGTGGCACATGCCTGTGGTTCCAGTTACTCAAGAGGCTGAGGCAGGGTGGTCCCTTGAGCTCAGGAGGTGGAAGCTGCAGTGAGTTTTGATGGCCCCACTGCTGATTCTCCATATTCATCCAGAAGCTTGGGGCAGAGGAGAGGGCTGTGGGGAGATGCTGCAGCCACCTGAGCTCAGCTGGGATAGAATTTTCTACAACCTCCTGGCTTTATTCTGAGATGGGCATGGGGTTTCAAACCTTTATTTGGGGCACACGCCTATATTTTTTCTGTAGGCAGTAGCAGCAGACACACATTCAACATTCATGATACAGTGGAGACAGTGGAAATAAGAGAAGTGAGGGTTTTAGAAGCTTTAAGTCCTGTGCGACCCCCACATGCAGAGTATTACAGTGGAGGTAGTAGCCAGGTAAGGGAGGGAGCCCAAGGGAAGCCACGCAGCTAGCAGAACAAGGAGAAATATACAGTACGGGATTGTCAGGGGGGAACATTCCAGTCCAGATCACCAAGAGGGACCCGTGGTGAAGGTGGCTTTTCCATAAATCCTAAAAAATGACAATAATAATTTTTTTTTTTTGAAGACAGTGTCTGTCTCTCTCTGTCGCCCAGGCTGGAGTGCAGTGGCATAATCATGGCTCACTGAAGCCTCAAATTCCTGGACTCAAGCAGTCCTCTCACCTCAGCCTCTCAAGTAACTGGGACTACAGGCGTGTGCCACTAGACCAAGCTAATTTTTTAATTTTTTTTTTTTTGTAGAGATGAGGTCTCCCTAAGTTGCCCAGGCTATCCTCAAGCTCCTGGCCTCCAGTGAGCCTCCTGCCTCGGCCTCTCAAAGCACTGGGATTATGGGCGTGAGCCATAATGCTTGGTGGAAAGGGTAGAACAGGCCAGCATGGGGACAGCCTGAGCACATCCTTCGAAATCAAGCAGCATCGATTCTGGGCACTAGAGATGGTGGTGAGGTTTTGACAGAACGTGGGGAGAGATGAAGCCAAAGATATCTGTAGATGTGTTTCCCAAAGTAGTAATGTCTTTATTATTTTCCTCATTATAGAAGCAGTACAGGTTAGTGTAGAAAAAAAAACACCAAATATTATTCAGTAAGAATAGAAAGGTATGGAACAGAAAGTAGAAATACTCCACCCTGCTCCCTCTACTGTGCTGACCACATCATCCCTCAAGGTCCTCATTCCTGGTTCATTAACTCAGCTCTGTGAACTGTAGGTTGCTCAATGTCTCATCCTCCTTTCACAGTGTTTGCTCTCCCCAGGGTCCCCACTCTTTGTCCCAAGAGCTTATTTCTCCTAGGGGTACCAGCAGTTTGAGTGAACCTCCGGGTGGGAGTGGGCGTCCAGAGCTAAGAGGCATCAGGTACGTCTGAGGAGGAAGGAGAGAGGGCTCTGTCCCAGGGTCTAGCACCCCCACTGTGCAAGACAGTGGAGGCGGCCACTGTGTAGACACTTTATGTAACAAGTGCCCCTTACTGGGGAAGTCCGGAGGCATCTAGTTTGGAACTATCACACACAGTGCTACAAAGATTATCTTTGGTACAAATGACCATGTACCAAAGGATGTATTTCTAGAAGCCAATCAATGGGTCAAAGGGAATGCCAATTTTAATTTCAATGGAGGCCAAATCCATCCCCAAGAGGGCCGCATTCATTTCCACTGCTGCCAGCAGCATGTGAGCATGCTCCTGGGCCCCACAGGTACTGTCAGACTTTTTCATCCCTGCGTGTGAATTTTTGAGACAGCCCTCCAGCCCCTCTTGTAAAGCAAATTTCACCTGTGGCATGCCACAGCAAGTTTCAGCTTGTACACATCATCCTGATACTGCCAACAAAAGGGCAACCTTTCAGCCAAGGTAAATAAATAACCAATATTTATTGCAGAACTGTTCTTTTATATCAGTTCCAAATGTCATTATCAGGAAGTGGACTAGGGAAACTCTGACAGAACTTGGCACTGCCGCCTTCCTGGTCTCTAAACCAGAAACCACATAGCCAGGGAATGTCTTGGTGTTGCTATTTTATCAGGAGAAGATACACATTTTGTATCTCTGTTCAATGGCTGGGTCATCATGGCAGGACTTACATTTGGCAGCCTACTGGAAGGGACACTGTCTATGAAAAGCTGAAATCCAGTCTCCCCTTCAGTATTCAAGGGCGTTTTCTTTCTATTGGATACCAAGAATACTGTCAGGGTCATTATCTGCAAATAGACCATTAACTTAAAATTTCCCCTTTAATACAAAACTTTTCCTGTCCTACCTCAGCAAGTGTTCATCGACGGTTTTCTGCCATTAAATAGTCTGCCACTTTTGCTATGGAGAGAAATGCGACTTAGAACTGGAGCTCACTTCAAAACAGCATAACAGTACGAGGCAGAAACCTGCCAAAAGAAAGCCTCAAAAGTATAACAGGTGTTTAAAAGAGAGATGGCAATAAGGTCTTATGTGCTCAGGAGAAGTGTTGTGCCAGACCTGGTACTCAAGAGAGCAGGGACAGGGTGTCTCTGATCTCCACAGAGGACCAGCGAATTGTCGTTGAGTTAATTGATTGATTACATGTTCAAAATGAATGAAATGGATGCAACCAAGGAGAGAACCCTTCTAACCTAAGCCATGCACACCCCTCTATTGAGAACAGCATCTTAGTCCTTCAAGTAAAGGGCTGAGTGAGGTTCCAGCTGCCTCTGTGGCAGTGTGCTGTCACTTGGGTTGCATCACCTCCCTGCAAAGTAGATCTTCAAGTTAGCTTTTTATAGTGATGATACTGGATTCCAATAAACTCAGTGATTTGTTATACAGCAAGTAAGATGGTGGAGCTGGGATTTGAAACCAGGACCAGCCCTTCCCACTAGCATGAGACAACTCAGCTATGAGTATTGAACAAGAGACACCAGGGTAAGAAGATAAAATATGGATAAAAGGACAGAAGTCTTCATTAAAGTGGGTGAGGATCACAGAGTCCTCCCCATGTCCCACACCCCGAGATAGCTGATGAAACTCCTCTCCAGACACGAAGACTAGATGGTGAGCAAGTCTAGCAGTGAGCTGGGTGGCTGTCACACGAAGGTCATTCTTCAGGCTGTCCCTGTGTGACCTCAGGGCTTCCCTGAGCCTCCTGGAATCTCCTCTTCAGTCAGAATAGGAATTGATGATTAGCTGGTTGAGATCTTTGTTTTTGTTGTTCTATATTAAAAGTCACAAATACATTCAATTGCCTACTCTACAACTTCTTTTTGCTCCAAGTAAATAAAAACGTAAGATGTTTATTCGTTGACCTGAAGGGTATTAGGGAAAATGTTATTGTGAGGAGGATGCTTGAGTTTCACTTCAGTTTCTGCTGCTTCTGAGTTGTTGCCTTTCTGTTTTTGTACATCATGGTTTTGTGGGGTTTTTTTAGAATGTGTACTGTTGATGCAAGCCACATACCAATTTTTTTGTAGCTGTGAATTTCAACCATTGACATGAGAAGCCTAAAGGCAGTGAGGTGATATAGATGCCAGGCTCTCTCCAGAAACATTCATAAATTTTACTTTAATTCAACTGCATGTGAATCAAATAACAGGGAAGTTTATTTGCCGTGGAAGGCCTTTCCCTTGAGCATTAGTGATAACAACAAAATAATAACCACAAAACAACTACCATTACTGAGCACTCACTGTGTACTAAGCACAAACATTTCCTTGCATGCTCACACCAACCCCATGAGAGCAACATCCCTATGATTTCCACTGTACAGGTGAGAAAATGGAGACTGGGAATGGAGTCCACTGCCTAAATGGCAGGGATAGGATTTGAGCCCAGAGCTGCCAACTTCCAGGCTCATGCTTGCAGCCAGGGTGCTGGGCGAACTGGTGAAATGTGGCCGTGGCCAAGGAACTTCCATTACAAGGCCACTTGCCCGTGGTTAAAAGTGCATCTACCAAGCTCTGTGCTTCCTTCTTTTTCGCAGCCCTGTTCACTGCTTACCTCGGAGTCGGCATGGCACACCTGATGGCCAAGGTGAGTTTGTTTTAATTTCACTGTATCACTAGCACAAGTAGCCAGCTTTCAATGACATAGAAAACCTGCCTGAAGTCTGCCCGGGAGGTATCCAGCAGCAGGACCCATGGCTGTGAGAGACACGCATCTCCCTTCTGCTGGGATTCTCTGACCTCTCTTCCAGCATCACAGCAAACTTTAGTCCAAACTACAATCACCTGGCGTGTCACAGGTATCAGGTTGCTTTGTTTAAGGAAGAATGAAACCTGGATTATATAACATATTATCTAGTTTATAGTCTAACTCTGAGTGATAAGAAGTTGACTTTAGAATATGTTTGCTTAAACAGAAAACCAGGACTCTACAGTACTTGAGAAAGCAGGAAAGGAAGGGAAAGGGTGACTGGGTAAAGACCCAGGTGTTGTTGTGGTTGTTGTTGTTTTAAATCTAGTTAATAGTTTTCCATAGCTCTTGTCTTTTAAAAAAAAATCCATAGTCAAGGCTGGGTGTGGTGGCTCATGCTTTTTTTTTTTTTTTTTTTTTTTTAGATACAGTCTCTCTCTTGTCACCCAAGCTGGAGTGCAGTGGCACGCTTATGGCCACTGCCACCTCGACCTGCTGGGCTTAGGTGACCCTTCTGCCTCAGCTTTCCAAGTAGAGCTCATGCCTTTAATCCTAGCACTTTGGGAGGCCAAGAGGGGAGGATCACTTAAGGCCAGGAGTTCAAGACATGCCTGGGCAACATAATGAGACCTTGTCGCTAAAATTAATTAATTCATTAATTAACTAATAATAAAATAAAATTCTCAGTCATCAACAAGACTTATTCAGATCCAAATCCTGGCTGAATTTTTTAATAGGCAAAGTCACTACCCATTAAGTGCCATCTACCCCTCTTTCAGCTCAGTCCTCTTGCTCTTTGACCTCCCCTCCCCTGAGAAGACTAGAAGTGCCTAACTGTGCCAGGATCCCCACCTCCCAATGCCTTTTATCTTCCTCACCACCATTGCAGGTGATGCCTGGCCAGCCTCTGATAGCTCAATCTGTGTTGACGTGGTTGTAGCTGCCAAAGGGTCAAAGTAGTATTGAGCCCTCTCAACAGCAACACAGAGAGTTGACCTGGGAGAGTCCTTATGGAGACACAATGTCTTTCTCATGGAAAGCCAAAATCCCACTACAGGCATGGTGGCGAGTGCCTCAGAGCATGGTGGCCCCCCATGTCTGCCTCCCAGGTCCATCCATGCAGAATGGGCAAACTGCACACCAGAGTCAGCTAGGAGACTAGAAAACACCAGATCCTCGGGCCCCGCCCCTTGGCATTTTGGATGGAGAAGGTCTTCTCTGATGCTAGAGCATCTGTGTGTCTTCGGACTCCTCCAATGGTGCTGATGTGCAGCCAGGTCAGTGTACCCTCACGCTCCTTCACACCCCAGGGAGTTCATGCAGCAGGGCCAGAGCTAACCAGTGGGCTATGCTCAGAACCATGTGAGTTGCCGCAGACCTGCCCACCGGCAACTCAGAATCTCTTGGGAGACAGAATGGAAAGAATCAATGCAAGCTAGACTGGGTGGAAGTCAAGGTCAAGGAGGTCCCATGGGCTGAACTAATTGGAGAAGGCCTTGTGGACATGAGGAGTGGTTAGAGGCCATGGGCGCTTTGCAAGTGCCACCTCCATGTGCCAAGTGTTGTCTCCACATAGCTAGTGTAGGAAGTCTGCCTGTAGGAGATGGAGGGAAAACCATGAGCTAAAGACATCACGGGCCACCTTAGATAGAATGAAGAAGACATTCCCATGGCCACGTGCCTGGAGGTATTAGACTCAGTTCCCATGAGCAGAAGGGAATTTAGGACAGTGCCCCCCTTGGCACCCCAACACTGAGCTGGGTAAAGGGGGTGCTTTGTGATCTCAGAGGGGGTCTCAAAGGAGCATGTGGTCTCTCTCCCTCCAGGTTGGCCTGCCAGTTTGCACCTGGCCCTTCTGTTTGGCCACACTGCTGTTCCTCTTGCTGACCACCAAAAACCCCAACATCTACCGAATGCCCTCCAGCAAAGTCACTTATCCTGAAGAAAACCGCATCTTCTACCTGCAAGCCAAGAAAAGGATGGATGAGAGCCCCTTGTGAGGGCAGTGCCCTCACGGCCATGGCCACAGTCATTTCTGACTGGCTGCTCCAGCGGACTCCCAGGGCCTCATGAGTAACGACTTTTTCACTAAGTCATCAGCAAGCTCTCTGAGGCTCATTGTGTATTTTTCTTTTCAACTCCAGGAATATGATCAGGTGTACGTCCAGGGGGTGTGCTCCGGGTTAGAATGTAAACCTCAGTGGGAGGCCTGATCTTGTATACAAAGCCAAAATGCTCCAGCAAAAAGAGGACATGAGATCAGAGCTAATTATTGACATTTATTGATATTCTTGGTATTTGGCTGGCTAGAGGATGTAAACGGTATTAAAAATTAAACTCTACAAACCAACTAAGTTCACCCAGGATTTTCAGATAAGAAGTTTGGCTGTTTGAAACCAATGCAAGTCACACATTGCAGCAGGGGTCAGCATTGCAGGGGTGCAGGCAGACAGCTGGACCAGGTCCCCACTTCCTTCACAGAACGACCTCCATGCTGTCCCTGGTGTGTGTGGAGATGGTGGTTGTGGTTTTTCAGACTGGCCAAGCTGTGGGAGGGAGAAAGGGATTTTTGTCAGTCAAAATTATTCTGTGTGGCCACTTTTCTTGGAGATTGCTAAGGATTTTTTTAGATAGAGAGTATTTTTTTCTTATGAAAAAGAATTTGTTTTCAAAAAGATAAAATAATAGAAGTTCCTGGTTTACTCATTTCTTAGACATTAAGGAGAAGTAACAGACTACATTTATGAAACACTCAGCTTAGCTATTTTTACCTTAATCCCTAAATTGATTTTGTAAATGTGACAAATGCATAGAATCATCATCAACCTCCAAGGACCCCTTAAAGTTACATTTTAAATTCAGAATGAGGATGCCTTATAAAGACCAAAGGCAAAGGTCAAATTGCTCATGGGTGTTATTTTTAGAAGTTGTTGAATTTCCTATTAAAAAAAAAAAAAAGCTCATTACTCTCTACACACTCACAATATTCTTTCTCAGAAGCTGATGGCATTTGAACCAGTCAAAAGAAACAGAGATAAGGAGTTCTCCTGTGTTTCTCCTTGTTATTTAAAAGTTCCCAGCTCTGTGAAAGCTCCATGACCAATGTGCTGAAAACAGCAATGGAAACTCATGCACCTGCCCATCCAGGGTGTACTGGTGTGGTATTTTGGAGGTTGGACAAGTGAAATCTTGAAGTCCTGAAAACTTTTCCCTCTGCTAGTATGCAGTGCTCAGTGTACAACATACAGCCAGCTGAATACCCAAACGGAAATAGAGAACCTACAAATATCTTAGGGAGAAGTTCATTTCTTCCTTTTCTCAGGAAACCAAACAAGCAAACATCGTTCCCTTATTAAAAAAAAAAAAAATCCTTTGCTTCAAACCTTTCGAAACTATGAATTTGCAACTACTGTAGGCTGATGGACATTCCTGTGGAAAAGCTACATTGTCAGTAGGCAATGTGTAAAATAAGAGTTGAGGAAAACAAAGAAGGCAAACATGACCAGAGACTGACAGCAGAGAAGAGTCTAGGCTATGACCGAAGGAATCAGGGGCCTGGGTCTCTGAATGGACTCAAGTCGACCTTCAGAATGGGCTCAAATGTGCTCATGGCAGCAACTTCTTGTGCTCACACAGACTTGTAAACAGCAACATTTGAAAGTCTTGTGTTTGTCTAATTTGAAATGGTATTAACTCTCAAGCTATTTTTGTTACTAAGTTTTATCCTAAAATTGAGTATTCACAGGGAACACTTGTATTTTTTCCCTATTGTCTGCATAACCAATTTCTACGCAAGTGTATGAATAAATGACCCTCACAGTCCGGTTTTGTGCAATGTGCTATCTATAGCCACCATGCATATGGATAGTCACGTGTGTACATATGTATTGCTTATGTTGCAATGTGCCAGAGCCCAGAGTTCCCTCTTGTGCTTGGTAATAGCACCAAATGTGCAATTGAACAAACCCCATTCAATTTCAGAATGACAGGCCTAGCTTACTGAGGACAGTGACAGCTGTTCAGGACATGCTCCGAATGCGTTGAGATCAATATTCTGGGAGCCACTTCCATGCATCCCCAGGCAGGTCCTGGGCACCTGCATCAGGGCTGACCTGGGCATGTTCCAGGGGTCAGCTCTCTAGGACAAGCTACTTGCCAGAATGTTATCTCCCAAGGATAAAGCCATGGCCATGCACACTTACCTTTGCCACCTCCCTTTACCATAGCTAGCACATCTGAAAAAAAACAGGGTAAGAATGGAAATTTACTTCAACAAATTTCAATGATAAGGTTCAAAGCAGTTCAAACAAGACCTCAAAAGAGCCATAATGCAGTGCCCCCAGAAGTTCTCTCTGTCATTATGAAACCTCTCCTACATATGACTTCAACATAACACATTTGCCAGAGTGATCTGGTCATTACACAACTTCTTTTGCCTGAAGGAGAAAAGACAGAGGGTTTTGAGGCTGCTATGCGAAAGACTCCAGACACCATGGGGCTGCCAAAAAAAAAGTATACATTTTAAGAAAGGAAAAACTATATTAAAATTGTAACCTTCACTGTATATCAATAACAAAAGATGAATACAAGTCATATTTGACTTCTGCAATTACAAGAGGTGCTCAAAGTGGTTACCGTCAGCATCTAGGCACTTTATAATTATGGTAAACTAAAAGTAATACATAGATAACATCTCTTACAATGTGTATACATTGTTTCGGCACCCCCGGTATATACATTTAGGAGCTATGGGGGCCAATTTGTCTATTACCTATGATACAGTTTATCATGGACTATGTCCAAATGAATGTTAAGTTTTACAGGAGATCAGGAATTTCCAAGGAGTCTTCTTACAAACAAACCTGCAAGAATATTGTGGTTAGTAAACATAAGACAAGATTTTATGCATGACAATGCAGCCTTCCCCTTTATCTAACAAGTTTGGATAGGCTTTAATCTGGGCAACTAAGCAAGACCTCGTCTCTACAAAAAAATTAAAATATTAGCCAGGCATGATGGCGAACGCCTGTAGTCCCAAGTACTTGGGAGGCTGAGGAGGGAGGATCGCTTGAACCCAGGAGGTTGAGGCTACAGTGAACCATGATCGTGCCATTCCACTGCAGCCTGGGCAACAGAGTGAGACCCTAACTTGAAAGGGGAAAAAAGCTTTAATCTTTAGAATTTCATCTTCTTGAACTGCATTGACAACCCCCAAGACCATCAGAAGGGCTCATAGCTTAAGACTGCAGAGTACCATGAACTAAAACAATCAGCTTTGCAGATCCTAAAGGTATCTAAGGTTTAATAAATGAATATAGTAAATAGTATTTTAAAGAAAGGAGGCCAGGTGCAGTAGCTCACACCTGTAATAATAGCATAATATACCGAGGCAAGGAGATTACCTGAGCTCAGGGGTTTGAGACCAGCCTGGGCAACTTGGCAAGTTCTCATCTCTACAATAAATTTTTTAAAATTAGCTCACACACCTTGGAAAGCTGAGGTGGGAGGATGGCCTGAGGCTGTAGCCTTGAGTGTGCTGCTGCCCTTTAGTTTGGGCAACAGAGTGAGACTGGCCCAAAAAAAAATTGAAAATAAGTATAGGCTGTTTCTCATCACTCTTAATTAAACTATAACTTAGATAACAGTGGCTCAGAATAGACATGCACAGTCACCCAAAAGATAAAATTTGCTCCCAGACCCACCCTGAGCTTTCTAGTGCTAACCTGGTAGGTGCGGAAATATCCAAAGCAAGCTTGTATCCCCTGATGGGTAATGGGTCAACGCCTGATCTCAGGAGACCAAGGCAAATGTAGGCAGGAGTCTTTAGCACAAGACAGGAGGCAGAAACAGGTGTCAAGGGCCATCTCTGTGGTGGAAATGGCGCTGGGCACTGCCGTGGTTTAGTAAAACGAACCCTTGAGATCAGCAACCAAGGCCCTGTCTGATCTGTACTTATGAGCCATTTGACTTCCTGTGTTAACTTGCCTTTTAGGAAAAAAAGCACATTTGTCCACACACATGTGTTTTTGATCCTTGAGTATTGCATTCATTTGCTCTAATTAATAATTCTCATTTTTATGCATACATTTTTAAAGTTTTATTTACCCATATAGGTCACCAAAAGCCAAACACCCTCCATGGTGCTCTAACAAAGTTAAATTTCTGAGTCCCCAAAGATGGATGGGGGGTGTGGTCAGGGAAGGCCTCCTGGAGGAAGTGACATTCAGGCGGAGATCTAAGGACTAGGCGGGAGGTGGAAAGGTGCAGGAAGATGGAGTATGAAGAGGCAGGACTCTTTATACTCACTCTTTTGCCAAGGTTGGAGGACAGTGCCATGCTCACAGCCACCGCAGCCTTGACCTGCTGGGTTCAAGCGATCCTTTTGCCTCAGCCTTCCAAGTAGCCGGAACCACAAGCGCACGCCACCACGCCCGGCTAAGTTTTTTGATTTATTATAGAGACAAGGTCTCTCCAAGTTTCCCAGGCTGGTCTTGAACCCCTGGGCTCAGGCAATCCTCTTGCCCCTGCTTCCAGAAGTGCTGGGATTACAGGTGTGAGCCACCAGAGCAGGACTCTTGGGAAGGGAAACTTGAGAGTTAAGACCTCGAGACAGGAAGGAGGGTGGCACTTCCAGGATGTGAGAGGAGACTGATGTGGCTGGATGCGGTGAGTGAAAAGGCATTGGCATGAACTCGGGGACCTGTTAGGAGGCCACTGCAGTCCTGTAGGAGACAGGCAGTGATGGCTTGGACTCCAGCAGAGATGCACGTGAGGGCCAGGAAGTGGAGCCATCAGGACCAGGGTAGATGCAGGCCTGAGGAAGAGGGAGATGTCAGGAAGACGTCCTGATCTCCAGTGCGGGTCACAGGGGGAATGGTGGCACCACTGAGGGAGCGCAGAAGAATGTCTTCTCCTCTACCTGGCCAATCCCATCCCTCTTGTGCTTCAATGCAGCCCTTATGTTCAACTGCCATCTGGGACTCTTCTAAAGCACCTCCTCAAATTCAGCTCATCCAGAGCAAGACTCAGCTCCTCAGGTGTCCTGCTCTCCCCGCCGTGTAACCCATGGGGAAAGGTGGTACCCAAACAGACAAGCCAGAAGCAGGATGCCATCCTCGGCATCATTCTCTCACCTCTGGGAAATAGTCAGAATCTGAAGATCCCACCCCATCATTCATTAATTGACAAATGATGTATTGAATGACTATTTACTCCATAGCAGGAGCTGGGACTACAGTTGGGAACCAGTCATGGTCTCAGCCCTCACGAGAACTTATGAAGTAAGCTGACAAGTCAGTGAGTGATTTAATGGAGTGATGATGAGAATGAGGGAAGGGTCTTCCAGGGACCTCTTCCTTCTAAGAAACAGAGACAAGAATTTATCATTAAATTCCTGGTGTCCATACCAGTGTGGATGCCTTGGGCTGCCAGTAACAGAATATGTGACTAAAAGTAGTTAAAACAGCAGGAATTTCATTCCTAAAAGTAGGAAGTTCCAGGTGTGGCACTGCTTCTCAAAGATGACATCAAGGGTGCAATTTCTTCCCATCTTCCTCATCATTCTCCACATCCTCAGAAGGCTCCACTTCCATCCCAAGGCCTGTTGCCTCAGAGTCACAAAATGGGTTGCAAACATCACAACCACATCAAGAAGAACCAGAGTTGCAAGAGAGTCATTCTGTCATATTTCTTTGTTTTGTTTGTTTTTGTTTGTTTCTAGAGACGGGTCTTGGTCTGTCACTCAGGCTCAAATGCAGTAGCATGATCACAGTTCATTGCAGCCTCGAACCCTTGGACTCAAGTGATGCTGTCGCCTCAGTCTCCTGAGTAGCTGGGACTACAAGTGCCTGCCATCACACTCAGCTAATTTGTGTGTGTGTGTGTGTGTGTGTGTGTGTGTGTGTGTGTGTGTGTGTGTGTGGAAGAGAGAGGTCATCTATGTTGCCCAAACTTGTCTCAAACTCCTGGCCACAAGAGACCCTCACAGTCAACTTCCCAAAGCTCTGGGATTACAGGCATGAGTTACCATGCCACATCCTCTTGTTTCTTTCTTTCAATAAATCTTTCTCAGAAGCCCCCCCCCAGAATACTTTCATTTGTGTCTTTTTGGTAGATGTGGGTCATCCGGCCATTGCTGAATGCAAGGGAGTCTGGGAAAGCATGCACTGGTACTGTCAGCTTCTATTGTACGGGTGAACTCTGCTGAATCAGAGCAAAGCAAGAGGAATGGCCACTGGACAGGCAGCCATGTCTGCCATGGTGGTATATAGTATCACCATGTAGTATATAGTACTTATGTGCCCACAGTGGAGAGAGCCATGAGTGGTAGACAAGACTGACTATTGTGGAACTCACAAAGGGGTCTGAACAGAGACACAGTGCCAAGACCTTTTACACAGAAATGCTTAGTGGAATGCTTACCAAGCTCTTCCTGGAGTCTTTAAGATACCCCAGCCTCATTTACGGTTGTGTAGCCTCTGACCAACAGGATTCTAAGCAAAGGATGAGACGTGATCATGACCAGGTTGGGAAATTAGGATCAGTTCATGTCCTAATTCATTCTCTTCATCTAGCAGTTGAAGCCTCTAAATCATTCCATGTCAGAAGCCCCATTGGAAAGAGTTGAGTTTCCAATCAGTTACAGCTCAATGAAGTACTGAAAACAAGTGTCCAACATTTTCTGGTTCATGGTTTCAAATAAACAACGAGGAAGCCAGTTTCCTGTTTGGGTTGGCTTTGCTGGATCCCAGCCCAACAAAGCTTTGAATTACGGCGTGATGGCATGCAAGGACCAGAGCAGGGGATATGAAGCACAGAGTAAAGCTGGTCCAGTGCCAGGAAACCTGGCTAAAATTGATCCCTCGGACCATGGGAAACAATGGCAACAAGGACGTGAGTCAGTGGTCCAAGTGTAAGGGCATCTGGGGGCAGCAAAAGTACATGCAGGCAGGCAGTGGGCTGGACAGCCCCACAAGGAGAACTTTCTTCATCCTGACACCCTCCAAGTTGGTCTCTCAATGAGAGACCAGATCTGCAACTACGGAACAGGGTAGCCACCAGCCACAGGTGGCACTCGCCATGCAGCCAGTCCAAAGCGAGATGGCTTCTACGTGTAAAATTCACACTGGATTTCACTTAAGATCCCAAGAAAGTTAAACATCTCAATCACTTGTATGTTGATTAAATTTTGAAATGACAATAGTTTGGATGTATTGAGTTAAATAACATATATTGTTAAAATTAATTTCACCTTTTAAAAACTTTAGTTTTTAAATTAAAAAAAATTTTTTTCTTTTAAAGATGATATCTCACTATGTTGCCCAGGCTGCTCTAGAACTCCTGGGCTCAAGCAATCCTCCCTTGTTGGCTTCCCAAAGTGCTGGGATTATAGGTGTGAGCTACCACTTAAAACTTTTTTAATGTGACCAATAGAAAACCCAAAATTACATATATGACTTACATTTGTGGCTCACATTATATTTTTGTTGAACAGCACTGGGTTCAACAGTGGCCCAGCCCTGGGTTCTTAGTGGTATACAGTCTCCATGGTAACTTGGGTAGAACCAAGCTATTGGAGCTCCAACCCTGGAGGATTCATCCTTCTCCCAGAAAGAATGCATAGATAAGAAGCGTTTCCTCTGTTACACGTGGAGAGACCACTTGCTGAGTCTTCAGTCTCTCTCTCAAATCCAATGGTCCAAAGATTCTAAATGTGAATTTCAGGTCAAAGGCTAAATTCTGTGCACTTTGAGGTTGTCATTTTATTTATTTATTTATTTATTTTTACGTTATATCATTTTTTAAATTTTAAGGAATATCATTCTAAAACAAAAAAATCATTATTAATAAACTCATAGGTTTATTCCAGTATTTTGACACATCCTCTGTAACATTCCACACTAAGAAAGTAGATAAACAAAGTTCTGCCCTAAGGAAGGGTGCAAATGGAATTTAATATTATGTCACTGTACTAGACAGAATACAAACTGTGAAGACAAGGAAATTCAGTTGTTCCATTTTCCCCTCTCAGATAATTTTTACTGAGGAACTGCTTACTCAACATCCCGGAATTGTCTTGTTGAGATTTGCTGGCAGTGAGGACCTTTGGCAGTTAGCATATGAATGTGATGCTGCCTACGTCCATCCTGTGGGAGAGCTAAAGGGACAAGCCCCCAGCATCGCATGCCAACCAAACTATTAGCACACTCACACACATCGTCATTTTTGCCCAAATCTTCCAACTTAAGTTTTAAATAGAGGTTGTCATTTTTTAAAATGACCATAACATGGCTACAGCATGAGAAGACTGATGTTCTGTATGTGACATGAAGTTATTCTGAAGGCAGCACCTCCCATGTGCCCATGTGCAGGATAGCATGAGTGCACGTCAGTCATAAGCAATGAAAAAAGCGAAATGCCTGGGTACAAGACAACGGGAATAGTGGGGACTGGAACAAACTAAAGATTGCACACCCTCACCTAAAAGCATTCACATCCAGACTTTTTTTAACCCTATGCCAGCCAAACAAAGCACATTTGGGAACTGGATTTCTTCCATGGGCTCCATTTTACAAGTCTTATTTCCAGGCATATCTTATAAATGCTCTACCATAGAAGTCCCCAACCCAGACCATGGACCAGTACTGGACAGTAGGAACCAGGCCACACAGTAGGAGGTGAATGGTGGGCGAGTGAGCAAAGGTTCATCTGTATTGACAGCCACTCCCGATTGCTCACATTACTGCCTGAGCTCCATCTGCTGTCAGATCAGCTGTTACATTAGATTCTCCCAGGAGCAGGAACCCTTTTGGGTCCTGTAGCCAAAGCAGTGTCACAGAGTTTGTTCTATCCATCCTTATAGGCTCTGGTATGGTTTCACCTTTTCAATCATCAGATGGCCTAGAAATATCTAACCAGGAGCTGGGCATGTTGGTTCACGCCCATAATCCCAGCACTTGTTTTTTTCTTTAATTTTTTTTATTTTAAAGATGTGGGGTACAATTCAGGCTTAGGTATACAAATGTTCATTATGCAGATATCCTTGTTGATGAGGTGTGCCCCCCTCCCCCAGCAGATTCCCACTACTGCCAATCCCACATTCCCCTCCCCCAACCTCCTGTCAGTTTCCCGCTACAGCCAATCTTTCTCTTATGGTATTACGAAAATCAAGCAAGGCCCAATCTTGAGTGAGAACATGTGATACTCAGTTCTTTGTTTCTGTGAAAGATCACCCAGTATTATAGACTCTAAGTTTATCCTGGTTGCTGTGAAGTTCATGATTTTGTCCGTCTTTATGACTATGTAATATCCCATTGTGTATATGTGACACATTCTTTTATCCAGTCCTCTTTCAACTGGCAGCACAGTTAGTTTCATGTTCTTGTTATTGTGAACAATGTTGCAATAAATATACATGTGTGGGTATCATTTTTGTAGAGTGATTTGAGTTCCTTCCAGACCCAGTATATTCCCACTAGGGAGATTGCAGAGTTGTATGGAATGTCGATTTTTAGAACGTTTAGAAATCATCACACTGTTTTCCACAGAGGCTATACTAGTTTACACTCCCACCAACAGTGTAGAAGTGTTCCCTTTTTGCCACATCCTCTCCAGCATCTGTTGTTTTTTGAATTATTGATGGTGACCATCCTGACTCGAGTTAGGTGGTATCTCAGTGCAGTTTTAATTTGCATTTCTTTGATGACTAGTGAGGCTGAGCACTTTTTCATGCATCTGTTGGCTGCTCGTATGTATTCTTTTGAAAAGTATCTATTCATATCTTTTGCCCACTTTGTTAATGGGGTTGTTTGTTTTTTCTTTTGAGCACATTTGAGTTCCTTGTAGATCCTAGACATTAAGCCTTTGTCAGACATACAGTTGGCATTTTTTTTCCCAGTTTGTGGGCTGTCTCCCTGCTCTCTTGATGGTTTCTTTGGCTTTGCAGAAGCTTGTCAGTTTGATGAGATCCTACTTGTCTATCTTATCTCTTATGGCCTGGGCACTTAAAAAGACAGAACAAACCTTTGAGAGATGATCGACTATTTCAAGAGGCCAAACCTAAGATTAATTGGAATTCCAGAGGCAGATAGAGAGACAGAGACCACCCTAGAACAAACATTCCATGAAATTATCCAAGAAAATTTCCCCCATCTCATCAGTGACGCAACCATTCAAACACAAGAGATTCAGAGAACCCCTGAGAGACAGCAAATGAGAAGACCAACTCCTAGACACATAGTAATTCACCTACACAAAGCAGGTATAAAAGAAAAAAATCCTAAAAGCAGCAAGAGAAACAGTTCAGACTACCTATCAGGGAAGATCAATTAGAACAGTAGCAGACTTATCTATAGAAACACTTCAGGCTAGGAGAACTTAGAGCCCATCTTCAAAGTTCTCAAAGCCCTGTTTATCTCAAAGATAAACAATTTCAACCAGGAATCACCTACTCAACTAAGCTAAGCTTCATCAGTGATGGAGAATTGAAATCTTTCCCAGACATTCAATACTAAAGAGCTTGCACTGCCTCCAGACCAGCTCTACAAGAAACATTTAAGAAAGTATTAAACATAGAAGAAAGAAAAAAAGAACAATAGTGCCCTTCACAAGAAGGCAGGAAAAAGATTGAAAACACACATGAATCAATCCAAAAATCAAAAGAAAGACAACAAACAAACAAACAGCAATAACAACAAATGCTATAAGAACATCATGACAAAGATAAATTGTCACATCTCAATAATTAGCCTGAATGTGAATGGACTAAATGCACCACTGAAAAGACATAGAATGGCAAAATGGATAAAATATCATGAGGCAACAAAATATTGTCTCCAAGAGACTCATCTGACCAGAAAGGACACTCACAGACTGAAAGTAAGAGGATGGGAAACAAAATTTCAGGCAAACAGAACACAAAAGAAAGCAGGAGTCATGATCTTAATATTTAAAAAAAATACCCTTTAAGCTATCAGAAATTTTAAAAAGATACAGAAGGTCACTACATAATGATAAAAGGTTCAGTCCATCAACAAGAAATATTCATCCTAAACATATATGCACCCAACATAGGAGCACCAACTTTCAAAAGCAGCTTCTAGATAAACTTAAAAAAGATATTGACTCTAACACTATTATAACTGGGGATTTAAATACCCCAGCCACAACCCTAGACAGATTATCAGGATAAAAAAATCAACAAAGAGATCCAGAACCTCGGTGTAATGCTTGACCAATTGGACTTAATTGATACCTATAGAACACTTCACCCAACAACCATGGACTATACAGTCAACTCATCAATGCATGGAACATACTCTAAGATCAACCACATCCTAGGCCATAAGTTAAGCATAAACAAATTCCATAAAACTGAAATACTGCCACGCACCTTGTCAGACCACAGTGGAATAAAAATAAATATCAACAACAACAAAGTTCCACCGAAACCCACAAAGACATGGACACTAAACAGCATGATGCTAAACAACTCCTGGGTCAACATGGAAATCAAAATAGAGATTAAAAGATACCTAGAAACAAATGAAAATGAAGAAACATCTTACCAAAACCTCTGGGATGCTATGAAATCAATAATAAGAGGAGAATTCATCTCTATAAATACACATGAAGAAAATGGAAAAATCACAAGTTAACAGCCTAACAAATCATCTAAGGAAGCTGGAAAAGCAAGACCACCAAAACCCTTATTTCAGCAGAAGAATCCAGATCACCAAAATAAAAACCCAAATTTAGAATGTAGAAGACAAAAAGGTAATACAAAAAATCAACGAAGCAAAAAGCTGGTTTGTTGAAAGGATAAACAAGATTGATGGACCCTTAGCTAGACTGATAAAAAAAAAGAGAGAGAAAGCCCAAATAAACACAATCAGAAATGCAGAAGATCATCATAAAGAATCCCGAAGAAATACAAAAGATTATCAGAGATTACTATGTACACTTTTATGGAAACAAACTCTAAAATCTAAATGAAATGGAAGACTTTCTCATATCACACAACCTCCCAGGTAGAAACAAGAAGAAATTGAGACCCTAAGTAGACCAATAACAATCCAGGAAATTGACTATGTCATAAGAAAACTACCTACAAAAAAAAGCCCTGAACCAGATGGCTTTTCAGCAGAATTCTACAAAACATACAAGGAGGAACTGATACCAATCCTATTGAAAGTATTCCAGGCAATTGAGAAAGATAGAACTCTTCCCAAACCATTTTATGAAGCTAACATCACACTGATACTCAAACCAAATAAATATCCAACACATTGATACTCAAATCAGGTAAAGGTAAAGATCCAACAAAGAAAGAACTACAGGCCAATAACCTTGATGCTAAAATTCTCAACAAATCCTAGCAAACTAGATCCAACAATACATCTCAAAAATCATCCACCATGACCAAGTAGGCTTCATCCCCGGGATGCAGGGCTGGTTCAACATTCGTAAGATCATAAAAGTAATTAAATAATCAGCAAATGTAAAAACAAAAACCATATGATTATATCATTAGATGTGGAAAAAGTTTTTGATAAAAATCCATCACCTCTTCTTGATGCCCTCAAACATCTAGGCATAGATGGAACATACCTCAAAATAGTAAGAGCCATCTATGAGGAAACCCACAGACAGCATACTGCTAAAAAGACAGAAATTGGAACCATTTCTCCTGAAAACCAGAACAAGACAAGGATGCCCACTCTCACCCCTACTTTTCAACATAGTTTTGGAAGTCCTAGCTAGAGCAATCAGACAAGAGAAGGAAATCAGGGGTATCCAAGTAGGAAAAGAGGAAGTCAAGTTATCCCTCTTTGCAGATGACATGATGCTATATCTCAAAAACCCAATAGAATCTGTCTCAGGGTATAAAATAAATGTACAAAAGACAGTCACATTTCTATACACCAACAATAAACAAACAGAAGCCCAAATAAAAAGCACAATCCCATTCACAATAGCCACACAAAAAATGAAATACCTTGGCATCTTTCTAACCATAGACGTGAAAGATCTTAACAACAAAAACTACAAAACACTGCTCAAAGAAATCAAAGATGACACAAACAAATGGAAAAATATTCCATGCTCATGAATTGGAAGAATCAACATTCCAATCATCATGGATTGGAAGAATCAACATTCCAATCATCATGGATTGGAAGAATCAATCATCCTACCCAAGGCAATCTACAGATGTAACGCAATACCCATTAAATTACCAGCATCATTCTTCTCAGACTTGGAAACAACAATACAGGAATACATATGGAAACATAGATGACCATGAATTGCCAAAACAATCCTCAGCAAAAAAACAAAACAAAGGGAAAAAAAACAGGCGGTATCACAATCCCAGACTTTAAACTTTATTACAAAGCTACAATAATCAAAACAGCCTGGTATTGGTACAAGAACAGACATACAGACCAAGGAAACAGAAAACAGATTCCAGAAGCAAAATCTCAATTTCTCAACCAACTCATCTTTGACAAAGCCCCCAACAACAGCCAATGGGGAGAGGAGAACCTATTCAGTAAATGGTGCTGGGAAAACTGACTGACCACACGCAGAAGAATAAAACAAGACCCCTAACCTATCACCATACACAAAAACCAACTCTAAATGTATCAAAGACCTAAATGTAAAACTTCAAACTATAAGAACCTTAGAAAATGCAGGAGACACCCTTATGGAAATTGGAACTGGCAACCAATTCCAAATCCCAGCACTTTTGGAGGCCTGGGCGAGAGGATTGCCTGAGTCCAGAGGTTTGAGACCAAACTGACCTTGTCTACAATAAATTTTTTTTTTTTTTTTTTTTTTTGGAGTTGGAGTCTCACTCTGTCGCCCAGACTGGAGTGCAGTGGCCGCTCCCGGCCACCGCAACCTCACCTGCTGGGCTCCGGCGATCCTTCCACCTCAGCCTTCCGAGTAGCCGGAATTACAGGCATGCGCTACCACGCCCAGCTGATTTTTTTTTTGATTTATTGTAGAGATGAGGTCTCGCTGCCCAGGCGGGTCTCGAACCCGCGGGCTCAGGCAATCCACTCACCTCAGCCTCCCAAAGGCGTGGGATTACAGGCTGAGCCACCGAGCCCGGCTTCTACAATAAATTTAAAAATTAGCCTGGCATGGTGGCACACGCCTATAGTCCTAGCTACTTAGGATCGCCTGAGCCCAGCAGGTCGAGGCTGCAGTGAGTCATGATCATGTCATTCCACCCAGCCTGGGTGACAGAGTGAGATCCGAGGAGGAGGAGGAGGTGGAGGAGGAGGAGGAGAAGAAGAAGAAGAGGAAGAAGAGGAGGAAGAGGAGGAAGGGGGAAAGAGGAGGAGGAAGAGGAGGGGAGGGGGAGAGGAGGAGAAGAGGAGGAGTGAGGGAGGAGGGGAAAGAGGAGGAGGAGGAAGAGGAAGAAGGGGGGGAGAAGGCGAAGGAGGAGGAGGAGGAGAAGGAGAAGAAGAAGAAGAAATATGTAACCAAATTTCACAGTCACAGAAATGCCAACAGAGGAGACTGACACTGTGACTCCATCAGCCCCTGCGTCCCACCTTTCACCCACCCTGTAGGAAGGCTGGCACTCCTCCTTCCCTCTCCTGGGGACCTCCTTGGACTGCCACCCTGTCCCATGTCCCACATGTCCGCCTCTGACCTGCACATTCCTCATGGACAGCACCCATCACTGGCAGCCCTGCCCCTCACCACCATCATGGAGCCCTCAAAGCTCCAAGCCACAAGCCCCGTGATCCCCTGAGGAGCCCCTTCCTTAACATTCTGAATCTACTACCCGCCCCCTCACCCTGGGTGCTTCCAAACTCAGGCCCTTCTGAGCCTCAGGATTCCAGACTATTGTTCCCTACACCCCACATCTAGGACCAACCTGCTTTTGACACTGCAGGGCCGCCATTCTAGTGATAAAAATACCCAAATCTTTGCATACTTGGTGGTAGCAGCCACTATCCGAAGCCCTGTCACCCTGGCTCCTCTCTGGGACTTTCAGGAATTTCTCCACAATCCAGCAACTCAGAGGTTAACACTCGACACAGTGGAGAGTCCAGAGATAGTGGGCGGGTCAGCTTCCTTGCCATATGGGTGGTTTAGGTTTTTAAATGTCACCCTGGCACAACAAAGCAGAGTTCATATGCCCGGTGCTGGTTGTCACTTAATGCAAAGCATCATTTCTTTTGAGATTGCAAGATGGGGGTCTAAAGACTGAGGACGCGGCATCAGGTGCGTGAGGGGCATGCATGCACCTGACATTAGGATCATGCAGTCCCACGTACATCGGACCAACAACTCATAATGTGACCTCGGCGGAACTGACACTCTCGGCAGCCTCCCGGCAGCTCACCCTGGGATCTAGACCTCTCCACTCATGCCCGTGAATTCTCAGTGAGAAACTACACAGTGAGATCCCAGAAGTCAACACCCTCACTGAATCAGCTGCTATCTGGCCTCCTCCTGCCTGATAGCAAGAGAATGCCCCATGGGAAAAGGATTCTGGGAAGACTCACATGACAAGCAATACTTATCAAAAAGAATGCTCCAAGACCCTGGGGGTTGCATGTTTGTGCTCCTGCCTGTGCGGGTTGTTAAGCAACTGTCTTCCCAAGGAAGGTGGCCATCCAGAACCAGGAGTGAGGAGGAGGTGGGACATGTAAGAGGAAACCAAGGACAAGGCGTAGTTCAAAGGATGTTCCCTAAGAGCACACAGCAGGGAAGAGAACAGTCAGCAAGGACCAAAGAGCCAAAGTAGGTGTGAGCCTGTGCCCATGGGTACCTCATGGGTTAAAAAGCAGCCTCCATGCCACTTCCAATGCGATGGCTTCCTCTTCTCGTAATCTTGAGGTCCCGCCTCAGGTGTCTTGTCTTCCTCCCCACCTTCTTCTGGTAACGGCACATACCATTCCTTAAGGGGTCTGCTCTTGCCCCTTCCACCAGGATCCCTTGGAGCTGCTGCCTCAGTAGTACTCTCAGACACAGTGGGGTCAAGAAATTCAGACCCAGCTTGTCATGGTACTCCAATCCCCCAGCCAAGGAAAAGCCACTTGACCCAAATAGGGCACATCAGATCCTGCCTTGCAGGAATTTCAAATCGAAGTCAGACATCCCAGGATAGAAGGAAATTGGGGCTGGCTCTGATAACAATGCTTTGGAGAAAGACTATACAATGCCCAGAACCCTGACCCCAAGAGGTCAGGTTACAACTTCGATGGAGTAATGACATCAGCCATCCCCATATCTTCTCATCTTAGAAATAAACTCAAGTGATACTTAAATTGTAATCCATTTGTATTATTGTCACCAACAACTGAAACGGGTACAGAATGTGCAAGGAACATTCCTAGAAGATGGAGGGTTGGGGACCTGACAGTTCTTGATATCCAGCTGAGCAATTAACTGATGTATATTGTGACCCAAACCACGTGTCCCCATGGCTAAAGCTTTAGAAGAGGCTTGGTAGGAAAACCTCAGAATGTGAGAGAGTTCTGACTACTTGTTTTGACTTAAAGCAAGATGCCTGGGCAGGTTGAGGTTGTCTCTGCCTTGAATTAATGCTCCAAGACCCCTGGGGGCCAGGGGCTGTGGCTCACGCCTGTAATCCCAGCACTTTGGGAGGCCGAGGTGAGAGGACTGCCTGAGCCCAGGGGTTCAAGACCAGCCTGGACAACTTGGAGAAACCTCATCTCTTCAAAAAATTACCCAGGAGTGGTGGCCGCATCTGTGGTTTCAGCTACTTGGGAGGCTGAGGCAGAAGGATCATGATTAGGTCAAGGATGTGATGGCCATGAGCATGCCACTGCACTCAAGCCTGGACAGGCTGTTATCTGGCCTCTGCCTGCCTGACAGCCAGCAAGAGACTGTCCCACAGGAAAGGGATTATGGGAAGGCGCGTCTTGATGGGCAATGCTCATCAAAATGAATGCCCCAAGACCCTGAGGTTTGAATGATTGTGCCCCTGCCTGTTCGGGTCATTAAGCTACTGTCTCCTAGTTCCAAGTCCACCCTTCCCTACTCTTTTTGGTGACACCAGGCCTGGGACTCTGCATCCCAACTTTTCTTTACCGTTGGCTTCTGCCAAGGAGGTGGACTCAAGGGAGACTGGGAGGTGGATGAGGGGTGAGGGATATGCCCTTTTAGCAGTAGTTGCCAGCTTCTTGTCAATCCTATAACCTGACCCGCCACACCCCTTGGAGGGCCCAGCACCAATCAAACATTCCTTCCTCAGCTGAGTCCTGTTCCTGTACTGCACGAAAACGAACATCCTGGTTGGGAAGTAGCTACCTGGGAGGATGAAAGGACTGGGAAGTCTGATCGCCCAACCCTTCCCAAACACCTTCTACCATAATCTATTTCTTGCCAAATAGGAAAAATAACCATTCCTTGCCGTGATTAAGTGTCACTCAGGAGCAACCTGGGGACAGAGGCAATACCTGCCTCACACCGGGACAAGAAGGGCCCTATCATAGTCCCCCGTCCCATCGGGCTTTAAAATGTCCAAACTGGGCCGGGCACAATGGCTTACACCTGTAATCCCAGCACTTTGGGAAGCTGAGGCAGGAGGACTGCTTGAGCCCAGGAGTTTGAGACCAGCCTGGGCAACATAGCAAGACCTCATCTCCACAAAAATAAAAATAAAAAAATTAGCCGGGCGTGGTGGCACATTCCTGCTGTCCTAGCTCCTAGGGAGGCCGAGGTGGAAGGATCACCTAAGCCTATGAGGCTGAGGCTGCAACCAGCCCAAATGGCACCACTGCACTCCAGCCTGGGCAACAGAGTGAGACTCTGATTCAAAGTATAAAAAAATAAAATGTCCCAAGAGACCTCCCTCTGGCTCTTCCTCATGAACAAGAAGCCCAGGGGCTAAGAGGTTATGCCCACCTGGAGCCTGGGACTCCCTCCTGGACTATGCTCCAAGCACCTGGGATGGCGAACTGTCCTGCCCGAATGGCCCAGAGCTTGCTTCCTGAGCCCACAAGGGCCCCTCCCCAGGTCATCCTTTCAGTGGGCCTTGTGTTCCAGATTCTGCACCCCTTACCCCAGAGTGCCACTAAGAACTTAGATGAGCAGAACCTGGATGTGCCCACCAAGTTGCCCGTGCACATGCATAGGGCCCCACTAAGCAGGACAGATCCCAGCAGGAAGGGAAGGTGGGGGACCAGGGACTTGTTTTCATGCTCTTGCCCCAGCCCCACAGGTGTTAGGGGGGACTTCATGGGAGGCAAGCAAGCTCTGATCTCTGCATCTAAGGCGAAGGCCAGCGAGGCTGCTCAGCTGCAAGTCAGGGGACAGGCAGGAGACCTGCGAGTCTGGGACCCAGATTTCAGCAAAATAAGCCTCTGAGGGCATCATGGAGCCGGATTACCGGAGAACCAGTGGGCCGAGAAAAAAGGAGCTTGTGACTGTCACTCCCAGGCCCCAGAGCCCATGCCAGAAGGAAGTGGCCTTAAGGCAGGCCAACCCCAGCAGCAGAATTCTCCCCTGTGCTCGTCACTCCTGGGGCATGTCCAAGGTGAGGCCTGGTGGGAGAACCCAGCCAGCAGGGAAGCCACCCAGACTGACTGCAACACACTTGCAACTGGCAGTGAGTCAGCAAACATGTCCACCTGCTGACTCACTGTTCCTGACAAGCAGGATATGCTGTCCTCTGGGCCAGGGGCTGTCAGCTCCTGTTCCCTTTCCCCTTTGTTAACTGAGAGTTTTTAATTACCTTGCTCTCCATCATGGTCCTTTATTGGGTGCCTGGGGGTGACACATTGACTCCTTGGCAAGGTCATGAGGGGCACACCTGACCTGATGGAGAATGAAGCGTGGCCCTCAGTAGACTTTAGCTGTCTCCCGGGGGAAGGAGGCATGAGCAGTGTGGTGTTATTTTAAGCAGGGATCTTTTTGAGAATGTGCATATGGGGAGAAGGGTGCATGTCAGCTGGGTGGCAAAGGAGCTGTTGTCTTTGGCTAGTCTGTGCCCACCTCCCACACCTGACCCTTCTGGTCTTGGATCTGAGCCCTTAATTGCAGAGGTGGGGTGTGTGCAGAGCTGGAACAACCACTACACTTTACCCACTACATTTGTTGACTCAGGGTGGTCATGTGATGGCGGCTGCCAGTCTCAAGTCTTCTGGTTGGAGCGGGTGGGGAAGAACGCCCTTCTTTCTCTGTGGCCTAGCTGTTGGACTGTGAACCCAAGGCTGTCATTGGCCATGTTCCTCACCGTGTGAAGAAAGACTACCTGGAATGGCAGAGAAAGAGCCAATGGGTTAAGTGAAACAGAGAGAGAAAGACAGAGAGAGAGGAAAGAGGGGACAGAGGGAGAGAAGGAGGGAAGGAGGGAAGGTGAGGCGTATGTGCTCTAGAAGTCTCAAGTCCCTGGTTCCAGTCCCTGAGGTCTCCAGAGATTTCCTGATTCCCGCGGGTCTTCCTTGGATTCTGTGAGCTTCCTCGTGTCTCCTGCTTAAGCTAGTGTAGAAAGTGTACCTGGTACTTTCAGCTAAGAGTCTCACCTAATCAACCAACCCTTGACGCTTGAGTTGAATTTTTTTAAACCCATGACCCCTTACAATACTTTCTCATTCTGTGTTTGTATATCCTCCCAACCAAATACATTTTATTGAGCTTTATTTTGTACTTCCAAAGAAAAGTAGACAAGCAACTCAATAAGGATTAAGTAACATAGACTCAAAGTAACAGTGGTTTGAACCAAAAGGATATTTATCTGCCCTTTGTGGAAAGTCTGGAGTCAGGTTGTCCGAGGCTGATGTGATGCTGTGTCCCCATCAAGTACTCAGGGACCCAGGCGCCTTCTTTCATTCCCAAGGGTACCTCCTGGTCTAAGATGGGTCTGGATTGGTGACTCTCCATCAGGGATAATTTTGCCCCCCAAAGGACAATTGTCTGAGACGTTTTTGATTGCCATGCCGTTCAGGCATCTAAAAAGCAGAGGCCAGGCATGCTGCTAAATGTCCTTCAGCCCGTGACAACAAGTAATTATCCACGCCCCAAATGTGAGTAGTGTGGAGGCTGAGAAACCCAGTTCGCAATCCATCCATCACACCTGTGGTTCAAGAAGCAAATCAGCACACAGAGGAAAGGGGAGAAGGCATAGGCCAGTTGCCTTTTAAGGCAAGTTTCTGGAAGCTGCCACAATTTCACTTGCATTCCATTCACCAGAACATAGTTACATGACCATACAACACTGGGAAATGCAGAGCTTCTCCTTAGCAGCCATGAGCTTAGCTAAAAATTGAGAACCAACTACCTTTGACACAATGATTATGCCAGACATTATTCTTCAAATTCCATTCATCTTCCCCCTTGCTACCTTCCCCACGACTGACCCCAACCTCCCTGCCAAGGAGTGGGTGCCTCGCCCCACCGACCTTGAGAACTGCTGCCTTAGAAAGAATGAATGTTACCTTGGGCCATTCACTCAAGACCAGTTGAGATTCTTTCTTGTTTCATTGACCTCCCTCAAAAAGTATGTGTTGAGAGCTGTAAGGTGCCATGTCCTGTGCTGACGACAGCTTGATGCCACCGAGAGCCAGCCCAGACATAGGCATGGGGCCAAGCAGAGCCACTTAGCCATCATGGCTGAGGCCAATGGAGACATCTGTGACAAGACCCCCATGGAAAGGCAGGACCCACAAGGACATGCCTATGGGAGAAAGAGAGGTGCAGCCAGCGGTTCTGAAGGTTAATTCTGGGCCTGCCACCAGTTCATGTTACCTTGGGCAAGGCATGTCACCTACCTGCACCTCCATTTTCTCCTTTGCAAGTCTGAGGCTTGGATCAGAGATTTCCCAGGCCAGCACTACCTACATGAATCAACTGGGAAGATTCTGATTAAGGAAACCAGGGGCCAGGTGTAGTGGCTCACGCTTGTAATTCCAAAACTTTGGGGGCCAAGGTGAGAGGATCGCTTGAGCCCAGGGGCCTAGGCAACATAGAGAGACCTCGTCTCTCCAAGAAATTAAAAAATGAGTCATGTGTGATGACATACACCTGTAGTTCCAGTTACTCAGGAGACTGAGGTAGAAAGATCACCTGAGCCCAGGAGGTTGAGGCTTCAGTAAGCCATGATCGTACCACTGCAGGGCGACAGAGTGAGACCTCAACTCAAAATAAGGAGGAGGAGGGGCAAATGAAAGTTTGAAAAAAGAAAACCTATATTGGGTCCTGTGAGTTTGTATTTTTTTAAGTGCATGTGTGCCCATGCCCAACAGGTGAGGGAATTACTAGACTAGGGTAGATTCCTCTCAGCGCTAACAAACCACATCCACGTGGCAAAGAAAGTCCAGCAGTGCTTCAGGAGACATTCCAGAGCCAAATGTAAAGGGGACCTTGCAAAGCCACAGAAAACAAGGGGCATCATTTCTCCCCAAGGCATCACCAATCAAGTGCTTCCAGGCTGGAAAGTCATGTGCTATTACTGGCAGAGAAGAGGAATAACAACATTGTAAATGGCACTTAAAACAAGAAGATGGATTTTTCTGAGCGCTCAGACTACACTGCAGGAGAAAAGTCATCAATTCATGTCACTATGGGCCCATAACTTCTGCCAGAGATAGAATAAAAGGAATCAGAACTCCCAGTCCCTAGTTGCTGGAATAATCATCCCCAGGGATTGGGCAAGGATATGGAGAAAACCTCTCTACACCCTCCTCCATCACCAAGCAAGCAAAGCCAGCCCTTGGGCCGAAGACAGCTTAGTTCATAAAGAATCATGCCTGCAAAGGTTTGGAAGCAATGCATCTAATGTTCTGAGTAGTATTCAGATTAAAACTGACATAGAGAAAACGAAAGCCTCTTACAGTGTCTGCCTCTTGAGTTTCTACATTCTCATATCTCACTGACACAAAAATAATCAAAGTACTATGAGCTCCCAAATTTGACAGGTCTCAGGAGGCATCAGAGAAACTGAGTCCTGAAGACTTGATAGGTGTTAGGAATTGGAGGATACTGGTCGAGAGAACCAACACATACCAAGGTCTGGAAGTAAAGTATTCAATGGCGTATTTGACTGCAGACGGTTCATTCATCCAGAGCCAGACCCAGGGTGTTGAGAGGTGAGGTTGGAGAGGTCAGCAAGGCCAAAGCATGAGTGACCTCTACTGTACACAAGTGTGGGCTTTGTCCTGAGGGCAGTGGAGAGCCACTGGAAGGTCCAGAGCTGGAGAGCAGCCCTGGCTATGCATGGAGAATGGTCTGGAGCCAAGCAGTGCTCCAGCTGGGGAGACATGTGAGAAGCTACTGCAAAACTCCAGGTGGGAGATGGGGACATCTCACCCAAGAGCATAGCACTGAAGCAGATACAAGCAAGAGTTTCCAGAACACTTCAAGTGACAGAATGAGGATCTGGTCATTGATTTCACATGGAGAATAAGACAACGGAGGCAGTCAACAAAGACTGTCTTGGGCAGCTGAGATGGTGGTGACATTCAATGAAAAGTCAGACACAGAAAGCAAGCAAGTTGCAAGGGTTAGGCAGAAATATCCAAGCAGAGACTCCCAGGAGGCAGCTGCCCAGAATGATCTGGAACTCAGGAGAATGATCTGGGCAGCGACGGTACATCAAACCACACATCCACAAAATGACCCCAGTGGAGAGTGGGGAGTGAGAAGATGAACATGGAACCCAAGGGGGGAAAAATCAGTCTTTAAGCTGCAATGGAAAGGAAAGGGCATCTTAAAAGGCCAAGAAGGAGTGGCCAGAGAGGCAGGAGAGTAGAGGCCACAGGACCCAAAGGAAGAGAGTTTAGGAGAGGAGTCCAGCCATGGCTACTGCTTCTGAGAGACTCCGTGAGATCCACCACAAAGAGGTTCCTGGTGACCTTGAGAGGCAGAGCTCGTAGTGGTGGGAGCAAAGCCGGAATCTTGGGTTTCAGAGAAAATGGGAGCTGGAAAGGGGGGCAGTGGGTTGCGAGCTTTTGGTGACGCTAATCTGTAGAGTTTAAAAGAGGGCAGCACCAGAGCTGGATGGGAGAGGGGAGGATAGCTGTTTTAAAGATGGGAGACACTTGGGACAACTAATGACTGAGATTTGTTGAGTACTCACATGTGACCTCATGCAAACCTCAACATTAACAAGGACATTTTCCCATTCTGCAGACGTGGACACCAGAACTGCAGCTAAAGGACTCTTAGAAATACAGGAAAAATGGATGGTAGTGGAGAGGGGAGGAAGAGAGGTCACAGCCATTGGAAGAGGAGTCACAGCTATTCCTTCCTGCACTATATTCCTGCCCCCATTGTATTGTGCTGGAGGCAGGAGGCAGGGAGGCACAGACAGAAGGAAAAGAGGATTGGGAAGGAAGACTCACACTTCCTCACTGTCTGCTGGGTACAGGAATTGTCAGATAACTTTCAGTCCTTTGCCACCTTTAATCAAATCCCACCAACCCCTACAGAAGTTATACGGTGTCACTGCAGGGGTGAGTAAGGCCTTACCCCATCACACAGCCTGGAAGTGGCTGCCTCTGGACGTGAACTTGGAGCTGCAGATCTGCAGATGTTAAGGTGTCTCCTGGCCACTCAAGCGAGCCCTTCCTCACAGGCCCCCAGGCCCTCTCCTGCCACAGCTCCCTGATTTCCATGCCCACCCGCACTACAGCGTGCTGATGAGCATTGCTTCCATTCTGGTCCAGGCCCACTCAAAGCCTGCATAGCCTCGTGTCCACACCAGGGTCAGCCCCATCCCCGTGGGAGGCAACGCGCCCAGGGAAGGGAGACTGGAGAACACATACCGCCTTTCCTTTTACTCATTGGTAAGTCATTTAGAATATCATCCTTATATGAAAAATAAACATGGAGATAGGTATGGTTGAGCACAACCCAGAAACCACATGAATTTCTGAGATAAAACAGGAGGCTTCCATGGAATGTCCTGCTTGTGGCGATGCCTGGGACTCCAACTGGCTCCTGTTTCAAATATTTCAGGGGGAATCTATGAGAAACAGCTGGCAAGCAGGATCAAGGGCTTAGGATGGAATTTCAGACCTTCCAGTCCATTCCACTTGCTTTCCAGGCTCAGCTCATCATGCTTCCCCACAAGAACTTACTTGATGCCATAGCATGCCTCCAGCTTTCCCCTTTGTCCCCTCTGCTTCCCCTGTAGCCTGGGATGTCCTGCTACTCATTTACCTGAAACATGCCCACCTCCATGAAGCCCTCCAGGATCACAGTCATCTCCCTTCCACCAAGTTCCTATGTGAAGTCAGCACTTGTCACAGCTGCTGTGCAGTTATATTATCCACCTGTGGTGTCAGGCTTGTCTCACCAAGTTGCTTAGGAACAGGGACTGCATCTGCCACATCCTTGTGCCACACACAGAGCAAGATTTCTTTCCCAGAGAAGCAAAAAACACCATAGCAAAACTTAGCTTGAACCCGTGCTCACATATATTGTCTTATTCGAACCTCATAACAGCCCCAGGAGTAAGTCTTCCTATTCTACAGATGTGAAAACTGACACTCACAGGGCTAAGTGACTCTTGCAAGGTTCTATAGATAGGAAGAGATGGCAGCACTCTGACTGTAGAGCCTGTGCCCTCAACCACCATGCTAAATAGGTGCTCAACAAATGTTTATTGGTTGCCTTTGTCCTCTTCCTCTTAAAATGGCAGCAGGGTGCCACTGAGTGACCTTTGTAGACTCCCAGCAGAGCTCCGCTCTCATTTCTGACCCACAAAATCATTAGATATAATTAAGTGACCACTGATTTAAGTCCCTAAGTTTTGGAGTGGTTTGTCAGGCAGCAATAGAAAACTGGAACACCCTCACTAACTCTGACACGGGCTTCTCCTCATAGCTGGCACTTAACAGTGAGTTGGAAGCCTTTGGTGACGCTAATCCGTAGAGTTTAAAAGAGGGCAACAGCCAGAGCTGGATGGGGGGGGGAAGGGTGGCGGTTTTAACTACTTAACACTTTGCCTTACTGTCACCAACTGCTCTTTAGGCAAAGTCTGTGCCTACTGCATTCCTATCTCTTTGTTGGCGCCATTCCCAACCATGCAGTGCTCTTCAAAGTCCTCGGCCACACTCAAGTGCTTTCCTGCAGAGGCCCTCTAAGACCTCCCTCCTTCAGGTGCCCCAGACCTCACAATCCATCCCTCACTTCTCCTTCTTCACCCCCCAGTCACTCTTCCCGCCTCCCAGTCAAGTGTGTTTCATTTTAAAGTAGGAATTGAGTAGCTCTAAAGAATCTCCAAGGGGAAGACTAGAAGGAGAGAAATCAACACAGCATGTGTGGGTCGGCCTGGGTGGGGAGAGTCTGAGCACCAACATCCTTCCTGGCATTTCTTCTCCGTCTTCTGCTCACAGTCTTCTACACAAACCAGAAGAAGACCCTTGAGTTTACACCAGTATAAGAAGATGCCCACTCCTGCTCCCTGCCCCCAGAAGTAAGTCTTCATTAAAACTTGCTGTCTTCTGAATCTAAAATGACTTAATACTTCTTTTTCCTCTGAAGTGATAAGACATCTCCTTAGCTTTTCAAGGAGAAAAGTTCTGTTAGAATAAAGCATATGCGAAGTATTGTAACGGAGAATTTCCATTTCAGCTTTTAAGAAATGGTCTTAAGCTGTTTTCTTTCTTAGCTAACACTTTAAAGATTTATTTTTCCTTTCTAATCTAATTGTGTACCTGCTTGAAAGATTCCAGAGACAGATCTTGTAATAACAGAGTCTGGTGACCCCACAACAGAATTCTCCAGTGCTCACAGTTAGGACTGTATCAGCCAGCCCTCCAGGGGGAACGACAATTTGAGTAAACATCAAAGCAAGATCAGCTCCCTCAACCACAATATTTAGAGTGTCTTATAAACATCAGTCCTCTCCTGGGAGTCCTCTCTCTTCTGCTCTGCTCACCACATCCTGTCCTTCCTTTCCAGTCCTGCTCTGATGATTAACTAAGAACCTATTGAAACTAAGATTTCCTTTAACTCTCCCAAAATGGGACTTGAATAAGCCATTAACCATGTTTAGACAAGTCTTATGAATCATAAATGTCACCCTAGAAGACAAACAGCTCTCTTCTATTATGTGACTGCCCATAAAACCCTAGACAGCTTCCTGTTTCCCCAGTTTGGACCTCACGTGCCTGCCAAGAGAATGCTCCATTTCCCAGTGGCTCTTAGGGAGGCGGTAAAGCCGGAGCCCACAGGACTGTGTTACTCAGTCTCTGTCCTAGATCTCAGGTGGGGCCAGGTAGGGAGGGAGGGAGCATCTCATCTTGTGGCCTTATGGAGGCTTCTGGTGATCCAAGATACAAAGGTGGAACTGTATCTGTTGGAGATGGGGTTTCATGTCAATATACACTCCCCACCTATGTGTGCTCCCCCCCACACTCACCTTGGTCATGCCACTCCTTACCTCACTTCCCTCTTACTCCACTTCCAACCTGAAGGTGTCTCTCTTCTGTACACCCGGCTAATGGCTACTAGCCCTGCAAAGTACACTTCAACCCCCATCTCCTCTCTGGAGCTCCCACTTCAGATCGCTTACGTGACTCTTCTTCCAGAGTTCACAGATGGTCACATGTTCCATCTGTACCATTCCTACTCAAAATGGTTGTGTGGAATGGCTTCTGAACTGTCTGTGGTATTTATTTTCCCAACTTTAAGTCTCTGGAGTGAAGAAAGTGTGGGCTGTCCATGTTTGCCCCACATGCCTAATAAAGGACAACATAGATAGAAGACCTATTATCAATACATGCTGAATAAATGAAAGAAACTGGGCATGCCATCAGCTGTTAATAATAATAACTAATACCATTAATTATTATTAAGTCTGTCTTAGACTGCAGAGAACAAAACATGGGGATGCACTACAAGCCGCAAATCTCAGAGAATTCAACCACCTTAAGTTCCTCCTGGGCGGGAGATTGTCTTTGCCTGGGAGATTGAAAGACGCTGAGATTGGGAATCCCCAGGGCGGCGGAACTGTCGAACTGCGGACTACCAGGAAGTGTTTTCCCAACGCTCACGACCAAGCGGAAGGAAATGAGGGAAGAAGAAGGGCAGCGTACAGGACCGCCGGAAATTGGGTTCCACGGGCAGGGCTGCCTAGCTTCTGTCTCCAACGTCACCGCTAGCCCTCAGGAAAGGCGCTCAGGAGACAGGGACTCAGGGCCGCAGTGCTCGGGGTCACGCGTCGCTGGGCGGGGTCACGCGTCGCTGCGGGGGGCCTCGGGCGGGACCCCGGGAGTAGGGCAGCGCGGACGCGTGCCCCGGGCCGGTGGTCCCCGCCAGCACTGCGGGGGGGGCCCGCCCGCGGGCGTGCTGGGAACCGCCCGTCTACCTGAAAACCCACTCTTTCAAAAATTGCAGTATTATTTATTGTTATTGTTATTATTTTGTCTCGCTGTGTTGCCCAGGCTGGTCTCTTAATTCCTGGGTTCAAGCGATCCTCCCACTTTGGCCTCTGCAAATGCTGGGATTACAGGCCTGAGCCACCCACCCAGCCTTTAGTATTATTATTTTTCCCCCCGAAACCCCATGCTTAATGATGCACACTCCCTCCGGTACAGAGACCTGTAATCCCAGCACATTGGGAGGCTGAGGCAAGAGGATCGCTTGCAGCCAGGAGTTGAACACTAGCCTGGGCAACAAAGTGAGACCCTATCTCTATAAAAAATAGAAAACTTGGGAGGCTGAGGCAGGAGGAATCACTTGAGTCCAGGAGGTTGAGGCAGCAGTGAGCCATGATTCGGCCCCCGCACTCCAACCTGAGTGATAGAGTGAGACTCTGTCTCAAAAAAAAAATTTTTTTTAAAGATACACACTCCCTTTGTTAAAACGTTGCCTTCTTTAGGACCGCCTTTAAAGGCGAAGTCTAGTATAAGGTGGTGCAACCAATTTATTTCCTTTATAGACAGCTGAAAGCAGAGCATGGGAAGGGTGGGGTTCTGGGGTGGGAGTGGTGGATAAGGCTTTGTATGGTCCCGGAAGGGACAGTTCCAGGGGTGGGGGGAGTGCTCTGGGTGATTGGCGAGTTTGCCTCCCTTACCTGTGTGACCTTGGTTCATGCATCTCACTGCTAGGTCTCAGCATTCCTCTGGAAGGAAAGACAAGCAAGTAGTTCTCAAGGTGGTTCCCAGACCAGCGACATCATCGCCTGGTAAGGCACTGGACACATTCTGGATCTGCGGCCTTAGAGACTCTGCGGGGAGCCCAGTGCTGCCTCTGAACATCCTTCTGTTCCTGCTCTAGCTTGAAAGCTGGGGACTCTGTGACCTGGAGAGTCCCTGGAGAGGGGTGCACTTCCTAATGTGGCCCGCAAGGCCCTCATGAGTCCAGTGTCCCCATGACTGTCCAGCCTCAAGACAGTAGGCCTCCTCATCTATATAAAGCTGCTAAAATTGCTCCAAGGGACTAGCTCTATGAAACCCCACGCCTTTACACATGCTTTTCCTTCTTCTGGAATTAGCCTTTTCCCCCGTTGCCTGTCTGTGTCCTGTTTGCCCTTCAAGACTTGTTTTGGGGTTGCCTCTTCCAGAAAGGCCACCTGGCCCTCCCTTCCCTGTCAAGCGTCTCCCTTCTGTGCTCCTGTAGCTCCCTTGTACCGTATGAATATCTGTTCAGTTCATTTGCTACTTTTGTCAGGTCCCAGCAGACTGAGTGAGGTGTGGGCAGAAGCGTTTATTTCTGCACACTCTGGCACAGTGCCAGCGCATAGTATGTCTTCAGTAAACACTGCTGTGTGAATTGATGGATGAATGACTAGAATTCTGTTGTCAACTACTTGAGCACTCAGATAATGACTGATTTTTCCTAATCTCTAATCACCGATAGTTTAATGCTCTTCATGTCATGACTTCCCAGTGACGGCTCCATCAATTCTTATTACTGTTAGTAATTCTTTATAACACATTACATAATCCAAATTCTTTCATATCCATTGGCCATTTGAGCCCTCAGCAATCTGTGTATTAGGTTAAAGCAGGTTTAATCATTTTAACAGCTGAGAAATGACTTAGTTATTATATGGCTTTCCATGTTTACCTATTTCTGTAAAAAGTATGCAGAGTATATATAAGATGCACAGTCCCCCATCTGCAAGGCATTATTATGGACACATGGCAGATACAGAAGTCATTAAAGAGGTGAACTTTATCCTCCAGGGACCTTTGTTCTAGGAAAAAGGAAACTTCTCCAAATCACCACAATAGAATGAATGTGTGATAAATCCATTCTTGAATGAGTCAGTCCATGAAGGCTCTGGGAGTTTGGTGGGCACAGGAGCCATGGATGGCAGCTACAAGGAACATGGTGGTGGCAGAGGTGGTGATTGCGTGATGGCCAGACAGGAGAGAGTGTGAGTAGACATGAGAAGGGGCCTCCCCAGGAGGGAAGATGAGTAAATATGCAGAGACTGGAGCACTCAACATAGTCCAGGGTGGCAAACAGGTCTGACAGCAGTAGCAGATACCATGAAGGACAGCTGTTATATAACCAGAGCTATCCTGGAGGGGCCATCACATCCACCACCAAGGACAGCTTGATGGAATTGTACAACTTGTTATTCCATCTGTGGCTACTCTTGAGGTCCCAACCTACATCCTTGATTTATCAAACATCCATGTTAATGTTACTTTTCCTTCCTCCTGGGCTGTGCAAGGGCCTCAGTACACTTTAACTCCATTCACCCCCTCCTGACTTGCTATTGTCATTGTGTATTTAGATTATCTATTGTAAACCCAACTAGACATTATTATTTTTGTTTTGCATAGTTAGTATTCATTTTTATTTATATATTTACCCATGTGGTTTTATTCCTCTTCAGTTTTTCCTTCATCTCCAAGATTCCATCTGGATCATTTTCTCTTGACCCAAAGAATCTCTTACAGAATTTCCTTTAATGCTGGTCTGCTGGTGGCAGCTTCTTTCACTTTTTATTTCACTGACTTCATTTAGCAATCATTGCTGAAGGATGTTTTGTAGAATTCTAGATTGGCCAAATTAAAAATACTGTTCTACTGTCTTCTGATTGCATTATATTTCTGAGAAGTCAGCTGTCTTTCTTTTTCTGGAGTGGTGGGAGAGAGAGGATCTCACTATGTTGCCCAAGCTGGAATGCATGCCTATTCACAGACAGTGATAACTCACTGCAGCCTCAAACTCCTGGGCTCAAGCTATCCTCCCTCCTCAGCCTCCTGAGTAGCTGTGAATATAGACAGGCACCTCTGCACCCAACTTGCTGTCATTCTAACTTTCTGTCTTTTGTCCCTATCTGCTTTTCAGCTCTTTCTCTTTGGTTTTGGTCTTCTGAAATTTGTCTACAATATGTCTAGGTGTGAGTGTCTGTTATTTATGCTTCATGTGATTCCCAGGACTTTTATCTGGGGAAATTCTCAGCCATTATCTCTTCAAATGTTCTCTCTCTTCTCTCCTTTTGGGACTCCATTTGAATATGCACACACTTACTATATGAGTATGTATAGATGGAGGACTCCTACTAAATGTCATGCATCTCTTGTTTCTAAGCTATGCCTGCATGGTTGCTTTGACATGTCTCCTAGTTCTCATGCTAACTGTATGTGTTTGCTTGTAAACACATACATTGAGATCCTGATTGTAGTAAAATTTTTTTGTTTTTTATTGTCTGGTCCAGAATGCTAATGTAGTTATTATATTTCTAATTAGAAATATAATAATTGTATTTATTATATTTGTCAGTTACTTTTTATAACTTCCAATTCCTGCTGAATTTGTCTGGCTTTATTTCCTTGAATATATGATAAGTCTAGTTGTTTTAAAGTCTGTGCATGATAATCCTACTGTCAGGAATAACCATGAGTATCTGTTACTTCCTGTTTATGCTGATTCTTATTTGTGTTGTTCTCATTACTCATTTGCATGGATGTTTCTTACCATGTGCTAGATGTTATGTTTGAAAAATGATCTTAGCAATTATTGGAGACCCAGGATGATAGCTTCTCCTAGACAGGTTCACATTTTCTGCTGGTGTCTAGGAACACCAGCAGTCCACCAAGATCACTTCAATACAAATTCAAGGCTTCAGATTTTGGGGGCCACCCCAATGACTCAGCTAGGATATGCTCATGTGAAGACAGTGCATTTCCAGTTTACCTTAGTCAACAGTGCAGCCCTGCAGGGCCCCAACTCTGAGCGCCAAGTCATTGGTCAGGGCCTCCACCCTGGAAAAGAAGTTAAGCAGTAGATCCCAGCTCTGGGGACCTCGCCACTCACAGTCTTCAAAACAGCTCATCTCACTGCCTCTTGAGACCAGCAGGTACTCCTGGGCAGCAGGAACCCTGACTGCTGAAGAACCCAAGCCTACTTCCTGGGGTTCCATCTCCTCCTGGGTCTTGGCTCATTCGTTCCTCACCATCTTGCTGGATTTTTTTATATTTTAGAGGATATTTTTTACAGTGTCTTCTCCAGATTTTTTAGTTGTTTACAGAGAACAGTTTGGCCCACGTGACCTGGTCTGCCTCACTAGAAGCTAAAGTTTGATTCAGGCTCTGGGCAGAGATGGGGGCCAGAATTTGTGAAGATTTTTGTGGAGGGACTTCTGCAGGGAAACAGGTCAGAAAGCAGGGTGTGGGGTCACTTGAGGGGCTGTAGCAGGAGTCAGTGGCAACATAAGAACAGAAATGAGTTTCTCTTTATGGCTTTCCTTCCCTTACTTCAGTCAGCATAAGGGATCAAAGAATGTATTGAGTTAATGCGGAAACTGGTACTTCTTAATCCCAGTTAAGCCCATGGGATTTCAAAAACAGGCAAGATTGTGTAGCCCACTGCCTGCTTTCTTGTGGGAGACCTATTGCACCTATAAGCTCTGCCAAGCAGAAGGAGAGCCTAAGCCAGACTGGATTAACCCCACTCTAGGAGAACTGAACCGTCGGCTGCTCCCAGAAAGCCACCAAGTCATGCTGGGGCGGTGTGTTGTGTGTTCAGGGCCCAAGGCTGCACCTCTGAGGTGGATCCCTGGAGGGGGCTCTGCACTGTGGCTCCTGCACTGCTGTCCACAAGGGTCGCTGCCACAACTAAATGTTCACCCACCCAGGGTCCCTGCAGCATCGAGTGGTCACGTGGTATGGTTCTGGTCAATGAGCCAGGTGTCTGGTGGGAAAGTTCTGGGAAAGCTCTAGCTTTGCTGCCGAGAGGCAGGTGGGGCCGGCCCTGTATCAGGTGTGAATGCAGGTGTGCTGCTGGGAGCAGAGGCAGCCTTCTCATGACCTCGAGGAGACTGGGTGGAAAAGGCCCAGATGGTCTCCAAGGCACCAGCCCTGACGCTGCTTTTCTCTTATGTATGAAAAGGAAATCACCATGTATTACAGCTACTGTGGGTAGGTTTTCTATAGTTTTCAAATAAGAACACTCACTCCTAACCAATGCGGAGAGCTTCCTAACGCCAGGACCCAGCATCCGAGCAAGATCATCTTTGGCTTTCAAATTAAAACATGATCGAACAGCAAATATTGACTGAGCCTCCTGTGAGCCCAGCACCAAACAGGTTTGCACTATGGAGACTGCCAAAGTAGCAGACACAGAAGGCCCTTCCAGCCCCATCAAGACACACCAGTCAGTGCAGATGAACACCCACGACCAAATGTTGGACAACCTTTACAATGACCTAGTGGTTCTTGCTACATATTAGCCATGGTGCCATCCCAACGCCACACAGAAACTCACTGTGTAAAACATACAACTGGCTTCATTTTAAGGAGGGTGGATTCCCAGACACTACCCAACTGACCCCTCTCTAGCTATGGTGACAGGTAGCTGAAAATGGCTGGTGGAGCCTGCATTTGAGGAAACCAGCGTCTCCCTGGTAGAATGGAAGCAGCTGGTTCTGGGGGATGTAACCAGTTTGCTGTGGTGCCCATATGAAATCCACTCCAGGGCCGAATGGAGGTCGCCTAGGACGCTGCCTGGAAGAGGTGCTACTTGGGTGAGGTTGTGAAAGATGAGTCGACTTGCAGTAGCTCTGTGGTTCCATGGTCCCCCGGGAACACCTGGTAATGTCTGGAGATGTTGAGGATGTCACAACCTGGAATGGGGGAGCATCTAGTGGGCAGAATCTTCAAGTCCCTAGAAGGAAGAGATAAAAAAGTGTGTGCTTCCTAAAACCCATTTTAGGCTCTGGGCACAGGAAGTGTGGCATTTCACAGGGTGCTTCTTTGAGGAGAGTCTTCCAGGAATTCCTGAGTGTTTACCCTGGTGCCTTCTTTGTGATGGAAGCACAGCCCACCCTTTAGATCAATGTCTCACCGTTCCTCAGATCCCAGTGATGTCGGACCCGAGAGGCCAAGTAATCTGTCCAAGGTCACAGAACTAAATGAGTGCCAAAAACAGCATCAAATCCAGATCTGACCCACTCCAAAGACTGGGACCACAGCACCCTAAACCAGGGCAAAGGAAGGCACACCCAAAGGGATGCACGCTGCAGACATGTGAAATCAATCAACCCATGTAGTCCGTCATGGCAGCGAGGGTGCATGTAAACGCAGAAAGGCACTTATGCTGGAAATACATGCACACACACATGCACACAAAAGTGTGTATGTGCGTACACACACAGAGCTTGAGCAGCCTCCACCTAATAGACCTCATAAAATAGCTCCAGATGTTTTGAGCTGGCAGATGGGGATGAGGATGGGGCAGAGTCCCTGCGGGAAGTCGAATTCTGCTAAAGCCATAGTACCAGAAGATGTTGCCTGCATCTCTGGCCACGTAGGCCTCTCCTGTTCACTTTTATTTAGATGACCACACCTGTCATTCCAGCACTTTAGGAGGCCGAGGCAGGAGGAGCCCAGGAGTTCAAGACCACCATAGGGAATATAGTGAGACCTGGTCTCCACAAAAAAAAAAAAAAAAAAATCAAAAAATTAGGCAGGTATGGTGGCATGCACCTGTAGTCGGTCCCGGATACTTCAGAGGCTGAGGCATAAGGTTCGCCTGAGCCCAGCAGGTTGAAGCTGCAGTGAGCCATGATCATGTCACTGTACTCCATCCTGGGCGAGAGAGTGAGACCTCAACTCAAAAAAAGAAAAGAAAAGAAGAGGCAGGCCATGCTTGGTGGTTTAGCCTGTAATCCCCGCACTTTGGGAGGCCCAGGCAAGGGGATTGCCTGAGCCTCCGGGTTCAAGACAAGCCTGGGCAACTTGGTGAGACCTCATCTCTACAATAAGTCAAAAAATAAGCTGGGCGTGGTAGTGCATGCCTGTAGTTCTGGCTATTTGGAAGGCTGAAGCAGAAGGATCACTGGAGCCCAGCAGGTGGAGGCTGCAGTGGCTGTGAACGTGGCTGTGACGGAGTGAGATTCCAACTTGAAAGAAAGAGAGAGAGAGAGAGAGAAAGGAAAGAAAGAAAGAAGGAAGGAAGGAAGGAAAGAAAGAAAGAAAGAAAGAGAAAGAAAGAAAGAAGGAAGGAAGGAAAGAAAAGGAAAGAAGGAAAGAAAAGAAGCAAACCAAGAGGAAGGAGGACGGCTTCTCGGGATCTGCATCTGAGGAGAAGAAAGAGCCAGAGCGCAAAGGTGATGCAGTGCTTTCTCCCCTAACTGTTGAAAGTGGGTTTCAATATACCATGGACACAGATGTGCACAGAAAGAAAGAGAAGATACGAAGATACATACCAAAATATCAACAATCAAAAGGAGAGGGGAGAACCCCCCCCACCCCGTTTCTGTTTGCTAGGTTAGGGAGAGGTAGTTTAAGTCTGACAGAGGACACTAGTGAGCAAAACTCAGCAGTTAATAACAGGAGACTGGAGGAGGAGGACTGTCCAGACTCGGCAGAGGAGGTAGTGCCAGCAAGGAGGGTGGCCATGGAGCAGAGCTCAGCCTGCACCCCAACAGGGGGCATCCGGCTCGCTCAACCCATGTCGTCCCTCTCAGTTCTGGTCCCCTCACTCCCCATACCTTTCCCAGCCTTTAACCCCCTGCTCCCCCTCCAGGTATCTTGATCCACCTGGAGCCCCACCTCCCACAGGGGGGATGGCACAAGAGGGACAGGGCACCCCCCCACCAATGTCACTGTCTGCCACCAAGCAGTTTCCCAGGGGAAGGACACCCAGCCAGGCAGGTAGCTACATGCCCCCTCTGGAGGGCGCCACCCATGCCCTTCCAGGCTTCCTGGGAGGGGCCTGAGCTTTAGCACACTCTCCATGGGGGAGGTCTCTAGGTCCTCCCACTCCACCCTCACTCTGGCAGCAGAAGGGCTCCCCAGGAGAGGTGAGGATGCCTTGGGCCTCTGGCAGCTCAGCCCTCAGCGCCTGTTCTCTCCACCCCCAGCCTCTCCTGTCTTGCCTCCTGTTCCCCATAATCCTCCCCTGAGATGAGGGGGAGCCGCTCTTCCCTGGAGACTCAGGGACCATTCTGTCCTTCAAGAGCCACTGACCCATCCATCACCAGAGGAGGAAAGAGAGACTAGTTCATGAAGCTGTTCCTACTGCCCCAAAGCTCTTGCGTCAAGGCTGACGCTGATCTTGAAGACTCTGTCCTTCCCATCACTCCACACACACCCAACTCCCACCCTGGAGCCCGAGAAGGGGGGCCAGGACTGAGCCCACAGGGCCCACTTGTGTCCAGTCCCTCCCCCACATGGTCCCAGTGCCCGCCCTCCCCTCCCCACCCCCACTGCGTGACTGGATGACTCAACTTGAATTGCATTTATTTGCTCACTTCTAATCACGTCTTGGGATCTCGTGGCCTCTTGATGATAAATTAAAGTGAACAGAAGATGCCTCTAGTGACCTGGTGAATCAAGTTCATGCCTTTCCCAAATTGGAGTCAGTTTACTCTAAAGCCAGTCAAGTCAGAACCAAGCACTAGGAGGTGGCCTGACCACATGGTCACATCCTCCTGTCTCTTAAGGCATGATGAGTCACTCATAGGGGCTGGCTCAGCCCTTCCTGAGTCAGTGTCTCCTGTGTGTGTACATGGCCATTACTTTCTCTTTAGGATCAAGTCTGTAGATGGACTGGATACTGTAATTTGAAAAGCACTGACAAAACCTCCCCTTCTTCAAAGACATCACCAGTCTTACACTGTATCTGAAAACCCACCACTTGGGACATTTCTCAGAGCAGTGACCTTTTACAGAATATTTCACATGGCCAGAATAACCATTGTGCTAAATGACCATCAGTACATCCCAGTGGCTAAGAAGCAAGATCTCGCCTGAGTTCCACTTCTGGTGTGGTTGAGGAAGCTCTTACCATTCTGACCTTTCTGCAGATAACAACTATACACTCTGGGTGCCAGAATGGGAGTTAGGGAGACACTAAAGTATCTGTGAGCCCTGGGACATGTACAAAAACAGGCAGACTCCAGAGGGAAGTTGACACTTGGAAAAGTGTGAGGTGAGTCTCCTGTTTGTATAACTTTTGGCCTGAAGACAAGTTGTGGTCAAGTTGAGGAAACCCACATTTCTGGCATAAAGAACCAGGAGACAGAGTGGGACAGCCACAGCTGCTGGAAAGTGAGGGAGAATTCTGGAGAGAGCCAAAGAGAGGAAGTCCCACATTTCATGTGTAAATTCTGTCCAAAACTTTGCCTGACCCTTAACTACACATGTACAGGATAGATTGTAAGCCACCTGTCTAAGAACAAAAGAACAGAAAAGATGTCACCCGGAAAACAGAGTTTACAGTGAATTGCTTGCTAAAACAAAATTTCAAAACTCTTTGAAAGACTACAACAGAATCCAGTCTGCACAATATAACATTCACAATATCCAGGATACAATCCAAAATTTCTTGACATGTTGAGAATCAGGAAAGTGTGACCCATTTTCAGGAGTAAAGAAAATCAACAAAAGTCAAACTCAACATGACACAGATACTGAAATCAGCAGAAAATTATTTTAAAATGGCAATTCTGACTGTATTAAATGACATAAGGGAAAATGTACTCATCATGATGAAAATACAGTAAATTTCACCACAGAAATAGACTATTAAAAATAGAATCAAGGCCAGGCTCGGCGGTTCAGCCTGTAATCCCAGCACTTCAGGAGGCCAAGGTGAGTGGATTTCCTAGGCCACAGGTTTGAGACCAGCCCAGGCAACTTGGCGAGACCTTGTCTCTACAGTAAATCAAAAATTAGTGGGGCATGGTAGCACGTGCCTGTAGTTCTGGTTACTTGGAAGGCTGAGGCAGAAGGATTGCCAGAACCCCAGCAGGTTGATGCTGGGGTGGCCTTGAGTGTGCCACTGCACTCCAGTCTGGGTGACAGAATGTGACTCCAACTAAAAAAAAAAAATAGAATCAAATGGAAATCCTAGAAGTGAAAAGTGCAATAGCTAAAATTTTTTAATTAACTGGATAGGTTTAACAGTAGAATAAAGAACACAGATGCAATTGGTGAATCTAAGGAAAGATCAACAGAAAATATCCAACCTGAAAGACAGAGATAAAAATGATAGCACCTAGCCGGGTTCAGTGGCTCAACCTGTAATCCCAACGCTTTGGGAGGCTGAGGTGAGTGGATTACCTGAACCCATGGGTTTGAGACCCACCTGGGCAACTTGGCGAGACCTCATCTCTACAATAAATCAAAAAATTAGCCAGGCATTGTAGCGTGCGCCTGTAGTTCCAGCTACTTGGAAGACTGAGGCAGAAGGACCGCCAGAGCCCAGCAAGTTGAGGCTTCAGTGGCCGGGAGCGGCCTCTACACTCCAGTCTGAGTGACAGAGTGAGACTCCAATTCAAAAAAAAAAAATGATAGCACCTGTAGCACCTGAAGGATGACACCAGAAGGTCTAACATACATATAATTGAAGTCCTAGACAAGACAGGAAAAATTATTTGAAGAAATAATGGCAAAGAAAAAAGTCCCAAATTTGGCAAAGACATAAATTTATAGACCTAAGAGACCAGCCTAGGCAACATAGTGAGACGTCATCTCTACAAAAAAACAATTTTTTTAAAGTAACTGGGTGTGATAGTGCACACCAGTAGTCCCAGTTACTCAGGAGACTGAGACAGAAGGATCACCTGAGCCCAGAGATCAAGACTGAAGTGAGCCATGATCGTGCCACTGCACTCCAGCCTGGGTGACACAGTGAGACCCCTCTTAGGTATCCATTTTCCAGTGTTCTCTTCTGTCTAACTCATAAGCTCATGTTGTGTTTCCTGAAACATAGTCCTTTTCAGGATGAATCACTCTGACAGCCATAGTGTGCAGGTTGTATTGGAAGGGGTAAGGAAGATAAGGAAGGAAGGAAAGAAGGAGGAGGGAGGGAGGGAGGAGAGAAGGGAGGGAGGAAGGGGGAGGCAGGAAAGAAGGGAAAGAAAAGGAAGAAGGGAAAGAGGGAGGAAGGAAGGGAAGGAAAGAGGGTGGGAGGGAGAAAGGGAAAAAGGAGAGAAGGGAGGGAGGAAGGAAGGAAGGAGGGAAGGAAGGAGGGAGGAAGGAAAGGAGTTTATGAACAACAGCTGTCTCTGAGCCAGGGCAGCCACAGGAACGGCCCTGTGTCTTCCCCATCCTCTTTTCAGTTTCTGTCCTGGAAAGTCACCCCTGGCTCCCCTGTGGATTTTCCGTATGACTAAACCTCACGGGTCTCCTCCTGTCGTCCCAGTCGCCTGGCAGTCTCACCCAGTTCCTCCAGCTCCTGCAGAGCCAGCGGATCTGGGGACCTGCTTCCCACTTCCCTCTCCACCACATCAAGGAGGGGTCTCACGGCTCAGCTGGCGAGAGTGGGGCTGCCTGGGTCTCCGATGCTCCCAGTATGGAGAGGCCCATCCGACTCCTGGCCTGCTTCGCATGTGTCATCACCGCGGGTGAGTGTCTGCTGCGTTCTGGCCCGTGCTCAGGGCAAACAGAAGATACAAGGTCTTGGGTGCAGACTCGCCTCAAAGGCAGGCCGCTGGGTGTACTAGGCCTGGGAGGAGGGAGAGCTACATGTTGGATTGCAGGGTGTCAGCTGTCATCTAAGCAACCTGTGTCTTGATGGGAGGGGACACATAGTGGCTTGAGGACAGTGTTGGGGTGTGAGGGAGGTGATTTTGTGTGTGGAATAGAACATATGACAGAGGCCCTCCCAGCAAGAACCCCAAGGGGTGAGTGGGAACTTGGGGACAGAGCTGAGCAGCAATGCCATCGGTCACTTGACTTGGTGACTAGGTGTCCCTGGGAACAGTGTTTTTCAGAGGGTGCAGGGACCATCCACATCAGAACCCCAGGGCTAAAATGCAGATTCCCTGGCTCCACCTTACACCGACTGTATCAGAATATCAGACAGCAGGGCCCAGGAACCTGAATTTCCCCCCACCTTCTTGTGTGATTCTGATGCACAGTGCCATTGAGAGAAATGGGGAACAGAGGCAGAGGCGATCCTCAGAGCCCCTCCCTCTCCAGACCCCTGCCCCTCCCCACCCTGGCCTGGGACTCAGCCCCTATGCTGCCATGTACACAGCCATCACAGCCTCACGCAGCCATGGCGGTGTCCTGGCCACGGGCACCCTTCCTTGCATGGGGCCCTGTCTCCACAGCTGGATTATGAACTCCCACGCCTTCAACTCCTCCTTCCCCTCTGCTTCCTTTTCTTCCTCGGATGCAGGAACCCGTGCAGATCTGGCTTGAGTGGTAAAAGCCACACCTGCCTGGCTCTCCCTGCATCAGGGCACCCGTGGGTGACCCTGTGGGCCTCTTAACCCTACAGGAAAGGAATGGCTTACATCCCCTTTGCCCAGGTGAGGAGACCCAGGAGTGGCCGAGGTGGAGCTGGGATTTGAACCCAGGTGTGTGTGGCTCTAGACTGGGCCCCCGACCCCACCCCACACAGCCATGATCCCAGGCACAGCAGCCTGTGCTGGCACTAATAGGAACGGGGCTGTCTTTCCCCCAGGTGGCCTGGCTTAGCCATCTTGCTGGGATGACTTAGGGTTGGGTCCTAAAACACTGACCAGACCCGAGGTGGCAGATGGGAGAGCAGTGACGGATGTGTGGACACCAGACACAGCCTGTCACCGGGCTCTGCTGCTTACAGCTGTGCAGCCTTGGGTGGGGTGTCTGCCTTCTCTGTACCCCATCACATGGGGTCCCTGCCACCTTGTGGTAGTGCTGGGGGGATAATGAGACCCTGGAAGAAAGACTCTAGCACAGCTCGGGGCCTCCATGGTTGCACAGTTAATGCTAACCAGACGCTGCTAAAGCCACACAACTCACACAAGGCCAGGCTTTTGGGGTTTGAGGTGTCCTTTTTTTTGAGTCAGGGTCTCACTCTGTCACCCAAGCTGGAGTGCAGTGTCACCACAGCCTTGGCCTCCTGGGCTCAGACAATCCTCCCGCCTCAGCCCCCTGAGTAGCTGGAACTACAGGCATGCAGTACTATACCTGGCTAATTTTTTTTATTTTTCGTACAGACAAGGTCTCACTGTGTTGCCCAGGCTGGTCTTGAATCCTCCTGCTTTGGCCTGCTGAAGTGCTGGAATTATTGGCAAGAGCCATTGTGCCTGGCTGGATTTGGTTTTAATGTGTGTTGTTTTTTTTTTTTTCCTCCTGCTACGGGTCAGCCACTATGAATCAGCAACAGACAAAAGCATTTAAAGGAAGTGTGAGCTGTGCAGTCACATGTTCAAAGACAAAACCCAAACCACACACCTGTCCTCGCTGTGGTCAGGATGACCAGGCACAGCCACACGGCTTGTGCCAGCCGAGGCCTTTTGCAGCTTTACATTTGAAGCCAAGGTGACCCAGGCCCCTCCCTGAGACTCTTCTGGCTGCTGTTCACCTTTCCATGTGGCTCAGCCAGAGACATCTGGGCCGGGCCTGGGAGGCAGCCTGAGGAGCTAGTCCGGCTGCACTGCCATGTGTACCCGGGGCCTGCAGGTCTGCTGGTCACAGTCCTGAGTCCCCCCTACGGCAGGTTCTTGGTGAAAGGGAAGCCCTTTCTGCTTCCCGTGCCCTCCCCTTCATGCTGGGCAGCCCCCAATCACCCAAAGTCTCCCACACAGGCTCCCTCATCTTTCTCCTCCCTGCCCCCCAAGTCTGTTTTTCTAGAAAACTAGAGTTGCCAGAGATGTGGGCTGGGGGGAAGAACACTGGTCTGGGAGCTCTGACCCCCTAGGTGACCTCAGATGAGGCCTCAGTTGGTCTCCAAGCCTATGATAAGCTGATGTGCTCACCACAGTCGCTGTCCCCTGCAGGACTCCTGGCACCAGGCCTTCAACAAATAGTCTTTCATCTTCCTCACCACCCTCCAAGTGAGGACCCTGTTCTGGGGTCAGGGGAGGCCTTTGCTGGGCCAGGATATGATCCGGAGTCTTCTGCATAGGCAGGGAGCCCTGCCGAGCTCGGTGCTCAGAGCTGTTTACTGACTGGCTCCAAGCCACTGCAGAAAAACCAAACAGCAAGAGAGCACGCAGCCATGGCCCAGGATGTGAGGTGCTTAGGTGGGGACAGGGAAATGCAGGGACGAGAGAGTGGTTGTCAGGGTCCAGATGGAAGCATGAGGGTATCCCGAGCCAGGCCGCATGGGCAGATCTACTGGGATTGAGGAGAGCCTACCTGAGTGGGAAGGGGAAGATGGCAGCGAGCAGGAGCCCCTGTGACCATAGCAGCATGGCCAGTGACAGGCTACCTCGGAGACCGGAAGAGAAGTGCCCACTATGACACTGGCCCCAGGACAGGGTGCAACTGTGGTTTTCCATGTCCATCAGCTCAGGTGAGCAGTCCACGTCCACATGCAGGCTGGAGAGGTCAGGCTTGTTGGCTCACGCTTGTCATCCCAGCACTTTGGGAGGCTAAAGTGAGAGGATTGCCTGAGCAATAAAAAATTAGCTGAACGTGGTGGCACGTACTTTTAGTCCCACCTACTTGGGAGGCTGAGGGGGAAGGACTGCCTGAGCCCAGCAGGTTGAGGCTGCGGTGGCTATGAGTAAGCCACTACACTCCAGCCTGGGTGATAGTGAGACTCCGACTCAAAAATAGAAAGAGGCCTGGGTTAAAGGGGAGGTCAGTAGCACCGAGGCAGATGGACATGCACCAGTCCACTCAGACTCCCCAACACCCTGCCCCTTCCCTGGAACCTTCTGGGCCTGGTTTGGGTGAAGGACAGAGTTCCTGCCTCCTCACCACACCCCTCCTTTCCAGCTCCACCCCATTCTTGCCCTTACTCCACTGATGACCTATCTTGACAACCAGAGAAAGACATGCTGGGGCTCCATGCTGGGGCCGGGCTCGATGGCTCAGCCTGTAATCCCAGTACTTTGGGAGGCTGAGGTGAGTGGATTGCCTGAACCGTGGGTTCGAGACCAACCTGGGCAACTTGGTGAGACCTTGTCTCTACAATTAATTAAAAATTAGCCAGGTGTGGTAGCGCATATCTGTAGTTCCAATTATTTGGAAGACCGAGGCGGAAGGATCGCTGGAGCCCAGTGGGTTGATGCTGGGGTGGCCATGAGTGTGCCACTGCACAGAGTGACACTCCACCTCAGAAAAAAAAAGACATGCTGGGAGCAAACTGAGGGGGGATGGAGGGAAGAGCCTCGGTGGACCCCACTCAGGCACGGCTCCAGACTACCGTGAACATTGCCCCCAAAACGCCCTCTCCTGGCCCTCCAGGTGCCACAATGCCTGAGAAGCCAGAGGCTGTCCCTGGAGCCACTCTCTGAGAACACCCCATCAGCCGGCCTGGGGTCTCCAAGGAGGGTAGCCCCTTGCAGAGCTGGGCTCCTCGGATGGGCTACCTGTCCACTAGCAATGTCAGCCATGGTGGTGGGATGGGCATAGCAGATCTCAGAGGGACTCCAGCTCTGAATGCCACAGTACTGTCCCTCCCAGAGGTAGGTCTGCCCATGGTCACTGTCCATGGCATTGTCCTTCCCACTCCCTCGAAATCCATAACTTGCTTCCTCCAGGAAACTGCCCCATAAAGACGCCTAACACACCTTATTCCTGTGAAAGTGCCATTCTGCAGGGGATCCCCACCGGCCACTGTCCCACCATGCCCAGCACATGGGAGGTGCTTTCACTCCAGGCACCAGGAAAATGTCTGCTGGCCGCAGATGGCAAGCCCCATGCTTTGCCCTGTCACTGATCAGCGGTTTTCCCCACAGTGATCACAACTGTGTATGACACCTCACAGAGGGTCCACTCAGAGGCACCCCTACCAATCCCATGTCCTCCCCCACCAAGGAGTTGGTGGAAATTCTCTGTCAGCCATGGCAATGACCAGGCTGTGATGTCAAACCCTCTCCCGACATGGTGTCTGCCTGTCCAGGTCCTGAGCCCTGTCTCCCTGGCGTGCCTGCCTCACTCTGGCTCCATGGGTTTGGGGTCATCACCTACCCCGAGAGGAGGCACGATCATGAGGCTGTGAGAGCTAATGCTCGGTGCTGTGACCTAAGCCGTCTTCCTTCAGATTGGTCACCATGGGGAGGCAGGAAGGAGCTGTAGTGAAGAGTGTAGGAAATGGCCGTGAAGGCCCACTGAGGCACGGACGCCTCTTTCCAAGTAGCTGGTCTTTCTGAGTAGCTAGTGCTTACTTTTAAATACCTAAGAGCCTTAATTTATGCAGTTAGACATCTTGTTTAAATGTTCTAGGCGATTCCTTGTCGTTTTTATCCAAAGATCATTTTTAGATATAGATCTTGCAACTTAAAAGTCACTTAAGTAAACATCTCTGGGTGTCATCTCTTGGGTGAGCCCACTGAAGCCAAAGAGCTAAGAGGACATGCCCACGGTACCAAGGTCAGCATTAGAGCTGGGCCAGAGCCCAGACAGACCCCTGATGTCCCCACCAAGGGGCACGCCAATGATGCAGGTTGTCTCTTGTGGTGTGAGCCTTTCCATGGTGACACAGGACACCTCTGTGCACCTGCTACACTAGCTTGTGCAAGGTTGCGGTGGCTCAAGGACATCTGAGATCACCTGCTCCAAATGGTACCTCTGACTCTTTTATAATTTCTGTCCATAGCTGTTTTTCCAGTATATTTACTAACCCCTGTCCGGACACAGTGAATCCCAGCACTTTGGGGGGCCAAGGATGGGAGGATCGCTTGAGCCCAGGAGTTTGAGACCAGCTTGGACAATATAACAAGAACCCACCTCTGCAAAAAATTTTTTAAATTAGCCAGGTGTGGTAGCACACACTGGTAGTCTCAGCTACTCAGTAGCTGAGGTGGGAGGATCACCTGCGCTCAAGAGGTCGAGGCTGCAGTGAGCCATGATCAAACCACTGCATTCCAGGCAACAGAACAAGACTATCTAAAAAGAAAAGGGGGGAGAAAAGTGTTTTTATGAATGCTTTCTCCCTGACTGAATGTCAACGGTCATTTCTCACTGGATCTACACACAGAAACCACTGTCCTGCATTTTACATTTCCCTGGGTTGGGCAACTAACCAAATAAACTTGTTAGAATTGTGTACGCATTAAAAAGGCAAGCAGTGGCTGAACAATGGTCCGACTGTCACCATACTAAGGATGACTGCTGTCTCTGCAACAGTTTCCCTAGCACCCAGCTGTCGTTAGTGTGTGGTGAACTCTTGGGAAGGTCTATCGAGTGAATAAGTGAATGACTAGCTTCCAGGGTGATTCACGATGAGGACTAGGCTATTGTACTTCAAGTGGTTTAAGATGCCAAATTGACGGGGCATGGTGGCTCACACTTATAATCCCAGCACATTGAGAGGGTGAGGTGGGAGGATTGTTTGAGCCCAGGAGTTCAAGACCAGCCTGGGCAATATAGCAAGATCCTGTCTCTACAAAAAAGTCGAAAAATTAGCCAGGCGTGGTGTGCGCATCTGTCGTCTCAGTGATTGTGCCACACTGCATTCCAGTCTGGGCCACGGCCACAAAGTGAGACCCCAACTGAAGAAAAAATAGTTGCCAAATTGAGCTGCAGTTGGTGCAATGTCAGGGTGCCCACATCTTACACCCACTGGGTCCCCCAAACACCTCTCCACACCTCATCAGCACCCTCTTCCTCTGTTCCCACTAGCTTTGCAGGGCTGGGGAGGGCAGGGAACCAACACGTATGAGCATGTGCTGTGTGCCGGCCCACACTGGGTGCTCTGATATGTGGCTTCACTTCCCCTTCAGTCCTACCAGATGGTGCCACGCACCCCATTGTGTGTCATGCCAGCTCAAGACATAGGGTGCTACACAACTCACCCAAAGCTCACCCAGTAAGTGCAGGAGACCAGGATGGGCCAGGCACAGGTTGGGTGCTTGACAAATGTCCCATGAAGAATGACTGGAGGGGGTCTGTCACATAGGCCCAGCCGTGCAAGCTAGCATGCTGTCCCCGGGACGCTGTGGCCACCATGGGGGGAGACAGGTGGGACTCGTGCTGCTCCTGGAGGCTGACAGACATGAGGTCGTGGACCCAGCTCAGGCATCACCCTACCCCTGTTGCAGCAGACAGGCTGAGCTGCCAGAGGGAAGGACAGATGCCGCAGGACTTAGGGGCCTGGGTCCTGCCAAAGCACAGCGCTTGTCCCTCAGGCAGTTCCCGCAAGGGGCCAATGCCCTCACCTGGTCCCCAACGCTCAGAGTAAGAATGCCAAGCATGCTTTTCTTGAATCCTATTCAGTAGATAAACAGGAAGCACCCATCTCGCCCTCAGGGGCTCCAAGATCTCCATCCTCCATGAAAGGGCCCCTGAGTTCCTTTCTGCTCCTAAAGGAAAACCCACCTGGGAGAAGGGCCCAGACCTACCACTACATCACCTTTCTGGATGTTTTCAGACTGGGCTGTCGTCCTTCAGCACCGGAGTGTCCAGGTGGAGGCAAAAGTCATGCCCAGAGGAGGCAGGACTCCCAGGGCCATGCCTCAACTGTGTGACTGTTGGCCAAGTGACCTCCCCATGTCACTTGGCCCTGCTCACCCCAGTCCCACTGCTCCGAAAGGGGCGAGTGTAGCAGCTCATAGGGGTGCTGTGCATTTCAGAGACAGCGAGGGACATCTCCCAACCAGTCCCCAAGGCATCTGTAGCCCGTCAAGCCTGCAGCCACCCTGGAATGTCACCCTTCCTTAGGGGTCCCCTTCCTTAAGGCCCCACTAAGACAGCTTCTCCTTCTCATGGGTCCTCCAGGTCCTGTCTGCCTCCCTCCAGCTCCCCCATCCTCTCCTGTCAGCTGGTCACTGCCTTCTGCGGTCACATTGCAAGTCGAGTCAGCATCAGTTACTAGATGGCAGGCACCACTCTGGGCAATGACACAAATAGGACCCCACAGACATGGCCACCATCGCCTACCCCAGAGCTTCTGGGTGTCTGAGTGAGACACACAGCTAAATAGGCCATGCTCACGCTGAGGAAGACCTATGTCAGGTCTGGGCACAGGGGAGGGAGGTCAGGTCCAGGCATGGGGCCCAGGGGAGGCCTCTACTGTGGAGAAGACAGCAGAGACTGCAGATTAATAGAAGGACGTGATGAGTGAGCATGGGCTGGGAGCCAAGCTCAGACAGGGGCCTGCTGTTCATGCCATCGCTAGGGCACCAGCAGGCCACGGCGTGATGTGGCCCACAGAACTGGCCTCCTTTCGGAGCTGTGAGCTCACAGGCTGACAGGTATTCTGCCCACCATTGCCACTGCGGCTGGCATCCTGGTGCCTGGCATGGAGCCAGGAAGTGTGTGATCAGTGTTCACGGAATTGATGAGTGCACAATAGCCAGTGACACCTGAGAGTCTGCACCTGGCTCTATGACGTCTGCAAGACGGAGGAGGTCACAGAGGGTAGGGCATGGCACATCAGGGAAACTGAGGCAGAGGCTGAGCCTCAAGATCTGAGAGATGCTTGCTGCAGCCAGAAGTGCCTCCTGAGCCAGCAAGACCTCCAGCATGGCTTCTCACATTCAGAACTAGGTTCGTGGATGATCCACAACTCGGCAGACAAGTTCTTTTTGGAGGTAAATGTCACATCCTGCACCTGGGCTCCAACACACACTTCCCCTCATCCAGAAGGACAGAGCTGAGGCTTCAAAGCAGGCTGTGTGAAGGGGGGAGTAATGCCTGTCCTGTCGGCAAGCTGGGCATGATCCTGGGTAGGCCCAGGGCACCCTGTGAGATTCACACCACACTGCAGACCTGGCACCCACCAGGAGCCATCTGACTCAGGACATGACCACTGAAGGAGGGGGATAGCGGGGATGGAGAGGGACTGGGACTTTTCCAACAGGAAAGGGGGAGGCTTGATGTGTCCAGGAGAGCCATGACAGGGTCCTGGAAGGGCCACTGTGGAGAGAGGCTTGCATTCCCCAAGGAGGAGGGTAGCCCGTGGGTGGCAGCAGGCACTGACTCCATGCAGAGGGATGTCCTCACCTGTGGGGTACTGTGGATATATGGGCTCCGCAGAGAATCACCCAAGGAGGGAGCACTGGGCTTGGAGTCGGAAAAGCTGGGTTTCTCCCATCCTTGACCCATGTGACTCCGGGCCTTCATTTTCTCAGCCATGATAATGTCTGCCCTGCCTCTCTCTCCTGGGGTTTTTCAAGGGTTACTGGCCTGGTGCAGGTGAAAGGGCTGTATCCATGGCAGAGCCCTTTGGAGATAAAGGGGCTGCTGTTCTCTTCCCTCCAAGGATCCCTTGGTGGCCTGCACCCCGGGGGGCACTCGCTGAGTGGGCTTGGCATGCTGCTCTCCCTCCTCCTGGCCTGGTCCTCTGAGGCCAGCACTGACTCCACCTACCCACCCATGGCCCCTCCCCAAAGCCCCATACACATGCCACCACCCTTCCCCTGTGGCCCACTGGCTATCTGCTTCCTGGAGGCAGAGCTCGGCTTCAGATCCCGGTTCAACCACACCAAGTGGGAGGTGAGGAAACGGAGTCCAGAGGAGTCTGCACAGAGCAAGGAGGCAGCATCACAGCCTGCCACTCGCTCAGGCGCTGGGGAAGCCGGTCAGGGCACAGTACACCTGAGTTGACCTGGGTTCCAGAGGAATATCGTCCACCAACTGAACACATCCACTTCTCAGTTTCCCCTCTGAAAGTGGGAGTGCTAGTGTCCTTCTCACATCTGGTGCACTAGCAGGCAGGTTGTGAAGTGAGGCCGTCCCGAATGAACGCTGGCTTTGCCTCTGCCCAGCAGTGTGACCACAGACCTCAACCTCTCTGTGCCTCAGTTTATTAACCTGTGACTGGGAACAACTGTGCTTACCTCCAGGCTCATGTGTGAAAACTAAAAGGGACGCTGTGGAGAACTCGCCCAATGCAGAGGTGCACAGTAAGTGCTTTTATTACCGTCACCATATTGGGGATCCTGGACTCCTGTCACTGCGGTACACCGGGGCTTTTCCAACAGGGCAAGTTTTCATGGAGAAGAACATGGGGTCCCTGGGCCTGTAGGTGGGATGGGCCCCACAAATGAGGCAGACAGTACCAAGTAAGAGCAGGGTCCAGGCACTTTCCAGTCACAGGACTAAAGGCTCCAGGAGCTGCCTCCCAAGCCACAGAGCGTCTCCCCTATGGGGAGCAGGGCATGCCTCCAACTCCTGGGTTCCAGTCCCCCTGAGACACATTTCCCAAGTCTTGGGGTTCCCAGACTCCCTAAGGAACACTCTTGAGTCCTAGGGTTTCCAGACTCCTTCCCCCCAGCACTTCCTGAGCCTTATGGAGGGGGAGAGTTGCTTCCTGAGTCCCAGAATTTCTAGATCCTGGTGGAGGGGTTCACTTCTCAAGCCCGGGGATTTCCAGATGGGGAGGAGGGCGGGGAAGCGCTTCTGGAGTCCTGGGGTTTCTAGGCTCCTCGAACTCCAGAGTCCTAGGATTTCCAGATGGGGGGTTCCCAAGTCCAGGTTTTCTAGATCCTGATTAGGGGAGTCACTCTCCAAGTCCCGGGTTTCCAGATTCCTCCAGGGAGTGCCTCCTGAGTCCAGGATTTCTAGATCCCAGTGGGGGAGGGGGGTCACTTCATGAGTCCAGGGTTCACAGATTCCCTAGGGGCACTTCCCCAGTCTGGGTTTCCTCCAAGGTGCGGGGGGTTTCCTGAATTGGGGGTTTCTGGATCTCGGTGGGGCTCACTTCGCCGAGTCCGGGCCTCCCAGACCCCCCAAGGAGCGCTTCTAGAGTCATAGGGTTTCTGGATCCTGGTGGGGGGGGTACATCCTGAATCCGGGGCTCCAAGACTCCCGGGTGGGGGGACCTTCCTGAGTCCGGGGGATTTCTGAATCCTGGTGGGAGAGGCGCTTCCCAAGTCCGGGACTCCCAGACCCTCGGGGTGCTTCCCGATTCCGGAGGTTTCTGGATCCTGGTGGGGGTGGTGCTGCCGAGTCCGGGGCTCCCAGACACTCCGGGGGTCGCTTCCCGAGTCCGGGGGTTTCCGAATCCCGGTGGAGGGGGCGTTTCCCGAGCCCGGGGCTCCCAGGCCCGGGTGGGGCGCCGGAGTCCCCACGCACTGACCCCCCGCAGGCGCGCCAGCGCAGCGCTGGTCCATGCAGGTCCCGGCCGAGGCGAGCGCACCGGCGGGGGGCGCGGCCGTGCTGCCCTGCAGCTTCACGCACCCGCACGGCCGCTACGACGGGCCGCTGACCGCCATCTGGCGCGCGCGCGAGCCCTTCGCCGGCCCGCAGGTGTTCCGCTGCGCGGCGGCGCGGGGCAGCGAGCTCTGCCGGACAGCGCTCAGCCTGCACGGCCGCTTCCGCTTGCTGGGCCGCCCGCGCCACAACGACCTCTCGCTGCGCGTCGAGCGCCTGGTGCTGGCCGACGGTGGCCGCTACTTCTGCCGCGTGGAGTTCGCCGGCGACGTCCGCGACCGCTTCGAGAGCCGCCAGGGCATCCGGCTGCACGTGACGGGTGAGGGGCCAGGGTCCTCCGGCCCCCCCGCCTGCCGCCCCCCCCCCCGAGCTCCAGGGCTCTCTGGTGCCGGGCGCCGCACCCGCTGCGGGGAAGGGCTCCAAGACCCCACCCCGCCGCTTCACCCCGGGGTTCTCCCACGGGGGATGGTTAAGGCCGCCGGGGAAACTGCGTGAAGATGCAGAATTCCAGGCCCAGGAAGCGCTGGGCGGGGCCCGGGAATCGGCATTGGAATGAAGCAGGTGGACTGTGGCTGCCCCCAGACCCAGCTCGCAGACCCAGGGCAGGGAGACGAATGAACAGCGACCCTGCCTACGGCGAGGTCCCCTGCCGCTCCCTCTTCCTTCCCCTCGCCCACTAAATGCCTGGCATGTGGCTAGACCCAGGCCGCGTGACGTCTGAACTGGGTCCCATCCGTAGAGCACTGGGTCTCCTCTCTGGCCCCGTCCCGGCTCTGCAATGGTGACCCTTGGCGAGTACTTGCTAGGGACCAGGCCCAAGTCCAGGCCCCCCACGGCATTCATTCGCTAAATCGTCCGGGCACTTACTCATAAGGCGAATGCTATTATGATCCCCATTTTACACATGGAGAAACTGAGGCACAGAGAGGAGGAAGCGCTGGCCCAAGACCATGCCAGTATTGGGACCAGGCAGCCTAGCCCTCCAGTGCCAATCCTTCCCATGCGAACCCCCTGCCCTCACCCCTGCAGCTCTCGGGTCCAAAGGGCTGGGGGGAGGGTGCCCTGGGTCTTAGCCCGCTGCTAGCGCGCTGCAGTCTGCCTTCCCCACCTTCCCCCCTAACTTGACCCCTCTTGGTGACGTTTCCCGCCTACACCCTCACCCATCTCCCCCCCACCTCCACCTTGAGCGCTCTTGGTGACGTGCCCCGCCTTCCCTCCCCTCTCAACTTGGCAGCGCTCGGTGACGCCCCCCCCCAGCCGCGCTCTGTGTCGCTCCCCGGCTACCCCGCCGCCTGGATGCGACGCGCTCGGTGACGCCCCCTCCCCACTTCCGCCACAGCGGCGCCGCGGATCGTGAACATCTCGGTGCAGCCGGGCCCCGCGCACGCCTTCCGCGCACTCTGCACCGCTGAGGGGGAGCCGCCGCCCGCCCTCTCCTGGTCCGGCCCGGGCCTGGGCAACGACTCGGCCGCCGTGCCCAGCCCGGGTCAGGGCCACGGCCACCAGGTGACCGCCGAGCTGCCCGCGCTGACCCACGACGGCCGCTACACGTGCACAGCCACCAACAGCCTGGGCCGCGCGGAGGCCAGCGTCTACCTGTTCCGCTTCCGCGGCGCCCCCGCGGCCCCCGCCGAGGCCCTCCTGCTGGGCGCACTCGGCCTCAAGGCGCTGCTGCTGCTGGGGGCCCTGGCCGCGCGCGCCGCCCGCCGCCCAGGTGGGTGCCCAGGCCCTCGGAGCTCCCGGCTTAGGCGAGACCACACAGGCGTCCTTTCTGCCGGTGCATGGCGCAAGGTCCTTTCGGGCAGGAGCCCGCGAGTGGGAGTCAGCCGGTAAATCCTCCTTTTCACAGAGTGGAGGCAGAGGCTGAGGTGAAGTCACTGCCTTTCCATAGAGAAGCAGGTAGAGACTCCCACGCAGCCAGTGCAGAGCCTCCCCCCACACCCAATCCCTCTTGAAGGCCTCTGACCACGGGCCTTCGCAGCAGCATCTCTCCCTGATGATGGGAGACACCCTGAGGCCCTACTATGTGCCTTGAAGGTGCTACACACCTGCCAGTCTGCTGTTTGTGCAGACTTAGGTTTCTGGAGACTTCTTTCCCCAGTAGGTTGGGTGGGCACAGGGCGGTAGACTGCAATGGAGACTCATGTCCCTGTTCCCTGTCCCTCCCACAGAGCACCCAGCCACCCAAGACCCCCCACTGCGGTAAGTGAGCCCCCCCACCTGCCACCCTACCCTGCCCTGCAGTCCCCATCTGCTGAGAAGTGCAGATAGGCTCCTCAGAACTGTAGCGGGAAGAGACAGAACCCGCAAAGGGCTGGGGTCTGGGTCCTAGCCTTGACCGGGGTCCAGGCCTTCCTTGCAGCCAAGGCACCCCCTGCTCAGCCCACCAAGCCCGCTCTGGACAGACCAGGCAGTGCTGACCACTTCTTCTCCCCCCAACATGCTCCCAGTCTGGTGTCCACCCACCCAAAACCACCTCAGGGACACTCATTCACCCAGGCATTCTGCTGAAGGCATCACCAATCACATCTCTAGAGGTTCTGAGGATCAAATGAGACACCCAGGGACCCCAGCTAGGAAGACAGTGACCCTGGGGTCCACCTGTCCTCCTTTATGGTGTCCACCCTGTGAAGGCCCATGTTGAAGGAGACTCTGATTCACAGACCCAAGACGGTCTGTGCCTGACCCTGGCTTAGGGGGCTGTGGGGTGTAGCCCTTCGGACCCAAAAGGAGCCTGTGCCAAGTACCACAGCAGCCACCACCTAGCGACCCCTCTCCAGTGCCCACCAACCCCCCCCCACACAGTACTACAATCAGCCCGGGTCACTTTTCTTTCCGAATTCACACCTTACGGAAGCCCCTGAACTGGAAAGCCGATTGTCATTCAGGCATTCAACAAGTGTCCCAGGCACTGGCAGTAAAGATGTGGGGAAATCTGGGCCCTTACAGAGCCCACATCCTAATGTGGAGAATTCTGATGGACACCTAGGCGAGGGCATCTTAGATTGTGAAACAGGAGTTTTGAAGGAGCCTGCCACGGTGACAGGTGATGAGCCAGAGACCCTGGAGAGGGCCAGCCATCGGGCTGTGGCTGCTTTAGGTCAGAAATGTCCCTCTGAGCTTGTGACCCTGAGGGGACCTGGAGATGGAGGCTGGGGCCTGAGGAGGTCGGAGGCAGTCCAAGAAGGGGAAAAGCAAGTAGACAGTTGAGGAGGGGAAGCAGGAAGGAGGCAGGTGTGGCTGGAGGGGTATGGGGAGTGCAGCAAGGCTGGGGGCTTATTCTGGGTGTGACAGAAAGTCGCTGCCTGGTTATGGGCTGATGAGGAGTCCTGGGAACAGTCGGGGCGGGAGACCCAGGAGGAGGATGCCCACAGCTGCCCTGGCTGGCTGCTTGAAAGGTGGGGGAGAAAGAAAGAGGGGAGGAGGGGTGGGGGTGGGGAGTGAGAAGGGGGATGGGGGTGGGAGGGTGGGGAGGTAGGGAAGTTAGGGGTGAGGGGATGGGGGAGGTATGGGCGGGAAGGTGGGTAGGGGAATTGGGGTGAGGAGGAGGGGAGGAGGGGGAATGGAGGTGGGTGGTGGGAAGGCAGGGGAGTGGGGGTGGGAAGGGGGCCTCGGCACATTGGTCTGCAAGTCAAGGACAGGGAGACCATTCTGAAGCCACAGACAAAGCTGCACCCAGTGGTAGTCACTGTCCTGTGGCAGCTCCGCCCTGTGTGTGATTCTGCCTTGAACAAACCTGAGGATTCAAACCCACCACTCCCCACAGTCTGCCCCCACACCCACCACCTCCCATGGAGTCTCCTCCCAAACCCATCTCCCCCCAGGGAGTCTCCCTTCATGCCCAAGTTCTCCCCTAAAGTCTTCTCCAACATGGACCACCCCCCACAGAGTCTCCCCCCTACACCCACTGCCTCTCACGGAGCCCCCCTCCTGGCCCACTGCTGTGGGACGGTCTGGGTTGGGGACCTCCCCCATTCTGGGTGTTTAGCCAGCTTTCTCCTGCCCGCAGGCCTCAGGCTCAGGAGTCCAACTATGAAAACGTGAGACAGATGAGCCCCCGGGCTCCACCGGCAGCTGCCTTCCTGCTGCACGGAGCCCCTCGGCCACTGACATCCATTTCTGCACCGTAAGGAGAAAAAGCCTTTCCAGGCTTGGCTGGTGTGGCCCTTCCTGGGTCCTGGGTACCCAGCAGCTCCCAGCCCAGTGGCCCCCTGAGGGGGTCAGGACGCAGCTCACAGAGGCCATCTCCTGTAGTCTGTTGGGCTCAAAGCCCCCTGATACTTAATGCCGGTGGGGCCACCTTTGAAAGAGTGCATGTGTTTGTGTGTGTGCACACGTGAGCTCACATGAAGCTTCCAGAAAAGCTCTCCCACCCTCTCTTACCTAGAACGCCAGATCAAGTATACAGAAACTGGGCATGGGACCTGGAGGCGACCTTGCTGGCCCTATCCCCGACCTGCTGGGGATGTCACCTCCCAGCATCTCTGCTCACCACCACTGGCATGGGCAATGGGGTTCTTCCCTCATGGCTGTCAGGGCCTTAGGAGACAACGGACATGCCGTCTACAGATGTGGGGCATGATAGGCCCCTCCTTGCAGAGTAACTCGATGTGCAGCATTCTCGGATATGAGTGGCCTCGCAGTCTCCTGGAGGACAGAGGGTCCCAGGACACAAGTCCAGGACTGGGGCTGTGCAGACCTGAGGTCAGAGGGACGTCCTGTCCTGGAGCCCTGCCTGGCATCTCCACTGTGACTGTCCCACCCCCCTGCCTGCCTCTTACCCCCTCTGCACGACCGTGAGCTGGGGCCCCTCGGAGAGGAACCCAGACACTTGTCTCAAGATGCCTGGAAACCCTCTTGCAGGGACTGGGCGGGAGCATCCCTGTGGGTGAAGCAGCCACAGTCCTGAGTTCACTGACCTGCGACCTCCAGGGTGTGCTGATTCCAAAAGCCCTGGCAGGTCACCCCCACCTCCCAACCCATCCCATCTATCTGGCAAGACTGACACTGGGGGGCACAACTTTCCCTGTCTACACCTCAGTGTGACTCTGTCTGTCAGTCGAATTAGCTCCTGTGGTCCTAGTGAGTGGGTTGGTGGAGGGGGATAGGTGTTGCTTGGGCCCCTGGTTAGCTGGTAAGAGGACAGGGCCGCTGGACAGGGGACTGAAGAGCTGGTGACACTTCCGGGAAGACGGTCTGCAGGCCAAGGGCTCTCCGCAGGGCAGTGGGTACAAGGCTCCTCCTAGCAGACCTTTGCCAGGGCGAGTGGCCAATGGCAGCTTGTGGTCAACTGGAAATCCACCCGGACCCCAACAGAGCTGTCGAGAGGCTCCAGGAGTGGGCATTTGTGCCTCCATACATCAGGACACTCAGGCGCCTTAGTGGAGAGACATGTTATCTCCAGGGAAGATGTTAAGGACACGGGAGCGGTGTGCTTTGGGCACCTACCTGGCCTCTGAGGCCAGTTTCACTGCCAAGAACTGAGACATGAATCACTCCTCATGCACCTGCTTTGTGCTGGGAACAGGGCGAGGGGTTTGGGGATACAAAATAAAGATGGCGTCTGTGTCCAGGTGGGCCGGGTTGTGCTGTGGTAACACACAAACCCCCCAAATACTTGGTGGGAAACCACAGGGTGGTCTTGCCAGCACTGCACCCCCACACAAGGAGGCCTTGCCAGTGGTTCTTCCCTCCGGGGCCCACCACTCCTGCTGCTGTGGATAGCTGGACAGGAGGTTGAGAAGCAGCTCCAGGGGCCTCCCATGAGTGACCATCATGAGTTCCTTAGCCACAACTAGCCCCTCATGCCCTGCACTTCCACAGAGACCAGACAGGCACTGGGGAGGAGGAACACCAGGGGCATTTGGGGACAGCACTGGTGGCTTTCATGCAGGTGAGCAACTCAGAGCAGGAGAGGGCCACAGGGGAGGTAGCTTGGGTACTACAGGAACACCTAAGGGGGGCAAGTGGCTTTATCATGGGAAGGCTTCCTGGAGGAGGGTGCATGGAGGTGGGACACGCTGGCCAGGCAGATGGGGGCCACTCAGGGAGGTAAGCAGGAAGGGCTCTCTCAGCGAAGGGACAGTCTGAACACAGACCGGGAGGTTGACACAGCATGACACTGCAGCCTGGGCAGACAGTGCTGTCCCCGGGGATGAGAGGACAGGAGAGGACCAGGGCACCATGGGCCCGAGCGCAGAGTCAGGCTCCTCAATGCCTTAATGGGTGCTCCATGCACTTGACCGCCTTTTCCAGGGCCTAGGCCCCAGAACAGGTGGGCTCTCCAGGGTACCTGTGCCAGGCAAACCTGGGGGGACCCATTCTGAGCACCACCTGGATTTACGAGTCACAGCTGGGGGGCTGCAGTTTTAAAGTTCTTCAGGTGATTTTTCCCCCAACTTTTAACTCAAATCATTTTCACACAGCCAGACAAAGCGGAGGAAGTTCACTGCTTGCCTGTGTGCCCATGGTCCAAGCCAGAGACCATGGTCTACACTGACCCACAGACCAGGGAGTGGGTGTTTCCTATAGCAGTGTAGGCAACGTGGAGGACCAGGTGGGAAGCGAGCCGTCTTTAAGGAGGGAACTTCTTGGGGGAAGATGGCTTCTTTCAGGGAGTATCCCCCCAAAGAAACTGCTGGTCTGGAGATGGCTAACCTGTAAATCCCAGGTCCTGTTCCTGGAGAATTCCAAATTGCTGTTAATCCCAAGTGAGGGAAAAACAAAACAAAACAAAAACATGAAAAGAGGCCCTGCCATCTCCCCTCCGGGCAGCTCTTCCCTCCTGGCACCCCTGCCTCCACCTCATGCGGACAGCTTCTATGACCTCCTCCTGCCAAGGTCAAAGCCACATTACAGACCAAGAGGGGCTCCCCTGGCCTCTCTGGGATCACCAGATCACCTCCCGCCTGTGACAGTTCTAAAACCCCAGTTACACATTTTCTTTGCAACCAGAGGCCTCACCCATTGTGGTGAAAGGTCACAGAACAGAGCCCACCCACAACAAACTTCTGATTTCACATTCTTCTCAGTGTGATTTAAGGTGTGTTCCAGCAAGCTGCTTGATGGAACAAGAAGACAGGTCTGCCACGTGCCAAGTGAATCTGAGTCCAGTTTACTTGCAGAGCTTTACGTATCCAATTCTCATCTCTTCCAGTTTGTCACCTTTATATAAAAATTCACCCCTCGTATAACCACCTACAATGCGGTGGTGAACACTGCACATGTAATGACCAAAATGAAGCTATGCTCTTTGAAGGTCATACTAGACAAGTGGGAAGAGTTGGACACACGTATTTGTCTCTACATGAGTGATTTTAAGCCACTGAAAGAAAAATAAATGCTAGTTCAATGCTCAGTGAGTGACAGCACGTCCGTACATTACAAAATAAGTCATCCACCAAAACAACATTTTCTAGCAATTCATTATCCCAAAACAGGATCAGTAGTGTCATTTGTTCAAGTTAGTATCACCATAAATAGGAGCCTCTCGAGTGCAGGAAACCTCAGACACGGTGGCTCCAGTGCACTTGGTGCCATGCAGGTTCTGGAACATGTGTCATGGACCAGGACCAAGCAAGGATGTGGAATCTGGAACTCTCCCCACACAACCCAGGCACACATGGAAGATCACAGGAGGAGGCGAGTTTTTCCTAAAGCAACTCACTGATTTCTCAACATTATATCCCCCACTTTGCTTAATTAGACAAAGTTACCTGATCAGATAAATGACCAGCTATTATCTCAAAACACGCTGTGCAGCAGCACTATGAAAAGCAGACAGCAGGTGAGGGTGATGTGCAGTTTCTTCCTAGGGACCAGCTTTGGGTGACACTGACCTTAACGCAGATCCGCAGGGTGAACCTGTCGCCAGTTTAACAGACCAACCACAGAACACAGCTACAGACAGCTGGTGCTATCAGAGCATCTGGGCTAGGGGGTGGGAAGTGACATGGCCTGGACACACCAGTGTGACTAGAACCCCAGGGCAGGGCATGACGTGAGGGGGCATTTGGGCACCAACTGAATGTGTGCCCTCGGTGCCTGGCCTGTCTCCAGTCCTGCTAATCCTGGGCACAGCCCTTGTAGGACAGCATGAACTACCAAGGGCACTTTTCCCCACATGCACCTGAGACATCATGGGGAGGAGGACTGACCACACAGGAGCATAACCCAGGGAGGGCTGAGGGCAGGGGCAGGTGGTGTGAGATGCGATGAAAACTGATGACATCGAAATGTCTGTTCCAAGGGGCAGCATTCTCAGGAGTCACTTCAGCTGGATGTAAGACAGGATGAGAAGCAGAGCCTGCCAACGGCACTTGGGTGACTCATGGGGCTAGATCAGCGACATTGGACAGTCCGCAGGAGAGGCCGGAGGGACCTTGCTGGGTGAGAGGTGGAGCCAGACCCTTCCGACTTGAAGTGCATGATTTCAGGACATTTGCTTCCTGCTCCCAGAAGGATGAATCCGAGGAATAAAACCCCAGTGAAAAACCATGCAGTGCCTTTCCTGCTGAGGAAGGGGGCCAGGCCTCTTCACCTGAACAACTGGACACACTGAGCATGGTGACTCATCAGGAGGACAAGGAGACTGTCACTTGGCTGGTCTGTGGATTTCATCTATGGACGAGGCTTCCTCAACCCCAGACCCGGGGCAGGGGCATTAGGTGGTTGAACCAACGCTCGGCTGGCAAAACAGTCACACCTTGCAGCTGAAGGCCTGGCAGGCAGGAGCTTGGAAAGCAGGTCCAGTGGGTTCTGGCCCTAGCGCTGCAGTCACGCTGCGCAGATACGGGCAGGATCTCCCTCCCTGGATGCCCCATGATTTTTGTTGGTGGGGGGCATGGCAAGGGGAAGCACTCCCCCTGCCTGTGAACCACAGGGTGAGTCATGGAGAGGCAGAGACGCTTCCCGTGATGACCAGATGCTGCTGCCCGCTCCCAGGGAGCCTCTGGACATCTTGTCTGAGCCCAACTACACTGGGGATGTCCGGAGTCCGCAGAGCTCACCCTCCACACTGCTCTGCACACAGGAACGGCCTTGGTCTTGCTTAGTCCCAGTACTGACGGGCAGCACCACCACTGTCTCTGGCTGCCCCGCACTCTCGGGAGGCTGGCCATTCTTCCAAGTGAAGGCCATCACCCCAGGACTATGGCAGTGCTGCCGTGCTCTGAACCATCACAGTGTGCGAGTGTGTGTGTGTGTGTGTGTGTGTGTGTGTGTGTGTGTGTTTTGAGCCAGAGTCTCACTCTGTCACCCAGGCTGGAGTGCAGTGGCATGATCGCAGCTCACTGCAGCCTCAACCTCCTGGGCTCAGGCGATCCTGGCACCCCAGCCTCCCAAGTAGCTGGTGCTATAGGCGCACACTACCACATTCAGATACTTTTGGGATTTTTTTTGTAGCTCGCTCTGTTTCCCAGGCTAGTCTTGAACTTCTGGGCTCAAGTGATCCTCCCAACTTGGCCTCTCAACATGCAGGGATGACAGGCATGAGCCCCCTCTGTGTCTTCAGAGCACTTTCTTATCCATTTTCTCAGGAACCTACAAGGTGAGTCAACCTTCCGATGAGAAGCATGGAGTTAAGGAGCGAGCACTTGCGCCGACCAAGCTGAAAATCAAGTCACAATGTCTAGCGGACTCGACGGCGTCAGGCATGCAAATCTACAGCCACTGAAACAACTGGAATGCTTTATATGACAGTGACATCCCTATAATCTGGATTCTTATCAGACACAACTAAAGGTTGGTTTTATTTTTTATAATTTTTACAATCATATATAACTACAAACTCATAAATAAACACACTAATCATAATTTTCTTTAAAATGTACATACTATCCGTCAGAAATTTCACATTCTAGGATATTGATAACCATATCCTCCTCAAACAGCACAAAGAATATTTTCTATCATGAAATCAGCCAGTTAAACTGTCCACAGCTTCCAGAATGTTCTTACACACAGAACACGAGTGATTTTGCAAGTGGAGAGAAGCAGAAGCAAGGAGAGCTGAGACAGGGACCTCAGGATGACACCTCAGGGCCCGGGAGCTCAGAGGCTGACAGGTGTCCCTCCTCTGGTGCCCTGGGAACTCAGGGGCTGATGGGTGTCCCTCCTCAGGTGCCCAGGGAGCTCAGGGTGACAGGTGTCCCTCAGGCATCCTGGAGCGCGAGGCTGATGTGTGTCCCTCCTCAGGTGCCCTGAGAGCTCAAGGGCTGACGAGTGTCCCTCCTTGAGTATCTAGGGAGTTCAGGGGCTGACAGGTGTTCCTCTCCTCAGGCACCTCAGGGAGCTTGGAGTGATGCATGTCCCTCCTCAGGTGCCCTGGGAGCTCAAAGGCTGACGGGTGTCCCTCCTCGGGTGCCCTGGGAGCTCAGAGGCTGATGGGTGTCCCTCCTCAGGTACCCAGGGAGCTCAGGGGCTGATTGGTGTCCCTTCTCAGGTATCTGGGAAGCTCAGGGGCTGATGGGTGTTCCTTCCCAGGTGTCTGGGAAGCTCAGGAGCTGATGGGTGTCCCTTCCTGGGCAACCAGGGAGCTCAGGGGCTGACTGGTGTCCCTCCTCGGGTGCCAAAGCCTGTCTGAGAGGCAAACTGTATAGTCCCCCATGTAGAGAGGAAGGAAAGCTCATGCAGACATCTTGGTGTTGGGAATATTCCCAAGGACATCAGGGAGAAGACAGCCCTCTGTTCACCATCCCCTCCCTCCTGAAAGCTCTCCAGGGCTGTTCAGACTCTCAGACAGGTATGCTTGGGCTACAGACAATCCATAAACAAAGACACATCAGGCAGGCTGCACAGGCACAGGACCTTAGAGCTGACAAGAATCAAGCACAATGAGAGTCCAACGGCTCCCCCTGGGGAACAGGAGCCAGCGCAGGCACAGAGCAAGCCAACTGTCCACAAGGCACGTGGTGTGAAGAAGCCAATCTCAGGCGTCTCCCAACCCAACCCCATTTCCGCAGACAAGCATTCAGCAGGTCCACAAGCCGCATTAGAGTTTAAACACGGGAGAACAAGCGGGGGGCAGAGACTCAGCTTCCGTTCCCTGAGCCTCCCTCTCAATGGTGGAGCTGTCAGATGTCAGACATGATGTCCATGGAAGGGAGCAGACCTGGGTGTCGATGGGACGAGGTGCTGTGAGGAGGCTGGGTGGAGCCCACTGGTGACAGGTGCTGCCCAAGTGCACTAGGCCACGGGGAGCAACAAGATGCCTCCTGCAGAGTGCACCCCTCCTCACCACCTTTCGGCCCAATCCGACAGGTAGACGTGGATGGTCACCACCTTTGCCACCTACTAGAATCAGGATCAAGTGACCCTATTCCACATGTGGTTCACTCTAATGAACCCAGCGTCTCAGCTCCCTCCAGAGAGAGTGACACTTCAAAGCTGGTGTTTCCCTATATCTGAGAATGCAGCAACTGGCCAGGCTGATTTTTTGACGCTGGAGGACACAAACAGGGATCAAAAGCAAGGGCTCCATGTGACCCTAAAGCTGCCAGATCTGTCTTGGGATGTTTAACATTTAAATACAATATGGAAGAGAGTCTGGGTACACACAGAAGGCCATGAGAGATAGGGACACTCAGAATACTTGACATGGCAACTGTGACTGGCTGGCACACATGTGGGGCTGAGGAAGTTTCTCTCATGGATGAACAACGCTTAAAAAGTCCTCAAAAAGTTTTAAGAGCTAAGGAAACACTCTCTCTCGCCCCAGAACTCACTAATGCCTCCAACTTGCATCTCAGTCAACCACGCATTGGCTGAGCTGAACTTTGCAGTGAAACTGAGCAAAGCCACTCGTGCAACAGCAAAGTAACATGTAAACATCATCAGCAAGCGTCCTCCAGAGCTCAGGGCTGCTACCGTATGTTGTCCAGATAATGCACTTCCGGGTAGAGGCAGTTGACGAGCAGAGCCAGGAAGCTATTCCCATCTTGGAGGCAATGGCCGGGGTGCTTTATAAACTGGCAGGCCTGAGACAGCTGCTCCTGGAATTCCATGTACTGCTTGCTCGAGGCCATGGACTCCAGGACAGTCACAGCCTAGGAAACATGGAAATGAGAGCGTCAGCTGCACAGGCAGGCATGAGGACTGCACGGGTGCCACCATCACCACAGCTGAGCTACACCTCACAGGGAAGAAGCCCATGTCTGGGGTGAGAAGTTGGAGGCAGGCGATGATTCCCATGATTCCCCACCATGGGGGCCATAGGCCCGCCCTGGCCTTGACAGCACCCGCCTTCCCGCCCTGGGCCACTTCCCAGCCCTTCCTTGCCAAGTGCCACTGCTATGCATGCTGGTCTTGCTGCAGCCATGTCCCTGGCCTCATCCTCGTCCTCCCTACTCCCCTGCAGGTCCTCCCCACCAGCCCCTGCTCTCTCTCTTCCTAGAGCCCATGCAAGTCACACAGGGAAGCCGTTTAACACGTTGGGTTACGTTTAATGTATTTCACACAGGGAAGCTGTTTAATCTGCAGTTGGGTTTATTCCTAGCCTACAAAATAGCATGTTAAACTATCTATGCAACGGAATTCTACAGAATTCTATGAAACCCAGGGCTAAGACATTGAGGGCAGGCGAGAAGGCTGTCACATCGATCAACAAGCAGAAGGACAAGGGCTCTGCCAATGCGTCCCACATACAGCACAGAGCAGTGGGAGAAGGTCCCCATGCTTCTCTCCAGTACAAGAAAGAAAACGCTCTGACTCCATGATGTTAATTAATGCTTCCTTTCTTCCTAGGAGAAGGGAAAGGGAAGAAACTGTAGGTGGAGAAAACAAAACATCAGAACGTGGTTCTTGGGATGAGAGTTTTGTTTTCCAACTGGGGAAGACCTACTCTGGGTCCTTCCCATGTCCCTCTTACTGGGCACACACAGTCATGGAGCCCCTAATTCTCCCTGCTCCATCTATAGGAACTGCTGTACTAGAGAACACAAGTGAGGTGAAGTTTACTTGCTTCAGAAAACAGGAGCAGAAGGTCTTTCTGAGGATGGTGACTGAACTAGAGGCTTAGAGGTAAATGATCAGCAGCTGTAGAGAAGCCTCAGGGTTAGTAAGAACACAACAAGAACTTTGGTACCAAGTGAACAGCTATGTGAACAGAGCTCAAGCTTAGCCAGGGCTCCAGGGAACAGGCACCCCATGAACACGTGTCCCTGTCTCTCTGACCTCCATTTCTTTTTTTAAATATAGCCCGTAGATGGCCTACTTGGACAGTATGCCTTAATCATTTTCTATAAAGTTGACTTCTTTCAAGTCTGAAAATTCTGATGACCAGCACACACAGGACACTCAAGGAGGTATCACATGAAGTCTAAGAATGCAGCTAGAGAAGGCAGGCCTGGGTGGCCCAGGACCCTAGGTAGTCCACAGGAAAGCAAGACACTCAACTGCACCCTGCGCTCTTGCACCAGCCCTTAGAAGACCTGACTGCCCACCTGATGATCCATGGAAGACATGGGGACTCAGACAACAGCTGTCCAGTTAGCAAATGATGAGTGACAGGCATCTTACAAGCCAAGATCCCTGGGAAGACACTGCCAGTTGTTTTGCCTGATACTTGCTCTTAATAACCAGGGTCTCACCCTGCCTATGGCTGGCAAAAACATGACAAAACTGTACCAGACCAGGAGCTAAGAGGTTGAAGCACTGACCCCTTACAGAGATGGCCCCACAGGGGCGGGCGATGGGAGAGCCTGGAGTCAGCTAGCTGGGAAAAACCCCAGCCCTAGTGCTCACTAGCTGATGAAAATCCGCAGGAACCAGGTGCTACATGCTGCTAGTGGATGCTGTGATTTGAGACAGACTACTTGACTACTCTCTCAGTCTCTGTTTCCTCATCCACAAAACCAGGGTAACTGAAGTTCCTGTGCTGAGGATTAAATGAGTGAAAGTTTCAGTTCATTAATATCAAGTGAGTTAGACCTTAGAACTGCACCCGCATGTCGGGGGCACTCAAGAAAGTTCCCTCATTTCGTTCTGCACACCTGTGCACCCAGCCCTAGCTGCTCCCAGTTTATAGGAATGGGACCATGTTTTTAGAAGGAACTAGCTTCTTACAGCTAACATCCTGTCCCTGACAGGCTACTCCAGCATCAGCGGGAATGGTCAGCCTTCAACTCATGAGACAAGAGTCAGTCCCGAGCCCATATCCTGCTTGGCCAAGTTCCATCCATCCCAAGGGCCATTATCTGGAGCAGTCTCTGTCTAGACCTGGCAGTGGCAGGTAAGGGCATGTCACACTCATCACAACTGAATTTGATCCTGACCCGGCCCACCTGTGGCTTTACCTCCACAATGACAGTCACACTGCTCTAGGCATGGGTCCACTCCAGGGTGTTAAAAAGTAAGGTGGGCACACTTCCCAGAGAGCAGGACATGCAGGGCAGCTGTGCTGCTCAGAGCATCATGTCTCAGCATGTCCAGGCCAGAGCTGCCACTGAGCACTTCTGGAAACGCTTAACCCTTTGTTACCAGTACTGACCTGCTGAGCTTTTGGGGTTAGCTGTAATTCAGAACCAGGCTTCAACCGGATCTGGTCTTCAGCAGGCACCTGAACTGAAAGGAAGGCGGCCATGCCTCGGGCAACCACTCGGAACCTTGGACGTGAGACAGCAGTCAGAAGAACATGACTATTAAAGTAGGTGTTTACAAATGAGCACACCTTCAGTTAAAAAAGCAAGACTTTTCCATTAAAAAAGGTGGCTCATGCCTGGAATCCCAGCATTTTGGAAGGCCAAAGTGCCTGAGCCCAAGAGTTTGAGACCAGCCTGGGCAACATAGCAAGACCCTGTCTCTAAAAAAGTTAAAAAATTAGCTAAGCATGTCCCAGGTACTCCGGAGGGTGAGGAAGGAGGATCACCTGAGCCTAGGGGTCAACACTGCAGTAAGCCATGGTTGTGCCACTGTACTCCAGCCTGGACAACAGAGTGAGACTCTGACTCAAAAAAAAAAAAGCAAGATAAACACATTTCCGGATCTACTATGTTGTCAGCCTCTTCAGGAAAATCTTCAATATAATCAAGGAGCTTTAATCCTCCCTTCCATTATTGCCCCCTAAGCAACACACATACAACTCAGATCCCAGAACAAGGCAAGGATAGGTCACCCAGGCCTCATACACCGCTGGGGGGCATGACTGGGGCAGGTGCCTGGAAGCCAGCTGGGCAGTTCCTCAATAGTGAAACATGGAGTTCCATGTGACCCAGCCAGTTCACTCCCGGTGTAAACCCAAAACACAGACATTCTGGCAATATCCTGGAATCAAATATTCACAGCAGCATTCTCCACAATAGCCAGAAGGTTGAAACAATCCCTTTGTCAGCTAACAAAGGGATAGACAACACATGGTAGACAGCGGAATATTCCTCAGCCATAAGAAGGAGTGAGATACTGATGCATGCTACGACACAGGTGACCCTCAAAAACCTCATGATAAGTGAGAGGTCAGCCCCAGAGACCACACACAGTGTGGCTCCATTTATCTCAAGTATCCAATATAGGACTTAACCTGTCAAGTCACAATGTCAGTCAGTGGTTGCCAGAAACTTGGGGGTTGAAGGGAATGGGGTGACTGCTTAATGGGTGTGGGGCTTCTTTTGGGTGATGAGAATGTTCTGAAACTAGACTGTGGTGATGGCTAAAGCAGTGAAGTGAATGCGCTTAAGGGCACTGAATTGTACATACCAAAACAGTCACCTTGGAGAGTGATGCATTGCGTGTTTTACCACAACTTCAAAAAATAATAATAATAAAAGCACTCAAGCAAAACACACCAGCAGAATGGAAGTAAAACAAAATCACACTGTCCTGCTACCTTCTACCACAAAGACACATAATGCTGGCGGGTGTGGAATGGATGGCTCCCAAAGTCACTCCGCGATGGACTGGTCAACAGAAGGCATGTTCAGCATGTGATGCACACTCCCTTCAGCACTGGTGAGGGCGTGGCAAGACAGCCTGGATGCAGGTATTATGAGGTAAAATGGGGAGCGACAGCAAAAGCCTTCACACCTTGGAATTTCTAGCAACAAAAATCCAGACTTGCTGCACAGTCCTTATCCTTCTCATCGGACCTTAACCCATCCCAATGACACGATGGCCACTAGACCAGGTCCCTCCCAACTCCAGTGCTCACAGGAAGCAGCTGGCTGGGCATTTTAACTAACCTCGCACTCCATTCGTCACCGGCTCAAAACCAAAAGGAAACCCACAGTGCAGTCAGGTCGTGAAGTTAAAACACAGCAAGAGATCCTACTAAAAACACACTGTTTGAATTTAAAAATAAAGACTTTTTGAAGGTAAGAAAAAATAAACATGTGCTTTAGAATGGCAAGATAAGACTCGTTTATTTTCATGACTCTCTGGAAATCCTGGATCCGAACTTAAAGCCTTTCTAAGTCCCATAGTCTGTAAGCAGTGTGGAGTCTAAGGCCTATGGGGAGTGTGGCAGCAGGGCCCTCCTTACCTGTTGGACAAGGGTGACTTCCGGCCCAGCCCAATTGCCCCCAGGAGCCCAGAGCTGAGCCTCTCCTCAGCCAGGAGGCCCTGCCTGCTCTGAAGCATGAGCAGGACTCGGATGATGGACTCTGTCAGTACTGAGTCGTTCTGCTCTGTCTGAACCAGGGACAGCCGCAGGACTTGGTGCCACCACAGAAACAGCTTTGCCTCTTCCTCCGCTGAGCTGGGGACAGCACCAGAGAAAAAGCCAGTTAGAAGTGGATTTTCCCATTCCTGCTTAACGGAAGTCCACACACGAGCTTGAAAGAGACACTGGGAACGTGAAAGGCTGTTAAACAGTGGAGTCACGGGACTGCAGAAACTGCCTGTGGTGAACATGGCTGCATGCCCCCAAGCAGGGCAAATGTTCCCTTAATCCATGACAGCCCTGTGAGACAGAGATTATTACCTCTACTAGGCCAGTGAGGAAGCTGAAGCTTAGGGTTTCAAAATGCCAGTTTTAGGAAACAAAAAACCTGTTCAAAAAAAATTAGCCCATGAAATTAAGTTTCTCTCCAGAACAGTGTCACTTTGTCTCAAGCCTTGCTTTTGGTGCACCACTTGGTTCTGTGAACTTGGACATGGACTCAAACCCACAATTCCAAGTGAGATCAACATGGTGAGCTGCCGGACAGCCAGGGGTCATATACCTGGGGTACACCTGCTCCAGCCACTGGCTCAGAAGCAGCAGCATCCTCATCTCATTTCGTAGAGTCTGCTCACTGTTCAGGCGCTGCAGCAGGTACACGTACAGGGTCAGGTAACTGCCCAGGGCCAGGCATTCCTGCAGGAACTCCTCCACAGTAAGCTCGGGCACCTGCAGGGACAGCAGGATGGGGCCCCACCCAGGGTTCTGATTGAGGGAGCCTAGGAAAAGAACATAGAGAAGGGACACCGAGACATAAGCAAGAGGCAAGTGCTTAGCAGCCCTGATGACTCTCTTCAGGATACTTCTAACCTGGCCCTAGAGGCCCCAGAAGTGAATGTATCTGGGGCTCAGCCTGGAATGGCCCTGTGCAAGGCCTGCCCCAGGCTAGCCACTGCAGAAGGCTAGGAGTCAGCACTTAAGGCTGCATATTAATATGTCACCTTTCTCATCACATTATGACTATGAAGGGCACATGGAGACATGGTCTGTCCCAGCCAGTTTCAACTTTAAGACCATCTCTAAGTATGCATGAACACGTTTCCCAAGGGAAACTGTCACCATTCGATCCATCATATTTTTATGTATCCAAGCCTAGTTTGACAAACCTCTGAAAAGTCACTAAACAGCAACATGAGCATCCCACCCCTACCTACCACTCTCAAGAGAAACCATTTGATTTTTAGTAACCCAAGTGGATTTGCTGCCCTAATGGTTCTCCATATTTGGTGGGGGAGTGAGGGTGGGGTGGTGGTGACCAGCACCTCCATGGGCTGCTCACAGGTCAGGCTGGGACAGGTGGTAGGCATGGGTGCTTCCAGACCCCATCACATGCCCGTCTTCCCTCCCACTGTCTGCAACACAGTATGTGCCCACATATCACAGCTGAGAAGTGCTGTTCTGAGCAAGTATTAATCAGTCCAGACTATCTCCATAGCCCTAAAGTATAGAGGTAGAAGGTAGAAAAGATTTCAGAAGGAGGGGAGGAGTGAGTGGGAGTGAGTAACCCCTTCATAATAGCTTAAAAGGTGTAACAAGAAGCAATTGTAAAAACTTCTTTGAAAACTCTTTTCAACAAAAGTGACAAAAATAGTGAAAATGACCCTAGTGGATCTTGATTACACAGATGCTTGCTGAGGATGGTGCTGGGGCCTCATAACACAATCTGCCTATCAGAATGGCTTGGTGTGACACCCCAAGACCAACATCAAATGAGTCACAGCCTGTCTCCCTGGAGACACGGGCTGTACCAGCAGACACAGTCAGTGGCCCTCACGCTCACTGTAGACTTTGCTGCACAGCACCTGTCTGTCCCAAAACACCTGCAGCACTGATAGAACAGAAAATCAGAACACAGGAGCCCTCACTGGAAGTCTTTCTGGATTCTCCCATCTTTCCTGGAAAAGCCAACACAGGACGAGCAGGAGACAGCATCCTGACCTTCTCTGAAGTAGGCGGCGATGCAGGCTTCTGTGGTCTCAGCCATGTGACGGACGGATGCCAGGCTCTGGCAGGCAGCGGTCAGGAGTGGCAAAACCGCCAACCCATGCACGTTCTGGCCAATCCAGGCCCGGACACTGCCCCGGAGGAACTCTGCTGTCGGGAGGGTCGCGGTGTTCATCATCATGAGGACCTCCATGAACAGGCTGCTGAGGGCCATGTGGCGGGCCCGGCTGTCCATGTCTGGGAGGACACAGAGAAACACTGAGGAGGCTGCCAGAATGCCCTGGATATGCTCAAGAGGACCAATGGTGCTTGATCTTAGCTGCCCTGCAGGCAATTTATACAGGTCTAGCAGCTGCCTGACTGCAGCGCCGGAAGAAGGCTGTGGACATGTTCAGCTTTTATGGACAGGAGGCGGCACATGCTTTGTGAGAGCAAAAGCAGGAACTCCCGTGAACCCCTGGGGCCAGCAGTGTGACAGAGTAACACCTCAGTAAACAGAATGTATCAGGCTGGTGTGAGAGTAACATACTTTTCAGAACACACCTAGCTCATTTTCATCTTCTAGCCTTTGCTCATGGAAGACCCAAAGCAGGTCTCAGCAGTCATTAACAGCAACATGAGCATCCCACCCCTGCCTACCACTGTCAGTATTCTAAAGTCACTTACACACGATGGAAGTCAGAATGTAAAACTAAACATAAATGGAAGGAAAACCCTTTTCAAAGGTTCCCAACAGCAGTTCTTTCATTTCTTTGTTTTTAAATAACAAAAGTGGATGGACTGGTAACAGAAATGAGTCCTTCAAAAAAACCTGGAGGTCAAGACCATAGAACAAAGGAAAAAGGATGAACTTGTTTGATGATGGACATGCAGATATGCAGGAGCAGTCCATTGAGGTAGACCCCTCTTTACACTCAGAGACAGACATAGATTCCTCTTAGAGATGGCAGGTGCCATTTTGCCAACTACACTCACTCTTCTCCTGTTGAGAACTTTCTTTTCATGGAACAGAACTGTGGCTTTCATATCACAGGATTTAGTACTTATGTCAATGAGAATCAGAGATCTTACCCACCACACCCATCAAGACAAATCCACACACTTTTGGGGATTAAAGAAACCCTCACTCAGTGTCACTGTAAGACCTACTTATTACCAAACAAGGCTTTTAAAAGGTTGGAAAGAGGCTGGGCTCGGTGGCTCAGCCTGTAATCCCGCACCTTGGGAGGCTGAGGTGAGTAGATTGCCTGAGCCCGTGGGTTCAAGACCCACCTGGGCAACTTGGTGAGACCTCATCTCTACAATAAATAAAGGCGTGGTAGCATGCGCCTGTAATTCCGGCTACTCAGAAGGCTGAGGCGGAAGGATCGCCGGAGCCCAGCAGGTTGAGGCTGTGGTGGCCAGGAGCGGCCACTGCACTCCAGTCTGGGCGACAGAGTGAGACTCCAACTCAAAAAAAAAAAAAAGGTTGGAGAGAGACCTTTTGTTGTATGTTGTGTGAACATTTATTTTTTGTGTGTACAAATACTCTCAGTAATAGAGATCTTATCTCAGAATTCCAACTGAAAAGCAATTTTAACTTTAATTTACCTTTTAATTATGACTCATAAAAACTGCTGCTGTGAGCCTCCCAGCCAACTCCAGCCTCTCCCGTTCCTGTTCCTCATCAACAGGGCCAATACGTTTTTCTAAAAGCCGGATCTGATCCTATCACTCTTCTGAGTAAGATCTCTCTAGAACACCTTCTCCCCTTTCCCTGGTCTGCAATCATCCCACCTTCTGTTCCAATCACACAGGACCAATGCGGCAACTTTCTCCAGCACTGCCTGATGACTAACCTTTCTCTCTTGAACATTCACTGATGCTGCTGACCTGCCAGGCCGGTGCTAAAACTGTACCTGTTCTCTCACTCCACACTTACGTATCTACATGAAAGAGGAAGGATGATTAACAAGGTCTGGGACTTTTTCCTAGGTTTGTTGGTCAATTGGAGATTTTTCTCTTGTAGAATGTTGTTGCAAGGGTCTTGTCCATTTCCTTCCTACTGAGTCGTCTTTTTCCCTTGTCTTATCCAGTGTGCCAATCTTCATTTTCACATCTGATAGTCACTGATGCAGCTGGGTCTCACTCGACCATCCTGCCAGCAGCATCCTGTCTGCCCTTCCTAGTCTACACTCCTGCTTCTCTCTGTGAGCTGCTTCTCTTGGACAATGAATTATCCCACTTTCCCCCTTCTAGTTTGGAAGTCAACACTCTTGGCACTCCAAGAGGGGTTACCCTGCACAGGACAGCATGTACCCTGACAGGTCAAGGTCGGAAGTTAACTGATTCCCCAACGATACTAAGGCTTTGGGACATTCTAACTCCTTCCCCTTCCCTGCCACTGCTATGACCCAGTGAGACATCAATACCATGACTATACTTCATACAGTCAGATTTCATTTAGATCTTATTTCCCCACTCATGAGCAGTTCCATTGCTATTCACTCCCTTCCTGTTTATCTTCTATTATTTCCTTCCTTCTACAGTATTTGGTTGTTATTTTGTTGTCTGTTAGAATAACCTCTTAAGTTACATTCTTATTTATTTATTTTTAGACACAGAGTCTCACTACGTTATCCAGGTTGAATTCGAATTCCTAGGCTCAAACCATCCTCCCACTTCGGACTCCTGAGTAGCTGAGACTACAAACACCTGGCTTTATCTTATGAATTTTCACTTTTTACACAAAAATTCGCTCTAAATAGATCAAAGACCTAAACATAAAATTCCAAACTGTAAGAATCTTAAAAAATGCAGGAGACACTCTTATGGAAGTTGGAACTGGCAACCGATTCCTGATCAAAATCCAAAGTGCCCAGGCCATAAGAGATAAGATAGACAAGTGGGACCTCATTAAACTGACAAGCTTCTGCAAAGCCAAAGAAACCATCAAGAGAGTAGGGAGACAGTACACAGAATGGGAAAAAATATTTGCCAACTATATATCTGACAAAGGCCTAACATCTAGGATCTACAAGGAACTCAAACGCGCTGAAAGGAAAAAAACAAACAGCCCCTTTAAAAAGTGGGCAGAGGACATGAATAGACACGTCTCAAAAGAAGATATATAGGCAGCCAACAGACACAGGAAAAAGTGCTCAGTCTCACTCATCATCAGACAAATGCAAATCAAAACCACACTGACATACCACCTAACCCCTGTAAGAATGGCCACCATTAATAAAACAAACAACAACAGATGCTGGCAAGGATGTGGAAAAAAGGAACACTTCTACACTGCTGGTGGGAATGCAATCTAGTACAACCTCTTTGGAAGACTGTGTGGCGATTTCTGAAAGAACCAGAAATTGACCTTCCATATGACCCAGCAATTTCCCTATTGGGAATATACCCAGAGGAACTCAAATCATTCTACAAAAAAGATACCTGCACACGTTTGTTTGTTGCAGCTCTATTCACAAGAGCAAAAACATGGTACCAGCTGTGTTGCCCATTGAAGCTGGACTGAATTTTAAAAATGTGGTACATATACACAATGGAATATTATGCAGCCATAAAGAAGGACAAATATATGGACTTTGCAGCAAATTGGATGGATTTGGAGTCGATCATACTCAGTGATTTATCACAGAAACAAAGAATTGAATTCCATATGTTCTCACTCATAAGGTGACCTTGAACAGTTATAATGCTATAAGAAAGCAACTGTCAGTAGTGGAAAACTATCAGGGGAAGGGGGGTGTGGGACTGGCAGCTGAGGGAAACTGCTAGGGGAGGGAGGGGCATACCTCATCAACAAGGGTACCTGCATGATCAATGTTTGTATACCTAACCCTGAATTGTACCCCACATCTTTATAATAAATAAATTAATTTAAAAATTTTTTCACTTAAAAAAAAATCTAATATAAGCACTCAAGGCCATGAAAGTAAGTCCTACTTTGGCTGCATGTCACAGACTTTGATGTACTCTATTTTATTATTCAGTTATAAATAATTTGTTTCTATTATGATTATCCCTTTGCCCATGTTATTTAAGTTTGTTTCTTAACTTCAAACACAATAGTTTTTCCCCCAGTTATGTTTTGTTACTAGTTTCTTTCTTTTTTATTTATTTATTTATTTGTTGAGAGAATAGAAAAGCTCCCAGAGCAGAAGGGGACCTCAGGGGGTTGCCCTCATTACTGATTCATAAAGTTCATTGCACTGTGGGCATTTCTTTGAGATTGGTTGAGATTTGCCTTAAGCCTACTATGGAGTCAAATTTCTTAAATGCCCAAATGTGACTGACATGGTGTGTGTTCTGCACTCAGAGGGCACAGCACTCTCCACGTAGCCATGATACTGAACTGTGCTAGTCAAACTTCTCACAGCCTTACTGATTTTGTCTGCCTGACATATCAGTTACTACCTATTTTTTGTCTACTTGATCAATCAATCATGTCTCAATTACTGTGAGATATGCATTTAAAATCTGTGAATGAACTCGACATTTCTCTTCCTAGATCTATGGATTTTCACTTTCTGCATTTGCATTTCTATTGTGTTATTAGGTACAAATAGGTTGATAATTATTCTATATCTTGCTGGTGAATAAATCTAAAACATAATTAAACAGAAAAGAAGCATTAGTAGAGATAAAAAGTTTCAAATTTACTCTTTATCTCTACTAATGCTTCTTTTCTGTTTAATTATGTTTTGTCCTGCAACTTTAAGGCATAAAAACACCTAGAGATCATTGGCTCTTGTGATGCTTCTGCCTGGCAGTTCTACAGGTCTAATATCAATAAACAATGGCAGCTTTCTGTCTAATACCTGCCATCTGAGTACCTTCTGGAAATTTCTCTACAGGCTTAGGCTTCAGATGTGCTTCTATCAATGGCATAAAGCTAGATGCTGTTGGTCTGACAAGCTTTGTCCTTCAAATTGAGCACCAGTCTATCCACATTTACTGATGCTTTTGAATCTGGCCATCTTACCTTCTCCATGCTTCTCTTGCCTTCTTTGGATTGGACATATTTTGGCCGTTCTTTTTTACCTTCCTCTACTAACTTGGAAATTGTACATTTTCTTTCTTTTTCTTTTGGTTAGTTTCTTAATTTTTTTTTTCTTTTTTTTTGAGTTGGAGTCTCACTCTGTTGCCCAGACTGGAGTGCAGTGGCACGCTTCCTGGCCACCACAGCCTCAACCTACTGGGCTCTGGCGATCCTTCTGCCTCAGCCTTCCAAGTAGCTAGAACTACAGGTGTGCGCTACCACACCCGGCTAATTTTTTGATTTTTTGTAGAGATGAGGTCTCGCCAAGTTGCCCAGGTGGGTCTCAAACCTGCAGGCTCAGACAATCCACTCACCTCAGCCTCCCAAAGCGTGGGATTACAGGTTGAGCCACCGAGCCCAGCTAATTTTTTTTTTAAAGAGACGGGGTCTCTGCGTCACCTAGGTTGGAGTGCAGTGATGTGATCATAGCTAGCTCATGGCAGTCTTGAACTCTTGGGCTCCAGTGATCTTCCTGCCTCAGCTTCCCATCTATAGTCCCCCAGTTCCACCTCTACAGAAGAGTGTCACTATGCCTGGCTAATTTTTCTTTGTTGTTTTGTAGAGATAGGTTCTCACAATGTTGTCCAGGCTGGTTTCAAACTCCTGGCCTCATGTGATCTTTCCACCTTAGCCTCCCAAAGTGATGGGGTTACAGGCATGACCATACTCAGCCTTTTTTTTTTTTTTTTTTTGAGTCGGGATCTCACTCTGTCACCCAGACTGGAGTGAAGTGGCACGATTACAGTTCACCGCAGCCCTGACCTCCTGGGCTCAGGCAATCCTTCCATTTCAGCCTCCCGAGTAGCTAGGACTACAGGTATGCACCACCATACCTGTAATTTTTTTTTTAATTTTTGGTAGAGATGGGATCTCATTGTGTTGCTCAGGCTGGTCTCAAATTCCTGGATTCAAGTAATCCTCCCACCTTGACCTCCCAAAGTGCTGGGATTACAGATACCTGGCCTTTAACAATTTTTGTTTTTTTTGAGTTGGATTCTCACTCTTGTCGCCCAAGCTAGAGTGCAGTGGCACGCTCATGGCCACCGCAACCTGAACCTGCGGGGCTTAGGCAATATTTCTACCTCAGCCTTCCAAGTAGCTGAAACTGCAGATGCACACCACCATGCCCAGCTAGTTTTTGTGATTTACTGTAGAGACAAGTCTCACCAAGTTGCTCAGGTTGATCTCAAACCCCCAGGCTCAGGCAATCCTCTCACCTTGGTATCCCAAAGTGCTGGGGTTACAGGCTTAGACACTGCACTCAGCCTAAAATTTTTAATATTCAAACTTTATCTTTTTTTTCACTTTTTTATTATAAAGATGTGGGGTACAATTCAGGGTTAGGTATACAAACGTTGATTATGCAGGTACCCTTGTTGATGAGGTATGCCTCTCCCTCCCCTAGCAGTTTCCATCTACTGCCAAACAAACTCCCTCTTCCCTGACAGTTTCCCACTACTGCCAATGCCTTTCTTATAGTATTTAATTGTTCAAGGTCTGCTTATGAGTGAGAACATATGGTACTCTGTTCTTTGTTTCTATGATAAATCACTGAGTATGACCAACTCCAGATTCATCCAAGTTGCTGTGAAGTCCATATTTGTCCTTCTTTATGGCTGCATAATATTCCATTGTGTATATGTACCACATTTTTTTAATCCAGTCCAGCTTCAATGGGCAACATGGTTGGTTCCATGTTTTTGCTCTTGTGAATAGAGCTGCAACAAACAAACGTGTGCAGGTATCTTTTTTGTAAAATGATTTGAGTTCCTTTCTGGGTATATTCCCAATAGGAGAATCTCTCTACACTTTCAAAAAATATAGAACCTTAGAACACTTAATTCAATCTCCTTCCTAACATGCTTTAGCATTGTCTAATGGGACAAGCACTCCCAGTGTTCAATGAAAGTATCTTCACTTCATCCTCAGTCTTAAAAGATGGTTTGTCTTAGCTTACGATTCTAGACTCATTTTCTCACTGTAACTAGAAGGTGCTATTCCACTGTCTTACAGCATCCATAACTGCTATTGAGAATCAGCTGTCAGTCTAAGTGTTGCTCCTTTGTAGGTAGTCTGTCTTTCCCAATGTGAAGGCTTTTCCTCTTTTCACTGGTATTCCTGCGGGTTCCCTACAGTGCATACAGTTGTCAGTTTCCTTCTATTTATCTCACTTGGGACCTGCTGGGTTTATGGAATCTGAGGACTATTGTCTATGTCAGCCCTGATAAACTCAGTCTTGCATCTCTTCAGATACTGCTTCTCCCAGTTATATATATCCTCACCTGGAATTTTAATTAGATAAGAGGAGGCATGTTAAACCTTCTCAGCTTTTCCTCCGTGCCCTTTAACCTCACATCTACATTCCTTCTATGTCCCTCTGCGCTGCAATTTAGATATTTTCTTCATATTTACTTTCCAGTTCATGAATTTTGTCTTCAGATGGGTTTAATCTTTGGATAAACATATCTATTAAGCTTTTTATTACAATCTTTATATTTTTCATTTCTAGAATATATGATTATCTCAAATCAATGTATTTCTACGATTCCTTTCTTCTTGCTAATATTTTCAAATCTGTCTTATTTCAGAAAATATATTAAAACTTTTTTGCTTCCTGTACTAATTATTCCAAAATCTTAAATATTTACATGTCTGACTTGGACTATTGTTCTCTACTGACTTTTGCTTGTGGTACCTTGTTTTCCAGAGTGTTTTGTGACTTTTGTTTTGGTTTTGTTTTATTTTTACTAAGAACTTCTTCAAACTTTGGGACCTGGGTGAAGGTAGCTTCTTCTAAACGGGATCTGTGGGTACTTCCTGCCAGGTGTGGTGGCACTGCCAACACAGAACTACTTTAAATTCTTAGGTTGAGGTTATTGGTTTAAACAATCTAGGTAGTATGAATTTTTGCTTCAAACCCTAAGGGTCCACTTGTTACCAATATTTAATATAGGGATCTCTTTCCCTGCCACACAGACATCTGACTCAATGCCACAGCCACCGCAGATGCTTCTTTGCTTCACTCCCACGGGAGTAGGTTTATTTCCAGATTGTCTTTATAGGAAAGATGTCCTGTGGCTTATGTGTGGGGTCTCCTTCCAGGTACCTGTCTAAGTAAGGCAGTTTTGGGCTTCATGGCCTCCCTTAATAGCCAAGAAGGTTCAGCAAGAGCCCCAGGGTAAAAACCACTTCCCACTCCCCCCGCACCACATGCAGCGCTCCATCCACCTCACAGCTTCCTCCTTTCAACTGGGTTCTGGCCTCTGAGACTGTTGTACCTTTTTGCCACTCCATTGATAGGTTTGATTCTTAGTTTCTTAAAAGCATTTTATCCAGCACTCTCAGTTGCTTTTGGCAGGAGAGGCAGCCAGGATATCTAGTCACCAGGCTGCTAGGAGCAAAAGTTCTCCATACAAAGTTTCTTTACAAGGCTATAGGCAACTCTGATGTGCTCTCCCAGTTCACAGTCAAAACCCCTGGAAATGCTGCTCAGTGGATGGTCTCCAGTTATCTCCTCATCCCATCCCTAGATCCAGTTGCCCAGGTAACCCCCAGCCCAGTCCATGTCACACCAGAATCTGCCAGCATCAACACCCACCCTCCAGGAACATGCTGAGTGTCCCTGACATCTTAACACCCCTCTGACCTTTGCTTCTCTAGAAACAGGAGCACAAGTGTCCTGACCATCCTCCTGATCTCCCAGTACCATACACAGAGCAGGAAGGCCCTGGCTACGTGAGCACAGGACTTCCCACTGTCACTTACCCGGCAGATTAAAGACAATGATGTCATCCAAGAGCTTAGACATCTCCTGTTCTAGGACTGCTAAGGTGATTTTTCCATTTTGTTCCAGGGTGCTGAGGAACTGAACCATCTGATGAGTGAAAGCTCGGCTTTTTGGAATGGCATCCTGACAAAGCAAAGGGGCATTCAAATGAACCCAAGCAAGGAGAGTTAACAGTATTCTCTGGGAGCATGGCACCGCCCCAAATGCTTAGATAAAGAGAGGACAGATCAGGAAGCTACATGAAGACCCAAGCCCAGGTGGCCCAAGGGTCCTGTGTCTAGGAATGTACAAATCTGTGGTAGCTGCTACTAGGACCCATGTCAAATTCTGAAAGAACGTGCTTCCTTTTTTACTATATTAATAACCATATTAATGAAACAATAATTACCTGTCAGAAACATTTCCAAAAGCTTTAATGTTCATTATCTAATTCAACTCTCACAAGACCACCAAGGTAAGGTATGATTTCCAACTCAGATAAGGAAGCTGAGGGACCTGCCATGAGGGACCTCACACTCACACTCACATTCACGATTCTCGCTGCTACTCTGCTGCCAAAGACATTCAGATCACGAAAGCAGCAGGCAACCCATCCTTTCAGCGTCTCATCAACATGTGACAAAGACTTATCATAAGAGAGAAATCCAACAAAAAGCTCTACAAGGTCACCATGACATACCCCTCCAACGTTCTCTGCCAAGCGGACCCCAGGTGCAACACTGTCCTCTGCAGCACTTATGCCACTACCAGTCCCCAAAAACATACCCTGCCTTTAAACCAGTCCTCAACTTACCAGATGCTTCTGGCCATCAGTAGGAACAGAAAGGCCTGCAGATACTTTGAGGAGTTTCACGATTAATTCAGCAGAAGACTCCTTGGTCAGGATGATGGATGGTGGATAATGACTGCTGAAATAACCCAGCACACTTTGATAGGACACAGTATCCACAAGATGCCATGAGAGTGAGCTCATCTGTCCAAGGAGACTCAGTAAAGGTGAATCCTAAAAATGAAACACACACTCCTTGAGTTCCGGAGCCCCCGTCTTCCCAGAAATATGTGTCTTGAGCTCATCTATGGAATAGCCACTAAGATGGCCTATGATGAGAACAGTTAAAGATGTCCAGGTAGCATCTCCTGAAGTTAGGAGTACGCATGAAAGCAACAAGCAAAGTTTTGGCAAAAATACCTTCATATGAAGATTTATAAGTATTCAGAGCAGTTTTCAAAAGAACTCTCTGCCCTGTTGGCTAGAATTGACTTCAAGAAGCACACAGGAGATGGAACCAGGAATTAATGAGAAGTAAAATAAAATAGATTGATATATTCTAACTCAGTGTGGCTCCCTTCATAATTTAGCATTAGATAATGAGCTACCTAAGAAAACCAGGCATCTAGTTAAAGGCACATCTCATATGCCCAACACCTCATACTGACGGAGGCATCAGGGAAGCGACTAAAAAACTCCAACCCACAGTGGTTCATGCCTGGAATCCAACACTTTGGGAGACCAAGGCGAAAGGACTGCTTGAGCCTAGGAGTTTGAGACCAGCCTGGGCAATATAGTGAGACATCTCTACAAACAATCAAAAAATTAGCTAGGCATGGTGGTGCATGCCTACAGTCCAGCAACTCAGGAAACTAAGGCAGGAGGCTCATCTAAGCCCAGGAGACAGAGGTTGCCATAAGTCACTGTGATCATGCCACTGCACTCCAGCCTGGGACAGAGTGAGATTCCATATCAAAACTAAAACCAAACAAAAAGCCTGACTCCAGCCTAGCAGAAAGCGAGGGTCTAGGGAGCCTGGCCACATCACCACATGCTCTGCACTTACTGCTTGATCTACTAGTTGAACTTCCTTTGCCAATAAAATCATCATGAAAAGAAGGCAGACGATCATGCTGCGGGTTTCTGGGTGGGGACTGGGGCTCCAGGCATCGGAGAGCACACTAACCCAATTGACTTCACATAGCACAGACCCCAAAAATAAGAAGCAGCTCTTAGGACTTCCTCGCTCCACCTGAAAGGAAATGAATTCACATTAATGATCTGCCTTGGGCTGTCTGTGCATCTTAAAAATGTATAGAAGTCAATGGCTCCTAAATCCTATTTTTTAAAAACAACATTTTCCTGCTTATAATCCACCTCCTAGAGATGGAGACTGTCTGTAATATCTCTCTTCCACACTCAGTATATGTGTTCATTTCTGAATCTGTCTGTTTGGATCTCACTATCTGTTCCTGTAATTCCTAACAAGAGAGGAATGACCTTCCCTAGGCCTGTGGGGGTGGAAAATCACTCCAGCAGGGAGGCGCTGGAGTTTCATCTGTGTATCAAATCCTCAGCGGTGCTGGGGCAGGACAGGGCTGAGATCGCCTAGTCAGGAGTTCCCAGCCTGGAGCAGAAGCACCTGGGAAACCTACGACAATACAGACGGCTGGGCCCACTGCTAGAGCTCTGCATTTCCCAGGTATGAGCAAGCGCCAGGTGACGCTGATACTGCTGTCCTGGGACCACGCTTGAGACCCATGACACCAGTACAGGTAGTATTTCTAGTGCCTGTTTTTATAAAGAGGTCTCCACATCACTAGTCATAATTTTTGATGACTGCATAATGCTTAAATTTTATTTAAAATTTATTACAGATTGGGAGGGAATGTAATATAAAGTGCATAATAAACCTCAAAGATCTTTTATAAGCCTACTCCAATACTTCTAATTTGTTTAAAACATAGCTAATCACATTTTTTCTTTCAAAATGAAGATGAAAAGCTCCACTCCACTCCACTCATGAGCCCCAGAACATGGTGACAACCCCCTTGTTCCCGCTGCTGTCATCACATTATGCTAACTACTAAATCTTCTCCCTTTTAGAAAATGACTCTTTGTCCTCCTTTATAATCTGTTTTCTTTTCTTTTCTTTTTCTTTTTTTTTGAGTTGGAGTCTCACTCTGTCGCCCAGACTGGAGTGTAGTGGCCGCTCCCGGTCACCACAGCCTCAACCTGCTGGGCTCCGGCGATCCTTCCGCCTCAGCCTTCCGAGTAGCCGGAATTACAGGCACGCGCTACCACGCCCGGCTAATTTTTTGATTTTATTGTAGAGATGAGGTCTTACCTGCCCAGGCGGGTCTCGAACCTGCGGGCTCAGGCAATCCACTCACCTCAGCCTCTCAAAGGCGGGGGAATACAGGCTGAGCCACCAAGCCCGGCTTATAATCTGTTTTCTATCCTCACACTCAACCCCACAAAAATGTACTTTATTATGCCAAAAAGACACAAGGAATTAGATTCCCAGCTTCCGGGCAGGTCAGGGCCATCTACTGCTAGAATAAACCCCTAGGGACAGAGTCTACAGTACCAACAGACCATGCTATTGGTCTACCTGCTCACATGGTAGGTCGCACCCCATGTGGTTAAAACTCCATCTTCTAGCTCTCTAAGCTAACTTTCTCTCCTGTGTTCCCAATGGTAAAAAATATCTACTTACACCAGGCTAAAAAATTACTTTTCAACCCTGAATTTCTCTAGAACAACTGCCCTCAGCCTTCCATAAAGCTCAGTGCAGAGGCGTGGCTGACATAAGCAGTGCTATGAAGAACATGGAGAGATTCAGGACATTGTACTAACTGTCATACATAACTGTACATCCACATCACGGCACTTACGACGGCTCAATAATAAATGTGACATTAAGAGTAAACACAAATGAACCGATGATTATAAGCAAATGGACAAAACTATCATAAAAACCTAAGCCAGGATTATAAAGGTTTTTGTTTTTTTAAAAAAAATAGAAAAACAAAAACAGCTCCAAATGTCTGATGGCTACTGGTTTAGACTCCGCTGCCTGTTTTCTGTAACAATCGCTTCCCCTGCAAGAGCTCCCAGTCCTTGTCTATGGCACTTGTCTCAGGTCATTTCAGGTATCTGTGTGACTGCGATGTATCATTGCTGTCAAATGCATTTGATCTCCTACAGTCTGCTCACTTGCAAAACTGCTCAAGGAAGCTAATGGCTTGAGCACCAACTTAAATTCTGCTTTAGTAGAGCAGCTAACATGAGTAGCCTAATGACATACACACAAACACCACCAAGACCGAATGTGACAAGGTCATGAAGCTATGTACTCACTCGACATTATCACTAACATCTAGGGGACAACAGACATATTATAGATAAGATCTTTCTTTGGGTTTGAGAATGGCCCTATGATGTTTTCTAGTCATCTAGTGACATGATGGAATGACTTCCAATGGATGTGCTTTCCACAAGCACCACAGAGGCCACACAGCCCGCTCTGGCACACAATGCCACTGTGCACAACCACCACAGCAACCAAGCTGCTCCCTGGAGGCCAGAGCTCCCCAGGTCGTGCCACACAGAGCAAGGCCCACCTTGAAGAAGGCCTCCATGAGCAGCTGGTCTGGCTGCAGGTCCTTCCACTGGAGCTGCCGGTATGCACTATGAAACGCATACAGGATGAACTCAGGCATTCTGGGGGCTGTGCACGTGTCACAGTAATGCATCAGGTGCAACCAAAGAGCGCCTTCATCGCCTGGTGACAGTTTACCTAGAATTCAGAAAGAAAATGCAGCTGAAGACCTTTGGTTTTTCTTTTTAAAAAAATTCAATCTGAAGTTCTCATTCTTTACCCAATATAAAAGAATTTCATGTTCAGGGGTGGGAGTTGTGGGGAGACCACTGGCAGATGAATAATAAAGAATGCACTTGAATTACTCGAGGAACTGGAATGCTGGTGTTTTTCCTCAGAACTTCTAAATAGATGGCTCTTTAGTTCAAATACGCTTTGGCAGACAGCTACCCTCAGCACATACTCAGCCTCATGTGTTTAGTGTTTCATTTATTTGGCACCCTGGAGGAATCCAATATTCCTCAAAAGGAAATGTTCTAGACATTTTTCAAAAGAAGACAAACATATGGCTAATAGGGACATGAAAAATGCTCAGCATCCCTAATCATTAGGGAAAGGCAAAGTGGAACCACAATGAGAGATCACTGCATGCCTAGCAGACTGGTACTTATCAAAGATGAAGACAGCATGTGTTGGGGAGGAGGTGGAGAAGAGGGAACCACCCGCTGCTGGTGGGAATGTAACTAAGCACAGTCCCATCATGAAAAATGACATGCAGGCTCCTCAAAAACCCAACAACTATCACAGATCCAGGAATCACGCTCCTGAGTGCATGTCCAAAAGAACTAAGTCAGTATGGCAAAGGGATGCCCACACTCCATGTCCACTGCAGCACGACTCACAATAGCCAAGACATGGAATCGGCCCATGTGTCTGCCAACAGATACATGGATAAAGAAATGTGGGATGTATGCTGAATGGGATACTACCCAGCATTAAAAAAAGAATGAAATCCTGTCACATGGGAGGACCTGGAGGAAAGATGCTAATTGAAATAAGCCAGAAGCAGAGAGACACTCTCAGTCATATGTGGAATCTAATAAAGCTGAACTCCTAGAAGTAGCAAGTCAAATGGTGGTTACCCGAGGCTGGGAGAATGAGGCGGGAGGAAATGAGGGAGTTGCCTACCAAAGGGTATAAGCTCCAGATCGCAAGAGGAATAGGGTTAGGGATCTATTTCACAGTAGGGTGACTATAGTTATTAATAATGCATTGTATATTTCAAAATAACTTTAAGAGCACATTTCAAATGTCTCACCACAAAAAATGATAGACAAAGTGATGGGTATGTTAATTAGCTTAATTATATCATTCCACACTGTACACATATTTCAAAACATCACACTGCACTTCATAAATGTATATAATTATAATTTGTTAATCAAAAATAATATTCATAATAAAATTTTTAACCAAAAAAAGTTCTAAGTGACTAAAATTTAGCCCTTGGTGTAATACAACTAGACTATCAACTGCCATTCACGTAAGCCATTCTCCCACGAATCTCACACTTTTCTGCGACCTGAATTATTTCGTATTATCCTTGTATCAATTCCTTTAATGGCCCCAAAGACTAATGGCTACAGAAGGCACATTTAATCTAAAGCCAGTGGTTTCAGACTTTCTGGTTCTATGCAAAGAATGGAATGCAGAAACAGAAGTGAGAGCCTCACACAAGAAGAACAGACATCTCTGGCATTCCTCAACACAGATCTTTTTAAAAATGGCCAGCAAGCACTGACAGTGATCATTTCTAATACTCCTGTGCCCACAATTCCCCAACCCAGCATGAAACAGGAATGTGTGTTCTTAACCTTTAAAACAGGGGTTTAAGGACAGAATTTGTTTAAATATGGATACAAGATAGCTTTGTTTAGATAAAATTGAGTAAGTAGGTAAAAGATATTTGGTATATCCAGACAAAAAGAAATGAGCTCTAAAGACGTGAAAAGACTTAAATGCATATTAAGTGACAGAAGTCAGTCTGTAAAGAATACACATTGTGTGATTCCAACTACATGACATTCTGGAAAAGGCAACACTATGGAGATAGACAAGAGATCAATAGTTGTCAGAGGGGAGGGAGGAACAGGCAGTGCCTAGAGGACTTTCAGGACAGTGAAACTACTCAGCATTGACACCATGATGGAGGACACATGTCACTGTACCCATGTGCAGAGCCCCAGGATGCGCACAGGTGAACCCTAATGAACAACGGGCTCTGTGTGACGACACCTTACTACAGGGACATCATTCTAACAAGCACATCCCTCTGGTGGGGGATGTCTCTCAGGAGGCCATGTGTGGGGGGCAGATGCATGGGAACTCTCTGTACTTGACATTCAATTTCACTGAGAACCTAACTGCTCTAAAAAATAGTCGGTTAAGCAAAAAATAAAGTCTGTTATTGAAACAACCTGGATGCCATATTATCACCTCCATAACTAAATTCCACACACATGTGGTAGCCAGGGAGGTGTGCCACTTACATTCCCTTTAAACAGGACTTGCTGCTCCAGCTGCCCCAGCTGCCACACCTCCAGGAGCTGTACAGCCTCTGAGTGGAGACCACAACCCCAGGCAACTTGTGGCCAACTGCAGAGCACAGGCCTGGCTGCCACTGCCCGGAGTGGGGATCAATGATGAAGCATTCTTGCACCAAACTGCACGCTGGCACGGTCAGTACCTTCCTAGAGCTGCGTAGGAGGCTGGGGCCCTGCCCTCCCCTCCCATCCTCTCTCCTGCTCCCAGCCCTCTCACCTCACAGGCTTTGCCCCAAATAACTCTGGGATTCTAACTCCATCTTGGTGTCCACTTCCCAAAGACTCAAACTTCAACAATGTATTAAGGAGACTCCAGGCAGGAGGAAAAGTCCAGGCATAAACACACAGAAGTCTGAAGAACCACACTTTCACCAGGTAGTGGAACCCATCTGAGCAGCACAGGAAGGCCCAAGGACTCCTGGGAGCAGTGAGGAAAACAGTATGGCTGGAAAGGAGGCTATCACAAGAAAACACTACCTTGTATTGTCGACATGCATGGGCAGACACATTGAACTCTGAGCTTAAACAATACCCTTAAAAATTCCTGAGAAGAAATATCACAGGACATAAATTCTAGGAAAATTACCTCAGTGTAGGCAAGAACAGAAACTGGAGACAGTAAGAACAGGAGGCTACTGCAAGAATCATGGGTGGGTAGACCTGATATGCTTATAAGGCTCAATGTGTAACTCTAGGACCCCCTGAGTAAAACACGACATCTCTGAAATGCATAGCTGGATACCCTTCATGGAAGAAAACAGCAGGAGGAGAAGCAAAGAGAGACAGGAAACCAGAGTGTTCAACTGATGCTGAAGCCACAGTCGCCTCAGGACTATTTGTTTCCTCGGAGTTAATAGCATAAGGAGATAGAAGACAAGGTCTTCCAAGGACTACATCCTCACTGAAGGGATGACTGGGGGAAAGAGGAAACGTCTCTGCCTTAGCCTAGACTCTGAGTCTGGAGAGAGAAAAAAGTTGAAAATTGAGGCCTGCCTGCTAGTGAGTTTGGGCTCTAATTTCAAATAACTTGTTGTGGGGGAAACCCCAAGCCAAGAAAGGAAGTAGTTTCAATGGACAACAAACACAGATCTTCCCTGGACTTGCTGCCTTGCATACTCTCAACCTAGACCTGGCGGGATTTCTACAAGTCAAGTCTGTTCACATATGAACTCACACACAAAATTACCAAACACCCAAGGAAACAAACCCCCAAGAATGAGTTCAAACAAACATCAAACAGTAGCATAAGGCACCCCCAAAAGAACTTCAGATGATGTAATTATTGCCTACAGATCATAAAGTAAGCATGTTTAAACAGTTTAAGGAAATAGAAATTAGAATCTTAAACAAAAGAGATGATGTTACCAAAGAAAATCAGGGTAGATATGAAAAACAAACAAATAGATCTTCTAGAAATGGAAAATATAATTACTGAAATTAAAAATTCAATTGATGTATTTTAGGCAGATTACACAATAGCTGGAGAAAGAGACTGAATAACTGGAAGAGAGCCCTCAAGAAATTACCCGGAATAATGCACAAAAAGATAGAATATATGAAAAAGAGGTTAAGAGTTATAAAGGACAGGAAAAAGTACAACAGGCAGGGCAGGCAACATTTGAAGAGAGAATGGCTGCATATCTTCCATAACTGACAAACTTAGAGCAGCCTCACACAAAAGATAAGAAGCGACAAACGTAACACTAGATAATTGTATTAGTGGCCTTTCTTCAGTCACAGACAAATACCTATCAACTAAAATAAAATTAAATAAATTAGGAAAGCAGAAGCAAAAGATTCACTGAATGACTTAGGAAAAAGAATGAAACTAACCAGAGACAGAGCCAGACATCTTCCTACCTTTAAAACTCTCATGCAACAAGCCAATACAGTCGGTGAATAACTGCACAATGCTGGAGGCCACCATGGCATCACTCTCCAGCCAGGGGTAATGTCGTTGTTGGCTGCTTTAGAAGAGAAAACACATACTTACAAATGGGAGCATCCATGATTAAATCACTGTTGGTCCCAAGAGTCTAGGGCTGGCAAAAGTCCTAGAAAACCCCCCTTTGTGTAGCCTAACACACATTTAGACCACTTCAAAGGCTGTAAATACTTGAAGGTGAATTGTAGCTTGTGATACAACTCATATTATTTTATTTTCCCTCCTTTCTTCCCTTTACTTCAATGCAATTAAGTTTTAAAATGTACTATATAAATAATCCTTAAATTAACATGTTTTTACAATAAATTTAAACCCTTGAACATCTTGGTTATATTTCAAATGCCTTAGAAAAACACCTATTCGTTGGGAACCTGGTGCTAGACCATTCACAGACAACCTGCTTCTGGGTCAGGATTTCATACGTAGCAGAGCAGCTCCCTTGCTGTGATCTATTGAAAGTCAGCCCTCAGCCGGGCTCGGTGGCTCAGTCTGTAATCCCGCACCTTGGGAGGCTGAGGTGAGTGGACTGCCTGAGCCCGCGGGTTCGAGACCCGCCTGGGCAACTTGGCGAGACCTCATCCCTACAATAAATAAAAAAATTAGCCGGGCGTGGTAGCACGCACCTGTAGTTCCAGCTACCTGGAAGGCTGAGGCGGAAGGATCGCCGGTGCCCAGCAGGTAGAGGCTGCAGTGGTCGGGAGCGGCCACTGCACTCCAGTCTGGGCGACAGAGTGAGACTCCAACTCAAAAAAAAAAAAGAAAAAAAGAAAGTCAGCCCTCAACACAAGGGTTTATAAAGGAAAAAGAAAAAAGAAAAACACCTGAAGGTGACTTCAACAAATGGTTTTCTCTACCTAAAGCACACACAAAAAAAATCAAATTCATGTAACAAAAAGATGACCAAAAATTAACAGAATGGGATACAAAGAAACTATTTTTATGAAAAATTTTAATTCTGAACTCTAGTTCAGAAAATTCAGTATCAAAATAAGTTCCATTAATTATTGCTGGAAATAAACAAGCAGCCAGCATTATGGTTAGCAGTCTATATACAGTCACCACAAATCCTGGGCTGCAGATTATTCAGGGATAGTCCCGTAGCAAAAGCATACATCCTGAACCTCTTACACATTCCCTACGGGGATCTCGAAGCAGCATGGGTTAAGGCAAAAAGTCTACAAACAGGAGTCAAAGACCTGAGCTCCAGACCCAGCTTTGGCACTACCCAGCCACTGTGAGACTTGAGTATGACATTCACGCCCTCTGAGGCTCAGACTCAAATTAGTGATTTTGAAAACAACTTCTATAACATGATGTTTACCACCATCGCAATTTTTATAAAACCCTGACAAGTTTATCTAGCTTCTGCATGTCTACTTACAGGGGAAAAAAGACTCAAAAGGCAACTGGCTAAATTGGGACAGCTCTTCACCTCTAAGTATTTCAAATATTTATGAAGCAGTTTTGAGCTCACTGCAGAGTTCCACACTTAAAGGCAAGTCCCACCCAATAATCTGATAACCAATTTAGTTCCAAAACATAACTGATGTAGAGGAGAATAGTCTCATATTTTGTAGAGTTATGTTATCAAGATATGAGAAAAACCTCAGGACAATAGTACCCATTTTTCTGAAATTAAATAGCAAAGCTCATTCAACTTCTTTATTGTGGAAAACTGGAAATGGGTGTCATTTTTGTTCCAAATTTAATATCAAGGCAACATCTCTGATCACCCAGACTAGTAATTCCATAAATAGAAAGTATCTTAGGTTTTGTAAAGAAGGATTTTCTAAATTTAAATATGGCCCCACACAAGAAATTACATCTGTGAACTCACCATCTCTTCCAATCACCACTAGGATCGTAAGCCTATTAATTTCAGAGGAATTTGACTTTCTGAAAAACCATTTACCTTTCATGGTCCTCCAAAGCCAGGATCCATGGCTTAAAGAGCTGGATAATGACTGAATGAAGGGTCCTCAGCACTGAAACAAAGCAACACATTTAGAAACAAAAACAAGTTCATCCTTTGAGAATAGCATTGATAAAATAACACAGAAAACCTACTTTTTGTCCGTATACACATAAACCTATGTCAATACGCAAACAACATGCTGTAACTAGGCATGTTTTTCATTTGCTACAGTAGAATTTCTCTGAACTGAGGAATTTTTATTACAACACAACATCATGGATAATTTTATAAAATTCACATTTTTAAGACAAATGCATAAATATTCAGAGCCTTTTCCTTAGTAAAAAGAAAGAAAACCTTTGTCTTTACACACACCCTGTAAAGGTGGGGTAGAGACAAGCTGCAGCAAGCAGCCTGTGCCTACAGCGTGACAAATGCAAGTATGGTACAGGTATGGGCTCACGCCCATGCCATATATCTTCAATTTCCTCTCCTGACATTCGATAGACATCTCTTCATGGTTCTACTTAAATCCCTCCTAATGGAAGCCTGGAACGTCAAGCCTCACGCTGCACTCAAAGTGCATTACCTGTTTTGCTGCTGGCAGATGGATCCTGGGCCAAGCAGGTAATTTCTGAGTCAATCAGCCTTCTCACAAGATAGCCCAAGAATGTCTTCACATCAACCATATAAGGACTCCATTTTGAGAATAAACCAAAGCTTCTGAAATCCAACTTGGATAATCGAAGCTTATAAAAGAAGTCTGAAAGCCACTGTATAGTCTCCATCACCTGGAAGAGATGACCAGTCAAAAAATGTTCCATGTCTACCTTAGCAGAGCAGTATGGTACCTTGTGAGGGGGCATGGCAGGTCTTTTATAACAGAGTTGCAAAGCTATGAAGCCTGTGAATGGCAAATCAGTGGGTTCAAAGTTTTCAAAAGCAGTAGAATCATTATTTCTGAACTCTAGTTCAGAAAATTCAGTATCAAAATAAGTTCCATTAATTATTGCTGGAAATAAACAAGCAGCCAGCATTATGGTCAGCAGTCTATATACAGTCACCACAAATCCTGGGCTGCAGATTATTCAGGGATAGTCCCGTAGCTAAAGCATACATCCTGAACCTCTTACACATTCTTACACATAAGCTCTCATATGAACTTGTATCAGACAGAACTAGTAGAACCAAGAGCTCTGTGGGACTCTCCACCACAGATGCCTGACCAGGGATCCCAGACAGGCTAAGGGACAGGAAAGGCTTATGTGGGAGCACCTGCCCTCGCCCTGGACAGATAGGAAAGAGCTGAGCTCAGGGGCATCAGTGAAGTGATTGTGCAACGGGGTCATGGGGGAAGCAAGGCCCAGCAACGAGATACACAGGCTCTTAAAAATAACACACAAGTGTTCCAGCTGTTACAAGTTGCAGGGAATGGAAAGGAAGTGAGCAGAGGGAGAGCAAAGCTGCACCTGCTTGTCCGACAGAAGCGCATCCGAAGGGCCTTGGAGCACGGCACTCTCGGCAGAGGCCGCTCCCTGCTGGCAGCTCAAGGTACAGCAGCCCAGTGCTCTCAGAGTGGCCTTCCAACACTCAGGGCTCAGCAGCTGCTCGGCGGAGCCTGTGGGCGAAACAGAGGGTGAGTCGGCATCTGTCCCCAAGGGACTTTTCCAACTTGAATCCAAAGAAATAATAATTAAGTAAAAATCCAGAACAAATACACAGGGACACCTGGGGTAAAGGGACCTAAACAGAGAGAGCCTCTGGAAAGAATGAGTGCCCACATGCTGGACTGTCCCGTGCCTGGTGGGCCTGCTGGCAGCAAGCGTGGTTGAAGCCAGCAGGGTTGGGCTGGGTGGGGGACTCCACCACCCACCTGGCCGGGGAATGGGGAAGGTGCCCTTCTCCTGGCTGGAGGGTATGAGAGAGACAGTGACAGGACAGGGGAGATGGGAAATAGAAGGCAACACTGAACGAGCCCCCTGCTGGCCCTAATTCCACTCCTCAAAGAGGTGAAACCTGAGCCATGCCCAGAGGCATGGAGAACAGTGGAGTCCACCAGCCCATGTCTACAGCAGTCCTGAGAGTAGGAATAGCACATCCTGGAGGACTTCCACCCAGAGGGGTCATGAGAACCAAAGGAAAAACACAGGTTCACAGGAGCGGTCTGAGGAACTGCAGTATGTCACGTGTGAGGTACTTAGGGGACAGGGCTTGGTCCAGTGGCCATGGTGGTCTGGGTCTTAGGATGGTGGCCTGGAACTAGCTGTGGGAGCCATGCACACCTTGAAGATGGCTGCGAGGCTAGAGCCCAGCAGGCTCCCCTCGAGAACACAGATGTAGTAGAGAGAGGGCAATGGGTAGCACTGAGCACATCAACATGGCAGCTGGGGAGGAAAGGACACTGAGAGCTCTGTGGGGCTGCAGGGCAAGGATCTGAGGAGTGCTGGCGCATTACTCTTAAACCTGTGCTGAATGACTTTTCCTGACAAGGAGATGCAAGTTATGGTAGTCTCACAAACAGCTTATAATCACTTAAAAAGGTTTCAGGGGAAAACCCACAATACACACTTGTTCAAATTTGGAAAGTGTAGAACAATAACTAGCTATGCACATATTCATGACTATGTGTACAAATCCATTTCTCTACCACTATTCTCCACCCAGTCCACAACTCAGCTCTGCGGGGAACAATGAAAGCTTGCAGTGTCTTGAAAATGAGAGACATGCACCTCACGATCCTTCAGGTGGTCCATACCCTGGGTCACAATTCTGTTCTACAATTCTATTAAGAAACACAAACACTTGGTATAAAGCAAAACTGAGTTTCCCATGACCTCTATAGCCAGTATAAAGTTGGCATGGAAAAAGGAAATACTAGCTCAATTTATCAAATTTCAATAAAATGACTGCCTAGCGAAATTCCAAAACTCAAAATGCTTCCACCATTTGTCTCCTCTATGGTCTAAACCTCTTGTCTCCTCTATGGTCTAAATCTCCTGTGGAAAACTGCCGGGGGCAGGGATGGTGGGATGTGGAAATTCTCCTGCTGCCCTTTCCCTGGCAAATGCAAACACAGTCCATTATTATATATGACACAATTCATTTGCCTCTTGCAAACAGCAAAAGGAAAAAATTTGAAGGAAAAAACCCGAAAATGTACCCACTATCTGGATCTTCAGGAAAACAACTGACACATTCAACTTACTGTAAAGGAGCAACCTTCTTCCCCTGCCAGATGGCATCTATGGAGCAAGCAGGCACCTCCCACCCAGTTCCACTTCAGGACAGCTGCAAAGTCAAGGTGCAGAGGTGGATGCCTGACTGTGAGCTCTGGGTGCTACCTTGCCAGTCAGAGCCCATTCTAACATTCACAACAGTAACCGGCCAATTTTACAGATAATAACTTTTTGGGCGTGGTTCATCAAGTCTCTTAGGTGACAACAAGTGAGTCTAAATTCCTGTGCCTATATTATTTCTACATTTTTTAATGGCATCTATAGAAGGGGAAATGTGATGTTAAATATTCACTGAGATCTAGTTAGTCACAATTAAGTGAAGACACTTACTCTGCATCAGTAGCCTGAGAATGTCACTGTACTGGTCAGGGAACTGGTAGAGAAGAAGGTAAGTCCAGTGCTTACAGAAAAGATTAAATGGCATCAAAATATCCTCATCTGGTTCAAGGCCCCAGGCAGTAAGTGCCAAGTGAATGAACTCCAGGAGCCTGGTACGATCAGACAGAGGAGGTTTAGTGGCGTTTAACCATTGCTTAAGATCGAACTAAAAAGAAAAAGAAACAAGAACCAGTTTTATTTACACTCGAAAATCACCTTAAGTAGAGAGAGGTATGTGTAAATTTCATTTAAAAGTCACAGATTGCCCAGCATTTCACAAACTCAGAAACTGAACGTACACACGAGTGCACAGAGGCGTGGGACAGTCCCCAGCGCACTGCGCCAGTGTGCATCCACTGTCACTTCACACTCTGGGACCACAGGGGCAGCATTTCCTAAGCTCTGTTAACATCTTCCTGACCATTCATTATGGCTTCATGATTTTACTATATTCCTGAAAGGCCCACACATTTCCAGCTGTCTTACTATTGTCAGCTTCCTCTGCAAGTCCCAGACCAGAACTCCGCAAATCTCCTTCTCTGGTCATGGGCCACAGGCAGTCAATACATGGAAGTCTCAAGGTAACAGCCATGTTTCTGTGTCTGTGTCATTTCCCACCTCTGCTGATAAAAACTCAGGTTGCTCAGCCAGGCTTTGGTGGCTCAGGCTGTAATCCCGTGCTTTGGGAGGTTGAGCTGAGTGGATTGCCTGAACCCGCGGGTTTGAGATTCACCTGGGCAACTTGGCAAAACCTCATCTCTACAATAAAAATCAAAAAATCAGTTGGGCGTGGTAGCGCGCACCTGTAGTTCCAGCTACTTGGAAGGCTGAGGTGGAAGGATCGCCGGAGCCCAGAAGGTCGAGGCTGTGGTGACCAGGAGCGGCCACTGCACTCCAGTCTGGGTGACAGAGTGAGACTCCAACTCAAAACAAAAAAAAACCAACAAAAAAAAAAACTCAGGTTGTTGATATTACCTTCCAAAATCCCAAACTATAAAGCATGTTCTCCTCCACTGTAGACTGGTATCAGTCTCTAGACCCTAAAAATGCCAAGGTAGCCTTGATTCATAGATGTCAGAGGAAGACAACTGAAGGCAAATAGTTAAGGCCCTGACATTCTCAAGCACTTAAGTAAATTTACTGCCTTAGTGTAACAGAGTTAACGTTCTATTCAGAATGAAGACACAGGAAATGTGCTTACATTTGCCTTATTCTAAATATGAGAGACTCTGACATATTACAAAACTCTTTTATGAATCATAATTTTGGCATAAATTCAGGATAAATTTAAAAGAATGTACTAAACTACTCTTATGACTATTTTCAAAACTGTACTAAGTTTTTAAAAAGAGCTTGGGAACTATGTCCTTTTTATACTGTGTGAAGACAGATGACATCTGACCCAACAAAACCAATGCCCCACCATCCCATGAAGAAGCTGTGGGGTTGGGCTGCTTGAAGATTGTGCAAGACGTGAAAGAGGCCTCTAGGCCTACTGTCACCTGGAAGGAAACTCCAGAGGTTCTTCCATTTCTGTGGAATGGACAATGACAACCGTGTCTACTTTCAACAATAACACCAGGAGAGGATTACATCTCACCTTGGTCAGCAGCATGAAAATCATGTCACTGTTGTCCTCACATAGAAACTTCACCACCTTCTCATACAGCTGTATGAACTCTGTGGGTGCAGCATTAGGAGTAAAGAAGGGAGACAGGAGGGAGCAGAGCCTTCTGTTCTTCAAAATGGTCTGAAGCACTTTTTTGCACTCTGATTTAGTGCCACTGATAAACACCTTGAAAAAATTAAAAGAGACAATGAGGCCGAGTGTGGTAGCTCACACCTATAATCCCAGCACTTTGGGAGGCTGAGGCAGGAGGACTGCTTGAGCTCACGAATTTAAGACTGGCCTGGGAAATATAGTGAGACGTTATCTCTACAAATCAAATAAAATAAATTAGCCAGCTACTCGGGAGGCTGAGGCGGGAGGATCACCTGAGCCCAGGAGGTCAAGACTACGGTGAGCAGTGATGGTGCCACTACACCCCAGCCTGAGTAACACAGCGAGACCCAAACTCATTAAAAAAAAAACAAAAGAGACAATGCCACCAAATTCTCTCCTCTCAACCCTTTAAGCAACCAAGTTTTAAGAGGTATCAAATGAGGTGAACAGAATTTTTTCTAAGTGAAAATATGAAAAAAATCAAAAGATAGATAGCTAAAAACCAACACAGATATGCCTATTTCTTCCAATGTAGGTGATAGTAAAAATTCTGAATAATCCATTAATCATAATTGGACAAGCCATATGAAGAAAATTGAGTTAACTGCACTACAAAATATTTAAGAGATTAAAATACTGTAATATGAATGCAGAAATGTGTAGTATGCCTACCATGATTACTAAGTACCAAGGGTGCTGCTAGTACTATGTCAAGAAAACAAAACTTCCAGATTATAGATTTTACTGAGACATGTGTTTAATACCTTTCAAAAGCTTACTTTTGCAATTAACCCATACTCAGGGTAACATCATCTTGCTTTAACTTGTTTCTAATGTTAAAATGTACTAGAATATAAGTGAATATTTAAATAATCTCAGGGGCAGAAAGGCTTTGATAAGGCTGATCACAGGTAGAAATAATAAAAGAACAAGATAAGTTGCATATATTCAAATTTTAACTTCTATAAGGCAAAAAGCAACATAATTTTGATTTTAATGACAATCTAGGAAAATGTATTTATAACACATTTCAGATGCCAGGTTAAAGGAGCTCTTTCAAAGCAATCAGAAAACAAGAAAGTCTAACAGAAAATGTGCAAAAGACAACAACCAGCAACTCATAAAAATTTATATAAATGACCAAAAAACATATGAAAAGACATATACTGTGGCAGAGAGGGGCTGACAACAGTCAAAAGTATTCCTTTAAAAATCAATCTGCAGCCAGGCTCGGTGGCTCAGCCTATAATCCCATGCCTTGGGAGGCTGAGGTGAGTGGACTGCCTGAGCCCGCGGGTTCGAGACCCGCCTGGGCAACTTGGCGAGACCTCATCTCTACAATAAATCAAAAAATTAGCTAGGCGTGGTAGCACGTGCCTGTAATTCCAGCTACCTGGAAGGCTGAGGCGGAAGGACTGCCAGAGCCCAGGAGGTCGAGGCTGCAGTGGCCGGGAGCGGCCACTGCACTCCAGTCTGGGCAACAGAGTGAGACTCCAACTCAAAAAAAAAAAAAAAAAAAAATCAATCTGCAAGCTCCAGGCTTGCTAGACAATGAGATGTGAGAAAATCAAATAACCAAAGGTCGCTTTCCTAAAAATGCAAAATAGTAATCCATTCACAACTTTACCCCCACATCCTCTCTTTGTGAAGTTATCGGTTTACAACCCCTGCTTGTCACGTGTACCCTGAAGACAATTTGTTCCTTGAAAATCTGGTTTCACTAAATCTATACCCCCTCCCTTACCTAAACTAACAGATAAAACCCCTCTCCTCTTTCTCCGGGTTGCTCAGCCTTAGAGCATTAGCCCACTGAGTCGCGCCAGCACTAATAAACCGCTACTTCCTAAGACAGCCTTGGTGTCACGGTCTGTTTTCCCGCAATGTTCCCACAACAATACAACTTCACAAGTACCAAAGAAACACAAATTAAAATAATAACAAAATACCACTTTCCTTATTAGATTAGCAAAACTTTAAAATAATGATCATTCCTAATGTTGGTTATGATAAAGAGAATAATGAACTCAACACTGCTGTGACAGCATCAATAGATGTAAACTTCCCAGGAACAACATACACCAGATGCTGTGCAGAATACACCACGCAACACAGAGCAAAGCCTCTGACACAGTATCACACTTCTAAAAACTATCCTAAAGACAACAGCCAACATGTTCACAAAAAAGGCTCACTTACCTCAGCCTTATTATAGCAAAAAGAGCACTGGCTCCATATACTATGATGCGTCTGTATCACAGAACACTCACAGACGTCTTATGTCATGATGTGGGGCTATATTTATTAACACATAATAATGTCTCGAAGATGTGTTTAAATGAAAAAGGGGGTTACAAAACAGCATGTGCTCATTTGTAAGTGTGCAACTGTATCTATTTATCGATATATATGTAGAAATGAAATATGTTTACATATACACACATTAATACATATACATACACAAGACAAACTATGATGACATATTAGCTATGTAATCAGTACATCTAGGTAATTAGGATTGTGAGAAATTTTTGTTCTTTATACCTTCTATAATGTCTGCATTGCTTATAATAAACATGGATTAATTTTATGATAAGGAAAAATAACTTGGAAAAAAATAGACTGCAATATCTTTTCAGCATTACTTCCTTATAAGTATCCAATAAGTACACATTTAAGTGAACCTGGGTACAAGGCCAAGGTTAATTAGTGCTTACATACTCTTCACAAAAGAGGCTTTCCTTTCTTTTATGATACATTTCACAAATCATCATGGATGCATGGCCCTTACCCTTGTTAAATAGACGCTATTCAACTGCAAGTCAAAAAGATAAAATGTTGCCCGAGTCTGGTAACTGGGAGGCAGCTGTGGCAAGGCAGAGCAAGCACCGGGTGTTGTCAGAAGCCCTGGAATCTCGACTCTGCTTCAGCACTCACCAGCTACATGTTCTGGGCCAGACAGTCTTCTGGAGTCCACTATTCTCATATTTAAGATGGGAATAACGACCACACAGAGTCACTTGAAGATGAAATAAAGAACCGGTAATATTACTGTTAACAGCACCAATAATATATGAGCGAATCCAATGTCTCCCCAGAGTTTCAAATATAAATTATTTAATATCTCCCGTATGCAAAGCAAAAGTCTACACCAACAATTCTAATCACATCTTGAGAAGCCAACAATTCCAAGGAGCTTCTGATTGAGGTAAGACTCTGAACCAGCAATATTAGTCTGACGTCAATCTCTATCATCTGAGCAAGGCTGGAAATACAGAATAACCTTACCTGTCCCAAGATCTCAATGCATGAAGTAAAGAACTGCCTTGTGGGGGGATGGCGCTGCGTCTCATCACTGACATAATCCACAACAATGAAGAAAAGGCTTATGCCAACCTTCTGAACCCCAGGTGTAGGCTGCAACTTATAGGCATTCACTAAGGCCCTGTGGGTAAGATCATGGTCTATAGTAAAAAAAAAAATTCATTTTCACAAGGATTTCTGTGACACCCTACATTTCTCAGGCAATATTCTTAAAAGTCCTCAGAGTCCCCTACAAATGTCACTTTAGGAATATTTCTTGGGGTAAATATGTACCTTCCAACTTTACTCAACAACTGATTTTCAATATACAGCAATGATTTTATGTTCTCCTAAGAGAAAAAAATCTGCTGTATTATAAGGACTAACATTCTTATCCTTATTAAAATTTTTCATATTTTGCATATAACTCATAATTTATTAACTTTTTGTATTATTTATATAATACACATCTTTAAACATAAGAACCCTGATTTCTCCAAATTTTAAAATCCAAAACATTGACTGAGGTTGAGGAAAAGATTTTGGTATAGAATAAGATTCTAAGATAAAGCTATCCCTTCTAATTCTCACACCTTTTTAAGTTCCTTTCCCAGTAGATGAAGGTGTGACCTCTTTTTTGCCTGGTCTCCTTCTCCCTCCCAAGTCCCCCATTCCAACTCATGGAAGGACTCCATGTCCACCACACACCATCCCACTCTGTGGAGGGGAGCAGCTGCTGGTCCTAAAGTCAAAAGCAGAGAGTCAACCTCAATCTCCCACGTTATGGCCTGGTGGCTTTGGAAGAAGATGGTGAGAGTTCACCACAATGAGAACCAAGAGAAAACAATGAGGGCCAAGTGCAAGTGAGCAACTACACTTGAGCCCTAATCTCCAAAGCAACTGTGCTGTGAACTTCAATAATCTGAGTTGGTAATAATGACATCCTGGGTAAATGCAACTTGGACATAAAACTTAAGAACTAAGTCTCTCTGTGATTGGATTTCAAGGCACTGCGTCATCTCATAATTCAGGGTCAGCAAGCTTTTTCTGTAAAGGGCCAGATAGCATATACTTTTTGCTCTGTGGCCATAATGTCTCTGTTACCACCACTCAACTCTGCTGAGGCAGCATAAAAGCCATAGATGTTGTCAATAAATGGGGATGGCTGTGTTCCAATACAACTTTATTTATAAAAATAGGCAGCAGGACAGATCTGGCCTGAAGGCCATAGTTTGCCAATCTCTGTACTAATTTAATGGGGGAGAAGGAACAAGGGACAGAGCAGCATGTGATTCCTGTTAATGATAACAGAACAGTATTTTAAGTGCAGTGCCCTCAAAACTTACGTAATCAAGTTTTCTGCATGCACAGCGGCTTCCACAACATGAAGTGATGGTGGCTTGGTGGCTTCCACCTGCAACTGCTTCACTTCCTTCCGAAGAACATGAAGCTGCTGGCTCACTGCTTCACTCTTGTGCATGCCTTCAAACTGACAAAACCACAGTGGTCACGACTTCCTTCCCCACATGCTTCTACAACAGATATCTTATGACAAATACGGTGGACATACAATGAAGAGAATGCTGCTACAATTCATATTATAATCCAACTCAAAACTCCCAGTGAAAGTTGAAAGGTATGAGAAAAATTTGTCAAAACACTATTCAAGAATCTCAGGTTTTCCATGAAGAACCAAACTTAAATAGAATGACTGTCATATACAAACAGCAAAATGGATCTCTATCTTTGGTCGCCTTGTAAACTGATATGGCCTTGAATTAATTTGTCAGTGGTTCAAAGTCTTGCATAGGGTCCGTTCTATTTCATTTGTATTGTGAACTGCTCAAATCCTCATCAGAAACAGGCCCGTGTCTTCTTCCACCGAGGCTTCTCTTGAAGCACATCTAGCATCTCGTCTGTCCATCCCGCCTCCCTGACTGTAACCTAACACACATGCCTCTCAACGCAAAACACGGGGCCATGTGCACGCCAGCACAAGAAGAGGATGATGCAGATGCTGTTAACAAAATACGTGCCATTTTGAAAGAAAAAAATATATATATAACTATAAAACAACCAAAAAGATAGGATAAAATGTGGGAAAGTACCCAAATTAACTGTATGCCTAGGAGAGAACTGGCTAACTCAGGGGTTCCTGAAAACTGATCTTTGATAAAATTTTTATTGGCTCTCAGTAAAGATGTTAAAAATAAGGAGCATTTATTGAGCATTTATTATTTTTAAAAAATTAAATGTATTTCAACTTTAAGTTTACGCCTTTTTTAAGATGATGCCCTTCTTACTTGATGGGATGATTAACACAGCCTTTCCCTAACTGACAGTGACCTACATGACACTGGTTTTGTTTGTTCATCTTTAATGATTTTGTCGGATGTGGACAGAGGCAGAGGAAAGGAGAGGACATCCTAGGCCCAGGCTGCAACACAACACAGAACCAACGGACAGCTGTCGGGGTGGGGAGAAAGAGAGAAAGGCACCCAGCCAAGCTGACGCCAGAAGCTGGGGATGAAGGCACACCATGAGGCGGGGAGGAGGCCTGGGACGTAGGCTGGGGAGTCTGGGCCCACCGTGCAGGTTCAGCAGAGAATGCTGGAGAGACAAGAAGTCTGGAAAGCAGGAGTTTAAATCCTACTCTCCTCCAACGGTCTTCCTCAAGCATATGGGAACAGTGGGATCTATATCTTCCCTTGATGCGCACTGGTCCGAAGCCAGTCCGAAGCCACCACTGCAATAGTTATGCGTATCCTTTGTAAATAATGTAAATATTGAATTCATAACATTCATGTAACTGAGGCCCTGTGTCCCTTATGCGGCCCAGGGCTATGACCATAAATTCTTTCTCAGAAGTTCTTCAAGGGCAGTGGTTCTATTGATTTCACTTCCAAAGAACCCCCTAGCACAGCACAGCTCTGACATCACACTGGGCACCCCTTTTATGATTGTATGATGATAACTTTTTTCTTCAAAACTCACCAATGTTGTATTAAAATCTTTATAAAACTTCTTGTTTTAAAGAAAAAATAAGCTGTATAACATCAAAATGCATGAAAGTGAATACCCAAGAACATACAATTTAACAATAATTAATTTTCACTACTTGAGAAATGAAAAATTTACAAAAGTTAAATTACTTGCATTTAATTCCATAATGAATTAGTAACAGCCCAATGTTTAACAGCCTAAATGTGAATTAGGAGTATGTGCAGTCAATTTTTTTGTCCAGTATGCCACCAACTGCTGGGATTTGAGTGTCACTAAGTAGCCTTGGGGGCCTGAAGAGGAAGCAGCCAAACAGAGGGAAGGAATATCTGAGAGGAGGAAGGAGAACTGTGAGTGTGAAGGGACATGAAAACACAGAGAATATGAGGGCAGCTGAATTGGAAGATGCAGAGATGGAACTAAAACCACTTTGGAGCCCAAACTTTTCTTCTGCCACCCATGCAACAGAAACTACAAAATAAGCCAACTGGCTTAGGAAAGTTTAGACGCTGTCACACAAAAAGAATCCCCAGATTCTTCTGGTTTTCCAGTCTACTTATTTTTTTTTTGTCCTCTGTTTCCACTTCTGTTGAAAGTTTTTTTCTTACTGGCATGAAAGTGAGAGCTGCTGAACAACTACCAGTCCATAATTACAAGAAGTTGCAGACAATGGAACAAAGCAATGTGGTGGAAGCTCTCCACTTGGGTCCTTTCAAGTAGACAAAGAAATCTGAAAGTTGAACAAGGCACATCCTTCAGCAAGTTTTCACAATAATGTGAGGCCCTCAATGGGTCTTTTCCATCTTCCATTTCTAGGAATGAATGCATTTTTCACATGATAATAAATCAGTCCTGGGTCCAGCAAACATGCCCATAACGCCAAAGCACAACAAAAGAAACCCAATTATAAATCACCCCCTCTCCCCAGGGACTATCACTGCATTACCGGAGGCTTCCATCAGGAGGGAGACCACAGAAGAAGCACGTCTCACTTCCCATAAAACAGATTTGGCTTTTGTGTACCCCAAACAAGCTACACATAGTTCAAACACTTGCAGTCAGCTGGAAATTTCCAGGACATTCTTTCCCAGAAAAATTATATTAAGCAATAAAATATTTATATAATATAATTTGAAATGTTTATAAAGGAGTTATTAAAAATATTTAGTATATAAAATTATCTCCCATGAAGCTAATTTTTAAAAATCAATCCAAACCATGGATTCTCTAATCACTGAAAAAGAAGGCACTTGCTCATTGATATGAGATTTAACCATGCTGAACAGCTTACTCAGAACCACACTGCAAGTCTCCAGAAGTGGCGACACTGAATGGAAACAGCCCAGGTCTTGAATTCAGACAAAGGCAAGTTTGAACCCTAGCCGAGCTATTCCCTAGCTGTGTGACTTTGCCAAGTCTCATGGTGTCTCTGAATCTGCTTTTTCTCAACTATCCTCATTCTGTGACGATTAAGCAGAATAAAGTAAGCAAAGAACCCAGCACAACACCTGGGACAGGAGAGTGCCTGGAACATGCAAGTGATAAGAATTACCATGAGTAAGGCCTGGACAGAAGGTGGCTGCAGCCCAGTTATCCCCACAGCCTTCCAAGATGAAACACCAGCAGGTATTTGCCTACACATGAAGTCAACAAGTGAGCAGTGTATCATATTGAAGTTGAGATCTGAGTGAAAAGCCATGAAGCTGCTTAAATTAGCCAAGGATAAGCACAGTCAAAGACTGAACTTCTCACTTCCAGCAGGAAAAAGTCCCAACTCCATTGATGTCTTTCACAGACAAATAATATGTACAAAATTCCTGCAATAGCTACAATCAGGGAAGTTATCTGTGAAGTGTGCAGCTCAAGCAAGAGCTGTTCATTCCAACACATCCATCCTGGGGTACTGACCATGCATAGCACTGATGGTGCAAACATGAATAAGACAGGGTCCCTGACCTTGTGTGACTCAAAACCTAGTAGACTCACTCATAATACAGATCAAGTTGTAAGGCAACTTCATGAGTGGCATGCTGGTGGCTTTCAGTGGTTCATTAAAGGGCTGTTAAAAGGCACCTATCATGTGCCCAGAGCTGTGCTAGGTGGTACAGGATACAGAAGAGGATGGAAGCCCTACTTCCAAAGAGTTCCGTCTGGCAGGAAGAAAGGGCAAGTGACAGCGACAGCACAGAGCACAAGTTGGAGAGAAGGAGGGAACCTCCAGATGGGACCAGAGCGGTCAGGAAAGACCTCGAGGAGAGGTATGGCCAGAACCAAGCACAGAAGGCTGGGCTGGAGATGAGAGCCGGGTGGGAGACCAAAGTAGCACGTGCGCAAGAACAAAGGCATGAACTGCGTGCTGGGTCTGGGCAACAGAGAATCCAAGCAGCTAGAACACAGAACTTTTGGGAAGTAGGAAAGAGGATAAGCGAAGCCTCTAGAAAAAGATCAAGAACAGATTACAAAGAGTCCTAAGGGGGCATATTCCTTCTAGATACTGGAGAGCTGGTGTGGTGCTTTAGCCTGGAAATGGCTGGTGGCAGGACGGAAAATGGGTGAGACAGGGTGAGACCTGTGAACACGCAGCCTAACAGGTAGTTTGGGGGAGCAGTGAGGGGCCTGCCATGGGCAATGGCATGGAAACAGAGAGGGAATCCATGTAGGACCAGTTCAGGGGCAGGACCAACACGATTTCAAAGCAACTAGATAGAAAGCATACTATGCCCAGGTCTCTATCTGGGTCTCTATCTCTACAAGCAGGTGAGTGGAATTACAGGAAGGGCAGGTTTGGAAGGTAAAGATGGGAATCATTGGGACCTATAGAGTTTGAGGTTTCTGTGGGACATTCAGGTTGAATACTAAGGAGGCAGGTAGAAATAAAGACTTGGAACTCAAGATAGAATTCTGGAAGATCGCCTGGGTCACATGGTAAAAAGGCCGTCACCATGTGAGTTCTTAATCACTACTCTGAGAATCTACTGGAGGGATAAACCCTCCATAAAATACTGTACATACCCTTCAGGGGCTTCCCCAACCCTCTAAAGACCACTCACAGACCCAGATTAAGAACTCCAACACAGCTGGTAGGCAGAAAGACACATGCAGGCAGATTCTACGTTTTACACATAAAAGTCACATGACTACCTTTTGCAAGACATACTCTCCCAGTGACAGTTTTATGATGAGGCATAAACATTTGGACCTTATCCTCCCTCTCCTCCATTAACACCTCTTTCCAAAATGAAAGTCATCTACAACCATCCATTGGGTGATGGACAGCTTCAGATCCAAGAACAGTCTAGGCCAAAAAATCAGAGCAAGCTAGTTGACTTGCATAGAAATAATGTCCCAACTTCACAGCAGTTCAGAGTTTCAAGTTCCTTTTACCTTGCTCTGAGCTACTAATGAGCAGGCAAAAAAGTAATCATCTTATCTTCAATTCCTAGAAGTACCAACCAGCAAATACCTTCTGGGACAGTTTGAATTAGCTTACATATAACTTTCAAGAGAAATCTTACTTAAGCCTCAGACTGTAAACGTTCACATTTTAAATTCCCCTGGTACATCTGCATTATCAGGTTACGGTAGATGCTACTATCGATACTGAATTTCTGGTGCTGTCTGCAGGGATTCCCAGGCACCTGGCTTTCCCAGATGGAGCTGGAAGTCAGGGCAACAGGCAAAGGAGGGAGGCTGGCAGGAAACGTGACTATTTCTGGTGAGGTTATGGCCACAAACACAGCCACTTTCGAAATTCTTAGGCTTCTAGGAAAGCTCCCCCTGCCACGTCTGGCCTTTACGATGTTTTTCTCTTTCTTCAAGCAATGTTAGCAACTGCCAATTCTCCTTTTGAGAAAAGAAAGCACGAGAATTTTTATGTGTTTGTAGAAGCATTGAAGCCACATTCACATCAATCCTTACCATAAATTATCTTCTTTTTGACCTCCCTCCAATCAAGATGACTTTGAAAGTATTTTAGAAAAGGTGTTTCTTTTTACTTCAGAATTAACAACGCAAAAGATTTTTAAAAATTCAGTTCTGTTCTAGTTAAAATGAGGATTTACCAACAAGAAGAGAAAGCTTTGAAACACAACTAAGAGTGAGCAAAATAAATGTTCTCCAATTTTCAAAAGCTAGCAAAAAAGAGCCACTTGTGTGCACATGGATGCTGGAGCTGGCAGTGCCCCTGTCCAGCTCTTCTCTTCCAGCCTAGGGACACCAACTTCACTCCCAGATGGAGATGAGTTCAGAGACTCAAGAGTGTGGCCTCACTCGGAGCCAGAACTGCCGCTCCCTGGCTGTGGCAACTTAGTGTGAAACTTAACTGCTCTGTGCCTGTTTCTTCATCTGAGAAATAATGACAGTACCCACCTCACAGGGTGGCAACAAGAATAAAAGAAGTTACTAAAGTATTTGGCAGGGTTTGGCACAGAGAAAGTACCGTGACGTGCCAGCTTAAGCCAAGCTTCCACTCTGGAGTTCATAACACCCCGGATCCAACTTCCGCCTGTAATGCCAGCACAAGAGGCGGTCCCATCTACAGTCATGCCTCGCACATCTCTCCCTCGTCCACTGGCAGGTCCCACCCAACTAAGCTGCTCCCCACGTCTGTCTCAGGGGCTCCCATGTCTGAGGCAGACAGCCAGAGCACCTATGACCGCTCAATTTCTCCCATGTGAATTCCTACTGCCACCTGCAAACCTCTGAGACAGACTCATGTGGCCCTGACCCCACAGGGACATCATGGCGCCTGCATTTTCACAGTCCTTTTAACTGAAACTGGTCTCATATGTTCATTAAATGTAAATGCTCACCATTTCTATACCCAGCACAAAGCTGACCACAGAGAGGTATCCACTAAACTACTATCCAGCAGGACATAGTGGCTCACGCCTGGAATCCCAGCACTTTGGGAGGTGGAGGTGAGAGGATTGCCTGAGTCCATGGGTTCGAGAACAGCCTGGGCCACATGGTAAGACCTCGACTCTATAATAAATTTTTTTAAAAAATGAGCCTGGCATGGTGGCACATGCTTTTGGTTCCAGCTACTTGGAAGGCTGAAGCAGAAGGATTGCCTGAGCCCAGCAGGTAGAGGCTACAGTGGCCATCAGCGTGACACTGCACTCTAACCTGGGTGACAGAGTGAGACTCTAACTAAAAAAAAAAACTCCTATCCTCCCTCTCTCTTCACCACACTGCACACATACCACATGGCAGGTGGGGAATGAATGCCATGAAGAAAAACACTGCTACAAACCCGTTTCTTTTCAAGTTAACAGAGGAAGGGAGAAGTCAAGGGATGTCAAGTTAATAAGTCACATCAACAAGTACTTAAGGGACTACTATGAATTTCCGATTTTATTCCAGATGTAACACTAAATTTTCTATTCTGATTGAGAAAAATTAAAGAAAATTTAACAGATATGACTTTACTTGGCATAAGCCAGTGTCACCAAAATAGCTTAAGAATCAGCAGAAGCTCCTCTCTAAGAATCTTCTCAATGACTGCTGTTCTTGGAATTCCTTTCTGATTATCTGTCTCATAGGACTCACCTGCTGCCTATGAAGATGTGTAATTAGGTCTGCGTGTATGTTTTCACTCCCCCAAAACCATGACATGTTTGGGACACAGGTAATGTGCTATATACTTCTTTTGGTCTTTCTCAGTGATAAGCCAACATTAGGAACTCAACTTAAATTCTGAAGAAATTTAAGCAACCTTACCTGAACCATTACAACTGCAGCTCCTTGGCACTTCTTACCACCACTGCCTCTGCACTCCAAGTGCAGTGTGGTCTGTTCCTCCCGATTCACATACTGCTTAGGAATCGTGTCCAACAACTCCCCATCCAGGGCCACTTGCTGGGATTCCCGCAGGGCTGCAGTTCTGAAATACACATCAGGAGGTAAAGGGAAGTCTTGGGAGAGGCCAGATACACAACAGAGTCTTACGGCCACCCCCAGCCAGCACTACAGCACAGCAAGACACACAGACTCTATAGTAACTGAAGACCAAAGGTCTGCGGGCCGAGACTTAGCCGAATCATCCCCAGCAGACAGGTTAAGCAGAAAGCCAAGAAACAAAGGAAAAGCCTCATGGAAAAGTGGGACAATGCTTCAGCTAGAATCAAAGCTCCATTTAAGAGGCCATGTGATAGCAATGATGTTTTTTACCTGGGCCCTTAAGTACACAAAAACAAGTGAGGATTTTATCCTAATTATTCATCCCAAAGGGGTGCCTTAATTATAAATGCCCATGACTTTTTTAGATATTAGAAATTTCAACTGAAACATTAAAGACCAAGAAGCCAGTTGGGCATGTGGGGTGTCAATACTGATAGAACTGTATGTATTATTACATGAATGGGCAGGTGCTTGAATGAGCACCCAACACATATGCAGCAAATGCCTGGACCAAAAACAGCCAAGGACAAACTGCTAATTGACTCACATGGGACTTGTAAAACTATGGGTCACTGACTGTTAATACAACAGACTATTCCACACATGTTCCTTCTCACAAGATCGCAAGCTGCGGTCAAAACCTTCTACGGCTGATCATTCTGTGTCTGCCAGGTGAACTTAAGACACTCGATGACTTTCCCACACTTCAATCAAGTGCCTGTGTCAGTTTTTTAAAGACTATGAAGAATTAGTCAGAGCCAGACGCAGTGGCTCACGACTGTAATCCCAGCATTTGGGGAAGCGGAGGTGAGAGGATTGTCTGAGACCAGGGGTTCGAGACCAGCCTGGGCAACTTGGCAAGACCTCATCTCTAAAATAAACCAAAAATTAGCTGGGTGTGGTGGCGTATGCCTGAAATTCCAGTTACTTGGAAAGCTGACGCGGAAGGTTTGCCTGAGGCCGGCATGTTGAGGCTGCGGTGGCCATGATTGTGCCACTGCACTCCAGCCTGGGCAACAGAGTGAGACTCCAACTCAAAAAAAAAAAAAAAAGAATATGAAATGAAGAGTTAGAGAGCACAGCAGTGAAGCAGTGACAAAAGAAAGGAAATCTCATTTCGTACTCTTCCAACCACCTTTCAGTGTCAACGTCTCCTCAAGGGAAGCCTAAGAAAACCTTGGCTGGCACCACTGACACTCACAAGTGCCACCACAGGAAATGTGAAATTGACAGTCTGTGAGAATACCACATAATTTCAATGTGAAGTTAAAAGACTTGTCACAACTCGGCTTACCGAGTTCGCCATCTGGGCCAGTCTGGTCAAATTATCCTCACAGTAAAATGCTGACGAGAAAGCCACTCCGGGTCCTAAATCACCCGGGTTGTCAAAGCAGCCACTCCGGAACATGACCCTCGAGGGAGAGTGCTCTCACCTGGCCTGTTGTTGCAACAGATTCAGATCTGTGCACACCAGCTGGGTGGCATCCTTCTGACTCAGTAGAGTGGCTGAGGCAATCACTGGCACGGGAGGCCTCACTGGGTGCAGGGCTAGGGGTGGCTGGGGAGGCTCATGCTTCTGCAAGTTACTCAAAACCCTCTCCTTCGCTGAAAGAAAATGAAGTTGGGTCAACTGAATGATGAGTGAGATAGCAGGAGCTCAGAGCCACCATTCAACAAAATTCCTACCCGCCAAAAAATGAGAGTCTCACAGCAGTGAAAGAGCTGCAGCTGCAATGTGAAGTCACGACCCAGACAGGACTTGCAGGAAATGCTGAGAAGTCAGTACCTAATGGTAGTATCAAGAGGAGCTTATGAACTGCTCCAAGCCCACTTGAGCTGGATGCCGTCACCGTCTGGTTAACAGATCTGGTGAACAGGCAGGTCTAAGAGGCAGGCAGCCCAGTGAAGAGTACAATGCCATCACCCAGATAAAAGTCATAGGAATGTGGGAAGGAACAGGCATGAAGGAATATAGCTGGGTCAAGTGTCTGAAACTGGTCAAGACTTGAATAGGAGGCGAGGAGTAGCAGGAGACAAAATGAATGAAGACATGGTCCTCAGCTCCCTTAGCACTTCTATTTATGGAGTCGAAGAGACCATCAGTCGTTTACTTATTCACTCTCTCAACAAATATTTTATAGAGTCCAAATAAGCAGTACAGTGCTGTACAAAAAAATAAAGATAGATCTGTACCATGAAATTCTGCCCTACAGTGTACATTGTCTCATACAGTTCATCAAATGTAAATGCTCGCCATTTCTATACCCAGCACAAAGCTGACCACAGAGAGCTATCCAATATACTCCAATCTGAGCAGGGCATGGTGGCTCATGCCTGGAATCCCAGCACTTTGGGTGGTGGAGGTGAGAGGGCTGTCTGAGCCCACGGGTTCGAGAACAGCCTGGGCCACATGGTGAGACCTCAACTCTACAATAAATAAAATAAAATAAATTAGCCAGGCATGGTGGCGCACGCCTATAGTTTCAGCTACTTGGAAGGCTGAGACAGAAGGATCTTCGGCATTCTAGCCTGGGTGAGAGTGAGACTCTGGCTCAAAAAATAAATAAATAAATAAAACAGCTATCCTCCCTCCCTCTCCCTTCACCACACTGCATACATACCACATGGCAAGTGGGGAATGAATACCATGAAGAAAAACACTGCTACAAACCCTTTTCTTTTCAAGTTAACAGAGGAAGGGAGAGGTCAAGGGATGTCAAGTCAATAAGTCACGTCAACAAGTACTTAAGGGACTACTATGAATTTCCGATTTCATTCCAGATGTAACATTCAATTTTCTATTCTGGTTGAGAAAAATTAAAGAAAATTTAACAGCTATGACTTTACTTGGCATAAAGAGACTTGTATTGTTTGTTCCCCAAACAGATGGAACTTGACATTCCAAACAGGCAAGTACAGCATTGTCCCTTACGGCTGGTGTTTTTCCACCAGAACCACCACCCTCTGCACAGATGTAACAAAGTTGGGTATTCACCACTGGATGAGACTTAAGACTATGTTAAAGTTCCTTCAAGCAATATTATAGGCCATGACGCTAAAGGAAGACTGGGAGCCCTTTCAAGTCCGATGTAACTTAACATAAAAGAAAAACCAAGGATAATATTGTAAGTACAAAGTAAAAGGAAAAAATTAAATTCAGAGTACATTTAACTGCAATCACCATTCTGGACCACAACTGACAAAAATTTTGAATCCAACGAAATAAATGTAGCTCAAGAAAAAAAAGAACTTGGTGGCACAAAGATGCTAAAGTTAGTTTTTTTTATAATCAACCACACCCACAAGTTCAATCATTCGATAGAATTATCACCTAACTGACTATCATTTGAGAAAAACCTAAACTTACTACTTAGAAATCTAGATCCTCATTTTGTTTATAATTGCAACCAGTACTGATCACCAGGAACAAGGGGTAGGATACCAAGTGGTGGGCAGCAGAGCTCTAGAGTCAGGTTGCTCTGCCACACCAGCCATGGGCCTACTGGGTAAGCTGCCTAACCCGGGTACAGCTTGGGCTTCTTATCTGCTCCACAGGGATAACCCATGCTGCCTATTGTGAGGACTGAGTTAACAGATAAAGTACTGGAACAGCGCCTGCAACAAGCAAAGGGCTTTACCAGTTACTAGCTTAACTCCAAATAAAACAGTCCACCTCTGAGGGCAGTGTCTAGGCAACAGGGAAGCACTACAAATGGGAAGGCATGAACACAGAGTGTCCAGTGGCCCCAGGTCTGTCCATACGTTCCTTCTTCCCAGGTAGTAAACTTCTAAGAAGAGAAAAACGAGAATCTACAGTCAGGCTCGGGGCAATTTTCATGCTCTCCTCTAAATATCTTCCTATATTGTTTGATTTTTTTTTTCCAATGAGTTCAACTAGCTTCTTTTTTTTGAGTTGAAGTCTCACTCCTTGGCCCAAGTTGGAGTGCAGAGGCACGCATGCTCAAGGCCACCCCAGAGTCAACCTTCTGGGCTCCAGTGATCCTTCTGCCTCAGCTTTCTGAGTAGCCAGAACTACAGATGTGCAGTACCACACCCGGCTATTTTTTATTTTTTCTTATAGTAGAGATGAGGTCTCGCCAAGTTGCCCGGGCTGGTCTTGAACCCGCGGGCTCAGGCAATCCACTCGCCTCCGCCTCCCAAAGTGCTGGGATTACAGGTTAAGTCATCTACTTTTTGTATCAGAAAAACATGATTATTATTACAGGAAAAAAGGGTGAGAGGGATGTTGGAGGGAAAAAATTTTGGAGCCTTAGACGAGACTATCAGCACCTTCAACTTGCAGATGGAGGCACTGAAGCCCAGGGAGGTTCTTGTTTGTCTCTCTTCACACAACTAACAAGTTGGTTGGTGGAGAAGCTGAAGTAAGAAAGCATTTTTCCTTTCTCTGAATCATTTCAGTGTTCTAGTACAATATATATTATAATATTATTATACATCCCATATTCTAAAACTATATTCAATAATTAAAATTAATAGAAGACCCCAAATGTCAGCACCTTTGTAGGTTAAATGGGCTTTTGTAATCTGGCACAGAAAACTAACTGATAATTTATAACACCGTTTCTCTAGGAAAATGTACTGGGAGAAACAAGCAACTGAAACTTTCAAAGTATGTTCCATTTGTATGGTAAGGGTTCCTGGTACAAAGAAAAAGAGTTTATAAAAGAAAAATACAGGCTTCTGAATTTTAAAACAATTACAATTATGTGTAAAAAAAAATTATGTGTAAAGTGCAGCTTTACATATAATTGTGCAAATAAATGGAAAAGTCTTTCCAAAGCATCGTAGGAAAAATGCACACTGGAGGAAGAAGGAAGAAGTGTGTAAGCCTCAACCTTCCATGGCTCTGAACCAATCACTCATTCACTCATCCCAGGGGCAGATACTCAGGGCTCACCCAGCAGGGGATCGGTGAAGTCCAGCTGCACAGACACGCTGCAGGGCGTGGAATGTGACTCGAGCGTGGCCTGCGTCCACAGGCCAACTGTCTCCTGAAACTCATGATATATGCGCTCCATGTTCAAATACTCTACCCACAGATCCTGGAAGGGAACAGCAGTATTTCAGCTTCGACAGATGAGTCACATATTCACATATAAAACTATATGTAACTACGAAGTGAACAGTAAGTTTCAACATGAAATGTCTACTCAAAGTTCTCCAGCCTCAGGATAAACCACATTTAAAACGACCACTCAAACAATCTTTGCAGTAGTTAGAAAACTTTTCTGACTGTGTGTCATGATTAGAAAAATCATTTTAACAGTCTCACTATAGCTGTATCTCTAAATTATATACATTTACTACTGAGTTAATAAATGATGCACACTATAAGACATAAGTAAAGAACAGTAAAATTTAAAGAGATAAAAAAACACATATTTTGAAAATAATCAAATTTGAATTAGATCAAGACTCTAAATCCAACTATCAATTTACAGAAAATACAGCAGACAGAAAAACATGTTAAGCTACACAATGAAAATACAACCAGCAAAAGCCAGACTGGGGGACTCTACAGACAGACTTGGTTTCTTCAACAAATAACTTGCAAGGATAAAAGGGCTAAGGGAAGGAGCTGAGATGAAACAGACTTGTAACACAGCAACTAATCACAACCAACATGAAGGACACCTGGTCCACTACCAGGGGAGTGAGGGCCAGTGAAAAGTCCAAGCTTCCCCTGCACCTAGCCTACTTATGTAGTTAACACTCACTTGCACCCCACACTCCTATAATAGAATAAAGTTTTACAAAAAAATAAATAAAGTATTTTTTTAATCAACAAATTACAGCATGCAGACCCTGATTCAAACTATCAAAATAAACAAAACTTGTATGACACTTGTGAGGCAGCTGGAAATCTGAATACTGACTAGATATTTGACATTAAATTATTGCTGATTTTTTTTAGATGTAAGTGCTATTGGATTATATCCTTTCCATCCTTATCTTTTTAAATTGTTATGCATCAGATGCTCTTGCATTACCTGAGCACAGTAGAGGTGGAGGTGGATGGCTATGGATGGCACAGACACGGGACACTTGGGGGGGGCGGTGCCCATTATACTGTCCCGTCTGTTTTTCCATATGATGGAGTCTTTTTGTAAATAAATAAAATGAGAAAAAACTAGACACAGAGGCTGTAACACTTCTTGTCCCACACTCCATGGGCTGCCTTGCATATTCTGAATACCATATTTACCTCACCTTGGCGATCACCATATATTAGAATGGTGGACTGCCTTTAATGATCAACACAAAAGCCAAATATCAATGAACACAATGAACTACTAAAAACTACTTCCAGTTGTAATAGCAAGTGATTGAATATGAACTATGGTTTTGTGAACCGTGATTTTCTTTTTTCTGATTTTAAGTGTTCTAGAGGCCCAAGGATCATGCTAAACCAAAAAATGTCCCTAACTTCTTAATCAGCACACTGGCTAAAGTCCTGAATCATTATTTCCAAACCAAGCCCATAGCACAAGGCGTTCCCTGGCTGGAGGAGGCACTCCAAGGTGTTCCACCTCAGGTGGTGCTCTAAGGCACTTCCTCCCCTAGGAGGCACTCCAAGGCAGTCCCTCTCACCCCCACTCCCACACCCACCCCCGCCCCCGCCCCAGGAGGCGCTCCAAGGCCGCCCTGACCACAACCCTGAGCACTGAGCACTGTGTTCAGCCCCATCCAGGCCCCTCCAACTGTGTATACACGGCTCCTTCAAACAGGGTCGCTATGTCACCTTCTCTGCCACTGTGCTAAATAACTGCTGACAGAGGCTAAAGTTTAGAGCAAAGCCTGAGACTTCAGATGGGGGAAAAAAACATCTTAGCCACTATAAAAAGACAACAACTCTGAATCTAAATTATAGATACAGCAAATGGCAAAGACCAGCTTTAAAAAAGAGAATAAAGCAATTAATTCTGTAGCTCAGGATAAATCTCAGAGAGCCAGGAGAGCTCTGGCTGACTTCTAACCACTGAGAGCCATAAGGGCTTGGCTTGGAGTCCAGGGAAGACCCAGCATAGAGCTGCTTCAAGGACTTTAGGACACGGCGGCCTCATATTTATTGTTTCCATCTCTTGGGCTCTGTGTTCCCAGCCTTGTTCCTCTGTGCCTTAAATGTGGTTGTTTCCAAGGTTCCTCCTTCCATCCTCTTCTTAATCTTATTCTATTACTTGTAAACCCACACTTCCTTCTGGGCCTCACTCCTGAATCCTGGCCCAGCATCTCCCCTCCTGATAACTCCTAGGTAGACAGCTCTCTCCGAGGCCCATAGGCACCTCCTCCTCCAGTGTTCCCTGTCTTTGTGAACAGTGCCTCCAGGGACCCATGTGAGGAATGAGGAATTCCTTGCGATGGACTCTTCCTCAATATATTTTTCATTCACCCACTTAAATGATCACTGCTGCTATTTCATAGCTCTCAAAGAAAGACGTCAGACTACAGCCAAATTGTTTAGAAAGGAATTCACGGCCTTAGTGAATCACTGCCACTCACCGCCCTGGATTCTTGGCCCCTCTACAGCCACCCCCCACCTCCCCTCCCACCACATCCCCCTTGCTGAACACGCTTCCCTCTCCCACCAGGCCAGGCTCTGCACACACTGCGTCTCTACTACTACCCAGCACCAGGCCTTTCCTCTCCACCTGGCCAACTCCCATGTGTCCTTTGGGTTCAGCTCGAAGTCGCCACCCAGCCTGTGTGAAACGGGGGCCACTGTTCTATGCTCCTCAGCACCTTGTGCACACCCTCCCCTAGTCTCAATCACAAGACATTGTCACTGTCTGGTCTCCTGTTTGACAATAAGCTCCTTGAAGGCAGGGGCTACATCGGATTTCTTTTATATCTTTGAACCTGGCACTTAGAAGGTACTCAATAAATATTCATGGAAGGACAGGAAAGGAAGAAGAAAGAAGAAAGGAAGAAAAGAAAACAGAAGAAAAGACATAGATACCTACTGGAGCTGAAACACACACACAGTGCGGAAGTAGGAAGGCATAAGAACCCCAGTGGCAGGCTCCCAAGTCCAGAGGTTCCTAAGTTCCACTCTGGTGTTGAGGACAGTGGTCAAGAGAGCTCAGCCTCTAGAGAAGAGGAACTGGAACAGGAGAGACATGCCTCTCCACTTCCTCTGCCCTGCCCCCAGATGGCTAGAGATGGCTAGAGAAGCCTAGAGAAAACAGATGAGAAGTTCTGGCCTAAAGCAAGATCACAGACACCTTTGGGTGCTGGGGAAAGAACAGCTCAGGATACGTGAAACCTGAAACCAAGCAGCTGCAGATGGGCCATCCAAGCTGTGGCCATGACAAACAGTGTCTTCAAAGCCAAACAAACATGAGCTCCTTCCCATGCCACGCAATTAACCTCACAATTAATGTGCAGTTCCTTATAAATTCTTACACTGCACTTTTTATGGGAGATGACTGCTTACAAGTGTTCAGCTGCTGACAATTTAAAATACAAAAACACTGTCAGAGGAAGATTAGGCTTATGGGTTATAGAAAACCCTGGAATGAGTTTCAAGCCACCAGGTGAAGTCACAGAAAGGCTGAAGACAAAAAGGGATTATCCCTTCCATATAATCATGTATATATTGACAAAGCCTCAGGAACAATCATCACTATCCGTGACCATCCTCTTCCATCAGTGGCATACATGACATCATGCACATGACCCATTCAAATGACACTCAGGATGAAAGGACATCGCTAGAGCATCACCTGCTGGTTCTGCATCACTCTTGCTAGTCTGTGAGTATCATAATGCTTTGGTAGAGAAGGGATATATGGATCTCCTTTTTGAAAATTCTCATCTTCTAGCCATAGTATATAGACATTGAAGAGCCTAAAAGATAAAAACACAATTATGTGAAACACAAAACGACGTGCAGGCAAATGAGCTTTCTTATACCCCTAGGAACACTGGCCTACTACACAAGAGCAAGGAAAACCCAGACATCAGAATACATGTCTACCATCCTCCTTGGCTCTCAAGAAACCTGTGGTCCAGAGGGGGAGATGTATCACTAAAACATAAGGCATGAAGAAGGGGATTTGAGAGCCATTATTAAAGCAGGGTTAACTCCAGGACACAGAAAAAATAACTGGAGAAGGTAGCTTTGCCGCAGACCCAGGATGTGAATTTGGAACCTCATTTTCCTGGGCAGTACAGTCACAGTGAGCCTCACTGCTTGGAAAAGTGGAGTTAACATTCAAATAAACACACTTCAGTGAGGATATCAAAAGCCATTTGGACCATGCGTGCTAGAACTTGCTTTAGGCTCCCCGACTCTTTCCTGCCTCAAAAAATCGCAAACAAAACTCACAGTGTGTGTGTGTCCTATTCTCACTAAGAAGGAATAGAACAAAACTGGGTTTTTAAAAAAAGAAAAAGGCCTGATTTCCCAGGAAAAACTTTTTTAAAAATATAATTATATTTTCTTCATTGTTGTTTTGTTTTTACAGGGAATACAATCCATTCAGCTAAGATCGTTATTTTAAGCAGCTGTCTGCAGCAAAAGTACTAGAGCAATAGTCAGCGATATACAAATTCCTGGGTGGGGGACCTGGTAGTGGTATGTCTTGGCTCTGTTCAGTGAAGTGGAAAATTACCTTTTTCACCTCTGCAACTGTCTGTCTAGGGAGACAGACAAGGAGGGACTTTGAGGATCCTACAGGGAAGAGGCTGGTAGGGAGCTCGCTCCCTCTCTCTCTCAGCTTCTGATTCAATGAAATGAACAGTCACTCTATGAACACAGCATGGAAAGGGGCCTCTGGAGAGGCAGAAGGGAGTAGCGGAGAGGGTTCTAACTCGTTCAGAGAGAAAATTTCCACTGCTTGAGTCTGGTCAAAAATAAGTTTTCCTTCAACCGATAAAGATCAGGGGAGAAAACAATCTGGAGGCTGAGAGAGAGTCCTAAGAGGCTGGAGTCAGACAAACCTGAGGACTCTTGCTACTTGAATGGGGACTCCTCGCCAAGCTCCTGTGGATCCAGGGAGAATTAGTAAGAGCCATGTTGATTATGTCTTAATTTGTAAGACTGTTATCTGGTTTATATCAAACTTATAAATCAAAGTTGAAAAACTAGTGTGCTGGGAACCCAAACTTACTTGGGAGTTCTTAACCTTTTGGAAGATGCAAATATTGTGCCATTTGAGGAGACTAATGGCCCATCTCCACACCCCCTCAGGTGGGTCCCCAAGTCCTGTGAGCATCTATGAACTATACCTAAAGAGTCCTGACTTGGTCATTTATTTCCTTTAAGGAGCTATTCTAAGCTGGGCATGGCACACATCTGCAGTCCCAGCTACTCATGAGGCTCAGGCAGGGAGTTTACTCGAGCCCAGAAGGCCAAGGCTGCAGTGAGCTATGATTATGCCACTACACCACAGCCTGGGCAATGTAGTGAGAACTCATCTCTTAGGGGAAAAAAGAGACCAGTTCTGGCAGGCTTTAACAGCTATTTTCCTGCTATGATCAATTTGTTTTAGTTTATTTCCATTTCTACATAAACAGAAGAGGTATCGACCTCTGACCTATCACTCAGCTCGTCACTTGGCAGAGGTACATTCAAACTGCCAAGTCACTTCTCTCGAGGAACATCCAAGTTACCTTCCATGCTTAGTCTAAGAGGGTGGACAGAACAGCCTCCAGTAGTTGGTAACACGTGGACCACCTGGCACAGTACCTGTACTGCAAACGTCACTGGCTGGGTAACAGCTCACCTTACAAGCTCCGAGTGCAGCTCTGGGGAGGTCAGGTAGCCAGGGGGGCCAGCCTGGCTCTCCAACAGCCCTTCACTGCCCTCTGCTGGAACACGAAGGGCCTTGCTGGCAGTGTGGTGGAAGTCGGCCACCTCCGTCAAACGCCTCTTCATTTCTTTCAACAAATTGATGTGAGCAGGACTTTGAAAAAACCTTCTTCCAATACAACCATCTATGGGTAACCTTAAAAAATACAAACAGAGCCATAACCTTTCAGCACAAGATGCACTTTCTACATGACACAAAACGGCAGTCAATCAGCAAGGCAGTGGACTATGGCTGTGTATGGACACCATTACGTTAATACTTATTATTTCTACCTCCGTTTTGAGGATCCAACAAGATGGTGTGTATGAAAATGGTTTTAAAAAGAATGAAATACCACACAAACTTAGGACATCATCACTGCTTAGAGGACAGAACAGATTTAGGATGGGCTCTGCTCTTGAAGAATGTGCAATTGGCAAAAAATAGAAGTGAGAAGAATCAGCGTCTGTATATTTCAAAGGAGTAAGTTAAGGGAATGGGGAAAGCTAGAAACCGAAGAGGGCTGAAGAGCAAAGGCTGGCAACAGGAGATGGTTCTGACTGGCCAGGGTACCTTCACACCCAGTGGACACGCTGGACAGGCCAAGCATACCCCAAGGGGACCAGACAGCCTGGCTGGCCTCCACCCACATCCACGCCACTCATCAAAGGCCCCTGGCATGAGCCACAGTGGCTGCATGAGCAGCCTGGTCTGAGCTTCCCTCCCTTCCCTCCCTTTGCATCTCCAGAGGTTCTGCGCTACCCCTAGTCTGATCCCAGGATACAAGGACAGCAGAGAGAAGCAGCCACAAGATACTCCCAATGTGAAAGAGACCAATAAACTTTCAGTCCAATAAACTTTCAACAGAGCAGGAGGGAGCATCCCAGCCAGAGATCACCAGAGAGTGAATCTAACCCACACTCCGCAGTCTAGGAACATACGGGGTCAGGAGCACAAAGGCAGAGACGGAATCACAGAAATGTACTATAACGCTGGGCATCGTACCCATATTGTGGTCCAGGGCGGTGGAGATACAGAAGGAAGAACTTCTGCCAAATGAGTGGCAGAAGTGGGTGGTCAGAGGGCGTGACGAGAGCCTGGTGGGCCCAGCGATAAATCAGCAGCCTCTGGAGGGATGGCACGATGGGCAACTTCAGCTGGGCCTGGGCTTTCTGCGAAGAAGGGGAGCTGTGAGAAACCACAACATGAACACAATACAAGCAGGCTTCTCTCTCCAAATGATCCAAGTGAATTCAGTTTTAAAAAAGAGTCATGAGGTCACATAAATTGCACTGCTCCCGTCCCCCAGCTAATGCATCAACTTCTGTGGCAGTAAAACACTGGGGCAGGTTTCTTCCATCAGAACATTCCAGGAGCCCAGAACTGGAATGGATCCTGCATCACCCGGTCCAGCCCTATTTCCATTCTGAAATTCTTTGCCTTACAGCACTACAGTGCAAGGGAACAGAATGATCCAAAAGCCAGAACAAAATGTGGCCATCGAACTTGACCCATCTTCTGAAAACCTAGATTTTATTTTATCTTTTATTTTTTATTTTTTATTTTTTGAGTTGAAGTCTCACTGTCACCCAGACTGGAGTGCAGTGGCCACTCCCAGCCACCGCAGCATCGACCTGCTGGGCTCTGGCGATCCTTCCTCCTCAGCCTTCCAAGTAGCTGGAACTACAGGCACGTGCTACCACACCCAGCTAATTTTTTTTATTTATTGTAGAGATGAGGTCTCGCCAAGTTGCCCAGGCAGGTCTCGAACCCGCAGGCTCAGGCAGTTCACTCACCTCAGCCTCCCAAAGCACGGGATTACAGGCTGAGCCACCGAGCCCAGCTGAAAACCTAGATTTTAAAAGGCCATGTTACACTGACAGGCTTTGAAACCCAAAAGCAATGTCTACACAATGGACCCTAAAATAGAAGATCTTTAAATCCAAAGTCTTTTCCCAGTCCGTCTCACGCTGTGGTGAGCCTAAGTAACAGCTGGGGAGTTTCTGGAAGTAAATTCCTGGTCCCACTCCAGACCCCAAGGCTCCAAATCCCAGCAGGTGGGGTCTGGGAACCTGGTTGGTAACAAGCTCTCTGGGAGAGTCTCATGTCATGAGTCGTAATGGTGACTGCTTTAAAGCAATAGCAACCTCCTCCCATGCACCATGAATACAGCCTTCATGGTCAGGCCGAGACTCATGAGAAGCCGAGTATGGACTTCACTTACACAGTTTTGAGTACTGGCCTGGTTGTCGAGCTTTCCAGATGTTCACAACAAAAGCAAAAACAGCAGTTCAAAAGCCATGGGGAGTCTATCAGCATCTAGGCTAAACCACCCTCGACCCTGAAATGCAGAGCAGCATGTGCACCTTTAGAGCTTGGTCGGGGGTGAAGGCAGGGTTTATAATCAACTCCCCTTCGACGACTCTTCGGAGCTGGGAGTCCTCTTCAAAGATGGATTCCATGTTCAGTACTGCCCATGCAAACCAGACCTATGAGGATACCAGCAGAGGGGAGGGATGAGCGGCTAAGCCAACAGGCCCATGCATCCCACAGTCCACAAAGTCAGATCTCCTCCTAACCGCCTATCGCAGTCAGGAAGCATTCACAGCTTCTAGAATTAACACGTATTTTTACACCTATCTACATTCTTGTCACAGGTATAAATTTAAATAAAATAAGTCACTGAAAAATGTTACATTCCTTTGGAAAGGCCTCTTTAGTTAAAGAGAATGCTGGTTCACACAATAGTCACTAGGCAGGTTCTACATACATGAAGGACAAGAACAAGGGCCAGACTTGGGCTCTGCCCTCAACAAGTCTTCCACTTAATGGGAGTAACAAGCCTATTAGGAAATTAACCAAAGGAGAAGGCAGCAGTGGCAAGGGCTGAGCCAGAAGCAGTACTCCATCAGAAATGATTGCAGCAAGGTTGGGGAGGGCACACCAATGAGAGAACCAGCAAGGCAGAGCAAAGAGCCAGAGATGTGTCCAGGAAACAACCAGGGGCTTATTCCAGCACAGTTACAACCCGCGGAAGGAAGAAAGCAAGTCAGACTGACAGGCCGCTGAAGACACGGACACAGACAATTTTACAGTCTAAGAGATGGTGATGAAGACAGAAGTCATGCTGTTCTGATGATGGTGACAATGACCACACTCGGTAAGCAACAGCTATGTGCTAAGCGCTGCTCTAAGTACTTCACATGCAGGAGCAGTCACCATTCCCATTTGACAACCGAGGAAACTGAGGACAGAGAGGTAAGCAAGCTACCCAAGGCACAAAGCCAGCGACTGGCAGAACCAAGAGTGCAACCTGGCAGTCTGGCTCCAGTGTCTACTCCAAACCTCTTTGCCACACTGCTGGGCAGCATCTGCAGTCAGGGCAACTGGGGTCTGACCCAGAACTGTCTGGTCCTGAGCCAGCCCCCAAATCCATCAAACTTCAGTTACAGTCAGGTGTGGTGGTGGAGTGCACCTGTAGTCCCAGCTACTAGGGAAGCTGAGGCAGGAGGATCACTTGAGCTCAGGAGCTCGAGACCAGTCTGAGAAACAAATCGAGACCCTGTCTCTTTAAAAAAACAAAAAACAAAAAACCCTCAGTTAACTTCTCTGTAAACCAGGAATGACGAGTGCACAACCTCAGCAGAGGGCTGTGTGAAGATTAAATAAGGCAGTACACCTCCATGTGCAGTAATTGCTAAATACTATTAATAATTCATTAGGAAGGATGATCACGAGAGTAAAGCTCACAGAGATAACAAGTGGTCCTCTCAGGAGCTTCCTACCTGCATGGGCATGGCCAAGCCCTCCACGAAGGATGGAGTGACATTGCCAGCCACAATCCAGCTCACCAAGGAGGACAGTAGACTCTTGTCACAATGGTAACCCAGGGCATTCTACAAGGGGAGTGGGGAGCAGAGAAGAGACATCAGGAAAACCTTACTGATGACCTTACAAGTGTCAGCGACTGTCTCACTCCAGCGAGAAGTTCTGATGACACAGATTTCAAGAACACATCCACCTGCAGCAAAAGTCCCAGGCAGGACTTTACAGAAACGTAACAAGCAGGGCTCTTCCTGGGGTGTCCTTTGCTTGAACTCCCCTGGGATCCACACGAGTGGACTGTGATTATTGGGATAAGACACCATTAAGGTAGAACTTCAAAGGCAGTGGCCACGGGTAGTCCTGAAAATGGTGCATTTGGGGGACTCTTTCTAGAAAGCTACCATCCAGCCAACACCCTAAAGACACATTCCCCTCCCAGGGTTCCACCTTGTGTTGCTGGTAGAGCAGCTTCTGTACACAGTCTTCCTGCATCAGCTGAAAAGCTGCTTTGCACAGGTGGTCCATGAGGAAGAGGATGGGCTGCTCGCGGTACCACAGATGCTGGCTTATGAGGGCCTGTACCCAGAACTCCAGCACGGCAACGGGACCCACTCCATGGGGCTGCATGCTCACAGATATGTGTGCCTGCAGAGAAAAGGCTTAGGTGGCGGACAGCTGACAGCCAGTCAAAACCCCAACAAAGTTGTATCTGACTCCACAACAATGCCCAAACCTGCGGACCTTCTTGGTTGACAGCACTGAGTCAAATGACATGAAACGACCAAAACAGAAACATGCTGGCACCAGCAGTATCTGGCTGGGATGATGGGCAAGAGTGTACCAGGGGCATGCAAGGCCCTACCTGGATCATGCTGTTGAGAAGCTTCACGTTATCCCCGTGGCTGGTTCCTGTCAGATGCTGTGCCACCTTTTGGGTAACCTGCTGTGTGACACCCTGAGGGATACCACTGTCCAAGTGTAGGAACAGAAGGAGGTGTGACAAAAATCTGCAAATACACAGATGGCACACCTTACCTTCAGGTCAGCAGGCCACACCTTTCAGTGCTTATTACTTAAGAGGAAACAGAAAAATATTACATCAGTTCCATTTTTAGACCAATTTAGAGCTACTCAGAGATTCGGAGAAATCTTCAGAATTCCAGAAGAATCAAGTGCTCACACTTAATGCAGTCTAAAAGGAGCTCTAGCTACTGCGGAAATGTAATGAACAAACCCAAGACACTTAACTCATGCAAGTTGAAGAGCATTAGAGGAGAAATGCCCCAAAGCACCCCTCTCCCCTCCACACCCCTATCTCTGCTAGTGAAAGTGCCCACAGTGCTATGTGCTATAAGTTCCCAGGCCCTGACCTTCTAAAGAACCTCCAAGGGAGGAGCCTGGGATCTGGATTTAATAAGCTCTTCCAGGAGATTCTCCTCACCAGGCACATGTGAGACACAATGCTCCAAGAGACACTCAGCAGGAACTGCCATGCCCTGTGCCCCAGGGTGGATGCCTGTACCTCCATGCAAGGCTCCTCCACATGGCCTCCCTCCCTTTTGTCACTCTGCAGGGGCCCCACCAGATGCTGGCTCCCTGCTTCTGTCATGCAGTCCTCCTTCCAAGTGGCGGATCTGTTCACAACACTGCACATGCACACTGCAGGCAATTAAAAACCATGCGTGTTGCTGTTACAACGGCAAAGCCATCAGCTGCTCCATGTTAGAAGTGCCAGGCCCAGAAACCTGGGAAAACAACAGCTCCCTCAAAGACTAAGAAGCTGCATGAAGCAATCGGAAGCTAAATGAGAAGGAAAATATCTTCTGTAATGAGAAGACTGGAGCCATGGTTAGAATCACTGTTCTCCAACCTGCATTCCAAACTGAGGTGCAGAAGCTTTCTGCCCCATAACAAATGATGAGATGTCATCCCCTTTGTTTTACTCTGAAGCCCGGAGCCCCACTGTCTGTCCTCAGGGCTGTTTCTGAGGACTGTCCCTGCCACAGAGAGCGCACTCACTGCTCGTTCTTCAGCAGGTAGCACTGGCAAGGGTAGAACAAGGGCAGGACCTTATCCAGGACATGCACCACTGTCCGCAGATGCCGCGACTGGATCAGAGTTCCCACCAGCAAGATGCCTTCCGCACAGAACTTCACAATGCTGCGGACAAGGAAAATGGCAATGAACACAAGGTCCTGTTCATAAAAGTACATCCTTCCAGTGAACTGTCGACCTCAACAGCCAGAAGAGCTCAGGCCTCCAGCACACCTTCCTTAGAAACACTGGGACCAGAGCTCTGGGGCTATAAGGAACTTAAAGCTCACCTATGCGTCCACTTCACAGGTGAGGAAAGGGAGTGCTGTGCCCAACTCCACCTCACTTTCTGGACGGGTCAGTGTGAGAACCCAGGACTGCTCACCCAAGTCCAGAGCGCTTGCCACTGCCACTTCTGTTCTCAAAGGTGCCTCCTCTATGAGCTGGGCCCTCTTTGTCTGGAGACCCCCACAAACCATCATAGCAAAGAGATCCTAAAGCGAGCTAACCAGTCAGTACAGGCCCAGCATCCTCATCCAAAACTCCTGAGACCAAAAGTGTTTAGGGCTTGGATTCTTTTGGACTTTGGAATATCTGCACCACACTTACAGCTGAGCATCTCTAATCGGGAAACCCAAAACCTGAACTGCTCCAGTGAGCACCTCCTCCGAGCACCATGTCGGCACTTAGAAAGTGTCAGATTTGGGGGCATTTCGAATCTTGGGTTTTCAGGTTAGGAGCACTCAACCTGTATAAACTACAAAATTCTTCTAAAACCAATCTGACATAAAAATCTTCTTATTCTCTGATTTACTTCAGAGAATCTACCCTTAAGAAGTATTCTCAAATATGAAAAAAAATCCAAGATGATCCACATAAAGATGCACTTTTCAAGTATATTTATAACTACAGAACTCAGAGGCAGAAAGCAACACAAATGCATTTTAGCAAAATCCATGTATCAAAAACCTCAATTTCTCAATCAACTCATCTTTGACAAAGCCTCTACCAACAACCACTGGGGAGAGGAGAACCTACTCAGTAAATGGTGCTGGGAAAACTGGCTGATCACATGCAGATTGAAACAGGACCCCTATGTATCACCATACTCAAAAATTAACTCTAAATGGATCAAAGACCTAAACATAAAACCTCAAACTACAAGAATCTTTTAGAAAACGTAGGAGACACCCTTATGGAAATTGGAACTGGCAACCAAATTCTGATCAAAACTCCAAGTGCCCAAACCATAAGAAATAAGACAGACAAGTGGACCTCCTCAAACTGACGAGCTTCTGCAAAGCAAAAGAAACCATCAAGAGAGCGGGAAAACAGCCCACAGAATGGGAAAAAATATTTGCCAACTGTATATCTGACAAAGGCCTAACATCTAGGATCTATAAGGAATTCAAACGCGCCGAAAGGAAAAAAACCAAACAGCCCCATTAAAAAATAGGCAAAAGACATGAATAGACACTTCTCAAATGAAGACATATGGGCAGCTCCTCTAGCTCTAATCCCAGATGATCACCGTGAAGTTTTACAAAGGAGATCAGCCCTGAAGGGGAACTCTTGTTCTCACCCTCACTCCCATTCAGGACTCAGTCATTAGCACTAAATAACTGTTACATTCAGGTGAGAACCCACACAGTCACCTGAGTGAAGAGCTCTGGTCCCAGAGCGGACACAAGACATGGGAAATCATGAAACATGAGTTCAGATAATTGCACTCAAGGGTCACTATGCTAAGTGTGTTCCATGCACTCTAATTCACAAAAGTCCATAAAGAAGTCCAATATTATTATCATTCCCATTTTAGAGATGAGGAGCCTGAAGTCAAGGAAACCATTAGATACTGGAGCTGCTGGAAACAATACAGAATGTGCAGCCTCATGGCCCGGGCAGTCGCTCCCTTCTGAATCAGCTCTGCCCTCTTGCTTAGTTTTCATGTTCATCCCTGACGTGGCCACCTGACCCCCTCCACTTTCCAACATGGACCATGGGCTCAGCATAAGTGCTTGCTTCCTTACCAAGTCCCTTCCTCATACCTACCCACTCAGACACCCAGTCTCCTTCCCACTGTCATTCAACCACAGCATTTGCTGAGCACCTAAGTATAAGGTCTAAAGATACAAAGATGAGCAAGATGAACACTACATAAGAAGGAGCCATGGTGATTATGAACACATGGTGTTGCTCAAAGGGTGGGTGCCACAGGTAGCAGGAGATGGCCCTGAGTCCTCAGGCTGCTGACACTAAGCCACCCAGGAAGGGCCGCATGCACGCTCCGCTCGTCAGCCCAGGACGTCTCTAAATGGAGACTCCTCTCCAGAGTCCACTCCTCCAGGAAGGAGCCTCCTAACTGACTGCTACTTCCTGTATACTCTTTCTGCTCAGCTTCTAAGTGGCTCTCAATCCAGGCTGCACACTGGGGACATCTGGAGAACTGGCCCACGGGCCAATTAGGTTGGATATCCACCCTCTTCCCTGCAATGTGATTTTTTTTTTGTAAGACTGCAAAAATTATTCTAAAGAGCAGCCAGAGTTGAGAATCACTGCTCTCTGCACATGATTAGCTTGTGGTCGATGCTACAGGACTGACAACTGTGTTATGCTCACCATCTCCACTAAACTGTCCACAACTCCATCTCCCTCCTCCTTCTAAGCACAAGGCTGACGCAACCAGCTGACAGGGCTGGCACCCCATTGTAGTTATGCTTAATGTGGAATAAGATGCTGAAATGAGGATGCTAAAAAGAGGTTACAGTGAGTCTGATCCTCAAAGACCAGAGAGCACAGGTCAAAAAGGCTTAAGAAAATGGACAGGCCGGGCTCGGTGGCTCAGCCTATAATCCCAGCACTTTGGGAGGCCAAGGCGAGGGAACTGCCTGAGCCCACGGGTTCGAGACCCACCTGGGCAAGTTGACGAGACCTCGTCTCTACAATAAATCAAAAACTAGCTGGGCATGGTAACGTGTGCCTATAGTTCCAGCTACTTGGAAGGCTGAGGCAGAAGGATTGCTGGAGCCCAGCAGGTCAAGGCTGCGGTGGCCTGGAGCATGCCACTGCACTCCAGTCTGGGTGACAGAGTGAGACTCCAACTCAAAAAAAAAAAAAAAAGAAAGAAAGGAAATGGACAGGCTAGAAAAAAAATCAATGCATTGCAGGAAAAGGATCTTTAAAGAAAAGAACTTTTAGGTCAGGCACAGTGGCTCATGCCTGTAATCCTAGCACTTTGGGAGGCCAAGGCAAGAGGATCACTTGAGCCCAGGAGTTCAAGATCAGCCTGGGCAACGTAGCAAGACCCTGTCTCTACAAAAAAAAAAAAAAAATAGCCAAGCATGGTGCCAGTGCACCTGTAGTCCCAGCTACTCAGGAGGTTGAGGCGGAAGGTTCACAAGAGCCCAGAATATTGAGGCTGTAGTGAGCTGTGACTGTATCACTGCACTCCAGTCTGGGTGTCAGAGTAAGATCCTGACTCAAAAAAAAGAAAAGGAAAGGAAAAGAGAAGAGAAGAAAATGACTTTTAACCAGCTGAGAATTCATTCATGCATTCCATTATTCACTACACCAGATAGCATCTTCATCACCGGGATCAAATGGTAACACAACACAAACACCACTTCTGGGTACCGACCTCAGAGAAGTTATACATAACTGGACTCCTGAAAAGATTAGACAGATACCAACCACACAGTGTGAGAAATCTCCAGTGAGAAAAAACAAACAGCCACGGGCCCACAACAGATAGGCATATGACCTGACCAGGGTTTCACTCTCCAGGACATGGACAGCCCTTCAGTCAAGGAGCCTGAGTTGGGTGCCTATTGCTTTTTTCAAACTCACTACATGTGATCAAATATTTTTAACTGAGCCTTATCCTGAGGAAGAGAGTATGAATCTACTGCTGACACAAACATTCCTCTCTGGTGACAGGTGTAAACTCAGTTCATAAGATGACAAGGGGACCTGCTGGTACAAATCTGCTGCATGTAAGTTTGGCAGCATCTCCCTTGATAAGCAGTTGATCAAGGTTTATTATCTGGCCCTTGTTACCCCTAGGTAGACTTCCTGGAGGCCTCAAGACCTGGGGTGTGAAAGATGAGATTCTAGAACCACCATCTATGATGTTCTGCCACCCTAGAGCTTTAACCCACACACACACCTGTGGCCCACAGCCGTCATGGACAGGGCCAGGTAACAGCCGATGGGCATGCCTGCTTTCACAGCCTTTAGCAGAGGATGAAACGTGGGTGACTCTGTCATGTCGGGCACAGTGCTGGAGAAGGCGACAGTTGGACAGTTCTGCTGAATTCCATGATCATTTTTGTGCAGTTTTAACCTCAAGATCAAGTTCCAGGCCCACTGGTTAAAAGAGGTCTCAGGTGTCTCTCCGTAGCGAACAATACTGGCCAAATAGGAAACCTACAACAATTTATTTCAGCAACATTAGTCACACGCACATAACATCAGTAACTCATTCAGTCATCTCCTTCTGTGATCAACAATGCCCTTGAAAGAGAGGAATATACTAATTACTGGCCATGAAGTAATGTTTGTTTGTTGTACTGCAATAAAGCAATTTCTCACTCACAGCTAACAAACTGTTAGTCACCCTGTAGCCTGACCTTAGTAGCCCAAGTAAGAGAGCAGATACAAAAGTTGACACTAAACAAATGGTGTGTGATAAAATAGTTAAACAATCAGAGTGAGGGATCTCATTTATAGTGCTTGTCAGTTTGGGTGGTATAAAAGCTCCCACTATGGCCAAGTTCAAGTTATCAACAGTCAAACAACCTGGCTTACAAAGTTCCTAAAAAGTTAACAGCCAGTTCTCCTGAGCTGCTGCAAACAAGCGTCACATACCACTGTAGCTCAACTCATAATTTATCATATTAAAACAGGGTATAGAGGCTATGTCTTAACGAAGAATCTTGATCCAATCATAGACATCACCTTTAATATCTTAAATTACCAGAAATGGTCTTAGGACATATACAAGTCCATACTATAATTTTATCTGCCCAGGACATTCATAATGACAGATTTGTGTTCTCAACACAGAAGAGAAGGAAATACCTGCTTCATACTTTCAGAAAGAAGCCCAGTGTATGGCTTCTGTGCAAGGTACTTCTGGTAAGCTTCGAGTACCATCAGAGCCACTTCAGCATGGACTGCCTGATTCAGATGAAGAGTACTCTTCAAAGACAAAAATAATCACAAACATACAATCATGGTTCTGTTTGTTTTGGTACCTTTGAACCAAAAGATTAGGCAGAATGGTAAAGTATTTTCAATATAGAAGTTGTATGTTCCAATATCACATACCCTAACAGTGAAGTCTTAAGATGACAACAGGAAAAATCCTGACACCTTTCAAGAGCCGTAACCCTGCACCCAGATAGGTGTGAACCTGAGGCAGACCCCGCCCAGACTAAAGGGATGTCCTGAGCGTAATCCCCAGCCTACCCTAGAACCGCTAAGAAGACTTTGAGTTATGAGTTAAGGGCAATGCCACAACCAGGAAGATGCTTAATTAGTAACTAAAGAGAAGCTATTTGCTAAATTAAGCCCATGTCCTTTTCTTGTTCTGTCATTAGTCAGCAGAAGCCAGTCATTCAGCAGCACAGGTAGCATGTTCCTTGGGCTCTGGTGCTGTCTATGGAACTTCCCACCCTATCTTCCTTCGCAGACTAAAAAAAATGCATTCCTGGGCCTTTCAGGATGACCTTCACAACTCTGATCTGGGCGTAAGGAGATGCTCACACAGTTCTAGGAGAAGGAGGACGGACAAGCGACTACATTCACAAGTCAGAGGATGTGGAGAGCAGCCCCCACCATGGCAGTGAAGAAGGACTCAGAGGAATCCTTGGGCAGTTCCAGGGTTGGGGACATACCAGGAGAAAGACTCCCCGGCTGCAGTATCCTCATCTGCACAACAGGCATTATGCTGCAAACCTCGCCAGAGGGCTTCAAAGCTAATGACTTTCTCAGAGCAAAAGCTGGCAGATGATTGTACAGGTTTGAGTTCTCCATTCCCCCTTTAACATGGCCATCTTTTGATCACTGAGCTAACTGACAAGGTCTGTGGTAGCAGTAGGGAAGGTTCAACAGCCAAAGTCACTTGACATGGCATCTCTGAAGATACGAGATACATAGAAAACTCTTAAAAATAAACTTACTAATAGCCGGGCTTGGTGGCTCAGCCTGTAATCCCACGCCTTTGGGAGGCTGAGGTGAGTGGATTGCCTGAGCCCGCGGGTTTGAGACCCGCCTAGGCAGCGAGACCTCATCTCTACAATAAATAAAAAAATCAGCTGGGCATCGTAGCACATGCCTGTAACTTCGGCTACTTGGAAGGATCGCCGGAGCCCAGCAGGTCGAGGCTGCGGTGGCCGGGAACAGCCACTGCACTCCAGTCTGGGCGACAGAGTGAGACTCCAACTCAAAAAAAAAACAAGTAAAAAAATAAACTTACTAATAATAATTAGCTGGGTGCAGTGGCTCATGCCTGTAATCTCAGCACTTTGAGAGGCCGAGGCAAGGATTGTCTAAGCTCAGGAGTTTGAGGACAGCTTGGGCAACATGGCGAAACCTCATCTCTATAATTAAAAAAAAAATTAGCCAGGCATGATGGCATGCACCTGTAGTCCCAGCTACTTGAGAGGCTGAGGTGGAAGGATTGCCTGAGCCCAGCAGGTAGAGGCTGCAGTGACCAAGATACTGCCACTGCACTCCAGCCTTGACAACAGAGTGAAACACTGACTCAAAATAATAATAATAATAATAATAATAACTACACCACTGGATACTTAATATGTGCTAAGAACTGTCCCAAATGTTTTGTGTTTTAACTTGTTGAAATTACAACCCTATGGCCAAGTGCAGTAGCATGTCCCTGTAATCTCAGCTGCCTGGCAGGAGGATTGCCTAAGACCAGGAGTTTGATACTAGCCAGGGCAACATAGCAAGATCCCATCTCAAAAAAAAACAAAACAAAACAAGACCCTATGCCTCCTAATATCAATATTTGCACATGAGCAACTTGAGGCCCAGAGAGTTTTAGGAAACTTGCTCAGGGTCACACAGCCAGGAGGTGGCAGAGCTGGGATCAGCACCCAAGCAAGCTGGCTCAGAAATCAGACTCTTTACCAATGCACAGTGTTCAGAGGACAACTCTGGCAATGATTTACAAGACAAATTACAGGAGGAAGAGGGGCCAGAGGCAGAAGAGGAAATTGGGAGGAGCCACAGTGACTGGCCAGAGATACAACACCACATGCACGTGGCCCAGGGAAAAAGGGACATATTTTCAATGTGGGACAATTTATCTTCATTCAGTGGTTGCTCAATCTGTAAAAGAATTAAAGAAAAGATCCTAAACTCTAATACAGCTAAGGAATTTGTAGCCCATGCAAAGGATATTCTGAAATGTTGATGTTTTGAGAAAATGCTTCTTGGAAACTAAGGCACATGGAACTGCAGTCTCTAGGGAGTGGCTTTAACACATACCTGTTCCGCAAATCCCCAATTCAGTCCTTCCAGAATAACACAGGCCAGTTTATTCTTCACCATTGTCAGGTTGTAATTCAACAACCAGTCCCGAATCACAGCTATCTCAGAGGCAGAAGGTCGCCAAAGATACAAAGGCAGTTCTTTAAACAAGTACAGAGAAACCTTATTGAAAAGAAAACAGTAATCATTAAAATCCTATAGGGACAATCCCATATTATAGTACTACCGTATTAAACTGCTTGCAAAAAGTTTTCTCCAAAAGGAAGTGGGATTTTGTTTGACTTTAGATAAATGAAATGGATATCATGGATAACCAGATCAACTGGGCATTAAAACTGTTGCTATGGGCCGGACTTGGTGGCTCAGCCTGTAATCCCAGCACTTTGGGAGGCCGAGGTGAGTGGATTGCCTGAGACCGCGGGCAACTTGGCAAGACCTCATCTCTACAATAAATCAAAAATTAGCCGGGTGTGGTAGCGCGCTCCTGTAGTTCCAGCTACTTGGAAGGCTGAGGCAGAAGGATCGTCAGAGCCCAGCAGGTCAAGGCTGCGGTGACCAGGAGCAGCCACTGCACTCCAGTCTGAGTGACAGAGTGAGACTCCAACTCAAAAAAAAAAAAAAAACTGTTTCTACATCAAAAGCACATTTTACAATCCTTTGCAAAGATCAATCTTTTTAATATGCAAATTGGTACACTTCAGATTAGATAAAGAAACAAACTTTCAAAAAAAATTAGCACTTATTTATTCTATGGCATCTAAAAAGATATTTCTATTGGCTTCAAAGCAATCTGGGCGGGGGAGCAGGGGGACAAGGAGTGGATGGGTATGCAGATAAAACAAGATCAACAAAGTGTTAATAACTGGTGACGCCTGATGTGGGCACACAGAGATTCATTACGCTGTTATCACCCTTTTGTATGGATTTGAAATATCTTATAATACAATTTTTTAAACCATGTTTACAAAAAGTCTATAGAACTACTTTTTACATAATGTATCCATGTGAACAAATTAAGATAAATCTGAGTGCAATTAATGCAATTTACTTTAAGGAAGACCAAGCAATTCATCCATAACATCTAGAACAGTGCTGTATATGAAAATATAATGAAAGCCATATATGCAATTTAAATTTTTCTAGCAGCCTAAGATTTTTTAATGTCAAAAGAAGCAAGTAAAATTAATTTTAATAATATATATTATTTAATCTGATGTCCTAAATATTAGGATTTCAACATTTAATTACAAAAAATTGTTGAGATGTGTTGTATAACTTTTGTTCCAACAAAGTCTACAAGACTCATTGAGTATTTTATACTTGGAGCACATTCCAGCTTAGACTGCCACATTTCAAGGGCTCTATGGTCACATGTGCCTAATGGCTACTATACCGAACAACATAGGTCTAGAACACACACACTAGCATTTTTCAGGTTCCTTTCCAAACTGGAGACACAGTTTTTTTAAATAGAAGGAAGAAAACATTTAAGAGAGACCCTTCCTTTCTTTTTATTTTTTGTATGTGTGCATTTTTGTTAAACTTTCATGAGGATTAATTAACAAAAGTCTTTAATTTCCTAAATAAAATAGTAAAATGATAATTTCAAATATAGGAAAGTCCTACTTTACCCTGCAAGTATTGGACAGAACAAGCAAAACAGTAGTGCTAAGACATCAATACAGCAAGAAGATCTGTCCAGAAAAGCATCTATCCCAGTTACACAAAATCATGGCTGGATCTGCCCATCAATAATGAAAGTGGAGGTATCGGGAAAGAGCCTGGAGATATTAAAGGTTATAAAGGGACTATCACAAACAACTCTATGTCAATGCACTCCACTAGTCAGAGGAAACAGGAAAATCCCTTTAAAAACATAACTTACCAAAACTGGTTCAAGAAAAAAATAAAAATCTGAATAGTTCCATATCTGTCAAATAAATTCAGTTTGCTATCAAGACTTCAGGCCCTGATGATTTCATTGAAAAGGTCTAGCAAACATTCAAAAAATAATTGATTGCAATTTTACAAAAACTCTCAAAAAACACAAGAGGACAGAATACTTTCCAACCTGTGAGGCTGACATAAACCTAAAATGTAATGAAGATACAACAAGAAATTAAATGACAGATCAATGTCCCTGGTGAATACGTGTCAACAAAATTTTATCAAATTGAATCTAGCAATATCTAAAAAGGATAACATACGATGATCAAATGGTTTTTATTCCAGGAAAAAAACAATGGTGCAACAATCAATGTAATTCACCATATTAACAGAATAAAGGAGAAAAAAATAATCATCTCAATGGATGAAGAAAAAAAACACTTGAGTAGCCATTCATGAAAAGAGTACTCAAATTGAAACCAGAAAGAAACTTCCCCCAGACTAAGATAAAACATCAATTAAAAAATCTATACTTAAGGATAAACTTGCAAACCCTTTCCCTACGACAAAGAGGTAAGAATATCTATTCTCGCTACTTTTATTCAATATTGTAATAAAGGGCCTAGAGTCAATGCAATAAGGCAAGAAAAAGAAATGGAAGACATTTTAGTTAGAATAGAGGAATCCAATGAAGAATTCTGTAAGAATTCTCAACAATACAGGATTTACATAGTGTATTTTAAAATATGCTTGTGCTTTCCCTGAAAGTCAAAAGATCGCTAAATTCATTTGAGGAGGTTAAAGGGAAGACACAGGGATTTTGCAACAAAAGTGGGATGTGTCCTCCAAAGTAAGCCAATTTTTGAAATTATAAGGAAAATACAACATCAGTTTGCAGGTTGTCACCAAATATACCTCTGATTTCTATACTTTGGGATCTCCCAAGTGGCTTGGTCCTTGTCAAGTATCTGACAGAACAAGCAAAATACTACCCTAACCCAGAGCAATCTTCACACAGGATGTGCCCTTTCATACTGGCCTTCTAGAACAAAAAGTTGTCTTCAGACACACACCAAGTGACTTACTGAAAGGTCAGAGGCCCCAGTCACAGCTCATTCCCAAATTCTGGAGCTAGCCCAAGGTCAAGGTCAATTGACAAAGCCAACATATTCATGAAGGCCCTCCAAAAACCTCAGCAAGTTCACAGAGCACAAGGGAACCACATCTATATATAAACCCAGAATGGAAGCATCTCACGAAAGATATGCTCTAAGAAACATGGTTTCCATTTTTACACATAACGTTAAGCAGATCTCTGGGCAGTTTACTACTAGAGGTATTACAGCCAAATTAAAAATGTTCAGTGTAGCCAAAAACAGGAAAACACTTAAGAGAAATATGTCATGAGCCCAAACTAGAAGAATCCTATGACCCCCTGTACATCATTCAAATAGAAGGATCCAAAAACTTCCCATTGCATTAAACTGTATATGAAGGGTTTTTTATCTCAATATAATCATCTCCCAGTAGGATACAAAGTTGTTTTAAAAAGGAAAAAGTGGCCGGGTGTAGTGGCCCAAGCCTGTAATCTTAGTACTTTGGGAGGCTGAGATGGGAGGACTGCTTGAGCCCAGGAGTTCATGACTAGCCTGAGCAACATAGCAAGACCTTGCCTCTACAAAAAAAAAAAAGAAAAGAAAAGAAAAGAAAAAAAAATTAGCCAGATGTGATGGCATGCATCTGTAGTCCCAGCTACTCGGGAGGCTGAGGAGAGAGGATCACTTGAGCCCAGGAGTTCGAGGCTGCAGTGAGCTGTACTTGTGCCACTGTCCTCCAGTCTAGGCTAAAAGAAAATTTTAAATAGTCTTACCATATAATCCAGCAATTTCACTTCTGGGTATATAGCCAAAAGAACCAGAAGCAAGGGTTTGTACGCCATGTTCATGGCAGCATTATTCACAGCAGCCAAGAGATAGAAGCCACCCAAGTGTCCACAAGTGAATGAATAGATAAACAAAATGAGATATAGACGTACAAAGGAATTACTAACCAGGCTTAAAAAGGAAGTGAATTCTGATACTCAACACAGGTGAACCTTGAGGATATTATGCTAATGAAAAAAACTAGTCATGCAAGACCACGTATTACATGATTCCATCTGCATAAAACATTTGGAACAGGCAAAATCTATAGAGACTAACAGTAGGTCAGTGGTTGCTAAGCGCTGGAGGGATGGAAGAATAGAGAGTGATGGCTAAAGTGTGTAGGGCATCTTTTGAGGCAATGAAAATGCTCTAAAATTCGCAGGGGTGAGAGTTGCACAGATCTGTGAAGAGGGAGGACAAAAAGAAACCCGGAATTTGCTTATAAAAAGTTGTGTATCTATTCTTATATGTTTAAATGTCAGTCACCTTCAAAGTACTCTCCGTTTGATGTGATACACCTATGCTTTTTCCATTGCTCAAAATCTTTTTTTTTTTTTTTTTTTGAGTTGGAGTCTCACTCTGTTGCCCAGACTGGAGTGCAGTGGCCGCTCCCGGTCACCACAGCCTCGACCTGCTGGGCTCCGGCGATCCTTCCGCCTCAGCCTTCCAGCTCAAAACCATCTTTGAATTTGTCGGTTTTAAAGCTATTGTTTTGTTTCACCTCTTCCACATCAGCAAAACATTTCCCTTTGAGAACTTTTTCCATCCAGGGAAACAAACAAAAAAAAAGTCACTCAGGGCAAGATTGAGTAAATAGGGAGGGTGGGGCATATGGGTCATGTTGTTTTTGGTCAAAAACTGCTGAATACTCAGCACAGTGTGGGTAGGTACACTCATAAATCATCCATCATAAAATGGGCAAATGCGTTGAAAGAATCTCCAAAAAATTTTCACTGAAGCTGAATGTAGTCTCTCACAACACTAACTGGTACACTGATACTGATGGTTTCCTAGAACACTTAGCTAGTAAGGGAAGCCTGTACTACAAGGGGCCTGCCCTCCAAAGATAACTCCGGGTTTTTTAGGATCCCCTTTGTATACTAAAAACACTGACGTGTACACTTTAAATAGGTGAATTGTATGATATGTGAGTTAGAGCTCAAGAAAACTTTTTTAAAACTACATGAAGATTGCAAAAGGGATTGTGACTAATCCCAGAAATAAACTATATCTATGTCTTGCTCAATTTAAATTACTACGTATTTTAATTTTGCTTCTGATTGATTTTAAACAGGGCCGTCTTTCTTAGTCACAGTTGTTTTTCTTCCAAGTATAAAATACAAGAATTTTGAAAGCCAAATTATAAAATAAAAATTAGGTTTTTTTCCTCCTTTTTTTAATTTTTTAATTTTTTGAGCTGGAGTTTCACTGTGTCACCCAGGCTGGAGTGCAGTGGCACACTCATGGCCACCACAGCCTTGACCTGCTGGGCTCAGGTGATCCCTCTGCCTCAGTCTTCTAAGTAGTTGGAATTATAGGCATGCACCACCATGCCTGACTAATATTTTTATTTATTATAGAGATGAGGTCTCGCCAAGTTGTCCAGGCTGATCTCGAACCCCTGGCCTCAGGCAATTCTCTCACCTCCGTCTCCCAAAGTGCTGGGATGACAGGCATGAGCCACTGTGCTTGGCTAAAAATTGTTAATTAACAATATGTTATAATTAAAATAACCTGTTATTGACGGAGGTGTCAAAGTCAACTCTGAAATTTGAAAGAAATAATCACAACATTTTATAAGCAGCACCTCATCCCCAGCTGGCGTGGTGAGAACATGGAGCCTGGCAGTGTAGGATCCTTTCGACCTGTTGTGTCCCTGACATTCCCAACAACCCCCCTATTTTTGCCATGTTCCATTACTTTAGGATTTTAAAAGCAAAAACAAAAAAAAATATATAGGCAATGCTCTTACCATCCCAACCTGGTCAATGGTCTCTTGAACTCTATCCAAAAGGACAGAAATCATCTCAGGGTGAACAGCTGTGATGGCCCCAAGAAGTTCTCGACCAACTTTTGAGAAAGTCTCTCTGGTGGACAGGGTGACATAAGATACCTAGATGGGGGAGGCAAGGGGAAGGGCAGGTAGACAGCACTTTGAATACCAATTATCAGTCAAGACACATTTACAAACTTTTTTGCAAGTAAAGCAGAACTTCACTTGTCCCAGGTGGCAAGTTATCTTTTTAGATGTGAGATTGGCAATTAATACCAGAGTTAAAGTCCAGTCATCCTAACTCTAGGTTCAGGATTACTTCCACCACCTCACTTAAATTAAATTGGCTTGGAAGTCAGGTTTCCATTACTAGGAAGAAGGGAGTGAGGTTTGGGGGAAAGGTGGGTGAGATAAACAGTACAAAAACTCCAAGTGTCAGGTTGTGCTACATTACCTACTCCTTAAAAACTCATGCATCCAATGTGAAAAGATAGAGTGGGAAATGGAATGGGCATAATTCATATGTTCCATATTACCAGTAGCAAAATGATGTTCCTCTGATTCTCTCTACCCTTCCATAAGAGCAGCTTCTGGAAGTAGGTCACTAAGTCACCTTTTTTTAAAGCAATCCTCAAAGCAGCAACAGACAGACAACCCCAAACCTTGTTTAGCTGACTCATACAACTTCATATTCTAACCTCATATATCTCCAGAATAATGATCTTTATGAAGTCGTCATCCACATCAGCTCTTCTGGCCTGAGCCATCTGCGCAAAGGTTGTCAGAAGGCAGATCTCCTCTGAGCTGTTCATGGAAGACAGACACTTCTCGACGTTTGCAAAGTGTTCTGGGTCTGCAGGTTCATACCAAGAAAATTAAAGTGGGGAAAGAATAAATGATGTACTTGAATCACTCTTCCAAAAAAAAGAGTAATATAACTAAAAGACATTAGGAAATATTGAAGACACCAAAGATCTTTCTTTGTTCCAAAATGGATTTCCCTGGGCATAAGGAAGAAGGTTGGACCAGATGGTCTCTGAAATTCCAACCAGTTCTAAACATAACATGCCTCAGATGGAGCACTCAACATCTCTAAGCCTCAGTTTCCTCATCTGCCTCAAAAGTTGTTGAATAAGATTGAATGGCGCGTTACTGGTGAAGAGCTCTGTTAGCTGCAAGGCACTACCACTGTCACTAGGCGAATCACTTTCAAAGGCAGGAAATGCCAACGTCAAAAGCCCACCTGAAGCTGCCTGAGACTGTCAGCCAATGAACAAAGGAAGATCCTACTCATGAAAACCCTAAGATCAGCAAACCACTTGGTATAAGCATGGCATTCCAAGTAAAAGAGATTTGTTGACTTTAAAAGGTAGAGAAATAAATTAGTTATAGCCATAACCAAAATGCTGACAGATTTACTCAACAGTAGATACATGTTCTGGCTACTTCTCAGGGGATGCCATATAAGAAATACCACATCCTGTCACTAGTAGGCAGTATTTAAAACTACTTTGCTATACACAACAGAAAGCTAGTCATTGCAGTTTTGTGGAGGGAGGAGAAAGAAAATCTACCTAATACTGAATTGTACCCAGTATCTTAAATAAAATAATATAAAATAAACTTTAAAAATAAATATATATCCCCTCCTGATGGAAGTTTTCACAGCAAGAAGATAACAAGCCAAAAATTCTTTTCAAGTTTACACATTTGAGAAATCAAAGGTAGTGCACCAAATATACAGCATTTTTGTTATTATTAATATTATTATTTTAGTTGGAATTTCACTCCGTCGACCAGGCTGGAGTGCCAAGACATGCTCACGAAAACCCCAGCATCAACCTGCTGGGCTCCAGCAATCCTTCTGCCTCAACCATCCAAGTAGCTGGAACTACAGGCGCACGCCACCATGCCCAACTAATTTTTTTTTAATTTTATTGTAGAGATGAGGTCTCACCATGTTGCCCAGGTTGGTCTCAAACACATGGGCTCAGGCAATTCTCTCACCTCGGCCTCCCAAAGTGCTGGGATTATAGGCATGAGACACCATACCCAGTTGTGTACTCCATTTTTTAAATGACTCTAGCAGGCCCTTACCAAACCAACTTCCATTTCCCACCCTGAGTTAGGTTCACAATGGAAACTACTGTACAGCGCTTCCCAGAATAATGACCATTGGAATTCTAACTCACAAAGTTTAAGGTATATACCAAGGAAGAGAATTCTATAAAAAGAACAATGTGAATAACTGGCTAATTGGCTTTTAAAAACATCAACTTTAAGGACAAGCAAGAGAAACACATCTCTACATTTAGTTACCACCACATTTGTTAATGACACCACATCTTGTTGCTCATACTAGGGACAAACAAGCCAAATTAAGACAGGCCAATTTGTCACAGTCACTGCTGAGAAGTCTGCTAGTTAGGAAATGTGAAAACTGTTTAAAATTCATTTTCTGGAAACTGACGTCAGGTTTACCCTATCCCTACTACCCCAGATAAATAAGGATTGGCTATGAAGGGTCAGAACTTCTAGAATTTGTTAAAAACATTATGTTAGGAAGGTAAAATAAAAAGCCTTGCTCTTCTACAAACATGATAAAAATCAACTAGAAGATGGAGCAAACGAGAAGACAAAAAAATAGCAAATCAGGGCAAGAAGATTAAGTCTGCAACAGACCACATTCTTGCAGCTAGACCCGACTGAGGCAGATGACACGTTCCTAGGCCACAGCGACTCTCGTGCCAGCTGCCACAGGCTGCAAGAGAGAGCTCTAGGGGCCATGGGAGCCTGCAGGCCAGAAAGGAAACTCCAGCAGAGGTACCCAGGCTCCAGGAAGAGTCGAGGGGGCTGCGTCCTTGGAGCCACATCCCCTCCAGAGCCAGTTGGCTTACCAGCAATACCAGCCACGGTGCTAATTCAGAGCCTGGCAGACAGGGAGATGCCACCATAAGGGAAACCTCTGAAACTGCACCACCGGAAGGAGTGCTATTCACCACCCCAGGAACCTCCAGAGGAAATGTCTGTTTCTGTATCTCACTGCAGAATCAGTTGCCAGGGATGGGTGGTGGCTGTGTGTCCTCCCACCCAGCTCACTCATACGACCAGTCTAGGGAAACCTCCTTCAGGACAGAGACCCTTGGTAAAGCAGAACAAGGCTAGGGCTGCTGTCAAAGAGACAAAGGAAAGACACAAGCAGAGACAAAACTGGACTCATGCGGAGCCCAAAAAGGAGAAAGATAAGTGGAAGCATGGAGGAGTCAATCCAGAAACAGAGGAACAGAGAGAAGAAACTAAGCCAGGAACATCTTCAGAAACTGCTCTGCCAATGCTGAAGGCACAATAACTGCTAAAGCCTTCAGTTTTCTTTGAAGAGATACAGACACTTGAAAATCTGGAAAATAGAATTCGCTTTTGGCAGCTTTTAAGATCCTATTAGTATTTTTACATATTTTCTAGCAGAATTTTCTTTACTGTACAGAGTAATTCTTAAAAATCATTATACTATATGACCAATTTAAAAATCTGATGTTTTTTCCACTTTTAACATTATACTTTTGTTACAAATAAATACCTCTAGTCCAGGGACGGTGAGACATTAAAACTTACCAAGTTTTCATCAGAATTAATTTTTTAGAGTACACCTGCCTATATCTTCGACTAGTTCATAAAATCACATAACTTGCCATTGCCTTACTAGACTCTGGTGTGGCCATGTGCTCTCAGAGTTATGGCTGTTGCCATGTTTCTGGGCTTTGGCCCCCTCTCCTACCTTGGGGAGATGAATCTCCTCTCTCTCTCTATCTCTCTCTCTCTATAATTTACTTTCTAAGTAAACTATATTTTCTAATCTAATATATATGTGTATATATATATACATATATATACACACATATACACATATATATACACATATATAACTTTTAAAAAAGTAATAAAAGATATTAACGGAATTGGGCACAAAACTTTAATATTATTTCTAGATGAGTAAAACAGATCTGTTAATATGACTATAAACTAGAATGATTTCACACACACATGCTGAAAAGTGCTCCCTAAAAGAGACTATACCACAACACACCAGGACTCATCCTTGCATTTCAGAGGTACCAGCTGCTCTCAGATCAACACAGTAAGGCCATGTCTGTACTTCTCGAACACTGCACCTAGGTAGGGCATAGTGTCCTCCCTCCATCCTAGAAGTAAAGAGAAAGGCAACGGGGAGGGAAGGGTGGGCAGTACCTTGGAGCCGCTGCTTGCACTGGGCCGGCTGCAGGGCAGCGCCAGGAGGTTGCAGGCTTCCACACTCCACCTGATGCATGAGGTAGAAGAGCTTCCAAAGCATCTGCACTGACAGCATCCCGAATGGCATCTCAGACATGAATAGCCAAATGCCAAGTCTGTGAGTTTCAAGAAGAGTGGGCACCACTTATTAGTCAGCGTGAACATACTAAGAGTGGACAGAGCTCCAGCTCTCACAGTCAAACACCTCAAGGATGGATAACAAGATCAGCAAACTCACAAAGCACTTTGTGCCAAGAACTGTTCCAATTGCTACAACACATGTATGCACATGTGTATGCATGTGTATGTGTACATGTGAGTGTATACATGCATGTACAACATCAACTCAGTCCATCCTCACCAAACCCCAGGCAACAAGTATTTATTTTATCCCCAAGTCACACATGAAGCCACTAAGGCACAGAGTGGTGTGGAGATCGGGTACAGTGGCTCATGCATGTAATCCCAACACTTTGGGAGGCTGAGGCGGATGGATTGATGAAGACCAGGAGTTCAAGACTAGCTTGGGGAACACAGTGACACCCTGTCTCCACAAAAAAAAAGAAAGAAAACTAGCCAGGGGTGGTGGTATACACCTGTGGTCCCAGCTAGGTGAGAGGACCACTTGAGTCTAGGGGATGCAGTGAGCTAAGATCACACCACTGCACTACAGCCTGGGCGACAGAGTGAGACCCTATCTCTAGGAAAAAGAAATCAGCCAGGCATAGTGGCTCACACCTGTAATCCCAGCACTTTGGGAGGCAGAGGCTAGAGGACTGCCTGAGCCCAGGGGTTTGAGACCAGTCTGGGCAACTAGGTGAGACTTTGTCTCTATAATAAATCAAAAAATTAGCTGGGCGTGGTGACACATGCCTGTAGTCCCAGCTACTCAGGAGGCTGAGGCAAAGATCACCTGAGCCCAGCAGGTAGAGGCTGTAGTGGGTGTGAGCGTGCCATTACACTCCAGCCTGGGCCAAAGAGTGAGACTCCAAGTTTAAAAAAAAGAAAGAAAAAGAAATCTAGAAGGTGCCAGTGGCAGATGTGTGCATCTGAGTCCATGTACAGGCACACATGCGCACATAGACATGTGTGCAGTGGGTGGGAGGAGAACCAAAACCCACCCAGTGACTCCTCACTGATCACCGAGTACAGTTCAAACTCCTTGGGCACATTCAGAGGCGTCCATGACACAGCACTGGCCCATATCCCCACCCAGAGCCCACTCTGCATTCAGAATGTTCTTGAGTTCCCATGAGCCTGGAGAGAACCCTGTTCCGGGCCCACGCCTCTCCAAGTGGGGCCTCCTCAGGTCTCCTCCTGTTACAGAACTCCATCCACCCCAACTTCCCATCGTCACACCTTCCATCAGTGCCTCTTACACACAGTGGCAGAAAAGTCATCTGGGGACTCCGTGGGAAACTGGATGCCCTAGCCCCCTTAGGGAGACCCTGATTGCATAGGTCATGGATGGGGCCCAAGAATTTGCACCTTTTAGTCACCCTTGGTGACTCAGAGTCAAGTGATTCTTAACCTGGGTGGAGAGGAACACCTGGAGGTAATAAAATTCACATACACATGCTAGCACACATGCCAGTCTCCCAGCAATCTGTGAGCAGAAGCTGGGTCCTGTTCATCATTATAGAAGCCCACTTGTAACTGGAGCCTGAACACAGATCTCAAAAATAATCAGCATTCAACAGATGCTTGTTAAAACTCTGTTAATTTTATCATGATTTCTTAAAAATCTTAATAAGAAATACAAGGAGCCCCTCAAAGCTGTTGTTATATCTGGGGCACAACTACAAATGGCCAATTACAAGTAAACCAAGCTTATTAAGAAACAAAGAAAAAAGAAGTGAATAATGTATGCCCACACCACATCTGTGAACCCAGGCAAGCAACTGGTGGCCCAAATCCACACTTACTGGACCTGTAAAAGCCAACTAGACTCCCAGGCAAAAGGTGGGACACTCCTGTAAGTTCAGGGGCCAGGCTTCTATGTTGTTAATTATGCCACCACCCTCCCATGAGACTTGATGCTTTTTTATAGCCCCAAAGCAATGACGAGGAATTTGAAGGCCTTAACTGATGTCACAACACAGAATATGTAAGGCACTAAAATTCCCTCCATGGCAGACAGGCCAGAAGTCTGCATATGTTTTTGTTGTCTGCTTTTTGGTTTGGTTTAGTTTTAGGTTGAGAGGATAGCCACTGTCAGAAATTTCCATCAGAGTGTCAAATACATTTAAATTTCAAGGCTTTAAATATCTGGTTCTCATATAATTTATTTCCTAAAATAAATTATACTCAAGAACAACAGCTCTCAGCATTTTACAATGTAAACCATCCCCTTTGTGAATCACATGTATGAAGCTACGGGTGGGGCTCACCACTCAGGAAAAGGTGCTGTGAGGAGCTAGGACGAGGCTCTGCCTTCAGCAAAGCAAGCAAGAGCAGGGACAGAAGACATTCCCAGGCGCCACCCAGCTTCGCTGAAGCATCTGGCTTCGGGTGCGGCTGCCCGGCTCTGCAGGATTCAGTGCATCCATGAGAACAACTCACAGTATATATGAATCAAGGGTAATCAAAATGTCTCCATCCACAGTCTACTTATGCTAGCCCTGTGCCTTGAATTTTTGCCAGAGCTGTGACCTGAACACCTAAAAACAGCTAGCATAACTCAGAAGTCCTGATCCTTCTCAAAGTTTCTAAGTTACTCTGTTCTCCATCTGAAATCACACAAGAACAACCCCAACTTAATGGTTTGAAAAGTCCCTTATGGTTTGAAAAGTATTTCCGGCCGGGCGCGGTAGCTTACGCCTGTGATCCCAACACTCTGGGAAGTAGAGGCAAGAGGATTGCCTGAGTCCACAGGTTCGAGACCAGTTGCAATGTGGCAAGACCTCGTCTCTACAATAAATCAAAAAATTAGCTGAGTGTGGTGGCACATGCCTGTAGTTGCAGCTACTTGGAATGCTGAGGCAGAAGGATCGCCTGAGCCCAGGAGCTCAAGGCTGCAGTGGCCATGAGTGTGCCACTATACTCCAGTCTGGGCAACAGAGTGAGACTCTGACTCAGAAAAAAAGAAAAATATTTCTATGTATTCTGACACTCACTCTTATAACATACCTGTGAGGTAGATGAAGCAATCATTATTATTATCTCCATTTATAAATGAACTGAGACCATAACTATTAAGTAACTTGCCCAGGGTAACAGCAAGTGGCAGACCAACACTCAAACTCTACAAGATACACAAGAAATGAGGGACTAAGGCCGAGTTGCATGGCAAAAGGGAAGGAAGACAACAAACTCAGGGGTAGGCCAACAAGGAGAGAGGGGGGTTGATGGCCAGAGCTGGGCGGGGTCATGGGCAGATCTGGGTGGGGTTATGGGCAGGGGGTGGTCATGGGTGGAGCTGGGTAGGGCCATGGTGGAGCTGGGTGGGCTTGTGGGTGGAGCTGGGTGGGCTCTAGGTGGAGCTGGCACAGATAGTGCCATCAGAAGACAGTGCTTACATAGTCAGGGCAGACACCAAGGTGCCTGACACTCCCAGACCTTTATCTGAACAGTGATGGCAAGTCACCTGTGCACCCTGCTGTGCCCCACCACTGCAGGCACTGCAGTAGAGTGTGTGACTGAGTTCATTCTTGCTGTCCCTGCTCCAGCCTGCCTCAACAATTCAGGAATAGCAAAAAACTGACACACGAGAATTGGGTTATTTTGAGACAAAGAAAGAGGTCACTCCAGTCACAGAGGTGTGCTACAGATGGGAAACTAAGACACCAGCATTTGCCCTAGAAGAGAGGCAGATGAAACCCATCAAGGCGCCACAGATGAGAGCTACTTGGGCAGACCGTCCCCCCCACCTTGCTGTCTCATCAGGGAGCAGCCTCCCAGTGGGCAACACCATGTGTCCTACCTCTTGGCCTTCAGCACGTGCAGGACGGCTCTCAAAAACAGCTCATCAAATTCAACCTGCAGCTTCTCCACAGAGTAGGGCAGCAGGGCAGCCTCTGCGCCTTGGTTGTGGCTCAGGTACTGTGCCCAGTGATCACTCACATAACCAAGTGTCAACCTGAGCAGGAGAAACGGCACAGCACTTTCCATTAGCTCACTCAGTGGCAGTACCCTTAAGTGACATCTGAAGCATTCATTTACACAGCAGGTTTTTTGGTTTTTTTAGAGACAGGGTCTCACTCTGTCACCCATGCTGGAGTGCCATGTCATGATCATAGCTCACTGCAGTCTTAAACTCCTGGACTCAAGTGATCCTTCCACCTTAGCCTCCCAAAAGCACTGGGATTACAGGCACTTTGCCAGGCCTCAACAGATACTTATTGAGTCCTACTATCTTTCAGGTAACACAGGTACTGCAGTGAAGGTAATACAATGGAGAACATTAAAAAACCCTACTTTCATGGAGCTTACATTTAGTGAAGGACAAACAGACAATAAACAAAATAAGGTAAAATATATAGCCTGTCACAGGATTGTACATGACATTGAGAAAAACAGGGGAGCAGAGGGAAATAAAGTTGGTCTGGAGATGGAGGGATGGGCAGGGTAACGAGGCTAGCTGAGAGCAGGATCCTTGCTGAAGAGGGACATCTGATGCAGTGTGGAAGATGGCAAAGAGGCAGCCACCAGCACACCTATGGGAAGAGTGTACAGCAGGAGGGAACTGCCAGCATGAAGGCTGCGAGAGGTGTCAGGTACATTTAAGGAATAGCACGGAGGCCAGGCACTCAAGTAGAGTGAGCGAGGGGCAGAATGCTAGAGACAAAATCAGACAAGTGGCAGGAAGCCAGGCCAGGAAGGTCCCCACAGACCCCCATGAGGACTGAGTGTGACAGGGACCACAGCAGGATCCTGAGCAGAGTGAACACTGGCTCACAGCTCCCAGGGAACACCAGCAGCTGTGAGAACACTCTGCAGTAGGGAGGGGGCTGGCAGCATCAGAGCAGGGAGGTAAGTGAGGAGGCTCAGGAATGAACAGGGTGGGAGCAGGGATGGTGGGAGGGCAGGATCAGAGCAAGGAGGCAATTCAGGAGGCTTAGGAATGAACGGGGTGGTTGAGAGGACATGGCAGGGAGAGACTGGGTTCTGGAAGAGACTGGGTTCTGGAAAGAGCATGTCTCATTGATCCACAAGAATACACGTCTTCCACACCAACGTCTCTGCAACTGGAATGTCTGTTCACAGTGATGGCCTGATTCCCTAATTTGGTAGCATTTTTCTGTCTCATTGGCACACAAAATACATCTTTAGAATTGGTCACACCTTAGATTTGATGGAAAATGGTATTTTAAAGGTAGAGTTGATAGAATTTACGGTTAGACTAGATGTAGCCCGTAGAAGAAAGAAAACAGCTGGGGATATGGCAGGTATCAGCCTGAACAACTGGAATGGGGGAGAGGCCACTACAACAGGGAGGCCTGTGGGGCCATCTGGGGTGGCAGAACGCAGTCACTTGGGAATATTCAGTTACGACGGGAATCAATCTTCCTCTGTGAGAACTAACACCTGAAGTATGAAGCACACCACTATAATGTCCGTCGCCCCAGTCATGCGGTGTCTGCGTCTGAGCTGGGGACAGTCATAGCATAGCACCAGGTAGCTCAGCATCACCTGATCATGTAGCCAATACGCTTCACGAACTGCCTGTAGCGTGCCCTGTTGAAGGTTTCCAGCCCCACAGCCAGGAGCTCCACGAGTGAGTTGGCAAAGGCAAAAATCTTCATCATCTCTTGAGGTCTGGTTGTTTCAGGTAAATAATCACCTAGAAGTTCATCAAATAAAAGGAGAAAATGCTAATTACTATGAAAAAAATCCTGAAAGACACAGGTGTGTAAATTCTTTTAGCAAGGAGCCAGGGCCCAGCTGGAGAGGAATCAACGATCCAACTGCCCTTGCTTCTATGCCAAAATGAAATGGGAAACAAGACAAAGTACAGAATTAAAAACAATTTCTTTAAGCTGGGCAATGTGCAAGCTGGACAGCCTTCTCAAGTTCAAATACAATGGAAAGCGACAAGTGCAAGAGCAAGCAAGTGTGGAAGAGCTAGCACAGAAGAGCCTGAGTTGGACCTAAACATGAAGGCCTGCCACTGAGCTCCAGTGCTGAGCTCACCCCTACCACATCCCATTACAACCAAACAAACAAGCCTACCTTGTGCCTGGACTCCAAGCAGATGCTGGAAAAGTTCATGAAACGGAAACTGTGATAACAGGATGACCAGGTCATCTTCATTGAGGAGAATCCAACTAGTCTCAGGGTCTTCATCCTAAGGGAAAAGAAGCAAAATCATGCTGGCAAGTGCTCAGCCCACACTCTGGTCTAGATTGTCATGGGTCTCGATGGTATAGACATGTGACAGTCTCATGAGTCTTCATGGACTTCTCCTCCAGGACAGAAATGTATAGGCTCAGTTCCACAAATAGCCAGCAAATTCCTTGAAACTGAAAGCATAATTTTACATGTATCTGGGTCATGGCCAGTGACTGGAAATGCGTTCAATAAACTTCCGACCCAAAGAAAGTGGAGAAAAGTCATCCTCTAAAGGGATCTCACCACAGGGCTCAGGGATTTGACAAAATCAGTTAAAAAAACCACATACTAGAGTCCAACTTATTTAAACTGCTATGCTCTTCCGCCAAAATCAAGGTCTCCTGTAGTATTCAACAGACTTCCAGGAAGCAACATATTTGCTATGGAGGACTGGAGCTCTGTTGTCAATTAGCGCTGCTGAAATACCGATAAAAACAACAGTGGCCACACAGAGACTCAGGGAAATCTCCGAGGTCTAAGGTCACCTTAGAAAACAAGTTGCAGGACGGGCTCGGTGGCTCAGTCTGTAATCCCAGCACTTTGGGAGGCTGAGGCAAGAGGATTGCCTGAGCCCGCGGGTTCAAGACCCACCTGGGCAACTTGGCGAGACCTCGTCTCTACAATAAATCAAAAATTAGCCAGGCTGATAGCGTGTGCCTGTAGTTCTGGCTACTTGGAAGGTTGAGGGCAGAAGGATTGCAGGAGCCCAGCAGGCAGAGGCTGCAGTGACTGGGAGCGTGCCATTGCCCTCCAACCTGGGTGACAGAGTAAGACTCCAACTAAAAAAAAAAAAAAAAAGAAAGGAAACCAAGTTGCCCTGTGTCATAAGATTTGCTACATTAAAAAGAGAAGGATATAAAATAATCCCGACACCTGAAGAATAGATCAGCTCCATTTCAACAAGGGACTAAGGCAAGTCTTTCATGATTTCCTTACGCCACTTTTTGGGAGGGGGATCGATGTCTCACTCTGTCACCCAGGCCGGAGTGCAGTGGCACATTCACAACCACTACAGCCTTCACCTGCTAGGCTCAAGCCATCCTTCCATCACAGCCTTCCAAGTAGCTGGAACCACAGGTACATGCCACCATGGCTGGCTAATTTTTTTTATTTATTGTAGAGACGAGGTCTCACCAAGTTGTCCAGACTGGTCTCAAGTCTCTGAACTCAGGCAATCCCCTCGCCTCTGCCTCCCAAAGTGCTGGGATTACAGGCATGAGTCACCATGCCTAGTTTGCTATTTACTCTCTTCAGTGTCTAAAATGGCTAATAAACAAGAGCCTCCAAACTACTTCCATCAGGCTTCTTGACACTGGCTGCACATCAGAATCATCAGGAAGGTCAAGATCAACTGACATCTGGGTACAGGCCTGGGCCAGGTCTGAATGTTGCCCAGGTGACCTCGTCACAGTTAGTATCAAGATACCACTGACAAGGACAGTATAGAGAGTCTTCCTCCCCACGGCCTTCTCTGATTCCACAGCACCCTGACCTCATCAATTCTCTAAGTTCTTTAATTCACTCAACATTTACTGAGCTCTAGCCAGGAGCCAGGCATCAATGCAGGACCCTGCACCATCATCTGACTCTGGAATTAAATACAGGAAAACTACCAGAAAAAGACTGCGGCTCCATGGCAATCTCGCAAAGATCCCTCTGCAGTGCTCCTGAGCCTCTTTCAGATGACCAGTAGTCTGCAGCAGAGACGGTTACACATGCACACCATCCTCCACCACCCCTGCATGTCTAGGAAGAGGACAGTGACTGTGAAGGGATCCCCTTCTGAACAAGCATTCAGGGAGACACACTAACATGGCCTCGCAGCTGCCACAGTCATCCTGAGAACAGTCTGCCGTGCACTTTTTCCCCTTATAAAGAGAGGGAATGTGACAAATGCAACACCAGCCATCCTGGACAAAAATGTCAAGCCAGGATTGGAACCAGAAAAAAAGCACTAGGTCTATAAATAGCTAGAGGGGAAACTGCTTATAAGTACACTAGCCGGGTATACAGCAGAAAGAAAAATGAAGAAGTGTTTGTCTCAGGATGCTGGATTTTGATCCTTAAATTCTCACCAAAACCAGAAAATCATCTTCTACTCTCAAACAAGCAGCTCTGGATAGGAAGTTCCTAGGAACTGGGAGACCCTTGGTAAGCTTCACCTCCTTATTACTCAGGTTCCGGCCCAGGAGCTTGTTACATAAAATAAACTCCAAGCAGAGGCTATACATGATACAGCTAATTTCCAGGTGCCAAGTTCTCCCCGCTAAACACAGAATGTTCTAGAGAAGGGTAGCACAGCACCCTGGCTCAAAGCACAAGCCCTAGGGCCTCCTACTTAAGGACGCTGTAGCTGGAGACAAGGCACTTCACCCCTGCATCCCACCCCATAAAATGGGAATCACAACAGTCTTTACCTCATGGGGCCACTAGGAGAAACAAATAAGAGTCTATGTGCAAAGTGCTTGGAACAATACCCTGGCATATAAGAAGACCTCAGAATGACTATTCAAAACAATGCAGATATGACGAGTTACCTCTTCTCCTCCCTCATCCACCAGCGTCCAGGTCCCCGAACCAGGCCCCGAGGAGGATGACTTCCGCTCACTGGGTTTCATGTGGCACATGAACTCGGCTCGGTTTCTACAGAGCAAGGGAAGTTGGTCACATGTTCACAGAAAGCCCCACAGGAGTACATTCAGGCCACCAACTAACCCTGGGAGGAGTCAGATGTCAACCCAACCTCCAAATGCCTTAAATCAGTAAACAAGTGGTAGGGCCTAGCTAAAAATCAAGGATGCCAAAACCTCACTGGCTTCAGTGGAGAAAACACCATCACTCTGAGTCACGACAAGCACGTGCAGGGAAGCAGCTGCCATCACAGCTCCTGGTCCAGTGGGACCTCAGCACACATGCGGGGCCTGCATGCACACCCAGCCACAAAGCATGCCAGGGAGATGCCTTTAGGAGCATGCATATTGGATAAAAAGGATCATGCAGATGCCTGTCCAGGGTCGAACAGTACACACAAGCACAGAACTGCTAGTGAGTCAAATCATAAACCTACTGTGTGTAGGAGTAACCCCCATGCCTAGGCAGTGAGGGGAAGATCCAAGGAGTCCTGCCTGCCAGGAGTGGTCCCCATACCCAGGCAGTGAGGGGAGGACCCAGGGAAACCTGCCTACCAGGCTCTCACAGGGGGTTGACTGGAGAACTGAGTGGGTGTACCCAGAAAAGCTCCTCTCCTCAGTCCTCTGCTCCTTCCTCTTGGCCCTGACCCTAGAAACTCATAAGCTCTGCAGTTCCAGTGCTGTCCTTTCAACCCAGCAAGCTCTAGATCTGAGTTCCAGATGGCCATGCAACATGTCACTTGCATGTACCTACCTGTGTGCACCAATGGCCTCAAATTTTCCTCCTTACTAAGCTGCCCTCCTTTTTATCTTCTCGGTCTGTTAGGGCCAACGCCCTGGCAGTTACTCAGACTCAAAGTCTCAAGTTATGTCTGCCCCGATCCTTCCCATGGTCTTTACTTCATCAGTCACTAAATCCTTACCTGGGAAGGTAACTTTTAGATTCCCTTCATCTCTTCCACCACCACGGCCCCAATTCAGGCCTAGAGGTAGACAGGTTTGCCAGGACCCGAGAGCCAATGGTGGTCACACTGTTCAGGATTACCTGTACACAGACCCTGACTTCTCCCCAGTTAAGGATGTGCCCTCTTGATGCTGGGGTGGGTTCCAGGGCCAGGAGAGCCAGACACTTAGAACCATTCAATTCAACAAAGGTGCAATTTTTTCTTCTGTCTCCAGCCCAACTAATCTTCCTTAAATACAACTTTCTACCCCCAATCAAAAACCCTCAATTGCCACACAGTCCAGACCATGTCAAATCTAGATTTCTCTCCCTTCATCTCAGAGAATTCTATGCTTTACCCCACCCGAGTCATTCATCTTTGTACCCATTTCCTGCACACTGCTTCCCTCCAGCCAAGCCCACCTCCTGCCTGTCCTCCGCACAGTTACCCTCACCTGGATGGAGGCCTTTGCTCCCACTAATCTCCCACCTCTATGCCTCCTCTCCTACTGAGGCCCATCTATCTTCACACCCAGCTCCTCCACCATGGGACCTTCTCCGCCACTTCACCAACTCTTTATTCTCTTAATTTATTAATCATAGCTTCACAAGTTAGCACCTAAATCTCTTTTCTTAAAAGATGGGGTCTTGCTATGTTGCCCAGGCTGGCCTCAAACTCATGGGCTCAAGCGATTCTCCCATGTCAGCCTCCAAGTAGCTGAGCTTAACTGCATGCACCACTCCACCCAGCTTAAACCTCTGACTGGACTTTTTCCCTCTGGCACTAAGTCTCTTTTTTCAAGGAAAAGATTCTCTTTTTGTGTGGCACCTTTCACAATGGTGTATATGACAAGAGAGGCAAATCCAATAACAGAGAGTCCCAAAAAGGTTGCATGTCCATATATAAGTAACTAAAGAGTCTATCGGAAATAAGGAATATCAGTCATGAAGGGACCTGCCATGTGAAGTTCTGAACAGCAACACCTCCCTCAGTCAACCTTGGACCTGGGCTGTTGAGGAAGACAACCCTCTGAGAGGAAGAGGCACTTCTACCTCTACTGTACACAGCTCTTCACACTTACTTGACAGGAGACATCAGCAAGGCAAGGGACTGCATGAAATGGAAGACCCCTGACGGGTTATTAAACACTTTGATCTGAAATCAGAAGAGGAAAAAGCACACTGTAAAAATGTCAATAACCCAAGTAGCCAACATCTGGGTTCACATGTGTTCTCACAGAAGTCGCTGTTAAGACAACAACTCAGAAACTGGCACCTAGTCCACCAGAGGGAGGCACAAAGGACACGGAGGACCTGGCAGCCTGGGGGCTGCGGTGGTGGCAGCGCTCAACACAGAGTGCAGCTCACATGGAGCAGAGGCGGCACACCAGCTTACACCAACTATGTGCCGCAACACGGATGATGGCCACTGCTGCTACTCTCATCCAAGGAGAAACAAAACAAAAACAAGAACTGCTTCTACCTAAATAGATTCAGACATCTTGCCACCAGAAATACTACAGAAAAAAATACGTGGCGAAATTGAACTTGGCAAACACTTCAGGGCTGCTGTGGGTAACACAATGACCCAAAGGTAAGCAGCAGAGAGGAGAAACTAAGTACATGCTCCCAACACATGGAAGATGATCGCACATACCTGAGATCCCTGCTGGGGTTAAGGAACCAGCTGAGGTGGTCTGTTTGACCTGTACCAACCGTGGTACAAAATGGATTAATTTAGAAAGTTTTGTTGAGTATTACAGAAAAAAGATTCTGGTGAAACTTCCTGCATAGAAATTTTATAGAATTAAATACTACTAACCTACCCAGCTAGACTACAACCAGACTTGTGCAATTCTATTATAAGTTCCTCAATTGTGGTAGGGTGTGGTGGCCCACTCCTGTAATTCCAGCACTTTGGGAGGCCGAGGTGGGAGGACTCCTTGAGTCCAGAAGTTTGAGACCAGTCTGGACAACATAGTGAGACCCCGTCTCTACAGAAAATTCTAAAAATTAGCCAGGTGTGGTGGCACATGCCTGTATCCCCAGCTACTTGGGAGGCTGAGGCAGAAGCATCGCTTGAGCCCAGGAGGTCGAGGCTGTGGTGAGCTGTGACTGTGCCATAGCACTCCAACCTGGGCAACAGCGTGAGACTGTGAGTCAAAAGAAAAAAAAAATTTTTAATTTTAAAAATAAAATTACAAGTCCCTCAACTGTGGGTAGTCCAACAAATTACAGCATAAAAACTCCTACATGTAGATACTGGATATATTTTTAAAATTTTATTTTACATGCCAATATTCTTTAAATAACCTTTTCTTTTTTTCAGCAATTTCTTCAGGAAAAACGTCTAATAAAACCTCTACAACGCCCCCTCAGAATTAGGAGACCGTCAGGTCTCAGAATTAGGAGACCATTCATCATACCTGGATGAAAGGAACGGCCCATTTACTAACACCAGCAGGGCATCGGAGAATGTGGTTTAGAAGGAAGAGGTGATCTCCAGGACAGCCAACTCTTTGTAGCACTGCCACCTGAATAGTAAAGGACATGGGGTCTTACTACTTTAAAGAAGAATAATTTATCTAGGAGTCTCGTGAAGTAATTTACCCAATGTTTAACTACATGCAATCTTCCAGAAGAGTAACCACATGTAAGATACACTCCTTCCTGACTGAGTTTCTACCAGGGAGGCACAACACAGGCCTCTGAATCTATCAGTACTATGATATCATCATAAGTAGTTTCTCTGCAAATCTATTTTTTTCTGGAAAATTACAAATAATTAAAGTTCCAGGCCACAAGTGAATAGATATAAGTAGTTTAATCTATTCTTAGTTGTAACAGTATGCTTGAGACATCACCCCACATTTAAGAACTCTAGTACAAAGCACCCAAGGCAGCCCTACTAAGAAACATAACCAATAACAAATACCCCCTCCCATAACACACTTAACATCTTTCCTAAGTTTTAGTATGACTAAGTGTAACATTAAACATAAGATGACAAAAAGAATGAGATATGGAAAATTTTTAGATCAGGTACCAGTTGAGTATCTCTTATTCAAAATGCGTGGAATCAGAAGTGTTTCGTAGTTCAGATTTTTTCAGATTCTGGAATATTTCCACATACATAAAGAGATATCTTGGGGATAGGACCCAAGTCTAAACACTATATTCATCTGTTTCATATACACCTTAGACACAGAGACTGAGGGTTATTCTATACAGTAATTTTAATAATTTGGTGCAAAAAACAAAGTGTGTGTTAAGTATTTAATGTGTGAAATTTTCCACTTGTAGTATCATGTTGGTGCTCAAAAGTTTGGGATTTTGAGCCGGGTGCAGTGGCTCATGCCTATAATTCCAACACTTTGGGAGGCCAAGGCAGGAGGATTGCTTGAGGCCAAGAATTCAAGACCAGGCAGGGCTATATAGTGAAACCTCATCTTTAAATAAATAAATAAATAAATAATAAAAGTTTGGGATTTTAGAGCATTTGAGAGTTCAGACTTTTGAGTCAGAGTCCTCAGCCTGTGCCTGAATTCTGAGCACACATCTAGTCTTCCACTTGGCATATTTCCACATTTCCATTTTTTTCTAGATTTAAGGCCAGAGCTCACTAAACATAATGTTTATTAGAGAGAAAAATACTTTGTGCTCAATATCACTAACTTATTATCACATAACAAGACCAAAGAAAAGCCATAAATTAGCTCATTAAATGAGTTAGCCAAAGAAGCTGTTGAAGAAAAAAAAGAGAAAATTAGAGATAACTTTTAAATCATTAGAGAAATAAAAGAAAGACTACTGCCCTTTTCAGTTCCCTACCAGTTTCTGCAGCCAGAGAAGAACATCATCATGGAACTGCGTGTCTTCATTGACTCTCCTGGTGAACATGAAGAGGACACTAATGCATTCCTTTAGTTGACACAGATCGGAAGGAATGCTGTCTGTTGGTTTAGAAGCTACAAATTAAGGAGAAGAGTGAATGAGTCACTCATAAATGGTGTTTTTGGAAGAATGTTTAGTGTCCTCACTTAAACAAGCCAAAAAATCCTTTAAAATATTTAGTTCAAGCTGGGTATGGTGGCTCATGCCTGTAATTCCATCACTTTGGGAGGTGGAGGAGAGAGGATTTCCGAGACCACAGATTCAAGACCAGCCTGGGCAGCATAGCGAGACCCTGTCTCTACAATAAATCAAAAAATTAGCCAGATGTGGTGGCATGCACCTGTGGTTCCAGTTACTTGGAAGGCTGAGGCGGAAGGATCACCTGAGCCCAGCAGGTCGATGCTGCAGTAGCTATGAGCATGCCACTGCACTCCAGCCTGGGTGACAAAGTGAGACTCCGACTCAAAAAAATAAAATAACATAAAATAAAATATTTAGCTCAGACAAAACTACAAACAGAAAGATCACATAAAAACATCTGAGTTTCTACTAAACAAACCAAAAAAGCATTCAACTTTGAAATCATTTTTAAAAAGGAGAAAATCATCTTTTTTTAAATCTGAAGTCAGCAGATCTGTGGTCTACTCCCAGATTTGATTAGTTAAGAAAACAAAGTGGGAAGGGAGAGAGAACTTTTAAAGGATCTAACATCTCTCCCAGAAATACAAATTGCATAATTCAATTAGCATATTTAATACTTAGTATATCATGTAGTAAGGGCTCATTTCTCAAAACCCAAAACAGGAAGAAAAATTCAGAACATTATAGATTCTCTGTGGGAAAATTTAACTAACAGCCCAACAAACTAGACAAGCAAAAAGAAACTATTATACATGGGACAGAGAATGAAAAACTAATCTGATTACTAGTTTTATAATCAAAAACTATACTTGGACTCGACTTGTGGCAGGCAGACAAACAAGGACAGCAAGGGAAAGCACCGATGGATAGCGAGCGTCTGGCACCCTAAAGAAGCACAGACAACTTGTAGGGAAAGCTGTGGGGAAAGGAGACCTGGCACTGCTCCCCCACACACGTGGGGAGTGGGGGACAGGCCTCTAGCCAATGCTGTGAGGCAGGGCAAGACCGCACGTGCAAAAGGTTCCTTATAAGACTGGCTAGTCCATCAGTTCAATCTGACTGTAGTCCTCAGTCTTCTCACTCCAGTGCGTGAGGAGAGTGAGCTCCCCAGTACTCACACACCTTGGCCCTGCTGATGGATCGTCAATGACCTCAAGACGGCTGAGCTACTGAGCAACGCGTAGATGTATGACTCCACTTGCAGCCTGGACAGCACGGAGGTGTAAGAGTGAAGGGCCAGCGTCTGGTGCAGATGCTCGGACTTGGCATCAAACAGCTTCCTCAGTTCCCCCAGGGCACTCTCGCTCATCTCTACTCTCTGGTAGCGATGATAGCCAGAAACTTTCACTTGATCTGCACAGATTCCCTACCATGACAAGAGGGCAAAACACAAAGCAGTCGAAAGCAATTGGTCAGAGGTGTAAGAGATGGAGGCTTCCATCCTGGAAGAGCTTACAGTCATGGCAAGGGGGCAATGCTACTGAATAGAAAATTATCACCGGCAAATAAATGCTCAGTGCAAAGGCGTGTAATGCCAATGACAAACACATCACAAGGGAAGAGTAACTCTGAGAACTAGTCAGTGGTGACATGTGCAAGAGAATCAGAGAATTTATCCCAAAGTCCCTAGGCCTGATAAACCCACCTTCCACTGCATTAGGGTCAGTGGGATAGACATCCCCTCAACTCCAAAGGACCTCAAGACATTTCTGAACCTCCTCTTGCTATTCCTTGTGATTCTGTTCAAAAGAAAGAAACCCCTCTCCTTTCTGAGACTAACTCCTCCAGCTGTGTTCCTGGTTTTGTCCTCTCCAACCCAGTGCTTCCAAATGTTTCCCTCTCCACACATTCCTTCCTATCTGAGATACACAGGGCCCCTGACAAAGCAAGGGATGGGGAAGCACACATGTCTCCCTAACACCTCCTCCGGCTTCCCCTCACTGCTAGACCTGTCAAGAGTGGCCTTCTCTTCCTTGGCACCCCCCTAAGGTACCATGAAATGGCTCTCGTATGGTCACTTTGGCCCCCACAGGGTCACAGTGAATGGCCTTCCGTGTTTCCTCACCTCTCAGCCTTGACATCCACTAACCATTGGATGCTGGTGGCGTTACACTCAAGGTCACAAACTAACGGCCCATGGGATGAATGTGCCCTGCGGACATGATCTGCTTGGCTTAAACTGTGTGTGTGTATATGTATGTGCGTGTGTATGTGTGTGTGTGTGTGTGTGTGTGTGTGTGTGTGTGTGTGTGTGTGTGTATGTGTGTGTGTGTGTGTGTGTGTGTGTGTGTGTGTGATGTGACCTGCAGACATGATTTGTTGGCCTATACTATGTGTGTGTGTGTGTGGGTGTGTGTGTGTGTTTGTGTGTGTGTGTGTGTGTGTGTGGGTGTGTGTGTGTGTGTGTTTGTGTGTGTGTGTGTGTGTGTGTGTGTTGTGTATAAGATTACTTGCCCACATCTACAAATTAGAATCCCTCACCTGAAAATCCAGATTTCTAGTTTTTATTGGAAAATCCTAAGATGTGGCCCCCAACACAACTTCATGGCAACATCAGCTAGCAAGCAAGAGCAGCTGTCGGCTCCAGGCCAGGCACGAGCTGGCCAGTGACCCCCATCCCCCTCAGTCTCCTGCATGCTTCTGTGACACACCTGGCACTGGACCCTGTGAGTCCTGTACTGCACTGGTCTGGGTAAGCCAGGGCCAACATGGGGTGAGAAGTAGGCGCCAGCCCTGGTATCGCAGGGACAGCAGTCCTCCCACACATCCCCAGGCTCCCTATCAAGATACCTGCACAGACATCTGTTCCTCCTTGAACTGCCACAGCCGGCTTTTGGCATTCTGGCAATCAGATGCCAGTGTGAGCAGTTCCGCTTCCGCCAGGAGCAGCTGCTTCCTACAGCGTGAGTAGTTCAAAAGCAGCTCATAGAACTCGTGCCGGTCCTGATGAGCCATGCTGTCAAACTCCTCCAGATACGACTCAACGTTTTCTAGCCAAGAGCCAGGCTCCAGGATTCTCAGCTGTTCTTTGGTGAACGGTACCAGCTCCGGCTGCGAGGGGAGCTCTGGATAGAGCCCCCTCCGGAGCCAGGGTTTCCCAGCCACCACCACTGGCACTGCCCCGGCCACCTCAGCTGGCAGTGGTGGATACAGCTTCTTCACTCTGGGTGGATGGGACACAGGTGTGGCTTCACCAGAGTTCTGCATGCCAGCACTCTGCAGTACCTCTGAAGTGCAGCCGACGGCCTGTTTGTCTTCTCTGGTATTCTGAGTTTCTCTGACCTGTAAATTTGCCATTTCCTGCTGAGCACAAGAAACATTAGTGTGAAGTGCACTTTCGGGAAGTCCACACTGTATCAACATGTCTTCCTCTACCTCAGTACACTTCTCGGAGGTCTCCACCATAGTCCCTACATCATCTCCAGGGTCGGCTTTTGGGTTGACTGCACTGGCCCCCACACAGGCTCCAATCAACCCTGCTTCCTCCAGAGGATCAGCAGTGCGTGCCAGGGACTCCTCGTTGCTCAGCGTTAAGGAGGTGAGTGGGACATTGAACATTTTACTTTCATTCTGTCCACCGGCATCACCCTGGGGCAGGGAGCCAGCTGACACCTTTAAATAGTCTTCTCTGAGCTCTTGGGCTGGAGAAGGGGTTTCTTGCTCTCTGGAGGTTTTCGGAAGGGAGACTTCATCGGAGTCTTCCCTCTGAAGGGTTTCAGATTTCTTCTTTTCCTAAAAACAAGATTTGCAATGTGAAATAGCTTATAACAACAATCGATGTTTTCAGCAAGAGGAATTTTTAAATTGTATATAAAATCTAAACTGTATCATTTAGTGAATAAAACCTAAAGTCACTTTATAAGGAGTGTGTTTACTATTTCATATTATCCAATTTTGAGTGTGTTAAGTTTGGAAATTCACTAGGCTGATCCTAACAGAAAAATACATCACAATGAGCAGCAAATTCTGATTTTAAAAATAAAAGAGTAAAGTTAATTAGCTTGTTCACCCTTCTGCCAGAGAGTAAGTGAAACAAAACACCCTCCGAGTATTTCAGGCCACAGGAGGTGAGTCTTTATCTTGACAGTCACTCAAAATCCAGGCAGAAGAGGTGGGAATGATGTGAGCACAAAACCAATCACTTTAGTACTGGAAGACAACTCACAGAATACAAGTAGCCACAAGGTCGACTGACAGAATTACCTAAATAAATAAGTAAATAAAATGAGTGAAGCCGGGCTCAGTGGCTCAGCCTGTAATCCCACACTTTGGGAGGCTGAGGTGAGTGGATTGCCTGAGCCCGTGGGTTCAAGACTCGCCTGGGCAACTTGGCGAGACCTCATCTCTACAATAAATCAAAAAATCAGCTGGGCGTGGTAGCACATGCCTGTAATTCTAGCTACTCGGAAGGCTGAGGCGGAAAGATCACCGGAGCCCAGCAGGTCAAGGCTGCGATGGCCAGGAACAGCCACTGCACTCCAGGTCTGGGCGACAGAGTGAGACTCCAACTCAAAAAAAGAAAAAAAAAATTAAAATAAGTGAGAAGTGACAACTCTTCCACACAGAAGAGTTCCAATTAATAAATGCAGAAAAAACAGAGAAGTGCCACTAGAATACCATGGTAACTGCCACGGCAAGATCCACCCGTGGGTGCCAGAGTCAGCGTGTAACAGAAACAGAGTGTCTGCATAGTCTCAAGGCAGTTCCTCCCAAATAGTAACTACAAACAGGAAAACAGTTTAGTTTCACTGGATAATCCTGGCAGACAAACTTTAGCCAGATCAACGTGACATCCCCGGTAATATAATTGACATCAGATATCCCCAACAGGATACTCTGAGAAGTCCCATCACCTCAGTGGTATCCCCAGTTATACACAACCTCAATCTAATCATGAGAAAACACCAGATAAAACCCTCAAGTAAGGGACAGCATATAAAATAACTGAAGTATGCTGGGCATGGTAGCTCATGCCTGTAATCCCAGCACTTTGGGAGGCAGAGGTCAGAGGAATGCCTGAGCCCAGAGGTTCGAGACCAGCCTGGGCAACTTAGTGAGACTTCATCTCTACGATAAATCATAAAAAGTTAGCTGAGCATGGTGGGGCATGCCTGTAGTTCTAGCTACTTGGAAGGCTAAGGTGGAAGGTTCACCTGAGCCCAGCAGGTCAAGGCTATGGTGGCAACAGAGTGAGTCTCTGACTCAAAAATAAATAAATAAATAACTGAAGTGTTATGCTCATGAAAGAAAAGAAACTGGAAGAGACAGGAAGAAACTACAGAGACATGACAATGCACTATGGGATTCTGGATTAGAAAAGGGACGTGTGGAAAAACTGGTGCAGTCCTCGACTTTAAAATCGCACTATAAGCCCGGTTTGGTGGCTTAGCCTGTAATTCCGTGATTGGGGAGGCTGAGGTGAGTGGATTGCCTGAGTCCGCGGGTTCAAGACCCGCCTGCGTAACTTGGTGAGACCTCATCTCTACAATAAAAAAAAAAACTAGCTGGGCATGGTAGCGTGTGCCTGTAGTTCCAGCTACTTGGAAGGCTGAGACGGAAGGATCACTGGGGCCCAGCAGGTCGAAGCTGCGGTGGCTGGGAGCATGCTACTGCACTCCAGTCTGGGCAACAGAATGAGACTCCAACTCAAAAAAAAAAAATTGTATTGGAGGACGACACACAGTTGCAACATGAGCACACCCTGGACATGGCTTCAAGCAGGAGGCTGGAGTCTGGGGAGGGGTACTGGGGTGGTCAACACAGGATGACTCGTTCAACTCAGGCTCTGGCCTGGCCGTGCAGGTCATGCTGAGGCAGTGGGCTAAGTGTCCTCCCATCTGCTGACCACACCCTGCAGCAGTGCACAGTGAATGGTCTCACGTTCCTTGAGGCAGTCCCCACCCTCGGGCTGGTTCAGATCAGATCAGCTGCCTGGATCAATGCCCATGACCCCTGGTTCCCTTTAGTTCACCTTTAGTTCATCATCATACTAAAAATCTCACCCTAGAGAGAATTCACAGTCATTTTGTATACCTGTGATGTGTGTGTAAACACCTTCTCACACCACGCCTGTATACTAGAAACCCTGCCCGCTTTACCCTTAACCCTGTACTTCACCCTATATAAATGCTATATAACCTGAAGGCCTTTACAGTCAGGAGAGGTTTTTCCCGTGCAGCTGACCGCTCCTGGACACCTTCCCTGTAAGTTCCTGAAATAAGCCCACGTCTCATCTGCTGTCCCCAGGCCATTTCTTTGCCTTCTTGGACATAGAGGCTTCCCTTTTGGGGTCTTTGGGAGTCCAGCATGACAACAAAAACACACACACACAAAAACAAAGTAGTTGAGAATAAACTGAGCAAAAGCATAAAACTTGTACTCTACAAATTACAAAACAATACTGAAATTAAAGAGGACTGCATACACAGAAAGACAGCCATGTCTTCTACAACACTGCTAAGATGGCAATGCCTACCACATGGATGTACACACTCCACACAATCCCTGCAAAACCCAGCTGCCATTTTTTGCAGAAACTGACAAACTGATCCATAAATTCATATAGAAATGCAAGGAATGCCTCCACAGACAAAAAAAAGTCTTGAAAAGAACAAAGTTGGAAAACTCACACTTTGCCATTTCAAAACCTACTATGCAGCTATTGTATTAAGGACAGTGTGGAGCTGGAATATGGACAGAAAGATCAGTGGAACACAATTGAGAAGCCATAGATAAAACCTTACACATATGATCAAGTGATGTGACAGAAGTACCAAGACAGTTCAATGGGGAAGTTTCAACAAATGGTGCCAGGACAACTGGACATTCTCATGAAAAAGAACAAAACTGGATCCTACCTTATAGCACATAAAAAATTTAACTCAGATTCACAGACCTAACATGAGAGCTAAAACTTTCTGTTAGAAGAAAACAGAAGAGAACATCTTTGTGGCAGTGGGTTAGACAAAGTTGTCTTAGATATACTGCCAAAGCACAAGCAACAAAAGGAAACACAAATCTATTGGACTTCAAAATTAAAGACTTTTGTGCTACAAGTAAAGCCATCAAGAAAGTAAAAAGATCACAGAACGGAAGCAAATATTTGCAAGCCAAATACTCGTAAGGAGCTCCTATCTAGAACAAACAAACAACTCTTTTAGTCAATAATAAAAAGGCATACAACCCAATTTTAAAACAGGCAAAGGATCCAAACGGAAATTTCTCCAAAGAAGATAAATAAATGGCACATGAAAAATGCTCAACGTCATTAGCCATTATAGAAATGCAAACCACATCTACAACGAGATACTGTGTGGCATTCACCAGGATGATGGCTTGAAGAGTCAAATAATATCAAGTGATGCAAGGATAGAGAGGCTAGAATCTTACAGTGCTGGCAGAAATGGATGTCACACGAACGGCACTGTGGAGGGCAGACTGGGATGGCTGTGCAACAGTGATCATACTACAAACCACCGGATTATGTGCTTTCACCAGGCCAACTGTCTTGTATGTGAATTACATCTCAATAATGCTGCTAAAAACAGAGTGAAAGAAGTCACTGAGCTGAGAAATGAATGAAAGGAAGTAGACAGAGGAAACAGGGAGCCCCGTTTCTCTCTTAAACTGTGACGAACTCTGGATGTTAAAAGCTAGAGGGGGAGGGAACAGGGAGCAGTCACAGCATGGGCCATGTGATTCCACGTGGTCAGCAACAACACTTCCCACCCCCTTCCCCCCAGGCCACACCAGCCCATACCTGCCCCCACCTCACCCAGCCACCTCACTGTCTCCTTTCCCCATCCTAGGACTGCCCATGCCACCTCAAGTTCTTCCCTCCACCAGCTATTACCCCCAACCCTGCAGATCCAGATTCCCAGGGATCATCAAAATCGTGATCACAGATCAGCTCCAAAGGGCAGATCAACAGTTCAGATTTTCCTCCTTCATCTTCCTCCCCCTCCTAAAAGAGCACAGAGCCTGTGCAGGGGCTCTTTCTCCATGAGTGGACTCACCTCTTGGGGTTTCAAAAGTAAAACCAAAGAAAGCTCTCCACCCAGCTTTGTGAGGGTTAGGTCCAGTGAGGTGACTAGCCCGCAGCTGCCCCACACAAAGAAGGCAGGTGGGAAAGGAGAACAGGCCTGGCCCTGCATGCCCCCCACCCAGATCCTGGGATAGGAGGGATGCATGCGGAGGACCCCACACACCGTGGCCTCAGAGCAGTGGCGAGGGCTCCCTGTGGTTCCTGTCACTTCCACAAAGTACAGAACAGGGACCAGGTCCTGAAAGGCCTCAGTCCCTGCTCTACCACCAATTCAACCACACACCACTGTAAGAGTGGTATCCCTAAAACACAGCTGTGAACACCAAAAGAAGCCTCAGCACTACACTCAAGGAAAAGACTGACTCTTTTTTGAGTTGGAGGCTCACTCTGTGGCCCAGGCAGGAAATGCAGTGGCACAATCACGGCCATTGCAGCCTCAACCTGCTGGGCTCAGGTGATCCTTCTGCTTCAGTCTTCCAAGTAGCTAGAACTACAAGCATGCACCACCATGCCCATCTAATTATTTTGGTTTAATGTAGAGACAAGGTCTCGCCATGTTACCCAGGCTGGTCTCAAACCCATGGGCTCAGGCAATCCTCAGGACTCTGCCTCCCAAAGTGCTAGGATTACAGACATGAGCCACCGCACCCAATTAAGAGCCTGACTTTTAACTTTGGCATTCAGTGCCTTTGATGATCCAGTTATGATCCTGACCAAATACAAGCCTTTCTGCGCAGGCTTTCCTATGAGCTTCAGCACCAGGTACTTGTCACGGGGCACTGGTCATGCTGTTATGTATCCTTCTGTTCTGTTTCTCAAGTAGACCACAGTACACTGAGAGCAGGGACTGTATCTTATGCCTCTTTGAGTCTGATCTGCCTGATTTTCAATACTGTGTTCAATAAATGTTTCTTGAGATAACAGCAATGACCTTTGAGTAACAACTACGTGCTGAGCTCTGTCCTAGGTACTGGAAGTCTAAGATGAAATTAGAGAATTTTTAAATATTTATACAGGAAATCCCCAAATATGAATGAGTTCTGTTCTGAGAGTGCGTTTGTAAGTCCAATTTGTTGTAACCCCAACAAGTTAGCCTAGGTACCCAACTAACACAATCAGTTATATAGTGCTATAAGTATTTAACAGACTATACTGACAACTGGTGAAGAAAAATAATACATAGAAGAAAGCAGATGTGCATCATTAAAGTTCAAAACGTGAAGGATCTTATGTAAGGGACTCACTGTATTTACCACGTGCTCCGGTATACTCAGAAGTTTGTTTGTTTGTTTGTTTTTTGAATTAGGAGTTTCGCTCTGTCATCCAGGCTGAAGTGCAGTGGCACAATCACAGCTCACTACAGCCTCATATTCCTGAGCTCATTGATTCTCCTGCCTTAGCCTCCCGAGTAGCTGGGACTACAGATGTGCACCACCATGCCTAGCTAACTTTTTTTTTTTTTTTTGGTCTATGTTGCCTAGGTTGGTCTTGAAATCCTGGGTTCAAGCAATCCTTCTATCTCAACCTCCCAAAGTGCTGGGAATACAGGTGTGACCCACCATGCCAGACCTCAGAAGTTTATTTTTATATGCATCTCAGAAAGTAGAGAGGAAAGCCAGTGAATTCAGAAGAAAGTGAGCATTCATGCTCAAGTTTGAATCTATTCTTATACTTAATATGAAAAATTCCATTTCATTTAAAATAAAAAATAAATCCAGCTTCCAATTACCCTGCCTACTTTAGCTGAAAAGAGGTAAGGATCCAGGAGAAAGACATATTGTATATACAATAATCACTATAGATCATAAAATAAAATTCAAACAATTCAAACAACTTGATGCTTACTGATTCCCTGTGTATCAAGTCACTTGTGCAAAAATTAGCTTACATGATTTTTTTTTTTTTTAGAAAGCAGGATTTATTGAGAGGGCAGAAAAGCTCCAACAGTGGGAAGGGACCCAAGGTGGCTGCCCAGCTTACATAATTTTAAGTAAAAGAAAATCTTTTTTAAAAATTAGGGATAGAGGCTGGGCACAGTGGCTCGCGCCTATAATCTCAGCACTCTGAGAGGCAGAGGCAAGATAACTGCCTGAACTCAGGGGTTCAAGACCAGCCTGGGCAACTTGGTGAGACCTCGTCTCTACAATAAATCAAAAAATTAGCCGAGCATGGTGGCGCACACCTGTAGTTTCAGCTACTTGGAAGGTTGAGGTGGAAGGATCACCTAAGCCCAGCCAACTGAGGCTATGGAGACCATGAGCGTGCCACTACACTCTAGCCTGGGTGATAGAGTGAGACTCCAAATCAAAAAAAAAAAAATTAGGGATAGGGTCTTTTTATGTTGCCAGGCTGAAGTGCAGGGGCTACTCACAGGGACAATCATGGTACACTGCAGTCTCAATCTCCTGAGGTCAAGAAATCTTCCTGCCTCAGCCTCCCAAGTAGCTGGGACTACAGACTCACACCACCATGCTAGCAAAAGATATTTATTACAACTAACAATAGCTAGGCAGATTAAAAAGAATCTTTATTGTTTTATCTCCACCTATGTCATATACATGTGAAGAACCAACTGTTAAATTATTCGTCAGGAGAAAAAATAATCAGTAAATTATATAGAAATGGAAGACTTGATGATAAACACAGAAAACACACTTAATTTCACATGACAGTAAGTATGCCCTAGAGTGTGGATGTATGGGAAAAGCCCAAAGAAGAACACATAGGGCTTTTCCCAACAGTGATCTCCAGGGGATGGAATTCTAGGCATTTCGTTTCCAGGTTGTACATTTCTGTGTGTGTGTGTGTGTGTGTGTGTGTGTGTGTGTGTGTGTGTACTCATACCTACTTTTTTTTAAACAATGAAGGGGAAAAAGATTTAAGAATAGTATGGTCCACAAAGTAGAATTAATTGAATGTATCAGAAGTTTCAAACTTATTAACCATAAAATAAATTCTAACATTAGAGGCAATGTCATCAAAAACTAAAAATAATAAGACCATAGTAGAAAAATAATTCTTAACAAAATACCCAAGAATACAGTATTAGATACAGGTGTAGGTAAAAAACTAATTAAAGCAGGTAAATGCATGGCCAAAAGTAACTACTTTCATTTTAAGAATATAAATGTTTTTAAACATTTTTGCCTTAATGTATGTGAATGCATATTAATTTTATTCTTTAGAATATTTTAATTTTAAAAATAGATTTTGAAAATAATTATTTTGTAAGTTCACCCATGTAACAAAACCAATTTTGTTTCAAAAATATCATTCTTTCAAAAAATATGCAAAATTTTATTAGTTCTCCTGTTCACTTTCTGTTAGGATGATAAATTACATGGTCATCTTATCCATCTGTCAATGTGATTGCTTTTCTTGGATGCCTGTTACCTCAACTTTAACCTAATCAAAATTGATCTCTTGACTTCTGAAAGCACTCTCATCTCAGTGAATCACCTTACGCTCTTCATCTGTCCAATTGTATTTGCCAAAACCCTGAGTTGATCTTAATGTTGTCCTTTCTTTTACCCCTTCCTTCCCTCCTTTAATAAATTTTTGTCAATTAAAAAATAAATAATTTCGAGACCCGCCTGGGCAGTGAGACCTCATCTCTACAATAAATCAAAAAATCAGCCGGGTGTGGTAGCGCATGCCTATAATTCCGGCTACTTGGAAGGCTGTGGCGGAAGGATCACCGAATCCCAGCAGGTCGAGGCTGTGGTGGCCAGGAGCGGCCACTGCATTCCAGTCTGGGCGACAGAGTGAGACTCCAACTTAAAAAAAAATAAAAATGAGCCGGGCTCGGTGGCTCTGCCTGTAATCTCGCGCCTTTGGGAGGCTGAGGTGAGTGGATTGCCTGAGCCCGCGGGTTCGAGACCCGCCTGGGCAGCGAGACCTCATCTCTACAATAAATCAAAAAATCAGCCGGGCGTGGTAGCGCATGCCTGTAATTCCGGCTATTTGCAAGGCTGAGGCGGAAGGATCACTGGGGCCCAGCAGGTCGAGGCTGCGGTGGCCGGAAGCGGCCACTGCACTCCAGTCTGGGCGACAGAGTGAGACTCCAACTCAAAAAATAAATAAATAAATAAATAAATAAAAATAAATAATAATAATCAAAAAGGAGGGGTTATGTTTTGGAGAATAAATGGACGTTTCTATTTGTCACTTGAACTTCTCTCTCCATGAACTATATTAAGCAAAATGACAAGTCCTTTCCTTCAGTAAAAATAATGAGGAGATACTTATTCACGAGTGACGGTGGGTCTGTTTTGCCCGTTTCACAGAATACTTATCCCCAGGTTACTTTAAAGGCAGAGTCTGCTTATTATTCATGTCTCTATCTCCAGCACTGAGCACCATAGATGGAAAAGCGTTGGCACAAAAAAGATAAAAAAGGAGGAGACACACAGGACAAGGGCCGATCAAAGGCTCGGGGCGGTTCTATCAGCTCTCGTGGGGCAGATAAGAATGCTCCCCAGGAGAAAGTTCTGGGGACATGCCTTAGTTATGATCGAGCTCCTCCTCCCTGGTTGTCACTTCCATGATGCTCTTAACCTCACGCGTGTCAGCTGCCCCCTGTACGCTTGGGCTTGCCTCCTCCCTCCCAGCCACTCTCAGTAGTGGACACTGGAGCAACCCGCTGCCCAGTCACTCCTACACACCTTTGCTGGTTTAAGTCTTGTCCCCAACTTCTTAGAACTGGAGTGCCCCTGGGCTCACCTCTTGTCACCTTTTCACCCTGGGACACTCACTCCCACCAAGATCTGATTCTTTGTCTGGCTTTAAGCACCATTTACTGTGCACGCACCTACGATTCCCCCAGCTTTCTCTCCGGCTTCGAACCCTTCTGCTCTACCCATCTCCATTCGCAAATCTAACATCATTTCAATGTTGGGTCCAGCACTGAACACTGATTCCTCCAAAGCCTGCTCTACCCTTCCTGGAATGACTCCTCCAACCCCAGCCACACACAGCCCCGCGATTCTCAGCCTCAAACACATCTCACCACCTTTGCTACCAGCACCTCTAGCCCGGATGACTGCACCAGTCTCAGCTGGTCTCTGCTTCCACCCTGGTCCCTCTCAGTCCATTCTCAACAAAGCCAGCACCGTGATGGAGTGAGGAATGGCCAGGGCCCACCAGGCATGCCGAGCCACTACCCTCCAACTTCACCCCCTGCTGCCCTCCCTCCCTCCACCCTAGCTTCACCTAACTCCTAGGGCAGGCCTGGCAGGCCCCTGCCTGAGGCCTCTGCACCCCTCTACCATTCCCACAGAGCAAACTCCCTCAGCTTTTCCTGTCTTGCCCTAAATGTCACCTCTGGTAAGGACCGGCCCTCACCAATACTCCCCAACACCTCGTCCTGTTCTTTTTCTTTTTCCACAGCAAGTATCACCTTTGACATATTTTATTTTGTATGGGTTGTCTGTCTCCTCTCTCTAGAATGTAAGTTTCATGAAGGCTAGGTTCTGGATTTTTCCTCTCTTACAACCCAGGTGCCTAGAACAGTCTCTGGGGCAGATGAGGTGACCAATGAGAGCTCCCTAAATACTACTACCAGGACCCCCAGCTTCACTCCCATAAACACTCCGGTGGGGGGCGTCTGGAGGTAGAAAGACCTCGCCAAGGCCAAGGAGCAGGAGAGTCTGGGGATTTCAAGGTCTTTCCTGTCATCAGCCTTCAGGGACACACATCTGTCTGTCTATCCTTAGCAATTACCAGATGCTCTCTGAATGCCAGAGTTCTTGGCATTCAGAATGTAACATTCACTGTCAAAATACACCATAAAACACACTACTTCTGCAGAGTAAGTCCACATCTAAGAATCTACTGCTCTTGATGGAGTCATGGGCCTCCACTCGGGGCATTTTTAGCAGAGAATGATACTCAAAGAAGGAAAACACTTTTTTTTTTTTTTTTTTTGAGTCGGAGTCTCACTCTGTCGCCCAGACTGGAGTGCAGTGGCAGCTCCCAGCCACCGCAGCCTCGACCTGCTGGGCCCCGGCGATCCTTCCGCCTCAGCCTTCCAAGTAGCCGAAATTACAGGCATGTGCTACCACGCCCGGCTGATTTTTTGATTTATTGTAGAGATGTGGTCTCGCTGCCCAGGCGGGTCTCGAACCCGCGGGCTCAGGCAATCCACTCACCTCAGCCTCCCAAAGGCACGGGATTACAGGCTGAGCCACTGAGCCCAGCGGAATACACTTTTATATTATCTATAGGCATCAGGTGACAAGCATCAGGTCCCCAACCACAGCCCAGTAGCTGAGGTTATCCAGTAGATGACCAACACTGAGGAATGTAGGTCAGTCACCTAAGATCCAGAAGCCACTTGAACTACCTGAAGGCAACAGCACATGACACTGTTCACTTCCTGACTTGAGCCTTGGAGCCATTTTATGGCTCCCTAAATAGCTACCAAATTATATCACAGAAGGTAAAGGCTTTGTTAATGCAGGACTTCATAACTATAACCAAACCACAGCCAGCACTGAGAAGTGCATCCATCTCTCAGTGGAAGTGCATCCAAACTCTACCAGAGGAAGTACTTTTCTAGATTGACAAGTATGAGGGCCCTGTTGGTGTCATGGACTTTTTCCACTTGTTTTCTTATATTAGTCAGAGGAAATATACTAGAGTAAATTCTTCTGTGTGACAAAGCTTGGAAATATTCTTCAATACTGATACTTATTTTGTTGTTCAACAAACATTATCCAGTTACCATAGAGGCTGTGAAGGGTCCCGGGAACAAGACAAGTCCCTCCCTCATCAAGTCCATAATCTAAGGGAGAAGAGAAATTGATGAAGTGTGAGATGAAGGACACAAAGGGGTTCAGGGGAGCAACACAAGGATGCCAAGAGAAAGCCTCTCTGACGAAGTACTGTTTAAGCTGAAACATCACACAGGAGGAGTAGTTAGCAAAGTAAAGAGGGTCAGGAAGGGGTGTCAGGGCAGAGGAAACAGCACATGCAAAGGCCCTGGATTGCCAGAATGTAGCCTCTGGGTGAGGAAAACTTTTGAAAGGTTTTGTAAGGACATGATCAGTTTAAAAACAAAAAAATCAATCCAGCTTTAGTTTGAGAACTGAAGCAAGAATGAAGGTGAAGAGGCCAGTTTAGTAGAAATCCAAAAAACATTCCTTGGAGGGAGGTCATGGCGGTCAGGATGGAGAGAAATGGGCAGAATCAAGATAATATTTAGAAAATGCCATTGGCAAGATTCAATGCTAGATTAGATTTGGAAGGTAAGGAAGAGGTGTGTGTCAAGGATTTTTGGTCTGACCAAATGCCTCTGAAACGAAGATCTAGTCATAAACCATAACAAAGTAAATTAATGCATGCTGGTATAGGAAAAGAGCCTGACATGTATTGATAAAATAAGCGACTGTTTTTCATGATGAATTTAAAAGTTAAAATGTTTGATTTTTTACATTTAGAAACCCTGTTTTAAAGAAAATAACTCAAGAGATAATCCCCTTAACTGACTTTTTAAACATGTATAACATTCTATCTTTGGAAATACAGACCATTATACAACATAATTATGAAGCTCCTGGACTGAGAGTCAGGATTTCTGGCTTTCGCCTGAGTCCCCTCACCAACTGCATGACACTAGGCTACCATTTAACCTCCCCAGGCTTAGTGTCTTCATGTATTGGGGCAGAGGGAGTCAGAGATTAAGATTCTGCCCTCTACAGACAACTGAAGCCAACATGTTATGCACCACTGTGTTCTAGGTTCAGAGATCTTACGCATGGCTGGCCAATGGCTTTTTTTCTTCCTTCTCCCCCTGGATAGTTCTTTACCAACCCCATACAATGCAAAGTTACTTCTTTTCAAAAATGTCTCTGGAATTAGGTATCAAAATGGCTTTCTCAACAAATAGTAATTTCTCACAGGCCTTGGGGTACACTGTCGTGCTTAACTCCACTAGACCTTTAAAAATGACATCGTCTGCCGGGCTCGGTGGCTCAGCCTGTAATCCCGCGCCTTTGGGAGGCTGAGATGAGTGGATTGCCTGAGCCCGCGGGTTCGAGACCCGCCTGGGCAGGCGAGACCTCATCTCTACAATAAATCAAAAAATTAGCCGGGCGTGGTAGCGCACACCTGTAATTCTGGCTACTCGGAAGGCTGAGGAGGAAGGATCACCGGGGAGCCCAGCAGGTCGAGGCTGCGGTGGCCGGGAGCGGCCACTGCACTCCAGTCTGGGCGACAGAGTGAGACTCCAACTCAAAAAAAAAAAAAAAAAAAAAAAAAGACATCGTCATGAAAGGACTCCACAGACGTCTTTCACAGTTTATCAGGTGTGGTCTCCTGTTAAAACCTGTATCCTCAAGAAATCAGTGTAAGGCATGACATTTAAGCTCGGAAACATCACCCGCTTCCGATATGTCCTGAAATGTCACCGCATCCTCATGGTTTCCTTAATGCTAAGCCAAAATGATCCAGGTACAGCCATCTAGGGAAGCATTTAATCTGTTCACTGTAGACAATATATAGGAACAAAATTAAAATCCAGACTGCACCTAAAAGCCAATCAACTTAAAACCACTCTGATACCGCACTCTAGTCCAGGAAGCCCAGATAATTCCCACAGGCCCCTACTGCGAGTCCTGCCCTGGGTTCGTTTCTAGACATTCGTGACCCACAGAAACCACCAGGATCAGGCGAAATACACAGCGGTGACCCCGCCACCACCCCGCGCTCCGGAAGCGATGAGGCTGGCACACCACCACCCCAGATCTGCCGCCCTCCATCAGGGTCTGCCAAAGGACACCTCCGCGCGGAGAGGACCCGACCCTCCTCGAGCACGGAAAGGACTGAAAACGTTCCCAGGATGGAGAGAAGAAAGAATCGAAGACGGGGCTCAGAGGAAAGCGGCTTCACGGCGGGAAGCCAGACCCAGGTGAGGAGAGCCAGACCGGAGGCAGAGAAGGAAGAGCCCAGCGAGGCCGCGGAAAGGAGGAGATCGGGCCCTGGGCCGAGCGTGGCAGGGTAGGCGAAGACGCGAGGAGAGGGCCGGGGAGTGGGCTCGAGACCCAGGGCGGAGGTAGCCGAGGCGAAGGAGGCTCGGGGACCGCACAGGGCTGGAGAAGCCGCGAGAGGAGAGGCGGACAGCTACTGAAGGGCCTCGGGACAGCGGGGTCCTCACCTTGGCTTTCGTCCGGCCGGCCTTGGCCTTGGCCCGGCGCTGGGGCTTCACCGCCTCGGCCATAGACCCCACCACTGCACCGTCGCCGTTTGTTTTGGTCAAAACCCTGAGCTTCACGCAACCTGCCGGGTTCCGGGCTGTCACGTGAGCGAATCTCCACCACTCCCGGGGAAGGGGCGGGGACTAGTGGAATCTACGGGCCGCCACGTGGGACAAACCACACCGGGACGGATCTGTGAGACAGGTGGAGGCCCCGCCCCCTTCACAGCGCCCGCCACACTCCCTTTCCACCGCCCTGACCCGGTCCCCTTCCCAGCGCCCAGTCCCCGTCTCCTGGAACTGGCGCGCCGGTGGGCACCGCCTCCTGGCTGCACCTGTCGCGCTGATTCGGTGGAGCTGTGCTGGGCGACTCTCCGGGCTGGCAGAGCCCCTTCGTGTCCCCAGGCCGCGCTCGGTAAGGACCCTGAGTGCGCTCGCTCGCCTCAAGCATATTAGCTTAAAGGACTACGGGGAAAGGGCTTGTCAATCTTATTTTGGGCCCGGCGCGGCGGCTCAAGCATGTAACACCAGTACTTTGAGAGACCGAGGCGGGAGAATCTCTGGAGACCAGGAATTCAGCCTAAGCAACAGAGCAAAACGCCACCTCTACAAAAAAAAAAGTTTAATCTTACTTGGATCTTCAGGTAACCAGAGTCAGCCAATCAGCCTAAATCTGCACTGCACGTGAGGAAAGACCCCTGATGACCATGGGGATGTGCATGTCAGTATCTTTTGTAAAAGGAGAGGGACAATGCTTGCCTGTTTGGACGTCATGAGGATTAAATGGGCTCATGGAGAAAGGTGCCAGTGACTGCAGGCATATAAATGGTAAGTTATTAATTATCACTCGTGTGCAAATTCCCAGGCCGGAAGAGACATCTGCTCTGAAAACGACAGGCAAACAGGCAATTAGACAAATAAGACCTGCAAAAGTGTTCTGAGCGTACGTTTTACACTTTGCTTCATCTGAAAATTCCAGTTGTGAAAAACGTATCCTCCTCTCCCCTTTCCAGCCCTAAGACTTCTATACTTGGCTTCAGTGTTTATTGTTAGTGCCTGTCAACCCTCCTAGAATGTGAGCTTCTGTAGGGTAAGGTTCTTCGTTTCATTCCCTGTTGCATCCATCCCAAGGGTCTCCAGAACACCGGCCGGCACATAGTAGAGACTCAATAAATTGTTGATGAATTGAATGAATGGATGTGAGTTTGTCTGGCAGTGGGGTAAGGTATGAGATGAGATGTTTGGAAAGGGAAAAAAGACTATCTGCCCACCCAAAGCGTCCCCTAGAATGAAAAATCCAGGAATATGCAAAATTGAAAGGACTTCAGAGATGAAGTCTGCATGCTGTTTTGTTTATGATCATATAGAATACAGTTTCATGTATTTTGATCCCAACTCCTCAACAACAAAAAAGATCATTAAGCTACTTAGAATGTACGTCACTTTGTATATCCTCGAGTTAGTGTGGGAGGAGTGCAGAGAGAGAGAAAGAGTGAGAGGGAGAGATGGAGAGAGAAAGAGTTATCACCCGCAGGACTTGGCAAATATGAACAAAATCTTTATGCCACCAGTACCGTAACTTTACTGGTATTTCCTTCAGTCTGAATAACCCCACTGGCTCCTCCAACTCAGATCCTTTTTGGACTTTAAAGTTCTCCATGCACCACCTACAACTTGGTCAGCAAAAGAGAACTGGCCCTACCTTCAATTTGCACATTTTACCGATTAACTGAGAAGTAGACACCACGCTTAGATAAATCGTGATGTGCAAACCATTGCCTACAAGAAAAAAAGGGGCACACTTTGGAGAAATTGAATGAAAAGGTGACACGAGGGCTGGGATGAGTTTCACACCAATAGGGGTTAATCCTAGAGGATGGGAGAAAGGAGAAGGAAAGAAATGGAGTTTTTAAAAAAGCAACTCAAAGGAGCTAGCCTTTTTATCTAGGTAAAAATTACAACCCCCCTGGGCACTAAAAGCCCCCTCCATAACCTCCTAAGTACTTCTGCTTCATTTACATGACTTCTCAGGTGGGGCTAGGGGTGAGTGTGAGTGTGTTGTGGAAACCCCAAGTCAGGGCACTTGCGTAATATTTACCTATTCTGAAGTAATCACCTGGAGGACAAGTTGATAAAGACATGGGTTGGTTTTTTTTACACTTTCATTTATTTATTTCCTTTAATAGTGTTATCACTGAAACAAGTTATATTATTTGTACATCAAATCTTACAAATATGTTTGTCATCCAAAGAAGTTACTAAAAAAAGTCAATTATCTCACAAACAAGAAAAGATTACAAGAAAAACAACAGGACATTGATGAAAAGATACTTTTTAAAATGTGGAAATAGAGATGGAAAATCTCATCTAAATTTCTGTTTTTTTAATTTATTTTATAACCGGGTTCGGTGGCTCAGCCTGTAATCCCGCGCCTTGGGAGGGTGAAGTGAGTGGATTGCCTGAGCCCACGGGTTCGAGACCCGCCTGGGCAACTTGGCAAGACCTCATCTCTACAGTAAATCAAAAAATTAGCCAAGTGTGGTAGCCCGCGCCTGTAGTTCCAGCTACTTGGAAGGCTGAGGCAGAAGGATCGCCGGAGCCCAGCAAGTCGAGGCTGCGGTGGCCGGGAGCAGCCACTGCATTCCAGTCCGGGTGACAGAGTGAGACTCCAACTCAAAAAAAAAAAAAAATTTTTATTTTAAAGATATGGGGTACAAGTTAGGATTAGGTACATAAATAGTCTGGGCAGGTGAAGTTTAGGTCTCCAACTGGTCCCCACTTCCCCTAGTTTAGGATCAGGTACCCTCAGTGATGTTATGTGCCTCCCCTACCCCCACCCTCCCCCACCCCTGCAGTGTCCTGCTACTGCTGATTGACATAGGGAGGGAACTGATGGCAGCCAGTCAGTTCAAAGCTCTCTTTAGCCAAATAGATGCAGGGAGAGATTATACACTCCCAGCATGGGAAAGGGAGCAGGACACAAACAAAGCAGAAACAAAGATATTGACTCAGTAACTGCTTTGAGTTCACAGATGTACATATTTTCAAAGGACACAGATGGCCTTAGCCAGGGGGACCATTCTCCCGGTGGAGAAATGGGCATCAGCAGGGGAGGAAGAGCGGGGCATCCGTCCTGCATTTACCCCACAGTGAGTATGATCACTGGAGAGGCCAGAGAGTCAAATTGCTCTGGGCGAGCAGAGATTTAGAGAATTTGGAGAGGAAGGAAGAGTCAGATGCAAAGAAGCACCTGGCAGAGGGTTAACTAGTATGCAGAACTGAATTTGCTGTCATGAGATTATCTGTTGTTGGGATAGTCTTAGAAATGGGGGCCAACAGCCAGACAATTCGAGTTCTATATTTGAAAAGGTATGCAATCCCGTTCCTTGGGAGGCTGAAGTGAGTGGATTGCCTGAGCCCGCGGGTTCGAGACCTGCTTAGGCAACTTGGCGAGATCTCATCTCTACAATAAATCAAAAATGAGCCGGGCATGATAGCACGTGCCTGGAGTTCCAGCTACTTGGAAGGCTGAGGCAGAAGGATCGCCGGAGCACAGCAGGTCGAGGCTGCGGTGGCCGGGAGCGGCCACTGCACTCCAGTCTGGGCGACAGTGTGAGACTCCAACTCAAAAAAAAGAAAAGAAAAGAAAAGGAGTGCAAATCAATCAGGAAGCAAAGAAATCCACACAAGTGGCAAGGCAACCCAATTGTCTGTTCATCAAAACAAAAAGAGGTCGAGGCTGCAGTGAGCTGCAGTCATGCCACTGCACTCCATTCAGAATGACAGACCCCCACCTCTAAAATAAATGCATACATAAAATGAAAATTAGATAATGAGGTAATTTGAACCTTCAAAGTGGTTGTGGAACTACTTTTAAAAATATAGACTTGGTTGGGCTCGGTGGCTCAGCCTGTAATTCCAGCACTTTGGGAGGCCGATGTGAGTAGATTGCCTGAGCCCGCAGGTTTGAGACCCACCCAGGCAATTTGGTGATACTTCATCTCTACAATAAATGAAAAATCAGCAGGGCATGGTAGCGCGCGCCTGTAGTTCCAGCTACTTGAAAGGCTGAGGCAGAAGGATAGCCAGAGCCCAGCAGGGCGAGGCTGCAGTGGCCAGGAGTGTGCCACTGCACTCCAATCTGGGTGACAGTGAGACTCCAACTCAAAAAAATAATAGATAGATAGATAGTCTTGAACTCTCTATTGCCACAGCAACTATTTTATTTTATTTTATTTTATTTTCAGAGATAGGGTCTCACTCTATTGCCTGGGCTGGAGTGCAGTAGCTTGATCATAGCCCACTGCAGCCTTGACCTCCTGGGCACAACAAGGGAAAGAGGGAAACTGGGGACCCAGAAATTCCCTGGACATATCCAGTCAAAGAGTTCAAGTCCCAGCCAGAAATCGGACTGCCAGGCAGTCTCAATCCCAGGGCTGCTAATCCCAACCTGTTTGGGGCAGTGGCTTGAAAAAGGAAACCCATTTTTTGAGAGGAAGTATCTTCTCAGGAAAGTTTAGAATCAAATACAAAGCAGATAAGTAAATCAAACCAACTGTATAATCCTTTGTATTAAATTAGGAATAATATGTGTCTTTTTTTTTTCTGAGTCAGAGTCTCACTCTGTCACCCAGGCTGGAGTGCAGTGGCACACTGCTCACGGCTACCACAGCCTCGACCTGCTGGTTTCAGGCAAACCTTCTGCCTCAGCCTTCCAAGCAGCTAGAACTACAGACATGTGCCACCATGCCCAGCTAGTTTTCTTATTTATTGTAGAGACGAGCTCTCACCATGTTGCCCAGGCATATCCCGAACCCATGGGCTCAGATAATCTTCTCACCTCAAACTCCCAAAGTGCTGGGATTATAGGCATGAGCCACTGTGCCAAGCTAATCTGTGCCTTTTTTTTTTTTTTTTTTTTTTTTGAGTTGGAGTCTCACTCTGTCGCCCAGACTGGAGTGCAGTGGCCGCTCCCGGCCACCGCAGCCTCGACCTACTGGGCTCCGGCGATCCTTCCGCCTCAGCCTTCCGAGTAGCCGGAATTACAGGCATGCACTACCACGCCCGGCTGATTTTTTTGATTTATTGTAGAGATGAGGTCTTGCCAAGTTGCCCAGGCGGGTCTCAAACCCGCGGGCTCAGGCAGTCCACTCACCTCAGCCTCCCAAAGGCGCGGGATTACAGGCGAGCCACTGAGCCCAGCTGTCTTTTTGTATTTAAAGTGATTTACTGGGCAAGGCCAGGTGGTTCGAGTCTGTAATCCCAGCACTTTGAGAGGATGAGGTGGGAGGATCACTTGAGGTCAGGAGGTCAAAGCTACAGTGAGCTGTGATCCCACCACTGCACTCCAACCTGGATGACAGAGCAAGACCCTGTCCCAAATCATCATCATCATCATCATCATCACCATTTCCTGAGCTCTTACTATCTGCTGGGCAGTGTTTGAGTACTTTTTACATATTAACTCATTCTCCCAACAACCCTAAGAATTGGTAATTTTTTTTTTTTTTTTTTTGAGTTGGAGTCTCACTCTGTCGCCCAGACTGGAGTGCAGTGGCCGCTCCCGGCCACCACAGCCTCGCCTGCTGGGCTCCGGCAATCCTTCCGCCTCAGCCTTCCAAGTAGCCGGAATTACAGGCATGCACTACCACGCCCAGCTGATTTTTTTTTTTGGTTTATTGTAGAGATGAGGTCTCACCACCCAGGCGGGTCTCCAACCCGCGGGCTCAGGCAATCCACTCACCTCAGCCTCCCAAAGGCGCGGGATTACAGGCTGAGCCACTGAGCCCGGCTAGAATTGGTAATTTTATTATTTTAATTTTATAGAGAGAGAACTTAGAGAGACTGAATTATTTGCCTAAGGTCACACAGCTGTAAATGGTGGAGCTGGGATTTGAACCAAGGCAGTTGTACAGTATAAGTGAACTTTAGAGAGAGGAAGCCAGACTTACTCTCCCATGTTTGCAATATTCTATACTTATACACTGGTGCTAAGGTGGATGTCATAAATATTTCACTTAAAGGATAATGTATTATTCATAAAGTCATTGTGTTGGCTGTTGGAATTATATATTTTTTCTTTCCTTCAAAAAATTCTATAATAGTCTTTTCGTTTTGTTTTGAGTCAGGGTCTTGCTCTGTGGTCGAGGCTGGAGTGCTGTGGTGCAATTATAGCTCACTGCAGCCTCAAGTTCCTGGGCTGATGGGATCCTCCCACCTCAGCCTTTCAAATAACTAGAACTACAGGTGGGTCACACTATACCTGGCTAATTTTTTAATTTATCTGTTTTGTTAATAGAGATGGGGGGGTCTCGCTATGTTGCCCAGGATGGTCTTGAACTCTTGGCCTCAAGTGATCCTCCCACCTTGGCTTCCCAAAGTTCTGAGATTACTGGTGTGAATCATCATGCAAGGTTGATTGCTTTAAATTAAAATTTTTAATGTGTCTGCAAACAATATGGAAGTCAATATGATAGTAAGTTAGCACTCCTCTCTCCGGCGATAACCAGTTCAGTATACATCCTTTCAGACTTTTCTCTAGTCACCTGCAAATATCACACTTAAATATTCAGTGTCTATGTATAGACTGTCTGTGACTTTTTAATTAATAAATGTTAGAGATATTTCCTTGCTAGAATGGATACCTCTACCTCATTTCCCTTTTTGTAATTTTTAAAAATTTTTAATCAGTCAGCCCCTGAACTATTTAAACAGACTTCTGATGACTGTTAAGTTGTTTCCAATTTTTCACTATTATATACAATGCCTACAAGTGAACATTCTAACATGTTTGGAGGTATGTGTGTTTCTGTAAGATTCCCTGACTTGCTGGTCAGAGAGGCATTCTCATTTTTAATTTTGACAAGTATTTGCCAAATCTCCCTCTAATAGGCTGTATTAGTTTCCACTGCAGCTTTGAGAATTTAAAATACTTTTGAATATCATGAGAAAAAAACAAGAACCAGTCATTCGCAAAAGGGCTATGATCCACATATTATATTATGGCATTCCAAAATTTCATAGGACTGTGGTTCCTAAGTCAGCCAGTATCCTGGATGGATGTTTGCCCTAACAGGGTTACATAAAAGCTGCTGGACTCAGAAGGGGGCCTGGGTGGACCTTTCTCAAACTCCTTAAAAAATTAAATTCCTATCTCTGCTGCCACCTGGTGGCACATCCCCACTGGTGACGACTCTTGGAGATGATTTCCGAGAAGTCATTTCCTCTACAGATAGTTCATTCCTTTCTGTAGGTCATCACTGTTGGAGGCATATGTCATCACACTTGATTACTAAATGCATTGTGCAAAATGGAGAAGGAATCACGTGACTTCTAAATTATTTCCTTTTTTTCTTTTTCTGAAATAGGGTCTTGCTGCATCACCCAGGCTGGAGTGCAGTGGCAAGATGATAGTTCACTGTTACCTCGAGCGCCTGGGCTCAAGGGATCCTCCTACCTCAGCCTCTCAAGTACATGGATTCCAGGTGCACCTGCCACCACACCTGGCTGCTATTTTTATTTTTACTAGAGACGGGGTCTTGCTATTTTGCCCTAGCTGCTATTTTTATTTTTACTAGAGACGGGGTCTTGCTATTTGAATTCCTGGGCTCAAGCGATCCTCCCTCCTCAGCCTTCTAAAAGTGCTGGAATTGCCAAGTGCAGTGGCTCACACCTGTCATCCTAGCACTTTGGGAGGCAGAGACGAGAGGATTTCCTAAGCCCAGGGGTTTGAGGTCAGCCTGGGCAACATGGCAAGACTTTGTCTCTACAATAAATCACAAAATTAGCTGGGCGTGGTGGTGTATGCCTGTAGTTCCAGCTGCTTGGAAGGCTGAGATGGAAGGATCATCTGAACCCAACATGTCAAAGCTGCAGTGGCCATGAGCATGCCACTGCACTCTAGCCTGGGTGACACAGTAAGACTCCAACTCAAAAAAAAATCGTGTATTTATTCTGACATGTTTAAACTGTAGTCACCTTCAAAGTACACTCCACTGGATGCAGTACACCTATTAAGATGCTTTTTCCACTGTTCAAAACTGTTTTGAACTCATCAAGTTTGATGCTTTTTAGTGCTTTTGTGGTTTTTGTTTCACTTCTTCCACATTGGCAAAGCATTTTCCTTTGAGACTTTTTTCATCTAGAAAACAACAACAAAAGAAGTCATTTGGGGCAAGATCTGGTGAATCAGGAGGGTAGGGCACAGGGGTCATGCCATTTTTGGTCAAAAACTGCTGAACACTCGTAAATCACCCATCATGAAATGGGCAAATGCAATGAAAGAATGTCCCCCAAAATTCGCTGAAGCCAAACAGCCTCTCACAACAAGGCTAGCTGGTCTATGGATGCCACTGGGTTCCTAGAGCACTGACCTCATGGAGGAAGCCTGTCCTGCAAGGAGCCCATCTTCCAAAAGATAACTCCATTTTGGGGGGTTCCCCTTTCATAAATGGGCTCTGTATGTTCATCATTAATTTAGATGTGGACTGCTGTCCCACAACAGCCCTACTCAGGAGTGAATGTGAAGAACTGCAGTGACAAAGAGTACTCCACAGGTAGTCCCGTGTACCCAGTGTGTCAGGCAATCCAACTGGTCATCAGCTTGCCTCAAAGGGAGATGTAGCCCAAGGTAAAGATAGACGTAGACTCTTGGGCCTTAGCACATGACTAGACTGGTTGGTCAGGGAGAAAAATTAGATGATCAAGGAAAAAGAGGCCTGGAAAGGAAGCATGTGGTGGGTCTCTGGGAATGAGCAATGGAAAATGCAAGTCTTGTGTCTCATGTCAATGCCCCCAAGAGTACCCACTCCAGACGAGGTGCAGAACAACCATGATGGCTGGTCCAGTGGAGGCAGCCAGGCTCTGCCCTTGGCCTCCCCAGTGCTTTCCTGGTGGGCCCATTTGCAGAGTAGCCAAGGTGACAGAAATAGAGCTATAAAGGGACCCCACACACACTCACCAACCCTGATCTAGCAACTACCAGTTAGCTCAGCAACTGAGGCTGAACATCATGTGACCAGCCCTCAAGGAAACCAGCCAGTCATTTGGGGGAAACTGACTTCATCAAACCCATTCAAGCCCAGAAGAAGCATCACTTTTCTCTACTGGGATTGATTGCAAGAATGGGCTTGCCTTTCCTGCCGGCAGGCTGTTGGCAGACAATGCTGTCCAAGGCCTTGGAAAGTGTCTGAGGTGTCCTTATGGAACACTATATGATGTTACTAAAACCCAATGTTTCTCAACCTTTTTTTCATTATCACTAAGGATGCTTTTTTAAGTTTTTTTATTCTGTTATAGAGTTCTGGGGTACAAGTGAGGTTTTACTATATAAGTAGGCTGCATGCAGGTGAAGTTTGAGCTCCTAACTGGCCTTCACTCCCCCTGGTAGTGGACCAGAAACCCTTTATGTTGTCACGTGCCCACCCTCCTTCCTCGCTCCCTCCAGGGACTGTCAATCCCTCCCTTGTGACTAATGTTCATGGTCTACTTATGAGTGACAACATGCGGTATTCAATTCTTTGTTTCTGTTATAGTTCACTTAGCATGATGGTCTCCAACTCCAACCAATTTGCTGTGAAGTCCATGATTCTGTTCTTTGTTATGGTCCTGTAATACTCCATCATGTACAGTACCACATTTTCTTCATCCAGTCCACTTTTGATGAGCAGCAGGATTGATTCCATGCTGTTGCTATTGTGAGTAGTGCTACAGTAAACATGCATGTGCAGGTGTCTTTTTGGTGGAGTGATTTATGTCCCTCTGTGTATATTTCCAGAAGAGGGATTGCTAGATCGTATGGAAGGTCAGTTTTTAGTTCTTTTAGGAATCGCCACGCTGCTCTCCATAGAGGTTGAACTAGCCTGCTCCCACCAACAGTGTAGAAGCATTCCCTTTAATCCATACCCAGCCAGCATCTGTTGTTTTTTGACTTATTAAGGATAAACATTCTTACAAACTACAATAAGTGGTATCTTATTGTAGTTTTGATTTGCATTTTTCTAATGATTAGTGAGGCTGAGTAGTTTTTCATGTGTCTGTTGGCTGCTTATATGTCATCTTTTAAGAAGTGTCTGTTCATGTCTTTTGTCCACTTTTTAATGGGGTTTTCATTTATTTGTTTGTTTCACTTCATTTAAGTTCCTAGTAGATCCTGGATGTTAGGCCTTTGTCAGACGCATAATTTGCAAATATTTTTTCCCATTCTGTGGGTTATCTCTGTACTCCCTTGATGGTTTCTTTTGCTGTGCAAAAGCTTTTCAGTTTGATGAGGTCTACTTGTCTATGTTAGCTTTTACAGCATTTGCTTTTGGAGACTTGGTTAATAATAATGCCTACTCTGGTGTGCCTAAGGATGTTTCCTACGTTTTTCTCTAGAATTCTTATAGTTTGAGGTTTTACATTTAGGCCTTTGATCCATTTTGAGTTGATTTTTGTATATGGTGATAGGTAGGGGTCCAGTTTCATTCTTCTGCATGTGGTCAGCCAGATTTCCCAGCACCATTTGCTAAATGTGGTCTCCTTTCCCCAGTGGTTGCTATTGGTGACTTTGTCGAAGATGAGTTGGTTGAGAGATCGTGTTTTCGCTTCCAGAATCTCTGACCTGTTCCATTAGGTTTATGTGCCTATTCTGGTACCAAACCAAGCTGTTTTGATTACTGCAGTTTTGTAATAGGGTTTAAAGTCTGGAAATGTGATACCTCTCATTTTGTTCCTTTTGCTAAAGAGTGTTTTTGGCTATTTGTGCTCTTTTTTGTTTCCATATAAATTTCTGTATTGTCATTTCCAGTTCTGGGAAAAATAATGTTGGTAATTTGATGGGTATCAAATTGAATCTGTAAATTGTCTTGGGTAGAATGGACATCTTGACAATATTGATTCCCATTCCATGAGCATTGGATGTTTTTCCATTTGCTTGTGTCATCCTTGATTTCTTTGAGCAGCATTTCATGGTTCTCATTGTAAAGGTCTTTCACTTCTCTGGTTAGGTGGATGCCAAAGTATTTCATTTTTTGGTGCCTATTGTGAATAAGATCCTGCTCTTTATTTGGTTTTCCAGCTGCTTGTTGCTGGTAGATAGAAATGGAACTGTCTTTTGCATGTTGAATTTGTAAGCTGAGACTTTACCAAAGTCGTTTATCAATGTTTTGACAGACTCCCTAGGGTTTTCAAGGTATAAAATCATATCATCTATGAAGAGGGATAGCTTAACTTTCTCTTTTCCTATTTGGATATCCCAGATTTCCTTCTCTTGCTTGATTGCTCTGGCTAGGATTTCTTGTGCTGTGTTGAACAGGAGGAGTGAGAGTAGGCATCCTTGTCTTATTCCTCTTCTTGGGGGAATGCTTCCAGCTTCTGCCCATGGAGAAAAATGTTGGCTGTGGGTTAATCCTAGATGGCTCGTACTGTTTTGAGGAGTGTTCCTTCTATACCTAGGTGTTCAAGGGTTTTTATCAAGAGGGGATGCTGGATTTTGTCAAATGTTTTTTCTGAGTCTAATGATATAATCATGGGGTTGTCAGTTTTGCATCTGTTAATGTGCTGAATTACGTTTATGGTCTTGTGAATGTTGAACCAGCCCTGTATCCCAGAAATGAAGCCTATTTGGTCATGGTGGATGGTCCTTGAGATGTGTTGTTGGATCTGATTTGCTAGAATCTTACTGAGAATGTTTGCATCTATGTTCATCAAGGAGATTGGTCTCTTTGCTTGTTGGGTCTTTGTCTGGCTTAGGTATCAATATGATGTTAGCTTCATAAAAAGAGGTGGGGAGAATTTCATCATTCTCAATTCTCAATTATCTGGAATACTTTCAACAGGATTGGTATCAGTTCCTCCTTGTATGTCTTGTAGAAATCAGCTGGGAAGCTATCTGGTCTGAGATTTTATTTGGCGAGGCGATTTCTTATGACTGAGTCAATTTCCCAGATTGTCATTGGTCTGTTTAGAGTTTCAATGTCTTCTTGCTTCAGACTAGGGAGATTGCGTGATGTCAGAAAGTCCTCCATTTCCTTTAGTTTTTCTAGTTTATTTGCATACAGGTGTTCATAGTGATCTCTGATAATCTTTTAAATTTCTTCAGGGTCAGTTGTGACATTATCTTTTGCATTTTTAATTTTTTAATTGTGTTTATTTGGACTTTCCCTCTCTCAATTTTTGTTAATCTGGCCAGGGGTCCATCAATCTTATTTATTCTTTCAAAGGACCAGCTTTTTGCCATGTTGATCTTGTCTATGATGGTTTTTGTCCTCTATATCCTGCAATTGTGATTTAATCCTGGTGATCTGGATTCTTCTGCTGAAGTTAGGATTTAGGTGATCTTGACTTTTCACCTCCCTTTGGTGTAGTGTTAGGCTGTTTATTTGTAATCTTTTTGTTTCTTGATGTGTGCATGCAGTGCTGTGAATTGTCCTTTTAACATTGCTTTCATGGCATCCAAGATATTCTGATAAGATGTGTCTTTGTTTTCATTTGTTTCCATGAATCTTTTTATTTCTGTCTTGATTTCTGTGTTGAACCAAAAGTCATTCAGCAGCATGATCTTTAGTGTTCAGGGCTTTGTGTGTCTTGAGGGGATCTTGTTGGTGGCAATATTTATTTTTATTCCACTGCAATCTGAGAAGATGCATGGTATTACTTTGATCTTTTGAAATTTGTTCGCACAGGATTTATGTCCGAAAATATGATTGATCTTGGAGTATGTTCCATGTGCTGATGGAGTAAAATGTGTACTCTGTAGGTGTTGGGTTGAGTGTTCCATAGATGTCTATTAAATCCATTTGACCAAGTATTGGGTTGAAGTTTCAGATCTCCTTATTGGGTTGTTTTTCTTTGTTTGTTTGTTTGGTTTTTGTCTCAATGATCTATCTAAAGCTGTTAGTGGGATAATTAGGTCTCCAACTATGATAGTCAATGTCCTCTCTTAGTTTACTTAGTATTTGTTTTATAAAACCTGATACTTCTGTGTTGTTTCCATATCTGTTTAAGATGGATATTTATTGCTGGCAGATAGAGCCTTTTGTCATGTTGCAGTGTCCTTCTGTGTCCTTTTTAACTTTTGATTATTTGAAGTCTGCTTTGTCTGATATTAGAACAGCAACACCTACTCTTTTCAGTTTTCCATTTGCCTAAAAGACTGTTTTCCAGCCCCCAACTTTGAACCTATGGCTGTCCTTTGCAGTTAGATGAGTTTCCTGGAGGTAGCAGACTGTTGGCTTATGCTTATTTTTTTTTAAGTTGGAGTCTCACTCCATCACCCAGGCTGGAATTCAGTGGCGTATTCATGGCCACCCTAGCATCAATTTGCTGGGCTCCAGCGATTCTTTCACCTCAGCCTTCCAAGTAACTAGAACTACAGGCATATGCTACCATGCTCAGCCAATTTTTTATTTATTGTCAGGCACATGCTACCATGCCTGGCTAATTTTTGTTTTATTGTAGAGACGAGGTCTTGCCAAGTTGTCCAGGCTGGTCTCAAACCTGCAGGCTCAGGCAATCCACTCACCTTGGCCTCCCAAAGTACTGGGATTACAGGCTGAGCCACTGAACCTGACCTGGATTATGCTTCTTTATTCAGTTTGCCACTCTATGTCTCTTTGGTGGTGCATTTAGTCCACTCACATTCAAAATGATTATTGAAATGTGAGAGCTTATTCCTGCCATAGGAATTTTTGGGGGGGTTGCTTTGTTTCCTTTTTATTTATTTATTTTATTTATTTTATTTTTTTTTTGAGTTGGAGTCTCACTCTGTTGCCCAGACTGGAGTGCAGTGGCCACTCCTGGCCACCACAGCCTCGACCTGCTGGGTTCCAGCGATCCTTCCGCCTCAGCCTTCCAAGTAGCTGGAACTACAGGCGCACACTACCACGCCCGGTTAATTTTTGATTTTATTGTAGAGATGAGGTCTCGCCAAGTTGCCCAGGTGGGTCTCGAACCCGTGGGCTCAGGCAATCCACTCACCTCAGCCTCCCAAAGGCGCAGGATTACAGGCTGAGCCACCGAGCCCAGCTTCCTTTTTACTTTTTTATGAGTGTATGTATTTTCATTTTTGTGAGTGCTCTGTATGCTCTGTCAACTGTGCTTGCCTGTACTTCTGTGATGGGTATGACCTTTTTTTCCTCCTGTATTTAACACCTTCTTATGCATCTCCTGAAGGACTGATTTGGAGACAGCTTATACTCTTAGGGACTGGATGTCTGGGAAGCATTTTAATTCTGTCATTGATGAACTTAGCTTGGTGAGGAAGAAAATTCTTGACTGAAATTGCTTATCTTTAAGAACATTAAAGATTGAGCTCCAGTCCCTTCTGGCTTGTAGTGTCTGTGCAGATAAGTATGGAGTGATTCTGATAGGTTTTCCCCCAGTAGGTAATCTGATCTTTCTCTCTTGCCATCTTTAGAATTTTTTTCTTTCATGCTTACTTTGTGGCTGCAGATTACTATGTGCCCTGGGCATGATCTCATGTGATACCTTATGTGAGAAGGGGGGTCTCTGAATCTTTTTTGCTTGGATGGTCAGTTCTCTAGTGAGATGTGGGATGCTTTCTTGGATGACCTCATGGAATATTTGTTCCATGACAGTCTCAGTTTCCCTTTCTGCTTCAGGGATACCAATCAGGTGTAGATTTGGCTTCTTGACATAGCCTCACATTTCCTGGAGGCTTTGCTCCTTCTTTTTGAGCTTTTAAAAATGTTTTTGACAGCCTGGGTTAATTCCATATTTTGGTCTTCAAGTTCTGAGAGTATTTCCTCTGCCTGATTGACCCTGCTTCCTATGCTTATTACTGTGTTTTTAATTTCCAGAACGAAGTTCTTCATTTTTATTATTTCACAATGGGCTTTTCTAAAATTGGCCAATTCTGCTTTTGATCAAGTATTGGGTTGAAGTTCCAGATCTCCTTCAATGAGTTTCACTTCTAATTTCTCTTGGTTCTCTCTGTTCATTTAACCATCTACTCTCTGATTTCTGTGACTGTCATCTGGACAGATCATTCTGGAGGGTTTCCATTGTTTGTGTTCTGACAGCTGCTTTTTCAGGCACTATCTCTTTAGGGTTTCCTGTGGTTATGTAAGTGTTACCTATGGTTTTTCTTTGATTTTTCCTCATTTGTGATAGGCCTCTCTTCCCACTTTATAATTCCTCTTTGAATTTGTTGCTCTGAAGCTAATCAATGACCTTCTGTTCTAGGGCCCTTTCTGTGGTTCAGTATTGGTCATTCAGTGAGGGAGGGAGAGGCAATCACTTCTGCTCTTTGCTCCCTTCTGTGGCAGGCTTCTCTAGTGTAGATTTTCTTTCCCCCAGTATTCAGTCAAATTAGCTTTCAGTTCCTGCTGATAGCACTCTGCAGAGATGGGGTGGAGTGATGGGCCCCCTGTCTGCTGACTGTGGTTTGGAGCCCAGAAGCCTTCCCACCATGTCACTCCTTCCCTGTTTAAATTTGAACTCTAGTGAGTTCTTTTTTTTTTGAGTTGGAGTCTCACTCTGTCACCCAGACTGATGTGCAGTGGCCGCTCCCAGCCACTGCAGCCTCGACCTGCTGGGCTCCAGCAATCCTTCCGCCTCAGCCTTCCAAGTAGCCAGAATTATAGGCTTATTTTTTTATTTATTGTAGAGATGAAATCCCACTGCCCAGGTGGGTCTTGAACCTGTGGGCTCAGGCAATCCACTCACCTCAACCTCCCAAAGGCGTGGGATTACAGGCTGAGCCACCGAGCCCGGCTCTAGTGAGTTCTTTACCATGGGGCAGTGGAGGAGAATCTGCTATGTAGGCATGCAGGACTTGGAGATGATTCTCCCTGGTCTGGCTGTGCTGGTGGCAGTGGGCTCCAGCTGGGCTCACTCTGTAGGTGAGCCTTCCCTGCCTGGGTGCCAGCAATAGGCTCTGCTTGTGTAAGCCACATTCATGGCAACTGACCAAGCAAGGGTTTTTTCCCTGTTCCACTTGGGTTCTGGTTGCCTACTGTGCCCTGACCAGGACTCCTCCCACATGGGATCCATGACTCACATATGGGAAGGGATGAACTGACTCAAAGCATCTTGGGATCACTCACCCAGTCTGAATCACCAGGCAGGGCATCAGTTCTTGTGCTAGCCTGACACATAGCAGGGAATGGGGCACCCACTAAGGAATCTTTTTAGACATTTTTTTCCTAATTGCCACCTCTATGAAATTTTAACACCACAGATATACTGCATCTTTGTTTATGCAATATATGTATATTGGTATTTTATAGATTTAAAAAAATTTTTATTCTATTTTTTGAGTCAGGATTTCATTCTGTCACCCAGGCTGGAGTGCAGTGGCACAATCACGGCTCACCATAGCTTCAACTTACTAGGCTCAGGTGATCCTTCCACCTCAGCCTCCCTAGTAGCTGGGACTACAGGTGCACATCACCATGCCTGGTTAATTATTTTATTTTTGTAGAGACAAGGTGTTGCTATGTCACCTATGCCGGTCTCAAACTCCTAAGCTCAAGCAATCCTCCCACTTCAGCCTCCCAAAGTGCTGGGGTTATAAGCATGAGCCACTGCACCTAGCCTATAGATTTTTTTAAACAGTTCACTTCATTTTAACCATCAAGAGCAAATTGTCACCCCTTTGGGATCAATACTTCCCTGCTGAGAATGCATGCATTACACCAAGAGCTTCCCTTTAGAGAAGTTGGCACATCAATAGGCAAATGTCCCCAGGCCTCCCTTGTCCCCTGAACACCACATCATATAGAAGCTGCTGCCCTCAGAGAGCATAGCATGGTCTCTCACATCTGGGGCAGCTTGCGAATGGCACTTCCCACGGTTGGCATGCTGGCCTTGGAGATGAGGCATTAGTGTCTAGAAGGCCATAATACATTACTGTATGTTATGGCTCCAGTAGGTAAAACACACGGGTCTGGGAACAAAGAGGTAAGTGTGGCCTCTGTCACCATCACTTGCACTGCATTCAGGGCCGCCCAGATTGCCTGGAAAGAAATGTCTCCCAAGAGCAGCCCTCAGCCAGGGATGACAGGAGTTGGTGAGTAAACACCCAGCTCCCTCATCCCTTGGTGTGATGCCTCTGAGTGCAAGTCCCACACCTTCCTGGGCATCTCCAGTGGGAGCAAGCCCCAACCACCCACGTGGAGCTTCCTCAACAACACTTGTTTTTGTTTGTTTGTTTTGAGTTGGAGTCTCACTCTGTCGCCCAGACTGGAGTGCAGTGGCCGCTCCCAGCCACCGCAGCCTCGACCTGCTGGGCTCCGGCGATGCTTCTGCCTCAGCCTTCCGAGTAGCCAGAATTACAGGCATACGCTACCACGCCCGGCTGATTTTTTGATTTATTGTAGAGATGAGGTCTTGCCAAGTTGCCCAGGCGGGTCTCAAACCCACAGGCTCAGGCAATCTACTCACCTCAGCCTCCCAAAGCGCGGGATTACAGGCTGAGTCACCAAGCCCGACTAACGTGTACTTTTTTTCCTTCCTTCTTTCCTCTGTCTCACTTCCCCACTTCCACACGGGTGCTTTCTGGGATCAACCCCCAGAAAAGGTACTTGCAGTCAGATCCTTATTTGAGGATGTGTTCCTGGTGGAGCCCAAGTTAATATACCAACAGTATCCAGAGTCACTCCAGTTAACTAAATGTAGCACATATACTCATTGTGCTGTCTTCACACTCTTCACACTACTTCTTTTTCTTCCAGGTGGTGGTTTCTCTTGCTGTTTTCTTTCTTTCTTTCTTTCTTTCTTTTTTCCTTTCTTTAAGTCAGGGTCTCCCTCTGTCACCCAGGCTGGAGTGCAGTGGCTCAAGCACAGCTCACTGCAGCCTCGACCTCCTAGGCTCAGGCAATCCTCCTGCCTCAGCCTCCTGAGAAGCTGGGACTACAGGCACATGCCACCACTCCCAGCTAATTTTTCAAATTTTTTTGTAGAGATGAGGTCTTGCTATTTTGCCTAGGCTGGTCTGGAACTCCCAGGCTCAAGCAATCCTCGCACCTTGGCCTCCCAAAGTGCTTGGATCACAGGCATGAGCCAGTTCTCTCTAGCTATGTTTTCTTATAAGTCACTAATTCTTTCATGTCTACTGCTATGCATTAGATACTGGGGATACAACAGGAAAAAGTACAGACAAGGACTCTGTTATCATGGAGGTTATAGTCTAGGAAGGAGACAGACCTTAAGCGGTTAATTTCAAGAGTGATTCATGTTTTAGCAAGGAAAATGGGCTGGGTGCAGTTGCTCATACCTGTCATCCTAGCACTATGGGAGGCAGAGGCAAGAGGATTGCCTGAGTTCTGGGGTTCGAGACCAGCCTGGGCAACTTCGCGAGAACTCGTCTCTACAATAAGTCAAAAAATTAACTGGGCATGGTGGCACACGCCTGTGGCTCCAGCTACTTGGAAGGCTGAGGAGGAAGGATCACCTGAGTCCAGCAGGTCACCACTTCAGTGGCCATGAGTATGCCACGGCACTCCAGCCTGGATGACAGAGTGAGACTCCGACTCAAAAAAAAAAAAAAGAGAAAAAACAAGGAAAATGGAGGAAGGAGAGAACACCAGAGAGGGAAAGAAAACAAGGAAAATGGAGGAGGGAGAGAATACCAGAGAGGGATCCCACCTAGCCTAGAGGCAGGGACAGTGCCTCCCAGAGGGGGTGCTGTTGCTGTTGACACCCGAAGGGTCAGAGGGAGTGGTGGCCTTCCTAACCAGTAGTTTATCTTCCAAAGCCCAAGAGTCACAAATGTGACAAGGTGTCAAACAAAGCTTGGAAGAGAAACACTGTCAATACAAAAACACAAAAAAAATCCCAAATCAAGAGCCTTTATTTTATTTTTGCATCAAACTGAATGAGCAGTAAAACAAAAATTTGATTTTCCATTCTGAAAACACTTTTATGCCAATTTCATGACCGACAGAGAGAAAAGTGAGATCCCTGAGAAACTGCCAACAATAAATAATATACTTAAAAACAGAATGTTCTGAGTGTGAAGAGAATTTCCCGAGCCCGTTCGTATTGGGGAAGTTTGACCCTCTGCAAACTTCAGTTTCTCAAAAGGACATCCAAGTGGCGCAAGTTTCCTGTCACAACAAGAAACTGCCACATACAGCGGCACCTTACATGAAGGGCGGGGAGGTCACCAATCTTCTTTCAATCTATTTGCCCAGAGTTCTGGGAAAGCTGTTGCACAGAGGAGGAAAACCGTTTGCTCTTCATGGTAACACAGAACTTTCCAACACATTGAACAAGTGACAGTGCCAGTTTAACTTGTCATTCACTAACATGTGCCATTTTCTCACAGTGTGCAAATGTTGTACAAAGGCCCATCAACGCTCTACTGTGTGTGGGTAATAAAGGAAGACTCAAATACTTGGGAAAGCTCAAGATGGACACTTGAAAGATTCTGTGGTCGAGCAAGGGAAAGTATCCCTGAGAAGACCTGGTACAAAGGGTTGGCTTTGGAACTCTAGAATTCTCATGGGGAATAAAATCAAAATGCCACATGTCACTGATTCCAGGATGCACTTTTTCTCACACTTCAGCATCTCAAATTCAAATGGCCTTGGCCGTTGATGATTTGTCACAAGCTCTTTGGCACCTCCCCCGGCCCCCTTCTTAATGCAACATAAAATAGTGACATGTTTTTCCATCTATGGTTTCTTTAATTAGATTAACATGGCGCCCTGTAGTCCAGTATGCACAGAGATCCACATAAAAATAAATCTAGCATTTAAACCCTGGTCATTTTCCCAATTGAGAAAGTGCTGGCAAAAATAGGTGGCATCTTAGATTTCAGTATGGGCATCCCAGCCTCAGGCAGAAGTGGAGGAACAGAGACATGGGCTGGGCTCAAGCTCTGGCTTGGGGTCTGTCCCTTGTCCGCCAGGAGGACTGCGAGGAAATGAATTTCACACATCTAGGCTTTGTTTCCTTGTCTGTCAGATGAGACAGTGCCATCAGACGGTTTTGAAGTCTTCCAGCCACACAGGAAGGTAATGTGACATCCTGAAATGTCACAGCGTGTCCCGCTGAAAGTGTGTGTTGCAGTAGAAATCCCAGAGCAAGGTTGCCCAAGGCCAGAGGAGCTCCTGCAGTTGGCTGGCACTCCATCATGGCCACTTCTGCCCCTGCCAAGCCAGCACTCCAAATCCAGACACTTTCCTGCTTCCCACATAGAAAACAATTCATTCACAGCTTAAGTAACTAACCAGGAAGGAAGAATTCTTCAGACCAGGGTAATCTGCGATTTTTAAATTTCCTTTAAAAATCGCAGAACTCTATGAACTTAAGTTGTACTAAATGTCTACCAGAAATCTAAACTATTAAAACATTACAGCAAGGGTTCACTCCACAGTCTTCATGACTGACGTAACATGGCTATACATTCTAGGACTCTGGGTATCTTTTTCCATGCCATAAACACACTTGCTGTAAAAAGCTGTTTCTGAAAGAAAAGGATGAAGAAATTTCATTTAAATGTACCATGCGTGTCAGCACCCACTCCAACCTTACGAAGGTATTCAACAAGCCTGCAGACAGGTGACACCACCCTGGCCCATGTGGTCATCCAAATGCTTCTAAAGCACAATCACCTATCTCAATGCAACTTGAATGCCAGGCACAGTGGCTCACGCCTGTCATTCCAGCACTCTGGGAGAGGGAGGCGAGAGGATTGTCTGAGCCCAGGGGTTTGAGACCAGCCTAGGCAACATGGCGAGACCTCATCTCTACAATAAATCAAAAAATTAGCTGATGTGGTGGTATGAGCCTATAGTCTCAGCTACTTAGGAAGCTGAGGCAGAAAGATTGCCTGAGCCCAGCAGGTTGAGGCTGCAGTGGCTGTGATTGTGCCACTGCAATCCAGCCTGGGCGATGGAGGGAGACTCTGATGCATAAATAAATAAATAAATGCAACTTGATTGTGGCAAATCAAAGGTCCTTACCACGGATGTTACTGATAGAGCAAACTGTAGCCGTCCACCAAAGAATAATCGGGGTCATCTGTGAAGAGCAGGACACACAGTGTGAGATCATACTTATTCATGGTAAGATCTTAGCCCCTTTCAAGCCAAGGTAATCCACTTAGAGATTCTGGCAACTGCTTTTTTTTTTATTTCCTCCCCTCACTCCCCTGGCTGCTCTTTTGTAAGAAGAAAAACGCATCTCCCACAAAGCCTATGCATGGGAGTCATGATGACAAATCAGAGAACATCCTGGAAATCACTATTCTGGCTTCTTCATCCTCTTTCCTCCATGCTCAGACTGCAGCACCCATAGTAAAATCGTCCTCCAAAATGAATCACAATAACATCCTACATTATTGAGTGGTAATTGTAAAACAACAAAAGAGAAAATAGGCTGGGCGTGGTGGCTCAGGCCTGTAATTCCAGCACTTTGGGAGGCTGAAGTGAGAGGATTGCCTAAGCCCAAGTGTTCAAGACCAGCCTGGGCAACTTGGCAGGACCTCATCTCTACAAAAATCAAAAAATTAACCAGGAGTGGTGGTGCATAGTTCCAGCTACTTGGGAGGCTGAGGCAGAAGGATTTCCTTAGCCCAGCAGGTCAAGGCTTATGGTGGCTGTGGCACTCCAGCCTGGGTGACAGAGTGATATTCCAACTCAAAAAAAGGGAGAGAGAAAATAACTTAAATTCTTATATTGTTCAAAGATATAATTTCATCCACTACATTTTTTTTTCAGTCACTAAATTTTTGCTGACTGCTAAATACAGCATAAGTTGTTCTCCTCTCATCCCTAAATGTATACAGGTATATATATATATATTTTACTCAAATAATAAATACTTGTTGAATACTCAGGTATGTGAGTGATACGGGGGAAGACCAAGCTCCAGCCTCAGGATCTCACTATTAGCCAGGGCACAAACTAACAAAAAAGTGATAAGGTGCGCATTCCTCCCAAAATTCCTGTCACAGGAATTCAGAGAAAAAAAGAGACCAGCGTGACTAGTGAAAGATCTCATTACGGGCAGGTACAAAACACACAATATTTAGTTACATGTTTCTAGACACCCTCCTATAAAGTATATTTCTGTGTAATCCAAAGGGAACTATATCTCAGTTCTGCTGTTCTCATGGTCCAAGTTGAAATAATCTCTTAGATAAGATGACCTTACAATAAGTTTCTTTTTGTTCTTCAGTAACAAAATTCTCTTGGATAAGCCATAAATTAGACCACCACTTACCATATTCCACTCTGACAAATTCTAGTAAGATTCTCATATAGACTCACTCTCTTGGGAATTCGATTCCATTTAACCCTTTTGTTTTCTTCATTTCAAAGTTGTAGTTATTCAACTTTGAAGAGAACCTAACATAAGGACTTCAAAAGGCCTTTCTTGGTGGCATACCTGGTAAGCTTTTAGGAATTGGGGGAGGTCCTCTCCTGTAAGAAATGAAAACCAAAGTCTTTCAGATAAGTTCTTCATATTTTTATAACTTTCTACTTCACGTTATAGGCATATTGTACCCTGGGCGACAGAGTAAGACCCTGATTCAAACAACGAAACCAAAGCTTAGGCTTCAAGATGACTCTATGTGAAATGAAAGCTTCTCTTTTCTCAGGATCCTTTCTATGGAGGGCAGAATTTTTTTTCTGTGAAGGGTCTAATAGCCAATGACTGAGGCTTTGTGGGCCAAGTGCTATCTCTGCTGTGACACTTCTCTACTCCAGTGTGGAAGCAGCCAGAGACAAAACTTAGCTGTAGGTACCTGTGTTCCAATAAAGCATCACATAGAAACACTGAAATTTAGCTGGGTGTGGTGGTTCACACCTGTAATCCCAGCACTTTGGGAGGTGAGAGGATTGCCTGAGTCCAGGGGTTGGAGACCAGCCTTGGCAACATGGTGAGACCTCATCTCTACAAAAAATCAAAAAATTAGCTGGGCATGGTGGCGCATGCCTATAGTTCCAGCTACTTGGAAGGCTGAAGCAGAAGGATTGCCTGAGCCCAGCAGTTGAAGCTGCGGGCCTTGAGCATGCCGCTGCACTCCAGCTTGTGTGGCAGAGTGAGACTTCAACTCAAAAAAAAAAAGGAAACACTGAAATTTAAATTTCACATGTCACAAAACAGTATCCTTCTGATCTTTTTCCAGGCATTTCAACGTGTAAAGACCATCCTCAACTCACAGGTCCTAGAAAAACAGTTCACTGACTCCTGCTTTCCACAGGCTGTAATCAAGATACTGGAGTTATAAATGAGTCATAATGATCACATTCAAGCATGAGACAGTCCTTTCCAACTATGGTTATTAAAATCCACATTATGTGTGTCCTAAAAATGCTATTTCCAAAAAGCTAGCAGCTTTACCAAGCAAACGCAGTGGCAGGTCTGTTTTAATTCTAGTGTGTCTCAGAACACGCATGATAACAATATTTATTCAAAGGGTTTTTCTCCTGTGAAAGGCCATGTATTACCTTGCCAAGTTAGGGCCTGTCGGCTTTCCTGGTGGGACTGCGTTCCTCTGGGGGCTGTAGAAATTCTCATACATGATGGGTGCTAGGACATTCAGTGAGACAAAACATGAGAGGCAGATGTCTTTCATCCTCAATGACATCTAGCAGGAAAGACTAGTGGGTTTGTTTAAACAACCCTCCCCACCTCACGGCCCCAGTCACCTGGTGGGGTCTGCCCAGTTTTACGCTGATTCACAAAGTATTCAATGTCCTTCTCAATGCTACACATTTCCAGGCTCTTGCGGACGTTTTCGTACATCTAACAGAAAGAAGATCAATCAGTAGGCAGAGGTGTATGGGTGACCCTTGTGGCCCATTTCACTAAAACAGGAGGTTTGGTAAAAACAACTGAGTCTTTCCCAAATGTTGTTGTTTTGAAAAGAAAAAGAGCCAGGCATGGTGGCCTGTAACCCCAGCCCTTTAGGAGGCTGAGGTGAGAGACCAGCCTGGGCAACATGACAAGACCTCATCTTTACAATAAACCAAAAACTTAGCCAGATGTGGTGGCACATGCCTGTGGTTCCAGCTACTTGGAAGGCTGAAGGTGAAGGATCACCTGAGCCCAGCAGGTCAAAGCTGCAGTGGCCATGAGCCTGCCACTGCACTCCAGCCTGGTTGACAGAGTGAGACTCCAATGCAAAAAAAAAAAGACAAGTCCCAGATTGGTATTAGGGCTTTTCTCAGGTGTATATCTGCTGTTGATTTTTTTTAAATGACGGGAAATGTACCTTTGTGGCAGGGCAAAAATTGTGACTGGAAATTTTTTTTTAATACTGAGACCAAAAAAATAGATGCCAAGTCCATGACAGAAGACTAGTGCCACACACAGACACAGAGACGATGATTTAACTTGAAGGAAAGTTCTTGCATTCACTCCGTTGGCTTTCTGGGTGCTTAATTGTTTTGTTTTGTTTGAGTCCAAGTCTCACTCTGTTGCCTAGGCTGGAGTACAGGGCACGCTCACAGCCACTGCAGCCTTGATCTGCTGTACTCAGGCAATCCTTCTGCCTCAGCCTTCCAAGTAGCTGGAACTACAGGCACGTGCCACCACGTCCAGCTAATTTTTTTGATTTGTTGTAAAGAGAAGGTCTTGGCAAGTTGCCCAGGCTGGTCTCAAACCCCTGGGCTCAGGCAATCCTCTCACCTCCATCTCCCAAAGTGCTGGGATGACAGGCGTGAGCCACTGCACCTGGCTAATTGTTCTTCTAAGGTGCGAGTCCCATCTAATTGCAAGTGGCTACTTCTTAGCAAAGAAGGTTGTGGGAATTTGATTTGCTGCCTCTGAGACCTGGAAGCCCAGGACAACCGCCGTACACGAGTGAAGCCTGGATCATGGGCCTAACCACACTGTCACTGAGGTTCCTGAGCCCTGGAATGGCCACCAGCCTGGATGGAGGACACTCTCCTAAGACTTGGTGCTGTCCTGGAATGACCCTATTCCAGATAGGGGCCATCTCTATGACATCATGCTGTGATATCTCTGTCTTCCATATATTAAACTGTGCTTGGGATCCTGTCTCTGTTTTCCTGGCCTAATTCTGAATTTTGTTTCTCTTTTCATTTATTTATTTATTTTTACCCTAACTCTGAATTTTTCTTTCTATTTTTTGAGTCTGGGTCTCACTCTGTTGCCCAGGCTGGAGTGCCGTGGCACGCTCACGGTCAACTCAGCTTCCACTTACTGGGCTCAGGAGATCCTTCTGCCTCAGCCTTTCAAGTAGCCAAACTCCAGGCGCATGACCCCATGCCCGGCTAATTTTTTGATTTATTGTAGAGATGAGGTCTCGCCAAGTTGCCCAGGTTGTTCTTGAACCACTAGACTCAGGCAACCCTCTCGCCTCTGCCTCCCAAACTGCTGGGATGACAGGAGTGAGCTGCCGCCCCTGGAGCTGAATTTCTTAATGAGAAAATATGGTAGTAAATGGACCAGAAGTCGGGCAGGTTACATGTTCATCTGGGTCCTTCCATTACTCACTGTGTGACCTCGGGCAAGTTCCCTTACCTCGCTGGCCTCAAATAAGGTGGAAGTGGTGAGCTCATAAACATCTATGACTCGCCCGGGAAGAGTCCTCTGGGGAGGCCTAGGACTCACCTCGTCACTCGTGACACACTGCTGTGACAGCTGATTCACATGGAGCCAAAGTGCATTCCGTAAGAAGTTTTTTCGTATACATTCTTGTGCCTCAAACACCTATGGAAAGATAACGTCATGTTTATAAAACGACCAAGAAACAGGCTACTCATCTAGATGGGCTGTGACTCAAGAAGGTGTCGACTTTCGATCATCTGTAAACTTATGTCCAGTTGAGAGGATATCCCCCTCCGAAGATGTTCACAAACTCACACTGCAAAGACAGCAAATGGTCCTGATACATGTTAACACAAACTGGATCGGATACAGTTCTGAAGGGAAGAAGTGGTGATCCTGGACACCAGTGTTTTCATTTGAGTTCCAGCTGACATTTTCACCCGCCTATTGATCACCTCCACCAGGCAGACTGCCAGAGCCCCGGATTCCAAACATTGCCCCCCCACCCTGGAGTGCACAAGACTGCCAGGATGGCTATAACTGTCGATGCTGGTTAGTTGATGAGTACCTGGGGGTACTTGCACTTGGCTTCTAACAGTGTGTATGTTTAAATTTTTTCTTTAAACAACATTAAAATAGGCCAGGTATGATGGCTCACACCTGTAATCCCAGCACTTTGGGAGGCCGAGGCAGGAGGATCACTTGAGCCCAGGAGTTTGAGACCAGCCTGGGCAACATAGTGAGATATTGCCCTACAAAAGAAAAATTTTTAATTAGCCAGGTGTGGTGATGCACACTTGTAGTACCAGCTACTTGGGAGGCTGAGGCAGGAGCATCGCCTGAGCCCAGGAGTTTGAGCCTGCGGTGAGCTGTGTTCAGACCACTGCACTCCAGCTTGGGTGACAGAGTGAGACCCCAACTCAAAATAAAAAAAAAAAAAAGAGAGAGAAGCCGGGCTCGGTGGCTCAGCCTGTAATCCTGCACCTTTGGGAGGCTGAGGTGAGTGGATTGCCTGAGCCCATGGGTTCGAGACCCACCTGGGCAGCGAGACCTCATCTCTACAATAAATCAAAAAAATCAGCCGGGCGTGGTAGCGCGCGCCTGTAATTCCAGCTACTTGGAAGGCTGAGGCGGAAGGATGGCCAGAGCCCAGCGGGTCGAGGCTGCGGTGGCCGGGAGCGGCCGCTGCACTCCAGTCAGGGTGACCAAGTGAGACTCCAACTCAAAAAAAAAAAAAGAGAGAAAAGAAAAAAAAGTTAAAAGTGATTGTCTGGAATATAATTTTTTGGATATAAGCAAATATTTCTTTTGAAAAATCAAGCTATTCTACAGAGTGAATGCTATTCTATTCAACAGTGGATGTTGTATATCAGTATTTTTAAAGTATTAAATACCATAGCTTTATATTTTGAAACTTTTTATAATATAAAACTGCTTGGTTTTTTCTGCTTATGTATGTGTTTTAAAGACAGGGTCTCGCTCTGTCACTCAGGCTGGAGTGCGGTGGAGCCATTATAGCTCATAAAACTTTTTATAATATAAAACTTCAAAAGTAGAGAAGTGTGGATTGGGTGAAGAAGCCCTGTGTGCCCGTCACTGGCTTGAATGTTTATCAACTCACAGCTAAGACTGTTATATTTCTATCCCTTCCAGCTACTCAACTTCCTGAAGTATTTTGAAGTAAATGCATTATTTCACCACTAAATGTTTTAATATCTGTATAATATTGTATAATACTGCAATAGTATTACATTACTTTTATTTAAAATATTACATTATTATTTTCTTTTTTGAGACAGGGTCTCACTCTGTCACCCAGGCTGGAGTATAGTGGTACAATCATGGCTCACTGCAGCCTTTCACCTCCTATGCCCAGGTGATCCTCCCACCTCAGTCTTCTGAGTAACTGGGACTACATGCAACCACATCTGGCTAATTTTTTTTTTTTTTTTCTAGAGAGACGAGGTCTCACTATGTTACCCATGCTGGTCTTGAACTCCTGGGCTCAAGCAATCCTCCTGACTCAGCCTCCTAAAGTGCTGGAACTACAGGCATGAGCCACTACGCCCAGCCAATATCCTAAATTTTATCATTCCCAGGCAGGTTTCTATACCACATATGTATCCATAAAATGTATTTTAAAAGACCCATCTTTTTATCGTTTTGCATGTTTTTAAACCTTATAAGAATGGCCTCATCCCAAGACTTCCCAAGTGTGGAGTTGGGGAAGTAATGCAGAAAAGGTTGTCTCCAGAGGAGCAAAGGGACTCACAGCATCAGAGGGTAGAGACAGGTCACATGAGATCAGAAATGTCAAAGGCCCACTGGACCCCACACCTGGGGGATGACTGGTGCCCTCCAGACAGGCAGGGACAGAAACTTGGAAACGCAGCCTTCAAAAAGCGTGGCTGGGAAGGAAGGAGCAGTCACAGATAGGAAGCAAGAGCTGCTGGGTCTTTTTAAATTAATTTTTTTTTAATAGAGAAATGATCTTGCTATGTTGCCTAGGTTGGTCTCAAACTCCTGGGCTCAAGTGATCTTCCTGCCTCGGCCTCCCAAAGTGCTGGGATTACAGGCGTGTTCCATGGCGCCTGGCTGAGCTGGTGGGTGTTAAAGCCAGGAATGAGCTGAGTCTGAGCACAAGATAACAGAAGCCCACAAGTGCTCTGTGCCCAGGAGGGGTGGCGGGGAAAGCTCTCTGGATGGAATGAGCTCTCAAAAGAGCAAGAAGCAGTCCCTTTTCTATGCTAACAGCAGAAACAGCAGAGTGGGTGTGCACATCAGCGATTCTCATGCTCGAAGTCCCTTTTCTATGCTAACAGCAGAAACAGCAGAGTGGGTGTGCACATCAGCGATTCTCATGCTCGAATTTGCATCAGAATTCCTGGGAAGGAGCTTCTGAGTTAGCAGACCTGGGATTGGGCTGAGGATTTGCATCTCTGACCAGTTCCAGATGATGCTGATGCCACCGGTCACAGGACCCGACTTTGAGAACCGCTGGTGAGAAAATATGTAGGCAAGGCACCTGAGACTTGGGGAAGCTTCCAGGTTAGGTCTGACATTTTCTCTGGGGAACTGTGAGGTGATGTGCTGAGGATGCAAGAGTGGGGTGATGACATCAGAGGGGTGTGGGGAGTAAAATGCTAAGCCGAGAAGCCCACTCACCTGCCATCTGCCTGCCCTTGAACTCCACAGGCACAGGCGGGGCTCTCAGAGGTTATGACATCATCAACCACTAACCAACCATGATTTTGTGCCTTCACTACCAATCATCAGGCTCAGCTCTCAACAGGGCTGCCGGCATGGTCAGGAGGGGTAGGATCAGAAATATGAGCTGAGGAAACTCTTTCAGTCCTTTCCATTCTCTGCTTATGTTTCTTGCTTTTTTTTTTTTTAATATTGTTGTTGAGTCAGTGTCTTACTCTTTGGCCCAGGCTGCAGTGCAGTAGCATAATCACGGCTCACTGCAACATCTACCTCCTGGGTTCGGGACATCCTCCAGCTTCAGCCTCCTGAGTAGCTGGGTCTACAGGTGCCACCACGCCTGACTAATTAAATTTTATTTTATTTTATTTTATTTGCAGAGATGAAGTCTTGCTATGTTGCCCAGGCTGGTCTCAAACTCTATGAGTCAAGTGATCCTCCCACCTCAGCATCCTAAATTTCTGGGATTACATGCATGAGCCAACGTACCCAGCCTTCACTTAAATTTCTGATTTCCCCCTCAAACTTTTCAACTCTATGAAAATTGGGACAAAAGTCAACTGTACAGGCTCTCAGGGCAAGACCCACCCATCCTGAGCAGCCCTGGGTCCCGGTACCTCGCAGGCCTTGATATGCTCACTCTGCCACTCCTCTCGGACTCTGTCCAGCGCATTGATGTGCTGCATGTATGCTTTATCTGCAAAAGAAGGAAGCGCGCCTGACTCAGAAACTAAGCAAAAGAGTGGCTCGTAGACCCACCCCATGGGCTCAGCTCAAATGGTGAAGAAACACAGAGCTGTGCTGAGCTCATGAGGCTACAAGGAGCACTGAGGTTCGCATGGGCATGATTCCATCTCTCACCCCACAATGTCTCTGCCAAATAAGTGAATGAGGGCACCACTTGCATTTTATTGTTTTGTTTTGTTTTGGTTTTTTTTGAGTTGGAGTCTCACTCTGTCGCCCAGACTGGAGTGCAGTGGCTGCTCCCGGCCACCGCAGCCTCGACCTGCTGGGCTCCAGGGATCCTTCCGCCTCAGCCTTCCAAGTTGCTGGAACTACAGGCGCGCGCTACCACGCCGGCTCGTTATTGATTTATTGTAGAGATGAGGTCTCGCCAAGTTGCCCAGGTGAGTCTCGAACCCGCAGGCTCAGGCAATCCACTCACCTCAGCCTCCCAAAGGCGCGGGATTACAGGCTGAGCCACCGAGCCCGGCTTACCACTTGCATTTTAAACACTGAACCAAGCCCTGAACAAGAAACCCTCCGAGAAAGGAAAGGGCTCCGGTTCCTTTCTGGAACAGTCTCAGCCAGGCTTGTCTTTGTCTAATTCCATCTCACTGTTTCCCATCACTTTTTGTTTTTAGGCAAGTTGTCTGGGGAGCCCTCAAGGGGCACCGAGTTGCTTTAGTTCTGGATTGCGAGACAAAGATCGTAAGCGACCAGTCACAAGAAGGTGGCTTCCAGCAGGAGATCCTGGGTGTTAGAACCCTTTGCAAACACCTGGCATGATCTTAGGTTTCAGTGACAATGAGGCCTTGCAACTTGACTGTCTCACAGCAGGTTAGGGCTGCCAGGGCTGAAGTGAGTTCCTAGATACATGTCCCCAGAAAAACAGAGTGGGCACCTGATTACAAAGCAGCTGTCACAAGACTCCACCATTCACGTTCCTGTAAGGCAGCAAGACCCAAGCAGGCAGCAGCCAGGCCCTGCTGCCCCTTTCTTCCCACTTTGTGGGATTCTGAGATGCCCTACTTCTTCCCTCCTCTCTTTTCCTCCCTCCCCCACTCCCTCCCTTCTCTCCCGTCTTACCTTCCCTCCCTTCCTCCCTCCCCTCCCTTCCTGCCTCCTCTCCCTTTAAAAAAAAAAAAAAGTCTAATTAAAGATCTTTATTATTTGTTTTTGAGTCAGGGTCTCATTCTGATGCCCAGGCTGGAGTGACATGGCACAATCACGGCTCACCACAATCTCGATCTCCTGGGCTCCAGTGATTCTCCTGCCTCAGCCTCTCGAGTTGCTGGGACTACAGGCACGCACCACCACACCCAGCTATTTTAAAAAATTTTTTTGTAGAGACAAGGTCTCACTATGTTGCCCAGGCGGGTCTCAAACTCCTGGGCTAAAGCAATCTCCCAGTGCTGGGATTACAAGTGTGAGCCACCATGACTTGCCTCTCTTTCTTTCCTTTTTGAAAAAAAAATATTTTAAAAATATTTCTTTTCAACAGAGACAGGATCTCATTGTGTTATTCTGGCTGGTCTCAAACTCCTTGGGCTCAAGCGATTCTCCCACCTCAGCCTCCCAAAGTGCTGGGATTATAGGCGCGAGCCACTATGCCCAGCCCCTACTCTCTGTTCCTTTCCTCCCTTCTCCTTCTCTCCTTTCATTCCTCCCTTCTTCCCTTCCGATGTCTTGTCAGTCCTACTTTATGTCCATATGTCTTTACTGTGAGGTATATAAACTGCCTTTCTCAGAGACACACGGAGGCCACGTGGACTCTACCACCACCCCCTTCAGTAGGCGCAGTCTCCTCACCCGAGTCCTCTACTGCGGTCTTTGAAGTTGCCAGTTTCACAAAAAGCTGTGGAGATAAAAAGAGAACAAGAACTGGGAACGCTGGGCCAGATGTCCACAGGCAAAACAGACTTAAGGCAACGACTCCAAGTGCTACCTGCATTTCCCTCGTGAGCAAATCGTTCAACTTGCCCTCCAATCTTGTCACTATAAGGAAGTATCACAAAGCATTTTGCCCTACGTTTTCCTAAAAACATACCCTGGGTTTTGGTTGCTTAAAACTTTTTTTTTTTGAGTTGGAGTCTCAATCTGTTGCCCAGGCTGGAGTGCAGTGGCACACTCACAGCCACCACAGACTCTACTTGCTGGGCTCAGGCGATCCTTCCACCTCAGCCTTCCAAGTAGCTGGACCCACAGGCACATGCTACCACGCCCAGCTAATTTTTTGATTTATTGTAGAGGCAAGGTCTCGCCATGTTGCCCAGGCTGGTCTCGAACTCCTGGGCTCAGGCAATCCTCTCATCTCCGTCTCCCAAAGTGCTGGGATTACAGATGTGAGCCACCACACCTGGCTAGTTGCTGAAATCTTATATCCAGATTTTACAAAATTAAATTTACAATCCAACCAAGCAAGAGGCAGCAGCCCAGCCACAAGAACACAAGAGCTGGGTTTTGAAGGAAGATGAAAACAAATCAGAATCCCCTCCACCTCTTTTTTTTGAGTCGGAGTCTCACTCTGTCGCCCAGACTGGAGTGCACTGGCCGCTCCCGGCTACCACAGCCTCAACCTGCTAGGCTCCGGCGATCCTTCTGCCTCAGCCTTCCAAGTAGCTGGAACTACAGGCGCACGCTACCATGACTGGTTAATTTTTTTGATTTATTGTAGAGATGAGGTCTCGCCAAGTTGCCCAGGTGGGTCTCGAACCCGCGGGCTCAGGCAATCCATTCACCTCGGCCTCCCAAAGCACTGGGATTACAGGCTGAGCCACTGAGCCCAGCCCCCCTCCACCTCTTAACACCCTACTCTCCCTTCATGGCCAGGCTGCTCCAGTTCTTCCCCAGCCCCAAAAATGTGGTGGGGGTTTTTATTGTTCAGAGAGCCCCCAATAGGTTCATTTTTTAAATTAAAATTATTTTTCTTTTTTTAAGAGACAGGGTCTCACTCTGTTGCCCCAACTGGAATACAGTGACGTGATCGCAGTGCACTGCCACCACGAACTCCTGGCCTCAAACGATGTTCCTGCCTCAGCCTCCAGAGTAGCTGGAACTTATAGTTGTGTGCCACCACACCTGGCTAATTTTTAAAAACATTTTCTGTAGAGATGGAGTCTTCCTATGTTCCCCAGGCTGATCTCAAACTCCTAGCCTCAATCAATTCTCCTCCCATCTCAGCCTCCCTGCTAGCTAGAAATACAGGTGTGTACCACCATGCCCAGCTAACTTTTTATTTTTTGTAGAGATGAACTCTCACTATGTTGCCCAGGCTGGTCTTGAACATCTGGCCTCAAGCGATCCTCTTGCCTTGGCCTCTCAAAGTGCTGAGATTACAGGCATGAGCCACCATGCCAAGGACATTTTTTATTAAAATTCTTAATTTACTTTGGCTGATCATCAGAAATCTTGGATTGCTCAGGTGGTAGGTCCTCCTAGGTACCTTCTCCTGTTGCTTGGGGTTCACCACGTTGGCACTCCGGTTGACAGCCAGTTCTGCCTCATCTTTGTCCCGGCATTTCTGCTCATAGTTCTTCTTAGCCTTTGTCGTTTTGAACAAAGAGGACAAAACAGGTGAACAGACTGTAACCCTGAATACAGCGACGCTGGCCCACAGGCCCACACAAACCAGGCCCCCTGAGTAGTTCTGGGATCATCACTAGGCGGTAGGCTCCCAGAGGGCACATGTGCTTTCTATCAACCTCTGAAAGGTCTCTCTTCTCTCTAGCTCTTTTCCAAATTACGCATGCAGTGGTGACCTGACTGAGGAAGTCATAGCTCCTAGGTAGCAACACACACACAGTACATGAGGTTTAAAAATAGACTGGAACATAGGATGGCATTTGAAATAGACAGAAGCGAAGGATTTATATAGCATTTATAATCTTCTAACAGTGCAATCACTCGGTTATTGGTAGCAACTCACTCTAATTCCAGTGATGCCACTGTGTTCCGTGTGCCTCAACATGGCATGTGGATGGCGGGGAGGGCACCAATGCTATTATCTCTTTTGCTGAAGGATAGTCATGTTGGCTTTTGACTTAAAGAATGCTTTTGTATGTCATTTAGTAGCCAGCCATGGTCTGTCTTGGGCTACCATGACCACCTGTGTTACAGAAATCGTTCACAGACTGTAAACAGTCATGAATCAAAGGACGATTTTCTGTTTCAACTATGGAAGCAAAGATGTAACTTGTTCAAACAAAGCTGGGAATCAGTTAGCTAATAAATTTAAATGGTGGGGAAAAATGCTCAACTATGCCCCATTTCCAAGTCCCTGTCTAGCTGGTTCTCTGAGGCTATCTGTCAACCAGAGACTAAGCACTGCAACCAGAGGGCCTTGATTCAAATCCCAGCCCCACCATTGTCTATGTGTTTTGCACAAATTACTTAGACACTCTATGCCTTGATTTCCCCGTCTCTAAAGTGGGGGTTATATATAAAAATGCATATCAGCCGGGCTCGGTGGCTCAGCCTGTAATCCCGCGCCTTTGGGAGGCTGAGGTGAGTGGATTGCCTGAGCCCGCGGGTTCGAGACCCGCCTGGGCAGCGAGACCTCATCTCTACAATAAATCAAAAAATCAGCTGGGCGTGGTAGCGCATGCCTGTAATTCCGGCTACTTGGAAGGCTGAGGCGGAAGGATCGCCAGAGCCCAGCAGGTTGAGGCTGCGGTGGCCGGGAGCGGCCACTGCACTCCAGTCTGGGCGACAGAGTGAGACTCCAACTCAAAAAAAAAAAAAAAAAAAAAGCATATCATATATATTTACCCTCAAACATAAATAAAAATAAAAGCAGAAGCCGGGCTTGGTGGCTCAGTCTGTAATCCCGCGCCTCTGGGAGGCTGAGGTGAGTGTATTGCCTGAGCCCACGGGTTCGAGACCCACCTGGGCAGCGAGACCTCATCTCTACAATAAATCCAAAAATCAGCCGGGCATAGTAGCGCATGCCTGTAATTCCGGCTACTCAGAAGGCTGAGGTGGAAGGATCCCTGGAGCCCAGCAGGTCGAGGCTGCGGTGGCCGGGAGCAGCCACTGCACTCCAGTCCAGGCAACAGAGTGAGACTCCAACTCAAAAAAAAAAAAAATTAAATTAAAAAATAAAAGCAAGCCGGGCTCAGTGGCTCAGCCTGTAATCCCGCGCCTTTGGGAGGCTGAGGTGAGTGGATTGCCTGAGCCCGCAGGTTCGAGACCCGCCTGGGCAGCGAGACCTCATCTCTACAATAAATCAAAAAATCAGCTGGGCTATGGTAGCACCTGCCTGTAATTCCGGCTACTTGGAAGGCTGAGGCGGAAGGATCGCCGGAGCCTAGCAGGTCGAGGCTGCGGTGGCCAGGAGCGGCCACTGCACTCCAGTCTGGGCGACAGAGTGAGACTCCAACTCAAAAAAAATAAAATAAAATAAAATAAAATAAAAATAAAAATAAAAGCAGATATACACTGTATTTCTATAGCCATTACACACAATTCTGCAAACCAATTGTGTTTATAAATGAAGTTAAAAGTCAATAAAATTTAAATTAGTAATAATAAAAAAAGAATGACGGCTCCTTTGCAGTGATGCTTGGGTTCATGAGATATTTCACAGACTTCCCATCCTTCCCGGCATCTCCTGTAGTCAGCTGGGGCTGGCCTTCCAGAAACGAGCTTACCATTCTCTCTCAATGCAGTGCATACATAGAAGTTCACACTTCTTCAAAATGCAAGAATATAAGCTATTCAGATCACCACAACCGTGTAACAATTTTTCATGAAACAGTACATTGGAGACATTTCTGTGTCCAGCACTGAGTCCTGCAGCTGAACAGTTTTAATGGTTGTAAATGCACACATGTGTATATTTTATATGCCACAACTTTCTTTTCTTATTGGAAAACATAGCTTATTTAGAAAGTAGATTAGACAGAAAGAGAGGCGATTCATCTCCCCAACATAGGGGAGGGGGCCAAAGCTTAGGGAAGCAAAAGTACGGCCATTACTTGCCACAACTTTCTTAACCAACTCTCTACTGGTGAACGTGTATCGAAGTTCCCTTTTTAAAATTTTGCTCTTGAAAATCACTGGATCCCATTTTTTTATTCATATAAAAATACTCTGATTTTATTTTGAGTAGCATGGATTTATAGCTACATAAGACAAATCCTTAGAAAGTGAATTGTCAGGCAAAAGACTATAAACTCATCAAACCTCCCTGCAAGATGGCAGCACCAATTCATACAGCCTCTAAGAGCATTAAAGGCCTGTTCTCCTCATGCTTTCACCATCATCAGCATCAAGCTTAGTCAATATTTCCGTGTGTGTGTGTGTGTGTGTGTGTGTGTGTGTGTGTGTGTGTGTGTATTTAAGTTGGAGTTTTACTCTGTCACCCACGCTGGAGTACAGTGACATGATTATAGCTCACTGCAGCCGTGACCTCCTGGACTGAAGTAATCCTCCTGCCTCAGCCTCCGGAATAGCTGGGAACACAGGCACATGCCACCACATCTGACTAATTTTTCTGATTTTTTTCTAGAAATAAGTTCTCACTATGTTGCCCAGGCTGGTCTCAAACTCCTGGACTCAAGCGATCCTCCCACCTCGGCCTCCCAAAGTACTGGGATTACAGGTGTGAGCTACCACACCCAGCCTAAATCATAACACTACTGAAATGTTATATACCACCTAACTCCAGTCAGGATGGCCATCATCAATAACTCAAAAAACAACAGATACTGGAGAGGATGCAGGGAAAAGGGAACACTTCTACACTGTTGGTGAGAGTGTAAACTAGTACAAACTCTGTAGAAAACAATTTGGCAATTCCTAAAATGTCTAAAAATCAACCTTCCATACGACTCCACAATTCCCCTACTGAGAATATACCCGGAGGAATCCAAATCACTCTATGAAAAAGATATCTGCACATGCATGTTTACTGCAGCATTGTTCACAACAGCAAGAACATGTAACCAACAGTGCTGCCTACTGAAAGAAGATTGGATAAAAAACATGTGGTACATATACATGATGGAATATTATGCAGTCATAAAGAAGGACAAAATTATGAACTTCACAGCAACTTGGATGGGCTTCGAGTCTATAATACTGAGTGATCTATCACAGAAACAAAGAACTGAGTATCACATGTTATCACTCATAAGTGGACCTTGAACAATTATTGTAATACTATAAGAAAAGGAATGTCAGTAGTGGGAAATTGCTGAGGGGTAGGGGAACAGGATTTGCAGTAGTGGGATTCTGCCGGGGTAGGGGGAGCCACACTTTATCAACAAGGGTACCTTCATAATAAATATTTATATACTTAATCCTGAATTGTACCCCTCATCTTTAAAATAAAAAAAAATTTTTTAAAGAAAAAAATGTTATTTGAGTAGAATTATGCTTATACACAGCACAGGATTTTAGAAAATGTCACAATTATTTTCTAAAAAGACAATAAGGCATGACTCACATCCATGGTTTTCTTGAACTGGAGGCACTTCTGTTTCTGGATAGCATCCATCACAAGCTCTGTCTGCAGAGAGAGCACAGCAGGGTTAATAAACATAGCACTGTGGATATCAGCTTCATGTGAGGGATGAGTGTTCAAGATGGAGTCTCTCTTGTAGTCATCACAACACCTGGATGTGCTATTCAGTACCTCCATTTCACAGATGAGGACACCACAGAACAGAGAGGTTCAACAATCTGCCCAAGGCCTTAAGGCTAGTTCATGATGTGCCTAGTTTTGAACTTGGGCAGTCAGACACCAGAGCCTGAACTCTCAGGCACCATGGAGCCTTGCGGGTCACCTTACAGCAAATCTAAAATCAAGATAGTGGGTTCAAAAAGGAATGTTAACACTTTTGCTAAAGTGTCATTGATACTTTTTTTTTTAAGTAGAAGTCTCACTCTGTCACCCAGACTGGAGTGCAGTGGCCGCTCCCGGTCACTGCAGCCTCAACCTACTGGGCTCCAGCGATCCTTCCACCTCAGCCTTCCGAGTAGCTGGAATTACAGGCATGTGCTACCACGCCCGGCTGATTTTTTTTTTTTTTTTTAAATTGTAGAGATGAGGTCTTGCCAAGTTGCCCAGGCAGGTCTTGAACCCACGGGCTCAGGCAATCCACTCACCTCAGCCTCCCAAAGCACGGGATTACAGGCTGAGCCACCGAGCCTGACTGCCATTGATACTTTAAAGAGGGGGGGTCTTTATTCTGTAAGTGGATGTCAACAGAGTTAAATGAGGGGCTTGTCAACATTCACTTCTGTGGCCTATCAGTGACACACCCACAGCCAGCCGGTACTGAGTAGTAGGAAGGGAAGGAATGTTTGTAGGACAACTAAAAAAAGCTCTCAAGAAAAAAAAAAGCCCCCTCAGCATGGCTCCTAAGACCCCTCCCTTCCCTGCCAGTCTCCAGGGGTGAGGACCTCACCCCTCCCCACGCCATCAATACAGACAGCCTTTCACTCTGTTGGGTTTGCTCAATGTTTTTCCTCCAGGAGGCCTTTCCAGGCTCACAGGTGAGACTGAGTGAGTCCAGGTGGCACTTCTATCCCCTGTGTCACATAAGACTCATCACACGTTGTCATGACTCCAGGGTCACGTCTGTCTGTCTGGCCATGCTTGTGCCCAGTCTACCTGGGTCACCACTACTCAGTAAGTATCACTTGTGAGAGACTGTACCCTGGACTCCTGACCAGCTATCTGCCAGCCCCTCTCTCGCCCCCACTTACTATAAGAAACCATCTGAGGGCTCTTCTTCATAAGTGGAAATGGCTTAATTTCCAAGAAGTGAAAGACTGAGCGTGCAGGGTCTGACCGGTCAAAAATGAGAAGTTGGCATTGACACATTTTCTCCCAAAGCTGGTTGTTTTGGTTTTTTTTTTCCTAAGAAAAAAGTACCTAAAAATGGAAATGGTACAACCCAGAGTTCACTGTGGCACAAGTAATTATACATTTATTAATAAATTTTGAGGCCAGATGCAGTGGCTCCCACTTGTCATCCCAGCACTTTGGGAGGCAGAGGAGGGAGGATTACCCGAGGCCAGGAGTTTTGACCAGCCTGGGACAACATAGTGATATTTCATCACTACAAAAAATTTAAAAATTAGCCAGGTGTGATGGCACACACCTGTAGGCTCAGCTACTCGGGAGGCAGAGGCAGGAGGATCGCCTGAGCCCAGGAAGTCAAGGCTGTGGTAAGTCATGATCATGATATTGCACTCCAGTCTGGGACAAGAGAGTGAGACCCTGACTCTAAATAAATAAACAAACAAACTTTGGACTTCTCAAAGAAAGCTCTGAAAAAGTATTTTCCAGCCATAGAAAGCTCAGAGAATAAGGGGAGCTGGAGGACACAGAGGACTGGCACAGGCGACTTGCTCTGTTGAGTCACACCATCAGGAGTGTGTCTTCCTAGCTACAAACGCCGGGTCCGTATCAGTTGTTAGGACAGGAAGTTTCAGAGGCTTTGCAAAGCTACTCAAGCTCTCCCCAGAAAGACGGGGCTACCAAGGACACTTAGATGTGGGAAAATGATTCTCCCCACTCTTGGGGAACCGAATGTATGTGGACTCTGATTGTTCAAGGCATTTTGCTTCTGAAAGGCTGTAATTCCCCTGGAGAGGCGAGCAAGCCTAGGAATGTCAGTCAAAGGGGCTGGCCATTCTGTGGGCATAACACACATGCTGCTTCTGCTCTGAAAAAGGCTCTGGGTCAGAGGCCCCTCAAGTCTGACACCCAAAGCGTGAGAGAGCGTGTGACGGCATTTGACATGTGGTTCCCTCCTGGTGAGAAGCACGGCCCAAGCACAGGCCTCAAGATGGGCGAGGCAGCTGTGTGATGAGGCCCGCCCATGAAACCACAACCATGTGGGCAGTCAGGCTCTGAGGACGCTGCTGCTGCTCCCAACGCCAGACACCCGGGGTCACCAGGGAAACTGGGCCTAGATGCCAACTCCGAGCCACAGGCCAAGTTGCAGAGATAGGACCAGGTAGAATCAGCCTCCATGGCCTGCTGTTTATGGGACACACATGGCAGACACGCCTGGGCCCAGTGAGGAAAGGTTTCCCAAGGGATCCCCACGTGGGATGAAAGATGTCACTGAAAGCCCTTGAAGAGCCATCCCAGAGGACCTGGGTGGAAATACATGGGTGCCAGATAGGGCAGAACTTGCCCCCATGGAAGGCCAGGGATCCAGGCTTGGAGACCAGACAGAGAAATTCTTGCCTGCAGGGTAAACCTGAGTATAAAAGTCTTTAATCTTTCAGGAATTAAATAGAAAGAAGTCAGAGTAATGGCTGGTCTAGCCCAAGTAACACTTTCCTATAAATCAGGATATCTTTAATATTTATTTATTTACTTATTTATTTTTAGCCGGCGTCTCACTCTGTCACCCAAGTTGGAGTGCAGTGGCATGCTCACAGCCACTGGAGCCTCAACCCGCTGGGCTTAGGTGATCCTTCTGCCTCAGCCTTCCAAGAAGCTGGAACCACAGGCATGCACCACCACACCCGGCTAATTTTTTTGATTTATTGTAGAGATGAGGTCTCGCCAAGGTGCTTGGGCTGGTCTCGAGCCCCTGGGCTCAGGCATTCCTCTTGCCTCCACCTCCCAAAGTGCTGGGATTACAGGCATGAACCACCACACCCGGCCGATTTTTATTTTTTTTAGAGACAAGATCTCCCTCTGTCACACAGGCTGTAGTGCAATGGCACAATCATTTGTTTGTGTGGAGTACGAGGTATTGTTATATGGCCCAGGCTGGTCTTGAACTCCTGGGTTGGAGAAATCCTCCTGCCTCAGCCTCCTGAAGTGCTGGGACTATTGGTACACATTACCATGCCTGGCTAATTCTTTGATTTTTTTTGCTTGGGCAACATAGTGAGACCTCATCTCTATAAAAAAAATTAAAAAATTAGCCGGGCATGGTTGTGATACACCTCTGTAGTTCCAGCTACTCAGGAGGTTGAAGCAGGAGGGGATCACTTGAGCCCAGGAATTCGAGGCTGAGGTGAGCCATAATTGTGCCACTGCACTCCAGCCTGGGTGAGAGCGTGAGACCCTCACACCCCCCAAAAAGAGGGGTATCCTTTCCAGTCATAGTTTGAATAGTGGTGGCAGACCTGAAGAGAAGAGAAATGCAAAATAGACCTCCAAGTCCTGCAAAAATTTGAAACAAGAAGGACTGGCTGGGGCGCAGGGGGTGGGGGGCAGGAATGATAAACCATAGGAAGTTCCCCCTGGAGACCCCAGGAAGCACTTTCTCAGGTTAAAGAAGAGTGTGGTTGCAGGGAGGTGGGGGGGTGGTCAGAACACACCGACCTGGGGTTTCTGCAAGAGAGGAGATATCTTAGCACACAGACAGCCAACCTTTTTCCGTTGCAGCTTTTGCTTCTCCCGAAATTCTTCCATCTTCCTGGCCTCCTCCCTTAGCGTCTGTGCAAGCTGGATGTGGCATTGGGCCACTTTGTCGACTTCTGCAGAGAGCATATTTAAAAACAGTAATCAAGGTCTACACATGGCTGAATTCAAGCATACAAAGCCATTCAAAATTTTAAAAAATATATATATATACATATACATATATGAGGGGGACCCCAAAAAACCTGAATTTATTTATAAATATTGTGTATTTATTCTTACATATTTTCTGTTGGATTCAATACATCTATCAAGATGCTTTTTCCACTGCTCAAAACAGTTTTTACTTGTCCATTTGGACAACTTTCAGTGCTCCTGTCGTTTTTTGTTTCACATCTTCCACATTGGCAAAAAGTCCTTTGAGAAATTTTTTTCTTCCAATTAAACAAAATCCTCAGGGTAAGATTGGGTGAACAAGGAGGGTGGGGCACAGGGGTCATGCTGTTTCTCATTTTAAAAATTGCTGAACACTCAGTGTGTTGTAGGCAGGTACGTTTTCACGGTGGAAGAATCAGGACATTTCTGCAAATCGTGACACAACCTTTTCAAAACTTCCAGATTAAAAACTTTGATTGACTGTTTGATCCAGAGGAACAAATTCCAAGTGTACTACAAAGAATCTGCCTTCCAAAAGATAATTCTGGTTTTTTTTGGGGGGGGGTAGTTTCCCCCCTCATATATGAATAAATACATATATAGTAGAAATATATATGTTTAGTTGCCTGAAAATGTCTTAAGGCAACAACTGCATCACTGAGCAGTGAAAATTCCAGTATTTACTATCTTCTTTATAGATAGTTGGCTCACTTGAATATGAATTTTTAAGAGAAATATACATATTATTCTAATAAGAAAATAAATCTAGCCAGGCTCGGTGGCTCAGCCTGTAATCCCGCACTTTGGGAGGCTGAGGTGAGTGGATTGCCTGAGCCCGCAGGTTCGAGACCTACCTGGGGAACATGGTGAGCCCTCATCTCTACAATAAATAAATAAAAAATCAGCTGGGCTCGGTGGCTCAGCCTGTAATCCCAGCACTTTGGGAGGCTGAGGTGAGTGGATTGCCTGAGCCCACGGGTTCGAGACCCGCCTGGGCAACTTGGTGAGACCTCATCTCTACAATAAATAATAAAAAAAAAAAGTTAGCTGGGCGTGGTAGCGTGCACCTGTCGTTCCAGCTCCTTGGAAGGCTGAGGCTGAAGGATCGCCGGAGCCCAGCAGGTCGAGGCTGCGGTGGCCGGCAGCGGCCACTGCACTCCAGTCTGGAGTGAGACTCCAACTCAAAAAATAAAAAATAAAAATAAATAAATAAATAAAAATTTAAAAATCAGCCGGGCGTGGTAGCGCGTGCCTGTAAATCCGGCTACTTGGAAGGCTGAGGCGGAAAGATCGCCGGAGCCCAGCAGGTCAGGACTGCAGTGGCCGGGAGTGGCCACTCCACTCAGTCTGGGCGACAGAGTGAGACTCCAACTCAAAAAAAAAAAAGAAAGAAAGTAAAGTAATAGCCAAAAAAGAAAAGAAATAAAGAAATTACAGGAGACATAGCTTATGCTGAGGTTCCTGTGGACCACACCATGCCTGGCCTTACAGTGCACATAGGGAATGTAAAAAATACCATCCCTACCCTGGGAAATGTATTCATTGATAAGTTAAAGATGGAAGAATACACCTTCTATGGAAAAGCCAAGATGAATATTTAGCTAACATTTACAAATGTCTAGAACCACTCAACCAGCTACAGAAACACTTTCAGCACACATATGTCCTATGCTGTGTTAAAATCCTTAGCTTAGAAGCACCAAATATTGTGAAAAACAGAAAGCCCTGGAGATGGTTTCTGAGTAGCAGGACTGGAGGATGTTAGAACTGGCCAGGATCCCTTGAAGATCAAAGTGACAGGGCCGCATCCCTGATTTCCCAACTCCTGGTTATCATCACATTAGAATAATAGGAACTAACTTAAAATCTGCTGGCTGATCCAAGTTACATTTATAACCAAAGGCCACATCTAGAACGAGGAACTGAGAAATTAAGAGAGAAGGCTGGAGGCACTATGACTTATGTCTTCTGTTTCCTCTTAAGACATGACACCAATTAAATAATCAGCCACCCAAGAACAGCACAGAATTAGCTTCAAAAACACACAGAGAAGTAGAGCCTCACCCCAACAAAGATGATTCCTGATAGTTGTGACATTGCTACTTCAAACGACTTACTATTTTTTTTCTGAATCAGCCTTTAATTATCTCAAAGAGTGTGCTAAGATTAGAATGCCACATTCAAAATGGACAAATAAATCCAAAACATGAGAGACCTACCTCCCATTAGGGTCTCCTCTTAAGAAACTGAAGGAGAAAAAATGGGAAAGGGGGTCCTGTCATTTCTCCTGACTTTAGGGAGAGAAGAATCAAAAAATAATAATTAACAAAAAAATTTTTTTTGAGATGGAGTCCTGCTATGTTGCACAGGCTGGTCTCAAACTCCTGGGATCAAATGATCCTCCCGCCTCACCCCGCATAGTGCTAGGATAACAGGCATGAGTTATTGCACTCAGGCTAAATAAATAAGAATTCTTAAGGAGGCAACAGGATGTGAAACTAGAAACAGATCTCAAACGTCCTTGGGCAATCAATCTAGAAAATCACAAATTCACACACAAACAATTTGAATATAAGGTGTCCTTGAAATATCCAAGAAGTATTAAGTAGGTAGAAAGATGTCAAGTATGGGACTTCAAGAACTCTGGACTGATGATGCATATATACTGTCTCTGTGTAAAGGCAGTAGATGATGCCAGGGACCCAGATGAGTTTACCTGAGCAGACTAGAAGAGAACTGCTAGGACCAAAGACCAGGATGAGTTTGCCTAAGACTAATAGAAAAGGGTAAGGATGGAACCAGGATGAGTTTACTTAAGACTAAAAGAGAAAGGCAGGGACCAAAAACCAGGATGAGTTTACTTAAAACTAAAAGAAAAGGGCAAGGACTGAAAACCAGGATGAGTTTACTGAAGACTAAAAGAGAAGGGTGAGGACCAAGGACCAAGGATGAGTTTACTTAAGACTAAAACAGAAGGGTGAGGACTAAAGAACAAGATGAGTTTACTTAAGACTAAAAGAGAGGGCAAGGACCAAGGACCATGATGAGTTTACCTAAGACTATAGAGAAGGGCAAGGACCAAACCAGGATGAGTTTACTTAAGACTAAAAGAAAAGGGCAAGGACCAAGGACCAGGATGAGTTTCACTAAAACTAAAAGAGAAGGGCAAGGTCCAAGGACCATGATGAGTTTACCTAAGACTAAAAGAGAAGGGTGAAGACCAAGGACCAAGATGAGTTTACCTAAGACTAAAAGAGAAGGGTAAGAACCAAGGACCAGGATGAGTTTACCTAAGACTAGAAGAGATGGGCAAGGATCAAAGACTAGGATGAGTTTTCCTAAGACCAGAAGAGAAGTCCGAGAACAAGGATCAGAATGAGTTTACCTAAAACTAAAAGAAAAGCATGAGGACAAAGGACCAGGATGAGTTTACTTAAGACTAAAAGAGAAGGGCAAGGACCAGAATGATTTTACCTAAGACTAGAAGAGAAGGGTGAGGACCAAGGACCGGGATGAGTTTACCTAAGACTAGAAAAGTAGGGCAAGGACCAAGCTTCAAGGACCTTCATTTTGAGGCACTGAGTAGAGAGGTACAAAGAAATGGATGGAGAAGTAGCTAGAGAAGCAGAAAGAAGCCAACGGTGTCTGGATGAGAGTTTCAAGAAGGAAGGAATGGCCAACTACACTGAATGCTACTCAAGAGTCTGGTGAGAAGAGACCTGAAGTCATCTGCTGGACTTAGTGGCACAAAGGTTGCTGGTGTCCTTGGACAGAGAAAAGTTCTAAGTGACAGGGTCAGAAGTTCTAGGGCCACAAGTAGGAGGTGAAGAGACTGAGGTAATGTTTCCTTTAATGCTTGGTGTAATTTAAGATTTCTCCTGGACAAAAATGTCTGGTGACTGAGAGAAATGACATCACAACACTGGCCCAAAGTCTGAGGCCCTGCAGATATGGCTCTGGGAGGAAGAAACCAGCCAAGCATAAAACCATACAAAGAGTTAGGTCAGCAGACAAGCCCAGCTGAGACAGGTGGGGGTGTGGGTGAGCACTTGGGTGGCAGAGTCTGTGAATTAGAACTAGGCAAGATCTGGTCCCCTAAGGCAGCTATTCTCAGTGTTGGCCCTGGACCAGTGGCACCAGCATCACTTGGGAACTTTCTCTTTTTTTAACTTTAATTTTATTTTAAAGATGTAGAGTACAATTCGGGATTAGGTATACAAGTGGTCATCACACAGGTAATGTTTGGGCCTCCCTTCGGTCCCTACTTTGCCTGGTTTGAGATCAGGTACCTTTATTGATGTTGTGTTCCCCCACCCCACCGCCCCAGATGGCATCCCGCTACTGCCAACCACTTGGGAACTTTCAAGGCATGCAAGATCTCAGGCCACACCCCAGACTTCCCAGATCAGAAACTCTGGGGGTGCAGCCCAGGAATCTATGTTAATTACCAGTCCTTACTGTGACTCTGAGGTTCGCTCAAGTGTGAGAAGCTCTAGGCCAGGCCAACACATGTCCTGACATGCCCAAGCGGCGGGTTTTCCATCTCATTTCAACTCAGCTGAGCTATTTCTCACTTTAACAGCTGCTCTCATTTTTTTTTTCATCCAACATGAAATGGCTGTTCAAACTGAAACTTCACCTCTGATGACAGACACAGAGCTTGCTAAGGGTAGCAAAAGCATTTTTAAAAGTTACTTACGCTGCTTGAAGACATCAAGGGCCCGCTTCAGCGTGCTACAAACAAACATACACATGATTTCAGTTCTGGAAAGTGTCTGCACAACCCTATTCCAAAGCCTTTGCATGCTTCGCTCTGCCCACATTTAACTTAAAGCATACAGTCGCATCTGTGTCCACGAGCTTGAGAAGACAGCCAAAGACCAAGACTTCTTTTTGTTTTGTTTTCGTCTTTTTATTTTTAGAGACTCTCACTCTGTCACCCAGGCCTGAGTGCAGTGGCATGATCATAGCTTACTGAAGCCTCCAGCTCATGATCTCAAGCAATCCTCTCACCTTGGCCTCCCCAGCAGCTGGGCCTACAGGTGCAGGCCACCATGCCAAGCTATTTTTATTATTATTATTATTATTATTATTATTTGTAGAGACAGGATCTTGCTATGCTGCCCAGGCTGGTCTTGAACTTCTGGGCTCAAGTGATCTTCCCACCTCAGCCTCCCAAAGTGTTAGGATTATAGGCATGAGCCACCACACCTGACCTCTACCACCTTTTAAAAAAGCTCTTCAGCTTTAAACACTAACAGGTCCCATCACAGGCCTGAGTCTCACCAGGTGGCCAATGAAGTCAAAATGCCTACCTCATCCACAGATAAGCAAAAGCATGTGCTCTCACCTAGGGCATTTTTGATTGTGTCAAAAAGCAGAAGTCTCCTAAATAGCCTTTCACTTCAGCCTTGGAAACAAAGTCCCAGTTCTCATATCCCATGGTGTCTTCCTGTCTGAGGTAAACTCTTAGAAGTAAAACTGACTGGCTTTCAGCAAGGAACAGAAAAGAATGTCATAGAGTCTCTCTACGAATTCACTGAGTTTACGTTAAATGCATAAGGACATAAGAAATATCATTTCAAGCCGGGCTCGGTGGCTCAGCCTGTAATCCCGCGCCTTTGGAAGGCTGAGGTGAGTGGATTGCCTGAGCCCGCGGGTTCGAGACCCGCCTGGGCAGCGAGACCTCATCTCTACAATAAATCAAAAAATCAGCCGGGTGTGGTAGCGCATGCCTGTAATTCCATCTCCTTGGAAGGCTGAGGCAGAAGGATCGCCGGAGCCCAGCAGGTGGAGGCTGCGGTGGCCAGGAGCGGCCACTGCACTCCAGTCTGGGCGACAGAGTGAGACTCCAACTCAAAAAAAAAAAAAAAAAAAAGAAATATCATTTCAGGTCAGATTCTTTCTGCTAAATATCCCTTTCAAGAAGTTGCTGAGAGAATATAGCTATTCTCCATGATATCATGTCAAAAATGTTAGGATATTGGCCAGGCGTGGTGGCTCATGCCTGTAATCTCAGCACTTTGGGAGGCAGAGGTGAGAAGATTGCCTGAGTCTAGGGGTTCGAGACCAGCCTGGGCAACTTGGCAAGCCCTCCTCTCTATGATAAATCAAAAAATTAGCCGGGTGTGGTGGCACACGCCTGTAATACCAGCTACTTGGAAGGCTGAGGCAGAGGGATCACCTGAGCATGGCACTGCACTCCAGCCTGGGTAGCAGAGTGAGACTCCAACTCAAAAAAAAAAAAACAAAAAACAAAAACATTGGGATCTATTTCCAAATAGCTTGTGCCTTCTTTAGAAATATACAACTTTTTGGTAAACTGACCCACTAATCTTCCATAAAATGATCTAAACCCTCCTTAAGTGACAGTGAAACTTAGCTAAGTTAATGCAATTTTGACCTTTGGACATGCAAATGCTTTACATATTCAAAACATAAAACTAAATCCAACAGAAAAAAAGAAAACAACCCATAAAATTTAAAACAAACCAAAACAAATAAAAGGAACTACAAAGATATGTTAGACTTCCTCCAGAAGTTTCATTGTTAGTAGCAATAATGGTATTATTTTGAAACAATTTAATAGATATCATCAAATAAAGCAAACAATTATGCTAATATTGTCAGATTTTCAGAGTAAGAAGAAATATAAACATAAACTTAAAGAAGTAAAAGCTCTATAAAGTTAAATTAGAATTGGAAACAGAGCCGGGCTCGGTGGCTCAGCCTGTAATCCCGCGCCTTTGGGAGGCTGAGATGAGTGAATTGCCTGAGCCCGCGGGTTCGAGACCCGCCTGGGCAGCAAGACCTCATCTCTACAATAAATCAAAAAATCAGCCGGGCGTGGTAGCGCAAGCCTGTAATTCTGGCTACTCGGAAGGCTGAGGCGGAAGGATCGCCGGGGCCCAGCAGGTCGAGGCTGCGGTGGCCGGGAGCGGCCACTGCACTCCAGTCTGGGCGACAGAGTGAGACTAACTCAAAAAAAAAAAAAAAAAAAGAATTGGAAACACCAGTGTGAATTCATGCTTTTAAAATCTGTCCTCTGAAACTCCTAGTCCTCTGTGACAATGACCAACGCTAGAACTGAGAATCTGATTTCTAAATAGAATTAATCACTAAAAGGGGCCAGGCGCACTTGGAGAGATAGCTGCTTCCAGGTTTAAAGTTAAACTGTTAAACCGGGCGTGGTGGCTCAAGCCTATAATCCCAGCACTTTGGGAGGCCAAGGTGAGGAGATTACATGAGCCCATGGGTTCGAGAACAGCCTGGGCAACTTGGTGAGCCCTCATCTCTACAATAAATCAAAAAATTAGCCAGGTGTGGTAGTGTACACCTGTAGTTCTGGCTACTTAGAAGACTGAAGAGGAAAGATCACCTGAACCCAGCAGGTCAACGCTGGGGTGGCCGTGAGCGAGGCACTGCACTCAACCTGGGCGACGGAGTGAGACTCCAACTCAAAAAATAAATAAATAAATAATAAAGTTAAAGTATTTATGTTGTTAATAATTGAAAAATCTACAGGACAAATGTGAAAATTGTGAAGTCTAGGTATTGGTGCATAGCCCTTTGTTATGTTTGTCTTTTTATTTTTCTGTACTTTTTTTTTCATTTAAAACATCAGAGATAAGATAAAATATGTTTCGGGTTTTTTTTAGTCAGGGTCTTAATCTGCCACCCAGGTTAGAGGGCACGATCATGGCTCATCACGGCCTCAACCTCCTAGGGCTCAGGTGACCCTTCTGCCTCAGTCTCCGGAATATCTGGGACTACAGATGTGTGCCACCATGCCCTGCTTATTTTTTATTTTTTGGAGAGACGAAATCTTGCTATGTTGCCCAAGCCAGTCTCGAACTCCTGAGATTAAGCTATCCTCCTGTCTCAGCCTCCCAAAGTGCTGCTGGTATTACAGGTGTGAGCCAATACACCAGTCAAAATATAATTAATCAATGAATAAACAAATTCTCCTTGTACTAATGTCCTATCTCCGAGGGTAACAAGTTTTCTAGGTTTATATAACTCTTAATATTTTTAATATCTCTCGTTGTTTTCCTCTTTCTCAGTAATTCCAGTAAAATGGTGCAAAGACAGTCTCTCATAGCTTTCACAAACCATAAAACATATAATTTCATATTTTTATATGTATAATTTTATCATTATTTTATAAATATATGTATATATAAAGCAAGAAGTCCCTCTGTTAAATTTATAATATAAAATTATATATCATACATAAGCCTATCTATGGAAAAGTATGCATATAAAAAGACTTCAAAGAAAATTTAAAAAACAATAACAATGAATTGAATCTTCATAGTCCATTTTAGTTTTCTTTCTGCTTGTCTAGACTTTTCACAATTGAAACTAAGAAAAAATAAATCTTTTTTCCAGTTCGGGCACAGAGGTACGTGCCTGTAGTCCCAGCTACTTAGAGGTTGAGGCAGGAGGATTGCAAGTTGGAACTCACCCTGAGCAAAACAGTGAGACCCTCACCAACCTTCCCAGCAGCCCCCCCCAAAAAACCCATATTTTTTTCAGCCAACACCCTTCAACCTCTTGGCCAACTCTCTCTGCTCAAGCAGTGGGGGCTCCTGGGTATTATTAGCCCACCTGGAAGCCAGAGAAACGTGGCACCTACTTGATCTCAGATTGGCCACACGGCTTCTTCCTCGAGAGGCTGAGCAAGTCTTTGCCATATTTCTCTTCAATCGTTGCCCTTGAGGAACAGAAGAGAGGACAAGATCCTTGGTTAGGACACAGTGACATCCCCTGGGTGGCAATGCACCTGCGGAGAGAAGCTCAGATATGACCTTCTCTAAAGTGCAAAATGTCCTCCAGCTATCTCTCCAAGTGTGCCTGGCCCCCTTTAGTGATTAATTCTATTTAGAAATCAGATTCTCAGTTCTAGCATTGGTCATTGTCACAGAGGACTGGGACTTTCAGAGGACAGATTTTAAAAGCGTGACTTCACACTGGTGTTTCCAATTCTAATTTAACTTTATAGAACTTTTACTTCTTTAATTTTATGTTTATATTTCTTTCTTCTTACTCTGAAAATCTGACAATATTAGATGAACACAGGGACAGACTGTGACAAGGCTGCTGGCCATTAGGTCTGAGGTGGCGTTCTCCAGCTAGAAAGCCCCATCATGGACGGGAACCCCAGGCATTTCTCAAGTGGAACAAGAGAGAGTTCATGGAACACTGTACCGGTGGTCCAGCCCCCATCTCCTCAAGCCCCCCTGACCATCCCAGAGTGCTCACTCAGTCATTCAACATGTGCCTCCATTGGGACAAAGAAAGCAGGGTTTTGTGATGGATACTCTGCAGTCAGAGCAGCCCATGTGAGCAACTGAGTGGTGCAGCATTCAGGGTCTGTGTCAAGCACTCAATGTCCTCTGTATACCCAACCTCTCCATCCCCTGCTGCTTTCTGTCACCCTCATAACTTCTTGTCTGAACTCAGCCTTGTCTATACCCTCTGATGAGGTAGGAGGAATGGAGGTTTGTCTACCTCATTTTCTTCCTCTATTTTTTTTTTTTTTAGTCAGAGTCTCGCTGTTGACCAGCCTGAAGTGCAGTGACACACTCACAGTCACCACAGCCTCGACCTGCTGGACTCAGGCAATCCTTCTGCCTCAGCCTTCCAAGTAGCAACAGGCATGTGCCACCACATCCGGCTAATTCTTTGATTTATTATAGACAAGAGGTCTTGCCAAGTTGCTCGGGTTGGTCTTGAACCACTGGACGCAGGCAATCATCTCACCTCTACCTTCCAAAGTGTCGGAATGACAGGCATGAGCCACCAAGCCCAGCCCTCCTCCAGATTTTAAAGAATTACCTAAGTAATAAATGAAGACATTCCCATGCAAGATTCCAACACACAAAGGTGCATTGTCTGAGGCCTGCCCCTCCACACTGCTCCCCCAAGGACAGTCGCTGGCAAGGCTGGGGGATGTTTCAAAGTCTCTCTCTCTGCAGTCCCATCCTGTCCTTCACATGGACAAGTGAACATGTCTTCCTTTGTGTACGTGACTGAGATCATCTGTGACTTGCTGCTCTGGTTTTGAGCTAGCAGTCTATCACATATGGCTTTCCTCAGCATACATAGGTCCACTGGGTTGCTGTGTTCATAATATAGAGTTTTCCATGGTTCAAGGTCCCCTGATTTGTTTCCAATTTTTTGTTACCACCAAAAAAAAAAAAAAATGCTTGGCCATATCCCCATGGGCATGTCTGAGAGTGTTTTCTAGATGAAAGGGATATGCGGTTTATATTGTGAAAAGTAGCCCAAAGTATTCTCGGAGGAGCCCTCTCAATGTATACTTCCACAAAAAGTGCAGACGACCCCCATGCCCTATAAGTTACTATAAGTGAATGCTCAGATACACTTACAGTAATGGTCTTTTTTCATTGCTACCAGCCTGAGGAGGGAGGTTGAAAATTTTTCAAAAAGAATTTCTCATTTTAATTTGCATTTTCCTGAGTTCTAGTGCAGTTGTGCCTCATAAAATAAAAATGCAACAAACCCTCCAAAATTCCACCAACTGAAGACAGCTAGAATTAACATCTAGTGATGATTGCAATGGGCATTTCTTTATGCCAGTATGCAGACAGGATAGATGGTCAGACAGACACAACAAACAATCTCAAAAGAACGAGACCTCAATATGTTTTTTTGTTTTTGTTTTTGTTTTTTTGGAGTCAGAGTCACTCTGACACCCAGGTTGGAATGCAGTGACACGCTCACAGCCACTGCAGCCTCAGTCTTCCAAGCAGCTGGAATCACAGGCGCACACCACCACGTCTGGCTAATTTATTTATTGTAGAGACGAGGTCTCACCATGTTGTTCAAATTGGTCTCAAACCCGTGGGCTTAGGCAATCCTCTCCCCTCTGCCTCCCAAAGTGCTGGGATTACAGGCACGAGTCACCATGCCCGGCTCAATATGCTTTTTAAAATAAAGATTTCAAGCCCATTTGATGTGAATATCACAGAGGAAGAAAACATGGAAGTGAAACAAAAGGAATTGCTGAATTTTAAATAACTGGTTTTTTGCCACAGGAAGTATTAGTTCCTAAAAGATCCTTCTGACATTAAAAAAAAAATAGGCAAATAAATAAGGGGCTCTAGATTAAAACGTCTTAACTTTCTGTTTCTGCTTTAAACAGTTGCGGATATCTGAGGTTGTGAAGGACAAGTCAATCAGCACTGACGAGCCTCAACCTCCTAGGGCTGGGGTTCATGTTGCTTTTGCTTCATGTTTGTAGAAAATACATTCTGTACTTCAGTGATATTTACACTAGCTATTGACTATTAACTAGTTATTTGTCTGTTTGTTTATTTATTTATTTGAGTCCAGGTCTCACTCTGTCACCCAGACTGGAGTACAGTGGCACAATCACAGCTCACCACAGCCTTAACCTCCGGGGCTCAGGCAATCCTCTCATCTCAGCCTTCTGAGTAGCTGGGACTGCAGACATACGCCACAGTTTATTTTTGTATTTTGATTTTTTGGTGAAGACGCAGTCTCACTATATTGCCCAGGCTGGTTTTGAACTCCAGGCTCAAGCAATCCTCCCGCCTCCGCCTCCCGGAGTGCTAGGATGACAGGCGTGAACCACTGTGCCCAGCCCTCATTGTAAGTGTTATCTTTCATGCTAGTTTCTAACAGAGAGCTTTACCCCTCCTTGGGTGCCATCCACAACCACAGCAGTGGGTCTTCAGAACCGAGAAACACAAATGGAAAGCAGTAGTTGCCTCTTGCGGTGATGAGGGGGACCCCACAGGAAGCAGAGTGTCCTACCTCTCTTTTAAAAACTCTTCAAACTCCTTGCAGTTCTTGCGGCCGTTGTTCAGGTGCTGGAGGATACTGTCGTAGCCGATGGTGCTGAGGATGTCTGAATTCTGGTGGAAAAGACAAGATGGCGTCAGACTCAACTGCATGGCCGGTGTCCCCTTAGACCCCCTGAGAGGCAAGGCAGAGGAGGCAGGAAACGGCCTCAGGACGTGACTCAGTAACTCAGTCACTTGAACCTCCAGGACACACATGATCCAAAAGAACAAAGAGAAGAAGTAAAAACGCAGGTCTCTGAAAGGGTTTTAATTTCTTTTCTTGTTTTTTTCTGTTTTTTTTTTTTTTTGAGTTGGAGTCTCACTCACTCTGTCACCCAGACTGGAGTGCAGTGGCTGCTCCCAGCCACCGCAGCCTCGACCTGCTGGGCTCTGGCGATCCTTCCACCTCAGCCTTCCAAGAGCTGGAACTACAGGCACACGCTACCACGCCAGGCTAATTTTTTGATTTATTGTAGAGATGTGGTCTCGCCAAGCTGCCCAGGTGGGTCTTGAACCCGCGGGCTCAGGCAATCCACTCACCTCAGCCTCCCAAAGGCACGGGATTACAGGCTGAGCCACCGAGCCTGGCTCTTTTTTTTTTTTTTTTTTTTAATTGGAGTCTCACTCTGTCACCCAGGCTGGAGAGCAGGCTGGAGAGCAGCTGTCACAGCCTCCACCGGCTGGGCTCAAGGGATCCTCCTGCCTCAGCCTCCTGAGTAGGGGGACTACAGGTACCCACCACCATACCCAGCTAATTTTTTGATTTCTTGTAGAAATAAGGTCTCAACAAGTTGCCCAGGCTGGTCTCAAACCTCTGGGTTCAGGCAATCCTCCCACCACCTTCTCCCAAAGTGCTGGGATTATAGGCGTGAGCCACCATGACTGGACACATGCAGTGCATTTAAAAAATCACATCCCCCAAGCTCCCAAGCCAAAAATCAGGGTCTCTAAATGTAAGGCTGGTTCCCTGAGGGTTGTCTGATTCAGAATCTGGTTCCTCAGGCTGCCTCCAGGTGTGACTTGGGGAACTTTGAAATCACCCCCCAGCCCAGCTGAGGGGGACCAGCCTCCTAGCCCCTGTGTGCATGGCTCTGGGTGGGGTGAGGGCTTTCTACAGACACCTCTCCACGCAGCCCTGAACAGGAGAATCGGAATTTCTCTCCTCCACTTGTAGACACTCGTGACGGCCTGGCTGAGTACACACCGGAGGTACCAGCAGGACAGAGGCCTGAGGCTGATTTCAACATGGTATTTGGAAACTTAACAGGCCACAACTCACATTGCGGTTTGTTTGTTTTTGTTTCTGTTTTAGCGTCAGAATTTTACTCTGTTGGCCAGGCTGGAGTGCAGAAGCACAATCATGGCTCACCACAACCTTGACCTGCTAGGCTCAGGCAATCCTCCTGCCTCAGCCTCCCAAATAGTTGGGACTACAGGCGTGCACCACCATACCCACCTAATTTTTAAATTTATTGTAGAAATGAGGTCTCACTAAGTTGCCCAGGCTGGTCTCAAACCCCTGGGCTCAGGCAATCCTCTCACTTCCACCTCCCAAAGAGCTGGGGTTACAGGCTTGAGCCACAGCATCTGGACTGCACTGCATTTTTAAAATGAATTTATATAAGCGTTATAAGCATATAAATAAATTCAAGTTAGAAAGATATTTGTTTCTGGCTGAATTCGGTGGTTCATGTCTGTAATCCCAGCACTTTGGGAGGCCAAGGTGGGAGGATTGCTTTTAGCCTAAGAGTTCAAGACCAGCCTGGACAACAAAGCCAGACTTCATCTCTACACAAAAAATAAAGAATTAGCTGGGCGTAGTGGCACGCGGCTATAGTCTCATCTACTCAGGAGGCTGAGGTGGAAGGATTGCCTGAGTCCAGCAGGTCAAAGCTGCAATGAGCCATGATCACGCCCACTGCACTCTGGCCTGGGTGACAGAGTGAGACTTTGACTCCAAAAGATAAATAATTAAAAAAAAAATAAAGGTAGCTGGGCGTGGTGGCTCATCCTGTAATTTCAGCACTTGGGGAGGCAGGGGCAAAAGGATTACCTGAGCTCAGGTGTTTGAAACCAGCCTGAGCAACATGGTGAGACTGCGTCTCTACAATAAATAAAAAAATCAGCCGGGCATGGTGGCACCTGCATGTGGTTCCAGTCACTTGGGAGGCTGAGACAGAAGAATCGCCTGAGCCCAGCAGGTCAAGGCTGTGGTGACTGTGAGTATGCCACTGCACTACAGCCTGGGCAACACAGTGAGATTGACTCAAAAAAAAAAAAAAAAGAAAAGAAAAGTGTTTGGTTCTATGTTTGTGAATATTTCTGAGCACAATTTGGACCTTGGGAGCCCCCAAAGAAACAGCCTCCACACAAGTCTCATTTGTCCAACAGCCCCTCCACCCGATGCCCCTGTCTTAGCCAGGTGGGCATCTTAATCCCCCTGAAATGCTGTGCCCACTGCAGCTCTGAGACAATGCTTTCATCCTCCCCTCCAGAACCCAGAGACCGCCCCTCAACTCTCAAGTCTCCTGGGGTCTCTGAGGAGCTCCATGCTCCTTCTTCCAGGTTGGTCTCAGCCACAGGAGCGCCTTCCTGTCCCAACACCACTGCACGTGCCAGAAAGTTCTTTCCTCTTGGACTACCTCCTGTGCCCCCCAAAGTCTATCTTAATATTATTTTTTGAGTTACGGTCTCTCTCTGTCTTCTAGGCTGGAATACAGTGGCACGATCACAGCTCACCATAGCCTGGACTTGCTGGGTTCAGGCAATCCTCAGCCTCCTGAGTAGTTGGGATTACTGGTACTTGTCACCACGACTGGCTAATTTTTGATGTTTTTGTAGAGATGAAGTCCCGCTATGTTACCCATGCTGGTCTCCAATTCCTAGGCTCAAGCAATCCTCCTGCCTTGGCCTCCCATAGTGCTAGGATTACAAACATGAGCCACTGCACCTGGCTATGTTAATATTATTCACATCAACAGCCTACAGTGAAATTCTGTGGAATGAAAACACATATTGTATGCTTGGCCTGATGCGTTGGAAGAGAACAATTAAAACACAGATTCCTGAGTGAATGAATGAATGAATACAAAGGGCCAGTGTTGAAGCTGGTTTGTAGACAAAAGCCTTTGTTCTTTCCAGAGAAAGACACTGGGCTTCCCTGTCTCACGATTCTTACTCGGAAAGACATTTCCTTTTTCTTAATTAAGGGCGTGACTATTCTTTGATTGGGACAGGGTAGGCAGAACTGGGCCAGGGTTTCCAGGAAATACAAACCAAAACCACAGACCTCCCAGCTTCCAGTCTTCAAAAACCCAGAATGACTGCTTCAAAGGCGTAGCCAGACAGAGGCAACCAAGAAAGAAAATCCCCAGGAGAAAGAGTGCCTATGGTCAAGCTCAAGGTGGAAGATTCTGCCTGGAAGCTTCTGCCTATGCTTCTCAGAGAGCATGGGTGGTCACTGGACTGGCAGAAACCAGAACAGGTACCCAGCAAGAACGAAGACCTCACGCCCTGTCCCAGGAGCTCTGAGATGGCAGCACTGACCTGCCATCAGAAGCGAGTGTGCCCAACTCAAAACTCAGCATCCTGGGTGTGGTAACCAGAGCCTCCCTGCAGTGTCCCAGCTCTTCCCACGCTGGCCTCTTCCCTACCTTTGCACGGGCAGTGTCTGTTTCCACCCCAGGACCTTTGCATGTGCTCCCCCCCCCAGTGAATGATATATCTTCCCTCTTCGCTTAAACTCTCCCTCTGTTTCAGAGGCAGCTCAAATCCCACTTCCCCTCTGCAGCCTTCCTCAAACAATTCTCCCTTCTCATCCTCCCTCCCTCTCCTCAGTGTCTGGAGTGTTTATGTCTGGTTCTTGCCTTTGGCTCTTAGCATATACTGTTTTGTATCATTAATTCACATTTGTTTAAAAATTAGTTAACTCATGACTTGGCATGGTGGCTCACACCTGTAATCTTAGCACTTTGGGAGGCTGACTGAGGCGGGAGGATCACTTGACCCCAGGAATTGGAGACCAGCCTTGAACAACATAGCAAGATCTCATCTCTAAAAAAATTCCAAAAAATTGGCTGGGCATGGTGGCATGTACCTGTAATCCCAGTTGCTCAGGAGGCTTAAGCAGGAGGATCACCTGGGGCGGGAGTTTGAGGCTCCAGTGAGCCATGATTGTGCCACCACACTCCAGCCTGGGTGACAGAGTGGGACCCAAACTCAAAAAAGAAACAAACAAAATGACAACAACAAAAATTAGCTAACTAAAGTATATCTATATTATGCCCAAATGTTATCATCCACAGAAGCTTCAATGTTGATGGTGCTTGAGAAATGTCTATTAATTACAAATCATCTACATATAAAGTACTAAAAAATTTGCAAAGCCAGTATAAGATAGTTCTTGCAGTCAGGGAGCCTTCATTAGGGAGTCAGTAAAAGATATATACGTATAACAAACATGTATGCACAAGGAAAATTAGAGAATAAGATAATACAAGGGGGACCCAAAAAACCCAGAATTTATTTATAAAAAATTGTGTATTTATTCTTACATGTTTAAACTTAACTCACCTTCAAAGTACGCTCTGTCTGATTCAACACACCTGTCAAGATGCTTTTTCCACTGCTCAAAACAGTTTTTTATCTCATCAATGTTGATGTTTTTTAGTGCTTCTGCTGTTTTTTGTTTCATCTCTTCCACATGGGTAAAATATTTTCCTTTGAAGACTTTTTTTATGGGAGGGGAGTCATTCAGGATGAGATCAGGTGAATAGGGAGGGTGCACTCAGTGCGGTGTGGGCAGATGCGCTCGTAAATCACTTGTCATGAAATGGGCAAATGCATTGAAAGAATCTCCAGAAAAAATTCACTGAAGACAAACGCAGCCTCTCACAACAATACTAGCTGGTCCACTGATAACGATGGATTCCTGGAACACTTACCTAGCTAGGGAAGCCTGTGCTACAAGGGGTCTGCCCTCCAAAAGATAATTCTGGGGTTTTTTTGGGTCCCCCACATATAGAAGACTACAGAGAAAATATATAACAAATGCAGTAGACAAAAGAGGAAACGCTAGGGTCTTCAGAGAAGAGAAGAAATAAAATTTAAATCGAGTCTTTAAAAATGGCTAGCACTTGCATGGGAAATTAGAATACATTTCAAACCAACTAACTGGTAACAAAAAGATAACACATCAAAATGTGTGAGATATGGGCCAGGCGCAGTGGCTCACACTTGTCATTTTGGTAGGCAGAGGTGAGAAGATTTCCTGAGTCCAGGGGTTCAAGACCAACCTGGGCAATTTGGCAAGACCTCGTCTCTACAATAAATCAAAAAATTAGCTGGGCATGGTAGTGTACGCCTGTGGTTCCAGTTACTTGGAAGGCTGAGGGGGAAGAATCACCTGAGCCCAGTAGGTCAAGGCTGTGGTGGCCATGATAGTGACACTGCACTCCAGCCTGGGTGACAGAATGAGACCCTGACTCAAAATAATTAATAATAAGCATGCATATTAGAAAATAAAAAGTAAAACTGCCTTTATTTGAAGACAACATGATTATGTACATAGAAAATCTCAAGGAGTTTACAAAACAATTGCTAGAACTAATAAATAAACCTAACAAGGTTTCAGGACATAAGGTTAATACACAAAAATCAATTGTATTTCTATACACCAGCGGCAAAAAAAGGAAAAAAAATGTGAAACATCATTTACAAGGGCATAAAAAATATAAGCTATACAGGGATGATTTTCAAGAAGTTGTGCAAGACTTTATCACTGAAAATTACAAAAATGCATTGCTGGAAGAAGACCTAAATAAAGGTAGACATACACCATGTGTGTGTATTGAAAGAATGAATATTGTTAACATATCAATTTCCCCCGCTTGGTCTATAGATTCAACAAAATCTCATCAAAATCCCCAAATTATTTTCTGTAGAAATTTGCAAGTTGAGCCTAAAATGTATAAAGAATCGCAAAGACCCTAGAATAGGCATCCCCCCCCCCCAAATTTTTTTTTTTTTTTTGAGTTGGAGTCTCACTCGGTTACCCAGACCGGAGTGTAGTGGAGTCGGTTACCCAGACTGGAGTGCAGCCTCGCCTGCTGGGCTCCAGCGATCCTTCCGCCTCAGACTTCCGAGTAGCCGGAATTACAGGCATGCGCTACCACGCCCGGCTGATTTTTTGATTTATTGTAGAGATGAGGTCTCGCTGCCCAGGCGGGTCTCGAACCCGCGGGCTCAGGCAATCCACTCACCTCAGCCTCCCAAAGGCGCAGGATTACAGCCACCGAGCCTGGCCAAAAAATTTTTTTAAGAACAAAGTTGAAGGACTCACACCACTTGATTTCAAAACGTTTTTTTTTTTTGTCTGAGTGCAGTGGCTCACACCTGTAATCCCAGCACTTTGGGAAGTTGAGGCAGAAGGATAGCTTGAGCCCAGGAGTTCAAGACTAGCTTGGGCAACATAGCGAGACCTCATCTGTACAAAAAATAAGAAAAATTAGCCAGATATGGCGGCACACACCTGTAGTCCCAGCTACTCGAGAAGCAGAGCTGGAAGGATCCCCTGAGCCCAGGAGGTCGAGGCTGCAGTGAGCCATGATCATGCCACTGCACTCCAGCCTGGGCAGTAGGGAGAGACCTGGACTCTGAAAAAAGAAACTTTTTTTGAAAGAGTATGGTACTAATCAGAGAACAGACAAGTAGACCAACAGAATAGGATGAAATCCAGAAATAGACTTGCTAGTCCATGGCCAAGTAAGTTTTAGCAGAGGTACAGAGCTACTCAGTGGGGACATGGTGTCTTTCCATAGATGGTTCTGGACTGACTGCAGGAGGCTGTGGGGGATAGAGCCTCTAATTCCACGATGCGGGGGCCTTGCTTCTGCCTTCCTTTTCATGTCTTCTGCACTTGGTGGCCTCCGGGCAGAAGGCATAGAGAGCAGAGGGGAAGCAAAGGGCCCCTGCAGTTCCCATCAGGGTTACCTGCGCCCACTGTGAGTTCTGGTTCTGGACCTCAAGCCCACTCCTATGACGATGCAGACTTGGGCCAGACTCCAGTCTCTGCAGACTTGGGCTCGGGGGCCACCTGGCCAGAATCCCCCAGGCAGCCTGTGAAACCCTCCATTTCACCCCAGATCTGCTCATTTTGGACTGCAGTGGGATGAGTACCTGAGCCTTTTTATAGTACAAGTGGCCGGGGTGCCACTGGAAAGCTGCCACTGTAGAAAAGACAGAAGACAGGCCGGGTATGGTGGCTCACATCTGTAATCCCAGCATGTTGGGAGGCTGAAGTGGAAGGACGGCTTGAGTCCAGGAATTTGAGACCAACCTAGTCAACAAAGCAAGGTCTCTACAAAAAACCAAAAAACTAGCTGGGTGTGGTGGTACACACATGTAGTCCCAGCTACTCAGGAGGCTGAAGCAGGAGGACGGCCTGAGCCCAGGAGGCCGAGGCTGCAGTGAGCTGTGAGTGTGCTGCTGCACTCCAGCCTAAGCAACACAGTGAGACCTCGACTCAAAAAAAAGAAAACACAGTATTCCATCGTGTATATGTACCACATTTTTTTAATCCAGTCCTCTTTTGTTGGGCAGCATGGTTGTTTCCAGTTTCTTGCTATTGTGAACAACGTTGCGATAAACATACGTGTGCAGGTATCTTTTTTATAGAGTGATTTGTGTTCTTCAGGGTATATTCCCAGTAGGGGGATTGCAGGGTCATATGGAAGGTCAATTTTTAGAGCTTTCAGGAATCGCACACTGCTTTCCACAGAGGTTGCACTAGCTTACACTCCCACCAACAGTGTAGAAGTGTTCCCTTTTCACCACAGCCTCTCCAGCAGCTGTTATTTTTTGAGTTGCCATGAAAAAGAACAAAATCATGAATTTCGCAGCAACCTGGATGGAACTAGAGTCTATAATACTGAGTGACCTCTCACAGAAACAAAGATCAGAATATCACATGTTCTCATTCATATAATGGACCTTGAACATCCAATGTAATACTATAAGAAAATGACTGATGGTACTGGGAAATTATGGGGGGGGGAAGAGGATGGGATTAACAGTAGCTAATATCTATCTGGGACTGGGAAAACACCTCTTATCAATAGGGTGCCTGAATGAAACGTAATTGTACACCTAACCCTTAACTGTACCCCACAAAACGATAATAAAAAATACTGATTAATTATTAAAAAAAAAAAGAAAACACAAATGACAAAAGAGCAACCATGGCATCTGCCTCAAGGAGCTTACAAGATGGAGCAGGTCACAGGTCTGAGAGACTAGCAAAGAAGAAGCCAGAGAAGACTCTCCAGATATGCATTTAATTAATTTATTTATTTATGTATTTATTTATTTATTCATTTGTTTATTTATTTATTGAATTTTAGTCTCACTCTGTTGCCCAGGCTGGAGTGCCGTGGCATGCTCACAGCCACTGCAGCCTTGACCTCCTGGGCTCAGGCGATCCTCCCTCCTCAACCTTCCAAGTAGCTGGAACCACAGGCGTGCATCACCACGTCCAACTAATGTTTTGATTTATGATAGAGACGAGGTCTCCCCAAGTTGCCCCGGCTGCTCTCGAATCCCTGTACTCCAGCAATCCTCTCACCTCTGCCTCCCAAGGTGCTAGGATTACAAGTATGAGCCATCGTGTCCAGCTTGCATTTCATTTTAAAACCTCCAGGCTTGAGTAAAACTCATAGATCTGCACAGATGCCCTTTGGAAATCAGGGAGCCCCTGGTGCGGTGAGGAGGCTAGCTGCTTTGCATTTCACACAGAGGCTGCTCCGTTTGCCACCTGGACAGAGGGGGCCCAGCGTGCGCATTTGCATTGAAGGTTCCCAGCCTGGTCCATAAACACGGGGAGATGGGCAATTTCCATGCTTTACAACCGGGGAAACAGATACCAGGAAGAAGTGTCTTCCTTATCATCACCTCTTTGAGAAATGGCAACTCCGATGGCAATGGCCTCCAAATCTCTCAGGTGTGTGGTAAGAGTGCTAAGACCACAGCAGGCTGGAGACAAAGGCCAGGAGGTTCATTTCATTTCATTCTATTTTATTTACTTTTTTGAGTTGAAGACTCACTCTGTCACACAGGCTGAAGTGCAGTGGCATGATTACAGCTCACCGCAACCTCGACCTGCTAGTCTCAGGCGATCCTCCCACCTCAGCCTCCTGAGTAGCTGGAACTACAGGCACATGTCACCACACCCAGCTAATTTTTTGATTTATTGTAGAGACGAGGTCTCAACAAGTTGCCCAGGCTTGTTTCAAACCCCTGGGTTCTGGCAATCATCCTGCCTCAGCATCCCATGTGCTGGGATAACAGGCGTAAACCACCACGCCTGGCCCCAGGAGGTTCATTTCAGCTCCCTGTGCTGTCAACCTTGGTCCTATTTACTCACCACCCAAAGAGGTAAAAGTAAATGGATCAGACTGTGAGAATATGGATTAGCTATTATTAATTAATGTTACTAGTTGTGTCTAATATACATTGAATACTTGCTATGTGCCAAACAGTATGCCAAGTATTTTAATGGAATATCTTTATTCCTTGCAACAATCCTAAGACATGGCTATCATCATTGTCTTGTAAAGAACAGGCAACAGAGGCTCAAAATCTGTATTTCTTTCTTTCTTTCTTTGTTTTTTTTTTTTTTTGAGTTAGGGTCTCATTGTCACCCAGGCTGGAGTACAGTGACGCGATCATGCCTCACCACAGCTCACCGTGTGCCACCACACTTGGCTAATTTTTTTACTTTTTGTAGAGATGAAGTGTCGTTATGTTGCTCAGGCTGGTCTTGACTCCTGGGTTCAAGTGATCCTCTTATCTCAGTTTCCCAAAGTGCTGGGATGATAGGTATGAGCCACCATGTCTAGCCAAAATCTATAATTTGAAACAGATTAAAGTCTGTATTCTTAAACTACTCAGCCACGGAGTTTCTCTTATTTAAGAACAAGAACTGTGCCTAGCTTTTTGACAGTTGGTTCATTTCTTTGCAGTCTACATGGGAAGCACCCAGGCTCTCATGCCACACTCGGATGTGAGTCCCAATTCCACCACTCACAAGCCATGTGGCTGGGCTGATTCACCCTCTCTGTGTTAATGTACTAGATTGTAAATGGGGCTCATTGGAAGGATTAAAACAGACAACGTGCATGGAGGTTGTCAAATGCAAACTAAGAGAACTAAGGAAGCCACATTTGAATTCTTCAAGATTAGCCACATTAGCAAAAAAAGAATGTATTTAGATCATGTGATTTTTTTTATTAAGAGCAAACAACAGTGAAACAAATGTACCCTGTTAGTTTTTCAAAAATATGTGTGTTGTCATCTGGGAAGCAGTTGGAGAGGAGTCGGAGATACCCTAGCAAGAGCTCTAGAAACTGCTGCCAGTGTGTTCTGCCATGTTCTCCCAAGCCTAAAGTCAAAATCACTGTGACAATTGTGCTCTTCAACCTTCTCTTAAGCAATAATAGCACGCTGGGTACGGTGGCTCATGCTTGCAAATCCAGCCCCTTGGAAGTCCGAGGTGGGAGGATCACTTGAGGCCAGGAGGTCAAGACCAGCCTGGGCAACATAGCAAGACCCTGTTTCTACAAAAAAATTAAAAATTAGCCTGGTGTGGTGGCCCACACCTGTAGTCTCAGCTACCCTGAAGGCTGAAGTGGGAGGATCACTTCAGCAGAGGAGTTCAAAGCTATGAATGAGTCACTGCATTCCAGCCAGGATGACAAAGTGAGACTGCCAGAAAGAAAGAAAGGAAGGGGCTGGGCACAGTGGCTCATACCTGTAATCCCAGCATTTTGGGAGGCGAAGGTAAGAGGACTGCCTGAGTACAGGGGTTCAAGACCAACCTGGGCAACTTAGGGAGACCTCGTCTCTACAATCAAAAAATTAGCCAGGTGTGGTGGTTACACACCTATGGTTCCAGCTACTTGGAAGGCTGAGACAGAAGGCTCACCTGAGCCCAGCAGGTTGAGGCTGCCGACAGAGTGAGACTGTGACTCAAAAAAAAAAAAAAGAAAGAAGGGAGGAAGGGAGGGAGGGAGGGAGGAAGAGAAAGAGAGGGAGGAAGGGAGAAAGAGGAAGTAAAGAAGGAAGGAAGGAAGCAAGGAAGAGTGGCTTATGAAGACAAGAATAAAATCTCAACCCAGTTTCTGCCCCAGTAATTATTCCACAAACCCACAATCTGCCCACCCCACTCCTACAACCCTCAGACATCCCAGCAGTGTCCAGGCTAGAGCCATACTTGACATTTTCATGTATCCACACCTGCCTCCTCTCAAGTCAACAAGTTGATTAAAAAGGTAACTTCACTTGATTCAGAATAAGTTACCTGAAAGTGGAAACTGAGGAAGTAACTGTGCGATCCAGGAACACAGTCGATTAAAAAAAAAAAAAAAAAAAGCCTAGGAGAATATGCAACATTTCAAAATGTTGAAAGTGATTTTCAGGCTAAACTCGGTGGCTCAATCTGACATCCTAGCGCTTTGGGAGGCCGAGGTGGGAGGATCGCTTGAGCCCAGGAGTTTGAGACCAGCCTGGGCAACATACAAAAAAATCAAAAGATGAGCCAGGTGTGGTACTGCATGCCTATAGTCCCAGCTACTCAGGAGGCTAAGGCAGGACTATCACTCGAGTACAGGAGGTCAAGTCTATGGCAAGCCAAAATCAGGCTGCTGCACTCCAGCCTGGGTGACCGAATGAAGCCCTGTCTGAAAAAAAAAGTAATTTTCTTCTTCACACCTTTCTGTGTTTTCTCAACTTTCTACAAAACAAATTTCTATTGCTTCTATCATTGGAGTCCTTCTCCCTACCTGTGTCCCTTCATGGCATACAGACAGTCTATTAACTGTCTGTCCCCAAGCCACACAAAAACAGCAAATGACCTGCAGCAACAGTGGAAAACAGGGATAAGCCCAGTGAGGAGATGGGAGGTTTGCAGGGATTTTTGTAATGTCAACAGCCTATGGGATGAGACAGGCAGAAGCCGGAAAGTTGGTTCCAACCAGGACAGCACAGGGAGGAAGATGCACAACTGTCCCCAGCACAACCCTAGGTGACACCCCACGCTCCCCAGCAGCAGGGGCTGAAACTGCAGTCACTGGTGGAATTCGGCAGAGTGCTGAGAGGACACTGGGAACCTGGTCAGCCCTGCCCCAACCAGGGAAGAGGAGTAGCCAGATATGACATATACCTGTGACATGTGCCAAGGCCAAGCAGGCCAGGACTCTACCCACAGCAGCCTCCTGACCGGCGTGAAGACCAGAGCAGCAGTTGGCACCAACCCCGTGGTCTCCAGTGTCCACAGTAAATGAACACTGAAGGAAAGAGAGAGTCGGCCGGCATGGGGGATCAGACCTGTCATCCTAGCACTTTGGGAGGCCAAGGTGGGGGAGGATCGCTTGAGCCCAGGAGTTTGAGACCAGCCTAGGCAATAAAATAAGACCTCGTCACTATAACAAAAATTTAAAAATTAGCCAGGCATGGTGGTGTGCACCTGTAGTTCCAGTTACTTGGGAGGCTGAAGTGGGAGGATTGCCTGACTCCAGAAGGTCGAGGCTGCGGTGAACTGTGACTATGTCATTGCACTCCAGCCTGGGTGGCAGAGTGAGACCTTGACTCCAAAAAAAAAAAAAAAAGTCAGCACAGCTCACTGAGTCCTTCCTCTCAATGCTGTCCACTCCCAGGGTGACCCCTCTCCTACCTTCTCACTCCAGACAGAAGCAAAAATATCAGAAAGTGTCAATACAAGTATCTACTTAGAAAATCAGAGATTAGCAAGTGAAAAACCAGAAACAAAATTAAATATACAAAAAGCAACAGCTTTCTTACAAGTCAACAATAACCAAATAAAAATAAACAATTTAGACCAGGTATGATGGCTCAAGCCTGTAATGCCAGTACTTCGGGAGGCCGAGGCAAGAGAATTGCCTGAGTCAAGGTGTTCGAGATCAGCCTGGGCAACTTGGTGAGACCTCATTTCTACAATAAATCAAAAAATTAGCTGGGTGTGGTAGTGCGTGCCAGTAGTTCCAGCTACTTGGAAGGCTAAGGCAGAAGGATCACCTGAGCCCAGCAGGTCAAGGCTGCAGTAGCCGTGAGCATACCACTGCACTCCAGCCTAGGCAACAGAATGAGACTCCAATTCAAATAAGTAAATGAATAAATAAATTAAATAATTTAAAATACAAAGATCCAGCTAGGTGGCTCATGCCTCTAATCCCATGAGGCCGAGGAGGGAGGATCACTTGAGCCCAGAAGTTCCAGACCAGCCCAGTCAACATAGTGAGACTGCATGTCTACAAAAAATTAGCCAGGCATTGTGGTGCATGCCTATAGTCCCAGCTACTTGGGAGGCTGAGGTTGGAGGGTTGCTTCAGCCCAGGAGGTTGAGGCTTCTGTGAGCCAAGAACATGCCACTGCACTCCAGCCTGGGCGACAGACTGAAAAGGGACTATCAAACTATATTTAAAACATGGGCAATTAATTATATGTCAAGTATTATTCAATACATCTGAAACATATTTTCAGGCCTGTGGGCAACCATCTTTTTTTTTTTTTTTTTTGAGTCAGTCTTACTCTGTCATCCAGGATGGAATACAGTGGCACATTCATGGCTACTGCAGCCTCAACCTGCTGGGCTCATGGTGATCCTTCTGCCTCAGTCTTCCAAGTAGCTGGAACCACAGGCATGCGCCATCACGCTCAGTTCATTTTTTAATTTTTATTGTAGAGATGAGGGCTCGCCAAGTTGCCCAGGCTAGTCTTGAACCCCTGGGCTCAGGCAATCCTCTTGCCTCCACCTCCCAAAGTGCTGGGATTACAGATGTGAGCCTCTGCACCTGACTTTTTTTTTTTAATTGCAGAGATGTGGTCTCGCCAAGTTGCCCAAGCTCGGGCAACCATCTTAGTAATAATTGATTCAGGCAAGAATCTTTCATGGATGGTACAACAGTGGACTGAGCATTCATTTGAGAAGGAACTGTATATTACATGGTTTCAGTGTCTCTCCCCTCGGAGTACTCATTAATTACAATGGGGGGAATAGATCCTTTTATGATGGACCCCCAGAACCTGTGAATAAGCTACCACATGTAGCAAGAAGGACTTTACAGATGTAACTGACGACCTTGAGATGGGGAGATGACATGGATCGTCCAAATGGGTCCTTGAAAAAAGAAAGCAGAAGAAGCCAGACACGTGGCTCATGCCTGTAGTCCCTGCAACTCAAGAGGCTGAGATGGGAGAATCACTTAAGCCCAGGAGTTCAAGACAAGCCTGGGCAGCATGGCAAGACTCCATTTCTTTCTTTCTTTCTTTTTTTTTTCCCCTGAGCCAGGGCTTCATGCTGTCATCCAGACTGAAACGCAGTGGCATAATTGTAGGTCACCACAGCTTTGACTTTCTGGGCTCCAGTGATCCTCCTGCCTTAGCCTCCCAGTAGGTAGCTCAACTACAGGCACACACCACCACACCTGGCTAATTTTTTTGTTGAGACAACGTCTCACCATATTGCCCAGGCTGGTCCCAAACTCCTGAGCCACTGAACTCAGCACCATTTAAAAAAAAAGGAGATTCAGAGCAGCATACAAGGTGTCACAACAGGCACAGGGTCAGAGAGAGAGAGATTTGAAGATAAGACGCAGCTAACTTGCCAGTTGAAGAAGGGGTCACAAGCCAGTGGCTACAGGCAGCCTTAACTATAGAAAAGGCAAGAAAGGAGAATCTGACCTGGAGCCTCCAGAAGGAGCCAGTCTCGATGTTTCCTCATTTCTAGCTAAGTGAGACTCAAGTTGAACTTCTGGTCTCTAGAGCTGTCAGTCATGAGTGTATGGTGCTTCAAGCTACTGAGTATGCAGTAATTGATTACAGCAGCGACAGGATATAAAACCACCTTAACCAAAGGGCCAATGTGAACACCACCAGCAACAGGCCAAACAAGCACTGCATTCCCCCGAGACTGATGTAACACAGCATCCTGCCCCAGTCGCATGGCCTGAATCTAGTCAGGAAAACAGGCAAACCCAAATGGAGGACCATCCTATGAATAAACTATCCCATGCTCTTCAAAATCGCCCAAGCCATAGAGACCCAGAGAGACTAGTATATATATTAGCTGGGTGCGGTGGCACACGCCTGTTGTCCTAGCTACCCAGGAGGCTGAGGCGGAAGGATGGCCTGAGCCCGAAGGATGGCCTGAGCCCAGCAGGTCCAGGCTGTGGTGAGCTGTGTTTGTGCCACTGCACTCCAGCCTGGGTGACAAAGTAAGACCCTGACTCAAAAAATAAATAAAGAAATAAATAATAAAATATCTTCCTGATATTGTATTATTATCAATGTTTTTCTTGGTGCTTGTTTTAAGTTATCATTTTCAGCAACTGGGGGCCATATTTCTCTAACTATTATTTACATGTTCACAAGTGCTTTCTATGCATCATGCTCATTCACTGTCTCAAATGTTTTGAAATCACTCTCAATTGGCCAGGCACAGTGGCTCAAGCCCGTAATCCCAGCACTTTGGAAGGCTGAGGTGAGAGGATTGTCTGAACTCAAGGGCTCAAGACCAACCTGGGCAACTTAGTGAGACCTCGTCGCTACAAAAAAATCAAAAAATTAGCCCTAGCTAGGCTTGGTGGCTCAGCCTGTAATCCCGTGCTTTGGGAGGCTGAGGTGAGTAGATTGCCTGAGCCTGCGGGTTCAAGACCCACCTGGGCAACTTGGCGAAACCTCATCTCTACAATAAAACAAAAAATTAGCCAGATGTGGTAGGGCGCGCCTGTAGTTTCAGCTACTCGGAGGCCGAGGCAGAAGGATCGCTGGAGTCCAGTAGGCCGAGGCTGCGGTGACCGGGAGTGGCCACTGCACTCCAGTCTGGGTGACAGAGTGAGACACCAACTCAAAAAAGAAAAAAATTAGCCGGGCATGGTAGCATACGCCTGTAATTCCAGCTACTTGGAAGGCTGAGGCAGAAGGATTGCCTGAGTCTACAAGTCGAAGCTGCGGTGGCCGTGAGCGTGCCACTGCACTCCAGCCTGAGTGGCAGAGTGAGATTCTGACTCATAAAAAAGAAATCACCCTCACCGCCAAGACTCCACTCTGCCAACACACCCATAACCCCGTCTCTGCGGCACAACCCAGCCGAATTTGTCATTCGAGACGCGTGTGGTCCCAGGACAGGGAGGCCATAACCCGTCCCCCTCCCCGATCCCCTCCTCCCGCCTCCCACATCCACGCTGCACAGCAGGAAGCTGGAGCCCACGGTGGCCAACTGGGTGGTTTGAGCAGGGCTCTCCCTTATCTGCGCACAGTAGTGTGTCGACCCCGGCTGACACCTGGCAGGGCTGGGGGCTGTGGCCACCCTAGGCTGGTGGCCTCGCCATCCACACATCCTGTCCTCTCAGAATCAATCACGATTCCCTCTGGGCGGTTGGTATCTCTGTACACTCAGACTGTGGGGGATTGGGGAGCTGGGCTTTCAGACTTGACCCACCCCATCTGAAGTCCTGCCCACAGAACACATTTCTTCCTTTCTTTCTTTCGTTTGTTTTTTTTTGAGTTGGAGTCTCACTCTGTTGCCCAGGCTGGAGTGCAGTGGCCACTCCCGGCCATTGCAGCCTTGACCTGCTGAGCTCCGGCGATCCTTCTGCCTCAGCCTTCCGAGTAGCCGGAATTACAGGCACACACTACCATGCCCAGTTGATTTTTTTTTTTTTTTTATTGTAGAGATGAGGGCTCGCGAAGTTGCCCAGACGGGTCTCAAACCTGCGGACTCAGGCAATCCACTCAACTCAGCCTCCCAAAGCGCAGAATTACAGGCTGAGCCACCGAGCCCGGCTCTTTCTTTCTTTCTTTCTTTTTTTTTTTAGCGATGGAGTCTTGTTATGTTGCCCAGGCTAGTCTTGAACACCTGGCCTCAAGCAATCCTCTTGCCCCAGCCTCCCAAAGTGCTGGGACTACAGGCGTGAGCCAACACTCCTGGTACATGGAGCTCCTTCTTTGCCCTCTGAGAGCAGACAGGTGTCCAGTGCAAGCCCTTGGTCCTGGAACCTTTCTGTTCAGTTTCCGCAGGGAGGTCTGTGCTCACAGGCAGGTGCCTTGAATCTTCAGCTCATCTGCTGCCTTGGAGCTGAGCGCGCCTGGGAAGGGTGCCAAGGTTTCTTACCCACACACTTTTTGCCCACCTGGCCCAAGGAGGGACAGCCAGCCTGGGTCAACCAGGGAGAGGCCTGTCAGCAAGACAGTGGCCCTGGCCCATGGCCGGTCAGGGTCTAGGTCTCTTACACAGGACAGGTAGATAAGAAAATCCCAGCCTGGGACAGACAGCCCTGGGACAGACAGCCCCAGGACAGGCCATGGTGTCCGTGTCCACCATCAGCAGAAGGGCGACAAGAGCCTGAGTGCACACCCTGTATTCCTGAGAGCCGAGGTCTGATCAAGCCCTAATTCAGGTCCCACAGGGCAGGTCTGCAACTCCCAGGACAGAGAAAACAGTGTCTGGGTTTGATAACAAAGGGTATAACTTTCCAAGAGGCAAGGTCACCAAAGCTGGGCTCAGAGGAGGGACTCAGATACCATATTGCTAGGGATTTCAGACATCTGTGGCCTCTAATGACCCCATTCCTTCCAACAATTATCATTATCATCATTATTATTATTATTTTGAGTCAGGGTCTCACTCTGTCCCCCAGCCTGGAGTACAGTGGTACAATCACGGCTCACCACAGCCTCAATCTGCTGGCTCAGGCCATCCTTCTGCCTCAGCCTTCCAAGTAGGTAGAACTAAAAGTGCACGCCACCATGCCCAGCTAATTTTTTGATTTATTGTAGAGACGCTGTCTCGCCAAGTTGCCCAGGCGTCTTGAACTCCTGGGCTCAGGCAATCCTCTTGCTTCTACCTCCGAAAGTGCTGGGATTACAGACTTGAGCCACTGCGCCTGGCACAGTTATTCTTTAAATAGTAAAGTTCAAATCGAAGCGGAGACTGAGCACTGTGGGGCAAAAGTAGATAGGAAAGGCTGTGACGACTATCTCCAGCAGCCCTCACTTGGCAAGACTGAGCTGGGACGTTAGTTAAACCCTTGCCCCTCAGAAAGGGGAAGTGGGCGGCTTGACCTCCAGGAAGGGTGGGAGCTCAGTCCCCACCCTAAGCAGCTGAGCAAGTATTCCCCCTCACACAACCCGTACCACACCAACTGCTGGAGAGCTGTTCCCAAAACACAGATTTCCCCATCTCATGGCTTGCCCAGCGCCCTGTGAGCACTCTAGGGACTGGAACCCCAAAGCACCCACCCCGCCAGACCTGCCCAGCTAACCACTCCCTTCAGCCTGAGGGAGAGCAGGTCAGTCTGTTTCTGGTGTTTGCTCCCTTAACAAGAGGGTGCGCCCCACAGGCAGGGGTCCAGCTCCTGACTTTGCAGGTCCATAGTGTCTCCGGCTTTTGCAAATGTCAGAGTACTATAAGCCCTTGTATACAAAAGACAAATATATATATTAAACAATTTTATATATATATATATATTAGATATGGGGTCTAGCTGTGTTATCCAGGCTGGAGTGCAGTGGCTTCAGTGCAGCAGCATTCTTAGCTCACTGCAGCCTCCAACTCACAGGTTCAAGTGATCCTCCTGCCTCAGACTCCCAAGAAGCTGGGACTACAGGTATGCACCACCACGCCCAGTTGACAATTAAATATTGGGTAAAACTCTGGCCACAGAGAACCTGGATGCATAACAGAGGAAATGAGAAAAGATTAGGCCAACAAATGTAACTGCATAAAGTGTTTCAGAATGCACACACATATTCAATTATGTAGGACGCAAAGCTGAGAGGCTGACTTATCTAAGCAGGGCACACACATCCCTCAGCATGAAAAGGGCCAAGTTGGGACTCAAACCCAGGAATGGCCAGCACAGAAGTCTTTGAACTCAAGACTGTCCCTCCCTGCCTATGCCCCGATTAGATGTCAGAACACGTGACTCATACACACAGCTACATGCAAGCATAGGATGGTTTGTGTGTACAAGATGATGTATTCAAATGTATAGTCGATGACAAGAAATACATCTTTTTTTTTTTTTTAGAGAGAGAGACAGGATCTTGCTCTTGCCCAGGCTGGAGTGCAGTGGCATGATCATAGCTCACTGCATCCTTGACCTCCTAGGCACAAGCAATTCTCCCTTCTCAGCCTCTCAAGTAGTTGGGACTGCAGGTACGAGCCACAATGCTGGATAGTTAAAAACAAAATTTTTTTCAGAGACAGGGTCTTGCTATGTTGCCCAGGCTAGACTCAAACTCCTGGCCTCAAGCAATCCTCCTGCCTCAATCTCCCATGGTGCTGGGATTACAGGCGTGAGCCAGGGTGCCCAGTCCATCATTTTTAAATACTTATATTTGTAAAAGAGGAAATACAACAAAAATAAACAAATGTTCACTCTCTCTGTTGTTATATATATAGTTTATATATGTTTTATATGTATATACATTTTACACACACACACACACACACACACACACACACACACACATATATATATGGGTTTTTTTTTTAGTTTGAGTCTCACTGTTGCCCAGGCTGGAGTGCAGGGGCATGCACACGGCCACCACAGCCTCAACCTGCTGGACTTAGACAATCCTTCTGCCTCAGACTTCCAAGTAACTGGAACCAAAGATGTGTGTGCCACCACGCCTGGCTAATTTTTTGATTTATTGTAGTGATGAGGTCTTGCCAAGTTGCCCAGGCTTGTCTCGAACCTCTGGGCTCAGGCAATCCTCTCATCTCCGCCTCCCAAAGTGCTGGGATTACAGGTGAAGGTCACTGAGACCGGCAATGTTTCATGTATTTTAATATGAGTTTCTTGTTTTCCTTACAAGACGGGTCCTATACCTATCTAACTTTTTAAGAAGATGAAGCAAGGTAAAGGGATTTTGACAGTTGCTTTAAAGAGGGCTCCCTCTGGCTGCTCCAGGAAGAATGAATTACAGAGAGGACCATGTTCACAACTCCACCTGCCCTTTGCCACCAGGTGGGACGACTGAGAACAGGTGCACTGCAGGAACCAGACTGGCCAGGGGAACTGGGCCTAACGTAGCCTCCATAATAGACAGCTGCAGCCCAACTCGGATGAAATAAGACAGCAGCCTCAAGGAGTGGATTATTGTACCAAGTAGCTGCATTTCCACCAACCACAGCAGCTGCTCAGTCAGCCCCTCCCAGCTGCATATGCTCATATAATGCAAATAAGGCAGCCGCCACACCGGGCTGGAGACCTGACTCTGTGCCCCCTCCTCTTTCTGTCTGAGTCCTGTCTGTCCTTCGTTCCTGGGCGGAGCTCTCTGAACCTTTGCCGACTCAGAGTGCTGCCCAATCCATACATCATTTATTTGCCCAAATAAACTCTGCCAACTTTAATTTGTCTCACATTTTTCTTTTAATAAAATCCAAGAGAGTGTTTAAAAATTAGTACAACAGGGCCAGGCTTGATGACTCAGCCTGTAATCCCAGCACTTTGGGAGGCTCAGGCAAGTGGACTGCCTGAGCCCACGGGTTCGAGACCAGCCCAGGTAACTTGGTGAGACCTCGTCTCTACAATAAGTGAAAAATTAGCTTAGAAAAGTGTATCCTGTAGTTCTGGCTACTTGGAAGGCTGAGACAGAGGGATCACCAAAGCTCAGCAGGTGGACGCTGGGGTGGCCATGAGTGTGCCACCGCACTCCAGCCTAGGCAACAGAGCAAGATTCCAACTCAAAAAAAAAAAAAAATTAGAACAACAAGCTGGGCATGGTGGCTCAATCCTGTAAACCCAGAACTTTGGGAGGTTGAGGTAAGAGGATTGCCTGAGCCCACGGGTTTGAGAACAGCCTGGGCAACTTGGCGAGACCTCATCTGCACAGAAAATTTTAAAAATTAGCCAAGTATGGTAGTATGTGTCTGTAGTTCCAACTACTTGGAAGGCTGAGGCTGAAGGATCACCTGAGCCCAGCAGGTTGATGCTGGGGTGGCCATGAGTGTGCCACTGCACTCCAGCCTGGGTGATAAAGTGAGATTCCAATTCAAAAAAAAAAAAATTATAGCAACAGCCCAAACGTGGTATGAAATATCACTTGGGGTCAGCATGGAGTCTGTTGTGATCACCTCTCTTTCTTTTCTTCTCTGTCTCTCTTTCCCTCTCTCTCTCTGCCATATATATATATGGCACCCCCCACCCTTCCCTAGAGCTAGAGCACCATACAGTCTGCCATCCACAGCCACAGCCAGGGATTCAACCAACTGCAGAGGGAAAATATTCCCCCCAAAATACAACAATAAAAACACAACAGTGTAACAGTTATTTACATGGTATTAATGTTGTATGAGCTGAGGTAGGAGAATCCCTAGAGCCCAGGAGGTCAAGGCTGTGGTGACCTGTCATGGTGACACCGCACTCCAGCCTGGGTGACAGAGTGAGACCCCAACTCAAAGACAAAAACAAGGCCAAGTGCAGTGGCTTACACCTGTCATCCCAGCACTTTGGGAGGCCAAGGTCGGAGGATCACCTGAGCCCAAGAGGTCAAGGCTGTGGCTTGAGTCCAGGAGTTTGAGACCAGTGTGGCAACATAGCAAGACCTCATCTCTACAGAAAATAAAAAAAATTAGCCATGTGCGGTGGCATATGCCTGTAGTCCCAGCTATTCAAGAGACTGAGGTGGGAGGATCACCTGAGTCCAAGAGGTCGAGGCTGCAGTGGCCATGATTGTGCCACTGCACTCTAGCCTGGGAGACAGAATGAGACCCCAACTAAAAAAATAAAAAAATAAAAAAATAAAAAAAACCCCAAAAATCAAAAAACAAAAGAAAAAAAATTGTATTAGATGTTATATGTAATCTAGAAAAGATTTAAAATATACAGGTGGGTTGCAGAGGTTATATGCAAACAGTATGTCATTTTGCATGAAGGACTTGAACACCCATGGATTTGGGCATTTGCGGGGTTGTACAGGTGCCAGGGGACAGCTGTAGAGAGAAAAGCCATGAGCAAAGCCGGACAGGCACCAGCTCACACTGCAAAGCTCTAGATCGACAGATTCTAATCTGGTCAAAGGTCTGCAGCAAAGAAACATCGGCTTAGACAGAGAGCAGTGAGCCAGCTCAGCCCGTCCCCAGGCAGGGAAAGGCCCCACCCTTCCCAGGCACCAAGAGCCTGGGACAGCAACCAGGAAACTGTGAGATCGGGAAGGACTGCCTCACACCCAGGTGACCAGTCTGGAAATCCCCAGGTGTGAGAACCCCGCTCTGATCCACCTCCCCTGGGGCAGGTTCCCGGCCACCTGTGTACGTCCATATCTGAAGGACACCTGTGTCTGGTCGTGTCCATGACTAGAATTCATCCTCACTGTGGCCCTGACGGTTCCCTGGAGTTCTGGAAGCCCCGGCTGTGGTTACCACCTTATTCTGACAAGGCACTGTCAATTAGCCACATGGAACAAAGAAGTCGCGACCAGGAAGTGGAGAATGGCAACATGCAGCTGGCACTGAAATCAGGCCCACGCATTTGGGACTCATTCCAGTTTTATTCACTTATCTTTACTTATTTATTATTTTAGTCGGAGTCTCACTCTGTCACCCAGACTGGAGGGTAGTGGCACACTTACTGCTGTGCTCAGGCACACAGCCCTCCAAGTAGCTGGAACTACAGGCACACACCACCACACCTGGCTGATTTTTTGATTTATTGTAGAGATGAGATCTCACCAAGTTGCCCAGGCTGGTCTTGAACCCCTGGGGCATAGGCAAACCTCTCGCCTTGGCCTTCCAAAGTGCTGAAATTACAGGCATGAGCCACAGCACCCAGCCAGGATCCCAGTTTTAAAACACACTGATCAGCTCCTTTTGAAACAGACCCACCAAAAGATTCCTTTAACCCAATATTTTCATGGAGCATTTAAACAAGGTTATTTATAAAGTGTGAGTTGACTCATGCCTTTTCCAGCATGTGGAACTAAAGGAGTCAAGGTCTCCCTGCTTCCTTGGAAGACAGTGCTCTCAGCCTGTGCTGCTCCTTCTGGTCGTTTCCCCACTTTTCTCTCCATTTTTCCACCTGTCTCCTCCTCCATAGACACAGGCATTTGCCAGGAGTGCTTCTTTGTAGACGTCTTGTCTCTTCCTTCTTTCTCCTTGGTAGCTGTCACCTACTTATTTTAACTGTCACTTCTGTGCTGCTAGTAACAATAGGTGCTCTCCATGTGCCAGGAACTGTATTAAACCCTCACACCAGTCCTATGGAATGGATGCTGTGATTATAACCATTTAAAAAAATTTTTGAGTCAGAGGTCTCACTCTGTCACTCAGGCTGTTCTTGAACACAAGAGCTCAAGCAATCCTCCCACCTAGGCTTCTCAAAATGGTGGGATTACAAGTGTAATCCTTTTTTGAGTAAGCGTCTCACTCTCTCATCCTGGCTGGAGTGCAGTGGCGCCATCACAGCTCACCATAGCCTCGATCTCCTGGGCTCAGGCGATCCTTCTGTCTCAGCCTTCCGAGTAGCTGACTACAGATGGCATGTGCCTGTTGTTCCAGCTACTTGGAAGGCTGAGACAGAAGGATTGTCAGAGCCCAGTAAGTCAAGGCTGTGGTAGCCAGGAGCGTGCCACTGCTCTCCAGCCTGGGTGGCAGAGTGAGATTCCTGCTCAAAAAAATAAAAAAATAAAATATGGGCCGGGTGTGGTGGCTCATGCCTGTCATCCCAGCACTTTGGGAGGCAGACACGAGAGGATTGATTGAACTGGCAGGTTTGAGACCAGCCTGGGCAACTTGACAAGACCTTGTTTCTACAATAAATAAAAAAATTAGCTGGGTGTGGTAGTATGCCTGTGACTCCAGCTACTTGGAAAGCTGAGGTGGAAGGATTGCCTGAGCCCAGTAGGTCGAGGCTGCGGTGGCCAAGAACGTGCCACTGCACTCCAGCCTGGACCACAGTGAGACTCTGACTCAAAAAAAAAAAGAAAAGAAAGTACTTCCAACCCCTCTGTCAGGTGCCCTGTCCCCTCCCAGGCACCGCCTTCCACCGAGACCTCATCCTGCAACCTTGGCCTGGTGCTGGGGGGTGGGGACTGGACGAAGGCTTTGCCGGCACTACACCTGGGCTGAGTGTTGCCTATGCTTCTGCCTCCTCATCGTCCTCCTCCCTAGCAAGCTAGTTTCTTCCTGAGACCCAGTTTCTGGCCTGTACCTCATTCTCCAGCTCACTAAACACAGGGCTTCTTCTGCAGTGTCCCCCACAGGACCCCCCAAGCCCTGCACTCTACCTGACAATTCCCAGGACTCCCCTGAGGGCCAGCTGTGAGGTTCTGGCCACTCTGAGAGGTGGCTCAGCCCCGCCCCTTCAGGGGGCAGTGCCCTAGGGGACCCCAGATACTCCAGCAAGGAGCCTCACAGGTGGAGTCTACATTGTACCCCTGAGGGCTCCAGCCAGGTTTCTCCACCCAGTGGGAGAGGGACGACTAGGCAGCTGTGACTAAAGGGGGGTAGTGGGACCCCCAAGTAAGGGTTGGGGGCTTCCTGGCAGCTGTGGGTCAACTTTGAGGCTGCACTTCCTGCTTCTGTTTTTATTTGTATGTTTGTTTGTTTTTGTTTTTAAGTCTGGGTCTCACTCTGTTGCCCAGGCTTGAGTGCAGTAGCTGCAGCCTCCACCTGTTGGGCTCAGGCACTCCTCCCACCTCAGATTTTCGAGGGGCTGGGACTACAGGCGTGTGCCATGATGCCCAGTTACTTTTTAAAATTTTTTTGTATAGAGGAGGTGTTGCTATGTTGCCCAGGCTGATCTCCAATTCCTGGACTGAAGGGATCTTCCTGCCTCAGCCTTCCAAAGTGCTGAGATCACAGGCATGAGCCAACGGCCCCAGCCCCTGCTCCTGTCTTAAAGAAGTGCAGTTCCACTGAACAAGGTGACCTGGACCCTTGCGGAGCCCCTGGGGAGTGAAGGAACCGGCAAAGAGGACTGGACAGAGGAAGGGACAGGCAGACCTGCTGCCTCCAGACTGGGCCAGTCCCATCAGCTCGTAGGGTTACAGATTCCCTGGGGAGACCACATGGACCCTGGGATACCCCGATGTACCGGCGATGGCCTGAGGAGGAGCTCAGGAGACAGGGCAGAGCTCCAGCAAGGGGGGCCCCTCTGAGCGCGGGTTTCCTAGCAGAGGTCACGCCGGAACGCCCGCTGTCAGCCAAAGAAGCGCTCGGGCCCTGCCCGGGGCCCTCCAGGCCTCCTGCGGCTCGGCCTGGGGCCAGCGGCGACCGTCCCGGCCGGGTCGCTCCTCCCCGGGGTCTCTACCTCCCTTGGGACTCTCGGGAGTCCCCGGCTGCCCCCGTCCTCAGGGGTCGGCGCGGCTGGAGACGCGCGCAGCAGGGGATGGCCCGTCGTCCGGGGACTCGCAACACGCGGGGCCCCAGGGCCAGGACCGAGGGACCGCGTCACCCCGCACCGCGCCGGGCGCCCGAACGCGCGGTCACCAAGCGGCGCCGGAGCGACTCACCCAGAAGTTTCCCTTGAACAGCGAGCCCGTCATGCCGGCGCGAATCCGAGCTCGCGGAGCTGCCAGGCGGCGCCCCGGGGCCTGACTATCACCGCCCGCGTCCCGCAGTCCTGGCTCCCTGCTCCGGCGCTCGGGGAGGCGCCCAATCCTAAGCCACGCCCGATTCCGACTGCCCGAGCGGCGCCCTGCACCGCCCCCCCTCCCCCGCCTCCGCGCGGGGGACCTGGAGAGGGGCCCGCGCGTTCCCGGACAGGGGTGCGGCGGGGGGGGGGGCCCAGACCCGCTTACAGCCCCGCGGCGCCAAGCGGCGATCTGCAGGCTAATCCGGGAGGCCGTGATGACGCCTGTGATCCCAGAGCTTTGAGTAGTCGAGGTAGGAGGATCCCTTGAGGCAACATAGTGAAACCTTGCCCCACAAAAATTAAAATTAAAAATCAGCCGGGCGTGGCAGCACGCGAGCCTGTAGTCCCTGCTATTCGGGAGGCTGAGGCGAGGATCACTTGAGTCCAGGAGGTCGAGGTTACAGTGAGCTGTGATTGGGCCACTGCACTCCAAGCCTTTAAAAAAACAGACAGCCGGCGGGATGCGGTGGCTCATGCCTATAATCCCAGCACTTTGGGAGGCCGAGATGAGAGGATTGCCTGAGCCCACGGGTTCAAGACCAGCCTGGGCAACATGGCGAGACCTCATCTCTACAATAAATCAAGAAAAACTAGCCGAGCATGGTGGCATGTGCCTGTGGTTCCAGCTACTTGAAAGGCTGAGATGGAAAGCTTGCCTGAACCCAGCAGGTCGAGGCTGCGGTGGCTGTGATCATGCCACTGAACTCCAGCCTGGGCGAGAGTGAGACTCTGACTCAAAAAAACAAAAACAAAACAAAACAAAAAAGATAGCATGGCGCAGTGGCTCACGCCTGGAATCCCAGCACTTTGGGAGGCAGGGGTGAGAGAACTGCCTGAGCCCAGGAGTTGGAGAGTTGCCTTGGCAACTTGGAGAGAACTCATCTCCACAACAAATTAAAAAAATTAGACAGGCATGGTGGCTTGCGCCTGTAGGTCCCAGCCACTTGGGACGGTGAGGCTGAAGGATTGCCTGAGCCCAGCAGATTGAGGCTGTGTTGGCCATGAACGTGCCACTACACTCCAGCCTGGGTGACAGAGCAGAAGATAGCACCAAGATTTTTCCTGGAAGTTGTTAAGTATTTGGGTCAAATGTTTTGGATACACTTGTCTACATCTTGCTTCTTTAATACCTGCATTATTTTTAAAGTTTCAGAAATTATCCCAAGTGCTTATGGTTCGCACACTTCTTGATTTTTGTGACTCAGCACCCCCCAAAGCCCTGCATTTTAACCCCCTTCCACCACCTGGTGGCAAAATTGCAAACTGCAAACAGTTGTCCACACTGCCGGAAAATATTATTCATTGCTCCTTTATTAAATAAAGCTCATCACTGGGACGTGTACTATGAGTAAAAAGACAAGTCAACTGTTTATGATGACTATCAGCAAGTGAGGACATGTCCTGCCTGCTATGGATTGAGTATCCCTTTCAAACACATGGAATTTATCTCCAATGTGCCAGTTTTGAGAGGTGGGGCCTTCAAGGTGACTGGGCTGAGCGAGATGGCTCACGCCTGTACTCTCAGCACTTTGGGAGACAGAGGTGAGAGGACTGCCTGAGCTCAGGGGCTCAAGACCACCCTGGGGAACTTGGTGAGACCTTGTCTCTACAATAAACCAAAAAAAATTAGCCAGATGTGGTGGCACATGCCTGTATTTCCAGCTACTTAGAAGGCTGAGGCAGAGAATTGCCTGAGCCCAGCAGGTCAAGGCTGCAGTGGCTGTGAGCATGCCACTGCACTCTAGTCTGGGTGACAGAGAGAGACTCCAACTCAAAAAAAAAAAAAAAAAAAGGTGACCAGGTCATCAGTGAGACCGATGGCTGATGGCTGTATTATAAGAGGAGAGATCAGAGCCAGCATGCTCGGCCCCTCTCCGTGTGATGCCCTGTGTGGCCTCCAGACTCAACAAAGTCCCAGCAAGAAGGCCCTCACCAGATTCAGCCTCTTGACCTTGTGCTTCTCAACCCCTGTAATTCTAAGAAACAAATTCCTTGGCCAGGTGCGGTGGTTTACACCTGTAATCCCAGCACTTTGGGAGGCCAAGGGGGGAGGACTGCTTGAGTCCAGGAGTTTGAGATTAGCCTAGGCAACAGAGCAAGATCTCATCTCAACAAAAAATTAGCCAGGCAGGTGGCGTGTGCCTGTAGTCCCAGCTACTTGAGAGGCTGAGGTTGAAGGATTGAGCCAAGAGGTAGAGGCTGCAGTAAACTGTGATCATGCCACTGCACTCCAGCCTGGGCGACAGAGTGAGAACCATATTCAAAATAACGTTAAATAAATAAAAGGAGAAACTAGAAACCAGAAAGACCCAGGAACAGGTGAAACTTAAATATGGCAAAGGCACCATGTCAGGTAAGTGGGAGAGGAGCCACTTACTACACAGAGCTGAAATATTCAGATTTACCTCTATATAAAACCAACTTCTGCCTGGGTGTGGTGGCACACACCTGTAATCCTAGCACTTTGGGAGGCTGAGAGGATTGCTCGAGTCCAGGGATTCGGGACCAGCTGTGGCAACATAGCAAGACCTTGTCTTGACAGAAAAAAAACCCTACAAATGGATGTGGTTTGGGGTCAGCTTGACTGGGTGACATACATAGGAAAAGTCAACCATTCTTTCTTCTGTACACGTACCACTCTTGGTATTTCACTGCCGATACCAGATGTGTGGGTTTTTCCAACATCAAGCAGCTCTCCATTTCTCTGTAGACAACTGGGTGTTCCACAGTTTAACTCAATTCTGACACTACCTGGAAATAGCCTCATGTCCCACAGGTTAAGGGCTCGGTGCCCAAAGACTTTCCACACTCCAATGAAACTGTAAATCCACGCTGCACCTGGGCTCTGACAGGCATGCTGTAACTAGTTCCCACAACACCCCTTCAGGTTTGACCGTTTGCTGTAACAGTTCATTGGACTCAGAAAAGCTATTTTTTTTTGAGTCGGAGACTCCCTTGGTCACCCAGACTGGAGTGCAGCAGCACGTTCAGCCACTGCAGCCTCGACCTGTTGGGCTCCGGTGATCCTTCTGCCTCGGCCTTCCAAGTAGCTGCAACTACAGGTATGTCACCAAGCCCAGCTAATTTTTCTTAACTTATTGTAAAAGCGAGGTTTCAACCAAGTTGTTCAGGCTGGTCTCAAAACCCTGGGCTCAAGCAATCCTCTCAACTTGGCCTCCCAAAGTACTGGGATCGCAGGCTTGAGCCACTGCACCCAGTCAGCATTTTGCTTCCTAGATTACAGGTTTTCTATAAAATAATGACTCAGGAACAGCCAATGGGAGATATGCATAGGGCAAGGTATGTGAGGGGCTTGGAGCGCCCATGTCCACTGAGCACACCAGTCCCAGCAAACTGGAAGCCCTAGGAACAATTTGGATTCCTACATAGACTTCATCACATAGGTATAATTGATGACCCTCCAAACTCCCTCCCCAGTGTGGGGAGGACAGCATTAAAGTTTCAACCCTTGACCAGGTGCGGGAGCTCACACCTGCAATCCCAGCACTTTGGGAGGTAGAGGCGAGAGGACTGCCTGAGCCCAGGGGTTCAAGACCAGCCTGGGCAATTTGTCCAGACCTGGTCTCTACAAATCAAAAAATTAGCCAGGTGTGGTGGCCACCCCTATAGTTCCACTAATTGGAAGGCTGAGACAGGTATTGCCTGAGCCCAGCAAGTCGAGGATGAGGTGACCGTTGAGCATGCCACTGCACTCCAGCCTGAGTGATAAGAGACCACGACACACAAAAAAACTTCCGGGCAACCCCCTTGGGTCCCCTTCCACTGTGGGAGCTTTTCTGTCCTCTCAATAATTCCTGCTTTCTAAAAAAACAAAACACTTCCCTCTCATTTTATGACTGGCTTCCCTGGCAACAAGGCTCCATCTAAAGGTTATCCAGGGATCCTCAGCCACTTCCCATAACCTAGATTCCAAGTTTTAGGATCTGAGAGCCAGGAAATGAAAAGACTAAAATATCGACTTCTCATTCTATCACAGTATCACACTACAGCACCCACGTTTTGGTCAAACACCAGTCTGGATGTTGCTGTGAAGCTATTTGTAGATGTAACTAACATTTTAATCACACACACCAGGGCCAGGTGGACAGGAGATTCTCAGGGAAGCATATTACCCTCCACAATATGGGTGCACCTCAGCCAGCTGAAAGCCTTATATCTCCAGCCTGTCCTCTCCTGTCTACCTGGCCCTGGTGTGTGTGTGTGTGTGTATGTGTGTGTGTGTGATCTCCAGCCTGTCCTCTCCTGTCCACCTGGCCCTGGTGTGTGTGTGTGTGTGTGTGTGTGTGTGTGTGTGATCTCCAGCCTGTCCTCTCCTGTCCACCGGGCTCTGGTGTGTGTGTGTGTGTGTGTGTGTGTGTGTGTGTGTGTGATCTCCAGCCTGTCCTCTCCTGTCCACCTGGCCCTGGGGTGTGTGTGTGTGTGTGTGAGATCTCCAGCCTGTCCTCTCCTGTCCACCTGGTGTGTGTGTGTGTGTGTGTGTGATCTCCAGCCTGTCCTCTCCTGTCCACCTGGCCCTGGTGTGTGTGTGTGTGTGTGTGTGTGTGTGTGTGATCTCCAGCCTGTCCTCTCCTGTCCACCTGGCCCTGGTGTGTGTGTGTGTGTGTGTGATCTCCAGACTGTCCTCTCCTGTCCACCTGGCCCTGGTGTGTGTGTGTGTGTGTGTGTGTGTGTGATCTCCAGCCTGTCCTCTCCTGTCCACCTGGCCCTGGTGTGTGTGTGTGTGTGTGTGTGATCTCCAGCCTGTCCTCTCCTGTCCACCTGGTGTGTGTGTGTGTGTGTGTGTGTGTGTGTGTGTGTGTGTGTGATCTCCAGCCTGTCCTCTCCTGTCCACCTGGCCCTGGTGTGTGTGTGTGTGGGTTCTATTTCATGTTAATTAAGCTCCTAGATGACCTCTCCTGTCCACCTGGTGTGTGTGTGTGTGTGTGTGTGTGTGTGTGTGTGTGTGTGTGATCTCCAGCCTGTCCTCTCCTGTCCACCTGGCCCTGGTGTGTGTGTGTGTGTGTGTGTGATCTCCAGCCTGTCCTCTCCTGTCCACCTGGTGTGTGTGTGTGTGTGTGTGTGTGTGTGTGTGTGTGTGTGTGTGATCTCCAGCCTGTCCTCTCCTGTCCACCTGGCCCTGGTGTGTGTGTGTGTGGGTTCTATTTCATGTTAATTAAGCTCCTAGATGACAAAAGCAAATCTTTTACTCTTAGTAAAAAAAATTTAAGAACTGCTGCTGAGAAAGGGCTGTGACATACCACTAGAAGATGCAAACAAGTTTTTACTATTCCATGCACTCTATCTGCTGTTTTTGTCCCCGTTCCTCATATTTCACTTAGCAACTGTCCATTCTCTGGAGGATTTCAGCTATCCTGTTCTTTTCCTACCTACAGGACCTTCTGGGCAGAAAGGCCAGTTGTGTTCTTCAATCCTATCCATCTGTCACATTTACTGTAATCCCCTTCATAAATTTCTCTATGAATATGCCGGGCTCGGTGGCTCAGCCTGTAATCCTGTGCTTTGGGAGGCTGAGGTTGAGTGGATTGCCTGAACCCGCGGGTTCGAGACCCGCCTGGGCAACTTGGCGAGACCTCATCTCTACAATAAATCAAAAAATCAACTGGGCATGGTAGCACATGCTTGTAATTCCGGCTACTCGGAAGGCTAAGGCAGAAGGATTGCCGGAGCCCAGCAGGCGAGGCTGCAGTGGCCGGGAGCGGCCACTGCACTCCAGTCTGGGTGACAGAGTGAGACTCCAACTCAAAAAAAAACAAAACCAAAAACAAACAAACAAAAACAAAGTTTCTCTGAAGAGCACTCTCGAATCTAGCAAAGACCTCAGTCTTGAACCATCTAGCCCTGCTGATTGTACTGATATACAAGCAAAATAGGTGAAGAAGTATGTTTACCAATTCCACAATGTGACCTCAGTTTTAAAGAATACAAATCATGCCAGTAATCCCAGCACTTTGAAAGGCAGAGGTGAAAGGACTGCTTGGGCACAGAGGTGCGAGACCAGCCTGAGCAACATGGCAAGACCTGATCTCTACAATAAACCAGAAAAATTAGCTGGGCATGGTGGTACACACCTGTGGTTCCAGCTACTTGGAAGGCTGAGACACAATATCACCTGAACCCAGCAGGTTGAGGCTGTGGTGGCCATGAGCATGCCACTGCACTCCAGCCTGGGTGAGTGAAATTCCAACTCAAAAAAAAAGACTACAAACCACAAAAAACTCCACTCAACATGGAACCTTTATTTTTACCGTGATCTGTACATTGGGACCGAGAGTAATCCTTTTACAAATGCAACTGATTTACTAGAATAAACAACAAAAACTGGCATTTCATAGGAATCCATAGGAGTTTACACTTCAAATCCAGCCAAGAAGTTGGTTACAATCTCTTTCAGCTTTGCATCTGACTCTTCAGAGATCTTCCCATCAGCCCTGTTTGGAAGTAAAAACAGATCTCATCAGTTCTGACCTGAACAACTCTCAATGACTAACCTAACTGAAGAATTTTAACAAGACTTTATATCTTAAATGTAACTTTAAGCTGGGTGTGGTGGCTCACACCTGTAATCCCAGATGCTTTAGGAGGCTGAGGCAATAGGACTACCTGAGCCCAGGGGTTCAAGACCAGACTGGGCAACTTGGCAAGACCTCGTCTCTACAATAGATCAAAAAATTAACTAGGGATGGTGACACATGCCTGTAGTTCCAGCTACTTGAAAGGTTGAGGTCGAAGGATCGCCTGAGTCCAACAAAAATGTAACTTTATACAAAAATAGGCCATTAAGAATGTTCATACCTAATATTGCCCAACAAAGCCTGGTGCTGGCTGATGACATGAGACAGGAAAGCATTCTCGAATTTGGTGATCTTGCTGGGCTCCAACTTGTCCAGATAGCCCCTGACACCCGCATAGATAACAGCCACCTGCTCCTCAATAGCCATAGGAGCTGAAAATACACAGAAGAATGCCAGATGAGTTGCCCGATCAAATGCCATGGCACCAAGGTCAAGGACACTGACCTTTCTCCCAACTGCTCACATATCACTGTAAGTCACCCAGTCTTCACTCATGATGACCTGGAACTCCACCTACTTTCTCTTTCTCTCATCTGCAAGCCTTGAAGGGGGACAGCCCAAAAGCACTGTTTGTAATCTGGCAATGCTTACATTGTTTTAGGTATAAGTAATCTGCTGAAATTATCTGGCAAAATAAAGCATACTAACATTCTTTTAAATCCACCAAATTCAGCCGGGCTTGGTGGCTCAGCCTATAATCCCGCGCTTTGGGAGGCTGAGGTGAGTAGATTGCCTGAGCCCGCGGGTTCGAGACCTGCCTGGGCAACTTGGCGAGACCTCATCTCTACAATAAACCAAAAATTAGCTGGGCGTGGTAGCACGCACCTGTAGTTCCAGCTACTTGGAATGCTGAGGCGGAAGGATCACCAGAGCCCAGCAGGTCGCGGCTGCAGTGGCCGGGAGCGGCCACTGCATTCTAGACTGGGTGACAGAGTGAGACTCCAACTCAAAAAAAATAAATAAAAATAAAAAAATAAATCCACCAAACTCTACATTCAGTCAAGGTGGCAGGGTACTCAGTAGGTCTTAATATCCAAAAGGAAAGTATTAAATATACTTTGCATTCCCAGTTAAGTCCACTGCATTTTCATGCATGGCCCTTTTAACAACTCTAGAATCCGTAGTAATGTTCCCTCTTTCACTCCTGATATTAGTAACTGTTATTTTCTCTCTTTGTTCTTGATCAACCCAGCCAGACTTGTGCCTTTGATTTCACTGTGCTATTTCAAACAGAAACTTTAAGTACAACAAATATGCACCATTTTCTGAAGGCAGCACCTGATGAACGTACAAAGTGTACCACAGCCTGGGACGCGGAATGGCTCTGCAGGTCGGGAAGGCCCTAACAGACACAGCAACTTGGTCAAGTGAAGAGTAACTCACAGTACTGTCCTTGCTTCAGCAGCTCAGTCAGACGAACACCACGACTCAGGAGTTGCTGAGTGGCAGCGTCAAGGTCAGAACCAAACTGGGCAAAAGCAGCAACCTCGCGATACTGAGCCAGTTCTAACTTCATGGTACCTGCCACCTGAAATACAGATATACCAGGACTGTAACTCCAGGACCCAAAATACAGATTCCGCTGATACAGTTTAAGGGGCTAATCTAATGACATTTCCCCCTTCCTTGCCAAGGTGACACAAAAATACCTGCTTCATAGCCCTGGTTTGAGCAGCAGATCCAACACGGGACACAGACAAGCCAACATTGATGGCCGGGCGGATACCTTTATAGAACAATTCTGTTTCCAAGAAGATCTACAACATAAGGAAAATACACATGCTAGCAAACTTCAAGTAAGAAATCAATTATCTTCAAATTTAGTCACTAGGCCATAAAACAAAAACTGACAAGGATGCAATGTCAGTTCCCCTTAATCTTTTACAACCCAAATTGACCTGTGTATCCTGTTGCTGAGATTAGGAGATATACATGAGGTGAGGAAAAAAACAGGTAGCATGTTTACAGTGAAATATACACATGTGAAGTGATTTTGATCATTTCTGAGATCAAAATTATCTAGGGAGAGCAGTAGTGGGTACAACTAAAACAAGAAAAACACTACTCCATGAAGGATGACCAAGTGACAGACGTGGGGTTTCACTCACTATTCTTCTTAGTCATGTATATAATTCAGAATCTTCCATAACAAAAAGTAAAAGGCATTTAACAAATCAGTCAACAACCAATACTTCTCAAACTATGCCTTATAATTATCCAAACTGTTTTTCCCCTTATCTCAACCATTAAAATAATACCTGTCCGTCAGTGATGGAAATAACATTTGTTGGAATGTAGGCAGAGACATCACCAGCCTGTGTCTCAATGACTGGTAAAGCAGTCAAGGAGCCACCCCCAAAGGCATCGTTCATTTTAGCCGCTCTCTCCAGCAATCGGGAGTGCAGGTAGAACACATCTCCAGGGTAGGCCTCCCGACCTGGGGGCCGGCGGAGAAGCAGAGACATCTGGCGGTAAGCAACAGCCTATAGGACAACAAGGGTTGCATAAGTTCACGTCATACAGAAGATGCACCCATGAACTTTTACTGTGGAACAGCTTCTAAAAATATTTCCTCTGACCTGTTTGGACAAGTCGTCATAGATGATCAAAGCATGTTTGCCATTGTCTCTAAAATACTCTCCCATGGAACAGCCAGAGTAAGGAGCCAGGTACTGAAGCGGGGCCGCATCTGAAGCCGTGGCTGACACCACAATAGTGTACTTCATGGCATCTGGGGAGAAATCACATTTTAGGCTTTACAAGGTTATCATCACTGCGATTCTAAATCAGAGGCTACTGTAACAAACGTTACCAGGCTGGGTGTAGTGGCTCAAGCCTGTAATCCCAGCACTTTGGGGGGCTGAGGTAAGAGAATTGCCTGAGCTCAGATTAGCCTGGGCTACTTGGTGAGACCTCTACAATCAATAAAAAAATAAGCCGGGTGTGGTAACATACACCTGCAGTTCCAGCTACTTGGAAGGCTGAGGCGGAAGGATCACCTGAGCCCAGCATGTTGAAGCTGCAGTGGCCATGATGGTGTCACTGCACTCTAGCCCGGGTAACAGAATGAGACTCCAACTCAAAATAAAAATAAATAAATCAGCCGGGCTCGGTGGCTCAGCCTGTAATCCCAGCACTTTGGGAGGCTGAGGTGAGTGGTTGCCTGAGCCCGCGGGTTCGAGACCTGCCTGGGCAACTTGGTGAGACCTCATCTTTACAATAAAATCAAAACTTAGCTGGGCGTGGTAGCGCACGCCTGTAGTTCCAGCTACTTGGAAGGCCGAGGCAGAAGGATCGCCGGAGCCCAGCAGGTTGAGGCTGCAATGGCCAGGAGCGGCCACTGCACTCCAGTCTGGGTGACAGAGTGAGACTCCAACTCAATAAACAAACAAACAAACAAACAACTAACAAAATAAAAAACATTACCTAAAAGCTACAAAGATTTACTACTATTAAGAATTAACCACGGGCCGGGCTCGGTAGCTCAGCCTGTAATCCCAGCACTTTGGGAGGCCAGGGCAATTGAATTGCGTGAGCCCATGGGTTTGAGACCTACCCAGGTAACTTGGCAACACCTCGTCTCTACAATAAATAAAAAATTAGCCGGATGTGGTAGTGTGCGCCTGTAGTTCCAGCTACTTGGAAGGCTGAGGTGGAAGGATCACTGGAGCCCAGCAAGTTGGGGCTGCAGTGGCCGGGAGCATGCCACTGCATTCCAGTCTGGGTGACAGTGAGACTCCAACTCAAAAAAAAAAAAAAAAAAAAAGGAATTAACCATGCCAGGCGCAGTGGCTCACTCCTGTAATCCCACCACTATAGAAGGCAGAGGCAAGAGGATTGCCTAAGCCCACATCTCTATAATAAATCAAAAAATGAGTCAGGTGTGGTGGCACACACCTGTAATTCCAGCTACTTGGAAGGCTGAGGCAGAAGAATCGCCTGAGCCCAGCATGTTGAGGCTGCGGTGGCCATGAGTGTGCTGCTGCACTCCAGCCTGGGCAGCAGAGACTCCAATTCAAAAAACAAAAACAAAAAAAGATGGGCATGGTGGTTCACACCTGTAATCCCAGCACTTTGGGAGGCAGAGGTAGGAAGAATTGCATAAGCACATGAGTTCGAGACCGGCCTGGGCAACATGACAAGATCTCGTCTCTACAGTAAATTAAAAAAAAAAAAAAAATTAGCCAGGTGTGGTAGCACATGCCTGTAATTCCAGCTACTTGGAAGTCTGAAGTGGAAGAATCCCTGAGCCCAGCAGGTCAAGGCTGCAGTGGCTGTGACCATGCCACTGCACTCCAACCTGGGTGACAGAGTGAGAGTCCAACTAAAAAAAAAATAATAATAATAATAATCAGAACTGCTGGGTACAGTCTCATCAGATTACACCTGTAATCTCAGCACTTTGGGAGGTGGAGGCGAGAGGATTGCCAGAGTCCAGAGGTTCGAGACCAGCCTGGGCAACCTGGCGAGATTTTATCTCTATAGTAAATCAAAATATTAGCTGTGTGTGGTGGCACACACCTGTGGTTCCACCTACTTGAAAGGCTGAGGCAGAATTATCACCTGAGCCCAGTAGGTCGAGGCTGCGGTGGCCATGAGCGTGTCACTGCACTGCAGCCTAAGACTGCAACTCAAAAAAAAAAAAGAATTAACCAGAATCAGGCTGGGCATGGTGGTTCACACCTGTAATCCCAGCACTCTGGGATGCTGAGGCAAGTCTCACCTGAGTCCAGGGGTTCGCGACCAGCCTGGACAACATGGCAAGACCTTGTCTCTAAAATAAATAAAAAACTTGGGTGTGATGAGGTGCGCCTACAGTCCCGGCTATTGGGGAGGCTGAGGCAGAAGGATTGCCTGAGTCCAGCAGGCTGAGGCTGCAGTGAGCATGCTACTGCACTCCAGCCTGGGAGTCAGAGTGAGACCCTGACTCAAAAAAAAAAAAAGAAAAAGAATTAACCAGAATCAAACAACTTCCACTTTAAAGAAACAAACATAACCTTTAAATATATTCGTGCATTATATACTTTAACTTACTCATTTATACTAGGAAGTTCAGCTCATTAGGGAATGATTAAGATCAGCCTCCTGAAGCAGAGGCTGTTCTGAGCTGCCAGTGATGGTGCTGGCGCCCTTTCCCACCTGCGTCCGTGAGCCTCTTCACCAGCTGGGCCACCGTAGACCTCTTCTGCCCAACAGCCACGTAGATGCAGTATAGCTTCTTCTTCTCATCAGTTCCATCATTGAAGCGCTTCTGGTTAATGATCGTGTCGATAGCAATGGAGGTTTTCCTTTAAAAAGAGAAAGTCAACATAAGTCTTCCTGAACATTCCAAAGGATTTCCCAGGTATGCCTTTACTCCTCCTCCTCTCCCTTCCCTCACATTCTCCTGTCCCCATGACATTTACCACTTCAAAACTAAACAGTAATCTTCCATAGAGCAAATTTCAGTTAGAACTTTTAACATGCTTAAGTCTTTACCCAGTCTGTCTGTCACCAATAATCAGCTCACGCTGACCACGACCAATTGGCACCAAGCTATCCACAGCCTTAATGCCAGTCTGCATGGGTTCTCGTACTGAGATTCGAGGAATGATTCCAGGGGCCTTCAGACCAACTCGCCTACGGGTCTTAGAACCAATTGGACCCTTAAGAAAACAAAAATAAACAAGAAAAACCCTCAGAACAATCCGTTGTGACATTGTTAGGAGCTGCAACCACATTCAATAAACTTGAACCCACCTTTCCGTCAATGGCGTTACCAAGGGCGTCCACCACCCGGCCCAGCAGCTCCTCACCCACGGGCACATCCACGATGGCTCCTGTCCTCTTCACAATGTCTCCCTCCTTAATCAGCTTATCATTTCCAAATACGACAACACCGACATTGTCAGGTTCCAAGTTCAGAGACATACCCTGCACAAGACAATGAACACATGAAGCTGGGGATGCCTCCATACACTGACGCTGTGAGAACTGAAAGCAAAGATCCTGGGCAGGTAAGCACTCTTCTACTGCATGTTCTTTGGCTCTTGAGCTGGGTGATCAGTATGAGACAAAGCGAGCAGGACCAAACAGAAATTTTGTTTTTGTTTTTTTGAATTTGAATTGGAGTCTCACTCTGTCACCCAAGCTGGACTGCAGTGGCACGCTCACAGCCATTGCAGCCTCAACTTGCTGGGCTCAGTTGAGCCATCTGCCTCAGCCTTAGAAGTAGCTGGACAGGCACACGCCACCATGCCTGGCTGATTTTTTTTTTAATTTCTTGTAGAGATGAGGTCTTGCCCAGTTGCCCAGGTTTGTCTCGAACCCATGGGCTGGGCTGAGGCAATCCTCTCACCTCAGTCTCCCAAAGTGCTGTGATTATAGGCATGAGCCACCATGCCTGGCCCAAAACAGAAATTTTAAGACACATTAACCCCACGCACTCGGAGACATCTCGCGGATCACCTATCACCACACTATTTTATAAAACAGTAAAAAAACAAATCACTTCATAGTAAATAATGTAGCATTTAAACCAGTTATCTTATTGTAATAATATTTGGCCTATACTGGCATCCTGGACATCGACAAAAAAAATCAAAATTTTATAGCTTATATTTTTCTAACTTGGTAACTGTGGCACAGTCACTGACACACATTGCAAATTCACTGATACATGTTGTACAGTAGGAATCTTCCACTTGGTGTTTTTGTATTTGAGTGGACAATGCAGTCGCATTTTCTTCCTCCATTAATAATACATAATTTATTAGTCTGTTGTTCAAATACAATGTGGAAGGATACACTCATGACACCTGAAAACCACTTAATTGTTCGATTGTATCTCAGTATATACTTAATTTCTTTGCTTTCTCGTGCAATTTGAATGGAAAACTTCAAGGAAACGTGCATTTTTGAAAAATTTGCGATGGTGTTAAGTCTGTTCTGTTTAATCACCAGCAATCTCATTAAGGCCCCTCAGAGGACATCTGAATGGTTTGCTAGATTTATGATGTTTCCCCCAAAAGGGACATCTGAGAGCAAAGGGTTAACATCTTTTTTATATGCAAGAAGTTCCATAAACAGCTTCAAAATGATCTAATAAGAACCTGTACTCCTCGGGCCAGCAGAAAATGAAATTAAAAGTTATCTTAGCTGGGTGTGGTGGCTCATATCTGTAATCTCAATCACCTTGGGAGGCGAGAGGACTGCCTGAGTCTAGGGGTTCGAGACCAGTCTGGGCAATTTGTAGAGACCTTGTCTCTACAATAATCCAAAAACTAGCCAGGTGTGGTGCCGTGTTCCTATGGTTCCAGCTACTTAGAAGGCTGATGTGGAAGGATCACTTGAGTCCAGCAGGTTGAGGTTGTGGTGGTAGTGAGCATACCATTGCACTCTGGCCTGGGTGACAGAGTAACAGAGTGAAACTCCTACTCAAAAAAAACAAAAGCTATTTAACTAGCTATTCAAGATCAAATTTTCTTAACATAACAGTACCAAGTCACTTCTCACCAACATAATTGTATTTTAGGTCCCTAAATCATGTCTGAAACAAAAAACCTATTCTAGAAATGATCTGGCCAGTAATGAAAGCTCTGGAAAGTACTTAAATAACAGAAGAGTACCATGGAATATCATTGCCTATACAAAAACCTTAATATACATCACTGATATTCAATATAGCATCCATTAACCATGTGTTGCTATCTAAATTAGTCAAATTTTTTTTTTTTTTTTTTTTTTTTTTTTTTTTTGAGTTGGAGTCTCACTCTGTCGCCCAGACTGGAGTGCAGTGGCCGCTCCCGGCCACCGCAGCCTCGGCCTGCTGGGCTCCGGCGATCCTTCCGCCTCAGCCTTCCGAGTAGCTGGAATTACAGGCATGCGCCACCACGCCCAGCTGATTTTTTGATTTATTGTGGAGATGAGGTCTCGCTGCCCAGGCGGGTCTCGAACCCGCGGGCTCAGGCAATTCACTCACCTCAGCCTCCCAAAGGCGCGGGATTACAGGCTGAGCCACCGAGCCCGGCTCTAAATTAGTCAAATTTAAAAGATTAAAAATTTAGTCCGTCACATTAGCCACATTTTACAAGCTTAATAGTGACATATGTATATTATGTGCCGTACTAAAAAGCATGTACAGCATTTTCATCACTGCAGGAAGTTCTATTGGACAGTATTTTTCTAGACACTTTGGATCTTAAAAGCTAAAAGGAAACTGAGAGTTCATCTATTTTAACCTTACCTTTCAAAGATACATAATGTACAACACTGAAGATAGAAGAGGCTTTGGCTAAGGTCTTACAGTGATTTTAGAGCCCAATGGTAACTCTGGGCTCTGTAATTAGTCTTCCACATCAAGCACCTCTTCCTCCAAAGGGACAAGAGCAAGAGGATCAAGATTCTCTTTTCCCACATCTGTGTGCTCAGTAGATAGCACTACTGGCCCTGATCCATCCAGATGTCACCCTCTGCTTTCCTGTAAGAGCCCTTGACTCCTACAACTTTTAATTCTCATCCCATTGGCTAGATAGGCTCAACTTAACAAAAAGAAGTGGACTAATGTCATTAGCGAGCTTCTGACAGCTATACCACTAACTCACCTCTCACTAGCAAGGCTCCTCTTACTAGAAATACAACATCATTCACTTTCAGCTTTCTACCAGAAATGAATTTGAAGTTATCCAATATTTTTTGTATAAAATGATCTTAATGGACAGAAAGAAAAGACTTGAATTCATGGTAATTTGGATGAAGCTTTATTCAATTATACATCTGAAGCCAGTGCCTACAACTTATGTGTAAATCAGTCTCTAGAGCAGAAAACCTGGCTAGCCACCGGGTTTAATTTTATTCTCTTTACAATCTGATTACAACAAGAAAATGAAACTTGAAGATTTAAAAAAATTATACAATCTCTTAATTGCTAAATGAATAACTAAAACACAAATCCTAGAATACCAAAATCTCACTTTATAATTTACCTTTAAGCCTGAAGAAAACTCTACCATTTCTTCTGCTTGAACATTCCTCAGTCCATGAACTCGAGCAATACCATCACCAATACTTAAGACACGCCCAGTCTCCTCAAGGTCAACAGAGGTATCAGCTCCGAGAATACGTTCTTCAAGAATAGAGGACATCTCCGCAGTGCCTATTGAGAGGATAATCCAATTAAAAAAACAGTCTGAGCCAGGCTCGGTGTCTCAGCCTGTAATCCTGCACTTTGGGAGGCTGAGGTTAGTGGTTTGCCTGAGTCCATCGGTTCGAGACCTGCCTGGGCAACTTGGTGTCTCAGCCTGTAATCCTGCGCTTTGGGAGGCTGAGGTTAGTGGTTTGCCTGAGTCCATCGGTTCGAGACCTGCCTGGGCAACTTGGTGAGACCTCATCTCTACAATAAATCAAAAATTAGCCAGGTGTGGTAGCACACACCTGTCATTCCAGCTACTTGGAAGGCTGAGGTGGAAAGATCACCAGAGCCCAGCAGGTCAAGGCTGCAGTGGCCAGGAGCGGTCACTGCACTCCAGTCTGGGTGACAGAATGAGACTCCAACTCAAAAAAATAAAAACACAGTAGAGTCCCCAAATCTTTACAAAACCCATCTCTCAATAACATAGAGAGTGGTTTTGTGATTATAATAAATTGTATTCTGAAATATAGCAAAAGATTCTATTCAAAAACCTGGGTATCAATTATAAAAATTAATCCAAGTGATGGAGAGAAAATAAACAGAAATCTTCACAAGGCAAATATTATCTGGACAAGCTAATAAAAGTAAGCAATGCCCTTAAAAATAAATATTTCACACCTTCTGTTTTACTTTAATTTCTAAGGAAACCGTACCTATGTTAAAACCTGAATTTTGGGCTAAATTCTCTGAAAAGTATATTTTAAAAACTAGTAACCAATTGCTAAAGTATCTTTCCCCTTAAAGTCACCCAGATACTATTATTCACTTTAGCATAGAGGCAACATATAGTGTCTCTATTTAACATTCTATTTTAAAAGTCCTAATAAACATCCCAAAAGAAATTCCTCAACCTACAGCATCGTCCTTTGCTCATCTCTCCCATTTCTCAATCATACCTGCAATGTGCAAATACAGACTGCTAGGTACAAGGTAGTAGCTATTGCCTTTAAATAAACCTGTCAGTGAGAAATGCTTACATTTTTCTAATGCTTTTTAGGAGAGGAAAATAAAGAAACCCTTCATAAGTTAGAAAGACTGCACTACCTAGTATATTAACTCTGTTTCTACCAAAGTGGCATTAACAAAACAAAGAAGCTGTACTAATATCCAAAGATAAATAAATGGCTGGGCATGATGGCTAGCGCCTGTAATTCCAGCATTTTGGGAGGCGGAAGTGGGAGGAACTGCTTGAGCCCAGGAGATCAAGACCAGCCTAGGCAATATAGTGAGATCTCATCTCTACAAAAATAAAAAAATTAGCTGGGCATAGTACCATGCACCTGTAGTCTAAGCTATAGGTGGGAGGATCGCCTGAGAGGTCAAGCCTGGGTAACAGAGTGAGAGATCCTGACTCAAAAAATAGAAAAATCAAAAGAGAAATATAGAAATGTAGTTCACTTCACTAGCCCTGCCAAGACAGGGCTAAATGACACATCATGGTTTAAGAACCTGAGATTCTGCAGGAACTAAAAATTAAGAAACTTCAATCCAATGTCTTCATTACTAAGGAAGGAAGTGTGGTGAGCACTGAGCAATGACTTACCAGTCTTCTGAAGATGAGTGTTAGAGGCATGGAGGTTCCTTGTGGCAACGAACGATGAACCCAAAGCATTTCTGGAGACCTAATACAAAAACATTCTCATAAATTTGATTTTTAAAAAAAGTCTTTCTAAAACTGACAAGCTTAAACAAATGTAGGCTTTGTTTGGTCAAACTGCTGGTGAAGATATTAATGATATTTAAGCTCACTTAAAATACAGTTATGATGGTGAGAAGTGACTTGGTACTGTTATGTTATAAAAATTTGACCTTGAATAGCTACAGTTAGATAGCTTTTGTGATATGTGTGATTATGCAGTTCCCGGCACACAGTATGCTATAAAAAGCATATTTTAAAAATGCAGTCTAGGCCAGGTGTAGTGGTTCATGCAGGCAATCCCAGTACTTTAGGAGGCTCAGGCAGGATGACTGCTTGAGGCCAGGAGTTCAGGACCAGCCTGAGTAACACAGCAAGATCTCGCCATTACAAAAAAAAGAAGAAAAATACACGCTATCTTAAAAAGCAACTATTAACAAAGCATCAACGTCTTTCCCTTTAAAAGTATCCAGGTACTATTTTGACTTTAGACTTATTTCAACTGAGGTGTAGAAATTCTCAATAAGGCAAACTGCTTCCTATTGGGGTAAACCTCAACATATTTCCAATTTTACTTCAAATAAACAAGAACTCAGCAAATAAATACTGGAGTTAGATTAGAAATCAAGAGTATGGCATGCAGACTCTTTTCCCTGTCTTTAACAAATCCTGGCACAACCTGGAATCCTGTTTCTCCTCCCTTCTAGCTGCAATGCTGTGACTGTGAAGCTACCACCTTGTATTAAGAGCTGGATGAAAATCCTTAAAAATGTTTATTTGCTAACGAAATCCAAGATGCTAGTAGTGGCTGTGCTAGGACAGACAGCCAGAGTGTTTATTTCGTCTGCGAACGGGTTTACGTTTACTATGTTTGTTTTATTTTTAAAGTGGGGGATACAATTCCGGATTAGGAAGATAAATGGTAGGATTGTGTTCTTAACGTCAAGGAGGGAAGCGAGGGGCTCTGACCCTAAGTCATTTCCCAGCCTCACCTTACTTAAATTCTCCTTCTCCAGCGCCTCCCCAAAGCCGGGCGGACGGCTCAAGGGCAAATGCCCCATACACTAGCACCAGCCCGCATCGAGGCCTTCCGGCACCTGCAGGTGCGTTCTCGGTGTCCGCGTTCAGCCCCCCAAAATCGCCTACTCTGTCAACCGCACCTGCCTCTCTCTCGGGGCAGAGGCTGCACGCCGGAGCCCGCTGAGCTTCGCGCAATGTCAGGACCCCCGACGCGCCCGCGTGCGAGGACAGCAGTCTCCGACCTTGGGCGACAGGAGCCCCGGAGCATCGGCGCCGAGGAGCCCCACCGTCTCGGAGAGGCAGCGCCTAGGCCCGACCTTCACTCCAAAGTCCCCTCAGGCGTCGCTCAACCAAGACAGGCCTCGGCTCCGCGGCCGACCGCGCGATTACCGCCTCCCCCGCCCCGCACGCGAAAGGCCGGCCAGAGCAGCCCCAGTGCAAGATGGCGGCCGTAGCAGCCCCTCATCATCCCGCGGATAGTGCTCCCCAACAGCGCCCGCCGCCAGCGGCAGCCTCGCCGGACCGCGTCCCCCGCGCCTCTCCGGGGCTCACCAGTCCGACCCGCCGAGGGAGGGCGCGGGCCACGGCCGCGGCGACGCGCACGGACAACATGTTAGCAGTCTCACGGCACTAGGCTCCTCCGCAGCCGCAGTCTCCGGACTGACTGGGACAAAATGGCCGAGCGGCGAGGAAGGTCACGGCGGCCGGCCCAGCTGACCCGGAAATACTGCTGCTCACATTGACTTCCGGGCGCAAATCACCCCTCTTATTTTAAAGCCCGTTACTAATTTTTGAAGTATAATTTTTAAGTTTAAACTTCAAAATGAATAGTTAGATATTTGCCAGCTTTGGGCCCGACATTCGTTACACATTTATTTTGGCTTCTCGGCCTTGAGGTTGCCCCTGGCGATCACGTGAGTAGCGGAACCTTCAAGGAAGCCCTTCCCAGGCCCAGTCTGGGTGCTAATTTTTGAAGGTGTCACCCCGAATGGGTCAGACTGGTGTGAGGATGAGTGAGGGTCATAGTGTCCGTGGGCCAGGCACAGGTGTCCCACAGAGCTGGCTAATCTGCAGGCCACTCAGACCCTCCAAGTGGAAGAAAATGTGGGGCCATCTGATTCTTTAACAAAGACACCATTCCAAGGCATCCCCTACACATTCAAGCTAGAGAATCGCAGCTCTTTAGATCCCATCTAAAGGAATCCCGTCCGTGCAGCAGAGCAAGTTGTTTAAAAATCCTGGCAATCACAAGTTACAGTAGAGTGGTTGTCAATCAGACTGAGAAGGTGGGCCAGCATCAGCAGCATTACACCAGACCAGACTAGGGCTCACGCTTTCCTACATCTCATCTTATAACATTGAGGACTCTACTTTTTCTTTCAGAGTAAAATGGAAATGATGAGAAAAAACTTTCTGTGCCCTTCCAATAAATTTTGGGGGGAGCTTTTCCCCCTACATATTTTTTTTTTTTTTTGAGTTGGAGTCTCACTATGTTACCCTCCTGGCCTTGGCCTCCTGGGATTACAGGCTGAGCCACCGCACACCAAATATTTTGTTGGGTTTTTGTTTGTTTGTTTTTGAGTCGGATTCTCACTCTGTCGCTCAGGCTGGAGTACAGTGGCACGCTCATGGTCACTGCAGCCTTGACCTGGTGGACTCAGGAGATCCTTCAGCCGCAGCCTTCCAAGTAGCTGGAACCACAGGCGTGTGCCACCACGCCTGGCTAATTTTCTTATTTATTGTAGAGACAAGGTCTCACCATGTTGCCCAGGCTTGTCTTGAACCTGTGGGCTCAGGCAATCCTCTCACCTGCACCTCCCAAAGTACTGGGATTACAGGCGTGAGCCACCATGCCTGGCTTCAGAATTTTTAAGATATTAAAATTTGTGCAGAATTTGTGTGTGTGTGAGTGTATGTGTATGTGATGCTGGGTATTATGTGATAGGGGAGACTATTAATATTGCCTTCACGTTTCGCTGTCCTGAGAAGCATCTTTTGGATCCATCCGCCAAATCCTGATTTAAACACAAAACCTTAATTTGGGTGAGGCATATGACTATCTGGGTTAAAACAGTCATCTCCTGAAGCAGGGCTTGCAAAAACATGGTCAGAAATCCTGTTCTTTATTCTAATACCTTTTCAAGGTGAGCATAGCAACAGTTCTCCTGGAATTGAGGGGTAGATAAATTATAGAAATTAATCTCTAAATTTAAAGCTTTGGCGGGGGAAGCAGGGATTGCAATTTGGGGCAAACACACAGACCTGGCAGTCTTTGGTATATCAAAAGAACAAAGAACAAAGAAAAGGTTAGAGGTTTAGAAAAGAAAAAAGAAATATTATGTGCTGCTCTTTGAGAAAGTTTATTGGCAATAGTAAGATTTTAGAGACCTGGCAAGTTTTGGTTGGTAAATGATGACAAGAGGTAAAACTATTCTTTTTTTTTTTTTTTTGAGTTGGAGTCTCACTCTGTCGCCCAGTGTAGTGGCCGCTCCTGGCCACTGCAGCCTCGACCTGCTGGGCTCCGGCGATCCTTCCACCTCAGCCTTCCAAGTAGCCGGAATTACAGGCATGCGCCACCACGCCCGGCTGATTTTTTGATTTATTGTAGAGATGAGGTCTCGCTGCCCAGGCGGGTCTGGAACCCGCAGCTTAGGCAATCCACTCACCTCAGCCTCCCAAAGGCGCGGGATTACAGGCTGAGCCACCAAGCCCAGCTGGTAAAACTATTCTTAAAACTACCACTGGTTGTTTAAACAGCTATTAGATAAAACTGGTTTCAGGTTACAGCAGGCAGTTTCAGCAGCCAGGCTTGCAGAGAATTACATTTTTGGAGTAATGTTGCCCTGAGTGCTTTTCTCCCTTCACCGCCCCACCCCAAATTACACAGTATTTTAGTTGACAAGAATGACCCAATCAACTTTCACTGGCTAACAGGAAAAAAATGTAGACAACAACATTTCAGGGATATTTTGTAAAATTTGTAGTGCACCAACTTATCTGAAATGTGGTCACAGAGCAGAGCTGTATTTGGAGCAAAAAGAATAAGCCAAAAAATATGGCTTGTAGTGAGAAAGGAGACAGCTAGAAATTTGATAGGCAGACAGATAGGGCGGTCCTGGTCGTAAACTCCCTGCAAAGCCCATGGACTGGAGTGAACATACCACTTACAGGTCGGTGAACTTCATTCTTCACCCACTTTTTTCTAATGGACCCTCCCCAACCCTCGCCTCATTGGTGAAATTCCAAGACCACAACTTCTGTACCCCTAGCTGATTGGCACTAATTACTAACCAATCAGCTTACTCCTAGGACTATATAAACACCCAGACTCAACTCTCCTTCGGCAACTCTTTGGGATTTTTCATGCAGCCGAGAGCATTTCTTCTTCTCAATAAATTCCTGCCTTTTTACCCTCCGGTTGGCGGTGTCCCTTATTCTTCTTGGGCATGAGACACGAACCTGACCAAAAGACCTGTGAAGACCACTGGAGCTGAAGACCACTGAATTTGAAGAGAACTGCACACGCCTGCTGACTTGCCAACTGATGAAACCAGCAGAGTGGGCAAAGCTGGCAAAGTCGAAGTTAACTGTGGAGCAGAGCCGACAGCAGAGTGGAGTTGATGGCTGACGGAGCTAGGGCCACTGAGCTAACACTGCTGAACTAACAGTGAGGCAAGGAGAGCCCCCAGCCTAATAAAATAAAGGCCTTCTCAGGATAGAGAAAGGGCCCTCTTAGTACAGTAAGATAAATGCCTTCCCAGAATAATGAAAGAGTCCTTCTAGCACCATAAGATAAGAGCTTTCATGGAAGATTTATGTTAGAAAGGAATGTAGCCCCCAGTCTGTAGTGTGCATGTGTAACTTCACTGCAACCTTGGGCCATGAAATACCCAATTAGCCTGTATGTTACTAATATGTAAGCCTTATTGGGGGAACAAAGAGGCTAAAAGTGTGTAAAAGGCAATGCCCCCCTGCACTCGGGGCTCAGCCTTTGGATGTGAATCTGCTGAGCCAGTGCTGGTATGAATAAACACCGTTTCCTGGCAATGTAGCTTCGGTAAAATCCTGCCACATCTCTGGTGCATTGGCCAGGAATTGGGAGGCAGAGACGGTGTTATCACCTCCCTTGTCACCAGGGTGCGACCCCTGGGATGCTGGAAGAGGTGACCTCGCCTGGCACCAGTGGACCGATTGATCCATAGGGTACTAGCCCTCCCAGTGTGGTGGGGTAAGGACGCCAGGAGTCCAATGGAACCCAGTGAGTCCCAGGAATCAGTCAGGAGAACACCGCCCATCAGATTGGTAAGAACCGGGGTTCAATTTGGTAGACCTGCCCTTAAGAGGCAGAAGGGGAATCTGATCACCTCCCACAGTTGCCTGAGTAGTCCCACAGGGGGATGGTACCGTAACTGGGCAGTGGGTTGAAGACGTGTGAATGCGAGTGAATGAGATGTCACCTAGTGGTGAAGTGAGTGCAGTAACCCTGATTTGATTCCAGTGGTGACCTTCACACAGCTAAATGGCAGGAGTAGATTTTGGGACTGGTGGTGACCTTCACACGGCTAAACAGCAGGAGTAAGTCCTGTAGTGGGACTGAAACCTGGTCAGGGGGTTGTACCAACTCACCTATTGTCAAGAAGGCACCTGAAATATCTCTGCAAGGGGTATGGTACCCTGGGTCGAAACTAGTAGGGGGGTTATACTGACTTGCCTATTGCCAGAAGGCACCTGAAATACCCCTGTGAGGGGTATGGGTGAAGCAAATGTCCAACCCTCTTACCCCCACCCCCATTCCTTCCCATCCTGTGCATGATTGTTGTCTTTTAGTGGGTGGAAATGGGTGGCATTCAGAGCACAATTAGATCAATCATGGCTTGAGGCTTCTCAGTATATGAGTGGATGTGATATTTCCAGTGCAGAAGGTCAGTGGTGGTAAAGGGCTGATATATAAAAGTACGTTATCCCCCTTGGATTTGGCCGTCTGGACGGTGCATGATAAAGAATTTCAAAAAGGGATATTCAGGGAATTATGGTATTAAGTTAATTCCCAGATAGCTTTGGACCCTTTGCAAAGTAGATTGGCCTTCATTTGAGGTGGGGTGACCCTCTGAGGGGTCACTAGATGAGAGGCTAATTAGTAAGATGTTTGACATCATTGTGGGGGATTCAGACCACCCAGATCAGTCTCCCTACATTGACTGTTGGCAAGATGTAGTCCTCTCCCATCCACCTTGGATAAAAATCTCCCTAGAAAACAGCTATAGAATTATGTTGGCCCAAGCAACATCTCCCGCAGGGTGCCAACTGGGGTCAAGAAAGGCTGTTCTGTATGAGGAACCTGAGGAGACACCCCCCACCTTATGTGCCACTGTACCCTTCATTGCCATACACACACCCTGCAATTGTGCAGCTGGAGCCATGCCAGAGGCTGGCCTCAGCCCAGAGTCCACCCTTTCCCCACGGTCACCCAAAATGCCCCAGGCAGCAGCTACTCCAGAGCTGCCAGTGTTAACTCCGTACACCCAGGCAGAAAGGCATCAGGGAAAATTTGCTGACAGCCCCCCATCCCCACAGATGTCAAGAGGCTTTACAACTGCCATTAAGGGAAAGAGAGGGCCCCTATACTACAGTCCAGATGGCCAAATCCAAGGGGGATAACGTACTTTTATATATCAGCCCTTTACCACCACTGACTTCCTGCACTGGAAATATCACATCCACTCACACACATACTGAGAAGCCTCAAGCCATGATTGATCTAATGCAGTCCATTCATACCCACAAGGCCACTTGGACTGATTGCTGCCAGCTCTGCTTAACTTTAACACTGAGGAACCTACCCCATTACTCAGGTGCTTTAAAATGGTTAGAGAAGCATGCCCCTAAAGGAATGCTGAATGCACAAGACTATCCTCAAAATCAGTTCCCTAAGGAAAATCCCCAGTGGGACTCTATTGATGGCCATGAATTTCAAATACTCGAGTGTTATCAAGAGGTCCCTTTGAGTGGTATGAAGAAAGGAGGGGAAAAGGCCATGAATATGAACAAAACCTCAGAGGTGCTCCAAGGCCCCAAAGACAGCCCCACCTAGTTTTATGAGAGGCTATGCAAGGCTTTCCATCTCTACACTCCCTTCAACCCAGAGGCAGCTGAAAACCAGCAAATGACTAATGTAGCCTTTGTCAGTCAGGCTCAGGGAGACATCTGGCATAAATTACAGAAGTTAAAGGGCTTTTCTGGGATGAATGCTAGCCAGCTGATAGAGGTTACAACAAAGGTATTTGTCATTTGAGACCAAGAAGCCCAAAGGGAGGCAGACTAGAAAATGAAAGAGAAAGTAGACCTGCTTGCCACTGTTTTGGCAGAATGACACACCTGAGGAGCTGCCCTGTCAGGCTGAGGCTGAGGACAGTGTTAGCTTCTGACTTAAAGGCCTTCCGAGCAGATCAGTACAGCTGTACGCTGCTCCAATATACAGAAGGTCTGCTGCTGGCTGGGTGAACACGGGAGGACTATATAAAAGGAACACAACAGTTCCTTACCCTCCTATAGAAGGCCGGCTACAACGTTTCAAAGGAAAAAGACCCAAATCTGCCAAGAGAAGGTAAAATACCTTGGCTTCCATTTATCCCAGGGGCAATGTCAGCTCAGCCCAGAAAGAAAGCAAGCCATCTGCTCCATTCCAGTTCTGACTACCAGACGTCAGTTTATGAATTTCTTGGGACCGCTGAGTTTTGTAGAATTTGGATACCTAAATTTTCACTGCTGGCAAAGCCTCTCTATGAGGCCACAAAGTGGGGAGAACAAGAGCCTATGTATGGGAATGAGCACAACAGAAGGCCTTTGAGGAAATGAAGTAAGCCCTTGTTAGCACACCCAACCTGGGGCTCCCTGGCATATCTAAGCCTTTTTTCCTATACGTATACAAATGTACTGAAATAGCGGTAGGGGTCTTGACCCAAATACTAGGATACTAGCACCACCCAGTAGCATACCGCTCCAAGCAGCTTGACTATGTTGTCCAAGGCTGGCTGCCTTGCTAACAGGCACTCGCTGCCACAGCCCTTCTAGTGGAAGAGGCTGACAAATTAACTAAGGGACAAGAACTAACAGTCTGGGTGCCACACTTGGTGTTAACATTAATGGAATATAAAGGACAATGCTGGTTGACTAATGCTCGAATGGTCAAATACCAGGGAATGTTATGAGAGAATCTACGCATTCACTTGGAAGTGGTGTGGACTCTCAACACTGCAACTTTGCTGCCTATCAAGCAAGGTCAGCCCTGATGTGATTGCATCAAGGTTATGGATGAGGTATTGACACAACTTCTCCGGAATCCCAATGTGGAATATTTCACTAATAGCAGCAGCTTCATAAGGGAAGGAAAACAGTTTGCCGGAGACTCTGTAATAACCCTGAAGTCCACCATCGAGGCAAAGCCTCTGCCAAAAGGGACTTCAGCACAAAAGGCAGAATTAATTGCGCTAACCAGAGCCCTCCAGCTAGCAGCAGGAATAAATGTCAATATATACACTGAATCTAAATATCCCTTCACCACTCTTCATGCACATAGGGCTTTGTATAAGAAAAAGGGTTTAATCAACTCAGGAGGCAAAGACATAAAAATATGGTAAAGAAATTCTTGAATGCAGTTATGCATTGCCGGGGACACCAGAGGGGAGACAGAGTGGTCACTGAAGGAAACAGGAAAGTGGACCGGGAGGCAAAGCTTGTGGCCTCCCAGGGAACAGCAGGGCCAGCGACTCTGGCTGCTGCATTGTTCCCAAGCCCATTGGCAGAATGGGACCCTAATTATTCACAGCATGAGCAAACTTGGTTCAAAACTGAAGATGCTAACTAACTCCTAGGTGAATGGTGGAAATTTAATGATGGGCAAGTTGCCGTCCCTGAGGCTTTGGCCTCAACCTTCATCAAGCATTTTCATCAAAACAAAACAAAACAAAACACATACAGGCTGGACAGCTCTCAAGACTACATTAGGCCAGCACTTTTACATTCCCCAACTCTCCAGCATACCCTGTGCAGTATGTGAGGAATGTGAAGTATGTGTCCAAAATAACTGTGGCAGGGGCCAGAGATCTCTCAGAGAGTGCAGAGTGTTGGAGAGGCCCCATTTAAAAACATAGTTGTGGGCTTCACTGAGCTTCCCCGGGGGTCTGGGGCTTCAAATATCTGTTAGCTTTTGTGTGTACTCTCTCGGGTTGGGTAGAGGCCTTTCCTACCTGCACTGAAAAGGCACATGAAGTAGCATGGCTGCTTCTAAAGGAAATCATTCCCCAATTTGGAATCCCAATCACGGTAGGGTCAGACAGTGGGCCACCCCTTATAGCTGAAGTAATACAATCAGTGGCAAGAGGGTTAGAAATCACATGGAAATTATACACTGCCTGTCACTCCCAGAGTTACAGAAAAGTGGAACAAATGAACCAGACTGTAAAACTGCAACTAAGTAAACTGTGTCAGGAAGCTCACTTGAGATGGAAACAGCTATTGTCAATTGCTTTGTTAAGAATTAGGTCTAGTCAGGCTCAGTGGCTCAGTCTGTAATCCCACGATTTGGGAGGCTGAGGTGAGTGGATTGCCTGAGCCCGCGGGTTTGAGACCCACCTGGACAACTTGGTGAGACCTCATCTCTACAATATATCAAAAATCAGCCGGGCGCGGTAGTGCACGCCTGTAATTCTGGCTACTCGGAAGGCTGAGGCAGAAGGATAGCCGGAGCCCAGCAGGTCGAGGCTGCAGTGGCCGGGAGCGGTCACTGCACTCCAGTCTGGGTGACAGAGTGAGACTCCAACGCAAAAAAAAAAGGATCAGCTCTAGCCCCATTAAACAGAAAACCTTTTAAAAGGTTTGCCCAGCCGGGCTCGGTGGCTCAGCCTGTAATCCCGTGTCTTTGGGAGGCTGAGGTGAGTAGATTGCCTGAGCCCGCGGGTTCAAGACCTGCCTGGACAGCGAGACCTCATCTCTATAATAAATCAAAAAAATCAGCCGGGTGTGGTAGCGCATGCCTGTAATTTCGGCTACTTGGAAGGCTGAGGCGGAAGGATCGCCGGAGCCCAGCAGATCGAGGCTGCGGTAGCCAGGAGTGGCCACTGCACTCCAGTCTGGGCGACAGAGTGAGACTCCAACTCAAAAAAAAAAAAGGTTTGCCCCTCTTAAAATTTTTTACGGGTGCCCTCTCCCCATTGTTAAAGGTATAAAAGGAGAATTAAAGGAGGTGGGTAATCTTCTAAGACAGCAGATGCAGGCTCTAGGCTTAGCCCTTACCCCTATACATCATTGGGTTAGAGAGTGGTTACCTAAGAGCTTAACCACAGACGCTCACTCCTTTAAACCAGGAGATGATGTATGGGTAAAGGAATGGAACATCCAGCCCCTAAAGCCTTTTTGGAGAGACCCATTTACTGTTATTTTGTTCACCCTCACTACAATAAAGGTAGCTGAGGTGGGTCCCTGGATTCATTACAGCACAGTGAAACCGGCTTCTGAGACTGGGAGTGCACTGCTAATCCATCAACGCCTGGGAAGCTGACTCTCCAAAGAAATCAAGTCCCGACTCCAGGACCTTAGAGGACTACAGCCGTGCTTTAGTCACTCCGGAAGCTGACTAATCTATGCACAGCAGAAGCTTGAGGAATCAACCATCAAACAAATGGACTGTTTTTTATTGTAATGCAGTGTCATCCCTTACTATCATCGGTTGCTGTAATTCTTGCCTTGGTTGTCACTATAGGTTTGACAACAGTTGCTCCAGACAGCTGGACCCGTGGCGAAAGGTAACAACACTCTTTTACCTCTTTGGACAGGATGTATAACCATTGTCTATTGTTACTACTCTGGCTCCCCCTTGTAATTTTAAAGCCCTCTGCCTCATGTAACCCATGTATTTGCACAACCAGGTCAGGTCAAGGAGTTACCTGGACCCTCCTTTACCAGACCCATTTCTCTTGTCAGGGAACAATTTCAGGGACTTGCAGACATAGCAAAACCATCTATTCTATTTGCCAATAGGGAAGTCTATATACCTGTTTCAATCCATAATAACCCCCAAGTGAGGAATGGTTAGAGGTCCATTGTACCAAAGAAGGAGAGCATTTAATTAACCGAACCCTGATCACCAATCCCCACCAACCAGTGTCTATATTTTTTAATGCCTGCTCGGTCATGAATGAAACCTGGTGGTATGCTGTACCCACAGTAATGGTACTAAGTCATGTGAGAGCCTAGCCTGGGAAAGTATAGGCTCAATGATAAGTATATATGTGAACGGCCTGCAAATGGAATGTGGTCCTCATGCTGTAGCTTGTCTTAATTCTTTTGTCCTTATTGAGGTTGTGTATCATGGGCCACTTGGAGAGGCCAAGCTAAAGTTGCTTTCCTTCAAAAGGGTGTTGCCACCTCTAATTGTAAATCAGGAGCCTGTAACCCCTTTAATTTTACCATCTTTAACTTAGAAAATCCAGGATGGAAAACAGGCTGACGGTTTGGCATGCGTACCCATGGGCAAGGTTTTGACCCTAGAACCTTACTATACGTCAAAAGTCACAATCCCACTCAAAGCCTCCTCCCATGAGGTCATCTACTTTTTTTTAAAAATATGGAACGCTTCACAAATTTGCGTGTCATCCTTGCACAGGGGCCATGCTAATCTTCTCTGTATCGTTCCAATTTTAGTATATGTGCTGCCGAAGTGAGCATGGTCATCTACTTTTTATGTAGAAATAGAAAGTAGTCCCCCTCCTCTCTCTAGAAATCTGTTCCTAGCCATGACAGAAACTATCACCCAGTCTCTAAAAGGCTCCTCTTGCTATGTATGTGTGGGAACTAATATGGAAAATCAGTGGCCATGGGAAGCTAGAGAGTTGGAACCCCATTGGCCCCACAATGAAATGGTATCCTAGCCCTGCCAGTGGAATTTGGCTACTTAAAACCTCAGTTATAGAAAAGACCTGACTTGCCCAATGAGGAATAAAGTTCAACACTCCTGTGGAAAGTTTGACATGCTCAGGCCAAAGGTATTATAACATCATGACTAACAAAACTCAATGGTGGGGGTCCCCAGACCACCCTGAACCAAACCCTCACCCTTTGCCTAACTTCCCCCACCTCCAACAGGCATGGACTGCTGTTGATGCAAACATCAACTGGTTGGCCCCTAAGGACTATTATTGGATATGTGAGAAAGTAGCCTACACTGTACTTCCTTCAGACTGGTCAGGAGCTTTTTTCTATTTGGCCTTCCTTTTTCCTACTCCCACTACTCCCACTCTCGTAGGGAGAACAGTTGGGGGTCCAAATATATAAAACTTGGAACTTCCAAAGAAAGCAGCGTGCATTACAAATTGGGGACTGGAAAGATGATGAATAGCCCCTTGAGTGTATTATTCAAAACTATGGCCCAGCCACCTGGACACAGGATGGATCTTAGGACTATCGAACCTCCATTTACATGCTAAACCACATAATTCAATTACAGGTGGTTGTTAAAATTATAACTAATAAAACTGCAAAGGCCCTTAACATATTAGCCAAACAGCAGACTAAAATGTGCAATGCTGCTTATCAAAACCACTTATTCTAAACTTACTTGCTTCTGAAGAAGGGGTTTGTGAAAAGGTTGACTTAAGCAACTGCTGCTTGCAAATAGATGAGGGAAAGGTCATAAAAAAATCACTGACCTGATAAGGAAGATTGCTCATGTCCCAGTCCAGACCTGGAAGGGCTGGGACCCTGGAAAACTGTTTGGAGGTTGGTTCTCAACTTTTGGAAGATTTAAAACTCTCATAGGCGTTATACTCATGATGTTGGTAATTTGTCTAATCCTGCCCTGTCTAGCTCCCTTGGTTATAAGGTCTGCCTCCAACCTCATCAAGGCCATACTTGGAAAAAACAAAACAAAACAGCAGTGCCTGTAACGCTGTTATGGAAATACAAACCCTTAAACCAAAGTGATGCTCTATAAACCTAAAAAGGGATTTGCGCATCTAAGGGGGGAATGAGGCAGGGAGTTCCCCCAGCCTAATAAAATAAAGGCCTTCCCAGGATAGAGAAAGGGCCCTCTTAGTATAGTATGATAAAAGCCTTCCCAGAATATGGTCCTTCTAGCACCTAAGATGAGAGCTTTCTTGGAAGATTTATGTTAGAAAGGAAGGTAGCACTCAATCTGTAGTGTGCATGTGTAACCCTTGAGCTGTGAAATACCCAATTAGCCTATATGTTACTAATATGTAAGCCTTATCGGAGGAACAAAGAAGCTAAAGATGTATAAAAGGCAATGCCCCCCCCATGCTCAGGGCTCAGCCTTTGGATGTGAATCCACTGAGCCAGTGTTGGCATGAATAAACACTGCTTCCTGGCAATGTAACCTCAGTGTCTTGTCTCTCTCTGTAAAATCTTGCCACAACAGAGCTGCGACACTTAGCAGGCCTGACTTGCCCACCCAGCCAACACTTCCTGGGGCCTGGTTTGTCATTCAGACGACACTTCTTGGGGCCTGGCTTGCCGGTCTATGGAACCCAGGGAGCTGCAACACTCCTAGGGGACCCCCGCGGCTGCTGACATTCCTGAGCTCTCAGATACCATCACGTTCCCCATCCAGACGCCATTGTTTCCAGCCAGCGGTGGATCCGGCCTGACAGTATAGCTCTGGGAACTGTAACGCCCAACTCACCAGCCAAGTTGATAAGAAATTGTATGCAGAAAATCATCTTAGACACACCAGTGACTTAGGAGAAAGCTTTTGGTACCAAGCCAGATCCGTAATTGACATCAAACCACACATCACATGAAGTTGAATGCATGGCCCTTTGAGCCATGGACTCCTCCTAGTAACACTGCGCACCAAGGAGGATGCTGGTGGAAATGTGGAGACTCAAAAACCCCACTGGAGTCAGAATACAATTGAATCTCCACTGCTGAATCTTGTCAAGTCATTCAATCTGTGTGTTGTTATTGTTGTTTTTGAGTCGGAGTCTCACTCTGGCCCAGGCACCATCACAGCCACTGTATCCTCCACCTGCTCCTCCTCAGACTTCCAAGTAGCTGGAACCACAAATGCCACCACACCCAGCTAACTTTTTTTTTTATTGTAAAGATGAGGTTTCACCAAGTTGGCCAGGCTAGTCTCGAACCCTGGGCTCATGCAATCCTTTTGCCTCCGCCTCCCAAAGTGCTGGGATTACAAGCATGAGCCACCATGCCCATCTGTGTGTGTTTTAATGTGAAAATGGGTAAAATAATGTATGCCCACCTATTTTATAGTATTTCTGTAAGAATGAAATACATATAAAAATATAGAAGACTTTACATTGCTGCATGAATACAAAGAACCTCTCCTAGTGTTAAATACAGTGACAGAAAGGAGAGAGCTTCGGGAATGGCAAGAAGTGTTGGAAGAATGGCTGAGAAGGCGACAGTCCCAGTAGGGCAATGCTGTCAGCTGTTTTCTAACACAGCTCCTCGGGAGTGGGAACTGCCAAGGTTAAGACTGCCGCAGCTCCTATAGTCAGGGTCGAACACAAATCCTAGTTTATGCCACCACTGAGAAAGAAACAAACATCTTGCTAAGTGAGGACCAAACTTTTCAGGTACTTTTTAAAGACAATGAATCAAGCGAGAAACAAAAATATAAAAAAGTGGGCAGGGTGTGTAATCCCAGGGCTTTGGGAGACCGAGGCCAGAGGATTGCTTGAGCCTAGGTGTTTGAGACCAGCCTAGGCACCATAACAAGATCTCGTCCCTATAAAAAAAAAAAAAAAAAAAAAATTGGTTAGACGCGGTCACGTGCGCCTATAGTTCCAGCTACTGGTGAGGCTCAGGTGGGAGAGGATCGCTTGAGCCTTGGAGTTCCAGGCTGCAGTGAACTGTCTCTCACCACTGTACTCCAGCCTGGGTGACAGAGGGAGACCATGTCGCAAAATATATATACACATATGAAAGAGACCAGGTGCAGTGGCTCACACTTGTATTCCCAGCACTTTTGGAGACCAAGGCAGGAGTCTGGATTGAGGCCAGAAGTTTGAGACCAGCGCCGACAACATAGTGAGACCTCCCGCCCCATCTTATTCTTACAAAAATATTTTAAAATTATTATTCACAGGTTCTGAGAGTTAGGAAAATAAAAAAATATTTTTAAGTTGTCAAAAAAAAGAAAAAAAATGAAGAAAGAAAATATAGCCTGGGTCCAGCCGACTCTGCTTCCCTGGCGAGTACAGACCAGGGAGCCAGGGAAGACAATCATGAGACTCTCAGCGCGGGAGCTCCCTGCGGAGGCACGGTGTGTGGGCATAAGCCAGCCTGGTGTGGGCAGGGCCTTAGTACCCGTGAAGTGTGCGGTGGGCCCAGAAGTGATTGGGCGGGCTTGAGGGACCTGCGGCGCGTGGGCGGGACAATGGGGGTGCAGCCAGCAGCGTGTGGGTAGGCCCAGCGGCGAGTGGGCTGGGCCTGAGGAAGCCGGCGTGAAGGCGGGGCCAGCGGCGCGCGGGGCGGGGCCTGAAGAGCCATCGGCGCGCGGGGCGGGGCCATCGGCGCGCGGGGCGGGAGCTGAGAGCTAGCGGGCGTTTCTCCCGCGAGGCGTTGCGAGCTGTGGCGGGAGCAGCCGCTATGGAGCCGCCACTAGAGAAAGAAGCGCAGGTGAGGGGAGGGGCGGACGGCGCCCTCTGGGAAGCCGCGTTTCTGACAATCCCGCAGGTCTCGTGCACGCATCGCGCCTCTTGGTCCTCTCCCCTGTTCCGCACGTCCATCTCGCGGGCCACCTTCCGGCACCTCGCCCTAGGCCCTCTGGGAGTGGTGTCCCTTCCCCCCCGACCGGCAGACCGAGCCCACGGGGGCATCGACGGCCGGCGCACCTTCCGGCACCGCGGCCCTCCCGCCGCCGCTCACCGCCTTCGCCCCGTCTCACGCCTCCCGTGTGCCGGGGACCACTCGGACCATCGCTGGTGGGGTTTTTCCGGAGAGGCTGTGCCGCCTTTGTAGCTTTGGGAAAGTCTGGGGTGTTCTCTGGAAGCTTTGACGCTTTTCTTTTATCTTTTTTTTTTGTTAGAGAAAAGGTCTCGCTGTGCTGTCCAGGCTGTTCTGGAACCTCTGCACTCAGCCAATCCCCAAAGTGCTGGGATTAAAATTTTTAATATTCATACTTCATCAAGGTGTGAAGTTGTGTTTGTTTATTTATTGAGTTGGAGTCTCGCTCTGTCACCCAGGCTGAAGTGCAGTGCTGGGCTCAGGTGATCCTTCCTTCTCAGCCTTCCAAGTAGCTGAAACTACAGGCACGAGCCACCACACCTGGCTAATTTTTTGATTTATTGTAGGGACGAGGTCTTGCCAAATTGGCCATGCTTGTCTAGAACCCCTGGTCTCAGGCAGTCCTCTTCAAAGTGCTGGGATTACGGGCTTGAGCCACAGCTCCCTTCAAGTAGTTGTTTTTAAAGAGACAGGGCCACGCTGTCTCCCAGGTTGGAGTGCAGTAGTGTGGTCATAGCTCACCACAGCCTTGAATTTATGGACTCAAGCGATCCTCCCGCTTGAGCCTCCCGAGTAACTGAGACAGCCAGCTTCACTGCTCCTGGCTTTTTTTTTTTTTCTTCTCTCAGTTGGAATCTCTGTCACCCAGGCTGGAGGGCAGTGGCACGCTCATGACCACCGCAGCTTCCACCTGCTGGGCTCAGGTGATCCTTCCGCCTCAGCCTTCCAAGTAGCAGGAACTACAGGCACTGTGCTACCACACCCAGCTTATTTTTTTGATTGTAGAGACAGGGTCTCACCAAGTTACCCAGGCTGGTCTTGAACTCCTCAGCTCAGGCAGTTCTCTTGCCTCAGCCTCCCAACGTGCTGGGATTACAGACTGGAGCCTCTGTGCCTGGCTTATTTTTTTTTTAAGAAGTGAGTCTCCAACGGTTGGTCTCAAACTCTTGGGCTCAAGTGATCCTCCTGCCTCGCCCTCCCAAATGCTAGGATTCCAGGGTGAGCCACGCACCCTGCCAGTTTTGACTCTTACCCTGTTCATTGTGCCACTCACCTTTTGTTTCCTGGCATCTAGTATCTCCTCAAGTGGAGAATGTGAGGCAGTTGCCATAGAAAAAGCCTCTAGGTGGCTTCAGATCACTCCTCTGTCATCTCATCAGGCTGTTGCAGCAAGCAAGGTGCATGACATCTGTCTTTCTTTTAATGGTTAGGTCGCTGCGTGGTTAAAAAAGATATTTGGAAATCATCCCATTCCACAGTATGAGGTGAACCAACGGACCACAGAGCTTTTACATCACCTTTCAGAGCGCAACAGGGCCCGGGACAGGGACGTCCACCTGGTGATAGAGGACTTGAGACAGAAAGCTGGCGAGTACAAGTCAGAAGGTAAGCAAGGCCAGAGGTGGCTGAGGGTGTGCAGAGGGGGTCGCGTCTTACAACACGATACACGAGGTTGACTGGGGGGTATTCCTGGTTTTGCTTCTGTATTTTACCCATATTTGCCTTTCATTCTGTTATATGTAATTTTGTAAGTTATAAATTTCATTATAGTAAATATTGTACTGTATTGTGACAGCAGAACAGGAAGTCCTGAAAGATAAGAAGCTGAACTTCTACCTAATACACACAAAGATCCCTGTGGTTTTTCACTTACATATCTGATCTATTTCCAACCCCTGTAATTTAGTCATAACAAGCTATCAGGATACCTGGGGGGTAGCCACAATGTGTGAGACTTGGACAAGTCACTCTGTGTCTATGTATCAGGAATGGCATTCAGATTTTCTGCTGGGCCTATGTGGTTTGACAAAGTGCATTGGGATGCCTGTTGTTTTTATAATACAAACCACTAAAGCAAAGATAAATGAAAATCTTTTTTTTTTTTAGTTGGAGTCTCACTCTGTTGCCCAGGCTAGAGTGCAGTGGCATGCTCATGGCCACCAAAGCCTTGACCTGCTGGGCTCAGGCAATCCTTCCACCTCCGCATTCTAAGTAGTTGGAACTACCGGCACACGCCACCATGCCTGGCTAATTTTTTGATTTATGGTAGAGATGAGGTCTCGCCAAGTTGCTCAGGCTGGTCTCGAACCCGTGAGCTCAGGCACTCCTTTTACCACAGCCTCCCAAAGTGCTGGATTATAGGCGTGAGTCACAGACGAAAATCTTTTTTAGGCTGGGAATATACCAGAGAGGCAGGCCGTGGGGCCTGTGTTTGCCTTGTTTTTTATCAAATGTATGGCATTTGTTACATATGATGTTTTGAAAGAATGCGGTTTATATTTAATTCTATTGCATGTGTGCTTTTTTCCAATTTTGTTTTAAAAATTAACATACAGTTAAATTGACTTTGTTTTTGTGTATCATTTTAATACACACAGAGTCTAAAACTATTCCCACAATCAGGATGCAAAACACTTCCATTACCCCAAAAACCCACCTTGCTGCTACTTTGCAGCCATACTTTCCCATACATGTGTTGTTAAATTGTTTTTTTTTTTTTTAATTAAAAAAAAATTTTTTTGAGTTGGAGTCTAACTCTGTTGCCCAGGCTAGAGTGCAGTGACATGCTCACGGCTACCGCAGCCTTGACCTGCTGGGTTCAGGCGATCCTTCCACCTCAGCCTTCTAGTAGCTGGAACTACAGGTGTGTGCCACCACACCCGGCTAATTTTTATTTATTTATTGTAGAGACAAGATCTCACCAAGTTGTTCAAGCTGGTCTCGAACCCCTGCACTCCAGCAATCCTCTTGTCTCAGCCTCCCAAATTGCTGCGATTATAGGCTTGAGCCACTGTGCCTGGCTTGTCTCATTTTTAAATGATTTAATTTTTGTAATTATTAAAATACAGTATAGAGAAAGAGGTTTTAATAGCACGATCATAGCTTACTGCAGCCTCGACCTCCTGGGCTCACTCAATCCCTTCCCCTCAGCCTCCCAAGAAGCTAGGACACACACACCATCACGTCCAGCTAATATTTATTCCTGTCCTTAAGTACTTTCAGGGTGACACTTTTTTTTTTGAATTGGAGTCTAACTCTGTCACCTAGGCTGAAGTGCAGTAGCATACTCATAGTCACCACAGCCTTGACCTGCTGGGCTCAGGCGATCCTTCCACTTCGGCCTTCCAACTAGTTGGAACTGCAGGCTCACATCACCATGCCCAGCTAATTTTTAAAATTTATTGTAGAGACGAGGTCTCGCCATGTTGCCCAGGCTGGTCTCAAACCTATGGATTTGGGCAATCCTTTCTCCTCTGTCTCCCAAAGTACAGGCATAAGCCACCACGCCCAACTAACGTGACATGTATTAAATAGCAAATATTCTTACTCATATGTACAAAATGGTTTTTAAAAAAATATTTAGGTGTCTAGAAGAGCCTTGACATTATTGAATTGTATCTGTTAATCCTTCACATTATGCATTTTTATCATAATTTTCCTAAATTTTTCCTCCTTTTATTTAGTAAAGGGGTTGAGCAGAAAATTGGAAATTTCTAGAACCTTGTAACAAATATCAATTCATGCATGTTGCTAAAGAGCTCCAGCTTCCTCAGTTTTTGATTCTGAAACTTCTGCGTACTGATGATATACAGTTCTTTGGACTTGAGTGACTTTTAAGTTTATCATGCAAATCATTTTTTAGGTGCAGTTTTTAATTTCTGCACCCTACAGCTTTTTGCATTACTTGACATTGGAACATTGTGGAAATATTTTCAGGAATTGGGAAACAACGTAAAACTTTTGTATGAAGACTTTTTAATCAGGAGGAATACAAATGAAACTATTGAAACATTCGTTCTTCATACTGCCAGTTGGTCGGTTGAGGAGGCAAATGAAAATAAATCGCTTTAGCTAGACCCTTGTACAACATTGACTAGAATTGGTGAGTGCAGACTCCTGACCTTGGGGCGACAGCATTCATTCTTCACCGTGAAGTAAGATGCTGGCTGGGAGTTTTTTGTAGACACTATTTATCCAGGAGAAAGTTTACTTTTACTCCTAGTTTGTGGAGTGCATGTATCAGGAAAGGGTGTTGAATTTTGTCATTGACTTTTTTGTGCCTATTGGGATGATGATGTGACTTTTGATTTTTATTCTGTTGATGTGATGTTTTACAAGAATTGACTTTCAGAGGTTAAATTAACATTTATCTTTCTAGAATAAATTGTGTTTGCTCATGGTATATATATATATATATATATATATATATTTTTTTTTTTTTTTTTTTTTTTTTTAAGATTGCTGATTTCAGTTTGCTAGTATCTTGTTGGGGTTTTATGTCCATATTCATAAAATATGTTGGTCTGTAGTTTTCTTATAATATCTTTGTCTGGTTTTGGTATTAGGTGTTAGGTCAGTGAGCTGAGTGTGTGCCGTAGGTATGCAAAGAATTGCACAGAAGGTGGACAATTCAGATAGCAGATCAGAGAGAGGGTGGATTCACTTCTCCAGGACTGGAGGAGAGTCCAGATGCTTAAGAAATGTTGGCCCTGAACTCAGGGCTGGAGGCTTATAAAGCTTTCCTTTAAAGGGGCAGGTAAGCATTCGCAGGAGCCTGAGTTATGGCAGTGGGATCTGTTTCTCGTATCTCTGACAACCAGATAGGTGGGGGTGGCCAGTCATGGGTGGTCCATCACATAGACAAGAAGGGCTGGGCTGGTCGCTGGAAGACAGATTTTTGGGACAAAGGTGATAACCTAAGAAGGGCTGGGCCGGTAGCTGGAAGACAGATGAAAAGAATAAACGACTCTGACTCAAGAACAAATAGATAATTTGAATAGACCTGTAACAAGCAAAGAGGCTGAATTAGAATTTTTTTTTTTTTTTGAGGCAGTCTCACTCTGTCGCCCAGGCTGGAATGCAGTAGCACACTCACGGCCATTGCAGCCTCAACCTGCTGGGCTCAGGTCATCCTTTCATCTCAGCCTTCCAAGTAGCTGGAAATATAGGTGCTTACCATCATGCTCGGCTAATTTTTTGATTTATTGTAGAGACAAGGTCTCACCAAGTTGCCCAGACTGGCTTCAAACCCATGGGCTCAGGCAATCCTCTCGCCTCAGCCTTCCAAAGTGCTGGTATTATAGGCTTGAGTCCCTGCGTTTGGCCCAAAAGAAAATTCTTCTGGTAGCTTGGAAGAGCCAGGGCTGGGGCATGGGTAAGAGCTGTTGCAACGTTATTAAAGGCGGTATATATCGGAGATTGCCAATTAAGAGGTTCATGTTCTGGTCCCTGAGTAGCCTCATAGAGAGGTTTAGCAATGAGGCTGTAGCTTGGGATCCAGATTTTATTTATTTATTTATTTATTTGAGTTGGAGTCTCACTCTGTCGCCTAGACTGGAGTGCAGTGGCCACTCCTGGCCACTGCAGCCTCGACCTGCTGAGGCTCCGGCAATCCTTCCGCCTCAGCCTTCCAAGTAGCTGGAATTACAGGCATGCGCTACCACGCCCAGCTAGTTTTTTGGTATATTGTAGAGATGAGGTCTCACCAAGTTTACCAGGCAGGTCTCTAACCCGCGGGCTCAGGATCCAGATTTTTAGATATAAGGCCCAAAAGGCATGGAGTTTTGTTTTACCTTCTTTTTTTTTTGAGTTGGAGTCTTACTCTTTGACCCAGGCTGGAGGGCAGTGACACGCTCCCAGCCACCGCAGCCTCAACCTGCTGGGCTCAAGCCATCCTTCCGCCTCAGTCTTCCAATTAGCTGGAACTACAGGGAACTATAGTCTTCCAATTAGCTGGAACTACAGGCACGTGCCATGATGCCCAGTTAATATTTTGATTTATTGTAGAGATGAGGTCTCACCAAGTTGCCTGGACTGTTCTTGAACCTGCGGGCTCAGGCAGTCCTCTTGTTAAACCTAAGATTTTAAATCCGAGAAACCACAGAGAGCCAGCTCCGATACAAACACATGAGGGTCTTTATTCAGGCTTGAGTCTGGGCTCATGTTTGAAGCTGACGCAGCAGCTTCAAGGACGAGAGAGCCCCGATCCAGTATGGCAAGCAGTTTTTATGCACAATTACAGAGGGAGGGGAAAGGACTTTAAACTTGTTTTTACATGATTGGGTAATTTCTCCTAATGGGTACGGGGGCACTTGGGATTGGTAGGTTTATTTTCTGGTTTGCGCGGGCTCTAGCTTAGTTGCCTGTGATTGATGGGAAACGGCTAAACGGGCAGAGTGGAATGTCAGATAAGCTAGGTTTACACAGTCACTGCGTGTAAATTAACTTTGGCATGGGAGCCAGAGGTTTGAACCAACATAGAGCCCACCAAGAGAGTGGCTAGCGCCTCAGAGTCTACTGCAATCTAAGCAAAGGAATGTCCGGGAGGGGCTTATTGCTTAACATTCACACACTGCTAGCAGCACAAAAGCTTAACAAAGTTCTAAGTACAAACACTGCTTAAAACATCGTATAACTATACAATCAGTTACTATCTGGCACCCGACATGTGCCTAGTTCTATGGGGTCTGAGGTAGGATTTAAAATACTAAGAATTTATAAAATATAGTGAACGTGAGTTAGGAATATATAAAATGCAATGAACACTTCTTTTACAGCAAGTATAGTTTTTTTGAATCTCTTGGGTCTCTCACTCTAACCTCAGCCTCTCAAAGTGCTGGGATTCTAGTCATGAGCCACCATGCCCAGCCTTGTTTTACCTTTTTGTAAATAACTTTTGCTCAAGGTCGGAGACCAGAATGACTCCATTTTGGGCTCTGTCCTTTCATTAGGAGAATACGGGACTCATAGAGTTGGGAATTATTCTCTTCTTTCTATTTTTTGGAAGAGTTGGTAAAAAATTGGAACTAATTTTTCTTTAAATTCTAGGTATAATTTAGCGATGAAATAATCCAGACCCTGACTTTTCTTTGTGGGAAGTTTTTTAAAATTTCTAATTCAGGCCAGGCACTGTGGCTCACTCCTATAATCCCAGCACTTTGGGAGGCGGAGGTGAGAGAATTACCCGAGTATGGGGGTTCGAGATGAGCCTGGGCAACATGGTGAGACCTCGTCTCTACAATAAATCAAAAAATTAGCTGAGCATGATGGTGAGCACCTGTATTTTCAGCTACTTGGAAGGCTGAGATGAAAGGATGACCTGAGCCCAGCAGGTTGAGTCTGCAATGGCCGTGAGTGTGCTACTGCATTCCAGCCTGGGCGACAGAATGAGACTCGGCCTCAAAAAAAAAATTCTAATTCAGCCTCTTTGCTTGTTACAGGTCTATTCAAATTATCTATTTGTTCTTCAGTCAGAGTCATTTATTCTTTTCATCTAAGGTATTTAAATTGTTGGCAATATGGTCGCCCATACTATTGCTTTGTAATTCTTTTTATAAAATAGGGTGCTGGAATTTCCCCCCTTTCATTTCTATTATAGTAATTTGAGTTTTCTCTCTTTTCTTCTTAGTCAAATTAGCTGAAGGATCTTCTGCTTTTGTTGATCTTTTCTTTTTTTGAGTTGGAGTCTCACTCTGTTACCCAGACTGGAGTGCAGTGGCCGCTCCCGGCCACCGCAGCCTCAACCTACTGGGCTCCGGCTATCCTTCTGCCTCAGCCTTCCAAATAGCTGGAACTACAGGCGCACGCTACCACGCCCAGCTCATTTTTTGATTTACTGTAGAGATGAGGTCTCGCCAAGTTGCCCAGGCGGGTCTCGAACCCGCGGGCTCAGGCAATCCACTCACCTCAGCCTCCCAAAGGTGCGGGATTACAGGCTGAGCCACTGAGCCCGGCTTGATCTTTTCAAATAACTAGCTTTTGGTTTCATTGATTTTGGTTTTGTTTGTTTTTTTGAGTCAGGATTTCACCCTGTCACCCAGCTTTAGGTAGGGTGTCTTTCTTTCATTGACCACACCCAGCTGTAAAAATCCACTGATTGAGATGATTGATTTCATCAATGCCCTAGGCATCCTTGCTCCACAAACTAATCCAATCAAGTTCAGGCTTCCTTAAAGGACTGACTTATGGGTCCATGAGCTGTTTGTTTCTACCCCAGGATGACTCCTCCCAGAAGTCTTACTCCCCAGTTCTCCCCCTCAGACCCACAGACCTATATCTTGATTCTGTTCCCAGTTCTTTTTACTGCAACTTCCAGTGTTTTGAGTATTCTTGGGCTTGAGCCTCTCGGTCTCTGTTGCAGGTTAAGTCAGTTGCTTTGGAGGAGATGGGAGGCCTCTGGTCTATGGCTTGCTTCTCCCCCGGGCAGAATCTCTGAGCCAAGCCTTCAGCGCTTCCCCCGGGTGATGTCCCTGCTATTGGAGCCAAGTGCCGTATGGAGAGAGTGTGTAGAGGCATTAGGTCCTCTTGGCTGGCCTTTCCTGGTGCCAGGCTGTGGCCCCACTGGCTGGTGCCAGTGCCGTGGGGCCCCCGTGGGACTGATGCCAGCATGCCCCCTCAAAGCAGGGCTTCCATTCCAAGCTCTGCGGCTGGGCAGACTCACCTCTCAACCACCTCCCCAGGAATGTGCGCTCAATACAGAGAGCCACAGTCCTCTTAATCCTCTTGGGAAGAAGCCCTTGGTGGGAGCTGGGGGCAGTTCCTGATTGCAGGAGTCTAGAATGGCATCTCCACCTCTGAAACTGGAGGGAGGAGGGAGGAAGGCGGCTTATCCTCACACCACCAATCCTCAGCTTCCTTACTGTGTTGTTCTGGATTTTCTTGAATAGTTGTTTCTTCATTTGCTGTTTGCCCTTAGGACCATTTCCAAAGACTTTAAATGGCTGTATTTTGTTCTATTTAAAAATATTCACCAGTTTCCCTGAGGAGCAGATCATCAGGGCTCCCATGCTGTTTTGTTAGAAAGCAACCCCTGGTCAGTTGACTTTTGACAAGAGTGACAATACAATTCAGTGAATAAAAGTATAACCTTTCACACACATGGGCGGGAGCAACCAGATATCCACATATACAAGAATGAAGTTGGACCCTAACTCATGCCATGTGGGAGAATTATCTTAAAATGAACAAAAAGCCTGAACAATGTAAGTGCTAAATCTAAAACTCATGGAAGGTAGCATAGGTCTATATATTTGTGACCTTGGCATTGACTTCTTAGATATGATGCAAAAGCACAAATGATGAAAGAAAAAGCAGGTAAATTGGACATTACCAAACTAAAAACTTTTGCTCTCAAAAGATACCATCAGGAAAATGAAAAGACAACCTCCAGAATGGAAGCAAATATTTTAAAATTCTATATCTGATATGGGAGTTGTATCTACAATATGTAAAGAACTCTTACAAGTTAATGAAAAAAAGAAAAATAACCAAATTTAAAAGTAGGCAGGCGGGCTCAGTGGCTTAGCCTGTACAGATCCCAGCACTTTGGGAGGTCGAGGCGAATGGATTGCCTGAGCTTGTGGGTTTGAGACCAGCCCGGGCAACTTGGCAAGATCTTGTCTCTACAGTAAATAAAAATGTAGCCAGGCGTGGCAGTGTGCGCCTGTAGTTCCGGCTACTTGGAAGGCTGAGGCAGAAGGATCACTGGAGCTCAGCGGGTCGATGCTGGGGTGGCTGTGAGCATGCCACTGCATTCTGTCCTGGACGGCGAAGTGAGACTCCAACTCAAAAAAAAAAAAAGTGGACAAGGAATATGAATAGACACTTCTTCCAAGAAGATGTACAAATAGTCAAAAAGCATAGTGCCATTAGCTATCAGAGAGGTGCAACTCCAAACCACAGTACTGGGCAGCCCCCTTGGGTCCCCTCCTGCTCTGGGAGTTTTTCTATCCTCTCAGTAAATACTGCTTTCTAAAAAAAACAAATTAGAGTGCTACTTCATACTCACCAGGATGGCTGTAATAAAAAAAGACATGGTAAATACTGTTGGAGAAGATGTGGAGAAACTGGGGCCCTCGTCTCTTCTGGTGGGGATGTAAAATCTTACAATTAAGCTGAGCTTGGTGGCTCAGGCCTGTAATCCCAGCACTTTGGGAGGTGGAGGCAAGAGGATTGCCTGAGCCCAGGAGTTCAAGACCATCCTGGACAACATGATGAGACCTCGTCTCTACAATAAATCAAAAAATTAGCCTGGTGTTGTGGCACATGCCTGTAGCACCAGCTACTTGGAAGGCTGAGGCAGGAAGATCACCTTAGCCCAGCAGGTCGAGGCTGTGGTAGCTATGAGTATGCCACTGAACTCCACCCTGGGTGATAGAGTGAGACTCCAACTCAAAAAAAAAAAAATCCTACAATCTCATGGGGAAACAGTCTGGCAGTTCCTAAAATGGTTAAACATAGAGGTGCCATGTGACCAACAATTCCTTTCCTGGGTATATACCCAGGAGAAATAAAAATATATGTCCCTATCAAACATGAATGTATTTTTTTGGCATTATTTACAACAGCCAACATGTGGAAACAACCCAAATGTCTACCAGTGGGTGGATGGATCAATAAAATGCCGTTTATTCACACAGTGGAATGTTCATGCATAAAAGGGAATGAAGCATTGGTACATGCTGTGGCACAGATGAGCCTTGAGACCATTGTGCTAAATGAGAGAAGCCAGTTACAAAGGACCTGTCGTGTATGCCGTTTGTGTGAAATGTCCTTAGTTGGCAAATGAACAGACAGAGTGGTTGCTAGAGGTTCAGGGTTTGGGAGATTGATTTTTGGAGTGATGAAAATGTTTGCCATTGGATTGTGCTGATGTACAGCTCTGAATACATGAAAAGCCATTGAATTCTTTGCCTTAGGTAAGTTATAGGGTATGTGAGTCATGTCTCAATAAAACTGTTAAAACATTTTTTTAATGTAAAGAAAACATCTTAGTCACCATGGAACTCTTTTATCTTTTCAGCCAAGCATCTTCAAGACCTTCTCAGGGAGAGTGTGAATTTTTCCCCTGCCAGTCTCTCTGGCATTGGCTCCCAGTATCTGAATGCTTTAGTTGACAGTGCAGTGGCTCTTGAAACAAAGGATACATCACTAGCTAGGTAATTCTTGTCATCATTTTAATTTCTGCAGTTGTATATGCTCCAAGGTCTTAACCTAAGGACTTTTTATTTCTTAGGATAATTCTTTATAGAAAGTTAACAGTAAATGCAAAAGCACTGAATTTAGTTACTTATCTTTGTTGGTAAGTATAATTAATTCAGGTAAATTTGGTATTGGTTATTGTGTAGTATTTTCTTTTTCCAGGTTTTGTTTGTGAAGGATAGTTCTATGCACATTTGAAAGGGGACAAGGTTTCACTTACAGTGTTCCCTACACAGTGAGAAAAGCAATGGGCTAAATGACCTGCTTGAGCATAGTGAATTTTGATCATGTCCCTACCTTATTTGTAGAATAAGTTAGAAGCTTTCATGCTTTGTAACAAGCACTTCATCTATGTAATGACATGATTCCTCCAACAACCCTAAGAGGAAACTGAGGGTCAGGAGGGGTGGAAACTAATAAATGAGAGAGCTGGATTCAAACCCAGTCCTACGCCAAAGTCCATGTAAATAGGCTGTTGTCAAGGCTGCAGTGGCTGTGAGCATGCCACTGTACTCCAGCCAGGGCAACTGAGTAAAAATCTGACTCAAAAAAAAAAAATGAATTGACATAGAGATAAAATCATTTTTAGCAGTGAAGAATAATGATAATTATTGTGCTTAATATCCATTTATGTGACCAGATTCTTCTTTCAGTTTCATCCCTGCAGTGAATGATTTGACTTCTAATCTTTTTCGTACTAAATCCAAAAATGAAGAAATCAAGATGGAACTGGTAAAACTTGAAAAAAACCTAACTGCAACTTTCGTATTAGAAAAATGTCTACGAGAGTAAGTAAATGAATTGAAAGTGGTGACAATTTTTTGTTATCAAAGAGTGACAAGACAGTGTCAAATTTAGTTTTGACAGTAGGTATGCTTGAAAAGGCACATTAGGAAGTAGGTCCATAGTACATTTTTTAAGTAGAATGTTGGGAGGGGGTGGGGTGGGTACGGACTTTTCCACCTTTAACTTTATAAAATTTCTTACCTCAAAAAAAAAAAAAAAAAAAGAAAGAAAAGGGCTGGGCGTGGTGGCTCACGCCTATTATCCCGGCACTTTGGAGGCTGAGGTGAGAGGATTGCCTGAGCCCACAGGTTCAAGACCAGCCCCGTCAATTTGGCAAGACCTTATCTCTACAATAAAAAAATTTTAAAAATTAGCTGGGCGTGGTGGTGCATGCCTGTAGTTCCAGCTACTTGGAAGGCTGAGGTGGAAGGATCGTGTGAGCCCAACGGATCGAAGCTGTGGTGGCTGGAAGTGTGCCGCCGCACTCTAGCTTGGGCAACAGAGTGAGACGCCAACTCCAAAAAAAAAAAAAACCAGGCTGGGAGCAGTGGCTCATGCCTATAATCCTAGCACTTTGGGAGGTCTAGGTGAGAGAATTGCCTGAGCTCACGGGTTCAAGACCAGCCTGGGCAACTTGGCGAAATATCATCTCGACAATAAATCAAAAAAATTAGCTGGGCATGGTGGCGCACACCTGTGGTTCCAGCTACTTGGAAGGCTGAGGCAGAAAGATCACCTGAGCCCAGCAGATTGAGGCTGCAGTGGCCGTGAGCAACAGAGTAAGACTCCGACTCAAAACAAAACAAAACCAAAGAAATGAATAATACGAATTTTATAACTTTCAAAATGTAGGTGTGTGGTGTTCTCTGTTTTTTGTACTTATAAATCATCATACAACTTAAAGCCACATGACATTTTGTTACCCTTCCTTACTATAGCGCTTGTATCCCTCTTTTAATGCCATGGGCTTTTTTTAGGTCCTTGTTGCCCCAGAGACTAGGGCCTGTGAATCAGGAGCATATATGTGCACAAGGAATCTGGTATGGTAATTTAGTCAACAAATATTGAATACACACATTTAAGGTGCTGTGTCAAACCATATTTAGTAGAGAGACCCTCAGTATCTCCTGTTTCAGGTTGGCTTTAGGGTATATGAAACCATTTTTTAAAAAAAATTATTTATTTATTTTTTATTATGAAGTTGTGGGGTACAGTTAAGGGTTAGTTATACAATTGCGTTTCATTCAGGCACCCTGTTGATATGGGGTGTTTCCCCGTTCCCAGACAGATATTTGCTACTGTTAATCCCATCTCCCTCCCCCCCCATAGTTTCCCAGTACTGTCAGTCATTTTCGTATAGTATTGCATTGGATGTTTAAGGTCCATTATATGAGTGAGAACATGTGGTACTCGGATCTTTGTTTCTGTGAGAGGTCACTCAGTATTATAGACTCTAGTTCCATCCAGGTTGCTGCGAAATTCATGATTTTGTTCTTTTTTATGGCGGCGTAGTATTCCATCGTGTATATGTACCACATTTTTTTAATCCAGTCCTCTTTTGATGGGCAGCATGGTTGTTTCCAGGTTCTTGCTATTGCGAACAACACTGCGATAAACATGCGTGTTCAGGTATCTTTTTTATAGAGTGATTTGTGTTCTTCAGGATATATTCCCAGTAGGGGCATTGCGAGGTCATATGGGAGGTTGATATTTAGAACTTTTAGGAATCGCCACACTGCTTTCCACAGAGGTTGCACTAGTTTACACTCCCAACAACAGTGTAGAAGTGTTCCCTTTTCGCCACACCCTCTCCAGCAGCTGTTATTTTTTGACTTGTTGATAATTGCCATTCTGACTGGGCTTAAGTGGTATCTCAGTGTGGTTTTGATTTGCATTTCCCTGATGATTAGTGAGGTTGAACATTTCTTCATGTGTTTGTTGGCTGCTCGGATGTCTTCCTTTGTGAAGTGTCTGTTCATATCTTTTGCCCATTTTATAATGGGGTTGTTTGTTTTTTTCTTTTCAGCACGTTTGAGTTCCTTGTAGATCCAGGATGTTAAGCCTTTGTCAGAACTGGTGTTGGCAAATATTTTTTCCCAGTCTGTAGGCTGTCTCCCTCCTCTCTTGATGGTTTCTTTGGCTTTGTAGAAGCTTGTTTAATAAGGTCCCACTTGTCTATCTTCTCTCTTATGAGCTGTGGGTTTTGGGTTTTGTTCAGGAATTGGATGCCAGTTCCAATTTCCATGAGGGTATTTCCTTCATTTTCTAAGGTTCTTATGGTTTGAGGTTTTACATTTAGGTCTCTGATCCATTTGGAATTAACCTTTGTGCATGGGGATAAATAGGGGTCCTGTTTCAATCTCTGCATGTGGTTAGCCAGTTTTCCCAGCACCATTTACTGAATAGGTTCTCCTCTCCCCAGTGGTAGGTGGTGGAGTGTTTGTCAAAGATGAGTTGGTTGAGAAATTGAGGTTTTGCTTCTGGAATCTCAATTCTATTCCATTGATCTAAATGCCTGTTCCTATACCAATACCAAGCTGTTTTGATGATTGTAGCTTTATAGTAAAGTTTGAAGTCTGGTAATGTGATACCACCTGCTTTGTTTTTTTTTGCTGAGGATTGTTCTGGCTATTCTTGGATGTTTGTGTTTCCATATGAATTCCTGTGTTGTTTTTTCTAGGTCTGAGAAGAATGTTGCTGGTAATTTGATGGGTATTGCATTGAATTTGTAGATTGCCTTAGGTAAGATGGACATCTTCACAATGTTGATTCTTCCGATCCATGAGCATGGGACATTTTTCCACTTGTTTGTGTCAACTTTGATTTCTTTGAGCAGTGTTTTGTAGTTTTCCTTGTAAAGGTCTTTCATGTCTCTGGTTAGGAAGATGCCAAGGTATTTCATTTTTTTGTGGCTATTATGAATGGAATTGTGTTTTTTATTTGGGTTTCTGTTTGTTTATTATTGGTGTAGAGAAATGCGATTGTCTTTTATACATTTATTTTGTATCCTGAGACTTTGCCAAAGGCCTTTATCAGTGTAAGGAGGTTTTTGACAGATTCTCTTGGGTTTTCAAGGTACACAATCATATCATCTGCAAAGAGAGATAACTTGACTTCCTCTTTTCCTATTTGGATACCCCTGATTGCCTTCTCTTCTCTGATTGTTCAAGCCAGGACTTCCAATACTATGTTGAACAGGAGGGATGAGAGTGGGCATCCTTGTCTTGTTCCAGTTTTCAGGGGAAATGGTTCTAATTTTTGTCCATTTAGGAGTAGAAACCATTTTTTCTAACGGCAGATTTCGTTTCTCCTAGAATAATCGGCTTACTTTATCTTAAAATCATTTTGTATTTCTTGAGAAAAATCCCAGCTGGCAACATGGAGGGGAGGGTGACCTGGAAGGATGCGGGTAACCTGGGCTCTCACGTTCATGGAGAGGACCTAGCAAGTTGGTATCCACTCTTGGCTCGTTCATCGCTGAATCCAAAAAGTAGTAATGTTTATTTTTTGTAATGGTTTTACTGAGGAGGAGAAGAAAGTATTTTTAATTTTACTTTTTAAAGGGATCTCAAGAAGGCAGAGTTGCATCTGTCTGCAGAAAGGGCCAAAGTTGACAGTCATCTTCAGAACATGGACTTTCTAAAAGTGAAGTCGGAGGAATACCGATTTGGAATCAAAGCTGTGGAGGTTTGTATGAGGGACTGAGCATACAAGGACCAACAATTAAGGTCATGAACTCATCCTAGAAAGAGTACTATATATCTCATCGCTGAATATCACTACAGTCATCTTTGAAGTGCTCCTCTTGGGAAGCTATGCACTGACGCCAGCACCTAGTCCACCTGTCAGAGCAATTTGGAACTCTTTTTCTGGAATGGCCATGGCCATCAGAGCTGTTGTCATATTACCCTTGATGCCCTGAATGTCATCAGATGTCTTCCTTTCAATATTTCCTTTATCTTCAGGTAAGAAAAAAGTCACTGGGGGCCAGATCAGGTAAGTAGTTATTTGTAAAGTGCTGCCAGTGTAAGTGCACGATGGCAAGTTTGCATACTTAATTGTCAGACCTCAACAAATGATGACAGCTCTGATGGCCATTCCAGAAAAAGAGTTCCAAAATTGCTTTGACAGGCGGACTAGGTGCTGGCGTCAGTATATAACTTCCGAAGGGGAGTACTTCAAAAGTGACCATAGTGAATGCAGCAGTGAGGTATGAAGCACTTTTTCTAGGCTAGTTCGCAAACCTAATTGTCAGACCTCACATGTGGAATATATTTCATGATGGTCGCTTTCAAAAGCTTCTTTACCTGAACCCCTTTTTGTGTCATGGTAGGAGCAGCTTTCAGCCAGAGGTATGGATGCTACTCTGTCTCATCAGTCCCTAGTCGCACTGTCAGAGGTAAGCTTATTTTAGCCTAATTTCACTTTCTTTAAGTTAGTCCACAATCCACTTTGCCCTTTGTTTCTTCCTAAGGGGCCTTTGTTTACTAGCAACACGATTTCCTTTACCTTCTTACTTTATGTTCACCAGCATTTATGTGTTTGTTGCTTGTTTAGCTGTGTATACCCTCACACTTATTTGGTTTTCTGTGTGTATTACTAGGCTTGAAACTCTTTGCTGGAGTCAGTTACATGTCATTGATTATTTAATAAACAGATATACTGGGGGACTGTGTGCCAACCCCCTAGGGACTCCTTTGCATCTCTTTCAGTGGACTGTAGAAATGCTGGTCTCAACTCCTCAAGTAACCAATGCGGTTCTGGGTTTTAGTCATATAAGAGTTTTATTTATTTTGATAGGGAGAGAGAGGAATAGGGGTTTTTTGTTTTGTTTTGTTTTGTTTTATTATTCTTACGTTTTTATGCACTTTGATTCTTGGAATGTAAGGTTGACAATCTATAGCTCTGTATTTGAGACTCTAGTCATTCCTTTACATTCTGATTCTTCTTGATCACATTCTTTTCTGTTCCTCTGCAGCATACTTCAGCTCTATTCTTAGTAAATGGGTGTATAACTCTCCGATTATCATTAAGCATCTTCTAAATATAATTTCCATTGGAAGTGAGTTTGTCCATTTATCTTTGAAGCTCTTTATTTGATGCATTAATTAAAATATCCTGGGATGGGTGCAGCGGCTCACGCCTGTAATCCTGGCACTTTGGGAGACTGAGGCAAGAGGCTTGCCTGAACCCAGGGGTTCGAGACTAGCTTGGGCAACTTGGGAAGACCTTGTCTCTACAATTAAAAAAAAATAGCCGGGTGTGTTAGTGTATGCCTGTGGTTTCAGCTACTTGGTGGAAGACTGAGGCAGAAGGGTTGCCTGAGCCCAGCAGGTTGAGGCTATGATGGCTGCGAGTGTACCACTGCCCTCCAGCCTGGGTGACAGAGTAAGACTCCAACTCAAAAAAAAAAAATCGTGACCAGGTGCTATGGCTCACACTGTAATCCCAGCACTTTGGGAGGCTGAGGTGGGAGGATTGCTTGAGGCCAGCAGTTTGAGGCCAGCAGTTTGAGACCAGCCTGGGCAACATAGTGAGACCTTATTTCTACAAAAATTAGGTGTGGTGGTGCATGCCTGTATTCCCAGCTGCTTGGGAGGGTGAAGTGGAAGGATCCCCTGAGCCCAGGAGGCTGAGGTTGCAGTGAGCTGGGATCATGCCACTGTACTCCAGCCTGGGGACAGAGTGAGACCCCACCTGAAATTAAATAAATAAATAATCATAATGTTAATGCCTACTGTGTTTTATTTCAGAAATGGCCAGTAGTCACATTGTGAATATCTCTATTACTCTGTGACTCTGTATCTTTTCACCCACAGAAACTGGCAGAGATAAAGCAACAGACTCTACCTTTGAAGAAAAAACTGGAGTCCTACTTAGATCTAATGCCGGTAATTATGCTTAATTAAGAAGGACATGGTTTCCTCTAGCCTCCCCAAGGACCCTACATGGTCATGGCAAGGGTGGTCCATGTTTAAGGGTTGGGAGTCAGTGCTGAGTTTCAATATTCTGTGCACACTGGAGACTCTCTGGGAAGCTTTTGCCTTTTTGAAAATGAAGATAGTATTTTTTCCTCTTGAGTCTGAATTGAGCCAATATCACCTTTCCTTGTTTTGTTTTTCTTTAAAAGAGTCCTTCTCTTGCTCAAGTGAAAATTGAAGAAGCAAAGCGAGAGTTAGTAAGTACCTTTAATTTTTTTCAGAAATAAACTCAGTGCTGATATAACCAAAGCTTCTCATCTTTTCTTTCCTTCCTCAGAGGCCAGCCACCATCCTCAGGTTGCCTATGTTATTCCATGTGTCTTATAATATGTTATTGGCCGTGCTCTTGTGTGTGTATGTGTATATTTTAAATACATAGTAGTGGGCCAGGCATGGTGGCTCATACCTATAATCCCAGCACTTTGGGAGGCAGAAGTGAGAGGATTGCCTGAGCTCAGGAGTTCAAGACCAGCTTGGCCAACTTGGCAAGACTTCTTTTCTACAATAAATCAAAAAATTAGCTGGGCATGGTAGCACGTGCCTGTAGTCCAAGCTACTTGGGAGACTGAGATGGAAGGATCGCCTGAGCCCAACAGGTCGAGGGTGTGACGGCCGTGAGCATATCACTGCACTCCCGTCTGGGCAACAGTAAGATTCTGACTCAAGAAAAATAAAAAAGTAAACACATAGTAGTGTTTTATGCCTTTTAAAATTTTACATAGATTTTTCCTAATGGAAAAAAAGGAGTTTGAGAGATATATAATATTCTAAGCAAAAAGAATTAGCAAAGGCACACGAGCTGAACAGTTGAGGACTCAGCAGAGGTGCTAGAAGCATGCGGTATGAGGCGGGGCTGGGAAGGGTCAGTGGGTCTGTGGTGTGGAAGGCCATAAGTCTACAGGAAGCCATGGAGGAACATTGGAAGTTGCCGTTGCCTTGTTTTTTAAGTTCAGAGGCGTGTGATCAGAGCTATGCTTTTTGATCAGCCTAGTGCTTTAGGAACATGATTCTGTAATCCATGGACAGGGTGCATTAGAGGAAGGAGAAAGAAAATTGTAGGAATCAGTTGGCCTATTTAGGCCAGATAAGAAGTAATGGGGACAGTGGTGATGACAGTGGACAAGAGGTGATGTCAGAGGCATTGTGGGACGTCGTTGTGAGTGAGATTGGGTAGATCAGCTCACGAGTCATGACACATTCCTCACTCTAAGGGGTGGCCCTTCCCTTCAGGTGTTGATTAGAATCCATTAGGAATCAGAAGACTTTTGGGGAGGTCAAGGGGAAGAGAGGGAGGTGTAAGCCAGGAAATATCTAAAAGTGTGTTTGATACTTAACAGTTGTATTTTATAAATTTTCTGTTTTAATTTTCTTCTTTTTTACTTTTCTTATTCTAGATAACATTAGAAGTTAGAGCATCTGTTTTATGTTCTTATTTATGGCATTTCTTTCTTCCCTCAGGATAGCATTGAAGCTGAACTTACAAAGAAAGTAGACATGATGAAACTGTGACCAGAGCCAAGTAAACACCCTTTTACCTAGCAAAGGACATTGAATAGGACTTTGGAGAATTTCTTTTCCTCTTGGAAATTTCTTAATAATGTTTTACTGGCATTCTCAGATGAGGGAATAATGTCATCATGGATAGAATAATGGCTTCCTGTTGTATTTTTGTGTCAAATACATAATTTTCATATTAAAAAGCCCTTTTTCTTACTTGTTGGTTCTCTATGTGGCTGATGACTGAAGCCTTTGGGAGCTCTGTCACGTGAACATTACCACGATGTCGTCCATGTGTCATTAGAGCAGCTAATGGGAAAGTTGTATGGCCTCAGTTCCATTTGCCACTCTCCTCCTACCCTGGGGCTTGCTGTCATTCTTTCTGATCTGCTCACCTGCCCACCTCCAAATGTTAATGTATGCAGGAATTTAGTTTATGAAAAAGATGACCTTTTAAATCAGTAGCAGAAAGATGGATGATCAGCCCTTGCCACCAGATCCATACTTCACACTTTATTCAGGATAATCCAAAGGATTAAAAATTTCAATATAAAATTTAAAAATAGGCCGGGTGCAGTGGCCCAAGCCTGTAATCCCAGCACTTTGGGAGGCCAAGGTGAGAGAATTGTGAGTCCAGGGGTTTGAGACCAGCCTGGGCATCTTAGTGAGACCTCGTCTCTACAATAAATCAAAAAATAAACTGGGTATGGTGACTTGTGCCTGAGGGTCTAGCTACTTGGAAGGCTGAGGCGGAAGGATCAGGTCAAGGCTGTGGTGACCATGAGCGTGCCACTCCAACTCAAAAAATTTGTAAATAAAGGTACTGGAAGAAATCACAGGGGAGTTTTAATGTTTTGATTTTTTTTTTAAGAGGCAAGGTCTTACTATATACCCCAGGCTAACCTTGAGCTCCTAGTCTTAAGTAATCCTCCTCTCAACCTCCCAGGTAACTGGAACTACAGGCGCACTCCACTGTGTACAGCCTAATGTTTGCTTTTTAAATAGAGAATTGGAAACATGACCAAAACCCAGGAGTCATAAGTGAAGTGATTGAAATATTTCATAAGTAAAATCAAAGGACATGACAGATATGGTACAGGGAAGAAGGAAGAGGGGTTTTTCACTGTGCCTTCTTATCTTTTTCACATTTTGTACCATGCAAGTAAAAAAGTAATCAACTTTTAAAGATTGTCTAAATGCCCTTAAAAATTTCCTTCCTTCTCTCCTTGGCCTTGTTTTCAAGCAAAAAAAGACATGTGCATTTCATTTTGAAAGTTGTCCATATTCTTCAGTCATTTATATATTTGCTTCTGATCCTTAACACTTTACAGAAGCTTCTTCTTATTAGCTAAATGAATATTTTGTGATTTGAGATGCAGTTATTTTCTAGGTTTGTCACTTGACTTGATTGTAGTGCTTTTGGTAAGGAAACTTGGCAGATTGATTATGAGACAGTGACTGATTCCTTTCACCCTGTGCACACATCCCTTTGTAATGTGACTTCACTCTTCCCATCAAGGAGCAGAGTGCTTATCTCCACCTTTACCTCTGGTATGACCCTGTGACTTGTTTTGGCCAATGAGGCAAAAGCAAAGAGTAAAAATCACTTGTGCTTTGGAGCTGGCTGGTTCTTACTGCCTTTGGAATTGGAGGCCACCGTGTTAAGCCTGGACAAGCCTTTTAGGAGACAAGAAGCTACTTGGGGCAGACAGGAAGCCTCCGGACCAGACAGTGAGATGCTAGAGGTGTGAAGCAGGCCCTGCTAGCCCTGACTGAGCCACCAGCAGCCAACCCAGGTCAGAACTTGGCTAATTTGGAACGTTAATAGTTGCAGAATCTTTTAGACATTTGCACCTGACAAGTGCATGACTGAATAACAGAGAATGTGTATATGTGCTATCGAATGTCTGCTGACCCCTGAACTCTCCAGGTCTCCTGAGAATCTGCACCCATCCTAACTGGAAACATGTCAGAAAGGGAGATGCATAGACTGCGGTATATCCACATTGGCACATCACAAAGCCATCCCACACAGATCCCATGTGGACTAAGTGTATGAAAGGCTGTGTGCAGTGGCTCATGCCTGTAACTCCAGCTCTATGGGAGGCCAAGGTAAGAGGATCCCTTGAGGCTAGTTCAAGGCCAGCCTGTGCTGTGAACATAATGAGATCCCATCTTTACAAAAAAAAAAAACCCAAAACATTAGGTGTGGTGGCATATTCCTATAGTCTCAGCTTCTCAGGAGGCTGAGGCAGAAGGACTACATGAGCCCAGGAGGTCGAGGCTGCAGTAAGCTATGATCACACCACTATACTCTGGCCTGGGTGATAGTATGCCCATGTCTCTGAAATAAAAGCATGTTAAAAAAAAGGCATATGGAGTAGGTTATGTGTATAGAGAAGGCACACGTAAGTACAAAGAGAAAATCTCAAAAGCAGAGGAAAAAAATCAAAGAGTATATGTTTAATTGACGGGATTCTCATCAATGACAATGGAAACAATGCCAAGGGAATGATATCATTAACATGCTAAAAGAAAAAAATACTGTCGCCCTAGAAATCTGTTTTAAGGAAAGATATTCAAGAATGCGAGTGAAATAATGATGTCAAACAAAAATGGAGACAGATCATTAACGGCAGGCTCGTGTTAATGGAAATTCTAAAAAGATATCAGAAGGAAAATGCTCTCGGAAGATCTGAAGCACAATAAAGAAAGGCAGGGCCACCCTCAGGTTCCCTCCCACTGTGGGAGCTTTTCTGTCTTCTCAATAAATCCTGCTTTAAAAAAAAAAAAAAAAAAGGCAAAGAACATGGCAAGTGTATGAGTAAATATAAACATTGACCAAAAAAACACTAACAAAATAATTAGTGGATTAAGCCAAAAAAAAAAAAAAAAAATTCACAAACACATATGTGTCAGATTCAGGAGGTAAGTGGAAATTGTTCTGGAAGGAGAGTAGAAGTATTTATATTTTGATAAGTATATGTTTTCTTTCTTTTATTTCCTTTTTTTTTTTTTTTTATTAAAGAGACTAGTTTCAATATATTGCCCAGACTGGTCTTGACCTCCTGGGATTCTCAGACTGGTCTTGACCTCAAGAGATTCTCCTGCTTCAGCCTGCCAAAGTGTGAGCCACTGTGCCCAGCCAACTTAAGTATGTGGTTTTTTGTGTGGTTTTTTTTGAGTTGGAGTCTCACTCTTTCGCTCAGGCTGGAGTGCAATGACACACTCATAACCACTGCAGCCTTGACCTGCTGGGTTCTGGTGATCCTTCTGCCTCAGCCTTCCAAGTAACTGGAATCACAGGCATGCACCACCATGCCTGGCTAATTTTTTGATGTAGAGACGAGATCTTGCCAAGTTTCCCATGTTGGTCTTGAACATGTGGGCTCAGGCAATACTCTTGTCTCCACCTCCCAAGGTGCTGGGATCACAGGAGTGAGCCACCGGGCCTGGCCAGGTATATAATTTTAAACTCATGGAGAGAGGCCAGGTGCAATGATTCATGCCTATAATTCCAGCACTTTAGGAGTCAGAGGTGAGAGGATTGCCTGAGCTCAGGGGTTCAAGACCAGGTTGAGCAACATGTCGAGACCTTGTCTCCACAATAAATCAAAAAATTAGCTGGGCGTGGTGGTGCACACCTGTGGTTCCAGCTCTTTGGAAGACTGAGGCAGAAGGAGCTGGAAGTCGAGGCTGCAGTGGCTATATGAGCAGCATGTCTGTGCACTCCAGCCTTGGTGACAGAGTAAGACTCTGACTTAATAAAAATAAAAATAATAGACTCATGGAGAGAATGAGATGTTAAAAATATTTAGACAAATTCAAAAGAAAAAAGATTTAAAAAGAACCAGCATAATTTAAAAATAACAGTGGTTATATTAGATGTAAGAAAATATTTTAGCTAAAAGACAAAGATCAAAAGAATTTTTAAAAGACTTAAAATATTTGACTGGGTGCGGTGGCTCACGCCTGTAATCCCAGCACTTTGGGAGTCTGAGGCAAGAGGATTGTCTGAGCTCAGGGTTTCGAGACCAGCCTGGGCAACGTGGTGAGACCTTTTCTCTACAATAGATCAAAAAATTAGCCAGGCGTGGTGGTGTGTGCCTATAGTTCTGGCTACTTGGAAGGCTGAGGCAGAAGGATCGCCCGAGCCCAGCAAGTAGAGGCTGCGGTGGCCATGAACCTGCTACTGCAATCCAGCCTGGGTGACAGAGTGACTCTGACTCAAAAATAAAAAGTAAATTCAAAAAGGATGGAAGCTAAAAAATTGAAAAAGATTGATCTTGCAAATATCAAAGAAAAGCAGATATGTTAACTTGAGACAAAATAGATTTTACAGTAACAGTCATGACTAGATAAGAGACCTCTTTATAATGAAAAAGTGTTCAGGTTTTTAGTAAAGCAAAACAATTTATATGTACTTAATAACATCTCCCTATATATATAAAGCGGGCCAGGCATGGTGGCTCACACCTGTTTTCCCAGCACTTTGGGAGGGGTTGGACAATTGCTTGAGCCCAAGAGTTTGAGACCAGTCTGGGCAACAGAGTGAGACCTTGTCTCTAAAAAATAAATAAGCTAGGCATGGTGACATGTGTTTGTAGTCCCAGCTACTCTGGAAGCTGAGGTGGAAGGTTCACCTGAGCCCAGGAGGTACAGACTGGGCAACAGTGAGACCCCGACTCAAAAAAAAAAAAAAAGTACTAAATCCAAGGCGAAATAAATGGATCTACAATCATGGTAGAGAGATCACATAGTTCTTTCGGTAAATCATAAAACAGAAAGAATTAACTCCAGCCTAGGCCACATAGTGAGACCGTGTCTCTATAAAAAAAAAAAAAGTTAGCTGGTTGTGGTAATGCATGCCTGTTGTCCTAGCTACTCAGGAGGCTGAGGTGGAAACATCACCTGAGCCCAGCAGGTCGAGGCTGAGGACAGCGTGCTGATCCTGCCTCTGCACTCCAACCTGGGCAACAGAGTGAGACACTGACTCAAAAAAAAAAAAGTAAGGATTCAGAGATTTAAGCAACCAATTAACACACTTGATCTAATGATCGTGTAAAGCATTTTATTCCCAACTACAGCAGGATGCACATTCTTAAATACACCAGAACATTTTGAAACATTGTCCACATAGTGAAGTGTCCCCAACTACTACTACAAAAAAAAAGAAACTATATACAGCATGTTCCCTCACGACAACGCAATTAGAAAAAAAATAACTGAAAATTCTGTATGTTTGGAATTTAAGAAATGCCATTCTAGCTGGACATGGTGGCTCAAGCCTGTAATCCCAGAACTTTGGGAGGCGGAGGTGAGAGGATTGCCTGCGCAGGGTTTGAGACCAGCCTGAGCAACATGGCGAGACCTTGTCTCTACAGTAAATCAAAAAAATTAGCCACATGTGGTGGCACATGCCTGTGGTTCCAGCTACTTGGAAGGCTGAGGCAGAAGGATCACCTGAGCCCAGTAGGTCACGGCTGCAGTGTTGGTGAGTGTGCCACTGCCTTCCAGACTGGGCGACAGAGTAAGACTGATTAAAAAAAAAAAAAAAGCGATTCTAAATAAGCTGTAAATCAAGAAAATTGTGAGACTGAGTGCAGTGACAAGCCTGTAATCCCAGCACTTTGGGAGGCCAAGACGAGAGGATTGCCTGAGCCCGGGGGTTAGAGACCAACCTGGGCAACTTGGTGAGACCTCGTCTCTACAATAAATAAGAAAATTAGCTAGGTGTGGTGGCACACACCTGTGGTTTCAGCTACTTGGAAGGCTGAGGTGGAAGGGTCACCTGAGCCCAGCAGATGGAGGCTGCCGTGGCCGTGAGTGTGCCACTGCACTCCAGCCTGGTTGATAGAGTGAGACTCCAACTCAAAAAAAAAGGAAAAATTGTGGTATAAATTAGAAAATATTTAGAGCTGAACAATAACAAAAATTCCGTGTTAAAACTTGTGGGTAGCCAGGTGCCGTGGCTCACACCTGTAATCCCAGCACTTTGGGAAGTGGAGGCAGAGGTGAGAGGATTGTCTGCGCCCAAGGGTTTGAGACCAGCCTGGGCAACATGGTGACAGCTTGTCTCTACAATAAATAAATAAATAAATTAGTTGGGCATGGTGGCGCACGCCTGTAGTTTCAGCTACTTGGAAGGCTAAAGAGGAAAGGATAGCTAGAGCCCAGTAGGTCGAGGTTGCGGTAGCCGTGATCATGCCACTGCACTCCATCCTGGGTGACTGAGTGAGACTTCAATTAAAAAAAAAAATGGGTTCTGCTTTTGGTCATAATGGAGTAACAGATGAGATTAGCTACCTTGCTTTAAATAGCTAGAAAAGCAAAATACAGGAAGCCGCAGCCTTCAGACATTGAATAACAAAGACGCACAGGACACTGCCCCAGAGAGGAAGGAAGGAAACAGTGAGCCTTGGCCCACCCCAGCCTCCTGCCTGGAGAGACTTTGAGCCACAGCTCAGGAGGGAATGCCCGCAGCCTGGTGGCCCTGCCTGGCTGAGGAAAGAGAAATCAAAGTATTGTTCAGTCACAGAAAACAATGAAATCCATTCACGCTATGACACAGACAAAACTTGAAACTGTTGTACTAAGTTAGAGAAGCCCGTAATGGAAGACTGACAGTTTTATTACAGGATTCCATTCCTATGAAATGCCCAGAAATGTATAGAGATAAAAAGAAAAACTTGTGGTTGCTTAGGACTGGGGAAATGAGGGATAGGGGCTGTTAGCTAAAGGGTGTGGGATTCCTTTTGAGGTGAGGGTGCATATACTAAAAACATTGAGCCTGGCACGGTGGCACACGCCTGTAATCCTAGCACTTTGGGACACCGAGGCAGGAGGATTGCTTGAGCCCAGGATTTCAAGACCAGCCTAGGCAGCATAGCGAGACCTTGTCTTTCAAAAGAATCAAAAGATTACCCGGGTGTGGTGGCATGTACCTGTAGTCCCAGCTACTCCGGAGGCCAAGGCAGAAGGATTGCCCAGGAGGTCAAGGCTGTGGTGAGCCGTGATCATACCACTGCACTCCAGCCTCACAGAGTGAGACCCCCAACTCAAAAATAAATAAACTATTGAATTGTACACTTTAAGCAGCCAATTATGTGGTAGATGAATTATATCTGAATCTAGCTGTTGAAGAAAAAGTATACAGGTTAAAAAAGAAGCAGACAATGAGAAGACGGGATCCATGAGCTGAGGAGAGGCCTTGGAGGACACCAGGCTTGCCGACACTGTGTCCTTGGACACTGTGACCTCGCCTCCAGAATTATAACATACATATAAATGTATGTTGTTTAAATCACAAGGAGAATGTCTTTAATTGCAGATGAAGTCAGTGAAGTGAGCATCCATCTGCGGAATTTAGGAAAAGAAAAGCAAAACATGCTGGGTGTGGTAGCTCACGCCTGTAATCCCAGCACTTTTGGGAGGCGGAGGTGAGACCAGCCTCTGCAACATGGTGAGACCTTGTGTCTACAATAAATCAAATAATGAGCTGGGCGTGGTAGCACAAACCTGGGGTTTCAGCTACTTGGAAGGATGAGGCAGAAGGATCATCTGAGCCCTGAAGGTCAACACTGCCAGTGGCCATGAGCATGCCACTGCCCTCCAGCCTGGGCAACAGAGTAACACTCTGACTCAAAAAAACAAAAAATAACAACAAAAAACCCCAAGTCAATTTGCAGGAAAAAGGGGCAGACAATCATGAAATAGCAAATAAACACGAGGGGAGGACCCCAGCTCTTAGGAAGGCAGAGGCGGGAGGACTGTCTGAGCTGGGACTACTCAGCGATACCTCGTTTTTACAATAAATCAATTAGCTAGGCGTGGTGACATGCACCTATAGTTCCAGCACTTTGGGAGGCAGAAACCAGAGGATTGCCTGAGCCCAGGTTTCAAGACTAACTTGGGCAACTTGGTGAGGCCTTGTCTCTACAATAAATTAAAAAATTAGCCAGGTGTGGTAGTGCATGCTTGTAGTTCTGGCTACCTGGAAGGCTGAGGCGGAAGGATAGCCTGAGCCTAGTAGGTAGAGGCTGCGGTGGCCGTGAGTGTGCCACTGCACGGCAGCCTGGGTGACAGTGAGACTCCAGCTAAGAAAGAAGGAAGGAAGGAAGGAAGGGAGGAAGGGAGGGAGGGAGGGAAAGAAAGAAAGAAACAAAGAAAGAAAGAAAGGAAAGAAAGAAAAAGAGGATTGATCAAGAAACCAAAAGCTGATTCTTTGAAAAGAGGAAATCATGTCATATGTGTCTAAATGAATAGCGTTGTTCATAATACTCTCTTGTCTCCAGCATCTGAAGTGAGTGCCCTTTGCTTATTTGTTCCAACATAATTTAGGGTTGTCAGAAAGGCAGGAGGTGCTTTAGAGAGCACAGAGGAGTGGACCTGCTCAAGGGACTCTCTCCGCATCTGCTTTGATGTCCAGGAAGGGCACTCAAAATGAAAACTTCTACTTGATTCCAGTTCTAGGTCTCTGACCTGCACGAATCCTAGTAATGTCAAGCATCCATGCGAGGGTGGAGAGGCAGCAATGTGAGGGGACCCTTGGCTTTTGCGTCCCTTCTCTGACGCTCATGCTATGTGTCTGATGGTGAAAAGCCACTTCTCTACTCCCAAGTACTTTGCACGCATCTCCTAAGAACTGAGACATCTTGGGCATTCACCCTGAGATGTTGCCAGTCAGGAAATCTAGCACTAGTAAAATGTTATTGTCTAACACACGAACCAGTCGTCTCTGGAATGCACTTGATAACACTTGTTTTCCCAATCCAGGATCCTCCGTCGGGTGTAGACTTGTCTGTCTAGCCAGCTTTGGCATCCGGTGTTGACCATTTTACTGTTTGATGAGATTCTGTTTCTAGGTCTGTGGAACTTTCTTTTTCAAATTCAGTTGTCTGAGCCAGTCAGACAGGGCAGTCCAACCTAGGGCCCACTGCTTATTGCAGCTGTGCCCTTGCAGGTCACCCCATTGCCCCAGTATTCTGCCCACTGGGAAGGCAGTGCTGCTGATGGGTTGGCCTTTGCCTATGCTAATTTTTTTTTTTTTTTTTTTTGAGTCAGAGTCTCACTCTGTCGCCCAGGCTGGAGTGCGGTGGCCATCACGCCACAGCCGCTGCAGCCTCCACCTGCTGGGCTCAGGCGATCCTTCCACCTCAGCCTTCCAAGTAACTGGAACCACAGTCATGCACCACCATGTCTGGCTAATATTATGATTTATTGTAGAGATGAGAGCTCACCAAGTTGTCCAGGCTGGTCTTGAACCCCTGGGCTCAGGCAATCCTCTTGCCTCAGCCTCCTGAAATGCTGGAATTACAGGCGTGAGCCATTGTGTCCGGCCTGCCTATGCTAAATTAACTGGGACAGGCAGGGCTGAGTTCCCAACCGAGTGGGGTCCACTGTGTCGGCTTCTTGCTAAACTGAGTGTCGGGTGAGAATGGCTGGAAAAGTGCTCCCTGCGGACTGTGTCTGTAGCTATTTTAAGGGTGGACTGAGGACTTTGCGGTTGTCCTTGGAGTCTGGTTGCCAGGAGAACTTTTTCCTGCGGATTGTTACAGGAGCACATGACAGATGGCTCACTCCAGGCTGGCTGTGACCCTGTGCCTGGGTTGCCGAGTCGTGGGGTAGATGGGATGCCTCCAGGGAGGCCAGTGTGCTGGCTGTTTAGTCCCGCAGCGGTGGCATCCTGATTTCAGAGGCTTTTGCCCCGCTGTGCGGTGTATATTTTTTGGAAGTCTCCTGCAGGCCCGCCCTCCCAGTTACTGTGTCCTTTACTCTGCTGCAGCAGCTGCGGGCTGACAGCCGCCTCCACGCGCTGGCAGAGAGGACTGCTCTCTCTGCCTCTTGGATCCTGATTTTCTGCAGCACGTTCAGACGCTGAGCAGGGAACCTTGCTCACAGCTGTGATGCCTGCCTGGCAGTGTGACTTCAGAGACATCGTGCGAACTCTGGGGTGTGAGTGACTGTCACAGCTGCCCTGCCTTCCACGCGGCTCACTCACCACTCGCTCACTCTGAACAGTGTTATTTAAGGCTAGGTGTGGTAGCTGAAGCCTGTAATCCCAGTACTTTTGGAGGCTGAGCCCAGGGGTTCGAGACAAGCCAGGGCAACTTGGTGAGCTCTCGTCTCTACAATAAATCAAAAAATTAGCCGGGCGTGATAGTGCACACCTATGGTTCCAGCTACTGGGAAGCCTGAGTCCCCCAGGTTGAGGCTGCAGTGACTGTCAGCGTGCCACTGCCCTCTAGCCTGGGCGACTCAAAAAACAAACAAACAAAAAACAGTGTTGTTCAACTCTGTGTGTTAGGTAGCAGAGTACAAAGAGAAGTAAGAATTTCCCCTCAGTCTCAGGCACCTTTATATATTCAGAGTATCTCACTGGAAGGGACCGTGCAGTTCATATGTTAGTTTTTATTTTTATTTTTTGGTTTTTTTTTTTTGAGTTGGAGTATCACTCCTTCGCCCAGATTGGAGTACAACTGACCTGCTGGGCTCTGGTGATCCTTCTGCCTCAGTCCTCTGAGTGGCCAGAACTACAGACGTGCGCTACCATGCCCAGCTATTTTTTATTTTATTGTAGAGAAGAGGTCTTGCCAAGTTGCCCAGGCTGGTCTCAAACCCACGGACTCAGTCAATCCACTTGCCTCGGCCTCCCAAAGTGCTGGGATTATAGACTGAGCCACCGAGACCGGCCTACTTGTTTTTTTGAGTTGGGGTCTCACTCTGTCACTCAGGCTGGAGTGCAATGGCACAATCACAGCTCACCACAGCCTCGACCTCCTGGGCTCAGGCAATTCTCTCACCTCAGCCTTCTGAGTAGCTGGGACTACAGGTGTGTGCCACCATGCCCAACTAATTTTTTGAATTTTGTAGAGACGAGGTCTTGCTATGTTGCCCAGGCTTTTCTGAAACTCCTGGGCTCAAACAATCCTCTCACCTTGGCCTTCCAAGTGCTGGGATTACAGGCATGAGTTACCCATCCGAGCCAAATTTTAGTTTTAGGACAAGGAAACAAAAGAACAAAGTACAATAACTTCCCAGATGTCAAACCCGGTCAGGATTGGAACCCAGACTGCTGCTTTCCTAGCCCAAAGATATTTCTCCTGAATCATGTTCCTTGGGCTGACCTGTAATACCCCTTGTTAGCTTTGAGCTGCTCTAGTGTCTAGACTGGGGAGGCCCAGGCTGCTCAAATGTAAAAAAAAAAAAAGCAAAACAAAACAAGAAACCCAAAAAACTTTTTTTTTTTGAGTTGGAGTCTCTGTCACCCAGGCTGGAGTGCAGTGGCTTGCTCACGGCCACCCTAGCGTCAATCTGTTGGGCTCTGGCGATCCTTCCGCCTCTGCCTTCCAAGTAGCCAGAACTATAGGCGCGTGCTACCATGCCAGGTTAATTTTTTATTTATTGTAGAGACGAGGTCTTGCCAAGTTGCCCGGGTTGGTCTCGAACCTGCAGGCTCAGGCAGTGCACTTACCTTGGCCTCCCAAAGTGCTGGGATTGCAGGCTGAGCTACTAAGCCCGGCCTACAAAAAACTTTCTTAACAAAATAACTGCAAACTACTTTTAACCACAAAATACCTGCTTACTGTAAACAATTCCTACAGTTCACAAGTATAAAAATTTAAGTTTGAGATCTTTCTTCCCTACCCCCAGTTCTCTAAGAGTATCTAATTGCTATCATAAAGTGTATTCCTCTTGACTTTTATTTATGCATGTCCAAAATGTACACATTTTTTAAAAGTTTGTAGCACTGTATAGCTTTTCAAAATACAGTCACTTTATGACTTTTAAATTGATCTCCAACTCAAAGTACTTTTTAAAGATGAAAAACTGATGAGGCGTGGTGGCTCAAGCCTGTAATCCCAGTACTTTGGGAGGCTGAGGCGAGAGGATTACCTGAGCTCAGGGGTTCGAGACCAGCCTGGGCAACTAGGTAAGACCTTGCCTCTACAATAAATAAAAAAATAAGCTGGATGTGGTAGCATGTGCCTGTAGTTCCCACTACTTGGAAGACTGAGGCAGAAGGATTGCCTGAGCACAGCAGGTTGAGGCTGCAGTAGCTGTGAGTGTGCCACTGCACTCCAGCCTGGGTGACAGAGTGAGACTCTGACACACACAAACACACAAAAGTTTAAATAAGACAGGCGTTCCAGTAGTCTGGGACCACATGCTTATAGTCCTAGTACTCAGGAGGCTGAGGCAGAAGGATCACTTGAGCCCAGAAATTTGAGGCTGCAGTGAGTTATGACTGTGCTACTGCACTCACATCTGGGTGACAGAGCAAGACCTTGTCTCAAAAATAAATACATAAAAAGTTTAAATAAAAGATGTTAGGAAAAAAAAATAAAAGCAGAAAGAACAGATAAAAACATAAAAGGCCAGAGGAGAGAGGTTTGCTTGAGCACATAGGTTCAAGACAAGCCTGGTCAACTTGGCGATACCTCATCTCTACAATAAGTCAAAAAATTAGCCGTGCGTGGTGGCACAACCCATAGGTCCAATTACTTGGAAGACTGAGGCGGAAGGATCACCTGAGCCCAGCAGGTCGAGGTTGCCGTGGCTGTGGGCGTGCCACTGCACTCCAGCCTGGGTGGCAGAGTGAGACTCCAACTCAAAAATAAATAAATAAAGGTAAAAAATTATCAGACACTTTCCTACCTAATTAAGGCTGTAAAATTAGTATATAGTGATTGGGAAAATATATAATAACACATAGCTAATACGCATTCAGAAATTAACACCATTTTTATATTCACTTGAGTTTATCTATCAAAACAGCATTTACATATGTGTGAAAAGTGGTTGTCGTATATGTTTAAGACATGGCATATATTCTGTCTACAGGTTCTCCTGTGTGTGTATATAGATTCTGGAATTTTCTGGCCCTACCCCATCCCCGTTCCATTGCTGGGACCACTGTTCTGTCGCTGCCAGGGATCATCAGCATGAGTGGTTCACACTCAGTGCTCTCTGTGGCCACCATGTCAGTTTTGAATTGCCTTTAGCTGCATATGACTGAAAACACAAACCAATGAAGTCTATTTCTCGTTTATGTAAAGTGCCAGCAGCAGGCAGTGAGAGTGGAGATGGGGCCTCCAGAATCACCAGTGTTCAGGCTCTATCCCATGCTCCGCAGAGTGCTGGTGCCGGTCTCCACCCTTGAGGTTACCATGTGGTCACATGACAGCTGCTGCAGTTCCAGCTTTTGCACCACATCACCTTGAACAAGGTTACTTGCAGGGGGACTGGAAAATGCAATGTCTCGTGGGACACTGTTGCACAGAGTGAATCTCGTTAGCTAAGGAAGAACGAGAGGCGGGACTAACACATGGGTAGCTAGCAGTTTCCACCAGAGTAGAGATCCCTTTCACCTCTTGGCCTGGGCTGAATTTTCTCTCTGAGATCCCTTTCCACTCTTTGGAAAAATAAGAATCCTTTCCTTTAACTCAGATTTGCCACTTCTTTTTCTGTCACTTCTTGTTCTAACAAAGCTTAGTATTTCTTTCTCTTCCCAGAAGGGAAGTCAGATTCCCTTCTGCTTGTTTATTTTATTTTATCTTTTTTTTTTTTTTGAGTTGGAGTCTCACTCTGTTGGTTAGACTGGAGTGCTGTGGCCGCTCCCAGCCACCGCAGCCTCGACCTGCTGGGCTCCAGCAATCCTTCCGCCTCAGCCTTCCAAGTAGCCGGAATTACAGGCATACGCTACCACGTCCAGCTGATTTTTTTTTTTTTGATTTATTGTAGAGATGAGGTCTCACTGCCCAGGTGGGTCTCGAACCCGCGGGCTCAGGCAAACCACTCACCTCAGCCTCCCAAAGGCGTGGGATTACAGGCTGAGCCACCAAGCCCTGCTATCTTTTTTTTTTTGAGCTGGAGTCTCACTGTTACCCAGGCTGGAGTGTAGTGGCACTCTCACGGCCGCTGCAGCCTCCACCTGCTGGGCTCAGGTGATCCTCCCGTCTCAGCCTTCCAAGTAGCTGGAAACACATGCTTGTGTCACCACGCCCGGCTAAGTTTTTGATATATTGTAGAGATGAGGTCTTGCTATGTTGCCCAGGTTGGTCTTGAACCCCTGAGCTCAGGCAATCCTCTTGCCTCCGCCTCCCAAAGTGCTGGGATTACAGGTGTGAGCCACTGCGCCTGGCTTGTTTGTTTATATTATTTTTATTTATTTATTTAGATATGTCTGTAATTTTTTTTTTTTTTTTTGAGTTGGAGTCTCATTCTGTCGCCCAGATCGAAGTGCAGTGGCCGCTCCCGGCGCCGGCGATCCTTCCGCCTCAACCTTCCAAGTAGCTGGAACTACAGGCGCCCGCTACCACGCCCGGCTAATTTTTTGATTTATTGTAGAGATGAGGTCTCACTGCCCAGGCGGGTCTTGAACCCTCGGGCTCAGGCAATCCACTCACCTCAGCCTCCCAAAGGCGCGGGACTACAGGCTGAGCCACCGAGCCCGGCTGATGTCTGTAATTTTATTACAAACCATTCTTTTGGCATTAGTTGGTTCCAGTGACAGCAAGATACCGCGAGTGTAGTGGAGCAGCTTGGATGTAGGAACTGGACTCCCTGCTTACCCAGCCAAACTTCAGTTACCTCATGTCCAGGACACAGATGACCTGTGGTCTTTACTGCTGCAAATCTCCATGCACGTACCATCTGGGAGGAGTGGGTTCTAAGGGATTAGAGTAAATGTCGATAAAACTACAAAAGTTCCTTTCTGGGACTTTCTTCCCCTTCTCTCTGTGTATTTATTTTTTGAGGTGGAGCTGCCGTGCCTGCCCCTGAGCTTACTTGCTTGCTGGGATCTTGGTGTCTTGAGCTCTGTTTGCGTTATCCAGAATTCCAGATTTTTTTCTCCCAGAACTTTACAACCATCAAAAAGATTCCCTAGGCTGGACATGGTGGCTCACACCTGTCATCCCAGCACTTTGAGAGGTGAAGGTGGAGGCGAGAGGATTGCCTGAGCTCAGGAGTCTCTACAATAAATCAAAAAAATAGCTAGGTGTAGTGGCACGTGCCTGTGGTTCCAGCTACTTAGAAGGCTGAGGTGGAAGGATCATCTGAGCCTAGCAGTTCGAGGCTGCGGTGGCTGTGAGTGTGCCACTGAACTCCAGCCTGGGGCGACAGAGTGAAACTCCAACTTGAAAGAAAAAAAATAATCCTTAGGCTGAGTGTGGTGGCTCATGTCTGTTATCCCAGCACTTTGGGAGACTGAGGAGGAAGGATTGCCTGAGGCTAGGAGTTTGAAACCAACCTGGACAACATAGTGAGACCTTGTCTCTACAATTTTTTTTTTTTAATTGAAGTCTCACTGTGTTGCCCAGACTGGAGTGCAGTGGCACGCTCCCAACCACCACAGCCTCGACCTGCTGGGCTCCAGCGATCCTTCTGCCTCAGCCTTCCAAGTAGCCAGAACTACAGGCGTGCGGTACCACTAATTTTTTGATTTATTGTAGAGATGCGGTCTCATCAAGTTGCCCAGGCGGGTCTTGAACCCGCGGACTCAGGCAATCCACTCGCCTTGGCCTCCCAAAGTGCTTGGATTACAGACTGAGCCACCGAGCCCGGCCTACAAAAAATCTTTAAAATTTGCTGGGCATGGTGGTGACTGTCTGTAATCCCAGAACCTTGGGAGACTGAGGTGGAAAGATTGCTTGAGCTCAGAAGTTTGAGACCAGGAGTCGCAAGTTTAAAAATAAATAAATAGAAGGTGAATTTTGAGTCAAGGTTGCACTCTGTTGCCCAGGGTGGAATGCAGTGTCATGATCATGGCTCACACAGCCTTGACCTCCTGAACTCAGGCAATCCTTCTGCCTCAGTCTCCTGAGTAGCTGGGGCTACAGGTGTGTGCCACCACACTTGGCTCATTTAAAAAAAAATTTTTTGCAGAGATGAGGTCTTGCTGTATTGCCCAGGCTGGTCTCGAACTCCCGGGCTCAAGCAATCCTCACGCATTGGACTCCTAAATTGCTGGGATTACAGGCATGAGTCACCACACCCAACGGATGGTGATTTTTTTCAAATACATTTTTAGCATCTCTGCAGTATCCATGAAGCAACAGCAAAATAAGTTAAAAATGAGTGAGGTCGTGGTTGCTTACTTCGTGGGAGCAGTCATACATACATTTCACTTCTGAGCACTCGTGTGCTGTGCACTCTGCTAGGCACTGGGATAAAACAGCCAAACAGCTCCCTGCCCCCATGAAATTTTTAGCCAGAATAATCCAGATTCAGTGAACTCCCCAAAGTCTGTTTTTTTTTTGGTTTTTGTTGTTGTTGTTGTGTGAGTTGGAGTCTCACTCTGTCGCCCAGACTGGAGTGCAGTGGCCGCTCCTGGCCACTGCAGCCTCGACCAGCTGGGCTCCGGCAATCCTTCCGCCTCAGCCTTCCAAGTAGCTGGAACTACAGGAGCGCGCTACCACACCCGGCTAATTTTTTTGATTTATTGTAGAGATGAGGTCTCGCCAAGTTGCCCAGGTGGGTCTCGAACCCACGGGCTCAGGCAATCCACTCACCTCAGCCTCCCAAAGCGTGGGATTACAGGCTGAGCCACTGAGCCCGGCTCAAAGTCTGGTTTTTGTGCCAGTGAACACAGGCAGAAGTGTTACCACTCCCTCTTACTCCAAGCTCAAATGCTGACCTCTCCAGCCTGTGGAACTTTGAACCAAGCAGTGATCAGGTTTGAAGGTCATGGGTATTGGCATGTGCAATTTCAGCCGCCAGAGGGCATCCCTATCCCTAAGATACTTTGAAAGGGCCCGACAAAGCCCAAACCCGGCCCTTAAAAAGGCTACCTCTGCAGTGGCTCAAGCCTGTAATTCCAGCACTTTGGGAGACCAAGGTGAGAGGATTGCCTGGGTCCAGGGGTTTGAGACCAGCCTGGGCAACTTGGCAAGACCTTGTCTCTACAATAAAAATAAAAAAATTAGCTGGGCGTGGTAGCGCACACCTGTGGTTCAGTTACTTAGAAGCCTGAGGTGGAAGGATCGCCTGAGCCCAGCAAGTCACGGCTGCGGTGGCGGTGAGTGTACCACTGCACTCCAGATTGGATGACAGAGAGAGACTCCCACTCAAAAAAAAAAAAAAAAAAGGCTACCCCTGGTGTGCTGGGTTCGGGATCAAAGCCTATGGAAAGATGGACCCCAAGACAGTCACAAGCCTGGTGCCCACGCCACATTCCCATTTCAGGCCTGAGAGTCGCATCGATTGGTCTTGAGGGTCTGGACCCTGCGTGGAGGCTCATGCCATGAAATCTAATTCAGGTCATGATGAAAGGGTCTGGAGGTTCTCTGAAGGGAGCACCTAGGGCAGGTAACAGGTGGGAGGACCGAGGAACCCACAGATCCATCCCTTTCAAGTGTTCACTGGGGAGAGTCACACGAGTTTTTGTTTGTTTTATGAGTCGGGGTTTCATTCTGTCACCAAGGCTGGAGTGTAGTGGCACACTCATGGCTCACTGCACCCTCGACCTTCTAGGCTCAGGCGATCTTTCCACCTCAGCCTTCCCAGTGGGTGGAACTACAGGCACACCACCACACCTGGCTAATTTTTTAATTTATTGTAGAGACGAAGTCTCATCATATTGCCTGAGCTGGTCTCAAACCCCTGGTCTCCAGCATGCTGGGATTGCGGCATGGGCCACTGTTCCTAACTCATCAATGAATGTTTATTGAGCAATATCTATTCAACAATCAGCTCTGTGCTTGGGCTGGAGACAAATCAACTTACTCTGGCCGAGAGAGGAGAACAGCTCACACGGCATTAGGGGAAAGCAGTCCAGGACAGCCCTGTGCCAACAGATGGGGCACACGAGAGGCCCCTGAACTCCGGCTTACTGAGGCATGGCATGCAGCCTCCCCCTGGGGTCCTGCCAGCTTTGGGTGCTACCAGGGCCCCCAGACCTCTCCCTCCTCTCCCATCCTGTGGGGGGGGGTGTTTGTCTTTGTTTTTTGTTTGGTTGTTTTGTTGTGTGTGTTTTGCTTATCTGAAATGTTTTATCAAAGCCCCACATGTAGCCGGGCACAGTGGCTCACACCTAATCCCAGCACTTTGGAAGACTGAGGTGAGAGGATTGTCTGAGCCCAGGTGTTTGAGACCAGCCTGGGCAACTTGGTGAGACCTTGTCTCTACAATAAATCAAAAAATTAGCCAGGTGTGGTGGTGCATGCCTGTGGTTCCAGCTACTTGGAAGGCTGAGGCAGAAGGATCACCAGAACCCAGAAGGTCGAGGGTGCGGTGGCCATGAGTGTGCCACTGCATTCCAGCCTGGGCGACAGAGGGAGACGCCGACTCAAAACAACAACAACAACAACAACAACAAAAACCAAAGCCCCACATGTGCTTGTGCAGCTTTGGGAGACATAAGCAACAAACTCCCAGGCCTCCTGGCTTCCTCCCAGCTCCACGTGGGTAGCCACAGAGCCTCTGGGATGAGAAGAAGGATGGGACTGGGGATCTGGGGAGGACAATGGTCAAGTTCCCCAAACTGTGTTCCAATACAGGGCCACAAGAATGAGTGCCACAGGGCTAGAGCTCCACGACTGTACCTTGTGAGAGGCTCACAGTCCCTTGCTGGAATTTCCAAAGTCTCCAAAGCTCTAAAAACCCACAGGTTTTTCATAATTCATTTGGCACAGCTTGATCTGACCTGAACTCATTTGGCACAAAATCTCACCTGCTCTATCTTGGTGCATTGCAGAGGACGCTGTGGATTCCTGGGCTGTCTAGACCCGCTGGGGCATTAGGAGTCCACAGTGTGAGCCTGATTGCCTTTCTAAAGTCTGGAATCTGAGCCATAACTGGTCCTGGGGATCTGTTTCTCCATGAAACACAGGGTCTGTATCTCATCTCCCCTCCACAAGCTGTGTGGTGTGAAGTGTGATGGGCAGACCCAGTTTGGCCCTAAGCTTCCCGCCTCTTGTGGTTCCTGTGCTGGATAGACTCTCCCTCTGAGTGTGGGTAGTACCCACGCCTAGCCGAATATGGCAAAGGGGAAGATGTGGTTGGGGTCTCAAACTGGTGGATTTTGTTTAAGCAGAAGGGAGAATACCCCAGGTAGGCCTGACTCAATGAGGGAAAAGCCTTCAAAAGAGGAACTGGGCCTCCCTGGGGTCAGAGACTCTTGGTTGTTGGCTTGGAAGAAGGCAGCCTTCTGCAAGGTGACTTACAGAGAGGGCCCCTCAGCAAGCAATAGTGGGCAGCCTTCAGTATTGAGCACACTGGGCTGACTGCTAGCCTGAAAATGGGGACCCCAGTCCCACAACTGCAAGATGAATTCCGTCGACGGTCTGAGGGATCTTGGAAGCACATCTCTCCCCACTTGAGTCTCTGATGAGTCTGCAGCCCCAGTGGATAACATGCATTCAACCTGGTAAAGCCCTGGAACCCAGGAGCCAGGTGAGCCAACACACACTCTGACCTGCAAAGACGGAGGGTGTGTCTTTTCTATTTGCAGGTGGTGGTAACTTGTTACACAACATGGAAGCTAGTAGGGCAGGGACATCTTTTCACCTCCCTGGTCCAGCCACTCATCTGCACATGAGGGAGACGGTTGTATGAGGGTATGCCAGGAGTCTTTCAGCGTCTAGATTTGGAAGCTCTACAGGCAGGTGCTTTGTGTGGGAGGGCTGGGAGAAGGAAGATGGTTCTCTTTTTTTTTTGAGTTGGAGTCTCAGTCTGTTGCCCAGGTTGGAGTGCAGTAGCACACTCAAGGCCACTGCAGCCTCAACCTGCTGGGCTTAGGTGATCCTTCTGCCTTAGCCTTCCAAGTAGTGGAACCACAGGCATGCACCATGGCGCCTGGCTAATTTTTGGTTTACTGTAGAGATGAGGTCTCATCAAGTTGCCCAGGCTGGTCTCAAACCCTTGAATTCAGGCAGTCCTCTCACCTTCACCTCCCAGAGTGCTGAGATTACAGGCATGAGTCATTGCACCCAGCTGAAGATGGTCCTCTTGGGTGAGCCAGTGGGGGCTGTGGGCGCCAAGGACGGAAGGCATAGGCAGAGACATGCAGATGCAGAGAACTCACCCTGAGTCCTAGATGGCCCGTCTGGCCATGCTGGACAGTGACCTCAGCTAGCGCCACTCCTGCCTGTGGAGGCCATTGGCTTTCAGGAGCAAAAAACGAACATCCTCTTCCCCAGCTCTGCTGGGGTCCTGCCGCCGTGCTGGGCACTGGCCTTACCTCTGTCAATTCAGGAGGGTTGCAGGGTTCACTCTCAGCTGTCTTCATCTCATGACACTTGCAACTCTTGGTCTTGTGACCTCTAAAAGTGACCTGGGGACTCAATGGGAAGCTGAGGCATCATGTTCCTGCTGCACTTCCTGGCAAACTTCTGAAGTAGGTGAGGTTGTGACCTGTGTCCTCCCACCCAGCCCATCTGCCAGACCTCCCTGCCTCCCGCACCCCCTGCCTCCTGTCCCAGGGGTCTCAGGCCACCTAGAGGTGAAGCCCTGGCCCTCCACCTTCCCTCCTCCACATTCTCCCTCGCGCATAGCTGACACTTTTGTCTGACTGGCTAAAGGGATTGTCCCTTATTGAATTCCTTGGGGGATGATCTCATTAAGGCTGGTGATGGGTCACTTCTATTTCAGGGAGAATAAATTTGCTGCAGTCTACGGGCAGCTAGTTAATTGAAACCCGAGCAAGGGGCTGGGGGAGGGGAAGCACGTGAGGTGGCAAAACAATCCTGGATGGCTGGGAGCCTCTGGTCTGGTGGGGGGCCTGGGAGCTGGTTGGAAGGAGGAGTCACTGGGACTACAGGCACGCGACACCACGCCCAGGGGTGCATGGGGGGGTGCTGATAAGGAGGGAAACACAGCTCGTGGAGGGGGAGGGGACAAAACCAAGCGGTTGCTCAGCCCGATCTACCGAGATAGCCTCCTGACTGCCTCCTGGTCTCTGTCCTGGGCCCTGCTGGACACACGAATCCTGACAGCAGGAATGATAAGGACCTCAGCCAAGATGCCGCAACAGGGATGGAAAAGAAGGATACCAGAGAACCTGGAAACAAATTTGACACCAGACAAAGGAGAGGGACAGGCCCAAGATGACCTTTGCAGAGGCAGGAGAGTGGAAGAGGGCTGGAGCACAGGCTGGCAGGGATGCAGGGTAATGCCAAGGTCACAGCTCTGGTGTTTGGAGACTCCATCACCTGCTTCTGAAAAAAATACTTCCTGTCTCCAGTTTTCTGGCTTGTCAATCATTCATTCCTTCATGCAGGCGTGCATTCCGGTAACAGACGTTGAAACCTATGGGGGTTGTTCTCCCTCCTACCTGCACCCCACAACGGTAGTGCCGATGTAGACAGGCACGCTTCTGCAGCCCAGTAACGTGACTCCATCAGAGACTCAAGCACCTCCAGTCTTTTTGTTTTTTCCCTTCTGAGTCAGGGTGTCACTCTGTTACCCAGGTTGGAGTGCAGTGGCATAATCACCACAACTTCAACCTTCTGGGCTCGGGCGATCTTCCCACCTCAGCCTCCTAGGTAGCTGGGACCACAGACACACATCACCATGGCTGGCTAATTTTTTTTTTTTTTGTAGATACGAAGTTTTGCTATGTTGCTCAGGCTGGTCTTGAACTCCTGGGCTCAAGCAGTCCTCATGCCTCGGCTTCCCAGAGTGCTGGGATTGCGAGCTTGAGCCCCCATGTGGGACATTTCCTCTTTTCAAACATGTTGCTGGCTTCCAGGACAGCTGCTGCACTAGGAGAGAAAGCAGAGCCAGAGGAAGGTGTCGTGTGATCGAGGACGTGTGAATCTTGGCAGTGCTGGGAGGTGGGTGGCCACTAATCTTATGGCACTTGGCTGGGATTGTGGCACTCTAGACTTGGATATCACCATCTATAAAAGGAGGGAGCAGACTGAGGTCATTTCTGAAAACTCTTCTACTTTCTTTCCATGCTCTTGTTTTATGCAGGTGGAAGTGCTTTAAAGAGTTTGATTACTGCTCGTAATTTCAGCACATTGAGGGGCTAAGGCAGAAGGAGCGCTTGAGGCCAGGAGTTCCAGACCAGCCTGAGCACATAGTAAGACCCCCATCTCCACAAAAAAATGAAAAATGATTAAAAAGCTAACCAGGCATAGTGGCACATGCCCGTAGTCCCAACTCAGGAGGCTGAGGTGACAGGATTGCTTCAGCTCAGGAGGTTAAGGCTGCAGAGAGCTGCGACTGTGCCACTGCACTCCAGCCTCAGTGACACCGAGAACCCCTGTCTCAAAGACAAAATTTGTTTTCTGCACGGAGATGAGGTAGCCCTTTATGTCAGACAGCAAGTACGATGCCAGAGTGGATGGGTTGGGACATGGAAACTCCAGCCCCCACCCCTCGTGTCTCCTTAGGGAGGGGGCTCCCAGAGAGCCACATTCCTGGAGTCTCTCTGGCCTGTTCCTCTGGGGAAGGATTTTCCTTCTCAGAATGTCTCCCAGGAGGAGCTGACCATGCCCGGCGCAGCCTCACGTTGCTCCCTCCAGAATGCGCCTGCAGAGAGGCTTAGCTCGTTGCTCCCCGAGGAGAGGGCCAGGCTGCCGCTGACCAGTTCATTTTTGCGTCACTATAAAGTTGCATCCAAGGCTGGTAGTTTATAAAGGAACAGGTCATTTGGCTCACAGGTTTGCATGGCACTGGCATCTGCTTCCAGTGACGCCTTGGGAAGCTTTTACTTGTGGAGGAAGGCAAGGGGAGCAGGCGTGTCCCATGGGAGGTGGGGAGAGAGCAGGTGTGTCACATGGCAGGAGCAGGAACAAGAGAGAGAAGGAGGGGCCAAGCTCTTGTCAGCACCCGGCTCTCCTGAACTAATAGAGTGGGAACTCACTGTACTGAGCCATATAGAGGAACTTGGCAAAGACCCAGTCACCTCCCACTAGGTTCCACCTCCAATGTTGGGGGTCACATTTATCTTCTCTTTAAAAGATGGGTCTGAGTCCTTTCTATGCTATGGTTGAAATGAGATTTATTTATTTATTTTTAGTTAGCAAAAAACATTTTTTCCTAAGAGCTGTGCCTTCTGGAAGGAAGGGATAAGATTGTCCAAGGTTTATTTATTTATTTTTTTTTGAGTTGGAGTCTCACTCTGTTGTCCAGGCTAGAGTGCAGTGGTTTGCTCAAGGTCACTGCAGCCTCGACCTGCTGGGCTCAGGTGACCCTTCTGCCTCAGTCTTCCAAGTAGCTGGAACTACAGGTGTGTACCACAACGCCTGGTTGAAATGAATTTTAAATAATTTTTATTTATTTATTTTTTTGAGTTGGAGTCTCACTCTTTCGCCCAGGCTGGAATGCAGTGGCACGCATGCTCATGGCCACCCCAGCATTGACCTGCTGGGCTCCGGTGATCCTTCCGCCTCAGCCTCCCAAATGCTGGGATTACAGGCTGAGCCACCAAGCCTGGCCTCAAATAATTTTGAAAGAGAAAGAGAGGGAGAGAGAGAGAGAGAGAGAGAGAGAGAGAGAGAGACAGACAGAGAGAGAGAGAGAGAGAGAGAGAGAGAGAGAGAGAGAGACAAGTCTCACCTGCCACTCAGACTGAGTGCAGTAGCATGATCATACATTGCAGCCCCGAACTCCTGCCCTCAAGAAATCCTCTTGCTTTAGCCTCCTAAGTCACTGGGACTACAGGCACATACCACCACACCCTGATAATTTATTTTTATTTGTAGAGTCGGGTCTCACTATGTTGGCCAGGCTGGTCTTAAACTTGTGGCATCAAGTGGTCCTCTCGCCTCAGCCTCCCAAAGTGCTAGCTTTACAGGCAGGAGTGACTGTGCCTGGCAGGGATCATGTTTCAATATGAGATCTGAGGGAACAAATATCCAAACGATGTCACCAGCACTTCCTGACACTGGTCGAGGGTCCACATGCGCTGTGACATATGAGGACATCTGTGGGTGCTGCACGTGTGCTGTGTGTCCTCCGACCGAGCCTGTCTCTGACATCAAGTTGACATTTCAGGGTTCCAAACCTGGGGAGAGGAAGAGAGGTTATTTAGACATACTGCACCCCAGCCAGGAGAATGGACACAATCTTCCCGTTCATGTGTAGAGTAAGCCTTCCCAGGGTTTCCTCCCTTTTCTGGACTCCTCTTTCCCCTGGCCTCCTGCTCCCAGATGAGAGTCCACCCCAGGCAGAGGCTCTTTAGAGTGCTTCTCCTCTCCCTCCCAAGGCTGCCCCGTTCTCCTTGTTCCTGGACCTGTGACTCAGCCCTCCTCCCAGGTGAGGCCTCATCCCTGTCCTAAGACCTCTGGGTGCATGTTTCTGTCATGTAGACATGTTGTCCCCGACGGAGTCGCCTGGGTGGAGCACTGTCCCCAGAAGGACTTCCTCTGGCTGTGTCTGTGTCCCCTGGCATGACACTAGGTTCCCAAGCAGGTGCCCCTGAAGTGCAGGCGAAGAGTGGCAGGACGACATTTTGACATTTTAACTTGCATGCTTTTATGGCGTTCTGTCCCTTTTGTTTCAAGGACACCGCCAGGCTGGTGACTCTCATCAGGAATTTGGCCTTGGTGCAAAGCAGAAGGAAACTGAGGCCCATGGTTTTTCCTGTCCTTTTAAAAAAGAAAAAAAACCCAAGTTGAATCTCATTCATTTGTTGGTTGGGGGAGGGGAAGGGTGAGAGATGACCTTTGACCTAGACTCAGTCCTGGGGGCCTGGAGCAGGGAGGCATGGGGCCCTCCCCACGGCGCAGCCATACACGATGCACCTTCATGGATTGGTGGCCTTTGGGGACCCCAGCTTTGTCCGACTTCTGCTTCCACAATGGCATGAGAACAGACCCAGCTATGGAGTACCACAGGGCTTTGGCAAGTGAGGACGCTGCCTGGACAGAGGCCAGAGTCTCCAGCCCTAAGGGCACCTGACTTGGGGGTCTGAGTGGAGAGGAAAAACGAGGCCTCAGCAGCAAAGAAGGCTCTAGCCAGGCAGGGCCTCGGGCAGAAATTAAACTGATGTGTGGGCCATCGTGAGAGGGCTGCTTCCGCACGCTGGAGCTGCAGGGCCAGGTGATGCTCCCTGCAGTGGGTTCCCCACCCTTTTTGGGTCTGCTGCCCTCCTACCCCGACCTTGACGCTGAGCCCAGAGCTCCCAGGGAACCAGGTGGAGATGAAATCCCCAGCTTTTCACATGCAGTAAGCCTGGGAACACTGGGACTGTGGGAGAGGCAGAAAGAGCAGACCAGACCTTGAGAGGAGGAAGACAGGGCAGTCTGGAGAAGAGGGAGAAGCAGGTAGGGATGGAAGAAAGGAGAGCTGTCAGTTGGGGTTGCCCCAGAAGCAGAGTCTTCATTCAGACAAGAGCTTACACACAGGCCAGGTGAAGTGGCTCACACCTGTAATGCCAGCACTTTGGGAGGCTGAGATGGGAGAATCACTTGAACCCAGGAGTTTGAGACCAGCCTGGGCAATATAGTTGCCCAGACTGGCCTCGAACTGTGGGACTCAGCCAATCCTCTTGCTTCTGCCTCCCAAAGTGCTGGGAGCCACTGCACCTGGCCCCTTCTGTGAATTATTATAGCTTTAATAACCCTCAGCACAGATTCACCACTTTTTTTTTTTAGTTTAAGTCTCACTCTGTTGCCCAGGCTGGAGTGCAGTGGCACACTCATGCATCTACAATAAATGAAAAAATTAGCTGGGTGTGTTGGCGCATACCTATGATTCTAGCTACTTGGAAGGCTGAGGCAGGATTACCTGAGCTCAGCAGGTCGAGGCTGCAGCGGCCATGAGCATGCTACTGCACTGTAGTCTGGGTGACAGAGTAAGACTGCAACTCAAAAAAAAGAAAAAAAGAATTTGTTTCCTTAGTTAATTGTTGTAAGACATGGAGCCTGGAGACTGAGTCCTGGGCCAGGAAGTGTTGGTTATTTGAGGAGGGGAAGGCAAGGAGGGTTGAGGTCCTGGGAACTTGAGTATTAAGAGGAGGCACTGGGCTGGGCTTGGTGGCTCAGCCTATAGTCCCAGCACTTTGGGAGGCTGAGGCGAGTAGATTGCCTGAGCCTGGGAGTTCGAGACCAGCCCAGGCAACTTGGTGAGACCTCGTCACTACAATACATCAAAAAATTAGCCAGGTATGGTAGTGTGCGCCTGTAGTTCCAGCTACTTGGAAGGCTGAGGTGGAAGGATAAACCTAAACCAAGCAGGTCGAGGCTGCAGTGGCCGTGAGCATGCCACTGCACTCTAGTCTGGGCGACAGAGTGAAACTCTGACTCAAAAAAAAAAAAAAAAAAAAAAAGAAAAAAGAGAAAGAAGGCACTGGCTGGGTGCGGTGTCTGTAATCCTAGCACTTTGGAAGGCTGAGGCAAGAGGATTGCCTGAGCCCAGGGGTTCAAGATCAGTCTGGGCAACTTGGTGAGACCTCATCTCTACAGTAAATCCCCAAATTATCCAGGTGTGGTAGTGTGCACCTGTAGTTCCAGCTACTTGGAAGGCGGAGGTGGAAGGATCACCAGAGCCCAGCAGGTCAAGGATGACCATGAGGGTGCCACTACCCTCCAACCTGGGCGACAGAGTGATTCCAGGCCTGGCCTCACTTGGGGGCCTCCCCGTCATCCCAGGGAGGGGTGTGGGGATGCCTCCCTGTGGAGCTGGCCCTCTCCCCTTCTCACAACTTGAAGGACTAATGAAAGAAACTAGTTGGAATGAAAAGGCTGCCCCAAGTGCCGCAGGGACACATTTCTCTGGAAAGTGAACTTAGTACATAGGTACTGACGACTCAACTCTGTTTTCTTTACCTTGATAAATTCCTAAGGGGCCTGGAGATACAGGCTTTTTAATTGACTATTTAATGTGGTTTACTTTCCAAACTGGCTCTGGTATAACATCACATAACAGATAAAGAAGGAAAATAAAAATATTTCATGACCCTGTAAAGCTGTCTCTTGGGGATTCCAGGCAGCTTTTAAGACATTTACCTGGCTGGGTGTGGTGTCTTGTACCAGTAATCCTAGCACTTTGGGTGGCCAAGGTAGGAGCTTGAGTCCAGAAGTTCGAGACCAGCCTGGGCAACATAGTTAGAACCTGTCTTTAAAAAAAAAAAATACCCAGGTGTGGCGGCATGTGCCTGTAGTTTCAGCTACTCAGGAGGCTGAGGTAGAAGGATCACCTGAGCCCAAGAGGTAGAGGCTGCAGTGAGCTGTGATCGTGCCACTGCACTCCAGCCTGGGCGACAGAGTAAGACTCCGACTCAAAAAGAAAAACAAAAAAACATTTGCCTAGTCTCTCTGAAGTCTGTCATGAATAAAACTTTATGTATACCTCAAGAAACTTGGGTTTTTGTTTTTTTTTTTTTGAGTTGGAGTCTCACTCTGTCGCCCAGACAGGAGTACAGTGGCTGCTCCCAGCCACCACAGCCTCGACCTGCTGGGCTCCAGCGATCCTTCCGCCTCAGCCTTCCAAGTAGCCGGAATTACAGGCATGCACTACCACGCCCGGCTGATTTTTTGATTTACTGTAGAGATGAAATCTTGCTGCCCAGGAGGGTCTCAAACCTGCAGGCTCAGGCAATCCACTCACCTCAGCCTCCCAAAGACGCGGGATTACAGGTTGAGCCACTGAGCTCAGCAAACTTGGGGTTTTTCCACCCTCTTATCTTCTCAGGACATCTTTATTGATTTCCAAATTCCTTAGACAGGAGCTACAAATTGCTAGCCAGGAAATCTTTGAATCCACCTATAACCTGTAAGCACCCTCTTGGAAATGCCCCCACCTTCCTGGACCATACCTATGTAAATCCCACATGCATTGATGTATGGTTTTTTATAATTTCTATCCTCCTGAAATGTATATAACCAAGTTGCAGTTCAACTATGGCGGACACGTGTTCTCAGGGCCTCCTGGGGATGGATGTCATTGGCCTAGGTCACTCACATTTGGCTCAGAATAAGCCATCTTCAATATTTGGCAGAGTTTGGCATTTGTTGTCAACACACCACTCCCCTGGGCCTTGGGGCCCTCTTTTGCAAATGAGACAGTGACCTCTATGGCCCCTCTAGGCCTGGTGCTCACTGTAGGTACCAGTACATGGCAGCGGCTCACCACTGCAGAGGCCTTTGGAAGCTGCCCAGCATCCTGCAGTCCTGGGTCCTGTAAATCACTGCTCTGTCTTTCTCCTAGGAAGTCCTAGCCTGTCTCCCCAAGGCCAGGAGCCTTTGCCCTGACTCCTTAAGAGAAGCGTCCCATGGGATCCTGTGTGGGTTTAATTTTAGTTATTGTTGCTGCTGTCAGTCTGCTGAAGTGCTTTAATGAATGCTCATATTGTTCTCACACCCGGGGCTTTTTCAAATGATCAGCACATTCAAAAACAGTCATGAGTCTAATTTCCCATCCCCCAATACACACGCACAATGGTGTTGCTAAGCCCCCAGAAATGGGCCACAGTGGAAAAAGTTGGGGATTTGGAGCCAGCAAAATGAGGTTTGGTCCCATATTCCCATTTAGGGCTGGTGATCTTGGGCAAGTCTTTCATTCATTCATTTGCCTAACGTATATTGGGAGTCTCCTGTCAGTCATACATGCTCTGTGAAATGACAGCAGTTCCCACCCTGACTACCTCTCAGGCTGTTGAGAGGTGCTAATGACATCACACTTATGAAAGTAGTCAAGTGATGCTCTACACAGATGTACAGTACTATTAACAAGCAAAAGGCAGGCCGGGTGCAGTGGTTCAAGTCTGTAATCCCAGCATTTTGGGAGGCTGAGGCAAGAGGATTGCCTGAGCCCAAGGTTCGAGACCAGTCTGGGCAACTTGGTGAGACTTCATCTCTACAATAAGTCATAAAATTAGCCAGGTGTGGTGGCATGTACTTGTAGTTCAGCTACTTGGAAGGCTGGGGCAGAAGGATCGCATGAACCCAACAGGTGGAGTCTGTGGTGGCCATGAGCATGCCACTGAACTCCAGCCTGTCAACAGTGAGACTCCGACTTAAAACAAACAAAAAAACAAGCAAAATGCTAACAACAAAATGGAAAGGGTGGCGGACAAGAGTGCAGTCGCGTCTGTCTGAGAAGCACCAGCTCTGAGGTTGGCTGCCCTGTGCATCCTGAGGCCACCCTTCCATTAAGCTGAACTTCACCTGGGATACCTTTCTCCTCATCTCCGTCCTCGAAAACTCTGTGCTTTCTCCAAGGGCCTAGTGAGAAGCTACCTCTTCTGAGAAGTTCTTTGTGCCCTTGGAAGTAGCTTCTCCCTGTTCCATGTCCTTGCGTTGCATTGAGCCTCTGCTGGTATTAAGATGTGTCTAGTTGAGTCCTGGACTAGACACAGCAGTGTTCTGGAGGAGGCAGCCACATTCTCTTCCAGGGATCCTGACTCTGGTCCTGTGAACCTGTGTGACCTTGGTCAATAAAAGGACATAACATGGTTTTAATATACCCAATAAACAGCCATTTTAACTTTGCCTAAATCTCATGTTTTTCTAGCAGTTCACTTAACTCACCCTCAAATCACTAGCCAAGAGTAGAACCAGTTTCTCAGAGGCAGCTATTGATAATGGCTTTACAACCTCCTTCCCAGGTTGCTACTAATTAGCATTTTTTTTTTTTTTTTTTGAGTCAGAGTTTCACTCTGTCACCCAGGCTGGAGTGCAGTGGCATGCTCACGGTCACCGCAGCCTTGACCTGCTGGGCTCAGGTGATCCTTCCGCCTCAGCCTTCCAAGTAGCTGAAACTACAGGCACATGCCTGGCTTATTTTTTTATTTTATTTTATTTATTGTAGAGACGAGTTCTTACCAAGTTGCCCAGGTTGGTCTTGAACCCCTGAGCTCAGGCAATCCTCTCACCTCAGCCTCCCAAAGTGCTGGGATTACAGGCTTGAGCCACTGCGCCCAGTCCTAATTAGCTTTTCTATTTCAAGTATTTGCCTCCACCCATAAGACCCAAGTTAACCTAATCAGTCCTTCGTGACCTTTATGAGGAACCTTACCACAGCAGCAATTATACAACTAGCCCACCCATCTGCCTACTGTCCATCACCTGACATCAGTACCTGTGCTTACCTGCCCCTTCATGATGATGTGGAGCAGACCACCATCCAATCACCTTAATGACCTTCCCCTATCAGAGAGAAGGATTAAAAGAACTCAACCACAAGCAGCCAGAGTCTGCCTTACTAGACTCTGGTGTGGCCTTGGAGCTATGGCCACCGCCATGTTTGCTGGCTTTGTCCTACCTTGCGGAGGTGAATCTCCTCTCTCTTTTTCTAATTTACTTTCCAAATAAACTGTACTTTCTAATCTAACTTCTGTGCAATTTTTGCATCTTTCTCGTGGCACTGGATTATATACCAGACACACACCCCAGTGGGCCTGACTTAACATTCTGGAGTCCCTACTAGGAGTGTGCCCTAAGAGCCAGGTGACCTATCTTCTCTGAGCCTTAGTCTGCTCCTCTGTAAAACCTACCTGCCCTTGCTGGTTGCTGTGAGGCTTAAGCGCCAAGGGGCTAACAGTGCTCCTTGTTATTGGTGAACAGGCTTCCACTAAGTTTTTTTGCTGTTTTTTTGTGGTTTTTTTTTAGTAGAGGCCTCACTCTGTTGTCCATGCTGTAGTGCAGTGGTACAGTCATGGTTCACTGCAGTCTGGAACTCCTGGGCTTAGGCGATCCTTCCGCCTCAGCCTCCCAAGTAGCTGGGACTACAGGCACATGCTACCACGCCCAGCAATTTTTTTTTGGTAGAGATGAGGTCTCTCTCTCTCTCTTTTTTTTTCTCACTCTGTCACCCAGGCTGGAGTGCAGTGGCACGCTCACAGTCACTGCAGCCTCGACCTGCTGGGCTCAGGTGATCCTTCTGCCTCAGACTTCCAAGTAGCTGGAACCACAGGCATGCACCACCATGCCCTGAGAATTTTTTGATTTATTATAGAGATGAGGTCTCACCAGGTTGCCCAGGCTGGTCTCAAACCCCTGGGCTCCAGTGATCCTTCTACCTCAGTCTCCCAAGTAGCTGGAACCATAGGTGCTTACTACCGTTCCTGGCTAATTTTTTTTGGTAGTGCTGGGGTCTCACTGTGTTGCTTAGGCTGGTCTCTAACTTCTGGGCTCAAGCCATCCTCTTACCTTGACCTCTCAAAGTGCTATGATGACAGGTGAGCGCCGCCACGCTCAGCTATTTTTTGAATAAAACTTAACTGTAGCCCTCTTTGTTGGGCTCTCCTGATGCCCACATGGAGGGGAAGGCCCTGCCATAATATGTGCAGACGAGGAGCATTGGGGTGAGCCCCACCCAGGAATATCCTCCCACCCAGTGTTCATCCCTGAAACATCACCAGCCAAGAGGAATTCCTGTGGGTTCTTCTGCAGAGGCACTCCTGTCTGTTTCAACACCACTGGGAGAGGCAGAACATTAAACCAGCCCAGTTCAGGTGTTGGTGCCTGCTAAGAGGCAAGGTGGTCTCATGGAAGGGAAGTGACCTGGCCTGGGACTGGTCTTGCTTAACGCAACATATTTGTTTAAGTCAAATATAACATGTTTATTTAAAGGCAAAGTTTGAGGATCTATGGCTTTTTTTCTGGCAATGATTCTCTGATTCTCCTACACAAACTGGTATTCACCCGTTCAATTCAATTCTGACACTGATGACTCAGGGTTATCTCGAACCCCACAGGGTAAAGGCTCAGCCCCACAAGGATGCCCCCACTTCACACGACAGCCACAAGCAAGGTCCCCAGATGCCTACACTGAGGCCTGGTAGGTTGTAAATGTGGGGGTTCCCATGATCCCCTTAAATCCTACACATCACTAGAACTCCCAGAACTCAGGAAAGCATGTCCCCTACCAATGCTAATTTATTCTAAAGGACACAACTCAGAACCTGAATGGAAGAGTCGCTTGGGGCAGGGATGGAAGGTGAGGTCAGCTTGGAGCTGGAGTCTCTTGGGGTGGGTCACTTTTCCTGCAGCAGCTGGAAGCTCCCTTGGCGGCAGCGCTCTATCCAGCTTTCCTTTGGTGACGAAGCTCTGTCTCCAGCCCCCTCCCCTCCCTAATTGCTGGTTGGTTCCTGGGTGACCAGCTCCCATCCTGGAGTCTTCCAGAGACCTCCAAGAGCATCCATGAGCATAAGCTCAGGGAAGCGCAAACGGTTTCTTGCACCAGGGGCAGGGCAGAGCCCAAATGCCTGGCTTCCATTCTAAGAGACCCTGCATAGTTCCTCCTCGATGCTGTAGCTTTTGGAGCTGGGGTGGGGCGGCGTTTCCATCCAGCTGTGTCCACAGGGCTCTGAGTCCTTCACCAAGTCCTTTCTCCTAAAGCACCCACCACCTGGAAGGTCCCAAGGCTGGACCTCCCCACCTTCCTAACATTTTTCCTTTTTCTCTTCTTGATCTGCGGGCCTCAGTCTTTTTAAAAAATTTTTTGAGTCAGAGTCTCACTCTGTCACCTAGGCCGTAGTGCAGTGGTACAATCATGGCCACCGCAGCCTTGACCTGCTGGGCTCAGGCAATCCTTTCACCTCTGCCTTCCAAATAGCTGGAACTACAGGCACGTGCCAACACACCCTGCTAATTTTTTGACTGATCATAGAAACGAGGTCTGGCCAAGTTGCCCAGGCTGGTCTCGAACCCCTGGTCTCAGGCAATCCTCTAGTCTCCATCTCCCAAAGTGCTGGCATTATAGGCATGAGCCACCACACCCAGCTGGGCCTCAGTCTTGTTTTGTGTTGTTTGAGTCAGGGTCTCACTCTGCTTCCCAGGCTGGAGTGCAGTGGCGCAATCATAGTTCACTGCAATCTCCTCTCCCAGGCTCAGGTGATTCTCCTACCTCAGCCTTCTGAGTAGCTGAGACTACAGGTGTGTGCTGTCACACCTGGCTAATTTTTTGATTGTTTTGTAGAGACAAGGTCTTCCTAACTTTGCCCAGGCTGGTCTCAAATTCCTGGCCTCAAGCGTTCCTCTCATCTCAGCCTCCCAAAGTGCTGGGATTATAGACATGAGTCACTGCATCCGGCCTTTGTCGGCCTCAATTTTAGCCTTTTCTTCTCCCAGGGTCTCATGTGTGATCATTGGGGAGTCCACCGCTCCTTGTCCCGGGTGGACAGGTCAGCCCCTCACACTCACACTCAATCCCCGACTTCCCTTGCAGCCTTCTCTCTCCTTGCTCCTCTGCCGTCCAGCTGTGGGCAGCCTGGCCCTGGGGTTATGGTCCACTGAATATTCCAGGGGCTCTTCTGCCTCTTGCCCCCCCATCCTCCAGGTGAGCTTCTCTGCAGTCCCTCCTGTCACAAGGAGCACTGTTGGCTGCATCCATCTGCCAGGACCTAGGTTGATGCCCAGGAGTCTGCCCTCAGGCACGAAGTCTCTCCTGCCTAAGTAGCCACTGAGGCAGGTCCCAGTCCTTTCCCAGGTATCCCTAGTGCCTTACCTGCAGGGTTCCCTCCCTCCTCCAGCCTGCCCCCACTGGACACCTGAAACCACTTACTTATTCTGGCATCCTTGCAGGTTTCTTTTCTTTAGAAAAGTTAGAATCTAGCCAGGTTCGGTGGCTCAGCCTATAATCCCGCGTCTTTGGGAGGCTGAGGTGAGTGGATTGCCTGAGCCCGCAGGTTCGAGACCCGCCTGGGCAGCGAGACCTCATCTCTACAATAAATCAAAAAATCAGCCAGGCGTGGTAGCGCATGCCTGTAATTCCAGCTACTCGGAAGGCTGAGGTGGAAGGATCGCCGGAGCCCAGCAGGCGAGGCTGTGGTGGCCGGGAGCAGCCACTGCACTCCAGTCTGGGCGACCGAGTGAGACCCCAACTCAAAAAAAAAAAAAGTTAGAATCTTACCTATCACCCAGGCTGGAGGTCAGTGGTATTGTCACGAATACTGCAGCCTCAACCTGCTGGGCTCAGGAGATCCTTTCACTCAGTCTCTGGAGTAGCTGGGGCCACAGGTGTGCACCACCACACCCAGCTAATTTTTTGATGATTTATTGTAGAGATGAGGTCTTACCAAGTTGTCCAGGCTGGTCTCTTGAATCCCTGGGCTCAGACAATCCCCTTACCTCGGCCTCCCAAAGTTCTGGGATTACAGGTGTGAGCCGTTGTGCCCGCATCCTTGCAGGTTTCTGACTCTTAAATCTACTTCCTCCATTTCTTGTATGTGTCCTGAGTGTGTCAGTGAGGCACTGAACAGGACAAGACAACTTGGCCACCCTTGCAACGTTCTGCCCTCCAGGGCTACAGTTAGACAGAAAGAAGAAAATGCACAGCAGGGACACAGGAGGGGAGTTGTGAGGGGGGACTCACCCAGTGTAGGAGGGGACACTGGCTCACACAGCATGCCAGAGAGGCCTTCCCCACCCAGGAAGGTCCACAAGGTCAGATACTGTCATACCGGGCAATTCCTTTTGTTAAAAAATGAGAGGTTGCCAGGTGTGGAGGCTCACACGTCTATAATCCCAGCATTTTGGGAGGCCTAGGTGGGAGGATTCCTTGAGGCCAGGAGTTTGAGAGCAGCCTGGGCAACTTAGCGAGACCCTATCTTTACAAAAAATAAACACATTAGCCTGGCATGGCCTGCAGGCCTGGCTGTTCAGGAGGCTTAGTACGTGAACACATACTTGGGTACACATGGACAACTGTCCTTTGCATGGATTTCCCCTTTGGCTTTTTGAGAAGTTAGATTTTCTGTATAGATGGAGTTTCACAGGTCGCCTGGTTGGAAAGGGACGCTTGGAGCTGGGTCCCGGGGCACTCCGCCCAAGACAGAGGAGTCAACCATCCAGGCCTGGGGACCACGGTAGCAGAGGGAGAGGCCCCTCCCGGCCACCCGGCTCCTCTTTAACAACAGCCTTCAACAGTGATCCATTCTGGCTTTCGAAAATGAGTCTGCCGAGATGGAAATGTCACCATATTTGGCCACTGAGAGTCTGCGCGGCAGAGGAGTGCTGATATCAAAGCAGCAGCAGCACCATTCCGGAACGTTCTCTCTGAGCCCAGCATGAAGCAGAGAGCTTTATGTACAGGACTCATTTCACCCTCATCCCTCATGAGAGCTTGCAAGGGAGTGTCAGGGGCTTGTCTGCGTTTGACAGGCAAGGACACCGAGGCCAGGTGATGCTTTGTAATTACCTGAGGGTCACCCTGGAAGAGGGAGGCAGAATTCCGTCCAAAGCCAGATCTGTCCCACTGAGTCCTTGGTCCTGATGACCTCTGACCTTCTGCCACTTGGAATCCTCGGAATACTTCTGGGTGAGCTTTCATAGGGAGGTGTCATTTAGTTCCATGCAACAACACTATGGGGCAGAGTGAGGAGTGATAACGTGGATGAGGTCCCGTGACTGCCATAGTGCAGAGGGCCAGCATCTCACGGATGCTTCAGCCTCAGAGAAGGGCCCAGGGGATGGCAGGCAGTGCTGGTCATGCTGTGGGTGGGTGGTAGCACTGTGGCAGGCCAGATTGCCCCCCAGTTCTTAGTAATCTGAGAAAGAAGGTGGGGGGTGACCTGGAACTCAGACAGGTGGGTTCCCCCCTCATGTCACCCTTTCAATATCTAAAGATTGGTTCTCAGACGGGTGCAGTGGCTCACACCTGTAATGCCAGCATGTTGGGAGGCTGAGGTGAGAGGATCACTTGAGCCAGAAGTTTGGTTGAGACCAGCCTGGGAAACAAAGTGAGACTTCAACTCTACAAAAAATAAAAAAAATTAGCTGGGCATGGGCCTATAGACTCAGCTACTTGGGAGGCTGAGGTGGAAAGCTCACCTGAGCCTAGGAGGTTGAGTTTGTGGTGAGTTGTGATTGTGCCACTGCACTCCAGTCTGGTCAACAGAGTGAGACCAAAAAAAAAAAAAAATGTTTCTCATAATAACATCTTCTTATAGGGCTAATGGTAGAAGTAACCTGCTCATTTTGAAGGGAACAGACTATAGTACCAGCCAGGTCAGCCACACTTCTGTTTGGGCCACTGGGTCCAGCAGGCACCTGCCACAGGCTCAGCCTCTTCCAAGCAGGGCATCAGGTGAAGAAATGGTGCTAAAGAGTGATTCTGATGGGCTAGGCCCTGGCCTCTGGGAATATGGCAGAAGTTGGGAGGAGAAGCAGGGTGTGATTTTTTTTTTTGAGTCAGAGTCTCTGTCGCCCAGGTTGGAGTGCAGTGGCATGCTCACGGCCACCACAGCCTTGACCTGCTGGGCTCAGGCGATCCTTCCACCTCAGCCTTCCAAATAGCTAGAAATACAGGCGTGAGCTACCGCGCACGGCCTAGGAGACGGTTTAGAGGCAGGAGTTGGATCACCTGCCTGGCTCTCCCAGTTCCTGCAGAAGAGGGAAAGAAGCAGGCAGCGAGCCCACTCGGTAACTGAGATGTGGTAGCAACAGGGCTCTTGGTAACTAGGGCATCAATGCCCTGTCCTTCAAAAATACACGCAGGCCACTCATTGTAGGGAACTCACCTGTCATATTAAACCAGAGAAGGAGCCAGATGTTACCTCAGTCGTCTGGGTCCTATTTCAGAATGTCTGCAGCAATGATGAAATCACACTATCAAGGAACCCTTTTTTTTTTTTGAGTTGGAGTTTCACTCTGTCATCCAGGCTGGAGAGCAGTGGCATGCTCATGTCTACCACAGCCTCGACCTGTGGGACTCGCGCAATCCTTCAGCCTCAGTCTTCCAAATAGCTGAAACTACAGGTGCACACTACCATGCCTGGCTAGTTTTTTTGATATATTGTAGAGAAGAGGTCTAGCCAATTTGCCCAGGCTGGTCTCGAACCCCTGAGCTCAGTCAATCCTCTTGCCTTGGGCTCCCAAAGTGCTGGGATGACAGGCTGAGCCACTGCGCAGGACTAAGGAATCTTTTAAAAACCAAATGCCAGTGCATATTCATTCATTTCAAGACAGGCAGCTTTGATCCTAGAAGTTATTTTCTTACCTTTTTCCTCCTGAGAGCCTGGGCTCTTGTCACTACCCCACACCTCTCCAATCCTTCCAGGATGAAGGCAGCAGGAAATAAACTAATAAATGGATGAATGAGTGACATACAGGCATAAAATATTGCTCAGAACGCTCTCAGTGAGTCTCCAGGAGGCTGCAGCGGCTGTGGTAAGACTGTGGGCTCTGGCCTTGGACTGCCTGGCTTGAAATCCAATACTGCCACTCACTGATATGCCATCCTGGGCAGGTCCCTCTGGGCCTCAGTTTCCATCTTTGTAAATTGGGACTAGTAATCTCATCCAACTCATAGGCTTGTCACGAATAAACCCATTTAAATGCACAGCACAGAATCTAGCGTGTGTGGGCATTCTGTGCAAGTTATTTTCTTCATTTATTCATTGAGTCAGGATGGAAAACTCCCCTGCCTGCAGGCAGTCAGCAAAAATGAGTGCCTGGGGGCAAAAGGCCTGGTCCTAAGGGGAGACTGATGCCAAGGGGTCCCGGTGCCTGGTGGGTTTGAGACCCGGTTCCAGCACAGCTCTTGAGAAGGTGAAGATTTTTTACCTTTTTCTCCTTAAGCCTTTTTTCTTTCTTTCTTTTTCTCAAAACCCTGCATTGCTTTTAGGAAAGGCGGGACCCCGGCCAGCCCTTGAGCTGTGAGGTTTGTCCTTGGCTCCCCCTCTTCCTCCTCCGGGAGCCCTCTGTCTGCCGAGTGGCCCGCGCCGCGCGTCTCAAGTCCGGGCCTGGGAACTTCACGAGCGCGCGGGTGCGTACCCCCCATGGAGAGCTGCGAAGGTAGCATGCGGGGTGATTCTGCAGGGTTTCATTGGGGCGCGGGAAAGGCGCGCAGAGGGCATCGGGGTCCCCTTCGGGCCGTCTCTCCAGCAGGTGGCAGGCTGCTCGCAAGACCTGCCAGGTGCCCATGCAGAAACTTGGACAGGACGTGGATGCCAACGCTGGGGGAGGGCACGGCCAAGGCTCTGCGGGCTGCCTACCCCCGGGGACACGCGGCGACAGAGGGCGGGCCCCACCGGGTGACTCCAGGATTCTCGCCCCCGCCAATGCAGAAAAACGTCGGAGGATGAGTCCTGAACAGCGCCAGGCCAGTTGCGCCGGCATTTCCTAGGGCGTGGTCATCGGCTTCCCCACGCTCCGGCAAAGACCTCCCAGGAGGGCGCGCGGGAAGGAGCCCGGGCCGCCTGCGCCTGCTCTGCCGCGCGCCGCTGCGGGAAAAGAGCGGGGTCCTCCCAGCAAGGGGGCGCTGTCGGCGTCCTCTGACCCCCGCCTCGGTCCCTGCCGCAGCGGCCGCTCTAGCCGCGCAGCTCGGTGGTTCCGGGCGGAAGTGAGGAGCCGAGCGGAACGGCCTCTGGTGACATTTTTTCGGGGCGGCGCGGACGACTGAAGGGACTTGGCGGCGGAGGCGGCGGAGGCGGCGAGGCTCACCGTGGTCCCGGCAGGGGCTCCGACAGTGACCCTCTGCTTGCCGCGGGGCGTGTGCCGAGGAGGCGGCGGCGGCCGTCGCGTCCCGAGTCGCCGAGGCGGGGAGAGCCCGGGCCGGGGTCGGCGGTGCCCCGACGGGGCTCGCAGGGCAAGCGAGGAGGCGCGGGGCCGCGACGGCGCAGGTGAGCGGGAAGGGCTCGGGGCCGGGGTGCGCCCCGGGGGGGTACGGGCCGCGGGGATAGAGGGTCGCTGCGTCAGGTGCGGGGTCCCGACGGGCCGGGCGAGGGCGCGGGGTTCACACCCGGGCAGGGCGGGGGGCGCGGCCGGGGCTGCCGAGGAGCCGCGACTGTCCAGCTGGCTCGCCGCAAGTGACTCTCGTGCCCTCTCGCCTTCACCTTCCAGGCGCCGAGGCCGGGGCCAGGGTAACCTTCTCCGTGGGCCCGGGGTGCAGGGGCGCCGCAGCTCCGGGCCGCGCGGGGCGGAAGCGGCCCGGGAGTTGTCTGCGCGCAACTTTCCGACCCGCGGCCCGCCGGGTGCCTGTGGCGGCCACTCCGCCGGCCCCGCGGGCCCCGCGGGCCCCGCGATCGGGTTCCGGCGACAACACCTGCCCGGAGGACGGAGCCAGGCTTCCCTGGGCGGCGCCGCCCGCCCCTCGGTGCTTCCTTTGCCTTCAGTCCGCAGTCGCCCCGGGTACCGAGGAGTTTTCAACTTCATCTCCAGCGCGGCGAGGACCAGACCGCTGGTCCCGGCCAGAGGCGCGTCCCCGGGAGCGATCTCCGCTCCGCCGCCCCTTGGTACTTAAGCAGCCCCGACTAGTGGTGCTGCACTGGCGGTCCCGACGACGCGCACGTCGCTCGTCGTCCCTCGTCCCTCCCCCGTCGGCCTGCCCCCGTCGCCGTACAGATTCGCGCTGGTGGAAGGGAAGCGCCGTTCCGACAGGCCCTCTCGTGCCCTCGCCGCTAGGCAGTTGTGCCCGCACGGCTTTTGCGTTTTCCGGCCCGGGCTTCCGCTCCCTGCACCCTACAGAATAGCAGTCCCGCCGCCGGGGCTTTTGTCAAGGCTAGACTCCAACTGAGGATCCGTCTGCCCGTTGCTCAGGCTGTTTTTGTACAAGGCCATCGGCACGTACTACCAGTTTGAATTCCTTCCTTCTCTTGGAGTGTTTTAAGGATGGAGCTATTCACTTTCTAATGTTTTGCTGATCCTGGCTGTCTGTATTCCTCCGAGAATCAGAGCATCTCTCTTGGGGTAACACGCATTTTTAGGAGCCTGCAGTTGATAGTTATTACCCGATGACCTGGGGGTCACATCGCTAACCACTTTTTAAGTTGCAAGTATATTATTTTGGTCTAGTAATATGCCCAGTACAATGCCTAGTTGAGTGCTTTACTCACTGTGGGTACTCAGTTAATTTAAAATTATGATTTGAGTTTGAATTCAGGAAATCAGAATGGAATTGACTGCAGTGACCTGAGTGCCCCTTTAAAAAGAGCCCTAAGGAAATTTAATGCAGTGCCATTAAATGAGAAGTAAAAATGTTTCCTAAAGATTTCTAAATCAGGTTCCTTTAGAGTACTTCTCAGTACTGCTGTAATCTTAAAACTTGTTATAGATGTAAACTTCAAAATTGGTGTATGCAATCTGAAAGGCAGGAAGAAACTTCAAGGTAATTTATTCCTAAAGGACCAGCTGAGTCAGATTTCTTAATGGGGAAATTTTTTTTTGACACTTTTTTTTTTTTTGGAGACAAGGTCTCTTGCTCTGTTACCCAGGCTGACTGGAGTGCAGTAGCATGATTATAGTTCACTATAGCCTGGAACTGCTGGGCTCAAGTGATCCCACCTTGGCCTCCTGAGTAGTTAGAACACCAGGCATGCACCATCACATATGGCTAATTTTTAATTTTTTTGTAGAGATGGGCGTCTTGCTACGTTGCCCAGGATGGTTTTGAACTCCAGGCCTCAAGAGATCCTCCTGCCTTGGCCTCTGAAAGTGCTGAGATTACAGATGTGAGCCATTGTGCCTGGCCTCTGATACCTTTTTTGTGGAAGATGGGATAGACTGGATTTTGGAATTGGAATCTTTGTTAGTTTCATATTAAATTCACTTTGTAGTTGTTAACTCATTTAGTTTGTATTACTCTGACATGCATTTATATGAGGGTAACTGTCATAATACTCTGTTTTATAGTCTTCATGATTAATTGAAAACCCATATCTTAAAGATAAGTTCAGCTTTAGGTTCTGATTTAATTCTGTTGGAACTGAGTGCTCAGTGTCTCCTTCAGAGGTTTCTTGTTCCTAATGTTTATCGTGACACTGGCCCTTCAAATCTCTTTACTCTGTGACTAGTAACTTATGTGAGCTGGTGTAGTTTCTCATTCTTTAAGGAGTTGTTTTGCTGAGTTTCCCAGTCTTAGGTATTGTCCTGACATGTGCATGAGTGTACTCAATATATAGGCATTTCAGTATTTTCTTTTTAAAACTTGGAACTGGTATATACTAGAGACTCAAGCCTTACTTTGATAAATTGTCTTATGTCTTACTCATTTTCTTACATGTAACCAGAGGAATAAAAGTAACGTATGTACATGTTTATCAAATTGACAGTACTTGAGAAAACCTTTAAAAGATGAACAGTGTATTGTTAATACAGTTTCAGTATTTTATATTATTTTAGGGAAGAGTTTGGGACCAAATAAAGTGTCTTGGGTACCTGTTATTAATGTAGGTGAGATGAAATAGACATATAACTTGAGCAAAAAGCTGTGAGACCATAGAAAAGGGAAGAGCTATTGAGAAAACATAGAGGATAAAATTCTCTTGTGGAGCCTCTCTGTTCTCTCTCTCTCTCTTTCTTTTCTTTTTTTTTTTTTTTGAGTTGGAGTCTCACTCTGTCCCCCAGGCTGGAGTGCAGTGGCAAGCTCACAGCACCGCAGCCTCAACCTGCTGGGTTCAGGCAATCCTTCTGCCTCAGCCTCCAAGTAGCTGGAACTATAGGCACGCGCTACCACACCTGGCTAATTTTTTTATTTATTGTAGAGATGAGGTCTCACTAAGATGCCCAGGCTTGTCTCGAACCCATGGGCTCAGGCAATCCTCTCACTTCAGCCTCCCAAAGTGCTGGGATTATAGACATGAGCCATTGCGCCCAGCTGAGCCTCTCTGTTCTCACGACGCTGATTATCTCCTGTGTGCTAGGTGCGGATCTATAGTGGAGAGTGAGAGCAGTGAAGTCTCCTGGTGTTCAGGGAACATGAACAGTTGACTTGAGGTGGAAGATGGATTTCCAGGTGTACCTTCCAGGCTGGGAACAGCCTTACCGAAGTTATGAATGTCAGTGCTGCCCAATAGTGAAGTGGGGTCAGTGCCTTGAGTTTTCAGAGGAACGACTGGGACCAGGTTGTGAAGGTACATTGTCTGCTCATGGGTTAGGAGTCTTCTTTTAGAGGGAAAAACTCAGGTAGAATATGAAGGATGAACTAGGCATTCTTCTTTGCTGATTTTTCTTTATTCCTAAGTTCAGTGAGTAGAATTTTTTTTAAATTTGTTTTGGCTTCTTGATCATCAGATTAAAGAAAATTGTTAGTTACCTTTCTTTAGTTGTCAAATTCCAGTCTTGCATTTGAATTTGACTGTTGTCAAGAAATTTTTCTACATCCCTTTAGCCTTGTCTTTAACGGCACCTTCTTTCCTGCTCTCAGAACTCCTGTGATCTAGCTTCAGGGGCAGGGACAGTGTCTCAGTGCAAGTGGGATTGCTGCTCACTTGGCTAGCTCTCAACCTCAGCTTGCTAGGGGAGAAGGTAGCACAGGGAGACAGAGTTCTCTTGCTTTTGTATTCCCAACTGCTAGGACAGGAGACGTGTGTTGTAAATGTCATACAAATTTAGAGGACATGTTGGTAGCAGGTGATAACACTCACTGTGGTATCAAACACTTGAAAGTAGCAAAGTGGCTCAGGTTTGATGATTGTCTTAGTAAGGATTTGTGACTTTAGTTGCAGTGTTTAAGTTTTTTTTCTATTCTCTCGTCTTTATTCAAAATAAGAAACCTCATTCCTCTTTACTCACATTCTGCCACTTAATATTCAGTAGGTAGATGGTGTAAATCCCTAAGTTATTAACTTAGCTTTACTTAATTTTAAAATGACTTTTTTGTTTTGGAGTTAGAGTGTCACTGTTGCCTAGGCTGGAGTGCAGTGGCATGCTCACAGCCCCCTCAGTCTTAACCTGCTGGTCTCAGGCGATCCTTCTGCTTCATCCTTCCAATAGCTGGAACCACAGATGCATGCTAAAATGATTATTTTCTGGTTAAGTGAAGATTAATCAAAAATGGAAATCTACTCTGCTGGCAGAGGAAGGAGGATCACTTGAAACCAGCCTGGGCAACATAGCAAGACCCCATCTAAAATCAGTGGAAATCTATTGGCAGACTTTACTTTGTGTGTATGTGGGGAGTATGTATACTTAGTTAAATTAAAATCCATTTGCTGACCACTTATATGCTAGGTATGGTTAGGTATATAGATAAAAGAACCTGTTTTTCCCCAAGGAGTTCCACTTTGTGAACCAGATCGTTTCTAACAGTTGTAGAACAGAGAGAGTCTTTTCCTTTAGAAAATTAGCTGGGCTTGGTGGCTCAGCCTGTAATCCCGCGCCTTTGGGAGGCTGAGGTGAGTGGATTGCCTGAGCCCGCAGGTTTGAGACCCGCCTGGGCAACTTGGTGAAACTTCATCTCTACAATAAATCAAAAATTAGCTGGGCGTGGTAGCGCACGCTTGTAGTTCCAGCTACTTGGAAGGCTGAGGCAGAAGGATCGTCGGCACCCAGCAGGCGAGGCTGCGGTGGCCGGGAGCGACCACTGCACTCCAGTCTGGGCGACAGAGTGAGACTTCAACTCAAAAAAAAAAAAAAAGAAAATTATTTACTTGTCTGTCTGTCTGTCTATCTATCTACTTTGAGTCAGAGTCTTACTGTCACTTAGGCTAGAGTACAGTGGCATGCTCATGGCCACCACAGCCTTTGTCTGCTGGGCTCAGACAATCCTTCCGCCTCAGCATTTCCAAGTAGCTGGGACTACAGGCATGCGCCACCACACCTGGCTAATTTTTTGATTTATGATAGAGACAAGGTCTCGCCAAGTTGCCAGGGCTGGTCTCGAATCCCTGGGCTCGGGCATTTCTCTCACCTCCGCCTCCCAAAGTGCTTTTGAGTTCTTTAGAGGGTCTCTCACGAGCCACAGTGTGCTTCTGCATTTGGTGACTTCCTTGACTTCTTCCTTGGTGCTAGGTTATTCACAGTGCTGGTGTTGGTCCAGGTACACATTAGAAGTGGTGGTATCTGCAGTGGGAAGTGATTTGAGCTGCCATGATCATTCTTGGCCTATTTATAGAGCTTGTATCAGTGAGAAAAGGTTGACTGGCAGCAGGCAGAGCCACTCCTTGTGGTTGCAGTGTCTCAGTTCATAATTTAGATCTGGGTAGGCCACACTCAGTGCATCAGGGGCAAATCCACCCTCTGCATTTTGTGTGTCCTCTGATCCTTTAGGACTTCAGTTTCTCAGCCAGCTTCATTCTTGGAGTACAGGGACCAAATCACTGTTATCACTCTGAAAAATAATTAGTAATAATTCTTCCACAAGAGTCGGCGTAGATTTCTCTGCTAGCTCACAGGTGTGCTCAAGAGCCATGTAAGGTCTGTGTGTAGTTTTGCCTGCTGTCGATTTCTCCTCTATTTTTTCCCCAGGAAATTATTTGTTCAAGGAAAAGTTTCCCAGGGCAGGTGTGGTGGCTCATATCTATAATCCCAGCACTTTGGGAGGCCAAGGTGAGAGGATTGCCTGAACCCATGGGTTTAAGACCAGCTTGGGCAATATTATCTCTACAATAAATAAAAAAATTAGCTGGGTGTGATGGCATGTGCTGCCTGTAGTTCCAGCTTCTTGGAAGGCTGATATGGAAGGATCACCTGAGCCCAGCAGGTTGAGGCTGCAGTGGCTGTGAGAGTGCCACTGCACTCCAGGCGGGGTGACATAGTGAGACTCCAACTCAAAAAAAAAAAAAAAAGGTTCTCACAGTCTGGATTTGCCAGGTACATTTCTGTGGTGGTGTGAAACATGTTTTTCTGACCCCTGAGTTTCTTGTTGATTGGTCTTAGATTTAGAAGCTTGATCAGGTTCACTTTATATCATGTATATCTCTCTCAGTGTTTCTTTGTTGGTGGAAAGGCATATGTACTATATGGGTGACGTTGTACACTGGCACGTGATGTTGTTGGGTTCTCTCTTTTAGCAGCTGGTGGTGGCCATTGCCCAACCCTGCTGATTGATTACTCAGAACTCTTCCCTCAGAATGCCTCTCAGCATTCCTCATTGAAGTCTTTTATGCTGTGTCTTGTTTATAGTCTCTTCAGTCTCTGCCTCATGGAGAGTCAGGAGACAAGTTGCAGTAGAATAATAACTGTTTCTACATTAATGTAATTCCGTTGGTGATTTTTATTTCAGTTTGTCTTTGGTTTCTGCGCTGTTCACGTTGTCCATACTATAACTTCTAGGTAGAAAAACTAGCTCCAAGTCTTGACAAATAATTGAAAGGAGTACATCGAAAACAAAATTTGTTTTGAGATATTGGGACTTATTTAAGATAAGAGTATTATTGTCATTTAAGTTAGTGTTTATGTATAGAAATTAGAAAAGAGGTTATTTTTTCTATTTCAAAAGATTTGGAACATCACTTTCTATTTTTGTTTATTTATTTATTATTTATTTATTTATTTTTGAGTAAGAGTCTCACTCTGTCACCCAGGTTGGAGTACAATGGCATGCTCATGGCCACCACAGTCTTGACCGGCTGGGCCCAGGTGATCCTTCTATCTCAGCCTTCTAAGTAGCTGAAACTACAGGCACACACCATCATGCCCGGCTAATTTTTTGATTTATTATAGAGATGAGGTCTTGCCAAGTTGCCCAGGCTGGTCTCGAACCTGTGGGCTCAGGCAGTCCTCTCACCTTAGCCTCCCAAAGTATTGGGATTATAGGCTCGAGCCACTGCGTGTGGCCTTTTTTTTTAAAATAGAGACGAGGTCTTGCTGTGCTGCCCAGGATGGTTTTGAACTCCAGAGCCTAGGTAGTCCTCCTGCTACAGCCTTCCAAATTGCTGGAATGACAGGCATGGGCCACTGTGCCTGGCCAGGTATCACTCTTAGGGACACAGTGGAGTCTCTGCCTGGAACCGAACATCTAAGGGGGCAGGCCTTCACTTTCAGTTTTGGTAAGATGCTGCATTTTACCTCATTTTATGTTGTGTGGCTTAAGAGATTTAGTTTCATAGTGTCTGATTCTATCTTTGTACATAAACATACAATCCTTGTACACACTGTCCTCATGTAAGGAAGTGGCTTTACTAGGCTGTGAGCAGTTATGTTCGTTTCTGTCTTATGTTTTATGTAGAAAGGTAAAAGGGAAGTTACTTTGAGAAATGTTGAATTTATATGATGGAATATATTTTTATGTACAAGTGAATAGTACTACTAAGCAAACAAGTTGTTTCATCAGTGGTTTCGGTGATTTTTTTTTTTGAGTTGGAGTCTCACTCTGTTGCCCAGGCTGGAGTGCAATGGCACGCTCACGGCTACCACATCCTCGACCTGCTGGTTTCAGGTGATCCTTCCGCCTCAGCCTTCCAAGTAGCTGGAACTACAGGTGCGTGTTACCATGCCCAGCTAATTTTTTGGTTTTTATTGTAGAGATGAGGTCTCGCCAAGTTGCCCAGGCTGGACTCGAACCTCTGGACTCAGGCAGTACTCTTGCCTCCATCTCCCAAAGTGCTGGGATTACAGGCGTGAGCCACAATGCCCAGCTGGTCTTGGTGATTAAAAAAAAGATTCAGTTCATCAGTTCAGCAAATATTTATTAAATATTCATTGTGTGTTAAGGGGAGACTGTAATATTGTGGGGCTGAAGGGTGAGTAAAAGCACATACATAACTTGTTTCTTTTTAATGGCTTTTCTCATAATGTGCTGTTTATCCTTCCACATTTAGGAAGTTAACTCTTAATTTCCTGGGCTTAGGTTTCCTTAATTATTGCTCTTTTTTGTTTGCTTTAAAAATTCCCCTCTATAGCAGTATATCTGTATCACGGCCAGGAGAATCAGGTCCTGATTGTTAGGTGTCCGTGTGATTGCTAGCATTGCAATTCTCTCCTGTCATTAGATTGTCACTGTATTTTGATAGCCAGCTTGTTTAACACTGTCAAATAACTTTTAGATCTTTTTGTTTGCTAAAACCAGCAGGAAGTAGACACACAATACTGTTTGAAAGCGCTGCTTCATTCTGGTTTTATCTTCATGTGTTGTGATTTGTCTCTTGGTTTTCAGTCTGCATGTTCTCTGTCCTCTATTTTTGTTTGTATTTTAAAAATGAAGCAAAGCAAACAACTTAACTTAGGCATTTTGTGAGAAGGGGATGGAGGACAGGGGCATGTTTTAAGCATCTAGGTGTAGAGCAGGTAAAGTTTGGAAAAGTGCTAAGAGAGTTTTAAAAAATTTTTATTTTTATTTACTGATTAAAAAAAATTTTTTTTTTGCCAGATGTGGTGGCTCATTCCTATAATCCCAGTACTTTGGGAGGCGGAGATGAGAGGATTGCCTGAGCCTAGGGGTTCAAGACCAGCCTGCGCAACTTGATGAGACTTTCTGTCTATCCTGAATGAAAAAAAGTTTGGCCGGGCGTCGTGGCTCACACCTATAATCCCAGCACTTTGGGAGGTTGAGGTGAGGTGATTACCCGAGCCCACGGGTTCGAGAGCAGCCTGGACAACTTGGTGAGACCCCTATCTCTATAATAAATCAAACAATTAGCCAGGCATGGTGGTGTGTGCCTATAGTTCCAGTAACTTAGAAGGCTGAGGTGGAAGGATCACCTGAGCACAGCAGGTCGAGGCTCCGGTGGCCAGGAGCATGCCACTGCCCTCCAGCCTGGGTTACAGAGTGAGACTCCTACTCAAAAAAAAAAAAAAAAAAAATTTTGGTCGGGTGTGGTGGCATGCGCCTATAGGTTCAGCTACTTGGGAGGCTGAGGCAGAAGGATCACCTGAGTTCAGCAGGTCGAGTCTGCAGTAGCTGTGAGCATGCCCATGAACTTCAGCCTGGGCAACAGAGTGAGACTCAGACTGAAAAAAAAAATTATTTTTTAGAGAGTGGTTTTATTTTTATTTTTAGAAACAAGGTCTCACATTGTCACCCAGGTTGGAGTGCAGTGGCATGATCCTAGCTTACCACAGCCTTGAACTCCTGAGCTCAAGCCATCCTCCTACCTCAGACTCTTGAGTAGATGAGACTACAGGCACATCACCACAGCTTGGCTAATTTTTATTTTCATTTTTTTATAGAAATAGAGTCTCACTGTACAGGGTGATTTTGAACTCCTGGCCTTAAGCTATCCTTCTGCCCTGACCTACCAAATAGAGAATTGTTTTAAAGATGCAGGAGATTGCCATGGATTTTGTTTTTTTGATCTTGGTCCCAACTATTAGGGAAGTTACTACTACTTTAAAAAAAATGAGTTAGCAGAAGAAGCAGACTGTAATCAGTTTTATATCATAACTGTCTTGGAGGCAGAAACTTATGTTGTCTTGGAGTTAGCTATATTCTTGTTGGTCTCATGACTTAAATTTTTTTTTTTTTTTTTTTAGTCAGAGTCTCACTCTGTCACCCAGGCTAGAGTGTAGTGGCACGCTCTTGGCCACTGCAGCCTTGACCCACTGGGCTCAGGTGATCCTTCCGCCCTAACCTTCCAAGGAACTGGAATCACAGGCATGTGCCACCATGCCTGGCTAATTTTTTGACTTATTGTAGAGACTGGATCTTGCCATGCTGCTCAGGCTGTTCTCAAACCCCTAAGCTCAGGCAATGCTCTCGCCTCTGTCTCCCAAAGTACTGAGATTATAGATGTGAGCCACGGTGCCTGGGCCTAAATTTTTTTTTAAAGTTCCATCCATATAAGAAGTGTAGTATAGAGCAGTCCAGTTGCCTTGAGTTTTGGAAGTAGGTTAGTAAATAATTTTTGAATTATGAACTCTATAAAAAGCATACGTGGTTGACGATTTAAACTGTAAGACAGCTAATTTTGGATTTTGAAGCTAAGCCTATTAAAATAAAATCTTAAAAATTTGTTTAGACTAGACTGCTGTGAGGCTAAACTAACTCCCTTGCTTACTGTCTCTCTCCTCCCCCTGCCCCCATGGCAGAGATTTTCTTTTTTTTTTTTTTTTGAGTTGGAGTCTCACTCAGTTGCCCAGCTTCAACCTGCTGGGCTCCAGTGATCCTTCCACCTCAGCCTTCCAAGTAGCCGGAATTACAGGCATGCGCTACCACGCCCGGCTGATTATTTTATTTATTGTAGAGATGAGGTCTCGCCCAGGCAGGTCTCGAACCCTCTGGCTCAGGCAATTCACTCACCTCGGCCTCCCAAAGCGCAGGATTACAGGCTGAGCCACCGAGCCCGACCAAGTTTTCTTTTATTGATTAATCATTTGGCATGCCTTGGGTGTGATTTTAAGTCAGTGCAGTATGGGAAACTATAAACTTTTCTTCCAAATATTCCAGATATACCAAAGTATTGGTGGTTGTATGGTTTCTATCAAATGATTCAAACAATGGATGTTTTGTGTTTAGGGAAAGTTATTGAATCAGCAGCTTTGTGTTTGTTTAAACATTAGTAGCCTGTCCTGATTGAGCTGTGGATCTGAGAAAGGCTAGATGGCATGCTGTTTGCATGTCCTGCGGCTGCCGTTAATTGCTAAAGCTTTATCTCATTATTATTCGTATTTGAGAGCACATGTTATGCTAATGATGCATTTGTAGATGAAGTCAGTGCTGAGGTAAACTGTTCACTTGTACAGTGTGTCTTAAAAATTCTTAATGGTTAAGAAATTATTAACATAAATGTGTAAGATTGTAAAATGTCAAATTGATTTTTAATAAATCAAAATATCCCTAAGTTTTCCTTTTTTTTTGAGTTGGAGTGTCACTCTGTCGCCCAGGCTGGAGTTCAGTGGCATGCTCACAGCCACTGCATCCTCGACCTGCTGTGCTCAGATGATCCTTCCGCTTCAGCCTTCCAAGTCGCTGGAACCACAAGCTAATTTTTTGATTTATTGTAGAGACGAGGTCTTGCCATGTTGCTCAGGCTGGTCTCAAACCCCTGAGTTCAGGTAATCCTCTTGTCTCCATCTCCCAAAGTACTGGGATTACAGGTGTGAGCCACCTTGCCCAGCTAGATTTTACTTTAATAAGACATTTTTTTAAAAACCGAGGGCATGGGGCTTTATCTCCACAGGTCCTACCAAAATACCTTTTGCTCAGCAGATGCTGAATATGGAAGTATATGTCATTCAACAATCGTTTCTACTCTCTGTGTCTCTACTACTGCAGATAAAGTAATCAATGAGACAAAGTCCCTGCATCTCGTATCTTCCGTTATGAGGTAGGCAGACAATAAACTAACTGTATAAAACAAGATAATTTTAGACATTAATAAAAGAGAATACTGGGGTATGAGGGAGAAGAGGCATTAATGGATTTAGGAAAGATCTTTTACTGTGCTCTGAATTGCTTGTGTCTCCCCCACATTCATATGTTGAAATCCTAACCCCAAGGTGATGGTATTATGGGTTGGAGCCTTTAGGGTGATTAGATCACAGGGGCCCTTTTGCCCATGAGTGAGATCAGTGCCCCTATAAGAGAGACTGGAGAGAGCCTTCTTGTCCTTTGCTGTATTCGAGGACACCATGAGAAGATGCAGTGTGTGGACAGGAAGCAGACCCTCACCTGACATGAGTCAGCTGGTGCCTTGCTCTTGGACTTCCCAGCCTCAGAATTGTGAAAAAGAAGTTTCTGATGTATAAGCTGCCCAGTCTGTGGTATTTTGTTATAGGAGCCACAATAGATAAGACTTTTTTTTTTGAGTTGAAGTCTCACTCTTGTTGCTCAGGCTGGAGTGCAGTGGCATGCTCACGGCCACCACAGCCTCGACCTGCTGGGCTCAGACGATGCTTCCGTCTCAGTCTTTCAAGGAGCTGGAACTACAGATGTGTGCCACCGTGCCCAGCTAGTTTTTGTGATTTATTGTGGAGATGGGTCTCACCAAGTTGTCCAGGCTGGTCTTGAACTCCTGGGACTCAGGCAATCCTCACCCCTCGGGCTTCCAAAAGTACAGGGATTGCAGGCTGAGCTACCACACCCAGCCTAAGACACCTTTTAAAGATGAATTTGAGTTGAGAGAGCTGGAGGCATGTTTTCCTGGCAATGGGAACAGCAGAGTGCAAAATTTCCAGTCAGAAAAGGTCTCGGTATGTGAAGGATCCGGAGCCTGGTAGAAGAAATGATGCTGAAAATGAGAACTGAGCAGTACATACCTAGTAGGCCTTAAACAATCACATTTTATTCTGATTGGAATGAAATGTGTATGTAGAGAAACCCAAGATCTGGGTAAGGGACAGTCTTCTTTACCTTCCTAAGTATGAATCCTAAGCCCTAGATGGGCTTGGATTTACACAAAAGGTATATTTTTGTATATTTTTGGACAACCAGATTCTAAATATCAACCTTGAAATACATTAGGAAAACTTAAAGGATTATGTATTTAAGTCCCCCCCCCTTTTTTAAAGAGACAGTTTCTTACTGTGTTGCTCAGGCTGGCCTTGAACTCTTGGGCTCAATCAATTCTCTGCCTCATCCTCCTGAGTAGTTGGGACTACAGGCGTGTGCCATCACGCCCAGCTAAAACCTTATATTTTAAGTGTATAACCTCTTTTATCTTTTGAGATTCAGATGTTCAGAACTGCCCTGTTTGGTTAAAGGGGACTACTTGTGTAGCATGATCTGGTCTTAGCCTAAGAAGCAGGCTAGAAACTCAGAAACTGTACTAAATATAGCTATCTAAATATATCTAAATACATCTTGGCCATTGACCTACATATTCTTTTCTTAGAAATGAGGATTATACATTTCAGGTTAGCTATGAGCAATAATTAATAAAAATAATTAAGATGTTCCGAAAACCTAAATAGAATTGTTTACAGATGGCTGTCAGTGTGGGTAGGCCATTTATCCTGTTAGTGTTTTAAAATTGCAGCTTTTAGAAAAACCTACAAACATCCAGTAAAACATTCATCAATTAAACAAAGTCAGTTACTGATGACCGAAACATTCTTTTGATGGGTTTTTGAAATGAGATTGTCTATATCATCTTGTGCTTTTCAGATGTTCCTTGGAACTTTTTGAAACAATTGAGGTCTTGGCTAATTCCTGTTACGATTGTGCTATCTGGAGCTTACCAGCAGTTGCAGGGACACCTTGTAGCGCAGCTAAGAGGCTTGAGCCTTCTGTGATGAGAAGCAGAGGCTATGGCCGTTCAGTTGTCGCCGTGCTGCCTTCCCATTTGGCCATGGCTTCTGTCTGCTGTGACCCTGGCTCCTCGGAGTTGTTTTCACAGATGAGGCTATAATGTGTGTGAGGGCATCTGCATTTTTTTAAAGCAAAAATGAGATTTAATAGATTCATTTAACTGTGATAAATCCAATGTGCAGCTGGTCTCAGGCCCGTTGGATCTGGTCTCATCTGATATTATCTGGCCCTGTTTTGCTCCGTGTGTACTGGCTCTGGGTGCCGCTTTTGGGCTTTGCTTCCAGCCAGGCTTTCCTCTCACAAGGGCACAGTTGGCCTCCTGACACCTCTAAACTAACAAATTTTCTCAGCATTTTTTTTTTTAAGTTGATAGACTTTATATTTAGAGCCATTTTAGTTTTGCAGGAAACCTTAACAGAAAGTACAGGGAGTTCCTCTATCTCCACACCCAGCCCCGCTTGCCCTGTTAACATCTTGCATTAGGGCTGGATGACAGTGGCTCATGCTTATAATCTCAGTACTTTGGAGAGACCAAGGCTGGAGGATTGCTTGAGCCCAGGAGTTTGAGACTTCATCACTAGCCCCCCCCCAAAAAAAAACCCCAAATTAATCAAGCTAAGTGTGGTGGTGTGTGCCTATAGTCCCAGCTACACCAGAGACTGAGGTGGAAGGATCACCTAGACCTAGGAAGTAGAGTCTGCAATGAGTGATCATGCTATTACACTCCAGCCTGGGTTACAGAGTGAGACTCCTACTCAAAAACAACAACGTCTTGCATTAGTTCAATATGTTTGTTGCAGTTGATGAGCCAGTGATTATGCATTTTAAAAGTCTATCGTTTACATTAGGGTTTACTCTTTTTAGGTTGAAAAGCAGAGATTCTGTGTTGAAGAACACTGAATAATCTGGGTTTCCACAAATGCCCATTGCCAAGTATCACAATTGTGATGTATTACAATTAGTTACAGTTGATAAACCTACAGTGATTGCACTGTGCCCCAAGTCCATCGTGTGTAGTAGGGCTCATTCTTGATGTTGTACATTCTGGGGCTTTAGGCAGTGGCTAGTGACATGTGCCCACCATTACCATGTCATACTGAAGAGCATCACCCACCTGAAAATTCCTGTAGTCTGCGTCTCCATTTCTTCCTCCCCTGGGCCCTGGCAGCCGCTGATCTTTTTACTGTCTCCGTTGTTTTGCCTTTTCCAAAGTGTCAAATGTTGGAATGATATATATTACGTAGCTTTTCTCAGGTTGTCTTCTTACACTTAGTGATATGCCTTTAAGTTCCTTCTGTGGCTTGGTCACTTGTTTCTTTTTATCACTGAATAATATCCCATTGTCTGAATGTGTCCCAGTTTATCCATTTCACCTACTGAAGGACTTCTTGGCTTCTGATTTTTGGCGGTATATTTTTCAATATTTTTGACTGGAAATCACGATGTTAAAAGAGTAGCATTCTAACAGCAGCACCCTTTCTCTTGATTTTCTTGCCACTAATAGCAAATATTGATTGAGAGCTCATTATGAGGACAGTGCTGAAGGTATGTGGTGGGATGGAGAGTAGTTACGAATGTGGGCTCTGGGATGGCTTTGGTTAGAGTCCTGACTCTCCAGCGCACTCTCTGCATTTGTGCAGATTCCGGAACCTTACAGCTCATGGGCATTTCAACTCCCCTCAGTTCTCTCAGCTGGAACTTTGAAATCCCTTCTTGGGCTTTGAGTTCAGTACCTCTGACTTTTCTTGTGTCTTTTGATTTTTCTCATGTCTGTCTTGTTGTGAAATAGAGGTTTAAGATTCTGTAGTAGCTCTTCTCTTGTTTTTGTTTATTGAAATCCTCTTATCTTTCCAAGCCCAGTTACTTTATTATCCTTTTCATGGATACTGTTTCTCAGTCTAATCTTATGAATGCCTGGACTTCTTTGTATTTCTTGTAGCACTTGACTTGTACTCATCCAGTTTGTTTGTGAGACCTGCTGTCTTTAACACCCTGTAGCACATAAAATAGTAGACTTTCAAGAGATATTATTTTATTTTTTTATTTTTCTTTTTAATAGATATGGGGTCTTGCTATGCTGCCTAGACTGCTTTCGACCTCTTGGGCTCAAGAAATCCACCTCTGCCTCCCGAAGTGCTGGAATTACAGACATGAGCCACCACGCCTGACCAGATATTTGTTACTGATTACACTTGAGTGTGAGCACCTGAATAGAGGTGCTCTTCATTTTTGTTGTCTTAAACCTTGCATGCTGCCTTACACAAAAGGCCTTTAATGCTTGCTGACTGAATTAAGTATCTTCTGTTTTAGTCTTTTCTTTTTAAAATAGTTGTAGTTTGAAGAGTTTAACTGGAGATACTAGATCAGTTTTTCCTTTTTTTTTTTTTTTTTTTTTGAGTTGAAGTCTCACTCTGTCACCCAGGCTGGAGTGCAGTGGCACACTCATGGCCACTGTAGCCTCAACCTGCAGGACTCAGGTGATCCTTCTGCCTCAGCCTTCCAAGTAGCTGGGACTACAGGCATGTGCCACCATGCCTGGCTAGTTTTTTTATTTATTGTAGAGATGAGATCTTACCAAGTTGCCCAGGCTTGTCTCGAGCCTGTGGGCTCAGGCAATCCTCTTGCCTCAGTCTCCCAAAGTGTTGGGATTATAGGTATGAACCACTGCACCTGGCCAGATCAGTTTTTCATTTTTAAAGACAATTCTGGTGCAATTGTAGTGATCAGGAGTGGATGTGGGGAGGCCACTAATGTTATATATAGTAATCCAGGCAGTAGTTCATCATAGCTTGGACTAGGCAGTAGAGAAATGAATAGACTTGAAAACTGTTTGGAGATTTGAACTTTAACTTTGTGTCAGGTAATACGCTAAGTGATGTAATCCCCATAATGTCATGTTAGGAGAGTATAATCCTAATTTACAGAAATGGACCCAAAGACTTAGATAACAAATCTTGTAATCTAACGGTGTTGTCTGTTGCTTAACAGTGGGCATATGTTCTGAGAAATGTGTCGTTGGGTGATTTGATTGTTGTGTGAACACGATAGAGTACTTTCACAAACCTGGATGGGGTGGCCTACTATGTATCTAGGTTATAAGGTCTAGCCTGTTGCTCCTAGGCTACAAAGCTGCATAGCAGGTTACTGTCCTAAATAAGTGGGCCTCTGTAACACAGTGGTGTTTATGTATCTAAAAGTAGAAAAGATACAATAAAAATACTTGTCTAAAATACTTTTTAAATGGTTCACTTGTATAGGGCAGCCCCATTATAACCTTGTGGGACCACTGTTGTATATGCAGTCCATTGTTGATCGAAATGTTGTTATGCAGTGCATGACTGGACATTAAAAAATTCACATGTATTTTCAGAAAATTTAGAACTTTTAAATATACACAAAAATAGAGAATTATAATAACGATCCCCTATGCGCTTACCTGTAGCTCAGCTTCAATAATTACCCACATTTTGCCTTTTATGTTTTTTTTTTTTTTTCTCCTTTTTTTTGTGTCAGTCTCACTCTGTCACTCAGTCCGGAGTATAGTGGCACGCTCACGGCCACCGCAACCTCGACCTGCTGGACTCAGGTGATCCTTTTGCCTCAGCCTCCCAAGTAGCTGGAACTATAGGTACGTGACACCACGCCTGACCAATTTTTTAAATTTATTGTAGAGATGAGGTCTCGCTGAGTGGGCTCAGGCAGTCCTCTCAGCTCTGGCCTTTTATGTTTTTATCTGTTCTTTCTACTTTTATTTTTTTCCTAGAGTCTTCTATTTAAACTTTTTGTGTATTTATATTTGAGGCAAGGTTATATTCCTCAAATTCCTGGGCTCAAGTGATCCTTCTGCCTCAGCCTCCTGCATACTAGGACCATAAGCATGTAGTCCTGGACTACTGGGATGCCCGGCTTATTTGAACTTTTTTTTTGAGTTGGAATCTCACTCTGTCACCCAGGCTGGAGTGCGGTGGCATGATCTGGCATGATCGCAGCCACCACAGCTTTGACCTGCTGGCCTCAGGCGATCCTTCTGCCTCAGTCTTCCAAGTAGCTGGAACTATAGGTGTGTGCCACCACTCCCGGCTAATTTTTTGATTTATTGTAGAGACGAGATCTCGACAAGTTGCCCAGGCAGGTCTCGAACCTCTGGGCTCAGGCAATCCTCTCACTTTGGTCTCCCTAAGTGCTGAGATTATAGGCTTAAGCCACCACGCCTGGGTCTAAACTTTTTAAAATGGAAAATTTAAAAAGTAAACAGAAGTATAGAGGATAGTTTCATAAACTTGTATAAACCTGTCACCCAGTGTCAACAGTTGTCTGCATTTTCAAATCTTGTTTTATTCATTTTCCCTTACCCATCCTCCTTTAATTGTAAGAACTTTGTATCACTAGCAGATGGGGGTTAAGGACAACAGCTACAGTAGCTCCTTCAGATGAAATAGCCTAGTGCTAACAAAATCAGCAATACTTTTCTTTCTTTGAGCCAGAGTATTGCTCTGTCCCAGACAGTGCTACAGGAGAGGTATAGAGAACTCCAGGCATTCACAAGGTTAGAGCTGATCCAGCCTCCCAGGTAGCAGGGATACAAGTGCATGTCACCACTCCTGGACAATTCTTTAATATTTTGTAGAGATTAGGTCTCGCTATGTTGCCCAGACTGGTCCTAAACTCCTGGCCTCAAGTGATCCTCCTGCCTAGGCCTCCTAAACTGCTGGGATTACAGGCGTGAGCCACCACACCTGGCCTAATTTTTAAATATGTGGGCGAAGGAAAAAAATCTGACTTTCAAGTTATTTCACTTATAAATAAACTTCAGAATGTTTTTTTAACAAAGAAACTTTTTCTTACATGGCTCCAGAATTCATACAGGTAAACTTTTAAAGAAATGTAACCACCATAACATTATTACCTTTAACAATTAACATTATTACCTGTAACAATTAACAATAATATAGAATAATTTACTATTTAGTCTGTTCACTTTTTCCTGATTGTGTCAAAAATGTCATTTTTAAGTTAGTCTGTTTGAATTTGATATTTTTGGTTTCACTTTTTTTTTTAGATTGGAAAATATAGTTTATTTAGAAAGTAAATTAGAGAGAGAGAGAGAGAGAGAGGTAGGGGATGAGGGCCAAAGCTTAGGAAAAGATGGCAGCCATAGCTGAAAAGAGTCACATGGCCAGACCAGAGTTTAGCAAAGCAGTGGCCTGGTTTCACATTTTTGCTAGTGAAATTCCAGTGATATGTCTGTGTTGCTTTCTTATATGGTTGTATTCTCCAAACTCTTGTGATACAGATTGAATATCTCTTATCTGAAATGTTAGGGACCAGAGTTGTTTTGGATTTCAGAATTTTATTTTTTGAATATTTTGTGTTGTACTTATCAATTGAGCATTTCAATCTAAAAAATTGAAATTTGAAACACTCTAATGAGCATTTCTTTTGAGTGTCATGTTGGCATTCAGAAAGTTTTGGATTTTGGAGCATTTTGGGTTTTCAGATTACAGATACTCCAGATACCATCTGGAGTCATTTTCTTAGCTCAATACAGCTTTGCCCTCATCTACCTTCTTTGTGTGTTTATTGGCAAATATATTATTACGTTTGTTTGTTGTAAGCTTAACATTACATATGTGTTGTAGGCTGACTATTATATATATGTTTAGGCCTAACATTACAAATGTGTTGTAGGCTTACTGTTACATATGTGCTTAGGCCTAACATCACATTTGTGTTATAGGCCTAACATTATATTTACATACATAATGCTTATACAATAGCCTTTTAAATCAGTTGAGAGAAGAGCAAATGAATAGCATTTGTACTCTTAAAAAATAATTGCGTAATTGCCTTTATGCAGTGATTTAATGTTCTTTATTTGTGTGGCTTTGAATTACTATCTGGGGTTACTTGCTTTTAGTCTGAAATGCTTTCTTTAGTATTTCTTTTAAGGTGGGGACCATGGGCAACAAGTTCTTTTGTATTTTTGTCTGTCTTAGAGAGTTTACTTCACCTTCATTTTTGAAAGATAGCTTTTGATGGATATAGGATTTTTGAGAAACATTTTTTCTTTGATCTTCTGAATATGTTTTGCATTGCCTCCTGCTTTCGTTGTTTCTTTTGAAAAGTCAGCTGTTAATTGTATTGTGTTTCCCTTGTAGGTAATGAGTCATTTTGCTGCTCTCTGGAATTTTTCCCTTGTTACTGGCTTCAGCATGTTTATTGTGATATGTCTGTTTGTGGCTCTCTTTGCATTTATCTTGTTGGATTTTTTAAAAAATGTCTTTGTATGCGTTGAAGTAATTGTATGTTTTGTTAATATGGTGAATTACAGTGACAGAGTTTTGAATGTTAAGTCTACCTTGTGTTTTTAAGATAATACTATCTTATTGTAATATCTATTGCCTAAAAATTGTTTAAAAACAATTTTTTTTTGAGTTGGAATCTCACTCTGTCACCCAGCCTTGAGTGTAGTGGCATACTCACAGCCACACCAGTGTCAACCTACTGGGCTCAGATGATCCTTCCACCTCAGCCTTCCAAGTTGCTGGAACTATAGGCATGCACTACCACGCCTAGCTAATTTTTTGATTTTTATTGTAGAGTTGAGGTCTCACCAAGTTTCCCAGACTGTTTTGGAACCTGTGGGCTAATGGAATCCCCTCACCTTGGCTTTCTAAAGTGCTAGGATTATAGGCTTGGGCCACCGCACCTGGCCTAAAATTTAGTGGAGTGATTTTAGCAAGTATCTAAGTATCTGAGGAACAGGCATTTGCAAACAACTAGATGGTCACTTCTGACTTTATGAGGTTTCAGTGAGGTTGTCAGCTGATTTGAAGTTATTTGAAGGCTTGATGGGCCAGAGGATTTGTTTGCAAGGTGACTCATTCACATGCCTGACAGGACAATGTTAGCGTTTAGTGGAGGTCTCAATTCCTTTCCATACGGACCTTCCCATGGATGATTGTCCACATGGAATGGTGATGGGTTTCTCCCAGAGGGAGCAATCCTAGAGAGAAGTGAGAAGAAAGCAGAGCAAGTCAGGTGGTATCTTTCTTTGTTATGACCTCCTCTTGGAAAGAACATTACTTCAGTCTTTTATTAAAAGCAAGCCACTAAATCCAACCTACATTTAAGGGAGGAGATTTATGCTTCACTTTTTGAAGGAAGGTGGGTCAAAAATTTTGTGAACATTTAAAAAATCCATTAAGTCCTGTTTTCTGGTCATGAATAGTGGGATAGTCATTGGATAACATCTGTAGACTCTCTTTTCAAGAAGGAGGAAATACTGAAGTCACTGGTCCATAGCACTTTTGAATCCCGCAGGACATGTGTTATTAGTTCCTTGATTAGTACTTACAGCCTAGTTATGATTCACCATAGTATACTCTCAGCTCTTTTATACTTTCTATCTCATATTTTTTGTGTGCCAGCATAGGTATTTTCTTCAAGTCTGTCTTCTAGTCTGCTAGTTTTCTCTTCAACTGTATTAATCTACTGTTTAACCTGCTCAGTTTTTAAAATAATGCTTCCATATTTAAAAACTATATTGGGACTGGGCACAATGGCTCATGTCTGTAATCTCAGCACTTTGGGAGGTCAAGACGAGAGAATTGCCTGAGTCCAGGTGTTTGAGACCAGCCTTGGCAGCATGACGAGACCTTGTCACTACAGTAAATCAAAAAATTAGCTTGGACATGGTGGCATATGCCTGTAGTCTCAGCTACTTGGAAAGACTGAGGTGGAAGGGGTCGCCTGAGCCCAGCAGGTTAAGTTTGCTGATAGCCATGATTGTGCCACTGCATTCCAGCCTGGAAGACAGAGTGAGACTGACTCAAAAAAAAAAAAAAAAAAGAAAAGAATTCTGTTGATTCTTTTTAAAATTTAATCTTTAATAGTTACATTTTAATGTGGGTTTGAAAGGTTAATTTTTATATTGGTTCATAAAATAAAAGAACTGTGAGACAATATAGTAAAAAAACTCCCATCCTTATTCTCTTTTTACTTTCCTACTCTTCACAAATATCAGGTATTTTTGACTCCTATTTTACACAGATAGCATATTGTACAACTTGTCTTTTTTTCTTTCTTTTCTTTCATTATTATTATTTATTAATTTATTTTATAGAATGAGGTCTTGCTGTGTTGCCCAGGCTGGTCTCTAATTCCTGGCCTCAAGTGATCCTCTTGTTCTCTACCTCATCCCTCCTCTGTGCTGGGATTATAGGTATGTGCCGCTATGTCGGGCCTTCTTTCTTTCTTTAAAATGAACTCTGGATATCCTTCCTGATATGGAAGGTAATTCCTTATTCTTTTTGCTTTTGTTCTTTGCTTTTCTTGTTATAATCATGAACTTAATGCTGTAGTACAGCTAGAATTGGAAGAAGATGTGGGATCTCTGGAACCCAAAAACTTGCAGCAAATTAACGTGTGAAAGGTTTGGGGTCAGCAGTAGCCTGGGTTTGAGAGCTGCCCTCCTGGGAGGTACCTGTGTGACCTTTTGCTTGTCTGCATTCCTAGACCCCAAGCCCTCTTTGGCTTTTACAGCGTTTTCACCATCCTTTTCCTTTCTGCTTTGTCCTTATGATATTTTGGCTCAGTTGGGCTGAACTGCATTTCCTGGAATTATTTTTCCTGTATGTTACCAGTAAGGTTAGGCACAAGAGAGGTTCTTGTGGGAGGTTTGGAAGGCAGCTGTAAAGGGCAGCCACCTGTTGCCCTTCCATATTGTCACTTGTCTCCTGACTCACCTCTCTGTAGTGAGGCAGCTTCTTGGACTGCAGCCCCTCCCACCTTCCCCGAACCTTCTTCAGCTTTGTTGACTCCTAGGCCAGGTATATGTGCAGTTGTTTGACAGAAGGCCTTAGTTCTGCAGGGCATCTGTGCCATCAAGGTAAGAGGCAGCAGGAACTGGTATGGAGTTCATTCTGTCCTATGGACTCGGCTTGTGCTTGTCAGTTCTGGCTTATTCTTCCTCTTTTCTGCTTGCCCTCCACCACTTCCATCCTCCTTTCTCAACTCCTGCTTGGTGGATTTTAAGCTCCAGCATCAGATATGAAAATAACAGCCTTACAAAACTTCTTAACCAGCCTTCACCACTATATGAGGGCAAGTCTCAATAACGTGTGGATATATGAGACCTGGTGGCTCTGTTTTTCTCTTATCAGACCCTGACCTGAATTATGCATTTTCCAGAGATGGCATGTTTGTTGTCTAATCAATCAGTTTTATCAGCACAAATGGAAATTGGGAATCATTTATATTGAGTTTAGAGTTTGCCATGGACAAGATGTCAGGACCTGCATGCTTCAGGATACTGTTTTCATGAGCACATTTCTTGTCATAGATGGACTTGCCACTACTGCCATTATGGTATGTGAAGTTACCATCCTACACAAAACTCAGTGGAAGTCCTGTGAAAACAGACCCATTGTTCACATCCTTTCTTTCCAGCACTTAGGGCATGAATGTTTTCTGCTGTGTTGAGAATTTTGCCCGCAAACAGCTTCAAGGAGATGAGCCTAGGTGCTTGCCCTCAGTATGTGATTTTGTCTTGAAGTTCGGGGTAGGGTTGGCTGCGGCTGGGCTTTGGCACAGCTAGGGCAGCTGAAGCCGGGCTCTGGGTGCTGATGTCTATGAAGTGGCTTTTCCATTCATTTCCATAGCTGCAGGATGTTGCATTGGAACTCTGGATATTTTTGAGCGTCTTTTGTTCCCTGCTTACTTGGATTCCTTTTCATTATCTTATTTGGAAATACTTCTCATGTAGTCTTTAAAAAGTCTGGGTATCATAATCCTTTGGGGTTTGAATATGTGCTTGTAGTTTCAGCCTATCCTGCTAAGCAGGCTTGTTTCCTTGTGCATTTCAGTTAAACTGAGGTTCTGGGTTGGTGAGGCTTTCCTTCATTGCAGATTTATCTTCTTTTTCAGGGTTTCTTGACCACATGGGCAATGTACATTTGAAATCTAGACCCAAGTAAGAATAAGTCAGTGGTTTTAAATTCTCTGGGACTATCTCCCAGCCCTGCCTGCAGGTTTCCTGGCACACCCTCTCTGTTGGCAGGTGTTTTTTTCTCCTAGCTCTCCTTACTTCTTCTCCTAGCTCCCCTTACTTTTTCTCCTAGCTCTTCTTACTTTTCCTCTTATCCCTCCTTTAATGGAGGGATAAGCCACTGCGAGGGTCAACACAGTAGTATCAGATCTCATTTTCTTGATTTTGCCCTGGCCTAAAGCTTAATCTCCTTTCTCAAACTGGTGTGGTACTTGTCCCCAGGGTAATTCTGGTATTTCCAAGTTGCTTAAGTTCAGGTTTCAGCTCACTTTTCAGCTCACTATTTTGTGTGTATGTGTAGGGGGCACTTTGGGCATTTTTCTGACTTTCTTGATGGGCTAGCAAAATATTTGAATGTTTATTGTATTTTCCTCAGGATCCAGTTGCCCTCTTTGGGCAGCATATACATGAGCTGCTTAGAAGGGCCCTGCTAGCACCCATGTACTTGTGGCATAGAAAAGGCATTCAGGGCCAGGCATGGGGGCTCACGACTGTAATCCCAGCTACTTTGGGAGGCTGAGGCAGGGGGATTGCTTGAGCCCAGGATTTTGAGACCCCCTGGACAACAGAGTGAGAACCTGTGTTTACAAATAAAAGGAAAAAAGGAAAGAAAGAAAAGACATTCAGCAATTTTTTGTGGGTAGTTAGCATCTTTAATTAAGGGGAAAGTAAGATTTCCTCAAATACCTTCCGCATACGGTAGCCTTTTAGTGTTATTAGAGGGATTGTAGAGAAGGAAGAGACTGATACATTTAGATGGAGAGGTTTTATTGAAGTTTAATTTTTTTTTCTTTTGGAGACTCTGAAATAGAAATGTGTAAATTGAGATAGTCTTAGATCAGGTTACATGTCTGCTAGATATGATAGACTTAGAGGAAATATTATTTTACCTCCACCAGCATGATTAAAGAAAATGATTTAAAACTAACAAAAAACTCAACAACAATGCTAGTGTTTGTAAAAATGTGAAAATAACAAACTCTCAGACATTGCTGGTGGGAGGACAAACTCTTAGAACCATTTGGAAAAATTTTCTACTAAAGCTGAACATAAGCATAGACTGTGACCTAAAAACTTAGGAGTTGTGTTTCCTGGGTATATATATTCATGACAGAAATATGTACAGATGTGCTCAGGAGACATGTATAAGACTTTTCATGAGTGCATTTCTCATGATACCCCAAACTGAAAACAACACAAATGTCCATCAGGAGTAGAATGGATGGATAAATAAATTGTGTGTAGTCATCAGTAGAATGCTTTGCAGTAATGAAAAGGCATTGCTGCTGCATACAGTTGCATGGAGGGTGTCAGAGACATAATGTTCAACTAAAGAAGCTTGACACAAAAATGAAAGAATAGGCGAAGCTGATCCGTGGTGATAGAGGTCAGAATAGTGCTTACATTATGGGGTTGGTACTGACCAGAGGGGACATGAAGGATGTTTTTGGGATGTTGGGAATATTCTGTATCTTCATGGTCACTACTTGGATATGTTCATCTTGTAAAAATCCCTCAAGATTAGCACACTTGTGATATGTACTTCTTTTTTTGTTTTTTTTTTTTACTTGAAGTCTCACTCTGTCGCCTAGGCTGGAGTGCAGTGGCACGCTCATGACCACTGCACCCTCAACTTGCTGGAATAAGGCGATCCTTCCATCTCAGCCTTCCAAGTAGCTGGAACTGCAGGCATGTGCAACCATGCCCAGCTAATTTTTTGATTTATTGTAGAGACGAGGTCTCACCAAGTTGCCCAGGCTGGTCTTGAACCCCTTGGCTCAGGCATTCTTCTCACCTCGGCCTCCCAAAGTGCTGGTATTACAGGCTGTAGCCACTGTGCCTGGCTTTAAATTTTTCTTCAAAAAAGAAAAAAAAAAAGGCTAGAGGAGTCTGACTGATTTGATTTAAAGAGCAGAGAACTCAGCTCCTAAGATCATTTCTTAGTGGTCTGGTACCTACTTAGTACTTTTGGAAATTTTTGAGTATAGAGTGTTTTGAGGGAGGGAAGTGGGTAAAGAAATTAAATATTGAAAATAAGAGTGGACTCTCATGAAAGATGAGTCTGTAGTGTTTCTTGCAGACTTTTTTTGTTTTTTTTGGAGAGGTCACAATTATAGGTGGAATTTTTAGTCTCAATTTTAAATAAAATGAAAGACTACAGTAATCTTAGAAACAACTCACAAATTCTGTCGAAAGCAGTGTTCTCTCAAGGGAGATTGGTATAGGCCCTATCACTTGGTATTTGAAACTAGATGAGATAAAACAGCCGGTGTCCTGTTTGGACCATTCCTTCATTGCAAGGGAATAGACAGGGTCACCTCCAAGTCTTTCTTTTTTCTTTTCTTTGTTTAAATTTGAATTTCTGTGACAGGAAAAATATTACAGCCTCTAGTGGCCAAAGTCTTTGTTGTTTTGTTAGTAAAACATTGACTCTCTTTAAAATTGCTTTCTTTGTCTAAATAGAAAGCCATATTTAGTTTAGAGTTTGTTTTATGTGAGGAAGCAAGATTGTAATTCATGAGTTATCTAATACTTGTGCATGTGAGCGGCAGTGTAAGTTATCTGGTCCATATAGATTATGTTTGAGGCATTTCCTGCAGTTCTCGGGTGGTGACATAAAAAACATAGCAGAATTGCTAGCAAGGAGAGCTCCCATTCCATGACTGCAATGCAGAGTCCTGTCCAGAAATCGTGTTCTCTAAGGGGCCTTACTTCTGTCAGCTTATGGCGGCAACTCGTGGTCTTGACTGAAAAGACAGAGCCCCTGTGGCAACAGCACACCTGTGGCAGCAACTGGCATGGGTCTATATTTTTGCGTCAGGAAGGATTAGTCCATTCATCAACTCTGGTGGAAGTCCCACACCATTATAGTGGTGTTTGAGGATGGTTTGTGATGGTTGTGTTCATAAGGGAATACATTGGAAAGGGTGAAAAGCAAGCTTGCAGAGGCAAAGCAAGCTTGCGGAGCACTGGGTGCCTCATGAGTTTGTACATTGGTATTGCCACACTGTCAGGAGGGCTCCTTGAGGTGGTTGGTCTTAGGTAAGGTCCCATTAGTCGTGGCACTTTCTTGCAGTTTTGCGTCTGCAAGAAGTTGTTAACCATCTCGGGAGAGCATTTTAAGAAGGAAGGCTTCACTCTGTGTTTTATGGATTTTTTTTTTGTTCTTTTTTCAAGTTGGAGTTTTACTCTGTCGTCCAGGCTGGAGTGCAGTGGTACTCTCACTGCCACCGCAGCGTTGACCTGCTGGGCTTCTGTGATCCTTCCACCTCAGCCTACCAAGTAGCCGGAACTACAGGTGCACACTACCATGCCTGGCTAATTTGTTGATTTATTGTAGAGATGAAGTCTCATAATGTTGCCCAGGCTGGTCTCGAACCCGCAGGCTCAGGCATATGGATATCTTTTTTTTTTTTTTTGAGTTGGAGTCTCACTCTGTCGCCCAGACTGGAGTGCAGTGGCCGCTGCTGGCCACCACAGCCTCGACCTGCTGGACTCCGGCGATCCTTCCGCCTCAGCCTTCCGAGTAGCCGGAATTACAGGCATGTGCTACCACGCCCGGCTGATTTTTTGATTTATTGTAGAGTTGAGGTCTCGCTGCCCAGGCGGGTCTCAAACCCGCGGGCTCAGGCAATCCACTCACCTCAGCCTCCCAAAGGCACGGTATTACAGTCTGAGCCACCGAGCCCGGCTATGGATATCTTTATGGCTTTTTTCCTCCAAAGATTATTCTTTGCCTACCAGTTTATACATAAAAGTTTCTGGTTCACCAAAAGGAGGTACCTATAGAAAACTAGAAGAAACTTAGTTTAGTCTTTTTGCTTCAGCATAACCATTAGAAAGCATTTAGACATTCTACTGCAGGCCAAGCAGCAGCCTATCCTACCCCCTCAGCAAATCTCTTTTGGATGCAAGACAAGGACAGAGCCATAGAAATGATAATAGACCACCTTTTGGTCTAGGAGTTTGTGGATTGTAAATGTCTGAGGTGTCTTGCAGGAAACCCGCCCCCCCCTTGTCTCCTCCCATCTAGCCTGCCACCTGAGGGCATGAGATGCTAATATCTGATGACCTCAAGATCTAAGACTCATTTAACTCACCTACCTATCTGCCTGCTGTACACCATCTGACTTCAGTGCCTGCCCTTACCTGCTTCTTCATAATGATTTGGAACAAATCACCACCCAATCACCTTAATGACCTTCCCCCATCCAAGGGAAATGGTTAAAAGAACTCAACCATGAGTATCTATTTTGCCATTACCTTGCTAGACTCTGGTGTGGCCATGTGCGCTTTGAGCTATAGCTGTCGCCGTGGTTCCTGACCTTGTCCCCCTACCCCACCTTGGGGAGGTGAATCTTCTCTTTCTCTCTCTCTCTAACTTACTTTTAAACTATATTTTTTCTTCTAACTTCTGTGCAATTCTTTGCATCTTTCATATGGCATCGGATCACACCCCAGACACCCACACCCCCAGCGGGCCTGACTTAACATTCTGGAGGTCCCACTGCGAGAGTATGACCCTAACATATTTTAGAGGTCCCAGAGAGATAACCCTAACATTTTTGGAGGTCCCACTGAGATATGCCGCTCTCTCGCTCTCTCTCATTCTTCTCTTCCACTTAGAACCGCTGCTCTCTCTCTCCAAAAGTCCTTAAATATCTCATTTTGTATTCCTTTACGAGGCCACTCTTGCTTCTGAGTGTCCGCCCTCTTTCCAGTCTGTAATAAACTTTACTTATTTTCTCCTTTCTTACTTGGTTGCAATCTTGAATTATTCCCACGGCCCCTAGCACCAGCTCCGGTTCACCTTGCCTCAGATGACCCTTTCATTCACATCTTTAATGTCTGTTAGAGCCTCTCCTCCATTTACTGCATGCTTTTTCCCTGGATGAGCTGATGTATTCTGCTGCCACCTAGCCTTCTGTCGATGATCTCCAAATCTGTATTTCTGTATTTCTTTTCTTTGAGTCTTGTGTTGTTATGAGGATTATTCACTCCAAGTTCAAGATGATTACTTTTGCCACCAACCTTTTTACTTTTCTTGTAATTTTACTTGTAATCATCCAGGGAGTGGTAGATCTTTATCCTTTGATCTGTCATGAAGCCTTTTCTCTTTTAAATATCTTAAACCTCTCATTACTGATACCGTGATCTCATCTATTTAAGTAATCATTTCACTTAACAGACACTCTTTGAGAATCACTCTACTGAGTGTTGGGGATACTTAACATAGTGATTTTTTTTTCCTGTTATCAGTCTTCGAGTTTACTCCTTTTATCTTACTGTATGTATGTACCATTTAACTTATGTCTCCCCCCCAACCCCCCTTGTTTAGGTACTCAAGTTTAGGAGGGGACAAATATCTAACCCAAAATGCATGTGTATATAAAGTGTCCTGGAAATCTAAGGCATTTAGCTTTCCCTGGGAAGGCCAGTGAGGATGAGAGGAGGCCACACATTGGAACATGCATTTATTTACTCAAAACCTATTTGCTTCTTTTGTGCTAGGCACTGGTTTTGGTGCTGGGAGCAGTATGACGACATGGCGGGCAGTGTCCCTGCCATTATGAGTTTAGACATTAGTAGGAGACATAGATGCGATACAAAAAACGAAATACATCAATTATAGTTCTTTTTGTTTTTTTGTTTTTTTTTTGAGTTGGAGTCTCACTCTGTCACCCAGACTGGAGTGCAGTGGCTGCTCCCGGCCACTGCAGCCTCAACCTGCTGTACTCTGGCAATCCTTTCGAGTAGCTGGAACTACAGGTGCACGCTACCACGCCCGGCTAATTTTTTTTTTTTTAATTTATTGTAGGGATGAGGTCTCACCAAGTTGCCCAGGTGGGTCTTGAACCTGCAGACTCAGGCAATCCACTCACCTCAGCCTCCCAAAGCGCGGATTACAGGCTGAACCATCGAGCCCCACTCAATTATTGTTTTAAAATTGTTGTGAAGGAGGAAAATAGTATGGCATGGCAGCTGCTTCAGTAGAGACGGTGATGATTTAAAACAGACAATAGGTATTTTTTTCCTCTTACGAACTGAGAGGAATCTGTGGGCCATTTTACATTGCTGTTTTTAATCCGTGGTTCCTTGTTTGGATCCTTGTTTGGAGCCAAGGGCATCTGCTCCAGTTGTTGCCAAAGACCAGCCACTGGGTGGGAGCACAAGGAAGGAGAGTGCATGACCTGAGTGTTGGGCATCTTGTTACCCAGCTTGGTTATACTGCTGCATAACTGCAGGAGAGAATGGGAACCAGCTCCAGGGGAGCAGCTACGTGCACAGTGCAGCTTGAGGCAGAGATGGTTTGTGAAAAGCAAGGAGTTTGCCACAGGATATTGACTAGGAGTATAACTGTGTCTGAGGGTGAACAAGTAAGGCATCTCTGAGGAATTGTTCTCTGAGGCAGGATGAGGGTTAGTTTTGTGAGGCTGGAAAGGAGAGCACTCCTGGCAGAGGGAGTAGCATATGTGAGTGCCTTGAGTCAGGAGAGATTTTTCGTGTTATGGATACTCATGTCTGCCACATGTTGGATTTGCAGTTATTTTTTTGTGGCAGTTTGCGACTTGTGTTTTTAATTTCTTAATGGTGTTCATTTTAAAATATGGAAGCTCTAAAATTTTGTTTTTAAAAATTGTTTTGACTATTCTGAGTCCTTTGCATTTCCATGTAAATTTTAGGATTACCTTGTTAATTTCTTTCCCAAAAAGCCTGCTAGAATTTAGACTGGAATTTTGTTAAATTCATAAATCAATTTGGGGAGAATTACCATCTTAAGGATATTGAGTCTTCTGATCCTTGAGCAAACACATTGTCTCTCTATCTGTTTAGATCTTCAGTTTTCTCAACAATTCTTTGTGGTTTTCATTGCTTTTCATTTGTTTTGTCAAGTTTATTCCTAAATGCTCTTGCTGCTACTATGAATGGAATTATTTTAATTTCACATAGAGATTGTTTATGCTATTATCTGGAAATACAATTAATTTTTTCTATTTAATCCCATTTTTCTTTTTTTTTTTTTTTTTTTAGTTGGAGGAGTCTCTGTCACCCAGGCTGGAGTGCAGTGGCACGCTCACGGCCACCACAGCCTCGACCTGCTGGGTTCAGACGATCATTCGACCTCAGCCTTCCAAAGTAGCTGGAACTACAGGCACGCACCACCATGTCTGGCTAATTTTTTGATTTATTGGAGAGATGAGGTCTTGCCAAGTTGCCCAGGCTGATCTCGAACACATGGGCTCAGGAAATCCTCTCACCTTGGCCTCCCAAAGTGCTGGGATTATAGACGTGAGCCACTGCCCCGGCCATTTCCATATTTCTTGAGTGTGCTGAACTTATTTTTTTAGTTCTAGTATTATACTGCATGTTTATTGGGATTTTCTTTTCTTTTAATTTTTAAAAAATTTTTGAGTTAGGGTTTTAGTCTGGCGCCCAGACTGGAGTGCAGTGGCATGATCATGACTCACTGCATCCTCAACTTCCTCGGCTCAGGTGATTCTTCTGCCTCAGCCTCTGGAGTAGCTGGTACTACAGGCACGCACCACCAAGCCCTGCTAATTTTTTTTTTTATTTTTTTTTTAGTAGAGTTGAAGTCTCACTATGTGGCCTAGGCTGGTCTCCAACTCCTGGGCTCAAGCAAGCATTCCTCTTGCCTCAGCCTCTCAAAGTGCTGGGTCTATAGGCATGAACCACCATGCCCGCCCCACGATATTCTATAAATAGGATAATGTCTGTTAACAAAATTTTTTTTTCTCTCTAACCCCCGCATCCTATTCTGATTGCCTTTTATTTCTTTTTCTTGTCTAATTACCCTTCCTAGACTCTTTAGTACAATGTTGAATAGAAGTGGTAAAAACGAATATTCTTACCTTGTTCTCGGTCTTAGGAGGAAGGCATTTGTTCCACCATTACCATGATAGCTAGGTTTTCCACAGATGCCCTTGATCAGGTTTAGGAAGTACCCTTTTTATTCTTTTTATTGAGAGTTTTTTTCCTGAATGGTTGTTGAATCTGGTCTTACCTTTTTCTTTAAAGTATTATGTTGTGGTTTTCCCTTTATTAATTTCGTGTTTTACACTGTTTGGTTTTCAGGTAAATCAGTGTTATATCCCTGTGATAAATTCCACTTGGTCATGGTGTGTGATCCTTTTTATGTGTTGCTGTATTTGGTTTGCTAATATTTTAATGGGATTTTTACATTTGTGTTCATGAGGGTTATTGGTCTATAGTTTTTTTGGGATCTTTTTTCTAGCTATCAGAATAATATTGACCACAGAATCAATTGGGAATTGTTTATGTTCTACTTTCTGAAAGTGTTTGTGAAAGGTTGGTATTATTTCTTTTTAAATTCTTTGATAGACTTCATCAGGGATGCCATCCAGGCACAAGAAGATTATAAATTATTAACTTAATGAATGTCCTTACCTGTTACAGGTCTGTTCAGATTGTCTATTTCTTCTGGAGTTGGTTTCTATAATTTGTGTTTTTAAATGGATTTGTCCATTAGATCTATGTTATCTAATTTTTTTTTTTACATGAAGTTCTTCAAAATATTCCTTTATGATCCCTTTAACCTCTAAGTTTGACAGTCATGTCCCCTCTTCCATTCCATCTTGGTAATTTGTGTCTTTTCTCTTTTTTTCCTTGAGTAGTGTAACTGACTAAAGGTTTGACATTTTTGCTGATCTTTTTAAGCAGTGAAATGTTTTGGCTTTATTTTATCTTTTTAATTAATTAATTAATTAATTAATTAATTTTTTGAATCAGTTTCACTCTGTCACCCAGGCTGGAGTGCAGTGCCACATGCTCACAGCCACAGCAGCCTTGACCTGCTGGGCTCAGGTGACCCTTCCGCCTCAGCCTTCCAGGTAACTGGAACTACAGGCATGCACCACCATGCCTGAGACTTTTTTTTTTTAATTTATTGTAGAAATGAGGTTTCATCATGTTGCCCAGGCTGGTCTCTAGCCCGTGGGCTCAGTTAGTCCTCTCACCTCTGCTTCCCAAAGTGGTGGGATTACAGGCGTAAGCCTCCTGCCCAGCTTATTTTCTTGATTTTTATTCTAATCATCATTACCCTCTTTTTTTTTTTTTTTTTTTTTTTAAAGAGACAGGGTGTCTTTCTCCAAGGCTGGAGCACAGTGGCATTATCATAGCTCATCACAGTCTTGACCTCCTGGGCTTAAGTGATCCTCCTATCTCAGCCTCTGAGGTTGCTGGGACCACAGGCCTGCACCACCATGCCCAGCTGATTTTTCACAATTTCCTTTTTTTGAAAGTACTAGTTTTTTTGGTTGAAAACTGGGCATTTTAGATATTATATTGTAGCAACTTTGGAATTTCTTTTTTCTTTTTCTTTTTTTGAGTTGGAGTCTAACTCTGTTGCCCAGGCTGGAGTACAGTGGTAAGCTCATGGCCGCCGCAGCCTTGACCTGCTGTACACAGGCGATCCTTCCCTCTCAGCCTTCCAAGTAGCTGGAACTACAGGCACATGCCACCATGCCCAGCTAATTTTTTGATTTATTGTAGAGATGAGGTCTCCCCAGGTTGCTCAGGCTGGTGTCAAACCTCTGGGCTCAGGCAGTCTCTTGCCTTGGCCTCCCAAAATCCTTGGATTATAGGCGTGAGCCACTGCGCCCATCTTGGATTTTCATGTATATTCTTTCATTGTTTAGACAACTGGGTTGACTCTGTGAAATCCTTCCTACAGTGTGTAGTTGCTGATGTTTCTACCTTTCTTTTTTTGTCATTTTAAGCTTTGCTTTACACCAGTCGCTCCTGACATTTTAGCAGAGCTTCTTGGCTAGCTACTGGTCAGAGCTATTGGACAGAGTCCATCTCAAGTCTGACTGGACTTTTACTTTCTGGTGTTTTGAACTTTCTTTTGCTTTCTGAGATGGCTTTGGCATCTCTGCATAATCACTCATCCTCAGCCAAGACTGCTGACTTATTCACGACCATATCTTCAGGCTGGTAGAGCCTTGGCTACCCTGCTTGCAGGTGTGATTGTCACTTCAGTCGCTCCGACTGAGATGCCTGAGACTGTGAGCATAGTTGGACCCGACATCTCAGCGCTGATTAGTTGCTTTCTTGTAGAGATGGAGGTCTCTGTATCACTCACCTGCACACCTGCAGATCCTCAGGGTCTTTCCAGTTTGGGAGCCTGCTGGGGTGGGGTGTAAAGAGGGCTCTTGATCCAGAATGCAAAATCCCATTCCCCTCTTCACCAGGAATTGAGCGGGGGTTCCTAGCATCAGCATTTCCAGAATTTTTAATGCCCATTCCAACTTCCAGGACTTTAATGGTTTCCTTTTTTCAATTTGTTTTTTTTTTGACCAAATTCCAGGGCAGAAAGGGAAATTTTTCTTTTTTAACAAAATGTTACTTGCCTGTAGCCAGAAGTCCCGCGCTACCAGTACTTTTGAGGCTCTGTGTGCTCATCATCTCTCAGTTTCCACCTAGAGGTAACCACTGGCTGGACATTTTGATAGCCATTCCCTTGCATTTTAACATAGTTTTACTGCACAACTAAGTGTCCATATGTAATGTGTCCTTTCATTTTGTCTGGTTTTGTACTTTATGTACATTAGATGACACGGTAAGCTTTTTGCAACTTGTTTTTGAGATTCATGCCTGTTGATGAAGCTCTCCATAAGTTTCCATGGTTATATGCTTTTTCATTGTAGGATGTACCACAATCGGTTTTTCCAGTCTACTCGTAGTAGATGTTTTTGTTATGTTTATCACAAAACAGTGTTGCTATGAACATTTTTGTACTTATGTACAAGTTTCCTTAGACCTTTTCAAGTTTCAGGTTGCCACCATCAGTTTACTAAAGCACAATCAGCACTAATTTTTAAAAAATACAGTTATATGAAACTTATTGATGGAGATAAGTTCTGAGAAGATGCATTGTTAGGCGATTTCATTGTTATGCAAACATCAGTGCACTTAAACCTAGGTAGTCTAGCCTACTGTACACCTGGGCTGTAAGGTATAGCCTGTTGCTTCTTGGCTACAAACCAGTACAGCATGTTACTGTACTGAATACTGTAGGCAATTGTAACACAAGTGTAAGTATTTGTGTACCTAACATGGACACGCATTAGTAAAAATACGATAGAATCTTTTGGGACCATTGTTATGCATACAGAATGTTGTTGTAGCTCACAACTCTATAGAATGGGAGAGATGATACCTGCATGCATTGTGTGTGTAGTGGTAAGTTTTTGCTTCATGAATGTCCCCATAAAAAGCCCTAGACTCCTAAGTCAACCCTATTTCCTGCACTCTTATTTCCAGAAAGCACTGCACAACCCATTCTGTTCCCTCTTCTCCTCCAGTGCCTTTCACTTTGCCCTCTGGAGACCAGGGCTCAGGGTTCACGAGATCACCGATTTCCTCAACCTTTTTGGATGTTCCTCCACCTTCTTATGCAGATAGTGACCTGCATTCCCCTGCCATAGCTTCACTTGTGAACGGTGACTATGTGCTTTCTCTTGCAGTTCTCATCTCCTCTGGCCTGGAGGAGGAGGGGTACATGTTTCTTGTTGCCACTTTTCTCAGAATATTTCTTTCCTTCCTTAAAGAGAACACTCTATGAATCTCATAACATCAGGTTATATCATCTACACCTCTGCATTTCTCTCATCTGTTGTTCACCGACCCCCTTAGGCCAGTACAAGTTTTGGTCCTTGATTAGTATCACTTTGTCCTTTACTACTCCTGTCTTAATTTTTGGTGATTTCAGTGTACCATAAATGATCCGCTGACACTGCCCACTTCGTTCTGTGAACAGCTCTCTGTTTTGTCCACCACCCTACCTCAGCCACCCATTTTTATGATTGTACTCTGACCAGTGCTTCTCAAACTCTCCATTGTGAAGGACCTGTATATTTTTATTTCCAATTTACCATGGATTGATTCTTTTGTAAAATGTAGTAAAAATCAATTACTAGGAAATTGAAATGCTGTTTTTGTCAAAACAATGTAAAATTGCTGTAAGTTTCTAATCAATTACTCATAATTTCTTTGCTTTTGCTGCAGGACATTCATTTACAGACAACGCTTTTAGTAGCATTGTTTTAGATCCTGTGGTTACCAGCAGTGGCAGCCTTTCCATGATCTCAGTTTCATTCACAGCTCTTGGATTGTGTCTTTCTAACTCATTCTCTTCAGTACTCTGGTGTCTAGTACATTAGCCTTACTTCGCGTTCACTGCTCTGTACATTCTTGATGTGATCATTATAGTTATTTTCATGCATATACTCTTGTTTCCTTTTTGCTTTGTTCTACTTGCTTGGCAAAACTACAGTTCTGGTTGAATCCAACTTCTACTTCCTCTGTATTTGGATTTATACAGCTGAACTTGAAAGGAGAAAATCGTGTCCCAGTTTTGCTTTCAGTCATGTCTGTGGCCCTCAGAATGAGCCCTGACTTCTGCTTGTACACCGTGTTACATGATGCTTTCCTTTTCTAGCTCCTCACTTTTCCACACCTGTGTCATACTTGGTCCTCCTATCCACCTCAGCACAACCTCACTCATTCTCACTCTTAACTGATGATCTTGTTTTCTGCTTCTTTGAGAAATTTGCAGTCCAAAGAGAACTTCCATAGGCTTCCATTATGTTACCATTAGGCCCTGTAAAATCAGAATGATGCCTTTTTTTCTTGAGAAGAGTTTTTATGTTAAGGTCTGTTTTGCAGTCAGACGCTGTGGCTCATGTCTGTAATCCCAGCACTTTGGGAGGTGGAGGTGAGAGAATTGCCTGAGAATTGCCCAGGTGATCAGCCTGGGCAACTTGGCGAGACCTCATCTCTATGTAAATAAAAAAATTAGCCAAGTGTGCTGGTGCGCGCCTGTGGTTCCAGCTACATGGAAGGCTGAGGTAAAAGGATCACCTGAGTGCAGCAGGTTGAGGCTGTGGTGGCTGTGAGCGTGCCACTGCACTCTAACCTGTGCGACAGATTGAGACTCCAACTCAAAAAAAAAGAATAGATCTGTTTTGCTTATTACAGATAGAGATAAGCCAGCTGGGGTAGTGGTTGGCTATGTGACTTTCTGTTCTATTCCTTAAATTCTGTGTGTGTTCTCATATGGGGACGGACATCAAACAATTACAAGACACAGTTATTTAATGACATAGTGCTGTGAAGGATGATCATGTGGGTACTGTGCATTTAATAGTGGTAACATTAACATGTAATATTATCAGAGGCTAGTAATATTAGTCTGTACTATTACCAAAGGCTACCCCAAGGTAGAGATATTTAGTCTAATTTCCCTGAAGAGTAGTCAGCAAGAAGGCAGGCACAACATGGGTAGGAAAGACCAGAGATCTGAAGAAAGTTTCTTAGAGTGTGAGTGGTCCAGGGTGAAACTGGAGAGGTAGGCAGGGGTTTTGAGCAGAGGAGAGCAGTCACATTTTTCCCCATTATGTTGTGTTCATGGTTCCTACATAGTTTGGAAATTGAGGATTGTGAATTGTTCTTTCTGACTTTGTAAATTATTGCACTCAGCAGTTTTATTCTCTGTAAGATTCTCTGTAGCAGATGTTATAAAACTTTTCCATTTTTTACAAACCCCTAGCCTGTCCTTTTTTTCCACCATGTATTAAGCTTTGCTGACCAAGAAGTAGGTCTGACATGACATGAGCTCCCTCATCTTTTCTCTTGTAGATTTTCCCAGTCACTTCCTTCAGCCTGTGCTTTCCACTGCCCGTCTTCTCCTTTAGACAGTCTACTGCTCCGTTCCAGGCTTCACTCCTCCACCTGGATTCTTCTTAGATTCTTAAAGAGTGCAAAACTGCTAAGACAAATGCATTTTCATTGTCCAGAGTTAGCAGCTTTAGTATTTTAGACTATTGCATGTAATCCTTTCTTTCCCATTCACTACTGATTAGAAGGCAATATATAATCTTTTGAAAAGGTAGAGAAAACAGGAGCTACACAGGCTGCTGGACGTTGTGATTTGTTGAGAAGTGTTTCTGAATCTTCCAGTGGCTTGTTCATATTGTTTAATGTTTCAGATATCACCTCCAAACATTTCTGCATCTAATATTCCACATAGCATCTGATGTATTATAGACATTTAGTAATGTTGTATGAAGTCAATGAATGAGCTAGTTTAAGAGCCATTCTAAAAAATAGGTAATGATTCGTTTATCGTAATCTACTTTTGACCAAGTACAGTAACTCTGAAGTTGATTTTGTTTCTTACTTTGGCTATTCTCCAGTTAAACCCAGCGGCAAATAATGAGTATATTTAGTGAATTTGAAATAAGCTTTAAGGAGAATTGACCAAAAAAATAAGTTCTAGTAATGAGTTGAGACATGAAGTATCTCTGAAGAAGTATTAAAGAAGCACTAGTCTTCTTCGGTGGCGGGGGTGGGGTGGGGGGGGAAGAATAAAAAACCTTTTAGGATAAATAAACCTCAGTTTATCTGTTCAGCCAAACCAGCCCTTAGTACTAATACTATAAAGATAGTTATTTTATGTAGACTTGCATTGTGTTTTTAATCCCTATGCATGTGTTTTCACTTCCAGACATTTCTGCAGACATTAATGTCTTCTAGTATTTTCAGAATTCTCAGCCCGGATGGTGGCTCACACCTATAATCCCAGCACTTTTGGGAGGCTGAGGTGAGAGGATTGCCTGAGTCCAGGGTTTGAGACCAGCCTGGGCAATTTGGCGAGACCTCATCTCTTCAATAAATCAAAAAAATTAGCTGGGCATGGTGTTGTGCACCTGTAGTTCCAGCTACTTGGAAGGCTGAGACGGAAGGATTGCCTGAGCCCAGCAGGTAGAAGTTGCATTGGCTGTGAGCGTGCCATTGCACTGCACTCCAGCCTGGGTGACAGTGAGACTCCGACTCAAAAAAACAAAACAAAGAGTCTTCCATAAGTTAAGAATACAGTAAGATCACAATATTCACGTGCTAAGAGATTAATTTTTAAATGTTTGTTTATCTTTTTCAGATCAACTTAATAAATTTAGAGAAAAGTTATTTTGTTTTTATTCATTGAAACAGATTATTTGGAAATGGACCCTTTTTAACCAGTTGAATGAACTCAGGAAGCTATTTTAAAATAATATGAATTATTTGTAAATCAGAGTAAAAATGTAGACAAAAGTTATATATCTGATCGATTTTTTCCTTTTATTTCAAGCCTCCATTATTTATTTATTTACTTGATATATTTTTTTTTCCCATTTTTTAAATTATAAAGATGTGGGGTAAAATTCAGGGTTAGGTATACACACGCTGATTATGTAGGTACCCTTTTTGATGAGGTATGCGCCTCCCTTCCCTAGCAGTTTTCCTCAACTACCAATCCTACCCTTCTCTCCTGCCAATTTCCCACTGCTGCCAGTACCTTTCTTATAGTAGTATGATTGTTCAAGGTCCTCTTATGAGTGAGAACATATGGTATTGTTCTTTGTTTCTGTGATAGATCACTGAGTATGATCGACTCTAAGTCCATCCAAGTTGCTGCAAAGTCCATATGTTTGTCCTTCTTTATGGCTGCATAATATTCCATTGTGTATATGTACTGCATTTTTTTTTTTTTTTTAATCCAGTCCAGCTTTGAAGGGCAGCATGGTTGGTTCCATGCTTTTGCTATTGCGAATGGAGCTGCAATAAACATACATATTCAAGTATCTTTTTTTGTAGAATGATTTGAGTTCCTCCAGGTATATTCTCAGTAGGGGAATTGCTGGGTCATATGGAAGGTCAATTTCTCTTTCAGAAGTCACCACACTGTCTTCCAGAGAGGTTGCACTAGTTGCATTCCTACAAGTAGTGTAGAAGTGTTCCTTTGTCTCTGCATCCTCACCAGCATCTGTTGTTTGTTTTATTAATGATGGCCATTCTAACTGGGGTTATGTGGTATCTCAGTGTGGTTTTGATTTGCATTTCTCTGATGATGAGTGAGGCTGAGCACTTTTTCATGTGTCTGTTGACTGCCCCTATATCTTATTTTGAGAAGTGTCTATTCATGTTTTTGCCTACTTCTTAATGGGGCTGTTTGTTGTTTTCTTTTTGGCGCATTTGAGTTCCTTGCAGATCCTAGATGTTAGGCCTTTGTCAGATATACAGTTGGCAAATATTTTTTCCCATTCTCTGGGCTGTCTCCCTGCTGTTGATTGCTTCTTTTGCTTTGCAGAAACTTGTTAGTTTGATGAGGTCCCACTTGTCTGTCTGATTTCTTAAGGTATTGACTTTTAGAGTTCTGAATAGGAATTGGTTGCCAATTCCAATTTCCATAAGGGTGTCTCTAAGATTCTTATAGTTCGAGGTTTTATATTAAGGTCTTCAATCCATTAAGAGTTAATTTTTGTGTATGGTGATAAGTAGGAGTCCTGTTTCAATCTTCTGCATGTGGTCAGCCAGTTTTCCCAGCACCATTTACTGAATAGATTCTCGTCTCCCCGGTGGTTGTTATTGGAGGCTTTATCAAAGATGAGTTGGCTGAGGAATTGAGGCTTTGCTTCCGGAATCTCTATCCTGTTTCTTTGGTCTGTGTGCCTGTTCTTGTACCAATACTAGGCTGTTTTGATTACTGTAGTCTTTTAGTAAAGTTTGAGGTCTGAAAGTGTGATACGGCCTGCTTTGTTTCTTTTGCTACAATTGTTTTGGCTATTTGTGGTCGTTTACGTTTCCATAGGAATTTCTGTATTGTCATTTCCAGGTCTGAGAAGAATGATGTTGATAACTTAATGGATATTGCCTTTGGTAGGATGGACATTTAACAATGTTGATTATTCCTATCCATGAGCATGGAATATTTTTCCATTTATTTGTGTCTTCTTGGATTTCTTTGAGCAGTGTTTTGTAGTTCCTATTGTAAAGATCTTTCACTTCCCTGGTAGGAAAATGCCAGGGTATTTCATTTTTTGTGTGTGGCTATTGTGAATGGGATTGTGCTTTTAATTTGGGTCTCTGTCTGCTTGTTGTTGGTGTATAGGAATGCAGCTGTACTTTGCACATTTATTTTGTACCTTGAGACATTGCCAAAGTCCTTTATCAGAGCAAGCAGGTTTTTGACAGATTCTCCTGGATTTTCAAGGTATAGGATCATATCATCAGCAAAGAAGGATAACTTGATTTTCTCTTTTCCTATTTGGATACCCCTGATTTCCTTCTCTTGTCTAATTGCCTGAGTTAGGACTTCTAACACACTGTTGAACAAGAGGGGTGAAAGTGGGGTTCCTTGTCTTGTTCCAGTTTTCAGGGGAAATGTTTCCAGTTTCTGTCCATTTAGCAATATGTTAGCTGTGGGTTTATCGTAGATGGCACTTACTATTTTGAGGTATGTTTCTTCTTTACTTAGGTGTTTGGAGGTTTTTCTCAAGAAGGGATGCTGGATTTTATCAACAGCTTTTTTTGCATCTAATAAGATAATCATGTGGTTCTTGTTTTTACATCTGTTGATGTATTTAATTACATTTATGGTCTTGCAAATGTTTAACCAGCCCTGCATCCTGGGGATGAAGCCTACTTGGTTATGGTGGATGATTTTTGAGATGTGTTTAGATCCATTTTGCTAGAATTTTGTTGAAGATTTTTGCATCTATGTTCCTAAGGGATATTGGCCTGTAGTTCTCTTTTTTTATTATATCTTTACCCAGTTTGGGTATCAATATGATGTTAGCTTCGGGAAATGATTTGGGGAGAATTCCATCTTTCTCAATTGTCTGGAATACTTTCAATAGGATTGATATCAGCTCCTCCTTGTACATTTTGTAGAATTCTTCTGGAAAGCCATCTGGTCCAGGGCTTTTTTTTTTTTTTTTTTTTTTAGGTAGTTTTCTTATGACAGAGTCAATGTCCTGGGTTGTTATTGGTCTATTTAGTGTCTCAGTGTCTTCTTGTTTTAACCTGGGGAGGTTGTGTGATGCCAGAAAGTCCTCCATTTCATTTAGGTTATCAAATTTGTTTTCATACAGGTGTACATAGTAATCTCTGATAATCTTTTGTATTTCTTCAGGGTCAGTTGTGATTTGATCTTTTGTATTTCTGATTGTGTTTATTTGGGCTTTTTCTATCTTTTTTTTTTTTTCTTTGTCATTCTGGCTAGGGGTCCAGCAATCTTGTTAATCCTTTCAAAGAACCAACTTTTTGTTTTGTTGATGTTTTCTATGATATTTTTGTCTTCTGTTTCCTGTATTTAGGCTCTTATTTTGGTGATTCGGATTCTTCTGCTAAAGTTGGGGTTTTGGTTGTCTTCTCTTTTCAGCTCCCTTAGGCGATTTGTTAAGCTCTCCACTTGTGATCTTAACAAATGGATCACAAATGGATACCATAGAAATATAAATTCCCCTCTTAGAACTGATTTCATGCCATCCCAGAGGTTTTGTTAAGATTCATTTTCATCTGTTTCCAGACTTTTTAAAATTTCTGCTTTGATTTCATTGTTGACCCAGTAGTTGTTCAGTATCATGCTCTTTAGTGTCCATGTCCTTGTGGACTTTGGGGAAATGTTGTTGGTGTTGATATTTATTTTTATTCCACTGTGGTCTGAGAATGTACATGGAAGATTTCAACCTTATGGAATTTATTTATGCTTGATTTATGGCCAAGGATGTGATCGATCTTGCAGTATGTTCTATGTGGTGATGAGTAGAATGTATATTCTGTGGTTGTTGGGTGGAATAATCTGTAGGTATCTATTAAGTCCATTTGGTCGAGTGTCAGATTTACATTCTGGATCTCCTTGTTGACGTTTTGCCTCAATGATCTATCTAGGGCTATCAGTGGGGTATTCAGTTCCCTTGCTATAGTAATGTTAGAGTCAGTATCTTTTTTTAGTTTATTTGGTAGTTGCTTTATAAATGCTGGTGCTCCTGTGTCAGGTGCATATATGTTTAGGATGGATATTTCTTGTTGATGGATTGAACCTTTTATCATTATGTAGTGTCCTTTTGCATCTTTTTAAATTTTTGATAGCTTAAAGGTTGTTTTGTCCAATATTAAGATCACAACTCCTGTCTTCTTTTGTGATCCATTTGCCTGGAAACTTGTTTTCCATCCTTTAACTTTGAGTCTGTGCATCCTTTGTGGTGAAATGAGTCTCCTGGAAACAGCCAATAAAGGGGCCATGGTTTTTTACCCATTTTTCCATTTTGTGTCTTTTCAGTGGTGCAATTAGTCCATTCACATTCAAGCTGATTATTGAAATGTGATTGTTTCTTCCTGTCATGAGGTTCTTATAAAGTCTTTGTTTGCTTTTTTCTCTTTTGGCTTTGGGGTTAATGCATGTGTGTGTTTTCCAGTTTCTTGTTGCGCTTTATTCTCTGTTGATTCTGTGCTCTGCTGTTCTCTTGCGAAGTGTGTGGTCATTCTTTTTTTTCTTTCTTCTGTGCTTAATACCTTTTTAAGTGTCTCCTGTAGAGCTGGTCTGGAAGCTGCATAATCTCTTAGGGATCTGATGGGAAGGATTTTAATTCTCCATCACTGACGAAGCTGAGCTTAGCTGCATAGGAAATTCTTGGTGGAAATTGTTTTTCTTTGAGAACTTTGAATATAGGGCTCCAGTTCCTTCTTGCTTGTAGTGTTTTTGCTGATAGGTCTGCTGTTATTCTGATTGGTTTTCCCCAGTAGGTAGTCTGACCTTTCTCTCTTACTCCCTTTAGGATTTTTTTCTTTTGTGCCTACTTTGTGTAGGCAAATTCCTATGTGTTTAGGGGTTGGTGTTTTCATTTGCTGTCTTGTGGGGGTTCTCTGTATCTCTTTTGCTTGGCTGTTCACATCTCTGGGGAGATAAGGAAAGTTTTCTTGGATTACCTCCTGGAATACTTGCTCCAAGTTATTCTCCATTTCCCTTTCTTCTTCTGGAATACCAATCAGGTGTAGACTTGGCCTCTTGATACAATTGCACATCTCTTGTAGGCTTTGTTCTTTCTTTCTGAGTCTTCTTTCTATGTTTTTAATAGAGTGGAATAATTCCATGTCTGGTCTTCAAGTTCTGAGATTCTTTCTTCAGCTAGATTAATTCTGCTTGTCATCTTGTTATTTATTTCCACTGATCTCTTTGGAGTTATTCTTCATCCCTTTCTGGCCACACCCTCTAGCAGCTGGATCAGGGTAGGGGGTGGGACACCTGGAATCAGTACTCACCAGTACCCTCTGAAGTTTTTGCTCTCAGGATATTCCCTATGGGCCACGATTAATCCCTGAGTAGTTGATCAACCAGTCACAGAGATCGGGTCTGTTGCTCTGTGGTGAGCAAGTTGGAGCACTTTCTTGCCCCACCTTCAAGATGGTGGTGGGGTGTCTCTCTTGTTCCCTTCTGTGGGCACTTGCCTCTGTCCCTCCACAACCCCTGTCAGAGCCCTGCCAAGTGCTGAAGTGGTGAGGCAAAGCCAGGAGACTCCAGTCTTTCTCTTGTTTCAATGGTGAGGGAAAGCTTGGGGTGATAGTTTCTCCCTGCCGCTTTTTCAAAGGAAAACTTCTGTCTGTTTAAAAAAAAAACAATGGCACTTTGCTTCTGCGACCTGGAAAAAGCCAGGGACGAAGTAGAGAAGTTGCAGCACCAGCTGTTGCACCAGGGGCCTGGCCACCTTCTCACAAGCTCCACTTAGGCAGCCTCTCCCAGAATTTTCTTCCCATGGAGGGCTTGTTGATTTAAAAAAGAAAGAAAGAAAGAAAAAGAAAATGGCGTTCGACTTCTGCATCCCAGGAATCGCTGTGGTCCAAGCCCAACTGCTGTGGCACCAGCTGCTGTACCAGGAGAGCCCTGGCCACTAGCTCCCTAGTCCTCACTCAATCAGCCACTCACATACCCACTCACTCACCAGTATGTGCACAAAATTTTCCATACACTCACTCACACAGGGACTTGCATCGTCCGACTGGCTCAGCCGTCATCTTCCCCGGGGCCAAGCGTTCATTTTAGAACTTCCTTTGATTTTTTTCTTTTAAAAAAAAGGATAGAGAAATTAAAAAGTCAGATAAATCTCAAGTTGCCGTTAACTACTCATGATCATTCTTCCTCCTCACCCCAACCTTCTAGGAGTTTAAAAAAATATTTTCTCTCATAAAGATGTCATATTTGCTTTGGAAAAATACTGTTCTGTCTGCTGTATTCTCACTTGGTTGCAATGAGTAAAGAGGAAAGTATTGCCAGGTTTTTGACATGGCAACTGAAAACAGGTTGATGAGTAGGAGCCAGATTGACTATAGAGACGAATAGGTTATGATTGTCGGTTCTTCCATTGAGAAATTATGGAGTTTGTGTCTAGAGTGGTGACAATGGAGATGGAGAGTAGTGGAAAAGCTCAACGTTATTAGGGAAGTAGGATCGATAGGAATTAGTAAAGCAGATGGCATTGTCAGGGTAACCCAGGGTTTTGACATGGGCGACTAAGATCATAGTAATTACAGTATACTGAGCTACAGAAAGCTAGAGAAGGAGCAGAATGGGATAGACAATAGCTGGATGATTTGGTTTAGGATGTGGTAAGACTGTGGTGCCTTTATGAAATCTGAATGTAGATGTCACCTGGGTATTTGGCTGGACTGGTGTAGAGTTCAGAAAAGGTCTGAGCTAGAGAAATAAAATGACAAATGTAGGGATGGTACTGGAAAGTGTGGGTGTAGAAGAGTCACTTTGGTGGATGGGAAAAGGGCCTAGAGCTAGGACTAAATCCTGAGGTTTGCTAGAGCAAGTGAAGCTGATAAAGTTGTTTGAGAAGGAGCAACCAGAGAATCAGAGAAAACTTGAAGCCAAAGAAAGGCACAGAGGAGGTGGGTAGGTTCAAATGCTGCCTGGGTATTAAGTAAGACGAGGGCATAGAGACATTGGATTTAGAGATGACCCTGTTGAGAGCTGTTCTGCTGGTTTAATAGAAGCAGGTGTCGGATTGGATTGGTTCAGAGTGTGAAAGGTGAGGAAATAGAGGGGGAAGTTTAGGTAGCTCCTACCATAAGCCTGGCTGTGAAAGAAAAGAGTGGTACCTGAAGAGGGAGATGTGAGATTATGGTGGTCAGAGAAGGAGGGTTTCAGACATAAATGAATGAATGGTCCAGTTGCGTATAAGAGGTTGACAAAAGCCGAAGAATAATCCATAATGCCAGGTTTTAGGGAGATGAGAGGGGGAGATAACCCTAAGATTGGAGGGAAGAACAACTGTTCTTTTTTGTTCATTTAAATTGTGTTGATGGGGATTGCTCTCTATCACTCTATAAAGAGCTTTCTCATTTTTCATGGCCATATTTTATGCACATACCACAATGAACCAACTGGTGTCCTGCTTAGGGTTGACACTAGTCTTTTGTGTTGATTTGGACATAATTAAGTGATTTTGACTGGAGTACTGGTTACTAATTTAGGTGGCAGAAATTAAATCTCAGTTAATACTTAAATTTAAAGAACTTGAAAGATAATCATTTGACTGATATGCCATGTTGAAATACATTGGGGTTTTTTTTTATTTTTTATTTTTTGAGTTGGAGTCTCACTCTGTCACACAGGCTGGAGTGCAGTGGCACACCGACAGCCACTGCAGCCTCAACCTGCTGGACGCAGGTGGTCCTTCTACCTCAGCCTTCCAAGTAGCTGGAACCACAGGTGTACATCACCATACTGGGCTAATTTTTTTATTCATTATAGAGATGAGGTCTCACCAAGTTGCCCAGGCTGGTCTCCAACCCCGGGCTCAGGCAGTCCTCTCGCCTCCGTCTCCTAAAGTGCTGGGATTATAGGTGTGAGCCATCATGCCTGGCTAATTTTTTTTCTTAATAGGGAAAAACAATCTCAATTTGTCTGTGCTACCCACACAGCTTACTTTCTGGAGAAATAAAAGTTTTATGGTTATTTAGCCAGCTTTTTAACTTGATGTGGTATTATCTATTTAATAAAACTCCAGTACCACCTTGTTTAAAAAATTTATTTGAGAGTTTCTATGCTTGTCTTTTGTGGGTGACATTAATTTCATCTGAATATGTTTTCTCAGCAATTTTAACTTTAAGAGGAATCTTTATTCCAGAATATTTAAGTTCAATCTCTACAGTAGGCCAGGTGTGGTGGCTCAAGCCTGTAATCCCAGCACTTTGGGAGACTGAGGTGAGAGAATTGCCTAAGCTCAGGGGTTCAAGACCAGCCAGGGCAATGTGGTGAGACCTCATCTCTACAATAAATCCAAAAATAAGCCAGGTGTGGTAGTGTGTGCCTGTAGTTCTAGGTCAAGGCTGCAGAGGTGTGAGTCTGCCACTGCACTCTAACCTGGGTGACAGAGTGAGACTCCAACTCAAAAAAAAAATGTTGGATTTATTCTTTGTACCTGGTGGTATCTTTTTTTTTTTTTGAGTTGGAGTCTCACTCTGTCCCCCAGACTGGAGTGCAGTGGCCGCTCCCAGCAACCGCAGCCTCGACCTGCTGGGCTCTGGGTGATCCTTCCACCTCAGCCTTCCGAGTAGCCGGAATTACAGGCATGCGCTACCACGCCCGGCTGTTTTTTGATTTACTGTAGAGATGAGGTCTCGCTGCCCAGGTGGGTCTCGAACCCGCGGGCTCAGGCAATCCACTCACCTCAGCCTCCCAAAGGCGCGGGATTACAGGCTGAGCCACCGAGCCTGGCTCTGGGGGTGTCTTATATCTGTGAATATTTTGTTTCATGTTTGTGTTGACAACATGCTTCATCTGGGGCAATCTCAGTTTGTTGATTAACTTATACTCCCCTCTGTCAGCTTTCAGAGGTGTTACTTATTATTATTGTAACGGTGTTAGGAAAATTATTTATGTTTATTTCAGTTAACTCCAGACTTAGTACTGAAAGAGATATGCTTGTGAAATAGGCTACACACAGGGTTGTTTTAAGTTAATACATATTCCAGTGGCCATGAATGTTCTGGCTTTCATGAATGTGTTAAGAAAACTTTATTAGAATGTTTGTTTTATCAGCAGCTGAGAACAGGGATATGAAAAACAAAAAATGTGTGTAGAATATTTGTGTTTTTATTGAGCAGAGTGGACTTGGCATGCCAGATCAATTGAAGGATTCTGGTATTTTCTAGCATCTGTCCACCGTAGATTGAGCCATCAGGTACCCCATGAAGTGAAATGATGGGGATGCCATGCTGTGCCTGACTGTGTCCTGTATGGCTTGTCTATCTGGCCTGTGGGATGTCCTGAGAGACTCCTGTAATGTCCCATGTGCAGGGTGAGTTGTTTGCCTTGCACATTCTTAGCATCTTCTTACAAACCTCTAGTTGATGAGGTGTGTGCTGCATAGTGAATCCTCACTTAACGCTGTCGACAGGTTCTTGGGAATTGTGACTGTAAGTGAAATTAGGTGTAGAATGTTGTTTTGTCATAAAGTGAATGAGACAAAAATTGGTTTTGTTAAATGTCATTTCGCTTAAAGTTGACAGCTTCCAAGGACCTGTTGACACTGTTAAGTGAGGGCTTACTGTACAGGTCACAGCTTCTGTGGTTGGAAATTATATCCTGTACCTCTGTGATTGACTGGAGTTGTGTCACTTGGTGATGGCAGGTTGTTAGGTTCAAAATTTAGCATAGAAGGTGTAAAATGTGTGTAGAGTGTTTTCTCTTAAACTCCTTCAGTCTTTCATAGAGGAGAGTAACAAGGTTTTCTGGGTTTTTTGGAGTAGTTGAATTATGCTTAGTAATCACTGTTTTTGATCCAAGACATCTGTGTAAACACTAGACTCACATGCAACATAATGGGTGTGTGGCCTTGGGAGAGCCTGAGGACATCACACATCTGCCCCTCATCTTCCTGCTTCGCTGGGGCATGCCTGTTGAGGGCAGTGCAGCTAGGTTTGATGTGTGGAAGAACTTTGGTTACTCATTTTGCCACGTGCTTGTAGTTGAACTCTTTTTTAAAACATAACTGTATGTTTGAGAATTTGAGTGTAAAAGTAATTCCAGTTAACTCATTGTTTTCTAGACTAGTTTTTAAAAAGTATTCTTTTATATTAAAGTCAAATATGCATATTAACTATATAAGAGTTTTTAAGATCCTTTTCTTGAACACTTTAAATAAGTTGTAAGCTTGAAAATTCTTGTTTGGTTACTTACTGGCTTTGCAAGTTCAATAATAGAGGATTAAGATTATACCATTTTTAGTAGCTGAAAATACTAGGATTTGGATGTTATTAAGGCCTTTGAATTTGTTGATGAAGCAAGCAGATAATAGATAGATAAATGTATTTTAATGGCCTGTGTAGTGGTAACTTTTGCCATCCACTTAATAATGTTGTATGATGAAATAATCTGCCATTTCTGTGTATTGATTTTATGTGTTTTTGTACAGGTTTCTTTCCTGTTGCAGCTTTGATATCATTTCCTAGACTCTGCTCCATGATTTAACTTGAAATTCTGAAATGAAGATGGAGGAGGCAGTGGGAAAAGTCGAAGAACTCATTGAGTCTGAAGTCCCACCAAAAGCGTCTGAACAAGAGACAACCAAGGAGGAAGATGGATCTGTAGAACTGGAATCTCAAGTTCAGAAAGAGGGTGTAGCAGATTCTGCAGTCCTTTCTTCAATGCCCTGCTTGCTGATGGAACTAAGAAGGGACTCTTCAGAGTCTCAGCTGGCATCCACGGAGAGTGACAAGCCGACGGCTGGCCGAGTTTACGAGAGTGACTCCTCTAATCACTGCATGCTTTCTCCTTCCTCTAGTGGTCACCTGGCTGATTCAGACACGTTGTCTTCTGCAGAAGAGAATGAACCCTCTCAGGCAGAAACAACAGTAGAAGGTGACCCTTCAGGAGTGTCTGGTGCCACCATCGGGCGCAAGTCTAGGCGTTCCCGATCTGAAAGTGAAACATCTACCATGGCTGCCAAGAAGAATCGGCAATCCAGTGATAAACAGAATGGCGAGTCACCAAGGTTAAAGGTCATCGGAGCCAGAAGCACAAGGAGAGGATCAGGCTACTGAGGCAGAAAAGGGAGGCTGCAGCGAGGAAGAAATACAACCTGCTGCAGGACAGTAGCACCAGTGATAGTGACCTGACTTGTGACTCAAGCACGAGCTCATCAGACGATGACGAAGAGGTTTCAGGGAGCAGCAAGACAATCACTGCAGAGATACCAGGTAGAGGATGTTTTTTAAACTGACTGTAAAGCACCTGGTGGCATTTCTCAGCTGTCAGGCACAGTTAGATGAGTGACACTTGAACAAATCCAGGAGACCTGCAGCTCTGTGTAAATTTGAAGACTGCAGTCTATTAACAAGACATGACCAATTTAAAAACCTGTTCTGAGGTTTCTAGTGCACTTTAGCACATTAGGGAAAAAAAAGTTAATGCTAGGGACAAGTGTATTTTTGCATAATGGGATTTCTCCTAAGTCCATTCTCTGTAACACGTTACCTGAACTCCCCTCATTGCCTTTTTAGCACTGCTCAGATTCAGTCCTCACTGTTCAGCGTTCTTACTGAGTACGTTCTCCTCAGGAATAGGCACCTTGCTCTACTATGTAGCCACTGCACTTGAGCTGGCAGTGTCTGACACAACACGTTCTATCTTTCATTACAGTTTTCTAAGAGTTGTTCCTCGTAAAGCAGTAGTTTCACTTGCTTTCCCTGGTTTCAGTGCATGATAAGCTGGGTATCCTTGTTGCACATCTTTCTATCCTAAGTTGTCACTTGCATTGAAAAGAATGTCTTTTGAAAAACTTAATCCCCCAGGTTTTAAAAAGTTTGTAGAAATTTGTCTGATCTAGCTGTCATGTGTATAAGGGTCTGTAATTTATTACATGTGTTACAATTCTGCTTTCCCCGAATTATGATGTCTGGTACTGTGTACTACGAGGCAGTCTTGAGGTTTCATAGTGGAAGAAAGATATCTGAATGGTTCGTAAGTGGTGAATTCTCATGATCTGAAAGACTTTTAAAAGATGATCAGGAACATTTTGTAAACAACATGGCATTTAATAGGTCAAGACAGTATTGTTTATTGCTACACTGAAGAGGGGGAAGTTTTGGTTTTCTAAAGTTTTATGTGTGACTATGTTTTCTCCCTAATTTTCTGTTTCTACACATGAAGACAGCATATTGCTGATATACAAAGAATATTTCAAGAAAAATCATATTGGTTAATTAAACCTATAGCTAACCAACTTATATAAATGCTATAACAAGAATCATTGGTTTTAAAGCACTTTATAGGTGTTCAGCTTACAATAATGAAAGTCTTATCCGTATAATATATTAAATATGAGTCTTAAAAAATAGTCTTTAGAAATGCTTTTTACTGTTTTAATATCTGTTGAATTCCTTTTCTGTAGTTCCTTGTATTAAAGGAAGAGAATTTCAATGAAACTCATTAGTTAAATGCATGAGAGAAACAGACTATGGAATTATTCTAAGGCCGACTCTAGTTATATGTCAGTTTTACATTGAATAGTATTTTGAAGAAAGGTTTATTAATACTTGTAAAATTATTTATGCATTCTTATATCTTGTTCTAATCTGTTAATCAAGGTCATGATGGAGCTTTTAATATAGAACTTAATTCCACTTACTGAACGGATTTTTATGTAATGACCCCAATACTTTGCCTTTTATGGAAAGGGAGAAGGCAGGTGAATGAAATTCTCTTTGAAGATAGAATCCCATTGTAGAAGTGGCAAGATAAATTTCTTCATGGGCAGTCTCCCTGTTGGGCTTCCATAGGTTGGGTGTGCTTTGTTCATATTTTCCTAATCTGTTTGCTAATTGACTATCTTGACCATTGTCTAAAAATTTTAAAACACCAGTAGTCTGTTTTTTGTCTGTTCTGAATCGTGTGCTAACCAAACACCAAAGTAAATTAATTTGAATCTATAATTTAGAATCTCTTGTTCACACCATTTAGTAAGTTTGTGGCTTTTGAAATTTTGTTGCGTTTCCTTAGGTAATCCTGGAGAATCAGATGGTAGGTTGAGGTACAGGACTGTGGGCTGTGACTGCTATGCTGTGTACCGCACGGTTTTGGGGGTGTCATTTACATAAGACAGTTATGAATGGCTTTCCTGAAGTCATGCAAAGCAGCAAAGAGGGGACAACCTAGAGCTTAAATCTTAGGAATTCCAACTCCACTGTTCCTATTGTTATCTTGGAAAAATTGAGACACTGCATTTTTAATGTAACAGTCACGTGTCCTTCAGCTTCCTGAGTCACATTGTGACTTTGGGGAAGACAGGAGACACACTCAACCTTATGGCAAGAGCGATTGTTAGATGTTATATACATTATAACGGTAGGATAAATTATGAACTGATTGGAGCTCAGCGAACAGGGACATCCAGGTGAATTTCCCTGGATGGGCCTAGCAGGATCTCCTGGATGTCGGAATTGGAAGATGTTTACAAGAATGGAAACGACGTGGAAAAGTCAAAACTGAGATTCTTGCCACTCTCCTTCACCAAGGTACAACCAGTTTGGTAATTAAGAAAATGCTGTATTTATGAGTTTTTGTTTGGCAGCAGTTTGAAGTTGAAGGAATTATCCTAAATGTTCTCTTATGCCAGATGTTTTAACAATCATTGCATTTTCTTTTAAGGAGTGCAAATAATTAATGATGTGGACTGATATAGTGCATTGTCACACTTAATAATCGAGTTTGCTGCCTGGGTAATGGTTATTTATGAAGAGTTTTTTAAGTAAGCGGTTAACTGACAGGCAGCTTAGTATCAACACTAGGTCATTTTCTCCTTGAAGTTTTTGGAAACACATTTATCTGTTTGGAGGTATCATATCAAACTAATTCTGGCAGTACTTTCATTTGGAGGGCTTAGAGATGAATAAAAAGTATTTTATAGCAAATTTATAGTATTTTATACTAGATTAATGTAAAAATACTATGTGGTAGTTATCCTGAGTGTTTAACATTTTTTCAGTTGTCTGAATTATCTTTATGGATTTTCTTTTTGCACTTTGATCATTCTTTGCAGTTTGATGATTACAGCTTTATTTTTCATAGGGTGGCCAGTCTTTAGCTCTGTAAAGATTGCTGTTGGAGGGATTTTGATTTTAATTATTTGAATAATGGGCATTAGATTTCATTCAGTTCAAGAATGTGAACAGACTAACATATGCCTCAGTGTACAATGCATAGTGGGGAAAGGTTTTTCAGTAACTGTTGTTCTTCATACATGTTTAGCATAGTGTCCTCTTTACAGGACAGCTTTATCTTGTCTTGGCTGTAATGACCTGCTTTTGTGTGAGTTAGTGGTCCATCGTATAAACGCCTGTTCAGCCTGAGGTTCTAAAAATAATACTCATCATGGTAGTTGTCTTGGCTGGTTTGCCTTTGAAAATCTGATTGTCTCTTTTGAAGAATATCAGCGAAGCTGTTGAGGACTCCTGTCTAAGATTACCTGGATTCTCAGTCTGTGTGACCAGGCCAGACCACCTTAGCCCACTTCAAGCCAGGATCTCAGCATCCATTTCTCACCATACATAACTTATGTACTGAACTGCATTGTATGACAAGGTGTCATCTCATCTCATAGTTTTTTTCCCCCCTCTGGTAGAAATTACTATACTTGATCAGTTAACTTTTGCTGGAAAGTAAAAAAATTTTAAGTGGTACATCTTTTATAGACATTTTTGAAAATAAAAAAATGAAGTAGAAGTTTAAAATCACCCATAATTCTGCTTTCATTAATATTTAAGTATGTATATAACAAAATTTGTCATACTGAGTATTATCTACATCTTCCTTTCTCTCTTAACTTTGCATTTTGAACATTTAACCAAAACACTACTCTTTCCAGAATGTATGGATTTTGAATACTTTAGCTAATTATTTAAAAAATTTCCCTGATGTTGGTGCTGAGACTGTTTTTAGTTTTTGCCATTATAAGTTAAGGTTATAAATACTTAGGACTCTTGACCACATACTGCCATACTGCTTTTAAAAATTATATTAAGTTTATTCCATCCAGAGTTTGAGTGTTCATGTATTATATTCTTGCTATTGAGTGTTTACTTTTTAAAAACCTGGCTGATTTGATGGAAAGATTACATTTTAGTGATAATTTGTGTTTCTTTGATCACTAGTGAAGTTGAAAAATTAAGTTTGGCCATTTGTATTCTTTTTGATAAATAGTCTATTCATGTTCCTTTCACATTTTCCTCTTATTACATATGTTTTTTTCTTATTAATTCTTAACCTATTGGGGATTTAATTGCTTGGAAAGTTTTGATACTAATTTAGGCAGTGAGGACTCAGGGTAGAAGACCCTAAGCCCACATAGGGAATCCCATGAAGCACTGTGCTTGGCCTTTTTCCTAGATTGATTATTAAGTGATTCAGTGGCTACCAGCTCCATGTCCCTACCTTAAGCCTTTTGTAATCTGGTTGTCTTTGGTAACTATTTAGGAGTTTCATGAAATACCTTGTTAACATAACACTGAGACAGAGTAATCAGGTAAAAGCTATATTTTCAACTTAGTATATCAGGCTGGTAAAATACATGTGGTTTTCAGTCTGTCTGTATATTGGAATTCTCTGGGTGGCATTTAAAACTTCTGATGCTCAGATCCCACTTCAGTCCAATTAAATCAGAATCTTTGGGGTCTGACCCCAGGCTTCAGCTTTAAAACTGATCAGCAGTAGTTGATGACAGTGAGCAGACAGGGCTAAGAACTACTCAGTTAAGCAGTGATATACTAAGTCTCCCACAGATACAACTCATTGTGAAACTTGACGTCTGATTCAATTAAGTTCTCTTACTATTGATGGATAACAAGTTCTCAACAGTGGAGTCTAGTTTTTTGAAATCTTATTAATTTTTTTTTTTTTTTGAGTTGTAGTCTCACTCTGTCCCCCAGACTGGAGTGCAGTGGCCACTCCCGGCCACCTCAGCCTCGACCTTCTGGGCTCCGGCGATCCTTCCGCCTCAGCCTTCCAAGTAGCTGGAACTACAGGCGCGTGCTACCATGCCCAGCTAATTTTTTGACTTTATTGTAGAGATGAGGTCTCACCAAGTTGCCCAGGCTGGTCTCGAACCCTCAGGCTCAGGCAATCCACTCACCTCAGCCTCCCAAAGGCGCGGGATTACAGGCTGAGCCACCGAACCTGGCTGAAATCATGTTAATTATAAATCACAGCACAGTTGTGTATTAATTAACAAGCATAAGTGCCTTTTTTCTTTTACTCCATTTAAGTGATTATTTGAGAAGCATGCATTGTTTAAACGTGATTTTCTGTATGTTACAATGTCTGGATGATAAATTTACAAGCTTTGAAGTCTTACTGGTGGGTGTCCTTTGGCAATCTCTTCTGTTAAAGCACCAACGTATTATTTTCAGCCTGCTTTTCCCAACTTACTTCTTAAAGTGAGTGCCTATATTAACTTTGTATATGCAAAAACATAAGCTTTGCTTTTGATGTGTCTTTCTCAAAATATATCTTAGAGTTAATAAAAATACATGTGTATTTAAGGCGAGAATATAAGCCCTGGTTGTTTTTTTTAAAATAAGTTTTACTTTTTGGAATATTTTTAGGTTCATAACAAAATTGAGCGTATGGTACAGAGAGTTCCTAATCCCCCCTGCCCCACATACCCACAACCCCACCCCCATCAGGATCCTGCACTAGGGTGGACATTTGTTACAATGATGAACCTCCAGTGGCATGTCATTGTCACTTGAAGTCAGTGGTTTACTATTAGTGTTCGCTCTTAGTGTTGGAAATTCTGCAGGTTTTGGCAAATGCTTAATTGGTCTCTGTTTTTAAGGCCTCAGAATGCCTTTTTTATTAGTGTTTATTGCTGGTGGTCATCTTTTTGTTTTTTATTTTGTTTTTTTAGTTGGGATCTCACTCTGTTGCCCAGGTTGGAGTGCAGAGGTATAGTCACAGCTCACTGCTGCCTTGACCTCCTGGGCTGAAGCGATCCTCCCACCTCAGCCTCCTGAGTAGCTGGAACTACAGACATTTGCCACTACTCCCAGCTAATATTTTGATTTTCTTGTAGAGACAGGGTCTTGTTATGTTGCCTAGGCTGTTCTCGGATTCCTAGGCTCAAGTGATTCTCCTGCCTTGGCCTCCCAAAGTGCTGAGACTATAGACGTAACTACTGCATGCGGTCCAATAGTCATCTTTATGAGACTGCAGCTTATCTTACTGGTCCTGGCATAAGTGTTCTTACACTGGATTTTCGGAATCTAGCTTTTAAATACCCATTTTTAGTGTACATTGAGCAATAAGTAATCCTAGAATCTAAGGCAGATCAAAATGGTTGGGCTTAAAGGAGGTTATGTTTCAGATTTCATTTAGTCTTTTTTTCCATAAGCTAAATATACTACACTTTGGGGAAAGGTATGTCCTGCTTGAGGAAGTGTACATATAATCACCACCCCCCCCTTTTAAAACGAAGTTAGTGGGCAACCCCTTCAGGTCCCCTCTTACTGTGGGAGCGCTTCTATCCTCTCCATAAATCCTGCTTTCTCAAAAAAAAAAAAAGTGAAGATAGCTTGGGGGAGGGAGTCATCAGAGAAAAAGGAATAAGATAAGGTTAGAGGAAGAGTTGGTCATGACTTCCTGAGGTTTTATTTGCTGGATAGATTGGGCTACAAGTTTGTCTCATGGCCTTTTAGACATTGAAAATAGGTGACATGACTGATTTAAATGTTCTTTTTGTTTAGGAGAAACACAATTATTTGTCATATGGAGACATGAGAAACTTCTGCATTTTCATTAAAAGGACACTATGTGATAGAGCAAACCATGTTTTCAGTCCCATGGAGATTCAGTAGAGCATCTCATAGGAGTTTTCTTTCTAAGACTTGTTGATTTAGGTTGATGTTTAAGGCCAAGATTGATTGATTCCATCAGTCATTCAGACACAACAGTGAATGAATCTCTGCTCTCTTGGAACTTAACCTTCCTTGAGGAGACAGACAGGATGTGAATTCATCACAAACCATCATGTGGGATGCATGCTGTGAATTGTAAAGCAGGACATAAGAGGTCACAGTTGACAGGAAGAGGGCAGAACAGTAGAACAGTTATTTTAGATAGTACAGTCAACAGTGACCTGCAAAGGTAGCATTTTTAGTAAGACACTTAGAATGAAGAGCTCCATATAATTAGTTTTATTTAAGACCCAAATTTTAGGGACCCAAACCAAAGATGATCTCATCTAGTTCAAGGTCAAGGAGTATAGGTCTAGGACCATATCCTAATCTGAAATCCTATGAAACCTCTGTGCTGCTGGTTGTTAGTAGCTGTATATGTGTTCACATATTGGAAAGTGCTGGATTATGTGTTAGTAGGTTTTTGTTGTTGTCTTTTTAACTGCAGGGCACTTCAGCTATTAGTGTGTTTTCCATAGGAAAAGGATATGACTTGTAGCATATTCCAAACTTAACGTGTGTGTGTGTCTGTGTGTAATACATTTTAACACCTTGCACAGACTAGGGCTTGTAAAAAGCTGACCTAGAAGTATGCATGGATTCTGTAAATCCTTTATGTGGTTTTCCATAAGAAACAAATTTAAAGCAGAGCTTTTGATAAGAAATCAATCAGCTGAGAAGGATTAATGATTTATTGTAGGCCAGCTGCCAAAATAATTTTCTAGAATTTTAAAATGAAAGCAGTCAAAATACTTAAGGATGCAGTGGTTCTCAGTCAAGGATGTACATTAAAATCATCCGAGGAGCTTAAAACATATCTTGGCTGCCTTACAGCCACCCTGGGTTTTGGCAATTGTTAAACCACTCCAGGTTCTGGTGCTCAGCAAAGGTTGGAAGCCACTGTTATAGATGAAGTCAGTAGTATGGTAACAGAATCCATGCTCCCAAGGCAGACGCTTGAAGCTAGGAGTGTTAATCATTTTTATTATTTTCTTGGAATTAGTGACTTTGGTTAACATTTAAATTATGTCTTTTTCCTGAGTAAGCATGTCTCAATAAAAGTCCAATTTTCTGAAGTAATAGTGTTTTATCAAACAGCCTCAATGTCTTTAAAGCTGACTTCAGTCGTGCTGGGGGATCTGAAGGAGTGCCTGGGGAAATTCCAGGCATGCTTGACAAGGGTGCTGTGTGTGACGGAACGGCATAGGCAGTGGCCCTGAAGCCATGGCGTGTTCTCCAAGATGTAGAGGCAAACACAGAAGTTCCACGTGTGAATGGAAAAGTTACCTTACTTTGACATGAGCAAGCTGCTGCCAGAGCCCAGGGGACCTGATATGCGACTAGTTGGCCGAAGAATGTCCCCCGTCCCCCAGTCAGATGCTCACATGGCAGCTGCCTGGTCCCAAGTACTGCCATGGTGGCCTTTTGGTTCTTACGTGATGTGTCGAAATGCTCATGATACATTAGAATTCCCAGAGATGTACAATGATGAGTTTTCCAGTTAGCATTGCTGAAAATAGGTATATTACAGAAAACCTTTGGATCTGTCACAAAACTGGGTTAACAATCTGCTTTTTGGATTGTGTAAGAAAGAATATGCTTTTGCCCCCTGTTGTAAGGTTGATGATGTTTTAAAAACTCCAGTAGTAAGCAGTTTCTTTTTTAAAAATGAGGTATTTTAAACATAAAGCAGCAAAATTTGATAAGTTTTAGCTTTGATTTTGTTATGCATGATTGGAACATAGAATCATATTTACACAATAGGAACGATCCTCTTTTTAATACCTGAAATATAAATAAAATTAAAAATCGGGAGTTTTAATGAACCCAAATAGGTAAATAGTTAATTCCTTGAGAATCTCTTAGCATTTATTCTCTGCAGACACTGTTGACTCCCTTCTGATTCTAATTGAGGGGGCACACAATTATTCTGTGAACATTTTATGTCATTATTTCATAAATGTCACTTGAACTAATTTGTTGCTAGTCTTTCATGAATTATAATATTAAATAGCATTTGTATGCAGAAAGACTGAATTACTTTTTTGAGCAAATATTTGCTGTGTACCTACTATGCAAGATACTGTAGGGAAAGCAGATTCAACTGCAGTTTGAGTTCATGCATGAGAAAAATATTTTTCTTTGCTATATAGATGGATTTTTATCTTGAGCTTTAACTTAAAGCTCAGTGCTGGCACCAGTAACCTTGCAGATTGTCCATGACTTGCTGGTGCCCTGAGGGTAAACAGTACTTTGAGGATAAAGGTCAAATGGTCACTCTGTACTCGAGGGTAGACAGTAAATGGGCTTCTCTGGCTAGTGACTAAGCTTATTAGTCTACCTGTTTAATTTTGCTTTCAATCCCTGAACTGAAAATCAGTGGCCCTTAGTTATGTTAAAGGGCCCATGGGGTGTGTTAAAGGGAAGAAAGTGTGTTAGACTGAAAACCCTGTGGCAGGATAGGTTGTGCACAGCTGCGGTTAGGTAATGATGGTATTCTATCTTTTCAAGGTTTGTAGGTATAGTGTGAGAAATAGCTAAGTTAGGGCAAACATGTTCAACAGAAATATGTAATTTTGCTAACACTAGGTGTTTTTTAAATTTGGGGTCTTTTTTTTCTCTTCAATTTATTTTAGAGACGAGGTCTCGCCAAGTTGCCCAGGCTGGTCTTGAACCCCTGGACTCAGGCAATCCTCTTGCCTCCGCCTCCCAAAGTGCTGGGACTACAGGCATAAGCCACCATGCTCAAGTTGGGGTTTTCTACTGGATTTAGTTCTAAGAGAAACTTAGTCTTTCCCTTCACATTTATAATTTGATAATTTATCAGTATTAGGAATGTTGGTATTGCTATTTAATGAAGTTGCAACTTTGGAAGAAATCTCATTCTGTGTTTTTGTAAGAGGACAGATAGCTTTGGAGTTTCATATAAACTCCAAGACTTAATTTTTCTTAAACTTTGTCAGTAACTTTACTCAGAAACTGTCACTGCATTTTTTGAAATTCATTTCTATCTAGACATGAGTTTTCAGACATAAAAAAATATTTAATTTCAGCATGTTAATGACTACTTTTAATGTTATACTTGCATGTATAAACAAGATTCTTTTTTCTTTTATGATATAATATTTAATGTATTGAGCATGTCCTAAAATGCTTCTTATTTTTAAAATAGAAAAGATTAATCTTTTAAGAATAACATGTAGAAAAATTATTGCTAGTGTTGTTATTGACTGGCTATATTCTACTTTTGTTATTGAATAATTGGGCAAGAGTTTTATAGATTTTTTTGCCTCTAAGAAAAAAATAAAATTGCAATGGAATAGAATTATTAAATGCTGGCTTTAATCATTGATATTCAAGTTAAGAATAACATTTTTTATATTTGAAAAGGTATTAAACACATAATTTTGGGTAGCCTTTTCTACAAAGTTTTGGGTAAAGGATATGGAAAAAGTGGTTTTGATGGAAAGGGAGGAAACACCAGGATACACTGATTTAAGTCACAGAATATATGCCAAAATATTAAACATTTATCCTAAAGTAAAATTTGACATTCTTTGGTTTGGAGAGCTTAATTTTAAGAGTAATTTTGTGGCAGAAGCATATACCAAAAAAATTTTTTTCTTGATTTTCAGTTTTGCACAGCGCCTTGATAATGTGTTACTGTCTTAAGGAGTATTGTTTTGAAAAACAGTAGGTTTTGCTTTAAAACGATTGCACCTTTTCTAGATTGCACAATTTAAAACATCCTCTTTCAAAATAATTTGTTTTTGTATCACGAACATTCAAAGAAGTGTTAAATCCATGAAGTAGTTTTCATTTTCTTTTTTTCATGACTGCCATTGTAGGTTATCGAAATCTTTTTTACCAAGGTAGGCTGTCTCCTTAAGATTATATGTCTAGTACTCATACTAGTAAGTGGGAGTTACTTTTGCATTGTGTGATGGCACTTTTATGTACCCATTTAAATATCTAGTGGTTCTTTTCGAATTCCCTTGGTTTTCCTAGGATTTTAAGAAGAATAAAGGCTGTGTCCTGCTTGGATTTATTTGTGGTCTACAAATGGCTAATGCTGGAAAGAGACATCTTTCAATCTAGGTACTAATTCAGACATGGTTAAAATTAAAATGCTTTTTATTTAAGAATAAAATCCCGTATCTAGATTATTTCATCTCTCTAATACATGCATATGGAATTTCTCTTGTTCTAATTTGTCAAATTATTTTTTTCATTTGGGGTTTCATGGGATAGAGAATTAAACAGATTAAGCTATAGAGTTTAAAAAGTTATCCATTAAAAAATCAGCATTGTCAGAAATAACTTGGGAAATGTTAGGAAACAATTATAGTCATAACTATAGGTATAACTTTATTAATGGTTGCTACATGTTGTTATTTCCTTGTAGTATTTTTCTTTAGTTGGTGAAATTTAAGAGGACATTATCCCTTCACTAGGGAAGAGTAAACTCGTTTTCTGATTATCTGCAGCCTGCTTTCTGCCTAGTTTGTACCAGTTCAGTGTCCTAGGACATTACATACCTAATCATCTTAAGAGAATTTAGCCAGCAGATTAAAAGTGATCTGGTTATTTGAGCCACTTATTAGACAGTAATAACTCTCTTCTTAATCATATTGATGCATACTTTTTGTGCATTATTGAAATTGAGTGTAATTTTAAAATACAATTTTAATTTAGAACGCAATAAGGTGAAATTAAAATTATAAGGTTTAATATTTTGCATACTTTTTTCATTAGAAGTAGCTTAAAGGATTATCTTATTTGGGGTGCCCCAAGAGAAAAGCTTATCTGCTTTTTTTGTTGTTGTTGTTACTAAGTCAGAGGAATGAACTAAGTCTTTTGTGTGTGTGTGTGTGTGTGTGTGTGTGTGTGTGTGTGTGTGTGTGTGTGTGTGTGTGTCTGCGCGCACGTGCATATCCATTTTCAGAATTCTGAAAAAATTATTTCTGAATTTCATTAATGTTTTATTTGACAAGTTGCCAGAGGCAGCTATGGGGATTCTTATGGATTTTGGCCATAAATATCAATTCATTGCTTCCTAGATGTATGTGAGGAAAAAAAAGTTGCTCACATATAAACCTGGTTTTGGTCATTGAACTGTAGATAAGAGACTTTTTTTTTTTTTTTAAGAGATGGGACCTCACTGTAGATAAGAGACTTTTTTTTTTTAATAAAGAGATGGGATCTCACTGTAGATAAGAGACTTTTTTTTTTTTTAAAGAGATGGGATGTCACCCAGGCTGGAGTGCAGTGGTGTGATCGTAGTTCACTGCAGCCTTGAACTGGGCTCAGTGATGCTTCCACCTCAGCGTCCTGGGACTGCAGGTGCATGCTACTATGCACTGCTCAGAGAGGCTTTAAAAAGCAACAGTAACTAAAAACTTTGGCCTTTAAAAAAAAATCTTACTAGCAGACTGAATACAAGTATATACAAGAACACGTTTATTTTGCTTACTGCTTTTGTCATTCTTACTGTTGTGTAGATTTAACAGCAAGGATCTCTGGGTGTAGTATATCTCCATTTACATAAGATATATTACCTAGAAGTTGTATGCAAAAATTATTTAAAGTATATTAAGTCTCCTTGTTAATGAAAGAAATGATAGCATGAATTCTTTTGTTGAGCAAAATACCCTAAATTGATACTACTGATAATTTTCATTTTTAATATACAACTGACTTTGCCCAAAGCTACAGTTACATGAAAGTTATAAGAATCATGGCAAAGCAGACAAATCAGGGGCAAGTTATCTTACAAAGGGTGACCCTTTAAAGTAACATATCTTTCCTATTTAGCTTATATTGATTTTCCTCTTTTTAAAAATTAAGTAGTATAATGAGGGTGCAATGAAAGAGATTTTGTGAAATACCACATCAGAAAATATATTATCAAAACAATTTCAACAAATTTTTTTGAAAATCCTTTTCAAAAATGATATATATGCCCTCAATCATAGTACAGATAAGAAACTTGTCATTTTAGTTTGTCTAGAAGTTACATGAGTTTATGAATTATAAATAGCATTAACAGCTTCCAGGTTTCTATACTTTGCATCTTTTTTCTTGATTACTGTTTTTATTTCTCCTGAAGTTTAGGAAAGCTAGTGGGAGTTGCAGCCAAACTGGCTGTTTATTTAGTATCAAGTAGATATTTTCATATTACAGTATATTACCACAGTGTAAAATAGAAGACAGCCTAAAAATGAAGGAATAATCCACAAAGAAATGTATTCTTTGGTCATAAAATCTTATTCATATTATAACTTTAAGGTTTGGTAAGAATGTTATCGTTACTGTTTTTATTTTATTGCATTTTCTTTATATCTTTTACTTCATCATGCATTTGGAATGTAACTAACCTAGGTAAATAAAAATTTTGAAAAAGAAATGTTTCTTGTTACTCTGTTGAAAATGGTGGTGTTTATATTAGCGATTCCCTGCCAGTTAATTACATTAGGTGTTCCTGAATCAAGAAACTTGCTTTTCTATAATGAGACAAATGGTGTTAGTCTGTAGTTAATATTAAATAATAGATTTTGAATGGTATTTTGGGAATAATTTTTAGTTTTTTGGTAATTTTGATATACTGAAAAAGTAATTCCACTATGAAGATGAAAGATCAAAATTCTTTTTCTTTAAACTATATGTCCTACTAAATTTATCCTATTAAAAAATGAAGACTATCTAGAAAATAGCAAAATTTAGATTACTTCAAGGAGGAACTGAAAGCCTGGATGGATAACTTTTTAGCAAGGGGCATAGGGGATGTGGTTACTAGAATTTCTAAATTGTATGCTCTTCTTTGATGAATGTTGTACAGATAGGTTTTTTTGGTTTTTGTTTTTAATAGATCTGAATCCTCAAAGCCAGAGTTCATGGATTTGCCCCTGAAATAGAAAAGTTGAAAGATGGTGCTCTCGCCCAGTGCCCTGTTTCTGTACTTATAGTTTCCCTTAAATGTCTAGATGGGCTACCTGAGTTGTCTTTTAATACCTCACTTGTTTGAGAGTGTACCCAACTTTCTGGTCAGTGGTGAAACACTACATTGCTTTTTTCTTTTGATCAACTTTTCAATTCCTCTGATAATCCTGAATCTTTGCTTTTAACTTTTTCTTTGATCTTTTCAAAATGGTAAATGAACTAACTCATCAGTATCATAAATATACTGGTGACCTGATGTTCACCAGTATAAGGACAAGTGTGGTCCTGAAACTTTTATTCCATATTGGAGACTTTATAAAATTTTATTTTTTATAATTGAGATGAATATCAAGTTGAGAAAAAGTACAGAGTAGACACCGATTCTATTTTATTTTTATTTATTTTTGAGTCAGAGTCTCACTCTGCTGCCCAGGCTGGAGTGCAGTGGCACGCTCATAACCACCACAGCCTTGACCTGCTGGACTCAGGCAATCTTTCCTCCTCAGCCTCCCAAGTAGTTGGAACTACAGGCATGCACCACCACACCTGGCTAATTTTTTATTTATTGTAGAGACGTGGTCTCACTGTGGTACTCAGGCTGGTTTTGAACCTGTGGACTCAAGCAGTCTTCTTGCCTCCACCTCCCAAAATACAGGGATTACAGGCATGAGCCACCATGCCTGGCCTGATTCTATTTTATTTTTAAATTACTTAAATCTTAGTGTTTCAGTGCATATTTCTGCTTTTCATTTCCATGTAGCTGTCTTCTTAGACATTTTTATTTTTTACTAAAATAGCTTTATGATGTTAATTCTGAAAAAATACATGCAGTTTTTGATATTTAAGGCTGCTTTTCTAGAGATGGCACTTTTCTATATAGATTTTTGTCTTTGTTGATGTAATTCTTTTCTAAGAGATGCTTGGAAAATGACTGCTTTCTGTTCAGATTGTTCTGCATATATTTTCTCTGTGATTGGTAGTAATAAAAATACAACATAAGTATTTTGTTTACAAATGTAAATTTTTGACTTGGTGGATGGGCTGGTGTGTAATGCACCTGCTATTCTTCTTGGGATTAGGTTCTGCTGAAGTGCAGGTTCCACCTGCTGCTCTCAAGGCTGGCTTCTGCCACTCGGTCTGTCACACCCACACCTCCTTCCCCTCTGAGGTCCCCAGCTAGACAGTTTTTAAGATCCCTTGTTTCAAGTGTAAGAATGTGTAGGATACATGCTTTAAAATGCTAATGCTAGCCGGGCTCGGTGGCTCAGCCTGTAATCCTGCGCCTTTGGGAGGCTGAGGTGAGTGAATTGCCTTAGCCCCGCAGGTTCGAGACCTGCCTGGGCAATTTGGCGAGACCTCATCTCTACAATAAATCAAAAATCAGCCAGGCTTGGTAGCACACGCCTGTAGTTCCAGCTAATTGGAAGGCTGAGTTGGAAGGATCGCTGGAGCCCAGCGGGTCGATGCTGCGGTGGCTGGGAGCGGCCACTGCACTCCAGTCTGGGCGACAGAGTGAGACTCCAACTCAAAAAAAAAACAATGCTAATGCTACCCTTTTAAAAAATTTAACAGCAGAAAGCAAAGATAAAGATTTCATTCAAATAAGAAATCCCTTGACCACCCCTATTTTAAAAGTGAAGTTAGAATCAAGCTGCTAAGAAAGGTAGTTTGGCATTGGCCTGGCTGCTGAGAGGGGCCAGCCTCCTCCCATGTGCACCTCCTCCCTTCAGCTACGGAGCAGCTGGAGTCAGTGCTGGTTCCCCTTTTGTGGTGTTCTTATCTGTGAATGCAACAGGAAAGTGGTGAATTATTTCATTACCTTGTACAGTTTTCAAATCCTGTGCTTCTGGTTGAGAAGAGGAATTTATCCTGGATAAACAAGTAAAGGAAAATTAGGTTGTGTTTTTGTGATTTGGATTTTTTCTGGGAGTTCTAGGATATATTTGAAAAGGAGACTAATTCCTAAATGAAACATTGACTGGGATCGTGCAGGAGGCTTAGGATCATAAATGGTGAAGCTTACTTTTTCAGGAATGTGTGACAACGCAGATACACCTGTGTGTTGGTATTTGACAGTTAGAACCTATTTGTTACAGGCTAGGGCACGAGAGAGGATGTACACCTACTTCTTGCTTAATATGGGTGAGGGGATGTTTTGAAATGAAAAGTAGTTGGTGGATTTATCGACCTTTAGTGTTTCTTGTGTAGTAATTGTAATGGCAAAGATTTCTATCAGGAGAACAGCACCTGAATTAACCACAGATTGAATAGTTATTAACTAATTGTGTTCAATTTGCCTCTTTAGAGAGATGCTTTTAATGACTGTAGAAAACTCAGTTAAGTTCATTATTACAAATTCATATTTTAAGATTGTGACAGATGTCAGTGTTGGCAGATCAGGGAATGTGCAGTTTGGGTAATCTTAAATGTAAGTGTGGAATGTGCTTATGTTTAATGACTAAATCTTTACTTGAAGTTCTTCAAAGTCAAAGCAGTCTCTTAGTAGCAATGCAGTTGATTTAACAGCATGGAGGAATAATTAAGTGAGAGTAAGGACAATATCTCCATGTTTGTTCTGTCTTGCAATGAATTGATAGAATCAAATAGCTGCTTCTTTAGTCATTAATATGCTGAGTTTTCCTAGCTCCTCCTCAGGGGTTGGATTTTTCTTTTTCCTTCAAGATATACTACTTTTTTTTTTTAAAGCAGGATTTATTGAAAGGACAGAAAGGCTCCCACAATGGGAGGGGACCCGAGGGGATTGCCCAAGAGATACTGCTTTTATGAAGCACATAAAATAACTATAGATCCTACCTGTTGCTAACTTTGGTGTAGCAAGAATCACATTGTAAAGGAATATCACAAAGTATCATCAGGTGGCTAATATTCATGTAGTAGTTTGGAGTACAGGTCCTGGTGCCAGGTGCTTTAAATATATCTTACTTAATCTTGGTTTGGTAACAGTGGGTGTAAGATATCCTTGGAACCCAAGATCCTTAGTTGTTGGTTTCTTGTTGGAAGACAAAATCGGAAAGGCAACCATTCATTATTTTATTGAAGTTTGCATGCTGTTAATTTACTGTTTGAAGATATTGGAAATGAAAAATGACAGTGATCTTTATTTTAACTTTTAAGCGTAATTAAAATATGAAATATTGCTCTTTGTTTATGATGAATACTAAATTTAAGCCAAGTTATAAGGTATGCTGTTTGGAAATATGGAAGATACAAGAATGGAGCCAGATAACAAGTTTATGCTTGTATTTCCTACTGATGAAGACTGTCAGACGAATTATTTCCATGGGTAGGTGATGTCGCTCTGCATGTATGTCCACACTCAAACTGCTTGCATGACTGTCCATGTAGAAGTGGTACAATTTTGACTTGACTGTTGACCTGTTCCCTCAATTTGGGGATGGGGTGGGGAATGCGAGGGAGAGAGTCTCTGAATGGTATTGTCATATATATTTTAAAGGAAGTCACTACATAATTTATCGCAATCATCTAAGGAAAAAAAGGTCTTTAAAAAGCAGAACCTATGGTCAAATAGTCAATATTGTACTTGGCCCTCATATCTTATGCACCCAAGTATTGGACATCACACAGTATCTTGATTTCATAATAATCATTTTGAACTCTGACGAGAACACCATAGAAGGATGCAGCTTTCATTTCTTTTTTCAGGCAAAAAAATAACCCTCAAATATGAACCAGTTTTTAACTATTTGAGCTAAAATTTATTACCAACTGATACCAAGACTACACTGTTGAATTTTTTGGTCGTTGATGAATTTGATTTACCCTTCAAGGGGAACTAACTGGAAATTGGTTTTAAGTAGTCAACTAAAATTGTCATGATCGTCAGAATTTCATATTATGACATGTGTGTTCTGTATACAGTGGCACCTAACCATTTACTTTTATGTTTAGTCATTTTTCATTTTTAAAATGTTGCTGCATAAACCTGTGGTTTGGGAGTTTGGTTTTAAGGGATCAACACCCTAAGTGTGTTTGTTTAGTAAAAATCTACACAATGGATATTTATATTAAAACAGTAGTCTTTCATTGTGTATATTTTTATGATTCATTGGCGTATGTATACCTTCATATTCAAGAATTTCATAAAATAGGTGTGTTTAATATCTACTTGTTGGGTTATGTTTTAAAGCCTTTATGGAAATCTGTGGTTTGCTAGCACTTGATAAACAGCTGCTGGGCAAGGAGCAGCATTTCTTTTTTCTGCTTTATTTTAAAATGGGGGTGGTCAAAGAATTTCTTATTTGGATGAGATCTTTAATTTTGCTTTCTGCTGTTACATTTTTTGAAGGGTAGCATTAGCATTTTTAAAGCATGTATCCTACAAGCATGAATATTCATGTTAGCATGAATGCTGCAGTGTAATGACTTTGGAACCCAACTGCCTTCAGCTAGTAAGGATAACTTGGAATGGAAGGGATCTCTTCCAGTAAGACCTTGAGTATCTTCCTGTAGCAGTCACCTTTAAGATTGCATACCATTCATTTGGAATGTGAGCTGGTTGTATTTCTTAGGGAAAAGAAGTTACAAATATCCCTCATAAGACATCCAAAGCAAAATCCCGAAAATGGATTTTGTGGGTATTGTCTTTTTGTAGAGTGTTGTAAAGTATATCTAATATCCTTGTTATTTAAAAAGGGCTTTACTGGAAAGAGTTAAGTTAGTCACTAGAGCTCTAGTGTTCACCATATTTCTTCATGAAGTAGGAAAATATGTTTTATTTTATTTTCTGAATCTACCAGGGACTTTTAGTATTGCCTACAAGAGAAAGAACTAGATTCATTCTCTTAAAAACATAAATTGGGTTGGAATTGTTTTCACTATCATTTTTGTTTTGTTTTGTTTTTTTTAACAAATCACTTTCCCTTTCTCTGGAGTCATCCCTTTTTACTTAATCTGTTGCTCTGTAGGAGTGTGACGGGAATCAGTATCACATTGTTCAGCTAGTCTTGTCTTCTGTCCTTCATGTAACACTCCTTTTCCTCCTTGCAAAATGTGTCCATCATCTTTGTGAGCGCGGGTTCTTTTCCGCGTCCACGTCATGTAACATGTGAAGTGAGCTTTCCCGTCAGCTAGAGGAAGGTGGAGGCAGCTGGCATTTAGAGGGCTCTGACTTGGTTTCAGAAGGGTTTTTCACCCATGAGTTAGATACCAGTATACATTTTCTTTCCTCCCTAGATGGACCTCCAGTTGTAGCTCATTATGATTTGTCTGACACCAGCTCTGACCCAGAAGTGGTAAATGTGGACAATTTATTGGCGGCTGCAGTAGTTCAAGAGCGCAGTCATTCTGTAGGCGGCCAGGACCCAGGAGCTACCTGGAGGAGCAGCGGGCTTCTAGCGGAGCTGAAGTCAGAGGCAGGTTGGTCTCCCCCGACGGTGTATGTGCATGTGTCCTGGCAGCTGTTGTCCTTGTGGGCCCCGCGGAGGGCACAGGCCAGCCCTAGGGCATCTGGTGCAGAGCCACCGGACTGTCAGGCTGCTGGTTACTACTGAGCGGGCCGGGGTGGCTTGCCCTTTCTCTTTGCTAATCATAAGGAGGCCCAGAAAAGAGGATGGAAGATGTTAATCTCAGGCATTGGTAGATTTTAGGAGGCCTGTTTCTCAGGTGCCCAGCACATGCAGAAATGGCCCAGGTACATCAGCATCTTGACCAGTTCATTGCCTCTTTTACCCTGGAGCCCCTTTGCCAGCCCGGTGGGGAGCTAGCGATTCCTTTCCCATCGGACTGTATGTGGCAGGGCTGCCACTGTTCCTTGTGCTGCTTGCTGTGGCTTGTCCCTGTTAATCCTCTTTTGTAAGTTATCACGTGTGCTTTTCTAACCCTTTTTTTCTATTTCTGCCTCTTTTAGCTCAGGAAGAAATCTTTCTCCCTATCCTGTGTTACTTATTTTAGTTCTGTGGTTTTTCTTAAGAGTGATATTTATTCACTAAAATATCTGCTGCTGTTACCTTTGAAAAACTTTTAGGGTGCCTCCAAGTTTCCTTTAATATTTTCTCAAAATATTGTCTTTCAACATTCTTGCAAAAAAGGTACATTTGTACTTAACATTTAAGAAAAGAGGAAGTGCCGGGCTCGGTGGCTAAGCCTGTAATCCTGCACTTTGGGAGGCTGAGGTGAGTGGATTGCCTGAGCCCACGGGTTCAAGACCCACCTGGGCAAGTTGGCGAGACTTCATCTCTACAATAAATCAAAAAAATTAGCAGGACGTGGTACCGCGCGCCTGTGGTTCCAGCTACTTGGAAGGCTGAGGTGGAAGGATCGCCAGAGTTCAGCAGGTCGAGACTGCAGTTGCCGGGAGCGTGCTACTGCACTCCAGTCTGGGCGACAGAGTGAGATTCCAACTCAAAAAAAAAAAGAAAAGAGGAAGAGATTGAAAGACAGACTGCTTAGAGTGTATCATTTTTCATGCTAGTGCTATTTAATTATAAAAGCACTGGATTCTGAGCTAATCCAATAGCTTTATCACTACTTAAAATGTTATTTTTTAAAATGAATTTGTTTTTAAAACATTATAGTTTCGAACTTTATATTGAGATGTAACTTCACTGATTCTTTCTTTTATAGTCTTTGTTTGGAACTAAAGATAAGTCACTTATTTGTTGACCTTCTGATGAATGTCTGGTGATTAATTTTGGAGCAGGATGTGGATTTAGTTTTGACTGTTAAATACCTCTTTGACCTCGGGCCAGTCATTTCTCCTCTGAACTTCAGTTTTTATATATATATAAGGGTCTTGTATTATATTAGTGTGTATAAGTACTTTGAAAAATGGTTTTCTTTGTTTTTCATCCTTTGACAATTAAGTAATTCTTTCTGCTTCAGTTTTATTTCTCCATTTCCCATTTCCTTAGCCTTACCATTTGATATAGACTATAGTAAATTCGGGGGGGGGTGATTTTTAGTGTTTTGCTCTTCATAAAAAGAATTCTTAATATTAGGTTGAACCAAATGGAATTGTTAATATTTGCCTGCAATTTTTTATGATACAGAATTTGCGATCTTAAAATACCATTCAAGTTACCAGTACTGGGGATAGCATTCACATTTTCCGATTCAAGTGATTGCTCGCTTGATTAGTTAAGATTCACACTCAGGACCTGCCACCATTCTTAAGAAATAAAACATGGCAAAGCGTGTGAGGGGGAAAACACCTGCAGCCTCCACTCTGTTCCCTCCTACCCCAGAACTGTCCCGAGTTCAGTGTTGACTATTTGGTATTCCTCTGTGTTGCTTTATATATTTTTACTGTACCTGTTATGTATCTGTAGATAAACATGTTTTAAAACGAATTGGTACCACGCTGAAGGTCATCATTTGCAACTTGCTGTTTTAGTTTGACATTTGCAAGCTTTGCTTGGCTACCTATGACTCTCGTTCATTCTCTTCCTACTGCAATTCAGCATTTCCCTATATGATGCTATCATAGTCACCAGCTTTCTTTTTGCTGGACCTGTAGGGTGTTGCTTTAAATGATGCTGCGTTAACATTTCTCATACTTGTCTCTTGATATATATATGTAGGTGATCATTCCTCTAGGATATAATTAATGTGCAGAGAGAGCACATGTGTGTATTGGGCTGTCAATTATGTGTAGGTTTTTGCATATTGTAGGATGTAGTCACCATTGTTTAGCAGATCTCCATGACATGTTCCTGTGAAGCCATTTATTGACTCTTTCAAAGTCATTTCCCCCCTAAATCTGACAATACAGTTATGTGAATAGATAAAACCTAAACACTATAATCTTGATACAGTTGTCATAGTGGGACCTCTCGTGAATTTCATTGTGCTTACAGTGTCACCATGAAATATTAATAGAACTGATGCTTGATTGCCAACCTAGATTTTGAGGTTAGTATCAGTCAGATAGTCGTTTTTGTAGTTTGAGTCCAGGTTAAATGTTTTCGCGGTTCATCTGGCCTCCCTTTCCCCTCACAACAGCGAAGGCCTGGCTGCTAAGCAGACTGTTCAGAGCTTCACTTTCATCAACAGCAGCATCTCAGCACAAGTCTACAGCTCCACCCCATTTAGGGTATTACCTGTAAGTGATAACTGGAGATAGTCACTTGCCTTTTTCCAAGCAATTAGATAATGATCTTATATCCACAGTATTTGTTATATTTAGTTTTAGTTTTAAGCTAGACATGAGTCACACACAGATTTAAACACTAAGTTGAAATCAGGGAAGCCACTGGTAACAGAGATCTAAAGCTTCCATTTAACTCTTACCATGTGTTCACTTTTTCTTATTTGGTGCTTGGAATTGAACAGTGTAGTGGGTGATTTTGAACCAGCAGCCATTTACAAACTGTGTGACCTCGAGTAGACTATGTAAAACCTCCATTCCCTTATGTACAAGTTGGGGCTAGGACTAGTGTGGACTCCAAAAGGTAGTGGTTCCCACTGAGTGAAGTAACACATGTGTGAGTGTGGTGCAGGGCACAGCACACAGTAGGCCCTCGGGAGTGCCAGCGAACAACATGTTAGTAGCAGTGTACTGAGGCCGATGGAATGAATGAGGAGGTGATGAGTGAATCAGACAGTGGATTTCTCGTTTACTGTCTTGTTGGGGTGTTGCCCTTGCCACAGTTATTTCTTAAACCTTAACCTTAGCATAGAAGTCTCCCAAGGTATGTCTAAACATTGAGACTTCCAGATTTCTCTCTGAAGACTGCCAATAGATAGGAAATGGGATCTGGAATCTCCTTGTAATAATAACACCCAGGTAACTTGTGTGTCCAACATGTTTAGGAAGCTGTGTCAGTATATCTGAAAATGACTTCATTCTTGTTACTTGCTAGTAAGAAATAGAAATGTAGTTGGGGAAAAAGCAGAAGTCCCAGGTACTCTTAGTGAGAAAGGCTTATAAGTGAGGTCAGCTGAATTTGTTGTGAGTTTTTCCCCTGGGAGGTTAAAAATTTTAAGTTTGTCTTTTCGTTAGCCTTCTTGTCAGGAAGGTAGGCTCTGAGCATTTACCCCCTGTAAAAAATGAATGGTGATCTTGGTTTGTCCCTAACACAAACATGGTAGCAGACAGAGAGGCAGGTGGTGGGTTTCCTCTTTTTTGGCTAGGCTTTTTACACTCAGCCAGTATGGCCACATTTCTGTTATTAGAGCTTTAAAGATGCAGTTCAGGCTTGTGAGATGATGGCTGTCACGTTCCCCATGTTTACCTGCCCCCTGTTGATTATACGACTTCAGATTTCTGACCTCTTCTTGCACTTTTTAAGGTTGCCTTTGATATTCTTGGTGAAAGAACTAAACACAGCAATAACTTGCTTGTTTCAAGCTAAATGAGTTGTGACTTAGGTGAATCTTCAGTAGGCTCAGGCCCCTTCTTTTCTGGTTTTACAATTAAAAATTGGCTACATTGTTTCCTTTGGAGACAAAAAAGAAACTGCTTGCCTGGATAGTTTACTTACTACTTTTTCTGTGTTGGTTTTTCTTACTATCTTGGTGACCCTTGCTGATTTGTGTGTTGAAAAGGTCTGTAGTGGGAGGACAAAAATGTAGAATTTTCTCATCCAGTGAAAGAAGTTGTCTTTCCAAAGATCTGAAAGGCAGAGACCCACACAGAGCCAGCCAGGGACTACAGGAGCTAAACACAAGTGCCATGCCTGGATTGCCAGTTCAGTGTCGGGTAGCCGTGGTAGGTACGTTTCTATCTGTCCTAGAGCTGGGGAAGATGATTCCCACTGATGGGACTGGGAGAGCCTCATGGCACCCTTGGCTCACTGCTGAGCTATCACGATGGGGTAGGGGGGCAGTGGTGGCAAGCCTGAAGGCCAGAGAAACAGGAGCAGGACTATGTGATGTGCTGAAGGGGGCATATCCACAGAGAAGGATGAGATCCTGACTCAGGTGGGAGAGGAGAGGCATCCCAGGATACCTCAGGTGTCTCCTGGAGCCTGGTGTCCCAGAACTCTGGTGGGAGTCCTTGCTGACCTATCTGCATGGCACATTTTATCTACTGGCTCTGACAGTGAATGTGACAAAAGTCTCCCTCCTTTAGCCCAGGAGTTCCTAACGTGCACCAGGAAGTATGCGCTGGGCGTCCCCTGTGCACAGTTTCTGGTACTGATGTTTTAACTAATAGCAGACCCTGATTTTAAGTGGTCGGTTTCAGAACACCATACAGGTTCTGTAGCAATGCTGGATGCCAGCAGGAGTGGGTTGCAAATCTCATAGCCAAAATTGCATTACCAGAGTTGTTTGAATTGCTGTAATGTGAAAACAGTACTTAAGTTACCAGATTCTGGATCCATAATGGATGAACCATATTAGAAGATTCTGAAATATTGGTGATGAGCACCTTGTTTTAAAACAGTATAAAATTAACAAAAGTTGCAGAGTAACTTTTTCTTTCTTTCCCTTTCTTTAAAAATAAGGTAGAGTGATGACACTTATAGCTCTGGCATGAGGCTTTCAGAGGCGGAGGGTCAGGATGGGGGTACTGCTCAGTGAAGATGGCTGAGAAAGGTCACAAAACACTTTTACCCAGAAGATGTGGTGTGATAGCTAGAATGTGGCAGTGGAGCCGGGCACAGAGGTCCAAGGAGCAGAGTCATTCTGTTATGTTCCTGTTGTGTTTTCTTAATTACTGTACTGATGTTCAAAAGCGTCACATAATCTATTGTCTTTAGGGAGGCACAGGCTGTGCCCCTGCTGTGAGCCTGCCATCCATGGCTGCCAGTGCCTCTTGAAGCTCACTCCTTGTCTCCTGTGAGCAGGCAAGCCTGTGTCAAGTGGTTGTTCCTGTAAAGAACACGTATTCCCTACAGCAGGGCCTGAAGGTGGAGGGAGACTGGGCTGGTGCTGGGAGTGTTTACACACAAGCGACTCATGGAGTTGGCATATACAGTGAAGGACATTGGCTGCTGGTGCTGGCATGTGAGCATGGAGATCAGTCATTTAGAGGTAATCCAGACCCAACACAGGGGCTCAAGCACCCTCCTCTTGCAAGAGGACTTCAGGGAGATGGTGTCTTGGGGAAGTTGGGTTTCTTTCCACTGGAGGGACAGGAAGTTCAGTGTGGTTTACCATGTACTGGCATTCTGCAGGGTGGTAGACAGGTGGTAGGAAGGCGGACAGTGGGTATAGGAGCCACAGAGAATAGCAGAGTGGGGTGGGTCGGGAGGAATCAGGTGCCTGGGCCATATCTTGTGGCCAGAGGGTGGAGTGCAGATTCTGTTCCCCACGACCTCCACTTGTCCTCCTGCCACTCCTTGTGCGTGCTCCTCTCTGCACCCCCTGCAGCCCCTCCCACCACATTCTCCCACCTCCCTGGCATGTCCCCGAGCCGTGGACATCAGCTACCGGCCAGGCTACCTTCTCTGTCATGCCTGCTTGGGCCCAGCTCTCCTCTGCTGAGTCCTGGAGAGTGGGCTCTCCTGTTGTGCCCGCCTGACACATCTGGTTTGTGGACGGGCACACTGACCCATGCCCACTCTGCTGGGCAGAGCTCAGGAGATCACATGGCTGCAGAGATCAGGGTCACCTCAACTTCCTAGCCTGCAGCCCTCTTCTTGGGCAGCACCCTTTTTTCAGGGGGTGCCACCCTGTCCCACCTGTGCTCTGCAGGGCCTAGCCCTTTCCAGTCGGGGTGATTCCAGCTCTCTGCTGTCAGCCCTGTTTGTTCTCTGCCTTTTTCCTGAATGTGACCACGTCTCTTCCATCTTGAAAGCTGTGCATACAGACACACTGCCTCCTTCACACCCACAGGCCTCGCTCCATTCTGTCCTGCCTGTGTGACCGACTGCTCCCTGGCCATCACCTCGCCTGAGTTACTCCTTGCTGCTCTGCTGCATTGGCTGCAGCTGTGGCCAGAGGCTTCCCTTGCTGAGGCCTCCTGTGGGCATCTGGCTGCTGCCCTGTGTGCCCACGCCCCCCCACCCGCCTCTCTCCTCATGGGCCTCTCAGCTGGGTGCCACGGAGCTGCTTCCTAGGTGTCTGTGACTCTGGGACCACATCTGTGGGTTCCTTTCTGCCTCGCTTTCCCTTGTGTGGCTCCCTCTCTCCTGTTTTCTTTTTTTTTGTTTTTGAGTTGGAGTCTCACCCAGGCTGGAGTGCAGTGGCACACTCATGACCACCGCAGCGCCAACCTGCTGGGCTCAGGTGATCCTTCGTCTCAGCCTTCCAAGTAGCAGGAACCACAGGTGTGTGCTACTATGCTGGCTAAATTGTTTACATATTGTAGAGATGAGGTCTCACTGTGTTGTTCAGACTGGTCTGAAACCCTGAGCTCAGGCTATCCTCTCGCCCCTGCATCCCAAAGTGCTGGAATTACAGGCATGAGCTATCGCACCCGGCTCCTCCTGTCTCTTAACATTGTTGTTGATCAGGGCTCTGTTCTGGGCCCCTCCACTCTTCTAATGAAGTTGGGACAAGTCTGTTCCTCTTGAGACTCGAAATTGAGATGTGGAATAGTGCCTCCCGCCACCTGTGGGCATGTCCCAGGCTCGTGGCCACCACGTCCTAAGTGCTGTGCACAGCTTTCCTTAGTGCCCTGATGGGCTCTGCTGCTCTTTCCAGATGTCTGAACCAGAAGCCCAGGCAGGATTCACCTTCCCTCACCTGATTCCCAGCTTTGTTCTCCCCACACACACACCGAGTGGCTCCAGTTTGGTTTTCTTCCTAGCTCAGCCATGGTGACTTTTCACCCAGGAAACTGCAGCAGTCTCACTGCTTTCCTTACCTCCAACATTTCCTGTCTTGCTATCAGTTTCATGTCTACCCTCCAAAAGGAAATTCTTTAAATGAAAAACCAGGTCACATGAGTCACTTCTCCATCTAAATCCTTCAGTGGCTTCCTACTTCTCAAGGTCAAGTCCAGACTCTTTCCTGTGATCTGACCTCTGCTGACTTTGCCAGCTTTTTTTTCTCATTATTCTTTGAATACCATTAACTCACGTCTCAATACATTTCCTTTTGTATGTTCCTTATGCGCTTCCCCTCAGCTGTGCCTGTGCTCCCCTGAGAATTCACTAGCCTGATCACCCTCAAGTCTGGGGAGTGCCTTCTCTGTCAGAGTGACTCTTTAGCCACGGGGCGGTGGACTGCTTTTTATTATCCCTCAGTATACTGTAGGTTCATTGAGGGCAGAAACTGCCTGCTTTGTTTTTTGTGATAGCACCCAGAACTGTGTACAGCATGTCACAAGTATTTATCATAGGTACAGCAGGTGAAGTCACCAGTAAAGACTGCTTGAATTACTGAATATGGACAAGTGGAAGCTTTGGAGAAGAGAGACGATCAACTAGACGATTAATTGGGGGGGTGGGGTCCCCATGCGGTGCAGCTGGGATAATGTGCATGAGGATGGGCTGTGATTAACTCATCAGGGTAATTGGAAAAAGACTTGGCCACAGCGGGGCATTGGAATCTGAGCAAGAATCAAGGTTTCCCAGAGCAAAACTTAACCAAATTCCATGGATTTATCAAAACTGGGGTTTGTCAGGGGAGTGTCACCTTTGTTGTGCTTCTGGGGCTCAGAGGCATGTGTCCTCTGCCAGCACCATGTGGGGCCCACCTAGATTACACACCAATGCACATAGTGATGGGATCTCAGGCACTAGTTCAGCAAGAAGCCATTCTAAGCCTTCAAATCTATTTTCACATCAAAGGAAAAATGATGTTAAAGACTTACAAAAAAGACCCACAATCCTATTCCCACTTAATTCCTTCGATGGCGTTCCCCAGCACGTGTGTGCTTTATAGTGCTGTGTGTGGTACCTAATATGTGATGTATGCATTTCCCCAACTGTCTACATAGTGCAACGGGGAAGATGTTTGGACATCATAACATTTTGTTTATTTAAAGTCTTCCCCTTACAGTAAATTCTCAGGGATGGGTTTACAGGGGCAAAGAGTGTGAACATTTTAAGGTTTACTTTGAGACTGCCTGTAGCTTTCCAGAAAGATTACATTCAAAGTTGACAGGCATGTAAAAGTATAAGATTTCTCAGTAGCCTTGGAGCACTGGGTTGAGAGAACGGAGGGAAGAGAGAGTTGTACGTGTAAAATGGTATTTTCTTCACAGGGGTTTAGTTTATGTTAGGTATGATAAAGAATTTTTTAATATGGAGAAATAATTTTGTATCAAATGACTATTTAAATAAAAACACCCTTTAGAAAGCAAATGAAAATGTATACCCATTGCTACTCTCTTTATTCTGTGTTAACTCCTGGGTATTCTAAAATTCATCTTTTATGTCAGAAGATTCAAGAGCTGGGTGCATGGACTGAACTATTTTCGCTCTTGCTAGAATTGTGTTTAGAGCCATGTACTCTGATGCTGTGCCTTTGGCCATTGCTGAGAGAGAGTTCCAAGAAGGTGGAGAATGTGTGTTAGTGATCATGTAATGCATGCTTCTCGGAGACCCCTGTGATGAATTCCTCATATGCCCTGCTGCCTCAAACTCAGCTGTAGCTTTTCTAGAATGTGTGGTTTGTTTCTGTTGAACGAGAGCTGGCAGCAGTGTAGAGGTTGTATTTCTGTTGCTTAGAGCCAAAATTGTGATCTCCTCCAGCCTTCTTGATGCCGTTTTGGGTCAGATTTAGTCAAATCTGCATTCCTTTAGAGAGAAAGATGTCTTTCACAAAACATCCCAATATAAATAATGTGGTATTCATAATGACTTCCATTATTATTCTGTGTATGTCTTTGCACTGTTCTGGTTTAGAATTTTGCTCTGTTAAAATGATAAGCAGTAAAGGACCCCATTGCCCTGTAGGTGGTTATGAAGGTGATTCAGAAGCTGACTGGAGTTGGATGCAAAAAGCATTACAGAATAAAATAGAGTAGTAGGACTGCGTTTATGTCATACTACATTTTTGTATTCATATTTAGGTACAGATATTTACCAAAGTATTTGAAGTGTTTCCACATAAGGAAAATGAGAGACTTGGAGTTCATACTCTGTGTACTGCCATGTTTGAACACATGCCATGAGTGTGTATTATGCTTATTTCTTTTAAACCAATTAAAGTTAAAAGACAGAACACTGTCCCCGCCTATCCGGGGCAGGGCTGTCCCATTGCTGTAATTAAGAATGAATGAGCAATCTGTCGGTGAGTTATTCCACTGTTTGTGAGAAATTAAACTCAAGCATTTGTTTTTGTTCCCTCTCTTCTCTCTCAGGTCATTTGGATCCAGGATTCCTAGCAAGTGATAAAACATCTGCTGGCAATGCACCACTCAATGAAGAAATTAACATCGCCTCTTCAGACAGCGAAGTAGAGATTGTGGGAGTTCAGGAACATGCGAGGTAAGCTTCTGTTGGAGTCTTCTGGTATTTTAAATTGTAAATTTTATTTTAACCAGAAATGAGATAGGGACATGGTAGACCTCGTGGCGTAGCTGGCATGGATGGGGGAGCTGTCTCCGAGTTTCTTTGGCTTAAGAAACACTTTTTGTTTTGATGTGATGTGAACTTCAGAATGTGTTGTATGTTGTCTTGTACCAGGAATGGCTCGCCCATACATGTGTGTGAAGTAGTCTCGTGTCAGGAGCATCTCACCCATACATCCGTGTGAACTGGAGCAGATAGTCTTTCTTATTTTAAGCAGATAGCCTGATGGCTGGGCAGGCTTTTCTGCTTAAGGTCATATTTTGCCCTCCTCATTCATACTTCTTGCCTTTGACTTGACCTTGAATATTCTGGGAGGAAACAGTTGAGAAGCTTGCATCTGATATCATACCACTTGGCTGGTTTCCTAGAACACCTTTCCTTGTCTTTCATTAAAAACAAACTCACAAGTTATTTTGGTCTGTTCTCACAGAGGATATTTCTAGTGATGTGCATATGACAGAAGCAGTTCTGTTTCTTAGTATTAAACAAAAAGCCACAAGACATCACATTTTGGTGTGAAGCATTAGGAAAATCATTGTATGAAGCTTGGCATTCCTTAAGGTAGGGGTCAGCAAACTGTGACTGCCTGATTTGGCCTTTTTTGTTATGGCCCATGAGCTAAGAACAGTTTTTACATTTTTAAGTGGTTGGGGAAAAAAAAGAATGGTTTTTTTTTATGATGCATGAAAATGATCTGAATTGAGATTTCATTATATGTAAGTACGGCTGCATCATATCAGAGCCATGCTTGTCCATCTTGCATGTCATATGTGGCTGCTGTACTGCAGGGCAGAGCTGAATGGCTTCAGCAGACACTATGGCCCCTGGAGCCTAAGACACAGACTAGCTGAAAAGTAAGTACCCTTGCTGGAACCTTTGCTGACTTCTGCTTTAGAGTGTGTGTATTCATAAGGATTGGTTATAGCCCTCTCTGAGATACTCTTCTGGAATATCTCCCTCTTGGTTTGTTTCTGTCTCTCCCTCTCTTCTCTGTCTCTCTCTCTCTCTGTCTCTGTGTGTCTGTCTGTCTCTCTGTCTCCTCTCTTTCTCTGTTTCCTCTCTCTCTCTCTCTCTCTCTCCTGTCTCTGTCTCTGTCTCTCTCATACACACACACACACACACACACACACACACACACCCGAAAATTTAGACTTTAGAGCTTTAGTATTCTGATAACAAATAGCTTTTCTCCCATGCCACAGGGTTAAGTTGTGGTTTTTTGATAATAGGTGTATCACACAATATCTTTCTTACCTTGCTCTTTGATCTGATTTTACTCTTTGGTTAACCAGGTAATAGAACACATTCACCAGCATTTCTTTTGTTTCTTATATAAAAGATGAACGTAGAAGTGTAGATAAAATACAGATGCACATAGGCCGAGGGAACCTTTTTCTAGTGAAATCGGATGATACATTCTCAGAACATTTTTCACTTAAACCATTGGAACCTTAAGGACATTGTGTTGACTGGTAGCTGAACACGCTGTCTCCTTGACGTGGCTGACGCTGCCTCTTGCAGACCTCGTCTTGTCCCAGTACCATGTCCTCTCCCCTGTGTCTGTGTTCCAATTGTGCCTGTGTGCCGCTTCCTTTTTCTCATTGATTATTCTCCCTGTCTTCATCTCACTCTTTCCCTTTGTTTTCTGTCCTAATCAGAATCATTTTCCTGTTGAGTTATCATCCATGTTTCGATCTGCTCTCTTCTAGCTAACTTACCCATCAGATGAAAAAACTAGAACTACTGATTTCCTTTTTACTTCAGTGTATGTCTGCCATTAGTTTATTTCACCATTGTTTCTTACAGTATAAAATACATTATCCTTTTAAGTCCCATGTCAGGATCTTTCTAGGATATTGTATTTTTTATAAACTTCAGAGTTCCCGCCCATTAACAGATTGTGGGTAAATTATCTTCACTTGTGTCAGGAGCAATTATTATTTGCCATCTTCCTCTTGAGCTACGTTTCAGATCGCAATTCATCGTACTCACGTGGTCCCGCTTAAATAGAAAGGAGTTCATAATAACCTGTGTTGTTTATCTTGTCTCTTGCTATGTGTTAAGACATGTCACTTGATCCAGTTCTCTATTAACGTCTATCAAGTCTTCTTTTTAATGTTTCCTTATGCCTAGAAATGTTCTAGCATGAGACACCTTCTATTTAGCTTCTTTGTTCAACTTTCTTCCATCATGAAGTCTTCGGCTTTCTTTCTTTTTTGAGTCAGAGTCTCACTCTGATGCCCAGACTGGAGTGCAATGGCACAATAACAGCTCACTGCAGCCTTAGCTGCCTGGGCTCAGGCTATCCCTCCACCTCAGCCTTTGGGATAGCTAGGACTAGAGGCACGCACCACCACACCTGGTTAATTTTTTTGATATTTTGTAGAGAGGAGGTCTTGCTATGTTGCCCAGGATGGTCCTAAGTTCCTGGGCTCAACCCATCCTCCTGCCTTGGCCTCTGCCCCTGCTGGGATTATACGTGTGGGCCACCACACCTGGCTTCCTTTTTTATCTTAAGCAATATTTCAGTATCTGGAGTTAAAACTTTCATTATATTTCTATTAAAACTTGGAAATTTAAATTCTCAGTCCTCCCCTCCAATACACAGACACAACACAGCACACACACACACAAAATCTCTAATACGTTCTTTTCTGTACTTGTTAGGTCTTTTATTTCTAGATTGTCACTTTACTGTATAGACATGTTCCACACTTGAACAAAATCAAGTGACTTTGTCTACATTTTAAATAATGTAACATTATTTTTAAGAGCTTTTTCATATAGCTTTGAAGCATAAAGGTTATTCTGAATCATTAGTTTGAATCCTGGGGAAATCATTTCTGGTAGGTTGACATCCATTTTGAACTCTTTGTGGTGGTTATTACTGTCCATACAATGGAATGTAGAATTTACAGATACTTCAAATATTTTTAACTGACTCCTTTATTATTTTGAGGGCATCTTTTATATGAGACTTGGGTCTAGGAATAAGTCTTTCTGGAATTGTTTCCAGCAGTTTCCATACAAGTAGACTGATAACCTTTCAAGCGTTGGGGTTAAAAAGTTGAGAAGCAAGTTGGGAGAGAGGCTTTCTTTGGTTGCTTTCGTGTGGCCTCTAGCTGCCTGTATCTCATCTGGAATTTGTTTCTCTTACAGGTCTAGGGTTGCAGTTATGAAGTATTGATGTGCTTCTGGCAGGGTTATCGCTTGGAAAAAGGTTTTAGGTTTTGATCCACATCTTTTTGCTCTAGTTTGATTTGCATGTGTGCAGGCAATGTTTTGTTTGAATGTCGTCCTGTTCTTAGTTTTTCTTTGATAGTCTATATTGTCATGGGCTGAGAATTTTAAAAACTCAGACTTGCTTGGGTTGTTCTCCTTGGGACCGTGTTGCCCTGACTTGTGTGTGGTGCCACATTCCCTGTGGGAAGCATTTTGACTGGCATATGTGCTCAGTAGTTCTAGCTGTGACCCCACTCCCACCACTTTGGTAAAGCTTTTTCGCATGTGAATGTGCTTCCCTACTCTTTTGACTTAGATTTTGATGTATTCTCTTAGCTTCTGTGTTTCTCCTAGTCCTAGACTAGAATGCATGCTTTCTGAACTAATGGGTGCATGCACCTTTCATGGTGGCCTATGTTGTTTTGTTGAACTCTCTGTTACCTGAATGTTTGTTCCAGATGTTAGTTTTTGGACAGTCCAGGGCCACAGATGGCTCTTTGCTGGGAAGGTGGAGACTTTCCTAGCATCTCTGATTCTTTTGTGCCCACTTAATTTTGCCAGAAGTTTTAATTTATGAACCTCCGGCCACGGTCCTTTATCCTTCTCCTACTAGCCTCATTGGTAATTGCTCTGGAAACATGACTGCGTATCGTGCAGATCTTTTTGTTATGGGACTGTGTTGGGACAGTTTCTTTGGTTCTTGATCTTGAGAATTTTGTAAATAATCTGACTCTTGCCTTAGTTTATTAGTTCTGTGTTAATTGGTGTTAACACTGGTTCATTCCTCAGCAAAATAACTGAAACGTTTGCATTTAAGTCTGGTTGTTTCATAGAAGCAGTTGTTGGCATGAACCCTAAAAGCGAGGGAGACAGATGAACACTCCTAAAATCAAAAGGGTTCAATTCCTCTTCAGTTAGGGAAGATAAGTAGGAGCATTTTCTAAGAGGTCACCTTCAGGATCTGGAAATGAGAGCAAAAATGATTAATTTTTAATGTTGTTTTCTTAGTATGGTAAGCTATCAGAAGCTGACCATCAGAGTCTGCTCTCAGTCTGTGGTTGATTTTTTTTCTCCCTTCATTTCCATAAGGAAGTATCTCTATTGATTTCAGTATGTGAAGAACAAGAAACGTTTCTATCAAGACTAACTGTTTATAAGGTATTTTTCCCCTAACATTTTGGGAAGTGCATTTTCAGTGTGGCTCTGGGTTGTATTTCGTGTCTGTCACCAGTTGTGTGCAGACTTAACACCTGGTGAGACTCAAGCCTGTGTCTGCACTGGACTTTAGGGGACCTCTCAGAGGCCGCTGAGCAGCCTGGACAGCACCTAACAGAAGGTATGCATGGCAGTGCAGCAGCTCTGCTTTCCAGGCTCGTTCTGACCCTTTCATACCCACCTTTCGGGGGACTCTGGAGGGCTTGACAGCTGTGGGCCCATCTCCTTGTGGAATTCTCCCCCTTCCATCTGGTGTAGGTCAGCATGTCGTGGGCATTGTCTTATGAAGTAGTTGAAATGTTTCTCCAGCACTCTTCTATTGACTAGATTGACCTCCCTCACCGCCATACTTCTAAAAAGAATGTAGTACAAGCCTTACTCTGCCCTTGTCCATCTCCTAGCTCCCATTTTATTCCATGTGGTTGAGGTCATTAATAAAAAATGCTGAGTATTTTATAGGCTAATAACACCCACAGAAAAGTCATAGTGTGTACTTTAATTTTTGCAAACTACTCCTACTCAAGTAACCAGCACTCTGATGAAAACTTAGAAGTCTGCCAGTGCCACCAGTCATGGCATCCCCTTGTCTTTCCCCCTATCTACTATCCTGACTTTTTGGAAAAAAATTTTGAGACAGATTTCACTTTCTCATGCAGACTGGAGTGCCAGTGGTGTCATCACAGCTCACTGCAGCCTTAAACTCCTGGGTTCAACCAATTCTTCTACCTTGGTCACCTGAGGCACCATGCCTGTCTAATTTATCTATTTTTTGTACAGACAGGGTCTCCCTATGTTGCCCAGGCAGGTTTTGAACTCCTGGGCTGAAGCAGTCTTCCTGCCTCACCCTCCCACAGTGCTGGGATTATAGGCCTGAGCCACCATACCTGGCCTATACTGACTTCTAACGATAATGTTGCCTGTTTTTGAGCAAAACTTATAGCCACTGATGACTTTAGAGGTTACCTTGGAATCTTGTTTAACATTCCTGACAAATGCCCCTGTAGTTACTTGAACATCTATCTATTTATTTATTTTTGCTTCTTTGTAAAGACTAATGGTTTTATTTATTATTTATTTATTTTGAATGTGTGGGGTACAATTCAGGGTTAGTTATACAAATGTTCATTATGCAGGTACCCTTGTTGATGAGATATATCCCCCCCACACCCACCATGGCAGTTTTCCACTGCTGCCAATCCTGCCCCTCTACTTGGACATTTAAAAGGCAGTTTATTCCATGGGGCAGGTGCTTCGATTTCTATGTAGTAGTGTTTGCCCAAGCTTGCCTGGTGTGCTCTCCATGACTTTGTTGATGGCTCATGGCTCTTCTCCCTTCTTTGGAAACTTCCCTTCCACCTCCAGCTAATCAGAGCCAGGAAAGCTCTTTCCCACAGATGGGGTCATCAGATTATCCAGACCAAGAGGGCTGGGGCCTGTCCCATCATGAGCAGGTTCCTGAGACACTCCAGTGTCCTGCTGCTGATTTCCCTTTTTTGTTTGAAGTAGTCTGGGTTGGCTTCTGGTAACTAGAACCGTTTGCAAGAGAGTTATAACAGTGATCTATTTGTAGATACTGAGTGCCTGGTCTCGTCCTCTCTCCAGTGGGTCCTCAGCAGTGAATACCATCTATAAACCACTCTCTTTCTGTTTTTTTCCTATACCAGGTACTTGTATTTGTAGAATATTCTTTGCTGCTTATTGAATGCCCTGGGAGCCAGGTGGGCTTCTCTCAGCCCAACATAGTGTAGCACTTCCAGTGCAGGCCGAGGAGGGCAGTTATTTAGTGGAACATTACCCCCTGGTAGAGACTTGACTTTGTTTGGATTCTGTGCTTCACTTGCTTATGACCCTAGGCAGTTGTCTTTCAGACTGTTATTTTCTTCTGCAAAGTGAACAGATGAGATGAGATCCCTTTTAAAGCCATTTCCTGGTGTTCCATTGTGTGCTTACTTACGGGGTGCTGCAGAGCAATGACAGGGCCCGTAGAGGGACACTGCAGAGCTGCAGCTGAGCCACAGGGGCATTGCAGAGCAATGGCTGGATGGAGAGGTGGAGGGGTGCTGCAGAACCACAGCTGGGCCATGGGGTTTGCTGTAGAGCTGTATCCAGGCAATATCCCTCTCTTACTTGGGGGATATTTGTAGGAATTCTGCCCAAGATGGTGCTGACTCGGCAGCTACTTGCCGCCTGGTTCTACTGGGTTTCTGGCGGACTGCCCTTCAGTCTGTGCTTGTGTGGGGCTTTGGATTGTGAAGGATTGTTACCCTTGCTGATGTTCACCTGGGCTGGTCTTTGCACTTAGAGGACTTGCTGTGTTCCACCTCTCCCAGCGTAATAGTCTGTAAGGGAAGTGCTGGTCTGTCTGGAAGTTCCCTGGCAGGACCTGTGCAAACCTGTCTATGGAGAATGAGTCCCATGCCTGCCTCATATTTGTTGAAGTGGTCATCGGAGGTGGTATATATGAACTGCTTTGTGAACTGAGTGTGCTCCTGGCCTCGTGTCACCCGGACATCTCTTCAAATGTTGTGTGGGCTCCTCTGGCTCCTCTCTCCCTGACTGCTTGCTCACTGAACCTGTTTACCTAGTGGGTTGAACAGAAACACACTAGGTGTTGGACTCCTGTGTCCCCTGTGTTGACAGTGTTCACTAGCTGTATTTGAAAATGCAGTAGTCTCTGGGCTATTAACTGCCTACCCTGGTACCGTGACAGGTGCCTCTGCCCGAAGGAGGGTCCTGGTCTTCGGCACCTTGCTCAGGGAGTAGTTTCAAGCCTTTGTAGGACCAGGCATTTTTCCAGGAGCATGAGGGTCCTTGGGACAGTTTTATCATGCCTGTCAATAATCTAATACTGGTGCAGGGAACACCAGTTAAAGTTGGAACTCTCAAGTGAGCCTGTGTTGCTCATGGTGTATGGGTTGTCAGAACAGCTGCTCAGGGCCACCGCGGTAGCTTTATGGACTAGACTCGGCCACGTGTTACCCTCTCATTAGCCACCCGAGGCCTGCGCAGTGACACAGGTGCAGGCAAGAGAGCATCCTGTGTGGTCGCAGCCTGCCTTCCCTCAGCTGAGCCGCCCGGTGCTCTGTTCTGGGCCCAGTCCTCCACCATCTGGCTTTCATTTGGAATTCAGGCTGTCGGTGTTTTCTTTTGTGAACTCTTGGTGTACTTGTCAGCAAGGCAGGGCTACCCTGTGCTAGTACCCTTCAGGGGATCTTCCTCCACCACCCAGTCCTTAGCTTTGTTACTTTCACGGATCCAAGGTGTCAGCGACTCTGATGAACACACCAAGTCTTTCTGTTGTGACCTTCAGAACAAGAGAAAGTGATCCTTTATGTGTGACCTAGTACTTACAGACTTGTAGAAATTTAATCTGTAGAAAGGTATTACTGTCTTTGAAGGCATTGTTACCAAATACGACACAAAATTTATTCTAAGAACAAGTTTTGCTTTTGTTTGTTCATTTGAAGACTATTGAGGCATCTTCATTTTGTTCAGCTTTTATGCTGCCCTGTCATGAAAATCCCTGAGGTTCAGACAAGTCCATAGAGACACCATCTTATCCATGGCAGTGGCTACTCTGGACACAACTCCAGTGAGTCTGAGACAAGACCCTTGGGCCTTTTTAAGGCTAACTATAGAGAGGAATAGAGGAGGGAGGGGTGGGGAGAGAGCGACAGACAGATGTGGAGGGAAGATACTGATTGTGAGTTTTGTGCACTTGTGTAGTGAGCCTGCCGTAGTAAAAACACTAGTGAGGACAGCCAAAGCCATCTTGCATCGCTTTTCTCATGGGGACTGACCACACTTCTCTTCCTCCCGCTGCAGGTGTGTTCATCCACGAGGAGGCGTGATTCAGAGTGTTTCTTCCTGGAAGCACGGCTCGGGCACACCGTATGTCAGTACCAGGCAAACACAGTCATGGACTGCTGTGACTCCCCAGCAGACATGGGCTTCACCAGCAGAAGTTGTCGACCTCACCTTGGATGAGGACAGCAGGCGCAAATATCTACTGTAATACAATGTCACTGTGTTCCTCTGCACTGTCCTTCCACTTCCTCTTCCTCTTTGTGACACGGAAGCTCATTGTCATAGCTTTTCAGCTTCAGAAGCTGTTTGTGGCATTTGTAGAATTGAAACTCATGGAAAACCCCTCCCCCCCCTTTTTAATTAAAAGATGTCACTTAGGAAAATAACTTATCACAGAGAAAAGAATTTCTTCTTTCCCTCAGTAGGAATGTGAGAATGACGAATTTTATTAGACAATTTCATTTTACTTGGTGACTTTGAACCTTAGGAAACTCCGCCTTTCTTTTAGAATAATATTTAAATTACCAGGTAAAATGGGTCTCGGTTTTTGGCTCTTATATTTATTTTTTTGTGTAATGAAATTACTATCTAGAGTTGACCACTATCTTCCCTCCCGGCACTCCTATCTTGGGGCATTTGCACACATATCGGGCACGTCCTCGCTGGCACTTAGCAGGGCATGTGCGTTTAGAAAACTGTCCTTCCACATGGAAGGCAGAAGTGCTCAGCATCTTTTTTCTTTTCTTTTGGCTTAAGTCTTCTGCCTTCTTTCCTGACTTGCTCCTGTCTGGCTTCCCTCCACACAGATCATTGACATGCCCCTTTGCGTTTATAAATACTACTGAGGTGACCTAGTTGGTCTCCTTGTTGCAATAATTCATAACTTTTTGGAAAGCATCTCCCTGGGGCAGAGGCATTTTGGATGGATACGCACTGAGATTTTCTGGGCATCTGGAGAGAGTGTTGAGGGATTGGGGGCCCATCTCTCTCCCTCCATGCTTTGTCCTGGGGAGTTCAAGTAACAGGGGAACACAGAAGCCTGTAAGAAAGAATGAAGAATGTGGCTTCTGCAGCTCCTGGCACTTGTGAATCTCAGAGGACAGTGTCTTCTCTCACAGCTGGTCTCTCCAAAGGTGCCTAAGAGCTGTGGAACACCTGGACTGAGGACTCGATGTTGTCTTGGGGTATTTTTCTCTTCTACCCTCTTTAAAACAAATAAGAGAAACAGATGCAAAGTACATCTGTGGCACTGTGAGCTTCATGGTGTGTAAAAGGCTAGCCAGGGCAACAGGAGCTTCAGGGAGTTCAGGAAGTGCCCGAGTTGGGGCTTCGTGGCAGTAGTGACTACCTGTTTCCTGTATTATGCCGTAGTTCCTAGCAAGTTGTTTAAGAGCAATACTCAGAGCTGGAACACTGTGTTATGCACAGGGTGCAGTGACCCTGGCTTGGGAGACCCACCTTTTGCTTTTCACGGTCTGTGTTTCTGTGTCCCTGTTGCGGTGGCCCTTTGCCTCCCTCTCCAGATGTCTCGGCGGCTCCTTCTCTCCCGAGAGTGTAAGGACTCTGTGTCCTTTTCATTCAGCAGTCCAGGTCCTGCTCTGCATGTGGCACCATGGGGGACTGGGGGCTGATGACCAAGACATGCCTGCATGCCTGCACCTGCCCAGCCTTTTCCTCCTTTTCTGTGAAGATGCGTCTATCTGATCACGCACCTTCCTGTTGCGTCCTTTCCCTTGCTTCCGTGAGAATGTATCGAGTACGTCTCATTGGGTCTGGCCTCTGTTCTTCAGCCCCTTGTTATTTTTCCTACAATCTCCTCTTAATAGATAAGACTTTTAAGGCCACGAACCTCCAGTTTCTGCACCTCGTTTATCAATTTCTCACATGGCCACCATTCTAGACAAAAACCAAAGACCCAGAGACCAGAGTGACGTAGGCCCTTCTGCAGATCCACTACTGGTGTGTCCTTGGACTGTCACGTTTTACTTGAGGGTTAATTTATTGAATTTTACTGTTACACATCGTTTTTGACTTGAATTAAAATATGAGACAAAGCAGAAATGTACAATTTCTGGTCTGTGATTTCCAGGAAATTCATCGGAAGAAAACAGAGTGGATTGTGTGACTTGAAACTTTGCAGCTTATTTGTCTCCAGAATCAGGCTGAGCCTGCTTCACAGACCGTTTTTGCATTGCCTCCTCTTGCGTGGACGGTGTGCTTTCCAGTCTCACAGTGAGCTACTTCCTGAGGCCCTAGTGGTCATCCGCTGAGAGAGAGCTTTCCTGGCATTCCCGGCGCATGGTTCGGAGCAGTGTGGAGTTGTGACTACGCTCTGCCTGGCCCTCTGCGTTCGTGTCAGGCCGTCCCTTCCCCTCCCTTGTCCCTGTTTTCTCTCCCTGACTCCCTGACCTGAAGTTACCAGAACACCTAAGCACCAGGGCAGAGATGTGGGCAGGGAGAGGGCATGGGATCATGGCAGGCACAGGCAATCCCATCCTCCCATCCTCCTCCCCCACCAGACACCTTGTGACTAGCTGGAGAGAGACCTTGTTTCAGCTTTTCTTATCATGGCTGCGACCAGAAGAGTGGGGGCCATGGTTTCAGACGAGGATTCAGTAATAAAGTTCTGTGACATACAGCTCCTGTGATGTTTGAAATTTGTAAAGGGATTTTTCTTGACCAGCATTATAGGACACTGTCTGTTGAGAGCAGTCCCTCTGCTGAAATGGTACGTGTGGGCCCCGGGTGGCTTTGCCACTGACTTTTCTACGTTTGCTCCTCTCCAACTGAGGACCCTCAGTACTGGAGTGGTCAGGTCCTTGAGACTGCTCTGCGGCTTGCCCTGCTGTTCTCCAGGGACGGGCAGCCTGTGTCTGGGCCAGGCTGGGCAAATTCATGATTCTTGACAGTTGAGCGTCCTGCAAGCTCTGCTTTGGTGAATGTGAACCATCTGATTTGCTAATTTAGTCATTTGTTTAATATTGTTTTCAGCAGATTAGCACCATAGTGGGCTTGAAATAAACTTGTTTGCCTGCTTTTCATACTGTCACAAAGTTTTTGAAAAAGCTGGGGACACAATTTTGTCTTTTAGTTTTAAACTTTTTTTTAAAAGGCAGAGAGCCCCCAACCCTGTTCTCTGATACGTGTATGATGTGACTTCCGTGTATATATAAAAATGATTGTGCCCTAGCCAAACTTCCTCAGATTGTGCACTGTTTGTTTAAAATAATCACGTATTTTAGTCCAATGTGTTGTATTTTTTCATTTTATTTAAAACACTACTTACTTCTTATTCTTTTAACAAATTTTAAAGGGTAGCGATCTTAAAGAAAAAAATCACTGGATTACTAGGAAATATTTTTGTGTTGTTTGTGTTTTAAAGAGTGCAAAGGTCCTGGAAGCCTTTTGCCCCCTCGCCGTGAAAGTGAAATGTTAGCCATTGTGTGGCTAGGAACAATGCACTTGGCAGTTGGCGGACCTGCTGTTGCTGGAGTGTGAGCATGGACTTGATGCAGTGATGACAAATCATTGCTTGGAGTTAATGTTTTCAAATGTGCAACTCTAGTTTTTGAAACAAAATTGGGTTCTTTACATTCATTATTTAGTTTTTGTTTCCATTTAGTATTTAATGGTCTTTGGAGAAAAAAATAATAAAACAGAGTGTTATATATATATTTTTTGGTGCAAGATAAGATTTTCTGTTTTTTGAAATAAGTCTGTAGCATAAAGGTTAAACTATTTTAAGACAAAATAAAATAGAGTGTATTTAAACAACGATATTTTCTAAGGATTTTTTTCTATTGACTGCAGTTAATTAGATGGTTACCTTTTGGGTGTGCAAGTGGGTTGTATTTTGTTAACAGATCATATCATTTTAAGATGCCTGATTTTTCCAGTAGCCGCATCCCCTCCCAAGATGTACAAGTCACCTGTGCAGTGTCACTGGGTCCTGATGAAAATGGCTTTGTGTTAGCTTCCTGTATCTCTGCCTGCCAGGACCAGTGAGAGAGGACCAGAGGCTTCTGGTTCTGGGCACCTGTGCTCTTGGGAACAAAACTCCCTGCCTGTCCTTTCCCAGAGACCAGCATGTCCAGGTGGGACGCTGTGACCACACACACTCTGCATGTGACTGGACACTGAAGCCAGCCAGAGCGGTTGAAACATGGCCATGGAGCCTTCTCTGTGGTGTGGCTCTCATTCACACATTCAATTTGGCTATCATGATGCTGGGAGCCACCGTGCTCACAACCTTCTGACTGTGTGAACTTGTCTTCATGTGAAGCAAAGCAAGGAGCCAGGGTGATGCAGCCTCTTCCTACACACCTAACTCTGAATTCCTTCACTTTCCTCAAGAGTTTATCGTTCTGCCTGTACTCGGAAGTGACCTGTTACCAGTTAGGAAACACACTGTCAGCCCGGAGGATGCATGTTCAGTGTTTTGAAATGTTCTTTTGTGGCACCTTGAATGTGAGACCTAGACATCTTGGTGCCTCTGAGAGACGTTTCCTTGACCCTAGAAGAAAATAATTTACCTGGGACCTCACTTCTAACCTTCTGGCCCATGCCTGCTGCTTTGGAAGAATAGATGAGGCCCTGTGACTAAAACAGGCATGGCCCTCGTTTCTGTCGGTCTCTTTCCTTCTGGTTCTTGTGGACTTTTGGCCTTCCCTTTCCTTACTGGTTTACTTTTCACAGTAGATGCCAGCTATTTTGTTTTTTGAATCAGAGTCTTACTCTGTTCCCTAGGCTGAAGTACAGTGGCATGACCATGGCTCACCGCAGCCTTAACCTTCTGGGCTCTGGCAATCCTTCCCTTTCAGCCTCCCAGGTAGCTGGAGTTACAGGTGTATGCCACCAAGCCCAGGTAATTTTTTAATTCTTTTTTTTTTTTGTAGAGATAAGGTCTCGCTATGTTTCTCAGGCTGGTCTCGAACTCCTGGGCTCAAGTAGTCCTCCGCCTCAGCCTCCCAACTATTTCTAACTTTAGTCCAAACAGAAATATTACAGATACATTTTTACCAAATGTATAAATATCTCTTCTCCATTTTTGCAACCAGAGTCAAGTGAGTGTCCCTTAGGCTTTTTGCCTGCTGTGTTACTGGTCTGTGGCAGATATGCCTCCTAGGTCACTGGTAGGTATGGCTTTCTCTACTTACCTGGCTCCAAGAGCACTAATGCACAACACTCAAGCGGTTCTGGGCTGCCATGAACTGTGGCTGGAAGAAGCTGCCCAGAGCAAGAGGAAGCAGCTGTAAGTGGTGGTGGGGCAGCGATGTCAGAATAAGACTCAAGTGAGGGAGACCTCTATCCCACCAGAGCTTGTAACTCTGGGGCAACTGAGCACTGTGCTGCTGTGCGAGCTTGGCTGGCTCATAGGCCCTGACCTGCTGTCAGAACACCCCTTGTTGTAGATGACATCTGTGTAGTGTCCTTTTCCTCACTGAAGGAAGCTATGTGGTGCCAGCTTGCCCTGTGTTCTGACGATGGACACCTCAGAGGAGTCTCCCCTCCTGTGATGGCCATGGCTCATCCTGAGAGTGGGGAGACCAGAGGTTGTGGCCGTTGAACCCTCTTGCTTGGGACTGATTCTGAAGCCAGCGCACTCGACTTCAGAATAGTTCTCAAATTCTGCAGTGTGAGGGGGCCAGACCAGAGGGTAGAAGAGTGAGGGAATAGGAGACTTCAGAAGGGCCCTGTGACTGCTAAGGGTTTGGCTTCTGTGCCTGTAAAATGAAGGCTGTCTTGGGTTTATTTTTGGGAATGGTTCAGGCTGTGTGCCTTTAGAGGACAGTTGATGGTTCTGCAGAGCCACTAGACTTTTCCGTAGGAGCTCGCAGACTCGGTTCTAGCACCTCCTACATGCTCTGGGAAGATGTGAGTGACCTGCACCACAAGCCCTGAGTCCTGAAAACTGTATTGCCAACACTTTATTTTTTATTTTTATTTTTATTTTTTTTTGAGTTGGGAGTCTCACTCTGTTGCCCAGACTGGAGTGCAGTGGCCGCTCCTGGCCACCGCAGCCTCGACCTGCTGGGCTCCGGCGATCCTTCCGCCTCAGCCTTCCAAGTAGCTGGAATTACACGCCCGGCTCATTTTTTTGATTTATTGTAGAGATGAGGTCTCACCAAGTTGCCCAGGTGGGTCTCGAATCCGCAGGCTCAGGCAATCCACTCACCTCAGCCTCCCAAGGCGTGGGATTACAGGCTGAGCCACTGAGCCCAGCTCTGTCAACACTTTAAAAGATTGTTTATTTCATGCCTGTAATCCCAGTACTTTAGGAGACCAAGACAAGAGGACTGCTTGGACCTAGGAGTTTGAGACCAGCCTAGGCAACATAGCAAGGTCTTGTATCTACAAAAAATCAAAATTTAGCCAAGTGTTGTGGTGTGCACCTGTAGTCCCAGTTACTCGGGAGGCGGAGGCAGAAGGATTGCCTGAGTCCAGAAGGTTGAGGCTGCACTGAGCCATGATCATGCCACTGCACTCCAGCCTGGGTGGCAGAAGGAGATTGACTTTAAAAAAAAAGTAACAGATTGTCTATCTGTAGTCACATATTCAGGCTCAAAGTCTAACAAGCTAGACTTTGCAAGAGCAGATTTTTATTTAAATTGTTCAAATTAGGACTTTTTAACCTTTAAGAAAGATGAAACCTCATTTCTCTGCCTGTTTTCCCTGTCGATTTCTCTGCCTCTTTACATGAAGAGGAGAGAAAGCAAGTTGCAGAATATTTGCTCAGTGATTGTATGGGATTTAAAAGGACAGTTATGGCCCAGGCATAGTGCCTCACACCTGTAGTACCAGCACTTTGGTAGACTGATGCAGAAGGATCACTTGAGTCCAGGAGTCCGAGACCAGCCTGGGCATCATAGCAAGACCTCATCTCTACAAAAAAAAAAAAATTAGCCAGACATGGTGGCATACACCTGGTAGACCCGCTACTCAAGAGGCTGAGGTAGGAGGATCACTTGAGCCTGGGAGCTGGAGGCTGCAGTGGGCCGTGATTGTGCCAGTGCACTCCAGCCTGGAAGACAGAGTGAGACCCCAACTCAAAAATAAATAAAGGACAGTATGCTACCATGTGTTGATAAAGGGTACACACGCATGCATAAGAGTAATGAATGCATGGGACAGAGTTATGGTTGCTCCTGAAAGAGGAGGGGTGGAGGGGACACAGGGGACTTCAGTTTTATTGGTAAAATTTCTTAAGCTGGGTGGAGAGGACGCACATATTTATTGTACCTTCCTGTATATCTTAAATAGTTTATAATAAAAATTACTTCTGTTTCAAGTAGAAAGAGTGACGTTCCAGCATGTTCATGGAAGTAAATGAGATCTGGTGCTGATTGCTTTCAGATGCTCTCAACACTGCGTCACCAAAAACATGAGCAACACTGAAAAATACATTTGATAAATTGGACTTTATCCAACTTAAGAGCTTTTGTGCACCAAAGGACACCATCAAGAAAGTAAAAAGACAACCCACAGAATGGGAGAAAATGTTTCCAGATCTTAGATCAGATAAGAGACTTGTATCTGGAATGTATAAAGAACTCTTGCAGCTCAATAATGAAAAGACCAAAAAACCCAATTAAAAAGTGAGCCAGGCATCTGAATAGACCCTGTCCCCTCCCATGATGTGTAGTTGGTGAAGATACTCATGAAAAGAGACTCAGCATTTGCATGTCACCAGATGCCAGTCAGAGCCACATGAAATGCCAGTTCACAACCACAGGGACAGCTGGGACCAGGGAGGACAAGTGCTGGGAGGAAAGGCGGGATCAATGCCTTGGGCCGCCACTGCAGACAACTGAGGCAGTTTCTCAAGGGTAAATGGAAGTGTAGCCATGGGACTCGGAATTCTCCCAGGGGTACATCCTACAGAAATGAAAACACTTGTTTGTCTACACTGAAGCTTGCACGCAGGCCTGTGGCGACAACATTCCTAATAGACGAAAAGAAGGAACTCTGATGTCTGTCTGCTGGCGTGTGGGTGAGCAGTTGTGATGTCACCATGTGATTGAATATTGCCCACCCGTGAACAGGCGTGAAGGGCTGATGGGCTACGGATGGTTCTGGTAGTCATTAGATGACAGAGACCAGTCGCAGAAGGCCACACGCTCTTGCATTTACAGGGAATACCCAGAATAGATACCCATAGAGATAATGGAGACTCGTGGTTGCTGAAGGCCGAGGAGGTGGGCATGGAGAGTGGTGGCTCAGGGGCGAGGAACATATTCTAAAATGACACAGTGGTGATGGTTGCAATTCTCTGCATGGACTACAGTGCACCCTATCTGTAGTTTTGCTTTCTGTGTAGTCAGTTACCCACAGTCAACTGCCATCTGAAATGTCAGATGGAAAATTCTAGAAGCTATTTGTAAGTTCTCAGTTGTGCACCCTTCTGAGTAGTGTGATGGAGCCCTGCACCACCCACCCCATCCTACTCACAAGGCGAATCATCACTCTGTCCAGCGTGTCCACACCCTCTGCACCATCTGCCCACGAGTCACTGGGAGCCAAATTGGTTGTCAGAGCTGCAGAGAAGAAAAGAAAGTGCAGTAAGGTTTTCAGAGAGAGAACTCATCCACGTTCCTTGTGCTGCTGCGTATTGTTGTCGTTGCTCTGTGTTATTGCTGTTCATCTCTCACTGTGCCTAACTCACAAGGTGAGCTTTCCTGTAGGTGTGCGCAAACGCAATATGTATGAACTTACCTCTTTCACTATGCATCCGTGAAGAACACATTTTATCCAGCATGCAATCAGTTGTGAAAACACCCTTACAAAATCTAAAACTGTTCAATACACATTTCACACAGCATGCCCAAGTAAGAGACACCTTTTACACAATGTGCAACAGTAACAGACTTAACAACAAATGCACCCAGTTTTAAATGATCTCGTTCACTGTGCATCCGTGAGGAACAGATCTCATACAGCATGCACCCACTTGTGAGAACACCTGCATAGCAGGTAAAACAAAGTAACATTTCACACACCATTCCCCAAGAAGAAAGACATTTCAAACAACATACAAAAATGACAGACATAGCTCATCCCAAAATAAAGCATGAAATAATCTCACATGACTTGCAATAGTGGCAACACATCTCATACAGCATATAACCAGTTGTGGTAATACCCTCACACAACCTAAAACAGTTTGAAACACGTTTCACACAACATACTACAGTGACAGATACAGGTCATCTGAAAATACACACAGAATGAAGTAATCTCATACAACAGGCAATATTGAGTGACACATCTCAACAGCATGCACCCAGTTGGGAAAACACCCTCAAACAACCTAAAAATGTTGGACACATTTCACACATGATCAAGTTAGAGACACATTTTACAAAACATGCAGGAATGACAGACAAAACTCATCCACACAAATACACCCAGTATGAAATTATCTAATTCAATATGCATTTATGAGGAACACATCTCATTATCTCATACAGCATGCAACCAGTTGCAGGAACACTTGCATAGTATGTAAGACAGTTAAAACAACATTGTACACACTATTCCCCAAGTAAGAAGCACATTTCCAACAATGTACAACAGTGACAGACAATGTGCAACAGTGACAGACATAACTCATCCCAAAATGCACACAGCATGAAATAAGCTACAAAGTGCAACAGTGAGAGACACACCTCACACAGCATGCAGCCAGTTGTGAAAAAGCACACACAACCTAAAACAGACACATTTCACACAATGTGACCTAGTTAGAGACACTTTTTACACAATGTAAAACAGTGACAGACATAGCTCATCCAGAAATACACTCAGTATGAAATTACCTCATTCTCTGTGAATCCGTGAGGAATACATATAGCATGCAAGCAGCTATGAGAACACCTGCATAGTACGTAAAACAGCTAGCACACCATTCCCCAATTTAGAAACACATTTCTAGCAACATGCAATAGTGACAGACATAGCTTATCCCAAAATGCACACAGCATGAAATAATCTCATAAAACGTGCAACAGTAAGGGACACGTCTCATATGACAGTAACAGTTGCAATAACATCCTCACACAAATTAAGACAAGACACATGTTTTACACAACATGCCCAAGTTAGAGACACATTTCAAACAACGTGTAACAGTGACAGACATAGCTCATCCCAAAATGCGCACAGCATTAAATGTCTCATACAATGTACTACAGTGAGGGGACATATCTCATACAGAATGCAGCTAGTTGCAAAAACATCCTCACACAATCTAAAACAGTTATACACACATTTCACACAACATGCTCAAGTTAGTGACACATTTTACACAATGTGCAATAGTGACAGGCATAGCTTACCATAAATGCACCCAGTGTATAATTATCTCATTCACTGTGCATCCATGAAGAACACATCATATAGCATGCAACCAGTTGTGAGAAAACCTGCATAGTATATAAAAAACTTAAAGTAACATTTGAAGCACCATTCCCCAAGTTAGAAACATGTTTCAAAAACTGTGCAGCAGTGACAGACATAGCTCATTCCAAAATGCACACAGCATGAAATAATCTCATGTGCAAAAGTGATGGACACATCTCATACAGCATGCGTTCATTTGCGAAAACACTCTCACACACCCACCCCCAAACTGTTATACCCACATTTCACATAATATACCCAAGTTAGAGACACATTTTGCACAATTTGCAACAGTGACAGACTTAGCTCATCCACAGATGCACCAAGTATGAACTTATCTCTTTTGTTACGCATCCATGAGGAACACATCTCATCCAGCATGCAACCAGTCATGAAAAACACTCTCACAAAACCTAAAACTCTTAGACACACATTTCACTCAGCATGCCCAAATAAGAGACACATTTTACACAACATGCAACAGGGACAGACATAGCTCAACAACAAGTGCACCCAGTTTTAAATGATCTCATTCACTGTGCATCCGTGAACATATCATACAGCATGCAACCCGTGAGAACACGCCCACAGCATGTAAAATAATTACAGTAACATTTCACACACTGTTCCCCAAGTTAGAAACACATTTCAAGCAACATACAACGACAGACATAGCTCATCAAAATGCACACAGCATGAAATAATCTCACTCAACTTGCAACAGGGGCAACACATCTCATACAGCTTGCAACCAGTTACGATAACACCCTCACACAACCTAAACAAGTTAGATACGTGATTCACACAACATGCCCAAGTTAGAACACATTTCAAGCAACATGCAACAGTGACAGACATAGCTCATCCCAAAATGCACACAGGATGAAATAATATCATACAACGTGTGCACTGAGGGACACATCTCAACAGCGTGCACCCAGTTTGGAAAATACTCTCACACAACCTTAAAAAAGTTAGACACACATTTCACACAACAAGATCAAGATAGAGACACATCTTACACAGCATGAAATGACAGACATAGCTTATATGCAAATGCACCCAGTATGAAATTATCTCATACACTGTGCTTCCGTGAGGAGCACATCTCATAAGGCATGCAACCAGCTGTGAGGACACCTGCAGAGTATGTAAAGCAGTTAGTGCAACATTTCACACACCATTCTCCTAGATAGAAACACATTTCAAACAATGTGCAACAGTAATAGACATATCTCATTGACAAATGTACTCTGTATGAAATTATCCAATTCAATGTGCATTCATGTGGAACACACCTCATACAGTAAGCAACCAGTTGCAAAAACACCCGCATAATATGTGAAAAAGTTAAGGAAAACTTTTACACACCACTACCCAAGTTAAAAACACATATCAAACAAAATGTTCACAGCATGAAATTATCTCATACAATGTGCAACAATGAAGGACACATCTGATACAGCAGGAACCCAGTTGGGAGAGCACCCTCACACAATCTAAAACAGACACACAATTCACACAACATGCCCAAGTTAGAGACACATTTACATACATTACAACAGTGACAGATGTAGCTCTTCCACAAATGCACCCAGTTTAAAATAATCTCTTTCAGCCGGGCTCGGTGGCTCAGCCTGTAATCCCGCGCCTTTGGGAGGCTGAGGTGAGTGGATTGCCTGAGCCTGTGGGTTCGAGACCCGCCTGGGCAGCGAGACCTCATCTCTACAGTAAATCAAAAAAAATCAGCCGGGCGTGATAGTGCATGCCTGTAATTCCGGCTACTCGGAAGGCTGAGGTGAAAGGATCACCAGAGCCCAGCAGGTCGAGGCTGCGGTGGCCGGGAGCGGCCACTGCACTCCAGTCTGGGCAACAGAGTGAGACTCCAACTCAAAAAAAAATAATAATAATAAAATAAAATAAAATAAAATAATCTCTTTCAAAGTGCAACCTTGAGGAACACATTTTACACAGCATGAACCCAGTTGTGATAATACTCACATAGTACATAAAACAATTACAGTAACATTTCACACACCATTCCCTAAGGTAGAAACACATTTCAAATAATGAGCAACAGTGACAGATACATCTCATTAACAGTGACAGACAAAGCTCATTCCCAGATGCACCCAGTTTAAAATTATCTCTTTCAATATGCATCCATGAGGATCACATTTTATACATCATGCACCCAGTTGTGATAACACCTGCATAGTACATAATCAAGTTAGAGACACATTTTACACAAGTTGCAGCAATGGCAGACATAGCTCATTCACAAATGCACCCAGTACGAAATAATCTCATTCACTATGCATCTGTGATGAACACATCTCATACAGCATGCAACCAGATGTGAGAAAACTCACATAGTGTGTAAAACAGTTAAAGTAACATTTTACACACTATTCCTCAAGTTAGAGACACATTTCAAACAAAGTGCAACAGTGACAGACATAGCTCATCCCAAAATGCATGAAATGATCTCATACAACATGCAACAGTGAGGGACAAATCTCATACAGCATGCAGCTAGTTGAAAAACACCCTCACACAATCTAAAACAGTTACACATACATTACACACAAAATGTCCACATTAGAGACACATTTTACACAATGTGCAACAGTGACAGGCATAGTTCATCCACAAATGCACCCAGTATGAAATAATCTCATTCGCTGTGCATCTGGGAGGAGCACATCACATACAGCATACAATCAGTTGCTAGAGTACCTGCATAGACTGTAAAACAACTAATGTAACATTTCACACACCACTCCCGAAGGTAGAAACACATTTCAAACAACGTGTAACAGTGACAGACATCGACTAATGCACTCTGTTTGACATTATCCCATTCACTGTGCATTCATGTGGAACACATCTCATATAGTATATAATCAGTTGTGGGAAAAAAAAAACAGTATGTGAAAGTTACAGCAACATTTCACACACAATTGCCCAAGTTAAAACACATATCAAACAACATGCAACAGTGACAGACAAAGCTCATCCCCAAATGCTCACAGCATGAAATAATCTCATACAATGTGCAACAATGAGGGACATCTCATAGCTTGCACCTAGTTGCAAAAAATACCCTCACACAACCTAAAACAGTTAGGCACACATTTCACACAACATGCCCAAGTTGGAGACACATTTTACACAACGTGCAGCACTGATAGACTTAACTCATCCACAAATGCACCCCACATGAAGTTTTCTCATTCGTTCTGCATCCGTGAGGAACACATGGCATACAGCATGCATCCATTTGGAGAACACCTGCATAGTATGTAAAAGTGTTAATGTAACATTAGGCACAACATCACCCAAGTTAGAAACACATTTGAAACAATGTGCAACAGTGACAGACATAGCTTATCCCATAATGCATGCAGCATGAAATAATCTTATAAAACGTGCAACAGTGAGGGCTACATCTCATACAGCATGCACCCAGTTGTAAAAACACCCTCAAACAACCGAAAACAGCAATACACGTTTCAAACGTGTCCAAGTTAGAGACACACTTTACACAAATGCAACTTGATAGACATAACTCAGCCACAGATGCACTCAGTATGAAATTATCTCATTCAGTATGCTTCCATGATGAAGACATCTCATACAGCATGTAACCAGTTGCGAGAACACCTGCATAGTCCATAAAATTGTTATTATAACATTTCACAGACCATTTCCCAAGGTATAAACACATTTCAAAAACATGCAACAGCAAAAGACATAGCTCATGAACAAATGTACCCCACATGAAATTATCCCGTTCACTGTGCGTTTATGAAAAACACGTCTCATACAGTATGCAGCCAGTTGTAATAACACCTGCAGAATATGTGAAAGAGTTAAAGTTTCACACACCATTGCCCAAGTTAAAAACATATCAGGGTGGGCTCGGTGGCTCAACCTGTAATCCCAGCACTTTGGTAGGCCGAGGTGAGTGGATTGCCTGAGCCCGCGGGTTCGAGACCCACCTGGGCAACTTGGTGAGACCTCATCTCTACAATAAATAAAAAATTAGCTGGGTGTGGTAGCACGCGCCTGTAGTTCCAGCTACTTGGAAGGCTGAGGGGGAAGGATTGCCGGAGCCCAGCATGTCGAGGCTGTGGTGGCCGGGGGCAGCCACTGCACTCCAGTCTGGGCGACAGAGTGAGACTCCAACTCAAAAACAAACAAACAAACAAACAAACAAAAAACCCACATACGAAACAATGTGCAATAGTGACAGACAAAGCTTATGCCAAAATGCTCACAGCATGAAATAGTTTCACACAGCATACAACAGTGAGGGGCACACCTCATACAGCATGCACCCAATTGCAAAAACACCCTGACACAACCTAAAACAGGTACATTTCACACAACAGACTCGTTAGAGGCACAGCTTACACAATGTGCAACAGTGACAGATGTAACTCATCTACAAAAAACCCACATGTAGTTATCTCATTCATTGTGCATCCGCATGGAACACATGTCAAATAGGATGCACCAGTTGCCAGAACACCTGAATAGTATGTAAAACAGTTAAAGTAACATTTGACAAACATTTCTCAAGTTAGAAATGCATTTCAAGCAATGTGCAACAGTGATAGACATAGCTTATCCCCAAATGTACACAGCATGAAATAATCTCATACAATGTGCAGCAATGAGGGATACATCTCATACAGCAGGCACCCAGTTGTGAAAACACCCTAACACAATCTAAAACTGTTACACTTATTTCACAAAACATGCACAAGTTAGAGACATATTTTACACAACATGCAACAGTGACAGACATAGCTCACCCACAAATGCATGCAGTTAAAAATTATCTCTTTCACTGTGCATCCATGAAAATCACATCTTATAAAGCATGCACCCAGTTGTGAAAAAACCATCACACAACCTAAAAGAGACACAAAATTCATACAACATGCCCTAGATAGGGACACATTTTACATAATGTGCAACAGTGCCAGATATAGCTCATCTGCAAATGCACCCAGTATGAAATTATCTCATTCACTGTGCATTAATAAGGAACACATCTCATACAGCATGCAACCAGTTGCAAGGACACCCACATAGCATGTAAAACAGTTAAAGTAAGCCAGGCTCGGTGGCTCAGCCTGTAATCCCGTGCCTTGGGAGGCTGCGGTGAGTGGATTGCCTGAGCCCGTGGGTTCGAGACCAGCCTGGGCAACTTAGCGAGACCTCATCTCTACAATACGTTAAAAAATAAGCCGGGTGTGATAGCATGCACCTGTAGTTCCAGCTACTTGGAAGGCTGAGGCGGAAGGATCGCCGGAGCCCAGCAGGTTGAGACTGCGGTGACCGGGAGCGGCCACTGTACTCCAGTCTGGGTAACAGAGTGAGACTCCAACTCAAAAAAAAATAACAAAGTAATATTTCACACACCATTCCCCAAGTTAGAGTCATATTTTATACAACATGTGACAGCTACAGACATAGCTCATCGACTAATGCACTCAGTATGAAATTATCTCTTTCACTCTGCATTTATGAGGAACACATCTCATACAACATGCAACCAGCTGTAAGAAACCCACTTAGCATGTAATACAATTAAACTAACATTCCATACACCATTCTCCATTTTATAAAGGATTTTCAAACAACGGCCTACAGTGGCAGACATAGCTCATAACCAAATGCACACAGCATGAAATAATCTCATACAACGAGCAAAGGTGAGGTACACATGTGATATTGCATGCACCCAGTTTTGAAAACACCCTCACACAACCTAAAACAGCTAGACACATTTCAAACCACATATCCAAGTTACAGACACAATTTACACAACATGTAACAGTGACAGATATGGCTCATCCACAAATGCACCCAGTATGAAATTATTTCATTCACTGTGCTTTAGTAAAAAACACATCTCATACAGCATGCAACCAGTTGCGAGAACACCCACTTAGAATATAAAACAGTTAAGGTGACATTTCAAACATCATCCCCAAAGGTAGAGACACATTTAAAACAGCATGCAACAGTGATAAACATGGCTCATTGACAAATGCACCTCATATGAAATTACCCCATTTACTGTGCATTAGTGAGGAAGACATCTCATATAATATGCAACCAGATGCGAAAACACCCGCATAGTACTTGAGGGAGTTAAAGTAACATTTCACACATCATTGCCCAAGTTAAAATACATGTTGAACAACGTGTAAGAGTTGCAGAAAAAGCTCATCCCCAAATGCTCACAGCATGAATATCATAAAACGTGCAACAGTGAGGGACACATCTCATACAGCATGCACTCAGTTACAAAAACATCCTCACAACCTAAGAGTTAGATACAAATTTCACACAACATACCTAAGTTACAGACACATTGTACATAACATGCAACAGTGACAAACATAGCTCATCCATAAATGTACCCAGTATGCAAGTATCTCATTCACTGTGTGTTCATGAGGAGCATATCTCATACAGCATGCATTCAATTCCAAGAACACCCACGTAGTATGGAAAAAAGTTAAAGTAACATTTCATACACCATTCCCCAAGTTACAAAACACATTTTACTACATGCAGCAGTGACAGATGTAGCTCATTCCCAAATGCACACAGTATGAAATAATCATAAACAACGTGCAACAGTATGGGTCACATCTCACACAGCATTCACCCAGTTGGGAAACACCCCCACACAACCTACAACAGCTACACACACATTTCAAAAAATATGCCCACATTAGAGACACATTTTACACAACATGAAACTGTGACAGACATAGTTCATCCACAAATGTACCCAGTATGAAATTATCTCATTCACTGTGCTTCCTTGAGGAACACAGCTCATACAATATGCAATCAGTTGTGAGAACACTTGCATAGTATGTAAAACAGTTAATGTAACATTTCATAAACCATTTCCTATGGTAGAAACACATTTCAAACAAATGCAGCAGTTATAGACATAGCTCATTAACAAATGCACCTCATATGAAATTATCCCATTTGTTGTGCATTCATGCAAAGCACATCTTATACAGTATGACACCTGTTGCATAAAGACCTGTATAGTATATGAAAGAGTTAAAATAAAGTTACACACACCAGTGCCCATGTTAAAAACAGATGTCAATCAATGTGCAATAGTGGCAGAAAAAGTTCATTCCAAATTGCTTAAAGCATGAAATAATCTCATACAACATACAACAGTAAGGGACACATCTCATACAGCATGCACCCAGTTGCAAAAAAACCCTCACACAACATAAAACAGACACATATTTCACACGACATGCCCAAGTCAGAGACACATTTTATACAACATGGCACAGTGACAGATATCTCATTTATTAATGAACCCAGTATATAATTGTCTCATTCACTATGAATTCGTGAAGAACACATCATACAGCATGCAACCAGCTGTGAGAACACCCTCATAGTATGTAAAACAGTTAAAGTAGCCTTGGCACAACATTCCCCTAGTTAGAAACCCATTTCAAACAATGTGCAACAGTGACAGATAGCCTATCCCAAAATGCACACAGCATGAAAATAATCTCATACAACATGCAAAAGTGATGGACATAGCCTATACAGCATGCACTCAGTGGTGGAAACACCCTCACACAACCTAAAACAGTTACACACATTTCACACAACATGTACAAGATAGAGACACATTTTTTTTTGAGTCAGTCTCACTCTGTCACCCAGGCTGGAGGGCAGTGGCACACTCATGGCCACCATAGCCTTGACCTGCTGAACTCAGGCAATCCTCCACCTCAACCTTCCAAGTAACTGGAACTACAGGCATGTGCCACCATGCCTGGCTAATTTTTCTCGATTTGTTGTAGAGATGAGGTCTTGCCAAGTTACCCAGACTGGTCACAAACCCATGGGCTCAGGTAATACTCTCACCTCGGCCTCCCAAAGTGCTAGGATTATAGGCGTGAGCCACCGCACCCAATCAATAGAGACACATTTTACACAATGCATAACAGTGACAGATATACCTCATCCACAAATGCACCCAGTTTAAAATTATCTCTTTCACTGTGATCTGTGAAGAACACAGCTCATACAGCATGAAACCAGTTGCAAAAACAACCACATAGTACCTGAAACAGTTAAAGTAACATTTCACACTCCTCTCCTCAATTTAGAGACACATTTCAGACAATGTGCAACAGTGACAGACATAGCTTATCCCAAAATCTACACAACATGAAATAAGGACATTTTGAAGGTGCATGGCAGGGTTGCTGATGAGGTGTGCCATGGGGACAATGAGGCACACCATGGGAACACTGAGGAGGTGTGGCATGGGGACACTGAGAAGTCATGCTGCAGGGATGATAAGGTTTGCCATGGGGAAGCTGAATAGACAGGCTGCAGGGATGCTGAGTAGGGAGGCATGCCACAGGAACACTGAATAAGTGCTTTTCAGGGACTGTTAGGAGACATGCAGCAGGGATGCTGAGGAGGCGCATTGCAGAGATGCTGAGGAGGTGTGCCGGAGGAAGCCTGGGATCCGTGCACGCCAGGGTCGCTGAGGAGGTGTGCTGCAAAAAGACTGAGGAGGCATGTTGAAGGGATTCTGAGGAAGTGCTCCCCAAAATACTGGTGAAGTGCACCACAGGGATGCTGAGGTGACAAGCAGTGGGGATGGTGAGGAGGTGTACCACCGGAATGCTGAGCAGGCACCACAGGGATGCTAAGCTGGTACACCACGGGAATGATAAGAACACATGCCGTGAGTATCCTGCGGAGGCACGCTATGGAGACACCGAAGAAATGAGCCACAGAGATGTGGAGGATGTGGCCTGTGGGGATGCTGAGGAGGTGCACTGCACGAACTTTGAGGAAGTACACCACAAGGATGCTGAAGAGGTGTGCTGCAGGGATAATGAAGAGGCGACTGTGTGGAGACTGAATAGGTGGGCCGCAGGGATGCTGAGGATGCATGACACACAGATGCTGAAGAGGCATGCTGTGAGAGTGCTAGGGAGGTGTGCTGTGAAGACTCTGAGGAGGCATGCTGTGGGCATGTTGAGAAGACATGTTGTGGGGACACTGAGAAAGTGCACCACTGGGATGCTGAGGAAGTGCACCGTGAAGACTAGGAGGCGTGCTGCAAAAAATATTGAGGAGGTGCACAGTGAGGTCCCGGATGAGGCATGCCACAGGAATGCTGAGAAAGTGCTGTGAAAACACCGAGGATGCATGCCACAACATCGCTGAGGAGGTGCGCCATGAGAACTCTGAGTACATGTGCAGCAGGGATGCTGAGGAGGCATGCCACAAAGAAGCTGAAGAGGCACGTTGAAGGAATGCTGAGAACTTATGCCACAGGGATGCTGAGGAGGCATGCTGCAGGGACACTGAGGCAGCATGCTGTGAGAACACTGAGGGGGCATGCTGCGGGGGCTATGAGGAGGCTCACTGCAGGGATGCTGATGAGGTGCACTGCAAAGATGCTGAAAAGGCATGCTGCAGGTATGTTGAGGAGACACACCATGGGGACACTGAGGAGGCATGCCATAGGAATGTTTGTCACAAGAATGCTGAGGTAACACGTTGAAGGGATGCTGAGGAGGCACGCTGTGAAAACGCTGAATAGGTGGACTGCAAGGGCGATGAGGAGGTGCACTACAGAGACACTGATGGAGTATGCCACTGGAACACTGAGGAGGTGCACCGCAAGGTTGCTGAGGAGGCATGCCACTGGGACACTGAGGTGGCATGCCATGGGGATGCTGTGGAGACGCATCGTGGAAACACTGAGGAGGTGCACCACAGGGATGCTGAGGAGGCATACCACGGGGACACTGAGGAGGTGCCACTGAGGAGATGCTGAGGACACACACCATGGGGATACTGAGGAGATACACCACAGGGGTGATGAGGAGGCGTGCCATTGGGATGCTGATGAGGTGTGTCATGAGGATTTTGAGGATGCACGCTGTGGGTACCATGGAGAGGTGTGCCATGGGGTTGCAGAGGAGGTGCGTCATGGGGATCCTGAGGAGACACACCGTGAAAACGATGGGAAGGCACACCACGAAGTTGCTGAGAGCATGCACCATGGGAACGCTGAAGAGGCACACCACAAGGATGCTAAGGAGGCGCAATGCAGGGAGACTGAGAAGGAGCATGGCAGGGGTGCTGAGAAGGCACATGGCAGATGCTGACAAGGCATGATGTAGGAATGCTGAGGAGGTGTGTCGCAGGAAGGCTGGAAGGACTGCCACAGGGACTCTGAGGAGCCATGCCACTGAGACATTGAGAGGCAAGTGGCATGGAGGCTGAGAATGCATGCTGTGGGAACTCTGAGGAGGTGCACCGTGGGTATGCTGAGGAGTTGCACTGCAAAGATGCTGAGAAGGCACACCGTGGGGATGCTCAGGAGCTGTGCTGAAGGGATGCTGAGGAGACATGCTGAGGGATACCAAGAAGGCACATGACAGGGATGCTGAGGAGGCATGCCACAGGGATACTGAGAAGGTGTGCAGCAAGGAAACTGAGGAGGCATGTAGCAATGATGCTGAGGAGACATGTCACAGAAATGCTGAAGGGGTATACCACAAGGACACTGACGAGCTTTGCCATGGGGACTCACAGGGGATGTGCTGAAGGGACCATGAGGAGGTGCACCAAAAGGATGCTGAGAAGTTGCCTGGCAGGGACGCGGAGGAGGCGTGCTGCAGAGATGCTGAGAAAGTGCACAACAAGGATGCTGAGGAGGTATGTGGCAATGATGCTGAGAAGGTGCATGGTAATGATGCTGAGGAGGTGCATAGCAGGGATGTTGAAAAAGCATGAGGCAGGGACATCGAGGGGGCGTGCTGCATGGAAGCTAATTAGGCAGGTTGCAGGGATGCTGAGGATGTGCACCATGGGAGTGCTGAGGAGGCATGTAGTGGAGACACTGAGGAGGCATGCTACAGAGACACTGAAAGGGCTTGCTGTGAGGACAGTGAAGTGGTGCATCGAAGGAACGCTGAGGAGGCACACATAAAGATGCTGAGAAGACAGGTTGTAGGGATACTGAGAAGGCATGCCATGAAAATATTAAGTAGGCAGACCATGGGAAAGTTGAGGAAACACACTGAAGGAATGTTGAGAAAGCATACCACAGAGACGCTGAGGAGGTTTGTCACAGAAATGCTGAGTAGACAGGTCACAGGAATGCCGAGGAAGCATGCCACGGGGATGCTGTAGAGGCATGTTGCAAGTATGCATAGGAGGCACATGGCAGGGAGGCTTGAGGATGTGCACCACAGAGATGCTGAGGAGAAGCATCAAAGAAAGACTGAGGAAGCAAATGGCAGGGTTGCTGAGGAGGCATGCTGCAGAGACTGAGGAGGCATGTTGAAGGGATGCTGAGGAGGTGTGCCACAAAAATGCTGAGGAGGCATACCACAGGGATGCTGAGGTGGTGCACAGTGGGGATGCTGAGGAGGTGGACTGCAGGAACACTGAAGAGGCATGCCGTGGGGACTCGAAAGAGGAATGCTGTGGGGCTGCAGAGGAGGTGCACCATGGAGATGCTGATGAAGCACACCGCCAGGATGTTGAGGTGGCATGCCTCAGAAATGCTGAGGAGATGTGCTGCAGGGATGCTGAGGAGTTGCACTGCTAGGGTAATGAGGGTGTGTGCTGCTGGTACCCTGCAGAGGCATGCTGCCAGAACACTTAGGAGGCACACTGCATGGATGTTGAAAATGCATGCCACAAGGATGCTGAAGAGGTGCTCTGCATGGATGCCGAGGAGGTGTGCTGCATGGATGCTGAGTATGCAGGTGGTGGGGATGCTGAGGATGTACACCGCAAAGACACTGAGGAGGCACACTGAAAATGCTGAGGAGGTGTGCCACAAGGATTTTGAAGTGCACACAGGGATGCCGAGGAGGCACATATTAGGGATGCTGACAAGGCACATCGTGGTGACACTGATGAGGTATGCCACAAGGATGCTGAAGAGATTGTGTTGAAGAGATGCTGCAGAGGTGTGCTGCATGGTTGCTGAGTAGACAGGTTATGGGGACACTGAGGATGTGCGCCATGGGGATGCTGTGGAGGTACACCACAAAAACATCGAGGAGGTGCACCATAAGGACGCTACAACAGGGATGCTGAGAAAGTGCTTAGTGGGGATGCTGATAAGAGGCACAGCGAGGATGCTGAGGAGGTGAGCTGTGGGGTTGCTGAAGAGGCGTATTGAAGGGATGCTTAGGAGATTCACATTAGGCAGGCAAAGGAGGCACACTGCACAGATTCTGAGGAAGTGTGCCATTGGGATGCTGAGGAGGCACACAGCAGAGCTACTGAGAAAGCATGCCACAGGAATGCTGAGGTGGCATGCCATGAGGATTCTGAGGAGACACACTGCAGAGACACTGAAGAGGCATGCCATGAAAATGCTGAGGCAGCATGCTGTGTAGAAGACGAGGTATGCTCTGGAGTTGCTGTGGTGGCATGCTGCAGGGATGCTGAGGAGGTGCGACACTGGGATGCTGAGAAGGCATGTGCGGAGATCTGAGGAGGAATGCTGCAAGGATGCTGAGGAGGCACGCTGTGGGTACAATCAGAAGGTTTGTTGCATGGACACTAAGGAGTTGCGTTTCAGGAATGCTGAGGAGGCAAACTATGGGAATGCTCAGGAGGTGTGCCACTTGGATGGTAAGTACATGTGTCATGGGGCTGTTCAGTAGGCATGCAGCGGGGATGCTGAAAAGGGACCCATCGGGGAGGCTGAGGAGTTGCACTTCAGGAGGCATACCATGGGGATGTGTTGTGAGGACGCTGAGGAGGTGTGCTGTGAGGATGCTGTGGAGGTGTGCTGAGGGGAACTGATGAGGCACTCCACAGTGGCACTAAGGAGGTGCACTGCAGGGACGCTGAGGATGTACACTGCAGGGATGAAGAGAATGCACACTGCGGGTATCTTGAGGAGGTGTGCTGCAGGGAAACTGAGGAGGTGAGCTGCATAGATGTGAGTGGGGCACATCCTGGGGACACTGAGGAGGCCAGCAGTGTGAACACTGAAGAGGCACACCACAAGGATGCTGAAGAGGTGCACCATGGGGATACTGAGGAAGCATGCTGCATGGATGCTGAGTAGGTGGGCCATGAGAATGCTGAGAATGTGCGCTGTAAAGATGCTAGGAGGTGCACCTTGAAAATGTTGAGGAAATGCACCGCGAGGAGGCTGAGGAAGTGCATTGCAAGGATGCTAAGGAGGTGTGTCATGGGGACAGTGAGGAGGCATGCCACAAGGACCCTGAAGAGGTGCATTGAAAGGATGCTGAGGAGGGGTGCTTCATGGACACGGAATAGGTTGGCCCCTAGGACTCCCCACGATGTGGGGAGGTTTAGGAGGAACACTACAAAAATGCTGAGGAGGTGTGCCATGAGGATGCTGAGGATGTTCACCATGGGGATGCTGAGAAGGCGCGTCATAGGGATGCTGAAAAAACACATCGTGGTGATGCTGAGAAGACACACTGTGGGTGTGCTGATGAGGCTCACTGCAGGGATGCTTAGGAGGTGCATGGTGGGAGGCTGAGGAGGTGCACTGCAGAGATGATGAGGAGGTGCACCAATGGGACACTGAAGAGTCACATAACAGGGAAGCTAAGGAGACATGCCATGGGAAAGCTTGCATGATGTGCCATGAAGAAGGTGAAGAGACATGCCACCGTAATGCTGAGGAGGCACCACAGGCATGCTAAGGAGACACGCCATGGGGATGCTAAAGAGGTGTCCTGTGGGGATGCTGAGAAGACACTGGGGAGATGCTGAAGAGATGCACCGCAGGATGCTAATGAGGCGCACCACAAGGACACTAAGGGGGCATGCCACAGGGACATTGAGGAGGTGTGCTGAAGGATGATGAAGAGGCGTGCCATGGGAATGCTGAGGAGGCATGCCGCATGGGTACTGAGTATATACTCTGCGAAGATGCTGAGGTGCACCATGAAAATGTTGAGAAGGTGAGCCACAGGGACACTGAGGAGTCTATGAGGTGCATAGCAGAGATACTGAGAAGTCATGTTGTGAGAACACTGAGGAGGCATGCCTCAAGGATGCTGAAGAGATTGTGTTGAGGGAACACTGAGGAGGTGTGCTGCATGGACACTGAGTGGGTAAGCCACAGGGACATTGAAGATGTGTGCCCTAGGGATGCTTAGGAGGTGTGAAGTAAAAAATGCTGAAAAGATGTTTTGCAAGCATGTTGAGGAACGGCGAGGCAGTACATAGTGGGGATGATGATGAGTGTGTCACAGGGATGCTGAAAAGGTGTGCTGCAAAGACACTGAAGAGGTGCATCAAAGGGACTCTGAGGAGGTGCACCACAAGGATGCTAAGTGTGCAGCGTCCATGGGGACCCTGAGGAGGTGGGCCATGAGGACACTGAGGAGGTGCACTGAAGGGATGCTGAGAAGATATGCAGGAAAAAATGCTGATTAGGTGGGCCACAGGGACGTTGAGGGAGTGTGCTGTGGGGATGCTGAGTAGGTGCACCACACAGATGCTGAAGTGTTATGATGCAGAAAAACTGAGTAGATAGGCCACAGAGATGCTGAGGATGCATGCCTTGATGAGGAGGAGGCACACCATGAGGACACTGAGGTGGCGCACCATGGGTACACTGAAGGGGTGCACCTTGGGGACTTGGAAGAAGTACACTGCGGGAATGCTGAGGAGGTGGGCCATGGGGACATGAAGAGGTGCACCATGGGGATGTTGACATGGCATACCATGAGGACACTGAGATGCACCTTGGAGACACTAAGGAGGTGTGTCATTAGTACTGTGAGGACATGTGCTGCGGGTACACAAAGGAAGCATGCTACCGGGATACGGACGACGTGAGCTGCCTAGATGTGAAGGAGGTGTGCAGCAGAGATGCTGAGGTGGCATGCCACAGAGATGTCGAGGTGGTGCACCACAAGGATGCTGAGGAGCCACACTGCAGGGATGCTGAAGAGACACACCATCGGTCACTTAGGATGCATGCTGGGGGACTCTGATGAGGCATGCAGCAAAAACGCTGGGGAGGTGCACCACAAAAGCAATGAGGCAGCACACTGTGGAGAAGATGAAGAGGCATGCTGTGGGGATCCTGAGGAGGTATGCCACCAGGAAGCTGAGAAAGCATGCTGTGGAGATCTAAGGTGGCATATCACAAGGATACGGATGAGGTGCACCAAGGGGGCAATGAGAAGGCACACCATGAAGATACTGAGGAGTCGCTGTGTGGGGATGCTGAGGAGGCATGCTGCGTTGACATGGGCCATGGAGTTGCTCAGGAAACTTGCAGCAGGGATGCTGAAAAGACACGCGATGGGAAGGTTGAGCAGGTACACTGTGGGGATGCTGAGGAGATGCACCATGGGGACGCTAAGGAGGTGTGCTATGGGGACGTTGAGAAGGTGGACCATGGGGCTGCTGTGGAGGTGCATCGAGGGGGCACTGAGGAGGTGCTCCATGGTGACACTTGGGAGGCACAGGGATGCTGAGAAGGTGCACTGTGGGGATGGAGAGGACACAGGCTGTGGGTGTCCTGGAAGCATGCCACAGGGACACTGAGGAGTTGAGCTGCAGAGATGCAAATGAGGCACTCTGTGAGGATGCTGAGGGGGTGTGACGTGGTGCTGAGGAGGCATGCCATAGAGATGCAGAAGAGGTGCACCGTGAGGATGTTGAGGATGTGCACTGTGGGTACCCTGAAGAGGCACACCACAGGGAAACCAAAGAGGTGAGTCACTGATATGCAGAGGACACATTCTGTGGGGATGCTGAGGAGGTGCTCTGTGTGAACACTAAGGAGGTGCACCAGAAGGATGCTGAAGAAGCATATTGCGGGGATGCTGGAGAGGCACACTGCATGTATGCTGAGTAGGCAGGGCACGAGGAGGATGAAGATGCATGCCACAAAAATCTTGAGGAGGTGCACCATGAGGACACTGAGTAGACTGGCCACAGGGATGCTGAGGATGCACACAATGGGGACACTGAGAAGGTGCATTGTTAAAATGCTGAGGAGGTGTGCCATGAAGATGTTGAGGAGGTTCACCATGGGGAGGCTGAGGAGGCACATAGCAGGGACGCTGAGGAGGCATGCCACAAAGATGCTGAGGAGGCGCATTGCAGGGAGGCTTCACAGGCACGTGGCTGAGAAGGTGCGCCACAAAGATGATGAGGAGGCACACCATGTGAAGACTGAGGAGGTGTGCCACAGGATGCTGAAGAGGTGTGCTATGGGAACACAGAATGCATGCAGCAGGGACACTGATGGAGTGCACTGCAGGGATGCTGATGAGGTGCACCATGGGGATACTGAGTAGGTGTGCCATGGGGATGCTTAGGAGGCTCACTGTGGGGAGGTCAAGGAGGCACACCATGAAAATTCTGAAGAGGTGTGCCGTGAGGACACTGAGGAGGTTGACTACAGGGATGCTGTAAAGGCTCATAGCAAGGATGGTGAGGAGGTGCATTATGGGAATGCTGAGGGGGCATATTGTGGGGATGCTGAGGAGGTGCAATGGAGAAATGCTTAGAAATGTGACAGGGAGACTGAGGAGGTACACCACTGAGATGCTGAGGAGATGCACTGACAAAAATCTGAGGAGATGTGGCAGGGACGCTGAGGAGGCATGCCATGGGGACACTGAAGTGGTGCACCATGAAGAGGCTGGTGAAACACACTGTGGGGACACTGTGGGGATGTCGAGAAGTCATGCCACAGGTATGTTGAGGAGGTGCACCACGTGGACACAGAGGAGTTGTGTCATTTGGATGCTGAGGAGGCACACCACAGGGATGCTTGTGAGGTATGCCACGGGGACATTGAGGAAGTGTGCCATGAGGATGCTGAGGAAGTGTACCAGAGGATCCCAAGGATGTGCACCACGAGGATGCTGAAGAGGTGCACCATGGGAACGCTAAGGAAATGCATTGCAGGGACATTGAGGAGGCACACCACAGTGATGCTGAGGAGGCACACTGCTGGGATGCTGAGGAGGTGCACTACAGGGATGCTGAGGAGGCATGCCAAAAGGATGCTGAGGAGGCACACCACAGGAACATCGAGGAGACATGCCACAGGAGCATGCCACAGGAACACTGAGGAGGCATGCCACAGGGACACATTTATTAATGATGTTGAGGCATTTATTAATGATGCTTAGGAGACGTGGCATGGGCATACTGAGAAGGTTCACCACAAGGAGACTGAGGAGGTGGATAGTGGGGACATTGAGAAGGTGCATTGTGGGCATGCTGAAAAGGCATGCCTCAAGGATGCTGAAGGGCGTGTCAAAGGGACACTGAGTAGGCACACCATAGGTCACTGAAAAGGCATGCAATGGGAATGCTGAGGAGGCATGTTGCAGGGACACTTAGGAGGTGCATGGCAGGGAGGCTTAGGAGGAGCGCTGTAGAGAATCTGAGAAGGTGCATTGAAGGGATGCTGAGGGGGCACGTTGTGGAGCTACTAAGGTGTCACACTGCAAGGATGCTGAAGAGAAGCACCATGGAGATGCTGAGGAGGCATGCTGCTGGGATGTTGAGATGGCATGCCATGAAAACATTGAAGAGGCATGCCACAAAAATGCAAAAAGATGTACTGTGGGAATGCTAAGGAGTCATGCCATGGGGATGCTGAGGAGGCAAGCCATGAAAATTCTGAGGAAGCATTACAGCAAAACGCAAAAGTGACATGATGCGGTGAAGATCGAGGCATGCTATGGGGATGTGATTGAGGTGCACCATGGAAATGCTGAAAATGCACATTGTGTGGATGATGAGTATGCATGCCATAAAAATGCTGAAGAGGCATGCAGCAAAAATGCTGATGAGGTGTGCTGCGAGGAAGCTGAGAATGTACACTGTGGGGGCACTGAGAAGGCATATAGCAGGGATAAGGGACGGCACATCATGGGGATGATGAAGAGGTACGCTGTAAGGATGCTGAAGAGATTACTTCAAAGGTACACTCAGGGCCGGGCTCGGTGGCTGGCTCAGCCTGTAATCCCGCGCCTTTGGGAGGCTGAGGTGAGTGGATTGCCTGAGCCCGCGGGTTCGAGACCCCCCTGGGCAGGCGAGACCTCATCTCTACAATAAATAAAAAAAAATTAGCTGGGCTTGGTAGCGCGCGCCTGTAATTCCAGCTACTCGGAAGGCTGAGGTGGAAAGATCGCCGGAGCCCAGCAGGTCGAGGCTGCGGTGGCTGGGAGCGGCCACTGCACTCCAGTCTGGGCGACAGAGTGAGACTCCAACTCAAAAAATAAAATAAAAATAAAAAGATACACTCAGGAGGTGTGCTGTAAGGATGCTGAGTAGCCGTCTGCAGGGACACTGAGGATGTGCACTGCAAGGAAGCTGAGGAGGAGTGTTGCAAAAGCACTGAAAAGGCATGCTGCTAGGAGGCTGAGGCGTTTCATCGCAGGGACGCTGAAGAGGTGTGTAGCGGGGATGCTGAGCAGGTGCGCCACGGGAATGCTGAAAGGATGTGCTGCAAGGACCCTGAAAAGGCACGTTAAAGGGACACTAAGGATGCTTGCCATGGGGAGGCTGTGGAGGTGTGTTGAAGGGATGCTGAGGTATGCCTCAAAAACACTGAGTAGGTGGGCCACAGAGATGTTGAGATGGTGAACCATGGGGACACAGACACTGAGGAGCCACACCACAAAGACACTGAGGAAGGGTGCCATAGGACCATAGGAATGCTGAGAAGGTGCACCATGGGAATGATAAAGAGGTGCAGTGAAGGCATGCTGAGGGGGTGCACCACAGAAATGCTGAATAGGCCGGTCACAGGGATGCTGAGGAGCTACACCATGGTGATGCTGATGAGGCACCCCATGGGGAGATTGAGGAGGGTTTCTCCAGGAACACTGAAGAGACATGTTGCAGGAATGCTTAGGAGGCACACGGCAAGGAATGTTAAGAGATGCACTGCAGAGATGCTGAGGAGTCACGCTGAAGGGATGCTGAGGAGTTGCATAGCAAAGACAATGAGGAGACACACCACAGAGACACTGGGGTGGTGCATCACGAGGATGCGCCATGGGGATGCTGAGGAGGCACGCTGTGCAGACACAGAGTAGGCATGCTACAGGGTTGCTGAGAAGGCATGCCACGGGGATGCTGAGCAGGCATACCGTGGAGATGTTGAGTAGGATGCTGTGGTGACTCTGAGCAGGCGAACCACAAGAACGCTGAGGAGATGCACCATGGAGATTATGAGGAGGCATGTTGCAGGTATGCTGAAGAGGCGTGTAGCAGAGGCTGAGGAGGCACTCCGCAGAGATGCTGAGGAGGCACGTTGAAAAGACGGTGAAGAGGCATGAAGCAGGGACACTGAGATGTGCTGCACAGAGACTAAGGAGATGAGTTGAAGAGATGATTAGGAGACAAACCACAGGGTTGCTGAGGAGGGTGCACTATGGAGAAATGAGGAGGTATGATGTGTGGATGCTGCAGAGTTGTCCTTTGTGGACTCTGAGGAGGCTGCTAGGAGACTAAGAAGGTGTGCTGTGGGGTTGCTGAGGAGGCATGCTGCAAGGACACTGAGAAAGTGTGTGTAAGGAGACTGAAAAGGTGCACTACAAGGACACAGAGGAGATGCACTGCTGGGACACTGAGGAGGCACACCATGGGGATGATGATGAGATATGCCACAGGGATGCTGGGGAGGTTTGCCATGGGGCAACTGAGAAGGTACATAGTGAGGGCACTGAGATGGTGTGATATGAGGACCCTGAAGAGGTGAATGGTGGGGACTCTGAGAAGGCACACCATAAGAATACTACTGAGGAGGCACACTGAGGGGACACTGAGGAGGCTCACCATAGGGATGCCTAGTAGGCACACTGTGGGGATGATGAGGAAGCATGCTGCAGAGACACTGATGAGGTACACTGCAGGAAGGTTGAGGAGGTGTGCCATGAAACACTGGGGAGGTGTGCCTCAAGGATGCTGAAGAAGTTTTCTATGGGGACACTGAGAAGGCACTTAGTGGGTATGCTGAGTATACACATTGTGGGAACACTGAAGAGGCATGCTGTTGGAAATGAGGAGGTGGATTGCAGGGATGCTAAGGATTTGTGTTGCAGGGATGCTGAGGAGGCACGTGGCAAGGAGGCTGAGGAGATGCATTGCAGAGGTTCTTAGGAGGTACTGAAGGGACACTGAGAGGGCTTGCAACAGGGATGCTGAGAACATACACTGCAAATTGTCTGAGGAGGCAAGCCAAAGGTATGCTTAGGAGGCATGCCACAGTGGTGCTGAAAAGGTGAACTGTGGTGATGGCTGAGTAGGCACACAGCAGGGAGGCTGAAGAAGTATGCCAAAAGGATGCTGAAGAGTCATGCCGCAGGAACATTGAGGAGGCTTGCCACAGAAATGCTGAGAAGGCACACAGTAATGACACTGAGGAGGCATGATGCAGGGATGCTGAGGCAGTTTGCCATGGGGATGCTGAGGAGGTGCATCACAGGGATGCTGAAAAGGCATGCCAGAAGGACGCTGAAGAGGTGTGTCAAAGGAACATTGGGGAGGCAAGCCAAAGTCACTGAGCAGGCGCATCATGGGGATGTGCAGAATGCTTATAATGCACACAGCAATGAGACTGAGGAGGTTCACCGCAGAGATGCTGAAGAGGTGTGCTGACAGGACACTGAGAAGACATGTGGCAGGAACATTGAGAAGGCATGCCAAGGAAATGCTGAAGAGGATGTTGAAGAGACACCACAGGGATGCTGAGTAGGTGCACAGTGGAGATGCTGAAAAGGCATGCTACTGAGACGCTGAGGAGGTGCACCACAGGGACATAGAGGTTACACACTGTGGGGAAGCTGAAGAGGTGCACCATGCAGATACTGAGGAGGCACACCATGGGAACACTGAGAAGGTTCACCACGGGGATGCTGAGGAAGCCTGCCATAGGGACACTGAGGAGGTGGACTGTGGGGATGTGCGGCACTCATAAGATGCCGAAGAGGTGTGCAGCAGGTGTGAAGAGGCACGCCATGGAAATACTGAGGAGGAGGAGCATTGGAGGCATGCTTATGAGGCGCAGGGTAGGGAGGCTGAGGAGGTTTCATCACAGAGATGCTGAGGAAGTGTGCTGAAAGGATGCTGAAGAGGTATGTGGCAGGGATACTGAGATGGAGCACCATGGAGAGGATAAAAAGGCACACAGCAGGGACACTGAGGAGTCACTTCATGGAGATGCTGAGGAGGTGTGCTGAGGAAACACTAAGGAGGTGCGTCATGTAGATGCTGAGTGGCAGAATCAGGGATTCTCAGGAGGTGCATTGTGGGGACACTGAGGAGGCGTGCTATAGAAACACTGAGGAGGAGTGCCAAGGGTACTCTGAGGAGGTGTGCGGTGGGAACACTGAGAAGACACGCTGCAGGGAAGCTGAGGAGGTGTACCAAGTGAACACTGAGGAGGCAGGTGGCAGGTACACGGAAGAGGTTCATGCCAAAGATGCTGAGGAGGTGTGTGATAATGACACTTAGGAGGCACACCACAGGGACGCTGATGTGGCATGCCAAGGGGATGCTGAAGAGGCGTACTGTGAAAACTCTGAAAAGGCACATCACGGAAAAGATGAGGAGACATGCTGTGGATTGCTGAGGAGGCATAATGCAAGGAGGCTGAGGGTGTGCACCACAGGGATGCTGAGGAGGCAAGTCGTGGGGATACTGAGGAGGTGAGCTGCTGAGATGTGGTGAAGCCATGCTGTGGAAACCCCGAGGAGGTGTCCTTTGTGAACACTGAGGAGGCACACCACAAAGATACTGAAAAAGCACACCACAGGGACAATGCGGAGGTGCTCTGCATGTATGCTGAGTAGGCGGGCCGCAGGGGTGCTGAGGATGCACACCATGAAAACACTGAGGAGGTGCACTGTGAAAACCCCAAGGAGATGTACTGCAAGGATGCCAAGTAGACGGGCCTCAAGAATGCTGAGGAGGAACACAACAGGGATGCCGAGAAGGTGTGCCGTGGGGACACCAAAGAAGCATGACTTGTCTCAGGGTTGAAGAGTAGGTCTGCTGTAGGGATGCCAAGGAGGCATCCCTACAGGATGCAGGAGACTACAGGAATGCAGAAGACTCGTGGTGTTCCACAGGGACATTGAGGAGGCCGCCACAGGGACATCAAGTAGGTGTGCAATGGGGATGCTGGGGAGGAGTGCTACAGGGATGCTGAGGAGGTACACTTCAGGAACACTGAGGAAGCACAGCATGGAGCAGAGACATTAAGGAAGCATGCCATAGGGTTGCTGAGGAGGTGCACCACAGGGATGCTGAGGAGGCAAGCCATGGGGACAAGGAGGAGGCACACTGTAGGGATGCCGAAAAGACATGTTGTGGGATCACTGAGTAGGTGTTCTATGGGGATGATGAAAAGTCATGCCACAGAGACGCTGAAGAGGCACACTGCATGGTCACTGGAAAGGAGAACCATGGGGATGCCAAGGAAGTACACCATGGGGATGCCAAGGGGGTGTGCCACGGGGACGCTGAAGAGGTGCACCACATGGGTGCTGAGGAGGTGTGCCATAAGGATCTCAAGGAGGCACACCATAGGTTCACTGGAGTGGCAATGTGCACTGCGGTGATGTCCCAGAGACATGCCATGGGGAAACTGAGGAGGTGCAGTGGACCACGGGGACATTAAGGACACTCATCAAGGGGATGCTGAGGAGTCGCATCGTGAGGACGCTGAGGAGGAGCACTGTGGGGATGCCAAGAAGGCACACCATGGGGACTACGAGGTTTGCCATGGAGACACTGAGGAGGTACACTGAAAGGAAGCCAAAGAGGCACAGTGCAGGGAGGTAGAGGAGGCATACTGCTGGGAGGCCAAGGAAGAATGCTTCAGAGAGACTGAAAAGGTTCACTGTGGGGTGGACACAGAGGCGTGCCATGGGAAGGCCAAGCAGGTACGTCATGGGGAGGCCCAGGAAGCACACCACAGAGACTAAGGGAACATGCAGTGGGGATGCAGAGGAGGTGCACTGTGGGGACACCAAGGAGGCATGCCAAGGAGAGACCTAGGAGGCACTCCACAGGGAGGACAAGGAAGTGTGCCATGAGTAATTGGAGAAGGCATACCACAAGGCGTCTGAGGAGGCACATCAAGGAGAGGTCAAGGATGCAAGTCACTGGAAAGCTGAGGAGGTGTGCCGTGGAAAGTCTGAGGAGATGAGCCGCAGGTATGCACACAGCAGGGAGTCTAAGGAGGTGTGCCACAGGGATGATGAGATTGCTCAGAGAGAAGATGCCAAGAAGATGTACTGTAAGGACACTGAGGAAGTGTGCTGCGAGGATACAAGGAGACATGCCACTTCCTTCACCAAGGTGGCATGGTGCACTGCGTGATACCCCAGAGGCATTCCACAGGGACGCTGAGGAGGCACGGTGCACCACAAGGACACTGAGGATGCGCATTGAGGGGATACTGAGAAGTTGCATCATGGAGATACTGAGGAGGAGCACCATGGGGATGCCAAGAAGGCATCTAGGGGACTATGAGGAGGCTTGCCATGGAGACACTAAGGAGGCACACTGAAAGAAAGCTAGGGAGACACAGTGCAGGGAGGTCGAGGAGGAGTGCTTGCAGAGAGGCTGAAAAGGTGCACTGTGAGATGGACATGGAGGCATGCCATGAGAAGGCCAAGTAGGTGTGCCATGGAGAGGCCCAGGAGGCACACCATGGAGAAGCTGAGGGGACATGCTGTGGGGATGCATGCTGTGGGGATGCAGAGGAGGTGTGTCGTGGGGATGCTGAAGAGGTGCATTGCAGGAACGTCAAGGAGGTAGTCCATGGGGATGCTGAAGAGGCATGCTTTGGGAATGCCTAAGCAGCTCGTCACAGGAACGCTGAAGGAGGTGTGCCACAGTGACTCTGAGGAAGCACGCCATGGGGACACCAAGGAGGCATGCCATGGAAATGCCATGGAGGCATGCCGTGGGGTTGCCTAGGAGGTGCACTGCAGGGATGCTGTGGATGTGTGTTGTGCCATGGGGACGTTGAGAAGGCATGCTGTGGAATTATCAATGAGTTGCCTCATGGAGACACCAAGAAGCCATGCTGTGGGGAGGCCGGGAGGTGTGCCATGGTAACGCAGAGGAGGTTACCTTTGGGGATGCTAAGTAAGTGCACTGCAGGGACACCGAGGAGGGATGCCAAATAGACATGCCACTGGGTCGCCTAGGGAGTGTGAGGCTTCAAAGTGATACTGAGAAGGTGTGCCAGCAGGATGTTGAGGAGGCACAGCACACTCCGTGGATGTTGAAGGGGTGTGCCATGGAATGCCAAGGAAGTGTGGCATGTCCTGGGAACATTGAAGGTGTGCACTGCAGAAATGCTGATGAGTAGCTCCATAGGGACTCTGAGAGGCATACTATGAGGAGGCTGAGGAGGCACACCACAGGGTTAAAAGAGGAGGCCTGCAGCAGCAATGCCAAGGAGGTAGTTACAGTGATGTCAAGGAGGTGTCAAGAAGGTGTACCACAGGGTCACTGAAGAGGTGCGCTGTGGGAATAAGGAGGAAGTTTACCACAGGAATGCTAAGGAGGCATGGTGTGGTGTGGGAATGTTGAGGAGGCCTGCTGCTGGAACACTGAGGAGGCATGCAGTGGGGATGCTGAGAAGGCACACCACGGGGATGCCAAGGAGGCACAGCATGTCACAGGGTTGTGGAGGAGGCCCATGTGGGGACGCCAAAGAAGTGAGCGTCCCCTAGGAAGTGTGAGGAGTCACAAAGAAGCTAAGGAGTCATAGTGTAACACGAGGACTTTGAAGAGACCGTCACAAGGACTTCAAGGAGGTGTGCCACAGGGACGCTGGGGAGAAGCACCAAGAAGATGCCAAGGATGCTTGCCATGGGAACTCTGAGGAGGCATGCCACAGGGATGCTGAGGAAATGTGATGTGAAGCAGGGATGTTGAGGAGGTGTGCTGTGGCCATGAGGAGGGATGCTGAGATGGTGCAACACAAGGTTATTGAGAAGGTATACTACAGGGATGTTGAGGAGGTGTGCTGTGGCCATGAGGAGGGATGCTGAGATGGTGCAACACAAGGTTATTGAGAAGGTATACCACAGGGATGAAGAGGTGCTGCACTGCAGGGACGCCTAAGAGGCACAAAGAGGCACATCACGTATCTCTGAGGAGGCATGCTGCAGGGACATTGATGAGGTGCATGATGGGGATGCTGAGGATTCATGCTACATGATCACTGAAAAGAGGAACTGTGGGGACACTGAAGAAGTGAGCCATGGGCACGCTGAGGAGGTGCATCATGGGGATGGATGCCAAGGAGGTGCACCGTGGGCATGCTGAGGAGGTGTGCCGTGAGGATGCTCAGGAGGCACGTCGAGTGTTTGCTGAGGAGACATAGTGCACCACAGTGATATTGCAGAGGTGTGTCATGAGTAAACTGAGGAGGCATGCTGCAGGGACACTGAAGAGGGGTGGCACACCCTGAGGACTTTGAGAAGGCATGCCGTGGGGAGGCCAAGGAGTTATGTCACGGGGATGCTGAGGAGGAGCACCACAGGGAAGCCAAGGAAGCATGCCATGGGAACTATGAGGAGGTTTGCTGTGGGGATGCTGAGAAGGCACACTAAAAGGAAGATGGGGAAGTGTAGTGCAGGGAGGCCAAGGAGGCATGCCACCATAAACCAGAGGAGGCATGCTGCATGGATACCAAGGAGGCATGCCATGGGGTAGATGTGGAGGCATACCACAGGAAGCCTGAGTAGGTGTCCTGATGTGGCGAGCCTGGGGGGATGCCGAGCAGGATCGCCAATGGCAAGCTGAGAAGATGAGCCACTGTGATGCCAAGGAGACATGCTGCAGGGAGGCCAAGGAGGTGCACCGTGGGGAGTCTGAGGATGGGTGCTCTGGTGTTGCCAATGAGACATGGTGCAATGTAGGGACTCTGAGGAGGTTCACCATGGAACGATGAGGAATTGCGGTGCTCCAAAAGGATATTGAGGCACACCACAGCCTCTCCAAGGAGAAGCATCAGACAGGCACTTGGGAGGAGTGCCATGGGAACACTGAGGAGGTGTGTTGTGTGGACACTGAGTAATCATGCCACGGATATGCCATGGATGCATGACACAGAGTGGGAACTTTGAGAAGGCGTGACACAGGGTCACTGAGGAGGCACACCATGGAGATGCCAAGTAGTGCCACAGGGTTGCCAAAGAGGCATGCTGCAGGGTTGCTGAGGAGGCGTGCCACAGGGACGTTGGACAGGCAAGCTGTGGAGACACCGAGGAGACATGTCATGAAGTCACAGATGAGAAGAACCTCTGGGATGAAGAGGAGGTGAGCTACAGAGATGCCCAGGAGGTGCATGATGGGAATGCCAAGGAGGTGCACTGCAGGGATGCCAAGGAGGTACATCGTGGGGATGCCAAGGAGACATGACATAGGCTCACTGAGGAGGTACAGCATGCTGTGGTGACACCAAAGAGACATGTCACGGGGACACTGAAGAGATGTGGCATGCCATGGGGATGTTGAGGAGGCGCATCACAGAGACTAGTGCTAAGGGGTCGCGCCACAGGGATGCCAAGGAGAAGCACTGTGGGGATGCTGAGGAGGCACACCATGGGGACTATGAGGAGGCATGCTGTGGGGATGATAAGGAGGCATGCCAAAAGGAAGATGAGGAGACATGGTACAGGGAGGTTGAGGGGGCATGGAACAGGGAGGCTGAAGATGCATGCCACAGTGTGGATGAGGAGGTGTGCCATGGGAAGGCCAGGTTGCTGTGCCACGAAGAGGTCCAAGACGTGTGCCACAAGGAGGCCAAGGAGGTGTGCTAAGGGGACACAGAGGAGGCAAACCATGGGGATGTTGAGGAGGAGACATTCAGCCGGGTGAAGCACTCAATGAGGGATGCCATGGGGACAGAGGAGGCATGCTGAGGAGATGAGGAGGAGTCACTCTGTAGGGAGGATTAGGTGGCATGTCATAAAGAGGACAAGGCAGTGTGTTGCGGGTAGGCTAAGAAGATGCACCACTGGGAGGCCAAGAAGGTGTGCTGCAGGGATGTTGAAGAGGTGCATTGCAAGGGTGCAGAGCAGGCATGCCACAGGGACACCGAGGAGATATGCCGCAGGTACACAAAGGCACATTGCAAGGATGAGGAGAAGGTGCATAGTGGCAATGCCAAGGAGGTGCATTGCAGGGATGTTGAAGAGGCACACCATGGGGACACCAGGGAGGCACATCACAGGGAAGCCGAGGAGGCATGCCATGGTGATGCCAAGGAGATGTGTCTCTGGGTTGCCAAAGAGGTGCACAGTGGGGATGTCAAGGAGGTGTGCCACGGGGTTGGCAAGGAGGTGCACCGCTGAAATGCTGAGGAGGTGCACTGCAGGGAGGCCAAGGAGTTGCAGCACACCATGGGGATGTTGAGGAGGCACATCACAGGGACATTGAAGAGGCATGCTGTAGGGAAAATGAGGGCACACACTGCTGGGATGCTGAGGAGGCATGCTATGGGGACACGGAAGAGGCACACTGCAGGGATGATGAGGAGTCATGGCGTGCTGCAGGGACTTTGAGGAGGGGTGCTGCAGGGAATCCAAGGCATTTGTGGGGAAGAGAAGGAAGTGCACCGCTGGGATGCCGAAGAAGTGCGCCATGGGGAGGCTGAGAAGGTACACCATGTGTATGTCAAGGAGGTGTGCCACAGGGTCTATGAGGAGACTTTCTGAGGGGACATTGAGGAGGTGAGCCACAGGGATGCTGAGGAGGTGCACCATGGGGCAATGAGGAAGTGCACTACAGGTATGCTGAGGAGGCATGCTGCAGGGATGATGAGGAGGTATGGCATGGGGACACCAAGGAGTCATGCTATGGGGACGCCAAAGAAGCACACTGAAAGGAAGTTGAGGAAGTTTGGTGTGGGGAGGCAGAGGAGACAGCTGCCAGGAAACCAAGGAGGTTTTCCACAAGGAGGCAAAGAGGTGCACTGTGGGGTGGATGCAGAGGCACACCGTGGTAAGGCTAAGCAGCTGCACCACGGAGAGGCACAGGAGGCACACTAAGGAGACGTGAAGGATGAACACCATGGGAAGGCCAAGGAGGCACGCTGTGAGAAGGTGGAGGCACACTGCAAGGTGTCCAAGGAAGTGCATCATGGGGAGGCTGAGAAGGTGCACCGCCAGGTGGACGAGGATGTGTGCTACTAGAAGGCTGAGTAAGCATGCTATGGAGAAGCCCAGAAGGCACACCACAGGGAGGCTGAGAAGGTGTGCCATGGGAATGACAAGGATGTGCACCAAGGGGATGTCATTGAAAGATACCATGATGACACTGAGGAAGCATGTCATTGGGAGGAGGAAGGAGCATACTGCAAGGAGCTGGAAGAGGCTTGCTATGGGGAGGTCAAGGAAACATGCAACTGTGAGGCCAAAGAGGCACGCCGTGGAAAGACTGAGGAAATGCAGCATGGGGACACTGAGGAGGCAATCCATGGGGATACCAAGGAGGTGTGATGCAGGGATGACGAGGATGCACACAGTGGAGACACCAAGAAGGTGCACTGCAAGAATGCTGAGGAGGTGTGCCATGGGAATCCCAAGGAGGCACACTGCAGGTTTGCCAAGGATATGCAGCATGTCATAGTGACACCATGGAGGCGTGTTGAGGAGATATGCAGGTGGCATGCAGTAGGGAGTCCAAGGAGGTGTGCTGTGAGGAGGCTAAAGAGGTACACCACAAGGAGTCTGAGGAGGCACATCACAGAGAAGCTGAAGAGGCATGCCATGAGGAGGGTGAGGAGGCACACCTTGGAGCCATCCAGGAGACATGCTACAAAGACACTGAGGAGGTGCACCATGGGGATGCCAAGGAAGTGTGCATCAAGTATGATGAACAGTCATGCTATGGTGATGACATGGAGGCACACAGCAGCAATGCCCAGGAGGCATGCCACAGGGACACCGAAGAGGCACACTATGGGGTTGCTGAAATGGCTCAATGTGGAGAAGCCACGGTGATTCAGAGGAGGTGCATCACAAGGATGACAAGGAGGTGCACGATGGGGACAACAAGAAGGCAGTCTCTGGAGAATGTGCCACAATGATGCAGAGGAGTTGCGCCTCGGGGATGCCAAGAAATTGTGACACAGGGATATTGAGGAGTGGCACCACAGGGATGCCAAAGAGGCATATCACTGGGTGGCAGAGTAGTCATGGTACACCAAGGCGACACCAAGGAGGTGCAGTACAGGAATGTCAAGGATGCGTGGTGTGCCACAGGGATATTTAGGGTGTGTGCCATGTAAAAGCTGATCAATCATTGAGCGAGGATGCCAAGAAGGTGCATTAAGGGGAGGCAGAGGAGACATACTGCAATGACATAGAGGAGGCATGGCAAGGAGATGCTGAAGAGGTTTGCCGGTGACACTGAGGAGGGATGCTGCAGGATTGCCAAAGAGGTGTGCCATGGGGATGCCTAGGAAGTGTACTGCAAGGAGTCTGAGGAGGCATGTCACGGGAAGGCTGAGGAGGCATGCCATACAGAGGCTGAGGAGATGTGGTGTGGGGACACTGAAGAGGTGTGCTACAGGAATACTGAGGAGGTGCACCACAGGTATGCCGAGGAGGTTTGTGGCAAGGACAATGAGGAGGCACACAGAAACAATGCCAAGGAGGTACAGTGCAGGGTTGTTGAAAAGGCATGCTGCAGGAACACTGAGGAGGTTTGTACGGGGATGCCAAGGAAGTGTTCTGCTGGGTCACCGAGGAGGCATGCTGTGGGAATGTCGAGGTGTGCCACAGTGATGCTGAGGAGGTGCACCACAGGGTTGGTAAGAAGGCATGCTACTGAAATGCCAAGAAGGTGTGACTTGGGGGTGCCAAGGAGGTGTGAAGCAGAGATGCCGAGGAGTCACAGCACACCACAGGGACATTGAGGAGGCACGCTGCAAGAAAACTGAGGTGTGCTGAGGGGATGCCAAGGTGAGCTGTGGGGATATCGAGAAGGTATTCCATGGGAACACAGAGGAGGTGTACCACAGGGATGACGAGGAGTCATGGTGCACTGCAGACGTGTTGAGGAGGCAAACTGGTGATGCCGAGGAGGTGCACCCCCGGGACACATGCTGTGGGGAGGCAGAGGAGGCAAGCTGCATGGATGCTGAAGAGACTTGCCACAGGGTCTATGAGGAGGGGCACCATGGGGACATCAAGGAAATGTGCCACAGGGACACTGAGGAGGCATACCACAGGGGTGCCAAGGAAGTGCACCGTGGGGATGCCGAGGAGGAATACCGCAGGAATGCTGAGGAAGTGCACCACAGGGATGCTAAGGAGGCATGCCAATGAGATGGTGAGGAGGTGCACTGCAGGAAGGCCTAGGGGACACATTGCAGGAAGGGTGAGGAGGCACGCTGCAAGGAGTTCAAGGAGGCATGTTGCGGAGGGGCCGGGGAGACATGCCATGGGGATGCTGAGAAGGCATGCCATGGGGACCCTGAGGAGGTGCACCGAGGGCACACTTAGAAGGTACACCATAAGGATGATGAGGAAGTATGCAGTGGTGATGCGGGGAAGGTGAAAAGTGGGAATGCTGAATGGGCATGCCGTGGGGACACTGGAGAGGCTCATCACAGGGTTGCCAAGGAGGCATGCCACAGTGATGTCATAGAGGTGCACCACAGGGTCACCAAGGAGACCTGGTGTGTCATGGGGAAGATGAGAAGGTGTGCTGCATGCTTACTGAGGAGGCTTACTGAAGTGGCAACAATGAAGTGTGCCGTGGGGATGCTGAGGAGGCGCACTATGAAGATGCTGAGAAGGCACATTGCAGGGATGCTGAGTAGGTATGCCACAGGGATGATGAGGAGGTGTACCGTGGGGAGGCCTAAGAGGCACACTGCAAGGGTGTTGAGGAGGTGCACTTTGGGGACACCAAGGAGGTATGCTGAAGGGATGCCCAGGAGGCATGCCATGAGGAGGCCCAGGAGGCATGCTGCTGGAAGGGGCTGAGGAAGTATGCCATGGGGAGGTCAATGAGGCATGGCATGGTGAGGCTGAGGTTGTATGCCATGGGAAGACTGAGGAGGCATGCCACAGAGAGTCCAAGGAGACGTGCTGGGGGAGGCTAAGGAGGTACACCATGGATACACTGAGGAAACGCACCATAGGAATGCAGAAAAGATGTGCCATGGGGATGCTGTGGAGGGGTACCACCACTAATCATCAGGGAGATGCAAATCAAAACCACACTGAGATACCACCTAACTCCAGCCAGAATGGCAATTATCAGCAACTCAAAAAATAACAACTGCTGGAGAGGGTGTGGCGAAAAGGGAACACTTCTATACTGTTGGTGGGAGTGTAAACTAGTGCAACCTCTGTGGAAAGCAGTGTGGCAATTCCTAAAAGCTCTAAATACCAACCTCCCATATGACCCTGCAATCCCTCTACTGGGAATATATCCTGAAGAACTCAAATCACTCTATAAAAAAGATACCTGCACACGTACGTTTATTGCAGCATTGTTCACAATAGCAAGAACCTGGAAGCAACCATGCCGCCCATCAAAAGAGGATTGGATTAAAAAAATGTGGTACATATACACGATGGAATACTACGCAGCCATAAAAAAGAACAAAATCATGAATTTCACAGCAACCTGGATGGAATTAGAGTCTATAATACTGAGTGACCTCTCGCAAAAACAAAGATCCGAGTATCACAAGTTCTCACTCATATAATGGACCTTGAACATCCAATGTAATACTATAAGAAAATGACTGACAGTAGTGGGAAACTATGGGGAGGGGGTAGGGAAATGGGATTAACAGTAGCAAATATCTGTCTGGGGATGGGGAAGCACCTCTTATCAATAGGGTGCCTGAATGAAACATATTTGTATACCTAACTCTTAACTGTACCCCACAACATCATAATAAAAAATATTGATTATAAAAAAAAGAGGTGTGCCATGAGGATGCTGAAGGCTGCTGAGTAGGTGTGACTTGCTGGGGGTTGCCAAGATGGCACATTGAGGGGAAGCCAAGTAGGAGTGGCAAGCCGTGAGGTCACCAAGGAGGTCTGCTGCAGGGACACCAAGAGAGCATACTGCAGGGACACCGAGGAGGCACAGCACACCACGGGGACGTTGAGGAAGGGTGCTGTGGGGACACTGAAGATGCTCACCAAGGGTAAGCCAACAAGTCATGCTGCAGGAAAGTTGAGGAGGCACACTGCAGAACTGGAAAGGAGGCTCACTGTGGGGAGACAATGGAAACTGGCCGCAGGGAGGCTGAAGAGGCACACATGGAGAGGATGGGGAGGTTGCTGCCTGGAGTCCAAGGAAGTGTGCCACGGGGAGTCCAAAGAGGTACACTGCAGGATCGCTGAGGAAGCATGGCGTGCTGAGGGGACTGTGAGGAGGCATGCCATGGAGATGCTGAAAAATCATGGTGTGCCACGGGGACGTTGAGGAGGTGTGTTGCCAAAGAGGTGTTCTGCAGGGATGCTAAGGAAGCACAACATGGGTATGCTGAGGAGGTGCAGCACAGAGTGGGGACATTGAGAAGGTGCACCATGGGGACACTGAGAAGGTGCATGGTAGGATGCCAAGAAAGCACATGGCAGGGATGCCAAAGAGACACAGTGTGCCATGGGGTCGTGGAGGAGGAGCATGCCGCTGGAATGTCAAAGAGGTGCTCCATGGGGACATTATAAGAGGTCCGACATGGGGACACTGAAGAAGTATGCTGCTGGAATGCTGAAGAAGCACTCTTAGGGGATGCTGAGGAGGTATGGTGTAGGAATGCTAATGAGGCACACCGGGGTAAATGCTGAGGAGGTGCTCTGCAGCCGTGCCAAGAAGGCATGCCACCGGGATGCTGAGGAGTCATGATGCAGGTAGGCCAAGGGGTCCCCCCATGAGGAGGCCAAGGAAGTGCACCATGGGGCCACTGAGGGGACACAGCGTGATGAGGGAAATCCAAGGAGCCACGCCATGGGGACAACGAAGAGCTGTGATGCTCCACAGGGATGTTGAGGAGGCGTTCCACAGGGTCTCCAAAGAGGAATGCCTCAGGGGTGCTGGTGATGAGCACCACGAGGATGCCAAGGATGTGTGCCTTGAGGACTCTGAGGAGTTGTGTTGTGGGGATGCCATGGAAGCATGGCACAAAGTGGGGATGTTGAGGAGCCACACCACGAAGACACCAAGGATGAGTGTCATGGGGACACTGAAGAGGCACATTGCGGGGTCACTTAGGAGGTGTGCTGCAGGTATGTTGAAGAGGCATGCCACAGGGACACCAAGGAGGTGCACCGTGAAGTCACTTATGAGGGAAACCACAGAGATGAGGAAGTGGGCCACAGGGACACTGAGAAGGTGTACCATGGGAACACCGAGGAGGTGTGCCACAGGAGTACCTAGCAAGTGCATTGCAGGGATGCCAAGGAGGCATACCAAAAGGCAACTGAGGAGGTGTGGTGCAGGGAGACCAAGGAAGTATGCCTCAGGAAGGCCAAGGAGGCATGCCACAGGGAGGACCAGGAGGCACATCACAGAAAAGTTGAGGAGGCATGCCATGGGGATACAGAGGAGGTGTGTTGTGGGGGAAAGCAATAAGGCACTCCATGGGGATGCTGAGGAAGGGCACTGCAATGGCACTGGAAGCACACTGAGATGAGGAGTAGGCACTCCATAGGGAGGCCAAGGTGGCACGCCATGAGGAGACAGAGGAGGTGCACCACAAGAAACTCACGGAGGGTGCATAGTGGTGAGGCTGAGGAGGCATGCCACTGGGAGGCTGAGGAGTGTGCTGCGGGGAGGTTGAGGAGGTGTGCCACAAGGATGCAAAAGAGGCATGCCACAGGGATGCCAAGGAAGCAAGCCACAGGGAGGCTGATGAGGCATGCAGTGGAGCTGCCAAGGATACACACCACAGGGATGCCAAGGAGGCATGACAAGGAGACAGGCTACGGGGACGCCAAGGATGCACACTCTAAGGCAGAGGAGGCATGCCACATGGAGTCTGAGGAAGTGTGTTATGGAGAAGACAAGGAGGCATGCCAATGGAAGTCTGAGGAGGTGCACCACAGAGAGGCCAAGGAGACATGCTGTGGGGATGCTGAGGAGGCATGCTGCAGAGATGCTGAGGAGGGGTGCTACAAGGATAATGAGAATTCAGGCCATGGGGATGCCAAGGAGGCGTGCTGTGGGGACACTGTGGAGACATGCCACAGGGATGCTGAGAAGGCACTCTATGAGTTTGCTAAGGAGGCATGGCATACCACAGGGACACCGAGGAGGTGCAGGGCACCACGGGAACATTAAGGAGGCATGCTGCAGGAATGCTGAGGAGGCAAGCCATGGGGACCCTGTGGAGATGTACCACAGGGTTGCCTAGGAGGTGCACCACAGGGACTATGAGGAGGCATGCTGTGGGGGCACCGAGGAGGCATGCCAAAAGAAAGTCAAGGAGGTGCATTGTTGGGAGGCTGAGGAGGCATTCATGAAGAAGCCAAAGAGGTGTGCCATGGGGACGCTGAGGGCTATATTGAGGAGCTGTCAAGAACACATGCTGTGGGGATCCTGAGGGGGCATGCTGTGGGAACCCCGAAGAGGCGTGCAGTGAGTATGTTGAAAAGATGTGCCATGGGGATGACGTGGAAGCATGTAGCCGCAATGCTGTGGAAGCATGCTGCGTGGATAGTGAAGAGACACACTGTGAGGATGCTGAAGTGGCTCATCAGAGGGATGCTGAGGAGGCATGCCATGGTAAATGTGAGGAGGCACACACGGGGATGACAAGGAGGCACTCCATGGAGATGCCTAGAAGGTGCACTGTGAGGAAACACACCAAGGTGACACAGAGGAGGTGCACCACTGGAACACCAAGTAAGTGCAGGGCAGGGACACTGAGAAGGGGTGCCATGGGGATGCTGAAAAAAGGCGTGTTGAGTAGGGGTCACTGAATGGGCACAGCATGTCAAGGTGATGCCAAGAAGGCATGCAGCACGGATGCCGAGGCTGCACAGCAGGCTATGTGGATGTTGAGGGAGCATGCTGCAGAAACACTGATGAGTCACCCCATGGGAATGCCCAGAAGTCATGCTGTGGGGAGGTTGAGAGGCATGCCAGGGTGACACAGAGGAGACACAGTAGGAGGTGTGCCGTGGTGATGCCGAGGAGGTGCATTGCAGGGATGTTGGAGAGGCATGCCATGGAGATGCCAAGGAGGTGCGCCACTGGGTTGCCAAGGAGGCACACTGTGGGGACATTGGGGAGGCATCCCACGGGGTCAGTGAGGAAGCGCACTGCTGGAACACCAAGGTGTGCCTTGGGGGATGCGGAGCAGATGTGCGGGAACATTGAAGAGGTGCACCATGGGGACACCAAGGAAGCATACTGCAGGAATGCAGAGAGGACACGCTGTGGGGACACTGAGGAGGCATGCTGCAGGGACACAGAGGTGGCACACTGCAAGGAGGATGAGAAGGCACGGTGTGCAGCAGGGACACTGAGGAGGTATGCTAAGGATAAGTCAATGAGGCATGCTTTGGGGATGCCGAGGAAGTGCACTGCTGGGATGCTGTGGAAGCAAACCACAGGAAGGTTGAAGAGGTGAACTGCATGGACACAAAGAAGGCATACTGCAGGGTCTCTGAGGAGGTGCACCATGGGGACATCGAGGAGGAAAGCAGCGGGAATGACAAGGAGGTGCACCGTGGGGATGCCAAGGAGGCACATCACGCGGGAGCTGAAGAAGTGCACCACAGGGTCGTCGAGGTGGCAAACCTTAGGGCTGCTGAGGAGGCATGCCAAAGGAATGCTGAGGAGTCAAGTCGTGGGGACACCAAGAAGGAGCAACACGGGGATGTCAAGCAGACTTTTCATGGATATATAAAGGAGGCATGCTGGAAGAAACTTGAGGAGGTGCAGTGCAGGGAGGCAGAAGATGTGACTGCCAGGAGCCTTAGGATGCATGCTGCGGGGAGCCGTGATGGTGCACTGTAGGGTAGACTAGGAGGCAAGTCACAGGAAGGCTGAGTAGGTGCATCATAGAGGGGCCCAGGAGGCACGCCAAGTGGATGCTGAGGAGGGATGCCATGGGAAGGCTGAGGAGGCGTGCCTTGAGGAGGTGGAGGAGGCATGCTGCAAGGTGTCCAAGGAGGCATATTGTGGTGAGGCAGAGAAGGCATGCCACAGGGTGGACAAGGATGTGTGCCACAGGAAGGTTGAGTAGGCAGACCATGGAGAGATCCAGGCAGTGCACTATAAGGAGGTTGAGGAGGTGCTCCTCAGGGATGTTGAGAAGGTGCACCTTGGGGACACTGAAGGGGGGTGCTGCAGTGATGCTGAAGAGGCACACCAGATGCTGAGGAGAAATGCCCAGGGGAGGCCGAGGAGGCATACCATGAGGTGGCATGTGTAATGAATCTGAGGAGGGCCATTATGGAGGTCAAGGAGGCAGGCCACTGGGAGGTCAAGGAGGCATACTGTGGAGAGGCTGAGGATATGCTGCATGGAGACACTGGGGAAGCCTGCTCTGGAGATGCTGAGGAGGTGTGATACAGGGATGATGAAGATGTGCACTGTGGAGACACCAAGGAGGTGCACCACAAGGATGCTGGGGTGGTGTGCTGCGGGGATGCTGAGGAGGTGTGCTACAGGTACACTGAGGAAGCGTGCCACAAAGATAACAAGGAGGCTCACAGCAGCAATGCCAAGGAAGGGCAATGTGGAGATATTGAAGAGGCATGCCATGGGTATGCTGAGGAGGTCCATCACAGGGATGCCAAGGAGGCATACCATAGCAATACTAAGGAGGCATGTCGCTGGGTTGCCAAGGTGCACCACTAGAATGTTGAGGAGGTGTACCTCAGGAATGCCAAAGAGTCCCAGTGCACCACGGGGACATTGAGGAGGCATGCCATGGGGACACTGAGGAGGCATGTTGAGGGGATGCTGAGGAGGAAAGCTGTGGGGACACTGAGGAAGCATGCTACAGGGACACCAAGGAAGTGCATCACTGGGATGCTGAGGAAGCATGTCGAGGGGAGACTGAGGAGGCACATCACATAGTTGCCGAGGAGATGTATTACAGGGTCTCTGAGAAGGCATGATGTGGGGATATCGACGAGGCACGCAGTGGGGATGCCAAGGGGTTGCACCAAGGGGGTGCTGAGGAAGTGCACTATGGGGATGCCAAGGAGGCACGCCATGGGGATGTTGAGGAGGTGCAATGTGGGTTCACTGAGGAGGCATGGCAGTCTCAAGGAGGTGCACCACAGGGACGCTGAGGAAATACACCACAGGGATGCTGAGAAGGCATGCTGCGAGATCACTGAGGAGGCCCAGACTGCCATGAGAACATCGAGGAGGTGCACGGCAAGGATGCCAAGGAGGCACACCACGGGAAGACCAAGGAGGCATACTGCAGGGATGCCAATGATGCTTTCCACAGGGATGCTGAGGAGGCACACCAAGGGGATGCAGAGGAAGCATGCTTCAAGGAAGCTCAGGAGGCATGCCACACAGAGCCCAAGAAGGTGCAATCTAGGGTGGCCAAGGAGACATGCCACAGGGAGACCAAAGAGGCATGCCACGGGGAGGCTGAGGAGGCTCACTGCAGGGAGGACAAGGAGGTGCAGTGCTGGGATATCAAGAAAATGCACCACAGGAATGATGAGGATGTGAGCCGCAGAGATGCCAAGGAGGTGCACCATGGGGCCACAAATGAGGTGTGCTGTGGAAATGCTGAGGAATTGCGCCATGGAAATGCTGAGGAGGCTTGGCATGCTGGGGTCATAGAGTAGGCATGCCAAGTGGACAGCAAGTAGGTGTGGCATGCTTCAGGGTCACTGAAGAGGTCCGCTGTGGGGTACACCAAGGAGAAGTGCTGCAGAAAAGCTGAGGAGCACTGCAGAAATGCAGAGGAAATACACTGTGGGGAGGCCATGGATATGTGCTGTGAGTGGCCGAGGAATTTCGCCACATGGATGCTGAGGAGGTGCACCATGGGGGCACCAAGGAAGCATGGCATGCTGAGGGAACTCCAAGAAGACATGCTGTGGGGACATCAGGATCACAGTGCACCACAGGGTGCACTTGAGGAGGCATGCTGCAGGGACTCTGAGGAGGCATTCCCCAGGGTTACTGGGGAGGAGTGCCATGGAGATGCTGAGGAGGCATGCCATAGGGATATCAAGGAGTCATGCTGCAGGGATGCTGGGGATGCGGTGTGGAGTGGGGATGTTGAGGAGGCACGCCATGGAATTGCCAAGGAGGCATGCCCTTGGGATGCCGAAGAGGAATGCCCCAGGAACCCTGAAGAAGCACACTGTGGGGTCGCTGAGGAGACATGTTGTGCGGTTGTCAAAGAGGTGTGCCACAGGGACACCAAGCAGGCACACTGCAAAGTCCCCAAGGAGGGGAACCATGGGAATGCATAGAAAGTGGGCCATGAGGATGCTAAGGAGGCGTGCCATGGGGATGCTGAAGAGATGCACCATGGGGATGCTGAGGAGGCATGCTGCAGGGACACCGAAGAGGTGTGTTGCTACACTGGGACGTTGAGAATGTGTGCTTTGGGGATACTGAGGAAGTGCTGCATGGGGCGAGGACATTCAGAAGGCATGCATGGAATCGCCAAGAAGGTACGCCATCAATTTGCTGAGGAGGCATACCACAGGCACTTTGAAGAAGCACGCCACGGGGACACTGAGGTGGTGCACCAAGAAAATTATGAAGAAGCACAACACAGGTTCGGCAAGGGGATGTGGTATGTTGCAGTGATGGTGGTGGCATGCCATGCATGGTCACCAAAATGGATAATCACGGGGATGCTGAGGAGGCACGTCATAAGGATACCATGGAGGTACATCACAGGTACACTAAGGAGGCTTGGTGAGAGTATGCTGAGAAGGCATGATGTGAGTTCATTGAGGAGGTGCAGTGCACCACGGTGACAGTGAGGAATTGTGCCATGGGGATGCTGAGGAGGTACAGCACACCAGGGAGACATTGAGGAAGCATGCTGCGGGGTTGCCAAGGAGTCACATTGCAAGAACGCTGAGGAAGAGCACTGCGGGGACACCAAGGAAGTGCACCATGGGGACTATGATGAAGCTTGCCATGGAGATGATGAGTAGGCATGCTGAAAGGAAGCCAAGGAGGTGGAGATCAAGGAGACCTGCCACATGGTGGATACAGAAGCTTGCCATGGGAAGACTGAGTAGTTGTGCCTTGGAGAGGCCCAGAGGCACACTGCAGGGATGCTGAGGTGTGCCACTGGAATGCATAGTAAGCATGCCACAGCAATGTTGAGGAGATGTGCTGCAGGGACTGAGGAGGGGTGCCACGGTGATGCTGAGGAGGCATGCCAAGGAAACAACAGGCAGGCACACCACTGGGAGGCTGAGGAGGCATGCTGTGAGTAGGTGGAGGAGGTGTGCTGCAAGGAGTCCAAGGAGGCATGTAGCCAAGAGGCTGAGGTAGTATGCCACTGGGAGGCCAAGGAGGCATGCCATGGAGAGGCTGAGATGTGCTGTGGAGACTCCAAGGAGGCATGCTGTGGGGATGCAGAGGAGGTGCATCACAGGGATGATGAGGATGCATACTGAAGGGATGTGAAGGAATAGGTACACCGAGGAAGCAGGCCATGGGGATGCTGAGGATGCACACTACAGGATTGCCAAGGAGGCATGGCATGTCACAGGGAGGCCGAGAAGTTGTGCCACAGGGAAACTGAAAAGGTACAGTGTGCCACAGGGGTATTGTGAGGAGGCATGCTGCAGGGGCACCAAGGAGGCATACCTTGGGTATGCTAAGGAGGTGCATCATGGGGACTATGAGGAGGTATACTGTTGGGAGGCCAAGGAGGTGTGCTGTGGGGAGGCTGAGAAGGCAAGCCATGGGGAAACCAAGGAGTCATGCCACAAGGAGGCTAAAGAGGTGTGCTGCAGAGAGGCCCAAGGAAGTGAACCATGGGAAGGCCAAAGAGGTGCACCGTAGGGACACTGAGGAAACGTGCCACAGGAATGACAAGGAGGTGGACTGCAGGGATGCCAAGAAGGTGTGCCACAGGATCACTGATGAAGCATGCCATGGGGACTCTGAGGAGGTGCACCCTGGAATGAACAAGAGGGCCTGGCATTCTAGGGGTCACTGAGTAGGCATGTCAAAGAGAAACCAAGTAGGTGCAGGGTGCCACGGGGTTGACAAAGAAGTCCACTGTGTGGTATGCTGAGGAGACATGCCATGGAAAAGCCAAGGATGTGCACCACAAAAGCACAAAGGAGGTGTGCTGCAGGGAGACTAAGAAGGTGCACCACGGGGAGGTCGTGGTGGTACACCATAGGGATACTGAGTAGGTGCACCACGGGGTTGCCAAGGAGGCACAGCACACTGAGGCGACTCTGAGGAGGCAGGGTGCGGGGATGCTGTGGAGTCACGGTGTGCTGCAGGAATGTTGAGGAAGTGCACTGCAGGAACTCCAAGGAGGTGCAATGCAGGGGTGCTGGGGAAAAGTGCTGCAGGGATGCCAAGGAGGCATGCAGCGGGGACGCTGAGGAATTCTGCTACAGGGATGCCAGGGAAGAGCAATGTGGAGTAGGGACATTGAGGAGGTGTGCTTCAGGGTCATCAAGGAGGTGCACTGTGGAGAGGCTAAGGAAGAATGCCGTAGGAACACAGAAGAGGCATGCTGCTGGGTCACTGAGAAGGCGTGCCATGGGGATGTCAAAGAAGCATGCAATGGGGATGCCAAGGAGGCATGCTGTGAAGTCGCCGAGTAGGGGATCCATGGGGACACTGAGAAAGTGGACCATGGGGATGCTGAGGAAGTGCACCATGAGGATGCCAAGGAGATGTGCCATGGGGACACTGAGGAGGCACATCATGGGGATGCCAAGGAGGCACATATGGGTTCACCGAGGAGGTGCACTGCACTGTGGTGATGCCGAGGAGGTGTGCCCTGGGGACAATGAAGGGAGTGCAATGCACTACATGGATGTTGAGGAGGCACGCCGCAGTGATGCTGAGGATTTGCACCATGGGGAAGTTGAGGAGGAGCACTGCAGTGGCTTCTAGGAGGCACGCCAAAGGGATGCCAAGAAGTTGTGCTGCAAAGATGCTGGGGAAGAGTGGTGTGGAGTGGGGATATTGAAGAGGTTTCCCATGAGGATACCAAGAAGGTATGCCTCGGGAATGGCAAGGAGAGGCACTGGGATGATGCTGAAGAATCACACAGAGGACATGAGGTGAAGGCACTGCAAGAAGGCAGAGGAGGTGCACTGTGGGAAGGCTGAGGAGGCACACCACTGGGAGACCAAGAAGGCAAACAATGGAAAGAGTGAGGAGATGCACTGCAGGGATGCTGAAGAGGTGTGCCATGGTGAGATCGAGGAGTTGCATCATGGGGACAATGAGATGCGTGCTGCAGGTGCACCAAGGAGGTATACCATGGGGACACCACAGAAGCGTGCCATAGGGATGCCAAGGAGGCATGATGTGGGGACTCCGAAGAGGCCTGCCATGGGAAGGTTAAGGAGATGTGCCATGGGGAGGCCAAGGAGGCACACCAAGAGGAGGCCAAGGAGGTGTGCTGCTGGGTCACTAAGGAGGCATGACACATTGAAGGACTGCAAGGAGGCATGTGGCAGGGATGCCGAGGAATCGTGGCATGCTGCAGGGATACTGAGGTGGTGTGCTGCAGGGATGCTGAAGAGGTGTGTCATGGGGACCCCAAGGAGGAGTGCTGTGGGGATACTGAGGAGGCATGCTGTGGGGATGTCAAGGAGGAGTGGGAACATTGAGGATGCACACCATGGGGACACTGGGGAGTCGCGCAGTGGGGATGCTGAGAAGGTGCACCAAAGACACCAAGGAATCATGACATGCCATAGGGTCACCGAGTAGGCCTGCTGTGGGGATGTCAAGGAGGCATGCTGCAGAGACCCCGAGTTGTGGTACACCATGGGGACATTGAGGAAACTGCCACAGGGAGTTTGAGGAGGTGTGCTGTGGGAACGCTGGGGAGGAGCACTGTGGGGATTCCAAAGAGGCCATGGGGACAATGAGGAGTCATGGTATGCCACAGAGACATTGAGGAGGCCTCTACAGGGACTTTGAGGAGGCATGCCGCAGAGACACTGAGGAGGCACACCATGAGGACACTAAGGAAACGGCACGGAGGGGGGACATTGAGGAGGCAAGCTGTGGGATCACTGAGGAGGTGTGCCATGGGGACATCAAAGAGGTGGACCATGGGGATGCTGAGATGGTGCAGTGCTTGTTTGCCAAAAAGGGGAACCACAGAAATGCCAAGGAAGTGTGCTGCAGGGATGCTGATGAGGTGCGCCTTGTGTGCATCAAGGAAGTGTACGGGGACACTGAGGAGGCACACCACTAGGATGTCAAGGAGGCATGACACAGGTTCACCAAGGAGGTGTGGTGCACGATGGTGATGCCAAGGAGGCATGCCATGGGGATGCTGAGGAGGCGTGGTGCACTATGGGGACATTGAGGAGGTGTACAGCAGGAATGCTGAGGAATCACACTATGGGGATGCTGAGGAGGAGCACTATGAGGGCACCAAGGAGGCATGAGGAGTCTTACTGTGGAGACAATGAGGAGGTATGCTAGAAGAAAGCTGAGGAAGTGTGGTATGGGGAGGCCAAGGAGGCAAGCTGTTGGAGGTCAGGGAGGCATGCTGCTGGGAGGCCATGGAGGCATGCCACAAGGAGGCCAAGGAGGCATGCTGCACGGTGGATGCAGAGTCATGCCACAGGAAGGTCGAGTAAGTGGCTTCAGAGAGGCATAGGAGGCATGTCGTGGGGAGACCAAGAAGGCATGCTACAGGGACGCATAGGAGTTGCACTGCGGGAATGCCAAGGAGGAGTGTTGCAGGAACTCTGGGAAGACATGCCACGTGGATGCAGGGAAGGTGCTCTGTGGGAATGCCAAGAAGGGTACCACAGTGATGCTGAGAAGGCATGCTGAGGAGACACCAAGGAGGCATGCCACAGGAAGGCTGAGGAGGTGTGCTGTGAGGAGGCGGAGGAGGCACACCACAAGGAGTCTGAGGAGGCATGTTGTGGAGAGGCTGAGGCAGCACGTCACAGAGAGGCCTAGAAGTCATGCTGTGGAGACTCCAAGGAGGTGTGTAGTGGAGATGCCAAGCAGGCATGCCACGGGGATGTTGAAGAGGTGTGATATGGGTTCACTGAGGAGGAGCAGCACACCATGGGGACCCAAAGAAGCACACCACGGGGATGCTGAAGAGGCACAGCATGTCACAACATTGAGGAGGCATGCAGTGGGGACATGGAGGAGATGCACCATGGGGACACCAAGGAGGCTTTCCAAGGGAACACTGGCACAGGGACTACAAGGAGGAATGCCGTGGGGTTGCTGAGGAGGCACATCAAAAGGAAGCCAAGGAGGTGTGCTGCTGGGAGGCTGAGGAAGCAATGCCATTGGGAGGTCAAGGAGGCATGCCATGAGGTGGAGAAGGAGGCACACCATGGGAAGGTTCAGTAGGCACACTGTGGAGAGGTTCCGAAGGCACACTGTGGAGAGTCCAAGGAGGTGCACTGCAGGGACACTGAGGAGGTGTGCTGCAGTGATGCTAAGAAGGCATGCTTAGGAGATGCCAAGGTGGTGTACAGCAGGGAGGCCAAAGATGCATTCTGTGAGGAGGCTGAGGAGGCATGCCACGAGGAGTCTGAAGAGGCGTGTCACAGACAGACCAGGGAGGTGTGCCAAGGGGAGGCCAAAGATGCATGCCAGAGCCACCAAGAAGATGTACTGTAAGAACACTGAGGAGGTATGCCACAGGGACACTGAAGAGGTGTGCAGTGCGCACGCCAAAGAGGCACACTATGAGAATGACATGGAAGCACGTAGCAGCAAGGTTGAGGAGGCACACTGCAGGGACAACAAAGAGGTGCATAGTGGGGGTGCTGAAGAGACTCATTGCAGTGACACTGAGGAGGCGTTCTTCAGTGAATCTGAGGAGGCACACCATGGAGACGAAGAGGATGCATGCCACAGGGATACCACAAAGGCATGTCATGGGGATGCCTAGAAGCACACCGTGGTGGAAGTAGAGGATGCATGCCACAGGGAATGTTGAAGAGATGCCCCATGGGGGAGCCACAGAAATGTTGATGAGATGCCCCATGGGATGCCAAGGAGGTATGTTGTGGGGAGGCAAGGTGGTGCACCATGGTGATGCTGAAGAGGTGTACTTCAGGGATGCCAAGAAGGCGCACTGTTCATTTACCAAGTAGGCATGGCAAGCCGAGGTGACACCAAAGAAGCCTGCCATGGGGATGTCAAGAATGTGTAGTGCACCCCAGGGACATAGAAGGGGCATGCCATGGAAATGATGATGAATCGTCCCAAGGTGGCGCCAAGGAGGCATGTTGCGGGGAGGCTGAGGAGACATACCACAGTGATGCAGAAGAGGCATGGGGAGGAGACACCAAGATGTGCCGCAGTAATGTTGAGGAGGCACGCCACAGGATCACCAAAGAGACATGCCATGGGGACACCGAGAGTGTGCTGCAGGGATGATGAGGCGGTGGGCTGATAAGACACCGAGGAGGCACACCACAGGAAGGCCTAGGAGATGCATTGTGGAGATAGTGAGGAGACATGCCACAAGGAGTCCAAGAAGTCATGTTGTAGGAAGGTTGAGGATGTGCGCCACTGGAAGGCTAAGGAGGCATGCCACAGAGAGTCCAAGGAGACCTGCTGTGGGGAAACCAAGGAGGCGAGCCTCCAGGATGCTGAGGAGGTACAGAGTGGGCATGCCGAGAAAGCGCACTGCAAGGGTGATGAGGAGGCACATAGCGACAATGCCAAGAAGGTGCATTGTGGGGAAGATGAAGAGGCATGCCGTGGGTACACTGACGAGGTCCATCATGGGGACCCCAAGGAGGTGTGCTGTGGCATGCCAAGGAGGTGTGCTGCATGGTTGCTGAGGAGGTACTCTGCGAGGACATAAAGGAGGTGCACCATGATGACTCTGAGGAGGCCCTCCATGGGGTTTCAGAGGAGGTGCAACACCTGAAAGTCAAGGATACATGCCTCAGGGATGCCAGTTAGGTGCACCACAAGGATGCCGAGGAGACACACTGTGGAGATGCTGAGGAGATGTGCCATGGGGATGCTGAGGAGGTGTGCCACAAGGACACAGATAAGGTACACTACAGGGATGATAAGAAGGTGCAGCATGCCACAGGGACATTAAGGAGATGTGCTGTGGGGAAGCAGAGTAGGCAAACCATAGGGAGTTCAAGGAGGCATGCCATGAGGTCAGCGAAGAAGCACAGCACACACAAAGGAGACTGCAAGGAGGTGCACCACAGGGATGCTGAGGAATTGTGGCATGCTGCAGGGACACTGAGGAGGTACACTGCAGGGATACTGAGGGGGCTGCACCACAGGGATGCCAAGGAGGCATGCTGTAGGGACGTCGAGGAGGTGCAGAGTAGAGTGAGAACATTGAGGTGTGCCGCGGGGATACTGAGGAGCCATGCAGTGAGGATGCTGAGAAGCTGCACCATGGGGAGGCCATGGAGGTACACTGCAGGCTTGCCAAGGAGGCCTAGTATGCTGAAGGGACTCTGAGGAGGTGCACTAGAGGGATGCCAGGAGGAATGCCATGGAGGTACTGGGGAGGAGAGCTGCAGGGATGTTGAGGAGGCACACTGCGGGGTTGCTGAGGAGGTACATTGTGAGGATGCTATGGGGACACTGCAAATGTGTACTGTAGGTTCTCTGAAAAGGTGTGCTGTGGGGATGTCAAAAAGGCGTGTGACTGGGACAAGGAGGTGCGCTGTGAAGTAGCTGAGGAGAGGAACCGTGGGAACGCTAAGGAAGTGGGCCATGGGGATGCCGAGGAGGCACATCATGGGGATGCTGAGGAGGTGTGCCATGGGAATGCCAAGAAGGTCCGTTGCAGAGATGCCAAGGAGACATGCCACAGGTTCACTGAGGAGGCATGGCACTCCACAGTGATGCCAAGGAGTCTTGCATCAGGAACACTGAAGAGGCCTGGTGCACCAAGGGATGTTGAGGAGTCATTGCCATGGGGACACCATGAAGTCACACCACAGGGACTCCAAGGAGGAGCACCACGGGTATGCTGAGGAGACACAACATGGGGACTCTGAGGAGATGCAACACAGAAACGCCAATGAGGCATGCCACAAGGATACCGAGGTAGGTGCTCAGTGGATATGCCAAGCAGTTGTGCCACAGGGACACTGAGGAGTCATGTCATGGGAAAGTTGAGGAAGCACACTCTGGTGAGGCCAAGGAAGTGTGCCAGGGGTTGCTGGGGAGGCACAGTGTGCTACCGTGACTCCAAGGAGGCATGCCACAGGGACGCCGAGGAGAAGCACCACAAGAGTGCTGGGGAGGAGCACTGTGGGGATGCTGAGGAGTCGTGCCATGGAGATGCCAAGGAAGTGCAGTGCGGAGTTGCTAAGGAGGTATGCAATGAGGATGCCAAGAAGGAGTGCCCTGGGGATGCCAAAGAGGTGCACTGTGGGGTCACTGAGGAAGTGCACTGTGGAGACACGGAAGAGGTGTACTGCAGGGATTCCAAGGAGATGCGCTGCGAAGCAGCTGAGGAAGAGCATCACAAAGATGACGAGGAAGTGAGCCACAGAGATGCCAAAGAAGCACGCTATGGGGATGCTGAGGAGGTGCATTATGGGGAGGCCAAGGAGGCACACTGCAGGTTCACCCAGGAGGCATGATGTGCCACAGTGATACCGAGGAGGGTTTCTGCAGGGACACTGAAGAGGCCCAGTGCACCACGGGGACACCGAGGAGGCATGCTGCAGGTACACCATGGAGTCATGCCATGGGGACACCGAGGAGAAGCATGATGGGTATGCTGAGGAGGCACACCATGGGGACTTGAGAAGATGTGCCCTGGGGACTCTGAGGAGTCATGCTGAAATGAAGTCAGGGGTATAGTGAAGGGAGACTGAGAAGGCGTGAAATGGGGAGGTCAAGGAGATGCACCACGGGAAGGCCATGGTGCACTGTAGAGAGGCCCAGGATGTATGCCACAGAGAGGACAAGGAGGAGTGCTATAGGGATGCAGAGGAGGCACATCACAGGGATGTTGAGGTGAATTTCCACAGGCATGTTGAGAAGGCATGCCACAGGGATGCTGAGGAGTTGTGCCATGGGGTGGCCAAGGAGATGTGCCATAGGGAGGCTGAGGTGATGCACCACAGCATCACCAAGGAGACATGTCATGCCAAGGGAACTCTGAGTTGTGCCATGGGGACTCCAAGAAGTCATGGTGCACTGTGAGGATGTTCAGGAGGCACACACCAGTCTCTGAGGAGTGCCACAGGGGTTCTGGGGGGAAGTGCCATGGGGATGCTAAGGAGGCATGCGGTGGGGACACTGAGAAGTCATGACACAGAGATGCTAAGGAAGTGTGGCACAGAGCAGGGATGTAGAGGAGGTGCACCATGAGGACATCAAGGAGGAGTGCTGCAGGGACACCAAAGAGGAAAGCTGTGTAGTCACTGAGGTGGCATGCCTGGGAATGTCAAACAGACATTCCGCAGGGACACCGAGGAGATGCACTGCAAAGTCACCGAAGAGGGGAACTGCGGAGATACTGAAAAAGTGTGCCACGCAGATGTCTAGGACATGTATTGTGAGAATGCCAAGGAGGCACACCACAGGTTCACTGAGGAGTCATGGTGTGTTGCAGTGACTCCAAGGAGGCTTGCCATGGGGATACTGAAGAGGTGCACGATGGGTACACCAAGGAGAATGTCACAGGGAAGCCAAGAATGTGCACCGTATAAACACTTAGGAGGTGCATTGTGGGGAGGCGGTGGAGGTGCACCACGGGGAGGACAAGGAGGCATGTTACAGGAAGGCAGAAGACACGCACTGCTGGGATGTCGAGGAGGCACAACATGGGGACACTGAGGAGGTGTGCCACAGGGCCTCTGAAGGAGCATGTGATGACTATATGGAGGAGATGCACTGCAGGGATGCTGAGGAGGCATGCTGCAGGGATGATGATGAGGTGTGCAGCAGCAATGCTGAGTAGGCTCACTGCAGGGATCCCAAAGAGGCATACCACGGGAATGCAGAGGAAAGTCACAAAAATGCCAAGGATGCATGCCACAGTGATGCCAAGGAGGTGCACCACTGGGACACTGAGAAGGCATGCTGCTTGGATGCCAAGAAGTCATGCTGCTGGGACTCCAAGGAGGTGTGCCATGAGAATGCTGAGGAGGAGCACTACAGGGATGCAGATGAGGTATACTGCAGGGACATCAAGGATTGCTGTGGGATTGCTGGGGATGAGTGCCATCAGAATGCTGAGGAGGCATGCTGCAGAGACTCTAAGAAGATGTACTATGGGGACACCAAAGAGGTTTACCATGGGATGCCAAGGAGACATGCCACAGGGTCACTGAGGAGGTGTGGCATGCTGAGGGGACACTGATGAGGCATGCCATGGGGATTCTGGGGAGTCATGGCATGCCACAGGGATGTTGAGGAGGAACGCCTCAGAAACATTAAAGAGGCATTCCATGAGGACACGGAGGAGGCATACCAGGATGGCAAGGAGGCAAGCTACAAGAAGAGAGAGGAGGCAAGCTGTAGAAATGATGAGGCATGGCATGATGCAGGGACATTGAGGAGGCTCACTGCATGGATGCTGAGGAGGCACACCACTGGGACCCTGAGGAGGTGTGTTGCAGGGTCTCTGAGGAGGTGTGCTGTGGGGTCTCTGAAGAGGTGTGCCACTGGGACATTGAGGAGGCAATCCATAGGGATACTGAAGAGGCATGCTACAGGGATGTTATGGAGATGTGCCTTGGGGAGGTCAAAGAGGTACATCAAGAAGACACAGATGAGGCGTGCCATGGGGTCACTGAGGAGGCATGCCACATTGTGAGGACACCGAAGAGGTGCTCCTCAGGGACACTGAGAATGCTTGTCTTTGTGGGAACACCAAGAAGTGCACTGCATGGACCCCAAGGAAGCGTGTTGTGGGGAGCCCAAGGAGGCATGCCACGGGGATGCTGTGGAAGCACATTGTGGGGTCTCTGAGGAGGCACACCATGGGGACATCGAGGAGGTACTCTACGGGGAAGCAAAGAAGCTGTACTATGGGAAGGCCGAAGAGGCACACCACAGGGTGGATGAGGAATTGTGCCACAGGAATGCTTAGTAGGCATACCATGAGGAAGCTCAGGAGGTGCACTGCAGGGGGCTGAGGAGGTGTGCCATGGTCATGCAGAGGAGGCATGCTGTGGGGATGCCGAGAAGACACATCATGGGTACACTAAGAAGGTGCTCCATGGTGACACCAAGAAGGCATGCTGAGGCTATTCCAAGGTGGCATGCCACAGGGAGGCCAAGGAGGAAGGTATGCCACGAGGAGGCCGAGGACGTGTGCCACAAAGAGTCCAAGGAGGCACATCACAAGGAAGATAAGGAGGCATGCCATGGGGAGGCTGAGGGTGTGTGCTGTGTAGAGGCTGAAGAAATGCACCACGAGGTTGTCAAGGAGACATGCCATGGGAATACCAAGAAGGCACAGCATGCTGTGGGGTCAACGAGAAGTCCACTGCAGAGACACCAAGGAGGTACACTCTGGGGAGGCGGAGGAAGCACACCATAGGGACTCCAAGGAGATTATCCAAGAGGACACTGTTGCAAGGATGCTGATGAGATACATGATGGGGATGCTGAGAAGGTGCTCTGTGGGGATGCTGAGGAGGCCCACCATAGGGATGCTAAGGAGGTGTGGCATGGGGAGGCTGAGGAGACAAGCTGTGGGGAGCCCAAGGAGGTGCACTGTGGGATCGCCAAAGAGGCACACCACAGTTTCGTTGAGGAGGTGTGCTCAGGGTTACTGAGGAGGTGTGCAGTTTGGATGCTGAGGATATGCACCACAGGGATGTCAAGGAAGGATGCCATAGTGATGCCTAGGAAGCATGCCACAGGTTTGCTGGGGAGGCAGGTTGCACAATGGGGTTGCCAAGGGGGTGTGCCACGAGGATGCTGAGTAGCCACACCATGAGTATGCTGAGAAAGTATGGTTCAAGAAAGTCAATGAGGCACACTGTGGGGATACTGAAGAGGCATACCACAGGGAGGCTAAAGAGGTGCACCATGTGAGGCCAAAAAGGAATGTCACGGGGTCACTGATGAGTTTCACCATGAGTTCGCTGAGGAGGCATGCTGTGGCTAAAGAGATGAATTGTGTTGCAGAGACCTTGAGGAGGTGTACTGTGGAGGTGGTGACCACAGGGTTGCTGAGGAGGCACATCATGGGGTCACCAAAAATGTGGGCCAAGGGGATGCCAAGGGGATGTTGAGGAGGTGTGCTGTGGGGATGCCGATGAGGCACACAGAGGGGATGATGAGGCATGCCACAGTGACACCTAAAATGCATGCTGCAGGATGCCAAGGAGGCATGCCATGAGAAACCAAGGAAACATGATGTGCTGTGGCTACATTCAAGAGGCATGTCATGGGGACAGTGAGGAGGCAAGATGCAGAGATGCTGAGGAGGCACGGTGTGATGTGGGGTCGCCAAGGAGTAGCACCACAGGGGTGCCAAGGAGGCACACCACAGGGATGCTGAAGAAGTGCACTCAGGGACTTTGAGACAGCATGCCACAAGAACACCAAATAGGCATGCAATGAACACACCAAAGAAGCATGCTACAAGATGTTGAGAAGGCATGCTGCAGGAATGCCAAGGAGGCATGGCATGCCACGAGTCACCAAGAAGGTGCACTGCAGGGACATCAAGGAGGCATGTTGTGGGGACACAGAAGAGATGCGGTGCTCTGTGGGGACATTCAGGAGGTGCACTGTGGGGATACTGAGGAAGCATGCTGAGGGGACATCGATGCAGCATGCCACAGGACCTCCAAAGAGGTTTGCTGCAGGGGTGAGGAGGTGCACCATGGGGATGCTGAAGAGACACGGCATGATGTAAGAACATTCAGGAGGCGTGCCACAGGAATGCAGAGGAGATGCACCATGGGAAGACTGAGGCGGCACAGTGTGACATGGGGTCATCATGGAGGCATGCCACAGGGACACCAAAAAGGCACAAGATGCCACGGGGTCACCATGGAGGAACACTGCAGGGACCCCAAGGAAGTTCACTGCAGGAATGCTGAGGAAGTGTGCCACAGGGAGTCCAAGGAGGCACACCACAGGAACACCAAGTAGGTGCACAATGTACATGCTGAGGATGCACACTACAGGTTACCAAGGAGGCACAATGTGGAGACACTGAGGAGAGCCACCCTAGGAGCAAAAAGGAGGCATATTGTGGGAATTAGGAGGCATGCAGAAGCAATGTAGAGGAAGCATGTTGTGGGGATCCCAAAGATGCACGCTGCAGGTTCACCAAGGAGGCTCATTGCAAGGATGTCAAGGAGGCATGCCACAGTGATGCCAAGGAGGTGCTCCATGGGGATGTTGAGGAGGCATGCTGTGTCCCCTAAGGAGGCATGATGTGGGGATGCTGAGGAGTTGTGCTGCTGAGACACTGAGGAGGCATGCTATGGGGACACTGAGGAGGCAAGCCACTTTGCAAGGACACTGAAGAGTTGCTTCACAGGGACACCAAGGAGGTGTGCCATGGGGACACCAATGAGGTGAGTTGCAAGGATGCCATGGAGGCATGCTGAAGGTCGACCAAGGAGGCATGCCTTGAGGTCACCAAGGAGGTGCACCACAAGGTATCTGAGGGGGCATGCCGTGGGGACATCAAGGAGGTATGCCACAGGTACACCAAGGAGGTGCACTGCAGGGATGATGGGAAGGAGTGTGGCTGTGATGCCGAGGAGGTTCATCATGGGGATGCTGAGTGGTGTGCTGCAGAGACGTCAAGGAGACTCATCATGGAAATGTTGAGAAGTTGTGTCATGGTGATGCCAACGAGGTGTGCAACAGGGATGAGGAGGGGGCATGCCACAGGGTGAATGAGGAGGCATGCCACAGGAAATCTGAGTTGGTGCACCATGGAGAGGACCAGGAAGCACACCACAGGGAGGCTGAGGAGGCATGCCATGGGGATGCAGAGGAGTGCACTGTGGGGATGCTGAGGATGTGTGCCATGGGGATGCCAAGGAGAGGTGCTGCAGTGATTCCAAGGAGGCATGCCAAGGAGGCATGCCATGGAGGTGAGGAGGAGGCAAGCCACAGGGAGGTCAAGGAGGTGCGCAGTGAGTAGGCAGAGGAGGCATGCCACAAAGAGTTTGAGGAGGTGTGTCATGGGGAAGTGAGGAGGTGCACCCCTGGGGGCTGACAAGGTGCACCACAAGAGAGCAAGGAGATGCACCATGGGGACACTGAGGAGGCGCCCCATGGATAAGTCAAGGAGATGCACTGTGGGGTTGCTGAGGATGTGTGCTGCAGGGACACCAAGGAGGTGCTCTGTGAGGAGGCCAAGGAGTAATGGTTTGCTATGGGGGATGCTGAGGAGGCATGCTGTGGAGATGCCATGGGAATGCTAAGAAGGCTTGCAATGGACACACCAAGGAGGCATGCCATGGAATTTTGAGGTGTGTCTCAGGGATGTCTAGGAGGCATGGAGTGATGTGCAATCACCAAGAAGGCACAACACAGGTTGCCAAGGAGGCATGCTACAGGGACGTCAAGGAGGAGCATAATGAACATGCCAAGGACAGGTGCCACAGGACGACATGGAGGTACAGAGTGCCGTGGGTCACTGAGAAGGTGCAATGTGGCGATGCTGAGGAGGCACACTGTAGGGATGCTGAGGAAGCATGCTGGGAGGACATCATGGAGGCACACTGTGGGGATGCTGAGGAGGCATGCTGAGGGGATGCCAATGAGGTGTGTTGTGTGGTCAATGGGGAGGTGCACTGCAGGGACATCAAGGAGGTGTGCCATGGGGACACTGAAAAGGTGTGCCACAGGGTTGACAAGGAGGCATGGCACACCGAGTGGAGACTGAGGGAGCATGCTATGGGGAGGCCAAGGAGTTATACAGCAGGAGCACAGAGGAGGAGCACCACAGAGATACTGAGGAATCGCTTTGCAAGGATGCTGAGGCATTGCTATGCAGGGATGCTGAGAAGGTGTGGTTCACTGTGATGACACCGAAGAAGGCCACTATGGGGATGCTGAGAAAGCACATTGGGGATGCCAAGGAGGCATGCTGTCAGAAGTCAAGGAGGCACACCGCAGGGAGGTTGCAGAGGTGTGCCTCAGGGATACCAATGAAGCACATCATGAAAAGGCTGAGGAGACACTCTACATGATACCGTGGATACATGCCACGGGGAGGTTGAGGAGGTGCACCATGGGGCGGACAAAGAGGCAGGCCACAGGGTGGCTGAGGAGGCATGCCACAGGGAGGTTGAGGAGGCATGCCACATAGAGGCCATGGAGGTGTTCGGTGGGGAAGCCAAGGATCCTCACTGCAGGGAGGCTGAGGCGGCATGCTGCAGGGACACCAAGTAGACACTCTGGGGGTACGAGGAAGATGGTTGCAGGGATGCTGAGAAGGTGCACTGCGGGGATACTGAGGAGGTGTGCTGTGGGGAGGCAGAGGAGATGCTCCATGTGGACGCCAAGGAGGCATGCTATGGGGAAGCCAAGAAGGTACACCACTGGAAGTGTGAGGAGGCAGGCCACAGGGAGGTCAAGGATGTGGGCTGCTGGGTTGCTGAGGAGGTGCACCATAGATATGCCCAGGAAACTCCCCACAAGGACACCAAGGAAATGTGCTGAGGGGATGCCAAGGTGGCGCACTACAGGGATGTTGAGGAAGCATGCCATGGGGTCATCGAGGAGAGATGACAAAGAGTCACATAGAGAACATGTCGAGGCTACTGAGATGCTTAGGAGGCATGCTGCAGGCAGGCTGAAGATGTGTGGTCTGCGAAGTCACTGAGCAGGTGCACCATGGGGATGCTAGCTAGGTGTGCCACGAGGATGCTGAGGAAACACGCTGTGGGTACACTGAGGAGGCGCACCATGGGACGCTGAGGAAGCATGCCACAGGGATGCTGCAGAAGCACACCCCAGGAATGCCAAAGAGGCATACCACAGGTAAGCTGAAGATGCGTGGTGTGCCACAGGTTCACTGAGGAGGCATGCCGTGGAGACAACAAGGAGGCATGCTGTGAAGATGCGGAGGACATGCACCATGGGTATGCTGAGGAGGCATGGCATAGAAAAGTCAAGAAAGTGTACTACAGGGATGCCAAGGAGATGTGCCATGAGGACACCAAGGAGGTGTGCTGTGGTAAGACTGAGGAAGGCATGCTGGGGGAGGCTGAGATGGTGTGCTATGGGAACAATGAAGAGGCATGGTGTACCATAGGATCATCAATAAGTTATGCCATCGAGACACTGAGGAAACACACCACAGGGACACCATGGTGATGCGCCACAGGGCTGACAAGGAGGCATGCCTTGGAGGCACAGCTGAGGCATGCTGTGAGAATGCCGAAGAGGCATGATGTGTGGCAGGGCCACCAAGAAGGCACATCATGGCCACACTGAAGAGGCACACCACTGGGATGCCAAGGATGCCACACCTCACAGATGCCATGGATGTGTGCTACAGGGATGCCAAGGAAGTGTACCATGGGGATGCAGAGTAAGCACATCACAAGAACACAAAGGTTTTGTGACACAGGGATGCTGAGGAGTTGAGCAGAGAACATGCTAAGGGGAAGACGCCACAGGGATGTGAAGGAGGTGTACTGCAGGGATATTGAGAAGGTGCAGCATGTTGCTGGGTGGCCAAGGAGGTGCATCACAGGGACGCTGAGGAGACATGCCACAGGGATGCTGAAAAGGCACACTGTGGGTATGTTGAGGTGTGCCACGGGACCACCAAGGAGGCATCCCCTGGGGAGACCAAGGAGGTATGTCATGGAGAGGCCAAGGAGGCACGCTGTAGGGAGGACAAGGAAGTGTGCCATGGGGACACCATGATGTGTGCCACTGAAAAGGCATGCCGCGGGGACACTGAAGAGTTTTGCCATGGGGATGCCAAGAAAGCACACCCTGGAGACATCAAAGAGGCATGCTGCAGGTATGTAGAGGAAATGCCAATGAGGTGCACCTTAGGGAGGCATGCTGCAGAGAAGCCAAGGAGGTGTGCCACAAGGCTGTCAAAGAAGCGAGCCATGGGTATGCTGAGGAGGCACGAAGTGGGGATGACAAGGAAGTGCATTGCAGGGATGCCAAGGAGGCATGACATAGGGGCACTGAGGAGGTGCATCACAGGCAGGTTGGTGATGTGATGTTTGCCATGGGGTCACTGAGGAGGCACACTGTGGGGATGACAAGGAGGCATGCCACAAGGATGCCAAGGAAGCACACCATGGGTAGGCTGAAGAGGTACACTGAAAACACTGAGGAAGAATGCCACAAGCATGCCAAGGAGACTTGCTGCAGGACTGTTGAGGAGGTGTTCTTTGGGGATACCAAGGAAGCTACCATGGGAAGACTGAGGAGGCATGCCATGAGGAGGCTGAAGAGGCATGCCACGGGAATGACAAAGAGGCATGGCATGACATGGGGGGTCTCCAACAAGATATGCCATGGTGATGCTTAGGAGATGCACCACAGGGACACCGAGGAGGCACACAGTGGGGATACTGAGGAGGTGTGTCATGGGGATACTGATAAGGCATGCTGTGGAAATGAAGAGGAGGTATGGCATACCATGGGGCCACCAAGAAGTTATGCCACAGGGAAAACAAAGACATGGACCGCAAGGATGCCATGAATTTGTGCCATGGGGATGCCAAGGAAGCACACTGTGGGGATGCTGTGGAGGCACATTACAAAGATGTCAATGAGGTGCACCATAGGGATGGTGAGTAGGAGTGCAATGAACACACTGAAGATGCGTGCTGCAGGCATGCTGTGGAGGTGTACCATGGGTAAACTGAGGATGTGCAACATGTTGCAGGGTCGCTGAGGAGGAACATTGCAGGGACACCAAGGAGATCACTGCAGGAATTCCAAGGAGGCCCGTGGTGGGTACATTGAGGAGGTACACCATGGGGCCACCAAGGAGGCACACCACAGGGAGGTCAAGGAGGCATGCTGTGGGTAGTCTGAGGAGGCACACCACAGGGAGGCTGAGGAGGCATGCCACAGGGACTCCAAGGATACCCATTATGGGCCTGCCAAGGAAGCACACTGCAGGGATGCCAAGGAGGCAGACTATGGGGCTACCAACAAGGCATATGGTGGGGAGAGTTGTGCCATGGGGATGCCAAGGATGTGTGCTGTGGGATCACTGCAGAGGCATCCCACAGGGAAACAAAGGATGTGGCCCATGGTGAAGCTGAGGAAGTACACTATAGGAACAGTGGGGAGATGTGCCACAGGGATGTGGAGGAGAAGCACCATCAGGATGCTGAGGTGTGCCATGGGGATGCTGAGAGATGTGCTACAGGGATGTAGAGGAGGCACGGCATGCTACAGGGACATTGAGGAGACATGCCATGGCAACCCTGAAGAGGCATGCCATGGGTACACTGAGGAGGCTGAGGAGGCATGCTGTGGGAATGACAAAGGGGCATGGCATGACATGGGGTCGCCCATGGGGATGCTTAGGAGATGTACCACAGGAACACTGAGGAGGCACGCCGTGGAGGCTGAAGATGAGCACTGCAGAAATACCAAGGAGGCATGCTGTGGGGAGGCTGTGGAGGTGTGCGGCAGGGAGGCCTAAGAGGTATGTCATGGGAAGGCTGATAAGGCACACCACAGAGAGGCCAAGGAGGCCACAGGGAGACCCAGGAGGCATGCCACAGGCTCACAGAGGAGGCACAGCACACCAAGGGAACTGTGAGGAGGTGCGCCACGGGGATGCTGAGTGGAAACGGTATGTTGAGGGGACTCTGAGAAGGTGTATCATAAAAACATTGAGGAGGTGCACCAAAGGGAACACCAAAGGGGCACACAATGGATACACCAAGGAGGCATGTCACAGGACCCTGAGGAGGTGTGCTGCAGGAACACCAAGGATCATGGCTTGCCATGAAGTCACCAAGGAGGCATGCTGTGGGGACACCAAGGAGGCATGCTGTGGGGAGGTCAAGGAGGTGCACCAAGGGGTCACTGATGAAGCGTGCCATGAGGTTGCCAATGAGACATGCTATTGAGACATCAAGGAGGCGCAGTGCAAAATGCTGAGGAAGTGTGCTGTGGGGTTGCTGAGGAGGCAGCCACAGGGATGCCACAGATGAGTGCTGCGGCATTGCCAAGGAAGTGAGGTATGCTGAGGGGACACTGAGGAGACACTCTGCAGGGAGGCCGAGGAGGTATGCTGTGAGAATGTCAAGAAGGCACACCACAGGGACACTGAGGAGGCATGCTGAGTGGACACCAGTGAGCCACACCACAGGGATGCTGAAGAGGTGTGTTGTCGGGATGCTGAGGAGGTACGCCATGAGGTTGTTGAAGAGACTCTGCACGCTGTAGGAACATTCAGAAGGCATGCCAGCCACAAGGATGCTGAGGAAGTGCCATGGGGAAGCTGAGAAGTCGTGGTGTGCCATGAGGTCACCAAGGAGGCATGCATGGGTATACCAAAAAGTCGCAATGTGCTACGGGGTTTCCAAGGAGGCATGGCAGGCCACAGGGATGTTAATGAGTCCCACCATGGGGACTCCGAAGAGGCACACCATGGGTACACTGAGGAAAAGCGCTATGGGGAGGCTGAAGACGCACATTGCAGAAATGAGGAGGAGTGCTGTGGTGAGGCTGTGGAGGCACACAATGTGGAGGCTGAGGAGGCATGCCATGGGGAGGACAAAAAATGCATGCTGCAGGAAGGCCTAGGATACATGCCACGGGGATACCCAGGAGGTGTGTAGCAGTGGACATACAGCATGACAAGGGGACTGTGAGGAGGTGCACCATGGGAACAACAAGGAGGTGCACAATGGATGCACCAGCGAGGCATGTCACAGGATGCTGAGAAGGAATGCTGAGTGGATGCCAAGGAGAGTGGTGCGCATGGGGTCACTGAGAATGCACACCATGAAGACATTGAGGAGGTATGCTATGGGGAGGCCAAGGAAGAATGCTGTGGTGATGTTGAGGAGAGCGCCAAGTGTCCGCTGAGGAGGCATGCTGAGTGGATGCTGATGAGGCACACCACAGGGATGCTGAAGAGATGCAGTGTGCTGTGGGAATATTCAGGAGACATGCAGTTGGGACACCAAGGAGGCGCACCATGGGAAAGGCTGAGGAATCACGGTGTGCCGTGGGGTTGCCAAAGAGGTGTGCTGTGGGGACAACAAAAGTTGCAATGTGCTGTAGGGATGCCACGGAAGCATGCAATGGCGATGTCGAGGAAGCATGCTGCAAGGACTCTGAGGAGGCATACCACGAGAATGCTGAGGAGATACTCAATGGACACACCAAGGAGTTGTGCCATGGGATGACAAGGAGACAGTCTGAGGAGGCACAGAGTGCTGCAGGGTCTCCAAGGAGGTGCAGCATGGGTTGCCAAAGAAGTATGCTGTAGGGATGTCAAGGAGTGCAATGAACACACTGAAGACTCATGCCACAGGACAATGAGGAGGTGCAGTGTGCTGCAGAGCCACCAAGAAGATGCGACACGTGGATGCCAAGGGGGCATGCCATGGGGATACTGAGGAAGCATGCCACAAGGATGTCAAGGAGATATACATGGGAATGCTGAAGAGGTGAACCAAGGGGAAGCTGATGAGGTGCGCAGCAGGGAGACTGAGGAAGCATGCTGTGTGAAGGGCAAGGGCATGTGCCATGGGGTCGCTGATGAGGCACACTGCAGGGTTGCTGAGGAGGCATGCTGCAGGAACGTAGAGGAGGCACATTGTGGGGATGCCAAGAAGGCGCGCAATGGGATCGATGAGGAGGTGTGGCATGCTGACAGGAGTCCAAGAAAGCACACCATGGGAAGACTGAGGAGTCATGCCACAGGGAGGCCAAAGATGTATATCACAGAAACGCCTAGAAGGCATGCTGTGGAGAGGCTGTGGAGGTGCACCACAGGGAGGCCGAGGAGGCATGCAATGGGGAGGCTGAAAATGCACACTGCAGGGAGGTTGAGGAGGTGCACCACAAGGAGACTGAGGATGAGCACCACAAGATCATGGAGGAGGCATGCATCCAGGGGACTGAAAGAAGGTGTGCTGTGTGGCTTCTAAGAAGGAACAGTACACCTAGGGAACCTCAAGAAGGCACATCACGGGAACAAGGTGCACAATGGACACACTGGAGAGGTGAAACACAGGACACCGAGGAGGTGCACCACAGGGATGCCAAGGAGTGTGGCATGCCGTGGGGATGCTGAGAAGGTGCACTACAGGGACACCAAGGAAGAATGCTGCAGGGATGCCAAGGAGGTATGCTGTGAAGAGGTCAAGGGGATGCACTGTGGGGATGCCAAGGAGACACTGGGGGACACCTATGAGGTGTGCCATATGGAGGCTGAGAAGACATGACATGGAGGCCAAAGAGGTGGATTGGAGGGTTACCGATGAGGCACGTCACAAGGTCACCAATAAGGAGTGCTGTGGGAATGTGGCGAGGCACAGTGCAGAGACACAGAGAAGGCACACTGTGGGATCACTGAGGAAGTGGCCACCAGGATGTCAAGGAGGCACATGGTAGGGTCATCAAGGAGGTGTGACATGGCAAGTAGACACTGAGGAGGCATGCCATGAGGATGCCGAGGAGGTGTGCCAAGAATACGCTGATGAGGCATGCTGCAGGGATGCCAAAGAGGCATGCTGTGGGGACACTGATGAGGCATGCCATCAGGATACTGAAGAGATTCAACAGGCTGTGGGAACGTTCAGGAGGAGTGCTGCAGGGATGTGGAGGAGGTGCATCACAGGGAGGCTGAGTAGTCGCGGTATGCCATGGGGTTGCCAAGGAGGCATGCCATGAGGAGGCCAAAAAGCCACAATGTGCCAGGGTGTTGCTTAGGAGGAGTGCTGCAGGGATGCCAAAGAGGCACACCACAGGGATGCTGAGGAATCATGCCACAAGGGCTCTGAGGAGGTACAACATGGGAACACTGAGGAAGTGCACAATGGACACGATTAGGAAGCATGCTATGGGATTGCTAAGGAGGCAGCCATGGTGATGCTAAGCAGGCACACTGCAGGATTACCAAGGAGACACAGCATGCTGAGAGGACTCCTAGGAGGCACGTTGCAGGAAGGCTGAGGAGGCACGCTGTGGGGATGTCAAGGAGTTGCACTGCAGGGATGCTGAAGAGGCATGCTGAGGGAATGTTGATGGGGCATGCCACAGTTGTCAAAGAGTCATGCTATGGGGATGCAGATGAGGTGTGCCATGGGGATGCTGAAGAGATGTGGCATGCTGCAGGAATATTCAGGAGGCATGCCATGGGGACGCTGAGGAAGTGTGCCATGGAGAGGGTGAGGAGTTACAGTGCCCCATGGAGTCACCAAGGAGTCGCGGAGTCGGAAAACCAAAACGTTGCAACGTGTTGTGGGGTCACTGAGGAAGAGTGCTGCAGGGATGCCAAGGAGGCATTCCACGGGGGTGCCAAGGAATTATGCCACAAGACTCCAAGGAGGCATGCCATGGGAACATCAGGGAGGCACACAATAAACATGCCAAAGAGGTGTGCCATGGGATGAAAAGAAGACACACCATAGGAATGCTGTGGAGGCATGGCATGCCATGGGGTCACCAAGAAGGGTGACATAGGTCACTGAGGAGGCACACTGTGGGGATGCCAAGGAGATATGCAGTGGACATGCCACAGGATGACAAGGAGGTGCAGCATGCCATAGGGGGATGCCAAGAAGGCACAGCATGGGGACACCGAGAAGGCATGCTGTGGAGATGATGAGGAAGCACACTGCGAGGACATAAAGGAGACACACCATGGGATGTTGAGGAGGCACGTCAAGGGAATGAAGTATGCCGCAGGGAGGTTGAGGAGGTGTGCCATTTGGAGGCCAAGGAGTCGCGCTGCAGGGTCGCTGATAAAGTGTGCTGCGGGGTCAGAGAAGAGGAAGACTGTGGGTAGGAGGCACGCTGTGGAGGAAACGTGCAAGCAGGGATGCTGAAGAGGTGTGCCATGGAGTCAATGAAAAGGTGTGGCATGCCCAGTGCAGGCCAAGGTGATGCACCATGGGGAGGCCAAGGAGTCACGCAGTAGAGATGCAGAGAAGATATGCAACAGAGACATTGAGAAGTTGCACCATGGGGATGGCCAGGAATTGTGGCACAGGGATGCTGAGGAGGTGTGGCTCACCATGAGGATACCAAAAAGCCCATTACAGGGATGCTGTGGAGGTACACTACAGGGACACTGAGGAAGCACACTGTGGGAACTCAAGGAGGCATGCCATAGGGAGGCCAAGGAGGCATGCCCTGGGGACACCAAGAAAGCACACTGTGGAAAGGCCAACGAGATGCACCACAGAGACACTGAGAATGTGCTCCACAGGGAAGCTGAAGGGGTGCACCAGAGGTAAGATGAAGAGGTGGGCTATGGGGATGCTGAGAAGCATGCCACTGGGAGGTCAATGAGCATGCTGAGGAAGTTCACTACAGGGATGCTGAGTAGACACTCTGGAGAGATTATGAGGAAGCCCATTGTAGAGCCACCAAGGAAGCACACTGCAGGGATGCTGAGGAAGTGCACCATGGAGAGGCAGAGGAGGCACACCATGGGAATGATGAAGAGACTTGGCGTGCCATTGGGTCACCAAGAATGTATGGTGTGTGGTCGATGAGAAGACACTCCACAGGGATACCAAGAAGGCACAATGAGGGGAGACTGAGGAAGTGCACTGGGATGATACCGAGAAGGCAAGACGTGGAAACACTGACGTGACATGGCATGCCATGAGGTCACTGAGAAGGCATGTTATGGGGATGCTGAGGAGATTCTTCATGGGGAAGCTGAGGAGGTGTGCCATGGGGACACCAAGGAGGCACACCATGGGGATGCTAAGTAATCACGCCACGGAGACTCCAAGGAAGTGTATCATGGGAACGTCAAGGAGGCAACCAATGTACATGCTCTAGATGTGAGCCATGGGATGCTGAGGAGTTGCACCATGGGGATGCCGAGGAGGAGTGCCATGCCATGGGGTATGGCAAGAAGACACAGCATAAGAAAGATGGGGAGGCACAAGATAGGGATATTGAGGAGCATGCCTTGAGGACATCAAGAAGGCATGCCATGGGGATGCACAGGAGGCCTGCTGAAGGGATGCTGATGAGGCACGCTGCAGAAAGACCAGGGAGGAGTGTTGTGTGGAGGTAAATGAGGCATGCCATGGGGAAGCCGAAGGGGTGGACCACTAGAAGGTTGAGGAGGTGGGTTACAGGGAGGTTGAAGAGGAGCTCCATGAGGAAGCCAAGACTGCAGGCTGCAGGGACGCCGAGGAGGCATGCTGCAGATATGCTGAGGAGGCGCCCGCAAAGACACCAAGGAAATGCACCAAGAGGACTCCAAGGTAGTGCATCACAGGGATGCCGAGGAAGTATGCCACAGGGATGCTGAAGAGGCATGCCACAGGGAAGCCAAAGAGGAACACAGAGGACATGCCAAGGAGGCACTCGGCAGGATGCCGAGGAGGCATGCTGCAGGCAGACTGAAGATGTGCCACATCCTGCAGGTTCACTGAGGAGGTTGCACAGCAGGTACACCAAGAAGGCACAACACAGTGATGTCAAGGAAGCATGCCGTGGGTTCGCTGAGGTGGTGTGTTGCGGGATGCTGAGAAAGCAAGCCATAGAGACCCAAAGGAGGCATGCCACGAGGACGCTGAGGAGGAGTGCCACGGGCAGGCTGAAGACATGTGTGCCACGGGGTCGCTAAGGAGGCATGCTGTGGGGATGCCAAAGAGGTGTGCCATGGGGATGCCAAGGAAGTGTGCCTTGGGTACAGTGAGGAGGTGTGTGGCAGTCATGCCGAGGAAGTATGTCACAGGAATGCGGAGGGAGGCATACTGAGGGGACATCGAGGAGGCATGCCACAGTGAAGCTGAGGAGGCATACCATGGAAAGAATGAAGACATGCCATGGGGAGGCTAAGGAGGTACACCATGGGAATGACAAAGAGGCACCATGTTCCATGGGATCACCAATAAAGCACACCATGGGGATGTTGAGGAAACACACCATGGGAACAGCAAGGAGTCACACCACAGGGTCACTGAAGAGGCATGCTGTGGGGATGCCGGTGAGGTGTGTCATGGGAACACCAAAGAGGCATGACATGCTGTGGGGTCGCCAAACTGCAGGGATGCCGAGAAGGCGCACTGTGGGGATGCCAAGGAGGCACACCGTGGGAAAGCAAAGGAAACACACCACGAGGATGCCATGGATGTGTGCCACAGAGATGAAATGCCAAGGAGGTGCACCATGGGGATGCCAAGGAAGCATGCCACAAAAGCCCAAAGGAGGCATGCCATGAGGATGCTGAGGCGGTGCACAGCAAACATGCTGAAGAGGTGCACTGCAGGGATACTGAGATGTGCCATAGGGATGCTGTGGAGGCACACTGTGGGTACATTGAGGAGGTATGCTGAAGTGCCACCGAGGAGGCCTACCATGGGGAGGCTGAGGAGGAGCGCCATGAGGAGGCTGAGGAGGCACACATGGAAGGGCCAAGGAGGCACACCATGGAGATGCTGAGATGCACACTGCTGAGCCCCCAAGAAGGCATGTCGCAGGAATGCCAAGGAGGTGCTCTGTGGAGATGCTGAGGAGGCATGCCATGGGGATGCCAAGGAAGGCTGCTGCAAGGATCCTGAGGAGGCATGGCATGCCATGGGAGTGTTGAGCAAGTGCACAGTGGGAATTTCAGAGGAGCACCATCGATATGCCAAGGAGAAGTGCCACGGGGAGGCCAAAGATGAAAATTATGGATACGCCGAGGAGGTGCACTGCAGTGAGGTTGTGGCAGTGTTCTGTGGGGAAGCCAAGGAGGTATGCCACAGGGAGCCCAAAAATGCACTCCATGGGGAGGTCGAGGAGACACACCACAGGGAGACAGATGAGACATGCCACAGGTTCACTGAGGAGGCACAGCATGTCAAGAGGACTGCAAGGAGGCTCACCTCAGGGATGCTGAGGATGCATGGTGTACTGAGGGAACTCTGAGGATGCATACCATGGAAATGCTGAGGAAGCATGTAATGGATATCCTGAGGATGTGCACCGCTGAATGCCAAGTAGGTGTGTTACGTGGATGCCAAGGAAAATGGCATGCTGTGAAGTCACCAAGAAGACATACTTTGGGGACACTGAGGTGGCATGCTGAGGGGACGCTGAGGAGGATTGCCATGGGAAGGACAAGGAGATGCAGTGTGGGGACACCAAGAAGGCACTTCAAGGGATGTCAAGGAGGTGCACCATAGGGAAGCTGAGAAGGCACACTGTGTGCAGGCAATGGAGGCTTGCTACAGGTTTGCCGAAGAGGCACACAGCAAGGTCACCAAGGAGGCACACTGCAGGGACATTGAGGAGGTGTGACACATTGATAGGACACTGTGGAGGCATACCACAGGAAGGTCAAGGACTCACACTGCTAGGAAGTCCAAGAGGTACACTGCAGGTATGCCAAGGTGGTGCACTGAGGGGGCACTGATAAGGTATGCCAAAGAGACACTGAAGAGGTGTGCTGTGAGGATGCCAAAGAGGCATGCTACCAAAATGCCAGAGATGCGGCATACTGCAGAAACATTCAGGAGGCATGCTGCAGGGATGCTAAGGAGGCATGCCATAGGGAGTATGAGGAGTTGTGGTGTGCCATAGGGTTGTCAAGGAGGCATGCTGCAGGGACATCAAAGATTTGCAATGTGCTGTGGGATTGAAGAGGAGGGGCTCTGCAGGATGCCAAGGAGGCATGCCACAGGGATCCCGAGGAAGCACACTGCAAGAACTCTGAGGAGGTGCACCATGAGAATGCCAAGGAGGCATGTAATGACACGATAAGGAGGTTCGCTATGAGGATGCTGAGGAGGCATGGCGTGCCATGGAGTTGCCAAGAAGGTACGTCATATGTTGCCAAGGAGGTGTGCCATGGGAACGCCAAGGAAGCCTGCCGCAATAACATCGAGGAGGTGCACTGTGGCGATGCTGAAGAGGCACAGTGAAGGGATGCTGATGAGTTGTGCTGCAGAGAGTCTGAGGAAGCATGCTGTGTGAAGCCAAAGAAGCACACTATGGGGTCGCTGATGAGGCACACCGCTCCGCAGGGCCATTGAAGAGGCATGCTGTGGGGAATTCAAGAAGGCATGCCACAGGGATGCCAAGGAAGTTCCCTGCTGAGAGGCTGCTGAGGCATGGTGTGCCATGGGGTCACTGAGGAGACATGTCATGGGGATGCCAAAAATTTGCATTGTGCCATGGGGTCATTGAAGAGGAGTGACACAGGGACACAGGGACACAGGGACACCAAGAAGGCACTTGGTTCCTCTGCAGAGATGCTGAGGAAGCATGCCTCAGGTACTATGAGGATACACACTAGAGGAACATAGAGGAGATGTGCAATGAACACGCTGAGGAGGCATGCCACAGAATGAAAAGGAGGCACACCACAGGGACATTGAGAAGACGTGCCGCAGCAATGTCAAGAAGGCACACCGTGGGGATGTTGAGAAGTTGTGCCAAGGGGATATTGATGAGGCACACCACAGGGATGTTGAAGAGGCATGCCATGTGGAGACTGAGGAGGCATGCAATGTGTTAGCAGGTGAGGTGCACCACAGGGATGCCAAGGATGTATGCTGCAGGGACACCAAGGTGGTTTACCATAGGGTCACTAAGGGGGCACTCTGCAGGGAAGTCAAGGAAATGCACCTTAGAAACTGAGGAGGTGGGCTGTGGGGACTCAGAGGAGGAACTCTGTGGACTGCCAATGAGGATGCTGAGGGATGCCGTAGGGATGCTGAGGAGGCATGCCGTGGTAATGTTGAGGAGGCATGGCATATCAAGGGTTACTGAGGAGTTAAGCTGTGGGGATGCCAAGGTGGCGTGGCATATCATGGGGTTGCTGAGGAGGTGTACCATGGTGACACTAAAGGGACACATCAGGGGGCACACCATGGCATATTGAAGGGGTATGGAGTGCTGCAGGGTTAGTGAGAAGGCACTCTGTGGGGACACCAAGGAGGCATGTTACAGTGATGACGAGGAAGTGTGCTGCAGGGAGGCCAAGGAGGCATGCCATAGGGATGCCAAGGAAGCACACTGCAGGGACAATGAGGAGGCATGCTGCAGGGAGGTCAAAGAGGTATGCCACTAGAATGCTGTGGAGGTGCGCCATGGGAAGGTTGAGGAGGCACACTGCAGGGAGGCTGAAAAGGCACGCCATGGGGACACTGATGAAGCACGCTGTGGGGTGGCTGAGGAGGTGCACCATGGGCCAAGAAGGTGAGTCATGGGGAGGCCAAGGAGGCACACTGCAAGGAGGCTGAGGAGTCATGTATCAGGGATGCAGAGAAGGCACACCACAGAGACATTGAGTTACATCGCGGAGATGCCAAGGAAACACGGCACGGGGATGCCAAGGAGGCGTGGCACACTGTGAGGACACTGCTAAGAAGTCCACTGCTAAGGCGTTGAGGAGGCATGTTACAGGAACACTGAGAAGGTGAGTCACTAGGAGACCCGGGAGACACCCAGTGAGGAGGCCAAGGAAGCATGACACAGAGATGCTGAGGACGTGCACCACAGAAAGACTGAAGAGACACACCACGGAAATACAAGATTATGTGTCACAGGGAGGCTGAGGACCTCCATGGGGAGTCTGAAGATATGGGCTGCAGGGAGGCTGAAGAGGCATGCTGGAGGGAGGCTGAAGAGATGTGCCATGTGGGAGGATCTGCGCCACTGGTATGCCAAGGTATGCTGCAGGCATACTGAGTAGATACTCTGGGGTGATGATGAGGAAGCATGCTGCAGGGCTGCTGAGGAGGTGCACAGTGGAGGCTAAGGAGGCATGCCACATGGAGGTCAAGAAGGTGTACCACAGGGATGCTGAGGAGGTGTGCCACAGGGTGGCTAAGAAGGTGTGCCACAGGTTGGCCAAGAAGGGAAGCTTTGGAGGGATGCCACAGGGATGCCAAGGAAGCATGCATGAAGTAGGGAGACCAAGGAGGCACACCACTGGAAGGCTAAGGAGGTGGACCACAGGGAGGTCAAAGATGTGTGCAACAGGGAGACTGAGGATGAGGATGAGGACCTCAGGGACAATGAGCAGGTGCACCACAGATACACCAAGGAGATGCCCCACGGGGACAGGAAGGAAACTCGCCATAGGGACACCAAGGACATGGGCTGCAGGGATGCCGAGGAAGCGTGCTGTGAGAATGTAGAGGAGAGGTGTCACAGGGATGCGAAAGAGGTGTACAGTGGACACACTTTGGAGGAACACCAAGGGAATGCTGAGGAGGTGCACTGCGGGCTAGCTGAATACACACAGCATGTTGTGTGGTCACTAAGGAGGTGTGCCATGGGGATGCCATGGAGGCATGCCACAGGGATGCCAAGGAAGTGTACTGTGGGTATGCTGAGGAGGCACACCACAGGATGCTAAGGAAGTGTGCTGCAGGAGGAGGCATGCCACAGGGAAACCAAGGAGGCGGACTATGGGAAGACTGAGGAGGTATGACACAGGGAGGCTGAGTAGGTGTGTCATGAGAATGCCAAAGAGGCATGGCATGCCATGGGGTTGCCAAAGAGGCATGATGTGGGGACACTGAGGAGGAGTGCTGCAGGTCCACCATGGAGGCCCACAGTGGAGGTGCAGAGGAGGTGTGCCATGGGGATGCCAGGATGTGCCATGAGAACACCAAAGAGGCATGGCATGCTACAGGGTCACCAAGAAAGCACACCATGAGTATGCCAAGAGGATGTGCCATGGGGATGCTGAGGAGGTACACTATGTGGACGTCAAGGAAGCACACTGCAAGGATGTCGAGGAAGCATGGTGCAATAACACCATGAAGGCACACCAAGGAGGCACACCGCAGAGATGCTGAGGAAGCTTGTCACAAGGACACCAAGGAGTCATGCTGCAGGGATGCTGAGGAGGCACGCAATGAGCACACTGAGGAGGTGCACTGTAGGGACAACCGAGGAGGTGCATTATGGGTACTTTGAAGAGGCAAGCCACAGGGCCACCAAGGGGTGCACCATGGGGTTAATGAGGAGGCAGGCTACAGAGAGGCCAAGGACCATGGGGAGGGCAAGGAGGCACATAGCGAACACTCAGAGGAGGTGCACCTCAGGGATGCCAAAGAGCTGCACCACAGAGATGCTGAGGAAGCGCAGCATGTCATGGATCACCAAGGAGGTGTGCCTCAGGGATGCCAAGGAGACGTGCTGCGTGAATGCTGAGAAGGCACACCGAAGGTATGTTGAGGAGGTACACCACGGAACAATCAAAGAGGCATGCTATGGGGATGCCAATGAGAAACGCAGTGGGGAGGCCAGGGAGGTGCACTGTGGGGACACCAGTGAGGTTTGCTGTGGAGTTGTCAAGTAAGTGCACCATGGGGACACCGAGGAGGCATCCCATGGGGCAGCTAATGAAGCATGCTGTGGGGATGCTGAGGAGGCATGCCATGGAGATGCCAAGGAGGTGTGCCACAGGAATGCCAAGGAGGCACACCACAAAGATTCCGAGAAGATATGATGTGGGAATGCCAAAGAAGCACAGCATGCCATGGGGTCTCCAGGGAGGCTCACCCTGTGGAAAACAAGGAGGCATACCATGGGGATCACAAAGAAGTGTTCCATGGGGATGCCAAGGAAGCACACCACAGGGACACCAAGGAGGCACACTGCACTGATGCTGAGGAGGCATGCCAAGGGGACACTGAGGAGGTGTGCAGTAGGGAGGCAAAGGAGGCATGCTGTGAGAAGGCCTAGGAGGAATACTGCAAGGAGTTGGAGGAGGCACATCACAAGGAGTTTTGAGAAGGCACACTGTGGGGAGGCTGAGGAGGAGCACTACAGAGAAGCCGAGGAGATGCACTGTGGAGATGCTGAGGAGGCATGCTGTGGGGATGCCAGGGAAATATGTCATGAGTACACCAAAGGCATGTCATGGAAATGATGCGGAAGTGTGCAGCAGCAATACTTAGGAAGCATGTTGTGGAGATGCCAAGGAAGCATGCCCAAGAGGCATGCCAAGGGGATGCTGAGAAAGCATGCCATGGGAATATTGAGGAAGCATGTCATATGGACATTGAGTAGACATGCTATGTGTCCTCAGAGGATGCACACCATGGGGACACCGAGGAGGAACTCTATGGAGATGTCAGGGAAGTGTACCATGGGGATGCCAAGGAGGTGTGCCACAGGGTCGCCGAGGAGGCATGATGTGCTGAGAAGGTGGGAGGCAGGAACCCTGAGGGATGCTGTGGAGTAGTGCCATGGGGACGCTCAGGAGGTGCACTGTGGGGACACTGAGGAGGCATGCCACATGTTCATGGAGAAAGCATGCTGCAGAAATGATGAGGAGGTGCACCACGGGGTCACTGAAAAGGTGTGCCACAGGGACATTGAGGAAGTATGCCGCAGGGATGCCAAGGAGGCACGCCACAGGGTTGCGAAGGAGGAGCATTGTGGGGATTCCTAGAAAGCATGCCATGCAGTCGCTGAGGAAGCACAACGTGGGAACGCTGAGGAGGAACACTGCAAAAATGTTGAGGAGTCATGTTTTGTTAGGGTTCGCCGAGGAGGCAAGCTGTGGTGATGATAAGGAGGAATGGTGTGCTGCAGGGTCACCAAGGAGGCACACTGTGGGGATGACAAGAGGCATACCATGTGGACATTGAGGATGTGCTCCATAAATAAGCTGAGGAGGTGCGCCATGGGATGCCAAGGTAGCATGCCACAGTGATGCCAAGGATACATGTAACTGGGTTGCCAAGGAGATATGGCACGCCATGGGGATGGTAAGGAGACCTGCTGCGGGTACGCTGAGGAATCACACCATAGGGATGCCAATGAGAGGTATCATGGGGAAGCCAAGGATGCGTACCACAGAAATGCTGAGGAATTGTGTCACAGGTAGGCCAAGGAGACATGCTATGGGAGACTGGGGAGGCATGCCATGGGGAGGCTGAAGAGGGGCATCCTAAGAGGCTGAGGACATGTGCCATGGGGAGACTGAGAAGGCACCCCACAGGAAGTCCAAAGAGGTGCGCTGTGGATAGGTCCAGGAGGTGTGCTGTGGGGAGGCTAAGGAGGCCCACTGTAAGGATGCAGAGTAGGCACACTGCAGGAACTTTGAGGAAACACACCAAGAGGATGCCAATGAGGTGCACCATGGCAATGCCAAGGAGGTGCATGATGGGTTCACCGAAGAGATACACCATGATGTTGAGGAGGCATGTCACAGAAAAAGCTAGGAAGAACAGCATGAGGGGGTTACTGAGGAGGTGTGCCTCAGAGATGTCATGGAGGTGTGGCATGCCACAAGGTTGCCGAGGTGGCAAGCCATGGTGATGCAGAGGAAGTGCATTGGGGATATGCTGAGGAGTGCATCACAAGAATGCCATGAAGGCGTGCCATGGTGATGCCATGGAGGCATGCCATGCGGATGCCTAGGAAGGGTGCCATAGGATGCTGAGGAAACATGATACAAGGATGCTGAGGGAGTGTGGTGTGCCATGGGGATGCTGAGGAGAGGGGCCACAAAGACACAGAAGAGGCACACATGCTGCTGGATGTTGAGGAGGCACGCCTCAGGGATGCTGAGGACTCAGGCCATAGTGACATCAAGGAGGGTTGCTGCATGGAAGCTAAGGATGCATAATGCACAAACAATGAGGAGGCACACTGGGGAAAGGTCAAGGAGGCACAGCATGAGGAGGCTGAGGAGGCATTCTGTGGGAAGGCTGAGGAGGCAATCGGAAAAGCTCAGGAGGCATGCCAGAGGGAGGCTGAGAAGGCATGCCACAGGAAGACTAAGGAAGTGAGCCACAGAAAGGCCAAGGAGGCATGCAGTGGAGAGGCTCAGGACGTGCTCCACTGGGAGCCAAAGAGGCATGCAGCAGGAACACAGAAGAGGGACACAGTGGGTATATCCTGGAGGCATGCTGTGGGAAAGCCAATGAAGCACTCCATGGAAATACTGAGGAGAAGTGGCATGCCAGGTATCACTGAGGAGGTACACTGCAGAGATGCCAGGGAGGTGCGTCATGGGGATGCCAAGAAGGTGCACCACAGGGATGTTGAGGAAGTGCGCCACAGAGATGATGAGGAGATGCACCGCAGGGATGCTGTGGAGGCAAGTTGAGAGGAGGCATGCAATGGGAATGCCAAGGTGTGCTGCGGAGATGCTGAGGAGGCATGACATGGGAATGTTGAGGCAGCATGCTGTGGGGTCACCAAGGAAGCACACTGCAAGGACACAGGAGGCATGCTGCAGAAATGACGAGGAGGTTTGGTGTGCCATGGGGTCGTTGAGGAAGCACACAGCTGGGATGTCAAGGAGGTGCAGCATGCCGCAGGGCTGCTGAGGTGGAGTGTTGTGTGAACAAGGAGGTGTGCCATGGGGATGCTGAGAAAGTGAGCCACAGGGACTCCAAGGAGGCATACCATGGGAATTCTGAGGAGACACGCAATTCACACACTGATGAGGCACACCTCAGAATGCCTAGAAGGTGCACTGCAGGAATGCCAAGGATGTGCGGCATGCTTGGGATCATTGAGAAGGCATGCCATGGGGTTGCTGAGGAAGTGCAATGTGGGGATGCCAAGGAGGCATGCCACGGGGTCACCTAAGAGGCATGTAGCAAAGATGTTGAGGAAGCATGCAGTAGAGATGCTGAGGAGGTGCTCCTTGTGGGTTCCGAAGAGGTGTCCCATAGGGATGCTGAGGCAGCACCCCACAGGGTCCTGAGGAACCATACTACAAGGATGCTGGGGAAGCATGCCACAGAAGCTGATGAGGTGTGGCATGCCGCAGGGTCACCAAGGAGGAGTGTCATGGGAATGCCAAAAAGACATGACACAGAGATGCTGAGAAAGCACACCACAGGGACTCTGAGGAGGGATGTCATGGAAATGCCAAGCAGGTACATAATGGACACTCTGAGGTGGTACACGGTGAGATACCAAGGAGGTGCACCAAGGGGATGTCGAGGAAGCATGACATACTGCAGGGTTGCTGAAAGGGTGCACCATGGGGAAACCGAAGAGGTGTGCTGTGAGGTTGCTGAGGAGGTGTGGCATGCCAAGGGAATGCCAAAGAGGCATGCCACAGGGAGGCTGAGAAGGCATGCTTTCAGGATGTCAAGGAGGTATGCCATGGGGATGTCAAGGAGGCATGCCAAGAGGACACTGATGAAGCATGCCGTGGAGAAGCTGAAGAGGTGTGCTGCAGGGATGCTGAGGAGTCACACCACAGGGATGCCAAGAAGACATGGCACAAGGGACATTCAGGAGGCACACCACAGGAATGCCAACAAGGTGTACTGCAGAAATGCTGAGATGGTGTGGTGTGCCATGGGGTTGCCAAGGAGGTGTGCCACAGATATGCAAAGGAGGTGCAGCATGCCATGGGGTCACCAAGGAGGAGCACTGTGGGGACACCAAGGAAGAGGTCTGTGGGAATACCGAGGAAGCACATCACAGGGACTATGAGGAGGTGCACTATGGGAATGCTGAGGAGGCATGCAATGGAAATGCTGATGAGGCACATCACGAAAATTCGCTGCATGGATGCCAAAGAGGCATGCCGTGGAGATGCCAAGGAGGCACGACACAGGGATGTCAAGTGGCATGCCACTGGAATGCCAAAGAGGTGCACTGCAGGAACACCAGGAGGCATGAAGTGGAAATGCCAAGGAAGTGTGACACAGGACGCCAAGGAAGAATGCTGTGGGAATTCCAAGGAGTTGTGGCATGCTGCAGGGACATTGAGAAGGCATGCCACAGGGTGCGATGGAGGTGCACTGTGGGGATGTCAAGGAGGTATGCCATGGGTATGCTGAAGAGTCGGGTCACCATGGGGATGTTGAGAAGGCATGCCACAGGGACGATGTGGAGATGTGCCATGAGGATACCAAAGAGGGATGCCAAGGAGGCATGCCATGGGGATGCAGAGGAAGTGCACTGCAGGAATGATGAGAAAGCATGCTGTGGGGACACTGAGGAGGCATGGTGTGCCATGGAGTCACCAAGGAGTTGCACCATGAGGACACTGCAGGGACACCAAGGAGGCATGGCATGTCAAAGGGCCACTGAGGAGGAGTTCCAGGGGAAGGGAAGGAGGCACACCACAAGAATGCCAAGGAAGCATGCTGTGGGGACTCTGAGGAGGTGTTCTCTGGGAACACCAAGGAGGCACAAAATGGGCATGCTGAGGAGGTGTGCTACAGTACACAGAGAAGGCACACCACAGGGATGCCAAGGAAACATGCTATGGGGCTGCCAAGGAGACATGCTGCAGAGATGCCAAGGCGGTGTGCTGTAGGGTCGCCAAAGAGGTGTGGTACACCGAGGGGACACTGAGGAGGCATGCCATAGAGATGCTGAGAAGTTGCAGTGTGCCATGAGAACATTAAGGAGGCATGCCACAGGGATACCAAAGAAGCATGCCATGGAGACATCAAAGTGGCATGCCACGGAGACACTGAGGATGCTTGCTCCATGGACAAAAGGAGATGCACCAGAGGAATGACGAGGAGTTGTGGCATGCTGTGGAGATGTTGAGGAAGTATACTACAGGAATGCTGAGGATGTATTATGTGGGGACTCTGAGGAGGCACACTGTAGATGCCATGAAAGCTTGTGATGAGGAGGTTGAGGAGACATACTATGGAGACATTGGGAAGGCATGCCATTGGTATGCAGAGGAGGCATGCCATGGGGACACCAAGAAGTTGCACCATGAGGACACCAAGGATGCATGCTGAGGAAATTCTGAGACAAGGAGGTGTGCCACAGGTGTGCAAAGGAGGTGCAGCATGCCATGGGGTCACCAAGGAGGAGCACTGTGGGGACATCAAGGAAGAGCACTGTGGGGATGCTGAGGAAGCACATCACAGGGACTATGAGGAGATGCAGGGACACTGAACAGTCATTTTGCTTGGATATTGAGGAGGCGTGTCATGGGAACTCCGAGGAGGCGTTTCATGGGAAGGCTGAGGAGGTGCACCATGGGGACACCAAGAAGGTGTGCTTCATGGATGCCGAAGAAGTGTGCTGCAGGGAGGCTGAGTAGGCATGCTGTGGGATGCTGAGGAGGTGCACCATGGGGTCTCTAAGGAGGCATACCACAGGGATGTTGAGGAGGCGTTCCATGGAGATTCCTAGTAGGTGCACCATGGAGATGCCAAGGAGGCATGCCATGAGGAAGTTGAGGAGGTTCACCACAGGGATGCCAAAGAGACATGACATGGGATCTTTGCGGGGGTGTGCCAAGGGGATGTCAAGGAGGTTCTCTGTGGGGATGCTGAGCCGGCACACCATGGGGAGATTGAGGAGGCACACTGAGGGGATGCCAAGGAGGCAAGCCACAGAGTTGCTGGGGAAGTGTGCCATGTTGTGATGCAGAAGAGGTGCTCCACAGGGACACTGAGAAAGCATGCTGTGGGGATACTGAGTTGGTGCCCTGCATGGACGCTGAAGAAACATGCCATAGGGAGGCTGAGGAGGCACACCACAGGATGCAAGGGAGGCATGCTGTAGTCTCTGAGGAGACATACCACAGAGATGTCGAGGAGGTTCTCTGTGGGGATGCCAAGTAGACACACTGCAGGGATGCCAAGGGAGCATGCCATGGTGAGGTCAATGAGGCACACCACAAGGATGCTGAGGAGTCCTCTCACTGGGTCACTAAGGAAGCAAATCATGGGGATGCTGAGGAAGCATGCCATGGGGAGGCTGAGGTGTGCCACAGGGAAGCCGAGGAGGAGAGTCACGGGGTCTCTGAGGAAGATCGCTGTGGAGACAATGAGGAGGCATGCCACGGGGACACTGAGGAGATATGTCCCAGCAATGTCAAGGAGGCATACTGCTGGGATGCTGAGGAGGCCCACTGCAGGGATGCTAAAGCAAAGAGGCACACCATGGAGCTTCTGAAGAGGTGTGTCATGGAGGCACACAGCAGGGACTCAGATGAAGTGTGCCACAAAGTTGCCGAGGATGTGCAATGCAGGGACATGGAGGAGGCTCACCACAGTGATCTGAGGAGGTGCACCATGGGGTCACTGACGATGTGTGCCATTGAAATGCCAATGAGGCACCCCATGAGGACATCGAGTAGGCATGCTGTGTGGATGCCAGGGAGGTGCACCACAGGGTCACCAAGGAGGCATGGTATACTGAGGGGACACTGAAGATGCATGCCACAGGGACACCGAGGAGGGGCAATGCAAAAGAAGGACATTGAGGAAATGTGCCACAACTTTGCCAAGGAGCCACGCTGTGAGGACACTGAAGAGGCACACCACAGGGATGACAAGGAGACATGGCATGCTTCAGCGACATTGAGGAGGTGTGCTGTAGGGATGCTGAGGATGCATGTCACAGGAATGCTGAGAAGGCATGCTGTGTGGATGCCAAGAAAGTGTGCCATGGGGACGCTGAGGAGGAGAACCTCAGGGATGCCAAAAAGGAGGCACAACATGGGGACATCAAGGTGAAGCCGAGAAGGCATGCAATGAAGAAACTGAGGAGGCATGCCGCAGGGATGCCAAGGAGGCATGCTGTGGGAACACCAAGGAGGCATGGCACACCACAGGGACTTTGAGGAGACACTTTGTGGGGACGCTGAGGAGAAGCACCTCTGGGAGGCCAAAGATGTGCACCGTGGAAATGCTGAGGAGGTGTGCTGTGGGGAGGATGTGAAAGTGTACAGCAAGGAGGCCAAGGAGGCATGCTGTGGGGACACCAAGGAGGCATGGCACACCACAGGGACTTTGAGGAGACACTTTGTGGGGACGCTGACGAGAAGCATCTCTGGGAGGCCAAAGATGTGCACCGTGGAAATGTTGAGGAGGTGTGCTGTGGGGATGATGTGAAAGTGTACCGCAAGGATGCCAAGGAGGCATGCTGCAGGGTCACAGAGGAGGCACAGCGCCCCAAGGGGACTCCAAGGAGGCATGCTGTGGGGATGCCAAAGAGTCTTGTTGTGCCACAGGGACATTGGGGAGGCCCATCACAGAGATGCTGAGAAAGTGCGCTGCAGGAACACTGAGGATGCATGCCTCAGGAATGCCAAGGAGGTGTGCCATGAGGATGCTGAGGAGGCTTGCCATGGGACACCAAAGTATAGAGCAGAGCAGGGACATTGAAGAGGTGCACCTGGGGACACCAAGGAGGTGCACTACATGGTCATCAAGGAGGCACACCATGGGGATGCTGGAGTGATGTGCCTTTGGGACACTGAGGAAACGTGCCATGGGAATGTCAAGGAGGCACACTGTGGGTTTGTGGAGGAGGCACGGAATGCCACAGAGATGCCAAGGAAGTGCACTGCAGGGATGCTTGGGAGGCACAGCCTGCCATGGGGACATTGAGAAAGCATGCCACAGAAATGCCAAGGAGGCATGCTGTGGGAATGCCAAGGAGGTGTGCCACAGGGAGACCAAGGAGATATGCTGTGGTGAGGATGAAAATGTGTGCCAATGGAAGGCCAAGGAGGAGTGCCGCAGAGAGCCCCTGGAGTCATGCCATGGGGAGGCCAAGGAGGTGCACCATGGGAATGCTGAGGATGCGTGCCAAGGGGAGGTCGAGGAGGCACACCATGGGGAGGCCAAAGAGGTGCACCCCAGGGAGGTAGTGGATGCATGCCACGGCGTCACCAAGGAGGCATGGTGCACCAAGGGGACTCTGAGGAAGCATGTTGTGGGGATGCCAAGGAGTCTTATCATGCCACATGGACATTGAGGAGGAACATCATAGGGACACTAAGGAGGCACACTGCAGGGACATTGAGATTGCATACTGTAGGAATTCTGAGGAGACATACTGCAAGGACACTGAGAAGCAGAGCAAAGATGTTGAGGAGGCACACTGCAGGAACAACAAGAAGGTGCACCATGAGGCTGCCAAGAGGGTGTGCCATGGGGATGCTGAAGAGGTGTGCCACAGGGATGCCAGGAGGTGTGCCATGGGAATGCCAAGGAGGTCCAGCATGCTGCAGGGACGTCGAGAAGCTGTGCTGTGAGATTGCTGGGGAGGCACAGCATGCCATGGGGACATGAAGAAGCATGTCACAGAAATGCCAAGGTGGTGCACCATGGGGACACTGAGGAGATGTGCCATGGGGAGGCCAAAGAGGTGCACCATTGGGATGCCAAGGTTTGCCGCAGTGATACTGAGGAGGTATGCTGAGGAGATGCCAAGGAGACACAACATCGGGAGGATGAGGAGGCATGCCATTAGGAGGCCGAGAAGGCATGCCTCAAGGATTCTGAGGAGGTGTATTACGGAATGGCTGAAGAGGCATGCCATGGGCAGGCCAAGGAGTTGTGCTGTAGACAGGCCTAGGAGATGCACCACAGGGATGACAAGGAGGTGCACAGTGGGTACACTGACAAAGTATGCCATGAGGCAATGAGAAGGCACACAGCAGCAATACCAAGGAGGTATGCTGTAGGGCTACTGAAGAAGTGAGACATGGGGATGACAAGAAGGCTCACCATGGGGACTCAGAGGAGGTATGCCGCAGTGATGCCAAGGAGGCATGCTGTGGAGACAACCGAGGAGGTGTGCTGTGGGCATGCCAAGGAGCATGCTGTGGGGACACTGAGGAAGCATACTATGAGGACACCGAGGAGGCATGCTGTGGGGATACTGAGGAGGCTCACCACATTGTGAGGACATGGAATATGTGCTTCATTGGGATGTCAAGGAGGTACACTGCAGGGATGCTGATGAGGTGAGCCACAGGGTTACTGAGAAGGCATGCCACGGGGAGGCCAAGAAGTTACACCGAGGGGACATGGAGAAGGTGCACCACATGGATATCCAAGAAGTGTGCTGTGAGGAGACTGAGGAGGCATGCTGCGGGAAGCTAAGGAGATGTGCTGTGGGATCCTTAAGGAGACGTGTCACAGGGACATCGAGGAGGTGCTCCATGGAGACGTTAAGTAGGTATGTCATAGTGATGCCGAGGGGTTGCATCATGATGGGAGTGAAAGTGTGCCACAGGGACACTTAGGAGACGCACCATGGAGTCTCTGAGGAACCATGCCACAGGGATGTCAAGAAGGTGCTCTAGTGGGGATACTAAGGAGGCATGCCACGTGTTGTCAAGGAGGTGTGCCATGTTGCAGGGATGCCAAAGAGGTGTTCTGCAGAGACACTGAGAAGGCATGCTGTGGGGACACCAAGGAGATGAGTCGCAGGAATGCACAGAAAATATGCTATCGGGAGGCCAAGGAGACAAGCCATGGGGATGACAAGGAGGTGAGCCAAGATCTTTGAGGAAGCTCACCACAGGAACAAAAAGGAGATACAACACAGCACAGGGACACCAAGGAGGTATGCTGCAGCAATGCCAAGGAGGCACACCGCTGTGACAGAGAGGTGCATGGTGGGACCCTGATGAGGCTCACTGTGGAGACTTCAAGGAGTGCTGTGGGGATGCCAAGGGGGTGTACCATGGGGACATGGATGAGGCACGCCGCAAAATCACTAAGGATGTGTGCCATGGGGAAGTTAAGGAGTTGAGGTGTGCCATGCTCACTGAGGTGGTGCTGAGGTGTGCCATGGGTTCACTAAGAATGTGTGCTGCCAGAACTCCAATGAGACACACCACAGGGATGTCGAGGGGGCTTGCCACAGAGGCACTGAGGAGGTGCACTGCAGGGATGCCAAGAAGGCACTCAGTGGGGTCTCTGAGGAAGTGTGGTATACCTAGGGGATGCCAAGGAGGCGAGTCACAAGGATGCTGAGGAGTCACAGCACATTATGGGGACATTGAGGAGGTGTGCCACAGAGATGCTGAAGATGCATGCCATAGGCAGTCTGAGGAGGTGTGCTGTGTAGAGGCTGAGGAGATGCACTGTGGGGATGATGAGGAGACATGCCACAGGATGGCAAGAAGATGCACTGTGGGAACACTGAGGAGGCGCACTGCAGGAATGATGAGGAAGCATGCAGTGGCAATGTTGAAGAAGCATGCCGTGGAGACACCAAAAAAGCATGCAACTGGGACACCAAGGAGGATTGTTGTGGCAATGCTGCTGTGGTGATGCAGAGGAGGTGTGCCAGGGATGTCGAGGAGGCATGCCATGGGGATGCCGAAGAGGCATTAGGAACTGCTGGAGTCATGACGTGGGAATGCCAAGGAGACATACTGCAGGGACACCAAGAAGGCATGCCACATTGCAGGTACACCAAAGAGATGCTTCACTGGGTCACTGAGGTGGTATGTTGTAGGGATGCTGATGAGGTGAGCCGTGGGGATGCTGAGGAGTCATGCCGGGGGGAGGCCATGGAGGTACACCAGGCGTTGCTGAGGAGGTGTATCACATGGACACTGAAGAAGTTTACTTTGGGGAGGCCAAGGAGGTATGCCATGGGACACTGAAGAAGCACGCCATGGGTTCTCTGAGGAGGTGCGCCACAGGGACATTGAGGTGACACTCTGTGGAGATGCCAATAGGCACACTGAGGATGCTGAGGAGGCCTGCCATGGGGAGGTCGAGGAGACAGGCCATGGGGGCAATAAGGAAGAATGCCATGAAGTCTCTGAGGAGGCATGCCACAGGAATATTGAGGAAGTACTCTGTGGGGGAAGTTGAAGAGGTATGCTGCCAGAAAGCCAAGGAGGCATTCTACAGGGTTGCTGAGGAGGCATGCCATGTGGGTATGCCGAAGCGGTGCTCCACAGGGATGCCGAGAAAGCTTCCTGCAGGGACATGGAGAAGGCAAGTTATGTGGACACTGAAGAAGTGTGCCACAAGGAGGTCAAAGAGGTATGATGCAGGATGTTGAGGTGGTGGACTGAAGGGTCTCTGAGGAGGCAGCCATGAGAATGTCAAGGAGGTGCTAGGCGGGGATGACAAGTAGGTTCACCATGGGGACATCAAGAAGGCATGCCATTGGAAGGCTGAGAAGGTGCACTGCAGAGATGCCAAGAAGCCACGCCACAGAGTCACTGTGAAGGTGGACCACATTATGGGAACACTGAAATGGTGATCTGCAGGGATGTCAAGAAGGTGTGCCATGAGATCTCTGAGGAGGTATGCCATAGGGACCTCGAGGTGGCACTGTGGAGATGCCAAGTAGACACTCTGTAGGGATGCTGAGGAGATGCACAGTGGAGAAGTTGGTGAGACCTGCCATGAGGATGGTGAGGAGGTGTGTCATGGGTTCTCTGAGGAGGGGTGCCATGGGGATGTCGAGAAAGCACTCTGGGGGGACACTGAGGGCACTCTGGGGGGACACTGAGGAGGCATGCCATGGAAACACTGAGGAGGTGCACCACAGGGAGGTCGAGGAGGCATGCCACAGGGAAGTCAAGAAGGCACGCCATGGAGTCACCAAGGAGGCATGCGACATTGTGGGGATGTCAAAGTGGTGCTCCACAAGGATGCTGAGAAGGCATGCTGCAGGGATGCTGAGGAGACGTGCTGTGTGGACACTGCAGTGTGTTGAGGGAAGGCTGAAGAGGCACACCGCGGGACACCAAAGAGGCATGTCACAGGGTCCTAAGGAGGCATGCCATGGAGATGTCAAGGATGCACTCTGTGGGGATGCCAAGTAGACACCCAGTGGGGACCCTGAGGATGTGTCCAATAGGAAGGTCAAGGAGGCACACTTCAGGGATGCAGAGGAGGCAAACAATGGGGTTGCTGAGGCCTGCCACATTGTGGGGATGCCAAGGTGGTGCTCTGTAGGGACATTGAGAAGGCACACCACAGGACACTAAAGAGGAGAGTCATGGGGTTGCCAAGGAGGCACATCACGGGGTCACCGAGTAGGCATGGAGCACCAAGTTGGCACCGAGGAGGCATGCTGTAGGGACTCCAAGGATGCGCGATGCACCGTGGGGACATTGAGTTGCTCATGGGAGACTCTAAGGAAGTGCACTGCCACGAGGCCAAGAGAGTGTGCCACATGAACACTGAAGAGGTGTGTTGCAGTGATGCCTAGGAGACTTATCACAGGGATAACATTGTGTCATGCTGCGGTGATGCTGAGGAGGCACACAGGGGGATGCCAAGGAGGCATGCCAAGTTGTGGAGACGCCAAAGAGGTGCTTTTCAGGGATGCTGAGGAGACGTGCCACAGAACACTGAGGAGGTATGTCACAGGGACACAGAGGAGTCATGCTGCAGGATCTCTGAGGAGGCATGCTACAGGGACATTGAAAAGGCATGCTGCTCATGTGCCAAAGAGGCTCACTGGTGTCACCAAGGCAGCATGCTGTGGGGACGCTGAGGACATGTGCCACAGGGACACAGAGGAGTTGTGTCACAGAGACGCCAAAGATGCACACCACAGGGATGCTGATGAGGTGCACCACAGGTTTGCCAAGGAGGAGCACCATGTAGACGCTGAGGAGGCCTGCCATGGAAACACCAAGAAGGCATGGCATGCTAGGGATCGCAGAGGATGCACACCATGGAAATGCTAATAGGGCACATCGAGGAAATGCCAAAGAGTCATGGCATACCGGGGTTTGCTGAGGTGGTTAGCTGTGAGGACGCCGAGGTGGTGTGTCATAGGGAGGCTGAAGAGGTGCTCTTTGGTGACACCAAGGGGACATACCATGGGGTGTCTAAGGAGACGTGCCACGGGGACATTGAGAAGGCGAGCCACTGGTATACTGAGGAGGTGCACTGTGGAGTCACCAAGAAGGCACATCACAAGGACCTCAAAGCAGCACACTGCAGGGACACCAAAGAGGTGCAGTGAGGGGACACCTAGAAGGCATGCCATGAGGATGCTGAGGAGATGCGCCACAGAGATGTTGAAAAGGTATACCATGGGGATGCTGAGGGGGTGTGCAGTGGGGAAGTTGATGAAGCACACCTTGAGAAGGACAATGGGATGCCAAGGAGGCACACTGTGAAGAGGCCAAGGAGGCTCACCATGGGGAGGCTGAGGAGGTGCACCAGTGGTATGCTGTGGAGGCGCACTGTGGGGACACAAAGGAAACGTTGTGAGGACACTGAAGTGGCTCGTCATGGGAAAGCCAATGATGTGTGCTGTGGCAACACCGAGGAGGTGTGCCACAGGGTGTAAGGAAGCATGCCTCAGGGACACCAAGGAGGCATACTGAGGGAACGCTAAGGAGTAGCGCCACAGGGATACAGAGCTGGCATGCTGTGGGGACACCAAGGAGGTGTGCCACATTGTGGGGACACTAAAGAGGTGTTTTGCTGGGACACCAAGGAAGCACACCACCTGGATGCTGATTAGGTGAGCCTCGGGGATGCCAAATAAGCATGCTGCAGGGAGGCTGAGGAGGCATGCTGTGAGGAGTCCAGAGTTACAGCTCAGAAATGCCAAGGAGGTGCGCCACAGGAAAGCCTTGAAGGCACGCCATGGGGAGGCTGAGGGGGTATACAAGGAGACTTATGATGTGTGGGGAGGCAGAAGAGGCACAATGTAGGGAGTATGAGGAGGCACGCTGCAGGGATGTTGAGGAGGCATGTCTCAGGGATGCTGAGGTTGCACAGGGTGCCATGGAGATGTTGAGGATGTGCACCATGGGGACACTGAGAAGGTACACCAGGGAGTGGTGCTGCAGAGAGGCCAAGAATGCACACTGCAGAAATGCTGAGGAAGCGCGCTGCAGGAATGCTGAATACGTGCACCATAGGTACACTGAGGAGGTGCTCCATGGTGATGATGAGAAGGTGTGCAGTGGCAATGCTGAAGAGGTATGCCATGGGGACACCGGAGAAGCATACCACAGGGATGCCAAGGAGGCTCTTGTGGGGATGCCAAGGAGGCATGCTGTGGGGATGCCGAGGAGTTGTGCTGCAGGGATGCTGGAGAGGCATGTTGTCGGGATGTCAAGGAGGTATGCCACATTGCAAGGACACCTAAGACGTGCTTCACTGGGACGTCAAGGAGGTGTGCCACAGAGATGCTGATGAGATGAGCCGTGGGGATGCTGAGGAGGCATGTTGAGATAAGGCCAAGGAGGTGCAATGTGTGGACACCTAGGAAGCATGCAGCATGGATGCCAAAGATGCGTGTTGCAGAGAGGCCAAAGAGGCATGCCATGGGAAGCTGAGTAGGCACACCATGGGGTCTCTAAGGAGGCACCCCATGGAGATGGTGAGGAGGAACTCCATGGGGATGCCAAGTAGGCATGCTGTGGGGATACTGAGGAGGCATACTGAGGGAAGGTTGAGGAGGCATGCTGTGGGAATGCTGAGGAGGCACACCATGGAGTCTCTGAGGAGGTGAGCCACGGGAATGTTGATGAGGCACTTTGCAGGGATGGCAAGGAGGCATGCTGTGGGGATGCTGAGGAGGTGGCCATAGGGAGGTTGAGGAGTACACCGCGGGGATGTTGAGGCTCACAACGCAGACACTGAGGAGGCATGCACATTGTGGGGATGCCAAAGAGATGCTCCACAGGGACACTGAGAAGGCACGCTACAGGGGTGCAGAGGAGACATGTTGCATGGACATCAAATAAGTGTGCCGTGTAGAGGTCAAAAAGACATGCCACAGGATACTGAGGAGGCTAACCATTGGATCTCTGTGGAGGCATGCTATGGGTACACCAAGGAAATGCTCCATGGGGATGCTAAGTAGGTGTGCCATGGAGACGCTGTGGAGGCATGCGGGGAGGTCAAAGAGGTGCTCTACAGGGGCACTGAGGGAGGTGTGCCATGTTGTGGGGACACTGAAGAGGTACTCTGTAGGGATGTCAGGAAGGTGTGCCACAGGGATGCTGAGAAGGTGAGTTGTGAGGATGACAAGGAAGCATGCCGTGGGGAAGCTGAGGAAGTATGCTGTGGGGCAGCCAAGAAAGTGAGCTGTAGGGTTTCTGGGGAGGTTCACCATGGGGATGACTAGGAGGTGTGCTACAGGAATGCCAAGGAGACATGCCACAAATTCGCTGAGGAGGTGCACCATGGAGATGCCGAGAAAGTGTATTGTGGGACATCGAGGAGCCACACTGCAGGGATGCTGAGGAGGCATGTCGTAGGTTCACTGGGTAGGTGTGGCTCACCAATGTGATCCCAAGGAGGTGCACGATGGGGATGCTGATGAGCCACGCCACATTGCAGGGATACTGAGGAGGCTCATCTCTGGGACACTGAGGAGGCATGCTGTTAGGACACTGAGGAGGTACGCCACATTGCAGAGACATTGAAAAGGTGCTGCACAGGGAAGTCAAGGAGGCACACCATGGGGCACACCAAGGAGGTGAGCCACAGGGACCAAGGAGACATGCCATGAGATCTCTGAGGAGGCATGCACTGGGGACTTTGAGGAGGCATGCCATGGGAGTACTGAGGAGGTGTGCTGCAGGGACGCTGAAGAGGCATACCATGGATATCCTGAAGATCCACAGTGTGCTGTGGGGACTTTCTGGAGGTGCATCACAGGGATGCTGAGGAGGTGTGCTGTCAGGAGGCTGAGAAGGTGGGGGACTCTGAGGATGAAGGTCACAGCAACACTGATGAGGCAAGCAGTGAGGACACCGAGGAGGCATGCTGCAGTGAGGCCGTGGAGGTGTGACACGCTATGGGGAGGCCAAGGAGACATGATACAGGTGGGCTGAGGAGGCACACCATGGGGAAGCTAAGAAGGCACTCTGTGGGGAGGCCGAGGAGGCATGTGCCAGGGAGGACAAGGAGGCCTGCCACAATGATGCTGAGGAGGTGCACCATGTGGACAACGAGGAGGTGTGCTGTGGCTTCTCCAAGGAGGTGCACTCCGCTGATGCCAAGGAGGCAGGTCATGGGGACACAGAGGAGGTGTGTCGCAGGTAGGCCAAGGAGGTGTGCCACAGGGAGATTGAGGAGGCATGCCACAGGGTGGCTAAGAAGACACACCTAGGGATCGCCAAAGAGGAAGGCTGCTGGGAGGTCGAGGAGACACACCATGGGAATGCTGAGGAGGCACACCACAGTATGCTGAGGAGGAGTGACCTGCTGCAGTATTGCTGAGGAGGTGCACGGCGGGGATGCTGAGGAAGCACACCATGGGGATGCCAAGGAAGTGTGTCGCTGTGACAACCAGGAGGCATGCATGACGCAGGGATGCCAAGGAGGTGAACTGAGGGGATACTGAGGAGTCATTCTGCAGGGACGCTGATGAGCCATGCCGTGGGGAAGACAAGGAGGCATGGTATGCCATAGGGTCACTGAGGAAGTGCGCTGCGGGATGCCAAAAAGATGCACTGGGGGATGCCAAGGAAGTGTGCCATGGGTCACCAAGGAGGCACATCATGGACACGCCAAGGAGGCACACCTTGCGGATGCTGAGGAGGTGCTCCGTGGGACTCTGAGGAGGTATACCACTGGGACACCAAGGAGGCCTGCTGTAGGGCTACCGAGGAGACACCTGATGGGAATGCCAAAGAGGTACTCCATGGGGAGGCTGAGGAGGCACAGCAAGGGGACACCGAGGAGGCACACTGCAGGGACACCATGGAGGCACACTGTGGGGACCCCACGGAGGCCTGGTGTATGAAGAGGTCACCACATAGGCACACTGTAGGGACTCCAAGGAGGTGCATCAGGGGATGCTGAAAAAGGATGCCACAGGGATGCCGAGGATGTGCACAGCAGACTCGCTAAGAGGTGTGTGGTATGAGGTGTGTGGTGGGGATACCGAGTAGGCATTGCCTCCCACAGGGTCTCCCCATGATGTACGCTATGGGGATGCCAAGGAGGCATGCCATGGGGATGCCGAGGAAGGTAGCCATGGGGAAGCTAAGAAGCCATCCCACAGGGACGCTGAGGAGGCACACCACAAGGACACCCAGAAAGTGCACTGTGGGGATGCTGAGGTGGTGCACATCGCAGGATGCTGAGGAGGTGCTCCATGGGGATGCTGAGGATGTGCACCCCAGGGATGATGAGGAGGTGCACTATGGTGATGCTCAGGAGGCAAGTCACGGGGACAATGAGAAGGTGCACTATAGGGATGTGGAAGAAGCATGGTGCACTGCAGAGATGCCAAAGAGGTGCACCGGGGAGATGTTGAGGAGGCACACCACAAGGACATGGATGAGGCAAGCTGCAGGGTCACAGAGCATGGGTGCTACAGGGTGTTGAAGGGGTGTGCAGCAGGACTTTCAAGGAGGTGTATTGCAATGACGCTGAGGAGGCATGCCACAGGACACCAAGGGAGTACATTGTGAGCACAGATGATGTGCACCATGGGGATACTGAGGTGGTGCACTGCTGAGTTGCTGAGGAGGCATGCTGAGGAGACATGCTCATTACACACATCACAGAGAGAACCAGGCACATTAGGGGGAGGCTAGGGAGGTGCAGCATGGGGATGACAAGGAGGCATACTGCAGTGATGCCAAGGAGGTACACCTCGAGGAGACATGCTGTAGGGATGCTGAGGAGGTACACCGTGGGACCACAGTTGAGGTGCACCATGGGGAGGTCAAGGGTCTGCTCCATGGGGAGACCAAGGAGGCAAGCCATGGGGATGTCGAAGAGGCACACCATGGGGACGCCGAAGAGGCATGCTGCAGAGATGCTGAGGAGGTGCACCAAGGGACTGCAGTTGAAGTGCGCTGCAGGGACGCCAAGGAGGTGCACCATGGGGATGAAAAGGATGCATGCTGTGGGGAGGCTGAGGAGGCGCAGCATGCCACGGACAGACCGAGGAGGTGTACCACAGGGATGGTGAGGAGTCACAACATGGGGAGGCTGATGAGGTGTGCAGCAGGGATGCAGAGAACGCCATGTGACAACACTTGGACGCCAAGGAGGTGTGCCACTGGCATGCTGAGGAGACACATCACAGAGAGAACCAGGAGGTGTGCCATGGGGATGTTGAGGAGCCTTGCCATGGGGATGTCAAGGAGGCATCCCATAGGGATGCTGAGGAAGTTGCCATGGGGAGGCTGAGGAGGTGCACCATGGGGAATATAAGGAGACATGTTGCCTGAAGGCCGAGGTGGTGGGTCACGGGTAGGCCAAGGATGTGTGTCACTGGGAGGCTGATACCGTGCACCACGAGGATGCTGAAGAGGCGCACTATCTTGCAGGGTTGTTGAAAATGCATGACGTGGGGCCGTAGAGGTGGCACACCACAGGAATGCTGAGGAGGCACATTGGGGGGGGCTAAGGAGGTGCAGCATGGGGATGACAAGGAGGCATACTGCAGTGATGCCAAGGAGGTACACCTCGAGGAGGCTGAGGAAGCATGCCACAGGGAGGAAGAGGAGGTATGGTATGCTGTCAGGATGTTAAAGAGGTGCACCGCCAGCAGCCCAGGAATCATGCTGCTGGGAGGCCTTGTAGGTGTGCCACAGGAAGGCTGAGAAGGCATGCTGAGGTGTCACCAAAGAGGTATGTCACAGGGAAGCTGAGGAGGCACATTGCAGGGATGCTGAGAAGGCATGCCACAATGAAGCTGTAGAAGCATGCCACAGGGAAGTCAAGGAGGCACATTATGGGGAGGTCGAGAAGGTGCACCATGGGGTATGAGAAGGGGGACTGCCGGGGGGATGAGAAGGCCCACTGCCGGGAGACCGAGGAGGTGAGCTATGAGGACTCTGAGAAGGTGATCCATGGGGACGCTGAGGATGTGAACCACGGGTTTGCTGAGGTGGCACACCATGTTGCAGAGATGCCAAAGAGGCAATCCATGGGGATGCCCAGTAGGCTCACTGTGAGGATTCCAAGGAGGCACTCCTCAGGGAGGCTGAGGATAGCACAGTGTGGAGCCCAAGGAGGCATGCTGTGGGGACACTGAGGAGACAGTGTCATGTAGACTGAAGAGGTGTGCAGAGGGTAGGCCGAGGAGGCATGCCACGCTGTGAAGATGCCGAAAAGGCACTCCATGGGGCATGCTGAGGAGGTACTCTGCCGGAACTCCTAGGAAACAAGCTGCAGAAAGGCCAAGGAGATGTGCTGTGGGGCTGCCTAGGAGGCACACCACAGGAACACTCAGGAGGCATGCCATGGAGAGGCCGAGATGTGGCACAGGGAGGCTGAGGAGGTGCGTGGCAGGGATACCAATGATGTGCGCTACAGGTATGAAAGGAAGGGATGCCATGGGATTGCCGAGGAGGTGCATTGCAGGGACACCATGGAGGTATGCTGTGGGGAGACTGAGAAGGTTCACTATGGGGAGGTTGAGCAGGCGTGATGTGGGGAGGCCAAGGAGGCTGAGAAAGCATGTCGTGGGTCACCAAATAGGTATGCTGCGGAAAGCATGAGAAGGTGCATCACGGGGATGTGAGAAGGACCACCATGGGAATCTGCCACAGGGAGGCCAAGGAAGTGCACCACGGGGAGGCCAATGAGATGCGTAGTGGGTACACTGATGAGGGACACTGAGGAGGTGCGCTGCAAGGAAGTTGAGAAGATGCACCGTGGCGATGCTGAGGAGGCAAGCTGCGGGGATGCCAAGGAGGCACACCGTGGGGATGCTGAGAAGGCGCTCCATGCTGTGGCGACATCAAAGAGATGCTCTGCGGGGACATCGAGGAGGCATGCTGTGGGGCCACCGAGGAGGTGTGACATGGGAATGCCTAGGAGATATGCTACAGGGAGGATGAGGAAGCGTGTTATTAGGATGTCGAGGAGGGACACTGTGGGGACGCTGAGGAGGTGTGTTGAGGGACCGCTGAGGAGGCACGCCACGGGAGTGCTGAGGATGCATGCTGAGGGGAGGCCGAGGAGACATGCCATGGGGAGGCCAAGGATATGCACTGCGGGGAGCCTGAGGAAGTGTGCCATGGGGAGGTTAAGGAGGCGCACCACGGGGAGGCTGAGGAGGCATGCTGTGGGGATGCGAAGGAGTCGTGCCATGCTGTGGGAATGCTGAAGAGACAGTTTTATGGGGACAACAAGGAGGCACTCTGCAAGGATGCCAAGGAAACAGGTCTCAGGGATGCTGAGGAGGTGCACCATGGGGCTACCTAGAAGGGGTACCACAAGAATGCTGAGGAGTCATGCCATGGGAAGGCTGAGTAGGAGCAGTTCAGGGAAGTTGAGGAGGCACACTGCAAGGACACTGAGGAGGTGTGCTGTGGGTGCACTGATGAGACACGCCACAGGGACACTGAGGAGATGCACCACAGGGATGATGAGGAGGCATGCCTTTTGGATTCTTAAGAGGTGGGCTGCCAGGAGGTTGAGGAGGCGTATCATGGGGAGGCTGAGGAGGCATTCCGCAAGGATCTGGAGAAGTCACACTTTTGGGATAGCCAAAAAGGCGTGCTGCGAGGCGTAGGAGGCTTGCATGGAGAGTATGAGGAGGCATGCTGCAAGGAGTCAGAGGAGGTGCAACGTGGGAAGCTGAGGTGACATATCATGGGGATGCTAAAGTGAGGCACCCAAGGTACTCCACGGATGTGCACCGTGAGGACGCCAAGAAAGCTTGCTGCGGGCACACCAAGGAGGCAAGCCGCAGGGACGATGAGAAAGTGTGCTGCAACGAGGCAAAGAAGACACAGTGTACCACATAGAGGCCAAGGAGGTGTGCCATGGGGACGCCAAGAAGACATGGCATGCTGCAGGGACAATGACAAGGTGCACCATGGGAATGTCAAAAAGGAAAGCCACACGGGAAGGTTGTGGAGGCTGGCTGCGGAGTTGCAGAGAAGGCATGCCAGCTGTGATGATGCTGAAGAGGCGCTCTGCGGGGACGCTGAGGAGGCGCACCGTGGAGAATGCCAAGGAGGCAAGCTATGGGGAGGCTGAGGAGGTATAGTGTGAGAAGGTGTGCTGTGGGGACTCCAAGGAAGCATACTGTGAGGATGCGGAGGAGACGCACTATGGGGTCACTGAGGAGGAACACCGCAGCGACACTGAGGAGGCTTGCTGCAGGGAGGCTGAGGAAGTGTGTCCTGAGGTGGCCAAAGAGGATCACAGGGAGGCCAAAGAGGCGTGCTGCAGGGAATCCAAGGAGGCATATGTGGGAAGGCACATGGCGGGGAGGATGTGCACCACCGGGAGGTTGAGGGGGCACGCTGCGGGGTGTCTGAGGAGGCATGCTTTAGGGAGGCTGAGGAGGCGAGCCAAGGGGTGTTAGAGGAGGAGCATCGCAAGGAGTCTGAGAAGGTGCATCTTGGAGAGACCAAGGATGTGCATGTCAAGGATAGGCCAAAGAAGAGCTCCCCACAGTGCACCACTTCAGACTCCTCATGGCGCACTTCCTCAGCCTCCGCAGCACACCTCCTCGAATTCCCCGCAGCACACCTCCTTAGTCTCCCTGTGGCAGCCTCCTAGGCCACCTCACAGAGCTCTTCTTCAGCCTTCCAATGGTGCACTTCCTCGGATCCCTATGGTGCGGATCCTTGGTTGCCCCACAGCATACCTGCGGGGAGGGCAGAAAGTGCACACCTCAAGGAGATTGAGGGCCCGTGCCATGGGGAGGCCAAGGGGGCAGTCCATGGGGAGGACAATTAGGCGCTCATCAGTGTCCCCGCTGAGCACCTCTTCAGAATCATCGCAGTGTGGCACGCCTCCTTGCATCCCCCTGGAATGCCTCCTTGACATCAGCAGGGCATGCCTCCTCAGAGATCCCATGGTGCAGGGAGGCTGAAGAGGCATGCATGGGGAGGGTGAGGAGGGGTGCCACGGGGAGGCCAAGGAGGTGTTCCATGGACAGGCTGAAAAGATGTGTTCAAGGGAGGTCGAGGAGACCTGCCACAGGGAGGCCAAGGAAGTGGGCTGAGGAGAGGCAGATGAGGCGCGCAATGGGGAGGCTGAGGAGGCATGCATGCTATGGGGAGGCCAAGAAGGCATGCCGCTGGGATGCCAAGGAGTCATGTCAATGGGAGGCCAGGGGTGTGAGCTGCAGGGAGGACGAGGGGGCGCGTGGTGAGGAGACTGAGTGGGGCACCGTGTGGTGGTCAAGGGGATTGCCACGGGAAGGCAGAGGGTGTGCATCTCAGGGAGGTTAAGGGGCCATGCCACAGGAGGCAGAGGAGGCAGGCCATGGGAAGGACAATGGGCCAGTGGGAGACTGGGGCGTCATGCTGTGGGGAGGCCAAAAAGGTGCGCCGTGGATTGGTCGAAGAAGCACGCTGTGGGGAGACACAGGGATCTGAGGAGGCGTACCATGGGAAGGCTGAAGGAGTGTGCTGTGGGATGGCCAAGGAGGCATGCAGCAGGGAGGCTGAGGAGGTGTGTTGAGGAGAATCCGAGGAGGTGTGCTGTGGGGAGGCAGAGGAAGCATGCTGTGAAGTGTCTGAGGAGGTGCACCATGGGAATCTGAGGAGGGGAGCCATGGGGAGGGCGAGGAAGTGTGCTGCAGGAAGGTCAAGGAGACATTCTGGTGGGAGGCTGAGGAGGTGAGCTATGGGAAATACGGGGACTTACTCCGCAGGGAATCTGAGGAGGCACGCCTTGCAGAAGCTGAGAAGGCACATCGCAGGTAAGCTGAGGAAGCATGCCACGAGTAGGCCCAGTAGGCTGAGGAGGCAAGCCACGAAGAGGCTGAGGAAGCATGCTACAGGTATGTGAGTAGGTGGGCCATAGGGATGTTGAGGAGGCACACTATGGAGTCGTCAAGGAGGCCTGAGGCAGGAAGGTGGAGGATGGGTGCCATGGGGAGGGAGGAAGCACAGTGTAGACAGGTCCAGGAGGCTTGCCACAAGTAGGTAGAGGAGGCATGCTGCGGGGAGGCAGAGGACGTGCATGTGCTGCCAGGAGGACAAGGAGGCTTGTCACAGGGAGGGTAAAGAGGCCTGCCACGTGGAGTCTGAAGGGCAGTGTCGTGAGGAGAGGCTAAGGAGGCAAACAGTGGGGAGGCTGAGGATGCAGGCTGTGAGGAGGTTGAGGAGGCGAATGGACCGCAAGGAGGCAGAAGGGACTTGCTGAGGGTAGGCCAGGGAGGCGCGCCAAAGGTAGGTCAAAGGCGCCACAGTGGGGAGGACGGGGGTGCATGCTGGGAAGACTGAGGAGGTCCTCCACAGGGAGGCTTAGGAGACATGCCAGGGGAAGGCCGTGGGGGCGCTCAGCTGGAACGCTGAAGAGACACACCCGTGGGTAGCTGAGGAAGTGCTGTGCGGGGAGACTGAGGAGGTGCACCGTGGGGAAGCCAAGGAGGCATGCTGTGGGACTCCGAGGAGGCGCACCACGAGGATGCCAAATAAGAATGAGCTGGGAAGCCTAGGAGGTGCGCCATGGGGTGGCTTAAGGGGCATGCCGTGGGGAGGCCGTGTTGGGTAGTAGTATTGCTGTGGGGATGATGAGGAGGTGTGCTGCTGCGAGGCCGAGGAGGCATGCCGGAAGGAGTATCAGGAGGTGCACCACCAGAAGGCCTAGGAGGTGCACGCGGGGACGCCGAGGAGGTGAACCAGGAGGCTGGTGAGGAGGTGTGCCGTGGGGACACCAAGGAGGTGTGCCATGGCAAGGCCGAGGAGACGTGGCTAGCTGCAGGGAGACCGAAGAGGCATGACGTGGGGAGGCCAAGGGGGCGTGAAACGGAGAGGCCGAGGAGGTGCTGAAGGCCGAGGAGACGTGGCTAGCCGCAGTGAGACCGAAGAGGCATGACGTGGGGAGGCCAAGGGGGCGTGAAACGGAGAGGCCGAGGAGGTGCTGCGCGCTGCAGGGAAGCCGAAGAGGCATGCTACAAGGAGGCCGAGGAGGCATGCCACGTGGAGGCACGCTGCAGGGAGGCCAAAGACGTGTGCTGCAAGGTCGCAGAGGCGGCACACCATGGGGAGGACAAGGAGGCATGCCGCGGGGATGCCGAGGAGGCGCACCATGGAATGGCCGAGAAGGCATGCCGAGAGAAGGCTGAGGAGGTGCCCCACGGAGTATGAGGGGCGCGCGATGGAAAGACAAAGGGAGTGTGATGCGGAGAATCTGAGGAGGCGCGCGCATCTCGGGAATGCGGAGGAGGTGTGTCACCAGGAGGCCGAGAAGGTGTGCCAGGAGGAGGGCGAGGGGGCACTATGTGGAGGCCGAGGAGGCGCGCCGCTGAGAGGCTGAAGAGGTGCACCTTGGAGATGCAGAAGGGGCGCTCCGAAGGGAATCTGAAGAGACGCCACTGGGAGGCCAAGGAAGCACACCGCGGTTTGGCCAAGAGTCCCGCCGCAGGAAGTCGGATGAGGTGCGCCACAGGGAGACTGAGAACGCCCTTCCCCCGGATCCAAGGAGGTGCACCGCGGGGAGGCCAGGGAAGCGATCCGCGCGATGGCCGAGGAGGCAAGCCGCGGAGAGGCCTTAGCAGGCTTGCCACGGGGAATCTGAAGAGGTGTGCTGCGGAGTGGCAGGGGAAAGCGCGCCGCAAGGAGGAGTGCTGCAGGGAGGCTGAGGAGAAAAGCCGCGGGAAGGCGCGCCGCGGGGAGGGCGAGGATGCGCACCGCGGGGAGGCCAAGGAGGCACGCTGCGGGGAGGCCAAGGAGGCGCGCCGCAGGTAGGCCGAAGAGGTGAGACACAGGAAGTTGAAGGAGGCGCACTGCAAAGAGGCTTAAGAGGTACACAGCGGGGATTCCGAGGAGTCATGCCAAGGGGAGACTGAGGAGGCGCACCATTGGAAGGCCTAGGAGGCACACACGGGGAGGCACACCACGGGGAGGCCGAGAAGGCGCGCCACGAGGAGTCTGAGGAGGCACGCTTGGGGAGGTCGTTGAGGCCTGCACGCTTCAGGGAGGCTGAGGAGGCACCCCGCGGGGAAGTTGCGGAGGCGCGAGCGCCGCAGGGAGGCCGAGGAAGCTCATGACGGAGAAGATAGGGAGTGCCCTGGAAACGCTAAGAATGCATGAGGAGTGGCAGGGGAAAGCGCGCCGCAAGGAGGAGTGTCTCAGGGAGGCCGAGGAGGCACGCTTTGCAGAAGTTGAGGAGGTGCACCGTGGGAACGCTGAGGATGCGCGCCATAGGTAGGCCAAGGAGGCTTGCCGCTAGGAATGTCGAGGAGGCGTGCTGCGGAAACTACAAGGAGGCACTCCGTGGGAACACTGAGAATGCGCGCTTCAGGATGAGTAGGAGGTGCGCTGCAGGTCACCGAGGAGGCATGCTGCGGAAACGCCGAGGCAAGCAACGGGGACGCTGAGGAGGCTCACCGCGGGATCGTCCAGGAGGCGCGCCGGGACGTCGAGGAGGCGTGCCGCGAAGAGGCCGAGGAGGTGCGCAGGAATGCCGAAGAGGTGACATGTGGGAAGATTGAGGAGGCGCCCCATGGGAAGACTCCAGTAGGCACGCCACGAGGAATGAACAGGAGGCAGCAGAGGATCGCTGAGGAGGCACGCTGCAGAAATGCAGAAGAGGCACGCAGCAGGAGGCGCCAAGGGGGCGCCCCTTGCGGTCGTCTAGAAGGCACGCTGCGGAAACGCAAAGGAGGCTCACGGTGGGGTCGCTGAGGAGGCTCGCCGTGGAGATCCCTAGGAGGTGTGCCGCTGGGAAGCCGAAGAGGTGTGCTGCGGGGATCCTGAGGAGGTGGCCGCGGGGAGGCCGAGGAGGCACGCAGAGGGGAGACTGAGGAGGCATGCCGCGAGCATGTCGAGGAGGCGAGCTGTGGGGAGGCCAGGAAGCAGGCCTCCGGTAGGACCAGGAGGTGCGCTGCAGGAACGCTGGGGCGGCACACCACAGGGGCACGGAGGAATACGGGAATACGGGGAATACGGAGGCGACGCGCCAGGGGAAGCCCAGAGGGAACACCGAGGAGGCGCGCAGCGGGGAGGCGGAGGAGGCGCCGCGGGGAGATCGAGAAGGCGTGCGGTAGAAACGCCTAGGAGGCAGGCCGCGAGGATGCCTGGGAAGGGCGCCGCGGGGATGAGTTGGAGGCGCGCTGCGGGAACGCCAAGGAGACGCGCCGCGGGGAGGCAGTGGAGGCGCGCCGCGGGGTGACCGAGAAGACGTGCCATAGAAATGACGAGGAGGCATGCCACAGGACGCCAAGAAGCCACGCCGTGAGCATGAGTAGGCGCGCCGCGGGAGGCCGAGGGGGCGGCGTGGCCGAGGAGGTGAACTCTGCTGAGTCTGAGAAGACACGCCGCAGGGAATCCGAGGAAGCATGCCGCGGGGAGTCTTTGGAGGCGCGCTGTGGGGAAACAGAGGAGACACGCCGCGAGGAGGCCGAGGAGGCGCGTTGCAGGGAGTTAGAGGAGGTGCGCCGCAGGGAGGCCGAGGAGGAGCGCCATGGAGAGGCTGAGGAGGCACGCCGAGGGAGGGCAGGAGCGTGCCAAGAGGAGGACAAGGGATCGCGCTGTGAGGAGACGCGCGACGTAGAGACAGAGGAGGCGTGCCGCGGTGAGACCGAGGAGGCGCGCCGCCGGGAGGCCGAAGGGGCGCACTGCGGGGAGACTGAAGGGACGGGCCACGCGGGCGCTCCGCGGGGAGGACGAGGGAGCACACCGCTGGGAGGCCGACAGGGCACGCTGCGGGGAGGCAGACGTGCAGTGCTGCGAGAGGCCGAAGGGGCGTGCCGTGGGAAAGTCGAGGGACCACGCCGCGGGGAAGTCCGGGCCTGCTGCGGGGAGGCCGAGGGGGCGCTCCTCGGGGAGAACGAGAGGGTGCGCCGCGAGGAAGCCTAAGGGGAGGACAACGTTGAGGCCGACGTGGCGCACCGCAGGAAAGCCGAACGGGCTCGCCGCGGAAAAGCCGGTGGGGGCGGGGAAAGGGGGCAAGCCGCTGGGAGGCGGAGGGGCCACGCCGCGGTGAAGTCCAGGGAGCGTGCTGCGGTGAGGCCGCCGAGGGGCCGCGCTGAGAGGAGGCAGAAGGGGAGAGCAGCGTTGAGGCTAACGTAGCGAACCGCAGGGAGGCCGATGGGCGTGCTGTGGGGCGGCCAACGGGGCGCGCCGCGGGGAGGCCGAGGAGGCACACCGCCGGAAGGCAGGGGAGGTGCGCAGTGGGGAGGCCGAAGAGGCACGCGTGTACCCAGAAGAACAAGGCAGCGCGAGGCGGGGAAGCTGAGGAGGTGCGCTGGGGGAAGGCCGAAGAGGGGTGTCGCGGGGAGGCGGAGGAGAGGGGAGCGTCGCAAGGAGGCCGAGGAAGCGTGCGGCGGAGAGGACGAGGAGGCACGCCGCGGGGAAGTTGAGAAGGCGCTCCGCGGGGATTCCGGTGAGGCACACAGCTGGGAGAACGAGGAAGCCTGACGCAAGGTGGCGGAAGAGGTGCGTCACGGGGAGGCTGAGGAACCCTGCTGCGAGGTGACTGAGGAGGCGCTACGCAGGGAAGCGGAGGAGGCGTGCTGGGAGAGATCCAAGGAAGCGCACCGCGTGTGGTCTGAGGAAGCATGCCGCGGGGAAGCCGAGGAGGTGTGCCGCGGGGAAGGCGGGGAGGCGCGCAGCGGGGAGTCTGAGGAGGCCTTCTTGGTGATCGCCTCCTCGGCCTACCACGGAGCAACTTCTCAGACTCCCCGCCGCGCACCTCCACGGGTTCCCGCGGTGTCCCCCCTCCACCTAGGCCTCCCAGCGGCGCACCTCCTGAGACCTCCCCGCGGCACGTCCCCTTGCCCTCCCGCAGCGCGCCCCTTCTGCCTCCCTGCGGCATGCCTCTTCCTTTTTGAGTACCTCTTAATTGCCAAGAAATACGTTAGGCACTTATTGAAGCTTGGATGGTCATATGCTCTCTGCATTTCAGAATACTTCCTTGATTTTCAAAGAAAATGCTACATGTGCTTGTATTTAGCTTATCAAAACTTGTATCGGCCGGGCTCTGTGGCTCAGCCTGCAATCCCAGCACTTTGGGAGGCGGAGGCGAGTGGATTGCCTGAGCCCGCGGGTTCAAAACCATCTCGGGCAAGTTGGCGAGACCTCTCGTTTCTACAATAAATCAAAAATTAGCCCGGCGTGGTAGCGCGCCCTCGTAGTTCCCGCTACTTGGAAGGCTGAGGCGGAAGGATGGCTGGAGCCCAGCAGGTCGACGCTGGGGTGGCTGTGAGTGTGCCACTGCACTCCAGCCTGGGTGACGGAGTAAGAATCCAACTAGAAAAAGAAAAACAAAACAAAACAAATAAACAAAAAGCATGTATCATATAAACTCTAAGAGTGCAGGTTTTATGTCTGCCATATTCACTCTTCCCTGTATCCTGAACATTATGGGTACCTAGACCCATACCTCAAACATAACAGATGCTGTATAATTATTTATTAATTGAATAATAGTGTGCCCACAAAATAAACTGTCCTTTTAGGATGAGATTTTAGGGAAGAATGACGATGTAAAAATCTGAATGTTATTTATTCTTAAAAGTAAATAATGTTCAACAATCTTTTTAAAAGAAAATGTATGTCAGGGTGGCATGCACATTCTCTCTAATAACTAACATAACTAACTAATAACAGTTGAGAATCTATTTGCTATTATTAATGAGTATATTTTTATGCATGATCTCATTAAATCTTTTCAACACAATACTTTCATGCTACAAGTGAGGGAACTAGGGCTTCGAATACATAATGTCTTAGGGTCTCACAGCTATGAGCATTTAGTGTACATTTGAACTCTGCTTTTTCTTACTACTGGAGCTCAAGAAAGGAAACTCAGAGAAGTTAAATAATTTCATGAGGATGTAGAGCTAGTCATTAACAAAATGTGGACTTGTAGAATATAAATTTGTACAGCTTTGCAGTTTGTATGGCTTCAATCCAGGCTACTGTCCTCTTTCCTTTAATAATAAATGCATTTTTCCAGATGCAATAAACCTTGAATTAAGTACCATTCAAATCATGCTGAGCAGATCATGACCCTCCTAAACTGCATCTCCTAATGATTTCTTGAGAGGATTTGTGCATTTTTTTGTTTTAGTTAAATCAGAGTAAATAATTTTGGGACAGCACAGCATTTGCATTTTATTTCCCATTCTATTATTATTACTTCTACCTTGATTCCACCCTTTATTAATGATATCCAAGGACAAACATATGAAAATAACAAAAATAAAGAAGAAATTATTAGAATAAAGACGTACGATGCTACTGTGCCCATAGAAAGAATTCAATATTCTATGTTTAAAAAATGTTGGTTAAGTCAAATCAAACAGAAAATATATCACATGCTCAAAAGGAGGGACTTGGGCAATAAGTGATGCATGATTTGAGCATCTATGGAATGTAACATTAATTCTTGCTTAAATGGTGTTTCATCATGCTAAAGTTTCTCTAATGAGATGTGTTTATGATGCCTCTTCTTGAATTCTAAAATTTTAAGTTTCTGATCAGCCAAGATCTCTTTGCGTGAGGCCCCCAGCCATGTGATATACTGCATCGTCATGAGTTGGACTCTTCCCTTAAACCCAGATTTCATGGTGCAAGGTTATATTATTGGTTATGGCATTGGGAACCCTTATGCTGAGACAGTGCATGAAGACAGCAAGCAGTGATATTACTTTATTAAAAAGTTGGGTGTATAGCTATGATTTCTATTCTATTAAGGAAAATATTTATTTTAATTTATTGGAAAACTGCTCTTTGAAATGATTATTTTAATTTATAGCAGATATTAATTCTTTTAAATTTATTTTTAATTTTTTTTAGAGATATGGAGTACAATTCAGGATTAGGTAGATAACTGGTCATCTTACAGGTAAAGTTTGGGCCTCGATTTGGTCCCCCCTTAGCCTGGTTTCAGATCAGATACTTTTATTGATGTTATATGCCCCCACCCCCACCCTTGACAGCATCCCACTACTGCCAAACCCTTTCTTACAGTATTAAATGTTTAGGATCCTCTTATGAGTGAGAACATGTGATACTCAGTTCTTAGTTTCTGTGATAGATTACTGAGTATTACAGACTTGACATCCATCCAAGTTGCTGCAAAGTTCATAATTTGTCCTTCCTTATGACTGCGTAATATTCCACCATGTATATGTACCACATTTTTTTTCCAGTCTAATTTTGATAGGCAGCATGGTTGGTCCCATGTTTTTTCCATGAACTCCCACCTATCACCATACACAAAAACCAACTCTACATGGATCAAAGACCTAAACGTAAAACCTCAAACTATAAGAAACTTAGACAATGCAGGAGACAACCTTATGGAAATTGGAATAGACAACCAACTCCTGATCAAAATCCCTAATACCCATGCCATAGAGATAAGATAGACAAGCAGAAGTGGGATCTCACCAAACTGAAAAGCTTCTGCAAAGCAAAAAAAAAAAAACCAAAAACCAAAAAAACAACCATCAAGAGAATGGGGAGATATTAATTATTTAAGCAACTCATCTCTCTCTACACACACACACACACACCACACACACACACACACACACACACACACGTGCTCTAATCTTTTAGTTTGGGAAATTTGACCTAGAGAGATCCATAATTGTAAATGTCCTGCTGTGTGCCCTTACTTATGTGTCACAGGAGACAAAAAGTATGTTGAGTCATTTTTCTTTTTTCAATTGTCAAAGGAAACTTCTAATTTTTAAATTCTTATAAAAAGAAAGTCAGCACATTTTCATCTTTGTTATTCTCATTAGAAGGATGTTCTGTTAATTTTTCTTTAACCTTGAATTGTCTAGCCATAGTACCTTCTTTTTCATTAACATTCATATACAAAGCTTTCTGGCTGTGTCATTATGTCTGTAAACAAGATGAAAAGAATTTTTTAGTCAGGCCAGTAGATCCACGTGTCCCTACTCTATCCCAATCCAGGTTCTTTTATTGTACTCAGCCTCATTTGTTGCTGAATACAATACTTGAGTTGCAATATTAGTAATGAAAATTTGTTCATTCAGAGAGGTCTAATGTATGTAAAAGTGTTCCCATTCATTCTATATCTGATTTTCTGCAGCACTGTAAGAGATTGTATAATTATCAAAGGAAAATAAGAAGAAATATACACAACACACCAGGATGCCAATAAGTTAAAGAATTCTCACGAAGCAAAAAATAAGTTAATTCTACCTGTTTTTTAAATACCATATTATTTTGCAATGAGTTACAATGAGGCCACCGGAAAATGGAACTTGATTTAGGGGGATGGTCTCCTACTTATTTGCAACGTCTCTCTCACAAACAGCACATTTGTGATGAGAAGTTGGATTTGAATTTGAATAGCTAAAGTGGAGTAGCAATAAAATTTCCACAATTTTAGTTAGTTTGGCATTTAGAAATAATATTCTCTCCATCAGTCCCAGAGTTTGAATGTAAAGGCAATCACAAAACTCATTTTATGGCCGTCAAACCTATGTCAGGGGACTTTCACTTATCTTATCCACTATTGAGCATACAGCATCTCTGACAGTTCATCTTGGTGCCACTCACCAGACAGAGGGAGGGAGGTGCCCGTGACTGTTCACACGTTCCTTGGCAATGAGAATGTGGTGCAAACTCAGAAGAAAGTCAGGTGGGAAAACTGCCTTGTTTCACCATGTCCTTTGAAATGATTCTGTCTTTTTCTTTTTTTTTAACCAAAGAGCTCTCCAGGAGTCTCCAAGTTTAGCAAGTTCAGGTCTTTGAGAGACATAGGCAAATCTCCCCAAATGCTTAACAAGAGAAATCTATTTGTTAAACATATTCTATAGAGTTAGGAAAATTATTAAAGGTAAAATGGGATATGAACCTGTCTCAGAGATAATCATGAATTTTCACTTTGAAACTTATCTGGGAAGAGACATACACATGCACACACACATGTATTTAAGTACCATCAATTAGTGTGTTGTTTGTTAATTACCCTCATGGTTATGAAAACAATCTCATTTTTTCAACATGTGTTTTGACAATTTAGCTAAAGTTGTGTAAGACATATTTTAAGCTCTTATTTTTATGAGGATAAAAGATTTGAGTCCACATGAACACTCTGCAAAGAAACTACTAATTGTTTTATTTATTCTATTGAACAATAAAATAGGCACATCAGTTTTCATATAATCATTTTGAAAATGTATTTATAATTATTTTTAATTTTTAGAGTTTTAGAAACACAAAGTTGTCTAGTCATTTTATATATATATATATATATATATATAAAAAACAAGCCGGGCTCGATGGCTCAGTCTGGGCGACAGAGTGAGACTCCAACTCAAAAAAAAAATTATATATATATATAAAACAAAACAAAAATGTATGTTTTAAGAACTATATGATGCTTATACAACTAAAATGAATTTAAGTAAGTTTTAATCCATTTAAGCATAGGGTCAGCCATACCTTCAAGTATCATGGCTGTATTTTAGGCAATAAAAAGCTATTTGCTTTATAGTTGACCAGTAAACCTTCTTTTCTCTTTAATGAGAGATTAGGACTTCTAAACACCATTTTATTCACTGTTTAAACATCAGACACTAGGAACTGCTTCAGAACTGAAAATACAAGAACATTTGGAAAAATATCTATTATTGTCCGATTAATGACTTGCCTAGTGTAGGTACAGAACTTCATTAAACAATGTTTGTCCTGTTAAATATTTGTAACTAATCTATTGACATTGTATTCCTTTTAGTTCAAGAGCCCTAGTACCAAGTTTGCTGTATAGCAAACATATGATATAGATCCACAAGGTCTGAATTTAATATTCTTAGCAACATAATTTGAAAGGGAACCACTTTTTAGAAAACTTACTATCTACCTACCTATTAATTTATCTATATTTACGTATTTATTAAGGTATTATTTATGTACAATAAGCTGTGCTGCATATTTAAAGTGTGCATTTTTTTAGTTTTCAAAAGAATTTTATTGAGGTAAAATTGATGTTTGATACACTTTATTTTTAAAATATCTACTTTAACTGCTCTCAGTAATATTTTATAGTTTTAAATGTTTTGTTGGACTTATTTCTAAATATATATATATTTTAAAATTATTTTAAATATAATTGTTTTTTAAACTTATTTTTTAGTTGTTTTCAGCTGGTATAGAGTACCACATATTTTTTAATGTTAACCTTGTATCTTAACACCTGTTAAATTTACCTATTTATTAATAAGTTTCGTGAACCATCTGGAATTTTCAATTTAGACAAACATATGATGTGCAAGTAGAAACGTTTAATACTAAATTTTTGATCACCGTGCATTTTATTTCCTTCTCTTGCCTTACCTCTGTGGTTGGAATCTGCAGACAAATGTAAAAAGTAAGTGTTGAAAGCAGACATCTTTGTCTTGTTTCTGATTTGGGGAGAAAAATTTAGTCTTTTCCATGAAACAAGTTGTTGTCTCTAGGTTCCTCAAGTATGTCTTTTATTATATTGAAAAAATTGTATACTCTATCTAGCTTTCTGGAAAATTTTATCATGATTATTTGTTGAATTTTTGTGAAATAATTTTTTATCTCTTGAAATGATCTTACGATTTTTTTCCTTTTAAAAATAATACAGGAATTGTATTGATTTTTGAAAGGTAATTAGTATTGAATTTCTTATATAAATCCTATGTCATCATGTACTACCCTTTTTTATAGTGTTGATTTGATTTGTTAATGTTTATTAAAGACTTTTTGTGCCTATATTCATGAGGTTATGTTTATCTATACTTTTTTTCATTTAGTGACTTTATCCAGTTTCTTATTTATTAGTTATATTTGTCTACTAGAATGAGTTGGTCAGTGTTTGTCCCTTTCCTATAACTGACAGATTTGTATAAAATTGCTATTATTTATTCCTTGAATATTTTACAGTATTCACTAGTGAAACCATTTGGACCTGAAGTTTTTGTTGTAGGAAGACTTTTGATAATTTAATTTCTTTAACAAATATAGGTCACTTCAGACTTTGTATATCTTCTTGTATTGATTTTGATAAATTAAATTTTTAATAAAACCTATACACTTCATTTTGTCTCATTTATTGGCACAGCATAATGTTATCTTATTATCTGTGGTATAACTGCTTATTCATTTCTGAAATTGATCATTTGTGGTCCCTCTCTTTTTTGTGTTGTCTAGGGAGGGGCTTAAGAATTTTGCTGATTTTGTCAAAAAAGAGCCTTTGGCATTACTGTTTTTTTTTGTTTTGTTTTACTATATGTCTCTATTCTATTTTCTTAATTTCTGCCCTTACCTTGACCTATTTCAGTTCTACTCTGCTCTTCTACTTCTAATCTCTTAAGGTGAACCCAAACAAAACAAAACAAAACAAAAAAGAGATAAGGACTCCAGAATGAGCACCAGTGAGATGAAAAGTAAACAAACCTATTGGCAGTTGCCACTAATGGCAAAGCTCTAGCCACCCAAAAGAGACCTGATAAGAATAAATCTTAAGGGGGATAGTATCAACTGCTATGAATGTGGTCAATCTGGGCATTTAAAGCGCAATTGTTCTTGATGGCCTAAGCCCCCAGGACCCAACTAAAAGGTCACTGAAAGAGATGGTGCATTCTCTCCCAAAGGGGTGGGGGACACATAGCTCAGTGATGGTGGCCATTGACTAAAGGAGCCTGGGGTGGGGGGCACGGCCAGGTCCAGCACTCTGCTTGCCATCACCCCAGAGAATCCTTGGATCTGTGTGAATGTGGCTGGGGTCCAAATTAATTTCTTGATTAATACTGAGGCTAAGTTTTTAGCCCTTGTGCTCATTCTGAACCTCTTTCTCCTGACATGTGCTCTCTAGTGGGAGTTAAAGGTGTTCCAAAAGTTAAATGTTTCACCTAATCTCTAATAAAAGGTTACTAAAAGGTTAATTCAAATTATGACTGTAAATGGTTATCTATAAAAGGGTAAAAAAAAAGAAAAACAAAAACAAAAGGGTTGTTGGTGTACAAACAAGTTTTAGTTAAAAAAAAAAGAACAAAAATAGAAAATTCAAACATGTCAAAAAATGGTATAAACATGCCAAAAATGGTATGTAAAAAGTTTATGGAAAAAAATATATATGAAAGAAATTCTATAAGCAATCTAGACATAATAAAGTCTTTTCTGGATGCAAGTCTCCAGACGTTTTCAGATTTCTCTTCAAATTTTATATAAAATTCACTTGAGTGCCTGGTTCAAGTTATAATCTAAAATAACCTGTCTGGCTACCACTATAGTCCAGAAATACATTAAAAACTCAAAAAGCTGGTACTTGTAATAAAGCCACAGAAATTAAAGTTTATCATTTAAGTTATGCTAATAACTTCAGGCCTTATAGCTTTTGTAGAAAAAGTGATCAGTCACCACTTAAAATTGTCAAAATGTATGCCTGGCTTCACTTAATTGTTCTATGTCTTGAAAAAGGTGTTTCCCTCATTTATTCCTTTTATTAAGCCAGAATCCAGCAATTTCATACCCACCTAATAGTCATGCAAGGATTACAGTCAGTGCCTGCAAACAATGCCCCTGCTGAAACAGATCTGGACACCTCAAGTCAGACAGGGAGAGATTTTTGATCTTTGGCTAGGCAGGACTACATCCACTGTCAGCTCTGAAGAAGCTACAGAAAATGGACTTTCACCCCTCAGAACCCCATATGATTACGGGATCGAAAAATCTCTAAAGAATAAATAATTGAGGCAGGGTAGCTAGCACAGGCTAGACACAAATAAATTTCCTATAGATAGATTTTAAAAGGCATTAAACATTTAAAAAATTATATTCTACTGCAGGCCGAGTGGCAGCCTACTCCATCCCTTGGCAAATCTAAGAAAACTCCATCAAATGTAGGACTAGGACAGTACAATCTTTCAATTTGTGAGTTAGCATAATAATCACTAGAAATCCTTTAAGACACAAGTAAACTGAACATAGGTATTTGGTATTGCATCTCTCAGGATCCAAGTCAGTCCCTGAAATGAGGTTCATTAAAAGTTTAAAATTGTTTAACAGTAGGCCTTTTTCTACACATCTGAAGGAAATGGGGCCACAAACATAAATGCTCATAAGGAAATATGTTGTCCATTTGGGACAAATTTTAATCACAGTTCATAAGCTTGTTTCCCTAGGAACTTCCTGGACCATGGGAAATCCAAACATCCCAGGGGAGTAAGGACTGCTAAAAATTGAAGAGAGGAAGCATCCAACCTTGACAGGATGTGAAATTGGTTTTCGCCGATGGATCTTCCTTGGGAACAGCAACCACTGTCATCGATGGTATTTTTTCCCACTTCCAAAGAGTCTAGGACCCTGCTCAATGAGTGGAGTTGTTTGCAGTCTGCCAGGTTGTTTTCTAACTCCCTAGCATACTTTTTAATTTGTTTACAGATAGTCACTATATTACCATTGTTTTATCTTATTTGGAAACTGCTAGTTTACCTGTCACTGTTTTGTCTTCTCACGAAGTACTATCACTTTTACAGGAAATTCAGACATAAATTCATGCTCGCACTGCCCCCTTTTATGTTACACATATTCATACTCATTCTGCACTGCCAGGGTCTTTGTCTGAGGGTCATGCTTTGGCCGGCGTGGCAACATGCTTTTTTGCTTTCCCATTGTTAGCCCCTGCTTCCATGACTGCCGCTGCTTTTCACACCCTTCATCTTCAGAATGCTCAGGGTTTGCATTGCCAATTTGCACTAGGGAAGTCGTATGTCAGATAGTTAAGGATTGTCCTGTTTGTCCACAGTTTTAGTACCCTCTTTCCATAGGTGTGAATCCTAGGGGCCTCTTGCCGGGACACGTCTGACAAATGGATGGGACACATGTCCCCTCTTTTGGGAGATTGGCTTATGTTCATGTTACAGTGGACACCTGTTCTGGTTTTCTTTTTGCCTCAGCTCATTCAGGTGAGGCTGCTTGTTATGTGATAGCTCATTGCTTTGCAGCTTTTACTGTCATGGGTATTCCTAAATCTATTAAGACTGACAATGGCCCTGCCTATACTGGCAAGGCTTTAGCTAATTTTTGTGCCACTTTTCAGATTTCTCATTCCACTGGAATTCCCTACAATCCTCAAGGACAAGTATTGTTGAAAGGGTCAACAGAATGTTGAAGGTGCAATTGCAAAAATTAAAAAAGGGGGAATATGGACATTCCTCCCTGCATACTCTGTTAGCACATGCTTTATTATTATCAATTTTTTCAATTTAGACCATGACGGAGTGTCACCTAAGGCGGAGGCTTTGGTTCACTGGAAAGATCCAATGACACGCTCGTGGCAGGGGCCTGATCCTATACTCATTTGGGGACAAGGCAGTGCTTGTATTTTTCCTAGGGATGCGGAAGGTCTCCGATTGCTCCCAGCCCAGCTCATCCACCCCTGCTCCAGTTCCCCATTCCCACATGCAGGTGGGGACACTGATTCCCCCATTCAGAAAGATGACCATCGTCCTTCCAAGAACGGTGCCGGTTCAATGGACCCCTCACTCCAGGGCAATATGACAGAGCAGGATCCCACTGTGGGGGCAACTGAAGGCACTGACCTCTCTAGCTGTACGTCTGGTGCAGGAACATGGTGGGAACACTTTTGATCATGCTACCCTCTCCCTGGCTATGATGGCTGTGGTCACCTGCCAGTGCTATCCCATCAAAAAGCCATTGAAGTGAATGCCCTTGAAGAGATAGTGCTAGTCATTGGAGACCAACTTACAGCTTTAAAAACTCGAGTGTCATTAAGATGTCTTGCCAAGTTTCAATGGATCTGTGTTACTTCAAAGCCATACAATAACTCTGAATGGAACTGGGATTTGGTCAAAAATCATTTGCTTGGGATATGGTCTGCAAATAATATTTCCTTGGATGTTGTCCAACTGCACCGGGATATTGCGGGAATCTCCATCTCTGGGTCTTCTTTGCTGCCTGCCAATACTTTGGCTACAGAGTATCATGGATAAGATTATGCATTTGGTATCCACTCATAGTTTATGGTCTACTATATATTCTATGATAGCGTTTGGAATTTTAATTTTGGTTTTACTGTTTTGTCTTCCAGTCTGCATCTGAGCAGGAGGATGGGCCATCTGAGAGCTCTGAATAGAGGTTCACAAACTGCGCTTAAAAGAAAAAGAAAAGGAGGAGCTGAAGGAGACAAGGATATAAGCTGACAAGGTCCTTGTGTTCCTGGCCTGGCTCCAACAAGAGCTTGACCAGTACTTCCTTCTTTGATGCTTGCACCTGAGAGTGTTGATTTACTAGAAATCAGTGGGTGTGACCTCTAGTCTGGGTAGTCCAGATGTGACCTGCCTTGATCATAACTTTACTTATTAGAGTTTTTAGAAAACACAAATGTTAGTGGTTTTACTTTAAATCATTAATAACATGCATGTTAGTGCTATGGTAATCTTGCCGAGAAATTCGCGAACATTAACCTATTTCCTGCTGTTGCTAACATTAAGATATTTCCTGTTTATGTAGTTTGGCCCTATATAAGGAGCATGCTATGAGAATAAAATCGCTCTCACCTATTCAGGAGAGAGTCCTCCTAATCCCGCCCCCCACCTCAGGTCCTGCTCTCCGGAGGCTGGACCTCCGCACCCAACTTCGCTTGGTTTGATGAAGTGTGCCCCCCCTTCCCTGGTAGTTTCCACTGCCGTCAATCCCATTCTTGTATAATTGTTCAGGGTCCACTTATGAGTGAGAACATGTGGTACTCAGGTCTTTGCTTCTGTGATAGATCACTGCGTATTATAAACTCTAAATCCATCCAAGCTGCTGTGAAGTTCATAATTCTGTTGTTCTTTATGACTGCAGAAGGCCCTATTTTTAAAATTGGTTAGTATGACTTTAATTTCATCGAGCATGATTTTTTGTTTTGTTTTTTATATTTCATGTTGTAGTTTTCATTTGTATATTTTGGTTTTGAATCTTTTCTATATATCCCACATTCTAGTTCATATGCTCAATCTTCCCTCTACCTTCTTGAGCATATGGAATATAGTTATAATTCCACTTTTATTGTTCTAGTTTTCAAATCCTCATCTGTGTCATTTTAAAAAAATTTTAAAGATTTGGGGTACAATTCAGGATAAGGTATACAAATGTTCATTATGCAGGTACCATTGTTCTTATACTGAGCTTCTTTCTCCTGACAACTGCTGCCTAATGGGAGTTGAGGGTATTCCAAGAGTTGAACATTTCACCTAACCTCTAATCAGAAGTTACTAAAAGGTTAATTCAAACTATGATGTAAAAGGTTATCTATGAAAAACATAAAAAAAATAAACCAAAAACAAAGGAAAGATGTAAAAGCGTTGTTGGTATAAAAGTATACTTCTGGTTAAAAAAGTATATAAGGAAAAATAATAATTTTGTCTAGGATAAGATCTTGTATGGTAAATTTTTGTCCTATAATGGAGTGAATAGTTATTTGAAAGTAGGAAAGTATAGAACAAAAATAGAAGATTCAAGCATGTTAAAAATGATATGAGCATGCCAAAGATGATATGTGGAAAGTTTGTGTAAAGAAATATGTGAAAGGAATTCTGTGAACAATCTAGTTTGTTAAAAAAATTAGTTATATCTCTGAATTTGCCCTTAATATCAATCACTTATGATAGGCCAGAACATCATATATCAAAGTAATAGAATTTTTTCAAAAAACACAAATCTGTCAATCCTTAGTAAGTAGCTACCATGTTAAAAATCAGTAAAATAGAATGCTTTCATTTTATCTGAGTCTATTGGTATATTGGTTAAATATCATTTCTGCTAAATGCCTTAAAATATAAAACTTTGCTTCTGTATTACTTTTTGTACTTAAGTTGTCAGCAAACATGCCTTTAAAAAAATAAATTTTTTTTTTTTAAATTTTAAGGATGTGGGGTACAATTCAGGGTTAGGCATACAAATGTTCATTATGCAGTACCCTTGTTGGTGAGGTGGTCCTTCCCTCCCCTGGCAGTTTCCCTCAACTGCCAATCCCACCTCCCCTCCCCTGGCAGTTTTCCACTACTGCCAATCCCTTTCTTATAGTATTATGATAATTGTTCAAGGTTTGCTTATGAGTTAGAACATATGGTACCCTCTTCTTTGTTTCTGTGATAGATCACGCTGTATGATTGACTCTAAATCCATCCAAGTTGCTGCGAAGTCCATATGTTTGTCCTTCTTTATGGCTACTTAATATTCCATTGTGTATATGTACCACATTTTTTTTATCCAGTCCATCTTCGATCGGCAGCATGGTTGGTTCCATGTTTTTGTATTGTGAATAGAGCTGCAACAAACATATGTGTGCAGGTATCTTTTTTGTAGAATAATTTGAGTTTCTTTGAGTATATTCCCAGTAGAGGGATTGCTGAGTCATATGGAATGTCAATTTCTAGTTCTTTCAGAAATCGCCACACTGTCTTCCAAAGAGGTTGCACTAGTTGCATTCCCACAAGCAGTGTAGAAGTGTTCCTTTTTCTCTGCATCCTTGCCAGTATCTTTGTTTTTTGTTTTATTAATCATGGCCATTCTTACTGGGGTTGGGTGGTATCTCAATGTGGTTTTGATTTGCATTTCTCTGATGATGAGTGTGGCTGAGCACTTTTGCATGTGTCTGTTGGCTCCCCATATATATTCTTTTGAGAAGTGTCTATTCATGTATTTTGCTCACTTTTTAATGGGCCTGTGTTTTTTGTTTTTTCCTTTTTGGCGTGTTTGAGCTGCTTGTAGATCCTAGATGTTAGGCCTTTGTCAGATGTACAGTTGGCTATTATTTTTTCCCATTCTGTGGGCTGTCTCCCTACTCTCTTGATGGTTTCTTTTGCTTTGCAGAAGGTCGTCAGTTTGATGAGGTCCCACTTGTCTATCTTATTTCTTATGGTATGGACATTTAGGATTTTGATCGGGAATTGGTTGCCAGTTCCAATTTCCATAAGGGCAGCTCCTGCATTTAAAAAAATTCTTATAGTTTGAGATTTTACTTTTAGGTCTTTGATCCATTTAGAGTTAATTTTTGTGTATGGTGATAAGTAGGGCCCTGTTTCATTCTTCTGCATATGATCAGCCAGTTTTCCCAGCATCATTACTGAATGGGTTCTCCTCTCCCCAGTGGTTGTTGTTGGAGGCTTTGTCAAAGAGAGTTGGTTGAGAAATTGAGGCTTTGCTTCTGGAATCTCTATAGTGTTCCATTGGTCTATATGCCTGTTCTTATACCAATACCAGGATGTTTTGATTACTGTAGCCTTATAGTAAAGTTTGAAGTCTGGAAGTGTGATATTTCTTGCTTTGTTTCTTTTGCTAAGGATTGTTCTGGATATTCGTGGTCATTTATGTTTCCATAGGAATTTCTGTATTGTCATTGCCAGGTCTGAGAAGAGTGATGTTGGTAATTTAATGGGTATTGTGTTGAATCTGTAGATTGCCTTTGGTAGGATGGACATCTTAGCAATGTTGATTCTTCCTATTCATGAGTTTCGAATATTTTTCCATTTCTTTTTGTATTCTTGGATTTCTTTGAGCAGTGTTTTGTAGTTCTCATTGTAAAGGTCTTTCAATTCTCTGGTTAGAAAGATGCCAAGGTATTTTTGTGTGTGTGGCTATTGTGAATGGTATTGTGCTTTTTATTTGGTTCTTCACCTGCTTGTTATTCGTGTATAAGATTGTAACTGTCTTTTGCACATTTATTTTGTACCCTGAGACTTTGCCAAAGTCCTTTATCAGTGCAAGCAGGTTGTTTTACAGATTCTTTTGAGTTTTTGAGGTACAGGATCATATCATCAGCAAAAAGGAATAATATGACTTCCTCTTTTCCTATTTGGATACCGCTAAATTCCTTCTTTTGCCTAATTGCCCTGGCTAAGACTTCCAACACAATGTTGAACAAGAGGGGTGAGAGTGAGCAGACTTGTCTTTTTCCAGTTTTCAGTGGGAAATGTTTCCAGTTTCTGTCCATTTCACAATTTGTTAGCTGTGAGTTTATTATAGATGACACATTATAGATGACATATATAGATGACATATCATAGATGAAACATATAGTTTCTTCTATATCTAGGTGTTTGAGGGTTTTTATCAAGAAGAAGAGACGCTGAATTTTATCAAAAGCTTTTTCTGCATCTAATGATATAATCATGTGGCTCTTGTTTTTGCATCTGGTGACGTATTTAATTACATTTATGGTCTTGCAAATGTTGAACCAGCCCTGAATCCTGGGAATGAAGCCTACTTGGTCTTGGTGGATGATTTTTGAGTTATGTTGTTGGATCTGGTTTGCTAGAATCTTGTTGAGGTTTTGCTCAATGTTCATAAGGGATATTGGCCTGTAGTTCTCTTTTTTGTAGGATCTTTACCCGATTTGGGTATCAGTTTGATGTTAGCTTTGTACAATGATTTGGGGATATTTCCACTTTCTCAATTGCCTGGAATACTTTCAATAAGATTGGTATCAGCTCCTCCTTGTACGTTTTATAGAATTCTGCTGGAAAGTCATTCAGTCCAGAGTTTTTTTTTTTGTAGGTAGTTTTCTTATGACAGAGTCAATTTCCTGGATTGTTATTGGTCTATTTAGTGTCTCAATGTCTTCTTGTTTCCACCTGGGGAGGTTGTGTTATGTCAGAAAGTCCTCCATTTCATTTAGGTTATCAAGTTTGTTTCTAATAGAGGTACATAGCAATCTCTGATAATCTTTTGTATTTCTTTGGAGTCAGTTGTGATTTGATCTTTTGCATTTCTGATTGTGTTTATTTGGGATTTTTCTCTGTTTTTCTTGTTCATTCTGGCAAGGGGTCCATCAATCTTGTTAATTCTTTGAAAGAACCAGCTTTTTGTTTTGTTAATGTTTTCTATGATATTTTTGTTTTCTATGTCCCGTATTTGGGCTCTTATTTTGGTGATTTGGATTCTTCTGCTAAAGTTAGGATTTTGGTGGTCCTCTCTTTCTAGCTTTCTTAGGTGATTTGTTAGACCCTCGACTTGTGATCTTTCTATTTTCTTGATGTGTGTTTGTAGAGCTATATATTCCCCTCTGAGAACTGTTTTCATGGCATCCCAGAGATTTTGGTAAGATGTTTCTTCATTTTCTTTTCTTTTCAGGAATCTTTTAATTTCTGATTTAATTTCAGTGTTGACCCAGTAGTTGTTTAACATCATGCTGTTTCGTGATCATGTCATTGTGGACTTTGGGGGAAATTTTGTTGGTGTTGATATTTGTATTTTTTTCCACTGTGGTTGAGAAGGTGCATGGCAGTATTTCAACCTTATGGAATTTATTTATGCTTGATTTATGGTCAAGGATGTGTTCGATCTTGGAGTATGCTCCATGTGGTGAGAGTAGAATGTATATTCTGTGGCTATTGGGTGGAATAATCTGTAGGTGTCCATTAAGTCCATTTGGTTGAGCATTAAGTTTAGGTTCTGGATCTCCTTGTTGATTTTTTGCCTCAATGATTTATCTAGAACTGTTAATGGAGTATTCAAGTCCCCTGCTATAATAGTGTTAGAGTCAACCTCTTTTTTAGTTTACTTAGTAGTTGCTTTATAAATGCTGGTGCTCTTGTTTTTGCATATATGTTTAGGATGGATATTTCTTGTTGATGGACTGAACATTTTATCATTATGTAGTGTTTTCTTGTATCTTTTAAAATTTTTGATAGTCTAAAGGTTGCTTTGTCTGCTATTAAGATTGTGACTCTTGCTTTTTTTGGTTATCTGCTTGTTTGGAAACTCATTTTCCATCCTTTAACTTTGAGTCTGTATGTGTCCCTTGTGGAGAGATGAGTTTCCTGGATGCATCTAATAATTAGGTCCTTGTTTCTTATCCAGTTTACTATTCTGTGTCTTTTCAGTGGTGCATTTTGCCCATTCCCATTCAGGCTGATTATTGAAATGTTATTGTTTATTCTTGTCATGCGGTTTTTATAAAGTTTTTTCTTTGTTTGCTTGGGTTTTTTTGGCTTTGGAGTTTATGTATGTGTGTGTTTTCAAGTTTGTTGTTGCAAGGTATTCTCTGTTGATTTTGTGCTCTGCTGTTCTCTTGGGAAGTGTGTGGTCATTCTTTTTTTTTTCTTTCTTCTGTGCTTAATACCCTCTTAAGTCTCTCCTGTAGAGTTGGTCTGGAAGCTGCATAATCTCTTAGGGATTGAATGTCTGGGAAAGATTCTAATTCTCCATCACTGATGAATTTGAGCTTGGCTGGGTCGGAAATTCTTTGTTGAAATTGTTTATCTTTGAGGACTTTGAATATTGGACTCTAGCCCCTTCTTGCTTGTAGTGTTTCTGCCGATGGGTCTGCTGCTATTCTGTTTGGTTTTCCCTGGTAGGTAGTCTGACCTTTCTCTATTGCTGCCTTTAGGACTTTTTCTTTTGTGCCTACTTTGTGTAGGTAAATTACTATGTGTCTAGGGCTTCATCTTCTCATTTGATGTCTTGTGGAGGTTCCCTGTGTCTCTTATGTTTGGCTGATTGCATCTCTGGTGAGATGGGGAAAGTTTTCTTGGATTACCTCCTGGAATACTTTCTCTATGTTGTTCTCCATTTATCTTTCTTCTTTTGTGATACCAAACAGGCATAGGTTTGGCCTCTTGATATAATCACACATCTCTGTTAGGCTTTGGTCTTTCTTTATTAGTTTTCTTTCTAAGTTTTTTGCAGTTTGGGTTAATTCCATGTTCTGGTCTTCAAGTTCTGAAGTTCTTTCTTTGGCTAGATTAATTCTGCTTTCCATGCTTGTCATCTTGTTATTTATTTCCTGGATAAAATTTTTTTATTGCTAGAATCTCTGTTACAAGCTCTTTCAATGTTGCATCTTGTCTTTCTTGAGTCTTATTCACTCTTTCCATCCATTCCCTAATCCCTATCCTATTCTGGGGCCAGTGGTTGGTGACTTCCATTGTTTGGCCTCCAAGGCCTGATGTTTTAGGAGTTTTCTCTTTATGACATTTGAAATTACCCATGCTCTTCCTTTGGTTTTTCCTCATTGGTGACAGATCTCTTGCTTTTCTCTTTAGTTGCCTTATTCAGTGTCAGTGGGAGAGGCTTTCCCTTCTGATGTTTGCTCAGCCCTCTATTCGTCCCTGATCTGGGCTCTGAATTTATTCTATTTTGAAACAGAACTGTGAGTGGGAAGCTTTGCTTTCTCTTGTAGTTTTGAAAGTCAAATAAGGTAGAGGATGGGGACCTAGGATTCAGAACCTACCTGAAAAATCACAACTTTCACTGATTGTGGTATGAGTTCCCTGAGACCCTCTCCACAACACCACTCTGTATTACAATGCAGTGGGTACATGTGTGTGTCCCTGTGTCCAAGATACAGTGACAGTAATGAGGAGTGCAGAGAAAAATAGAATGAAGTAAGATGGTAAGAATTAAGAAACAAAGAGAAAGAAAAAGAAAAAACCCACAGAACAATGAAAGCTGAAACCAAAGGAAAAAAAAATGAATACACACAGACAGACAGCATACACACACACCCCAACAAACTTGCATAACAACAAAGTGAAACAAAATAAACAACCACAGCAAAAAAGCAGGAAAACTAAACACACACACACACACGCCTAGCACAAAATGAATGGAGAAGAAAAAGAGAAAGGGCTGGGAGGGGGAAGGGAATTCAGATTGAACCCTCACACATATATGGACAAATACTTTAAACTAAAAAAAAAAAGAGAGAAGAACAAAAGAGCAAAAACCAAACAACAACAAAAAACTGAAAGATAAACACTCAATCATTCACATACACACATAAACAGAAAACAAAAATCAAAAGAAGAAGGAAAAAAGAAAAAGAAAAGCAAAAAAGAAGTGGGAATGCAGATGAAACCTTCACATACACATTCATACACAAAGAAAAAATATTAAAAAAATAGATGAGCTAACAAACAAACAGGAAAACAAAAATTAGGAATTAAAAGAAGTTTTAAAAAACCCTGCCTTCTTGTGACAGGTTCTGTAATTGTTCCTCTCATCTCCTTTGCTATATCCTGCAGAGCTTCCACCTCTTTCATTCTCTCCCCAGTGTCCAGAGCACAGAAGGAGGAGGGGTAATGGGGTTGGGTGGGGCTGTAGTTCTCCCCTCTCACTCTTGTATTGTCAGGGACATCCTATCCAGTGGGAAGGTGCAGGATTCAGTTTTCCCCAGGTAAGTACTTGTGGGTGGTGTCCCAGCCAATCCTATCCTGGAATGGAGTTCTCCTGTTGTGACTGACATCCAGGCTCTGCCTTGGTTTGTTGCTCTCAGTCATGGCCCAGCTGTGTGGGTCTTAAGTTCAGAGAATTGCTGGGAAGGAGGGAGGTTGGGTCAGCCCCGGACTCACCACTGATCCCTTTGGAGTTCTTAATCATCCTTTTCTGGCCACACCCTTCATCCCAAGGACTGGATCAGGGTAGGATGTGGGGAACCTGAGACTTAGCACTTGTCAGGTACCTCTGAAGTTTGTGCTTTCAGAATATTCCCTCTGAATCATAATCAACTCCAAGTAGTTGATCCACCAGTCACTGGGATCAGGTTTGTTGCTCTGTGGTGAGCAAGTTGGAGCACTTTCCTGCCCCACCTTCAAGATGGTGGTGAGGTGCCTCTCTCATCCTCTCTGTTGGGTCTCTACTTCTGGGCTCCCTCTGCAGCCCCTGCTGCCAGTGTCTGGCCAGGCACTGAAGTGGTGAGGCAAAGCCTGGAGCTGGGTGTCACACCTGCTGCAATGGTGAGGCAGAGCCTGGGACTAGTCGTCTCTTCCCCCACTTCTTTGCAGGAAAACTTTTGTCCATTAAAAAAAATGGTGCTCGGCTTCTGCAAACTGGAAAGCACCAGGGATCAAGAAGAGAAGCTGCAACACCAGGTGCTGCACCAGGAGGGCCCTGGCCACTTGCTCACAAGTCACCACTTAGTTGGTCTCTCCCAGTGTTTTCTTCCCAGAAAGGGCTCTGTTGACTTAAAAAATGGCACTCAGCTTCTGCATACTGGGAATGTTAGGGTCCAAGTCAAGCAGCTGTGGCACCAGTTGCTGTACCAGGAGAGCCCCACTGCTGGCTCCCCAGCCCTCACTCATTCAGCCACTCACCTGCCCACTCACTCACCAGCACACACACAAGATTTTCCATACACTCACTCACTCACACTGGGACTAGCATAGTCTGATTGGCTCAGCTGCCATCTTCCTGTGTCATTTTCAAGTCTGTTTCTATCTATTATTTTTTCTCTTAATTATGGATTTTCTTTCCTGGTTTCATCTTGTTGGATGTTAGAGATCTCTGTGTTTTTCAAAAAATGTATTCTTGAATTTGTTCTAGAATGTAGTTAAGTTACTTAGGAAAACATTAACCTCTTTAAAGTTTGCCTTTAATCTATTAGATGTTACTGTGGCAATACATTCTGATTACTCTGCCTAAATTCCCATGAGTTACATGGTTTTACATCTGACTGATAGAAAGCCACTTATTCCTGTTCCTGAGGGAGCACCTCCTGTTACTATTGCCTGGTTCTTTTCTCAGTTTTGGGAAGTTTCCCCATACACATGCACTATAAGTATTCAGATGAAGATTCAATAGAGAGCAGCCCTATGTAGACCTCCAGAACTCTTCTGAGCTTTTCTCTTCTTTCTGCTGCTCTTCCCCCACAAACTCTAGTTGCTTTGGTCGCCTGAGTATTTCAATTCCATGTTTTCAATTCAGGGAGACCACTGAATCCTTCTGAGTTCCTCTTTTTTTCTTCTGCAACCTGGAAACTTTGCAAGCAATAAAATGGGGGAAATCAAAGGCTCACCTTATTTTCCTTCTCTCAGAAGTCAATGACCTGATCTTCCTGATATTCAATGTATGAAAACTGTTGTTTCATATATTTCATCAGTTTGGTTTTTTAAAAGTTTATCCATGTAGGAGGGGTAAAGCCAATCCCTATTAATCCATTTTTAGCAGAAATGGAAGTTTTTAAATAAGCAATTAAACAATCACTTTATTATTTGTGTATGCCAAAACTTCCAACTTTTTAAGAGTACCCCACATGCCAAATTGTGTTATATCAGTTTCCTGATTTCTGCCACAAATCTCATCATGAATGAATCCTGTCATATTTTATTTTGAGAAATTAAATTTAGTTTGAGTGCTCTTAGAAATAAGTCATTTATCCTGTGAAAATATAAACCTTAATAACTCCTAGAGGACTTTCTAAGTTCGATGAATTCAATGTAAATTACAACTTTAAGTTCAGCATCCATTCCCAACTGAAAAATTCTTTCATGCATGGAATATAGAAGTGTTGAGTTTATGACATGCAAGCATTTAAAACTGGAAAAATCAATGCACTTTGGCAACCTCAACAATAATCGACATACATGAGTAAAAAATAAATGAGCACCATGTAGAGAACATTTATTATTTTGAAATATGGTGATGGTGTAGGTGTTGGTTAACAAATTCTGCTTTGCATTTTTGAAGTAGAGTTTAAGAAAAATTATGGAAAATGATTTTTTGACCTGAAATTTTAAAAGCCTGATCACAGAGACCTCATTAAAATGTCAGTTAATGTTGAAAAAAATAAAGGGAGAGTAGATTTACTCCCTTCTTTATACCAAAATATCTTAGAGCATTTATACACATTGCAGTAATAGGTGAACGCAAACTTCAGCTGTGTTTCAGCCTGGAGAATCATAAACAGATTATTAGAAATTTACATATTGTATACTGTATAAGCCATTCTAGAAGAAAGTCAATTTACCTCCATTGCTGTTATTTATTTTTTTTTCATTAATCAGTATTTTTTATTATGGTTTTGTGGGGTACAGTTAAGGGTCAGGTGTACAATTACGTTTCATCAGGCACCCTGTTGATAAGAGGTGTTTTCCCATCCCCCGAAAGATATTTGCTACTGTTAATCCCATCCCCCTCCCCCCCATAGTTTCCCAGTACTGTCAGTCATTTTCTTATAGTATTGCATTAGATGTTCAAGGTCCATTATATGAGTGAGAACATGTGATATTCGGATCTTTGTTTCTGTGAGAGGTCACTCAGTATTATAGACTCTAGTTCCATCCAGGTTGCAGCGAAATTCATGATTTTGTTCTTTTTTATGGCTGTGTAGTATTCCATCATGTATATGTACCACATTTTTTTAATCCAGTCCTCTTTTGATGGGCAGCATGGTTGTTTCCAGGTTCTTGCTATTGTGAACAACGCTGCAATAAACATACGTGTGCAGGTATCTTTTTTATAGAGTGATTTGTGTTCTTCAGGGTATATTCCCAGTAGGGGGATTGCGGGGTCATATGGAAGGTCAATTTTTAGAGCTTTTAGGAATCGCCACACTGCTTTCCACAGAGGTTGCATTAGTTTACACTCCCACCAACAGTGTAGAAGTGTTCCCTTTTCACCACACTCTCTCCAGCAGCTGTTATTTTTTGAGTTGTTGATAATTGCCATTCTGAGTGGAGTTAGATGGTATCTCAGTGTGGTTTTGATTTGCATCTCCCTGATGATTAGTGAGGTTGAGCATTTCTTCATGTGTTTGTTGGCTGCTTGAATGTCTTCTTTTATGAAGTGTCTGTTCATATCTTTTGCCCATTTTATAATGGGGTTGTTTGTTTTCTTATTTTCAGTACGTTTCAGTTCCTTGTAGATCCAGGATATTAAGCCTTTGTCAGACCTAGAGTTGGCAAATACTTTTTCCCAGTCTGTAGGCTGTCTCCCTGCTCTCTTGATGGTTTCTTTGGCTTTGCAGAAGCTTGTCAGTTTAATAAGGTCCCATTTGTCTATCTTCTCTCTTAAGTCCTGTGGGTTTCGGGTTTTGTACAGGAATTGGATGCCAGTTCCGATTTCCATGAGGGTATTTCCTTCCTTTTCTAAGGTTCTTATGGTTTGAGGTTTTACATTTAGGTCTCTGATCCATTTGGATTTAACCTTTGTGCATGGGGATAGATAGGGGTCCCGCTTCAATCTTCTGCATGTGGTCAGCCAGTTTTCCCAGCACCATTTCCTGAATAGGTTCTCCTCTCCCCATTGGTAGGTGGTGGGGGCTTTGTCGAAGATGAGTTGGTTGAGAAATTGAGGTTTTGCTTCTGGAATCTCAATTCTGTACCATTGATCTGTATGCCTGTTCCTGTACCAATACCAAGCTGTTTTGATGATTGTAGCTTTATAGTAAAGTTTGAAATCTGGTATTGTGATACCACCTGCTTTGTTTTTTTTGCTGAGGATTGTTCTGGCTATTCTTGGACGTTTGTGTTTCCATATGAATTCCTGTGTTGTTTTTTCTAGGTCTGAGCAGAATGTTGTTGGTAATTTAATGGGTATTGCATTGAATTTGTAGATTGCCTTAGGTAAGATGGACATCTTCACAATGTTGATTCTTCCGATCCATGAGCATGGATATTTTTCCACTTGTTCATGTCAGCTTTGATTTCTTTGAGCAGTGTTTTGTAATTTTCATTGTAAAGGTCTTTCACATCTCTGGTTAGGAAGATGCCAGGGTATTTCATTTTTTTTGTGGCTATTGTGAATGGAACTGTGTTTTTTATTTGGGTTTCTGTTTGTTTATTATTGGTGTAGAGAAATGCGATTGTCTTTTGTACATTTATTTTGTATCCTGAGATTTTGCCAAAGGCTTTTATGAATGTAAGGAGGCCTTTGACAGATTCTCTTGGGTTTTCAAGGTACACCATCATATCATCTGTATAGAGAGATAACTTGACTTCCTCTTTTTCTATTTGAATACCTCTGATTGCCTCCTCTTCTCTGATTGCTTTAGCCAGGACTTCCAATACTATGTTGAACAGGAGGGGAGAGAGTGGGCATCCTTGTCCAGTTCCAGTTTTCAGGGGAATTGGTTCCAATTTTTGTCCATTTAGGAGTATGCTGGCTGTGGGTTTCTCATAGATGGCTTTTACTATTTTGAGGTATGTTCCCCATATGCCTAGATGTTCAAGGGTTTTTATCAAGAAGGGGTGCTGGATTTTATCAAAAGCTTTTTCTGCATCTAGTGATATGATCATGTGGTTTTTGTTTTGACATCTGTCGATGTATTTAATTACATTTATGGTTTTACAAATGTTGAACCAGCCTTGCATGCCAGGAATGAAGCCTACTTGGTCATGGTGGATGATTTTTGAGATGTATTGCTGAATCCGGTTTGCTAGGATCTTGTTGAGAATTTTAGCATCTATGTTCATCCAAGATTTTGGCCTGTAGTTCTCTTTCTTTGTTGGACCTTTACCTGGCTTGGGTATCAATGTGATGTTGGCTTCGTAAAATGATTTGGGGAGAGTCCATCTTTTTCAATCACCTGCAATACCTTCAGTAGGATTGGTATCGGCTCCTCCTTGAATGTCTTGTAGAATTCTGCTGGGAAGCCATCTGGACCAGGGCTTTTTTTTGTAGGAAGTTTTCTTATTACATAGTCGATTTCCTTGATTGTTATTGGTTTATTTAGGGTCTCAATTTCTTCTTGTTCCAACCTAGGTAGGTTGTGTGATGTCAGAAAGTCCTCCATTTCCTTCTGGTTTTCAAGTTTGTTTCCATACAAGTGTACGTTGTAGTCTCTAATGATGTTTTGTATTTCTTCAGGGTCAGATGTGACTTCATCTTTTGTGTTTCTGATTATGCTTATTTGGTTTTTTTCTCGTTTTTTCTTGGTCAGTCTAGCTAGGGGACCATCAATCTTGTTTACCCTTTCGAAGAACCAGCTTTTTGTTTCATTGATTTTTTTGTATTATCTTTTTGTCTTGTATGTCCTGGATTTGGGCTTTTATTTTGGTGATCTGGATTCTTCTGCTGAAATTGGGGTTTTTGTGGTCTTGCTTTTCCAGCTTCTTTAGGTGGCTTGTTAGGTTGTGAATTTCTGTTCCTTCCATTTTCTTCATGTGTGTTTGTAGGGATATAAATTCCCCTCTTACTACAGCTTTCAGGGCATCCCAGAGATTCTGGTAAGATGTTTCTTCATTTTCATTTGTTTCCAGGTATCTTTTGATCCCTGTTTTGATTTCGTCGTTGACCCAGGAGTTGTTTAGCATCATGCTGTTTAGTGTCCATGTCTTTGTGGGTTTTGGGGGGACTTTGTTGGTGTCAATGTTTATTTTTATTCCACTGTGGTCTGAGAAGGTGTTTGGTAGAATTTCGGTTCTTTTAAATTTGCATATGCTTGATTTATGGCCGAGTATGTGGTCAATCTTAGAATATGTTCCATGTGGTGATGAGTAGAATGTGTATTCTGTGGTCTTTGGATGGAGTGTTCTGTAGGTATCAATTAAGTCCATTTGGTCCAAAGTCACATTGAGGTTCCGGATCTCCTTGCTGATTTTTTGTCCTGATGATCTGTCTAGGTTTGTGAGTGGGGTATTAAAGTCCCCAGTTATGATAGTGGTAGAGTCAATATCTTTCTTTAGTTTTCCAAGAAGTTGCTTTATGAAAGTTGGCGCACCTATATTGGGTGCATATATGTTTAGGATAGATATTTCTTGTTGATGGATTGAGCCTTTTATCATTATGTAGTGGCGTTCTGTATCTTTTATTATTTTTAATAGCTTGAAGGGTGTTTTGTCTGAAATTAAGATTGCTACTCCTCCTTTCTTTTGTATTCGTTTGCCTGAAAGTTTGTTTCCCATCCTCTTACTTTGAGTCTGTGGGTGTCCTTTCTAGTGAGGCGAGTCTCTTGAAGGCAATAGATTGTTGCCTGATGATATTTTATCCATTTTGCCATTCTATGTCTTTTCAGTGGTGCATTTAGTCCATTCACATTTAGGCTAATAATTGAAATGCAAGAGTTGATCGCTGTCATAAGGTTCTTACAGAGTTGATCCTGTTTATTTGTTGTTTTTCTTTGGGTTTTGGAGTTGGTTCATGTGCGTTTTTAATCTTTTGCCTGTACTCTTGTGAAGAATGCTGTTGTTCTTTTTTCTTTTTCTTCTGTGTTCAGTACTTTCTTGTTTCTTGTAGAGGTGGTCTGGTGGTAGCGTAGGTTCTTAGGGATTGGATGTCTGGAAAAGATTTCAATTCTCCCTCACTAATGAAGCTTAGTTTGGCTGGGTAGGTTATTCTTGGTTGAAATTGTTTCTCGTTTAGAACTTTGAAGATAGGGCTCCAGGCTCTCCTGGCCTGAAGGGTTTCTGTGGATAAATCTGCTGCTATTCTAATTGGTTTTCCCTGGTAGGTAGTCTGGCCTTTTTCTCTTGCTGCCTTTAGGATTTTTCCTTTCATAGCTACTTTGTTTAGGCAAATTATTATGTGTCTGGGAGTTGGTCTTCTCGTTTGTTGTCTTGCAGGGGTTCTCTGAATCTCTTGTGTTTGAATTTTTTCATCCTTAATGAGATGAGGGAAGTTTTCTTGAATGATTTCATGAAATGTTTGTTCCAGCGTGGCTTCTGTTTCTCTTTCTGCCTCAGGAAGCCCAATTATTCTTAGGTTTGGTCTCTTGAAGTGATCATTCATCTCTTGCAGGTTTTGTTCTGTCTCTTTGAGCTTCTTTTCTATGCTTTTGTCAGTTTGGGTTAGTTCTGTGTTTTGGTCTTTGAGCTCTGAGATTCTTTCTTCATTTGGCTGATTCTGCTATCCATGCTTATTAGTCTGTTGTTCATTTCCATCATAATATTCTTTACTGCTGTCATTTCTGACAACAACTCTTTCCTATTTTCCTCTTGTCTCTCCTCAATTTTTAAAATTCTCTCCATTAATGTCTTGATGTCTGAGTTTGTTGCATGTAACCAGTCATTCTGGGGACTCTTCATTGTCTGTGTTCCAGAATCTGTTTTCTCAGTGTCTGATTTCCCAGGGGTCTGTGTAGGACCTAAATTCTTCTTTTGGTTTTTCTTCATTTGTGCATTTTTTTCCCCCTCTCTACTTTTTCCTTCCCTCCACATCACCATCTTCTTTAATTCTGTTATTCAGGGATAAAGGGATTGGTTTTACTTCTGTTTGTTCAATCTCCTATTCTTTATGTATGTCCTCTTACTTTGTTCAATTCTGAAGTTGCACTGTAGGTTGTAAGTAGTCCTTTTTGCAGTTTTGAGATGTATTTAAGGGAAGAGCTGTGATTCAAAATCTGTCTGCAGGTCCTGGTATTCACTGACAGGTGTGTGGATAATGTGGAACCCACTTCCCACTGTCTTGGAATCTGTCCATGCAGTGGGGCTGTAGGTTTACTCCCTGAAATAAAATGTGGTTAGAAGAGGGGAGAGAATGGAGCAGATAGTGGGTTGAAGAGGGGAGTGGAGAGATAGAGGAGTAAGGGGGGAAACAAACGAGTGTGCCAACAAATATAGAGAGAGGCCTATACTGAAACAGATAAAAACAATAGACCACAGCTACAGTCGAACCAACTCTCAAACAAACAAAAATAAAACATATAGTGATGCTAACATACAAGCTAACCAACCACCTTGTTGTGGTGTTCCCCTATACAAAGATATGGTTTACAGAGAGAAGAAAAGAGAAGAAAAGGAAAAGGAAAAAAGAAAAAAGGGAACAATACAGTAGGAATAGAATTAAGTCATTAAACTGATAGAATCAATGAAGCACACTCTGAGACCTTTCGTTTAAGTCCAATGTCCTTTCAGGTCTGATTTCTAGTTTTCTTTTCAAGCTGGTAAATTAGTTTGCAGTTAGAGTCAATTGCCCTGATCTGTTGTGAAGGACAGTTCAGATCAATCTTCCTTCAGCAGTTTGGTCTATGTCTTTATCAAGCTTATTTCTCCCGTTTCAGTGTTGTTACCTTGAATCGCCAGCAGGTGGTGCTATCTCATCTGCTCACCCCAGAGAAGGTGGGGCCGGACAGGAACAAGATGGTTGCCTGCCACCGAGCAGGCAACAGGAACCCCACGCCAGGCGGGCAGGACAGTCTTGGACGCAGGATAGGTGGCAGCGATCCCAGCAGATCTTCCCTGAAGCAGTTCGTTGTGGATCTCCTCGGGTCGCGTGGTGCGATATGCTACCCCTCCCAGAGGCCGCGGCGTCGGTGGCGCTGGCGACGCCAGCGGTGGTGGGGGGAGGGGCGGCCGCAGCGGCCGGGACTGCGGCAGCAGGACCGTTTGGAATGCAGTCAAAACTGTCCAGTCATTCCGATGGCAGCGGCCAAGCTCTGTCTGTAGAGCAGGCTGCGATGCTGGGGTCCCCAGCCCCCCAGGGCGAGAGTCAGAGACCCACTGCAGATCTCCCTTGCAGAGGGCTTCAGACGCTGGGTTGCCCTGTTGCCATCTTGCCGCGTCCTCGCTGTTATTTTTTAATTTTGTCATTCACATAGGGAGTTCCTGTTTATTCTTAACACCAGTAAGTTCTGATAAAATAATTGTACTGCTATAGTTTCAATGTGTGGGCTCCAAGATGAAGTTTTATCTCAAATTTGATTATATATATATACTTCATATCTATGTTGTTTATTAGTTCTGCCTGCGAATATTGTTTGTCCAATTTCTACATTCTAAGTACAGTGAATAAATGTGGAATCAAATGAATTCAAAAATATTTATATCTACAGTTGTAGATAAATTCAATATAATATAATGTATTATTATCTGAGCCACAATTTTATTTGCAAATCTTTTTTTTTTTTTTTTTTGAGTTGGAGTCTCACTCTGTCACCCAGACTGGAGTGCAGTGGCCGCTCCTGGCCACCGCAGCCTCGACCTGCTGGGCTCTGGCGATCCTTCCGCCTCAGCCTTCCAAGTAGCTGGAACTACAGGCGTGCGCTACCACACCCGGCTAATTTTGCAAATCTTTTGGCCATTTAGTTGACATTAGTCAAAACACAAAATAGGTAAATTTTTCATATTGCAGGCAGTTGCTTAGCTAACAAAAACAAAAAAAAATTTCTTCTGATAGGTGGGGTGCTAGAAGTCCAAATTTTTAAAAATTTTATGCCTCAATTATTACATTAACTGACTTTTTGGATTGACAGTTAAGCATAAGACATCTTATTGAGGATAGTGGTAGATACTAAGAAAAAGCATGGAAAAAGTGAAGGAGGCCCAAGGCTTAATGACCAAACTAATTGAACCATGCATGAGAGTTCGTGTAAAGAAGTGGCAGGAGTTATAAATAGAGATAACTTTAGCGCAGGTATTGCAGGGCCTAAAATTATAACCGCTGATATTCTTTCATTTGTCTCTTCACAAAATATTTTACAGGTCCATGCTGTGCATTTAACATTCATTTTGCTGTGGTGCTAACTGAATCAGCAATACAGGAGATATGTGTACAAGTAACTTGCTTAATTAGCAAAACTTACCACTAGCCAACATTTTTCTTTTTGTCACATGTGTATTTTTATGAGGAAAAAAATGTTCTCCACTTTTAAAGCTGCTGGGAAAACTAGAATTCAGGGTTAGAAAAGAGGCTGCAACTACACTGTAATAGTCTTTGAGTAGATTAGACCTTACTAACATGCAATTTAAAAATGAGACGTAGACATTGTTTCCCTCACAAAGTGAATAACTATTGGTAAGTGTCCCTTCCCCTCTTCATAATGTCTGCTCCAAAAACCGAGCTATGAAAAAGAAAAATGATTAACCCATTATTACTTAATTAGGCCTAGATAGCACTGGGAAGTCGTACCCTACTTCTTTGTCCTGATTTGTTCAATATCCAAATTTTATCAAGATGAAGTTTCTTATATTCTTATAATGACATCCAGGGCCTAACCTTTAATGCTTTTAATTACTTTGAAGATCCCTGACTCACTACATGTTCTAGTGACCCTTGGTTTATGCACCATCTAGACTTTGTATCCTGTGTTCTTTGCATAGCATCTACTCCTTTACACACATTACTTGTGCTGGCATGAATTCTATTCTCTTTAGGACTAGCTGTGCCTCAGCATTTAATTATTTTGAGGGTGATACTGGGAGAAGAGTGAGATTTTGGGTAGTTAATGTTTAGATAATTAAGATTTATATAGTTAACAATTTAAGGTCAACCTTTAAAACATGGCAAATCATTTCATTAGATAGTTAATCTAGGAACTTTCTCTTTTATAGATCTTGTGTGTGTGTGTGTTTCAATAATCAGTACTTTGTTGTATAAATGTGGAAAATAAGATATATAACTAGTCATGTGATTGGTACAGATTAATTTGGCAAAATAAAGACAACAATGCTATAGAACCAATTACATCTAGTAATATCTATCCTGAAACATATGATAAGTTAATCAGATTGAATGTTCATTATGTGAATTATTTGCATATTATTTTATCTAATTAGCAAAATCATTTGGGAAGGGTCATTGCTTATTTACAGCCCAAATCTTAAAAAAATTTTAAAATTATATTAGAAATGTTTTATGTTGTCTGAAATTCTACTCATTTTATAGGAATGTCCTTTCTTTAAACTAGGCATTACACTATCTTATTGAAATAAAAAAAACACCATGTAGTTCAGAAATAGAATATTATATTGCAGATCATTTAAAAATAGCAAGTTGTATGCTTACTGATTCATTATACATTAATTTGTGTAAATAAGAAGTAAAAACAGACAGACATACAGTGAGGCAGGCTTTTATATCCTTAAATATCACTGTGTGATGTCTTCTATTGGAAAAGATTAAATTTGTGTGCTGGTAGCATAAAGCATTACTGAGAAGTCATTTTATTCTATAGGCATTTACATAAATGTCAGAAATCTAATTGGGATGGCTGACGTGAGGCAGCTGGAGTGTGTTTCTTCTATGGAGTAAACCAAGATAAAGTTTATTCAGCACCCAGAGAAGAACAGGACAAACAGCACGCCCCAAGATTCATCAAAGAAGTGATGATAACCATACAGTGCAAAACAGAGAAAAACCAGTGACCAGACCTTGAACAAGTCATACTTCTGCTGGTGTCACCACAGACCACAGAAGCATCTGGACACAGTAGGGAAAGCTCAAAACAGACAGAGAATTTGGGTAATCTCCAGAGCCCTGCCCTCCATCTAGGTTGACTGGGCATTTCCTTGGAGGGACATACAATGTTGCAAATAAACTACACAATTGAGAGGAAATGGATAAATTATTGGAAGCATACAAGCCCAACATTGTATCAAGAACAAACAAAAATCCTGAACAGACAAATAATGAGTGGTGAGATTGAAACAGTAATGAAAAGTCTCCCAACAACAACAAAAGTCCAGAACCTGATGGACTGACTGCTCAATTCTATCAGATTTTCAAAGAAGAATTGGCATCAATTTTAATGAAATGATTTCGTAAGATCGAAGTGGAGAGATTTCTCCCTAATTCAGACTACAAAGCCAGTATCTCTGATACCAAAGCCAGGAAAAGACACAACAAAGAAAGAAAACTACGGATATCCCTTATGAATATAGACATGAAAATTCCCCCCAAAATATTAGCATACTGAATTCAAAAGCACATTTAAAAAAAAAGATCCTTCACAATCAAGTGGGTTTTATCCCAGAGACGCAAGGATGGTTCAGCAGGTAGGGGTGATGGATACCCTTGGAGCCCAGACTTCTTTGCCACTATGCAATATAATGATGTAACCAAAAACTATCTGTACCTCCTAAAGTTATTGAAATAAAGAAAAACAAAGAATAAACATAACAGTAAAAGTGAAAAGTCAATATAACTTTCTTAACAATTAGCAGAGAAGTTGCATTTTAGAAATTATTAATTTTTAAGTTGTTTCTTTAAAAAGCATCATTGTTTGAATGGAAACCCCTAAAAAGATGTGACCATGACCTAGTTTCCAGAATCTGTGAATATAATTTTATTTGGGAAAAATGTGTCTTTGCAAAAGTAAATAAGTTAAAGATCTCCAGATGAGATTTTCTCTGTTTATCAGGTGGGTTTTTAATCCTTGATTACCTTTATTAAAGGAAAACAGTAGAGAGACAGGAGAAAAGGAGGTCATGTGAAGGTAGAGACAGAGATTGGAGTGAAGCAATGATAAAGAAAGCTGGTGTCACCAAGACCCAGAAAAGGCAAAAAAGGATTTTCCCATTGGGCCTCAAGAAAGCACAGTCCTGCTGTCACCATGATTTCAGACTCTGGCCTTCAAAACTGTGAAGGGAAATTTTTTTTTTTAGGTCTGTGAAATTTGCTACAATAGCACTAGAAAACTAATACAAAAGATAATTCTCAATCTTTGTTGTTTGATTTTTGTCTCAATCTCCTTCTAAACTTAAAAATACATTTTGATTCAGGTGTCATCTGCTTACTTAAAGCAGCATGACCAATTTTTTTTAAATGAAAAGTTAAAAAAGAATTCAATGCAAAATTCATTATTTTTAAATAAAGAAAGCATTATAATGATCATGTGAGATTTCTAATAGTGAAATTAGATGAATACATTGGTTCTAACTTTGTAGTTCAATTGTCTGCAGGAATTATGCTCTCTGATTGATCAATTGCGTCTCTTATGTTAATGTCCAGAAGATGCAGATGCGAAACTGAATGCTGACTATTCACTCGAACTACCTTTTCTGTAATGTAGCTAGGTCTTTGTTTTTCAATAAGAAACAGAAAAGAGCCAGGCTCGGTGGCTCAGCCTGTAATCCCACGCCTTTGGGAAGCTGAGGTGAGTGGATTGCCTGAGCCCGTGGGTTTGAGACCTGCCTGGGCAACTTGGCGAGAACTCATCTCTACAATACATCAAAATGAGCTGGGCATGGTAGCGCACCTGTAGTTCCAGCTACTTGGAAGACTGAGGTGGAAGGATCGCCGGAGCCCAGCAGGTCGAGGCTGCGGTGGCCGGGAGCGGCCACTGTACTCAAGTCTGGGTGACAGAGTGAGACTCCAACTCAAAAAAAAAAAAAAAAAAAAGAAAGAAAGAAACAGAAAAACTTGGATGGAGTACAATGAATACATACAGAAATTTTTCCTCCTAAGAGAAAGGCACATTTACAAAAAAGCAATCAATTTTTTAAAAATGTAGAACCAGGAACTATACCAAGAGTAAAGTAAGGGATTTATCTCCATAGTAATCTAATTACCAAAATTTGCACAATTAGTCATTTCTAAACAGAAATTAGGGAACACCATAAAAGTGTTAGACAAAGATGTACTTATAAAGAGGTTTTAGAATTGGGGCACATACCGGTGGCAATTTTAATTTCATACTTGACCACTTGTTTATGTCTTTTTTTTTTTTTTTGAGTTGGAATCTTACCCTGTCGCCCATGCTGGAGTGCTGTGGCATGCTCATGGCCACCCCAGTGTCGACCTGTTGGGCTCTGGTGATCCTTCCATCTCAGCCTTTTGAGTAGCCAAAACTATAGGTGTGTGCTACCATGCTCGGCTAAATTTTTTTTTTTTTTTTGATTTATTGTAGAGATGAGGTCTCACCCAGTTGTGCCAGCTGTTCTTGAACCCGCGGGCTCAGGCAATTTATTCACCTCGGCCTCCCAAAGTGCTGGGATTACAGGCTGAGCCATGGAGCCCAGCTACTTATATCCTTTTAAAATGTATTATCTCATGTTAGTGAGTAATAATTCAATTTTCAACTATCACTTTCTACTTTTTCCCAAGTCTCTTGTATTATTATTGACATGTTATCTTTTATTATTTGCACTTATAGTAAAACTTCAGTGCCTAATATTTGGGGACATATGTCTTTGTTGGACTACATACAGAAATCAAAAGCATAGATAAAGGTCAAATGAAATATATTTAAAGAATATTTGTTAATGAGTAACAAGTATTTGTATCTCTGGGCAACGATATAGTGTACTTTTTTTCTCTTAGTACTTTACTTTTCTGAAAGATAGCCAGAAACATTTCAAAGTTCCAGAATACAGGTGCATGCATCATAGTGATTTTTTGTTGTTGGTCATGTTACTTAGACTTTGCGTCCTGCTTTTCTCAGTCTGTCAAATGAACATAAGAAGCACTACTGGCCTTCACAAGAAGTGTGGGAAGAGAATATAGATTCTGTCTGTGTGCTGGAGAATGAAGTTATTTCGAAACAAGTATCATGAACCTTCAGGAAACAAAATCTGATTCAGGATTTTTTTCCTTCTTTTCTGAATAGACTATCATCATGAACATTTGAAACTGTATTTCTTAATGTGAAGGCTATACTTTTATTTTCTATGAACTATAGTTTATTATTAGACCCTGAGTAAGATTCTTAATGTTTGAAGTTTTATGTTTAGGTCTTCGATCTATTTGGAGTTGATTTTGAGTATATTGGTAGGTAGGGGTCCTGTTTCATTCTTCTGCACATGGTCAGTCAGTTTTCCCAGCACCATTTACTGAATAGGTTCTCCTCTCCCCAGTGGTTGTTATTGGAGGCTTTATTGAAGATGAGTTGATTGAGAAATTGAGACTTTGGTTCTGGAATCTGTATCCTGTTCCATTGGTCATATGCCTGTTCTTGTACCAATACAAGGCTGTTTTGATTATTGTAGTCTTATAATAAAGCGTAAATCTGGAAGTGTGACACCTCCCACTTTGTTTCTTTTGCTAAGGATTGTTTTGGCTGTTCATAGTCATTTTTATTTCCACACAAATTTCTGTATTGTTGTTTCCAGGTCTGAGAAGAATGTTAGTAATTTAATGGGCGTAGCATTAAATCTGTAGATTGACTTTGTTATGGTGGACATCTTACCAATGTTGATTCTTCCAATTAATGAGCATGTCATCTTTGACTTCTTTGAGCAGTGCTTTGAAGTTTTTGTTGTAAAGCTCTTTTACTTCTCCGGTTAGGAAGATGCTAAGATATTTCTTTTCTCTTTTTTTGTAGCTATTGTGAATGGGATTGTGCTTTTTATTTGGTTCTCTGCCTGTTTGCTGCTGATGTATATGAATGCGACCGTCTTTTGCACATTTATTTTGTACCCTGAGATTTTGCCAAATGCTCAGCCTCACTAATCAACAGATAAATGCAAATCAAAACCACACTGAGATACCATCTGACTCCAGGAAGAATAACCATCATTAATAAAACAAAAAACAACAGATGCTGGCGAGGATGTGGAGAAACGGGAACACTTATATACTGTTGGTGGGAATGCAAACTAGTCAATTCTCTATGGAAAGCAGTGTGGTGATTCCTAAAAGAACTAGAAATTGGCCTTCCATATTATCCAGCAGTCACCCATCTGGGAATATATCTGGAGGAACTTAAATCACTCTACAAAAATGAAGCCTGCACACTCATGTTTATTGTGGCACTATTCTCAATAGTAAAAACATGGATCCAACCATGTTGCCCATCAAAACTGGACAGGATAAAAAAAATGTGGTACATATCCATGATAGAACATTACACAGCATAAAGAAGAATGAAACTGTGGACTTCACAGCAGTTTGGATAGATTTAGAGTCTATCATATCCAGTGATTTATCACAGAAACAAAGAACTGAGTACCATATGTTCTCACTCATAAGCAGACCCTAAACATTTACCATAATACAATACGAAAGAGATTAGCAGTAGCAGGACACTGCTAGGGGAAGGAGACACATGACATCAATAAGGGTACCTGCTCTCAAACCAGGTGAAGTGGGAACCAAAGGGAGGCCCAAACTTACCTGTACAATAACGATTTGTATACTTAAATCTGAATTGTATCCCTCATCATTAAAATTTAAAAAAAGAATTTTATTTCTTAAAATTCTAGGGGCTGGAAAGTCCAAGTTTGATGGGTCTGCATCCAATGAGGGCCTTATTGCTGTGCATTTCATCCCCGAAGGTGGAAGGGCAAGAGAGCAAGTGCATGAGAGAGAGAAAGGAATTGAACTCATTTTTTTAGCATGAACCCATTTTTGTGAAAACAACCCACTCCCAGAATAGCAGGATTAATCCACCATGAAGGCAGAGCCCTCATGGCCTAATCACCTCTTAAAAATCTCACTTCTCCGCACTGTGGCATTGAAGATTAAGTTTCCAACACATGAACTTTGCAGAGGATGTTCAAACAGTTGCAATCATCTACCTATATTCATTCAAGATGCCAGACACTGAATTGAGGCTAATAATTAAATGAAATAAGGAATGTGAGGTAGTTGAAGGGCCTAGCTGGGCATCCAACAAATGTTACTACTGAGAGCAAAAGGGAGAGGAGAAGGAGGAGGAGGCAGAGGAGGGGGAGGGGTAGGAGTTGCTGTTACCACCATCGTTTTCATGTTTTGATTCTAATGCGCATGAGGGATGCTACAATCACTATGAATCGTCCCCTTGCATTTGCTTATTCCACTCGTTTCCCTTGGCTAGTTATCATCAAAGGATTCAGCAAAACTTCCACTTTCTCCGTAAAGCCTCTCTGATTCCAGAATGTTTTACTCTATTTTTAAAACCTCCATCATAGTTTTTTCCTTAAAAGTTTTACCAGGAAAAATAAGCTGTTTTTGTTTTAATCTTTACATACTCTAGAAAACTTATAACCATGTCTTAAACACAGTAAATGTTCAGTGATAATTGATGAATGAATGAACAAATGATTGGATGAAGAAGAGCTAAATGTGAATCTGCAAGTAAAAATGGGAAATGGTGTACAATGTCTTTGGGTTCGTTTTTCAAGAACCTGCTGGTATCAAAATGTACAATTTAGGATCAGGAAATCTGAGTTCCAAGTTCAAATTGATTAGAAACTTGTTATTTGACCCTTTATAAGTAATTTAGCATTTCTGTGTATCACATATTAATCAATCAACAAATATTTGTTAAGCACTTTCTATCTGTCAATCACTGAAACAGTTATTTTATTTTTTATTATTTTTATTTATAATTGTGGGATACAATTCAGGGTTAGGTGTACAAATATTCATTGTGCAGGTACCCTTGTTGATGAGGTGTGCCCACCTTCCCTAGACAGATTTCCACTACTGCCAATCCCACCTCCATGCCCTCCCCCCCAGTCTCCCGTTACTATCAATCCTTTTCTTTTAGTATTGCAATAGTTGTTCAAGATTCACTTGTGAGTGAGAACATGTGATACTCAGTTCTTTGTTTCTGTGAAAGATCACTCAGTATTATAGACTCTAATTCCATCCAGGTTGCTGCGAAGTTCAAGATTTTGTTCTTCATGGCTGCGTGGTATTTCACTGTGTATATGTACCACATTTAAAAAATCCAGTCCTCTTGATGGGCAGCACTGTTCCATGTTCTTGCTATTGTGAACAATGTTGCGATAAAAGTATGTGTGTAGGTAGCTTTTTTATAGAGTGATTTGAGTTCTTCTGGATATATTCCCAGTAGGGGAATTGCGGGGTCATATGAAAGGTCAATTTTTAGAACTTTTAGGAACCACACTGTTTTCCACAGGGGCTGTACTAGTTTACACTCCCACCAACAGTGTAAAAGTGTTCTCTACTCGCCACATCGTCCCCAGCATCTGTTATTTTTTGAGTTATCGATGATGGCCATTCTGACTGGAGTTAGGTGGTATCTCAGTGTAGTTTTAATTTGCATCTCTTTGATGACTAGTGAGGTTGAAAATTTTTTCATGTATGTGTTGGCTGCTTGTATGTCTTCTTTTGAGAAGTATCTATTCATATTTTTTGCCCACTTTGTAATGGGGTTGTTTGTTTTTCTTTTCAGCGTTTGTGTTCCTTGTAGATCTTAGATGTTAGGTCTTTGTCAGATATACAGTTGGCAAATATTTTTTCCCAGTCTGGGGGCTGCCTCCCGGCTCTCTTGATGGTTTCTTTGGCTTAGCAGAAGCTTGTCAGTTTAATGAGGTCCCACTTGTCTATCTTAACTCTTATGGCATGGGCACTTAGGGTTTTGATCAGGAATTGGTTACCAGTTCCAATTTCCACAGAGTGTCTCCTGAATTTTCTTAGGTTCTTAAGTTTGAGGTTTTATGTTTAGGTCTCTGACCCATATAGAGTTGATTTTTGTGTATGGGGTAGGTAGGGGTCCTGTTTCAATCTTCTGCATGTGGTCAGCCAGTTTTCCCAGCATCATTTACTGAATAGGTTCTCCTCTCTCCAGTGGTTGGTGGTGGAGGCTTTGTCGAAGATGAGTTGGTTGAGAAATTGAGGTTTTGCTTCTAGAATCTCAATTCTATTCCATTGGTCTATATGCCTGTTCTTGTTCCAATACTGGGCTGTTTTGATTATTGTAGCTTTACAATAAAGTTTAAAGTCTGGAAGTGTGATACTTCCTGCTTTGTTTTGTTTTGCTGAGGATTGTTTTGGCTATTCTTGACCATTTATGTTTCCATATGAATTACTATATTGTTGTTTCTAGTTCTGAGAAGAATGTTGCTGATAATTTGATCAGTATTGTGTTAAATCTGTAGATTGCCTTAGGTAGAATAGACATCTTAACAATTCCATGAGCATGGAATATTTTCCCACTTGTTTGTGTCATCTTTGATTTCTTTGGACAATGTTTTGTAGTTTTCATTGTAAAGGTCTTTCACATCTCTGGTTAGGAAGATGCCAAGGTATTTCATTTTTTTGGTGGCTATTGTGAGTGGAATTGTGCTTTTTATTTGGGTTTCTGTTTGTTTATTATTGGTGTATAGAAATGTGATTGTTTTTTGCACATTTATTTTATACGCTGAGACTTTGTCAAAGTCTTTTATCAGTGCAAGGAGGTTTTTGACAGATTCTCTTGGGTTTTCAGGGTGTAGAATGATGTCATCTGCAAAGAGAGATAACTTGACTTCCTCTTTTCCTATTTGGATACCCCAGATCGTCTTCTCCTCTGTGATTACTCTAGCTAGGACTTCCAAAACTATGTTGAACAGGAGGGGTGAGAGTGGGCATCTTTGTCTTGTTCCAGTTTTCAGAGGAAATGGTCCCAGTTTCTGTCTGTTTAGCAGTATACTGGCTGTGGGTTTCTCGTAGATGGCTCTTATTATTTTGAGGTATGCGCCATCTATGTCTAGATATTTGAGGGTTTTTATCAAGAAGGGGTGCTGGATTTTATCAAAGGCTTTCTCTGCATCTAATGATATAATCATGTGGTTTTCGTTTTTATGTCTATTGAAGTATTTAATTACGTTTATGGCCTTACAAATGTTGAACCAGTCTTGCATCCCAGGGATGAAGTCTACTTGGTTGTGGTGGATGATTTTTGATATGTGTTGTTGAATCTGGTTTGCTAGGATCTTGTTGAGAATTTTAGCATCTATGTTCATTGAGGATATTGGCATGTAATTCTCTTTCTTTGTTGGGTCTTTAACTGGCTTGAGTATCAATGTGATGTTAGCTTCATAAAATGATTTGGGAAGAATTCCATCTTTCTAAATCACCTGGAATATTTTCAATAGGATTGGTATCAGTTCCTTTTTGTACATTTTGTAGAATTCCGCTGGAAAGTCATCTGGTCCAGGGCTCTTTTTTTTGTAGGTAGTTTTCTTATGACATAGTCAATTTCCTGGATTGTTATTGGTCTATTTAGGGTCTCAATTTATGGAAAGATCACAAGTTAACAGCCTAACAAGTCACCTAAGGAAGCTGGAAAAGCAAGACCATCAAAACCTTAACTTCAGCCAGAGAATCCATATCACCAAAGTAAAAGCCCAGATCCGGGACACAGAAGACAAAAATTAATACAAAAAATCAATGAAACAAAAAGCTGGTTCTTTGAAAGGATAAAAAAGATTGATGATCTCCTAGCTAGACTGACCAAGAAAAAGAGAGAAGAAGTCCAAATAAACAGAAATACAAAAGATGAAGTCACATCTGACCCTGAAGAAATGCCAAAGATTATCAGAGACTACTATGTAAATTTGTATGGAAACAAACTTGAAAATCTAAAGGAAATGGAGGACTTTCTGACAACATTTCTTATTAAATCTGTTTTCTCCTGATTTCTTTCCTATTAATAGCCCTAAGTCGATTAAAGAAAATTTATGTTAATTTTACTTTCTTGGACTCAAATGCTTTCTAACACTGACTAGGTGAGTAGTTGGTATCTGCAAGACTGGTTAAACAGCAAATCATGTCATCATCTGACCATGTTTTGGACAGTATTCCTAGAAAGGAAATACTTATTAGGGTGCTCATTAGATTAGCTATCAATTACGTTTACAAAAGAATATATGTATTGCTCATCCTTTTAAGTGATCAATGTGACCAGCTGTATTTGCTGCTCACCCCTTACACTTAAACAGTCAAGATCTAGTGAAGTCAAAGATGTCCAGTGACATTCACCTAATGGCCTATATTTGGTGGATGTGTTAGCCCTGGTTCATTGCAATGAGCAGGTACTTGCATTAGGAAAACAACTTCCACTCTAATTTTCTCTAATTGATTTGTCAGCAGTACTAACAGAGAGGGCAAAAGATGCAAGGACAGGAGATTCAGCCCAACAAGGATTTGGCATGAATGGGGCCACTGCGAGAAGTACATAATCTGGAATGAATGAAGGATTTAATTCATATAAAATATTAATGAAAAATAATGATGTTCTTCCAGGCTTCCGTTACCAAAGGTAACATCTTGGTCCAGCCCTGAAGAGGTATCTGCAAGTGCCTTGATTCATTCCCTCAGCCTCAGAGAGCCACGTTTACCTCCTACTTTCAGAGAAGCCTCAACAACAGCTATTGGAATAATGAAGTCTCTCACCTATCAAGTCTCTGAGAAAGCAGAACCAGGGCTTCTCCTGATTACCCATTTCTTGTCGTTTACAACCTTTATAGTCAATAAATGTGCATTTATTAATGTTCCTTTTTTTCCTGGTCACAGAGAATATACTGGCCCAAAGTCATCTATTTTGGATGCACAAAGAGTTATTAAGTATTTCTTCAGCCTCCTTTATCCCAAACTTATGTGTTCTGCAAGAAAGTTTGGCCAAACAAGCTGGGTGTGGTGGCTCATAATTCCAGCACTTTGGGAGGAAGAGGAGAGAGGATAGCCTGAGCCCAAGGGTTTGAGAACAGCCTAGGCAACTTGGCAAGACCTCATCTCTACAATAAATAAATTTTAAAAAGTAGCCAGGTGTTGTTGTGTACACCTGTAGTTCCAGCTACTCGAAGGCTGAGATGGAAGGATTGCCTGAGTCCAGCAAGTTGAGACTGCGGTGGCTGTGAGTGTGCCACTGCACTACAGTCTGGGTGAAAAAGTGAGACGCTAACTCAAAAAAAATTTAAAAAAAGGAAAGGATGGCCAAACAATGATGATGATAATTTTGAATTTGTGGAATAACTCAGAATATCTGTAATTAAAAGTCATTTCCATGGACAACCACCAAAATCCAAATTATTTCTTTGTGATTCAATCACAGTGAATTCAGAGGAGAGAATGCTGTTGAGTTTTATTTCTCAGGGACAACTGATAACTTTTCAAGCCTACGTATTTGCAACATTTTAGCTAATACAAGAAATACATTTAACTGCCATAATTGTCATTAAGTGTACTGAACAATGGGGTCTGATCATAATTAATGATTAATTCACTTAGAATGCACCATGGTACTATCAAATGTGTTTAACTCAATTCATCTATAGAGGGAGCAATTCTAGGAGATTCTTTTGTGATTTACTCGTTTTAAAGTTTAAGAGCGAGGAGTGTGAGCAGGAAAATAGCTCCACATTGTCCTCTAGTGGTGCTCTTGTCAATTACACTCCCCTTCTGTACGGGAGAAAACCTGCATCCTCCCTTGCTCTCAATTCATATTTAAAGCATACAAGGGTACCTGCACAATGCATATTTGTATACCTAACCCTTAACTGTACCCCACAATTTTAAAATAAAAAATATGTAGTAAAAAAAAATAAAGCATCTTGACCCCTCGACATACATTCAAATAAGATGCCTCCATCACAGTGTAAAAGCGTATCAAAGCGATTGCCCACTCTTGAACAGATACACGAATTTTTTTTTTTTGAGTTGGAGTCTCACTCCATCACCCAGGCTGAAGTGCAATGGCACGCTCACGGGCCACTCCAGTGTCGACCCGCCGGGCTCCTACGATCCTTCCGCCTCAGCCTTCCAAGCAACCAGAACTACAGGTGTGCGCTACTATGCCCGGCTAATTTTCTTTTAAAATTTTTATTGAAGAGACGAGGTCTCGCCAAATTGCCCAGGCTGGTCTCGAACCCGCGGGCTCAGGCAGTCCCCTCGCCTTGGCCTCCCAAAGTGCTGGGATCACAGGTTGAGTCACCCAGCCCGGCCAAGAGTAATATTTTTATAGTTGTTCAGGCAGATTCGGTATTAGATCAAGCTTTATGGGTATAGGAAAGAATGTATCCTACTGTTCCCTTAGTAGCTCCAAAAGGCACTTTGAGGAAAGCACAACAGAGGCCAGAGAGCCCAAAAGATGTTCACATGCTTATGAGAAGGTGAAGTGTGGAGAGCATTATATAAATCTCCTGGAAAAGGAAGCCAGAGGGCTGTGGAGACTTTCCAGGCCTTATGACCTCGGCAGTTCTGTATTACTTTAGAAAGGTCAGTGAACTCACTTGAGCCTCAAATTAGTACATGACACTAGGAAAATACTGGACCAAAATGTCTCCAAGACTCCTTCTAGCTCTTTGTGATATTCTTATTACAGCTACAGCTCCTTTGCAACTCTGTTTACCTTTCTTAGAGCTAAACCATGAACACTTTTAAATTTCTATTTAAAGTCGACATCCCCTAAGGTGTACACAGCATAGTAGGGATTTGTAAAATTTAGTGATTAGTGAAATTAATTAACCCAACAGCTAGTTAATTTTGAAGCTGCAGGCTTCTTGTTAGCATATTCTATACTACGGTTAAGGATCAAGTAAAAGAAGTTGGCACTACTCAGATGACTAGAGATTTGATGGGTATCAATATTTGCAAGTGTCTATATTAGAATGACAGACAATTACTTCACTTTTTCTGGAAATGGAAGATTAAGAAATGATAAATACTGAAAAGAGTGAGTCAGATAGCTGTTAGATGAGGTACATATGTTTTTGTCATTCTGATTAAGACAAAAATTCAAACCAGTAAAATGACATAGAACCAGTTAAGGTAATTAAAAGAATTTTTTTGTGTGTTTTTTCTTAAAATGAGAAAGAATATGCATGTCAAAGAATGAAAGTTAATAATCCAGTAAGGTTACAGAATTTTTTCCAGAGTGTGTTGTCTAAGGTGGTATGAACTGGGTATGTGGGAAGTGGGCACAGAAAAGTGAAGGTGTGAATGTGTGTCCCATGGGCTATTCTGACCACATGTGGGCTTCAGCTGTTAACCCTGAGTAAGAAGTCAAAGCTTCCTATCAAGTGGGACATTCTTAACTTTGAACTGCAATCTAAATGGGAGATGTAAATATAACACAATCATCCCCAGTCTCCCAGTGCAAACAAACACATTGCTGATATTCACCTTCTTTACCACATAGTTTTAAATTTGCTGATGTTAATCTTATAGATGACATCTTAACAATGGAAGACAAGACTCCATTATCTATTTTTCTGTGAATATATGCATGTTTGTATGTAGTGTGTATGTAATAGTCTATCCAAAGTTGTAGACTAGTGATCTTGTCAGAGAATGTTTTGGTTTTCCAGCACAGGTTAATTTTGCTTATTTAAATGATGTGCTAACACTTGAAAATGTGATTATTTCACATAAAAACCTGCATTTCCAGATAATCTGACAACACTGGGACTGCCTCCTTTATGCTAATATTATCTTGAATATGAACAGTGGCTCCTACTCTTTAGATGTGTCCTGCACTTTCTAAGATCCCCTCTGTCCAATGACCTCTCATACACTGTGGCCATGTCACTCTGTTAAAAAACTAAACTAAACTAAGCTAACACCACACACACACACACACACACACACACACACACACACACACACACACACCCTAACGCCTAAGCATTTGAGTTTGGAATTCCCGATCTCTTTCTCACTCCCTTCATAAATACAAAGACACATGCAAATATACAAATGTATTAAGTCGAACCAAATGGAATTGGAACTACACAAAAGCAATTTTAAATGGTTCTAGCTTAATGAAATTTTTTTAATTGTTGGTACATAGATGAACCATGCGTTTGAAATCATTCTCTACAGCAATAACTAGAAAGAATATTTTTCTCAGTAATGGTATTTTGTGGACTAAATGTATTTCCACCATTTCCCTATTGTTACCCTGAAATGTTGTGTACCATCTATCATGCTTCTGCCTCTAAACCTTTCTTCAAAGTCCTTGTCTGCCAAAAGTCTTTTTTGATGCTCCAATTCCTCACTATTTTTCCAGATTTATAAATTCTTTGCATTTTAAGCTATATCATACACTTTACTGCTAAATTTTACATGGTCTTTCATTGTTTCCTCTGCCCAGAATTATGTAAGTAACCTAACAGCAGAGATCCATCTTTTAAAAGTAGTTTTGGATATCAAAGAGTGTTTAACGGTTGTTGATCGGTTATATTTCATTAGTAAATTAGTTTGACAACATAAATTTTCAAAAAAGAAATATACCCTTATGAGGGCAATTCACTGAGTAAAAGCCCTTTGACTACATTAGATATAATTGTATTTTATGCTTCTTGCTATATTGTGACTCTTAGGTCCTTGTGTTTTCGAATATCAATATCTGCAACACTGATACTTATGTCACATACAAATTTCACGGAAAAAAAATCCATCTTAGCAATTTCAGGGATAAACTCATTCATGTTTAAAGCTTTTTTTATTTTAGCATAAAACTGAGATAAAGAAGGCCACATGCAACAAATATAAGCTTAATGAAATATTGCATGTTGGAGTAGAGCATATTTCTTTGCTTTTTTCACATTGTTTATTTATATATATATATTTTTATTTTAAAGATGTGGGGTACAATTCAGGGTTAGGTGCATAAGTGGTCCCCACTTCATCTGGTTTGAGATTGGGTACCCTTGTTGATGCTATGTGCCCCCTTCCTCTGGCAGTGACCCATTACTGCTAGTCCCTTTCTTATAGTGTTATGATAAATGTTCAGTGTCCGCTTATAAGTGAGTACATTTGGTAGTCAGATCGTTGTTTCTGTGATAGATCACTAAGTATTATAGACTCTAAATTCATCCAAGTTGCTGCAAAATCCATAATTTTGTCCTTTTTTAATGGCTGCATAATATTTCATCATGTATATGGACTAAATTTTTTTATCCAGTCCACGTTCGACGGGCAGCAGGGTTGCTTCCATGTTTTTGCTATTGTGAATAATGCTGCAATAAGCATGCATGTGCAGGTATCTTTTTTATAGAGCAATTTGAGTTCCTTCAGGTATATTCCCAGAAGGGAAATTGCTGGGTCATATAGAAGATTGATTTTTAGATCTTCTAGGAATCACCACACTGTTTTTCACAGAGGTTATACTAGTGTACACTCCCGCCAACAGTGTAGGAGCTTTCTATTTTCCCCACATCCTCTTCAGCTTCTGTTGTTTTTTGAGGTATTGATGATGGCCATCCTGACTGGAGTTAGGTGGTATCTCAGTGTGGTTTTGATTTGCAATTCTTTGATGAGTAGTCAGTCTGAGAATTTTTTCATGTATCTGTTGGCTGTTCACATGTTTTCTTTTGAGAGGTGTCTATTCATATCTTTTGCCCACTTTTTAATAGGGTTGTTTGGCGTTTTTTTTCCTTTCAGCATGTCTGAGTTCCTTATAGGCCCTGGCTGTTAGGCCTTTGTCAGATATACAGTTGGCAAGTATTTTTTCCCATTCTGTGGACTGTATCCCCATTCTCTTGATAGTTTTTTGTTTTTGTTTTTTGCTTTGCAGAAGTTTTCAGTTTTATTAGGTCCCACTTGTCTATATTATCTCTTATATCATGTGCAACTGGGGTTTTGATCAGGAATTAGTTGTCTATTCAATTTCCATAAGGGTGTCTCCTGTGTTTTCTAGTATGCTTATAGTTTGAGGTCGTATGTTTCATTCTTTGATCCATTCAGAATCGGTTTTTGGTAGGGTGATGGGTAGGGGTACTGTTTCATTCTTCTGCATGTGGTCAGCCAGTTTTCCCAGCACCATTTACTGAATAGGTTCTCCTCTCCAATTGGCTGTTGTTGGAGACTTTGTCAAAGATGAGTTGGCTGAGAAATTGAGATTTTGCTTCCAGAATCTTAATCCTGTTTCACTGGTCTATTTGCCTGTTTTTGTACCAATACCAGTAATTTTGATTATTGTAGCCTTATAGTAGAGTTTAAAGTCTACTATGCACACCTGTATGGAAACAAACTCAATAACCCAAATGAAATGGAGGATTTTCTGACATCACACAACCTCTCAAGATTGAAAAAAGAAGAAATCAAAACTCTAAATAGATCAATAACAACCCAGGAAATTGACTCTGTCATAAGAAAACTACCTACCTACACATACACATACACACACACACACACACACACACACACACACACACACACACACACAATCCCTGGACCAGGTGGATTTACAGCAGAATTTTGCAAAACATACAAGGAGTAGCTAATACCAATCTTGTTAAAAGTACTCCAGGCAATTGAGAAAGATAGAATGCTCCCCAAATCATGGTAAAGAACTTCCAAAAGTGATATTCAGAGAATTATGGTATTGACTCTCAAAAGGCTTCAGATACTCTGTGAAGTAGATTGACCATCGTTTGGGGTGGGCTGGCCCTCTAAGGGATCACTAAACAAATAACTAGTTAATAGGTGTTTAGGGTTATTGTGGGGGATTCAGACCATTCTGACAAGTTTTTCTACATAGACTGTTGGCAAGATGCAGTTCTTTCCCAACCACCTTGGGTAAAGATCTTTTTAAAAGTAAAGCTTAAAGTCATGCTGGCCTGAACAATGGCTCCTGTGAAATGCTTACCAGAGGGAAAGCCCACTCTGGCTGAGGAATCTGAGGAGAACCCCCCACTGTACGTATCATTATACTGCTCCTTGCCACCTGCAACCCCTGTGGTTGGTGCAACTGCTGCACCAGAGGCTAATCCCAGTCCAGGATCCACCCCTCCCCCTCAGTCACCTGAAATGCCCTAGGATGCAGCTACTCCAAAGCCCCCAGTGTTAACTCCATATGCACTGACAAAAAGGCCATGAATATGAGCAAAATCTAAGAAGTGCTCCAGGGCCCTGAAGAGAGCCCAAGCCAGTTTCATGAGAGGCTACGCGAGGCATTTCGCCTCTATGCTCCCCTTAGCCCCGAGGAAGCTAAGAAACAGGAATGATTAATGCAGCTTTTGTCAGTCAGGCTCAGGGAGACATCTGGCACAAGTTAAAAAAGTTGGAGAATTTTGCTGGAATTAATGCTAGCTAGCTGATAGAGGTTGCGACAAAGGTGTTTGTTAACTGGTAAAAGCCAACTGAAAAATGAGAAAGTAGATCTGCTTTCCACTGTCTTGGCAGAGCAACATACCTGAGGAGCTACCATGTCAGGATGAGACTGAGGACAGCAAAGAGGCCAGCAAAACAGGCCACCCTGCCTGGTGATGAGATTAGGGTGAAACCAATGTGTGTGCTGTTTCTGAGAAGGACACTGGAAAAATGAATGTCTGGAGCTGGAAGATTTTCATCATGCTCCCCAGGGAAGAGGAAGAGATCAGGTAGTTCAAAGATAATACTGGCTTGCACCCCAATCATATGTGGCCCCTGAGAGTAATTTTGTTGACCTAGCCACATGGAGAATTATGGGGAAGACTAGGACAGACCAGGCTTCATTTTGCTAGGCACCTGGGAGTCTATGGTCTGAATGACTGTGGGGGGTCGGCCCCTTGACTTCATGGTAGATACTGGGACAGAGCATTCTGTAGAACCCAACCAGCGGGCGCTCTCTCACCTGTGGGGGGCCAGGCCCTGCAAAGAGATTTAGGGGGTCCCTGGGAGGTGTGGCAGCATTGGTGATTATTCTGGAGAAATAAAGAGAAAGAAAGAGAAAGGGGGAGAAAGAAAGAGACTGGGCTCTGCCTAGTGCAGAAGTCATTTAATGGGACAAACTGTAATCCTTTTATCCCAAATTTTCACAGGTTAAATCACAAGACTTTCACATGAACACAAAGCCAGGTGAATGAGGGGCATCCCCCACCCACCAGGTGTTTCCTCAGGCATGAGGAAGGACAATCCTAATTAAATCACAAGACATTTACATGAACACCAAGCCAGATGGATGAGGGGCATCCCCCACCCACCAGGTGTTTCCTCAAGCATGAGGAAAGACGATCCCAAAATTATCTCACTGTTCCCCATGCTTGGTTAATATTCCTCAAAAACAATACTATAATTCTAACATCATAATGTTCTAATAATCAATAACTTTTAAAACTTATGCATACACAACACCAAATGACTAACTTAAATCCTAATTCCTTTCTATTTTATGCTAATTCTACCTACACTGTAGAAACTCTTAATTATAGCCCCAACCAGTTCCTAAAGAATGTGACCCAGTCAAAAGATCACGCTGGGCCATTTCTAGGAACAATTGATTACAATCTCTTAACAAAATGACTTTTCTAAAATTCTATATATCGGACTTCTGGCAAGATGGTGACGGGGCAACCCAGTCTGTGAAAACCTCTGCAAAGGAGAACTGCAGTGGGTCTCTGACTCTTGCCCCGGGGGCTATAGACTCCAACATCGCAGCCTGCTCTTCATATGGAGCTTGGCCATTGCCACCGCTGGGGCATCGCAGTGGTCTGGACAGCCACTGCAGCACAGACACCGCTGCTGCAGCCGCTGCAGGCACCGCCACTGCCGCCGGTAGCACATCGCACCACCCGGGCTGGAGGCGATCCACAACATCAGTTCTTGAAGCCCCTTCAGGGAAGATCTGCTGGGATCGCTGTCACCTCTCCTGTGACTGAGACGTCCTGCCCACTGTAAGTCTCCTGCCATCTGCCCTGAGGCAGGCAGCCATCTTGCCATCTTCAGCCTCTACTGTCCCTGTCCAGCCCCAACCCCTCTGGGGCGAGCAGCTGAGATAGCATGACCTGCTGGTGATTCAAGGTAACAACACTGAAACGGGAGAAACAAGCTTGATAAAGACATAGGCCAGAGTGGTGAACAGAGGGTGATCTGAACTGTCCTTCACAGCAGACCAGGGGCAACTGACCCTAACTGCAAACTAATTTACCAGCTTGAAAAGAAAACTAGAAATCAGACCTGAAAGGACATTGGACTTAAATGAAATGTCTCAGAGTGTGCTTCATTGATTCTGTTAGTTTAATGCCTTAATTCTATTCCTACTGTATTGTTCCTTTTTTTCTTTTTTCCTCTTCCTTTTCTTCTCTCTATAAACCATATCTTTGTATAGAGGAACAGCACACTAATAAGGAGGTTGGCTAGCTGGTATGTTAGCATCACTATATGTTTTATTTTTGTTTGTATGAGAGTTGGTTCATCTGTAGCAGTGGTCTATTGTTTCTATCTGTTTCAGTATAGGCCTCTCTATCTATTTATTGGCACACTCGTTTGTTTCCCCCCTTACTCCTCTATCTCTTCACCCCCCTCTTCAACCCACTGTCTGCTCCATTCTCTCCCCTCTGCAAACCACATCTTATTTCAGTGAGTAAACCTACAGCCCCAATGCATGGACAGATTCCAAGGCAGTGGGAAGTGGGTTCCAGATTATTCACACACCTGTCAGTGAATACCAGGACCTGCAGATAGATTTTGAAACACAGCTCCCCCGTTAAGTAAATCTCAAAACTGCAAAAAGGACCACCCCCCAACCTACAGTGCAACTCCAGAATTGAACAAAGTAAGAGGGCATACATAAGGAATAGGAGATTGAACAAACAGAAGTAAAACCAATCCCTTTACCCCTGAATAACAGAATTAAAGAAGACAGTGACAAGGAGGGAAGGAAAAAGTAGGGAGGGGGAAAAACCGCACAAATGAAGAAAAACCAAAAGAAGAATATAGGTCTTATACAGACCCCTGGGAGATCAGACACTGAGAAAACAGATTCTGGAACACAAACAATGAAGAGCCCCCAGAATGACTGGTTACATGAAACAAACCCAGACATCAAGACATTAATGGAAAGAATTTTTAAAAATTGAGGAAAGACAAGAGGAAAATAGGAAGGAGCTGATGTCAGAAATGACAGCAGTAAAGAATACTGTGATGGAAATGAATAACAGACTAATAAGCATGGAAAGCAGAATCAGCCAAGCAGAAGAAAGAATCTCAGAGCTCAAAGACCAAAACACAGAACTAACCCAAACTGTCAAGAGCATAGAAAAGAAGCTCAAAAAGACAGAACAAAACCTGCAAGAGATGAATGATCACTTCAAGAGACCAAACCTAAGAGTAATTGGGCTTCCTGAGGCAGAGAGAGAAACAGAAGTCACACTGGAACAAACATTTCATGAAATCATTCAAGAAAACTTCCCTCATCTCATCAAGGATGAAAAAATTCAAACACAAGAGATTCAGAGAACCCCTGCAAGACAACAAATGAGAAGACCAACTCCCAGACATATAATAATTCACCTAAATAAAGTAGATATAAAAGAAAAAATCCTAAAGGCAGCAAGAGAAAAAGGCCAGACTACCTACCAGGGAAAACCAATTAGAATAGCAGCAGATTTATCCACAGAAATCCTTCAGGCTAGGAGAGCCTGGAGCCCTATCTTCAAAGTTCTAAAAGAGAAACAATTTCAACCAAGAATAACCTACCCAGCCAAACTAAGCTTCATTAATGAGGGAGAATTGAAATCTTTTCCAGATATCCAATCCCTAAGAACCTGCGCTGCCACCAGACCACCTCTATAAGAAACACTTAAGAAAGTACTGAACACAGAAGAAAAAGAAAAAAGAACAACAGCATTCTTCACAAGAGTACAGGCAAAAGATTAAAAACACACATGAACCAACTCCAAAACCCAAAGAAAGACAACAAACAAACAGTAACAACTCTGTAAGAACCTTATGACAGGGATCAACTCTTGTGTTTCAATTATTAGACTAAATGTGAATGGACTAAATGCACCACTGAAAAGACATAAAATGGCAAAATGGATAAAATATCGTCAGGCAACAATCTATTGCCTTCAAGAGACTCACCTCACTAGAAAGGACACCCACAGACTCAAAGTAAGAGGATGGGAAACAAACTTTCAGGCAAACGAATACAAAAGAAAGGAGGAGTAGCAATCTTAATTTCGGACAAAACACCCTTCAAGCTATTAAAAATAAAAAAAGATACAGAATGCCACTACATAATGATAAAAGGCTCAATCCATCAACAAGAAATATCTAACCTAAACATATATGCACCCAACATAGGTGCACCAACTTTCATAAAGTAACTTCTAGGAAAAATAAAGAAAGATATTGACCCTAACACCATCATAACTGGGGACTTTAATACCCCACTCACAACCCTAGAGAGATCATCAGGACAAAAAATCAGCAAGGAGATCCGGAACCTCAATGTGACTTTGGATCAAATGGACTTAATTGATACCTACAGAACACTACATCCAAAGCCCACAGAATACACATTCTACTCATCACCACATTCTAAGATCGACCACATACTTGGCCATAAATCAAGCATAAGCAAATTTAAAAGGACCGAAATTCTACCATGTACTTTCTTGGACCACAGTGGAATAAAAATAAACATTGACACCAACAAAGTCCCCCCCAAACCCAAAAAGACATGGACACTAAACAGCATGATGCTAAACAACTCCTGGGTCAAAGATGAAATCAAAACAGAGATCAAAAGATACCTGGAAACAAATGAAAATGAAGAAACATCTTACCAAAATCTCTGGAATGCCCTGAAAGCTGTAGTAAGAGGGAATTTATATCCCTACAAACACACATGAAGAAAATGGAAGGAACAGAAATTAATAACCTAACAAGCCACCTAAAGAAGCTGGAAAAGCAAGACCACAAAAATCCTAATTTCAGCAGAATAATCCAGATCACCAAAATAAAAGCCCAAATCCAGGACACAGAAGACAAAAAGATAATACAAAAAAATCAATGAAACCAAAAGCTGGTTCTTTGAAAGGATAAACAAGAACAATGGTCCCCTAGCTAGACTGACCAAGAAAAAATGAGAAAAAAACCAAATAAACACAATCAGAAACACAAAAGATGAAGTCACATCTGACCCTGAAGAAATACAAAAGATCATTACAGACTACTACATACACTTGTATGGAAGCAAACTTGAAAACCTTAAGGAAATGGAGGACTTTCTGACATCACACAACCTACCTATGTTGAAACAAGAAGAAATTGAGACCCTAAATAGACCAATAACAATCAAGGAAATTGACTACGTAATAAGAAAACTTCCTACAAAAAAAAAAAGCCCTGGTCCAGATGGCTTTCCAGCAGAATTCTACAAGACATTTAAGGTGAAGCTGATACCAATCCTACTGAAGGTATTCCAGGTGATTGAAAAAGATGGAACTCTCTGCAAATCATTTTACGAAGCCAACATCACATTGATACCCAAGCCAGGTAAAGATCCAACAAAGAAAGAGAACTACAGGCCAATATCTTTGATGAACATAGATGCTAAAATTCTCAACAAGATCCTAGCAAACCGGATTCAGCAATACATCTCAAAATTCATCCACCATGACCAAGTAGGCTTCATTCCTGGGATGCAAGGCTGGTTCAACATTCGTAAAACCATAAATGTAATCAAATTCATGGACAGATGTCAAAAAAACCCCACATGATCATATCATTAGATGCAGAAAAAGCTTTTGATAAAATCCAGCACCCCTTCTTGATAAAAACCCTTGAACGCCTAGGCATACGGGGAACATACCTCAAAATAGTAAAAGCCATCTACAAGAAACCCACAGCCAGTATACTCCTAAATGGACAAAAATTGGAACCAATTCCCCTGAAAACTGGAACTAGACAGGGATGCCCACTCCCACCCCTCCTGTTCAACATAGTATTGGAAATCCTGGCTAGAGCAATCAGAGAAGAGGAGGCAATCAGGGGTATCCAAATAGGAAAAGAGGAAGTCAAGTTATCTCTCTTTGCAGATGATATGATTGTGTACCTTGAAAACCCAAGAGAATCTGACAAAAGCCTCCTTACATTGATGATAAAGGCCTTTGGCAAAGTCTCAGGATACAAAATAAGTGTACAAAAGACACTTGCATTTCTCTACACCAATAATAAACAAACAGAAACATAAATAAAAAACAATTCCATTCACAATAGCCACGAAAAAAATGAAATACCTTAGCATCTTCCTAACCAGAGACATGAAAGACCTTTACAATGAAAATTGCAAAACACTGCTCAAGGAAATCAAAGATGAGACAAACGAGTGGAAAAATATCCCATGCTCATGGATTGAAAGAATCAACATTGTGAAGATGTCCATCTTACCTAAGGCAATCTACAAATTCAATGCAATACCCATCAAATTACCAGCAACATTCTTCTCAGACCTGAAAAAAACAACACAAGAATTCATATGGAACACAAACGTCCAAGAATAGCCAGAACAATCCTCAGCAAAAAAAAAAAACAAAAAAACAAAAAACAACAAAGCAGGTGGTATCACATTACCAGACTTCAAACTTTACTATAAAGTTACAATCATCAAAACAGCTTGGTATTGGTATAGGAACAGGCATATAGATCAATGGAATAGAATTGAGATTCCAGAAGCAAAACCTCAATTTTTCAACCAACTCATCTTTGACAAAGCCTCCATCACCTACCACTGGGGAGAAGAGAACCTATTCAGTAAATGGTGCTGGGAAAACTGGCTAACCACATGCAGAAGATTGAAACAGGACCCCTATCCATCCCCATGCACAAAGGTTAACTCCAAATGGATCAGAGACCTAAATGTAAAACCTCAAACCATAAGAACCTTAGAAAAGGAAGGAAATACCCTCATGGAATTCAGAACTGGCCTCCAATTCCTGAACAAAACCCCAAACCCACAGGTCATAAGAGAGAAGATAGACAAATAGGACCTTATTAAACTGATGAGCTTCTGCAAAGCCAAAGAAACCATCAAGAGAGCAGGGAGACAGCCTACAGACTGGGAAAAAGTATTTGCCAACTCCAGGTCTGACAAAGGCCTAACATCTTGGATCTACAAGGAACTCAAATGTGCTGAAAAGAAAAAAACAAACAGCCCCATTATAAAATGGACAAAAGATATGAACAGACACTTCACAAAAGAAGACATCTGAGCAGCCAAGAAACACATGAAGAAATGCTCAACCTCACTAATCATCAGGGAGATGCAAGTCAAAACCACACTGAGATACCACCTAACTCCAGTCAGAATGGCAATTATCAGCAACTCAAAAAATAACAGCTGCTGGAGAGGGTGTGGTGAAAAGGGAACACTTCTACACTGTTGGTGGGAGTGTAAACTAGTGCAACCTCTGTGGAAAGCAGTGTGGCGATTCCTAAAAGCTCTAAAAATTGACCTTCCATATGACCCTGCAATCCCCCTACTGGGAATATACCGTGAAGAACACAAATCACTCTATAAAAAAAGATACCTGCACAGGTATCTTATCGCAGCATTGTTCGCAATAGCAAGAACCTGGAAATAATCATGCTGCCCATCAAAAGAGGACTGGATTAAAAAATGTGGTACATATACACGATGGAATACTACACAGCCATAAAAAAGAACAAAATCATGAATTTTGCAGCAACCTGGATGGAACTAGAGTCTATAATACTGAGTGACCTGTCACAGAAACAAAGATTCAAGTATCACATGTTCTCACTCATATAATGGACCTTGAACATCCAATGTAATACTATAAGAAAATGACTGATGGTACTAGGAATCTATGGGGGAGAGGGGGATGGGATTAACAGTCGCAAATATCTGTCTGGGGATGGGGAAATACCTCTTATGAACAGGGTGCCTGAATGAAACGTAATTGTACACCTAACCCTTAACTGTACCCCACAAAATCATAATAAAAAAATATTGATTAAGAATAAAAAAGAAGAAAAAAATAAAATAAAATTCTATATATCTATTTTAAGTTCTATAAAAGTTTCTATTTCCTAATTCTAATATATAAAGCTGATTATCCCCAATAAAGCTTCTAAAAATAAAACCCAAATACAAACTGTAAATTGTACTAAAGCCAAAACCACAATTAGTAGAAAATGGGAGCAATGAAATTTCTAAAGTTAGCTGTATTCCTATTGAACCTCAAAATATCGTGTTTGATCATGCTTGAACTAACATAATTCACTGATGTAGCATAGCCTATTCTACAATACTTTCTATGAATAAAATAAATTCAATTTCTTTAATAAGTAGAAAAAACCCTACACTAACTGTAGCTAAAACCGGTTTAAAAGAATGCAGCCCAGTCTAGGTTACATGCTGGGCCCTTAGGAATGTGGCCCAGCCCAAAGTTCATGCTGGGCCATTTCTGGTAGCTCTATATAATTGTCTATATTATTAAAGTTGAAACAGCACTTTATATGTATATACTAATTCTTTTATATATGTATATACAAATATACTTTTAAATCTTATAAAGAAGCTTGTACCATATTAAAGGTTCCCAAATGTGACCTGAGTTTGAGCTGTGTTAAGTTTAAAGCCTAAACCACAGTCTGTGAGAAATGGGAACAATGGATCCCTAGAGTTAGCCATGCCTGTCATACTCTTGAAGTTTCAAGCTTAGATCATCAAAGTCCCTGCTACTGAGATGTGCCAAACAGCAAAAGAGGGAAAAGGGAATGGGCCATCAGCTCCTGAACTCATCCTAGTGGTCTCAGGGTCCGCAGCCCACCTGGATCCCTAATGCTCAGGCAGGCCTCCATGGCTCCCAACACTCACTCAGACAAGTCACTATTGTGGGAGCCATGGGTGACCAAACTTGCTGCCCCTTTCTACAGTCCCAGTGATGCAATACTGGCAAAACCACTCTGTGAGACCACAAAAAGGGGAGAACAAGAGCCTATGTTATGGGAAAAAAGTGCAACAGAAGACCTTTGAGGAAATCAAGCAAGCCCTTTTAGTGCACCCAGTCTGGGGCTCCCTAACTTATCTAAGACACTGACTTGAAGTATGTCTTTACTACCCTCCATGCATATGGAGCTCTATATAAGGAAAAGGGCCTGATCAACTCAGAAGGCAAAGACGTAAAATATGGTAGAGACGTTCTTGAACTGTTGGAGCCCCTTAGAAGGTAGCAGTTATGTGTTACAGGAGACACCAAAAGGGAGACTCAAGAGTTGCTCAGGGAAACCAAAAGGCAGACTGGGAGACAAAGTTTTCAGCCTCCTAGGAAACAGTGAAAGTGGCAGCTTTTGCTGTAGCATTTTTCCCAAGTGTGTTGGCAGAATGGGGCCCTAATTATTCACAGCACAATGCAGATGTGGTTCAAAATGGAAGATGGGGACTATCTTCCAGGTGGATGGTGGAAATTTAATGATGAGCGAGTTGTTGACTTGTGGCTTTGGACCCAGCCTTCATCAAAAACTTACATCAGGATATCCATATGGGCCAGACAGCTCTTAAAACCATGTTAGGCTGACATTCTTAGGTTCCTTGTCTCTCCAGCGTAGCCTGGATGGTATGTGAGCAATGTGAAGTGTGTGCCTGAAACAACCCAAGGCGAGGATTTGTTGTGGTAAAAATGTCTGATAATAACCTAATTTTTCACATATAAATCATATATTATTTTTGTCCTGGCTCCTTAAAGATTATTTTCTCAGCAAAAATTTCTTGAATTACATTTTTTAGTATTTATCTAATTTTTCCTTTAAATTTTCCTTCTCAATGACTCCTATTATCTGTATGTTAGATCTTCCTTCTCTAAATTTAGTATTTGTCACTTTCTCTGGAAAGCTTTTTTTATTCTTAATTTCTTTATGTTTTTACTTCTGTATATTTGTTCACATAGTTACCAATCATTAATAAAACTATATTTTTATTTACATAGAATTATTTCTTTGGTTATGTCATCTTATTTCTGAATTCTCTGATTAATGTTACTCTTTCACATCTGACACCATTTTCTTTTTTGTTAAAATTTTTATTTTAAAGACGTGGGATACAATTCAGGGTTAGGTATACAAATGTTCATTATGCAGGTACCTTTGCTGATGAAGTGTGCCCCCCCAACCCCTGGCAGTTTCCTACTACAGCCAACACCCTTCTTATAGTATTATGATAATTGCTTAAGGTCTGCTTATGAGTGAGAACATGTGGTACTCAGTTCTTTGTTTCTGTGGTAGATCGTTCAGTATTATAGCCTCAAGTCCATCAAATTGCTGCTAAGTTCATAATTTTGTCCTTTTTATGACTGCATAATATTGCATCATGTACATGTACCACATTTTTAAAATCTAGTACTTTTGCAATGGGTAACATGGTTGGTTGCATGTTTTTGCTATTTTGAATAATGCTGCAGTAAACATGTGTGTGTAGATATCTTTTTCATAGAGTGATTTGCATTCCTATGGGTGTATTCCCAGTAAGGGGACCATGGGTCATGTGGAAGATCAATTTTTAGATCTTTTAGGAATTGTCACACTGTTTTCCACAGAGGCTGTGTGAGTTTACACTTCCGCCAATTGTGTAGAAGTGTTCTCTTTCCCCCACATCTTCTCTAGCATCTGTTGTCTTTTGAGTTATTGATGATGATGATCCTGACTGTAGTTAAGTGGTATCTCAGTGGGGTTTTAATTTGCATTTCTTTGATGACTAGTGAGGTTGAACATTTTTTTCATGTATCTGTTGACCGCTCCTATGTCTTCTTTTGAGAAGTACCTATTCATATCTTTGCCCATTTTGTAATAGGGCTGCTTGTTTTTTTTCTTTTCAGCACGTTTGAGTTCTTTGTAGATCCTAGATGTTAGACCTTTGTCAGATATATAGTTGCAAGTATTTTCCACCAGTCTGTGGACTGTTTCCCAGTCCTCTTGATAGTTTCTTTGACTTTGCAGAAGCTTGTCAGTTTTCTGAGGTCCCACTTGTCTATCTTATCTCTTATGGCCTGGGCACCTGGGGTTTTGGTCAGGAATTGGTTGCCAGTTCCAATTTCCACAAGAGTGTCTCCTGCATTCTCTAAGGTTCTTGTAGTTTGAGGTTTGATGTTTAGGTCTTTAATCCATTTGGAGTTGATTTTTGTGTATGGTGATAAATAGGGTCTTGTTTTAACTTCTGCATGTGGTCAGCAAGTTTTCCCAGTATCACTTACTGAATAGGTTCTCCTCTCCTCAGTGGCTAATAGGGGAGGCTTTGTCAAAGATGAACTGGTTAAGAAATTGAGGTTTTGCTTCTGAAATCGCAATCCTCTCCAATCCATTGGTCTATATGCCTGTTCTTGTACCAATACCAGGTTGTCTCGATTATTGTAACTTTATAATAACTTTTTGAAGTTTAAAGTCTGGGAGTGTAAAACCGCCCACTTTTATTTTTATTTTTATTTTTGCTGAGGATGTTTTGGCTATTCCTGGTAATTTATGTTTCTATACGAATTCTTGTATTGTCATTTCCAGGTCTGAGAAGAATGATGCTGGGAATTTAATGGGTATTGCTTTAAATCTGTAGATTGCCTTTGGTAGGATGGACCCCTTAACAATGTTGATTCTTTCTATCCATGAGCATGGAATATTTTTCCATTTGTTTTTGTCATCTTTGGTTTCTTTGAGCAATATTTTGTAGCTTTTTTTAAAAAAGTCTTTCACTTCTCTGGTTAGGAAAATGCTGAGGTATTTTATTTTTATTGTTATTGTGAATGTGATTGTGGTGTTTGTTTATTGTTGGTGTATAGACTATCTTTTGCACATTTATTTTGTACCCTAAGCCTTTGCCAAAGTCCTTTATTAGTGCAAGGAGGTTTTTGGCAGATTCTCTTGGGTTTTCGAGGTATAGAATCATGTTGTCTGCAAAGAGTGACAATTTAACTTCCTCTTTTCCTATTTGTATACCCTTGATTTCCTTATCCGATTGCTCTAGCTAGTACTTCCAATACTATGTTGAACAGGAGGTTTGAGAGTGAGCATCCTTGTCTTTTTCCAGTTTTCAGGGGAAATGGTTCCAATTTCTGTCTTTTTAGCAGTATGTTGACTGTGGGTTTCTTATAGATGGCTCTTACTTTTTGAGGTGTGTTCTAACTATGCTTAAAAGCTTGAGAGTTTTTATCAAGAAGGGGTGCTGGATTTTATCAAAATCTTTTTCTGCATGTAATGATATAATCATGTGGTTTTTGTTTTTACATCTGTTGGTGTATTTAATTACATTTATGGTCTTGTGGATGTTGAACCAGTTCTACATTCTGGAGATGAAGCTTACTTGGTCATGGTGGATGAATTTTGAGATTTGCCATTGGATCTGGTTTGCTAGAATCTTGCTGAGAATTTTGGCATCTTTGTTCATCAAGGATGTAGTTCTTTTTCTTTGTTGGATCTTTACCCGGTTTGGGCAGCAATGTGCTGTTAGCTTCATAAAATGACTTGAGAAGAGGTCCATCTTTCTTGATTGTATGGAATACTTTCAGTATGATTAGTATCAGCTCTTCCTAGTATGTTTTGCAGAATTCCTCTGGAAAGCCATCTGGTCCAGGGCCTTTCTTTGTGGGTATTTTTTTATAGCATAGTGGATTTCCTGGGTAGTTATTGATCTATTTAGGATCTTGATTTCTTTATTCAACCTGGGAAGGTTGTGTGATGCCAGAAAGTCCTCCATTTATTTAGGTTTTCAAGTTTGTTTCCATACAAATGTACATTGCACTTCCAGCAAGGTGGTGACAGGGCAGCATGGTCTGTGAGATCCTCTGAGGAAGGGAACATTCATAAAGACCCTAGCTCTCTCCCACAGGCTGCAGCTCACATCTTCGGCAGCCTGCTCTTCATAGGGAGCTCAGCTGCTGTCATCTCCACTGCTCAAAATCACTGCGGTCTGGGCCGCTGCTGCAACTGTGGATGCTGCCGCTGCAGTCATTGCCTGCCCATGCCTGAGGTGACCCATGACTTTGGACTGTGAAGCCCCCACAAGCAGGATCTTCTGAGATCACTGCTGCCCGGCTGCTGCTGCCACTGCCACAGCCATGCCATGCCCCTTGCCCAGAGCCAGGCCTGTGGTGCTCCCCCTGTGTACAGGGAGGTGGCTGCCACTGGCGTGGATACTGGCTCACTCCCCTCTGTACTGTAGGCTTCAGCAGCTGCAGTGGTGAGATGGCACCACCTGTTTGGGATCCAAGGTAACAACATCAAAACGGGAATGACAGATGCTCTTCCCCCTTTATAAATAGACAAGACCAGATCTCAGTAATAGACTGGGCAGGGAGCCCATATCTGAACTGTTCTTCACAACAGGCCAGGGGCAACTAACCCTATGAACTGTGAACAATTTTACCAGCCTGCAAAGACAGCTAGAAATCAGAGTTGAAAGGACATTGAACTTAAAGGAAAAGTCTCAGAGTGTGCTTGGTTGGTTCTGTTAGTCTACTGACTTTAATCTATCCCTTTTCCCTTTTTTTCTTTCTTCTTTTTTCCTTTTTTCTTATTTCTCTGTAAACCCCATCTTTGTAGAGAGGAATAGCATACCAATAAGGAGGTTGGTCAGCATGTACGTTAGCATCATAGCATGTTTTGGTTTTTTATACGGTTGTTGGTTAGTTTTCAGTCATGTTTATTGTTATTCTTTATATTTGTTTCAGGATTTGTGTCTCTTTTCACTTGCCATTCGGTACACTCACCTGTTTTCCCTCTCACTCCTCTCTCTCTCCACCCCCATCTTCTCCTCACTGCCTGCTCCATTCTCTTCCCTCGTTAGCCTCATTTTGCTTTCAGGGAGTAAACCTACAACCCCACTACATGGACAGACTCCAAGGCAGTGGGAAGTGGGTTTCAGACTATCCTTACACCTCTTGGTGGATACTGGGATCTGCAAAGAGATATTGAATCACAGCTCCCCCTTTAATTAAATCTCAAAACTGCAAAATGGACTGCCCACAGTCTACAGTCCAACTCCAGAAATGAACAAAGCAAGAGGAAATACATTAGGAAGAATAGAAGATTGAACAAAAAGAAGTAAAAGTAATTCCTCCACCCCTGAATAACAGAATTAAAGAGTACAGGGAAGTGGAGGGAAGGGAAAAGCAGGGAGCAAAAATCTGGAAATGAAGAAAAATAAAAAGAAGAATATAGGGCTCACACAGACCCCTGGAGGTCAGACACTGAGAAAATAAACTTTGGAACACAAACAATGAAGAGCCCCAGAATGACTGGTCACATGAAACAAACCCAGACATCAAGACATTAATAGAGAGAATAAAAAAAATTGAGGAGAGACAAAAGGAAAATAGGAAGGAGCTGATGACAGAAATAACAGCAAAAAGAATAGTGTGATGGAAAGAAATAATAAACTAATAAGCATGGAAAGCAGAATTAACCAAGCAGAAGAAAGAATCTCAGAACTTGAAGACCAAAATACAGAACTAACCCAAACTGTCAAAAACATAGAAAAAAAAACTTAAAAAGACAGAGCAAAACCTTCAAGAGATGAATGATTACTTCAAGAGACCCAATCTAAGAGTAATTGGCCTTCCTGAGGCAGAGAGAGAGTCAGAGGTCACACTGGAACAAACATTTCATGAAATCATTCTAGAAAACTTCCCTAATCTCATCAATGATGCAAAAATTCAAACACAAGAGATTCAGAGAACCCCTGCAAGACAGCAAATAAGAAGACCAACTCCTAGACGTATAATAATTCACCTAAACAAAGTCACTATAAAAGAAAAAATCCTAAAGGCAGCAAGAGAAAAAGGCCAGACTACCTACCAAGGAAGACCAATTAGAATAACAGCAGATTTCTCTGCAGAAACCCTCCAGGCTAGGAGAGCCTGGAGCCCTATCTTCAAAGTTCTAAAAGAGAAACAATTTCAACTGAGAATAACCTACCCAGCCAAGCTAAGCTTCATCAGTGAGGGAGAATTGAAATCTTTCCCAGACATCCAATCCCTAAGAACCTACGCTGCCACCAGACCACCTCTACAAGAAACACTTAAGAAAGTACTGAACGCAGAAGAAAAGGAAAAAAGAACAACAACATTCTTCACAAGAGTACAGGCAAAAGATTAAAAACACACATGAAAAAGCTCCAAAACCCAAAGAAAGACAACAAACAAACAGGAACAACAGATCTGTAAGAACATTATGACAGGGATCAACTCTTGCATTTCAAATTGGCTTAAATGGGAATGGGCTAAATGCACCACTGAAAAGACATAGAATGGCAAAATGGATAAAATATCACCAGGTAACAATTTATTGCCTTCAAGAGACTCACCTCACTAGAAAGGACACTCACAGACTCAAAGTAAGAGGATGGGAAACAAATTTTCAGGCAAACAAAACACAAAAGAAGGAGGAGTCACAATCTTAATTACAAACAAAATACCCTTTAAGTTATTAAAAATTTAAAAAGATACAGAAAGCAACTACATAATGATAAAAGGTTCAATCTATCAACAAGAAATATCCATCTTAAACATATATGCACCCAATATAGGAGTGCCAACTTTCATAAAGCAGCTTCTACCTAAACTAAAAACAGACATCAACATTAACACTATTATAGCTGGGGACTTCAATACCCCACTCACAACCCTAGATAGATCATCAGGACAAAAAATCAGCAATGAGATCCAGAACCTCAATGTAACTCTTGACCAAATGGACTTAATTGATACCTACAGAACACTCCATCCAACGACCACAGAATATACATTCTACTCATCACCACATGGAATGTACTCTGAGATCGACCACACACTTGGCCATAAATCAAGCATAAGCAAATTTAAAAGGACTGAAATTTTATCATGTACCTTCTTGGACCACAGTGGAATAAAAATAAGCATCAACACCAACAAGGTCCCCCAAAACCCACAAATGCTAAACAGCATAATGCTAAACACCTCCTGGGTCAATGATGAAATCCAAGACATAAAAGACAAAAAGATAATACAAAAAATCAATGAAACAAAAAACTGGTTCTTTGAAAGGATAAACAAGATTGATGGTCCCTTAGCTAGACTGACCAAGAAAAAGAGAGAAAAAGTTGAAATAAACTCAATCAGAAACACAAAAGATGAAGTCACATCTGACCCTGAAGAAATACAAAGGATTAATAGAGACTACTATGTACACTTGTATGGAAGCAAACTTGAAAACCTTAAGGAAATGGAGGACTTTCTGACATCACAGAACCTGCCTATGTTGAAACAAGCAGAAACTGTGACCCTAAGTAGACCAATAACAATCAAGGAAATTGACTACGTAATAAGAAAACTACCTACAAAACAAACAAACAAAAAAACCCTGTACCAGGATGATTTTCCAACAGAATTCTACAAGACATTTAAGGGGGAGCTAATATCAATCCTATTGAAGGTATTCCAGGTGATTGAGAAAGATGGAACTCTCCCCAAATCATTTTATGAAGCTAACATCACATTGATACCCAAGCCAGGTAAAGACACAACAAAGAAAGAGAACTACAGGCCAATATCTTTGATGAACATAGATGCTAAAATTCTCAACAAGATCCTAGCAAACCGGATTTACAACACATCTCAAAAATCATCCATCACGACCAAGTAGGCTTCATCCCTGGGATGCAAGGCTGGTTCAACATTCGTAAAACCATAAATGTAATTAAATATATCAACAGATGTCAAAACAAACCCCACATGTTTATATCATTAGACAGAAAAAGCTTTTGACAAAATCCAGCACCCCTTCCTAATAAAAACCATCAAACATCTAGGCATACGTGGAATATACCTCAAAATAGTAAAAGCCAACTATGAGAAACCCACAGCCAGTATACTGCTAAATGGACAAATACTTGAACCATTTCCCCTGAAAACTGGAACAAGACAAGGATGTCCACTGTCACCCCTCCTGTTCAATATAGTGTTGGAAGTCTTGGCTAGAGCAATCAGACAAGAGTAGGCAATCAGAGATATCAAAATAGGAAAACAGAAAGTCAAATTATCTCTCTTTGCAGATGACATGATTCTACACCTTGAAAACCCAAGAGAATCTGTCAAAAACCTCCTTACACTGAAAAAGGACTTTGGCAAAGTATCGGAGTATAAAATAAATGTGCAAAAGACAATAGCATTTCTTTACACCTATAATAAACCCACAGAAATCCAAATAAAAAGCACAATTCCATTCACAATAGTCACAAAAAAAATGAAATACCTTGGCATCTTCCTAACCAGAAACATGAAAGACCTTTACAATGAAAACTACAAAACACTGCTCAAAGAAATCAAAGATGACACAAACAAGTGGGAAAATATTCTATGCTCATGGATTGGAAGAATCAACATTGTGATGATGTCCATCCTACCTAAGGCAATCTACAGATTTAATGCAATACCCATCAATTCACCAGCAACATTCTTGTCAGACCTAGAAAAAACAATACAAGAATTCATATGGAAACACAAACGATCAAGGATAGCCAGAACAATCCTCAGCAAAAAAAAAAAAAACACAACAAAACAAAACAAAAACAAATCAGGAGGTATCACATTACCAGACTTCAAACTTTACTATAAAGTTACAATAACCAAAACAGCTTGGTATTGGTACAGAAACAGGCATATAGACCAATGGAATAGAATTGAGATTCCAGAAGCAAAATCTCAATTTCTCAACCAACTCATCTTTGACAAAGCCTCCACCACCTACCACTGGGGAGAGGAGAACCTATTCAGTAAATGGTGCTGGGAAAACTGACTGGCCATATGCAGAAGACTCAAACAAGACCCCTATCTATCCCTATACACAAAAATTAACTCTAAATGGATCAGAGACCTAAATGTAAGACCTCAAACCATAAGAACCTTAGAAAATGCAGGACACAACCTTATGGAAATTGGAACTGGCATCCAATTCCAGCAATACTCAAAATGCCCAGGCCATTAGAGATAAGATAGACAAGTGGGACCTCATTAACCTGACAAGCTTCTGCAAAGCCAAAGAAACCATCAAGAGAGCAGGGAGACAGCCCACAGACTGGGAAAAAGTATTTGCCAACTCCAGGTCTGACAAAGGCCTAACATCTTGGGTCTACCAAGAACTCAAACATGCTGAAAAGAAAAAAACAAACAACCCCATTAAACAGTGGGCAAAAGATATGAACAGGCACTTCTCAAAGGAAGACATCCAAGCAGCCAACAGACACATGAAGAAATGTTCAACCTCACTAATCATCAAGGAGATGCAAATTTAAACTACACTGAGATACCACCTAACTCCAGTCAGAATGGCAATTATCAATAACTCAAAAAATAAGAGATGCTGGAGAGGATGTGGTGAAAAGGGAACACTACTACACTGTTGGTGGATTTGTAAACTACTACAACTTCTGTGGAAAGCAGTGTGTCGATTCCTAAAAGCTCTAAATACTGACCTCCCATATGACCCTGCAATCCCCCTACTTGGAATATACCCTGAAGAACTCAAATCACTCTATCAAAAAGATACCTGCAGATGAATGTTTATCGCAGCATTGTTCACAATAGCAGGAACCTGAAACCAACCATGCAGTTCAACAAGAGGACTGGATTAAAAAAATGTGGTACATATACACGATGGAATACTGTGCAGTCATAAAAAAGAACAAAATCGTGAATTTCGCAGCAACCTGGATGGAGCTAGAGTCTATAATACTGAGTGACCTCTCACAGAAACAAAGATCTAAGTATCACATGTTCTCACTCATATAGTGGACCTTGAACATCCAACGTAATACTGTAAGAAAAGGACTGACAGTGGTGGGAAACTATGGGGAGGGTAGGGAGGGGAAGGGAGGTGGGACTAATGATTTGTCTGGGGGCAGACAGACAGACCTTAATAACAAGGGTGCCTGAATGATGCACATTTGTATACCTAATCCTTAACTGTATCCCACAATTTTATTAAAAAAATGTTTTAAAAAAACCAAAAACAAAAACAAATGTACCTTGCAATCGCTGGTAATCTTTTGTATTTCTTGGGTTCAGTTGTTATTAGATCTTTTGGATTTCTGATTGTGTTTATTTGGTTTTTTTCTCTCTTTTTCTGGCTGTTGGCTTGGGGTCCATTAATCTTGTTTATCCTATCAAAGAACTAGCTTTTTGTTTCATTGATTTTTTTTTGTATTATATTATATTTTTGTCTTCTATGTCCTGAATTTGGGCTCTTATGTTAGTGATTTGGATTCTTCTGCTGAAGTCAGGGTTTTGGTGGTCTTGCTTTTCCAGCTTCCAGTTAGGCTGTTAACTTATGATCTTTTCATTTTCTTCATGTGTGTTTGTAGAGATATGAGTTCTCCTCTTAGAACTACCTTTATGGCATCCCAGCGATTTTAGTATGATGTTTCTTCATTTTCATTTGTTTCCAGGTATTTTTAAATTTCTGTTTTGGCTTCTTTGTTTACTCAGAAATTGTTCCACATCATGGTGTTTAGTATCCATATCTTTGCGTGTTTTGGGGGAATTATGTTAGTGTTGATATTTACTTTTATTCCACTGTGGCCTGAAAAGGTGCATGGCAGTATTTCAATCTTATGAAATTTGTTTATCCTTGATTTATGACTGAGGATGTGGTCAGTCTTAGAGTATGTTCCATGTGGTGATGAGTAGAATGTAGATTCTGTGGTTGTTGGGGAGAGTGTTCTGTAGATATCAATTAGGTCCATTTGGTCAAGCATCATATTGAGGTTCCAGATCCCCTTGCTGATTTTTTGTCCTGATGATCTGTCTAGGGTTGTTAGTGAGGTATTTAAGTCCCAAGCTATGATAGTGTTAGAGTCAATATCTTTTTCTGGTTTACCTAGAAGCTGCTTTATGAAAGTTGGTGGTTCTATGGTGGGTGGATATATGATTAGGATGGATATTTCTTGTTGATGGATTGAACCTTTGCCATTATGTAGTGACCTTTAAAATTTTTATAACTTGAAAGGTATTTTTTCTGATATTAAGATCACAACCCCTGCTTTCTTTTGTGTTCTGTTTGCCTGAAAATTTTTTTCTATCCTCCTACTTTGAGTCTGTGAGTGTCCTTTCTAGTAAGATGAATCTTTTGAAGACAACATTTTGTTGCATCATAATATTTTATCCAATTTGCCATTCTATGTCTTTTCAGACTAATTCAGGCTAATTATTAGGATGTGAGTTTATTCCTGTAATGAGGTTCTTATAGAGTTTGTTGTTGCTGCTGCTGTTTATTTGTTTGCTGTCTTTTTTTTGATTTGGAGGTTGATATATGTGTGTTTTCAATCATTTTTCTGCATTTTTGGGAAGACTGTGGTCATTCTTTTTTCTTTCTTCTGTGTTTAATAATTTCTTAAGTGTTTCTTGTAGAGCTGGTCTAGAGGTGGTGTAAACTCTTAGGGATTGAATGCCTGGGAAGGATTTTAATTCTCCATAACTTAGCTTAGCTGGGCAGGTAATTCTTGGTTAAAATTGTTTATCTTGGAGAACTTTGAAGATTGAACTCCAATCTTTTCCAGTTTACAAGTGTTTCTGTAGATTTGTCTGCTGCTATTCCAACTGGTCTTCCCCAGTGGGGAAGTAGTCTGATCTTTCTCTCTTGCTGTCTTTAGGATTTTTTCTTTTATCCCTACTTTATGTAGGTGAGTTACTGTGTGTCTAGGAGTTGGTCTTCTCATTTGTTGTCTTGCAGGAGTTCTCTGAATCTCTTGTGTTTGAATGGTCAAGTCTCTGATGAGATGAGGGAAGTTTTCTTGGATAATTTCACAGAATGTTTGTTCCAGGCTGGATTCTGCTTCAGGGATTCCAATTAATCTTAGGTTTGACCTCTTGATATAATCACTCATCTTTTGGAGACTTTGTTCTGTCTTTTAAAAATTCTTTTCTATGTTTTTAACAGTTTGTGTTAGTTCCATATTTTGTCTTCAAGCTCTGAGATTCTTTCTTCTGCTTGGTTAATTCTGCTTTCCATGCTTATCAGCTTGTTATTTATTTCATTCACTGTATTCTTCATTACTGATATCTCAGTTATCAACTCTTTCATTCTTTCCTCTTGTCTCTCCTCATTTCTGTTTATTCTCTCTGTTACTATCTTGATATCTGGGTTTGTGGTTTGAGACCAGTCATTCTGGGGGCTCTTCATTGGTTAAGTTCTGAAGTCTGTATTCTCAGTTGTTGTCCTCCCAGGTGTCTGTATGATATCCATATTCTTCCTTTGCTTTTTCTTCCTTTGTGTAGGGTTTCCTTACCACCTTTTAACCTCTTCTTTAATTCTGGTGTTCAATGATGGAGGGATAGTTTTTACTTCTGTTTGCCCAGTCTGCTATTCTTTCTTATATAGACCCTTTGACCTTGTTCAATTTTAAAGTTGGATTGGGGTTGGGAGGTTGTGCTTTTTGCAGTTTTGAGATTTAATTAAGGTGGGAGCTGTGATTCAGAAGCTATCTGCAGATCCCAGTATCCACTGACATGTGTGCAGGTCCCCTGGAACACACTTCTCACTGCCTGACAATCTGTCCATGCAGTGGAGGTGTCTGTTTTCCCCTTGAAAGCAAAATGAGAATAGAATAAAGAAAAGAATGGAAAAAGGAAGGAACAAGGTGAAAGGAAGGTGGAGAGTGAGAAGAAGAGGGAAAACAGACGGACGTACTAGCTAATGAATAAACAAAGAAACAAACAAAGGCAGAAAAAAACAAAAAACAAAACAAAACAAAAAGACTACCATACAATCAAACAAAACCCCCTTTCTATGTATTCATCCTCAAAAATACCCATAAACTAATAGAAAATCTTTAAAAAGTATGTTAAAATAGCAGAAACAAAGGAAGTATGACAATGTAAACAAAAACAGAAAGAGAAGAAAAAAATGAAAAAAACAAACAAAAAACAAACAAAAAATCTTGCTCTGTTGCAGTTTCTGTAACTCTAGATTCCTTTTGGCTGCTGCCACTGTGTTAAGGAATGGTTCTGTCTCCAGCCCATCCCCTCTGCTCTTTGTTCAGGCTGATAGGGTTGCTCTCGGTGTGGGTGAGATGCCCCATGGACTACTGTGGGAGGAGGTTGGTTCATATCCAGATTCACCCAACTCTTCTGCTGCTGCCACTGCTGTCAAGTCCCCCACTCAGATTTGACATGTCTGTACTTGGTCTAGCATGGGGGAGGGGTATCTCTCTCATTGAGTTCGATGAGGGGATAGCCTCTGGGACCCAGTTTGGAGACTGAACAGAGCTGGGCAGGGCAATGCAGTCTCTGCCTGATCCCAAGATAGAAAAGATGGCACTGGTCGACATCTCCCCTTCAGCAGCAGGACTCCATTCTAGCTTTTTGCACCCTGCCACTGGTGATGCCAGGTGGTGAGGAGCAGCCGGTCTCTGCTGCCTCCCCTCAAGAGAGCCTTGAGAATGACAGAAGATCCTGCATGCTGGAGGTTCCAATCTCAGAGTGGTGCTGGGTTGCTGTCACCTCCAGAGGAAAGCCCCATGTACATGAACTCGAGACTCCCCTCAGACAAACTTTCATTCACTCACCAGCACACACCCACTCACACAGAAAGTCTTTATGGACACTTGCTTTTGCAGTGACTATCGCACTCTGACCTGTTCGATCTCATCTTGCCTCTCCTCATTTTCTTAATGTTGTTTAGTTCATTTTGAATGGTAAGTTGCAGTTTTGATGTATTTTTCTTGGGTACTTAAAAAAAATTTTTCTACTTTTTAAAATCCTTTTTTTGTACTCATCTATAGAAATCCTATTCTCTTCTTTTATTTTTCTTATGGTAATTTGTAAGGAACTTTGCCTCAATAAATTTTTGTTGTTCACATTTTTGTGACTTATTTTCCAGCAGTTCCAGAATTTCAAATATCTCTTCTAAATACACACAGATACCTTCCTTTTGTGCTTATTAGACTAGGGTTTAGCAAACTGTAGGCTATAGGTGAAATCTGGCCCAGGTCCTGTTTTTTTATGGGCTCCTAAGCTAAGAATGGTTTTTTACATTTTTGAGGAGTTATAAGCAAACAAATAAGCATAAATATGTGACAAACAATATGACGTTCAATGCTAAAATATTTACTATCTAGGTCTGCTATAGAAAAGCTTGCCAACCCCTACTACAGACTAAAAACTATGGCAGCTTGCTTTCTGAGTTTTCACGGTTATTCACCTCTCCTACCTTTATCTAAACTTTCTCCTTCATTTAAATTTCTTAAGTCTTGCTCAGATTTCACACCTATTTTCAGTAGTTTGTCCCCAGTTTGAGCCCTGTCCTGGAGATAACTTTACAGGTCAGTTCTGAGTGTTTAAACTTGCTGTTCTCAAACTGATCTGCTGTACTTTGTAGCATTACCTGATAGTTATTTTAGAATCATCCTATTTTCAAGTTTGACACTTCCCTCCCACAAGCAGATCACTAGGCTGTTGATTGTCTGCACACACATATACTTTAGAGTTTGAGGGCATACCTCATTAGCTGGGTGCAGTCAATGTCCAAATGCTTTTGATTACCTATCTAGTGGTTCAGTTGCTTTACATAGGGGGATTGTGGAGGATCAAAAATCTCTATTGCCTCCGCTCACTGCCACTTTATGTCCAGACTCCAACTCACTTATTTTTAAACATCTTGTTTAATAAATTATATTAAATTTATTTTCAGAAAAATGTTTTCTCTGAGTATTTTAGTACACTAAATAAATCAACATGTTAATACTGTTTCTGTTTTTTCTTCAGGGCCAAGTTCCCATTATGTAATCTCCCTAAATCTTTTTACAATGCAGGAGAAGGAATTACTCTTTATGAAAGTGCTGCTACCAGGTCTATCACAGTAAGCTGAAATTGGTACTCCTTCTGTGACAAGGCAGTTAGTGTCTGAGTTATGGTGAAAAAAGAAAAAAAAAAGCAAAACTAAATAAAATACAAAGAAAGGCACCAAAATGCATGTCTATAGTCATCTTCTGAGCCTTAAATATGTGTGTGTGTGTGTGTGTGTGTGTGTATGCACACATATGCATGTAATTTTTAATTTCTTTGGCTTTCAATTAAATGGGAGGATTTCAGTCTATAAAATAGTATGTGGTCTTAGAGAATACAAATTCCTATTTTCTTTCCTTCCAGGAGCTTCATAGTTTTGATGACCTAATGCCACTCTTCCTTCTTCTGAGCAGCTTGTCACAAATCAGTGGCATTTAGGCAAGAAAGTCCTGCACAAATGTTGCCAAATGCCCAAGTAGATACTTGCTTGTTTGCACAGGGTCCCTCAGGTTAAGATGACAAGAAAGAGCTGGTCTCTTGGGGTGGTATGAACTCGGCTGGGTGACTTCCTGAACTGGGCCTATAGGTCACCCCAACAGTGCCTGGGACTTAGGATATTCAAGGGAGTAGCTAATTCGAGAGCTTGTCACCTTTTGTAATTCCTATTTGAGTTAGACGGTAAAGGCAACGCATAAAAGCAAAAAGCTTTAAGAAAGAGAGGAATGGGTAAGATGATGAGATCCAGGCCATTTATGGAGGCTATTTTTTTTTTTAAGCAAGGTTGAGCTTTTTCCAAAATAAAATCAGTAACACCTTTGGAGACAGTTTAGAGTCACAGGAAGTCAAATGGACATTGTCCATCCCCCTCCATAGACTTATGTCTGATGTCTCCAAATAAAACCCAGTGTTCCACCTCTGATTAATACTTTGATTATGCCCCTTCCAGAAACCCACACCCCTCAGACTTCATTGTACTTATCAGCTATTTTTGCCTTAATGAGAATGAAGGATCTGAGCCAAGAAGCACCAGATTTGATAGTAGACACCAGAGAACATGAGATGTTTCTGGAGTTTGAAGTTTGGGTGAGTAAGCAAAAGCATTTATAAAGTGAATAATGTGATCCTGTGACTTCTGCTACTGCTTACATTTATGTTTTCCAAATGCACAGCTTCATTCATAGACTATCTTGAGAATACATTGTTCTATAAATTTACAGTTGTCATGTGATAGGTTCCAGAACATACCATTGCTTTATTGATTTCAAGGTTTTCTTGTGAAGCAAAGTTGTTATTCTAGTCTCCTGTAATAATTGGCCATTGCTTTCAAGGTCTAAGGTCTGTCTAATGTAGGATGCCAAATTTTAGGCACATTTATTTCATAGACATTTATCTATGGAAACATTATATATCACTCATTGTATTATCAAAGGGGTTCTGACTCCTCCAAAGGAGAAAATAATTGCTCTAGAGAATAGTTACTATCAAACATATTATCTCCAAACACAGGGAGATGAGTAAATTTGAAGTCCAGGATGAAAAGTTAGAGATAATGTGATAAATAGGTATCTGGGATTTTTGCTTTCTCTTATTCTGTTCCTTGGCCAGTAGCAAGATAGCAAGGTTCTTTGGGAGATAGCAGGCCATGTTGGCTGTACTGGTGTGTCCCGTAATTTTCACTTAGTAAGCCATCCCTTTCCTGCCTGTGGTAAAAAGTGTCAAGGAGTTGGTCATTCCATGGTATCTTTGAATTTGTGATCAGGCCACAGGAAATTATACTATTAACAATCTTTTAAAACTCTTTTCTTACCAAAACTAAAATCCACAAGAAAGGACCACTGAAGTGGCAAATAAAAATTAGCTTTCAAATAAAAACTCATAAAGGTGTACAGTTCAAATAAACTGAAGGTAAATTTCTCAGAAGGAGTTATTTGCAGTATTATCAGCTTCTCTCTCCTTAGAATTTGCTGTCATTCTTTAATTCTCAGTATATGGCATTCCCAGAGTGGTTTTTAACACACCTGTGATCAATTTTTTTCCTGATATGATTTGAATCCTCATGGGTCTGAAAAATGCAATAATTCTAAAAGTTGGAAGCTGTGTGAGAAATTTTACTATTGGAGAAAAGCCAGTTAAGAGGTCAGAGAGGAATGTATAGATCCAGCCTGTAACACAGAAAAAGAATACACTTTTTTTGGAATTGAAATTATTTTACTGTGTTTCCACATGTCATGGAGAACAAAGGACAAGTAAATGGAATCTGAGGTAAAGGTTCTGTGAGAAACCCTACCATTACATGTGTTAGTGTCATGCAGAAGATGTCCTTTGTCTCTAAGCTTCTGCAGAGTGCTCCTATGAGCAGTCTTGACAAAAGGTCAGCACAGAGTAAATACAAAATATACCACAGGCAGTGAAAGCCTCAAGCTATGGAGCTTTCTACAGACATGTCTTCATGAGGTTGGTGAGCTTGGAGTTTCATATCACACTGGAAATATCAGTATTAGAGGTGTTGAAAGTTTTACCTGGCCAAGTGCATGAAGAGTTACATTATTGCTGTAAAGCCTTTTATTTCTCATTGTTGGTCATGTCAGCAATAAATTATTCATTGTCCTTCAATGATGTGACTGTTACCAGCCTCCCTCTGTTTTGTCATTTTGTTACATCAGCAAACCTTAATCCATTTTTTTCTAAAAAAATTATTTATTGTTCTTTACATAAGAAAATTAATAAATTAAACAAAATATTCATTTATTTTTTATAATAAAGCAATACTGCTAATGTGTTTTCTGATTGCATTAATTGCATTTTTTCCTGTTCTTTTCATGTCCCCTCTCATCATTATGGCCATGCATTTAACTCATTGTGATATGTTATCACTAATATTTATTTTTAATGCTTTTATTTTCATATTTGCTTGTTTGTCTCATTTGGTGGGTCTTTAAACCCAAATCCCACTGACCCAGTTGATTATTATCTTTTGCTTGATGATTTCCCCACTGAGTCACAGGTATCTCCATCCTCATGCTCCCACCAGTAGGTATACAGGCTGTGACTCTTACACATAATGCTGTGAGGGTCAGCTGGGCTGACAGCTCTGTCCTGAAGAACCAAAAAATGTCTGAGGAGTGATTTTACACTGTCCAGTGGAGGACCAGCTTTTCAGTGAGTGCAAAATACAATGTGAGGTTCTAACTGATAGCATACATTTTATTTATTTATTTATTTATTTTTTGAGTTGGAGTCTCACTCGGTCGCCCAGACTGGAGTGCAGTGGCTGCTCCAGGCCACCGCAGCCTCGACCTGCTGGGCTCCGGCGATCCTTCCACCTCAGCCTTCCGAGTAGCCGGAATTACAGGCATGCACTACCATGCCCGGCTGCTTTTTTGATTTATTGTAGAGATGAGGTCTCGCTGCCCAGGCGGGTCTCGAACCCGCGGGCTCAGGCAATCCACTCACCTCAGCCTCCCAAAGGCGCGGGATTACAGGCTGAACCACCGAGCCCGGCTAGCATATATTTTAAAATGAACTATCATTTAATTAATACATTGTTTTCAATGCTTCCTCGGCTGTCATGAGCCATTTTGCTGATATGACTCTATGTGCAAAACCAAAAAATTTTAATAACTCAATATCTAAAACTAACATGAGAATAATTGTATATTAGGAAACATTTCTAAGGCAAAGTAAGAAAACATCAAGAGCTGTAAAATGTTATTTGGATTCTACTAGATACTGATTCTGTGTAAGTAATTTGATTTTGTACAAGGGACTGTCATTTTCCCTTGAAAATAGCAGGGATCCATGGTAATTTTCTGAATAGATTTTGGTATATGTTTTTGTCATTTGAAATCTGGATTGACTCCAAAAGCAATCCTATTAATGTCACAGAGACCCATCTTAAAGAGCATATAACTGGGAATAAATAACTTGTTTTTTTTTATAACATCCTTAACACTCTAAGTCGTTAACATCTACTTCCTCATTTAGCCTTGAAAACATCCTCATGTGGGAAAGAAGGAACACAACCCACACTCCAGTTACACCAGCCTTCTCTTCTTATCCTTATCACAGTGTTGTCTCACTGTCTTTAAGAGCTCCTTAGAGACCAGGCATGCCTATAATCCCAGCACTTTGGGAGGCCGAGGTGAGAGGATTGCCTGAGCCCACAAGTTCGAGACCAGTCTGGGCCACCTGGCAAGACCTCATCTTTACAATAAATAAAAAAATTAGCCAGGTGTGGTGGCGTGTGACTGTAGTTCCTGCTACTTGGAAGACTGAGGCAGAAGGATTGCCTTCTCCATATGTTGAGGCTGTGGTGGCTGGGAGGTTGCCACTGCCTTCCTGCCTGGGCGAAAGAGTGAGACTCAAAAAAAAAAAGCTCCTTGGGGATATATATTTGAGGCACTTTCAAATCTCTACCAACCAGCCTCGGGAATGTCTGTACTGAGACTATTTTATTATCTCCTAAATCTGCTACAGTGTTAGTGCATATAGACAGTACTTAAATGTAGACAAAATGAGAAGCTCAACAAGTGATTATCAAGCACTAACTCTGTACCCAAAAGTGTACTAAGACAACATGGGTTAGTTGTTATTTAACTTACTACATACAATTTTGGCATGAATTATACACTCAACTATATAGATATACCTGAGATAATTCTTAAGTTATTTAAGAGACATGATATATGAAAATACATTTAAAATGTAAATCTTCATAAAATGATAATTGGGGATGAAGAAGAGAGCTTTGAGAATAAGAGCATGAGTGTTACCTAACAACCAAGTAATCTAATAATTCAGCCCTGGTACTCTGACTACTTTATACTCCCCTTTATGCCTTCTTTGTACTACTGTACTGAGGTAGCTCTTTAGGGAGAAGTTAGATCTCTTGATACTCTATCCAACGTTCTTACCATTGAGCTGCCATGCCCTGAATCCAGCCTCAAGCTAGCAGTGATTTGGAGAGAATGAAAATATTTGGGGGGGTGGGAGGTGGGGGGGGCGAATTTCTGACTCCAACTCAGGAGCTATTGAAAAATTCCACAGCAATTCTGTAAGTCTACCTCTTTCTTCCAATGACCATGCTGGATCTGCATTTCTCATGTCTTTCAACTTTTAGAGAACATAAAATTTACATTTTTATCATAAATCAGATTTTAATTGAAATCATTTAAAAACAGTTTTCTTTGGTACTGCTGCACTGCTAGGTGAGATATTTGGAAAAACTCTCCAGGCAAGTCCAAATAATATCACTGATATGTTGTAAATACCCTATTCGTCTCATTATAATAGTAGATTTAAGACTCAGTAGAACTATAAATAAAGATAACATTAGCAGAAAAGACAACCAATGAAACATAAGAACATTAAGATATATCTACCATCTGTCTGTCTGTCTCTCTCTCTCTCTATCTATATATATATATAACTCATATATATATAAAACTCAAATATATATATGTGTATATATATATATATATAACTCAACTCTCTACATTTACTTTTGAAAGACTACTTTGCATACTTTAAAAATGTTATATCATAATTGCTGTACTTTGTAGACATATTCATTTTACGGAATGACCATGGTTACTTTGCCAGAATGTGAAATGTTCTAAGGGATAATGATTGTTTCCTGCAGAATGCTTTGAGTTCCATAATTTCTTGAGACAAATTATTTCAGTTGAATAGTATCACAGACATGGAATTTTTGAATTTCACAAAGAATGCCTGTGAAAGATTTCAACCCTGAAAGATTTTAACTGTTCCTCTACCCTTCATCTTTCTTTTCTTTTCTTTTCTTTTTTTGAGTTGGAGTCTCACTTTGTCGCCCAGACTGGAGTGCAGTGGCCTCGACCTGCTGGGCTCCGGCGATCCTTCCGCCTCAGCCTTCCGAGTACCTGGAATTACAGGCGCGCGCTACCACGCCTGGCTAATTTTTTGATTTATTGTAGAGATGAGGTCTCATCTGCCCAGGCGGGTTTCGAACCCGCAGGCTCAGGCAATCCACTCACCTCAGCCTCCCAAAGGAGCGGGATTACAGGCTGAGCCACCGAGCCCGGCTCCCTTCATCTTTCTTGACACAAGGCTTTCACTTGCTGTAGTGGCCAAATGTTCAATCCGAGAGACCACCAAGAGCCAATTCCGATGAAAGTTCAAGAGGATCTTTATTTGCAAGCTCGAGCCTGGACCTCTGTCGACAACCGACACAGCGGAGTACACCCAGATGCTCTGACTTCCTTAAGCAGACACCTTTTATGTTTTTACACAAAGGGAGGAGGAGTTTGGGGGGACTTTCCAGTCTTGTTACCATTTAATTGGGTAGTAATCTCTGGTGGTCAGCTCAATCATGGAGGATTGGCTAGCTTGACTCGGGCTGACCTTGGCCCACTAGCTGGGGAAGTTGCAGAGACATTTGAAAACTTTAGGTGATTTTCCCCTTGCACCTGATTGGTTGTTGCTAAGGGGAAAGTGGGTCAAGGGAAGGGGTTGAAGCTTGAACTGGAGCTTTGCAGTTTTTCCCATAACTGAAACTTTAAACAGCTACAGGTTATGTTTTAAAGCAGAAAACTAAAATGGCTGTGCTATTGTCTACAAGCCGATTACATATTTATTGGGTTATAGCATGCTCTTAACCTAAGTTTATGGTATACTTTATTACGGTTCTCTCATTGCTAACATACCATCTCCCCCTTCACACACAACACACACACACACACACACACACACACACACACACACACACACTCATTCTATCTACACCTTGAGATGAGTGTAAGAGGAAAGAGTTGAGTAAGTTAAGTAGCAAGGAAAGATGTAGAACATATGTGGTCTACTAGAAAGATATACAGTAAATTTAAATTTTATAAGTTATGTAATAGATGCTTTGAATTTGTACTTTTCAAACCACTGGTACATTACTTTATTAACTTCCTGCTGCAGCTTTAAACATTTAGGCAGGGCACACACGACAGGAAACAAACAAGCAAACAAAAACACATGGAGTCAAAGGACCTGAACTCAAAAGCTGACTTTGCAACATATATGTCCTGTCATGTTACTTTACTTACTCGGTCTCACTTTTCTTAACTGTATGGCAGGAGTATTAATACCTACTGTAAAAAGAATGAGTAAGAGAGTCTTCATAGTTAGGTATTGTGTATGTATTTTTTAAATTAAATTTATTTATTTATTATAAAGATGTGGGGTACAATTCAGGGTCAGGTATATAAACATTGATTATGCAGGTACCCTTGTTGATTAGGTATGCCCCTCCCTCCTGTGTATGTATTTTCATGAAGACTTAAGTAGGTGGTAAAACTTGACAGAAGTTCCCCATTTAACTAGAGCTGGATCTCAGGTGACCCAATGGCATCACCCAGGGCCCTCCCCACTGAAATGCCCTCCTAATTCTTTTAGTCCCAAATCAATCTGTAATCCAGGCACTCATATTTTGGTTGTTCAAAACTCTGTATTAACTTTCCTTATTAAATGGAGACATTGGTATAACCTGTTTTCTACTAACGTGTTTAGTCACATGATCTTTTACACAAATTTCCATTCAAAATATATTCCTTGACTGTTTTCTAGTGCTTACCAGATATAGCATGGGTGTTACAAAGGATACTAAGTTGTTCAGAACACATTCTCAGCCCTCAAGATGTTCACAACTCAATAGGGAATTTAACACATGCTTTTAAAATTATATAAAACATGAGATAGTGCATGAAATATTGTAGCTAACATTTATTTTATGCTTCCCTGGGCCAAACACTATGTTTTACTTGACTTGTTTTATTTTGCACTTCAAATAATGTTATGAAGTCAGTGTCATGATTATCTCCATTATACAAATGGGGAAACTGAGACCCAGAGAAGTACTATCTGGATATTCTATGATCACAAAAATAACTAGTCATGAATTTTCAAAGTAATTTCAGGCTTAATGATTTAAGATAAACAGTAGCCACCTATGAGGTTTCAGAGAAAACTAAGTGAATTAATGGTATTTACAGAATTCAAATGTGTCCTTCTAGAACATAAACAAAGATGTTCTTGCTTAGAAACCTCCCCAATGCCAGTGGTATCTGTGCTCAGAGACTGGTTTTACTGAGATATAGTCCTCCTTAAACCTTCATTTCTCCCCTTTATTTCCACGTCTAAGACTTAGAGGTGTTCTTGATCATAGAGGAGTGCAAAATTGGAAATTACATCTCAGCATGTCAGATACTAGCTGCCTACTTTGTGTTTTATTTGGTGGAATTTCATCTTCCTGATTATACAAAGAATATTTTTACATTTATCTAGGATACATACTTTTGCAGCCATTTTAAGAAAGAGCTTCTGATAATTTTTTTTGAGGCTATTACTTCAATAGGATGAATGGGCATATCATCAAAATGTTATTAGTGCAGTTAAATATTTATTTGGTGTGTAATGAAATGTGCAGTTTTTGTAGCTTTAACCTCAGAAGCATTCATAGTACAATAAATAAAAGTATCTCAAGCTATGGTAGTTAGGGAGAGATAGATATGACATGTGTAGAATAAAACGAATCTTTTCTAAAATATTCTAAACATGGATACATAATAAATGTAACAAGTTTAAAAGTCTTTAACTTTGAAGAAGAAGATCTAAACACCAAGCACAAACTGATAGTTACATGAGGTATAAATAGTCTCAAATTTGCCCGGTTATATTGAAAATACATTTTAACTTGAGATACTGACATGTTTTTTCTTTGTTACCATTTTAACTTTTTGAGTAAGCAATAAAGACATGTAATTTACTTTCTACTAAAATATCTCCAACCTGATGTTTAAGAGACAATGAGTTTGGAAGACTTAAATAACACTAATGCTGTTTTGCACACAATGTAATCCTTTAGTATTTATACAATTTGTTGTTCCTTTCCTGATCAGTTGCTCCAGTTACTATACTTCAATAATTGTTTAATGTGAAGCCTGCACAAAGAAAGAAAACCATGTGACACAGCACTGCTTGTCTCGTTTTCTTTCGAAGAGCTAAACAGATTCTGGAAACACTAAATATTTGTACTTTAAAGAATTTTTTAAAATATGATATGTAGTAGAACTTTAATAAATTGAGCTTTGTTACCAGTGGAAAGTAATAATGCTGACCTGTGTAAAATACACAATATTAAAACCTTCAAATAAATTTAAGTTAAGGTTAGTGCAGACAATTTCAAAAGTAAAGTTGACAGAAGGAAGTGGAATTTGTCCTGTTGCTATGATTATTACCTCACTTAGGAAACATGATCAGTCAGCAGCCCCTTTGGACAACGTAATGCCTGATTTTATAGGTCCTATTTTAGGTGTATAATCAGCCAGTATAGGTTCATAGAAGGAAGTAGTCAATGGTATGCCTGGCTCTTCTCTGGTTTGGAATTAAATTCTTTTTTTTTTCTCCCTTGTTGGATAGTATTTTTACATGTTTTGATTTATAAAGTTGATAGTGCTCATTTTTCTCTTTGCTAATTCCCATTTGTATAGTCATAAGTCACAACATCTCTAAGTTAACAGCAACAGACCTCAAACCAAATGCAATGCATTGGTCATGGTAACAAAAAGCAGAAGTTCCAGCACTTGGAGTATGACTACACATACCAACAGGTATGAAGCAGGTATGTGAGGAAATACCTAATTTGACATCTGGTAACTGTTTCCTGTGTTCTGCAGAAATGAGAACATACTTCACTATGGGGTTTCAATTATATCTTATCTGATATAAAATATGAGAGGGACCAAAAAAACACCAAAAACCACCAGAATTATCTTTTGAAGGGTGGGCTCCCATCAATATCAGTGTATAATCTAGCATTGTTGTGAGAGGCTGTGTTCAGCTTCAGTGATTTTTTGGAGATCTTTTTGACACATCTGCCCATTTCACGAGGGGTGATTTACCAGCACACATGCCCACACCATGCTGTGCTGAGCGCTCAGCAGTTTTTGACCAAAAATGGCATGACCCTGTGTCCCACCCTACACATTCACCCAATCTCACCCTGAGTACTTTTTGCTTCTCTGGATGAAAAAACTTGTCAAAGGGAAGCATTTTGCCAATGTGGAAGAAGTGAAATAAAAATTGGTAGAAGCAATAAAAGTTGTTAAAATTGATGAGTTCAAAAACTGTTTTGAGCTGTGGAAAAAGCATCTCCATAGGGAAATCGCATCAAACGAAAAGTATGTTGAAGATGACTAAAGTTTAAATATGTACGAACAAATACACAATTTTTTATTAATAAATTCTATTTTGGGGGTTCCTCCTGTGTATTTTATCCTTTATAATTTCTAGCACTTTTATATCTAATAGTATTATTCTCACTGTAGAAAATAAGAAAACGAGTCTCCAATTGATTGAATAATTGCATTTTTAGTTCATGGATTATTCAGGGTGCTAACTCAGGGGATTTGAATATAAATCTTCTTTTCAAAACATTTAGGTAAAAAGAAGAAATCCCTCTATTGAACTTTGTCCAAAATAGCTGTGTCTTTGAACAACAGTCATGGTATTTGCTATTTTGAAATAAATTAGATACAAAATAAACATTGCACTACAACTGAAGTATCATGCTTATTTGCCCAGAATAACTTCAGCTGGGTATGAGAAGTTTCCAGGTGGTCTTTTTCAATCTTTGGAAATGAAGCAACATGATGGAAAACCTTTATAAAATTTAAAATAGTTCAAATATAGTGATGCAATTCACTGTAATTTGTACCCGTCACATTTACTGTGTATCATAAATGTAGCATTTATAACCTTAATAAGGATGCAGTGTTCTTGACATTTATAGTTCACAGAAATTCAACATCTCTATAATCCAGCTCTTAAAATACTTCTTGATTGGTTTCATGATATACCATATTTGTGGGTAAACTTAATTTTCAAATTAAGACAAATTGTGCCAATGAAGCTTTTCTCTGAGGCAGTTGATTTTCTCTTTCCCTTAAAATTTGTCCTGTGGCATTGCAGTTCTAATTTTTATTTCATAATATTACCTTATTAGAGTTCTACTGTGAATATTTATATATATTGGTGAAAACTATTTTCAACAAAAGTTTTTTTAACTGACCTAATTTTATTTTAACATTTGCTTCTTCTGTTTTACTTGTTTTACTTAAATTAACTTTTGCTCTCAAAATTCTACCATGGATGCCAATGTTCGCAGCTTCTTAGGAATAATATCAGCTGGATGAATTATAAACTATGGGGGAGACTAAAGGATCTTTTCTTCCATTTTACTTAAAGGAAGATGGATGTAGTTAAATGTGAGCTAGTAAGAAATCTGGTCTTCCCTAAATGAAAGAGAAGTAACAATTTTATTTCATTGCAAGCAAATTCTTTCATCTTTCTCTCTCATAAACATAAAATGCACACCAACATCTGACTGGATAAATGCACCCTACTCAACTTTCTCATCAACTGCCCAGGCTTGTAGGAGCACCAATGGTAAGACCCTTAAGATTGGGGGCAAGATGGTGTTGGATCTGGTCAGAGTGTGACAGTCTCTGCATGGGTGAGTGCCCCCAAAATTAATCTATATCTGTGTTTGCAAGTGGGTGAGCAAATATCCAACTGAGGGGAGACAAGGGACCAAGCTCCTGGGGTCCCCTGCAAACAGCTGCAGTTTGCTGCTGCTCTGAATTCAGCATCTCCTGCATGCAGAAGGATCTACCATACCTGGGGCATCTCTTGGGAAAAGGCAGAAGAGATCAGCAGGCACCTGGCCCATACCACCACCTGTAGCAATAGGTCAGGCACAGACATCAGGGACCATGGAGTCAGCATGGGGAGGCAATCTGGAACTAAGCCCCGCTGGAGGAAAAAAACATGGACCACCCCACCATTTTCTCTGTCGTGGAACTGGGCTGAGACCTGCTTTATCTGGCCCAATTTTGAGCTGTCTGCATTCTGAGCAGCCTGCATCCTGAGATCAAGGGGTAATCTCCACACCCTTCTGAATTTGACCATCATTTGCCCAGAGATGATACTCCAAGTGCACAATACTGGAAAGAAAGATACCCCACCCCACACTGGACCAAACACAGATGCAATTGTAGTGGAAGACCTAGTGGCAGACAGTTTTGGAAATTTTTCCAGAAAAATCTGGGGTGAGCAGAATGTGGCAGTGAGGACTGGAGAGGGAGGGAATGCAGAGGGACACTGAGGCAGACTCCCAAGGAAGTAATGGGGAGAGCCCCCCAAACCTGGATGGGGTTCCAGAAACTTGCAACCAAGTCCTGAGATCCAGAGACTGGTAACTGCTGAGAAGGGAGCAATAACTCTTGGTGGAGAAACTGAGCAGACTCTCCAATTCCTGTGCAGAGAAGTGCTCCAGGGCGGCCTCTGCAGAACAGCAGAACTGCATCTTGAGACCAAATGCTTATCTCTTCAATGCCTTGGGGCTGCTCTTTATGGCCTCAGAGAACATTGCCTCATTACACAAGCCCTGTTGAGTAACAGTAGACGCAGAATCCCAGATGAACCACCCTTTACCCTGAGTCAGCTGCTGAGTGATAGATGCAGACAGCAGAACTAACCAGGAAGGAGGCTGGTGGTGGTATTGGTTTGTTTATCTCATTTGGTTGCTTTTTTTATTGGTTGGTTTACTCTTTTCTTTCCTTCCTGTATTTTACTTTCTTTGTCCTTTCTGTGTTTGTGTGTGTGCTTTCTTTCTCTTTTTCTTTTTCCATTTTTCCTTCCTCTTTTCCTTTCTCCTCCTTTCCCTTTATTCCCTCCTTCTCCTCTCTCTTTTCCCTCTTATCCCCTGTCTTGGACTCAGGAGCTATGCAAGCATACCCACTGTAAGATCATATTGTGCAGAGACAGAGAGTGAGTTCCAGCTGGCCCATTCCAGATAGAAAACATTACTACCTGCCAATTGGTTCTGAATCCTTGCAGCTCCCCTCATTCCCTAGTAAGTGCTCAAAATTGTAAAGAAACAGCACAATACCCCAACTCCAGCCCTACTTCATAATTGAACAAACTCAGAGCCCTGGCTCAAGGAAAGACAACAGGTAGAATGAATATCAGAAGTGACTACATCTCCATTTTCTTTTTTTTTTCTTTTTTTTTTTTTTTTGAGTTGGAGTCTCACTCTGTCGCCCAGACTGGAGTGCAGTGGCCGCTCCCGGCCACCGCAGCCTCAACCTGCTGGGCTCCGGCGATCCTTCCGCCTCAGCCTTCCGAGTAGCCGGAATTACAGGCATGCACTACCACACCCAGCTGATTTTTTGTTTTATTGTAGAGGTGAGGTCTCGCTGCCCAGGCGGGTCTCGAACCCGCGGGCTCAGGCAATCCACTCACCTCAGCCTCCCAAAGGCGTGGGATTACAGGCTGAGCCACCGAGCCCGGCCTACATCTCCATTTTCTACCGAGAAACAGAATGAAAGAGAAAGATAGAAGAACTACTACAAATGAAGAAAAACCAATGGAGAACTGCTGGCAACCAGAGCCCCAGCAAAAAAGTCAGTACTACAAAGAATAGCTACTGGGTCACAAACAATGGCTATCTCCAAGAATGACAGTTCCCCAAAGTTACTTATGCAGATCAGAGAATTGTTGGATAGAATGAAAAAAGAAAGAAAAGAAATGCAAGGGCTAAAACTAAATGAAATTGCAACAGAACTGGACAAACTCAAGAAAGCATACTTAGAAATAACAGAGATAGGCTTGGCTCAGTGGCTCAGTCTGTAATCCCAGCACTTGGGAGGCCTAGACGAGTGGATTACCTGAGGCTGTGGGTTCGAAAGCAGCTCAGGCAACTCGATGAGACCTTGTCTCTACAATAAGTAAAAAAAATCAGACAGGTGTGGCGGCTCACACCTGTAGTTCCGGCTACTTGGAAAGCTGAGGTGGAAGGATTGCTGAAGTCCAGCAGGTTAACGTGGGGTGGCCGTGAGTGTGCCACTGCACTCCAGCCTGGGCAACAGAATGAGACTCCAATTTAAAAAAAGACAGAAATGAAGAATTCCATGCAAGAAATAAATGACAAATTGACAAGCAAGGGAAGCAGAATTCATCAAGCAAAAGAAAGAATCTCAGAGCTGGAAGACCGAAATATGAAAATAACCCAAAGAAAATCTCCAAGAGGTGTGCAATTTTATCAAGAAACCAAACCTACATCTGATCAGAATACCTGAAATAGAAAGAGAAAAAGAAAATACCCTGGAATGAACATTCCAGAGGTCATTCAAGATGACAGATGACTATACAAGCACAGAGATTCGGAGAACACCTGCAAGACAACTTATGAAAAGACCAACCCTAGGCACATAGTTATTCGCCTACAAAAAATAGGTATAAAAAAAAATCCTAACAGCAACAAGGGAAAAAGGGTCAGACTACCTACCAGAGGAGAACTGTTAGAATTGCTGCAGACTTATCTGAAGAAACACTGCAGGCCAAAAAGAACTGGACTCCAATCTTTAATGTTCTCAGAGATAAACAATTTCAACCAAGAATTTCCTACCCAGCCAGACTAATCTTCATCAGTGAGGGAGAATTAAAATCCTTCCCAGATATCCAATCCCCAAGAGAATATGTTGCTTCAAGACCAGCTCTATAGTATATGCTTTAAATGGTACTGTGTACAGAAGAAAAAAGAAAACAAAGATCACATATTTAAAGATCACAAACACAGAAGCAGTAGAACACACAGCATACCTGCAAAAATGAAAACACACATATATGAACACAAAAGCTAAATGAAAACAAAACATCCTTATAAAAGCATTATGACAGAGACAAACTGACATTTCAATAATCAGCCTGAATGTGAATGGACTAAACACACCATTGAAAGGACAGAAGGAAAAGCTGAATAAAAAAAATATGACCCAGTAATTTTCTGTCCCAGGAAACTCATCTCACCACAAAGAATGCCCACAGACTCAAATATAGAGAATGGAAAATGAATTCCGGGCAAATGGATCACAGAAGAAGGCAGGAGTTGTGATCTTAATATCAGAAAAATAGCCTTTACACTATTAAAGATTTAAAAAGATAAGGAAGGGCACTACATAATGATAAAACTTTTGATCCATCAACAAGAAATATCCATCCTAAACATACATGCACCCAACACACCAGCACAAGCTTTTATAAAGCTGGTACAAATTAAACTTTAAAAAAGATATTGACTCTGACACAATCATAGTTGGAGGCTTAAATATCCCAATAACAACTTTATATAGATCATCGAGGCAGAAGACCAACAAAGAGATCCGGAACCTCTGCTTGGCACTTGATCAAATGTACTTAGTAGATACCTACAGAAGACTCCACCCAGCAACCACAGAATATACATTCTACTCATCACCACATAGTACTCTAAGACTGATCGTATCCTTAGCCATAAATCAAGCATAAACAAATTTCACGAGATTGAAATACTGCCATGCACCTTCTCAGACCACAGTGAAACAAAAATAAATGTTACCACCAACAAAATTCCCCCCAAATCCACAAAGACATGGACACTAAACAGCATAATGCTGAATAATACCCGGGTCAGCACAGAAATCAAAACAGAAATTAAAAGATTCCTAGAAACAAGTGAAAATGAAGAAACATCTTACCAAAACCTCTGGGATGCCATGAAATCAGTACTGAGAGAGGAATTTATATCTCTACAAACACACATCAAAAAAGAAAGAAAGAAAGAAAGAAAGAAAGAAAGAAAAAAGAGAACAAGTTAACAGCCTAACAAATCACCTAAAAAAGCTGGAAAGGCAAGACCACCAAAACTCTAACTTCAGCAGAAGAATCCAGATCACCAAAGCAAAAGTCCAAATATGGGACATAGAAGATAAAAATACCAGAGCAAAAAAACAGTGAAAAAAAAGCTAATTATTTGAAAGGAAAAACAGGATTGATGGACCCTAGCCAGAATAACCAAGAAAAAGAGAGAAAAAACCCAAACACAGTCAGAAAGGCAAAAGATCAAGTCACAACTGACCATAAAGAAATACAAACGATTATCAGAGGTTACTATGCACACCTGTATGGAAACAAACTTAATAACCTAAATGAAGCAGAGAACTTTCTGACATCACACAACCTCCCAATGTTGAAACAAGAAGTTGAGACCTTAAGTAGACCAATAATAACCCAGGAAATTGGCTCTGTCATAAGAATACTATCTACAGACCAGGCCCAGTGGCTCAACCTGTAATCCTAGCACTTTGGGAGGTTGAGTTGAGTGGATTGCCTGAGCCTGTGGTTTCGAGACAGGGCCAGGCAACTTGGCGAGACCTCATCCCTACAATAAAATAAAAAATAGCCAGGCATGGTAGCATGCATCTGTAATTCCGACTTCTCAGAAGGCTGAGGTGGAAGGATCGCGGGAGCCCAGCTGGTTGACGTTGGAGTGGCCATGAGGATGCATGCCCTGCATTCCAGCCTGGATGAATGAGTGAGACTCCAAATCAAAAAAATAAAGAAAGAAAGAAAAGAAAAGAAAACTATCCACAACAAAAAGCCCTGGACCAGGCAGAATCCAGCAGAATTCCACAAAACACTCAAGGTGTTTTGTTTCAATCCTATTGAAAGTATTCCAGGAATTCCAATAAGATGGTGACGGCATAGGTGGATTTGTGAGACTCTCTGAACGTGAGTTCCCAAAAAGACTCTTACTTTTCTTCCCACAGCCCTCTGCCCACCATCAGCCACACTGGTACGAGGACCGGGGACCTTCAGTCCCACGCAGGGCCAGATATTACGGCCCCCAGCTGCTGCTGCTCCACTATATGTGACTCCCACCTGCATAGGAGTCCCAGGTCTTGGCTCCCTCCCTGGCTACATTATCTTGCCCAGCACCCAGCACCAAGCTGCCAGTCACCCAGGGAGGCCTGGGCGCCCGCCCCTCAGAGACACTGGTCCCATTTCTGGCTGAAGTACCCTGTGAGGGACCCAGGGCCACTGCCTGCCCTTTGGAACTTTGGAGATCCGGAGCCCTGGGCCCATCCTGGTTGAGGCACTCAGTGTGCGACCCCAAGCTTGTGTACAGGAACAGAACCCCAAGCTTGTGTAAGGTGCTGATTGGAGGCTCCCAGCTCCAGAGGGGGGAACTCCCAACCCCCTCCTCCACCCCAACCTGCTGGTGACACCCCAGATCCAACGCCCAGCTGTGCAGCTGATCCCTGGTGCCTCTCACCCAGAGACCCAGATAAGCAGAGAGAAAAGATCCCCGAAAGTGAAGCTGCCACATTGGCCATTCTCCAGGCAGATTTGCATTGCCCCACCCACCTGTCAGAGCCTCCACCTCGGTTCCTAAGGTAACTTTGTTAAACAGGAGGCAAAGACCCTCTCCTACGCTGAACAGACAGAGACAACTAAGTGTCACAGACCTCCGAGGCAGCAGGCTAGCTGCCTGCAACAAAAACAAAGGGGAGAGGCTGGAGATCAGAGCTGAAGTGACTTTATTTTTTTATTTTTACTTTTATTTTTATTTTTGAGTTGGAGTCTCACTCTGTCGCCCAGACTGGAGTGCAGTGGCTGCTCCTGGCCACTGCAGCCTCAACCTGCTGGGCTCCGGTGATCCTTCCACCTCAGCCTTCCAATTAGCTGGAACTACAGGTGCGTGCTACTATGCTCGCTAGAGCCACCGAGCCCGGCTCTGAAGTGACTTTAGATGCTCAGGAAAGATTCCAGACTAGTCTGATCTCTTATTTTGACTTTTGATTTTATCATTCTGACTGTATGTTTTGCTCACTTTTGTTTGCTTTCTGACTTACACTATTTGTTTCATGATTTTATTGGTCTGTCTCTGTGTAGCTACCAGTATTCTTTAGGGAATTTTCATTTTGTGTTTTTTTCACTTCTCTCTGGCCTTGTGTCTCTTTTTTACCTGTTAGTTGGTATGTATGTCTGTTTTCCCTCTCACTCTTCTCTCTTTCTAACTTACTATTGACCCCCCCTTCTTCCATTATTTTCCTCTTTTGTACATCCTTTTGATCCAGGGACCAAACTTACATACCGCTGCACAGACAGATTGTAAGGCAGTGGGAAATAGGTTCCAGTGTGCTCATACTCCTGTTGGTGGATGCTGGAATCAGCATATAGATTCTGAATCACAGCTTCCCCTTCAGTTAAACCTCAAAACTGCAAAAAGCACAGCCTGCAGCCCACACTCCAACCTCAAAAGTGAACAAAGCCAGAGGACCCTCATAAGGAAGAACAGGAGATTATACAAGTGAAACAAAAGCAATCCCATCTTCCCTAAAAAACAGAATTAAAGAAGGGGAGGGAAAGGGGGAGAGAGAGAAAAATCTACACAAATGAAGAAAAACCAAAAGAAGAATATGGGTCTCTCCCAGACCCCTGGGAGGGCAGACACAGAAAACTGACTTCGGAATGCAAACAATGAAGAGCCCCCAGAATGACTGGTCTCAAACTACAAACCTAGATATCAAGACATTAATGGAGAGATTAAAAAGAATTGAGGAGAGACAAGAAGAAACTAGGAAGGAGTTCATATCTGAGATAAAAGTAATAAAGAATACTGTGAATGAAATAAATAACAAACTGATGAGCATGGAATGCAGAATTATCCAAGCAGAAGAAAGAATCTCAGAGCTTGAGGACCAAAATATAGAACTAACTCAAACTCTTAAAAACACAGAAAACAAGCTCAAAAAGACAGAACAAAACCTTCAAGAGATGAGCAATTACTTCAAGAGATCAAACCCAAGAGTAATTGGCCTTCCTGAGACAGAAAGAGAGACAGGGACCACACTGGAACAAACTTTCCATGAGATCATTCAAGAAAACTTCCCTTATCTAATCAGTGTTGCAAAAATTTAAACAAAAGAGATTCAGAGGACCCCTGCAAGACAACAAATGAGAAGACCAACACCTAGACACAATAATTTGCCTAAACAAAGTAGGCATAAAAGAAAAAATCCTAAAGGCAGCAAGAGAAAAAGGCCAGATCACCTACCATGGAAAACCAATTAGAATAGCAGCAGATTTATGTACAGAAACCATGCAGGCTAGGAGAGCTTGTAGCCCTATCTTCAAAGTCCTAAAAGATAAACAATTTCAACCAAGAATAACCTACCCAGCCAGGTTAAACTTCATCACCGAGAGAGAATTAAAATCTTTCCCAGATATCCAATCCCTAAGAATTACGCTGCCACCAAACCACCTCTACATGAAACACTTAAGAAAGTACTAAACACAGAAGAAAAGGGGGAAAAAAGAACAACGCTCTTCACAAGAGTACAGGAAAAAGAATAAAATACATGTGATTCAACCCCAAAACCAAAAGAAAGACAAAAAACCAAGTGGAAGAACAACAACTCTATAAGAACTCTATGATAGGAACGAACTCTCACATTTCAATAATTAGCCTAAATGTGAATGGACTAAACGCACCACTGAAAAGACATAGAATGGCAAAATGGATAAAATATCACCAGGCAACAATATACTGCCTTCAAGAGACCCATCTCACTAGAAAGGACATGCACAGACTCAAAATAAGAGAATGGGAAACAAAATTTCAGGTGAATGGAACACAAAAGAAAGGAGGAGTTGCAATTCTAATTACAGACAAAGTACCACTTAAGCTATAAAAAATTAAAAAAGATATAGAGGGCCACTGCATAATGATGAAAGGTTCACTCCATCAACAAGAAATATCTATCCTAAACATATATGCACATAACATAGGTGTGCCAACTTTCATAAAGCAACTTCTAGGAAAACTAAAGAAAGATATTGACTCTAACACCATCATAACTGGGGACTTTAATACCCCACTCACAACCATAGACAGATCATCAGGACGAAAAATCAGCAATGAGATCCGGAACCTCAATGTGACCCTTGACCATATGGACTTAATTGATACCTACAGAACACTCCGTCCAAAGACCACAGAATACACATTCTACTCATCACTTCATGGAACATATTCTAACATTGACCACATAATTGGCAATAAATCAAGCATAAGCAAATTTAAAAGGATGAAATTTTATGATGCACCTTCTTGGACCACAGTGGAATAAAAATAAACATTAACACCAACAAGGTCCTCCCAAACCCACAAAGACATGGACACTAAACAGCATAATGCTAAACAACTCCTGGGTCAATGATGAAATCAAAACAGAGATCAAAAGATAGCTGAAAACAAATGAAAATGAAGAATAATCTTACCAAAATCTCAGGGATGTCAGGAAAGCTGTAGTAAGAGGGGAATTTATATCCCTACAAAAGCACATGAAGAAAATGGAAGGATCACAAATTAACAGCCTAACAAGCCACCTAAGGAAGCTGGAAAAGCAAGACCACCAATACCCTAATTTCAGCAGAAGAATCCAAATCATCAAAATAAAAGCCCAAATCCAGGACATAGAAGACAAAAAGACAATACAAAAAATCAATGAAACAAAAAGCTGATTCTTCAAAAGGATAAACAAGATCGATGGTCCCCTGGCTAGACTGACCAAGAAAAAGAGAGGAAAAACCCAAATAAGCACATTCAGAAACACAAAAGATGAAGTCATATCTGACCCTGAAGAAATACAAAAGATTATTAGAGATGATCTATGTGCACTTGTATGGAAACAAACTTGAAAACCTCAAGGAAATGGAGGACTTTCTGTCATCACACAACCTGCCTAGGTTGAAACAAGAAGAAATTGAGACACTAAATAGATCAATAACAATCAAGGAAATTGACTATGTAATAAGAAAACTACCTACAAAAAAAATCCCTACCAGATGGCTTTCCGGCAGAATTCTACAAGACATTGAAGGAGGAGCTGATTCCAACCCTACTGAAGGTATTTCAGGTGATTGAGAAAGATGGAACTCTCCCCAAATTATTTTATGAAGCTAACATCACATTGATACCAAAGCCAGGTATAGATCCAACAAAGAAAGAGAACTACAGGTCAATATCTTTGATGAACATAGATGCTAAAATTCTCAACAAGATCCTAGCAAACCAGATTTAACAACACATCTCAAAAATCATCCGTCATGACCAAGTAGGCTTCATCCCTGGGGTGCAAGGCTGGTTCAACATTCATAAAACCATAAATGTAATTAAATACATCGACAGATGTCAAAACAAAAACCACATGATTATATCATTAGATGCAGAAAAAGCTTTTGATAAAATTCAACACCCCTTCTTGATAAAAACCCTCGAACATCTAGGCATACGAGGAACATACCTCAAAATAGTAAAAGCCATCTATGAGAAACCCACAGCCAACATCCTCCTAAATGGACAAAAATTGGAACCATTTCCCCTGAAAAAATAGAGCAAGACAAGGATACCCACTCTCATCCCTCCTGTTCAATATAGTATTAGAATTCCTGGCTAGAGCAATCAGTGAAGAGAAGGCAGTCTGGGTATCCAAATAGGAAAGAGGAAGTCAAGTTATCTCTCTTTTCAGATGACATGATTGTGTACCTTGAATACCCAAGAAAATCTGTCAAAACCTCCTTACACTGATAAAGGCCTTTGGCAAAGTCTCAGGATATAAAATAAATGTGCAAAAGACAATCACATTTCTTTACACCAATAATAAACAAATAGAAACCCAGATAAGCACAATTCCATTCACAATAGCCACAAAAAAAAAAAAAAAAGAAAAAAAAGAAAGAAATACTTTGGCATCTTCCTAACCAGAGACATGAAAGACCTTTACAATGAAAACTACAAAACACTGCTCAAAGAAATCAAAGATGACACAAACAAGTGGAAAAATATCTCATGCTCATGGATGGGAAGAATCAACATTGTGAAGATGTCCATCTTGCCTAAGGAAATCTACAGATTCAATGCAATACCCATCAAATTACCAGCAACATTCTTCTCAGACCTAGAAAAAACAATACAGAAATTCATATGGAAACACAAACGACCAAGAATAGCCAGAACAATCCTCAACAACAACAACAACAACAAAAACAAAAACAAAGCAGGTGGTATCCCTTTACCAGACTTCAAACTTTACTATAAAGCTACAATTATCAAAACAGCTTGGTATTGGTATAGGAACAGGCATATAGATCAATGGAATCTAATTGAGATTCCAGAAACAAAACCTCAATTTCTCAACCACTCATCTTCGACAAAGCCTTCACCTACTACCACTGGGGAGAGGAGAACCTATTTGGTAAATGGTGCTGGGAAAACTGGCTGACCACATGCAGAAGACTGAAGCAGGACCCCTTTTGTCCCCACACACAAAAATTAACTCCAAATGTATCAGAGACCTAAATGTAAAGCCTCAAACCATTAGAGCCTTAGAAAATGAAGGAATACCCTCGTGGAAATTGGAACTGACATCCAATCCCTCAACAAAATCTGAAACCCACAGGCCATAAGAGAAAAGATAGACAAGTGGGACCTCATTAAATTGACAAGCTTCTGCAAAGCCAAAGAAACCATCAAGAGAGCAGGGAGACAGCCTACAGACTGGGAAAAAGTATTTGCTAAAAAGTATTAACTAGGTCTGACAAAGACTTAACATCTTGGATCTACAAGGAACTCAAATGTGCTGAAAAGAAAAAACAAACAGCCCCATTATAAAATGGGCAAAAATCTCACCTAAGGCAATCTACAAATTCAATGCAATACCCATCAAATTACCAGCAACATTCTTCTCAGACCTAGAAAAAAAAACACAGGAATTCATATGGAAACACAAATGTCCAAGAATAGCCAGAACAATCCTCAGCAAAAAAAAAAAAACAAAAGAAAAACAAAGCAGGTGGTATCACATTACCAGACTTCAAACTTTACTATAAAGCTACAATCATCAAAACAGCTTGGTATTGGTATAGGAATAGGCATATAGATCAATGGAATAGAATTGAGATTCCAGAAGCAAAACCTCAATTTCTCAACCAACTCATCTTCGACAAAGCCTCCACCACCTAACACTGGGAAGAAGAGAACATATTCAGTAAATGGTGCTGGGAAAACTGGCTGATCACATGCAGAAGATTGAAACAGGACCCCTATCTATCCCCATGCACAAAGGTTAAATCCAAATGGATCAGAGACCTAAATGTAAAACTTCAAACCATAAGAACCTTAGAAAATGAAGGACATACCCTCATGGAAATCAGAACTGGCTTCCAATTCCTGAAGAAAACCCCAAACCCACAGGTCATAAGAGAGAGGATAGACAAGTGGGACCTCATTAAACTGACAAGCTTCTGCAAAACCAAAGAAACCATCAAGAGAGCAGGGAGACAGCCTACAGACTGGGAAAAAGTATTTGCCAACACCAGGTCAGACAAAGGCCTAACATCTTTGATCTACAAGGAACTCAAACGTGCTGAAAAGAAAAAAACAAACAATCCCATTATAAAATGGACAAAAGATATGAACAGACACTTCACAAAGGAAGACATCCGAGCAGCCACAGACACATGAAGAAATGTTCAACCTCACTAATCATCAGGGAGATGCCAATCAAAACCACACTGAGATACCACCTAACTCCAGCCAGAATGGCAATTATCAGCAACTCAAAAAACAACAGCTGCTGGAGAGGGTGTGGCAAAAAGGGAACACTTCTACACTGTTGGTGGGAGTGTAAACTAGGGCAACCTCTGTGGAAAGCAGTATGGCGATTCCTAAAAGCTTTAAATATCAACCTCCTATATGACCCTGCAATCCCCCTACTGGGAATATATCCAGAAGAACTCAAATCACTCTATAAAAAAGATACCTGCACACGTATGTTTATTGCAGCATTGTTCACAATAGCAAGAACCTGGGAGCAACCATGCTGCCCATTAAAAGAGGACTGGATCAAAAAATGTGGTACATATACACGATGGAATACTTCGCAGCCGTAAAAAAGAACAAACTCATGAATTTCGCAGCAACCTGGATGGAACTAGAGTCTATAATACTGAGTGACCTCTCACAAAAACAAAGATCTGAGTATCACATGTTCTCACTCATATAATGAACCTTGAACATCCAACCTAATACTATAAGAAAATGACTGACTGTAGTGGGAAACTATGTGAGGGAGGGGAGATGGAATTAATGGTAGCAAATATCTGTCGGGGGATGGGGAAGTACCTCTTATCAATAGGGTGCCTGAATGAAACGTATTTGTATACCTAACTCTTAACTGTACCCCACAACATCATAATAAAAAATATTGATTATAAAAAAATTAAAAATTAAAAAAAAAATGGGCAAAAGATATGAACAGACACTTCACAAAGGAAGACATCCGAGCAGGCAACAGACACATGAAGAAATGTTCAACCTCACTAATCATCAGGGAGATGCAAATCAAAACCACACTGAGATACCACCTAACTCCAGTCAGAATGGCAATTATCAATAACTCAAAAAATAACAGTTGCTGGAGAGGGTGTGGTGAAAAGGGAACACTTCTACACTGTTGGTGGGAGTGTAAACTAGTGCAACCTCTGTGGAAAGCAGTGTGGCGATTTCTAAAAGCTCTAAATATCGACCTCCCATATAACCCCATAATTCCCCTACTGGGAATATACCCTGAAGAACTCAAATCACTGTATCAAAAAGATAACCTGCACACGAATGTTTATTGCAGCATTGTTCACAATAGCGAGAACCTGGAATCAACCATGCTGTCCATCAAAAGAGGACTGGTTTAAAAAAATGTGGTACATATACACGATATAATACTATGCAGTCATAAAAAAGAACAAAAGCATGAATTTCGCAGCAACCTGGATGGAACTAGAGTCTATAATACTGAGTGACCTCTCACAAAAACAAAGATCTGAGTATCATATGTTCTCACTCAAATAGTGGACCTTGATCATCCAACATACTACCATAAGAAAATGACTGATGGTGGGAAACTATGGGGGCGGGAGGTAAAGGAGATGGGACTAATGGTAGTAAATGGTAGTAAATATCTGTCTGGGGACAGGGAGACTCCTCTTATCAACAAGGGTGCCTGAACGAAGCATTGTTTTTTTTTTTAGTCTCACTCTGTCACCCAGCCTGGAGTACAGTGGCCGCTCCCGGCCACCGCAGCCTCGACCTGCTGGGCTCTGGCGATCCTTCCGCCTCAGCCTTCCAAGTAGCTGGAACTACAGGCACGCGCTACCATGCCCGGCTCATTTTGATTTTATTGTAGAGATGAGGTCGTGCCAAATTGCCCAGGCGGGTCTCAAACCCGCGGGGTCAGGCAATCCACTCACCTCAGCCTCCCAAAGGCGCGGGATCACAGGCTGAGCCACCGAACCAGTCACGAAGCATATTTGTATACCTATCCCTTAACTGTACCCCACAATATCATAATAAAAAATATTGATTAAAAAAAAGAAAGTATTCCAGACAATTGAGAAAGATGAAACACTCCCTAAATCATTTTATGAAGCCAACATCACACTGATATCCAAACCAGGTAAAGATCCAATTTAGAAAGAGAACTACTGGCCAATAGGCCTGATGAACATAGATGCAAAAATACTCAACAAGATTCTAGCAAATTGGATCCAACAACACATTTTAAAAATGATCTGCCATGACCAAGTAGGCTTCATCCCTGGGTTGCAGGGCTGGTTCAGCATCCCCTCTTGATAAAAATCCTTGAGCACCTAGGCATAGAGAGAACACTTCACAATAGAAAGAGCCATCATATTGATAAACTCATAGCCAACATATTGCTAAGTGGACAGAAATTGGAAGCATTTCTCCTGAAAAGCAGAACTAGACAGGCTGTGCACTCTCACCTCTCCTGTTCAATATAGTGTTTGAAGTCCTAGCTAGAGCAATTAGACAATAGAAAGAAATCAGGCATATCCAAATACGAAAAGAAGAAGTCAAATTTCACTCTTTGCTGACAATATGACCCTATACCTCAAAAATCCAATAGACTCTCTAAAAAACCTTGCACTGATAAAAGACTTTGGCAAAGTCTCAGAGTACAAAATAAACGTGCAAAAGACAGTCACATTCTTATACACCAACAACAAATGGGCAGAGAACCAAATAAAAAGCACAATTCCATTCACAATGGCTACAAAAACAATGAAATACCTTGGCATCTTCCTAACCAGAGAAGTGAAACACCTTTACATTGAAAACTGCAAACTGCTCAAAGAAGTAAAAGATGGTGCAAACAAATGAAAAAATATTCCATTCTTATGGATTGGAAGAATCAACATTGTTAAGATGTCCATCTACCAAAGGCAATCTACAGATTCAACACTATACCCATTAAATTACCAACATCATTCTTCTCAGACCTGGAAATGACAATATAGAAATTCATATGGAAGCATAAATGACCTTGAATAGCCAAAACAACCCTTAGCAAAAGAACAAAGCAGGAGGTATCACACTTCCAGACTTTAAGCTTTACTATAAGTCTACAGTAATCAAAACAGGCTGGTATTGGCACAAGAACAGGCATGTAAACCAATGGAACAGTATAGATATTCTGGAACCAAAGCCTCTATTTCTCAACCAACTCATCTTTGACAAAGCCTCCAACAACCACCACTGGGGAGAGGAGAACCTATTCAATAAATGGTGCTGGGAAAACTGGCTGACCACATGCAGAAGAATGAAACAGGACTTCTACCTATTACCATACACAAAAAGCAACTCCAAATGGATAAAAATCCTAATGTATAAAACCTCATACATTAAGAATCTTAGAAAATGCAGGTGACACCCTTATGGCAATCAGAATATGCGACCAATTCCTAATAAAATCCCCAAAACCCATGCCCTAGGAGATAAGATAGACAAGTGGGACTTCATCAAACTGAAAATCTTCTGAAAAGTAAAAGAAGCCATCAAGAGAATGGGAAGATAGCCCACAGAATGGGAAAAAATATTGCCAACCATATTACCTGATAAAGGCCTCACATCCAGGATCTATAAGGAACTCAAATGTGTCAGAAAACAAAACAAAACAAAACAACCGAACAGCTTCATTAAAAGTGGGCAGAAGACATGAACAGACACATCTCAAAAGAAGATATATGAGCAGCCAACAGACACATGAAAAATGCTCAGCCACATTGAGATACCACCTAACTTTAGTAAGAATGGACATAAATAATAAAAATGGACATAATAAAAAAAACATGCTGATGAGGATATGGGAAAAAGAGAACACTTCTACACTGTTGGTGGGAATACAAACTAGTTTATCCTCTATGGACTACAGTGTGGCGATTCATAAAAGAACTAGAAACTGACCTTCCATATGACCCAGCAATCCTCCTCCTGGGAATATACCTGGAGGAAAGTAAATAACTCTACAAAAAAGATACCTGCATACATGTGTTTGTAGAGCACTATTCACAATACAAAAACATGGAACCAACTGTGCTGCCTATTGAAAGTGGACTGGATAAAAAAATATGGTATATATACATGATAGAATATTACACAGCCATAAAGAAGAACAAAATCATGGACTTTACTGCAACTTGAATGGATTTAGAGTCTATCATATTCAGTGATCAATCACAGAAACAAAGAACTGAGTACCACATGTTCTCACTCATAAGTGAACAATGAAAGAACATTTACCATAATACAACAAGAAAAGGATTGTCAGTAGCAGGACACTGCCTCGTGGGGGGAGGGTGTATAACATCAAAAAGGGCACCTGATCTCAAACCAGGTGAAGTGGGGACCAAAGGGAGGCCCAAACTTTACCTGTATGATGAGATGTTGTATACCTAAGTCTGAATTGTACCCCACATCTTTAAAATTAAAATAAAAGACCCATCACTGACAGAAAGAGACTAACTTTTAGAAATGTTGTTCATAGAAAGGGTGATTGTCAAATCAGATAATAAGCTGGACAACAGTGTAAATAACACATGAATAAGATCCCTGGGTGATGATGAGAATCAATAAGTAATTCACAAGTGTCTACAGACATTATAACTGTGAGAAAGAAATGAAATGAATAAAATAACTCTAGGGTTTGCCTCTAATTCTGCAATTAGATAAATACTGTCTAGGGCTACACTGTTATGTGCTGAATGGCTCATGATAAAGATAAGGGTGGCTGGTAAATTTTTTTTTATTATAATGATGTGAGGTACAATTTAGGGTTAGGTATACAAACGTTGATTATGCAGGTACACTTGTTGATGAGGTATGCCCCTCTCTTCCCCAGCAGTTACCCTCAACAGCCAATCCCACCCCCCATCCCCTGACAGTTTCCCACTATGGATTCCCAGTTTGCCGATCCCTTTCTTATAGTATTATAATAATTGTTCAAGGTCTGCTTATGAGTGAAAACGTGTTGTACTCTGTTCTTTGTTTCTGTGATAGATCACTGAATATGATCAACTCTAAATCCATCTAAAGTTGTTGCAAAGTACATGTGTTTATCTTTCTTTAAGGCTGCATAATATTCAATTGTGTATATGTACTACATTTTTAAAATCCAGTCCAGCTTCAGTGGGCAATGTGGTTGGTTCCATGTTTTTGCTATTGTGAATAGAGTTGCAACAAACATATGTGTGCAGGTGTCTTTTTTGTAGAATGATTTGAGTTCCTCCGGGTGTATTCCCAATAGGGGAATTGCTGGGTCACATGGAAAGTCAATTTCTAGTTCTTTCAGAAATTGCCATACTGTCTTCCAAAGAGGTTGCATTAGTTTACATTCCCACCAGTAGTGTAGAATTGTTCCTTTCTCTTTGCATCCTTGCCAGCATCTGTTGTTATTTGCTTTATTAATGATGGCCATTCTTACTGGGGTTAGGTGGTATCTCAATGTGGTTTTGATTTGCATTTGTCTGATGATGAGTGAGGCTGAGCACTTTTTCATGTGTCTGTTGGCTGACCATATATCTTCTTTTGAGAAGAGTCTATTTCATGTCTTTTGCCCACTTTTTAATGGGGCTGTTTGCTTTTTTCCTTTTGGTGCGTTTGAGTTCCTTGTAGATCCTAGATATTAGGTCTTTGTCAGATATACAGTTGGCAAATATTTTTTCCCATTCTGTGGGCTGTCTCCCTGCTCTCTTGATGGTTTCTTTTGCTTTGCAGAAGCTCGTCAGTTTGATGAGGTCCCGCTTGTCTGTCTTATTTCTTATGATATGAGCACTTGGGGTTTTGGTCAGAAATTGGATGCCAGTTCCAATTTCCATAAAGGTGTCTCCTGCATTTTCTAAGATTCTTATAGTTTGAGGTTTTACATTTAGGTCTTTGATCCATTTAGAGTAAATTTTTGTGTATGGTGATAGGTAGGGGTCCTGCTTCAATCTTCTGCAGGTGATCAACAAGTTTTCCCAGCACCATTTACTGAATAGGTTCTCCTCTCCCCAGTGGTGGTTGTTGGAGGCTTTGTCAAAGATGAGTTGGTTGAGAAATAGAGGCTTTGGTTCCAGAATATCTATACTGTTCCATTGGTTTACATGCCTGTTCTTGTGCCAATACCAGCCTGTTTTGATTACTGTAGACTTATAGTAAAGCTTAAAGTCTGGAAGTGTGATACCTCCTGCTTTGTTCTTTTGCTAAGGGTTGTTTTGGCTATTCAAGGTCATTTATGCTTCCATATGAATTTCTGTATTGTCATTGCCAGGTCTGAGAAGAATGATGTTGGTAACTTAATGGGTATTGCATTGAATCTGTAGATTGCCTTTGGTAGGATGGACATCTTATCAATGTTGATTCTTCCTATCCATGAGCATGGAATGTTTTTCCATTTGTTTGTGTCTTCTTGGATTTCTTTGAGCAGTGTTTTGTAGTTCTCATTGTAAAGGTCTTCCACTTCATTTTTTTGGTGGCTATTGTGAATGGGATTGTGCATTTACTTTGAGTCTCTGCCTGCTTGTTGGTGTATAGGAATGCAACTGTCTTTTGTACATTTATTTTGTGCCTCGAGACTTTGCTTTATCAGTGCAAGCAGGTTTTTAACAGATTTTCTTGGATTTTCAAGATATGGGATCATATCATAAGTAAAGAGGAATAACTTGACTTCCTCTTTTCCTATTTGGCTACCCCCAATTTCCTTCTCTTGTCCAATTGCCCAAGCTAGGACCTCCAACACAATGTTGAGCAAGAGGGATGAGGGATGAGAGTGGGCAGCCTTGTCTTGTTCCAGTTTTCTGGAGAAATGTTTCCAGTTTCTGGCCATTTAGCAGTATGCTAGCTGTGGGTTTATTGTAAATGGCACTTACTATTTTGAGGTATGTTCCATCTATACCTAGATGTTTGAGGGTTCTTATCAAGAAGTGATGCTGAATTTTATCAAAAAGCTTTTTTCTGCATTTAGTGATATAATCACTAAATTTTACATCTGTTGATGTATTTAATTATATTTATGGTCTTGTGAATGTTGAACCACCTCTGCATCGTGGGGATGAAGCCTACTTGGTCATGGTGGATGATTTTTGAGGTGTGTTTTTGGATCCAATTTGATAGAATCTTGTTAAAGATTTTTGCTTCTATGTTCATAAGGGATATTGGCCTGTAGTTCTCTTTCTTTTTTTTTTTTTTTTTGCTCTTTACCCAGTTTGGGTATCAGTGTGATGTTAGCTTTGTAAAATGATTTGGGCAGAATTTCATCCTTCTCAATTGCCTGGAATACTTTCAGTAGGATTGGTATCAACTCCTCCTTGTATGTTTCGTAGAATTTGACTGGAAATCCAGGGTTTTTTGTTTTGTTTTGTTTTGTTTTGGTGGGTAGTTTTCATATGATAAAGTCAATTTTCTGGGTTGTTATTGGCCTCGGTGTCTTCTTGTTTCAACCTGGGGAGGTTGTGTGATGTCAGAAAGTCCTCCATTTCATTTAGATTATCAAGTTTGTTTCCATAGAGGTATACATAGTAATCTCTGATAATCTTTTGTATTTCTTCAGGGTCAGTTGTGATTTGATCTTTGTATTTCTGATTGTGTGTATTTGGACTTTTTCTCTCTTTTTCTTTGTCATTCTGGCTAGGGGTCCATCAATCTTGTTAATTCTTCCAAAGAATCATCTTTTTGTTTTGTTAACGTTTTCTATGATATTTTTGTCTTCTATGTCCCGTATTTGGGTTCAAATTTTGATGATTTGGATTCTTCTGCTGAAGTTGGAGTTTGGGTGGTCTTTTCTTTCCAGCTCCCTTAGGTGACTTGTTAGGCTCTCAACTTCTGATGTTTTTGTTTTCTTGATGTGTGCTTGTAGAGATATATATTCTCCTCTGAGAACTGCTTTCATCTTACCAGAGGTTTTGGTAAGGTATTTCTTCATTTTCTTTTCTTTCCAGGAATCTTGTCATTTCTGCTTTGATTTCAGTGTTGACCCAGTAGTTGTTCAGCATTATGCTGTTTAGTGTTCATGTCTTTGTGGGATTTGGGAAAATTTTGTTGGTGTTGATATTTATTTTTCCACTGTGGTCTGAGAATGTGCATGGCAAGATTTCAACCTTATGGAATTTGTTTATGCTTGATTTATGGCCAAGGATGTGATCAATCTTGGAGTACATTCCATGTGGTGATGAGTAGAATGTATATTCTGTGGTTGTTGAGTGGAATAATCTGTTGGTATCTATTAAGTCCATTTAGTCAAGTGTCCAGTTTAGGTTCTGGATCTCCTTGTGGATATTTTGCCTTGTTGATCTATCTAGCGCTGTTAGTGGGGTAGTCAAATCCCCTGCTATAATAGTGTTGGAGTCAATCCCTTTATTTAGTTTACTTAGCAATTGCTTTATAAATGCTGGTGCACCTGTTTGGGTGCATATATGTTTAGGATGAATATTTCTTGTTGATGGATTGAACCTTTTATCATTATGCTGTGTCCTTTTGCATCTTTTTAAATTTTTGATAGCTTAAAGGTTGTTTTGTTTGATATTAAGATTGCAACTCCTGCCTTCTTTTGTGATCCATTTGTCTGGACACTCGTTTTCCATCCTTTAACTTTGAGTCTGTGTGCATCCCTTGCAGTGAGCTGAGTCTCCTGGATGCAGAAACTAATGGGGTCATAGTTTCTTGTCCAGTTTGCCATTCTGTATCTTTTCAGTGGTACATTTAGCCCATTCACATTCAGGTTGATTATTGAAATGTGATTGTTTATCCCTGTCATGAGGTTCTTATAAAGTTTTTTCTTTTGACTTTGACGTTGTTGTGTGTGTGTGTTTTCAAGTTTGTTGTGCTGTATTCTCTGTTGATTCTGTACTCTTCTTTTCTCTTGGGAAGTGTGTGATCATTCTTTTTTTTCTTTCTTTCTTCTTTGCTTAATACCTTTTTAAGTATTTCCTGTAGAGTTGGTCTGGAAGCTGCATAATCTATTAGGGATTGGATGTCTGGGAAGGATTTTAATTCTCCATCACTGATGAAGTTGAGCTTGGTTGGATAGGAAGTTCTTGTTTGAAATTGTTTATCTTTGAGGACTTTGAATACAGGGCTCTAGTTCCTTCTTGCATGTAAGATACCAATCCTATTGAAAGTATTCCAGGTGATTGAGAAAGATGGTACCCGCCCCAAATCATTTTATAAAGGTAACATCACATTGATACCCAAGCCAGGTAAAAGACTCAACAAAGAAAGGCAACTACAGGCAAATATCTTTGATGAACATAGATGCTAAAATTCTCAATAAGATCCTAGCAAACCGGATTCAACAACACATCTTAAAAATCATCCATCATGACCAAGTAGGCTTCATCCCCAGGATGCAAGGCTGGTTCAGCATTCGAAAGACCATAGACACAATTAAATACATAAACAGATGTAAAAACAAAAACCACATGATTATATCATTAGATGCAGAAAAAGCTTTTGATAAAACACAGCACCCCTTCTTGATAAAAACCCTTGAACATTCAGGCGTATGTGAAACATACCTCAAAATAGTAAAAGCCATCTACAAGAAACCCACAGCCAGTATACTCCTAAACAGACAAAAATTGGAACAATTTCCCCTGAAAACTGGAACAAGACAAGGATGCCCCCTCTTGCCCCTCCTGTTCAACATAGTTTTGGAAGTCCTGGCTAGGGCAATCAGAAAAGAGAAGGTGATCAGGGGTATCCAGATAGGAAAAGAGAAAGTCAAGTCATCTGTCTTTGCAGATGACATGATTGTATACCTTGAAAACCCAAGAGAATCTTCCAAAAACCTCCTGGCACTGGTAAAGGACTTTGGCAAAGTCTCAGGGTATAAAATAAAATGTACAAAAGACAATTGCATTTCTATACACCAATAATAAACAAACAGAAACCCAAATAAAAAGCACAATTCCATTTACAATAGCCACAAAAAATTGAAATACCTTGGCATCTTTCTAACCAAAGATGTAGAAGACCTTTCTAATGAAAACTACAAAACTGCTCAAAGAAATCAAAGATGACATAAACAAGTGGAAAAATATTCCATGCTCATGGATTGGAACAATCAACATTGTTAAGATGTTCATTTTACCTAAGGCAATCTACAGATTTAATGCAATACCCATCAAATCACCAGCAACATTCTTCTCAGACCTAGAAAAAACAATACAGGAACTCATATGGAAACATAAACAACCAAGAATAGCCAAAAAAATCCTCTGCAAAAAAAAAAAAAAGCAGGAGGCATCACACTCCCAGACTTTAAACTATACTATAAAGCTACAATAATTAAAACAGCCTGGTATTGGTACAAGAATAGACATATAGATCAAAGGAATAGAATTGAGATTCCAGAAGCAAAATCTCATTTCTCAACCAACTCATTTTTGACAAAGCCTCCACCATCCACTACTGGGGAGAGGAGAACCTATTCAGTAAATGGTGTTGGGAAAACTGGCTGACCACCTGCAGAAGATTGAAACAGGACCCCTACTTATCCCCATACACAAAAATTAACTCTAAATGGATCACAGACCTAAATGTAAAATCTCAAACTGTAAGAACCTTAGAAAATGCAGGAGACACTCTTATGGAACTTGGAATTGGTAATAAATTTCTGATCAAAACCCGAGTGCCCAGGCCATAAGAAATAGGACAGATAAGTGGGACCTCATTAAACTGACAAGCTTCTGCAAAGTCAAAGAAACCATCAAGAGAGCAGAAAGACAACCCACAGACTGGGGAAAAAATATTTGCCAACTCCATGTCTGACAAAGGCCTAACATCAAGGATCTACAAGGAACTCAAACGTGCTGAAAAGAAAAAACCAAACAGCCCCATTACAAAGTGAGCTCAAGATATGAATAGGCACTTCACAAAAGAAGGCAAGCGAGCAGCCAACAGACACATGAAAAAATGTTCAGCCTCACTAGTCATCAAGGAGATGCAAATTAAAACTACACTGAGATACCACCTAACTCCATTCAGAATGGTCATCATCAATATCTCAAAAAATAACAGATACTGGAGAGGATGTAGCGAAAAGGGAACACTTCTACACAGTTGGTGGGAGTGTAAACTAGTACAGCCTCTGTGGAAATCAGTGTGGCAATTCCTAAAAGATCTAAAAATTGACCTTCCATATGAACCTGCAATCCCCTTACTGGCAATATACCCAGAAGAACTCAGGCCACTCTATAAAAAAAGCCTGCACATGTATGCTTATTGTAGCATTGTTCACAATAGCAAGAACATGGAACCAACCATGCTGCCCATCAAAAGAGGACTGGATTAACAAATGTGGTACATATGTACAATGGAATATTATGCAGCCATAAAGAAGAACAAAATCATGAACTTCACAGCAATGTGGATGGAATTAGAGTTTATAATACTGAATGATCTCTCACAGAAACAAAGAGCTGAGTATCACATGTTCTCATTCATAAGTGGACCTTGAACAACTACCATATTACTGTAGGAAGGGATTGAAAGTAGTGGGAAACTTTGGGGAAGGGGGTGGGGGATGGGTAGCTGGGATTGATAATAGTCGATATCTGCCTGGCGAAGGGAGGGCACACCTCATCAATAAGGGTAACTGCACAATGAACATTTGTATTCCTAACCCTGAATTGTACTCCACAATTTCAAAATAAAAATTAAAAGAGAAAAAAAAGACAAAGAAAATGGCACTCAGCTTCTTCATCCTGGGTATCACTAGGGTCCTAGCCCAGCAACTCTGGCACCTGCCACTGCACCAGGAGATCCCTGGCCGCTAACTCTCTAGCCCTCACTCAGTCAGCCAGTCACACACCCACTCATTCATCAGCATGTACACAAAATTTTCCATACAGTCACTCGCTCACACCAGGACTCACATGGTTTGACTGGCTCAGCTGCCATCTTCCATGTCTGCTGGTAAATTTTTGAAATAAAACATTTCATTCTGTCTAGATGATGAATCCTTCATTTTATTCTATAATATGAAGTAAAATAAAAATAACAGGAGGACACTTTAAATAATTAAGCCTTGAAGAGGGACTGGAATTAGCATTATTATTCTCAAGCAAGAGAAATTAAGAACTATTGGTATATCCCTTCAAAGGGCTACCATCACAATGATTTGACTCTACCTGTTTTTTGTTTTGTATTGTTTTGTTTTTTTCCTACTATCAAGATTCAATTTTATAGAAGAGGAAGTCTTGTTAGCATGTCTTGAGATAGGTGATCCTACAGATGAAGAAAAGCTGGGGTGAGGACCATCAAACTCCCAATTGATGTTGCAACCAAACTCACTTGACACAGAGGAGTGCTTGTTTTCTAAAGGAAGAAGTCTTAATCCTAGAGGTCCTTGTATAAATTTTCATTTATTTATATTTAATCCAAAAAGGATGAATTGTCAACAAAGAATTTCTAAAAATTACTCCAGGTAGAACTCATGAAGTGAAGAAGAGCAGGCCAGAGGTATTCTGCTTGACTTAGTAGGGATCATTGAAGCTGTTAGGGTCACATTATTTTCCAAATATTAGAAAGTAGTGTGAAGTTCATAAAATAATCCTAAAAAATTGGGCCATTAATGCTAATGCCAGAATTTCTATTCACCTGTATTCACATGGCTTGAGGGAAAAGAAAGAATTTGCACAGCACCTGAAACAGATTAGTTGTTAGATTTTAAAAAATTACATAACCAACTCTTTTTAAAAATTTTTAATTATTTTATTTTAAAAAGATGTGGGGTACAATTCAGGGTTAGGTATACAAATGTTCATTATGCAGGTACCCTTGATGATGAGGTGTGCCCCCACTTTCCCAGGCGGATTCTTACTACTGCCTATCCTGCCTTCCCCCACCCAGCACCCCTGCAGTTTCCCACTACTGCCATTTTTTTAAATAGTATTATGATAATTGCTCAAGGTCCACTTATGAGTGAGAACGTGTGATATTCAGATCTTTGTTTCTGTGAAACATCATCCAGTGTTATAGACTCTAAGTCCATCCAGGTTGCTGTGAAAGTTCATGATTTTGTTCTTCTTTATGGCTGCATAATATTCCATTGTGTATATGCACCACATTTTTAAAATCCAGTCCTCTTTTGATAGGCAGCATGGTTGGTTCCATGTTCTTGCTATTGTGAGCAATGCTGTAATTAACATACAGGTATCTTTTTTATAGAGCGATTTGAGTTCTTCCAGCATAACCAACTCTTAATGTATTATTTTGATAATTAAATTTCAAGAGTCATTTTATTCTTTTTGAATACTTAAATTCAGTGAATCGATCTAATAGTCATCATTTGACTGCTTTCTAAATAAACATCAATTTTAATTTTAACACAGTTAAGAAAAAGCAGGCTATTCTCACTAGTTAAAAAGACAGTTCTGTTAATTACTTCTGTAATTGGAAAATTTCTTATTATGTTTGGTATACTGATCTAAGTTAGTTTGTGACTGGATCTTACCTTCCTATCCATGGTTGAGAAAATAATTTGAATGAATTGTGAGAATAACACTTCTCTGAGATAGCATTGACTTTTTGGTATTTTGCTACAACAAATATGCTTTTCGTGCAAGAACATCCTGATCTGGTTATATTAAATATATATACTGTCTCTTTACTCAAGTATCAATTACACTAGATCTATATGTTCTCCTTCTCCAGTTCCTCCTCCTCCTCCTCTTCCTTCTTGTCTTCTTGCTCCTCACCGTCTACTTTTCTTCCTCCTTCCTGTCCTTTCTTTTTTAACTCAAAAATACATTAAGTACCTTGTTGAGATATTAAAGTATAGTGAAAATTTGGTTAACCCAGAATCCCAATGCCTTTGAGGATCAGGGCATTGAAAAGAAAATGGTATGATAGATGGGAATGATTGTGTCTCCTCTGTTTGGCTCATATTTAGAACTCAATTCAGGAGAGATACTGGAAACAGAGTGTTGATAATGTACAGACTCTGCATTATATGACCAACAGAAGAACTGAAGAAAGTGGGTAGCATGAAGATAAGTTCAGAATTGGAGACTGAATTCTACCTATCTTGTAATACACAGCAATCCTCTGTGGAGACCAAGACATTCCTCCAGAACTCAAGCATAGAACCCAAATGTGTTCCAGAACCTGCCTGTGTCAAACTAAGGGTAACAAGAGACTGAGAATAATAGACTTGGGGCAATGGGAGATACCTAGAAGGAAAACTGTCTTCCAAAGTATAGAGTGAGAAAACAGGTTGGAAGAAGCCTGGAAGATACTGGATAAGCTCGGCCAGTTTACTGCCACCTCTAAAATATATTTAAAAGTTTGTTGAGCACATGTGGAACAGTAGCTCCAAGAAGAGCAGAGCTTTATGCCATCTTCATGCCAGATTGATATTAAGACCCTTCATCGATTTTTTTTTGGGGGGGAGTCTCACTCTGTTGTCTAGGCTGGAGTGCAGTGGCATGCTCATGGTCACTGCATCCTTGACTTGCTGGACTCAGGCAATCCTCGTGTCCCAGCCTTCCAAGTAGCTGGAACTACAGGTGCGCACCACCATGCCCAGTTGATCTTTTTAAATTATTTATTGCAGAGACGAGGTCTCACCAAGTTGCCGAGGATGTTCTTGAACCCCTGGACTCAGGCAATCCTCTCACCTCGGCCTCCCAAAGTGCTGACTTGAGCCACTGCGCCCTGCCAATAGATCTTTTTTTAAACTTCTCACTTTTCTCACTTTTGCCTTCATGTTTAGATGTTGCCTAATATGATATCTAAGCAAAATGTTTTGATCTTTTAACTCATTCATTTTTTAAGGCTTTTTAAATAAAGCTATTGAGCTATTTATTGAGCATTTGGTTGGCAGGAGACATTGTTCTAGGCACTTTGAACTTCTGGCAGGCACAGAAGTTCTAGGCACACATATGCAACTTCATTGATTCTTCCCGGTAGCTGTGGATGGGAAGATCCTATGAATGAGAGGTGAGCAGCCACTTGGGAATTCACGAGATTAAAGTTCTGTGTATTTCATAATCATAATAAATATGACAGTGGGCGTAGGCTAGCATCACCTCTTCTGCTGGCATATCCAGAGAGAGACGTACGATGATTGCTTCAATTCAGCTCAATTATCCAGTTTTCATAAAATGTCTTTAAATGCGTTAAGTACAAGCTTTCATAAATTCTGTGCATTACCACCATTTGCTATAACCGAATCCATCTGTGTGATAGGGTTTCTCATCCAAGAAACCTGATAAAAGTCCTGCTTCTGCTGTCCCACCCCTAGAGATTCTGATGGAGTAGGTCTGGCTCAGACCTCAGAGTCTGCATTTTTACACATTTCCCAGACGACTCTCACACCCACAGAAGTTTGAGAGCCTGGATAAGCTGTTGACTTCCGGATTGTCTCTCTTAAGGTGGCTCGTTGACAAACAGTATCATGGGCAAAGAGGAAAAGAACAAAAACCTTTGAGATGAAGAGGCAGGTCTGCATTTCCCATGTCTCGCTATTTGGGACATCAGCAGGGCTTCCTTGCACTCACTTTAGGCTCAAAACTCCTTCCCGTAGAGACGCTTCCTGGAGCCGGGCTCCGTGGCTCAGCCTGTAATCCCGTGCTTTGGGAGGCTGAGGTGAGTGGATTGCCTGAGCCCGCGGGTTCGAGACCCGCCTGGGCAACTTGGCGAGACCGCATCCCTACAATAAATCAAAAACTAGCCGGTCGTGGTAGCGCGCACCTGTAGTTCCAGCTACTTGGAAGGCTGAGGCGGAAGGATCGCTGGAGCCCAGCAGGTCGAGGCTGAGGTGGCCGGGAGCGGCCACTGCACTCCAGTCTGGACGACAGAGTGAGACTCCAACTCAAAAAGAAATATATATATATGCTTCTTGGCCCTCCCCCTCCTCAGCCTCCCTGCCCCTCACAGGTGTGCTCTGTCTGTCTTCATTCCATGTCTGTCTGTGTGACCTGTTCGTGACTCCTCCGGAATGTGTGCCTCTTTGTTTGCATATTGCTGTTTGAAATTTGTGAACAGATTTGCCAGAGTGACTTTTCGTTGTGTTGCAGAACACGAAACAGCTTTCCCCGGTTAGCCGAGCTCAATGTAGCAATTTGGCTTCCTCACTTCCTGTATTTTGGCTTGCAAGGAAGTGTAGAATTAGGTGACATTTTTGTTTATAAATCCTTTAGTCCTAACAGAATTTTGTATTGTGAAGACCCATCATAGTCATCAATCTCATCAAGCATGTGTACATTTCTTGATCCTGATAATTATTTTTTTATTTTTAATGTATGCCCACTTGTAAATATCAGTTTACTTTCTCCCTTTGTATTCATATTCTATTCTCCTCTTTATAGTCATTTCTTTAAAATTATTTAACTTCCATGGAAACTATTAAAGTTTATCCCTTGTTTGCTTATTTAATTCAAATCCTTGAAATAAATCATAAATGGCAAAATAAGTATGATACACTTCATGATAGATTCTGAGTGTCAACACTGTGATTAAAAGTCCCGCCAGCTCGTGTTCTGTGTTGCTAACTTTGCCGTCTGGCCTCTTCCGCCTCCACGCGGTGACTGTCCTTGTCTGTATCTGTTCATACTTGTGAGTTCAGCTAAAAAGACAAACAGAATCCGTGGGCCCGGCTCAGAGGGCATGTGGAGACAGCTCTAAGCCTCTCTGAAAGACTGGCCTCGGGATGGCATTCCGTTGTGTGCCTTATTCCCGGAGAATCTGTATAATCTGTATACAGCTTGCCTATAGAAATATAGCCTTTTCATGCTGTATTAAATGGACTTTTAAAAGCAAAAAACAAGCCGGGCTCGGTGGCTCAGCCTGTAATCCCGCGCCTTTGGGAGGCTGAGGTGAGTGGATTGCCTGAGACCGCGGGTTCGAGACCCACCTGGGCAGCGAAACCTCATCTCTACAATAAATAAAAAAAACCCAGCTGGGCGTGGTAGCGCATGCCTGTAATTCCGGCTACTTGGAAGGCTGAGGCGGAAGGATCGCCGGAGCCCAGCAGGTTGAGGCTGCAGTGGCCTGGAGCGGCCACTGCACTCCAGTCTGGGCGACAGAGTGAGACTCCAACTCAAAAATAAAATAAAATAAAAGCAAAAAACAAAAACAAAAAAAGTCCCAACAATGTCTGTTTTCTTTCACAGTCAATGACAAGGCCTTGTCTCTGTCTCTGTCTCATTGTACAGCTGCAACCTGCAAGGATTTGACAAGTCATTACTTGGGAAGGGAAGCTTCGCACTGCCATTGTAAGTTGGCAGCCTCCCTTGGAAGCCAATGTGAAAATTACTGGTAAGTATCTTGGTTTCTTTCCCAGGATAGCTCTACTGTGGTCTGTAACTGCCTACCTTGTGTCCTACCCTTGCCTTTTGTGTGTTAGTTTTCTGTCTCAGAATCTCATTTGACTTACTGACCCTCTCTGATTGTCTCCTCTTGTTCCCCACCATTAGAAGAATTCCACGGTCAATTCCAACCATAGATCTGAATCCTTAAAAATTTAATTGTTACACAATTTCTTTAGTGGGAAGCACAAAATGTCAGTAAGTTTGCTGTCTGGGTAGTAGTGAATTTCCTTTTCCAAGAATGATATTACTTCAAGTTTTTTCACAAATTATAATCATTCAAAAAGTGTGGATTTATCTCTAGCATAAGAGAATTTCCCCCAATAACTATTATTCCTGGAGAGCTAATTATAAGCACTTATGATTCCTGGAGAGCTGATTATAAGTGGATACGAGTAATGTAGTTATAGATTTAGATTAGTAGAAAATGATAATTAAGCAGTGTTTATAATGTAGTAGAATTAGAGAGAGTTGTTAGAATGCAACTGGTAAATGGGAAGGAAGAAGGAAAGTAGGAACATTTCTCTACAGAGGTAACGCCTGAGCAAAGTCTTTAAGAGTAGTAATAGGTCCTGAGAAAGAAAGTAGCAGCATAGAACATTCCAGGAAGAAGACTAGCACAAATAGCAGCTTAGGGGCATGGAAGCTTAAGATTATTCAAAAGTAATAGATATTTGAAAAATGTAAGATAAACTATAATTAGCAATGGTGAAGACATTCAGCCTAAGAGAGAGAAACTTTTTTCTAACAGTTTGGAAAAAAAAGTCATAAAAATTAAATAAATGGATTGGTATTCTAACAAAAAAAGTGAGGCACTTGATGATGATATATTTTTTACTTTTGTATGGCACATATAAAGAAGGCTTGCCTGGGAATTTTTAGTTTCTCACTCAGCTTTTAGCTTCTTACTTAAATCATAAGGTTTGCAAAACACTTAATATTGACTGATAGAAACTGTGCATAATGAATATTTCACAGTGACAGATTTTATTTTGCCTAATATTGCCGATAACATCAATACTTAATTAAAGCATCCATAGAAGCCTATAATGTTAATTTAGCATGAAAAATATAATGGAGTTCTATTAGAGATTTTGCATTTAAATGATCACTTTAATAAGTGTCTCCATAAGCATATAATTATTATGAAAAATATTGTATAATTTGCAATGTGCACATTATAATCTGATTAACTTGAACCATTGGGTTATGAATATGTGAGTCACTCCTTTTGCCTTATTTTTTTGCATTCAAGAGGTAGATAGCACTATTATAAATTAACAAAGTAATTTAGTCATACTGCGATACAGAGATCAACATGGAAATTGCAGTTTTAGGTGACACTTTCTGTGAGTTACTTTCTGGTTTCTGCAAAATGAAAAGATAATGTACAGATTTCAACTGTGATTGAAATGTAAGTTGAAGACTTGTTTTATATAGGAAATTGCTTCATTTGAGCTGACAAATATGAAAAAAAGAAGAGAGGCATAAAATCTCTCCAAAATCTTATATATTCACTTGTCAATGTGCCATGCCTCTTAAAACTGAGACTGGCTCATTCCACCTCTCTTTTTTCCCCTCTCAGAGTTATAATCTATTTCGTTGGTTCTGCATCAATATTTGTCCAGCTTTGGATTTGTGTATATTTTATTTAATCATAAACAGTTGTTTATAAGTATATGGTAAATCAACAGATACTAAGTTTGAGGGAAAAAGACAATACAAGTTGTCTAAGTAAAAACAAGTTCTGATAAAGAAAATATGTTTTTGTTGTAAAAATAAGGTCTTGCCAAGTTGCCCAGGCTGGCCTTGAACCCCTGAGCTCAGGCTATCCTGTGAGACCTCATTTCTACAATAAATTTTTAAAAAAGCCAGGCGTGGTGGCACACACCTGTATTTCCAGCTACTTGGAACGTTAAAGCAAAAGGATCACCTGAGCCCAGCAGGTCAAGGCTGCAGTAACTGTGTGTACTGTACTCCAGCCTGGGTGACAAAGTGAGACTCTGACTCAAAAATATGTATAAATATATATACATACATACATATATATACATACATATACAAAAATATGTATGTATATATATGTATATATTTTAACTTTCCTGACAAATAAAACCAGTTTAAAAAATATTGAGGTTGAAAATTATTAGATTTTCAATGAGAAAATAAACCGAAGACTTATGTTAATTAAAATATTATTTTAGCATTATATTTCACACTGGAATAATATGAAAAAAATGCAAAAAACTTTAAAAATTTTTAAACATCAAATTTAAATATATATGTACTTTTTTGTCACAAAGAGTAATGATAATATACATAATGTGATCAAAATTTGATAGAGATGAAATAAAATTTAAGTTAGAGAAAAAAACACTAATGTGAAACATCTGTCAAAAAACATGTTCATGTATTTTAAATTTATGATGTGAGTTATAAAAACATGCATTTACATTCCATTGAATATTTAAATATGTGATTTAACAATTTAACTGACTATATTTATAACACTGTATATCCTGAAGTACATGCTCAACAACTATGGAAATATATAAAGAAAATGATGCATCAACCTGGAAATGCTTGAGAAGGTACAGATGTACTTGGAGATGATGCAGGTACAGTTCCAGACCACTATATTAAAGCAAATAATGCAATTTTTAAGAAGAGAATGTGTTTTTGATAAAGGATAAAATAAATCATGTCTCTCATACATTTAAGTTTTCCACTCTTATTTAAATAAATCTCTCCAGTCAATGTAAACAATATAATGTGTTTTTACTCTGAAAGAAAGCTTAATTTTGCTTTCCCAGTGAAAAATCAGAAGTCTGGATCACATAAAAAATGCAGATTAATCTAAGACATACGATATTATGTGTCAAAATTGCAATGTATGTGTGAGGAACTTTGTCCATACCCTTATTTAGAGTTGTATGTTCAATAGTTCTCACTACTAAAAATCTATTATCTCACAGTGAAAAATTAAAAGTATGAAGCAATACTTTTCACCTTTTGCATAAATGAGCCTGGCTCAGGTCATTTATGAAAACAAAATTGGGATGATAAAGTTGAGATATTTTGACTTAATTTAACAGAGAGAAAGTACCAAGATCCTTTAAGAAAACTTCTGTTCCGTGTATACTTTGATTCTTTCATTCAAATTACTTCCAGAAAATATGATAATAAATTATTCAAAAAATACTAGACCACTAGGAAGAGAGCCCAAGATTTTCTAGATTCAGCCTCTCAAGGAATTGGAAAAAAAAAGTGAACTCTCAGAGGGGTGTTCCCTGGTGTCACCTTTATCTTTCTTGATTTTTCTAAGTCTTTTACATGTAGGGTGGGGAGTAGAGCAGGGCAGTGAAGAACCCAAGATTCTAAGGGAGATGCCTGAACAAGTCATTTAAACTCCCTGAGTCTCACTTTCTCACCTGTAAAATAAAGATAGTAATATAACCACTCTAGAAGAATTGTTATAATAAAGTGCTGAGAAAAGTTCTTGATGCCCAGTGAGCACCGAAACAAATTATTCCAATTTGAAATCTGTTCTAGGACAAGACTTTACTAATGTGCTTTGAATGGAATCCAGATAATCAATTTATAAACATATAAACATCAAGATTCAAAAAGATTAAGCAAAAAAGAGAGTGAAAGAGAAAATTCAGATAAATCCATTGCCTAAATTCCCTGATCATATACAAATTGAGGCAGGGATTCTGACCTTACTTGATGACAGAAATCATCTGGGATGTAGATTACAGAGGTTACAGGTAATTTATAGTATTAGGATTTGGTTTATGTGTAATTTTTACTACAAATGTAGCAGATTAAAACAACACAAATTTGTTATCTCACAGCTTTTGTGAGTCTGGAATCTGAGCACAGCTTAGCAGAATATCCTGCTTTGGGTTCCAAACAAGACTGCACATCAAGATGTTGGCCTAACTGAAGTCTCATCTTGGGCTCAACTGGGGATATAGTTGCTTCTAAGCCTACTTGGTTGTTGGCAGGATTCAGTTCTATACTGGCTGTTGACCAGAAACCACTCTCAGTTCCACCTACATGGTCTTCCCCTTTTGGCAATCTGCTTCATCAAAGCCAAAAGAGAAGAGTTTGTGAAATCTACTAATAAGACAGACATCATGTGTTGGGAGCCAACATCTATAGCTACATGGCTGAGGCCTGTAAAGGCCCATCTGGAAGATCGCCTCTGACATAGGGTGTCAGTTATACCTATAATATTGGCGTGTGATTAGTGACCAGTGTGCATACATGGCAGTAAAACTTATAAGTAAAATCTCTATACGGCTGATGAAAGGTTATACAGCAGAATGACCTTGTCCTTTCTAAATCTTACTTCTTTCTAGATATTTTTTAACTTCTATTCCTGGTAGACTGGTGAGTCAGCTCTTGTTCCCAAAGGCAGTTCCTACTAGGATTAGGATTAGAAACTAAATTATCATAATAGTTTTATTGCCCCGCCTTTTAGCCGGGCAGGGCATTTTTCTTCAGCTCTTGTTCCCAAAGGCAGTCTCTCCTAGGATTAAGATTAGAAACTGAATTATAATAGTTTTATTGCCCCGCCTTTTAGCCGGGCAGGGAGTTTTTCTTCAGGACGTTTTTCTAGTTTCGTTACATGCCAAAACTGTTTGCTTCAGCCCGTGGCCATTGCCATAGTAACCATGCAGTCCATTATCCAAGAGTGTGACAGATACTATTTGATTTTTAGAATAGACTTGTTCGGATAAAACATTCATTTAAGACGATATAGTTTCCATCAGAAAGATTTAAACAGTAATAAGCATTCGTAGAAAACTTTTAGGTTTTGTTTAAGCTTTTTAAGTTTCCTTTTCTCAGATTATGACTTTAGTTCCTGTTCCTGTAGGCCAATTTTAAGATCCTTTGATTAGTATACCGAAACTTTCCCAACGCTGTAGTTTTTGCTTCTTATATGACAATAGGAAATTTTACACGTAGCCATGTATTAATATACTAGGAAAAAAGATTTAAGTTTTGGGTTAAAGTCGTAGTTTTATTAGACTAGAATGAGAATTATAGTGTTATGATTCTAAAATCATACGTCAATGATAATTATAAGATTTAATGATAAGGTATTAGCTTAATGAGATATAGCATAGTATTAAAGTCCAAACACTAGATCATGAAACTCATATAAGTCATGGTAAGAAATAAGTTTTGAATTGTTGTAGAATTACAGGCCACTATGTTGAATCGTAATAGGTTAATGGAATAAATAAAAATTAAGTCATTTAAGTAAACTTATAAATTATAGTATAGTGTTAAATTGATCGTTAAAAAATATTAGGAGTCAGTGAACTTGGATTGAGTTAACTAAGAAAGTTTTTGTATTAATCAGGGTTTAGAACAAAGAGTATAATATGAATGATTTGTTGAACACTATGGAAGACACTTTTAAACGAACTGTATTTGTGCACCTGTGACCTTGATGTGAGATTTGTAAAGGCACGCCTGCTTGGAGCTTGCAAGTCTTGTGATGGTCTTGTGATGCATAGTTTGTAAATCGCAATATACATCATGGAGTTTGTACGCCCCCAGCAAGTGATTATCACACTGCTGGAGGGTATGAAAAATGGTATATAAGTTGGAAGGTGTCCGAATAAAATTTGGCTTCAGTCCTGATCAGACTGTTCCCAGAAGAAACTGCCTCTGAGTGGTCTCTTCTCGCTGTCTGGATTCTCTGGAGCGGGTCCTAACCCTTCCCTCTTTGGTCGGGGCTGGTACCCCGACAATCATGGTATTTTGTAACATCATCACCAAAGTGATAATGCATTTTATGTATTCGTTGGTTAGACTCAAGACTTAGGATCCATGTACACTTGTACAGAAAAGATTATGCAAGAGCATGACTCTCAGGGGTGAGGAAAACTGGGTTCTGTCAAACACTCTTCAGCACACATATTAAACCAACATGCCCTGTCTTGGGGTTTATGTTTTATAATTTGTAGTGACCCTCCAGGTAATTCTTATGATGAGACAGATTTTGGAAACACCAAACTAGGGGAAAGTGGAGGAACCATGCTCACAATGTGTGCCAAATAGGAGAACTGAGGGAGGGTTTAAGATGACTTAGGCATCCAAATGTGTTAAACAGGAGAGTGATGAATGATCGTAGGATTTGCAGGCCCACATGGATAGCCATCCCGTAGGTTATTTAATGAGTTCAATCTTTCCTTTGGTAATGTTTACCCTAAATGCCCTAAACTCATCTAGAAAATGATTTTCAGAACTGAGAACAAGTTCAAGAATTTGTTCTGTGACATAATTGTCCATACAAGTTATTTCTAATACTCTGATTTGATGTTTGGTATTGTCTACCCTAAATATGTCATGTTCAATTATATTTTTAAACAAATAGTGCTTATATGAGAAAATAAGTTTTTGATGTTTTAGATGCATTTTTAATTACTCATAAATATTACTATTGCTCATCTTTTTCAATAATTTTATACATGCATGCATCGTACATGTCACTTACAATGACAGATGTTCTCTAAGACAAATAAATTACTTATCATAAGAGATTTAAAGCCACAATGAACCAAATCTATACCAAATGATAAGATCATGGTATTGTGCTCTGATTTAAGATTTTCTGTTCCCAAAGCTGCTTCAAAGCATAAGGTCTCCGCTCATAAAAATGTAACTGTTTGACAGAGAGAAAGGCTTAGATGTTGTCCTGCAGCTTAGGAAACTCCCAATAACCTGCTGGGTAATAGGCAAGTGTTTCATTACAAATCTTGCCCCAGGCAGGTGTCCACAAGTCATATTCTTTCATGTTCAGTCTTTGCCAAGACAGCAGTATTCTACTGCAGACTAGAATTTTGTCTTTTTGGTATAAGTAACTAGTCAGAGAAGTACAGGAAACTTAGTAATACTGGTTAATTAAAAGGACATTTAAAATTAGAAAGGGATTTTCTTACAATAAATTTATTTACCTACATATGTGATGCATCTAATTTTTCTTTGGAATGTTAAGTAAAAGATGTGTTTATATCTGGCTGCATGTTGTATGAGATGTGTCTGTCATCGATTCACCCTGTGTAATAGGTGCTTATATCTGGATGCATGTTGTATAAGAAGTGTTAATATAGGTGTATGTTGTATGAGATGTGTCTGTCTGTAACTGATGAATGTTTTTTAAGATGTGTTTTAGGTGGTTCTGTTATATGAGATATGTCTGTCACTGTTCCACCTTGTATAAAATGTGTTTATAATTTATTGCCTGTTACATGAGATATGTCTTTCACTGTTCTATGTCTTAGAAGAAGTGTTAATACTGAATGTATGTTGTATGAGATGTGTCTGTCTCTGTTGCACATTGTGAAAGATGTGTTTATAACTTGTCTTTTGTATGAGATGTGTCTTTCACTGCTGCTCATTGTGTAAGTGTTCATAACTAACCGCCTGTTGCATGAGATGTGTCTTTCACTGGTGCATGTTATTTAAGAAGTGTTTATACTGGATGCATATTGAATGAGATGTGTCTCTCAATGTTACACCTTACATAAGTGTTTATAGCTGGCTTCATGTTATATGAGATGTGTCGTTCACTGTTGCACATTTTAAGAAAGTGCATGTTATATAAGATGTTTCTTTTATTGTTCTAAATTGTATGAGAAGCATACTGAATGCATGTTGTAAGAGATGTATCTTTTAGTTAGCACATTGTGACAGATATGTTTATAACTGGCCGCATGTTGTATAAGATGAGTCTGCCACTGCTGCAAGTTGTGTATGAAGTTTTAATAGTAGGTGCATGTTGTATGAGATGTGTCTGTCACTGTTGCACATTGCATAAGATGTGCTTATAAATGGTTGCATATGGTATGAGACAGGTCTTTCACTGCTGAACTTTGCGTAAGAAGTGTTTATACCAGGTGCATATTGTATAACATGTGTCTGTCACTTTGTGTATGAAGTTTTTATACTAGGTACGTGTAGTATAAGATGTGTCTGTCACTGTGAAACGTTGTACAAGATGTGATTATACTGGGGCATTTTGCCTCAGATGTGTCTGTAGTATTGCACTTTGTGTAAGATGTGTTTATATCTGGCTGCATGTTGTATGAGATGTGTCTGTCATTGTTTCACTTTGTGCTTATTCTGGGTGCGTGCTTTATGTGACGTGTATCTCATTGTTGTACATCGTGTATTATGTATTTAAACTTCTTGCATGTTGTATTAGAAACGTCTTTCACTGTTGCACGTTACATGAGAAATGTTTATCCTGGTGTATGCTGCATGAGATGTTTCTTTCACTGTTCCACATTGTGTCATATGTGTTTATATCTTGCAGCATATTGTATGAGATGTATCTTTCACCGTTGCATGTTGTATAAATTTTTATACTGGGTTCGTATTTTAAAAGATGAGCCTGTCACTGTTGCTTTATGTGTAAGTTGTGTTTATAACTGTCTGCCTGTTGTATGAGATGCGTCTTTCACTGTTCTATGTCTTATAAGAAGTGTTAATACTGGATATATGTTGTATAAGATGTCTGTGCCTCTTAGCCGTTGTGGCAGATATGTTTAAAGCTGGCTGCATGTGGTATAAGATGTGTCTGTCACGATTCCACACTGTGTATGTGCTTTTAATACTAGTGCATACTTTATAAGATGTGTCTCTCACTGCTGCACGTTGTGTAAGAATTGTTTATACTGGGTGCATGTTGTAGGAGATATGTCCTTCACTGTTGCACGTTGTGTAAAGTTGTGTTTATAACTTGCTGACTTTTGTAAGAGAGGGATCTTTCACTGTTACACATTGTGTAAGAAGTATTTATAATTAACTGCCTGTAGTATGAGATGTGTCTTTCACTGTTGCATGTTGTGTAAGAAATGTTTATATTGGATGCATGTTGAATGAGATGTGTCTCACTGTTGCACCATATGTAAAATGTGTTTATAGTTAGTTGCATGCTGTATGAGACGTGTTGTTCACTGTTGCACATTGTGTAAGATGCGTTAATAATACTACCTTATGTATGAGATGTGTCTTTCACTGTTGCACATTGTGCAAGAAATGCTTATAACTAACTGTCTGTTGTACGAGATGTCATTCTTTTTTTTTTTTTTTTGAGTTCCCAGGTTGGAGTACAGTGGCATGCTCACCGCCTCCGCAGCCCTCAACCTGCTGGGCTCAAGTGATCCTTCCACCGCAGCCTTCCAAGTAGCTGGAACTACAGTCATATACCACCATGCCTGGATACTTTTTTGATTTATTGTAGAGATGGGGTCTTGCCAAGTTGCCCAGTCTGGTCTTGAACCTGTGGGCTCAGGCAATCCTCTTACCTCGGCCTCCCAAGGTGCTGGGATTATAGGCATGAGCCACCGTGCCCAGCAGAGATGTGTCTTTCACTGTTGCGTGTTGTTTAAGAAGTGTTTATACTGGATGCATGTTGAATGAGATGTGTCTCTCAATGTTGCACCTTATGTAAGATGTGTTTATAGATGGCTGCATGTTGTATGAGGTGTGTTGTTTACTGTTGCACATTTTATGAAAGTGCATGGATTATAAGGTGTGTCGTTATTGTTCCACATTGTAGGAGAAGAGCTTATACTGAATACATGTTGCATGAGAAGTGTCTTTCACTGTCGCACATTGTGAGATATGTTTATAACTGACTGCATGTTTTATAAGATGTCTGCCACTATTGCAATTGTGTATGAAGTTTTAATACTAGATAGATGTGCCTGTCACTGTTGCTTTGTGTGTAAGTTGTGTTTGTAACTGGCAGCCTGTTATATGAGATGGGTTTTTCACAGTTCTATGTCTTTTAAGAAGTGTTAATACTGGATGTACGTTGTATGAGATGTGCTTGTCACTGTTGTACACTGGGGCAGATATGTTTTATAACTGGTTGTTTGTTGTATAAGATGTGTTTGTCACTGTTGTTGTACATTGTGTATAGGGTTTTAATATTAGTGAATGTTTTTAAAGATGTGTCCATCACTGTTGCACACTCTATAAAATGTTTGTTATTTGCTGCCTTTTGTATGGCATGTGTCTTTCATTGTTTTTCTGTGTTTGTTGTGTTTATAACTGGTTGTATGTTGTATGAGATGTGTCTTTCACTCCAGGTTGTATAAGAAGTGTTTATACTGGGTGCGTGTTATATAAGATGCATCTGTCACTGTTGCACACTGTATAAGTAGTGTTTATTCTGACAGCCTGTTGTATGAGGTGTGTCTTACACTTTTTCACCTTATGTAACAAGTGTTTATAGTTGTCTGTATATTGTATGACATGTGTCATTCACTGTTGCACATTGTATGAGATTGCATATTGTATAAGATGTGTCTGTTATTGTTGCACGTTGTATGAGACGTGTTTATGCTGAATGCATATTGTTGGAGATGTGTCTGTCACTGTTGCGCATTATGACAGATATGTTTATAACTGGATTCATGTTGTATGAAATGTGTCTGTCACTGTTGCACATTGTGTATAAGTTTTTATGCTAGGTGCATGTTGAATAAGATGTGTCTGTCACTGAAGAACATTGTATAAAATGTGGTTATACAAGGGACATTTTGCCTCAGATGTGTCTGTCACTGTTGCACATTGTGAAATATGTGTTTATAACTGGCAGTGTTTTGTTTGCGATGTGTCTTTCACTGTTGCACGTTGTGTAAAAGCTTTTATACTGGGTTTATTTATCTTATATTTTTTTATTTTAAAGGTGTGGAATACAATTCAGGAGTAGGTATACAAATGGTCATTGTACAGGTAAAGTTTAGGCCTCACTTTGACCCCTGCTTTGCCTGGTTTGAGATCAGGTACCCTTTTTGATGAAGTGTCCTCCCTTCCCTCCCCTGGCAGTTTGCCACTACTGCCAATCCCTTTGTTATAGTATTATAACAGAAAGTAGACTGGATAAAAAATGTGCTACATATACATGATGGAAGATTATGCAGCCATAAAGAAGGGCAAAATTATTAACTTGGCAGCAACTTGGTTTCATATTCTATTTTATTTTGAGTTGGAGTCTCACTCGGTCGCCCAGACTGGAGTGCAGTCGCCACTCCCGGCCACCGCAGCCTCAACCTGCTGGGCTCCAGTGATCCTTCCGCCTCAGCCATCCAAGTAGCCAGAATTACAGGCATGCACTACCATGCCCGGCTGATTTTTTTTAAAATTATTTATTGTAGAGATGAGGTTTTGCTGCCCAGGCGGGTCTCAAACTGGGGAAAACTGGCTGAATACACATGCAGAAGATTGAAACAAGACCCCTATCTATCTCCATACACAAAAATTAACTCTAAATGGATCGGAGACTTAAATGTAAAACCTCAAACCATAAGAACCTTAGAAAATTCAGGACATACCCTTATGGAAATTGGAACTGGCATCCAATTCCTGAACAAAACCCGAAATCCACAGGCCATAAGAGATAAGATAGACAAGTGGGACCTCATTAAACTGACAAGCTTCTGTAAAGCCAAAGAAACCATTAAGAGAGTAGGGAGACAGCCCACAGACTGGGAAAAAGTATTTGCCAACTCCAGGTCCAACAGAGGCTTAATAGCTTAGATCTACAAGGAACTCAAACATGCTGAAAAGAAAAAAACAAATAACCCCATTATAAAGTGGGCAAAAGATATGAACAGACACTTCTCAAAGGAAGACATCCGAGCAGGCAACAGACACATGAAGAAATGTTCAACCTCACTAATCATCAAGGAGATGCAAATCAAAACCACACTGAGATACCACCTAACTCCAGTCAGAATGGCCTTTATCAATAACTCAAAAAATAACAGTTGTTGGAGAGGGTGTGGTGAAAAGGGAACACTTCTAGACTGTTGGTGGGAGTGCAAACTAGTGCAACCTCTGTGGAAAGCAGTGTGGCAATTCCTAAAAACTCTAAATATCGACCTCCCATATGACCCCGCAATCCCCCTACTGGGAATATACCCTGAAAAACTCAAATCACTCTATCACAAAGATACCCGCACACGTATGTTTATCGCAGCATTTTTCACAATAGCAAGAACCTGCAATCAACCATGCTGGCCATCAAAAGAGGACTGGATTAAAAAAATGTGGTACATATACACAATGGAATACTATGCAGCCATAAAAAAGAACAAAATCATGAATTTTGCAACAACCTGGATGGAACTAGAGTCTGTAATACTGAGTGACCTCTCCCAGAAATAAAGATCTGAGTATCACATGTTCTCACTCATATAGTGGACCTTGAACATTCAACGTAATACTATAAGAAAAGAACCGACAGTGGTGGGAAACTATAGGGGGGAGGGGAAGGGAGGTGGGATTAATGGTAGTAATATCTGTCTGGGGATGGGGAAACACCCCTTATCAAAAAAAGTGCCTGAATGAAGCATATTTGTATACCTAACCCTTAACTGTACCCCACAATATCAAAATAAAAAATATTGATATATATATAAAAAAAGAAGGACAAACATATGGACTTTGAAGCAACTTGGATGAATTTAGAGTAGATCATACTCAGTGATCTATCACAGAAACAAAGAACAGAGTACTATATGTTTTCACTCATAAGCAGACCTTGAACAATTATTATAATACTTTAAGAAAGAGATTGGCAAACTGGGAATCCTAGTGAGAAACTTCCAGGGGAGGGGTGGTGGGATTGGCAGTTGAGGGAAACTGCCAGGGGAGGGAGGGGCATACCTTATCAACAAGGGTACGTGCATAATCAACATTTGTATATCTAACCCTGAATTGTACCCCACATCTTTATAATTAAAAAAAAGCTGTACAGAAATAAAAGATGTGTCTGCCTGTCACTGTTGCTTCCTGTAAGTTGTATTTATAACTGGCTACATGTTGTTTGAGATGTGTTTTTCACTGTTCCACATTGTATAAAAAATGTGCATACTGGGTACACGTTGTATAGGATGTGTCTGTCACTGTTGCATGTTGTGTAAGAAGTGTTTATAACTGGCTGGCTGTTGTATGAGATGTGTCTTTCACTGTTCTATGTCTTATAAGAAGTGTTAATACTGGATGCATGTTGTATGAGATGTGTCTGTCACTATTGCACATTGTGGCAGATTTTTTTTTAAATGTTCTGTTGTGAGCTTGTTCTTTTTTTCTTTTTAACATATTTTTGATTTTAAAATTGTGGGGTACAGTTAAGGGTTAGGTATACAAATATGCATTGTTCAGGTACCCTTGTTGATGAGGTGTGCCCCCCCATCCCCAGACAGATATTGACTACAGTTCATCCCACCTCCCTTCCCCTCCCTGCTCCCCCCATAGTTTCCCGCCACTGTCAATCCTTTTCTTATAGTATTGTGATAGTTGCTCAAGCACCACTTATGAGTGAGAACATGTGATATTCAGATCTTTGTTTCTGTGAGAGATCACTCAGTATTAAAAATTCCAGTTCCATCCAGGTTGCTGCGAAATTCATGATTTTTTTCCTTTTTATGGCTCCATAATATTCCATTGTGTATATATACGACATTTTAAAAATCCAGTCCTCTTTTGGTGGATAGCATGATTGGTTCCATGATCTTGCTATTGTGAACAATGCTGTGATAACCATACGTGTGCAGGTATCTTTTTTATAGAGTGATTTGAATTCTTCAGGGTATATTCCCAGTAGGGGGATTGCAGGGTCATATGGAAGGTCAATTTTTAGAGCTTTTAGGAATCTCCACACTGATTTCCACAGAGGCTGCACTAGTTTGCACTCTACACAACAGTGTAGAAGTGTTCCCTTTTCATCTCACCCTCTCCAGCAACTGTTATTTTTTGAGTTATTGAAAATTGCCATTCTGACTGGAGTTAGGTGGTATCTCAGTGTGGTTTTGATTTGCATCTCCTTGATGATTAGTGAGGTTGAACATTTCTTCATGTGTCTGTTGGCTGCTTGGATGTCTTCCTTTGAGAAGTGTCTGTTCATATCTTTTGCCCACTTTTTAATGGGGTTGCTTGTTTTTTTCTTTTCAGCATGTTTGAGTTCCTTGTAGATCTAAGATATTAAGCCTCTGTTGGACATGGAGTTGGCAAATACTTTTTCCCAGTCTGGGCTGTCTCCCTGCTCTCTTGATGGTTTCTTTGGCTTTGCAAAAGTTGTCAGTTTAATGAGGTCCCACTTGTCTATCTTATCTCTTATGGCCTGTGCATTTTGGGTTTTGTTCAGGAATGGGATGCTAGTTCCAATTTCCATAAGGGTGTGTCCTGAATTTTCTAAGGTTCTTATGGTTTGAGATTTTACATTTAGGTCTCTGATCCATTTAGAATTAATTTTTGTGTATGGGGATAGATAGGGGTCTTGTTTGAGTCTTCTGCATGTGGTCAGCCAGTTTTCCCAGCACCATTTGCTGAATAGGTTCTCCTCTCCCCAGTGGTGGGTGGTGGAGGCTGTGTCAAAGATGAGTTGGTTGAGAAATTGAGGTTTTGCTTCTGGAATCTCAATTCTGTTCCATTGGTCTATATGCTTGTTCTTGTACCAATACCAAGCTGTTTTGATTATTGTAGCTTTATAATAAAGTTTGAAGTCTGATAATGTGATATCTCCTGCTTTTTTTTTTTTTTTTTTTTTTTTGCTGAGGATTGTTCTGGCTATTCTTGGTCATGTGTTTCCATATGAGTTCCTGTATTGTTTTTTCTAGGTCTGAGAAGAATGTTGCTGGTAATTTGATGGGTATTGCACTAAATCTGTAGATTGCCTTAGGTAGGATGAACATCTTCACAATGTTGATTCTTCCAATCCATGAGCATGGGATATTTTTCCACTTGTTTGTGTCATCTTTGATTTCTTTGAGCAGTGTTTTGTAGTTTTCACTGTAAACGTCTTTCCTGTTTCTGGTTCGAAAGACGCCAAGGTATTTTTTTTTTTATGGCTATTGTGAATGGAATTGTGCTTTTTATTTGGGTTTCTGTTTGTTTATTATTTGTGTAAAGAGATGCAATTGTCTTTTGCACATTTATTTTATACCCTGAGACTTTGTCAAAGGCCTTTTTCAGTGCAAGGAGGTTTATGAGATTCTCTTGGATTTTCAAGGTACACAATCATGTCGTCTGCAAAGAGAGATAACTTGACTTCGTCTTTTCCTATTTGGAGACCCCTGATTGCCTTCTCTTCTCTGATTGCTCTAGCCAGGACTTCCAGTACCATATTGAACAGGAGGGGTGAGAGTCGGCATTTTTGTCTTGTTCCAGTTTTCAAGGGAAATGGTTCCAATTTTTGTCTGTTTAGGAGTATGCTGACTGTTTAGGAGTAAGTTTCTCACAGATTGCTTTTACTATTTTGAGGTAAGTTCCCTGTATGCCTAGATGTTCGAGGTTTTTTATCAAGAAGGAGTGCTGGATTTTATCAAAAGCTTTTTCTGCATCTACTGATATAATCATGTGGTTTTTGTTTTGACATCTGTTGATATATTTAATTACATTTATGGTTTTATGAATGTTGAACCAGCCTTGCATCCCAGGGATGAAGCCTACTTGGTCATGACGGATGATTTTTGAGATGTGTTATTGAATCTGGTTTGCTAGGATCTTGTTGAGAATTTTAGCATCTATGGTCATCAAAGATATTGGACTGTGGTTCTCTTTCTTTGTTGGGTATTTCCCTGGCTTGGGTATCAATGTGATATTAGCTTCATGAAATGATTTGGGGAGAGTTCCATCTTTCTCAATCACCTGGAATACTTTCAGTAGATTGATATCAGCTCCTTCTTAAATGTCTTATAGAATTTTGCTGGAAAGCCATTGTATCAGATATGTTTATAACTGACTGCATGTCGTACAAGATGTGTCTTTCACAGTTGCACAAGCTGTGTCTTTCACTGTTGCACGTGACATGAGAAGTGTTTATACTGGTGTATGTTGCATGAGATGTGTCTTTCACTGTGCCACATTGTGCAATATGTGTTTATATCTGGCAGTGTTTTGTATGAGATGTGTCTTTCACTGTTATATAAAGTTTTTGCATGTTGTATAAAGTTTTTATACTGAGTTCATATTTTGAAAGCTATGCTTGTCACTGTTGCTTTTAACGTAAGTTGTGTTTATAACTGGCTGCATATTGTTTGAGATGTGTTTGTCATTGTTTCATGTTGTATAAAAAGTGTTCATACTGGGTGTATGATGTATAGGATGTGTCTGTCACTGTTGTATGTTGTGTATGAAGTGTTTATAATTGGCTGTCTGTTGTATAAGATGTGTCTTTCACTGTTCTTTGTCTTATAAGAAGTGTTAATACTGAATGTATATTGTATGAGATGGGTCATTCACTGTTGCACATTGTATGAAAGTGCATGTTGTATAAGATTTGTCTGTCGCACGTTTTATTAGAAGTGTTTGTAATGAATATATGCTGAATGAGGTGTCTCTGTCACTGTTGCATGTTGAAGCAGATATGTTTATACTGGCTGCATGTTGTATAAGATGTGTCTGCCAGTTTCACATTGTGCAGGGAGTTTTAATACTAGTGCATGTTTTATAAGATGTGTCTGTCACTGTTGCACATTGTGTAAGAAATGTTTGTACTGAGTGCATATTGTATGAGATGTATCTGTCACTGTTGCATGTTGTGTAAGATGTGCTTATAACTGGCTGCATATTGTATGAGATGTGACTTCTTATACAATGTGCAAAAGTGACAGACACATCTCTTACAATATGTACCCAGTATAAACACTTCTTGTATTACTTGTAACAGTGAAAGATTCCTGCAGCCAGTATAAACACTTCTTGCATTACTTGTAACAGTGAAAGACAGCATACAGCCAGTTATAAACAAATTTACACAACATGCAACAGAGACACATCTCATGCAACATGAACCCAGTATACACACTTCTTATACAACATGCAACCCTGAATGACATATCTCATAAAATATGCAGCCCGTTATAGGCACATTTATACAATGTGCAACAGTGATAGACAGATGTCATACAGAATACACCCAGTTATAAACACTTCTTTACATTGTTCAACAGTGACAGACATCTCATACAACACGCACTCAGCATAAACACTTCCTATACAATGAACAACAGTGAAAAACACATCATACAACATGCAGTTATAAACATGCTACACATTGTGCAAGTGACAGACGCATATCATACAACATGCACCCTGTACAAACACTTTTTACACTTCATGCAACAGTGAAAGACACATCTCATACAACATGCAGCTAGTTATAAGTACATCTTATACAATATGCAATAGTCAAAGACACATCTCATACATGGGGAATTCTAGTGTGATAAAGCTGGGGTGTGGGAGATATCTGTAGAGGGAGGCAGGGTGGGCAAAATGGAGCCAGATATTCATAGTCTTCTCTGAGCATGTGCAAGCACTTCCTCTCATCTAGGTGACCTCCTCACTCAGTTCTTGTTGAGGGTCCATAGACTGGGTGTTGGTGGCAATTTTGGCTATAGTCATGAGACTTCCTGCCCCTAACGAACTGGTCAGCTTTGTAGAGCTGAGAGTCAAGAGACAGTGGACTGGGTCATTCTGTAGCAGAAAGTTTCTGCCCAGGGAGTCTCCAGTGAATATCAAGTTCCTGGTAAGGTTCATTCAAGGGGTCCCATATAGAGTCCCAGTGAAAAGATGGATATGGAAAGCACTCTCCACCCAGGATAGGACTAATGCACATGAAGGTGGATCATCATATGAGTTCTGCCCAGGCTACTGATACTGTTCACTGAATGAATGCCTGTCACCCCCACCATTATGGGCATCAAGGCCAGGGGCTGGGAGCTTGGAGGAGGTGGCTGTGAAGACCAGTGGGTCTATGGGGCCTCCAGAAGCAAGTTGTGGTCTTCCTTTAGCTCCACCTTCACCTTGACCTCTGAGTTCTTCGTGGGGTTCTCATAGGCTAACTTGTTCTTGTGCTGCTCAACTTCCTTGCTTAAGGTGCTGTGGGCCTGACACTGTTCACCAAAAATGTTTGCAGGTAAAGTGACAGTATCCAGCCAGTTGCTTGGGCTCCTTGCCCACAGCTTGCCCCTTGTGGTTGTGTTCATTCTTCTCAGGCGGGTGGCCCTCCTTCACCTTGTGTTCCTTGGCGGTTAGGTCCTTATGGGATTCCAAGTGGTCTCTCTCTGTATCTTTGGATTTGTCTCTTCCAGAAGCCTTACCTGATCTGTTCGGTGACAATGCAGTTATGTCCCAGGGAATTTGGCAGGACAATGGGTGCTGGTGAAGGGTATCTGGAGTGTCTTTTCTCAAAACTTTCCCTTCCTTTGTTATTTTCATTAACAGATGAGTCTCATTTATCTACATTTCTATCTTTGCCATGAGCTGCAGTGGATGTTCTGTGCTCCAGCTCCTAAGGCTTCAGCCAGGGTGAAGGGGTTGGGAATGACAGAGGCCTTCAGTGCAGCCAATTCCAGGGTTGGTGAGGGTGGCTAAAGTTCTGCACACTGGGGTCATCCTTGTGACCAAACACTGAGTTGGGTGTAACTGAAAGATTTCCAAGTCCCCCAAAGATATTATCCCTAACTGCTGCTAGGCCTGAGAACATAGATAACCAATTCAAGGGCTCTAGATGAGTAGCCCAGTTGGGGAATTTGATGTGATAAGGAGATGGTCCCAAAGGGGTCCCTGTTGGGTGTGTAGTACCAGCAGTAGAGAACAAAGATGAAGGCCCTGCCAGGTCATGGGGGTGGTGAATGGCTCCAATGAGACTAGGGCCTGGAGAGCAGCTCAGGAACTCAGGCTTCAGTCGAAAGTCCAGCTCATGTGGGTCTGACTGCATATGTTTCTTGACTTTCTGTTGGTGGTGGAAAAGCTGCCAGGCAATGTGAACATGCACAGCATACCACTTCCCTGGCTTCCTTAGCACAGGTCTGAAAGAATCTGTCAGCCTCAAGTCCTTTTGGAGAAAAATGTGTGGGACCGTCCCAGGCCTAGCAGCAACATCAATAAGGCTGAATGTCTTTGGTGGGAATGCTCCCTGTAGTGGGTGGAATAATAAGGAGGATGCCCAACATTACAGAAGGATAGGAATGGAAGAGCATGGGAGGTGCCACCATAGGCATGATGGTGGTGGGCAGGATGACATGAGGGAATGGCGAGAAGGTGTGCTGGTTCGTGGGCTGGTGCTAATTCTGGTGCTGATGAAACTTGGTCCACAGGTAGGGCAGTAAACCCCATGGTCAGCACTCTGAGAAGCCATACAATGTGTATTTGGTTCCTGGCACAAGATATCTTGCTTTGAGTAAGTTCTTCCAGCCGGGTGTCCAGGGACCTGCAACCTCCCTGATGTCAGTGGTGGAGGAGACAAAGCAGTGGGAGGGGCAAACATTTTGGGGTAAAGTAAGTGTGTGGGGGGGAGGCTGGAGAGTGGGTGTGAAGCTGTGCAGGGGCTGTGGTTGGGCAGAGAGAGGGGAATGGGGAAGCAGAGGGGTGATGGGAGATGTACGGGGGAGTGCAGGCTGTGTTCCCTGGAGTGCTGCTTCTCCTACTGCTTAAAGTGTTGAGGCTTAAGCTACAGCTGTTGTAGACTGATAACGGTTGGGGGAAACTCTGAAGGGAGCTGATGGGCCTACACAGGTGGGAGATTCTGGTGGAACAGCTGGTTGAGGACTTCCACCTGGATGGCCTCTGCACTTGAAGCTGTGGGGCAAGCTGAAGCTGGGCCTCTGGGGAGCCCTGTAGCAGCGGTGTACTCAAAAGTAGGGGCTGAGGCAGAGCCTCTGCGCACTGCACCAAGTAAAGGTCTACAGGAGGAGCTCAGAGTTGGGACTCCGCCTGGGACTGGAGTACCCACTGTGCAACCTGAGGGCAGGGGTCTTTAAGAAACACAGGCTGAAAAATTGGCTCTGAAACACTCCTGCTTCTTCTTCTGGTTTCTATCTAGGCTCGATATCTTGGGGACTATTGGCCCTGCATCCTGGCTGTCATGTTTGGGTAGCATGCCAACACCTAACTCTCGATCTTTGTTTACAGTAACAGTTTTGAAGAGTTTTTTAGAGCTGGCATCTGATCCCTGATTGCAAACGGTTAAGCGGTGCGGTCAGCCCAAGTTCATAGTTAGGTGCCTTAGCAGGGCTCCCAAGGGTGACTGATCATCAGAAACACACAAGGAGGAAACGCCCAACCCTGGCTCCGACTACGGGAGTCTCTTGGCTCCTTCCTTGGGAAAGCGGAGGCAAACCAGCCGAAGCCGAAGCAGAGCAGCAGTATTGGGGCGGCTGAGATCCAGCGCAGTGCCCACTCATCCAGCAAAGTCACAGGCGCTGGGCGTGGCGGGAGCTTGAGAGGCAGAGGCAGTGGCAGCGGCGACAGGACAAAGAAGACCGTGAGCAGAGGGAGGGAGGAGGGAGAAGGAAGAGGAAGAGGAGGGCTCACGGAGGGGCTTCTCCCCCGCTGGCCGCCCCATGCACCCCGACAGCCGTCTGGGCTTTCCAGCAGCGCAGTGAGTTGCCTGGTTCTGGACCCGCGGTTGTCTACAGCGCAAGAGGGAGTCATTCGAGAGTCGTGCAGATCTCACGGCGCCATCGCAGGAGCGCTGCAGTGGCCGGGGCGCTGGGTGGGCTGCGCGTGGCGGTGGCGCCTCCCAGCCAGAGATTCATGGCGGGCGACCGAGCCCGGGGTTGCTGGCCTCCCTCCAGCGCTTGGCTCGTGGGCGCCTGCCTCTCTCACAGGTTTACAGCTCAAGGGAACTCCACCGGCAGCCGCCGCCAACACCCAGGGCTCCATGGCTCGATGGCGGCAATAGGGTGCAGGGGAGGCGCCGGAGCTCCTCGCTCTGATTTCCTTCCACTGTGCCGAGCGCACCTACCCATTTACTTGCTTCTAAAAGTTGTTCATTGAAATTGGTCTGCAAGTGACATTATCGGCTATCTACACATATATTTTAGGATGTCCTCTTTCTCAGACTCTGAGAAGCTGGGAGCTAAGAAATGAGCCATTGGCTGGGCTGGTGGCTCACACCTGTAAACCTAGCATTTGGGAGGCCCAATGAGAGGATTACTTGAGCCCAGGAGTGGAAATTCAGCCTGGGCAGCATAGCAAGACCTCACCTCTAGAGAAAATACAAATTTAAAAAAGCTCGGCATGGTGGTATAAGCTCGGCATGGTGGTATATGTATGTAGTCCCAACTAGTGGGAGGCTGAGGTGTGAGGATTGATTATCTGAGCCCAGAATATTGAGGCTGATAAGTTGTGATCATGCCACTGCCCAGCCCGGGTAACAGAGCTAAGACTTTGACTAAAAAATAAAAATTAAAATAAAAGTAAAATGCAAGCCATCAATCTGCTACTTGTCTGCCAGAAAGCCTAGTGTAGTTGAAGGTCATGTGATCAGAGAAGACTAGCAGAAATAAGTCTAGCACTTGTATGCCCTTAAACATTGAATGAGAGCTTTTCAAATAAAGAAAAATGTGAAGTTTTAGATCTGGTCAAGTCAATAAGAAGATAGAGGAGTGTATGTATGAATGTGATTTTCTTGACTCATCATCACAGGTGTTTGGACAGCTCGACTATTGGGAGAGAGAGGCAGGACAGTGAGGTGAAACCTGTTAAGGGAAAGGCCCAAGACTGTAGAGAAGAAAGTCACCCCAAGTTGGGATGGAGTCAAGAGACCAATAATAATGTGAACCAGTTCAGCACAGCCATAGATGAGTTTATTAGGACTTATGTACAGGGCACTCCTGGGCAGCAGCAGAATAGTTCCAGAGACACTTCTCAGTCTCTATGCTGCCTTTAAGCTAGTTTTCTGGCGCTTCGCCTACTGTGTGATGAGACTGTTTTTCTTGGTATGTTGTTAGATATGTTCTAGGACATTTGGGTTCTCAAGAACACCTGCTTCTTGGCTGGGCACCATGCCCTTGGCTCACTGCCTGGTCTTCAGAGTTCAAGGAGAGGACACACAGCCTTAAGTGACCTGGGTGGGCTTGTCACCCGGCAAGCATCACAGGACTACACATCTGTCCCGGTGCCACCACTTTTTACTCATGTAGGAACTTCCTTGCACAAGTTATTTACTCTTTCTGCATCACTTTATTTTATTTTTATTTTATATTTTATTTTGAGACAGAGTCTCACTCTGTTGCCCTGGCTGAAGAGCAGTGGCACAATTTTAGCTCACTGTACTCTCAACTTCCTGGGCTCAGGCAATCCTCCCACCTCAGCCTCCTGAATAGCTGGGACTACAAGAGCATGCTACCACATCTGAGTAACTTTTTTATTTTTTGTATAGAGGAGGTTTCACTATGTTGCCAAGACTGCCCTGAACTCCTGGGCTCAAGCAATCCTCCTGCATCAGCCTCCTAAACTGCTAGGATTACAGGCATTAGCCCCCACATCTGGCCAGAAATATTTATAATTAGGTGTGTGTATGTAGATTAGAATACACACAGATACACCAGTACACCCTTGCATTGTCACCTGTGGGGGCCAATATACAATGAGCACATTTAGCAGCCAAAAATCTAAGTTTTCAATATCATTTTATAATAAAAAATAATCACAGCTTTTTTTGGGGGGGTGGGGATGGCTGTACCAGAATTGGGAAAGTAAATATATGGTCCAGAATAATCTTGAAGCATCAGAAATGAAAGAAGAATGCAAAAAATTAAAATTTTGTCATAGGAAATAGAAGTCAATGGAAAGACCTCTTAGTAGCCAAGGCAAGAATGAATTGTGCAACAAAATGCTGTGATAGAGAATAACAACCGTAGCTTAAAATAACTAAAGCTTAAAGCATCCATGCTTGTATAAATAAGTGGATAACCAAATGGAATGGAATAGAAATCTCCTTTGCAAAAGAATTCCAAATCATTGACGAAAACACTCAGATATCAGGAAGGTAGAGTTAACACTCAGTCTTTGAGAGTGGGCCCTGCATAGTGACTTCCTCCAGAGGCATACATAAAATATGGACATGGCAGGGAGTAACTTCATGGTAGGGAAACCTGACAAGCACTAGCTCAGCCAGGTGATCAAAGTTAACATCAACCCTGAAAGTTCTCCTTGAGAGCATGAAGGGCAAATATTAGCACTTAACTTCTGTGATTTGCTTTCCCCAAACTAATAACTCCAGTCTAATTATGAGAAAAACACCAGGTAAATACACCGAGGGATATTCCACAAAATACCTGACAAATCACCTTAACACTGTCAAGGTCATCAGAAGAAGGAAAAATCTGATAAACAGTAACAGCCAAAGAAAGGTCAAGGAGATGTGATAACTAAATGTCATGTGGTATTTTGTATGGGATTCTGGGACAGGGAAAGGTAGAACAAAGGGTAGAACTAAGGGAATCCAAATGCAATACAAACTTTAGAAAATAATAGAATGTAAGCCGGGCTTGGTGGCTCAGCCTGTAATCCCGCGCCTTTGGGAGGCTGAGGTGAGTGGATTGCCTGAGCCCGCGGGTTCGAGACCCGCCTGGGCAGCGAGACCTCATCTCTAAATAAATAAAAAAAAAATCAGCCGGGTGTGGTAGCGCATACCTGTAATTCAGGCTACTTGGAAGGCTGAGGCGGAAGGATCGCCGGAGCCCAGCAGGTCGAGGCTGCGGTGGCCGGGAGCGGCCACTGCACTCCAGTCTGGGCGACAGAGTGAGACTCCAACTCAAAAAAAAATAAAAAAAAAAGAAAATAATAGAATGTCAATATTATCAATTAACTGTAATGAATAATGTAAGATGTAAATAAGATGTGATACATACTGAAGGGAAATGTTAATAAGAGAGGAAACTAGGTTGGAGCAATACGGAAAATCTCTGAGTTTTCATTGAAACTTCTATGCAAATCAAAAACTACTCTAAAATATAGCTTTACTTAAAAATATTGTTATACTTTTCAAATACCTGCTTATTTAATGATATATACTATTAACTAGTAGTGATTTTCTCTGTTAATTCGTCCTGTTTTTAAATAAGACCATTATGGCACAAAGAAAATTAAATAATGTAGGCTAATACATAATTCCAAATAAATATAAACTTATTTATTATATTTTTTTCTGGTACTCTGTCTTGGATTTTCTCTAAAAAGAAAAAAAAAGGTTAGATTATACAAAGAATTTAAGATTGACTAAATTTGGGGCAAGCAAATAATCTTTGACAATATATTATTAAACTGATGTGTTTTTCTTTTGTTAATCTTTAATTTGTTACAAATGACCTTGTTACCAACCACAGGTTCTTAGTCTCTAATGAAACATATACTGAACATGAGATCAAACAGATTCCCAGACAAGATTTATGAGGGATTGTACCAGGATACAACACAAAAGAGTCTTCCAGCTAGCTCCCCAAAATGGACTGGCCAGGACTTTTATTAAGATTAGAAAAGGGGTATAATGTCAAAGAAAAGATATGTTAGCATGATTAGAAAGGGATTTCAGTCACATAAGTGTAGTGTAGATGCATACTTCATCATACATTGCATGTACAAAAAAATGGTAGATAAGCCCCTTCTTAGGTGGAGATTGTATTATTTTAGTGAAGCAAAGATTCAATCAGACACTGTCCTTGTGCACTTACATGTGAGAAGCAGTCAGGGTGCTGTTGTTTTAAGCGAGATTTATGGTGAGACATTGCTTATCTTAAGAGGTGTTTTCAAGGTTGTGGTATGTACGATGACTCTATCTGGAGGGTTGCTGTAAAGTTTGGTGGTTAAAGTATGTGAGAAAGGCTGAGTCCTATACCTGCTGTCTCAGACTTAGCTAAGAACTCAGAAAAGGTAGAGAAAAAAATTATTTTTCATCCTTTACAACTGTATGACAGGTTTTTTCAAGATAAAAAAGTTTCACTTTATAATCCAAAAAAATCTCATTCCTAAGTTTTAAGGCATCTATTTTGAGAAATTAAGTCCAAACAAAACTTGCACGCAGTTATGTACAACTCTGTTCATAATGGCAAAAAAAAAAAAAAAGGTTCAGCATGTTCTGCATTAGATAAATATGTGAAGAACCACTCAGACAATGAGTTAATATAAGGGTTATTCAAATGAAAACATTTGAGGTGCAGATGAAGAAATTAATCTTATTTGGACTTTCTTTATCTACTAAAGCAGAAGATATGGGGACCGGGAGATACCTCTTAACAAGGGTGCCTGAACAAAGCACATTTGTATACCTAACCCTTAAATGTACCCCACAATATCATAATAAAAAATATTGATTAAATTAAAAAAAAAAAAAACGGAGGGTACAGCTGCCATTAACCCCTTCCAAGGAATTTCCTGTGAATTCAACTGTCATAGACAGACTACCCTATTTCATTTCTATGAAAATGACCAATAAGACTTTCCATACTCTTCCACAGATGATCTAGAAATTATCGTTTTGTCAAGTTGATATACACAAACCATTAAGTTAGGGGCCTGAGAATTTGTATATAGATGGGCAGAAATGTGAGTGTCCTGGGAACCCCATTTGTGGTTGTTATCCTTCCTGTTCACAAAGGGTTTGTCTAGTCTAAATCCCAAAGAGTCTCAGTCTATAAGTATCTTTATCTTTTTTTCTGTTGCCTTTGATCACTATCATGGCATCTAGGGACCTTGCTTTCTTTCTCTTTGGCTGTCTTTGCACATGGGAGCTGCATCTTTTGCATCCTTTTAAAGGACACATTTGTATCCAAGGCTAAACCATAAAAATGCATATGGTTTAAGCTTCATTTTGAGCAAGTATACTCACTCAAGCTAGGTTGGAATCCAAGAAATCTTTGTTTAGAACACGCCTGTCCAACCTATGGCCCATGCACTGCGTGCAGCCTAGGACAACTGGCAATGTGGCTCCACAAAACTTTTTAACCCATTTTTCATTTTTTCCAAGAATACTCACCAGCAGCACTCTTAAATACTGATCATCATATACATTTCTGTTGCATTAATATTAGAAACAAGTCTTGTTCAGAAATACCTCCAAGAGTAGTTTTTATATTTTATAAGTATGTGTTTATGACTGCATTTCATATTAGAGAGCATAGAGGGAAAGAGGAGATAGCCTGTATTTACAATAGGCATTGGTTAATCACATTTTGACACTATCTTTGGTTGGAAGATCAAGTATCCATGAAAAGAAAAGCTATATCCAGGTACAGTGGTCAGTACCTGTAGTGGGAACATAGAGAGGTCATGACACCGAAACTATTATAGGAAGTGGCAACTTTATTATGCTGGAGGGCTCGGCGGGCTCGATGGGCTAATGCTTCCAGGTTGAGCCCTGCAGAACAGAAGAAGAGGGGTCTTATACCTTTGTTTAGGTAAGGGAGGGGGTCGTGTGGAGGGAATACACATTTTCTTTGGAATTTACAAGGTGGTGTTCAGAAAAATAAGATCTTCAAAGAACAAATGGTCTCCAGGAAGCATGCAGGGGTTGTAAACTGATAAGGAGAGCAGTTGTGAATTAGGTACTCTTTCTTTTGCATTTCCATGAGAGCCGTCAGTCTCTAGCCATTTGGCCTTTTTCAAACAAAACCGACCTGGTGGGTCTTTAGAGCTTGCTGCTTGACTTTCAAAAGGAAATACCTTTAACTGCTACCAGCTTCCTTCCTGCCACAGGGTTAGTGGGAGACAATTTGTTATCCCAGGTGATTGCCATGGGGCCAACTGCTGACCCCAAAGCAGTTACTCATGTGTTTCTGTGCTCATTCACTCAATCATACAAGAAATATATTTGAGCATTTGTCACATTCCCCCCTTTGATGCTTGATCTTTCATGGATCTAAAACATCATCATCCTTAATCTGGTGCATTAACATATATGGGTTGCAGATTTTCGTTCAACAACTGTTTCCACAAACTTAGAAATGGCATTCATAATTATTGGGGCCATGCAAGGAAGGATAAGACAGGATCCCACTGACAGGACTACAGATGCAATAATATACCTAAATTCTCCCAGGCCCGAGAACATGTTTTCAAATCAATTGCTGATTTTTATGCCTTGCCATTTTTGCACCAGGACATGGGCAAGTCTTCTAACATTGGTGGCTATATCAGTTATAACTTTACCATTATCATTTATTTGCAAACAATGGTCAGAGCTTTTAAATTTACCACATACTTCTTCCTTTTCTGCCAGCAGGTAGTCCAAATCTAAGTGGTTTTGATACATAGCTGCGTGCATTTGGGCTTATTGCTGAGCAACAAGCTCAAAAGCCATGGCTGTTGAATGACTAGTTCATCCCCCCTTAGATTAGGCAGGAGGAGAAATCCTGGCTGAATTATTCCTGTGGTACATGTGCCTTTCCGTAATGCTGGGGGCTGGGCATATGCAACCTTTTCGTATGTCCAAAATAGCCCTTTAGTACATTGAGAAAATTTAGTTGCGTAAGCACATGCCCAATACCAAACAGGCCTTATTGGCCACCAGAACAAACTCCTGGCTGGGATGAATAACGATGGAAAACTCTTATGTCTGGCCAGATAGTTTCTATACATGTACATGCTGGGTGTGTGAGGGACACCATAAACACCCAAATTAGCAGAAATACATAAAAGCACAAGAACACTTCCTATTATAAGAAAGAATGGAAATGCTAGTGAAACCCTTTCCTAACATGTTCACTGGGGACAACTCTGTTAATTCTATAGCAAATAAGGTTAGTTCTACAGCAATTAAAATGACAAACAGTTTAGCAAATATAAAGGTTGACAAAGCAAAACAGTGGCTTATCAGTAATGTCCGCGAGTTCTTAAGCTGAATCCTTAATCTTCTGCTGTGCATTGATCAGTCAGCCTCCAGTGTGTGACTGAAGCAGGGCTTGAAGTATTCTCAGGCTTCTAGAGCAGGGCTTGAGAAATTTTGACTTTCTGGAGGGTCAGCTTAAGGGGTGTTGCCAAATCTGTGGTGCACTCCCAGTCCTGGAAGGCCAACTTAATTCTGCTGTATAAAAGAACAGCAAATGGTTCCCTCTAGAGGGGCTTTAGAGGTTGTACATTTCATTCTTTTACCCATACCATATCACCTGGCTTAAAAGAATGGGCATCAGTAGTTAAACTAATTGGCAATTGTTCTCTGACTTGACAATGGATGGCATTTAGGACTGAACCTAAGGCTTGTATTTTCTGTTTTAGGGTAAGACTTTCTAATTCCTTTAAGTCTTCCTGTATGCCCTTAATGAGGGGGGGGTGGCTGCTCATAAAGAATTTTAAAAGGTGAGAAGCCTGTTTAATTCATTTAAAGACCTGTTTCTGGGCCTTTTCCCATAGCAGGGGCTCTTGTTCACCCCCCTTTGAGGCTTCATAGAGCGGTTTCATCATGATAGAGAAGTCAGGTATTTAAATTCTATGGACTAGTAATAGGAACAGGACCACCCTTAGATCCTTTTTTCTTTTCTTACAGTTGTTGGTTGGGTCTTTTCTTTCTTCAATTTTTAGCAGCACTTACTCCCCTGGGATGTTTGAGTTTTTCATGGTCCAAAGTGTCTTTCCATAATAAGCTTATAGACTGTGATTAAAATTTGTCCCAAATGGACAACACATTTCCTTAAGGGCATTTATGTTTGTGGCTCTATTTCCTTCAGAGGTGTAGGAAAAAGGCCTACCGTTGAACAATTTCAAAGTTTTAATGAATTCCATTTCAGGGACTTGGATCCTGAGTGATGCAATACCAAATACCCATGTTTAGTCTACTCATGTCTTCAAAGGATTTCTAGTGATTATTATGCTAAACCGCAAGTTGAAGGATTGTACTGTCCTAGTTCTACATCTGATGGAGTTTTCCCTGGATTTGCCAAGGGATGGGATAGGTTGCCACTCGGCCTGCAGTAAAAATGTTTGAACGCCTTTTAAAACCTACCTATAGGAAATTTATTTATGTCTAGCCTGTGCTAGCTACCTTGCCTCAATTATTTATTCTTTAGAGATTTTTCGATCCCATAATCATTTTGGGGGTGCTGAGGGGTGAAGGTCCATCTTCTGTAATTTCTTCAGAGCCGATAATGGGCGCAGTCCTGCCTAGTCAGAGATCAAAAATCTTTCCCTGTCTGACTTGAGGCGTCCAGATTTGTTTTGGCAGTGGCATTGTTTGCAGGCACTGACTGGAAGTTTTGCATGACCATTATGTGGGCATGAAATTACTGGATTCTAGCTCAATAAAAGGAATAAAGTCAGGCATACATTTTGACAACTTTAGGTAGTGGCTGATTACCTTTTCTACAAAAGCTACAAGGCCCAAAGTTATTAACATAACTTAAACAATAAACTTTGATTTCTGTGGCTTTATTACAAGTACCAGCCTTTGGAGTTTTTAATGTATTTCTGGACTATAATGGTAGCCTGACAGATTGTTTTAGACTATTACTTGGGGTGGGATAGGTTGCCACTCGATAATTTGAACTAGGCCCTCAAGTAAATCTTATATAAAATTTGAAGAGAAATCTGAAAATGTTTGGAAACTTGCATCCAGAAAAGACTTTATTATGCCTAGATTGCTTATAGAATTTCTTTTGTATATATACTTTTTTCATTAACTTTTCTCATACCATTTTTGGCATGCTTATACTATTTTCTTTTATTTTATCTACCTCCTTTAAAAAAATTCTCAGATAACTATTTACTTTATTATAGAACAGAAATTTACCATATGAGATTTCTCTTTTTAGATAAAAATATTTTTTTCTCTTATATTTCTCTTTTTTGTTTTCTTATTAAAACCTTATTTGTATACCAACAACCTTTTTATATTTTTCCTTTGCTTTTTGCTTTCCTTTTTATTTATTCTTAGACAACCTTTTACAGTCATAATTTGAATTCACCTTTTAGTAACTGTTAGGTGAAACATTTAACTTTTGGAACACATTTAATTCCCACTAGAGAGCAGGTTTCAGGAGAAAGAAGTTCAGTATGAGCACAAGGGCTAAAAACTTAGCCTCGGTATTAATTAAGAAATTAATTTGGACCCCACCCACATTCATATAGACCCAAGGATTCTCTGGGGTGATGGCAAACAGAGTGCTGGGCTGGGCCGTGTCCCTTCCCATTCAATCAATGGCCACTATCACTGAGCTAGGTGATCCCCCCCCCACCAGAGGCCAGCACCATCTCTTTCAGTGGTCTTTTAGTCTGGATGTTGGACAAGGTCCTGGGGGCTTAGGCCATCAAGAACAATTGTGCTTTAAGTGCCCAGATTGACCACATTTATAGCAGCTGATACCATCCCCCTTAGCAAGTTTATCTTTATCAGGCCTCCTTTGAGTGACTGGAGCTTTGCCTTTAGTGGCAACTGCCAATTTGTTTACCTTTCCTCTGGCTGGTGCTCATTTTGGAGTTCTTCTCTTTTTTTTTGTTTTTATTTTTTAATGTTTTAGTTTCTAAGAACTTCAGAAGCTTTTTATAATTGGGAGTTTGGTATTCGTAGTCCTGGGTCAAGCCTCTGGAGTTTGGTATTTAGTATTCTATAGAATATAATTTTGTTTGCAAAGTAGTGAAATAAATTTTTTAAATGCCTCTGCATACAGAACTTTTGACCATATTTCTTTAGGTTTACAAAGTGAATTTAAGTGCCAGATAGTTTTGCTCCTTTCCAAATCTTATTATCTGCTAACTTGTAGTGAGTTCAAATTTGATTTTAATAATGCACTTATTATTATTATTATTTTAAAACCACATAATTTTAACTTGCTTTAATTATTCAAAATGTGTCCCATTGGGGTGCCCGAGGGCACAGACCACTACACACTCTCTTGGTCACGTTTCTTGAAAACTCAGAATTTGCTCTGAACGCTTGCAATTTATTCCTCAAAGGAGAATTCTAAAACAAACAAATAACTAAATAAAGCCATAAACAGCAATGCCAGGAATTCCTGGAACCCTGATGGCTTCTTCCAGGTTGAGTGTCCTCAACCCTCCTTGAAGCCTTTTTGTTCTGCTCCATGACTTTCCAATGATGCCTACAAAATGACCTAATACAAAACCTTTTTAGAGTGAACAGACCACGTAGATATAAAATGATTTGTTTCTACTTATTCCTAATTATGAACAGGCAAAATTGTCAAAAATCCTCATGAATTACTAAACAGCAGTTTTAGTCATAAGACATGGACAATTAAATGAGAGTGATTAGGTCTCATTCTATGCTCCTCAGAGTGTGTCTAGTACTTGACCTGTCCCTTAGGTGAAGTACCGAGCTTACAAGGTGACTTAATCATGTGGGAATGGCCAGTTCCCATGGCTTATTAAGTCCTGCAAAGTATTCAGCATTTAAAGCTTTACCAGTCTTGTAAGAGGTGTGCTAGTCAGGCATAGCCAAAAAAAGCAAGCAGTGGTGTTATTTAGCATTACAATTTAAAGTAGGGACTTAGCATATATTACGTGACTCTAAGAGACTTCCCAACAGTTTTACAGGGGCAAGCAGTTGATTATGATTTTCGGCAAGGCCTAAACCTTTAGAAACAGACTTACTTTCAACTAACCTGGCTTCTAGCATTTGAAAACAGAACAATCTATTCAGTCCCTTAGTTGCCAGAGAAAGTTTACAAAATTATTTTCTCCAAGGCTAGCATAACTTGCACTGAATTAGCAAAAGGCTAAGTAGCATATAAGAGACATTTCTATGTTTCTTTACAGGTGGGTTAGAATGAGCTCCTTCAGAATTTATGAAGGAGAGCACAGGCTAAAGGAGGGAGGGGGGTGAGGTCCTGGGAAAGAATTCAAGATAACTGGTAGCACTTCACATACACAGCAGGCAATTTTCCCACAACCTTAGCAACAAAAGGCAGGAATTTTAATAGTGCCAACGAGTTGGGAGAAACACCACACAAATAAAGGGAGGGAAACATAAAATGACATAAAGAAACATGTGCCAATCAAATTTTTAAAAGATGACATGTCCCATCAAAAAGGCATAATAACTCAACCAGCTTTTTAGCAGATTCAAAACAACAGACACACATAAACACGAGAATGAGGGATGTGGGAAACATCCGCTTTGTCCCCCTCCAGCCATACTCCTTGCGAAGATATCTCAGACACCTCTTAGCAATTGGCAGGTTGGTACACCCCCAACACAGACTAACTTTATGCCGAGCCCTCCCACGGTCCATCTCATTCACACACAATCACACAGCATATTCTTCAACCCTCCGCCCTAATCCTAGGAGTCTACAGGTTCATCTTCAGACAGTGTTTCCTTCCACTGCCTTTCAGCCTTTTCCTTCAGGCTGGAGATTACTAGCAGACTCCGGGAGGTTATCTAGCTCCCCTTCTGCCATCCATTGGCAGGTCTATACAAAGGCCCTTATTCCTACCCTTCCCATCAGGTGGTCTTTCTGTCCTTATGCCAGTTCCTTACCTCTTGGGTCCCTGTTGTGCTTTTGTGGTCTGAGCTTCAATGCGCTGGGAGGGGCCTCCCTCCTATGGATCAAAAGTTCCTCTGTGTGCCAGGTGAGATTGCCCTCCCCGATGCCCTGGAGGTCATACCTTGATGACAAAGGAGGTGGAACATATCATCTCCAAGCTCTCCATTCCTGGCCAGGGAATCAGAATAATGTAGTGGGAACATAGAGAGGTTGTGACACTGAGACTATTATAGGAAGTGGCAACTTTATTATGCTGGAGGGCTCGGCGGGCTCGGTAGGCTAATGCTTCCAGGTCGAGACCTGCAGAACAGAAGAAGAGGGGGGTCTTATATCTTTGTTTAGGTAAGGGAGGGGGTCATGTTGAGCAACTACACATTTTCTTTGGAATTTACAAGGTGATGTTCAGAAAAATAAGATCTTCAAAGAACAAATGATCTCCAGGAAGTGAGCAGGGTCGTAAACTGATAAGGAGAGCAGTTGCGAATTAGGTACTTTCTTTTGCATTTCCATGAAAGCCGTCAGTCTCTAGCCATTTGGCCTTTTTTGAACAAAACTGGCCTGGGGGGGTTCTTTAGAGCTTGCCGATTGACTTTCAAAAGGAAATACCTTTAACTGCTACCAGCTCCCTTCCTGCCACAGGATTAGTGGGAGACAATTTGTTATCCCAGGTGATTGCCATGGGGCTAACTGCTGATCCTGAAGCAGTTACTCATGTGTTTCTGCATTCATTCACTCAATCATACAAGAAATATATTTGAGCATTTGCCACATTCTGCCACATACCTACAATCCCAGCACTTTGAGAGGCTAATGCAGGAAGATCACTTGACGTCAGAAGTTTTCTAGGGTGACAGTGAGATTCTGTCTCTAGGGAAAAAAAGGAAGCCACATAAAACATTTGTCCTGATTTAGAGAACTTATAATTTAAACATTGAAGTATTGAAGGTAAGAATACAGACTTTTTTGGCTGAGTTAAGAAATGCAAATACAAAGGGAACAAAGGTATCCATTAAAACCATGAGTTGTAAACATGGCTGTATGTGAGCCAGCCAAAATGTAGACTTTTGTGCTCACCTCAGCAGCATATATGTTAAAATTGGAATGGTACACAGTGAAGATTAGCATGGCTGTATACAAGGATGACACACAAATTCACAAAGCATTCCAAATTTAAAAAAGAAAACAAAAGAATGACAGTTAAGAGAGGCCATTTGCTGATGGATAGCCTCTAGAAAGTGTTTTAAAATTCACTCTGGGCCGGGTGTGATGGCTTAGCCTGTAATCCCAGCACCTTGGGAGGCCGAGATGAGAGAATTACCTGAACCCAGGGGTTTGACACCAGCCTGGGCAACTTGATGAGACCTCATATCTACAATAAATCAAAAAGCCAGGTGTGGTAGCACACACCTGTATCAGCTACTAGGAAGGCTGAGGTGGAAAGATTGCCTGAGACCAGCAGGTCAAGGCTACTCTGGAGGATGAGGTGGGAAGATTTCTTGAGTAGAGGAGTTCCAGGCCAGACTAGCAACATAGCAAGATCCCATCTCTAAAAAATAAAAATACATACAAATTAAAATTTTGTTGAATTATTTACATTTAACAATGTAGGTATTTCAATATTTTAGGTTTTGTTGACTTTTAAAATTCATTGTTGCTTAATGTGTGGAGAAAAATAGAATCTTTTTCTATTATATTCTATAGCTGAAACACACCATCTAGTCTGTCCTCCGTCAATATCAGAGTAGCTCAAACCTCAGTATACTTGGTCAATCAGGATTGCTTTACCCAATCCAGTTGTCCTATGTCTCTTTCTACCCTTTGAAAAGAAATTCAAAATCATAAAATTAGAATTTTATAAAAATTAGAAAATGCAGATAAGCATAAGTATAAAATTAAAATGTCTAATGATAAAGTACTAAGAAATAATAGGCCGGGTTTGGTGGCTCATGCCTATAATCCCAGCACTTTGGGAGGCCGAAGTGAGAGGACTGCCTGAGCCCAGGGGTTCAAGACCAACCTGGGCAATTTGATGAGACCTCATCTCTACAATAAATCAAGAAAAATTAGCTGGGTGTGGTGGTGCACACCTGTAGTTCCAGCTACTTGGAAGGCTGAGCAGATGGATGACCTGAGCCCAGCAGGTTGAGGCTGTGGCCGTGTCTACAGCACTCCAGCCTGGGGAACAAAGTGAGACTATGACTCAAAGTAATAATAATAAGAATACGTCTATCAGAGGCAACCAGTGTGGCATATATTATTTGATCTCTACTTTCCAAATATGCTCATATCACTCAAACTGTCTTATCTCATTTTTGTTGTATAATGTATTGTGATTATAAGTTGAGTTGTAAGCATTCTTCCCCAGAATAATTATTTTTCCAGGAGCTCATCCTCTGTCTTATCTATGACTTACTTAGCAAATTTTCCACTAGATTCTTGAACTGTTTTCAAATTTTTCCTGGAACAAATAGTTGATATGTTATCTCTCTGCTCAAGTCTTTTGCATAACCTTATGCATAAACTATGATGTCAGAGAAGGTTTTTTTCTTTTCTTGATCACCTTTAAACACCATCTCAAGATCTTTTTTTGCATTTCAAGAGCATTTTCTGAGCTTAACTCTATAAAATAGTTTAGAAAACAGTAAACTCCACAAAGGGAGACTCTGCACTGTCCCTTAGGCAGGATATGACCACTTTAGTGATCTCCCAACCATCTTTTGATCAGATCAGTGGCGATCTGCCCCCAGGTCCCTAGGTTCTCCCCATTATGCCTCGTACTTACAGGCTAAGGATCAGATGGAGGAGGTCAGCCTGGGGTTGGGCTGTGCTAAGCGTTCCCTTAGACACAAAGACCAGTCAAGTGAGAGTCCCTCCCTGGGCTGAAGTGTGGACTCTGTTGGAACTAGGCACCCTTTCCTCAGGGTCTGGGTTTGAAAGGGGCACTCCTGCTTTAGGGCCAGGGATGAGGAGCCTGCCCCACGTTGCTGAGTCAGTGGTTGGGGTGAGGTCTGTTGGGTCACAGTTTTCTCTGGTTGCAGAAGAATGGGTCAGGTTCCCCTCCTCCACCACACTCAATGGTCCACAAAGCCCACATCTTCTCATGTCTGAGAACACTGAGCAAGGCTCCAGGGTGCCTCTGACCCTTTTGGGATGCTTTAACTCCCAGAATCCCTGGGTCTTCAGGAACATCCAGGACTCCATGAACACCCAGTTCCCACAGAATGCACTAAACCTGCTGTGGTTCTCCAGATCTCCTAGAGGACAGGTCAGTCTGGGTCTATACTGAAATTGCCTGCTTCCTAGATACTTTATAGCATCTCCTTCTTCCTCCAGCCCTAAATAGCACAAAAGCAGGGACCTGGCAGTCTGGCGAGACAATTGGGAGGAATGGGAGTGTGGCACCTAGGCTGAATTGGGAGGAATGGGAGTGTGGCACCTGGGTACCAAGCTGGGCCTTTAGTGCTGAGAACCAAGCCTTGGTCTCTACTGCCCTGAAAGGTAGGGAGGTGCTGGGTCATGAGTAGTAGGACTGTCGTGGTCAGAAAGCCCACCAGAGCCACCTACTCCAACATTTCTCTCTATCCCAGTCCATGCTGAGTCTCCCTCAATGCACAGAATCGACCAGACTGGGATTCTTAAAGGGGATCCCCTTTTCTTCCTGAATTGGCAGGAACCCAGCCCCAGCCTTCTTCTCGCCCACCCCAGAGGCAGTGGGGAATAAGCACTTGAGGAAACCCAGTCCTGAGGGGAGCCCTCCCCTGCCATTTTCCATGGCAGCCCTGGAGCTTCTGTACCCTCAAGAGACCCTAGGTTCAGGGTCCCATGCCCACCATGGCAATAAAAAATGCATAGCCCTCAGTCTGACCCAGTGATGTGGTACTAAAGACCAGGAAGTGGTGGTATAGACAAGATTGCTATGAAAGGGAAAAGAAGCAGCCTCTGCCCCTGGGATTGTGGGGTGGGGTGGGGTGAAAGAAATGGCTTCAGCGTTGAAACAGGCATTATTCCCTTCCTGGAGGTTTTTCTTTGAAGGTTTCTCCTCTGTAAACATTGCAAGATAAATTGTATCTTTACCCACTACACCTGTCTAATTAGCACATCCGCTTCTGTAAACTCGCTAGCTTGCTGAAGTCAACAGAATATTGCGATAAGAGCTCTGGAAAATGTCCAACTCTAACTTTAGCTAACCAAGATGTAAGCTAGGACTACTTAAGGGAGCTCTGAGTGGGGACTCGGGGCCGTCTTGCTTGGAATTCTCTTCCTGCTAGTGGTCGCCAGCTGGCAGAGACTTGACTAATAAACTTCTTCTTTGTTAAAATTAAGTTGGTGGGCTGTTATTTAATCGCTCGGACCCTACTTCGTTGCTTTCCCCTTGTGGGAGTCTTACAACCAAGGAGGATCAAATAGGTGATGCATGCTGAAAAGAGCCAGAAACAGAGGCCAGATCTACTGTCAGGGAGCAAAAAGACAGCTAGTTCTCTGCAAGTCTGAAGATTCATACAAACATTTTGAAAAGCAGCTTGGCAGTATTTACTAAATACTAGATGTACATGTCACTCTATCCTCAATCCTCACTTCTACAAGTGTATTCTGTAGAAATAAACTCAATTATGAATTAAAATATTATGTTTGAAAAAAACAACTACTAACTTGTGGCCTAAACATACTTAAGTGTGGACCTATGTAAACAAGTAGTGCTCCTTTGTTTCAGGGATACATTGCAGGATCAAGCATACAGTCCATGCAATGTCTCCGACACTAATTGAATTAGGTATTAGCATAAGCAGTCTCTCTGCTGTTAACAATAAGTATACAAGTATGTATATGTAATTGCATGGGAGGCCTTGACATCCATTTGGCACATGCTGGGGACCTCTGGTGAACCCTACAACAAGGTCCCTGCCCCACTGATTCCAGAGGAAGAGTGAAGTGAAACAAAAATCACAAATGGGCAGGTGACAGGAAAGAACTGGTCCCTGAGAGTGACCTCATGGAGAACTGTGGCATAGGCTAAAACATGTTTATAAGAGTACTTAAAGGCCACAGAGGAGGCCCACGATTATCACTCTGTGTTATCACAGCAGGAATAATGTCAGCTGATCTTGACACTTGGGACAAGACAAGAGCCCATCAGGTACAAGGCCTAAGTGCTCTTAGGGTTCAGCCCAAGTGCACTATGGAATGAAGTCAATTACTCTGAAAAACAGGGCCAAGTGCTCTGTGTGACAGGGTCAAGTTCTCACCTTCCAGTGCTAAAAAAGGGAGGCAATGAGGGACCCCGGAAGGCAAAGAGTCATTTTGCCATATGTTTTCAGGGAACCATCAAGGGTCCCCATGGGACTGTCCTAATCAAGGAGTTTTTCAAACAAATGCTTTTATTTATTATAAATTGCATCCCCGTAGCATTATGCCAGTCATGAACCTCTTCAATACATACAAATAAAACTGTACGAGGATGCCAGGCTCAGTGACTCAGCCTGTAATCCCAGCACTTTAGGAGACCAAGGCGAGTGGGTTTGAGACCAGCCTGGGCAACTTGGTGAGACTTCATCTCTACAATAAGTGAAAAATTAGCTGGGCGTGGTAGCGCACGTCTGTAGTTACAGCTACTTGGAAGGCTGAGGTGGAAAGATTGCTGGAGCCCAACAGGTCAATGCTCCAGCCTGGGCGACAGAGTGAGACTCCAACTCAAAAAAAAAAATTGTATGGGAAAAATGATTTAAAAGAATGTAGATCGCTTAAGCATTAACTCTGGAATTGCATGAGATAATTAACTTCCAGCACAAGAGGCTTTTGGGTGAATGAGGCCTAGAGATTCGAAGTGTCTTCCCTTGCTCATCTACTTCCTCTACCTTCAAAAAAGAGAGCAGAAGACTTTCCACCTCCTTGCACACCCACTGCAGCCTGGTCACCTCACACTCAGAGCTACTCCTTATTCACAAGTCTCTCCTCCACCAGGGGGAATCCAGGTAGGGGTGAGCCTCAGGGCTTCACCTCCACTCCCACAACTGTTTCGCTGAAAGAACCTACTTTTGGTAGCAGAAACCCCACACATTCACACTTCTGCCAACTGCAAACGAAAAAGGGGCTAGGCTTTCCTAAGTACCCTATCAGGAAAGCACAAACACAGGAAGAATTGAAAGGTCAATGCATCCATGCTTGTTATGGCTGAAATAAACTGGCGTTAAAGTCAAATATTTACCATGTTCATAGTCACCCCAGCATCAACCTGCTGGGATTACACAGTGGTTTGAACCCTTCAAGCTCAGCATACTTTCTTCTACAGGTATATTACTTTCCTTGGCAGTTTTATACAAACCCACTGCTAATGGGTAAAATGCCACAAAGCAGACGGTCACAAAAACTGATGCCAATATAACCCTACTATTTACGAAACCAAAAGACAAAGGTAGAAAACCATTAACTGCTAAACCATGGACAAAATTGTAAGACAGTTTGTAGAACATTTTGAATATCTATAAATTTAAGCCATTTGATAGACTATATGGGGCTTGCAACAGCATATTCCCATAATTTTTCTTAGGCCAGAATAAGTAAAAAGGAGATCCTTTCTATTTTTAAATAAGTTTGAATGACATGCAAAAGCTTCACACTTACAAATAAGATTTCTATACGAAGCAACACATTGACATAGTTTTCTCTTGCTTCTACCAATAATTCTCAGGATTCATATTCTTAGATTTCTTCCTCATTTCTAACTTTTCAGCATTGATATTCTTTAGGACTTAAAAGGGAGAAAATAGTCATTTAATTCTTTGTTTTTTGGTTTTTTTTTGAGTTGGAGTCTTACTCTTGTTGCCCAGGCTGGAGTGCAGTGGCATGCTCACAGCCACTGCAGCCTTGACTTGCTGTGCTTAGGCAATTCTTCTGCCTTAGGCTTCCAAGTAGCTGGAACAACAGACACACACCACCACACCTGGCTAATTTTTGTGATTTATTGTACAGACGAGGTCTCACCAAGCTGTCCAGGCTGGTCTCAAACCCCCGGACTTGGGCAATCCACTCACCTTGGCTTCCCAAAGTGCTGGGATTACAGGCTGAGCCACTGCGCACAACCCATTCAATTCTCAACATCAAACAACACCACATTTGAAACAGCTTATATATAGTAATAATCTAAACAAGAACAGCAAGAAGTCAGGCATATAGTTATGCCACTCAAAACAAATAGTTCAGTTTTATATTTCCCTTTCATCAATATAACCCAGATATCATTTTTAAAGGACAGATCACTCTTGCAAAGAAGCAACTACTGTTTTAGAACGCATTATATTGGATTTTTTAACCACAAAGTTATCTATGAGGCAGCATTAATTTAAAGCATAATTTTTAAAGACATGGGAAAGGGAAACAAAAATTAATATGACATATTGTCAGGACCATTCCTGTGGAGCATTCCTGCTATGCACACAGTATTGAAACTAAAAGCAAAGAAAAAACATAATTACAGCTAGGAAGAGATACCTTATTTTCAAGTGCTTATGACTAGGGGAGTACAGGAAATTGGCAGTAGAAATAACCTTAAGTATCCTGACTTAAGTATCCATTGTTTCTGGGCACAAAAAAAAGGTAATCAGATTCTACATTTTCTTTCAACTTTGTACAACTCCTTTACTAGTCTTAGAGATCAAAACTAAAATCCTCAGTGTTTTGTGTGTCTTCAAAAGGCACACACACATTTTAAAAGGGCTCAGGTGGGTCTTATCATCAGCTCAATCATAAGTCCATGGTCAACTTGCTTTCAGTTCAAAACATACTACTTTTTAATAGGCACCAAATAGCAAACTACTGCCTTCACTCTCAGTAAACTTTCCGAAGTGTCCCTACTTTATGCACTTCTTATACTCCGTGTAACTGAACATATTCAGATTTCTTACATTTCTTAGGTGAAAATGTCTGTGCTATTATGGTAGGAAGTCTAAAAGGTGTAAAATCTTAAAAATTTATAAAGCCCCAAGTTATCCCTGTTAAATAAAGAAACAGAGAATATTTTCTGGGGTTACAGTATTGCTTCAATGATAGTTTAGTACTTCTGATCACTTTTGAAAACAAACAAAAATGCTATTTAAAAGAACATTTCTCATTAAGACTAATGTTACCTCTTAATATTTCTCAGTTGTCAGAACTAGCCAGTATGTAGAAAGTTAAAAAACAGGGATGTTCACAGTGGAAATTTTCTAATACTATAGAAATTACATAAATTGCTGGTTATACTGAAATAAACACTTTGCCTTTATGCAAAACAATCAAGTGTTTCTGTAGTTGGACTCTGCCTCAGAGAGAAACGGGACATCGAGGTGTTTTGCCATGAAGTAGCGTTTATTCGTGCTGGGACTGCTCACCGGATTTGAACCCAAAGGCTGAGCCCCTAACACAGGAAGGCATTGCCTTATATACGTTTTAGTTTCTTTGTCTCCCATACAAGGCAGCAGTTTGGCATTATTTATCTGATTGGATATTTTGTAGCTCGAGGCAGCAGTTAGCTTTACTTGTTACACACTGATTGGTTTTACATAATTGTTTCACTTGCATGTCTTATTTGCTGATTGGCTTATAAAATCACTATCCGGATTGGATTCTGCCAAAAGTTTGAACATGTAGCCTCGCCAGAGTGAAAAGCTCTTGAAAGGAGTAGCACAAAGAACCAAGAAGTAACTTAGGTAATACAAAGAAATGAGAGGTAACCTGTATAAAAAACAAGAAGTAATATATTTTTCTTTTTTCCTGATTTCTGCCTCTGTATTTTTGCTTTTGCAGAGGGGTCCTTGCTCTGCATTTCTGCTTTTGCAGAGGAGCCTCTGCCTCATTTCCTTGTTACACAACTTCTTGGAATGGACCTTTATTTTTTACCTTATAAAAATCCTTCCACCAAACACAGTGGCTCGCACCTATAATCCCAGCACTTTGGGAGGCCAAGGTGAGAGGACTGCCGGAGCTAACACGTTTGAGACCAACCCAGGCAGCCTGGCAAGACCTCATCTCTACAATAAATCAAAAAATTAGCCAGGCATGGTGGCCCATGCCTGTAACTCCAACTACTTGGAAGGATCACCTGAACCTGGCAGATCGAGGCTGCGGTGGGTGTGAGCATGCATCACCTGAACCTGGCAGATCGAGGCTGCGGTGGGTGTGAGCATGCCAACCTGGGTGACAGAGTGAGACTCCAACTCAAAAAAAAAGAAAAGAAAAGAAAAGAAAAAAATCCTCCACTGATAATTTTTTCCTTTAGGGATTTAGTAACTATAGACTCATATGTTAATGATTATTATGTCTGCATATTTCCTCAAGGCCCACATGCAGCAATTTCAGATGCAAAATTCCAACCTGGGGTCTGATTTGCAAAATAAGATGTTTCTCCATTTGAAAAAAAAAGCACACACATCACATAAGCTTTTGTTAAGAGAAAATATAACCTAAGTATGTTTTAAATAGATTTGAAAAGACTCTTTGAGTTGGCTGGCTTTTGTGAAAAGCCATAACATTCACTGCATAGTTGAAGGGTTTAGCTGTCTATAACAATACATATGAGAACACAGCTGTAACAGACTATCTTTACTGATATTAAGTTTGTAAATAGCACACTTTAACTATTAATGTATTACATTACTTAATCTTTATCTATTTACATTAGTACTGAAATGAGCTCAATCCATTAATAAAATCAAATTGCTAGCAAAATAATAATATTAACCAACTTACTCCATTTTGTTTAAAATTTTCATCTTAGTTACCTACCTGACCTAAGAATCAATGCCTACATGTGATTACAGTAACGTTCCCATGACTGCAAGACCCCCAGCTTTGTCTCCTTTGGGCAGGTTATGCTGACCTTTGCCTGCTGACTGTTACAGAACTCCTTTGCCATAAGTTCCATGTGATTGTATGCTTTGTTAACTGAAATCAAATGTTACACTTTGACATGTTCATAGTTTGTTCTTATATTCTGTTAATGAACTAACCAAGGTAACTCCACTGTATAATGATTCTTCTTCCCTGTCTCTATGTACTACTTTAAACTATATCTTAGTGGCAGAACTCCAGGGACTTTCTGGGCACTGGTTATACCTAGGACATAAAATTAATCAAAGCTCCCTAACAATCGAACTTCCCATTTTGGTTGCCAAGTTGTTAGTTAATAGTTGCTATGGTCACTAAGTTGCTACATAGCCAATACTGCAAATTTTACCTATAAAAGCTTGTCACAGACTGCACCAATTTGCCAAGAGTTTTTCTGGTTTTTTGGCTACTCTTGACCCAGGCGTTTAATAAATTCATAATTACTTAAACTCAGTTTGCAGGTGTAGCTTCTTCTCGCTTACTTGATCATAACAGTACAAAATAAAGCTTTCATCTTATCCTTTTGCATATATGAACCATTAGCTCATGAAGCAATCTTTTTTATAACTATGTGCATGGCCTTCCCTTCTCATCTGAAAGAGCTTTGCATGATGGATGGTGGGGACTTCTCTCTTTCTAACGATCAAATTGGTGTGTGTTGGCACCTTCACTGTTTGGATTCAAGGGAGGCAGTATGGGCAGAATGAAGCTGTGTGTGCTCTTAATCTTCTCTTTGCATATGCATGCATTCCCATTTGTCCAGGTGACCTTATAGATGGTATTCCCACTGAGGGTGCACAGACAGTGAGTGGTGGTGGTGGTGGTGGTTATAGCCATGAGGCTGTCTGTCCCTGAAGGAACAGTTAGCTTCATATAGCTGGGCATTCAGGAGACTGTGGAGCAGGTCATCCCAGAGCAGAAAGTCCCTGCCCAGGGTGTCTCTCTGGTGAATATCAAGTTCCTGGTATGGATCCCTCAAGGGGTCCCATTGGAAAGAAGAATACGGAAAGCGCTCTCGACCCTTCATGGTACTGAACCCATGAAGGGGGTCATCATAGGAGTTCTGTCCAGTCTGCTGATGCTGTTCATGAGATGAATGCTTGGAGAGGAGGCTCCAAAGGCCTCTAGGAGCAGGTCGTGGTCTTCCTTGCACTCCACCTTCACCTTGACCTCTGAAGTGTTCTTAGGGTTCTCGTAGGCCGGCTCACCCTTGTGCTGCTTAACCTTGTGCTCACCCTTGTGCTGCTCAGCACTCCAGGTGCTGCTGGGCCTGGCAATGTCTATCACGGGGGTCCGCACATAGGGTGAACCGGGCCAACTTCTAGGCCTCTTCATCTCAGGCCCACCCCTCATGCCTGTGCCCATTCTTCTCAAGCAGGTGGTCCTCCTTCACTTTGTGCTCATCCATGGTCGGGTCATTACAGGATTCCGAGTGGTCTCTCTCCCTCTCTTTAAACATGTCCTTTCATGAGCCTCAATGTTCAGGTAATGCCTGATCTGTTAGTGTCACTGAAGTTCTGTCGTGGGGAGAATAGGTGCCGGTGAAGAGTATCTGGAGTGTCTTTTCTCAATGCTTTCCCTTTCTTTGCCATCTTTACTAACATATAAGTCTTGTTTATCTACATCTCTATCTCTGTCATGAGCTGGAGTGGATGCTCTGTGCTCCACTCCCCCTGGTTTCAGTCAGGGTGGAAAAGTAAGGAATGACAGAGGCCTTCAGTGCAGCCAGTTCCAGGTTCATGAGGGTGGCTAAAGTTCTGCACACTGGGCCCATTCTTGTGGCCAAATACTGAGTTGAGTGTAACTGAAGGATTTCCAAGTCCTCCAAAAGCATTGCTCCCAACTGCTGCTAGGCCTGGCAACATAGATAGCCAATTCAAAGGCTCTAGATGAAGTTGCTGTGATGAAGGGGTAGTCCCAAGGGGTCTCTGTTGGGTGTGCAGCACCAGCGGCAAGGAACAAAGATGAAGGCCTGGCCTTCATGGGGGTCATGGGGGTGGCAAATGACTCCAAAGAAAATGGAGCAGCTCAGGAATTCAGGTTTCAGTCCGAAGTCCAACTTAAGTGGGTCTGACTGCATCTATTCCTTGACTTTCTGTCGGTTATGGTAAATCTGCCAGGCAATGTGAACATGCACAGCACACCACTTCCCTGGTTTCCTTAGCACAGATCTGAAAGGATCTGTTGACAACCTCTAGTCCTTTTGGAATAGTGTGTGGGACAGTCCCAGGCTGAGCAGCGACTTTAATAGGTTTGGATATCTTTGGCTGAAATACTCCTTGTAGTGAAACGAAAGGGTCAGTGGGTGGAATCATAGGGAGATGTAAGACACTGCAGAAGAAAGAGCATGGAATGTGCTGGCGTCAGCATGATGATGGTGTGCAAGATGGCATGGGGGAAGGGTGTGAAGGTGTGCTGCTGCTGATGGAACTTGGTCTGCAGATAGCATGGAGGGCCCAGGGGATCCACAGGGTCAGTGCTCTGAGAGGATAAAAAATATATATGTTCAGTTCCTGGTGCAAGATGTCTTGCTCTATGTGTTCCTAGCTGGGTGTTAAAGACCTGCAGACTCCCTGATGCCAGTGGTGGTGGCAGAGCCAGAGCAGTGGGAGGGGCAAGCATATGGGGGTGATGTGTGTGTGCAGGAAGGTGGGCATGAAGTTGTGCAGGGGCTGTGATTGGGCAGGGAGAGGCTAATGGGGAGGTGGAGGGGTAGTGGGAGATGCGTGGGGAGATGCTGGTCGAATGTTTCCTGGAGTGCTGCTTCTGCTTAAACTGTTGAGGCTTAAACTACTGCTGTTGTCAGCTGGTAATGGCTGGGAGAGGCTGTGAGAGAAGATGTGGGCCTGTACAGGTGGGAGATACTGGTGGAGCATCTGGTTGGGGGACTGCAGCCTGGGTGGCCTCTGCACTTGAGGCTGTGGTGGGTGGGGGAAGCTGGGCTTCTGGGGGGCCTTGTAGCAGTTGTGTAGTTGGAAGTAGGGACTTAGGTGGGGCCTCTGTGCATGCATGAAGTCAGGGTCCACAGGAGTTCAGAGTTGGGGTTTTGTGTGGGGCTGGTGTATCCACTGTGTGACCAGAGGGCAGGGGTTTTTAAGCACCACAGGCTCAAAAACTGATTCCTTCCAACAGTCCAGGCTCTTCTCCTGACTTCTCTCTAGACCCAATATCTTGGGGACAATTGGCCCTGCATCCTGGCTGTCATGTTTGAGTAGTGTACCAACACTTAACTCGAAATCTTTGCTTACAAAAACAGTTTTGAAGAGTTTTTTTAGAGCTGGCATCTGATCCCTGGTTGCAAAGTGGTCCTGTCAGTTCAAGTTCATGGTTTGGTTTCGTAATTGGGCTCCCAAGGATGGTCATAAGAGACCAGAGGGGAAACCAACAAAACACAGGAAGAGGAAATGCCCAACTCTGGCTCCAACTGCCAGAGCCTCTTGGCTCCTTCTTCAAGAAAGTCTGAAAGCCGAGGCACGCCGACCGAATTTGAGCCAGAGCAGCCACCTTGGGTGGCCTAGAACCAGAGCAGTGTGCACTCATGCAATGCAGCCGATGTCAGGCGAGCGGTGGGAGGGAGCAAGTTTGATGGGGGCGTCCGGCCGGTGCTCGCCGTCATCTCCTGGCTGCTTCTGTAGCGCAGGGCCTGGCAGGAATCATGGGGACTCCTGGGGTGCGTCCCAGGTCTGCCAGCAGTTGGGTGAGGTGGAGAGAGGAGGCCCAAGCTGCTGCCACCGCACAGAGCTAAAAGCGTGGTGCCGGCGGTGGCCACAGGACAAAGGAGATCTTGTGTGGAAAGGTAGGAGGGAGAGGGAGCAGCAGGCGGAGGAGTAGGATTGCACAGGTGGTGGTGGCTTCTCCCCTGCGGCCGCCCGGGGTTCCCCGACAGCCATCTGGTCGCTCCTGCAGCACAGCGGGCTGCCTGGTCTTGGCCCCACGGTTGCCGCACAGCGGGAGAGGCAATCTTTATTTTGTGCCGATCTGGCAGCAGACGGTGTGGAGCAACAGCTCCTTCTGGCCGGGCGGACGAGTGCCTGGGGATGGCTCAGCTCCAACTCACGCTGTGCTCCTGGGTTTGTGCCTCTCCTGTTGGCTCACAACTCGAGGGAACTTCACTGGCAGCCACCGCCTGCACCCAAGAGCTCCTTGACTGAATGGCGGCCGTACAGGGGACCCTCGCTGTGACTTGGTTCCTGACTGCACCACGTGTGCCTCCCCATTTTCTTGTTTTTAGAGGTTGTTTATTGAAATTGGTCTGCAAGTGATATTTCAGTTCTTCTGCTATCAACACATGTATTTTAGGCTGTCTTTCTCAAACTCTGAGAAAGCTAAAAAGCGAGCTATTGCCTGGGTGTGGTGGCGCATCTTAATCCTAGCACTTTGGGAGGCTGAGGCCGGAAGACTATTTGAGCCTAGAGTTCGAGACCAGCCTGGATAACATGTTGTGACTTCATCACTACAATAAGTGAAAAAATTAGCCAGGCATGGTGGCACGTGCCTGTACTCTCAGCTACTCAACAGACTGAGAGTGATCACCTGGGCCCAGGAGGTCATGACGGTGGTTGCAGTGATGGTGACAGAGAGACTCCAACTCAATGAATGAATGGATGAACGAATGAATGAATAAATAAATAAAAGTATGACGTTTCTTCCAATAAATCCATGTATTTAGCATAAGTGCCCCACCTGCTTAGATTCAACAAGATGATCTTATGTGTCATGAATGAGTCTCCAAAAGGTAACTCCTTTATTTGGCCTCAGTCGGGACCTCCAATCTCATAGACTTTTACTGTCCACAACTTAAATTTTTACAGATCTCTCCATCCCAGATCACTGTATCATTTGCTGCCATCAGCAGGATTACATTTCTCAACCTAGCTGGCCTCCTGAGGCCTTGATTAGTTTGCCTTCTTGTTCACTTTTAAATTCCTCTAGAACTTTTTTTTTGCTTGCTCCTGAAAGAAAACAAAAGTCAACCAAGAATTTATCTATAGAAAAAGAATCTATAAAAATTAAAGACCAAACACACACGTGCACACACAACACACACACACACACACACACACACACACACACACACACACACACTCCAAGCCAAAAAAATTGATGCTAGCAGACCTACTTTACAGAAAATATTAAAGAAAGCTTTTTAAGGCTGAAATAATTTGAATTCACATAAAAAGGCAAAGAGCACTGGAAAAGTTTATCACTTTATTACAGAAGACAATCTGGAAGCATACTGCTTTCTTTTTATTATTGCAACTTGTTTGAAAAAATAAAATAAAAATGTGTATAATATTATTGTTGGGCCTATTATAAGTGTAGATGTAATATACTTTCATAACAGAATAGAAAAAGGTGAGTAAGAACATAGCTTTTTTGGGTTTTTAAAAAGTCTTCTGAGCCAGGCATGGTGGCATGTGTCTGTAGTTCCAGCTACTTGGAAAGCTGAGGCAGAAGGATCACCTAAGCTCAGCAGGTCAAGGCTGCGGTGGTCATGAGTGTGCCGCTGCACTCCAGCCTGGGCAATAAGAGTGAGAATCCAACTCCAAAAAACAAAAAAAAAATCTTCTGATAATAAAGTTGCTTACATGAAAACAAATAAGAACAGAAGAAATAGAAAATAAAATGGTTAATATATATAAAGTTGTAAATATATAATTGTTCTTTATTTAAAACATATAAAATGCATCAAGTCTGTAACCAGTCTGTACCCATATAGCTATAATAATTATAAAATTAATACCACAAAAATGAAAAACAGGGATAGACATATATAAGACTAACATTTTCTATATTTCATTAGTATTAAGTTAGTATATATATAAAACTGATTCTAGGAGACGGGGCAAGATGGCGACGGCATAGGTGAACTGGTGAGATTCTCTGAATGTGAGTTCCCAAAAAGGCTATTACTTCTCTTCCCCCATCCCCCAGCCCAACACCAACCGTGCTGGTGCCAGGCCCGGGAACTTCCCACGCAAGGCCAGATATTGCGCACCCCCCACTACTACTGCTGTTCTACTCATGTGTGGAAGTCTCCGGTCCCAGCCCCCTCCAGATCCCTCCCCGGCTGCATTGTCTCCAGCCCGACACCCGGCACCCGGCACCGCCGGTCACACAGGGAGACTCTGGGCACCCGTCCCCCAGAGACTCCGGTCCCTTTCCTGGCCGAAGTACCCTATAGGGGGCCCAGCGCCACTCTCGCCGCTCACCGCCTTCCCTTTGGAACTTTGGAGCTCTGGAACTCCGGGTCCACCCTGGCTGAGGCACTCAGTGTGAGACCCCAAGCCAGAGGACCCAGACAAGCGGAGAAAAACAGATCTGCTTAAACTGCCTCGCCATTCTCCAGGCAGAGACTTCCATTGCCCCGCCCACCTATCAACAAACTGCCTCATTTCCTAAGGCCAGATATTGCAGCGTGCGGGGGAGTTTTGGGTCCCTGCTCCCTCCAGCCTTCTCCCTGGCTCCATTGCCTCCAGCCCAACACCCGGCACCCAGCACCGCTGGTCACACAGGGAGGCTCTGGGTGCCCACCCTTCAGAGACTCCGGTCCCTTTCCTGGCCGAAGTACCCTGTGGGGGGCCCAGAGCCACTCTCACCGCTCGCTGCCTGCCCTTTGGAGCTTTGGAGCTCTGGATCTCCGGGCCTACCCTGACTGAGGCACTCAGTGCAAGACCCCAAACCGGGGGACCCAGACAAGTGGAGAAGAACAGATCTGGGTAAACTATCTTGCTATTCTCCAGGCAGAGACTTCCATTGCCCCGCCTACCTATCAACAAACTTTACCTCAGTTCCTAAGGCAACAGCGCGAAACAGGAGACAAATCCCCACCCCTACGCTGCAATGAAAAACAAAGGGGAGAGGCTGGAATCGGAGATCACAGAAGTGACTCTAGTCTGATCGCTTATTTTGACTTATGACTTTATCATTGAAACTGTTGGTTTAGATTACGTTTGGTGTTTACCTTCTGACTTAAACTATTTCTTGATTTTATTGGCCTGTCTCTGTGTAACTATCAGTATTCTTTAGGGAATCTTTCTTACCTGTCTTTCTTCACTTCTTCCCGGCCCTGTGTCTCTCTCTCACCTGATAGTTGGTATGTATATCTGTTTTCCCTCTCGCACTTCTCTCTTTCTAACTCCCTATTCCCCCCCCTCCATTATTTTCCTCTTTTATATGCCCCCTTTTTAAATCTAGGGACCAAGGCTGCATACTGCTGAATAGACAGACTGTAAAGCAGAGGGAAAAGTGAACAAAGCCAGAAGATCCTCATAAGGAAGAACAGGTCATTGCAGAAGAGAAATAAAAGCAACCCCACCTTCCCTCAAAAACAGAATTGAAGAGGGGGAGGGAAAGGGGGAGAGGGAGAAAAATCTACAGAAATGAAGAAAAACCAAAAGAAGAGTATGGGTCTCTCCCAGACGCCTGGGAGAGCAGACATTGAGAAAACTGACTTTGGAATGCAAACAATGAAAAGTCCCCAGAATGAAGGGTCTCAAAATGAAAATGTAGATATCAAAACAATAATGGAGAGATTAAAAAGAATTGAGGAGACACAAGAAGAAACTAGGAAGGAGCTGATATCTGAGATAACAGTAATAAAGAATACTGTGAATGAAATAAATAGCAAATTGATAAGCATGGAAAGCAGAATTACCCAAGCAGAAGAAAGAATCTCAGAGCTTGAGGACCAAAATATAGAAATAACCCAAACTCTTAAAAACACAGAAAATAAGCTCAAAAAGACAGAACAAAACCTTCAAGACATGAGTGACTACCTCAAGAGGCCTAACCTAAGAATAATAGGACTCCCTGAAGCAGAAAGAGAAACAGAGATCACATTGGACAAACTTTCCATGAGATCATTCAAGAAAACTTCCCTTATCTAATCAGTGATGCAAAAATTCAAACACAAGAGATTCAGAGAACCCCCACAAGACAACAAATGAGAAGACCAACTCCTAGACACATAATAATTCACCTAAATAAAGTAGGCACAAAAGAAAAAAATCCTAAAGGCAGCAAGAGAAAAAGGCCAGATCACCTACCATGGAAGACCAATCAGAATAGCAGCAGATTTATCTGCAGAAACCCCACAGGCTAGGAGAGCTTGGAGCCCTATCTTCAAAGTCCTAAAAGATAAACAATTTCAACCAAGAATAACCTACCCGGCCAAGCTAAGCTTCATCAGTGAGGGAGAATTAAAATCTTTCCCAGATATCCAATCCCTAAGAACTTATGCTGCCACCAAACCATCTCTACATGAAACACTTAAGAAAGTACTACACACAGAAGAAAAGGAAAAAAGAACAACATTCTTCACAAGAGTACAGGGAAAAAAAAAATATACATGAACCAACCCTAAAACCAAAAGAAAGACAAAAAAAGAAAAAAGAAAAAACCAAGTGGAAGAACAACAACTCTATAAGAACTCCATGATAGGGATGAACTCTCACATTTCAATAATTAGTCTGAATGTGAATGGACTAAACGCACCACTGAAAAGACATAGAATGACAAAATGGATAAAATATCACCAGGCAACAATATACTGCCTTCAAGAGACCCTCTCACTAGAAAGGACATACACAGACTCAAAGTAAGAGGATGGGAAACAAATTTCAGGCGAATGGAACACAAAAGAAAGGAGGAATCGCGATCCTAATTTCAGACAAAATACCATTTAAGCTATCAAAAATTAAAAAAGATACAGAGGGCCACTACATAATGATAAAAGGTTCACTCCATCAACAAGAAATATCTATCCTAAACATATATGCACCCAACATAGGTGCGCCAACATTCATAAAGCAACTTCTAGGAAAACTAAAGAAAGACATTGATTCTAACACCATAATAACTGGGGACTTTAATACACCACTCACAACCTTAGACAGATCATCAGGACAAAAAATCAGCAAGGAGATCCGGAACCTCAATGAGACTCTGGACCTAATGGACTTAATTGATACCTATAGAACACTCCATCCAAAGACCACAGAATACACATTCTACTCATCACCACATGGAACATATTCTAACATTGACCACATAATTGGCAATAAATCAAGTATAAGCAAATTTAAAAGGACTGAAATTCTACCATGCACCTTCTCGGACCACAGTGGAATAAAAATAAACATTGACACCAACAAAGTCCCCCCAAAACCCACAAAGACATGGACACTAAACAGCATGATGCTAAATAACTCCTGGGCCAATGATGACATCAAAACAGAGATCAAAAGATACCTGGAAACAAATGAAAATGAAGAAACATCTTACCAAAATCTCTGGGATGCCTTAAAAGCTGTAATAAGAGGGGAATTTATATCCCTACAAACACACATGAGGAAAATGGAAGGAACAGAAATTAACAACCTAACAAGCCACCTAAAGAAGCTGGAAAAGCAAGACCACAAAAACCCCAATTTCAGCAGAATAATCCAGATCACCAAAATAAAAGCCCAAATCCAGGACATAGAAGACAAAAAGATAATAGAAAAAAATCAATGAAACAAAAAGCTGGTTCTTCGAAAGAATAAACAAGATCGATGGTCCCCTAGCTAGACTGACCAAGAAAAAACGAGAAAAAACCAAATAAGCACAATCAGAAACACAAAAGATGAAGTCACATCTGACCCTGAAGAAATGCAAAAGATCATTAGAGACTACTACATACACTTGTATGGAAACAAACTTGAAAACCTTAAGGAAATGGAGGACTTTCTGACATCACACAACCTACCTAAGTTGGAACAAGAAGAAATTGAGACCCTAAATAAACCAATAACAATCAAGGAAATCGACTACGTAATAAGAAAACTTCCTACAAAAAAAAGTCCTGGACCAGATGGCTTTCCAGCAGAATTCTACAAGACATTTAAGGAGGAGCTGATACCAATCCTACTGAAGGTATTCCAGGCGATTGAAAAAGATGGAACTCTCCCCAAATCATTTTACGAAGCTGACATCACATTGATACCCAAGCCAGGTAAAGATCCAACAAAGAAAGAGAACTACAGGTCAATATCTTTGATGAACATAGATGCTAAAATTCTCAACAAGATCCTAGCAAACCGGATTCAGCAATACATCTCAAAAATCATCATGACCAAGTAGGCTTCATTCCTGGGATGCAAGGCTGGTTCAACATTCATAAAACCATAAATGTTATTAAATACATCAACAGATGTCAAAACAAAAACCACATGATTATATCATTAGATGCAGAAAAAGCTTTTGATAAAATCCAGCACCCCTTCTTGATAAAAACCCTTGAACATCTAGGCATACGGGTAACATACCTCAAAATAGTAAAAGCCATCTATGAGAAACCCACAGCAAGCATACTCCTAAATGGACAAACATTAGAACCATTTCCCCTAAAAACTGGAACAAGACAAGGATGCCCACTCTCACCCTTCCTGTTCAACATAGTATTGAAAGTCCTGGCTCGAGCAATCAGAGAAGAGAGGGCAATCAGGGGCATCCAAATAGGAAAAGTGGAAGTCAAGTTATCTCTCTTTGCAGACGACATGATTGTATACCTTGAAAACCCAAGAGAATCTGTCAAAAACTTCCTTACACTGATAAAGACCTTTGGCAAAGTCTCAGGATACAAAATAAATGTACAAAACACAATCGCATTTCTCTACACCAATAATAAACAAACAGAAACCCAAATAAAAAACACAATTCCATTCACAATAGCCGCAAAAAAAATGAAATACCTTGGCATCTTCCTAACCAGAGATGTGAAAGACCTTTACAAGGAAAACTACAAAACACTGCTCAAAGAAATCAAAGATGACACAAACAAGTGGAAAAATATCCCATGCTCATGGATCGGAAGAATCAACATTGTGAAGATGTCCATCTTACCTAAGGCAATCTACAAATTCAATGCAATACCCATCAAATTACCAGCAACATTCTTCTCAGACCTAGAAAAAACAATGCAGGAATTCATATGGAAACACAAACGACCAAGAATAGCTAGAACAATCCTCAGCAAAATAAACAAAGCAGGTGGTATCACACTACCAGACTTCAAACTTTACTATAAAGCTACAATCATCAAAACAGCTTGGTATTGGTATAGGAACAGCCATATAGATCAATGGAATAGAATTGAGATTCCAGAAGCAAAACCTCAATTTCTCAACCAACTCATCTTTGACAAAACCTCCACCACCTACCACTGGGGAGAGGAGAACCTATTCAGTAAATGGTGCTGGGAAAACTGGCTGACCACATGCAGAAGATTGAAACAGGACCCCTATCTATCCCCATGCACAAAGGTTAAATCCAAATGGATCAGAGACCTAAATGTAAAACCTCAAACCATAAGAACCTTAGAAATGAAAGAAAAACCCTCATGGAAATCGGAACTGGCATCCAATTCCTGAACAAAACCCAAAACCCACAGCTCATAAGAGAGAAAACAGACAAGTGGGACCTTATTAAACTGACAAGCTTCTGCAAAGCCAAAGAAACCATCAAGAGAGCAGGGAGACAGCCTACAGACTGGGAAAAAGTATTTGCCAACTCCAGGTCCGACAAAGGCTTAACATCCTGGATCTACAAGGAACTCAAGCATGCAGAAAAGAAAAAAACAAACAACCCCATTATAAAATGGGCAAAAGATATGAACAGACACTTCACAAAGGAAAACATCTGAGCAGCCAACAAACACATGAAGAAATGTTCAACCTCACTAATCATCAGGGAGATGCAAATCAAAACCACACTGAGATACCACCTAACCCCAGTCAGAATGGCAATTATCAACAAAAAAAAATAACAGCTGCTGGAGAGGGTGTGGTGAAAAGGGAACACTTCTACACTGTTGGTGGGAGTGTAAACTAGTGCAACCTCTGTGGAAAGCAGTGTGGCGATTCTTAAAAGCTCTAAATACCAACCTCCCATATGACCCCGCAATCCCCCTACTGGGAATATATCCTGAAGAACACAAATCACTCTATAAAAAAGATACCTGCACACGCATGTTTCTCGCAGCATTGTTCACAGTAGCAAGAACCTGGAACCAACCATGCTGCCCGTCAAAAGAGGACTGGATTAAAAAAATGTGGTACATATACACGATGGAATACTACGCAGCCATAAAAAAGAACAAAAGCATGAATTTCGCAGCAACCTGGATGGAACTAGAGTCTATAATACTGAGTGACCTCTCAGAGAAACAAAGATCTGAGTATCACATGTTCTCACTCATATAATGGACCCTAAACATCCAATGCAATACTATACGAAAATGACTGACCACACTGGGAAAGTATGGTGGGAGGAGGGAGATGGGATTAACAGCAGAAAATATCTGTCTGGGTACAGGGAAACATCCCATATCAACAGGGTGCCTGAATGAAACGCAATTGTATACCTAACCCTTAACTGTACCCCACAACTTCACAATAAAAAATAAATAAATAAATAAAAACAAAAAACTGATTCTAATGAGTTAAAGTGTATTGTAAGCCTATGAACAATAAGTAAAGGAATAATCCCAAAAATATGTAAGGAAAATTAGGAAAGACATTACAATGCTATAAAAAAAAGTATTTTCTTAATTCTTTTTTTTTTTTTGAGTTGGAGTGCCATGGCAAGCTCACAGACACCCCAGCATCGACCTGCTGAGATTCGGCGATTCTTCTGCCTCAGCCTTCCAGGTAGACAGAACTATAGGCACGCGATACCATGCCTGTCTAATTTTTTATTTATTGTAGAGATGAGGTCTTGCCAAGTTGCCCAGGCTGGTCTCAAACCCATGGGCTCAGGCAATCCACTTGTCTCAGCCTCTCAAAGTGCTGGGATTACAGGCTGAGCCACCAAGTCTGGCCTTCTTAATTCAAAAGTGGTAAAAGAGAGCCAGGTTCAGTGTCTCAGGCCTGCAATCACAGTACTTCGGAAGGCTAAGATGAGTGAATTGCCTGAGCCCAGGGATTTGAGACTAGCCTGAACAACTTGACGATACCTCATCTCTACAATAAGTCAAAAAATTAGTTGGGCATGGTGGCACATGCCTGTAATTCCAGCTACTTGGAAAGCTGAGGCAGAAGGATCACCTTAGCCCAGCAGGTCAAAGCTGCAGTGGCCATAAGCATGCACACTGCACTCTAGCCTGGGCAATAGTGTGAGACCCTGTCTCAAAAAGAAAGTAGTAAAAGCAGAAAAAAATGCAGCAAAATACACATGACATATATAGAAAAATAATATAACAGATAAAGATACAACTATATAAGCAACACTGACTATGAAAATAGTAAACAATTCAATAAGAAAAACTGAGAGTGTCAGACTAAATGTAAAAATAAGATCTAGCCAGGCATGATGGCTCAAGCTAGTAATCCCAGCACTTTGGCAGGCTGAAGTGAGAGGATTACCTGAGTTCAGGGGTTTGAGACAAACCTGGACAACTTGATGAGACCTTGTCTCTCCAGTAAATAAAAAATTAGCTGGGCGTGGTAGTACACACCTGTAGTTTCAGCAACTAGGAAGGCTGAGGGCCGAAGGATCACCTGAACCCAGCAAGTCAAGACTGCAGTGCCAGTGAGTGTGCCATGCCCTCCAGCCTGGGTGACATAATGAGACTCCAATTCTAAATAAATAAATAAATAAATAAAATCAAACTGTATGCTGACCACAATATACTCACTTTAGATTCAAGAGAACAAATTGTATGAAAGTGAAAAGGTGAAAACCTGCAAACAGCAGACATAAGAAAGTTGTACTTATTGCAAAATCAGAATACACAGAATTTGAAGCACAAAATTTACTAGATATAATATGGGATATTTGATAATGATAAAATGGTCAATATCTCAGTATGACATAACAATTATAAACATATATGCACTTTCAAAATAAGCAGCAAAATAAATAAAGTCAAAACTGACAAAAATGATGAAAGAAATAGATAATCTAACAATAATAATTGGAGGTTTGAAACCCCACTTTTGGCCAGGCTCAGTGGCTCAGCCTGTAAGCCCAGTACTTTGGGAGGCTGAGGCAAGTGGATTGCCAGAACCCATGGGTTCGAGACCAGTCCAGGCAACTTGGTGAGACCTTGTTTCTACAGTAAATAAAAAATTAACCAGGCATGGTAGCACATGCCTGTAGTTCTGGCTACTTTGAAGATTGAGGTGGAAGGATCACCAGAGCCCAGCAGGTTGATGCTAGGGTAGCCGTGAGTGTGCCACTGTACCCCAGACTGGGTGACAGAGTGAGATTCAAACTCAAAAACATAAAACAAATAGTCTACTAATTATTTTCTAAAATAAAATTTCATTACACATTTACACTTGGAAATTAACATAAAATGAGAGCAATATTTTTTTTCAAAGAGCAAAAATGAAAATTGAAAGAAAAATTAGATGACAAAAATAGCCAAAAAAATCAAGACACTGGTCATCTAAGAGTCAAGATGTAAATGATTCTGAGAAATGATCCCTAGGAAACTCTGAGTGCTCAAGGCCCAGTTATAAATCCTAATAATAATTCAAATATGTTTATATTATTGAAGCATGACAAGTAATTTATTCTGGGTTTTTTTGTTTCATGATAGAAATTTGATGAATTAATTGTTTAGAAAAGAGCACTATTTGTATATGTTTGTTTACCCTGTTGTGTGGGCAAAATAACTCACAGATTTGGCAGGAAAAACGAAAAGAGCAGAATAGCTCAAAGCACTAACTTCTCAGCAAGCAGAAGGTCAAAAACATGCCAAACATCAGACAGCAGAACATATTAGCAAGTCTGAACAAGACAGACCCACAGAGTTGTGGTCAATTTCTTCACCCCCTGCTCATGCTACAAATTGTTATGGTCACCTGCCCAGATGTGTTTGGAGAGGGTAGGAAATTATGATTCACATAATTGATCTTTGTAGAAAAGTTGAGCAAGTGTCTAAGATGGTCTGACATGACTTGGGTTAGAAAAGCAGAAGTCAGGCCTGCTTCTAAATTTAGTTTAGATGGGAAGCTAGGGTGAGTACTGAATTTCATAGTCAGGGATTTGCATGGTTTCTGTAAAGTATGCCGAGAAGTAAGAGTCCAGTCGTTGGTAGTTTAAAAGTTTATTAATGAAAATAAAAGAAGGGGGACTAGCTCTATAGAGAGAAGCCAGCAGCCTTTGTTCTCTTGCAGGACACTTATATAACCCCAGTCGAGGTTAATTGGGCACTGAGAAGCAGTTTAGGGAGTTTGGGCTGTCAGTTGCCTAGCCTCGAGCTGCAGATGTTGGCATTGTTAGAGTCTGCTGGTCCCATGGCCTTGAAGTGCAGATGTCTGCACTAAACCAGTCTCTCTTGGGATGTTGTTAATCACTTGTCTCTGAAATGCAGTCTTAGGAAAGCAAACACTGACAGTCAGTACCAAGATGTTATCAATCACATAGCTTTGGGATGCCAGTCTCTGGAAAGCAGATATTGGCAGTAAAGCAATTAGTACCAGAACACTGCTAGAGCAGAGTGTTAGCTTTATGGGCCATTGCAACTCTGTGCTCTGTTTGTGAGGCTCACATGATGAGTTGCTTTAACTACAACCTCCTCTCCCATCCCCCTACAAACCCTATCAGTTTCAATCTGCTGACATCAAAAGAGAGACCACCAAGGTTAATTTTTTACTTATCCAGATATGGAACTACAAGTGAAAGAAAGGTTTAAGATTGAAAGTAACCAGCAGCCAACCATCAAAAACTGGAGACACACACTTAGGTTTCTGGTCTTGCAGGTAAGAACATAGAAAGTGGCATTAAGCCGGGCTCGGTGGCTCAGCCTGTAATCCTGAGCCTTTGGGAGGCTGAGGTGAGTGGATTGCCTGAGCCCGCAGGTTTGAGACCTGCCTGGGCAACTTGGCGAGACCTCATCTCTACAATAAATCAAAAATTGGCCGGGTGTGGTAGTGTGCGCCGATAGTTCCAGCTACTTGGAAGGCTGAGGCGGAAGGATTGCTGGAACCCAGCAGGTCGAGGCTGCGGTGGCCGGGAGCAGCCACTGCACTCCAGTCTGGGTGACAGAGTGAGACTCCAACTCAAAAAAAAAAAAGAAAGTGGCATTAATGGGCAACTCCCTCAGGTTCCCTCGTGTGACAGAGAGGGGCTGATAACAGTTAAAATTATTCCTTTTGACGATCAATCGGCAAGCTCCGAAAGCCTGGCACACAGGTTTTGCTTGAGAAAACCAAATAGCCAAGGATGGTTTTGCTGGAGATGCAAGATGGTAACCAATTCACCCTTTGTGAAGTCATAGGTTTACAACCCCTGCTTGCTATGCATTTCCTGGAGACCACTTGTTCAGTAAAAATCTGATTTTGCTGAGTACAACCTTGTGAATTCCAAAAAAAAAATGTGTAATTGCTCAACCCAACTCTCCTCCCTTACCTAAACTAAAGTATAAGACCCCTCTCCTCCCCCCCCCCCGTGGTGCTCAGCCTGGGAGCATTAGCCTGCTGAGTCGCACGGATGCTGATAAAATAAATCTGCTACTTCCTAAAACAGCCTCGGTGTCACGACCTCTCTGTGTTCCCGCTACACTCCCACTATGGGAGCTGTTCTGTCCTCTCAATAAATCCTACTTTCTAAAAAAAGAAAGAAAGAAAGAAAGTGTCATTAACAATCACAAAAGTAAAAAGCAAACAATATGCAATCAACAGATGCAGCAGAGAACTGAGTTCTAAGGGCAAACCACAATCTAAAATGGGAAATAGGCAAACCTCATCCGTTCGAAACTCATCCGTTTGTAACTCATCCGTTCGAAAAACCATAAGAAACCCCTGTGAAAAGCAGTTAATGTGTATGAAAACCTAAACTGTACCTGGTAAGTTTTAAGCCTTAAAATCTCCATGGTCCAAGTATTAGGGGTCCTCATAACATTACAATTTTTACCTTCAAAACTACCAGGTTCTCACAGCGAAAATCACAGAAAAATTGCTTTCTGCTTCCAGTAAGAGAAAGAGAAAAGTAGTGATTTTCAAATATGCTGAGAGGATTATATTTTTTTATAGCTTTGCCTTGAGCAGAAACTATTTATCAAAAGGCTAGTCAATAAAGATTATGCAAGATCCCAACCTTCCTGGGGTAAGGAAAATGCCAAATGTCATGCCCCTCTACCATTCTGTCTCAGTTAAAGAGGGGTAAGGGCAGGAGTACTTTAAAAAGTCATAATCCAGGGAGACATAAGTTTCCTAAAAATGCAACTACATTATATGTCAATAAAATGTTTTCCTTCATTCCACACTTTACTATCATGCCAACAAAAGTAGATTGCATACATAATAACAGAACAGAACTAAAAGAAATCTATGCTTTAAACATTACTTAAGACATCTCTAAGGGTAAACTAGCAAATTGGATAATACAGATGAGATGAATACATTCCTAGAAACACACAATATAACAATACTGAGTCATAAAGAATTAGAAAACCTGAACAGACTTACAGTTGTAGATTAATGTAGAATAGTAATCAAAACTCCCAACAAATAAAATCCCAAGACCGAATAGTTTTACTGCCAAGACTGACACAATATTTAAAGAATTAGCAGAATCCTTCTTAAACTCTTTCAAAAATAAAAAGAACACTTCTAAAATTATTCTACGAGGCCAAAATTACACTGACACTGTTGTGGGAAAACAGAGAGGCCATGACACTGAGGCTATCTTAGGAAGTAGTGGTTTATTAGCACAGGAGTGATTCAGAGGGCTAATGCTCCAAGGCCGAGCAACTTGGAGAAAGAGGAGAAGGGTTTTATACCTTAGTTTAGGTAAGGGAGGAAGTCGGGTTGTGTGACTACACATTTTTCTTTGGAATTTGTAAGGTTGTATTTAGCAAAACCAGATTTTCAAATAACAAATTGTCTTCAGTGTATACATGACAAGCAGGGGTTGTAAAACAATGACTTCACAAAGAGAGGACGTGGGGGCAAAGTCGTGAATGAATTACTATCTTGCATTTTCAGGAAAATGACCTTCGGTTATTTGATTTTCTCACATCCCATTGTCTAGCAAGTCTTTAGCTTGCAGGTTGATTTTTAAAAGGAATACTTTTAACTGTTATCAGCCCCGCTCTGCCACAACACCAAAAATGGAAAAAAAAAAAAAACTATGAGAAAAAAAGTTGCCGATCAATGTCCTTAAGACTACCTATGCAAAAGTCCTCAAATAAATATTAACAAACCATATTTGGAAGCATATTAAAATAATTATACACCAACTGGGCTTGGTGGCTCAGCCTGTAATCCCAGCACTTTGGGAGGCTGAGGTGAGTGAATTGCCTGAGCCCACGGGTTCAAGACCCACCTGGGCAACTTGGCAAGACCTCATCTCTACAATAAAATCAAACGTTAGCTGGGCGTGGTAACGCATGCCTGTAATTCCAGCTACTTGGAAGGCTAAGGTAGAAGGATAACCGGAGCCCAGCAGGTCGAGGCTACAGTGGCCGGGAGCGTGCCACTCTACTCCAGTCTGGGCGGCAGTGAGACTCCAACTAAAAAAAAAAATTATTCATCATGACCAAGTGAAACTGATTCCTAAAATACAAAGATGGTTAAACATATGAAAATCAATCAATGTAATACACAACATTAGCAAAATGACCAAAACACCATATTCCAATTAATGCAGAAAAGGCATTTAGCAAATTATTGACTCATTCATGACAAAAACACACAATAAACTAGAACTAAAATAAAACAATATTTTAAGAGGCCATATATACAAAAAAATTGTTCCCCTTAGATCAGAAACAAGACAAGATACCTATTTTACCACACCCATTCAACATAGTATTGGAAATCCTAAACAGAGTAATTGAGAAAGGATATTCTGTAAGATTTAGCTTTAATCTGCCAAATACAGATAGCAGGAAATAGAACAGACTTATACACTGTAACGAATTCTCTACCTTGCAACAAAACAAAAACTGATGTTTTCTTACAATTTTTGTAATTCACTAATTTGTCTACCATATTTTTTATGATTATGTATTAATTTTCTGCACCCTTAATGGAAGAGAGATGTTCTTCATGAATTTTTCCTGGTCATGTTCTAGATTAAAAGACTTGTAATTTTATTTGAAATAACCCCCCAAAACCCCAAACTCATAAAGTTACTAAACATACTGAAGGAAAGAAAAATAAAATGCAAATGTAAAGCTAAATATAGTACATTATAAATCTATTTTTTTTTTTAGTTAGAGTCTCACTCTTGCCACCCAGGCTGGAGTGCAGTGGCATGCTCACAGCCACCACAGCCTCGACCTGCTGGGTTTAGGCGATCCTTCCACCTCAGCCTTCCAAGCAGCTGGAACTATAGATGCACACTACCATGCCCACCTAGTTTTTGTGATTTATTGTAGAGACAAGGTCTCATCAAGTTGCCCAGGCTGGTCTCTAACCCCTGAGCTCAGACAATCCTTGGCCTCCCAAAGTGCTGGGATTAAATCTATTCTTTACTGCCTCTTTAATAAAAATATTTTATCTTTTATTTAAAGCTCCGTTAAAGAGACACATTCTACATTTAATGGAAGACTAAGACATGGATAAGTGAATGAATATTTTCAAGATGATAAACCCAAAAAAGAGCAGTGGTAACTGAAACATATTTGAGGCAAATGTCAAGTTAAACCATGCATAATTATTCTCTCTTTTCCTCTTATGTGAAATGTTCATAAACAGAAAAACAAAAATATAATGTAAGAGCCACCCACAGCCCTGTTAAAAATGATAAACAATTAAAATACTGCATCTATGGGAAATGTACAGTAAAAAGCACAAATAGTTGATAATGTGAATTGAAGAAGTTGGCATTTGGGAATGAAAAAAAAGGAACTGGTCATTTAGTTTTTTTACTACAAGCTCTAGAACAGTTAGACTCGGAACAGGACAGTATCCTTGAGATCCCACTTGCCGTATGTTTAGAAAATGCAGGGGGGAAAAGTGTTAAATAAATAAATGAGAGGAAATTAGCCTGAAGTGGTTCTATTGCTCTGGGCTTCTATGTAAGGAAATCATAATGTAATACAAATGCATTTCTTGCAAATTATTCACTTGAAGGAAACAGGCTTAACCAACCACAAACATCTAATTAACCTTTAAGTACACAACCAGAAAATAACTAGTGAGTAGTTCAAATAAAGCAACCACATAAAATAAAGCAACTGTAACTAATTAGCTGTAGAATTTAGCTTCCTTATGCTCCTTATAATAGAATTTTTTTGACATCCTTTCAGCAGACCCCAAACCACAAATTATTATTATTATTATTATTAATCAATATTTTTTATTTTGATAATGTGGGGTACAGTTTAGGGTTAGGTATACAAATATGCTTCCTTCAGTCACCCTTGTTGATAAGGGGTGTCTCCCGGTTCCCAGACAGATATTGACTACCGTTAATCCCTCCTCCCTTCCCCTTCCCCCCCATAGTTTCCCACCACTGTCAGTCTTTTTTTTTTTTTTGTATTACGGTGGATGTTCAAGGTCCACTATATGAGTGAGAACATGTGATACTCAGATCTTTGTTTCTGTGAGAGATCACTCAGTATTATTGACTCTAGTTCATCCAGTTTGCTGCTAAATTCATGATTTTGTTCTTTTTTTTGGCTGCTTAGTATTCCATTGTGTATATGTACCACATTTTAAAAATCCAGTCCTTTTTTGATGGACAGCATGGTTGGTTCCAGGTTCTTGCTGTTGTGAACAATGCTGCGATAAACATTCGTATGCAGGTATCTTTTTGATAGAGTGATTTGAGTTCTTCAGGGTATATTCCCAGTAGGGGGATTGCAGGTTCATATGGGAGGTTGATATTTAGAGATTTTAGGAATCACTACACTGCTTTCCACAGAGGTTGCACTAGTTTACACTCCCACCAACAGTCTAGAAGTGTTCCCTTTTCGCCACACCCTCTCCAGCAACTGTTATTTTTTGTTATTGATAATTGCCATTCTGACTGGAGTTAGGTGGTATCTCAGTGTGGTTTTGATTAAATTAAATAATAGCTGTTGTTCAAATAAATTCATTAATGTTTTAACAGTGTCCCAGTTTAATTTTTTTTTTTGAGTTGTGGAGTCGCACTCTATTGCCCAGGCTGGAGTGCAGTGGCATGCTCACGGCCACTGTAGCCTGGACCTAGTGGGCTCAGACAATCCTTCCACCTCAGCTCTTCAAGTAGTTGAAACTACAGGAATGCACCTGGCTAATTTTTTGATTTATTGTAGAGATGAGGTCTTGCCAAGTTGCCCAGGCTGGTCTCTAACCTGTAGGCTCAGGCAATCCTCTCACCTCGGCCTCTCAAAGTACAGGGATTATAGGCATGAGCCACTGCTCCCAGCCTCCAGTTTAATTTTAAATAGAAAAAAAACAACTGGAGACTCAGGACCACAGTTCCTCCCATGTACACACTTTGTACACTGAGTCAGGATTTTCTTCTGATGACCCTCCTGTCATCTCTGCAAATCTAAGGAGACACAAGGCTGTGACACAGAGCTGCCCAGGGAAGGCTCTGGACTGGGCCAAGTCACTGCACAGGAATGAGACAGAACTCCAGGGTCCCAGTTGCTGACCAGCCACTCTGCAGATGGAGGGGACTAAGGACCAAACTGCCCAGTGGAGACACAAGTCCCAGATTTCTGAGATAATCATGGCTCAAATCTCACAATAGCTAATTCTCATCTGTTCCAACTAGACCCTCTCTCATCTCAGGAGGCCTGCTCCCACTCACCATTTTCTAGCTTCTGAGGTGCCCTGAAATTCTCCCAAGGTATTATCTAGTGCATACAAGTCACAGGATGACAGAGACTATGCCAGAGCTAACTGGGGCCTCCCAGAGCATAGGAGACAGAGATATGGAGACCAGAACTCACCTTAGTTTATCTCTTTTATCTGGCTGTGCTACTGATTAAACAGTTCTAATTAATGATCCAGATTGGCTAGGTCTTCAGAGTAACAGGAGATACTACCAGTCATTTGACTAAATTAGTTCAGAATGACAAATTCTCGACTTTAGTCCTTTTAAATTTCAGGCAAGGTTTCCTCCCTAAACTATGGCCTGGCCTTACCTAGGAGCATTGACACTTAACCAAAATTTAGTCTTGGCTCTTCACAGTGGGCATAGTTGTCTTCTTGCAATCCTTGTACCCTTTCTGTTTCTTCCTTTTGGACACAGGGTCACAAGTGTGCCAGACAAGTACAAACTCAGTGACCAACAAAGTCATCCCTGGTCATAGAGAAGGAGGAGAGCCCAGTCCAGACCACACTGAAATAGAAAGAGCCAAGCATTAGTTATTGGGGATGAGGCTGTTGGCCCCGTGATCAAAGCTTCTTTCCTCACACCTTATTTCTCAGTCCAATCACATTCAGCCAAAAACTGTAAAAGACACCAAAAAACTAAATGTATTAAATACATGGAAAAACTGAAGTTATATGGGCAGCAACATTCCATAAAAGACTTAAAATGAAAGAAAATCAAGCATTTAATTTGCCTCCACTAAGGAGCCCACTTCCCTCGCAGTTTACAATAAAAACCCTCATTCAGAAGGTTAAGCATATTCCAAACTTGGGACCCAGACTTATTCTGAAATGCAACCCCAGAGGGACTCAGTCCCTGGTGAGAAGGCAGAAGCACCTAAGAAGTTAAGTCTGTGAGCACCACATGTGCCCTTTTTTATAAGGTTTTTTTTTTAACATAAGAAAAAAGACAAAGCCCAAAGGAAGAGATTGACAGATTCGATTCTACTAAAATTAAGGAGAGTCTGCCAAAATGTAGAATGGAGTGCAAAGGCAAAACACAACAGGAGAGAAAATATTTACAGTTTTTACAAATGAGCATAAATTATTGTGTAGAACGTGTTTTGCCCCCAAAATAAGGAAAAAAGACAAAAGCAAAAAACATACAAATTCAATATGAGAAAATGACTGAAATTATTTTACAGAAGATGAAAGACCACATTTAAAAATGCTCAAAACCATTGGTAATCAGTAAACAGCAATATGCAATGATATAGAAATAAATATGAATAAATATTTAAAAGGAATAAACACACATGCATGAATGGCCAGATGGTTAATTCATACATCCACTGGAATTTCCTCATAAATTTGAATGTATCCACAGTCTACAACCCAGCAATTGTTTTCTAGTGAGTAATAAATATCTGAAGCATTACAAAGTAGGAAGAAAACCAAGAATGTCATCAAAAAATAAAATTAAAACAGCTCAAGTCTCCTAAGTAATGAGATGAGTAAGGAAATTGGAGAAACAGCCTCAGACAGCAGCAAGTGTACAATACTGAGGCAAAGAAACAGCAACCAAAAAACCCTTTCAACATAATATTAACAAGATATTAATGGTTACATAAAATTACTGAAAACTCAAAAGAGGAAAAACCAAGCACAATTCTGGTTCATGATTAATGGATGCTTAAGCTACAAAGAATAACAAAAAGAATCAGGACTGTGATCAGCTCTGGTTGCAGAAAGGAGATGAGAATAGGGAGACACTGGAACTGCCTGGAGCCTGTCTGTGCACCTAAGTATTGAGTCTACTGTGTGTTTATATTCTTTTTATTTAAACTTAACATAAAACAAATAATTTATTTCTAAAATTCTCTTTGTTTCTTCGGACAACACCACTCAATCCACATAGATTTTTTTTTGACCAGGGAAATAAAAACCTTACATTCAAATCATGAAAAAATTTTTAAATAATTGAGTGAACTGGAATCAGCAGCAACATTTTATTTAAAAAAAAAAAAGCAGCTTGGGGTAGCAACCTGGATCATCACAGTTCAAAAGGAACACCACACTCAGTAGGATAAACAAGTTCCCAATCTTGCAGACCATTCTCATCATGGGAGTATAGCTTAGGGTAGCTCACTTCCAGATGGTTACTAAGGGAAACCTAAGCAGCTGAGAAATTTAATTCTGGGAGCTCCATACACCCTACTACCTACTCCTCACATCTTGAAAATGGTCCCTCTCCCAGGCTTTCAATTCTCACCAATGACCAAACACGAGTCAGTTTAAGGTTGTGACCTGTGATGTCTTTTTGACATCAAACGTAGGGAGTTTGCTGAACACAAACCAATTCTCCAGCACCAATTGGGTATCTAATACTTATAACTCAATTTTGACACCGTCCAGACTCAGCACAGACCCCACAAGCTCAGGGCTCAGTCCCACATCACTGTCCTCACTGCAGATGCCAGTTGCAAGATTCAGGGCCCATCTATACTTCTGAACAACTACCTATAAATTACAGGCTTCCATAATCTTCTCCTCGATTGCAATAATTTTGCAAACCTGCTCACAGAACTCAAGCAAAGCACTTTATACACATTTGCCAACTTAATATAAAAGATACAACTAAGGAACACCCAAATGGAAGAAATGCACAGGTTAAGAAAATGTGATGGAAGGAGACGGGATGTATAGGAAACTTTGATATATAGCTGTGATTAAAGAAATCCTCTTGTCCTCAAGAGCAGCTTAGTGCAGAGAAACATCCTTTTCATTATGACTTAGATAATGTTGTTTTTTTTTAACTTTCCTCAAAGTCAGACACAACCTCTGCAAGTTTCCATTTGTTGCCTTATAAAATTATCTGAAAACACTTTTCGGCAGTGGTCAGAACAAAATACTCATTAATCAAATTTTGCTTATTTTTCTTCTTTAATTGACATTATTTTATTATAAAGACGTGGGGTACAAGTCTGGATCAGGTACATAAATAATTTACATGCAGGAGAAGTTTGGGTTTCCAACTGATCCTCACTTCCCCTTGCTTAGGACCAGGTACCCTTAGTGTTATTCTATGCCCCCTTTCTCTCCCCTGGAAGTGTCCCATGACTGCTGATCCCTCCCTTGTACTATTGTGCTTAAGGTCCAGGTCCCACTTATGAGCGAGAACATGTGGTATTGGATTCTTTGTTTCTGTGATAGATCACTAAGTATGATTGTCTCCAACTCCATCTAAAATGGTCCATCTAAAATGCAAAAGTTTATGATTTTGTCCTTTTTTTGTACTGTGTAATAGTTCACCATGTATATATATACCACATTTTATTTATCCAGTCCATTTCTGATGGACGGTGGGGTTGGTTCCGTGTTTTTGCTATTGTGACTAGTATAGTAATAAACATGCATGTACATGTGTCTTTTTGTAGAATACTCATTAATCAAATTTTGCTTATTTTCTTTTGTAATTAACTTTATTTTATTATAAAGATGTGGGGTACAAGTCTGGGTATATTCCAAGAAGGGGGAATGTTGGATCGTATGGAAGGTCAATTTCTAGTTCCTTTAGAAATCACGACACTATTTTCTGTGTTCTCACTCATAAGCAGAACTTGAACAATTATAATACTATAAAAAAGAGTTTGGCAGTAATGGGAAACTGTCGAGGGGGGGTGGGACTGGCAATTGAGGGAAACTACGAGGGGAAGAAGGGGTATACTTCATCAACAAGGGTACCTGCATAATCAATGTTTGTATACCTAACCCTGAATTGTACCCCACATCTTTATAAATAAATAAATATATATATAAATATATATATATATAAAGAAATCACCATGCCATTTTCCATAGAGGTTTGACTAGTTTGCACTCCCACCAAGAGTGTAAAAGTGTCTCCTTTTCTCCACACCCATGCCAGCAACTGTTGTTTTTTAATGTATTAATGATGACATATAGGGAAAAAAGAGCATGAATAGCCAAAACAATCTCAGTGAAAGAAACAAAGTAGGAGGTATCATACTATAAGGCTATAATAATCCTAGTACTGGTACAAGAATAAGCATATAGACCAATGGAACAGTACAGATATTTTAGAAGCAAAAATGCAATCTCTCAACCAATGCGTCTTTCACAAAATCATCAATAACAACCACTGGGGACAGAAGACTTTTTTTTTTTTTGAGATGGAGTTTCATACTGTCACCCAGACTGGAGTGCAGTGGCCGCTTCCGACCACCGCAGCCTCGACCTGCTAGGTTCCGGCTATCCTTCCGCCTCAGCCTTCTAAGTAGCTGGAACTACAGACGCGCGCTACCACACCTGGCTAGTTTTTTTATTTATTGTAGAAATAAGGTCTCATCAAGTTGCACAGGTGGGTCTCGAACCCACGGGCTCAGGCAATCCACTCACCTCAGCCTCCCATGGCGCAGGATTACAGGCTAAGCCACTTAGCCCGGCTGACATTTTTTTTTTTTTGAGTTGGAGTCTCACTCTGTCGCCCAGGTTGGGATGCAGTGGCATACTCACAGCCAACCCAGCATCGACCTGCTGGGACCTGCCGATCCTTCCATCTCAGCCTTCCAGGTAGCCAGAACTACAGGCGCATGCAACCACGCCTGGCTAATTTTTTATTTTATTGTAGGTATGAGGTCTCACCAAGTTGCCCAGGCTGGTCTTGAACCTGCAGACTCAGGCAATGCACTCACCTTGGCCTCCAAAAGTGCTGGCCTTATAGACTGAGCCACTGAGCCTGGCGGAGAAAACTTTATTTATCAAATGGTATTGGGAAAATTGGCTGACCACATGCGGAAGAATGAAACAAGACCCCCACAAATCACCATTGACAAAAGTCAACTCTAGATGGAGCAAGAACTAAACATAAAACCTCAGCCTATAAGAATCCTAGAAGAAAACACAGGAATCACTCTTAGGCACACTGAAGTAGGCAACCAACTCTTGATCAAATTCCCAAAAGCAAATGCCATAATAGATAAGATAGACAAGTAGGACCTCATCAAACTGAAAAGCTTTTGCACAGCAAAATAAACCATCAAGGGAGCAGGCAGACAACCCACAGAATGGGAGAAAAATACTTGTGAATTGTGTATCTGATAAAGGCCTAACATCCAGGATCTACAAGGAACTAAAATGAGATGAAAGGAAAAACAAAAAAACAAACAAAAAAGACAGTGTTATTAAAAAATGGGCAAAGAACATGAATAGACACTTCTCAAAAGAAGACATACAAACAGCAACAGATACATGAAAAAAAAAAAAAGCTCAGCATCACTAATCATCAGAGAACTGAAAATCAAACCACACTGAGATACTTTATTTTCTCTACTTCCTCGACCCTGTTCTCAGACCTATATTCAGCCTGAGTCAGCATATAATCCCTCTTTATGCCACTTCTAAGAACAGCCTGGCTTCAGGGTGAAATATTATCTAATATAGAATCTGATTTTGTTCTCTTCTATCCTGCCTCCCCTCCAATTATATTCTAATCTTGTTTACTCCTCCCCAGGAAAGAAAGCCCTGGTCTGCCTAAGAGAAGCTTGCAGGTCTTATACTTGGTGTTTTTATCCTATTGCAATGCTTCCTTAGAATAAAGTGACTTTTAATCTGAATTTATTCATTTTGTCAATCTGTACAGATAGACCCAGGACAATAACAATTATATTCTCAGAAAAAGCCTCCCAGCCTCCCTTCTGTCTTAATGGAAACTGCATTTACCTGTGGACTCCAAGCTTTCCAGGGTTCTGCAGCTTCTCTAAGAATGAAGACTTCTTTCATGGCTGGTGTCAGCAGCCTGAGATTCTTGCAGCAGAGGCTCCCTAAAAGAAATTCAGTAACCCTCTTTGCAGTATAAAGACTGGGCCTAGCTTAGAGTCACTGGGCTCATGTGTCTGTTTCCCAGTTAAGTTTATTCACTTAAAATGAGGAAATACTTATTCACTTTTAAATGAAGAAATACTCAGTGTTTGAAGATCCAGCAAAATCACTCCAACTCAGTGTGTCTGTTTACAGAAATCCATAAAATGGTAAGGCACATTTTATAACTAAACAGAAAAAGCAAAAGCGTCGATGCCTTTCAGATAAAAATATGTCATTTAATTATTATTTTTATCTGCACAAGTTATCTACTTAGCAATTATATGTGAACACTTCTAGGAGTTGCCAAGTCCCTTCCCATTAAATTTAGCATGAAAGTCTGACATCCAGAGGATACAGAATAGAGTTCTCTATTCTCACAAATTCTCCACCCTGCATGAGGGGAACTGATGCTTTAATAAATGCTATAATTCACCAATTTATCTATTACACTTTCTTGTGGATATGTAGTCATTCTTCTGCAGCCAAATGACAGATATACTTTTTTTTCTCCATTCTCTGTTGTATGCCTAAAGAAAAGCCCTGAGATTCTGTTTGACATCAGAATTTTATTCCACAATCACTCTCAGTAAGATAAATGAAACAAGAACTTCTTTTAACAAATGCCATATAAAATTTTTTTCAGATCCACTTATTACTTATCTTTTTAGAAATAGCTCACTCATCTAAGGCTGGGCGTGGTGGCTCAAGTCTGTAATCCCAGCACTTTGGTAGGCCAAGGCAAGAGGATTGCCTAAACCCAGGGATTCAAGACCAGGCTGGGCAACTTAGTAAGAACTCATCTCTACCATAAATCAAAAACTTAGCCAGGCATGGGAGCGCATGCCTGTAGTTCCAACTACTTGGAAGGCTGGGGTAGAAGGATCACCTAAGCCCAGCAGGTCATGGCTGCAGTGGCCGTGAGCATGCTAGTGCATTCCAGCCTGGGTGACAGAGTGAGACTCCAACTCAAGAAAAAAAAAAGAAATAGCTCATCTATATTTTAAGCTCTACTGATAAAATACATTTAATATTTAATGAAAGACTGAAACTGGAATAATGAAACAGATATGTTTGACTCAAGTGTAAAGTCAGGCCATCCTATCAAGTTGGAACATCCTCTTGCCTCCATGCTACTCCCTGAAGTACTCACTGGTCACCCTTCCAGGACACATGGCACTGTGCCACCTTGTGTACAAAATGTGCACTTTGATTTGCAGGTTCTTCCACCACCTCACTGGGATGATTCTACTTGTATTTTGAGATAATCTCTCCCTTCACAAGTCTGAAAGAATGAAAGAGGAAGAATCATCTTTTTCTTTTCTCCCTCAATACCAATATCTGACTAGCTGGCCACCAATGTGTCTCCAAGAATTGGAAGCTAGGGTTGAACGAAGACAAATGTGATGTCCTAAGGAGATAGCTTTCTAGAGAAAGGGTATAACAGGAGACTACTACTCTCAGCCCCTGGGCACCCAGATGCTTCCCTGCTGGGCTCTACTTTCATACCTCAGGCTGTCCTATAAATTGATCAAAGGGTTAATTAATATTCACCAGACACTTCAAAAGTCATGACCTCTGTAGACCTTTTGGGTCATCCCTAGACACTTCTGAAATCCAGGACAAGGCAAATTTAGGTGAGTGGCTGTGGACACATTACCCTGTAAAGTTTTGTAAGAAGAACCACAACATGAAGACATTCTGAGGAGAAGTGTGTCCTTAGAGAATATATATTTTTAAATAACTGGGCAAGCATAAAGATTTGTTATCTGCTTTCCTCTCATGTGATATAATTATAAACAGAATAACAAAAATTTAATAGGACCTGTCCACCACTGTGAAAAAGTAATAAGCAATTTAAAAACTGTCTGTTTGAAAAAGTAAATAAAAGACAAATAGTTGATAGTGTGAGCTGGAGAAGATATAGAAATTTAGGATTTCCAACGGACCCTAGAATAGTTAGCCGGGGTAAACAGATTCATGGATTTGAGACCCTCGTTGACATATATTTGGAAAATTCAGGGAAAATCAGTCCCCCTGTGGAGCACTAAAATAATTACATGGAAGCTACTGAAGTGACTGGAGTGCCCTGAGTTTCTATCTTTAGAAGCATAACTAACGCAAATTAATTTCTTGTACATTACTAACTCAGAGGAGAACAAAACTTAGATTTTACCAACCAGAAACTACCAATAAAGGTCACAACAAGAAGATTTCTACCTGAATATTCCACATAATGAGACTATATAACTCTACTCAGTTAACTATTGAATGGGGTTTACACCTCATTCACCTTATTAAAAGCCTTTCCTTCAAGCCCTTTTAGTATCACCCAAATCACAAACCTTAGTTGGAGTTGTCAAGATTTTTGAATTACTGTTTGCTCAAATAAAGTCTTTAATGTTTTGTTGATGCCTCAGTTTAAAATTTTAACAGAAGAAAAAAATAACTAGGATCCCATTAACCACAGCTCCTCCCACCCACGACCCTTGCAATACAAGACTGGATCATTCCAAAGACAATTACGTTGTCCACACACAATCTGAGTGGCATGAACTTGTGAGTGCAGAGCTGCCAAGAGGGCTCTGGAATGTGCCAAGTCATTGCACAGGGACAGAGCAGGATGCCCAGGGTCTCAACTGCCAGACTAGTCTTACCTTGCAGTCAGAGGAACCAAGGGCCAAGCTATGACTGTGAGAAACATAGATCCAGAGTTCTGAGCTAAGGATAGCACAGTTCTGCCAGAGCTGGTTCCTGTGGATTCCCCTTAGACCCTCTCCTTCTCTGAATATCCAGCCTTGCACCGTTCAACATTTTCAGGCTTCTGTGGTGTCTCAGTGTCTTTTCTATGGATCTTCCAGTACCTGTTAGCAATAGAGTGACCACTTGGGCAGAGCCACTTGGACCTCCTGGGGAGTAGGACACTGAGCAGTGGAAATGGAATGAGAGCTTGATGGGCATCCACAGGAGATAAAGTTCATACCAGATCCTGGAAGCCACTCTGTCCTTGCCTGCTTATGCTGCTCTGGGTAATTTTCACCCCAGAACCACTGAATGGACAGAGCTTCAGGTTCCATTCTTTCAGGCCCTGAATGACAGGAGATGTATTCAGATGGAGGCTGAATGAAGTCAGAAAGGCAGGTATCATGCAGCCTTTATAGGCAGGGCATCCTCATTGCACGGAAACCCGACCCTGCCTGGAATTCATTTGCATTTAATTGTATATATATTATATCAGTTTATGAATAATATACACAGTACATATGTATGTTATTCACAAATGTAAAAAATATAGTTACAATTATTTTGAGGTTACAGGTTTTGTAACCTTCCTGGCCTCTGGTCTTTTTAGAAGGCAGCAGAGCTGTGAAAATGGAGGCCATTGTGCTTACTTCGGCAGCACATACACTAAAATTGGAATGATACAGAGACTATTAGCATGGTCCCTAAGCAAGGATGATACTGAAATTTGTGAAGCATTCCATTTTTTTAGAGTCTCTAACACTCAGTGATTTATCACAGAAATGAAGAACTGAGTACCACATGTTCTCCCTTACAAGTGAACCCTGAACATTTACCATGATACTATAAGAAAGGGATTGGCAGTAGCCAGAAACTGCCAGGGGAGGGGAAGCACATAACATTAATAAGAGTACTGATCTCAAACCAGGCAAATTGGGGACCAAATAGGGGCCCAAAGTTTACCTGTATGATGACCACTTGTAGACCTAATCCTGAATTGTACCCCATATCTTTAAAATAAAATAAATAAAATTAAAAAAAAAATCAAGATTACAGAATCAGTAATGTGCATCCCAAAAGGATAAACTGGACCAAATGTAGGTCCAAAACCAGGATGAGGATTCCTTGGGGGCTTGTCATAAACAGCCTTGAGATATTTATGAGGTATTGAGTGCCTAGTGTATGAAAGACCTTTAAAATAAGAACCACAAAACACTGCTCAAAGATGTCAAAGATGACACAAAGAAATAAAAAAATTCCTTGCTCATATACTGGAGGAATCAATATTGTCAAGATGTTTATCCTACCCCAAGCAATATACAGATTCAATGTAATACCCATCAAATTACCAACATCATTTTTCTCAGACCTGGAAATGTCAATACAGAAATTCATATGGAAATGGAACACAGCACAAATAGCCAAAACAATCTTCAGCAACAGGAAAAAAAGTGGGAGGTATCACACTTTCAGACTTTAAACTTTATTACAAGTCTACGGTAACTAAAGCAGCCTGGTATTGGTACAAGAAAAGACATATAGACCACTGGAACAGGACAAAGATTCCAGAAGCAAAAAACACAATCTCTTAACAACTCATCTTGGACAAAGCCACTAATAGCAATCACTTGGGAAAGGAGATCATATTTAGCAAATAGTGCTGGGAAAACTGGCTGACCACATGTAGAAAAATGAAATTGGACTCCTACCTATCACCATATACAAAAATGAACTCTAAATGGATCAAAGATCTAAACATAAAACCTCAAACTATAAGAATACTAGAAGAAAATATAGGAAACATCCTTACGCACATTGGTGTAGGCAAGAAATTCTTGACCAAGTTTCCAAAAGCAAATGCCATAAAAGATAAGATAGATAAGTGAGACCTCAACAAACTGAAAAGCTTTTGCACAGCAAAAGAAACCATGAAGAGTGGGGAGACAGCCCACAGAATGGGAAAAATATTTGCAAGTTATGTATCTGACAAAAGCATAACACCCAGGATCTACAAGGAACTCAAATGAACTGAAAGGAAAAAAAACCCTATTAAAAAATGGCCAAAGGATATGAATAGACACTTTCAAAAGAAAATATACAAGCAGCCAACAGATACAAGAAAAATTGCTCAGTCTCACTAATCATCAGAGAAATGAAAATCAAAGCTGCAATGAGATACTACTTAACTCCAGTAAGGATGCCCATAATTAATAAATAAAAAAAAAAAACAGTTGCTGATACAGAGAAAAGGGAAAGCTTCTACATTGCCGGTGGGAGTGCAAATTGGTTCAACCTCTATGGAAAGTAGTTTGGCGATTCCTAAAAGAACTAAAAATTGACCTTCCATATGATCTGGCATTCCCTCTTCTGAGAGTATACCTGGAAGAATATAAATCGTTCTACAAGTGGATTGCCTGAGCCGGGTTCGAGACCCGCCTGGGCAGCAAGACCTCATCTCTACAATAAATCAAAAAATCAGCCGGGCGTGGTAGCACATGCCTGTAATTCTGCCTACTTGGGAGGCTGAGGTGGAAGGATCGCCGGAGCCCAGCAGGTCGAGGTTGCGGTGGCCGGGAGCGGCCACTGCACTCCAGTCTGGGCGACAGAGTGAGACTCTAACTCAAAACAAAACAAAACAAAAAAGACACCTGTACATGCATGTTTACAGCCTCACTATTCACAATAACAAAAACATAGAGCCAACCCTACTGCCCATCAAAGTGGACCGAATAAAGAAAATGTGATACATATACATGATGGAGTATAATGCAGCCATAAAGAAGAACAAAATCATGGACTCTGCAGGAAATTGAGTGGAGTTGGAGACCATTATACTTAATGATCTATCACAGAAACAAAGAATTGAATACTGCATGTTCTCACTTATAAGTGGGACCTAACATTAATCACATTGGAACAAGAGAGTGATTGGCAGTCCCTGGGTACTTCTGGGGGGTGATGGAGGGTAAGGAACAACACAAAAGGTATCTGGTCCCAAACCAGGGGAAGTGAGGGCCAATTGGAGGCCCAAACCTTACCTGCAAGCAGTCTACTTGTATAGGTAATCCTTATTTGTACCCCACATCTCTATAATAAAGTAAAACTGTTTTTACAATGGGAGCAATTCTCTCAGGCAGCAATAATCAATAAAATAAAAATATGAGCCACCGTGTATCATTTAAAATTTTCTAGTAGTCATTTAAAAGAAAAAAGAAACAAGTAGAATAGATTGTAACAATTTACATAACCAAATACTTTCAATATAGCATATATAATCAATATTAATATTTAATATGCAATCAATCCAGGATATTGAATCTGTGGTGAGCAGTGGTCATGCCACTACACTTGAACCTGGACAACAGATTGAGACCTTGACTCAAAAACAAAAGCAAAAAAAAAAAAAGAGAAAAAGTGTACCAGGTCTACTACCAAGGGAAGGAAGGTCAGTTAGAAGCCCAAACTTCACCTGCATGCTGCCTATCTATGCAATTAATCCTCACTTGTACTCCATATCTCTATAATAAAAAAGCTAGCATTCAAAAGAAAAAATAGAAAAGTAATAAAACCACAGATACATGCAGCAGCATACATTTCATCAACATAATGTTGAGCAAAAGAAACCAAACACAAAAGCATGCATATTGCATGGCTCTATGTATGCAAAGTGAAAACATGGCTAAAAGCAATCTATGGCATTAGATATCAGGATAATTTTTATATTTGAGGAGGAAAGAGAAAACAGTGTTTGTGAAAGAACTTTGAGGGAGGGAAGAGAAAACTGTTTGAGAAAAGACCTTTATGGGGGATTCCAGGGTTCTGTCAGTATTCTAGTTCTTGACATGTGTGATTGTTACAAATGTATATTTTGTGATAAATCAGTGTGACCTGTATATTTTGGAGGAAGGTATTTTTCTGTGTCTGTGATATTTTACAATATAAAAATACAATATTTTGTTATGTTTTAAAACGTGAATGTTATCAAGAAGCCCTAACTTGGAAAGGTGAGGTACGAAAACTGCCATATATAACCTAGCAGCTCTCCTCCTTTCTCTAGCTGCCAAGTGTAAAAAGGAGATCACTTAGTTTAGTCTATTGTTTAACATGATGAATTGCTATTTTCAAAGATTAAATCAACTTGTGATAAATTCTACTGAGCCATGATGTTTTTTTAAATGTATCAATAGATATTATGTTAAAGCATTTAGTTAAGAATTACAGTGTCTAGTTTTCTTGCAATAATTTGTCTGGTTTTGGTACCAAGGTAGTGTTAGTCTCATAAAATGAGTTGAGAAATATTCCCTCTGCTTATTTCTTGAAATACTTTGTAAAAGATTGGTATTTTCTACATCAGAGTAGACTCTCTGCTTATCTGTGGTTTCCTTTTTCATGATTTCAGTTACCTGGAGTCAACCACAGTCTGAAAATATTAGATGAAAAGTCCCAGAAATAAACAGTTCATAAGTTTTTTTTTATTACCCTTTAAAAAAATTATTGTTCTGTTTTGATCTAAATTTGTTGGGTATAAGTCAAGATTGGGTACATAAATGGCTTAGGTACATGTGAAGCTTTGGCCTCCCATTGGACCTTACGTCACCTGAATTAGGATTAGGCACTTTTATTGATGTTATGTGCACCCCCGCCCCAGCAGTGTCCTGCTACTGCCAATCCCATTTTTGTAGTATTGGGATAGGTCTACTTATGAATGAGAACATGTGGTACTCAGTTCTTTGTTTCTATGACAAATCACTGAGTATTATAGACTCTAAATCCATCCAAATTGCCGTGAAGTCTATAATTTTGTTCTTATTTATGGCTGCATAATATTCCATTATGCATATGTATCACTTTTTTAAATCCAGTCCACTTTCAATGTGCAGCATGGCTGGTTCCACGTTCTTGCTACTGTAAATAGTGCTACAATAACATGTGTGTACAGGTATCTTTTTTGTAGAGTGATTTAAATTCTTCTGAGTATATTCCAAGAAAGGGGAATGCTGGGTCATATGGAAGGTCAATTTCTAGTTCTTTCAGGAATCACCACACTGTTTTCCATAGAGTTTGAACTAGTTTGCATTCCCACCAACAGTGTAGAAGCATTCCCTTTTCTCCATATGCTCACCAGTATCTGTTGTTTTTTGTTTTATTAATGAAGGCCATTCTTACTGGAGTTAGGTGGTATCTCAAAGTGGTTTTGATTTGCATTTCTCTGATAATTAATGAGGCTGAGCATTTTTTTTCATGTGTCTGTTGGCTGCTTACATGTCTTCTTTTGAGAAGTGTCTATTCATGTCTTTTGCCCACTTTTTCTTTTTTTTTTTTTTGAGTTGGAGTCTCACTCGATTGCCCGGACTGGGGAGCAGTGGCCGCTCCCGGCCACTGCAGCCTCGACCTGCTGGGCTCCGGTGATCCTTCCGCCTCAGCCTTCCAAGTAGCCGGAATTACAGGCATGCGCTACCACGCCCGGCTGATTTTTTGATTTATTGTAGAGATGAGGTCTCGCTGCCCAGGTGGGTCTCTAACCCGCGGGCTCAGGCAATCCACTCACCTCAGCCTCCCAAAGGCGCGGGATTACAGGCTGAGCCACCAAGCCCGGCTTTTGCCCACTTTTTCATGGGGCTGTTTGTTTTTTCCCTTTCAGCACATTTGTGTTCCTTGTAGATCCTTCATGTTAAGACTTTGTCAGATATATATGGTTGGCAAATATTTTTTCCCATTCTCTGGGCTGTCTCCCCACTCTCTTGATGGTTTCTTTTGCTTTGCAGAAGATTTTCAGTTTGATGAGGTCCCTCTTGCCTATCTTTTATGGCATGGACTACTGGAGTTTTGATTAGAAATTGGTTGCTTGTTCTGATTTCCATACGGGTGTCTCCTGCATTTTCTAAGATTCTTAAAGTTTAAGGTCTTTACATTTAGGTCTTTGATCCATTTGGAGTTGCCTTTTTTGTATGGTGATAGGTAGGGGTCCTGTTTCATTCTTCTGCATGTGATCAGCCAGTTTTCCCAGCACCATTTACTGAATAGGTTCTCCTCTCCCCAGTGGTTGTTGTTGGAGACACTGTCAAAGATGAATTGGTTGAGAAATTGAAGTTTTGATTCTGGAATCTCTATCCTGTTCCTTTGGTATATATGCCTATTATTGTACCAGTACCAGGTTGTTTTGATTATTGTAGCCTTATAATAAAGTTTAAAGTCTGGAAACATGATACCTCCCATTTTGTTTCTTTTGACAAGGATTGTTTTCGGTATTCGTTGTTGTTTATGTTTCCAAATGAGTTTCTGTTTGTTGTTTCCAGGTCTAAGAAGAATGATGTTGGTAATTTAATGGGTATAGCGTAGAATCTGTAGATTGCCTTTGGTAGGACAGATCTTACAATGTTGAGTCTTCCAACTCATGAGCATGAAATATTTTTCCATTTGTTTATGTCATCTTTGAGTAGTGTTTTGTAGTTCTTGTTGTAAAAATCTTTCACTTCTCTGGTTAGGAAAATGCCAAAGTACCTCATTTGTTTTGTGGTTATTGTGTATGGGATTGTACGTTGTATTTTGTTCTCTGTATGTTGTCGGTGTATAAAAAAAGCTACTGTCTTTTGCACATTATAATTTATATGTTTTAAATTATGTGCTGTTAGGAGTAGTGTAATGAAATCTCTCACCGTCTCACCTCATCTAACTTTGGCCATGAGTCATCCTTAGCCTATTCATGTTATATACACTACCCTCTTTTTTTTTAGTCAGAATTGCACTCTGTCCCCCAGGCTGGAGTGCAGTGGCACACTCACAGTCACCCCAATGTCAACCTGCTGGGCTCAAGCAATTCTTCTGCCTCAGCCTTCCAAGTAGCAAGAACTACAGGCAAGTGATACCACACCCAGCTAATTTTTTAAATATATTGTAGAGATGAGGTCTCACCAAGTTTCCCAGGTTGGTCTTGAACCCCTGGGCTCAGGCAATCCTCTTGTCTCGGCCTCTCAAAGAGCTGGGATTATAGACTTGAGCCACTGTGCCCAGCCCTTATCCTCTTAACAGTCACTGAGTAGCCATTGAAGATATCAGAACAAATGTGGTTGTATCAAGCCTTTCTTATTTTACTTGATCACAGCCCCAAAGTGTATCAGTAGTTATGCTGTCATATTGTCACACTTGTTCTTTTTATTATTAGTTTTTGTTGTTTATTTCTTTTAGTGCCTAATTTAGAAATTAAACTTTATTTAAGATATATATCTATAACATACTTATGTAAAAACATAGTATTTGTAGGGTTTCGTACTATTTGTGGTTTCAGGCATCCACTGGGGGTCTTAGAATGCATCACTTGTGTGTAAATAGGGACTCCTATGTGGCTTTTTTTGGTTTATTTTTGTTTTGAGTTGGAGTCTCACCCTGTTGCCCAGACTGGAGTGCAATGGCCGCTCCCGGCCACCGCAGCCTCGACCTGCTGGGCTCTGGCGATCCTTCCGCCTCAGCCTTCCAAGTAGCTGGAACTACAGGTGCACACTACCACGCCCAGCTAATTTTTGATTTATTGTAGAGATGAGGTCTCACCAAGTTGCCCAGGTGGGTCTCGAACCCGCGGGCTCAGGCAATCCACTCACCTCAGCCTCCCAAAGGTGTGGGATTACAAGCTGAGCCACCGAGCCTGGCTGGGACTCCTATATGTTTAATAGATTAATTTTAAAAGGTTATCTGAACACTGCTATAGTGCAAAAATTTTTCATTTAACAATTCAATTTTTGAAATGCTTTTAGAGCAGTGCAGATTTTCTGAATTGTTTAATCATTTCTAAAAATGTGTATCTTTAGAAATTCCCTATTTTATCTTGCCTGTCACATTTAAGAACAAAATTGTTTATATTTTCTTATGATCCAATTAATGTCTGTGGAATCTGTCCCAATTTTATTCATTATTTCGGTCATTTTGTATTTTCTTTTCTTTTCCTTCTTCCTGGATTCTGTTGTTGATAATTTCAACAAACCAGGTTTTGATTTTCTTTCTTTCTTTTTTTTCTTGCTAGGAAAAAAAATTCAGGCACAAGTCAATGCTGATCTAACTCAGCCAGCATGTCATAAAATTGGTTTGTGTTTCTGAATAATGTAAGAATTTATGTAATGGTGCAAGCAGTAGAAAAAATTCCAGTGCTAACTGGTTAAACAACCAGTCAATCAGCTAGCATTTACAAATTATACTTCTGTCCACATTGCACCAAGTACTGATTATGGAAAGATGGCTCACATATATTTTTTTCTCAGATAATTTAGATAAAGCCAAATACATTTAGAAAATTAACTATATATTTAGGGTAGAACATAGCAAAGAGGAAAAAACCACAAAATCAAATTATGGGATGTAGTCTGGATAGATTATTGGAAGATTGCATGTGAGCTCATCATAAACACTGGGTATGTGTTTTTCAGACACATGGGGGGGAAAAGGAGACTTCCAATTCAAGGAGCAAGAGCAGCAGGAGCTAAAGCAAGGAATATGGAATGGCTTGCTGGATTCAGAAAACTAGAAATATCCTCACAACAAACACGTTCAATACTGTGTCTTCTAGCTCTAAATGCAATCTGGAAGACAGAGTGAGACTATGACTCAAAAGAAAAAAACAAACAAACAAACTAGGTGTAACTTTTCCAGACAGTTACCTAAGTAAATAATTTATGATGAAAACACAAAATGTTAATGCAGCAACAACAACAAAAATAGACAATGGGCCATAGTTAAATTTAAAAAACTTCTGCATGGCAAAAGAAATAATTGACAGAATAAACAGAATACTTACATAATTTTAAAAAGTTGCAAGTTATGGTCCAAAGGACTAATATTAAGAATCTGTAAGAAACTAAAACAGGACAGGCTTGGTGGCTCAGCCTGTAATCCCAGCACTTTGGGAGGCCAAGGAGAGTGGATTGCCTGAGCCTTGTGGGTTCAAGACCAGTCTGGGCAAGTTGGTGAGACCTCATCTCTACAATAAATAAAAAATTAGCTGGGTGTGGTAGTACACACCTGCAGTTCTGGCTACTTGGAAGGCTGAAGCAAAAGGATCATCAGAACCCAGCAGGTCTACAAAGTGGTGACTATGAGTGTGCCACTACACTCCAACCTGGGTGACAGAGTGAGACTCCAACTCAAAAAAAAAAAAAAAAAGAAAGAAAGAAAAAAGAAACTAAAACAACTCAACATGAAAAAACAAACAACCCCATTAAAAAGTAGGCAGAGGACATGAAGAGAAACTTCTGAAAAGAAGACACACAGATGGTCAGGAAATATGTGAAAAAAAAAAAAGTTCAACATCACTAACCATCAGAGAAATGCAAATTAAAACCACAATAAGATATCATCTTACACCAGTCAGAATGGCTATAATTAAAAAGTTAATGAACAACAAGTGTTGATGTGGATGCAGAGAAAGGGGAATGTTCATATACACTATTGATGGGCTTAGTTTAACCTTTATGGAAAACAGCATGGAGATTTTGCAAAGGAACTAAAAGTAGAACTAACTTTTGACCCAGCAATGGCACTACTGGGTATCTACCCAAAGGAAAAGAAATCATGACGTAAAAAAAAGTCACCTGCACTCGTGTGTTTATCGCAGCACTATTCACAATACTATAGTCATGGAACCAACAAAAGTGCCCATCAACAATTGCCTAGGCCAGGCTTGGTGGCTTAGCCTATAATCTCAGCACTTTGGGAGGCTGAGGTGTGTGGATTGCTTGAACCTGTGAGTTTGAGACCAACTTGGGCAATTTAGATAGACCTCATCTCTACAATGAATCAAAAATTAGCTGGCTGTGGTAGCATGCACCTGTGGTTCTGGCTACTTGGAAGGCTGAGGCAGAAGGATTGCCAGAGCCCTGCAGTGGCCATGAGTGTGAGTGTACCATTACACTCCAGCCTGGGTGACAGAGTGAGACCCTAACTCAAAAAAAAACAAAAACAAACAAACAAAACAAAACAAAAATCCAATTGCCTAGATAAAGGAAATGTGGTATAGAGACACCATGAAAAACTATTTAGTCATAAAAAAAATGAAATCAGGTCCTTTGCAGCAACATGGATGAAGCTGGAGACCATCATTTTAAGTGAACCAATTTAGAAAGAGAATACCAAACACACATGTTCTCATTTATATGTGAGAGATAAATGGACATAAATATGGAAATAATTGACTCTAGAGACAGTAAGAGAGAAGTGCCAAGGCCATGGCAGGACTCCAGTGGGAGAAGGAAACCAAAAAGATGAGGGTCATTGAAACCAAATCTTGTGGAAGCTGCACCTTAAACAGCTACAAATGCAGAAACTCCACATGCAGCATCTTGGGAATCCTTCTGCAAGGGTAAGAGGTGGCAGGATGAGGAAAGGCAGGAGTCAGAAGGGTGCCCAGGAATAAAAATGCTCAGGGCTGGAGATAGGAGTGTGGATGGCAGTGAAGGAGATGCTTTTCCACACATTCACCCCCATTCTTAGACTTCAGAAACAATGACTTTGAATGGGGTCTTGACCACATCAGACCAGATATATTGGATATATTAGAATATATCCCAGCTGGGCTCAGTGGCTCAACCTGTAATCCCGTGCCTTTAGGAGGCTGAGGTGAGTGGATTGCCTGAGCCCATGGGTTCGAGACCCACCTGGGCAGGCGAGATCTCATCTCTACAATAAATCAAAAAATCAGCCGGGCGTGATAGCGCATGCCTATAATTCTGGCTACTTGGAAGGCTGAGGCGGAAGGATCGCCGGAGCCCAGCAAGTCGAGGCTGCGGTGGCCGGGAGTGGCCAGTGCACTCCAGTCTGGGCGACAGAGTGAGACTCCAACTCAAAAAAAAAAAAAAAAAAAGAATATATCCTCGTCATGATTAAATATTTTAGGTGTAAAAAAGTTGAATGGTTTTAAAAATAATTTTTCTTTGGAAATATTGTTTTTTAAATATATATAAGGTTTTTATGCTTTCTTTTTTGTTTGTATTTTGGTTTCTTTTCAATAAGCTAAAAAAAAATTCAGCCTTCTGATATTATCCTGATCCTTCGGAAAGCTCAGAAGTGACAGCTTTTGGACTCATAGTGTTCTCCTTATAAAATATCCCTACCTTTCACCCTTGTCACTGTGCACATGCCTTGGGTGGTTGCTTTTGGTCCTTTTACATCAGCCCGCATAAGTGCCACTGGGTCTCAAATGGAGCTTTAGACCCACTGCCAACCATTTCTAAGCTATCTGCCTTCGAGAACACATGAGCACTTCACTTTCCCCAGATGGAAAATCATGCTTGTTCTGTACCTTACTCCCACCTCTGTCTCAGCAAAAGGCACCACAATTACTCCCTATCCTGAAGTAATTCTTATAACTTAGCTTAAGCAATTCTATTTTGTAGTAGCTCCTTCATCTTGAGCTCCAAGTTTCCCCTCTCACCTCATCCGTGTGACTAGCCCAAACTTGTTTGGGGGTTTCCAATGAATAGGTTAATATCCTTCTTGGCAGCAAAATCCTGCACTTGGTAAACAGCCAAAACAAGTAAACATGTAACCAGAAAATGTTCCTTCCCTGTTCCTTGTTCCCCCTTGGTTTGTTACTCCTAGCTATGAAAGCTGTACCTGTAGTTATGAAGCTTTTGTTGTTTTTGCCTTTATGAACCCTCTGCTTGCTACATTTGGGGTCAAGAGTTTCTTTGAGGTGTTAGCCTACTCTCGACCACCGGCAATAAAGGACTCGAAAATTCAACCCTCGGTGTGTTGGCAACTCCTTTCTCACGGCTTGCTATAACATTTGGAGGCCCTAGCAAGATTGCCAAGCTCAGGAAGCGGCCTCATTCCAACTCTCTCCAGCCTAGTGCAAAGTTATACGGGAGGCATCTCCTGAGTCGTTCCAGGTCCCCATAACCTCTCACCCAGTCTGGACAGAATTGGAGCAGCTGCTGTCTTCCATATCCAAAACAGACAGAGTCCATCTGGTTCCTCCTGGGAGATAAGATTTTATTCTGCTTCTCTGTAAGTAGTGGAATACCAGTCTGATGAGACTGCCCCTAGGACACTATTCATTAAGGCAAGATGTTGACTGAATAGAATTCCCTGGTTTTGGTTTTTGTTGTCCATGTCCTGCTTTTGTCTGTCTCCTATGTCCTGTTCTTTTTTTCACTATGGGATCATGTAACTTACGACTTGCCAGTCCTCCAGTCCCCTGGACTGCATGATAAAAAATTTCTCTGTTGGATTTACTGTGGACTATTACTGTCTGCCTCTCAAAAGGCAGGCTCCAGATCCTCTGTAAAATTGACTGGCCTTTGATTAATGTTGCATGACCTTCCACTGGGTCTCTGGACTTTTGTGTCACTCAGTCTGTCTGAAAGATTGTCACAGGGACTCCTGTTCACCCTGACCAATTTCCCTATATTGATCAAAGATTAAATTTAGTCCCAAACCCCCCTCCATAGTTAAAAGTATGTTCTCTTAAAACTCAGGACCCCTTCTATAAACCACCTTATACAGAAGCAGAGCTTCTAACTTGGAAATAACAGGGTGCTATATACAAAGACCCCTGGTTAACTCTTCAAGAAAATCTTGTTTTATCTGTTTCTCAAGAGAATGAAATATTGACTTGCTTACATAATTCATTCTATCACTTTTTCCACCTCCCCTCCATCCTCTCCACCTCTGGCTTCTCGCCTCTGATCCCAAATAAATCAGGCCCCTCTCCTTCCTCTTCGGAAAGTACTCCCTCCATGGGGGGCAGATTAGACTAAACAACATTTCCTGGCATATATTCCTTTTTCTACCTCTGATTTGTACAATTAAAAAACTCAAAATCTGCCATTTTTGGAGAAACCTCAGGTTTTAACCTTCCTGGTAGAATCAATCATGTACACTCATTGTCCCACCTGGGATGATTGCCAGCAGCTTCTTTTAACCCTATGTACCGCTGAGGAGTGAGAGCACATTAGAGCTGAGGCTAAAAAATCTGTTCTGGCCTGAATGGAGAGAAAAAGTTAGGAGGTCCTGAATGAGGTATTCCCCACCTCTCAACTTGATTGGAACGCCAACACATCAACTGGGTCCCAGGCACTAAATACACATCACCAGATTCTATTAGCAGGAATAAGGGAGGCAGTTCACAAACCCATTACTCTTTCCAAAACAACTGATTTTCCAGAGGCCTGAGGAGTCTCCAGGGGCATTCCTCAAGTGCCTCCAACAGGCATTTCATACCTATGCCCCTTTTGATCCCTCAGCTCCAGAGAATGCTGGGGCTATTAATTTGGCTTTTGTGGCACAGGCAGCCCCCAACATTTGGAAAAATCTGCAAAACTTAAAGGGATTTGCAGGAGTAAATGTTTCTCAACTTCTTCAGATGGCACAAAAGGTTTACAATAACCAAAATGCTGAAAAACAGATACAAGCAGCACAGGCAGCTGATAGGACTGCAAGAAGACAAACCAAAATCCTGGTAACAACCTTAAAAGCCCTGGAACTGACTCAAAGCCCTCCTGTCAAAAGTCAGAAAATAATAAAAAAAAAGACAGGAACTCAGACGGGCTCTCCTGGTGAAAAACCAATGTGCCTATTGCAAGGAACTAGGACATTGGGCTAAGGATTGCCCTCACTATCCAAAGTCAGAGAACCCCAAGCCAGTTCTGGTTCTAACCACTTTAAAAGCTAAAAATAGCTGACTGAAGGGACCAGGGCTCTTTTTCCTTAGGTACCCAAGAGCTCATGGTTACTACAGGTATTGGGGCCCACCCGGTCCAATTCTTAGTAGATACTGGAGCAGAACTTTTGGACCTAACGTCACTATTAGAACCCATGTCAACTAACCAAATTGCTGTTCAAGAGCCTACAGGGGCAATTACAAACTGTAAGTTCATGTCCAGCTGAACAGTCAAAAATGATTGGGGTCAAATATTGATTTGGGTCAAAAATGAGTTACCCCCTCATTCCTAATAGCCCCTGACTGTCCCTATCCCTTCACGGGCCGGGACCTGCTTCAAAAGTCGAGAACAACTATTGTGTTTTCACCAGACAAAACTGAAATGTTTGTCCCTATTGCCTATCAAATGCTTTTAACTGTTCCACTTTCTGAAGAGTACCTTCTAACTCTTTTTAACTCCACTATTGAGAATGTCTCATCCAGTTTGCTTCAACAACTGCAACAAAAATATCCTTTGGTTTAGACAAAAACAAATCCACCAGGATTGGCACAACATCGTCCCCTGGTTGTGGTGAGTCTATTTGCATCAGCCACTTCAGTCCAAGTATGTCAGTACCCAATGAATTTGCAGGCACAAAGAAAAATTGCTCCTCATATCAAAAGACTTTTAAAAGCTAATATACCAACACCATGCCAATTGCATGGAACACTCCCTTCTTGCTAGTTCAAAAACCAGAAACCTCTGTCTACTGACCAGACCAGGATTTGAGAAAGGTCAATAAATATGTTAAGATTATCCATCCTACTGTTCCCAACCCTTACATGTTACCCAGCTTACTTCCTCCTCAACACCAGGTTTATACTGTTTTAAATCTGAAGAATGCCTTTGTCTCCATTCCCTTGTCTCCTATCAGTCAATCCATTTTTGCCTTTAAATGGACAAATCCAAACTCAGGGGACAGTAGCCAGCTGACTTAAATCCGGTTGCCACAAGGTTTCAAAACTCCCCAACTCTTTTCAGGAAAGCCTTATAACAGGACTTATCAGGGCTCTGTGCTTTACACCCTAAATATACTTTACTCCAGTACATAGATAAGCTCTTGCTTATAGTGACAGACTTAAACACTTGTTTAAAAGACGCCAAGCCTTTGTTACTGCTTCTTCAAGACCTGGACTACTGTGTATTGGCTAAAAAGACATAACTCTGTTTAGTCAAGGTCTTCTATTTAAAATATCAGCTAAAAAAGAGTAAGCGAACTCTAACCATGGCCCCCCAAAAAGCCATCCTTCAAATCTCCACCCCAACCTCAAAAAAATATGTATGAAAATTTTTTGGGGTGGCAGGATACTGTTGGTTATAAATTCCTGGACTTGCTGAAATTGCCAAGCTCCTATATTCAGCCACGGCAGAAAATCAACCTTTAACATAAACTGCCATTAAAAAATAAGAGTTCCAATAATTTAAAATGGCCCTCACTCAGGCCCCAACTCTGGCACTCCCAGACATCACTAAGCTCTTCCATCTTCTTATACATGAACAGAGAGACATTGCTAAAGGGATCCTCACTTAAACCTTAGGACCCTGGTGATGACCGATGGCCTATCTATCCAAAAGACTGGATCCCATGACTTCCGGTTGGCTATCCTGTCTCTGGGCCACTACAGCTACCACTCTTCTAATAAGGGGGGCTAACAAATTAACTTTTGTCCAAAACCTAACCCTAACTGCACCTCATGTTGTAAAGACCTTGTTGCAGAAAATGTTAAATGCCCAAATCACCCAATATCAGAGCCTTCTGCTTGATCAACCCAGACTAACCTCCCCTCTTCACAAAGCCTAAATCCAATTACCTTGTTAACAAATGACAACCCAGAAAAGTCAGTTCATAATTGTGAAAAAATATTAAACATATCACAGGCCAGCTGTCCTGACCCCCGGGAGACTCCCCTAAATCAGGCCGATGCTGAGCTGTTCACAGATGACAGCAGTCTGGTGATAGAGAGTGCAGAGATAACCACGGCTCACAATGTAATCTGGTCACAGTCTTTGCCTAACAGCACATGTTCCCAAAAGGCTGAACTAATTGCTTTAATCCAGCCCTTGCACTGGGAAACAAAAAAAACAGGTAAATATCTTCACTGACAGCCGACATGCTTTTGCTACCCTTCATGTCCATGTCATGACCTACAAAAAATGAAGATGTCTCACCGTGGCAGATAAAACTATATTAAAAATTTTTTTAGCCCTTCTAGAGGCTATATGGCTCCCCAAAAAGGTAGCCATCATTCATTACAGGGGACACCAAAAATTGGACTCTCTGAAAACAACCCAAATCACCTGGCAAACCAGAGAGCTCAGGAGACAACAAAACTCCTAGTCAAACCCCTAACTGTCCTGCTAACTAAAACTTTTCCAGTTCCCTCTCTCCCACAACAGCCCACCTACACCCAGGAAAAAAAACAAAAACAAACAGGCAGACCTGGCAGGGACTCACAAGCAATCTACAAGACAATGGGTTAAGGACTCTAAAATCATCTTGCCTGCATCCCTTAAACATACTTTAGCAAACCAGCTCCATTTTACCACCCACTTGAGAGGTATCAAAATGACTGAACTGTTAAATCATTATTATCATATCCAAGACTTAAAAAGCCTGGCTGCCATAGTGGCCTCAATGTGCCCTGCTCGTGTCTGAGTCAACACAAAACAAAGACCAAGGCCATCTGATGGTATGAGGGCCCAAAGATTAAACCCTGGAAAAAAATAAAAAACTTTACCAAGGTAAAACCCCCTCATGTGGGGTACACCTATCTACTGGTGTTTATAAATACTTTTTCAGGCTGGGTAAAAGCTTAATGCTCTTATGGTTACCAAATTTGTATTAAATAAAATAATTCCAAGATTTAAACTCCCTCTCTCCATTGGCTCTGATAACAGTTCCACCTTTACCTTGTCTATAGCTTAAATGGTTAACAAAATAAAACACTAAATATAAACTAAAAGTTATACTGTGCCTACTGACCACAAAACTCTAGACAAATAAAACACATAAACAAACCTTTAAAACTGTTTTGACCAAATTGATTAAATAGAGACCAGTAAAAAATAAATAAACCTTTTATCCTTGACCTTCCTCCGAGTATGATACACTCCTTACAAGGCTGGGTTTACCCCCTATAAAATTATGTTTAAAATACTCCCTCCTCTGTTACCCTAATTATGAGGTCCCATTCTTAAAAATATTACTAATCAGTCTCTGCTAAAATATTTTCAGTCGCTCCAACAGGTTCAGGCTAATATTCACTCTAACGTTCAAGCATACTGCCAACTCCATCTTCTACGCCTTGCCATCCCTTCCAACCTGGAAACCTGGTATACATCAAAAAGTTCCAAAAGGAAAGACTGACTCCTACCTGAAAAGGAGGAGTCATTCATGTGAAGTCATTCAATGTCATCCTCACCACTCCTACAGCATTTAAGGGTAATGAAATACTGGCCTGAATCCATCATTCCTGAGTCAAAGAGGCCAAAGACAACGACCAACAACAGACAGCCACACTTACATCCGACCCTCTCAAACTAAGACTCTCTCTCTGATATTGTCTCAAACCTTGTTTAATTAAAACCTACAGCTAACTACCTTATTTACAGGTCTGGCCGGCCACCTACTTCTCCTCCTTCTCGGTCTGTTCATTGGGCCCTGCATATTAAATTAAATAGTCTAGTTTGTTAAACAACAAATCATGTCTGTAAAACTTATATATATTAAAGCTGACTATAACCCCTTGTCAATGACTAATGAATCAACAGTTTGACTCACCAACAACTAAAAGGGGAGGGGATGAAGTAAATCCTACAACTTAGCTTAAGTAACTCCATTTTATAGTAGCTCCTCCATCTTGTCCTCCAAGTTCCCCCTCTCACGCCACCCGTGTGACTAGCCCAAACTTGTTCAGGTGTTAACCACATCCTCTTGGCAGCAACACCCTGCACTTGGTCAATAGGCAAGACAAGTGAACATGTAACCATAAAATGTTCCTTCCCTGTTCCTTGTTCCCTCCTGGTTTGTTACTACTTGTTACGAAAACTATACCTATAATCACAAAGCTTTTATGGTTTTTGCCTTTATAAACCTGCTGCTTGCTAGATTTGAGGTCGAGAGTTTTTTTGAGGTGTTAGCCTGCTCTTGACCGCTGATAATAAAAAACTCAAAAATTCGACCTTCAGTGTACTGGTAACTCCTTTATTGTGGTTTGGCTATAACAATCCAAGTGAGAAGCTCAGGAGTCATCCTCAAGATCTTGCCCCCACACCACACACTGAAGTATTAGAGGCACAAGACCTCTTTATTCCTTCAACACCCCTCTGCCCTCACTCACCTGTCTCTAGGTCAGTAAAAGACACCATTGTGCACATGGTGGCATCACCCATTTACTCAGATAATTTCATCCTCTAGGTAACAATTTTATCTTTCTCTCTCCATCCTCACCCCAGAATCCTCAGCACAGCCCTAGTCACTCCTGCCTGTATCAGTCTGATGGGATCCTGGCTATTCTCTTCAAGCTGGTCCCTCTAACTCATCCCTTCTACTCTTGCTAGGTAGAGGTCTACTAAATAGGTAAAATGAATCACATCAATTCTTTAAATCGATCAGTGACCCCCACAGACTCTGAGCTGAAATTTAAATCAATCAGCATATAAAGCCATTTGAAATTGCCTCTGGGTCCTGCCCAACTTTACCCAATGCTCCCTTCCCCTATTCTGCCATGTCCCTTTAATAAACATTTTGGTATCTACTCTGCACCAGTCACTGCTAGTAAATTTACACATGCTCCTTTCTTTCCCATCATTCCTAAATAAATGAATTCTCTAAATACATCATGCCATTGCCCTCTTTACCTACATAAACATTATTCCTTCTTCCTGAAATTCTCCCCCACAACTTCTATGCCTAATTTACTAAAGTGCACTGAGCCTGCCTCTGTAGAATATGCACTATCTTCACATTTCTTATAACTAACTTGGTTTTCTTCTGAAGCCCTACCACTAACTTTAGAAAAACAAATAAATGTCCAATTCTGTTCAACATATGCTCATCCCAACAATTTAAACAATACATTCAGGCAATTTTCAGACTTTCAATGAAAGTTTAATCTCCCAGTTTATGTCTTTTAGGGGCATAATCCATTGGGAGTAATGTGAGAAAATATTAGAACTTGTATTAATGTTTGCTTTTATCTATAAATGTAGAAGCTATGCTTCACCATTATATTATGTTGTCCATAGAGATTGTATAAATACACATATATTAGGGGTGTGTGCTCTAAAGGGTTGTACTGGTAGGAGCTTGAGATTCCTATAAGATGGAGGCCACTGGTTTCTCCTGACTTCTGCTCATTTGCTACTACTCTCCATTCAGCTCTCTCCACTTAAGTCCCTTGGGTTACTTGACATTTCTCAAACTCATCAAACTTACACTAATCCCCTTTCCACACATGCTCATACAGCACATTCTTTCCCTTCTTTCAGGACTCTCATCAAATGGAGCTCCCTAGAGCCTCAACCCCCATCCCACTATCAACTCAGATTCATTTATCCTGCTCTATTGTTCTCTATCACACTCATATTTGCCTGAACAAGAATAAGAGCTCAGAGAGCATTGGAGCCTTCATTGTCTTCCTTTCAGCCCTTTCTCCAGTGCAGCAGTAATGAATGGATGAATGAAGAGTCTGCTTCTCTGTCATCACATTCCCTCCTGGGCATAGATTAATCTCTGGATAACCTCTTGTAGCTGCCTGTCAAGTTACCTTTCCTACAGGTCAGCTCTGTCCATGACAAGAGTCTTTAAGGACCAAACTGTTCTGCATCTGTAGCTGTTAACAACATATGGCTACTGAGCACTTGAGTATGGCTAGTGTGACTAACAAACTGAATTCATTGTATGTTGCTTTAGTTATTCATTTCAGGTGCCCACATGTGGTTGATGGCCAGTGTACAGGGCAGTGCCACTCCAGATTGTAAGGTTCTTAAAAGCCTTATTCAATTTTTTTCTCTGTTATCCAGCACAAGACCTAGCACTCCATAAATGCCAAATGCATGCCCACACTAAGGTGCATTTTAGAGGCAAGAGGGAATTGGTGCTTTTAACGTGAGCATCAAATGCTATTGTTCTCTAGCTCACATGATACACAGAAAGCTCCTGCCTTGACATGATAACCTGGAGGAACCCGCATATGGTGAGGCCTGGAGTTTGAGAATACAATTGAGACAGAGTAGAGAAAGGTAGAATGACTGGAGAAACCTCTCAGGATAGTGTTACAAGCATGAAAAAAATACAAAAAGTGAGACAAATATTTAAAGAAGAGCTAGCAGGTAAGAAAGAAAATTAGTAACTGATCATGAATATGTCACTGAGCCAACACTGAAGATAAAAAAGAACAAATAAAACCACAGAGGTAGCTGAAGAGATAATGAAACAGGGAAATGAAAAGAAATTTGCTGTCACTGAAACCCCAAATGATAAGATCTGGAAAGCTAATGACTGGTTTCCAGCTATCATAAAGCTAGATCTTTAGCCATTCTGTAGACCAGCATAGCCGATGTCTTTTTCAAACTGCAGAAGCCAACACTGCCATCCCATGGTCTGCAAGACTCAATTCATCCTTATAATTGGCAGGGACCTTGAAAGGAAACAGCCTGGGATCTGGTCCTTACTTATAAATCGACGTGTGGCCAGGTGCAGAGGCTCATGCCTATTATCCCAGCACTTTGGGAGGCTGAGGTAAGAGAATTGCCTGAGCCCACGGGTTCAAGACCAGCCTGGGCAACTTGGTGAGACCTCATCTCTACAGTAAATCAAAAAATTAGCCAGGCATGGTGGCATGCGCTTGTAGTTCCAGCTACTTGGAAGACTGAGGCAGAAGGAACACCTAATCCCAGTAGGTTGAGGCTGTGGTGGCTGTGAGAGTGCCACTGCACTCCGGCCTGGGTGACAGAGTGATATTCTGACTCAAACAAACAAACAAACAAAACAAAACAACAACAACAACAACAAAAACTGGACTGTGATGGAAATACAAGTGCAACCAAGGGCTAAGAGGACTGCATAACACTGGAGAAAAATGGATCAAATATATGAGGAGGAGCAGCTTAAGATAAGAATAGAGTGGCAAAACCTCAGGAGCTACCTGAATGGTCCTAAGGTGAGGAAAAAGCAGAAGACGTGCAGCAGTTCAATTTGTTGCTGTCCTAGCTGGTTTTCCCAGAAAAATACCTGGAACAAGAGAGTGAGGCAGCATGGTCTGGATTAGCAGAAAATTCTTAGCTCAATGAAATTCTAATCAACATGGTTTCTACAACAGTGTAGGATCCAGAATGGCAGAATTCAGGATATGAGCCAGATCAGAGAAAACATGTCAAGTAATCAGAGTCACTCAATGACTGTAAATCTGATCAATAAATCATCAGTTGAATTTAAAGGGCAAACCTAATACCCTTTTGATAATAGTCTTCTTCCCCCAACAAAAATTAAAATCAGTTTTTGAACATCACAATAGTTCAAAGTAGTCTTAACCTCATTTAAGAAAATCATCTGGAGGAGGCTTTTGGATGAGATGGCGATGTAACAAGTTGGACTGTGAGAGTCTCTGTAAAAGCAAGTGTCCATAAAGACTCTCTGCATGAGTGGTTGTGTGCCAGTGGGTGAGTGAAATTCCATCTGAGGGGAGGCTTGGATTCATACAACCAGGGCTCTCTTCCAGAGGTGACTACAACCCACCACCGCCTTGAGATGAGAGATCCAGGAGTGCAGAATACTCTGCCATTCTCAGGACTCTCTTGATAGGAGGCAGCAGAACAACTGCCTCTCATCACCTGGCATCCAGCCCATGCCATCACCTGCAGTAGCAGACTGGGCATAAGCAGGATTCATGGAGAAGACAGGTCATAGAAATCTGGGATAGAGCTCCAACACTGGTGACAAGACGCTGACAGGTTCTCAGTCCCAAGACTGGGCAGAGGCTTGCATTTCCCCACCCAGATCCACCCAGCCTCCATCTTGGGAAGCTATATTTTCATCAGACTCAGAGAGAGAGATGCCCCTCCCCCATACTGGAATAGACACAGACATGTCAGATCTGAGTGGGAGACTTGACAGTAGGGTGAGTTGGGATCTGATCCATCCTCCTCCCACAGTCCATGAGGCATCTGACCTACACTAAGAGCAACTCTATCAGACTTCACTGAGAGCAGAGGGGAGGGGCTGGAGATCAGAGCCACTCCCTAAGGCAGCGGTCTGAAAGGAACCTGGAACCACAGAGCAAGTTTTTTTTTTTCCTTGTTTGTTTTTTGTTTTAGTTTTAGCTTTTTTTCCTTCTCTCTTTCTGTTTTTGTTTATGTTTCTGTACTTACTGTTTCTGTTATTTTAATTTTTTTTTTTAGGTTTTCTGTTTATGTATGGGTATTTTTGGGGAAGAGTATACCAACAGGGGGATTTTTATTTGTTTGTATGATTGTCTGTATGTTTTTGTCTTTTTTGTTTTCTCTGTCTTTGTCTCTATGTTTATTTGTCAGTTGGTATACCTGTTTTCTCTCTTCTTCTTCTCTATCTCCACCTCCCTTTTGTCTTCCTCTTTCCTTTTCCCATTCTTTTCCCTTTTCTTATCTCATTTTGCTTTCAGGGACAAACAGACACTCCCATTGCATGGAAAGATTGTAAGGCAGTGGGAAGTGGGTTCCAGGGGGCCCACACACCTGTTAGCAGATACTGGGATCTGCAAATAGCTTCTTAATCACAGATCCCCCCTTAATTAAATCTCAAAAACTGCAAAAATCACAGGCCTCCACCCTTAGTCCATCCTCAGAATTGAGCAAAACCAGAAGATCTACACAGGAAAGAATAGGAGACTGAGCAAACAGCATTAAAAGCTATCCTTCCATTACTGAACAACAGAACTAAAGAAGAAGTTAAAGAGGAGAGGAAAACCTACACAAATGAAGAAAAACCAAAGGAAGAATATAAGTCTCACACAGATTCCTGGGAGGTCAGCCTCTGAGAATACAGACTTCAGGACTCAAATAATGAAGAGCACCCAGAATGACGGGTCTCAACCCACAAACCCAGATATCAAGATATTAATAGAGAGCATAAGTAGAAATGAGGAGAGCCAAGAAGAAAGAATGAAAGAGTTGATAACTGAGATAATAGCAATAATAATAGCAATAAAGAATACAGTGAATGAAATAACAACAAACTGATAAGCATGAAAAGCAGAATTAACCAAGCAGAAGAAAGAATCTCAGAGCTTGAAGACCAAAATATGGAATTAGCCCAAACTGGTAAAAACATAGAAAAGAAGTCTAAAAAGACAGAAGAAACCCTCCAAGAGATGAGCAATTATTTTTAAGAGACTGAACCTAAGATTAATTGGAATCCCTGAGGCAGATGAAGAGACATAGACCATCCTGGAACAAACATTCCATGAAATTATCCAAGAAAACTTCCTTCATCTCATCAGTGATGCACCATTCAAACACAAGAGATTCAGAGAACACCTGCAAGGCAACAAATGAGAAAACCAACTCCTAAACACATAGTAACTTGCCTACATGAAGTAGGTACAAAAGAAAAATCCTAGAGGCAGCAAGAGAGAAAGGTTAGACTACCTACTAGGGAAGACAAATTAGAATAGCAGAAGACTTATCTACAGAAACACTTCAGGCTAGGAGAGCTTGGGGCCCAATCTTCAATCTTCTCAAAGATAAAAAATTTCAACCAAGAATTACCTACCCAGGCTGGGCATGGTGGCTCATGTCTATAATCTCAGCACTTTGGGAGACCCAGGTGAGGATTGCCTGAGCCCACGGGTTTGACACCAGTCTGGGAAACTTGGAGAGTCCTCATCTCTACAAAAAAAAAAAAAAAAAAATATATATTATATATATATATATATACATACATATATATATATACATATATATATGTATATATATATAGCCAGGCATGCTGGTTTGTGCCTGTAGTTGCAGCTATTTGGAAGGCTGAGGTGGAAAGATCACCTGAGCCCAGCAGGTCGAGGCTGCAGTGGCCATGAGTATGCCACTGCACTCCAGCCTGGGTGACAGAGTGAGACTTCTTTTTTATTCAACTCAAAATAAGAAGAATTACTTACCCAGCTAAGCTAAGTTTCACCAGTGATGCAGAATTAAAATACTTCCAGACATTCAATGCCTAAGATTTTATGCTGCCTCCAGACCAGCTCTACAGGAAACACTTAAGAAAGTATTAAACACAAAAGAAAATTTAAAAAGAACGACAATGCCGTTCACAAGAATGCAGGAAAAATATTGAAAACACACATGAATCAACCCCAAAACCAAAAGAAAGACAACAAACAAAAAATAAACAGTAGCAACAACAAACTCTATAAGAACCTCATGACAGGGATAAACTCACATCTCAATAATTATCCTAAATGTGAATGAACTAAATGCACCATTGAAAAGACAAAGAATGGAAAATTGGATAAAATATCATGAGCCTACAATATATTGTCTCCAAGAAACTCATCTCACCAGAAAGGACACTCACAGACTCAAAGTAAGAGAGTGGAAAACAAAATTTCTGGTGAATAGAATGCAAAAAAAAAAAAAAGAAAGAAAGCAGGAGTTGTTATCTTAATATCAGACAAAATACCCTTTATGCTATCAAAAATTTCAAAAGATATGGAAGGTCACTACATAATGATAAAAGATTCAATCCATCAATAAGAAATATCCATTCTAAACATAAATGCACCCAACATAGAAGCACCAACTTTCATAAAGCAGCATCTGAATAAACTAAAAAAAAAAAATATTGGCTCTAACACTATCATAGCTGGGAACTTAAACACCCCATTAACAACCCTAGACAGATCATCAAGACAAAAAGTCAACAAGGAGATCCAGAACCTTAATGTGACACTGGACCAAAGGGACTTAATTGATACCTAGAGAACATACCAACCAAACAACCATGAAATATACATTCTACTCATCATCACATGGCACATACTTTAAGATTGACCATATCTTCAGCCATAAATCAGGCATAAACAAATTACATAAGATTGAAATTCTGCCATGCACCTTCTCAGACCACAGTGGAATAAAAATAAATATAATGGGATGGTAATTTACATCTTAAGGCTACCTGAAGATGAATTAGATGCAAGTGAAACTTACAAAGTAAATGAAGAAAATGTAATCTATATCCTTTTGTTACTTTTAGCATTTATTTATATATAAGATTTATAATTTTGTGTACTATTCATTACTTCTAGGTACCAAAATAGGAATTTTAATTATGAAAGGAAAAGGAATCCCTCAGTATTCTTGCATAATGTTTTGCCATTTTAACTACAGTGTTTCATTTCCAACTCAAATTCAGAATACACTTACTACAGATTCCATTGACTGAACTTTCTAGTCATATTCAGAAAGAAATATTCCTTTCCTTATTTTGTGTGCAAGTTGTTTTCCACCTTCCTCTGCTTATTTCTTTTCTGACCTATATTCTTGGAAATAAAAATTTTTAAACATAAAAAATAAATAAATAAATATCAACAGCAACAAAGTTCAAAGCAACAAGCCCACAAAGACATGGACACTAAACACCATGATCCTAAACAACTCCTGGGTCAACACAGAAATCAAAACAGAGATTAAAAGATACCTGAAAACAAATTAAAACAAAGAAACATCTTACTAAAATTTCTGAGATGCCACGAAAGCAGTCCAAATAGAGGAATTCATATCTCTGTGAGCACACATGAAGAAAAAGGAAAGATCACAAGTTAACACCCTAACAAATCACCTAAGGAAGCTGGAAAAGCAAGACCACCAAAACCCTAACTTCAGCAGAAGAATCTAGATCACCAAAATAATAGCCCAAATTCGGGACATAAAGGATAAAAATATAACACAAAAAAATCAATGAAAAAAAAAGCTGGTTTTTTGAAAGGAAAACCAGGTTGATGGACCTCTAACTAGACTGACCAAGAAAAAGAGAGAAAAAGCCCAAACAAGCACAATCAGAAATGCAAAAGATGAAGTCACAATTGTTCCCAAAGTATTGCAAAAGATTATCAGAGATTACTAGGTACACCTAATCAGAGATTACTAAGTACACCTTTATTTATGGAAACAAACTTGAAAACCTAAATGAATGGAGGACTTTCTGGCATCACACAACCTCCCCAGGTTGAAACAAGAAGAATTGAGACCCTAAATAGACTAATAATAACCCAGGTAATTGACTATGTCATACGAAAACTACCTACAGCGCAGTGGCTCAAGCCTGTAATCCCAGCACTTTGAAAGCTGAGGCAAGAGGATTACCTGAGCCCAGAGCTTTGAGACCAGCCTAGACAACTTGGTGAGACCTCATCTCTACTATAATAAAAAAGAAACTAGCTGGATGTGGTAGTGGATGCCTGTAGTTCCAGCTACTTGGAAGGCTGAGGCAGAAGGATCACCTGAGCCCAGCAGGTTGAGGCTGAAGTGGCCATGAGCATGCCATTGTGCTCCAGCCTGGATGATAGAGTAAGACTACAACTCAAAAAGAAAAAAGAAAAGAATATTACCTATTTAAAAAAAAAACCCTGGATCAGATGGCTTTCTTCAGCAGAATTCTACAAAACATGAAAGTAGAAACTGATACCAATCCTACTCAAAACATTGCCTTGCTAAACTTTGGTGTGGCCATCTGCTCTTTGAGTTATGGCCAGGCCATGTTTTCTTAAGCTTTAGCCCCTTCAGTTACCTTGGAGAGTTGAATCTCCTCTTTCTCTCTCTCTAATTTACTTTCTAAATAAACTTTGTTTTCTAATCTAAAAAAGAATAGAAAGTACTCCAGGCAATTGAGAAAGATGGAGTTCTCCCCAAATCATTTTATGAAGCTAACATCACATTGATACCCAAACCAGGTAAAAATTCTACAAAGAAAGAGAACTACACACCAATATCCTTGACGAACATAGATGCTAAAATTCTCAACAAGATTCTAGGAAACCAGCTCCAACAACACATCTCCAAAATTATCCACCATGGCCAGGTAGGCTTCATCCCCAGGATTCAGGGCTGGTTCAACATCCACAAGACTATAAATGTAATTAAATACATCAACAGATGTAAAGACACAAACCTCATGATTATATCATTAGACATGGAAAAAGTTTTTGATAAAATCCAACACCCCTTCTTGATAAAAACTCTCTAACATCTAGGCATAGATGGAACATACCTCAACATAGTAAGAGCCATCTACAAGAAACCCACAACCAACATACTGCTTAAAAGACTGACGTTGGAACCATATCCCCTGAAAACCGGAACAAGACAAGGATGCCCACTCTCACACTTCCTGTTCAATATAGTATTGGAAGTCTTAGTTCGAACAATCAGACAAGAAAAGGAAACCAGGGGTATTCAAATAGAAAAAGAGGAGGTTAAGTTATCCCTCTTTGCAGACAACATGATTCTATACCTTGAAAAATCAAGAGAATCTGTTAAAACCTCCCTGTACTGATAAAGGACTTTGACGAAGTCTCAGGGTATAAGATAAATGTGCAAAAGTCAATTGCATTCTTACACCAACAATAATCAAACAGAAACCCAAATAAAAAGCAGAATCCCATTCACAATAGTCACACACACACAAAAGAAATACCTTGGCATCATCCTAACCAGAGAAGTGAAAGATTTTACAACAAAAACTACAAAACACTGCTCAAAGAAATCAAAGATGACACAAACAATTGGAAAAATATTTCATGCTCATGGATTGGAAGAAAAAACATTGTTAAGATGTCCGTTCTACCCAAGGCAATCTACAAATTTAACACAATACCCATTAAATTACCAGCGGCATATTTCTCAGACCTGGAAATGACAACACAGGAATTCATATGGAAACATAAACAACCACAAATAGCCAAAACAATCCTCAGCAAAACAACAAAAACAGCAACAAAAATATGCAGAGAAGTAAGTCCAATTTTATCATGTAGTGTAAGATATAAAATAAAGCCTCTCAATGGTTTTTATCACATGGTTGTTAGCTCTGAAAGTGATCATGTGCTCCTGAAGATGGGTTTGTTTAAACAGAGAAAACACATTTATTCTCTCATTTGCTTCACAACTCCACAAAAACAAAAAGCAAAAACCAAAAAACCTGTTACTTTGTACACACATCTACAAAACTATATACAGGCAGTCTTTATTTTGCACAACTGTGAAGACCATAAATGTGTTCCACATGCTAAAACCATTCAAAAATATTAGTAAGAATATAATTAAAATTTACTATGACTTTGAATAAAATTTGTCAGTCTTTTAAAAAAGTATCCTTGTGAACAAAAACTGAATTGCAAGAAAAAAAATCAAAGTATTAAAAACTGTTACTGTTGAATGCATAACACAATGAAAAAAAATAAAACTAAGACCAAGCGCAGTGGCTCAAGCCTCTAATCACTTTGGGAGGCTGAGGCGAGAGGATTGCCTGAGACCAGGAGTTTGAGACCATCCTGGCCAATTTGGTGAGAACTCATCTCTACAATAAGTCAAAAAATTAGCTGGGCATAGTGGTGTGTGCCTGTAATTCCAGTTACTTGGAAGGCTGAAGCAGAAGGACCACCTGAGTCCAGCAGGTTGAGGCTGTGGTGACTGTGAGTGTGCAACAGCACTCCAGCCTTGGTGGCATAGTGAGACATCAACTCAAAAAAAAAAAAAGAAGAGAAAAGAAAGCTAGTATTTATATAGGAGACTATAATTTAAACAGAAGAAACATTGAGAATTAAGTGTTTTATTTCTTTTTTTATTGCAGCATTATTCACTACAACAAAAACATGGCACCAACTGTGCTGCCCATCAAAAGTGGACTGGATAAAGAAAATGTGGTACATATACATGATGGAATATTAGAGCAGCCATAAAAAAATTATAGCAACTTGGATGAATTTAGAGTCTATAATACTCAGTGTTTTACCACAGAAACAAAGATTTGAGTACCACATGTACTCATTCATAAGTGGACCCTGAACATTTATCATAATACTCTAAGAAAGGGATTGGCAGTAGTGGGACACTGCCAAGGGAGGGAGGGGGCACATAGCATCAATAAGGGTACCCAAACTTTACCTGCATGATGACTGACTACTTATGTACATAACCCTGAATTGTACCCCATATCTTCAAAATAAAAATAACAATAATAGAAAAGAAGCAGTTCTTGCCTTCTTTTATTGTATGCAACTTATGACATAGAGTAAGCAACTCATCCATGCCTTAGAAAACTGTCTTACTTCTAAAGTTTGAACTCTCTTCCAACATTTTATCATTTGTGCCTCCAATGTCATGAGCTACCTCCAAGAGTACTTTAATGTGGATGTTTTTACTAGTGTCACTTTCTGGGGATATCTTTATTTTTTATATCTCTATCTTTGTGTATGTTAATAAATTTGCCTTTACAAAATGTCTGTATATCCATCTCTGGAATGGCAGCAGAATCAACATTACCACATCAGCTTTTTCTTCTAGATCTACGTTTGCATTCTGTTTGAATTTTACTTCCAGCCTGATTTTTCTCCTTGCTATATGTTCACTTTTGTTAGTCTATTATTTTTCAATTATCCACTTCTTAAAAATATATGTGAGTTTTGTTAGGGTCACGCTCTCCCTGTAGGGCCTCCAGAATGTTAGGTCAGGCCCGCTGGGTGTGTGGGTGTCTGTCTGGGGTGTGATCTGATGCTGCACTAAAGATGCAAAGAATTGCACAGAAGTTAGATTAGAAAACGTAGTTTATAAAGTAAATTAGAAAGAGAGAGAGAGAGAGAGAGAGAGAGAGAGAGAGAGAGAGGAAATTCACCTCCCCAAGGTAGGGGAGTGGGCCAAAGCCAGTAAGCATGGCAACAGCCATAGCTCAAAGAGCACACGGCCACACCAGAGTCTAGCAAGGCAATGGTCCATGGCTGCTGGTGGTTGAGTCCTTTTAGCCATTCCCTTGGAAGGGGGAATGTCATTAAGGTGATTGGGTGGTGGTTTGTTCTATGTCATTAGAAGGGGTAGATTAGTGCAGGTACTGATGTCAGGTGATGGACAGCAGGCAGATGGGTGGATTAGTCACATGACTGCTGCCATGGTGGGGTCTGTCTGTATCACTGATTAGGTTAACTTGGGGGTTTGGGCCCAGAGGGTTTTTTCCTGCAAGAGGCAAGTTAAAGACATTTGCCATCTGCAATCTCCTTGACCAAAGGTGGTCTTATTATCATTTCTATGGCTTTGACCATCCTCCTTGACAAGGAACCTGAAAGTTTACTATAGATTATTATGCTAAATCATGAAGTGAAAGGCTGAGCTGTCCTGGTCTTACATCTGATGGAGATTTGTCAAAGGGGGGAGATAGGCTGCCCCTTGGCCTGCAGTAAAATGTCTAAATGCTTCCTAATGGCTATGCTGGGGCAAAAAGACTAAACTAAGAATAAGCTAAGTTTCTTCTAGTTTCTATAGATACCTCCTTTCAAGTTTATTGCTGGAAACAAAAAGGAAACACAACAACATATTTTGTTGTTTGTGTATAAAACTGATACAAGATGCACAATGACCAACCACAGAAGAGATGATTGGTCACTGTACATTATGCATCTGTTCTTTATGTAATGCTTTGTGAACTGAAGAACTAGCAGCAATTGTTTCTACTTTATACAACTACTCACAATTGATACTACCTTGGTAACTTAATTGCAAACACTGTTGTTGATAAACTGCTGTTAATTAACTACACTTTGATAACTATATATTGGAATCATGTCAAGAGTTGCTTGTACTTCATATCTAACTTATTTTTCAATTTATGAGATTATATTTTAAATCAACATAAAGAGATAATACTGCCTGCACTCTGATTATATTTTGAGGGTTCAAATGTTAGAAGAGGTTGGCCTTGATGGCTAAGCCTATAATCCCAGCACTTTGGGAGGCTGAAACAAGTGGATTGCCTTAGCCTATGGGTTCGAGACCAGCTCAGGCAACTTGGTGAGACCTCGTCTCTACAATAAATCAAAAATTAGTTGGGCATGGTAGGATGCAGCTGTAGTTCCAGCCACTTGGAAGATTGAGGAGGAAGGATCACCAGAGCCCAACAGGTTGATGCTGGGTTGGCCATGAGAGTGCGATTGTACTCCAGCCTGGGTGACAGTGTCAGACTCAACTAAAACAAAAAGTTAGAAAAAGGAACATAAATGAGTTCAACAGAGGGGATATTTGAAACTAAGCAAAGGGATTCCATTTGTAATCCTTTGCTCAACAATTAAAAAGTAAGAGACGTGGTGTCTTATGCCTATAATCTCAGCACTTTTGAAGGTGAAGGAGAGAGAATTGCCTGAGTCCATGGGTTCAAGACCAGCCTGGGCAATTTGGCAAGATCTTGTCTCTACAATAAATCAAAAGATTAGCCGAATGCAGTGGGGTGCACAAATAGCTCCAGTTACTTGGAAGCCTGAGGCTGAAGGATCATTTAGGCCCAGCAGGTCTAGGTTGCAGTAACCATGATAGTGCCACTGCACTCCAGCCTAGGTGACAGAGTGACACTCTAACTTAATTTTTTTTTTAATGTGGCTCAGCCTGTAATCCCAGTGTTGTAGCAGCATCACAAGTAAGGAGTCACCAGCACACTGAGAGTTAAATATTGAGTCCTTTATTGCTGGTGGTAGAGAGGAGGCTCATGCCAGAAAGAATCTTGCAGTCCCGAATGGAGCAAGCAAGGAGTATATAAAGGCCAGAACCACAATTTTATGAGAGTCGGGGGGGTGCATACAGGAAATTTTGGTTACAAAACAGTTAGCAAAACAGCAACAAGTACAGAACAGTTTATCTTGAGCAGTTAGAGAACAGTTTATCTGGGCTATTCAGTTACAGAACAGTTAACAGAATAGTACCAATTACAGAATAGTTTATCTTGAGCAGTTTCAGAACAGCTTATCTGGACTTTCTGTCAAGCAGGATGTGGTTAACTGTTTACTGGAAGGTTGGGGCAGTCACATGGAGGAGGGATGAGAGAGGACACTGAGAGACAAAATGGAGGATTCACTATACTTGGTGTCACCATGGTAGGTTTGCTTACAAGCATTTAATTCCCTCCTTTTAGTTATTCATAAGTCAAAGCATTGATTCATCTATTATGGGTAGGAGGTTGTAATGGGCCTGCAGATACATGAGCTTTACAGAATCGATTTGATGTTTTAGAAACTGAGCTATTCGACTTAATATACAGGGCCTGATAAGTAGACCAAGAAGGAGGAGAAGCAGAGGATTGACCAGACCTGTAATTAAGGTGGTTAGCCATGGGTTTCAATTCAACAAGGTTTGAAACCAGGATTTGTTATTTTGTCTGTTGTTGTTTTTTTTTTTTTTTTTTTTGGTCCAAATTTTTCTGAACCTTTTAGAGAGTGTTTTTAATGACTCCTGATTTATTGACATAAAAACAGCATGATTCCCCTAGTGCTACACAGAGCCCTCTTTGAGACAGGAACAATAAATCTAGACCTCTGTGATTTTGGAGTGCCACTTTTGTTAAGAATGCAGTCTGGTTATGGAGTTGATCCATGGCAAACTAGAGGCTTCCTATGTCAGCATTTATTTTTTGAGCCAGGTTGGATAGATCTATTTTACTGCAGACTAGGGCTATGGTGTTGAGAGCAGCAGTTTCAGGTGGATTTAGTAAAAGAGTTCCCTCAGGGCTGCTATAAGCATATACCTGGGGAAGTACATGGATGGCAACACATAAGGCAGGTTTATTGTTTAACATTTTAGTAGTAATACATTTGGTAAGTTTTATAGAGCATGTTAACCAAGTATTGGAAGGAGTCATATAAGCCATGGAATCTGACATGGTTAGGGTGAGAGATAGATTACAAATATCAGAAAAAGGAGATACAGCTAAATTGAAGCTTGAAGTTAAAACACAAGATATAGTATCAGTTATGTCTTTGACTGTGATATGAATCACCTCCAGAGGGCATTTATTATTGCTGCTAATAATGGGGGCTTCAACCCCAAGGTCTAAAATAATGGGGAAAGGTTTTGATTTTAAGCAAAACCAGCAATGTGAAGCCAATTGAGGCAGAGTAACATTGAGCGGTCAATGCATGTTTGTTAGCATGGGAAAAGACTGGGAGTTGTTGAGCTTTTTTGGGGGTATTGCATAGGTGAGCCTAGGGTAATACTGTTTTCTAGGGGGGGAAAGTTTGTGATAACTGAACAAAGGGTCTCCTAGCTCCACCAATGGTTCTATAGGCCTGGTTAAAACTTTGTTTTTATTGCCCTATCTGCAATGTTTTGGAGACCCTGTGGCACAGAGACCCAAAATTAAATTTCACACCCCTCTAAAAGAAGGGCAATAAGGACCAAGTTTTCCCTTTTACATTCCTGTATAACATTTTTTAGAGCTAATGGAGGGTGCACTTCCCCTTATATCCTATGCACTCCCAATGGGCAGCCCTGGGGAATCCTTGACTTCCCTGTAGACAGCACCCAATTGCTCCCCGCTCTGAGCAGTCACAAATCCTGTGATCTGCATAATTTTTGTAGCCACAAGTTTTGTGATTTGTATAACTTTTGTTTAATGTATGATGTCTTAGGCCTTGTAAATTGTCTTTACTTTAAGCAAGTTATGAGATACCTCTGATACTGGGCACCAGGAAGTCTAGGTTTTTGAAAAGACAAAGTTGGCAAATTTATTTACCTAAAGTATGCATTTTTCTAAAACATAGCCTTTATTTTCTTATTATTGTGTCAGGGTTTAGGAACAAGATTTTTAAAATGTATTTTTCACTCTTGGTTTTTTTTTCATTTCCCACCCCTTGCTCTTGGAAATATTCTTATGATTTTGGGGAAAGATGGGTGAAGATAAAGTCTTCTGTAACTTTTCCTGCTGAATGGGCCATAGAGATGTCCCTAGTTATTTATTTCCCAGGGCATGAATAGGAAACAGGGAATCCTCAGCTGAAATCTATTTGGATCTATTAAAGCAATGAGTGAGAGCACAGGCAGAAATTATTAAGCAAACTATGATGAAAAAGGCTATTTCCCTGAAAACAATGCTGGAAATGTGAATGTAGTCCCATAAATTATATGTATGATTAGTTAAAGCCTCTAATTTATCAACGTAAGTTTAATTTTTTTTGTGAATTATCTATATCTATACTTTAACAAGGAAATTCAGCCTCTTTGACAAAGTCTGAAAAAGAAAAATTGAAGACTTTAGAGACATGTAGATAGGCTGTAGTTTAAATTTGAGAACTTAAAACAGGTAAAAATTGGCAAGAGGAAACGGTTTCTTTTGTTTTTAAAATTGGGCACAGGATATACTTTTCAAAAAATGATTTAAAATATTTTCCCAAAAAAAGGGAAAAGTGAAAGTAGTTCTGTTTTAATTACATGTTGGGTTAGTTAACTTTTTTAAAAATTTTAAAGTAATTGAAATTTGACCTTTTAAATTATTTATAGCTGTACTTAACTAAGGAAAAACAGTTAATTTACCTGGTTTGCAGTCAGCTTTTGGGGGGGTCAGGGTAGATGTGGGTTTCCCGAAGCTTGTTTCTCACCTCACCCTACAGAGACTTTAATTGAGAACTTGAACAGTTTAAGTATTAAATGATTTTTAAAGGGATAATGTTATAACACAAAATTACAGTAGTTATTGTGAAAATTACTTTTTTTAGCCAAAGTGATAGTTCAAAGATTTGAAAAAAAAAACCTTGCTTTTTGTAACAAAGACAAGGGGAGGGTTTGCTAACTGAATTTTGTCTCTTTTTCCCCCCCCACCCGCTGTTTAAAGGGGTAAAATTCTTTTGAAGATTATTAACTTTAAAAAGCTCATGTTCTGGTCTTTGAGTAACACTTTTTGGGCCCACCATTAGTGTACTTGTTTTTTAAAATAAATTTTTTTAAGTTGGGGTTTTATAGAAATTTTTTAATATTTTTTTTCAAAAACTTTTATATACCATGTTTGACATACTCATACTATTTTTTGATGTGCTTGAACCTTTTATTTTTGTCCTATACTTTCCTTCCTTTAAATAATCAGCCATTCTATTATAGAATAAATATGTATTGTACAAAATCCTTTCCTATACAAAATTATTTCTCTCTACTTTATATTTTTCCTTACCAAAAATATACCTTTATAGTAGCAACTTTCTTTACATTTTTCTTTGTTTTTTGGTTTCTTTTTTAAACTTTTTTATAGATAATTATTTTACATTTATAATTTGAATTAATCTTTAGTAAACTTTGATTAAGATATGGCTATATGATTCCAACATGGATGGCCAGGACCAAATGACTGGCACTTGTGTTGTAAGATATTAGTTTGGGTTCCAGTGCCCTAATACTTATGTGGAGGTTTGTTGGGATGATGGTGAGTCAGTGCCAGGCAGTTTAGCAGATTTTCAGGCCTCTTTAGTGGCTACCATTTCTGAGCCAAATGTTCTCTCCTGTCTTCAGAAGAGAGTACACCTGTTTCCCAATGGCTTTTGAGTCCGCATAATGGACAAGATCCAGGAGGTAAAGGTCTTTTTAGGGCAACTATGCCTTCAGTGCCCCCACAGACTCTACCCATAAGCAATGGACACCATCCCCTTAGCAGGTTTTTTTTCAGGTCTTTGATGGGCAGTTGGAGTTTTGTTCACTAATTGAGACTGCCAGTTGGGGTGCATCTTTGGCCCTCTGGTTCTGCTGTCCTCCATGTTGGCACTGTTTCTTTTCTTAACATTTTGGTTGAAAAGACCTTAAAAGCTCCTTTTTTAATAGGTTATACATATGAACCTTTTTAACCATTTCTCTGTTTGTGACAGTCTGATGCAAAGCCCTTTAGAGTGAACAGACCACATGGATGTGTAATGATCTGTCCCTACTTATTTGTAATTATGAATGGTCATCATGGTTAAAGCCCTTATACATTACTAAGTTGTAGTCTTAGTTGTAAGGTGTGGACAATTAGGTGAGAGTGATCAGTTCCCATCCTCATTGTGTTCACAGAGAGTACCCAGTATTTTATTTATCTGACAGGAGAAGGAACTAAGTAAAAGTGACTTTACCAGGTAGGAATGGCCAGTTCCCAAACTTTATCCTGTCATGCAGGTGTTTAGCATTTAAAGTTTTACATATCTCATAAGAGGGTGCTAGTTAGGCACAACAGGTGATTTAACCTTTTGCTTATAAAATGCAACTTTAGCAAGTCTGATATAACAAACAGTGGTGTTATTTAGCACTAATGTGTTAACACATGGTAAAGTTGGAAGCAAAATTTTGCTAAAGCACTTGCATGTTTGGTTGGAAAACAGATTAAAATTACAATGGACATTTTTTTGTAGTTAGTTAACAGGATTAATTTACATGATTCCTTTACTTTTGTCTAGAAAGAATGTTGATATAGTTCCACTTTAGATATAACTTGAGAGAGATTTATTATAAAAAAGAATGTGGAAACCTGAATGGGCTTCTAAAGTACATGTGGGAGTGATGACTTGCTGCAGCAAGCAGGGCTGCTGCCAGGGGGGTATTAAGCAGTTGGGGAAGGGGAGTGAGAAGGCTGGAGGCTGGGGTAAGGTGTTGTGGCCTTTGGTGCTGGCCCCTTCTCTGAAGGTAAAAGAGAAGAGAGACTGGAGGCCAGTTAATTTCACAGAGGGTCTGGAGCATGCCTTTCAAGAGGCAGACACCATAGTCTTCACTAAATCCAGCAAAAAAAAATTTTTTTTAAATCATATAGTCCTGGGGGATGGAGGGTCTAGAGGCCTGTGACTCCTATATTATTAGACCAGTGAGAAAAGCAAAACTGAAATCAGAAACTGAACCAAGACTCTATTCAGCCAATGTCTTGGCTAATGAATAGTGTCCAAAGGACAGCCTTGACTTCCTTAAATAGAATTATGGCCACAGACAAACAGATTCTTACATCCTAGGAGAATGTACATGGACTCAGGTATTTTTGAGGTGATAAAAAGCCAGCAGTTGTTCCAACTCCCTCTAGGCCAGGTGAGAGGTTATAGGGCCCTGGAACATCTCAGGGGGCACCTCCCCTATAACTTCTTCACCAAACTGAGGAGAGCCAGAGTGAGGCTGCTTTCAGAGCTTGGCGATCTCACTGGAGCCTCCAAATGTTGTAACTGCACCATGAGTAAGGAGTCACCAGCACACTGAGAGTTAAATATTGAGTCCTTTATTGCTGGCAGTGGAGAGGAGGCTCATACCAGAAGGAATCTCTTGACTCTGAATGGAGTAAGCAATGGGTTTATAAAGGCCAAAACTACAATTTTATCAAAGTTGGGTGGGGTGCATACAGGAAATTTTGGTTACAGAACAGTAACAAGTACAGAACAGTTTATCTCGAGCAGTGGCAGAGCAGCCTATCTGGACTATTCAGTTACAGAACAGTAACAATTACAGGATAATTTATCTCAAGCAGTTACAGAACAGCTTATCTGGACTTTCTGTTAAGCAGGATGTGGTTAACCATTTACTGGAAGGTTAGGGCAGTAACACAGAAGAGGGGTGAGGGGGGAACTGAGAGACAAAACTGAGGATTCACTATACTTGGAGTCACCATGGTAGGTTTGCTAACAGGCATTTCACCAGAACTTTGGGAGGTCGAGGAGAGTGGATTGCCTGAGCCCACAGGTTTGAGACCAGCCTGGGCAACTTGGTGAGACATTGTCTCTACAATAAATAAAATTAGCCAGTCATGGTAGCACACATCTGTAGTTCCAGCTACTTGGAAGGTTGAAGCAGAAGGAGCACCAGAGCCCAGTAGGTCGACACTGAGGTGGCTGTGAGCATGCCACTGTACTCCAGCCGGAGTGACAGAGTGAGACTCCAACTCAAAAAAGAAAAAAGAAAGGAAAAGAAGAAAGAAAGTGAAAGAAAGAAAGAAAAGGATGAAGGGACATATTTTTAAAATCTTTTAAAATTTCTTTTTTGCAATAATAACTTACTTTTGGCCTCACCAGTGTGAAATGCTAACCTGTGTTCTCCATTCTTAAGACTTCCAAAATGTTTCATGCTTAGATAAAGACCTCTAATGGTTTCTAGGTCTCCTTATTTGAATTGAGGCGGGGCCCTTCTAAACTGCAGAAAGGAAAATAAATTTCTTCCAGCTTCCTTGTGCTACCTCTTTCTCAGGCTTTTATTTTGACAGACTACATGTTTAAACTTTTGGTAGGAACCAATCAGAAATGTAACTTTGTGGACCAAACAACAAACAGAACATGCAAATGAGAATATAGTGAAAAACCAATCAATATGTGACAAGTAGGGCTAACTGTAACCCCAAGCTATGAAGTGGCCAATCAAATGTATAGCACCAAAAATGTTGCCATGTAAGGGGGACAAAGGGGGTTACGATGTAAAGTTTAAAAGGTATATAAGGCAGTGCCCTGCAGTGTTTGGGGCTCAGCCTTTGGATGCAAACCCACTGAGCCTGTGCTGGCATGACTAAATGCTGCTTCCTGGCAAAGGTGCCTTGGTATCCTGTCTGTCTCTCTGTGAAAGATTCCTGTGACATTTCTGGTGCATTGGCCAGTAATTGAGAGGCAGAAATGGTGTTTCCACCTCCCTTTTCACTGGGGTATGATCCCCAGAATGCTGGGAGAGGCTATCTCACCTGGCACCAGTGGACCGGTTGGTTCATAGGGGACTAGCCCTCCCAGCATGCCAAGGCAAGGATCCTGCTAGCACAAAGGAACCTGGTGAAGCCCAGGAACCAGCTAGGGGAGCACCTCTCATCAGAGTGGTGAGAATCCAGGTTCAGTTTGGCAGATCTGCCCTTAAAAGGCAGAAGGGGAGCCTGATCACTTCCCAGAGTTGCCCGAGTAGTCACACAGGGGAATGAAACTGTAACCCTACAGCACTGTGGTTGGAGATGTGTGAATGGGAGTGAACGACATGTCACCTACTGGTGAAGCAAGTGCAGTAGTCCTGAGTTGGTTCTGTTGGTGACCTTCACATGGCTAAATGGTGGGAGTAGATTTGGGGGCTGGTGGTCACCTTCATATGACTAAACAGCGGGAGTAAGCCATTTAGTGGGACCGAAACTTGGTCGGGAATTTATACCTACTTGTCTATTGCCAAGAAGGCACCTGAAACATCTCCATGAGGGGTATGGCACCCTGGGTGGAAACCTGGTCAGTGGTTTACACTGACTTGTCTATTGCCAGAAGGCACTTGAAGTATCCCTGGGAGGGGTATGGCTGGAGATGGATGAAGCAAATGTCCATCCCTCTTTCCCCTCTCACTCCTTCCCATCTTGTGTATGACTGTCATCTTTTAATGGGTAGAAATGGGTGGCAATCAGAGCAAGCTTACCCCCCTAGAGTGCATGGTAAAGAATTTCAAAAAGGGATAATCAGGGAATTATGGTGTTAAGTTGACTCCCAGAAAGCTTCAGACCCTCTGTGAAGTAGATTGGCCTTCATTCGGGGTGGGGTAGCCCTTTGATGGGTCACTAGATGACAGACTAGTTAGTAAGGTGTTTGATGTCATTGTGGGGGATCCAGGGCACCCTGACCAGTTTCTCTACATTGACTATTGGCAAGGTATAGTTCTCTCTCACCCACCTTGGATAAAGTGCTGTCTAGAAAACTGTAGAATCATGCTGGTCCAACCAATAGCTCCTTCAAGGTGCCAACTTGGGTCGAGAAAGCCCACTCTGTCTGAGGAACATGAGGAGAAACCCCTGCCTTACATGCCACTGTACCCCTCATTACCACTCACATTCCCTGCAATTGCCACAGTTGAAGCCACACCAGAGGCTGGCCTCACTCCAGAATCCACCCCCTCCCTGAAGCCACCTGAGATGTCCCAGGCAGCAGCTACCCCAGAGCCACCTGTGCTAGCTCCACATAACTTGGCAGGAAGGCATTAGGGAAATGTTGTTGACAGCCCCTCCCTCTCATTTGTAAAGTCAATAGACTTTACAACTGCCATTAAGAGAAACCAGGGGGCCGCCTCTGCAATCCAGATGGTCAAATCCAAGGGGGACAACATACTTTTACATATCATCCCTTTACCACCAGTGATGTCCTAAACTGGGAGCATCACACCCCTCCTATACTGAAAAGCCTCAGGCCATGATTGATCTAATGCTGCCCATCATTCAAACTCACAAGCCCGCTTGGACTGATTGCCACCAGCTTTTCTTAACTTTGTTTAACACTGAAGAATGTCACCAAATTACTCAGGCTGCTTTAAAATGGTTAGAAGAGCACACCCCTGAAGGGACACTGAATATACAAGCATATGCTCAGAATCAGTTCCCCAAGGAACACCCACAATGGGACCCTAACGAGGGCCATGAATTTCAAATTCTCAAGCGTCATCAAGAGGTCCTTTAGGGTGGCATGAAGGAAGGAGGGAAAAAGGCCCCAAACATGAGCAAAAAACCTCAGAGGTGCTTCAAGGCCCTGAAGAGAGTCACAGTCAATTTTATGAGAGGCTATGTGAGGCATTCCATTTCTATACTCCCTTCAGCACAGAGGCAGCTAAAAATCAGTGAATGATTAATGCCACCTTTGTTGGTCAGTCTTAGGGAGACATCTAGCACAAGCTACAAAAGTTAGAGGGCTTTGCTGGGATGAATGCTAACCAGCTAATAGAGGTTTCAACAAAGGTATTTGTCAACTAAGACCAAGAGGTCTGAAGGGGGACAGACTGAAAAATGAAAAAGAAAGTAGACTTGCTTGCTGTTGTTTTGGCAGAGCGACACACCCAGGGAGGTGCTCCACCGGGTGAGGCTGAGGCTGAGGTTGAGGTTAAGGCCAAGGCAAGCAGGGGGGCCAGAAAGAAAGGCCACCCCACCTGTTGATGAGATTAGGGTGGAACCAATGTGTGCACTGTTTCTAAGAGGGGCACTGGAAAGATGAATGTCCAGAGTCGGAAAATTTTCATCCTATTCCCCAGGGAAGAGAAAGAGGTCAAGTGGTTCAGGGACAATACCAGCCTGCACCCCAACTATATGTGGCCTCCAAGAACAATTTTGTTGGCCTAGCTGCCAAAGAGAACTATGGGGAAGACTAGGCCAGACTGGGTGCCATTTTGCTAGGCCCCTGAGAGCCTATGGTCCAAATAGTGGCCCCCTGTCACCAAGACAGGCCACTATTGTGGGGGTCACAGGAGGTCAGACTTGTAGCCCCTTTTTATAGCCCCAGTGATGTAATCTGGGAGGCCATGAAGTTGTCCATGAATACCTTCCAGACTGTCCAGTGATCCTAATGGATTGGGACCTCTTGGGAAAGCTGCAAGCCTAGATAACTTTCCACTCTGACGGCCAGGCAACTCTAACCCTGAGGAATCCTGAAGCAAAAATCATGACCCTCACAGTTCCCCAGGGAGAGGAATGGCGACTTTTTAGTCTTATAGAAGAGCCCCAATAGAAACCTGATCTCCCCTTTAAGGTGCCTTGGGTATGGGCTGAGGATAATCCCCCTGGACTGGTCCATAACATACCCCAGTAAGAGTGGGGCTAAAACTGGGAGCCAGACCCAGCCATCAGAAACAGTATTTCATCCCTCGCAAGGCACAGACTGGAATCCAAAAGGACCAGGAAAGACTTTTAAAATATGGGATCCTGTAGTCTGGTCAGTTGTCTTGGAATACACCATTACTGTCAGTTCAGAAATTGGGGACACATGATTATCGACTGGATCAGGACTTTCAGGAGTAAACCAGGCCACTGTTACTTTACACCCAGTTGTCCCCAACCCTTACACTCTCCTGAGTCTTATCCCTACAGAAGCCACTTTCTTTATCTGTTTAGACCTCAAAGATGCTTTCTTTTGTACCCAGTTGGCCCCTCAGAGACAGCTGATTTTTGCTTTTCAATGGGAAAATCCTGAAAATGACAATAAAGGCCAATTACCTTGGACTAGATTGCCACAGGGGTTCAAAAACCCCCTGACCATTTTCAGCACAGCATTAGCCTCTGATTTAAAGGCCTTCCCAGCAGACCAGTATGACTGTATGCTGCTCCAATATGTGAACTATCTGCTGCTGACTGGATGAACACAGGAAGACTGTATGGAAGGAATGCAGCAGCTCCTTACCCTCCTATGGAAGGCTGGCTACAACGTTTTAAATAAAAAGGCCCAAATCTGCCAAGAGAAAGTAAAACACCTCGGTTTCCATTTATCTGGGGGGCAAAATCAGTTCTTCCAGAGAGAAAACTAGCTGTCTGCTCCTTTCCAGTTCTGACTAAGACATCAGGTTTGTGAGTTTCTTGGGACTGCAGGATTTTGTAGAATTTGGATAACTTACTTCTCAATATTAGCAAAGCCTCTCTATGAGGCCACAAAGAGGGGAGAGCAGGAGCCAATGTTGTGGAAATGAGCACAGTAAAAGGCCTTTAAGGAAATTAAGCAAGTCCTAGTTAGCGCACCGAGACTGGGGCTCCCTGACATATCTAAATCCTTCTTCTTGTATGTACATGAGTGTACTAGAATAGCAGTAATGATTCTGACCCAAATGCTAGCATCCTGGCACCATCCAGTAGCATACCTCTCCAAGCAGCTAGACTCTGTTGCCCAAGGTTGGCTGCCTTGCCTATGGGCACTCGCTGCCACAGCCCTTCTAGTGGCAGAGGCTGACAAATTAACTATGGGACAGGAGTTAACAGTCTGAGTACCATACTCGGTGCTGACATTAATGGAATATAAGGGGCAGTACTGGCTAACTAATACCCAAATGGTCAAATATCAGGGAATGTAATATGAGAATTCATGCATTCACTTGGAAGTGGTGCAAACTCTCAACCCTGCAACATTACTGCTTACCGAGCCAGGTCAGCCCTGTCATGATTGCATCGAGGCTATGGATGAGGTATTTTCCAGTCAACCAGACATGACAGACTAGCCTCTCAGGGACCCCAATGTTGGGTATTTTACTGATGACAGCAATTTTATGAGGGAGGCAGAGCACTTTATAGCATACTTTGTAGTAACCCTGTGCTCCACCATCGAGGCAAAACCCCTGCCAAAAGGGACTTCAGCACAAAAGGCAGAATTAATTATGCTAACCTGAGCCCTCCAGCTAGTGGCAGGAATAAATGTCAATACATACATTGACTCTAAATATGCCTTCACCACCCTCCATGCACACAGGGCTCTATATAAGGAAAAGGGCTTAATCAACACAGGAGGCAAAAACATAAAATATGGCAAAGAAATTCTTGAACTCTTATACATTGTAAGGGCCCCTAAAAAGGTAGGTGTTATGCATTGCTGGGGACACCAGAAAAGAGACTCAAGGATTGCTCAAAGAAACCAAAAGCAGACCAGGAGCAAAGCTTGCAGTCTCTCAGGAAACAATGGAGCTGGTAACTTTTGCTGCAGCATTGTTCCCAAGCCTGTTGGCAGTATGGGACCCTAATTAATCACACTGTGAGCAGGCTTAACTCAAAATTGAAGACGGAAACTAGCTTCCAAGCAGGTGGTGGAAATTTAAAGATGGTCGAGTCACTGTCCCTGAAACTTTGGCCCCAACTTTCAACAAGCAGTTTCATCAGGAAACCGATATGGGCTGGACAGCTCTTGAAACAATGTTAGGCTGCCACTTTTCCGTTACCCAACTCTCCAGCATAGCCCATGCAACATGTGAGCAATGTGAAGAGACCTAAGATCTCTCTGGGAGTACAAAGTGTTGGAGAGGCCCCATTTGAAAACATAGTTGTGGACTTTACTGAACTTCTCTGGGTACAAGGCTGCAAATATTTATTAGTTTTTGTATGTACTTTCTCAGGTTGGGTAGAGGCCTTCCTACCCACACTGAAAAGGCACATGAAGTAGCATGGCTACTTCCAAAGGAAATCATTCCCTGATTTGGAATCCCAATCACCATAGAGTCAGATAATGGGCCAGTTTTTGTAGCTGAGGTAATCCAAGCAGTGGCAAGGGGTTTAGTAATCACATGGAAGTTACACACTGCCTATCACCCCCAGAGTTCTGGAGAGGTGGAAAGGATGAACAGGACTCTAAAATTGCAACTAAGTAAACTATGTCAGGAAACCCACTTGCCATGGGATCAGCTGTCGCTGACTGCTTTGCTAAGAATCAGGTCTAGTCCCACTAAACAGACAGGAGTTTCCCTTTTTGAAGTACTTTATGGGCACCCTCTCCCCATTATTAGGGGTATAAGGGGACACTCAAAGGAAGTGGGTAATCTTGCTCTGAGGCAACAAATGCAGGCTCTAGGCTTGGCTCTCACTGCTATTTATCATTGGGTTAGAGAGTGGCTGCCTGTAAGTTTAACCACAGATGCTCACCACCTCTTCAAACCAGGGATGCCATATGGGTAAAAGAATGGAATATCCAGTCCTTAAAGTCCCTTTGGAGAGGCCCATTTACTGTTATTCTGTCTATCCCCACTGCAATAAACGTAGCAGAGGTGGGCCCCTGGATTTATCACAGCAGAGTAAAACCAGCTTTCTGAGACTGGGAATGCACTTCTGATCCATCAACACCGGGAAAACTGAATATCCAAAGGAAGAAAGCTGCAACCCTAAGACCCTAGAGGATAACTGCCCTGCTTTAGTCATTCTGGAAGCTGACTAATCTATGCATGGCAGAAGCCTGAGGAGTCAATCATCTAACAAACAAACGGACTATTTAAACTTTCTTATTGTAATGCAGTGTCATTCCTTGATAGTAACTGTTACTGCAGTCTTTGCTTTAATATTTGCTGTAGGTTTGGCAGAGGTTGCTCCAGACAACTGGACTCTTGGTGAAAAATTACTATTGGTGCTCTTTTACCTCTTCTGGACAGGATGTACAGCCACTGTATGTTGCTATCAATCTGATACTCCCTTGTAATTTCTGAACCCTCACCTTGGGATCCGTGTATTCACATAACTCAGTCGGGTCAGGGAGTTACTTGGACGACCCTTTACCATATCCATTTATCTTGCCCAGGAAAAATCTCAGGAATCTGTAGGCATAATAAGACCACCTATTCTGTTTGTCAACAAGGAAATCAGTACACCTGTTTTGATTCACAATATTCCCCAAGCGAAGATTAGATGAAAGTCTGGTCCTCTCAAGGGGGGTGGTCCTTAATCACCCGAATCCCCATCACCAACCCTGGTAGACCGATATCAATATTTTTGATGTGTGCCTCATTATAGGTTTTAGCCTGGAGGCATCAGTTATACAGAAAAAGCAGGCACTCATCATAGAGATCCCAAGAATTTTTGATATCCCATGTGGAGGTCCAGATGGAGAGCAGGAATACCAACTTAAAGACAAGTAACATGTGCGAAAAAAATGGTTTATGTGCCCCTGCTCCCAATTTTTATTGGCCAGCTGGAACTGTGTCTCATGGGCCACCTGGAAAAAGGAAGACACAACAGCACTCCTGTGAAAGAGACCTGCTGCATCAGACTGTCAATCAGGGGCCTGTAATCCTGTTAATTTTACCATTTTTTTTATTAATCAATATTTTTTATTATGATGTTGTGGGGTACAGTTAAGGGTTAGGTATACAAATACGTTTCATACAGGCACCCTGTTGATAAGAGATGTTTCCCCGTCCCCAGACAGGTATTTGCTACCGTTAATCCCATCTCCCCCACCATAGTTTCCCACTACTGTCAGTCATTTTCTTATAGTATTACATTGGCTGTTCAAGGTCCATTATATGAGTGAGAACATGTGATACTCAGATCTTTGTTACTGTGAGAGGTCACTCAGTATTATAGACTCTAGTTCCATCCAGGTTGCTGTGAAATTCATGATTTTGTTCTTTTTTTATGTCTGCATAGTATTCCATTGTGTATATGTACCACATTTTTTTAATCCAGTCCTCTTTTGGGCAGCATGGTTGGTTCCAGGTTCTTGCTATTGTGAACAATGCTGCAATAAACATACGTGTGCAGGTATCTTTTTTATAGAGTGATTTGAGTTCTTCAGGATATATTCCCAGTAGGGGGATTGCGGGGTCATATGGGAGGTTGATATTTAGAGCTTTTAGGAATCACCACACTGCTTTCCACAGAGGTTTCACTAGTTTACATTCCTATCAACAGTGTAGAAGTGTTCCCTTTTCGCCACACCCTCTTCAGCAGCTGTTATTTTTTGAGTTGCTGATAATTGCCATTCTGGCTGGAGTTAGGTGGTATCTCAGTGTGGTTTTGATTTGCATCTCCCTGATGATTAGTGAGGTTGAACATTTCTTCATGTGTCTGTTGGCTGCTCGAATGTCTTCCTTTGTGAAGTGTCTGTTCATATCTTTTGCCCATTTTATAATGGGGTTTGTTTTTTTCTTTTCAGCACGTTTGAGTTCCTGTAGATCAAAGATGTTATTGTCTGACCTGGTGTTGGCAAATACTTTTTCCCAGTCTGTAGGCTGTCTCCCTGCTCTCTTGAAGGTTTCTTTGGCTTTGCAGAAGTTTGTCAGCTTAATAAGATCCCACTTGTCTATCTTCTGTCTTATGACCTGTGGGTTTCGGGTTTTGTTCAGGAATTGGAGGCCAGTTCCGATTTCCATGAGGGCATGTCCTTCATTTTCTAAGGTTCTTATGGTTTGAGGTTTTACATTTAGGTCTCTGATCCATTTGGAGTTAACCTTTGTGCATGGGGATAGATAGGGGTCCTGTTTCAATCTTCTGCATGTGGTCAGCCAGTTTTCCCAGCACCATTTACTGAATAGGTTCTCCTCTCCCCAGTGGTAGGTGGTGGAGGCTTTGTTGAAGATGAATTGGTTGAGAAATTGAGGTTTTGCTTCTGGAGTCTCAATTCTATTCCATTGATCTATATGCCTATTCCTATACCAATACCAAGCTGTTTTGATGATTGTAGCTTTATAGTAAAGTTTGAAGTCTGGTAATGTGATACCACTTGCTTTGTTTTTTTTTTTTTTTTTTTTTTTGCTAAGGATTGTTCTGGCTATTCTTGGACATTTGTGTTTCCATATGAATTCCTGTGTTGTTTTTTCTAGGTCTGAGAAGAATGTTGCTGGTAATTTGATGGGTATTGCATTTAATTTGTAGATTGCCTTAGGTAAGATGGATATCTTCACAATGTTGATTCTTCCAATCCATGAGCATGGGATATTTTTCCACTTGTTTGTGTCATCTTTGATTTCTTTGAGCAGTGTTTTGTAGTTTTCCTTGTAAAGGTCTTTCACATCTCTGGTTAGGAAGATTCCAAGGTATTTCTTTTTTTGTGTGGCTATTGTGAATGGAATTGTGCTTTTTATTTGGGTTTCTGCTTGTTTATTACTGGTGTAAAGAAATATGATTGTCTTTTGCACATTTATTTTGTATCCTGAGACTTTGCCAAAGGCCTTTATCAGTGTAAGGAGGTTTTTGACAGATTCTCTTGGGTTTTCAAAGTACACCATCATATCATCTGCAAAGAGAGATATCTTGACTTCCTCTTTTCCTATTTGGATACCCCTGATTGCCTTCTCTTCTCTGATTACTCAAGTCAGGACTTCCAATACTATGTTGAAAAGGAGGGGTGAGAGTGGGCATCCTTGTCTTGTTCCAGTTTTCAGGGGAAATGGTTCCAATTTTTGTCCATTTAGGAGTATGCTGGCTGTGGGTTTCTTGTAGATGGCTTTTACTATTTTGAGGTATGTTCCCCGTATGCCTAGATGTTCGAGGGTTTTTATAAGAAGGGGTGCTGGATTTTATCACAAGCTTTTTCTGCATCTAATGATATAATCATGTGGTTTTTGTTTTGACATCTGTTGATGTATTTAATTACATTTATGGTTTTACGAATGTTGAACCAGCCTTGCATCCCAGGGATGAAGCCTACTTGGTCATGATGGATGATTTTTAAGATGTATTGTTGAATCTGGTTTGCTAGGATCTTGTTGAGAATTTTAGCATCTATGTTCATCAAAGATATTGGCCTGTAGTTCCCTTTCTTTGTTGGGTCTTTACCTGGCTTGGGTATCAATGTGATGTTGGCTTCGTAAAATGATTTGGGGAGAGTTCCATCTTTTTCAATCACCTGGAATACCTTCAGTAGGATTGATATCACCTCCTCTTTAAATGTCTTGTAGAATTCTGCTGTAAAGCCATCTGGCTTTTTTGTAGGTAGTTTTCTTATTATGTAGTTAATTTCTTGATTGTTATTGGTCTATTTAGGGTCTCAATTTCTTCTTGTTCCAACATAGGTAGGTTGTGTGATGTCAGAAAGTCCTTCATTTCCTTAAGGTTTTCAAGTTTATTTCCATACAAGTGTACGTAGTAGTCTCTAATAATCCTTTGTATTTCTTCAGGGTCAGATGTGACTTCATCTTTTGTGTTTCTGATTGTGATTATTTGGGTTTTTTCTCATTTTTTCTTGGTCAGTCTAGCTAGAGGACCATTAATCTTGTTTATCCTTTCGAAGAACCAGCTTTTTGTTTCATTGATTTTTTGTATTATCTTTTTGTCTTCTATGTCCTGGATTTGGGCTTTTATTTTGGTGATCTGGATTCTTCTGCTGAAATTAGGGTTTTTGTGGTCTTGCTTTTCCAGCTTCTTTAGGTGGCTTGTTAGGCTGTTAATTTGTGTTCCTTCCATTTTCTTCACGTGTGTTTGTAGGGATATAAATTCCCCTCTTACTAAAGCTTTTAAGGTGTCCTAGAGATTTTGGTAAGATGTTTCTTCATTTTCATTTGTTTCCAGGTATCCTTGGATCTTTGTTTTGATTTCATCATTGACCCAGGAGTTCTTTAGCATCATGCTGTTTAGTGTCCATGTCTTTGTGGGTTTTGAGGAGATCTTGTTGGTGTCAATGTTTATTTTTATTCCACTGTGGTCCAAGAAAGTCCATGGTAGAATTTCGGTCCTTTCAAATTTGCTTATGCTTGATTTATGGCCAATTATGTGGTCGATCTTAGAATACATCCTATGCGGTGATGAGTAGAATGTGTATTCTGTGGTCTCTGGATGGAGTGTTCTGTAGATATCAATTAAGTCCATTTGGTCCAGAGTCACATTGAGGTTCCGGATCTCCTTGCTGATTTTTGGTCCTGAGGATCTGTCTAGGGTTGTGAGTGGGGTATTAAAATCCCCAGTTATGATAGTATTAGAGTCTATATCTTTCTTTAGTTTTCCTAGAAGTTGCTTTATGAAAGTTGGTGCACCTATGTTGGGTGCATATATGTTTAAGATAGATATTTCTTGTTGATGGAGTAAACCTTTTATCATTATGTAGTGGCCTCCTGTATCTTTTTTAATTTTTGATAGCTTAAATGGTATTTTGTCTGAAATTAGGATCGTGACTCCTCCTTTCTTTTGTGTTCCATTTGCCTGAAAATTTGTTTCTCATACTCTTACTTTGAGTCTGTGTATGTCCTTTCTAGTGAGATGGGTCTCTTGAAGGCAGTATATTGTTGCCTGGTGATATTTTATCCATTTTGCCATTCTATGTCTTTTCAGTGGTGCATTTAGTCCATTCACATTCAGGCTAATTATTGAAATGTGAGAGTTCGTCCCTATCATAGAGTTCTTATAGAGTTGTTGTTCTTCCACTTGGTTTTGTTTGTTTTTTTGTCTTTCTTTTGGTTTTGGGGTCGGTTCATGTATATTTTATTCTTTTCCCTGTACTCTTGTGAAGAACATTGTTCTTTTTTCCTTTTCTTCTGTGTTTAGTACTTTCTTAAGTGTTTCATGTAGAGGTGGTTTGGTGGAAGCATAAGTTCTTAGGGATTGAATATCTGGGAAAGATTTTAATTCTCCCTCACTGATGAAGCTTAGCTTGGCCAGGTAGGTTATTCTTGGTTGAAATTGTTTATCTTTTAGGACTTTGAAGATAGGGCTCCAAGCCCTCCTAGACTGCAGGGTTTCTGTAAATAAATCTGCTGTTATTCTGACTGGTCTTCCATGGTAGGTGATCTGGCCTTTTTCTCTTGCTGCCTTTAGGATTTTTTCTTTTATGCCTACTTTGTTTAGGCAAGTTATTATGTGTCTAGGAGTTGGTCTTCTCATTTGTTGTCTTGCAGGCATTGTCTGAATCTCTTGTGCTTGAATTTTTGCATCACTGTTTGGATAAGGGAAGTTTTCTTGAATGATCTCATGGAAAGTTTGTTCCAGTGTGGTCTCTGTCTCTCTTTCTGCCTCAGGAAAGCCAATTACTCTTAGGTTCTGTCTCTTGAAGTAATCGCTCATCTCTTGAAGGTTTTGTTCTGTCTTCTTGAGCTTGTTTTCTGTGTTTTTAAGAGTTTGGGTTAGTTCTATATTTTGGTCCTCAACCTTGAGATTCTTTCTTCTGCTCGGGTAATTCTGCTTTCCATTCTTGTTGGTTTGTTATTTATTTCATTCACAGTATTCTTTATTACTGTTATCTCAGATATCAGCTCCTTCCTAGTTTCTTCTTGTGTCTCCTCAATTCTTTTTAATGTCTCCATTAATGTCTTGATATATAAGTTTGTAGTTTGAAACCCTTCATTCTGGGGGCTCTTCATTGTTCACATTCCGAAGTCAGTTTTCTCAGCGTCTGCCCTCCCATGGGTCTGGGAGAGACCCATACTCTTCTTTTGGTTTTTCTTCATTTGTGTAGACTTTTCTCTCTCTCCCCCTTTCTCTCCATTTCTTTAATTCTGTTTTTGAGGGAAGGTGGGGTTGCTTTTATTTCTCTTCTGCAATTTCCTGTTCTTTCTTATGAGGGTCTTCTGGCTTTGTTCACTTTTGAGGTTGGAGTGTAGGCTGCAATCTGTACTTTTTGCAGTTTTGAGGTTTAATTGAGAGGGAAGCTGTGGTTCAGAATGTATATGCTGATTCCAGCATCCACAAACAGGTGTATGAGCACACTGGAACCTATTTCCCTCTGCCTTACAATCTGTCCGTTCAGCAGTATGTAGACTTGGCTCCTTAGGAACCGAGGTGGAGTTTGTTGATACGTGGGCAGGGCAATGGGAGTCTCTACCTGGAGAAAGGCGGAGGCAGATTCTCTTTCATAGATCCCTTTCTCTCTGCTTGTCTGGGTCCCCAAGCTTGGGGTCACACACTGAGTGCCTCAGCCAGGGTGGGCCTGGAGCTCCAGAGTTCCAAAGCTCCAACGGGCAGGCAGTGAGTGGCGAGAGTGGCCCTGGACCCCCCACAGGGTACTTCAGCCAGGAATTGGATCAGTGTTTCTGAGGGGCGGGCGCCCGGAGCATCCCTGAGTGACCAGCGGTTTGGTGCTGGGTGCTGGGTGACAGATGATGTAGACGGGGAGCCAGCTGAGACCCAAGACTCCCACGCACACAGTGGAACAGCAGCAGCAGGGGGCCGCAATATCTGGCCCTGCGTGGGACCGAAGGTCCCCAGGCCTCAGACAAGCACGGCTGATGGTGAGTTGGAGGATGGGGAAAGAAAAGTAAGAGTCTTTTTGGGAACTCATGTTCAGAGAATCTCACAAGTTCACCTATGCCATCGCCATCTTGTTTCGAGGACAATTTAACCATTTTTAACCCATGGGATCCCAAATGGCAATGGGGCCTCCAAATCAGCATTCAGATCTATGGTCAGGGAAAAGACTCTGGAACTAGGCTACATTTCAAAAGAATCACTACCACCCATTCAGCCACATCTTACCAGGTCTTCCACCCCTTTCATGAAGAAATAAAAAGTAGCCCCCTCCCATCACCATCACAACCAAAAATCTGTTCCTAACCTTGGCAGAGACTATTGCCCAATATCTAAAAGTCTCCTCTTGTTATGTATGTGGGGGAACTAATATGGGGGATCAATGGCCATGGGAGGCTAGATGGCCGGACCTCCATAAGCCCTATAATGAAACCGGATACTCTGGCCCTGCCAACAGAATCTGGTTACTTAAAACCTCAATTATAGGAAGAAACTGTCTTGCCTGATGGGGAGGAAAATTTAATGCTCCAGTTGGGGGCCCAACATGCTTGGGCCAAGGTTCTATAATGACACAGCCAAGAAAACCCAATGGTGGGGTTCTCCAAACCACTCTGAGCCAAACCCTAACCCCTTGTCTAACTTCCTCTGCCTTCGACAGGTCTGGGATGCTGTCGATGCAGACATTGAATGGTGGGCCCCAAATGGGTTGTACTGGATATGTGGAAAAATAGCCTATCCCACACTTCCCCAAACTGGTCAGGATCCTGTGTGTTAGGGTCTATTTGACCCTCCTTCTTCTTGCTCCCACTTGCCAGAGGGGAACACTTAAGAGTCCCGGTATATGAAAACTGGGATGCTCAAAGAGAATGGCATGCCTTACAAATTAGCAACTGGAAAGATGATGAATGGTCCCCTGAATATATTATCCAATACTATGGCCCAGCCACCTGGGCAGAGGATGGATCCTGGGGCTATCAAACCCCAATTTACATGCTAAATCGCCTAATTTGATTATAGGTAGTTGTTGAAATTATAGCTAATGAAACTGCAAAAGCCTTTAACATACTAGCCAAGCAGGAAACTAAAATGCACAATGCTATTTATCAAAATTGCCTAGCCTTAGACTACTTGTTTGCTTCTGAAGGAGGAGTTTGTGGAAAATTTAACCTAAGCAACTGCTGCTTACAAATAGATGATGAAGGAAAGGTCATAGAAGAAATCTTCAATTGCATGAGAAAAATTGCTCATGTCCTAGTCCAGACCTGGAAAGGCTGGAACCCCAGAGAATTGTTTGGGGGGGTGGTTCTCAACTTTTGGGGAATTCAAAACTCTCATAGGTGTTGTACTTGTAGTCCTGGGGATTTGTGTAACCCTGCCCTATTTTTCTCCCCTGATTATAAGGTCTGCCTCCAGGGGTTGGACTGAGAAGAATCTCCAAAGCACTCCCCAAAGCCAAACTTGCAGCAAAGTTGGTCACTGTTTGGTGGTCTGCTGCCAGTCTGATCCACTACAGCTTTCTGAATCCTGGAGAAGCCATTACATCTCATAAATATGCTCAGCAAATCAATGAGATGCACCAAAACCTGCAATGCTTGCAGCCAGCATTGGACAACAGAAAGGGCCCAATTCTTCTCTATGACAATGCCTGACCACACATTGCACAACCAACACTTCAAAGGTGGAACAAATTGGGCTACAAAGTTTTGCCTCATCCCCATATTCAACTGACCGCTCAACAACTGACTACCACTTCAAGCATCTCGACGACTTTTTGCAGGGAAAATGCTTCCACAATCAGCAGGTTGCAGAAAATGCTTTCCAAGAGTTTGTTGAATCCCTGATACAGACCTGCTAATGTCCATCTACATTGCCACAGCCCTTAGAGAAGGACATGACAAGGGTTCAAGTCTCCTGCACGTTCCTGAGCATATTACTCCATCCCCTAGTCTTCTATCACTCCCAGTAAGTAGCTTCAGGGGATCCTTGACTTCCCTGCAGACTACACCCAAAGATGTAAATCCCTATTTACTCCCTTTCTTTATTGTCATAGGTTTGAACAATATTATATCAATGTAATTATAAATCTTGTGATTTGTAACTTTTGCACCAACATAATCATAAGTCTTGTGATTTGCATAACTTTTGTAATGCATGATGTCTTAGGTCTTATAAGCTTCCTTTACTCTAAATGTCACTATCTAAATGTAAAATGCAGCTGTAACTTAAGTTCTATACAATGCTGTGCTGGTCATGTGGCTAATGTATAGGTACAGACCATTCTGGACTATAAAAGTGGACTGCAAGACCTGAAGAATGGGGAGAACCATTTTAGAAAGCCCTCGAGTCCAGCTCTGCTTCCTGGATTCGAATTTAGAAATAAACTTCTTTCTACCAGTCCCTGCCCCTTTGATTTATGGGTACCAAGGGAGAGCAGACAAGCATTACTCAGACCATAACATTCCAAGGCACGGATTTTTATGCTACAGGAATAAACAAACTTATGTCTCTTTGGCAAAAATGTGTTTATTGTAATGGTTCCTGTTTTGATTCATAAAGATGTGTTTGGGTGGGACTTGGAGGCTCAACCTGTAATCCCAGCACTTTGGGAGGCCAAGGCGAGTGGATTGCCTGAGCCTGCAGGTTTGAGACCAGCCCAGGCAACTTGGCAAGACCTCATCTCTACAGTAAATCAAAAATTAGCTAGGTGTGGTAGCATGCACCTGTAGTTTCGGCTACCTAGAAGGCTGAGGCGGGAGGATTGCCTGAGCCCAGCAGATCGACAGCAGAGTGACTGTGAGTGTGCCATTGCACTCCAGCCTGGGTGACACAGTGAGATTCCAACTCAAAAAAAAAAAGATGTGTTTGAGTCTAGTAACAATGATTTAAAATTCAGTCCAAAACCGCAATTACTTTTGCACCAACCTACTAACATAATCACTTTATGCTGTCAATGATCAGTCATAACTTTTTTTTTTTTTTGAGTTGGAGTCTCACTCTGTCGCCCAGACTGGAGTGCAGTGGCTGCTCCCGGCCACCGCAGCCTCAACCTGCTGGGCTCTGGCGATCCTTCCGCCTCAGCCTTCCAAGTAGCCGGAATTACAGGCATGCGCTACAACGCCCAGCTGATTTTTTTTTATTTATTGTAGAGATGAGGTCTTGCTGCCTAGGCGGATCTCGAACCCACGGGCTCAGGCAATCCACTCACCTCAGCCTCCCAAAGGCACGGGATTACAGGCTGAGCCACCGAGCCCGGCTGATCAGTCACAACTTTTATGGTGGGGATGTAGCTCTTAGACTCTGGAACTGATCAGGAGGCTCAAGTCCCACCATAGCCAGTTCCCACAGGTTCTTACCAGCTCCTCCCCACTCTCAGGACACTTGGATGTGCAAACTCACCATTTCTTGGTTTCCGGGTTGTCCCAGAATCCTTCCTATAGGTCTCAGTATCTGAAGATCATAGAGTAACAGAGACTGAGACAGAACCAACTGGACTGGGCCTTCTGGAGACTAGGACATGGCGTAATGCAGGAGACAAAGGCCCTGCCAGATCCTGAAACTGCCCTCTCCATTTTGGCTGCACACCTGATTGGGCGATTTTCACCACAGCACTGCTGACTGATAAGGATCCAGACCTCACCCCTTCTACCCTGAGTGACAAGAGATATGATCAGACATAGGGTCGAATGAGACAGATAAGCCTTTTTTTTGTTTTTTATGTCACTCAGGTTGGTGTGCAGTGACACGATCATGGTTACTGCAGCCTTGACCTGCTGGGTTCAGGTGATTCTTCCCCCTCAGTCTTCCAAGTAGCTGAAACTACAGGCACATGCCATCACAGCTGGCTATTTATTTATTTATTGTAGAAAGGAGGTCTTGCCATGTTGCCAAGGCTGTTCTTGAGTCCATGAGCTCAAGCATTCCTCTCACCTCAACCTCCCAAAGTGCTGGAATTACAGAGAGTGAACCACCATGTCTGGACAGATTCGTAGGTGTTTAATACAGCTTTTCATGCAGAGTTTCCCCCATGCAATGTGACCTTGTCCTACCTGGGGAATATTTATATTTTATATTGTACATAATTTTATATTCATATGTGAATAATATCTATACAGTACACATATGTTATTCACAAATGAAAACAATACAATGACATTTAATTGAAGTTTCAGACTTTGTAGCAATCTTGACCTTTGATCTCGACCGAACCCTATGCTTTGAAAGGAAACGCAGTCCTCTCAGTCAGCAATGTCCAAATTTTTTTAAATGAGAAGGCTGGGTACAATGGCTCACACCTGTAATCCTAGCACTTTGGGAGGTAGAGGCAAGAGAATTGTCTGAGCCTTTAAGGTTCAAGACCAGCCTGGGCAACATGGCGAGACTTCATCTCTATAATAAATTAAAAAATTAGCCAACCCTGGTCACATGCACCTGTGGTTCCAGCTACTCGGAAGGCTGAGGTGGAAGCATTGCCTGAGCCCAGCGGATTGAGGCTGCGGTGTCTGTGAGCATGCCACTGCATTCCAGCATGGGTGACAGGGTGAGACTCCAACTAAAAAAAAAAAAGTTAACCACATGTTATTTAAATTTTTCTAATAGCCACATAAGAAACAAGCAAAATTGATTATAATAATTTTCTAAGCCAAATATATTTAAAATATTATAAAGTTAATTTTTATCCAATATCACATTATTAATAAAATTTTACTTTTGGAACTATATCTTAAAAACTCATTTTTAAATATGAGCTTCTAGTGTGTCTCAGTTTAGACGAGCTTATTCCAGATATTCAACAGCTCCAAGAGGACAGTAGCTGCCACATGGAAGTGTAACTCTGAGGCTCTTACTCCCTTCTCTGACCTCAGGGAGTTGAAAGGCTTGAATTATTTTTGACTGCCATAGCCCCCCAAAATCCCGCTTTCTACTGTCATTTATATTCAAAATCGGGAGAGAAATTGCTCTGAGATTCAAAAGGAGCTGTAAATAAAGTGTCCACAGCTAGACCACTGCCTCCCACCTGCTGCTTTGTGGGGGCCCATCTGCTTTCCTGAAATCAGTGAACATAGGACATTGGAAGGCACAAATCTTAATTGTACAATTTTGGCAAATAAACCCAATTGAACTTCACCTCTCTTAAGAATAAAATATTTTTATAATTCTTTTATTTATTTATTTATTTAGTTAGTTAGTTAGTTATTTTGAGTTGGAGTCTCACTCTCTCACCCAGGCTGGAGGGCAGTGGCACTCTCTTGGCCACCGCAGCCTCAACCTGCTGGGTTCGGGTGATCCTTCTGCTTCAGCCTTCCAAGTAGTTGGGACTACAGGTGCCCACCACCACACCTGGCTAATTTTTTTATTTATTGTAGAGATGAGGTTTCACCAAGTTTCCCAGGCTGGTCTTGAACCCGTGGGCCCAGGCAGTCCTCTCACCTCGGCCTCCCAAAGTGCTGGGATAATAGGTGTAAGCCACTGTGCCAGTCCTTACGTTCTTAGACAAGCAATTTTTTCTTCTCCCTGAAGCAACTTACTGTTGTAATTTTTTCATCATAGGTTCATTTTGCCTGAAATTATGCCTTCTCTATTATTATACACCCACCTATCTCAGTCAGCACAATGCTTATGAGACTCATCTAGGTTGTGTGTTTCAGTAGTTTCTTCCTTTGCACAGTTGAGTAGTGTTGTGTTGTTTGAATGCTCTACAATCTGTTCAACCATTTTTCTATTGTTACATGCTAGGGTAATTCCTGTTATAACTAAAGAGACTTTTAATATTCTTAAACAAATATATTTTGTATTAAATGTAATACTATAAGAAAATGACTGACGGTACTGGGAAACTATGGGGGGGAGGGGGATGGGATTAACAGTCGCAAATATCTGTCTGGGGATGGGGAAACACCTCTTATCAACAGGGTGCCTGAATGAAATGTAATTGTACACCTAACCCTTAACTGTACCCTACAAAATCATAATAAAAAATATTGATTAAAAAATAAATAAATAAATAAATAAATTTAATATGTTTTCGTTGTCTATTAGTTGCTCCATGGATTACAATATTCATCATGAACACATCACAATCTACTTAGAGTTAATATCGTGTTATCTGAATAAATGAAAAATACAATATCTTTGCTTTAAAAACGTTCAGTTTACTTCCTTCTGTTTTTTATGCCTTGTTTATAAATTTTTACATACACATTAGAAATATCATAATTCATTGTCACAAATTTTACTTTACTTAGTCATACGCTTTAAAAAAATAAAAAGAAAGGTGTCATGACTATTTTGAAAGATATATATTTGAGGCTATGCAAATATACAGTATCTCTTTTAAGTTGCACCCAGAAATTTTGCATTCATCAGTAGGTCTTGCCAAAAGTAACTACTGCCATGGTATTGTAGTTGTAATTTTATATTCCATATTATTAATCTATATTTATTATTTGAAATTATTCTGTAAAAATATTCTTTATTTCTTTCATTTTCCTCCCTTCTTTCCTTTCTTCTTTCTTTCTTTCCTTTCTGTCTTCCTCCCTTTCTTTCTTCTGTTCTTTTTTCTTCCTTTCTTTATTTTTTGTTTTTCTTCTCTCTGACTTTCTTATTTGATTCCTTGACCTCAATTGAGGATTACGGGGAAGGCCAAGTGGAAGCCATTAGAACTACTACTACATAGGAATATTGTAAAACAAAAGAAATATAAAATTCTTGGAGGGATTTGAGAAGTTAGTGCTACCATTAATGACTTGAAGGACCTAGGGGTTGAGTCCCATCACATCTCTGCTCAACTTGCCTATTTAGACTATACAGATGACTGACAGATCTTGGGAAATGTCAGCAGATTACAAAAAACTTAACCAGGTGGTTACTCAAATTGCAGCTGCTTTACCAGATGTGGCTTCATTGCTTCAGTAAATTAACACATCCCCTGTATCTGGCAAGAAGCTATTGATCCAACAAATGCTTTTTGCTCCATACTGTTCAAAAAGTTCACAATCAGCAGCTTGCTTTCAGTTGGTAAGGCCAACCATACATCTTGTTGTATTACCTCAGGATATATCAACTCTCTTGGACTAGGTCATGATTTAGGTCACAGGGATCTTGATTACCTTTTCCTTCCCCAAAAATATTACAGTGATTCATGACATTGATAACATTATGCTGATTGGACCTAGTGAGCAAGAATTCGTAATTTATCTAGTCTTATTAGTAAGACATTCACGTAACAAAGGGAAAAAATAACTCAACAAAAATTCATGGGCCTTCACCTCAATAATTTCTAGGGTCAGCCAGGTGCAGTAGCTCAGTCTGTAATCTCAGCACTTTGGGAGGCTGAGGCAAGAGGATTGCCTGAGCCCAGGGGTTCGAGACTAGCCCAGGCAACTTGGTGAGACCTCATCTGTGCAATAAATTACAATAAATTACAAAAACTAGCTGGGTTTGGTGGCATGCACTGTAGTTCAAGCTACCTGGAAGACTAAAGCAGAAGGATTGCCTAAGCCCAGCAGGTTGAGGTTGCAGTGGCCATGAGCATGCCACTGCACTCCAGCCTTGACAACAAGAGTAAGACTCCAACTTAAAAAATAATAATAATTTCTAGGGTCTAGGGGTATGGAGACTGTCAAGATATTCCTTCCAAGGTTAAGAATATGTTATTGAATTTGTATTCTTTTGAAACAAGAAAAGAGATACAATGCCTAATGCACATCATGAAATTTGGGAATCAACATACTTCTAATTTGGAAGTTGATAAAGGAAGAGAAGTCCAATCCTCCTGGTGAACAGAGCTTTCAAGAGTGCACCTAGTTGTCCCCTTTGCACAAAAGGAAAAACAGCCAAATTTGCAATTACAGACCTATTGATTGTTCCTGTGGGAATGTTCCCCACACAATGTCAGTAATGGAGGATTTTAATAATCAAGTGGATAAGATGATCTGTTCTGTGGATATCACTCAGTCTTCTTCTCAGTCCTCTCAGTCATTGTAAAATGGGCTCATAAGCAAAGTGACCATAATAACATAAACTTCCAATTACCAAGGCCTGCCTGGCTATGGCCAAGGCTCAGTACCCAATCTGCAGTAGAAATGAACACTGAGTTCCCAATATGGCACCATTTCCTGGCATGTTCATTCAACTATCTGGTGACTGGTTGATTCCACTGGATACTTTGAAGCATGAAAGCGGTAGTGTATTGTTTGTACAGAAAAAGACACTTAGTCTTAGATATGCATTGGCCCTCACTGCATGCAAGGCAAAGGGCAACTAGACAGATTAAATGCCTTACTGACAATTATGTTATCCTAAATAACATTGTTTCTGATCATGGAACTGACTTCAAAGCCAAAGATATGTGCCCATTCTCATGGAATTTGTAGTCTTACCATGTTTCCCACTATCATGAAGAGCTGGCTTGATACAAAAGTTGTGTGTTCTTGAAGACTTAATTACAGAACCAAGTAAGTGACAATACCTACATGTTTGGGGCAACATTCTCCAAATGGCTGTAGGTTCTCTGAATCAGCATCCCATATATAGTACTGTTTCTCTTAAAGGCAGGATTGATGAGTCCAGAAATCATGGGACAGAAATGAAAAACCCAGAAAGCTCTCTCTCTCTTTCTCCGCTGTGTGAGGATGCAAACTGAAACTACCAGTTGATGGTACTTTTTTATAGCAACCCAAACTAAGACAGAAGTGATCTTCCATCATTTGTGATGTATTCTCTTGGACAGAAGTGAGTCACTAGCCACTCACTGCTACAAGTCTTTGTGAAAGCTGTTCACCACATAAGTTAAAAAGCACATGGGTCTAATTCTAGATATACCAAGGAAGCATGGAAAGGTATAATGCCAGAGATAATGATATCTAAATTTCATTTAATCTCAACCCCTTACTGGTACAGAATAAAAACTGAGGCCCAGATGAGAAGCAAGTTTCCCAAGATCACACTATTGAACCCCAGGTTTGTTTGAGTTGTGTTCTATGCTGCCTTTCATTCCATCTTGTAAATTTTTCATCTCTGAATGTGTACATTATCTATATAGGACACCACACCATGAGTTGTGTTTTATCTCAACATACCTAATGAGTTCCCTAGGAAGGAGATGCTGGCATGATCTTTACTGTATGTGTCAAGAAACTGGGTAGGGGCCATACTGACTTTTCTAGGGTCACACAAATGGTGAGGAAAAGGAGGTTCTGACCCATATCTGTGTCTTCAAACTTCTGGCAATGCCTGTAAACACATCTTCCAAGGGGGTTGAAGGGGGTTCCACTTTCATAATTGTGCACAAGAAAGAAATTGACATGGAGGGAGGGTGAGCAATGAATAGCTTTATAGAGGTTTTGGGTAGATCTTCTGGAAGAAAGAGACCTAGGTGATGGAACAGTGACTGCATTTTCTTAGAGACAGACCCCAACAGTAATTAGAACTCTGGTAACCATGCACCACATTCTAGAGACAGCCCTGTATTCAGCTTAACTGTTGGGAGATGCTTAAGGACAAATATTCTCCTGCTGTGGCTTGATTTTTTTGAGACCTTTTTCCTCAAGAAGGCCTGAAGTGAGAGTCTTTTCTAATGAGACCCACATGGGCTCAGCCCTCACACCTGATGCCTCTGGGCATTTGGGGGAGGCACTCACAGGTAACACAGAAAGCCCAGGGCAATCACATTCAGGCCATGCTTCTTGTGGGATTCTGTCAATGAAGCTCCACATCCTTCCCCATCAGTATGCTTTTGGAGAGAGCAAGAGATGTGATCACCCTTCCTGGATAGGACCAGATCGTCAGGTGTTGAAAGCCTCATGATTCTCTCAGGTTTGAATCCTGTGTTGTGATGACAGGACAAAAAGGTGAGTGTTGAGGATAAACATTGTCTACTCAGATGTGAATTCCAAGACTTCAAGCAATCATCTCCTTTCCTCCCTGGCTGGAGGTCTATTCAAATACTCAGATGTGCCTGGTCTGGAAAGCAACATTTCTTTCTTTTTTTTTAAACTTGGAGTCTCACCCTAGCACCCAGGCTGGAGTACGGTGGCATGCTCACAGCCACCACACATTCATGGCCACTGCAGCCTCCACCTGCTGGACTTAGTTGATCCTTCTACCTCAACTCTCCATGAAAAGCAAAATTTCTAATGGAAATGTCTGTGGTAACAGCTAGGCAGGCTATTGACACATTGGCCTAGCTGCCAAGCACTCTCTTTGCAGAGTTTCCTGAGTCTGACTTGTTCATCTCTGGGTACAAAAGACAGGTGCACCACACTATCAACCATGGCCAGAATTGGGTTGGGATGGGAATAGGCATAGAAGGATTTCCATAGATGAGGACCTGGTAAGGGCCTTCCCAGAACAAAGTGAGGTAACATGGTACAACCAATGTCTAAGTGTACATGCATAACCCTGCTACAACCCTGTGCCATGAAATACCCAATCAAAATGTATTTTGCCATATAAGGGAGACAAAGGGGGCTAGAATGTGAAGAAAAGTTAGTGAAAAGTATACAAGGCAACACCCCCCTGTGTTCAGGGCTCAGCCTTTGGAGGTGAATCCATTGAGCTGATGCCGGCATGAATAAATGCTGCATCCTGGCAAAGAAACTTCAGTGTCCTATGTCTCTGAAAAAAGGCCCTACCACATCTCTGGGGGCTCATCTGGGATACGGAGATGGTGATTTCACTTCCTGTTGGGAGCTGGCCACAGAGGCCCACTGAGCATTAGGGATCAGGAAGGGCTGTTGACCCCAAGACCACTAGGATGTGTTCGGGAGCTGTTGGCCCCATTCCCTCCCTCCTTTTCCACTTGAAACTGCAACCAGGAAAGGCTCCTGCTGGCTCTAACAGAGGACTCTGAAACCAGAACGAACACAGCTAACTTGGGAGTCTATTGTTCCCATTTTCCATGGTTTGAGGTATTTGCGTTTAAATAATTTGAACTTTGAGTCACATTGAGGAGCCTTAGTGCAGGTCACAGGTTCTCTTGATGTAACTTTAGAAATTTATAGATATAGGTTTTAGAAAATAGTTTATATAAATTAAAAAAATTTAAGTAACCATTGTATAATAGAAGTGTGGTTAGTTCAGTTCGATTTAGGGGGGCCAGTGAAGTTTGAACTAGGCCAGCTAGTGCTAGGAGAGTGTAACCATAGCAGCAATTGTTTTAATAGAAACTAGTTTAAATTAGTACAGACTAGTAGAAGTTAATAATTCATTATGATGGTTTCGGGTTTAGACATTGAGTGATGTTAATTCAAGATGATGCAGTTGTAATACAATTAAGGGTATATAAGAACCTGGTTTGGTGGAAAATTAAGCAAGCATAAGAAACAAAAAGACAATTTGTGGTTGTTCTTCCTCATATTCTTCCTTATTTCCAGTTTTCCAACTGATATGTTTGAATCACCTCTCAGAGATTTATCTATCTCTGTTTTTTCTTCCCTGAATCATCTAACTGCTCAGATTCTTGGCCCAGTGATAGACTTCCTTCCATCCTGGAGTCTTCCACCATTTCTCCTTTGCCATGCTCAGGATTGTTGTAGTTGTTTCTCAAGACTTCCCTTAACGTTAAAGAGAGAAAACCATTATGTTGTTTAAGTCAAGAGGATTCTCTCTGGAGTATTCCTCTGTGCACTGTCTCCAAAATGAGAGGAGGGTGCTTCTGTAGGCCCTCCCTCTCCATGTCAGGAACAGACCCAAGTCTGAGAGAGCTTAGAGGGAATTTCACACAGCCCTCTCTGTAGAAGTTTATTTGTTCTGATCATATGCCTTTGGGCAGGCATTTGACATCCCAAAGCCTGTATTTTCTCATTTTTACACAGTAGATGTTATTTGAGGACTCACTGGTATGATGCTCTTCATAGAGACTGTTAATATAGGTGGGAGTTGTTTCTTCATAGCTGTCAAAATACTATGAATATGCATTGAAGGTACTAGTGGTTCAATCAATCTCTATCCTCCCAACATCGAATTTTACACTGAAAGTCTAGAGCTTTTTTTAGATTAGAAAATATAATTTATTTAGAAAATAAATGAGAGAGAGAGAGAGATTCACCTCCCCAAGGTAGGAAAGGGAGCCAAAGCTTAAGTAAACATGCATGGTCGTGGCCAGACCATAGCTTAGCAAGGCAATGACCGCCTAGAACTTTTTTTTAACAGGGTACACATGTCCTCCACATACACAAGTTTCTGAATAGTTAGGGCTTCCTGGTCTGAGTTCTAGACCCCAATACTCCAATGACTACTTGTGCTATTGTTATGGTCCAAGTAATGCTTGGCTGCTCCCCTTGATACCAATAAATCAAAGGAACAGGGAACTGGTAGAAAGAAATTTGTGTCTGAATTTGAATCCAGGAAGCAGAACCAGACTTGAGGTCTTTCTAAAATGGTTCTGCTCACTCTCTAGGCTTTTGCAGTTCACTTTTATAGTCCAGATTTGTTATACCTATACATTAGCCATATGACCAGCAGAACATTGTGTAGAACTGGAATTTCAGCCACATTTATTGGTAGTGACATTTTTTGGTCTAGACTTCCTGATACCAGGTATCAGAGGTATCTCATAGCCATAGCTTTTATCAGTAGGACCCAACAGAAGCATTAATCAAGCTTGCCATAGAGTAAAGGGTCTAAGGCATCATGCATTATGCAAGTTATACAAATAACAAATCTATGATTACATTGATACAAAAGTTATATAATTCACAAGGCTTGTGATTACATTGATACTATATTATTCAAATGTACAACCACTCAGGAAAAGGGAGTAAAAGGAGATTTGCATTTTCAATTGATTGGGTGGAGACTACAGGGAAGTCAAGGATCCCCTGAAGCTACTTACTGGGAGTGCATAGGAGATAAGGAGAAGTTCACCTTTTATTATCTCTCAGGAATATTGTTCAGGAATGTTCAGGAGTACTTGCACCCTTGCCATGCCCTTCTCTAAGGGCTGTGACAATATGGACAGACATTAGAGGTTCTCTGTATCATTTCTCCACTGTCAGGTGAAGCCATGACATCTATCATGGGAGTAGCTATGTCATGCTACCTTAATTTGAATGTGCCTATGATTCTTTCCCTCTGATGTTTTTCATGCTTTGTAGGTTTAGTTATGAGCACAGAAATTTTAATAATGCATTGGGTACAAAGTTTGATGACTAAATATATTAGCATTGCTATTATAAACACAGTTAAGGAGAACTTTCCTACACCTGAAAGGAGACCCTGTAACCCTTATGGGAGCCAAGAAAACATGTTGGGAAACCAGAGACCTTTACAGGCATCTTCTTAGCATAAGCATCTGCATCACCTATAGCATTAATGCTGGTTTCATTTGGCTTAGCATCGCCAAAATGTTCCCCAATTCATCTGGGATGAAAGTGCAACACTCGGTAGGGATGATGCACATGTGCCTCCTTGAAATGTGGTAAGAATAAAACCATTCGGTTCTGTAGCACTGAACTTAGCTAAGGCTTTGATGTGGAGGAACACACTTATACTGGGTAAAAAGAGACTAAGGACATAATCATACCATTTAAAACAGATCTAGTCCATCAAGTGTGTGGATAGGGCAAGTTGGCTATGTTCGCTTTTTGCAGAGTGCTACATTTGTGTCATTGTGCCCTTGGAAAGCCCAGAGTGTATCTACCAATCCATTCGGGGGAAGCCAAGATCATAAATGAGTGCCACAGAACCACTGAGTTCCATTGGGAGCTCACCAGTATATCCCTGAGTTCAATCGGTGATAAACAAAATCACTGTCCTTAAAGACAATAAGATCTACCATATTGCAGTGTGAGCCTTGTAATCCCATCTCATATCTGACTGGTATGAAAAGGTGAAATTGTGGCCTGGTTTATTTATAGTTTCCTTAATAGCCCATTGCTACAAACTAATCCTTGTTAGGTTATCTCTATTAGCTGTTCAACTTCCCATTCTGAACTCTTGAGTGTACAGATCTGTTTCCAGTCCATCTCTTGGAGGGATAAGACCCATGAGGGAAGCCCAGAGGCTACTGAGACTAGAAGTTGCCCACAAGTCCAACAATTTGGGCAATAAAATGTACTAGCATAGGAATAGGCCCACTCTAAATACACATTTAGTAAGAATCATTTTGTTTGCTTAAATAGCAGCTTTAAGTCCTGTACAAGCTCTACTGTCCACTGAGGCTGTTGCTCTGGTCTGGGAAGGAGGGTATCTCTGTTCAGGCATATACTTTTTCACTTGGGATGGTGTATTCAAGGCCTGATGTTGGTGGGCTTTTAATGCAGTAGATGAGTGATGAGTAGGATGCCACAGGGTCCCTTCCTCTTTTCTTGCAGCTATTGGTTGGGTCGTTCCTCTCTCTAATCTTTTAGCAGCACTTACTCCCCTGGATAGGAGGGATGTCTGGGTTCTCCATGGTCCAGGAAGTTCCTAAGGGTAGCAAGCTTATGAAGTGTGATTAAAATTTGTCCCAAATAGACAATGTATTTCCTTATGAGCACCTATGTCTGTGGTCCCATTTCTTTCAGAGGTATAAGATAAAGGTCTATGATAAACAATTTCAAAGTTACTTAAATTAATCTCACTTCAGGGTCTGACTTGGATCCTGAGCAATGCAATACCAAATACCTTGTTCAGCTTACTTGTGTCTCCAAAAGATTCCTATTGATTGTTACGCTAAACCATAAATTGAAAGATTGAATTGTCCTAGTCTTACATCTGATGGAGTTTTCTTTGGATTTCCTAAGGGGTGGAGTAGGCTGCTGCTTGGCCTGCAGTAAAATGTAATTTTTAAAATGTCTGGAAGCCTCTAAAACCTACCCATGGGAAATTTATCTATGTCTAACCTGTGCTAGCAACCCTGCCTCAATTATTCCTCCCTTAGAAATTTTCGATCCCATAATCATATGGGGTGCTGAGGGGTGAAGGTCCATTTTCTATAGCTTCTACAGAGCTGACATTGGGCATAGTCCTGCCTAGCCAGAGATTGAAAATCTTTTCCCGTCTGACCTAAGGCAGATCTGTTTCAGCAGTGACATCATTTTCAGACACTGGCTGGAATCCTTGCATGCCCATTGTGTGGGCATGAAATTGCTGGATTCTGGAAAAAAAAAGTTTAACCAGATAGTTAAAGAGAGATAGACCAAAATTTAGCAGGATTATGGTCATTATAATAGGCTTAATAAAAGGAATAAATGAAGAAAACCCTTCCTTCTTCAGGAAGTAAAACAATTAAGTGAAGCCAGGCATACATTTTGACAATTTTTGGCGGTAGTTGATCACCTTTTGTTCAAAAGCTACAAGATCTGTGGTTACCAGCATAACTTAAATGATAAACTTTATTTTCTGTGACTCTATTATAAGTATCAACTTTTAGAGTATTTCTAGACTGTAGTGGCAAGCTGACATTTTTTTTTTCAGGACTGCAATTTGAACCAGACATTGAATCTTATATAAAATTTGAATAGAAATCCAAAAACATTTGGAGACTTTCATGCAAAAAAAAGACTTCATGATGTAATTTCAATGATAGAAAATGATAAAACTAAAAAAAAAAAAAAGAATTTAAAACGTGTGCCAATTTCTTTTGAAACATAATGTTTCAGTTTCCATTTCTGTTAAAGACAACTTATAGTGAGATTAGTTTATTTAGACTTAGTATGTTTTACTTGCACATAAAGTGTAATGAGGTGGCTTGCCAAATAGACCCTTTTTAAAATTAGCTTTGTTGGGACTTTTTCCTATAAGGAACCTCAGGTTAACTTAAACTTTAATCTTATGAAATATTATATTATTTAGAGTCTTGGTGAAGTAACCAGTGTTACAAAAGAAAACAAACCCTTATTGAACTTATGCAAGCAACCATAAGTATTTATGGGGGGAAAAACTGTAAATTGCTCAAAAAAAAAAGATTTTTCTTTAGACTGAAAAATATGACAAGAAATAATTGGTAATACTTTAAACACATAAGTTGTAACATTTTTGGTTTTTATTAACTCAGTTAATGCATTTAACCTTTGTTTCATTAACAGTCTTTTTTTTTTTTGAGTTGGAGTCTCACTCTATCTCCCAGACTGGAGTGTAGTGGCTGCTCCCAGCCACCGCAGCCTCGACCTGCTGGGCTCCAGCAATCCTTCTGCCTCAGCCTTCCAAGTAGCTGGAATTACAGGAGCGCGCTACCACGCCCAGCTAGTTTTTTTTTATTTATTTTAGAGATGAGGTCTTGCCAAGTTGCCCAGGCGGGTCTCGAACCCGTGGGCTCAGGCAATCCACAATTAGCAGTCTTATATTGGATTAGCAATCCTCATGAGCACACATGTTTTTAATAAGAGTTCTGAAAGATTTTAAAGTTGTTATCAATTTGCACTGAATGGCACCTTTTAGATTTTAGCTAACTTGACTATATATGAATACTTAGCCATTCTGACATAAATCTTTAACAGTTTGAATTTAAAGACATAATTTGAGTGTAGAGAAGATGGAAGCCGAGTCAGTCAGAGTCCTGGTGTGAGTGAGTGTATGGAAAATTTTGTGTTTGTGCTGGTGAGTGAGTGGGCATGTGAGTGGCTGAATGAGTGAGGGCTAGGGAACTAGCAGCCAGGGCTCTCCTGGTGCAGCAGCTGATGCCATAGCTGCTCAGCTTGTGCCATAGTGATTCCCGGGACACAGAAGTCTAGCCCCATTTTTAAAAAAATCAACAAAACCCTTCCTGGGAAAAAAATGCTGGGAGAGACTGACTAATTGGGGATTCGTGAGCAGGTCACCAGGGCCCTACTGGTGAAGCAGCTGGTGCTACAGCTGTCCTGTTTCATCCCTAGCACTTTCCAGGTCGCAGAAGCCCAGCAGCATTTTTTTTAATGGACAAAAGTTTTCCTGCAAAGAAGCAGCAGGGAGAGGCTACCAGCTCCAGGCGCTGCCTTACCACTGTAGCAGGAGAGACTGCTGGCTCCAGGCTTTGCCTCATCACTGCAGTGCCTGGCTGGACACTGGCAGCAAGGGCTATGGAGAGAGCCCAGAGGCAGAGTCCAACCAGAGAAGACAAAAGAGGCACCCCACCACCAACTTGTAAAAGGGGCAGGAAAGTGCTCCAACTTGCTCACCATGGAACAACAGACCCGATCTCTGTGACTGGTGGATCAACTACTCAGGGGTTGATTGTGACCCAGAAGGAATATCCTGAAAGCATAAAATTTGAGGGACCTGATGAGTGCTGAGTTTCAGGCATCCCAACCCCTGCCCTGATCCAGCGGAGGGACAAAGGGTATGGTCAGAAAATGTTGAGGAAGACCTCTAAAGAGATCAGTGGTGAGTCCGGGGCTGACCCAACCCCCATCCTCCCCAGCAAGCCTCTGAATGTCAGACCTACACATCTAGGGCATGACTGAGAAAGACAAACCCAGGTGGAGTCTGGACCTCAGTCGCAATAAGGAGAACTCCTTTCCAGGATATGCCTGGCTGGGGCTCACTCCATGAGTACATAGCTGGGGAAGAGACAACCCCACACCTCCCTACTAGAGGAAATCTCCCTGACCATACAAGAGTGGAAGGGGAGGACTGCAGCCCCACCAACCCCCAATGCCCCTCCTCCTTCCCTGCTCTGGACACTGGGGAGAGAGTGAAAGAGGTGGAAGCTCTGCAGAAGAGCAGATGAGAGGAACAATTACAGAACCGGCCACAAGAGGGCAGCAGGGTTTTTTTCTTTTTTAAATTTTTATTAAAAAAAATTTTTTTTTGCCTGTTTGTGTTAGTTCACCTATTTTTAAAAACTATGTTTCCTTTGTGCATGAATGCATATGTGAATGTTTGATCTGCATACCCTCCTTTTTTTCCTTTTTTTTTCTTTTGTATTTTGTTTGCTGTTTATATGTGTATGTGAATGATTGAGTGTTCATCTTTCAGTTTTTTTTTTGTTTTTGTTGGTTTGCTTTTGTTCTGCTCTTTTATTTTTTTTTTAGCTTAAGATGTGTGTGACTATATGTGTGAAGGTTCAGTCTGAATTCCTTTTTTTTCCTGGTCTTTCTCTTTTTCTTCTCCATTTATGTTGTGCTAGGGGTGTGTGTGTGTGTGTGTGTGTGTGTGTGTGTGTGTGTGTGTAGTTTTCCTGTTTGTTGTTGTTTGCTTTGTTGTTATCCCAGTTTATTTTGGGGTGTGTGTGTGTGTGTGTGTGTGTGTGTGTGTGTGTGAGTGCAATTGTTTTTTGCTTTGGTTTCTGCTTTCCTTGTTCTCTGATTTTTAAAAAATTCTTGTCCATTTGATTTTATTCTATTTTTCTTTGTTCTCCTCATTGCTGTCACTGTATCTTAGACTTAAGGGGTGCACACACGTACCCATTGCATCATCAGATAGAGTGGTGATGGGGAGTGGGTTCTCGGGGAACCAAAATCAGTGAACACTGTGATTTGCAAGTAGTTTCTGAATCCTAGTTCCCCATCTCCTACCTTATTTTGACTTTCAAAACTGCAAGAGACAGCAAAGTTTCCCACCCACAGTCCAGTTTCAAAATAGAACAAATGTAGAGACTGGATGGGAAGAATGGAGGGCTGAGCAAACATCAGAAGGGAAAGCCTCTCCCACTGACACTGAAAAACAGAACTAAAGAGAGAAAAACAAGAGATTTGTCACAAATGAGGAAAAACCAAAGGAAGACCACAGGTAAGTTCAAGTGTAACAAAGAGAAAACTCCTGAAAAATCAGAACTTGGAGCCCAAACAATAGCAGTTACCAACAACTGACCCCAGAATACAACAGGGATTAGGGAATGAATGGAAAGAGTGAATAAGACTCAAGAAAGACAAGATGCAACACTGAAAGAACTTGTAACAGAGATTTTGGCAATAAAATTTCATTCAGGATTTAAATAACAAGATGATGAGCATGGAAAGCAGAATTAATCTAGCAGAAGAAAGAATCTCAGAACTTGAAGACCAGAACATGGAATTAATCTGATCTGTAAAAAACATAAAGAAAACTCAGAAAAATGTGCGATTATATCAAGAGGCCTAACCTACACATGACTGGTATCCCAGAAGAAGAAAGGGAAACGCATAACACTTGGAGGAAGTATTCCAGGAGGTAATCCAAGAAAACCTTCCCCATCTCACCAGAGATTTGACCAGTCAAGCACAGGAGATACAGAGAACACCCACAAGACAACAAATGAGAAGACCAATCCCTAGACACATAGTAATTCACCTACACAAAGTAAGCACAAAAGAAAAAATACTAAAGGCAGCAAAACAGAAAGGTCAGACTACCTCCTGGGGAAAACCAATCAGAATAACAGCAGGTCTATCAGCAGAAACACTACAAGCAATAAGGGGCAAGAGTTCAATATTCAAAGTCCTCAAGGATAAACAATTTCAAACAAGAATTTCCCATCCAGTCAAGCTCAAGTTCATCAGTGATGGAGAATTAGAATCCTTCCCAGACATCCAATCCCTAAGAGATTATGTAGCTTCCAGACCAGCTCTACAGGAGACACTTTAAAAGGCATTAAGCACAGAAGAAAGAAAAAAAAAAGAATGACCACATACTTTCCAAGAGAACAGCAGAGCATAGAATCAACAGAGAATACATCACAATAACAACTTGAAAACATACACATACATCAACCCCGAAGATGAAAGAAAGCAAGCAAAGAAAAAATTTTGTAAGAACCTCATGACAGGGATAAACAATCACATTTCAATAATCATCCTGAATGTGAATGGACTAAGACCACCACTAAAAAGACACAGAATGGCAAACTGGATAAGAAATCATGACCCAATTATTTGCTGCATCCAAAAAACTCATCTTACCCCAAGGGATGCACATAGACTCAAAGTTAAAAGATGGAAAATGAGTTTCCAGGCAAATGGATCACAAAAGAAGGCAAGAGTCATGATCTTAGTATCAGACAAAATAACTTTTAAGTTATCAAAAATTTAAAAAGATAAAAAAGGAGGCTACAAAATTATAAAAGATTTAATCCATCAACAATAAATATCCATCCTAAATATATATGTAACCAACACAGGAGCACTAGCATTTATAAAGCAACTATTAACTAAACTAAAAAAAGATATTGACTCAAACTATTATAGCAGGGGACTTGAATACCCCCACTAACAGACTTAGATAGATCATTGAGGCAAAAAATCAACAAGGAGATCCAGAACCTAAACTTGACACTTGACCAAATGGACTTAATAGATACCTACAGATTATTCCACCCAACAACCACAGAATATACATTCTATTCATCACCACATGAAACATACTCCAAGATTGATCACATCCTTAGTCATAAATCAAGCATAAACAAATTCCATAAGGTTGAAATAGTTCCATGAACCTGCTTAGACCACAGTGGAATAAAAATAAATATCAACACCAACAACATTTCTCCAAAGTCCACAAAGACATGGACACTAAACAGCATGATGCTGAACAACTACTGGATCAATACTGAAATCAAAACAGAAATTAAAAGATTTTTGAGAACAAATGAAAATGAAGAAACATCTTTCCAAAACCTCTGGGATGCCATAACAAGTTCTAAGAGGGGAATTTATATCTCTATGAGCACACATCAAGAAAAAGGAAAAATCACAAGTTGAGAGCCTAACAAATAACCTAAGGGAGCTGAAAGAGAAGACCACCAAACCCTAAATTTAGCAGAAGAATTTAAATCACCAAAATAAGAGCCAAAAATATCAAAAGGAAAAAAACTGGTTCTTTGAAAGAATTAAAAAGATTGACAGACCCCCTAGCCAGAATGACCAAGAAAAAGTCCAAAAAACACAATCAGAAAGACAAAAGATCAAATCACAACTGACCCCAAAGACATACAAAAGATTATTAGAGATTAATGTACATCTATATGGAAACAAACTTAATAACCTAAATGAAATCGAGGACCTTCTGACATCACACAACCTCCCCAAGTGGAAACAAGGAGACATTGAGACACTAAACAGACCAATAACAACCAAGAAAATTGACTCTATCATAAGAACTACCTACCAAAAAAGCCCTGGACCGAATGACTTTCCAGAAAAATGTATGAGGAGCTGAAACCAATCTTATTGAAAGTATTCCAGGCAATTGAGGAAGATGGAATTCTCCCCAAATCATTTTATGAAACTGACATCACACTAATACCCAAACCGGGTAAAGAGCCAACAAAAAAAGAGAACTACAGACCAATATCCCTTAAGAAAATAGATGCAAAAATCCTCAACAAGATTCCAGCAATTCAATCCAAAAATACATCTCAACAATTATCCACCATGACCAAGTAGGCTTCATCCCAAGAATCCAGGGCTGGTTCAACATGTGCAAGACCATATATGTAATTAAATATATCAACATATGTAAAAACAAGAACCACATGATTATATCTTTAAACGCAGAAAAAACTTTTGATAAAATCCAACATCCTTTCTTGATAAAAATCCTCAAACACCTAGGTATAGAAGGAAATAGTAAGTGCCATCTATAATAAACCGACAGCTAATATATTGCTAAATGGACAGACACTGGAAACATTTTCCCTGAAAACTGGAACAAGACAAGATTACCTACTCTTACTTGTCTTGTTCAACATGTGTTGAGAGTCCTAGCTAGAACAATTAGACAAGAGAAGGAAATCAGAGATATCCAGATAGAAACAGAGGAAGTTAGGTTACTCTACTTTGCTGACAATATAATCCTATATTTCAAAAATCCAAAATAATCTGTCAAAAAAATTCTTGCACTGAAAAGGACTTTGGCAAAGTCTCGGGGTGCAAAATAAATGTGCAAAAGACAGTTGCATTCTTACACACCAACAACAAGCAGGCAGAGAACCAAATAAAAAGCACAATCCCATTCAAAGTAGTCACACAAAAAATGAAATACCTCAGCATCTTCCTAACCAGAGAAGCGAAAGAACTTCACAATGAGAACTACAAAACACTGCTCATAGAAATCCAAGAAAACACAAACAAATGGAAAATTATTCCATGCTCATGGATAGGATCAATATTGTTAAGATGTCCATCCTACAGATTCAAATCAGTACCCATTAAATTACCAACATTTTCTCAGACCTGGAAATGACAATACAGAAATTCATATGGAAACATAAATGGCCACGAATAGCCAAAACAATCCTTAGCAAAAGAAACAAAGCAGGAAATATCACACTTCCAGACTTCAAACTTTACTATAAGGCTACAGTAATCAAAACAGCCTGGTTTGGTGCAAGAACAGGCATATAGACCAACACAACAGGATAGAGATTCTGGAAGCAAAGTCTCAATTTCTCAACCAACTCATCTTTGACAAAGCCTCCAACAATGATCACTGGGGAGAGGAGAACCTATTCGGTAAATGGGGATGGGAAAACTGACTGATCACATGCAGAAGATTGAAACAGGACCCCTACCTATCACCACACACAAAAATTAACTCTAAATGGATGAAAGAACTAAATGTAAAATCTCAAACTATAAGAATCTTAGTAAATGCAAGAGATCCCCTTATGGAAATTGGAACTGGCCACCAATTCCTGATCCAAACCCTAAGTGCCGATACCATAAGAAATAAGATAAACAAGTGGGACCTCATCAAACTGACGAGCTTCTGCAAAGCAAAAGAATCCACCAAGAGAGCAACGAGACAGCCCACAGAATGGGAAAAAGTATCTGCCAACTGTATATCTGACAAAGGCCTAAAATCTAGGATTTACAAGGAACACAAATGTGCTGAAAGGAAAAAAAAAAACAGCCCCATTAAAAAGTGGGCAAAAGACATGAATAGACACTTCTCAAAAGAATATATATGGGCAGCCAACAGACACATGAAAAAGTGCTCAGCCTCACTCATCATCAGAGTAATGCAAATCAAAACCACACTGAGATACCACCTAACCCCAGTAATAATGGCCATCATTAATAAAACAAACAACAACAGATGCTGGTGAGGATGTTGAGAAAAATAAATGCTTCTACACTGCTGGTGGGAATGCAAACTAGTGCAACCTCTTTGGAGACAGTATGGCAATTTCTGAAAGAAATAGAGATTGATCTTCCATATGACCCAGCAATCCCCCTATAGGGAATATACCCAGAGGAACTCAAATCATTCCACAAAAAGATAGCTGCACCTGCATGTTTATTGCAGCTCTATTCACAATAGCAAAAACATGAAATCTACTATGCTGCCCATCAACGTTTGACTGGATTTTTAAAATGTGGTATATATACTCATGGAATATTATGCAGCTGTAAAGAAGGACAAACATATGGACTATGCAGCAATTTGGATGGATTTAGAGTCTATCTTACTCAGTGATCTATCACAGAAGCAAAGAGCAGGATACCATATGTTCTCACTCATAAGTGGACCTTGAACAATTATCATAATACTGTAAGAAAGGGATTGGCAGTAATCAAAAGTTACCAGGGGAGGGGAGATGGGATTGGCAGTTGAGGGAAACTGCCAGGGGAAGAAAGGGCACACCTCATCAACAAGGGTAACTGTATAATGAATTTAAAAACTGTAAAATAAATTAAAAAAAATTTTTTTTAATTTAAAAAATTAAAAGATAAAGGCATAAGTTTGATGACAATTTAAGTTAAAAAAATATTACAGAAGCAAAGTTTTATATTTTAAGGCATTTAGCAGAAATGATATTTAACCAATAGGCCAATAGACAGACAAAATGAAAGCATTCTATTTTAATGATTTTTAACATTGTAGCTACTTACTAAGGATTGACAGATTAGTGGTTTTTTTTTTTTTTTAAATTCTGCTACTTTCATATATGGTGTTCTGGCCTATCATCAGTCATTGATATTAAGGGTAAATTCATAGATATAACTAATTTATTTTTTGCAAGTTTGATTGTTCAAAGAATTCCTTTCATATATTTCTTTCCACAAACTTTCCACATAGGATCTTTGGCATGCTCATACCATTTTTCAACATGCTTGAATATTCTATTTTTGCCCTCTACTTTCCTACTTTCAAATAACTATTCACTCTATAATAGGACAAAAATTTACCATACTGAAGTAGGGTCTGAGCAATTAAATAACAGCCCACCAACTTAATTTTAACAAAGGAAAAGTTTATTAGTCAAGGCTCTGCCAGCTGTCGACCGCTTGCAAGAAGAGAATTCCAAGCAAGACGGCCCCGAGCCCCCGCTCAGAGCTCCCTTAAGTAGTCGTAGCTTACATCTGGGTTAGCTAAAGTTAGAGTTGGACATTTTACAGAGCTCTTATCACAATATTCTGCTGGCATCAGCAAGCTAGCGAGTTTACAGAAGCAAATGTGCTAATTAGACATGTGTAGTGGGAAAGGATACAATTTATCTTGCAATGTTTACAGAGGAGAAACCTTCAAAGAAAAACCTCCAGGAAGGGAGTAACGCCTGTTTCAAGGCTGAAGCCACTTCTTTCATCCCTCCCCCTTACAATCCCAGGGGCAGAGGCTGCTTCTTTTCCCTTTCACAATACAAGATCTCATTCTAGGCAAAATTATTCTTTTTCCTTATATCTTTTTTTTTTTTAACCAGAAATATACTTTTATACCAACAACCCTTTTACATCCTTCCTTTGTTTTTGGTTTTACCTTTTTCATAGGTAACCTTTTACATTCATAATTTGAATTAACCTTTTTGTAACTTCTGATTAGAGGTTAGGTGAAATGTCCAACTCTTGGAATACCCTCAACTCCCACTAGGAGGCAGGTGTCAGGAGAACGAGGCTCAGTATCAGCACAAGGGCTGAAAATTTAGCCTCAGAGTTAATCAATAAATAATTTTGGACCCCAGCCACATCCATACATACCCAGAGATTCTCTGGGGTGATGGCAAACAGAGCTCTGGGCTCAGCCGTGGTCGTTGGGCCCCTTCAGTCAGTGGCCATCATTGCCAAGCTAGGTGTTTCCCCTCCCCTGCAGGAGAGGCCACACCGGCTCTTCCAGTGGCCTTCTAGTTCACATGTTGGACAAGGTCCTGGGGACTTAGGCCATTGAGGACAATTGTGCTTCAAGTGCCCAAACTGACCACATCCATAGCAGCAAATATCAACCCCCTTAGCAGGTCTCTTCCTGCTGTGTCTCTATTGGGTAGCTGAATCTTTGCCATTAGTGACAACTGCCAGTAGATCTGCCTGCCTTTTGTCACATTGGTGCTCATTCTGGAGTCCTTTTCTTTCTTTCTTTCTTTCTTTTTTTCCTTAATGTCTCGGTTGCTAAGGACTTCAGAAGTTTTCTGTAATTGGGAGTTTGGTATTTGTAGACCTGCATCTAGCTTCTGGAGTTGGGTATTCAGTATTCCATAGGATATAATCAAGTTTGTAAAAGTAGCGAAATACATTTTTAAAAATGCTTCTACATATGTAATTTCTGACAATTTCTCTTCATGCCTACAAAATGAATTTAATTGCCAAATGGTATTAAAGCAAAGTCCCATTTGTTTCCAAGCCTCATTATCTGCTTACTTGTATTGAGTCCAAATTTGATTATAATAATATACTATTTTTTTTCCATTTTAAACCACGTAATTCTAATTCACTCCAATTATTTAAAATCTGTCCCAATGAGGTGGCTGAGGGTACAGATGATTGCCCATTTTCTTGTTCACATTCCTTGAAAACCCAGAATTTTGCCTTTGAACACTTGTGCACTGTGTTCCACACAGGAAAATTCTGAAACAAAATAATATCCAGAATTTTGCCTTTGAACACTTGAGATTCATTCCTCAATGGAGAATTCTTTTTTTTTTTTTTGAGTTGGAGTCTCACTCCATCGCCCATCTTGGAGTGCAGTGGCACACTCATGGCTACCCCAACATCAACCTGCTGGGATCCAGCGATCCTCCTGCCTCAGCCTTCCAAGAAGCCAGAACTACAGGTGTGAGCTACCACACCCAGTTAATTTTTGATTTATTGTAAGAGATGAAGTCTCGCCAGGTTGCCTGAGCTGGTCTCAAACCCGTGGGCTCAGGCAGTTCACATGCTTCAGCCTCCCAAAGTGCTGGGATTACAGGCTGAGCCACCGAGCCCAGCTGAGAATTCTAAAATAAATAAAAAGCCCCAAAAGCAATGTCAGGTATCCCTGGGACCATGATAGCTTCTTCCAAGCTGAGTGCCCCCAGCCCTCCCTGAAGTTTTCCTCTGCTCTAGGACTTTCCAATGATGCCTTCAAAACGATCTGGTACAAAATCCTTTTAGTGAACAGACCACATAGAGGTGAAATGATCTGTTCCTACTTATTTCTAATTATGAACAGGCAAATTTGATAAAACTTCTGCATACATTACTAAATTACGTCTTCGTTGTGAAGTATGGACAATTAGGTGAGAGGCATCAGGTCTCCCTCTATGCTCCAGAGTGTACCTAGTATTTCATCTGTTCCACAGGAGAAGTACCCAGCTTAGCAAGGTGACTTAATCAGATGGGAATGGCCAGTTCCTATGCCTCATTATGTCTCACAAAGTATTCAGCATTTAAAGATTTACCAGTCTTGTAAGAGTGTGCTAGTCAGGCATAGTCAAAAGAACAAGCAGTGGTGTTATCTAGCACTACATTTTAAAGTAGCATACATAACATGCCTCTAAGAGACTTCCCAACAGTTTTACAGGAACAAGAAGTTGATTACAATCTTAGGTAATCAACTAAACCTTTAGAAACAGACTCACTTTCAGCTAGCCTGGTTGCTAGCATATGAAAACAAAAACAGTCTATTCAGTCCCTTAGTTGCCAAAGGAAGATCGCAAAATTATTCCCTACAAGGTCAGTGTCAACATGCGCTGAGTTAACAAAAGGCTAAGTAGCATATAAGAGAGATTTCTATGTTTCTTTATAGGTGGATTAAAATGAACTCATTCAGAATCCATGAAGGAGAATACCAGCTAAGGAAGGAAGAGGATGTGGTCCCAGGAAAAATTTCAAGATAACTGGTAGCATTTCACATACATGGCAGGCCACTTTTGCACATCCTTGGCAACAAAAGACAGAAATTTTAACAGTGTTGATGGCTTGGGAGAAACAAGATGTAGAAAACCAGACAGAGCCGGGCTCGGTGGCTCAGCCTGTAATCCCACGCCTTTGGGAGGCTGAGGTGAGTGGATTGCCTGAGCCCGCGGGTTCGAGACCCGCCTGGGCAGCGAGACCTCATCTCTACAATAAAATCAAAAAATCAGCCGGGCATGGTAGCGCATGCCTGTAATTCCGGCTACTTGGAAGGCTGAGGCGGAAGGATCGCCGGAGCCCAGCAGGTCGAGGCTGCAGTGGCCGGGAGCGGCCACTGCACTCCAGTCTGGGTGACAGAGGGAGACTCCAACTCAAAAAAAAAAAAAAAAACCGAAAACCAGACAGAGCAGGTTTACATTAGAGGATAGTGTAGACATGAGGTCTAACTGGCAAGTGATCCCTAACTCAGGACAGCACTAGGTGATCTGGATCAAAATGTGCTGCTTGCGGAGGGAGCTCCTGTCAGCTCCTGTCAGCCATGTTTCCTTGCCTCGTACAAGTCTTGGTTTTCCCTCTGGGTGCTGAGAGCACTCAAGGGGCCTCAGGGCAGCTGGTGATCAACCCTTATGCACACACCCCCAATGGGGCAGCCCTCAGAAACACTGGGATTCCCTTTCAGCTTCCAGGCAATCTGCCTCTAGGACCTTTTCCAACATGCCAATTACCATTTCCGAGATCTGGATTGGATTCAGACCTGCTGAGTGTATGATCAAGCCCGGGGTCTTCTGGAGCCTGCAGAGTCCTTTATGACTAGAATGAAGAGATCCCTATGAGGCCCTTACACATCATGGAAGTTGATCCCTGACACCTTCACAAGCCCCTCAGTCACCTAAGGGAGTCTGTTTGCACAGACTGAAGGGAAGAGTGCCTCTTATCTTCAACCCAGACTGGAGTCTGGGTTCATAAGGGTGGAGTTCCCTATTCTTCTGGGGGGTTTTGATACCTACATAAGGGAGACAATGAGGTTACAATGTAAAGAAATAATATGTAAGGCAATGCCTTGCTGTGTTTGGAGCTCAGCCTTTGGATACGAATCTGCTGAGCCTGTGCCAGCATGAATAAATGCTGCTTCCTGGCAAGACACCTCAGTGTCCTGTCTTTCTCTGCAGCCAGTTCCCACTACATTTCTGGTGCATGGGCTGGGAACCAAGAAGCAGAGATGGTGTTTCCACCTCCCTTGTCGCAGAGGTAAAATCCCCATGACACTGGAAGAGGTGACATTGCCTGGCACCAGTGGACCATTTGAGCCATAGGGGACTAACCCTCCTGATGTACTGGGAGCACAATGGAACCTGGTGAGGCCCAGGACCGAGTCAGGGGCACTGCACCTATCAGAATGGTAAGAACTAGGATTCAACTTGGTAGACCTGCCCCTATGAGGCAGAAGGAGAGCCTGATCAACTCTCCAAGTTGCCCAAGTAGTCCCACAAGGGGACAAAACTGTAACTCTAAGGTGCTGGGTTGTGGGTTGGAGATGGTGTGTGAATGCTAATAAACAAGATGTCACCTAGTGGCAAAGTGAGTGCGGTAGTCCTGATTTTATTCCAGTGGTTACCTTCACATGGCTAAATGGCAGGAGTAGATTTAGGAGCCGGTGGTGACCTTCATACAGCTAAATGGTGGGAGTAGGTCCTGTAGTGGAACTGAAACCTGGTTGGGGGTTTATACCAATTTACTTATTGCCAAGAAGACACCTGAAGTATCTCCTGTAGTGGGAGTATGGCATCCTGGGTCAAAACCTGGTTGGGGTTTATACTAACTTGCCTATTGCCAGAAGGCCCCTGAATATCCCTGTGAGGGGTACGGTTGGAAACAGGCAAAGTGAATGTCCAACCCTCTTACCTCCCCCATTCCTTCCTGTGTTGCGTGTGATTGTCATCTTTTAGTGGGTGGAAATGGGTGGTAAACAGAGAAAGCTTACTCTCCTAAAGTGCATGGTAAAGAATTTCAAAAAGGGATATTCAGGGAGTTATAGTATTAAGTTGACTCCCAAAAGTCTTCAGATACTCTGTGAAGTAGATTGGCCATCATTTGGAGTGGGCTGGCCCTATGAGAGATCACTAGATGAGAGACTAGTTAGTAAGGTGTTTGATGTCATTGTGGGGGATCCAGGCCACCCTGGCCAGTTTCCTTATATAGTCTGTTGGCAAGATGTAGTTCTCTCCCAGCCACCTTGGGTAAAGGTGTGTTTAGAAGTAAACTATAAAGTCATGCTGACCCAAGCAATGGCTCCCTTGAAATGCCAACCAGAATCAGCAAAGCCCATTCTGGCTGAGGAACCCTAGGAGAACCCTCACCATACATGCCATTATACCCCTCCTTGCTTCGTGCACCTCCTGTAGTTTGTGCTGCTAGAGCCGCACCAGAGGCTAATCCCAGCTCAGGATCCACCCCTCCCCCTTGGTCACCTGAAATGCCCTAGGCAGCAGCTACTCCAGAGCCACCAGTGTTAACTCCATAGGACTCGACAGAAAGGCACCAAGAAAACCTTGCTAACAGCCCCCCTCCCTGCAGATGTCAGGAGGCTTTACAATTGCTGCTGAGATGGAGAAGAGAGCCCCTTTACTACGCTCCAGATGGCCAAATCCAAGGGGAACAATGCACTCTCATATATCAGCCTTTACTATCACTGATCTCCTGAACTGGAAACACCACAATCCTTCATATACTAAGAAGTCTCAGACCATGATTGATCTGATGTAGTCTATTGTTCAGATCCATAAGCCTACTTGGTCTGATTGCCACCAACTTCTCCTGACCCTATTTAACATTGAGGAAAGCCACCAAATTACTCAGGGCACTTTGAAATGGTTAGAGGAGCACCCTCTCAAGGGAGTAATGCACAGAATCAGTTTCCCAGGGAAGACCCACAAAGGGACCCTAATGATGGTCAGGCCTTTTGAATGCTTGAGCGCTATCAAGAAGCCCTTTTAGGTGATGTGAGGGAAGGTGGGAAAAAGGCTATGAACACAAACAAAATCTTGGAGGTTCTCCAGGCCCTGAAGAAAGTCCAAGCCAGTTTTATGAGAGGCTATGTGAGGCATTTTCCCTCTACATTCCCTTCAACCCCAAAGAAGTCGAAGATCAGCTAATTAATGCAGCCTTTGTTGGTCAGGCTCAGGGAGATATCTGGCACAAATGAGAAAAGTTGGAGGATTTTGCTGGAGTGAATGCTAGCCAGCTAATAGAGGTTGTGACAAAAGTGTTTGTCAACCACAACCAAGAGGCCAGAAGGGAAGCAGACAGAAAGATGAAAAAGAAAGTAGACCTTCTTGTTGCTGCTTTGACAGAGTGACACATCCAGGGGGCTGTCCCATCAGGATGAGGCTGAGGTCATGGTCAGAGGTGAGATCAGCAGCACAATGGGCCACCCCACCCAACGATAAGATTAGGGTGAAATCAATGTTCACACTGTTTCCAAAAAGGGCACTGAAAAAAAGAATGCCTAGAGCCAGAATATTTCTGCCAGGGAAGAGGAAGGGGCCAGGTAATTCAGGGACAATACCAGTCTGCACCCTAACCATATGTAGCCCGCAAGAGTAATTTCACTGGCCTAGCCACCATGGAAAACTATTGGAATGACTAGGACGGACTGGGCTCCATTTTGCTAGATCCCCAGGAGCCTATGGTCTGAATGACTGTGGGTGGTTGGTTCCTTGATCTCATGGTAAATACCAGGGCAGAGCGTTCTGTGGTGACCCAACTGGTGGGCCTCTTCTCACAAAGACAGGTCACTATTGTGAGGCCCATGGGTGGCTGGGCTCATCGCCATTTTCTACAGCCCCAATGATGTATTCTAAGGGGTCATGAAGTTGTCCATAAATTCCTATACCTTCCAGATTGCCCCATGGCCTTAATGGGTAGGGATCTCTTGGGAAAACTGTAGGCCCAAATAACTTTTCACTCTGACAGCCAGGCCACCTTAGCCTCAAGAAATCCTGAAGCAAAATCATGACTCTTACAGTCCCCCAAGGAGAGGAATGGAGACTTTATAGTCTCAGAGAGGAGCCCCAACAGAAGACTGAATTTCTCTTTAAGGGTCCCCAGGGTATGGGCTGAGGATAATCTCCCCATATTGGATCGGAACATTACCCCGGTAATAATAGAATTAAAGCCAGAAGTTGAACCCACCATCGCATTTCATTCCCCACAAAGCACTGGTTGGGATCCAAAAACACCTGGAAAGACTTTTAAAATATGGAATCCTCCAACCCTGTCAGTCATCTTGGAACACTCCATTATTACTGGTTAAGAAACCTGGAATGAAAGATTATCAACTGGTTTAAGACTTAAGAGCAATGAACCAGGCCACTGTTACATTACACCCGGCAATCCCCAACCCCTACACTCTCCTAAGTCTTATCCTCACAGAAGCTGTCTTTTTACCTGTTTAGACCTCAAAGATGCTTTCTTTTGCATCTGCTTGGCTCCTCAAGAGTCAGCCGATTTTTGCTTTTCAATGGGAAAATCCTGAGAATGGTAATAAAAGTCAATTAACTTGGACTAGACTGCCACAGGAATTTAAAAAATCCCTATTCCAGGCACCACATTAGCTTCTGACTTAAAGGCCTTCCCAGCAGACCAGTATGGTTGTACATTGCTCCAATATGTGAATGATCTGCTACTGGCCAGCGAACACAGGAGGACTGTATAGAAGCAGCTTCTCATCCTCCTATGGAAGGCCACTACAATGTTTTAAAGAAGGCCCAAATCTGCCAAGAAAAGGTAAAATGTCTTGGCTTCCATCTATCCCAGGGGCAGTGTCAGCTCGGCCCAGAAATAAAACAGGCTGTCTGCTCTATTCCAGTTCCAACCACCAAACATCAGATATGTGAAAATCTTGGAGCCGCAGGATTGTGCAGAATTTGGATACCTAACTTTTCAACACTGGCAAAGCCTCTCTATGAAGCCACAAAGAGGGGAGAATGGGACCACTGTTATGGGAACAACCACAACAAAAGGACTTTGAGGAAATTATGCAGGCCCTTGTTAGCGCACCCAGCCTGGGACTACCCAATATATCTAAGTCTTTTTTCCTGTATGCACACGAATGTACTGGAATGGTGGTCGGGATCTTAACCCAAATGCTGGGGACCTGGCACCACCCCAAAGCATACCTCTCCAAGCAGCTTGACACTGTTGCCCAAGGCTGGCCACCTTTCCTGCAGGCACTCACTGCCACAGCCTTTCTAGGGGCAGAGGCTGACAAATTAACTAAGGGACAGGAACTAACAATCAGAATACCACACTCGGTGTTGACATTAATGGAATATAAGGGCAGTACTGGCTGACAAACACCCAAATGGTCAAATATCAGGGAATGCTGTGTGAGAATCCACACATCCATGGAGAAGTGGTGTGGACTCTCAACCCTGCAACCCTGCTGTCCACTGAACTAGGTCAGCCCTGTCATGATTGCATCGAGGTCATGGGCAAGGTATTTTCCAACCAACCTGACTTGACAGATCAGCTTCTCAGGGACCCTGATGTGGAATATTTCACTGATGGCAGCAGCTTCATAAGGGAAGGAAAATGGTTTGCAGGATACTCTATAGTAACCCTACATTCTACAGTTCAGGTAAAGCCTCTGCCAAAAGGGACCTCTGCACAAAAGGCAAAATTAATTGCATTCACTTGAGCTCTCCAGCTGGTGGAAGGACTAAATGTTAATATATACACTGAATCTAAATATGCCTTCACCACTCTTCATGCATATGGGGCTCTATATAATGAAAAGGGGTTGATCAACTCAGGCAAATACATAAAGTATGGTAGAGAAATTCTTGAACTGTTGAATGCTGTATGGGCCCCTGAGAAGGTAACAGTTATACATTGCCGGGGACACTGGAAGGGAGACCCAAGAGTTACTCGGGGAACCTGAAAGGCAGACCGGGAAGCAAAGTTTGTGGCCTCCTAGAAAACAATGGAGTCGGCAACTTTTGCTGCAGCATTTTTCCCAAGTTCGTTGGCAGAATGGGACCCCAATTATTCACAGCACAAGCAGACATTCAAAACGGAAGAAGGAGACTATCTTTCTGGTGGATGGTGGAAATTTAAGGATGGGCAAGTTGCCATCCCTGAAGTTTTGCCCCAACTTTCATCAGGCAATTTCACCAGGGCACCCATACAGGCTGGACAGCCCTCCAGACCATGTTAGGCCAATGTTTTTATTTCCTTGACACTCTAGCATAGACTGGATGGCATATGAGCAATGTGAAGTGTGTGCCTCAAATAACCCATGGCAGGGGACTAGAATCTCCCCAGGAATACAGAGTGTTGGAGGGGATACATTTGAATATATAGTTGTGGATTTACTGAGTTTTCCCGAGTCAAAGGCTACAAATATCTCTTAGTTTTTGTATGTACTTTCTCAGGTTGGGTAGAAGCCCTTCCTACCTGCATCGAAAAGGCACATGAAGTAGCACTGCTTCTTCTAAAGGAAATCATTTCCTGATCTGGAATCCCAATCACTATAGGGTCAGACAATGGGCCAGCATTTGTAACTGAGGTAATACAGTCAGTGGTACAAGGCTTAGGAATCACATGGAAATTACACACTGCCTATTACTCCCAAAGTTCCAGAAAGGTGGAGCGAATGAACTGAACTCTAGAGTTGCAGCTAAGAAAACTATGTCAGGAAACATCCCTATACTGGGATCAACTGTTGCCAATTGCTTTGTTAAAAATTAGGTCTAGTACTGCTAAGCAGACAGGATTCTCCCCTTTTGAATTATTTATGGGTGCTCACCCCTCATTATTAAGGGTATAAGGGGGATTTAAAAGAAGTGGGTAATCTTGCTCGGAGACAATAAATGCAGGCTCTTGGCACGACACTCACTGCTATACATCATTGGATTAAAGAGTGGTTACCTATAAGCTTAACCACAGATGCTCACCCCTTTAAGCCAGGAAATGCTGTATGGGTAAAGGAATAGAACACCCAGCCCTTAAGGCCTCTTTGGAGAGGTTCATTTACTGTCATTTTGTTCACCTCCACCACAATAAAGGTAGCCGTAAGCCCCTGGATTCATCACAGCAGAGTGAAACTGGCCTTCTGAGACTGGGAGTGCATGTCTGATCCATCTGCACCGGGAAAGCTGACTATTCAAAGGAAGCAAGCCGCAGCTCCAGGAACCTGAAGGACAACAGCCCTGCTTTAGTCACTCTGGAAGCTGACTAATCTATGCATGATAGAAGCCTGAGGAGTCAACCACCAAACCAGTAAGTAAACTGGTTGTAATGCAGTGTCATCCTTTGCTAATACCTGTGGCTGTGGTTCTTGCCTTGGCTTTGGCTGTAGGTTTGGCAATGGTCGCCCTGGATAGCTGGACCCATGGTGAAAGGTTGCTAATAGCATTATTTTACCTCTTCTGGATAGGCTGCTACACTGCCATTATTTGTTTTTTGTAAACTACAAACAACCAGAGTCAAAAGGGCATGCCAGGATGTATAGCCAATGTATATTGCTATTAACCTTATACCCCTTTATAATTTCTGAACCCTCCCCTTGTGATCCACGTATTCACATAACTCGAAAGAGTCAGGGAGTCACATGAACCCTCCTTTACCACACCCATTTATCTTGCCCAGGAAAAGTTACAGGACTATGCAGGCATAATAAAACTACCTATTCTGCTTGCCAACAAGAAAATCAGTATACCTGTTTTGATCCACAATACTCCCCAAACAAGGATTGGATGAAAGTCTGGTCCCACCTAGAGAAAGGGTCCTTCATTACTCGGACCCCCATCAACAACCCAAATAGGCCAGTGTCAATACTTTTTGACATATGTGGCATTATAAGCTCTAGCCCGGAGGAGGTGTTGGTCATACGGAAAAAGCGGGCCCTCTTCATGAAAGGTCCAAAGACCTATGACATCCCATGTGGAGGTTCAGATTGGGAACAAGAACACTGGCTTCACAACAAGAACATGTGTGAAAGAAATGGTCTGTGCCCCTGCTGCTGATAATTATTGCCCCAGCTGAAGCTGTGTCTCATGGGCCACCTGGGATGCAACAGCACTCCTGCAAAGGGGAACTGCTACACCAGACTGTCAGTTGGGAGCCTGCAACCCTGTAAATTTTAATCCCCAGGACCCCAAATGGCAATGGGGCCTCCAAATTGGTATGTGAATCTATGGATGGGGAAATGAGCCTGGAGCTAGGCTACATTTCAAAAGAATTACTACTACCCATCCAGCCACATCCTATCAGGTCTTCCACTTTTTTTATGAAGGAATAGAAAGTACCCCCCCTCCTATCTCTGTCACAACCAGTATTTGTTCCTAGTCTTGGCAGAAACTATCACCCAATCCCTGAATATCTCCTCTTATTATATATGTGGGGGAATTAATATGGGAGATCAATGACCATGGGAAGCTAGAGAACTGGACCCCCACGAGTCCTATAATGAAACAGGGTACCCTAGCCCTGCTAATGGAGTTTGTCTACTTAAAACCTCAATTATAAGAAAGAACTGTCTGGCCCAGTGGGGAAATAAATTTAATGCTCCAGTTGAAGGCCTAATGTGCTAAGGTCAAAGGTTTTATAATGCCTCAGCCAAGACAACCCAATGCTAGGGGTCTCCAAACCACTCTGAACCAAACCCTCACCCCTTGTCTAACTTCCTCCACCTCTGGCAGGCCTGGGGTGCTTTATGCAGATATCTAATGGTAGGCCCCAAATGGATTGTACTGGATATGTGGGGAAAATAGCCTATTTCAGGCTTTCCCCAAATTGGTCAGGATCATATGTGTTGGAGTCTAGCCGACCTTTTTTCTTTCTGCTCCCACTTACCAGAGGGTAACACTTAGGAGTCCCAGTATATGAAAACTGGAGTGCTCAAAGAAAAAAAGCATGCTTGGCAAATTGGCAACTGGAAAGATGATGAATGACCTCCTGAAGATATTATCCAATACTATGGCCCAGCCATCTGGGCAGAGACTGGATCATAGGGCTATTGAACCCCCATTTACATGCTAAATCACATCATTTGATTACAGGCAGTTGTTAAAACTATACCTAATGCAACTGCAAAAGCCCTTAATATACCAGCAAAGCTTGTGGAAAATTTAACCTAAGCAACTGCTGCTTACAAATAGATGATGAAGGAAAGGTCATAGAAGAAATCACTAATCAGATGAGAAAAATTGCTCATGTCCCAGTCTAGACTTGGAAAGGCTAGAACCCAGGGATTATTCGGGGGATGGTTCTCAACTTTCTAGGATTCAAAACCCTCATAGGTGTTGTGCTTGCAGTCCTGTACTTGCCCTGCTTAGCTCCCGTGGTTATAAGACCTGCCTCCAGCCTCATTGAAGCCATGGTCGAAAGAAAGATGGCAGCACATGTCTTGACATTATGAAAGTACTAGCCCTAAATCAAGATGATGCTCTTTAACTCCAAAACGTGTCTGAGCTTAAGAGGGAAGAATAAGGCAGGGATCCCTCTACAAAAGCAAAAATGTAGAGGCAAAAGTCAGGAAAAAGAAAATATGTTACTTCTTGTACTTATATTAGTTGCTTTTTTTTATAAGTTACCCTACTTCTTGTTTTCATATAAGTTACTCCTCATTTCCTTGTATGACCTAAGTTTCTTCCTGGTTCTTTGTGCTACTCTCTTCACCAACTTGTTTCACTTTGGCGGGCTACCTGCTCAAACTTTTGGTGGAATCCAATCAGGATAGTGATCTTGTAAGCTAGTCAGCAAATAGGACATGCAAATGAAATAATAAAGTAAAACCAATCAGTGTGTAACATGTAATGCTAACTGCAGCCTCAAGCTACAAAATGTCCAATCAAATGAATAATGCCAAACTGTAACCTTATAAGGGAGACAAAGAGGTTACAATGTAAAGAAATAATATATAAGGCAATGCCTCGCTGTGTTTGGGGCTCAGCCTTTGGATGCGAATCTGCTGCGCTAGTGCTGGCATGAATAAACTCTGTTTCCTGGCAAGATGCCTCAGTGTCCTATCTCTCTCTGCAGCTGGTTCCCTCTATAGCCTAAGCCCAGCAGGTCAAGGCTGCGGTGGCTATGAGTGTGCCACTGCACTCCAGCCTGGGCAACAAGAGTGAGACTCCAAATCAAAAGAAAAAAAAATTTCCAAATTATCTGTTTCAGTTCCCAATGTGTGTCTGACAGAGAAAGAAGTGATTAATATTCCAAGAAAAAAATTTAATAGAACATGTTGTTTCCTCCAACTGTAGCCCCACAGATGCTCAGTTGTTCCACCCTGAAAAGCACTGGCAGTTTATACTATAGAACTACAGACCACTGTTTGCTTTGTTTCTGAGAAAGGAACATTTTTGCACAAAGACAAGTCATAACCACACTTTAGGAAAAGGTTGAGAGACAAGGTTCCATTTTCCCATTGAGATCACTGAGGAAATACAAGTATCTTGTAGGAAAAAGTATTTGTATTCTAATTGAAAAAAAAATATTCTATGACTATTAGTTTCATTTTGGTGACTGAAACTCTTTGAAACAGGACAAATTTGACAACCTTCTTTTTAGTTCCAGTTATGGACACATATTTCGTTGTGTATTTGGGATTAAGAGGCTTAAAGTCCTTTACTTACGGTAGACATACTTATAAACTAACTCCCTGTCTCCAAATGATATGCATCAGTTCCCACTACACGTTTGACAAAGAAAGAATGTATCAAGTTACCAAGAAAAAAATAGGTAATGGAACCACTTTGTTTTTTAAATTGTGTCCCAGAGGCATTTGATTGTTCCACCTGAGAAAAGCACTGGCAGTATAACATACAAAAATGGGTAACTGTAGTTTGTTTTGTTTCTGGAAAAGCAATGTTTTGTCACACAGACAAGTAGTGAGCTCACTTCTGAAAAGGTTGAAAGATGGCATGCATTTTTTCCATAGAAATCAGTGAGAAAATAAACATAATGCATGTAAAAAAATGCTTGTATTTAAAGTGATGAAGTGTTCTATGACTATTAGTTTTATTACAGTGACTGGAACAGTTTCAAGCTGAACACATGCAGCTAACTTCTTTTGAGTTCCATTAATAGACGCATGTTTTCTTGTGCATTTGAAATCCAGAGACCTAGAGTACTATACCTGCATTAAATGTATTTCTAAACTGACTTCCTGGATAGTTTCAAATGATCTCCTTCGGTTCCCTGTATGATAGTGTTTGATAGAGAAAGGAACATGTTTTATACTCCAGTTTAGCCCATAGATTCTCGACTGTTACACTCCCCAAAGCACTGGGTACTTGACCCATGTAATGGCAAACTGCAGTTTGTTTTTTTGCTAGGAAAGAACACTTTGACTCACAGACATGTTGTGAGCAAGTAATTAAAATAGGTTAAAAGAGGACATTCCTATTACCATTGAAGATGAGGTAACACAAATATGCATGTAAAAAACCTACATGTATTCTTTCTTGAGGGCTTCAAGTGGAGAAATAGGTTCCATTCTAAACTCAGAAAATAAATCTCTTCTTGCTCTGCCAAATGCTTAAATGTAGTAAACTGACACAATTTGGAAACAGTCAAGAAGTTAGCAGTGAAGTACACTGCATGCATATAGGATACAAGAAGCTTATGGCACTGAAAAGCACAGTGTAACATGGCTCAGGAATTGAAACTTTAGAAATACTTACTAATGTGGGTGTATAAAAAATAGTTCATTTCCTAAACTAACACAAAATGAGATGAACACAGGCTGTAATTAGCACACAAGCAATTGTTCTAGATTGATGTCTTTTTTTTTCATAAGCTTTGCAGAGAGAAAAAAGTTTTCTGGCTTCCTTGTCAAGTTATGACCTAGCAATGTTCTTTGAAATTCAAAACTTTTTAACTACTGAGGTAAAACAAAGTATAATCTGACATTCAGTGGGTGAAGCTGCAAACATATCCATGAATGAAGCATTCTATCACCTGTAGGCTGCTTTTGCAGACAGGAGAATTTCTTTTTTATATGTCAAAGGATATGGATAACTTTTTGGTCTGTCAAACTTTTACATAGCCTGAACTTAGATAAGTTGGAAACATCTTTGAAGCTAGCATAAAAATTGTACACAAATATACCCCACATAATCTTACGGATAAAACTGCACAGTGAAAGGTTTCTCTGAATATGAATTTATTAGAGCTGGTGACTTATTTGATGTCTCAAAGTGCTTCATGAAGTGAACTAACACAAATTATCAAAATACATGCTGCAATTGGCACACAAAATTTTTCAAAGTAGATCATTTGTTATGTTCCATTTAGCCTAGGTGAGAAACATTGAGATTCTCAGCTGAGATTTCCAGAAGCGAACTAGCACCCTCCTCTGTCTAAAAGTCCATTTTTCATTTCAATTGGTTACACTTCCAGTTGTTCCCATGGGTCGAACAATTGCTTTCTGAGCCATCCCCAGCTAGCACTCGCAGCAGGACTGGTGCAGTCGGTTCTGGGTTGCGGGAATTTTCCTCACCCTCGTGGCTTGAGGCCCCGTCGGCCTTAGCCACCACCAAGGATATGAGTTCTGACACCTCTGCTGGAGCAGCAGACACTGTGCAGAGCCAGTGCAGCATAGCACCCAGTGGGCACTCTGCTGGCTTCTTGCACAGGTGCCACATTCCTACTCAAGTAGAGTCTTTTGGCCTCTGGCCAGCGTTACCTCCTCACCTGCCTGTGGCTGCAACCACCTTTAACCCCAGTGTGGATGACCCTATCCACTGTAGGAGGGGAGGTAGGCAGAGGAGGCGCCAACACGGAGGCCCTGGATGCGACCCTGTTTGAGGGGCTGCCCTACGGCAAGACAAGCTGAGCCCCTAAGGTAACACCAGCGATGTGGAACAGATCTCCTGCCGCCTGCGGGTCCCCAACCACTTCTTGGGCACAGAGCAGAACAGGCTGCTGCCCAGAACAGGCAACTGGGCCAGATCGGCTGGGGAAGCAGGTGGGTTTGAAGAGGATGATAGGATTGATGACACACTGAAAAATATGACTGACTAGGCACCTCCTGGTGTCTTCACTCTCCCAAAGACAACAAATGAAGGGAGAGAATAAGAATAACAATGACAGTTACAGGCAAAACATAACAAAATAAACAAAAACATGAAAAGAGAAAGCACTTTGAAATGGACAGCTAGCTGGCTACCCAGAATGAAACTAACAACCTGTATCTGGTGTTAGGCCAGGAGACAGATGAGTCAGGAAAGGAGAAATTTCTAGGCTCTGCTGCAAAAATAAAAATGAAAGAAAACTAACATTTAATACAAATGTAAACATCACTGTATACACACATTAAAGAAATGTTTTAAAAAGTCTCAGCTGCACCCATTTGTCAAACTTAATATTTATTTGTTTTTATATATAATGAATATCGACCAATTACTGATCTGGATTTTGACCCACTAATGAAGAGGCAGCATTGGAATTTTGCAGTATTAGCATTCTTCTCTGGTTTGGCTGTTTCCAAAGTTTACATTATTTAATCTTGCACAAATGGGTCTGTGCACTAGAATGTGATATGATGGCCAGTTTCTAATGTTATTTTGGGGTGTACAGAAAATTTTAGAAAATGTTTTTTGTAGATGTTCTGTTTTAATTCGATCTTTTGAAGTTTACGAGAATGTGTTTAAAACAAGAAGATAACTTTTCTAAGGAATGACACATAGAATCCTTGTACTCCAAAATGAATTGTAAACTTATGGTGTTTTGTTCCTGCAAGTTATTTGCCCAAGTAATGCAAATGAACACAATTTATATGTCAGAAAAAGACACACAAGATACACATATATAAAAAAATATGATGAAGCTGTATTTCTCTTTTTTCTTTTCTTTTTTTTTTTAAGTCAGAGTCTCACTCTGTCAACAAGACTGGAGTGCAGAGGCACGTTCAGGGCTCTTGCAGCCTCCCCCTCTGGGCTCAGGCAATTTTTTCACATCAGCCTTCCAAGTAGCTGGAACCACAGGCATATGCCACCACATCCAGCTAAATTTTAGAGATGAGGTCTGGCCAATTTGTCCAGGCTGGTGTCAAACCCTTGGGTTCAGACACTCCTCTCACTCTTGCCTCCAAATGCTGGGATTATAGGTGTGAGCTAACATGCCAGGTCTAATTTTTTTAAAAAATTTATTGCCCAGATGGGTATCCAACCCCTGGCCTCAAGCAATTGCTTACTTCCACTTCCCAAAGTGCTAAGATAACATGCATGACCCATTGAGTTTGGTATGCTTGTGCTTTTTCTAACTTTGCCTGCAGAGGATTGTAGGAGCAGCCCTTGTTTCTCTAATATTATGTCAGTTTATTCTTTTTAATGGACTGTAAAAACATGTCATCACAAGAGTGCCAAGTATCTTGAAATGCCAAAAGACATTTTGGTTTCTTTTCCCTATGCCCTAAGTTCATATGCAGGAATGCTTAGAGTGTCTTTTCTGTTATTTATAGGGATTTTCTGAAGTCATACCAGCTGCCTGTTTTGCACGGTAATTGCAAAAAGGTCTCTTGCATGAGAAAATTTATTGCTTTTGTTAGCAACTTTGGACCTTGAGAGGTTTCCCTTCTGAAGGGCGCAGGGAACAGTCAGAAGGGTGCCCCCAAGATGGCACTGCCACCCAAAACAACAAAGGCCCTAAGCTCCGGCTCCTCCCTGTACAGTTTCCCACATGCGTGAAGTTCAAATCTGTGAGCCAACAGCCTCTTCCTATGACAAATCAGCCCCGTTGTACCCCCAATAAAAATGTAACACAACTTCGGCCCACCCTATTTCTGCTCCGCTCCCCCAATAGAATGCTAACACAACTTTTTCCTGCCCTTGCTAGACTAACAAATACAGCCCTCTCCCTGCTTATCTCTCTCTCTCCCTCTCTAACTCCCTTCGGCTACAGACCCTTTCCTGTAGCCGCCACTTTAATAAATCTCTTGGTCTCTAACGGGTGTGGAGTTGTTACTGGTGCCTAAGTTCTTTCACTGGTGCCGTGACTCGGATCAGGTCTCTCTCACTTTTGTGCGATCTCTCTCGCCCTTGGGTGGGGCCTTGACTCGGCGCCGGTGGCCACTCCAACCCTCCTGGACCTTTCGCACCCTCTTGAATGCCTGAGCCACATCCACCAGCAATCGTTGGATAGGTAAGTCCCCCGTAAAACAAGGAAGGCTAAAACTTGCCAGGGATCACTGGAGGGAACTGACCTTGGGATCCAGCTCCTTCAGCCCCTTGGCAAGGGGGAGCGCACGTTGCCTCGGTCTTCACGGCCACAGCGGACCCTAAAGGTTCCTTCTTTTGTTCCATCTCTCACGGACCCTAGGGACTTCCATGTCTGTTGGGCAGCAGCGGACCTCAGAGGCTCCCACGTCTGCTAGCCTACAGCGGACTCTGTAGGGTTCCCATTCCCCAGGGCTCCCACGTCTGTCTGGCAACACCAGACCTTAAAGGCTCCCATGTCTGTTGGCCCACAGCGAACCCTGCAGGACTTCTGTTTCTGTTCGACAAGCAGGAATCTCGAACACCCTCCCCACCTGCCACTCGGTCAAGTGCTCTCTGTCTGTTTCAAAAATCCCTAGTACTAGGTGCCTTGACCCCTCGGTTCTCCAGGAGAACCCTGGTTGTGCTAAACCTCTGTGACGACAGACTTTGCCACAGCCACACTTCTCGGACAGCCGACTCTTTGGGGGACGCCCTGTTTAGTCCGCCTGTCCCACCATGGGAGGCTCGTCATCCCTGCCGGCTGATTCCCCCCTTAAATGCCTCTTAAACAATCTCACTACACTCTCACTCACCCCCGATATCAAACCCAAATGCCTAATTCACCTCTGCACACAGGACTGGTCAACATATCCCTTAGACAACCAAAACCAGTGGCCCCCTCAGGGGTCCCTAAATCCCAATATCATTCGGGACCTATATAATTTCTGTGACTGTTCAAAACGGTGGGTAGAGATTCCCTACATTCAATCCTTTTCTCTCCTCCATGAACACCCCCGCCTTTGCCTTAATTGTAATCCCCCCAACCTCCACCCCCAGCTCATGCTAGCATCCGCCACCTCCTCTACAGCTTCTCTTCCTCCCACTGTCCCACATGTGTCTGTGCTTCCTCCTTCAAGCCCCCCTCCCCACTACAAAGTCCCCACATAAATCCCCTCCCTGCTCCCTCCTCTCCTGTCTCAGATTTCGATCCTGCAGAACAGCCCTCCCCTTACAGACAGCCCCAGGCTCCCCCACCCCCACCTTCCTCTTCCACTCCACCTACTTCTGCTCCAGCAGCTCATCCTCTGTACCCTCCCCTTCCAACCACTCCCCCATGTAACCCCCAGTAACCTGATCCAAGGCCACACCAGTCATCCTCGCTCCCCTCCACGAACGCAGAGGGTATTGTTCAGGTGCACGTCCCCTTCTCTAACTCGGACCTCTCACAAATAGAAAAGCATCTTGGATCATACACAACTAATCCTGCCACCTACATTAAGGAGTTTCAATACCTCATCCAGTCCTACAGCCTTACTTTCCATGATATATATCTAATCCTTTCCAACACCCTGCTTCCAGAGGAATGTAGGAGGGTCTGGGAACAGGCTAGAACATACGCAGATGAAATTCACCAAACCACCCCAGCTCACCCCCTTGGTGCAGTGGCTGTCCCAGACCAGGATCCAGTCTGGGACTATAACTCCCCCACCGGCATCGGGTCCAGGGATCGCTTCTCTACTTGTCTCCTTTCTGGGTTGTGCAGGGCTGCACAAAAGGCAGTTACCTTTGAAAAGCTTCAGGAAGACATTCAGGATAAAGATGAAAATCCCTCCAACTTTCTCGCCGACTCACCAAGGCACTTCAGCAATTTACCAACATAGGCCGGCAACTCCTAATGACATATTTTTTCTCCCAAATCTCTCCAGACATTAGGGCAAAACTAAAAAAGCCTGACAGAGGCCCCCTCACTCCCCAACATGATGACCTAGCAACTGCCTTTAAGGTGTTCCACAACTGGGATGAAAAGGCAAAAAAACATAAATATCAAATGCTGGCCCAGGCCCTCCATGGAACTAAGGATTCCTCCGGTGTCACCCAAGGCGGTGGCAATGCCTGAACCCAGCGACAACCACTGGGACCCTGCTTCAAGTGTGGGCAACCAGGACATTGGGCACGAGGCTGCCCTAACCCCAGAGTGCCCCAAAAGCCATGTCCCAAGTGCAGTCAGGCAGGACATTGGGCAAAGGACTGCCCCAGTCCCCAAATACGGACTGGGTCAGCCCCCAACCCTGTTTTAGACCTGTTGGGTATGGCAGCGCGACCTTGGAATGAGGGGGCGCAGAGTCTCCCTGCACAACACAAATCTCAAATTGCCAGGAACCCAGGGTCACTATAGCAGTTGATGGGCGCCCCATCCTTTTCCTCCTGGACACTGGAGCCACCCTTTCCATTATACGAGAATTTTGGGGCCCAACTTCCCCGTTTAAGTCCCCTATAATCGGGGTAGGGGGCCAGTCCATTATCCCTCACATAACTCCCTCAGTTACGTGCATTTTTGCAAACGTCCCCTTCACTCATTCCTTTTTGGTACTGCCTCAATGTCCCATACCTCTTATAGGCAGGGACATTCTAGCCAAATTCCAGGCGTCCATCACCTTTAACCCAAGTGCAGCCTTAACAACTCATCTCTCACAACCCCATTTTTGGCCCTCCTAACTACTAACGATTCCCCAACTGACTCACTTCCTCCTTTACCTCCTTCTATAGTAAATCCCCAAGTATGGGATGTAAACACCCCCTCCTTAGCCCACTGACCCCCAGTTCACATTCAGCTCAAAAATCCCTCTGCCCACCCCAACCAACCACAACACTCTCTTCCTACCTCCAGTCTTCTGGGACTTCACCCTGTCATCAACTCTTTATTACAGAAGGGATATCTGCGCCCTACCAACTCCCTGTTTAACACCCCCATTTTAGTGGTATGAAAACCAAACTGCACTTACCGCTTAGTACAAGATCTAAGACTCATTAATGCTGCTGTCATCCCATTCACCCGCTAGTCCCCAATCCTTACACCATTTTATCCTCATTTCCTCCGACTGCTACTCACTTTAAGGTCCTCGACCTTAAAGATGCAGTCTTCACCATCCCTCTGGCAACGGACTCACAAAACATCTTCGCGTTCATGTGGACTGACCCAATATCTCACCATTCACAACAACTCACCTGGACAGTTCTACCACAAGGATTTCAAGATAGCCCCCAACTGTTCGGTCAAACCTTAGCAGCAGATCTTAAATGCCTCTCACTTACCAAATCCACCCTTATTCAGTATGTGGATGACCTCCTTTTATGTAGCCCTTCCTTAACTGATTCTCAAATGGACACTGCACTCACCCTTAACTTTCTAGCAAAAAAGTGATATTGGGTGTCCCATCAAAGGTCCAACTGTCTGCCACACAAGTCATGTATCTGGGGTTAGCCATCTCACACCAACAAAAGGCCATAACAACAGACTGAAAAGCCCTAATCCAATCCCTACATATACCTAAGACTAAAGAGGAAATCCAATCATTTTTGGGGCTGGCTGGATACTTTCAGGCATGGATTCCCAACTTTGCCCTACTTGCAAAGCCACTTTATAGTCTCATAAAGGGAAACCCCAATGAGCCACTCCTAACACCCTCCTCCATCAAACAACCTTTTATTGTCCTTCAACAAGCCCTCATGAGGGCCCCTGCTCTCCATCTGCCAGATATACACTTTCATCTTATATGTCCACAAAAACAAAGGGGTAGCCTTGGGAGTCTTAGGGCAACTTTGTGGACAGACGTTCACCCCAGTGGCCTATCTCTCAAAGCAGTTAGATCACACCATTCAGGGCTGGGCCCCATGTCTGTGAGCACTATCCGCTGCCCACATGCTAGTATGCAAATCAAAAAAACTCACCTTTGGGGCCCCTATTACTGTGACCTCCCCCCACCATGTATAGCACCTCTTAAGCTACAAGGGCCTTCAAACACTACCTCCCAGTCGAGTCCTGTTGCTCCTTGTCTTCTTCCTACAAGATCCCTCTATATCCTTTCAAACTTGTGCACCCCTAAACCCAGCCATGTTACTCCCTTCTTCCACCTCCCCACTAACCCATGACTGCATAGAAACTGTAGAGGCTCTTCTCCCTTGTCTGGTTCATATCCAGGAAGGCCCTTTATCCTCCCCCTCCTATACCTGGTTCACTGATGGCAGCTCCTTCCTCCACAATGGGTCCCGGTTTGCCATCACCTCTATTACACACGTCATTGAGGCAAAGCCTCTCTCACCAGCCACCACTAACCAACAGGCAGAACTTATAGCTACCACTCGAGCATTCCAGTTATTGGCTGGACACTCCCTCTCTCTCTACACTGACTCCAAATATGTTTTCCACATTCTCATCTCCCACTCGGCCTTATGGAAGGAAAGGGGGTTATTTACTACCAAAGGATCAGTGGTAGTTAATGCTAAGCTAATTTCCAATCTCCTCACTGCCTCTTTACTTCCCACCAACATTGGCATTTCTCACTGCAAGGCCCACCAGTTCGACTCCTCACTCATAACTCAGGGAAACTCCAGGGCAGACAATGCGGCCCAACAAGCAGCCTTGGGGTCCATCCCCAACGCAGCCCAACAAGCAGCCTTGGGGTCTATCCCCACCTTGGCGGTTGTTGCCCACCCTGGTCCAAGCCATACACCTCCCACCAATTCACCAACACCAACTTCCCCCTCTATCTCAGACCTTATACCATATTTCCACTCAATCTTCCATACCAATCCCTCTGCTCTAACGTCTTTCCTAAAAAATTTCTTCACCCTCGACCCCCACCATATAAAACTTATAAAAACCATTACCGCTCAATGCTCTATCTGCCAATGAACTAATTCCCATACCCCCTTAAAACCGGGGACCTTTCCCACACATCAAGCCCGGGTCAGCTTCCGGGTACCAACTGACAGGTTGATTTTACTGTCATGCCCTCGGTTTACAACATCAAATACCTCCTCGTCTTGGCCGACACCTTTTCTGGATGGGTAGAGGCATACCCCACCACAAACAAACAAGCAACAACCGTAGGGTCCATCCTTACTAATCACATAATTCCCAGGTTTGGCGTCCCTTTATCTCTCCAATCTGATAACGGACCTGAATTTACCTCACGAGTGGTACAATCCCTAACAATTGACCTCCACATTAACTGGCATTTCCATATCACATACCACTCACAGTTGTCCGGAAAGGTTGAGCGAGCCAATCGCACTCTCAAAGACACTCTCACCAAATTATCCCTCGAACTCCATTGAGACTGGGTCTCCCTCCTCCCACTGGCCCTCTTCTGCATGCGAGTCCTCCCAAAAAGCCGTCTCAACTATCACCATTTGAAGTTATGTATGGTCGCCCAGCCCTCCCTCCTGAAATTCCACCCTCCACTCCCCTAACTCCTGCCCATATGCTCTACCCTCTTTTATCCTTTATTCGGTCCCATATCTGGGAACACCAAAACCTCCTTTTACCTGCTCCATCTAATGACCAGATCCCGCCTTCACTCATCCCGGGACAATGGGTCTATTTTTCCGACCCAGAAACTAAAACCCATCTTAATCCAAAATGGTCTGAGACTCTTCAAGTAGTTTTATCTACTCCCACGGCAGCTAAACTTATCACGGCCCAGCGTCAGGTTACCCCATGGATCCACATCTCCCGTCTTAAACCTGCTACTCCTCCTCCTTCTCACCCCACTCATAACAGTACCTATTCACCCACCTCCAGGTATATCTGCTCTAAAGTACCAGGAAAACCACTGAAACTTCACTTGTCCTGACTCACCACCCCTCCAAATTCAATCCCAAATCGACAATCTGGATTCAACACAGAAAACCCGTGATCTTATTTGTGATACCCAGACTCTCTCCTTCGTCGGCTTAATCGCTCTCCTTCTCACTATATTACTTGCCTGTCCTATGACCACAGACTGGTCCCCTACGGCCAGGGTTTTATTGGCTATTATCTACCTCCTCATCATTGCAAGTTTCATTCTTATCAGGTGTCTCCTATAATTACCTGAAATGATTCCCATTCCCAACTCCAAGGTTATTACCCTCTTCCTTCTAGCCCTTTCATTAAATCAAACCTATCAATCACACCCATACTATGCACCAAGAGCCTTTTCCTAGAAATTAATAAACACTGCTACAGAAACCGTAATCTCTACCTACATCAGAGATGGACAACCCACGTTTAATTTTGATCTTTGCAAATTATGGCCTAGCCTGCCCATCGTCCCGGAAGGATGGGGAGACTCCTCCACTAGAGGATGGGGATGTAGTTATGCAGGCTGGAAGACGAAACTCAACTTAAAAATGTTAACTTCTATGTCTGCCCTGACACGGGAGAACAACACTGCCACAAACCCCAGCAGTTTCACTGCACTACCTGGGGATGTGAAACCATAGCCCCATGGAAAGGCAACTCTGACCCTTACATATCACTTAAAAGACTGCCTTCCACTTCTCCCTGTACACAACCCAAAACCTGTGACCCACTACAAATTTCCGTAACTCTTTAGGATGCCTTTAGCCTACAAAAGGCATGGGAAATAGGTAAAACATGGGGACTCCAATTATAAACACCTGGAACTAATCCAGAAATGCTACTCACTATTCAAAGGAGACCTGTTCCACGCACTCCCAACCCTGTAGGACCACTACATTAAAAAATACTGCAAAAACCCATGCCTACAAACTCAAAAAACACAACCCATAACCTCCCACCCTATTACCCCCAAAATAACAACAGTCATTTCTCCCATCTTAAGAGCCCCCCCTCGTCCCTTCACCACCCAACCGGTTTTTTAACTTATTGTCAGCAGTTTACCACCTACTAAATGTAACCCACCCCTCTTTGGTGAAAGACTGCTGGCTATGCCTAAACCCACGACCCCCATTTTATATGGGGGTTGGGGCGGTTTCCCCAGTAGGTGATGCAGAAACAAACATAAAAGTCCTTACCCTCACCACAATACGAAACCAACAACTGTGCCCCTGGGACGCCCACCACACACTAACGTTGGATGAACTCCAGGGACAAGGGACATGCCTTTACTCCCCGCAGTTTCCAATAGCCACGTCCCCCCTTCGAACGTCCTGCAACAACACTTCTCACATCAACATTACCGCCCTTCGCAACCAAACAAATCCCCAATTTGCTGTAGCACCCCCTACCACATGGTTTGCCTGTACCCGAGGAATCACCCCATGCGTCAGTCTGCAGCACCTCAACGACACAAAAGAATTGTGTCCGAGTACACATTCTACCCCAGGTATACATATATAAAGGGACGGAAGGCAGACAACGCTTCAGTCTCCCTAAAGCCACCCGCTCAAAATGGGAGCTATTAGTCCCTTTACTGATGGGACTGGGCATTGCCGGAGCTACGGCCATAGGCACAGCTTCCTTCATTGTGGGCAATCAAAATCTCAAACAGCTCAGTATTCAAATTGATACTGATCTACGCCTATTAGAACCTAGCGTATCCCAACTAGAACAACAGCTTGACTTTCTTGCTGAGGTAGTACTACAAAATAGACTGGGTCTTGATCTTCTATTTCTTAAACAAGAAGGGCTATGTGTGGCCTTGGGAGAAGCCTGCTGTTTTTACGCTAATAAATCAGGAATAATAAGGGAGACCCTCACTCAAGTAAGAGACAATATAGAACACCGAGATTCACAGAATCAAGCCTATGGAAACTGGTATCAAACCCTCTTTTCCTGGCCCCCCTGGCTTACCACCTGAGTCTCTGCAGTGGCTGGTCCAGTAATCCTCCTCCTGCTAGCCGTTACCCTGGGGCCTTGCATCATTAAATATCTCCTTGCTTACATAAGAACCGCTGTTTCAAACTTTTCAAATCAAAGTCTTAACCTCCTGTTACTTAATAGTTATCAGCCCATCCCAGCAGAAAATCCAGCGATGTAATACCTAAAACTTTCATCTAATTTTTCTTTTAGATATGTTCTCTTCCAGGTTCTCTATTTACCTCCACAGTCTACTCCAAGACAGTTGGTTACTACCGCCCTCGTGCCCACTGGAGGACTGGCCAGAACAAGTCATCATTCTACATTTATAAGGAACTTTCCTGGAACTCTCACCTTCAGAAATCTTCACCTTCAGTGCCTACCTCTGGGCCCTATTCTGGCTGGTTCTGTGCCCTTCCTCCACCCCACCCCACAATGCCCACATCCAGCAGCAAGCAGCCAGAAGGAGTAATGACGCCCCTCTCCCAAACAAACAGAAAGGGTGGGAATGAAGGGTACAGGGAACAGTCAGAAGAGCGTCCCCCAGATGGCGCTGCCACCCAAAACAACAAAGGCCCTAAGCTCTGGCTCCTCCCTGTACAGTTTCCCGCGTGCGCAAAGTTCAAATCTGTGAGCCAACAGCCTCCTCCTATGACAAATCAGCCCTGTTGTACCCCCAATAAAAATGTAACACAACTTCGGCCCACCCTATTTCTGCTCCGCTCCCCCAAAAGAATGCTAACACGACTTTTTCCTGCCCTTGCTAGACTAACAAATACAGCCCTCTCCCTGCTTATCTCTCTCTCTCCCTCTTTAACTCTCTTTGGCTACAGAACCTTTCCTGTAGCTGCCACTTTAATAAATCTTTTGGTCTCTAATGGGTGTGGAGTTGCTACTGGCGTCTAAGTTCTTTCACCTTCCCTTTCTTCCCTGTCCCCTTATTCTTAATTCAATATTCTGCAATGTTGCACCTTGAGCCAGTACACAGGTTTATTTTTCCAAAGTACAATAAAAAGAACAATTTCCATGTCTCAAAAATAAAATAATAAAAAATTTTATTTCTGTTGACTCCAGGAGGTGAAAGAAATTTGTTTCATTCTGTATCTCTGAAATAAATCTTGATGACTTCTTGCTCTGACAAATGTTTACATGGAGTAAACTGACATAATTTAGAAATATTGCATGCATGTAGGCCTCCATAAGCTTATGACATTGAAAAGCACAGTGCAAAATGACTCTGTAACTGAAATTCTAAAAATGCTCTTTAAAGTACTTTTGCCTAAAAAGGTTTCATTTCCTGAACAAACATAAACGAGCACAACACTAGCCTATAGTTAACATAAAAGCAATTGTTCTAGATGGATGCCTGCTTTAATTTTTTTCTAAATAAGTGTTACTGTTGAACAAAGAAAAAAAGTTTTGTTCGTTCCTTGTCAAGATGTGACCTAGCAATGTTCTTTGTAATTCAAAACATTTTAATTACTGAGGCAAAACAAAGTGTAATTTGACATTCAGTGAATGAAATTGCAGCCATTTCCATGAATGAAGCATAATCCCGCGCCTTTGGGAGGCTGAGGTGAGTGGATTGTCTGAGCCTGTGGGTTCGAGACCCGCCTGGGCAGGCGAGACCTCATCTCTACAATAAAATCAAAAAATTAGCCGGGCATGGTAGCGCGTGCCTGTAATTCTGGCTACTCGGAAGGTTGAGGTGGAAGGATCGCCGGAGCCCAGCAGGTCGAGGCTGTGGTGGCTGGGAGCGGCCACTGCAATCCAGTTTGGGCGACAGAGTGAGACTCCAACTCAAAAAAGAAAAAGAAAAAGAAAACAAGAGAATTTCTTCTATATATCAAAGGATATGGATAACTTTTTGGTCTGCCAAATTTTTTCATAGACAGAATTTAGACAACTTGGAAACATCTTTGAAGTTAGCATAAAAAATATGTTGTATGCAAGCATACCCACATAATCTTATGGTTCAATTTGCACAGTGAAACATGTTTCTCTCTGTATAAATTTACTAAAGTTGGTGACTTGTTTGATGCCTCATAGGATTCCACTAAGTGAACTAACACAAATCATCAAAATACATGCTGCCTCTGAGCACAGTGTTTTTCAAAATAGATAATTATATATTAGGGTTTGGGCGAGTAGGTAGGCCAATGCCACAGGAACAAAGCAAAGATTTTCAAAGAAAAGTAAGAGTTTATTCACATTCAAGAGAGAATGGGACCAACTCTAAGAGTTATCATGACTCAGGGGTTTGGGTTCAGGATACATTTAAAGCTAAGGCTTTTATGGGGGAACAAGGGATGGGTAAAAAGTTTCCTTGCAGCTGCATTTCTAGGTGTTGATAACATCCATTAGGCACCTGGAGGTTGTTAGGGCAATACGTATCTTGTGATTTCAGGCAGGGACTTAGTGGGCAGTCACAGAAAGCTGGTCACAATAGATTGTTAGGCCAGCCTGACTTCATATACTTGGTAGATAAATGCTAGAAAAAAGGGTGGAATAGTCAATACAAAGAAATACCCAAGAGGTTATTATCAATTTTACTCAGACAACTGGTTCTGTGAGCTAATGATTAGAGAAGGGCTGAAACAAGCTGCTGCTTTAAGCATGACTAAGCTGAGCAGACTACAATGATTGCTTTCTAGCCTTTTTAACTAAAGCTATACTCCATTTTTTAAATTTTAAACAAGCATTTCCATATTAGCTCTTAACCCTTTCACTCTCACCTCTTGCTCTTTTAAAATGTTCTTATTTGAAGCTGGAAACAGAGGCAGAGGTCAGTCTTCTGTAAATGCTTTCTACTGTATAGCATCATAGCAATGTCCCTACCTTCCACCCTACCTAGTACAAGAGGATAGGAGTGCCAGGGCCAGAGCCTAGAGTTGCCGTTCTATTTCATATGAACAAAGCAAAGGGCAAAAGCACAAGCAATTATGGTTAAGCTAAATATAATGAAAATAGCTATTACAGCGGAAACAATAGTAGACAGCTGAAAATTATCTTTTAAAGTAAAAGTATGCTCAGCTAAAGTTCCTAGTCTATGAAAATATTCTGTGATCATTGTCTTGATAGACTCTGGTGTGGCCATGTGCTCTTTGAGCTATGGTTGTCTCTATGCTTCTTGGTTTTGGCCCTCTTCCCCACCTTGGGGAGGTGAATCATTGCTTTCTCTCTAACTTACTTTTAAATAAACTATATTTTATAGCTGGGCTCGGTGTCTCAGCCTGTAATCCTGCGCCTTTGGGAGGCTGAGGTGAGTGGATTTCCTGAGCCCGCGGGTTCGAGACACACCTGGGCAACTTGGCAAGACCTCATCTCTACAATAAATCAAAAAATCAGCCAGGCCTGGTAGCACTCACCTGTAGTTCCGGCTACTTGGAAGGCTGAGGTGGAAGGATCACCGGAGCCCAGCAGGTCGAGGCTGTGGTGACTGGGAGTGGCCACTGGACTCCAGTCTGGGCAACAGAGTGAGACTCCAACTCAAAAAAACCAAAAAACGATATTTTCTAATATAACATCTGTGCAATTCTTTGAATCTTTGATGAAGCATTGGATTGCACTCCAGATGCCCATACTCCCAGGGGACCTAACATCCTGGAGGCCCCACGGAGATAGTGTGACCCTAACATATTTTGAAGGTCCCACCAAGATCTGTCACTCTCTCACTCTCTCTCCTCCTCTCCAACCAAGATATGCTACTCTCTCGTTCTCTCATTCTCCTCTTACACGGAGACCTGCTGTTCTCTCTCACCTCTCCAAAAGCCCTTACATATACCCATTTCATGGCCCTTTGAGACCACACTTGCCTCTGGGTGTTGGCTGCCTTTCCCATCTGTAAAAGGTGAATAATAAACTTTACTTCTTTCTACTTTCTTCCTTGGTTGCAATCTTGAATTATTCCCACTGCACTGGCACTGGGTCTGGCCCAACTTACCTCAGTTGACTCTTTCACTGAGCAAAATTAGAGGACAAATAAATTGTGATTCCACATTTGGGACTTTCTACAAATTAGACACTGAGAAGTAAAGGTGATCTTCTGTACCCCCTCCCTGGTGTCCCATCACCTGGACTGGATCACCGTGAAGATGACCCATGATGATCTTCCCAGAAGCCTCTGCCATCCCTGCTGGCTGTGTTCCATTATTGCCTGGCAATGGAATGTTCTAGTGAGCTAAGAGAAAGGTCAGGCCCAAGGTTGCAATGTCACAGAGCTCATGATGTCAGAGGTCCTATGGAAGGGAGGGAAAGAAAGCGGAGCTAGAAAGGCCTCTGCAGGACAGCATTCCTGGCCGCCATTCTGCTGCTGCTGTGAGTGAAGCCTCAGAAGGGAAGAAGAGACCCTGAGAAGAGGAGCCAGAGAGAGAAAACACCCTCTCCAGACCAACATCAAGAACAATTTGAAGAGCACTTTATGGCCCCCTCGGTGGGTGAGATGTGGCAAGTGATGGACATGGCTCAGCAAGCGGAGAACGAGACTTCTGAGATGGCAGCTCTTCATGAATACCTTTTTTCCTTAGCCTCTGCTTTAATCTGGCCAGCATCATGGGTTTTTTTTATAAGGGACATAGAGACTGGTTCCTAGATGAAGACTTGGACATTTACCTCTGCTTCCTCATTGTTTACTGACCCTCCTCCTCTATGGGCTCCAGGTCACTACTTCTAAAAGATGTGTACACACAGCTGTCTGCTTCTTATCAGCAGTCCCTACCTCAGTGTGCAGCCACAGAGATATCAGCCACCATCACCACTGACTGACTGCCTCTTGGTGCTCAGAGCTTCATTTCCTGGGGCTAGAGACAGCAGGCTGGTATCCTTGCCCCCCCCCATGCCTCTCCTAGTTTTGTTCAGAACAGCAGATTAGAGGGAGGAGGCAGTGACAATAACATAGCAATAAAGTCCTGAGAACAATTGGGAGGGAAAAAATATTCTGTGACATTAGCTTTTAGATCATCAATGGTGGTACAGCAGTTGCTACCCACAATGCCTCAAAACTTCTGTCCTTTGCTAAAATAAAATTTAATGCCATGTGATTAGCCATGACATATTGTCTGATTTCTCCTTCATAACGTAGAGTTAACACTTAGGAGGTACGTTCTGCAACATAGTGTTTCCAGCATATTAAAGCTTGGGGATCAGGAAAGATATAAATAGCAACCCTAGTTATTCGATATCCTGCTAGAGTAACTCATTCCATGCCCACAGCAGCTCCCACAAAGTCTTGAGTCCAGAGTTGAATGTCTCCACAGTTTGCCTCAGTGTCCCTAAGAGTTTCATGGTGGGTTTTAACTTTGAGCTCTGGGTGTAAAATTCCACCTAACAGCCCAGCTCCCCTGAAAGGGAGCCAATTGGTTGCTATTAGCTGGCCATTGCAGTTTGCTAAGATGGCAATGTCATTTAGAAAATGAATGGTTCTGTTAAATTTTTGGAAAGATTAAATTCCTAAATTACCCCATTTGTCTTTAGAGGAAATTGAGTTTCTAAATTAGTTGGAGTGCAAAGGTTTGATGCCTTGGCATTCATTGAGGTTATTATTATTACTGGACTGGCCAGGTGCAGAGGCTCAAGTCTGCAATCCCAGCACTTTGAGAGGCCAAGGTGAGAGAATTACCTGAGCCCACTGGTTCAAGACCAGCCTAGGCAACTTGGCAAGCTCTCATCTTTACAATAAATTTTAAAAATAAGCCAAGCGTGGTAGTGCGCACCTGTATTTCCAGCTACTTGGAAGGCTGAGGCAGAAGGATCACCTGAGCCCAATAGGTCGAGGCTGCGGTGGCTGTGAGCATGCCATTGCACTCCAGCCTGGGTGACAGAATGAGACTCTGACTCAAAATATATATATATTACTGGACCATGTCTAATATAGCTGGTAACCTTAATATAGGGGTTTCTTGGGAGACCTGGTTGTACCCAAGTAGTGGGTAGTGCAGTAGAGTATAATGTTACCCATACTTCCTGTAATGCTGCCTCATTAGGATGTTGTTCACAGCAAAAGTCATTAGAATCTCGATGGAATCCTAATAAGGAGTCCAAAGAGTCTGTTAGTTGTGGATCACCTAGAGGTAGGGGAGTGTGGTAAGTAGAATTAGTAGTTTTAAGAATTCCAGTGTCTGAGCACTTGGTAATTAAGTGCTAAGGCCCTGTGAGGCTGAATGACTAATGGCATACTAAGGCTTGTTCAAGAAAGGAAGTGGGCCCTTAAGCTGGATGGAAATAGGTGTGACATGTAAGACTCTGCCAGGAGTTGAGGTGTCCCAAACTTGAGGAGGAACCTGTTCTTGATTGTAAGATGGAAGGTAAGGGGGGAGGTAAAACATGTTGTGTTGTATTGGAATGGGAAGAAGATTCTGAAGAGTCTATTGTCCTGTGAAGTACACCAATGAAGCAGAGGGGAGGAGGCTCTGGGTAGAGAATATGGTGTGTCCCTAGCTTAGATATGATGTCCCGCCCAAGAAGAGGAGCCAGAGATGTAGGAATAATTAAAAATAAGTGGTGGAACATTTGATTTCCCAGTAGGCATGGAAAAAATTGCATGGATAGAGGTTTAGAAATAATGCCCTCAGTCCCTACTACAGAGATGAAGGAAGGGAGGAGAGGACCAGGAAATTCAAGTAAGGCTGAGCTAGCAGCCTCTGTATCAAAATTCAAGTAAGGCTGAGCTAGTAGCCCCTGTATCCATGATAAACAGCATAAGCCTACCAGCTACAGAGACTTTAACTCTAGGCTCCGTCAGCTGAGTGTCATGCTCTGAAGGGCAATTGGGGGCTGTAATTGAACCAAAGGTGAGTCAATTGGACTGTAAAAGACCGAGTAGGTCCAGCTCCAACCTGACCATGGAGCATGTTGCTTGTGGCTGAAAGTTAGTAGGTGTGTTACCAAATGTTGGTTTGGTGGTGGTGCAAGTATCTGGGGGGTGGGAGGGATGCACCTCTGTCTGGCTGGGTGGACATGGCAATCACTTCCCCAATGTCTCACCTATATGCTCCTAGGACATGTGGTAGATGGAGGCTGCATGGTACAGTCTGATGCTCAAATTTGCTAACACTTGAAATAGGGCCCCATTGGTAGGTGCTTAGCCTGAGTGTTCCCTGAGCCTCTAGCGTTTTTATTTTTGTTCTCAGCTTTGTGAGGGCTGAGGCCAAAAACTGGAAGGCATGTCTCTTTTACTTTTGGTCCTCCATTCATTCCTCCTCCCAGCTATTATAGACTTTGAAAGCCAGGTCTAAAAGTTCTGATTGAAAGGTTTGTGGGCCTTTCTCTAACTTCTGGTGAGATAGAAAAAATAGTAAATAAGCAAGAAAGCTGACCTCAAGGGTCTAATCTTAAGTAAGCAACTGCTTGCCATCTCTGCTTCTGTAAATACACTTTAAGTAGGCAACTGCATGCCATCTCTGCTTCTGTAAATATGCTGTACATAAGCGGCTACATGCCATTTTCCTTAACTGCAATCTGTTTCTGTAAACATGCTTTATTATACTTCATATGGAAATGTCCATAACAATGTCTGTTTCTTGCTTGTTGTAGAAGTAGAAGTAACTATTTCCAGTCCGAAATTTTAAATTGCAAACCCACCAATGCCAAACCCATGTATCTTGAAACCAAAAAGCTCTCTAAAAGCAGCTTGAAACTGAGGGTCAGGGCTCAGGTTTTGGGAGGTTACTCTATCTGAATAAAAACCTGGAATAAAAACCTTTGAGTCTCCACTCAGTCTCTGATGCCTCTTCTGAGTGCATTTATCCCTGATCCCAGTGAGTTGCTGCAGTTGCTGTAATATTTTGGTGCATTGGCTGGGAAGCTCCTGTTGTACCCTCAGATTAGGCTGGCCCTTTGAGCCACCACCATTGCTAGACTCGGCTGTGGCCTGGGAGCAATCCAAGGATGAGGAAGGCATGCTTCCCAGCCAGTAGTTTGGGATCCAGACTCCATGAGCTGAGACACAGACCAATAGACTGCACTCTGCTCAATGGACCAACAGAGAGTGAACCAATCGACCAGGACTCCAGGAACAGTAAGACACTCCAAGGTGCCTAGTCAGTCAGGGCCACTGAACGGTGGTAACAGGAGTCTGATCACCTCCCAGCAGTTATTGTAACTGCTCAGGTAGAATCTTCAGGGCAGGTTTGTCTGCATTTAAAAGAAAGAGACTGAAAGTGGTGTGAATGTGTGTGTGGCTCCATGGCATTTAGGCTACGGAGTCTGATTGGGCCCTAACTGGTGGTACCATGATGACCTCATACAGCTGAAGGCAGCCTCAGCCCTGTCATAGGGCTGGTCCAGGTTGGGGGTTTATATCAACCTGTCAATTGCTAGAGGCATCTTAAATTTCCTTCAGGGAAGTGGCCAGATGAGTGATGCGATCGCTGTCTTGAAGTTGCCTTCAGGAAGTCTTTGTCTTTTGTTCTGTGACACCTGGCACAGTGGGAGGCATACTATAGGAGAGTTATTGTAACTGCTCAGGTAGAATCTCTGGGGGAGTTTCGTCTGGAGTTGAAAGAAAAAGAGTGAAAGTGATATGAATTTATGTGTGGCTCCATGGCCTTTAGGCTACAAAGTCTGATTGGGCCCTAACCTGCAGTATTATAAGGACCTCATACAGCTGAAAGTGGTCCCAGCCCCATTATAGGGCTGGTCTGGGTTGAGGGCTTATACCAACCTTCCAATTGCTAAGAGACATCATCCAGGGAGACCCAGATGATTGGCCTCGGTTGCCACCGCCCCCCTCATATCACACCGCTAATACCAGAGGCCCCTTCTTTACCACCAGTAATATCAGAGGCCCCTCCCCTGCCAGACACACCACCGCCATCTGTGTCTTCACCACCACCTGCAGAGCTGGTCCTAATGGGGAGGCACCTTCGCTCTGCCTCAAGCCAGCAGTTCACACTCCAAATGCCCCTGCATGAGATCAGAAGCCCCTGACAAGTAACACAAGAAGGCAATGCTCAGGGTGGACAATCTATCTTCTATTACCAGTCGTTTGCTAGCACAGACTTACTAAATTGGAAACATCCTCCTCTTAATCGAAAAAAACCCCAGGCCATAATTGACTTTGTTGAGTCCATCTGTCAGAATCATCTTCCCACTTGGGGAGATTGCCATCAGTTCCTCCTAACTCTTCTCAATACTGAGGAGTGGCAATGGGTAATGACAGAAGTCCAAAAATGGATGGCAGGAAATGCCCCCAGAGGCTTATTAGATCCTGAGACCTGAATAAGGGATGCTTTCCTAGAGGAGTATCTACATTGGTACCTGAACTTGGAGTGTGGAAGGGCTAACCTAGAAAAATATTGACGAGCCCTCCTCGAAGGATTAAAAGCAGGAGCTAAGAAGCCTGTCAATACATCCAAGACTATCAAGGTCCTCCAAAAGCCAGATGAAAGTCCCTTGGACTTGTACAAGACACTTTGTGAGACATTCCAGTTTTACCCCCTTTGACCCTGAGAACCCCAAGTATCAGCACACAGTGAATGCTGCCCTTGTGGGCCAAGCACAGGGTGACATCCAAAGAAAACTACAGAAGTACGAAGTGTTTGCCAGAATGAACAGCACCCAACTACTGGAGATAGCCAACAACATCTTCATAAACCATGAGCAAACTGCAAAGAGGAAGGCTGACTAGAAGGCTGACCAGAGATTGAGGCAAAAGGCAGCTCTCCTTGCCGCAGCCCTAGGCTGGTCAACTGAATTCAAGTCAAAGCAAACAAAAGTAAAGTCCGAGACCCATGTCCCCTTACATCAGGATCAGTGTGCATACTGCAAGAAAATTGGACACTGGAAGAAGGACTGCCCTGATAGACCTTAGAGGGAAGAAAAGAAAAATCAAGGGTAGAGATGAACACTACCCCACCCAAGACGGACCCTTTTGATGCTGGCTTTATTGGGCTAGCTGGCATCAACTCAGACTGAGACAGACAGGGCTCAATCAACTTAGGTTCCCCATGAACCCATGGTCAGAACGAAGGTTGAGGGCCAATCAGTGGACTTTATGGTGAACACTGGAGCAGAGTATTTGGTTGTAACCAAACCAGTGGTGCCCATGTCAAAAAGACAAAAAAAGAGCCCAAACCAAATGCTCTTTTTGTGAAACCCACAATTGCATCATGGGGGGACACCAGGTAAAACATGATTTCCTGTATGTCCCAGAATGTCCAGTACCCTTGATGGGAAGGGGCTTGCTGTCCAAGCTGGGGGCCCAAATAGCCTTCTCAGCTGATGGACCTGCCCACCTTGAACTTCTGGGACCCATGTGGCTGGGACCCCTAAAGGACACCTCCTTAATTTTGTCCATCACAATTCTCTGAGAGGAAGAATGGAGTCTCCATTCCCAGTCTACCACAAACATCAACTCGGCCCTGGAAACATGGAGCTCCCGCTTCCCTGGAGTCTGGGCTAAAAAGAACCCACCTGGGTTAGCCATCAACCATCAACCAATAATAGTTGACCTGCTGCTCAGTGCCCACTTGGTAAGGGTTCGACAATATCCCTTAGCCCAGGAAGCCAAGATCAGCACCCAAGTTCACCTTCAAAGACTACTAAAATTTGGGCTGCTCTGAAAGTGCCAATCTTCATGGAATACTCCTCTATTGCCTGTGAAAAAGCCAGACACCAATGACTATCAACCTGTCCAGGACCTGTGGGCCACCAACCAAGCCACAACAACCATCCATCTGGTGGTCCCTAACCCATACACCTCCCTAGGCTTCATCCCTGCAGAGGCCCGATGGTACACCTGTCTGCATCTGAAGGATACTTTCTTCTGGATTCACCTGGCACTTGTAAGTCAGCCCATGTTTGTCTTTGAATGGGAAGACCCCACCACTGGCCAAAAGGAGCAATTAACTTGGACCTGGTTGCCCCAGGAGTTCAAGAACTTCTTCACCATATTTGGAGAAGCACTAGCAGACGATCTATCACACTTTCCAAGTCCGTAAGTCAAGTATACACTCCTGCCAATATGTGGATGATTTCCTCCTGGCAAGCGCAGCCTTGGAGGACTGCACTAAGGGAACAGAGACATTGCTAGACTTGTTCCAGAAAGTTGAATACAGGGTGGTGTCCCTTAAAAAGGCCCAGATTTGCCAGAAAACAGTCAAGTACTGGGGTTTCTAATCTCAAATGGGCATCGGGCCTTGGAGCCTGAATGGAAAAAGGCGATTTGGGCCCTTCCAACCCCAAAGACTCCAAAGCAAGTCCCAGAGTTTCTGGGAGCTGCCAGATTCTGTCACATCTGGATCCCTAACTACTCATTAATAGTCAAACCCCTCTATGAAGTCACAAAGGGGGGAGAAGAGGAACTATTCCAATAGGTACAGAAGCAACAGGGAGACTTTCTTACCCTTAAAGCTTTACTAGAAGCCCCTGCCTTGGGACTCCCTGATGTAACTTGAGAATTTAATCTCTTTGTTCGTGAGAAAAAGGGAATGGCCCCCTGGGGGTTTTAACTCGGAACATAGGCCCCTGAAAATGGCCTATTGCTTATCGATCCAAACAGATAGACACAGTGGCAGCTGGATGGCCACACTGCCTGTGGGCCCTGGCTGCCACTACTCTCTTGGCCAAAGAGGCAGACAGACCTACCATGGGGCAAATCCTGAACATCAAAGTCCCTCATGCAGTCACAGCCCTAATGGATCACAGAGGGCACCACTGACTCACCAATCCATGCAGGAGCCACTACCAAGGCCTTCTGTGCGGGAACCCCCGAGTACCCCTAGAGACTGTCAGAACTTTGAATCCAGCCACTTTCTTACCTGCCAAACCAGGACTCCTGGACCATGACTGTACTGAAACAATAGACAAGATCAACTCAAGCTGCCCAGATTCCACAGATCAGACTTTGCCTTCTCCGGACTGTGTCCTCTATACTGATGGAAGTATCTTCCTGTCAAATGGGAAGCATTTAGCAGGATATGCAGTCATAATGGAAACAGAAATAATAGAATCAAGGGCCCTCACAATGGGATGGTCAGCTCAATGGGTAGAGCTAATGGCTTTAATCAGGGCCCTAAAAATTAAGCAAAGGACAGAAGGTAAATATCTACACAGACTCAAGATATGCCTTTGGCACGCTCCATATACATGGGGCTCTCTATAAAGAAAGAGGACTCTTTACCTAAGGAGGAAAAGCTATCAAAAATCAAGCTGAAATCTTACACCTGCTAGAAGCAGTCTGGGATCCCACAGTTGTTGCAGTCATCCACTGCCAAGAACACCAAAAGGTAAAGAGTTCCATAATCAAAGGAAACCAAAGGGCAGACATGGAAGCCAAATGGGCAGCCATGACAGCGACCCCTCAAGCCCCTCCCATCAAAATTTTAATGATCTCAGCACTGCCCAAAAGCCCAAGGTATGCCCAGGAAGAAGAAAACTGGATAAAAAGGGAAAAGTGTACCAAGGGCTCAGAGGGATGGTGGCTCCTCCTCAATGGATGGCCCTTTGTCCCAAACCACCTGGCCTATCCTCTGGCTCACCAACTTCATGAAGAAACCCATATGGGAAAAATCGCATTAGAAACCTTAGTAAACTGGTATTGCTATATGGTCAGACTCCCCATGCTTTGCAGAAATGTAACCCAGAGATGTCAAACATGTGCTCACAACAATGCCAAACATTGGCCTTCCCAGTCACTGGGGATACAAAAAACTGCACAAAGCCCATTTGAAGACCTAGAAATAGACTTTACTGAACTACCACCCAGCAAAGGATATAAATACCTATTAGTCATTGTATGCACATACTCAGGCTGGGTTGAAGTATACCCCACCAGAACTGAGAAAGTCAGAGAAGTAACAAGAATCCTACTGACTGAAATCTCACTTAGGTATGGAATGCCCACCTCAATCAGATCAGACAATGGGCCCACCTTTGTGGCTGAAATTACACAAGGACTAGCAAGGGCCCTACAAATCAAATGGAACTTGCACACAGCTTACAGGCCTCAGAATTCAGGGAAAGTTGAGCACATGGACTGAAAGCAAATTTTAAGGAAGTTTTGTCAGGAAACCCAACTGCTCTCGACTTCTGTACTACCTATGACTCTCCTCCGAGTAAGATGCTATCCCTGAGCAGAAATCAAGCTCCCCCCTATGAAATCCTGCTTGGCAAACTTTCTCCCTTTGTAAGGGTCCTTGGAGGCAGGAAAGAAATAGGAAATCTAGATATCCATTTCCAGCTACAGCTGTTACCTACCACCATATCCCAGTTACACCAGTGGGTACTGGAAAGACTCCCCCTACCCATAAGCAACCCAGTGTACCCCTACAAGCCAGAAAATTTTGTCTGGGTAAAAGACTGGCATAAGGTACCCCTAAAACCCACATGGAAGTGTCCCTACTCCATGCTCCTAACAACTCCCACAACTTTAAAAGTTGCAGGTATAGACACCTGGATCCATCACTCCCCAGTAAAAACTGCCACACCACCGGAGAGCTCAGCCAACTGGATGGCAACCAGAAACCCTAAGAACCCACTCAAAATCACTCTCCAAGCTCACCATCCTGCCTCCAGAGATTTTACGGAGCATCATCACTCCGAAAGCTGACTAATCTACGCACGGCATCAAAACTGTAAATAAAAAATTTCCCTGGTTGTTAATTCACTAAATGTATTGCTATCACCCTTTAACCCTCACCCTTTTCATCCCGATCATCTTGGCTCTGGGCGTGGGCTTAACTGCTGTAACTCCCACTGGTTGGAAATGTGGTGAGAAGTCTTTATTACCATTTCTACATTTCTCATACATAGGATGTATTACTGCTTTATTATGTTTAAAATAAGAATATATATATATGTATATATATATATACATATATATATATATGTTAATCAGTGCTGGAAACTGCACTATGCAAAATTTTGATCCTAAGGCACAATCCAGACTCACAAGTGAAGATAACTGGATCATCTCCTCTCCATTACTGACATGCCACTGTACCAGATTTGCCCCCTTTGGGGCTGCACTAAACCCAAAGTGTCACCTCATGGCAAAAGAAAGGTGAAGTCATTTTCTGTACTCGTGAAGTGTCATCTGCCCTTGTAACCTGCCTTACAGCCCTGGAATGCTATATTTGTTATCCTTCTCTTCTTCCACAAGAACCCATTCCTTCTCCAAAGCCTATCCCAATACAGGCCAAAGCCCCACCTCCTGTTTCAACCAGTAAATATCAGGACCCCATAATAAAATCAAGGTTTCAATCATGCTCTTGTAACATCATCTACCCCCGTATGCCAAATAGATGTTTTAAAACCTACACTTTCTATACTAAAAATGTAAAAGCATACTGGACAGGAAAAATATATAAAAACCCTTACTGGAGTCTGCCAGACCCAACTTGCCCTGATGTTCCCCAAGCCTGTTGGGTCACTTCTGATATAGTTCACCAATATAAGTCAGATAAACCTCTTACCTTAGACCTTTGTCTAAATCAAATGTTAAATACAACCCATCACCTCCTTAACGATACTAACCCCAACCTGGCCAAAGACTGCTGGCTCTGTTTGTCCACAGCTCCCTTCTATTCCAGTGCAACTCCAATAGCACAGGAAATTATAAATGTTACCCTGATGACCAACAGTCTGGAGCCTCATGAAATAGGTACTATACTAGCCCAGGTTGAATTGTCCCAAAAGACATCCAAATGCCTGACAAACAAAATGGAAATGAAGTCATTGGCAACCTAAGCACCAGCCAATGTCACCAGGTTATCAATCTCCAGGAACTCGGCCCTCACCTGACAGCCAAACCCTGATGCTGACCTCTTACAGGCCTTTTTTTATATGTGGAACAAATGCCTACCAATGCCTACTGGCCAACTGAGCAGGAACCTGTACTCTGGCCTTCCTCATTCCACAAATAAACAATGTTCCCAATAACTAATCTCTTACAGTGCCTCTAGCAGCACACATCTAAAAAAAAGGGCCTTCCAAATTATACTCCTGTTAATTGGACTAGCAATAACAGCTGGGATAGGCACTGGAATAGGAAGCATCAACTGCCTAAGGACTTAACAATGACACAGAATGAGTAGCTACATCATTTAGTGGCCCTTCAAGATCAATTAGATTCCTTAGAGGAAGTAGTTTTACAAAATAACATATAACCAACCATGCTGCACATTGAAGCTCGACTGGATTTTAAAATGTGGTACATATATACAATGGAATAATATTATGCAGTCATAAAGAAGGACAAACATATGGACTTCGCAGCAACTTGGATGGATTTACAGTGAACCATACTCAGAGATGTATCACAGAAACAAAGAACAGAGTACCATATGTTCTCACTCATAAGTGGACCTTAAACAATTATTATAATACTTTAAGAAAGGGTTTGGCAGTAGTGGGAAACTGCCAGGGGAGTCGGGGTGGGATTGGCAATTGAGGGAAACTGCTAGGGGAGGGAGGGGCACACGAGGATAACTGCATAATCAACATTTGTATACCTAACCCTGAGTTGTACTCCACATCTTTAAAAGAAAAAAAATTTTTTTTAATAAAATAAAAAGGTACCCCCCAAAAAACCAAAACAAAATAGAAGGGCACTAAACCTGCTAACTGCTAAAAAGGGAGAGTTTTGTCTCGTCCTAAATGAGGAATGCTGTTTTTATGTAAATAAGTCAGGAGTGGTTAGGGACATGGCCCAACAATTAAGAGAATGAATCACAAAGAGAAGACAAGAATTGGCTAATTCTTGACTGAATTGGAACAGTATTTGGAGCTGGGCATTCTGGCTTCTCCCACTAGCTGAACGCCGCCTCACGGTCCTAATGGCACTCCTGTTTGGGCCCTGCATTCTCAACCTAATAGTTCAATATGTTTCCTCCCACCTAGAATCCATAAAATTCCAAATGTTTCTCCAGGGCTATGAACAACTTCCCCTTCAAGATATAGAAAGCAGGTGATGCCCCTTAGAAAAACTTTAAAGTGCATCAAAGGGGGGAATGAGATAGAAAAAACAGGAATTGATCAGGAAAGCTGACCTCAGGGGTCTTATCTTAAGTAAGAAACTGCTTGCCATCTCTGCTTCTGTAAATACACTGTAAGTAAGCAGCTACACGCCATTTTCCTTAACTGCAATCTCTGTTTCTGTAAACACACATTATTATACTTCATAAGGAAATGTCCATAAAAATGTCTGTTTCTTCTTGCTTGTTGTAGAAGTAGAAGTAACCATTCCCAGTCCTAAATTAAAAATTTTAAACTTACCAATAGCAAACCCATGTATGTTGTAACCAAAAAGCTCTATAAAAGCAGCTTGAAACTAAGGCTTGGGGCTCAGGTTTTGGGAGGCTACTCCACCTGAGACTTCCGGAATAAACCCTTCAATTCTCCTCTTAGACTCTGGTGCCTGTTTTAAGTGCATTCATCCCTGTTCCCGGTGAGTTGCTGCAGTTGCTGTAACACTGGAGTTTTATTTTTATATCTGTAGCCAACTGGGAATTGAAATGCATAACTAACATGGATCGGCCTTCTGGAGAATCTGGATCAAGATTAGTGTAACACTGTCTAGTTTCTGCCAGGCAGACCAGAAAAACTTTGGGATTTTCATTAGGCTCCTATAAAACTTCTTTGGCTTTTTCATAGTTAACCGTTTAACAATAGCCAGCTTCATACCTTGGACTAGGAAAGATATCATATGGTCTCACCTTTCCCTATCTGGAGAATTAAATTAATAATCCCACTTAGAATCCCAACCTCCCATACTGCTGTAATATAGGAATGGGGATGGATCTGGGCTTGGGTTTGAAACAGTTCAGTAGCAAATTCACAGGGCTTTTCATACATGTGGCTATACTCCTCAGAATTAGTGGTAGTGCTTAAAATAACATTAATATCTCTCCAGGTTAGATTGTAGTTATGAGAAAGTTTTTGAAATTTTTGGTAAAGCTTGTCGGCTCAGTAGAAAAGGAGCTTAATTTGGATTCAATCTGAGAGAGGTCTGACATAGGAAATGGAACATGGATCCTGACAAGTCCTTCCAACACTGTAACCTCCCTAAGAGGGAATTGGTGGACTATAATAGGTGCTGGAAGTGCTTTCCAGAGCAAGTGTGAGTAGGTGAGGGTTCAGAAGATGGTGGAGAAAGGGGAAGAGAAGGAATGAGGCTAGGGTCAGGTGCTGCTGTCATCAGTGCCAACCCCACCTTTGAAGGTAAAGATTGGTATAAATATTGAGAAGGATTAGAGATCAGAGGGGCAGAAAGAGAAGTCAAAGGATAAGGAGGCAAAGGTGGGTGGTGGCAAGAGACAGGCACAGCTAAGTCGACAGAATAAGGTTGCTCCTGAGGCAGTGAGATCAAACAAGGAGTAAGAATACACATATGACAAGAAGCAGACAAATCCTGATGATGAACTATCTTGAAAAAAACCTGAACATACGAAACCTCAGTAAACTTGTTGTTTCTTTTAACACATAAGTCAAATTATAAAAGGGTGTTGGCCACCAGTGTGCCTCCTGGAGGCCACATTTCCTAATCACCCAACTTATACTCTGGCCATACTGTGCTACAGAGAAATATGAGGCAGTTAGGATGGATGTCCTCATCTAATGAGAGAGTCTTGAGATTTCTTGGAAGACATTTGAGCATGGAGTCTTTCTCCGTGATGGACTGAGAATTTCCCATGAGGATTCCTAAGGAAAGAGAGAGGAATAGCTCCTAGAAACAATTCCTGAAAGGCTAGGGAGTGAGAGAGACTTCCACTACCTTGGCCAGCATCCCAGGCAGAGGATTAATGGGGCCTGTGTGAGGATGTGAGAACTGAGTGGGAAATGATGTCTCTTAGCTCCTCACATTGGAGGCAGGTCTCTGTCCAGTGGTCAGGCTCCTCCTGTGAAGATTCGAAGACTCGGCAACCAAGATTTCTCGCAGAGGGCAGGAGTCCCAGCAAAGCTACCAAATGGATATTGATGCCTCTCAAGTCACGTTTAAAGACCTTCCCTTGACTAAGAGTAGAATAAAATTTAATTCACTGATGATGTTACTTCATACGAGTAGAGTTGAGTGTTTGTGAGGCTCACTCGAAGTAGCTCTTCCCAGGTGATGGAAATACAGGGTAGATGAGAGAAGGGGAACCAAGCACCTCACCCCTTACTGGTCAGGTGATGGCAATTCAAGACTTTCCTTTGGAGGCCTTCTTGCCTTTCCAGAGAGTCACCCTGGTGAAAAGGCCATCAGTTTTCCTCTGAGATCTAGTCTGGTCCACACAGAGGCTCAGAGATCTTGACTGAGGGAGAAGATAGAAAGCAGACCTTAGCTTCCCACCCTATCAGGCACCAATAGATTGCAGCCTTTCCCTGGGACTTTCAGACTCCCTGGAGAGCTGCCCCAGCCAGAGCCATCAATTGTCACCAGGTTCTAGCACAGTCCACGGAAAGACACAGATTTGAAATGAGGAGAGTGAAAAAAAGTCACAGAGGGGACCCCCCCCAAAATATTGGAGTGCAGTCCCCATAGATTGGGCCACCATAAAATGTTGAGGTTTGGGAGTGTAGATAGGCCAGTGTTATGGGAATAAAGCAAAGATTTGCAAAGAAAAGCAAGAGTTTATTCATATTCAAGAGAGAACAAGACCAATGCTAATGTTGCAGCAAAACAGAGAGACCATGACACTGAGGCTAATTCGAGAAGCAGCATTTTATTGGCACCAGTGCAACTCAGAGGGCTAATGCTCCAAGGCTGAGCAACCTGGAGAAAGAGAAGGGTTTTATATGTTAGTTTAGGTATGGGAGGGGTTGTGTTGTATGGCTATACATTTTTTCTTTGGAATTTGCAAGGTTGTATTTAACAAAACCAGATTTTCAAAGAACAAATTGTTTCCAGGATATACATGATAAGCAGGGGTTACAAATCAACAACTTTATAAAGAGAGGATGCAGGGGTAAGCTTGTGAATTGATTACCATCTTGCACTTACAGGAAAACAGCTTGTGGCTATTTAGTTTTCTCATGTCCCAGGTCTAGCAGGTTTGGAGCTTGCAGGTTGATTTTTAAAAAGGAATAATTTTAACTGTGTTTTGCCCCTTTCTGCCACATTCTCCCCTTTGATGCTCGACCCTTCATGGATTAAGAGCATCATCTTTAATTTGGTGCATTAACATTATGTGGGCTGCAGTTTTTCATTCAACAACTGTTTCTATAAACTTAGAGATGGAGTTCATAATTGTTGGGACTATGCAAGGGAGGATAAGACAGGATCCCAACAATAGGATTACAGATCCAATAATGTACTTAAATCCTCCCAGACACGAGAACATGTTTTCAAACCAATTGCCAATTTTTATGCCATGCCATTTTTGTACTGGGACATGGGTAAGATTTCTAATATTGGTGACTATATCAGTTATAGCTTTAATATTGTCATCTATTTACAAACAATAGTCAGAGCTATTATATTTACCACATACTGCCCCTTCTCCTGCTAGCAGGTAGTCCAAAACTAAGTGGTTCTGATAAATGGTGGCACACATTTGGGCTTATTATTGAGCAGCAAACTCAAAAGCATGGCTGCTTGTTTAGTTATAATTTCTAAGACAACTTGTAACCTGATAATGTGATTTAGCATATACATAGGCATGGAATATTCCCAACTTCCATCTTGTGCCCACATGGCTGGGCTGTAAGTATTTATAATTCTCTGGGGGTGACCATTTGTCATCTTTCCAAGCCTGGGTCCCTCTTATGTCAAGAGTTTGATCAAGAGATTGAGCATGCCATGTTTTGAGGCTCTCATAAAGGGGATGCCCAGTTCATCTCCCTTTGGGTTAGGCAAAAGGAAAAATCCTGACTGGATTATTCCTATGGTACATGTGCCTTTCCATACTGCTGGGAGTTGGGTATATACAATCTTTCCACATATCCAAAACAGCCCTTTGGGGACTTTCCAGAGGTCTAGATTTACAGAGGACAGGTTTGTCCAGCTTTGACTTATAAGGGGGATACCTTGAAATGGGTTAGCTTGTTCAGAGGATAGTACTGTACAGTTACTTATAGTTTGGGAAACAATGGTACACTGGGAAGATTTAGTTGCATAAGCAGGTATCCAACACTAGGTTCAGTGGGTTGAATTATACCATAATATTCTTTTGTGAAGAGTTTCTTCTACCCATTGAGTATAAGCAGAGTCCACTCTGCTTAAGCAGTCTTCTCCAATTATTTTTGAGGAGAGGACCCATTTGGGGGATAGGTAGTCTGTTCTAACAGTTACAGAATTGTTCCACTAAAGGAGCTGGTATGCGTCAAGACTAGTTCCTTTCCAAGGCCACTCTTCAGTCATTAGGGCTCCCCCACATACCCAACAATTGGTGACACCAAGTGTCCGAGCTACATTTTCAGCCAAATTTATAAACAGATTTTGGCTTACTTCCCATGGTTGAGGGAAGGGGGTTAACTTTGGCTGTTGGGTAGCTGGGGGAGTTATAAATTGCACAACTTCTTTAAGCAATTTCTCAGCTTTAGGTGCAGGGGTGAGATTCAAACAAAACAAATTTGTGCTTCTGAGGGTGTTACAAGCTATAACACTAGCTTTAGTGTACTGGTAGCTCTGTTTTGATAATACAGTAAAGTACAGCTGGCCATTATGGGTACAGATATGTTTGTCAGTATAACAAACTTCTGGCTAGGATGAATAACGATAGAAGATTTTTATGTCTTGCCAGATAGTTTCTGTACATTTACATGCTGGGTGTATGGGGGAAGCAATAGACACCCAACTTAGGCAGAAGTACATAAAACCACAAGAAAGTTTCCTATTATAAGAAAGAACAGAAATGCTAGCGAGACCTTTTCCCAACATGTCCAATTTGTAGGAGTCGACTCTGTCAGTCCTACAGCAAATAAAATGACAAACAGCATAGCAGTTGGCAAATACAAAGGCTGACAAAGTGTAGGCATGTAATTTTAGAAACAATGGCTTATCAGTAAGGTGTTGATTCCATTGAGTCTTCAAGCTTCTACTATGTGTAGATCAGCCAGCATCCGATGTGTGGCTGAAGCAAAGCCAATGGATCCTCAAACTTCAGCCATGTGTAGGCTAGCCAGTCCCGGAGTGGCTAGAGCAGGGCTTGGGGAATCTCCTTCAGGCTTGCCATCAGCCTCAGTGACTTCCTGGAGGGTCAGTCCTGGGAAGCAGGCTTAACTCTGCTGTAATGGATCCAGGCAACTATTTCGGCTACTTTGACTGTAGTTGAGATAAACAAAATGACAGTAAATGGACCCCTCCAGAGGGGTTTTAGAGGCTATACATTTCATTCTTTTACCCATCCATATCACCTGGTTTAAAAGAAAGGGCATTGGTTATTAAACTAATTGGTAGCTGTTCTCTGACTTGATAATGGATGGCATTTAAGGCTGAACTTAAGGCTTGCATTTGTTGTTTTAGAGTAAGATTTCCTAACTCCTTTAACTCTCTCTGTATGCCCTTAACAAGAGGGGTTGCCCACCCATAAAGGATTTCAAAAGGTGAGAAACATGTTTGTTTTGTGGGGTTAGAACCTTACCCTTAGAAGAACTATTGGCCTAAATGAGTTTCTTGGCATAGCTTACTTAGTTGCGATTTTAAGGTCCAGTTCATTTGCTCCACCTTTCCCAAACTGTGTGGTCTATAGGCTGTATGGAGCTTCCATCTGATTTGCAGTCCTCTTGTCATTAACTGTACTACCTCGGCTACAAATGCCAGTCCATTGTCCAATCCTATAGTGATCGGGAGTCCAAACCTAGGAATGATTTCTTTTAACAGCAGTCGGGCCACTTTGGTGACTTTCTCTGTCCTTGTGGAGAAGGCCTCAACCCATCCCAAGAAAGTACACACAAAAACAAGGAGATATTTGTAGCCTCAGCAGTGCAGGAGTTCTGTAAAGTCCATGATAATATCCTCAAAATGTGCCCCTCTCACATGCTGCACTCCGGAGGAAAATTTGGGTCCCTGCCACAGGTTTTTTTTTTTAGCACAAGTTACCCATTGTTCACAGACTACCCACACTATACTGGAGAGTCGGAGAACATAGAAGTGCTTACTGAGGGTATTTTCAAGAGTGATCCGTCCGCTTTGTGGCCCTCGGTGAAATTGCCTGACAGATGCTGGAGCCAGTGATTCTGGAATTGCTATTTGGCCATCTTGAAATTTCCACCATCCAGCTTGGAAGTAGTGTCCTGTTTCAGTTTCAAACCATGTTTTCTCATTTGGCATGTAACAAGGGCTCCAGTTTGCCAGTGGGCTAGGAAGCAGTGCTGCAGTTATTGCAGTTGTTTTGACAGTTTCTTTTATTGCTGCAAGCTTTGCTTCTCGATCTGTTGTATGATTTCCTTTGGCAGTTATCGCATCTCCCTTTTGATGCCCTCTGCAATGTATGACTGCTACCTCTTTTGGAGCCTATACAGCATCTAGTAGCTTTAGAATTTCCTTGCCATATTTTATGTCTTTCCCCCCTGAATTGATTAAATCTCTCTCCTTGTAAAAGGGCCCCATGCACATGCAAGGTAGTAAAAGCATACTTGGAGTCTGAATAGAAGCGCATAGCTCTGTGGCTAGCTGGAAGACTGAGTGAGTGCAATGAGTTCTGCTTTCTGAACTGAAGTTCCTATCGGCAGAGACTTCACCTCGACCATGGAGTTTAAAGTTACCACTGAATAGCCCACAAAGTTATCTCTCTCCTGTATGAAGCTCCTCCCATCCATGAAGTCTTTGACTTCAGGTCCCTGAGGGGCTGATCTGTTAAATCTTGACAGATAGAGAATATTCATTTATTATTTCAATACAATCATGGTCTGACTGTCCTGACTCCACAGGTAGTAAGGTTGCCAGATTTAGGGTCTTTACTACCTCTAGGCAAATGTGTGGGTTTTCACAGAGCGTTCCCTGATATTTGACCATTCGAGTATTGGTTAGTCAATATTGTCCCTTGTATTCCATTAAATTTATCACAGCATGAGGCATCCTGACAGTTAGGTTTTGTCCCATAGTTAGTTTGTCAGCTTCTGTTACCAGGAGTGCCATGGCTGTCAGGGCTTGTAAACAAGGTGCCAGCCCTGAGCCATGGAATATAGCGTTGGGATAAATATGCCATGGGTCTATGCCACAACCCTAGCATTTGAGTCAAGACCCTTACTGCAGTGCCAACACATTCATGCACATATAAAAAGAAAGACTTAGTCACATTTGGGAGTCCCAGACCAGGTGCATTGGTGAGGACCTGTTTAATTTGTTCAAAGGCCTGTTGTTGAGCCTTTTCCCATAGCAGAGGCTCCTGTTCACCCCCCTTTTTTGGGTTCATGGAGGGGTTTTGCCATGATGGAGAAGTTAAGTATCCAAATTCTACAGAACCCTACAGCCCCTCAAAACTCCCAGATTTGACACTGGGTAGTTGGAACTGGAATTGAACACACTGCCTGTTTTCTTTCAGGGCCAAGGTGGCACTGGCCTTGGGACAAATTAAAACCTAGATACCTTTTTCCTGATATATTTGAGTTTTTTTCTTTGAAACCTTGTAACCTGCCTTCCACAGGAGGGTGAGCAATTGTTGTGTCCCTTGCATACAGTTTTCCAGGTTGGTGCTGCCAACAGTAAGTCATCTACATACTGGAGCAAGGAACAACCACACCAGTGTGCTGGAAAGTCTTTTAAATCTGCGGCTAGTGCCCTGCTGAAGATGCATGGAGAATTCTTGAATCCTTGGGCAACTGGGTCCAAGTTAACTGTCCCTGACCCATTTGTCAGGTTCTCCCATTGGAAAGCAAAGACCGGCTGGCTTCTTGGGGCCAGGCAGATGCAGAAGAAAGTGTCCTTAAGGTCCAAGCAGGTGAAGAAAGTAACCTCAGCAGGGATGAGACCCAGCAGCATATATGGGTTTGGGATGGCAGGATGTAGAGTGACTGCAACCTGATTTATGGCTCGCAAGTCTTGAACCAGCTAGTAGTCATCCATGCCTGGCTTCTGCACTGGCAACAGAGGCGTATTTCAAGCAGATTGACAAACCCAGAGGATTCCATAATGCAAAATCCTCTAGGTACTTGTGGATTCCTATTTGTGCCTTGTATAGGAAGAAGTATTGCCTCTGATGGACTGGCCCATCCCGTGGTTTTAGTTCCACAAACATGGGGCATATACTTTTTGCCAGTCCTGGAGGATTGTCCTCTGCCTACACTCCCAGTACTCGAAATGGCAACTCTGGAGATTTTTGTGAGGCCTCCATTAGGCTGCAAAGCTGCCATTCCTCTTCCTGGGGGAGAGTGAATGTCATGATTTTAGCCCCTGGCCCTCTTAATCTCAGAGTTACGTAATCAGGAGAATCAATGGTTATCTGAGCTTAAAGCGTTCCTAGGAGGTCCCATCCCATCAAGGCTACAAGGCAATCTGGGAGATAGAGGAACTCTTGTATGACCTCATGGCCACCAACTGTACAGCATCATGGCATCATAAAGGGATGTCTGACTTGACGTCAGGTGACACCCATAATATTAACCAGTTTTTGGAAAAAGGGACCTCCAGGTTGGGTGATCATGGAGTGTTCAGCTCCGGGTCAACCATGAAGTACGTAGGTTGGTCCCCTACTGTCATGCTGACCATAGGCTTCTGGGGACCTAAAGATAGTAGGGAGACTGGTCTGACCTATTGTTGCAGTTCATCCATAGAGGCCAGGCCCATAAAGCCATTAGGAGCTGGTGGGTTCTGTTGATAAGTGAAGCTTTGTGGGCCATTTATCTGTTGGGCTTCCTCATCAGCTATTTGTTGGGGGCATTCATCTTTTTGGCGGCCTTCTTGGTAACAGTAGGCACACTGGTTTCTCCCTAACTTCATAGGGGGTTGTGATGTCCCTTGTGTAGGTTAATAGATGGGGTTCAAGGGTCCTTGGGCAGGCTGAGGGGGTCTGGGCCTTGCTCTGGGAAACTGCTGACTTGGATGTCTTTTTTCCCAACCTCTGCCTCTGTTTCCTCCCAGTGGGCCTGTCATTTGGTACCCCACAATGGCAGCAGCAAGTATGACTATTTTCTTTTTCTGCCTTCAGTCTGCCTCTTGTTGGGCCTCCTTATCTTGGTTAATGAACATTTTTGTGGCAACTTCTAGCAACTGGCTAACATTCATTCCAGCAAAGTCCTCTAGTTTTTGTAGCTTACATTGGATATCCCCCTGGGATTGTCCTACAAAAGTTGCGTTTACCATATGCTGCTGATTTTTGGTTGCCTCTGGATCAAAGGGGGTATATAGCTGAAAGGCTTCACGGAGTCACTCATAGAATTGGCTTGGGCTCTTGTCAGCTCCCTGGAACACCTCAGAGACCTTGCTCATATTTATGACCTTTCCCCCTCCTTCTCTCATACCTCCTAGGAGGACCTTCTCATGTCATTCAAGCATTTGCAGCCCCTGGTTACTGTTGGGGCCCCATCAGGGATCCTCTTCTAGGATCTGATTTTGGGCATATGCCTGGGCATTGAGTGTTCCAGCTGGGGCATGTTCCTCTAGTCATTTTATAGACCCTTGTGTAATTCTCCGATGCTCCTCAGCATTGAATAGTGTCAGGAGAAGTTGGCAGCAGTCTGCCCAGGTTGACCTTTGGGTCTGGATAATGAACTGTATTAAGTTGATCATAGCCTGAGGCTTTTCTGTGAAGGATGGTGTATGATTTTTCCAATTCAGGAGGTCTGTGGTGGTGAAAGGCTGGTACACAAATATGCATTGCCCACCTTGGATCTGGCCTTCTTGATCATAATAAATAGGTCCCCTAGTCTCCCTTAGCAGCATTTGGAAGGCACCATGACATTCCCCTGATGTGAAATCAGACATGCATTCTGGCAACTGCTTTCTGGCTGGGGTGTGGGAAGTCAGAACTGGTGGTTCGGGTGTGGCCTCTGATTGTTTAAGAGATGTACTAGGCTTAGGGATGCATTCCAATTGTAGCCTCTAACAGTGGTTGGTGCCATAGGAGCAGGTGGCAATGGTGGGTATAGTGGAGGATAAGATGGTGGGATATCCATTTTATCAACCAGCACCCGCTTATCAGCTAATTTATCAGACTCTAATGGACATTTCGACTGGGTTGTTTTGAGGGCTACCATAATTTTACAATTGTCTTCCCATCAAGCTTTTAGCCAAGACAGCTGTGCAAGGACCGCATCCTGCCAACAGTCGATATAAGGGAATTGGTCTGGGTGACCTGGCTCTCTTACTGTAATTCTATATACTTTCCTAATGGTTCTTCTATCTAAGAATCCCTGTGGCAGCCACCCAACCCCAAAAGAGAGCCAATCTATTTCACAGAACATAAGGAGCTTTTTCTGAGATAGTTTGACACCATAACAATCTCCACAGAAACATTTGTCAAAGTTTTTAAGCATACAAGCAAGAGGGGTATTCTTACTTTGGTTTCCACCCATTTCCTCCTCCTAACAGACAGCAAGCACACACAAATGAGGGAATGGGGGTATGGGAAACAACTGCTTCATCCCCTTCCAGCCATACTCCTCACAGAGATATTTCAGACAACTTTTAGCAATTGGCAGGTTGGTACAAAGCCCCAACCTGGGTCAAACCTATGATGGGGTTGGGGCCACCCTCAGTTGTATGAGGTCACTGGCTTAGATCAGGACTCAACACTCACTTTGACCCTTGGTCAGGTTGGAACCCTTCTGCTGTCCATCTCATTTACACGCAATGACACAGCATTCTCCAACCCTCCACCCTAATCCTAGGAGTCAACAGGTTTATCTCAAGACAGTGTTTCCTTCCACTGCCTTTCATTCCTATCCATCAGACTTGAGACTATTAGTGGGAGGTGATCAAGCTCCCCTTCTGCCATCTACTGGTAAGTCTATGTAAAAACACTTGTTCCTACCCTTTTTGTCAGTTGTTGTTCCTCATGTCAGTTCCTGTGCCTCTTTGGGGTTGCTGTGCTTTTGAGATCTGAGCCTTGATGCACTGGGAGGGGCCTCCCTCCTTCAGATCAAAAGGTCCACTGTGTGCCAGGCAAGACTGCCTCTCCCGTTGCCCCAGGTATCGTACCCTGATGACAAAGGAGGTGGAACACACAGTCTCCAAATTCTCCATTTCCCGGCCAGTACACTAAGAAATGCTGTGGGAAAACAGAGACCATGACACCAAGGCTAATTTGAGAAGCAGTATTTTATTGGCACTGGCATGACTCAGCAGGCTAATGCTCCAAGGCTGAGCAACCTGAAGAAAGAGGAGAAGGGTTTTATATGTTAGTTTAGGTAAGGGAGGGGGTCATGTTGTATGGCTATACATTTTCCTTCGGAATTTGCAAGGTTGTATTTAGCAAAACCAGATTTTCAGAGAAAAAATTTCTTCCAGGATATATATGACAAGCAGGGGTTGTAAACTGATAACTTCACAAAAAGAGGATTCAGGGGGAGGTTTGAGAATCGATTACTATCTTGCACTTACAGGAAAATGGCTTGTGGATATTTGGTTTTCTCATGTCCCATGTCTAGCAGGTTTGGAGCTTGCAGGTTGATTTTTTTAAAAAGGAACAATTTTAGCTGTTTTTAGGCCCTCTCTGCCACACTAAGAGCATGGTTCAAGAGCATGGTTTGGGTGCAGGGCATATTTAAATCTAAGACTTTTGTGGTAGAATAAGGAATGGGTAAAAGGTTTCTTTGCATATGCATTTCTAGTTGTTGATAACATTCATTAGGCACCTTGGGATTGTTAAGGCAATGCATATCTTGTGACTTCAGGCAGGCGTCTAGAATGCAGTCACAGAAAACTGGTCACAATAGATTGTTAGGCCAGCCTGACTTCATATATCTGGAAGATAAATGCTAGGAAAGAGGGCAGAATAGTCAGTACAAAGAAATAGCCAAGGGGTTATAAGCTATTATCCAGTTTACTCAAACTACTGGTTCTGTGAGCTAATGATTAGAGAAGGATTGAAACAATCTGCTGCTATAAGCATGACTAAGCTGAGCAGACTATAATGATTGCTCTCCAGCCTTTTAAACTAAAACTACTCCAGTTTTTTTAGCTCCAAGCAAGCATTTCCAAATTAACTCTCAACCCTTTCATGTATTTTCCATTTATTCTCAATGAGAAAAACTAAGGTTCTCCATTAACATTTACAGAAGCAACTAGTGCTCTTCTCTATACAAGAGTTTGGTTTTGGTTTCAATAAGTTAAACTTCTAATTGTTTCTATGGGTAGAAAAATTTCTTTCTGAGCCTCCCTGATCTGACACCTACTGCAGGACTGGCACACTAGGTTCCCCAGGGTACATCTCCCAGGTGCCACTGGTTCTGGCTGATGGAGACTTTCCTCATCCTCAGGGCTCATGTCCCCACCCATCCTGGCCACTGCCAGTGCCTGCCATCACCAAAGATGTGAGTCCTGTCACCTCTGCTGGAGCAGCAAGCATTCACATATAGAGCCACACATGCCACATTGCTGTCCTGTCTCCTGGCCTCTGGCCAGAGCCACCACCTCAGCTGCCTGTGGGCTATTTTTAGCTGGCTGCCTCTGGCTCCAGTGCACTGACCCTATACTCTGCCAGTAGAGAGGCAGGAAGAGGAGGCACCCACAGGATGTGACACTGTTGAAGGGTCTGCCCTATGGTGATGAGAAGCTGAGCTCCAAATGTTGAGGCAGGGCAGTCAGCAGAGGTTAGATATAGATAGATAAGTTTTCTATAGGTAGGTATAAGAAATCATTCAAACATTTAAAAGTTACATTTTACTGCAGGTCAAGCTGTAGTCTACCCCACCCTTTTGGCAAATTAAATGAAAACTCCATCACATGTAAGAGTAGGACAACCCAACTTTTCAATCATGATTTAGCATAGCAATCACTAAGACGCTTTCAGGCCCCTTGTAGAGGCAGAAGACCTAATACCACCCTTTTAAGTAACCAAAGTCATAGAAAGGATAATAAGATACCTTTTTAGCTCAGGAACTTGTAAATTGGAAACATCTGGCTGGTCTCCTGCAACAGTGAATGTGGTCAGGAAAAGACCACCCTCCATTCTCTACTCTCATCAGGAGCACAGAGATGTCAATCTCAGAGTGACAGTTACCTGGATTCCACCTTCTTTACATAACAGTTATTGTGAAGGTATATTTGGTCTATTGCAGGAAACATAAGGTACGGTTTCCATTGTCCATGCTGTAGCAGAAAAAATAGAAAGATCATGACACTGAGACTATTATAGGAAGTGGCACTTTATTACACTGGCTAGCACAGCGGGGCCCCAGAATTTCATGCGTCCAAATCAAGCACCCAGAACAGGAGACGTGGGGTCTTATACCCTTGTTTAGGTAAGGGAGGGGGTCATGTTGAGTGATTACATACTTCCTTTGGAATCTTACAAGGTTGTACTCAGCAAAATCAGATTTTTCAAAGAACAAATGGTTTCCAGGAACTGCAGGCTTGTAAACCGTCAACTTCAGAAGGGGGGGTTTAGATAAGACTCTTTTCCATTTCCATGAAATAGCCAGTCTCTGGGCCATTTGGCCTTTCTTAAACAAAACCTGCCTGGTGCCTGGTGGGTCTTAAAGTTGCAACTTGCCTTTCAAAAGGAAATACCTTTAACTGCTATCAACTCCTATCCTGCCCTAGATGATTGCCATGAGGCCAACTGCTGATCCCGAATCAGCTATATGTTTCTGTGTTTATTCACTCAATCATACAAGAAATATATTTGAGCATTGCCGCATCCTGCCACACATGCCAGTTCTGGATTGTCTCCCTTTCTAGCCTCCCTTCCTTCTCAAATAAACTTTGATTGAAAACTTGGTTGGTAGCTCTAAAATTTATATTATAAATGAGAGAATAACCCATGAGTTTTTCTCTGCACCACACCCAAGATCAAGGTGACAGTGGGGATGTGGGCCAGATCTTCTCCTCCCGCCTGCAGGACATCAACCAATTTTGGGTGGCAAGCAGAACAGACAGCTGCCCAAGCTGGGCCAGATCAGCTGGAGCAAGCTGGTGGTTTTGTAGAGGGTGATAGGATTGATGGTGTGCTGAAAAGTGTGACCAATCAGGCACCTCCTGATGTCTAACTCCCCCAAAGAAAAAAAGAAAGAGAAGAAGAACAGCAGTGACATTAAAAAGCAAAAAGGCATGGGCTGGGTTTAGTGGCTCAGCCTGTAATCCCAGCACTTTGGGAGACTGAGGCAAGTGGATTGCTTGAGCCCGCAGGTTCAAGACCAGCCCAGGCAACTTGGCGAGATCTTCATTTCTACATTAAAATAAAAAATTAGCTAGGCATGGTAGCATGCATCTGTAGCTCCAGCTACTTGGAAAGCTGAGGCAGAAGGATCGCCAGAGTCCAGCAGGTCAACACTGGGGTGGCTGTGAGAGTGCTACTGCACTCCAGCTTGGGCAACAGAGTGAGACTCCAACTAAAAAAAAAGTCAAAAAAGCATGAAAAGAGAAAGCACTTTGAAATGGACCATTAGCTGGCTACCCACGATGAAATGAACAACATGTATCTGGTGTCGGGCCAGGAGAGAGATGAGTCCTGAGAGGAAAATGAAAAGCCTCTGGGCTTTGCTGCAAAAAATTTTTAAAACTAAACTAAAATTTGAAATTAATTTGTAAATCATTATATACACACATATAAAGAAAGTTTTAAAAATCTCTGTTGCAACTACTTGTCAAACTTAATATTCACTTCTTTTTATGTATGATGAATACTGATCAATTTGAGATCTGGATTTTGACCCATTTAATGAGGAGGCAACAGTGGGATTTTGAGGTGTTGGCCTTCTTCTCTGATTTGACTCTTCCCAAAGTTTACACTATTTAATCTTGCACAAAAGGGTCTGTGCACTAGAATGTGATATAATGGTCAGTTTTCTAGTGTTGTTATTTTTGGGTGTACAAAAAATTTCAGGAAATGTTCCAGGTAGACGTTCTGTTTTAATTTGATCATCTTGGTTGGGTGTGATGGCTCAAACCTATAATCCCAGCACATTGGGAGGCCCAGGGAAAAGGATTGCCTAAGCCCATGGGTTCCAGACCAGCCTGGGCAACATGGTAAGACCTCGTCTCTGCAATAAATCAAAAACTTAGCTGGATGTGGTTGCATGCACCTGTAGTTCTGGCTATCTGGAAGGTTGAGGTAAAAGGATCGCCTGAGCCCAGTAGGTTGAGGCTGCAGTGACCAGGAGCATGCCACTGCCCTCCAGCCTGGGAAATGGAGTGAGACTCCTAGTCAATAATAATAATAATAATAGTAATAATAATAATATCATCTTTTGAAGTTAACAAGAATGTGTTTAAAACAAGAAGATAGCTTTCCTTTTTTTTCTTTTTTTAAAATATTTTTTATTATGATGTTGTGGGGGACAGTTAAGGGTTAGGTATACAATTATGTTCCATTCAGGCACCCTGTTGATAAGAGGTGTTTCCCCATCCCCAGACAGATATTTGCTACTGTTAATCCCATCTCCCTCCTCCCGCATAGTTTCCCAGTACCATCAGTCATTTTCTTATAGTATTACACTGGATGTTCAAGGTCCATTATATGAGTGAGAACATGTGATACTCGGATCTTTGTTTCTGTGAGAGGTCATTCAGTATTATAGACTCTAGTTCCATCCAGGTGGCTGTGAAATTCATGATTTTGTTCTTTTTTATGACTGCATAGTATTCCATCATGTATATATACCACATTTTTAAAATCCAGTCCTCTTTTGATGGGCAGCAAGGTTGATTCAAGGTTCTTGCTATTGTGAACAACGCTGCGATAAACATACGTGTGCAGGTATCTTTTTTATAGAGTGATTTGAGTTTTTCAGGGTATATTCCCAGTAGGGGGATCGCAGGGTCATATGGGAAGTTGATGTTTAGGGCTTTTAGGAATCACCACACTGCTTTCCACAGAGGTTGCACTAGTTTACACTCCCACCAACAGTGTAGAAGAGTTCCCTTTTTGAAACACCCTCTCCAGCAGCTGTTATTTTTTGAGTTGTTGATGATTGCCATTCTGACTGCGGTTAGGTGTTATCTCAGTGTGGTTTTGATTTGCATCTCCCTGATGATTAGTGAGGTTGAACATTTCTTCATGTGTCTGTTGGCTGCTCGGATGTCTTCCTTTGTGAAGTGTCTGTTCATATCTTTTGCCCATTTTATAATGGGGTTGTCTGTTTTTTTCTTTTCAGTACATTTGAGTTCCTTGTAGATCCAGGATGTTAAGCTTTTGTCAGACCTGGTGTTGGCAAATACTTTTTCCCAGTCTGTAGACTGTCTCCCTGCTCTCTTGATGGTTTCTTTGGCTTTGCAGAAGCTTGTCAGTTTAATAAGGTCCCACTTGTCTATCTTCTCTCTTATGACCTGTGGATTTCAGGTTTTGTTCAGGAATTGGATGCCAGTTCCGATTTCCATGAGGGTATTTCCTTCATTTTTCTAAGGTTCTTATGGTTTGGGGTTTCACATTTAGGTCTCTGATCCATTTGGAGTTAACCTTTGTGCATGGGGATAGATAGGAGTCCTGTTTCAACCTTCTGCATGTGGTTAGCCAGTTTTCCCAGCACCATTTACAGAATAGGTTCTCCTCTCTCAAGTGGTAGGTGGTGGAGTGTTTGTCGAAGATGAGTTGGTTGAGAAATTGAGGTTTTGCTTCTGGAATCTCAATTCTATTCCATTGATCTATATGCCTGTTCCTATACCAATACCAAGCTGTTTTGATGATTGTAGCTTTATAGTAAAGTTTGAAGTCTGGTAATGTGATACCACTTGCTTTGGTTTTTCTTTTTTTTTTTTTGCTGAGGATTGTTCTGGCTATTCTTGGATGTTTGTTTTTCCATATGAATTCCTGTGTTGTTTTTTCTAGGTCTGAGAAAAATGTTGCTGGTAATTTGATGGGTATTGCACTGAATTTGTAGATTGTCTTAGGGAAGATAGACATCTTTACAATGTTTATTCTTCCAATCCATAAGCATGGGATATTTTTCCACTTGTTTGTGTCATCTTTGATTTCTTTCAGCAGTGTTTTGTAGTTTTCATTGTAAAGGTCTTTCACGTCTCTGGTTAGGAAGATGCCAAGGTATTTCATTTTTTGTGTGTGGCTGTTGTGAATGGAACTGTGCCTTTTTTGGGTTTCTGTTTGTTTATTATTGGTGTAGAGAAATGCGATTGTCTTTTGTACATTTATTTTGTATCCTGAGACTTTGCCAAAGGCCTTTATCAGTGTAAGGAGGTTTTTGACAGATTCTCTTGGGTTTTCAAGGTACACAATCATATCATTTGCAAAGAGAGATAACTTGACTTCCTCTTTTCCTATTTGGATACCCCTGATTGCCTTCTCTTCTCTGATTGCTCGAGTCAGGACTTTCAATACTATGTTGAACAGGAGGGGTGAGAGTGGGCATCCTTGTCTTGTTCCAGTTTTCAGGGGAAATGGTTCCAATTTTTGTCCATTCAGGAGTATGCTGGCTGTGGGTTTCTCATAGATGGCTTTTACTATTTTGAGGTATATTCCCCGTATGCCTAGATGTTCAAGGGTTTTTATCAAGAAGGGGTGCTGGATTTTATCACAAGCTTTTTCTGCATCTAATGATATAATCATGTGGTTTTTGTTTTGACATCTGTTAATGTATTTAATTACATTTATTGCTTTACGAATGTTGAACCAGTCTTGCATCTCAGGAATGAAGCCTACTTGGTCATGATGGATGATTTTTGAGATGTATTGCTGAATCCGGTTTGCTAGGATCTTGTTGAGAATTTTAGCATCTATGCTCATCAAAGATATTAGCCTGTAGTTCTCTTTCTTTGTTGGATCTTTACCTGGCTTGGGTATCAATATGATGTTGGCTTCGTAAAATGATTTGAGGAGAGTTCCATCTTTTTTAATCGCCTGGAATACCTTCAGTAGGATTGGTATCAGCTCCTCCTTAAATGTCTTGTAGAATTCTGCTGGAAAGCCATCTGGACCAGGGCTTTTTTTTGTAGGAAGTTTTCTTATTACATGGTCGATTTCCTTGATTGTTATTGATCTATTTAGGGTCTCAATTTCTTCTTGTTTCCACCTAGGTAGGTTGTGTGATGTCAGAAAGTCCTCCATTTCCTTAAGGTTTTCAAGTTTGTTTCCATACAAGTGTACATAGTAGTCTCTAATGATCTTTTGTATTTCTTCAGGGTCAGATGTGACTTCATCTTTTGTGTTTCTGATTGTGCTTATTTGGGTTTTTTCTCTTTTTTTCTTGGTCAGTCTAGCTAGGGGACCATCGATCTTTTTTATCCTTTCGAAGAACCAGCTTTTTGTTTCATTTTTTGTATTATCTTTTTGTCTTCTATGTCCTGGATTTGAGCTTTTATTTTGGTGATCTGGATTCTTCTGCTGAAATTAGGGTTTTTGTGGTCTTGCTTTTCCAGCTTCCTTAGGTGGCTTGTTAGGCTGTTAATTTGTGTTCCTTCCATTTTCTTCATGTGTGTTTGTAGGGATATAAATTTCCCTCTTACTACAGCTTTCAAGGAGTCCCAGAGATTGTGGTAAGATGTTTCTTCATTTTCATTTGTTTCCAGGTATCTTTTGATCTCTGTTTTGATTTCATCATTGACCCAGGAGTTGTTTAGCATCATGTTGTTTAGTGTCCATGTCTTTGTGGGTTTTGGGGGGACCTTGTTGGTGTCAATGTTTATTTTTATTCCACTGTGATCCGAGAAGGTGCATGGTAGAATTTCAGACCTTTTAAATTTGCTTATGCTTGTTTTATGTCCAATTATGTGGTTGATCTTAGAATATGTTCCATGTGGTGATGAGTAGAATGTATATTCTGTGGTCTTTGGATGGAGTGTTCTGTAGGTATCAATTAAGTCCATTTGGTTCAGAGTCTCATTGAGGTTCTGGATCTCCTTGCTGATTTTTTGTCCTAATGATCTGTCTAGGGTTGTGAGTGGGGTATTAAAGTCCCCTGTTATGATAGTGTTAGAGTCTATATTTTTCTTTTGTTTTCCTAGAAGTTGCTATATGAAAGTTGGCGCACCTATGTTGGGTGCATATATGTTTAGGACAGATATTTCTTGTTGATGGAGTGAACCTTTTATCATTATGTAGTGGCCTTCTGTATCTTTTTAAATTTTTTATAGCTTAAATGGTATTTTGTCTAAAATTAGGATCGCGACTCCTCCTTTCTTTTGTGTTCCATTTGTCTGAAAATTTTTTCCCATCCTCTTACTTTGAGTCTGTGTATGTCCTTTCTAGTGAGATGGGTCTCTTGAAGGCAGTATATTGTTGCCTGGTGATATTTTATCCATTTTGCCATTCTATGTCTTTTCAGTGGTGCATTTAGTCCATTCACATTCAGGCTAACTATTTAAATGTGAGAGTTCATCCCTATCATAGAGTTCTTATAGAGTTGTTGTTCTTCCACTTGGTTTTGTTTTGTTTTGTTTTGTTTTTTGTCTTTCTTTTGGTTTTGGGGTTGGTTCATGTATATTTTATTCTTCTCCCTGTACTCTTGTGAAGAATGTTGTTCTTTTTTCCTTTTCTTCTGTGTTTAGTACTTTCTTAAGTGTTTCATTTAGGGATGGTTTGGTGGTAGCATAAGTTCTTAGGGATTGGATATCTGGGAAAGATTTTAATTCTCCCTCACTGATGAAGCTTAACTTGGCCAGGTAGGTTATTCTTGGTTGAAATTGTTTATCTTTTAGGACTTTGAAGATAGGGCTCCAAGCTCTCTTAACCTGCAGGGTTTCTGTAGATAAATCTGCTGCTATTCTGATTGGTCTTCCATGGTAGGTTTTCTGGCCTTTTTCTCTTGCCGCCTTTAGGATTTTTTTCTTTTATGCCTACTTTGTTTAGGTGAATTATTATGTGTCTAGGAGTTGGTCTTCTCATTTGTTGTCTTGCAGGGGTTCCCTGAATGTCTTGTGTTTGAATTTTTGCATCACTGATTAGATAAGGGAAGTTTTCTTGAATGATCTCATGGAAAGTTTGTTCCAGTGTGTTTTCTGTCTCTCTTTCTGCCTCAGGTAGTCCAATTACTCTTAGGTTAGGCCTCTTGAGGTAATCGCTCATCTCTTGAAGGTTTTGTTCTATCTTTTTGAGCTTATTTTCTGTGTTTTTAAGAGTTTGAGTTATTTCTATATTTTGGTCCTCAAGCTCTGAGATTTTTTCTTCTGCTTGGGTAATTCTGGTTTCCTTGCTTATCAGTTTGTTATTTATTTATTCACAGTATTCTTTATTACTGTTATCTCAGATATCAGCTCCTTCCTAGTTTCTTCTTGTGTCTCCTCAATTCTTTTTAATCTCTCCATTATTGTCTTGATATCTACGTTTGTAGTTTGAGACCCTTCACCCTGGGAGCTCTTCATTGTTTGCATTCTGAAGTCAATTTTCTCAGTGTCTGCCCTCCCAGGGGTCTGGGAGAGACCCATACTCTTCTTTTGGTTTTTCTTCATTTGTGTAGATTTTTTCTCTCTCTCCCCATCTCCCTCCCCTTCTTTAATTCCATTTTTGAGGGAAGGTGGGGTTGCTTTTATTTCTCTTCTGCAATATCCTGTTCTCCCTTATGAGGGTCTTCTGGTTTTGTTCACTTTTGAGGTTGGAGTGTAGGCTGCAATCTGTACTTTTTGCAGTTTTGAGGTTTAATTGAGAGGGAAGCTGTGGTTCAGAATGCTAATTCTAACATTCATGAACAGGTGTATGAGCACCCTGGAACCTATTTCTCTCTGCCTTACAATCTGTCCATTCAGCAGTATGTAGTCTTGGTCCCTAGATTAAAAAGGGGGGTATAAAAGAGGAAAATAATGGAGGGGGGGGTAAATAGGGGGTTAGAAAGAGAGAAAAGTGAGAGGGAAAACAGATATACATACCAACCATCAGGTGAGAAAGAGACACAAGGCTGGGAAGAAGTGAAGAAAGATTCCCTAAAGAGTACTGATAGCTACACAGAGACAGGCCAATAAAATCAAGAAACAGTGTAAGTCAGAAGGTAAACAACAAACGTGATCAAAACCAACAGTTACAATGATAAAATCATAAGTCAAAATAAGCAATCAGACTAAAGTCACTTCTCTGATCTCCAATTCCAGCCTCTACCCTTTGTTTTTTGTTGCAGTGTAGGGGTGGGGCTTTGTCTCCTGTTTTGCACCGTTGCCTTAGGAATGAGGTAAAGTTTGTTGATAAATGGGTGGGGCAATGGAAGTCTCTGCCTGGAGAATGGTGAAGCAGTTTATGTAGATCTATTTTTCTCCGCTTGTCTGGGTCCCCCAGCTTGGGGTCTCACGCTGAGTGCCTCAGCTGGGTGGGCCCGGAGTTCCAGAGCTCCAAAGCTCCAAAGGGCAGGTGGTGAGTGGCGAGAGTGGCCCTGGGCCCCCCACAGAGTACTTCAGCCAGGAATGGGACCGGTGTCTCTGAGGGGCGGGCACCCAGAGCCTCCCTGAGTGACTGGCGGCTTGGTGCCGGGTGCTGGGTTGGAGATGATGTAGCCTGTGAGGGGGCTAAGACCCGAGACTTCCACACATGCAGTGGAACAGCAGCAGTAGGGGGCCACAATATCTGCCCTGCGTGGGACCGTAGGTCCCTGGGCCTCGCACCAGCGCAGCTGGTGGTGTGCTGGGTGGTGGGGGAAGAGAGGTAAGAGTCTTTTGGGGAACTCACGTTCGGAGAATCTCACTAGTTCACCTATGCTGTCGCCATCTTGTTCCCGTCTCTGAAGATAGCTTTTCTAAGGAATGACATCTAGAATCCCTGTATTTGAAAATGGATTGTAAGTTTGTTGTGTTTTTTTGATTCAAACTATTTGTCCAAGTTAATGCAAATAGACACATTTTATATGCCACAAAAAGACACAAATGACGTACAAAGAAAAATGGGATTGAGTTTTGTCTTTTTCTTTTTTTTGAGTCAGAGTCTCACTCTGTCACCAAGGCTACTATATTCTCCACCTGCTGGACAGACAATTCTTCCACATCAGCCTTCTAAGTAGCTAGAATCACAGGTATGCACCACCACACCTACTGGAAATCCTTTCACTTTTGCCTCCAAAAGCCCTGAGATTATAGGCTTGAGCCACGATGCCTGGCCTTGATTTTTTCCTTGATTTCTTTTAGAGATGAGATCTCCCAAGTTGCCCAGGTTGATCTCAAACTCCTGGGCTCAGGCAACCCACTCACCTCTACCTCCCAAATTGCTGAGATTACATGCATGAGCTACTGGGCCTGGCCTGCTTGAGCTTTTTCTAAACTTTCCTGCAGTGGGTTGCCTGAGCAACCTTTTTTCCTCTAATATTATGTAAGTTTATTCTCTTTAATGGACTGTAAAAAATGTTATCACAAGAGAGTAAAATATCTTGAAATGCCAAAAGGCACATCTCATTCAACTTGTGAATACATGTCACACAATGTCAACAGTGACAGACATATATCATACAACATGCACCCAGCTAAAAAAAAAATCTCATAGCATGCAGTAATAGGCACATTATGCAACCTGCATCCATGTATGACTACATTGTATAACATACAGCAATAAAGGCACATCTCATACAACATGCACCTAGTTATGAACCAATCTCATACAACATGTGGCAGTGACACACACACATCTCATACATGTGCTCACTTATGAACACATCTCCTACAACATGCAACAGTGAAAGGCACATCTCATACAATACCCAGTTATGAACAACATATTACAGTGACAGACACTTCTCATACAACAGGTACCAACTATGGAACACATTTCATAAAATGAGCAATAGTAACAGACATAGCTTGTATAGCATGCACCCAGTTATAAACGTATTTTATAACATGAAAACAGTGACAGACATATCTCATATAACATGCACCAAGTTGGGAACACATTTCATATTGAAAGGGTAAACTGAGGTGAGGTGGACCGGTGCCAGTACCATGGGAATAATATAAGATTGCAACCAAGGAAGAAGTAGAAGGAAGTAAAGTTTATTATTCACCTTTCACAGGTTGGAAAGGGGGCTGGCACTCAGAGGCAAGTGTGGCATTGAAGGGCCAAGAACTGGGTATATTTAAGGGCCTTTAGGATGGGGGATGTTTGGGCCCAAAGGGGTCTAACCCAAAAGGAATGTCCAGGGCTGCAGTCTTTCATGTTGATTTTAGCCCCACGAGTCTTAGATCTTGATGTCAGCAGACATTAGTATCTCAGGACCTCGGGTGGTGGGCTACATGGGAGGAGACAAGGGAGGGGTTTTTCCTGCAAGAGACCTGTCAAATGTTTTCAGTCCACAAGCTTCTTAGCAAAATAAGTGGTTTATTATCATTTCTTTCTTTCTCTCTTTCTTTTTCTTTCTTTCTTTCTTTCTTTCTTTCTTTCTTTCTTTTTTTTTTTTTTGAGTTGGAGTCTCACTCCGTCACCCAGGCTGGAGTGCAGTGGTACACTGACAGCCATCGCAGCCTCAACCTGCTGGACTCAGGTGATCCTTCTGCCTCAGTCTTTCAAGTAGCTGGAACTACAGGCACATGCCACTGCACCTGGCTAATTTTTTAATTTACTATAGAGATGAGGTCTCGCCAAGTTGCCCAGGCTGGTCTCAAACCGATGAGCTCAGGCAAACCTCTCACCTTGGCTTCCCAAAGTGCTGGGATTATAGGCATGAGTCACCGCACCCATTCTATTATCATTTCTATGGCTTTGATCAGCTAAGGAGTATATCACCTCCCACCATTGACTAGGAATCTGAAAGTTTCTTAGAGATTATAATGCTAAACGATGAATTGAGAGGTTGGGCTGTCCTTGCCTTGCATCTCATGTGAGATTTCCCAAGGAGGTGGAGTAGGTTGCCAACTTGACCTGCAGTAATATGTCTGAATGCCTCCTAAAACCTGCCTTTTGGAAATTAACCTATGTCTAACCTGTGCTAGATTGAAAGCATGTCAGTCTAAGCACAATGGTTATGCTGAGGTAAAATGTGAACTAAGTTTATTCTAGGTTTCTCAGGGTCCCTCCTTTCATTTCCCAACTCTTGTTATTTCAAAAATATTCTTATTTGCAACTAGGGATTAAAGACAGAGGTCAGACTTCTGTATCTGCTTCCTGCTGAGTGGAGGTCATAGAGCTGTCACTGCCTCTTTCTGCCTATGGATTCTTGAACTAGTAAGAAGTTTGGAATGAAGGAGAGGAACACTGTAACTTTATCTAATTTGTACAAAGCAATGAGCTAATGCACAGACTATCATAAGCAAGTATATCCTAATGAAGAGGGTAATAGCTGCCAAAATTATGCTGAACATTTGAAAATGAGTATTCAAAGCAAAGGTATAATTGGCTATATTGTCTAGTCTATTAACATTGTTAGAAAAGTTAGATTATAAATCCTTGATTGTGGTACAGCAGAGACTACCCAACACCCCACAAAGGCCTCCACATTCCCTAGTAAGAAGTTTAATCCATGTGATTGGCCAGAGCAAACTGCTTTATTTCTCCTTCTTCCTGGTTGAGTAGGCTGAATGCCCAGGCAGTATATTTAGCCATGTAGTGATCTCAACATACTAAGGCCTGTAAGTCTGGGAAAATATAGTCATAAATGACAATTCTAGCTAATTGAGGATTCACAGCAAGAACCCGTCCAACCCCTACAACTGATCTAGAAAAATCCTGTGACCAAATTAGAATTTTTCCACAGTTAGAGGTAATATCCCTGTGGGTTCGGTTGTGATGCCTTTTAAGTACCCGGTGGAGTAGTCCTCTCAGTAACCCAGCATTCCCACAGGGCAGACAATTGGTTGCTATAAGTTGGTCACTATAATCTACTTTGTATAACCATGCCATCAAGGATGTGCATAGTTTGATTACACTTTTGGAGAGAATAGTGGAAATTGGTTCTCTGCTATTGTAGGGGTACAGAGACCTGATGCCTTGGCATCCTTAGAGGTAATTAACAGCACTTTTTCACATTTAGCATAGTTGCAATTTTTAAATACCAGGAATTTTTGTGAGAGCCTGGTTGGGCCCAGAAAACAGGTGGAAAGATATAGTAAAAATTTACCCACAAATCTTGGAATGCTGCCACACTGGAGGGTAGATCATGAAAAAAATTACCCAAATCCTGGTGGAAACCTAGCAAGGGTCCAGGTAGTAGAGGGTCCTGTAGGGGTTTTAGCATAGGAGCGTTATTACCAGGGTGTGGAATAAAGGAGTCAAAAATTAATCTCTCATTTGCGGACCTAAGTGTTTGGCCTAAAATTGCCATAACTACGATGGGCAGGATGCCAGTGAAACTCATACTGTCAGAGGTACTCACACTTATTCTCAGTTTAAGTAGTCTATGATCCCTTGGGAGGGGAAATATTCCCAACTCCACAGTCTTTTGATATCACCTTGTGCTATAAGGAATCTAGAGACAGAGAGCATGCACAGAGATGTTAGAGACAATAAAGGTTTAGAAGTTGTTAGTCAAGTTTCAACAAACCTCTTCAAGTTGTATATTTTTACTTCTGACCAGGTTAGGGAAACTGGAAATGCAAGTTCTCTTTTATATTGTATATAAGTTACTTTACGGAAAATAGATTAAATGACTGATTAAGCAGATCCACATTTGATAATTAGTATACTCTGCATTATTTTGCCAATTCCAATAAGCCATCCCTGATAAAGGTTGGGTTTGACACCAAATGCTAGTTGGGGATATTCTGTAAGTCAGTCTTTGAAATAATTGTGTCATCTCAGGACCCAACCAATGCTTGAGAAGAACTATAAAATAGACATTGTATTTAAAGGCCTTTGCTAAATTGAGTCCCACAGGCATTTCATGAAGTTACCTTTTTGAAGAGGTATTTGAGATCACCTAGTGGTTCTGAGATGTATGACTCAGTTGGCTGGGTTGCTGAAGAAATGCCAGAGGTCAGAGAGTGTGCTGGTTTGATCTGGACAGATGTATCCAGGAAGGGATTCCCAGGAGTTTGGCTACAGTGGGAGTGGTTAGAATGACTTGAAAGTGTCCCTTCCTTGGTGGCTGAAGAGGCTTAATTTGTCCTGGAAAGTCTGAGAAATACCCCAGTCTTCAGGTATTAGTTGTGACTTGAGAAATGGGTCCTAGCAGGGAAACAGAAGACGTTGCTCTGTATAGTCTCTTAAAAGTTTTATGACTAATTCTAAAACCTAGGGATGGAGGCTCTGTGGGCAGCCCAGGCTGTAAGAGAAAGGACCTTCCATACATTAATTCAAAAGGACTGAGGAACAAAGTCACTCTGGGAGTGGCCCTGAACTTCAGAAGAGTCATGGGCAGTAATTGTGGCCATCCTAGTTTAAATTCCAGAGACAGTTTAGGCAGGTGCTGTTTCAGAATAGAGTGTGCTTTCTCTACTTTCCTCAAAGATTAGGGATGATAAGATGTATTGAGATTAAAATCTATGCCTAAGGTCTCTGAAACTTGCTGTGTTATCTGAGAAGTAGAGGGAGGGAGGAAGACCAGGGAATTATTTCATTTATTAGGACCTGGAAGACCGCAGATGCCCTCTCCAAGGCTGTAGGGAAGGCCTCCAACCAGTCTGAAAAAATATCAATAAAAGTTAACAGATATTTATTTATATTTTTTATATCTTGGAATGTGGGTAAAATCAAGTTGCCAATCTTGTCTTGATATATGTCACCTTAATTGGTGGGTGGGGAGTGACGGTGGAGGTCTGAGATGTTCTTGAGGCTAGACCATTCTACAGATAGGGCACTCCTTAATAATAGATTTTAATTTGGAGCTTAAAATAGGACATATGACTTGAGAACTTACAAGTTAATATAAAGGTATCCATTCTATGTGCATGAATTATGAAGACACATTAGAATCTCGTTTTCCTGACAAATGGGCAGGATAAGGCTTCCCTGAAGTGTTAGCCATTTGACATTCTTTTTTTTTTTTTTTTTTTTTTTGAGTTCGAATCTCACTCTGTCACCCAGGCTGGAGTGCAGTGACACACTTACGGCCCTGGCAGCCTCAATTTGTTGGGCTTAGATGATCCTTCTGCATCAGCACTTGAAGTAGCTGGAACTACAAATGCATGCCACCATGCCTGGCTAGTTTTTGTGTGTGTGTGATTTATTGTAGAGATGAGGTTTCCCCAAGTTGTCCAGACTGGTCTCAAACCCCCGAGCTCAGGCAGTCCTCTCACCTTGGCTTCCCAAAGTGCTGGGATTACAGGCTGAGCTACTTCACCTGGCCCATTTGCCATTCTTTGTAGTGTCTTTTTGTTGCAGCAGATGTATTTCCTCTGTTAAGTATTCAGGAATGACTGAGGAAATAGTTATGGTTTTGGTGGCCTGTCAAGATGCAAGGGCTGCCTTTTTGGCCTCTTTATCAAGTTTTCCGTTCTCTAAAGCTTCCAGGCTATTTGATATTTGGTGTCCTTTGGAGTGTATTACTCTCACCTGAGCTGGAAGCTGTGTTACTTTAATAAGTTGCAGGATTAAGGAAGCATGCTTAAAAGACATTCTCTTAGAAGTTAACAGTCCTCTTTCTTCCCAGATAGCTTATGGGAATGCAGAATATGAAAGGCACATTTGGAATCAGTGTAAATAATAGGACTTTTACCTTTGCTTAATAAAAGTGCCCAAGTTAGAGCAAATAGTTCTGCTTTTTGGGTTGAAGTTCCTGGAGGTAGAGAGACACTTTCTATGATCTCAGTTGTAGTAATAATAGTATAGCCTGCTTTTCTTTCCCCTTTCATAATAAAACTGCTGCCATCCAAATACCATTCACGCTCTGGGTCTGAAAGAGGAGTGTCTATCAGATCTACTCTGACTGCCCTAGAGGTTTCTAAATTTTCTGAACTATCATGTTCCATTGATTCTGGCATGGGAGAAAGGTAGCCAAATTTAAAGCATTAGATTTCTGAATGGTAAGATTAGGATTTCCCATTAAAAGAGGTTGATATCTAGTAAGGCAAGAGCTGGTAAGGAATTTATAAGCATTGTTGCTTAAAATGTCTATAACCTGATGTGGGAATACACGTTTATGTACTGACCATAAGTAAGCCTGCTACCTCTTGGGTAAGTAAGGCTGTCGCAGCTAGTACCCTGAGGCAGGGTGGCCATCCTTTTGCCATGTTATCCACCTGCCTTGATAGGAAAGCCACAACCTTAAGTTATGATCCCTATTTCTGTCCTAACAGGCCCAGTGCTATTCCTCCCTTCTCAGTTGTGTAGAGGAGAAAATTCTTTTAGAGGTTAGTCAGAGCCAAGCCTGGAGCTTGGGTGATGACTTGCTGCAAAGTATGGAAAGCAGTTCAAGTTAGTGAATGTTAATATTTCAGGCCCTTCGTTGCCTCATATAGAGACCTTGCTATGAGACCATAATTTGGAATACAAATTCTCTTTCTTTTTTTTTAATTGGAGTCTCACTGTTGTCACCCAGGCTGGAGTGCACTGGCACACTCACAGCCACCACAGCCTGCACCTGCTGGGCTCAGGTGATCCTTCTGCCTCAGTCTTCCAAGTAGCTGGAACTACTGAGGCACGCCACTGCACCCAGGTAGTTTCTGTGATTTATTGCAGAGACAAGGTCTCACCAAGTTGCCCAGACTGGTCTCGAATTCCTGGGCTCAGGCAATCCTCTCACCTCGGCCTCTTAAAGGGCTGGGATTGCAGGCTGAACCACCGCACCAGCCAGAATCCAAATTCTAAAGTAATTTGTGAGCTTCCCAGCATTTTGTGAGGCCAAGGCTAGTGGATTGCCTGAGACCGTGGGTTCAAGACCCACCTGGGCAACTTAGCAAGACCTCGTTTCTTTCTTTCTTTTTCTTTTTCTTTTTTTTTTTTTGAGTTGGAGACTCACTCTGTCGCCCAGACTGGAGTGCAGTGTCCGGTCTCGGCCACTGCAGCCTCGACCTGCTGGGCTCCGGCGATCCTTCCGCCTCAGCCTTCCACGTAGCTGGAATTACAGGTGCGTGCTACCACGCCCAGCTAATTTTTTGATTTATTGTAAAGATGAGGTCTTACCAAGTTGCCCAGGCGGGTTTCGAACCCGTGGGCTCAGGCAATCCACTCACCTCAGCCTGGAGACCTCGTTTCTACAATAAATAAATAAATAATTAGCCAGGTGTGGTAGCGCGCTCCTGTAGTTCCCGCTGCTTGGAAGGTTAAGGTGGAAGGATCACTGGAGCCCAGCAGAGTGAGGCTGCGGTGGCCCGGAGCATGCCACTGCACTCCAGTCTGGGCGACAGAGTGAGACTCCAATGAAAAAAAGAAAAGAATGCACGGAGTTCCTTTTTTGATTGAGGAAGCAGCAGGGAGGCAATTAACTGCTTCCTTTTGACTGTTATGGCTCCATGTCCCGGGTTCAGCTCAAAGCCTGCTGTGAATGGAGCTGAGTCTTGGATCCAGACAAGGAAGATGAGAAGAGCAACTGTGTCCTGCTGAGATGCCTCAAGGTAGGCCTGCACAATAACAAATCATCTACTATTGTATCAGAGTGCTTTGCTTAAATGAGAGTTGGTTGCTGTTTGAAGTTAGGGCTTGACCAAAAAGGTGGAGATTTTGTTGGAGTCTGGATCCTGCCAGTGAAGGCAAAAATACTGTGAGATTCCAGAGACAAAGGAATGGTAAAAAATGCACAGTACTGAGGAGCGTGTACAGATTGGGAACCATAGGATGTAGGGGAACTACAGCCATGTTAAAGATTTGCAAATCCTGTACTAGGTGATAGCTTCCATCAGATTTGCAAATCAGGAGAATGGGAGTATTATATGGGGAACTAGTTGATGTAAGAACTCCAGCTTTGAGAAATTTAGTAATCAGGGACTTGAGACCTTGAAGTGCAGCATGACTAATGAGGTATTGAGGTTTATTGGGGGAAGAAATGGGGGTCTTTAAGTTGAATAAGGGTAGGTACAATATGGGAAGCTCAAACTGGAGTAGAAGTGTCCCAAACTAGAGGAAGAAACTGCTCCTTGATATAAGAGGGGACAAGAGGAGAAACTGCAGCATCCTGAGCAGGGCCCTGATTCAGGGGGATCAAGAGCACTATGGAGCATTCCTATAAAGTAAACCAGCAGGGGTTCTGGGTAAAGAATAATCTGAGTTCCCAGCTTATGCATAATATCTCTGCCTAGCAAGTGAGCAGGGCAGGTGGGAATGACTAAAAATGAATGATGAAATATTTGATTTCCCACCAAGCACAGAAGGGTTGGAGTGGTTAGGGACTTAGAAAGAATGCCACTGACCCCTACTAAAGATGTGGTAAGGGCCTTCCCAGAACAAAGAGGAAGTAACATGATGTAGTCAATGTGTAAGTGTGCATGTGTAACCTGTTACAACCCTGTGCCATAAAACACCCAATCAAAATGCAAGTTGCCATATAAGGGGGACAAAGGGACTAGAATGTAATATAAGGCAATGTCCCATTGCATTCAAGTCTCAGACTTTGGATGTGAATCTGCTGGGCCAGTGCTGGTGCCAATAAACACTACTTTCTGGCAAAGAAGCCTCGGTGTTTTGTCTCTCTGTAAAGGATTCTACCACATCTCTGGAGGCTAGCCTGAGAGGCAGAGCCAGTGATTTCACTTCCCTTGTCACCAGAGTGTGACCCCAGGATGCCGGGAGAGGTGACCTCACCTGGTTCCAGTGGACCAATTGATCTGTAGGGGACTAACCCTCTCAGCATGCCGGGGCAAGGACCCCAGGAGTACAAAGGAACCTGGTGAGGTCCAGGAATGCCAAGGGAGCACTGCCCATCAGACTGGTGAGAACCCGGGTTTGATTTGGTAAGCCTGCCTTGAAAAGGCAGAAGAGAAGCCTGATCACCTCCCAGAGTTGCCAAGTAGTCCCACAGGGGATGAAACCACAACTCTAAGGCACAAGGCAGTGGGCTGGAAACATTGTATGAGTGTGGATGAATGCGATGCTGCTTGGCGGTGAAGCAAGAGTAGAGTCCCAATCTGCAGATCCATGGCAACCTCATATGGTTTAGGGAGGTAGTAGCGTTGGGAAAAATCTGGAAGTCTGCAAGAAACCTCCAGTAAGCGGGGTTGAGTCTTTCAGGGAGGGCCCGGAGTCTTAAGGTTCGCAAGAAATCTCCATTACAAAAGATTGAGCATCCTTTTGGAAAACTGCAGAATTGCACAGACTAACCCGGTAACCAAGAATGGGTAATGAACAATCTAGGCCTAGGAAGGGCAGTCAGAGGGACTCCCTTAAAATTCCCCCAGATAGTCCACTGGGATGAATGTTGGAGGGTTGGAAAAATGATTCCAGAATTTAGAAGAAGAGAACGAAGAAAATGATTAAATTTTGCTGTTTTATGTAAAACAAAAACAAACAAAAAACCTATACATCAGTTCTTGGTCTTTTGGCTGAAGTTTGGTTCTAACAAAGATTGACTTTGCCAAACTTTAATAATTTATGTAAATAATAAGTCCTCTGTTTCATCTGAGGAAAAAGCCTATGCACTTTGTTGGCTACGGCAGGCCCTCACAGGCCCTTCCCATGTTTACCCTTAAAACGGGGAATGTGGAAAGGAAAGAAAAAGAAAAAGAATCTGAGCTCCCAGAGGAAAAGGAAAAGTCTTGGAATCCACTTTCCTGTATTCCCCTGCCTTATAATCCTCAAGAAAACCAGGAGTGTGAGGAGGGGAGAATGGCCAGGAATGAGGATCTATCAGGAATTTGGGTGTCAAAACCCCCAAGCTCCTGACATATTTATCCTAACTTGAAAAGGGAATTGGAACAATGCCAGAAAGATATCAAAAGATATATATATATATATATATATTTTTTTTTTTTTTTTTTTTTGAGTTGGAATCTCACTCTGTCGCCCAGACTGGAGTGCAGTGGCCACTCCCGGCCACCGCAGCCTCGACCTGCTGGGCTCCGGCGATCCTTCCTCCTCAGCCTTCCGAGTAGCCGGAATTACAGGCATGCGCTACCACGCCCGGCTGATTTTTTGATTTATTGTAGAGATGAGGTCTCGTTGCCCAGGCGGGTCTCGAACCCGCGGGCTCAGGCAATCCACTCACCTCAGCCTCCCAAAGGCACGGGATTACAGGCTAAGCCACCGAGCCCGGCTATATTCTCTTTCCTCCTGAAGATTCAGGCAAAAAGTCAAAACTATTCCCCTTAAGGGAAGTCCCACTGGGACAAGGAGAAATTGGTTTTGTGAATGCTCCACTCACCAGTACAGAAGTAAGACATTTTAAGAAAGAAATGAAGTCACTCTTAGAGGACCCACTAGAATTGGCTGATCAAGTTAATCAATTTAGTAAACCTAACATATATACTTAGGTAAAACTAATGTCAATTATGAATATTTTGTTTACTGGGGAAGAGAGAGGAATGATTAGGTGAGCAGCTATGTCCATCTGGGAACAAAATTATCCTCCAGTCTCAGTTGTACATCCTGCCAAACAGAAATCTCCAAATACTGACCCTAGATGGGACAATAATAACCCAGGAGATAGGGTAAGAATGAAAGACTTGAGGGAACTAATGATTAAGGGCATTTGGGAATCTGTCCTAAGGTCTCAAAATGTTTCTAAGGCTTTTGAAATTCAGCAAAAAAAAAAAAAAAAAAAAAAAGGAGAAAATTCCCACAGCTTTTTTTTTTTTTTTTTTTAACAACTCAGAGACCAGATGAGAAAATATTCTGGATTAGATCAGAAAACCTTATAGGACAAGAATTGTTTAAATTGAACTTTGTCACTAGAAGCTGGCCCAATCTTACTAAAAAGTTACAAAAACTAGAGGAATGAAATGAAAGGCCCATTAAAGAGCTATTGAGGGAAGTGCAGAAAGTGTTTGTTAGATGAGATGAAGAAAAGCAGAGGCAGAAAGCGTGAATTATGATATGCACTGTCCAAAAGGTGGTTCAAAACCAAAAGGGGATTACAAATTACTCCAGTTCAGATTTATCTAAACCAGCCTGATGAAGTTGTACACAGGAAAAAAAATCCTATTCCTATGGAGGGGAAAAAAGGGCTCCAACATGTGATTAAAGGTCTTCTTAGGGATGGACTTTTGGAACCATACATGTCACCATATAATACTCCTATATTTCCAGTAAAGAAACCTGATGGGTCATACTGTCTAATGCAGGATTTATGGGCCATAAACCAAATAGTTCAGACCTGACATCCTGTGGTTCCAAATCCCTATAGTTTCCTAAGTAAGATTCTTCATGAACATAAGTAGTTTAGTGTACTGAATCTTAAGAATGCTTTCTGGGCCTGCCCACTAGCCTCTGAAAGTGGAAACCTCTTTGCCTTTGAATGGGAAAATTCTATAAATGGGAAAAAAACAGCAATATTACTAGATTGTGTTGCCTAAAGCTTTCACTGAATCTCCCAACTTGTTTGGTCAAATTCTGAAAACTGTACTGGAAGGGTTTCTACCTTTGCCTGATACTAACCTCTTACAATACATGGATGGTCTCCTAATTTCAGGAGTAAGTAAAGTCCAGGTCTCATACAACCAAAAATTTGCTTAACTTTCTAGGACATCAAGGGCTACAAGTTTCCAAAAGTAAGTTACAACTTGTAGAATAAAAAGTTAAATATCTTGGACATTTGATTAGTGCTGGCAAACAAAGAATCAACCCTGAGAGAATAACTAAAATAGTCAATTATCCTAGGTCCAAGACAAAAATGAAACTTAAAAAGTTTTGGAACTATTGAGAGTAAGATGGTGGCTGAGTCAGTCAGACTATGCGAGTCCTGGTGTGAGTGAGTGAGTGTATGGAAAATTCTGTGTGTGTACTGGCAAGTGAGTGGGCATGTGAGTGACTGAAGGAGTGAGGGCTAGAGAGCTAGTGGCCAGGGCTCTCCTGGTGCAGCGACTGGTGCTGCAGCTTCTTTGCTTGATCCCTGGTGATTTCCAGGTTGCAGAAGCTGAGCACCATTTTTTTCAAACAAACAAAAGTGTTCCTGTCAAGAAGTGGTGGGGAGGACTGCTGACTCCAGGCTTTGCCTCACCACTTCAGTGCCTGGACAGACACTGGCAGTAGGGACTGCAGAGGGAGCTCAGAGGCAGAGTCACACCAGAGAGGTTGAGAGAGGTGACCAACCACCATCTTGAAGGTGGAGCAGAAAAGTGCTCCAACTTGCTGACCACAGAGCAACAGACTCGATCTCTGTTACTGGTAGATCAACTACTCGGGTTGATCGTGACCCAGAGGGAATATCCTGAAAGCACAAACTTCGGAGGGACCTGATGAGTGCTCAGTCTCAGATGCCCCACCCCCTACACTGATCCATTCATGGGACAAAGGGTATGGCCAGAAAAAGATGAGGAAGAACTCCAAAGAGATCAGTGGTTGTCCTGGGCTGACCCAACCATCCCCAGCAATCCTCTGAATGTCAGACCCACACAACTGGGGCACAACTGACAGGGACAAATTCAGGTGGAACCTGGACATCAGTTGCAATAGGAGAACTCCATTCCAGGATAGGCCTGTCTGGGGCACCCCCTGTGAATACATACCTGGGGAAGAGACAAACCCACACCTCCCCCTGGAGGGGATGTCCCTGAACATATGAGAGTGGGAGGGGAGGACTACAACCCTACCCATCCCCACTGCCCTTCCTCCTACCCTGCTCTGGAGACTGGGAAGAGAGTAAAAGAGGTGGAAGCTCTGCAGGATATAGCAGAGGGGACGAGGGGAACAATTACAGAGCTTGCCATAAGACGGCAAGGTTTTTTATTTAATGTTTAATTTTTTTTAATTTAAACAACTTTTTTTTACCTGTTTGGTAGTTTAGCTATTTTAAAAATATTTTTCCTTTGTGCATGAATGTGTATGTGAGGTCTTGATCTGTATCCTTGGCTTTTTTCTTTTCTTTTTTTCTTGTCTTTTTCTTTTTCTTTCTTCTTTTTTTTTTTGTTTTCTGGTTATGTGTATATGTGAATGACTGAGTGTTCATCCTTCAGATTTTTGGTGTTGGTTTGATTTTGCTCTTTTGTTCTTCTCTTTTTTACTTTTTTTTTTGTGTGTGTCAACATATGTGTGAGGGTTCAGTCTGAATTCCTTTGTTTTTTGTTTTTCCAGTCTTTCCCTTTTTCTTCTCCATTCATCTTGTGCTAAACATGTGTGTGTGTGTGTGTGTGTTTAGTTTTCCTGTTTTTTTTGTTGTTGTTTTCTTTGTTTCATTTTGTTGTTATTCCAGTGTGTCTTGGGGTGTGTGTATATGTCTGTGTGTATGTGTTTTTAATTGTTTTCTGCTTTGGTTTCTGCTTTCATTGTTCTGTGTTTTTTATTTTCTTTTACTTTTTAAAAAATTTCTTGTCCATCTTATTTCACTTTATTTTTCTCTGTGCTCCTCATTGCTGTCACTGCATCTTGGACTCAGGGAGTACACACACATATGCATTGCATCATCCTATAGAGTGGTGGTAGGGAGTGGGTCTCAGGAAACACATACCACAATCAATGAACATTGTAATTTGCAAATAGTTTCTGAATCCTAGCTCCCCTTTCTTCACCTTATTCGACTTTCAAAACTACAAGAGACAGAAAAGCGTCCCACTCACAGTCCTGTTTCAAAATAGACAAATTCAGAGCCCAGATCAGAGAAGAGTATAGGACTGAGCAAACATCAGAAGGTAAAGCCTCTCCCTCTGACACTGAATAATGGAACTGAAGAGAAAAGCAAGAGATCTGTCACAAATGAGGAAAAAACAAAGGAAGACCACAGGTAAGTTCAAGTGTAACAAAGAGAAATCTCCTGAAAAATCAGACCTAGGAGCCCAAACAATGGAAGTCACCAATGACTGACTCCAGAATATGACAGAGATTAGGGAATGGATGGAAAGAGAATAAAACTCAGGAAAGACAAGATGCAACACTGAAAGAACTTGAAACAGATTTTTTGACAATAAAAAATTTTATCCAGGAAATAAATAATAAAGAATTAATCTAGCTGAACAAAGAATCTCAGAACTTGAAGACAGGAACATGGAATTAACCCAACCAGTAAAAAACATAGAAAGAAAACTCAGAAAGAAAGAACAAAGCCTACAAGAGATGTGTGATTATATCACAAGACTGAACCTATGCCGGATTGGTATCCCAGAAGAAGAAAGAGAAATGAAGACCACCTTGGAGCAAGTGTTCCAAGAGGTAATTCAAGAGATGTGACCAGCCAAACACAAGAGATACAGAGAACCCCCACAGGACATTAAATTAGAAGACCAACCCCTAGACACACAGTAATTCACCTACACAAAGTAGGCACAAAAGAAAAAATCATAAGGCAATAAGAGAGAAAGGTCAGACTACCTACTAGAGAAAACCAATCAGAGAGGTCGGGAAGATATTGACTGAGCCAGTCAGAGTAAGTCCCTGTGTGAGTGAGTGACTGCATGGAAAATATTGTATACGTGCTGGTGATCAAATGGGCTTGTGAGTGGCTGACTGAGTGAGGGCTAGGGAGCTATTGGCCTGGGCTCTCCTCCTACCCTGATCCAGCTGTTGAACAAAGGGTGTGACCAGAAAAGGAGGAGGAAGAACTCCAAAGAGATCAGTGGTGAGTCTGGGGCTGACCCAAACCACCTCCTCCCCAGCAATCCTCTGAACATCAGACCCACACAGCTGGGTGATGACTGAGAAAGACAAACCCAGGAAGAGCCTGGATGTCAGTCACAATAGGAGAACTCCATTCCAGGATAGGCCTGGATAGGGCACCCCCATGAGAGTAAATAACTGGGGAAGAGACAATCCCGTACCTCCCCACCGGAGGAGATCTCCATGACCATTTGAGAGTGGGAGGGAAGGACTGCAGCCCCAAACACCTCCATGCCCTTCTTCCTTCCCTGCCTCAGACACTGAGAGAGTGAAAGAGGTGGCTCTGCAGGACAGACCTGATTAGAGGAACAATTACAGAGCTTGCCACAAGAGGGCAGGGTTTTTAAAAAAAATTTTTTCATTAAAAATTTAAAAAAATTTTTTTTGACTGTTAGTTCACTTATTTTTAAATATTTTCCTTTGTGCATAAATGTGTATGTGAGAGTTTGATCTGCTTCCCCCAAATATTTTTTCTTTTCTTTTTCTGTTTCTTTCTTCTTTTGTTGTTTTCTGTTTATGTGTGTATGTGAATGATTGAGTGTTCATCTTTCAATTTTGTTTTTGTTGTTGGTTTGTTTTTGCTCTTTTGTTCTTCTGGGATTTTTTATTTTCATTTCTTATAATTTAAGGTGTGTGTCAATATATGTATGAAGGTGTGACCTGAATTCCATTTTTATACCCCTCTAGTCTTTCTGTTTTTCTTTATGCTAGGCATGTGTGTGTGTGCTTAGTTTTCTTGTTTTTTTGCTGTTGTTATTTATTTTGTTTCACTTTGTTTTCATTTCCAGTCTGTTTTGGGGTGTGTGTGTGTTTGTGTGTGTGTGTATGTTCAATTGTTTTTGCACTGGTTTCTGCTTTGCACCACCATATAGAGTGGTAGTGGGGAGTGGGTCTTAGGGAACACATGCCACAATAAGTGAACACTGTAATTTCCAAGTAGTTTCTGAATCCTAGCACCCCACCCCCTACTTTATGCAAATTTCAAAAACTACAAGAGACAGCAAAGCTTCCCATCCACCATCCTATTTCAAAATAGAGCAAACCCAGAGCCCAGATCAGGGAGGAATAGAAGACTGGGAAAACATCAGAAGGGAAAGCCTCTCCCACTGACACTGGATAACAGATCTAAAGAGAAAAACAAGAGATCTGTCACAAATGAGGAAAAACCAAAGGAAGACCTCAGGCAATTTCAAGAGTAACAAAGACAAAACTCCTGAAAAATCAGACATTGGAGCCCAAACAATGGAAGTCACAATGATTGGCCACAGAATATGACAGGGATTAGGGAATTGATGGAAAAAGTGAATAAGACTTGAGAAAGACAAGGTGCAACACTGAAAAACCTTGAAAGAGAGATTTTGGCAATAAAAAATTTCATCCAGGAAATAAATAACAAGATGAAAAGCATGGAGAGCAGAATTAATCTAGCTAAAGAAAGAATCTCAGAACTTGAAGACCAGAACATGGAATTAACCCAATCTGTAAAAAACATAGAAAGAAGACTCAGAAAGAAAGAACAAAGCCTACAAGAGATGTGTGATTATATCACAAGACTGAACCTGTGCCTGATTGGTATCCCAGAAGAAGAAAGAGAAGTGGAGAACAACTTGGAGCAAGTATTTCAGGAAGTAATCCAAGAAAACTTTCCCCATCTCACCAGAGATGTGACAGCTAAGCACAAGAGATACAGAGAACCCCTACAAGACATCAAATAAGAAGACCAACTCCTAGACACATAGTGCATACAAAAGAAAAATCCTAAAGGCAGCAAGACAGAAAGGTCAGACTACCTACCTGGGAAAATCAAATAGAATAGCAGCAGACCTATCAGCAGAAACACTACAAGCAAGAAGGGACTAGAGCCCTATATCTAAAGTCCTCAAAGATAAACAATTTCAACCAAGAATTTCCCATCCAGCCAAGCTCAGCTTTCTCAGTAATGGGAATCAAAATCCTTCCCAGACATCCAATCCCTAAGAGATTATGCAGCTTCCAGCTCTACAGGAGACACTTAAAAAGGTATTAAGCACAGAAGAAAGGAAAAAAAATGACCACACATTTCCCAAGAGAACAGCAGAGCACAGAATCAACAGAAAATACAGAACAACAAGAAACTTAAAAACACACACATACAACAACTTCAAAGCCAAAAGAAAACAAGCAAACAAAGAAAAAACTTTACAAGAAACTCATGACAAGGATAAACAATCACATTTCAATAATCAGTCTGAATGTGAATGGGCTAAATGCACCACTGAAAAGACACAGATTGGCAAACTGGATGAGAAACCATGACCCTATTATTTGCTGCATCCAGGAGTCTCATCTCACTACAAGGTATGCACACAGACTCAAAGTTAAAGGATGGAAAATGAGTTTCCAGGCAAATGGATCACAAAAGAAGCCAGGAGTCATGATGTTTATATCAGACAAAACAACCTTTAAGCTGCCAAAAGTTTAAAAAGATGTGAAAGGACACTTCATAATGATAAAAGGTTTAATACATCTTAAACATATTTGCACCCAACATAGGAGCACCAGCATTTATAAAGCAACTACTAAGTAAATTTTAAAAAGATATTGATTCTAACACTATTATAGCAGGGGACTTGAATACCCCACTAACAGCCCTAGATAGATCATTGAGGCAACAAAACAAAACAAAACAAAACCAACAAGGAGATCCAGAACCTAAACTTGACACTCGACCAAATGGACTTAATAGATACCTACAGATTATTCCACCCAATAACCACAGAATATACATTCTATTCACCACCACATGGAATGTACTCCAAGATTGATCACACTCTTGGCCATAAATCAAGCATAAGCAAATTCCATAAGGTTGAAATCTTGCCATGCATGCTCTCAGACCACAGTGGAATAAAAATAAATGTCAACACCAACAAAATTTCCCCAAGGCCTACAAAGACATGGACACTAAAAGGCATGATGCTGAACAACTACTGGGTTAACACTGAAATCAAAACAAAAATTAAAATATTCCTGAAAACAAATGAAAATGAAGAAACATCTTACCAAAACCTAGGGGATGTCATGAAAACAGTGATAAGAGGGGAATTTATATCTCTATGAGCACACATCAAGAAAATGTAAAGATCATAAGTTGAGAGCCTAGCAAACCACCTAACCTCCCCAGGTTGAAACAGGTTATTGAGACACTACATAGACCAATAACAACCCAAGATATTGACTCTGTCATATGAAAACTACCTACAAAAAAAAAAAAAAAAAGCCCTGGATGGCTTTCCAGCAGAATTCTACAAAATGTACAAGGAGGAGCTGATATCAATCCTATTGAAAGTGTTCCAGGCAATTGAGAAAGACGGAATTCTCTCCAAGTCATTTGGTGAAGCTATCATCACACTGATGCCCAAACTGGGTAAAGATCCAACAAAAAAGGAACTTCAGGCCAATATCCCTTATAAACATAGATGCAAAATTCCTCAAAAAGATTCTAGTGAAGTTCCGGTAAGATGGTGATGGCATAGGTGGAACTGTGAGATTCTCTGAAAATGAGTTCCCAAAAAGACTCTTACTTTCCTTCCCCCGCCCCCCTGCCCTCCACCAACCGCATCAGTGCCAGACCCAGAGACCCTCGGTCTCATGCAATGCCAGCTATTGTGGCCCCCGGCTGCTGCTGCTCCACCATAGGCGGCCCCAGGCCCCAGCCATGCAGAGATCCCAGCTCCCTCCCTGGCTACATCTTACCCTGTGGAGGCCCTTGGATACCGCCTTGTGGAGATCTGGGTTCCCTTGCTGGCTACACTGATCTGCCCAGCACCCAGCCACTGCCAGCTCCTTCCCTGACTGGGCTCCCAGCCCAGTGACCCAGTGCTTGCTTCTCAGAGTTCCAGCTCCCTGCCCTGGCTTCTGGGCCCCCGCCCAGCCCTATTTCAAGCCACCATCACCCAGGGAGGCTCTAGGCACTGCCCTTCAGAGGTACCAGCTCCACTCCTGGTTGAAGTGCCCTGTGCAGGGCTCAAAGCCACTGTCACCACCCACCACCTGCTCCTCAGAGCTCCAGTCCCATGCTCACTCTGGCTGAGGCACCCAGCGTGGGACCCCATGACCATAAATCAAGCATAAGCAAATTCCAGGAGGTGCTGACCAGCCACTCTCAGCTCTCAGTTCCAGAAGAGGGAATTCCCAGCTCCCTCCTCCACCCCAGACTGCTGGTGGCAAACCAGATCCAGTCCCCAGCTGTGCTACTGATCCCCGGTGCCTGACATGTCACCACAGCCCGTCATAGTGGATTGCCCACAGGCCCGTATGAGCAGAGAGAAAGGACAGGTGTAGAGAAAGTGTCCACAGGAGAGGAGCTGCTCACCTCAGCCATTTTCCAGGCAGAGATTTGCATTGCGCCATCCACCTATGAGCAGCCTCCACCTTGGTTTCTAAGGTAACATCGCTAAACAGGAGATGAAATTCCTCCCCTGGGCTGAATCAGATACAGGCAACTCAGCTGTCACAGACTTCTCAGGGAGCAAGCAAAGGGAAAAAAACCCAAGCTGGGAGTAAACCTATCTGTCTGCAGTGAAAGCAAAGGGGAAAGGCTAGATCAGAGCTGAAGAGACTTTAGAAACTCAGGAAAGATTCCAGAGCTAGTCTGGTTTCTTATTTTGACTTTTTATTTTATTGTTTTGACTGTTTTGCTCACTTTTGTTTGCTTTTTCATTTAGACTACCTGTTTGTGATGGGGGAAAATGCATCAAAAGTCATGATTTTATTAGACTGTCTTTGTGTGACTACCAGTATGCTTAGGGAATTTTGTTTGTGTGTCTGTTTTTCACTCTTTTCTGGCCTTGTGTCTCTTTTTCACCTGTTAAGTTGATATTTATGCCTGTTTTCCCTCTCACTCGTCTCTCTTTCTAACTTCCTCCTGACCCTCCCTTATTCCATTACTTTCCTTTTCTGTACCTCCTTTTTTTCCAGGGAACAAACCTACACCCTGCTGCATGGACAGATTGTAAGACAGTAGAAAATAGGTTCCAGTGTGCCCTTACACCTGTTGGTGGATACTGGGATCAGCAAATAGATTCTGAATCACAGCTTCCCCCTCAATTAAACCTCAAAACTGCAAAAAGTGCAGCCCCAGCCCACACTCCAGCCTCAAAAGTGAACAAAGCCAGAGGACCTGCATAGGGAAGAACAGGAGATTGAACAAAAGAAGTAAAATCAACCCCACCTCCCCTGAAAAACAGAATTAAAGAAGGGGAGGGAAAGGGGGAGGGAGAGAAAAATCTACACAAATGAAGAAAAACCAAAAGAAGAATATGGGCCTCTCACAGACCCCTGGGAGGGTAGACATTGAGAAAACTGACTTTGGAATGCAAACAATGAAGAGGCCTCAGAATGACTGGTCTCAAACTACAAACCTAGATATGAAAACATTAATGGAGAGATTAAAAAGAATTGAGGAAAGACAAGAAACTAGGAAGGAGTTGATAACTGAGATAACAGTAATAAAGAATACTGTGAATGAAATAAATAACAAACTGATAAGCATGGAAAGCAGAATTAGCCAAGCAGAAGAAAAAGTCTCAGAGCTTAATGACCAAAATATAGAACTAACCCAAACTGTCAAAAACCTAGAAAAGAAGCTCAAAAAGGCAGAACAAAACCTTCAAGAGATGAGCAATTACTTCAAGAGAAAGAACCTAAGAGTAATTGGCCTTCCTGAAACAGAGAGAGAAATCGAAGCCACTTTGGAATAAACATTCCATGAGATTATTAAAGAAAACTTCCCTCATCTCATCAGTGACACAAAAATTCAAACACAAGACATTCAGAGAACCCCTGCAAGACAACAAATGAGAAGACCAACTCCCAGACACATAATAATTCACCTAAACAAAGTAGGAATAAAAGAAAAAATCCTAAAGGCAGCAAGAGAAAAAGGCCAGATCACCTACCATGGAAGACAAATTAGAATAGCAGCACATTTATCTACAGAAACCCTGCAGGCTAAGAGAGCTTGGAGCCCTATCTTCAAAGTCCTAAAAGATAAACAATTCCAACCAAGAATAACCTACCCAGCCAAGCTAAGCTTCATCAGCGAGGGAGAATTAAAATCTTTCCCAGATATGCAATACCTAAGAATTTATGCTGCCACCAGACCTCCTCTACAAGAAACACTTAAGAAAGTACTAAACACAGAAAAAAAGGAAAAAAGAATAACGTTCTTCATAAGAGTACAGGAAAAAGAGTAAAACATACACAAACCAATCCCAAAACCAAAAGAAAGACAACAAACAAAGAGGAACAACAGCAACAACTCTATAAGAATTTTTTGATAGTGACCAACTCTCACATTTCAATAATTAGCCTGAATGAGAATGGATTAAATGCACCAATGAAAAGACATAGAATGGCAAAATGGATAAAATATCACCAGGCAACAATATATTGCCTTCAAGAGACCCATCTCACTAGAAAGGACAGGCACAGACTCAAAGTAAGAGGATGGGAAACAAATTTTCAGGTGAATGGAACACAAAAGAAAGGGGGAGTCATGATCTGAATTTCAGGCAAAATACAATTTAAGCTATCAAAAATTTAAAAAGATACAGAAGGCCACTACATAATGATAAAAGGTTCACTCCATCAACAATAGATATCTGTCCTAACCATATATGCACCCAACATAAGAGCACCAACTTTCATAAGGAAGCTTCTAGGAAAACTCAAGAAAGATATTGACTGTAACACTATCATAGCTGGGGACTTTAATAGCCCACTAGAAAGACCCTAGAAAGATCATCAGGACAAAAAATCAGCAACGAGATCCAGAACCTCAATGTGACTCTTGACCAAATGGACTTAATTGATACCTACAGAACACTCCCCCCAAAGACCACAGAATACACATTTGACTCAGCACTGCATGCAACATACTCTAAGATCAAGCACATACTTGACCATAAATCAAGCATAAACAAATTTCAAAAGATCAAAATTTTGTCATGCACCTTCTTGAACCACAGTGGAATAAAAGTAAACATCAATACCAACAAGGTTCTCTCAAAACCCACAAAGACATTGACACTAAATAGCATGAAGCTAAACAACTTGTGGGTCAATGATTAAATCAAAACAGAGATTAAAAGATACCTGGAAACAAATGAAAATGAAGAAACATCTTACCAAAATCTCTGGGATGCCATGAAAGCTGTAGTAAGAGGGGAATTCATATCTCTACAAACACACATGAAGAAAATGGAAGGATCACAAATTAACAGCCTAAAAAGTCACCTTAGGAAGCTGGCAAAGCAAGACCACCAAAACCCTAACTTCAGCAGAAGAATCCAGATCACCAAAATAAAAGCCCAAATCCAGGACATAGAAGACAAAAAGACAATACAAAAAAATCAGTGAAACAAAAAACTGGTTCTTTGAAAGAATAAACAGATTGATGTTCCCCTAGCTAGACTGATCAAGAAAAAAGGAGAAAAGCCCAGATAAATACAATCAGAAACACAAAAGATGATGTCACATCTGACCCTGAAGAAATAAAAATCTCATTAGAGACTACTATGTACACTTGTATGGAAACAAACTTGAAAACCTTAAAGAAATGGAAGACTTTCTGATATCACAACCTGCCTAGGTTGAAACAAGAAGAAATTGAGACCCTAAATAGACCAATAACAATCAAGGAAATTGACTATGTAATAAGAAAACTACCCACAAAAAAAAATTCCCTGGAGCAGATGGTTTTCCAGCAGAATTCTATAAGACATTTAAGGAGGAGATGACACCAATCCTACTGAAAGTATTCCAGATAATTGAGAAAGATGGAACCCTCCCCAAATCATTTTATGAAGCTAACATCACATTGATACCCAAGCCAGGTAAAAACCCAACAAAGAAAGAGAACTACAGGCCAATATCCTTGATGAACATAGATGCCAAAATTCTCTATAAGATCCTACAAACCGGATACAACAATACATCTCAAAATCATCCATCATGACTACGTAGGCTTCATCTCTGGGATTCAAGGCTGGTTCAACATTCACAAGACAATAAATGTAATTAAATACATCAACAGATGTCAGAACAAAACCACATGATTATATCATTAGATGCAGAAAAAGCTTTTGATAAAATCCAGCACCCCTTCTTGATAAAAACCCTTGAACATCTAGGCATACATGAAACATACCTCAAAATAGTAAAAGCCATCTACAAGAAACCCACAGCTGGCATACTCCTAAACTGACAAAAATTGGAACCATTTCCCCTGAAAACTGGAATGAGCAAGAATACCCACTCTCTCCCCTCCTGTTCAATATAGTATTGGAAGTCCTAGCTAGAGCAATCAGAAAAGAGAAGGCAATCAGGGGTATCCAAACAGGAAAAGAGAAAGTCAAGTTATCTCTCTTTGCAGATGACATGATTGTGTACCTTGAAAACCCAAGAGACTCTGTGAAAAGCCTCCTTACACTGATAAAAGACTTTGGCAAAGTCTCAAGGTATAAAATAAATGTGCAAAAGACAATCGCATTTCTTTACACCAATAATAAACAGAAATCCAAATAAAAAGCACAATCCCACTCACAATAGTGACACAAAAAATTAAATACCTTGGCATCTTCCTAACCAGAGATGTGAATGACCTTTACAATGAAAACTACAAAACACTGATCAAAGAAATCAAAGATGACTTAAACAAGCAGGAAAATATCCCATGCTCATGGATTGGAAGAATCAACTTTGTGAAGATGTTCATCTTACCTAAGGCAATCTACAGATTTAATGCAATACCCATCAAATTACCAGCAACATTCTTCTCAGAGCTAGAAAAACAATACAGGAATTCATATGGAAACACAAACAACCAAGAATGGCCAGAAAAATCCTCAGGAAAAAAAATAAAGCAGGAGGTATCACATTACCAGACTTCAATCTTTACTATAAAGCTACAATAATCAAAACAGCTTGGTATTGGTACAGGAACAGGCATATAGACCAATGGAATGGAATTGAGATTCCAGAAGCAAAACCTCAATTTCTCAACCAACTCATCTTTTTTTTTTTTAATTATCAGTATTTTTTATTATGGTTTTGTGGGGTACAGTTAAGGATTAGGTGTACAATTATGTTTCATTCAGGCACCCTGTTGATAAGAGGTGTTTTCCCATCCCCAGACAGATATTTGCTACTATTAATCCCATCCCCCTCCCCCCCATAGTTTACCAGTACCATCAGTCATTTTCTTATAGTATTACATTGGATGTTCAAGGTCCATTATATGAGTGAGAACATGTGATATTCGGATCTTTGTTTCTGTGAGAGGTCAGTCAGTATTATAGACTCTAGTTCCATCCAGGTTGCTGCGAAATTCATGATTTTGTTCTTTTTTTATGGCTGCATAGTATTCCATTGTGTATATGTACCACATTTTTTAATCCAGTCCTCTTTTGATGGGCAGCATGGTTGTTTCCAGGTTCTTGCTATTGTGAACAATGCTGCGATAAACATACGTGTGCAGGTATCTTTTTTATAGAGTGATTTGTGTTCTTCAGGGTATATTCCCAGTAGGGGGATTGCAGGGTCATATGGATTTTTAGAGCTTTTAGGAATCGCCACACTGCTTTCCACAGAGGGTACACTAGTTTACACTCCCACCAACAGTGTAGAAGTGTTCCCTTTTCACCACACCCTCTCCAGCAGCTGTTATTTTTTGAGTTGTTGATAATTGCCATTCTGACTGGAGTTAGGTGGTACCTCAGTGTGGTTTTGATTTGCATCTCCCTGATGATTAGTGAGGTTGAGCATTTCTTCATGTGTTTGTTGGCTGCGCGAATGTCTTCTTTTATGAAGTGTCTGTTCATATCTTTCGCCCATTTTATAATGGGGTTGTTTGTTTTCTTCTTTTCAGTACGTTTCAGTTCCTTGTAGATCCAGGATGTTAAGCCTTTGTCAGACCTAGAGTTGGCAAACACTTTTTCCCAGTCTGTAGGCTGTCTCCCTGTTCTCTTGATGGTTTCTTTGGCTTTGCAGAAGCTTGTCAGTTTAATAAGGTCCCACTTGTCTATCTTCTCTCTTAAGTCCTGTGGGTTTCGGGTTTTGTACAGGAATTGGATGCCAGTTCCAATTTCCATGAGAGTATTTCCTTCCTTTTCTAAGGTTCTTATGGTTTGAGGCTTTACATCCAGGTCTCTGATCCATTTGGAGTAAACCTCTGTGCATGGGGATAGATAGGGGTCCTGTTTCAATCTTCTGCATGTGGTCAGCCAATTTTCCCAGCACCATTTACTGAATAGGTTCTCCTCTCCCCATTGGTAGGTGGTGGGGGCTTTGTCGAAGATGAGTTGGTTGAGAAATTGAGGTTTTGCTTCTGGAATCTCAATTCTGTTCCATTGATCTATATGCCTGTTCCTGTACCAATACCAAGCTGTTTTGATGATTGTAGCTTTATAGTAAAGTTTGAAGTCTGGTATTGTGATACCACCTGCTTTGTTTTTTTTGCTGAGGATTGTTCTGGCTATTCTTGGACGTTTGTGTTTCCATATGAATTCCTGTGTTGTTTTTTCTAGGTCTGAGAAGAATGTTGTTGGCAATTTAAGGGGTATTGCATTGAATTTGTAGATTGCCTTAGGTAAGATGGACATCTTCACAATGTTGATTCTTCCAATCCATGAGCATGGGATACTTTTCCACTTGTTCGTGTCAGCTTTGATTTCTTTGAGCAGTGTTTTGTAATTTTCATTGTAAAGGTCTTTCACATCTCTGGTTAGGAAGATGCCAAGGTATTTCATTTTTTGTGTGTCTTTTGTGAATGGAATTGTGTTTTTTATTTGGGTTTCTGTTTGTTTATTATTGGTGTAGAAAAATGCGATTGCCTTTTGTACATTTATTTTGTATCCTGAGACTTTGCCAAAGGCTTTTATCAATGTAAGGAGGCCTTTGACAGATTCTCTTGGGGTTTCAAGGTACACCATCATATCATCTGCATATACAGATAGCTTGACTTCCTCTTTTCCTATTTGAATACCTCTGATTGCCTCCTCTTCTCTGATGGCTCTAGCCAGGACTTCCAATACTATGTTGAACAGGAGGGGTGAGAGTGGGCATCCCTGTCTAGTTCCAGTTTTCAGAGGAATTGGTTCCAATTTTTGTCCATTTAGGAGTATGCTGGCTGTGGGTTTCTCATAGATGGCTTTTACTATTTTGACGTATGTTCCCCGTATGCCTAGATGTTCAAGGGTTTTTATCAAGAAGGGGGGCTGGATTTTATCAAAAGCTTTTTCTGCTTCTAATGATATGATCATGTGGTTTTTGTTTTGACATCTGTTGATGCATTTAATTACATTTATGGTTTTACGAATGTTGAACCAGCCTTGCATCCCCGGAATGAAGCCTACTTGGTCATGGTGGATGATTTTTGAGATGTATTGCTGAATCCGGTTTGCTAGGATCTTGTTGAGAATTTTAGCATCTGTGTTCATCAAAGATATTGGCCTGTAGTTCTCTTTCTTTGTTGGATCTTTACCTGGCTTGGGTATCAATGTGATGTTGGCTTCATAAAACGATTTGGGGAGAGTTCCATCTTTTTCAATCGCCTGGAATACCTTCAGTAGGATTGGTATCAGCTCCTTCTTGAATGTCTTGTAGAATTCTGCTGGAAAGCCATCTGGATCAGGGCTTTTTTTTTGTAGGAAGTTTTCTTATTACGTGGTCGATTTCCTTGATTGTTATTGATCTATTTAGGGTCTCAATTTCTTCTTGTTCCAACCTAGGTAGGTTGTGTGATGTCAGAAAGTCCTCCATTTCCTTATGGTTTTCAAGTTTGTTTCCATACAAGTGTACGTAGTAGTCTCTAATGATCTTTTGTATTTCTACAGGGTCAGATGTGACTTTATCTTTTGTGTTTCTGACTATGCTTATTTGTTTTTTTCTCATTTTTTCTTGGTCAGTCTAGCTAGGGGACCATCAATCTTGTTTACCCTTTTGAAGAACCAGCTTTTTGTTTCATTGATTTTTTTGTATTATCTTTTTGTCTTCTATGTCCTGGATTTGGGCTTTTATTTTGGTGATCTGGACTCTTCTGCTGAAATTGGGGTTTTTGTGGTCTTGCTTTTCCAGCTTCTTTAGGTGGCTTGTTAGGTTGTGAATTTCTGTTCCTTCCATTTTCTTCACGTGTGTTTGTAGGGATATAAGTTCCCCTCTTACTACAGCTTTCATGGCATCCCAGAGATTTTGGTATGATGTTTCTTCATTTTCATTTGTTTCCAGGTATGTTTTGATCCCTGTTTTGATTTCATCATTGGCCCAGGAGTTGTTTAGCATCATGTTGTTTAGTGTCCATGTCTTTGTGGGTTTTGGGGGGACTTTGTTGGTGTCAATGTTTATTTTTATTCCACTGTGGTCCGAGAAGGTGTTTGGTAGAATTTCAGTCCTTTTAAATTTGATTATACTTGATTTATGGCCGAGTATGTGGTCGATCTTAGAATATGTTCCATGTGGTGATGAGTAGAATGTGTATTCTGTGGTCTTTGGATGGAGTGTTCTGTAGGTATCAATTAAGTCCATTTGGTCCAAAGTCACATTGAGGTTCCGTATCTCTTTGCTGCTTTTTTGCCCTGATGATCTGTCTAGGGTTGTGAGTGGGGTATTAAAGTCCCCAGTTATGATAGTGGCTGAGTCAATATCTTTCTTTAGTTTTCCAAGAAGTTGCTTTATGAAAGTTGGTGCACCTATGTTGGGTGCATATATGTTTAGGATAGATATTTCTTGTTGATGGATTGAGCCTTTTATCATTATGTAGTGGCCTTCTGTATCTTTTTTGATTTTTAATAGCTTGAAGGGTATTTTGTCTGAAATTAAGATCACTACTCCTCCTTTCTTTTGTATTCCGTTCTCCTGAAAGTTTGTTTCCCATCCTCTTACTTTGAGTCTGTGGGTGTCCTTTCTAGTGAGGTGAGTCTCTTGAAGGCAATAGATTGTTGCCTGATGATATTTTATCCATTTTGCCATTCTATGTCTTTTCAGTGGTGCATTTAATCCATTCACATTTAGGCTAATAATTGAAATGCAAGAGTTGATCCCTATCATAAGGTTCTTACAGAGTTGTTCCTGTTTATTTGCTGTCTTTCTTTGGGTTTTGGAGTTGGTTCATGTGTGTTTTTAATCTTTTGCCTGTACTCTTGTGAAGAATGCTGTTGTTCTTGTTTCTTTTTCTTCTGTGTTCAGTACTTTCTTAAGTGTTTCTTGTAGAGGTGGTCTGGTAGCAGCGTAGGTTCTTAGGGATTGGATGTCTGGAAAAGATTTCCATTCTCCCTCACTAATGAAGCTTAGTTTGGCTGGGTAGGTTATTCTTGGTTGAAATTGTTTCTCTTTAGAACTTTGAAGATAGGGCTCCAGGCTCTCCTGGCCTGAAGGGTTTCTGTGGATAAATCTGCTGCTATTCTATTGGTTTTCCCTGGTAGGTAGTCTGGCCTTTTTCTCTTGCTGCCTTTAGGATTTTTTTCTTTCATAGCTACTTTGTTTAGGCGAATTATTATGTGTCTGGGAGTTGGTCTTCTTGTTTGTTGTCTTGCAGGGGTTCTCTGAATCTCTTGTGTTTGAATTTTTTCATCCTTAATGAGTTGAGGGAAGTTTTCTTGAAGGATTTCATGAAATGTTTGTTCCAGTGTGGCTTCTGTTTCTCTTTCTGCTTCAGGGAGCCCAATTACTCTTAGATTTGGTCTCTTGGAGTGATCATTCATCACTTGCAAGTTTTGTTCTGACTTTTTGATCTTCTTTTCTATGCTTTTGACAGTTTGGGTTAGTTCTGTGTTTTGGTCTTTGAGCTCTGAGATTCTTTCTTCTGTTTGGCTGATTCTGCTATCCATGCTTATTAGTCTGTTGTTCATTTCCATCACAGTATTCTTTACTGCTGTCATTTCTGACAATAGCTCCTTCCTATTTTCCTCTTGTCTCTCCTCAATTTTTTTAATTCTCTCCATTAATGTCTTGATGTCTGGGTTTGTTGCATGTAACCAGTCATTCTGGGGTCTCTTCATTGTCTGTGTTCCAGAATCTGTTTTCTCAGTATCTGATTTCCCAGGTGTCTGTGTAAGACCTATATTCTTCTTTTGGTTTTTCTTCATTTGTGTGGTTTTTCCCCCTCCCTACTTTTTCCTTCCCTCCATGTCACTGTCTTCTTTAATTCTGTTATTCAGGGGTAAAGGGATTGGTTTTACTTCTGTTTGTTCAATCTCCTATTCTTTATGTATGTCCTCTTACTTTGTTCAATTCTGAAGTTGCACTGTAGGTTGGAGGTGGTCCTTTTTGCAGTTTTGAGATGTACTTATGGGGAGAGCTGTGATTCAAAATCTGTCTGCAGGTCCTGGTTTTTGCTGACAGGCGTGTGGATAATGTGGAACCCACTTCCCACTGCCCTGGAATCTGTCCGTGCAGTGGGGCTGTAGGTTTACTCCCTGAAATAAAATGTGGTTAGCAGAGGGGAGAGAATGGAGCAGATAGTGGGTTGAAGAGGGGAGTGGAGATATAGAGGAGTAAGGGGGGAAACAAATGAGTGTGCCACAAATAGAGAGAGAGGCCTATTCTGAAACAGATAAAAACAATAGACCACAGCTACAGTCGAACCAACTCTTATACAAACAAAAATAAAACATATAGTGATGCTAACATACTAGCTATCCAACTACCTTATTAGTGTGCTGTTCCTCTATACAAAGGCATGGTTTACAGACCAAAGATAAGAGAAGAAAGGGAAAAGGAAAAGAGGAAAAAGAGAGGGGGGAACAATACAGTAGGAATAGAATTAAGTCATTAAACTAATAGAATCAATGAAGCACACTCTGAGACATTTCGTTTAAGTCCAATGTCCTTTCAGGTCTGATTTCTAGTTTTCTTTTCAAGCTGGTAAATTAGTTTGCAGTTAGAGTCAATTGCCCCTCATCTGCTGTGAAGGACAGTTCAGATCAACCTTCCTTCAGCAGTTTGGTCTATGTCTTTATCAAGCTTGTTTCTCCCGTTTCGGTGTTGTTACCTTGAGTCACCAGCAGGTGGTGCTATCTCAACTGCTCACCCTAGAGGGGGAGGGGCCGGACAGGAACAAGATGGCTACCTGCCTCTGAGCAGGCAACAGGAGCCCCACGCCGGGCAGGCAGGACAGTCTCGGACGCAGGATAGGTGGCAGCGATCCCAGCAGATCTTCCCCGAAGCGGTTCGTTGTAGATCTCCTCAGGCCGGGTGGTGTGCTACCCTTCCCAGAGGCTGCGGCGGCAGCGGCAGCGGCGGGACTGTTTGCAATGCAGTAAAAATGTCCAGCCATTGTAATGGCAACGGCCGAGCTCCGTCTGAAGAGCAGCTGCAATGCTGGGGTCCCCAGCTCCCCGGGGTGAGAGTCAGAGACCCACTGTAGATCTCCCTTGTAGAAGGCTTCAGACGCCAGGTTGCCCCGTCTCCATCTTGCCACAAGAGCTCAATCAACTCATCTTTGACAAAGCCTCCACCACCTACCACTGGGGGGGAGGAGAACCTATTCAGTAAAGGGTGTGGGGAAAACTGCCTGACCACATGCAGAAGACTCGAACAAGATCCCTATCTGTCCCCATACACAAAAATTAACTTCAAATGGATCAGAGACCTAAATGCAAAACCTCAAACCATAAGAACCTTAGAAAATGCAGGATCTATCCTTATGGAAATTGAAACTGGCATCCAATTCCTGAACAAAACCCAAAACCCACAGGTCATAAGAGAGAAGATAGACAAGTGGGACCTTATTAAACTGACAACTTTCTGCAATGCCAAAGACCCCATCAAGAGAGCAGGGAGACAGCCCACAGACTGGGAAAAAATATTTGCCAACTCCATGTCTGACAAAGGCCTAACATCTTGGTTCTACAAGGAACTCAAACATGCTGAAAAGAAAAAAAGCAAAAAGCCCCATTATAAAGTGGACAAAAGATATGAATGGACACTTCTCAAAAGAAAACATCCAAGCAACCAATCGAAACATGAAGAAATGTTCAACCTCACTAATCATCAAGGAGATACGAATTAAAACTACACTGAGATACCACCTAACTCCAGTCAGAATGGCAATTATCAATAACTCAAAAAATAACAGTTGCTGGAGAGGATGTGGTAAAAGGGGAACACTGCTACACTGGTGGTGGGAGTGTAAACGAGTGCAACCTCTGTGGAAAGCAGTGTGGTGATTCCCAAAACTTCTAAATATTGATCTCCCATATGATCCCACAATCCCCCTACTGGGAATATACCCTGAAGAACTCAAATCACTCTATAAAAAAGATACCTGCATGTATGTTTATCACAGCATTGTTCACAATAGCAAGAACCTGGAACCAACCATGCTGTCCATCAAAAGAGGACTGGATTTTAAAAATGTGGTACATATACACGATGGAATACTATGCAGCCATAAAAAAGAACAAAATCGTGAATTTCGCAGCAACCTGGATTGAACTATGGAAATAGAGTCTATAATACTGAGTGATCTCTCACAGAAACAAAGATCTGAGTATCACATGTTCTCACTCATATAGTAGACCTTCAACATCTATCATAATACTATAAGAAAAGGATTGACAGTGGCAGGAAACTATGGTGGGAGTAGGGAGGGGAAGGGTGGTAGGATTAACAATAGTCAATATCTGTCTGGGTCGGGGAGACACCCCTTATCAACAAGGGAGTCTGAACGATGCTTATTTGTATACCTAACCCTTAACTGTACCCCACAATTTTAAAATAAAAAATATGCTTTAAAAAAAGGAAAGTAAAAGAATGAAAGAAAAAAAAGATTCTATCAAATTGGATCAAAAAATACATCTCAAAAATCATCCACCATGACTAAGTAGGCTTCATCCCCAGGATGTAGGATTGGTTGAACATTTGCAAGACAATAAATATAATCAAATACACCAACAAATGTAAAAAACAGGATCCACGTGATTATCTCATTAGATATAGAAAGCAACTTTTGATGAATTCCATCATTCATTCTTGATTAAAAACCCTCAAACACATAAGTATAGAAGGAACAGACCTCAAAATAGTAAATGCCATCTATGATAAGCACACAGCTAACATATTGCTAAATGGGCAGAAACTGGAAACATATCCCCTGAAAACTGGAACAAGACAAGGCTGCCCACTCTCACCCCTCTTGCTCAACATTGTGTTGGAAGTCCTAGCTAAGGTAATTAGACAAGAGAAGGAAATCAGGGGTATCCAAATAGGAAAAGAGAAAGTCAAGTTATCCCTCTTTGTTGGCGATATGATCCTATACCTCAAAAATCCAAGAGAATCTGTCAAAAACCTGCTTGCACTGATAAAGGACTTTGGCAAAGTCTCAGGGTACAAAATAAATGTGCAAAAGACAGTTGCATTCTTATACACCAACAATAAGCAGGTGGAGAACTAAATAAAAAGCACAATCACATTCACAAAGCCACACACACAAAAAGAAATACCTTGGCATCTTCCTAACCAGAGAAGTGAAAAACCTTTACAATGAGAACTACAAAACACTGCTCAAAGAAATCCAAGAAGACACAAAGAAATAGAAAATTATTTCATGCTCATGGATAAGAAGAATCAACATTGTTAAAATGTCCATCCTACCAAAGGCAATCTACAGGTTCAACACAATACCCGTTAAATTACCAACATCATTCTTCTCAGACTTGGAAATGACAATACAGAAATTCATATGGAAACATAAACTACCATGAAAAGTCAAAACAATCCTAGGCAAAAGGAACAAAGCAGGAGGTACTACACTTCCAGACTTCAAAATTTACTGTAAGGTTACAATAATCAAAAGAGCCTGGTTTAGTACAAGACAGGCATATAGACCAATAGAACCGGATAGAGATTCTGGAAGAAAAGCCTCAGTTTCTCAACCAGCTCATCTTTGACAAAGTGTCCAACAACAACCACTGGGGAGAGGAGAACCTATTCAGTAAATTGTGCTGGGAAAACTGGCTGATCGCATGAAACAGGATCCCTATCTATCACCATACACAAAAGTTAACTCTATATGGATCATAGACCTCAATGTAAAACATCAAACTATAAGAACTATAGAAAATGCAGGAGACACCCTTAGGGAAATTGGAACTGGCAACCAATTTCTGACTAAAACCCCAAGTGTCCATACCATAAGAAATTAGATAGACAAGTGGGACCTCATCAAACTGACGGGCTTCTGCAAAGCAACAGAAGCCATCAAGTGAGCAAGGAGATAGCCCGCAGAATGGGAAAAAAATATTTGCCAACTGTATACCTGACAAAGGCCTAACATCAAGGACCTACAAGGAACTCAAATGTCCCGAAAAGAAAAAAACAAATAGCCCCATTAAAAAGTGGGCAAAAACCGGGCTCGGTGGCTCAGCCTGTAATCCCACACCTTTGGAAGGCTGAGGTGAGTGGATTGCCTGAGCCCACGGGTTTGAGACCCACCTGGGCAACTTGGCAAGACCTCATCTCTACAATAAAAAAAAAAATTACCCGGGCGTGGTAGCATGGACCTGTAGTTCCAGCTTCTTGGAAGGCTGAGGTGGAAGGATCTCCGGAGCCCAGCAGGTCAAGGCTGCAGTGGCTAGGAGCAGACACTGCACTCCAGTCTGAGCGATAGAGTGAGACTCCGACTCAAAAAAAAAAAAAAAAAAAGTGGGCAAAAGACATGAATAGACACTTCTAAAAAGAAGATATACTGACAGCCAATAGACACATGAGGAAGTACTCAGCCTCACTAATCCTCAGAGAAATGCAAATCAAAACCACACTGAGACACCATCTAACCCCAGTAAGAATGTACATCATTAACAAAGCAAACAATAGATGCTGGTGACGATGTGGAGAAAAAGGAATGCTTCTACACTTCTGGTGGGAATGCAAACTAGTGCAAACTTTTTGGTAGATAGTGTGGTGATCTCTGAAAGAACTAGAAATTGATCTTCCATATGATACAGCAATCCCCTTGCTGAGAATATACCCAAAGGAACATAAATAATTCTACAAATAGATACCTGCACACACGTTTGCTGCAACTCTATTCACAATAGCAAAAACATGGAACCAACCTTGCTGCCCATCAAAGTTGGACTGGATTTTTTAAAAATGTGGTACAAATACACAATGGAATATTATACAGTCATAAAGAAGGACAAACATATGGACTTCGCAGCAACATGGATAGATTTAGAGTCAACCGTACTCAGTGATCTATCACAGAAACAAAGAACAGAGTACCATATGTTCTCACTTATAAGTGAACCTTGAACAATTATCATGCTATAAGAAAGGAATTAATAGTAGTGGGAAACTGCTAGCGAAGGAGGGGGGTGGGATTGGCAGCTGAGGGAAACTGCCAGGGGAGAGAGGGGCATACCTCATCAATAGGGGTATGTGCATAATGAAAATTTTTATCCCTAATCCTGAATTGTACCCCAGATCTTTAAAATAAAATAAAAATGTGGGGGGCTTAATAAGATATTGTAAATTATGAATTAAATTGTATGCATCTAAAACTAGAGGCTTATATTCTAAACTATTTAAAGAGGCCCCAAACCTTCTTGAGTGGACGAGGAAAATTTATAAAATTTAAAAAACAAAACTTATAGCAAGCCTTAATTATCATTCCTGTCCTGGCCTTCCCTTTTTTTAGAAAAACCAAATTTTAAAAGAATATGTTTTGGCTATTTCCTCTACCTTATCCTCTCTTAGATTGAAAGGGCTCCTTGTTCAAACCCCTCCTTTTGAGTTTACTGTTCACCAGTTCCAACCCAAAGACTGGATGCTGATCAAGTCCTGGAAGGAAATTATGCTCCAACCAAGCTAGGAAGGACCCTATGAAGTGCTTCTGACAACTGAGATGGCCATACAAACTGCTGGAAAAGGGTGGATGGATCATACCCGCGTCAATAAATCACCAAAGGAAGTTACAGTACCAAAGAACAATCCCATTACATGGGAAGTCTCTCAAACTGAACCACTGAAACTAAAATTCAGGAAACCCTAATGTACTCCTCTGTACCTTTTCTCATAGCACTGTCAATTGCATTTCTTATCGTATGTGTGTTTATTGCTTTTATTGTTAAATGTACTTGCAAGGGTCTTTTCAATCCTGAGCAACCAGGGATCCTTTGTTCACCTTGAAGGTATTACTAATTCTAGCCATAGTAATAGACAAAAGCAAAGGATGGTTTATTATTAATATAATATACCTGACAAAGGCCTAACATCAAGGACCTACAAGGAACTAAAACTAACTCCTCAATAACTATTAAATTTGAGGTCTGTTCTGTCCTATCATGTCTTCACATGTCTTTACAACCATAGAAAATTATCTCTGGTTGACAAATACCTTTGTCCTGATACCACTGCTGAAGATGGTCTAAAATGTATCAAAACAAAATATGGGGAGACTGGCCCTTGTGTTATGAATGGCATAACTTTACTCGCCCCAAAAAACCCTTGCTGGGACTAGTCTGGTGTCTTTTAGACCACTCAATTTAAAGGATGAACAGCTCCAGTAGAAAAAGTTAAAAAAAAAAAAACTTAAAAATAAAATTCAACTTATTAGAGGGGCTACTCCTCCTAGTTGTCAACATTTACAATGTAACCTGTTGTTATTAACAATAACCCAACCTCAACTCATAGACAGAGATCCTGTGATACCTCAGAAATACAGGTTAGGAGCAGCCATATCAAGACAGGACCCGCTGGGCAAATTTTGGATAAGATTAATTGAATGCCTCCACTGTCTTCACCATCCAACAGTACTACCCCAATCCCTAATCCAAACCCTTTGCAGTTTTGGGAATTAAACCAAATTAACCCCAAGAATGATCTTGGCAAGGTAATGATTATGGAAGTAACATACTTAAAACAAACTTTGAAGGTTGAAATGGGATATGGGGACACAAATGCCTGGGTTGAATAAATGAGATATGTAGCAACAAGCCTTAACAAAAGTGATTGTTATGCTTGTGCAAAGGTAGGCCACAGGCTCAAATAGTCCCATTCTCTATTAACTGGGAAACAGACCCCAAAAGAATGAGTTGTCTGTTGGCTCTATATCAAGATAAGAGTGCATGGGATAACAAGACTTGCCACAGTCTCTCCCTGTTCTGCCTGTACAGATGTCAGATCCAAAGGTGTATCCTTCCTTCTCCATAGGTAAGGCAAATCACTCCTCTTGTCTCTCCAGATGAGAGGATGATTTCACCACTCCTGTGGGGCATCTGCAAAACTGTACTCATGTCTTTGATGTCTCTGAGTCAACTGAGGGCAACTACTCGAACTTCAACATCCCTCGAGTAAATGTTTGATGGTACTGTGAAGGTAGGACAATTCAAGCCCTGTTGCCACCCAAATGAATGGGAACCTGTACTTTGGTTTGATTGGCTATTCCATTCATCCTGGAATTTCAAAACCCACTAATAACCACTAACAGAGTTAAACGATCATTACCTGAACCACCAGTACCCAGCTCATTTAACTCTAATATATATCTAGATGCTATAGGAGTTCCTAGGGAAGTTCCTATGAATTCAAAGCTCACAATCAAATAGCTGCAAGATTTAAATCTCTCTTTTGGTGGGTAACTATAAAAAAGAATGTAAACTGAATCAATTATATATCTATGTTACAATCAACACAGATTTATGAACCATATTAGAGATGCTATTTTAAAAATTCCTGAACAGTGAGATGCTACTAGTAGGATGACATGAGAAAGATGTATAACCTTAGATATAATGCTAGTGGGAAAAGGTGGAGTATGTGTCATGCTGGGAGGACAATGCTGTACTTCCCCCAAACCGGTCGGGATCTTGTGTGTTGGAGTCTATCCGTCCATCCTTCTTCCTGCTCCCACTTGCCAGAGGGGAACATTTAGGAACTCAAGTATACAAGGACTGGGAAGCCCAAAGGAAATGGCGTGCCTTGCAGATTGGCAACTGGAAAGAAAATGAGTGAGCCCCTGAGCGTATCATCCAATACTATGGCCCTGCGCAGAGGATGGGTCCTAGGGCTATCAGACCCCCCACTTACATGCCAAACTGCCTAATTCAATTATAATCAGTTGCTAAAATTATAACTTATGAAACTGCAAAAGTCCTTAACATACTAGCCAAACAGCAAACCAAGATGCGCAATGCTATCTCTCAAAACCACTTAGCCTTAGATTACTTGCTTGCTTCTGAAGGAGGAGTCTGTGGAAAGTTTAATTTGAGCAACTGCTGCTTACAAATAGATGATGAGGGAAAGGTCGTAAAAGAAATCACCGACTGGATGAGAAAAATTGCTCACGTCCCAGTCCAGACCTGGAAAGAATGGAAACCCAGGGAATTATTTGGGGGATGGTTCTCAACTTTTGGGGGATTCAAAACCCTCATAGGCATTGTACTTGTAATTTTGGGGATTTGTCTAATCCTGTCTTGTCTGGGTCCCCTGGTTATAATGTCGGCCTCCAGCCTCATTGAGGCCATGGACGACAGAAAAATGGCAGCACATGTAATGATGTTATAGAAGTATCAACTCCTTAATCAAGGTGATGCTCTTTGACCCTAGAAGGGACCAAGCATCAAAGCGGGGAATGTGGTAAGGGCCTTCCCAGAACAAAGAGGAAGTAACATGACGTAGTCAATGTCTAAGTGTGTACGCATAACCCTGTTACAACCCTGTGCCGTAAAACACCAAACCAAAATGCAGTTTGCCATATAAGGGGGACAAAGGGGCTAGAATGTAATATAAGGCAGTGCCCCGATGCTTTTGGGGCTCAGTCTTTGGGTGTGAATCTGCTGGGCAAGTGCTGGCACAAATAAATGCTGCTTCCTGGCAAAGAAGCCTTGGTGTTCCATCTCCTTGTAAATGATCCTACCACATAGAGACAGGAGAAGGAAGGACCAGAAAATTCAGTCAAAGCTGAGCAGGTAGCCCCAGTATCGATAATGAAAGAAACCAGTCTACCACTTACAGAGACTTCCACTCTGGGTTCAGATTGCTGCATGAGGTGCTCCAGAGAGCATGCGACAACTGAACAAGGGATGTGTCAGTCAGATTGGAGTAGACCCAGTAGGTCTGACTCAGAGACCGACCTGGCCTCCTGGCACATGGTTGGTGCCCAAGAATCCCTTGTTTAATAGTTTGGTGACTTTGCTGGTAGCTGTGGAGTGCACCTCTGTCCAACTAGGCAAAGATGACAATCACTTCCCCACTGCCCGACCTGTCTGCACTTAGGGCATAGAGTAGGAGGTGGTGATGTGCAGTCTTTAGCCCAGTGACAAGATTTATGACACTTGAAACAAGTCCCCAGAAGCTGTTACCTGCCCCAATTATTGCCAGATCTCCCAGGGTTGGAGTCTCTATTTGTTTTTCCTTTCCTCAACTCTACTAAGAGTCAAGACTATGAACTGGAACCAGGCCTGAGTCTTATCTTTCCTGTTTCCTTCCGTTCCCCTCTTGATTGCTAAAGACTGTAAACCAGGTCTAAAAGTTCAGATTAAGGGATTTGCTGGCCTCTCTCCAATTTCTAGAGCTTACATTTAATATCTGGAGCTGACTGGGAAATAAAATGCATAGCTAAGATGGATTGTCCTCCGGAGTATCCAGACTTAAATTAGTATAGCGCTGTATGACCTCAGATATTCAGGCTCGAAAGACTGTGGGGGCTTCATCAGGCTCTTGGACAATTTCCTCGACTTTATCATAATTTACTTGTTTGATAATAGTCCTCTGCATGCCATATATTAGGCAAGAGACAAAATGATTCCACTTTTCCCTGTCTATGGAGTTGAACTGATAATTCCAGTTAGGAACTCCGCACAGGATCGCTTCTGCAGCTGGAGGATATGGACCAGGCTGAGCATGACTAAGTTCAATTCTCGGATTTTAGCAAAAATCTGGTTGAATTCCTCATGCTTAGTGGTAGTGGTTAAAATGACCTAAATATCTCTCCAGGTGAAATTGTATGAGAGGGAGAGATATTGACACTCCTTAGCAAACTTAGTTGGGTTTATAGAGAAGGAGCCTAGTTTAGCTTCAATTTGGGAAAGATCTACCATAGAAAAAGGAACATGGACTCTGGCTATCTCTTCGGCTCCCTCAACTTCCCTTAGAGGAAATTGGTGGATAACTGTGGGAGCCTGGAGTGGTTTCGCAGAGCAAGTGTGTACAGGCAAAGGTAGTGTCAGGCAAGGAAGGAGAGGAGATGGAGGAGAAGGACTGGAATCTGCAGCCGGGGCTGTTGGTGCTGAATCTATGTCCATAAGTAGAGGTGGGTACAAAGTCAGGGGAGGAGGAAGGAGAAGGGCTGTTAGATCTGAGAGAGGAGCCTGTGAAGGGTAAGGAGGTGAAGGTGGGTTCTGAGGAACAGGGGCAGCTAGATCAGTGGTGTCTAAGTTATCCAAAGAAGAGGTAGCCGTTGTGGGGGTAAGAACAAACATACAACAGGAAGAGCGTAAGTCCTGATGACGACCTAACTCAAAAAAAGGCCTGAATATACGGAACTTCAGCACGCTTTTGTTATTTCTAATGTGTAAGTCAAATTGTCTTAAGATGTTAAATGTGAGGGAGCCCCCTTGTGGCCAAATTTCTCCATCGCCTAACTTATATTGTGGCCAGGCCGTGCTACAATAAAATATGAGGCGTTTGGGGCTGATATCTTTCTCTAATGAAAAAATCTTAAGGTTCTTTAAAAGACATGCCAGTGGTGAGTCTTTTTTCATGATTGATTGAGTGTTGCCCATTGTAGAGCCCTAGAAGGGAGAGAGAAAATGTGTCCTCCAAGAGAGAAAAGACCATCCATTGCCTATGTCCAGTATCCCAGGCAAAGGAGAGTGGAATTTGCTTGTAAAGCATGTGTGAATGTAGGTGAAAGAGGGCGTTCCCTGTTTTCACACTCCACTGGAGACAGCGCCTTGGCCACCAGTGCCAGAGCTGCTCCAACTTGTATGTTTGGGAGACTTGGTACCAAGTCTTTTCCACAGAGGGTCCCAGACCCCAGCAACACACTTCCCGAAGGAAAAAAAAAGTAACAGCAGCCTCTCAGAGTGGTTCCCTGGGCTCCCCTACTGACCAGATAAACAGTGGGACTCACCAAAGGTGGTGCTTTGTACCACGAAAGATTGAGGCAATTCAGGGCTCCACTTAAGGTAGCTCCCCTTCGGGCAGAGAAAGAATAGAGGTTACACTGGGGAGTCACCTCGGCCAGAGTCATCAGTTGCCACCAAGTTCCAGCACAGTCCACAGGGAGACAGGATTGAAGAAAGGAGAGTGAAGAGTCGCATAGGGGAGACAACCCAAGAATATTAGGACAAACTCCGCATACAGGCTGCCAGATGAAAGGACAAACCAAAGCAAGGTGGGTCGGTGTCAGAACCATGGGAATAATGCAAGATTGCAACCAAATAAGAAGGAAGTAAAGTTTACTATTCACCTTTACAGATTGGAAAGAAGACCGACATTCAGAGGCAAGTGTGGTATCAAAGGGCCAAAAACTGGGTACATTTAAGGCGTTTGGGGTAAGGAGTGTTTGGGCCCAGAGGGGTCCAGGCCAAATGGAATGTCCAGGGCTGTGGTTTTTCATGTTGATAGTAGCCCCATGAGTCTGAGATCTTGAAGTCACCAAACATTATTGTCTCATGACCTCTGGTAGTGGGCTACATGAGAGGAGTCAAGGGGAGGGGTTTTTCCTCCAAAAGACCTGTCAGATGTTTTCATTCCACAAACTCCTTAGCAAAAAGGTGGTCTTATTATCATTTCTATGGGTTTGACCAGCTTAGGGGTGATCTTTGACCTTCCTTCCGCCATTGACAAGGAACCTGAAATGTTCTTATAGATTATTATGCTAAACCATTAATTGAAAGGTTGGACTGTCCTTGTCTTGCATCTGATGTAGATTTATCAAGGGGGTGGGATAGATTGCCAGCTTGGCCTGTTGCAAAATGTCTGAACACTTCATAAAATCTGCCTATTGGAAATTTATCTATGTCTAACCTGTGCTGAATTTAAAGCATGCCAGTCTAGGCAAAATGGCTATGCTGAGACAAAATGTGATTTAAGTTTGTTCTAGGTTTTTCTCGGGGTCCCCTCCTTTCACATGTGGGACATGTGCAAAAGTGACAGAAAGATCTCATACAGCATGCACTTGCTATGAACATTTCTCATACAACATGCAACAGTGACAGAAACACTCATACAACAGACACACAGTTATGAACACATCATCCACAACATGCACCCAGATATGAACACATTTCATACAATATGCAACAGCGACAGGCACATCACAACAACATGCAATAAGTTCTGAACACATCTCATATAACGTGCCATTGTAACAGGCACATAAAATGTACCCCATGTATGAAATCTTCACATATAACATATAACAATGATAGACACATCTCATACAACATGCACCTAGTGATGACCATATCTCATACAGCGTGCAACAGTGACATATAATAATGATAGACACTTACCATACAACATGCACCTAGTGATGACCATATCTCATACAACGTGCAACAGTGACAAACTCAAATACAACATGCACCTAGTTTTGTTTTGTTTTTTTTGAGTTGGAGTCTCACTCTTGTCACTCAGGCTGGAGTGCAGTGGTATGCTCATGGCCACCACAGCCTCAACCTGCTGGGCTTAGGTGATCCTTCTGCCTCGGTCTTCCAAATAGCTGGAATTATAGACACACTCCACCATGCCCGGCTAGTTTGTGTGTGTGTGTGTGTGTGTGTGTGTGTGTGTGTGTGTGTGTGTGTGTGTGATTTATTGTAGAGACAAGGTCTCACCAAGTTGCCCGGGCTGGTCTTGACTCCCCGGGCTCAGGCAATTCTCTTGCCTCAGCCTTCCAAAGTGCTGGGATTACAGGCTCTGTCACTGTTGCATGTTGTATGAGAAATGTTCATAGCAAGTGCATTGTGAGCCACAGCACCCGGCCAACATGCACTTAGTTATGAACACATCTTCTACAACATGCAACAGTGACAGTTTTGAACACATCTTAAAGCAAGGTGTAACAGCGACTAAAACACCTAATACAACATGCTTCCAGTTATGAATACATCTCATACAACATGCCACAGTGACAGGCACATCTCTTAGAGCATGCAGAAAGTTAAGAACACATTCTATAACAAGTGCCACAGTGACAGACACATCTCATACAATACGCAGCCAGTTATGAACTTGTTACACAACATACCAAAATGAAAGACACATCTCATTCAACATGCATGTAAAAATACATTGCATAAAACCTGCAATTGTGACAGGTACATCTTATACAGCATGCACCTGGTTAGGAACACACCTAAAACAATGTGTAACAGTGACATGCACATTTCACATAACATATGCACACTCATGAACACACCTCAAACAATGTGTAACAGTTACAGACACATCTCATACAACATAAACTCAGTTATGAACACATCTTATACAATGTGCAACAGTGACAGATGCATTTTATGCAACATGCACCCAGTTATAAACACATCTCATAACAAGCAACAGTGACAGGCATAACTGGAATTTTTAAAATGCTTTTTTTTTTTTTGAGTTGAAGTCTCACTCTGCTGCCCAGACTGGAGTGCAGTGGCCGCTGCGGCCACCGCAGCCTCGACCTGCTGGGCTCCGGCGATCCTTCCGCCTCAGCCTTTCGAGTAGCCGGAACTACAGGCGCACCACGCCCAGCTCATTTTGATTTATTTGTAGAGATGAGGTTTCGCTGCCCAGGCGGGTCTCAAACCTGTGGGCTCAGGCAATCCACTCACCTCAGCCTCCCAAAGGCGCGGGATTACAGGCTGAGCCACCGAGCCCGGCCTTAAAATGCTTTTTAACTTGTTTCTGTCTAAAAAAGTTTCATTTCCTGGACAAACTCAAATGAGCAGAACACCAAGCCAGTAGTTTGCACACAAGCAATTGTTTTAGATAAATGTGTCTTTTAGTCCATATGCCTTCAATAGAGAAAAAAGTCTTCTCGCTTCCTTGTCAAAAACTGACCTAGCAGCCGGGCGCGGTGGCTCAGCCTATAATTCCGCGCCTTTGGGAGGCTGAGATGAGCGGATTGCCTGAGCCTGCGAGTTCGAGACCCGCCTGGGCAGCAAGACCTCATCTCTACAATAAATCAAAAAAACCAGCCGGGCATGGTAGCACATGCCTGTAATTCCGGCTACTCGGAAGGCTGAGGCAGAAGGATCGCCGGAGTCCAGCAGGTCGAGGCTGCGGTGGCCAGAAGCAGCCACTGCACTCCAGTCTGGGCGACAGAGTGAGACTCCAACTCAAAAAAAAAAAAAAAAAAATGACCTAGCAACGTTCTTTGTAAATCAAAATGTCTTAATTACTGAGACAGAACAAAGTGTTTGACATTCAATGGGTGGAACTGCAAGAATTTTCTGATTGAAGCATTCTGTGCTCTTTGGTTACTTCAGAAGTTGGGAGCAATTTTTTTTTCTATATGTCAAAAGAATATTGATAACTTCTTGGTCTGTCAAACTTTTTTTTTTTTTTTTGAGTTGGAGTCTCACTCTGCCACCCAGGCTGGAGTGCAGTGGCACACTCACGGCCACCCCACCTGCTGGGCTCCAGCAATTCTTCTGCCTTAGCCTTCCAAGTAGCCAGAACTATAGGCATGCGCTACCACGCGTGGCTAATTTTTATTTATTTATTGTAGAGATGAGGTCTCACCAAGTTGCCCGGGCTGGTCTCGAACTCATGGGCTCAGGCAATCCACTTGCCTCGCCGCCCCACCTACCCGCCAAAGTGCTGGGATTACAGGCTGAGCCACCAAGCCTGGCTGTCTGTCAAATTTTTACACAGACTGAACTTAAAGAACTAGGAAACATCTTTGAAGTTAGTATAAAAATATGTTGTATGTAAGTAAACCCACATAATCCTATGGATCAAATTGCACAGTGAAACATGTTTCTCTCAATATGAATTTACCAAAACTGGTGACTTGTTTGATGTGTCAAAGTGTTCTATTAAGTGAACTAACAAATTATCATAATACATGCTGCCACTTGCTAACATAAATCATAATACATGCTAGCACATAAAGTTTTTTCAAAATAGATAATTGTATGTTCCATTTAATCTCAGTGAGAAAAACTAATGTTATTTGTTAAGATTTCCAGAAGTGAACTAGCACCCTCCTCTGTCCAAGAGTTTGGTTTTGGTTTCAATAGGTTAAACTTCAAATGGTTTTCATGGGTAGAACAATTTCACGCTGAGCCTCCACAAGCTGATTCCTGCCGCGGAACTGGCCCACCAGATCCCCGGGGTGCACCTCCTTGGTGCCATCTGTTCTGGCTCTCAAGGACATTCTCCGCCTTCATACCTCATGATCCCACCTGCTCTGGCCACCACCTGTGCCCACAATTGCCAAGGATATGAGTCCTATCACCTCTGCCAGGGCAGAGTTGCTGGCCGCTTATGTGGGTGCCAAGTGCCTGTCCTAGCAGAGTCTCTTGGCCTCTGGCCAGTGCCACTGCCTCAGCTGCCTGCTGTTATCTTCAGTCAGCTGCCTCTGGCCCCAGCTCCACTGACCCTATCTCCCATGGCAGAGGAAGCAGGCAGAGGAGGCACCAACACAGAGCCCCTGAATGTGATGTTGTTGGAGGGGCTGCCCTATGACGATGACAAGCTGAGCCCCTAAGGTGATGCTATTGATGTGGACCAGATCTTCTGGTCCTGCAGGTGCCACCTGCAGGACACCAACCACTTGTTGGGTGCCTGGCAGAGCAGGCAGTTGAGGCAGTGGCACAAGCTGGGCCAGATCAACTGCAGCAAGCTGTGGTTTGAAGAGGATGACATGGTTGATGACACAATGAAAAATATGACTGACTAGGCACCTCCTGGTGTCTAACTTACCCAAAGTCTACCAGTGAAGGGAGAGAATAAGAACAGTGGAAGTGTAGGTGACTGTCCGAGACACCACAGCCAAGCTGGGAACCAGGGAGATGGCCGAGACCGACCCCAAGAACGTGCAGGATCTCACCTTGGTGGTGCATACACTCCTGCAACAGATGCAAGATAAGGCTAGGTGCAGTGGCTCAAGCCTATAATCCCAGCACTTTGGGAGGCTGAAGCGAGAGGATTGCCTGAGCCCACAGATTTGAGACCAGCCTGGACAACATGGTAAGATCTCATCTCTACAGTAAATCAAAAAATTGGCTAGGTGTGGTAGTGCATGCCTATAGTTCCAGCTATTTGGTAGGCTAAGGTAAAAGGATCACCTGAGCCCTGCAGGTCGAGGTTGCAGTGGCCATGAGCTTGCCACTGAACTCCAGCCTGGGCAACAGAATAAGACTCCAACTCAAAAAGAAAAGAAAAGAAACAGATTCAAGATAAATTTCAGACCATGTCTGACCAGATCACTGGAAGAATTGATGATATGAGTGGTTGCATCAATGATCTGGAGGAAAACATTGCGGACCTATGACACAGGCTGGGGTAGAAGAACTGGAGGGTGACAACTTCTTCCTGCCACACAGAATTGTTGAAGGTTGCTGTTCATTTATTCTGAAATCTGGAACACCATTTTTCTAAGCCAAGAGAAGACCAAATGGCTTTTTGCAGCTAACACTATGTGTAGACAGATTTTCTATTCTAAAGTGTGCATTCTTTTCACATACAATACAGTTAGTTTATAGAATGATTGACTCCCAGTTTCTTGAACATGGTAGCTTCACATCCTGGACCTTGGTCAGTTGTACTATTAATTGTTCAACACTAAAATTTTGGCAGTTTCTGAAAAAAATTGTCAAATTTTTAAGTGTATTTTTGTGAATTCATATTTTTTTCTTGCCATTCCTTTTGCAGTAGTTGCTGTTTGATAAAAACTGCTGTGTAATTTTTTATTAGATGAATAGTAAACCCTTCTATTATAGTTAGACGAGAAAAACACACACATGATACACAAAGAAAAATATGATTGAGCTTTGGCTTTTTTTTTTTTTTGAGTCAGAGTTTCACTCTTTGACCAAGACTGAAGTGCAGTGGCATGCTTGTGGCTATTGCATTCTCCACCTGCTGGACTCAGGCAATCCTTCCACGTTGTCAGCCTTCCAAGTAGCAGGAACCACAGGCACACGCCACTACATTCAGCTGATTTTTTTATTCATTGTAAAGGTGAGGTCTGACCAACTTGCCCAGGCTGGTCTCAAATCCCTAGGTTCAGGCAATCCTCTTGCTTTTGCCTTAGAGTTGAATGACTTCAGTCACATACGAAAAACATGTGGTGTCATGGTGAATGTAATTCTTCAATTGGTCAGGCCCAGGTAAAGTGATCCTTACTTGAGCCAGAGACAGATTCCGAACAAAACTGAATGAAGGAAGGTTAATTTCCAAAGGAAAAGCTGAGTCAGCCTCAGAACAGAGGAGAAATGTGTTTTAGAAGTCCTGAAACTACAGATGTTCACTCTAGGGTAAATCTCACTGTCCCTAAGACCCTTTCCAACCCTACATGTCTAGATTTATCTCTTGAACCTTCCTTTATTAGATAAGGAAATTGTTCCCAAGAAAGGCATCATGAATTGCTGAAATCTCAGAGCTGGTTCATGGCAGGCCCAGAACCTTGGTTTCTTCACATGCAATCTCGCATCTTTCACATTTTCAAGGGTTCCAACTCCAGGGATCACAATGGATTCAACAGAAAATGGCACATAACTGTGAATTTCTTCTCACTGCAGGCAAGTAAGTGTCATAAAGATTTTTGCATATTTCTTCTGGAAGTGCCACTGGGAACCCTGACGCCCCCAGCTACCTACTTTGGCTGGCCAACTCTATGTGAATATGTTCTACAAGGCACAGGCTCCAGGTCAGCTAAGATGCTGTGAGTTCTCGTTTTCAGTGTCCAGGAGAGGAACACATTCACTGTTGCCATAGCAACTGTCTAGAGGTCACCCTTTGTTGGGAATAGGAGTGCCAACAATGACATTGTTTATTTTTCTTGATCTAGACTAACCCCAAGTTGGGGCCTGGGCCTGGGTGATTTTCCTTTTTGGGCTTTTCAGATAATAATGTGCCACCAGGGCTGGGATACCCAGGGCTACCCTGTGAATTCCTATTAGGATAGACCCAACTGAGAGTCCAAACCATTCATTTAGTTTCACAGCCTTGCCTCACTTCATAACTTCCCAAGGCACACTCCTGGTGACATTTAAAATCATGCTATTTTTTTTCTCTTCTCAAAGGATCTTGTCCACTCTGGCACAAGGGATTGCTGCCTTTCTAAGGTGCAAACACCTTAACAGTCTCTCTTTTTTTTTTTTTTTGAGTTGAAGTCTCACTCCATCGCCCAGGCTAGAGTGCAGTGGCACACTCATGGCCACCCCAGCGTCAATCTGCTGGGCTCTGGCGATCTTTCCACCTCAGCCTTCCAAGTAGCTGGACTACCACACCCAGATTTTTTTTTATTTATTATACAGACGAAGTCTCGCCAAGTTATCCAGGCTGGTCTTGAACCTGCAGGCTCAGGCAATCCACTCACCTCAGCCTTCCAAAGTGCTGGGATTACAGGCTGAGCTACCGAACCCAGCCGTCATTAATATCTTAATGAGAACTGTAGTTTATTCATCTCTTTCTAATAGGGCTGTGTTGGAACTTAGTTGCTGTGAGGGACAAGAAGCCTCTGGCAGGTCCAGGAGCTGAGCTCTGCATATGGACGTCGTGCCGTATGAGTCACCAGCAGAGGGTGTGGCACCATGCCTGCTGCAAGACAGGAAGTGGCAGGAAGCAGGGAGACCACCTCAAAGCTAGGCTCTCCAGAATGCTCAGGTGATTCACTGGCTATGGGTAAAGTCAACTCTTCCATCAAAAATATAATGAACAACAAAGAACAGACTCACTTGCCATCCCAATATTTTGGAGAGAGTGAAAAGAAACATCCCATTTTTCTACATGAGCTAGCTGTCCAATGTTGGGCAGCTCTTTCTCAAGTGATTTTTTTCTTCCTTCCTTAATGTGAAGCTCAAAATAAGTCCTATTCAATTTCACATCACTCACTTGATTTATGTCAAAAAAAATCATGCCAGGTATAACCTAGGCCATGACCATCTTCAAGAGAAAGTGGCTGGATAACTAAAATGCAGTCTTTGGAAACTGAGTGAGAAATATTTAGTGGAGAAATTCTGCCTTGTTTTCAGGACTTTAGTGGAATAAATTTAAATGTAGATATTCATATTTGAAGATCATGGGGTGTTTTTGGTCAGCGAGTGTTTATGGACACTATTTTCAAAATCGATTGGTCACTGCTATAAGAAGACAGAAACTTTGCCATCTGCTGGTAGAGATGAGAGAGGCGCTCACAACTGGAAAGCCAGACAGCAAGTGATAAAGCATGACAGAAGTTCAGAGCAGGAGGCTTTGAACTTGGCAGGGGCAATGTAAAGGACAGAAGAAGCAGCATTTCATAAGGAAAAAAAGGAAGAGGGGCTGGAGATGGGATTCACCAGGTATCTACAGCATGAGAAGCAGGTTTTTGTTACACATATTATCACATTTAATTCTTGAAAGAATTATATGAGAGAGTTTCCAATTTACACACGAACAAACTGAAAATCAGAGAGGTTTAATAATTTCTCCGTGATTACTCAGGCAGTAACTGGTGGCACTGGAGTTTAATATTCACATTCAGGGAAAAGTGACCAGCATGTTTTACTCATTTATAAGTAAATTGGGGAAAGAGGCTGGAATGTGGCTATCCAGGCAGGAGTGCTCGGGGCTGGAATGCCAGGTTGACCAGTTCAGATATTGCAGTCACTCAGGGTCTCACCTGAGTTCGGTCAGGCAGGGCACTGAGAGCCTTGACTGAGGCCAACACCGCAGCCTGCTGAAGTCTCCTGAATTGTCTCTGACTTCTTAGGTTTGTTTCCTCTCATTCCCCAACACCCTCCCTTGCGCCATGCACATCTATGTGAACAGGACACATGGCTCCATCGCAGGAGTCCACAAACAGCTGCTAGCCTCAAATGATGCAGATTTTTCAGATCAGCCTGGGCTTTGGGAGTGTCAGCTCTGAGAGTGTTGTTGGTTCGGTGGACCGGCAAGCTTAGCCCCCAGAGTGTCTCAGCTTCGGAGTCTCACCTTCTTCCAGCAACTCTCCTAGTTGAGCCAGCTCCATCAGCTGGCAAGCCAGCGCTGGGGTGCATGGCTCTTCGACTCCAATGATCTTCTGCACCTCTTCTTCTGCAGCTCCTCAGGTTGGAGTTCTTGTCTCATGCCCACAGACAGCTGGAAACTGAGAAAGCAGGATTTATTGAGAGGACAGAAAAACTCCCACAGTGGCAGGAGATCCAAAGGGGTTGCCCATCTGGGGCCAGAAACCTGGTGCTTATATAGCCCTAAGTCCAGACCAATTGGCTAGCACTAGCTGCGAACTGTAACTGTTCTGATTAGTCAGCATTAAGGACCAATTGGCAGGAGGTAGGGGCCTACTGGTGAGCTGATTGGTTGATTTTTGATCCCAGCAGTGAGTACTTAAGCTCTAGCTTGAAGGCTCACAGGGAACTTGTTTATCAACTCTGAGCCTAAGAGGTCTGCCAGGAGTTCGCTACATTGTTATCAGAGGACAGGTCTGTCAGTCTGCCTAGCCTTTCTCTAGCTATTTCCTGTCTCACAAAGACATTACCAATGGGGACTTTCTGAAGACTTGTGTAAATCATGGACAAGATCACATCGGGGAAGAAGGAGCCTTCTGCGTCGCCTGGGCCTCTTCCTCTAGCGCTGCTTTTGGTTTTTCTCTCCCATCCCTCCTAATGGGCAGGAAGCTACTCTTGTTTGCCTCTAGTGGGGGGCGGGGATCCACCATGTCCTTGGGCATACTCAGGCCTCCACCTTGAGTATTTCTTCCAAACATATGCAAGACCCTCCCACTCTCCCAGAAGGACTCCGGCAGAGAGATTGGATTGGCAAGAACCTGGCAGCCTTTGTGTGTGCAGCGTGAGCCAGTGAGGGCTGTCCCCAGTGTCAGTGGGAGGATGGGCACGGGCAGTAGGAAGGCTCAGCTATTTTCCAATGACAAGAAGGAGAGCTTTTCCATTTTGCAGGTTCCTTTGCACCATGAGACTAACTACATTTTTTAAAAGGTCCATGGTATTTTCTTTTCTTCCTGGTCAAAAAACTTTCATTCTATCTGAATTTGAGATGTAAGGCCATATTCTCCCCAGCTATATAACAGGACATCAGCAGGAAATCCAGAAAAGACTTTTCCTAGCCTTCTTTACACTTTCATCAGGGAAAGTTTTCATGCCACCTGCAGTTTCTAAAGTCAGGATTCAGCTTCCAGGTACTTAAGCTTTTGCTTCCATCTAGTTCACTGTGAGAAGCAGCAGATTCACCAGAGCACAAGAGATTATTCCTTGGCTTTTCAGCAGACACACAACAACACTCTCCTGTCACGTATTCTAGAAAATTATCCTTTTTCTCTTCAGCATCTAATTCCTCTTGAAAGAGGCCTGATCAAAGGGGAAACTGCACAGTAACTGATAGAAGAGCTTTCATTTACAGTAAATTAGTTCTTTAAAAAGAATTAAAGGCCAGGCACAGTCACTCAAGCCTGTAATCCCAACACTTTGGGAGGCCAAGGTGATGGAATTTCCTGAGCCCACGGATTCAAGACAGCCTGGACAATTTGGTGGTTCCTCATCTCTACAATAAATCAAAAAATTAGCCAGGCATGGTAGTGCACGCCTGTAGTTCCAGCTACTTGGAAGACTGAGGCGGAAGGATCGCCTAACCCCAGCAGGTCGATGCCAGAGTGGCCATGAGCGTGCTACTGCACTCCAGCCTGGGTGATGGGGTGAGACTCCAACTCAAAGAAAAAAAAATAATTAAAAGTAAAATTCTTGATACTGAATTCCTATTTGCAAGTTCTGGCTATGTAAACAAGAGAATGTGGCCTAACTATCTTGTACTTCTGGTTTCTTTTAAAAAATACACAGTCAGCTGGGCTCAGTGGCTCAGCTTGTAATCCCGTACCTTTGGGAGGCTGAGGTGAGTGGATTGCCTGAGCCCGCGGGTTCGAGACCTGCCTGGGCAGCGAGACCTCATCTCTACAATAAATCAGAAAAAATCAGCCGGGCGTGGTAGCGCATGCCTGTAATTCTGGCAACTTGGAAGGCTGAGGTGGAAGGATTGCCAGAGCCCAGCAGATCGAGGCTGCGGTGGCCGGGAGCAGCCATTGCACTCCAGTCTGGGTGACAGAGTGAAACTCCAACTCAAAAAAAAAAAAAAAATACACAGTCAAGAAATTCTACAAGGAGAAATAATTTTTTTTTTTACTTGTACTGACCTTAGAGATGGAACCTCTTAAAGAGGACAGTGATTTGAAATAAAGCTCCTTGTGTCTATTTCCAAAGAATTATGAGCTAGTAGATTCATATGAGGTGAAGGAGGACAAGAAGAAATAGATAAAAAGTCGAGATGCATGCCAAACATCTGTAGAGAAGGCATCACAGGAAAACAGATGGAGGGGCTTGCTTGACAGCTATAGGTGATACTGCTCTGCTTCTGATTAGCTGAGAGAATTCTACTTAAAAGGAGAGGGTCTATAAAACCTGCACTTTAAGTAATCTCTTGACATGAGTACACTTTAAAAACTAGAGCGCTTATCGGGCCTTGAGGTTTACTTTAAAGGTTTTAATTTACTAATTACCAAGTACATTGTTGCTTTTTCCTTTTTATTAGAAGTAAGACTCTAATTGATAACCAAAAGCCTTATAGATAAAGACCTATCCTAAAAATTATTTCTATGCTATTTTAATTAGACTACTAGAATTCTATTCAAAAAATGAAGGTCCAAATCAAGCATATGTGGGTGTGAGCTAACATATCTGTGCCTGCTGGGAGGTGCTTGTAAGGACTCCTTGGAAACTGGCTTTCCTTCTGCAAGAAGGAGCTTGCTCTGGTGTGTGGATGCGCTCTCCATTAGCTATATAGACAGATAGCATTGGATTGAAGGCTTACAAGGTCAGCAAAGGTACCACCACATTTTAGAGATCTTATCTTTAAAAGTGTATTGGTTTCAAAAATATTAAACTTTAAAATGAATATTAATAATAATAATTTAAGAATATGAGTGGGACCCAAAAAGTCCCAGAATTATCTTTTTGGTCCCTTGTGGTACACTAAGAATTTGTTCCTTCCGATCAAATGGCCAACCAAAGTTTTTATCTGGAAGTTTGAGAAGGTTGTCACAATTTACGGAAGAAACATTCTGAGTGGTGGCAAGCAGGTGACTTGTTCTTCCACCATGACCATGCACCAGCCCACACCGCACTGAGCGTTTAGCAGTTTTTGACCAAAATGGCATGACCTTGGTGCCCCATTCTCCCTATTCACCGGATCTCACCCCAACCGACTTTTTTTGTTTCCTGGATGAAAAAAAAATCCACAAAGGAAAACATTTTGCGGATGTGAAAATGGTGAAACAAAAAATAGCAGAAGCACTAAAAGGCACCAAAATGAATGAGCTCAAAAACTGTTTTGAGCAGTGGAAAAACATCTCAGGAGGTGTATTGCATCGCACAGAAAGTACTTTGAAGGTGGCTGAAATTTGAACATGTAAGAATAAATGCACAGTTTTCTGTAAATAAGTTCTTATTTTTTTCAGTCCTCCTCGTATATTCACAGGCAGGAATGCTGGAAGGTGACAAGAGCCCCGGAGACAGGATGGAGCACAGAGGTCAATGGAGACAGGATGGAGCACAGAGGCCAATGTGGGGAAGCGGATGGAGGAGGAAGTGTATGTGAGAAGTATGCAGTTATGAGCTTAGAGCTGGGTCTTTCTGAGAAGATGGAATGGACATCTCTAGACTTCTGGCTTCAGCTTGTCTTGGAGTGGAGGATCTGACACTAAATTGCAAGGTCATCTCGAGTCAGTTTCTCTGCCACCCTTTTTCTCAGCCCAAAGGTACTTTCTAGTAAAAGTCACAAACGCCCCTTCGCCAGTAGTACACAGATGCATTGTTAAAGTCCTCCAGCCTGCTCGACAACTCCTTCTCTGGGCCCAGGTGGTCCTAGTCAGGCAGACACACCAAAGTCTGACAAGGGCCCCAGCATGTGGGGGTGGGGAGTGAGCCGGGGTGGAGCAAAGGTAGAGCTAGATTCTGACAGGATCCAGAGTAGAGTATTCAGGAGCCATCATACAGGGGAAATCATGGTCATCAGAAGTAAATAGAAAGGGACAAGTGTGGAACCAAGGAGCCAGTGGAGGCCCTGGGAAAAGAAAATATGTGCATTGGGCTTGAGAGGAGGATTATCTCTGTAGAACGCCCAGGAGCATCTTCCTCCGCTTCACTTGACTCTGGACATTGTAACAGAATATGTGACCAAAAAGTCCATTTTGTCTCTGTGGTGTCACTTAAAGGACAAAACTGTGGCATTGGTTTACTTCACAATTAATAAAGTGTCCACTTATTTTCAGCAAATTTGCAAAGTGATGAAAGGACTCAGGGCATTCTTTGATTCTGACCTAGATTTTGTGCAGTTTCCCATTTAACATAAGCCATGATGAGACAACCTCTGTACTGGGAGATAGGTAGGCAGGTGGGGATCAGCACAGTGTCTTGGCCCACTTGTTGCTGATACCAGAAGACTGAATGTGGGTAATTCACGAAGAGTGTAACTTATTTCTTCCAGTTATGGAGGCTAAAGTCCAAGGTTGAGGGGTTGCATCTTGCTGGTGGGGACCTGAAGTCCCATCTGCACAACCCTGAAGTCCCATCTGCACAACCCTGAAGTGGCTCAGGGCATCACGTGGTGAGAGGTTGAGCATGCCAGCTCATGTCTCTCTTCCTCTCTTTATAAAGTGGGCAGTCTACTATGGTAACCTATTAATCTACTAACCTATTAATTCATAAATGAATGAATCCATTTGTGAGGACAAAGCACTCAAGATCCAGTCACCTCTTAAAGACCTCATTTCCTGACACATTGGGGATTAAATTTCAATGCAAGTTTTGGAGAGGACAAATATTCACATCACTGCACACAGTAGGACTCAGCCCCTCTAATGGGGAGTGGAGAGGACACAGATAAAGAAGAATGGCAAAACCATATGGTGAATGGCATCATGAAGATGGGCAGGGGAGCCACGGACACAGAGGGTGATCAACTCATAGCCTGGGTGTCATGGGTGATCTACAAGGAGGTGACTTTGAACTCCTTCTCCAGGATGGGTGGGAGGTCACCAGGTGACAGTACCCAGGGAAGGGAGGCAGAATGTGAGGCAGCAGGAAGAACAAGAGAGGTCTGTGGCTTCATCCGAGGAGTCGTGCTAGAAAGGGGGTACGGCAGGGCCATGGGATGAAGATACTTGGGTCCAACTCGAGTTCCAGAGAATTCTTGAATGTCACAGATGGCACAGGGCCAGGCTAAGGCCAAGAGACAAGAGACATGGGGGACAGGCTGATGAGCAGAGCTCTGCACCCAAACCCTTTCACAGCAGGGCTGCTGGGAAGTTTCACATCTTGAGATTTGGCACATTACATTCATCTAGGGGAAAAGGAAACTGGAGTGTTCAGAGAAAAAGCAGAGGGCAGTGAAAAGCAGAAATGACATCTGCAGGTCTGTGACTTGGAAAGCCAACATCAGGCAGAAAGATTGGAGGGCATGGAGTCCAGCCAGGCATCTATGGCAAAGGTTCAGGCAATAGAATGTGGAGACGTAAAGGGAGGCTTGACCCTGGTCAGAAATACTGGAGACTTTCAGGTGCACTTGAGGCACCTGGCAAAGGAGGCAAGTGCTCCCAGGCTTGAGGTATTGGGGTGAGGTGACAAATGGAGAAGAGTCGAGCTCCTGCTCCATTCCCTTAGACCTTTCTCCTTCACCATATGGGAGGGTGGCACAGTCAGTCACAAAGATGGTCTTACTTTCCCTGGTCAGATGAATTCAATCAGGACCAACCTTGTGTTCCCAAATTCCCTGTGGGGGACCCAGCGGAGAGCTGGTCATCGTGGGCGGGGCCTGTGTGGGGAAGCAAAATGGGTCAAAATCTTGGAGTTCCAGAGGGTTTCCTCAGATCCCTGCCTCAGATGTTAGCAAGGGTGTGGTTTGAGGCTGCCTCACAGAGGCCCCTGGGCTCAGTAGGATAGGGCCTTCTTCCTCCCTCTCTGGTTCCACAAGGTGACTGCCACAGCCATTCTCTCCCTGTGTCTCATTTCCCCTAGCCTCCAGGCCTGCCAGGACCTGCTTTCTGCCTCTCCCTTACCCTAGAAGTCTTCTGCATATTGCCAGTCACCCACTCTCCATGCTGTCTTGAAAGCCTCCAGATGGAAAAGGAGGGGGAAACCCTCATGGCAGCCAAGCCCAAGGGAGAATGCATGGTGTCCATGAGACCCTGAGGAGACTGGGAAGATTCCACATCTGCTGGCCAGTCTCCTCCAATGTGTGATGCCGAGAGTGTTGCTTCCCACACTACTCATGTGTCCCTAGATAGAGAGAGGGGTCATTCATGTATTCAAGCCACTTCCCACTCCTCAGCTCAGGGAGATCTCAGATCTCCTTGGAAGGCAAGGTGGGTATACCTCCCCTGCCACGCTTACACATGTTATCTCTAACTCAAAATATTTACATAGCTATGTGCCAAAATATCAGATTTTTTTCTTACATTCACATGCACATTAGCAAATAAAACCTAAAATAGAACAAAAGAAGCCAGGACCCAGAGTTCCACTACAGGCGATGTATGTGGCACTGGGGGCATTTTTGCCATCCCCTGTGTTAGGCACTTTAGCTGTGCATCGCCCTCACTGAAGAGGAGGTTGAGACCAGGTGGCAGGAGAAAAGGAAACCAAAACACAGTGGATGGGTAAAGCGGGAGGGACATTCTGCTAACTCTAGATCTTTCCATATAGAAGCCTAGAGCCGCCACTTTTTTCTCAATAAATTCTACTCCATCCTTCAGGCCCTCTCACACTCTCTGTGAGTCTCATCCTGTTTACACTAATACATATAATTTACTGTACTCTGAACTACCATTATGGTGAACTGGTTAAGATCTGAAGGCCCTGGGATCATCAAGTTTGAGTGTGAATTCTTGTTCTGATATGAATTTATTGAGTGAATGCTGACAAGTTATTTAACCTCTCGGAACCTCTGGGTCATCAAATCCAGTGCTTATAGGCCATCAACTCCATGTCAGGCACTGTTTTAAGCTCTACGCAAGCATTTTTTCATTTAAGATCAACTCTGTGTGGTAAATGCTACAGTTATTCTTGTTTTATGGATGAGGAAATGGAAACAGAGGGTCACCAGCAGTAGAGGCTGGCACCCCTACTGTATACTTGGGAAGGAGTTCTCTCAAGTAGTAGGGAATACCATACCATGCCTGGGACTGTGCCGTCCATCCCAGAGCCCAGCACTAACCCCTGCACTCCTTGGTCTCCCCATACCTCTTTCCATACTTGTGTGATGATGTTGTGGGTTATAGCTAGAATACAAAAGAGAAGGAATCCTTATGACCTCAGCATAGTGCCTGGCACACAGCAAGCCCTCCATGCATGAAAACAGTTTTCACTCAGAGCGACTGTTGTGACTTATGGTCACCTGCATGCTACCTAGGCGCTCTCTGTGCTCCCTTTGTCTCTGTCCCCAAGAGAGGGAGCTGGCCTCCCATCTCATAGCACAGTCTTAGAGACCATGTGTTGACAGACTACAGAAACTTCTAGACCAAGTCAGGATCTGGGGCTGTGTTTTTCCACAGTTTAATCCAAAGAAATCAGTACTATGACAGAGGGTGTGTTTATGCACATTCCTGCCTTGTATCTTCATAATGTGCACCAGCTCAAACACGAGTCATGGGTCCTGCCATAAGTCAGGAACATCCAGAGAGAAAGGCAACACAAGGAAAAGGGGGAGAAAAGGAGGGAGTGAAGAAGAAGAAAAGAAAGGAAAAGAAATTTGTTTTTTTTTTTACCAGGCACATCTAAGCATCTGTAAGACAAGCTGTGACATTCTCCATTTGATGACAGTCCTCTATTTATGCCAAACCCTGACTTCCAAGGGTGATTGCAGGATGTGCTAACCACAAAGTAGGAAACACTTTCATCCCCTCTAAAAATCAGGCAAAACCAAGGCTTTAGCAGGTCACAGAACTCCCCTCCTACCCCAGCAGCATCCACGTGGCCACCTTGGGAACCAGGCACACAAGTCCTCTGCAAAGCTGTCAAGGAGATTTCTATTTTGGCCTCCATCTGCTTAGCGGTGGTAAGAACACAGGAAATGGTAGAGGACATCTATAATATCTGAGTGGAACACAGAAGGCACATGTGTATCAGAAGAGAGGAAATTGGGCACAAAGGGACCATCTGAGATAGTTTAGTGTTCACTCATGCATTCACTCAACAAATATTTGCTGAGTGCCTTGCACCTGGCTTTACTTGACTATCAAGTGGGGAGATGAGACATGAGCATATTGATTATTTAGTGGCTAGGGTGGGATCTGTGGGCTAAAGGCAATATTAGCCATGTCACCGAGAGTGAAGACACAAACCAACCAGGCTCATGATGGTATCAGCCAGCAGGATGTTGCCCTCTTCCTTACCATAAACCCACAACCTCTGGAGGTGACTGCAACCCACCACCATCCTGAGATTGGAGCCCCTGGCGCACAGAATCACCTGCCGTGCTTGGGACTCTCTTGAGAGGAGACAGCAGAGAACAGCTGCTCCTCACCACTTGGCACTTGGTCATGTCATCAACTGCAGCAGCAGACCATGCACAAGCAGCAGGAACCATGGAGAAGGCAGGGCATGGAAATCTGGAATGCAGGCCTGCTGCCAGTAAGGAGATGCCAACCAGTGCCATCTTCTTCTCTGTCCCAGGACCGGGCGGAGACCAGTATTGCCACACCTAGCTCTGTCTAGCCTCCAACCTGTCACCCAGAGGATATCCCTTCATTGGACTTGGAGAGACAGATGCCCCTCCCCACGCTGGAACAGGCACAGACACGACAGATCTGAGTGGGAGACTTGACAGCAGAAGCAACAGCAGACAAGTTGGCTGTGTCCAGATCTGATCCATCCTCCTCCCACAGTAGTCCATGAGGCATCTCACCCATGCTGAGAGCAACCATATCAGCCTGTGCTGAGAGCGGCAGGGACAGGCTGCAGCCTGGAGTTGCTCCTTAACATGGCAGCAGCAGCCAAAAAGCACCTAGAGCTATAGAAATGGCCACAGAGAGAAATTTTTGTTTGTTTTTGTTTCAGTTTTTTTTCTCTTCTCTTTCTTTCTGTTTTTGTTCACATTTTCATACTTGCTTTGTTTCTGTTATTTTAATTTTTTTTTTAGATTTTCTGTTTGTGTATGGGTATTTTTGAGGGGAAGTACATCAACAGGGTTTTTTTGTTTGTATGATTTTATGTTTTTGTTTTTACTGTCTTTGTTCCTCTGTTTATTCATTAGTTGGTATGCCTGTCTATTTTCCCTCTCTTTCTTCTTCTCTCTCTCCATCTTCTTTTCATCTTCCTCCTTCCTTTTCCACATTCTTTTCCTTTTTCTTATCTCATTTTCTTTCAGGGGGCAAACATACACCCCACACTGAATGGACAGATAGTAAGGTGGTGGGAAGTGGATTCCAAGGGGCCCACACATCTGTCAGTAGATACTGGGATATACAGATAGCTTCTGAACCATGCCTCCCACCTTAAAAAATCTCAAAACTGCAAAAAGCACAGCCTCCTCACCCCCAGTTTGTTCACTGGAAGAATCAACATTGTTAAGATGCCCATCCTACCCAACGCAATCTACAGATTTAACACAATACCCATTAAATTACCAGTAGCTTTCTTCTGAGATCTGAAAATGACAGTACAGAAATTCATATGGAAACATAAATGACCACGAGTAGCCACAACAATCCTCAGGGAAAAAAAAAGAGGAGGTATTACACACCCAGACTTTAAACTTTATTATAAAGCCACAATAATCAAAACAGCCTGGTACTGGTACAAGATCAGGCATATAGACCAATGGAACAGCATAGAGATTCCAGAAGCAAAACCTCATTTTCTCAACTATCTCATTTTCAACAAAACCTCCACCATCAACCACTGGGAAGAGGAGAACCTATGCAGTAGATGGTGCTGGCAAAATTGGCTAACCACATGCAGATGATTAAAACAAGACCCCTACCAATCATATACAAAAATCAACTCTAAATGGATCAAAGACCTAAATATAAAGCCTCAAATTGTTAAGAACTTTAGAAAATGCAGGAGACACCCTTATGGATCTTGGAACTGCCAACCAACTCCTGACAAAACCCCAGGTGCCCATGTTGTAAGAGATAAGATAGACAAGTGGAACCTCATCAAACTGACAAGCTTCTGCAAAACCAGAGAAACCATCAAGAGAGTGGGGAGACAGCCCAAAGATTGGGAAAAATATTTGCCAACTGTATATCTGACAAAGACCTAACATCTAGGATCTACAAGGAACACAAACATGCCAAAAAGAAAAAAACAGACAATGTTATTACAAAATGGGCAAAAGATATGAATTAACACTTCTCAAAAGAAGATATATGAGCAGTCAAGAGATATATGAAAAAATTCTCAGGCTCACTAGTCATCAAAGAAATGCAAATTAAAACCACATTGAGATACCACCTAACTCCAGTCAGGATGACCATCATCAATAATGCAAAAAATAATAGATGTGGGAAAGGATACAGGGAAAAGGGACAATTCTACACTGCTGGTGGGAGTATAAACTAGTACAACCTCTGTGGAAAACAGTGATTCCTAAAAGATCAAAATTTACCTTCCATACAACCTCGCAATCCCACTTCTGGGAATATACCCAGAGAACTTAAATCACTCTATGAAAAATATACCTGCACATGCATGTTTATTGCAGCATTATTCACAATAGCAAAAACATGGAACCAACTGTGTTGCCTATCAAAAGAGGACTGGATTTCTAAAATGTGGTATACATGATGGAATATTATGCAGCCATAAAGAAGGACAAAATTATGAACTTCGCAGCAACTTGGATGAACTTAGAGGCTATAATACTGAGTGATCTATCACAGAAACAACGAACTAAGTACCACATGTCCTCACTCATAAGCAGAACTTGAACAATTATACTATAAGAAAGGGTTTTGCAGCAGTGGGAAACTGCTAGGGGGGAGATGGGATTGGCAGTAGTGGGAAACTGCTGGGGGGGGCACACCTCATTGATAATGTTACCTGCATAATGAACATTTGTATACCTAACCCTGAATTGTACTCCACATATTTAAAATAAAAAAAATTAATAAAGTAAATGAATAATGTAAAAACATTGGAATATATACCATTGCTGAACTTTTTTTTTTTTAGGTGAGGACTCCTTCTGTCACCCAGGCTAGGGCCCGGTATCACAACCATGGCTCACCACAGCTTCTACCTCCTAGGCTCAGGCAATCCTCCTGCCTGAACCTCCTAAGTAGCTGGGACTACAGGTCTGAGCCACCATGCCCACTAATTTTTTATATTCTAAAGAGACACGGTCTCACTATATTGCCCAGGCTGGTCTGAACTCCTGGGCTCAAGCAATTCTCTCTCCTCAGCCTCCAAAAGTGTTGGGATTACAGGTGTGAGCCACTGCACCCAGCCTGTTGCTGAACTTTTAAAAAAGCATTATATTTTTTTCTGTAAAGAAATAGGCACACCGTAACCTTATATTCTGAAGTAACCACAGAGATCAGGAATTGGCTAATGGCCCATGGACCATCCAGCCCACGGACCATCCAGCCCACCAATTGGTTGTTACAACCTGCAAATGAAGAATGTGTGTTATGTATTTTTAATGGTTGAAAAACATTATAAGAAGAACAACATGTTGTGACACATGAAAATCATGCTGAATTCAAGTTCCAGCACAAAAACATAAAGCTGCATTGGCAAAGAGCCACACCCATTCATGTTCACAATGTCTATGACTGCTTTTGAGCTAGAACAGCAGAGCTGAGTAGTTGTGACAGAGACCATATGGCCCTCAGACCCTCAATATTTGTTATCTGGCTTTTTATAGAAAAATATTTGCCAAACACTGATATAAATCATTGATCTAGTCTTACTTCTTAAACTATAGTTGAGAAAATCAAGGGCCCAGGAAGTTTCATGTCTGACAAGAGATGACAGATCCCAGAGTGACTAAAGGCAGTCGACTGCCCTAACTTCCCACTTGAGCTCCTTCACCACATCCTACTGTATTCCTAGGACACAGCGTGGTGGCTTATGTCACAGTCATGGCTTGGAATGGAAATCACCACTTCTCCACGTTAATAATGCTGAAAGTCTGAGACTGTCTCAATCTCTTCTGCTGGATACTAGGAATAGAGAAATGCAGGCTGGCTTTGGGAGGGTCTTTGACAGAGCTGAGGGGGATCGTATGTAGTCCCCGACCTATGATTTCTCAAGGATAATTCCAAGTGATAAAATCTTCCCAGCTGCTCCCAGGAAAAGCCTACATGATGTGATATGTCTTAAGAGTCTTCCTATTCAACTTCAACTCACTTTCTCAGCCTCGTCTCCCCTTTCTGGCCTTCCTCCCTCCTCTCTTTGTCCTCCACTCTCACAGTAATTTCACAGACTCTTGGGGCATCTGCAGACATAGCCCACCACTGAGCCTATGTTCCTGTTGTGCTTCCACTGGGAAAACATTTCACCTCTTTCTCCATCCAAAAAGGTCCTGCCAAATGCCTTTCTCTGTACGAGGACTTCTGAACTCTTACCACGAGCAGAAGTCATAAATACTTACTCTGCCATCCAGTCAGGAACTTGGGTGGGGGTTTTCTGTTTAGGCTTCTATCTTCCCTGCTCCATGTGGCAAGGAAGGATGGAAAGAAAGGAAGAAACTTCACTGGATAATAAGTCTTAGCCACCAATGGCCATGTTGGTCATCATGATGCATAACTTCTGTGTATGTTTCCCTGAACCATGATACTGAGGTCAAAGAGAATAGAAGACAAATGTAAGACTGTGGACAGAGTGAGAGAGATGAGCTTCCATTCACTCATTTTATACTTTCACTCAGTCCAACAGTTCAAGAAACATTTACTGAACATCTACAGTCCCTTCTAAAGCAAAGCTGGGTGACATGCAGGGATTCTCTGTTTTAAAGTTCGCCCTGAGTACCACATGGAGAATGGGTCACAAGCACTGAGGAGTAACCAGAAATCCTGACAACACATTTGTGAGAATCATGATGTACAGCCTTGCCCAAACCCTCCAGGGCAAAACCCACCACAGCCCACAGCACCCAGGAGGAAGATACCATCACTCACCTGCCCAAACCATTCAGGGCACAATCCCCCACACCCCTAGTACCCAGGAGGGAGACACCATCACTCACCTGCCCAAACTCTCCAGGGCACAACCCCATACCCCACAGGACCCGTGATGGAAACACCATCACTCACCTGCCCAAACCTTCCAGGGCACAAACCCCCACACCCCACAGCAAAGAAGCAAGACCCTGAGCACTGAGAGGCCGATCACTTCTCTGAGGTCACACGGCTGGAGAATGGCAGTGCCAGAACTTCAGCTGGGTGGCATGAACTCTGAGTCTGGGCTCATACCTGCCATGCTAAAATCAATCTGTTCCTGCTTCCCCGATCCACAAAGGAGAATTTTGAGCCTAAAATAGCAGTTCTAGTAAAGCGTTTTGAATATTAAGAAGGGTGGGTTTCACTATGCTACCACAGCGTCTAAATGTAACCCATTAAACAAAGTGCAATGAATTGGCTCCTAATCTTCTGTATATTTTGCTTAAAAACAACACTAATATGTGCAGCAAGAAAAACAATCAGCACATTGATAAAGTTGCACCCTGTCTACACTTCACTCAACTTTAATCATCCAAGAAACATTAGAACTAAGCTAACCTGTCAGCACCAGCATCATTAGTGACTATCAGCAAATGATGACACTTTCATTTTTAGGGTATGCTTTAATTTGATAGAACAACAACAGCTTAGTCACTATTTTCACTTAATGGTATATGTAGTCAAGATATTGTGGTCGGGCATGGGGGCTCATGCCTCTAATCTTAGCAATTAGGGAAAGTGAGGCAGGAGGTTTGTTTGAGCCTGAGAGTTTGAGACCAGCCTGGGCAACATAGTAGGACCCCATTTCTTTTTCTTTTTTTGAGTTGGAGTCTCACTCTGTCACCCAGACTGGAGTGCAGTGGCATGTTCCCGGCCACCGCATTGTTGACGGGCTGGGCTCTGGCGATCCTTCCACCTCAGCCTTCCAAGTAGCTGGAACTACAGGCACGCACTACCATGCCTGGCTAATTTTTGATTTATTGTAGAGATGAGGTCTTGCCAAGTTGCCCGGACAGGTCTCGAACCTGTGGGCTCAGGCAATCCACTCACCTCAGTCTCCCAAAGTGCTGGGATTACAGGCTGAGCCAACGAGCCCGGCCTTAAGACCCTATTTCTACAAAAAAAATAGTTGGGCATGGTGGTGCTCACCTGTAATCCCAGCTATTCAGGAGGCTGAGATGAGAGGAGGTCAAGGCCATGGTAAGCTTTGACCATGCCACTGCACTCCAGTCTGGGACACAGAGTGACACCCTGACTCAAAAAAAAAATCTGGAAACAAAGCCTCAATTTCTCAACCAACTCATCTTTGACAAAGTCTCCAACAACAAAAACTGGAGAGAGGAGAACCTACTCAGAAAATGGTGCTGGGAAAACTGACTGATCACATGCAGAAGATAGGACCCCTAACTATCAATCTAGGACCCCTAACTATCAATCTACACAAAAATTAACTCTAAATGGTTCAAAGACCTAAATGTAAAACCTCAAACTGTAAGAATCTTACAAAACACAAGAGACACCCTATGGAAATTGGAACTGGCAATCAATTCCTATCCAGAACCCTAAATGTCCATACCTTAAGAAATAAGTTAGAGAAGTGGGACCTCATTAAACTAACGAGCTTCCGCAACGCAAAAGAAACCATCAAGAGAACAGGGAGACAGTCCACAGAATGGGAAAATATATTTGCCAACTGTATATCTGACAAAGGCCTAGCATCTAGGATCTACAAGGAACTCAAATGCACTGAAAGGAAAAAAACAAACAGCCCATTTAAAAGTGGGCAAAAGACATGAATAGACACTTTCCAAAAGAAGATATACAGGCAGCCAACAGACACATGAAAAAGTGCTGTCTCACTCATCATCAGAACCACATTAAGATACCAACTAACCCCAGAAAGAATGGCCATCATTAATAAAACAAACAACAGATGCTGACGAGGATGCAGAGAAAAAGGAAAGCTTCTACACTGCTGGTGGGAATGCAAACTAGTGCAACCTCTTTGGAAGACAGTGTGGCAATTTCTGAAAGAATTAGAAATTGACCTTCCATGTGACCCAGCAATTCCTCTATTGGGAACATACCCAAAGGAACTCAAATCATTCTACAAAAAAGATACCTGCACACATGTTTGTTGCAGCTCTATTCACAACAGCAAAAACATGGAACCAACCAGCCCATTGAAGCTGGACTGGATTTTTTAAAATGTGGTAAATATACACAATGGAATATTATGCAGTCATAAAGAAGGACAAATATATGGACTTTGAAGCAACTTGGATGGATTTAGAGTCAATCATACTCAGTGATCTATCACAGAAATAAAGAACAAGATACCATATGATTTTACTAATAAGTGAACCTTGAATAATTATTATAATACTATAAGAAGGGGATTGGCAGTAGTGGGAAACTGTCGGTGGGGGGGGGATTGGCAGTTGAGGGAAACTGCTAGAAGAGGGAAGGGCATACCTCATCATCAAGGGTACCTGCATAATCAACATTTGTATACCTAACCCTGAATTGTACCCCACATCTTTATAATAAAAAAAGAAAGAAAATCTTGTCCTAACATAGAGGATCAAATTTTTAATTTGTCTTTGTGTATTTTTTATTTCAAAGCTCAGTGTTTTGAAGGCTTATAAATAGTTATCTTCTAATTATAACCAGCACAAAAACAAAAGCTTTAAATAAATTCTTTATAAACTTACTCAGAAAAAAATAGAGAGAGAATATTATTTAAGTTAAAAGTAGTTATTGTTCCAGTAGCATCGTAAACTGGATCCTAATTAGTAGCTGCATTTCTTTTGCTTCACTTTCTCAGATATCATAACTCCACTAGGCCTTTAATCAGCAATATACACTCTAAATGGAGCATATCGATATTCTAACGTGATGCAGTTCTATGTCTATAACAACATGGAGAGCTCTATGTGTAATGTTGGATCACCAGAGACATCAAAAGGAACCTGGGGGATCTCAGACACCTTAAGAATCTGAGCCCAGCATGGACCTTCCCCAAGAAAAATGCACATATGTGCAGACAGTTGAGTGAGGCTCACAACACTCCCAAGTGCACCCTCTGATCACTAGAATTTGTGTTTTAATTGAACTTGGCCATTTAGAAGCAGCTAAAGTTCCTCTCTAGCTAATGAGAAAAGATTTTCTTTAGAGATGAATGTTAGCAAGTAGGTATAGGAGAAAACTCACCACTGGGGAAAATTTCAATATGGACTTGATATTGGGTGGTTTGGGGGATAGTAGTGTACTTTCTTAGGTACATAATAGTGTTGTGCTATGTAAGAGAATGTTCTTATTTTTAGAAGATACATATTAAAGTATTTAAGGATGAAGGGTTATGATAATGCAACTTACACTAAAAAGATGATTGATAATAGAGAACAAAATAGATTAATAAATGATAGATAATAGATAAGATAGATGATAAACAGACATAGAGGAAGTACATATAGGGAAATACTAACAATTGTAGAAACTAGGTGGTGGGTATACGGTTTCTATTTTACTCTTCTTGCAAAGATTCTGACTGTATGAAAATTTTCACAATAAGTGTTTGAGGGGAAATATCCTAATTTTTGATCACTTGAGGTATTGGACCAGAAAACACTAATGTAATTTTAAAGTCTAGGAGGGAACATCAGAAATAAAAAGAAGCAACAAACTAGAATATAGATTTGCAGTCCACATAACCAATGAAAGATTAGTAGAGAATGTATATAAAAATTTGCTTACCAACAGAATAGTAAGCAAAAGTAATGAGCAGGTAATTTATAGAAAAAGAAACATAATGAAAAGATGCTCAACTTCACTAGCAATGAAGTTGAAATGAAATGAAAACAGTGCCTTACTTCACACCCATCAAATGGGCATAAATGAGAAAATTTGACAATACCCAGCATTAGTAAGGATTAGGAACAACAGGAACTTCATTTTCACTGCTGGTGGGAGTATTAATAAAATCAACAAACATTTGAAAGTACAACTTTGCATGGGTCACTTCTATTGAGGAATTCCCCTTCAAGATACAATCCTTTGAGAATCTCTTACTCATTAACACAATAAAACATGAATAAAAACTTTCATTGTAGAGTTCTCTGTAAAAACTGAAAACAACTTTTTGTCCATCAATAGAAGAACAAATAAATAATGTGGTATATTCATACCCTGGAATATCACATAGCCATTAACATTAATGAATTAGAGTTACAAACATTAATGTGAGTAATTCACAAAAAAATGCTGAATGACAAAAGCTGAAGATGACAAAAAAGATACTACTTCTACAAAGTTCAAAAACATGCAAAAATAACACATATGGTGTATGTGTATGTATAGTATTATATATATTATAAAATTAAATTTCTATTTGTAGAATGTTTACCTCTGAGAAGTGAAGAAAAAGAATGGGATGAGGTAGCAGCTAAAAATACTAAAGTATTTTAACTGAGTTTTTGGCGGAGGCCATGACAATCCGGGGCTCAGCATGGGAACCAAATGAAGACACTCCCCCTGGAAGGCAAAGCCCCAGAGGGGATCCGTGTGTGTGGCAAGGCCCCATGGAAAGTCTTGAGGAGAGTTCTGCATAGCTGCCCTGCGACTCATGGTCGCCTGGTTATTCCCATTATATTGTTATGCTCCCACCTTACAGGAATAATATGTTTCAATCTCCCTCAAAAAGAATAATGTAACCAGAATTGAAGGGTACAATGTCTACAATGCCACTATGGATTATGTTTCAACACCGGCTATGCCTCAGGTAATACAAATAAGAACAGGAGAGGTTATGACGACCCAATTGTCAATAGAACCAATCACTGTAACATCCACTGCAACAAAATGTGCCTTTAACTGTATGGTAAATGAAACACTTAGAGATTCTCTATTAATATTGTGGCATAAGGAATTAACAGAAACTGAGCTAAAAACTATTACAGATAACATAGGTATAGTTAAACATCAGATTAGTCATAAAACCAGAACCCCAAAAAATAAAGCTCCTAAGCCCTTACCTACTATTAGAGCAGGACAACATGTGGGATATAATATTAATAATAGAGTTTGGTGGGCCCCTAGGGGTAGAAGCAGCATGCAAGATTTATCGTGCCTTGATCCTCCTTTACCTTACACCGGAGCTTATGATGAAGACATGGTTAGGTGGGCTTGGGTAGACAGCAGATGTGTTAAATGGAACTCTCTGTCTCTCTGGGTAAGAATTAAAAGTAGTAGCCCACCATGGCGTTTATTTCTAAAAGCATAGAAAATAAAAATCTGCTACAAAGTAAATTAATTGTATAAGAAAATTAAATGTAGCTATTGTACAATAGAAGATTATGAGAATAGATATAATTAGCTAAGCTTGATATATTTAGTATGATGACTTTTTGCTTTTTGTTTAATTATAAAAATAAGTTAGAAATATTTAGAATAGATGAAGTAAGCTTTGTGTGAATCCACATATTATTGCTTTAATAGCTGATTTGTCCTTTTTTACTTTTTATTTTCCTTATAGAAAATTATACATTTTCATGAAATAGGATAAGTTTATAAGGTAAATAGTCCAGCAGGTGGTGGTAGTGATAAACACAAAAACTGGTTTGGGGTTTATGGGCAAGTTGTTTTAGTCATTAACTTTATAATAAATTTTGTAAGACATGAGAACATGCAGTGTTTGTGATAAAATAATGAAATAATTTTGTGATTGTATAACCACAAAAAATGATTAATTTATGATTTACTATAAATAAATGCAACCTGGTATGTTTGATTGCCAGAGTGCCTGAAGAAAGTCTGGTCACTACTCCTCATTCCTTCGTCTCATCACATCTCCTTCTCAGGTCCCTGTGAACCCCTCCGGAGCTGGCCTCCGGCAAGTTTTGAATGTTATCTTCTGAAAGAAAGAATCAATACTCCTTCTTTATTAGGTCCTTGGAGGAAAAAAAAAGCAAGCCAAAATATTAGGATTTGACATTGTTGGCTGGTAGGAATGGGAGTTTACGTAGTATCCTATTTTATGTATTTCATGCTCAAAATATTTCATAGTTAAAAATTACAAAATAAATTGATTAAAATTTTGTAACTATCTGAAAGTATTAGAATTCTTGGTGCCATTGCAAGTAAAATAAGATATAGAAAAAACTTGGCTATAAAAGTGAAATAAGCTAAATCAGTTAATGAAATCAAATTGCTAGCAAAATAAATAGTATCAACTAGCTTACTTCATTTTGTTTAAAGCTTCCATCTTAGTTGCCTGCCTGACCTAAAATTCACTCCTTAGTGCCTACCTGTGATTACAGTAACATTCCCATGACCACAGACCCCCAGTTTTGTCTCCTTTGGGCAGGTTATGCTGACTGTTGCCTGCTGACCATTACAGACTCCTTAGCCATAAGTTCCATGTAATTGTATGCTTTGTTAACATTTGATTTGAAATCAAATGTTACGCTTTGACATTTTCATAGTTTGTTCTTATATTCTGTTAGTAACCTAACCAAGGTAACTCCATTGTATAATGATTCTTCCTTGTCTCTATGTAACTACCTTAAACTATATCTTGATGGCAGAACTCCAGGGACTTTCTGGGCACTGACTATACCTAGGACATGAAATTAATCAAAGCTCCCTAACAATCGAAGTTCCTGTTTTGGTTGCCAAGTTGTTAGTTAATAGTTGCTACGGTCACTAAGTTGCTGTGTAACCAATGCTGCAAATTTTACCTATACAAGCTTGTCACAAACTGCACCAATTTGTCAAGAGTTTTTGTTTGCCAACTCTTGACCCATGCATTAATAAACTCATAATTAATTAAATTCAGCTTGCTGGCATAGCTTCTTCTCGCTTATTCGGTCATAACAAAGGCTACCATTCTCATTCATAACCAAAACAAAATTTTTTTGGAGTTGGAATCTCACTCTGTCCCCCAGGCTGGAGTGCAGCCAAAAAATATTTAATTTTAATTTTTTACAAAGATTATGACAGTCTCATTGTGTACAATGGTTGGCTTAAGTAAGCAAAAGTTTTAAATCTGAATATATAAAATAAACCTGTATTATTATTATGCTAAAAATAAAAAATAAAGTCTAGGAGGGAAAAGGAGGGTTTGCACGGATATTCTAAAATGGAGGATGATATTAGAAGATTCCAGTGAAAAAGCAGTTCTGGAGCTGTCCTGGAAATAAGACTGGGAAAAGGTCAACTGAAAAGGGTCACAAATAAATTCAACCCCCCTTAATTCAAGTAAACTGAAACTTATTTGCAGATTTAGTGTATTTCATCTTTTCTAGTTATAGCTATAATATTAACCATGACCACTAGATTATACTTTTCTTGAAGAATCTATTAAAAATATTGATCTGATTTATGGGTTATCAGAATTTGAGGAAATTATATCAGTTGAGACAGATATATGTGATGTAGAACAAGGCCTTCTCACTGCAAACACAACATTATTGTGCAAAATGATTTTAATACATTCTTAGGATATGTTAAAAAAATTGTATAAGTGGGGTGAGGTACTAGGTACCTGGGTGGCAAAACTAAGTATTATAAAAATACCAATTCTCTGCAAATCTATAAATAGATTCAGTGCAATTCCAGTCAAAACCTTAACCACATTTTTCATGAATCTAGATAGCTAATTCTAAAATTTGTATTGAAAACCAAAATTTCCAAGACTAAAAGAAAAATTTCTAGGAGGGAAAAGGAGGGTTTGAAAATGTAAAATGTAAAAAGGAGAAGATTGGGTGACTTGTCCTAGTGAATACTAAGTCCTAGTTACAAAAACAGCATAAGAGCATGATATTGATCTGGGATAAATAAGTAAACCAACAAAACAAAATAGAGTCTAGAAACTGACCCATTCATATGTGGAAAATTAATATATGAGAGAGGGAACTTTGCATATGAGTGAGAAAAAATAGATTTTTGAATAAATGGTGCTTGGACAATTGGCTAAGTATACTGAAAATGTGGTAACCAAAAATTGATTTCATTCAGGTTAAAGTTTCAAATAAAATTTTTCTCCATAGTCTTAGGTCATAAAAGAATTTTCTTCAATATGACTTTTAAAAGACCATGAAGGAAAATATTAATATTTAAAGCTGCAGTAAAGTTAAAAACTTCTGGACAGTAAAGAACATTATTTAACATATGGAAACAATTCACTAACTGGTAGATGATATTCGCAGTTTATGTAATAAACAGAGGATTAGTATGCAGAATATTTAGAAGTTTCTAAAGGTCAAAAAGACAAACAACTTAATGGACAAAAGATACAACCAAGCATTCATGGAAGAAGAGACACAAAGAGCCAATAACTGAAGAAGAGACACAGAGCCAATAAACATAGGAAACATTGTCCCCTTATTAGAAATCAGGGAAATGCAAATTAAACCACAAAAAGATACCATCCACCCTCATAGACTGATAGAAACTGTAAAGTCAAAGAGTTTCACTGATGTGGGCATCAAGACACTTATGCATTTGATGAAAATGAACATTAGCTCACCCTTATGATCCAGAAAAGTAAAAAACAGATATATTCTGTGGCCCAGCAGTTTAATTCCAAGTACATACCATAAAGAAACGCTATCCCTCAAGCACCAGAAGCTGTTCATGAGAAGGTACGTAACAGTGTTGTTCATAATAGCAGAAAACTAGAAGCAACCTAAATCAGCATGACACTAAACAGTATTGTATTCACCCAATGGAATACTATGCAACAGCAAAAACAAATGAGTCAAGTGAACTACAGCCTCACACTCCAACACGGGTGGGTCCGAAAGAATAATATGAAAAAGCAAGATGTGGTAAGATTCCATTTTTATAAGGCTTAGAAGCATTCAAAACTCAACAATATATTTTTAGGGAGGCATGCAAATAGAGTCAAATTATAAACAAAAGCAAAGGAATAAGTTCAAAATTCAGTATAGTGGGGGCTTCTGTGGTGAAATAGGATTTGAATTCAATTTTTTAAACCAAATAGTGAGACATGGAGCTTATTTTATCTTTATTCACTATCACTTTACATCAGGGTTTCTCAGTCTCAGACAAGTATTTGTCGTGGATGGCCGTCTTCTGCAAATGTAGAATGTCCAGCAGCATCCCAGGACTCTATGAACACAATGACAGCAGCACCACCCTCCCAACTGTGATATCCCAAAATATCTCCAGGCATATCTCCAAAATATCTCCAGGCCAAGTGTCCCTGGGGGGGGGCAGATCACCCCACATTGAGATCCACCATCCTACAGGTATATTTATATATATGTATATATATTTTTTGGTTGTGAAATATTAGAGATTTCTTTTTTTTTTTTGAGCTGGAGTTCACTCTGTCACCCAGACTGGAGTGCAGTGGCCGTTCCCGGCCACCACAGCCTCGACCTGCTGGACTCCGGCGATCCTTCCGCCTCAGCCTTCCAAGTAGCCGGAACTACAGGCGCGCGCTACCACACTTGGCCAATTTTTTTTTTTTTTAGTTTATTGTAGAGATGAGGTCTCACCAATTTGCCCAGGCGGGTCTCGAATCCAGGCTCAGGCAATCCACTCACCTCAGCCTCCCAAAGCACGGGATTCCAGACTGAGCCACCGAGCCTGGCTTATATTACAGATTTCTAAACTTATTTTTTAAAATGTAAAACCTGTCATGGTCAAACTCATATAACCAGTTTATTGATTACATTAGGTTTGACAGGGCAGGCAGAAATGTTTTATTCTGTCATCACTGTTTCTTCGCATTCACTGTGGGACCTTATTTGTCTCTAGATGATACTTCCAGCAGGTCCTAGGACTTTTTTGATCTACAAAAATGGTATTTTAATATGGTTCAACCTAATAAATGGAGACAATTTATCATGCTTTTGGATAGGAGATTCAGTATCATGAAGATGTCATTTTTTCCTGTCTTAAAGCACAAATTTAGTAAAATTCTAATCATTGTCTCAGCAGTGATTGCATTAACCAAAATCCATTTGGAAAGATAAAAATAACCAAAAAGGTAATAAATAGGAGGAGATATAGACTTGCCTTATCAGAAAGCAGGACTTCACATAAAGTCAAGATAACTATAGTAATGTGGTGATGGTATTTGGATAGATAAACGAGCCAATGAAAGAAAACAGAGCCCGAGTCAGAACCACAGAGGACTCATTAAGACAAGCTCCAGCAATGCACAAGTCCTGACATCCTGCACTTCAGCACTTAGAGGTGACTCACTCTCATGGACCCCACCATTGGTATAGGTGACCCCACCGTGATGCAATATCTATCTCATGTGTTCTCTGTCCTCTCAACACATGCCATCATGCATGTGAAGGAGAAGGGAAACTGAAAGACTGTGCAAGGACTTTCCACAGTCTCATCCCAGGGCTGGCACTCACCATTTCTGCTTACAGGCCACTGGCCATCGCAAGTTCTACCAAGAGCCGACAAGCAATCCTGGGGTATCTAGGATGACCGGGTTCTGGAAAGCACAGGTTATGTCCACATGACACAGGGTTTGACGTATAACAGAGGTAGAGGTACATATTCTGAGATATCCAGGAGGACAGAGTGACCAGGTCCTGGTGAGCACAGGCCATGTCCACATGACACAGGGCTTGATGTACAACAGAGGTGACAGTATAGATCTTGAGATATCCAGGAGGACAAGGGTGGCCGGGTCCTGGCAAGCACAAGTCACGTCCACATGACACAGGGCTTGATGTATGACAGAGGTGCAGATTCTGAGAAATACAGGACAGAGCGACCGGGTCCTGGTCAATACAAGGCATGTCCACATGATATGGGGTTTGATGAATGACAGAGGGGATGGTACAGATTCTGAGATATCCAGAAGGACAGAGTGACTAGATCCTGGCAAGTACAGCGCATGTCTAGATGACATGGTGCTTGGCATATACAAGACATGAAAGTACAGATCATTAAGGAAAAATAAGATTCAAAAACTGGTAACAGTTCAATTATTTTCATAAAGAAAAAATATGAAAGTAAATCCATATCCCACACTATGTTCAAACATTCTAAATAGATTAAAGATTTAAATATACAAAATTCTAACAATTTTAGTAGAAATTAGAGATTACTATATTTAGAAAAGATTTCTTTGACAAGACAAAACACACCAGTTATCAAGGAAAGGATTGGTCAATTTGACTAGGAACAAAAGAGAGCACAGTGTTTAAAAATGGAGCCTACATTTGAAGAAGATATTTGCATTATACAATACTATATTATATCTAGAAATTTAAACAATTCCCTCAAATCAATAAGAAAACTTTATACTGAATATTGACAGTAAGATCTAAAAATTTAAAAATTCAAAAAATTTAATATAGAAAACTAAAATTAAGTCACAAAAAATAATTTATATGAATAGGTGATTTCACTTCCAACTACAAAAATGCTTAATGGAACATTGTTGATAGTAGAGAAAAATCAGAAAAAACAAAATGTTCAAGAAAGAGAAATGCTTGGCTATGCTGTGGTATGTCTCAAACAATGGAATTCAAAACCTGGGTTAAAATGAAGATCTGGGTTTACCTGTACTGATATAGGTAGGATTGCAAAACGCAATGTTGAATTAAAAAACAAGTTGCAGAATATGTGCTGTAATGATGCCATTTATGTAAACTTTCATTCTGTATGCTGTTTATGTGTACACATGCTTGGGGTCAAACATAAAATAATGGAAGGAAAGGATATACTTCAACTTTGAAATAGGGGTCACCCTTGAGGAGGGGAAAAATGGGGTTGAAAAAGTCCTTTCTAACTGTACATAGAGTGTTTTGTTCTTTTTACCACCTCTTCCACCCTCAAGATCTCAAGCAAACATATCAAAACATTGGCATTTATTAAATATCAGTAGTGTGTGTTATATTGTTCTCTATGCTTTTCTGGGTATTCAAAATATTTCTTAATAATAAGGGGAAATAAAAGAAAGCAGAAAGCACTATAAGATCTGATTGATTGATTGAGTTGGAGTCTTACTCCATCGACCAGACTGGAGTACAGTGGCATGCTCACAGCTACCCCAGTGTCAAACTGCTGGGCTCAGGTGATTCTTCCACCTCAGCCTTCCAAGTAGCCAGAACTACAGGCACACACTACCACACCTAGCTAATTTTTTTATTTATTGTAGAGATGAGGTCTCGCCAAGTTGCCCAGGTTGTTCTCGAACCTGTGGGTTCAGGCAATCCCTCACCTTGACCTCCCAAAGTGCTAGGATTACAGGCTTGAGCCACCGTGCCCAGCCAAGGTCTGATATATTAAAACACATAAGCTTTTATTTGGTCACATGAGAGCTGCCATATTAGGAATGATGTGTAGCCACTGTATTCATAGCAACATGATCTGTCAGAGAGAGAGTTTCCAAACTAAATCCGAAGTTGAGAAGCCTGACCTCATTCCTTGCAGACCCGGTCTTCCTGTCGCATTGGCTTCCTCTTGAGGTCACAGCAAGCATGGTGGTATTTATAGTAATAGACCCCGCCTGGGCCATGGGACTTCCAGAGGTGCCTCTATGTCAGCGCGTCACAGGGACACAGTTTTGCCCACAGGAGCAACCACTGAAACAGAGGTGCCCTGATAACCCATGCAGAATAAGCAATTTCCCAAACAGCCCTGTTGTATGGTTACAAATATGCATGGCTCATGTCACTGGTAATATGATGTTTTGAGTTCTGAGGAGAAAATAATGATAAAATATGATTTAATTACTGTTTTTTCTAATTTTTGAAATCAATGGCATTTTAATAGCCGCCATCATTCTGACTATACTATAAAGTCGCCCATATATCACTTCTGTTTATGAAGCACCTGGGACATCTGCTTCTTGCATTAAGTAATTAGTTTAGATCAAGGATGGCAAAAGATGGCACTCAACTGATCATCTGCCCCTGGATAGCTCGCCTCCAGAACACAACTCCTGCCTAGCCATCCTGTCAATATTCACTCCATGGAGATATTGGCCCAAAGTCCCACTTCTCCTCCCTGGTCATGTGTATCCTGCTCCTACCAGTAAGATTTACAGAGCAGACCCACAACAACCACAAGGGAGACTTCGTTTTAGAGAGATTTAGTAGTTGTGATCAAATTCCCTTAAAGATAGACTGGCCATGTGTGTTTCTTCTTTTAAAAATAGCTTGTTTTCCTTTACTAATGCTTCTCTGTTATCTTCCTTGTATTCTAAAAAAAAAATTTATGTTCAAAGCTGAAAAAAAAGATAGACTGGCCACATAGTTACAAATGGATGGTTTTATATGTAATGTGGTTTTCCTAAGCCAACAAATCTTATTTTCCATCATATATCATCATATCTGTGACACCCAAGAGCGCCATTCTAAAACAATTCTGAAGTGTCACAGCCAATATCTGGCATTTCTTCTTGGTAACTGTAACAGTTCTCAGGATGGCACAGTGACATCAGCTTTGGAATTGTCTTGGATTTCTTGTTATGCTCCAAACTGTCTCACATGTGCTAGGATAGCAGTTTTCTTCTGTCCTTATTCTATAAACCTATAAAAGTGGATTTTCATATTATTCACGAGGGGTTAGTATTTTTAAAGTATTCCTAACCAGAGAAGAGCAAGACCTTTACAATGAGAACTACAAAACACTGTTCAAAGAAATCCAAGAAGACACAAACAAATGGAAAAATATTCCATGCTCATGGATTGGGAGAATCAACATTGTTAAGATGTCCATCCTAACAAAGGCAATCTACAGGTTCAGCGCAACACTCATTAAATTACCAACATCATTCTTTGCAGACCTGGAAATGACAATACAGAAATTCATATGGAAACATAAACTACCACGAATAGACAAAACAATCCTTAGCAAAAGAAAGCGAGCAGGATGCATCACACTTCCAGACTTCAAACTTTACTATAAGATTACAATAATCAAAATAGCCTGGTATTGGTACAAGAACAGGCATACAGACCAATGAAACAGGATAGAGATTCATAGAGATTCCGGAAGCAAAGTCTCAATTTCTCAACCAACTCATCTTTGACAAAGCCTCCAACAACAACCACTGGGGCAAGAATAACCTATTCAGTAAATGATGCTGGGAAAACTGGCTAATCACATGCAGAGGATTGAAACAGGACCCCAACCTACCACAATACACAAAAATTAACTTTAAATGAATTTATGACCTAAAGTAAAACCTTGAACTATAAGAATCTTAGAAACTGTAGGAGACATCCTTATGAAAATTGGAACTGGCAACCCATTTCTGATCAAAACCCCAAGTGCCCATGCCATAAGAGATAAGATAGACCAGTGGAAACTCATCAAACTGACAAGCTTCTGTAAAGCCAAAGAAACCATCAAGAGAGCAGGAGACAGCCCACGGTGTGGGAAAAAAATACTTGCCAATTGTATATCTGATGAAAGTCTAACATCTAGGATCTACAAGGAACTCAAATGCTCTGAAAGGAAAAAAACAAACAGCCCCATTAAAAAGTGGGCAAAAGACATGAATAGACACGTCTCAAAAGAAGATATATGGGCAGTCAACAGACAACAGAAAAAGTGCTCAGTCTCACCCATCATCAGAGAAATGCAAATTAAAACCACATTGAGATACCACCTAATCCCAGGAAGAATGGCCATCATTACTAAAACAAGCAACAACAGATGCTGGTGAGGATGCAGAGAAAAAGACACATTTTTACACTGCTGGTGGGAACGCAAACTAGTGCAGCCTCTTTGGAAGACAGTGTGGTGATTTCTGAAAGAACTAAAAATTGACCCTCCATGTGACCCAGCAATTTCCCTATTGGGAATGTATCCGGAGGAACTCAAGTCATTCTACCAAAAAGATATATGTATACACATGTTTGTTGCAACTCTTTTCACAATAGCAAAAACATGGAACCAACCATGCTACCCATTGAAGCTGGACTGAATAAAAAAAAAGTGGTACAAATAAACAATGGAATATTTTGCAGCCATAAAGGTGGACAAACATATGGACTTCACAGCAACTTGGATGAATTTAGAGTCTATCATACTTAGTGATCTATCACAGAAACAAAGAACAGAGTATCATAAGTTCTTGCTCATAAGCGGACCTTGAACAATTATCATAATACTATAAGAAAGGGATTGGCAGTTGAGGGAAACTGCCAAGGGAGGAAAGGGCATGTGTCATCAACAAGGGTACCTGCAAAATGAACATTTGTATAACTGACCCGGAATTGTACCCCACATCTTTTAAATAAAAATAATTTTTAAAATTGCTAAAAAAAAAGAAGACCAAAAAGGAGAGAAGGAGAGAGAAGGAATGGGGAGGAAAAGGAGTCTTACTATTATTTCCTAGATTCAATTTATAGATTACATTGTATGTGTGTGTGTGTGTGCGTGCATGTGTGTGTGTTTGTGTGTGTGTGTGTGTGTGTGTGTGTGTGTGTGTGTGTGCGCACATGAGTGCATGCATGCACGTGCTAATCTGAAACTTGGTTTTCCATGATCACTTCATGGTGGCATTATTCTAATTTTCAATTGCCACATTGCTGTTCCTACCACACCAAGTATCATGCATGAATAATTCATCCCAATCTTCACTTGTCTGTATTTTTTAATTTTTTTTACAGTGAGCTCATATTAATTCTTTATGCAGAAGAAGAAAACATTTTAATTGAAGAATTCCTTAGAGTTTGCCAAAATATTGTGATTTCATCATACTTCATTTCTTCCTTATCTGGTTCTCCTACTCACAAATGTGAAATGTGGTCATACCTGGGAATTTGTTATCTCCATTGCTTCACTGCAAAGTTGAGGTGACAATGTCGCACAAGCTACGCATTTGTGATTTTGTCCCTGGGAGACTGCAACACTCTACTGCAAATGTTAATGAGTCACCAAGCAAATGCAAACATCACTTGCTCTACTGATATTTTTAAAAGGCTTCCTTGCTGTGAGGTCTCCTGGTACCATAACATGACAAATAAGCAAATGTCACTCAAATAGTTAAATAAAAATATCATGTAAGTGAATCAATAGTTAGATTCCTGTAAATTTAATATACTATGAGACTCAGTAAAATAAAGCATGGAACCTTAAAATGTGATTTTATCTACTAGGTTAGACCCGCCCGAATAGATAAATGTAGATGTTCTAAAGATTGATAACCATAGAATCACACAGAGGTAAGTGTGGCTTCTTCTTCTTTCTTTTTTTGTCTTCAAAGTTCTATTCAAATTGTACTTCTCCCCTGGAGGCTTTTCCTGTTATTTCTAGAATCTTCTCTCTCCTCCTCTGGCTTTTTGCTGTTATGTATTTTTATTATAGCATTTACACTGCCTCACACTGTATTGATCCTCACAGGAGAACATAATGACACACATTTTAGCATTTCTGAAATTGAGAAGCATCCTGCAATTTATGTGTAGATTCAATGCAGTACTAGGCTTCCTCCTTCTTCACTTCTGCACCCACAACCTGCTCTCATCACATCAGTAAAGGGATTTACAGCAGGCCAGGCTGGGGAGAGCCTCACAGTTGCCCCCTGTAGGACGCAGCACCTGCGGGTGCTTGTGTCTAAGGAGACCGACGACATGCTTGCAACATGGAGACCTGGGGGCTTTCCTGGGTGAGGGGAGAGAAGAATTTTAAAGAGGTGACACCATTGGGCAGAACGTTGGGGTTGATATAACTGGGGTGTCATCTAGTGAGGTCTCCTCCAACGTTCCAAGTGTGCATCCGTGCTCTGTCTTCCTCTCAGATGATTCTATGGCTTTGTCCATAGAGCAGGAAGTAAATTCGACTTTTTATGTGTATGTGGCTAAAATTCCAAGCTCAGCTTGCTTGTCTTTCTCAGTGTACACTGAGTGAGGCCATCCATGGGCCTCCTGCTTCCAGGATGGAGGCACCAACTCCCAGCTGTGAAAGCATTGGGGCTGAAAGGTCATCCTGCAGCAAAAATGTCCTTCCTGGAGTGGCTCAAAACCAATGGGCAACCAGGATGTAAAGGTTGGCCTCTGTTTCAATCTGGGATAAGGACACGGACCACCCACAGCCCAGCACAAACAGTGGGCCTGGCTGGCATCTCTGCAGCAAGTGCCTCTGTCCACTTTTGCTTTCTCCTCTTCCCACTGGGGTTGGTCAGGGATGACCCCCCACCTCCCACCCCAGGGAACCATGCAAGTCATTTGTCAGTGGTCAAACAATGACTCAGAGTCAGTCTTTGGAGTTGAGTCACCCTGAGCCACAAAATATGGCACCTGTCACCAACCAGAGGTTGACTCCGGCTCCAGAAGGGATGCTCCTGGTGAGCCAGCACACACCCCATAGGATGGAACATCTGGCAAGTCTGACATTGGAGGCATTTGAGAAATGCAAAGGCAACAGTTGTCACAGGCAACTCGTTTTCATCAGGGATGGAATGTGGATGTCAAAGTTGGCCTTGGGTGTGACCAGGCCACTGTCCAGCAAGGTGGTAAATATATTAGTTAGCTTGACTGCGGTGATTATTTCACAAGGTACATATATATCCAAACAGAGTTGTTCACCTTAAATATGCACAATTTGAATCAGTCACTTTTACTTCAATAAAGCAGGGGAAAGAAAGGGTTGATGTTGTAGGGCTACTTCCCACCCACTCAGCCCTAATGCTCCACCTGCTTAAGAAAAGACCCAAAATGGATTTAGAGTCTATCATTCTCAGTGATCTATCACAGAAACAAATGACAGAGTACCATATGTTTTCACTCATAAGCAGGCTTTGAACAATTATCATAATACTGTAAGAAAAGAATTGGCAGTAGTGGGAAACTGCCAGGGAAAGGAGGGATGGGATTGGCACTAGTGGGAAACTGCCAGGGAAGGGGGGCACACCTCATCAACAAATGTACCTGCATAATAAACATCTGTATACCTAGTCCTGAATTGTACTCCACACCTTTAAAATAAAAAAAGAAAGAAATGCAAAGCAGAAAAAAATAAAATAAAATAAAAGGCCTAAACACAGGATGACCCTGAGTGAGCATAAGAGAGGGCTGTGACCCTAAAACACAGGAGTCCCATCAACAGGAAATCATATGCACTGGACAGGTTGTGCCTAATTGAGAAAACAAGAAGTGTAGCCCATATATGACACCAGGGCCATGAGGCACAACCCACAGATGACACCTGAAGCCATGAAGTGTAGCCTACGGGTGACTCCTGAGGGAGAAAACAAGAAGCACAGCCCACAGATGAGGCCTGGGGCCATGAAGCACAGCTTGCAGATAATGCCTGGGACTATGAGTTAGCCCACAGATGATCCCCAGGACCATGAGGCACACACACAGATGACACCTGGAGCCATGAGGCATAGCCTGGAGGCGAATCCTGATGGAGAAAACAAGAAACACTGCCCACAGATGATGTCTAGGGCCATGAAACACAGCTTGTGGATTATGCCTGGGGCGATGAGGTGTAGCCCGCAGATGATACCTGGAGCCATGAGTCATAGCCTACAGATGACACTTGAAGCCATTAGGTGTTGCACACAGATGACACTCAGAGCCATGAGGTATAGCCCACAAAATGACACCTAGAGCCATGAGACATTCCCTGCAGATGACACCCAGGGCCATGAGGCATTGCTCACAGATGACACCCAGAGCCATGAGGTGTTGCCCACAGATGACAACCATGAGGCATAGCCTGTAGATCACACCTGGAGCCATGAGGTGTAGCCTGCAGATGACACATGGAGCTATGAAACATTGCCCACAGATGACACCCAGGGAGATGAGGTGTTGTACATAGATAATACCCAGAGCCATGAGGCATTATCTACAAATGACATCCAGAGTCATGAGGCATAGCCCGCAGATGATACCTGGGGCCATGAGGTTTTGCCCACAGATGACAGACAGGGTGATGAAGTGTTGCCCACAGATAACACCCAGAGCCATGAGGCATAGCCCACGGAACACACCTGGGGCCATGAGGCATTGCTCGAAAATGACATCTGGAGTCATGAGGCATAGCCTGCAGATGACACCTGGGGCCCTGAGGTGTAGCCCACAGATGACACCCACAGCCGTGAGGCATTGTCCACAGAAGACACCTGGAGTCATGAGTCATTGCCCACAGATAACACCTGAAGCCATGAGGTGTAGCCCACAGCTGACACCCAGAGCCATGAAGTGATGTCCATAGATGACACTTGGTGCCATGAGGCATTGCCCACAGATAATACCTGGGGCCATGAATCGTAGTCTACAGATGACACCTGGAGCCACGAGGTATAGCCTGCAGATGACAGCCAGAGCTATGAGAAGTACCCCACAGATGATACCTAGAGCCATGAGGTGTTGACCGCAGATGGCACAAAGACATGAGGTGTTGCCCATAGATGACACCCAGAGCCAGGAGGCATAGCCTGCAGATAACACCTGGAGCCATGAGGCATTGCCCGCAGATGATACTTAGAACCATGAAGCATAGTCCACAGATGACACCCAGATCCATGAGGTGTAGCCCATAGATGACACCCAGAACCATGAGACGTTGCCTGCCTATGACCCTCGGAGCCATAAAGCATAGCCAGCAGATGACAACCAGGGCCATGATGTGTTGCCCATAAGATGATTCCCAGAGCCATGAGGCATAGCCAGCAGAAGACACTTGGGGCCATGAAGCATTGCCCACAGATGACACCCAGAGCCATGAGGCATTGCCCACAGATAACATTTTGGACCATGAGGCATTGCCTAAAGATGACACCCGAGCCATAAGACATTGCCTGCTGATGACACCCAGCTTAGCCTGTATATAACATCTGGGGCCATGAGGAGTAGCCTGTAGATGACACTGGAACCATAAGACAAAAGGTCCCAGATGACACCCATAACCATGAGGCATTGCCTGCAGATAACACCCAGAGCCAGGGAGCATTGCCCAAAAGATGACACGAAGAGCCATGATGCATAGAATGAAGATGGCAACCAGAGCCCTGAGGCGAAGCCTGCCAGTGGCACTTGGAGTCATGAGGCATACCCCACAGATGACACCCAGAGCCATGAGGTGTTGCCCACAGATGACATCCAGAGCCATGAAGTGTAGTCCACAGATGCCAGCTGGAGCCATGAAGCATAGCCCACAGATGACACCCAGAGCCATGATTTGTTGACCACCGATGTCACACAGAGCCATGAGGTGTGACCCACAGGTGACACTTATAACCATAATGTCCATAGCTGATACTCAAAGCCTTGAGGCAAAGTCCACAGATGACACATGAAGCTTGAGGCATTGCCTGCAGATGATACCCAGAGCCATAAGGCATATCCCACAGATGACACTCAGATCCATGAGGCAAAGTCCACAAATGACATCCAGAACTTGAGGCATTGCCTGAAGATGACACCCAGAGCCATGAGGTGTAGCCCACCGATGACACCCAGGGCAATGTGTTGTTGCCTTTAGATGACACCCAGGGCTATGAGGTGTAGCCTGCAGATGACACCCAGAGTCATGAGGCATAGCCCACAGGTGACACTTGGGGCCATGAGACATTGCCCACAGATGACACCTGGAGCCATGAGTCATATCCTGCAGATGACACCTGGAGCCATGAGGCATAGCCCCCAGATGACACCCGTAGCTATGAGGTGTTTCCTGCAGTAACACCCGAGGCCATGAAGCGTTGCCCAAAAAATGACACCAAGAGCCATGATGCATAGCCTGAAGATGACAACCAGAGCCCTGAGGCATAGCCTGCTGATGACACCCGGAGCCATGAGGTGTAGCCTGCAGATGATACTCAGAGCCAAGAGGAATAGCCTGCAAATGCCACCCAGGGCCACTAGGTGTTACCCACAGATGACACCCAGGCCATGAGGCATACTTTGCAAGTGACACCTGGGCCCATGAGGCGTTGTCTGAAGAAGAAACATTGGGCCATGAGGTGTTGTCCACAGATGACATCTGGGGCCATGAGGCATAGCCTGCACATAACAACTGGGGTCACTAGGCATTTCCCACATATAACACCCGGGGCCATGTGGTGTTGTGCACAGATGACACTCAGAGCCATTAAGTGTAGCCTGTACATAACACCAAGGGTCACTGGGCATTGCCCGCAGATGACACCTGGGGCCATGAGGCATAGCCTGCAGATGACACTCAGGGCCATGAGTTGTTACCCACAGATGACACCTGGAGCCATGAGATGTTGCCCGCAGATGACACCCCAGGACCATGATGTGTTGCTGGCTGATGAGCCAAAGCCATGAAGTGCTGCCTGCAGATGACACCCAGAGCCATGAGATGTTGCCCACAGATGACACCCAGGGTGAGGCTTAGCCCATAGATGACACCCAGAGCCATGAGGCGTAACCCACAGATGATGCCTGGGGCCATGCGGCATTGCCCACAGATGACAGATAGAGACATGAGACATTGCCTGCAGATGATACACAGTCTTGAGATGTAGCCTGCAGATGACATCTGGATCCATGAAGCATTGCCCATAAATGACATCCACAGCCAAGAGGTATTGACCACAGATGACACCCAGAGCCATTAGGCATAGCCCACAGATGACATCCGAAGACATGATGCATAGCCTGCAGATGACACCTGGAGTCATGATGTGTAGCCAGCAGATGACACCCAGGACTATGATGTGTCTGGCTGATGACCCAAAGCCATGAAGTGTTGCCTGCGGATGACACCCAGAGCCATGAGGTGTTGCCCAGAGATGACACCCAGGGCGAGGCTTAGCCCATAGATGACACCCAGAGTCATGAGGCTTAGTCTGCAGATGACACCCGGAGCCATAAGGCTTAGCCCATAGATGGCACCCAGAGCCATGAGGAGTAGCCCACAGATAATACCCGGGGCCATGAGGCATTTCTCACAGATGAAACAGAGCCATGAGGTTTTGCCTACAAATGACACCTGGAGCTATGAGGCGTTGCCCACAGATGACAGACAAACAATGAGACACAGCTCGCAGATGAGACCCAGAGTCATGAGGCGTTGCCTGCAGGTGACACCCAGAGACATGATGTGTAGCCAGCAGATGACACCTGGACCATGAGGAGTTGCCCACTGATGACCTGAAGCCATGAAATGTTGCCTGCAGATGACACCTGGAACCATGAGGTGTATCCCACAGGTGACACCCAGAGCCATGAGGCATTGCCTGCAAATGACATTCAGAGCCATAAGGTGTGGCCTGCAGATGACACCAGTACCATGATCCTTGGCCCGAAGATGGCACCCAGAGTCATGAGGCAGTGCCTACAGAGAACACTTAGAGCCATGAGGTGCAGCCCACAGATGAAACATTGAAACATGAGGCATAGGCAACAGAAGACACCCAGAGCCATGAGGGGTTGCCCACAGATGACATCTGGACCCATCAGCTGTTGATCACAGATGACACTTTGGGCTATGAGGCGTTGTCCACAGATGTCACCTGGGGTCATGAGGCATAGCCCGTAGATGACTCCTGGAGCCATGATGTGTACCCCACAGATGCCATCGGAGCCATGAGGCATAGCTTGCAGACGACATCCAGAGCCATGAGGCATTGCCCACATATGACACACAGAGCCATGAGGCATAGTCCACAGATGACACCTGGGTCATGAGACATTGCCCGCAGATGATACATAGAACCTTGAGACATTGCCCACAGATAACACCCACAGGCTTGAGGTGTTGCCCACAGATGACACCCAAAGCCATGAAGCATAGCCCACAGGTGATATCCAGAGACATGATGCATAGACAGCAGAAGACACCCGGGGTCATGGGGTGTTGCCAGCTGATGACATGGAGTCATGAAGTGTTGTCTGCAGATGATACCCGGAGTCATGAGGTGTAGCCCACAGAGGACACCCAGGGCCATGAAACGTTGCCTGCAGATGACACCCAGGGCCATGAACCTTTGCCCACAGATAGCACTCTGAGTCATGAGTTGTTGCCCGCAGATGACATGTGGAGTCATGAGGAGTAGACCGCAGATGACACAAGGAGACATGAGGCATAGCCAGTAGAAGACACCCAGGGCCATGAGGTATTGTCCACAGATAACACCTGGAGCCACGAGGTGTTGCCCATAGATAATACATTGGGCCATGAAGCATTGCCTGCAGATGACACCTGGGGCCATGAGACATAGCCAGTAGATGACACCCAGAGCCATGAGGTGTTGCCTGCAGATGACACCTGGAGCCATGATGTGTATCCCAACTATGACAACCAGAGTCCTGAGGGGTAGCTTGCAAATAACACTTGGAGCCATGAGGCAGAGCCCGCAGATGACACCTGGAGCCATGAGGCATAGCAAGTAGAAGGCATCCAGTGCCATGAGGCATTGCCCACAGATGACACCCAGGGACATGAGACCCAGAGTCATGAAGTCATTGCCAGCTAATGACCCAGAACCATGAAGCATTGCCTGCAGATGACACCCAGAGCCATGAGGCCTTGCCCACAGATGATACCTGGAGCCATGAGGTTTATCCTGCAGATGATACCCACATCCATGAGGCATAGCTTGCAGATGACACCGGAGCCATGAGCCATTTCCTGCAGATGAAACATGGAGTCATGAGAGTAGCCCACAGATGACACTTGGGGCCATAAGGCCTTGCATGCAGAAGACACCCAATGCCATGAAGCACTGCCCGCAGATGACACCCCAAGACATGATACATAGCCAGCAGATGACATCCAGGGTCATGAGGTGTTGCCAGCTGATGACCCAAAGTCATGAAGCATTGCCTACAGATGACTCCCAGAATCATGAAGTGTTGCCCACAGCTGTCATCCAGGGTGAGACTTAACCCACAGATGACATCCAGAGCCATGAGGCATAGCCAGCAGATGACACCTGGAAACATGATGAGTAGCCAGATGACATGGGGGCCATAAAGTGTTGCCAGCTGACAATCCAGAGTCATGAGGTTAGCCCACAGAGGACACCCAGAGCCATGAAGCATTGCCTACAGATGACACCCAGGGCCATGAACCTTTGCCTACAGATGGCACCCAGAACCATGAGGCATTGCCTGCAGATGACACTTGGAGCCATGAGGCATAGTCCACAAATGACACACAGAGACATGAGGCATAGCCTGCTGAAGACACCCAAGGCCATGAGGCATTGCCCACAGATGATACCTGAAGCCATGAAGTATTGCCCAGAGATGATACTTTGGGCCATGAGACATCCTGCAGATGACACCTGGGGCCTGAGCATTGCCTGCAGATGACACCTGGAGCCATGAGGCATAGCCCGCAGATGACACTAGGAGCCATGAGGCATAGCCTGCAGATGTCATCAGAGCTATGAGGCGTAGCCTGCAGATGACACCCGGAGCCATGAGGCATTACCTGCAAATGGTACCCAGGGCCATGAAGTGTTGCCCACAGATGACACCTAGAGCGATGAGGCAAAGCCTACTGATGAAACACTGAGACATGAGGCACAGCCAGTAAAAGACACTCAGGGCCATAAGTGGTTCTCCACAGATGACACCTGGAGTCATGAGGCATTGCCCACAGATGACACCTGGAGCCATGAGGCATAGCCTGCAGATGACACCTGGAGCTATGAGGTGTTGCCCACAGATGCAACACCCAGAGCCATGAGTCTTATCCTCCAGAAGACACCTGGAGCCATAAAGCATAGCTGAAGATGAAACCTGGAGCCATGAGACATTGTTTGCAGATGACACCTAGGGCCATGAGCCGTTGCCTGAAGATGACAGCCAGAGCCATGAGACATTGCCTGAAGATGACACCTGGAGCCATGAGGCATAGTCCACAGATGACACACAGAGACATGAGACATAGTCAGCAGAAGATGCCCGAAGCCATGAGTCATTGCACACAGATTGTCGGTGACCGGCACCGATCTACGAGAGGGTTGGGTTAGGACCCGCACCGGAGAGTCAAGATGGCGAGAAGAAACCACTCGGAGGCAGTTCTTCTGGGAACAGTCTGATCAGGACTGAAGCCGAATTTTATTCAAACTCCTTCCAACTTATATACCATTTTCTATACCCTCCAGCAGTGTGACAATTACTTGCTGGGGGCGTACAAATTCCATGATGTGTAGCGTGTTTTACAAACTATGCATCACAAGACCATCACAAGACTTGCAAGTTTCAAGCAAACAATTCGAATTCCATGATATATGATGTGCTTCACAAAACTTATATTGAAATTACAGGTGCATGATTTTAACAATGATTTTACAAACTGTTTTCCCATAATGTTCAATAAATCATTCATGCTGTACTTCTTGTTCTACACCATTCATGCTGTACTTCTTGTTCTAAGCTCTGATTAATACAAAATTTTTCTAAGTTAAATCCCAGTTTAATAACTCCTAGTAGTTTTAATGATTAACATTATCAACTTAACATTATACTATAATCTATAAATTTATTTAAATGACTTAGTTATTCTATTAACCTATTATGATTCAACGTAGTGTCCTGTAATTCTATAACGATTAAAACTTATTCTTAAACTATAAAACCTTACCATGACTTAAATGAATTTCCTATGTCTAAACTTTAATTTTTATATAATCTAATGATTGACCTTTAATACTATGCTATATCCTATTAAGCTAATACTTTATCATTAATTCTTTTATAAATCGTATAGTAACTATTACATTTGAATAATGTAGCAAAAGGAAACAAAACAGCAAGCATAAATTTACTCAAATATACTATAAAATGTAAATGCAACTATAAGTGTATATGTATATATTTTATCCTAACAAGTCTACTCTAAAAATCAAATAGTAGCTGTCACACTCTTGAACAAGGAAATGCATGGCCGCCATGATGATGGCCACGGGCTGAAGCAAACAGAGTTTCGGTATGTAACGAAACTAGAAAAAATGTTCTGCCTGGCTAGAGGCAGGGCGATAAAACTATTATGGTAATTTAGTTTCTAATCTTAGCTCTAGGGTTAACTGCTTTCGGGAACAAGAGCTGACCAACCAGTCTACCAGGAAACAGAAGTTTGAAAATATCTAGAAAGAAGTACAACTTAGAAGGGACAAGGTCATATAAAATAATTCTGCTGTGCAACTTTCCATCAGGTGTATAGAGTTTACTTATAAGTTTTACTGCCATGTATACACACTGGTCACTAATCACATGCCAATATTATAGGTGTTGCTTGTGAGAGGCGATCTTTCAGATGGGCCTTTATAGGCCTCAGTCATGTAGTTATAGATGTTGGCTCCCAACAACAGATGACACCCAGATCCTTGAGGATTTTTCCACAGATGACACCTGGGACCATGAGGCATTCATTGCCCACAAGAGACACCTGTGGCCATTAAGCATTGCCCACAGATGACATCTGGGGCCATGAGGCATTGCCCACAGGTGACACCCAGGGCCATGATGCATTCTGCAGATGACACCCAGGGCCATGAGGTATTACCCATAGATGATACCCAGAGCCATGAGATGTAGCCTGTAGATGACACCCGGGGCCACGCGGCATTGCCCTCAAGTGACGCCTGGTGCCATGAGGCATAGCCTGCAGATGACACATGCCCAGGGCCATGATGCTCAGGGACTGCAGATGACATCTAGAGACATGATGAGTAGCCAGCAGATGACATGGGGTGGCATTGCTCACAGATGACACCCAAAGTCAAAAGGTAGAGCCTGCAAATGACACCTGGAGTCATGAGGTGTTGCCTGCAAATGACACCCATGGCCATGAGGTGTTGTCCATAGATGACACCCAGAGCCATGAGGCACTGTCCACAGATCATTCTCGGGGTAATGAAGAATTGCCTGCCGAGACACTGAGGGCCATGATGCACAGCCCACAGATGATGACCAAGACCATGAAGTTCAGCCCACAGATTTTGCCTAAGACCATGAAGGTAGCCCATAGATGAACCCTGGGACCATGAGGCACAGCCTATGGGTGATGCCCAGTTTTATGATGTGAAGTCTATAGGTGACACCTGGGTCATGACGTGTAGCCTGTGGGTGATACCCAGGGCCACATGTGTAGTCAGTGGGTGACACCCATGGCTGCATGAGGTATAGCCTGTGGGTGACACCTAGGTTCCTGAGGTGCAACCTGCAGATAATGCCCAGGGCCATGACATGCAGCCTGTGAGTGATGCCCAGGGCCACATGAAGTGTAACCTGCAGATGACCACATAAGGTGTAGCCTATATGTGACACCCAGAGCTGCATGAGGTATAGCCCGTGAGTGATACCCAGGGTCACATGAGGTATAGCCTGCAGGTGATGCCTGGGTTCATGAGACACAGCCTGTGGGTGATGCCCAGAGTTGCATGAGGTGTAACCTGGGGGTGACACCTGGGGCCATGAGGTGCAACCTACAGGTGATATCACACACACTGTTGCATTTGTGTGATCTCCCTATAAAACCTGCTGCCATGACAGATTAAATCAGAGATACCATGACACAGAGGGAAAGTACAAGAGCACTCAAAATCAGGATGACTAGAGCAGATCCCGTGTCTCAAGGCTGAGCAGACATCCACATGGGAGAAGCTCTGTCACTGAGTGAGGTTCTCCCAGTTACAGGAACCCACATCTTCACCTACCCACTGGCCTCTGTCCTTGGTCCATCCTGGCTCCTCCTCTACTGCAGTCTCTCAGTGCAGCCACCCTGGTTCAGTCCCCAAGGCCTTTCTCTCCTCCTCCTTCTAGCTAGCCACAGGTTGGATCTCTAGACTCCTGGTTTTAATTGGCCTCTGTGGGAAGAGACTATAATGTTCATGCTTGTAGACCTGACTGTCCCCCGAGCTTCTGATTCACATCCAGTGGCTGATTCAGCCCCTTACACTTACCATTGATGCGAATGTTTCAGGTCAGCCTGGGCTTCAAAAGTGTCAGTTGAATGGGTCAGCTAGCCAAGCCCCAGAGAGGGTCGTCTCGAGGGGCTGGTAAGCCTAGCCCCAGAGGTGTTGGCTCTAATGGGTTGGCAAGCCAGGCCCTGAGAGTGCTGCTGGTTCAGTGGGCTGGCAAGCCTAGCCCCTGGAGTGTTGACTCTGCTGCAGAGTCTCGTCTTCATCTAGCAGCTATCCTGGTTCAGCTGGCTCCATCAGCTGCCAAGCCGGCCTCTGGAGTACACGACTCTCTTGGCTCCGACAATCTTCTGCAGCTCTTTAGGTCTCTTCAGTTCACAGATCTTCAGGTCAAGGTTCTTGCCTCATGCCCAGGAAGAATGAGGGACACGGACAACCAGAAAATGAAAAAGCAGAATTTATTGAGAAGACAGAAAAGCTACCCATTGGGAAGGGACCCAAAGGGGTTGCCAGTCTGAAACTGAAACCTAGTGTTTATATAGCCCTAAATTCAAGCCAATTGGCTAGTACTAGCTATGAGCTGATTGGTCTGCACTAGCTGTTTCTGATTGGTCAGTACTAAGGACCAATCAGCAGGAGATAGGAGCCTAATGTCAGTGAGCTGATTGGTTGCTTTAAGTTCTTAAAGTACTTAAGCTCTAGCTTGAGAGGCTTGCAGGGAGCTTGTTTGCCTGCTGAGCCTGAGAGGCCTGCTGGAAGTTTGCTACATTGTTACCAGAGGACCTGCTCTGTCTGCCTGACTAGCCTTTCTCTAGCTATCTCCTGTCTCACCATGACCCAAACAGACTCATGACCCCTCTCTTCCCCTAAGCTCCACCAGCAGGAATTTTCCTTCTCATGCAGCCTTCCAGTCCCAGCAAACAGCACCACCTCCATCTGACACATGAGCCCCAAATCTAGGCACCATTCAGGATTCTCTTTCCTTCTTCCTTCCACCTTGACAACTACTTCCTCTACAAATCCTGCACTCTTTGCCCATCAGCATGTTCTGAAACCACTTGTCTTCTCCATGTCCTCTGCTGCCATCATCCAAATCCCTCCACCTCCCATCTGAATCACTGGAACATAGTTCCAGCCCTTCTGGTTGCCAGACACAGGAGCCAACATGCTGGTGTAGACATTTGACCATATCTAAATCCGTCTGATTCTCTCTCCCAGGAATTTGAGTGTTTTGTGTTGATAACAACACTTGTATGATCCACTCAGTTAGCAACTTTTTAAGTAAACAATACAGCATTGTAAACTATAGACACTACACTGTACAACAGATCTCTAGGATTTATTCGTCTAGCATAACTGAGACTGGACCCTTGACTAAAGGAATCTGAGTCTTCATTGGGGGACATCAGAAGTCACCCTCCATCACACTTGTATTTTAGGATGTTAACTGGAACTGAACACTAGAAATGTTAGCACCAGGAGGAGCTGGTCCAAGGGCTCCCATTCCTGAGATCTTAAATCTTTCTTTGGTGTTGTTTCTCCAAGGCATGGTCATTCAGCTCTTCCTTTGACTTAGCGAGCCACCCAGCATCTCTCTCTAGGGAAGGGTGCAGCAAGACATCTCCCTTAAGGACTTTGAAGAACCCACAAATTATCCCTCATTGAATGCTTGTGAAGATAGCACAAAACCTGATGAGAGCAGCACTGGTCCTGATGTTGACGGACAGGACTTTTCTATTTTGTTCACTAGCATGTCCTTAGTGCCTGGAATAATGATTTCCTGATACTATAGTACACTCACAAAATGTTTGTTGACTGTATGAATGAATGTTAGCCAGCCAATTAAGGCGGGAAGAGAGAAATTTTCAGAAAAAAGTGGTGTCCTGTTGAGATGGGAGAGAATACAGAACGTTCAAGAAACTAAAAGGAGGTTCATCTGGATGTGGCCTAGTAAGTCGGGCTGGGCAGGGCTGGCTGAAGACAAAGCAGAAGAGACCCTCGGTGGTCAGATCATGAATGACTACCAGGCTGCCCAATGAAATTGATTTGTACCACTGTATGTTTGGGTCTCTTTGTTATAGCAGCTCAGTCTGACCCTGGCTAATAGAGACTGGTCTAGACAGCTGGTTCCCAGAAGAGGAAGCTGTGCTGGGCCCTTCATGGGCAGCTAGAATAACCGTGTGCTCTGGGGAGCCAGTGACCACCAAGCCTAGGGAGTCTCCTCAGTCTCCTGGAAATGGGCAGCCTTCTCTCCTGTTCACACTCCCTGCCCATCCTAAGTTTATCGAGATACCAAGACAGGATGGCAAAGAATCATAATATACCCATTCACACATTCTGGTCTTGTGGGCGTCCTTTTCATTCAGTGTCATAGAAGCAGTTAATTATTTTTTATCAAGGCGTTTAGGGGAAGAAAAGACCCAGTGTTAATGGTAAATGCACCCTCACCTTTTGCCGCCAGAGCCCATCAGCCCACCCATGCAGATAGCAGTCTTCTAGTGGAGAATTTTATAGGCAAAAATTGCTCAGAACAAGGATGAGAAAGCCTTTGTGCACACCAACTGGGCAACAGCATTCTCTTACTTGTTCTGAGAGCTCTCAGTGCTGCACTCCACATGTGGCAACAGCTGGCTCTTTTCCCCAGTGGTATCCTCCACATTGTTTCTATTATCCACTGAATGTTATATTAAACACATATTAAAATACATTTTTTCTGAAAAAGAATCATCTAAATTGCTAAATGGGTACACTAAAACATTTCCATTTTTCGTAAGGGTTAGAGTTTGCTGCTGATTTAGGGTATTTAGGTCTTATGAGAAGCACCTAATAGGCAATCCAATGAACAAACCATCTCTTTGTTGCCTCGTTGGTAATTGTGCAATATCTCCACCCTCTCACCTACCATGTTTTATGAAATCTATTTCAATGGAGCAGATATTTATCATCACAGGAAAAACTCCCATTTAGATATTAACTGCTTTGCTTTCTTGGAAACTAATTTTCCATGGAGGTCCAGTCATGATTTGCTCCTTCTTGATTAGGAAATAAATAAGATCAGATAATAGCTTCATGGGCCAGGGTCCCATCTTTATTACACCCAGTAAAGAGATCCCAACCACTCCAAGAACAGGCAGGTAGTGGTGCTCCTTAGCAATAAAATTTCATCTTCACTAAGCCAATTGTTGTCAAACTCATTTTCAGATAGGAAACAGACATTTAGGAGTCTTATGAAAAGAACCAAACAGGCAACTATGAGATGTTCAAACTTGCACAAATGGAGATTCATGTATGAATACCTGCTTGTTCTGAGTCTTCCAGCTTGAGCCAGAACCTTGCACCCTCCCAGGCACAGAGCCAACCTGCCATCAAGTCTGGTCGATGCCACAACCTATGTCATCCCAAATCCACCTTTGCATCTCCAGCACCACACCCCAGTATAGTCACCATCACCTGGCACCTGGTTCACTGGAACAACTAGCCTAGTCAGCCCATCCTCCTCCCCTGACTATCCCAATGGCCCTCCCCAAATAGAGACACATTCCCTTCAGGAGAGCGTGAAATGTCCACGTGTGGTTTTGACAGTCAGCATGACCTTCTCCCATGCCTAGCTCTGGCCTCAGCAATCACCTCCACCCTTCTCGGTTCCTCCCTCTTACGTTACATTCTGTCTCTATACCAAGTACCTGCAGTTCCCACAAATGAAATGAGCTCATTTTCCCTCTGTGCCATCCCCAGCATGGTTCCCTTTGCCTTTCACAGCCTTCCCACTCACCACTCTTTCCACCATCACCCTTACCAGCTACCCACTGCGTTCCCTCAGTATTCAGCACATATCACCTTCCTAAGGAAGATGTCATTTTCCTAAGGAAGATGTCACCTTCCTAGCAAAGACATCATCTTCCTAGAGAAGACATCACCTGCCTGGTGAAAAACATCACCTCCCTAGTGAAGAAGTCACCTCCCTAGCAAAGACATCACCTCCCTTTGGAAGAAACATCTTCCTAGCAAAGACATCAGCTTCCTAAGGAAGACATCACCTCCTAAGGAAGACATCACCTCCCCAAGCAAGATGTCACCTCCTTAAGACATCACCTTCCTAAGGAAAAAGGCACCTTTCTGGTGAAGATTTCATCTCCCTAATGAAGACATCACCTTCCTAAAGAAGATGTCACCTCCCTAAGGAAGAGTCACCTCCCTAAGGAAGACATCACCACCCCAAGGAAGACGTCACCTCCCCAAGGAACACATCACCTCTCTAAGGAAGATGTCACCTCCCTAAGGAAGATATCACCTCTTTAACAAAGATGTCACCTCCCTAAAGAAGATGTCACCTCCCTAACAAAGATGTCACCTCCTTAAGAAAGACATCACCTTCCTAACGAAGACATCATCTCCCTAACAAAGATGTCACCTTTCTAAGGAAATTATCACCTTCCTAGTGAAGATGTCACCTACCTAGCAAAGACATCACCTCCCTAGCAAAGACATGAACTCCCTAGTGAAGATGTCATCTCACTAGCAAAGACGTCACCTCCTTAAAGAAGATGTCACCTCCCTAAAGAAGAGTAACCTTCCTAGCAAAGACATCACCTCTCTAAGGAAGAATCACTTCCCTAAGGAAGACATCACCTCCCCAAGGAAGACGTCACCTCCCTAGCAAAGATGTCACCTCCCTAGGGAAGATGTTACTTTCCTAGCAAAGATGTCACCTCCCTAAGGAATACATCACCTTTCTAAGGAAGACATCATCTTCCTAACCTAGATGTCACCTCCCTAAGGAAGCTGTCACCTCCCTAACAAAGACGTCACCTTCCTAAGAAAGAGGTCATCTCCCTAAGGAAGATATCACCTTCTTAACGAAGTTGTCATCTCCCTAAAGAAGATGTCTTCTTCCTAAGGAAGACATCACCTTCCTAGGAAACAGGGCCCTGCTTTTCAGAACTAGACCAGGTGACTGTCCTAAAGCTTCCCAGCATTTAGGCCAGTGTTTGCTGACAAATCATAGCCTTGCCAATGCTGGCATGGTAGTCTCACAGGATCTTGCCCAAATGACCAGCTAGGGGTTGTGCCCCGGCATGATTATCACTTGAATTTTCAATTTTGATACACATAACCTACCTGGTGAGTTTGGTGGTCTCGACAACAGTTTGGCATCTGTCAGAAACTGAGACAGCTGCTGGTATCAGACAACAAAACCAATCAAGGCTTTAACAAAGGGAGGAAAGTCCATGGACAGCACTCAGGAGAGCCGGCAGCCTGCAAAGTCACCAGGAACACAGCCACCTTCCATGTGTGACTTCATGCCAAATGTCTCTGGGTGTGTAGACATCCAACACTCCATCTAGACAAGAAAAAGGAATAAGACCGGAAAGGAGGACTCTCCCTCGTGCCTTACTTATAACCTTGAGTTGATACCACATGGGACACCCCAGCCTGCAAGAAACGCAGTAAAATGCAGGCCTTCTGTGGAGGACGCTGGGGCCTCAGAGATATCTTACCAAGAAAAAAGGGACAGTGACCACTAGGTGGAACTAGTGGTCTACTCCACACTCAGCCTAGTTTTCTAATCTGTTCTTTAAGGAAATAACTACCCTCTTCTATAAATTCAAGGTTCATATAACCTAAGAAACAATGAATTGATAATCAAGAGGAGTCGCAGCAGGGCGTCACCACAGCACACTTCACACCTGGAAGAGGAGACAGACAAGGTCAGTCCTGCGGGATCACCCAGGTGCACCTTGTGTGGATGCTGAGGGACACCCTCCACAGAACTGTCATGTGCTCACTCATGTGCCGTCCACACAAACCACTAACTGTACACGGACTTGCTCCCCACCTGATGGAGCAAGACCATCATCCCACCCTGTAGATGGGCACACTGAGGCAAAAAGATGTGAAGTAACTTACACAGAATCACATTGCTGGAGTCAGCCCTGGCACTCCAACTGGGGCCTATCTGATGTTCTCTGTTCTACAGCAGAACTGCTCTGCAAGGCTTATACACTGCACTCCCAGAGTGGATTAATATTACTGTCCCCTGAGGATAGAATTCCCACAGTGACACCCAGTGACTGAGTCCTTGCTGGCCTGTCCTTCATGGAAACTATTGGCCACCTTATTGTGCTTAAGCAGAGAATGAGCAATTTAATGAGGTTACTCAGGTTCAAGCCAGCAGTTCTACATAGACCACTTAGACTCACTTGGCTCACACTTGCAGTGAGAAAGGTGACTCTGGTCAGTGTCACAGGCCAGACACCGAGGAGCAGTCTGGGGCTTCCGCCATGTCAAGGGATTCTTCCCCAAGAGCACGCTTGGCCTTCTCATTCCCAAGTCTTTCCAACCCAGCTTGAATGCTGCCACCTCCTTAGGGCACTCCATGATTTTTCTACCATCCTGGGCCCTTAGCCCACCCTACACTTTGAGCCTGTTTCAACTCTTCCTTCCCTGCTTTAGAGTCATTGTGTATGTGGATGTCCCCCTCTACACAATGAGCCTTTTAAGGACTTATTCTTTACACCTTTGAGCATCTAGTTTATTGTGTTGTCCATATTATTGTTTAAATGTATTCATTGAATGAGTGAAGGATCTAATAGTATTTTCATATTTCTTTAATTCAAATGTCATTCTCTCTGGGCATGAAAATAAACAGAACGGTGCTAATCTCTCTGCAGTCACTCTTTTCACATTGTGTTGGTTTGTCTGTGTCCCTTTTACTGCACCCTGTCATGGACCATGAGGTATGCACAACAGACAGACTGGCATCTGCACCCTTTCCACTCCCTAATGCCAAGCGTTGCATCTGACACAGAGCCTGTACCCAGGTGCCCAGTACTTGACATACAAGCAAATGAATCATCTCCTCCATTTCAGAAATTTTGCTCAGAAGCATGAGCCCACCAGAGACAAATGCCTCAAGAGAGCCATTGCATTCTTCCAACAAAATAACCATGGGGCGTGTGATAACGTCAAGCTGTCAGATATACAACATGTCTCAGAAAAATCGGAGCATGGCTGTCAAGGAGGAAGATGTGAGGAGGGTCTGAAGCTGTGTTGTTAACTGTTCCCATGAGAATGCTGACTCTCAGCCAGCCGTGGCATGGCAGTGGCACCTGGTGGGAGCACATCTTCCTCGTGCCTCAAGAATGCAGAGCAGGCAGCTCTGCTGATCCTGGCAGGGTTAGCTGGGCAGCGCTTCTGTCTTCAGTTGGACAAGTTCACATGTCTGGGGGCACACTGACACATGGGACCAGCTGGTCTCCAGCCAGTGTAGGGAGATCTTGGCTGGAGTGAAGGGGCTAACTCCATGTATCTCTGTCACCCCACAGGCCAGCACAGATGTTCTCACAGTGAGGAAGAAGGCAAGAGTGGGAACAGGTCTGGTTTTACCAGTGCTTCCAAGTCTTGCTTAGCAGCAAACCATTAATCAAAACAAGTCTCGTGACTGAGACCTGAATCAAAATGGAAGAGCACCATAAAGTTATGTAGCAAAGAAGGGGAGGTAGATAATGGGAGCTTCGTTAGCAAATCTACTACAAAGGCAAAGACTGACTCTCACTTGCTTAAAGCCTTGTGCTCCTGGTCCATAATAGTGGGCTTAACAAATTTGTTGAACAGATGCACAGATCTATAGGTGGGTAGGTGCCTGGATTAGTGAAGTTAGTTTACAAGATTCTTTGCAGAGACAAGTCATCAAGAATTCAGCTATTATCTTGATGGTGCCAGCAAGAAAACAGTTGCCCATAGATTTTTACAAGATCTATTGTAGTATTTCACAAACAGAAACAAACACAAACTTCCTGGGTTCACCAAGTAGGTCCAGGGATGGAATTTCTAGCACCCCTCTATGGTTATATGGGTGGGGCTTTTCAAGTCACTCACCTTCTTGGACTATCCCAAACCTTCCTGCTCAGTCAGCTGGTGTTTATTACAGTCACATTAAGGACATTTGAATATTTCCAATTCTTTTCATACTAGACAAAGTGAGGGTATCAGAGAAGTATCTTTGACCTCAAGTTCAAGCTCTTATTGTAAGAGCAGCAACATTCAAGGACCCCTGAACCATAGCTGAACTCTGACAAGGCCATACAACATTTTCTGGAGTGCTTAAGCATATCTCTACTCAGGACCTTTTCATGAAGAAGAACATTCTTCGTTAACAATTAGGGTACAACAGGAAACTGTAAACTGAAACTCAGAACCACTATAGCCTCCTCTACACTGCCTTTCTCTAAAGAACAGTAAATAGAATTCTCATGAAATAGATTGAATAAAAAATTCTTTCATTCAAATGGTGGGGTTGGGATGGCAAGACTTGTCTATTGTACTTAAGGTCAACAGAGGAAAGTAGCACATAGGTACCAAGAAATGAGCCCAAGATCTTTTGGTGAGTTCTGTATGATTAGCAAGTGGTAGAAGCTAATTATTAATATCATTGAACATTTTAGATTGCCCTGAGGGAATGAAAAGTTGGATATGTATTCATAATGATATCTAGCACTTATTGACTTAGTATATGCCAGACTCTGCTAAGCACTCTTTATCATCTCATTTAATCCACAAAACACCCAAAAAGATGGGTATTTTTCCAATTTTTACATTTTTCCTACACATTTTTTAAAAGGTAAGAGCTTATTCTGCTAACAGTGGAGTGACCATGCATCCTGGCTTGACCAAGACTGACCTGATTTGCGCCCTGGCTTAATAATTGATAACATCACATTTCTCTCCCCAAAGTGTCCTAGTTTGTGATAATTATGGTCACTTTGTTAAGAGCTGCCTGTCTACATAGCTTGGAAATGGCAGAGCCAGAACTAGAAGCCAAGTCAGTAAGTTTGAAACCAGAGCCAGCAATCTTACCACACTAAACCTCCTTGTCTTCCCAGTTCAGCCATAATGATGACCGACTCAAGTGCATTCCACTTGCATCTGTCATTTTAGGTCTGGAGCACTGGAGATGCCCAAGTGTATTAAGACCAGAAAGTGGAGCTTCAGTAAACTCAGGTTGTATTTCAAAGACTGAATAAAACCGGAATTGCCCAAAGCCCTAGAAAAGCAGGAGGGATACATCCTGTTCAAAGCAAAGTCCCTGAAATTAATCCTCTGAATGGAACTTGAAAACAACTACTTTATATACCAGATATACACTTACTTATTTAACTGCTAATGCAGGTATTGAATGTGCACATTGAAGAGTTCAAGATTCTGCCCTTGCTCAAAAGTAAAAGGAATAACTTCACAGTTGGAATATCCTTCCTCTTTTTCATTTATCTTGCTAACAGAAAATGACAACATTTAACTCCTTTTATGCAACAGAAAGATAGTCTGTATTTCCAAACAGGCTCTATTCAGGTAAGATGGAAGTCAGCAAACTCACAGATTCCTTCTTCCACCCCCAGTAGCAGGAAACACATACACTAGTGGCATAGAAAGTGAGGGACTTAAAGAGGAAAACTAGAGGAAACTCAAGTAAGACTTCTTATGTTGACTCATCATCACACAGATTTCTTGAGAAAAGAGACAATCACCCGGGTTATTTAGATAACATCAACTATTCTTTGCTAACGCAAAGTCTAGGAATTGAATGAAGCACATTCCCCTTAAACAAATTAAATTGGAAAAGAAATTAACTTGGAAGGGTGGCTGTTTGCTCTTATAAAAGAATCACCTTTAAATTATTTTGATATAATAATGTTAATTAAATCAAAGGAAGAGAAAATATCTAGTCAAGAAAAATGTAATAAAGTCAGTCTAAATTATAAGACCAGAGATCAAAAAAGATGAGAAAAGCAGTTAGAATAAACACATGTAGATGTGAAAGAAGAGACACAGAACAAAGCCTTCTTGAGGAATAATTAGGGTGGTGAGGACATGAAGAAATTACCCCCAAACTACAATACACTGAGTGAAGCCAGAGAACCTGCAAATCACGGGAAGAAATTCATTTTAGACAGTGCAAAACAGATAATCTCAGTTGCTTGATGCCCTGGAGAGAAGTGTGGAAGCAGGAATGCACGCCCCACCTAGGAGACAGCCTGCAGAGTTCAGGAAGGATTTAAAAAGAGAGAAAGAGAAGAAAGGAAATTCTGGTCAAATGAAAGTAGTGTTTTTGTCTTATTGTTCCAACTCCCTCTTTTTGATACTTCATTTATTCAATATACAGGATTCTTTTGAGGAGAAACCCAGGGGCCAATGGGTGACACTGAGTACAGGCTAAAAGCTTGCCTGAAAGCACTCAGTCAATAAGCAAGTCAGCGCTTCATCGGGTACATTCACTAGAGTCGGGCTTGAAATGCTTTTAGCTTTTGCTTTTATAATTAATTTATGTTGATAATGTTTTTGTTATTACTTTTATAATTAATTGCCAAGTGTTGATAGTGGCCAACATCTTTTCACTTTTTTTTTTACATACTGTTAAATACCCTGAGGTAAGACACCAAATCCTAACTGGAGTGCACGTCTGTGGATCAATAAAATGCTCACATAGGCTGGGAGCAGTGGCTCATGCCTGAAATCCCGGTACTTTGGGAGACGGAGGCGAGAGAATTGCCTGAGTCCATGGGTTCGAGATCAGCCTGGGCAATATGGTGAGCCCTCGTCTCTACAATCAATCAATCAATCAATCAATAGATAGCCAGACGTGATGGTGCATGCCTGCAGTTCCAGTTACTTAGAAAGCTGAGCTGGAAGGATTACCTGAACCCAGCAGGTCGAGGTTGCAGTGGTGGTGACCGTGCCACTGCACTCCAGCCTGGGTGAGAGAGTGAGACTTTGACTCAAAAAAAAAAAAAAAAGCTCACAGAAGAATTACACAGTTCTTCAACCACAATAAAAAAAAATTACTCTTGAAGAGTTTATTATATACTATTCCTTCCCCTTCTGAGAAACATTAAAGGAAAAGCCCAGCATGGTTACCATGGCAACTGCAATGCAAAATTGGCAGTAACTTTACGAATTGCAAATTACTCTAAGGGTGTGGGGATTTTTTTTTTCTAATTCCATTTTTAACCATCTCATATGCATTATTCCAGCAATATGTTAAACAAGGTTGTTGGGAACTCACACATCACTTCTAAACAAGCTATGTTTTAAACCCTCAAATCTCACTGTTATAACAAGAGCAGGTAACCAAGGAACACCTAATGTGTTGATTTTTTGACTATACATTAGGGTTTTTTTGTTGCTGTTTTTAGCTGAGCTCCTAACACGTTTGATCACCTATCCTGAAGAAGACACAGGTCAACAAATAAATGAAATCACTCTCTTCTTTGTCTTTATTTGTCTGTTCTTGAATCTCTGAGATGGGAAAGATGATGTAGTCCTGTTTAAAACAAACAACAAAAAAAAACTCATAATCTCACAATCTGTTTTTCCCTCTAAGTGATTTCAGTTGCATTTTGCATCAAAATTTTAATAAAAAACATTTGATTTTTCCCGGGACTACTGTCTGCCTTGGGGCCTGGAGACTTGCAGAGGGGGCAGAACCCTCGGCGACAGCACATGAACCTCTGCATTTATAAGCCCATGTATTTGAGAGTGGTTCCCCACAATGCTATAATGAGTTCAGGTCTTGGCACAGTAACTTCCTGCTCTGTGACTCTGAGTGAGTCACTTGTGAGCTCTGTGTCCTCATCTGTAGAGCAGGGATTTTTCATTTCCGTCAGGTCCATTTCACCATCTGTCACAAGAATCACATGAGAGAACAAGTTTGAGTACTACTGCATCCTATTAAAATATACTACCAATTCTTCTGAATATTCATTTTAGATAACCAACCCCAAGAATCCCCCAAAATACGAATATTCTTTATCTTCGGAATCTGGTGTCAAGAATACTAGACTGATTTGTGGACCGGGCATCTCAGAGTTTAAGAAATAAATTGAAATAAAGGTATGAACAAAAATATCAGAAGTAAATCCTATTCTGTACTAGGAAACTTAAATTACTGCCTCTGTTTACAGCCATGCCACCCTGAGTGGGCCCCATCTTGTCTAAATCACCGCCCTTATTCAGTTTCCCATTTGGGGTATCTGTTTGTAAAACCGCGTCACAGAAAATGGCTGCCTCCAAAACTCATCCTTAAGACACGTGCCACCACTCATGCCATGCGTTCTGGGGCAACAGGATGATGGAGGACAAGCAGACCTATTGGGTCTTCTGCTTCAGAGCAATTTCCTGAGGTCAGAGGAACACTGGTTGTTTCCTTGGACAGAAGCCTTCAAAAAGGATTAAGTATAGCATCAATCTTGAATGGCCAAAAGTTAGGATATACAGGATAATCAGAGAAATAAGGTGAAGAAGCTGCAAAAGACTGAGCCCCTTGCAAGAACTTTTTGTTCATTCATTCATCCCTTCATTTGTTCACTCAACAAGCATTTGCTGAGAACCAACAAAACTCTGCTTCAGTAAGTAAAGGGAAGAATCAGACACATTTTTACTCCCAGTTTACTTGGGGAAGGTGGTACAGCCCTCCTTTCCAGCTCTGGTCGCATTGAAAGGTTATGGGAACACAGAAATGGCCAAGACTAACCACCGATGGGCAGGAGCGTGTGGAAAACATGTTGACTGGGAGTTCTCTGGGTGAGTGGGAATGGTGGGACTCTGGGGAAGGAAGGAGAGGCTGGCAGATGACATCTGAAAGTTGGTGAAGGTCCCAGGTGGCTGGAGCATGGGGTCTAAAGACAGCCCTGCAGGCTGGAACCAGCTCAGCTTCACAGTCATGCACAGTGAGGAGCCCTGAATTTTTAAATGAGGAAGAAGAATGACATTGTCAGAGTCAGGCTTTCGGCAGGATCTTTCGGGGTGACAGAGCCAACCAAAACCAGGATAAGTGGTCAGTCAGAAGCCACAGTGAGTCCTACAGGAGAGACAGACAGAAACTCAATGAACTCCCAGGCACGGGAATTCTGGGAGTGCTGCAGGAAGTCAGGATCTGCTGGGCTCCACAGCTTCCTGCTGAGCAAGAACGATTTTGGAAACCTGTCAACATTCTTTCAGAAGGTGAGCACACAGATTACAGAGCCTTCTACTTTCTCCAGTTTGGCAATATTACAAAAACACAGCCGATTCCTTTCCTTCCAAGTAATTCACATCAGATGCTGACGCCTTCAGTCTCTACCTCTGCTCCAGCTCCCCAAGTCATTTCTTCCCAGAGGTCAGTCATACAGAGCTCATTAAATCTCAGGCAGCACCACTTGAACCATGTAAAGCTTTCTGTTGCAGTGCAATTTCATGCTGCACTTGATTTATGAAGCACGCACATGCTTAGCCCTGGGAAGACAGCATGCTCCCCTAAAAGCTTATGCCATGGTTTGGGGCAAGGGAGAAGTACTCTTGACTAAACACTGGAATTGGAAATCTGGACTCTAAGCATCTATCTGCCAAGAAGGGTGAGTGGCCTGTTGTGGGGAAGGTCTACCCCAACTCCATCCAAGTACAGCCCGTGACACCAAGACCCAGAGAATTTAACAACAGAGGCCAGGGCTGGACCCCAGGTCTCCAGCCCTGCCCAGTGGCCCTTCTTCTCTCTCCTTCACCTCCTTAAAATTTAAAGAGCAAAAACTAAGGAAAAAGGGACTTTCTTATCCATGATGAAATTCATTCCAAAGTGAAAAAATGTCCCTTGTATACAATGTATTGTTACCTTCATATCATAGTATAAAAATGACAGGAAATTGACAAGACATTTGTTTGAAAATGACTTGTTTTCTGTTTGGTTGGTACAAAGTTATGTAATATATTATATGTGGCTCTGAAATCAAATCTAAAAATTTAAATAAAGTCAAAGTTCAAAGTCACATAGCTAGCAAACCTAGATCTGGGTTTTTTCATCTGCAAGCTGGGTACAATAATACTAAACCACAAAGTTGTTTTATTTAATTAACCTTTGAGGAAAAGGCTTAAAAGACAGATGCTCTTGTTATATTTTATGTTCTATAGGCCGGTTTGGGCTTCAAGTCTCCCTCCTGGGAGACTGGCCATGCCCCTGTTCCCATGACTCTGGCCCTGTTCAAGGTATTTGGGGCACTTTTCTTTTGGAACTTTTTAAATCTTAAGAGACTATCATCTCCTTATGTCTCTATTTAATAAAAAAAATGTAACTCAGTTTCATGGACTTCACGTCCCAATGCCAGTTGTAAGGTACTTTTAGCTACTTGTTGAAGTCAGGGCCAGACAGAAAGGATGAGGGCTTGCTATGACTGAGAAAATGCAAAAAGTTGTTTCCTTTAGCAGAGGGGATACATTTTCTACTTGTTAGATCAGTCTCAGAAACCTTAGAAAGGGTGAACCGTGACAGCAAACCCTGCTCCAAATTTGAGAAGGTGGGAGTCGGGGCCTGATGACTCAAGGTCAGCCCGTGGGATGCCAGAATTCTCTGAAACTTTTAAGAAATATGGCCTCTCAGAAACAATCAAATGTGAATTTTCACAGGCAGGATAAATCACTAGTCTCTGATCATGATTAATTCTGTGGGAGGGACAGGAAAAAAAAGGAAGTCTTTGAGAGCCCCATGACTCTTAAACTTGAACCCAGAGCAGTCTGGGGAAGTGAGAGCAGCACCTGGGTCTCTCCTTTCTTGTCCTTACTTGAGATACATGCATCCCTTCCTCCAATCCCTCCCCCAAGACACACACACACACACACACACACACACACACACACACACAATGCCCCATTACAGACCCCGCCTCCATATTCTACCATGACCTTCAGCACTGAGGGAGAGCATCCTGCCCCCAGCTTGCTCAAATGTCTCCTTCTCATTAGAACCCTGTTGTGATGCCGCCACTTAATAGCAATTAAAACAAAGTCACCTTTTCCTTGGGGAGCATGAACACTCATGGGTGAATACATCTAGTTTGGTCCCCACAAGGTACAATACTCTGTTCTGTTCCCAACAGTACAGAGGAATGTTTTATTGCAGGTGACCCTGTCAGGAACTACAGAGTGTTTTCTCTTGAGATTATTTCAGCTTTCAATTCAGCTAAAAATCATAAGCATAATACTCTTTTCTACCATCATCTTAGGCAATTTACAGAGATAAATGTACAATTTCATGCCTATAGCACACCAAGATTCATTAGATTAGATTCATTAGAATAGAATATGTAATTCTCATATTCAAGCATTTATACTCATAAACAGTATTTCCACAAAGATAATCCCAGTAGACAAACAATAAAATGTATCTCAAATTAAAGTTAATCCTGAAAATCTTGTCTATCACACACAATATGTGGTACCTAGTATATTTATAAATTCTTATGAAATGGATTAACAGGTAGATGGATGGATGGGATGGTGAACAGATGAACAGATGAAATATTCTTAAGGCACCATATCTAGGAAGGCAGCAGAGAATTAGAGATGGATTTTATTTCTTAATCTTCAATATGGTATTTGGTGATCTTGGGAGATGCTATTCAACTTCCTCGTGTCTTAATGTCCTCATCTATAAATAGATACAATAATCACCAAGACATGACATGAGCTGTAGATAATTTGGGAAGCTCTAAAGCTACCCCCCACAGAAAGATGTCAGCAGGTAGGGGAAGAGGGTCTGCAGCTCTGTCCTTGCTGTAAACAATGTCCGTTTTTCTGCGACTCACTTTCACTCCCTGCAAGTGAACCCTGGAAGACTTCTCTCCAGTTCTCCTGAGAAGATGGTCCATACAGAAGAAAGAACTTACTCCTGGACCCAGCTGAGTTAGCTCACTGTGCAGCACTGGTCAGTCCCTGAAACCCCTGTGCTACGAATTCTCTCAGTTATTAAAGGGTGACCATGGCCCCTCCTAGAGCTGATGTGAGGACCAAGCATCTTGAAGTCAACAGTGCCTGGCACAGAGAAGGGAGTACTCAGCCCACACAGCTCTTAGAACCGATGTTATCCCATGAGTATCCTAGGAAGAACGCCACAGTGGCTCCCTCCCCCACTGCCTAGGCCCAGCCACTTCTGAATAAGCTTAGTTGCTATGGTTACCTCCACAGACATCTTAGCTGAAATTGGGAAGGGAGGGCAGAGGTTTCAGTGGAGAACACATAGCAACTTCCCAACAGAGATGTTTTAGCACGCGGGAACTCTGTCTCCTAGAAACCAAAGTCACATTTTGCCGGCTCTGGCTGGCCTCCTGCCCCATCAGCAGGACCTCAAGGACAAGCGTATCTGCCTGAGCCAGCTCTGGAGCATCCTAGCTTCCTTCCTAGGACCTGGCAGTCGAGAAGGGTGCAGACAGAACCCATCAGGCACTTCCCAGATGCTGCTGCATCTGAGGTCAAAAGAAAAAGCATCCTTTTAGTTGTATCCCACATTTTTAAAATAAAAAATTTTTAAATTAAAAAAAAAAGAACAAGTGGCTGCCCATGATCAAGATTGGAAGGATGGGCACAGCCAAGAGGTGCAGCAACAGGCTGTTCTTGAAGCTCATTAAAATGCACATATGCCTACTCCCGGAGTCCTTGTGGGACTGGCACCAACATCCCAGGTGAGCCTATTCCCACAGCCCTGCTATAAACAGCCTCCGTTCTGTCAGAATCAGCCATAGCTCCCACAGCTGCCAGCAAACACAGGCTGCCTAATCTTGCTTCCTACTTCCAACTACAGCAAACCCCTGACCCGGTAGGCCTCGGTGGGCCTCACAGGCAGAGCCCTGTGTACGAAGCCCTACTGAAAAGGTTCTTAGTGCCTGGTCATTTCCCCAGACATCCTGGAGAGCTGTCCTGCTCTGATTTGAAATTCAAACCAGAGGGTCACCTCTGAAAATGCCAGTCCTGTCACCCTGTTCACGATGCCTCAGCCTCACCTAGGAGCTACCACCCCTCACTCCTCGCTCTTTCCACTGTAAAATTCCTGTTTCTGTGCCCCATCACCATGAGAAAAGGATAGGAGTTTCTCTGCATTACAGCTAGGGAGACTTCACCGGCCTCCGAGGGTGCAGTTCGTGCTCATGACATGCCGCCAGAGGGTGCTCTATCATTATAAGAACCATCAGTTACAAAGCATTCGGTGCATGACGGGGCATATACATTTATAACTAATATGTACAGCAGTCTTTCAAATTGGGCATTAGCATCCTCATTTTACAGATGAAGAAACTAAGGTTCTGAGAAGTTGAGAGACTTATTCAGGATCGCAACCCTAGGTGGACTTTTTCTTTTCACTGCAAAATGCCATCTCTAGCCTGTTCTGCACTGAGCCTATGGAGTGGTGAGGCTGCTTCATTTAAAGACTATAAAGCAGAATGTCCAAACAAATCTCATTCTTCTAAGAAGCCACTCTGAAACCTATTCTGCCACACTGACCAATGATTCTGTCTCTTACATAGGAGCTGCCTTTGGAGTCATCTGTGAGCTGCACCACACAGTCCCATCACCTTAGAAGCAAGTTACATGTTACATGCTTCAGGAAAACAAGGCAGATACCATTGGGAGATGAAGGACATGCTGTCCCAGACACGCCAGGACAGTGCACTGCATGTTTCCAGGTGAGATGCTGAGAAGGTACAGTGTCAGAGGGGCGAGCTGCTGTCTCATGTACTTCGAGCAACAGAGATTCCTCTGGGAGGGGCGCCAGCCCACCCAGGCCTGGGCAAGGGTGGCTGCAGTGGATCTGAACATGCACAGCACAGCCCTCATCTTCCTGTTTGCAAGGCCCTACAGCCTCCTGGGGATCTCTGGAAAATGTACCCTGCACCAGATGTCCTTTGTCCTACCATTTCTTCTCAAAGTATCGTTTCTGTCAAAAAAGTATAAAACATTTTGGTCACTTCTTCAGACTCTACTCTGCTGTGACAATGCCCACATACATGAGAGCTCATACAATGTGCACACTCTTCTCGTGTTCATCTGTCCGGCATTGATTCGGCTTCCAGATCCAGCTGACCAGCTGCTAGGAGGAGGGGTTGGCGGGGTCTTGGCTCCCCGCTCATGAGGTTGGACAGCAACCTCTGGGCCCCTGCAAATCTGCCTCTTGGTCAGCAAGCATGTCCATTAAGCATAGTGGCTGTGAGCACCAGGAGGCTAAGAAGCACTAGTGTGACAGGGTCAGAGGGGTGGGGAGTGCAGACCTGCCCTGCTTTTCTTTAAGCTGTGACCCCAGAAAAGGCACTCACAGTCCATGTACATGTCTCCTCATCCATAAAATGAAGATTAATATTGAGTAATAGCCAAACAGGGTGGTAGTAGGACTGAATGATATGATGGGTGCGAAGTGCTGGCACAGTGCCTGGCACACAGCAAGCACTTAATAAATAACCATTATTGCTACTTCACCTCATCATTCACTCAGTGCACCAAATTTGCCCTAGGGGACTTTTTGCTATTTCCAAACATTAAATCCACAGTGAAGGGATATGAGGATACACAAAATATACTGCCATAACATATATTATACATCAATAAAAATAAGCCACTAAAGGTTCTAAGGAGAGGAGATAATGAGAGATGACATATAGATAGATGATAGATAGAGGGGATACACGGTAGATAGATGACAGGTAGATGCTAGAGACAGATACAGATGATAGATAATACAGTAGATAGATAGATAACCATTAGGATAAAAAATGTTTTAGAAATGAGAAACTAAGCACTTAAAACAGTTAGACACTCAAGAGCATAACAAGTTTCTAGAAACACACACACACATTTTTAAATAATTATTTTATTACACACACATTGATATAAAAAAAGTAGGGCCAGGCGCGGTGGCTCAGCCTGTAATCCCAACACTTTGGGAGGATGAGGAGAGAGGATTGCCTGAGACTGGAGGTTTGAGACCAGCCTGGGCAACTTGGTGAGACCTCGTCTCTACAATAAATCACAGAAACTAGCCGGACATGGTGGTGTACATCTGTAGTTCCAGCTACTTGGAAGGCTAAGGCGGAAAAGGATCACCTAAGCCCAACAGGTCAAGGCTGTGGTGGCCAAGAGCATGCCACTGGCACTCCAGCCTGGGCAACAAGAGTGAGATTTCAAATCAAAAAATAAAAATAAAAAATGAAAAAATAAAAAAGGTAGAAGCTAGAAGTGCCCATCTACAAATAAATGAACTTTAAAATGTGGTATATGCATACAATAGAATATTATTCCACTTTATAAAGGAAGAGATTCTAACCAGGTACAATGGCTCATGCCTGCAATTCTAGCACTTTAGGAGGCCGAGGTGGGAGGATTGCTTGAGCCCAGAAGTTTGAGACTACCCTGGGCAACATAGTGAGACCCTGTCTCTAAAAAAAATAAATTTAAAAGATCAGCCAGATGTGGTGGTATTTGTAGTTCCAGCTACTTGGGAGGCTGATGCAAGAGTATCACTTGAGCCCAGGAGTTGGAGGCTGCAGTGACATGTTGCCACAGCACTCCAGCCTGGGCAACAGAGTGAGACCCTGACTCAAAAGAAATTCTGACACTCACTAAAACATAGACAAACCAGAGAACACTATGCTAAATGAAATAAACCAGGCACAAAAGGATAAACACTGTATGATTCCATATGTACGAAGTATCTAGAAGCATTAAAGCACAGAGACAAATAAATGGTGGGTGCCAGGAGCTGGGGGAGGCTGAGGAGAGTTATTGTTTAATGGATAGAGCCTCCATTTTGCAAGATGAAAAGCTCTGGATGGAGGGTGATTATGGCTATACAGCAACATGAAGTACTCAATACCACTGAGCTGTATACTTAAATGTAGCCAAGATGGTACATTTTATGCTAAATGGATTTTACCAAGTCATTTGGCTTGTGCTGCTGTGACCAAGAGCACGAAGGTGAGACCCTACAGCCTGGAAGTAGAGGCAGTCCTTTATAAGATCAGCCCCTGAGCTCATGGGAAATCTGACGGTCACACCCTCAGTAGCTGACCAGCACAGCCTGGCTGCCCACTCTCGTTCAGCCACACACTCATCACAATCACCTGAGGAACCACTGAGCCTAGGGAGGGTGCATCTGGACAGCCTGCCACCCTGACCTTGGCCTGTGGTGTGTGGAAGGTGGCCATGGTGTTCAGAGCTCCTGACAGCACCAGGAGCGGCATTATCCTCTCTGGAGACATTGTGGCCTGTGGACTGGACCATGCTCTGTCACCACTGTCTGCGGCCCCAGCAGCTCCAGCCACAAGGAACAGTTCTGAACCTCACGCTGGCGGAGGGTCTGGCTGCCGTTACAATTTTCTTTCCAGATCTTCTCTGGGACCCACATCTGATAAGCATGAGTGTTTTCCAAGGAGCTGAGAAGACATCCAAGCACTTCACAGATGGCCCAAGTGTGAGTCTCACTTAAAATGGATGACAAGATGAAACTCAGACCTATATACTTAGCACATTTCCTCTCTTTCTTAGGTTATGCATTGTTTTAGCAAAAATAAACAATGGATTTCCTGAGAAAACTGGGAAAAGCTTGGTGCTGCCTTCCTTTCCCATCCAGGCCAAGGAAGGTGCTGGTATAGACACCACCTGAGAAGCTTGGTGGAGTCAAGAGAGTGGGGGTGTGGTGGAAACTAGGCAGGAACACGGAGAAAATAAGGTGGGGGGCAGCATTTCCCTCAACAGTTGGGACCAAGGGTGTGGCCACACAAAAAGGCAGCAGCAGTGCCCTTGGGTGCCCTGGAAGTCTCAGTAACATCTTGCATGTCTGACCTTGAGAGAAATTCTTTAAAGCCAAATTCAGAACAGTTTAAAGAAAGATTCTACAACATATATCTGTACATGTGCACAGGTGTCATAGTGTGTGTCCATCAGGACTCAGTTGTGACAACAGAAGCCACTTCATCTAGCTTAAACGCTGCACTCGAAGGTAACCTCCGGCCATGCTGGGCCTTGGCTGCACAGAAGATGGATGGGCCCAAGTGATGCCTGCAGAACTGACGCCACGCTGTCCACAACTGGCCTTCAGATCTATTCCTCCTCTGACACCTGGAAAGTGGAAGTCATGACCACACGGCCCTGTGGCTGGTTCCAGGGCCACATGGCCTGAGCCACCATCCCACACCCAGGACCCTTGCTACTGTTGTTTAGAAACCAAGCACTCTGGCTGCCAGTCAGCAGAACAGGAGCTTGGCTCCACCCTCTTCACACTATTTCCAGTTCTCCACAGGCATGTCTTGGAGCTCAAGCTGAAGGGACTCTGGGAAACGTAGACATCACACATGCATAGGCTACACGTGTCAAGACATGTCCACGTCCTCAGACTCTGGGTCAGAAGACTCCTCACTTGGGGTTCCCAGAGGGCTGCCAGGCTGGGGTCTGACAGCCTACCTCTCAGGTGTCACTCTGCTGCAATTTGCAAAGCCTGGGTGGATGCACAAGCAGCCTGCTGCAGAGGGAAGCCCCAGTACCATGGAAAGGACCATCCGGCTGTGGACACTCCCACAGGCCAGTGCAGAGGTGGGCCGTGAGGGCTGGCCTCACAGGTCCAGCTCTGGGAGGATGCTCCAGTCTCTGTCTCATGGGCACCTCAATGAGCTTGGAGAAGCCAGGCTGGTGGCCAAGGCTGTTCAACACATGTGCTTCGTACACATATGGACTTCACCATGACTTGGAAATACTCCATATGAAAAACTCAACTGCATCTGAGATCTGCTTGTATTATCACCAAAAACACCATGAACACACTTTGGCAATGACAGAAAAAGGTGAGCTGTCCAGACACACACAACATCTAGTTTTCAACATCTGAATGACTTTTTAAAAGTTTTACATTGTTTTCAGCTACTTGTGTCAACAAAGTTTCTTGTCAGTGGTAACGACCTACCAAAAACTCGGGAGGATTAAAATGTCTTGACTAAGGATTGAGCCAGGAGTGGTGGTATACACCTGTAGCCCCAGCTACGGGAGGCTAAAGCAGAAGGATAGCCTGAGTCCAGGAGGTTGAGGCTGTGGTGAGTCACGATTGTGTCACACACTCCAGCTTGGGTGACAAGAGTCAGACCCTGACTCAAAAAAAAGAGAAAAGAACTGAGCAGGGTACGGTAGTATACACCTGTAGTTCCAGCTACTTGGGAGGCTGAAACAGGAGGATGCATTGAGCCCAGGAGGGTGAGAGCAGTCTGGGCAAAACTGGGAGACTTCATCTCTACAAAAATAAAATTAAGTTAAAAAAAACTGCACCTAGCCATTTCAAGCACACAACCTGATATTTAATCCTTCCTTATGTCTAGAAAGCAAGATCAAGATTTGCATTGAGGATTCTGAATAAAATTTATGTGGAAATTTCAACATTTAATATCTTCCCTATATTTTCCTGATGCTATTTCTTATCATATAAAGAAAACATTTTTTTCTACCAGGTGCCAAATAGACACCCCAAGTGCTTTGCAGCCGGAGCTATAGAAGTGTATCACGTTCCATGTGTGCCACAGATCAGTGCTTTTTAGGGAACAAAGGAACCTTGGAGAGGTGATGGGAACAGTAATGATCTTGATTGTGGTGATGGTATTATAGGTGTTTGTGCACACCTGTCAAAACTTACCCAACTGTGCAGTTTAACATATATAGCTAATAGTATGTCAATTATACTTTAATAACACTATTTTTTTTAACTATGGAAACCAGCCACAAAGTGCATTCCAGAAAGGTATGAATTCACATTTCACTAGCAGCCAATCCAACTGTTGGTCTCATTATCCCCCTGTCAGCACTGGAATTCTCCAAGGAGAAAAGCCCTGCTGATGTGAAACCAACACTCTTGCTTGTCTGCATGCACATGTCTCTATAGGAGACTGAAATGTTTCCAGGCTGACCAGCTCTTTGCCCAGTTGTCCTTCACTAACAAAGAGCAGTGAAAAGTGCTGACACTCAAATGTGGAATGCTGTAGGAGCCTTTCCATCTGCCACGTTGATTAGTGCATGCTGAAGGTAGTTATAAATAGCCATACATTTGTCCAATTCTTGCAGTGAATCATAATTAGCCACTAGAAGAAACAGACACACACTTGACATTGAAATAAAAAGCCTTCATATCTTTAATAAAAGAATTTTCATCTTGTGAAGGCTCCATCGCTTGACCCAGCACATGAAGCTAGTGATGTCCTCTCAGGAGCTCAAAGCCAGGTCTCCTGGGATGGGAGCTGATGAGCAGCAAATGCAATGACGTGAGTCAACAGCACTGCCTTGACTCAGAAGAGTAATTCCTGGGCCTTGGCCTCCTCACCAGGAAATGAGGGAGGGATGTCACGATTGCTTCACTCCCATTCCATTCCTTTCTAGAAGCAAGCTGCACCAGCTGTCATGCTGCTGCAGCTCCTGTATTGTCAGCCTGGGCTCCTCAGCTACTTTTCTTGTAAGCCCACATCAGCAGCCCACACTCCTGCCCTGCTCTCCCCATGGTCTTAGGAACTAACTCCCCTCATTTTAGAGATAAAGAGAGGAAGGTCCAGAGAGAACCAGGGTAGCTGCTGCCCTTGAAGGGCTGCTAAAATAAAGTGCTAAGCAGCACCCGACACAGTAGTATCTAGGACCGCATCTGTGGCTGGGGTGGACACACCACCCTGCAAAAGCCCAGGCCCTCGTAATCGCACCCCAGCAAGTCAAACACCTGCTAGACAGGTAGACTGACCAAAACAACCCAACTTAGACAACTACTAGAACGAAGAATGAACAAACCTAATTGAAAAACAGTCCTCAGGACTGGTCTACAACACAGCTCAGTGTGCATTTAATTTAAAAGACATCCTGATATGGAAGGGAATGAAAGCAGGAGAAAGGGATGCCTCAGCAAGAGTCACATATCACAACTCGCAGCCTGCGGATTGAACAGACGTGGGCTCCCAGTCACCTGTTGTTATCTCCTGTTTATCTCTTACTGGGGCCCAGGAAACACCCTTAGTGCTTGTTTCAAACACGAATGCTGTCCTCACCCATTTTAACATTTTAACATGCTACCTCACTAACTCACACGTGTGGCAATCTTAAAAGAAGCCAGTTCACTTACCAGTGCTTGGGAATGAAGTAAAGGTACAGCCCCAAGTCTAAGAACAGCCCAGAGCAGGAACATAAACATCCAGGTTCCAAACATGAGGACTCCCCACCCAACTTGCCTGTGACCCCTCACAACTAGGAATCCAGTGTCTAATGCATCCATGCATCAAAGCTAATGAGAACAGCCCACCAACTTATCAAATGTCTGGGCAACAGGGGGAAGAAGTGTGGTTGAAAAAAACGACCCTCCTGGAATTTTCTCAGCATGTTCTAAAATGCCAGTAATAACACTTCTTACATCCTTAAAATTAATCCTAGCCATGAACTTAAGTAACACATTTTGTTACAGTGAACAGCAGGGTTAATTCAACAGACACCAAAGTGTTGTTTTTATTAGTTATTTTTACAAATACATGTCTCCTAATATGAAAAGGTTGAGTTTAACTTGATCATGTGCTTTGCAAATTGACACCAGCCGCAGGCAGGGCTTCTCCCAAGTAGATTTTAGTCTTCAAGATGGTGGCTGCCTCCTCCATGTCCAGCCTGTCCATCTCCCAGTTATTAACCTTACGAGAGAGGACAACAATCAGCTTGTGAGGTGATGGCAACACACAAAAAATAAAAGCCAACTTAGAGACCCAAACACACAAAAGGAACATCAACTGCTTTTTAAAAGCAAATGGTTGAAAGAATAGAATTGAATGTGATGTTAAAACTGAATAAAGCATAATGTAGTAATATTAGATAAAAATAAATGGCTCATAAAAAAAAAAGGAAATGGCACCTTATAAGTACTCCTATTATAAAGGCCTAATGAGACTATATGTTAGGGTTGACAAAAACTCTAGCAGTAAAAATAATTAAAATCCTAAGGATCTCTAAATGGTACAAAAATTACTATCTTGAGAAAATCTTCCTTAAAATAATCACAAGTATGTACAGCAGTCTTAACCAGCAGACCACCAAGAGAAGGGGCCATCTTAACCTCAACAACCCACGCATCACTCACTTTTGGACGCTAAGGTGCCATGAAAGCAGACTGTTTCCACCTCATACTACATGCAGGACCCAGCACTTAGATGGTCCCAGCACTTCACATATACAGATTTATGCATAAGGTTCCTGCTGCACAGAGACATCCAAAGAGGTTATGCTGCAGGAATCAGAGAGCATCAGAAGCAGGAGGAGACCTGTCCTTTCAACCATTCAGCCTCCTCTAGGGACACACATCCTACAACAAGCTCACCCTGGCCAGGAAAATAAAGTCTTGACATCTTCTCTTCCCTTAAAGATAATCTGGAAACTGAATAAGGTTTCATGTGTCTTCAATTAAATAAGAAAATAAATTATTTATACTCTTCCTCTTAGCAAAAAGGATCAAGGATGACTAAAATAACATTTATAAAAGCCCAATTATAGGAATCAGCTAGGCAGAATCTAAATCATCTACCAGAAATGTTCTTTTTCAAAGAAAACAATAACTAAGACATTTATCACAATAAATGTTGACAATTTCTCCAGAGTTCTAGTAAGCAGCTTCACCCACAAGACTCTTGGCAGCTGTGAGAATATACATCAGTCATGGAAGAATATTTATTTGCATTTTTTCTTACCAAGATCACGTGAAAACCCATTACATTCAAATGCTGCATTTTCTTAGCAAGGAATCCTCTGGGATGGCTCAAACCCAAACAATATGCAGACCTAGGAACACAGAGTACAGCTACTCTGGAAACAAACAAAACAAGAACAGTTACCAAGATGACCATCCAGTCTTGCTGCAGCCTTGATCTTCGAAAATTTCAAAGCCAAGTTCCATGGCTCACACTCCTCACCACTCCCAAATGGCTCATCCTTAATTACTGTGCTTGATCTCTGCAGATATTCTAGGACCAAGGCTATATTATAAACTAAAAGCACATAATAATGCTTTACCCAAACAGCTATCCTCAGCCACCTCTAAGGATGGCTACACCTTTGATAAGGAAAATTTTCAGATATGAAATCACCCATTTTAAGGGACTTAAGTCGATGCCATGCCAATCTCTGATCTGAATGTAAGTATTTATACTACCAGAAGTATTGGTGTAGATAGCACCCAACAGTGAATGCTCTTTTTGTGCATATTGTCTCAAAAGAGAGCATTTAAACACCAGAGCTGGGAGATCAAATGCAAAGAAAATCCTAAGAGAAAGGCAAGACTGCAAAAAACATAACATCTGTCAATGTAACAAAAACGTGGAAGATATAATTTGTTTTTCCATTGTTCCTGGCACTCTGGAAATATTAAGTTCAGTGGGAGATAAAAGAAAAACATAAAAGACATTTATATCCTTACTGTCCTCTCGTATACTCAGCTGTCATAACAAGAGAAATTGCTACTTTTAAAGGAATGTTCATACTCTTCACAGAATTGCATGCTGAGAGCTACTATGGTAATTTATTTTGCTGGGAGAGTGGAATACCTAGAAAAGAAAAAGGATCTCTGTGTGGGGTCCAAGAACAAGTCTTTTGGTGGGGAACAGGGAACATGGAAGGAAAGGCAGCAGGTGAGATAGATGGCCCAAGGAACAAGCTGAAGGACTTGGAAGGGCTAGAAGTCATGGAGCTGCACAGCAGTGGAGAGGTGGGCATATAAGAGTCTGAGCTTTCTCTGTTCATCTCTCCAGTAGAGCAACAGGAGATACGAGCTTCTGGGGTCAAGATCTGCGGCTGCCTCATCTTCATGCCCCAGGGCCTGACAGTCTTCCATACACGGGTGCAAAGATCACATGACTGCACAAGCTACTCAAGAGGTGGACATTCCCTCATAGGGTAGCATCACACTTCTCCCAAGAACACCTTCCTGGCCACGTGTTAGTCAAGAAAACAACTTAGGATTCAATTCAGTGTGCTCTGACTCATACACATACAGCCTCATTAACAAGGATCCTCAACCTCTGCAAGAGTCTTGGTGATGGAGCCAAGTATTTCTTGGGTATCTGACTTTTGTAGAAGTCTCAAGTCTTTATGATCACTATTAAATTGTCTTATCAAAAGTTTGCACCGCACTGATGGTTTTGCAACGTTAGCATTGCCTTACTCAAATGTTTATCTTCAAAATCCAGTTTTCATTAAATGGCCCACCCCAGTCCCCTGTATTCAAGTGTACTGCCCATATCCACACCCAAGGAGGAGACTCATGGATGAGATCCCTTAGAGTGTTCAAGCTCCTTATAAATATGAGATTTTAGTATTACTACCATGAACTCTTTCAGATTTAGGATTTAATCTCAGAAAGTCCAGCAAGTGAGAACATGTAAGCAACCTTTGAATATCTGTAGAAGCTGCATCCACATCAGAAAAGGGAAGCACCTGAGTCCTGTCAGTGTTCATTCGGATTTCAAAATCTGAAAGGAAAGAACTGATATTAATTTTTCAAACAGTGTTCATTGTAATTTTTGTTTTATGACATCAAATACTACTATCAACATCGAGAATGGCAGTAGCTCAAATACACTGACAGCCGTCACATTCCAGACACCAGCCTAGGAATCCACATGGAGTTTCAGTTCCTGGTCACAGAACCTTACAAGGCAGGGGTGAATGTTGCCATCACAGAGAAGGAAAGTGAGGCTAGCAAGGGCCTACAACCACAGCACTTGCAAGTTGCAGAGCACGAGAAGTCAACCCAACGAGGTCATGTTACATGTCACTGAATTGCTGCCATAAACACCTCATCTTTTGTCAGAAAAAAAGAACAATAAATGAAATGAAGGGAAATCACGTGTCCCATACCAACATGATAAGCGTGAGGCAGCTGCACATTCTCTGAGAAGAACCTGTCTCCACCCAGCAGGCTGCCCAGCGCCTGAGCCACCTTCACATGTTGATACTGTGGCATCCGAGGCAGCTGTGGGAGTGGCAAGTCTATGGGCTTGTGGTAAGGAGTATCGTCAAGCTCTAGGCAAGCATCCAAGAGACGCAGCTTGTGCACATTTCTCTCCATGTCATCTAAAACAAAAAAGGAAGAAATAAATCATTAAGAAAACATACTGATGCCACATTTTAAAACAGTATTAATGCAACTGCATTTCCAATGAATTCTTTCTTATCTCTAGGAATCTTTGTCTCCCTCATTCCCACTGTCTAGAGCAAAGCCTTTCACTCACTAATGCGTTAGGATTTAATATCTCTTTAGAGGTCATTTAGTCTGAACCCTCCATGTTATAGATGGGGACACATCCAGGAATGTTAAAAAGCCTCAAGATGAATTAAAGGCAAAATTGGGACTCCAATCTAGGCTTCCTAGGCTCAAAGCTGTCTCTTCAATATCACATGGTCTGAAAAATCAGCACATGGCGTTGACTCTTCACAGTTCCATTTTGAGATTTTATAACATTGTTTTTTAAAAAAATTCAAACTATTCTCAAACACATCATCAAGTTTTCCACATCAGCCTGGTTATTGCTCTTCCTTGTTGAATAGTTAAGACTAAAAGCTAACTGTTGATTTAGTTCCAAGAGTAAGTGAACTAGCTAATTTGGTATCTGTCTGGTTTCTTGATCTAGCAGGCATGCCCTCAGACAGGCCACCAAATGACCAGGTGTTTGCAGCTTCAAATGCAACAGCCCTGATGGAGGCACAGAGAACAGGAAACTTAGCCTCTGCAGAGGCAGCTCCAGTGAGAGAAGGGTAGTGAGGATGCCTTCCTGCTCGTGCCCCTACATACAGGGTCTTCATGAAAGCAAGTGCCAACCTGACTTCACCATCATCAGCCCTTTCCTCACTGAAATATGCTATGCAAACCTTAACTAACAACACTCCAACTAAGCCTGCTCAGAATCACATTTTGGTCCCCAGTGTGCAAAGACACCCTACCTGATGCCAGCAACTCACTGATGACATCCTTTTGGAGAAGCTGATTCACAGGAGCGAGGGGAAAATAATTCATCAAGCAAAATGACCACACAGCATTCAACAGGTTTTCAGAGGAGATGTGGGGGAGACAGGCTGTCAGAGCGCTAGCCATAACCCCCAGGAATTGCCTGGAACAACAGAAAGTTCATTTTCAAATATAAAAAGAAGTCAGGTTCATGGCACAGTTAGTGAGGTGCCACAGAACTAAGATCTTAAGGATCCCAGAGAAAAGAGGCAAGAACACCAGGCTTACAAAAAGCAACCCAACCCCCTCCCCGCCCCCAGCACTCTGGGCAGGCGGCCATCTCATCCAAGTGTGCATGTTCAGTAATTGTTGGCTGCTGCTCTGCCTGCACAGGACAAATGTCTGACAAATACCACCCATGTCGTTCCCATTAAACTCAATGGGACATTATCATTCTCACAATAAAGATAAGTAAACAGGCTCAGGGGAATTGAGTAACTTGCCCAAGAACATACAGCCAGGGAAGAAGCAGAGACAGTACTGGAACCCAAGTGTCAAGCGCCAGAGCCTCTTAACTATGCTAGGTTTTCTACAAGGCCACCACTAAGGTTTGATAACCAATTAAAGTTCTCTAGCTATCGATACTCTGGGTTAAAAGAACTGCAAGCCTAATCCTGCTCCCCAGAGTTCATTACACAATATAACAAAACAGTTAAGCACAAAGGAAGAGAGAAAAGATCACAATCAGGTGAGGTCACCTGCCCAGAGTGACACCACTAACACATGGCACAGACACTATTTGAACCCTGTCAACGCTAGTCCATACAGACAGGGAGAGGAGGCTGTTTCTTCAAATGTGCAGACACCAACGCAAAGCCACTAAAACAATCAGAGAACTGTGATATAAATTACTAAACTAAATCTCTAGTAATCAACTCTAAAGAGATGAGGATCTGTAAACTGCTTGATAATTGAAAATGGTTGTTTCATAAGAAGAAAAGGAAAAAAAAGTCAGAAAAATGACATAAACAAAATGAGATTATCAGCAAGAGATAAAAAACTATGGAAAAAAGGAACCAAACCATGATGCTGGAGATAAAGAATACAATAGCTAAACTGAAAAGAACACTAGAGGGCCACAAAAGCACACTTGATCAAGCAAAAGAAGGAATCAGAGAACTCAATGTAGGTCATGTGAAAAAGGAAAAAAGGATGAAAAAGTTAAGTTAAGAAACAGTAAGGGACTTATGAGATAGCAACAAACAAGCCAATGAACACATTACAGGTATCTCAAGAGAAGAGAGAAAGAAAGAAGTAGAAAGCTTATTTAAAGAAATAATTGCCTGTAGTTCCAGCTACTTGGAAGGCTGAGGTGAAAGGATCACCTGAGCCTAGCAGGTTGAGGCTGTGGTGGTATGAGCATACCACTGCACTTCAGCCTGGGTACAAAGTGAGAATCCAACTCAAAAAAAAAAAAGAAATTATTGGTCAAGAATGGTAGTTCATGCCAATAATCCCACCACTTTGGGAGGCCAAGGCAGGAATTCAAGACCACTCAGGTAACATAGTCAGATCTCAGCACTACAAAAATTGGAAAAAAAAAATTAGCTGGCCATCATAGCATGTGCCAGTAGTTACAGCCACTCAGGAGGTTAAGGTGGAAGGATCATTTGAACCTTTGAGTTCAAGGACACAGTGAGCTATTACTGTGCCACTATACTCCAGCCTGGGCAACAGAGATCTATTACTGTGCCACTGTATTCCAGCCTGTGCAACAGAGAGGAAGAGAGGGAGGAAAGGAAGGAAACTTCACAAGTCTGGAAAGGGTAATGGACTTTCATACTCAGGAAGCCCAAAGGATCCCACATAAAATGCACCCAAAGAAATCTACATCAAGATACATTATAATCAAATTGTCAAAATTTAAACACCAAGACACACTTTTAAAAGCAACTCACCTCTCATATGACAAAAAAAGCAACTACTCGTATACAAAGGAGCCCTCATACGACTATCAGGAGATTTCTCAACAGAAATCTTACAAGCCAGAAGGGAGTAGGATAATGTGTTCAAAATGGTGAAAGAAAAATTGCCAACCAATTATCCTATACTCAGCAAAACTGTTTTTCAAAAACATAGGAGTAATAAAGATGCCCAGACAAAAGCTGAGGGGAAAGTCTTTTCTTATGTGAAATGCTAATGGGAGTTTGTCTAGTTGGAATGAAAGTACACAAAATATCAATATGAAAGCATATGGAAGTATAAAACTCACTGGTAAAGGTAAATACACAAATACATAATACTGTGATACTGTAATGGTGATATATAAACCACATTTAGTTCTAGTATAAACGTTAAAAGACAAAAGTATTAAAAATTACTTATTCAAACACAACAGATTCAGAGAAACCCCACAAGTCAACTCTTGAGAAGATCAATCCCTAGACACATAGTAATTCACCTACACAAAGGAGACATGAAAGAAAAAATCCTAAAGGCAGCAAGATAAAAAGGCCAGACTGCCTACAAGGGAAGACCAATCAGAATTGCTTCAGACTTACCAGAAGAAACACTATAAGCTAGAAGGCATTGGAGTCCAATTTTTAATGTCCTCAAAGATAAGTAATTCCAACCAAAAATTTCCTACCCAGCCAAGCTAAGCTTTCATCAGCAACAGGGAATTAAAAGCCTTCCCAAACATCTAATCCTTAAGAGAATATGCTGCTTCCAGACCAGCTCTATAGGAGAAACTTAAGAAAATGCTAAGCAAAAAAGAACAACCATGCACGTCACAAGAGTACAGGCAAACACAGAGTCAACAGGGCACACAGTATACCCACAAAAATGAAAACACACACACATATATTAATGCAAAAGTTAAAAGAAAACAAAACAGCCTTTTAAGAGCCCTATGATAGGGATAAACTCTCACATTTCAATTATCAGCCTGAACGTGAATGGACTAAATGCACTACTGAAAAGACACAGAGTGGCAAATTGGACTAAAAAAATACAATCCAACAATCCTCTGCCTCTAGGAAACCTATCTCACTACCAAAGATACCTACAGACTCAAAGTTGGAGGCTGGAAAATGAACTTTCAGGCAAAAGGAAAACAGAAGAAGACAGGTGTAGCTATTCTAACATCAGATAAAGCAGCCTCCACGCTTCAAAAATTAAAAAGGATACAGAAGGATACTACATAATGATTAAAGGTTCAACCCACCAGCAAGAAGTATGCATCCCAAACATATTTGCACCCAATACAGGAGCATCAGATTTTATAAATTATCCACTAAATAAACCAAAACAGGACAATGACTCTCACAAAGTCATTACTGGAGACTTAAATACCCCCACTAACAACCCTAGATAGATCATTGAGGCCAATAAAAAAGATGATCTGGAACCTCAAAATTCAACATTTGACCAAATGGACTTAATAGATATCTGCAGAATACTTCACCCAACAACTACAGAGTATACTTTCTACTCACTAGCACATGGAACATACTCAAGATCAACAACATTCTCGGACATAAATCAAGCATAAACAAATTCTAAAAGATCAAAATAATACCATCCATCTTTTCAGATCACAGTAGAATAAAAATAAATATCATCACCAACAATATTCCCTCAAAACACACAAAGACATGGACACCAAACAACATACTGCTAAATGACTTCTGGGTCAGCACAGAAATCAAGACTCCTGAAAACAAATGAAAACAAAGACACATCTTATCAGAGTCTCAGGGAAGCCATGAAAGCAGTATTAAGAGGAAAATTTCTAACACTGTATATACACATCAAGAAAACAGAAAAATCACAAGTAAACAACCTAAAGTCACATCTAAGGGAGCTACAAAGTCAAGATCACCAAAATCCTAACTTCAGCAGAAGAATCCAAAGTTGCAACTGTAGGGCATAGAAGACAAAAATATCACAGAAAAAGTCAACACTTAACAAAAAGTTGGTTCTTTGAAAAGATAAAGATTGATGGACCCCTAGCCAGACTAAGGAAAAGAAAAAGAATGCCCAAATAAACACAATTAGAAACACAAAAGATGAAGTCACAAGTGACCTCGAAGAAATTAAAAAGATTATCAGAGGTTACCATGCACACCTATATGGAAATAAACTGGAAATCCTAAAGGAAATGGAGGACTTTCTGACATAACACAACCTTCCTTGAAACAAAAAGAAACTGAAACCCTAAACATACCAATAACAATCCAGGAAATCAACTCTATCATATGAAATCTGCCTACAAAAAAAAGTCCTGGACCAGATGGCTTTCCAGCTGAATTCTACAAAATATACAAGGAGAAGCTGATACCAATCTTATCGAAAATATTCCAGGCAATCAAGAAAGATAGAACTCTCCCCCAAATCATTATGTAGCTAACATCGCACTGATACCCAAACCTGGCAAATACTCAACGAGGAAAGAGAATTACAGGTCAATCTCCTTAATGAACACAGATGCAAAAATTCTCAATAATATTCTAGCAAATCAGATCCGTCGACACATCTCAAAAATTATCCACCATGACCAAGTAGGCTTCATTCCCGGGATTCAGGGCTGGTTCAACATTCATAAGACCATAAACAATACATTAACAGATGGAAAAACAAGAACCACATGATTATATCATTAGACATAGAAAAAGCTTTACAAAATCCAGCATCCCTTCTTTATAAGAATCCTTGAACACCTAGGCATAGAAGGAACATTTCTCAAAACAGTGAGAGCCATCTATGATAAACCCACAGTCAACATATTGCTCAATGGACAGAAGGTGGAAGCACACTCCCTGAAAATGGGAATGAGACAGGGTTGCCCACTCTCATCTCTCCTGTTCAACATAGTGCTGGAAGTCCTTGTTAGCGCAATCAGGCAAGACAAGGAAATCAAGAGTAGCCAAACAGGAAAAGAGGAAATTAAGTTATCCCTCCTTGTGGACAATAAGATCCTATACTTCAAATACCCAAGGGAGTCTGTCAAAAACCTCCTTATACTGTAAATGACTTTGGTAAAGTTTTGTGTACAAAAATCAACATGCAAAAGACAGTTGCATTTCTAAACACCAGCAACAAACAGGCAGAGATTCAAATGAAAAGCACAATCTCATTCACAATAGCCAGACAAAAAACAAATACCTTACTTGGCATCTACCTTAACAGAGAAGTGAAAGACCTTTACAACAAAAACTATAAAACTCTACTCAAAGATATCAAAGATGACATATACAAACAGAAAAAACATCCCTGGCCCATGGATTAGAAGAATCAATATTGTCAAGATGTCCATCCTATCCAAGGCAATCTACAGGTTCAACACAGTACCAATCATATTACCAAAAACTTCTTCCCAGACCTGAAAACGACAATACAGAAATTCATATGGAAACAAAAAAGAGTACTGGTAACTTAAACAATCCTCAGTAAAAGGAAGAAAACGTGAGGTATCACACTTTCAGACTTTACTATAAGGCTACAATAATCAAGACAGCCCAGTACTGGTACAAGAACATGCATATAGACCAATGGAACAGGACAGAGATTCCAGAAGCAAAAACTCGATCTTTCAACCAACTCATCCTTGATAAAGTCATCAAAAGCAACCACTGGAAAGAGGAAACCTTATTTAGCAAATGGTGCTGGGGAAACTGGCTGACCACACAGAAGAATGAAACAGGACCCCTACCTATCACCATACACAAAAATCAATTCTAAATGGATCAAAGACCTACACATAAAACCTCAAACTACAAGAATCCTAGAAAAAAAGTAGGAAACACCCTTATTATGCACATCAGAGTAGGCAACAAATTCTTGACTAAGTCCCCAAAAGCAAATGCCACAAAAGCTAAGATAGACAAGAGGGACCTCATCAAACTCAAAAGCTTCTGTCTACCAAAAAGAAACCATCAAGAGAGCAAGGAGACAACCCACAAAATGGGAAAAAAATGCTTGCTAGTTATGTATCTGACAAGGGCCTAACATCCAGGATCTACAAGGAACTCAAGTAAGCTAAAAGGAATAAACCAAACAGCTCTATTAAAAAGTGGGCAGTATAACAACACTTTGGGTTCCAGTAAGATGGTGACGGCATAGGTGGAATTGTGAGATTCTCCGAACGTGAGTTCCCAAAAAGACTCTTACTTTCCTTCCCCAGCCCCCTGCCCACCGCCAGCTGCACGGTCCAAGGCCCAGAGACCCTCAGTCCCACACAAGGCCGAATATTGCGGCCCCCGGCTGCTGCTGCTCCACTATACGTGGCCTCTACCCGCCACACAAGAATCTCAACTCCCTCTCTGGCTACATCGTCTCACCCGGTGCCAAGCCGCTGGTCACCCCTGGAAGCTCTAGGCACCCACCCCTCAGAAATACCAGCTCCATTTCTGACTGAAGTACCCTGTGAGGGGCCCAAAGCCACTCTCACTGCTCACCACCTGCCCTATGGAGCTCTGGGACCACCCTGGCTGGCACCCAGCGTAGGACCCCATGCTTGTATAAGGGAACAGCATATCTTAAGGAGGTGCTGATCAGCCATTCTCAGCTCCAGAAGAGGGAACTCCCAGCTTCCTCCTCCACCCAAGGCTGCTTGCTGGTGGCACACCAGATTCAGCGCCCAGCTGTGCAGCTGTCCCTGGTGCCTAACATGCCATCACAGCCCGTCATAGGGGATCGCCCAGGGACTCAGACAAGCAGAGAGAAAGGATCCGCGACAGAGGAGCTGCCCACCTCGGTCATTTTCCAGGCAGACATTTGCACTGCCCGCCCACTATGAAGAGCCTCCACCTCAGTTTCTAAGGTAACGGCACTAAACAGGAGACAAATCCCCTCCCCTACGCTGAATCAGACGCAGGCAACACAGCGTCGCAGACCTCTCAAGGCAGCAGGCTAAAAGAACAAACCCAAGCTGTGAGTAAATCTATCTGCCTGCAATGAAAGCAAAGGGGAGAGGCTGGAGATCAGAGCTGAAGAGACTTTAGACACTCAGGAAAGATTCCAGAGCTAGTCTGTTTCTTATTTTGACTTTTGATTTTATCATTTTGACTGTTTGTTTTGCTCACTTTTGTTTGCTTTTTGACTTAGACTATCTGTTTGTGTTCGGGAAAACACATCAAAAGGCATGATTTTATTGGACTGTCTTTGTGTTGCTACCAGTATACTTTAGGGAATTTTGCCTGTGTGTCTTTTTCACTCCTCTCTGGCCGTGTGTCTCTTTTTTCACCTGTTAGTTGGTATGTATGTCTGTTTTCCCTCTCATGCTTCTCTCTTTCTAACTTCCTATTGACCCCCCTTCCTACATTATTTTCCTCTTTCATACCTCCTGTTGTTCCAGGGACCAAACCTAAAACCCACTGCAAAGACAGATTGTAACGTAGTGGGAAATAGGTTCCTGTGTGCCCATACACATGTTGGTGGATACTGGATTCAGCAAATAGATTCTGAATCACAGCTTCTCCCTCAATTAAACCTCAAAACTGCAAAAAGTACAGCCCTCAGCCCACACTTCTGCCTCAAAAGTGAACAAAGCCAGAGGACCCTCATAAGGAAGAACAGGAGATTGCACAAGCGAAGCAAAAGCAACCAAACCTTCCCTGAAAAACAGAATTAAAGAAGGGGAGGGAAAGGGTCTTGGAGAGAGAGAAAAATCTACACAAATGAAGAAAAACCAAAAGAAAATATGGGTCTCTCCCAGACCCGTGGGAGGACAGACATTGAGAAAACTGACTTCGGAATGCAAACAATGAAGAGCCCCCAGAATGACTGGTCTCAAACTACAAACCTAGATATCAAGACATTAATAGAGAGATTAAAAAGAATTGAGAAGAGACAAGAAGAAACTAGGAAGGAGTTGATAACTAAGATAACAGGAACAAAGAATACTGTGAATGAAATAAATAACAAACTGATAAGCATGGACAGCAGAATTAGCCAAGCAGAAGAAAGAATCTCAGAGCTTAAGGACCAAAATATAGAACTAATCCAAACTTAAAAACACAGAAAAGAAGCTAAAAAAGACAGAACAAAACCTTCAAGAGATGAGCAATTACTTCAAGAGAAAGAACCTAAGAGTAATTGGCCTTCCTGAAACAGAAAGAGAAACAGAAACCACCTTGGAACAAACATTCTATTAGATTATTGAAGAAAACTTCCCTCATCTTATCAGTGATGCAAAAATTCACACACAAGAGATTCAGAGAACCCCTGCAAGACAACAAATGAGAAGACCAACTCCTAGACACATAATAATTCGCCTAAACAAAGTAGGTATAAAAGAAAAAATCCTAAAGGCAGCAAGAGAAAAAAAGGCTAGATCACCTACCACGAAAGACCAATTAGAACAGCAGCAGATTTATCTACAGAAACCCTGCAGGCTAAGAGAGCTTGGAGCCCTATCTTCAAAGTCCTAAAAGATAAACAATTTCAACCAAGAATAACCTACCCAGCCAAGCTAAACTTCATCAGTGAGGGAGAATTAAACTCTTTCCCAGATATGCAATCCCTAAGAACTTATGCTGCCACCAGGCCACCTCTACAAGAAACACTTAAGAAAGTACTAAACACAGAAGAAAAGGAAAAAAGAACAACAATGTTCTTCACAAGAGTACAGGAAAAAGAGTAAAACACACACAAACCAACCCCAAAACCAAAAGAAAGACAACAAACAAAGAGGAACAACAACAACTCTATAAGAACTTTTTGATAGGGACCAACTCTCACATTTCAATAATTAACCTGAATGTGAATGGACTAAGTGCACCACTGAAAAGACATAGAATGGCAAAATGGATAAAATATCACCAGGCAACAATATACTGCCTTCAAGAGACCCATCTCACTAGAAAGGACACACACAGACTCAAAGAGGTTGGGAAACAAATTTTCAGGTGAATTAAACAAAAGAAAGGAGGAGTCGCAATCCTAATTTCAGACAAAATACCATTTAAGCTATCAAAAATTTAAAAAGATACAGAAGTCCACTACATAATGATAAAAGGTTCACTCCATCAACAAGAAATATCTATCCTAAACATACATGCACCCAATATAGGAGCGCCAACTTTCATAAAGCAGCTTCTAGGAAAACTAAAGAAAAATATTGACTCTAACACCATCATAGCTGGGGACTTTAATACCCCACTCATAACCCTAGACAGATCATCAGTACAAAAAATCAGCAAAGAGATCCAGAACCTCAAAGTGACTCTTGACCAAATGGACTTAATTGATACCTATAGAACACTCCACCCAACGACCACAGAATATACATTCTACTCAGCACCGCATGGAACATACTCTAAGATTGACCACATATTTGGCCATAAATCAAACATAAACAAATTTCAAAAGATCGAAATTTTGTTATGCACCTTCTCAGACCACAATGGAATAAAAATAAACATCAACACCAACAAGCTTCCCTCCAAACCCACAAAGACATGGACACTAAACAGCATGATGCTAAACAACTCCTGGGTCAACAATGAAATCAAAACAGAGATTAAAAGATACCTGGAAACAAATGGAAAGACATCTTACCAAAATCTCTGGGATGCCACAAAAGCTGTAGTAAGAGGTGTAATTCATATCCCTGCAAACACACATGAAGAAAATGGAAGGATCACAAATCAACAGCCTAACAAGTCACCTTAGGAAGTTGGAAAAGCAAGATCACCAAAAGCCTAACTGCAGCAGAAGAATACAGATCACTAAAATAAAAGCCCAAATCTGGGATACAGAAGACAAAAAGATAATACAAAAAATCAATTAAACAAAAAGCTCGTTCTTTGAAAGAATAAACAAGATTGATGGTCCCTTAGCTAGGCTGATCGAGAAAACGCCCAAATAAATACAATCAAAAACACAAAAGATAAAATCACATCTGACCCCGAAGAAATACAAAAGATCATTAGAGACTACTATGTACACTTGTATGGAAACAAACTGGAAAACCTTAAGGAAATGGAAGACTTTCTGATATCACACAACCTGCCCAGGTTGAAACAAGAAGAAATCGAGACCCTAAATAGACCAATAACAATCAAGGAAACTGACTATGTAATAAGAAAACTACCTACAAAAAAAGCCCTGGACCAGATGGCTTTCCAGCAGAATTCTGTAAGACATTTAAGGAGGAGCTGATACCAATCCTACTAAAAGTATTCCAAGCGACTGAGAAAGATGGAACCCTCCCCAAATCATTTTATGAAGCTAACATCACACTGATACCCAAGCCAGGTAAAGACCCAACAAAGAAAGAGAACTACAGGCCAATATCTTTGATAAACATAGATGCCAAAATTCTCAACAAGTTTCTAGCAAACCAGATTCTACAACACATCTCAAAAATCATCCATCAAGTAGGCTTCATTCCTGGTATGCAAGGCTGGTTCAACATTCACAAGACAATAAATGCAATTAAATACATCAACAGACATCAGAACAAAAACCACATGATTATATCATTAGATGCAGAAAAAGCTTTTGATAAAATCCAGCACCCCTTCCTGATAAAAACCCTCAAACACCTAGGCATACATGGAACATACCTCAAAATAGTAAAAGCCATCTACGAGAAACCCACAGCTAGCATACTCCTAAACAGACAAAAATTGGAACCATTTCCCCTGAAAACTGGAACAAACAAGGATGCCACTCTCTCCCCTCCTATTCAATATAGTATTGGAAGTCCTAGCTAGAGCAATCAGAAAAGAGAAGGCAATCAGGGGTATCCAAATAGGAAAAGAGGAAGTCAAGTTATCCCTCTCTGCTGACAACATGATTGTGTACCTTGAAAACCCAAGAGAATCTGTCAAAAGCCTACTTGCACTGATAAAGGACTTTGGCAAAGTCTCAGGGTATAAAATAAATGTCCAAAAGACAACTGCACTTCTTTACATCAATAATAAACAAACAGAAACTCAAATAAAAAACACAATCCCATTCACAATAGCCACACAAAAAAATGAAATACCTTGGCATCTTCCTAACCAGAGACATGAAAGACCTTTACAATGAAAACTACAAAACACTGCTCAAAGAAATCAAGGATGACACAAACAGGTGAAAAAATATCCCATGCTCAAGGATTGGAAGAATCAACATTATCAAGATGTCCATTCTACCTAAAGCAATCTACAGATTTAATGCAATACCCATCAAATTACCAGCAACATTCTTCTCTGAACTAGAACAAACAATACAGGAATTCATATGGAAACACAAACGACCAAGAATAGCCAGAACAATCCTCAAGAAAGAAAACAAAGCAGGAGGTATCACACTACCAGACTTCAAACTTTACTATAAAGCTACAATAATCAAAACAGCTTGGTATTGGTACAGGAACAGGCATATAGACCAATGGAATAGAATTGAGATTCCAGAAGCAAAACCTCAATTTCTCAACCAACTCATCTTTGACAAACCTCCACCACCTACCACTGGGGAGAGGAGAACCTATTCAGTAAATGGTGCTGGGAAAACTGGCTGACCACATGCAGAAGACTCAAACAAGACCCTATCTATCCACATACACAAAAATTAATTCTAAATGGATCAGAGACCTAAATGTAAAACCTCAAACCATAAGAACCTTAGAAAGAATGCAGGACACACTCTTACGGAAATTGGAACTGTCATCCAATTCCTGAACAAAACCTGAAACCCACAGGCCTTAAGAGAGAAGATAGACAAGTGGGACCTCATTTAACTGACAAACTTCTGCAAAGCCAAAAAACCATCAAGAGAGCAGGGAGACAGCCCACAGACTGGGAAAAAGTATTTGCCAACACCAGGTCTGACAAAGGCCTAACATCTTGGATCTACAAGGAACTCAAATGTGCTGAAAAGAAAAAAACAAACAACCCCATTATAAAGTGAGCAAAAGATATGAACAGATACTTCTCAAAGGAAGACATCCGAGTAGCCAACAGACACATGAAGAAATGTTCAACCTCACTAATCATCAAGGAGATGCAAATCAAAACCACACTGAGATACCACCTAACTCCAGTCAGAATGGCAATTATCAATAACTCAAAAAATAACAGTTGCTGGAGAGGGTGTGGTGAAAAGGGAAGACTTCTATACTGTTGGTGGGAGTGCAAACTAGTGCAACCTCCGTGGAAAACAGTGTGGCGATTCCTAAAAGCGCTAAATATAGACCTCTCATATGACCCCGTAATCCCCCTACTGGGAATATACCCTGAAGAACTCAAATCACTCTATAAAAAAGATACCCGCACAAGTATGTTTATCGCAGCATTGCTCACAATAGCAAGAACCTGGAACCAACCATGCTGTCCATCAAAAGACAACTGGATTAAAAAAAATGTGGTACATATACACGATGGACTACTACGCAGCCATGAAAAAGAACAAAATCTTGAATTTCGCAGCAACCTGGATGTAACTAGATAGAGTCTATAATACTGAGCAATCTCTCACAGAAACAAAGATCTGAGTATTACATGTTCTCACTCATATAGTGGACGTTGAACATCTATCGTAATACTATAAGAAAAGGATTGACAGTGGGGGGAAACTATGGGGGGGAGGTGGGATTAACGGTAGTCAATATCTGTCTGGGGATGGGGAGACATCCCTTATCAACAAGGGTGCCTGAACAATGCATATTTTATACCTAACCCTTAACTGTACCCCACAATATTAAAATTAAAATTTTGATTTAAACAACAGCAAAAAAGTGGGCAAAAGACATCAACAGACACTTCTCAAAAGAAGATATATGAGCAACCAACAGTTACATGAAAAAAAACACTCAGCCTCACTAATCATCGTCAGAGAAATGCAAATCAAAATCACACCATGATATCACCTAACTCCAGTAAGGATGGCCATCATTAATAAATCAAAAAACAACAGATGCTGGCATGGGAGCAGAGAAAAGGGAACACTTTTACATCATTGGTAGTAGTGCAAAATTTTTCAGCCTCTACATAATACAGTGTGGTGATTCCTAAATAACTAGAAAGTGACTTCCCATACGATCTAGCAATCCCCCTTCTGGAATGTACCAGAGGAATATATTTGCTCCATTAAAAAAACAAGACCCAGCTGGGCTTGGTGGCTCAGCCTGTAATCCCGCGCCTTTGGGAGGCTAAGGTGAGTGGATTGCCTGAGCCCGCGGGTTCGAGACCCACCTGGGCAGCGAGACCTCATCTCTACAATAAATCAAAAAAGTCAGCCAGGCGTGGTAGTGCATGCCTGTAATTCCGGCTACTTGGAAGGCTGATGCGGAAGGATTGCCGGAGCCCAGCAGGTCGAGGCTGCGGTGGCCAGGAGCGGCCACTGCACTCCCGTCTGGGCGACAGAGTGAGACTCCAACTCAAAAAAATAAAAAATAAAAAATAAAATAAAATAAAAAAACAAGACCTGCCCGGGCAACTTGACGAGACCTCATCTCTACAATAAATCAAAAATTAGCCGGGCGTGGTAGCGCACGCCTGTAGTTCCAGGTACTCGGAAGGCTGAGGTGGAAGGATCGCCGGAGCCCAGCAGGTCGAGGCTGCAGTGGCCGGGAGCGGCCAATACACTCCAGTCTGAGTGACAGAATGAGACTCCAACTCCAAAAAAAACCAAAAAACAAAAAACACCTGCACATGCATGTTTACAGCCACACTATTCACAATGGCAAAAACACAGAACCAACATTACTGCCCATCAAAGGTGGACTGGATAAAGAAAATGTGGTACATATACACAATGGAGTATTATGCAGCCAAAAAGAAGGACAAGACTATGGACTTCACAATAAATTGGATGGAGTTGGAGACCATCATACTTATCCCAGAAACAAAGAACTGAATACCACATGGTCTCACCCATAAGTGGGACCTGACCATTAATCACAATAGCATAAGGGAGGGATTGGCAATAGCAGAACACTGCCGGGGTAGTGGTGGTATGCTACAACACAAAGTATACCTGATCCCAAACTAGAAGTGAGGACTAGTGACCAGTTGAAGGTCCAGACTTCACCTGCATATAGACTTATGTGCCTGATCCTGACTTGTACCCCAAATCTCTATAATAAAATAAAGTTATATTAAAAAAGAATTACTTTAACTATAAAAACTTGTGAATAAATACACAATATAAAAAGATGTAAATGTGACATCAATAACAAAATGTGTGGGAGACAAGTAAAAGTGTACAGTTGTATATGCTACATAGTATTATGCTAAGAGAAATAAGCTAGTCACAGAAGGACACATACTGCATGACTCCACTTATATGAGGTACCAAATAAGTCAAAGTTATAAAAAAAAGAGTATAATGTTGGTTGTCAGGGGTGAGGGAGGAAGGCAGGAGAAAATGGGGAAATGCTCAACAGGTATGAAGTACAGTCATGCAAGATGGTAAGTTCTAGAGATCCACTGGACAACACTATGCCTATAGTTAACCATACAGCATTGCACACTTAAACATTTATTAAATGCTCTTAACACAATTTTAAAAACCAACAACAAAAATGCTTACGATATCTTCTCAATTTTTCAATAAAGTTAAAAAAAACTGAACTATGAACTTAGGAGCTGAGAAGATAAGCTGGGAGAGTTTGAAATGAAAACTTCTAGAATGAATTAACCAGTATACTATAAAGAACAAAGAAACAAGCAAGACCAAGAGCAGCAAAGATGAAATAAAATTCTGTTAAACTTTATAAAAGAGTAAGAACACTATGTTTTATTTACTGACATGGATAATGGCTATAGATGTGTTCTCTTGTGATAACTTATAAACTGATGATCTGTAATCTTTTAATAACTATTTTATGCAGCAATAAAACAAGAAAAAAGAATAGCACATACTCTCTGTTCTGGCATTCGTAGACATGATTGAGAGAAGAGTACACATGAAGAATAGAGACAATACTTTGCATGTTTAGGAATTCAGGTTCCTCTATTACTTTCTTCAGAAACAAGTCCATCAAACCAGGAGGGTGAAAGCCAATGTTTTCAAATAAAACGAGGAGAAAAAGAACCTTAAAAAGAGAGAGAATGAGGGGAAACTTTTCAATAATTATAATAAGCTAACAGTAATTTTTTTAAATCCCAAAATATATAAACAGCAATACAATTGTCTTGATTAACAGAATACACCCTAAGGAAGAACAAGTATCTTTCCCTCACAAAATCTGTTCCACCGATTCTTAAATCGGGTGTCAAGTTAACAAACAATCTCTTTTTTACAAGCTAAGAACAAAGGCACACAATATGTACATACATATTTCCATCTCATTTAAAAATAAATCCTTTCCTACATGCTTTCCACACAACCTATCTGAAAATTACTTTCGAACATACCTTTTCTGAAGTCTTGAACTCCTCCCACTCCCAAACCTTTTATTACTTCTCCATTAACAGTTTCCATAGTAAACTCAATCTTTATCTTACTTTCCAAAGTAAATTCAACCTAGTGATCTAACATATTTACCACCTACTTCATTGCAAAAATAAGTTTTTACCAACTGCTTCATTTAAATGTATCTATTATTAACAAAGCCCCTGGATTTAAAGGCTTTTACTCTGGATGAAACAAGGAACATAATCATTCAATGATGATATTTTATTCTGCAAAAACCATAAGCCTGCTGCATTATCCATCTTAATTATTCAAAATCAAACAAGAAAAATATAAACACAGAAATAATGCTACATATTTAACCAAAGTACCATACGACCTTTGAAAACCATTTAAAAGAGTAGACTTTGGAAAATGTAATTTTTGTTTCAGATAAAATGTGATCCAGGTTGAATAGTATACAGATGATCCTTGACTTACGATGGGGTTGCAGGCTGAAAAACCCAACAGAAAATTAAAATACTTTAAGTCAAAATGCACTCAATGCACCTAACCTACTGAACATCAGAGCTGAGCCTAGCCTGCCTTACATGGCTCAGAACACCCACATCAGTCCACAACTGGGCAACAACATCTAACACAAAGCTTACATTATAATAAAGTGCTAAAAATCTCACATAAGTTATTGAACACAGTACACTGTAGAGCACAACATCAGTTGTTTACTGGGAGCTATGGCTCTCAGTCTCTGCTCAGCACCACAAAAGAACATCATACACATATTGCTAACCCAGAAAAGGATCAAAATTCAAAGTATGATTCTATGGAATATTTATCCCTTCACACCATGGAAAAGTCAGAAAATTCTAAATCAAATGGACTATATAGGCAAGTAGCTCCTAGACAGAAATAAGAAGCTAATTTTAAAATAAGGATCTTATTTTACAGAGGTCAGTTTAGCACTGGAATATTCTGGCATCTTAACTGTTATAAGGTAAAAGGGAAACACTTAAAACACTAATGAAGTAGTATGCTTTCTGTTCCGAGGCTTATTTTACCTGTTAACATACCTGTTTCAACTTCCAGATGTCAAAAGTTGTAGCCACATAATCTGCTATGCCCTTGAAGAGTGCTACATTATGGTATTGGAGCTCTTTGCAGGACTGCAATATGCTGACCAATATTTTAAAAGGACACCCATGGATATTATCTTTAAGAATGAGAAAAATAAACAAAAATTACCAGATCATTTTAATGTAAGATTCAAGATGCTTAATACTATTTTTTCATGTAAGATTAAAGTTTTTCAAACAAACAAAATAAATACAGTCAAAAACAGTAGGGCAGATGCTACAAGTCACAAACGGAAAACTCCTTACCTATGACCACCCTGCTACATTCATTCAGGAGTATCACAGAGCGATGATTCATGGCAGCTAGCACCCCAAACATGTGCTGGCTATTCAAAACAGAAAATCTGTCTAATTCCCTCAAAGCTTTCATCTAGAGAAGAACAAACTTAATTCATTATTTGTGGCAAAATAAACTAAACCTTTATTTTATAATAAAAAGGGTGAAGTTTAGGAAAAATGACCCAAACAGAAAAACATATATTTATATATAGAGATAAATATAAGTCTATGTCTATTAATTCACTTTAGCAAAACTAAAGCCAAACACACAGCAACATCATCCGGAAAAATTGACTTCAAAGTGATAGCAGGTCACAAGAATTAATTTTTTAAAATCTCATCCGCTAGAGAAAACTCAGATGTTTACCTCCAGCTTCCTTTTAAGAGCAACTGGTGCGTCTTTTCCAATGCATTTCATCACAGCTTGTAATGTGAAGACACGGTCTATTTTCCATACTTGCTGATCAACTAGTATTCTGTCATCAAACAATAAATATTACAATCCTAGAATCGTCAAGAGAAATTTTTAAATTTCACTTGGTCCAGCTCCGACTTCTTATAGGCAAGGAATATCTGCATGCCCAAGAAAGTGTAAGTCAGCAAAAGATCCAAAACCAGTCTATTCCCTCTCACTATGCTTTCTTCATTAATGAATGAATCACATCAGGAGATTACAGTTAAGACATTCTACGCAGCCAATGAAAAGCAGAACTAAGTGTTCTTTTCACTCATCTATGACATTTGATCACTTTTATAAATTCCTTTTCTAGCAGGGCCAGGGTCCTGCAACTCTCACACAGTACTCAAATAACTATTCTGAGTTAGATATACAAACCTGTTCTCCCAGCCCACATCAATAATAGGTTTTAAGAATCCCAGCACTTTGGGAGACCAAGGTGAGTGGACTGCCTGAGCCCACATGTTCAAGACCAGCCTGGGCAGCTTGGAAGACCTCATCCCTACAATAAATTAAAAAATCGGCTGGGCACAGTAGCATGCACCTGTAGTTCCAGCAACTTGGAAGGCTGAGGCAGAAGGATCACCGGAGTCCAGCAAGTCAACGCTGGTGTACCCATGAGTGTGCCACTGCACTCCAGCCTGGGTGACAGAGTGAGACCCAACTCAAAAAAAAAAGATAAATTAATACAGACTTCATTGTTACTCATATCTTTATGGTAGACCCTAAAAGAAGTATTATTTCAAGCTTTATCTCATCCAGAGTCAGGATTTTAACCTTTATAGGATATTAAAGACTGTAACTGCCAACAAAGCTTCCCAGCTTCTCCCCAAAAAAGCAGATCAGTTTTCATCTCAACTTTTATTCCAGATCTAAGAACAACGAAAGCCAGAAGAAGAAAGCGTTAAGAGAGCCCTCACCTCAATCCTGCTCGAAGAACATGCACGTTCTTGCATGGCTCCATGGCGTCTATAAGAGTTGACAAAACCGAAAGACTTTTCTCATCACACTCATTGATCCGTTCCTATTGAAATATAATAACAAGACACTACGGTTGATGAGCTCATAGTAGACTACCTCACCCAAGCAAAACCACTGAATTGATGCATTGAGTAAATTACGGCTGAAGTTATCACATCAAGAACTCCTGTAATCAGCCCACAATGAACAGCCTCTTTTGGAAATAAGATGTTATACTTAAGTGAGTTTTCCAACTGATATATATCCTTTATGCATCAACACTTTTTTACCTTCACCATTCTCACTGAAAAATCATTGACATTGATTATATTCTACTGCTTCTGAAACAACTTTCAGCAAACATTATTTTTAACTCTTCTTAGAACCCAAGGTCATGAATATGAAACAGCTCAAGTGCACAAGAGTTACTGTGGTACACAAGGTAACCTGCCCATCCCTAAAGATCCTTAGACAGCTGTGCCCTTACAATTTCCCTCTGTACTTTCCTGGGTATCAAGCTGAAACCTCAGTTGTGAATCTGCGGATTCACATTTCCACCACCACTATCTAAGCTCAAGGGGAGCCCAGGATCCACAGATTCTTCTTCCAGTTCTCTCCTTAGAGCACTAATTGAGATTTCAGAAGTAGCAGTAGGCACAATTTGGAAAATAGGAATAACACAGTTTACCTACAGTAGCTATGATTTAATCACAATTAGTCTATGAACCTCACAAGAGTAAAGATCACATCCGAGGAACTCAGCTTGGGATAGTTATGCTCTTTTGCTAAAATCACATGACTAACCAGTCACAAAGTCTCCAGTCAGAACCAGATAATGATAAGAAGTGGGTAAGTCTGAAAGAAAAAAAAAGCTTCCTACTCATGGGAGGGTTTCCTTAACAATTTACAGTACTCTTCAACATCTGCTGTGAAAACAAAGTCCAGAGTTTGCAGGGCAAGTTCATCAATGGTACACAGTCCTTTCAGCTCTAAGCTAAAATGTTTTCACAACATTCTAACATGTCAGTGAGACACAATCCTACACGCACACATTCTGACTCCAAAAATCCACTGCTCATGCCTCACCAACACAAGTGTCATGCTGATGTGAACACCAGTCTAAAATCTAGTATGAGCATCACTGACTAGATAAGGTGACTCATAATCACTCTTAACTATATACACATATAAACTAATACACAGTCCCAAATAAACATGGATTATTCTGTGGTTTAAAACACACACACACACACACACACACACACAATGAAAATTAGTTCTTGGTTGAGGACATATAGAAATCACGTAATGTAAAAAAGTTAAAAATTCTCCACCTATGAACCCAATCCTTGAATCTGGAATGACATCAAGCAGGGCACCATATTCTAGTTTTAAAGTAGAAATGGCTCCCTCCATCCAATTTCATCCTTCCTCCAATCCATTTCCCACTCTTTCAGTAATCTAAAATACAAATTTGAACACTGCTTAAAATCATTCAATGGATTCCCACTGCCTACAGATAAATATAAATTCCTTAGTCATACATAAAAGTTTATTTAGGATTCGGCTCCTGTTTATCTAGCCTTGTGTCCTGCCAGTATGCCCCTTACCCCTCCTGCTTGACCACCACTATGCGACTTCCTCCCTACCCCCTCAAACACACAACCCAATCATCCTGCACTTTAATCTCACCAAACTACCTTCAACTCCCTGTCAAACCTTTCCTCTAGGATGTCAGGGTATGCGAGATCGGCTCTGCTGGAAACACCACCCCCTTCACTATCAACCTTTCATCAGCTTGGGCATCATCTCCCACTGGGTTTGAATTTCAATTCCAGAATGGACTAGGTTCCCTTCCCTCCCTTCCTATCTCTCCTTCCTTTAATTTCCCAACCTTTCTTCATTTTAGCTTTGTCACTACTGCTCAATCCTGGAGTAGGTAAATGCGGCAGGCTTTCATAAGCTTCCACACTAAAAGGAAGACTCAGCTAACTTAAGGTCTCTAAATCACACGACATGCATGCAGAAATAGAAATAAATATAAAGAAAACTCCCACTCCATTTGATGATCTCTTTTAAAAAGGCTATATATCTATTTTCTCTCATCCTTTCAAGTTCTCCTACCCAAATGGAAGCACGTTTAAACCTCCTTTCCTCTCACCTGGATCACCCTCAGTAGCGTCTGCACCAGGAGAGTGTTCTGAGGGATTCCAAGCTTCACCATGGCATGAAGACTGAACAATAGGTGGTTATAGCGCATGATCTTGGCCTCTCTCATCATATGCTCACAGAGTTGGTTAAACGCAGGGTGGCTAAACATCAGGTGCTTTTCAAAGCGCATCTGGTCTTCAGACATTCTTTTGGCAATTGTCCACATGGCTGTGAAATAGTTACTACTAGGAAATGTAGGTGCTTTTGAAAACATGTCCAACACATCACTCAGGGAACTACACTCCTGAGACAATTTTCTACTATCAGTGGGGGTGGGTTTTGTTTCCTTGGTGAGAACATCTTCACTGGAGACTTCATGATGAAAGTTTACTTTCTTCAATCCATTACCAGAACTACCAACAGAGACAAGAGGAGGTTTTGAGTCCAAGGACAGTCTCCTAGGACCACATAGTCTATTCACCATGAAGACTGCTGCAGTGCCTACACCCTCAGTTAGAAAGCCATCATTCCCTGACTTAAAAACGCACACACCCTGAAGGAGATGTCTGACAGATGATCGCATTCTGTCATCAAAACCACTTAACGGAAGGTTTCTTAGGTTCCAGTTTGGATGAACAATTTTTGGTCTGCAAAATCCTAAAGGACACAGTCTCACAGTTTTGCCTGTTGGAACTAGAGTACTGAATTGTCTGAGGTTCCACAGAAAGGAGCTTGCTTTGTTACTCATTTTGCTTTCTGCTGTCACCTTCGATGACTCACAGTCGTCAGTATGAATCAAATGCTACTTCTACTGGAGAAAAGAACGCATACTGCTGTACTCCTGTAGGGGAAGGGGCAACAGAAAAACAAGTAAAAGCACATTTACTTACATGAAATGCACCAAACAGAGGAGAAAATGGGAACCCATGGGGCCATTAAAGATTTGTGTTAAACTCGCAAAACTGTGTCGCCAGCTCGGGTTCCCTCCACTTCTATACACTGTACAGTGTCCAAAAGTCCGGTTACTCCCGAAGCAGCTGGTTTATATATTAAGTTTTTAGGAGACTCTCTGGTGGAAAGGCGTCCGGCCAGCCGCTTCTGCGGGCGGGATTTGGGGTTGTGTTGGCGTTGCATGGGGCTCCCTAGTAAACACTGGCGGGCAACCCTCCACACGAGGGCTCAGCAAGGAACGACCCCGGGTTACAAGAAGAGAGGCCGGGCGGGAGGGGGACGGCAGAGACCTGAACTGGCAAGGGCAGGCAGGTGCTCTGGGGAGGATGCGGGACCGCGTGGCCTGCGCGCAAAGACGGACCAGCCCTCGTCCCGGAGCCCAGAGACCCGCGGACGCCCAGACCAGCCTGCCTCCCTAGACTCAGCACCAGGCGACTCTCGAGACTCTCCAGCGCAGGGCACAAAGTCTAGCACGAGCCGCCGCCACCCGCGCCGCCGTGGACCACTCTCCGCTCACCTTCGAGCAAAGCCCCACGTCTCTAACCGGCGCGGCCATGATAGTCCCGGGAGTCGCGCGTATCGCGAGACTTAAGGCGCCCTTCACGGGATCAGAAAAGGTGTGTTCGCGGCGACGAATGGAGGTGTTGCAATAAGGAGAGGAAAGCCCGCCGTGGAAGATGCTAATCTTCCTGGACGCGGGAATAGGGTTGGGGAGTCAGGGAGTTCATACGGCTACGTGTTGCTGTGAGCCCCACGCAGCACGCTCATTCTAATTTAAACCTCTCTGCGGGCACCAGGCCTGTAGTGCGCGTGCGCAGGACTCGCAGCGCGCCTGCGCCGGATCTGCAGTGTGCCTGCGCCACGTGGCGTGGTTGCTAGGAAACCGCGACATCTCAGGTCCTCGCCGCTATGGCTAAGTTCGTTATTGCAGGTGAGTGTCCTGCTTCACCCTGCGCCCCGCCGGGTAAGGGTCTTCGTGTTCCAGCAAGGCCAGCCTCTGCGAACCACCATGCTTTCTTAGGCCTTTGTGCAAGATGGTTATAGAAGGGGATGCTCGACACTGGGACGCACGGGGAACGTTTCCCCGCCTCCGGGAGTTTCAGTCTCTTGGGCACAGAGCTTGACAACAAGCGCTCTGCATATAGCGCAATGGACGCCGCAAGGGAGACGTGTACGGGTCCCGGAGAATGGAGCCCTGACCTGGGAGGGGGTGGACACAGGGAACTCGCTGGGAGGGCTACGGGAGCTGAGAGGGGAGGTTTCAACCAGAGAGGCTGCTCCAGATAAGGTCACGAGGCTAGTCACGGAGGAAGGATTGGATATGGGGGGTGGGATGGGAATGACAGGACCCGGGCCAGAACCGGAGCGGAGCCAGGTCCTCGTGCCAGGGCCTCGTGCCTCTCGTGTCCGAGAAACGGTGTTTGAACTGTGTCTTCAGAGCAACGAGGAGTCGCTGAAACATTTTAGAAAGGAAACCTGAAAGACGGTGGCGCACAGTGAGACTCAACACCCGTTAAGGCCAAGAGATTTAATGGGTCGAACGTGGTGGGCTACAGAACCTGAGGGTCAGGCTGTAGCGCTGAAGCAAGGGCACGCCAGCCTTTATGGGGGTTTAGGGCAACCTATCAGTCGATTATTGGTTGGCTGGTGGAGCTCCATCCAGGTTGGTGGATTTTCCACGGGCGCGGGAAAAGGTGAGGCGGACTGTAGAAGAAGAACCCGGAAGGTGCCGTTTCAGACGCCCCCTTTGTTTGCCGGGTCACCATTTTAGGCGAGGGCTGGGTTTGGGCCCCTTTCCAGGAAAAAGGAGGAGATAATGGTTTGCTAGTGCCTGGCGGTGGCCCTTCAAAACCGCTGGGGGATTCTATTGCAACCATTCACTGTACCTGCCTCCTCCCCTTTTCAGCCAGTTCCTTAAAAGTAGCCTGGTCACCCATCCCCTTCTTCCTTTACTCAAGCTGGCTTCTACTCCTGCCTCCTTACAGAAGCTTCCCCACCAGAGTCACCGACGACTTTTCTAGAAACTGTTTGATTCGTGTCATATTTGACCTCTTTGATACATTGACACAATTGACATCCACCGTTTACCTCAAAATCTATTTCCTTTGCTTCTTTAATCATTCAGAAGGGTTTTTTTGTTTTGTTTTGTTTTTAGCACTGACTAACTGTACTCCAGGAACACAACAGAAAAGAAACTTACAGAAAATGTGTTACGGGGCAGGGCAGGATTCCATAGGAACAATGACGGGGACCTTCCTTGGTCAGTTATGGGCTTCCCAGAGGGAGAGATTCTAGGGAGATACCTGAAAGATGAGAAAGAGTTCATGACAGAGAAGAGGTAAGAAGGAGAGCATTTAGGCCTGGGTAACAGGGAATGGATTTAGAGTGGGGAGAACTGGTTTGGTGATAGCTGAGAATATAAAGCAAGCAGAAATTGAAGTAAGTTTCATAGGATTGGAGCAAATCGTCCAAGGAAAAGTGTCAAGATGAGGGCAGAGATAGAAAATGTAGACTCCTGTAAGCCATGCTCAGTGGTTTAGACCTTATCCAAAGTACACAGGAGGCTTTTGGAAGAGGAGAGCAGCACCAAATTTGCCTTCTAGCTGAGTGCTGTGGCTGCGGTGTGGGAGAGGAAGACTGGATGCCAGGAGACCAGTGAGGAGACTGGCACTGTGGTCCAGGAAGGAGTTGATGGTGGCCTGGTCTAGAGTGGAGAACAATGGAGATGGAGAGGAATGGATTGGAGAGACATTCGGGAGGCAGAATCTATAATACCAGATGCTAATTGAGTGGAGGACGGTGGGGGAAATAGAAGAATGAGTTTAAAAATTACTCCCAAGCAGTAGATTAGGAGTCACTGAAAAAATAAATAATAATAATAAGCAGAAAAGTAGGCCTAATCCTCTGGATACTCTTAATACTCTTAGATACCTGGGGGATGGATGTGAGACATTGGAGATGAAGCTTTGGTAGGAGAGTGGTGGCAGAATCCAGCATAGACCTGCTGAGCACCCGGGAAACATTTAGAAAGAGACAGATGGAGGCAGATGTCTGGGTGCAGAGAGCGGTCCAAGCCAGACAGCCAGATTGCTGCTTGAACCCTAGGGAGTGGAGGAGACTGGCCTGGGAAGCAGATGGTGTGTGAAGGTAAGATGCCTATCAGAAGGATACCTTTCAATGGGCTAATACAGGAAGAGGTACCTAGGGGGTATAGAAGGGAATGGCAGAGAAGTAGGAGGAGAACCTGGAGGATGTCCCAGAGTGGTAGGTTTTCCCAAAGGGTGTGAGGAGGCAGTAGCAAGAAAAGGACCAAAAAGTGTCCATCGGAAGTAGTGGTGCAGAGGTCCTTAGTGACCTCCTAGAGGATTGTGGTAGAAGTACTGCAGTGGGATGAGAATTAAGGGAGTGAAGAATGGGGAATAGAAAGTGTAGAGACTCTTCCAAGAGGTTGTTCTAGACAGGAACTCGTGAGAGACATGGGCTCTTTATTTTTAGGACAGGAAAAGCATAAGTACAATGAATGTATTTACATAGGATGGAAAGGGACATCTAGAAAGAGAGGATTCTAGAAAGAGGTTAATTCTTTAGGCAAGATCCCTGAGGAGACAGGAGAGGGTGGGGTTCTGAGCATGAGTGATGAGTTAGACTTGACAGGAGGAAGGAGGACAGGATACATCCAAATGCAGATGGGCTCATGGGGTGATGGGAGGAGGTTGGGGGTGTTCCTGTGGTTTGGTTTGGTTTCTGTAAAGTAGAAAACAGATTATCTGTTGTCTTCTGATTATTTAGAGAAGTGTTGAGGAGAGAGAAGGGATTTGGAGGAGGATGGCAGAGTTTGGATAGTCACTGTGGAGAACAGAAGGGCCAACCACAGCTGGTGCCCTTGACTTTGTGGTGATGCCCTCTGCTTGGTTCCACCATGTTTCCCTGGTGTACCCAGTAGGTAGGACCCAGGCACAGAAAAGGCAGGTAACTGGGTTCATCCAGGGTGAGAGGCATGTACTGGGCTGATTTCCCAAAAGACAGTGAGATAAGATCATTTAAAACATGAACTGGAGTGTGGTTTGAAGGAATGAGCCATGGATTTGAATTAGATGGCAGGACTCAAGGGGTTGATGACTGGAGTTCCCTTGAGGCTGACGACCTGGCACCTGGGAGTTACTAAGGAAGATGCTGCAGAGACAGCTCTGCCTTGAACTTGTTCCCTGCTCTATCAGACACTCAATCCCATTTTCTGGGGGTGGCTTTAATTTCCTGGGTGCAGTGACTATAAAATGGTGTCTAAAACCCTTACAAGGCTTCTGCACGTCAGACTACTCTCTGATCATACCCACATAGCTGCACGGCAGACACCTCTAACTGTACTTGTCTAAGTTAAACTTCTCTTCCACACTTCTCTCTAGCAAGGTCAGGGCCATCCACCCAAACCAGAAAATGTAAGTCATCCTAGGCTACTCTCTCTCCTTCCTCCAAAATCCCCATGCATAGCAAATCCAGAAGTGATATTACCACTACTCATTACTTGACTACCTTTTAGTGACTATTAATGAGAATCATTGTTAGTAGTTCATGCTTAGTTAGTAGTTGACTTACTTCCACTAGGGACTGGGAAAAATAGAAACACTATCGAGATTGGTAATTAGAAACTCATCTTACAAGCACTCAAGTGTCAGTGGTACATGAACACCCACCCATGAAAGCATTCTAAGGCAAGGAAAATATTCAATATTTTTTTCCTTTCCATATTACTTAAGATTCTGACCTCCTTTGAAATGTACTTTATTTTTTTGATTTAATAAAAATTAGAAGTTTATGCCTTGGCAGTTTTTAACTTTATGTTATGAAATTGTATCATAACTATGATTAGTTCTGATATAGCATGGCAAATACTTAGAACTGCATAATAATTTCTGCATGATGAGAGGATATTGCTAATTTGAACTCTTTTAGGTAGAGCAGATTGTCCATACTATGCTAAAGCAGAACTTCTGGCAGACTATTTACAGAAGAATCTTCCTGATTTTCGGATACATAAAATTACACAACATCCTGAAGTTTGGGAGGTAAGAAGCCTTTATAGTTTGTTAAACTCACACATGCACAAAAATACATTTTAATTTGGTTAAGTCTTAGCCAGTGCCTCAGAATGTTTCCAGGGATGGGTGTTCACATACCACTGACACTTGAGTACTAGTAAGATGAGTCCCTACTTACCAATCTCAACACAGTGTCTCTACTTTTCCCAGTCCCTAGTGGAACAAATGAGAGCCTAACCAATGAGTAGAATAAATTTGGCTGCAGTCTTCAAGATTCCACATAGCTTATATTGCACCTGTTAACTTTCATTGCCTAGCATGATTTCCAATGACCTGAGGGACTTGTTTATTTGAAATACCTATCTTTGGAACAGTGTTTCCCAGAAACAGATTCTTAGATGGAGATCTTGGTGAAGGGCTTTCTTGAGAAGTGTTCTTGGGAGCAGTGTCCCAAGGAGTGAGGTTGATAGGATTGGGTGAAGAAGAAGCTGCAGCAGGGCTCAGCCATCCTGCAGAGAGCTCTCTATGGATGGCCCTGCAGCAGCGTTACAGTGAGGCCCAGAACCTGAGACTTTGCACTCCCACCTGAGCAGGCCCTGATGCAGCTGCCCCAGGAAGGGACTTTCCTTAGGCAAAGCCATTCTCTGTAGCTGGAGTCAATTTGCAGAGAGAGGATTGAGCCAGTCCTGAGTCACAGCAGTCAGTGATGCACCTCGTGGCTTCGGGACAAGGGCCTCTGTTGTGGGTGTGATGGGGACTGCACGTGACAGCACTTGTCACCAGCCACCCCTGAGCCCATGAGGAATTCACACTGCCATGGGGCAGCTCCTCCAAGATTCTGGGTGGTGTCTTTCCAGAGGAAAGAGGGGCAAGCATCCATGCTCTGCTGAGTGTCCCCCACTTGAATTGCAGAAGAGTGACTGATTCTGACATGTACTCCCTTGTCTAACTTCATGGACAAGTCTTGATTCAGCACCCTCAGGAGCCAGGCCACATGCACCCTCCCAGCTCTTGCTGGGGTGTACCATCTCTGCATGGTGCTGAAGGGCCTTTGTGGTGAGCCCTTCCCTCCCCAAGCTTGCACTTCCCAGGTCAGGCTGTACTGTGATTGGAGGGCCATGATGGCCTCCTCACCTCATAGCATGGGTTGCTTTAAGTGGGATAAATGCGGGGAGATGGTTGATACCAGCAGGAGAAATTGTCTCCAAGATTTTACTTTGCAGTAGCCTCAGTCATGTGCGTCCAACAGCATGGCTCAAGGCTGCTGCTGTGTCTTGATCATGAGAATGCTACTTTGTCCCTGTGTGGATCTTGGCATTGAAAGACCTGGTCCACACAAACCAGATAATAACAATTTAGACTTTTCAGATAAGTATTATCAGAAATCCCCAGGTAACTTTTAGTTCATTAAGTCAACCTGAACTATATAAACCACACCCACAGATTTGAAAATCAGTATAAAAATGCATATGGTCTTAAGACTGAAAATATATCTTATATATGAAGAATAAGGACAAAATAAGTTGAATGTTTTTTAAAAATCAGATGAATTGGAAATGTGGCCTCTCTTTAAGCTAAACACTTGCATTCCAAGTCTTCTTAGCAAAAAGAACAACATTTAGTACCTTTATTTGGTCAATGAATTTGAAGGATATTCTGTATTTGATTCTTTGTTACTTTATCAATAATAACATTACGTAATCAATTTCTTACTTATTTGTTACTAATTCATCACTATTTTCTGTATTTAAATTTTATTGTTTAAAGATATCTGAATGGATGTAGTGACGCTAAAGAAAACTTGGTATCTTCATGTTTGAGTTATGAAATAGTAAACTGAGTTCTCAGGCATTTTGAACACATGGTTTCCTTTGAATGTCATTCAACAGGAGTGGCTAAAGGACCTGTGTAAGCAGAACAGGTGGAACCATGAGAAGTCTCCCATCATCTGGAGAGAGCTGCTGGACCGCGGTGGGAAAGGCTTGCTTCTGGGAGGCTATAATGAATTCCTAGAGCATGCCCAGGTGTGCATGCACTTGAGTTCTCTGCTCAGACAATTGTCATTCACTTACATTATTTTCGCTTTCAAGTTTCTTGCTTTTACTTTTTTTTTTTTTTTTTTTTTTTTTAGAAGCAGGGTCTCACTCTATCACCCAGACTGGAGAGCTGTGACACAGTCATAGCTCACTGCAACTTCAAACTCCTGAGCTCAACTGGTTCTCTCTCTTGAGCCTCCCGAGTACCTGGGACTACAGGCACATGCCACCATGCTTGGCTATTTTTTGTGTGTGTGTGTGTGTGGAGATGGTCGTCCGGGCTGGTCTTGAACTCCTGGAAACAAGCGATTCTCCTTCTTCAGCCTTCCAAATAGCTGGGACTACAGGTGCACACCACCATGCCTGGCTAGTTTGTTTTTTATTAGAGACCAGTTCTCACTATGTTGCCCAGGCTAGACACCAACTCCTGAGATCGAGTGATCCTCCTGCCTCCACCTCCCAAAGTGCTGGGATTATAAACATGAGCCACTGTGCCCAGCCTTGTATTATTTCCATCATAGCCATCATCAGCTAATTATCCGTTCTCTGGTGTTGACTTTCTCTTTCCTGGGCCTAGCTATACTATGGTGTCACCTCTAGCATGACGACCCAGCTGATGATGCTGATTGCTCAAGAGAACCTGGGGGCAAACATAGAAAAAAAGCAGGAGGAGGAGGTGCTGAAGGGTCTCATCAGCCCCCTGCAGGTCTGGATCACCAGGTGGGACCATCACACCCAGGCTTCTTGAGATTAACTGTTTATGTTTAGGAAGGACAGGGGGATGGGATTGACTTTGTGATGGAAGAATACCTGAATGTCAGGGCCTAAGATGTGTGTGAGTATATACTTGTATGTATAGGCACATGTATATACATGTGTATATTATGAATATATATATATACACACACACACACACACACACACACATATGTATGTTTACGTGTGTGTGTGTATCTATATCCCCTCCAATATAACCCATGAGTGAGCTTTAGGTTTTATACAACACACACACACACACCCACCCCTAAAGCAACTCCATAGTAGTGCTGCTTTGCACCGTCACTCTCTCTGGCTGTTGTTCTCTCCCTCTTCCCACTGCTAGAGCTTTCCTTGGTTCCTCTTCATGCACCTGCTCCCTCCCAGGACCTGCCCTCACCTTGTTCCTCCCACTTCTCTCCTTCCTTTGGGCTCCCAGGGGCCTTGCCATCTTTGTTGTCTTCTATCTCTGCAGCCTCTCTTGCTCTCCCATCCCCTGCCCTTCCTTATCCCTTAGTCTGTTTCACACAGTCCTCACTACACATGTGTGTATCCTAATAGGTACACTCATTTTGAAAAGTATTAATTATTATAAGAGATTTCAAATGCAGAAAAGAATTGAGAGTGATGTCATAAACTTTTATCCATGACCCTGTCACCTGATTTACTGATTTACATCTTCCCTATTTTTTACAGGATTAAAAGGGTACAGAAACTGTTGAAACCCCCACTGTACCCCTTCCAAAGCCACTGAACACCAGAAATGCCCAGATGCACCTCTGAATTCCTCACGGGGTCATCACAGCTCACAGCTGGAAGTCACAGCTGCAGAGTGCCCAAGCCCTTGCATAACTGTGGTACAGACACACCATGCATGGCCTGTGTGCAGCCTAGATGTCTTTGTAAAGATGTTTTTTTGTAAAAATTTGGAAAAAATGGCCCTTTCCAGAAATTGTCATTACTGGGTAGATAAGAGTATTTTTTTTTTTTGTAATGAATTCTGATTAACTGAAACTTGTCTTTATCTTTTTGAGAGGAAACGTAAACATGTAATTAGAGTAATGTGATCTAGATCTTTGAAATTTTGCCTTCAGCATATGGGGAATTCTGTTTTACTTGAAAAACCTAACAACTGTTACATGTCTTATTTTGGATTGTTTTCAGATGGCCAGAGCAGGGATGAATAGTGAGAATTTTTTTTGTTCCACTTTTTATTTCTAGCCTTAAGATGGCAATGCAGCCATGTGCGTGCTTATTTAAAATGCTAAGTCGCCCTGTCAATGCCCTGCAGAAGTGTTCCTTATGAGTCGAGGCTTGGGGGAGCTGACCATTCATGTCTGGCCTTGCGTTTTTCCCAGCGCATCTACCACTGCCTGCCACATCCTCATTCCCCTCCTGGTCAGTGGGGAGGTGTTTGGGGCACACTCCGAGCTCAGCCTGGTTCTCTTTGATGATGAGGACACAGAGGAGGACCTGCAGGACCTGGCGACAGAGATCTGTTACCTGGCGTCGCAAGTGCTGCGTAGTGTGTCTGTGTGTGTCCGAGCGCAGGAGGCCTTCCGCGGGGCACACGTAGTGGTGGTGCTGGAGCCCTGCGCATCGCGCGATGCCCCCAGCCTGGAGGCCCGCCTCCACCAGGAGCTGCTGCGATGCCGGCGTGACGGGCGCCTGCTGGAGCGCAATGCGAGCTCCTCCGTACGGGTGGTCGTGGCGGGGAAGAGCTTCGTGAACCTCCGGGTGCTGCTGCTGACAACGTTTGCACCGAGACTGGTTCGCAACATCGTGGCTGTGGCGCTGGGCGTGGAAGGGCAGGTCAAGGCTGCCCTCGCCAGGCGGCTGAGGACAACACCTGCGCGTGAGTGCAGCATTCTGTTGGGTTGTTGGGTTTTGACAGCTGAATTTCAGAGCAGCCAGAGAACACGGAGTCCTGGTGTAGGCTGATGTTCTTTTTAGTAACAATCATGCGCAGCTGCGCAGGGAGGTAGGGACGGGAGAGGCTTCTCAAATCCTCCTCCCCAAGAACTCAGAGGTTGAGAGAGAGAGGAGCTTCGGGCTCCTGGGCTTAGGCAGTCCTTCTGCTTCAGCCTCCTAAGTAGCTGAGACTATAGGCGTGGCCACTGGACTCAGCTATTTTTCTGATTTTTTGTAAAGAAGAGTTCTAGCTATGTTGCCTAAGCTGGTCTCAAATCCTGGGCTCAAGTAGTCCTCCCATCTGGGCCTCCCAAAGTGCTAAGATTGCAGGTGTGAGCTACCTAGTCCAGCCAGACATGCATTTTTAAGAGTAATTTGATGGTAGAGGCCTGCAGAGAGTTGGGACTGGTGATTGGTTGGGAATGTAACGAGCTGAGACTGTCTTCCTGCACCAAGTCAGTGTCTGGGTGGGGATCAGGCATCACTGATCCAGGTGACATCAGATGGTCTACCAGAATGCAGAGTCTGAAAAACATCTCTTATACCAGTTTAGGTTTGTGAGATGTGTAGGAGCAATCAGGGAAGTTACAGATCTTGTGAACAGTGGATTCAAGAGGGGAAGCCTGGTTATTGAAACTGCTCAGACCCTTGGCCAATTCTACTTGTGCATGCCATCAAGAAAGTTGGCATGACCCACAGGCCACAGTTCTTCAAGAGAAAAGCAAGTTGGTTGATCTTGCAGGCAGCTCCGGGGACTAGGACATGAAGAGAGCAAAGGTCAAGGAGAAAAAATAAGTATAACAAACATCTAGGATTTAGGTCTTCACTAAATTCAGGCCATATTACAGTCCTGACCTGTGGACCTTTATTATTTTACAAGGCAGTTTTGCCCTCTAGGGTTATTCTGAGTGTCTGCAATAGAAGTATAAAGCAGATACAAAGAACTTCTTGTTCTGTGATTTGGCCACTGTGCAGACAATTTTTGACCGACTTTGTCCATTATTATAAAAATTAATAAACAAGTATTTGATATGCCAAGATCTATTTATTTAAGACTCTCTCAGAAGCAAGTGAAGTAATAAAGTGAGGACAAACACCAGTGATATAATTTTCAGTAACAGTTTTTTCCAGGTAACATTTCATTATTCCTTGAATTTACTCATAAACCCACACTTCCCAGAGTGTTTGTTGTTAGGGATTGCCAAACCCAATGGTTAGAGAGATGATTACATGTTTTGTACAGTTTTAAGAAGCATAAACCTAGATTTTTTTTAAGGTGACCCAGATCTTTTATTTATTTATTTACTTATTTACTTATTTAAGTTGGAATCTCACAGTGTCGTCCAGGCTAGAGTGCAGTGGCACACTCATGGCCACCCCAGTGTCAACCTGCTGGGCTCCGGCAATCCTTCCACCTTGGCCTTCCAAGTAGCTGGAACTGCAGGCATGCACTGCTTCACCTGGCTAAGTTTTGATTACTGTAGAGATGAGGTCTTGCCCAGTTACCCGGGCTGGTCTCAAACCCACAGACTCAGGCAATCCACTCGCCTTGGTCTCCCAAAGTGCTGGGATTACAGGCTGAGCCACCAAACCCGGCCAGATTTTATTTTTTGAAATTTGTCTTACGGCAGAACTGCAGTAGCACAATCATGGCTCACTGCAACCTCAAGCTCCTGACCTAAAGCAATCCTTCATCCTCCCAAAGTGCTGGGATTACAGGTGTGAGCCACCTCGCCCAACCACTTAGATTCATTTTATAGCAAAAAGATCAGCCCTAAAACACACACACACACACACACACACACACACACACACACACACACACACACACATATAGGCTTCAGGTAATTTTGTTATAGTAATGTACATTTTTATGATTATTTTTTATTTTTGTTCTTCACAGATATTAAAGATGTGATAATTTGGGGTAATATCAGTGGAAATAACTATGTTGATTTGAGAAAAACAAAGGTTTACAGATATGATAGTGCCATTTGGGGACCACTTCGATATCCACGCCCCATTTTAGACGTGATTTTTGACAGGTACAATATATTTTTAAGTCAAGTATCAATAATGTTAATTAAGTGTATAATGGTTGTTACAATCTTTTAAATCTTTGTACAAAAATAACTTGCATTGTCCAAACCTGTATTTGTGCTGTCTGTTGAAGAAACAAAAAATTCCATAGAATATCAACTAGTTAATCCTCACCTCCAATTTATTTGATTTTGAAATTATGAATTTTTATACTTCAGATTACCCAATAGCTCATACATTGCTCTAAAGTTATCTCTAAAGCAGGCATCTGTAGGGAGTCTTATTTTGTGTAAAGACAAGGGTGTGTATGCAAGTTGAAATTAGTGGAAACATTTTTGAGGAAGAGGAATTAAGATGATGAGTAGGCCCAGGTCGTGTAGGGTGCTCTGTCCCAGGAGAGGCAGAGCACTTCCCGGTACCAAGCTAGCCTGGAATTAATTCACCAGCCATAGTTTAGCTGCGTGGCTCTAGAGAAATTACTTAGCCTCTCTGTGCCCTCATGTTTTCATCTGCCAAGGGGAAACAGCCTTGTGAGGAGGATGAAATGGATTCCTCTGGGTGAAGCCCTGGGAGTGCGCCGGCCTCAGTGGACACCAGTGTGGTGCAAGGGCAGGGGAGGAGCAGGCAGGGTGCCTTCAAAGCCTGTTTCCATACCCCATGGCACTTTCCCAGCTACAACAACAGCTTCCTCATCCTTCACTTCAGTTCTTCCTCAGGCCACAGCAGCTCCATCCAGCATGGGACTACTGTCAGGCTCACCTCCCATGTGCATGACTCCAGGCCAGGGTCTTAGAGTAGTGTTGCACAGGGCAGGCAAGATGCTCTCAGCCCTAGTTCTAGTCCAGCTGGATGGTCCCTGAGTTTAGACTCTGGATCACAGGGACATCATCATCTTCCTAATTTCTGCATCCCAAACTCAGAAATCCGAGATGCCCCAAAACCCAAAACTTTGAGTGCCAGCATGACACACGTGGAAATTCCCACACCTGACTCTCTTGCTTCTGAAGGCCAAGCATACAAGCTGTTTCATGCACAAGATTATTACAAATATTACACAAAATGACATTCAGACTCTGTGTGTAAGGTGTATGTGAAACGTGGATGAATTTTACGTTGGACCCGAGTTCCATCCCCAGGATATCTCATTGTGTGTATGCAGGTATCCCAAAATCCAAAATCCTAAAAAGTCAGAAGCACTTCTGACCCTGAGCATTTGGGATGAGGGATACCCAACTTGTAATTCAATGTTTTATGAACTTATTTTGTTTAAAATGAAGGATACCACTGGTTCCAAGACAGTATCTGCATAGAACAAGTTATTTGTATTGAGGTAATTGCTACTGACATCTTTGGCCACTTTTCTGTGTTCCAGATTTACATGAGCATTATTTTAGTTTTGCATTTTGGGACATTTCATTTCACCATGGGCTTCTTGTGTGATTGGAGACTTTGAAGAAGGGCTCATGAAGCCATGTTTCTGTTTGACTAGGATGAGACTCCTTATCCCTTGTTCCATCAGCCCAGGGAATGTCTTTTTTCATTTCCTTTCCTCTCTCCCTTGTAAGGTTGGGTTTTTTCTCTCCTTACAGTGAGTGGCTAAACAGGGAATTTGTAGCAACTCTTAAAAACTTGACTACTACAGGCAGACAATTTGGAGGTATTTTGGCTGCACACAGTATAGCCACAACGTTGAAGTACTGGTACCATGGCTCGCCACCTGGGGAGATCATGTCTCTGGGAGTGTTGAGTGAAGGTAAGCCTGGGTTTTCTCATCTCGTGATATTTGAACCTCCATAGTTGCCTGTGCCCCTCATCCTCTGTCCCACCTGTCTCACTGTCATTATCATCTGTATGCTATCTGGACTTTCACAGTTCCATAATCGTCCATGAACTCATTCAGAAATTCAAAAAGTCATTCATTCCTTCAGAACTTCAGCAGTGTTTTGTGTGAGTGCCCTGGGAACACACACAGGAAATGAACCTGGCCTCAGCCTTCAGGACACAATGGTCTTGTGAGCTTCTTTGCTGTGCTAGCCAAGAAAGGATCATAACGCCATGTCAGGCAGGGGCAGGAGGCATCAAGGCAGCTTATAAAAAAGATGGCCTGCCAGGACACCCAGATGTGCACAGTGCTGCCCTGGAGATGCTGTGGGGGCATGCAGGTGCAGAATACAGGACTCAGAGGCTACAGGGCACCAGGTGGCACAGGGATGTGGGTAGGTTGCCTCCATCCACAAATGTTTTCTACACATAGCCTCCGTACTTCAGTCTACTGAGTGCCATCCAGAAGATGTCCGCCCTTTTACAAGAGGGGAGGGAACAGCTGATGTTGTGTCTCTGTCGGTTCTGTCTCTGGCATCTCTTCCCTTCATGTTTTAGTTTCCCTTAGTGAGCCTCTTCCCTCCCAGGGCTCCAACCCAGGCTTCTGCCTAGCTCCAACCTGTGAGACGCTGCCACCCAAAAGCCAATTGTCACTTCTGTCCCACATCCTCTAGGCTTGCATGCTGCCCCTCCCAATCTGACCCACTCTTGCATCTTTACATCCCCACTGTCTCAGTGACTGTGCTGAAGTTGAGGAGACCTTCCAGAACCCCCAAGTCAGAATCCATCTGCCTCCCCCATACTTGCAGAGCATTTGTCCACTGTGTTCCTCTGTCTGGAGTGTACTGGAGTCTGCCCTCTTTGACAGAGTGATTAGTTGCTTGTGTCCCCTTCATTAGAGTGGTATACCCTGAGGCAGTGTCCTTGTCTGGGTTGTCTTTCTGTACCTTCTTAGAAGCCGCATTTACACATGTGAAACATGTTCACTTGAGGTTGAAGGGCATGAACATTGTCAGAATGTGAATTCCAACCTGTGTATTACCTTTTTAGGGAAGTGGGCATTTTAAACCTTATCTTCATTTGTAGAAAGAAAGTTTAATATCTGTAGACATTTTATTCAAAAATAAAATAAGCCAAGTGTAGTCTTAGCTACTCAGGAGGCTGGAGTTGAAGGGTCGCCTGAGCCCAGGAGGTTGAGCCATAATCCCTGCAGTGAGCCATAATCATGCCACTGCATTCCTGCTTGGGTGACAGAGTGAGACCCTGACTCAAAAAAAAAATTAAATTAAAAAATAAACATTGCAGTACTGGAGGAGGGGTCAGGTGATCATGGGCTCCCTAAAACGTATCTGAAAGGTGAACCCTCACACACTGTCTGCCCATGAGGCAGGCTCTTTACTGATAAAACAAACAGAATGACGGGAGAACTAAGGAGCCCTCTGAGGAGCGACTCATCTTAGTTTCTTGATTGTCCTCAATGTTTTTCCCTGGTGACAACATTATTGATGTCTAGAATGGCAGGAATAATTCCGTTAAGTGATTGAGGCACCAAGAGGGAGGCAGTTCTGTCTGAGTGGTACTCAGTAATATCTTCAGTCTTATTATTTTGAGCACATCCAGATGGGGATCTGGGGCTACAGAGAAATAACCGAATTTTTTGTTTCCCATCCTTCCCCTGCCTTCTGTTTCCTTCCTCATACCTGGCCATGTGACTGCCATAATAGGCAAGAGAGTGGAAGGTCAAAGTGAACCACTGACATGACTCTTGGACTGCACAAAGGGTCAAGAAAAAGCTGTGGGGACAGGAGGAATAGATGAGGCTTGAAAGAAAAGGGCTGCATTACCCCTGTATGAGATGGGGGTGTGGACAGGAGGGTTGTCCAAACGTGGGTGGGTGCTCAGTCAACACTTCCAGTAAGTGTCTCAGCCCTCTCTGGAGAGGAACCCCCAGAAACATTATCCCATCGTTGTTATTAGAAGCTGAGTCTCATGGTCTGCCCTTCTCTACAGTGCTTGGCAAGAAGGCCTTCCCTCTCAGAGTTCTCTGACCTACTCTGCCTTGTTTCCCCACTGCAGGCCAGTTTGGGATTCCTACAGAGATTGTCTTTTCTATGCCTGTGAAATTTGAGAATGGAACATGGGTGGTTCTGACAGACCTCGAAGATGTTGAAATAAGTGAAAAGATAATGACCAGAATAACAAATGACCTGATCGAGGTAATGTCGGAGTAGACAAGGGAAGAGGCACAGGGACTTTGATAATGGCCTTAACTGGTTTTCCTAGACAACAAATATATTGGTTTTCTGTGGGTTCCATTTTTGTCTTATCCTAAAAACAATGAGGCAAGAAAATTTTGAAGAAATCAGCGGAAGAATAGAGCCCATTTAGTTATATAATTTCTGGCATATAAAAAATATTTGTTGGCTACTTTTAAATCAGGAGTCAAAGGGTTTTTAAATTACAGCATTATTAGGTCAGAAATTGTGGTAATTTAATTTTCTGACGGTAAAATTTTCCAACAGGAGAAACTTGTTGCACTTGGAGTAAAGATGAATTTTCAGCCATACCAATCAGGTAATCTCTTAGATGTGAGATCTTGTTGTGCTGCTATTAAAGGAGTATTAAAATATTTGTTATAAATGAATCACTATTAATATAAATAACTCCACATTTTATCATTTCTAACCTAAATTCAAGACAAAATAAATTGCTAATTCAGTGTGTCCCTTGAAATAAAACATCTCCTAAGAATGTCAAATAAAACACATCTTAACACTCTGATTTTATAAATTTTGTGCATACCAGAATTATCAGTTCTCTACAAGTACCATCAGCGATTGCTACAAACTGGGTGACTTCGAATAAGAGAATATTGCAGTGTGAGGTGTTGCAGTGTGTGAGAATATTGCTCACAGCTTAGGAGGCCAAACCTATCTCAGGATGTCAGGAGGGCTCTGCCTCCTGGGAAGGCTCCAGGGAAGGAGGCTCTGTGCCTCCTCCAGCCTCCAGAGGCTATGCTTGGTTCTTGGATTGCAGCCATGTCACCCTGACCTCTACCTTTCCCCTCCCATCTGTCCTCTTTCTATGAGTGTCTGTGTCTCCAAGTCTCCTCTCTTTACTTGGATATCAACCACTCTGTGTAGGACCCACCTGAATCCAGTATGACCCCAACTTAAATTGATTATGTCTGCTAAGACTGTTTCCCAGTAGGGTCACGTTCACAGATGCCTGGGTTAGGATTTCAGCATCTCTTTCTGGAAACACAATTCAACACACAACACCATAAAAAATATTTTTTATTGATAAACTTTAATAAGCTTTCTTTTTGGCATTTTCTTTAATCATAAGCTCATAAGGAAGACTGTCTTCTTTGCCTTAAAAGAACTTTCCATCTTAAACGTAGAAATAGACATTCAGAAATAAATGCATTTATTTATGCACAGATCTCTAATCCAGTGCCCTCTGGAGTCCTGCCTTCCCTATTTCCAGGTGGGGACCCGCAACAGCCTGCACTGCCACTGGAAAGCTGGGGGTGCAGGCCAGGGGCACGAGAATCCAGTGAGCAGGTGACTCCAACTCTGACTCTCAGGATGTAGGACCTTTTGCTGTGAGCTTCCTTCCAGAGTATGAGCTACAGAGCAGTGGCTCTAAAACACCTCCACTAGTGATTAGTCTACATTACTCATCTACACTTGCATGATAGAGAGTTTTGTGAAAAACAAGTTAATGCTATTCAGGTAGGCTGGGCTTGGGGGCTCAGCCTGTAATCCTAGCACTTTGGGAAGCCAAGGCGAGTGGATTGCCTGGAGCCTACAGGTTCGAGATCAGCCCAGGCAACTTGGCGAGACCTTGTCTCTACAAAAAAAAAATTAGCCGGCTAGTGCCCTCCTGTAGTCCCAGCTACTTGGAAGGCTGAGGCTGAAGGATCTCCAGAGCCTAGCAGGTCAATGCTGGGGTGGCTGTGATTGTGCCACTGTGCTCCAGAGTGAGACTCCAATTCAAAAAAACAACAACAAAAAAGCTGGTCAAGTATATATGTATCTGTTTGGTTCTGACTCTGTCACCTTCGATTTTGCTCCCAAACCATTATCTCAGGGTGTTGACAACAGTCATAATGTGGCCACCCCCCATGCTTGGAGGTCTCTGAAAACAGAGCGTGGTTGCTTCTTGCAGTGTAGAGGTCTCTGGGGCAGATGATCCGAGTATGAGTTTTGTTTAATTCCCTTGTTAACTCAATATTTAATCTGACTTTTAGAAACTGAACTAGCCAAACAAGATCAAAAAATCTCCAAGATCTCCTTACCCATCACAGATGACAACCAGGAAAAGCAGCAAATCCCAGGTGGTAGGTACACGCACTAGAAAGAAATGGCTCTTTTTTCCAAAGGTTCCCACCAAATGTCAGAGAAGAAATGGAGTTTCCTACCAGCCGTGAAGTGCCCTCATCCTGTACTCACAGAGATCATGTTTAGAATCTGCTTAAATCTCTGGAGGACATGGTCAGATACTCACTGAGCCCTCCCTCTGGGGATGCAGATTCAACAGAGGAGTCATCTCAGGTGATCAGGCAGGACCAGAACCACAGTCCGGGTGGTATAAAGCTGTGTTCGGAAAATATTCAGCAGGCTGACTGGGCTGGATCCCAGGTGCAAAGGAATGGGACACCTGTGGTTTGGCTGAGGTTAGTCAGTCATGTGCCCAGTATGAGTGGCGGGATGACACATGAAGGAGATGGATTAGGTTTAGATGACTAACGTGGCTGGCCATGAGCCTGAGAGCCCCCTATGTGGCTTGGAAACTGTCCCCAGGAGCTGGTGAGCGCAACCCCAGCAGACTGACCCTCAAGGGACTAGACAGGGTTCTGACATCTGGGTGGTAGTGCTCTTGCTGCCAGTGGCCCAGCAGGTGTTAAGCACCATGCAAGGAAGGAGCTGTGGCCTCCTATGGATAGGGCGACATGACTTTCCAGGAGTAGGGCAATGCAGTATGAGGTGTTGCAGTGTGTCATAACCTCTGGTGGATTGTAAAAAAGAGTAAGTGGTTAATGAAATCAATTTACTCACAAGCATTGTCCTCATTAATATAGAATAAAACTGATTTTTAAAAAGAGTAAGAAGACCCTATTTGTTTTCCAATAAACTAGGATAGGAGGGGAGGATGAAAAAGGTAAGTAGAAAGGTAGAAAAGGGTCAAGATTAGGTTGGAAAAGGGTATTATTGTAACTTTTCATTTCATTTATACATACACAAGTACACATGCTGGACTCTAATGTAGAATGTGTCTTCTGTAGATTGTGGTCAACACAATTTGAAAAATATTGATTTAAACTCTCTCCTGAGTTGTTGGTTATATTCTAAACCCAATATGCTTTGTTTAATTCTAGTTTCAGGACATAAAGATAGCTTATATTCTGATATAGTCCAAGACGAAGAGAAGGACTTAGCTATGTTGGATGGTAAGTGCAGGGTCATGGACAGACTGTGATTCCCAACAACTGTGGCTGGTGCATCCAGCCTTAAAGGATGATGCTGTGTTCAGGAGAGCACAGCCCAGCAACTGAAGTGATTTTTTATTGACTCCATTTATTTTCTTATGCTTTATAAGCACTTTGAATGGGGGATAAAAAGGTCAGCAAAATTTTTTAATAAAACTGCACCCATGTCCTACTCACCATGAACTCTCCCCAATCCTCTAAGCTCAGCTCTGTCCCTATGTCTCTTCCTTCTCACTTTCGCTTTCTCCTCAGTTCTTTATTACAAAGCCTGACATAGCATGTGGCAAGACAGGCTCTTCCCCAGAAGACAGGACTGACAGAGCCACCTCATAATTCTCTTAACAGGGAAGAGCTAGGAGATTAATCTCCATGTATATGTGTATGCCTCATCACATATATGTGCACACATGTATATATATATGTACAAACACACACACACACACATATATAAACAGTTGACCCTTGAACAACACGGATTTGAACAGCACAGGTCCACTTAACACATGGCTTTTCTTCCATCTCTGCTACCCCTGAGATGGCAAGACCAGCCCCTCTACTCCTCCACCTACTCAACATGAAGATGATAAGGATGCAGATCTTGATGAAGATCCACTTCCACTTAAAGAATAGTAAAGACATTTTCTCTTTCTTATGATTTTCTTTTTTTTTTTTTTGAGTTGGAGTCACACTCTGTTTTCCGCCTCAGCCTTCCAAGTTGCTGGAAATACAGGCGCGCACTACCACGCCCGGCTCATTTTGATTTATTGTAGAGATGGGGTCTCGCCAAGTTGCCCAGGCGGGTCTTGAACCCGCGGGCTCAGGCAATCCACTCACCTCAGCCTCCCAAAGGCGCGGGATTACAGGCTGAGCCACCGAGCCCAGCTTTTATGATTTTCTTAATGACATTTTCATTTCTTTAGAATACAGTCTATACTACATAAAATCTACAAAACATGTGTTGACTATGTTGTCGGCAAGGCTTCCAGGCAACAGTAGGCTATTGTTAGTAAAGTTTTGGGGAAGTCAAAAATTATGCACAGATTATTTGACTGTGTGGGGTTGGTCCCCCAGCCTGGTGCTGTCAGTGTGTGTGTGTGTGTGTGTGTGTGTGTGTGTGTGTGTGAATACTTGCAGATATTTATGTAGAGAATTATAGATTTTCTAAATCTCCCTATACAAATCATATATCAAAAAATAATACTTCAGTCTGTCTCCACTTTGACCCCCTTCTCACTGGAACCTCTGTAGAAGAAGGCTGGCAGCCCTGAGGAGTTACCTAGTAACCTGGGGCTCCAAGGGGAGGGGGTGGGAGGAGGTGGCACTGAGCCTTGTGCCTGGACAACAGAGCCAACCTCAGCCTGTCATGGGCTGAGATACCATGTGAAGGGGCCCAGCATCTGCAGCTCCTAGGAGGGCAGTGCATTCAAGGGCCTGCAGAGTGGAAGGAACAAGATAGAGAAATGAGGATAACTACAGAACATGCACTTTAATACAGAAAACTGTTATTTTACTTCTCTGTTTACTGCAGTGGATTTTTAAAATCAGATTCTCAAGCCTCTGAAAAGCCAGACCCGTGAGCCTGCAACGGTAGGTAGTACACAAAGCATCAACAAGTATCTTCCTGTTATGCAGTGGAGCCGGGTGGCAGAGGATAGGGCTTTTTCACGACCAAGCCCTAACAGGGAGAACATCATCTTTCCTTCACAATGAACAGGAAGTGGACACAACCAACCTGCATGTCCAGGCTTTCATGTGTATAGCTGAGCTGAAAACAGGACTGGTGTGGCTTCCCCATGACTGCCACCACAATGTTCACCCAAGACCTCACTCTTTCTCACAAATGTCCAGCTAAACGAACTCAGTTCCATGCATCTTTCACTCTGAAATACTCAGTGTGATGGCCTTGGAACAGGGCTGATCATGGGGAGTGGGAATTGGAGGACACGCATAGCCAAGAGACAAGGTGCTGCCGGCAGCCATATACAAGTTGGATGGGGAATGGGCGCAAGAGGCCAGTCGACTCATTGTGTGACCATGTCTGCCAGTAGCTCTGGCTTTGCTCCATTAGACTCCCCCCAACTCATGCTCTTTCACTGCCGCTAATCTGTGAATGCCAGAATCCGGGAAGCAAGGGAGGAGGGAGCTGAAGAAAAGCCAGTAAAACATAGCATAGGCCCTGATGTGTTTTTAAAATAGTTATGTTTTTTCATTTCTGTTCTTTTTACAGGGTTTGAAGGCAAATTGTGGAACCCTTACAGATCAAATCAGACCAAATATAAAATGTTTGGTAGTGCAATAAATATGCAAATAATATATGTGAATGTCTGTGTTTAGGAAGGATAATTTGAAAGGTTTACTTCAGTCTCAGACGATACTATGCAGGCGTTTCAGTAACTGATGGCACAGAAGTCAGAGTTCAGCCACTCTGTCACCTGACCCTCTACTGTTTGCTTATTAATAATTATATTGTCTCAAATATTTTGGTATCAATGGCTATTTTTTGAACTATGCTGAATAGAGTTTTCTGTCATTACCCCTTGCCCATAATATTCCTGGGAGAACCTGCTCCTTCCACTGGCTGATCCCAGGACGTGGCCTCTGTGGCCACAATTGCTCAAGTGTCCTCACCTCCATGGCCTCAGCTGATCAGGCCAAATATGTGCACCATAAACTAGGGGAGCCACTCCTATTTCCTCTCTCTCTCAAAAAATGTGCACAGAAGCAGTGGCTGAGTGAGCTGGTGTCTGCATCGGGTTAATGGCAATGAAGGACCTGCCATGGGATCTACAGAACTGGCCATAACACCACCTTCACAAGACCCAGCTGTGGGCTACTTCTCCTTTGGTTTGTGTGGCATACAATTTGTGCAACACATCACCTCTTTAGCTTAGAGTGAATTGGCTTCTGCTTCTTGACACAGATGCAGCTTTAATAAACTGAATTTTGAAAGAAAGCATAATTTTACCTATATAATTGCATGGTTTAAGTAAAAAATCATCTTTTATTAAAGCAGTAGTAGTCAAGCCAGTATGCTCAGTTATTTTCCAGACCCTCACAAATGCCAGTTATGAATTTTTGAAGGCCTATGAGTCAGGTTAAAAACTGCTATCTTTGCTTTGTCTTTCTACTAGCTCTTAAGTGCAGATGACGTTCTGAAAACTCAGGGAATGTAAGGTCTCCTGCATTGCCTCGGCACTGCCATAACAAATAGCTGATTTCAGTGCCATGATGGCCTTTGCTTGTTCCCGTCAGCACTTCACTTGATGCTGCTGTGAGGAGAGCACAGTGTCTGTGTCAAGAACATGGGCTTTGTGCCCTAATGTCACCCCTGCCGCTGCCTGTCCTTTTGGGGTCCTCAGCCATGGGAACATGACCACAGAGGACAGTGATTGGGTGAACATCAGGCGGTACTCTGCACAAGCGGCACACATCATGGCAGTGCTCTCAACAGGCAGGGCTCTCGTGATAAAAAGTGAGTGAGACTGGAAACCAAGATGCAGCCCCAGCAAGTCTTCCCCCACACACTCTCAAGTCAGTCACATGAGTCACTCCCTCCTGGGAGCAGGGGAGGATGCAGCCATGCATACACGTCACCTTTCTGTGTCATGGTCCTGCCCCGTAGACCTCCCAGAATGTCAAGCCTAAGCTCTTCTCCACTCAGTGGACATCTGGGAAGGACTAGGGAGAGACCCACACAGTTTTCTCCCCTTTAGGAGCCCATTTAGCCCCTGCCCCAGCAGTCTTGCATGAATGAGGACGGCCATGTGTGTGGAGCACTGCAGGGTAGCCAGGTGTCCTAGAATTAACTTCATTCCCTATAAACCACCATACATTTGTCCCAAATTAATATTAATATAAGTCTGGAATTACACTGGGGGAAAGTATTCATGTTTTCTGTTTATTTTTAAAATAATGATGGTGTCACTTCAAAAATATTTTTCAGGGAGATTCCCCCCCCCCCCAGCAGATGCACTAGCTCTTACTACAGTGGCCTGTGGTATATAATGTGGCATATATATAATGGGACCTCTCAAGTCTGCTTTTCCATTAGAAGTAATTTTAATGTGCGGGTATTAAAAACAATGTAGGTGTGAAAACTATCATGGTAAAAGATGGAGCAATATTCAGTAGGAAAATTAGAGTATGATTTGGAGAAAGACATTATATGAATAAAGCAATTACTTTGTGTGTCACTGGAACATGAGTTAGGTGTATATACATTCTGTGACTGTAACCAGCACTAGGTTGTCCTCCCCACAGCCCTGCCCCATCCTCTTGACTAACAGAATTCTAATTTTTTGGGATGGGGGGATGCTAATGGGCCCAACACTACTGGGCTCAGTAGATATTGAGATACCTGATATAGCCCCATTTGCCAGAAATTGATTCAGGGGCAGGTATGTGGGCCAGTTTTGGACAACAATACATAAGAAGTCTGGACGTGAGAGAGAGGCACAGAGAGAGACAGAGAGAGGGATTAAGAAAGACAGATGGAAAGAAACAGAGATTCAGAGAGACAGTTTCAGAGATACAGATAGAGAAAGAATAATATGCAGGAAGAAAGCACTTTGCTCCCACCCACTTCCTTTCTGCTTAAAATGCTGTTCTCAGGACAGCATGAAGGTTGGGTAGCTGTTCTGTGGCATGAGGAAAGAGACCAGCATGGGCAGTAGCAGAGCAGAAAGGAAAGGCCTGTTACCTAAGCTTGAGGCTTCAGTGATCCTAATGAGCCTCTGACACAACCTTGGACCAACTCCAGAATTTCTGTCAAATAGTAAATAACTTTATTTCAAGTCTTGTTAATTGTGGTTTTTGTTGCTTATAAACAACATCTATATATACTTGTTCACAGGTATGTAACTTAATAGGGAAATATCTTTCAATATTTGTTTTAAGGGAATTAAGAAAAATATCCAGATAATTTAAACAACTGACTTTCCACCCAGCCAGGCTCAAAACCTGTGTTGACTCCTATCTTTTTTATATCGTCCCCTAATACCACCTAGTAAATGCCATCAGCCTCGCTCAGTCCTAGACCAGGGATTTTCAACATTAGTGTGAATTAGAGTCACTCGTTAAAACAGATTGCTGGCCTCTTCTCCAGAGTTTATGATTCAGTAAGTCTGAGGTGGGGCCCAAGAATGTGCATTTGATGACCACTGCCCTAGACGGTGGCCATCACCCCTCGAGTCAGCCCCTCCCCAACTCCCTGCACCCCACATGCTTTAATCTGGATTTCACTTTCTGACTTTGACTTTATCCAAGCTTACCAGTAAACTGTTTAGGATTTCCTAATGCCATCCAAACTGTCCTAGGAGTCTTGGGGTTGCTGTCTCCCTGCCTTTACACATATCATCTGCCCTGCCTGGAGCATTCTCAAACCTCATTCCACTGAACCTCTTTAGGTCTGACACAGTGGAGTGTTCTTTCCTCTCTTAACCAAACCATTATGTATTTCTTTTTGTTTCAGGGAGAAAATAATTATGAGATTCTAAGAGAAAGAAATTGAATAAAGACTGTTCCTCCCTCTACATCCTACCAGGGCACTTGTGAAATGTCATATGTAACTTCCATTTGCTTCTTTGCTGACCTTAAAATGAACATTTTTTTTTTGAGATGGAGTCTCACTCTGTCGCCCATTCTGGAGTGCAGTGGCCGCTCCGGCCACCACAGCTTCGACCTGCTGGGCTCCGGCGATCCTTCCGTCTCAGCCTTCCGAGTAGCCGGAATTACAGGCATGCGCTACCATGCCCGGCTGATTTTTTGATTTATTGTAGAGATGAGGTCTCGCTGCCCAGGTGGGTCTCGAACCCGCGGGCTCAGGCAATCCACTCACCCCAGCCTCCCAAAGGCGCGGGATTACAGGCTGATCCACCGAGCCCAGCTAAAATGAACATTTTTAATTCTCAGATGCTCCTGGGCCAGAGCTGAATGTTGCTCCATCTACAGTGGACACAGAAAAGTCACCCAAGTTTGCAGAGGAGCATCTAGAAGCAAACTGTAGCCTCCCAATAGTGAGCAACTATTCTCCCCCTAATATTAACTTCTTGGGAGAAATTATGAGCCCACAGAGATATGCAATCAGAAGTCTCTCCATTAGTACTAAAAAGCATGATTCCTACACGAAGGGGCCATAGCAAGGGTTTTGTGGCATGTCCAGTCTCCCGCCTTCTCTGGGAAAGCAGCTATAAGCCCTAGGGTGTCTTGCTCAAGACCAACACACACTAGTCATACTCAACTAATGCCATTAAATCAAGCTTTCAGCATCCCCAATTATCACTATGTTTTCAACATCCCATGATGAGCTTGCAGATCGCATGTCAACTTGACCTAACAGTAGCATTTGACAAATGCCTTAATCCAATCAGGCCATTACAACAAAATACTGACTGATAGCTTATAAGCAACAAAAATTTCATGCTCAGGAAAAATGAGGGACACGGACAACCAGAAAGTAAGAAAGCAGGATTTATTGAGAGAAAAGTCCCCACAAGTGGGAGGGGACCCAAAGGGGTTGCCGATTTGGAACTGAAACCTGGGGCTTATTTAGCCCTAAGACTGAGCTGACTGGCTAGCACTAGCTATGAGCTGATTAGTCATTTTTCTATCCCAGCAGTGAATACTTAAGCTCTAGTTTCAGAGGTTCTTAGGCAGTTTGTTTACCAACGCAATGTATCAGCCTGAGAGGCCTGCAGGAAATTTGCTACATTGTTACCTGAGGACTCAGCCTGTCTGTCTGCCTAGGCTTTCTCTAGCTATCTCCCGCCTCAATAGGTTGAGCTAAGAGTTATGAATGATATGGAGTGATGTGTTAAAGCTACTTCAGATAGGGTTGTCATGGAAGACCTCAGTAAAACCTGAAGGAAGAAGGTGGGACAGTCATGAGATGAGCTGGAAGAAGCATTCCAAGGAAGGACAATAGCAAGTGCAAAGGCCCTGTGTGCAGGGGGTCAGTGAGGAGACTAGTTAGCTTTTTTTATTTTGAGTTGGAATCTCACTCTGTCGCCCAGACTGGAGTGCAGTGGCGTGCTCCCGGCCACCGCAACCTCGACCTGCTGGGCTCCGGCCATCCTTTCGCCTCAGCCTTCCAAGTATCTGGAACTACAGGCGCGTGCTACAACCTGGTTAATTTTTGATTTATTGTAGAGACGAGGTTTCACCAAGTTGCCCAGGCTAGTCTTGAGCCTGCGGACTCAGGTAACCCACTCGCCTCAGCCTCCCAAAGTGCTGGGATTACAGGCTGAGCCACCAATCCTGGTCGACTAGTTAGCTTTTAAATACAAAAAGAAACTAGATAATATGTGTGCAAGAAAGGTATGGGATAGGTTTTGAGAAAGAGACAGTTCATGGAAGGTTTCATTCAATCTTTTTGTAGGTAATTTGGATTCTGAAGCCACTGTAAGTGCCTTATAAAGAAAACTTGGGAGTCATACAAGAACAGAGGCAAGGAGACCATTACAAGAGTCCATGTGAGGGATGTCATTGACTTAGATGAGGTGGTAGCAGCAGGGATGGGGAGAAGTGGAAAATCTAAGATGTATTCTGAAGGTAGTCTTCATGGGGTTTGAATACATAATGAAAATAGAAAGAAAGGTGAATAACAAGGAGAAATAAAAGATTACCTGGTTTCAGTTTGAATACCTGGGTGAATGATAATGCCATTTTCTGATATGTGTAATAACAGGAGAACTGACTTAAGGATAGACAGTCAGGAGCATGCCAGGTTTAACACCTAAATGGAGATGCCAAGTTATCAGTAAATCTACAGTTCTGAGAAGAGGCCAGGGCTAGAGTTATCAATTTGTGAATTACTAACTTAAAGGTGGTACGGGGTCTAGACACTATATAACATGTGTAGGAAGGGAAGGGAAAGGAAGGAAGCCCAAGACCTCTCCTGAAGACACTCCAATATTTGATGAACAGGTGGGTCAACAAAAAAGACTCAGAAGTAACAGCCCTCAGGTGGGAGGAGAACCTGTAGAGTGGCATAGCAGAGTTCTAGAGAGAGAGTTTTAAAGGGAAAAAGCTTAAATGATAAGCTCAAGATCGAGCAAATGAACACATATATCAATGTTTTGGGAAGCCAGGATGATCAGTATTGGAGAATGGTGAAACAGATATGGGATGGAGGAAGAAAAGAAGAACCCTTTGGTTCTGGATAGTTGGACTGGAATTGAAGTTACCATGAATTTGTGAAAGGCATCCTTATAGCAATGGACACATCTAGCACCTGAATTTTGGGTTCCAAAGCCATTTTCCATCAGAAGAAATGAAGCCTTTTTGAAGAAATGATTGATTCTAGGACTGGCACAGGAAAGATATACGGTAAATCTGCAATATCTTGCTGAGATAGAAAATAAAGAAATGCTAAAAAAAAATTAAGTGAGACATGTCTAAAGGATACAGACACCAGCTTGAAAAGACATTAAGCAAATATACATTTGTCATATCACCCAGTAATTAGATGAACTCATACCATGTGCCTCCTGATGTGATGTGCTGAGAAGGACAAAGTATCTTTGATGGTATCCCTGTGGACAAAACATAAAAATTGAAAAGAATCACAGAGAAAAAAATAAGAAACTCATTTAATGAACTTTCTATAAAATAATTGACGTGTGCTATTCAAAACTGTTAACTGCAAGATCAACAAGGAGAGGCTGAGGAATTAGACTCAATTGCAGGGGATCAAAGAAATATGACAGCTAAAGGCAATGTGTGATGCTGGATTAGATCCTGGGCTAGGAAAAAATTGCTGTAAAGAATATTATATGAAAAATTTAAAAACTATCTAGGTGATAATAGTATTGTATCAATGTTACATTTCCTGACTTTAAAATTTATACAGTGGCTCTGGAAAGGAATTTTTTTTCCTTACGAAACTCAAGTTAAAGTACTTCAGAGTAAAGGACCAAAATGTTCACAACTTACTCTAAAAAGGTTCAAAAAAATCACAATATATATGTCTCCGTACATATATTTATATAACAACACTTGGTAAATCCAAATGAAAGGTATATCAAAGTTATTTGTACTATTCTTCCAACTTTTATGTATTTTGAAACTGAAAAATTCAAGTTTAATAATAAAAAGCTACAATGAAGGTAAAAAGATACTTTGGATTTAGCAAGAAGGAAGTCATTGATAATTCTGATATAAAATTTTAGAAGCCCTGGTCGTGAATTCATAGCCTCTGGTAGCTTTCTACTAAAAAATATTTTAAAATCTCTGTCAAACCGTGAATTAAATCTTTCTGTTATATTCTCTAACTGAATTTTTCTTTTTTTTAACGTGTGTAACTTGTTCTGAAAACAGTGACCAATGCCATGAAATAAGAAATGGAAGATGTAAACAACAGGAAAAATACAAAGCTATAATTATTTACAGGTAATAACACCTAGAAAATCCACAACCATATAATAATATAGTTTAGAATAAATGAGGCTTCAGTAAAATGGAGAAAATAATGATAATAGGTGGTGTTATTATTATTGTACCATTTTACCAAGTAAATGAAACAGCTGTACACTGAAAGCTGTAAGACATTGATGAAAGAAATTTAACAAAACACAAATAAATAAAAAGATATCTGTTGCTTATGGATTGAAAGAATCAATATTGTTAAAATCTTCATACTGCCCAGAGTGATCTACAGATTCAATACAATCCCTTTCAAAATCCCAATGACATTTTTCACAGAAATAGAAAAAAAATCCCCAAATTGTCTCCCAAATAGGTGAAACAATCTTAAACCAAAAGAACATAGCCAGAGGCATCACACTGTCTGACTTCAAAATATATTACAAACCTATAGCAATCAAAACAGCAGAACATTGGCATAAAAAGACACTTAAATCAGTGGAATAGAACCGAGAGCCCAGAAGCAAATCCACATATTTATGGTCAGTTTTCTGTAATGGTGCCAAGAACACACAATGGGGAAAGGACTGTCTCTCTTCAATAATAGTGTCAGGACAACTGGATAGTCACAAGGAGAAGAATAAAATTATCTCACACCATATACAAAAAATTAAACTCACAATGTATTAAAGACTTAAAACATAAGACTCAAAACTGTAAAACTACTAAAAAGAAAACATAGGGCATGAATTTGGGGGAGAAAAAAAAGAAAACGTAGAGTGAAATCTCCATGACATTGTTTTGGCCAATGACTTTTTTATTTGACCCCAAAAACACAGGCAACAAAAGCAAAAATAGACAAATGAGATTACATCAAATTAGAATGCTTCTACGCAGCAAAGGAAATAATCAACAGAGTGAAGACACAACCTACAGAATAGGAGAAAATATTTGCAAACTGTATATCTAATAAGGAGTTAATATCCAAAATATATAAGACACTTAAACAACTAAATAGCAAGAAACCAAATAGCCTGATTTGAAAATGGGCAATAGATCTGAATAGATATTCCTCAAAAGAAGACAGGCAAATGACCAGCAGGTTTATGGAAAAATGCTCAAAATTGCTGATCATCAGGGAAATGCAGATTCAAGCCATAATGAGAGATCACTTCACACCTGTTAGAATGGCTATTGCCAAAAAGACAAACAATAAGTTTTGGCGAGAAAGTGGGAAAAAGGGAACACTCTCACGCTGTTGGTGGGAATGTAGATTAATACAGCCATCACAGAAAATGGTATGGAGATTCCTTAAAAAGTTAAAAATAAAACTATCATATTATTCAGCAATCCCACTACTGGGTATTTATCCAAAGAAAATAATATCAATATATCAAAGAGATATCTGCACTTCCATGTTCATTGCAGCATTATTTGCAATAGCCAAGATATGGAAGCAGCTTAAGTGTCCATCAAAGGACAAATGGATAAAGAAAATGTGATTATACACAATGAAATACTCTTCAGTCATATAAATTTGCAACAAAATGAATGAGCCTAGAGAACATTACATTAAATGAAATAATCTAGGCACAGAAAGACACATATTTCCATGATATCACTTACACATGCAACCTAAACTGAAAAAGCTGAACTTATAGCAGCAGAGAGTAGAATGGTGGCTCCCAGGAGTTGAGGTGGGGGAGAGGTTGGGAAAATGCTGATTAGAGAATATAAAATTTCACTTAGACAAGCAGAATAAGATCAAAAGATCTATTGTACAAGATGGTAACTATAGTTAATAACACTGTATTGTATTCTTGAAAAATCACGAAGAGAGTAGACATTAAGTGTTCTCATCTCAAAAATGAGTACATGAAGTAATGCATGTTAACTAGCTTTTGTTAGTCATTCCGTAATGTATACATATTTCAAAACATAATTTTGCACACAATACACATACGCAATTTTTGTCAGTTTAAATAATTAACTAATTTGAAATAATCATATCAAGTGTCTTTGCAACATCTACAGAAATTATCGCTTGATTTCTCTTATTAAATCTATTAATAAGTTAAATTATGTTATAACAGTAGCAAATATCTGTCTGGGTCCGGGGAAACATCCCATATCAACAGGATGCCTGAATGAAACGCAATTGTATACCTAACCCTTAACTGTACCCCACAACTTCACAATAAAAAAAATAAATATATAATAAATAAATAAATAAATAATGTTATAAATTCCCAAATATCAAGCATCTTCTTATTCCTAGAATAAAACCTACTCAGTTGTGGTTCAATTATTCCTTTAATATATGGTGCTGATGTTCTTTATTTAGGGTTTTTTTAATCCATATGTATAAAAAACATTGACCTATATATTTTTTGTATGAGAGTATGTGTGGAATAGAGAGAAAGAGACAGAAAGAGATTATCATTGCTTTGTCATTTTGTCATACATTATTTTGCTGGTTTCATAAAATAAATTTGATACTCTTAGAGTTAAAACCATTTTCATAGTGTAAGAAGCTTTTGCTTTTTAAAACTTCAAAGTGTTGACTCATATAATGATCTGGGCTCAGAACATTATATGTTAAGCTCATTTGCTGTCTCTTCCTTGATATATGTTTTTTTTTTTTTTGAGTCAATTTTAGCAACTTAATTTTTTTCTCTGAAATAATTCATCATGTATATAGACCCTCTTTCTTCCCAGAGTTGCAGTCTTCAAATGCATGTAGACAGACCCTCAGAGGAGAGTGACTGGAAGCAGTCCTATACATGGGAAGGAGCGCCGGCCAGTCGCAGGCTGTGTGGGACCTGTCTACCCATGCTGGGCCAGCTGTGGGTCGGAGATGGCAACCTCTTGCTTCCTGCTTGCTCGAGGCAGGTTATTTCAGAAGGCAAAGTGTCAGTGACCAGCTAGCAAAACATGCCACCTTGTTAGTTATTTATGATCTTCTAAGATCATAAATGTGATGATAACCCAAAACATTTACAGAAAGAAAAAAAACTGGTTTTGATTTATAGCTCAAAAAGCTTTACTGGAAGAAAAGAACTGGTCTTTAATGTTAGGTCTTTCTGGGCAGCAGTATCCACAGAGTTCCTGCTGACAGAAGCAAAAACCAAGATAGCCCTGATGTTCTCTAAGCCTGTCCAAAGGCCAGTCACGTTATGAGCTCAGAATGACCAATGCTCACCTGACTCAGTTACTTTCCAGCACACTCTGGTTAATTCTTATGTACTTAAACATGTGTCTATTTAATTATGTTATTTTGACTGAACCTTTTTTTTTTTGGTACCAAGATTCTTGATTCACAGAATGAGTCAGTATCGGAGGTCTACTGGATCTGAACATGGCAGGTGTCAGACAAATGTTCAAACCTCCTGCTGTTGCCAAGATATCAGATGCTACAGTGTGTCTTGATGCAGACATGACATAAAATGAAAATTTGAAATACAATTTAACTTTGCACCTCAGCACTCAAACAGAGATTCCACTGGGATAGACTTTCCCTCTTCCTAGGCTTTTGCCTTACCTGCCTCCAGAAAACCAACATCTTTTATTAGGTAAAGCCAAATATTAGGTTATGTCTCCCTTCACTCAGTCCTATTCTTGCCCCATAGCTTATCAATTTCTGATTTTCAAAATGCCCCAAGTTTCAGTTTTTTGGGTTGTTTGTTTCTGGAGTTTTTTCTTTTTAATTATTTTTTATTTTATTTTTTTGAATATAAATTTTTTAATTTTAAAGTTGTGGGGTACAGTTAAGGGTTAGATATACAAATATTCATTGTGCAGGTACCCTTGTTGATGAGGTGTGCCCCCCTTTCCCCAGACAGATATTGACTACCATTAATCCCACCTCCCTTCCCCTCCCTGTCCCCCCCTCAATAGTTTCCCGCCACTGTCAGTCCTTTTCTTATAGTTACAGTAGTTGTTCAAGGTCCACTTATGAGTGAGAACATGTGATGCTCAGATCTTTGTTTCTGTGAGAGATCACTCAGTATTATAAACTCTAATTCCATCCAGGTTGCTGCAAAATTCATGATTTTGTTATTTTTTATGGCTGTGTAATATTCCATCGTGTATATGTACCACATTTTTTTAATCTAGTCCTCTTTTGATGGACAGCATGGTTGGTTCCATGATCTTGCTATTGTGAATAATGCTGCGATAAACATGAAAGCAGCCAACAGATTCATGAAGAAATGTTCAACCTCACTAGTCATCAAGAAGATGCAAATTAAAACTACACTGAGATACTACCTAACTCCAGTTAGAACAGCCATTATCAATAACTCAAAAAATAACAGTTGCTGGAGAGGGTGTGGTGAAAAGGGAACACTTCTACACTGTTGGTGGGAGTGTAAACCTCTGTGGAAATCAGCCTCTGTGGAAATCAGTGTGGCGATTCCCAAAAGCTCTAAAAATCGACCTTCCGTATGACCCTGCAATCCCCCTACTGGGAATATACCCTGAAGAACTCAATTCACTCTATAAAAAAAGATACCTGCACACGTATGTTTATTGGGGGTAGGGGGATGAGTTGGGGTATCACTCCATTGCCCAGGCTGGAGTGCAGTGGCATACTCATGACCACCCCAGTATTGACCTACTGGGCTCAGGCAACCTTTCTGCCTCAGCCTTCCAAAGTAGACAGAATTACAGGCGCACGCTACCAAGCCCAGCTAATTTTTTGATTTATTGTAGAGATGAAGTCTTGCCAAGTTGCCCAGGTTGTTCTCAAACCCGTGGGCTCAGGCAATCCCCTCACCTCAGCCTCCCAAAGTGCTGGGATTACAGGCTTGAGCCACCATGCCCGGCCAAGTTTAAGTTTTTAAGAAACCAATAATGTGATACTAATATGTTTCAAAAAGAAAATAATAAGTTGGCTGTCCTTGGATATTATACTCACTTTGCAAAACTGATATTTTTTTTTTACGGGACATTCTAGAGTGAACCTGGGTCACTTAGCATCATAGGTGTTCTAAGTGTATCAGTTGGGACTTGAGCTCCCAGACCTGCTGGTTCGCCAGGTGCTGTTGCTGGAGTAACACATGTACTCTTTGGTTTCTAACATTTTTGAAAGACATTAAAATCAACCCCCCTACTTCTCAGCAGCCTGAAGACATTCATGGTGAAGTTCCAGTACATTTGGTTCACATGACATCACGTTCTAAAAGCCCTATTAGGAGGAAAACAGGTTTCTTTTTCATCTAAACTTCTTTAGAAATAAGGTGTTTGTAGATTACAGCTAAAATTTAAGAGAAAATATGCATTCATATTGAATTATTATCATCATTCTGAAGAATTGCATTATATTTAGTGTCTTTTTAAAGATGTGTAATCATATCACTGTGTTTAGAAAGGAATTAATAAAATGAATTTGATTACATTCCTAGGTCGTTCCTGTCTGGGATGGTTTGTAATGTGGTGGATACCTGGAGTAGGAGCCCTTCTTATGCTTCCTGATCCTGAGGTAAGCCCTGCTCTCAGTAGCACTGAAAAGTGTTCTACCTGCCTCTCCTACACACAAAACTAATAGGAAAATGGCTCTTTGAAACAGAGACATAAGCATGGCCTTAAATTATTCAGGATCTTCATTACTAATTAATGTACATCTGTGAGCCCTTAAAGATAGGGCACCCTCAGATTTCACAATTCTGTATGCAGCTGCCAGGCAGTCAGAACAAAAAAGCAGCTACACGTTTGAACTCTGCATCAGAAACCTGTGTTTACTCAGCTCTTCCCTCTCCAGAACCACCAAGTCGTTTTCCAGCATGTTTGACTAGAGTGTTTCTCCAGAGAAACTGAGGAAAAGGTAAGGACAGGCATGGTGGCCAAGACAGAATGTCTCCAGGTGTGTGTCCTATGGACTAGATAGAGGCCAGACTCTTCCAGGTCCACCTGGAGACCTCTGTGAGAGTCTGGGGGAGCATGTCTATACCAAGAAGAGTCCTAACCTGATGTCGCATACTACAAACTTTCTAAATCTTACCTGATATATTCAAAACCTTCCTAGGTTTTGGCAACTATTACAACTATTCTATCATATGTTTAAATAATGAATACAACCAGGTTTTGCTTTAGTTTGTCTTTTTGGAAAATGCTATTTATCTGCCCAAATAGTTTGTGTGCTAATTAATTCATTCATTAAAATGGAGTAAAATACTATTTATATTTCATTATTACATAACTTTTTTTTTTCCCAGTTTATTACTTTTTTATTTTTTGTAGAGACAAAGTATCACTATGTTGCCCAGGCTGGTCTTGAACTCCTGGGCTCAATCAATCCTCCTGCCTTGGCCTCCCAAAGTGTTAGGACTATGGGCGTGAGCCACCATGCCCAGTCAATAAATTCTTAATGAATATTTATTTCATTGAATTTAATGAAATGAATGAATTTAATTAAATAAATATAGATTTTTCTGCCAACCTGGTTGCTTACCTTGTGTCTAGTTTTGAACACACATTGGAGCACAGACTTGAATTTACAACTTAGTGTAGGTATATTCTGTGACAATGATTGCATGATTCTAACAAATTAATCGACGTCTGTCCACTCGAAATAAATCCATTGGGAGTAGAACCACATTCAGTCACTGTAAACAATTACATAACTTTTTTAAACAATTTTCAATGGCCCATATTTACAAATATGTCTTTTTCTTAGAACTAGGCACATAAAGCTTTCTTATAGCATAACCTATTCTTTTTTTTTTTTTTTTTTGGAAAGAAAATATATATAATATAGGCCGGGCTCGGTGGCTCAGCCTCTAATCCCAGCACTTTCGGAGGCCGAGGCGAGTGGATTGCCTGAGCCCACGGGTTTGAGACCCACCTGGGCAACTTGACGAGACCTCATCTCTACAGCAAATCAAAAATTAGCCGGGTGTGGTAGCTCACCCCTGTGGTTCTAGCTACTTGGAAGGCTGAGGCGGAAGGATCACCAGAGCCCAGCAGGTCGAGGTTGCGGTGGCCGGGAGCGGCCACTGCACTCCAGTCTGGGTGACAGAGTGAGACTCCAACTCAAAAAAATATATATATAGAGAGAGAGAGAGAATATAGAATATACACACATACACATATATGAGGGGACTTAAACAAGTTTGTGAAAAGTGGAATTTAAAACTAAAAATATAAATTTTATTTAACATAAGTTCCATCATGTTCAAGACTTTTTTCAAGCAATGATACCAATCAATAGTCCATCCCTAAAGAACTGAGGGTCCTGGGAGTTCAACTATGTCAATTCAGGATTTTGTTGTTGTTGTTTCTTTGTTTTTGTTTTTACAGTATTACTGAAGAAAAATAGGTGCCCTTTACAAAGTTATTGCTGTTGTTGTTGGTTTCTGTTTGTTTGTTTTTTGAGTTAAAGTCTCACTCTGTCACCCAGGCTGGAATGCAGTGGCACACTCATGGCCACCCCAGCATCGACTTGCTGGGCTCCAGTGATCCTTCCTCCTCAGCCTTCCAAGTAGCCAGAGCTACAGATGCACGTTACCAAACCTGGTTAATTTTTTATTTATTGTAGAGACAAGGTCTCACCAAGTTGCCCAGACTGGTGTCAAACTCTCAGGCTAAGGCAATTCGCTTGCTTCAGCCTCCCAAAATGCTGGATTACAGGCTGAGCCACTGAGCCTTGCCTGTGGTTTTTTTAAGATTAGAAAACAAAAGTCAGCCAAATCAGGACTGTAAGGTGGGTGCCTAATGATGCTTCTTAGAAACTCCCACAAAATTGGCCTTGTTTGATAAGAGGAGTGAGCAGGAACCTTGTCAGGGTGGAGGAGGACTGTCTAGTGAAGCTTTTCTGAGTGTTTTTCTGCTAAAGCTCTGGCTAATTTCTCAAAACACTCTCATAATAAGCAGATGTTGTTCTATGGCCCTCCAGGAAGTCCAGAAGCCGCATGCCTTGGGCATCTCAAAACACTGTTGCCATGACCTTTGCTCATGATAGGTCTTCTTTGTGCCTGAACCACATCTACCCCTTGGTAGCTTTTGCTGTGGTTGTGCTTTGTCTTCAGGATAGTACTGAGAAAGCCATGTTCTATCTTATATTACAGTCCTTTGAAGAAATGCTTCAGGATCTTGATCCCTCTTGTTTAAAATTTTCACTGAAAGCTCTGCTCTTGTTTGAAGTTGATCTGAGAGCAACAATTTTGGCACCCATCGAGTGGGAATCTGCTCAACTTTAATTTTTCAGTCAGAATTGTGTAAGCTGAACCAGTCTGTGGTATTGAGATGTCTGTGGTTAATTTTTCAGTCAGAATTGTGTAAGCTGAACCAGTCTGTGGTACTGAGATGTCTGTGGTATTGGCTGTTGTTTCTGCTGTTAGTTGTTTGTCCTCTTCAATTAGGGCATGAACAAGATAAATGTTTATCTCAGAAATGGATGTAGATGATCTGCTACAGGCTTCATCTTCAACATTGTCTCATCTCTTCTTAAGGTGAGTTTTCCATTTGTAAATGGCTGATTTCTTTGGGGCATTGTCTCCATAGACTTTTCATGAAGCATTAGTGATTTCATCCTTCTTCCACCCAACTTCACCATCAACTTGATGTTTGCTCTTGATTCCATTTCAGCAGAATTCATGTTGCTCTTTTTAAATTCATGTCAGTGGCTGCAGGGTTGAGGTGGTGGTGGCGGGCAGCAGGCCCAAGGCTGCCCTGAGCCCCCAGTGAGGCCCGCATTATGCCTCGGCCCAGGGGACCATGCTCACAGGGGCCGGGGCATCCATCCGGCACACAGCCGGTGAGGCCAGGAGCCCCCTGAAGTCTCAAATGACCCCTGCAGTAAGACCAAAGCCATTGCTTTTGAAGTTGTTACAGTCTTTTGGTGCACAAAAAGACACACAATGAAAGAGGTTCTGTTTTACCTTGGCCAGTACATCATGACTAACCGCCTGCATGACAAAAAGCAGCAGCGTATTGTGTATTCTTCAAACAATCTTCAGGGAGACCTGTCTGGCGTGCCCAACTTCTCTGTGAAGGAGCACAGGAAGATGTAGACACTGATCTACAGAAACTTGGTGGTAGTTAACCAGCAGGAACTTGCAGTCTCTAGCACATCTGTGAGGGAGGACAGGTATCACCTTGCAGGCAGGAGTGATCCAAAGGACCCTGTCCCAGAGCTATAGGAAGAGAAGCCTTTGTCTTCACATGTGGCTTCCAGTTCATTTGCCTCATCTAGAAGGAAAGCCATCAGTGAGACTGGATCTTGATGCTGGTATAAGTGAGCATTCAGGTGATTGACTGGATCAGGATTCAGTTTCAGATCAATTTAGCATAGAATTTGAAGTTGAATCTTTTGATTCAGAAGATTACAGTCCCAGTGATGAAGGACAAGAACTCTCCGATGAAGATGATGAGGTGTATCGGGTTACTGTGTACCAGGTGGGTGAGAGTGATACCGACTCCTTTGAAGAAGATCTGGAAATTTCCTTAGCTGACTACTGGACAAGCATCACTTGCAACAAGGTGAACCCTCCCCTGCCATTGCACTGCAACAGGTGCTGGGCCCTGCATGAGAACTAACTCCCTGAGGTCAAAGGGGAGGATGGGGGGACGCCCCTGAGAAGGCCATGCCAGAGCACTCAGTGCAGGCTGAGGAGGGCTTCGATGGTCCCAACTGTAGAAAGACTTCAGCGAGCAATTCCAAGGAGCCAAGTCCTGAGAAAAGTGATGAGAAGGTTGCACCAGCCTCCCAGTCGCAGGACAGCGAGGACTACTACCAGTCATCCACTTCAAGTACCATCATTTGCAGCAGCCAGGAGGACTTCTGAGAGTTCGACAGAGAAGAGATGCAAGACAGGGAAGATGGCATAGAGGCTAGCTTTCCCCCTCAACAGCATCGAGCTGTGTGTGATCTGCCAAGGTCGATCCAAGAACAGGTGTATCGTGCATGGCAAAACCAGACACCTCATGGTCTGCTTCCCGTGTGCCAGGAAACTGAAGAAGAGAAACAAGCCTTGCCCGGTGTTCAGGCAGCCCATACAAATAATCGTGCTAACCTACTTCCTCTAGCAGCCCCGCGGCAGCTCTCCTGACTGGAGGACCCCAGGCTCCTGGGCAGCATGAAGTATGTTTTTATTTACATATATCAAAGTGAGACTCATCTCATCCCAGAAAGAGTTCTTCTCTTTAGTGTAATTCCTCTCCCTACCTTGGGAAAGGAATCGTGAATACATTTACTTCCATTTAAAAATAAAAATAAAGGAATAAAAAAATAAATTCATGTCTCACGCTTCTTAGTGCCTCAAACTAGATCCTGCTCAGACATGTTATAGTAGGTTAGTATGAGTTTATTTGGTGCAAAAAATTGAAATCCATGCATGGTTTCTCATAATATGCATTTTTCATGAGCTTTTTAAAGACCTCTTGTGTGTGTGTATGTGTGTAGTTTAAACAATAGTTGCAAGATGAGATGATGAACAAGATAGCTAATTGATCACTTTTAAAAAAATAAAATATTCCCTGAATCCTATGTATACACACTTAGATGAATCTATAAATAGGTGTGTGATAAATCAATAGTATTTGTTAGAAATTTAATATGTGGAATTATTTACCTAGTGTTATTAGAAATTTAAGTACTTAGAGCTTCACATTTTTGTTCTTAAAATTCAGATAAATTTACATTTTTCTGAAGTGAGAATACAATCCACTCTTAAGATTATAATGCCTCAAAGATTCTAAGTATTCACGATATTTGTTCCAGGAACTGTGCTCAGTCTTCTGCACAGTAAGGCCAGTGTCGGAGCCTCTGTCTGTGTTCCTCCTTTCATCATCCTGAAAGAATCCACAGCATCCCTGACACCTTGTGTCATGGTTCCTCAGGTAAAAGTGTTTGTGTAGTTGTCTTCTTGCTTCCCACTCTCATGCTCCCACTACAAAATCCTCTGCTTAAAAATGCTGGTTCATTTCTAGCTGCAGGGACGCTCTTGCCATCTGTCATTCCAGAACATTAGTGACATGGACCCAGATAAACAAGGTGAGTGTTATTGTCAAGTTTGTAAACAAAAGAATGAGGTGCAGGTGTTATATGTTCAGACCTTGGAGTTGCAGAAGAGTAAGTATTTGGCAAAATTCTAGCTGAAAAAGAAACTGTTATTTGATTAAAGTGACTTTCTCTTCTAAAGAGAAATCCATCATATACTGAAGAGCTCTTGGTCTATTGTTTCCAAAGCACCCAAAATAATTTAACAAAATACTTGCTGTCGATATAATTGCATCTTAAATTGCTATTCAAATATACAAACAGTGTTTTATCCTGTTTTCATTTATACCCATAGTTTACTATTAAAATGACATCATGGTACATACGTTAATGCCAGAGATAAGTTCACAGTACTCTGTGGGCCCAAGTTGGGAGAAAAGGCCCCATAGCTGTCCCTGTGAATATGTGGTAATTGGATGTGAAGAAACCAGTTCTTTCTTCTACCAACTCTGAAGACCAAGTTAGGCCTAGGGCAGGTCTGTGACATTTTCATTGCTGGATCTTTATTCCCTAGCTAAAACCTAGATGGCTCGTCTTACTTGTTTTATGCAAAATTCTATACAATCTCAAGTTATTCATCTAAAACAGCATTGCAAATGATTCCAGTTGTTTTGGGTTTTTCCAATGTGGGCCCTCATATTAATGCTCTCAACCTAAAGCAGCAGACCATCCCTTCAAAGCCATGCTGTCTCTCTGAAGCAGAGTTTCTCACAATCAGTGCCATCAGGGTCTCCTGGAGGATTTGTGAAGAAGCTGCACACATTCAGGATGGGGCCCTGGAGTGTACCCTTCTACCAGGTTCCCAGCAACTCAGGCATAGCTTGCCTGGGACACTTGGGGACTGCTGGCCTGAAGCACCTACTTATGGATTGTCAAACTAGACAATGGGTGGTTGAGAAGGAGGGAGTCATGCTCATCTCAGCATCTACGGAAATGAGCACACTTACACAGCTAAGCAAAAATAGGAACACTTGGAAGCAAAGACGTTTCTCTGTCAGACGGCGTCCATGAACAAGAACACATGTGGCTTGTGCTGTTATTTGTTTAAGCATCTAAAACTTCTTTGCTCATAGCTGTAGGCATGATGCAGTCAGTGATTTCTTCCTCTCCTGAGTTTTTTCCACCATCAGAAACAATCTTAAAGCGCAGTCTTGAGGGAGCAGGTATGGTGGTGGCCCAACTGACTATGTCCCTGCTGTCCATGCCACATTCTGTCCCAGCTTGCCAGGACACACCACATGACTTCATCAGATGACGCTGCAAAGCAGAACCTGACAGGATTGTGGTGAGCCTGGCTGCAGAGCACCGTCTAGGGATGAGCAGATCCCTAGTCTGCTGATTCTCTGCATCTGAGAGGAACCAGGGCACAAGCACTGGTCCATATCCAGAGGAGAAGGGAATGCTGGGCATTGCACATTAAACCATCTCCACCCTATAACATTCACTCTCAATTGTCTTCCATCTCCAGACCCGGGGCAGAGTTATTTCTAATTTCACCTCTCTTGAACACTGAATTAAAACACTTAGTTCTCAACTGAGAAATAAGGAAATAATGAATTCAGATTAAGTTTAGAGCAAATTGTAGGTTTGGGGGTATATTTTTACCTGTTGGACAGAGAATGAAGAAAATGTAGAAGATTTTTAAACAGAATCTTTTGTTTTGGTAGCCCTTTTTAGGGACAGCCCACACTCGCCAAAGGTGTGTGTCTTCAAGTCATGACCACCTATTGATGGCTGGACATATCCAGGGAGAGGCAGCTGGTGTCACTAGCACTCCAGGTCAGGTCTGGCCAGACTCAGGGCGTAACCATCTCTGTGACTTAGCATGACAGTTGAGGGCAAGAAATGTCATCTTCCAAACCAAAATCAGGTCACTGCGGTGTGGTATGAAGTTTAGACAGAGTTAAGTTCGGGAAGGAGTCACAACCCCCGCCCCCTGAGACAGAGAGGAACCTCTTACTCTGAATGTCTGGTCAAGACCCTGATCCAAGCAACTTGGGGCCACCACTTGTCAAGCTCTTTGCCTTGGGCTCTGGGGTCCACTTCAAGACAGGGAGACGCCATGTAGAGATGGACCACAGAAGTCCTTGGCATACTGGGGTTAATCTCCTGGGGGGGTACACCAGGCAGCCACCCCTCCACTCAGGCACTGCTGGTGAGGGCAACCTGGAGACGCCCCATGCCCCAGTCCCAGGTAGGCTACTCCTCATTTTCCTGTCCAGGATTAGCCTCTCCAGCAGGAAAACACCAGATTAACTCTTTGATGGACCTGTCTGTCCTATTAAATGAAGGCCTGAATTGGGGTGACTTCCAGGGTGGCCCTTAAACACAAAGAAACTGTTATACCTCCAAAGGAGTAAAAAGAGCTTAGACCTTGGGGCACACACAAGATGGACAAGAAAACATCACCTTCCTATTCTTTAAATTCTCTCATTCCTGCAAGAAAAAGATTAATATCACCACAAATTATCCAGCCGCTTGTGATTGAACCCGTGAAACCTCCAGCCATCCCTTATTTCACGTTTGCTCAGGGCCTGCTTAGCCAGGACCAAGAATCAGCCTGTTTTGGCCATAGAACTCCCAAGTGCCAGTCACTAACTCCCCACTGCCTGAGTCTTATCAACCCACCATGATAAATTTGAAGGTGGTTTATTTTTCTCAAGGTTCCTTCCCCTGCATGTGATAAACTCGAGTAAGTCTTGGGCTCCAACCCTGCCTGGAGTGGGCAGTCTGGATGTGAACTCTCTTTCCTGGGAATCTGTTATCACAAGGATTGTTGGAGATACAAAGCAGCCCGGCATCTCTTTCCACAGTCTGACTAGCTCCTCCTCCACTCCCACCTACTTTGTGCACACCTTACCTGTTCCTCGAGTCTCTGCCCACAGCAGGTGAACTGTCCTCACTTCATAGAGGAAACAACAGCCCTGATATGGCCCTTTCCCTACACCCATTTCATGTCCTCTCCTTCCTCCCAGGGAGCGAGGAGCAGCCTTCCTGCCGCATGCACTGCCTCCCACCCCACATGGTGCCCATCCAGCGTCTCTACCCAGTGGAGTGCATGAGTTAGCAAAAGCCCAGTTGTTTGTGATGAAAACTTAGCTCAGGGAGAATTACTTTATTAACTCACAGGGTTCATAGCCCAGAAAAGGATCTAACGTGGTAACTGCAGTTAGTAACAAAGCACTATGTTCTTGAAAAATGCTAAGAGAGTAGATTTCTTTTCTTTCTTTTTTTTTTTTTTTTTTTGAGTCAAGATCTCACTCTGTTGGAGTTGCAGAGGCACGCTCAGGGCCACCACTGCCTTCACCTGCTGGGCTCAGACAATTCTCATGTCTCAGCCTCTTAAGTAGCTGGAACTACAGGCACACACTACCACTCCTAGCTACTTTTTAGATTTTTTTTTTTTTTGGTAGAGACAAGATCTTACCATGTTGCCCAGCCTGATCTTGAACTGCTGGCCTCAAGCAATACTCTCACCTCAGTTTTCCAAAGTGCTGGAATTGCAGGTGTGAGCTACCTGGCCTGGCCTAAGAGAGTAGATTTTAAGTGTTCTCACCAAAAAAAGAAGAAGTTATGCATATGTTAGTTAACTCATTAACAAATTCCACAATGTAGATGTATTTCTAAACAACATGCTGTATGAGACAAATATATACAACTCTTATTAGTCAGTTAGATTAAATAACCAAGGAAGGACTAGCTTGCCCAGACTCGGACATTGTCACCAGGAAGTGGTTTCTCCAGCTCCAGGTTCATCTCTGCTCACTGTTGTATGATTTCATTCTCAAGCTAAATAACCTGATAAGAGTATAACTGCTGTACCAATTTGCAATTCCAAGTTCAAGTCCAGCAGAAAATAAAAATAAAAGTAAGTCTGCTTCCCTGGTACTTTGAACAGAGTCCTGGAACAGTTTCCTTGGCTTGAGGTTTGCCTGATTTGGACCCAGACCATCTCATGGACTCAGGTTGGGGGAGGTGGGTCACTGGAAGAAAGGAAAATAAATGCCGGATGCCCAAGGGATGAGGTGCCCACCAAGACGGACTGTGCTCTCTCCGACTGCACCTGGATCCCACTCCTGACCCACAGCCTCTTCCTTCCTTCAGTTCCCCGTCCCGGGCCAACATAGACAGTATGGAACCTCTCCTGCCTTTGGAAACTGATGTTGATTTCATGTGTTGATCCAGCTGCGGTTCTTTTGCCTTCCCTCCAGATTAAAGATCGTGAAACTTTGTCTGCTTTTATATTTCTATTCACCCTGTGTTCATTGCTCCATCCTCTGCAGTTTGATTTTCACATTCATGACTCTGCTGAAACTGCTGTTGCAGAGACCTTTAATAATCATGTTAATCAGACCAGGCTCAGTGGCTCAGCCTGTAATTCCAGCACTTTGAGAGTCCAAGGTGAGTGGATTCCCTGAGTCTGTGGGTTTAAGACCAGTCCAGGCAACTTGGTGAGACCTCGTCTCTACAATAAATTTTAAAAATTAGCCGGGCATGGTAGCTTGTGCCTGTGGTTTCAGCTACTTGGAAGACTGAAGCAGAAGCATCTCCAGAGCCCAGCAGGTCGACAGTGGGGTGGCCGTGAGGGTGCCACTACACACCAGTTTGGGTGACGGAGTGAGACTCCAACTAAAAAAATTATCATCATCAAGCTAATCTTAAAACACAAAATCAATAAATTCCCTTTCTACCCATCACTTTTCAACATTGACTTGCCTCAGATTTACCTCAAGTCCCTGTTAAGGTGCAGGTCATTGGGCTTCACCCCTGGATTCTGCAGTTGAAGACTCAGAGTTTTGTCAGAAGTTGTATTTCCAGCAAGTTCCCAGGCCACACTGCTGCCACTGGCCCAGAAACCCGGCTGTGAGAACCAGGCTCTACCCCAGTGATAACCAGTGGGCACAGGCCATTTTAAGGGCCTAAACCAACTAAACAATTAATGTACGAGACCCGATAAAGTTTTACTGAACAGCATTACAGATAGATGAGTAAGTGGAAGGTAGACTCTGGTTTTTGTTTTGTCGCGATCTGAAGGCTGATCCTTTCCATCTCAAGTAACAGAAAGTTCTGCTATGAGATTGCTCTATGCCTCTTAAACAAAATGAAAATCAAATTCAGAGGACTGATGAAACAGATTTAAAATTCTAAATCCTCAAGGGAAGTACAAGAGACAAGCAAGCATGCTACCTACATTTTCTTACTCAAGTTATAAAAATACCTTATGAAGAGTACATAATAATCTCTGCATATCTGACAAAGAAGCTGAAGATCAAAAGTAAATGAATCTTCCCAAAAGAAAAGGAAGGACAGGAAAGGAATGTGGCTGGCTCTGGGCTCCCTCTTCTCCACATGGAAATGGGCAAGCACATACCCAGGGTCTGGAAGGGCTCAGAAATTTGAGTCTCGCTGCATTGCCAATGGTGAGGACTCTCAAAAGAAGGTGTTAATGATTCTTTTCTGATCATGCAAATAACATACTCTTCACAGAAACTTAGGTGATATTGACAAGCAGGAAGGAAACAACTGCAAGCACTATAATTCAAGTACTTGGTGATGTCCACTGTTCACAAGAGGATGGGCAGCCCTAGAAGTTAAGCACCATAGGGTGGGCATCTTTATCACATGAGTTGACTGCTGTATCTCAAGGGTCTAGAATCATGCCAGGGCCATGTACTAAGAGCTCAATAAACACTTGCTAAATGGTCGAGTGAATGGAGGGCTTTGAGGTTTTTTCACTTATGCATAAACGCGTGTGTCCACATATAGCTAGAAAATATTAACAGAATTGAGTTTATATTCTACATATAGTTTTTGTCCTATTTGTTTCACAAGACCGGTGCCTTTTTAATAAAAAGTGGATGGATTGATGGAGGGCCACTCCGACTTTTGTGGACTTGGAGGGTATTCTTCAGGGTCACTTGCATCCCTGGGGTAGTGTGAGTCTGTTTTTGTTTCCAGATAGGAAAAAAGAGCTAAAAAAATCTCGAAACCTGTACAATAGCATGGCCTCTAGGATTCCCTTCCAGGATGTGGGATTCACACAATGAGATGTTCCTTTTCCCATAATATGTCGTGTTTTCTTTACAGATGCTCTTAATAGCATTGAGAATTCCATTTATAGAACAGCTTTCAAGTTACGGTCTGTGCAAACTCTGTGCCAACGTAAGTACAGTTGTCCTTGGAACATTTGACATAACCTGACCTGCATATTGTAAACTTCACTGAGAAACAAGAACTCTCCCACACAGTGACTGCTGGACTCAAGAAGGCTGTGCCCATGCAATGAGTTGGTTTAAACTAGAGAAGATGACAGGATGGGGCAGGGGACATTGTGTGCATTCAACACACAGACAGCTAAACTGGCAATAAAAAATGATGTGGATGATGATTTAAAAAATTTTGGTGGCAGTTTTTCCATTTGACTTCTAGAAAACTTTCCTGTTTATCTTTTCAGGACACCGATACTGACACAAAACAAAATTACAGAAAAGAAAAGTTAGTTAGAATAAGTACTTATAGATTTAAGTATGAAAATTTAAAATTTCTCCTAACATAAGATTTTCATTTCCAAGTTATAATCTCTTATATATTCAGATATAGATCTGAATATGCAAAAGTAGATTCAAATGAATAATAATCCATAGGCTACAAATTTTAATACTCTTTTGAGAATTCTCTGAGAATTCCTTTTTCATTAAATTTATATTTGATTGAATGCTATGGTTTTCTTTTCTTATTCTATTATCTAGGCAAAATAAGGTAAAATATAGTCAAAATATTTATCCTGTGAAAATTATCCAAAATGAAATAAATTGGGCCCTAGCTGTGAAAAATCCCGACATTCAGCATATCTAAAAGTTATCAATTTCTCACAAATTATTTACTGCATTAAAAAATCGCTTCATGTGAAACTCTCTGAAAAGTATCACATTGAACCTAAAAGAATTGTGTTATATATGTGATATTTCTATTGACATCTTATATGCTTTAATATTTTTAAAACTATTTTTCCATCTGCCTAAAAAAGTTATATAGGGCAGTGGTCTTCAACCTGGTCTTCCCAAAGTGTGTGTGAGGTAGGGCATGAGAGGGTCAGCAGGGTGGGAAGAGGGGTCGAGGGGCAGGATGTCTCAAGTACGTCCTCAGCGGGGGCTCCATATTTCTCTGTCTTCCATACTGTCCTGTGTAGCAGGCTCCTATGGAGAAGAAAGTTTTGGCTTTGCAGACATTTGGTTTACATCACCGCTCTAGAAAAATGAACTGGCTTATAGCTATTTTTTATTATTCTAGAAATAGACAAAAGGCAGAATTTGCTCACTAAAAGTTGACCCCCTGACTGTGCTATTTTCCTGGAGAATTTCTCCCTTTAGAGAAAGTTAGCAGTAATTGTCCTTGTAAGTCTCTGTCATGAATGTCTGAGTAGGTCCTACAGTGTAATTTAAGGATGCACATTTTTTAACATTTTGTTGTTCCTAGCATCAGAAACAGTGAATATAAATAACATTCTTGGGAAATATTAACAGCATGCAAAATCAGTGGTTGAAAGAGTCTTCCTAGAAAAGATATCCAAACAAAAATTTGGAAACAGAAAAGTTCTAAACACTGAGATAAGGTTTGACGGAGCCCAGGTGGCAGACCTGAGCTCACCACTGCCATGTCCTGTGGGGAAATGGTGGGTGCCCCTCTTGTCTGGCCTGGTATGATGTGGAACTCTCAGTCGAGGTGATAGGTTTTCAGAATGCAAGGGTTTATGACCTGTACCACCTGCAACTGGGCTTTTATTTAAATCACATCCCGAAAACCTACTCCTGCATTCCTTAGACACTCCACCTGAAAGCAATAGCAAAGGACAAATATAAATGTTTATTACACTTGCTGGATTTCTTCTCTGTGAGGTTGATTTACAAAGTGAGAGCAGACCAAGTTTTGTGGTTTTGTGGGCAAGAGAGTTGTAAACAGTTTGTGATGTCCCCTCTCAGTTGGGCAAGCAGCTCTCTATTCATTTTGCCTGTCATCCTCTCTCTTCATGAGAAGTTACAAAGTCAGCTCTATTACCTTCTTGTACCTTCATTGCCTTGTAAAAATTTTAGGAGAAGATGGTTAAAAAATATATTCAGTGTAAGAAGTAAGCAGCTCTAGTTGCCAAGTGACTTCTCTAGATAATACTACTGATAGACAAAGATTTTAAGAGTGAAACCACAGAGTGCTTGATTATAAGGAGTCTCCTAAGTCAGTCATTGCTCGTTTATAAAGATTAGTGGGCTTTCAATCAAGGAAACTGCATTTGAACACACCACATTGCTCTGAACCCAGGCTGCAGACAGGAAAAACTATATTTGAACTGAAAGGTACATTTGTTCAATCCATTTCGCAACAAGTATAAACACGTTTCCCCAACTTTTCACTGCGGTGTCCTAACTTTCTTGGAAAGCACATTTTTCAGTTTTCTCACTTCCCATTTTAACTTCACTCTATAAAACAGCATCCTAGAAGGTGTCCTGGTAATGATGTTATAACTATGCTTTACTAACAGATGTACTTTTCCAAAATCAAACTAGCAGTCAGAATAGCAATACTTGAATTCTGCACAAGAGATATGTGCCCCAAGGGTAGACATACTGAATTCTCTTTGAGGAAAATAGTTACAACAAAAACTCTTGATAAAACCCCAAATGAAATTAGCTTTATTTGAAGTCTTTGCTCCCACCAGAAGATGAGGCTCGCTCTTCATGTGCTTCCTGCAGTGGACCTAGTTGGCAGCTCCCTGATCCAGCACGTCCTGCTGCGCCAGAGCCTCTGGGCCACAGGAGATCATGCCCTCCCAGCATGGCAGCTTCTGCAGGCACTCCGAGAGTTGTTCCAGAGGGTTATGGAGGAACAGCCAGGACAGGTGCACCCCGGAGCTCCAGAACTTACCCTGAGCCTGCTCACAGCCATATATGACAGGTGAGGAGAGAATGTCATGCTGTGGCTTCCACAGCAATGCTGAGTTGTCCCTGGTCATTCAACACTCGATGCGGTCTAATATCCACGTGGGGTTGGTATGGAAGATGCCTTTTTTTGTTCTTCCCAAATGTATTCCTCATTCAGGAGAGGAACAAATAAGTGAATGCTCGTCAGCTTTTCTAATATAAATGATCCATGAGTAGTAAAGGGGGAGATTCTGCATGACTCTTTCTTCATACAGAGGCACTCTTATTCTAGAGAAGCATTCACACCTGCAGAGTGACTACACTCTGAATATGAGGGGGAACCCCGAAAAAACTGGAATTATTTTTAGGAGGGCGAACCCCTTATAGTACAGGCTTCCTTTGCTAGGTAATTATTCTAGGAACTCACCATGCTAACGTTGCTGTGAAAGGCTGCTTTCAGCATGGGTGAACTTTTTTTTTTTTTTGAGATTCTTTCAATGCATTTGTCCATTTTATCATGGGAGATTTATTAACACACCTGCCCACACTACACTGAGTGTTCAGCACTTTTTGACCAAAAATGGCATGACCCCCACGCCCCACCCTTCCTATTCTCCAATCTTGCCCCAAGTGACATTTTTTTGTTTCCCTGGATGAAGAAAAGTTCTGAAAGAGAAGCATTTTGCTGATGTGGAAGAGGTGACACAAAAACCAGAAACACTAAAAAAAGGCATAAAAATTGATGAACTCAAAAATTGTTTTGAGCAGTGAAAAATGTATCTTGATAGGTGTATTACATCAAACGGAGAGTACCTTGAAGGTGACTAAAGTTTAAGCATGTGAGAATAAGTACCTAATTTTCTATAAATAAATTCCGGGTTTTTTGAGTCCCCCTTGTAAATGTGGAAAACCACACTCCACTCCTGAGTCACCAACAGCTTCTTTCTTTGCTCACTTCTTTGTTCTCCATGATCACTTTGCTTTGTTTTTTTTAATTAGAATAAGGCTGACTCACCTGTGTGCAGATGGCTAGCCTATAAACCAGTGTAGAACATGTCTAAGGATTGCTCATGTGTGCCCTGGAATGAATAGTTCTGCATGTGTGTGTGTGTGTGTGTCACTAAACTATGGGGTTTACATCCCTCTGATCCACCCCAATTTCGTCTGCCTCGTATAGTCTTGACTCATCCTTTAGAATGAACTTTTTAAAAATCACCAAAAAAAAAATTGTAGTGAATACAGACATTTGGAAAGTAGAGAAACAGAGTAAAGAGGAAAGCCAGCGTGACCCATCAGTCCACCTTCCCCATGAAGGCAAGTCTCTACCACTGGGCAACTTCTTGCAGATGTCTTCTTTCCTAGTTTATTAGTTATTTTTTAGTTTCACCAAGAATATATAAACACATTCTCAAGGCATTTTTTTCACGATTCTACCTCCTTAAACATTAAGCTTCCAACCATCATTCCTGCCACCCAAGCCACCAGCAGTCCTCCTGCCTGGACTAATGAGTGAGTGAGAGGCAATCAGGCTCTGGATGAGCTTGTGAATGGGTGGGATTTTATTTTTGCATAAATATTTGCTCCTTGCCTGCCAAGATTCTTGTCTCTGTTTGGTTTCCAGGTAGATGAGGCCTAAGAATGAGGCTCCATGGCCGTAGGATACAGGGTATTCCCAGGCTTGGTGCAGTACTCAGCACAGAGGAAACACTCAGCAAATACTCTAGGAATGAATGAATGAACGAATGGTGGAACATGTTAACTCAGCGTTCTGTCCTGCTAAGTTCTGGGTAACAGAGAAGAGGCTGTGAAAAGCTGGAACTTACAGCACCCTGTCAGGAACGCCCATGAATATTTCAGTGTCTCTAACCCCTACACCGAGGGTAACCTGACCTGCCCATGCATGTCTGTGTTTTGTTGTCAGCAGCACAGGAACTGGCTTTCTCCGGCTTGTGCCTGCAGCTGCTGCCCTGCTAGCCCTCTCGGGGGACAGCCCACTTACAAAATACAGAGGTAACACAAAGGGTCTGTGTGTTCTGCAGTGCATGACCCCAGCCCAGCCTGCCATCTTCTCCTCTCCTGCCGCCTGTGGTTCCTGTTCAGCAAGCACTCAGCACAACTTGCATGTTCAGGGAGGACAATGGTTAAGATGGGAGAACTTGGAATTGCTTGAGATTTACGACTCCTATTTGCTCATGTCTTGGTTGGTCTTGATTTTTATTTGTTTAGGATTATCAAGACACCAATAATTCTCACTGTTTTAGAGAGTGGGAAACCTCCCAACTCCACTTACCAACCCTGTAGTCTTCACAGGTGTGCAGGATTCCCGGGGTGAATGTAAATGAGCTTCATTGGATTATCTAGCTTGGAGGCCTCCAATACAGAGAGCTAATAATCAAGAATGTCCCTCTTCCCATCCCCCTCCATTGCTACAGCCTGTCACGTCAGAGCACTTAGTCCTCAAAGGCTCATAGTAAGTATTTCATTTAAAGGCTTATTTCCCCACGTGTCCAGCTCTTTTTCAGCTCTACGCAGGAGGCAGCTGGGGAGGTCACAATTTCGGGGCACGCATGACTCGCCGGGCTTTGAGAAGCCTGCTCACAGATCTTCAGCAGGTAGACCCTAATACTTAAGAATTCCACACTTGTCTTCATCAACTAGCCACATCTAATCTACAGAATCTGGTGTTTACAGTGTTTATTGCACCTTTATATGGCTTCTCTCTGTCTCCCTCTCTACATCCTCTTCTATTACCTGAGTAGAGGCCCAGTACCTTCAGACTCACCTGGCATCATTGCCAGCTAACTAGTTCCAACTCCAGCCTCCCCTTCCCTAACTCCTCTTCCACACTGCAGTCAGTGACCTTTCACAAAGACAAATGTCACCCCCATGCCCAACACCCGTAACTGGCCATTTATGTATAGGATAAAGCCAATGTCTGCAGCCAACTTGCTCTTCTGTTCTTGAGCAAAATATCAAATCTCAATCACTTCTTTTTTAATTTAGCTTTTAAAATATTTAACTGGTAATTAGAAATAGTATATATTCAAGGTATACAGCATGAATATTTGACATTCATTTACATTATATAATGATTACCACAGTCTAATTAATTGACACATCCATCACCACCTGTAATTACCATTTTGTGGGAACAGGGATTTGAGGACACTTACCTGATCTGTATCAAATTTCAAGCGAATGATACAACATTGTAGCTATAGTCATCATGCTGTGTGTTAGATACGCAAACACATCTTATAACTGGAAGTTTATGCCTTTTAACTGACAGCCCCTCACTTTCCTGAGCCTCTAGGCCCGGCACACACCAAATATGCTTTCCTTCCCTGAGTTTGACAGTTTTAGCTCCCACATATAAGTGAGATCTTACAGTATTTGTCTCTCTCTGCCAGATTGATCTCACTTAACATCCTCCAGGCTCATCAATGCTGAAGCAGATGACAGGATTCCCTCTTTTTTTAAGGCTAAGTAGTACTCCGTTGCGTATGTCTACAACATTAAAAATCCTCCTGTCTGTTGATGAACACATAGGTTGCTTTCTCATCTCAGCTGTTGTGGATGGTGCAGCAGTGAACTTGGGGTGCAGTTGTCTCTGAAATTGATTTTGTTTCCTTTTGCCCCTTGCTTTAAACAGGCAGGAATGATTACCACTCTACCCCAGAACCTGACATTTGTTAAAATGACACGATAGGAAACTGTTCAGAAGGGCTTTCCTTAAGCCTCTGTAAGCTTCAAGATGGTGTCACCATGATCTGCATTTCATGAAGGAGCAAGAGTAGGAGAGGTTACAAAGATTCCAGATTATAAGACATGCACCCACAGAAGGAAGCAGCCTCCTTACCCCCATGGCCGGATCTTCTCCCCTCACCCTTCTGCTTACCGTATATTCATCTCAACCCAGACATCATACACACCCACATTCTCTCCTGCTGCCCCCTGGCTTCAGGTCATGCTCACATTCCTTGGGCTGCTGACCCCGGGGTCTCAGGTTCCCACTTCTTCTTCTTTTTTATTAATTAATTTATTTATTTATTATAAAGATGTAGGGTACAATTCAGGGTTAGGTATACAAACATTGATCATGCAGGTACCCTTGTTGATGAGGTATATGCCCCTCCCTCCCCTAGCAGTTTTCCCTAACTGCCAGTCCCACCCCCCCTTCCCCTGACAGTTTTCCGCTTCTGCCAATTACTTTCTTATGGCATTATAATTGTTCAAGGTCACCTTATGAGTGAGAACATATGGAACTCATTTCTTTGTTTTTGTGACAAATCACTGAGTATGATCGACTCCAAATCCATCCAGTTTGCTACAAAGTCCATATATTTGTCCTTCTTTATGGCTGCATAATAGTCCATTGTGTGTGTGTATATATATATATATCTTCTGACACCTGACCCGAGGTTGCCTCTTGCAGATCCCTATGGTCGTGGGGGAGTGCCACTCCCTATGCTCAGTGGACAGTGCTATGCGCAGCTGCTTCCTTGGGGTGAGTCTTGCAATCGGCCCTGGAGCTGGCGGGGGTGCAGTTTGCTGACTGCTTCATCCGCAGACCTGCCACTGCTCCCCACAGCACCCTGACAGCCAAGTTGGGAAGCAGAATGGCCCTGGCTCACACGATGAGCTTCCTCAGAGGAGGGGGCAGATCAAGCCAGGAGAGGCAATGGAAATGTCTCAGGACAGCGGCAGCATGCATTGTCTTCCAGGTACTGAGCCCAGCGATCAAGGAAGAGAAGTTCTTGTCATGGGCACAGTCTGAGCCCCTCATCCTCTTGTGGCTCCCAACCTGCCACCGCTTGTCTGCTGCAGCCACAGTGACCCACCCTGCCCGATGCAGAGTCTGCAGGACCTTCCCCATCACGGGGCTGAGGTATTGTCCCAGTCATGTGGCCCCATCCCCCCAGGCATTCTCCACAGGGCCTAGCATTGAAGCTGTATCTCTTCCAGTTCTTTCTGAGGTCTCCTCACACATCCCGGCTCCACTGACTTTTTTGGCTCAATAATTCCTGGTCTGGGGCATCCTGGTTGGTAATAGATGTCATCTTCTATAATTGACGGACTATTACTTTTCTTCACAGACACGTACTCTGACTAGCAGACCCCCCAGTGTGGACATGCCAAGAAGTGTGCTGGGCGAAGGGAATATTGACTATTGTTCCCCAAAAAGAGTCTTAAATATTTTGGAGCCATGAATAATAATAATAATTATGTCTTTTTTTAATGTTGAGTAAATGCTAACAGTGGTTCACACGGGTCGTTTCATTTAACATGTTATAAGCCTACACACAAGGTGGCACCGTTAGCCCCAGTTTGTAGAGAAGTTAAACAACTTCCTTATGTTCACAGCATCCTCAGGTGGCTGGGCCTGTGACCTCAATTCCAAGCCCTGCTCTGAGACACCAATATTGCACTACTTTCTGCATAGATGCGAACAAAGTCTCAGACCCAAAGGAGCAACTGTGGTTGTAAAAGCAGCTTGGGATGGCATCCTCTCCACCCAGAGCACAGGGTGGTGTGAGCACTGACTTCTGAAGTGGGGGGGGTACAGGTCTTGCCACAGCTGTGAGGATGAGTCAGAATCCCATCTTAGAGAAGGGTGCTGTGCATCTTTCATCAATGAAACAGTAGGGAAGTAAAGTTAGAGTTCTCATTAAGGAATTGGGAGGAGGGAAAGAAGCTACCAGGTCCTGGCCAGGTGTGGAAGGCCCCATTGTTCATGACAAGGAACCCAAGTGTGAGGCTGCAGATGCAGAGGGTCCACAGCTCTGGGACACCCAGGATGAAGTCAACACTGTGTGCCCAGAAGGAGGAGTGGTCAGGAGGCTCCAGGGCTGAGTCTTGTCTCTGTTGTTCCCCACTTCCCGTACAGCCTAGCCTTAACCAACGCACAGTTTAAATATGCTCCCAACAGACATAAATTAGATCACTGGGTACATTACACAGATGGAAATCCAGTTTCAATTTTGCTGAGAAAATGGATTGGGTTTGCAGAGACTCTGTAAGGCACAGTGACACTTCACTCATGAAAACTCTGCAAATAACTGAGCTTTAAACAAGAAAACGTATAAGTAGACAGGACTCGTGGAAACCAAGCAAGCAGGACCAAGGAAATCTCCACATAACATGAACACATATTCTTTGTACTGGGCAGTGGAGGAAACTGAATATGACTTACTATGCCATGTGCATATTACTACCATTGCACATTATCACCACTGAGCCAGCAAGCATTAATTCAGGGGTCTCTACAAGTCCTGCACAAGATCAGGCATAGAACCAATGTACCTGATCTGCAATGATATAAAACAAAACTTCACATTAAAATATTTTTTCAAAATTATTGTATGTAACATAAAGCAGATATTATCCCTATTCTATAAAAGACCAAAAGTGAGTCTCAAAGAGTTTGAGTGACTTACTCAAACTCACTCAAGTCTCAAAGAGTTTGAGTGGCTTATTCAAAGTGATTCAAGTCACCTAAAAAATAGCCAAGGCAAGAAGCGCCACACTTGGGATCTTAGAATATGTCCCTGTCTGTTAGAATGGGACTCAGACCCTTAGAATGCCTCCGTATGAGCTGTCTTTCCTCCTAGACATCCAGGGAGATGAACAGCTGTCACATACACAGAATTGGGTGACCTGGGCAAGGCTTGTAACCTCTCTAGACCAAAATTTCTTATGACAGAATAAGGAGAGATAGATCAAAGGATGTCTCTATTAGCTTTAACCTTCTGCATGTATTAAAAATTGCCTTGGATAATCTAAGCTCATGACCCATGAGACACCCCTTTCTCACGCACCTATAGGAAGTTTTAGACCACAGAGGAGCACAGAGTTCAAGGACAGGGTCAACATATTGTCCCAGACAAGCCAGTCATATGGTAATGCTTAACAGAACAGCCAGCAAGATCAGCTTATCAAATAATCCTTATAAAAATAATTTATCGACACATCACTTCTGCACTAGACCGGAGTCCAGTCTCTTTCTTTCTCTCTCTCTCTTTCTCTCTTCTTCCCCCAATTGCCAACGCCGTCACCACCTTTGGGGTACTCTGAACCCGGCTGGAGCTGGTCCCCAGCAGCCACCGAGCCCGGCTTCCTTTTTTTTTTTTTTTTTGAGTTGGAGTCTCACTCTGTCGCCCCGACTGGAGTGCAGTGGCCGCTCCCGGCCACTGCAGCCTCGACCTGCTGGGCTCTGGTGATCCTTCTGCCTCAGCCTTCCGAGTAGCCAGAATTACAGGCACGTGCTACCATGCCTGGCTAATTTTTTGATTTATTGTAAAGATGAGGTCTCGCCTGCCCAGGCGGGTCTCAAACCCGCGGGCTCAGGCAATCCACTCACCTTAGCCTCCCAAAGGTGTGGGACTACAGGCTGAGCCACCGAGCCCTGCTTGACTGATCCTCCTTCTAATGACTGGCCTTCCTTCTAATGAATGCCCCAGTCACTGACCCTCAACTGGGAACGATGACTCAATGACTAGTCCACCTCCATGATGGTGCCTCAGTGACTGGCTTTCCTCTGGAATGGATGCCTCAGTGTCTGGCCCAACTCAGGGATGGGTACCCCAGTGTCCTGCCATCCTATATGATGGGTGAATCTTTAACTGTTCCTCCTTCTCTGACGGGAGCCTCAGGGATTAGCACTCCTCTGTGATTGGTGCCCCTGTGACTAGATATTCTTCTGTGATGATTTTCTCAGTGACGGTCCTTCCTTTGTTATTGTGCCTCAGTGACATGTCCTTCTAATTAGTACCCCTGAGACTGACTTTTCTCTATACTAAATGCCCTGGTGACTGGCTTTCCTATGGAATGAGTGACAAAGTGACTGTTCCACCTCTCTGATGGGTCACAGTGACTGGCCCTCCTCTGTGAATTGTGCTTCATTCACTGGCTTTCCTCTGTGATGGCGTCCCAGTGACTATTCTTTCTCTGTTATGGGTGCCACAGTGACCAGACCTCCTCTGTGATGGGTTACCTAGTGACTGGACCGCCTTTGTGATTGGTTTCTCAGTTACTGACTGGCCTCCTATTGGATGCTTTAGTGACTGGTCCTCCTCTGTGATGAGTGCCTCAGTGTTGGGCCTCCTCTGTGATGGGTTACTCAGCGACTGGTCCTTCTCTGTGGTCAGTTCCCCAGAGACTGATCCTCCTAATGGATGCTCCAGTGTCTTGTCTCCTTTGGATGGTTCCTTTAGTGATTCGCTATCCTCTGTTTTGGGTGCATCAGTGACTCGTGCTCCTCTATGATTTTTTTCCCCAGTGACTGGCCTTTCTTCTAATGGGAGTCCCAGTGACTGGTCCTCCTCTGAGTTTGGTGCTGTTGTGACTGTCATGTCTCCGTGATGGGTACTTCAGTGATGGACCCTCTTCCGGTATGGTTGGGTGCTTCATTGACTGGCCCTCCCTTGGAATGGGTTCCTCAGTAGCTCACCATACTATGTGATGGCTGCAGGTCTGACTGTTTCTCCTTTGTGATGAGAGTCCCAGGGATTAGCACCCCTCTGTGATGGGTGCTCCAGGGATTAGCCATCTTCTGCGGTTGGTTTCTCAGTGACTAACCTTCTTCAGTGACTTGTCTGCTTCCTAATTGGTGCACCAGGGACTGGCTATCTTTTGTAATGCTTTCCCTAGTGACTGGCTCTTCTATCAGACTGCTGCAAAAGTCACATGCCCACCTCAGTGATGGGTGTCGCATTGACTGGTTCTGCTTTGTGATGTTGCCCAGGGAATATTCCTCATAAAAAAAAAAAGAATAATTTGTCATGTTGTATGTTTCCTTGAAAAGGGAATGCCTTTCAATTCATGAGTGTTGAACTATTTCCAAAGCTTTGTAAACATTTTGCAAGGCCAGGAAGATTGGGTTTACCAGTCCCATTTTTCGTGTTGAAGAAACTAAGTCATTCATTCAACTTCATTCAATGAACATTCATTGAAACACTGCCGTGCATGCTGTGAGGAGTGATTGTGGCATGAGAGTCCTGACTCAAGCGCCTGATCAGTGGTCGGGTCAAGCGGGCTCTATTCAGATGGCAACCAGGCTTGACATCTGCTCCTGCCACTTACCAAGTGATGTGGAACTTTGTGCACTTAAACTATCTTTGATCCAGCTTCCTTGACTGTGAAATGAGGGTGATAGTGAGAACACCTGAAAGAATTCTCATGGGGATTAACTGAGTTGACTCAAGTGCTCTCCTCCCTGGAAAGTGCCCAGATGTCAGCTGCCACCATTGTCACTTCACATTTCATGTGGCTTCCTATATTTCATGTAGGGGCTGTGGCCAGCATACGTGTCCTTGTCTAGGCTAAAAGGAGTTGCTACCACTGGGTCCTGGTCAGCTGTCACCACTGAGAAGACAAAGCTTTGTGCCACACCCACTGCAGTCAGAGAAGAGAATTATAGTATTGGGGAAAATGTACACTTCCATGATACTTTACAGATAAATGACATGATCCCACTCAGACACCCTTAAAGCTACTGGCTCCTGACAGCTGGACTCACCAGGCCTCCTCAGTGTCACAGCATCTTCAGGGTGTTTTAAGACCCCCTCCTCCTAGAGTGTCTCCAGAGCCTCTCTTCTGCTTCTGGCCACAAGGAGAGTTAGCTATAGCATCTGTGAAAGAGACCCTCCAGTGTGGACATGCCAAGAAGTGTACTGTGCAGGTTCCCGGCTCCACTTTCGTTCTTTCCTCCAGAAGAACGAAACTTTTAGAAAATGACAAGAGCTTGTTTTTAAATTCCTTATCTATGGCTTAATCTTCTCCCAGCACCAAGCAGGAATGCAGTTCCAATATTATCATACCTTGCAAATTTTAAAGAAAAACCCAAATTTGATTTTATTGATATCTGCTTTTGGAAGTTGTCAATATGTGAGTGCATCGTGCACTGTGCAGTCCATGGCTCAGACCTCACAGCTCATCCTCAGGTTGGTAGCCCAACTCTCTGATTCTGTCTCCTCAGTCCCCTATGTACAAAAGGCACTTGGCACTAGGGGATGCATCAGACTTCAGTACCATAGTTTACATGGCATTAGTATAAAGCCATGTAAAAATGCTATCACATGAAGATTTATTTGATTAAATAAGTATGTAAGAGTCATTTAATAGTCCTATAAAGTTGGGAGAAGCTTCATGCTTCCTTGATAGCTCAGACATCTTCTATATGTTTTGGGGTGATCATTCTCCACTGGTACATTCTTTCGTTTAAAGACTCACCAACTAGTGACATAAGCTACACTTCTGTTGTAATTGGCAGATACCGCTGTCTGAAGTGTCTCAACTTTGACATCTGCCAGGTGTGTTTCTTGTCTGGTCTTCACAGCAAGTCCCACCAGAAGTCTCACCCTGTGGTTGAACACTGTGTTCAGGTAATGTCTAATGTAACACACTAAGGGACTCACTGGTCAAGTCAGTATGAACTGTACCTGTCAGAAAACATTCTCAAATTCAAGACTAAGTAAGTGGCACACTCAACTTTAAGTATGTCTCAATAACATAAGCTTTCTTAGACTTTTTCTTTCTCCTTCTCCTTCTCCTTCTCCTTCTCCTTTCTCCTCCTCCTCCTCGTCCTCCTCCTCCTCCTCCTCCTCCTCCTCCTTCTTCTTCTTCTTCTCCTTCTTCTTCTTCTCCTTCTTCTCCTCCTCCTCCTCCTCCTCAACCTCCTCCTCCTCCTCCTTCTTTTTTTTTGAGTCAGAATCTCACTCTGTTACCCAGTCTGGAGTGCAGTGGCATGATCACAGCTCACCACAACCTCGACCTCCTGGACTCAGTCAATCCTTCTGCCTCAGCCTCCCAAGTAGCTGGGACTACAAATGTGAACCATTGCACCCAGCCACATTGCAGATTTTAATAAAAACTTTTGGATACAAGGGAAGGCCAAACAGAGTCCAGTCTAAAGCCGTTAATTCCATACTCTACTGAAAAAATATCTGTGAGGAGTTGGGGGGAACACTGGAAATGGGTATGAGTGGAAAAGAACAGGATTGTGATTTGGTAAAAAATAATGCACCAAAGCTTCTAGTTGTTAGTGTATTTTTGGAAACTTTTTTTAAAAAGCATGTGTTTTCCAAAGCCCTAAATTTTAAATACTTTTTTTCTTTAGGAAAAAAGAAAGATTATTATCTCAGTTTTGACTGAAAGAATATATAGCTAAAACTTCACAACTGCCTTTCAACTGTTTTTTTAAAGAAAATTATAAGTACCCAGCAAAAGAATTCATTCTTGCTAAGTAGAAAGAGAAATGAGATAGTACATTTTTTTAAAAAAACAATGTTAATTTTTCACAGAAAGAACATTTCCTTTTCATCACTAAGTTCTTCTGAATCAGTTTCTCCATGCAGATGGTAACCCCCTCGAGTACCACATGGTGAAGGATGTGGACTAACTACCTTTGTCAAGGACAATTTTCTCTCGTTCTTTCTTTAGCATGAGTGAACCACAAAACTAAGTGCCTGGGTCTTGTCCAGTAATTTCCAGTGGATGTTGCCTTACTAACCTGCGTTGACCCAGGTCTTCAGGACTGTAGGCCTGTGAACCATCTTCCTGTCTGAAAGCTGGAGCTTATCTATGTTAGAGTGACATCATGTCGTCACTTCACCATCACTCTTCAAATTTCAAGTGCTGAAAATTTTACAATGAAGCCTCTCATTCCTTGTTTCCTTTTGGTAGAGGCTCTTTTTTTTTTTTTTTTTTTTTTTTTTGAGTTGGAGTCTCACTCTGTTGCCCAGACTGGAGTGCAGTGGCTGCTCCCGGCCACCGCAGCCTCGACCTGCTGGGCTCCGGCGATCCTTCCTCCTCAGCCTTCCGAGTAGCCGGAATTACAGGCATGCGCTACCACGCCCGGCTGATTTTTTGATTTATTGTAGAGATGAGGTCTCGCTGCCCAGGCGGGTCTCGAACCCGTGGGCTCAGGCAATCCACTCACCTCAGCCTCCCAAAGGTGCAGGATTACAGGCTGAGCCACCAAGCCCGGCTGATAGAGGCTCTTACCTGGGTTAGAGGCACCTCAGGTGGTCCGTGAATTCCCTGAAATTGCATACAGAATTTCACGTCTCAGTATTTTTCATAAGTTATCATCCAGTTCTCAGGGGAATCCACAGCCCAGTATGAGCACCATGGCTTAGTCCCCTCTCATCTACATCTAGCTTTAGAATTCCAAATGGCCTGAGTCTTCTAGGGAAAAGAATGCGTGAGGGAGTTGAGGTGTTTAATTTGGAGACTCATGCCACATGTATGTTCACATGGAGAGAATATGAAGAAATTCAGGGAGCAAGGACATCAGTTTTTTTGGGGGGGGAGCTTAACAGAAAAAATTCCAAGAATGTGTATGGTGCCCATGCCACCCATATGAGGAAAGAAGACTGTTTAGACTGATCGACACCCTTTCTCGTGTTGACTCTTTCAACAAGATGTCAGCAAAGGAGAATGCAAAGCTTGTCTTCAGGACCCTCAGAAACAACCTGCTCCAGGGACACTGCAGGAGGAAGGAAGCTACCAGAAGGCAGAGGCTGCTGGACCAGGTGACCCTGGGGAGCATGGCTGACCCTGCGCCTACCAGGTGAGTGTCTGTGTGTGACAGTCTCAGGGCCCTGGGTGTTGGCTCACCCAGTCAACCCCAGTCTTGTTAGTGGGGATGATCCTTCCCAAGCAGAAGCTGGAGGTGGCTGGGGAGGGACTTGAGACCTTTTCTCCCACTAGAAATACCTTTAACTTTAAAGAACTAAGAGGCAACATGCCATGTAGTGACCCATCAATCCTTTAGAGTTATTTCTACAACTAAATGTGTCAGAAAGACACAACAGAGTCTTATTATTAGAATATTTAGATAGCATTGTTTCATATTCCTAGTCCTTTGCTGGTTTGTTTTTGAAAGCCTAATTCAGAATAAATATTTTACTTTTTTTTTAAGAAAGGGAAAGACAGACACTCAGCATCCTACCATTCACAGATGGTTACTAGTCACATTTCAGTGCTAACAGAACAGGGATTATGCTACAGATACAGTGTTTCATGCTTCTTTTCATTCACATTAAATGGAGAGCACGTCCTATGTTACTTATTTCCAGAACATCACTTTTAGTAGTCTTACTCTCATCCTTATTGGGAAGTGCCATAATTCACAAGCAATCTCTTATCATTGTACATCTTAGTTATTTTCAAATTTTGCCCTGAAAATTCTATAGCTGACATACCAATACATGTGTCTTTCAGCATACTTTTATGATGTTATTAAGATATACTCATTCAGGTAAAATCACTGAGTCAAAAATTGTGAGCTTTGTTAATTCTAAAAATTCAGAATGGCGGAGTGTGCTCCCAGGGCCTCCCACCACCCCAGTGTTTAAAATCACTACCTGACCACCAAACTAAGCATGACTTTTAAAGTCTTCATGACCTTATTTTTTGAAGTAACCACTTCTAAAATAATAGAAGGTAAAGGAAAGAGATGCTGTTTCTTTTGGTGTATGATCATTATATTTTTGAGAGAGAAAAAAGATATGTTAGCTTGCATTTTGCCTAATGGGACTATAAAAATAGATCATTTAAATCAGACTAGTATTCATTTATTAATTTCTTTTGTAAACTCTCTAATCTTTTTCTCAGACATGTACCAACAGATTTCCAATTCAATCCCAGACCCCTATTTCTGTGACCATTTTGTTGCTACTCTATAGTTTGTTGTAATTTAAGTACATTTTTGCAGCTCCTTAAAAGATAGAGTACATAATGACCTCACAATTTGACACCATTTATTATCCTGTGTCACACTTACTTAGCAGGTTGTTTACAAATATCAATAATTAAAGCTAGAGAATTTTGATATCATCTTGGTGTATACCTTTAATATAGCACAAATAAATTAAATTTAAAAATAAAAACAAAGAAATCAGGTGCCAGTTTATCATTATTCTTCAAGCCAGTCATTCGCCTTTCACTATGAGAGTAACAATAAACATGTCAATAAGTGCTTGAGTCTTGCCTAAATTCCTATACTGTCATAGGCAGGACACAGAGACCCAACTCCCACGGGCATTTCTTTTTGACCACTGAAGATGGCTGATCTTTTGCACGTCTTCAGCACCCACTCATCTTCCCCAAACCCCCAGACCTTCCTTAATCCCTGTCCCCCCACCCTTTCCCACCCCCCACTGTCTTCTCATTGTTCTTAAGCACTGTCTTCTCATTGTTCAAAATCAGAAAGCTGGAACACGACAGAAATCACTGCACGCTTGGTCCACCAAGCTCACCTCCTAGCCTTACCCTTCTTCTGCAATCTCCACACCCCAGCCCTGATTCTGCCCCCATAAGACGAAGTCAAATTTAATGTCCCCTTCCCATCATTTAAGATTTGTCAGTTTGTAATTACACATTTCTCTGTGTGACTATCTGATTGCTGCCTGTCCTCCCTCTTGGCCGAAAGCTCTACCAAGAAATCTGGTTTCACTCATGCTCATAACTTCTAACATCCAGCTCATGAGTGTGTTGAGACAACTCCACTCATCAGCAAATCTTTTTGACTACTACACTGGTTTCGGTCCAGTGTCACCTCTCACAGTGGTCCTCCTATTTAAATTTGTCACCTAAGTTTCTACTAAGTCCTCACTTTTCTCTTCTGGCTCTCCTTTTTTTTTTTTAAATCATTGGTACTTAAAACTTCCAACAAAGGCTTGAAGGAGGTGAGGGACTAAGTCACACAGACACCTGGAGAGCGGGGAGGTCCCCAGCACCAACTAGAGCTCACCTGTAGGTACAGAGGACAACAGGAATCTGCAAGGCTGCGGAAAGAGGGGCAAGTGACTGGGAAGGGTGGGAAGTTGGGAGGAAGGTGGAGGGTGTTGGAGGGCCTGCAAGGCCAGTGTAAGGACTTGGGTTTTGACTCTGGGGAACCTTTGCAGGATCAAGAGTAGAGGTTCTAACTTAAGCTTTAAAACAGCCACCCTGTTGCTGTATTGAGAGCAGGCCAAAGGGTTGAGAGTTAGAAGCAACGCTAGGTGAACATTTCCCTAAATTTTCTTTCAATGTTTCATTCAGAATTTTTAATTCAAATTGTCAACCCATTTGGAATTTATTTTAGCAAAGGTCCAGATAGATAGTCAATTTCTTTCAGATAGATAGTCAATTATGCAACCTCGTTCCTGCTTAATTAAAATGGCCATCTTTGTCACTTGTTAGTTTTCCTTGTGTACTTGGGCTAATGAATAGCATTTGTATTCTCATCCTCAGCTCTGCGTGCCTGTTCTCATGTTTGTACTAAATAAGATGGTCATGGTGGCCCTATAGGAAGCAGGAAACAGTTGTCATCAACTGAACTGGAAGAGGCAATGGGTGGAGCCAGCTTGTGGGGGAAGACTAGGAGTGCACGTTAAGATTGAGATGCCTCTGAGACATCCATGGGAGGTAATGAGTAGGCAATTGACTATTCATACTTGGAATTTGGGAGAAAGGTCTGTACTGGAGATGCACACTGGAGGTTGTTGGCATCTATATGGTTTTTAAAGCCATGAGATTGTATGAGATCACCAAAGAGGGAGTGTAGATAGAAACGGGGAGCGAGGACTGGGCCTGTGACACTTCATGATACAAAGCTGGAGAGAAGAAGAAAGCCAGCAAGGGAGACTGAGAAAGAGTGATGGGTAGGTGGGTAGAAAAACAAGGGGAGATCCTGGAAGACAGGTGAAGATGTGTTCAAGGAGAAGGGCACGGGACCCACTGTCGAACGCTGCTGCTGGGTCATGTGTGGATTCAGCCATGAAGAGATCACTGATGACCTTACAAAGAGCATCACAGGACAGTGCCCATAGAAAAGTCAGACTAGAGGCAGTTTAAGTAAACAAAGTTAAGAGAGTATTTTGTTATGATGAAGAAGGGATCAGCATGTGCACCTATTCCAGGAAATGAGTTATTAGAGAGAAAACATTGGTAATTTAGTGCAAAAAGGGAGACTTGTAGGAGCAATGCCATGCAGCAAGTGGAGATGGTACACATGAGGAGGGGGCAACTTTAGAAAAGTGGCATCTACTAAACATCAAATATACACGAGCTTTGACCAGTGATCCATTTTATTGTAGCCTTGGAAAATTGGTAATAAACCAGAAACAACCGCATTGTCCCCTGGTAGAAAAATGTTGACACATATATGATACCAACATACATTAGAACATCACGAATCCACTTAAACAAATGGGTTTTTGCTACTTCAGAGAAAAGCAAGTGGCAGAATAATGTGTGTAGGAGTATCTCATTTTTTTTCAAAAACAAATTCAGAGCCAGGCATGGTGGCTCACACTTAGAATCCCAGCACTTTAGGAGGCCAAGGAAAGAGGATTACTTGAACTCAGGAGTTTGAGGCCAGCCTAGGCAACATAGAGAGCCTTCATCTCTACAAAAAACAAAAATTAGCTGGGCATTGTGGTGCACGCCTGTAGTCCCAGCTACTTGGGAGGCTGAGGTGGGTGAACAGCTTGAGCCCAGGAGGTAGAAGCCACAGTAAGTTATGATCATGCCACTGCACTCTGCCCTGGGTGAGATAGTGAGACCGCGACTCAAAAAAAAAAAGTCAGTATGTGTGTTGATGTTTATAAACATATGAATACAGAAAATGGTGCGTATGTGACCCTGCTGTGACCCTGCTCTTGAACTTCCAGCCCCTAGAACTGAGAAATAAGTGTCGGTTGTTTTTGCCACCCAGCTCACAGGATTTTGTTACAGCAATCTACATAAACTAAGACAGAATGGAACAACCCTGCAGTATGAAAACTATCCCAGATGGAGTTGGATAAAATGTACTACACAAGGAGTAACTCATAACTTCACTAAGAACTCATGAGTGACCCTGTTTTTTTGCCCTAAATACCCAACCCTTAGTGATGTAACTAAGTATACCACAGAACAAACACTTCTTTCCCTATATGCTTGTTGCGTCTTGTAGAAATGATCACATTATGTCACAAAAGATTGTGCATTTGTCTTCTCATTAAATGTGAACTCTCTATGAGCAGGGAGTTGTCTACTTTTTTGTGGTTGTTTCTTTTCTCCGCTGTAACTCAAGATGGTTAGATGCTTTAGAAATCATTTTTGAATATAGAAATGATACTAAATGGAATTGTATAAACTAGATTATGCCTGACCTTAAAAAAGTCTGGTCTATTCTATCACCCAATAAACCCATACCTGCACTTGAACCCCTGATATCTGACCTGAACAAGATGACCGGGAAAGTTTTCTGCCATCATTCTTGAATGTCTTTGCACCCTCGCATCTAGGTTGTCAAGGAGGAGGGAAAGTAAAATCTTCATTCCTATTATTTGGCGAATTGGCTCTCTGTCAACTCAATTGTCTGGAAAAGAGCACAGAGAAAAAGGCTGGGCCTCTTCACTGCTATCTGGGGCACTGACTTTAGCATCTGACTTAACATTTTCTAAGAAGGCTTTCCTCAAGTGTCATACCTGATCATCAAACAGTGTAAATTTTCTCATTAAACTCGACAGCAGGCTCTCCCTTCAGTGCAAAAGTTCTAGAGTCCCTGCAGATGGAAGACCAGCTGGATCAGTGAGAACAGCTGCCACGGGAGCTCCTGTGCCTGCACATGCATCCCCAAGAGCACCTCAGTCTCAACAGACTGAGGTTGGCAGACCATGCTGTCAGGTGAGTCCAACAAAAGAGGCTGCCATGAGTGCACAGGCACCTGGCCATCCTGTCATTGGCCCATCAAGCTGTCCCAGAGAGGGAGGTAGTATTCAGATGTCCCAGGACCCAAGAGAAATCCAGGAATGTATGTGTTAAGGTAAGTTTTTGTCTCTAATTATAAGGTGTTACATATTGATTTGATTATAGATAATTTGGAAAAGAACAAAATTAAAATAGCAAACAACCCCTTACATGCCTACTGTTAACATTTGTTGTGCTTCTGTCCCTGTAAACATTTTTAAATGAGCCTAGGTCATACTGTAAAATGTATTGATTATGTAGTTCTCCATCAGCGAAAGTTACATTGTGAGCATTTTCCATAATCATTGAAATTCTTCAGAAATGTCTTGATGGTTATATGCTTTTTTATTTAAATAGGCATAACATTATTTCTTTAACTCCCTTTTCCTTCTCTTGTTGGATGTTTGGATTATTTCTAATTTTTACTATAATTAAAAAATGTGCTATTAAAATTCTTGCACATTATTTATTGTTCATGGTTCCCCAATTACTTCTTTAGAATACATTTCTAAAAGAGAATCATTAAAATGAAAAGTGGGAACGTTTTTAAGGCTCTTCATACTTATCACTAAATTACCTTTTAGAAAGAAATACCAAGCCGGGCTCGGTGGCTCAGCCTGTAATCCCGCGCCTTTGGGAGGCTGAGGTGAGTGGATTGCCTGAGCCCGCGGGTTCGAGACCCGCCTGGGCAGCGAGACCTCATCTCTACAATAAATCAAAAAATCAGCCGGGCGTGGTAGCGCGCCTGTAATTCCGGCTACTCGGAAGGCTGAGGCGGAAGGATCGCAGGAGCCCGGCAGGTCGAGGTTGCGGTGGCCGGGAGCGGCCACTGCACTCCAGTCTGGGCGACAGAGTGAGACTCCAACTCAAAAAAAAAAAAAAGAAAGAAAGAAATACCAAATTATACTCCCAGTGAGTGTAAGCACCTTTCTCACATGATCCTTGCTAATGCTGACTATTACCATGTTTTAATTTTTGTTAATTTTATTAACAGAATGTATTTTATTTGCCTTTCTTTGTATTTCACTAAGAATGAAATGAAATGTTTCCTCACAGAGTTTCGAATTTTTCCTTCTGTCAGTGCCCTCCATCCATCTTTATGGAGGTATCAGTTTGATTTACCAATATGTTTGAACTTTTTATATTTTAAATGTGACTATGGGAAAACCTTCTTCCTAATTATTTTCTTTTCATCTTACTTAGAATATGACATGTTCAATTCTTATGAAACCATTATCAATCTTTTCCTTTGAAATTTCTTACATAGTTTTATGCTTGGAAAATTTTTCCTATTAAGAAATCAAATGACTCTTTGTATTTTATTTGAACATGATTTGATTATCTTGATGTTTCACTTTTAAATCTATCTGGATTTTATTTTGATGTATAATAAGAGGTGAAGAAAGTTCTCATTCCTTTTTACTTAAATAAATCTATTTCTTTTTCATTGTTGTGTGGTGGTTCCTTTAGTATTACTAAAAATCTCACTATTTTAAAATGCACTTTGGGTTTTTTGCTTGTTTGTTTATTTGAGACAGTGTCTCCCTCTGTTGCCCAAGCTAGAGTGCAGTGGTCCCATCATTGCTCATTGCAGTCTCAAACCCCTGGGCTCAAGCAATCCTCCCACCTCAGCTTCCTGAGTAGCTGGGGGTATAGGCATGAGCCCCGTGCCTGGCCAGAATGTGTTTTATCGCTACCTATTCAGCTTAGCTGCTTTTCATTTCATCTACAGAGGAACATTATTTGAATATTCAAGCTTTATGATCCATTAACATAGAGCAAGTTTTTCCTGTTTAATTTATTTTCTTAACCACTTTACTGAGGTATGATTGACATGTCAAAAAGCTGTGCATATTTAGTGTATACACCTCAATGAGTTTGGAGATAGGTATATATCTTGTGTGTGAATTAGATTGTGTAACTGCATACTTTGAGCATAGGAGCATCTACCTTGGTGGGCAAGGATATAAACCCAAACCTCAGTCACTATCAGAAATAGGTTGAATTCATTTGAAAAAACATCATCCTGCTCTTACAGTGGATTTTTAGGCATGTGGGTTAAATTCAAACCCACAGTGTGTTTTCTGTGTTTCTTGCCTCTCTAGACCATGGTCCGCATGAGGAGTGAACTGTGCAGGGCTCGGGAGTCCATGAATGCTCTGCAGGTGGAAAGCAGGTAGGAGCTGCAGTAATGCCAATGCCAACACAGAGGCTGTGCCACAGCATTGCCCTGGAGACCACAGAGCAATATCCTACAGTGATGTTACTATACTCTTTTTTTTTTAGTTTGGAAGAAATTCTTTAAGTTGAGAAGTCTCATGATCCAATGGAATCCAATTTGTCAGTAAAAAGATTTGACTCTATGAAGCATAACAAAACTCACCTGGCTAATTATATTACATTTTGATTTTTGGTTGCCTAATTTTATTTCTTGGAATCTGGTTAAGCACTTTTAGTGAAGTATTGATTTGTGTGCATCTTGTATATTGTGTATCTTGTATATGTGTGTTTTACCTACGTCTAAAGATCACTATATATTTTCCAGCAACATCCAACTTTCTACTAGGGCACCAGGCTGATTGGTCTACCATCATTTTGTTTGTTTGTTTGTTTGTTTGTTTTTAAGAGACAGAGTCTTGCTGTATCACCCAGGCTAGAGTGCAGGGGCACCATCACAGCTCACTGTAGCCTCGAACTCCTGGGCTCAAGTGATCCTCCCACCTCAGTTTCTCAAGTAGCTGGGACCACAGGCACACACCACCATGCCAAGCTAATTCTTTTTTTAATGTAGAAATGGGGTCTTGCTATGCTGCCCAGGCTGGTCTCAAATTCCTGACCTCAAGAGTTCCTCCCATATGGCTTCCCAAAGTTCTGGGATTACAGGCACGAGCCACTGCTCCTGATCTTTTAGTTCCTTTTTAAACCAATGAACAACTAATTGGAAAGAGAAGCCAACACATGACTTACACCACTGTCGTCCTCTGTGGTCTTGGTTGAGTGTCAGGTGCTTAGCCACAATGGCTACACTGTCATTCTGAATGAGTGTTTCTGAACAAAATGATAAGGGATAAGTCAATATTATCATTTAAGGAGCCAGTAGGGGTATGCTGCCCAAAGTGACTTGTCACATGCCTGGTGAGCTTTCAGAAACACCTCGAAAGCCAACAAATGCTCAGAGGAATTGTGTTCACAACACACAACAGTGCCAAACAGGACTGATCAGTGTCAGACAATAGCCGAGGCACAGGCTTCTCTAGGATCCTCCCTAACTCGCCGTAGCTGTAGTTAGTGTGCCCTTCCAAACCACGTGAATCTGTTCTCTTTGCAGGCTCCTTAAAAAGCAGTTAAACAGATACAAAGACAGGTTGCAAGCAATGTGTACCTTCCAGGGAGAAAGAAGCTGCCAACTTGAAACAAAGATTCGCGAACTCACAGTCAACCAGGATGGTCTGTGGACCAAGATGCGCCAGATGGGCCAGGAACTGCAGGTACAAACCATGGGAAGCCATTAGGACCACAAGAATCTCACCTCACGGCCTCCAGCCAAGGGGGGCCACACATGTCTCACCTCACATGCTTCAGCCAAGGAGACCACACAAGTCTCACCTTGAGGCCTCTAGCCAAGGGAGACCGCACAAGCCTCACCTCTCAGCCTCCTGTCAAAGGAGGGCTGCAGCCTACAGCTTGCCACCTGCTGTGACCAGCCTTTCCCCTTGCCCTCTGCCTCCTGTGCCCTGACCCCCTGAACTTCCACACACTCCCCCATGGAGGTGGTGCCTTTGAAAGACAGCAAGATCCATTCCAGCTAGAAACAACAGGCCAGGCAAAGCAGTTCTTCCCAGCATTGGCTCTTAAGCCTTCTGGTCAGGATCTCTTGTATGTTCTTTAAAGTTTCTGAGAATGCCAAGCAGCTTTTGTTTCTGTGGATTATAACTATTGCTTTTACCATATAAAAATTAAAACTGAGTTGTTTAAAATGTATTCGTGAACTAACAAAAACAAAAAAATAATAAACTGGTTATATATACATATATATTAATATATCTTTTTAAACAGTAACTATATGTTTTTTAAAAACTTAGAAGTGACATTTTACTTCTTTCCAAATCTCTTTAATGTCTGGCCTCATAACTGCTGCAACAGTCACTCTGCTGTAGGATGTTTGGCTTGAAACATATAAAGGAATCAGGCCTTACAGAATCTGCAGTTGAAAAAGAAATGTCTTTTAATAGCCTTCTGATAATTGGGGTTATTTTTCTTTGATTCTACATCAAAACACGAACTATGATCATTTCTTAAAGCATCATTGCTCTATGAAATCCAAAACCATACTTATTTCACACTCTGTTTCATTAAAGTCCAGTGTTCTAGAATGCTCTTTAATGAATCTTCTCCCTATGTTGATTGTGTAACATACATTGATCATTTGGAAAATATGGCTGCCCTGGCTATGCCAAATGTCCTCATGCTCACTCACATCATGACACAAGATCACAAAAATTCGAACTTATTCGTGTTACCCCAAATCTACCAGAAAATTGTTCAAGGATTGGAAAGCTGTCAAGCTCCTGTTGCTAGATACAAGTTTTCGAAAATGTTAAGTTTTTCTGGAAAGCTTGTTATAATTGACAACAAATACTGTTTATTGTTTTCCTTGTAACAACATTCTCACTTTGTTCATTTTTGAGAAAACATTTGCTGATACCCAGGTCTGAACAGCCATTGCCTGTCAGTCTTGTTGACTTGAGAGACTTCTGTATTCAATATGATCAGAAGTGTTTAAGCACACTTCCCATTTCATTATACACAATATTAAAAAGACATGAGCTGTCATTTAAAATATAAGAAACTTTGCGACTCCATCAAAGGTATTCCTAAATGGAATAGGCTTTCTTTGAACTGCTAGTGTGTAGTGGTGAAGAGCACATGGTGACCTACACTGTGTAGTGATGCTGCCTTGATCCGTGCTAACGCACCAGCCACCTTGCTTACTGTTGGTTTCATACTATCAGGGCAAATGTCAGTATGATGAAAGGTCAGATAACCTCTAAGTACCATCATGAAAATAATTTGGACTTCACAGACCCCTGGAAGGATCTGTTAGACTCTGTGGCCACACCTTGATAACTGTGTGTTATGTGGAGCACGTCCCTGCTCGTAGTGCAGTCCTCACAGCATACCTGCCAGACTAGTCGTCACAGACATGTCTTTTTTAATAATTCGTATCAGCTCAGCATATGCTTATGTTTTCAGAAATTCCTTATGATATTTTTAGAACCTGGTCTTTGTAGAACATAGTATTTTCCCAATTTTTTTTTGTGATTATTCCCTGTGATATTTTAATTCCTGAGCTGTTCTGGTTCTTGTAGAGAGTTTCATGTTGGCATAGAATTAATAGCATAAAATAAAATTAATAATGACATACTTAGAGAGGAGAAAGAATAGCCTTGCATTCGAATGTTGTATTGGAATGTTGAAATTTAATACATTTATTTAAAAAGTAAGACATATGTTCATTTCCTCATAAGTGAGATTTTCTTTATCCAGGCAATGTTGCAGCCTCTTCCTCCCTTATCATCTTGTCAAAATGTGGTGTCCAAGGCTGATCATTCTTCAGCTGGGAGGTTTGGGAGGAAGCAGATTCTTCACAGATCATGAAGACCATTGAGGATAGTTCAGAATGGGAGTCTCTTCCTCGTCCAGCTGAAGTGGACAGAATTCACAGACATCAGGCAAACACAGAGCATGTGCTACCAAATTCAGAATCACCAGGGACCATTCTGCACAGCACTGGGGACCAGAGCCAAGCACAAAAAGCACTGGAGGAATTTCTAAGCTCTCTTCACAGTCACGGTCTTCAGGAAAGACTGCAGCAGGTCAATCCCCAGGGGGCTCCTGTTGACATGAGCCTCCCTCCTCTGGTACCGGCACAGGCAGAAAGGAAAGAGACAGGTGACTTCAAGGACAGAGAGACTGCGCCAGAGGAAGAGGAGCTTCAAGAACTGCTATGCAAGCTTGTGGATACTGTCAACCTGGATATGCTGTCAGGTAAAGTCTTCACAGTCGGTAAACATAGTGATGGCCAGAGCTTCAGGCTGCCTTTAAACATCTTAATTTATGACTTGAGCACAGCAGCTCCCACTCATCCAGTGCACAGCAGAGTTCTGCATATTTTTGACATTGGTAGCATCTCCAAACTTTATACTTAGTATTGCCTAATTCATAAGGTTACTGTGAGCATTAAAAGTGCAAAATCGCATGAGACTTATTGCAATTATCACTACCAGTAGCTCTAAGTCATATATAACTGGGCAGCCTGATGTCACCATGTAGAGATGGGGATAATTGTCATCTCTCTTTCTAGAGGAGATTTGACAAAGTTTTCTGTATAAGTAGTACCATCATCACCATCTCCTTTACAAGCTATGACTCACTGCTAAATTCTGAAGACTTTAAAGAAAATCCTAGCCAGGCTTGGTGGCTCAGCCTGTAATCCCGCGCATTTGGGATGCTGAGGTGAGTGGATTGCCTGAGCCCGTGGGTTCGAGACCCGCCTGGGCAGCGAGACCTCATCTCTACAATAAATCAAAAAAAATCAGCCGGGCGTGGTAACACATGCCTGTAATTCCGGCTACTCGGAAGGCTGAGGCGGAAGGATCGCCGGAGCCCGGCAGGTGGAGGCTGCAGTGGCCGGGAGTGGCCACTGCACTCCAGTCTGGGCGACAGAGTGAGACTCTAACTCAAAAAAAAAAAAGAAAAAAGAAAATCCTTCTTTGCTATAGTCATTTATTCTGTTTGGGGGTAATGATGTCTTATTTCTAGAGTATTTGTTATTTTCACATATATATGTATAGATGCTCCTTGACTTACGATGTAGTTATGTCCTGATAAACTCATCAGAACTCAAAAATATTATAAGTCAAAAATATATTCAATGCACCTAAGCCACTGAACGTCTGAGGCAACTGAGCTTAGTCTACCCTACACATGCTCAGAACACTATCAGCTGGGCAACAGCATCTAACACAAAGCATATGTCACAATAAAGTTTGAAAAATCTCACATACTTCACTGAACACAGTACACTGTAGAGCGCAGTGTTGGTTGTTTATCATTGCGACCGCGTGGCTGACTAGGAGCCACAGCTCGCTCCTACTACTCAACACCACAAGAAAGTATCATACTGCTTATCCCTAGGTAAAAATCAAAATGCAAAATGCAATTTCTACTGAATGCATACCACTTTTATTCCATTGTAAAAGCAAAAAATTGTAAGTCAAACCATTGCAAGTTGGTAACTACATATAAATATACATATAACTATAACTACATATAAATATAGTTCTATATATAGTGTATATCTATATGAGGGAAACTCCCAAAATGGGATTTATTTATAAAAATTGTGTATTTACTATCACATGTTTAACCTTCAGTTACCTTCCAAGTACTCTCCATTAGATGCAATACACCTACTGAGATACTTTTTTCATAGCTCAAAACAGTTTTTGAACTTGTCAATTTTGATGCGCTTCTGTGCTTTGAGTGCTTCTGCCATTTTTGGTTTCTCTTCTTCTACATCAGCAAAACATTTCCCTTTGAGAATTTTTTCATCTGGGGAAACAAACAAACAAAAAGTCACTTGGGGCAAGATCAGGTGAATAGGGAGCGTGAGGCACTGGTGTCATGCCATTTTTGGTCAAAAACTGCTGAACACTCAGTGCTGTGTGGGCAGGTGCACTCGTAAATTGCTCATCACGAAATGGGGAAATGCATTGAAAGAATCACACACACACAAAAAAACTCACTGAAGCCAAACACAGCCTCTCACAGCAACACTAGCTGGTACACTGATGCAGATGGGGTCACAGAACACTTACCTAGTGGAGGAGGCTTGTCCTACAAGTGTCCCATCCTCCAAAAGATAATTCCAGATTTTTGAGGGGTTCCCTCTCGTACATGTGTAGTTGACTCTTGAGCAATGCGGGGTTTGGTACTCCTGACCTCCTGCACAGTTGAAAATTTACACATAAGCCGGGCTCGGTGGCTCAGCCTGTAATCCCACGCCTTTGGGAGGCTGAGGTGAGTGGATTGCCTGAGCCCGCAGGTTCGAGACCCGCCTGGGCAGCGAGACCTCATCTCTACAGTAAATAAAAAATCAGCCGGGTGTGGTAGCACGCGCCTGTAAAATTCCGGCTACTCGGAAGGCTGAGGTGGAAGGATCGCCAGAGCCCAGTGGGTCGAGGCTGTGGTGGCTGGGAGCGGCCACTGCACTCCAGTCTGGGCGATGGAGTGAAACTCCAACTCAAAAAAAAAAAAAAAAAGAAAAGAAAGAAAATTTACATGTAGCTTTTACTTCCCAAAACCTTAACTACCGATATCCTATTGTTAACTAGAAGCTGTACTGATAACATAAGCAGTCAATTAACATGTCTTGCATATTATATGTGTTATACACTGTATTCTTACAAAAAAAAGTAAGCTAGGGAAAAGAAAATCATAAGAAAAATATCTTTGCAGCAGCAGATGAGTTAGATGAGTCTAGATCTGATCCATCCTCCTCCCACAGTAGTGTATGGGCATCTGAACCACACTGAGAGCAACTCTACCAGCCTGCACTGAGAGCACAGAGGACAGGTTGGAGACCAGAGTCACTCACTAATGTGGTGGTGGGAACTGAAAGGGACCTGGAGTTACAGAAGCAGTCACAGAGCGAATTTTGGGGGTTTTTTTGTTTGTTTTTATGTTTAGTTTTTTTCCTTCTCTTTCTTTGTTTCTGTTTACAATTTCATACTTGCTTTGATTCTGTTATTTTAATTTTTTTATATTTTTCTGTTTGTGTATGGTTATTTTTGAGGGTGAGTACATCAACAGGGTTTTTGTTTGTTTGCATGATTGTCTGTATTTTTTTCTATCTTCCTCTGTTTATTCGTTAGTTGGTACACATGTCTGTTTTCTCTCTCCTCCTTCTCTCTCTCTCCACCTTCCTTTCATCTTCCTCCTTTATTTTTCCATTATTTTCCTTTTTCTTATCTTATTTTGCTCTCAGGGGGCAAACGTACACCTCCACTCCCATTGCATGGACACATTGTAAGGCGGTGGGATGTGGGTTCCAGGGGACCGACACACATGCCAGGGGCTACTGAGATCTGCAGATGCTTCTGAATCACAGCTTCCCCCTTAATTAAATCTCAAAACTGCAAAAAGCACATCCCCCCACTCCCAGTCTAGCTTCAGAATTGTACAATGCCAGAGGATCTACATGAGGAAGAATAGGAGACTGAGAAAACAGAAGTAAAAGCCATTCTCCATCACTAAACAACAGAATTAAAGAAGAAGTTAACAAAAGGGGGAGAAGGAGGAAGGAAAATCTACACAAACGAAGAAAAACCAAAGGAGGAATATGGATCCCATGCAGACTCCTGGGAAGACAACTGAGAATAAAGACTTTGGAACTCAAACAATGAAAAGCCCCAGAATGACTGGTCTCAAACTACAAAATATCAAGATATTAATAAAAAGAATAAATAGAAATGAGGAGAGACAAGAAGAATGAATGAAGAAGTTGATAACTGAGATGACAGCAATAAGGAAAACAGTGAATGAAATAAATAACAAACTGATAAGCATGGAAGCAGAATTAACCAAGTAGAAGAGAGAATCTCAGAGCTTGAGGACCAAAATATGGAACTAACTCAAACTGTTATAAGCATAGAAAATAACCTTTAAAAGACAGAACAAAGCCTCTAAGAGATGAGTGATTATTTCAAGAGGCCAAACCTAACATTCATGGGAATCCCTGAGGCAGATAGAGAGACAGATACCACCCTGGAAAAAACCATTCATGAAACTATTCAAGAAAACGTCCCTCATCTTATCAGTGACCATTCAAACAAAAGAGATTCAGAGAACCCCTCCAAGACAACAAATGAGAAGACCAACTTCTAGACACATGGTAATTTGCCTAAAAAGTAGGTATGAAAGAAAAAAATTCTAAAGGCAGCAAGATAGAAAGGTCAGACTACCTACCAGGGAAGACAATTAAAATGGCAGCAGACTTATCTAGAGAAATACTTCAGTCTTGGAGAGATTGGAGTCCAATCTTCAAAGTTCTCAAAAATAAAAATTTTCAACCAAGAATTACCTACCCACCTAAGTGAAGTTTCAATGATGGAGAATTAAAATTCTTCCCAGACATTCACTCCCTAAGAGTTTACATTGCCTCCAGACCAGCTCTACAAGAAACACTTAAGAAAGTATTAAACACAGAATAAAGGAAAAAAAAAAACAACATCCTTCACAAGATTATAGGAAAAAGATTGAAAACACATATAAATCAACTCAAAAATCAAAAGAAAGACAAAAAACAAACAAATAAACAAACAGCAAACTCTGTAAGAACCTCATACCAGGGATAAACTCTCAGATCTCAAGAATTAGCCTGAATGTGATGGACTAAATGCACCACTGAAAAGACATAGAGTGGCAAATTGGATTAAATATCATAATGCAACAATTTGTTGTCTCCAAGAACTCATTTCACCAGAAACGACACTCCCAGACTCAAAGTAAGAGGATGGGGGGGGGAATTTCAGGGAACAGAATACACAAAAAAGCAGGAGTTGCAATCTTAATATCAGACAAAATACTCTTTAAGCTATCAGAAATTTTAAAAATATGGAAGACCACTACATAATTTTAAAAGATTTAATCCGTCAACAAGAAATATTCATCCTAAACATATATGTGCCCAAAAAAGGAGCACCAACTTTCATAAAGCAGCTTCTAGGTAAGCTAAAAAAAGATATTGACTCTAACACTATCATAGCTGGGGTTTTAAATAACCTACTAACAACCCTAGATAGATCATCAAGACAAAAAATCAACAAGGAGATACAGAATCGCAAAATGACACTTGACCAAATGGATTTATTGATACCTATAGAACACTCCAGCCAACAACCACAAAATATACATTCTACTCATCACCACATGGAATGTACTCTAAGATCGATTCATCCTTGTCCATAAATCAAGCATAAACAAATTCCATAAAACTGAAATACTGCCATGCACTTTCTCAGACCACATTGGAATGAAAACAAATATCAACACCAACAAAGATCCCCCCAAGCCCAAAAAGACATGGACACTAAGCACCATGATGCTAAACAATTCCTGGGTCAACACGGAAATCAAAACAGAAATTAAAAGATTTCTGGAAACAAATTAAAATGAAGAAATATCTTACCAAAATTTCTGGGATGCCATGAAAGCAGTCCTAAGAGGGGAATGCCTATCTCTATGAACACACATGAAGAAAATGGAAAGATCACAAGTTAACAGCCTAACAAATCACCTAAGGAAGCTGGAAAAGTAAGACCACCAAAAAGCTAACTTCAGCAGAAGAATCCAGCTAACAAAAATAAAAGCCCAAATTCAGGACATAGAAGACCAAAATATAATACAAAAAGCTGGTTCTTTAAAAGAATAAGCAAGATTGATAGACCCCTAGCTAGACTGACCAAGAAAAAGAGAGAAAAAGCCCAGATAAACACAATCAGAAGTACAAAAGATCGTATCACAGCTGACCCCCCCCAAAATACAAAAGATTATCGGAGATTACTATGTACACTTGTACAGAAACAAACTTGAAAACCTAAATGAAATGGAGGACTTTCTTACATCACACAACCTCCTCAGGTGGAAACAAGAAGAAATCGAGACACTAAATAGACCAATAACAATCCAGGAAATCAACTATGTCATAAGAAAGCTACCTACCAAAAAAACCCTGGTCCAGATGGCTTTCCATCAGAATTCAATAAAACATACAAGGAGGAGCTGATACCAGTTCTATTGAAAGTAATCCAGGCAATTGAGAAAGATGGAACTCTCCCTATATCATTTTAAGAAACTAACATGACATTGATATTGAAACCAGGTAAAGATCCAACAAAGAAAAGAGAACTACAGGCTAATATCCTTGGTGGACATAGATGCTAAAATTCTCAACAAGATTGTAGGAAACTGGATCCAACAACATATCCAAAAGTCATCCACAATGTCCAAGTAGGCTTCATCCCTGGGATGCAGGGCTGGTTCAACATTTGCATGACCGTAAACATAATTAAATATCAACAGATGTTTTAAAAAGCCACATGATTATATCATTAGTCATGAAATTGGCTTTCAATAAAATGCAGCACCTCTTCTTGATAAAAACCCTCAAACATCTAGGCATAAATGGAATATACCTCAAAATAGTAACAGCCATCTATGAAAAACTTTCAGCCAACATACTGTTAAACAGAAAGAAATTGGAACCATTTCCCCTGAAAACCAGAACAAGACAAGGATGCCCGCTCTCAACCCTCCTGTTCAACATAGAATTGGAAGTCCTAGCTTGAGCAATTCAGACAAGAGAAAGAAATCATGGGTATCCAAGTAGGAAAAGAATAAGTTAACTTATCCCTCTTTGCAGACGACATGATTCTATACCTCAAAGACCCAAGGGAATCTGTCAAAAATCGCCTTGCACTAATAAAGGACATTGGCAAAGTCTCAGGGTACAAAATGTTCAAAAGACGGTCTCATCCCTATACACCAACAATAAACAAACAGAAACCCAAATAAAAAGCACAATGTCATTCACAATAGCTATAAAAAAAGATTTACCTTGCCATCTTCCTAAGCAGAGAAGTGAAAGCACTTTACAACAAAAACTATAAAACTCTGCTCAAAGAAATCAAAGATGACACAAACAAATGGAAAAATATTCCATGCACATGGATTGGAAGAATCAACATTGTTAAGATGTCCATCCTATCCAAGGCAATCTACAGATTTAATGCACTGCCCATTAAATTACCAGCAGCATTCTTCTCAGACCTGAAAACGACAAAACAGGAACTCATATGGAAACATAAATGACCACGAACAGCCAAACAATCCTCAGGAAAAAAAAAGCGGGAGGTATTACACACTCAGTCTTTAAACTTTATTATAAAGCTATAATAATCAAAACAGCCTGGTATTGGTACAAGATCAGGCACATAGACCAATGGAACAGGATAGAGATTCTGGAAGCAAAACCTCAATTTCTCAACCAACTCATCTTCAACAAAATCTCCACCATTAACCACTGGACAGAAGAGAACCTATTCAGTAATGGTGCTGGGAAAACTGGCTGACCACATGCAGAAAATTAAAACTAGGCCCCTACCAATCACCATACACAAAAATAAACTCTAAATGGATTTAAGATCTAAATGTAAAACCTCAAACTACAAGAACCTTTAAAAGTGCAAGAGACACCCTTATGAAAATTGAAACTGGCAACCAATTCCTGATGAAAACTCCAAGTGTCCATAAGAGAACAGGGAGACAGCCCACAGACTGGAAAAAAAATATTTGCCAACTGTATCTGACAAAGGCTTAACATCTAGGAGCTACAAGGATCTCAAACATGCCAAAAAGAAAAAAACAAACAGCTCCATTACAAAGTGGGCAAATGATATGAATAGATACTTCTCAAAAGAAGACATATGAGTAGACAACAGATACATGAAAAAATGCTGAGTCTCACTAGTCATCAAAGAAATGCAAATTAAAACCACACTGAGATACCACTTAACTTTTGTTATCATCATTATTATTATCATCAATAATTCAAAAATAACAGATGCTGGAGAGGATGCAGGGAAAAGGGAACACTTCCACACAGCTGGTGGGAGTGTAAACTAATACAACCTCTATGGAAAACAATTTGGTGATTCCTAAAAGATCTAAAAATCAACCTTCCATATGACCTTACAATCCACCTACTGTGAATATACCCAGAGGAACTCAGATCAATTTCTGAAAAAGATACCTTCATGTGCATGTTTATTGCAACATTGTTCACAATAGCAAAAACATGGAACCAACTGTGCTGTCCATCAAAAGAGGACTAGATTTTTAAAAATGGTACATATACATGATGGAATATTATGGAGCCATAAAGGGCAAAATTATGACCTTCACAGCAAGTTGGAGGGACTTACAGTATATAATACTGAGTGATCTATCACAGAAACAAAGAACTGAGTATCACATGTTCTCACTCATAGTGGACCTTGAACAATTATCATAATACTATATGAAAAGGATTGGCAGTAGTGGGAAATTGCCAGGGGTGGGGGAGACACATCTCATCAACAAGGGTACCTGCATAATGAATATTTGTACACCAAATCCTGAATTGTACTCCACATCTTTAAAATTAAAAATTTTTAAAAACCCCAAAACATGGTACATATACACAATGGAATATTATGCAGCCATAAAGAAGGACAAAATTATAAACTTCACAGCAACCTGGATGGACTCAGAGTCTATAATGCTGAGTGATCCATCACAGAAACAAAGAAATGAGTACCACATGTTCTCACTCATAAAGTGGACCTTGAACAATTATCATAATACTTAAGAAAGGGATTGGCAGTAGTGGGAAACTGCTAGGGGAGGTGAGGGGCACACCTCATCAACAAGGGTACCTGCATAATGAACATTTGTGTAACTAACCCTTAATTGTACCTCACATCTTTAAAATTTAAAAAAAACTATTGGGGTAATGGGTTCAGTAGAAGCCCAAACCTCACAATCACACACAGTTTATCCACATAAAAAATCTGCACATGTACTCCCTGAAGTTAAAAATAATTAATTATTTTTAAAAAGCTCTACAGTAAATGGAGTTAGAGTTAGAATCTTTGTATTCGCAAAAACAAGTTTAGAAAGATGCCAGCAGTGTGCTCAGATTGCCTGAGATGAAGGCCAGGAAGGGAACTCCTTGTGCCTGATTCCAAAGCTCACACAAAATTCCACCCACTGTGTTTCTCTCTATTTTCAATGTCATGATGAGTAGTCAAAGCAAAGTCAATATCTACTTGACCTTTTTAGGAAAATTTTATTAAAATGTTGGACTTTATGGAAAAGTTTTTAAATCTTTGATATCTTAATCATGGTTTTATTTTTTGTTTGTTTTTCTACAAATTAGCTGATGAAAGCTGATAATTTCTAAAACATGCTGTGTCAGCCCTCATAAATGTAGTGTCTATATTCCACATATTACATTCCTAATGGACTGTCTTCTACACCTATGTGGAAGATAATATCATGGCATTTGTGCAGTTTAATACCTAAAGCTAAAAGATTCATGCACATTTTATGTGAATTTACCAAGGGTTGCATATAGGCATTATTATGCAAATATATTTATGATCGTAACAGGATAGTACATCTCTTTTTATTATAGTATCTTATATTTTGCAATGATTCAACAAATACTAGTTGTTACTATTTAAATTTAAAACCTTATTTCTTTTGTATTTGTCTTATTTCTTTGAAGCCTTTAAAGATAAGGATCTATGTTTATCTTCATGGCTACTGCTTTGCATTATATATCACTCTCTTCACTAAACTACTTCTCATTAGATTTGTATCCTTATTCAGTTTCATACTGAATATGATCCTGTTTTTAAACTCCACTTAGTCACTGACAATATTAATTATAAAAATACACTATATAATTTAGTATTACCTATGCACACGTACCAAAAATACACCAAACTTAATCAGAGCCAGAAGTATAATAGCCATACAGTGAAGATATAGAAAGTGAAATTAAGCTAAATTAAGGTATTGGTTAACTTTGTTTACTTATATCTCTATCATGAATGCATCAGATAACAGCAGGAAGTTTCTGACCACTGTACTGGTCTAGTTTTTTTTTTTCTTTAATTTGAGAATTGTTGAGAAAATTAGAAAGATCTACTGTTTGTAACAGACTAAGATTTACTCAGTGTCAAGATTTACTCACACAGTGTGGTGATTATTTTAGTAGTTGACTACACTTTTGAACTGCAGCTTTGCTAAAAAAGTCTACACATTTTAAAAATTAAGATAAATTTTACATGACTAAGCCTTGCTATGACTAAAGCTGCAAACCTGATGGTCAGTTTTGGCAGTGCTGACATTAACTGAATAAAGTCATTCATTATCAAGATCTAAGATGATGGGATTTTAAAAGACTATGAGAGCTTAATGGAAAAGAGGAAGTTGTATAGAAGGAGTGTCCCAAACCTCCTAAGTTCCAAACATTGAATTAAAAATCAGTAGTGAGCAATTTGGTTAAGACTTGCAATTTAAAAAAATAGACTTGAAAAAGTGTCTAATATTTCTTGTTCCTACAGTGGGGGGAAAAAAAGACACAATCCTCTAGCTTGGTTGTATTATTAAATTATTTTTTTTGCATTTTAGAGTGAAATTTCTTGTGTACATCTACTACATTATACTTCCAGTTTCTTTCCCATCCCTTTTTGCCCAATTATTTACCACTGCGGGTTTCAGTGCTGAGAAGACAGGGGAGTAGAGTGATGGGATTAGGAGAGCATAGTTTGAGAACAAAGATGATGGCTTGGACTAGCATGAAAATACTTGTCAGAGCTTTTCCAATAGGCTCAGCACAAAGCAAGAAGGTAAATAAAATCCAGTTCTCAGCTTTTCACTCAGGAGGGAAACAGTTGAATCATGCATCCAACATTTTAACTAGTCTTGGGGTCTGTCCAAGAAAGAGGCTTTTGTCTCACCTGTCTACATTACTGACAGAACCCATCATACTCTACATGCCTAAGAGCTGCGAAGAATAAATATGGTAACTGGAACTAACAAGAAGTTTTGAGAGGTTCTCAGAATCTCTGGCCAGGCTGGTTGCTGAGGGTCTTCTTCTGTATGAGTCTGTGAAGACTATGGAAGATGTTTATTTATTTTTCTACTGCACGGCTACCAACACAAAGAGTAAAGAAGGTGAAGAAACTGAGAAACATGGCCCAAACAAAGAAATAAGATAAAGCTCTAAAAGCAGACCCTCATGAAACAGAGATATAGTAATTAACTGTCAGATAATTTAAAATAACAATTATAAAGTTCCTCAATGAGTTCGAAAGAACAAAAACAAAATGAAAATTTCAACAAAGAGTTGGAAAAGTTTTTAAAGAATCAAATAGAAATCTTGGAACTCAAAAATATAACTGAGCTAAAAATTTGAATAGAATGGTCCAACAGCAGACTAAATCAAGCAGAAGAATCAGCAAACTCAAAGACAGAGCATTTGAAATTATCCAGTCAGTGGAGAAAAAGAAAAAAGCGTGAATAAGTTTAAGGGATATATGGGATGCCATTAAACAGACCAATATATACATTAAGAAAATTTTAGAAGCAGAAGAGAGAGAAAGGGTTAGAAATCTTCTTCAAATAAATAAAGCCAGAGACTTTTCAAATCTGGGAAAGAAAATGAACATCTAGATCTAGGAATCTCAACAGACCCCAAATTACATTATCTTAAAGAAATCCACATCAAGACACATTATAATCAATTTGTCAAAAGTCAAACGTAAAAGATAACTTTGAAAGTGGTAAGAGAATGTCACTTGTCATGTACAAAGAAATTCTCATAAGAGTATAAATATATTTCTCAGCAGAAAACTTACAGGCATGGAATGATATATTCAAAGTGTTAAAAGAAAAAACTGTCAACCAAATATACTAATTGAAATACTAATTGAAAAAGGTATATGAATAGAGGCAAATGCAGAATATGTAGTACTAAAACAGTGGTGTGTAAATAGCTTTTAATTTTAATGTAAAAGTTAAAAGACAAAAGTATGAAAACACTATAACTATTAAAATGTGTTATTGAATACATTATAAATGTATGTGAGTTGTGATGTTAGTAACAAAGCATGGGGGAGGACTAAAAGTAAAAATTTTTATGAATTGAAATGAAGTTGTTATCAGCTAAAATAAATTGTTATAACTATAAGATGTTTTAATAAGCCTCATGATAAGCACAAAGAAAATAGCTGTAGAAGATAAACAAAAGGAAAAATTGCATGGAAAAGGGGAAAAGAATAGAAATAAATTATATCAATACCAAAAAAACCCACAAAAGAAGACAACAAAAGAGAAAAGATAGACAAAAAACTTAAAATAGCCAAATTTCTCTCCCCTATCAATAATTGCTTAAATGTAAATGGATTAAAGTCCCCAATCAAAAGATATACAATTGCTGAATGGATTTTTTTAAAAGAACTAACTAAATGCTTGTCTATAAAAGGCACACTTTAGATTTAAGGGCAAAGGCTGAAAGTGAAGGAATGGAAAAAAATGTTTCATATAAACTGTATCCAAAAAGAGCAAAAGTAGCTATACTTACATCAAGCAAAATAGTTTTTAACCAAAAACTGGCACGAGAGACCAAAAACTCTATTATAATTATAATAATACATATACCCAACATCAGAACACATAAATATATAAAGCAATCATTAACAGGACCAAAAGGAGAACTAAAGAACAATGTGATAATACCAGGAGACTTCAATACCCCCACTTTCCTTAACAAATAGAACCTCTAGACAGAAAAACAATAAGGGAACAATGAACTTGAACAACACTATGGACCAAATGGGCCCAAGAGACATATAAAAATATTTCACCCAATAGCATCAGAGTATACATTCTTCTCAAGCACACATGGAACATTCCAGGATAAGTCACAAAATAAGTCTTAACAAATTTAAGAAAATTAATATCATACCAAATGTCTTTTTCATCCACAATGAAATAAAACTAAAATAAATAGCAGAAGGAAAACAAAAAAATTCATAGAGATTTTGAAATTACACAAACATGTTCTTGAACAACCAATGAGTCAAAGAAGAAATCAATGACCAAGTGTGATGACTCACCTCTGCAATCCCAGCACTTTGGGAAGCCATTGTGGGAGGATCACTTGAAGTCAAGAGTTTAAGACTAGCCTGGGCTACATAGTAGGACTCCATCTCTACCAAAAATGTAAAAAGTTAGCCATGTGGTGGTATGCACTAGTAGTCCTAGCTACTCAGGAGGCTGAAGTGGGAAGATCGCTTGTGTACAGGAGTTCAAGTTTACAATGAGCTATTATCATGCCACTGCACTCCAGCCTGTATGATGGAGTGACACCCTGTTTCAAAAAAAAAAAAATCAAAATGAAAATTAACAAATATTTCAACAAAAATACAATACCAAAACTTATGTGAGTTAGAAAAATCTGTACTATAGGGAAGCTTATAAATAAATACTTACCTTAAAAAAGAAATATTAAAAATAACCAACCTCATTTTATGCCTTAAGGAACTGGAAAAGGAAAACAAACTGGGCCCCAAGTTGGTAGATGGAAGAAAATAATTAAGATTAGAACAAAAATAAGTTAGAGAATAGAAAAACAGTAGAATAAAATCAGCAATACTGAGAGTTCTTTTATTTTTGAAAAGATAAAATTAACAAAACTTTAGCTAGACTAAGAAAAAAAAAGAAAAACTCAAATAAATTAGAAGTGAAAGAGGAGACATTACAACTAATCACAGAAATAAAAAGAATTCTGAGAGACTACTACAACAATTAATTACCAACAAATTGGATAATCTAAAAGAGATTAATAAATTCCTAGTTCATCTACCAAGACTGACTCATGAAGAAACAGAAAAATCTGAACAGACTAATAATGAGTAAAGAAATACATCTAACTTTATCAAACTCCTCAAAAAAATTTAAGAAGTGAGAATACTTGCTAAATGATTTTATGAAGCCAGCATTACCCTGATACCAAACTCGACAAAAGCAGTATGAGAAAACTACAGACTAATTTCTTTGGAGAACCTATGCAAAAATCCCCTGCAAAATACTAGCAAACTGAATTCAACAGCACATTAAAAAGATCATATATCATTAGCAAGTGGGACTTATCCCTAAGATGTTAAGAATGTTTCAAAATACACAAATCAGTAAATTTAATGCACAATGTTAACAGAATGAAGTATTAAAAACCTCACAATCGTCACAATAAATACAGAGGAGAAAAGCATTTGACAAAATTTAACACACTTTCTTGGTAAAAATTCAACAAGGAATAGAAGGAAATTACCTCAACATAATAAAGACCAATTATGAAAAGCCCACAGCTAACATCATGCTGAAAGTGAAAAACTGAAGTATTTTTCCTTAAGATCAAGAAAAGGCACAATTATCCATTTTCACTACTTCTATTTGACTTAGTTCTAGAAGTCCTAGCCAGAGCAATTAGGCAAGAAAAAGAAATAAGAGGCGTTCAAATCAGAAAAGAAGAAGTAAAATGATCTGTTTGCAGATGACATAATCTTAGGTGTACAAAGAAATGGTTAGGGGTGGGAATATAGGCGGGTTATTCCTGTTCTTTTCTTCCCTACCCAGAATCATCACTCTAAACGATTAATCATCACTCTAAACTATTATTTTAAGTAATTAGAAGATAAAGCTTCAAATTTAGCAAATTCTAGTGAAATAAAGAATATATATATATATATAGTGATATAGTGAGCACAGGAGAGAGAAGTTCAGTACTGTATCTTTATCTCATTTGTTTAGAAGGTAATCACAAATGTTTTCTGGGAATCCTAGAAGTGTTCACTAGAATCCTAATGGATATGCAGTTGACACTTGAACAATGTGGGGGTAGGGGCACTGACTCCCCCCATGCAGTCAAAAATCAGTGTATAACTTTTGACTCTCCAAAAACTTAACTAGTAATAGCCTACTGTTAACCAGAAGACTTCAATATGCAAACGATTTATTTACACATATTTTGTGTTTTATATGTATTATATACTGTATTCTGATAATAAAGAGAGCCAGAGAAAAGAAAATGTTAAGAAACTAATAAGGAATATATTTATTATTCATTAAATGGAAGTGGATCATTATAAACATCTTCATCCTTATCTTCACACTGAATAGACTGAGGAGGAAGAGAAGGAAAAAGAGCAGAAGTGGGTCTTGCTGTCTCAAGGGTGGCAGAAATGGAAGAAAATCCATATATAAGTAGAACCACTCAGTTCAAACTCATGTTGTTCAAGGGTCAGCTATACTTATCTCTTCATTTGTGTGTGTGTGTGTGTGTGTGTGTGTGTGTGTGTGTGTGTGTGTGTCTAATTATGAGAAAAGATAGACTTCCAGCATTTAAGCTCCATGAAGGCAGAAAAAAATGTCAAGTTGGTTCAATCACTCCTTTATTCACTCAACTAATACTCATCAAGCACTTGCTATGTGCCAAGCACTGAGCTTGGTGCTGGCCTTTTTTTTTTTTGGAACTATGGTAGGTCTATATTTCTAAGACACTGATATGAATGGAAGTAGCAATGGCTTTGAGACAGGCAAGAGGGTGGACAGAGAGGTCAGGTAAGAATCTGCTGTAGTCTAGTCAGGAGGTGACAGTGGGTCAGGGTGGATGGCAAGACACTTCACTGGGGAAAGCTGGGAAACCTGTGATGTGGTTAGCAACCAAGAGTCCCATCTTGAACATACTAGGAGTGAGTTATCTGAAAGACATCCAAATGGAGCTTTCAAGAGTCGTCCCCCCCAGCAATGCCCAGCAAATGCCAATACCTGTTAATCAGGTAACAGTAGAGCATTGGTTCTCAAAATGGACAGGCTACATCTGCATCATCCGTCCCCACCTGAATGGAATCAGCACTCTGAGAGTAGACCCTGCAATGTGTTTTAAGACTCTCCACATGGTTTTGACATACAAAGGGGACCCAAAAAACTTAGAATTATGCTTTGGAGGGTAAACCCCTTGTAGTACACTTGGAATTTTTTCCTCCAGATTAAACGGTCAGCCAAAGATCTTATCTGGAAGTTTGGAGAAGACTGTGTCACAATTTGCAGAAGAAACAACCCAAGTTGTGGCAAACAGGTGACTGGTTCTTCCACCATGACGACGCTTCTGCCCATACCCCACTGAGTGTTTTTAACCAAAAACAACATGACACTGTGCCCCACCTTCCCTATTTACCCCATCTCACACTGGTTGACTTTTCTTTTTCCTAAATGAAAAAAAGTACTTAAAGAAAAACTTTTTGCTGTTGTGGAAGAGATGAAACAAAATATGGCAGAAGCACTAAAACACTTCAAAATTGACGAGTTCAAAATTGTTTTGAGCAATGGAAAAGCTTCTCGATAGGTTTATTGCATCAAAAGTGACTGAAGTTTAAACATGTAAGAAAAAACACATCATTAAAAAAAATTTTATTACAGAGATATGGAGTATTAGTCAGGATTAGCTATGCAAGTAGGCTTTGTGCAGGTGACGTTTGGGCCTCCAACCGGTACTCACTTCCCCTGGTTTGGGGCCAGGTACCCTTTGTGTTGTTGTGTGTACCCCCACCCTCTCACCGGCAGTGTCCAACAACTGCCAATCCCTTTTTTCTGCTAATGTGACTAATGTTCAGAGCCCACTTATGAATGAGAGCATGTGGTATTCAGTTCTTTGTTTCTGTGATAGATCACCAAGTACAATGGCCTCCAGCTCCATCCAATTTGCCGTGAAGTCCGTGATTTTGTTCTTCTTTATGGTTGCATAATACTCCATTGTGTATATGTACCACATTTTCCTTATCCAGTTCACTTTTGATGGGCAATAAGGTTGGTTCCACGTTTTTCCTATTGTGAATAGTGCAGCTGTGAACATACACGTGCTGGTGTCTTTTTGGTAGAACAATTTATGTTCCTCCAGGTATATTGGCAGGAGAGGAATTGCTGGGTCGTATGAAAGGTCAATTTTTGTTTTTTTTAGGAATTGACCCACTGCTTTCCACAATACACAATTTTTTGTGAATAAATTCTATTTTGGGGAGGTCCCCCTCATACATCAGTGTTCTCATAAAGTGGGCTTCCTAGCTACTCAGATTTGTTAAGAGCCATGGGAAAATGCTTCTTAATAACTCACACTCAGTTGATTAACAGCATTGATTACAGGACTAATAGCTATGCTATTTGCCAATAGCTCAGGGGAGGGCATTGTTCCCAGAACTGAGGAAATGGATTCTGTATCTTCCCTGTGTGCGCGCTCCACAAAGATCACTGTTGGAACCTATAGACGTGTTCCTCTGACTCTTGTGCTTGTTGGTTTCAGGGCCTCAGTCATCTGTGAGCATGGACCTACATGGGGGAGCTGAGTGGGTGTGCAGGGCCTTCTCAGCACTCATAGACCACCTCACCCACCCAGCCTGAAGTGAATTAGGTAACTGTAGAGCACCGGTTCTACCAGTTCTTCACAGTGCCTTGGTGTGATATGAAACGCATTTTCAAATCTCTGGTAAGAGGATTAAACCTTCTACTTCACTCTCAAGAGTTTTGGTTGAACTGCGAAGACAAGAAGTTTTATTTTTAATCATCCTGCTCCTGAATCTTGGTTCTTCAGAGTAAAACCTTGAGGTTGGGGGTAGGCAGTGAATAGTGAAGGGAGAAGGAAAGAAGATAGGGCATGGCTAGTCCTGGGCGTTGGCTCCCCACCTAAGGGCCATGCTTACTGGGAACATCTTGGTGGGAATATCTGAGCATGTGGTCTACAGGAAGGCACGCAACTATCTTCCTCAAGTGCCACTGGAATTACTGAATTGGTGACCTAAACTTCTATCTGGATGCTCCTGTTAGGAAACAGGCTTGGCACAGAACTAAACACACACACGCAAGTGGGTGCATGTGAAACATGAAGTCTGATAAAGCCCGGGTCATGCTAAGATCTGTTTCCTGGCTGTGATAGTGCACTGTGGTTACACGAGATGTTCCCACTGAGGAAATTGGGTGAAGGGCATACAGGTGTCTCTGTAGTGTTTCTTACAACTGTACATGAATTGATAAGTATCTCAAAAATTTACAAAGCATAATATAAATGTCTGTCTCTAAAACCTCACATCAGTGAGCTTCACTAAAGCGTTTGTATCACCTCTCTCTGTATGTTGATTAGGTTCTAGATGCCTTAGTATAATTCCGAAGTAATGGAGAAAGTTTTTTGCCTGTTGGAGCACTTAGCTTCTACACACTTTCTATCTACTAACTCATTGAATCCTCACAACAAATGCAGGGCATAGGTGTCTTATTTTAGAAGAAAACTGAGGCACAAAGAGGTTTAGTTATTTGTGCAAAGTCATTTGGCCACTGCAATATAAAGCAGTCATTTGAACCCAGTCCCCAAACCTATATTCTTTTTTTTTATTATTTTTTATTTTATTTTTTTTAATTAATCAGTATTTTTTTATTATGGTTTTGTAGGGTACAGTTAAGGGTTAGGTGTACAATTACGTTTCATTCGGGCACCCTGTTGATAAGAGGTGTTTTCCCAGTCCCAGACAGATATTTGCTACTGTTAATCCCATCCCCCCCCCATAATTTCCCAGTACCGTCAGTCATTTTCTTATAGTATTACATTGGATGTTCAAGGTCCATTATATGAGTGAGAACATGTGATATTCTGATCTTTGTTTCTGTGAGAGGTCACTCAGTATTATAGACTCTAGTTCCATCCAGGTTACTGCAAAATTCATGATTTTGTTCTTTTTTATGGCTGCGTAGTATTCCATCGTGTATATGTACCACTTTTTTTAATCCAGTCCTCTTTTGATGGGCAGCATGGTTGTTTCCAGGTTCTTGCTATTGTGAACAACGCTGCGATAAACATGCGTGTGCAGGTATCTTTTTTATAGAGTGATTTGTGTTCTTCAGGGTATATTCCCAGTAGGGGGATTGCAGGGTCATATGGAAGGTCAGCCAAACCTATATTCTAATCACTGCTCTGTCAGTATTGTGATTTCAGTGTTTTTGCCTATTCTTTTGATCAGAAGTTTGTGTTATATTGAGAGGCTGTGACTTTTTCTTTATATGATCTATAATTCCTAGTACTGATTACAGAATGAAATAATGTCCTATGGGACAGGATTGGTACTAGGTTATACTTGTTCAATATCATCCTACTATTTTAAAATTTGCTTTTTGGTCTATCATAAGTTATTGATTTTGGTTTTGTCATTTTTTAATTTTAAAGATGTGGGGTACAATTCAGGATTAGGTATACAAATGTTCATTATGCAGGTAACCTTGTTGATGAGCTGTGCCCCTGCCTCCCCTGGCAGTTTCTGTCAACTGCCAATCCCACCCCCCCCTTCCCTGGCAGTTTCCACAAAGACTCTTATTTTTACTGCAATCCAGCTTTCTCCTTCCAAGTTTGATCAGCAAGCTTTTGACCAACAAGCCAGGCCCATGGGCCAAATCCTGCTTGCGGCCTGTTTTGGACAGGTGTGAGCTAAGTGTGGTTATTACATTTTTTAAATGATTGAAAAAGTCAAATGAGAATATTTTGCGACACCTGAAAATTACCTGGATCCAAATTTCTGTGTCCATAAATGAAGTGTTATTGGAATACAACCAACCTCATTCATTTACCTATTGTGACAGCTGCTTTTGTTCTACCAAGGCAGAACTGATTCATTGTTGCAGAGATCAGGTGGCCTACAGACCTACAGTATTTACTATCTGACTCTTTACAGAAAAATATTTCCAGCCCCGTCTGTGGAGTACTGAGGCAAGGGTGGCACACAAGCAGGCTCTTCTGAAAGTTCATTCTCCAAGAGTGGCGTCTGCAGTGATTGCAAGAGGTTATAATTGATGTGTTCGTTTTGAAGAACATGATGAAAACACTACAGAAAGTAACATGAAAGCAAAATCATGACCTGTGTGCAGAAAAGGTCTGGGGGGCAGTTGTGGGTGTGCTCCTTCTCCCACCAGCCCACAACAGAGGCCAGGCCTTCCCCCCAACTCCAGTCAGGGCTTCTTTCTCCTACTAGGCTAATCCTCAGATGAAGTCTATCTTTTGATAGGAACTCTTTAGATATGATTTCTAGCTGAAGGAGGGCCCTAAATCTTCAATAAAAACCTTTACGGAGGCTTCCTTTGGATCTGGAAAAAGCAAGGGACTTGCTACTATGTCTAAAATTTAAACGGCTGTCAATTACTGGTTATAATAGAGCGGTTGGAGAGATGAGATTAATTAGAGATAAAAATAGTATCGTGTCTGGAACGCAAATAAATTTGCTAATTGGATTTCTTTGTTGTAAACCTCACTCAAGCTTGGTCTTTTTTAGGGAAAAATTACTATGCGCTCTCTATAATGTTGTTCATTCTATTTTAGTTTCATTTCAATACAAAGCGTATCCACTTACAGAGTTCTAATATTTATCAAATAGCAAATATGCTAATTGGGAAATAATGTGTACCTATGTATATTTACACTATTTTATTAGCATTTAGACATCATTAGTAGAAACATTAAATATTGAAATAAAGAGACTCCAATAATATTTCCTGGGTTCCAGAGCTTTTATTAATATTGTTTCCTTTAGAAGAATGCTTTATTTGCCAGTTTTTGTTATGTTATTTGCTTCATTCAGTGTTCAAAAATAGTTTCTCAAACAAGATTTAGGTATCAGGAACTGGTAATTAATAACTGTCAGGAACTGGTAATTAATAAATACAGTCCCTATCCAGCCTGTGTATAAGCAACCCAGTGGGTGATGACTTGGAAATCATGTGTGTATCCATGAGAAATGTATGACATCAGGCTCATCGACAATGCCAAGCCTCCCAAAACAAATTCACCAAAGAATACAAAGATTCTGAGTCCCCCAATCTCCAGGTTATCTTTGGAAGTCACTTAACTCTTAGATGGCAGGATGGCCTGACAAAAATGTCGTCATTTGAGAAAACATGCTAGCAGCCAAAGACAAAGCATTAAATAAATACACTGGGAATTTGGCTTAATATCTATCTCTGGACACTTCCAGCACTTAACACAGATAAATGGTCAATAGCTTAAAATTTTTTCTTTTTACTTAAATTCCAAGGCATGAGCTAGCTCTGAGGTTAGATTTACTTTCTCTTCATTTCCAGGCTTACTCTTCCAGTCCCTCTGGGCTCCACCCTGGGCACATGCATGCTTATCAGATTTTCGATCATCTCTTTCTTCTTCAGGAAAGGGGGTCTTAGCAGCTGAGCATAGACACCTGCAGTAGAAAGAGGTAACTTTGTAAGATCATCAAATTATTTTCAGGTTAATTAACTATCAATAAATTGTGTTTGAAAAGAAGTTTGATTTTCTGCCTCTTGAATATCAAAATTCTATATGAATTTTTTGCAGGGATATATATGTAAATTTATATTAATGCAAAGTTTTGTGTCTTGTGTAGCTGTTATATAATTTAAGATAAAGAAATTAAAATAAATGTATTTCTTTGTCAATTAATATGTGTTAAAATATTTGATTAAAAAAGTAAAAGTCATTATAAAATTTTAATATATAATATAAAATAGACATTAGAAATATTAAAAAATGTAAACCACTCGTAATACAACCTCCCAGAGATAACCATAGTTTTGTGCACACACACTTTAAAATGCAATTTACTTAACCATTACCCTATTGTGGGGCATTTAGATGCTTTCCAGAGTTTCTGTTACTATAAATAATATTGCAATGAATGGCCTTGTCCTGCATCATTGGCTGTATTTATGAGTGCTCTTGAGGGTAGATTTTTAGATGGGTAATTGCTGAGTGTGTGGCTTAGGAAATTTCTTGAAGTAGTCACAAAGAAAATCAAGCATTCATGAGTCTATTTATGTTTCTGAAGTGTTGTTTTCTCTTGTGCTTAGTGTTTAAAAAATAAGCACTATGAACATTTGCTATCTAGTGAGACGCCAACTGCACATACCACCAGATTATAGATCTAAACTTTAATTTTCTCATCCCAGAGGAAGACAAAGACTCACAATTTTTCTAGAACATTCGAACTGCCTGGTTTGGAAGGGCAGGTTTTTCTGTCCCTCTCAGTGGGGTTTGTTGAAGGAAGAGGTTATCATTTTTGACACAAACAATGATGTACTTCAAAATTTCTTCATTTGTATTGAAGCCTTTACTAACCAAATTGAGATACCCTTAATTTTCGGTTTTGGAGTTATCAGGGTACTCTTTCCCCAAATCAATCAATCTCTCTCTCTCTCCCCCTTTCTCCCTCTTCTCTTTCTCTGTCTTTCTTCCTCTCCCCTCTCTCTCTCCCTATCTCTCCCTCTCTGTCTCCCCTCCATTTTCTCTCCCTCTCTCTTTCCTCTCCCTTCCTCTCTCTGTTTCTCCTTCCCTCTCTTCTTTCTCTTTCCTCTCTTTCTCTCTCATCCCCTGTATTTCTCCTCTCTCTCTCTACCCCTCTCTCTTTCTCTCTGTCTCTCCCTTTCTCTCTCTCCTCTTTCTCTGTCTCTACCTCTCTCTCTCTTTCCCTTTCTTTCTCATTTTTCTCTCTCCCCCTTACTCTCTTTCTCTATCTCTCCCCCTCTTTCCCTGTGTCTCTCTTTCTTTTCTTCTCTCTCCCCTCTCCCTCCCCCTCTCTCTTTCCCCTCCCTCTCTTCCTCCTCTTCCTTCCTCTCAATCCCTCTCCCTCTCTCCCCTCTCTCCCTCTCTTTCTCCCCCCCCATTTCCCTATTTCTCTCCCCCCCATCCTTTCCCACCTTGACATACTCCATCATCATTTAGTGCTTAACCCTGATACATCCTCTTCCACCTTCCTTTGGATACTTCACATTCAGCTGTTGGCCCGTATCTTTCTATACTAAACACCAATGACCTTTAGTCTTTCCCATATGCCATCTGCAGTCCTCTCATGTCTGGACTCCTCTGTTCCTGTCCGTCATTGTTATAAATAGCCATGGTGTTCAGGTCACCACCAGCTCAGTCAGTTGTCCCTGGGTCAAGCTCTTCCAGGTTCTTCCCATCATTAAGTCAGTGCCTTTTATACATTTCTTTTTTATAGACACACAGAATATTAGAGCAGAGAAAATGAGACTTGTTGGGTCATTGACTTCTTCCCACATGCTTCTCGATGAGGAAGCTGAGGCTAAGTTAATTAACTTGCTCAAGGGGACATGACTATTTGATATATTTTGTTTTCATATTGTTGACCCAATATTAACAAACATGATATATTTACATATAAAATTATGTAGGAGTTTTATGTTTTTCACAAAGCACATTTCATAGTAGATTTCTCAAGTGTGTTTAAACTTTTGATTTGAAGACATCAGAATAACAAGAAGCCTTTTGTATACTATCTAGACACTTACTTTAGTTCTTCTCTTCAACTCTGATGGTGTGATTTCCCTGAGAACTACAGGGACAAACACCTCTTCACCTTTCATTCCCATTCCATCCTGACAACATGTTATCTTTCCCCCAGGGACAAAATAAAAAATTATTGTAGGATCCCTGCAGGTACATCCAGAGCCCAGTTGAACCACTAGAGATTTAATCAAGCCTCTTGAGATGCAATCTCAGTGTTCCTATAACTATTTAACTTTTGGACATGGTGTCTTCTTGACCCAAGACCCTATTTAATTGTGTTTATATAAGCCAAATGGAAAGTCTTGTTTCCTGATCTGCAAACAGTTGTTTGTGCCAAACATTCAAACAACTTCCATAAAGGGATTGCCCACTCCTGCTACTTGGCTACTTGTACTGCAGTCTCTGCTAACCTTTGCAGAGAGCTCAGTCTAGAGCAACTCTGCAGCAAGATAAAGGATGTGGCTTTCGACACTGATGCTGTCTTGGAGAGAAGTTTTATAAAAACATACACATAATTAATATATTTAACATTTTCAAGTTTAGTTGAACAAAACTGACATTATTTTCATGTACTCTGTAGCCTTTCTGAATTATTCTAAGTGAGTGCAAGATAGAAAAAATATTAGTAATGCCAAATCAGGTAAGACAACTAAGTATGGTTAAAATAGAAGAAAAGGCCCTGCAGACCATCCTCAGCAATAGAGAAGGAAAGACATGGTCCTTACTGGTGCAGACACCTGGACAGCCTCTGTTTAAAATATTTTTTAAATATTAGTAACCAATATTTTAAAGCATTCATTTTACATTTCTATTTAAATAGCAAAGCTGCTGAAAGAATATTTTCTCTAGAAAATAAAAGTGGTTTAAGTCACAATAACACTTACCAAAATGATAAACTTATCTACAAAATAGCAGTGGATTATCTGGTTTTATGGATTGGCAAATCACGAAGATTTTTCATTACTAATATTCAAGTGGCCTAGGTCTCAAAAAGCTCTCCAATAGGTTAGGAAGGGTAGTACTGAGCTGTCACTGTTTATTGTTGTATTAATACAGAGATAATAGGAATATATAAGAATATCACAATAAAATGTGCAAATGTAAAAAGTAGTTATGCTTCAGTTTTCCACCAATGTATAAACAATTGTAAAGAGTTACTGCCACCCAAGCAACCCTTGGTAAAAGGTTTGGATGCTCATTGGTTGAAACCAAAAAAGGAAGCAGAACAATATGATGACCAGGCTAAGGCGTCTCTCTGCTTGCCTACTCACAGGGGCTGACTCCCTCATTCTAATTCTATATGAGGTATTTTTTCTACAGTCTCGGAGAAAACTATGTTTGAATATAGTCTTTATTTTAATGAAAAATCTCTACATTTGTAGGAAGTTACAGCTTAGTAAAAATGAATTACTCAGCTTGCTGGAAGTTAATGACTTATTTGAGATTCATTCAAAAAGCAACAAGAAGGGAATCTGCATGCCAGCTCCTTTTTTACTCTTTCTTCTTCAGCTAAGTGCCTTTCAAAGAGTCTCTCCATTTATATAAAAACAATGTGGTTTTTTTCATTGAAAAAGGGTCCCCAGATTTACATTCAAGTCTCCCCAATTCCACAGCATGTAACCACCAGGTTATGACTGCCAATGTTCAGGCTAGTAGTAAAAATTAGTGGTGATCTTGCGACCTCCCTTTGTGCTTCTATGTTGTATTTTGGAATCATGCCTTTTCTTACTTGTCTTTCTGACTCTTCTTTGTTGCTGTTTCCATAGAGGATGAGGATGAGGACAGCGTGTGACATAATCAGCTAGTATGAGAAGCAGTAGGAAGTTCTGTCTACCTTCCTATCAATCTTTGAGAGGAAAGTGTGTAACACTAGAGTCCCCTAGAGCCATGCCCCACTTCCTCACAATGCAGCACACTCACACTTTTTGATCCTTTCAAAAGATCCTGGAAAACTGGGCTGACCACCTTGTTTCTTCCCCATGTGCCGTGGCTGCGCTGCTGAAACTTTCTCTTCCTCTCCAGTCAGTTGTCTCCTTCCTAAGCCGTGGTTCCTGGAGAGGACACAGTCGACGTAGATGTCCCAGAAGAGCTGGGCCAGATCCCAAAATAGGGCCCCATGCTTCAAGTTCTCAGATGACTTCAGGTAGATCATAAAGTCCCAGAAACCTGAGACCGTGTTGGAAATGCGAGGCTTCCTCATCTCCAAGAGGAGCACCGAGGAGGACTCCCAGCACTGAGGGTCAGCCTGGCTCAGAGCAAGCAGTTCTGTCTGGCCAAGGCAGAAGAAGGGAGACACGCAGCACATTCCCACAAGGAGCAGAGAGCAGATGAGGCTGAAGACACGGTGGGCCCCTCCTCTGTTCCTGGGATTGGCCATGGCTCTGTAACTGCATGGGATGGAGATGTCTCAAGTCAGCCCATCCCATGCTCCAGTCAGTAAGGAATATAAATAGCCCTTAAGAAACTGTTCCAGCAGAGGCAACACATCATCATCACCAAGTAGGGAAATCTTAGCCATCTCCTGTGTCATAGCCCCATTCTGTCCAAAATAACTCATTGCCAGGTCTGGTACTGAGGGTAAAACCAGGATATTTAGGCTAAGAAATATTTGCTCCTAAAGAGTGTTTCATTGTAAGATGAATAAGTGAAACTGTTTTCCCTTGGTACAGAAGAATAGAAAGGTTTTGGTTGTTATTGTTGTTTGGGATTTTGAGGAGTTTTTTTTTATTATTATTATTTTGAGAGACAGAGTCTCACTATGTTGCTCAGGCTGGTCTTGAGCCATCCTCCTGCCTCTGCATTCCAAAGTGCTGGGATTATAGGTGTGAGCCACTGGGCCTGGTCAGAATAGAGTTTAAAAGAGTGTTGAGTAAATGTTTAAAATCTTGCTGCATGGCCAACCTGGATGGATTTAGAATCTATCATACTCAGTGATCTATCACAGAAACAAAAAACAGAGTACCACATGTTCTCACTCATAAATGGGTCCTGAACATTTACCATAAGGTTATAAGAAAGTGATTGGCAGTAGCAGGATACTGCTGGGGTGGGGGAGGAGGAAACACAACATCAATAAGCATTTCTGATTTCAAACCAGGCAAAATGGGGAACAAAGGGAGACTCAAACTTTACCTGAGCAATGACTACTTGTATACCTAATCCTGAATTGTACCCCATATTTAAAAATCTTGCTTCGTGGTTTTAATTATTCTAGAATATCTTAAAGAAACACAAGTATCCTAACCCAGGGCTCCTATGCAGTGAAGAATTTGCATATATTTCATTTTTGGATCCTTTCTTACTTCCAGTGACCTCTAATTTTTAAAAAAGATATCAGAATTATAAAAGGCTGTAATAAAAATAAGCACAAGGTAGTGCACTAAAAGTACAGATTAATGTGTGTGGGAACAGAGGTACATGTATCCAACCCCTTGGAGTAGAACCAGTAGTCATTTTACAAACATCTACAGTGTCTTGCAATTCTGACAGGACTTTCATAAAGATGATGTTTTCTCATTTTTTTTTCTTTTTTGCTGTGCATCTCAGGGATTTGAAAAAAACTACTTGCTTTTCATTCAACTTTTCTGGCTTTCAACACCTGTGGCAATAAAATCAAGGCATTCACATGCCATGTTGAAGTTATTCTTATGTTATCACTCAGAAGAGTGCAAGAAGTAGAACCCTTAAAATTATAATAAACTAAACTGTTTTCCCCAGACAAAAGTGTGTCTAACTCAAGACTACATAAAATTTATTTCACACAACAACCCTGATGTGAAAGAACCCAGGAGGAGCACCTACGATACTTCCAGCTTGTCTTGTATTTCCAACCTTAGGTGTTAATGTCACAAGGCAAGCAGGGTGCAGCCCGGGAACACGCCTGTATGGGAATATCTCATAGGCAGCCGTGGGATGGCACCTCTCTCCTTTACACCCAGCAGAACTGTGAGGACCCGTGGGTAACTATCTCAGAGGCTCTGAGCTTGCATGTCCCCTTCTGAGGAGCATGTTAGATGTGCAAGGACACCCAACATGATTTCCTCTTTCATGTCATGTATACAGTATCACTACTTGGGCAAAGTCACATATGTACTGTCATTTCTGAACTAGAACATTGAAGTCCCCCAAGACTGATTTTTCCTAAGTTGCAAGAGTCTACTGTCGCTGTCCTCGGTGCTGAAGTTGCCGGGACTCGCGTTCTCTTGCTCTTGGCGACTACAGGGTGCCTCTGGATTTTCTTTAGATGAGGACTCCCAGCCAGGAGAGACGTCCCTTCGAGTTCTTTCGCTCTCTGGTCCCCCCGTGCCCCCCGCTACGAGCCCGCGCTTCGCTCAGCACCCAGTCCCAGCCTCGCCCTCTCCGGGGAAGAGCCGCCAGCGCCCCGTTCCGTCCCCTGCGCCCTGCTTTGTCCCTGGGCTCCGCTCCGTTCCCTGCGCCCCATTCCGCCCCTGGACCCCGCTCCGTTCCCCGCGTCCCGTAGTTCCCAGCTTCCGGGTCCTCCCTTGCGCCCCACTCACCTTCTAGCTCTGGGCTCCACTCCCGGATGACAAAAGGGCTGCCCTTCGCGCGCTCCTCTGTCTTCCCTCGAGTGCTGGAGAGGACACACTCAGGCTGTCCCAGCGAGTGACTCCCCAGCTCTCGTCCTGGAAGCGACCGCGCCTCTCCAAGTCTACGTCAAAGCCTGGGAACCACTGCCCCCTCTCGCCTCCAAGTCCCCCTCTGCGCCCTCCTCTCTCTATCCCCAGGGACTCGGGCTCCGGAGGTGGCAGGTGGCCACCCACACACTGCCGAACCTGCCCACCCACTCTTCACCAGTACCTGCACCCCGAGCTCCACTTCCTGCTCCTGCCCGGAGGCAAAGGGAAACTTGGGACTGGCACCACGCTGGTCCAGGCCAGGATGGGCTTCCCAGGTTCCCTGCTTACACGGGCTTCGTCTTAAAATATAGGGCTAGGAGGGGAACTCCGGGGTAGGAGGAGGGACACGGGCACCTCCCTGGGGTCAACAGGGGTTCCAGGAGGTCAAACACCTGCCAAGACAGCCCAGGGGTGACTTCTAACCTTGCTCTGGACTGAAGGGAGGGAGAAAACACCCCCAGGGCAGTGTGTGGACTCCACTGGAAGTTGCTTTAATTCGGGCCAGCAGACGGGTATCTCCAGGGTGACCTGGTCATCCAGAGCCCAGGCTGTGACTGGCACTGCCCTGGACAGCAAGGGCTTCACTTTCCAGGAAGGGGAAGCCCAAGGATTACCTCTGGGTCCCACCTGAGGCTAGATGGTTTGGGTGAGAAGGTGGGAGGGCAGGAGCCACACTATTATTTTGCCTCCTGCTCACTAGCGGTGGGAGGCAAGGGCTTGTCCCTGCTTGGAATCCCTGCACCTCCTGAAAACCACTTGTAGCCTCCATTAACAGAAAGCTTTTGTGCAGTCCAACAGTATCCATGGTTACCTTCCAGAGGGACCACGCTTCCCCAGGAGATTCACAAAGCCAAAGCTGGAGCATGGCCCCCTTGCAGCCGGTTGGTCCCACAGAAGGAGGGAACTCTGCAGAGGAGCTTCTGGGCCCAGGCTGTTCCTCCTGCTCAGGGGATACTACGGAGGGGGCTGCAGCTTCTCCATCTGTGAGAAGTCCTGCTTCTACTTACCCCTGTAGATGAGGGAAAAGACCAAGAGTGACATCTTGGACTTGCCTCCTGAACTTCCTGGAGCTCATGGCCTTTTGGAGCAGGTGATGAGAGAAGCAGGGTGTGTTGTCTGTGTGTGAGCTTAAGTAGAGGTTGGCAGAGGAAGGCCCTGAGGAGGAGAAAAGTGTAAGATGGGGAGAGAAGCACTGTGGAGGTGACTGGCCAGCATCCTGAAAAAGGGGTGCTGCAGGTGTCCTGGAACCAAAAGGCAGGGAGTCTCCTCCAGAGGGAGAAGAGACTGGGAAAAGGCAAGAGAGAGCAGCCAGGGCAGTCCTGGGCTTCTGGGGAGTAGAGCCAAGGAAAGGAGCAGGGAGAAAGATGTAATTCTGACTGGGCCACGTAGACAGTTATAGCATTCTTGAAAACACTCATGTTTTCATGAGTGCTCACTTGCTTTCCACATGCCTGTGTGCTAATCACTATTTAACATGCTGTGGATGCAGAAAGAGCGAAACAAGAATCCTTCATTCATGGGGTTTGCATTCTAGCTGAAGACAAAAGAAAATTTAAATGCTTTAATTTTAAAATTGTATCTATACACATATATAAGTATGTATGTATGCACACATATATAATGATGTATGCTTCTGGTTTCTGTGTTGAGTGGTGAGTTTACAACTCTATCAACAACAAGCACACAACTAGATAATTAAATAAACACATGGTGCCAAACACAAGTCAATAAAATCTGTCATTCTGAAGACCAAGGAAAAAGATATGTGTAATGTGGCAGATGTAACAAGAAAGCAAAGGGTCATCAACAAAAAGTAAAGGATTGGAAATGAAGGGGAGTAGAGAGCCGTTTTACACAGAGTAGAAGAGAAGGCCTTCCTGAGGAGATCCTGCAGTGAAGATGGGGCAAAGTGAGGGGGTAAGTGGAGGGTTGGGAGAAAGTGCCGTGGCCCTGAACAAGGGTGGGTGAGAGAGTTCTTCCAGGTATAATGGCAGGACATGAGATCAGAGGAGTGACCAGAGAGCCATCCTGTTTCTAGGAGAGGACAGACCAGAGGGCAGAGGGCAGTGCACAGTGGACTGGGAGTCTTCAGTGAGCTCTGCCATCCTCCAGATGAGATGAGAGGGTGGTCTGGAGAATAGTGGGTGCTGGATATGGTGATGATGATCTGATTCTGAACATATTTTGATGGTAGAAAGGACAAGACAGGGTAGGGGATACAAGAGAAAGAGAAAAATTGAAGGTGACACCAAGTCCAGGGACTACGTCACTGCAAGTTTGAAATTGCCACTGTCTGGCTGCAGGGGAAAGTGGCTTGAGGGACAGGCTTAGGAAAGGGAAGCCAAGAATTCAGTTTTGAATATGATGAGCGCAAGATGAGCAACATCCAAACAGAGATGCTGAGATGATGGGGAAGATGCTGGAATCGGAGACAAATACCCAGGGCACAGGGCTCAGAAGGCCAGTCTCAGGGTTTTGTCAAAATAAATCATCAGGAAAAGTATGAGAAATGGGTACAGCAGCCCCAAGATAGAGCCTGGAAAATGCCAGCATTTCAGTGACTAAGAAGCAGAGGCAAGAGAAACTAGGAGCCTGTGGAGCCTTGGAAGTCAGCAGGGCAGAGCTGGTCCTGGAGGGAGGGAGGAAATCAACTAATTGCAGACTCAGTCGGGGAGTCAGCAAAATGGAGACAGACTTTTCCATTGGATCTGAAAATAGGAGGTTGCTGAGGAGCTTCTACAGGGCGAGTGCCATGGTGTGTTGCAGGAGGAAGGGAGTAGCTAAGCAGACTCAGGAGAGGCAGCAGGCTACACCTGTGGAGTCATCGCCATGGAGAAGGGCTGACCAAACAGTGAGTAGCTGGGTCCCAGTCACATTTACTGAGGGAGAGGACCCAATGGGGGAGGGCGGCAGATGAGAAGGGAAGGACAACAGACAACCTCAGAGGAAATCATTGGCAAAGGGGCTAGGAGGATAAGGAGGGGACAGCATCCAACAGAGAGAAGAAGGAGCTACCTGTGGACATGGGTGTGTCTGTGAGTGGTGTGGTGAGAGGAGAGGGGAGCAGGAGGTGAGAGACAATGACCGATGGTTCCTTCTTCTCAATGAAGTGAGACGCACAGTCATCCACGGAAAATGAATCAGGGTAGGTGTTAAGGAGGAGGCTTAAAGGAAGTAAAAACCTTGGGAATAATCATTGAAGGAAAGAGGAGGGAGGAGGCAGAGACTAAAGAACAGAACTAAAACCTCAGGGAGAGTCTGAGCCCATAAGCCACTCTGCACACTCGCCTGGTTTTATGAGGCAGGACAGCACAATGGTGGAGACCACTATGCTTGGGGACCTAGGCTTACACTGTGTCCCTCACATGGCCCGTATCATTTACTCTTAGATGCACCTTTTTGTATATTTAACATCATGGAAATTAGGATGTCTCTGTCAACCAATGGTGCCTTGTAGTTAGAATTACAGCCTTTTCTTTTTGTTTTTTTTTTTTTAATAATGGGATTTCTGCAACTGATGGTATCTTTGGGCTTTGGGCAAGTTACTCATCCTTTGTGAAATAGATTTCTTGCCTGTAAAATGGGCACAAATCTCCCTTATGGTTAGTGAGGATAGAATGAATCATACAGAAAGCACTTACAATGGTGCTTCACAAAGCAAGACTTGACAAATGTTAGCTGTTCTTTTCTTATGCTGTGCTCACCCGAATGAGTATAGGAGAAAATAATGGTCATTACATGATTGATGAAAGGAACCAAAGGCATAAGGAAAAGAGGAGACTGGTATAGGGGGACGAAAGGCGAGAGGAAGGAAGAGGCCCGGTGTCCCACTGAAGACAAAGACAGGTCTAGGGGAGTAAGGAGAGCAGTGCTGAAAGGCAGGGAGACGGAGACTTGAGATCCAAATTTTAAAGGTGGAGCTGACTTTCTGATTTCTGTGTTCTTAATCCCAAGCACAACCACTGTCATGAGCAGCTGAAATGGAGTGAAGGCAGAGGCTACCCATTGCCAAGCTGACTGCTCCCGGAAGTCTGAAAAGAGTGAATTGAAATGGTCATCCCTGTTTTGCAGAAGCCAAGGGTGTATGAAAGCTCCATTCCAGCCAAATCCTAGAACAACTCCTGACAATAGGAGTGAAAGTTCACAATTTTTTTTATCTCTAGCTAGTGTCTACTCGTGTGCTATTTTTTCTTTTTAATACACAGTTGTGCATCATATAACATTTCTGTCAACAGCAAACAACACATACGACAGTGGTCCCATAAGATTATAATACCATATTTTTACTGTCCTTTTTTTATGTTTAGATGTGTTTAGATACACAAATACTTTGTGTTATAGTTGCCTACAGTATTCAATATTCAATGACATGCTGTTCAGGTTGGTAGCCTCGGGGCAATAAGCTATACCACACAGCCCAGGTATGTAGTGAGCTAGATTATCTAAGTTTGTGTAATTCACTCTATGATATTCACACAATGAGAAAATCACCTAATGACTCATTGCTCACAACGTGTCCCCATTGTTAAGTGATGCATGACTATAATTACTTGAGACTGGAAATGTTGGCCTGAAGTGTACTTGTGTATGACTACACTCTACACTGGGAAAGGATGCCCTGACTAGATGTTTCTCACAAATACAACTTACCAACTTGCATTTGAAAAGTAAGTAGTGATCTTACTGAATTTTTAAATTTAGAATCAGATCCTAGCTACTACCTACTCTGTTGTAACATACATTTATATTTCTGTTATCAAGGCAATTTGGAGAGACTGTTGGAAAGGGAAATATATGTTTTCTAATCCTGAACCTCACCATCAGCTTGATAATTGTAAGAGGACACATCAATTTTTAAATCAGAGAATCATTATCACCAACCATCTGATGAAAACACATTACACTCCACCAAACACATGAGGATGATAGATTTCCTGCTTCATCCTCGCAGTTTCATTTTCAAAGACTAGACTCTAACAGTGACTGCCATTTGGTCTTCTACATTTTACAAAACGTTATTTTCACACATGTGATCTCAGCTGAGCCCAAGGAAAACTCCATTCGTATCCCCTCTTTTCCCCATTTTGGTATTAAGTTAAGGAGTTTTCCTGGGGTAACTTAGCTGATTAAGCATTGGAGCATGAGTCTGTTTCCAAAACTAAGCTTCACTTCCAGTCATTTACCTGTCCTAGGTAGTGTGCTCATCCAAGTACACGCCCTGCCAGTCACCCTCCCTTCCTTCATCGTACTACTTGCTCCCAGCACCAATTAGGGAGAGCAGATGGTGGGCCCAACCACAGAGAAAGTGACCTTAACAAGTGATGTCTGGGCTCAGCTTATCACATCATCATTTTTTGTTTATTTCCCTAAATGAAAAAAATCCAGCCGGGCTCAGTGGCTCAGCCTGTAATCCCGCGCCTTTGGGAGGCTGAGGTGAGTGGATTGCCTGAGCCCGTGGGTTCAAGACCCGCCTGGGCAGCGAGACCTCATCTCTACAGTAAATCAAAAAAATCAGTCGGGCGTGGTAGTGCATGCCCGTAATTCCGGCTGCTTGGAAGGCTGAGGCGGAAGGATCGCCGGAGCCCAGCAGGTCGAGGCTGGGGTGGCCGGGAGCGGCCACTGCACTCCAGTCTGGGCGACAGAGTGAGACTCCAACTCAAAATATATATATATTCAGGAAACCACTGGGTCATTGAGAATTACAGGATACTAAGTAACTGGATTGATGGGCATTTGTCATTCAAGGAGCTGTTCAGCTTTCTGCAGTCAGAGCTAGGGCTAAAGGATGACTAGTTGAGACATAAATTGCAATTAGCCGAATGTGCCCCATGGGTGGATTTTCTGATTTTTGCCACTTGAAGCAATTCTCAAAGACATTAAAAAGGGTTTCCGATTAGTTTTAATGAAATTCAAGAGCAGTTATAAAGATAGGTTGTGCTTTCAGCAGTGCATTAATTTGCAAATGATGAGGACAGCATTTGGGAATAGGGCATTTCTTTAACATTTAGAATTGGATAGTAAAAAGAACTATTTTTCTGTCATTCTTTTGTGCTTTCTCATCATTGGAAGGTGGCAATAAACATGGACAATTTCCTGGAATGCCCATTGGGGTAAACGGATGAGTCATTCTTTAAGTGTCATCAAATCATAAGGACAAGTTGCAGGAAAGTAGGCAGATGATATTGGATACTGATTCCAAAACATGTGGGAAAGGAAGTTTACCCAAGGATACAGGAATCATTCATTCATATTTTCATGCTTGTTCAACTGAAGATACTGTAATTGTAACAATAGTGGTGGTTTCTTTCCAGGGTACTTGTAGGGATATTTCCACCCATTCCTTCCCATAGGTTGAAAAGCCCATAGAGATTCCTGTGGCTTTGTCAAGGGTTGGGTTGATGTCTTTAGTTACCCCAGCAGTTAAACAGTGACCATTTCAAGCACTGACTTTCTTAATGGTCCTAAATTTTAGCCCCCTCATTTCCAAAGGAGACGACAATGTAAGTGATTCGTTTTCCATTTTGTTTGCATACCAAGTCAACAGTGACAAAGGTCTAAGGTTTTGGATAGCACATTACTTTTTCCTAAGGCTTCAATCATGATAGAGTAGAAAAAAACAGCATAAAATCTCTGCATCGACATAGGAGGAGCAAGGGATTCACAGACTAGAGAGGCAGGGGTCCACTGACAGTCACCAGTTTTTGCCGAGACGAAAAAAACCTCAGTGAAAGGACCAATGAGGACATACAACTGTGTGCTGAATGTGGATGCTACATCTTATGGTATGAGCAGGGTCCCACAGGGAGGAGATCCCTTTGACTCACATGTATCAGAGAGTGATACTGCAGTACTCTAGATTTCTCAGCAATTTTGTCCATGCTTTGCTTACTGTGTTCTAATTGTCACACATGCCTGTCTGTCTCTTTCTGCCTTCCCATCACTGCTTCAGCCAGATTGTGAGTTCCTTCAGAATGGGAATCAAGTGTAACCACTCACAGCCTTAGAAACCATCACACTATAGTAAGTTCTTTCACATTCTAGTAAGTGTTGGTTGAGTTTATTTATGGGACTGACCCTGTTTTGAACCTGAGACTGGAGTGATGAGTATCATTAATCAACTTTGGTGGAGTGATGAGTATCATTAATCAACTTTGGTGAACTTTCTTTCATACATCTGAACAATGAAGTAAAAATATCAGTCAACCAATTTACTTTTATTTTCTTCATCTGGTGCCCAAATTTTTAATTATGCTTTTGCTGTGTGAGGATTTGCTTTGATGTGAATATACACTTATCTTCTGAAACGGGGTTTCTGATTGAAAGGTTATAATCTTTTTTTTTTTTTTGAGTTGAAGTCTCACTCCATCACCCAGACTAGAATGCAGTGGTACTCTCATGCCCACCCAAGCATCGACCTGCTAGGCTCCAATAATCCTTCTGTCTCAGCTTTCCAAGTAGCTGGAACTACAAGTGTACACTACCACACCTGGATAATTTTTTATTTATTGTAGAGACGAGGTCTCGCCAAGTTGCCTGGGCTGGTCTCAAACCCACGGGCTCAGTCAATCCACTTGCCTCAGCCTCCCAAAGTGCTGAGATTACAGACTGAGCCACCAAGCCCAGCCAAAAGGTTATAATCATAAAAGCAAATGCCAGCTATGAAAGTATAAAATCATTGTTCTCTGAGAAAAAGCATTTCACATCCAATGATAAGATGTTAAATTTCAGTTATTGGAAAATGCAAAACATTCTAAATCCAGTTTGAGATAATTTTTGTAACATGGTATTTCCCCTAAAGATTCATTAAGCTGCAAGTATCAGAAAACCTGACTATGGTAGTTTTAACAAAAAGGGTTTTATTTTCCTTACCTAAAAAGAAGTCTGGAGACATGTGACTGCTTAGCTCAGTGGTCCAGGAGTATCAGGCACTACATTTCTGTGATTCTCTTGATCTTTCTTGGACTCACAGCTTGCCATAGCTCCAGACATCATATCTACATTCCAGACAGGAAGTAGATAGAAGGATTGCTCCTGCCCAGCCATATCTCTCCCTTTTTAAAGAAGAAAGTCAAAGTATTTATAACCCTCATCAGTGGACTTCGGTTTGAAGTTTATGGGCTACAATTGGGTCACATGTCATGTGTAGATATAAGCAAGTCTGGGAAAAGGATCTCCAGTGAGGGACAGTTAAGTGCTTTGCCCAGGGAATGGGGAATGACTTCTTTTGGAGGCAATCAGCAAAGATAGCCCCACAAGACAACGTGAACTGATGGAAAACTATGCATTGAATAAATTCAAGTTTAGCCCTAAATTGGGGTAATTCCCTTACTGCTTATCTTTTTATTTTCTTAGGTCAGGACTTATCTTAAAAAATGAATTTTATTATTACTCACCAGGAATTCTATATTTGAGAATTAGAAGATGTTAGTAAGAATGCCTTGATGGGTTCATAAGCCATTTGGGAATGTGTCTGAACAACCACTGTTTCCAGGACTCTGAGTAAGTCATCTCTTCTCTCCTATGCATCAATGTTCTTTATAGATTGAAGTCCAATTAGGTAATCTCGAAGTTCTTTCTTGCTTTCCCAATTTGTTATTCTATGATTTGTGGCACTAATCCATTAAATAAATGTCTAGGAATCCTGGGATTTAGCAAATTATTGACATTAAGAAGTAGAGTGGTAAAATTACTGCAGAAGAGAGTTAAACATTGGTATATCCCATGAGTAAGCAATTGCTCTCCTTGATCTAAACACTAGAGAAATTCATGCACCTATGCACTACGAAACATGCATAAGAACATTCAAAGAGACATCATTCATATGGAAAGCACACAGAAACAACTCAAATGCCCAAACAGTAGAAAATGAATAAATTGTGGTGTGTTTACACAATAGATTATTTCACAGCAGTTAAAATGAATCAAGTACAGCTAGTTGAAATATCATGCATGGGTTGTAGAAATATAACACTGAGAAGGAAAATATGAGTCCCAAAAGATTATATATGGAATGTCAATACCATTTCTATAAAAATTTACACTGCTGTTTATTAAAAATAGGCAAAAGGTATGTGTATGTTTTTCAATGGCAGTGAAATGGTTGTTACCAGAATTAAGATAGTAATTACACTGGGGAGAAGAGGCCAGTGGAAATGCAGACATTATGGAGGACTTCCATGTGGCAATGCCAGTTACTGCCAATGTTCTAGTTACCATGGTGAGTGGCAGATTCATGGATATTTATGATTTTTGAATACATGTATGCTCACTAAAGGCCAATGGAGTAATGGTAAGGTATTTTTTTTAAAAAAAGGATTTTGATTAATCCCATTCTGTGCACCAAGATTTCAAGTTAAAAAAAAGTCCTTGTCATCTGTGGAATGTCCTTGTTCTCAGCTAATGTTCTTCATTTCTCATGTAAAACAGATGATACAAAAATTTATTCACCAAAAATAGAATTTTCTTGGTTATTTATGATGCCTCCCATTAAAGTACCTAGTCATTTGACTAGTGTTAGTCAAACAAGGAGGAAAAGCAGAAACATCTTACACACTGCCCTGAACTCCAGTTTCTTTTGGGACAACAGCCACTTTCCATCTTCTATGTTCACCAGTCTCACCCTGGCTTCTTCAATGGAGTGAGGTTGGGACATGAGATGGGAATCTAGCTACAGCATCTTCCTGAACAGAGAAAAGATTGTCAAGATGTCCGGAGACTTACTGCTTCAGAGCACTTGCTCTGCTGGGTGCATGAGAGGTCATCAAGATGTTTTCAACCACTGATGAATTTACAGGCTAACAGGGAGCAGATGAAAGCACACAAAGAACAAGGTGCTGAAATATAAAGACACACATGCCCAAACCAAAGAACTCCATGTGTTCAATATTATCTATGTGTGTGTATATGTACACATGCGCACACATGCACACACACACACACACACACACACACACTCACACACACAATGCATCGTTCACTGTTACAGACACAGGGAATCTGTCAATGAGCAAGATCAGCTGAATCTTTGCCCTCCTGGAATTTAGGTTCTACTGGAAAAGGCTAATGATATTTAAGCAGACAAATGAACAAAGAAGATCATTTAAAAGAGCAAAAGTGGCAACAAAACCATGTACTGTGATAGAGATCAAGAGAAAAACATTGTTTTAAGAATCCAAACAACTTCAGTCCTTCTACCTTTTTTAGATTTTCAATCCATGCCAGCTTTGAAATTGTATCAATGCTCATTGGAACAAAATCACAGCTCCTTATGCTTATAAAATTGTCTTGTGTCATCTAAATTCAAATGTCATTAGGCATCCACATCTGAAGTCATCAAAACCTAGCTGGTGTGTGTGACGGCATAAGCCTCTTCACTGTTCACCCACTTTGCAGTCAGCCTCCCATGTGGCTTCCACCATTTCCTTGAAAATCCCCTGGAAGACTTGTACCCATCTCTCCCATGACAACCAGTAGCTACTGAAGAAGAGCTCATTCCTCTTGACAGGCTCACATCCCTGGAATATCTGAGGGTTATATCCTATGAGAACTTAAATGTGTACATACACATAGGCACAGATTTTGAAGAACACACTACATATTCAAAGATATGTACAATACACACTCCTATATTCATACAAATACTCTCCATTACATCTTGGGATCCCACATTCAGACTAAGTCTCATACCTCACACATCTCAGGTGCCCATTCATACAATGCTTTGATTTAATAATCATGCAGCTAACTTCTAGATTCTAACATAGTTGTTACATCAACCAAGGCAGTGATTAAATTTTAGTGAGAAGTTTAAAATTTCCCCTACAAGGAAGGACCTAAAAAACCTGAATTAGCTTTTGGAAGGGTGGGTTCCTTGTAGTACAAACTTTCCCCACTAGGTAAGTGTTCTAGGAACCCATTGGCATCAGTGTACCAGCTAGAGTTGTGAGATGCTCTATTTGGTTTCAGTGGGTTTTTGTTTTTTGTTTTGGGGTTTTTTTTTGGGAGATTCTTTCAATGCATTTGCTAATTTGCTAAAAGCATATCTACCTATGCTGCACTGAGTGTTCAGCAGCAGTTTTTGACCAAAAATGGTATAACCCACCCCTCACCCCAACCGCCTTATTTACCTGATCTCACTCTGGATGAAAAAAGTCCTCAAAGGGAAACATTTCGCCAATGTGGAAGAGACGAAACAAAAAACAGCAGAAGCACTAAAAGGCATCAAAATTAATCAGTTCAAAAAGCAGTGGGAAAAAAATCTCAATAGGTGGATTGCATCAAACAGAGAGTACTTTGAAGGTGACTGAAGTTTAAACATGTAAGAATACACAATTTTTAATAAATAAATTCCATTTTGGGGTCCCCCCCGTACATAAGTTTGATATATGTTTGTGATTTTTTCCAACTTTTACATTTGATTGAGAGTTGTTGCCATCAGAAAACTGACCATCTCTGCTCTCACATGACATCTGCCCTTGAAGTTCACCTCCAGCAGAATAAAGAAATATATATGTGTGTGTATATGTATATACATGTTACAAAATCTGCATAAGAGTTTCCTAATATAAGTTATGTGTAATTTGTTTGCCTTTCTGGGTAACTGGAGTCAAAGGACTTTCTGCAGGGACGTTCATCCGTAACATGTTCAACTGAAATAGCAGAAGGCTCTCATTTCATATGGGCAGCTTCTTCACAGGATATATTGTCAGAACAAGGCAAATACGGGTGGAATTGACTCCATGTCCCTGCATTCATCTGAGTGTGTGGTCTCATATAAATATTTGAGTACATGGCCTTCTCTGATTTTTTTCAACTTTAATAAAGAAGACATTATTTCTTCATTTCTAACCACAGCAAGTTAAATGTGGCTACAGGCAAAACATCACCAAGAAGGGAGAGGTTGGACAGCCTCCCAGAACACAGTGAGTCACAGCCCAGCCATCCTGGGTCCTTGTACCCAGTCCTTTCTGCTTGAATGGCCTCCTTGGCTCCCACGTTCAGCTCACGTTGCTCAACACACCAAATGCCTGAGCATCTCCCCTTGTTTTTTGTGTGGCACTGGGGTGTCCTTTGAAGACTCAAGAGTGGCCATTTTGTCCTACCTGTGCTAACCTTCTGCCCTCATGTTGCAACAGCCCAGGAATTGAGTTTTCCTGTAGTGAGCTGTGTGATGCTACTAATAAACAATGTCTCTGCTGATAAATGAAACCTGGTTTCTAATAAAGCACAGGAGTGTCCTTCTCGCCACTTGTTCCTGGAATACCAGGATACCGTAATTTCAGCTTCGGTCTCAAGAAAGTGCCATTGTGGTTCTAGTAATGGATGTAAATGTTTCTTTTTAAAAATCATTCTTTTGCAACACAGAGATATCATCAAAAGTTTCTTCAAGTGTGGACATCCCATTTTCTTCAAAAACCTTTCAGGTCTCCTGGTAAATCTCCCAGGCTTTGGGGAATTGGGTTATATGTTGCCCTTTCTGGAAAGCCATCATTGGTTCTGTACCAGCTGGAATGTGGTTATAGCAGGAAGAAGCAATCCACCTTTTCTTGTTAACTTCTGTTTTGGGGACCAACAGAATTCAGTCCTGCTGCAAATCATCTTTCAGCACACAGCCCCCATCTTGAGAAGGAAACTCGCTGGTCCCTCTTTTCTCCCGGTCTTCTCATTCCCTTCTGCCCCCTCTCCTCTTCTCCTCTTCTCTCTTTCTATGATGACTCCCTCAGAAACTGTCTCTGAAGTTTTATGATTTAAATTATTTTATGGCTCTGTCTACTATGTCTTACATTGTAACTTAAAGCCTTACATCTGTAAGTGGCTCCCAAGTAAATGTGTGTGTCCCCAGCATGCTGATGCATCCCACACCCACATCCTGGCAACCTACTGGATACCTTCCCCTTGACACCCTGCAGCTCAACTCCAGCAGACCCAAGAGGAAACACATCTCTGCTCCCTGAGGCAGGTCTCCTCCAGGGTCCCCTAGTCTCAGTTGCCAGCATCAGCCCTGGCCTTCCTGGTTTACTTTCCCCACCTTGCTTCCTATACCCACTGCTGGTTCTGTCATCTCCCTTGGAGCAGTCTGTCCTCCTCTTCCACTCAGCATCACCGGAGCCCTGTGTCAGCTGCTTGCCATCTAGGACTTGGCCATAGCCCTGGCATCACAATCCCTCCTGCCGCTCTTACCAAGTCTGCCTCACATGTGACTTCCTGAACTCAGAAACCTGCTCATAGCTACCCACAGAATCACTTTCACCCAGTAGCTCCATGTACCTACGTCCTCACCAGCAGTTGCATAGTTCATTCCTTTCTTCCTTCCTTCCTTCCTTCCATTCTCTACACTGTATCTGATAAGACCACACTGGCCTTTGTTCCCATGGAGTTTTCCAGGAAACAGTCTCTGGGACCAGCGAGCAGGACGCCAACAAGGGAGGAATGAGGAGGTCAGCTTGGGCAAGGGAGATGAACTTCCTCCAGAACCAATACAGGAAGGGCATCTGTAGCTGGGATGACTCTTCAGAGTACTCCTGGGCTGGGGTGCATGCTAGGCCTTGACCCCACACCACCTGCCCATGAGTACTTGCCATGCTGAGGAAGGTGTCTACAACAGACATGCTCCCCAGCAGGTGTCCATCTCTCCTAATACTCCCAACAGGTAGAGAATTCATGAGGTACAGCCCAGTGTTCCTCAGGAGCAGCCTGGGAAGTACACCATGGCCCCACCCCATCCCCACCCACCCCACAACCTCCATGGCACTTTCTCTAAGTCGGTGGTCACTGCCAGCTGCCCCTCCAAGCCCTCTGAGCCTACCCTGGTATTTTGTGTTCCAGCCTTCTTTGCAACTGGGTGTACTTACATGGCTAAGATCCAATCAGATCTTGCAATACAAAGCCCTGGGCACCATCTGACTTTCTGGAAGGCAGACAGGGTATGGTGCAGGTGCTAGGATGGCTAGGTGAGAGGACAGCAATGTGTGGAGCTCCATGCAGTTCGGGTTGCTCATCAGACAGGCAGCTGCCATCTGGCAAAGCCTCAGTGTGCTGGCCATGGTACTGCAGCTGAATGTGTGTCCTACCCAACCCACACATTTGTCTCTATTTCTGAGTGCCCGAGGTTCGCCTGCTGTCCAGATGCCAGGTCCAACGTGCTCTCTGCCTTTGAATTTTGTTGCTGTCCTGCCTGTAACCCTGAGCAGGAAGCAGTATTTTCCTCTGGTGACCTTCATGACTGCTTACCTGCATTTTCCTTGCCAAGTGTAACACTTTCATCATAAACAAAATTCTTTTCCTATTTTTCAGCTTCTTTACCAAACTTTGATATTCTATAGAGCAGCATCTTGGCACATTTTCTGGCCCATCATGTCCAGCAAAGAGTCTTGTACTTTTGTACTATTGTTGACTCAGTGACGTTCTCTTTTAATATGAGATTGAAATTCCTGTAATTTTCCACTCTTCAGTTTTGTAACAGAAAACTGTTTCACTCATAGAGGTGACAGAAAAATCCCATTTCTTCTCTCAGTTATCCCAACAGTCAGGTCGGGATATCCCTCCTGTCAAGCTGGTTGGCATATCCCTCCTGGGTGGAGTGGCCTAGGAATAACTTCTCAATCTTCCCTTGGGTCTTGCTTTACCTTCTGTCTCTAGTTCTAACAGAAGGTTAGGATTTACATATGGAGAGTTGAATTCTTCCAAAATTAGATCTTCTGGTGGTGGTGACAAGTAACAGTTCCTGACCACTCCCAGGAGAGTCTGCCCACCGAAAATGGTAGCAAGAGATCCTCTCTGAGAATCCCATTTCTACCCCCTGCTCAGGTTTTGGTGTCATAAGTGTGATGTTCCATGTCTTTCTAGGTCCAGAAAAAAAACTCAGAATTGGACTACCCTCAGCATAATTCTGGCCCTGCCAATCACTAAAATGTGATCTCAAGAAAGGTGTTAACCTCTTCAACTTTGAGATTTTTCAACTATTAATATAAAATGAGAATAAGCCAGGTGCAGTGGAACATGCCTGTAATCCCAGCATTTTGGGAGGTTGATGTGAGAGGATAGCTTGAGACCAGACGTTCAACAGCAGCCTGGGCAAAACAGTGAGACCTTGTCTACAAAAAAATCAAAAAATTAACCAGGTGTGAGGCACATGCCTGTAGTCCCAACTACTTAGGAGGCTGAGGCAGAAGGATCATTTGAGCCCAGGGGTTGAGGCAGCAGTGAGCCATGATCATGCCACTGCCCTCCAGCCTGGGCAACAGAGTGATACCTTATCTCAATAAACCAATCAAATGGGAATAAAAGCAGGGCAATAATGTGGTGGGCTCTGGAGCCTAAAACACCTGGGGTTTCACCCACCTCCACCACTAGCTGGAGTGCCCACGTTCTCAGCATTTCCCTAGAAAGCCTTCATGAAGGTAGTACTAACTATGTGAGGTGACATTGGGGATGCACAGGAGTCAGGGACTGTTGAAGGAGGGGTTGCCTTCCCAGGAGGAATAGGCTGAGAGAGGCCAGATGCATGGAGGATACTTCTTCCAAGACACCGGCCATCCTTTGCTAAAGCCAGTGGGCCATGGCTACATTCATGGAACACACATAGACTGCAGGGGGGACACAGATCCTTGACAACCCAGTGCTCAACCCACAGGTTGTATCTGTGACTGTGTGGAAATGAAAATCAGGAGTTCAATAAACTAGCAACATAGCGACAAGGATTATATTATGGTGATTGGATTACCTCGATTTTAATTTTTTTCTTTTTTTTTTTTTTTTGCCCAAATGTTCTTCAATAAACATATAGGCTTTCATAGTTATCAGGAAAACAACAATTTCAACATAAGCATCGTTACTTCCTGCTTGGCTCTTCAGTCCCTGTGTCCCTTCGCTCGGGAATCCTCTCCTCACTTCCCTGAACCCGATGGCAAGTCCTCCTCAGACTGTAGGAAGAGGTGTGGGATCCAGCCAGGGACTCTGACTGCTGGGGTGTGGACATCCCAGTCACCGCAGCGCTACTCTAACTGATGGGAGCTGCAGCCAGGACCCAGCGGTAACCACATCCAGCAAGCATCAATCAAGCTCTGTGAAGCAGTCTCTACTGGCCAGAAAGGTGAGTTCATCCGTGTAGTGAGCATGTTCCAGCACTGTTCCAGAAGGAAGTGCCAAGGCTCCTGACGCTACTGTAGGACCCTCCTCACAGCCACCTGCAGGCCTGGTGACAGCAGACCATGTCTGTACACTCACAAGAGCTATAGGACAAGTCCTAGCCCAGGTATAAAATGTCCCCATATCTCAGAAGCAGCAGGTTCGAGGCCAGCACACTCAGGGTCTGCTTTCATCCATCTTGATCCATGTAGTGCTTTAAAAATATAGTAGGAATGGGTTGTATCATTTAAAAGACACAAAATTTAATATAAAAATCTGGGTTTCTGGCTTCTCTAAAAAATAAAACGGACTGGGAAGTGATGGGCCTACTTTCCCAGGGTGATAGTTGTGGAGGCCGGGTGGAAGCTGCCCTCAAGACAGGGTGTTGGCATCCAGCTCAGCCTCCCTCACCCCTCCTGCCTCCCATACTGCTGTGTTCTGCTCATTCTGGTCACTACTGGCCCCAGTGGGCCTGAGGGCTGGTGGCCTGTTGTAGTCATCTCGCCTATGTAGACAAGCAGCTTAGAGCAACTGCATCTGGCCATGTGCTCGCTCTACGGGAACTACGATGTTCTATATGTCCTCCCTAGTCATTTACCTAGCTACCATCCATTTTCTGTCTTTGCTCTGAGGCCTGGGCCTAAAGCAAGGAGCCTGCTGCAAGCTCATTTACCTCCTGAAGGCTGAAGGCTATTTAAAGTTGCAAGTATATCTGAAGAACCCTTCATAGACTCTTGATCATTCAGAACGACCTTTTTGTTTTGTTTTGCTTTGCATTGTTTTTGTAGAGCCAATTGAATTACTGGGCCAATTTGGCTTTCAATGATCAACACAGTCAAAGGTTCTCCTAAGGGTGGACTCCATGGAGCTACAAGTCACCCCAGGGTGCGTGCACACACGCAATCAACTGACAAGGGAGCATCGGCTGATCCCAGCGGGAAGCCTGTTTTCACTTACACAGGATGGAGGATCATGGCATTTCACTTCTCGCCAAGTCACATACATGGCCAAGAATTTGTTCTGATCAAGGAGCAGGGCCTGTTGATGGGCTCTGACTGGGGGATGCTAACCTTTCCTCCAAGGCTCAGCAGATAGACAAACACTAATTCCGGTTGACAGGAAGTATAGCTACACTTCGAAAATGGTGTTGACCCCTGATCAATGGGAGGACTTACTAAATGACCTTTTTAAAAGCTTTTATGGTCCTTGTCCACCCCCTCACTCCAGACTAAGATCAGCCAGAAACGTTTCTGCCAAGAAAACACTGGAAGTTCACGGGCCAGGTCAAGAAGCTTTCCTGCTCATTATGGACAGCCTCAAGCACTTGAGACTGCTCTGTGATGAGCACATCTACAGGAAAATTGATATGGGTATAAGATTTAAACAGAGACTATAATTTTCTCGTAAGACACCCAGAAATTTGGTGTAGAGAGTCAGATGTGAGCATGGGAGGCTGTTCTGCTTCCAAGGTCTTCATGAATGGACTCCCTCCACCCAAATGAGCTCATGCAGATTAAATGCAACAAGGGATCGTGGTATTGAGTCCAATCGCACAGGCACAGCCCTTGGCTAAAATCCACCTCCTCCATGGAACTCTCCTGTACCCTAAGACCAGAAATGAAGGCTTCCCTTCTCTTCTCTGAAGCCCCTAATGCTCATATCTGGTATGGCCCACACCACATTGTATCTAAACACTGCACCTAGCTCACAAGATTGAGAGTTCATCTGTGTCCTTGGGGACTGGTATACTACTACAAGGGTCTTAGAGATCAAGTGCTTGTGAAGAGTGGGAAAGAAAGAAGGAAGGAGGGAGGAAGTAAATATGGGCTGGGTGGATGGGACACTGGGTTCTACTTACCCCCAGGGCTCCAGGCTCCTCCTGGGCCTCAACACATGTTGCTTCCTGTACCTTGAGTGTGTCTCCCGCTTTGTTAGACTGGGAGCTCGTGTCATCCCTCAAGACAGTTCCAAACTCATTTCCTCTGGAAAGCCACCCGGAATACCTCTCCCACCTGCCTATCAGCACTCTTTACTCCCAGCATAAGACTAGCTTAGTTTACTTCTCATGTTGGATTCAGATTTTTGTTTTAAATATATATCTCTTTCTGCTAAATTGTGAGCAACTTTAGGCCAAGAGTTTGCTTTTGTTTCTCCAGTTCCTAGGAGTTGCTGCTCAGTATAGAGGTTTAATGAATATTCGTTGATTAAATAAGTGTAGGAGTGGAAGCCCCCTTGTGCATTAACCTGTAGGGCTCCCGTTTTTCATTTCAGAAGCTACTTAGGAATCCCACCATGAGCAAGTAGACTACTTAATTAGCCACATCAAATTTTAACTCCAGGGTTGGTGTTCTATTATCTGGGGAGTGTCTGGTTTCTGGGTCACCTTTCATCAATAACCGAGGGAGCATGGAACAGAACTCATTTCAATGACAATCTCAAGAACAGAAGGACTTAAAAGGAAAACATACACAAAATCAGATCATTCCTTTAAAGTCAAATATAAATTACACTAATAAGGTTTCTTATTTTAAGTATAATGTTCATGCTATCTTTGTTTCTATACTTCTTTTATCACATGAAATGACATTGAAACAATGAATTATGGGTCATGGACATGATGGTTAAATATAAGTATTTAGGCCAGGCACAGTAGCTCACACCTGTAATCCCAGCACTTTGGGAGGCCAGGTGGGAGGATTGCTTGAGCCAGGGAGTTCAAGACCAGCCTGGGCAACACAGCAAAACCTTGTCTCTAAGAAAACCAAAAAACCAAAAAATTAGCCAGACATGGTGGCGCATGCCTATAGTCCCAACTGCTTGGGAGGCTGAGGTGGATTGCCTGAGTCTAGGAGGTTGAGGCTGCCATGAACTCTGATGGTTGTGATCACGCCACCGCACTCCAGCTTGAGTGACAGAGTGAGACCCTGATTCAAAAAAAATAAAAAAGAGTATTCGGCCTTAAGCAGCAAAGCCTCCTCCAGGGGAACTTAAAGTAAGGAAAGTACAAGAGGGTAAGAATCAGCGAGATTGGAGAAGGAAATAGTTGTGAGCTCAAGTCAGGTGGGCAGGACTCGAAGTCCTTGGACTGGGTTTGAACTTTGTCCTATAGGAAAGAAGAAGCCCAAGACTTTCCACAGAGGAGTGATGTGGTCAGAGCAGCATGTGTGTGTCTGTGTGGAAGATTATGTGAGCTAGACATGGCCATGAAGGCCAAGTCAAGGCTGCAGGGAGAAGAGACAACATGCTGAAGACATTCGTGAAGGGATGTGACCTTGGGACTCAGTCCATGGAGACTGGGAGGAAATATCTTCCTTCACATGTTTTTGATAATACAATTTGTATACCAGATTTTCTTCTACTTTGTTGCTTGATTATAAATGCAGTACCAGGACAAAGATGTGGATGTTATTATGAGTCTAAACTCTAAACTCAAAAGATAAATATTTTTTAAAAGTTTGGTACGAGTATGATCCTAAGATAGGTTTCTTTTTTTCTGATTTACAAGAAGCAAAGAATTTCCAGTGGACTCAATAAGACTGAATCCTAGCCCAGGGCACACTTATTAACCAGAGATTTTATTTTGTACCATCAACTGCTTAAATTTTCAGTGAGCCTTTGGTTGAGACTGCTGCTGAAACTCAGACACATGGCCATTTAATCAACAAGACAAGAGGACACAGAAAAGGGACTTGAGAGAAATGACCAAGGCATACAGCCACAACATTCTATGTTAACGAAAGTTTTAATACACACTTAGCTAGAAGATGCATACAGTGACTACTGAATCTCCATTCACAGGCAGCCAACAACATATGAATGAATTTATTAACTTCAAACAAAACTTCAGGTAGTGCACTTAAAAAAAATTACAAAGCATTTAAAAACAGAAATTAACAATGGCAGCAACAAATGACTATAAAACATGATAGGATGACTCTACAGAGAGGGTTCAAGTATTGTTTGTAAATTTCTTCAATCACTAGTCTTTGAGACGTCTGTGCATTTCCCATCTTTGCATAGTAAAAAACAACCAAAACGCATCACTTGGTAAAACTCTGCAGCTCTGTGTGATTCATGTTTGGAACATGTGCTTGCGTGTACTGCCTGGCTATCTAGTGGGAGTGACTCTGATCCCATGGGCTCATGCACTGTCCCCAGTGAGCCTCAAAGAGCGCATGTCTCCTCATCCAGGAGTCATGAGTTAACACAGCAGAAGCACAGCCAGTGAGATGGGACCCTGACTGCCACATGAACTCTTGCTTGGTGGTATTAAACAGTGATAGACTTGTGCTTAGAGCTCAAAGGAATGAAAAGGAGTATCTACCGCACAGAAATTAGCAAATGAATGGCATGTGCAAAAGAAAACTCAGCCAAGAGTTTGAAACTACATGGTCTAATACCACCTGAAATAATTATAGTCCACTGTTTACAACTGATGTGGTTGTGTTGTCTTTCATGTTCATACACACATAGCTTAACGATTGTGTATTTTACATATACACACAAATAATTTAACATTGGAGCATAGGTGTGGATACCTATGAACTCCTGGTGTAACAAAAAGTTACACGGACATGTGCCCTATGTACATAATATTTGGGGACCACTGTGGTCTGATTTAAAACATAACATCGCACATTTACAATGTTGTTTGCGAGATACTTGAAAGACAGCAATAGAGATTTGACTTATTTTGTAACCACCATGGCTGTGTTTCCGTTAAGTCACCACAGTGCCCCGGAAAGTCATGACATGCGGCTGGAGGGACTAGCAGCAGCTCAGGATCTCCTAGTGAGGAGACCCTGCTAGGAGACACCGCCAGGAGACACCAAGCCATGCAGACCAGGAAGGGAGCTAAGTCGTCCGTGCTTCCTCCAAGCTCCTCTGAGGTGAAAGAGCCATTGCCACGAAGCAGAGGGCTACCATTCTCTCACGAACCAGGAGCAAGGAGGAGAGGCCTTCGAGTTCCCTGTGGTGACAACACACAGACACACATCTGGTCCCAGAGGACATCGCCATCCCCTCTCTCCCCCCAGTGTAGCACCTAGTGCTCAGAAAGCAATGGCAAGAGTAGGGTGTAGGGTAAGGGTCTACTGAAGCACACAGACATGAAAGCTTCTGCTCTAGGGCTGTGGCACGTCCACAGTTACAGATGCCACTGTTTTAAGCAGTGCATTCTTAGGACGTAGTACTTTCCAAAGTCAAAGAAAAAGCTGTAAGACTAATGTGAGGAATCATGCTGAAAAGGACGTGAGAAGGGGCTCCATGGAAACCTTCAGCAAGGCTGTCTCTGCTGGATGCCACGAGTGACCACGCCCAAGTGTGTGCATTCAAATGGTGGGGGCACATTTCCTTACTAACTTATCTACTTCACACTTGAGCAGCAGCTACCATGACCATAAATAGAAGAAGACATTGGTAAGAGTGAAGGAAACTCAGAGGACCTTGGGAGCCCCAGGTCACATCTCAAATCTGCCTGGAGGAGGAAGATGACTGTGAGTGCGTATTCAGTGGAATCTTATTATTGCACAGTGCAACACTTGGAGATCAGCAGAATGCTGTGGATCAGACAAGCCTTGAAAACTTCGGGAAAGCCCGTGTGGCAATGCCATGAGAATAGATCTGCGGCCTCACTCTCTACCATTTGCATGGTGGGGTCTACCATGCATACTCTGCTACGGAAAGATGAGTGTGGATGAAATATTGACACTAACAGATACAAATAAAATGGAAAGCTTAACTTTTTGTCCCAAGCTTTCGACATTTAAAAGTTATTATTTTTGTTTTTATTTAAGGCTTTAAGTTGATCCTCCTTTCACATTAAATACAGGGAAAGAAAATTGTTAAAACCAAAAACTAAACTTATGAGCTTGGCACTTTTGTGATTAATTTGAAAGGGTGACTACTTTCTTACATTATATACATATGTTTATAATGACAGCAAAAAAATTTAGAGACTTGTCAGCACACATATTCACATTTACATAATTTCTGTGTTTTTGATATGGATTATTTTGTTGTTTGTGTCCTCTCTTCTGTTTATTTTTGGTTTCAAGCAGACCAACTTTAAACTGCACCTGTTTTGTGTCCAACCTCCCTGCACCGGTGGCTGAGTGTGTCTCTCTAGCAAGCTCTAACATGCTATAAGAAAGAAGAACAAAGATGAAGAAAGAGAGAAAATAATCAAAACAGATGGGGAGCAAATGATACACTCAGATTTACAGAGAACCTTTACAAGGAAAATATTTCAATACAGACAAGTGAAAATGACATGTCAAAATCTCTTATTTCCATATTTACATTTATAAAAGAACTATACAATAGCATCGTGGTTCACATTCCAGCTCTTGCTTCCAAAGGCTGCTCCGTCCAGGGGAAAACCCACGGGCAAGCGAGTGGCCGAGAGCACGGTCCGTGGAATGCTGCCATGGCCTGACCTCAAGCAGGGTGGTGGCTGTAGAGGGCGGGGGGGGTGCCATGGGTGGGGGCGGGCGGTGTCTGGTGAAGGGGCCGGGACAGCTGCAGCCATCACTGTCACCCTCGGGGTCTGCGGCAGGCTCTGTGGAGAGCTGGCTGCAGGGTTGTAGCTGTGTGTGTGCCATGCAGTTTGTGCCCTTTCAGAAACTAGGTCTTCATGCCGCTGGAGTTTGCCATTGGTAGTAAAGGAACGAAATCATGCCAGATCATTTAGAAGATATTAAGTGCCAGCAGGCTGGGGGAATAATCATTTGCTATTTTTAATGGTTCTTTTATTGCACTTGATTTTTTTTTATTCCTTCTTCCTTTAGTTAGAAAAAAAAGATTCTGAAACAGGTCTTTTCATAACAGTCTTTTGCCCCCCTTTATTGATGGGGGGTGGGAGGGGCTCTTTGAGATTATTTCCAAAAGGGATAGTTTTCTTTTACCCCATCCCTATCACCCCAACTTCAGTAATGTCATCATCGCCACCCCAAGTTTCTGTTTACAGACTGAGAAGTTCCGGCAGCACCGCTGCGAGCGTGTCATCCCCAGAGCCCAGCAGTGCGAGGAGGCATCCATCTGGGGAGGCAGGGTCAGATGGGCCCTTGCTGAGTAGGGTCGAACCGCCTCTTCTTGACATTTCTTCCAGAGGGCATCAAAAGAAAGTGCAGGCAGGGGAAAAATCCACAATGTTAGTCAGATGACAAGGAGAGGAAGGAGATGATCACGACAGGCGTGCTAGTCCTAGAGCCAAGTAAGCAGCCCACACGGAGGCAGCCCCCAAACTAACCTGAAGCTGAGTCAGGGCCACTCACGCCCCGAGCCTCCACAATGTCTCCCAAGAGCACGTCCTTTGGTGAACACCAAAAGCAGCTTTGGGTTGTGCATTTTCAACCACAGGAAGATTCTGCAGCCCCATTTGTCTTATTTCAGAGGTGAATGACACTGCTGACCCATTAGGTGAAAATTATTAGCAGGAGGCTCTTCCTCAAAGGGGCGACTGGGAGAGTGGAAGAAACAGGAGTCTCACAGCCCTCCCCCGCCCCCGCCTGGGGGGCACTGCAGGGGGACTGGCCTGGCCTTGCTCCACCCAGCTGCCTACTGCCTTGGGCGTGTGAGCTCTTACCCTCAGTGGGACAAGCATTTCTGCATGTGGAATGTGGGAAAAGGGTGCACAGGAAGACAAGACATTCGCAGGAGAGTGGACATATGGGTTAGTGAAGCCAGGGCTGTCCTCAGCCTCAGTAGAACAAGAAAGGTCAAGTGTTTGGCTAGGAGTCCAGTCTCCTGTAAAGTGCTTCCCATGCCGAGAGAGAAAAGAAAGAACCAGCAAGACACTACAAGGCAACCCCAGAAGTCAGGTGCAACCTCCCCAGGGTCTGGCTTCGTGTGGGGCACCAAGCAAGGGCTCATGCATGTGGTCTGCACGCTGGGGGTGCCACATCGCTGCCATGGGCATCATGCAACCTGGAGACCCCCATCCCCACCCTTGCACAGGGCCAGGTGGGGCCCCCAGCCCTGAGTCCCAAGCCATCACATGTTGGCCTCCTACCCAAAAGTCATTCAACATGAGACCGCAGCCACGCTCTGCACAGCGTGGAGGCAGCTTGCCATCCTTTCTCCCAAGATGACCACTTGATGCTTCTCTTTTGAAACATCAAATGTAAAGTCTTTCAGAAAACTTCCCTTTGTTCTTCTAACATTTTCATTAAACCGTTTCCGTGAGTGTCCCCATATGTAGTCACCCAGCATGGCGAGCACTTTGGCAGAACCGTCCGGCCCCATATGCACCCCAGTCCTCCTCCGAGTTAGCAGCCCCAACAGCAGGACCTGTCGGTGCTGCCAGGACACAGGGAGACACCCAGGGGCCTCCCCAGGCATTCTCCATGGGGCACAGATCCACTCCTGTTGCCATGTCTACCCCTGAGGCGGAGGTTGGAGGGGTCCTGCACTCTGCAAGTCAGAGAGGACAACAGAGTTTGACCCCATGAGCTGTGCATGCCGGGACTCTGGGAAACATCATGTGAATGTCTCCTGGGTCACCCCAAATGCAGAGGAAAGAGCTGTGTGGGGTTGGCTCTAGTGCCACATCTAAACTCCCGCATCCAAATGTGGGGCTGTCAGAGCAACAGCCATGCCCAGGTCACAACAGCAGGCAGTCCCTCTGTAAGTGGGGAAGGGAGTCTCCCTTTTAGCCTGGCACACAGGCAGCCTCCAGTGTCTAAAGTGTGTGCTCCCTCCAAAGCTGGGGTTGCATTTTGTATAGAAACACTTCAGGGTCCTTGGGTCCCCAGGAGGCTGAGCACCTGTGGAACCCTATTTTAACAGACGAAAATGGACCCTGAACACCAGCGGGGATCCAGGACCTTGGCTCTTACTGAGTCCCAGCAGGGAGAGGACCCAGTCACAGGGACAGAGGTATACCCTCCCACCAGTGGACGGCCAGGGCTCGGCATGCAGAATCAGTGGAACCACCATGGGCCACTTCAGGTTAAGAACTGCCTGTACCAAACTGCTGATGTAAAAACATCTCTCTCTGCTCACTTCAGTGTAGAAGTTCACCATGGTGGGAGCCCCGTGTCAACTCTCCAGGACCACACCCTCCCAATGCACTGCCCATCAGAACTCTCAGGCAGTCACCCAACTCATCATAACCTGTGGAGTATTCCTGGGCCATTATAAACTACAAGATGATCCATCAACTCACAGTGACACAGTTTCATTCATCTTTACTACTTCTAAAAATCTGGACTTTTGTCTATGAATATTATTATGCACATATACATCTACACAAAATTAAAACAAAATTTTCCAGGTAGCCATGGCCATCTCAGAGCCATGAAGCCTTCAGCCCTCCTCTCAAGGTCCAAGTTCACCGACTGTTCCTGAATTCTTACCACTCTGCACCGTCACACTCCACGAAGAGACCTTGCCCAGTTCCTCCTAGGTTACCCTAGGCTGAGGTCACTTCTCTGGTGGTAGGGTCTGGGACACATTTTGCATCTTCCTGGCCAGCCTGGAATCGCTAGGGTATCAGGGGGGAAGGTACCCAGCCTAGCAGGGATGCAGGGAACCGGGCACCTTAGTTATATGGGATTTGGTCACAGAATTCAAATAAGCAACAATCTGGTTATCCTCCTCATGGAAAGACTAGCTAAAATTGATTTCATTTCCCAATTCTGTAAAACTCAAAAGGCAAAAAAGACACTTCCTCCTTTGAGAAAATACAACTAGCAATGTTAACTTTCTTAAACTTCATCCAGTCTGACACTCAGACACCTCAGTCAGCTCTCCTGGTGGAAGGCTAGACACGTGTCTTTCACTTTCACTTCATGTGAACACATGAACAACTTTTTCTTCAGCACAGCCCACAAAATGGAGCACTGGCCACATAGAGCCCCTGAGGCTTGAGTCAGGCTCGGTATGCACTCATAGCCCAAGTGGCTTCTCAGAGAGAGGAGATCACCCATGATAACTATGTGTCAGAAGTGACTGTGCCAAGTCAGTGTGGCCACAATGGTTGTGGAACCCACCCAGCCACAGAATCCCATGGAGAGGGCAGTAGTGTGATGCCAGGGGTGGCTGGAGAGCTCGGTGATCATACTGGAATTCTCTCTGGATTAAACAGTCAACAAACGATGCCACCCTTATCGCCATGCTCCTTCTGACTATCATGTAGACTCTCTCTTCCCTCTATCATCACCTACTGAGGTGCATGCAAATGACCACCTTGCTCACATCAAAACTCCTACATCCAAATTTAGGAACTGTCAGAAAGATAGCCACATCCAAGGTGCTAAGGGCAATTGTGCTCATTTTGTTTGTGTGTTTGTTTTCTTTTTTTAGAGACAGGGTCTCACTCTGCCACCCAGGCTGGAGTACAGTGGCACAATCATAGCTCATTGCAGTCTCAAACTCGTGAATTCAAGCGATCCTCTTGCCTCAGTCTCCCAAGTAGCTGGGACTACAGATGCCACCATGCCCAGCTAATTCTCTATTTTTTTTTTTTTTGTAGAGACAGGGTTTTACTATGTTGCCCAGGCTGGTCTGGAACTTCTGGCCTCGAGCCTCCCAAAGTGTTGGGATTTTAGACGAACTCCTGGCCTCATTCTCCCAAAGTGCTGAGGTTATAGACATGAGCCACCATATGCAGCTCACTTTTAAATGGATGTATGAAATTCCCTTTTCATATGTTTATCTTTCCTAAGCTATAGGAAAGATGCTACTAAAATGATCCTTTATCTACTTGATTTTTGCCAATATTCAGTAAAAGCCACAGCTCCAACAGCGGTCAAAGCAAGGTTGATTCAACACTGGGGACAAGTGTCCCACATCTCCAAGAGTCGGCCAGGACAGCACTCTGACATCCTCTGCACCACAGTGTGCGTGGGTGAGGTGGAGGACAAGGATGTGGGGTGAACAGAAATAAAAGCAGATGGGGCAGACACTGGACAACTGGTATGCCATATGCTGGTGCTCATTCTGCACAGGATTTCTTAGGGAAAGTCCTAAAACCTTCAACACCTGGTATCCCACAGACTGCATCACTCCTTGGTGTCCTCATGCTCCTGGAATATGGGAACTAGCCAAAGTTACCAAGGAACACCCACCACATTGCCCAACATGATGGTAAAAAATAATCCAACAAATAAAGCATCTTTAAAATTTTTCAGGAATTCCACAACCTTGCTTGTGGAATTCTTGTTTGCATTAATCAAAGATTTTGGCTCTACTATTCCACTAAAAAAGGAGCAGGTAATCTAAATGTGCATTATTTTCCAATTTTAATAAACATTCGTCATCACTTTACACACACACGTGTACTTTCACACATCCACATGAACCCATCAATGTTCATGCATGAGACCACCTATTTCAAGAAAGAATGGTTTTAAGAAAAGAGTCACAAAGAACGACAGAGATGTCAGTGCTCAGGGGAAGCTGAGTGCCTCACACTCGAGCAGGTCATGGATGGTGTGATCTTTCTTCCACATCCAAACTACTCAGATCGTTACACCCAAAGAACTGTGACAAGGGAAAAGCTTTATTTCCCCTGAGTATTTAATATAGTTTTCTTTCATCTAAAAGTTCTCATGCCTTCTAATTCTTCAGGTTACTTTACGAATTTTTCTTCTAGTAATAAAAACCTAATTTCAGGAGGAATTTTCATGGTCATATTTAGAGCAATTTTTTTTTTTTACAAACTATTTTCAACTTCTGCCTCTAAAGCAACCTTGTTTTAAAAATCTATGCTGAACTCAAAGAAACATTCAAGGGTTTCCAGTTCAACTAACAAATAATTACACTTCCAAATTATCTCTAGACTAGTAATCTACTAAATTGCCTACATGATGGCAAAACTCAAACATTATCCAGCACCAAAGCCTTTTATAATAAGGTAGAAGTAGTTATTTAAAGTTTAATACAAACCAAACAGCCACTAGTAAAATCTAAAGCAAATCAGATCTTCAAGTTGCAACCAACAGTCTGTACACAAGCAGCACCACATAATCCAAAGTTCAACTCCTCAAGTTACATGTTCTACAGTCATTCTTATATTCAAATTTCTCTTTGCCCCAGAGCATGACACATCACCCTACTGTGTGCCTTTCTACAAAGTGTCCCTTGAGTGACTATTTGAGTCACAGGCACAGGAAGGAGTCTCTGCATAGAACCCCTGGCAGCAGTTGGCAAAAGCGGCTCCTGGCCTCCCTAAGTATTGAGCCCACCTGATGTTTTCTGTTCTTCTGGCAATGAGACAACTCTCTCAGATACGAATAATCTGCACAGGACCTAATCCACTTATATACAGTGATAATGACTTTTCCATTCTTTCCCAAAGAAACATGCAATTCAAGCTGTGAGCTAGGCCAGGCCACTGTTTTGAGGTCCTGCTACAGACCAGCGTGCTCTTGCCCAAAAGCTGAGATGGCAGATCTGGCACCACACAAGTCTGGATGGGACAGGTGTATAGTAGACTATTTTCTAACTCTTTAAACTGAGATTTCTTAGTGCCACAAAGGCATACACCAAGTCTGGGCGTGAGTCAAATATATTTTTCTTGAGACACATTTATGGAAAAAGTTCAAGGGAACATTATAAAATAATAAGAGTGTGGCAGTGTTATTAACATAAAATGGCTTTTTGGTTTGGGTGGGTTTGTTTTTGTTTTGTTTTGTTTTTAGAAACAGGGTCTTACTCTGTCACCCAGGCTGGAGTGCAGTGGCACGATCATAGCTCACTGCAGCCTCAACCTCCTGGGCTCGTCATCCTCTCACCTCAGCTTCCCAAGTAGCTGGGACTACATGTGCATGCCACCATGCCTGGCTAGTTTTTTCCTTTTAACTTTTTAATTTAGAGACAGGGTCTCACTATGCTGCCCAGGTTGTTCTTGAGCTCCTGGCCTCAAGAGAGTCTTCTGCCATGACCTCCCAAAGTGCTGAGATTATTGGTATGAGCCACCATGCCTGGCCAGCAATGACTTTTTTATAGTAGCAGGATATTAAAAAAAGGTTTTAGCTTGAATCAGCCCAAACAAAAGTACATTTTTTTATTAGATGCCACATGAGCAACTCACCACCTGGGCAATGTCTTGTTAATACCAAGACAAGAAATGCAAACATAAGTTGCCCATTTTATGTGTTTTAGAAAACACAGTGATGCCAAAACTATTTAACTAAACAAGGTCAACTTTATAAATATCCTGGGAGGAAAAAAGTACCATTTGATAATACCTTTCCAAATTAAAGTAACTCAGAAACTGTAGGCCTATACACTAAAGATTAATATAATAACAAATTAGCAGACAATGTTGAATTTATTTAAATCATCTTTTGGTTAGTTTTTCTTTTATAATCAGCTTCTAATAATAGCATGTTAGCTGGTTAAAATATACTGAATTCAAGATTACAAACATAAAATAAAATTCATAATTAAGGCAATTAATTATTCATACAGTTCAGGGCAAAAGCTTCCTATACTGAGTAAAGAGATGGATGCAAAGTGGGTTTTAAATTTGGGTAATGGTCTTAATTTCCTACTCATATTTGTTTTGTTATATTTGGTTGAAATTTTATTACAGGAAATATCTGGCACAGGAGGGCTTACTTACGAATCTTAATCAAGTCACCATAGCATGAAAAGGTAGAAAAAAGTGATTATACCTAATAATTCCACGATATAGAAACATCCAAACTTAATAAATCAAGTTTATAAATTTTAATCATAACTAAGGCTTTATTTGTGATTATCTGGTATGGCTATTTAAACACTCTTATTTGAGTGATCGATGTGCAATACAAACTAAAATGTTACTATGAAAACACACCAGGCGTACCAGTCATGTCAATATTTAGCAGTTAATTAGAAAATATTAAGTGTCACAAGGCCATAAATTTCAAATTATAATTTGAAACCTATTCAGTTAGTTAGGAAATTAATGCAAACATTTTTCTAAAATCTGTTTTTATATAATAAAGCATTTCAAATCACAAAGCTACACATAATGTTATATGTGAAAATTTCAAGTAATGACTGCATGGTTACTTAGATTGTGAAAATGTCAAAATACCAGTGGACTGTCAGGGTTAAACAGATAACAGGACTTCACATTTGTTTTTTCCACTTGCAGATCTTCCTCAATCACCTGCATGTAAACAGGTGCATCTCAGCATACACACCCCTCAAGTAGGCAAGTCTCCTACTGAAGACCTCTCTGTTCTTCTTTCAAACGAGGGCATGTGAAATCTTTCCTCACACTCCTCTAACCTGAAGGTGACATTTGCAGGTTTATGTGTCTTCTTTCCTAATCCACTTCTGAATGCAAAGATTTACTTTTTGCAGTTTGCCTCAGAAAATCTAGACTCTTGTAGCAGGAACTCAAAACTTGGTTGTGTAAGCAAAAGAGAGAAGAGCCAGAGCCCGAGAGAAGACATGCGGCGTTGCTTACTTAAATCCCCAGCCTGTGCCCCCAAGGACAATAGCTGCTACCAGGATGGCACCAGCGATGGAGCCTATTATGAGGTTGGTGGCACTAGGACCTGCGACAGAGGATCATGGGAAGAAAGTCATGAGCCAACCACTTTTGTTACCACAAGGGAAAGGCAGTTCAGCGCTTTCAAGAAGTAAACACAATGGTCAGGACGGCTGAGCATGTAGACAGCCCATGTTAACTAGGTGTCTTGCACTTTGGATGCTCCACTTAGTGACTGCCTGAACTTACATGCCTTTAAATCTAGACTTTCTGAACCCACAACGATTAAATCCTGTCCAATTCACCGACTGCAGAACTGAAGCCCATAGGCCCCACCTGCTGTTGTGGCTCGTCCTTCTCCTCTTCCCCTTTCCAGTGTCATGAATCAAACAAGTAAATGCACATCAAGACTCACTGCATGAGCGTGAACTCAGTCAGATTCCAGACAAGGGTGAGACGAGAAGGAGAAACCCCTCCTGAGGGGCTGTCAGCAGCACGGGAAGTGTCTAGTGCTTTTTGTTCCCCGTGTGGAGACAGTTGCAGTTTAGCATCAGAGGAGGTTCCCAGCAAGGATCTGACTTTGAAGCCTGTCTCAAAGACACATTTTGTCATGGTCCTTACAGGGTTAAACACCAGAGTGGGACACAAAGGGAGTGTCAAACTCACTTGGGTGATTTTGGAGAAAGGAAAAATATAATTCCTAGAGTCAACTGAGAATAAGGTACCATTGATGACCAAGATAAATTTGAGGCTTGGAGATTTAAAAAAGGGGAGTCAAGGACAGCAAGAAAGAAAACCCCAGCAGAGTTCCAGCATTGTTGCCAAAGGGTTGGTCCACCCTCCAGCAACTGCCACCACGCACTCATGCCCCTCTTTGGTTCGATATTTTATATCTAAGCAACTACACATTCAGTAGAATCGTTATTTTAAACACCACACCATTCAGGATGCTAACAAGCCCCCAACAGCAAAAGAAACTTCCTGTCCAACTATAATCACTGCCCCAGAAACCACAAGGCCAATTCTGCTGGCTTCCCAAAAATCCTTGGGTTTGGGGATACATTCTTTTCTGAGAAAGAAATTCTCTTTTCTGCTCACATCAGTGCCCTCAAGTGTGTACATAAAGGACGCCACTTCTGGCAGCACTACAATTATCCACATAATGCAAGCCCACCCAGGACATGGCGGGCAGGTGGCAGTTGCTGCTGTGGAATCTCGGGGATGTGTCTCTTCAGGACCCTGGGCTGTGACAAGCTTCTTTGACTAAGTGCTGAGGCTCTATGGATATGAATCTCCATTACCATTAGAGACATGCCAGTAATCATAATGACAGCAATGAGCGCAGCCACAGTCATTGTGTACTGAGCACTTGTGCTGGGTGAGGTTCTGAGCTTGTGACACACAGTACCTCATTTGAGTCCCACAAAACCACATGAGGTAGGAACTGTGGCTGTCCCTGTTTAACAGATGGGGAAACAGAGGCTTCTAGAAGTTAACAAAGGGTATAGCCAAGATCTGAACATAGGCTTGTTTGACTCTAAAACATATGCTGTAAATTAAGTGCCAGCAAACTACAGCCCTCAAGCCAAATCTGGCCCCATTGTGTGTTTTTAAAAATATATGTTATTGGAACACAGCCCAGCTCACTTACACACTGTTTATGGTTGTTTTCACAATAAGAGACCATGGTTGAGAGGTCACAACAGACACCTTGCAGGCTGAAAGTCAAACCACTCACTGGGCCCTTCACGGAAGACTTGCTAACCCCTGCGCCAATGAAACCATATCCCATTCACGGGTCTCTCCTCCCTCCTTTCAACAGAAAACCACATTTCAAACAATCATTTTTTTAAAAATCCTTCTATAGCCATGGACATACTCCATGCTTTAAATATAATATGCACTTTGCCGTCTTCAGAAAGCTAGGCTGGAATTAGAATCAATATACAACCAATGAGAAATGATCCCTGACTTACAATAACTAACTAAGGAGTAGGGGAGAAAAATTAAAAAAGAAAAACCCTGTCCATAGAGTCTTCAGTGACTAAACGAACATTACATTATTAGTTAAACTAGGAAGTGTTTAAAAAAATCTATATTGTGTTACATAAATTTTACTTTTTAAAAACTACATTTACTTTTTGAGCAGTTATGGCAAAATTAGAATTTGAAGGGAAAAATTAGTAAGCTCATAGACAAAAACAGCTCATGGACCAAAAATAATAAATAACGAACCTATTTTTAGAAAAAAAAAATACACTTATCCAAACTTACCTGTCACAACCAGAAATAGCCACAACCAACAACACTGAGAATGATGGATGGACATGAATGCTGGACCGGGGACCATGTTTTACAACACAGGCCTTCCAGGGACTGCCTGCCACTAGGGCATGGGAGGGTGATGGAAACGCACCCCTTCCATGAGCACATTTCAGTGCACCAACATGGCAGCCAATACTTAATGTAAAAAAATGCATTTGGATGATTTTTTAGAAAAAAACTTCCATTCTTCCAGAAGGAATATCACATAAATGTATGTACAGAGCTACCCCCAAAAAAGGCTTGTTTCTCCCATATACAATCCAGTCAACAGACTCCAGTGAAATTTTATAGTACAAAGTTCTTGTCTCTAAATATTTTACCTCTCTCCTGTTCTTTATTCTCTAGCACACCAGGAGAAACAAAATCTCTTTTTCCAGTATTTCTGACCTCCCCTGTGCTAACTAGCTCCACATTCCACACTGAAAAGATGTAAGTTAGAAGGTCCAAAATCCTTGAATCCAGGAGAGAGTAGGTCCATGTCCCCTTCAACACAGTGTGTGACCTGTGGACCCGCTCCCTGTGTCTTTGGTGCCTGATCTCCCAATTCCAGGAAGTAAGAGCACCCAATCCCCTGTGTTCCAACTACTGACTAAGGAGAAACATGACTGATGATCACAATGAGCCCATGGTTTGTGCTGACTGAGTAAAAGGTATTTGGTGGCTCCATGAGATGCTAGTCGTTCACTCCTGGGCTGCTCCAAAGCATTGCCACCACTACTGTCTAGGAAGAACAGCATGTAGAGGGTTATTCCTGCCACTCATAAATGCTCTCTGTGTAATTAGAGAGGCAACATCACTGCCATCTTTTAGTCCCATGAGCACCGACAGTTCTGCCACTGAGTAGGCCCCATAGAGAAAGGTTATGGATGGCACCAGGAAAGCCGTGCCCCAGTGAGGTGATGGACACATGGCACATATCGAGGTCATTCCATCCTGGCCATTTCTGAGACAAGGCCACCGGGTGAGCTGCAGTTGGACACTTGAGGTCATATGGGGTTTTGCTCCCTGCTTCCAAATATTTATGTAAACATCAACTCTGAATTATGAACCTGTTATTAAAAAAATGCAGTATCCTAAATATATTCTTAATTAAGCTGAAGCCTCCCTTATCATCCTAAATAAGTGGAAGAAACATTGGTGGCCACCACCCTCATGACCCATAAGAAATGCTTGCACCTGCTGATCTTCCCAGCTGTCTACGTGGATTTGTTTGACTGGCAAAGATGAAAATCATGGTAAAGAATCTTAAGAAAAAGCTCTCATACAGGTGCTTTGCCAATAAATTGTTGTGTTTTGTTTTTGTTTTTGTTTACATCTGTATTTCCCCATTGCTTTTCCAAGTGGAGGAGCGCCGTGTGTCGGGACCGCTGCCTCACTTCGAAGGGACCACGAGCACCCCTCATCACCCCAGGCCCCACACGGTCCAGACAGGAGAGGGCTCTGCATGGCACAAGGACACCACAATACAAACACACTAGGTCACACCACAAGCTGCACCACAGGGAACACAGGGAACACAAAGATGAACAGACAGGAGGTGGGCATGACCCCACCACACACCGGCACACATAGAGACACGTGAGGATGCTTACTCTATTCCCCACCCTGTGCCTCCAAAAATCACCCCCGCGGCCAGAATGGTGCCGGCCACGGCACCTATTAGCCTGCTTGTGGCCATATTCACTGTGCGGAGGAAAATGGAGATTTTGTAACAAAGGAAACAACACACTAACACATAAAACAACCTATTTAGGAAATGCTCCCAAAGTCAGTTAAATATTGAAATATCTGCTTTAAGATTTGACATTAAGATCTGCATAAACACTAAAGATACCTGAAAATGATTTTGAATACACTTTCAAACTCCACACACTTAAAAAAACATAATCTCTGATAAATACCTTTAAACACATACATAATACAATTTCAGTTACAGTTTCTACCAGATGTGAGGTAAAATTAAAATATAATTTAACCTGCACAACAGCAAATCTGTATTTTAATTTCAAAATTATAATGCACTAATATATATTATAAAATTCTCAAATTGCAAAACATGCCTAAGAAGCTACATCTTTTCAGAATTTAGAATATATCACTCAGTTTGGTGAAACTCCTTAGAAATTCAAAATAGAATAGCTTTAAAGTTAAATGCATGTTTACCTGGGACATCACTGAAATGCCTGTTTCAATTAACTCTGCAGCATTTGGATCCCCGTCACAGGATGTGAACACTTATTTTTTTTGTTGTTGTTTATCATCTCCAGTGCATAAATTATGCACTGATAGAAAGTTGGGATCTCTGGGAAACCGCATGTGTTGCTTCTGATCACCCAGAGGCAGAAGACGCAAAGTGGGACTTCAGCATTGCGACATCACCGCCTGCATGCAGCCTCCCTATGTTGGAAGTGGGCCTAAATGAGAGAGGTTCTAGGGGTTCTCTACGCAGGCGAACGAAACTTGGTGTCCAGTGGGAAGGCCTGCTGTATAGAGCTCTGCGTCGGTGTGTATACAGTGTGTGGGCGTCTATGCACTGTACTCAAATCTCTATACAAATCAAAAGAGCTGGCTTCAAGTCACCTTATGGTGAAAACAGAAGTCAGATCAACAAGGTTACAATTCGCACACATTGTATGCTCTGAGACCCAGGGAAGCAAAACAAAACAAACACCAGGATTACTTTCACCATTTTTAAAGGGTTAATATTGGGCTCTTTGACCTTTTTTAGCTAAATATTCTCCCAGAGAGAACTCTGAATCTCTAACCCTGTTAAGCACTGGACAATGACTTCACTTTATCACAGGTCAAATAATATGAGTGAGAGATTCTAGTTTTATCATAACTAGGCACAACCTGAGTTGTTCTTAAAAATAAAAAAACAAAAATGATGGGGACACAACAGGAAACAGAAAAAGTTCACTGAGAGTTTGGAGGGGAGAGAGAAAGAGGCCAACATGTAAGGTGGCAGCAATGTTTCCCAAGTATGACACATTACAATTCAACATCACCCAAACTATAGCTCAGACTTTCCAATGACACTAGGATGAAAAGGTATTTCAGATAGAAAGCCTCATTTTTAAAAGAGACTTTAGGAAATTGTATCTTTTAGAATACTAAATTAACTATTTGATAACTTTTCTTGGCTTAAGTTTTAGGCTTTGGTTCTCATAGCTTCAATACATGAAGTCCTATAATTTCTTCAATTTTTATATAAGCCATATATACAGTCCTAATTTATAGAAAAATCCTGCTGTAAAATGATATCAAAGGAATAAGTGTTAATTTTTTTGAATTATGATAACTGTATGAAAGATGAATAAAAATAACAATTTAAAAAGGCTTTTGTATTTGCTATGAATGTAATTTCTCACTGCAGAAACAAAATAATTGGGCAGCTCATCAGCTAGGTTTTACAGACAAAACCAGGGAAACAAGACATTTCTATAGGTATTCCACATAAACAGATATAATCTGTTATCTCTCCCAAGAAGGAATAATTGTCTCCACATACTCAACTAATGAGTACTCTTAACACTGAAGCAAGATCAAAGAAAGTGGGAAAAGCTTTTCCAAAGCCCCCTCTGCTTCCTACTCTGCCTCCCTCCCTCCACAGCAGTCCTGATGTTCTGCAAATGTGTATGAAGAGCCCTTGGGTTCTTCGTCTTTATGTCTACAGGGTTATCTCTTCAAAGTGACTCAACCTGTGTTCATATTGACATGAATCAGCTGAGTGGCTCAGGTGGATGGATGTTACAGGGGAGGGATTTGAAAACAGAGATTGCAGCTGCCTTTCATAGCTCCCCATTGAAAAGAATGTCTTTGGACCTCTAGGAGCCTGATCACATTACACTTCTATACTAATATATCTATTCTAAACTGAATTCATTCGTTCACACCTTCATTATCTACTAAATATCTTTTTGTTCCAAGAATTCTGCACGGCACATGATGACACACCTTCTTCTCATCCTACCTAACCTGGAGATGGAACTCTGAAAGCTTCCAGCTGACAGGAACTCTCTTGTGCTCCCTCTATGTGTGCACTCACCTTTCATTATCACACATTTGGGGAACCCATCTGCGACCCAGCAGGATATTTTCATTTCTGTTTTCTTATTTATGTTGTTATTTGTTGGTTTACTATTATTTTCAGTCTTGGTCTTTGCTATCTAGGTTCACTTGTGCTAAAAAGCAGAGTTTTGGATATGTCTGTAATGTTAAGATATAAACTATTAAGTTTCCTCCTTTTCTGAAAATGTTCTGTTTTATATGTAGAATTCCTCTATAGGCAAGTCATACTTCAGACATTTTAAAACTGTGCTCCTTTTAAAGTGGTGCATTATCTCATCGTGATTCCAAAAGGAGCTAAAATTCTGAATCTCTTAATACTTCACAGTCAGAAGGCATCAAAGCCATCATTTTACTCTACGAACCAAAGTTCTTTCTGCAAGGGGCTTATTATTCCACTTAAATGCAAGATTTGAAAAGTGAATACTAAAAAACTTTATACTGTACAGTATAACATCAGTATCTAGCTCCCTATTTCAACATGTTAGACACACAACTGGATCTCCTTACTCTTTTCTATAAAATAAAAGAAATATTTTAAGTTCATTTTTGAATACATAAACAAATGTCTAAATTAATACTAAATAAATTATCTCATATAAAAGTATATTTTAGATAGTGTAAGGTGGCAATGAACCTACAGAAGTTTTGTGAACTGATAAAAGATAAACTCACAATTACTGAAAAATTTTAAAACTTGATAAATATTTAAGTCAGCCCACTGTGCCCCTTGTTGAGCACCATACAAAGGTGTCTACAACTTGACAAGAATCAAGGGTGCCTGGCATGAATCCTTGACAACAGGTGAAATTTCCAGGTCTTTTAAATGGAGTTAAACATTTTCTATCATTGTAGAGCAGACCAAAATCATGTCTTCCCATGATCTCAGTGGAAACAAGTTGAGAGAAGAGAGGATCAGAAGAGTTTTCCTAGGTGAAATGAATGACAATATAGAAAAAGTAAAGTCACATTGCTAGAATCTTCTTTTTTCTTTGAGTCAGAGTCTCACTCTGTTGGCAGGCTGAAATGCAGTGGCACAATCACAACAACCACAGCTCATGGAAGCCTTGACCTCCTGGGCTAAGGCAATCCTTCCACCTCAGCCTCCCAAGTAGGTGGGACTACAGGCATGAGCCACCATGCCTGGCAAATTTTTTTTTTTTTAATTTTTGAACAGATGGGGTCTCACTGTGTGTTGCCCTGGCTGGTCTTGAACTGCTGGGCTCAAGAAATCCTCCCGCCTCAGCCTCCCAAAGTGCTGGGATTAGAAGCATGAGCCACCACTCTGTCCTTAGAATCTTTTTGAAAAGCCTTCCCACATGGTCTGTGCTTGAGAGCCTACATCTTGTCTTTCAGTCGCTGGGTTTGGGAAGCTGGAGTGAGTAATCTAGCTCCCTCTGAGTCATGGGTCCTCAGGGGACAACCACAAGGACAGAGAGCCTGTGGCAGCAGCGCTGACATGTGTGTTTCCAGTCCCTACCCAGATGGAGGGGTTAGAATTTCTAATTCTTCCAGAAACTTACAGTTAAAACAAAAGAAATGCCCAAAACACACAGTTCCTTTCTGATGTTCTCAAATCAACAAAAAAGGATTCAGAGACTCTATCTTTGTTTTTGCTCATTTGGTCTTGATCCAAAGGGCAGTTGCATACAATGTGTCTATCATGTTCATGTTCGTGATAAAAAGGGAAATATTTTCATTACGGCTCTTCAGTTTTTTTTGTTCATATCAAGAAAGCATGTTGAAATTAAATACGACCAAGTATTCTTAATGTTCTCTCATTGCATCTATCCAGAAAACCTTCATCTATGGATGTGAAGGGCCAGGTCACCGTGGGTATGGCCCATTATACATGGTGGCCACTTTGGGAGGGCCCAAATGCTGAGCTCAGCAGGGCAAGTGCCAGTCCAACTGACTGGATCATAAGAAGAAAGACACAGCATGCTGTCTGAATGTTACTAAGCCTGACATCCCATGCTGCTAAGCCTATAGTCAAAAAAGCAGAACTGTCTCAGTGTCTTGAGCCCATTATCTGCCACTCTTGAGCAAAGCAACACAACACATGGATGTGGGTGCATGGAAACTCAGCACCTGTGTGTAGTGTTCTCTCTCCTCTACACATCCCCAGAGGGAAGGGATGCTAACTTTGTTGAGTGCCTACTATGTGCCAACTATATGCTAGCTTTTAGATAGTACACAGTCAATGAATATTTGATAAATTAATTACAGTAAAAGTAAAGTACACAGTTTCTCACTATCTTCTTTTAATCTGAATATCAAAAATAAATCATACATCTTCAGTGAAATTTTAAGATGTTTAAGTTCTGTTGTTTCCCACTTGCTGGTATATTTTTCTATAGAGACTGAAAAGATATAAATAGCCATTGCAGACCCAGCTATTACTTACTTGTACTAAAATCACTTGATTTTTTTCTGGAAATGTCTAATAATTTACAAAAATAACTGATCTGCGTTTGCTCCAATTAGTGGTTTATTTTCAACATAATAAAAATTATTAGATACTTAAAAGGATTTCAAAAATTTTAGAATTAATGGGTACCTTTACTCTAATGATTCCACTGTCTTCATTAAGAAAGAAAAAGAATGCATACTCTAGGAAAGAAGTGTACCAGGATATTAATATCGAATACTCATGAGTTATGGGATTAAGGATGACTTTTATTTTATTTTTAATCTTTTCAGTGCTTCTAAAATTTTCTACACTACACATATATTACTTGACTGATCAAAAAGTTATTTTTTTAAAGCCAGTGTAGAATACCACCACATAAATGGGGAGACAGCAGAATAAAGCAAAAGACAGCTGTGAACCCTTTTCTCTAAAACATAGCTTTGTTCATTTAATGCCTCCAAATAAGTTTTCCAGGAGTGGGCAAGCGATTGGGGTGGGGAATGGATAGAACCAGACACTCACTTATCCCCTACCGCACTTAGAGAGAAGGGCAGAGTCTTGTACATTCAGCTCTGCTCATCTATTCAAGTATCTGTACCCAGATCTTTAAAAAGAAAAAAAAAAACCACAGTCATGCGGTGGAGAGAAAACTGGGAAAGAATGAACCTCTGCTTTTTTTGCCAAAGTCTAAAGCTTTTCTATCTTAACTTCAGAAGGCGGATCCAAGAATTTTTTTGTTCCAGTTTTAAGTAACAAAAGACTAAGTGCAAAATTGGGATACATTCCCTTTTAGAACTGGAAGAACAGATGTGTCCTGCAGGGGTGTGACTGCAATTCTTATGGTATCTGACACCCTGGACATACTGTGCAAATGCACGAAATGTGAGTCAGCACCTTGCGAGTACTGTGCCCAGGTCAACCTGATCTTCTCAAGACTTGAGGATGGCAGCATTTTATCCACTTTGGGGGTCGTTGTTTTCCCACATGGACTACACTGAAGTCCAGAGAGCCACAGCAAGCCTCCATCCAAAGCTAAGCTGTCCTATGTATGGTATCCTGCCTGTGAGAGAAAAGCATGGCAGCTGCTTATGAGGCACTGTCAGCAGTGCTGTGAGAAAGAAGCAGATGACCATGGCGTCACTGCGTATCTAGAAATTCCTTGGCTTCTCAGGTGCAATGAAGGAGAAGTTGAAGTAGGCCTGTTGTGACAGGCAGCTTTTCTAGATCTCTGAGAACTCTACAGGAATTGAGAATGAAGAGAATCATGAGATAGTGATGACTATATCCAGGATGACACGGACCACATTGTGAGATGCTGGAGTGGGAGGGAGGAGCTTGAGTCTGAAACCAGGCCCCCATCCTGGTCCCAGCCTGCCTCTCATTACCTGGGTCCGAGAGGTACATGAGAGCATGTCCCTCGGCCTCAGGGTCCGAGCCTTCTCATCTGCAAAATCTAAGGGTGGGCCTAGGTGGTCAATGAGACTCCTTCTAATTCCAAGATTCTAGTTTCTCTCCTCTTAATGACTGATTAAAACAAAGGTCCAGATATTTCATATTTTCTTTGAAGCATTAAAGTTCTGTGAAGAATTCAAACTCCTTCCTAATCAAGAGTTTTTACAGAGAGCTTGGAGGGTTCCAGTATTGAGAGTTTAACAGGCTTGTGTTAGCCAAAAAGATTTTCTCTATCAAAAGGCTGCCATGGCTTAGACAAACTTTAAAATAATTAGCAACTGTGATTGGAAAAAGAATGACTTAAAGGAGAAAAAGAAAACTGTATTAAGGAAAACCAGTAGATATACTTCTTCCTAATCTCAGTTTTAGACTAAGAAGCAATTCAAACACATTTTAAAAATATGGTATACCAGAATCCTTAATTCTACAGTAACATAAACTATGCATTTTACTGGCAAAAAAAGATACTCTTACATGTCTCCTCTCAAATCTATTAAAGTATTATACCAGTGCACTAGAGCAGTGCTCATGAACTCAGTACTCAACGAACTAAAATGAAATCACACAAACCCTTGGGCCCTTCATCTTTGGGGGGATGAGGGTTCCGAACTGGATCCCGGATACTGCAATCCGTCCCTGCCCAGGTGAAGTTACAGATGCAGGTAGCTTCATTACTACACACCTGAGAAGAAAGAAGGGAAGAGAGGGGCATGGATACTTAATTCAATAAATTAATAATATTAGGCTCAAGAGGCACTGTCGGAGATAAAAGACCAGGCACCCAAACCACCGATGCCTGCCTATTACCCTCCCAACCTCACCCCCCACCCCACCCCACCCCCGTGACCAACACCAAACCCACTTGGTGGCTCTTTCCCTGCTAACTGAGCCCCTCCCACCAGCCCCTGGAACCCATTTCTCAGCCAGCCAGGTTGAAGACCCAGATCGGCCTATCTCCTCCCTCCTTCTCTGGGGAACAAGCAGCAGGCCAGATTGACTTGTAATTTAGAAGAAATAAACAAACATCTGCAAACTAGAGACAAGGGTGTTTAAGCCCTTATCCCCCTGAAAATACATTCTGAGAGAGATTACTAAAGACAATAAAATCAAACTTAAAAGCTTTTTAATCTGAAATGTTATGGTACACTGTGGTTATGATTAACAGGACTGAACTTGGCCTTTTTTTTAAAAAAGAAGATGAAAAGTTGAGAGGATTCATAGGAAAGAAGCAAGGGTTTTTTCATGCATTACGTTTTGTGCTTTTAGAGTAATAACGAAAACGTCTGTCTAGTGATTTTACTTTAAGGTACCAACTACTGAGAGCTTACTACTTGACAGGTACTTAAGCTAAATGCTTTATGTGAAACATCTTTCTTTTTTTTTTTTTTTTTGAGTTGGAGTCTCACTCTGTCACCCAGACTGGAGTGCAGTGGCTGTTCCTGGCCACCACAGCCTCGACCTGCTGGGCTCCGGCGCTACTTCCGCCTCAGCCTTCCAAGTAGCTGGAACTACAGGCACACGCTACCGTGCCCAGCTAATTTTTTTATTTATTGCAGAGATGAGGTCTCGCCAAGTTCCCCAGGCAGGTCTCGAACCCGCGGGCTCAGGCAATCCACTCACCTCGGCCTCCCACAGCATGGGATTACAGGCTGAGCCACCGAGCCCAGCCTATGTGAAGCATCTTGTTTCACCCTTACAACAGCACCTGAGGGCTGACAGAGGCTACCTGACTCACCCCAAGTCCTGGGGGTAGCAACAAGCAGAGTTAGAATTCAAACCCAGGATTCCTCCTATACCAAATCCACATTCTTCATCATTGGGCTATACTGTCCCCTGTGCCTATGATCCCACCACACCCAAACTCCAGCGAGCTGGCAGGTACAAGCTTCAGACCTTCCCACAGGGCTCTGTTCACAGCACTGGCCCAGCCATCTCCCTTGACTCCTTTCCACCTTCATTCCAGCACCATCCTTCTACAGCATTACTCTGTTTCTTCATGTATCTTTTCTCCATCTCTGAAGTCTGTACACATTTTGAAATATCTTCTTTTCGCTAAGCCCAGTTTAAATAACTATCCAAATTTGTTTTGGAATATAAGGCCCAGGTTTGCCAGTAAGGGCAACTTGCCCAAACACTTGTTCACATAATCACAGATCCATGCTGGATGAACAGGGCCAGCATTTGCTCTGCTGCTGACCTCGGTCCAAGTACAGTTGCACAACTTTAAACATGTGAATGACATAGCAACCCAACCCCTAGTCTAGTGGGATCTTAAACACAGAAGTCTCAGCATGCATCCTGAGCAGCTGAGGGGGAATTCCTGAGATGGCCTGAAACGCTACAAATTGTTCAATAGTCACATGGGATCTGAAGTTCCTTTAGGAACACATCCATTTTCTCCCAACTCTTCAGATGCTATGATGGTTAATGTCATGTGTCAACTTAACTGGGCCACAGGATGCCCAAATATTTTGCTAAACTTTATTTCTGGGTGTGCCTGGGAGGGTGTTTCCAAATGAACTGGCATTGGAATCAGTGGACTCCATAAAGTAGACTACCCTGCCCAATGTGGTTTATGTCATGCAATCCACTGAAGGCCTGGATAGAACAAAAAGAAGGAAAGGAGGAGTCTGCTCCCTTTCATTCTACCTCACTGCTCAAGACAGGACATCTCATCCCACCAGCTCTAGGGTTGGGATTTACACCATCAGCTCCATGGCACCTCACGCCTGTGGACTCAGACTGAATTATGCCACCAGCCTCCCCAAGTTGCCATCAATAGACAGCAGACTGTGGACTAGGTATCTGTAATCACATGGGCCAAGTTCTCATAAGAAATCTGCACTTACATGTCTATGTGCTATTGGTTCCATCTCTCCAGGAACCCTAATGCAGGTGTCAAGTTGTCTAGATAATGGACTGAATACAAATAGGCAGTGATCAAAAAAACAACAAAAATGAAGCCACGTCAGGACATGGTTTATTCTCAGCAGATAAAGATGCTGAGGAAGTAATCACCATCCGTGCTCAGATGTTAACAGCCACAGCAGGAGAGTGAATGAACTGGAAGTCTAACCTGTGAACTCAAAGATGCCAGACCACGCAGGCTCAAACTGGACACTGGTGCTACTTACCCCATGACCTGAGCAGACTTTACCCTTGGAGTCGAGTGGGCAGCTGCTCATATTCAAGGCTTGGATCTGTAGGCACTTCCGATCTAAACACATCATCGATGGACCACACGGTGTCCCATCCTCTACATAGCCCACATCCGTGTCATCATCTAAGACCACATGGGCACCACTGAAAGGAGAAGCACACCCTCACGCCATCAGCGCTGTACAGAGAAATGCAGCACCAGCAGAACACAGCTGCTTTTCATAAGACAAAGAGACAGCCATGGACAGGGGTCTCTCCAAGTATCCCCACCCTTCTCTTTTTCTCCCCCTCCCCACTGCCTCTCAACACAGAGCATTAAAAACTGTCATATCACACTGCACTTCCATAGGAAAACATGCCACATGCATGACATGTAACCCAAATCCTCACTTGTTCTTAAGACCCAATGTTAGGCCAGAGAGAGGCATTGGAAAATACACCATCAGCCCACCAAGGTCTTCAGATATGGCCCATAGTGAAAAGGGGATGTTGGGCAAAATAGACAATAAAAATATTTTGAAAGCTATGTGCACCACATCTCAATAATAAAATAAAGAGAAAACAAAGCCTTTAAAAATAAAACAGTAAGAAAACTGTTTTTTAAAAAAACTATGCTGATTGCTTCAGAGGTTTTGATTATCCATAATTGAAAAAAAATTTAAGTTTTCTATGAATATTTACAGTCATGCATGGCTTAATGACAGGGATACATTCGAAGAAATTAGTCGTTAAGCAATTTTGTCATTGTGTGGACATCATAGAGTGTATTACACAAATCAAGATGGGGTGTGGTCTAGCCTACCGATCTTGGACTACACACCTGCACAGCATGTTCCTGTACTGAATATTGTAGGCAACTGAAACACAATGGTGAGTATTTGTGTATCTGAACATATCTAAACATAGAAGGGACAGTAAAAATTAGTGTATTTATAATCTCACGCAGCCACTTTCATATATGTGGTCTGTCATTGATTAAAATGTTATTTTATGCTTTCAGTGGATGACTGTACTTCCAAAATTTCAAATTTGAGAGTAACTTGAACTTTAATAATAATCAATTCTGAATAGAAGATCTTGCTGAATATTTTACAAATATGTTAGCTTAGTATACAATATAATTTAACAAGACTACTGAAGCTAAGGATATGTGAAAACATACATATTCAAAGAAAGCTTGTGTACATCAAAGTAACTAGTTTTAAGGTTATACATTTATTCCAGGAAGGATGTTGTTTTCTAAGACCCTGCTAGAATTACCTTCAGAGTCATTGAAAAGACAGAAAAGTAGCAACCATTTGACTAAGACAGCATTATCAATTTAGTACCCAATCAATTTACAAAAATTTGTTCAAAACTACTTTTGGATAATTCCAATCTTATATTCTTGCACATAAGTGAAGATTCAGTATTCTAAGAATACCAAAAGGAAAAGTTTTCACATGCTGAAGGCAATTAAGTCGGGAAAATCACAAAGGTGTTTTGGGTAGCAACAGCACCACTGAGTAATAGAACAGTCTTAGAACTATGACTACTGTGAAAGGAATGACTTTTATTTGGAATATAATATGACTTCTTGGCTAACAAAATAAGCCTCATACCTATGTGTGCCTTGTACTCACAGACAACTGAGTATCAAATGTTTGCTTATACCTATAAACAATATTTTAATAAATATTTTCTATGTGTGATGAGGTATTTGCTAAGCCATCTTCAAACCAGACACATGCTACATGAAGTATAGCTTAAACTGTCTTCTTTTGCTTTGTCTTGTGTTTTTGGTCATAAACACACACAGTGTTCAAATAGTAGCATATTTCAATGCTCCGAACTTTAATCATGGGAACATGAACACCACAATTCTACTCTTAAGGTTATGATTATGAAGAATGTCTCATTACTAATAATTAGCACAATTTGAGCAAATGTAATGTGAAAATCAATATAAAACTTTATTTTGTGACTCTCAACATGAAAGGTGATAGTAAAATCTCAGTCAACTTTCCTACTAAAAGAACTAGATAGAAAAATCTTGAGTTTTGATTTTTTTCAAAATTTGAGCTTTAACAGCTTGTAATTCTAGTGCTTTGTTCGGATTCCTGATTCTTGATGTGTTACCTGCAGTCGATGACACGGCCTTGGTGGTAAAAGGAAGTTGGGATGACCTCTCCTTGGAGCTGGCCAATGCGTGGCGCACGGGTGAGGTTGGTGCACAGCAAAAAGCCACAAAACACATCACTGAGCGTGGATGAAGAAAAAAGACCAAGGAAGGAGGGTCAGGCTCAGAAGACCAACACTACTCATCAACGAGTATTCCAAATTTCTAAATATTCTCCTTCCTTCTACACAGAAACATCTTTTTAGCCTACTGTTGGCTGGCCCCTCTTTCCTCACTAAGAGGATCACCAAGCCCTGAAGGACAGATCAGGACTGGAGTCTCAGCTAGCTGCTGGGCTCCCACTCCTACACCCACTTTCGTATTCATCCCCTCCCAACCTTTTTGGGTTAAAAGTGGCTCCCGGGCTGTAGAGTCATGAGAAGTCAGCTAGAATGCTGCTAGCAGGATTTTGCTTTCTGGATAAAAGGGTCAGACACTGTCAGGGAGAAGACCTTTTGCTCCTACCCCCACCTCCCACCTTTGAATGTGATCATCTACATACACTTGTAATCATGTGTTCACAAGCATGATGATAAAAATTCAGCATGCTAAGGATTACAGAGAGGAGGAGGGAAAGTCACCTGGGTCTTTGGTGGCATTGTTAAAGGACCCACCCATTAGGAGGGTGTCTACCTCCGGTCTGTTAAGCAAACAATGGTTCCTAAAAAATGGGCAAAGAACTGAAGTGACACATTGCAAAAAAAAAAAAAATGAAAATAAAGAAATGCGTTTCTAATACATGTATGAAAACATGCTGAATTCCATTTGAAAGCTAGGAAATGCAAACTAAAACTATGATAACATAGCAGGTCACATCTACCAGAATTGACAAAAAGTAAAAAGTCTCATAATATCAAGCACTGGTGAGAACATGGCACAATGCAATTCATATAAAGATAATACTGATGTAGGGCTTACTATAATAACATCCATTTTAGAAAAAAGGGTGACATCACTTGGTAGCACCGGAATTAAACATCCCCTATGGTTTAGCAATTTTTCTACTGGGTACAAGTCTTGGAGAAGCATATACCAATGTGCCCTAAGTCACAAGTTCATGAAAGTTCACAGCAGCCTAGTTCCTAGTAGCCAAATATGAAAAAAACAACCCAAATGCCCATTGATGTGGAACAGAGAACTAGAGTGTATCTTCATATGCACACATGTGAAAGTAGAACAAAGAACAACAAACATGAGCAATAGAGAGCTGTGAACACCCTGAAACCTCTCAGAATGTTGCATTTAGGAAGCAAGATGCAGCCAGGTGCAGTGGTTCATGCCTGTAAGGCCAGCACCTTGGGAGGCCAAGGCGAGAGAAATGCCAGAGCCTAGAGGTTCAAGACTAGCCTGGGCTATATGGTGAGACCTTCTTGCTATAATAAGTTTAAAAAATAGCAGTAGTGTATGCCTGTAGTACCAGCTACTTGAGAGGTGAGGTGGAAGGATTGGCTGAGCCCAGAAGAAGGATCAGTTACTAGGCTGTGGTAGCTGTGAGTATGCCACTGCACTCCAGCCTGGGTAACAGAGTGAGACACCAACTCAAAAACAAAACATAAAAAGAAGCAAAATTCAAAAGCATACACGAAAAGTGAAACAATCCAAATGCCCATCAGCATGGAATGGAGAACTAGACTGTGCACACACATGAAAGTAGAACAAAGAGCTACAAACATGTGCAATAGGGAGCTGTGCATGCCACAGAAATCTCTCAGAATGCTGCATTTAAGAAGCAAGCTCATACTCAAAGTATTAGGGTGAAAGATCAAGAAAGTAGGGGCCACTTTGTCAGGATGGAAGTGTCTCAGGCGAGGCAGGGAGGATGACGGGGAAGGGTGAGTCACTCTGAGAGGCTGCAGTGTCCTATTTCTTGACCCAGGTGGGGGTTACACAGGAGTTCACCTCATTGTTATTTGGTAAAATGTACATTTGTGTGTTGATCACTTTACTGTTTATTATATATTATATGTCACAATTTTTTATATGTCACAATTTTTTTCAAAAAGCTTTAATTTTCCTGGATTCATTGGGAGTTAGTTATTCCTATTACCAGGCATTCAAGAGCTCTCTTTTACAATAATCTAAAACTTTTGGAAGTCACTGAGACAGAGAAAAAAAACCAGATTTGTCTAGGGGACAGACTTAGCAAATGAGCTGAATCCCACCCACAGAGTATGACTATTTCAGGATCTGCTGCCTCTAGCCCAGCATCCCAAGGACTGAGGATCAGCTCCCTAAAACATCCACACCTTGCTCACGAGTCATCAGATGGGAGGCTCTGTTCTCTATTATTTTGATTTCATTTTAAAGAAATGATAGTTGAAGATTTGTTGCTCACTAAGGCCTCAACCATCAAAGCCTATATGAACTTGCAAAGTTTCATAAAGCACAACACATTCGAGAAATAAAACTTCCCTTAAAGTCTTGCTGTGCTGTGGAACCTGGAGAAGAATCTTCACTGTGATGGAGGGAACATGTAGGTGCTCTGGTGTATGCCATGATGATTCCAGAGACCCACGTCACTGAATTAGCCTTAATCAACTATTAAATAAGATTCCAGCTTTCCTCAACCAATCAAAGGGAAATGTCACCAATGTGCTCTGAGAGCAACTCATTTCCTGAGTAAAGATGCCTCCAGTATGTGCTAACTAGTTACTTTTTAGAAGGAAAAAAAAATGTTCTGATTAAATACTCTATGTCGGGGAACAAGATGGCAACAGCATAGGTGGACTTGTGAGATTCTCCGAACATGAGTTCCCAAAAAGACTCTTACTTTTCTTCCCCCATCCCCCAGCCCATCACCAGCCATGCTGGTCCGAGGCCCGAGGACCTTTGGTCCCACGCAGGGCCGGATATTGCGGCCCCCTGCTGCTGCTGTTCCACCACGTGCGTGGGAGTCTCGGGTCCCAGCTCCCTCCCTGGATACATCATCTCCCGCCCAGTACCCAACAACAAGCCGCCAGGCACTCAGGGAGGCTCTGGGCGCCCACCCCTCAGAGTCACTGGTCCCATTCCTGGCTGAAGTAACCTGTGGGGGGCCCAAGGCCACTCTTGCTGCTCTCTGCCTGCCCTTTGGAGCTTTGTAGCTCTGGAGCTCTGGGCCCACCCTGGCTGAGGCACTCAGCGTGTAACCCCAAGTTGGGGGACCCAGACAAGTGGAGAGAAACGGATCTGCAAAAACTGCCTCAGCCATTCTCCAGGCAGAGACTTCCATTGCCCTGCCTACCTATCAACAAACCCTACCTCAGTTCCTAAGGTAACATCGCCAAACAGGAGACAAACCCCCACCACTACGCTGAATCAGACAAAAGCAACCTCCAGGCAGCCAACTAAAAAAAAAAAACAAACAAACCGAAACTGTGAGTAAATCTAGCTGCCTGCAACGAAAAACAAAGGGGAGAGGTCGGAAATCAGAGCTGAAGTGACTTTAGTCTGATCGCTTGTTTTGACTAATGATTTTATCATTTTGACTGTTTGTTTTGATCATGTTTGTTGTTTGCCTTCTGACTTACACTGTTTCTTGATTTTTATTGGTCTGTCTCTGTGTAGCTATCAGTATTCTTTAGGGAATCTTTCTTACGTGTCTTTTTTCACTTCTTTCCGGCCTTGTGTCTCATTCTCACCTAATAGTTGGTATGTATGTCTGTTTTCCCTCTCGTTCTTCTCTCTTTCTAACTTCCTATTGATCCCCCCTTCCTCCATTATTTTCCTCTTGATACCCCCCTTTTTAATCTAGGGACCAAGACTACATACTGCTGAATGGACAGATTGTAAGGCAGAGGGAAAGAGGTTCCAGTGTGCTCATATACCTGTTCATGGATGCTAGAATAAGCATATACATTCTGAACCACAGCTGCCCCATCAATTAAACCTCAAAACTGCAAAAAGTACAGATTGCAGCCTACACTCCAACCTCAAAAGTGAACAAAGTCAGAAAACCCTCATAAGGAACAACAGGATATTGCAGAAGAGAAATAAAAGCAACCCCACCTTCCCTCAAAAACAGAATTAAAGAAGGGGAGGAAAAGGGGGAGGAGAGAGAGAAATCTACACAAATGAAGAAAAACCAAAAGAAGAGTATGGGTCTCTCCCAGACCCCTGGGAGGGCAGACGCTGAGAAAACTGACTTCAGAATGCAAACAATGAAGAGCCCCAAGAATGAAGGGTCTCAAACTACAAACCTAGATAACAAGACATTAATGGAGAGATTACAAAGAATTGAGGAGACACAAGAAGAAACTAGGAAGGAGCTGATATCTGAGATAACAGTAATAAAGAATACTGTGAATGAAATAAATAATAAACTGATAAGCATGGAAAGCAGAATTACCCAAGCAGAAGAAAGAATCTCACAGCTTGAGGGCCAAAATGCAGAACTAACCCAAACTCTTAAAACACAGAAAATAAGCTCAAAAAAGACAGAACAAAACCTTCAAGAGATGAGCGATTACTTCAAGAGACCGAACCTAAGAGTAATTGGCCTTCCTGAGGCAGAAAGAGAGACAGAGACCACACTGGAACAAACTTTTCATGAGATCATTCAAGAAAACTTCCCTTATCTACTCAGTGATGCAAAAATTCAAACACAAGAGATTCAGAGAACCCCTGCAAGACAACAAATGAGAAGACCAACTCCTAGACACATATAATTCACCTAAACAAAGTAGACATAAAAGAAAAAATCCAGCTGGGCTGGTGGCTCAACCTGTAATCCCACGCCTTTGGGAGGCTGAAGTGAGTGGATTGCCTGAGCCCGCGAGTTCGAGATCTGCCTGGGCAGCAAGACCTCATCTCTACAATAAATCAAAAAATCAGCCAGGCGTGGTAGCGCATGCCTGTAATTCTGGCTACTTGGAAGGCTGAGGCGGAAGGATAGCCGGAGCCCAACAGGTTGAGGCTGCGGTGGCCGGGAGCAGCCACTGCACTCTAGTCTGGGCAACAGAGTGAGACTCCAACTCAAAAAAAAAAAAAAATAAGGAAAGAAAAGAAAATATCCTAAAGGCAGCAAGAGAAAAAGGCCAGATCACCTACCATGGAAGACCAATAAGAATAGCAGCAGATTTATCTACAGAAACCCTGCAGGCTAGGAGAGCTTGGAGCCCTATCTTCAAAGTCCTAAAAGATAAACAATTTCAACCAAGAATAACCTACCTGGCCAAACTAAGCTTCATCAGCGAGGGAGAATTAAAATCTTTCCCAGATATCCAATCCCTAAGAACTTATGCTGCCACCAAACCACCTCTATATGAAACACTTAAGAAAGTGCTAAACACAGAAGAAAAGGAAAAAAGAACAACGTTCTTCACAAGCGTACAGGAAAAAGAATAAAATATACATGAACCAACCCCAAAACCAAAAGAAAGACAAAAAAAAACCAAGTGGAAGAACAACTCTATAAAAACTCTATGATAGGGACAAACTCTCACATTTCAATAATTAGCCTGAATGTGAATGGACTAAACATACCACTGAAAAGACACAGAATGGCAAAATGGATAAAATATCACCAGGCAACAATATACTGCCTTCAAGAGACCCATCTCACTAGAAAGGACATACATAGACTCAAAGTAAAAGGATGGGAAACAAATTTTCAGATGAATGGAATACAAAAGAAAGGAGGAGTCGCAATCCTAATTTCAGACAAAATACCATTTAAGCTATCAAAAATTAAAAAAGATACAGAGGGCTACTACATAATGATAAAAGGCTCACTCCATCAACAAGAAATATCTGTCCTAAACATATATGCACCCAACATAGGTGCACCAACTTTCATAAAGCAACTTCTAGGAAAACTAAAGAAAAATATTGACTCTAACACCATCATAACTGGGGACTTTGAATACCCCACTCACAACCCTAGACAGATCATCAGGACAAAAAATCAGCAAAGAGAGCCGGAACCTCAACGTGACTCTGGACCAAATTTATTGATACCTACAGAACACTCAATCCAAAGACCACAGAATACACATTCTACTCATACGGAACGTATTCTAAGATCAACCACATAATTAGCCATAAATCAAGCATAAGCAAATTTAAAAGGACCAAAATTCTACCATGCACCTTCTCGGACCACAGTGGAATAAAAATAAACATTGACACCAACAAGGTCCCCCCAAAACCCACAAAGACATGGACACTAAACAGCATGATGCTAAACAACTCCTGGGTCAATGATGAAATCAAAACAGAGATCAAAAGATACCTGGAAACAAATGAAAATGAAGAAACATCTTACCAAAATCTCTGGGACGCCTTAAAAGCTGTAGTAAGAGGGGAATTTAGATCCCTACAAACACACATGAAGAAAAAGGAAGGAATACAAATAACAGCCTAACAAGCTACCTAAGGAAGCTGGAAAAGCAAGACCACAAAAATCCTAATTTCAGCAGAAGAATCCAGATCACCAAAATAAAAGCTCAAATCCAGGACATAGAAGACAAAAAGATAATACAAAAAAATCAATGAAACAAAAAGCTGGTTCTTCAAAAGGATAAACAAGATCGATGGTCCCCTAGCTAGATTGACCAAGAAAAAATGAGAAAAAACCCAAATAAGCACAATCAGAAACACAAAAGATGAAGTCACATCTGACCCTGAAGAAATACAAAAGATCATTAGAGACTACTACGTACACTTGTATGGAAACAAACTTGAAAACCTTAAGGAAATGGAGGATTTTCTGACATCACACAACCTACCTAGGTTGGAACAAGAAGAAATTGAGACCCTGAATAGACGAATAACAATCAAGGAAATCGACTATGTAATAAGAAAACTACCTACAAAAAAAAGCCCTGGTCCAGATGGCTTTCCAGCAGAATTCTACAAGACATTTAAGGAGGAGCTGATACCAATCCTACTGAAGGTATTCCAGGCTATTGAAAAAGATGGAACTCTCCCCAAATCATTTTACGAAGCCAACATCACATTGATACCCAAGCCAGGTAAAGATCCAACAAAGAAAGAGAACTACAGGCCAATATCTTTGATGAACATAGATGCTAAAATTCTCAACAAGATCCTAGCAAACCGGATTCAACAGTACATCTCAAAAATCATCCATCATGACCAAGTAGGTTTCATTCCTGGGATGCAAGGCTGGTTCAACATTCGTAAAACCATAAATGTAATTAAATACATCAACAGATGTCAAAACAAATACCACATGATTATATCTTTAGATGCAGAAAAAGCTTTTGATAAAATCCAGCATCCCTTCTTGATAAAAACCCTCGAACATCTAGGCATACGGGGAACATACCTCAAAATAGTAAAAACCATCTACAAGAAACCCACAGCCAGCATATTCCTAAATGGACAAAAATTGGAACCATTTTCCATGAAAACTGGAACAAGACAAGGATGCCCACTCTCACCGCTCCTGTTCAACATAGTATTGGAAGTCCTGGCTCGAGCAATCAAAGAAGAGAAGGCAATCAGGGGTATCCAAATGGGAAAAGAGGAAGTCAAGTTATCTCTCTTTGCAGATGATCTGATTGTGTACCTTGAAAACCTAAGAGAATCTGTCAAAAACTTCCTTACACTGATAAAGGCCTTTGGCAAAGTCTCAGGATACAAAATAAATGTGCAAAAGACAACCGCATTTCTTTACACCAATAATAAACAAACAGAAACCCAAATAAAAAGCACAATTCCATTCACAATAGACACACAAAAAAATGAAATACCTTGGCATCTTCCTAACCAGAGACGTGAAAGACCTTTACAATGAAAACTACAAAACACTGCTCAAAGAAATCAAAGATGACACAAACAAGTGGAAAAATATCCCATGCTCATGGATTGGAAGAAATCAACATTGTGAAGATGTCCATCTTACCTAAGGCAATCTACAAATTCAATACAATAGTCATCAAATTACCAGCAACATTCTTCTCAGACCTAGAAAAAACAGCACAGGAATTCATATGGAAACACAAACATCCAAGAATAGCCAGAACAATCCTCAGCAAAAAAAAACAAAGCAGGTGGTATCACATTACCAGACTTCAAACTTTACTATAAAGCTACAATCATCAAAACAGCTTGGTATTGGTATAGGAACAGGCATATAGATCAATGGAATAGAATTGAGATTCCAGAAGCAAAACCTCAATTTCTCAACCAACTCATCTTCGACAAAGCCCCCACCACCTACCACTGGGGAGAGGAAAACCTATTCAGTAATTGGTGCTGGGAAAACTGGCTGACCACATGCAGAAGATTGAAACAGGACCCCTATCTATCCCCATGCACAAATGTTAACTCCAAATGGACCTAAATGTAAAACCTCAAGCCATAAGAACTTTAGAAAATAAAGGACATACCTTCATGGAAATCGGAACTGGCATCAAATTTCTGAACAAAACCCAAAACCCACAGGTCATAATAGAGAAGATAGACTAGTGGGACCTTATTAAACTGACAAGCTTCTGCAAAGCCAAAGAAACCATCAAGGGAGCAGGGAGGCAGTCTACAGACTGGGAAAAAGTATTTGCCAACACCAGGTATGACAAAGAAAAAAACAAGCAACCCCATTATAAAATGGGCAAAAGATATGAACAGACACTTCACAAAGGAAGACATCCAAGCAGTCAACAGACACATGAAGAAATGTTCAACCTCACTAATCATCAGGGAGATGCAAATCAAAACCACACTGAGATACCACCTAACTCCAGTCAGAATGGCAATTATCAACAACTCAAAAAATAACAGCTGCTGGAGAGGGTGTGGGGAAAAGGGAACACTCCTACACTGTTGGTGGGAGTGTAAACTAGTGCAACCTCTGTGGAAAGCAGTGTGGCGATTCCTAAAAGCTCTAAATATCAACCTCCCATATGACCCCGCAATCCCCCTACTGGGAATATATCCTGAAGAACTCAAATCACTCTATAAAAAAGATACCTGCACATGTATGTTTATCGCAGCATTGTTCACAATAGCAAGAACCTGGAACCAACCATGCTGCCCATCAAAAGAGAACTGGATTAAAAAAATGTGGTACATATACATGATGGAATACTATGCAGCCATAAAAAAGAACAAAATCATGAATTTTGCAGCACCTGGATGAAACTAGAGTCTATAATGCTGAGTGACCTCTCACAGAAACAAAGATCCGAGTATCACATGTTCTCACTCATATAATGGACCTTGAACATCCAATGTAATACTATAAGAAAATTACTGACAGTAGTGGGAAACTATGTGGGGGAGGGAGATGGGATTAATGGTTGCAAATATCTGTCTGGGGACTGGGAAACACCTTTTATCAACAGGGTTCCTGAATGAAACATATTTGTATACTTAACCCTTAACCATACCCCACAACATCATAATTAAAAAATTGATTAAAAAAATAAATAAATAGATAGATACTCTATGTCTGATTAAATAAAATGGTGTTGTGCTTGTGAAATAATTAAAAATAGATTATTATTTCATATCGAATGGACATATGGTCTATACAGTTTGCCTCTTAAACTCTATGTCTACGAGTATATTCACAGACCATATATTCCAACAAGAGTAAAAAGTTAAATCCTAATTTTAATTTGCAATGTTTTGGCAAAGTATCTCTTCAGAACAAGAACCAAGTAAAATACAGCGTGTGAGAAATTTTCAGAATTTTACGCAATGGTTTGAGTTTGTGGCACAGTGACAATTTAATTCGCAGCCATTTGCCTCTGCACGCGGTCACATATCTTTACATGCCTGAATAGCTGAGCATTTCTACAACACCAGCAGCATTTATCCTGGGTTTAAGCTGCAGGGCCTCTTGCCCAGTCCTCCACTAAGGCCACCCACTGAATGCTTGCTACCCGTCTCCATCCCTCCTGCCTAGTTTCCCCCAGGGTTGCCCACTCACTGCTTGCTGCACTGGATCCACCGGTCTCCATCCCTGCCACAGTTTCCCTTCTCAGTGCCTTCAGTGTTCAGCTTCTCATAGCAGAACTTGTCAGAGCCTGCAGCCTCTTGGGGTCGAACAAGAGAACATGTTTCAGTTCCCTTCGCTTTCCACAATGTGTAGAGCGCCGGTGCACTCCTAACAGTTGGTTCTCCAGAAAAGGAAAAAGCCTCCTGGGGTGGGGGTGGGGGCATCTGCAAGTATCCATGCATGCACACTCCATGGCCCACTTCATGCCCTCAGTGTGGTTCCACTGGCTGGTAAAACCCTTGAAAATTCAACTAGCGTCTCTTGCAAACAAATACAAAAAGTTCCAACTCAGCACTGTGCTTAGCCTGAGAAACATATCTCTTTCCAATTTCTGTGGGTGGGTATAAGGTTGGAAATGGGTGACTCCAGCAAGAATGAGTGACACACAGGAAGCAACACTCTTAATCCTACTTTATATTAGTATAGGAAGTTAATTATAAAGTTGTAGCCCAGTGAGATTTTATGTTGGCACCTGACTTTCAATTTTTTTTTTTAATCAGGGTCTCATTGTTGCCCAGGCTGGATGGCAGTGGCACGAACATGGCTCACTGGATTCAACTGATTCTTCTTCCTCAGCCTCCAGAGTAGTTGGGACTACAGGCATGTGCCACCACATCCAGCTAACTTTTGTATATTTTTGTAGAGATGAATCTCACTATGTTACTCAGGTTGGTCTCAAATCCCTACTTAACCAATCCTCCCTCTTTGGCCTCCAAAAGTGCTGGGATTACAGTTGTGAGCCACCACATCCAGCCATGGTTTTAATATTTAAAACTTTTAAAAGACAAATATGCCTCAATTATCTTTTCTCTGTCAAAACTGTGGCATGGAATATAAATCTTTCAGATAAATGACGGTTGCCAACTCTGCACTCACCCATGCCAGGGCACCATTCAAGTGTGTACCTCTCTTGCTCTGGGGTGACCAGCCTCAGCCAGGGAGGCAGAGCCTTTTCTTGCTAACTCCACCTGGCTGTCATCACAGAGGGCACCATAAACTCAGGATGAGAGAGTGCACTAAGTTCAGGGAATGTTCTGGGAGAGGATGAGCACCTCAGGGAGCACCTACAGCTCCTCATTTGAACAGAGATCAACAAAATGCTAACTCATGTGTGTTGGTGGAGGGTGGAGGGCGGGTGGTTAGATGGGAAATTCAAGGTTCAGGCTGTCATATGATGGTGGAGAGTTCTGCCTGTTGCACCAATCCCTGAGAGCTGCAGTCATTGAATGGGCAGTGTTGGGCTCTGGTGACAAGCACCCAATGTAAGCAGCTGCTTCCTATAGTTTCTGTGACTAAGATTCATAGCTCTCTTTATCTCCCCCTTCTGTAGATTTGCTTAAGCATCACTCTTAGCTGTGTATCTCTCCCCGTGAGATGGGCAGGGAAGGACGGTGTGGAGAGACAACTGCATGAACGGCAGGTAGAGGTGACCTACTTGTTCCCCAGATGTATTGGCACTGGTTGTCCCGGGTCTTGCACTCGCCATTGTAGCAGCGACCCTGGGGACAAGAGCACATGTCAGGCACACAGAGTCGCACGTCCCCAGAGTCTACCCCATGTTCTCCTGCTCACTGATTTAGTGAGGTTCTCCTATTCCATATCTTCATACTTAAATAGTGACCAAAAAGGATTATAAACATCTTATGAGAAGCATAAGGATGACAGTTCAAAATTTAAGGCTCAGAACAGACTTCACTGTACAGTTCTTTAAACCCAAACTCATCATCTAAAATTTAAAATTTTATTGAAAATAAAAATGGGTGCATTTCTTTGGGTAAAATCAGACAATTTTTAGCTTCTTTTGTGTGTGAATGGTTAGAAAATGCCAAATCAGCATTTGACATCACAATCTGCACCCCCAGGTGAAGCCAGGCAATAACAGGGCTTCAGAGAAAACAAACAAACTGCAACAGACTGTCATATTTCCCCATAACAGACAGGCTGAAGTTATTGCGGGACGGTCCCAACCCCATAAATGTCTTTTCTCTCAATCCAATGACAACAGAGTTCAATACAACATACTTGTTGATACATCATGAAGCAACTCTGAATTAGAACCCCTCTGCAATAATTTACTTGAGTCAATGTTCCTTCAAAGTTTCATTTATCAAAAAGAACAAAACTTTCCAAAAAATCCCTCTGAAATGACACTAAGAACAGAGAGCCCACATACCTGATTCTGACTGCACATGTACCCATCCTGTTTGTGAAGGTTTGGTGGACACTGAAAGACAGATGGCATTGGTTAGCGTCCAGCACACAGAACAACTTCAGATAATGTGCACATGATATGACAATGCAAAGATACAAGCACGATGAGGACGCAATTAGGAACATACAGAAAAACGCAAGTAACTTCTCCAGGAGGTCACTCAAACTCATTCTCCTATTACCAGTGAAATAAATAAAGCAGGTGCTTTTTATATGTCTCTCCTATGTGTTGTGAGGTGGACCAGAATAACATCACACTCGTGTGCCTGAGTAGTTAAAAGTAGAAGGACGTGAATCAGCTTATCACATGGGGTAGACACGCTCAAGAGCTAGTTGACAGGACTTTGCTCAGCTCTGGGAAATGTCACATCTGCATCTGACATCAAGACATCACCTGCAGCCTGCCTCACTACATGGAAGAAACATCTGCTTTCCAACACAATCACAGACTGTGTCTCCAGACATTTCTGACCTCTCAGACCACAGCCTTGTTACTGGAACAGCCTGTGCTGTGATGGTTATTTCCTTTCACAGGTCTATTTATCAAATCATTTTTTAAAACGATGTTTCACTTTCCCCAAAAGATGCCCTGAATAAGTTAAAGTTTTTACTCTCTGCATTTGTTTACCACATTGGAGAAATCACTCTACAGAAAAGATACCTGAACATGCATGTTTATTGCAGCATTATTCACAATAGCAAAACCATGGAACCAACCATGCTGCCCACTGAAAGTGGAGTGCATTTTAAAAATGTGGTACATATACACAATGGAATATTACACAGCCAAAAAGAAGGACCAAATTATGAACTTCACAGCAACTTGGATGGATTTAGAGTCTATAATACACAGTGCTCTATCACAAAAACAAAGAACTGAGTATCCCATGTTCTAACTCATAAGTGGACCCTGAATAATTATCATAATACTGTAAGAAAGGAATTGGCAGTAAGTAGTGAGAAACTGCCGGTGGGGGGGCACACTTCATCAATAAGGGTACCTGTGATGCTGGGGTGGCCGTCAGAGTACGTGCCACTGCACTCCAGCTTGGGTGATAGAGTGAGACTCCAACTCAAAAAAAAAAAAAAAAGGCGTACCTGATCTCAAACCAGGTGATGTGGGGACCAAAGTGAGGCCCAAATTTTACCTGCACAATGACAATTTATATACCTGCCCCTGAATTGTACCCCACAAAAAAGACTAAAATAGGTCAAGCAAGCATGAAAAGGACCCTGTCGTGGCCAGTGAGTAAGAAACATAGCCATATGCACAGAGGCCTCCCTCAACCTCCACTTCTCAGTAAATGATGCCCTGTCCTTCCAACTGTTTAGGACAAAGACTGTGGTCACCCTATCTCCCTCTCACCTCCCTCCATCCAGTCTCCAATATGTCCTGGCCCTGCCCGAAGACTGCGTTCACCCTCTCTCCCTCTTACCCTTCCTTCATCTAATCTTCAATATGCCCAGAGACTACAGTCACCCACACACTTTCCCTCTGCCCTTTCTCCCTCTCTCTCTCTCTCTCTCTGCCTTCAGAATATTATCCCAATCTGACTACTTTTTCTCACCTCCCCACTTGTACCCTGTCCATGCTGTCACCATCCTCACCTGGATTGCTGCCCCAGCCTCCACCCAGGTGCCCAGCTTCCAGCCTAGTCACCCTGGGGTCTATACCCCTACCAGAGTGACCCCATGAAAAAAATGTATGCATCAGTACACAGCCATGGACCAAGCTGGAGACCATCATCCTAAGTGAACTAACCAGAAGCAGAAACCATACACCACCTGTTCTCACTTATATGTGAGAGCTAAGTGGCCACAAACATGGAGACAGCAAATACTGGGGACACTATAAAAGGGAAAGCAGGAAGGAGGGCTAGGATTCAGAAGTTAACTACTGGGCACAATGTTCACTATCTGGGGAATGGGTTGCCTAGAGCCCAGTCCCCACCCCTGAGCAATAAGCCCATAGTAACAAACATGTACTTGTGCCCCTGAATCTAAACTTTAAAGAAAGAAAGCACAGAAGACAATGTGAATAAAATAATTAAGTGAAACATGAATATCGTATTGGGTCTCATTCATCTCTGCCCAGAACCCTCGTGTGGTCTCCCAGCCTCCTCACTGACCTGCCTCTGCCCACCCCACCCGCCATCCCTCTGCCTCACTTATGCTGGCCCAGCCTGTGATACCATGGATGTGCCAGCACACTGTCCCCATGGCCTCCACCCCTGCTCTTCCATCGCCCGGATTTCTGCAGGGCTCCCTCTCGCCCCCTTGGTAGGGCTTTGCTCCAATAGCATTGCCAAGGATGCTCTGGTACCCAGGATCTCAAAGCTGCAGGCCTCCACCGGCAGCCTCTACTCCCTGCTCTATGCTTTTCTCTCCTCTTGTCACCAACTGACAGTTCACAGTCTCCTTACTTGTTTATTGTGCTGTTCCGTCATAACGTGAGTGCCTTACAGGCAGTATCTTGTATCTGCTCCCTCCTGCCCCCAGCACCTAGAGCAGTGTGGGGCATGTGCGGGTGTGCAGTGACTCTGGCTGACTGAGAAAACAAACCAACAACCCACACAGATACAGTGAGGTTCTTTATGCCACACGTGTCAAGCCATGTGTCAAATTCACAAAAGAAGGAAAAAAGAACTCGATCAGCATTCCTATGAAGCAGGAACTTCCTAACACTTTGAGGTGCAATGCTTTGGTTCTACATCTTGTTTTTAAATTTTGAGTCAAGGGTCTCACTCTGTTGCCCAGGCTGGAGCAAAGTGGCAACATCACGGCTCACCACAGCCTTAACCTCCTGGGCTCAAGCAATCCTTCCACTTCAGCCTCCCGAGTAGCTGGGACTACAGGCACATGCCACCATGTCTGGCTAATTATTTTTATTTTTGTTTTGTAGAGACAAGGTCTCCCTGTGTTGCCTACTCTGGTCTTGAACTCCTTAGCTCAAGCGATTCTCCCACCTTGGCCTCCCAAAGTGCTGGGATTACAGGTGTGAGCTACCCCAACTGGCCAGTACTACATTTTTTCTACAGATTACTGACTTTCACGCAAGTGTCATTCACCACAGCTCTTCATTCAACCTGAAGGTGAGTCTTCAAGGGATCAGTGCTAAAACCTGTAGTTTCAGTGTACACTACTGGGCTGAGTGCACAGAAGCAGAAATCTCCATGGCCTCTATCATCCATCCGGATCCACTCAAAACTCAATCATCATCTCACTAACCAAGTGTCACTAATTACTCACCCACTCCAAAATGAACACAACAACAGTCAACAGAAGTGCCAAAGGGATGTTGCTACTAGAATAGGCACATTGGGATCTAAAATTAATTCATCAGATTTCACTTCTGTGATGTTTCAAGAAGAAAAAGACATGCAGAATTCTTTACTAATGAAAAAAAAAAGCCCTAATTCTGAACCAGCAAAACCACATGCAAGTTTTCTAATCAATCAGTTCTGGAGTTAGGCTCATCATTGAAATATTTAACAAGGGAACTTATAGAATGCCTCATGTTCCCCAGGATGTTTAAAACAGGAGAACCATAACTCTGTGTCCTTTACTCTGCCTGTGAGGAGAGCTATGGGTTCAGTCTCTCGATGTCCTTCTAGAACCTTCCTGTACAGGATATTCTGTATAGGGGGTTCACTGGAGGCCAGCAGGCTTCCATGGTGTAACAGCATTTAGATGTGTTTCCTTTAAGCTGCTATACCCAAAAAATAAATAAATAGATAGATAAAAATTGTCACACCACCATTTAGATGATGTAGCTCACAGCAGTAGCAAAACACACTTTCCGATATCTTTCAAATATCTACATGATATTATCTAGTACCGCTAGCAAAGGTTTCTCTCAGAAGCACAAGTATTGTTTATTCTATTGCAAACTGCAAATTCAAAGCATATCTCAGAGGCATCAGTAAATGCTGATATCAAAATTAAACAAAAACATAGCATGAGGTAAGAGAGGTAAAAATCATAAGGTTGCCTGTAGATGCTGATTCTCAGAATGCAAAAGTTCATCTTCTTAATCATTACCAGTATTAATTAAAATCAAAATTCACCATCTCTTACAGAACGAAAGAATAATGTGAGGAGGCAGAATTTTAGCTTCCTCTACTCCAATTATCTGTTTCAGGTTCATTCTGATCATGCTAGAAAATTATTAACAAGTGTGTGGCAAATCCTCACATGTACCCTACAACTCTAAAATTAAAATTTAAAAACAACAGCAAAAAAAATTATTAACAAGAACATTCTATTCTAATATGCCACTGTGAAATTAATTTAACAGTATAATTTTTACCTTAGACACATGATTTAAAAAGAAGAAAATGTTTTACGTGCACAATAGAACATCGGATTGAACAACAAGCTCTCATTTTTAAAATCGTTATTTCCAGCAACTTCTATGGCAATTCAGGAGTTGAAGATTGAAAATTTTTTTAAAAACTATATTTTTAAAGGGGCTGAATCCATAGAACTAGAACCATACATGGTGAATACAAAAATAGTCATATTCTACAAAGCTAAAAATATAACTCAGTGAAAAAGTACTATCAGTATACTTATCATTAAACTCAGAACCCACAACTCTTACACGCGGTCATTACTTTATAAAAACGGCAAAGAAAGCTGTTTACAGGTTTAAATAAGAAACAAATATGCATAAAGATTGTTTTTAAATGGCCGAAATGTGCTTCACTGTACCCTATTTTTAAGAGGGTCACTTGAATTGAGTCTCAACAACATATGTTGAGACCCTTAGAAAGATGAGTGAGGAACTGTCCCCCTCCCCACCCCTCACCGTCTCCTTCCAGTCAAGGGAACCCGGGTAAATCCAGCCCCTGTTACTCCCTTGACACACCATGGAGGTAAGTGACTGCTGGCTGAGAAGCAGGGAAGGAGGGGCTCCATCATCCCCTAGCAGCAAGCTCCTCAAGCACCCCAGGTTCCTGCAGCCCCCTGCACGGCACATTCAAGAGCCTGCCTTCACAGGAACAGGTCATCCTGACACCATTCTGTCAGTGACCTGTTACTGCGACCTGAACCAGGCTCCACAGGGAACTGTTTGACCCTCATGTCAGGTTGTGGCCTTCAACTTGGCTGTTTGCAGTAATAGAGGTGGGAGGTGATATTTTGACCAGAAAGTGTACCCCATTTATTGGAAGCCCTTGGAAAACAACACCTGGCAACAGGTAACCCCGCTCCTGAGAACCTACCCTAAGACGTTAACCCTGAACAAGAAACACTCCATTAAAAACGCACTCCTGTGAGGTACAGTGACTCACATCTATAATCCCAGCACTTTGGGAGGCTGAGGCAAGAGGTTTGCTTGAGCCCTGGGGTTTGAGACCAGCCTAAACAACTTGGCAAGACCTTGTCTCTACAAAAATTGTTTTTTAAAAAATTAGCCAGGTGTGCTGATGCATGCCTGTAGTTCCAGCTACTTGGAAGGCTGAGGTAGAAGGATTGCCTGAGACCAGCAGGTCGAGGCTGCAGTAGCCCATGAGCATGCCTCTGCACTCCAGCCTAGGTGACAGAGTGAGACTCCTACTCAAAAAAAAAAAAAAAAAGTAAAAGTAATGAGCCCAGTGCAGTGGCTCACGCCAATAACCCCAGCACTTTGGGTGGCCAAGGCAGGAGGGTTGCTTGAGTCCAGGAGTTTGATGTTAGGCAGTAGAGTAAGACCTCATCTCTAAAAATAAAATAAACAAATACATAAAAACGCAAAAAGATGTTCGTGTCCATACTGTAATAGCTATAATAGTTTAAAAAAAAAAAAACCTGCCAAAATCTAATCTAAACATCCACACTAGATATAACTCAATTGACAAATTCATGTGGGAGACGCTCATGAAATCATGAGAAGAATATTTACAGAAACTGTCGGCATATGGGAAAGTGCTTTGAAGTAATATCAGAATGAAAATGAAGGTAGGATAAAACCCAAAATTCTCCCCGTGGTCTGCGAGTCCCCACCTACCCTGATCTGACTCCTTTTTGTATGGTTTCCTGTTCCCCAGTTGACCTCACCACTGTTCCATCTCACAAGGCCAAGGTCCTGTCTCACTGTGCATTCACCCTTTCCTTCTAGATGTCCAGGAAGACATCTCAATCACCCATTGCACACACCTGCCCTTCACTCCCTAATATCCCCTCATTTTGTGCTCAAAGCAGGCCCCCATCTGACATTTCTGTTCATTGACTTGTCTTTCTACCCCCAGCATGAGAGGTGTGTGCCTCACTCCTGACCCCACCACAGCAGAGGCAGCAGTGCTTGGAGGCGCTCAAAAAATACATAAATGGCAAATAAAGACCTAACATATTATGCCTTTAAAAAAAACACGAAAGCTATATAAAGAAGGAATTCTAGAAGGCAACACTGGTTATAGGTAAAAATCTTAATAGGAAGAAAATCATGCCAGAGCACACAGGCTGTGAAGCCAGGGCTCTGGGTATGGGGCAGAAGCAACAGCAGAGAGAGGGGAAGGGGGGCTTCTGCTCCGAGCCTGCTTCAAACAAGATAGGGCAGCTCGTTCTTTGCTTTCTACATTGAGCCTCCTTCCAAAATGTGGTAGAAGAAATAGTTTTGTGGATTTAAAATGCTTAAAAATAGTACGTTAGTGCTTCATCAGTAGGAGGGAACTGCTAGAGATGTGGGGGCCAGACAAGAAAAATCATTTAGCTGAGCACAAATCATAGAAGCAGAACTAATTATAAAGAAGACATTTGAACATAAGAAATTTCAGTTTAAAAAAAAAACAACCCACACCATACTTTCCTAAAATAAAGGTATGGTGAAGACCTAGAAATAACATGAAAACAAAGCAATAGGAACCGAAGCATATTCACACAAGTACTCTATATTGAGAGTTTTAAAAGGTGTACAGGTTGTGCCAGGTTGAATGGGCATCCCTAATCCAAAAATCTAAAATCCAAAATGCTCCAAAATCCAACAGTTTCTGAGTGTCAACGTGACAACAGTGATGTTGTTAAACTGCAGAAGGGTCTACAGATGACCTGGGAAAATGTGTGATGGACTTGAAGGACGAAAGCAGTGAACACGCAAGCAGAACAAGAAACCAGGTCTGCTTAGGAAACCAAGGGGAGACACCTAAGATAAACGCCCTGCTCATGAAGCAGATGGCTCTGGAGGAAGCACTGCTAAAAGCCATCCCTCAAAGTGGCCCCTCATTCCTAGCGGACCCACCCTTGGCCCCTTAACTGCTTCTGATGTTTCTTCTCACCTAAAAAAATAAAATACAGTGTCCAGTAACCTTTTCAAAGGCCCAAATTCCAGCACGGTAGGTGGAGACTGACCCCTGCCTCTGCCTGCTGCTGTGTTTAATATCTGGGGCAGGTGTTCTGGTGGCACCACTGTGCTGCCAGGAACCCTGAACACCGTGTATCTTCACTGTGTTCGTGGTGTGTCATGTTTATGTACACACCATGCATGAACAAGTACTTATGCATGAACAAGTGTCAAAAAAGGATTGCTGACTGGGAGCATATAAATCCAGATTTAGAAATGATGTCCACACGATGGCCAAGACCTCGAAGTCACTGCTTTCTGATACACAGACTTTGTTTAACACAAAAAATTTTTAAAAGTCTGTCGATATCTGTCTGGGGACGGTGGGGGGCACACCTCATCAACAAAGGTACCTGGCACAATGCATATTTGTATACTTAACCCTTAACTGTACCCCACAATTTTAAAATTAAAAGTATGCTAAAAAAAAAGAAAGAAAGAAATTACTTTCAGGCTATGTGTATAAGGCGTATATAAAACACAAATGAATTCTGGGCTTAGAGTAGGGTCCCATCCCATTATAAACCTCATTATAAATATGCAAATAATCCAAAATCCGAAATACTTCTGGTCCCAGTCATCTTGGATAAGAGAAACTCAGCCTGCATTTATAAGTAAAAATGTATTACCTACAATTCAGTACGCCTTACCTGGCCAGAATCTCCAGTACAATATTCAGTAATATCGCACCCGTTCACAGCATCCCGACATTCATACCCTCGTGGTTGAAACTGCAAGTCAAAAGTCAATATTAGGAGTCGATATTAATTAATATTTCAGAGTTAGGATGCTTATATTCACCAACAATTCCTATAATGTCTCATAACCATCACCAAACTCTTACAAATTAGCAAGACTACTGCAGAATAGAAAGAAGGTTCAGACTCTACCCTCTGAACTCAAGATGAACTATCATCCAAGGCATTAAGTGTTCAGATTTCAAACGCACTGTGTCAGAGAATTATTTCATGAAAACAACGTAATGGAGAATGTGGAAAGATGAAACTCTGGACAAAAATAACAAAACACTGTGACATAAACATTTAAGATCTTGCTGAAGAATCGAAATATACACCCAGCCTTCACTAATTTACCTATTAGCTTGGATATTAATCTTGCCTTAGCTAAATGTACACAATCCAACTTTAATGAATTCATGTGGTCTACCTTCAGGAACACCAGTGAATGCCTACTGTATACAAGGCATTTTGCTTGTCTGGGGAGGGGAGGGGTTAAAGATGAAGGAAAGAGCTCATTACCCTAAGCAATTTATGAAGCAAGTAGAAACAAAACTAGAAGCCTTTAGAACATCATAATGCAGAATACCCCTTGGTTCTGGAAAAATAATAAAACTATGCAATTTGATGGTTTTAAGAACGATTGGAGGTTGTTACATATATGAGGACAAGAAAGATCAAAATGGCTTTTCAAAAATAATTGGAGGTCACTATAGATAGAAGACTGTCCACACACAGAAACTGTTTCTATACACACATAAAAGTGCATTCACATGTCACTTCCCTATCTGCCTCTCCTGCCTTTATAGGAGATTTTAAAAGCCCAATGGGAAAATGTGAGCCCTAGCTTTTACATTCAGGTCTAAAACAAATTAGGGTAAGTTTTAAAGAAAAATGTCTTAAGTAGGTCACATTACTAAAAAGACCAAAGGAATTGTCCCTCTTCTATTAAAATTCCAACAATATAATTGGGTTTTCATCTGTGTCAGTGGGCAATTCTCAGTGTTTATTTTGGAAGCAGTCTAAGGTCTATTTTCTTATGCAGTCATGGGGGATAGGGTAGCTGAGAGTAAACACAGTGAAGGTAAATGTTGTAACCCACAGGATTTTCTGCATATCTATATTTATTGATTCTGCATAACACTTGGGCTAACACACATCCTGTAATCAACACTTTTGTGAAAGGCTGTACAAATACCAAATATACACACTAAGATATTTGGCTAATCTGTCATCTGAAAGAAAGAAGAAACCACAGGGAACTCACGAGACATGAAGTGCTATTGCAGCATGGCCCATCACTGCAGTGTGCCCCATTGGAGAGGGAGCACTTCTTACAGCACAATCCGTAGCATTCCTAGAGAACACACATCACATGAGCAAGCCAAGGGCCTTACCCCACCACACAACATTCCCTCCACATGTGACATGCATAATGCAAATGAGAAGATTTACACAATGTTGGAAAGTATAAGAAGTCCCAACATCGAATTTGTCTTAAGTTCAACAAAGTTAGTCTAGGTACCCAACTAACACAATTGGCTATACAGTACTGTTTGTGTTTAACAGGTTACACTGAAACCTGGTGGAAAGAAATAATAATACATTTAAAAATGCAGGTGTGCATCATTTAAGTTTGTAACTTGAAGGTTTGTATGTAGGAGATTCACTGTATTGTAGGAGTCAATCACCTTAAATGATGACAGAATCTCTCTTGACCTACTTCTCAGCAAAGCACGATCCTATCTGAAAGGGCTTCTCTATCAGAAGGAAAGTTTAATTATTAGCCTGTCCCCTACCCCACATTAACTCTATGACATTCTTAACTAACACCCAATCTAGTTTTATAAAGACAAAAATAACACATGAAAATGAGCTGTAGACTTTAAGAGGTATGAAACTTGATGAGAAGAATCCATTAGGTTTTCTAAGACAATGCCACTATGATAACCAATTTGAATGCATCTGAGCTGGGATTAAGCACTGATCAGAGAGATCAGCTGAAAGGCCATCTGAGCACCATGAAGGATGGTGCTGGCCTCTGTTGGGGCCATTCTTGTCTGTCTGGGTAAGATCTGCTGCAGGTAGAGAACGTGCCTGACACCTACCACGTGGAAGCCACAGTCACATTCCTCCCCAGCTTCTACATATCCATTTCCACATTCTGTGGGCTCAAACAGCTGAAAGAGATTAGGAAAAAAAAAAATTTCAATTCAATCACAGAAAATCAGCACACCAGCCAGACTACATACGTGGCCTCATAATCATCCATCATGTGATACGCTTCTGTCATCTGTAGTTACAGCATCTCATAAACGATGTCTGTGTGGGAAATACTGTTCACTTATTAATAACACTCTTAAAGAACATATCTGAAATGAATTCCATTCATAATAGCCACAAAAATAATGAAATACCTTGGCATCCACCTAGCAAGAGAAGTGAAAGACCTTTACAACAACTACAAAACACTGCTCAAAGAAATCAGGGATGACACAAACAAATGGAAAAACATTCTGTGCTCATGGGTTGGAAGAATCAATATTGTCAAAACGTTCATCCTACCTAAGGTAATCTACAGAATCAACGCAATACCCATCAAATTATCAACATCATCTTTCTCAGACCTGAAAACAACAATACAGAAATTCGTATGGAAACAAAAAAGACCAAGAATAGTCAAAACAATCCTTGGCAAAAGGAACAAAGTAGGAGATACCATACTTTCAGACTTTAAACTTTACTACAAGGCTACAGTAACCAAAATAGCCTGGTACTGGTATAAGAATAGGCATATTGACTAATAGATCAAGACAGAAATTCTGGAAGCAAAACCTCAATCTCTCAACCAACTCATCTTCAACAAAGCCACCAATAACAACCATTGGGGAAAAGAGACCATATTTAGTAAATGGTGCTGGGAAAACTGGCTCATCACATGCAGAAGAATGAAACTGGACTCCTACCTATCATATACAAAAATCAACTCTAAACGAATCAAAGACCTAAACATAAAACCTCAAACTATAAGAAAATGGCTAACTGGACCTCATCTCCCCTGGTTTAGGACTAGGTACCCTTTGTGTTGTTACGTACCCCACCCCATCCCCTGGTCGTGCCCAGCAACTGCCAATCCTTCTTTGTGCTAATGTGACTAGTATTCAGGAGCAATGTGGGAAACACACTTATGCACGTCAGAGTAGGCAACAAATTCTTGATCAAATCCCCAAAAGCGAATATCATAAAAGCTAAAATAGATAAGTGGGACCTCATCAAATTGAGGAGCTTTTGCACAGCAAAAGAAAACATCAAGAGAGTGGAGAGACAACCCCAGTTGTTGAATAGGAAAAAATATTTGCAAACTACAGATGTGACAATGGCCTAACTTCTAGGATCTACAAGGAAATCAAATGAGCTGATAGGAAAAAAACAAACAATCCTATTAAAAAGTGGGCAAAGGACATGAATAGACATTTTTCAAAAGAAGAGATACAAGCAGATAACAGATACATGAAAAAATGCTTACAGAAATGCAAATCAAAACCATAGTGAGATACCACTCTGGTAAAGATGGTCGATAAGGATAACCATCATTAATAAATCAAAAAACAACAGATGTTGGTACAGGTGTAGAGAAAAGGGACTGCTTTTAAACTGTTGGTAGGAGTGCAAGCTAGTTCAACATCTATGGAGAGCAGTGTAGCAATTCCTTAAAAAATGAAAAATTGACCTTCCATACAATCCAGCAATTCTCCTGGGAATACACCCAGAGTAACATAAATCGTTCTACAAAAAAGACACCTAGCCGGGCTTGGTGGCTCAGCCTGTAATCCCACGCCTTTGGGAGGCTGAGGTGAGGGGACTGCCTGAGCCTGCGGGTTCGAGACCCACCTGGGCAACTTGGTGAGACCTCATCTCTACAATAAATCAAAAATTAGCCAGGTGTGGTAGCACGTGCCTGTAGTTCCAGCAACTTGGAAGGCTGAGGCGGAAGGATCGCCGGAGCCAGCAGGTTGAGGCTGCGGTGGCCAGGAGCGGCCACTGCACTCCAGTCTGGGCGACAGAGTGAGACTCCAACTCAAAAAAAAAAAAAAAAGACACCTGCACACACATGTTCATAGCAGCACTACTCACAATAGCAAAAACATGGAACCAATCCCACTGCCCATGAAATAGACTGGATAAAGATAATGTGGTACATGTACACGATGGAGTATTATGCAGTCATAAAGAAGAACAAAATCACAAACTGAATGGAGTTGGAGACCATCAAACTTAGTGATCTATCACAGAAACAAAGAACTGAACACTGCATGATCTCATTCATAAGTGGCCCCTGAATACTAGTCACATTAGCACAAGGGAGGGATCGGCAGTCACTGGGCACTGCTGGTGGGGGCGGGAGGCATGTAACAACACAAAGGGGACCTAGTCCTAAACCAGGACAAGAGAGGGCCAGGTGGAGGCCCAAACACGTTAGTCTACTTGTGTAGTCAATGCTTACTTGTACCCCACATCTCTGTAATAAAATAAATAAATAAGTAAATAAGAACACATCTGAAATGGGATAATATCTCTGGGGGGCTTCTCTGGTGGTGGACTCCAGGGACAACCTCTAGCATTAGAGTTACTCTTCATGGAGGTAACCTGACAAGAGGAATAGACCACTTTTCATATTTGCCAATGGAATTAAAATGCATTGCTAGTAAGACTCACAGATACCTAATTTGCTGATGTGTCTCAGACAGCTGAGAAGCCATAAGAATTGTCAAAAAGACCAATATTTTTCTGTCACAACCAAATGTAATATATACAATCAAGTAAGTACAATAAACTTAAAATGTTGCTAGAAACCCAAGACCATTATTCTCATTGAAAAGAAATCTGTACTGTCTGAAGGATTAGACATATGCTTGGATATACAGAAATCATTTCTCAAGCAGTGAAAGAGTCAGATTTCTACAATAATCCACTCTCCTGGGGTCATGAATGTGCTTGTCAGATAAACTACATGACGAAGCAGTTGCTGAGGCCATTGACCGGTGACGAGAAATGTTCCCGTTTCCCATCACCTGTGAGGGTGTGGGGAGGACATCTCTGGGTAGGAGCACCACATCTAAACAAAGACTGGAACAGCACATACCAATCCAAGTGCTCAGAGCCCCGGATGTGAGACAGTGAAACAGACTCTCCCCTCCTGCAGCCAAACACACCCAAGGAAGGGCAGCCATCTGCTCAGTCCACCTGAGAAAAACCTGACCCTCCTTCTACTTCCAGGATGGTGAAACTGGGTCAGAAGCAAGGGAGGTTTCCAGGCTGCTCGGATGGGCCTCCCTGCAGAGATGTCAGAGGCAGGAGTCACCAGTCCCACTCGCCTCGAACTGTGATCCACAGGCAGGGAAGATGGAACAGAGAAAGGCTGACGAGGGCACTGCCAGCGCTGGACATCAGGCCTGCCCTCCCTTCATTCCACCCTGAAGTGAGTTCCAGTCTCTAGTTGGGGAGAAATGCAACTGTGGGGAAGACACTTGAGTACAGCAAAGATACAAGTGGGTCAGGTGAATGTGTCACACAGCATGTGCACGTACACATATCCACTGACCAGAAACACTCGGGAAAGTTGGCTCTTTGACACATACATGTAAACTATTCCACTGGAATCCATGGTTCTTTTTTTATTAACTACTGTAATATGTAGTTTAAAAAGATAATAATTCAGTTCTCACTAATTTTTTAAAACTGAAGATATGTGTTATTTCTATTTAGTTTCTATTCAGTTACTGGAATACTGTTCTTCTGACATTGCAGAGACCACAGTGCACCTCTGCACATGCTAGAAACCACGTTTTCCCAATAAGCCAGAGTTGGTTCAGGCCTGAGACCACAGTGCACCTCTGCACATGCTAGAAACCACGTTTTCCCAATAAGCCAGAGTTGGTTCAGGCCTGAGACTCATCATCAATTGGTGAGCAAGGTGTGTAAAACTAGCCACTACATTGCAAATCACAATGCCAGCAGCTCACGCTAGTTCATTACTGTATTTATTTCACCCACTCTGAACACTTCTTTGTTTGTTTTGAATCAAGGTCCCACTCTGTCACCCAGGCTTACCACCAGGTCAGTGGCACAATCCCAGCTCAGCACAGCCTCAACTTTCTGTGCTTAGGCCATCCTCGGACTACAGGTACATGCCACTATGCCCAGCTACTTTTGATTTTTTTTTGTAGAGATAAGTTCTCACTATGTTACCCAGGCTGGTCTCAAACTCCTGATCTCAAATGATTCTCCTGCTTCAGTCTCTCAAGGTACTGGTACTACAGGTTTGAGTCACTGTGCCCAGACCACTCTGAATACTTCGAAACTTTCAGATTTCTGCGACACTGAGACCAATGCCATGAAAGGCTGGCAGGCGACTTTCGTGAAGTATGGTCAATTAAAAGTCCTGTTTCTTTTCCCACAGTCTTGTCAAGATTTTACACAGATTTTACTCAGGCCCCAAACTACCATTCCCTGGTGACAGCATAGTTGCTCAATTATGGGTACAGGAATAAATTACTCTGTCAGTTACCACATTAGGTACTGATGATTTTTTAAAAGATCAACATTATTTCATTGCTCTCTTAGTTTGCAGAATATTAAGCATTCTGTATAGCAATGAACTATGTTGACTTATGAAGCCGTATTTTAAAAGGAAATATGAAATCTGCCCTGTTAGGATTTCTATGCCATCTGCTCACTGGCATCGATCCTGTCTTACTTGCCTGGTGAGCAACTGCATTTCCAAACATGCCATTTCAGGTCTGCAGGTCTCATCCAAAAGCTCTATAGCCAGTGGGGTGGAGAATTCTGGCTTTGCTGAATTTTAGAAAAGTATGATGCATTTATCATGTTCTATGTAATAATCCTGAGGGGCGTAGGACACATCCATAATCAAATGCATTAATATTTCTGCAGTGAGGCTTACAAAGATTTATACTATGAGATATAAATAAATAAAGATTTTCAGTTTAGGACAGGTTTTACTGCCAAATGTGTTTTCTGCAAATGCATAAAAAATACTTCTGGAAATACTCAGAATTCTTTTAATTACAGATTTATGAGTTAGAGATTGTGACACTGTAAAATAACTTTTGGTGAAATGTCAACTGACAACTTCGGACCTCTCTAGGAAAAACACATATACATATTTTAGCATCCATAAATACCTTGGGCCACTTAATACCTCATGTTCTTACTCACAAGTGGGAGCTGAACATTAATCACATTAGCACAGGAGGGAATGACAGTCAATGGGCATGCCAGGAGAGGAAGGAGGGAGCATGTAACAACACAAAGGGTACCTGGTCCTATACCAGGCAAAGTGAGGGCCATTTGGAGGCCCAAACTTCACCTGCCTGCAGTCTACTTGTGTAGTTAATCCTTACTTGTATCCCACATCTCTATAATAAAATTAAATTTAATTTAAAAAAGAAAACAAAATACCTTGGGCCATTTTGTGGCTGGCAGGTATTAGTAATGCCTCCTGCCTGGGAAAGCAGACCACTCAAAAACAAACAAACAAACAAACAAACTCAAAAAATGAGTTACTTAGGCCCCTAGAAAGAATGCCAGGGAGAAATGGAATTTTTTAATCAGAAAAATGGGTTAAAGTGATATTATATTTTAATCTAACCCATCATCTCTTAGCAGCAGGGTGAAAACCCAAACATGAAATGTTCAAAGATATTTTCACTGAAAGACTGTTTACCTTTATTGAGGGAGGGCTTCGGGGTTGCAGCTAGCACTAAAAACCAGAGACTCAAAACACTGAGTCTACGGCTTTACCATTCATTTAAACAGAACTCAGTCATCAAGATAAGGCCTTTTATAATTGAATATTCATCTAACTGACAAGAAACCTGCTTTCCAGACAAGCACTCACTGCTCAGCTGCTCCACTTGGCGCTGGAGAAATGGCTCCTCACCTTGGTTGGCCTGTTAAAGAGGCAGGCTCCGCCCCCTCTCTGTAGAAAGTCTCTGTACTCCAAAATGCTGCACTTTGAGAATTTTCGGGAATGGGATACCCTGAGAAAACAAAGAATCAATTATGTAAGTAATTCACCAAAAGAATCACCAGAGAAGAAAATTAAAACCCTTGGGTTAGGGCAGCATGTTGACTCCAGTCCCAAATGAACTGACACAAATTTTGGCAAGGCATTTGTGTTCAAATTGCCAGGTAAGTGGCGGGAGCACTGCCAAAGAGAGAAACTCAAAATCCAGGATCAGGAGGCGAGGTTGCCACTGCTCAGCAGCCAAGCCTTCTGCAACCTGTCTGGAAACTGTTTTTGAAAAGCTCATAATGAAACTTCTTCCCTGGGCTGTAATTTTTTAAAAGTATGTTGATTTTTGTTTACTGTGTCTTAGGAAAGGCAAGCACTCTTAGCCTCTGTCCTGAATAGAAGGAGTCCACAAACCTCCTAGATGTTATATGGAAGGAGAGAGCCATGAGAGGCAGTTTAATGAAGACTGTATGATACAGGATTCAACAATGTAATTGAGGTGAGCCCTGAAGGGATGTGTCACAACATACATGTATATGTACTCATGTTTTTAGTGTGTGTATACACACAGTAAAAACAGAATTCAATGAGCTCTCATGAATAATAGATCTTTATTCTTAAAATACTATTCAGTGATATTCATGATCTAGCAAGAATACAGAAGGAGCCTCTCCGTGACTTATTTCATCAAATTAATACCTCATCAGAACACAGGGGAGCATTATACATGTGGTCCAGGCTATGCTGAATCTCAAATATCTGTTCCTCAGGGAGTTTTGTGACAGTGCTCAATTTGAATGGGCCACTTATCCTGGGAAGTCATCCAATCATCTGATGTATTCTGGTACATGAGGGTAGTTTATGAAAGCAGGTAAAAATTGCCACAGTGAGTTTTTGCCAGAGCTATACAGAAATGTATACTTGAGAAAATACATATTCACTTTAAATACTTTTTTTTTTTTTTGAGTTGGAGTCTCACTCTGTTGCCCAGACTGGAGTGCAGCGGCCACTCCCGGCCACTGCAGCCTCGACTTGCTGGGCTCCGGCGATCCTTCCGCCTCAGCCTTCCGAATAGCCGGAACTACACTTTAAATACTTTTATTATATCCTATAATCAGTCCAAAAACTCAGTTAGAAATTGGGAGTTCAGAAGATAGAAGTCTCCCTAAAGAACCACTGTAAGAATGGTGCTGCCTTCTAAACTCTGGAACAATAATAGAAGAGACCCATGGAAGCTGAGTTTCTTTTTAAACTACATTTCTAGAAATGTGCTCTATAGTAGTAGGGTCACAGTGGGCCATGCAAATCCCCATGATCACACTCTTCCTGGGAGCTGGGCTCCCACAGGGGCTGGGGGGGGATAAGGAGAGGCTCTGGACAAGTAGGTCAGGGTCTCCGACAACCAGCGTCAGCGGGTTGGAGCAGGAAAAAAATGGCCAGGGCACTGGGCATGGTCGGCACAGGCACAGTAGAGGCATGTTGGTGAGGAAACCTCTGTGTCTACTGGGAGCGGGCTTGGGGAGTGGGCCATGGGGGGTGAGCCATGGGGAGGAGGACACAGCTAGGGAGCCTGGGCAGCAGCTTCACAGAAAGCATCCCTGGGAGAGGGCAATGTTTCCACTCCATGTTTCACTGAAGCAACAGCAGCTCTAGGGCAGTTGCTCCAGGTCCCAGAGCACTTGCAGAAGAAGAAGGAGGAACGGTCAAGAGCCCACCACTGGAAAACTGCCCAACTCAGACACAACATGTCTGTCTTAAGCCTTAAAAAGTTGTATGGATTATACAAGCAGCATGGTATGATTTTATTACCATAAACATACATGTTTATGAGTTCCTCCAGGTGTCAACTGATGTCAAAGTTGGTTTTCATTGACTGCTTCAGGTAGACAACCAGTTTTTATTCTAAGTGTACTAAAAAATTAACACCTCTACTAAATTTAGAAGCATCTAATAATATGCTTCCTTTAAGGGTTAATAAGAAGTGGAAGTCGTTAATACATTTTACTTTTTTTTTTTTTTTTTTTTTGAGTCAGAGTCTCACTCTGTTGCCCAGACTGGAATGCAGTGGCCACGGCAGCCTTGACCTGCTGGGCTCAGGCAATCCTTTCACCTCAACCTTACAAGTAACTGGAACTACAGGTGTGCACTACCACACTCAGCTAATTTTTTTGTTTACTGTAGAGACAAGATCTCACCAAGTTGTCCAGGCTAGTCTCGAACCCCTGAGCTCAGGCAATCCTCTCACCTCAGCCTCCCAAAGTGCTGGGATTACAGGCTTGAGCCACCGCACCCGGCCTTACATTTTACTTTTATCACCAAGCTTAAATAAAGAAGTAAAATAGGAAGCAAATGAGCCCTTTCAGTTTAAAAATATCAGACAACTAATTACTGGATTTATCCTGTGCTTAGCCTGACAGACCAGTGCCCAAGAGCCTGTGTACCTAAGCCATCATGGCTTTAGCAGAAGCTAAATGGGAAGTGACACGTACCCCGTCTCCTCCATGATGCATCCTCCCCAGGACTCCGTGCAGTCACACTCTAGTCCATGAGATGACACCGGCAATAGAAAACAACAGAGGTCACATCTTTAGCTTGGCTGCAGCTCCTACGGCAATCATTACCAATTCCATGTCACATAGACAGAGAACGTGAAGTCTCATGGAACAAAATATATTCCTTTTTTAATCAATATTTCCTTATCCTTTCCAGGAGTAGCAGTTACTGCCTAAGAAAACAGCTGGCAATAAAGGAAGTTGGCATCTTCTCACTGCTGGAACTTCCACAACTCAGCTAGGTTTCTAGTTCCAGTGTTTAGGAAAAGCCCCTGGTCCAGAAACTGAAAAACCTGAGCCCAAGTTCTACCAAGAAGAGAGTCCCACAGGCAAGTGACTCAGCATTTCTTAGGTCTCAGTGTTTCCACCTCTAAAATGAGAATGATGTCTGTCTATCTCCCAGAGTGGCTCTGGATTCATAGGAGGTGGGTGGCCACATGCTCTCTGGGAACTATAGAGCTCTTGGCACAAACGCCACCAATCACCATGACAGAGCATAATCTAACAGAGAGCACTGGAAGTTAAGAAGAGGATACCATTTGCCAGAGTCCATGTGAGCACAGGCCAGGGACCTGAAGACACTGCCAGCTGTGGCAAAAGAGAGCAAGCTAAAACAAAAGTGGACATCGTCACCTGAACATCAATCCTAAACTCCAGTCAGGTGCCAGAAACTGACATGGTGATTCTGTGACGGGTTCTTCTCTTAATTTTTTCCTATTCTCTTGTCTATCATAAAGATTTTTTTTTAAGGGTCAAAATGTGTCTTTTAAACTTAAAGTTTAGAACCAGTGAAACAGCTACCCAAGCAAACAAGTCACCAAGGAATAAAGAGCCTCAGGAAGGACGGAGCAATGGCAGACACCAGGAATGGGTCTACCTCTCCCCACGCCACCTTAGAGTCCAGCGGTTCCCTGGCTGAGCCCAGCACTGGCCCCTTCCAGCACTAGGGCTTCCAAACAAGAGCATAATCCAGTCATGCTCCTTCCTTTCTGATGTTAAGGCATCTGGGACAGCTGACACAACTCTTAGCCCTCCTCCTATGTTCACTGGATGCTTCTCTGGGAAAGCAGATACTCTGAGCAGGATAATAGGTGAATATTTGTGGGAACTTGCCAAAATCCACCAGACACTTATGATGATGTCATTCAGTGACTTAATCTACCCATGAAGAGAATCCAGATGCCTGAAAATTTATCTTTTGTCTCCGTTTTCCATAAATATTATCCATTAATGCCCTTAAAGCTATAAGATGTAGGATGACATTAAGGTAGATTTTGTCCTTCTCTTTTCTGGGGAGAGGGTGCTGGGAAGGGTGATTCCTGCTCCCAGAGTCCGTACTTTCACAGAGGGAGGGACTTCTGCTTGCTTTCCAGTTACATGAACACTACAAGTGAACACTGGTCTCTTTCCACAGGATCATGTGATGATGACTATAGGCACCGGGTACTTTTGCCATCTGCCATGAAAATTATATCTTACTACTATTTGGTAGAAAGAGAAACATAATCCAGGTTGAATTTTACTCTGATTTCAAAATAAATTAAACATTTTCACAGACCCCTGAAATTACTGTGGGCCCTAGACACTTTTCCCACCAGTCAGCTCCATCTGCCTCTCGTCTAATTAAAGAAAAAGCAACATCTCACGTCATTGGCCGAGGTTTTTACAGGGTGGGATCAATGGCCCTGTTTGTTCCCTGAGATCTTAAGCCTGCCAGGCCAATCAAGGAGAATCCTATTCCCCACCACCTGCCCCCATACTTAACGAGCTCTGGGCAGAGTCTTCCTGTGGGGAGCTTTCCTCTCCAACTGTTCCAGTCGAACCAGGTGGGACGTTTTAGGAGATTTACAGGTCAGCTCTTTTCCGACTCCAGATCTAAGCTAGTTCCCAGCCCAGCTGCAGTGTCACTAAACGTGTGCTGGAGCCTCACCCAACAGCTTGTGTATACACTCAACTGTTTGAAGCCAGAGGGTGAATAACCAACCCTAACCTAACACTCTACAGTGTGAGAAAAGTGCTGACACGTGGCCTGAGAAACGAGTTGTGATTTCATGGATGTTGAAAAGGAAATTCCCACAACCCAAACAGATTAAGAATCACCTCAAGATGCTCGTTTTGTAACTGCTTTAGAGGAAGGAGAGATACTACAATTAAACTATAATGACTTGAATGAGAATACTTCTCTACTGACTGGACATGCATTACACAGACAAAATGGCACAAAAAGGGAGTAAGAAGTCAGTGTACTCACTTGGCTTTCTGCTAGAAGGTTCCCACTGGATTCCAAGGTTTTGGGCCAGGCTCTGCGATAATACTTGTGCCACTGCCATTGGAGGACCATACTGTTTTTCAGAGTTGAAAGTGTGTGGGAAACATTTGAAAGAGTGTATAAAGCTAGTTATTATTTCTTAATTGTTATCGCATATCACCTCAGCTCCCTAACTAGCCTCACAGCATCTAAAGAGGCGTCTGCCCTGACCACTTCCTCCCAGCAATGGGGCCAAGAGGCAGAAAGCCCCTCTCATCATATGGCCACTCTCAGAACTTGAAGCTCCACATGGAACACAATGCAAGTCACAGAGTGCTGTATGAGTTCATCTGTACAAAGCCAAGGATACACTCATCTTATCACAATACATCGAGAGAGGTATCCACTGAATGACCGCCTACTGAGGTGGCCTGGTATGTTCCAGTACTGACCATGGTTTGGACATTACTGGCTAGGCTTTCCAGCTGCTGCTACCAGTTAAGAATTTCCTTTATAAAATGAAGGTATTAAAATGCAAACAATGCGACTAAAGAAATATTTATTTGAATTCATTCTACAGATAGGTAGGTAAAAGGCATAAAGATGAAAAAATATATACACACAGGGAGAAAAAAAGTACACAGTTCTGATATCAAAAGTCCTTTGATCTAAATGAGTTAAACTTAACACAGGCAGGGGAACATTATCCAAAAAAAAAGTTACAAGTGAAAGATAAGCTTACAGAAACTTAACATCTTATCTATAGTGGCCTAAAAATCTCAGAACCAATCTCTGGCTTGCATTTGCCTGATAAATATGAAAATTATGATACCAAAAGATATCATTATGAACCCAAAAGACCACAGTGGACTGTATTTATTAACAACAGAAGCCACTCATGATGTACTCTCCACGTCATCCTTCTGAACGAGCATGAGAAGGGGCATGACCTGGTAGCAGGAAAGAAGGACAGATGTAAAGATAAAGCTCTACTCTAAGAAAATTCATACAACTTACCTCATTCACACCAACTCCTCTTGTGCGAGAACAGACACCTCCGAAGTAGCTCAGGCTGCTTCTCTTATAGTGAAATGTCACACGCCTTGAGGAAAAGAAGTGCTATCAGAAAGCCAACGTGGTGACCGTCACATGAACTCTCCCAAACACATGAATTCTCCCACACAGAACACCCAGACCACCCTCCCACAAAAAATCAAAATCTGTATTTCAAATACCTTTAACTGTATGTTATGCTAAATAACTGCCATTGTGCAAAACCAACTGAGTCCTACTAAGCACTGCGTACCAGCACAGGAACTGGAAACCCAAAAAAATAAACAGGCTGCAGCCTGTTTCTAGCAGAGAACATCTAGTATACAAAATATCGCCGATCATTATAAATCACTGATTAAAGACCAAGAAGCAAGAGTGAAGGGTGGGGTGGCAGGAGGGGAAGGCGTGCTCTGGTTGGTTGATCCCAGGACAGAACCCTGGAGGACTGTCCAAAAACGGCTTCACCGAGAATGGGGGAGAGACCAACTATATGAGAATAGAAGGACGGAGGCTTTCTTCATTCTTCCTTAGACAGAAACTCAGTTCTATTCCAGGATTCATCTAATAAGATTGCATTTCCTGGCTTCTCTTGCAGGTAGGTATGACCACGTGATCACAATCTGGCAAAACTGACATGTGCAAGCTTTCCAAGAGCCTTGGCTGGAGAGAGTGCCCTGCAGCACTTCTCCTTGCCTGTCCTTCCTGCTGCCTGCAATGAGGGCTGGAGTGCCAGCAGCCATCCTGGGTCATACAGAAGCACCAGCTGCCCCCAGCACCAGGGACCCTACCTTATACTTCTTACATAACAGGCAGGGGCACCTACAGCAATCTTGCTCACATCATTTTATGATACTTAGCCTAACTGAAGTGATCAAGGGATAAAAACAAATGTCAAGCCAAAGACACAGCAAAACTCTAAGGGGTCCATACGAGATGAGGTGCACAGCATCGGCGTGCTGCCGGATCCGCTGCCGGTACTTGGAGAACTCGTGCAACATCTGCACAGGGTTAATGGTGATGTCGATGTGATCCTTCTCTGTCCAGGTCTCCACGGCCACCAGCACAACCCTGGTGTTGAGCTGCTCCTTGTAAATCTGAGGGCACACAACAGGATAGGTGCAGGAGGAAACACTGGGTCAGGCATGCACAATCAGTGAGTCAGTCAGTGGACAGGAGGGGAGGTGAAAGGAGAACATGGGGCGCGGTTAGCTCATCTCAGAGAAGCTTCTCTCCCTTCCTTTTTTCCAAGAGCAAAAATAAAGAACACAGTTTTGCACAGTTTGGTCTCAGGTCACCAACCCTCACCTATGATTGCTTCAATCCCAATCAACACATGGAGTGGCCTGGCCCCTCACTCAGAGACGGACGTCACAGACATCAGTGACATTGCCATTGGCTAAGTTGGGGCGGGGGGCAGTAGACTACAGCTCTAAGCAAGGGCAGTATAACCATCTACTCCTGCAGGCCTGGAGTGGACCCTAAACCTTCAGACAAGCACCAAGCAATATGGCTGGCTGGCCCTGGAGGCCATGTTATATGAAACGTATAAGTTTTTCACCTAAATCAAATTGAAGCTATCATGACTTCACCACCAAAACAAGTTGAAGGTAAAGTGTTTTTAAAACTAGAGGTCAGCTTCAGAACATTCAATGGTACTAACCTCAAAATAAAAAGTGCACTTTACATAATGTGATTCTACTCAATCATGTTGAAACAACTAACTTGGAGATGCTACCAAGTAAACAGCTTTTGCAGGGAAAAAGATGTGTTTAAGGTTCTTTTTTCGATATTCACTTATAGTTTTCCTCTGAGAAGACTGACAAGAACCAAAGTTAAAGAAAATTAATAGACGAAGTGTAAGCTAGGTCTCAGAGTCCCATCCTAACTCTCTGTGATACACTCTCTGCACATCCACGTGTAGGATATTTTGCTCAACCACACATGCCAGGCATATGTCATATCTTGTAAGTATTTACATGATTGGAGGTTTCTGGACTGCTTAAAAGGTAAAAAAGAAGGGAGTTCTTCGAAGTAAATAAATATCTTTAGATGTTTGGCAATTTATAAATAGTTGTTTTTCTCCCACATTTAAGAGGAAACATACAATAGATACCAGAGAAATATATATATTTAGCTGAACAAAACAGCACTGCAAAATACAGTATATAAGTAGCATACTGTATTTAATTCTGAATCGTCAAACTGGATTATTTATTAGAATATAATGCATGGAGTTCCTACCTAAGGCAAAAAAAAAAAAAAAAAAGGAAAGAAATCTTAACCATTCTCTGTAACTTACAAAATGAAGAGGGAAACATATCAATGTTAAAGTTCTGTAGAGTTAGAAGTCTGTGTAAGGAGATATATATTTTATTGTTTAAAATTAGTTTTGAGACCTAACTTAATTATGTCATCAAGAAATAAAATGGGAACATTCTACTAATGGGAACACTAAGAAAATGCATTTGTGTCCTTTTTAACGTTTTTGTTTGGTATTACTTGTATTCTTCAAACATACTCTGCCTCAATCTACTAGTTCTTGTCGTCTGCTCACACCTTATATTTAAGAATAAGCTCAGTTGGTGATTAGCAAAATTTCAGTTGCCAAGTGTAATTTACTCTCTTCTGGTAACTAATTTCCTCCATGGACCCTTGAGACAAGCAGGTATAGACAGCACCTAGAATCAATGCTCACATGCCTTTGGGATTCTGAGAACACCTGGCGGTCCTCTGAAACACATTGTGAAGCAGAATTTCATGTGGTCAGGTGAGCATTTTTACTTTTGCCCAATAAACAACTAAAATAACTAGCAAGCAAATTGAGATAGAGATGTAAGCCACTCCATCTTGGAGAAAATAAGTTCAAGAAAGCCAGGGTACTCACAGAGTCCACGAGGTTGACCACGGACTTGGCGAAGTTATTGGTATGTGCGTGAGAGGAACGGTGCTTCTTATACTGGGGAGAAAGACACATCAGTCACCACCTGATTATAAACTCGTGGTAAATCTCAAAACTCTATAAAGGCAGAAATCTCACAGTAATAGTATAAATGAGGATTAAAAATACAGATTTTAGTCTGGGCCCTATTGGATATGGTGGTGTCCTTAGTTCATTTATTTGCTAGGCAGCAAAACTCTTGACTGTCTAAAACACCCAAGATGTTCTGGAGGATGGAAAGGGCTCTGGAGTCTATCTGAGAAGTTCTACACCAGAGAAGTTAGTCTTTAATTCAGTCTTATTGTCTACAAATTTAATCCTTTTGTTTTCACTGAAGTGACATTTTGCAGCTTATACAAAAGGCTTAGACAAACAAAGGTAGTCCCAACTGGACACTTTTTCCACTTTAAACTCAAGGCCATGCACAGATCAAGGAGTTTACTTAGGCAGCTCTGTCAACATTGCCTATGATATGAAAAATATTTGCATTTGGTGTGCCCCTTAAGAGGAACGCCTTCCCTAAACACTCAAAGTCAGAACAGACAAAAAGTAAAAATGCAGTGTACTGAGCATTTATGACTATTTAAGACTATGAAGAAAAGTAACTTAATAGAACAATTCTATAATGACATCAGAGGGCTACGTTTTTTAGCAAGCCATATTGATCGTTTTACTTTGTTCAGGATGTCTTTAACAGGGACAACTGCAAACAGACGCCAATTACAGGGACATCGCGCCCTCTACTGTCCATGAGATGTCATTACTTTCACAGCTCTCAAGAAAAAGACAAAGGACTACTCTACGGGTTCCCATGTGCACCACTAGTCTTTGAAATTTGTCTTCAATTGTAACTATTATAGTAATGCATCTTTCATGAAGATTAAAGACATTTCTACATTAGAAAGTCACAATTTTCTTCTCCTTTACCCAACTGCACCCATAAATCTGTCAGACTCCTTTTATGTCATCCTTTCTACCTCTGTGACCGAGTTTTTTAAACAAAGAACGGACATCTCAGGGCTTACATTTCTGACATTTGTTTTTAATAGCAGTGAGAGCACTTATGACCCATGATAAGTACGTAACAAACTAGTTAACAGATTAATACTGCGCTAACAGCAGCACTCACTAACTCATAACTATAGGCATAACATGACTGTCCCTGCTTATGCCGTCACTACCACTGCATGTCATCATCTAACCCAACTGTCTTTACGTGTTCTGTTTAAGTAACATGTATTTCTTCTTTTGTAATGGGGTCACAAAAAATTGCACTAGTCTAAAATTTTTCAGGCAGTTTAACAGGTTTTGTGAACTTAGCATAAAGAAACTTCTATAAATAGCTCAGTATTTAAGTTGCCTAGCAAATTCCATGAGCTGAAAATCTTCAAAGATACCAGTAAGAGTAAAAGCACCATTTCCTCATATATATGTTTATTCATATAATCTGTTTCTTCAATTGACTTTCATAATCTGTGTCTATCAAGACTTTCATAATTTGTGCCTATTGTCATATTTCATGAAAATAGATATCCAGTTGACATGGAAAAGTTTTGAATAATAATAGAAAATAGAGACTTCAGCCCAATTAATAAATAACTCAAAATTTAAAAGTAAAAACAAAGGCCTCGACATCAAGTTCCTTTGAAATGTTGAAAATATTTTGGGGCTAGATTGAGGTAATGGTTGTACTGCAATGTGAAGGTACTAAACCACTGACTTAAAAAGCTACAAAACTTAAAAAGAAAAGGAAATAGCTGATGCCTATTCTGATGCAGTGGTATGGCACACCTATCAAGATGAATTTGAGGCCAGGCTCAGTGACTCAGCCTGTAATCCCAGAACTTTGGGAGGCCAAGGTAAGTGGATTGCCTGAGTCTGCAGGTTTGAGACCAGCCCGGGCAACTTGGCAAGACTTCATCTCTACAATAAATCAAAAATTAGCCAGTTGTGGTAGCGCATGCCTGCAGTTCCAGCTACTTGGAAGGCTGAGGTGGAAGGATCGCCGGAGCCCAGCAGGTCGACACTGGGGTGGCAGTGAGCATGTCACTACTCCAGCCTGGTCAATGGAGTGAGACTCCAACTCAAAAGAAAAAAAAGATGAATTTGATTCTGCTTCTGAATATTAATTTGCCCTTTATGAAAACCCTTTTTATAGTATAATGATCATAGAAAACCTGATATTCAAGTTTTAAAAATTAATAAATGAGGTTTTCTTAAATTCTACCAAAGTGTAATGCTTCTCATTTATTTCATATTTGTAAGGTTCAAGCCTCTGATGTTCTTTCTAGAAAGGTGATTCTGCCTGCTGTGTGGTGAGTGACTGAGAGAGGGTCAAGAATGAAAGCAGAAACAGCTATGGGGAAGCCACTGCAACAGTCCAGGGAAGAGGGCATGGAGGCTAGAGACATGGAGAGAAGCGAGTGGGTTCAAGAAGCACATGAAAGGGCAAGATGATGGCAGAATCCATCAGAGTGTGAGAGTATCTGCATGGGTGAGGGTGCATAAAGAATAATCAGCAATCATCTGTGTATGCAAGTAAGAGAGTAAATGTCCAACTGAGGGAGACACAGGATCAAGTGCCCCAGGCCCCCTGCAGAGGCAGCCGCAATTTGCCATGCTCTGAATTCAGCACCCACCACACACAGAAGGATCCTCCATTCCCTGGGCACCTCTTGAGAAAAGACAGATCAGCAGCCTCTCGACACCTGGCACCTGGTTCACACCACCACCTGCAGCAATGGCCAGGCACTGACAGCAGGGACCACTGAGATGTGGGGAGGAGATATGAAGCTGAGCCCCACCGGAGGATAAGATACCAGTGGATGCCATTTTGACACCATTTTCTCTATCCAGCAGCGACCTCCTCTAGCTCCCCCAATTCTGGGCAGCCTGCATTCAGCGATCTCTGCATCTCTCTGGGATCACCACTGTTTGCCCAAAGAGGATACTGCAATGCACCATACCGGAGAGACAGAAGCTCCAACACCCACACTGGATCAAGCACAAACATGTGTAGTCAGAGTGGGAGACCTAGCAGCAGCCGAGTTGGGGTGAGCTCTGGAGTTGCTCCTCTTCCCCCAGCAGTCCATGGAGCATCTGACCCATGTGCAGAGCAACCCAACTAGCCTGTGGGCTAAGAGCAGAGAGTAGGGGAGCCCACTCCCTACCACCACCCAAAGCAGCAACACATGGACAGGCTGCTTTAAAAAAAAAAAAAAGGAAAGGAATCTGATGTTACAGAAATGGTCATGAGAAGGAGATTTTTTTTTTGAGGGGGAGTGCATCTTTGATATTTTTCTGTTGCTGTTTGTGTGTTTTGCTTTGTTGTTTTCTTTAACCGTTTATCTGTTCATTTGTGTGCCTATTTTCTTTCTTCTTCTTTTTCTTCATCTTCCTTTTGTCTCTCTTCTTCCATTCTTTTCATTTTTCTTATCTCATTTTGGTTTCAGGGGGCATAAATACACCCCCCCACCTCATGGACAGTTTGTAAGGTGGTGAGAGGTGGGTTCCAGGGGGCCCACACACCAGTCAGTGGATCCTGTGATCTGCAAATAGCTTCTGAACCATACCCCTATCACATCTTTTTTTTTTTTTGAGTTGGAGTCTCACTCTGTCGCCCGGACTGGAGTGCAGTGGCCACTCCCAGCCACCGCAGCCTCGACTCGCTGGGCTCCAGTGATCCTTCCGCCTCAGCCTTCCGAGTAGCCAGAATTACAGGCATGCGCTACCATGCCCAGCTGATTTTTTATTTATTGTAGAGATGAGGTCTCACTGCCCAGGCAGGTCTCGAACCCGCGGGCTCACGCAATCCACTCACCTCAGCCTCCCAAAGGCGCAGGATTACAGGCTGAGCCACCTATCACATCTTAATCAAATCTCAAAACTGCAAAAAGACAGCACAGCCTCCCACCCTCAGTCTGGTTTCAAAATTGAACAAATCCAGAGAATCTACATAAGGAAGAATAGAAGATTGAGCAAACAGAAGTGAAAGCTACCCCCCATCACTGAGCAACAGAATTAAAGAGGGGAAAAAAGGGGCGGAGCCATCACAAATGAAGAAAAACCAAAAGATGACCACGGGTACCCTCCAGACTCCTGGGAAGACAGCACCTGAGAATACAGAATTAGGAACTCAAACAATGAAGAGCCCCAGAATGACAGGTCTCAAACCACAAACCCAGATATCAAGATATTAATAGAGAGACTGAATAGAAATCAAGAGATATAAGAGGAAAAAATAGAGGAGTTGATAACTGAGATAACGGCAATAGAGACTACAGTAAAGGAAATAAATACCAAACTGACAAGCACAGAAAGCAGAATTAACCAAGCAGAAGAAATAATCTCAGAACCTGAAGACCAAAATATGGAACTTACCCAAACTGTTAAAAACATAGGAAGCTTAAAAAGATGGAACAAAGCCTCCAAGAGATGTGCAATTATATCAAGAGGCAGAACTTATGCCGGATTGGCATTCCTGAAGCAGATAGAGCGACAGAGACCATCCTGGAACAAACATTCCATGAAATTATCCAAGAAAACTTCCCTCATCTCATCAGAGATATGACCATTCAAACACAAGAGATTCAGAGAACCCCTGCAAGGCATTAAATGAGAAGAACAACTCCTAGACACAGAGTATTATGCTTACACAAAGTAGATATAAAAGAAAAAATTCCTAAAGGCAGTGGGAAAGGTCAGACTACCTACCAGGGAACACCAATTGTATAGCAGCAGACTTATCTACAGAAACACAACAGGCTAGAAGAGACTGGAGTTCAATATTCAAATTTTTCAAAGATAAACAATTCCAACCCAAAATTTCCCATCCAGGTAAGCTAAGCTTCATCAGTGATGGAGAATTAAAATCATTCCCAGACATTCAATCCCTAAGAATTTATGCTGCCTCCAGACCAGTCCTACAAGAGATGCTTAAGACAGTATTAACCATAGAAGAAAGAAAGAAAAGACTAACCACATGCTTCCCAAGAATCCAGGAAAACAGAGAATCAACACGGCATGCATCATGAATGCAAAATTGAAAAAAAACACATATACAAACCCCAAAATCAAAATAAAACCAACAAACGAGTAAACAAACAGAGAGCAACAACAAATAACTCTATAAGAGCCTCATGACAGGGATAAACTCTCACATCTCAATGACCAGCCTGAACAGGAATGGACTAAATGCACCACTGAAAATACATAGAATGGCAGACTGCATAAAAATAAAATAAACAACTCTACAATTTACTGTCTCCAGGAAACACATCTCACAACAAAGGACTCACAGACTTAGAGGGTGGAAAACACATTTTTAGGCAAACAGGATACAAAACAAGGTAGTGATTGTGATCTTAACATCTGACAAAGCAACTTTTTAAGATCAAATATCTAAAAAGATACAGAGGGACACCACATAATGATAAAAAGTTCAATCCATCAACAAGAAATATCCATCCTTAACATATATGCACCCAACACATGAGTACCAGCTTTTATAAAGCAGCTACAAAGAAAACTAAAAACTGATATTGACTCCAACACTAACATAGGTAGGGACTTAAATACCCTACTAATAACCCTAGATAGGTCATCAAGGCAAAAAATCAACAAAGAGATCCAGAACTTCAATTTGACACTTGACCAAATGAACTTAATAGACATCTACAGAACACTCCACCCAACAACCACAGAATATACATTCTACTCATCATTACATGGAACCTACTCCAAGATCAATCACATCATTGGCCAAAATCAAGCATAAACAAATTTCACAAGATTGAAATACTGCCAGGCACCTTCTCAGACCACAGCAGAATAAAAATAAACATCACCACCAACAAAATTCCCCCAAAACACACAAAGACATGGGCACTAAACAGCATGATGTTGAACAATTCTTGAGTCAACACAGAAATCAAAACAGAAATTTTAAAATTCCTCGAAAGAAATGAAAATGAAGAACCATCTTACCAAAACCTCTGGGATCAGAAGTAAAAGGGGAATTTATATCCCATGAACACATATAAAGAAAATAGAAAGAGAACATGTTAACAACCTAACAAATCACCTAAAGGAGCTGGAAAGGCAAACCACGAAAACTCTAACTTCAGCAGAAGAATCCAGATTACCAAAGTAAAAGGCCAAACACAGGACACAGAAGACAGAAATACCATAGGAAAAAAATTAATGGCCGGGCTCGGTAATCTCGCACTTTGGGAGGCTGAGGTGAGTGGACTGCCTGAGCCAGCGGGTTCAAGACCACCCTGGGCAACTTGGCGAGACCTCAACTCTACAATAAATCAAAAAATCAGCTGGGCATGGTAGTGCACGCCTGTAGTTCCAGCTACTTGGAAGGCTGAGGTGGAAGGATTGCCAGAGCCCAGCAGGTCGAGACTGTGGTGGCTGGGAGCATGCCACTGCACTCCAGTCTGGGCAACAGAGTGAGACCACAAAGCAAAAAAAAAAAAAAAAGAAAAAATCAATAAAACAAAAAGCTGGTCCTTTGAAAAGGTAAACAAAATTGATAGGCCTCTAGCCAGAATGACCAAGAAAAAGAGAGAAAAAGCTCAAATGAACACAATCAGAGACCCAAAATATCAAGACCCAACTGACCCTGAGGAAATACAAAAGATTATCAGAGATTACTATGCACACCTGTATGGAAACAAATTTGATAACCTAAATTAAACGGAGGAGTTTCTGACATCACACAACCTCCCAAGGTTAAAACAAGAAGAAATTGAGATCCTAAATAGACCAATAACAACCCAGGAAATTGACTCTGTCATAAGAAAACTATCCACACACCAAAAAAGTCCTGAAACAGATGGATTTCTTCAGAATTATATAAAACATATGAAGAGGGGCTATTATCAATCCTACTGAAAGTATTCCAGGCAATCAAGAAAGACGGAACTCTCCCCAAATCATTTTATGAAGCTAATATCATACTGATACTCAAACTAGGTAAAGATCCAACAAAGAAAGAGAACTACGGGTTAATTTCCCTGATGAACATAGATGCACAGATTCTCAAGAAGATTCTAGCCAATTGGATCCAACAACACATCTCAAAAATCATCCACCATGACCAAGTAGGCTTCATCTCCAGGAGGTAGGACTGTTACAACATCTGCAAGACCATAAATGTGATTAAATACATCAACAGATGTAAAAACAAGAATCACATGATTATATCATTAGATGCAGAAAAAGCTTTTGATAAAATCCACCATCCCTTCTTGATAAAAACCTTTAAACACCCAGGCATAGAGGGAACATATCTCAAAATAGTAAAAGCCATCTATGATCAAACATACAGCCAACATATTGCTAAACGGACAGAAACTGGAAGCATTTCCCTTGAAAACTGGAACAAGACAAGGCTGCCCACTCTCACCCCTCCTGTTCAACGTAGTGTTGGAAGTCCTAGTTAGAGCAATCTGACAAGGGAAGGAAATCAAGAATATTCAAATAGAAAAAGAAGTCAGGTTATTGTTCTTTCCTAACCATATGATTGTATACCTCAAAAGTCCAAGAGAATTTGTCAAAAACCTCCTTGCACTGATAAAGGACTTTGGCAAAGTCTCAGGGTACAAAACAAACATGCAAAAAACAGTCACATTCTTATATACCAACAACAAACAGGCAGAGAACCAAATAAAAAGCACAATCTCATTTACAATAGCCACCAAAAAAAGAAATGCCTCAGCATCTTCCTAACCAGAGAAGTGAAAGATCTTTACAACAAAGACTACAAAACACTGCTCAAACAAATTAAAGATGATACAAACAAATGGAAAAATATTTCATGCTTATGGACTGGAAGAATCAACATTGTTAAAATGTCCATCCTACCAAATCAATCTACAGATTCAATGCACCTACCAAATCAATCTACAGATTCAATGCAATATCCTTTAAATTATTAACATCATTCTTCTTACACCTGGAAACAACAATACAAAAATTCATTTGGAAACATAAATGGCCACAAATAGCCAAAAGAATTTAAACTTTATTATAAGGCTAAAATAATCAAAACAGCCAAGTATTGGTATAAGAACAGGCATATAGAACAATGGAACAGGACAGAGATTCCAGAAGCAAAACCTCAATTTCTCAACCAACTCATCTTTGACAAAGCCTCCAACAACAACCACTGGGAAGAGGAGAACCTATTCAGTAAATGGTGCTGGGAAAACTAGCTGAACACGTGCCGAATGAAACAGGACCCCTATCTATCACTATACACAAAAATCAACTCCAAATGGATCAAAGACCTAACTGTAAAACCTGAAATGTTAAGAATCTTAGAAAAGATTCCCTTTCCCAGCCGGGCTCGGTGGCTCAGCCTGTAATCCCGCGCCTTTGGGAGGCTGAAGTGAGTGGATTGCCTGAGCCCGCAGGTTCGAGACCCGCCTGGGCAGCGAGACCTCATCTCTACAATAAACCAAAAAATCAGCTGGGCGTGGTAGCGCATGCCTGTAGTTCTGGCTACTCGGAAGGCTGAGGCGGAAGGATCGCCGGAGCCCAGCAGGTCGAGGCTGTGGTGGCCAGGAGCGGCCACTGCACTCCAGTCTGGGCGACAGAGTGAGAATCCAACTCAAAAAAAAAAAAAAAAAAGATTCCCTTTTCCATAAGGAGACACCCTTATGGAAATCGGAATAGGCAACCAATTCCTGATCAAAACCCCAAAAGACCATACCGTAAGAGGTAAGATTGACAAGTAGGACCTCATCAAACTGAAAAGTGTCTGCAAAGCAAAAGAAACCATTAAAAGAGTGGGGAGACAGCCCATAGAATGGGAAAAAATATTTGCTAACTGCATATTTGACAAAGGCCTAACATCCAGGATCTACAAGGATCTCAAACATGCCAAAAGGAAAAAAACAAACAGCCCCATTAAAAAGTGGGCAAAATATATGAATAGAAATTTCTCAAAAGAAGACACACAAGCAGCCAACAGACACATGAAAAAAATGCTCAGCTTCACTAATCATCGGAGAAATTGAGACACACACTGAGATATCACCTAATTCCAGTAAGAATGACCATCATTAATAAAGCAAAAAATAACAGATGCTGGCGAGGATGCAGAGAAAAGGGAATGCTTCAATACTGTCAGTGGGAATGCAAACTAGTTCAACCTCTATGGAAAACAGTGTGGCAATTCCTAAAAGAACTAGAAATTGACCTTCCACATGACCCACCAATCTCCCTTCTGGGAATGTACCCAGAAGAACTTAAATTACTCTGCAAAAAAGATAACTGCACATGCATGTTTATTGCAGCTCTATTTGCAATAGTAAAAACATGGAACCAACTATGCTGCCCATTGAAACTGGACTGGATTAAAAAAAATGTGGTACATATACACAATGGCATATTATGCAGCCATAAAGAAGAACAAAATTATGGACTTCACAGCATCTTGGATGGATTTATAGTCTATCATACGCAGTGATCTATCACAGAAACAAAGAACTAAGCACCACATGTTCTCACTCGTAAGCGGACCATAAGAAAGGGACTGGCAGTAGCCAGAAACTGCCAGGAGATGAGGGTGGCACATAACATCAATAAGGGTACTTGATCTCAACCTGGGTGAAGTGGGGACCAAAGGGAGGTCAAATTTTACCAGCACGGTGACCACTTGTATATCTAATCCCGAAATGTACGCCACATCTTTGAAATGAAATTAATAAAAAATTAAGTTAAATTAAAAAATAAAGAAGCACAAGAAGGTGGAGCTCTCAAGACTTGCTGCTGCACAAATGGAGAAGATGAGGAGAGAGAAGACTAAAAGATGACTCCTAGGTTTCGAACTTGAATAGATTGGGATCATGGTGTCATTTAAAATGAGAAAGACTGAGAAAAGAGAAGTTAGACTAGGGAACTAAGAGTTCTGATTTAGCAGTGTCAAATGTGAGGTGCTGTTGAAATCAGGACCAAAGCAGAGACATCAGGTAGGCAGCTGGCCACATGATCATCCAGCTCGGAAGACTGGAGCCAGAAAGTAGAAAGCAGTGAATTTAAAGACATGATACTACTTAAAGACTTGTACTGGAAGTTGGCACTTGGGTAGAGAGTACAGGAAGAAAAGAGAGATCTGAACCCCATTGTGGGGACTCCCAAAGTTCTAAAGGTCAGACTCCTCAAATGCCACAAGGTGGCTTCATAATCCCCAATAACTTATCCAAGACCATACTGCTGGAGTTGAAAGCCTTGTCTGAATGAAGAAAGGAAATAGACTTGTTTAGCTAACAAGGCTTATGAAATAATTTATGCATGTTTCTAACAAATCATGATTATTTATGAGAACTCAATTTGTTAGGTGTATACAAAATGTAGTGGTTTTAAGTACAGAAAACCAAATGAGGTTTAAATTGAAAAATATTTGAGTGATCATCATATATTTACACTTATTGACTCATACTTGAGAATGTAGCAAAAATGTAAGCAAAACATTTGCTTTTCATGCACTTCAAACTATCTCAACTAATTTTCTATTAGAATAGGGTTTTTAATGTTTATTTTTAATGTAAGTGGCTCAAATAAATGTTTGCAGACTCTTATCAAGGCTATAATTGGCTTGCAAATTAGGTTCCACCAGCCCAGTACTAAGATGCTTTTTACCAAATTGAGGGATTTTTTTCTTTAATTGAAAAACATTGATAATGTGATGACTATTCAAAATAAGATATCTGCATTTTTTTCAGGCAGCCAATGTTAGGTGTCTCTGAATTAAAGGGGCAAGGTTGGCTGCAAACATAGGCAGAATGTTTCTATTTCCTGCTTGAATGAGAACTAATTTTGTATATAAAGAAAATTTTGCAATCGCTATTTATGATAAAACTTACTTTCACATTTTCTACTCACTGAAAACAATTTACACTTAAACTGGAAAATATGCTTTTCCTTCTTGAACAAATGCAATCCTTAAGAAATTTGTCTTTTAAAGAAAATTAAGAGTGGAATTTGATTTTCAACCCAAAGGTGACAGTTATCAAAATAACTCTGCTTTATCATATGGTGTAAAGATTACAAGTTGAGTATTCTCAGTGAGATGATTATTCTAAAGCCCAGTAGCAAATCTTCAAGTGTTTAAAAAAAAAAAAAAAAGTATTAACTATTCTAACATGTGAATTTAAGGACTTTGGTCCAAGTTCTGATTTACTATGTTTTTTGCAATCAAATTCAAAAACTATCCTCACCTCAAAAAAGGAATTTTCTCAACTCCAAAAGAAAAAGAAATTATTAGAAAATGATATATGTCTATGGACTAGAATGTAACTTGTTCTTAAAGCAAAAGGAATATATTTAGTTCTATTATCCCAGAAGTAATAATTCTTTAAACAGTAGAAATCTTAAGCAATTTCCATTTCTTCTTAAGCAACTTTTGTTTTATTTTTATTTACATTATTACCACTCAAAAATAAAAGGTTTCCATTTTTTTCCCTTCTTGACATCTATTCCCTCTAAATTTATCAATACAAATTACAGTTCTTTTTTCTTGTTTCAAAAACAGGTCAGAACATATCATACCTCATTGTCATTCATTTTAATAATAAGAAGAATTACTAAAATTTACCATTAAAAGATTTGATAGCCTGAATAAGGTAACTTTATTACCAGATATATGGCATAATGCATAAAAATTTTCCATACATAAAACAATATTTTAAGAAAGGTCATTAATAAGATAAAGACAAGGTTATATAAACATTTACCATTTAAAAGAATTTAAAAATAAATTCAAAATATATGATGTTGTAGTTACATGTTTGCAAGATCTATAATTATGTATGCAAATTATATATAAATGTGTACTCATATGTATATATGTATGTACTCACCTAGATAAAAAGGATCTCTTGGACCAAATGATAGGTATAGCAATTATCCAAGGGGTATTTATGCTTCCTATAGTAAAATTAATAACCCATAAAGTTGTCAGATACAGCCTAGCCCTGACTTGTGACTGACGTTGTTAAACAATCTTACTAATCATTTCTGATTATCTTTTTAGCAAACAGTCTTAAAAATGCAGTCCCAGCAGCCACAGCCAACATTGGAAAGTGTAATGAAATCCATTGTCATCCCTGGCTAAAGCAAAAACAGAAATCATTAACACCAGGATTTCAAGCTCTACTGTAATATTTGTTTAATGGGAGAGGGCTCCAGGCAGTGAGACTTCTGCATGCCTTTGATCACTCCAGTAAACAGGCACTCATTCTGCCCCAGACTAAGGGTCACTTTGCCCTGAAGCCATAGCAACTTGAGGGGACTGACATACCTGAACTTCAAACAGAGCCTAGGTCCCTCATTTTTTTGTCAAAGAGTCTATTCGAATGACTTTACCATGATAGTAACTGCTAGAGTTAAGTTTGATAAATTGTATTAGGAAATAAAATCTTCTTTTATAGAGCTTATCCAAAACAGAAACTCTCCCTAGAGAAGCATCAGAACTTTTGCCATCTGAGAAAGATCCTCAAATTTAAAAAAAAAATTCTATTTTAGAGGACATTTTCAGAATGCGCTTTCTAAATTTATGTAGCACATATCTCAGTAGCAAGTATCTTCTGAAAATACTAATTTAGTTTACTAAACTAAGTTATTAATATTGTGACTAGACATTGAAGATTCATATTTTCTTTTAGTAAATTGAATTCTTAGCTACAAAATAATTCCTGTGAATGTTTATATATTATGTTCAACATTTGTTTTATATAAACTATGTTCCTCAATGATTCATAAAATGGCTTATTGAAACAATAACTACTTTCTCTTATTTGTCTTAATGACTTATCAACCATTTATATAACTGATTATAACACTAATCAGTCTCCTCTTTTAATAATCATGTGAGGTTAGAAGAGTGTAATTTCCTAACATTTCAAGAATAAGCCACAACAATTTGCACAAAGTTGTAGACTTTTATTATATTTTGAAATAAAAAAATGAATATTTGACTTCTAAGATTTTCAAAAGTACCACAAGAAAATAAAAACATAATTTCTGATTTTTAAAAAAGTATGATGTTAAAAAAATTATCAAGCTTCCTATTGTGCACAATTCCTGAGATCTGCTGTCTGACGGCTTCATATACCTTCCTGACTTAGGGTGGTGAAACAAGACATTTGGAATTGCAAGTAAAAGTTTCAAAACTGATTCTACAGACTACCAGTTATTTGAGAATGTACTTTGTACATTTAAAGACATTGTATATATCTTAATTATTATTTCCACTATTCTAATAGCATTTATATAATGGGTGCTGGGAAAAGCTCAGGCTTCAAAAGTCATAATTTCACAACATGTTACAATGCTCAGAACCAAAAATCAGTTGGAAAAAAAATCTCAATGTTTCAATCAACAAAAATATATTTCAGATGAAAAATCATCTTGATGCTTCAAGTAAATTAATGTCCTTCAGAAACTCTTTATTTTAGCCTTCATTGTCTAAAATGGCTGCCTTCACTTTTGGCTTTCCTTCCTGCCAGGAAGGACTTCTCCTAAATTTTATGTGAAAATTCTGATAAATTCTGCTTCTTACTAGCATATCGTAAGCAATAATTTTGAAGGTTACTGGAACAGAAATTAAATCTGCATGTAAGCATCAGAGGTATTCTACTTAAAAACTTCATATTCAACATAATTGAAATGATAATGGAAAACATTCATTATGGTAGAAACTCAAAAGTTTAAAAACAATTTAAGTCACTTTTTTAAAAGGTAAGATTTCAAGACCTTCTCTGAGTAGGGTCTGCTGATTAGAATTTAACATTGTCATTTTACATGAAACACAATTTATCAGGTAGTCTACTAATCTAATTTTGGTTTCCTAGGTGTTAAAATTGACCTGCACACTATGAGTATTGTGTCTACTCGCACACAGTCTACTGCCCAAGACATTTCCAGACTGCAGAAAAGATATTTTATAAAGCAATGTTGAAAAATAGTTAACAGTTCCTACTTTATCCTCAGGAGGGGCCAGTGGGGAGCAATGATTGTTTTCATCATGTTTCTTTAAAGAGTTACTGAAATAACACATTCAATCACATTTTATTTCCATCGAACGAAAACAAGATTATTCATCTTTCCAATAAAGAAGATAAACATCAAAGATCGTTTCTTTAAGTATACCTTTATTTTATATGCTTATTTCCTATAATTATAATCTACCATAATCATAATAATTAGTTTTAAAAAATAACAAGTTAGCAGAACAAAGGCATGGAATAAAATTAGAAAGCCATGACCAAAGACTAGATGAAGAAAAGTAGAAAATAAGAATTTTAAATGAAGACAAATGAAAAATGCCAAACAACTAAATCTGTTAGTTATACTCATTAAACACAGGGAAAGTTTAGGGTTGTGAAAATTCTATAAAACCCAGAGTTTCCAAATACCAAGAAATAAATCAAGACATTCACTGTCTCTAAATGCCTTGAGGCTAGTAAGCAACAAATAATGATTAAATATAAAGTGAAATGTATTCTTTCTTAAGTAAGCCGTCGGGTCTAAAATCCATTAACTCTATGTTCTTACCGTTTTGTGATCATTAACAATCATAAGTTCCAAATATTTCATTTCTTCAAATACACCACGAGATGGCTATGGAAAATCAAAATATATGGTCAGAACAGTGACTGATAAAAAAATGTCTCTAATGCTCACTGTGAAGCTGTAGGCTGACTTTGAGTTCCAGAACAACTCTTTGCTGCCTACTTTATGAACACCTTAGAAAAAACATGGCCAGGGAAATCAAAAAAAGTTATCATAATGTATGAGTTAACATTCAAGTATTTAGAAAAGAACTATATTTATTATCAAAGTACTCATCAAGGTAGGAAACAGCCCATGTTGTTTATATATGATTTTTACATGAAAAAATTCTTTTAAAAAATCTACAGCATAATGCCACTAAAACAAATAAATCTCAATTTCTTTCTCACTAAAATGTGATTTTAAAATACATATTTACTTAAAGCTTCAAAGAAAATTTATTTAAAACTCATTTAATAAGAATAGCATAAATTGGCTGGGCTCAGTAGCTCAGCCTGTAATCCCAGTACTTTGGGAGACCGAGACAAGTGGATTGCCTGAGCCTTTGGCTTCAAGACCAGCCCAGGCAACTTGGTAAGATCTCATCTCTACAATCAAAAATTAAATCAAAAATTAGCTGGGCATGATAGCATGCAGCTGTGGGTCTGGCTACTTGGAAGGCTGAAGCAGAAGAATCGCTGGAGCCCAGCAGATCAACACTGGGGTGGCCATGAATGTGCCACTGTACTCCAGCCTGGGTGATGGAATGAGACTCAAATTCAACAAGAACAAAAAAAAAATGAATAGCATAAATTATCATTACTTCCAGGTATATCTGAAAGAGATATCAATATAGTCAAATAGAAGCATTAACTCACTAGAGTGAAATTCTAAAAATAATGTATCAATTTTTAGCCACACAACCTCTCAAAGGAATAAATGTTGCCAATTATTATATTCAGATTTCATTATTACTAGATCACCCCTTAAGGTAAATATTTTAGCCCTCATTTGAGTTGTCATTTCAAAGTTGGAAAATTAATAATGATGACCCTTTTTCTTTATGTATATAGACATTGGACAGTGTATATCTGATGGGGTGGACTGTAGTGAAAGAACTGCAGCTCATATAAAATGTCTTACCAAGCACATTTTCAAGATAGGCAGAAAGAGACCTCTAAGTATCCCCCTAAAATGTACCCACAATCATCATGGTAAAAGGCTCATAAAAGAGGATGATTTAACCTGGAACTAAATTTTTGATGGCTGGTGGCCTAATTTTTTCACACACACAAAAACACATTCAGCAAAATATTATCTAAAATGTGCAATTTCTACTAGAATTATTCATTAAGTTATTTAGTAAATCACCATGTAACCTATAAGCTGTGGAATTAATTCTCAGCTACATTGCATTCACCATGTAATTACTAAACAGTCTCCATCATTATAGCCTTCTAGCCTATTATGATAAAGACTGGAAATATAATTTCAGTTACAAAGCTCCTGTATATTTATTAATTCATGTGAGGTATGCAATAGGGATTGATTATGTAATTATATCATTTCTATCTACTAACTGTCATATCACTAATGGTCAAAGAGATTCACTGTGTTCTGAAAAACATATCCAGCTTCAAAGTCTGGCATAACAGAGTTTTTAACTTGAAAAAAATACAAATAATAATGATTAGCTGACATTTCAAAACCTGACTCCTTTTCCTACTTTATTTTCATTTAACAGAATGTCTTATATGATATTATAAAAACCATATTTTTAAACGCTTGCTTTTTAAAATAGAAAATAAAATGTGCTGTAATTTTCGTAAGAAAACTTCAAAAATAGAGCTGAAACAATACATTCTTTACACGACATCAGGGTTTAAGAGAACACCATAATCAGTCTGAATAACCAATAGAGATTTTAAAAAGTTGTGTTAATTAGGCTCAAACCACAGGTATTTTTTTATTGATTTTGTTTTTAAGTGAAAGTCCCCCAAATCTACACTGCTTCAGGTTCACTTAGACACTGTGGGGTGATGACACACCACTCGCCAAGCAGACAGCCCTGCTAGCACAAGGTCACTCACGTTCACTGCCCTCTTCCTCCTTCTCAGCCACTGCAATTCAGACAGGAAGGGCCACTGGTCACCACTGTCCATGGCTGTGTAGAAGAAACATGAAGATCAAAATGTTATGCTTATCTGTATTTCCAGGTGTGTATGTTTTTAAAAAATTACATGAAGAAATAGTGGCATTGGTAATATATGTCATCTCAAAGTTAAGATAAACTATGGCCAAAACAAAGCACATGGATCAGTAAACATTTTACACTTTCATGGTCACAAAGATAGCTCAAACATGATATTTTCTTCCTAATGTCATAAAAATGTAATGAGCTGCTCCAGGTTCATTGATGTAGATGTCACCTACAAGCACCAGACAATGAAAACTGGAAAGAATTTGACTATGCTTCATTCATTTTAGAATTTAAAATAGTGGTGGCATATGCTTTTGCATAAATTATTGAACACTTTTGTCACTACTATACAGAGCTATTGTTACATACCCCAACATCCAGAGAGGCAGTTGGCAACACCGGCACACTTAAGACTCCTGGGCAGAGTACAGGAGGGGTGCACTCCATGTAGGCTCAAAGTGCAAACCACCAGAACAGTTGGAACCACACTGGAAAGCATACTACTGCACCCAGCCACTCATTCCCGGCAGCAGGACTCATGTGTCTCTCCATCATCAGAAATAACTCTCCAAGCTTCACTCCATGAAAGCCATGGTTCACCACAGCCCATCCACACCACTCACCCCAGAGAGCGGACCAGCTCCCCTTCCAAACAAGCTTGCCTGTCACCTGCCTTCCCTGGAGTCACAGTGCCTACTACAGAACACAGCAGCTATTTTCACTAAAACTTACTGAGATTCTTCATTTGCTGAGAATACTGTCCTGCCAAGGTTTTCTGGATTATGTGTGGTCGACTTGTGCTTTTCTGAAACAAAAGCAATTGCAGGCAATGAGAAAGAAAACTGTGAACAAGACTCTATGAAACAATGTTAGCCCTGCCTCTGTTGTCCATCTTAAATAGGGATATTTATATGCCAGTCTTTTAGCCATCGATAATGAAAAGTACTTGTCTTATTAAAATTTTAATTTTAAATAAAATAGATCATCTAATTGCCCCAGTTTAAATAAAAGCATAGTTTTATTAGCTACTCTCAGCTTTCTTCAAAGGCATAAATAGGAAATTCATAAGAAAGAAACACAAAAGGTCAACAAACACATGAAAAAATGTTCAATGCTTTAATATTCCTCTAAAATGCAATTTTTAAAAAATGAAACTTCAACTTTTGCCATCAAACTGGCAAAGGTTTAAAAATTATGCTATTCATAGTTAATTGCAGTTGCAAAGCCAAAAGCACTCTCACACATTGCTAGTAGGAGGAAATGGGTAGCAATGTGTCAATGGGAAAGTCAGCAGCATCTATCAACACATTTGGAAATACTCACATCCTTTGCCCCAGAAAGCCCACATTTCGGGATGTCTTACTGCCATTACCATCATTGCTGTCAGCTTCCATGACTGAGGGCACAGCATGTGCCAGGCACAGTGACTATATACATTACCCAAATTACCTGAACAAAACCCCCACACAGTGCTTAGTACATCCTCGTTTTACAAATAAAGATACTGAGGCTCAGAGAGATGCTTCATTCATTTTAGAATTTAAAATAGCCAATAGTTAAAATAGTTAATAAATTATTTGAAATAATTTATTGTCTTAAAATTATTTTACAAAAGAATGATCCAACGTGTTAAAATATATATGGAAATGTATAGTTGAAAAACTAGAAGAATATACACTGGAAGGTGAAGAGAAGTTATCTTTGTGGGGTAATAATGGATAATTAATATGTAGGTAAGTATTTTCCTTTTCCAAACTTCCTATAATGCAATAGTTTCATCATTAGAAAAACAGTTATAAAATAGAAACTTCTTAATAGGTTACATAAAACACCAGTAATAACTATGAATTTTGCTATTCATTTATTACTTGAGAGGTTACCTGATTTCTCCTTAGAAATATACCACCAATATTACTTGACTTATTGCAAAGCATACTAGAATTAATAAGAAGAAAAAACTAAACATCAAAAACATCCAAATTCAATCACAGTAAACTAACAATTCTGTAAAGGTGACAAGAGACCTGGAGTAATGAAATTCACAACAGGATCAGCAGCACAATTTTAAAAACTGACTAATTTACAGTTTCAAGCTTAGTCCCTATTCCTCTACCCTGGGATGAGGACTGACGACCACTTGGACAGGAGGCGGACAGTAGGAGGAAGGCAGAGAGATGACCACTAGCCTGCAATAATCAGCCTGGACAGTACAACCTTAAGGAAACAATGCAAAACCTGCCTTAAACATTAGGACAGTAATGGTGTATATTTATAAATCTTTTCAACAATTTAATAGACATTGTCACCCACAGTTACTCATTCATCAAATATGCAAAACTGTCCTATTAAGGATATGTTTTTAAAAATTGTCTCATTTTATACATTTAAGAAAACTCCAAGGCTTAGAGAGTTATTATTTTGGGTTCTCAGTCTTGTTCTTTGAGATTTTTTTTTTTTTTTTAGAGTAATAGGGTCATTAATCACAGTCAGATTTTTTGGTTAAATGAGTCCAATAATCTTGCTAAACACAGGTTAGCTACCTACCACCACAGTAAGGAAAAAGACATTTTACTTAAAATGTCTTCATAATCTAGTAATTGTCTTCATTATCTAGTAATTTCTATAGTTACTAATTGAAAGTGATACAGGTTTATTCAAACAGCAACCATTTAAAATTTAACAACCTTTCAGTCTCAAATCTGAAATTTATCCCATACACGCATTGCCACAACCAAGGGAAACCTAACCCTAACCAAGGGAAGAAAAGTTTGCTCAACAGTTACTATCCGCAGCCTAGTTGACTACTGCCTGTTTCAAAATTCATTTTATCAAACCGGGCTCGGTGGCTCAGCCTGTAATACCGCGCCTTTGCGAGGCTGAGGTGAGTGGATTGCCTGAGCCCGCGGGTTCGAGACCCGCCTGGGTAGCGAGACCTCATCTCTACAATAAATCAAAAAAAATTAGCTGGGCGTGGTAGTGCGCGCCTGTAATTCCGGCTACTCGGAAGGCTGAGGCGGAAGGATCGCCGGAGCCCAGCAGGTTGAGGCTGCGGTGGCCGGGAGTGGCCACTGCACTCTGGTCTGGGCGACAGAGTGAGACTCCAACTCAAAAAAAAAAAAAAAAATTCATTTTATCCAAATTTGAAGCCTCTAAAGACGAAACGTGTTTTCTGCTCCCCATGTAATGACAATGATAATCTGACTTGACCACTCTCAGAAGAGTGTCTTCCCACTCTCACTCTCTCCATGGATCTGCCACCCCAGCTGTAGCTAGCCCCAGTCCTTGTCTTTACCATTCTCGCCCTCACTCACTCCTTTCCAGCCTGGTCACTTCCCCAAACTGCCCAGAGCACTCCAGGCACACGCCTGCCCTAGGGCCTTTGTATGTCTCCTAGAGTGCTCTTCCAGCACTTTTATTTCCTGAAATTCCTTATTCACACAATGAATCACCTGCTCCTTGTGGCCTTCCCTGGACTCTGTATCTAAAAGTTCAACTCTCCTTTCCGGCTCCTGCTTTCCTTTTTTCTCCTTAGCATGTATCGCTCCCTAATGCACCTTAAATAATTACTCATTCATTCCGTGTCTTCCTATCTACCCCTAAGGACTAGAAGCTCCACTAGTCTCATATGTCTATGTTGTCACTAAAGTTTCCCTAGCACCTAAAATAACACCCGGCCTGCAGTAAGCCCTCTGTATAATATCTGATGAACATACAGGGGGTGCCAAAAAATGTATACACACTTTAAGCGATGTTATCTATGTATTACTTTTCAAAGTTGAATTAAATTACAGTAGCAATGTGTAGTATGATGTTCACTCAACCATGCTTCCACCATTTTCTCTGCCTGTCTTGGCTGTCACATGATGACATTAGCATTCATTTAATTAATGCCATCTTTTGAGTGAACACCATACTTAAAATGTGTATATATATATTTTGGTACTTTCTGAATATTGAATTTTCAATTTGGTTGTATTCTAGTAGCAAGCAACACTGCTAGAGTATATAATTTCTTATCTACTTCACTGGCTTGTGCATGACTCTAAACATTATTTTCCTCCCTATTGCTAAAGAAAACTAAACATTCTATCGTGTAACACACTTCAGCCTACAAATTTCCCCACTGAAGTCTCTTAGGCTTATAAAAGTTAAGGACATGCTTACAGTCACATAATTATCTTGAGACAATGGTGAGACTGAAAGCTCGTGGAAAGGACAGAGACTGGTGAGTACAAACCAAAAGTCCTCTCTGCTCTCAGAGATGGGGTATGACTGGTCCTTGCTTCAGAAACCAGGTCAGATGCCTCTTACCATCACATACTGGTGTGTGGGCCCAATACACGCAACTTAAGATTCAAAACTCATGGTACCACCCTACATTTTAAATCAGGTAACATCCAGGAGGCTGAGGCAAGAGGATAGCTTGAGCCCAGGAGTTCGAGGCTAACATGCGCTGTGACTATGATCACACCTGTGAATGGCCACTGAACTCCAGTCTGGGCAACATAGAGAAACTCTGTCTCTAAAACATAATAATCATAAAATAAAATAAAGACATAGGTAACATGTATAAAACTTTGAAAGCTGTCTTTTCTTTTTTTCTTGCTCAAACACAAAGGCCCGAGAAGAGAAGAACAGTTGCAGAAGATGGGCATTGCAGCTCACCTCATCATGAAGCAGCTCCAGTGGTTCTATCGTGTACACATAGGTGTTATCTTCAAACATGCCACTAGGATGAAAGAAACCACATGAGGAGAGACTTCAACACAGCAATGGCAAAATACATCAAGTAAGCTTTGTTATTGTCTTTAAAACAAAGAGTGTATCTAAACGAATCCCTTGATGCTGTTCCAAATCAAATTCACACATCTGCATGGTGCCCACCATGGCCCCATTCCTCTAACAGACAGCATGAGGGTTGCAAAAACAACAGAGGTGTACATCAACAGCATACGTGTTTTGCCTGATATAATTAATTCTTGAAATTAAACAGACAGATTAGAAGATTAATCTGGGATAGTACTATTCACACAGTGGGAGAATCTCAAGTTACTATTCCAGAATCATGTACAACTAGTACAAATTTCTAGTTATGCATATTCAATATGTCTATAAGAAAACATATGCCTGATGTTTATTCTTCATATAGAAAAATAATCTAAAACCATCCGATTCTGTCTGTTTGTAAACTGAATTTCCATCAGGCAATGTGACTGTGTCATACAAATCACATATAGTTTTGAGAGGCACAGGATTTTTTATAAAAGGATAAAAAGACTTTCCAGTTATTTTATCATCATGTGGCCAAAACTGGATTTCAACATGAGGTACGGCTATGCACGAGTCTAAAGGTACCTCCACATGGCTCTGTCAGAGCCGGCTGTTGGTCAGGCACGAGCTCCCCGTCTCCCCACCTGACCTGGCTAGCTCCTCCTCATCCACAGGTCTACCTGGAGTCTAAATGACACGACCTCTGGAGTGTACTTCTGGGAACCATTCCTAGATGAGGACTATCCACTGCATACACACCTGTCCTTCCCCTCTGCGGAGCCTGCCAAAATGGTGATTAAACTTTAATCTATGTCATTATTTGCTTATCTCTGAATCTCCTGCAAATGCCAGGTTTTAAGAAGACAGAGCCTCTTGTGCACCACTCCACACCCAGCCCCTAACACGGGACTGGCACTGCAAGCCACTAAGATAAACATCCGGAAGGAGCCTGGGGGGTGGACCCAATGAAACCCCACATACTGAAGTCCATTGCAGGTCGACAGGGCCACCCTGGAGTCCTGGACATTGCGGATGCTCCCGTGGTAATAGCAGTGCTCTCCACCCTGAAACGCAGAAGGGTCCTTTGATTAGTTACACACCAGACATCATGACTCACTCTGGATGCTTCCATCAAGCAAAAGGAAACACGAGGACGGGACCATGTGTTACCATACCCACAACCCCAGGGATGCCTCCCTATGACATCACCAACAGGACTAGGCTGTCTTTCAACTTCTCTATAACCAGCATTTGCCTAGTATATTTAACAAAGGAGAAAGGTCCATAAAAAGGAAGACACCAATGGACCTGCTGCCACATAGATCTGTTTCCTAAGGACATCTGCAGGAGCAGACACTTCCCGGTGCTGTCATGGGCTGAGGGTGCCCACCGACCACGTAGAGACTCTAAGCTATCCAAAAGCTCGTTAGCTTTCCTGCCATTTAAAATTAGTTTTTAAAGAGTTCTCAGAAACAACCTATAAACTTAGTTTGCAAAGTTATTAAATACTACACAAACTACAAGTTTTATTCAACAAAAAACCAGAAACTCCAGCAGTTTCCTTTCTTCCTCCCTCCCCATCTCTGAGGCAACCACTTTTACCTCTTTAAGATGTTTCTTCTGGCATTGACCTATGCATTTGGGAAATGGAATACTTATTCTGCTATGTCCTGATTGATTCCATTTTAAAAATTATCTTCCTAATATAGAATCTTGGAGCCCCTCTTACCCCTCAGTACATTCCAGGACACATCACCAATCTCTAGCTGCACTGACATACTGTTCTCAGCTGTGCCACAATTTTTTTTTTTTTGAGTTGGAATCTCACTTTGTTGCCCAGACTGGAGTGCAGTGGCCGCTCCCGGCCACCACAGCCTCGACCTGCCAGGCTCCGGCAATCCTTCTGCCTCAGCCTTCCAAGTAGCTGGAACTACAGGCGCACGCTACCACACCCAGCTAATTTTTTTGACTTATTGTAGAGATGAGGTCTCACCAAGTTGCCCAGGTGAGTCTCGAACTCGCGGGCTCAGGCAATCTATTCACCTCAGCCTCCCAAGGCGCGGGATTACAGGCTGAGCCACCAAGTCCGGCTACATTTTCTTGCTTGCCTCATTTTTTACTTTTTGAGAACTTCTGCCTCACTTCCTTGCTCCTTTGTCTTTCTGTGTAGGACCCATACACCCCTATCATCTGAGAGGACTCCAGGATGCCCCTCTACGCAGCTGAACACACCAGGGAACGTAGAACATCCACTCCACTCTGCCAACGCCTGTCCTGTTCCCCCCAACCTCGGGCTCTGGCTGGCCTCACCACCTCCTCCACTATGCATGGTGGTGACAGGACTTGGCTGTGCTGCCTTCGTGCCCTTCACCTCCCTCCATGCAGATCAGAGACCAGGGTCCCCATGTGTGGTGCCCCCGCCTTCCTGGAGGCACATGCCCTCTGAGGTTTTCCTGAAAAGCATTCCTGGAAGATGCATCTGGTGAGAGAGTGCACGTGTGACATCCCTCTTAGGCCTCACAGGAGATGTATGACGTAAGTGGCAGAGACTAGACAGGACACCTTTCCCCGGGCGCTCCAGGGCACAGAGCAGACTCCTGGTTCTAATGTGCTGCTGACACACAGTGTCCTGTTGTCAGGTTTCTATAAAGTCTGTTTTCCCTTTCAAGAAGATACCAGGAAGGTCTATGCAGCCCCCTTTGCATGAGCCCTCGCGAGGAACGATACAGAGTTCTTCACAAGCCCTCACGAGGAGCCTGGCGGGATCACCCACAAGCCCTCCCAAAGGGTCTCACAGGGCCTCTGCCCCTGTCCCAGTGCTCTGTGGTACTTTTTCTCAGGAAAGCCATGCTCATTAGTCCTGGGAGGCAGCTTCTAATGCTGCTTGGAAATTCCTTCCTTTCCATTTTTCTCCACAAGCTGCACTCCTCTGTGGGACAAGGGACAGGATGGACCCTGGGCTGTACAGGGTGGGCATCAAAGAGGGAATAACTACCCTCCCTGTAGATGGCCAGCCCACCTTCCTGTTTCCAAATGCTGCCAGTTCCAGGGACAAGTGACATGGGTGGGCTTGCTTTTTTTTGGTTTCTCCCAGAAGAACTTGACTGAGCAGAAGAGCTAAAAGTTGAGAGGCACCCCATCTGCCTGCATTCCATGTCCTGAAATTTTATGCACACCTCTCACCTGCTGACCCTTTTCTCTTGTGTTTGTGTTGGTGGGTTCACATCCTTTTTATTCCCTAAGGGTTATTTAGGTGGCTTATTGGGAGGGAATATATACATACATTTATATAGCTGTTTCTCTGCATATGTGGGGGTGGGTTTCAGGACCCCTACGCATACCCAAATCCATGCATACTCAAGTCCCATGGTGGGCCCTGAAGGTCCTGCATATATGGAAAGTCATCCCTCTGTATACATAGGTTTCCCATAGCTTGAATACTATGTTTGGTTGAAAAAATCCACATATAAATGGACCTGCACTGTTCAAACCCATGTTGTTCAAAGTCTAAAAACAAAAACAAACTTGTATATAAACACAGACCTGTGTATAGTATGTCAAGCTCTATTTGCATATTCAGTTCCAGAACTTATAAAAACAAATGGAATCACACATCTCAGCAATTTGAGAATCTAGATTATTAATATTCTACAATTAAATTCCCGACTCTTCACATGATTCTAAAAGCAACCACAGGTAACTAAATTCCATCAAGCTGATTATTTGGCACTTGTATCACACCAAAAGGCTGGCTAAATCAAGAGACTGTTGGGAGCAAGTGCAGAGCAAATACTGTCATATTTACTTGACCTTTCTAAGAAAAGCTACTTCCAGATTTTCCTAAAAATAGTCTTATTTTCCCCATAAAATATTTCCAAGCTCTTTCTTAGATCTAAAGTTCACTCACTCCCAATGAAGTCTGAAGGCTGATGCTCGCTCACTGTCAAAGTCATTGTCACCTGTCTGAATTGAGACATGGTGTCATCTAAAGGGGCTTGACTCAGTCCGTGTCCTAGAATGTGCAGCACTGTGTTTTCTGAACCTTAAATGAGACTTCAGGCAACATCATAAGCAAGCTTTACTATCTAAATGATCTGGTTATATTAAGAACTCTAAACAATTTCCAATTTAGTATTAATAGCATTAGAGCATATTCTGAGTTTTTTCTTACTAAATTCATTCCAATTTTTTTAAGTATTATAAACAAATACTCTTTATCCACTGTAACTCTTCAGACCACTGCAAAGCAATATCCTGAGGTATTTCACAGAAAATAAATCCCAAAAGAGAAGAGGCAGCCCTCCTAGGAAGCCAACATGCCACCTCCAGATGGCACTAACAGTGACTGTAGAAATCGGCTGCAAGGGTCTAGCTGTCCTCAACAGTTGCCACCTCACATGACCACCACCTCCACGCACAGAAGGAGACAGGCACAAAGGGCCAAAGGCCCTTCCAGAAACAGCAAAGACTTGGCTGAGTCCATATCCTCAGGCTCTCTGGATGGAGCTCCACAAGACTGCCAAGCTCACAACTCTTCTGGAACTCCCAGGCACACTGAAGTCCTGTGTTTTTGTTTTGTTTTGTTTTGTTTTTTTGAGTCAGGGTCTCTGTCACCCAGGCTGGAGTACAGTGGCACAATCACAGCTCACTACAGGCTCAACCTCCAGGGCTTAGGCCATCCTTCTGCCTCAGCCTCCAGAGTAGCTGGAACTACAGACACATACCACCACCACGCCTGACCGATTATTATTTCTATTTTTTATTTTTATTTTTTTGTAGAGACAAGGTCTCACTATGTTGCCCAAGCTGTTCTCAAACTCCTGGCCTCAAGCGATCCTCCCACCTCAGCCTCTCAAAGCGTGAGACACTACATCTTTTAAAATACTTCCCAATCAGATATGGCTGAGGGTAACACTTTGTGAGACTGGCGACAACAACTTGAAGGGAATAAAAGATTTGGTTCCCTGTTACTCCTAATCTAATAATGGGAACTGTTTTATTCTACTCACTTTAATGGAAAGAGAACCGATTGTTTCTATTTCACTTATTTAATTGCCCCAGCTTTGTGCTTATTTATCTCATCTGCTCATGAAGTCCCATCAGCCTCATCATTGCTTAAGAAATTCCTAAAAATAAAAAAGTAAAAAAAGAAATTCCTATGAACCTGGACATTCTTAGTGACTAAGCACTGATAGCTTCAATCAACACCTGAAGGTCTGGATGAACACTGGAAAAAAAACTATACAGGACATAGCTAGGAAATGTGCGTATTATGACATCTAGGTTCTGAATATAATAATAAGAACTATGACACCACACTCAAGTGATTATATGCATATCTTTAAATACTTCAAACTTATCAACTGGCAGGTGTGCCATTCTATTTTAAAAATCAGTGTGGGCTGGTAGCAAAAAAAGAAATTTTTTTAAAATATCCATACTTGGACACATATACCTGCATCGGAATACTGCAGAATAAATAAATGAAAAAAAATAATTTCAGAGAATCAGGGTACCTGAGACCCCAACACCAGTTTAATTATTTTCCTTCATGATAGTCAATGAAAAAAAATGTTCTTGCAGTGGTTTAATTAATAAAGTATTAGAACAGTTGGGCTGTCCCAATGCTATGTCAATTCTAATGGTTCATATAAATTATACTATTCCAACTTAAAGTAGCTTTGTGAGGAGCTGGCGTCATCAGTGATCCTAATTCCACAGGCATTTATTAACCCCCACGCGTCTTCATATTCTATGACATACTCAGAATCCTGTTGGGAACTGTAAAATTTTCAATGATTAACAATAATAATTTCAACTTGAAACTCAAAAATTAAATAACTGATAATCTTGTATCTGATATAAGTAGTTTAGTGAGGATAGTTTTGTTTTTCCCGTTATTATTTAAATTGTTTATTAATTATGCAGTGGCAAGAAACTTTTATTTTTTAAAACTGGCTATTAGTTCAAAGACTAGGGAAAAATTTCTAGTGCACATACAAATAAAAGAGTCATTTTAATTTAGCATAGGAGTGGATATGAAAACTTTAAATTATCTAACTTTTTGGTTAGAAACAGGGCACACAAATATACATTTTTAAGTCCAATTATGGCAAACTGAGAGGTAGTGAAAAAGGAAAAGAGATGAAGAAAAATAGTCTGAGAATATTCATGAAATATTTCTAAAGGAAGAGAGAATGGGGGGAAAGGAAAAGAAAGGAAAAAAAACAGAAGGGAAGACAGGCAGCCCTGTGTGTGAAAACACTCCAGCTCCAACACAGGCCCAGTCAGACACTGAAGAACACATCAGGGTCCCTCTCGTCACACACGGGACAGGTTTCCAGAGCACTTACTCCCCAGATCTCCTCATTCTGCACAGACCCATCCCCAGTCAGAAGCCACACCCACAGAGGTCCACAGCGGACCACGGAGGCCTACTCCATGCTACACAATCCCTGCTTTCCTGCTGCCAGCTGCCTTCCAAGAAGTAGCTTGATCTCCAGTCCTGATGATGATCTGATAAAGAAAACACAAAGAACATCCTAAATGACAGACATGGTGGCACTGACGAAGAAAAGAACAAAAGAAGATAGAGAATCTAGATCCACAGGGTAGAGATTTTTATCTCATTGGAATATAGCCAGTATCTGATATAGTAACTATTGTCTAGACAAGGTCAGAGAAAAGCAAAATCAATGTATTTTGTGCTTTTGGGGTTTTTATAAATTGTATATTATCTAAAAATATACAGCATAATATTTAAATGCATATATAGTGAAATAGTTACTATGGTCAGTTCACTTAACATGTTTTATTAACTGGCTTATGTCCTATATCACTGATCGCTAGATTTTAACCCAATATTACACATCTCTAGACTTATATCCTATGTCACTCATCCTCTAGACTTACAGCCTATATAACTCACCTCTAGAATTACATCCTCCATCATCACTCATCTCTAGGCTTACATCCTACGTCATTCATCTCTGGACTTACACCCACTATCACTCATCCCTAGGCTTACATCCCACATCACTCATCTCTTGACTTACTCATTCTATATCATGCATCTCTAGACTTACATCCTATGTCACTCATCTCTAGACTTATATCCTACGTCACTCATGTCTAGAATTACATCCTGCATCACTCATCTCTAGACTTACATCCTTCACCTCTAGGCTTACATACTACACCACTCATCTTTATCTCATAGACTTATTTTTTCTACATCATGCACCTCTAGACTTACATCCTACATCACTCATCTCTAGATACACATCCTATGTCACTCATCTCTAGAATTATATCCTGCATCACTCACCTCTAGACTTACATCCTACTCATTCATTTCTAGGCTTACATCCCACATCACTCATCTCTTAGACTTATTCATTCTACATCATACATCTCTAGACTTACATCCTATACTACTCATCTCTAGATATACATCCTACATAACTCATGTCTAGAATTACATCCTGCATCACTCATCTCTAGACTTACATCCTACATCATTCATCTCTAGGTTTATATCCAACATCGCTCATCTCTAGATATATATCCTATGTCACTCATCTCTAGATTTACATTCTATGTCACTGACCTCTAGACTTACATCGTACATCACTCATCTCTAGACTAACATCCTACATCATTCATCTCTAGGCTTGTATCGTACATCACTCATCTCTAGAATTACATCCTGCATCACTCATCTCTAGACTTACATCCTACATCATTCATCTCTTGACTTATTCAACCTACATCACTCATCTCTAGACTTACATCCCACATCATTCACCTCTAGGTTTACATCCTACATCACTCATCTCCTATACTTATTTTTTCTACATCATGCATCTCTAGACTTACATCCTACATCGCTCATCTCTAGACTTACATCCTATGTCACTCATTTCTAGACTTATATCCCACATTACTCATCTCTAGAATTGCATCCTGCATCACTCATCTCTAGACTTACATCCTACATCGCTCATCTCTAGACTTACATCCTACATCACTCATCTCTAGACTTACATCCTATGTCACTCATTTCTAGACTTATATCCCACATCACTCATCTCTAGAATTGCATCCTGCATCACTCATATCTAGACTTACATCCTACATCATTCATCTCTTGACTTATTCAACCTACATCACTCATCTCTAGACTTACATTCCACATCATTCACCTCTAGGTTTACATCCTACATCACTCAACTCCTAGACTTATTTTTTCTACGTCATGCATCTCTAGACTTACGTCCTACATCGCTCATCTCTAGACTTACATCCTATGTCACTCATTTCTAGACTTATATCCCACATCACTCATCTCTAGAATTGCATCCTGCATCACTCATCTCTAGACTTACATCCTACATCACTCATCTCTAGACTTACATCCTATGTCACTCATCTCTAGACTTACATCCTATGTCACTCATCTCTAGACGTATATCCCACATCACTCATCTCTAGAATTGCATCCTGCATCACTCATCTCTAGACTTACATCCTACATTGCCCATCTCTTGACTTATTCATCCTACAGCACTCATCTCTAGATGTACATTTACATCATTCACCCCTAGGCTTACATCCTACATCACTCATTTCCTAGAATTATTTATTCTACATCATGCATCTCTAGACTTACATCCTACATCACTCAACTCTAGACTTACATCCCACATCATTCACCTCTAGGCTTATATCCTACATCACCCATCTCCTAGATTTTTTCATTCTATATCATTCATCTCTAGACTTACATCCTATACCACTCATCTCTAGATATATATCCTGTGTCACTCATCTCTAGACTTACATTCTATCTCACTCATCTCTAGACTTACATCCTACATCACTCATCTCTAGATATACATCCTATGTCACTCATCTCTAAACTTATATCCCATATCACTCATCTCCAGAATTACATCCTGCATCACTCATCTCTAGACTTACATCCTACATCATTCATCTCTAGGCTTACATCCTACATCACTCATCTCCTAGACTTATTCATTCTACATCATGCATCTCTAGACTTACATCCTACATCACTCATCTCTAGATATGAATCCTATGTTACTCATCTCTAGACATATATCCTACATCACTCACCTCTAGATTTACATCCTACCTCACTCATCTCTAGACTTATTACCCCATATTACTGCAACTTTGTACTTATTACCCTATATTACTACAACTTTGTACCTTTTGATCTACATCTCTCCATCCCATCACCACCACCACCTCCTGCCCCTGGTAACCACTATTCTGTTTATATGTATTCAACTATTTTAGATTCTCCATTTATGTGAGATCATGTAATATTTTTCTTTCTGTGTCTGGTATGATTGCTATACAGACACACACAGAGAGAGAGAGAGAGAGAGAGAGAGAGAGAGAGACAGAGAGAAAGAGAAATGTTATTCAGCCTTTAAAAAGGAAACCCTGCCATTTGCAACAACATGAATGAATATGTAGGACCCTATGCTAAGTGAACCCATATCACTTTTAATGAATGAGAAGGAATGACGTATTCATGAACCTAAATGTCAAGACCTTTCATTAAGGATTCTTATTTGATGAAGAAAATGAGTAAATGTACTCCCATTTCCCACCTGTTTTTTTTCTTTTGAGACATAATTCACAAACCATAAAATTTACCCTTTTAAAGGATACAATTCAGTGTCTTTTAGTATATTCAAAGAACTGTGCACCCATCACCACTATCTAATTCCAGAATATTTTCATCACACCCCCCCAAAAAAATCCCATGCCCATCAGCAGTCATTCCCCATCTATCCCTTTCTTCGCTCCAGCCACCCCTAGCAGTCACTCACCTAATTTCCATCTCTATGAATTTTCCTATTCTGAACATTTCAAATAAACAGAATCATATGACAAGTGCTCCCTTTTGTCTAGCTTCTTCCACTCAGCATGATGTTTCCAAGATTTACCTATGTTGTACCATGTATTAGTACTTCATTTCTTTTTATAGCTGAATAATTTCACTATGTGAATATACCATATTTTCTTTATTCATTCCCCCAAATGAAGGAAATTTGGGTTGTTTCTACTTTTTGGCTACTATAAATAATGCTGCTGCAAACATTTATGTACACATTTTTGTGTGGACATATGTTTTTAATTCACTTGGATACATATGCAGGAGTGGAATTTGAGTCATGTGGTAACCCTATGCTGCACTTTCTGAGGAATTGACAAACTGTTTCACAGCCACACCATTTTACATTTCCACCAGCAGTGCACAAGGGCTCCAATTTCTCCACACTCCCATCAGCATTTGCTATTGTCTATCTTTTTAATTACGGTCATCCTAGTGGATGTCAAGTGATGCCCACCCAAGTTTAAAATCAAATAACAGAGAGAAACAGGAGTGAAACATCAAAACATCACCTCTACTTCTGATAGTGCTATATTAGAGGAGAGGACTGGATGAGAGTCCAACAGGTCTGTAATGCTATACCTTTGAGTCAGGCAGACTCACCAACCAGGCAGAGGTGGGGGTTTTTGCATGGGGTAATGAAAATGTTCTAAAATTAGATTATGCTGATGGATGCACAATTCTGTAAGTAAACTAAAAACAATTTAATTGTATGCAAATTATGTTTTGGTAAATCTGTTTAAACAGAAGAAAAGAGAAAAATAAATGTTACTTTTTAAATTAGTAAAAAAAAAAAAAAGTACCAAGTTGTTTTACTGTATCCTGTGTGCAAAGCACTGACAGAAACTCTAACAAAAGCTACTGCCCCATGGGGTGTAGAGCAAAAGCTCTTCTTTAGGCATCAACTGATCCCAATATCCATATGACTTAATCTTTTTACTTCTCTGGTTCCTGTATCTGCTTCACATAGAAATAAGCCCTTTTAATGTATCCAATAGAACTAAAAACCCAGACATGAACCTCTTCCTGACAAAAATTGGGAATGAGGGTGAGCCTGATAGTGATAAGGTAGGATGACCCAGACACTCTCTTTTCAAAGTGGGATTCATCATTTTGCTTGCAATTAATTCCTGGAATAGTGCCAATGTCCACATTTATATTCAATTGCATAGCCAAATAGGCTGTTCTTCTCTAATCATGCAAATAGTGTGTGTGTGTGTGTGTGTGTGTGTGTGTGTGTTTGTGTGTGGTGTGTATGTGCTCTTGTCTAAATTGTTTGAGATCTTTAGAAGAAAGGCTGCATAATGTATAAAAACAAGTTTAACTTAGCCATTCTTACGTGTTAATTTCTTTTGCTGGTACTCTGTACAAAGATTTTCTTAAATAGCATGGAGACGATTTTCATGAAGTTTATTTTAAAATTTTTTTTAAAATATGTATGTAATGGTAGTGGGAGTGTGAACTGACACAAACTTTCAAAAAGAAAAATTGTTACTATGTACCAGAAGCCTTAGCAAATTATACTAAGTCTTTGATCCAGAAAATGCCATTCTCAGAATTGATCCTTAGCAATTATCAAGAATGTATTCAAATTGTATCTGGAAGCCCTTTCCTTAGAGTTACCTGTATAGCAAAAAAAAAAAATGGAAACAATTTAAATGTCTCTTACTATGAGATTTTTAAACAATTTATAACAAAAGGATGAGAAATAATATCATGTTTTTTAAATTAAAGGTTTACAAGATTATTTAATACATGCTAAAATATGTATAATATTTGGATTTTCATAATCCTGCTACAAGACAGGGCCTGCCAAACCACCCTGGGTTTTTAGATGTACATCTAATAACACAGACACATAAAAACTGACAGATAATCCACTGTCTCGGAAGCAAGTGAGTTCAGGGATACCAGTTGTTTGGAGAAAATGGGTCATAAGTGAGAGAAAAGCAGAGAACACAGAACAAACTGCAGTGAACACTTCCCTTGCCAGCACTGAAATGTCATCAGTTCTCAATTTTAGTTACCACTGATGTGAGGTTTGGAGTGTATTATTAATGATAAGGCCTTCTGTGGGGACCTCAAATGACCTCCTGGTTCTTCACAAAACAATCGGTGCTTCTTGGTGCAGAGTCCAGATCGGGTTTCTGCATCCTGCAAAGTGGCTGGGTGCTGAGTCTATAAAGTTTCTTGCAGCCACGTTCACTCCAGCTCCTGACTCAGCATCCACAGGACTCAGACCTGACCCAGATGACAAAAGCTTTTGTTTGTACCGGTGCCAGGAAGCACGCTCCATGCATGATTTAGCATTTCTGCTCACTTGCCACAGCACTAACTTTTAGGGAAACTCCACAACTCCAAGATGCAATCTGAGGCAGAACTGACGACCATTGAGAACAAGGGTGAAAGTCCTTAATCTGTGGTATGAGATTCAAAGACTGAAAAACACATGGAATTATGAGCGTGTCTGCTGGTAATGGGACAGTGATGAATACCAAGAAACATGTGGCCTCCGGGGCAGTGTTACAATGAAGGCCACCTACAGATGTCTGTCAAAAGGCCATCTGGCTGGAATTTCAGGTCTCTACAATGCACAACCCAGTAAGCCCACACACGGAAGGTGCTACTTTAATGTTGACACTTATTAGCCATCTAGAGGAAAAATCCAAAGGCAGTGGTATTTCCCACTTTGTTCCCCTGTTTCATCTCCCAGACCCTTGGTATCCAGGGATGCCACCTGGTCACAATGACAACTTGTGGACTCCCTAAAAGTAAGAGTTTCTTGTGCAGGCATTCCAAGGATTTTCACCAGGACTAACAGAGATCACTGTGTTTCTCACATACAGGTAATCTCTCTCCTGCTTTAATTTAAATCCATCAGTAAGGATCCTTATTGATCCTCCTGAAGTCAATCTCCACCTAAAAGAAATTAAGAACCCAATGACCTTTATGTTCCAATGCTTTGTCTAAATAGTTGGAGATCTTTAGAAGAAAGGCTGCATAATGTGCAAAAACAAGTTTCAACTGCCATTCTTACATATTAATTTCCTTTTCTGATACTCTGTTACATTTTTTAAAATATGTATATAATGGTGGTAGGAGTGTGAACTGATACAAACTTTCAGTCTAATGCTCTCCCAACTTAGCTATTCTGGCTATCTCCCAAATATAAACTTCCAGAAACAAAAATTTTGAATATGTACCAAAAGCCTTAGCAAATTATACCAACTCTCTGACCCAGAAAATCCCATTCTCAGAATTATAGCAATTATCAAGAATATATTCCAATTGTGGTTGGGAATCTTTTCCTTAGAGTTACTTGTACAGTCATTCTATCTGCCCATCCAGGCTTCCCGATCAGAGTGCAAGGCCAGGAGCTTGCCCTTCTCTGTCTCCTGTTTAAGGTGCTTATATAGAGTTATATAGCTCTTTACATCATTACATAAGGTACGTGCATATAACCAAGTCAGCACACAATTCATTACTGTCCTGAATAGATAAACTCTCTAATGTTATCTCCAACATTTATATGTTGTAATGCATTTCTCCTCACCAAAAGTACCATCATATATAAGGACAGGTGGTTTTATTGAGAGACATCAAAATATCGCAGTGTGCCCTGGTCAGGTCTAAGATAAGTACATTTACACGACAGGATTTCCGACGCTAGTCACCGTACCTTAGAGTACTGTGGTTTCCCATTTTCGTAGTGAATCTCCACATAATCAGAAGACAACAAACCACTACAAAGGAAAGAAAATAGAGTGATTTCTGCATCTTAGAAAAAGATTTTTTTGTGTTTCTTTTTATAATTAATCAGTATTTTTTATTATCGTTTTGTGGGGTACAGTTAAGGGTTAGGTGTACAATTACGTTTCATTCAGGCACCCTATTGATAAGAGGTGTTTTCCCAGTAAAAGATGTTTTTAAACTTGGAGGCTTCAAATAACTCAGCACAATAAATGAACATGAAGGTCATGCAAACCACAATAGCAGTAGTCCACAGCAAGTCAGTTATTCCCAAGAGTCTCAAACACGATTCATAAGAGACCAGGCATAGACAATTTAAGGGCAGACTCCTCTTTTGCACACTACTCAGCATCTGATTGGCATGTTCATTAATACGGAAAAAACCCAGGGGCAAGAACCAGGAGATAGACCTATGGAAATCCCACAACTGTGTTCCACATACCTGGAATATCATAAAATGTCATCATTGAGGAAGAGGATGGATCAAGATGGCCAGTGTTTTCTATAAAGGCCAGACAGTAGATACTTAGGTTTTGAGGGCCATGTGGTCTCTGCTACAAGCAACTCCACAGCCCTGCCATTGCATCGCAAAAGCAGCATCAAGTGAGCATGGGATAGTCCAATAAAACTTTATGGACATGGAAGTTTGAATTTCACATGGTTTTCACACATCATAAAATATTAACCTTCTTTTGATTTTTTTCAACAAGGTAAAAAGTAAAACAAGGTAAAACAAGGTAAAAAAATCACTCTTAGCTTACGGTTTGCACAAAAACAAGCACAGCTAGATATGGCCTGTGGGTCATGGTGTGTCACCTTGATACAAAAGAAAGGTTCAGAAACCCAGACAGAACAAGGTTTGCCGCCATGCTCTGCCCCTCAGAAGCGGTGCAATAATGGGCAAGACCCCAGCTCATGTGTCAGTAGAGAGGGTCAAAAATGTGGCCTCACAGAACACTGTGAGGGTAAAAGAGAACACACAGGCAGTACCCAGGTCAGAACCCTGAGTGTACTGAGCTTCTTAGTATACACTGTACATAGTACTGGGTAAACTGAGTAAGTGTATAGGAACCCTGACCAGTGTTTCCCTGGAAGGTACTCACTCACTTGGTCCCAACACCACCCTGAGCACAGGAGCAGGAGTCCTGTCCAGCATGTGCCCTGAGGTGATGATGCTTTCCTTCCCTCCTATGCAGAATGAAGGCTGAAACACAGATTCCTCGAGTCCCTCCTGCCCTCCACTCCAATCACACAATTCTGCCTAATCGCAGAACAACTGAGTTATTCTGGCTGTTTCACAGATAACAAACCTTTTTTTTTTCTTTTTTGAGTTGGAGTCTCACTCCGTCACCCAGACTGGAGTGCAGTGGCTTCTCCCAGCCACCACAGCCTCCACCTGCTGGGCTCCAGCGATCCTTCCGCCTCAGCCTTCCAAGTAGCTGGAACTACAGGCTGGATAATTTTTTTTTTTTTAATTTATTGTAGAGATGAGGTCTCGCCAAGTTGCCCAGGTGGATCTCGAACCCGCAGGCTCAGGCAATCCACTCACCTCAGCCTCCCAAAGCATGGGATTACAGGCTGAGCCACCGAGCCTGGCAACAAACTTCTTGTTAGGAAGCCCTGATACCTCTTTTCTGGCTGAAGAATGGGGAAACTCAACGACTATGCAGCATGCCCAGAGCTGCATATGACACCTACAAATGCTCTCACAAGGAGGGCTGGAGGGATGCCCAGCGACAGCCAGCAGGGTGATGGCCTCAGCGTATCCAGCTTGAGTGCCTGTGTGTGCAAAGGACGGGCTTCCAATGCTGACACTTTCGCCTCAGATGTGCTCCACTGAAGTCATGAATCAAGTGTGCATCCACTGATGAGATCACTCCTAAAATAAGTCATGGCTGAGTTGGCCGGGCACAGTGGCTCATGCCTATAATCCCAGCACTTTGGGAGGCAGAGGCGGAGGCTCTGCTTGAGCCCAGAAGTTCAAGATCAACCTGGACAACACAGCAAAGCCTCATCTCTACCAAAAAAAAAAAAAAATAGCCAACCATGGAGGCATATGCCTATAGTCCCAACTACTTGGGATATTGAGGTGGAAGGATTACCTGGGCCCAGGAGGTTGAGGCTGCCGTGAGCCGTGATCATTGTGATCATGCCACTGCACTCCAGCCTGGGTAACAGAGTGAGACCCTGACTCAAAAAAATATAAATAAGTAAATAACACTTAAAAATAAAATAAATAAAAATAAAAAGTTGGGTTGCAGTAAGAGTCATGACAGCACTCAACCTCATGTGCAAGGGCATGCCTGGCAAGTGCAGATCATGGTGCTGCCGGTTAACCGTACCTCCCAGCACCAAGAAGACACACATGGGCCGCAGGGACCATCCTCTGAGTGCTCCTGCACCCCCCCCGCCCCGGGGCAGGCTCTCCCTTGCTACATACAGACCACATCTCTCTACAGGCCATTCACTACTGTCAGACTTTCCAACCACACAATCCCTAGAATTAGGAATTAGAAACGAAGTTATTTTAGGCCACTACTTTTGCTTGTAATTACAGGGGCAGATAACAGCATTCTAACCATGAAGTGCCACATTTGACAATGGTCACTTTAATCATCCTATTTCCCCTTTTTAAAGGGCCTCTTTTCCCCACAGACATATCTATTTCTAGTATCTCCTGTGTTTTAGAATCTTAAAGAAGAAAACCAGGAAGCCTGTGACAGACACTGAGACAGCTTAACGCCATATGCCCAGTTGCTATGCCAGTCCACTCCCCACCTCCTGTGAACAGCTTATGTCCCCTTGGCTCCACCCTGTCCTCCTGCCTGCTCAGCCAGCCTGTCCTGGAAACTCTCCCACCACTCGTCAGTGTCCCGAGCAGCTGGCACAATGCCTAGTGCGTAGTAGGCCCTTGTCAATGTTTGCTGAGTAAGCATCTGCTGTATGCCAGGCTTACATCATGTGCTGGAAAATAAGAGAAAGAATGTAATTCTCTGATATGAAAACTAAACCAAATCAGTGCAAATGTGCAAAGTGGGTCATCTCACTTTAAAGTATCACTTGCAATCTCCTTGAAAGTGAATTAAGATCAACTGGAATGTAATCTAATATATTGTGAAAGTCTTGGAGTGATGTTGAGATGGGATCTTTGAGGATGGCCGTAACCTTGAGCAAGAGGAACCAAAGAGCATACCATGCGACAGAGTCCTCAGTTCCACCAGCCATGCAAGAATAGGTTCACCCACAGGTGGGTTGTCTGCAGTCCCTGTGGCAGGTGCTCTTCAGTCCTTTCCTCCATCCTGCTCTCTGTGGTTCCCCAACAGAACTTCCTGTTGAGAACAGAAGGTTCTGAACTGTTAACACACATCTGTTCAGCAGTGGTAGACCCACACGTGAATCGGCATTTTACTTTGCTGACCAGCCGACTGGGTGTTGGGTTCCAAAGAGTCTAATAAGTTGTGGGGACTGACAAAAGGCACTACGTTCTCAAATGAGTTCCTTTTTTCAATCATTCAAGTTGCAGAAAAGCTATAACCTGTGGCTACTTCTGAGCTTCTCACATGAGCATCTCCTGAAAGAGACATAAATGGAAAAATGCAGAGTGGAAGTCCCAGATGGACGGAAGAGACAGAAGAGTGGAAACATTCCGGGTGAACGTGCATCCCCAAAGCCATGAGAAGAACAGCAACTCCAGAATCAGAATAACTGTGGCTTTGACTCAAAATGTGAATAATAAGGACAAGCCCTTTGAGATGCTGAGCTGTAGGAGCAGGAGAATGGCAAGACAATTAAACACTACAGACGAGCCAAGAATCGGGCCAACAAAGGGAACTACAGCAGAAATAACACGGTGTCTCCGCCAAATGCTGTTTCCTCTCTCCCTTCGTATGGGAAGACCAGCCTCTCCAGCAGTGAGGTTGGGCCAAGAGACTGGATTATAGCTAATGAGATGAAGGAAGCAAAGTCTGCCCCTCTAGCAGGACCATCCAGATCCCTACAGGATCACCCAAGCTCTCTCTCCCATGGCCACCCTGGAAGCCTCAGGCTCCAGATGACATACCAGGAGATGAACGGATGCAACTGAGATCCTTCTCGCATGACTGGGACAGGGCCACCTACAAGAGCTGCTCAGCCTGCCTGAGACCAGCAAGTAGGGAAGAGATAACACAGTAGCAAGGCTCAGAATGCAAGCTTGTTACCAAAACACTGTCTAAACTATTTCAATTTCAGGATTTACCACAAATAAATATTCTTGAAATTCATGCTCGAAGAATTTCATAATCATCAGCACTTAATGCAAACAGAGTTGCCATTCTATTTAGGCACTGGAAATTCAGACACAGAGAAATTTGCCTCAGGAGGGTTTTGTATGTCTATATATCTATTGGAGTCCATGAGTTTGAGATTCAGCAACATAAGGAGGTACCTGAATAGCCAAGTGGTCAGAACTCTCAAAAGTTTGTCTTCCACTACGGGGAAGCTCATCATGGAGAAGACAAGGGTCCTAGTAATTAGAAAGGAACTTACCAAGATTCCCTAATGCCTAGAAAAGTTACTAACCAAGAAGGGTAAGCATCTTCCAGTTTTTTGGAAGTAACTCTAATCCCTTCCTTTAAACAAAGAACCATGTGCTTTCTTTAGAGCAATTCTGATCAGGAAAGTTTGGGGCTGGCCTAATCAAGCAAAGTAATTGTTAAGAACCAGATAACATGAGTAACAGGACAATGGACTGTGAGGAAGACTACTAGAGAAGACATATATTGGCCCACTAGAGGAATCATTTGTTCTATATGAGTTCTAGTCACTCACTTCCTTGTTAAAAACAGTTGAACTAGAAGTCCTTTCTGGTTCTAAAGTCCACATTCTCTGAAATCATAATCTCCCAGTCCATCTCTAACTGAGCTAATTGTTGGAGACAACAAGCTCTTCTGAAGGGACCTGGAGGCCAAGACAGCAGAACAAGGCACAAGTCTAGACAGACAAGCACCAAGGCTTAACAACTGAACAGCAATATAATATATCATCCAAACCAAGACATTTCTGGGAACAAAAAGAGACAGATTAATAATTATGCCAGGACAAAGATATATATAACCCAGGAAGGACTACCACATGGGACATATGGTCACCCTACCTTAAAAGACAAATTTAGGGTACACACATCAAATTCTCCATGGAAGGCCCAACTAGTCTACAAGGTGAAAAACACTAAAAGCTGAGACGCCACTCTCCAGCAGGCCATGAGCAATTCTCCTCCTCCAGGTGCCTCTGGGCTCTGTGACAGTGTGTCAGGTGGCCACTGTTTCAGGAAGGCCCTACGCAGTTGCCCTGGGTTCTTTCAGGGTCTAACATCAGCAGGGGGTCTAGGAAGGGAGTCAGCAGAGATGTAGGAGTCAGGAAGCTGTGAGCTCACACTCACTGAAAGACTCTGGTGACCGGGTGGTGACAGCCACACTCCTTGCCACACAATTATGTCTTTGTTCCTATGGAAACAGTAGCAAAGATACCCCAATTCAAGCCTCAGTAGTAAAACATGTAGGTCACTTCCATATGTGCTCAAACTGGGACTGGAATAGAAGTCAAAAAGTGAAAAAATTACATGGCATCTAGACAAGGAGTACCACGGATACCCATCTTCATAAAGCAGGTTCCGTCATCCAATCACCTTCTATCAGACAGCACCTGATTTCTCAGGATGGGGAGCCCTGATCACCCCCACATGGCCCCTGACAGACTCACCCAGGAAGCCTATCACCACCCTCTCCGTCAGGTCCACATTCGTTCATGTCGTCACACACAAATGTCACTGTGGAGACCCACAACCTCACCAACAGTGTGCAGTGAAGCACATCCCCACACCTCTTGTCTGCTAGAAGCTTCTCTTTTGTATCCTTTTATACACTTAAGATATTTTTAATTCTTTAAATCAACACTGTAAATGGTAATGAAGAAACACAGAATTTAAACTCAGTACACTCATACAAGCATAAGCTTGTCACCTACGATTATGCTTCTGTCCTTATATTGCTTTTCTTTTCAGAAACAATACACCTTAAAAGTATAACAATTTTTCAATAACTACTTTTCTAAAGTTTTAAGAAAAAGTTAGACTCATACAACCTAAAATAGTTTTTATACCAAAAGTTTCAGCTAGAAAATATATACCCCTTTGAGTGAGACTTTTAAGCCATGTTAAAAGATTGCACACACAGAGAAATTGGGATTTTTGGAGTGCAGCAATGATATGTTAAGTGAGTGAACATAATTATAGGTTGAAGAGAGGCTTTGTGTTAAATTAGACAAAGATGGCATGCTCACGAGGGCTGGGCAGCGTGGGCATATTTCATGGAACAGAGCTGCAGGCAGGGAACATTCCCAGCTTGGACACGATGTCGAGGTTTAAGCTTCACTGGGGTCACAACAGGAATTTAATGAGTTCCTAAACCAGATGAGAGATCACAGCAGCAACTTCAATGCATGGGTACTCCTGCATCTCTGGTGACTGCCTCTGAACCGTAATACAGTTTGGAAAGCCCTTGTGCAATGAGGACAAGACACTTAAGCAGGGCTGCAAGCTAACAGAGGAGTGGAGAAAGGAACAGTGAACAGGGAAATAGGGATGGACTTGAGGTGACATTAAAGCTGAAGATCCCATTCAGCTGGCTTAACCTGTCAATAGGAGCCAATGAGACTTCCTTTTTTTTTTTTTTTTTTTTTTTTGAATTGGGGTCTCACTTTGTCACCCTGTCTGGAGTGGAGTGGCATGATATGATCATGGTTCACCACAGCCTCAACCTCCTGGGCTCAGGCTATCCTTCCACTTCAGCCTCCCAAGTAACTGGGACTACAGGTACTCACCACCACACCCAGCTTATTTTTTATTTTTATAGTGACAAGGTTTCACCATTTACCAGTCTGGTCTCAAACTCCTAGGCTCAAACAATCTCAAAGTGATGGGATTACAGGCATGAGCCACCCAGCCCAGTCAAGGGTTTCCTTCTGAGGAGCTGGCAAAAGAATAAAAATCTTCAACTAAATGAAAAAGATGGTGAATTTCTTCTCCCTAACTTGAAATCCTAACATTCCTAGTTAGGGCTACCAGTATTTCTCCAGGGACACCAGTAATTCTGAGATTCCTCAATCACAGGTTCATGGTTACTTTCAGAATTTAGTTTTACCACTTATGTCATGAAACAACAACAAAAATTTAAACACAGGGAAAACTGAATCCATATAAAGAACACAGTTACAGGTGACTGAAATACTATGATGCACAAATTTCGAAGCTAATCATGAAAACTATAGTTTGTTCAATACGTGAATCCAGGTTCTTTTCTGAGATGCCAAATATTTGTTAGCACAACTATACACCAAGCATCACATATAGTGAAACTGTAGAGAATGGATGAAGATGTTATAGGTTGAAAAGAGGCCATTTTGGTTATATTAGAACATTCATATAGAAAAGACTTAAAAGCTTGCATTCTTTTGTAGCCCAACTAGCCGGGTTGGGCTAAAGGTAAAAGCCGCTTGGATTCAAAAGTCCACATTTTTCCTATTCGCCCCTCCCCCCAGCATGGCCTTGCCCGACTGCCAATGTTATCTAGCAGCCATTGCTGGTGCTAAAGAAGAAACAGTCAGGCAAGCCAGACCACCTAATGACTAGGAGAGTGGGCCAAGGCTGACAAGAATGTATCTGAAAGCTTGGAGTAGGCATTGCTCATCTCCCCTCCAGCTGTGAATATAGGGACATCAGACTGTTGTAGGCAAGGGCTCTGGGAATAAAAGATTGTCACAATTATGTTTTCCTTTCTGTCCAAATATTGCGGTTGTCTGTATCTTCCTCTAAAAAACTATAAAATAACGTATTATAAATGCCAAAATTTTGTCTAAAATATCAACATGACCAGGAGACTTTGTGCCAGGTCAGTGGTCACAAATCAAAATCATTAATGTAAATCATGCTAAAACTACACATAGGCTTCTAACTCGAGGTAGGTGAAGAGCTATGAATTTTGGGTATAAATACTGGAATGAATTTGTATTGCTTTGAGACGGTTTTGGGTTTTGTTTTGTTGTTTTTTTTTGGCAATGATACCAACCTTTCTCCCTTTAACCTGGTTATAGAAATCAAACACGTCTACAATCCCAGAACTTTGGGAGACTAAGGTGAGAGGATTGCCTGAGCCCATGGGTTCGAGACCAGTCCAGGCAACTTGGTGAGACCTTGTCTCTATAATAAATCAAAAAAATTTAGCCAGGCATGGTGGCACATGCCTGTAGTCCCAGCTGCTTGGAAGGCTGAAGTGGAAGGATCACCTGGGCCTAGCAGGTTGAGGCTGCGGTGGCCATGAGTGTGCCACTGCACTCCAGCCTCTGCCTCTCCTATTTTAATTGGCAGCAAGAGATAGCACACAAATGTTTGAATAGGGTCATAATAGATCCACTATCTACCCCACCTTCTGGTAGCCTAGTATAAAAGAACAACTCTCTTTCACATCCAGTTTTTGCCACATTCTAGAAAAAGAACTCCCTACTTCTTTAATTTTTTTTTTGTCTATGCAAAAACTGCACATTTGCTTACACAATGTTCTGTTCTTCCCATGTATGTATGAAATGATCAAAAGAATATAAAAGAAGCCAATGGAAAACATTCAGAAATAATAACAGTTTACCGGCATAATCAACATTTGTATACCTAACCCTGAATTGTACTCCACATCTTTATAATAAAAAAATTATCTTATTTGATAAATAAATAAAATGTAAAAATAAATAATAACAGTTAAGTAAGGTAGCTAGTTACAAGATAAATATACAAAAATAAAATACATTTCTATGTGCATCAGCAAAAATCATCTAGAAATAATCTGAGGCAAAAAGTTTCTATTAACAACAACAAACTTTATATATGTACAAATGTAAGTATATATATATATATATATACACACACACACATACATATACACACACACACACACACACACACACACACACATCTTTATTTTTTTGTAACTTTTAATTTTTTTATTTTAAAGATGTGGGGTACAATTCAGGGTTAGGTATACAAATGTTCATATGCAGGTACCCTTGTCGATGAAGTGTGCCTCCCTTCCCCAGGCAGACTCCCACTACCGCTAATCCCACTTCCCTGCCACTCTTTCGGCAGTTTCCTACTACTGCCAATCCTTTTCTTATATATTACGATAATTGTTCAAGGTCCCTTTAAGAGTGAGAACATGCGATACTCAGTTCTTTGTTTCTTATACACACACTTTTAAATATATAAAACATGTCAACATATATATAGCATAATGTATATGGAGATATATATGCATGCATGCACACACACATATATATATATCCACATAAATAATCTAAGAATAAAGTTGGGTTTAAATAAACATAAAGAAATATGTATATGAAATAACTGCAAATTCTTACTAAGAAATATAAAATAAGTCATTATTGAATGAATCACTCTCTGACTTGCCACAGGAGCATTTAATATTGCAAAGATGTCTATCACCTTCAGCCTACTCTATAGTTTCAATATAATTCCTAATAAAATCTCAGAAAAATTTCAGTTTGTTAAAATTTCTAAGATTCATCTTAAAGAAAAAAAAATAGCCCAAACATTTTTTCAAAAAAAAAAAAAGTGGAGTAACAAGATCTTTCACTGTTACTACCACAGCTATTAAAGGTGCAGAACACTGACCTAACTAGACAGGTGGCCCCAAGGGCAGAACAGAAAGTCCAGGAACAGATTAAAGTACACATAAAAAACTTAATATATAATAGTAACAGCACTTTAAATCTGTGAATAAGAAGATAAATAAAGAACAGCTGGGCTCGGTGGTTCAGCCTGTAATCCTGTGCTTTGGGAGGCTGAGGTGAGTGGATTGCCTGAGTCCGCGGGCTCGAGACCCACCTGGGCAACTTGGCGAGACCTCATCTCTACAATAAATCAAAAATTAGCCAGGTGTGGTAGCGTGTGCCTGTAGTTCCGGCTACTTGGAAGGCTGAGGCAGAAGAATCGCCGGAGCCCAGCAGGTCAAGGCCGTGGTGGCCGGGAGCATGTCACTGCTGGTGGCTCAGCCTGTAATCCTGTAATCCGCCTAGGTGACAGAGTGAGATTCCAACTCAAAAAAAGAAGAAAATACCATAGACAAAATGTCAAAGCAAACTAAGAAAAAAATTTGCAAAGTATATGAAAAGTAAAGGGTTACTATCCTTAATGTAAGAAGCCCTTAAAAACTAAAACCAAATAAAAACAAAGAACACAATAGAAAAATGGGCAAAGGACACAGTCACAAAATGAAATATATAAAATGCAACTCACAGAAAAGAGAAAATAAGAAATACTAATGGTGATTGATCATATACAAATGTACAACTGTTCCAGCAATAAAAAGCCTGTAAATTAAAATAATACATAAGAGACCATTTTCTCCCATCAGTTCAGAAAATAAAAATGAATGATAGTCACTAGCGCTGGCAAGGAGGCAGGAACACTAGCATTCCAAAGAGCAACTTGGCTGCAGTTATCAAAAGTCCTAAAAGCATGTTTACCGTTTAATCTACAAGTGCTTCTTATAAGGGCTTCCTGCAGGAAGGGCCCTTATTTGTTTTTGTCAAGCGCACACACACACACACACACACACACACACACACACACCATACACACACGCACACACACGACTGGATGTGAGAAGCCTCACACGTGCTTTTATAGATATTTGGAAAGATGTTCACAATATCATTCAATGAAAAAGAATGAATACTATATTTGGTAATTTTTTAAAGTGTTTCTACGTGTATATTAACATATAGAAAAATGTCTCAAAAGACAAACAGCAAAATGTCACCATGAGCTATGGCTTCCTTGGAACTTTAAACAGTTTTTATTTTCTTTCTTTTGCTTACCTATAATGCATTTCTAAAAGCTTTTACAATGCATCTATTATTACCATTTTAATACGAAATCACAATACAAGCTATATTTTTTAAAGAAAGAGAAGCATAGCTCCTTCGATTAAAAAAAATATTTAATTAAGGACTAATTTCAAGTCCAGGAAAGGCAAGGAACCACAGACACTGACAACAGCTCCACCACCATGCAGGGAGCAGCGGTTGGCCAGGTGGCCCTGTATCCTCTCCACTCAGCAAGATGGACACTCCCTGAACACCTGCAGGCTGTCCAGGAAAGAGGGAGTGGGTGATAACAGAAACAGAAACAAAGCACATTCCCATCCCATTGTAATGGTGATTACAATCTACAGTTAAAATAAGCCAAGGCAGCACACAGTCTAATAACATAAATAGCAAAGCATCAAGTAGCCCTAAAGGGGAAAATTAATTTCAACTAATATGATCAGGAACTCTTTGGTAAAGAGGCCGGGTTCAGGCAGGTTCCATTTTGCCATTTGGACAAGAAAATACTGGCAGGAAAGAGCAGATCCCACGAACTGGGACCAAGTGTACAAACCCACGAGGCAGGAAAAGGGAGAAAGGCGTGTTCAGAAAAGGCTCAATGTCCAGGGTGGCAGGGGAGTATTGGTGACAAAGAGATGGCACTGAAAAGGCAACTGAAAGCCAGGTGGCCCATGGGCTTCCACAAGGAGAGGAACGTTCAGAGGAAGGGGCACCCCTGGATTGGGAACTCTGAGCACGCAAGGCTGCGTGTGAAGGTGAAAGCAAGCAGAAGCTGGAAGATTTTGGAGCCTGGGAAGGGCCGACCCAAGCAAAATTCTTTTACTAGGTCACTGACAGCCACCAGCAAAGTAATTAATGTCAGCAGCAGGCAAGAGACCAGCAGAGACACAAGAAGCAGCCTCTCCCCATATGAAGACCTGCCACTGTGACAGTCCTTCACTCATTCAATTAATGCTGGCAAGGATAAGTGAGAAAAAACAAAGACAGTGAGAACCAGAGAAATGATCAACAAAGATGAAGGTTTCCATTGCTTTAAATTCTTCTACTGTAGGCCAGGCATGATGGCTCAAGCCTATAATTCCAGCACTTTGGGAGGCCAAGGCAAGAGGATTGCCTGAGCCCGCAGTTCAAGACCAGCCTGGGCAACATGGTGAGACCTCGTCTCTACAGTAAAATCAAAAAAATAGCTGGGTCTGGTATCGTGCACATGTAGTTCTGGTTACTTGGAAGGCTGAAGTGGAAGGATCACTGGCACCCAGCAAGTCGATGCTGAAGTGGCTGTGAGTGTGCCACTGCACTTCAGCCTGGGTGATGGAGACTCCAACTCAAAAAAAAAATTTTTTTCTACTGTAAAGTACAGATGCTTGTCCTAAAACATGTCATGCAAATGCTAATAACTTGGCAATTTTATGCTGGCTGAATAAAGGAAGAGTAAGATTTTTATAGAAGTGCCATTGTCTTTTGTGGGGTCTCTTTCTCTCTTTCTGCCCCATCTAGGGGGAGCCTAACCCTTGGTTTCTCCTGCACTGCCACCACCTGAGCCCACACGGTTCCCACTGGCTGAATGAGTCACCAGGGCTCTGCAGAGCAAGTCCCCAAGAGACATACTGGGGACAGGTCAACACAGTCCTATAAAGGAAAAGGCCTTTGAAGCTGCCACTCTAGATTTCTCTGTACTATGAAGAAGTCCACATTCTGTGTAACCACACATACAACACAGGAGTGTTCAGAGAGGATAATCATGATCCTTCTTAAACAGGAAATAAGTTTAAGACATTGTCACAATGTAGATATTAGAAACACACTGCTGCAGTACTATCAAACCTTTAGAGCAGATAAGAGTACAATCTAATAAAAAGAAAGAGAGGAGGAAGAGGAAGGAAGAGAAAGGAAAACTTTTTCATGGTTTCTTCATGCTAGTACAAAATCACTATCATACAAAATAGCACCTCTTCTTTTTAAATCACCATTAGAAAAAGGACCTTCAAACCATCTCTCCTTCTGAGCACATTTCATGGCATCAAAAAATTTTTCACTGAGCCTTTGATTATTAAAAAGAAAAAAAAAAGTCATGATTTACCTAAGGCAAAATTAATTTCTCTAACTAAAGAGAATTTTCATTCTTCCAAATCATTTCAAAATTACCACAAGATAACATAATAATTAACAATTTTGAAAATTATAAGATGTATTGAAAAAACACCCATTCACTGGATTAAAAAACATGGTACATATACACGATGGAATACTGCACAGCCATAAAAAAGAACCCAGAATCATGAATTTCGCAGCAACCTGGATGGAACTAGAATCTATAACAGAGTGACCTCTCACAGGAACAAAGATCTGAGTATCACATGTTCTCACTCATATAGTGGACCTTGATCATCCAACGCACTACCATAAGAAAATGACTGACAGTGGTGGGAAACTATGGGGGGGAGGGGAATGGGACTAATGGTAGTAAACATCTGTCTGGGGATGGGAAGACACCTGTTATCAACAAGGGGGCCTGAAATAAGCATATTTGCATACCTAACCCTTAACTGTACCCCACAATATCATAATAAAAAATATTGATTAAAAAAAGAAAGAAAGAAAAAACACCCATTCATTTGTAGCTTCTTTGTAAAAGAGAATTCTTCCAACTGGTGTGGACTTTCAGATCAGCATGTTTATGAGTAGCAGCTGGGCAGATCCACCCCGCTCACTGTCACATGCTCAAGTCATGGACAAATACCTGAACCAAACAGGCATCAGGAGATGTTAGATCTCAGAGAAGACCCTAACATTGCAGAACTGGTTTTCTTCCCTACAAAAAACAAGAGTGGTTGACAGCAGGATCCCTAAGGAAACTTTCCAGTCCAAAAGGGTAAGCGTGGTTGTAGCAGATTTATTGCAGCACATTTATTGTCAGTCTAAGTTCCAGGACCATGACTGGTTAGGATTGGAGATGGTGGGAAAACAGAAAAGTCCTAAATTGTCCTCACCTCCTGTCCTAGGTACAGCTGTGCTGACCTGAAGGTTGAGGGTGACACATGCATCCATTTACTACTTCCATCTGTTTGATACATACTTTGTCAAACCATCAACTATCAGGGTCCTGGGATGACTTCAGGCCCATCTTGTCCACAAGGTGCTGAAAGAACAGTTCCATTCTTGCTGCCTACATTTCTTTTCTAATTCTACAGATTTCTATGAACCTCAACTAAAAAACAGCACCTCAGTTTCCAAGACTTAAAGTGATGATACACTCTTTCTACAGATTATACTAACAAAATTATTTTACACAGAAATGAATATGAGCTAGCAATCAAGATCTGCTAAAGCTACATTTATATTAACACCAAGCTATTTGTGTGGTCTGCTGGAAATCAGACAACACAACTGCAAAACCATTACTTAACTGCAACTAAACCAAATCAAAAATCTTAGAGTCATGCTAACAAGATTTTTATCACTCAAAACCATGTATAACAGGAAAAAATAAGCATTTACCCAGCAAAAATTTCTTACAATAAGCAAATTTGATGACAATTGATGTCACTTTGAAAGACATGTATAAAACAGAGATTAGAGGTGGGCACTTTAATCTATTCCAGTCTAATTATAGAGTCTAGAATCTATTTTCATAAGACTAAAAATAAATTTTTATCTTTTAAAAGCTACTCAAATTATTAACTGTTTTACTTGATTCTCTAAATATGTCTTTAAAATCATTTTAAATAATTTATAAGCAGGCACAGTACTTCCATCCTAGTTATATATGATGCTCCAGTAATAAAATCAAATCAGTGGTGGTAGAAAAATGCAAAATAACAGATCTATAAATCAGAGTTTTAAGACAATCTTTACAAATGGGCATTTTTCCTTTAACCAGACAACTTTCCATTAAACAGTCTTAAAATTAAATCCATGTAGACAATCTTTCTTGCATTCACAAAATGCCTCTCAATGTTTGAATCAAAAGCAAAACCTTTATAAGATTCCAGAAGCAGCCAAGTCCCAGAGAGACTGACACAGAAAAAGGGAGAAACTATTCTATTTAGGTCTTTCAGGGGGACTATTTTTAATTTAATCTTAAAACAGACATTTTTAGAATCCTGGTGGAAATTCTCATATTAACCCTATGTGATCCAAAGTAGCAGATTTATTGTCAATCTAAGTTCCAGGACCATGACTGGTTAGGATTGGAGATGGTGGGAAAGGAGAAAAGTTCTAAATTAAAGGATTCACTACCCAGGAAAGCCATACCAAGACTGGTAACTCATGGCTCAGGTAGAAAATGAAGTGGATTACTGCAAGGAAAAATCCAGAGGCTTGCAGTCTAGTAGAGTCAAAACTTTGGGTCAAAAGAATATTTAGGCGCTGATATATTATAAAGGCCAGAGCTCACACCAGCCTATGAACACCAGATAAGCAAACAAAACTCTTCCAATCATCATCTTTTAGACAGGGCAGGCACCACATGACTCCCAGAGTTCTTGATATCATCACCTACAGAGCACGCATCCTAACCACATTCTGTTGATGATGAGTCAACAAGTCGAGAGGCTCAGAAAAAAACAGAAGACAAGAAGGCACCTTCCACACTAGACAGAGGATTCCACCTCAGGGTCCTGTTGGTAGAGGCTGGCCCTCAGGAAATGGTATGGGCCTGAGACAGCTTATGGCAGGAGCAGCAAGAGACCCTTGAGACTCTGGCTGCTTTCTGTCTCTGTCTTTATAGAAAAGAATCTGTGAAGGCAAAAGTCAACCCCAGGCAGTCAGCCCACGATGATGTGATAGAAGATCACTTCAAAGAACACTCCTCTTTAGTATTCCAACCAAAGCTTTGCAAAAAGAAGTTCATATATGTGTGGATGTATATGTTGTGTATGTGTGTGATTTTTCAATGAGCTACTCTAACAAACAGTAAAACAAGGAAATCCTGCAGGTACATATCCTTCAAGACCAGGAGGAAACATGGTCAGAAGAAGTTGTCTGCCCTCAAACTGACAGACCAAAACTGGAAATTTCCAATAATTCCTTATAACATCAGTCAAGGATGTGTTGGGTGTTAGCCCACTGAATATTTGCATTACATATGTTTCTTTTTACACTAATTCTAATTTCAGTAAGACAGTATGGGTAGCTGGAACTCTTCAGAGTGTTGTTATGAACTTAATGTTTGTGCCCTCCCAAAATTCTTATATTGAAGCCCTAATCCCCAATATGATGATGCCTTTGGGAGGTGATTAGGTTTAGATGAGGTCAAGAGGGTAGGTCCTCAATGACAAATTGACACCCTTTTAAGAAGAGACCAAGAGAGTTTTTCTTTCAGTTTCTCTCTTTACCATGTGAGGACACAGCAAGAAGTCAGCCATCTGCAAGTCAGGAGGAGGACTTTTACCAGCATCTAAATCTGCTGGCACCTTGATCCTAGACTTCAAGCCTCTAGAACTGTGAGAAACAGATGTCTGCTGTTTAAGCCAGGCAGCTTATAATATTTTGTTATAGCAGTCTGAGCAGATCAAGACAAATGCTAGTCGTCCTCTCAATATTAAACTAATTTTTCTTTTATGCAATGCTAGAAATAAATATGCATTTTTATTGCATTTATTTTCTTCTGAAAATTCTGTTGCTACTACTTTTTATTACTATTTTACTTTCTTTCTTTTTGGGGGGGATGGTAAAAGTTCCCAAATCTCCTACACAAACTTCAGGATGAGATGACCTGGGTAGGAGGGGAAGGAAGACAGGTGACAGAGAGCGACACTGAAAGCTGCTACAACATAAGCCATGTTCTGTTTCTCAACCTGGACAGGGAGTGTACATGAATGTCCACATAATTATTCTTCTTTAAACTTTACCAACATATTTGCCACTCCTTTATGTGTATATTTCATAATTTTAAAATAAATCAGAGGAAATAAACCCAAAATATCTATAGATAATAGGAACAGAAGAGCTCAGTCCAATTCTGACATGTCGAGTATGAGATAAATCGACAGAAACAGACCAAGGAAAAGGCCTCTGGAATTAGAAAGCTGTCGCCACCAGGACCAGAAGGGAAAACGCTAAAGAGCATGAGGGAGGTGACATGCAGAGAGAACAAAGACAGCTTCCTCCTGCTCTAAAAATAGGGGCCTATTAGGCCACTTTTAGACTCAGTGTCCATGCAGGAGTCCATGTCTATTAAAAGAGTAAAACTTAGAAAGGTAAAGAAGTTCTTGGAGGATACCAAACTGGGTGGGGGGAGTACAGAAATTTCACAAAAGAATAGGCCAGCCAGGATGGAGCAGGAGGTTCAAGGATGAGACAAGCCAACTCCTGCATTTTCCTGGAGGGATACAGGGAGCAGGACTGGGCAGTGCTACACTGAGCTCATCTCTTGGGGGGTAGAGCACTGCACGGCCAGTGAGACAGCAGGGATGGGGTCCTGCACTCTTCCCTGAGGATCTACAAACTTAAATTTGATTTTTTTAAAAAAGATCTTGCTTTCAATTACCAAAACTGCATGGCTGGAAAATATCAATCTCTGCTATCTGATAATCATTTGAAAACATATTTCTGTGTTCATAATGACACCTTCTCACTCCATGCATGTTTCCCACTGTGCTAGGAGATGCAGCCGTATACCAGGTGATGAAATTCATGGATGATAAGACCAACCACCAGCCTAAGGACAGGCAAGACCTGAGCCCATGACACCCCTCAATCCCCCAGACACAGGCTCACCTCAGAGATACTGAGAGTCTGCTTCTAGGCTGCAACAATAAAGTGAGTCACACATATTTTTTGGTTTCCCAGTGCATATAAAAGTTATGTTTATCCCATACTGTAGTCTATTAAGTGTGTAATAGTATTATGTCTAGGACTACAATGTACATACATTAATTTAAAAATACATTATTGCTAAAAAAAAAAAAAAAAGCTAGTGATCCCCTGAGTCTTCAGTGAATTGTGATGGTTTTGCTGGTAGTGCCTCGATGTAGATAGTGTTGACAGATCACGGTGGTGATTGTTGAAGGTAGGGATGTGACAATTTCTTAAAATAAGACCACAATGAAGTTGGCCTCATCAGTTGACTGCTCCTTTCATGAAAGATTTCTCTGTAGCATGCAGTGCTGTTTGATAGCATTTTACCCACAGTACACTTTCTTTCAAAATTAGAATCAATTCTCTCAAACCCTACCATTGCTTTATCAACCAAGTATATATAATATTCTAAATCCTTATTGGCATTTCAATAATATTCACAGCTTCTTTACCAGGAGTATATTCTATCTCACCAAACCACTTTCTTTGCCCATCCATAAGAAGCAACTCCTTATCTGTTCAACTTCTACAGTGAGGTCGAGGCAATTCAGTCACATCCTCAGGTTCTACTTCTAATTCTAGTTCTCTTGTCATTTTCACCATGTCTGCAGTGACTTCCACCACTGGCATCTTGAACACTTCAAAGTCATCTATGAAAGCTAGAATCAATGTCTTCCAAACTCCTGTTAATGTTGATTTTTTGATCTCCTCTCACAAATCACAGATGTTCTTAATAGCATCTAGAATGGTGAATCTCTTCCAGAAGGTTTTCCATTTACTTTGCATAGACCCATTAGAGTGATCTCTACTCTGTAATGCCTACAGCCCTACAAAATGTATTTCTGAAATAATAAGACTTGAACATCAAATTTACTCCTTGATCCATGGGCTGCAGAATGGATGTTGTGCTAGTGGCATGAAAACAACATTCATCTCTTTGCCCATCTCTACCAGAGCTTTTGTGACTAGATGCATTGTCAATGAGCAGTAAAGTACTGAAAGGGATCTTTTCTTCTGAGCAGTAAATCTCAACAGTGAGCTTAAAATGCTCAGTTAACCATCCTATAAACAGATGTGCTGTCATCCAGGCTTTGTTGTTCCATTTCTAGAGCATAGGTAGAGTAGACTCAGCATTATTCTTAAAAACCCTAGGATTTCCAGAATGGTCAAAGAGCATTGGCTTCAACTTAAAGTCACCAGTGCATTAGCCCCTCACAAGAGAGTCAGTCCTTTGGAGCTCTGAAGCCAGACATTGACTTTTACTCTCCAGCTGTTAAAGCTCTAGATGTATCTTCTTCCAACAGAAGGCTATTTAGTCTCCACTAAATATCTTTTGTTTAGTGTAGCCACCTTTATCAGTGATCTCAGCTAGATATTCCAGAGAACTAGTTGCAGTTTTTCCATCAGCACTGGCTGCCTCACCTTGCACTTTGTTGTTGTTGTTGTTGAGTTGGAGTCTCACTCTGTTGCCCAGACTGGAGTGCAGTGGCCGCTCCGGGCCACCGCAGCCTCGACCTGCTGGGCTCCGGCGATCCTTCCACCTCAGCCTTCCAAATAGCTGGAACTACAGGCGCGTGCTACCACATCCGGCTAATTTTTTGATTTATTGTAGAGATGAGGTCTCACCAAGTTGCCTAGGCAGATCTCGAACCCACAGGCTCAGGCAATCCACTCAACCTCAGCCTCCTAAAGTGCGGGATTACAGGCTGAGCCATCGAGCCTGACTTCACCTTGCACTTTTATGCTACAGAGATGGCTTCTTTCCTTAAACCCCGTGAAGCTCTACTGGCTTCCAACTTTTCTTCTGCAGCATCTTCACCTCTCTCAGCCTTCACAGAACTGAAGAGAGTCAGGGCCTTGCTCTAGGTTAGGCTTAAGGGAGTGTTGTGGATGGTTTGACCTTCTGTTCAGACCACCCACACTTTCTTCAAATCAGCAATAAGGCTGTTTCTCTTTCTTATCATTCAAGTGTTCACTGGAGTAGCACTTTCGTTTCCTTCAAGAACTTTGCATTCACAGCTTGGCTGACTGTTTGGTGCAAGAGGCCTAGCTTCCGGCCTACCTGGGCTTTCCTCACTAAGCTTATTCATTTCTAGTTCTTGATTTCAAGTAAGAGGTCATCATAAGGTTACTAATTGACTTAATTTCATTATTATTGTGTCTCAAGGAATAGGGAGACCCAAGGAGAAGAGACATGAGGAATGGCCAGTTAGTGGAGAAGTCAGAACATTTATATTTATCCATAAGGTTCACTGTATTCTATGGGTGCAGTTTGTGGTGCCCCCAAACAATTATAGTAGTAACACCAAAGATCACTGATCACAGACCACCATAACTGATACACTGATAATGACAACATTTCAAATATTGCGAGAATTACCAAATGTGACTCAGAGACAGGAAGTGATCACATGCCATTGGCACAATGGCACTGACAGGCTTGCATTAAGCAGGACTGCCCCAAACCCTCAGCTTGTAAAAAGCCCAGTATTTGTAAAGCACAGTAAGATGAGGTGTGCCTGTGTACTCCTGCTGCAGCTCAAGTCACTTCCAATGCTTTTGCTCAACAAAATAGTTTTCAATGTTCCTGTTTTATCATCAAAGGTAATAATATGTTACAGTGTTAGAATACTGGAACATCCAATAGTTCTGAAAAGGGTTATTCTAGGAGTATTTTCACATGCATGCACAAAGGGTAGATAGGTATTATAAATTGCTCTATTTTTATACACAATTTTTAAAATACTGAGGTCATGTAATGGCACACAATTTTTTAAATACTGAGGCCATGTAATGGCACTTAATAGCCTTTTCAAATGACTATGCTACCTAAAACCAGAGACCATTTTTGAAATGGCTAGTAATCTAAACACCCACACTCAACTACAATCCACAATCAGGAAGGATAAGTGAAATAATAGCATAATGAGGTTTTTTACCCCCTTTTTTCTCTGCCTCATACCTCATCATTCTTATAATACTTAACCAGAAAAGAAATTTAGTTTGCTGAGCCTTTAAGAGGATAAAAGACAACTATTTTAGAAAATTGAAAGAACTCTAGCCTTTTATCCCATAACCTCATGTAATAAGTATGTGGACATAAGCTCTCCTCTGTTCTTTTATCTGGATTCTGAGTATTGCATCGCTTCTAGAGCTGCCTGAGTATTACCACATGTGTCCCTGAAACCACCCTATAAATTTCCCAAATCCCAGTCATCTCTACTTAGTGTAAGACCAGCTCAGTGAACATCCTAGTTAACAGACCCACTCAGCTACCTGGTCACCAGGACTATGGCTGCAGTAACACACCTAAGGGAAATACACAATGGTCAAAGCACTTCCAAGGATGGAAAAGATTCTCCTCTCTCTCATTTGCTGCCTTAGACTATCACTAATTTTTCCATGTTCAGATTCCTTACACAGATAAACTCCTTATAAATAACAACAAAGGAATAAGAGGAACAAAAAATAACTACCCATATCCTATTTTTTTAATGACCCTAATTTCAAGCTAATTAAAAATTTCAATCCTAGATAAAAAATCAGGAAGCTTTGCACTGACATCTGTGCCTTGCAGAGGTGAGGTGGAAAGCATGAGGGTTCAAACATCCACTTACCAAGCTCAAGGAGGCCCTGCTGCGAGCTCCATGAGCTGATCATACTCCCAGCAGGAGCTGCACCCGCAGAGGAGAGGAATAACAGCCTGCAGAGGCTCAATCAAGGTAGCGCATCCACACAAACCATGGAGTCCATGCTCCTCCCTCTATCCTCACTCCTCCCGCACCTGCTTCAGCAAACAGCTGTCCTCACACACAGATGAATCATCACGAAGAAGAGGACAGGGACAGGGCAAAGACACCCAGGTGGAAAAGGAAGAAGGAAAGCCCAGGAAGGTGACGGATGCGTGTCACACACCCAAAAAAGGAAACATTCAAGTATGATGGACTGAAAGAAAATATAGAAATAACCTCTTTTTTAAAATGAGCCCAAGCCAGGCTCAGTGGCTCAGCCTGTAATCCCACACCTTTGGGAGGCTGAGGTGAGTGGATTGCCTGAGCCCGCGGGTTCGAGACCTGCCTGGGCAGGCGAGACCTCATCTCTACAATAAATCAAAAAATTAGCCGGGCGTGGTAGCTCATGCCTGTAATTCTGGCTACTCGGAAGGCTGAGGTGGAAGGATCACCGAAGCCCAGCAGGTCGAGGATGTGGTGGCGGGGAGCGGCCACTGCACTCCAGTCTGGGCAACAGAGTGAGACTCCAACTCAAAAAAAAATAAAAATAAGCCGGGCTCGGTGGCTCAGCCTGTAATCCCGCACCTTTGGGAGGCTGAGGTGAGTGGATTGCCTGAGCCCACGGGTTCGAGACCCGCCTGGGCAGCAAGACCTCATCTCTACAATAAAACAAAAAATTAGCTGGGCATGGTAGCGCATGCCTGTAATTCCGGCTACTCGGAAGGCTGAGGCGGAAGGATCGCTGGAGCCCAGCAGTTCGAGGCTGCGGTGGCCAGGAGCGTCCACTGCACTCCAGTCTGGGTGACAGAATGAGACTCCAACTCAATCAATCAATCAATCAATCAATCAATCAGTCAATCAATAAAATTAAAATTTAAAATTAAAAAAATTAAAATGAGCCCAACAAAACCTCATGAAAGAAGATAACAAGGAGCTTGCAAAGCTCCGTAGGGAAAAAATGAAATAACAATAAATGCTACAGGGGTGCAAACCAAACTAGAAAAGGAAGAGGAAACAAAGAAAACACTGTCAGGAACCACTGCTACATGGTGAGAGATGGCAGGCAAGGACTATAACACAAGCACGTTAGTGAAGCACCGGAATAAAAGAATCGAACCATGGAAGAGAAAAAATAGGGGGAAAACAGAATATAACTTTCCTAAAATAAAAGAAAGACTTGAATTTGCAGCTCCATCAAAAATACCATGTTCCTGGAAACACTGACAAAGCACCATTAACGCAAACAGTTATTAATCTCGGTGGAGTTACTGACAAGGAAAAATCATGGGATCACCCTGCAAAAGCCCTCTCTTAAAGAGGGAAATCTCAGCAGCCTCAGATCCATGAGCCATTCTCAAGCTCAGGGACAATGAAGTCATTTCTATAAAGTCCCAGGGAAAGTGAAATTCAAAAGTTCACACCCAGCTAAGTTATTCTTCAAACGTTTTCAATTCATGAAATACAACACTCAAAACTCTATCTAGGACAATCTACTTTTCAATTAAGTCCAGTCAATCAAAACACATTACCTAGGAAGAATAGAGACACTGTGGTAAAAGGACCCATGACGGGCCTCTGAAGTTATTTTAAGTAAAGATTTAATATTTATTGTTGGAATTATGGTTACTGAACAAAATGCAAATCTTACAAACCTTAACAATGCAAAAAGAATATTATAACTAACAGGTAAGAATGAAGGAAACTGGATTAACATCTTCTCGTTTTAAATATATTCTCTATTTAAGACATTTCTTTTTAAATGACTCCAAATAATTTTCTTCAGAACTTGAGTAGAATTTTTTCAGCAATATCTATAATTTAGCAATATCTTTTGTTGTGAAGAAATATAGTATTCATCTGACATTCACCAGTTCCTTTAATTTCACTTATTTTTCTCTTAAGTTTAATATTTATGAAATTCAAATTCTTTTAAATTTAAATATTTATATTTAAAATATTATACTATAATCCTATTTTTGCAAACTATAGAGCCTTCCACCAGTACACATAGACAGTTCTCTGAATAAAAAGTTTAAAAATTTAATAATGATTACTTCTGAATGATAATGTTTTTCACTTTCTCTTTATTTTTTATGTTGACTTGAAATTTTATAATGAGAAGTATCATTTTTATTTCTTTTAAAAAAAACACTGTTTTTTCAAAAATTGCTTTTGAATTAGCAGCTACCTTTCTATGTATTAGGAGTACCAAGATTTCTGACAATGAAAACAAAACTAAGCACCTACCATTAGCTGCCCTTTATATGACAGTTCAGTAACAGCAGGCCTGTTCCCCAAACACAAAGGACGAACAGCCACCGCTTCACTGAGGAGAGCTGCTACTGCTGTAGTGAACCCTTGTTTCTGGATGGAGATCAGAAAGGCCGAACTTTGCCAGTAATCTCAGAGAGAAAAGCTGAGCAAACTTTACATGTAACTACTAAGGTACTTCTGTTCCAAGTCTTATGTTGCTGCTGACATCTCAAAATAGGACAAGGTACTTATCACTCAAACATGGACACCCACATCTGCCTCTAGAGTGTGGCAAAAGTTCAGTGCAGACTCACACCAGCTCCAAGAAGCAGTGTCTGAAAGCGCAGGGCCTCACCAAATCCTGGGCTCTTCTATGACTGTGAGTCAAGTAATTTAAAATAAATTAGCAGTTTTTTACAAAAGGAGAAAAACTACCTTTTTGTTTCATCTTTCCTGTCCCACCACACCCTTACCTCCACTGGAAACAGTCCTAGGTATAAGGGAGTCCAGGCAGGCTGCACCACTGTCACTGGTCCCAGACCAGGGCTCTGTAATCAGTGCCTGCACCCTGCTTATACACAGAAGAATGGGAAGAAAGTATCAGGAAAAAAAAAAAAAAAAACTCTCCTGCAAAGCTTAAAGACACCTATGAACTTAAAAAGCATGTTTGCATTTTATATCGGTGACGCCAAAAAGCGTAAGACTGTGACTTAAAATACACAGCAGTGGACATTCAGACAAAATCTCATCACAAAAGGCACCTGAACTGACCTTCTAGGTTGCAGATACAGTCTTTGAATTTGAACTTAACTTTTGAAAGAGACACCTGGGAGAAATCTACACAGTAAATCCCACCCTGCAAGTATATGACTGCAGCTTGTCTCAGGTAATGGCATGGCTTACCAAAGTCAGACGTGAAATATACTTTCTTACAGAAAAAAAAAAAGTCCTGTATGTATTTCTCACTATGTGAATCTAGAAAAGCAAGAGTCCTCAGAATAGATGTGAATCGTCCTGTATTGCAAGACAAGGTACCATCCAATCCCACAATGTTTTCAGATACTCTAGGCACATTTTTGCATTTATAAAAATTATTTCAGCCATCCCACCTTTTTTCATCTATATTTCTAGGTTTATCCAGCCATTAATTTTGACAAATTCCTGCTATTTAATGTCAAAATATAAGTATGATTAACTGGAAAACTAGATTTTTCTCATTCCACTTAGACAAAACTAAGGGACATAACTACACACCTACTTAAAAAATGAGACTGTTTAGTGAACCAGATAAGTTTTTGAAAATTTCCAAATGATAATAAAGCACAAGAAGCTTTACCCTCAAACTCAAACATCTGTAAAGATAAAAAGCCTGGGTTTGCAACCTAGAAGACAAAACCCAGATGGCCGGGCTCGGTGGCTCAGCCTGTAATCCCAGCACTTTGGGAGGCTGAGGCCTGAGTCTGCGGGTTCGAGACCAGCCCAGGCAATTTGGCGAGACCTCGTCTCTACAATAAAATAAAAATAGCCGGGCATGGTAGCACGCATCGGTAGTTCCGGCTACTCGGAAGGCTGAGGTGGAAGGATCGCTGAACCCTAGAAGGTCAGTGCTGGAGTGGCCGTGAGCGTGCATGCCACTGCACTCCAGCCTGGGCAAAGGAGTGAGACTCCAACTCAAAAAAAAAAAAAAAGAAGACAAAACCCAGATGACAGCAGCCTGTCTACTGCAATGTGCAAACAGATTTCAGCAACAACAGAGGCAAGAGTAAGGCTAGAGAGTGGCAACCTAGGAATACTAAGGTCCCCACTGCCAGCATGTGAGAAATGGAGAAGTCCTGGAGAAAGACCCCCAAGGTGCTGTGCTCCTCTGCCTGGCAAGACCCCCAAGCTGATGTGGACCTCTGCCTAGCCATGTGGGAGCAGAGGCTCGAGACCAGCACACTTCACTCTGCAGCTGAAGTTACAACATTGTGCACTCCTACCACCCTGCAGGACCTGGGGTCAGCATGTGGTAATGAACCCCTTCCCATAAGCTCTGTCCTCTACAAAACTTGCTCAAATATAACAAAGAATACCATTGTAGAAGAAGACTGTCTTGTTTGCAGAGATTGTAGTGGTGAGGAAAAAGCTAAGGTTTGTCAGAGTTTTGGTAAGAAATCTCTAAGAGGCCTATATTGATTTAAGGGTAATGAGCCATTCCATCTTGTATGAGAACTCTAAATTTCACATCTAATCCTTTATAAGAACACACAATTAAGAAAAGGCCAGACCTTCCAGGAATCCATGTAAATCTGTGTTGCCCACATAATACCACACACACTCTTGAGAAGAAAGAGCTGGGTGAAGATCAGGATTTCCTTTGCAATGACAGCTAGAAAGGGCTGACTCTTTAAAGAGCCAGTGAAGCTCTGGGTCCAGAATGCCAATCAAATCCCAGAGCTACCACTGACAAGACATGTAAATCTGACATGCAAGACCCAACTCCTCCATGTCTCAGTTCCATCATCCATCAACAGGGATAGTGATGGTAACTATCTCCTGGGCCGTGGTGAGGATTAAATGAGTTCATTCATATAAGGCTCTTTAGACACAGCAGCACATGCTGGAAATGTTCAATAAGCCAGTTATCATTGCTATTTTTGCTGGAATCCCAAGTCCTGTTAACTGGGGATATCTGAGCTAAAATTGTGTATTCTTTTGCTGATAATTCTGGAAGTGAAACCCATCTAAACTGTCATTGTTGGAAACTAGATTGCAAATATATATACCCACAGGTGGGTCTGATAGCCTCTTCTTGCCCTGCAAGTCACCTGGCCCTGCCGAAGTCTGGAGAAGAAGTCTTATGGGAACCAAGTCTTATATTGAATACCTCAAAACCTACATCAGTCCCAGAAACTTTATCAATGCTCAGACATGCTCATTCTTCTTCCTGCTTAATCTTGACTATCTAAATAATCTGAAATATCTAGGTACAGAGTGTACAGTTTAATAACTCCATGAACAAAAGCTACAGTTCACAAGAGCCCTGCAGCCAATATTCATATCAGGACAGGAGAACTATGAGAACTGTGGGCTGGAAGTTCAGCATCCTGGGTTCTAGGATACCACACATCCCAGGGTGACCTTGGGTGAGAGAGTTCATTACTAAATCTCAGGGTCTTCATCTGCAGATGGTGGAATTGAGTGTAAACTTTATCAGTCTACAAGGTGTGCACCAAATTAACAGCTACATTTCTAAAGTTGGTCTGCTATAAAGTAAGATAAAACCCCTTGCTTTCCAGACCTTGATACGCTTGAGCACCTACAACATGGCCAGCACTCGGGACATGAGGCAAGAAAAGTACATGAAGCCTTCAACATCAGTGTTTTAAAGACAGGGCATCCCTGACACTAGGTCAGAGAAGACTTCAAGGCTACTAGCTTTCAACTGATATAAAACAGTAACAATTTTGGTGTCATACCTGAACTGACACAATAGGCTCACTGAGAGCAAAAGTGATCACCTACAACTAGACAACAGCCACCAAACCTATCACATTGCTGGTCAAGCAGGCAAAACAATAACCTTGCATACTGAGAAAGGAAAACCGGGCATGGTGGCTCACACCTATAATCCCAGCACTTTGGGAGGCTGAGGCAGGAGAATTGCTTGAGTCCAGGAGTTCCAGACCAGCCTGGGCAACATAAGGAGACCCTATGTTTACAAAATATTAGCTAGGCATAATGGCATGCACCTATAGGCCCAGCTACTCTTGGGAGGCTGAGGTGGAAGGACTGCCTGAACATAGGTGGTCAAGGCTGTGGTGAGCCATGATCATACCACTACACTCCAATCTGGCAGCAGAGTGAGATCTCAACTAAAAAAAAGAAAGAAAAAAGCCAGGTATGGTGGCTCACACCTCTAATACCAGCATTTGGGGAGGCTCAGTCAGAAGATTCCTAGAGCCCAGGGATTCAAAACCAGCCTAGACAATATAGCAAGACCTCGTCTCTACAAAAAAAAAAAAGAAAGAAAGAAAAATTAACCACGCATGGTGGTGTACGCCTGTAGTCTCAGCTACTTGGGAAGCTGAGGTGGAAGGATCACCTGAGCCCAGAAGGTCAAGACTGTGGTGAGCTGTGATCACTGTACTCCAGCCTGGGCAACATTGAAACCCTGACTCAAAAAAAAAAGGCAAAAGTAAAATTACATCTAATATATCTTATGCAAGAACAGGAAAAACAGGAAAGAATTCAACATATTTTAGAGGAATTTTTCAGAAATGACTCATTTTTTTAAAGTCATATCAAGGAATAAGCTTCAGTTATCTGGAAAATTCACTTTATGTGGCACAGTCCATTCCAGCAGGCCTGAGACTTCATAGCAGAGGAACTTTTAAAATAATCCTTTATAAGTTTTAGGTGCTAGGGGAAAATAGATCAAAATTTACGTAGTCGAAGCATGCATAATTGTGCAAGTGAAGCCATGATAATTTCAAATGGTTTTTAAACACAACCTTCCTATATTTTCAATCAAATGCTTCCATAAAGAGCAAAACAGATATCAAGAGACAGTTTATAAGCCCTTACACAGCAGCCACCGAAAAGGCCAAGACCAGAATTGACTTCCAGCAAATATATTCAAAAAAGCCCAATCATTACTGATTGGGAGTAGAAAGTATGCTTTGCCAAAGGAATGAGCCATACCACGTGCCTATTGCATATACCTATCCCTTCCCACATGCCTCCACCAGCCTCCCATCAGCCTTAGGTCACAGTATCACACACTGAGACTCAGAGCGGTCTCCCCATTTCCCTCAGGGGCAGTATCAGAATGCAAGATCAAATGTGTAGCTATGAATCTACAACACACTTTTCACCATATCACATGTTAATTCACTCATGAAGCAAACAGCAACAGAGCCTCCACCTGTGATGGGCTCAGTTTTAGGTGCCGCCGGGCCATGCAACCCTTTTTCCCTCTTGTTTTCTCATGCCATCTCTCCTCTTGTCTGTCTGACAAGCGCCTTCTCAACGTGTCTGCTGTAAGAAATCCTCCACTCAAACTTACATTCTCATTCCACACAGCCGGGGCTCTCTCAACAACATAGTAAGACACATTGCTTTACATAAATACAAACCTAATCCTGTAAAGTCAATATGCTCCTCTTTAATTATGCCAACTTTTCAAATTAACACTACAAAAACATCGGACAACTCTGCACACAACAAGAGGAACACTCTATACCCGTGAGGACCACAGTGGCCTGACCAAATTAATGTGATCCCAAGGAAACCAATTTATACTGCAGGGGATGCTGCTTCACCTCATAAGTCTTAATCTTATATTTCTGAAATCATTAACCAATATAAATAAGCAATTAGCTACTCAACATTCAAAATAACTATGTCTAGAAATAAAAAATCACTTGCTCCATCCACAAAGGAATATAAGATTCAAACACTCTACAGAGTATCATGCTTTGCCAAAGAGGAGCCCAGTGCATCCTTTCTGGAGGACAATCCTGCAGTACTTTGTCAAATTAAGTATGTACCTGTCCTAAAACCCAGCAATCCTGCTCCAGAGTAAATGCACCAGAGAAATTCTTACATGGGCCCATGGCTGAGAATTTATACATATATGCTAAAATACAGCTGTGGTTGTAAAAAGCCAAACGGAATCTAGATTTCTCCCCTGGGAAGATGGAGAAGTGTTCGAAACACTATCAGATATAATTAAAAAATACACCCACAGTGACAGAGATAGATCTTTAAACCTGTGTTGAGGAGAGATCTACAGCATAACACCACGTATATGAAATCAAAGTGCATGCTCACAAACTCAACAACATGGTACGACAATGTGTTTACACAACGTAAAGCAATGTGTCGTACCATGCTGTTTTTATAAGAAAACATACAAATAAGAGATCATGTAAAACACAAGAGGATGGTTGCCTCGATAGGATATGGGCAGGGAAAACAAGAAGGGGGCTGCAGACAAACAAGAATGATGGAAACATTAAACAATACTGGGGCCTTACCCAGAGCAATGAGGCAACAAGCCATGGAGGGGAAAGACAGTGACTGCCACCCTCTGAGCCTGCAGGTCCTCTGAACCTAGGAGGTGTCCATTATAAACATCAAAATATGCTACTATGAGTTTTGACTGCTTTCCTATGTTTCTACAAAGTCAATGGAAAAATACTGATTTTTTACTATCCACATTTTTGTTACATATTAAAGATTCAATAAATAGCATGGTGTAATTACCAAAAAAGGTTTTAACTTTTAAATCCCTAAACACAGAAAAAAAGTTTCTGCTGGCTTACAGCTAGCACAGGAGAAAATAACTAATTATTTGTAAAAGGGTTTTAGATAAAGTCATCAGAAGGTGACCTATTTTGAACAAAGACAATAGCCAAACAGCCTGTTTAAATGGCATGCCATCCACACAGGTGCCTTCTGTGTGCACTCAAGCAGGAAGTTTTCAATCAGACATGCACGGTAGATGTATTAAGAATAATATAGTAAATAATAATTACCAAAATGTAGCATTTCATACCAATGGTTTCTATACTATTTTGCATATACTACCATCACTCCCCAAATTAAGGCAAAGGAAGTTAGTACATTTATTACATTATTCTTCTCAATATAATCAAATCAGATATAGATTAATTTTGGCATCAAATTTGATTTTTACAATAGCCTAATCTTTTCTCTAAAGAAGACACAAAGTATTAAGTTACTGCATTGCAATTCTAACCAGAACGCTAAAATATTTTACCACATTTTGATGCAATTTTAGGAAAACTAAATTATGTTCAACACATTGGTTTTATATCTGTCAATGGGTAGTTAGCTACTGACTATTCTCTCAATGGATTGTATTAAGTTCAGCATCTGAAAACTTATTGAGACAGCATAAATCTGGCAGAATTCAACCAAAAATTGCTTTCACCTTGAAGAAGGCTCTATGGACTTCAAAACAACCTTTTTCAGACTACAAAAATCTCCTGCTGTTTAATAATACTAACCTCTAGCAGGGAGAAACTATAAATAGCTTCTTATATGCTTAAAATACAGTATATTTCATGTATTAAAAAAATTCTTTTTTACAACTTTCCCATCTTTTCTTCTTGGAAAATGATCTTACTCTGAATTCTTGCTCTGGATTCTGGGTGAACACATCTAAACAGGAGTTGGGCTGTTTTCTTTGGGACAACAGCAATCTCAGAAACCAATTGGTGGGCCACTGGGTCACCAAAAAGAAATGAGTGTTTGGCCTCCATGACTGAAGGGTTTTTAGATGCAAAAACTGTGAATGGGGGATAAAAACTTACAGAATGACAGAAAAAAAGGACTAGAAAGTGGTCAGCATAGTCTAAGAACCAGCAACCTCAGGCCTGGAGGTTTTTGAAATATGCTAGAAGAGCTCTTGATGTGGACAAGAAGGGATCTGAGAATCGGCCGAGAAGTTGGACTGCATGACTTTAAAGATCTATTAACCCCAATATTTTGTGATCAAAAGGAAGTCCATTAAAAAAAAAAAAGCTATGAGTTGTTCTTGGAAATAGGAACCAAATACACAAATTAATATGTAATAGCTTTCACTGAGATGTCACAATTAAAGTTCTTTTTACCAATTCCACAGCCTTCATTAATCCCTCCAACTACAACAAGGAGATTCAAAAGTTATCCATTTAGAAAAGTTAAAAAAAGCTGGGTAAGAGCTCACCTGACTCTTGGCCTCTGAATACCTTGACTTTAAGCACAGAAAACACCAAACTCCAACTCTCAAAAGATAGGTTGGACCATGTTTTCTTCAATCGTAAGAAAACTATATCTTTAACTTTTTTAACTGTGCGGTCATGACATTCAAAGACCTACAGGACACGGAGGATGACAGAGTGGCCAAGAGGGAATGGAGATGCCAGCGGGAAGCTCCAGACCCTCCCACGGGGAAAGGAGACACAGAGGATGCAGCTCAAGGTCCACATCCTCAGGCTTATGAGGTCCCTTGATGCCAAGGAAGAGCAAAGGCAAGACTGACCTCCAAACTGCACACCACATGAGGAGAAAGCACCCATGCTGTTCTACCAGGAACCCTATCTACAGAGAGCGGGGTCAAATTGCACTAAGAACACATTTGACTGTAGACCCTGTATCAGCCACTGCTGAGGTAGAGATAAACATCCCTAATGTAAAAGTTCAATTTCCTTCCTGAAAGCCACATTTGAGCACCCACTGTTCATGAATGCAACATTCATGATCCTGGTGAGTCACCTGCACCCATGTGCCACACGCAAGGAGTTTTATCTAAGGAATTGTGTTCTTGTTTACTTGAAGGCATGTAACTTGATTATCACCTACCAGGAAGCAGCCCCCAAAGAAAGAACCAGAAATGCGAGTTTTCTTTTGCCTTCCCATGTGGCTTGGCTCTCTGATAATGGATGCAGCACAGGACAGTGGATGTAAAACATTCCACACTGATATTAGTATCTGATCAACACAACCAGGCATTAAGCAAGTCTTATATTCTGGGCTCTATAGGAGGAAAGAAGACCTTTCTGCATTTAAAAAAAAAAGACAGCAAAAATAAATGCTCAAACAAGTCATGCAATATTTTAATCATTAAAAAAGACTGCCAAACAGCATTTTTTAAAGTCAAGGTCTTACTCTGTTGCCCAGGCTGGAGTGCAATGGCATGATCACGGCTCACCACCACCTCAACCTCCTGGGCTCAAGTGATCCTTCTGCCTCAGCCTCCTGAGTAGCTGGGATTACAAGAGCATGCCACTATGCCTAGCTAATTTTTTTTTTTTTTTTTTTGTAGAGATGCGGTCAAACTATGTTGCCCAGGCTGGTCTCAAGTTCCTGGGCTCAAGCAATCCACCCACCTTGGCCTCCCAAAGTGCTGGGATTATAGGTATGAGCCACTACACCCAGCTCCAACCAGCAAATCTTGAGGAGACATATAAACTCAACATAAGAAAAACTTAGAATGGGCGTTTTAAACATGCAGCTTCAGGTGGACAGGTTTGCTTTTCACAGATCTGGATGAAAGGCAGCTATATCAGACAGAGATTCTCATAAGAAGAAAGATGCAAAAGAGCTGCCCTGCATCAACACTTATCACCTGTGTTCATCCAGCACACACTCCATATCGAGCACTGTTTCATCAGCTAAAATAAGTGGATGCTCAAAAAGTTATTGTCCTCACAGCACCCCAAAGTGTCAAATCCCTCATCCTGGAATTACTTATCCTTCAAAGCAGCTCAACCATCCCCTTCTGCATGTAGCTTTCCCTGGTCCCTCCTAAACTATGTGCTCCTTAAAGCGACCACCTCTTATTCTTGTTTCCCCATAATCTTGCCCAGTGCAGAGGAGGGAGGGAGAGCAAGCGCCAGTAGTCATATAAAGAAACACTTCACTATTGTCTGGGCAGCTTTACAAGGGCAAAGCATCTTCTTAGGGTCAAGAACCAGGCCAATGCTGAATGAATAACTGCTCACAGTAACGATAGCCTCAGACACAGTTACGTCTCTAAGACATCCTTGGTTGGTCACAGCGTTTCCATTTCAGCGACGCAGAAGGAGTAAGCACTGGGGTCTAATGTCTAGCATGGTGACTATCCTTAATAATACTGCATTGTGACCAGGTCCAGTGACTCTAATCCCAGGACTTTGGGAGGCTGAAATGGGAGGACTGCTTGAACCCAAGTGTTTGAGACCAGCCTAGGAAACTTAGCGAGACCATGTCTCCACAAAAATTTAAAAAAGTAGTCAAACATGGTAGCACACACCTGTAAGTCCCAGCTACCCCAGAGGCTGAGGTGGAAGGATCACCTGAGCCCAGGAGGTCGAGGTTGCAGTCAGTCGTGATCATGCTACTGCCCTCCAGCCTGGGAGACAAGAGTAAGACTCTGACTCCAAAACTAATAAAAATAAAAATTAAAAATAACACCACATTATATAACTGAAATTTGCAAAGTGTTCTCACCACACAAAAAAAGAAAAACCTATAACTATGTGAGGTGATGGATCTGTTCACTAGCTTGAGTGTGGTACTCATTTCACAATATACACATATTTCAAAACATCATACTGTACACCTTAAAGACCTACAATTTTTATTTGGCAATTGCATCACAATAAAGTTGGGAGGAGAAAGCTTAAGAAAAAAAAGAAATCCTAGGGATTTTAAGAGATATAGTCTCTTCTCTTATGAGATATAGTCTGTCCTCCTGCTGTGACAGCCTTCCAGTCACAGTTTAGTCTGATTTATTGGATGTGTGAAGATACTTGGGCACAAAATGAAGGAGAAAGAAGTGAAACAAACATGCACCTTACAATGTGCTGGAGACTCCAGCCCTCTTATTTGAAAAGTATTCCTGTAAAAAAGATGAATTTGTTTTTAATCAATTATTTTAACTTAAAGGAAGATTTGAAACTTTTTGCAGAAATGGTTTCATTAAAAAGCTGATACATATTGTTTTGGCTTTAAACACAATATAAATATTACAGCTCCTGCACATTATCATGGAAGATGAGTTAGAGCTGACTTTTTAAAGACAGAACTTTTATAAACAATTCATAAGAAATCATAGGCAGAATACTAATACTGGGAGTTCTAATCTACAATTAATTTTAAAAGATTAAGGAAAATGACTCTATATGTTGATTCTAGGCTACAAATAATCAAGAAATGATTCTAGAAATAACACAATTCTTATTGGCAACAGACGACCACCAAGAATCTTAATGGTCTATTTCATCTGATGTCAAGCCCTTCCTGGATATAGATCTACACAAAATCAAGGAGAAAATTTAGTAAATCATTGTCTGGGGCTAGATTTTTGCAAGAAATATGAGAGAGGACCTAAAAAACCCAGATTGCATATTTATCCTCACATGTTTAAACTTCAGTGACTTTCAAAGTACTCTCCAGCTGATGCAATACACCTATTGAGATGCTTTTTCCACTCCTCAAAACAGTTTTGAACTCGTCTCTTTTGATGCTTTTTAGTGCTTATGGCTGTTTTTTGTTTCTCCTCTTCCACATCGGCAAAACATTTCCCTTTGAGGACACTTTTCACCCAGAGAAACAGAAAAAAGTTGCTCAGGGCAAAATCAGTTGAATAGGGAGGGTGAGGCACAAGACTCATGCCATTTTTGGTCAAAAACTACTGAACACTCAGTGTGGTGTGGGCAGGTGTGTTTGTAAATCACTCATCATGAAATGGGCAAACATTAAAAGAATTAAAAAAAAAAAAGATTAACTGAAGTCAAACAAAGCCTTTCACAACACTAGCTGGTTCCTAAATCATTTACCTAACAAGGGAAGCCTGTACTACAAGGGACCCATCTTCCAAAAGATAATTTCAGCGTTTTTTGGGGTCCCCCCTCATAGTAGTAGTGACAATAAAGCAAGATTAAAGGCAAACATTATAAAACTTTTTATTCTCTAAGCTTTTCAAATACATACTCAGTGGAATTTCTTTGTCACTGAAAAATGACTGCTATGGTTTGAATGCATGTGTCCCTCCAAAATTCATACTGGAACTTGAACCCCAAAGTGACAGTATTAGAAGTGAGGCCTTTGGCGGAATAATTAGGCCATGAGGGCCCCACCCTTATGCCTGGGATCCATACCCTTATAAAGGAGGCTTTGGAGAGTTGCCCAACCCCAGCGCTTTCCAGGTCTCTGCTTTCCTCTTATCTCCATCTCCTCCCTTCAAACTCTGACCAACTCTTCAATGAGCTTTGGGTCTGCACTAAGACATTCTGCTCCATGATGGCTCAGTCCATCATGAAGTGCCTACAGACTTGTGTTTCTCCTACGTTGTTCTAGAAGCTTCATGAGGGAAGAGCTTCTCTGTTTATTCTGACGGTACCTGGTACGGAGCAGGCCTGCCATAAACATTTGTGAAATAGAAGGGTTTAGAATGGCCCATACAAGGCTTCCATCAATGGAAATCCATCAATCAATTCACTGAGGTTTAAAAGCTCATTTAAAGTCACCTCCATTATGCTACTGAATGTCCTACGACATCATGGCCAAAGGGATAAATTCCTTTTTTGACAGGGAAACATTTGTATCTATAGACAAACAGATAAATTTATTTTATCAGTTAATGAGAATTATACAACCCAGTACATTGGCTTTCTCATGTAACTGTCAGAAAAGTAAAATCTAAAGTCAGTAATTACTGCAATTAACTCATCTCAGATGACTGGTCACACTAATTTTCTGAGCTTTTCCATTTTGTGTCATGATTAACTTCTGCTGGAATTTTTATACATTACTTTGTCTTCAAGAGACCAAGAAGTGCTCTGACGAATGAATCGAATTCAGGTTTTATTTGCCCACAATTCTGCATTGAAGGGGACACCTGCAAAGGTCTCCTTTGACCCATCAGTCAAGAAGTGATTCATAGGAGATGTCTTCATATCCTAGTTGAGACAGACAGTGGAGTGTGACCCTGTGGGCAACAGTTAGATGCCTGTGATTCGCAGAAATTCTTGGTTGCCATACTTTTTTCTCCTTAGTGCTAGAGACTGTAGTGTAGCCACAGGCTCCTCTGTCCTGGGCAGTTACACTCTTCTCATCTCCCAGAACCTAGAACATCGAAATCCAGCTCCTGGAGCCCTCCTGACTTCCCCAGCCTGATGATGAATCTCCCTGGGTCCCAGGCACCCATAATAATAACTGTCCACTGCACTCCACCACCAAGAGTTATGCTAGATCTTGTCCATCCATGAAGATCAAGAATCAGTATTAAGTACCAGTGGTTTGGTTGTGATTTTATTTTTAATAATCTAGATATTGTGTTTAATTATAGAAGCCATTCTCAAACCATTTTGAAAGTAGGCAGGATACACATCCTAAATAAACAGAACTAGAACCTACTAAAATTTAGGTGATATCTATTTAATTTTAAATTTTTTGAAGAGTTTCTGGACCTGATCTACCAGCATAAAGATAAGCCATCAAAGCAAATGATAAAGATAATACCCAAAGCATCCAATGTAGGTTTAACTCCTTGACCAGAAATACCTGAGGTGAAACTGATGGATATTTACCAGATTATAGGAAATAAGGCAAAAAGAAGAGCTATCTGGTTCTCTAAAGTTAAAGCATTTAGAACTAGACAGGACAGAATGCCTTCAGGAGTGAGAACCCCACAGCAACTCATTCCTAGCAGCACCGGAAGGCTTAGAATGATACTAGGCCTCCAGGATGTATAAAATATAATATTCCTCTACATCATACTGCACATGGCACAGTGGCAGTCAATATTTATGGCACCTTTGGAGGGTCTCTGCCTCTTAAGATTCCTCATTATCACAGAAACTTTTCCAAAACTATTAACATAATTCCAATCTTCCTAAAGTATCTACATGCAAAAGAGACCATAATCTCTCAAGACCTCACTTGAAAATTACAGTATGAGACACACAGTCTTAGCCCTTAAACAAGCAGCACTTCATGCTGAATGTCTCACTGCAATACATAAGCAATAAGTAAATTAGGATAGAGATTGGTTTGCCAAAGAGGCCATAAATTACTACAGACTAGTGGCTTAAAATACAGAAATGTAGTTCCTCATAGCCCGGGAGGCTGGAAGTCCAAGATCAAGGTGTCAGCAGGGTTGGTTTCATCCTGAGGGCTCTCTCCTTGGCTTGCCAATGGCCACACCATGCAGCCGGCATCTCCCTCCCTCCTGCATCTTTCACACCTGAAGCACCTCAACAGCCCTGCAGCCTACTCACCGCCTCAGTCTTCACCTGACACACTGAGGGCCTGTTTTCTATTTAAAAGGAAGCAGCACAGAGCTCCTGGCCCAGAACAGCCCTTGACAACCCACAGCCCAGCTCCCTCTCCTCCGGACTGGAGGACCTGGCACGAGTCCTAGACTCCCTAGACTCGGCAGGACCAACCCCCAGCTGCCCAGGTATCAAGCAGTCAAGAACACACTCTTCTTTCTAGCTCCTTCCTCTCCTGACCTTGCTTCCCACTCCACACAGGGACTCCTAGGATCCTTGCCTCTGGTTGGCTACAAGGATCCAAAGTCTGAGCATCCTGTGAGATCCCCTAAAATCCTGCCTTCCCCAGAAACCTTTTGCATTTATCAAGGTCACAAGTTGCCCACATTCATGTGCACTCTGCTCTCATTTCTCTCCTGTGGACCTTGAATAAGAGAAACTCTCCCACAGCTCTGAAATTCCCATGCTGCTCAGCACTGTCTCTTAGCAAATGCCATGCTCAATACATGTTTGCTGACTGAATAAAAAATGAATTAACCATGCCAGTCAGCAAGAAAGTCGGTCTCTATATTTAACCTAACTGAAACTACACCCATGTGGCTGCTTACTTCTTTCGAAAGCACAGTATGAACTACTTTTAATGAGCAAATTGCTGTGCACATATGTTTCTTTCAATTAGCATTTTCTAGATATTCATCCTCAATCAAACACCTTTGAGTCCTAGAAAATCAGAACAAAAATCTTTTTTTAAAACCAGAACTACCTTAGTCTCTTATTTTAGGTCTGCTCCTCATTTGAGGTCCCAGCCTCCAGGGTGGAAGTCCTCTGTTCCAATGTAGAAGTCCTCTACTCCAGTGTGGAAGTCCTCTGTTCCAGTGTGGAAGTCCTCCATTGGTGTCTCCAGTGAGAGGTCCCACAGGGCCTCAGACAGGACAGGACAGGAAGGCCTGTATGCCTGTGCTCCCGAATGAAACAGTGTTCCCTTATTCTCTTAAGAGCACTCTCAGGCAGGAATGCTGCACACTTGACACATGCCGAGAAGTCTTCCCTCCTGTGCCAAGCAGAGGCTAACGGAGTGAGGGGGCTTAACAGTGAACAGAGCATGGGATCTTCACAGTGAACAGAGCGTGGGGGCTTCACAGTGAACAGAGCACAGGGGGCATCACAGTGAACAGGAGCACAAATATGCTGCAAGTCTGAGTACGCGCCTGGTCCAGTCTGAGACTTGGTAGCACAAAGCACCACACAAGCAATGTCTGATGGCCTGCAAGTCTCATGTGTTCTTTACTGTATTCTGGTGGACAGGGTGGGACATGGAGACATGCCCAGTGTCTCATGGCATGCCTTCAACACAGCTCTCAGGTTCACTCCTTGCACACCACCCCAGGCCTGACGATGGCCTCCAGCGTCCCCTCCAGTCCACTCACAGAGAGAAGCAATCGCACAAGGCACCGCTCCTCGTTTACTCAAGCCAGAAAACTGGACTGAACCAGCGGGACAATGGCAGTGCTTCCTCAGGCTCAGCTGCTCTTCCTCCGTCACAAGCTTCAGTAGACCACAGCTCCTCTCCAGCACAGAATCCCCCACACCCAGTCAGCAACTGCCTGGCTGCAGCCATAATAATAATTACAAATACAAACACTTAGCCAGCATGCTCTTCCCATTCACATCCATGTGTGAGCAACGCATGTTATCTCATTTAATCCTTACAATGACCACAGCTTAAGAAGGAAACCAGAGCTTAGGAAGTCAAGACCACATCCCCACCACAGCATAGGATTCAGCAACAACATGGATGAGCCTTGAAAACACGAGGTTAAGGAGACCAGTCGCCAAAGGCTGCACATTCTGGGAGTCCACTTTCATGAGATACCAGAATAGCCAAATCTATAGAGAGAGAAGGTGAGTCAGTGGCTGCCAGGGGCTTCTGGGAGAAGAAATGGGCATGACTACTGACAGGGACAGTTCTTGGAGGTAATGAAAATGTCCTACAATTAGATTATGGTGATAACTGCAAATTGTGAATATGATTTTAAAAGAATGAATGGTATGCCTTAAAGGGGTGAGTTTTGTGGTATGTGATGGAGGAGGAAGAGAAGAAAGAAGTTAAGAAATGCTCCTCCCCACCCCACTGCCAGAAGATACTTGCCCAGGATCACACAGCGAGTGAACACCAGCCTGTATGACTCTAGACCCTGTGTCTTTAGCCATTGTGCTGGCCTGACCATGTTAATTCCCAATAAACACCTGCTGACAGGACCTGCAAGCAGAATGGTAGGTGATGCAATCTGGGGCATAATTCTCACCACATACATGGGAGAGAAGGTCAACCCCAGCCCCAGAACTTCCAAGGGTCAATATACACCGAGAGTTGTTGATCTAATAGCAAGTGTACCTCAGTAAAATGGGCTTTTAAATAAAAATTTTTTAAATGTAAAATGTTTGTCTGACACCAAAAATATAAATAAAGTTGCCCAAGTAATCTTTGTAAAACCTTTGTAACTTGCAACAAGGGTTGTTCTAGAGGAAAATCAAAACCAAGTTTTAAATGGGGAGCACCCTGAGCGGAATATCACTAACAGTCCTCCAAGGCCACACGAAGGCCTGGGGCTGAACAGGATGGAAATGTGACTGTCACTTCCCTGCCATGTCCTGCAGTGGTTCCCCCACACCCACTCCACACCATGACCACCATCCTACAAGGCTTGGCTGCACAGCCACTTACTCTCTGATCTCATCTCCTCTGTCTCCCACCAGCTCCAACCCTCCCGTACTCCAATCATAAAGGCCTCTTTCCTTCTGGAACATTCCATGTCCTCCTCAGCACCAGCCATCCAGCTGTTCCCGCTGTGTCAAACCCTCAGCCTTCCAGCATCATGTGATGGTTCCTCTTTAAGCAGGCACGGCTCAATGTACCCCCTCAGATAGGCTGCTGGCGCCTCCTGACCACCTGCACCATGTGGGCACTGCCACACAACCCCTTCCTCACACAGCCAGGGATCATCCTTGACACGCTTATCTTTACCTGGGGGTTTACTATTGGCCTTCTCCCCTGAAAGGACATACCAGGAATAGCAGCTAGAGAGATGTCCACCTACATTTGCTGAACAAATGAATAAAGCACACAGCTTGTCCATGAGATGCTCCCGAGGCAAGGCCTCCTGGCTCAATCCCCGAAGCATAGACTCCAGCCAGGGCAGTCCTCACAAGTGGCCGTGGGCCTGGTGAGGTTGCTGACCATGTCGAGTCTATGGCCACCACCCAGAGTCATCCATGGCAACATCTTCCTGCACTCATGCCTCACATACAGAGCCCACGCTCACTATCTAGCCTTCCCCTCCTCTGATGACTTAGAATTGTTCCCTAAAATGTGGCCATGATCACGCTGCAGTGGAATGAGAGCCTTCCCTCCCAGAAGCTCTTTGGGTTCCACCATGACTGATCTAAGAGTTCTCTTGACTCCAACTTTATTCTAACATGGTCAGACTGCGTAGTGACTCCCAGTCACGAAGTCACGTATGCTAGAGCCCGCCAGCAACACATCCCATGTGGCGACACACGTCCTGGTCTCCAGGTCACCATGACAGCACTGCATGCCCACATTACATTCAGAAGCTCAGGACCCCACAACTGCAGTGCCACAGCCTCTCTGTACTGCGCTGACCTCTCCCTCAGAGGCCTCCACCTCCTCCCAGTCCACAGCCTCCTCCCGACCTCATCTTCTCTCCTAGCAGACTGGATCCTGATCCTGAACCACCCAAATTATTCACCAGGATGCCAAGAGCTGGATCTCCTGCACTCCTCTGTGCCACCAACACAGAACCTGGGCTACAATGCGGTTATCTCCCTCCCTGACGCACGGCAAGATGGAATACTCTGGTAAAAAACAAACTTGAAAAATCATCATCAGAAGAAAACCACAGAGACTAACACACAGCATGTGATTTCTAACGCAGGCTGTTCATAAATTCTTGACCTTGACCTTGATGAGCTCCTCACCCACTCTTCCCAATGAGTCTAAACGCTTAGCAAATTCCTCAAGCCCTACTCTCCCTCCATCCCAGTCCTGATGGCCACAATACTATCTCTAAGAAGGGCTTGAGAAAGGCACCCCTCAGCCCCATCCCCTGAATACCACCCTCCACCGACCCCACCCTTCACCCGACAGGACAAGCTGTCTCTCCCACCTCAAAAGTGAACTCACCCTTAGGCTTTGCTCACAGCCCCCGTCTCCACCCAGGCCTGCCCTGTCAATTGTGTCCTCTCTCTTCTGTTTTGTACCCTCTCCCCTATCAGCTCCATCTCTCGGTCTATCAGCTTGCTCGACCATCACTAGAAGTCCCACCTCGACCCCAGTGTCTTCTTCTTCCAGCTCTCTTCTTTTCTCACCCAAACCTCCCCAATGAGCATCTGCTGCCCCACCACCTCCTTCATTCACTCCCAGCCTAGTATAACCTGGTTCCTCCCTACACCACTCCCAGAGTTTCACCCAAACTGCTTCCTTCAGACCACCCATGACTACTTAACTGGCAAACCCAAAGGGTAGATGCTGTTCCTTGCCTCATAAGATCACTCCTCACCTCACTGGATCATGCCTCGCCTCACTGGAGCACTCCTTACCTCACAAAAGCATTCCTTACCTCACAAGATCACTCTTCTCTCACTAGATTACCCCTCACCTCACTAGATCACTCCCTGTCTCACTAGGCCACTCCTCGCCTCACAAGATCATGTGCTACTATAAATCACACTTTTCCATTCTGGAACTCCCTACTTAATCCTTCTCCTGATCCTCCTCCTACTTCTCCCATCACCCATCCTCAATCTTCTTCATGAGTTCCTCTTCCTCTCCCTACCTCTGACTTCCTAGTTTCTCTCTCTTTACTCTACCCAACCTACCCAAGACAATCTCATGACAAGCCATGTCTGTCATTAACATCTATATAAAAATAACTCCCAGCCGGACTCGGTGGCTCAACCTGTAATCCCAGCACTTTGGGAGGCTGAGGCAAGTGGAATGCCTGAGCCCGTGTTCAAGACCCACCCAGGCAAGTTGGTGAGACCTCATCTCTACAGTAAATCAAAAAAATGAGCTGGGCGTGGTAGCGCGCACCTGTAGTTTCAGCTACTTGGAAGGCTGGGGCGAAAGGATCGCCAGAGCCCAGCAGGTTGAGGCTGCGGTGGCCGGGAGCGTGCCACTGCACTCCAGTCTGGGTGACAGAGTGAGACTCCAACTCAAAAAAAAATAAAAAAAATAACTTCCAAGTCTACCCACCTCACCCTGGATATTACAACCAGCAACCTCCTAGACATGACCTCAGGGACATCCCAAAGCCCCTCAAATCTGTCACGTCTCCTCTGATGACCCATTATCTTCCCTTCACCATTTAACCTGTTTGCTCCCTGGTGCTGCCCATTTTAGCTAGATACCACCCTCCATCCAACCCACCCATCAGGGCACCTCTATTGGCTGACAGTCTCCTTGGCCCTGTCATTCACAAGGGAGAATCCTAATGATTTTTATCAACTGAAGATTTAGTAAGAGTATCCCCTGTCCATTTCCGCTGATACCACCTGAGAACAGGATTCTGCTTATTCCCCCTACTTGACTTTTCACAGTTATTATCTAGGAGATAACAACCAAGAATTGAGCATGAAAAACCAGCCCCTCCACAGCTGAGCTGCCCCTAGGTTTCCCATGCGACACACCTCTCCCTGCCTCAACCTTGGCAATTATGACGAAGCCCAACAAAAAGCTTGTGCTCCCTTAACATGCCGCACTGCTGTGTGGCACTGCCTCCTCAGACACACTCCTCACATGCCCAGAACACCCTTCTCCAAGATTCAGCTCAAGCATCACCTTTTCCAGGACATCCTTTCACACTCCTCCAGCCTGAAGAGCCGCCGCTCCTTGGTGCTACCACGGCATTTCACGTCCACCCCCGGCACACCTCACACTCTCTGAAATTCCATCTCTATCTATCAACCTTCCCCAGCAAGACACTGAACTCCCCAAGGCAGGGACTGCTCATAACAGGTGCTCAACTTGATCCCTTCGCACACCAAATGTTACTGATAAATGACTCCTGGCTTGTTTCCAGACCTGTAAGTACCCGGACATCTCAGATGAGCCCCTTCTACCATGCACTATGTGATTGAGCGGCTCTGTAGTGATCGTGATATTGTATTGTTCAGAGCATAGCAGTGTTGATTGCTACAGTTTGGAATGATGGTCCCCACTGCAGTAAGAGTTAACGGAATAGAGAACTTAAACTAAAATTAGCCATATCTTGCTACTCTACACAGTCTAAGATCTGGCAAGACAAATCTCTTGGGCAGGCACACTGCTGACACAGCACAATGAAATGAAACTCGATCAAGGAGGAAAACCTGCAATACCTTGAACACAGGAAATTCTAAGATCTGCTGACTCATTCTGACTTAAAGCTGCAGTAACACTTGAGTAAAGAGCACCCAAACTGACTCTGCATTTTTTTCTGCAGAGTTCACAGAATTTGGCATAAAGAAACTTAATAGTTGTTCTTTGTAGGCCTCTGCGATTTCTCAGATATTAGCTGAAATCACCTACATGATGGTGTTTGATAGCATTAAGTGGTATTTTTCTTGCAAAGATGCAGTCCTGATCAAAATGCTGAAGGGAGCTTAAAATACTGACAGTAATTTCTAGAACTCAATAAAACCACACAGAAAATCTCTTTCCCCAATGCAAGGCTCAGTGCTGGCTCTATCTGAGGCTGAAGAGCCCTGGTTAAGTCAACAGCTCTTGTTCACACTTTGTACAAAGACATCTATACAACTGATTACATCTTAGGAAATAGCATTTAAATATCAACAAACGTGCTCAAAGACAATTGGGTAAATTTTCATCAGGACCAAAATTCTAAGAAACCATATTAGAGCAAATTATGAAGCAAGCAGTCTTCTCAAAATAGGTATTTCCAAGTCATCACTTACTTTGTCGCCCTGTAGGAATCACGTGAATTGCATTATAAAGGGCGAAATGGAAGAAATCTCTGAACTGAAGTTGAATTATGCTTGAATCAGTAATTTATCGTGCTTCTTATGTATAGTGATGATTAAATATTAATCAGCATTACTTCTAATAGTTATTCCATTTAAAATCATAGTATGCAACCGGGCTCGGTGGCTCAGCCTGTAATCCCGCGCCTTTGGGAGGCTGAGGTGAGTGGATTGCCTGAGCCCGCAGGTTCGAGACCCACCTGGGCAGTGAGACCTCATCTCTACAATAAATCAAAAAATCAGCTGGGCTATGGTAGCGCCTGCCTGTAATTCTGGCTACTTGGAAGGCTGAGGCGGAAGGATCGCCGGAGCCCAGCAGGCGAGGCTGTGGTGGCCGGGAGCGGCCACTGCACTCCAGTCTGGGCGACAGAGTGAGACTCCAACTCAAAAAAAAATAAAATAAAATAAAATAAAATCAAAGTATGCAAGTACTATATTTGAGATATTTAACATGTTAAATGTTATATGGCTTTTCTTTCAGGAAAATAAAAAAAACAATTCATCATTCAGATATTCACATTTTACTTTACGTGCTCTATGACATATAATCAGCTAGAAAATATGAGCTGTTTCAACAACAAACATCACTTTGACTAAACCAATGTTATAAAATAAAGTTTTATTGTACCCACTTCTTAGGAGGATCATGACTGAGTACTTACTTGTTCAGTACAAGGTCAAGAATGAATTTGGATCCAAAAGCTTCAATCTGGAAGCTTGCCTGGGCCAGATGGACGGCCTGTGGATTCAAAAAGACAGAAAGAACCTTAACTTACTTTCCATCTTTAAGGCAGATTATATTCATATCAAGAATGATATTTGAACCAAATGTTCTCACTCATAAGTGGGACTTGAACATTAATCACATTAGCACAAGGGAAGGATTGGCAGTCGATGGACATTGCCAGGGGAGGGAGGGGGAGGCACATAGCACTAAATTGGAATCGGAGGCCCAAATCTCACCTGCACAAAGCATGCTTGTACCCCACATAGCTATAATTTTTAATCCTAACTTGTACCCCACATAGCTATAATTTTTAAAAAAGTAGGCCCAGCTTGATGGCTCAGCCTGCAATCCTAGCACTTTGGGAGGCCGAGGCAAGTAGACTACCTGAGCCCACGGGTTTGAGACCAGCCTGGGTGACTTGGCAAGACCTCGTCTCTACGATAAATCAAAAATTAGCTAGGCATGATAGCGCACGTCTGTATTTCCAATTACTTGGAAGCCTGAGGCAAAAGGATCACCGGAGCCCAGCAGGTCATTCCAGCCTGGGTGGCAGAGTGAGACTCCAGCTTAAAAAAAAAAAAAAAAAGCAAAAAAAATAAAAGTTATATAACTAAAATAAAAAATGATATTTCAAAGGAACAACTTTTGGATGTATCAATTCATTTCTTTATGTGGCAATTCATTTCTTCAGGAGACCAGGTGCATTGTCATGGCTTTGCTGGGAAAATCTAAATACTTGGGCAGCAAAGAGCTAACAAGCAACCAGTCCTTTAAAATGAATCCACTGAGATAAAAACCAAGAACACATTCTTCTGGGCTTCCAAAATGACCGTGGTGAGTTATGCAAAAGTCTGACTAATTAGAGCTGGAAGTCAGCCTGTTTTGTGCACAAAGCTCTCTGATTCTTTCTGCACACCTAAGTGAAAACAATGCCAGGACTCTGTTCTTCAGCAGGAATTGAAACTTTCTCTGGAACATTCTCTAAATGCTGTCTCAGCAGAATGTGACAGCAAAATGGGACAGGACAACCTTGTAACTTCAGAAAGCACTGAGAACCCAGCCCTTTTGAATGCTAGAGTTTACATCCCCTTAAAGAGTCACACATTTACAAATACTGTCATTATTATGTCTTAACTCAAAATACAAAGATAATTCCATATAAACATGAATTCTGACTGTGTGTTAGAGATTAGCAGAGTTCATAGAAGCATCTTGAATAATGTAAATTAACAAATCAGTGAAATTTTGTCAAGTACTGCCCAACATAAAACCCTCCCATGTCACCCTATCAGGAAAAAAAGACAAGGATACATGCGATACCCTCACCCTCTTCCTTTCCCAGATCACTCCTACAGCACAGCAGGTGTTGCAAATCATCTGTGAGGCACTTCATGCATGGCAACTGGACACGGTACAGACACACCAGGCATCCCCCTCCTACACCTCCCATTGCCACATTCCCCCAGCATCACCCATGCTCCTCTCAGTCTCCCCCTCCACTTTTGATTCTCCCTATTCGTCAATGGTACCACACCTGCATCACTCGCCAGGACGCCTTCCCTCACGCAGTCTTCGTGACCAGGACTCAAGGACCACTTACATATCCCTCCCTCCATGTATCCTTCTCCATCCCTCCCGTGGATACAAACTCCCGGACACATATCACAGGGGTCTTGCAAACAGGTGTCAATGGCAACCCTTCCCCCAAATCTCTGACCATTCAAGTAATTCACCAAATTCATCTCCAAGACTATTTTGCCATGGCAAATCCATAAGACGCTCAAATAAACCATGTTTTCTACTTCTAGTCAAGCACACTGCCAAATCAGTCACTCACTAATAACTGATACAATGTAAAAAGAAAATTAACAAATGTTAAAAGGTAAATACAAAGCAATGAGAGAGAAGGCTCCTGAAGCCCTAACATGTGGGACACCAAGCCAAAAATTCCAAACAGTCACACAGAGCAGGGTCCCCACACTCATTCTGGGCTTCCTGCATCCAGACAACTGCACGACAGAGGAACAAACTTTGGACTGTCAAGGGTGAACTCTGCCAGCAGCAGCAGAACTTCCATTTATTCTAAATAGCCATTAGTGTTTAATGTAAATTCATTCTGTACCTTGAAGCATTAATTTTTGCATAAAGATATTTATACAGATGAATAATTTATACAAGGAGATATTTTTCAGTTCTAGCTCCAAAAAGATTTTTCTTGAAGCAAGTAAAAGTTTCTGAGAATAAGACAGGCCCATAAGCATATTTTCCTTTAAGAATATTATGGGCTGAGCACAGTGGCTCACGCCTATAGTCCCTACACTTTGGGAAGTCGAGGTGAGAGGACTGCCTGAGCCCAGGAGTTCGACACCAGCCTTGGCAACATGGCAAGACCTCATATCTACAATAAATAAATAAATACATAAATAATTTTAAAAATTAGCTGGGCATGGTGGCGCATGTCTGTATTTCCAGCTACTTGGGAGGATGAGGTGGAAGGATCTCCTGAGTCCAGCAGTCAAGGTTGCTGTAGTCATGATCATACCACTGCACTCCAGCCTAGTGGCAGAGTGAGACCCCAACTCAAAAAAAAAATAATGTGGTAGAAAAGAGTTCACTAATGGTACCCTGGTCTAAAAAAGATGATAACCATACTCCTTGAGCACTAAGGAGAACCTGACAGTGACTCAGTAAAAGGCTAGTTTTACAGCAAATAAGCAATGAGCCAAGTACAAACACCAATGACATCCTGCTGCAAAATAAGCCTGGCATTGAAGCAGTACCCATCGTCTATAGAATTGTAGGAGTTAGACAACTGGGTCATTGTTAAAACAAGTTTGTATCTCATCAACATGACATGTTTCAGTAACAGAATTTAACAAAAGAGCTAGCAAAATAATATTGGGTTTTCCTTTTGCTTTTTCATTTACTCATTCCACACATATATTAAGTCCCCCCTTGGATATAAGTATGGCTGGGACACAGCCACTGCCCTCAAAGAAGTGACAGAGAAGCTAGTAGAGCCACCAGCCTCAGCTTTTGTAGTGGGCCCCAGGAGAAGAGGAGCCCAAAAAGGCTCCACTGACAAGGTGCACAAAATTTCAAAAGATGAGTAAGAATCTGCTTGCCAGGAGAATAGAGAAAAACACTCGCAAAACTAGAGTCAAAAATGAATGTGGGAAAAGAAACCTTTTAAAATTTTTTTAACATGAATATGGCCTGCAGAAAAATGGTTTTCAGAGGAAATATCAAAGAATGAAACTGAAAAGGTTGGCTGGAGACCAGCAGGCTTTTTGTGACATGTTCGATGACATAGACAATGACAAATATGCACATGTGGCCAAGACACTGAGCTTTCCCCTAAATGTTCATTCCCCCCACTCAGTCAGTACCATGTCTGGAACATGCCATCATCATCATCGTCATCGTCATCATCACCACCATCATTACCATCCTCATCACCATCATCACCATAACCATCACCACCACCATCACCACCACCACCACCATCATCACGATCATCACCTCCACCACCACCACCACCACCATCACCACCATCACCATCATCACTATGACCATCACTATCATCACCATGACTATCACCATCACCACCATCACCACCACCATTGTCACCATCCTCATCAACATCATCACCACTACCACCATCACTATCCTCATCGCCATCCTCATCACCATCATCACCATCATCATCACATCAACACCATCATCACCATCACCATCATTATCCTCACCATCATCATATCACCACCACCACCATCATCACCAACACCATCACCATCACGATTGTCACCTCCATTATCACCATCACCATCGTCACCACCACCATCAGCAGCAGCACCATCAGTACCATCACCACCACCATCACCACCACCACCACCATCACTATGACCATCACTATCATCACTATGACTATCACCATCACCACCACCATTGTCACCATCCTCATCAACATCATCACCACCACCATCATCACCATCCTCATCACCATTACCACCACCATCACTATCCTTATCGCCATCCTCATCACCATCATCACCATCACCATCATTATCATCACCATCATCACATCACCACCATCACCATTATTACCATAAACACCATCACCACCATCACCATCATCACCATCATCATCATCATCATTCAAACATTAACACATTATTCTCCAGAACAACAAAAGCAATTTACCAGACCAGCAACAACATACCTGTTTCTCCATAGGAGAAAAAAAAATCTGATTTCATTATTTTTATCAGGAAGAATGTTTTAACATTTTGACTTATTTTAATTCTAAGAGGCAGCACATATTCTATAAGTGATTTAAGATTTCCTCACCATATTCATTTTCTATGTGCATGTATCAAGTGGAATCAGTATTTTCATCTAATACATTTTGATATTTTAAGTAATTTCAATACATTGATACATGTTATTTTTCTTATATTGTTTCTCTTTCCATTGCTGTACATTACACAATTACATATAAAGTACAGATTCTTCTCTGTACCAAAATAAATACCTGGCGAGTACTACTTTTTCCTATCATTCTGTATTTCTGCCCCGTCTTAGACACAATTAAGATAGCTTTTCATTTCTGATTCTATGTTATTCCATTTCAATTTATCACTTTTTCTTTAACAAAGTACTATGCAGTTTTGATAAATGTTCATTTAAATCATTTTCAAATCATGTAAAGTGTGCCATCATAATTATTGTTTTATAAATTGCATTGTTGATTACAAGTTCTTTATGTGATATTAACCCACTTCTTTCAAATGGTAGGAAAATTAGAAGAATGGCTGGGATAAGTAGCCATGTAATCTACAGCCATGTCACTTTGGTTGATTGAATAAGACTTTAGAGTTGATTAACTGAACAGTATTACTAAAGCCCACTAAAAATACAAAGACTACCTACAGTATTGTTTCTCTTTTACAAAAAAGGAACCACACACAGTGAGGTTTAGAAATGTGTTCAGTAATATAAAATCAGATCCCAGAAATACTTCAGGAAAGAGTTCATGAACCACAGGTCCCAATCAGTTATTTTCTCTTTTGAGATATCTCTTAAACAACCTTGTTTTTATAAGGACATTCACTATAATAGCTCTGTGGAAGAAGCAGGGTCTTATAGCCATAGAGCATCATTTCTCATCAAGAATGAACACATCCCCAGGCTCAGAATTACCACACTAGAGGACTGAGAACAGCTGTTACCCAAGCACTTTGGTATTTTTATTTTAAGTCAGAATTTTCTTGTCTGTTGACAAGAAATTACAGAGAGAAATTACAGGAGCTCTGTAAACAAAAACAACTAAATTATATACACAAACCTCCTTCACTGGAGAACAATGTACACATCTTAACAATGTACTTTTGCTTTTGTTTTTTCTTGCTAGTAGACGGCACCTATGGAATAATACTCAATAACCTTGGAAGACTATTAGATTCCTCAGCCAAGGCTTGCTACATACTTTATTATCAGGCAGTGTGAGGATCTTAGGCAATCACACATGCGCAACTGTGTGTCAGGCACAAGGCACATGCTGAAGAGGCACAATTAACATTTTCTTGGAATTTGAGTTCTAGAATAGTTAATATGGACATGGAAAAAGAAGAAAAATGGACCACTGTATCTACTTCTAGAAATAAGAAGCAGGTGTCTGCAGGTATACATGTCTCCATGCAACTGCCACAAGTGTGTAACAGACTTCTTGGCTGCTCAGCAAGGGTCTGTAAGTTCCATAGAGCAGTGGTCCCCAACCCCTGGGCCACAGACCGGTATGGTCAGTAACCTGTTAGGAACCAGGTCACACAGCAGGAAGTGAGCAGTGGGCAAGTGAGCGAGCTTTATCTGTATTTACAGGTATTCCCATCGCTCACATTACCATCTGAGTTCCACCTCCCTCAGATCAGCGGCAGCATTAGATTCTCATAGGAGCTCAAACCCCTATTGTGGACTGCGCAAGTGAGAGATCTAGGTTGCACACTCCTTATGAGAATCTAATGCCTGATGATCTGAAGTGGAGCTGAGGTGATGATGCTAGCACCGGGGAGCAGCTGCAAATATAGATTAACATTAGCAGTGAGGTTTGATTGCACAGAGACCATAATAAATCAATTTTTAGCTGACATATAAAAATAATTTCATAATTTCATAATAATTATTTCAATATTTATGGAAATAAAGTGCACAACAAATGTAGTCATTTGAATCATCCCAAACCCATTGCCCTCTCCCTGCATCCATGGAAAAGTTATCTTCCATGAAACCAGTCCCTAATGCCAGAAAGGCTGGGAACCACAGCTGTGGAGTGTGCCTATGACTGGAACTGAAATGAGAAATGGAAAGTTAACAGTCTCCAGAATTCAAAAAATATTAAAAGACTGAATTTTATAATTCAGGAGAAATTGAAGCACTTGGAGAACTGAGTTTCTACAGTAAGGATCACCACATTCTCTGAGCACATTTACTTCAGCATGTTCTAACTCATACATGGTCCGAAAAACAACAAAATTTGAAAGTGGTTTCTCTGCCCTTAGGATCTATTCCATTTATTCAGGGAGACACTCATTTAAGTAATGAAGGAAACATGCCTAGAGTGGACTATCAACAGACAAGAAAATGCTGGCGATGGAGGTAGGAAGCCCCTTGGGGTATCCAACAGACCTAAGTAAAGCCCAGTGGAAAGATTTGGGCTCTGCTTCCTAAGAAGAGGACTGTGATCTAGGCTTCTAGCATGGAGGGTGCTAGAGAGGAGAGGCAGCCTTGGAGTCAGAAGCCAGGACTCGCAGAACTGTCTTTCCCACCAGAAGGAACTGTGATGACCATGGAGCTGTGGAACATCCTTTTGTTTTTATTTCTTTCATTGCTATGACAGTACTGTTCATTCAGTGTTGATTTAAAAACTGGATACCGCATATATGTTGTGTGTGTGCAGGCGTGTGTGACTGTAACCTTTTCAGGAATATTTTTTCTTCTTTTATCTGTTGCTTGTGACTATTTTTCTTACTCTTACAGTTTTTCAATAGACCCTTCAAGAGTTTCTACTCCAGTTTCTTCAAATATAGTGGAGACAGTCCACAGACTCTCAAATGTCACCTTCTGAGATTGAGGGCATTTGTGATGTTTCAGAGAAGACAGATTAGGAAATTCTCCAACTGATATGACAGGAGGAGAGCCAGTGGACCCGGTGCCATGGGAGCCTGCCTTGGAGACAGCAGGCATGGAGGCAGAGGACACTCGGCTGGGAGGCCTGGCTCTGAGGAAGCCTGCCTCATGGACAGCCAGGCTTGGAGTCAGAGGGCACCTCACTGGGAAGCCCTGCATCAGCTTGGCTGCTTGGGATGTTTTCCTTTTCATGAAACAGGAGACACAGAATCTGGTAACCCAAATAATTAAATACCAGTGAGAAATCAACGTCAAGTTTAAACAAAGTAAGTTTGAGGAAAGTAAGTTGCTTTCTTTAGCTTGTAGAGACTTTTCTAAAGAGGACTGATATGGGTCTACCCTGAAGCTGGAGAAACATAAAAGTCCAGCTTGTGGACCTTTTTTCTGTGTAATGCAAAAAATCTCACTATGTGAATATATCTTGGGAGTTTCCAAGTCCAAAAGAAAATACCAATAGGTCACTTGTAACTGCAATCCAGTTCTAATCGCTTCTTCTAACCTCTTGCACTCAGAGACATCTTGTAGATCCCCCACCAGCAACTCAACCACACTTTTTTATGAAGTAATAAAAGACAAATAACTTCATATTAAATAGTACAGCATTGGAACCAATTATTTTATTGCAATGACATTTGGTTTATAGTGCAATTTTGTACATTGAAGAACTTTTTATGACAAAAAATTCAAAATTTTATATCTTGTATTTTTCCAACATGCAGTAACATGTGAAACCATCACCAACAGGTATTGTAGGCCCATTAATACATGTTGTGCAATAGTAATTTGTTTGATGTCTTCCACCTAATGCTTTTCTTTTCTTTTCTTTTCTTTTCTTTTTGAGTTGGAGTCTCACTCTGTCGCCCAGACTGGAGTGCTGCTCCTAGCCACCGCAGCATCGACCTGCTGGGCTCCGGTGATCCTTCCGCCTCAGCCTTCCAAGTAGCTGGAATTACAGGCATGTGCTACAACGCCCGGCTGATTTTTTTATTTATTGTAGAGATGAGGTCTCACCAAGTTGCCCAGGCGGGTCTCGAACCCGCAGGCTCAGGCAATCCACTCACCTCAGCCTCCCAAAGCACGGGATTACAGGCTGAGCCACCGAGCCCGGTTCACCTGATGCTTTTCTATTCGAGCAGACAATGCAGTCTCTTTTTCTTTCTCGTACATTAATAATATGCAATTTATTGTCTAATCTATACACCACTGTGAAAGCACTTCACACATTATCTTTCTATATAATGCCAACTGATATTTCTTTATGCATATCTAAGTATATACCCCATTTCCTTGTTTGCTTTTTCATGCAATTCAAATGGAAAACTTCAAGGAAACATACATTTTTGGACAATTTGTGCAGGCATAAGTTTGTCTTATATAATCACCAGCAATCTTTTTATGTTCCCTAAAGGGGAAGTCCGAGTGGTTTTCTAAGTTTTTAATATCCCCTTAGAGGGGACATCTAAGTGCAAAAGGTTAAATTGACATGTTGGCGACCACACTGGCCCATGTCATCATAAAAACAATGTCTTCTATTTTTTATATTTTAATCATGTCATGTCGATCCAGAGCAACACAACACCCCATGAAGCTGGTAGGGCAGATGTTTTTAACTCCCTTTTATAGAAGAAAAACATTTTTGAAAGGCACAGAGAGATGAAGTGGCATTTTTGTGCAAGGTCATGCACCAAAGGAAGAAGCGAGAGGCGTCAGCTACAGCTCACTGAGGAAAAGTGCTCATCTAGGCCAGAGGTCCTTAAACCTCTGAGCCTCAATGCTTTCTGGTCATCAAAATATAAATAATAACAGTTGAACAGCAGCATGTGTGTGAGGATTAAATGACATAATAATGTAACAGGAAGTCGCTAGAAAAAGCTGGTCACATTAAAAGCACTCAGTAATTTAGGAAAGAGACACAAAAGCGGGGGTGGGGGGAGTGTATATTAACATTCTGGAAAGGATCTCAATCAGCCCACCTCAAAACTCTCCCACAGAGAGCTGGTCACCACCTTCTAGCAAATTTCAAGGTGCATTCCTACTCTGCAGAATTTTCAGATTTTATATTTTTATAGCAAATTTCCATTATGGGTTATGCTCGGACCTTGTTCAAGTTGTCGTGTCTTTAAAATAATATGAATCATTTTCCTGAGAAGCGAAACAGCTGCAAACGTTACATGAAGGCAGTTCTGCAAATTAAGGTAATCTACTGAACATTCTTGCTGAGCTGCATTTAAATAGGTAGCTCGTGGGAGAGAATATCATTATGTTTCCTTCTAGCATATTCTAGCTGACAGTATTATGGACCCATGAACAAATCAGCATTGAATACCTACTTTGTGTGAGATACTGGGACAGATGTAAAGCTATGGAGAATCGGTATTTACACCAAAGGATGATAATCTGGTTGGAAAAATAAGATGAGTAACCACAAAGAGTGAAAACCATAGTATGCCAATTAAATAATAATAGTAAATATTATTTGCAAAGATGTCACATACTATGTAAGCATAATTAATTACCAAATTTGGCGTATGGGTAACAAATGCACTTGAATTTGGAAAGTGAGGCAGCTAAGGGCTAGAAAGAGCTGAGAATGCCCATGGGAAGTCTTTCTCATACTGAAAGACTGAATTCGGACAGATCTAGGACTGACTGATAGGATGGAATCCAAAGTGTTTCTAAGTGTTTGCTGACAAATAGATGCTTTAAGAAACATGTCTTCAAAGTAAAACACAGGATGCCTGCCATTCTGGAGTGTTACCCTGCTATCTGGATTGTAGTGAGAATCAGAGATGACAGTTTATCATAAAATATTTCACAAGACTGATAAGTGGTATGAACACATACATGTCCCAAAAATGCTCACGTGCTCTGTTCATCAACCTCTCTGTGCCTTAAACAAGGAAGCTGAAGTCATAGCCTGTGAAGGAGTCCAATGCATCTGCACAGCCAACCCTTCTCCCAGGAGGGAGGTGGTCACTGTGGGACCCTAGGCTGTGCCGAGAGCCAAGAAAGACAGAACATCTACCCTGAGAGAAATCTAACCAACATCCAATGGTCCAATCTGATGACACGAAAAAATAAAAGCATGGATTTGGGGATTTTAACTTCTGACTAAATCTTTACAAGAGCTGTTTTCTAAATAAATCCGTTTTAAAGAGATTCCAGATTCACCTTCCTTCCTTTTCTTGTCTTCCCAGCTTGAGGTGCTCTCCAAGTTTAACAGACAAAAGATGGACAATGAAGAGGAAGAGGAGCAAGAGGCATCAGTAATCCAGGTAGGTACTCCAGTGAGTAAATCACATTTGCTGCACTACAATTATTTTGATTCTTCATGGTCAACCAAGAAGAGAAGCTCTACATAGTCCCAGGGCGGTAGGTGGGAGGTCAAATACTCTCCGTAATGGCTATTTAGCAGCCTGGAAGACTTGGTGACAACACACCTTCACTGTCAAAACATTCTTGTACATTTACCTTAAGCATCCGCTACACACTCACCCTTAGTGATTGACATGTGCTGGATATTAAGTTGAAGTGCCCACTAGAGAGATTAAGTCACAGGCCTCCAGGCCACTTGCTGTGCAATGGGCAAAGCAGTGCATGTCTCGGCACCCTGCACTGTGCAGTTCTCATGTGCTTTCTGGAAGATGAGTGAAAGTACAGCTATGGCAACAGTTGCCATGGAAGCAGACCCTTCCGTTGCCTTTCTAGATAAGCAAGTCTGATGTGACGCATTAACCTCGTAGCTGGGGTGTGACTCACCTTGTGCTTTCCCTCGTCAGCTCTGACAACACCAAATTGCAAACCTCAAGGAGTATCTCACTCCCCACAATCACTTCCATCCTAATGTGAGAACGTAGTTTGTCTTTCTAGCCAGAATTATTGAACACCCACTAAATAACTTAAATAAAAGAATGAAATAAAGTATAAGTTTTGGAAAGCAAAAGACACCAAGCTTCACACTCCATGTCTGTGATTCACAACACAGCAGTTTCCAAACTGTGCGTATAGAATGTGAATACTATCCTGAGTGAAAAAAGCCTCCCCTGAGGCCACACTCCAGGGGAGTCCTGCCTCCCCAGTCTGCCTCCTTTGGTTCTTGGAAGTTTGGCTATGACAGCCCCATGAACTCAAGTCAATTCAAATACCTCTCCAGGACAACAGAAGGTTGTCTAACTTGCATCTTGATGATGTCAGCATAAGAATTAGTTAAGAATGAATAATTCTGAGACCCAGTGTGAGAATTTTGGCACAGCAATTGCACAGTTCACTCAAGCACTGCTGTATCTAGCAGTCATCAATGACACAGTATAGACTCAATTATTAATTTCCAGCTCTTCCTCATTAAGAAGGTGCTGAAAGCAGGTAACCAAATGAGACTGAGCAGCCCAGGCCAGATATCTAGGCTCTCAAAACCTTGATTCTGACCCTTGTGCATATGTCTACAGTTCCCACCGGTGATTTTTGTTGGAATCTCTATTTCCATTTGCAGAAATGTTTCAGGCTTTGCATATGAGACTGCTCAGAGTTCATCCTGGATACCCAGCTGCCTGACAACAGCATCCCAAGAGGTCTTCACTCTTTTGGACTACCCCAAAAGTCATGCATTCCTAGGGCAGAGCTCCCTTTGTCTACACAGACACAAAGCTACAGACTAGAGGAAGCCCAGTGCTCTCTGGTCCTCAGCATGTCTGGCTCTGTCCTGGCTCTGAACTCCAACACTGTTACAACCATGAATGTGTTGCATTATGCCCCTCTGAATGGAAAGAAAAATTATTAAATTGGGATCAGGCCAAAAATGAAGGTGTCATTTGACTTCCTAGTAGCACTAGCAAGGCCTGTTCCTAGACACAGGGCTCACAATCATCTTGCTTCACAATCTTACTCAAAACAAATACGGATACTACACTTACTTTGCCCAAAGTCAGATGTAGAAAAGTTACTATGGATGTGATCTCATGTTCTCTGACCTCCGGCTTCCATGGAATTCTGCGAAGTGTCACCCATGCAGCCTATACTCACACAGTGCTTAAAAGCAGCATTTAGAATACTGACCACTGTGCAGAACATCCTACCTACCTTAAAAAGCAAACAGAAGCTCTCACCATGTCCATGTAATGTTTCAGGGTTACTAAAACTCCATTTTTATTACCAAATGGGAACCCAGAATTACATGGACCCTTGAAGACACAGAAATAGAAATAGTGCTTTGGAAGATGTCTATTTCCTCAAATTATATACTTTCTCAGTGAACTCTACATGATACATGCGGTTATCCACTCACTCAGCAAATAAGTGTATGTGCCGACTGAGTTCAGGCAGAAGTGGGTTTTTTCTCAACCACTGCTCCACCCACCCACTCACCCCAGAGGAAATACAATCAACAAACAAGTAAGGGCAAAGCAAGTTAGATGGTGCCAAGTGCTCCAGGCAAGAAGACTAAAGTAGATAAAGGTCAAGGGGAGTGAGGGAGTGCGCAGAACAAAGGGGACAGTCTTAAACAGAACTCTCGAGGAGGGGACATCGCTGGGTGGTGTATGGGGAAGTCTGGGGACAGAGGAGACAGCTGGTCTGAAAACCTGGAAGGACCATGCTTGCTCAGTTAAAGACCAGCCATAGGCCAGCCCCAGCCGGGGCCAGGGGAGGGGGTCATAAGGGTGTCTTCGGGCAGTGAAACTGGAGACCAATAAGGGGTCAACTGGAGAGGGCTGTACAGGCCACAGGAGAACTGTGCCTCATACTCCTAATGAAATAGGAAGTCACCGAGGATTCTGAGGAGTGACATGATCAGGTTTTCATTTGTAAAGGTTCGCTCAAAGCTATCTGACAGACGAAAGGGGTCGGTGAAGGGGAGGAGGCGGAGGGCCCAGTTAAGGGTCTGCTGTAGTACTCCAGCCAGGAGCTGATAGGGTAGGATGTGGTTATAACAACGGTCAAATTATGAGTAGAAAGTGAAAGCAGGCGGGGCACTGTGGCTCACACCTGTAATCTCAGCACCCTGGGAGGCTGAGGTGGGAGGATTGCTAGCTCAGGAGTTCGAGATTAGCCTGGACAACATAGCAAGACCTCATCTCTACAAAAATTCAAATATTAGCTGGATGAGTTGACTTGTGCCTGTAGTCCCAGCTACCTGGGAGGCTGAGGCAGAAGGACTGCCTGAGCCCAGCAGATTGAAGCTAGGGTGAGCCATAATCCTATCACTGCACTCCAGCTTGGGAACAGAGTGAGACCCCCAATTTAAAAAAAAAAAAAAAAAAAAAGAGATCCACGAAGGTGAAAGCAGAGGCAGCAGGAGCTTACAGATTAGGAGTGAGTCATGGAGGAAATGGAAGAAACAAGGAAACGCTTTAAGGTTTAGCCTGAGTAACCGAGATGAGCAAGCAATTGACTGAGCTGGGAGGACTGAAGGGGGGTGAGGTTGGTACCCAAGGACTCCGCGCAGGGCCTGCTGAATGTGACACGCACGTTACATATCTAAGTGGAGATGTGGAACAGGTGGTAAGATATACAGCATAAATCCTTTCACCAACTAAGGGTATATATCTTTTAATTAACGTAACTTAAGTAATGGGTTAGTGAGTAAAAGATTAAGCTATGAATGAATGAGTGAACAAATGAATGAATACTGGGGACACAAAAAATTCCAGTAAAATAACTAAAGAGGGAGTATAATTCCACAGATAACTTTCTGATACAGTTGGAGCTTAAATGAGAAAGCTAAGGTAACTGAGAGAAAAGGCTACAAAAATTGACGTAAAGCAACTGACTTGCTGGGTTGTTTGTTTTTTAAAAGACAAGGTCTTGCTCTTTCACCCAGACTGGAATACAGTGGCGCAATTACAGTTTACTGCAGCCTCGAACTCCTGGGCTCAAATGATCCTTCCACCTCATCCTCCCAAATAGCTGGGACTACAGGCACACACCACCACACCCAGCTCATTGGGTCTTAAAGTCCACAGTTTCAATAAAAACAGTGTCACTTTAGAACTCAAGAGATATTCTGCACTACAAACTACCCAAAAAGAATTCAAGTTCAAGAACATCATTTTCTTTTTTTTTTTGTAGTTATTTGGGCTATTTTATTTTATTTTATTTTATTTTATATCAATATTTTTTTATTATGATACTGTGGGGTACAGTTAAGGATTAGGTATACAAATAAGTTTCATTCAGGCATCCTGTTGATAAGAGGTGTTTCCCCGTCCCCAGACAGATATTTGCTACCGTTAATCCCATCTCCCTCCCCCCTCCAATAGTTTCCCACTACTGTTAGTCATTTTCTTATAGTATTACATTGGATGTTCAAGGTCCATTATATGAGTGAGAACATGTGATACTCGGATCTTTGTTTCTGTGAGAGGTCACTCAGTATTATAGACTCTAGTTCCATCCAGGTTGCTGCGAAATTCATGAGTTTGTTCTTTTTTATGACTGTGTAGTATTCCATCGTGTATATGTACCACATTTTTTTAATCCAGTCCTCTTTTGATGGGCAGCATGGTTGCTTCCAGGTTCTTCTATTGTGAACAATGCTGCGATAAACATACGTGTGCAGGTATCTTTTTTATATCTTTTTTTTTCTTTTTTCTGTTTTTCTTTTTTTGAGTTGGAGTCTCACTCTGTCACCCACACTGGAGTGCAGTGGTATACTCCCAGCCACTGCAGCCTTGACCTGCTGGGCTCCAGTGATCCTTTCGCCTCAGCATTCCAAGTAGCTGGAACTACAGGCATGTGCTACCATGCCCAGCTAATTTTTGATTTATTGCAGAGATGAGGTCTCACCAAGTTGCCCGGGTGGGTCTCAAACCCTCAGGCTCAGACAATCCACTCGCCTCGGCCTCCCAAAGTGCTGGGATTACAGGCTGAGCCACCAAGCCCAGCCAAGAACATCATTTTCACATGTCTTATTCATTCATGTTGAAATTACAAAGTAGTGATCAGGAGGTGAAGATGTTAGCCTTCCAACACACCATCTGGGTCACATGAGTGAATGTATATACACCTAATACTCCTAACGAATACCATAACATTACCTTTGACTTACTGAAAGTCCCCTTCCATATTCTGGAAGTCAGGCTATCTTTACTGCTTTTGATATGCCACACTTGCCTTACTTTTAAGCGCACATTATCATATACGCTGTCATATATGCCTCATTTTAGGAATGTATAAAAGTATGAACTTACTGATTCTAATTTACCATGTCTCTCACATCTTAGAGGTCCAATCTTAAGTCACAGAAATTAAGATATATATATCCACATCCTACTGAATCTGAGGGGGGACCCAAAAAAACCCAGAATTATCCTTTGGAAGGTGGGCCCCTTGTAGTACAGGCTTCCCCCACTAGGTAAGTATTCTAGGAACCCATCAGCATCTATCTACCAGCTAGCATTGTGAGAGGCTGCATTCAGCTTCAGTTAATTTTCTTTCTTTTTTTGGAGATTCTTTCTACACATTTGCCCATTTCATGATGGGTGATTTACTAGCACACCTGCCCACACCATGCTGAGTGTTCAGTTTTTGACCAACAACAGCAGGACCCCTGGGCCCCACCATTTATCCCATCTTGCCCCCAATGCTTTTTTTGTTTGTTTCCCCGATTTTTAAAAAGTCCTCAAAGGGAAACATTTTGCCGATGTGGAAGAGGTGAAACAAAAAACAACAGACATGCTAAAAGGCATCAAAATGGATGAGGTCCAAACTGTTTTGAGCAATGGAAAAAGCATTTGAGAGGTGTATTGCATCAAATGAAGAGTACTTTGAAGGTGACCGAAGTTTAAGCATGTAAGAATAAATACAGCCGGGCTCGGTGGCTCAGCCTGTAATCCCATGCCTTTGGGAGGCTGAGGTGAGGGGATTGCCTGAGCCCACGGGTTCGAGACCCGCCTGGGCAGCGAGACCTCATCTCTACAATAAATCAAAAAAATCAGCTGGGCGTGGTAGCGCCTGCCTGTAATTCCGGCTACTTGGAAGGCTGAGGCGGAAGGATCGCCGGAGCCCAGCAGGTGGAGGCTGCGGTGGCCGGAAGCGGCCACTGCACTCCAGTCTGGGTGACAGAGTGAGACTCCAACTCAAAAAAAAAAAAGAATAAATACACAATTTTTTATAAGTAAATTCCAAGGTTTTGTGGGTCCCATCTCATAATATAGGTTTCTCAAAGTTTCTTCCTATTTGAAAATTTAAAGTTTATATCATGAAATCTAGATACAAAATGACTTCAAAGTATTGTGCAACTCTCTTCATTTCTACATCTCTTCCCTGGCTGCTACTTAAGTCAGCAAATGACAAGGAGCATTTTCTTGATTTTTTTGGTAAGTTCCCAAAGTTTCCAAATATTTTAATAGTGCCAAAGAATAAGAAAAAAAAATAGGCTGGGCACAGTGGTTCGTGCCTGTAATCCCAGCACTTTGAGAGGCCAAGGCAAGAGGATCACTTGAGTCCAGGAGTTAGAGGCTACAGTAGGCTATGATCATACCACTGCACTCCAGCCTGGGTGAGCACAACACTATTTAAAAAAAAAAAAGACGGAAAGAAAACAATTTTTACAATTTTATATTATTTCAATTATAGTTATTTCAGGTGATGTTTGTATTACCTGAAATAAGCAAGTAACTATATCAGGGCAGTATTTAGTTAGGTTCAGAAGCTACAATAACAAACAGTTCAAAATAAAAACTATTTGTACTACATGAATTTTTTTCAAAAGATAGAAGACTATAATAAATCTAACACTGTTTTATCGTAGCCAAAAAAAGCTACTTGAAGACTCCAAGACTCTTTTCTTTCTGCTTTCCATTCCAGTGAACACTAAATTAGCAAGTTTCCCACAAAATAAAAATTGCAGAATCTGTAAGAATGCCGTAGAACTTATGTCAGGGCAGCAAAAGACTAAGTCTGCTGCTCAGCATGCAAATGGATGTAACGCAGGAAACGGTGTTAGTGACATTTTCCTAACTCACAGGTTCCCAATTCTACTGTAGGTTTCTTAGCCGTAGCACCATGATATTGAGGCAGGGGCTGTCCTGTACGCCATGGTGTGTCCAGCAGCATCCCTGACCTCTCCCACTCAATTCCAGGAGCATCCCACATTTAGTAACAACCAAGGTATCTCAGTGCCCAACATCCTGGGCTAGGGAAGAGCAGAGCTGCCCTTGGCTGAGAACCCAGTGCTCTGCACACAGGAAACACATGGATCCGTAGATGCCTTAGACATGTCACCTTTACGCAACATTCAGATTTATTCCAAAGCTCATGATCAGCTGTCACCAAAGCCCTTCAAACAAACAGCGGAAGCAGCGGAAGACAAAACAGGGCAGTTGGCTCTCTCATAGTTCAGTGTAATCCACTGAGAAGAACATGATTTTTAAAACTTTATTGCCATAGAAGCCCCCCCCATTAAACTATGGGTTTAAATCTGTCGAACCAGCTTACATACATCCTTCAAAAACTAAGGAAGGCAGGAACACTGCAACTGTCTACACAGGCCAGAAATGTGATCTTTTGAGAAGCTGCTTAATACTGCGTTCTTTCTCCCAAAGTGGCAGCGTCTTATTATCTGTTGAAATGTCATTTGGTGACTCAACAAAAAACAGCTGTAATTTAAACAGAAGCTGTGAGAGGGAATAAGTCTCATGTGCCACTGCTGGGAGTTCCTGCTGTCTCACAAACAAGTCACGTGATGTGGGTGAAAGCCCAGATCTCAAGTCCTATCCACCTGCTGACAGCGTCCATATTTCCATCTCAGTTTCTCCCAGTCTGCCCGAGACTAGGGTCAATGAGGTCTCCACATATGCACAGAGGTGACAACCGCCCCCCCTGCTGAACAGGCTCCTTCCATACTCTCCCACCAAGCCCTCCCTGCTGGGAAACAAGAGCAATGTCCCCAGTAAAGGCCTAGGAGCCACTCTTGATGCCTGGAATTATTTCCTGCTGCCCTGACAAATGTCCCTGAATTCTAGGCCTTAAAATAGCACAAATTATTACCTCAATCATCTGGAGGTCAAATGTCTAAACCCATAGCATAGACTTTACAGCGAAGGTGCTGGCAGGGCTAGTTTGATCTGGAGGCTCCAGGAAAGAGCCTGTCCCCCAATATTTCCCAATGTCTAATGACTGCCCATGTTCCTGAGCTTGTGAGTCCCTTCTTGCATCCCTCAGACCTTTGCTTCAAGCACCCCTTGTTTCCCTCTCACTCTAACTCTTTAAGGGTCCGTAGGGTAACCTTGGGTCCACCCTGAAAACCCAGGGTATGCTCCCACTTCAAGACCCTCAACTTACAACTGCAAGGTATCCTTTGCCACATAAGGTCACAGACTCACAGGTGCTAGGGATTAGGATATGGACATCTTTGGGGGGTCATTCTTCTGTCTACCACAACACTAGTCCACCTACCTACCCCAGACTGTCAGCAACCTGGAGGCTCCACCTCCAAAATATGCCCAAATCACCCTGGCTCCCTGAAATTCCCCTGCTCTCAGCCTAGCACAGGGCCCCGCACCTCTGCCTGGACAACTGCCAGCCCCTCCCAACTGGTCTTCCTGCAGCCATCTTGCCCCCCTATCCAACTTCCCCAGAGCTGCCAGAAGAATCTTTTTAAAATATCAAGCAGGGCCGGGCTCGGTGGCTCAGCCTGTAATCCTGCGCCTTTGGGAGGCTGAGGTGAGTGGATTGCCTGAGCCCGCAGGTTCGAGACCCACCTGGGCAGGCGAGACCTCATCTCTACAATAAAATCAAAAAATTAGCCGGGCGTGGTAGCGCGCGCCTGTAATTCCGGCTACTCGGAAGGTTGAGGTGGAAGGATCGCCAGAGCCCAGAAGGTCAAGGCTGCGGTGGCCGGGAGCGGCCACTACACTCCAGTCTGGGCAACAGAGTGAGACTCCAACTCAAAAAAAAAAAAAAAAAATCAAGCAGGGATACTATCTCCTTGTTAAAGCCCATCAGGGGCATCCTGATGTGACCAGGTCAAAATCCTTATAGGCCCTTCAGTCTCTGGCCCCTTCTTACCTTTAAAAAACAAAAGGGCAGGAAAAGTGCAACTTTTCCCTCCATGAACTGTCTCTCCATCCCTTGCCACCAACCCTCAGAGGCTCTGTCCTCCATGTAGGACACAGGGCAAATGACCACAGGGGTCCTTGTGTTCCAGCTCTTCATCCCAAGGCTCCAAGCTCACCTTCCTCCCAAAGGCAGAAGACAGCAAGTCAACTCAGAATTCTAACCTGCATCCTGCCCCTCCATGTCCATTTTAATGGTAAAATGACTGCTAAAACCACAGAAAACTGCAAACATGGAAGAAATAAAAAACAGAAGGTCAGGGAAAGGAGGGAGCACATGACAGTGTGACATACCATTTACCTTTCCAGGCAGACAGACAAAAGAGGCTATCTTAGGTTGATGGATCTAGAAATAGGGCAGAGAGATAAATTATTTAATGTTATAAGGACTAAAAACAGAAGTTTAATGGCCTTTGGGGCATGCTGGGAGAGAAGCTTTTACTTTTAATTTTCCATCCTTATGAACTCTAACTTCTTAGACTATGTAAGTAAATACATCAGAGTAGCCACTTATCAATATCCAAGCACTGACCTCGCAGGGTATGTGCACATGTTTGTGCAAATTGGCTTCAGCTTCCCACCTAGTACAGCATACCTTCACCATGGCTTCCCAAACTCTGCCCCCTGGAATTCCTACACCAGAAACAGTCTTGCCAAGGATGTCTTACAGGTCAACTGGGAGCGACACGATCCCGCCAGCAACCTCTGCTGAACACTGTCTCTGGACCCCTCCTCTTCTTCCATTTTTGAAAAGCCCTTTTCTCCCTGAATCACTGCATGCCAGCCACTCCTGAAGCCAGCTGCTCTTTTCATTGTCAGGTGACAAATACCCACACATCATCATTCTGACTCTTCCCAACATGGGAGGCAGTGCTCCACAAATATAGCCATAATGGGCACAGCCAACAATCCAACACGATGACCCATTCCTATGGCTCAGTTCCCCAGTGACACCCAACCACCTCCTATGGGAGGGTATTTCACAACGTTTTAGGGCCCGAAAGGATTCTAGAGAACAAACACACCCACATCATAAAATCATAAAAATGCAGAGCATGGGACCACTTCAGACCCAAAACTCAAAATCTCTCTTTTTTTTTTTTTTTTTTTGGAGTTGGAGTCTCACTCTGTCACCCAGACTGGAGTAGAGTGGTATACTTCCGGCCACCACAGACTTGACCTGCTGGGCTCCAGCAATCCTTCTGCCTCAGCCTTCCAAGTAGCTGGAACTACAGGCGCACACTACCACACCCGGCTAATTTTTTATTTATTGTAGAGATGAGGTCTCGCCAAGTTGCCCAGGCGGGTCTCGAACCTGTGGGCTCAGGCAATCCACTCACCTCAGCCTCCCAAAGGCAGGGGTTACAGGCTGAGCCACCAAGCCTGGCCAAAATCTCTTCAACCACCTCCCCAGGTGGTTCCAAAGTACACTAAAGTTTGAAATTCCCGAATCCAGCTCAATCACGGTATCTTTACAATGAGGAAATTTAAATGTAGAGATGTAAGTGATTAGCCTACAATGAACCATCTAATACACTGCTGGTTAATTATTCTACCTGTAGTCCAGTGTCCATTTACAGGAATTTGTGAGATAAAACATGCAAAAATAATGGAGGGAAGTTACTCCAACATAATAAAGGCCATATATCAAAAAGCCCCAACCAACACACCCAATGGTGAAAGACCAAAAGCTTTTCCTCTAAGATCAGGGAGAGACAAGGATATCTGTTTTTGCCACTTCTACTAAACATGCAGTGGAAGTCTTAGCCAGAGCAACGAGGCAAGAAAAAGAAATAAAAGGCAACCAAATTTAAAAGGAAGGCATAAAATTATCATTGTTCACAGATGACATGATCTTATACATAGAAAACTCTATAAATTCTATTTAAAAAGTTGTTAGAACCCATAAATAAATTCAGCAAAGTTGCAAGATACAAAAGCAACACTCAAAAATCCACTTTATTTCTATGTACTAACAATGAACCACCTGAAAAGGAAATTTTTTTTTAATTCCAATAGCATCAGAAAGAATAAAATATAAGAAATAAACTTAGCCAAGGAAGCAAAAGACTGGTGTACTGATAACTACAAAATGTTGCTAAAAGAAATTAATGAAGACACAAATACATGAAAAGACATCACATGTTCAGGGATTAGAAGACTTAATTGGCATTGTTAAAATGCCAATACCAACTAAAGTAATCTACAGATTCAATGTCATCCTATCAAAATCTCAGCAATATTGTTTGAGGAAATAGAAAAACCCATCCTAAAATTCATATGCAATATCAAGGAACCCTAAACAAAGAAACCAATCTTGAAAAAGAAAAACAAAATTGGATGTCTAACACTTCCTGATTTCAAAACGTACAACCAAGTTACAATCATCAAAATAGTATAATGCTAACACAGACATAAAGACGGATGGAATAGAATAAAGAACCCAAAAGTAAATCCTCAATATATGATCACATGATCTTCAACAATGGTACCAAGACAATTCAAAGGGAGAAGGACAGTCTTTTCAACAAATGATGTTGGGAAAACTGAATTTACACACACACACACACACACACACACACACACACACACACACACACATACACACACACACAAATAAGGTGGGACCCTTACCTAATTCAAAATGGATCAAAGGTCTAAACATAATAGCTAAAAAGACAAAACTCTTTGAAGAAAACATAGGACAAAGGCTTCATAACATAGGATTTGGCAATGATTTCTTGAATATCACACCAAAAGCACAGGCAACAAAATAAAAAGACAGATAAATTGGACTGCACCAAAATTTAAAATGTTTGTGCATCAAAGGACACTATCAACAGGATGAAAAGTCAGCCCACAGAATGAGATAAAACATTTGCTAATCATATAACTGACAAAGAATTGATATTCAGAATATATAAAAAGAACTCTTACAAGTCAACAACAACAAAAAAACAAACAACCAGATCATAAAATAAGCAAAGAATTCGACAGACATTTCTCCAAAGAATATATACAAATGACTGATAAGCACATACAAAGATGTTCAACACCACTAATCATTAGGGAAATGCAAACCAAACCATAATAAGATACAACATGCTTATCAGGATGACTAATATTAAAAAATTTTTAAGAAAATAACAAGTGCTGCCAAGGTTGTGGAGAATTGGAACACTTGTGTACTGTTGGTGGTTTATAAAATGGTATGACAGCTCCAGAAAGTAGTGTGGTGATTCCTCAAAAAATTTAAAACAAGCCTGGCTTTTTAAATTGTGTTAGTCTCTCTAAGGTATGTGTGTAAACACTCAAACATAAAGAGCTCTTCTTGCTACTCAACTAACCACCACCAATAGCTTGATTTCCTCCAGTGACCACATTACGATTGTAGGGGAAAAAGTCACTGAGTAGATAGGACACTCCCAGAGGTGGAGCTGAGGGACACAATCCAGTCGGAATGTAAAGGGCCACACTCTGTCTGACATGTACAAAGCACACTGGAGCCAAGTTCTAGGGGAGGGACCCACTCTGGAGGATGCACCCGGCTGGCGGTCATGGAGAAGTGGCCGGACTCTAGATGGCTTCCAAAGATAGAACAGCAAGATTTGTTAGCTTGACAGGTGCACAAGAGGAAAAAAAGGGCAAGGTTTTCAGCCTGAGCACCTGGAAGATGGTATCCCATTTACTCAGATGGGGAGAGAAAGGCAGGGACAGGCTAGGCAGGACATGCTAGAATCAAGGGCTCTGCTTTGAACACATTAAGCCTGAGCTGCTATCAGATATCCAGGTGGAAATGCAAGATAAACAGCTGTATTACACTCTTTGTGAAAGAACCAAGATGCTCAAACAGCTATCCCACAAATAAATGTTTCATACAAATAAGCCAAACAAGTTCATAAACAAAATTAACACGTAAGGACATGAAAACATAGCAGAAGTCCAAGAACTCCAGAAAACTAAAATAGGAAAAACAAATTTAAGACCTGACAGCAGACAGGATAGTTCATAAATATACTATCTGGGTAATAATCCTAAAATGCATCAGTAGGTCTTAAAAGGATTAATGCCACAAATAAAAGAATAAATAAAAATAAGAAAGTGTAGTTCATTAGAAAGGGAAAGAATAAAAATGAACCATTTCCAAAACCTGTTTTACAAACCACTGCAAAGCCAAAAATAACAAGACGACATCATCCCAATATCACACAGACTCTGAAGGGAAAAAGTCACCATGTTCACACAGCCCGACAGTGACAAATGCTTCTAACTGTTGTCTGAGCATTCTGCAGAGATAAATGTGCTCCACAGGGTGGCCCACAGTAATTAACAAGGTAATGAGTTGACTGTTCTTAGCCATAATCTATAAAAGGAGGAGAATCTTCTTGGTTAAGACAGTTAAGTTGCAAAGCTCAAGATTTTACCTCCTGGTCACAGTATGTTCAATTATATCCCAGCGTTCAAATAAAAGCAACATGAGATATCTGATATTTTTACCCTGTTAACTCTTTCTGGGTAGGAGGTCTATATACTATTCTACATGTCATGCTTTTATCATTGCAATATTTTATTCCAAAGCCAGCAAATTATCAAAGGTAGATGAAAGTATTTCTTGTGTTTGGCTTTGTTTAGGGAGTTGGAGGAAGGGGAGGAAAGGTGAGTGGATGTCTAATTAGGGTATTTCTTGGAGAAGTTGTCATCTGAATGTGTGCTATTTAATGGTACAAATATTTGGGCCCATGCCACACCCTCCCTGGCAGGCAGCTCCAAGAGAAGAACTCCAAACACGCCTGATTTCCACCTGCTCTGCAGTGCCCTGATCACTGGCAGAGGCTGAGGGAACACCTCAACTGCCCGAGTCTAAGAGCCCTGCCTGCATCCTCCCACCTCAGCTGGGGCAGGACCTGCAACCTGAGATGCTCATGCATCCTAAAACAGTCTCTCCTTCTTGAGTGTCCACTCCCTCTGAGGTGAAACGGTCAGGCTCTTGTGCAGCCATACAATCAGGAGCACCCCAAGAACCACCCCTTTCCATGACCATCTCATAGTTACCCTTAAACCCATCTTCCTTTTTTATAAAAGAAATCCTTAACTCATAAAAGAGCAATTCACGCCTGGCCTCCCTAGGGCTTTGATCAATAAGGAGCTGGTAACATTTCCCAGGTCACTCCTCTGTGCTAGGCACCATGCAAACTCACTTCCCATGGGGGTCCCACCTAGGCCAGGCACAGCTTCTGAGATGGCAGGATTGCATGTCTATGTGATCCAAAGGGGGCTAGGGCTCAGAAAAGCTCAGTAATGCCGTTGTCCAAACAGCTGGTGACAGCAGACCCAACCCCTGGGCCCCAACCACTCTTCCCCCTGAAGAAAGAGAAGTCAAAGGGGAATTCTTACATTCCAAACAGCTTAGCTCAAATCATATTTATCCCAGAAATAAATATACTGGATCAGTAAAACAGCAATTTCTTTGCTTTGCACTGAAATATCACGTCAGTATAGAAACACTGGTTATACTGCATGTTACAAAAAGTAAAGTGCTGATAAAAAGTTTAAATTGAGTGCATATCATTTCTTTTAAATGCAAAAGATAAACGGTTCTTATTAAATCCAGTTTGTTTTGAAGATCTACTTCTTCAAGCTTCGTCCTCCTAGAGAATATTTTTCCAAAAAAAGGAAAGAAAGGCCATTTCTAGAATTGAGGCACACCTCAAATGCTACCTTACAGAAGGTTCAAATGTTCAACAAATAATTTGGAAACATCAAACATAATCATCTTTGCTCAGTTAACAAAGAAGAAGGTGAATCTGCTAGAGGAAAAAGAAAGTTAAAGAAGACAAGTAAGGAAAGGTAGGCAGACAGACAAAATATTTTTTAAATGCCAGCAGTTTAAACAAGATTATTTATCTAGAGAACTCATTTAGAGGGGGAAAAAAAAAGACAAGAAAAGCAGCCAGCTGCAGAGGAAGGCTGAGGAGGTATACACATGCGTACTTAGTGCAGGTGTGATGAGCTTATGGGCCTTACCAAAAGGAAAGGTATCCAAAAGGACAGAAACTTCCCTGTTCAACCCCCAGATGTGTGCTAAAAGAAGGGACCAAGGCCCTGGTCAGTTGGTCACTCCATCATTCCTAAGACCTGGACACAAGCCTGCTCCCTGTGGGCTTCTCCCTCACCCCCTGGAGGGGTTGCCTCATCCAGAACATAGAAATAACATCCAACCCTGCAGTCACTATGAGCGCCATGTGAGGTCACAGATGGAAAAGGCCTCAACAAACCGCTCAGGCCACACGCAAAGCTGTGCATTACACCTGCCATCACAGCACATTGGAGAGTTGGTCACAGGTGACCTCACACATTCTATTCATCCAGATAAACACGGGGAAGGGTCACCCAAGCATTGCCTGGTGTGCCATGTGAGCAGAGTCCACCTGCAGTCCTGTGATGATCATGACACAAACAGGCCTGTGTGCAGCTGGAGACAGAACAGAACACCCCATTACAACCCAGGCAACAACTCAACAAAGCAAATTTCTGAGTGCCCACGTGAAGGGAAGGGAGCTCTGGTACAGAAATTGGGGTTCAGCAGGTACTCAAAGGTCAGTTCTGGTTCTTTATGATGAGTCTCCTACGGTGCTTTGACTTGACAGCAACATTTCATCTATAACCCCAAAGAGGGCACAAGAGGGTGGTCCAGGAGCACATAACCACCTTGTCCCCAGCACCCACCAATGAGTGACGAGGAGGAGGGCAGCCCAAGTGGACACACCATGCAGACAGGCCAAGGCAAGTGTCCGCAGCCACATCACTACAGATCCAAGCTCAGGAGCAGCAGAGCCAACCATAGGCTCCTACTCACACTTCTGCTCATCAGGGTGTTTGAACTGAATAACTCTGTAATAGCATCTATCAGTTGAGGAAACTTTTCCTTTTCCTTTCTAAATAGAAGGCATAGGGAACACTGAGCGTTAAGGCAGATCTTGTTTACAAATAAGCACCTTCACAAGAGAACTGAAAGCAGAACCCAAATTCATCGACATGTAACATTCCAGATGAGGCAGTCAGCCTCTGGCTGTCCTCTAGCTAAGAAGATACCTGCATAACAGCACCCTACTCGAGGCGTTGCACTAATCCACAGGTTCTATTGGTCCAAGATCTGGTGTCCCATCATGGACAGCACACCTCAAATGCTACCTTACAGAAAGCACAGATCATATCTAAGTTGGCTGTGAATGAATAAGATTGTTTTTAACTTCTTGCTTGTTATTCCAAATAAAAATAATAACTGGACCTACCTTTTTCATCATGGAATTCCTAGCATTGAAGTTGACGCAAATTGTAATGATTTATATAAATTCTAAACATAAAAACTCCCTTGTGAAACTGTGGAATTCAGACACTCAGTGGACTTTGAATGAATGAATGAATTAAATGACTGCATGAGTCCTTCATGCGGTTGAAGGGCAACCACATCAACCGTGAACTGAAAACTCTATGAATAAAGCTTTACAATTATGAACATTCTTGGAAGGAATAGAATACTTCCACTCGGAAACTAATCCTCTAGGAGCACTTGACTACTCAGCCCTTGAAGGCAGAGACACGGGCCTTCTGAGGCAGGAACCCGACAGAATTCAGGCCACGACTGGCAGCTCACGCTCCTGCCCTGGTCACAAGGGCTTCCCACAACTGGCCCCAAGTCTGGGCAGGTAGGAGTGGAACCACCCAGGCAAACCCTCCCCTGCTGGGGATCACCTTGGTGAACAGGCCTGGAAAACTGCTGGGGGAGAAAGATCTAGCACCTACACAGGATAGGACAGAAAGCTGCAGGTGTCCTCGAGAGAACCATACACTTTCGTCATTCCATGGGAGAAGGTGCCTGCTGATACGGGGCCTGCTGGTGTGAATAGCAGGGGTCACGTGATGAGGCAAGTGTCCAGAAGACAAATCCATCAGCAGAGAGACTGGCAGACCCACAGCAAGAGGCCAGGGGTGCCAACAGGACCCCATGTGGGAGGTGGGGGGCAAGGCAAGGAGCTGCGGGAGGCAGCAAGACTCAATCAGCCACTAGTTAGAGGCAGGAGATGGAGGAGTGGAAGAGTCAAATACGACTCCAGAGGTTCCCTCTTAGATGGCTGGGGAAACTGAGGCATGCCTCAGGAAGACACAGGACGGCAGAGGACAATGCTCTCTTGCTGACTTGGGTGCTGCCTCCAGCCCTGGCGATGCCCCAGCAACTGCTTGGGGGTTACTTCTTGATTGTAAAGAGAAAGACAGTGGCCCTTGCTTTCAACAAGGCCCAAGAACGAGTGAAGACAGGATGACAATGGGAGGCTATGCAATGGCAGGAGTGAGTCGAGTTTGCAGGGAAGCAAAAAGCATAACTTGGCCTGCTGGCGCACCTCAGAAAGTGGGCTCAGGGTCACAGCTGGGGAGTATGGCAGCCCAGACTTGGGATCACGGCCAGGGAGCATGGCAGACCAGTTTTGGGAGCGGGCTCAGGGTCATAGCCAGGGAACATGGTAGGCCAACCTCGGGGTCATAGCCGGGAAGCACAGCAGGCCAGCATCGGGGAGCAGGCTTGGGGTCCCAGCCAGGGCACATGGCAGACCAGCCTTAGGGACCAAGCTCGGGGTCATGGCCAGGGAGCACATCGGGCCACCCTTAGGGAGCAGGCTCTGGATCACAGCCAAGGAGCAAGGCAGACCAGTCTTGGGGAGCAGGCTTGGGATCACAGCTGGGAAGCACAGCAGGCCAGCCTTAGGGAGCAGGCTCAGGGTCATAGCTAGGGAGCACAGCAGGCCAGCCTCAGGGAGCGGCTTGGGGTCATGGCTGGGGAGCACAGCAGATCAGCCTTGGGGAGCAGAATCAGGGTCACAGCCAGGGAGCATGGCAGGCCAGGTTTGGGAACCGAGCTCAGGGTTGTGGCCAGGGAGCACAGCAGGCGAGCCTTAAGGAGCGGGCTAGGTTATAACCAGGTAGCACAACAGGCCAGACTCAGGGAACAGGCTCGGGATCATGTCTGGGGAGCACAGCAGGCCAGCCTTGGGGAGCAGGCTTGGGCTCATGGCTGAGGAGCACAGCAAGCCAGCCTTGGGAAGCAAGCTCCGGGTCAAGTCTGAGAAGCACAGCAGGCCAGCCTCAGGGAGCAGGCTCGGGGTCATGGCTGGGGATCACAGCAAGCCAGCCTTGGGGAGCAAGGTTAGGGTCACAGCTGGGGAGCATGGGAGGCAAGCCCTGGGGAGCAGGCTTGGGTCATGGCTGGGGAGTATGGCAGGCCAGTGTTGGGAAGCAGACTCAGAGTCATGGCTGGGGAGCACAGCAGGCCAGTCTAGGGGAGCAGCCTTGGGGTTGTAACTGGAGAGAATGGCAGACCAACCTTGGAGAGTAGGCTCAGGGTCATAGCCGGGGAGCATGGCAGGTCAGCCTTGAGGAGCAGGCTCGGGGTCACGGTTGGGAGCAGGCAGGCCAGCTTTGGGGAGTAGGCTCAGGGTCATGGCTGTGGATCATGGCAGGCCAGCCTTGGGAGCGGGCTCAGGGTCATGGCCAGGGAGCACAGCAAGCTAGCCTTGAGGAGTGGGCTCAGGGTCATGGCTGGGGAGCACAGCAGCCCAGGCCAGAACAACACAACCAGGAATACTCCATATGTCACATGAGAGAAGTGTCAAGGTGAGGGGCCCACCTCAGGTGCACAGATGACCAGGCAAGTGACAGAAGGCTAACATTCAGGCAACAAGGAGCCAGCAGCACGTGGGGGGGGGTGAACTACACCTACTTAGCTGTGCTGGCCCTTGGATCCTGGGGAGAAGTCATTGCCTCCACACTGCACTGTCCTGGCTTCTTCAAGTCCCTGCCACCACCTTCTGCTGCCACCAACACACGCATGGCCTGTCCCCTCCGAGAAAGCCAGTGCACCAGGGGCCACATGGCTGGCACTCCATCAAGCCTGGCACATGCTCACCTCTCAACCATGCAGGATTACCAGCTGATGGGACCAGGGAGAGTTACACCCAAAGCCCTCTCCACCCAGCACACATGTCCTTTCTAGCATAAGTTCTGCAAAGGAAAGACTGAGCTCGAACCCCTGCTCTGTGGCCACTTACTCACTGCTTGTCCTACTTGGAGACGTGAACCATGAACCCAGGCGGTTCCATCTGGAAACACCTCAACTATGGGTGTCTAGGGGATCATGTCAGATATTCTATTTTAGTGACAATGTGACCCTAATGCCAATGCTTCACGGTTTCACACCCCTGGGCTTCCCCTTCTGTGCCACCCCAATGGCCACTGCAGTTGTCAGGTCAGGCCTTGTATAGGATCATCTCTGAGGAGCACGGCAGGCCACCGTGCTCCTCAGACATGACCCCACACAAGCCCTCTCCACCTAGCATGCACGCCCTCCCCAGCACAGGTTCTGCAAAGGCCTCACAGTCCTGCCCCCATGTGAAGCACAGATGCTTCACTGGCTGCTCTGCAGGGCCAGCTCAACTCCCTGTTTCTTGACCTGGGCCCCTCCAGCCTGCTGCTCCTCCTTGGAGCCACCTGGCTGAGCTACACTCAGTGGGACATGGCAGCAGCTGAGCCATACTCAGCAGGACATGGCGATGGTCCTGTCCCGACGCCTGCCAGGGACACAGGCAGGGCAGGGGTGACTCCTCTTCTCCTCCAAAGAGGCATTCAGTCCATGTGTGCTAAACCGGACAGATATGAACACCTACCGGGCATCAACTGCCTCACAGGAGTTCTGTGATAGAAGGGCACATCCCGCTCCAACACCAAGCAGCTGACTCACAACCATGACAAGAGGCTGCCACAGTGGGCTCCAGCACCTCATGAACAGTGGGCAGCAGCGGCAGGCTCACCCATGAACTGCTCGTGCAGGTGCTTCCACAGCTCTAGGCTGCTAAGTAGGTGGTGTGATCACACAGTACAGAAAACACAAGGCCACAATCCCCTCCTACTGATCTGGCATGGGGCTAAAAGCACCTGCTGGTATCTCACGACTCTTTCTGAACTTCAGTTGGATTATGTCATGAAATCTCATGGGACCACTCCACCATCCATTCCACCATCCACTCCACCATCCACTCAACAGATACTAACTGAAGGCCAGGCCGTACACGTGAACTACCTCACTGCAATCTCGTAATGACTGCTCAGGAAGACCCAGGAAACATGGGCAAGATTACTGTAAAAATTCCAGTAATCTCATGTAACCTAAAAGTTGCCACTCGAACCAATTCTGAGAAAGGGCTCTGTGACAATTCAGACGTGTCAAATTCCCCTGATCAAGTCAGGAAAAAGTAGGGTCTTTCCACGGTAGAAGTCACTAGATTTTATAAAAATTTCTTTAGCTAAAACCTCAACTTCCTAAAGAAACTTCTAGAAGGAGATTTTTTTCCCTATGTTCCATAGAATAAAACTTTCTATTGATTTTTAAAAATTAATTCCTGATAATAATGATCATAAAAACATGTCCCAGAATTCAAAAAAGGTGTGACAACACCTTGTGGGAGAGACACGTGGGACCTTGTGCCACACACCTCTTTCTGTCGTCCCATGCCAAGAACCACGGGGCACCTGGCTCTGGAAAGTCAAGAAACATGGTGGAGCCGGTCTTGTCCTCAAATAGAGAAGCAAATAAAAATAATCACCGAGACCTCAATTCCCTTACATTTCTCTCCCTTTACCCTGAGGGAGAGTAGGGAAGGCAATACAGCAGAACCACACACAGATCAGCCCAAGTCTGCTTTCCCAAGGCCCTCTGCTATGCACAGTGCAGCGCCTCAACCCCTTCCAACTGGAGGAGAAAAGGATCCTAAGGGAACAGGATGCGGGAAAAATAACATCTTACTTACTTTCTTTTTATTTTTTTGTAAAGACCAGGTCTTACTAGTTACACAGGCTGGTCTTGAACTCCTGGGCCTAAGTGATCTTCCCACTTCAGCCTCCCTAAGTGTTGGGATTACAGGCATGATCCACTGCGCCTGGCCACGGGACGAGTGATTTTTTACTAAAGGAAAGTTTCACTAACAGGATTGTCTCAAACAAATGAATTAATCTAAAGTGTTTTTCCTGCTTTTTAATGTATGGTCCATTTTATTAATATGTTGCATTGAGGGTTAATAAAGTGCTTGTGTTTAGTAACTATTGCATTCCATTCATGCTCATAAAAGTCTGTAAGTGAAAAAGAGAAGTCTTAATAACAAAGTGAAATGGATCAAGAAAACCAGTGTTTTTCCTTGTCTATGCTCACACAACACCCAACACAACACTCTGACACTCATGCAGGGGGCTTTTCTCCACACCAAGCAATTCTGCAGACTCCACTGGATACCACCTGGCATCCTCAACTTCAACTAATCCTGACACCATTAGCTCAAACCTCGTGGCCTGGAGGTGCAGTCCCACAAGCCTCCTGACATCCCTTTAGTAGCCAGCATAACACAACCCCAGGCTTCAACCGTAACTCAGGGCTCTCACCACCCCCTCCGATTAACTTGCCAGAGCAGTTCACAGAACTCAGGAAAACACTTGGCTCATGCTTATCTATATTGTGAAGGATGTTACAGAGGACACAGAAAAGCAGCTGGATGGAAGAGCCACACAGCGAGGCACAGAGTTCCAGGCCCTCCCAGGAGTCTCCTCCAGAAACCATGTTCAGCTATCCAGGTTCCAGCACCCAGTCCTCTGGGGGTTTCATGGAAGCTTCGTAATGTAGGCATAACTGATCAATCACTTGCGATTGTTCATCAACTCAATTTTCAGTCCCTCTCCTTGGAGGTGGGGCTTAGAGTTCCAACCCTCAGATAATGCCTAGGTCTTTCTGGTGACTCGTCCCTATCCTGAAGCTGTCTAGAGGCTCCCAGCCCACAGCCATTTCATCAGCACACAAAAGACACTCTTTTCACTCTAATGCTGTAACCAGGAAACAGGACGAAAATCAAATATATATCTCACAATACCACACAAAACAAAATTAAATGTTTCCGTGTCAGACCCTAACACTGCTTGCTACATGAGAGCAACTGACTTCTTGGCTAGTAAGAAAAAATTTATAATGAATGATCAGAAAATAAAACTGTAGATAAAGAAACCCAAATTTGGGTATGCACCAAAAATAGAGGAACACTACGTTGAGACTCAAGGTGTCAAACTCCCTGTCTGCACTGGACACTCTTGGCTCATGACTATTATGCTGGCATAATTACTGAGAGTGTCCATTTTTACTCTCAAAAATGGCACAGTTTGAACAACTCAGTATACACCACTCTATCTGGAAATAAAAATGATTCCTGAACATTCTCTGACAAAGGAACATTAAGGTTTTCAGAAACATCCGGATGCACAGAGAAAGGCAGCACAATTCGCTTTTACACTCCCCAGTCCTGAAAGAGTTACTGAGCACATGAACTGTCACTGCTGTAAAGGAAAAAAGATTGACCAACACTGAATATCTGCAGAATTTCTTCAGACACAAGTGTGGGGCTTGGCCTTGCAACCTATATCTGGAGCTCCCTCCCGCCCCATCTCGGGATCTGGAGCCAGGCAGGGTGATTCAGCACCTCCGTGGCATTCATTAAAATGCCACAGTGCTGCACAACCAGGAAGGGGAAAAGGTATAGGACACACAAACATCAAAATCAAAACTGCTTTCTTTAAAAGCAGAAAGGATGAAATGCTATGCATCCCTGCTGAAGGGTTCGTAAAGCAGTCGAAGTGACAAGTGCGTCTCTTGCCACTGTCACCAGGCAAGTCATCCTATGGCTGTGCAAACTGCTCAAGAGATGCTCAAAAACACGTATATGGGACATCGAAGAACACAAGGGACCTTTCAGGGGCTGGGCAAAGGAGAGACACGCTGCATCTGCTTGCATCGGCTCACCTTCCAGATCCTGGCTTGTTCCTTGCCTCCTGGAGGGCAGACTGCAACTTCCCACCCTCGTAGCCCTCATCTCTCATCTTTGAGTCCTTACACACTGCTCTGCACACAAGAAATCTGCAACCAATGTTCAGTGAAATAAACTAATACAAAAAGAAGGAAAATGCTTTCAAATATAATTTCTGCACCAACATTCTTTTCAAAGTGCAGTATAAAAAAAAACCCAATCCAGGAATAGTGGCTTATGTCTGTAATCCTAGGATTTTGGGAGACAGAGGTGAAAGGACTGTCTGAGCCCAGGAGTTCGAGACAGCCTGGGCTACTTGGTGAGATCTCATCTCTACAATAAATAAATAAATAAAAAATAAGCTGGGCATGGTGGTGCGCTCCTATAGTTCCAGCTACTTGAAAGGTTGAGACAGAAGGATCACCCAAACCCAGGAGGTCAAGGCTGTAGTGGCTGTGATTGTGCCACTGCACTCCAGCCTGGGCAACAGAGTGAGACTCCAACTCAAAAAAAAAAGAAAAGAAAGAGAAAGAAAAGAAACTGCCATGGGTGTGGAGGTGGAGAGGAAGAACCATGCCAAGAGCAAGCGGGTGTTGCTGGTGAGAAGAAATCTATTCTTCTAGAAGTGGTGTGTAAAGGTTTGACAAGCCTAATTATCACAGAAAGTCAGATATATTATAATCAAACCACACCCTCCCCAGAAAAAAAAACAGCTACATAAATTATGTTAGATCTTAAGTCATAACCCCCAACACTTAAGTTATGAAAAAGTTCCACTGAAATTTATTTCAAGTCTCAGCTGAGGAGAGCTTGAGCATTCTTCTTTTTTTAATTAATTTTTGTAGAGACAGGATCTCACTATGTTGCCCAGGCTGGTCTCAAACTCCTGGCCTCAAGTGATCCTCGTGCCTCAGCCTCCCAAAGTGCTGGGATTACAGATGTGAGCCACTATGCCCCATCAAGCCTTCTTTAAAACAGACTTTGAGGCACTTTTTATTTCTTTTCCTCAGCACCCTTTGCAAAGGTACTGGAGTTTGAGAAGTCACCACCTAACCACTGAAAGTCTCCTTCATAAGGAAAGCTATCAAATGGGCCTCAATGCATCTTATCAAAATGGCCTTGAGTCCCTCTTCCTTCAGGACAACACCCACTCCTCCCATCAATAAGACAACTAGGTGAGCATGACCTAGTAATCAGCTCACAGGGTTATACAGAAGCTCATAGGACAGGACTGGTGAGAAAGGAACAGTGATTCCTGCCAACTCACAACAGTGTAAAATAATGTTGCCTTCTCCAATAATACTCCACACAAAGGAAGCATTTCCTCAGGGACCTGACTTGTAAAAAATAGTAAAACTGAAACATTCAGGTCCCCTGAATTTTATAGTAGCCAAAAGCATTAAATGTCTAGCTCCCCATTTGTAAAATAGGCACAAATACTGTTACCACTTTCCTATATTTTAGAAAACTAATAAAAATGACATAAGCCAAAAATATTCTCTTAATTTCTAGACATTTAGACAGTTACTTGCTCTTCTGAATAGGCATAGGTCAAAATAAAATATTTGACATATAGATTCTATTTTCTGCTCCTGATAAAGAACAGAAGCACTCACAATCCACTCTGTAAATCTGCTTGGGGCCCAAAATATCATAAATTCAAATAAAGAATAGAAAGCAGGAAAAAAGACCTCTTAAACTCTTTGGATATTAAACACATTTGTCTTCCACTAAATGCCTTTTTAAAAAACAGTGTCACTTTTTTGAACTAACCAGAAAGTAAAGCAATTGCTCAGTCAATACAGATTCAGTCCTGACAGATTATGCCAACCAAGACTGGTCTTCATATTATAGAAATAATTTGTTTCTATTCATCATAATCTTTCTAAATGACAAACTGTTACCTACCAAAAATATAATGGAAAAAAGTATTTTTCTCTACTAATCAATTAAAGGAAGAAAGGGGTTGTTCACATTTAAACACTCAATTTTAGGTGGAAAGACTGACGGAGACACCGCAGTCAAATAGCTTTTGACAGCACTCCTCTGTGTTCAACCTGGCAGCAGCTTTTACTCCAAAAGATAGAACACTGCACCCTTACATAAAGCCTCCCAGAGACCCGTCAGGACCATGGACACACTCATTCACTACTATTTGGTGCCCAGCACCCCTGACAGGTACTGGACACCACTTCAGGCATCTAAAAATCCAGTCCCAGCTGAATCAGAGAAGCGAAACACACAGCAATCTAACCCTGCAGACCCCAAGTTAATCCCCTCTGGCTTCTCCCCTGTCATAACGTTAGCTACTTTCTTAGTAAAATGCTGCAGCAAAGTGTGTGAAATCAGATTCTGGCAGAAGATTGACCAAGGAACCCTCCTGTGGTTGTGCCCTCAGCATAGCCAGCCTGCTGCCTACCTTATTATGTTTTTGCTGGTGTCGTGCCTTTGTGTCGAGAATGTGGTAAGGGCTTTCTGTGTCTTGGTTGATGTAATAGACAAGCCTTGCAGGCAGTGTGATCTCCTTCTGCACGGCAGTCCTGTAACTGTTGTTACTGCTGCTGTTCTGTTGCAATGTAACGTCTCCAACGGCCAGGACTTCCAAATTTTTTTCTGCAGTTTCATTCCAATGCGGAGCTGGGGGACAGGAAACACAAACACACACACACACAAACCCATAAATATATAAGCACTGAGACACATCTTCCATTTGACTGCAAACACAAAGTTTCCTATTTATACAGCATGTAAGAAGTGGAGACACAGGAATACCAGGTATTTCAACGATGAGATGGCCTTGTTAAGTCAACCAGGCTTACACCATCCTGCACTGGTTATTTTGATTTATGTTTTACATATACATCGCCCAGTCCACCACAAACTCACACTTCCAAGTACGGAGGAGGACAGGGCAGAATGAACTTGAGGAGTTACTCAATAAACACCCCGGGATCCTGGCACTGGCCCCACCTTCCTGACTCCTGCTCCACCTTCCTGACTCCTGCTCCCACCCGAGAGCCAGGACGCCCCCATGACTTGAGCACTGAATTCATGGAACGAAATGCCGTCTTTTGACGAAACGGACCGTTCCCTTCTCAACTTTGAGATGAGCATATCCTTCGCCACGGAGGGATGCAGACGCTGGCGACTTTCCAATTTCTTTTACTTTCCTGCAGAGGCCAGCGCTCTGCGGTCACTCCAGTCATTCATGCATCGGACATTACTAGTTGTTAGTTATCGTGACAAGCCCCGGAAGAGGCCACAGCAAAGGTCGTGCACGAAGTAGGTCCTCGGCGCCTCCCCCGCCCGATTCCAGCAGCGGCAGGACATCTGAGGGGACAACCACGGCCGCCACCACCGCTCCCTCCCGCAGGGCATAGCGCCCGCGCTCCCCCGCAAGTTGCGCGGACGCGCAGGGACCCGGGCCCCAAATGCTTCCCGAGGGCCCCTCGCATGGGAACGGCTCTGGCTAGCGCACAGAGACGGACCGGGCCCGGGGACCAGCCCAGGAGGCAGGCTGGGGCGCGCGGACGCAGGGCCGGGGCCCGGGGAAGGCAGGGTGCCGGGCGTACCCACCGCGGGGCCGGGCCGGGGCCGCGAACGCAGGCAGCAGCAGCAGCGCGAGCAGCAGGCGGGCCGCGCGGGCTGGGACGTGCGGGGCGCGGGCGGGCTCCGGGCCGGCGGGGCTGCAGCCCGGCGGCCTCATGGCGCATCGCCCCGGGCGTGGTGAGTGGCCGGCGGGCGGCGGGCTCAGACGGGCGGGGCGCGCATGGCGGGTGCGATTCTCGCGCTCCACCAGCGCTCCCGGCGTCTCCTCCCGCAGCGCTCCCGGCGACTGCGGGCTGCAGCGGGCCGGGCTGTCGGGCGCGGGCCGAGCGGTGCGGGGGCGAGCGGTGCGTGCGCCCCGCCCAGAACGCGCCGGGTCCGCGGTGCTGATACTGCTGCCGCTCCGGGCGCGGACGCACTGCGCATGCTCCGCCGTGGGAGGGGACCGCAGTGATGCAGCATCCCGCCGCGGAGGTGACGGCGGCGCCCCTAGGAGGCGGCGAGTTGCGGCTGGGTCGAGGGATGCTCCCGAGAAAACAGTCGCGGGAGAAATCCCTGCCGTTCTACCGCACAGACCTCACACCTTCTCGCTCCAACCCCCAGCTCGGGATAAACGGAGGCCAAGCTCGTCCTCCTCGGTCCTTCATGTGTGTCCTAAACGCAAGTCATGTTGAGGTTTGTAGCCTGCAGGCTCACTCAGCCGCGGGGAAGCCGGCTAGAGCAAATAGGCAGCTGGGACCCCGGGGCGCCTGGGTCCCCCTACCTGGGTCTTTCCCCTGGGTCTTCCCCAAGGTCTTCCCCACAGGTCCTCTCCCTGGATCCTCCCTGCGTGTCCTTCCACCTAGGCTCTCCCCAGAAGTCCTTCCCCCTGGATGCTTCCCCCAGCGTCCTCCTTCCCGGGTCTCCCCTGCATGTCCTTTCCTCTGGATCCTCCCCACAGGTCCTCCCCTCCCCCTCCCTGGGTCCACTTCCTGGGTCCTCTTCCCCAGATCCTCCCCCTGGATCCTCCCCAAAATCCTTTCCCCTGGGTGCTCCTCCCTAGGTCCCCCCATCCTCCCCACAGGTCCTACCTCCTGGGTCGTCTTCTCTGGATCCTCCCCACAGGATTCCTCCCCATGGATCCTCCCCCTGGATCTTCCCCACAGGTCCTTCCCCCTGGATGCTCCCAGCCTGGTCTTCCCCCAGAGTCTTCAGTCCCGGGTCCTTCCCCAGTACTTCCCCCGGATCCTCCCTTCTGAGTTCTCCCTCCTAGATCCTCTCCTCCCAAGACCTCCCACCTGGATCCTCCACTCCTGGACCCTCCCTCCCAGGTTCTCCTGATCTGGGTACTCCCCACCTGAGTCTTCCCCTCCTGGATCCTTCCCACCTTAATGCTCCCCACCTGGATCCTCCCCACCTGAGTCCTCATCACCTAGATCCTCCCCTCCTGGATCCTCCCCACCTGAGTTCTCCCCGTCTAGATCCTCCCTTCTTGGGTCCTCCTGGTCACTGGGTCCTGGAGGAAGGAGATGAAGGCAGAAGACAGTTGCTCACAAGTTCAGAGAGCAGGACCGAGTGTGTGTGGAAGGCCCTAGAAACGCTGGCGGGGAAAAACAGATGAGAGATGAGCACGTAGCACTATCTTGGGAAATCCGCTGTTTATCACCCTGGGTGGGCACACAGGGAGGAGGACACGGTTCTATTTTGAGCTCCAGTCCTGACATCTGCAGAGAAGAGGAGGGGTTTCCTCTGGAGGCTGTAAAAATGCAGATTCAGGGCCCCTGGCAGGCCAGTTTGGTTCACAGCCTCTGAACCTAGTGGCTTCGAATAAGAGCCTGGGGCATGTGTCTGCCCCAAACTCCTCTAGGGCAAGCACGCATTCATCCATCCTCCCAGAGACAGACTGGGCGATAAGTGTTGTCTTACTGCATACTTGTATTTAAATGGAAACAACAACACCTACTTTGGGAGTGTGGGGGTTGTCAAGAAGTCCATGGGTTTAAAGCACCATGGCCAGGACAGAAGACAGTGTTAGCCATCTATCTTCTTCTGCCACCGATTGCTGACAAAAGCAGAAGACAAAACACACACACACACACACACACACACACACACACACACACACACGTGCGCATGCACGAATCCCTAAGATTAGCTGCTGGGAGTTAAATCCTAATTTTATCTCTTCCTTTCTGTGTCAGAGCTCAGATATCACTATTATATATGTGTTCCTGTGAATTTGCTGTTGATGCCACCTACCCCACATGAGGTCAACACAGTCTTCCTTTCAGCTCAGCACTGTGTCCCTAGGACTCAGCACAGCATTTGAGGCACAGAGAAATCTCCTGGAAAATATGTTGTGAATGAATGAATGAATGAATGGTGCCCAGAAGCAGGACTCATTTTCAGGACAGGCCAGGGAACACTCCCGCCTCCTGGAGCTCCTACTGTGGATAATGTTCCCGGCGATGCCCCCTCAAGGCATACGTGTTCTGGCCAGGCTTCCCCCATTTATATTTGATGTAACATATATCCCAAAAGGGGGCCTGGCAGAGAGAAAGCCGAAAGAAGAAAGAAGATGCACAGAGAGAGGGAGAAGGGAACGGGCGGTGAGAAGCACCCAGGTGTGTCACTTGAAAGGCATCTCTTGCAATTGAGTGACAGCCTTCTGACGTCTGTTCCAATAAATACGTCTGCCAGCCAACCTGCACAGGCTGAACGCCTGCCAGTTAGGACCATCATCACATGCACCTGGGGACAGAACAAGCATTCGATTCAGTTTCTAGTAACAGCAGGTGTTTACAAAAAGGGATGTCATCTTACATACCAGAATCAAAAGACAGCATTTATTTACAGAACTTTAGTGTTTTCAGACATTGCTAGAGTCAAGATAATGTATCAGTAAATGAAACAGTGAGTCAGAGAAAGAGCAAATCACTTAGAAAAAAGGTACTGGAAGTTTAGTCCTTAAACCATATATGTAAGGGACAGTGAAAAACAGAATTGACTATTCTTTCATTGACCAATTTGTTAGACTCAATGGTATTCTCATTAAGTAGTCTGGAATCTTTATTGTTGCAGAGTTTGCATCTACACTTCCCCTCTGTTTTTCATAAAACTCAGTAACTTTCTTCATCCTATACTACCTGCTACCCTGACCTGCAGGTGTGTATGTGCCATCTCTGGCCATCTCTGACCCCAGAGCCTAGTCGGCACCTGGGGTAGAGACAGCACAGGATACATGTGTGTTGAGGAAACAGGCACACACAGGTAGGGAAGGAGGGCTGCTGCAAGCTGGACTGGATGGAACAACATTCCAGAAGCTCGAGTGCTGTCATGGCTCTGGTTACAAACATGTGCTGGCTTCCAAGTTCATCAGAGGACCACCGGAGGGATCCATCAGAGTGGCAGATGTGGAGAATGGCCACAGTCATGGATAGGCAACCAAGAGGTCCCAGAAAGGAAGTGACACAGGCCACATGGATGCTAGGCCAGTAGACGAGGCAGTATGTGTGCAGGGTCCAAAAGGGGTTGGGCACTGCTCATACGCAGCTGGTCAGTCTTGTGAGGGACGCCAGAAGGTGTCTCTGCTGTTGTCTGTTTCCAGAAGCAGAGCTGGACCCACTTTGAAACCAATGAGAAAAACGGTCCTGGACGGGCACAAACAAAGCTAGCCATAGACATGTCAGGGTGGAAGGCACCTGCCCACAGGGCTGAGACTCAAGAAAGAAGCAGAAGAAGGGTCACAGAAGGAAGGCCTGGGGCTGCAAGGGGCCACGGGGAAAAAAGTGGGGTGGCAGGGCAGCTTCAAAAGCACAGCTGAAGTGGAATGATCCATTCCTAAAAAGCAAAGACCCCATAAGAAGTTGGAGATCCTGGGTGGCATCATGTGGAGAGGCCTGGGGTGATGCAAGCAAGGCCCCACAGCCCTAGATGTCCAGGGACCAGTGGGTGGCTCAGAGTGGCCTGAAGATGGATTGTTCCAGTGGAGACCAAGGCTTCGAAGGACCAAAGACAATGTGATTCCTGGAGAGCAGAAGCAGCAGGCATCAGACAGCACCAACAGCACCACCGTGCCTGGGCTCAGTGCTTCCTACGCAGCCCACAGAAGAAAGGCTGCCGCTCATGACCACATGTCTCTACACACCATGTTCTTTCTTCACAAACCTTTAAAAACATAAAAAGCCATGCCCTGGTTTGTCAGCCCACATTTAGCTGCATATATCTATATTAAGCTTGAGGATTTTTCAGCCCTGTCTCATGTCCTCTGTTCACAAGTGTAAAGGAGGTAGGTGTGGAAACACACACAGCTCGTATTCCGGAAGCGAGTGCCCCTGGACAGATTCAGCTGTCTGATCAATAAGTAGTTGCTAAACTCTTAAAAGTTGTTCACCACACGCAGGGATTCCTAATGAAGAACATGTTCTCCTTTTAGAGGTGATTCCCAGACTTAGATCATAGAGGAAATGCCAAAAATCATTCACACACACACACACACACACACACACACACACACACACCGCGCGCACACACAAGACGTCAAAAGTATTCTTGATGTTCCCTTTCTTTTGCCAAGCTCTGCTTTCTGGGGTGAGCAGAGAGATGGTGGATGGATGTCACAACTGTGATAGTCAGGAAACGGAGCAGCATAAGCACCAATGGCTTCCCCAGGCCTGTCACCATTGGGCTCTGCCCACGCTCATCAGACTCAATCCAGAAGAGAGTCCCAGCAGGGTACCCAGATACAGTCACACCCGGCATCATAGGTCACCTTCACATTCAGAAACAGGTGCACACATCGGCTTGCTTACCCTATTACCAGTTCAGAAGGACAAACCCCAGAGGGACAATTTCAAAGTCACAGGGCAACTGATACCAGCACTAATGGGAAAGGAAGAACCTTCATTACCAGAAGAGCAGCAGTCACAGATATCTGCAACAGCATCACTGAAAAGACAAAAGTTTGTCAAGGTGTCAAGGCAAACACACCTGAAGGAAGGTAACCCCCAAAGAAACCAAAATTTAAGTTCTTAAAAGACATTATGATAAATGGAGGTTAACTAGGAATTCTTGACAGAACAGGATACATTGGAAAAACAGGGTTTTCTCCCCACTCCAAAAACACTGGGTTTGTGTATCTCACAGTCCAGTGTGTTTACAAGCTGTGGCACAAAGGGATAAACAAGCACGTCATGGTGATTTGTGGTGATAATGTGTGCTTTGCAGAACTTCAGAGAACCATGTTTATTAGGAATCAACACTGAGTCAACCCATCATGATTAAGCCCTCACAGGGTCACAGAACTGGGAATTTCTGCAGAGGTAAATTACCACATACTCACGGGGGGCCTCAGCCACTTTTATAGACAGTGTTTGAATTTCTTCTAAAGAGGTTAGAGTCCTGGCAGTAGTTAATACGCTAATGATAATCTCTCCTATTTGCACAATGACACTGTTTAAGTCCTTTAATGATACCTGCTTTTATTACTGAGCACTGACACATTGCAAGTGCTTTATCTGTGTTGTCGGATGTGCCCCTTGACCCTACGACACATAGAAGATAGTTGCTCCTACTCTTTGTGGAGCCAAGACACTCAGCAAGGTTCCTCAGTCCTGGCTGCACATCTCAGTCACCTAGAGAGAGATTTGCTTTTTAATTGTATGCATTTTAGGTGTACAACCTTATGTTTTGATATACAAGGGGGGACCCAGAAAAACCCAGAATTATCTTTGGCGGGCAGGCCCCCTGTAGTATGGGCTTCCCCCACCAGGTAAGTGTTCTAGGAACCCATTGGCATCAGTGTACCAGCTAGTGTTGTTGTGACAGGCTGCATTCAGCTTCAGTTTTTGTTTTGTTTTGTTTTATTTTTTTGTTTTTGGAGATTCTTTCAACGCCTTTGCCCATTTCATGGTAGGTGATTTACAAGCACACCTGCCCACACCACACTGAGTTTTCAGCAGTTTTTGGCCAAAAGCATCATGACCACCATGCCTCACTCTCCCTATTCACCCGATCTCACCCCAAGCGAAGTTTTTTGTTTGTTTCCCTAGTGAAAAAGTCCTTAAAGGGAAACATTTTGCCAACGTGGAAGAGGTGAAACAAAAAACAGCAGAAGCACATAAAGGCCTCAGAATTGACACGTTCAAAAACTGAGCAGTGGAAAAAACATCTCAATAGGTGTATTGCATCAAATGAAGAGTACATTGAATATGGCTGAAGTTTAAACATGTAAGAATAAGTACAGTTTTTTATAAATAACTTATGTTTTGGGGGGAGTCCCCACTCATACATAGTAATGTGGTTACTGCATTCAAGCAAATCAACATACCCATCATCTCACACAGCAACTCACCATGTATGTATGGCAAGAATACCAAAGTCAACCCCCTTAGCACATGTCCAGTGCACAGTGCAGCACCATCACCTGTCATTTTCATACCAGGCCTCAGACCTCTAGACTCACCATCCTTCATCACAGCAGTTCTGCACCCTTTGACCTGCCTCTTCCCAATTCTCCCCCTCACCATGTAACCACAGTTCTATCCTGGGTTTCTATGTATTCAACTTTTCTTTTAGAGTTCACATGAGACCATGCAGTATTTTTCTTACTGTGTCTGATTTATTTCACTTAATATAATGTCCTCCAGATTCATCCATATTGTCAAAAATGGTGGGATCTCACTATCAAAGGCTGATTAAAATTTCATTTTATAACTGATTCCATCTTTGCTAATTATATGAATGTATTAACTTATCACATTTACCTTAAAACTATGCATATCTATGATATATCAATAAAAAGAAGAAAAATCTATTTGTGTGTGTATACACAAACAACGTTTACCCACACACACTCCATGTGTTTATCCATCCATTCACTGACATACTTCAATTGTCTCTTTGTCTTGGTTATCGTGAATAACACTGCAGTGACCATGGGAGTTTTGCTTCCTCTGTATACCTGCCCCAAAGAGGGATTGCAGGTCCTACGGTTTTCCTATTTTTAATTTCATTAAGTCTCCATGTTATCTTTCACACTGGCGACTCCCATCTACAATCCCACCAACACTGTGCAAGTTTCCCTTCTCTCCAACCCTCACCAACATTTGTTCTCTCTGTCTTTTTGATAACAGTCTCCTAACAGGTGTGAGGCAATATCTTCATTGTGATTTGAATTGGCTCCTAGAGAGCTTTGACAGCCTACCATTACCTGAAATTTAGGATTTTTGAAACTGGGGCTCAACATCCATGCTTTAAAAAATCCTCCCAAATTAATGGAATGTGCAGGTAGAGGTGAGATCTACCATGCAAGAAGACCTCCCTGAGGTCACATGACTGCCCAGCAGCACAACTACAGTTGAGCCCGGGATTCTAATCTTGTGCTGTCTCCAAGGTCTTCTTCCCTTTCTTCCACTCTTACCACAGGCTAACCTGAACAAGGACAGAGAGGAAATTAGTCAAATATAATTGCTGTAGGACCTAAGAAAATATATACCATTGGAAGATATTTAAGCCCAAAGCTGCCTCTGAGATCACCTAGGAATGCCAGCCCTGGAAGTGCAATTGTGAAAACAAGGCTCAGAGTTTAAGCCAGTTGCTCAAAGTCACCAATAGTGCAGGCAAAGCTGGGAGTAAAGTTCAGGTCTCCCTTTTCCAGGCTTTCTGTGTTTTGTACACAGTTTGTTTTTTTAAAAATCGATTTACAAAAATCCCAGTCTGTCTGAAAAGTAATCCACATGACATTGCTTTGTAAAGGTGAAGCCAGTGCAGCCGTGAAGTCTGGAACCCACATCACCAATACCTATGAACCCAGGTCCATCGCTTGAGAGCATGAAGTAGCATCATCCTGCAACATGGACAAAGCCTGCCAGGCAAGGGCAGAGCTGTGGGGAAGGTCACGCTCATGCTTGGAGGGAATTCCCCCAAATAAAATGCCCATCCTTCTCCTGATCTTGACTTTTGGGTCTCAAATATTCCCAAAGGACAATGTTCTCATCCAATGATTTCCTTGTAATAATACCCTTAGTATGTCTTACAAACTCAACAGACACAGCTGCTTAAATCCTGTTTTAGGTAGTTTTGAATTTGGTGAGAAAAAAAGAACATGGGTAACAACAAAAATAAAATAATAACAAGGAGGAGAAAGAAAAGGAGCTATTTATATAGTGCCTACTGTGTGCCAGCTGCTGCATTCAACACACTAGCTGGCTGACCTCACCCCCCATACAACACTGTTAAGATGTTACTACCATTGCCCCCATTTCTGCTGATGACAGAACTGAGACTTGGAGAAGATAAATAACTTGTCTAAGTCTAGAAGCAGGGCCAGATCAAGAGCCTACATGGGCCTGTCCTCAGAGCACACACTCCCAGCCCCACCACAGTGACTCACAAATACCATCACTGAATCAAGTATAGTAATAAATTCACACAAAAATATTAAACCTCAATCTTCTATTCATTCCACATTTAACTAGCAAACAATTTTATTCATGCAGTCAAAAAAGCACTGATGTTATATAATCTGTTTGACCATAGCCCCAAACCAAAACACCGGAAACAGAACCATCAAATGGAACTAAACGTTTTAAGATCATGAACTTGGCTATGGACACAATTTCAGTTTTGTCTGTTTAAAACCATTGACACATTGATCCCCACATGGAACTGTCTTGAATTATGTTCCTGGATCTGTCTGTTTTGCGTTGCTATCAGGGAATACCTGAGGCTAGGTAATTTATTTTAAAAAGAGGCTTATTTTGGTTCACAGTTCTGCATGGCACAGGTATCTGCTTCTGGTGGGGCCTAAGGAAGCTACAATCATGGTAGAAGGTGAAGAGAGAGCAGGCGTGTCATATGACGAGAGCAGAAGCAAGAAAAGGAGGAGGTGCCAGGCTCTTTTAATCAACCAGCTCTGACATGAACTAATAGAGTGAGAACTCACTCATCACCATAAGACAGCACAGAGCTCTTCATGCCGTTCACCCCCGTGATCCAAGCACCTCCCACCAGGCCCCTCCTCCAGCACTAGGGGGTCACATTTCAACAAGAGATTTGGAAGAGACAAGCATCCAACTATATCATTCCTAACTTTACATTAAAGATTTTTTAATGCTTCCAATCTACACAATTATTTGTATAATTCCAAAACAAAACCTAATTATGGTCCAGACATTTGTTTCTTATACTGGAGTGCTACTCCACAAGACAGGGCCAAGACCCTTGCTTTCCAGGGGTTTTAATTTTTTCTGAATTCTAAACTAATCAACAAAGCCATCCATTAATTTTTTAATAGGATTGATTATAATTAGCAACATTTATTAACCATCTACTCCTATCAGATAACATTAGGTTTTGTCATGTTAAGATGTTTGAATTTCTAGACAGGTGTGGTGGCTCACACCTACAATCCTAGCACTTTGGGAGGCTGAGGCAGGAAGATTGCTTGGGTCCAGGAGTTCCAGACCAGTCTGGGGAAAATAGTGAAACCTCATCTCTACAAAAAATATCACACAATTAGCTGGCCATGGTGATATGTATCTGTAGTCCCAGCTACCTGGGAGGCATAGGCTGAGGGATAGCTTGAGCCCACAAGGTCAAGGCTGTGGTGAACTATGATCACACCACTGCACTCCAGCCTGGGTGACAAAGGGAGACCCTGACTCAAAACAAAACGATGCTTAGATTTCTAAAGACATAACTATAAAAACTTAAGCCCTGAGCAGAATCATTACTTATTCATATTCTGCTATTGTCCTAAGACCAAAAAACTAGCTAACATTTGTATAGTTTCTTAAATAATGCAATGTACTTTTGCACACATTCTGTAACTTAGAGCACTGCAGTTTGCAGGTCAGGGCTGGACTTGCTGCATGATGTCTTTTGGACTATTCATGTCATGGATGTGGACACAATTTAAAGGCAGGAATCAAATGATAGAGACAAACAAGTACTTCTTGGAAAAGATAAGCTTGAGGATTCTCGAGAGCCCAGTTCTAAGAGTTCTTATTTGCTATTTTGATAAATTATCTGAGGAAAAGATTGCATGATGAAATGCCCATCTTGCAAAAACATTAAGTTATTTCACGTACTGAAATGTTTGGGTGAATTAGGATAAGCTATAAACAGATCTTCTCAGTTGCAGGACATGGAAAAAACTGATAAGAGCTTTAATATCAACAAGTGAGTTTTGGAAAAAGTAATCTAAACTGCCTGGATATATCTAAACAGCCATTTATTTCATCTTAAAACATCCCTGCACACACACACAGACATATACACACAGTCACATGCTTACACAAACACACACATGTTCACACACACTCACACACACACTTACACAAGTTCACACACACACTTACACTCACATATCTCATACATACACCCACACTCTCACATCCACACTTACACACATGCACACACACGCACATCTTCATACACACATGCACATCCTCACACACTCATACACCTCATATGCACATCCACACTCACACATTTATACATTCTCACACACACTCACACATATACCTCATACACCCACACTCACACATACACTCACACACTCACATACTCTCACACATGCTCACACACACATGTTCCCACACATGCACACACAGTCACATGATCATACACATGCTTTACACACACTCATGCACACTCATACATACACCCCTACTCATGTACACACACATATGCACACTCATGCACACTCACACTAATACACACAAACATGCTCACACACACTCGCCTACACTCACACACTCATACACCCACTCACACTCACACACACTAATACATCTCATACACATACACATCCATGCTCACACACTCTCACACTCACATCCAAACACACATGCTCACACACATTCACACATGCACTCACACACTTGCACACATGCTCACACTCACACATACATGCACACTCACACACACTCAGCTCTAATATGGGAAACGGTCTGTAGAGTCAATATTGACCATTCCTTGAATTAAACGACTTCATTTAAACAACCAAGTTGCTGCCAGAGGAGTATCTAAAACAATAAGAACCATACCATCCAGCAAGATGAAGAATGAGAAAGGATACAAAGGGGACTCAAAAACCCATTATTTATTTATTAAAAATTGTGTATCTATTCTTACATGTTTAAACTTCAACCACCTTCAAAGTACTCTCCATTTGAGGCAATACACCTATCAAGATGCTTTTCCCACTGCTCAAAACAATTTTTGAACTCATCAATTTTGATGCCTTTTAGTGCTTCTGCCGTTTTTTGTTTCACCTCTTCCACATCAGTAAAACATTTCTCTTTAAGGACTTTTTTCTTCCAGCTGGGAAAAAAGTAGTTCAGGGTGAGATCAGGAGAATAGGGAGAGTGGAGCATGGGGGTCATGCTGGTCAATAACTGCTGAACACTCAGTGTGCTGTGGGCAGGTGCATTGTCATGGTGGAAGAACCAGTCACCTGTTTGCCACAACTCGGGATGTTTCTTTTATAAATCATGATGCAAGCTTCTCAAAACTTCCAGAAAAACTTTGGTTGACCATTTGGTATCATGTTTTGCGGAATACACACAACTTTTTATAAATAAATCCCAGATATCAAGGGGGTTCCCCCTTGTATTTTCAAAGGCTTTAAAATTGTGACTAGTGTCGATAAGTGAACATCATCATACAAATCCTGAACAATATATTGTGATGAAAGTAGCATCTGAAACTTGAGGGAGAGATTTGGGGCACATCATAAGTAGTGTCACACATAGTGCTAACTTAATTTGCAGTGGACTCTTCTTGGGGAAACTTCCCTCCTCAGATGTCTCCCACTTCTGAGAACACACTAAGAAGTGGGTCCCAATAGCCATGTCTATGCCTCATGGTCATGCTTCCTCAGGATCACCCAAATTCTGTCATAGCTCATTCACTTCGAGTCAAGCACCTGACTGGGCAGGATCACTCATGGTCATCTTCCAGACACACTTGATAGATAAAACAGCCAAAAGTCATGGACTCACAAAAGCTGAGTCAAAAGTCACTGATATCATCCTCCCTCTCTGTGCAGGGGTTTCCTGTAGAACAAGGGTTGAAAGTCAAAATGCCTGCAGGGACTAGGCAGGTAATGAGAGAAGTGAGGGCGTCAGACAATAAGGAATGCTGGGGACTGTGACAAAGAAGGAAACAAACGCCTTGTCTACACCAGGCAGCCCCACCCAGCTCCACACAATTGTTATCTTCAGGCAAATGGACCCTGTGCTGCTAGACTTTCCAATTTTTCAAGAGATGTTGGAAACCCAGGTTTTTAATGACCTTAAAATGTTTAATTGTTAACTACTCATCCTACTGTTTGAAACACTGCCTGAATTCAAAGTAAGCATGAGAGCAGACTTGGCTCACAGTAGTGCCGTCTTCTGTGTGAGAGAGACCTGTCTAATGGCCCAGTGCACATTCTGGCAGCTCGAATCCTGAGCTCTTCATGAGCCAAACCTATATGGGCATAACTTCCACTTTGGATTACATAACTCTGGCCTATGGATCAGAACAGAATCATCCCGACACGTGTATTCCTTCTTATTCTTGAAATGTCCTTCAAAAGCAATGCCCAAGCTTTCATCACCTTTTGCCCTTGACTGATACATGCAGTCTCCTTTCGCTCTCTAAACTATCCTCTTTAATCATCTACAACTGTGTTGTGCTTTTCTTTACATCGTTTTCATCTTGCTCCTTCTCCAGTACCTCTAGTGATTCCCTACTGCTTTTCAGGTCACGTGGTCTATCTCACAGTTGCCTATTTAAATCTCCCAGTTCATTCTTCTGCTCTGACGTATTGTCTTCCAGTCCTGATATCTCATTCTGAGAGGGTGGAAGTCGTTTTCATTCTAGGCCTCACTTTTCTCTGTCCCTTTAACTCTTTCCCACTTTGGGTCAGAAGGGATGTGTCTGATGAGTAAGTTTGAGAAGAGTAAACAGGACATGCTCACATCAGCGTTCTTGTCCTACCCTGGGGTTTCCTTTCTCCCACTGGAATTGACCTTCCCATGGACAGCAGAAGTCCTCCACTGCTAAGAGCAATGTTCTGGCCTCCATTTCTTTCCATTTGCACAGAACCTGTCAGTGAACCGAGGAGCTATTTGTTGTCCCCTCTGGAAAGCGCAAATTCACCACGGTCTTCCCAACTTGGGAGATTCTGAAATACCACAAATCTTTACACTAAAAAGCAATGTCTTTGACCTTGCCCAAAGTAGTCTCAGCCTTGCAAAGAGCATTATTAAGTCCATAGCAAAGGATACTGAGTGTTGGTGATTATGTTGTAGATCACAGAAAATCTGTGATCTACAGCAGCATGGGAAAGGGTGTGGGAGGAATGAAGGCCAACTCGATGACTCACAAGGTGTTTGTTCTTGCCAATGAGTCTATAGGTCTGAGAAAGGCAAAGATCTAGAAAGATATCTGGACGATCAGGAGGCAGTGTTTCCCAACATTTGTCACACTAGGACCCTCACAGAGAAGGACAATAATTGTATGGCACTCTGGGGTAAACAACAAAGTCCACTGAGTCAGAAGAGACCACGATTCAGGACACCTCAGGCCCCACCTGGGTGCCCCCAAGGCTAAGAGGCTCAATATCTTAGCACAACCTTTTATATGTGCACAACAGTTGAAAAACTGCCTCCTGTTCAGGGACCACAGCTTATTCATCTTTGTTCATCTAGAATCTAGCAGAGGGCTGCAGCACTCAAAAGTGTTTATTGAGAGATAAATACAAACACACAGACTCCTTCTGATCCCAGGGAATGGATGGTGCTGGATTCAAATAGCTGAAGTCCACAGAATCGGCTTGATCAGAGAAACTGGACACTGGTTCTCATCTATCATTCTCATGGATTTTTTTAAAAATAATAAAATAGTTGGGCACAGTGGCTCACCCCTGTAATCTCAGCACTTTGGGATACTGAGGCAGGAGCACTGCTTGAGACCAGGAGTTCAGGACCAGACTGGACAGCATAGTGAAACCCCATGTCTACAAAAAAAAAAAAAAATCAATAAATTAGTCAGGCGTTTCGGTCCACACCTGTGGTCTCAGCTACTTGGGAGGCTGAAGCACAAGGATCACTGGAGCCCAGCAGATTGAGGCTGTGGTGAGCTATGATCCTGCTACTATATTCCAGCCTGGGTGACAGAGTAATACCCTGACTCAAATAAATAAATAAGTAAATTGCAAGCAACAGTGTGAGACCGACACACATTTGTTGCTGGTAAAAACACAAACGGGTGCCACTGTTCTGGAATGTGAGCCCTAGGCCTTGACATTTTCATACCCTTGGACTTTTAAGAATCTTTTCTAAGGAAAATGTCAAAAACAAAAATTTACCCCCAAGTAATGCTGATCTATTATAGCATTATTTTGCACAACAGCAAGGCATTGATTAAGTGAATTATCATGTGATGGAATTTTATAAAGCTTTTTATGTTTCCTTCACAAAGAATTTTGATGACATACAAACTGCTTCTTTTGCACTATTAAGTGATAGAAACAGAATACAAAATGGCATATGAATTATAATTTCAGCCGTTTAAATATAGATGCACATAGTAATGTTCTAAAAATAACCAAATAACCACAGACTGATGGAATTATTAGCAATTATTGTTTTCTTCTCTTTACGATTCTATGATTTCTAAATTTTCTATAGCAATACTACTTTATTATTAAAATCAAAGTATGTCAATTATAGCCCACATCTTTAAAATTTAAAAAAAAAAATGCTCTGCTTTCCAGGATAGAAATGTCAATAATGAAGCTGTCAATACTGGTGGCACTCAAAGTCCACCACATGGCAATACCATCATTTTCATGCAGCTCAACTGGCTATTTTTGTCAATCATTTTAACTGTAGTTTCTAGTACAGCTAATGTTATTGGGACTTCTACCTCAAGGCAATATGGAATTAGAAGAAGCAAATAATACAATTATTCTGGAATTATTTTTAAAAATAAAATAAATCATAACATATGTATGTAAAATCATGCTTATGGAATCTGTAATAAAATGAAAAATACTTTCAACAGTAAGCAAATTTAAGATGCATAATTGTATATATAGTATGATTACGACATTTAGCTTTTGTAAAATATATATCTATGTTTAGAAAGGAAAACTCCAAAAATGATAACTATGTTTGTCTCTGAGTAATAAGATGGAGCAATTCTCATTCTCCTCCCTGCTTTTCTTCATTTAATTTCACACAATCAAAATACATTAATTTTATGATGATAACAACAATAAAATGTCATTTTTAAAATTCAGAATTCAACCCTTAGGCTAATTTTGGTCGAATTTTCAAATCAGATTAAATAAGGCTAAATTGAAGGGGGTTCTAATTATCATGTGAGGAAGGAAACTTTGACAGGAACATCAATAAGACTAAAACAGTCTCATTGTAGCTTTAAAAAGACCCCATTCAGCTCCAAGTTCATAATCTTGTCTGTGGTCACCCTTAGACTTGAGAACAGCAGTTACACTTTGACATTTTCCATGCTAGTGACTTTTCTCTGTATTCCAACAACTCACAGCTAAGTCCATTTTTTAATTTAAAGTGTCTCTAGCAACAAGATACTGCTTGGCAGGCATAAAGAAAATAAAAATACAATGTCTTCTTGTTATCTTTTTCATCTTCGACATGTTTTACTGAGATTTACTTGTCAAACAGGGACAGATGTGAAGAGTTTACCAAGAAAGGTCACCGCCCTTAGCATACAATCACGGAGAATGCCTTTCTGCTCATCTGTGTTGACGTTAACTAGCAATATGCTTGGTTGAGGTTTCCTTCTAGAGAGTGAATTTTGCCCCGTTACTGGAATATCTTTCTTCCGCTTCATAAATCTGACAGTGTGAGCATCAAGAAGCCCAATTGCTACCTGGCACTACCTCTAGTGGGCTGGAAAATTAGTACCTCTGTGTTTATGATGCTTCTGGCTACTTAGGGGTGAAAGCAGAAAGGATCCGAGGAGCCTATAGAAATGCAAATAAGACAAATGGTGAAATTTATTTCTTCTGTTCTTCAGAATGTAATCTACCAATCACTTTGCATTTTAATGTGCTAGGACTGAAAAAGAAAAATTAATATCAAGAAGCATTTTAGCTGGTAATAAATTATCAATTTTAAACTAAGACTTTTTTCTAATGAAGGAATCACTATGTCAGAGAAAGGATTTGTTTACCAAGAAACCTCCTTCCCCTCATTCCACCTGAGTCTATAACCCAAAGCCGCTTTACCATAAACACAAGGATTTATTGATACACTAGGGGATTCTCTGAAATCTGTGTAACATTTCTCTCCATTCTTTCTACTCCCACACTCTAAAATTAAAGTGAAAAATAGAATATGCATACAGATAAATAAATTTCAAAGACAAGTGGAGTGAAATATGATGAGTAGAAGAAAGCACATTGTGGCAGAGAATGCTAATTGCTCACCAGTATCTTAATCTCCCTCATGTTTGGCACACAGTCAGACTACATTTTCCAGCCGCCCCTGAAGTTATGAGGAGGGTCACATGATTCCTCTGGCCAGTGAAATGCAGGCAAAATAGATGACATCATTTCTAGACCTGGACCAGAAAAACCTCCACATGCAATCCTGCCCCTCCTGCCTTGCTTGCCAGTTGAATGGAGGAGACCCAAAGGGCATTAAAAAAAAAAGAGGAAAAAAATAGAAAAAGGCTGGTGAGAGTCACAGTGGTCATTATCAATAACTCAAAAAACAACAGATGCTGGTGAGGTTGTGGGGAAAAGGGAGCACTTCTACACTGATGGTGAGAGTGTAAACTAATACAACCTCTGTGGAAAACAGTTTGGTGATTCCTAAAAGATCTAAAAATCAGCCTTCCATGTGACCCCACAATCCCCCTACTGGGAATATACCCAGAGGAACTCAAATCACTCTATGAAAAAGATACATGTCACAATAGCAAAAACATGGACCCAACCTTGCTGCCCATCAAAAAGGACCAGATAAAAAAATGTGGTACATATGCACAATGGAATATTACACAGCCATAAAGAAGGACAAAACTATGAACTTCACAGTAAGTTGGATGGGCTTAGAGCCTATAATACTGAGTGATCTATCACAGAAACAAAGAACTGAGTATCACATGTTCTCACTCATAAGCGGACCTTGAACAATTATCGTAATACTATAAGAAAAGGATTGGCAGTAGTGGAAAAACTGCCTGGAGGGGGTGCAGGATTGGCAATAGGGAGAATCTGCCGGGGGTTAGGGGGACACACCTCATCAACAAGGGTATCTGCATAATGAACATTTGTATACCTAACCCTGAATTGTACCCCCACATCATTAACATAAAAAATTTTTTTAATTAAAAAAAAAAAGGCTGGGAAGGAGAATTGCCCAGAAACTGCTTGTTCACAATCACCATGTGGAGTTATTGCATAAACAAAAACTAAACTTGTATTCCATTAAGCCACCAAAATGTTTGGGTTGCTTGTTTCAAAAGTTAACCCACCTTGCTACCATGATCACATATATGCAAGCAGCTATTGAGACAAACAACTACATAGAGAACTGTAATGTGATGAAAAGTAGAGACTAAAAAATAACAAATCCCTTTGTTTTACAGATGTGGTTAAACATTTAAAACTTTTTTGCGCCGGGCTCGGTGGATCAGCCTGTAATCCCACACCTTTGGGAGGCTGAGGTGAGTGGATTGCCTGAGCCTGCGGGTTCGAGACCCGCCTGGGCAACTTGGTGAGACCTCATCTCTACAATAAATCAAAAAATCAGCAGGGCGTGGTAGCGCATGCCTGTAATTCTGGCTACTCAGAAGGCTGAGGCGGCAGGATCGCTGGAACCCAGCAGGTCAAGGCTGCAGTAGCCAGGAGCAGTCACTGCACTCCAGTCTGGGCGACAGGAGTGAGACTCTAACTCAAAAAAAAAAAAAAAACTATTTTCATAACTTGGTGGCCATGATTCTGAAAACTTCACATCCCTCTACACAGTATGGATAAATTACTACAGTTGTGGTAATCACACAGATCATGAATAGATTTGGGGAAAGACATTCCAGAGGAGTTAACATTTCAGCTCAGTCTTGAAAGATGAGGAAGAGTAACATATGCCCAGCCTGGGCAACTTGGCAAGAACTTGTCTCTACAATAAATAAAAAATTAGCCAGGTATGGTGGTGTGTGCCTATACATCCAGCTACTTGTAAGGCTGAGACGGAAGAATCACCTAAGCCCAGCAGATTGAAGCTGCGTTGGCCGTGAGCGTGCTACTGCAATCCAGCTTGGGTGACAGAGTGAGATTTCAACTCAAAAAAAAAAAGTAACACGTGATAAGTGTCTTAGAATTGTGAATCAGTAAGGGTCTTTACAGATGGGGAAACTAAGAGCCAGAGACATTGAAACCTGTCCAAGGTCACCTAACTGCACTGTAGCTATCTTTGTTTTAGATGAGGAATCCCTTGTCTTCCAGGCTAACGTTTCTCACATTTCCCATTTCTCCTATCTTCCTTCACCTAGGAGGGCACAGCTGTTCTCTGAATTATCTCATTAGGCAATGACTGCATTTTCAAATTTTCAAATACCCTTCTACACACAGAGACATGCATAAACACACTTAGATGTAAGTAGTGAGGTTCCGAGCTGAGCTGGGGCAGAACTTCTAATACAACTATGTCTATAATGAAGGAATGTTACCCCTTTCCTGCTGTCTTCAGATTGAAAATATCTAGCCACACGCTGTGTGGTAGCTCATCTCCAAGGATGGCTCCAAGTTACATGCCTCATGGAACCTGTGCCCTTGTAGATTTCTCTCCTACAGTAAATCAAGATCTCTGATCACATATGACCACAGTGGCACAGTACCAGTTTCACCGTTTGAAAGGACTGGCTGCTTCTTCCTTCCTCTTGGAACATTCCACATGGGGCATCCACAGTCACAGTGCAGGAAGTACAGCAACCTGACTAGAAAGGTCTTGCAGAGAGACCACATGGCATGGAGAGGTGGAGACTACATGGAGAGGGACAGAAGTCTGGCTGTCCCAGGAGTCCAGGCACAACCACCAGATGCCCCCACCACAGCCATCTTCTGATGGCAGCCAGAAGGAGGACCCCAATTAAACCAGTGGAAGAACTGCCCAGGTATGCTCAGCAGAACACAGAGCGATGAGAAACAATCAAATGGTAGTTGTTTTAAACCACCCAGTTTTGAGGTGGTTTGTTACACGAGTGCAAATGACCAAAAGCGAATTCAACTTACAGATGTATCATGTTGCCCTAACAAAAACTTACAACATATGACATTGGCTTTGGGATTCAGTGGCCGGCAGAAGTAGGAAGGGTTCTTGAGGAGATGAATAGTGAAGGCTTGAAAGACACTGAAGAAATTGTTTTTGAAATCTGGAGAAAAAGTGGCCCGAATTATATGTAGACCAATTAACAAAACTGTCACCCGTAACACAGAAGATAGAAAGGGTGTGTGATAGTGCACGCGTACACCAGTAACATCCTGTTGGAGCTGTTGCCAGTGAAACGTGGCGTCATGAGCATCTTCAGTGTGGCCAGCTGCTTCTTCATGGTCACGAGCCTCAAGAACAAGCTGTATGGCTTGACTGTTTTCTCCAACGAGTGTAAGTTCAAGGAGATCCTCCTTCCCAACAACTACAATGCCTACGTGTCCTACAGGTACCCTGGCATGTTCGTGGCTCTGAACAAGAACGGGAAGACCAAGAAGGAGAAAGATGTGTTCCCCCACCATCAAGGTCGCCCACTCCCTTCCCAGGCTGTGACGTCTGGAGGAACCCTGCCTCGGCCTCAGGAAGCCCCAGGTCGGGGAGCGCTGAGTGCTGCCTTGGTGCACTAGCTTCAGACAGAGAGTTGAACGCAAGCGTCAGTGTAAGACACTTAAGTTAATTATTTAAATGTGTATATATTGATGCCAAACTACTTATGGTTCTGTAGGTGTGTTTCAAAATTTTTCTGGGAGAAACAAAAGACAAAAAAAAATCAGCTCTGGCTTTTCTGGCGCAACAGTGGAGAATCTTACCCTTGGATTTACTTAACTTGTCAAAAAAGTTATCACGAGTATGCTGCTAGTCTGTGTCTTTAAAAATGGTGATATGAGATTCTGATGGCAACCCCTGTAGCAGGGGGCCAAGCATTCCTCTGTCTGGACCTTGGGAAGCCAGCTAAGGAAATTCCCCGTGCTAACACCCTCTGGTGGCCCACCCCTCTTGCCCTGTTGCTATTAATCGGGGCATATCGGTTTACTTCAGGTACTGCAAGTACACTGTCGAAGTCTTTACTGCCCCTATTTTTAGATCAGCCGAGACTGACCTTTGAACTTTCCTGTAGTCAATCTTCCTCGACCTACCAGATAGAAGAGACCTCAGACAAATTTATGTACTCCCATTTTCCTTTTTGGGATCAGCCACAGCCCCCATGGCCGTGGCCATTATGGAAAAGACAAAGCTATTTTGTAAATAGGATAGACAGGAGTTAACATCTCGCTGGTAGGCGAGAAACTGATGAGTTGGTGTATTTGCGAGCACAGTCCAAACCCTAGGGACGAAATACAGTTGGTGATTGCAGATGCTTCTGATGATGTAATAGAATGGAGTCTCACTCTGTCACCCAGGCTGGAGAATAGTGGCACAATCATGGCCACTACAGCCTCAACCTCCTGGGCTCAGGCAATCCGTCTGCCTCAGCCTTCTAAGCAGCTGAAAGCCTTCCAAGGCGCCCACCACCGCTAACTGTTTGGTTTATTGTAAAGATGAGGTATCGCCAAGTTGCCCAAGCTAGTCTCAAACCCATGGGCTCAGCCAATCCTATTGCCTCAGCCTCCTAAAGTGCTAAGATTACAGGCATGAGCCACCGTGACTGGCTAGAATGTCTTTTTTTCAAATAAACAAATAACCAAAGAAACACCACCCCCCCAAACAAACAAACAAACAGGCTTCCCCATGCTAGGGGAGCTTTGTGCTAGAACCGACTATTATTTTTAGGTGAAATGTCTGTGTAATTGTACAAGCCGTTTGGTGCAGTGTTTGCAGGGAAGGACAAGTCACTTTCTGATGCATTCCCTGCCTAAGTGTGTTTAACAACTACTTCACAAGCCTTGAAACCACTGTTGAAAGATGCAGAAAGCTCAGATCAGGAGCAGAAATCTGTCGTTCTAGGTGGGTTTTTTCCATCTTGAAGCCAAAAAGTATTGCAGATAGCATTGGTGCTTCCCACTCAAACCTTGTCACATTTGAGCTATCTTTACCCCATGATTTACTTTTAGTAAGGGTAATCATGAAAATATTTACAAACAGCTGTTGCAGTGCACTATATGGTTACAAGTAACCTTATATTTTTCTTACAAATATAACCCCTGTCGTTGAAACAATCAAGGAGACAGGGTCAGTGACGTTTTAAAAAGTTCCAAGGTGATGGCAAATATTTAATTTTAATGAGTGACTTTTTCGAGTGTGTGCAAAATGACCTTAGCTTGTGACCAAAAATGCTCCGAATGTTTCATCAAGACTTTAAGACTCTCCTAATGCTTCTGAACTGTTTCCCGAATTAACTTTATGGGAGTCTACAGACAGCAAGACTGGAGCATGTGACTGGAGTATTTGCCTTTCACATTCCTTTTTAAAAAACTCTTGGTTCGAATGCAAATCATAGACTTAAAATACTCTTCTTACCCAAAGCCTAGAAGAAGGTAACAAACAACTGGCGAAACCACTAAGACGGGACTGCACATCTTAAATGCTCTTGAGACAACATCATAAACTCTTCTAAATTTTTTAACCAAAGTGGGGACCAAAGGGAGGCTCAAATTTTACCTAAGATGCCCACTTATATACTAAATCCTGAATTGTACTGAGCAGACAACAGATACATGAAAAAATGTTCAGCCTCACTAGTCATCAAGGAGATGCAAATTAAAACTATACTAGGATACCACCTAACTGCAGTCAGAATGACCATGATCAAAACTCAAAAAATAACAGATGCTGGAGAGGATGTGGCAAAAAGGGAACACTTCTTACTCTGTTGGTGGGAGTGTAAACTAGTACAGCCTCTGTGGAAATCAGTGTGGCAATTCCTAAAAGTTCTAAAAATCAACCTTCCATATGACCTCACAATCCCCCTACTGGGAATATACCCAGAAGAACTCAAATCACTCTATAAAAAAGATACTTGCACACATATGTTTATCAGAGCATTGTTCACAATAACAAGAACATGAACCCAACCGTGCTGCCCATAAAAAGAGGACTAGATTTTTTTAAATGTGGTACATATACACAATGGAATATTACACAGTCATAAAGAAGAACAAAATGATGAACCTGGATGGAATTAGAGTCTATAATACTGAGTAATCTTTCACAGAAACAAAGAACTGAGTATTGCATAGTCTCACTCATAAGTGGACCTTGAACAACTACCATAATACTATAAGAAAAGGATTGACAGTAGTGGGAAACTGCAAGGCAGGGGAGCAGGAGGTGGGATTGACAGTAGTAGAAATCTGCCTGGGGAAGGAGGGGCACACCTCATCAAGAAGGGTACCTGCACAATGAATATTTGTATACCTACCCCTGAATTATACCCCACAATTTTTAAATAAAAAACAATTAAAAGTTACAAAAATAAAAATATGTATTTAAAAAACTTTTTTTAATTGTTAAGCCACACCTTAGACTCCAGGAGTATTGAGGAAAGGGATATATGTAGATCTCCATGTGTTTGGGGAGGTGTGGCAAGGTCATTTGTGGATTTTTAATGGATTCACAAAGTAACAAATCATAACTATCTTTTTATTTTTATTTTTTGAGCCAGAGTCTCACTCTGTCACCCAAGCTGGAATGCAGTGTCACAACCACGGCTCACAGCAGCCTCAACCTCCTGGGCTCAGGCAGTCCTTCTGCCTCAGCCTCCCAAGTAGCTAGGACTACAGGTGCATGTCATCACACCCAGCTAATTTTTTTTTTTTTTTTTTTTGTAGAGACAAAGTCTCGTTATGTTGCCCAGGTTGGTCTCAAACTCCCGGGCTCAAGCAATCTTCCCATCTCGGTCTCCCAAAGTGCTGGGATTGTAGCTGTGAGCCACTATGCCAGGTGATGACTATCATAAGTGCATTAAATTATTATGAGATCGCCTGTCTCAGAACCCAATTAAATTGTCAAAAATATGATGAGGAGAATTCGACCACCCTTGACCATGTCTGCATCTATTTCTTCAGCAAATCTCACATGATGCCCATGTACATGTCACTGTACCTTTGGAATGTTGTACAGTTTTCATGTTGCTGGGATGTGGGTCTGAGGTTTCCCTATGTTACCACTATTTTCAGAATTCATCTGTAGTTTTATATACAGGTGCCATCCATATTATGATGCATGTGCTATGCACACTGAGATGCCCCATGAAATAATAAACATTTATTGTATGTAAAAAGAACCCCACTGGGCTTGATGTAAAGAATTGGGAAAGGCATTAAAAACGATGAAAATGTGAAGGAAAATAAAAAAGAAAATAAAAGGTGTGTGATAAACTCCTCACAGATCTGGCTAGGAGACGTCTGGCCAGAATATAGTCAGCCTTCCATATCCATGGGTTCTGCATCCATGGACTCAACCAACCACAGATCAAAAATATTCAAAAAACATTTTAATAACAATACAAAAAAGAGCAAAAATGTAAAATATAGTATAACAACTATTTCCAGATCTATTACATTGTATCAAGCATTTTTAAGTAATCTAGAGATGACTTAGAGTAAACAGGAGGACATGCAAAGGTTATATGCAAACACGTGGCCGCCATTTTCTATCAGGGACTTGCACATCCTCAGATTGCATATCTGCGGGGTCCTGGAGCTGAGCCCCGTGGATATGACTGTATTGAAAGCACCAACTGGCTCCTTTCAGCTCCCTGTGCTAACAAACAAGAAGAGTAAAATGAACTAAAAAAGCAATTCTTCAGTTTTCAACCAGAATTTGGAGAAAATATACAGGACTCAGGACTTTCTGAATTCAAAAATAAAACTTTCTCTTTTTTTAGCTCCTCCAGGCAGCAAAAGATCCCAGAAGAAATGACCTCAGGGCAAAGATCAAATCCAGGACACTTCTAGCAAAACATGATCCCAGACTCAATCTTGGATCAGTGATATAGCTCATTTGTTGAAACCTCAGGAAGTGTTGCCTCAGAGGCCCTTTGATCTACACAGAAAGGCTTCTGAGACCTTTACACGTGTATCTCCTAGAGTCCTTTCACCAGACGAGAGAGCATCTGAGAAAATCAATGCATTCTCACAGCACCCTGACCCTCAGGACAAGGTAGAAAAGAGGGTCTGTCTCAAAGACAACTGTGCATGTGTCTTTTGTTTAATGCAGTCAAGCCATGTAAGGTTTATAGGACATTCAAGAGATTTAACAGAACTGTACTCATAGAAGTACCAAAAGCTTGGACTAGGATAGGCATAAGTCACCAAAAAAAGAACCCTTGGAACCGACGTTTATACTGGTAGGAAGAAAGCTGAGGACACTATTCAGCTGTAAAAACAGACAGAAGGAAAAACAACTCGGCGAGTGAAGACAGAGCCTGGACAGTAGAACCACGAGTCATAGAAGACCATGCTGGGAGCAGGACTGGGTTTTAGTCAAGGGGCTGACAACATTTTTCCAACAAAATTTCAGAATTGCTACGAACCAGTGGCTGCTGCCTGCTTTCTAGTTTCCCTTTCTGGAATAGAAAGTCATATTTTACTTTTTTTTAAATCACTTCCTTACCATTGTGTGCATGTGATGTGAGAGGAGATTATTTGTCCATTAACTTCATTGGTTTACACATTGATAGGAACTGGGCCAAAGGGACCTTACACTCACAGGATATGAGTTAGATGACAACTTAATGTTCAAAAGAATATGATCTGGATGACACTGTACAGTCACCTGGATATGAGTTAGGTGACACACTATGCTCACCTGGATATGATCTAGATGGCACCTTACACTGCCCTAGATATGATGCAGATGACACCTCATGGTCACCTGGAAATGAGTTAGATGATACACTATGCTCACCTAGATATGATCTACATGACACCTTATACTCCCCTGGATATGATCCAGATGACAGCTTATGGTCACCTGGATATGAGTTAGATAACACCTTATCCTCACCTAGATGAGTTAGATGACATCTTACACTCACCTGAATATGATCTAGATGACAACTTACACTCACCTGGATATGAGTTAAATTACACTTTATGCTCACTTGCATATGACCAAAAGGACACCTTACGCTCACCTGAATATGATCTAGATGACACCTTATGCTCACCAGGATATAATCTAAATGGTACTTTACACTCCCCTGAATCTGATCAAGATGACACTTTATGGTCACCTGGATATAAGTTAGATGACACCATACCCTCACCTGGATATGAATTACATGATACCTTACGCTTACTTGAATATGATCTAGATGCAACCTTACACTAACCTGAATATGATCTAGATGACACCATATGCTCACCTGGTTATAATCTAGATGACGCCTTACACTCACCTGGATATGATCTAGATGACACGTTATACTCTTGTGGATATGATCTAGACACACCTAATGCTCACCTATAGTCCAAATGATACCTTATGCTCACCTGAATATGATCTAGATGACAACTTAAACTCACCCGAATGTAATCTAGATGACACCTTACACTAACCTGGATATGATCTAGATGACAGTTTACGCTCACTTGGATATCAGTTAGATGACATACCTTATGCTCACCTGGATATGATCAGAAGACACCTTACACTCACCTGGATATGATCAAGATTATACCTTATGCTCACCTGGGTATAATGCAGATGACACCTTACACAAACCTGGATATGATCTAGATGGCACCTTACATACACCTGCATAGGATCTAGATGACACCTTACACTCACATGGAAATGATCCATATGACACCTGACACTCGCATATAACCTAGATGACATCTTATACTCACCTACATATGATCTAGATAACACCTTATGTTCACCTGGATATGATTGAGATGACATAAATGCTCACCTACATATGAACTAGATGACACCTTATGTTCACTTGGATATGATCCAGATGACACCTTATGGTCATCTGGATATGATCCAGATGACACCTTACACCTACCTGGATATAATACAGATAACTCCTTACACCCAACTGGATATGATCCAGATGACAACTTACACCCACCTGGATATACTCAACATAACATCTTATGCCCACCTGAATATGATAAAGATTACACCTTATGCTCACCTGGATATGATATAGATGACACCTTATGCTCACCTGAATATAATCCAGATGACACATACGCTCACCTGGATGTGATCCAGATGATTCCTTTCACTCATCTAAATATGATCCAGAAGACACCTTACACTCACCTGGATATGATCCAGATGACACCTTACGCCCACCTGGATATGGTACAGATGACAGCTTATACCCACCTAGATATGATCCAGATGACAACTTACACCCACCTGGATATACTCAAGATGACACCTTCTACCTGCCTGAATATGATAAAGATTACACCTTATCCTCACTGGATATGATATAAATGAATCTTATACCCACCTGAGTATAATCCAGGTGGCACATACCCTCACCTGGATATGATCCAGATGATTCCTTTCACTCACCTAAATATGATCCAGAAGACACCATATACTCACCTGGATATGATCTAAATGATTCCTTATGTTCACCTGCACCAGGTCTACATGATACCTTAAGTTCATCAAGATGTAATCTAGATGACACCTTACACTCACCTGTATATGACCTAGATGACACCTTATGCTTTACTTTCATATAATCTAGATGAAATCTAACACTAACCTGTATATGAGGTAAGGGACACCTTATATTCACCTGGATATGATCTAGATGACACCTTACACTCACCTAGATATGATAAAGATGACACTTTATGCATACGTGGATATGATCTAGAGCACACCTAACACTCACCTAGATATAATCCAGATGACACCTTATGCTCACCTGGATATGATCTAGATGACAGCTTACACTAACCTGAATACAACACCTTATGCTCATCTGGATGTGATCCAGAAGACACCTTATACTCATCTGCATATGATCCAGATGAAACCTTGCGCTCACTTGCATGTGATCCAGATGACACTTTAGGCTCATATGGATATGATCTAGACGACACCTTATGTTCACCTGGATATGATCCAGGTGACACCATACACTCACCTATTTATGACACAGATGACACATTATGCTTACCTGGATATAATCTAGATGACATCCTACGCATACCTGAATATGATCTAGATGACACTTTATGCTCATCTAGATATGAGTTAAATGACACCTTACACTGAACTGCATATGAGTTAGATGACAGCTTATGTTCACCTGGATATGATCCAGATGACACCTTATATTCACCTGGATATGATCCAGATAACACCATAGGCTTGCCTGGATATGATGGAGATGATATCTTCACTCACCTGCATATGATCTTGATGACACCTTATACTTACCTGCATATGATCTAGATGACACACTTCGCTCACCAGGATATGATCAAGATGACACATGTGCTCACCTGGAAAGATATAGAGGACACCTAACACTCACCTAGATATAATCCAGATGACACCTTACACTCACCCAGCTATGATCTAGATGACACCTTATACTTAGCTGGAGGTAATCTAGATGACGCACGACACTATCCTGAATATGATCTAGATGACACCTTAAACTCACCTGGATAAGATCCAGATGACACCTTATGATCACCAGCATATAACCTAAATGACACATTACACTGAACTGCATATGATCTAGATGATACTTTACGCTCACCTGGGTATGATAGAAAGGACACATGTGCTCACCTAGATGAACTAGATGACATCTTACAGTAAATCAGATATGATTTAAATGACACCTTACAGTCACCTGAATATGATCGAGATGACACCTTATGTTTACCTGGATATGGTCCAGATGACACCTTGCGCTCACCTGGATATGATCTAGATGGCACCTTATGATAACCTGCATATGATCTAGATGACACCTTACGCTAACCTGGAAATGATCCAGATCACCTGCAAATGATCTAGATGACACCTTACATTAACCTGGAAATGATCCTGATGCCACCTTTCGCTCACCTGCATATGACAGAGATGACACCTTGCACTCACCTGTATATTGTTGAGATGAAACGTGCTAACTTAGATATGAACTAGACATTTTACACTCACTTGCATATGATACAGATGACATCTTACACTCACCAGAATATAATCCAGATGACACCTTACACTCACCTGTTAATGATTTAGATGACACTTTTTGCTCATCTGCATATGATCTAGATGACACCTTATGCTCACCTGGATATTATCGAGATGAAACATGTGCTCACCTAGATATGAACCAGATGGCATTTTAAACTCACTCACATATGTCACAGATGACATCTTATGCTCATCTGAACATAATCCAGATGACACCTTACAAATACCTGGACTTGATCCAGATGATACCTTACACTAACCTGGATATGATCTAGATGACACCTTACATTCACTGGATCCAGATGACACCTTACGCTCACCAGGATATAATCTAGATGACACTTTATGCTCACCTGGATATGATCCAGATGATGCCTTATGTCTTCCTGGATATGACCAAGATGACATCTAACTCTCACCTGGATATGATATAGATGACACCTTACCCTCACCTGAATATAATCCAGATGGCACATACACTCACCTGGATATGATCCAGATGACTCCTTTTGCTCACCTGAATATGATTTACATGAAACTTTATGCTCACGTGGATTAATCCAGATGACTCCTCTCGCTCACCTGGATATGATCCAGATGACACCTTACATTCACCAGGGTACGTTCCAGATGACACTATGTTCACTTGGGTATAATACAGATAACATCTTTCACTCATCTGGATATGATTTAGATGACACCTATCCCGCTCACATGCACATGATCTAGATGACACTTTAAGCTCACCAGAGTATAATCTAGATGACACCTTACACTCGCCTGCATATAACCTAGATGACACCTTATGCTCACCTGTATATGATCTAGATGACAGCTCATGCTCACCTAGAGATAATCTAAATGACACCTTACATTCACCTGAATATGATCTAGATGACACCTTACACTCACCTGTATATGATCCAGATGACACATTACAATAACATGGATACGATTTAGATGACAACTTATGCTCACCTGCATATGATCCATTTGACACCTTATGCTTACATGGATATGATCTAAATGACACCTTATGTTCACTTGGATATGATCTAGAAAACACTTTCTGCTCATCTGAATATGACAGAGACAACATCTTATGCTCACCTGGATATGATCTAGATGACACCTTATGCTCAACTACATATGACCTAGATGACACCTTATGCTCACCTGCACATGATCTAGATCACACGTTAAGTTCACCAGAATGTAATCTAGATAACACCTTATACTCTCCTTCACATGATCTAAATGACACCTTATTCTCCCCTGCATATGATCTAGATGACATCCCACACTCACCTGGAAATTATCTAGATGACACTTTATGTTCACCAGGTTATGATCCAGATGATAACTTTCGCTCACCTGAATATGACCTAGATGACACACCTGCACATGATCTAGATGACACCTTAAGCTCACCTTAATATGATCAAGATGAAACCTTATGCCCACCTGAATATGATCTAGACAACACCTTACACTCACCTGAATATGACACAGTGACAATTCGTGCCATCTGGATATGATCCAGAAGAAACCTTGCACTCACCTGGATATGATCTAGATGACACATTACACCAACCTGGATGTGATCTAGATGACATCTTAGGAGCACCTGGATGTGATCCAGATCACACCTTACCCCCACCTGAATATGACCCAGTGAACTTATGCCCATCAGGATATGATCCAGATAACACCTTATGCCCACCTGGATATGATCAAGATGACACCTTATGCTCACCTGGATATGATATAGATGACACCTTTCACTCACTTAAATATAATCCAGATGGCAAATATGCTCACCTGCATAAGATCCAGATGACTACTTTTACTCACCAGGATCTAATCCAGATAAAACCTTAAAGTCACCAGGATATGATCCAGATGACAACTTACATTCATCTGGCTATGATCCAGAAGACACCTTACACTCACCTGAATATGATCCAGATGATACCTTACACTCACATGGATATGAACAAGATGACACCTTATGTTCATGAGAATATAATCCAGATGACAACTTACGTTCACCTGGGTATGATCCAGATGACACTCACCTGGGTATGATCTAGATGACCCCTTACGCTCACATGGATATGATCACATGATACCTTATGCTCACCTGGACATAATCCAGATGACACTTTATACACACCTGGGTATAACGTAGATGACACCTTTCTATCACCTGGATATGATCCAGATGACACCGTACGTTCATCTGCAAATTAACTAGATGACACCTTAATCTCACCAGGATATGATCCAGAAGACACCTTATGCTCACCTGGATATGATACAGATGATGCTTTATGCCTACTTGGATATAATACAAATGACACCTTACACTCTTCTGGATTTGATCCCAATGACACCTTATACTCACCTGGTTATAATCCAGATGAACTTTTTACTTACCTGGATATGATCCAGATGACACCTTTCACTCACCTGTATATGATCTAAATTGTACTTTATGCTCACATGGACATGATATAGATGACACCTTAAACTCACTGGGAAATAATCTGGATGATACATGGAGCTCACCTGCATATGACCTAGAAGACACCATACATTCATCTGCATTTGATCTAGATGACATCTTACACTCACCTTGATATGACCTAGGTGACACATGAGCACAAGATCTAGATGACACCTTAAGCTCACCAGGATATAATCTAGATGACACCTTATACTCATCTGCATATGACCTAGATGACACCTTACGCTCACCTACAAATGATCTAAATGACACCTTACGCTCATCTGGATGTGATCCAGAAGACACCTTATGCTCACCTGCCTGTGATCCAGATGAAACCTTGCACTTACCTGCATGTGATCCAGATGACACCTTAGGCTCACATGGATATGATCTAGATGACACCTTATGCTTACCTGGATATAATCTAGATGACATCCTATACATACCCGGATATGATCTAGATGACACTTTTCTCTTACCTGGATATGATCTAGATGAAACCTTACACTCACCTGCATATGATCTAGAGAACACCCAATGCTCACCTGGATATGATCTAGAGGACACCTAACGCTTCACCTAGATATAATCCAGATGACACCTTACACTCACCTGGGTATGATCTAGATGACACCTTACACTCAGCTGAATGTAATCTAGATGACACCTTACACTAACTTGAATATGATCTAGATGACACCTTAAGATCACCTGGATATAAGTTAGATGACACCTTACACTGAACAACATGTGAGTTAGATGACACCTTACACTCACCTGGATGTGATACACATGACACCTTATGCTTCCCTGGATGTGATCCAGAAGACACCATGTGCTCCCCTGAGTATGATGAAGGTGACACCTATCGCTCACCTGGATATGATCTAGATGGCACCTTATGCTCACCTGCATATGATCCAGATGTCACATTACACTCACCAGGATATGATACAGAAGACACCTTACACTCATCTGCATATAACCTAGATAACACCTTACCCTCACCTGCCTATGATCTAGAGGATACCTTACTCTCACCTGCATATGATCTAGATGACACCTTAAGTTTACCAGGATATAAGCTACATGACACCTTACCCACACTTGCATATAACATAGATGACACGTTACGCTCACCTGCATATGATTTAGGTGACATCTTATGCTCACCTGGATATGATCTAGATGACACCTTATACTCACCTGGATATGATCTAGATGGCACATTAAGATCACCAGGATATAATCTAGATGACACCTGACAACCACCTGGATATGCTCAAGATAATACCATACACTAACCTGGATATGATATAGTTGACGCTTTATGTTCACCTGAATATAATCCTGATGGCACATATGCTCACCAGATATGATCCAGATGACTCCCTTCACTCACCTGGTTATTATACAGATGGGTGCTTTTGCTCCCGTGGATATGATCAAGATGACTCCTTTCACTCACCTGGATATGATACAGATGGGTGCTTTTGCTCACCTGGATATGATAAAAATGACACCTTACCCTCACCTGGATATGATCCAGATGACTCCATTGCTCACATGGATATGATCCAGATGACACCTTACACTCACCTGGATATGATAAAAATGACACCTTACACTCACCTGGATATGATCCATGTCGGGGACCAGCCCTGACCAAGGGTGGGTTAGGACCGCAACGGTGAATCAAGACGGCGAGAAGAGACCACTCAGAGGCAGTTCTTCTGGGAACAGTCTGGCCAAGACTGAAGCCAATTTTATTCAAACTTTTTCCAGCTTATATACCATTTTCTATAACCTCCAGCAGTATGACAAATACCTGCTGGGGGCTTACAGGTCTCATGATGCATAACGTACTTCACAAAAGATTTTTGCTTAAGGTAACAATTAACAATCAAAATTCCATGATGCATATCATGCTTCACAAAGCTTACATCAAAATAACAGGTGTATGATTTTAACAATAGTTTAGCAAACTATTTTTTATAATATTTAATAACTAATCTGTATATTATAAGCTATATTGAATTTTACTTATGGTAAAAATTTCCCTATTTACTAACCTACTATGATTTAACAAAACAATCAAGATTTATATTAATTATCTAACTTCTAGTAGTGAAAATATTTTTGCTGGGGGCATATGAATTTAGTGACACACACCATATCTATTAAATCTGCATCACAAGATCCACATGCACCAAACAGAATGATTAGTATCAGAGTACACACGTTTAAAACAAAATCATAACTAGCACCTATGATTTTTAGCATCCAACTATATGATTTAATATATGATTTCTCATAAAACTTTAAATATATAATTTCAAATGATAAACTGATAAAGCAGATAAAGCACAGATTATGCCTAAGAGAAGAAGACAGAGGGGCACTAGTCTCGGTGTCTCGCATGCTCTAAACTTTGATCTTAAAAGCCTGTCAGAGACACGATGCCAGAGCCTTCTATAAAATGCTAAATAGTGAGAAGCAGAGAATGCTAACCACAGTGTTTGACAAACCCAATGTGTACTTTACCATCAAAGTCTGCCAGACACTGAAGTTGACGCCTCAAAGCCGAAATCCAAAGTGTAAAAGAATATCCAATAATAAGTGAAAGTACTAAGGATTCACTCTCCAACAGGCCTGTGACTGGGTTTTATCACTACCATACACAGGCATATTAGAGGGCAAATTTCAAGCAGAAGGAAATGAAGTAGCAAGCACAGGTTCACATAGTGTTATATATGGATAACTAAACTATGTATATATATTTCTAGACTTCCTTATAAAAATTCTGATCTAAGTGAATAAATCAAATAGTGGTTGTCACACCTTTGGACAAGAAAAGACACAGTTGCCATGACGATGGCTAGGGGTGGAGGCAGGCTAAGAGTCTTGACACGTAGTGAAGCTAGGAATGTTCTGCCTGGCTAGAGGCAGGAAAACAAAACTATTAAAACAATTTCTGCTTACAGAAACAAAGGCTGTATAGTTACTTCTGAAAAACAGGGACTTAAAAATGGCTCAGAGAGTCAGAGAAAAATGAAAACTTAAAGCACAGAATGTTTTTCTGCTGTAAGGCTTTACCTGAAATTTTAGCCTAACTGTTTAAAAGGTTTACTTTCAAATAATATAAGCTTTTATGTCACCTATACAAACTGGTCACTATTCATATACCAACACTATAGGTGTCACTGATGCTTTTGTGTCAAAAGCAGATCTTCAACATGGGCCTTCATAGGCCTCAACTGTAGCTGTAGATGTTGGCTCCCAACAGATCCAGATGACTCCATTGCTCACATGGATATGATCCAGATGACACCTTACACTCACCTGGATATGACCCAGATGACCACTTACACTAACATGGATATTATCCAGATGACACCTTATGCTCACCGGGACATGATCCAGATGACACTTTCTGTTCACCTAGGTATGATCCAGATGACACCTTTTGCTCACCTGGATATGATCTAGATGACACCATACACACTCCTGCATATGATCTCGATGACACCTTACACTCACCTGGATATGATCCAGATGGCATCTGTGCTTACCTGTATATGATCTAGACACCTTAATGTTCACCTACATATGATCCACATGACACCTTACGCTCACCTGGATATGATCCAGATGACACATTACCATTGCCTGGATATAATGTAGATGACACCTTATGACGATCTGGGTGTGATTCAAATGACACCTTACGCTCATCTGAATATGACCCAGTGACAAATTCTGCCCATCTGGATATGATTCAGTTGACACCCAATGCCCACCTGGATACAAGCAGGATGACAACTTACACTCACCTGGATATGATATAGATGACACCTTTCACTCACCTAAATATAATCCAGATGGCCCATACGCTCTCCTAGATATGATCCAGATGACTACTTTCACTCACCTGGATATCATCCAGATGACACCTTATGCTCACCGGGATATAAAGCAGATAACTTCTTTCATTCATCTGAATTTGATCCAGATGACACCTTATGTTCACTTGGATAAGATCTGGATGACACTACACTCACATGGATATCATCCAGATGATGACTTATGCTCGCCTGGATATGATCCGGATGACACTCATCCGGATGACTTTTGCTCACCTGGATATCATCTACATGACAACTAAGGTTCACCTGCACATGATTTAGATGATAACTTATGCTCACCCAGATATAATCTAGATGACACCTTACACTTACACTCACCTGCATGAAATCTTATGCTCACCTATATATGATCTAGAGGACACCTTACACTCACCTGGATATGATCTAGGTGACAACTTACACTCACCTGGATACGATCTATGTGACACCTTACACTCACCTGGATACAATCTACACGACACTTTACGCTCACCTGGATATGATCTAAAGGACACCTGACGCTCACCTAGATATAATCCAGATGACACCTTACACTAACCTGAATATGATATAGCTGACAAGTTATGCTCACTTAGATATGAGTTAGATGACACGTTATGCTGAACTGCATATAAGTTAGATGAAAGCTTATGCTGACCTGAATATGATCCAGATAACACCTTACTCTCACCTGGATATGATCCAGATAACACCATATGCTCACCTCAGTATGATGCAGATGACACCTTCACACACTTGCATATGATCTAGATGGCACCTTTCACTCACCTGCATGGGATCAAGATGACACCGCACGTTCACCTGGAAGTGACCCATCTGACATCTTATACTCACCAGCATATGGCCTAGTTGACACCTTACACTCACCTGCATATGATCTAGATAACACCTTAAATTCATCTGGATATGATCAAGATGACACACGCACTTACCTAGATATGAACTAGATGACATCTTACACTCACCCACATATAATTCAGATGACATCTTACGCTCACCTGAATATGATCCAGATGACAACTTACGTTCACCTAAATATGATCAAAATGACGCCTTATGTTAACCCGGATATGACCCAGATGATACCTTATGCTCAACTGCATATGATCTACATGACACCTTATGCCCACTTGGATATGATCAAGATGACACCTTACGACCACCTGAGTATGATCAAGATGACACCTTACGCTCACCTGGATATGATAAATATGATGCGTTATGCTCACCAGAGTATAATCCAGATGGCAATATGCTCTTCTAGATATGATCTAGAAGATTCCTTTTGCTTACCTGGACATGATCCATATGACTTCTTTAGCTCACCTGGTTATGACCCAGATGACACCTTATGCTCACCTGTATATGATCCAGATGACATCTTATGCTCATCTAGATATGATCCAGATGACACCTTACACTTACATGGATATAATTCAGATGACATGACACCTACACTTACCAGGACATGATCTAAAAGACCTCTTAGGTTCACTTGCACAAGATCTATGATGCCTTAAGCTCACCAGTATATAATCTAGACAACACCTTACACTCACCTGCATATGATCTAGATGAAATCTAGTGCTCACATGTGTATGATCTAGAGGACACTTTATACTCACCTGGATATGGTCTAGATGACACCTTACATTCACCTGGATATGATCTAGATGATGCTTTATGCTCACTTGGATATGATCTAGAGGACAACAAACTGTCTCCTAGATATAATCCAGGTAACACCTTACACCTACCTGGATATGATCTAGATAACACCTTATGCTCACCTAAATCTAATCTAGATGCCTTACACTAACCTGAATATGATCTAGATGACACCTTATGCTTACCTAGGTGTGAGTTAGATAATACCTTACCCTGAACTGCATATGAGTTAGTGAGAGCTTATGCTCACCTGGATATAATCTGAAATATCACCTCACGCTCACCTGTATATGATCCAAATAACACTATATGTTTATCTGGGTATGATGCAGATTAACATCTTCACTCATCTGCATATGATCTGGAAGACACTTTGTGCTCACTTGGAAATGATCCAGATGACACCTTACACTCACCTGCATATGATCTGGATGACACATTACACTCATCTACATATGATCTAGATGACACATTTTGTTCACCTGGATATGATCAAAATGACACACATACTCACCTGGATAGGATCTGGAGGACACCTAATGCTCACTTAGATATAATCCAGATGACACCTTGTTCTCACCTGGATATGATCTTGATGACATCTTACTCTCAGCTGGTTGTAATCTAGGTGACACCTTACACAAACCTGAATGCCATCTAGATGACACCTTATGCTCACCTGGATATGACCTAGATGGAACATTACACTCACCTGCATATGATCTAGATGACACTTTATGTCACCTGGATATGATAGAGATGACACATGTGCTTACCTAGATATGAACTAGATGACATCGAATGATCATCCAGATATGATACAATTGACACCTACACTCACCTGAATATGATTGTGATGACACCTTAGGCTCACCTGGATATGAACCAGATGACACTTTACACTCACGTGGATATGATCTAGATGACATCTTAACCTCACTGGAATAAAATATAGATGACACCTTATAACACCTGCATACTATCTAGATAATACCTTAACCTCCCGTGGAAATTATCCAGATGGCACCTTTCACTCATCTGCATATGACCTAGATGACACCTTACACTCACCTGTATATGATCTACAGCACACCTTATGCTCACCTAGATATGATCGAGATGAAACATGTACTCACTTGGATATGAACTAGATGACATTTCGTGCTCACCTGCATAAAATACAGATGACATCTAATGTTTTCTGAATATAATTCAGATAACACCTTACATGGTGGTGTGCATCTGTAGTTACAGCTACTTGGAAGGCTGAGGCAGAAGGATTGCCTAAGCCCAGCAGGTCGAGGCTGCGGTGGTCATGAGCTTGCCACTGCACACCAGCCTGGGCAACAAAGAGTGACACTCCAACTCAAAAAAAAAAAAACCAGATAATACCTTATGCTCAATTGGAAATAATTTAGATGACACCTTTCACTAACCTGCATGTGATCTAAATGACAACTTATGCTCACCTAGATATGATCGAGATGAAACATGCACAAACAAATGTGAACTAGATGCCATTTTATGCTCACCTGCATATGACATAGATGACATGTTATGCTCACCTGAAATTAATCCAGTTGACACCTTATGCTCGCCTGGATATGATCCAGATGACACCTTACACATACCTGGATACGACCTAGATGACAACTTACACCCACCTGGGTATGATCCAGGTGAGCCCTTACCCCCACCTGAATATGATCGAGATGGCGTCTTACACTCACCTGGATATGATCCAGGTAACACCTTATGCCCAACATGACATCTTACATTCACCTGGATTTAATCCAGATGGCACATAGACTCACCTAGATATGATCCAGATGACTCCTTTTGCTCACCTGAATAAGATTCACATGACACTTTACCCACACCTGAATATAATCAAGATGACGTCTCTCACTCACCTGTATATGATCCAAATGACACCTTATGTTAACCTGGATATGATCCAGATGATACCTTATGCTCACCTGGGTATGATGTAGATAATACCTTTCACTCTTCTGGGTATAATTTAAAGCCGGGCTCAGTGGCTCAGCCTGTAATCCCGCACTTTGGGAGGCTGAGGTGAGTGGATTGCCTGAGTCCGCGGGTTTGAGACCCACCTGGGCAACATGGCGAGATCTCATCTCTACAATAAATCAAAAATTAGCTGGGCATGGTAGCGCGCGCCTGTAGTTCCAGCTACTTGGAAGGCTGAGGTGGAAGGATCGCTGGAGCCCAGCAGGTCGAGGCTGCGGTGGCCAGGAGCAGCCACTAGACTCCAGCCCGGGCAACAGAGTGAGACTCCAACTCTAATAATAATAATAATAATAATTTAGATGACGCCTTACCCACTCACTTGCGCTTGATCTAGATTACACCTTAAACTCCCAGAGTATAATCTAGATGACACCTTACACTTGCCTGCATATGACATAGATGACACCTTACTCACCTTCATATGATCTAGATGACATCTTATGCTTGCCTAGATTTGATCTAGATGACGTTTTATGTTCACCTTAATATGATCCAGGTGACACATGATATTCACCTGCATATGATCCAGATGACACCTTACATTTACATGGTTATGAACTAGATGGCACCTTACGTGAACCTGGATGTGATCTAGATGACACCTAATGCTCAACTGCATATGATCTAGAAGACACCTCATGTTCACCTGCACATGATCTAGATTACACATTAAGCTCACCAGAATATAATCTAGATGACAACTTACACTCTCCTGCATATGACCTAAATGACACCTTATGCTCACCTGCATATGATCTAGATGACATCTCATGCTCATCTGAAAATTATGTAGATGACAATTTACACTTATTTAGTTATGATCCAAATGACACCTTTCGCTCTTCTGGATATGATCTAGATGACACCATACACGCACTTGCATATGATGTAGATGACACCTTAGCTTACATGAATGTGATCCAAATGAAACATTATGCTCACCTGGATATAATCTAGACAACAACTTATACTCACCTGAATATAACACAGTGACAACTTACATCCTTCTGGATATGATCCAGATGACACTTTTCATTCACCTGGATATAATCCAGATGATGTCTTACACTCACCTGGATATGATCCAGATGACAGCTTATAGTCACCTGGATATGACCCAGATGACATGCTACAATAACCTGGATATAATCTAGATGACACCTTACAACCACCTGGATATGATCCAGATCACACCTTATACCCACCTGAATATGACTCAGTGACAACTTATGCCCATCTAGATATGATCCAAATGACATCTTATGCCCACTTGGATATGATCAAGATGACATCTTACATTCACCTGGATATGATATAAATGACAACTTTCGCTCACTTAAATATAATCCAGATGGTTAATATGCTCGCCTGCATATGATCCAGATGATTATTTTTATTCACCTGGATATGATCCAAATAATACCTTATCCTCACCAGGATATGATCCAGATGACTCCTTTCACTCAGTTGAAAATGATTCAGATGATACCTCATGTTCCTCTGGATATAATCAAGAAAACACCTTACACTCACCTGGATATGATCCAGTTGACACATTACACTCACATGAATATGATCTGGATGACATCTTACACTCACGTGAATATGATCCAGATGACAACTTATGCTCACCTGGCTGTATGATACAGATGACACCTTTCCATAACCTGGATATGATCTAAATGACACCATAAGCCCACTAGCACATGATTCCATAAGCTCACCTGAATATGATCCAGATGACCCCTCATGCTCCTCTGGATATGATCTAGACAACATCTTATGTTCACCTGGATATGATCCAAAGACACCTTACCCACACCTGGATATGACCCATATGACACCTTACACTCACCTGGATACAATCCTTATGACACCTTACACTCACCTGGATATGATCCAGATGACACCTTATACTCATCTGGATTTGATCCCAACGACATCTTTCACTTACCTGGGTATGATCCAGATGACATCTTTAGCTCACCTGGAAAGGATCTAAATTACACCTTACACTCACATGTACATGATCTAGATGACACCTTAAGCTCACCAGGAAATAATCTGGATGATACATGAAGCTCACCTGCATATGACCTAGAAGACACCCTATGCTCACCTGCATATGACCTAGATGACTCCTTGCATTAACCTGTATATGATCAAGATGACATCTTATGCTCCCTGGATATGATCTAGATGACACCTTACATTCATCTGGATGTGATCCAGAAGATACCTTATGCTCACCTACGTGTGATCCAGATGACACCTTAGGCTCGCATGGATATGATCTAGATGACACCTTACATTCACCTGGTATGATCTAGAGGACACCATACGCTCATATTTATGTGACACAGGTGACAACTTATGCTCACCTGGGTATGATCTAGATGACACCCTACACTCACTTGGGTATGAAGCAGATGACACCTTTCTACATCTTTCTCTCAGCTGGATATGACCTAGATGACACCTTTCTCTCAGCTGGATATGATCTAGATAACACTTTACACTCACCTGGGTATGATCTAGAGGAAGCTTAATGCTCACCTAGATATAATCCAGATGACACCTCATGCTCACCTAGATATATCTAGATGACACCTTATGCTCACCCACATTTGACCTAGATGACACCTTATGTTCACCTGGATATGATCTAGATAACACTTCACACTTACCTGGATATGATCTAGAGGACACCTAATGCTCACCTTGATGTAATTCAGATGACACCTTACACTCACCTGAATATGATCTAGATCATGCTCACCTGAATATGATCAAGGTGACACCTTATTCTCACCTGCACATGATCTAGATGACACCTTAAACTCATCAGGATATAATCTAGATGGCATCTTGTGATCATCTGCATATGACCTAGATGACACCTTATGCTCACCTGCATCTGATCTAGATGACATCTTCTGCTCACCTGGATATAATCTAGATGACACCTTATGCTCTCATGCATATGATCCAGATGACATCTTACGCTCACACAGATATTATCTAGATGACAACTCGCGTTCACCTGAAAATGATCTAGAGGACAACTTATGCTTACCTGGATATGACAAAGATGACTCACTATAGTCACCTGAATAAAATCCAGATGACACCTTACACTCACCTGGATGTGATCCAGACAACACCTTATACTTACCTGGAAATGATCTAGATGACAGCTTATGCTCACCTGTACATGATATAGATGACACCTAAATTCACCAGGATATAATCTAGATGGCACCTTGTGATCACCTACATATGACCTATGACATCTTTTTTTTTTGAGTTGGAGTCTCACTCTGTTGCCCAGACTGGAGTGCAGTGGCTGCTCCCGGCCACTGCAGCCTCGACCTGCTGGTCTCCGGCGAGCCTTCCGCCTCAGCCTTCCAAGTAGCCGGAATTACAGGCGCACACTACCATGCCCGGCTGATTTTTTTTTTTTTTGATTTATTGTAAAGATGAGGTCTCGCTGCCCAGGTGGGTCTTGAACCTGAGGGCTCAGGCAATTCACTCATCTCAGCCTCCCAAAGGCGCAGGATTACAGGCTGAGCCACAGAGCCCGGCAGCCTATGACATCTTACGCTCACCTGCATATCATCTAGATGACATCTTCTGCTCACCTGAATATATTCTAGATAACATCTTGCACTCACATGCATATGATCCAGATGATACCTTATGCTCACATGGATATCATCTAGACGACACCTTACATTCACTTGGATATGATCTGGAGGACAACTTATGCTCACCTGGATATGACAGAGATGACTCATCCAGATGACATTTTGTGTTTATCTGGAAATGATCTAGATGACACCTTAAACTCATCAGGATATAATCTAGATGACACATTATGCTCAACTTTAATGCCCTAGATGATACCTTTCACTCACATGCATATGATCCAGATGACAACTTACGCCCACCTGGATATGATCAAGATAATATCTTACACACACCTGGATATGTTATTGATAACACCTTATGCTCTTCTGAATATAATCAAGATAACACATATGCTCACCTGGATATCATCCAATTGAGTCCTTTCATTCGTCTGGATATGGTCCAGATGACACCTTTCGCTCATCTGGATATGATCTAGATGGCACCTTTTGCTCACCTGCATATGACCTACATGACACCTTACACTCACCTGCATATGATCTAGATTACACCTTTGCTCACCTGCATATGATCTAAATGACACCTTATGCCCACCTGGATATGATCCAGGTGACACCTTACACCCACTGAATATGATCCAGATGACACCTTATGCTCACCTGGATATGATTCAGATGATACCTTACACTCACCTGGATATGATCTAGATGACACCTTATGCTCACCTAGATATGATCCACATGACCCCTTACACCCACTGAATATGATCCAGATAACACTTTATGCCCACCTGGATATGATGCAGATGACATGCTCACCTGAATATGATTCAGATGACACCTTACACCCACTTGGATATGATGCCGATGACACCTTACACTCTCCTGAATATGATTTAGATGACACCTTATGCTCACCAGATATTATTGACATGACACCTCACCTTATGCTCACCTGGGTATGCTCCAGATTATACCTTACTCTTGCATGGATATGATCCATATGACACCTTTCTCTCACCTGGATATTATCTAGATGACATATTACACTCACCTGGATTTCATGCAGATGACATCTTACACTCACCTGGATATGATCCAGATGACACATTACACCCTCCTGGTATGATCCAGATGACACATTATGCATACCTAGATATGATCCAGAATACCTTACACTCAACTGTATATGATACAGATGACCCTCTTCGCTCATCTGGATGTGATCCAGATGACATCTTATGCTCACCTGGATATGATTCAGAAGACACCTTTCACTCACCTGGAAATGATCTATATGACACCTTATGCTCACCAGCACATGATCTAGATGACACCTTAAGTTCACCAGGATATAATCTAGATGACACCTTACGCTCACCTGAATATAACCTAGATGACACCTTATGCTCACCTGCGTATGATCTAAATGATATCATATGCTCACCTGGATATCATCTAGGTGACACCTTACATCACCGGAATATGATCCAGATGACACTTACACTCACCTACATGTGATCCAGATGACACCTAACACAAAATGGATATAATCTAGATGACACCTTACATTCACCTGGATGTAATCTACATGACATCTTACGCTCACTAGGATATGGTCTAGATGACACCTTATATTCACCTGGATATAATCCAGATGACACTTTACACCCACCTGGATATGATCCAAATGGCACCTACGCTCATCTGGATATTATCTAGATGACATCTTACTCTCACCTGCATATGATCTAGATGACAACTTACACTCACATAGGTGCTGTCTATATGACACCTTAGAACCACCCAGATATGATTCAGATGACACTTTACGCTCAACTGTATATGATCCATATGACACCTTAGACTAACTTGCAAATGATCTTGATGACAACTTATGCTCACCTGCATATGCTCTAAATGACACCTTTCACTCACCAGCATATCATCTAGATGACATCTTAAGTTCATCTGGATATGATCTAGATGATCTTATGCTTTCGTGCATGATACAGATGACACCTTATGTTCACATGAATATGATCTAAATAACAACTTACACACTCTTGGATATGATTCAGATGAGACCCTATGTTCACTTTGCTATGATCAAGATGACCCCTTACACTCATCTGGATAATACCTTATGCCTACCTGGATATGCTTGAGATGACACCATACACCCACCTGCATATGATCCAGATGACACCTTACACACAGCTGGATATTATCTAGATGACACTTGATCAAGATGACACGTTATGCCCACCTGGATATGATCCAGATGACACCTTATGACAACCTGAATATGATCCAGATGACAACTTATGCCCACCTGGATATGATCGAGAGGACACCTTATGCTCACCAGGATATGATATTGAGGACAGCTTATGCTCTCCTGAATACAATCCAGATGGCACATATGCTCACCTGACTATGATCCAAATGACTCCGTTCTCTCACCTGGTATGATCCAGATGACACCTTTCGCTCACCTGCATATGATCTGCATAACACCTTATGCTGACCTGCACATGATCTAAAGGACACCTTAAACTCTCCAGGATATAATCCTAATGACACCTTATGCTCACCTGAATATGACCTATATGACACCAAACGCTCACCTGCATTTGATCCAGATGATACCTTATGCTCACATGGATATGATCTAGATGATACCTTATATTCATCTCAATATGACCTAGATGACATCTTACACTCACCAGGATATGACAGAGATGGCACCTTATACTCACCTGGATATTATCTAGATGACACCATACACTCACCTGGATATGATCTAGAAGACACCTTATGCTCACCTGGGTATTATCCAGAAAACTCCTTTCCATCACCTGGCATCTAGATGACACCTTATGCTCACCTGCACATCATAACCACACCGGGATATAATAGATGACATCATAACCACACCGGGATATAATATAGATGACATTTTATGCTCACCTTCATATGACCTAGATGACACCATGCACTCACCTGGATATGAACTACATAAAAGCTTGTGCTTACCTGGATATGATCGCAGTGACACTTTATGCTCACCTGGGTATGATCTAGATGACACCATAAGATCACCAGGATATAACCTAGATGACACTTTATGCCCACTTGGATATGATCAAGATGACACCTTATGCTCACCTGGATATAATCTAGATGACACCTTACAGTCACCTGGATATGATCCAAATGACACCTTATGCCCATCTGGATATGATCCACGTGAAACTTTATTCTCACTTGGATATAATTCAGATGACACTGTACGCGCACCTGGATATGATCCAGATGACACCTTACACTCACCTGGATATGATCTACAGGACATCTTATGCTCACCTGAATATGATCCAAGTGACACCCTACGTTCACCTGGGTATGATCCAGATGACATCTTTCTCTCACCTGGATATAATCTAGATAACACCTTAAGCTCACCAGGATATAATCTAGACGGCACCTTAAGCTCACCTGAATATGAACTAGATGATACCTTACACTCACCAGCATATGATCTAGATGACATCTTATGCTCAGCGGAATATGATTTAGATGACACCTTACACTAACTTGAATATGACCTAGATGACACCTACACTCACCTGCATATGATCCAGATGACACCCTATGTTCACCTGCATATAATCCAGATGACACTATATGCTCACCTGGGTATGGTACAGATGACACCTTTCACTTGCCTGGATATTATCTAGATGACACCTTATGCTCATCTGCACATGATCTAGATGACATATTAAGCTCACCAGGATATACTCTAGATGGCACCTTACACTCACCTGAATATGAACTAGATGATACCTTATGCTCACCAGCATATGATCTAGATGACATCTTATGCTCAACTGTATATGATCTAGATGTCTCCTTATGCTAACCTGAATATGATCCAGATGACACCTACGCTCACCTGTACATGATCTAGATGACATGTTAAGCTTACCAGGATTTAATCTAGATGACACCTTATGATCACTTGAATATTACTTAGATGACACCATACACTCACCAACATATGATCTAGATGATTTTTCTTGCTCACCTGCATATGATCTAGATGACACATTACACTCACCTGAGTGTGATCCTAATGACATCTATGCTCATCTGCATATGATCCAGATGACACCTTATGCTCATCTGGATATGATCTAGATGACACCTTATGCCCATCTTGATATGATCCAGATGACACTTTACACTCATCTGGATTTGATGCAGGTGAAATTTTACACCTGCCTGCATATGATCCATAACACCTTACGCTCACCTGAATATGATCTAGATAACACCTTATGCTCACATGGATATGATTCAGATGACTCCTTATGGCCACCTGAATATGATCTAGATAACAAATTATGCTCATCTTAATATAATCCAGGTGACTCCTTACATTCACCTGAATATAATCTATGACACCTTATGCTCACCTGATATAATCAAGATGACACTTTATGCTCACCTGGATATGATCCAGATGACACAATACACTCACCTGGATATGATCCACATGACACCTTATGTTCATCTGGATATTTCCAGATGGAACCTTACATTCACCTGGATATGATCCAGATGACACATTATACCCACTTGGATATGATCAGATGACACCTATGCCCACCTAGAAATGATCCAGATGACACCTTATGTTCACCTGGATATGACCCAGATGATACCTTACACTCACCCGCATATGATGACACCTAATGCTCAACTGGATATGATCTATATAACACCTTACATTCACCTGGACATGATCCAGCTGACCCCTTATGTTCACCTGGATATGATCCACATGGCACCTTACGTTCACCTGGATATGATCTGGGTGACACCTTACACTCACCTGAATATATTCAGAGATATCTTATTGTCAGTTGTATACTATCCATATGTCACCTTATGCTAACCTGCATATGATCCAGATGACACCTTACACTCAACTAAATATGATTTACTAACACCTTATGCTTACCTGGATGTGATCCTGATGAGATCTTATGCCCACCTGGATATCATCCAGATGACCCCCTTACACTCATGTGAATTTCATCCACATCACCACTTATGCTCATCAGGTTATGGTCCAGATGACACCTTATGCTCACCTGGTTATGATCCAGATGACTCCTTACACTCATGTGGATATGCTCCACATCACCACTTGTGTTCACCTGGATATGGTCCAGATGACACTTTATGCACACATGGTTATGATCCAGATGACTCTTATGCCCATCTGAATATGATCCACATGGCACCTTATGCTCACCTGGATATGATCTAGATGACACCTTACTCTCATCTGCATATGATCTAGAAGACATCTTATGCACACCTGCATATGATCCAGATGACACATTACACTCACCTGGGTATGATTCAGATAACACCTTTCACTCACCAGGATATAATTGAGATGACACCTTATGCTCACCTGCATATGATCCAGATGACATCTTACCCTCACCTGGATATGCTCCAGATGACTTCTTACACTCACCCAAATATGATCCACATGACACTTTATACTCACCTGGATATGATCCAGATGACACTTATGCCCACCTGGATATAATCCAGATGACACCTTACACTCACCTGGATATGATATAGATGACATATTCCACTCACCTGGATATGATCCAGATTATTCCTTTTGCTCACCTTGATATGATCCAGATGTTACCTTGCACTCACAAGAATATCGTCTAGATGACACCTTACATTCACCTGGATATGATCTAGATGACAACTTATGTTTACCTGAACATGACCTAGATTACACCTTACACTCACCTGGATATAATCCAGATGATATCTTTACACCCACCTGGATATAATCCAGATGCCTCCTTTCACCCACCTGGATATGATCCAAATGACACCTTACACTCACCTGCATATGATCTAGAGGACACCTTATGCTCACCTGGATATGATGCAGATGACCCCTTATGCCCACTTGGATATGATTCAAATGACTCCTTTAGCTCACCTGGATATGCCCCAGATGACACCTTACACTCACCTGCATATGATCCAGATGACAACTTACGCTCACCTGCAAATGATCCAGATGACAACTTATGCTCACCTGCAAATGATTCAGATGACACCTTACGCCCACCTGGATATGACCCAGATGACACCTTATGCTCACCTGGGTATGATCTTATGCTTATCTGTGTGTCATCTAAATGACATCTTACACTCACCTGTATATGATCTATATAACACCTTTCACTCGCCTGGATAAGATCTGCATGACACCTCACATTTGCTTGCATATGATCTAGATGACACCATACGCTAACCTGGATATGATCTAGATGACACCTAACACTCACCTGCATATTATCTAGATGACACCTTATGGTCACCTGCATGTGTTCTAAATGATACATTATGCTCACCTGGATATGATCCATATGACACATTACACTCAACCTGGATTTGATCTAGATGTCACCTTTCGCTCACCTTGATATGATCTAGATGACACCTTATGCTGACCTGCATATGATGCAGATGACAGTTTACCCTCACCTGCATATAACCTGGATGACACCTTATGTTCATCTGGATATGTTCTAGATGACATCTTGTGCTCACCTGACTGCAAACAACATGACAACTTACACTCTCCTGGATTTGATCCAGATAACTCCTTACGCTAACCAGGGTATGATCTGTATAATACCTTCCACTCACTTGAATATCATCCAAATGACACCTTACACCCATCTGGATATGATCCAGATGACACCTTACACCCATTGGATATGATCCAGATGACACCTCATGCTCACCTGAATATGATCTAGATGACATCTTTTGCTAACTTGGATATTGTTCACATAACACCTTACACTTACTTGGATATGATCAAATGACAACTTACACTCACCTGGATATGATCTAGATGACACCGCACACTCACCAGGATATGATCCAGATGACACTTTATGCTCACCTGGATATGATCTAGATGACACCTTACACTCACATGTATATGATCTAGATGACACTTACCACTCACCTGCATATGATCAAGATGATACCTTACGCTCCTTTGGACATGATCTATATAGCAACTTACACTCACCTGAATATGATCCAGATGAGAATTTTCACACAACTGGATATGATCCAAAATATCCCTACACTCACCTTGATATGATCCAGATGACCCCCTACACTCACCTGGATATGATCCAGATGACTCCTTACGCTTACCTGGATCTGATTCAGATGACCCCCATGCTCAGCTGGATATGATCCAGACAATACATTTGCTCACCAATATATGATGCAGATGACACCTTATATTCACCTGGATATGATCCAGATGTCACCTTACACTCACCTGGATATAATCCAGAAGTCAGCTTATTCTCAGCTGGATATGATCCAGATGACACCTTATAATCACCAGAATATGATCCAGATGATACATTTCAGTCACCTGAATATGATTCAGATGACACTTTATGCTCACCTGGATATGATATAGATGACACCTTACAACCACCTGCATATGGTCCATATGACACCTTACACTCACCTGCATATGATCCAGATAACACCTTGCCCTATCTGGATATTATCTAGATAACTCATGCTCACCTGAATATGATCCACATGACACTTTACACTCACCTGGATATATTCTACATAACACCTTACCCAAACCCACAAATGATCTAGATGACACCTTACACTCACCTGGATATTATCCAAATGACACCTTACATTACAGTCACCTGCACATGATCCATATGTCAAACCTTACATACACCTGGATATGATCCAGATGACACCTTAACCCACCTGGACATTATCTAGATGACACCTTATACTAACCTAGATATTATCTAGATGAAACCTTATGCTCACCTGTGTATCACCTAGATGATACTTTACACTCACCTGCATATGTTCTAGATGACACATTACACTCACCTGGATATGGTTTATATGACACCTTACACTCACCTGGATTTGATATAGAAGGTACCTTTTGCTCACCTTTATATGATCCAGATGACACTTTACATTCAACTGCTTATGATCTGGATGACACCTTATGCTCACCTGGATATGATCTAGATGACACCTCACACTCCCCTAGATATGATCAAGATGATGCCTTATGCTTACCTAGATTTGATCCAGATGACACCTTATGCTCACTGGGATATGATCTATATAACAATTTCCACTCACCTGGATATGATACAGATGATACCTTACATGCACCTGGATATGATCTAGATGACACCTTATGCCCACTGGATGTGATCCAAATGATACCTTACATTCATATGGGTGACATAGGTGACAACTTGCACTCACCTGGATATGATCTAGATGACACCTCACGCTCACCTTGCTATGATCAGATTACACCTGATGCTCACCTGCATAACACCTTGATGACACTTTAATCACTTGCATTTTATCTAAATGTCACTTGTGATCCCCAGGATATTAACCACAAGACACCTTATGCTCACCAGAATATGATCCAGATGGCACCTTAAGTTCAGCTGGATATGATCTAGAAGACACCTAATGCTCACCTGTATATGATCTAGATGACACCTTAAGCTCATCTGCATATGACCAGATGACACTTTACATCCACCTGGATAAGATCCAGATGACCCCTTATGCTCACCTGGATATGTCCAGATGATACCTTATACTCACTTGGATATGATCCAGATGATCCCTTATGTTCACCTGGATATGATCCATATGATCCCTTACACTCAGCTGGATTGATCCAGATGACTCCTTTTGCTCACCTGGATGTAACCCAGATAATACCTTCCACTCATCTGGATGTAATCCAGATGACACCTTATGCTCACCTGAGTATGATCCAGATGACACCTTATCATCACCTGGATATGATCCAGTTGATACATTTCACTTACCTGGCAATGAACCAGATGACACCTAACACTCACATGGATATGATCTAGAGTGCACCTTACTCTCACCTGCATATGATCCAGTTGGCACCTTATGCTCACCAGCATATAATCCAGATGACACATTACCCTCACTTGGATATGATCTACTGAATGAACTCCTTACACACACATGAATATGGTCCACATGACATCCTAGGCTCACCTAGATATGATCTAGATAACACCCTCACTTGCATATGATGTAGATGACACCTTATGCTCACCTGGATATGATCCAGATGACACCTTACACCCAACTGCACATGATACAGATGACCTCTTATGCCCACCTGGATATGATCCTGATGACACCTTACTCCCACCTGATATGATCCAAATTATACCTAATGCTCACCAGGATGTGATCTAGATGACATTTTACATTCACCTGGATATTAACCACATGATACCTTATGCTCACCTTGGTATGATCTAGATAACACCTTATGCTCACCAGCATATGATCTAGATGACACTTTATACTCACCTGGATATGATCTATATGACACCTTATGCTCACTTGCATATCACCTAGATGACACCTTATGCTCACCTGCATATGTTCTAGATGACACCTTATGTTCACCTGAATATGATCCAGATGACACCTACACTCACCTAGATATGATTTAGATGACACCCTTCTCTCACCTGGATATGATCTAGATGACACCTTATGCTCACCTGGATATGATCTAGATGACACTTTATTCTCACCTGGATATGATCCAAATAACACCTTACACTCACCTGGATATGATCTATATTACACTTTACACTCACTTGAATATGATCCAGATGACACCTTTCAGCCACATGGATGTGATCTAAATAACACCTTACTCTCACCTTAATATGATCCAGATGACACTTTATGCTCACGAGGATGTGATCCAGATGACACCTTATGCTCACCTGGATATGATCCAGATGACTCCTTTGCTCACCTGGATATGATCCAGATGACACCTTACACTCACCTGGATATGGTCCAGTTGACACCTTATGCTTCCATTTTATGTCATAGTATGAGGAGACATTAAAGGCCTTTGAAAGAATTAGAGTACTTTTGACGTGAGAAGGATGTAACTTACTGAAAATGAGGGAGGACTGACAGCTGGTCATTTCAGACCACCAGCCATCATCCATGACTCTCAGTACTAATGTTCTTGCCTATTGCCCTCCCACAGTGAATCCGGGTTAGCCTGTGACTCGAGTTCACCAGCATAATTCAGCAGAAGTGATGCTGTGCTGTTTCTTTTGAGTTGGAGTCTTACTCTGTCTCCCAAACTGGAGTGCAGTGGCCACTCCCAGCCATCGCAGCCTCGACCTGCTGGGCTCTGGCAATCCTTTTGCCTCAGCCTTCCAAGTAGCTGTGCTGTTTCTAGATAGCCTTTGCTTCCTCCATCTCAGAATGCTTGATCTGGAGACCCAAAACTGCCATGTAAGAAATTCTGCTACAGAGACCACACAAAGCAGCCTTAAGAACAGAAAGGGTCTCAAGTCCTCCTATTGAATGAACAGGGCCCAATGATCCTAGTTAAGTCCAGTTGCCTATAATCCCAGCCATCATCCGACTGCAACAACATGAAAGATTCCAAGTGAGACGAGCTGTGCTGCCCAGCTCAGCTATTCAACTCACAGAACTATAAGAGGGAATAAAATGATCATTATTTTAAGCCACAAAGTTCTAGAGTTGCTTGTTATCAGCAAGTGCCGAAGACCAGCTCCAGCCGGGTTCAGGGTACCCCAAAGGTGGAGACGGCATCGGCAATTGGGGGGAAGAGAGAAAGAAAGAGACTGGACTCCAGTCTAGTGCAGAAGCAATGTGTGTTATTGGAAATTACAATGGGTCTTTTATACACAAAGTCAGATGTGGGAGGGGCATCCCCCACCCACCAGAAACCTTAATCCATGAAAACTTAATCAATGATTGCCTTTAAACCCTTTTCATATGATAATCTTAAAATCCCATAACAAAGGATAACCTAATCCATGACTGACATATTCTATAAATCTTATTCATACTAAGCTGATTGATTTATGCCAAGTTAAACAATTCTATAGAAGCTTAAGTATTTACTTTACAAAAGAAAGTGGCCCATCCCAGAATGTTTGGAATGTGGCCCAGTCCAAAGTACACAGTGGGCTACCTGCAAGTAACCCAGTCGCATTCTTTCAACAAAATGGCTGTCTTCTAAAACTATATTCTACAATTTACACCTTCAATAAATCCTAAGATCATGACCCAGAAGCCTGTGACCAATACTAAGGCTCTTAGATGTGACACGAGTTTGAATTATAAGTTGTGTGAAAGCCAAAACTGCAGTTTGTGGAAGAATGGGAGCAATGAGCTTCTAAAGTTAGCTTGTGTTCGTCCCAGTCTCAGAGTTTTTATGTTTTGAGCTCACAGGAGCTTAATCTGGTTAGTGCTGAGTAGAAAGGAGGAGGAAATGGGGTCAATAGCTCCCTTCCTGATCCCTAACGCTCAGTGGGCCTCCGTGGATGGCTCCCAACAAGCAAGACTATCAAAACACACTGATTTGCATGACTCTGTGGGAATGAGTTCAAACCTATGTACAGCCAAGGTTCAGAAATACATAGGCACGTCCAACAGACTTAGGAAGGAAGGACCACTGTGAGCCATGCTCTAGAAAAGAGTGTGCCACAGTGGGTCACTTGACACTTGCTGAACAGATTGCTGAACAGAACACTTGTTCTGAGTTCAAGTGAGGCTTGACTTAAGCCACCTTGATCCATTCACTAGGGTGTCTATATACTATGGGGTTAAAAAACAAGATGATCAGGAAAAAGTCAAATAACCTTATTGCTATAAACACACACAATCTCCTGGCAGATGTCCTTTCTACCTCACCTCACTCCCATCCCTTGTCCCTATCTCTGTCAAAGGGTAGGACAAAGAAAAGAGTCACCAGCAAGCCAGAGAAAAGAGCGAGCACCAAAGGAGGGGACTAGGTGGGGCCCTGTGTATGCAGCCCAAGTAGGGTCAGGGAGAGGTGAGGTACCGCCCACTGTGCAAGCCACGAGACCATTACTCGTGGTCAGGAGGGCCAGTGAGAGAAGCCATCAGAATAGATGAATGGCACACTAGACTGTTGATATAAACGTAAGACAGACTCCCACTTTTGTAGATTCACAGACAGAGGAAAGGTTGAGGCAAGGTGAGGGGGCCTCTGAACGTAAACACGTGGGGACAAGCAGTTGAAGTTGTCTACCCTGGGAGTCAGAGTGCGTTGGAGACATCAGTTCATCTGTAAGTCTTCTCAGGGGACTTACTGTAGTGAGCAAACCCCAGATGTTTCTCTTGGTGTCTGCAGCTTCCAGAACCATGCCTGGGAAAGAGTAGTCTCAATAGGTAATTGCTTAGAAATACAGTGGCAATCAGAAATAAATGAAATAGCTATAATGACCTCAGCTGGAGTATGCATTACATGGATCTATCTACTGTTATTTTAAATGGCCCTTTGTATTTAAGTCAAACTACCTTCACTGTGCTAGGTGGAAAAGCCACTAATAAATACTAAGGGTAGAACGTGAATCATCCTAGGTGGAGTTGGATCTCTGTGCCCAGCACTAGTCATATTTTCATTAACCAAAGTTAATTCTGAAACCAGAGGGGGGTGTCCAGAGATCCAATCAATGATGGGAGGGAAATGTGGTCACAGATTTTTCTGCTACTACAGGAATCAATTTTTCTAATCAGTCACCTTCCATGTGCAAAAAGCTGAGAGGAATCACACCATTTCCTACGAGTGAGACAGATCAAGATGAAGAACAAATACATATTGAGGACCAGTTTGCAAAGCACAATCTTGTCAACTATGTTACTTTTCTGGAGACCTTCCTTCATAGACACTAGCATCTATGTAAAGAGCTTTTCGATCTTATGATCCCCAGCTCCAGGACTCGACTCTGACAAAGGCTGTAGCAACTCTCTCCCTGCCCATGTCACAGTATGTTTCACAATTCCTGCCCATTTTAGTGTCTCTCTCCCTTCACCGCCCAACCCACACCCAGTAATGATGTGAAGAACCCTTATTAGGAGAGGTGCACAAATGACTACAAGTATAATTTCCCTCAATTCAGGTTGCTGAGTTGTTTTGGGGGCATGGGGGTATTCCAAGGATATAGCTTCTTTTTTCCTGTTTTATCAAAGTATAACTGACAAAAAGCACATATATTTACAGAATGTGTAAAGTTTTGATACTTGTAAACATTGTGAAATGATTACCACAATCAAGTGAATTAACATAACCTCACTTTTTTTAAAGTGAGAACACTTAAGATGGACTCTCTTAGCAGATCTCATGTAGACCAGAGTATTGCTAACAGTTGTCAGTTCATTGTGTGTTGGGTCCTGGGACTTATCGTCCTTCCATTCAGTTTTGTTCATCTTGCAGAGTTGTATCCAATGTTCTTCTCTTTTGGGGGGTTTTCTACCCCCCACCACTAGCTTTGGGAACTCCCAGGAGGGTCTGTGCCCCTCCCTCCTGAATCATATTTAATCTCCAACACCAACAAATGCTAACTTTACCATAAATCCTAGGAATGCTGTTAACTATACACCAAAATAAAAGAGAATCTAAGGAGTATCTATTGGCTTTGGCTACTAATGTGTTTTGTCTTCTTCTGCAAAGTCCACTCTCATTCAGAAACTATCTTTCGCCTGCTTCCAATACACGGAGGGAGAAGAGCTGAGCCCACAGCATGGGTCAGAGGTAGGCACGTGTCACCCAAACACGGCTCACTCAACAGCCCTGGTCACCATGATGGCCCGTTGGTGGGTCTATTATTCACTTACTGCCCATTGAAATGCTGGACATCTGCTAGAGCACTCGGAAGAGGGGTCTCTCTCTCTCATTTCACCATGAGAGGAGAGCTTGCCAGAGAACGAAAGCCAGTGTAGAAGGCAAAGCTGAGGGGTGGAGAGAAAGAACTGGGGACTAGTCTTGGACATCCCAGGTAGGGGAACCAACCATTTCTCCTGCAGACTTAATACCTGTGTGCGTTAGGTTTTCTGTGATTAAAACAGAAAGTTTTCTAGCATAAAGAGATTTAAAAATTATAAGACACAAGGTATTGTAGATGTCACCAAGGATCAGGCAAAGATTGTAAAGGGATGTGGGGCCCACTTAGAACCCCACAGTTGGTATGAAGATTGTTTTAATCTGAAGATATCTGGGATTCAACAGATGCAGAAAGAAATCTCAAAGTTTCCCTCATCTGACTAATCCCAGCAACTTCTGGGAAAAAGAAGCTGCCACATAGTCCCTCTTTGGGGTAAGTCTACTCCCAGGAAGAAAATCAAGAGTAAATCTGCTCTCAGAAGAGCATAAGAGAATTCCAGGCCATGAAGAACACAGAAAGACCAGGAGTTCCTGAATCAACAAATGTTATCATAAACTGTATCTCCCACTTCAAATCCAGTCTTCTTTCCTAAAGAAATCTATTTGTTCTTCCTACAGAAGCCTTTTCTTCCTCCTCCCTATCCTTTCCTGGATTAGACATAAAAACCCCTAAAGCCCCTACCTTTAATACTTTGCCAGCCTAGTTACTTATTTTGTTAGTTCCTGTATGCACAGGAATAAACCTTTTCCTCCTATTAATCTGTCTTCTGGAAGTTTAATTTGTAGGCCCTGTGTTATGAACAGAAGAAGGGGGAGGAAAAATCTTTCTCTTCCCAAAAAAGGGAAGGACAAGGATGAAGGTTGATACCCACGAGTTGCACGGCTGATCCCAACTCCACCCTCATAGCCATCTTTAATATTATTATTATTATTATTATTATTATTTATTCAGTTTCTCACTCTGTCACTCAGGCCAGAGTGCAGTGGCAAAGTCACACTCACCATAGCCTCGACCTGCTGGGATCAGATGAGCCTTCTGCCTCAGCCTCCCAATTAACTGGGACTACAGGAACGTGCTACCACACCTAGCTAATATCCTTATTTTTATTTTTTTGTGGAGACAAGATGACCAGGCTGGTCACGAACTCCTGGGTTCAAGTAACCCTCCCACTTTGGCCTTCCAAAGTGCTGAGATTACAAGTGTGAGTCACCATGCCTGGCCACCACCTTTCATCTTAATTCATCAGATTAGCCAGGATAACAGATAAGCAGACAAGAAGAAAAAGTCAAGGAAACAGGCACTTTAAAAAAATGAATAGTAACTTTTACTTTAATTTTTTAATGATTTAAAAGTATTTATGATCAACAGGGTGCCTGAATGAAACGTAATTGTATACCTAACCCTTAACTGTACCCCACAACATCATAATAAAAAATATTTTTTTAAAAAAATTATTTATGGATATTTACTGAAACAATTTCTTGGCTTGGCATTTCACCATTCTGCAAACTCCCAAGTGAAAGCACATTATCTGAAAATTGCAGAAGTACATACCATTCCTCAGGCAGTGGCCATGGTGATTCCTGACGGGTCTCTGTTCACGTGTTTTGCTGACTCATGGTCCTCCCAAAGCCGAGACCCTCTAAACTGGCTATGGGCACTTCAGAAGAGAGTTGATCCCCTGCCACTCTCAACCTCACAATATCCCTACCCCCTGTGGTTGTCTGACCTGTAAGTTTCCTTCATTTGAATACAGAATCTGCTCCAGAAATACTTGGGAGCCATGGAATACTCATGACTAGCCGAATTAAGGCTCTGCTAACAAGGGTGTTACACCTTCTCTTGCAGGTTAGAAAGTTATATACAGTAGTTGTCCCTAGGTCTCTACCATCTACTCTTGCTTTATTTCCATAGTAGATATTTTAAAAAGTGGAAATAATAAAATAAAATAATGTTCATAAATTGATGCCAATTTTTTTAAATGTTATATGTTAGGAGCCGGCCACGGAGGCCCACTGAGCATTAGGGATCAGGAAGGGCTGTTGACCCCGAGACCACTAGGATGTGTTCGGGAGCTATTGACCCCATTTCCTCCCTCTTTCTACTCAGCACTAACCAGATTAAGCTCCTGTGAGCTCAAAACATAAAAACTCTGAGACTGGGATGAACACAAGCTAACTTTATAAGTTCATTGCTCCCATTCTTCCTCAAACTGCAGTTTTGGCTTTCACACAACTTATAATTCAAACTCGTGTCACATCTAAGAGCCTTAGTATTGGTCATAGGATTCTGGGTCATGATCTTAGGATTTATTGAAGGTGTAAATTGTAGAATATAATTTTAGAAGACAGCCATTTTGTTGAAAGAATGCAACTGGGTTACTTGCAGGTAGCCCATTGTGAACTTTGGACTGGGCCACATTCCAAACATTCTGGGATGGGCCACTTTTGTTTGTAAAGTAAATACTTAAGCTTCTACAGAATTGTTTAACTTGGCATAAATCAATCAGTTTAGGATGAAAAAGATTTATAGAATATGTCAGTCATGGATTAGGTTATCCTTTGTTATGGGATTTTAGGATTATCATATGAAAAAGGTTTAAAGGCAATCATTGATTAAGTTTTCATGGATTAAGGTTTCTGGTGGGTGGGGGATGCCCCTCCCACATCTGACTTTGTGTATAAAAGACCCGTTGTAATTCCCAATAACACACATCGCTTCTGCACTACACCGGAGTCCAGTCTCTTTCTTTCTCTCTCTCTCTCTTTCTCTCTTCTTCCCCCCCAGTCGCCGACACCGTGTCCACCTTTGGGGTACCCTGAACCCGGCTGGAGCTGGTCTCCAGCAGTTATACATGGCTTAGTTATACATGGCTTAGCCTGTAAGTTCAGCACTTTGGGAGGCCGAAGCAAGAAGATTACCTGAGCCTGGGGGTTCAAGACCAGCTTGGGCAACTTGGTGAGACCTCGTCTCTATGATAAATTTTTTGTCTCCAACTCAAAAAATAAATAAAATAAATAAAAATGTTATCATGAATGTCTAGTACAGAATGTAAAGGACAGTAAAAGCAAGTTTTGCCTATATGCTACCTTTGGATAATTTCCCACATTCTCTGGTCAGAGAAAATTTCATGGCAACTCCCAGGAGGGTGCATCTCCTGCACTGAACTCTGTGGTTCTACTCTTGTCGCTTGCTCCACCCTCTTTCCTCACTGTTTACCCACTCAGTGTCCTGGTCTCTGTAGGCCCTGTTCTTTGTTTGCCAAGTTAGCTTGTAGATGAAGTCTTGTGTGACACAATCTTAATGTGGATTTTCTTTTCTTTCTTTTTTTTTTTTGAGTCGGAGTCTCACTCTGTCGCCCAGGCTGGAGTGCAGTGGCATACTCACGGTCACCGCAGCCTCAACCTGCTGGGCTCAGGTGATCCTTCTGCCTCAGCCTGCAAATAGCTGGAACGACAGGCACGCACCACCACACTTGGCTAATTTTTTGATTTATCGTAGAGACGAGGTGTCACCATGTTGCCCAGACTGGTCTCAAACCTGTGGGCCCAGGCAATCCTCTCACCTCTGCCTCCCAAAGTGCTAGGATTACAGGAGTAAGCTACCACACCTGGCCTTAATGTGGATTTTCTAAGGAAATGTCTTAACCTAAATGAGTGGGAATTTCAGGCAAAGTGGAAACTGATGATGAAGCAATTTGGGGACAAAGATGCCACTCCGATGTCTGCCCCTCAAACCACATCCTGGAGGCCATGACTACTCCACCAGCCTCGCCTTCACCCTTCAAGTTCCATCACTGGCCAAGACCCAGCAGGAGAGGACTCATAGAGAACCAAATCAGCATCTTCCTGCAGAACTCACCTTTGCCTGACACAGGTTAGATCATTTTGTAGATCATTTTTTAAATTCTTGCTTTCAAGGTGCATCAGGAAGACTATTATACATTATTTTTCAAACCAGAAGGAAATGTAGATATCCAAGCCAGGATGAAATCCTTGAAGGGTATAAAACCTTAGACATAGGCTCCTGTAGACAGCATCCACCACTGATATGCACTCACTCCATCCCACTCTCCTTCTCTCTCTCCCCACCCCCACTCCCTTTTCTCTCTGTGTGTCTCTGTCTCTCTCTCTCTTTCCCTCTCTCTATCTCTTTATCTGTCTCATGCTCTGCTTCTCTCTCTCTCTCTCCCTCCCTCTCTCATTGTCTCTCTCTGTGTCTCTCACTCTCCTTTTTCCTCCCTCTTCTCTCTCTCCTTTATCTCACTCCCCTTCTCTCTCCTCTGTCTCCCTTCCTTTCTCTCTCTCCCCTCCTCTCCTTTTCCCTCTCTCTCTCTCTATCTCCCTCTCCCTGTTCCTCTCTCCCCATCTCTCTTTCCCTCCCCCACTCCTTGCTCTCTGTTTCCCTCTCACTGGCTTCCAGTCTCCATTCCCAAATCTTATGATGTTTATGTCCCCCCATCCCATGGCTCCCACAGGGACCTTTGCTTTCCACCTTGTCTCCTCAGATCTACAGCCCAGGTGGAGGTCCAGCCTTGAAGGCCATTTCCCACATAACAGTCTCATGGGGATTTACTTCCTTTGACCCCAAGCACAGCAGTCCCCCTGCAAGCCCCACCTTACAAAGAAGCCACAGAGCTCAGGGGGGCACGTGAGCCAGTAGGGAGCTACACAGAGGGCAGGGTGTGCTCTCAGGAAAGAACTGGTTTCAGTGAACTTCCTCTCTCTGCTGAAGAGCAAGAAGCATGAAAACCATGCTCACTCAAGCAGGTTAAACACAGCCTGCATGAGGAAGGAAAATATGGGATTCAATATTGTTAAGATGTCCATCTTACCCAAGGCAGTCTACGGATTTAAAGCAATACCCATTAAATTACCAGCAGCAGTCTTCTCATACCTGTAAACAACAATACAGGAATTCATATGGAAACATAAACGACCATGAACAGTCAAAACAATCCTCAGGGGGAAAAAAAGTGGGAGATGTCACACTCCCAGACTTTAAACTTTATTATAAAGCTACAATAACCAAAACAGCCTGGTATTGGGACAAGAACAGGCATAGAGACCAACAGAACAGGATAGAGATTCCAGAAGCAAAACCTCAATTTCTCAACCAACTCATCTTCAACAAAGCCTCTACCACCAATCACTGGGGAGAGAAGAACCTATTCAGTAAATGGTGCTGGGAAAACTGGCTGACCCATGGAGAAGATTAAAGCAAGACCTCTACCTATTACCATACACAAAAATCGACTCTAAATGGATCAAAGACCTAAATGTAAAACCTCAAACTATAAGTTTCTTAGAAAACGCAGAAGACACCCTTATGGAAATTGGAACTGGCAACCAATTCCTGATCAAAATCCCAAGTGCCCATGCCATAAGAGAAAAGATAGACAAGTGGGACCTCATCAAACTGACAAGCTTCTGCAAAGCCAAAGAAACCATCAGGAGAGCAGGGAGACAGCCCACAGACTGGGAAAAAATATTTGCCAACTGTATGCCTGACAAAGGCCTGACATATAGGATCTACAAGGAACTCAAATGTGCCGAAAAGAAAAAAACAAACAACCCCATGACAAAGTGGGCAAAAGATATGAATAGACACTTCTCAAAAGAAGACATATGAACAGCCAACAAATACATTTAAAAAATGAGCAGCCTCACTAGTTATCAAACAAATGCAAATTAAAACCACACTGAGATACCACCTAATTCCAGTCAGGATGGCCATCAACAATAACTTAAAAAAACAACAGATGCTGGAGAGGACACAGCAAAAAGGGAAGTCTTCTACACTGTTGGTGGGAATGTAAACTAATACAACCTCTGTGGAAAACAGTTTGGCGATTCCTAAAAGATCTAAAAACCAACCTTCCATGCAACCCTACAATCCCCCTACTGGGAATATACCCGGAGGAACTCAAATCACTCTGTGAAAAAGATACCTGTACACGTATGTTTATTGCAGCATTGTTCACAATAGCAAAAACATTGAACCAACCATGCCGCCCATTTAAAGAGGACTGGATTTTTTAAAATGTGGCGCATATACATGATGGAATATTATGCAGCCATAAAGGAGGACAAGATTATGAACTTCACAGCAACCTGCATGGACTTAGAATCTATAATACTGAGTAACCTATCACAGAAACAAAGAACTGAGGATCACATGTTCTCACTTATAAGTGGACCTTGAACAATTATTGTAATACTATAGGAAAAGGATTGGTAGTAATGGGAAACTGCCAGGGGAGGGAGGGTGTAGGATCGGCAGTAGTGAGAATCTACCTGAGGAAGGGGGGCACACCTCAACAACAAGGGTACGTGCATAATGAACATTTGTATACCTAACCCTGAATTGTACCCCACATCTTTAAAAGAAAAAAAAAGGTAACTGTAAAGAGAAAAAAAAAAGAAAGAAAGAAAATATGGGATTAATTGTTAAATGTTTTACCTTAACATATCTATAGTAACTTAAATTTGACTTAACATTTTATCAGATATAGGCTCTTTAGTGTTTAAATGAATAAAATAAGATTCTTATTTGTACCCACCCAAATGGGACACCCTCCTTCTCGTGCCTGTTTTTTCTTCTACATTCCCCTTCTCCCACCCCCCCCCACCATAGCACTCTCACTTTTAGAAATGCTGTATGACATAGTTATGTATCTGCTAACTGTGTTCCCTTGCTGGGCACAGGCTCATGAGCAGTGAGAGCCTTTCTGCAGAGTCTCCCAAACACCCAGAACAGCAGTTTGTACCTTCGGATCGAAATTAGAGTTTATTGATTGAATGAATGAGTGAATTCACCCACCAACTCTATTAAAAGGGCTTATGAGGCTTGGGTTTTTTCCATTTCTCTGTAATATACTTTTATATCATTAATTGACATGTCACTTTTGTTGTCTGGGTCCAAATAACCGCTTCTTGTTCTTTGTCCTTATGAAGATCTGAAAAACAAATCTAAAATCCCTGAGTGTGTTCTATTATTTTGTTTCTTCAGGATTGAATCATCTCCTGACCGATGAACCAGTTGTCTGTCTTTTCCAGCAGTGGTATCCCTGCTGGTTATTTTGTGTTTGGGCTGTTGGACTCATCTTAGGCAGGTTAGTTTTGTTGTTGCTTTGTCTTGCATTATTTCCTGCCTTCAAGTTCACGTTACCGCCCTCCCCAGGTCCCCATCCCATGGAAATTGTGCAGTTGCCCCCGCTCAACCCTGGAAGAGCTGCCAGGTGAGCTGCAACCAGGCCTGCCTTCTGGGGTACAGGGCCCCAGCCAGAGTAGGCTGTAGTGGGTCCTGTCCCCAAGTCCAATGGGTCCCAATAAACCTGCTCTATTTCCTATCCCTTCAAGAGATTTGGCCTCATGAAGTCCCCAGCCTACAGGGATCAGAGCTGTTCCACCCCCTTTCTAGAGCAGGAGGCCACCTGGCCGTCCGTCTAACACACAAGGCTGGCCTGTGCCCCACCGCATCTGGGCCACTCTGACTGTTGTAGCCCCACGGGAGCTATGCTTCAAACACTACCTATTTCTGGACCCAGCAGGCCTGTCTGGTGGCAGCTCATTGCTGGAATTTCCATTTCTGGCCCCTGGTGATGTTTAGTTGGGTTTTTTTCCCCCCACAGCTATATCTTTTAAGTTTGGAGCAGAGAAGGAAATGCTAAAGAACCACTTGCAGCACCACTTGAGAGGGAGTCTGGGAAGAGGATGAAGGAGGTTAGTCACAGAGAATCTGTAGGTCAGGGTCGAAGCTGAAGAACAGCGCCATCCTGTTTAGGGGGGGGCACCTCCCAAGATATAGAGAGGGTCTCCCCAGAAGTAGCAGTCATGTCAACCAGGGATGGCAACGCTCGAATGCACACTCACTGTACAGTTCCAACACAGAGACACTCTGAAGAGGGGGAGACAGGAGACAACCAGGAGGCCAGCCCACTCTACAAGTGTCCAGGCACCACCCCCTCAACCCCAGGACCTCAAACTCAGAAGAAACACAGTTGATAGATTATGATTTTAAATTCTAAACTTAAGAGAAACATTCATAGCCGGGCTTGGTGGCTCAGCCTATAATCCCGCGCCTTGGAAGGCTGAGGTGAGTGGATTGCCTGAGCCTGCGGGTTCGAAGCCCGCCTGGGCAACTTGGCGAGACCTCATCTCTACAATAAATCAAAAATCAGCTGGGCGTGGTAGCGCATGCTTGTAATTCCGGCTACTTGGAAGGCTGAGGTGGAAAGATCGCCGGAGCCCAGCAGGTCAAGGCTGCAGTGGCCGGGAGCGGCCACTGCACTCCAGTCTGGGCGACAGAGTGAGACTCCAACTCAAAAAAAAAAAAAGAAACATTCATCACTCCTGTAGACAGGTGCTCCTTCTTGCACAATTCAGAAATTTGTATCAAGGGTCTCACCAATCTTCAGGATTTCTTAGGTTATTTTCTTCCTATTTGTGTTCATTCTGCATATTAAAAGTTTCTCACTTTGGGAGGCTGAGGCGGGAGGATTGCTTGAGCCCAGGAGCTTAAGATCAGTCTGGGCTACATAAAAGTCTCTACAAAAAACACAAAAATTAGCCAGGCATGGTGGCACGTGCCTATAGTCCCAACTATTTAGGATGCTGAGGCAGGAGGATCGCTTGAGCCTACGAGGTCACACTGCGCTGAGCCATGATCATGCCACTGCATTCCAGCCTGTGCGACAGAGTGAGGCCCCCAACTCAATCAATCAATCTAAAAATGTCTTCATCTGCTTCTGTGTGTATCCCGTATTCCTGGTATCCACAAGCTGGACTGAGCTGGAGCCCCTGCTTGCTCGCAACCCTGCTCTATCTACCTACAAGAGGCATTTCCAAGTGCCCAGGGTTTTTGGCCCTATATTTCCCATAGAGCCAAGTTCCTGCTTCTCTCTAGTTCTCTGTCTCTCACCAGATACCATGGTTAATTGGTTGGTTGTTTGGTTGGTTGGTTGGTTGGTTGGTTGGTTGGTTTGTTGGTCGGTCGGTCGGTTGGTTTTAAGTCTGATGATGGTGTTTATCCTGAAGACGTCACTGTTTAATACTTCAGACGCTTTCAGTCCTAACAATCCTACTTCCCAGGTTAGATTTTCATCCTGCCTCCACACCTGTTCCAGCTGCAGAAGCATCCATCAACACATTTCTTCATGGGAGCTAATGTCGCAGATGCTTCTCAAGTCTTTGGCAGTGCAAGAAAAAGTGAGACATCTTCCATATGTTTTCTAGCTTCCTCTCAGACCAACAAAAACACCGCTTTTTCAAGGGGGTGTGGTGGCTCACATCTGTAATCCTGACACTTTGGGAGGATGAGGTAGGAGGATCACTTGAGCCCAGGAGTTTGAGACCAGCCTGGGCAACGTGGTGAGAACTTGTCTCTACAAAAAATACAAAACTTAGCTGGGCATGGTGGCATGTGACTGTAGCCCCAGCTACTCAGGAGGCTGAGGCAGAAGGATCACTTGACTCCAGGAGGTTGAGGCTGTGGTGAGCCAGGATTGCATCACTGCACTCCAGCCTGGGTGACAGAGTAAGACCCTGACCAAAAAAAAAAAAAAAACAAAGAACTGCTTCCTCAACCCCTTTTTCTGCAGCAGTACAACCTGAGTCTTCACTCTGGTGTTCCATTTATATCCCCCAAGGACTCCTCATCACTTTTAGGTAGATTCACTTTTTTCAAACTCCCTCTTGTCCCAAGGCTGTCTTATTCCTGCTCTGGACATGTGGGCGTGCACCGTCTGCCTGAGCGATGGCCTCCTTCCCATTGTGCTCCCCCATCTGATCTCAGAGAAAAATCTATATTTAAAGTCAGCCCTATTCCTCTCCGTGTTCCAGACTTGCCACTTCCAAAGCCCAAGTGATAGTTTTCTGATCCCGTATCAGATTTTTCAATTCTTCTTCCTCTTCATCTGTAGTTTTTCTTCTGCCTATGAGAAAACCTGATATCTAGAGCCAGAGTGTGCTGGCACCACAGGCCTTTAGATTTTCCAAGAAGATAACACATTCCTGTATAGAAAGGGTTCACTTAAAATATATATATAGGGGGAGGGAGAGAGAGAGGGAGAGATGCACATAGACAGATATAGATGAATATTCTTACAACCATGTGGTAAAGAGGGTTTCTTAAATAAAAAGCTAAAAGCAAAATGAAAAACAAACCTTAAAAAGCTGTGAGAAAAGGTCGATCAGCTCAATGACATTGTCATTCAGGCCTGTGTGACCAAAGACTCCACAAAGAAAGCTGAAAGACAACCAAAGCTGACCAGGAGAAAGTATGCGCAACATTTAAAAGATCTCCCAACAAGCTAGTAAGAAACAGTAAACAACACAGCAGAAATGTGAACGAGACCATGGGCAGGTGACTGCAGGTAGGAGGTAGGGACGACTGATAAACGTGAAGGTGGTGGTCCCATGAGACACGAAGGAGGACAGCAGTGATATCCTGTCTCCCTCCTTCAGCTGTAGGGAGGTTCGTTCCATCTGTGAGTTTGGCAGGGCTGGGAGGAGCCAGTTCCACATGTGGCCATGGGAGCATGACCACCCCAGCAGCTGCAGTCTCCTAAGCCAGCACTCACATGTTTCTGGGAAATTCTGACCACATGCACAAGGAAACCCTCATGCAGAGCTTCTGGGCCCACTGTTTATAACAGACAGATATTAGCCACGGCTTCATGGTCCACCTCCACGAAGCAGATAAGAAATCACATACACAACAGGGTCTTGCACAGCAGTTGAATGAATACAAAAGACACACTTGTATCACTAGGATAAATCTTGGAACATCGTTGCTAATTGAAAACACAAGCTACAGAGTACTGTGCACATGGTGACACTCTGTCAAACACTCAAGAAGGACAGAACAGTGCTGCTCTGAAATGCACAGTTGTGGTTGCTTCTGGGAGGTGGGGAGGAGGGGTGTTGCAAGTGGGACTTGGAGCAATGCCACAATGTCTACGTGCTTTGCAAATACTAATACATATAGTCCTCAAAACTACCCTGTGAAACAGGCATTCATAGCCATTCTCCAGGTAAGAAAACAGGCACAGAGAGGTTAAGTAACTTGTTTAAAGTTGCATAGTCAGTTAATTAAATTTGAGCCTAGGCAATCTGGCTCCAGGATATGGGTTGGGGAATAGGGTGGGGCTCAAAGAGGATTTCCTGGCAGTTTCAGCTCTAGGTTTCCAGGGTTTTGGAAGGTGAAAGCATTCAGGACTCACATCATGAAAAATGTATTTTAAATAGGAAAAGTAATTATTGATACAGCTTAGATGGAACCACCTCCAAAAGGAAGAGAAGAATAAGTGGACAGAAGAAAGGAAGAAGGAAGGGAGGAAGGAGAGAGAAAGACTCTCCCCCTCTCATCTGCGAGTGATGAGCCTCCCAACTCTGGTTCATTGACAAATTGAGTGCTCCAGAAGCCATGCCATCAGCAGGACTGGCTCAGCCCAGGTAGAGAAGAAAGAGATAAAAGGGAAGCAAAGCCCTGGGCCTGTCCCTCCCTCCCTCCAATGCCACTCGCCAGCCTAGAACCAACGACAAGGAAGTGCTGTCTGTCAAGAGACACACCCTGCTGGACACAGACCCCCAACTAGGGCAGTCAACAGTCTCCATATCCAGAGATCAGAACCCAGCCAGCAGCCAACCGCATTGCTCGGCTATGTTGGAAAGAAAAGGCAATTTCAATGAAATGCAAGTTAAAGCAAGCGAGGAAGGAAAAGCCTTTATCTTTGGAAACCATCCATGGTCCCCCAAGACCTTCCCGGATGCCAGCAAGGCACTCAACCCCTCATCACCCCAGTTGAATGAAAAGCCAGTTTTCCTAAAAGCCACCCCAAGAAAGAAACCCCAACAAAACAAGCTAAAAAGAAGTGTGCTTTCGGGAACCCTGTGTAGTCTTCCCTTCATCACAGAGAAAGTTTCAGGCCCAAACGCAGAGACCTCTGTGCGCTTGAACTTGACCTGCCCAGCAACCTTCCCAGCCTCTTTGTGGGCCGTAGCAATGGCTGAGGGACGTGGGATCTGAGCGCCCCCACGTGGCAGGAGCTTCCCCGAAGGCGTGACCGGGGCTTTGCAGACCGGCCTAGATTTCTCGGGTCTATGTGCAATTCACTTATCTTCCTCGGACAGAAGTTTTTTGGTTTGTTTTTTTAAAATTTTTTTATTAATCAATATTTTTTATTATGGTTTTCTGGGGTACAGTTAAGGGTTAGGTGTACAATTACGTTTCATTCAGGCACCCTGTTGATAAGAGGTGTTTTCCCATCCCCAGACAGGTATTTGCTACTGTTAATCCCATCCCCCTCCCCCCCATAGTTTCCCACCACTGCCAGTCATTTTCTTATAGTATTACATTGGATGTTCAAGGTCCATTATATGAGTGAGAACATGTGATACTCGGATCTTTGTTTCTGTGAGAGGTCACTCAGTATTATAAGCTTTTTCTGAAATAAGTGTCTTATAAGTGTTCTTGTTCTATAGCGATAAATACTTTGATGATTGTGACTGGAGTTAGCCCAGAATATTTTCTCTATAATAGATAACACAATCTGTTTTCTCCTATCTGTTTGTGCCAACCCATGTATCCTTTTTTTTTTTTTTTTGAGTTGGAGTCTCACTCTGTCGTCCAGACTGGAGTGCAGTGGCCGCTACGCGTATACTTTTTATGTGACCTCACTTTTTAGCACGTTTTATTTTCAAGGCTAGTTACAACTGACTTAGTATCTGATTTTTCCAAATATTCTGTGACCAAGGAGAAAAATAACTGAAGCGTGTGTTGTTCTCTCTAAGGTGATCCTTAAAATAGGACCCTCTGAATAAGAACAAAATAAGCTCTATTGGGTTTGATGCAAATTCCTCACCCCCAAATACCTTAAGAACACAAACCACAGAACTCCCGGCCACAGCCTGCAGTAGGCTCTCCTCCTCTGTCCCAGGAACTCCTTCCAGATATAGAAGAAGCCTTGAATCTGGCAACTCCTCTTGCTGCAGTTGCATATTGTCTCATACCCAAGAAATGTTCTTTCTATTAAAGAGCAAAATGACCAAAATTAAAAGGCAAATCACCAACTGGGAAAATATTGTACATATATATGACAAAGCACGTATGTAAAATTCTCGGAGAAAGACTCCTACCCTGATGGCTAAGAAAATATAAAAGTATTTTCAGATGAGGAAACACTAATGTGCACCAACATTTGAAAATACTCTCTAAAGGAATTTTTAAACTACAAAGTAAAGCAATATAACATCACTTGTCTACCATATTGACAAGGATGTTTAAAATGCTAGAATCTTATATCTACCTACAGTAGAATAGACACGGGACAAATTACTTTTGGAAACAATTTGGAGGCCAGGCACAGCCGCTCACACCTGTAATCCCAGCACTTTGGGAGGCTGAGGTGAGGGATCACCTGAGCCCAGGAGTTCTAGACCAGCCTGGGCAACATAGCAAAACCTTTAAAAAATAAATAAATAAACTAGCTGGGTGTGGTGGTCCCTGCCTGTAGTCCCAGCTACTCTGGAGGGAGGAATTGACTGCGCCCAGGAGGTCAAGGCTGCTGTGAGCCATGATCGTCACGATCATGCCAGACTGCACTTCAGCCTGGGTGAGAGAGAGACCCTGATTCAAGAAAAAAGCCTGGCTCGGTGGCTCAGCCTGTAATCCCAGCACTTTGGAAGGTCAAGGCGAGTGGATTGCCTGAGTCCGTGAGTTCGAGATCAGCCCGGGCAACTTGGTGAGACCTCGTCTCTAAAATAAATAAATTAGCCAAGCACTGTAATGCGCGCCTATAGTTCTGGCTACTTGGAAGGCTGAGGCGGAAGGACAGCCAGAGCCCAGCAGGTCGACGCCGGGGTGGCCATGAGCGTGCCAGTACACTCCAGCCTGGGCAACAAACTGAAACTCCAACTCAACAAAAGCAAACAAAAAACAATTTGGGAAAATAGTAATAAGAGCCTTAAAAATGCTCATACTCTGACTTCCGAGATTGATGCTAACTACACAATACAAAATAAGGGAAAAGCATTATGCACAGAGATTTTTATGGAAGTATTATGGCTAGAAACAACCTAAATCATCAACATTACAGGATTAGTTACTACCATAGTTTTCTGAGACTAGTGGTTCTCATTTCTGTCTCCACACTGGAATCACTTGGGGAACTACATTTTCACACCACTCATGCCCAGTCCTCATATCAGAACAATTGAATCAAAATCTCTGGGAGTAAGAGCTTTTGATCCTCTCCAAGTGGCTCTTGTGTGGTCAGGGTTGAAAACCACAAGGCTAGGGAAACCACAATAGATTACTATGCAGTAAAACATTATGCAGCCAGTAAAAAATGCTTTCAGTGTTATAAAGAAAAAATTTATTTTACAACAGCTCTAAACCCACCAAAAATTGGCATGGTTGGTGCAAAGGGCTGTCGTATACCTGGGCTGCCTGTTAGGTGGATCAACAATTCCTTCTCACTGCTGAGAAGTACTTCCCCATTCCGTGTGGGTCTCGATTTATTACCCACTGAAGGACGTTTGGGCTGTCTGGCTTTTGTCTACTGCAAACAAAGCTGCTATGGACATTCACGTGTAAATCTTTGCGTGAACATATGCTTTATTTTGTCTTAGATCAATGTTTAGAGGAAAATGGCTGGGTGGTGTGGTAAATGTGTGCTTAAATTCATAAGAAACCAACACAATGCCATCCAAATATATTGTGCCATTTTACACCAGCACCGTGTGAGAATTCATGTAATCCACATCTGCAGCGGTCCTTTATAATGAAGTTTAGCCACCGTAGTGGGTGGGGTGGTCTTCATTTGCATTTTCCTAATGACTGAAGTGTGGGGCATCTCTCAAGGTACCTATGAACCATCCTTATTTCAACTCTGACGTGTTCTGCCCATTTTTTAGGGCTGTTTTTAGTCTTCTTATTCTTGAATTGTAACTGTTCTTTTTTATATTGTCATCCTTTGCCAAATGTGTTTTGAAAATACATTTCCTCAGTATGTGCTTTGCCTTTTCACTTTCACTGTCTGTCTCTGATGAAAAAAATATTTTGGTGAATTCCGTATAATTTACTTTCCTCTTATATTTCTTGCATTTCATGGGACATTTTAAAAACTTCACTAAAAACAAGATCAATTGTGTTTTCTCTTATGTTTTATTCTAAACGTTTTATAGCTTTTGCTCTGACATCGAAAATACATTATCAATTTTTTAAATGTACTTTCATATGTGATATAAGATAAGGGAAGAGGTTCATTTTTTAAAAAATTGTTTGTATCTATCTAATTTTTCCAGCATCACTTGTTGAAAGACTCTCTTTCCCCAGTGAATTGCTCTGACACCTTTGTCAAAATCAATTGACAATATGTATGTATGGGTCTATTTCTGGACTCCTCACTGTTTCCAATTTTATGCTGATACCACATTGCCCTCATTGCTATATCTGTATAATTCTTTAAATCAGCCCCCAACTTTCCTCTTCTTTTACAAAGTTTTTTTTTTAATTCTAGGCTTTCTGTATTTTCACATAAATTTGAAATTAAATTGTCAATTTCTTAAAAATAAAAAAAATAAAACCTTGTTGAGTTTTGAGTCAGAGTCTCACTCTATCAACCAGGCTAGAGAGCAGTGGCACAATCACAGTGAAAAATATGTGCAATATATGAAAGGATAATATGTCATGATCAAGTGGGACTTATCCACAGAATGCAAAGTTGGTTGAATGTTTTTTTTAAAAGTCAATGTTATATACCTTATTAACAGACTAAAAAAGAAAAACCATGGATCATCTCAATTGACATATAAAACATGTTTGGTAAAATCTATCATTTGTTCCTGATTTTTTCAAAAAACTCTATGCAAACTAGGAGCATAAGGGAGTTTACTCAATTTACAGCACATTCCCTAAAACCTACAGCTAACATACTTAATGGTAAAAGACTGGATACTTTATCCCCAAGATCAGGATCAAGGCAAAAATGTGTGCACTTACCACTTCTATTCAGTGTTGTAATAGAGATTTGAGCCAGTGCAATAAGGCAAGAAATGGAAGTAAAATTATTTTTATTTGCAGAATAAATAATCCTCTATGTAGAAAATCATGCAAAATATATTTTTAAAAGGTACTTGAACTAACATGTGAGTTTAGCAAGATCAATACACAATAATATATGACAAAATAATTTGATTTTCTATATGCCAATTGCAAATAGATGAACATTGAAATTTAAGAATACCACTTATAACAGCAATTAAATGCATGAAATACTTAGTGACAAAGTTAACAAAGGATGTGCATGGCTTGCACACTGAAAATTATAAAACTTCACTGAGGGAAATCAAAGGAGACTTAGTTAAATGGAGAGATCCACCATGTTCCTGAATTAAAAGACTACGTATTGTTGCAATGCCAAGTCTTTCCCAAATTGCAGTCCCAATCAGAATACCAGCAGGTGGCCAGCTCCGGTGGCTCAGCCCTTTTGGGAGGCCCTTTTGGGAGGATCACTTGAGCCCAAGGATTTAAGTCTAACCTGGGCAACACAGCAAGACATCATCTCTTCAAAAACAAAAAAAGTTTTTAATTAGCTGGGTGTGGTGGCATGTGCCTGTAGTCCCAACTATTCAGGAGACTGAGGAAGGAGGATCCCCTGAGCCCAAGAGTTTGAGGCTGCCGTGAGCTGTGATTGTGCCAGTTGTGCCACTGCCCTCCAGTCTAGGTGACAGCGTGAGACCCTGACTCAAAAAGAAAAAAAAAAAAGACCATCTGTGCATCACCTACAATGATGTCACCTGTCTCACTCACACCTGTGATAATTTGTGTCTTCTTTATTTTTTCTCATCATTCTGGCTAGAGGTTTATTTATTTTGCTAATATTCTCATAGATCCAACTTTTGTGTTTTTATTGATTTTTCTCTACTGTTTGCTTATTTTCTAGTTCATTTACTTGTTATTATTCCTTTCTCCTGCTTACTTGACATAGACTTTGCTCTTTCTTTACTAGTTTTTGAAGTTTCTTGGTAGTATTAATGTCCTGAAGATGTTGGATTCTTCATCCTGGAGCTGGCCAAGGAATCAGAGAAGCTTAAAGTTTCAGGAGAATTCAGAGTAGTTGCAGGTGCAGCCACTGCTTCAGGACAAGAAGGTGAGTTAGCAGATAAGAGACAGTGTGAGGGCGCTATAAAAGGGCAGCCGTTTCACTTCTGTCCTCCAAATAGCCCATGTGAACGTCTCCTGCGGTCTACTCTAACAGAAAACATGTAGGAAGGGGAATTACAGGAAATGTAGTTTAGTCTAGCCAAGTCGACCCACTAAGAAACTGTTACAAACCTATTTGTATCTTTATCTTGAAACTGAGTTTCTTGTGGGCAGCAGATACAGGCATGTTCCGCATAACAATGTTTCAGTCAATGACAGATTCATATATAATGGTGGTCCCATAAGATTATAATATTGTTTGTACTGTACCTTTTCTATGATTAGGTATGTCTAGATACACAAATACTTACCATTGTGGTACAATTCCCTACAGTATTTAGTACAGTCACAGGTCACACAGGTTTGTAGCCTAGAAGCAATAGTCCACACCATACATAGCCTAGGAGTGGAATAGTCTAGACCATCTAGGTTTGTGTAAGTATTCTCCATGATGTTTGCTCAATGATGAAATTGCCTAATGACACATTTCTCAGAATGTTTTCCTGTTGTAAAGTAACACATGACTTTAGTTAGGTTGCTTTTTGAAATCCAATCTATCTCTGCAATTAATTAGGGAGTTTAGAACATTATGTTTAATGTTATTCTTGACATGGTTGTATTTAAATATAACATCTTGTTTGTTTTCTGATAGTCGCATCTATCCTTTGTCCCCTTTTTCCTCTTTTACTTCCTTCTTTTGGATTAATTATGATTCTATTTTATTTACTAGCTATAACCCCTAGTATTGTTTTTGGAGTGGTTGCTTCAGGGTTTATATTATGCATCTTTAATTTATCACAGTCTACCTTTAAGTAATATTAGGCCACTTGTGTATAATATTAAAACCCTCCACCAGTGTACTTCCATTTCCCCTCATCCTGGTCTTTCTTTGTCTTATAGTTGACATACATTTTCCTTCCTTATATATTATAAAGTCTGCCACATTTTTTTCTTTTTCACTTTAAAGTCAATAATATTCTAAACAAATTTTTAAAATAAGAAAAAATAATATTTGCATTTATCCACACATTTACCATTTCTGGTGCTCTTCATTCCTTTGTGTAAATCCAGATTCCCATCTGGTATCATCTTCCTTCTGCCTGAAAATTTCCTTTAACATTTCCTTTACTTCAGGTCTTCTACTGATTAATCTCTGAGCATTTGATACCTGAAAAAGCACTTCACCTTTGTTTTATCATTATTTTTAACAGCTTTATTGATATACAACTCAAATACCATGCAATTCACACTTTTAAAGTATATGTTTCATTATTTTCAGTGTATCACAAGATTATACGTCTGTTGCCACATTTCTGGCTTCCCTAAAGAAATCCCAACCCTTTTATCTGTCACTTCCCTTTTTCTCCTCCCACCCCCAGCCCTAAGCAACTATACATCTATTTTCTGTCACTATAGATGCCTATTCTGGATAGCTCCCATAAATGGAATGGAAACATACACAATCTTTTTTGCCATCTGTTTTCACTTAGCATAACGTTTTCAGGGTTCATTCATGCTTTAGCATGTATCAGGACTTCATTTCTTCTTACTGCCAAGTAATTTTCCATTGCACAGGCATACCATATTATATTTATCCACCCATCAGTTGATGAGTATTTGGGTTGTTTCCACCTTTTAATCATTATGAATAATGCTGCCATTAACATTTATGTGCAGGTTTTATATAAATATATGTCTTCATTTCTCTTGATTATATAAGACTAGAAATGAAATTGCTGTGTCATGGTAACTATGTTCAATTCACTTGTTTATGAAAGATACTTTTGCTGGTTACAGAATGTTAAGTTGACAGGTTTTTTTCTTTAAGTACTTTAAAGATGTTTCACTGTCTTTCAGCAAGCATTGTTTTCAATAAGAATCTGTAATAATTCTTATCTTTGTTCTTTTTTCCATATATGTATTTTTTCTCTGGCTGCTTTGTGATTTTTATCTTTATCAATGGTTTTAAACAATTTGATTGCAATGTGACATTGTATGTTTTCTTTGTGTCTCTTATGCTTGGAGTTTGTTGAGCTTGTTGGATCTACATGTTTAGTTTTTACTAAACTTGGAAAAGTTCTAAACATTATTTCTTCAACTATCTTTTTTTTCTGTCCCCACTGACCTCCTTTGGAAACTTCCATTATATGTATGTTAGGTCTCTTGAACTTACCCCAAGTTCACTGGGGTTGTGTTAGCTTTTTTCAGTTTTTTTTCTTTATGTCATTTTGAATAGTTTCCATTGCTGTGCTTTTAAGTTCCTTAATCTTTCCTTCTGCAGTGGTTTATCTACTGTTAATTTCATTCAATACATTTTTATTTCAGATATTGTATTTTTATCTCTAGAAGTTTGATTTGTATTTTTAAAAATATTTTTAACATATTTATGCTTTAATTTACCTTCTTGAACATAAGAAATACAATTGGCTAGGCATGGTGGCTCACTTCTATAATCCCAGCACTTTGGGAGGTTGAGGCAGGAGGATCAACTGAGCCCAAGAGTTTGAGACTATGGTGAGCCATGATCATGTCATTATACTCCAGCCTGGGTGACAGAGTAAGAAGCCAACTCAAAATAATAATAATAATAATAATAATTACAATATCTGTTCAAAAGTTCTTGTCTACTAATTCTATCATCTATATTATTTTTTAGTGTTTCTGTAGATTGTTTATTCTTGTTCATATTGTACTGTTTCTTTGCATAGCCAATAATATTTGTATTAGATCCCAGTCATCATTATTTTACCTTGTTGCAGCCGGGCTCAGTGGCTCAGCCTGTAATCCCGCGCCTTTGGAAGGCTGAGGTGAGTGGATTGCCTGAGCCCGCGGGTTCGAGACCCGCCTGGGCAGCGAGACCTCATCTCTACAATAAATCAAAAAATCAGCCGGGCGTGGTAGCGCATGCCTGTAATTCCGGCTACTTGGAAGGCTGAGGCGGAAGGATCGCCGGAGCCCAGCAGGTGAGGCTGCGGTGGCCGGGAGCGACCGCTGCACTCCAGTCTGGGCGACCGAGTGAGACTCCAACTTAAAAAAAAAAAAATTTTTACCTTGTTGGGTGATGGATTTTTTTTTTGTATTTCTACAAATATTCTTGAGTGTTCTTGTAGTTATGTTACTTGAAAACAGTTTGATCTTTTGGCGACTTGCTTTTATATTTGTTTTATGCAGGACCAGAGCAGGGTTGTTTGTTTTGTTTTGTTTTGTTTTTGAGTTAGGGTCTCACTCTGTCACCCAGACTGGACCTCCTGAGTACAGGAAATTCTTCTGCCTCAGCATCCCAAGTAGCTGGGATTACAGGCGTGTGCCACCATGCCTAAGTTTTTTTTTTTTTTTTTTTTTGTAGAGATGAGGTCTTGCTATGTTGCCCAGGCTGGTCTCAAACTCCTGGTCTCAAGCAATCCACCTTGAGATTGCTTCGTCCTCCCAAAGTGCTGGGATTACAGGAGTGAGGTACCATGCTCAGCCTAGAACAGTTTTTAACGTAGGGTTAATTTCATCCCACTTCTGAGGCATTATCCTGAATATACTATCTAACATTCATGAAGTCTGAGGTCGATCCTCTCTGGCTGGTGGGAACTACACTCTTCTGAGTCCTACATGAACCCCAATGACTTTTTCTCATAGTCATTTTAGGTGTCCTTTCCCTAAATGTGAGTAGCTTCCTCACATGTATATACTGTTCAGTACTAAGGTGACAACTCAGAGGGTATGCTCTTCAGATCTTCAATGCTTTCTCTCTGTGCCAATCTCCCATATTTGGTGAGCCCCGTGAATTCCAATGGCCATGCCCTCCTTGAATTCATACTACTATCTCCTCTTAGGCAAGAGGAGAAATCCAGTGCCTATTACTGTCTTGTCCCAAAGCAGAAGTCTCCTTGATGATATTTTGGTGAAAGAAAGAAGGAAAGCAACAGATATGTATCAAAGAAGAGAATGAAAGGAAAGAGAAGAAGTAAAAGAAGAAAAAGAAGAATTATTTACAACATTTTTAATAATATTGGAGAAAGCTTATGACTGTGCTAGTTTTTAAGAACAATATTACACATATAATATGATCTCAATTATTAAACAAACCTGGGTCAGCACTGAGAGTGGTGCTAACAACACTTGCCCTTGGGAATAGGATTGTTCTTTTTTTTTCTGTATTTTCCAAAGATTTTTTAAATTGTAATTTTATTTTAGTATAGATATGTGAGTACAAGTCAGAACTAGCTACATAAGCAGGCTGTATGCAGGTGAATTTTGGACCTCCAACTGGCCCTCACTTCCTTTGGTTTAGGGTCAAGTACCCTTAAAATTTGTTTTTGTTTTTGTTTTTTTCAAACAACAACAGATGCTGGAGAGGATGTTAAGAAAAAGGAACACTTCTACACTGCTGGCAGGACTGCAAACTAGTACAACCTGTTTGGAAGATAGTGTGGCGATTTCTGAAAGAACCAGAAATTGACCTTCCATATGACCCAACAATTCCTTTATTGGGAATATACCCAGAGGAACTCAAATCATTCTACAAAAAAGATACCTGCACATGTATGTTGGTTGCAGCTCTATTCACAATAGCAAAAACATGGAACCAACCATGTTGCCCATTGAAGTTGGACTGGATTAAAAAATGTGGTACATATACACATTGGAATATTATGCAGCCATAAAGAAGGACAAACATATGGACTTTGCAACAACTTGGTTGGATTTAGAGTCAATCATACTCAGTGATCTATCACAGAAACAAAGAACAGAGTACCATATGTTCTCACTCATAAGTGAAACTTGAACAATTATAATACTATAAGAAAGGGATTGGCAGTAGTGGGAAACTGTCAGGGGAGGGGGGTGGGATTGGCAGTTGAGGGAAACTGCTAGGGGAGGGAGGGGCATACCTCATCAACAAGGGTACCTGTATAATCAACATTTGCATACCTAACCGTAATTGTACCCCACATCTTTATAATAAAAAATAAATAAATAAAAATAAAAATTTTGTTTTGTTTTGTTTTGTTTCGAGTTGGAGTCTCACTCTGTCACCTAGACTGGAGTGCAGTGGCACACTCACAGCCACCGCAGCCTCGACCTGCTGGGCTCAGGTGATCCTTCCACCTCACCCTTCCAAGTAGAGGAGAACTAAAAGTTTTTTTAAATAATATTTATGTGGCATTTTCATAATGAAGGAGAAGAAATATAACTGAGACAAACTGAATTCACCTTAAAATAAGGAAAATAAGGAGAAAAAGAGAAGAAATTGCCCTAAATTTTGACCATTTTTTTGTGTGGGAAGAGTCTGAATTTTCATATTAAGATTAGAAATTCCACTTATTTAACCTACCAAAATGTCACCACCCACCACCACCACCACCACCTCTAAAATGTAGCCTTCAAGGATTCAAGAGACTTGTATTTCCAAAGAAGATTCTACACAATGCTAAGCAAGACTGTCTCCTCACTTACACTGACCCTAAAGACTCTCCAGTGATAGTCAGTGGTCAACACCCTCTGGCATCTAACATGTATGCCAGAAATCTGACTCTAGCTATCTAGATTCTTGACTTAACGCTTTGATGCTAGAAATACATTTTCATAGTGGATATTGAACTTGCCAGTAGCACTTAAACTCATAGAGCTCAAAGTAAAAGGGAAACTTGTTTTAAACAGTCCAAAGAAGAGCAAACAAACGTGTATGTAGTGGTTGTTGTACATTAAAGCCTGACTCTCTCTGCCAGCCGTGTGATGTGTCCTCTACCACACTTCTGTTCCATCTTGTGATGATAAATTCTGTGTTTGCAGGACTTAAAAAGACGTCATGTAAAGATAATTTATCTGAATGAACATAAACAAAATAAAAATAGTCTTTTCCCCCCAAATGCAAACATTTTGCCTCTTTGTTCATTGATTTTCCAGCAAAATTCAGTGTTTTTTCTTCTATGTAAACCTTGTGTTTTCTATGGCTAACTTGGTTTTCTGCTTTCCTGTTCATACATATTAAAGGACTCAATGACATAATCAGCTTGCTTTTCACTCAGTTGCTTAGGGCTTATAAAAATAAAACACAAATACCCACAGCTGTTCTAGGCAATCACTCAGCTCTTTGGAAAGAAAATACAGATACAGAGACAGGTGGTTCTGCTCTAAGCACAACGTTCAGAATTAAGAGTGGAGGGACTGCAGCTGTGTTTCCAGGAGAACACCAACAAACTCCCAGGCTGTCTGTGCTAAACACAGTTGCACATGTGGGCACCCAGGACCGGGAAGCGGTCTTTCTTGAGTCCTGCTTCTCCTGGGAGTTGACCACAGGTCTTTCTCTGTGGGAATACCTCAGGATTTCTTATTGCTCAGTGAAGGTAGCTCAGCAGCCCAGAAAATGGGGAGCTGGCAGCATACTGACCACCAGGTGGTGAGGTTGGTAAAGAACAAGAAGTCTACCTGCCCTCCTGATAGCTAGCCCCATTGCAGTCACTTAACTTTCTGAGTGCAGTTCAGCAAAAGCGCAGGGACAGAGCTAGGAAGCCAAAGGCCCAGATGGTTTTAAAGGAAAACAACAAAGCAGGTGATGCTGTCTGATTCTACCCTTAATATACGCCCAGCACTCAACCTCATCAAAGTCTCTGACTGCTACCCAAATAATGTGGGACACTATGACTCCTGTTTCAAACGCTGGTGGCCCTGGCTGCCTCCAGCTCCTATCAGCTGCCCCAGCACGTGCCTTATAACTCCTTGAATTTCAGTTCTCCTGCACAACTGTTTTCAGCTTTGTGCACTTCTCTGACCTCAGATTTACCACAGAGTTGAGTGGGGAATCCCTGCTCCATCTCTCAGTTCTACAAACCACAATCCTGGCCAAGTCAGCCTTCTCCCAAATGACAAGAGAATCAAATAGCAGCTTAAACCTCTATACAATTTTTCTACTCTACACCACTATAATGCCTTTCTGAATCAATCCAGCCACTGATTTTTGTGCTATATTAACACTCCTCAAACATTTCTTATGACAGTCCATCTATCCCACTTATTCCTAATTATCAGTGGAAAAAAGAATTTGAGGATGATAATCAAGATGGTAACAATACAAGAAGAAGGTCTAACAGGAAAAACCCTAATGATCACTTGTTATATATGTTAATAAATATTACTAAATGAAGGAATATTATTAGAGCAATAGAAAGCCATTACCAACTCAAGTCAACATTGACGATATACTCATAAAGATCAGTCCTTCCAAAATTTTATGACTATTCCAATCTTTGTTTTTATGAATTTGAAATTTTAGTAATTCTTAAGAGAAGATTCTGGGGAAATGGCTCAGTAGGAAGCACTAGAAATCTGTCTCCTCAACTAGACAAAAACTTCAGTTGTAGAATCTAAATTTTGGGTTTTGTTTGTTTGTTTTAACTCTTGCTCGCTACTGACAGTTGGCCTCATTGCAGTCATATGACTTTCTGGGTACAGTTCAGCAAAAGCATAGAGAAAGAGTGAGGAAGCTGATAGCCCAGATGGTTTTAAAGGAGAACAACAAAGTGGGTGATGCTGTCTGATTCTACCCTTAATATACTCACAGCACTCAGGCTTGCAACTCCTGGGGGAAGTCTTGGATGGTAAATGGTGGTTAATTTTGGTCAATCTGAGCTCTTAGCACAGTAACAGGTCCCATCCCTCATCCTGTAGACCCATGGCAGGCAGCTGCACCCGTGTTCCTGGAGCAGCCTACATGCAAGCTGTGGGAACCTGGGTGGCAAAAAGGACCCCGTCCTCCAAAAAGGGATCTGTGCTCTGGCTGCTAACTGCCACTTCTGATCACAGAGGTGCAGAGAGAGAGGTGGGTGGCCATTGTAACACTCCTCTTATTGTTGCAAGCCCTTCTCCCACAACTGAAAAGGCTTCCAGCCATTTTATAAGCTAGCATTTACCTAACACCATGCCATATTTTTCTCTTTTTCCCCTTTGGAAAGCCAGACGTTGAATACTAGGACATTCAAAGTAGCTGCATATAGGGGAAAATTAGAAAGACACTGCCCATACTCAGGAAAAGGCCCAGGCTCAGAAGGGACTTGAGAAGACCCTTAAGTTCATGCCTCAAGCTGATCCTTGGCACAGAGACAGCCTACAACAGACAAAAAACAGCAAATCCTGGGGAAAGAGAAGAATCTGATTTCCAGAGTTATACTATTAGATTAAAATGTCAGTTTTACACAGAAAATACAAGGCATACAAAGAAACAGGAATTAATGGACCATTCAAAGGAAAAAAATAAACCAACAGAAACTTTCCCTAAAAAAGACCCGGTGGCAGATCTACCAGGCAAAGACTTTAAAACAACGGTCTTTAAAATGTTCAAGGAACTATGGGGCGATGTAAAGAAAGTCAAGAAAATAATGTATGAACAAAATGAAAATATCAATAATGAGGTGGAAAACCTAAAAATAAACTAAAAAGGAATTGAAGTGAAGAGTACAATAACTGAAATGAAACATTCTCTAGAAAGATGCAAAAGCAGATTTGAGCAGGCAGAAGAAAGAATCAACAAAAGTGAAGATAAGACAATGGAAATTATTGACTCTGAGGAACAGAAACAAATAAGACAGAGGAAAAGTAAGCAGATCCTAATGGGCCTAGGACCCAATCAAGTCAACCAATATTCACATTGTGTGAGTCACAAAAGAAGAAGAAAAATAAGAAGGCGAAGAGACCATTTGAAGAAATAAAGACCTCAAGTTTTCCAAATGTGATGAAAGTCATGAATGTAAACATTCAAGAAGCTCAGCTAACTCCAAGTAGGGTTAACTCAAATAGACTCGCATTATGATCAACCTGTTAAAAGCCAAAAGCAAAGAGAACTTTGAAAGCAAGAGAGATACAACTTATTATATAAAAGAAATCCTCAATAAGATTTTCAGCAGAGTTCTCATGAGAAACTTTGGAGGCCAGAAGGGAATAGCCTGATATATTCAAAGTGTTGAATGAAAAAAACTGTCAGACAAGAATCTTATATCTGGCAAAACTGACCTTCCAAAGTGAGGAAGACATTAAGATATTTTAGACAAACAAAAACTGAAGGAGTTTATTCCCACTAGAACTGCCTTACAAGAAATGCTCAAAAGAAGTCCTGCAAGATTAAATGAAAGGACACTTGATGGTAACTTTAAGTCATATGAAGAAATAAAGATCTCAGTTAAGGTAAATTCATGGGCAATTATAAAAGCTAATATTATATGTCAGCATCACCTAGCAGAGAACCTAGCACATAGTCAATTCTCAGTATATAGTCACCGAATGGATGAAGACGCTAAAGGAACTTAGAAACACCCAGATAAATTGGGGACCTTCATGAACAGGAAGCTTTGTTCTGCTTTGGGCTGGACATGTGGAATGCTATCACCTGATTGGCTGCCCACTATCCACCAGAGACACAAGCTCCTCAAAGTAAATCAAGTGGTAAGCATGGTTTAGGAGGTTTGGTTATGGTTGAAAGCCTGGGGTTTATAAAAGAAAGTGCTGGTAAGGGAAGAAGTTTCTTGGGCCTGGGTTTCTTGGATGTGGGACAAATGGAATTCATAACCAGATGTTAAAGAGTTTTCATAGTGCCCATCAGGCCTGAGGTGAGACCCTGTTGGCCAAGGTCACCACTGGGCCCTGATCAAGACAGAGAGGCCAGAGCACCAATCACATTGAGCAATGGTTTTAGCCTTGAATGCAGCAACCAGATGGACAAGTGATGGAGGAGCCAGAAGACTCCATGTGAATCAAGGACTCTCGTTTTCTCAATGCCACATGGTTACATAAAGTGACACACCAAGGCACATTTGTCAAGTGCACTTTCTGCATTAACTGAGTTGATCATATAGGAAGAGAAGAGAGGTAAAACCTAAAAAAGAAAGATGATTTAAATCATTGAATTGGGCTAAATTTGTCTTTTTTCTCCTTTCCTTTTAAGAAAAACAACTTCTGTTTTGGAGAACTAAAGAATCTACATTTTCTTAACAGATTCAAATGTCAGTATAAGAACATGAAAAGATTTCACAGCAAATGAATGAAAGAACCCTGGTGACTACAGTCTGCAAAGTCAAACCACAAACTGAAACCAAACCACAAACCATGGATCTATATGGCTTATTTGAATACCATTCATGACTGCCTTTTTGTCTGGTCTTAAGATGACTGACATATAGAATGTGAGAGCTCAGAGGAACTTTGTTATCAATCAGGTTTGTTCTGCCTGTGCACAGCAAGCCAATTACTGAGACAACAGGTTTTGAAAAAGAGAAAATTGTTATTCATGAAGCAGCCAAGCAAAGAGGTGGGAGAACAGGTCTCAAATCTATCTCCCCAAAAATATGACTTGAGAGTACTTATGAGATATAAGGGACGGTGATCTAAAGTGTGTGGAGAGGGGCTCGGCAGGTAAGAAACATTGAGGTAGTGTTTCTGTGCCAGTCTAATAGTGCTACATGGTTTTTCATGGGACACATGTGCTCATGATCTCAGGGTGGAATTTTTGGCCCTCTGACATCAAAAAGTCACTGCTTGGGCACCCACACAGGTCCACTTGATGGATCAGTAGTCTCAACTAGCCTGAACTGGACAAAAGCTGCCCCCAAGTTCCTGAAGAACAATTTCAAGCCCCTGTTACATACTGACTCACAGTCCAATGTTACTGATGAGGAAACTGGAGAATTTTTAAGAACAACTAGAAGTGAGCAATTAAAAGCCAGCATGGCAGGTCGAGTGTGATTCAGTCAGGTCAGCCCTGGGTGCCCTTCAGGGTTGATATGCCTCCCCTTCCTTGTTTTACAAATAAGGAAACATCTTAGGATCTGTTCACCCTATATGCTTCCTTAAAGAGGCCTATCCCCACCTCAGCAAGACCTGCAGAATTCATGGGAAAGTAGTCCTCCTCCAGGTGAGTGGCCCCCTTCCCCTGCTGGCACCAGCCCTGGCTCAGGCTCTTCTCTGCTTCTCCTGGTCTGCCCTCCTCCAGTGCTCTATGGTGCTCCCAGTGTGTTCTCCCTGCAGACCCTGCTTCATTTCTAAGCAGATGCTCTGGTTGCAGGTCAGTGATGGCACAATCTTGAGAGCAGCTTCCTAGGCAAACTTCCTCCCAGTGTGACCCAGCCCTCTGGACCTCATACCAGTGTATTGACAACTTTCTCGGGTCTTCCCTGACCTTGGCAATGCGAATCGCTATCTTTTTGAATTTTACACATCATGATTTCTTCAACTAGGTTATAAATGTCTTCAAACAAGGATTATTCATCATCATTTTCTTCCCCACACTACCTAATATAGTTCCTGGTGAAAAAATATTAGATAATTGATGTAAATTACTCCCTGACCACCAGTGTACACCCCACATCATATACTGAGTGAGTAGAGTAGGCAACTGCTGGCTTGATGTAAATTTAGAGTTGAGGAAAGCTCTCCCAGCCCAAGGACTGTTTCCCTCTGCCAGAAGACCTAAAATAACCAATTACTCACTCCTTTGAGTCAAGGCCTTGAAAACTCCTGTTAAAATGCAAATGTCATCTGGGAGGGATAAATTGAAGCTATCAATGCCTATTAATAACATAGAATGTTATTAGCTTCACAGGGAATAAGAAAGATTCAGAATGTAGAAGAGCTTAAATCAACCCCAAAATTTAGGATCTAGTGAAATCAAGAACAGCATCTTGGCAATAGGTGGATGCACATTAAAAGAAACAAGCATCTCAGAAAACTCAAATGAGAGTAAAAACATATTTTAAATGTTTTTAAAAACTTTCTTTAAGTCAGGCACGCTGGTTCATGCCTGCAACCCAGCAATTTGGGAGGCGGAGGCAAGAGGATTGCCTGAACCCAGGGGCCAAAACCAGCCTGGGCTACTTGGTGAGATCTCATCTCTACCCAGCCCTGGTTCAGGCTCTTCTCTGCTTCTCCTGGTCTGCCCTCCTCCAATGCTCCATGGTGCTCCCAGTGTGTTCTCCCTGCAGAGCCTGCTTCATTTCTAAGCAGATGCTCTGGTTGCAGCTCAGTGATGGCACAAACTTGAGAGGAGCTTTCTAGGCAAAAATTAGCTAGACATGGTGGCACACACCTGTGGTTCCAGCTACTTGGAAGGCTGAGGGATCACCTGAGCCCAGAAGGTCGAGGCTGCAGTAAATGTGATCATGCCACTGCACTCCAATCTGGGTGGCAAAGTGAGACTCTAACTAAAAAAAAAAAAAAACACAAAACTTTCTTTAAGGTCTTGCAGATGTTGAACCAGACCTGCATCCCAGGGATGAAGCCTACTTGGTCATGGTGGATGATTTTTGAGATGTGTTGTTGGTTCTGGTTTGCTAGAATTTTGCTGAGAATTTTAGCATCTACGTTCATCAAGGATATTGGCCTGTGGTTCTCTTTTTTGTTGGATCTTTACCAGATTTGGGTATCAACGTGATGTTAGCTTCATAAAATGATTTGGGGAGAGTTCCATCTTTCTCGATTGTCTGGAATACTTTCATTAGAATTGGTATCAGTTCCTCCTTGTGTGTTTTGTTGAATTCTGCTGGAACGTCATCTGGTCCAGGGCTTTTTTTTTTGTAGGTAATTTTCTTATAACATAGTCGATTTCCTGGGTTGTTATTGATCTATTTAGGGTCTCGATTTCTTCTTGTTTCAACCTGGGGAGGTAGTCCTCCATTTCATTTAGGTTTTCAAGATTGTTTCCAAACAAGTGTACATAGTAGTCTCTGATAATCTTTTGTATTTCTTCAGGGTCAGTTGTGACTTCATCTTTTGCATTTCTGACTGTGTTTATTTGGGCTTTTTCTTTCTTTTTCTTGGTCTAGCTAGAGGTCCATCAATCTTGTTTATCCCTTCAAAGAACTAGCTTTTTGTTTCGTTGATTTTTTTGTATTATATTTTTGTCTTCTATGTCCTAAATTTGGGCTTTTATTTGGGTAACTGGATTCTTCTGCTGAAGTTTGGGTGGTGATGGTCTTGCTTTTCCAGCTTCCTTAAATGATTTGTTAGGTTTTTAACTTGCAATCTTTCCATTTTCTTCATGTGTGTGTGTAGAGATAAGAATTCCCCTCCTAGTACTGCTTTCATGGCAAAGTCTCAGAGTATAAAATAAACGTGCAAAAGACAGTCGCATTCCTATACACTAATAATGAACAAACAGAAACCCAAGTAAAAAGTACAATCCCAGCCAGGCTCAGTGGCACAGCTTGTAATCCTGCGCCTTTGGGAGGCTGAGGTGAGTGAATTGCCTGAGTGCGTGGGTTCGAGACCCGCCTGGGTAACTTGACGAGACCTCATCTATACAATAAATCAAAAAAATTAGCCAGGCGTGGTAGCGCGTGTCTGTAGTTCTAGCTACTTGGAAGGCTGAGACTGAAGGATCACCGGAGCCCAGCAGGTTGAAGCTGCAGTGGCCGGGAGCGGCCACTGCACTCCAGTCTGGGCGACAGAGCGAGACTCCAACTCAAAAAAAAAAACAAACAAAAAACCACAATCCCATTCACAATAGGCACAAAACATGAAATACCTTGGCATCTTCCTAACCAGAGAAATGAAAGCCCTTTACAACAAAAACTACAAAACACTGCTCAAAGAAATCAAAGATGACACAAACAAATGGGAAAATATTCCATGCTCATGGATTGGAAGAATCAACATTGTTAAAAATAAAGAAATGAAAATGAAAATTAAAAAATATAGTTAACTATAAAAATAAATAAATAAACGCACGTGGTACAGCACAAAAAAAGATTAATAACAGCTCATTTTTTTTAGAGATACGTTCTTCCTCTGTCACCTAGATTGGAGTGCAGTGGTGTGATCATGTCTCACTGCAGCCTTGAACTCCTGGGTTCCAGGATCCTCCTGCCTCAGCCTCCTGAGTAGCTAGAACTATAGGACCACAGTGCCACACCCAAATAGCAGTTAACATTTTTAAGTACAGACTGTATGCCAGATAGTGTTCTAGGTGTAGGCTGGGCATAGTGGCTCATGCTTGCAACCCTAGCATTTTGGGAGCCTGAGGCAGGAGAAGTACTCGAGGCCAGGAAGTTGAGGCTGCAGCAAATTTGAATCCCGCCACTGCACTCCAGCCTGAGGCGGGCAACAGAATGAAACCCTGTCTCAAATGACAAAAAAAAAGGGTATTGTTCCATATGCTTTGTGTGTGACACCTCACTGTTCCTTCTTCATCCATGAGATTGATGTATCATTCCTGACCTTCAGGTGAAGAACCGAGATGCAGAGACACTAAGGGACATGTCCCCTATTACAAAGCTCATGAGGGAACAACTGGAACTAAGAACAAGCTGTCTGGATCCAGGGTCTGTTGAGCCTCCCTGCCACAGGGCCATGTGTTGATAGTTGCTTGTGTCCGTGTGGTTCTGACTCTACTCACTCATCTCAACCCCCTCACCTACATCCTCCTAGTCTCTCATTCTGAAAATTCTGACTCTCAGTACATCTATTCCTTTCCAGTTCTCCCACAATCTAGCTCAGGTTCTCCTTACTTCTTTTCTAGAAGTCCTCACTGTATGCCATGATATCTCATTTAATCTTTAGGTGAGAAACAGAGGCAGGAAGGTCAGTCACCTGCCCCATGCCCCAAAGTGAGTATAACTCTGAATCCTGGATTTGAACCCACAGAGTTGGTGTCAAAGCCCTTGCTTGTATTTCCCATGTGTTCTATCCACGTGGATGTTCTATAAGCGTCTCTCTCCTCCCTTCCGTTTGCTGGTCTCCCCCAGGCCCCATCACAGACAACATGGTCTACTTTCTCCCCACCAGCTCCTAATCTGTCAATCAAGACTCTGGATGCTGAAATGCCTCCCTCATGCCACTCCAGGCGTAAGCACCTACAGGAAAAACACTCCCACACACTTGACATTTTTTTAAAGCTAAACATCTTGGCAAAAGAATATAAGGCCACAAAAAGCTCAATAAGCAAAGGGAAAGCTGGAAAACATGTCTGGCATAGGTGTTCTTAATTTACAAAGAGCTCTTAGAGATGTGTCCCCCAAAATGGAAAAACTAAAGCCAAGCGCAGTAGCTCACACCTGTAATCCCAGCACTTTGGGAGACTGAGGTGGGCAGATTGCTTGAGACCCTGACTCAAAAAACAAAGACAAAAACAAAAAACCTGACATAGGATATAAACAGGCAAGTCAGAGAACTGTTTGAACTTAACCATAATTAAATTCTGTTTGAAACCATTATATATTTCTTCCCTACTATACTGGACAACATTTTTATGGCTAATACCTAGTCTATAAATTTTATCATTTACAGACTATAGATCAGAAGATGGATTGTTGCATCTTTTTGTAGGGCAGTTTGACAGTATCTACAAAGCGCAAAATGCACATACCACTTGACTCAAAATTTCTATTACCAAAAAAGTGACCTCTGTGAACATAGTCAATTTAACAAGGATACCTGTCCAAGGATGGTCACTATCAGTAGATCATAGTAAATTGTGATGACATGAATACATTTCCAAAGATATCTCTACTAAACTGCAATGGTCTCCAAATTGAGTTATAACCACCAAGAAAATATTAGATTTAATAATTAATATGCATTTATGTATTTAAACTCATCTTATTAAATTCATTTTTATGTGTGTTTTAAAATGCACATGATGGATGCAGTGGTGTATGTATACAATTTATAAACAAATAAATGTGCATATATTGGAAGTAAGTGATGAAAATTGTTTGCTACTGGGAGCACAGCAACTCAAGCGGGTGCTGGAGATGAGTGCTCTGGGCCATGTGGGACCAAGCTCAGACTTCAAACACCTTACTCCTTTTCCTCCTCCCAGGGTATAGGGCAAGTGACTGACCTTCCTGTGCCTGTTTCCTATTCTGTCTAAAGCTTAAATGAGATAACATGGTACCTGGCATACAGTGAGGGCTTCTAGAAAGGAAATAAAGAGAACCTGAACTAAGTTGTAGTAGAACTAGAAAGGAATAGGTGTACTGAGAATCAGAATCTTCAGGACCGGAGACTAGGAGAACGTAGTCGGGTTGAGATGAGTGAGTAGAATCAGGACCACAGTGATACAAGCATTGATCGATATATGACCCTATAGCAGAGACTAATACAAGTCCTTAGCATTAGGGCCTTGTCACCTACTCCTTCTCCTCCAGCCCAGTGCAGCACACAGCGCAGGAAACCAGCTAACTCATGAGTACTGATATCTGCGTGTTAGGAGACACACCCGCAGGGGCCTCTCTGATCCTGCATGTCTTGCTGGGTGCACCAGGAACGTGAGGCCTTGAATACTGTTAACAGGGTTCTTTCTCAGGGCCATGTCTGCAGGCCTTGACTGCCGTTAGCAGAGCCATTTCTCAGGGTCACATCTACACCAAGCAACTTTCAGGGCTGAGGTAATGCCTGGTACAAGCAAGGATGTGGGGACTCACTCAGAGCCTTAGAGCTAGTGTAAAGAATATTTTGATTTGAAAACATTTGAGATTCAATAGGTGCACAAAGTAGCCTTCTTGGGGTACCCCTTATCTGGCTGAAAACAACTTCCGGTAAGCAAGGCTACCATAAATTTGCTCTTTGAGGAGGGTTTTACTCCCAGAAAAAAGGTCATGAGTACATCTACCACACATACCCTTTTCAGGAGAGTTCTGTGGCCGTGAAGAGAATGAACAAATTTTATCACAAACTTTCTTATGGTCCATTTGTTCCCCAGGAACATGCTCTTGCCATAGAAGCCCTTTCTCCTTCCTCCCTTCCCCTGCTGTGGAAGGTATATACACCTCTAACTTTAACCAAAAACTAGCTACTTCTTCTGTTAGCTCCATATGCATACAAGTAAACTTTTTTTTCCTGTTAATCTGTATTTTGCGAGTTTAATTTGCAGCCTTCCATCCACATGGTATAAGAAGGTTGAGGAATGGTTTGTGCTCCTGACAAGGCTCAAGTTGCTCTTGCCAGCTGTAGATAATGTCGTGCTTTGCATCTCATCCAGGAGGCTCCCGTCTTCTGCCAACATCCATGAAAACCTAATAGGCTAAGGAATTCGCATGTAAGTAGAGTGGAGTCAAATCTCGTGTCTCTTCCGCCCTTCTGCTACACAGCCGACATGACCCCCTTGCTGGAAACATCTTTCTCCAGTCGAAAAGGACATAACATGGATTTAAAATACCCAATGAGCAGCCATTCTAACATTGCCTAACTCTCATGTCTTTCTAGCAGTTCACTTAGCTCACTCTCTAATCACTAGCCAAGGACAGAACCGATTTCTCAGAAGTAGCTATTGATAATTGTTTTACAAGCCCCCTTCCCAATTTGTCTTGCATTAATTAGTTTTTCTGTTTCAAATTTGCCTCCACCCATAAGATCCAAGTTAACCTAATCAGCCTTTCGTGACCTTTGTGACACAGACATATCCCATCACCATGGCAGCAATCTTGTGACTAACCCACCCATCTGCCTGCTGTCCATCACCTGACGTCAGTACCTGTTTACCTGCCCCTTCGTGATGATGAGGCGCAGACCACCACCCAACCACCCTAACAATCTCTCCCCCCATGGATTAAAAGATTCAACCACAAGCAGCCAGCCACCATTGCTTTACTAAACTCTGGTGTGACCATGTGCTCTTTGAGTTATGGTTGCCGCCATGGTTTCTAAGCTTTGGTCCCCTCTCCTACCTTGGAGAGGTGACTCTCCTCTCTCATTTGCTTTCTAAATAAATTATATTTTCCCATCTAACTTCTGTGCAATTCCTTGCATCTTTCTTTTTTTTTTTGAGTTGGAGTCTCACTCTGTCACCCAGACTACAGTGCTGTGGCCGCACCCGGCCACTGCAGCCTCGACTTGATGGGCTCCGGCGATCCCTCCGCCTCAGACTTCCAAGTAGCTGGAACTACAGGCGCACGCTACCACACCCGGCTAATTTTTTGACTTGTTGTAGAGATGAGGTCTCACCAAGTTGCCCTGGCATGTCTCGAACCCCCGGGCTCAGGCAATTCACCCACCTCAGCTTCCCAAGTCTTTGCATCTTTCACATGGCACTGGATCACACCAGACACCCACACCCCCAACAGGTCTGACAACATTCTGGAGGCTTCCGCTGGGAGTGTGACCTAACACAGTCATTGCTTCTTTGTTTCTTCTTTTTTACTTTATTTTATGGTTATCACATCTTTTAATTCCATTCTCCCTACTGATTTCAGAATCATGCTTTACATATTTATTCTATCCCTAGTTACCTGTAGGTTATGTGTACATGCCCCCACCAAATAAACGGATAGATCAGCATCTCCTGTTTCTGAACACAACACTTCAGAATGCTTTGACACAATCATGGACCCTCTTTTTCCATGCTATGGTTATCCTTTATTTTAATTCCATCTATTTTAATTTCCTTCCCATTTTGTTCATCTTTTAAGGTGTTGTTTTGTTTTCTGTGTTTCTGCTAAAAGCAATGACTCAGATTCAGTTTACTCGCTGTTCTGCTGATCATAGCTTCCTGTCCCACTCCTTCCAGATTTGAGTCCTTTCTTATGCTGGAGTATGTCCTTAAGCAACAATTTCAGCAGCGGTCTGTGAATGGCAAATTCTTTCCTCTACTTTATCTGAAATACTCTCATTTTATCCTCACTCTCTGAAGACTGTTTGAAAGAAAATATTTTTAAAACTTTAGTGTGCATGAGAGCAACCTGAGTCTGTCAAATGTAGATTCTTGGGTCCTTTTGAGATTCTAGTTCAGTAGTGTTAGGAGTGAGACAGAAATCTACCTTTTCTATTAGCTCTTAAAGTAAGTGTGATGTAAGTAAGTCAAGGCCACACTTTGAGAATAAATTGGTCTATAAACAGAGGGCAGCCATGGGAAAGATATTTTGTTTTTTTACATTTTTTTAATGAAAGTAACACATGCTCATTAAAGACATTTTAGGAGAAAAGAGAAATAGGGAAGAACAAGTCACTTAATTCTCTCCAAATATAATTACAATACAATAAAATACAATTATAATACAATACAAATACATGACAAATACAATTACAATACCATACAAACACAATTACAATACAAATACAAATGCAATTACAACTATAATACAAATATAATATAGTACAACATAATACAGTTATAATACAATTATGACATACAATTGACCCCCATAACTAGCAGATTCTGTATTTGCAATCTCTGCCTACTCCCTAAAATGAATTTGTAACTAAAAAGTCAAAATCTGTGATCATTCGCAGACAGGCAGGTAGCAGTGGAAATTTTGAAAACCTTGAGTCACCCACCTGACCTGCACACGATCCCAGCTGACATCAAAGACGTTCACGCTCTGCCTTCTGTGTCAGCTCTCATCCAGGGCTGCCCAAAGGATGGGCAGAAGAGCACAGGGAGCTCCAGCTCTGGGGCCAGTGCAAGGGGGTGTGGGGAGTGAAGTGGGGAATTGTGGGGGTGAAGAGGGAGACTGGGAGGGATGGGGTAGGCCTGGTATGGGGCAGCCTCAGGCAAGTCTCTTAACATGTCCAAACCTTGCTTTTTCTCCTTCATAAAATAAATACAATATGATCTACCAGGATGACTTGGTTTTAGGATTTATGATTATAACCTGAGGGGTGTGTGTGTACATATTTCTCCTAGATGAAATGATTCAGTATTCACTAATTCTGTGTTCCCAGATTTTATGGAACATAACTATCATCGTGAGAATTGACTGTATTTCTTCTAGACTTTTTGATGTGAATGTGTTTTTTGCAACACTGCTATTGAGAAGTATGTGATGCATATATTACTCCCCATCCTCTGCTCTGATGCAGAGCTTTCCGGCCTGGCTGCCCTGACAGTCACCCACAAAGCACTACCCACTTCCAAAACCCAGCCCCATCCAGAGATTCAGATTCACTTGTCATGAGGCTGATCCAGGCACCAGCTGCATTTAAAGCTCCTGGGTGGTTCTGACGAGGAACGCAGGACAGGATGTCTATTAAATCTACTTGAAAAAGAAGCCTGTGGTCTCACTGCACTTTGAAGCCACCCATTTGGCAGTCCTCCACCCCCCAGCTCTGCTCAAGCCCTAGCTGGTCCCTCTGCTGGCTGGTGCCTGGAACGCAGGCCTACTGTCCCCAGAGTAATGCTGCTCTGGTGCCTCTGCCCTGGTAGAGAGAGGGAGGAGGTAGGATGGCCCCAAGGCGCCTCACTGACCTCCCCCTGCAATGGTATCACACAAGATGGGCAGAGGATAACAGGCTTTACTGGAAGATTCAAGGTGATGGAAGGGAACTACAGTGCCAAAGAAAAACTACAAACTGTGCACCCAATGGAACTGTGCCAACATCCCCAAAGACCCACCCCCACTGGACGAGTGTTCACAGGGGTTTGTGGGCAGATCCAGACTCCTGCCTTCCACCTTCCCTCCCTGTCTTAGGCAACCCATAGGACATGGCTCTGTAGGATATTTCCCAAAGTCTGAGTTTTTTCCATTTAGAGTAACAGTTCATGAAAGATGGAAAGGGATCTATCACTGTGAGGTGAAGATATGCCTCTTTTTGGTTCCTGGTAGTTCAGCAGGTAACAGAGTAAATGCACGCGTGCACACATAGACACAAATTCAGATAAAGTTCATATAAGGATTTAAAGAGACATCTTCCTCAATGTGAGTTAACATGATTGAAGACAATGTTTTCCCTTATTATGCAAATCAACTTCCTCCTTACCTGTTTCTTACACTCTTGCTTACAACCCCTACCTAGAGGTCTGCGGTGCTTCACTGTCCCATTTCTCATTCTTTTTCTTTTTTTTGAGTTGGAGTCTCATTCAGTCACCCAGACTGGAGTGCAGTGGCCGCTCCCGGCCACCGCAGCCTTGACCTGCTGGGCTCTGGTGATCCTTCCAAGTAGCTGGAACTACAGGCGTGCACTACCACACCCAGCTCATTTTGATTTATTGTAGAGATGAGGTCTCGCCAAGTTGCCCAGGCGGGTCTCGAACCCGTGGGCTCAGGCATTTCACTCACCTCACCTCAGCCTCTCAAAGGCGTGGGATTACAGGCTGAGCCACCGAGCCCAGCTTCTCCTTCTTTTTCAAGCATCAGAGCCACCTGCCTTGATGGCACACTCTGAGAGAGCCACAAAGAAATATCAAAGCATTCATAAAATCTTTGTCCAGACCAAAGTGCTGAAGCATTTCCCTTATGTTTTCTTCTAGTAGGTTTATAGGTTTGGGTCTAACATTGAAGTCTCGAATCCATTTTGAGTTGGCTTTTCTGTATAGTGACAGAAAGGGGTCTAGTTTTGGGCTTCTGTACATGGATATTCAGTTTTCCCAGCTCCATTTATTGAAGAGACTCTTCTTTGCCCAACGTATGTTCTTGGTGTCTTTGCCAAAAATGAGTTGGCTGTAATATGTGGATTTATTTGTGGGTTCTTTATTCCATTGGTCTGTGTGTCTGTTTTCATACCAGTACCATGCTGTTTTGGTTACTATAGATTTGCAGTATATTTTTGTTTGGTAATGTGACACCTCCAACTTTGTTCTTTTTGCTGAGAATTGCTTTAGTATTTGGGTATTTTGTGGTTCCATATACATTTCAGGATTAGTTTTTCTATTTATGTGAAGAATGTCATTGGTATTTTGATAAGAACTGCACTGAACCTGCAGATTGCTCTTGGTAGTATGATCATTTTGACAATATTAATTCTTCCAATCCATGAATATGGGATGTTTCCATTTTTTATGTCTTCAATTTCTTTCATCAGTGTTTTATAGTTTTCCTTGTAGAGATCTTTCATCTCCCTGGTTAAATTTATTCCTAAATATATTTTTTGTAATGACTGTAAATGGGATTGTCTTATTAATTTCTTTTCCCTCTAGTTTGTTGTTGGTATATAGAAATGCTACTGATCTTTGTATCTTGCAACTTTATTGTATTTGTTTGTAAATTCTAGGAGTTTTTTAATGGAGAGTCTTTAGGTTTTTCTATATATAAGACCATACACTATCTGCAAACAGTAACAGTTTGACTTCCTCTTTTCCCATTTAGATGCCTTTTCTTTCTTTCTCTTGCTCTGGCTAGGACTTCCACTCCTATTATGTTCAATAGGAGTGGTAAGAGTGGGCATCTTTGTCTTGTTCCAGTTGGTTGAAGAAACGCTTTCAGCTCTTCCCCATTCAGTATAGTGTCAGTTGTGGGTTTGTCAAACATGGCCTTCAGTGTGTTGAGGAACATTCTTTCTATGCCTGATTTGATGAGTTTTTATCACGAAGGAAAGTTAAATGTTATTAAATGCTTTTCTGCATCTATTGAGATGATCATATGGTTTTCGTCCTTCATTCTACTGATGTGACATATCATGTTTATTGATTTGAATATGAGCCATTCTTGCATCCTTATACACTCGATCACTGTGCATAATCTTTTTGATGTAACATTGGATATGGTTTGCTAATATTTTGTTGAGGATTTTTGCATAGGTTCATCAGGGATATTGGCCTATGGTTTCCTTTTTGTATGTTACTTTTTTTTTTTGAGTTGGAGTCTCAGTTGCCGACCTGCTGGGCTCCAGCGATCCTTCCACCTCAGCCTTTCAAGTAGCTGGAACTACAGGCACGCGCGACCATGACCAGCTAATTTTATTTTTTTTTTCTTGAGTTGGAGTCTCACTCTGTCACCCAGACTGGAGTGCAGTGGCCGCTCCCAGCCACCGAAGCCTCGGCCTGCTGGGCCGCAGCGATCCTTCCGCCTCAGCCTTCCGAGTAGCCGGAATTACAGGCATGCGCCACCACGCCCGGCTGATTTTTTGATTTATTGTAGAGATGAGGTCTCGCTGCCCAGGCGGGTCTCGAACCCGCGGGCTCAGGCAATTCACTCACCTCAGCCTCCCAAAGGTGCGGGATTATAGGCTGAGCCATTGAGCCCGGTGCTAATTTTTTATTTATTGTAGAGATGATGTCTCGCCAAGTTGCCCAGGCAGATCTCGAACCCGCGGGCTCAGGCAATCCACTCACCTCAGCCTCCCAAAGCTCTGGGATTACAGGCTGAGCCACCAACCCCGGCTTGTATGTTGTTTTGTTGTGTCCTTGTCTAGTTTTGGTATCAAGGTAATGCTGGCCTTGTAGAATAAATTCAGAAGATTATCCTCCTCTTCAATTTTTAAAACTACTCTAAGAGAATTGGTGTTAGCTCTTTAAAGGTTTGGTAGAATTCAGCATGTAGCCATCTGGTCCTAGGTTTTTCTTTGCTGAGATACTTTTTATACTGCTGGTGAGAATATAATTCAGTACAGCCATTAGAAAAAACAGTATGAATATTCCTCAAAAAATTAAAAACAGAACTACCATATGATCCAGCAATCCCACTACTGGGCATTTACCCAAAGGAAAGGAAATCAGTATATCAAAGAGACAGCTGCAACCCTGTGTTTACTGCAGCACTATTCACGATGGCCAAGATATGTGGATAAAGAAAATATGGTTTATATACACAATGGGATACTATTCAGCTATAAAATTTAAAAATAAAAATAGAAGCAGACAGAAATGGTGGCTCACACCTGTAAACCCAGTACTTTAGGAGGCCAAGGTGGGAGAATCACTTGAACCCAGGAGTTCAAGACCAGCCTGGACAACATTGTGAGACCCTGTATCTACAAAATTTTTTTTAATTAGCTAGGCGTTGGTGGTACACACCTGTAGTTCCAGTTACTCAGAAGTCTGAGATGAGAGGATTGCTTGAGCCCATGAGTTTAAGGCTGCAGTGATCTATGATCATGCCACTGCACTCCAGCCTGGGCAATGGAGTGAGACTCCAACTAAAAAAAAAAATGTAAGTATTTAGTTGCTACAAAACATTGCAATGAATGGATATACTGTGGCTATGTAACTGTTTGCCCACAAGTGCACTTGGTTTCTTTTCCAATTTTCATTGTCATAAATTATGCTGCACTAAACGCTTCTCATACCAGCACTTTGTTAAGAGCTACTTGCTGAGGATGGATGCCCAGAACTGCTAAACTGGTACTGTGGGGCACACCTGGGATCCCAGCTACTTGGGAGGCTGAGGTGGGAGGATCACTTGAGCCCAGGAGTTTGAGACCAGCCTGGGTAACATAAGGAGTGTCTGTTTCTAAGAAATAAATATACACCTTTTGACTCAACAGTTTTTGCTCTTTGTTTGGTTTTTCTAAAGATGGGTCATAGCTATGTTGCCCAGGCTGGCCTCCAATTCCTGATCTCAAGTGATCCTTCTGCCACAGTCTCCCAAGTAGCTGGGCCTGCAGGTACACATCATCATGTTCACTTTGTTTTTTAAGTTCTTAAAGAAAATTGGCAAACAACTTTTTCCAAAAGACACATACAAATTTACACCTTTACCAGAAACACATAAGACTAGATATAAGTGATTTCTTAACAAAATGATCAGATATGTATTTTGAAAAGATAAATCTGGCCCCCATCTGGGCATGGTCCAGTGGGGGGTGTGGCAGTTGTGGCACAGATGGGGAGGGCCTGGTGAAAACTGGAGGGCCTCCCTGAAGTAGGAGACTGGACAGTGGGGGCAAAGGTGAGGCCCATGTTGGCCCTAAAATAGCCACGAATGAGTAACATAGTGGCAGGAGCCCTGAGAGGTTTCCATGTTTACATCACAGTTGTGACAACACACCTGGCTGCCTTGTGGATGTGTTGGGAGCCACTGTACCCAGGAGCCTTGACGGCATTTTCTGCTCACATTGAGTCACATGGAAAGAAGTGTCATGGGTATGTCATGTCACGTTAAAGCAAGAAGAATCACACCAATGTCAGGCACGCATGTTTTGCACTCAAGCTTTCAGGTTTTGTCAGGTTTTGTTTTTGTTTTTGTTTTTTTTGAGTTGGAGTCTCACTCTGTCGCCCAGACTGGAGTGCGGTGGCACGCTCCCGGCCACCGCAGCCTAGATCTGCTGGGCTCCGGTGATCCTTCCACCTCAGCCTTCCAAGTAGCTGGAACTACAGGCGCGCACTACCACGCCTGGCTAATTTTTTGATTTATTGTAGAGATGACGTCTCGCCAAGTTGCCCAGGCGGGTCTCGAACCCGCGGGCTCAGGTAATCCACTCACCTCAGCCTCCCAAAGCACGGGATTACAGGCATGAGCCACCAAGCCCGGCTAAACTTTCAGTTTTTAAACACAAAACGACTTCCCTCATTCCATTTCTTATTGTAGCAGGAAGCCATACTCTCCCTCCCCATTAATTGCCACATTGTACCTCCCCTGTTCTGGAGCACAAAAGTATTTTTACGATGGTTCTACAGTCAGAATAAATTTCCCTCAAGACCATTTTAAAACCTAAAAAATGGCTGCTGTGCTAGAGTTACCTTCCCTGGAGTAAGAAAGGTAATTGCTGTAAATAATTTTAAATTGTTCACTTACAGCTAGTACTTGAATCTCTATGTTAAAGTCCTTAAAATTTGCCCATAAAGCCCAAATACACTAAACATACTGAATCCAGTCCAGACTCTTAGATGTATTAACCCTAATTACCAACCACACAAACCATTTATGCAACTAAAGGGGATAATAGCATCCAAGAAGAAAAGGAAGAGAAAAGAAAGAAAGAAGAATGCTCTAGCCGGGCTCGGTGACTCAGCCTGCAATCCCGCACTTTGGGAGGCTGAGGTGAATGGATTGCCTGTGCCCGCGGGTTCGAGACCCGCATGGGCAACTTGGCGAGACGTCATCTTTACAATAAATAAAAAATTAGCCGGGGGTGGTAGTGCACGCCTGTAGTTCCAGGTACTTGGAAGGCTGAGGCGGAAGGATCGCCGGAGCCCAGCAGGTTGAGGCTGCAGTGGCTGGGAGCGGTCACTGCACTCCAGTCTAGGTGATAGAGTGAGTCTCCAACTCAAAAAAAAAAAACAAACCAGAAACAAGAATGCTCATTTCATGCAGTTTTATCTAAATAGGTCTATCCTTCACATCTATGGAATATACCAGACATGAAAAGACCAAGTCTGTCATGGGGCAAATAGAAAAAAGTTTCCTCAGGACAAGTTGGTGCACATACCTTCACGCCTCTTATGTGTCTCTGAATGGGTTCCCGCATGTCATGCTGTCAAAAGAACTGAAAATAAATATTTTCATTCAGTAGCCCTTGTCCCTGTCCCCACTACTACAGAACCTGGTCCATATGTTAATATGTTAAGCCCCATTTAAGAACAAACCACAGGGCACAGTGGCTCATGCCTGTAATCCCAGCACTTTGGGAGGCCGAGGCGAGAGGATTGCCTAAGCTCAGGGGTTCGAGACCAGCCTGGGCAACTTGGTGATTTATCTCTACGATAAATCAAAAAATAAGCCAGGCATGGTAGCAAGCTCCTGTATTTCCAGCTACTTGGAAGGCTGAGATGGAAGGATCGCCTGAGTCCAGCAGGTAGAGGCTGTGGTGGCTGTGAGCTTGCCACTGCACTTCAGACTGGGCGACAGAGTGAGACTTCAACTCAAAAAAAAAAAAAAAGAACAAACCACAAGGCTCAGTGGCTCATGCCTGTAATCCCAGCACTTTGGGAGGACAAGGTGAGAGGACTACCTGAGTCCAGTGGTTCGAGACCAGACTGGGCAACTTGGCAAGACCTCATCTCTACAGTAAGTCAAAAAATCAGACAGGCATGGTAGGTTGTATGCACCTGTAGTTACTCAGGAGGCTGAGGCGGAAGGATCACCTGAGCCTAGCAGATTGAGGCTGCAGTGGCCATGAGCATGTCACTGCACTCCAGGTTGGGAAACAGAGTGAGACTCCAACTTTAAAAAAAAAAAGAGCAACCCAAAAGCTATGGAGTGTCTGGCACCTTTAAGGACAGAATTGATTTCATCAGCTAATTTTTCACAGACTATAAGTGGCTTTCCTCCAACACCAACTCAAGTTTTCAGTACATTGAGGAGTTTTTTGGACCAAGTTTAAAGAGTCAAGAACCAGGAAGTTATCTCAGTGGCGATGAGGGGAAAAGATCACTACTTTAGATAGCTAGAAGAGAGAGGTAGGAAGGGAGGGAGAGAGAGAGAGAAAGAGAGGGAGGGAGGGGGAGGAGGAGAGAGGGAGGGAAGGAGAGAGAGGGAGAAAGGGAGGGAGGGAGGGAGGGAGGGAGGGAGGGAGGATGGAGGGAAGAGGGAGAGAGGAAGGGAAAGGAGGAGAGGGAGGGAAGGAGGGAGAGGAGAGAGATGAAGGAAGGAAGGAAGGAAGGGAGGGAGGGGGAGGGAGAGAAAAGGATAAAATTAAACTTCAAGTACTGAGTAAACACCAGGTCTAGCAGACATAATGCTAGCCTTAGAGTACTTACTGATTTAAAAACAAACTTCTAAATACTTCAGGGGGAAGTAAAAGTTAATTAAATTAATTAACACATACACTATTTTAATATAATGAGTAGGCATGATGTATCTATGCATATACAATATACAACAAAATTAAAACAAAGTTCCATAATTTGATCCACTTGGAAACTCAAAACCTGGGTACTCAAGAATTTATATAACAAAAAGATTTTTTAAAGCACTGATTGGCTTTTGTGCCTCTACAATATGGGTTCTAACTTAGGTTTAACATTTGCTAAAATATACCAATTGTCAAAGTGTCATGCATTTAGTCAATACTGAGGCTGAAATTATGGTCCTATCTGGAGATCACATGAAATGTAAACACTGAGCCCCGTCTATAATTTGAAAGGTAACTAAATATAATACACAGAAGAAAACAGCTGTGCCTCACTTTACCTGGAGCCTGGCCTGAACTCTCCATTATCATCTCTACAATAAGTCAAAAAATTAGACAAGGGTGGTTGTCATCTATATGGGGCATGCTCTGACACAACAAATAACAGATTAAAATTAAAATATGTTTTTAACACTAACAAACTGGCTTGATAAAATGGGACACCACAGATCCTTCATTAAAAGAGCGAATATAGCCAGGCTCGGTGGCCCAGCCTCTAATCCCTTGCCTTGGGAGGCTGAGGTGAGTGAATTTCCTGAGCCCGCGGGTTCGAGACCTGCCTGGGCAACTTGGCGAGACCTCATCCCTACAATAAATCAAAAAATTAGCCGGGCGTGGTAGTGCGTGCCTGTAGTTCCAGCTACTTGGAAGGCTGAGGCAGAAGGATCACCGGAGCCCAGCAGGTTGAGGCTGTGGTGGCTGGGAGTGTGCCACGCACTCCAGTCTGGGTGACAGAGCTATAAATGACAGTAAGGACCCGGCAGAAGTATTAATGTGTGCCGAGTCCCAGGGACTTCCCCTAGGATGACTTAATTTAATGGAATGACTATTGGAGATTTTAGGTCTCATATCACACTGGAATGGCAAAAATGGGGGCAAATATATTTCAGTATCTCTTAAATCACACCATATATATAGATGACAGATAAACAAAGGGGGTGGATAAGGGACACTCCTTTAGATCAGCTGTATGTTCAGTGAACACTTCCTAGACTTTCAACGAGGAATAAACAAACATAGGTTCCAGTTTCAAGAAACTTGTGTTATGAATCCATCTGATTTCATTTTGTTTTATTCTCATAAAAGAGTGCAGCTGCTCAATAGAGACTAGAAACCTCTCCAATGTGAATGAGTTACTCTGCTCTGAAGCAGCCAGTCCCTCAGCTAAGTGGTCACTGAGGCCCTTTGCGCTCTGAAGACCTATGACCCAATCGCACTCCCAACAGTTTCTGTGCCCCAAAGATGATACTAAGAATAGCATTTATTGTATAACAGTGAGTCCTCTTGAAAGTTATTTTATTCTGAATCGCATTCTAGCCATTGTGAATCCCTTCCAAAATAAAGAAAGCAACATATCCACTACCGTGCGCTCAGTCATGGAGACACTGAATTTAACCAGAGAGTGAGCAAGACCGTTTCAGGGTGCTCTCTTGTTTAAAATGGAGATGAGATGCTAGGCTGAAAACAAGGGGAGAAAAATTAGTTCAAAAGATAACCCTTGAGTTTGATAGCGCCAATGTGGTATCATAATGACAGACTTCTAACCTGTGATTAAATTAGCCAGTCACGAGTCAACCTGCCAGTGATGTCAAAATGGGTTGGCCTGCCTGAACAATAAATTCTGAAAATAGTTCCAGCAGATGTGAGAGCAAGTAGGGAAGGAGTGGAGGAGAAGGGGAAGGAAGAGTGATTCGTGGTGAGAAAGTTGGCCCTGCGTGTGAAGCGAAATTCTATTCACACCAATTTACCAGCATCACTTCAGCACCAGGGACTCTTTGGCTCCAATGCACCTCATAAAGTCAGCAATGCTTCCAACTCCCCACAAGACATCACATACTCAGATTTGGAGCCCACCATTCATAAAAGAAAAAGCAGTAGTCACCTTCAATGAAGGAGGAGCCAAAAAACTAGAATTATCTTTTGGAGGGCAGGCCCCTTTTAGTACAGGCTTCCCCCATTAGGTAAGTGTTCCAAGAACCCATCGACATCAGTGTACCAGCTAGCACTGTTGAGAGGCTGTGTTCGACTTCAGTGAAATTTTTTTAAATTTTTTTATTTTAAAGATGTGGGGTACAATCCAGGGTTAGGTATACAAATGTTCGTGATGCAGGTACCCTTGTTGATGAGGCATGCCTCCCGCATTCTCTGGCAGTTTCCCACTACTGCCAATCCCTTTCTTATAGTTTTGCGTAATTGTTCAAGGTCCACTTATGAGTGAGGACATGTGGTACTCAGTTCTTGGTTTCTGTGATAGATCACTCAGTATTATAAACTCTAAGTCCATCCAAGTTGCTACAGAGTTCATAATTCTGCCCTTCTTTGCATAACATTCCATCGTGTATATGTACATTTTTTAAATCCAGTCTTTAAATGGGCAGTACTAGTTCCATGTTTTTGCTATTGTAAATAATGCTGCAATAAATATGTGTGTGCAGGTGTCTTTCTCACAGAGTGATTTGAGTTCTTTCAAGCATATTCCTAGTAGGAGGATTGCGGGGTCATATAGAAGGCCGATTTTGAGATTTTTTTTTTTTTTTTTTTTGAGTTGGAGTCTCACTCTGTCGCCCAGACTGGAGTGCAGCGGCATGCTCCCGGCCACCACAGCCTCGACCTGCGGGGCTCCAGTGATCCTTCTGCCTCAGCCTTCCAAGTAGCTGGAACTACAGGCGTGCGCTACCATGCCCGGCTAATTTTATGATTTATCGTAGAGATGAGGTCTCACCAAATTGCCCAGGCGGGTCTCGAACCCACGGGCTCAGGCAATCCACTCACCTCAGCCTCCCAAAGCGCGGGATTACAGGCTGAGCCACTGAGCCCAGCTTGATTTTGAGATCTTTTAGGAATCGCCAAACTGTTTTCCACAGAGGTTGTACTAGTTTACACACCCACCAACAGCATAGAAGTGTTCCCTTTTCCTCTCATCCTCCCCAATATCTTTTTTACTTTTAAATTTTTTTCTATAAAAAAAATTTTAGATTCAGGAGGTATACATGCATATTTATTACATGGACATATTGTATAGTGGTGAGAATTGGGTCTCAGGGGACCCATTCTCTAGATAGTAAACATTGTGCCCCATAGGCAATTTCTGATCCTTAAATCCTCTCTAAACTTCCCCCCTTGTGTTCCCAGTGCCTATTATTTCCATCTTTTTGACTATTTAGCTCCCACATGAGTAAGCATGGGGTGTTGAGTTTTTTGTTTCTGAGTCAGTTCACTTAGAATGATCTCCAGCTCCATCCATGCTGCTGCAAAGAACATGATTTCATTCTATGTTATGACTATGTGGTATTCCATGGTGTATATATACCACATTTTCTTTATTCAGTCAATTGTTGATGGGCACTTAGGCTGGGTCCATGGTTTTGTTATTGTGAATAGTGCTGCAATGAACATATGAGTATGGGTATCTTTTTATCTGTTGATTTGATTTATATATTTGAATTTTATATATATTGCTTTCTTTTCCTTTGAGTAGATCTCTACCAGTGAGACTGCTGGGTCAAATGGTAATTCAATTTTTATTTCTGAGAGCTCACACTGTTTTCTGTAGAGTTGAACTAGTTTGCATTTCCTTTTCTCTGCAACCATGCCAACATCTGTTGTTCTTTGACATTCTTTTTTTGGGGGGAGGGAGGTCAGTAATGTATTTTATTTTTACATAACAAAATATCTTGGCTATATTTTCATAGATGTAAATCTCAGATCAGGAAATTGGGATCGATAGATTCCCACAGATTCTTCATGGATAAACTTTAGGATTCCCTGGGACCCTGAAGTTTTAATGTACATTTTCAAGAATTTAGAAGCATTCCTTAGGTATCTGGGCATTCTATCACCCCAAAGTTATAAAAACCAAACAACCCCATATTCTTTTACATTGTGAACATTTTATAAAATTGTGATTCCTTTTATTAAATTGCTTCTTTTTTTTAAATTTTTCAGTTAAAGATGTGGGGTACAATTCAGGGGTAGGTATATAAATGTTCATTATGTAGGTACCCTTGTTGATGAGGTGTGTCCCTCTCTCCCCTGGCAGTTTCCCACTACTGCCAATCCTGCCCCACCGCCCCCAGCAGTTTCCCACTACTGCCATCCTGCCCTACCTCCCCAGGCAGTTTCACACTACTACCAATCCCTTTCTTGTAGGTAGTGTTATGTGAATTGTTCAAGGTCCGCTTATGAGTGAGAATATGTGGTACTCAGTTCTTTGTTTCTGTGATACATCACTCACTTGTAGACGTAGGTTAGTGCCACAATTTTGCTACTGTGAATAGTGCTACAATGAACATATGAGTATGGGTATCTTTTTATCTGTTGTTTTCACTTGATTTATATATTTGAATTTTATATGTACTGATTTATTTTACTGTAGATTTCTAGCAGTGAGCTTGCTGGTTCAAATGGTAATTCAATTTTTAGTTCTGAGCACACTCCACACTGTTTTCCACAGAGTTGAACTAGTTTACATTCCCTTTTCTCCACAACCATGCCAACATCTGTTGCTTTTTGACTTTTTTTTAGTATTTTATTTTTACATAATAAAATATCTTGGCTATATTTTCATAGATGCAAATCTCAGATCAGGAAATTGGAATCCATAGATTCCCACAGGTCTCCATGGGTAAACTTTAGGATGCTCAGGAACCCAAGTTGCTGCGAAGTTCATGATTTTGACCTTCTTTTTGGCTGCATAATATCCCATTGTGTATGTGTACCATATTTTTTTATCCAGTCCTCTTTAGATGGGCAGCACGGTTGGTTCCATGTTTTTGCTATTATAAATAATGCTGCAATAAACATGTGCGCAGGTATCTTTTTCATAGAGTGATTTGAGTTCCTCCGGGCATATTACCAGTAGGGGGATTGCAGGGTCATACGGAAGGTCAATTTTGAGATCTTTTAGGAATCACCACATTGATTTCCACAGAGGTTGTACTAGTTTACACTCCCATCAAAGAAGTGTTCCCTTTTCCCTGCATCCTCTCCAGTATCTGGTTTTTTTGTTTGTTTTTTTGAATTGGAGTCTCACTCTGTTGCCCAGACTGGAGTGCAGTGGCCACTCCTGGCCACTGCAGCCTCGCCCCACTGGGCTCCGGCGATCCATCCACCTCAGCCTTCTGAGTAGCCAGAATTGCAGGCACACACTATCATGCCTGGCTGATTTTTTTTATTTATTGTAGAGATGAGGTCTCGCCAAGTTTCCCAGGCGGGTCTCGAACCCACAGGCTCAGGCAATCCACTCACCTCAGCCTCCCAAAACACGAGATTACAGGCTGAGCCACTGAGACTGGCTCCTGTTGTTTTTTGAGTTATTGATGATGGCCATCATGGAGTTAGATGGTATCTCAGTGTGGTTTTAATTTGCATTTCTTTGATGACTAGTGAGACTGAGCATTTTTTCATTTATCTGTTGGATGTTCATTTGTCTTCTTTTGAGAAGTGTCTGTTCATGTCTTTTGCCCACTTTGTAATGAGGCAATAATCTTTTGTTTTTCTTTGGGATCAGTTGTGACTTACTTGATCTTTTGCGTTTCTGATTGTGTGTATTTGGGCCTTTTTTTCTCTTTTTCTTGGTCAGTCTAGCTAGGTGTCCATAAATCTTGTTTAATCTTTCAAAGAACCAGTTTTTTAGTTTTGCTGATTTGGGGTGTATTTTTGTCTTCTATGTCCCAAATTTGGCTTTTTATTTAGTGATCTGGATTCTTCTGCTGAAGTTTGGGTTTTGGTTGTCTTGCTTTTCCAGCTTCCTTAAGTGATTTGTTAGGCTGTTAACTTGTGATCTTTCCATTTTCTTCATGTGTGTTCATAGAGATATGAATTTCCCTCCTAGTACTGTTTTCATGGCAAAGTCTCAGAGTATAAAATAAATGTGCAAAAGACAGTCAAATTCCTATATACTAACAATAAACAAACAGAAGCCCAAATAAAAAGCACAATCCCATTCATAACACACACACACACACACACACACACACACACACACACACAAAGAAATATCCTGGCATCTTCCTAACCAGAGAAGTGAAAGACCTGTACATGAAAACTACAAAACACTGCTCAAAGAAATCAAAGATGACACAAACAAATGGAAAAATATTCCATGCTCATGGACTGGAAGAATTAACGTTGTTAAGATGTTCATCCTACCCAATACAATCTACAGGCAATACCCAGTAAATTACCAGCACCATTCTTCTCAGACCTGGAAATGACAATACAGGAATTCACATGGGATGTAAATGACCACAGATAGCCAAAACTATCCTCAACAACAACAAAAAAAAAAACAAAGAGGGCGGTATCATACACCCAGACTTTAAACTTTATTATAAAGCTACAATAATCAAAACAGCCTGGTATTGGGACAAGAACAGGCATAAAATCCAATGGAACAGGATAGAGATTCTGGAAGCAAAACCTCAATTTCTCAACCAACTCATCTTCGACAAAGCCTCCACCATCAACCACTAGGAAGAGGAGAACATATTCAGTAGTGGTGCTGGGAAAACTGGCTGATCACATGCAGAAGATTAAAACAAGACACCTACTTATCACCATACACAAAAACCGATTCTAAATGGATCAAAGACCTAAATGTAAAACCTCAAACTATAAGAACCTTAGAAAATGCAGGAGACACCCTTATGAAAATTGGAACTGGCAACCCAATCCTGATCAAAACCCCAAGTGCCCATGCCAGTAGGACCTCATCAAACTGACAAGCTTCTGCAAAGCCAAAGAAACCATCAAGAGACCAGGGAGGCAGCACACAGATTGGGGAAAAATTATTTGCCAACTGTTTATCTGACAAAGGCCTAACATCTAAGATCTACAAAGAAGTCAAATGTTTCAAAAAGAAAAAAACAAATAGCCCATTACAAAGTGGGCAAAAGATATGAACAGACACTTCTCAAAAGAAGATATGTGAGCAGCCAACAGACATATGAAAAAATGCTCAACCTCACTAGTCATCAAAGAAATGCAAATTTCAGCAGGTGGCCGTAAACATGTTACTGTACTCGAGTCTGGGTGACACAGTGAGACTACAACTAAAACAAACAAACAAACAAACAAATAAGTAACAAACCACACTGGGATACCACCTAACTCCAGTCAGGATGGTCATCATCAATAACTCAAAAAAATAATAGATGCTAGAAAGGATGCGGGGAAAAGAGAACACTTCTACACTGTTGGTGGGAGTATAAACTAGTACAACCTCTGCAGAAACAGTGTGGTGATTCCTAAAAGAATTCAAAATCAATCTTCCATATGACCCTGCAATCCTCCTACTGGGAAAATATCTGGAGGACTCAAATCACTCTGTGAAAAAGATACCTGCACACCCATGTTTATTACAGCATTGTTCACAATAGCAAAAAACAAGGACCCAACTGTGCTGCCCATCTAAAAAAGACTAGATTTTTAAAAAGTGGTACATATACACAGTGGAATATTATACAACCAAAAGGACAAAATATGAACTTTGCAGCAACTTGGATGGACTCAGAGTCTATAATACTGAGTGATCTATCACAGAAACAAAGAACTGAGTACCACATGCTCTAACGCATAGGCGGACCTTGAACAATTAATTATCTTAATACTAAAAGAAAAAGATTAGCAGTAGTGGGAAACTTCTGGGGAAGGGGGACACACCTTATCAACAAGGGTACCTGCATAATGAACATCCATATACCTAACCCTGAATTGTACCCCCCATCTTGAAAATAAAAAATTGAAAAAAAAATTCTTACTCTAACCATCTGGGGTGGGGCCTGAGCATTTTATGGTGTTTCCCAGGCAATTCTCATGTGTAGCCTTAATTGAAGGTTGCCATCCTATAATTTTATTATATCAGGTTGAGAAGCGAAAGTGATTATCTATCTTTTGCTCATAACTAACTTAACCCCCAAAACTAAATTTTATATGATGAAACAGATTTTTATTGTTATTTTACATAATGCTATGTATATAGTCAAAAAAACCCAAAATTGACAAAATCAGAATCTGAAACCTTGGCCTCATAGACATTCATTATTTAAAAAAAAGAACTGGTCAATGTAAAATTCCTAAAATTATGTTTTAGACATATTTTATCAACTCTTGTTAACTTTGTGCTGAATTTCTCAGAGGTGCATAAACTACTGTCGAAGCTCACACAGAAATGTCCTCTCCCAGCCTGTCTTGGCAAACGCTGGCCTTCTAGAAATGTCTCGTACTTTGCTCACAGGCACATCATAGTTTATATTTTAAAAGTGAGTTCCAGCCGGGCTCGGTGGCTCAGCCTGTAATCCCGCGCCTTTGGGAGGCTGAGGTGAGTGGATTGCCTGAGCCCGCGGGTTCGAGACCCACCTGGGTGGGCGAGACCTCATCTCTACAATAAATGAAAAAATCAGCCAGGCGTGGTAGCACATGCCTGTAATTCCGGCTACTCGGAAGGCTGAGGCGGAAGGATCGCCGGAGCCCAGCAGGTGAGGCTGCGGTGTCCGGGAGCGGCCACTGCACTCCAGTCTGGGCGACCGAGTGAGACTCCAACTCAAAAAAAAAGAAAAAAAAAAGAAGAAAGTGAGTTCCAGGCCAGGCTTATTGGCTCAGCCTGCAACCCCAGTACCTTGGGAGGCCAAGGTGAGTGGATTGCCTGAGTCCATGGGTTGGAGATCAGCCCAGGAAACTTGGTGAGACCTCATCTCTACAATAAATAAAAAATTAGCTGGGTATGGTTGTGCATACCTATAGTTCCGGCTACTTGGAAGGGTGAGGCAGGAGGATAGCCGGAGTCCAGCACGTCAACGTTGGAGTGGCCATGAGCATGCCACTGTACTTCAGCCTGGGGGACAGAGTAAGACTCCAACTCAAAAAAAAAAAGTGAGCTCCCACCTGACATAATCAGTGTCTTTTAAGTGAAATCACTAGACAGTAACTATATCCCATTTGTATCTGCAAATTCATTAAAAAATTAATGATTTTACATTATTGATCAGAATCTTTCTTGAGCCAAGACATTTACTTAATTATATGCTAAATCGAGAGCTTAAAGCTGTCTATGGGCAACTCTGGATAAGTGGTGACACATGATATAATGGACAGGTTGAACTGAAATGCAGAGACATGGGGTGCTAGATTACATGCCACCCAGATCCCCCCTTCAAGACTAAGTCCTCACTGTATCAGTTGAATAAGAGTCCTTGGCCAAAAGGTGTCCTGCAGATGAGAACTGGTGGCCCCATCTCCATCTGCACACCTCATGCCAGCTTTAGTTTTGGAGCTATGGCTGCAGCACAGCTCAGTTTCTCTCTGGCCAATACTGCTTCCCTCACTGCCAAGAACAAGCCCTAATACATCATCTGTGACAGGATTTGCATCTCTGAGTCTGTCTCCAGGGAAACCAGACCTGCATTGCCTCTACTCTCAGCATGTGACGTTGGCCCTAGTAAAGTTGCTTAAGCACAGCTCCCTCTGTGACTGAAGACATCTCCCTGCCTGGGCTTGGGTCACCAGGAATCTCCGGTGCCACAGTGAATAATGTCCTGCCCTCAGGTCTCGCCTGCTGCAGTCAAGTTCACATGTTACTGCTCATCCCTGCAGACAGCAAGGATGAGACATTCTGTAACTCCACCTTGCGCCTCTTCAAAACCCATCACTTTCAAAGGAGCCCGCAGATTTCACTGGATAAAACATTTTCTGGGATGGGAACAGTTCAGGGTGACAAACTTATATCAGCTTACCCAGGACCCCCAGTTCTAGCACTAAAAGTCACACATCCCTGGAAGCCCTTCAGTCCCAAGCAAACGTGGATGACTGGTCACCCTCGTGTGATCCCTCTGTACCCTGGTCCCTGGGTTTTGTGCAATTATCACCTGCCTGGTGACTCTGGCCGCCTGACCTGTACATGAGGCAGAACGTAAGGCCCAGCACACAAAGTGAGGTCTGCTCTGCTCTGCCTTGTCATGACCCTCTCCTTTTCCTTCCTAAGAGTTATCACAACTGCAATTATTGGTGATGCAGTTGTTTGCTTGTTGTCTTCTTAACTAGACAGCAAGTGTCAGGTGAACAATTGTGCCTGTTCAAAGTTGGATCCCCTGTACTTAGCAGGGAGCCTGACCCATAAGCCATCACCAATACATGTTTGTTGAATGAATGAGTGAATGAATGAATGAATGAAGAGGGGATGAGGGGACAGAGTCATGTCTGGGACCTGTGCAGAGAATGAAGATCAGGAAAGAAAGAGGTCCCAGGGCAGGGCAGGCAGGAGAAAGGTAGGTACCAAGGTGTGAGGACTATAAACGTAAGTGTCCAACTCATGCCAGGGTTCTATTTCCCTGTGTTGGATCACTGAGGTGCTAAACTACCATCAAGCTTGTGGTTAATTCTGTCACTCAGATTTAACACATATTTATAATTTTCTGTCAGATCAATTACACTGTGCCTGGAATATAGGAGGTCCTCAATTTTAAAAAAAAAAAGTGCTGCCTGAATGAGTAAACTATGTCACCATGTTGAAGGTCCCATGCTGAAGGACAAGGAAATAGTAAATTCTGAGGATCATAGCACTTCATCTCAGCAGAGATTTGATCACACTTCCCAGTTATTCTTCAGAACAAGGCAACTGCACACATTTTGGTTCTCTTAAAGTAACAGTATCTACAGATTTATATTTCTTCTGTCACTAATAAGCATAAAGTAAGCCCTTTCTTATCACCCGAAGACACACTGAAATTCTTTTTGCATATCCCCATGACCATTCTAAAAACCTTTTTAGTGTAACTCCACCCACATAACAACTTTTTAATCTTCTTGCTACTTAAGCTGAAACTGGCTAAATTGAAACATGTTCTTAAAAAATACAGAACTTGGCTGGGCTCAGTGGTTCAGCCTGTAATCCCAGCACTTTGGGAGGCCAAGGTGAGTGAATTGCCTGAGCCTGCAGGTCTGAGACCCGCCTGGGCAACTTGGTGAGACCTTATCTCTACAATAAATCAAAAACTAGCCAGGCGTGGTAGGGGATGCCTGTAGTTCCAGCTACTTGGAAGGCTGAGGCGGAAGGATCGCCAGAGCCCAGCAGGTCAAGGCTACAGTGGCCGGAAGCAGCCACTACACTCCAGTCTGAGTGACAGAGTGAGACTCCGACTCAAAAAAATATATAGAACTGCTGCCTGAGTGTGGTGACTCACCCCTGTAATCCTAACACTCTAGGTGGCCAAGGCAAGAGGCTCACTTAAAGCCCAGGAGTTCGAGACTAGCCTGAACAACACTAATGAGAACTCCTTCTCCATAAAAAAGAAAAAAATGAAAGTAAAATAGAACTGCTTTTTTTTTGTGAATTTATCAATAAATGTTACCCATTTTCAACAGCAACTCATGGAAACAGAATATAAAAAATGCTTTCCTTTTCTATTCCAATATAATGATCATGAATTTTGGAATGTGAAAATGTATTTTTCCAGTAGGAGATGCCAGAAATGATTTCTGCTTTTTCTCTATTCTTCTAAGTGACTTTAACCCTGGGACCACGTAGAACTCTATAGAAACTGAGCCACTTCATCTGTTGAGATGAAAGATGATCTTTATCTCATCAATCAATTTCATACCAACTATAAAATATTTACAAAACTTCACTGGTGAGTTCATTGCTGGAGCTTGATATAAACCATATGAACCAAGTGATACAAATCAATAAAAGAACAAGCCAGATGGTAAACAGAATGCTGCCTTCTGACCATGCCAAGCTCCCATACCCAACAACTGCGACGTCTGTGGGCCCTTCCTCCTCACTCCTGGCTACTTGATGACGAAGGCTTAAAGCTCCATGTTCTCACTCATAAGCGAATCTTGAACAATTATAATATAAGAAAGGGATTGGCAGTAGTGGGAAACTGTCAGGGGAGGGTGGTAGGATTGGCAGTTGAGGGAAACTGCTAAGGGAGGGAGAGGCACACCTCATAGAGGGTACCTGCATAATCAACGTTTGTATACCTAACGCTGAACTGTACCCCTCATCTTTATAATAAAGAAAAAAAGAAATGGACAAAGGAAAAAAAAAATCTCCCAGAAGAAAAAGATGCTCTAAGCCAGCAATTCTTAAAGAATTACCTGCAGACTGCAGGTGTCTGAAAGATCCTTTTGAGGATAAAAAATTAATTTCGTATTACTAAGTCAGTATTTGAGGCTCCCCTACAATGTTAATATGGTCTCATTCTATTACACAGGCTGAAGTAGAGTGGAACGATCATGGTTTACTTCAGGGTCAACTTCCTGGGCTCAGGCAATACTTTGACCTCAGCATCCCAAGTAACTGGGATTATAGGCATATACCACCAAACCCAGCTAATTTTTTATTTTTCATAGAGATGAGGTCTCTATAAAAGATGAGTTGTCCAGGTTCCCTGCCCAGGTTCTCTGCCCCAGTCTTCTAAAGAGTTAGAACTACAGGCATACGCTGCCATGCCCAACCCCATGCTAACATTTCTATTGATAGCCCAAAGCAGCAGCAAGTGAAACAGCTGGCACCCAAACTCATATCACCACAGCAACACTCAACTGTTATAGTGGTCCTTATATCCCCCAAGTCCACGTCACCACAGCAGCACCGACTACGCCAGTGGTCCTCACATTCCCCAAGATCATGTTGCCACAGCAGCACCAACTCTACTAGTGGTCCTAGCATTCACCAAGCCCATGTCACCACAGCAGTACCAACTATGCTAGTGGTCCTTATATTCTCCCAAGTCTATGTCAGCACAAGAGCACCACCTGTGCTAGTGGTCTTTACATCCCAGAAGCCCGTATCCCCACAGTAGCACTAACTATGCTAGTGGTCCTTATATCCCCCAAGTCTACATTGTCATAGCACACCAACTATACTAGTGGTCCTCATATTCCCCAAGGTCATGTCACCACAGCATCACCAACTGTGCTAGTGGTCCTCACATCTCCCAAGCCCACGTTACCACAGCAGCACCAACTGTGTTAGTGGTTCTTATGTTCTCCAAGTCCACATTGTCACTGCAGCACCGACTGTGCTAGTGGTCCTCATATTCTTTACTCAACAGCATCTACTGAGGAAAAGCATTTCACTTAATCCCCTGACGAAGCACTAAAAATTAATTTTGTTAAATCTGGAATGTTGAGGACTTGTCTTTCGAATATTCTGTAAGACGAAATGGAAAGTATGCACAAGTAATGTCCCAAGTGCTAATGTGAGACAACTTAGTCTACAGGAAGGCGTCTATGCAGCTGATCTGTGAGCTGCACTGGCTGTTTTTTCACATAGCTCCATTTTATTTGAAAGAACTGATAGAAAAGCATGTTTATTTTTATTTGGATATCTGGCAGACATATTATTAAAATGAACAAAGTGAGCCTTTAACTTCAAGGAAATCAACTGATAATATTGTCACCAATGATCAAATTCAAGTTTTCAAGTAAAGAATGGGATTTTGGAAAACTTGTATCCACTTCAAGACCTCTCTGACAAAATTGGTAATAACACCAAAACACGTGTGAGTTTTCTAATAAAATGTGACAAAGTTTGGAAGATCCATATAACTCAGAGAAACAGTATTTTCCAAATGACCAACACATGATGCTACAAAACTAGGCATGGGCAAAAGCCCCATCAATGTGCAAGTTAGACCAGGAAATTTTAATGCAATGGAGTATAGAAAGATCACTGATGTGGCTTTAGATTTCACATTGTAATTCATCTTTAAGAAATTACCACATAAAGTTGTGGTATAATTTCAATGAACAAAATCCAAAATTAACTGACATGGCTCTTAAAATCATACTCATTCATTTCAACTTCTATGTCTTTGAGGCTACATTTTCTTCATAATTCAACCAAAGCTACATAATCAGACTGAATATGGGAGATATGTCAATCCAACTGCCTTCTATAAAACTAAACACTAAAACGGTTTTTAACGTAATGCCACTCTTTTAAGTTTTTGTTTTGAAAAGTAGTTACATTCATTTAAAATGTGTCATTTGGTCATTGCCTTACTAGACTCTGCTGTGGCCATGGGGTCACCATATTTCTTGGCTTTGGCCTCCTTCCCCACCTTGGGGAGGTGAATTTCTTCTTTCTCTCTCATGCACTCTCTATAATTTACTTTTTAAATAAACTACAGTTTCCAATCTAACTTCCATGCAATACTTCACATCTTTCATGTGGCATTGGATTGCACACTGGCACCCCCCGCAAAAGATCTGACCTAACATTCTGGAGGCACCCAATGAGTATAAAAAAAAAAAGAAAGAAAGAAAAACATGTCATTTATGTTACATATGAGATTGCTATTAACTGAATAATTAAAATGTTAAACTTTTTTCCGTTTTAATTTCTAATGTAATAACTATGGATGAATGGAACCCACACAATTGGAAGCTCTTGGGATCCACCATAATTTTCAGAGTGTAAGAGGCCCTGAGCTCAGAGAGCTCCAGAACTCCTGCTCAAGACACCAACATGCTTATTTTGCTGAAGACAGTTTGAGCTTGATTTTTATTACACGCAACCAAAGTCAGAGCTGACTCGAGAGGAGCTAAGCTTGAAGACTGAGATCACACCAGCACCAAGATAAAGAATCAGCCTCAATATTCAGAGCACAGAATAAAAATTCAGCAAATGCAAAATAAAGGACCAAAGGTGGCTCTGATGACCTATGCCTTCTTTGTTCCCCCTACCTTAAAGATCTATAGTATACTGAGCATATTTGGACTTTCTACCAGATTTGGAATTGAGAGTTTTACTAGGAAGAAGGATAATTAAATTGATATCCAGTTAACATAAAGCTCAATTAGAAATTCTGCCCCCTAAAGAAATTTGATTTCAAATAATTATGCCCAAATGTCCATCACAATGGAGAAAACATGGTATATCCATACATTAAAACATTACTTAAAAGGGAATGAAGTATTGATTTAGGCCACAGATGAACCTTGAAAACATTATGCTAAGTGAAAGCAGCCAGACCAGAAAGCCACACATTGTGTGACTGCAGTTCTATGAAAGGTTCAGAACAGGCAAATTCGCAAAGCCATAAAGTAGATGAGTGACTGCTGGGAACCAGGGATGGGGGAGGCGGGGAGTGATGAAAAGGTTCTGAAATCAGGGGTTATGATTTTACAACTTGTGGCTACACTAAAAATCACTTAACTATGCACTTTAAGGGGAAATTTTAGGATGCGTAAAATAATGACTTTGTAAAATGACAAGACAAACCATAAGTTTGGTGCATCAGTCTCCATGGGTGCTGTAACAATCAAACCTTAAACCCATGGCTTAAAACTATAGCAATGCATGCACTCACAGCTCTTAGGCTAAGTCTGAGCCAGGTGCCAGTGGTCCCCACTCCCTTGGAAAGCTCAGAGTCTGTCCCTCACCTCCAGCTAGAGGTTGCTGGCATTTCCTGGTCCTTGGGAAGTCACTCTTAGGCTCTGGAAAGTAAGATAGATATGTGAGTTTGTGTTAACACTTTTTCCTGGTGTATCAAACCAACACAGCAGAGTTCAAAATCACAAAGGAACACAATCTTTACAAATGAGGATCGGAAATAGCTTGCAATGGATCTCAGTGTGTAAAGTTGAGAAATTTCTCAGTGCTGAATCACAGTATCCCATGAGTATTCACTACATGATTCATGAATGATCTTTCAAAAGTGTAAGAATTATGTTGCGAGCCCATGGACTTGCCACTACCAAAATTCCCTTTCACAAAAAGCAGTTTATGAGGGTGAGCCTCAGGGGGCCCTCTGGGTTGATGAACGGATACCTGCACACACAATAGGACCAGGCACTCAGCGAGGTAGTAGTAATATCTGTTAAATGTATAAGTTATTGTTTCGTCTATGATGAGGTAGATAGATAAAATTCTCAGTTACAGCTATCACAAAACTGTTTGCTGATAACCTCAATGAGAGCCCTCATTTCTGATTCTGAAAAGCTTTTCCCCGAAGATAAGAACTAACAACACCTCATTTATTCAATTGGCATCACATGGTTTCTGTTATAACACACAGAGAACACAAAATTCCTGCCCCTGCATAAAAAGCACAGATCATAAAGAATCATCAGATAAATTTAAACTGAGAAACATCCCACAAAAAAACTACTTTGTTATCTTTAAAATGTCATACTATTTAATATAAAGAAAGGCTAAGGGACTGCTTCATACTGAAGAAAATGAAAGAGTCGTGATAGTCTACAATCCTGGGTCAAATCCTGGACCTATAATGTTTTTGAATAATCTGCAAAATCTGAGTGAGGTTTGTGCAGTAGGTGGTTATATCAGTTCAGTGCTGGTTTCCTGATTTTGATGGTATGTGCTGTGGTATGTAGGGGAGTAATGTGAAGGGTGTTAGGCTAAGCACAGTGGCTCACACCTGTAATCCCAGTACTTTGGCAGCCAAGGTGGGAGGACCATTTGAAGCCAGGAGTTTGAGACCAGCCTGGACAGCATGGCAAGACCTCGTACCTACGAAAAATAAAAAAATTAGCCAGGCTCGGTGGCTCACCCTGTAATCCTGCGCTTTTGGGAGGCTGAGGTGAATGGACTGCTTGAGCCCGCGGGTTCAAGACCTGCTTGGGCAGCGAGACCTCATCTCTACAATAAATCAAAAAATCAGCTGGGCGTGGTAGCGCATGCCTGTAATTCCGGCTACTTGGAAGGCTGAGGCGGAAGGATCACTGGAGCCCAGCAGGTCGAGGCTGCGGTGGCCGGGAGCAGCCACTGTACTCCAGTCTGGGCGACAGAGTGAGACTCCAACTCAAAAAAAAAAAAATTATCTGGGCATGGTGACATGCACCTATAGTCCTAGCTACTCAGAAGGCTGAGGTGGGAGGATTGCCTGAGCACAGGAGTTCAATGTTGCAGTGAGCACAACTGTACTCCAGCCTGGGTGACATAGCAAGAACCTATCTCTTTAAAAAAAAAAAAAAAAAAAAAAAGCATGTTTACCTCAGTCAGTACACATCAACAGGTCCTGGTCTTGTGGCTCATGTAAATTAGAATAATGGACAACCTGAATTTGATTCTCAGATCCCATCACCTGCAGGCAATCTGCTAAGGACTGAAAACACAGGGTCATGTGCTGACACTGAAAATGATAATTCAGAGCATGGCGAGGAGTGCCCAGAGGGGCAGCCAAGAAACAAAGAGCCAAAGATGGAGGACCTGACACTCCAGAAGGCATCCATCCCGCTTGGTCTTGGACTTGTGGAATCATCAAGGACAACACCAAAAACAGGCACAAAGGCAATGGCAGGTTCCAGTCTCACAGCTTTAGTATTAGGAGACCAGCGACCCCTACCAGCTCCATGATGGCTCTACACTACTTGCAAGTGGGCATGAAGCTCTGGGCCCACAAAGGCATGGAGTGGGATGACAGACATTAGAGACTCGGGGCGGGGGGATGAAAATTATGTAGCGGATACAACGTTCACTACTCATGTCAAACACACTAAAAGCCCAGTCTTTGCCACTATACAGTACAATTCATCCATGTGACCAAGAACCACTTCCACCCCTGAAGCTACTGAATTAAAAAAACCCCACAAAACTATAAGTACTATTCAACAATAAAAAGGAATATAACACATCATAGTTTTGAGAGGCCAAGGTGGGAGGATTACTTAAGCCCAGGAACTCAAGACCAGCCTGGGCAACATTGTGAGACCCCATCTCTACAAAAATCTATAAAAATTAGCCAGGCATGGTAGCATGCCTGTAGTCCTAGTTACTCAAGAGGCTGAGTGAACCCAGGAGTTTGAGGCTGCAGTGAGATGCAGTGAGCTATGATTGTGCTACTGTACTCCAGTCTGGGCAACAGAGACCCAATCTCTTTTTTTTTAAAAATGGCAAATGAAAGAAGTCAGACACAAAAAAGCACACACTTTATGATTCTGCTTATATGAAATGACCAGAAGAGGTTCAGCTATAAAAACAAGATCAGTGGTGGCTTGGAAGCAGGGGTAGGAATGATTAACTATTAAATGCTCTGTGCCTTGACTTCTTCATAGGATATACAGTGAAAATTACAGGATCTAACTCAAAAGGGTTCTCTGAAGAAAAGTAAGATAACACAGGTTAAAAGCTTAAAACAATGTAGGTAATCTTAAAATAAATCTTTAAATAAATTTATTAGCCAGGATTGGTGGCTCAGCCTGTAATCCCAGCGCTTTGGGAGGCTGAGGTGAGTGGATTGTCTGAGCCTGCGGGATCAAGACCCGCCTGGGCAACTTGGTGAGACCTCATCTCTACAACAAATCAAAAATTAGCCGGGGGTAGTAGCGCGCGCCTGTAGTTCCAGCTACTTGGAAGGCTGAGGCGGAAGGATCGCCGGAGCCCAGCAGATCGAGGCTGCAGTGGCCAGGAGCGGCCACTTCACTCCAGTCTGGGTGACAGAGTGAGACTCCAACTCAAAAAACAAAAGAAAGAAAGAAATTTATTACAACATGCATGTAATAAATTATAAACACAGAAAAAAGTATAAGTTTATAGTTATTTAAAGATCCGGTAACTATATTTTCTATACACAAAAGTCCTTTGCTGAAATAGGTCTGCCATTTTACATTCTTACCCTATTAACTTTTTATTATAAAGAGTAGGATGTTGGCCAGGTGTGATGGCTCATGCCTGTAATCCCAGTACTTTGGGAAGCCAAGGTAGCAGAATCACTTGAGCTCAGGAAATCAAGATCAGCCTGGGCAACATCATGAGACCCTGTCTCTACAAAAAGATTTTAAAAGTGCTGGGCATGGTGACATATGCCTGTAGTCCCTAAGCCCAGGAGGTTGGGGTTGCAGTGAGCTGTGATCATGCCAATGCACTCCAGACTGGGTGACAAAGTGAGACCCTGACTCAAAAAATAAAAAGTACAATGTTGTTCATTTTGACACTAACATCTGGACCAAGAAACTCTGGAAGTCACCACTACTGGGGCCAAAGGCACTGACCTCACTGACACACACTTTTCCACATCCTCTTGTCTTTTATAAGATATGCTATGGTACTGGGACACCTAAAGTTCTCCCCAGATATCAAATAGTGATACAGACATTGACTCATAAAGTCAATCCTGGTCACAGACCATTTCAAGATAGGTACACATAAAGTTACTAATCCATCACGCCAGTAGACAAATAGTGGTTTAATTTTAAACCTTTGAAATACATACTGCAGTGAATATAACTTGCATGTCTCTGGTTATTTTCTCACCAGCATCAACATTTATATTCTCTTCTTTATGATCTCTCAGACTATAAAATGTACTCATTTTCACTCTTCTCTTATTCTTTAAATATTCCCAGAAAAGGTTTCTAATATGAAGGAAAATGGAGACAAATTTCAATGTTTAATAAATTTTATCTTGATAACATCAAAAACAAGATTAGCTCTTACATTACAATATAAAAAAATACATTAGTCTTCACATCAGTTTTACATGGAAATATATAATTATTTGAATATTTAAATATAGCTTTTTTAACCAAAAAAAAGTATTACTCAGAGCCCTAGTTACATAAATAATTAAAATGCACAAATGCAAAAACACACCTTTCACAATACTGTCCACATACTGTATAACTCAGGACAATTACAATAAAAATCTATGCAAGATACTGAGCAAGATTAATAAAATATTCATCATGGTTGTAATTTGGTTTTTTACTGTTAAAATAATTTAAAGCATTATTTAATACACAAAAAAACAACTGTTTTATCTAATCTGCAAATGAAGCCAACATTTACTTAGACAAAGGGGCACACCTTGTATCCTACCAAATTCCGAAATTAATTCACTTCCTCTTTAACTTAAATTTTAAGTTTTACTATTTCAAGCTTTCAATCTTGTCTAAAATAATATAATTACCAGAACTCAGTAAACATTTCCAAAATGTTAAACAAAGTAAACAGTACTGTATTATACTTTTATATGTTTGGAAATATAAAATTTAAATATAAACCTTTTCCCTCGCCCCAACCCCATAATGGCACTTAGAAGGACTTCCAGTGTAAAAAAGGTAGCAATATTTTTTAATGTTAAATTTTGTTCACTTGAATTATAAGAACTGTCCTTTCTGCATGATGTAATCAAAAGATATGATACATCACATTTACACAGTGCATTATTTCCAAATGATCTTTTGTTTTTAAACCTGCACTGAAAGAATGCAGGGTGTCTATTAATCATATTTAAGGAATTATGTGTCTTTTTCATAGGAAAACATGACACTAAAACCCACAAAGAGAATACTTTCATATATCAGCTGTTTACTTCCTAATCAGCAGGACAGAGTTTTCTCCCTAAATTAATATTAGTGGGTTATTTTGAACTAAAGGCCCACAGTGATCTTTTAAGAAAGGAAATGAAAATTTATTTGCATATGGGGAGCAAGGTCAAAGGAAATATGATATATGCTACACTGTAACTAAAAACAAAAACTTGTCCATTTTGTTCAACATAATTACTATTTAAATTTAGAAGTAAAGAAATGACAACAGAACTCCATCAGTGCACACCCACAGGTTAGTAAGTCAAGCCCCTGAAATAAAACCACATTGAGAAACCAACTGTGTACTAGGTTTCATTAAGGTAACACATTTTTAAATTCTGAAATCAAAATACAGCTTAACACTGACCCAGGTTTCAATAACTAAGGTAGTTACACAATACCTATACTTTCTGTCTTTACTTAACACCAGTGACATAGGACAACCCAGGATCTTAGCTGGATGGGAATGCATAATGGTTGGACACGCATTCCAGCTCAGTCAGCATCCTTGAATAAAAGTTCTGGATGTGTTCTGAGTATCACGGACTTGAGTTGCATATCCTAACATCTTTGATTAAACTCAGTTAACAAGTATAAGACAAACTAATGTACAAGGACAGGCTTTCACTTGCAAAATGAGCCTCCACAGAGGTTACCAGTTTTGATTTTTTTTGAAATATTAAGTAATTTACTAATGACAACACATAATGGCCTGTCCAAGTAATATTACCAAGTCAATGATTTTCAGTTCAAGCTATTAAAAAATGATATGGTAATGTCTAAAATATTTTTAAGGAATAAGGCCACAAAGTAGCCTGGATTTTCACGTTAAACCACCAACCTTCATGTAGAAGGGAGCAAAAAAGGTAGTTTAAAAAATAGAGCAAACCAAAAAAACCCTAATGACACTGGCAAAATCATTTGCCCCATTAAGATCTAATAATGCTAGCTGGGCATGGAGGCTCACACCTGCAATCCCAGCACTTTGAAAGGCGGAGGCGAGAGAATTACCTGAGCTCAGGGGTTGAGACCAGCCTGGGCAACTTGGTGAGACCTCGTCTCTACAATAAATTAAAAAAAAAAAAAAAAAAAACAGTCAGGCATGGTGGTACACACCTGTAATTCCAGCTGTTTGGAAGGCTGAGGCAGGACTGCCTGAGTCCAGCAGGTCAAGGCTGTGGTGACCATAAGCATGCCACTGAACTAGAGCCTGGGCGACAGTGAGACAACTCAAAAAAAAATCTAATAATGATGAAGGAAAGTCTATGGAGACTGCATGTGTACATGCATCCAAGTAAGGAAAATTAGAAACCTGTAGAATCAATGTAAATGAAGGAGGAGGAGTTTGTTATACATATAAAATCATGAGGCAGTTTTTAAAAACTGTATTAAAAAGTATGGAATCTCATTCTCTGGAATGCTTTCCAAAAAAAAGATAAATTATGGTCAGGCGCAGTGGCTCATATTTGTAATCCCAGCACATTAGGAGGTAGAGGCTAGAGGATTACCTGAGCCCAGGAGTTTAAGACCAACTGGGCAACTTGGCGAGACCTCATCTCTAAAATAAATCAAAAAATTAACTAGGTGTGGTGGCACTCGCCTGTGGTTCCAGCTACCTGGAAGGCTGAGGCAGATGGATCACCTAATCCCAGCAGGTCGAAGCTGTGGTAGCTGTGTTCATGCCACTGCACTCCAGTTTGGGTAACAGAGTGAGACTCTGACTCAAAAAAAATAAAAAGAAATTACGTTGTTTGTGATCATGTAAGTCAACTCCACTCAAAAGTTGAAATGATTCATTATAATTCCTTAATTATCTAGTTAGAATACTATGTTAACAATGCTACTCTGAGCACACAGAAGGTAGGCACATGTACATTTGTTCCAAGTTTTTTTGTTTTGTTTTTCAAGTTGGAGTCTCACTTTGTTGTCCAGGCTGGAGTGCAGTGGCACGCTCACGGCCACTGCAACCTCGACCTGCTGGGCTCAGGTGATCCTTCCACCTCAGCCTTCCAAGTAGCTGGAATTACAGGCACACGCCACCATGCCCAGCTAATTTTTGGATTATAGAGATGAGGTCTCGCCAAGTTGCCCAGGCGGGTCTCACACCTGTGGGTTGAGGCAATCCTCTCACCTCGGCCTCCCAAAGTGCTGAGATTATAGGCGTGAGCCACCGCGCCCGGCCTGTTACAAATTTTTAAAAGTAGTAACATGGCAGCATTACTGTTCGTTATACTCATTCTCTGATATGACCTGCTGGTATGAGAGAATCATAAAAAAAAATCAATAAAAGGGACCTAATTTGTGGGACAAAGTTCTATATAGTGTGCTCAATTATGAAGAATTAAGATGAAGCTCTTCCTACAGAAAAAGTTGGACAAAGGTTGCTGTTGAATCTAAAAAAAAAGGGGGTGGGACCTTAAACACTAATTTTAAATGAATACAAAAGTTCTGAAAAATAATATTTATGGTAAAATAGCTGCAGGTTAGTTTTCTCACCGAGTTGGGAAGTTGTGTGCACTCAGTACCAGGACATTTCCACTGAGGCCCCAGGCCCCACGCTGGCCACAGCAGGCAGCCTCTACTTGGACTGCCTGCCTCTCCGCCTGTTTGACAGCCGAGTCATCATTCTCTCTGCACGTGGTAAACAAGACAAGCTTCTCAATTCGTAGGGCTTGGTGGGTGGAGGTGGCTTTCCCTTCCTCTTGCATGCTTTATTTGCACTCTTCTTCCTTCTAACTTCGCTGCAGGCAGCCCGCATAGGTGGCTTCAGAACCGGCCTGGTCATGGTGCTTGAGGCCTTAGCAGAAACTGGTAGGACTGCCGAGGTTAAAGGCATCAGGGCTGGCCTCCTGACTTTCTTCAGCCTCTGCACCCCAGAGTCCTTCGGATACAGTCCCAGAAAGGCGCTCCTGGACTGGTATTTGTGGCGTAAAAACACTGAGTATTTTGAAAGATACTTTCTAATTATATCACTTGGCTTGGTTCGAATCCAAATGGACTGTTTTTCTGAAGCGTTTCTGGTTTTTTGCTGGAGAATAACTGGTTTATGAATCTTTTGGGGGAAACCTGGCATATGACTAGCTGTCATCTTCTGCTGCTGAATTTTCTTTTTACTTTCTAGAAATTCACTTCTGACCGACTTTGAAGAGATTTTGGCAACACCACGATTTAGGAGAGTCAGCTGGGATTCACTATCCTTTGGAATCACCTGGGCATTCAGAACCTCAGGTTCATCCACAAACAGAGGAGAGTTGTCACACTCTGCCGGCACTGTGGCCAGGGGCACCAGGGCAGAGCTCTGGTGTGTGTCATGTCCGTCTGCATCAGGGGTGTGCAGGAGGCTCCTGTTAAAACTTATCTCCACCCAGTTGCGCCTGTCCAACTCCGGGACCATCGTGTGCAGTGGCGGATTAACAATGATTTGCTTAATCAATGGCTCGTAATAGTCAAAGATATCCCGCTGATATTTGCACATGAACCGCATCCCATCATCCCACCCATGTTGACTCAGCTTGGAGAGGTGGAGGCACTCGTCATCCTTCATTTTCACATTCAAAGAAGACAGGATGCAGAGTAAGGCTTGGGGCTGTCCAGGCTTTGAGTCTTCAGTGCATGCTGCAGGAAGCTCAACAGTCCCAATTCTGACTTTCTTTTTTGTTTTCCTGTCACCCTGTAAACGCTTGCTTTTGGGCAAGTCCTCCTCTTGTCTAACTCTTTTTCTTTTCAATGAGGGGTAATTTGTGGACCTGGCCTGAGTTCCATGACTGCCTTTCACCATCTGGCACTGAGAAGACGTATGGCCCTTTTGCTTGGGAGGCCTCTCTGCTGCAGGCCTCTCTGCGGCAGGATGGCATGGTTCATCTAAGGCCACTGAAAAGTCATTGGTATCTGAAATTCCTCCTGTGGTATCATCACCATCTGACTGAGCCTGAGTTGACACAGTGTCCTGTTTGAGGTCAGCCCAGGTCACCCTTTTTTTTTTTTTATTTGAAACAACTTTTTTGGTCTCACAGTCATCATCAAAGTAACAGTGGAAACGACCTTCCCTAAATTCCTTCACAAGAGCATTTATTTTTATGTCGTCTTCTCTCATGATCTGAGACCATGTTTTCCCCACAAATGAAGGAGGGACATGAGGCAAAGCTTCCAGAACAGGCTCGTCAGAATGACCTCCTGTGACCTCCTGTGCTTTGTCCAAGTTCCTTACAGCATCAACTGTGAAAACAGAGCTCAACTGGGAATCGTGATTCTTTTCCTTCAGGTCAGAAGAGACCTTCTTCAATATGCCTCTTCTATTAACAGCTTCTTGAGGCTGGTCAGTGACAGACTGAAGAGAAGGATCATGCTGAAAATTCATCTCAGAACCGCAAGGTTCACAGCTCCTACTTTTTAGATCTGTCTGTTTTAACTTCAAAAGTTTTTTTTTATCAGCCCTTTGATGGATTACTGACTCGGAAGAGACGCCACAATCCCCCGAAGAAACATGAGACTGACAGCTCTTACCTTTCAGGCTGGTATTTCTTAGATCTTTCCTGACTTCTTTGTGAGTTTTCTGTAGTCTGTGAGTCACTGGGTGAGAAGAGTGTTCCAAATTAAAATTTCCATTAGGACTAGAAGGTTCAGAGCTCTTATCTTCCGGGTCAATATATTTCACCATTTTTTTATCAGGCTCTTGTGACTGGTAAGTCATAAACTCATTAGAGGTGTCATCATGCAAATGTACTTCAGAACCACAAGACTGGCAACTTGAATCTCCAAGAATAATATAGTCTTTCTTCCGGTTTATGATTTTGAAAGTCTCTTTGCACTGGTTTGTCCCTGAAGGAGAAAGGGCTTCACAACTACATCCTACCTCAGAACCAAAAGAGTCACAGCTCTTATCTTCTATGACACATTCTGCATTTACACAGCTGATATCTTTGACAGTCATTGGAGGTGGGTCAGTCACTAACTGAAAAGGAATATCAGAATCAGAAATCACTTCGCAATCACTATCACCGGGGATCAGATCCACAAGTACCACCTTTGGAAGATTTGTTTCTTTGACTGACCCTTGAGATGGGTTAACTACTATTTGAAAAGGGACATCAGAATCACACACCATTTCAGAATCACTAGGTTCACTGGTCTTGTCTTCCACATGAAGATGCTTTTCCTTCTGAAGGTCTGCTTCTCTGCAGGACCCATGAGTTTGGTCGACTTCTGACTGAAGATGAACACAAGAATCACATTTCACTTCAGAACCACAGAGTTTACAGTCCCCGTTGTCCAGGTCATGATGATCCTTCTTTTGCAAGTTTATTTCTTGGACAGACACAGAGGATGGATCAGTCACAAACTGAACAGGAATATCAGAATCACAACTTACTTCAAAATCACCTAGCTTATAGCTCTTATCTTCCAGGTAAATATGATCTTCCTTCCACAGATTTATTTCTTTGACAGACTGCTGGAGCTGATCAGCCACTGACTGAAAAGAATCAATGGAATCAAAACTTCTTTCAGGTCTATAACAATCACTGCTCTTATCTGCCAAATCAGCATGCTCCTCTTCCAACATTTGTGGTTGCCTAATCACTGACTGAAGAGGAATATCTGAAACATAAATTATTTCAGACTCACTGGGTTCACAACCCTTATTATCCAAACAAACATGTTCCTCCCTCAGATGATGTATTTCTTTATTAGTCCCTTGAATTTTATTAGCCACTGACTGAAGAGGCTCATCAGAACCAAAATTTATTTTAGGATCACCAGGTTGGACAATCTTATTTTCCAAATCAACATGCTCTTTCCAAAGGCTGACCTCCTTAACCCCTTCTTCCGACTGGCCAGCTACTGTCTGAAGGACATCAGAATCACATACAATTCCAAAACCCTTAGCTTCTCCCCTCTTATCATTCATATCAACTTCTTCATCCTTCCAAAGGCTTACTTCTTTAATGGTTTCTTGGAGCTGGTTAGTCACTGACTGAAGAGGGTCATCAGAATCAACAGTTATTTCAGAATCACAACACTGATCATGCTTATGTTTCAGTTCAACATGCTCCTGCTCTGAAGCAGTTATGTGAGGTCGATTAGCTACTGACTGAACCAGGAAATCAGAATCCTTACTCACTCCAGAACAACTATATGAGCTGCTCTGAATGTCCAGGTCCACATGACCTTTATTCTCAAGGCTTGTTTGTTTAATGGCTACTTCAGGTTGACCAGTCACAGAATGAACAGAAACAGCAGTATCATGTATTAATTTAGAACCAGTATGCTCATCAATCTTCTTTTTCAGGAGAATAGCTTCTTCCTTCCACTGGTTTATTTTTTTAATTGCTTCCTGAAGTTGTTCAGAATCAAAAGTTATCTTACAATCAACTGATTTACTGTTTTTGTCTTTCAGATTAACATAGTTTTCAGCGAGTTGAGGTTGCTCAGTCATTGAATGAGGAGGGACATCAGAATCCAAAGCTATTTCAGAACCACCACACTTCTCATTCTTATTTTCTAGAACATGCTTCTGCTTTCCGCTTATTTTTTCAATAGCTACCGGAGGTTCAGTTACTGAATAATGAGGGACACCAGCATCTAAGTTTGTTACTAAGCCACTAAACTCGGCATTTTTACCATGAAACTCAGTACGCTTTTCTTTTTGAAGCCATACTTCTTTAACAACTCCTTCAGGTTTGTGAGTCACTGATTGAAGAGCGGTATCAGAATTCAAATTTGTTCCAGAAACCCCCTCATTTTCTAAGTATGCATGCTCTTTTTTCTCAAGGTTTATTTCTTTAATGGGATCTCCAGAATGTTCAGTCATTGAATGAAAAATGGTATCATAATCCGAAGCTAATTCAGAATCAGCAGGTTCATTTTCCTTATCTTCTAAGCATGCCTGCTCCTCTTTCTGAGGATTTAGCTTTCTAGCAGTGACTTCAGGAGAACTGGTCACTGCATGAAGAGGTGCATAATAATCAGAAGTGATTTCAGAACCACAGGGTTCATCACTCTTCCTTCCTACGTGTCCGTACTCCTCCTTCTGAAGGATTACTTCTTTACCAGCTACTTCAGGTGGATCATTTCCTGAATGAAGAGGAATATCAGAATCAAACGTTATTTCAGAAACACAAGATTCATTACTTTTATTTTCCAGATCAACAGTTTCTTCCTCATAAACAGCTACTTGAGGTTGGTCAACTACTGAACAAAGAGAAAGATCAGAATCAAACGTTATTTCAGAACTACTCGACTCACAGCTCTCATCTTCCAGGTCAATGTGTTCTTTTCTTTCAAGATCCAGCTGAGACTGGTCATTAATGGACAGAAGAGGGGGATCAGAATCAAAAGTCAGCTCGGAACTGGAGCATGCACAGCTCGTGACTTCCATGTCAACATTTAACTCTTCAAGACTTATGTCATCCAAGGCTTCTGGAGGCTGATCATTAGCTGACTGACAGAGAGATGCTTGAGAATCAAAACTCACGTTAGAAATGCTAGATTGAGCATTCTTATTCTCTAAGTCAATATCAGCATCTGGAGGCTTTACTTCTTCAGCTGCTGCTTGAGAATGGTCAGCCACTAAGTGAGCATCAGTGTGAAGACCCACGTCGGGACCAGGAGACTCACAGCTCACATCCATAAGGTCATCATTCTCCTCATTCAGAGGGTTTATTTCTTCAAGAGCCCTTGGGGGCTCATCTGTCACAGTTTCGGGAGAGACATAACAGTCCAGATGTGCTCTGGCACTCCTGGGTTTACATTTCTTATGTTTTGAACGGCCTCGTCTACCTTTCAGGTTCCTTCCTCTGATGGTCAGTTGGGGAGAATCAACTACTGACTGAAGAGAACCATCACAATCAAAACTTGTTTCAGAACAGCTCGATCCATAGTTTTTATCAACTAAGTCAATATGAACTTTCATTCCAAGGCTTGTTTCTGGGGCAGCCACTGGTGGTTGATCAACAACTGACTCAAGTGGGAAAGAAGAATCGGCACTGACTTCCGAGCTACTAGAACCGTAGTTTTTATCAACCAAACCAACGTGTACCTCCTGAGGAAGGTCTATTTCTCGCACAGGTTGCTGGGAGTAGTCATCAGCGGACTGAAGTGAGGCATCAGAATCAAAATTCATTTCAGAAACACTAGACTCATAGCTCTGGTCAACCAGGCTGACACGCACTGCATTCTGAAGACTTACTTCATTAACAATGACTTGGGATTGGTTGGCAACCAAGAGAGGAGGGGCCTCACAATCAGAATTTATTTCAGAAACATAATGTGGATTATTCTTATACTGCAAGTCAGCAGGTGCTTCCTGGGAAAGATGTGTTTCTTTGGTAGCAACTTTCAACTGGTCACTCAGTGAACAAAGAGAGGAACTGCAACTGAAATTCATTTCTGGATCTCTGGATTCATAGTTCCTCTCTTCTTGATCAGTCTCTTGGTGTTGATCAGATGCTGACTGAAGGGAGCTACAATCAAACTTCATTTCAGGACTCACTGAACACTTCTGTTTCACAAAGGCTGACTTGTTAAAAATCGTATGTTTTTCTTCTTGGGTACAATCCATATTAAAGGATTCCTCATGATACTTTGGAATGGAATCATCCAAGATACCTTTATTAGAAGGCATGTCAGTTTTATTCAGGTTTAATACTGAGTTTTCTGCTAATTCAGAAGGAGATTCAACTCTTAAGGGGGCCTCAGTACCCATACATTCTTGGAATTTAAAGCCAGGTAACAGAGTTTTACCATGAGATTTTACATCTTTGTGTACAACCACTGTATCTGAATTCACACATAAAGATTTTCTATTTGATTCCTTTGGTTTCTGATATGAAACTGAAGGCGTTTCCAGATGGGGTGATGACTCAGGATTTCTAGAGACCCTGTCTGGCTGTTCAAGATATCCGTCAACTTTGTTTGGGTCACATGTGCTAACTAAATCCAAATTGGTTGCTGATGGTAGCTTAGTCGTGTTAGCTGTAACCAGTCTATCGTCAGAACTTGCAGGTGGACAACTTGCAGGAGCATTGCAAATCACTGGGGGACGAAGTAAGTTGTTTCCAATATTTGAAGCTTGACCAAAATCTACTGGATTACATTTTCTCACACCAGTCCCAATTTTATGATCAAACTCCAAAGGCTGCTGCTGTCCCTTCTCCAGTTTTTGAATAACGGATGGTCGAACTGAAAGCTCCTTTGTACATTCCTGAGATTGACTTGACGTGGCACGCAATTCCTCAATGCCTTCGGAGCCCTTAGAGGGTGTCTCTCCTCTGGCCCCGGTGTCCTCCTCAGTCTCCTCCTCAGAAACATGGTCATCCACAGGCAGCACTTCAGCAGGCGACGCAGTGTTCACAAGCATCTCATTTTGCACTGATCTAAAAAGAAAAAGGGGAAATCCATAAATACATTCTAATATCCACTTTAAAAGTTTAAATAAAGGCTTAATAAATGTTGTTTTCCCTCTATTCTGGACCATCCCTAAAGGATGGAGTCAAGGAGATTATCCAGTTTGTATACCATGGGGCTTCGGGGAGATCATGCAGAGGATGGAGATGGCACCACCAGGGGCACTTAAGTACAGATGGCTCCTAAATATGAAAAGCCAAATAAAACCAAGTACCACTTATCAGCTGTCAGAGTGGTAAGTAGCAAAGAGTTTCACATACATTACTTAACACTATATGCTTTAGTTTCTGCCTCCACAAAAAGGGAATAATAACATGAGTTTCTGAATAAACTAAACTTTTTTAATATCAGTGCATTACTTGCAACAAATGTACCATATTAATGTTAATAATAAGGAAACTTGGTGAGCAAGTGTAACAGAAACTCTCTGTATCATTTCCTCAATTGTTCTGTTCATTTAAAACTCTTTATAGTAGTTAAAATATATATATAAGATAAATAAATGAAAATAATTACACCTAAAACACTTACTAACTCTTTTTTCTTTTTTGCAGTTGAAGCAAGACATTAATGACGGTCTTGCAAGATTGGGTGTCTCGGTATTAACTTTTTCAATTTGAGAGATGCCAAGATTGTCTACAAGAACATACATATGTGTCAGCCACACACAACTTTCCTTTTTTAACATGAGTATTATTGTTACTAATTTCCCACAGAAATTTATCTTAATGGTAATTTGGAATTTGGAAAATAAAATTAACCTTACATCAAAACGCTCTTGATGGAGCAAAAATAAATTCTGTACTTTTCATCCCTCTAACCTTGACTCATGAAACCGTAGCACAATTACCAATTCACTCTACTTTTTTCAAAACCCTAGACTATCTCCATTTGTCTTAAGAACAATTACAACATTCTCAAAACTAATTTTGTAACATGCAGCTAAGAAAAGGAAGAAAAGAAAGTAGATCATAAAATTAAATAAGTTGGTAACATCCAAAACAGTAAAAAAATGCCATCTGAATGCCTTGATTTGCATCTATATTTGTGTATGTTTAACATTCATAGCTGAATCATAACCCATATTTCGTCTTTTGTGCTAACTTTACAACAACAACAAAAAAAGTAGATCAAAAATCAAGCCATTAAAAATTAAAAATCACTCTTTTGGCCAGGTACAGTAGCTCAGCACTTCGGGAGGAGGATCACTTGAGCACAGGAGTTCAAGACCAGCCTGGGCAACATAGCAAGACCTTGGTTCCACAAAAAAAAATTTTTTAAATTAGCTAAACATGGTGTTGTGCACCTATAGTCCCAGCTACTCAGGAGGCGGAAGACTGCTTGACCCCAAGATTTTGAGGTTGCAGTGAGCTATGATCACACCACTGCATGCTAGCCTGGAATAAAGAAAGAGATTCCATCTCTAAAACAAAGCAAAACACAATGGATACTTGTATACCTAACCCTTGACTGTACCCCACAATTTTAAAATAAAAAATATATATTTTAAAAAAATAGGCCGGGCTCGGTGGCTCAGTCTGTAATCCCGCACTTCAGGAGGCCGAGGTGAATGGATTGCCTGAGCCTGCGGGTTCGAGACCCACCTGGGCAACTTGGCGAGACCTCATCTCTGCAATAAATAAATAAAAAAAAATTAGCCAGACATGGTAGCGCGTGCCTGTAGTTCCAGCTACTCGGAAGGCTGAGGTGGAAGGATAGCCGGAGCCCAGCAGGTCGAGGCTGCAGTGGCCGGAAGCGGCCACTGCACTCCAGTCTGGGTGACACGCTGAGACTCCAACTCAAAACAAAAACAAAAACAAAAACAAAACATCTCATCAACAAAGGTACCTGCACAATGAATATTTGTACACCTAACCCTTAACTGTACCCCACAATTTTAAAATAAAAAATATATATTAAAAAAAAACAAAGCAAAACAGCCAATCTTTTATATAACTCTTCAGCTAAATTTTAAAATTATTTATAAAGTTATCTATCAAAATCTATGACATATGGCCAAAATGAAAACTTTACCCTTCTAAAAGTTTCCATTTTAAAAAAGAATTAGTAAATACTACTAACTGAGAATCTGATTCCAGAAGATGGAAACATAACAACCAAATTGCTCCCATAAAAAGTTAAGAGTGGCCAGGCTCTGTGGCTCAGCCTGTAATCCCAGCACTTTGGGAGGCCAAAGTGAGTGGACTGCCTGAGCCCACAGGTTCGAGACCCGCCCAGGCAACTTGGCAAGACCTCATCTCTACAATAAATAAAAAATTAGCAGGGTGTGGTAGCAAGCGCCTGTAGTCCCAGCTACCTGGAAGGCTGAGGCAGAAGGAACACTGGGGCCCAGCAGGTCGAGGCTGCGGTGGCCGGGAGCGTGCCACTGCACTCCAGTCTAGGTGACAGAGTGAGACTCCGACTCAAAAAAAAAAAAAGTAAGAGAAATACATTAAGAAAAAGGAAAAACTAATGAATAAAAAACAAGACCAGGGCCGGTGACTCAGCCTGTAATCCCAGTACTTTGGGAGGCCAAGGCGAGTGGATTGCCTGGGCCCACAGGTTCGAGACCAGTCTGGGCAACTTGGTGAGACTTTGTCTCTACAATAAATAATAAAAAATTAGCTGGGTGTGGTAGCACGCGCCTATAGTTCCAGCTGCTTGGAAGACTGAGGTGGAAGGATAGCCAGAGCTCAGCATGTCGACGCTGGGGTGGCCATGAGCATGCTACTGAACTCTAGCCTGGGCAACGGAGTGAGAATCAAGCTCAAAAGAAAAAAAAATGAATGAAACAAAAACAAAGCAAGAGTTGATTTTCAGGAAAGCTATAACAATAGAAAAACCTATGATATCTAGACAAAGGGAGAAAAGACATTTATTTTTTTAAAAACCCCTAAACCCTATAATGTAGAAAGCTTATATACATAATAAAGTAGTATGGGGAATGGGATTTTTTTAAAAAAATCATGCAAAGGAAATGGTATCCAAAATCAGATATATACACACACAAATACATAAACTTAGGTTATGAATCAAGTGATGACATTTTATATCAGTGGGGATAATTAAAGATACATGTATTAAAAATTAAAAAGCCCTGCCCACATATAAAAACAAATTTCAGGAGAATTTAAAATATTTAAAAGAAGAAACAAGGGCATGGAGAAACAGGCACAAAAAACCCCACAACAAACACTTAATTTCTATATGATAAAAATAATATATCCAGTTAAAAGAAACACAACAGATTATGAAAAAAGTGTTTAACACATTTAACATACAAAGGACTATCCTCTATACTTAAATATTGCTTACAAATCCAATAATTATATACCAATAACTCAATAGAAAAATGGGCAAAGTGTATGAACAAACATCTCATAGGATAAAATACAGACAGTCAACATACAAATAAGTTCTACTTTACTCATAAATAAAGGCAGGCTAATTATGAGATACACTTTTGGGCCTATTATGTTGGGGGGGGAAAGAAGCTGAAGATCCCACAGTTAGCAAGAGTGGCAAGAAATGAGCATGCTCTTATACAACTGGTATGAGCACAAATACATATAGTCTTGTAAGAAATGTCTAGAGATGATTTAAATGTCCATCACAACTGGAGCAACAAAATAAATAAATAGCAACAGATTAAAACCCATAGAGTAAAAGAAATATCCATGTGCCTATAATGATACAAATAAATACCTTAATAAATAAATGGGGGAACAAGTAAAGTTCTTCTGTATGGTAGGATTTTGATTAAAGAATCATTAATGAATGCTTAAAATAAGTAGGTAAAAGAGAAACAAGATATTTAAATAATCTCAAAGTTCTTTCCTGCAAGATTCTTATTAATTACAACAGGAAAAATAGTAACCTTACGATGGAGTAACTTGGAACACAGTACCTTAATCAAGTGACCCAGGTTACCATTACCCCCAGTGATAAAGTAACACCATGTGCCTTCTGATTCAATACACTGAGAAGGGCACAACATCAATTCTGAGATATTTGTGCCCAAAATGCATAACCTAAGTTTAATCATACAAAGACATCAGGCAGACATAAACTGAAGGTTTAATATAACTAGCCAGTACTTTTTAAAAAAGTGCCAAGGTCGCCAGACTCCAAGTTATTCCATCGTAATCCCAGCACCTTGGAGGCCGAGGAGAGTGGACTGCCAGACCCGTGGGTTTGAGACTCGCCCAGGCAACTTGGTGAGACCTCGTCTCTACAATAAATCAAAAAAATTAGCTGGGCATGGTAGTGCATGCCTGTAATTCCGGCTATTTGGAAGGCCGAGGCAGAAGGATCGCTGGAGCCCAGCAAGTCGAGGCTGCGATAGCCAGGAGCATGTCACTGCACTCTAATCTGGGCAACAGAGTGAGACATCAACCCAAAAAAAAAATCTCATTTCTCTTTCTAACCTGTGAATGAAAAATAAATAGCATCACAACATTGAAAGTCAATGGCCAAGCCGGGCTCAGTGGCTCAGCCTGTAATCCCGCGCCTTTGGGAGGCTGAGGTAAGTGGATTGCCTGAGCCCACAGGTTTGAGACCCACCTGGGCAACTTGGTGAGACCTCATCTCTACAATAAATCAAAAATGAGCTGGGCATGGTAGCGTGCGCCTGTAGTTCCAGCTACTTGGAAGGCTGAGGCGGAAGGATCGCTGGAGCCCAGCAGGTTGAGGCTGCGGTGGCCGCTCCGCCACTGCACTCCAGTCTGGGAGACAGAGTGAGACTCCAACTCAAAAAAAAAGGAAAAGAAAGTCAATGGCCTATTTTAAAAAAAAGTCTGCAGGGCCTGGTGTGGTGCCTCATGCCTGTCATCCAAGCACTTTGGGAGGTCTAGGCGGGAGGATCACTTGAGCCCAGGAGTTTAAGACCAGCCTAGGCAACATCACGAGACCTTGTCTCTACAAAAATAAATTAATATAAATTAAAAAATAAAAAGTGCCAAGGTCAAAAAAACCACAAGGAAGCTGGATGCGCAGTGGTTGACAACTGTAATCCCAGCACTTTGGGAGGCAGAGGTAAGAGGATTGCCTGAGCCCACAAGTTTGAGACCAGCCTGGGCAACAAGGAGAGACCTTGTCTCTACAATAAATCAAAAACTTAGCTATACGTGGGGACACACACCTGTATTTCCAGTTACTTGAAAGGCTGAACAGGAAGGATCACCTGGGCCCAGCAGGTTAAGGCTAGGGTGACCATGAATGAGCATGTCACCACACTCCAGCCTGGGCAACAGAGTAAGATTCCAACTCAAAAAAAATTTAAAAAAGAAAAGTCACAAGGAAGACTAAGGACCTATGCAAGATTAAAGGAGACTACGGAGATGTGATAACTAAATACAATGTGTGACCCTGGATTGAATCCTGGTGCCCAAAAGGATATGGGTGAGACAACCGACAAAATCTAAATGAGGTCTGCAGGTTAACTAACAGTGTGGTATCAATGTAATTTTGTTGTTTTTTGTTTTAACTGGCTCCCTCTAAACAGGGTTTGAGAGTCTTCTTCTTTTTGGTTTATATTCTAGAGAGCAGGTCTCACTGTGCTACCAAGGCTAGAGTGCAGTGCCTACTCATAGGTAGAGTTACAGAGCTCAACAGCCTCGAATCCCTGCAGTCAGATTATCCTCCAATTTCATCTGTAATTTTCTAATTTTGATCACTGTACAGTGGTTATTTTAGACTTAATATTCATGGAAACAAGGGGAAGGTGACACAAGAATTTCTTATACTATTTTTGCAACATTTTTGTATGCCTGAAATTATTCCAAAATGGAAAGTTAAAAAATATTTTTAAGGTCCATAAGTTCTGACCCAGAACTCCAAATTCCAGGAATCTTACCTTAGAAAGAGTTGCGTGTAGGTAAAAATGTTTGTTGAAGCACTGCTTATCAGAGTTATAAACTGAAAATTTATACTGACCCCAGGATAGGCTAATCCTACCTTTCCACCTGCTAAGAAGCCACATTTTTTTCTAACTTCACCCCATTAGAACATTTTCACCTTTTCAGTCGGGCACGATGCCCTCACGCCTATAATCTCAGCACTTCAGGAGGGAGGTAGAGGTGAGAAGACTGCCTGAGCTCAGGGGTTTGAAACCACCCTGGGCAACTTGGTGAGACCTCATCTCTACAACAAGCCAAAAAATTAGCTGGGCATGGTGGCACACACCTGTGGTTCCAGTTACTTGGAAGGCTGAGGCAGAAGGATCACCTAAGTCTAGCAAGTTGAGGCTGCAGTAGCCATGAGCATGCTACTGCACGCCAGCATGGGTGACAGAGTGAGACTCTGACTCACAAAATAAAAATATAAAAAACATTTTCACCATTTCTAAGTTAGTAAGTTGCAAAGCAGTTGACAGTTTTGTCCACTTACTAGTGCACATCTCAGCTAGCTCTGCGCAGATGTGCTAGTGATCTATTTTGCCTTATCTTATATAATGGAGCTGCAGACTGTATTTAATCTGATTTTTCTACCAATATTTTCTTTAATGTAGGACATTTTAAAATTTTATCAAAATAATTATTTATATTAAAACAACCAAAACAAATCGATCCAAAAAAAGCTATCAAGGTACTGACAGACTATAAAAAGAACCAATTCTATCTGATACTCTCCTATTAAGTTGGCAAACATCAATGGAACCGATCCAGCTTCAACTTTAACTATCTTTATTCTGCTGCTCTCACCAGCTTTTCTGTTACTAACCTTTTTAAAACTACTTTTATTCCCATCTTTTCTCCCTGCTTAATCCCATGGCATAAAACAACTGACTGATATAATTATTTGTTGGCCTAAGACTTACATTTAGGAAAAATCATTATGTAGTCCGTATCTTCTGTGGTGAGATTTCTTACTTAAGCTAAGAAAAATTAAAAATTGCAAATGGAGGTTACTAAAACCTCACTTTTTATTTTTTGACCCAAAGATTCACTTTGAGAAGTATTGGGATATGAACACAAACACCTACTGTAGTATGTAACCATGTATGAGTATTGTTCCAATCGGCTGCTCACCTGTTTTCTTCGCCATGGGACGGGTGGTGCCGCAGCACGTCCTGCAGGAAGCGTTCCATGAGACTGCTGGTGCACATTCGATTTCTGCTCTCTCTGGTCAAACTTCTGTGCTGACCACTGAACAAGTGCTATAGAGAAAAAAGAAACCAAGTATTTTTAAATGGGTAATACTCATTAATAGTGAGAGTTTCACAAAATGGATGTATTTATGTACTTCTGGTTGAATTTTAAGCTGATAGCTTTTATATAAAGCAATTCTGAAATTTGCATTAAACACTGTAAGAACATTTTCCCCTTAGATATAGTCATTACATTATTCCAAATGTATCTTAAGAATATCATTTAAAATGCAGGTGATTTATGCAAAAAAACAAAAAAAAGATACTATTTTCACAGTGTAACAAAAACTGGGAACCTCGTAAGTGTCTAACAGTGAAATCCTTCAATTATAATAGGCCCTAAGGTGTAATGCTATACAGCTGTGTTAATACAAAAAAATTTTAATAGCATGGAGAAATGTAACATATTAAGAGAAAAATGGGGGATGCAAAAATCACATGTATGGTTTTATCTCAAACTGCAGTTTTAAATATATGGACAAGTAGGTGGACGACAATACAGTGGCTCCCCCATATCCGTGGGAGACACGTTTCAAGACCTCAGTGGACACCTGAAGCCGCAAATAGCACTGAGCCTTCTATACACTGAGCCCTCTATACTAGGCTTTTCCCTACACATACACACTTATAAGATTTAATTTATAAATCAGGTATAGTAAGAGATTAACAACAATAACTGATTATGAAATAAAACCATTAACAATATACTGCAACAAAAGTAAAGTAAGTGTTCCTAAGTATAAGCACTGTGATACGCAAAGTCGACCTAGTGACAGAGATGCTACAGTAACTCCTGGATAGGAGCATGAGCAGCAAGAACGTGCTGGACACAGGAAAGATGCACGTCCTGGGTGGGTGAGGGACAGCACACAATTCCATCACACTAAGAAAGATGCGAGATTCATTCACGCATTTACTCCTGCAATGTTCTATTTAATATTTTCAGGCCATAATTGACTGTGGATAACTGAAACCAATCATGGGTAAGAGGGGGATTACTATATGCCAAAATCTTAAAAACATTTGGATCTGTGTATTATAGGTGATATTTAAATTTTTTCTTATAAATTCTTATACTTCTCAATGGGTAAATACTTTTAAAAATAAAAATCTATTAAAAGAGAGAACAAGGTTGGATTACTGTATTAAATAATCAGAGATTAATTCACAAAAAGGTCTTGATTTTCCTTCAAAAATTATGTCTTGCCTTAAACAGAATATTAAAATAAATATACTAACACTTTGGGAGGCTGAGGTGAGTGGACTGCCTGAGCCCGCGCGGGTTTGAGACCACCCCGGGCAACTTGGCGAGACCTCGTCTCTACAATAAGTCACTAATTAGCCAGGTGTGGTATCGCAAGCCTGTAGTTCTGGCTACTTGGAAGGCTGAGGCAGAAAGATTGCCAGAGTCCAGCTGGTCAATGCTGGGGTGGTCATGAGTTTGCCATTGCACTCCAGCCTGGGCAACCAAGTGAGATTACAACTCAAAAATAAATAAAATATACTAAATTTTTCTGCTTTGTAATTCCCTTCACAGTTAGAAACATTCTGTTCTTACTAATATTATTTAGTGGACCAATAAGGATGGAAAAGCCTGACCCCCACCAGACACCTATGAGTGCCCAACACAGTGCTACTCTATAGACTCATACTCACTGAACTTTTACTGAGTAGGAATACTGTCCCCTTCTGTTGTGAAAAGATTAAAGTGAACTGCCTGCAGTGTCATGCCAGCAAGCAGCATGGTCACGGCTGGAATCTGGGTCTAGTCTAATGCTAACACTCTTGCATTGCAGCACATCAGCACTGATGGCAGATTTCCAACATGTTATTTACAATTTAATAACATTTTAATGTAACAATACTTAGAAAAGTGATGTTTTAAACATCATGGTAAAGGTGTCAAAAGAATTGAGATCAGGTTAGTAGCTCCTGACCACTACTGCAACTCTTGGAGCACTTCCTTCCATGTTGCCCTCCAGTCTACACTAGTACTCCTAGCCCCAAGAACAACCTAAGTATGACACTCTCAAAGTCTTCCTGTGGTCCAGCACCCACCATAGAGTTACAATGCCTGGTGGCTGAAGGAGAAAAGTACACCAGGGGACAAATAAAGACTCAATTAAAATCCAACCTTGTCCTCTCTGTCAAGGAAAATAAAAACGTGAATGGAAAACTACATTTACATGAGCTGCAGTAACTACTATATTGTATGCCCCAGAAGGTGACAGTTCTCTTAGATTTTCTGAATTCACGTATAACATAAAGTATGCAAATCAGATGCATACAGCTCAATAAACTGTCACAAAGTAAACATATCCATGTCATCTATCCATGAAAAACAAGCACCCAAAAATCCTTCACGTCCCATCCCAATCTAATACCTCTTCCCCCTTTTCCAAAAGTAATTGTTGCCTAATTTTTGATACTATAGGTTTGAAAATCTCCAAAATTTGCCAGGCATGGTGGTTCAATCCTGTAATCTCAGCACTTTGGGAGGCAGAGGCAAGAGAACTGTCTGAGCCCCGGGGTTTGAGATCAGTCTATGCAACTTGATGAGACCTCGTCTGTACACTCAGTAAAGAAAAACAGTCAGGTGCTGTAGCTCATGCCTGTAATCCCAGCAATTTTGGGAGGCCAAGGCGAGAGGACTACCTGAGCTCAGGGGTTTGAGATCAGCCTGGGCAACATGGTGAGACCTCATCTCTACAATAAATAAAAAAAATTAGCTGGGTGTGGTGGCGCACGCCTGTAGTTCTAGCTACTTGGAAAGTTGAGGCAGAAGGACTGCCTGAGTCCAGCAGGTCAAGGCTGTGGTGGCCATGAGCATGTACTACACTCCAGCCTGGGCAAGAGTGAGACTCTGACTCAAAAAAAAAAATCAAGAAAAACTAGCTAGGTGTGGTGATGCATACTTGTAGTCCCAGCTACTTGGAAGGCTGAGGTGGAAGCATCACCTAAGCCCAGCAGGTTAAGGCTGCAGTGGCCATGAGCATGCCACTGCATTCCAGCCTGGGCAACAGAGTGAAACTCCGACTCAGAAAAAAAAAAAGTTTCCAAAATTTAGAGAGTCACAGACCTATTCTTCTGCATCCAGTTTCTTCCACTCTATCTTGTATTTGTGATATTCATCTGTAATAGCTATAATCTGTTTGCTTTCATTTCTGCATAATATGCCATTGCATGCATATACCTTATTTTATTTATCCATTCTACTCTTGATGGACATTTGTGTTGTTTCCAACTTCTGGCCATTACTGATAATGCTGCAACCTTCCTATCTATTTCTTGGTGCCAATGTGCATGCATTTTTGTTGAGTATACTGTCAGGAGTGAACTTGAGGATTGCAATATTTGCAAGTGTTCGCTTTAGCACCCACTGCTGACTAGTCTTCCAGGGGTTGTACAATTTATATTCCTACCAGCAGTGTGCCAGTTTCCACTGCTCCACTTCCTCATCGACCATTGTACAGCCAGTATCTCTAATTTTAGCTACTGTGGAGGGCACTGAATGTTGCATCACCGTGGCCTCAGTTTGCAATTTCTGAGATGGTTTTTCACTTTTGCTGGTCATCTGGGCCACCTCTTCTACAACGGGTCTCAAGTCTCTTACTGTTTTTCAAATGGAGGTCCTGTCTCTTTCTTACTGACATGTAGGAATTCCTTGTTTATTCTGGACACCAGTCCTTTGTTCTATCATGCTTCAAGCACCATCTTCCTCTCTGTGGCTTGTCTTCTCACTTTCTTAATCATCCTCAATTGTTTCTTAACTTTACTTCGACCCTGTTTATCTTTTTTTCCCTTTGTCAGTCCTTTCTGTGGCCAGAAATCTTTCCCTATCCTCAAAGTTATAAAGATGATTTGTTTCTATTAGCTTTACTGTTTTACCTACAAATTGATTTTTATACATAGGATCATTTAGTATTCAATAGTTTCCTTTTCTCCCCCACATGAATACTCAATTGATTCAGTATCAATTATTGAAGAAAGTCTTGTGCTTATGCAGTGTCATTGCTGTCACAAATCAAATATCCAGAGTTGCATCTGTTTCTGGAGTTTCTGGCTCATTCCCATAGTCTTTCTTTTTTTTCATTTTTATTTTTTATTTCAAGATGTGGGGTACACTTCAGGGTTGGTTATACAAATGTTCATTATGCAGGTACTCTTGTTGATGAAGTATGCCCGTCCCTCCCCTGGCAGTTTCCCTCAACCGCCAATCCCATTCCCCCTCCCCTGGCAGTTTCCCACCACTGCCAATCCCTTTCTTATAATATGAGAATTGTTCAAGGTCCCCCGCTTGTAAGTAAGAATATATGATAATCTATTTTTTTTTTTCTGAGCTGGAGTCTCACTCTGTCACCCAGACTGGAGTGCAGTGGCACGCTCCCGGCCACCGCAGCCTCAACCAGTTGGGCTCCAGCGATCCTTCCACCTTAGCTCAGCTAATTTTTTATTTATTGTAGAGATGAGATCTTGCCAAGTTGCCTGGGCAGGTCTCGAACCCATGGGCTTAGGCAATCCACTCGCCTTGGCCTCCCAAAGTGCTGGGATTACAGGCTGAGCCACCAAGCCGGGCAATACTCTGTTCTTTATTTCTGTGAGAGATCACTGAATATGATAGACTCTAAACCCATCCAAGTTGCTGCAAAGTCCGTATGTTTGTCCTTCTTTAGGCTGCATAATACTCCATTGTGTATATATACCACATTTTTTATCCAGTTCAGCTTCGATGGACAGTGTGGTTGGTTCCATATTTTTGCTATTGTGAATAGAGCTACAACAAACATGTGTGTGCAGGTATCTTCATGGTAGAACGACTTGAGTTCCTCCGGGTATATTCCCAATAGGAGGATTGCTGGGTCATACAAAGGTCAATTTCTAATTCTTTCAGAAATCGCCATATTGTCTTCCAAAGAGGTCGGACTAGTTAACATTCCCACCACCAGCAGTGTAGAAGCGTTCCTTTTTCTCCGCATCCTCGCCAGCATCTGATTTTGTTTGTTTTATTGATAGCCATTCTTATTGGGATTAGGTGGTATCTCATATGGTTCTGACTTGCATTTCTCTGATGATGAGTGAGGTTGAGCACTTTTTCACGTGTCTGTTGGCTGCCCGTATATCCTCTTTTGAGAAATGTCTATTCATGTCTTTTGCCCACTTTTTAATGGGGTCACTCCCATAGTCTTTCTAATTTGCACCAAGACTGCACTATCTTAATGATTACAGCTTAGTATGTTTTAACATCTGATAGAAGACAACCTCTTCCTTGGTCTTAAGAATATCCTGGTTCTTCTTAGCCTTTTACATTCCCACAGTTTTAAAACTGGCTAACTTTCATTAAAAGAAAAAAAAACTTCTGAGATTTTGACCGGAATTACATTGGATAAATATAAAATTTAGGCAGAATCAACATAATTAAATTTAAATTTTTGTTTTCTTTTTAAAATCTATTACTGTTCTTGCCTGTACAATATCCCTTTTTCTCTTCTTTCTTGTCTTCTTGTGAACTGTGTTTCATGATTTCAATTTTCCCTTCCAGTTAACTGAGTAGTTAGTTTCTGACTCTTTTCCTAGTCTACTATTAGTAACATATAAAAAGAAACCCTGAGCTACCAAAATATACAATTACTTGTGACTTTGCTTCATGCATTTTGCAAGGTCCTTAGACAGTGACCCTCAACTCCCTCCCAAGCTCCATGCCACTGTGCTCACCCGCATATCACCCAGCATTCACTAGAGCACCTCCATATTTACCTGTCCACCGCTCTTCATTACTTCCAGCATCTCTGAGCTTCCAGCTGGAATCATTTTCCTTCTGCCTGAAGAACTCCTTTTTAGTTTTTCCTTTAGGGAGGGTCTGCTGGTGACAAATTCCCTTAATTTTTATTTCTGAAAATATTTTTATTTCACCTTATTACAAGATACTTAGTGAGTACAGAACTCTAGGTGGTGATGGTTTTCTTTTGGTTGCCAATGTTTCTGCTGAATACGCCACTAGATTTGGGACCCATATTTCTTCACTGTCTTAATAGTTTTCCAGAGCCTTGAAACACAAGGCTGCAAAAATCCTCAACAAATATTATCAAACCAAATTGAGCAACACACATAAGGGGGACCCAAAAAAATCCAACATTTATAAAAAATTGTGTATTTATTTTTACATAATTAAACTTCAGTCACCTTCAAAGTACTCTCCATTTGATGTAATACATTGATCGAGACACTTTCCACTGCTCAAAACAGTTTTAAACTCATCAATTTTGGTGCTTCTGCCATGGTTTTTTCACCTCTTCTACGCTGGCAAAATGTTTCCCTTTGAGGACTTTGTTCATCGGGGAAACAAAAAAAAAAAAAACGGTGCTTGGGGTGAGACTGGGTGAATAGGGAGGGTGAAGCACAGAGGTCATGATGTTTTTTGTCAAAAACTACTGAACACTCAGTGCGGTGTGGGCAGAGTGTGGGCAGGTTGTTCATGTAAATCACCCAACAAGAAATGGGCAAATACATTCAAAGAATCTACAAAAAAATTCAATGAAGCTGAATATAGCCTCTCACAACACCACTAGCTGATGCCAGTGGGGTCCCAGAACACATACTTAGCGAGGGAAGCCTGTACAAGGGGCCTGCCCTCCAAAAAACAATTCTAGATTTTTTGGGTCCCCTTCTCCCCTTATAAAAAGAATTATATACCATGACCAAGTAAGGTTTATACCAGAAATGCAAGATCAGCTTTAACATCTGAAAACCAATCAATGTAATAGCTACAGATTGATCTGCATTCTCCCAAAATGCATATGTTATAAGCCCTAATGTGGGCTTAGATAGGGCTTTTAGGAGGCAATTTAGGTTAAATGAAGTCATAAGGGTAGGGGTTCCTTATTCTATAGGACTGGTGGGCTTACAAGGAGAAAACGCAAAATCACCCTCTCTCTCTACCAGGTGAAGACACAGTGAGAAGGCAACTCTCCACAAGTCAGAAACAGAACCTGCGTCAGCTAGCACCTTGATCCTGGACTTCCCAGTCTTCAAACTAGGAGGAATTAATTAATGCTATTTAGGCCACCCACACTCTATGGTATTTTATCATGACAGCCTGAGCTGACAAATACAATAACATATTAAAAAATAAGCTGGGTGCACTTGCTTATGCCTGTAATCCCAGCACTTTGAGAGGCGGAGGCAAGGATTGCCTGAGCACATGGGTTAGAGACTAGCCTGGACAACATGGAGAGATCTCATCTCTACAATAAACCAAAAAATTAGTTGGATGGTGGTGGAATTACACCTGTAATTCCAGTTATTTGGAAGGCTCACCTGAGCCCAGTGGGCCAAGGCTATTATGGCTATGAGCATGCCACTGCACTCCAGCCTGGACAACAGAGTGAGACACTGACCAAAAGAAAAATAATAAAGTTGGGCACAGTGGCGGCTCATGTCTGTAATCCCAGCACTTTGGGAGGCAGAGGCAAGAGGACTATCTGAGCCCAGGGGTTCAAGACCTGGGCAACACAGCAAGACCACATCTTTAAAATAAATCAAAAAATTAGCCAAGTATGATGGCACATGCTTGTAGGGAATTCCAGCTACCTGGAAGGCTGAGACAGAAGGATCGCCTAAGCCAGGAGGTTGATGAGGTGGTCTGAGTGTGTCACTGCACTCCAGCAGAGGTGACAGGGTAAGACTCCAACTCAAATAAAGATAATTTTAAAAATAATAATGATAAAGAAAAAACCACACTATCTAATAGATGCAGAAAAGCATTTGACAAAAGCCTACACCGTTTCATGATTAAATACTTAACAAACTAGGACTAGATGGTTAAAACCCACAACTAACTAGCTTAAGGTGAGAAAGCTTTCACCCTAAGATCCGGAACAAGACAAGGATGTCCATTCTCACTACTTTTATTTAACAACTACTGTACTAGAAGTTCTAGTAAGAGCAATTAGGCAAGAAAAAGAAACAATGGCAGCCAGATTAGAAAAGTAGTAAAATTATTTGCAGATGACATAAGTATGTACACACAAAATCCTAAGGAACCCATACAAAAAATTATTAGAGTTAATAAAAGAGTTCAGTAATGGTATATGCTACAAGATCAGTATTAAAAAAAATTTTGAAGCTCTCCATACACTAGTAATGAACAATCCAAAATGAATTTAAGAAAATTCCATTTATATCATAATCAAAAAGAATAAAATACGTAAGAATAAATTTAACCTAAGAAGTATAAGACATGTACACTGAAAAGTACAAATTGTTGTTGAAAGATTTTAGCCAGGCATGGTGGCTCAAACCTGTAATCCCAGCATGTTGGGAGGTAGAGGCAAGAGGATTGCGCGAGTCCAGGAGTTTGAGACCAGCCTGGGCAACTTGGTAAGACCTCATCTCTACAGTAAATCAAAAAACTAGCCGGGCATGGTGGCTCACATCTGTGGTTCCAGCTACTTAGAAGACTGCGGTGGCCATAAGTGTGCCTGGGCAACAGAGTGAGACTCCTACTCAAAAAAAAAAGAAAAAAGAAAAGAAAGATTTTATAGAAGCTCTACATAAGGGAAATACATACCCACTCATGAACTGAAAGACAATAATATTAAGAAGGGTACCCCCAAATTAATCTACAGATTCAACACAATCCTTACCAGAATTCTGCTGTTTTGCAGAAACTGACAAGGTGATCTTAAAATTCATATGGAAATGCAAGGAACCAAGAATAGCCATGACAATCTTGAAAAAGAGGAACCAAGTTGGAGGACACAAAATTCCTGATTCCAAACTTTACTACAAAGCTACAGGACTGTGTAGTACTGGCGGGGTGCTCATGGATCAGTGAAACAGAACCGAGAAGATAGAATTTACCCTTACAACTAACTTTCAAAAAGAATTCAAGGCAACTGAATGGAGGACAAGTGGTGCTAGACTATGGACATCACATGCAAAAGAACAAAGCTGACAAAGATGGCCAGAACAACGAACACACAACTACATGTCAACAGAAACAACCCAGGGAGAGCACTGGAGGGTCTCAGAGGAGTAACCAAACCCTGGTGAGCACAGAAACTTGGATGGTCACACAGAGAGTAGAAGGAGCTGAGGCAGGATTGCTTGAGCCCAGGAGTTCAACACCAGGCTCGGCAATACAGCAAGACCCCATCTCCACAAAAAATTTTAAAATTTAAAAAATTAGCCAGACATGGTGGTGCACACCTATAGTTCTAGCTACTCAGGAGGTTGAGGTGGGAGGATCGCTTCAGCCCAGGAATTCAACATTACAGTGAGCTATAATTGTGCCACTACACTCCAGCTTGGGTGACAAAGTGAAACTGACTTTAAAAAAAAGAGAGAGAGAGAGAGAGTGTGTGTGTGTGTGTGTGTGACTGGAAGGAAATGTGGGGTCTCCACCACCTCATTACTACCTGGAATCAGCAGGAAGCCAGGGGAACTTCTCCCTACAGTAAGGTCAGCAGATGGATCCCAGTACCCTATTATCAACACCCTGGACACCAAGCGAACTCACCGCTGGGTCCCCTGCAGTCGTCACAGGCACTAACCTCAGCGGAAGGAGTTGCCTAGAGTCCCCACAGCCGTGCTCCCGCAAGGAAGAGCCAACACTGCCATGCTGTACTAGCTCACAGTCCCCATGGCTACAATGCCCCACCATCTAGGAACTGAACTAAGGCTACAGTGTATCTTGCTCTGGGGCAAGAAGCTGCAGCTTCCCTTCATCTCTGAGGCTAAGCCATCATCAAGTCACCAGTGGGCTGAGCAAAGGTAGAGCTGCTCACCTGCCCTGCTCCATCCCCAGGCCTGAGCTGAAACAACAGCCTGCCTGCTGAGAACACAATACCTGACACTCAGGGCAGGCACACCTCCCCAGGCCTAGACTGAAGCAGCACATGCAGCCAGATACCATGCCTTAGATGCTCAGAACAGTCACACACCCCAGTACCTAGCTGAAATGGTCGCCCAGAACAGTCACGGCCTCTGGTCTGTAGCAGAACATCACTCCTGAGGAGCCAGTGCCCTGGCTGAGCTGAGCAGCCGCACACCCGGGGAAACAGTAAGGGCTGAGGCGAAACACCTGTCCTACAGGCCAAATAACTCTAGCCCATTGCTTCCCTGGAGAACTGGACTAGACCCCTAGAATCAGATGCTGAGACACCCTCTCCCTGGGAAATAGAGCCACTGCTATGCTACTCCCCACCCTCACCCCAGGGCCCACACAACAGCTGTGTTCTGCCACTCTGGGGTCCTTCCTGCTGCCACAGGGTCTGAGATACTACCAAGTCCCCACCCCAGGGCCCACAATCACTACTACATGGTGCCCCATCCTCTGGGACCCGTGTTGCCAACAGCCCTATTGATTCAGGTTCCTGAAGTGCAGCCATACCCTGCTCCCGGGATTCAAGGATTCAGAGTGTCCCTTTTTTCCTGGAGTTGGGTCAGAGGTATGCTCTGCCCCACAGGGGCAAAATCACAGCTAAACCCCGACTCCTGAGCTGCCAGGGTATGCCTGAGAGTTCCAGACCCTGGCTCTGTAGGCAATTATATCCAACTTCACCAACAAAAGAAAGTCTACACCCCAACACCTAGTGTAACAAGAGGTTCAGAGACTGTGAGCCTGGGAAACAGGCTCAATAGCCACTCCAAGCATCTAAAGTTTAGGGTCACATGGTCACTGCCACTGCATACAGGCCAAATCAGGCCTGACACCAAGGGAGGACTTGGCAAAGTCTCCCCGTCATGGGGAAAATAAGAATAGGTGGATCCCCAAAGCCTTAACACCAAGGACATCAACAACCTGTGCTACTGTCACATATTATAAGGCACGTTATGGTCAAACTGTCAAAAGTCAAAGACAAAGGCAGAATCCTAACACAGCAAGAAAAAAAGCATCATGTAGAAGAAAAAACAAACAAACCTCTACAGGGTAGGCCACTAAGGAGCCACACCTATTGCTGATGGTGAATGCAGCTCAAAAGGCTGAATGAAGACCACACCATGGTACCTAACTAGAAACAGAGTAACCACATCCTCTCAACGGCACACCAAAACTCAACTGTAGATGAAAATCATCCTTGGGCCACGTGCAGTGGCTTAAGCCTGTAATCCCAGCACTTTGGGAGGCCGAGGTGAGAGGGGATTACCTGAGTCCAGAGGTTCGAGACCAGCGTGGGCAACGTGGCAAGACCTCATCTCTACAATAAATCAAAAAGTTAGCCAGGTATGGTAGTAAGTGCCTATAGTTGAGCTACTTGGAAGGCTAAAGCGGTAGGATCGCCTGAGTCCAGCAGGTTGAGGCTGCAGTGGCCACTGAGTGTGCCTCTGCACTCCAGCCTGGGCAACAGAGTGAGACTCCAACTCAAAAAAAAAAAAAAGAAAAAAGAAAAGAAAATCATTCTCTATGAAAGCCACTCCAGAAACTCTAGAAGAGGTGACTGTCTACCAAAGGCACAAACAACAACACAGGGACACAAGAGATAGGAAAAAGCAAAGAAATAGGACACCACCAAAGGAACATATTATCTAATAATAGACTCCAATGAAAAGCAAATCAATTAATTGCTGAAAATGGAATTCAGAATAACTACCTAAAGAAAATTCAGTGCAAGACAAGAAAATACAGACAATTCAACAAAACCAGAAAAACAATTCACAATATAAGCAAAACATTCAACACAAATTTTAGAAAATCATGAAAAACCGGACAAATCCTACAGCTAAAGAATTCAATAACTGAAAAAATATAATACAGAGCTTCATCTTGATCAAGCAGAAGGAAGAATTTGTGAACTTTTAGATAAGTCATGTGAAATTACCCAGTGTAAGGAGAAAAAAAAAAGAATGAAAAAGAGTAAAGAAAGCCTACAAGACTTACAGTATACTATGAACCAACAAATATTTGAATTATAGGACTTCCAGAAGGAGAAGGCAAGGGAAAAAGCATTAAACAAAAAAAAAAAACCGATATAATGAAATAATAGCTGAAAACTTCCCAAGCCTAGGGAGAGATATGGACATCCAGACACAGGAAGCTCAAAAATCCCCAAATACATTCACCCCAAAAAGGTTCTCCCACATTATGTCAAACAGTCTAAAGTCAAAGACAAAGACAAAATTCTAAACACTGCAAGAGAAAAGTGTCAAGACACATTTAAAGGAATCCCCATTAGACTAACAGCAGATTTCCCTATGGAGTGGAATGATATAGTCAAAGTGCTAGGAAAAAAAAAACTATCAGTAAGAATACTATACTTAGCTGAGCTACCCTTCAGACATGAGAGAGAAAAACAGTCTTTCCCGGACAAAGAAAGACTCAGGGAATTCATCGCCTCTAGACCAGCCTTAAAGAAATGATCCAAGGAGTCCTATATTCAGATGCAAAAAGACAATAATCACTATCATGAAAACACACAGACCAGGTAGAGAGGCTCATGCTTATAATCCTAACACTTTGGGAGGCTGAGGTGGGAGGATTACTTGAGTCAGGAGTTCAAGACTGCCTGGGCAACATAGTAAGACCTCATCACCACAAAAAAATCAAAATATTAGTTGGGGGGGGTGGCACATGCGTGTAGTCCCAGTTACTCGGGAGGCTGAGGCAGAAGGATCACCTGAGCTCAGGAAGTTGGGGCCACAGTGAGCCATGATCATGCCACTGTACAGGGCAATAGAGCGAGACCCTGTCTCCAAATAAGAAAAGAAAACATACAAAAGTAAAACACTCACTGGTAGAACAGATGACCAAAGAAGAAAGAGAAAAGAATAAAACCTACTCACCACAGAAAAACACCAAATTGCAATGATAAACAAAAAAGGAAGAAAGGAACAAGGGGCACACAAAACAACCAGAAAGCAATTAATAAAATGACAGAAGTAATTCCTTACCTGTCAATAATAATCTTGAATGTAAATTGATTAAAATCCCCCACTTAAAAGATATAGTCAAGTTGGGCACCATGGTTCATGCCTATAATCCCAGCACTTTCGGAGGCTGAGGTGAGAGGATTACCTTAGCGCAGGGACTCGAGACCTGCCTGGGCAACTTGGTGAGACCTCATCTCTATAATAAAGCAAGAAAAATGAGTTGGGCATGGTGGCACACGCCTGTAATTCTAGCTACTTGAAAGGATGAAGCGGAAGGATCACCTGAGCCCAGCAGGTCAAGTCTGTGGTGGCCATGAGAATGCCACTGCACTCCAACCTGGGCGACAGAGTGAGAATCCAACTCAAAAAACTAATCTTTGACAAACCCTCCAACAACAGGCACTGAGGAAAGGAGAACCTATTCAGTAAATGGTACAGGGTAAATTGGCTGATCACATGCAGCAGATTGAAACAGGACCCCTACCTATCACCATACACAAAATTTAACTCTAAATGGATCAAAGATCTAAACATAAAACCTCAAACTATAAGAATCTTAGAAAATACAGGAGATAACCTTATGGAAATTGGAATTAGCAATCAATTCCTATTCAAACCCTAAATGCCCATACCTTAAGAAATAAGATAGACAAGTGGGACCTCGTCAAACTAACGAGTTTCTGCAAAGCAAAAGAAACCATCAATAGAACAGGGAGACAGCCCAAAGAATGGGAAAAAATATTTGCCAACTCTGTATCTGACAAAGGCCTAACATCTAGGATCTACAAGGAACTCAAACGTGCAGAAAGGAAAAAAAACAAACAGCCCAATTAAAAGGTGGGCAAAAAAAACCATGAATAGGGATTTCTCAAAAAAAGATACATGGGCAGCCAACAGACACATGAAAAAGTGCTCAGTCTCACTCATCGTCAGAGAAATGCAAAGCAAAACCACATTGAGATACCACCTAACCCCAGTAAGAATGGCTATCATTAATAAAACAAACAACAACAGATGCTGGCACGGATGCGGAGAAAGAGGAATGCAGCCGGGCTCGGTGGCTCACCCTGTAATCCTGCGCTTTGGGAGGCTGAGGTGAGTGGATTGCCTGAGCCCGCGGGTTCGAGACCCACCTGGGCAACTTGGCGAGACCTCATCTCTACAATAAATCAAAAATTAGCCGAGTGTGGTAGTGCGCACTTGTAGTTCCAGCTACTTGGAAGGGTGAGGAGGAAGGCTCGCCGGAGCCCAGGTTGAGGCTGCGGTGGCCGGGAGCAGCCACTGCACTCCAGTCTGGGTGACAGAGTAGACTCCAACTCCAACTCCAAAAAAAAAAAAAAAAAAAGAAAGAAAGAGGAACGCTTCTACACTTCTACACTGCTGGTGGGAACGCAAACAAGCGCAACTTCTTTGGAAGACAGCATGGCGATTTCTGAAAGAACTAGAAATTGACCTTCCATATGACCCAACAATTCCCCTATTGGGAATATACTCGAAGGAACCCAAATCAATCCACAAAAAAGACACCTGCACACGTATGTTTGTAGCAGCTCTATTCACAATAGCAAAAACACGGAACCAACCATGTTGCCCACTGAAGCTGGACTGGATTAAAAAAACGTGGTACATATACACAATGGAATATTATGCAGCCATAAAGAAGGACAAACATATGGGCTTTGCAGCAACTTAGATGGATTCAGAGTCATTCATACTCAGTGATCTATCACAGAAACAAAGAACAGAGTACCATATATTCTCACTCATAAGTGAACCTTGAACAATTATAATACTATAAGAAAGGGATTGACAGTAGTGGGAAACTGTCAGGGGAGGGGGGGTGGGATTGGTAGTTGAGGGAAACTGTTAGAGAAGGGAGAGGCATACCTCATCAATACGGGTACCTGCATAATCAACGTTTGTATACCTAGCCCTGAATTGTACCCCACATCTTTATAATAAAATTTAAAAAATAAAAATAAAATGCAATGGCATTCTCTTAAGAAAAAAAATACAGTCAGACTGAATGGATTATAAAAAACCATGACCTAACAATACACTGCCAATAAGAAACTAACTTCACCGGTAAAGACATATACCAGGAGAGGAGCAGTGGTGCACACCTGTAGTCCCTGCTACTTGGAAGACTGAGACAGGAGGATCACTTGAGCCCAGGAGCTTGAGACCAGGTCTCAGAAAGACTGAAAGCAAAAGGATAGAAAAAGATACTCCATACAAAAAGGGATAGAAAAAGATACTCTAAAAGTGAGCAAGAGTAGCTATACATACAGTAGATAAAACAGACATTAAGTGAAAACTGTAAAAAGAGATAAATACAGTCTCTTAATAGTAAAGGGATCAGATCAGCAATAAGATAAAGCAATTATATATGCACCCAACACCAGAGCACTCAGATATATAAAGCAAATACTATTAGATCTAAAGTGAGACTAAAAAACAAACAAATAAAAAAGAATAGCCTGAGCCCGCGGGTTCGAGACCCGCCTGGGCAACTTGGCAAGACCTCCTCTCTACAATAAATAAAAAATTAGCTGGGTGTGGTAGCGTGCGCCTGTAGTTCCAGCTACTTGGAAGGCTGAGGTGGAAGGATCACCAAAGCCCAGCAAGCCGAGGCTGTGGTGGCCGGGAGCAGCCACTGCACTCCAGTCTGGGCGACAGAGTGAGCCTCCAACTCAAAAAAAAAAAAAAAAAAAAAAGAATAAAGTAAGAGATAGAGCACTTGGGACTTGAATATCGAACCCTCAGCATTAGACAGATCATTGAGACAAAAATTAACAAAGAACCACTGGAATTAACCTGGATTTTAGACCAAATGGACCTTATATTTACAGAGGTTTCATTCAATGGTTGCAGAAGACATATTTGTTTCAGCAACACATAAAACATTCTCCAGGATAGATCACACGTTAGGACACAAACAAGTCTCAACAACTTTAAAAGGACTGAAATTATATCAAGTATCCTTATTATTGACCACAATGGAATAAAACTGGAAATCAATAAGAGGAATTCTTGAAACTGTACAAACACATGGAAATCAAAGAACATGCTCCTCAATGGCCACTGGCCAAAGAAGAACTTAAGGAGGAAGACAAAAAATAAGCTGGGTGCGGTGGCTCACGCCTATAATCCTAAGACTCTGGGAGGCCGAGGTGAGAGGATTACCTGAGCTCATGGGTTTGAGACCAGCTTGGGCAACTTGGTGAGACTTCATCTCTACAATAAATCAAAAATTAGCCGGGTGTGGTGGTGTGTGCCTATAGTTCCAGATACTTGGAAGGCTGAGGCAGAAGTATCACCTGAGTCCAGCAGGTCAAGGCTGCAGTGGCCATAAGCATTCTGTTGCACTCCAGCCTGGGCAATAGAGTGAGACTCCAAATCAAAAATTTTTTTTAAATTTTGAAACAAATGAACAGAAACACAAACATATCAAAACATATAGGGTACAGCCAAAAAGCAGTACTAACAGGGAATTTATAACAAGAAACACCTATATCAAAAAAGTAGAAGAATCAGATCAACAACCAAACAACTCATCTCAAGATAATAGAAACACAGAACAAATAAAATCAACAAACCATTAGCTAGACGAGTCAAGAAAAAAAAGACACAAACAAAATCAGAAACGAAAAAGGAGACATTACAAAGAATACTTCAGAAGAATAGAAGATCATGACGGACTATTATGAACTATATGCCAATAAATTAGAAAACCTAGCAGAAATAGATTAATTCTTTCATTCATTTTGTGTATGCGTCAATATATATAAGTCAATAAACAAACAATTATTACAAATCAATAAATATATATCATATTAACAGAATAAAGGGCAAAATCATATGATCATCTCAATACACAGAAAAAGCATTTGATAAAATTCAACATCCCTTCACAATAAAAACTCTCAAAAAATTAGATACAGAAGGTACATTCAACAACACAATGAAGGTCATACATAACAAACCTACAGCCAATATCACACTGAATAGGGAAAAGCTGAAAGCTTTTTCTTTAAGATCTAGAACAAGGCAGGAATTGCCCAATTCTACCACTTTTATTCATCATAGTACTGGACATCATGGCCAAAGCAATTAGGCAAGAAAAGGAAATAAAAGGCATCTAAATTTGAAAGGAAGAAGTCAATCTGTCCTTGTTTACAGATGACATGATCTCACACAGTTGATTCTTGAATAACATAGTTTTAACTGCATGGATCCACTAAAACATGGAAACATGGATTTTCTTTCATCTCTGCCACGCATAAGACAACAAGACCAACCCCTCCTCTTCCTCTTCCTACTCAGTCTACTCAATGTGAAGACAACAAGGATGAAAGATCACTGTGATACACTTCCATTTAATGAACAGTAAATACATTTTCCCTTATGATTTTCCAAATAATATTTTTTCCTCTAGTTTATTATAGAACACAATAGGTTGGCATAGTGGCCCATCCCTGTAAACCTGGAACTTTGGGAGGCCAAGGCAGGAGGATTGCTTGAGCCCAGGAGTTCAAGACTGGCCTGGGTAACAGTGAAACCTCATCTCTACAAAAATTTAAAAAACAAGCTGGGCATGGTGTTGTGTGCCTGTGAACCAGCTACTTGGGAGCCTGAGGCAGAAGGATCCTCTGAGCCCAGGAGGTTGAAGCTGCAGTGAGTCATGATAGTGCCATGGCACACCAGCCTGGGCAAAAGAGTGAGACACCAACTCAAAAAACAAAACAACAAAGAATACAGTAAATAATGAATATAACATACAAAATATGCATTAATAAACTGTTTATATTACTGGTAAAGCTTCTGGTCAACAGTAGACTATTAGTAAGATATTTGGAAAGTCAGAAGTAATACGCCAATTATTGACTACGCAGGAGATCAGTGTCCCTAATCCCCATGTCATTCAAGGGTTACTTGTATGTAGAAAGCCCTAAAAAAGTCACCAAAAAACTTTTAGGACTGATAAACAAATTCAGTAAAGTGACAGGATACAAAATTGACATACAAAAATCAGTAGTATTTCTATACAGCAACAACAAACAAGGGGAATCAAGAAAACAATCCCTTTTATAATTGCTACAAAAAAAATCTATGTATCTAGGAATAATTTAACAAAGGAGATGAAAGATATCTATAAGGAAAACTATAAACACTGATTAAAGAAATTGAAGAAACACAAAGAAATGAAAACACAATCCATGTTAATGGATTGGAAGAATTAATATTGTCAAAGGCCAGGCTCAGTGGCTCAGCCTGTAATCCCAGCACTTTGGGATATATATATATTCAAAAGGATCATACTACCAAAATGAAATGTACAGGTTCAATGCAATCCCTATCAAAATACCAATGACACTCTTCACAGAAATAGAAAAACTAATCCTATAATGTATATGGAACCATAAAAGACCCAAACAGCTAAAACAATCCTGAGCAAAAAGAACAAAGCTGGAGACATCACACTGCCAAACATCAAAATATACAAAGCTATAATAACCAAAACAGCATGGTTCTAGTATAAAAAACAGACATAAGGGACCAATGAAACAGAATAGATAACCAGAAATAAAACCATGTATCCTGAATTGTACCCCCATCCTTAAAATAAAATATATATTAAAAAATTAAAGAAATGTTTCAGATTGAAGAAGATTAAAGAATCATGATAATTAAATGTGGGGAAAAAAAAGAAAGAAAGAAAACCATGTATTTGTGGTCAACTGATTTTCAACAAAGGCACCAACAACATACATTGAGGAAGGGACAGTCTCTTCAATAAATGAAGCTGGGAAAACTGGATATCCATATGAAAAAAAGTGAAACTAGACCCCTATATCTGTCACCATATACAAAAATCATCCATAAATGAATTAAACACTTACATGTAAAACCCAAAACTATGAAACTACTAGAAGAAAATATAAGGGAAATGCTTCAGGACATCGATCTGGGAAAAGACCTCACAAGTACAGGGATCAAAAGCAAAAGTAAACAAATAGCACAGTATCAAACTAAAAAGCTTCTGAAGAGAAAAGGAAAATCAACACAGTGAGGAGACAATCTGCAGAATGGGAGAAAATATTTGCAAACTATTCATCTGACAAGGGATTAATATCCAGAATATACAAAAAACTCAAACATCTCAACAATAAAAAAAAATCTGATTTTTAAATGGGCAAATGAGTTGGACGCATAGTTCCAGCACCTTGGGAGGTTGAGGCAAGAGGACTGCCTGAGTCCAGGGGTTGAAGAGCTGCCCAGGAAACTTGGTGAGACTTCGTCTTCACAATGAATCAAAAAATAAAATTAGGCCGGGCTCAGTGGCTCAGCCTGTAATCCCAGCACTTTGGGAGGCCGAGGTGAGTGGATTGCCTGAGCCCACGGATTCAAGACCCACCTGGGCAACTTGGTGAGACCTTGTCTCTACAATAAATCAAAAACTAGCCGGGCATGGTAGCGCGCGCCTGTAGTTCCAGCTACTTGGAAGGCTGAGGCAGAAGGATTGCCGGAGCCCAGCAGATTGAGGTTGCGGTGGCCGGGAGCATGCCACTGCACTCCAGTCTGGGCGACAGAGTGAGACTCCAACTCAAAAAAATAAAAATAAAAATAAAATAAAATAAAATTAGCCAGCGTGGTGGTGTACGCCTTTGGTTCCAGCTGCTTGGAAAACTGAGGCAGAAGTTATCATCTGAGCCCAGCAGATCAAGGCTGTGGTGGCTGTGAGTGTGCCAGCTACTGCACTCCAGCCTGGGTGTCAGAGTGAGAATCCCACTCAAAAAAAAAAAAAAAAACTGCTGGCAGGGATGCAGAGAAAGAAGAACCTTATACACTGTTGGTGGTAAAGCAAATTAGTACAGCCATTATAGAAAACAGTACGGAAGTTCCTCAAAAAAAATAAAAACAGAACTACCATAAGATCCAGCAACTCCACTACTGGATATTTAGCCAAAGGAAAGGAAATCAGTGTATCAAAGAAATACCTGCACCCCAAGTTTATTGCAGCGCGACTCACAATAGTCAAGATATGTAATCACTCCAAGTATCCATCAACAGATAAACAGAAAAAGAAAATGTGGTATGTCTACACAATGAAATACTATTTATCCATAAAAAGTAAAATAAAATCCTGCCATTCGTAGCAACACAGATGAACCTGGAAGACATTATGTTAAGGGAGGTAAGTGAGGCACAGAAGGACAAACACTGCGTACTCGTTCTCACCAGTGGAGTTAAAATAGTTGTGTTCCCTGAAGTAGACAGAAGAGTAGTTATCAGAGGCAGGAAGGGACAGAAAGAGGGACAACAGAGAGAAGATGGTGAATGAAGACAGACAATTCTAGTGTTCTTACAGCACTGTAGGTAACTATGGTTAACATTTACTGTATATTTTCAAACAGCTAGAAGAAAAGACTTGAATGTTTTTAACACAAAGAAATGATCAATGTTTTAGGTGATGGATATGCTAATTGTCCTAATATGATCATTACATGTTATGTACATGTGTCAAAATACATTGTACTCCACTATGTACAATTATGTCAAATAAAATAATAAAAGCAAATAAATATACATACATACTTGCATATACATAAATCCAGTATGGTAGCACAGAAAGAAAGCTCTGATGAGCATGAATTTTTAAAAGATTTGTGTGAAATAGAATTCATTTTACAGACCAAAAAAAAGAAAGTGGACCCCCATCTCACACACCATATACAAAGATAAACTGAAAATGGATCAAAGACCTATATATAAAAGCAAGTATAAAACTCTTAGAGAAGCCGGGCTCGGTGGCTCAGCCTGTAATCCCGCGCCTTTGGGAGGCTGAGGTGAGTGGATTGCCTGAGCCCGCGGGTTCGAGACCCGCCTGGTAAGCGAGACCTCATCTCTACAATAAATCAAAAAATCAGCGGGCTTGGTAGCTCATGCCTGTAAATCCAGGTACTTGGAAGGCTAAGGCGGAAGGATCACCGGAGCCCAGCAGGTCGAGGCTGCGGTGTCCGGGAGCGGTCACGGCACTCCAGTCTGGGCAACAAAGTGAGACTCCAACTCAAAAAAAAAAAAAAAAAAAAAAACTCTTAGAGGAAAACCTACGCATAAATTCTCATGACTTTAGATTAGGCAATCCTTCTGACATCAAAAACACAATGAACAAAAGAAAAAAACAAATAAATTCAACTACAGCAAAATTTAAAACCTTTGCTCATCTAGGCACACTATCAAGAAAGTGAAAAGATAACCCACAGAATGGTAGAAATTACTTGCAAATCATCCACCTGACAAGGATCTAGTATCCAGAATATATAAAGACTCTTATAACTTAATAAAAAGACAAATAGCACAATTAAAAATAGGCAAAAGATTTGAACAAGCATTCCTCTAGAGATGTACAAATAGTCAATAAACACATGAAAAGAGACTATATGACATTAGGGAAATACAAATCAAAGCCACAAGGCAATACCCACTTCATATCCACTAAGATGGCTACAATTAAAAAACAAAACAAAAAAACCCCACATAACAACAAGTGCTGACAAGAAAACTGGAACCCTCACATATTGCTGGTGGTAAAGTAAAATAGTATAGACACTTTAAAAACAGCTTGGCAGCCTCTCAAAAAAGTTAAACACGAGAGTTACCACATGACCCACATATGCACCTAAGATAACTGAAAGCATATGTCCACACAAAAACCTGTACACAAATGTCCAGAGTAGAATTATTCATAGCAGTCAAAATGTGAAAACCACCCAAATATCCATCAATCACTGAACAAATAAAGAAAAGGTGGTATATCTGTATAATGAAATGTTATTCAGCCATAAAAAGGAATGCAGTAGTGAGGCATGCTACAACATGGATAAACCTTGAAAATACTACACTAAATCAAAGAAGACACAAAAGGTCACAAAGTGCATTACTCAATTTATATGAAATATCCAGAATAGGCAAATCTATAGACAGGAAGTAGATTCATAGTTGCTAGAGGCTGGTAACAAAAGAGAGGAGGGAATGACTGCTTAATAGGTATAGGGTTTCCCTTTAGGATGATGAGAATGTTCTAGAATTAGACAGTGGTGATGGCTATACCATTTTGTGAACATATAAAAAAAAATCACTGAATTATATACTTTAAAAGGATGAGGCTCATGTTGTATGAATTGTATCACAATTTACAACATTTTTTTAGGTTAGGAATGGTGGCTGTAATCCCAGCACTTTGGGAGGCCAAGGCAGGAGGCTTGCTTGAGGCCAGGAATTCTGAGACCAGCCTGGGCAACACAGCAAGACCTCATCTCTACAAAAAGTTAAATTTAAAAAAATTTTTAAATCTCTGTATCAACTATTCTTCCCACAGCAGAATACAAGTTAGATGATTTAACTCCTTTTAAAATACAAGTTAGATGATTTAACTCCTCTGCTCAGAACTCTGAGATGGCATCCCTTGAAATAATACCCAAATTGCTTACCTTAGCCCACAATTTCTTTCAGAATCTACTACTCTGAATTCTTTGCCCTTGACTCTTACCCATACCCCACCTCCACTGAAGTCACCTGTCCCTATGTTTAGTTAGCATGTCAACTACCCTCCAGTCTCCAGGTCTCTCAATCTTGCTTTCTCATCCCCCGACCTAGACATTTCTCCCCATATATGTGAGCCTGGCACTCGAACTTCATTGAAATCTCAACAAAATCTCAACTCAACATTATTTCCTTTAAAAGGCCCTACAAGGCAGTCACCCTACCTCTTCCCTAGTCTGTTTTCCTCATAACACTGATAACAATCTCACACATTATAAACTAAATTTATAAGACTATAAATAAATAAATAAATTTATAAGACTATTTACTCATTTTGTCTTACTACACTAGAATACAAGCTCCATGAAAAAAGAGACTTGGTTTTGTTCATGATTGTATCCCGAGAACCTTAAGCTATATTTGTCAGCTAGTAGATCCTCAATATGATCTGTTCAACGAATAAATAAATTAATTTAATCAAGCACAGAGGAAGAGACCGTCCCAGCGGGGCACTCAGGCCTGGCCACTCGAGCATAGCCTCTCACCTGCTCCAGGCTCCCGTACCGCACACAGCAGTAGCTGCAGTAGCCCTGCTTCCTCTGCATCTTGAAGAATCAGAGGCAGACGGTGACTGTCCCTGAAGACACAACTGAAAAAGAAAACAAAACGCCAGAATCACAATCAGTCCTTATCATCACAAGAAAAATGCTATGGTAATTAGCACTCGTGGGTCCTACCCTCCCAGGTCTAACAGTTAAGAAAATACACCTGCATCCCTCTGAAATCTACCTTCATTTGCCCAGAGAGGGAAAAAAAGAAAATACACAAGGCTGCCACAAGCTGCTAAGTAAGTAAGTGAGCCTAACCAGAGGTAAGAACTATTTATCTTCTGAAAGAGCAGTTTGTTGACAATGTGCAAAGACTAGGAGACTCAGAATATCACCAATTTTCTGATAACTCGATAGAGATATCAGATATTCACTTGATAATGAACAATGCAGTATTCAATTTGTAAAGAAAGATGACTACTTCTAAGATATTACTATATTTTTACTATATTCTAAGGGCTCACTAACTTTCTCAACATGGTTCTGTATAAAACCTTAGATTATCTGAACTCTCAGTCATATAAAACATCTCATTCTGTATCATGACAGTAAACATACCACATGGCACTGTCTGCTCAGCCCAGGAAGAGGCAGATTTTAAAATAATTTATCCACCAAAGTTGCTAAAAATCAGAACAACAACTAAGTTAGCCTTGAAACATAAAACAATTCTCCACTGATAATGACATAAGAGAAATAAATGTGAGGAACAGTTTTCTACTAGTGCTTTGAGATTTCTCTACAAATCAAACCTCCTAGTTTCACCCATCTATAACTATAACTCTGCCAGGTGTTGTGGCTCACGCCTGTAATCCTAGCACTTTGGGAGGCAGAGACGAGAGAACTGCCTGAGCCCACGGGTTCAAGACAAGCCCGGGCTACATGGAGACCTCGTCTTTGCAATGAACCAAAAAAGTTAGCTGGGCGTGGTGGCACATGCCTGTAGTGCCAGCTACTTGGAAGGATCGCCTGAGTCCAGCAGGTTGAAGCTGCAGTGGCTGTAAGCATACCACTGCTTTCCATTCTGGGTGACAGTAAGATTCCAACTCAAAAAAAAAAACTATAACCCTTCAGGTTCACACACTGGATGGATCCCAGACAGGACTGAATGCCAAAATCAGCTCCCGGGATTCCAAGTCAGCAGAGCTGAGAAAGAGCCAGCATTCAGCATTTTAAAAATTCCCCTGGTAATTCTGATGCCCAATCAATTATTACCTGCCACAGTAATATATGATATATGTTTTTTTAAGTAAAAATTTAATACAATGCCTTTTTTTACTATTTTATTAAAGTGAAAATGGAATTGCAAATGATTTTATCAAATACGTCATTCTAATTATTTTAAACATTCTCATCTGTTGGAAAATCCATAACAACCACTTTATAATGTGTATGAGTATTTCATCAACAGAAAAAAAATTTTTAAATCATTAAAATCAATAACCAAAAAATGAAATCACAGCCTTAGAACCAATAAGCTGAGAAAAAAATTGCTTCATTAAGTCAAAATGCTATCGTAACATTCACTTACCTATTACTCTTTATTGAAAACCTTTAATTTTCTGACTTCCCACATTTATGGGGAAAATTAATCAATTAAAATCAGCCTCTAAAATAAAAAATATATAAGATATCATTACGTACTTAAAATTTGGTATTTTTTCCATTTACTTCATTTGCTAACATAAAGCATCAAAATGAAACAAATCTTTAAGTTGTAATTATAGATAAGCCCATTTTCAAGCTAAGAAACTCTAAAGCTTAAACATAAACTTTGAAAGTGATAAAAGATACTTTTTTGAAATTTACTGCAGATATAATTTAAGCATGCATTGAATGAAAGGTAAAATGAAAGTACGAGTTTAACATCACACACAAATTACTTAAATTTTTAAAAGTATTTAACCCTTGCGGACTTAAACTGCTAGAACACAATCACCTGCCATTTCTAGTACCACACCTCTAGTACCACAGTGATAACAAGTTACACTGAACCAGAAGCCCATGTTAGCGTTTTTTAAAAATTCACATGTCAAGAACCCACCTGAAACTTATCAAATCAAAATCCCAGAAGACAGGGAGCCCAGGAGACACATATCATGCATATTTAAAATACCCAAGGTGATTCTGATATAGGTTGACACAATAATATAGTCATCACTTTTTATGATCTAATAAGATTATTTTTTTCTTTTTTTTTGGAGTTGGAGTTGGAGTCTCACTCTGTCGCCCAGACTGGAGTGCAGTGGCCGCTCCCGGCCACCGCAGCCTCGACCTGCTGGGCTCTGGCGATCCTTCCGCCTCAGCCTTCCAAGTAGCTGGAACTACAGGCGTGCGCTACCACGCCCGGCTAATTTTTGATTTATCGTAGAGATGCGGTCTCACCAAGTTGCCCAGGTGGGTCTCAAACCCGCGGGCTCCGGCAATCCACTCACCTCAGCCTCCCAAAGGCACTGGATTACAGGCTGAGCCACCGAGCCCAGCTAGATTATTTCTTAATAAAGAGATCCCATCTTCAGGGTCTGGCATTATATTACTTTGCATGTCTGACTGGGTCTTTTTATACAAACTCTGAATTCTACCAGAACCTGGTATCTTTATAAAGTAACAAATTATTTACCTGGAACAGAAAAGGTCAGGTATCTCATCAGCTGTATTAATCCTGGGAAATATCTGCAAATTAAAATAAACCATTTTTTAAAAAGTCCCATAAATGTCTACCCCACTGACCAAATAAGGACATATTTTGAAAAGTGACACAATTATGTTTCCAATCATAGAAAAAATAATATTAACTTTTGAGCACAAAGCACTTTATACACTACAACTCACTGATTTCATACATGACTCCTAAGGTGTGCTGGGGCAGTGACAGGGCGGGCCCTCTAACCCACCGAACACTGCAGGCCCTTGCCTTCCTGGCAGTTGCTACAAAGGAATACAAAGCACACCTATGCCTATGATCAAGTGAAGAAGAAAAACGCTGTCAAACCCAAAGTTTGTTTCAGAAGAAACTTTCAAAAGGGATAGATACATGAAATTAAGTTTGGGTCCTGGGCCAACCACCCAACTTTCAGGTAACATGTTGGTTTTAATGAATATATTGTCCAGTCTTTATGATCTATCTCTATCAACGCACAATTAAGCACAAGTATCAGATTCTCATTCCTCCGCCTGGTTGTGGGTATTGCAGCCCCTGATCCAAGGCCACTGGTTCACAAAGAATTTCAACACTTGGGGGTAACCCCCTCGGGTCCCCTCCCACTGTGGGAGCTTTTCTGTCCTCTTAATAAATCCTGCTTAAAGAAAAAAAAGAATTTCAACACTTGGGCTCAAAAGAGTCAGTGACACCACAGTATAATCAAGGAGTAACCAACCATTAAGTACCTACCCTTAGCAGAGTTCCATGCTGAAAGCCTTAGGGCACAGGACAAATATGAAACAAGTTTCCCGCCCCAAAAACTTTTTTAATGAAATTGGGAAACTAATGGCAAAGTATGAGGTCTGTTTAAGAAATATCTCAGCAAAAATAATAAGTGTTAATGGGTTTGACTGCAAAGTTCAGTTTCAGCAGAGTGGCCAGGGATGTCTCAGTGGATATGGCTTTTTAAACAAATACATACTGGGAAATGGACAGAATCTGCTTACACAAAAGCCAGGAAATGACATTCCAACTAATGAGCAAAGGTACAAAATCAAGAAAGCACAAGGCACATTTGGAGAGTGTTAAATTAACAAGTGGCTGAATCCAAGGTGTCATTTGAGAATTTGAGGGGCAATAAAGCAGAAAAGGTAGACTGAGTTTTGACACAGTGGGATTCAAACACAGACTAAAGAATTTAGACTGTTATCTTCAGGCAGTGTGAATTTTGGGGGGAAAGAATATTTTATCTTTTTGAGTCAAAGTCTCACTCTGCCACCCAGGCTGGAGTGCAATGGCACGCTCACGGTCACTGCAGCTTCAACATGCTGGGTTCAGGTGATTCTTCCACCTTGGACTTCCAAGTGGCTGGAACTACAGGCACATGCCACCACACCCGGCTAATTTTTTTATTTATTGTAGATATGAGGTCTTGCCAAGTTGCCTGGGCTGGTCTCAAACCCCCAGACTCAGGCAGGCAATTCTCTTGCCTCGACCTCCCAAAGTGCTGTGACTACAGGGGGGAGCCACTGCACCCAGCTTGAGAAAGTATTATACTCAGAGTTGTTTAAGAAAAATTCTGGAACAATGATTATCTCCCCCTAATGGAACTTTTCAAAGGATAAGGACTATAACTGCTAACTACTCATCACCATTTTCTAAAATACTGGAAAATTAGTTCATACTCATAATCTCCAAGTTAAAAAGAGGCACTATCCCTTAAAGCATAGTCTCGCTTATACCTGTAAAATAGGAAAACAGGCCGGGCGGCTCAACCTGTAAACCCAGCACTTTGAGAGGAAGAGGTGAGTGGTTTGCCTGAGCCCACCAGTTCGAGAGACCAGTCCCAGCAACTTGGTAACACCTAGTCTAAATAAAAAATTAGCCGGGTGTAGTAGTGTGCAATTGCAGTTCCAGCTACTAGGAAGGCAGGAAGGCTGAGGCGGAAGGATCACAGGAACCCAGCAGGTCGGCTCTGGGGTGCCCAGGAGTGTGCCACTGCACTGCAATCTGGACTCCAACAACAGCAGCAACAACAACAAAAACAGGAAAACACTTTTATTTTTTTGTTTTAAAAAAATGACTTTCATTAATTTCTACCATAAAAGTAAATCATACTTATTATAGTACAATTATAAAAATAACATAAAAACTCACCATAACACCACCACCCAAAATTAACATCCATCATACGTTCTTCCTTGTTTCACAAACATTTTTACAAAAACGACATGGTACTGTACATTCTATTCTATAACTACCTTCTCTCACTTAATCACATATAATGAGCACCTTTAGATGCCATTATCTATCATTCCAAAAAAGAATGTTTAATGGTTGTATAGCATTTCATTTTATCAGTGTAAGATATAATAAAAGCCCTGACAAGATTCGGTAGTTGGTGAGGTGATCTCCCAAAATCAATACTATGTTTAAAATGCTTAATAACTTCATTTAACTTAAAATATAAATGTATATGTTTGATTTAAGGTCAAGCTGGGTTTGTTTCATTAGTATTTTTGATTCTGGAGTTCTTTTTTTAGACAGGTTAGCTCGAGTTCCAAGTCATGATTTTTCAAAAACCACATCAAAATTCATCCACCAGTTTCCGTATTTGATCCTCTAAAGCAGAACAAGACTAAAGGCAGTGTCAAATCTGAGCGCTGAATCACGATCAGTGTTTATGATTTTTCCCCAACCTTTTCAGGTGTCACAGCCGATTAAGTACTTCTGCAAATGTGACCTTTTTATAAGCATTCCATTCACTTTTCATAAAAACAATAATTCAGCCGGGCTCGTTGGCTCAGCCTGTAACCCCTCGTTTTGGGAGGCCGAGGTGAGTAGATTGCCTGAGCCCACGGTTCGAGACCCGCCTGGACAACTTGGTGAGACCTCATCTCTACAATAAATCAAAAAATCAGCCGGGCGTGGTAGCGCACGCCTGTAATTCCAGCTACTTGGAAGGCTTAGGCGGAAGGATCGCCGGAGCCCAGCAGGTCGAGGCTGCGGTGGCCGGGAGCGGCCACTGCACTCCAGTCTGGGCGACGGAGTGAGACTCCAACTCAAAAAAAAAAAATTCTACTTTGAAAATGACATGTTCACCCTCTTATTTCATTGATTTATGCAACATTTAAAATTGCATATACCCATCTAGGGCAGCAAACAGACACTTCGGAACTGTCTGAGGACTTCAGCACAAATGTCTCACAACAGAAGGCTGCATCTTGTATTTCCTTAATACCTCTTGCACCCCGAGATGTATACCCGCTGCAGAACCCATCACCACCACACATGCGGCTGAGAATGAAGTAAGAAAGAGGTACGAACGCCCAGGACCCTAGGGGGTATTTTCCAGCTCCCCGACAGAGACATCAGCTCAAGAGAAAATACAAAAAGAAACAGAAAGCACCTGGCTTCCCGGAGACCACCCGAGCCACCTACCTCGCAGCGGGGACACCGCCAGGGCGCAACGCAGGGCGGTGCGAAGGGACGCCGAGACAACCTGGTCTCACTCGGGACCTTCCAGCGCCGCCCCATCCCCAACCCCGCGCTTGGGGCTGGCCCCTCTACGGCGACAGGCACCGTCCTGGACGCCCCCGCCCAGCCTTCAAGGAGAGACAACGGGGACGCTTCCTGCGAACCAAGCCCGGCCCTTCCTAGGTTCCCCTCGCCAAAACAATACGCAGTGCCTCCATGGGGGCTACCATCAGCCCCATAGACGGGGAGGGAAATGCTGGGCCCAAGGGAGGAGGGGACCAGGCGCCAGCCTCCGACTGCGAGAAAGCGCCTCCCTACGTTTTCGGGGACGCGAATCCACTGCGTCAATATCCAATGAAATCCACTCACGGAGTCCCGACTTGCGGCCATAAATATCGCTACCCACAAACGGAGCTGCGTGCGCTGAGGGCAGGCGGCCGGTGCCACCTGTAGGACGCGCGCAGACCCGCCGCACGGGCAGTCCGGAGAACGCCGCCGCGAGCAGCGTCTACAGCGCCCGGCCCAGACCGGACTCCACGGTTTCCCTGGGTCGGCGGCCGCCCTGCGTGCGGCGGGTTCTTACGACACGGAACGAGCCCTCAAGAGTCGGATGAAGGAGCGGGGAGAATAAAAGCGCTTACGTGACTCGTCTACACGTCCTTTCGCTAAAGGAGGGTTCGCCCGGGTTGCCTCCCGAGGACGCGGTGGCGCAAGCGTCCCCGCACACGGACGCCAGTGCCTGGAGACGACGCTTCCGTCCCGATGGACGTTTGTCCAGGAGCCGCCGAGATCGGCAGGCAGTGAGGACGCGGTGCCGCCCACGGCGACACAGGGGACCCAGCCCGGCGCGACGAATGGGGAGACGGCCGCACCGCTACCGCCGCCTCCACGGGGCTTCGGGCACAGGTGCGGGGGGCCGAGGCCCCGCGCCCCCGCCCCGGGGACACCCCCGCTCACCTCCACGGGCGACTCCTTCCGGGCCGCGCGAGCCCCGCCGACGCCGGTTCCGCTTCCGCGTCTGCCCGCACCCCGGCCGGGGGCCGCCGCGGGCTCCACGAAGCCTCCTGCCAGGACGCGCCGACCCCTCGGCCGCGCAGGCTCCAGAGACGTGGCGCTGCGGCCCCGACGGAGCGTGACGTCAGGAAGGTGCGAACGCGGCCGTGACGCGCGGAGGCCGCCCCGCCCCGCTCGCCCCCGTCCCTCGACCGGCTCCACCCTCCTCCCCCTCACTCGCCCCCGCCCACACTCGCCCCCACCTCCCCTCTCTCCTCGGTCCTCCACCCCACCCTTACTCGCTCCCGCCCACACTCCCGCCCCGCCCCCGTCTGATCCCGTCCCAGTCCCCATCCCCCACCTCGCCCCCAACCCCCCGCCTCGCCCCCATCCCCACCTGCCCCACCCACTTCCACCCCGCTTCCTCCGGGAACCCCCCACCGCGAGGAACCCCCTCCTCCTCCCCTGGGTCTTCTTAAGCAGACCCTCTCTTCCCGCAGGCCCCTCCGAGCTTTAGAAATCCGTCCTGCTCCAACCTGAGCGAGGGGGCTCCACGCCACGGGGACGGAATAGAGCGCGAAGCTGCTGCGGAGTCACCCCAACACGTGAAGAGAGAGAAGCCGGGCGAGGGGCTGGCCCGCTCTAGTCCGCATGTCGCCGGGAGGAGCAGCTCACACAGGCTGGCCTGGGACGCCAGGCCCCGTGTCACGGCTATCTATGCTCTTGCCTCTCACTGCAGAGCACTCTCCCCGCTCACCAAGATGCGTTCCTTGATCGCCCCCGTTCACTGGGAGAACGCCGGCGTTTAAGGAAGGCGGAGCTCAGAGACCCACCCCGCACACAAAGGGTTACGCTGCAATTGTATCGCTGCGCCGCCCACTAAAGCAAACACGCCGACTATGGGGCTGGGGGACAGAGACCTCCATCATACACCACTGAGAATGCGATTACGATCTGGGGTGAAGGCAAGCGCACCTCCAGTGGAGGGGACCCCACCTCAGAAGGCGCTTCTTTGCTCCTTGGCTGTTGCTGTAGCTATCGTTACCCTTTTCCATTAAACTTGTGATTTTGCCTGTTTTTTAAAAAACGTATCTGTTGCTCTCAGGTCCACAGTTTCCATCCTTTGTAACACACAAAGGATGTGTGTTACGCATCTCTGCTCTTGCCTCCCTGCTACAGCGTCCTCTCGCTTTAAACGTGCACTACTTAAGCTGTCTGATTTACAACCACCGTTAGATTCAACATACCAGAAATACCGATTTAAGTCAAGCTCTTTCCACATCCCAACCTTAGAATTAGTGAAAGGAAACCCATTATACCTTAACGCAGCCACAACATTATGCACTCCACAGATGCTAAGACATCTTTTTCCCCCCACTTTAACATCTCTGAAATAGGATGCATCCCACAAAATCTAAAGGTTGTTGACCAGGTGGTGGTGCACTAGTTGTCACCACCTCCATATACTAAAACTTGGAGGTTGTGCTTCAGACTATCCTCATTTCAACCAAGGTAAGTGGGTTTAATAAAACCCACAACCCAGGGCCACGTACAGTGCCTCAAGTCTGTAATCGCAGCACTTTGAGACTCCAAATCAAAAAATCGAAAAATAAAACGCTTAGCTGTATCCCCACAATTTTAAAATAAAAAAGATGTTTTAGAGAAAAAGAAAATATTCGAGAACAGCCTGGGCAACTTGGCGATATCTCATCTCTACAATAAAATAAAAAAGTTAGCCGGGTGTGGTAGCGTGCCTGTAGTTCCAGCTACTTGGAAGGCTGAGGCAGAAGGATCACCAGAGCCCAGCAGGTCGAGGCTGCGGTGGCCGGGAGCGTGCCACTGCACTACAGCCTGGGCGACGGAGTGAGACTTCAACTCAAAAAATTAATTAATTAATTTAATAAAACTGGCCGGGCGCTGTGGCTCAAGCCTGTAATCCCAGCACGTGGGGAGACCGAGGTGAGAGGATTGACCTCATGAGTCCAGACCAGCCTGGGTGCGCAACTTGGTGAGACCTCTCTCTACAATACATCAAAAAAATTAGCCAGGCGTGGTAGTGCACATCTGTAGTTCCAGGTTCTTGGAAGGCTGGGATGAAAGGATCACCTGTGCCCAGCGGGTTGATGCTGGGGTGGCTGTGAGTGTGCCACTGCCCTCCAGCCCAGGCAACGGAGCGAGATTCTGACAAGTAAATAAATAAATAAATAAATCCCACAACCCTAAGAGGAAAGGAATTAACAGACATAGGAATCTCCCAAACTTCAAGAGAGATTTTCCTAGAGAAAAAGGAAGCTTTCCTGGAGTAGAGGATTCTTCTAGGATCAAAAAGAGATTCCTTAGTATTTAGAAAAGAGAGTGAATTGGCTGGAGGATGACTCTACAAAAAATAAATAAATTAGCCGAGCTTGGCGGTTCCAGCTACTGAGCTGACAGGAGAGGATCACCAGAGACCAGGAGGTTAAGGCTGCAGTGAGCTATGATAGCACTACTGCACTCCAGCCTGGGCGACAGAGTAAGATCTTGTCAAACGAGAAAGGAAGGAAAGATGGAAGGAAAAGAGGGAGGAGGAAAGGGAATGGGAGGAAGGAAGGAAAGAAGGGAGGGAGCGGGGCAGGGAGAGGGAAGGAAGGAAGGGGAAAAAGAGATGGGACTGGCTAAGAGTTAATAGATTTCTAGGAGCCCTGAGTTACCAAGTACTCTGGTTCCTCATGGATTTTGGGAATGCATATATATGAATAGTTAATAAATGTAATCCTCCTAGACCCCAAAATGAAATAACTTGAATATTATTCCTGATAGTCTGGTTCATAAGATTTAGTCAAGAACATCCAGAAAAAAACGCATCCTGGATGTTATCTGAAAGCTTGTAAATGGCATCTTCAGATTAGATTAAGAAGGCGCCAACACCAAAACCTGCAGAATAGAGCAGTTTTCTGGATTCCATAGTGGAGCGCTCTTTTTTCTGTCTGTTTGTTTGGTTTTTTTTGAGTTGGAGTCTCTGCCTCCCAGACTGGAGTGCAGTGGCCGCGCTCCCAGTCACCACAGCCTCAACCTACTGGGCTCCGGCGATCCTTCCGCCTCAGCCTTCCAAGTAGCGGGAACTACAGGCGCGTGCTACCATGCCCGGCTAATTTGTTTTGATTTATTGTAGAGATGAGGTCTGGTCAAGTTGCCCAGGCGGGTCTCAAGTAGTTCCAGCTATTTGGAAGGCTGAGGTAAAAGAATCGCCTGAGCCCAACAGGTTGAGGCTGCAGTGGCTGGGAGCGTGCCACTGCACTCCAGTCTGGCGACAGAGTGAGACTCCAACTCAAAAAAAAAAGATCTGACACACCACAAGCACATCTGCTGGCACAAAAGACAATACTGGGTGGAAAACCACAGCTATCGACAACTGATCTCAAAAGTGATTCACAATAGCTGAGCTTGGAATGTGAAGCAATTTCTGAAATACCTAAACCAATTTTACTTATGTTTCCCTTTCTATGCATGTACAACACTGATGTATAATAAATAATCTGTGTCAAAGTCTGAGAGAGCTCTTTTACTTGAAATAAACACACCAAATTATGAGAAATCGTTGTTATAGTTTAGTTGGCAGAATTTTTCTTCCAACATGATACTATCATAAAACATTAGAGGGAGTGACATCCTGCATCACATCAGCAGTCCATCCAGGCCAGGTTTCTGTCTAGTGGCAATGGGTATGTTTTGTGGAAAAGCTGTCTATCTATCTATCTGGTTAAATTCAAAAGAGTATAATTTTCCCTCTAGCCTTTGTTAGCCCATTATAGATCTAAAAACATTTACTCCGCAACTGCTTATTCAAAGGACCCTAGAAACAAGATTGGGTTTCTATTTACCGTGTTCTCCAACATACTTGTTCTAGGAACAGAAGGATCCTGTGTATGTGTTACTGCACACTCCTTTACAGAAACAATAAAAGCTGCTCTTCAGTGTCTAGAAATCATTCCAATATTGCCTGTATTTTGTAAGCTGCTTAAGCTAACATTCAGCTAATGTTTTAGGGAAAGGCTATAGGAAAAACCTAGATCTCAGAGCTGGCTCATAAAAGAATTTAGATTCTATCACAGAAACAAAGAACAGAGTTCCATATGTTCTCACTCATAAACGGACCTTGAACAATTATAATGCTATAAGAAAGTGATTGGCAGGAGTGGGAAACTGTCAGGGGAAGAGGGGGTGGGATTGGCAGTTGAGGGAAACTGCTAGGGGAGGGAGGGGCATACCTCATCAACAAGGATAACTACACTATCAATGTTTATATACCTATCCCTGAAATAATGTACCCCACATCTTTATAATAAAAAATAAAATAAGCCGGGCTCGGTGGCTCAGCCTGTAATCCCGCGCCTCTGGGAGGCTGAGGTGAGTGGATTGTCTTGAGCCTGCGGGTTCGAGGCCCGCCTGGGCAGCAAGACCTCATCTCTACAATAAAAATCAAAAAATGAGCCGGGTGTGGTAGCGCGCGTCTGTAGTTCCGGCTACTCGGAAGGCTGAGGCGGAGGGATCGCCGGAGCCCAGCAGGTCGAGGCTGCGGTGGCCGGGAGCGGCCACTGCACTCCAGTCTGGGCGACAGAGTGAGAATCCAACTCAAAATAAAATAAAATAAAATAAAATAAAGAATTTAGATTCTATTTTCCATTCACTTCGAGTCTGGACTATTTTCCCCTCCAAATTCTATTACTGTGTACTTTGTATACTTTGTTCTACCAATTGACAGGTGAGGTCATCATGCAGCTTTTATTCATTAGCCTGCCATTCTACCTCTTTAAATAAAATAACGTATCTCTGGCCGGACTCGGTGGCTCAGCTTGTAATCCTGCGCTTTAGGAGGCCAAGGTGAGTGAATTGCCTGAGCCCGCAGGTTCGAGACCCGCCTGGGCAACTTGGCAAGACCTCATCTCTACAATAAATCAAAAAAATGAGCCGGGACGTGGTAGCGCCCCCCTGTAGTTCCAGCTAATTGGAAGGCTGAAGCAGAAAGATTGCCAGAGCCCAGCAGGTCGAGGCTGCGGTGACCGGGAGCGGCCACTGCACCCCAGTCTGGGCAACAGAGTGACACTCCAACTCAAAAATAAATAAATAAATAAAATAATGTATCTTTGGTCGGGCTCAGTGGCTCAGCTTGTAATCCCGCGCTTTGGGAGGCCAAGATGAGTGGACTGCCTGAGCCTGCGGGTTCGAGACCCTCCCAGGCAACTTGGTGAGCCCTCGTCTCTACAATAAATCAAAAACTAGATGGGCGTGGTAGCGTGCACCTGTAGTTCCGGCTACTTGGAAGGCTGAGGCGGAAGGATCGCCGGAGCCCAGCAGGTCGAGACTGCAGTGGCTGGGAGCGGCCACTGCACTCCAGTCCGGGCGACGGAGTGAGACTCCAACTCAAAAATAATAATAATATAATAATAATATATCTTTAAGTATAAAGGGATTCACTCATAATACTGCATCCAAATAAGTATTTAAAAATTAATGTGAGGGCCAGGCGCGGTGGCTCACACCTGTAATCCCAGCACTTTGGGAGGTGGAGGCAAGAGGATTGCCTGAGCCCAGGGATTCAAGACCAGCCTGAGCAACTTGGGAAGACAGAGACTCCACAATAAATCAAAAATTAGCTGGGTGAGGTGGCACATGCCTGTAGTTCCAGCTACTTGGAAGGTTGAGGCAGGAAGATGACCCGAGCCCAGCAGGTCAAGGCTGTGGTGGTCGAAAGCGTGCCACTGCACTCCAGCCTGGGCAACAGAGTGAGACTGCGACTCAAAAAAAAAAAAAAAAAAAAAACATGAGACTGGGTACGGTAGTTCACACCTATAATCCCAACACTTTGAGAAGGGAGGATTGCTTGAGGCCACATAGAGACCTCATCTCCACAAAAAATAATTAGCCGAGCCGGCTTAGTGGCTCAGCCTGTAATACCGCGCCTTTGGGAGGCTGAGGTGAGTAGATTGCCTGAGCCTGCGGGTTTGAGACTCGCCTGGGCAACTTGGCAAGACCTCATCTCTACAATAAATCAAAATGAGCCGGGTGTGGTAGCGCGCGCCTGTAGTTCCAGCTACTCGGAAGGCTGAGGCGGAGGATCGCCGGAGCCCAGCAGGTCGAGGCTGCGGTGGCCGGGAGCGGCCACTGCATTCCAGTCTGGGTGACAGAGACTCCAACTCAAAAAAAAAAAAATAATAATAATAATAATTAGCTGGGCATGGTGGAACATACCTGGAGACCCAGCTACTCAGGAGACTGAGGCAGGATTGCTTGAGCCTAGCCAGGACTTTGAGGCTGCAGTGAGCTATGATCGCGATACTGCACTCCAACCTGGGTGACAGAGCAAGACCCCATCTTTCTTTTTTTTTTTTTTTGAGTTGGAGTCTCATACAAAATATCATCAGAGACTATTATGTCTATACACAGAAAACTATACACTAATAAATTTGAAGACTCAAACAGAATTGTTAAATTCCTAGTCATATACAACTTACCAAGATTTAATCAGGAGGAAATAGACCTGAACACATCAATAACAAGTAACGAGACTGAGTTAGTAAAAAGTCTTCCCAAAAAGAGGCTCAGGACTGGATGACTTAACTACTAAATTTTACTGAACTTCTAAAAATAATGAACACTAATTCTCTTGAAACTATTCAAAAAAAACTGAAGAGGAGAATTTTTTTTTTTTTTTTTTAGAAATGAGATCTTGCCAAGTTGCCCAGGAAGGTCTAGAACCCACGGGCTCAGGCAATCCACTCACCTCAGCCTCCCAAGGTGCGGGATTACAGGTTGAGCCACCAAACCTGGCTTTTCTTTTTTTTTTTTTTTTTGAGTTGAAGTCTCACTCTGTCACCCAGACTGGAGTGCAGTGGCCGCTCCCGCTGCCACCACAGCCTCGACCTGCTGGGCTCTGGCGATCCTGCCGCCTCAGCCTTCCAAGTAGCTGGAACTACAGGCGCGCACTACCACGCCAGGCTAATTTTTTGATTTATTGTAGAGATGAGGTCTCACCAAGTTTCCCAGGCGGGTCTCGAACCGCGGGCTCAGGCAATCCACTCACCTCAGCCTCCCAAAGCGCAGGATTACAGGCTGAGCCACCGAGCCCAGCTAGGACCCCATCTTTTAAAAAATAAAATAAGACTTCGGCCCCCACCCCTACTTTGGGAAGGTGAATCTCCTCTCTCTAATTTACTTTCTTTTATTTTTTATATATTTATTTTTTTGAGTTGGAGTCTCACTCTGCCACCCAGACTGGAGTACAATGGCATGCTCCTGGCCACCGCAGTCTCGACCTGCTGGGCTCCGGAGATCCTTCTGCTTCAGCATTCCAAGTAGCTGGAATTACAGGCATGTGCTACCATGCCCAGTTAATTTTTGATTTATTACAGAGACGTGGTCTTGCCAAATTGCCCAGGTGGGTCTCAAACCCACTCGCAGGCTCAGGCAATACACTCGCCTCGGCCTCCCAAAGTGCTGGGATTACACATTGAGCCACCGAGTTCAGCCTCTAATTTACTTTCTAAATAAACTACATTTTCCAATCTAAAAAATAAATAAATAACGTGGATAGTCACAAAATAGCTTCATTTTGTCTTGTTGCTTTTCCCCGGAAAGATAGATCAAAGTATCATTTGCAAAGTAGAGGAAAAGATAATAGTGTTTATGTACTCATCTTACTGACTGTTGGAAGAAAAATGGTGATGAAAAATGCAAGTTAAAGTATGTAACTGGCTGGGTGCGGTGGCTCATGCCTATCATTCCAGTACTTTGGGAGGTCAAGGTGAGAGGACTGCCTGAGCCCATGGGTTCAAGACCAGCCCGGGCAAATTGGAGAGACATCATCTCTACAATAAATCAAAAAATATTAGATGGGCATGGTAGCACACGCCTGTAGTTCCAGCTACTTGGAAGGCTGAGGTGGAAGGATCACCTAAGCCCAGCAGGTTGACACTGGGGTGGCCATGAGCATGCCACTGCACTCCAACCTGGGTGACAGAGTAGGACCCCAACTCGGAAAAAAAATAACATAAAAAATAAAGATGCCTTTAATTCCGGCTACTTGGAAGGCTGAGGCGGAAGGATTACCGGAGCCCAGCAGGTCGAGGCTGCGGTGACCGGGAGCGGCCACTGCACTCCAGTCTGGGCGACAGAGTGAGACTCCAACTCAAAAAAAATAAAAATTTTAAAAAATAAAGTATGGCTGGGCTCGGTGGCTCAGCCTGTAATCCCACGCTTTGGGAGGCCGAGGTGAGTGGATTGCCTGAGCCCGTGGGTTCGAGACCTGCCCGGGCAACTTGGTGAGACCTCATCTCTACAATAAAATCAAGAAATGAGCCTGGCGTGGTAGTGGGCGCCTGTAGTTCCAGCTACCTGGAAGGCTGAGGCGGAAGGATCGCCGGAGCCCAGCAGGTCGAGGCTGCGGTGGCCAGGAGCGGCCACTATACTCCAGTCTGGGCAACAGAGTGAGACTCCAACTCAAAAAAATAAATAAATAAAATAAAGTATGTAACTTAAAGTTACAGAGGTAAATGGTAGCTATCAGGGAGCAGAGTATAGATAAATGTGGGAAAAGAGTGCAAAGGGAGATTGATTGTGCAATGGAGTCGAAGTCTCATCTGTTGTGTAGGGATTGAATACATGATAGCTACAAAATCAGCAAGTCACTACACAGCAATATAGCCATTTAACACACAATCTACCGGAACTAAGGACAAAATAAATCTTAAAAAATAGTTGCTAGCCGGGCTCGGTGGCTCAGTCTGAGTGACAGAGTGAGACTCCAACTCAAAAAAAAAAAAAAATAGTTGCTAGCCAGGCTTGGTGGCTCAGCCTCTAATCCCAGCGCTTTGGGAGGCTGAGGTGAGTGGATTGCCTGAGCCCGCGGGTTCGAGACCCGCCTGGGCAACTTGGCGAGACCTCATCTCCTCAATAAATCAAAAAATTAGCCAGGCGTGGTAGCGCGCACCTGTAGTTCCAGCTACTTGGAAGGCTGAGGCGGAAGGATCGCGGGAGCCAGCAGGTAGAGGCTGCGGTTGCTGGGAGCGGCCATTGCACTCCAGTCTGGGCGACAGAGTGAGACTCCAACACACACACACACACACAAATAGTTTCTTCTGCTTATCGGGAATCAGTATAGGCGATGGAGCTGCTGATGGGGAATTACAGCTATAAAATCGTAACATTTCCCCACGGACATGTAAAATCACCACTGAGTAGTTTTTACTTCTCCGTTCTAGTCTTTCCATCCTGTTTTCCCTTCAGTCTAGTCTTTCCCATTTTACATTTTGTGGATAATTTGTAATGCTCCTCTTGTAGCACGGGTGTTTGTTTCCAACAATTCTTCACCACTTCTTACCATTCACCACTCCTTTCTCTTTTTTCTTCCTCACCTTCCCCTCTTTCATTTTTACTCACCCAACCTATCCTCTCCTTTGCTCCTTTCTTTAATTCAAAAATCATCCCAGCTGGGCTCGGTGGCTCAGCCTGTAATCCCGCGCTTTGGGAGGCCGAGGTGAGTGGATTGCCTGAGCCTGCAGGTTCGAGACCCGCCCGGGCAACTTAGCGAGACCTCATTTCTACAATAAATCAAAAAATCAGCCGGGCATAGTAGCGCATGCCTGTAATTCCAGCTACTCGGAAGGCTGAAGCGGAGGGATCGCCGGAGCCCAGCAGGTTGAGGTAGCAGTGGCTGGGAGCAGACACTGCACTCCAGTCTGGGCGACAGAGTGAGACTCCAACTCAAAAAAAAAAAATCATCCCAAACTTATGCCTCTACAGTTTTCACTTTGAAGAATTATTATTTGCCTTTTTCTACAATGAATTAATCAATATGAAAACCTGAGCCTTTCTCCTTATTTAAACTCCCAGATGAGATCACTGGGAAACTTGCAACAACACAGAATTATTCTATTTGGGTGGGGCATGGCGGCTCATCCTCTAATTCCAGCATTTTGGGAGGCCAGGGCGAAAGGACTGTCTGAGCCCAGGGGTTCGAGACCTGGGAAACTTGGTGAGACCTCATCTCTACAATAAATCAAAAAATAAAGGTCGAGGCTGCGGTGGCCGGGAGCGGCTACTGCACTCCAGTCTGGGTGGCAGAGTGAGACTCCAACTCAAAAAAAAAAAAGCTGGATGTAGTAGCACGCGCCTGTAGTTCCAGGTATTTGGAAGGCTGAGGTGGAAGAATCACCTAAGCCCAGCAGATTGAGGCTGCAGTGGCTGTGAGCATGACACTTCACGCCAGCCTGGGCAACAGAGTGAGACTCCAACTCAAAAAAAAAAAAAGAATTGTTCTACTTGAATATAAGTTGCGATAAGAAAGAATTTAGAGGCTAATCCAGCCATGCAAACCTCCTTCTATCAGACCTCCACAGTCTAGGACACTTTTCCATCCTAATCAATACAGGGCTAGGTGAGGGACCACCAGAGAACCACTCTGTAGCCCAGGAGCCGCGGACACGGCACTCACCGAGTGTGCACTGCCTGTACCCTCACATCCTTGCCGACAAAACCACAAAAAAGGCCACTGCAGACCCCTCTCCAACCGCTCCTGGTCCTGACCCCTCGCTCTGGCACTTCCCAATGTGACCCTGAGTAGCGCACCCTCCTCCTACGTCCTAGTATCACAAAAACATCCTCCTTCCTGTCTATCAAGTGTATGTCCTGGTGTCTCCCTACACCTGCCCAACACAGGCCCAGGTACACTTCTAGGACAACTGGCATGGTGGACAGGGTCGGGGACACCAGACAGAGACGATGAGTCCACAGATGGCTCTGGGCTTGGTGTCCTGCTCTGCAGACTGCAGCCAGCACTGAGAGGGACTCTTAGGGTAAGTGGCTTGCTGCTTGATGGCTCCTGCCTGTGTTATCTGTCAAGCTTTGTCAGGACTTTCCTAAAAGTGGGGACCTGAAAGAGCAGAATCCTCCTCAGCTGCCCTGTAAATTGCCACGAAAAGCACCAAGCTGTATAGATTACTGTGTAGACCGCCATGACCAGTGTCAAGCGACAGAGGGAGACGGCAGGACTACCGGCACATGATGGCCCCGCCAAACCCCTGCACTGGGAGACCTGCCCACACTCCAGTGTGACTCTAGTGACCTGAGGACCGTCCCCGGGATGACCCCAGCCCTCTTAAATTTCTGTAGGAGAAAGCTCGGCGCTGCCAGCAAAGCTTCTATTTGTCCTAACCAGCACACATTAATGACAGCACACTGACCCCTCCTCCAGCATCCACTTGGAAGGGCTCACAATTGAAACTACGCAGTTTTGCAGCTCAGAACCATCTCTCTCAAGGGCCTGAGAGCCAGTCTCTCGAAATACAATCATCAAGACGGATAAGGCTGTCTGGGAGGACAGAACCCTAACTTAGATCACTGCCTACTGGCAAGGGCAGTCGTCCTAATCACATTTACATTGACCAATGCTCTGTACTGTTTTTGGGGGGGAGGTTTTGTTTGTTTGTTTTTTGGCACATAGAAACTATGTAATCCAGCGGTATTATTCAATACATATACCTAAATCACAACCAACATGTTCCCAAGTGTACGTATGTTGTTTCCTGCATAAAACCCTGAAAAGTCAAGTGATAAGAAGCACATTTAGAGCAATATCCTTAGAATTAAAATTAATTCTAGAACACAAAAGGGTCAAAATTATATTACGGTGCTTAACAATGGTAAACTCGTATGTTTGTCAGATTCATTTTGGCATTGACTAAAATAGTATCTATTAGTATTTTCATCGGAATCTAAATTTTCAGATACATGGTCACTAATGATAGGAGAAGCTCCGTAAGCCTTGTTTCCCTGCAGTTCTGAGTGGGTGCAAACGTTCTTTCATGTCCTAAGAAATATGGTAAACCTGTCCTTCAGTGCCACGTACTGCACTTAGTGCTGAAGGCTCATCTGATTCTTCCTCCAAGACTGTTAATGATGATAATTTATTTGTAGTAGTAATTAAATTCATTCAATGGCCTGAAAAACACTGCTTCCTTCCCTGCAAAACTGTTATCAATTCAAAGTGATTCAGGCTGGGCAATGCTTCCTTCCCTGCAAAACTGTGATCGATTCAAAATGCACAGACTGGGTGGCACAGTGGCTCATGCCTGTAATCCCAGCACTTTGGGAGGCTGGGCTGGGAGCATTACTTGAGCCCAGGAGTTCAAGGCCAGCCTAGACAACATAGTGAGACCCTGTCTCTACGAAATATATTTTTTTTGAGTTGGAGTCTCATTGCGTTGCCCAGGCTGGCGTGCAGGGGCACACTCACAGCCACTGCAGCCTCGACCTGCTAGGCTCAGGCAATCCTTCCATCTCCAAGTAGCTGGAACTACAGGCGTGCACCACCATGGCCGGCTAATTATTATTTTTTTTTTGTACAGACGCGGTCTTACCAAGTTGCCTAGCCTGGTCTCGAACCCCTGGACTCAGGCAATTCTCTCGCCTCAACTTCCTAAAGTGTTAGGATTACAGGTTTGAGCCACCACGCCTGGCTACAAAATAATTTTTTAAAAATTAGCCAGGCATGTTGACACGTGCCTGTAATCCTTGCTAATTGGGAGGCTGAGGCGGGAGGATTGCTTGAGCCCAGGAGGTCAAGGCTGCAGTGAGCTATGATCGTGCCACTATACTCTAACCTGGATGACAGTGTGAGATCCTATCTCCCAAAAAAGAAAAACAAAAAAGTATTTGTGCTGTCTGTGTGTCCAACATTCATTCAACAACTGCAGGACTACATTTAAGTATAACATAACTGTCCTTCCCGTTTGCAGTGTTCTCTCTATTAGCAAAAAGATAAATATTCTTTTATAAGTATCATCTTTGAACTTGTTCTGTACCTCTTATGACTCAGTGTCCCGGCTCTACAGCTGAATCAAATCCAAATTTTATTCCAATGATCTCAGATAAGCTCCAGCTAGAGCTGGTATCTGCTGACCCCCTTGTCAAGACCTCCAAGCAGCTATGCCTTGTCACTCAGCGAAAGCCAAAAACATGAATGTGGAGTTCCCCACTGAATGAATTCGACCAAGTGGATATGCCTGGATTGAGCAGCACTGTGTTAGCAGGAGCAGCTGCCAGCGCTGCACTCAACATCGAATGCCCAACACGCTCTTGGTCTTCTAAAGGTACCTTTACGGCTGTTAAGTCCCAATGCATTCGGGAACGGAATATCTTCTGAATACTCTTTTTTTGGTTTTGTTTTGGTTTGAGTTGGAGTCTCACTCTGTCGCCCAGACTGGAGTGCAGTGGCCGCTCCCGGCCACCGCAGCCTCGACCTACTGGGCTCCGGTGATCCTTCCGCCTCAGCCTTCCGAGTAGCCGGAATTACAGGCGCGCGCTACCACGCCTGGCTAATTTTTTGATTTATTGTAGAGATGAGGTCTTGCCTGCCCAGGTGGGTCCCGAACCTGCGGGCTCAGGCAATCCACTCACCTCAGCCTCCCAAAGGCGCCGGATTACAGGCTGAGCCACCAAGCCCGGCTCTGAATACTCTTGTATGCAAGAGGTTCCATAGGAAATCTGTCATCAACATTGTGTAAAACCATATAAAGCGCACTGTTTCACGTGTTCTTCTGAGATACCAAAGCCAGAATCAAACCCACAGCTTCCCAAACCTGCAAAATGTATTTGTAGTTCACGTTGCACAGGAATCATATGCCTTCCTTTTATTACTGTGCTAAAGACAGAAGCGCTGAAGCCACCACCACTACAAAGCAAAAGCAGATTCCGAAAACTGAAGCTTTTCACAGCTGTTACTAATGAGCGCTTACTGTTCACTATAAAGGATATCATGAAGGATGCAGTGAACATGTAGGCAAGGCATACGGGCCACAGCGAGGCTTGCATAGCCTCAGGGGACCACCCAAGCCTCTAGGAATCAGCTACGGGAGCTTCCATGAGCTTCCTTACTGCTAACTCTCTGGAGGCTCTCTATTCCCGTCTTTCCCCTTCCTTCTTTCCTTCTTCTTCTTCTTTTTTTTTTTTAAGCCGGGGTCTCTGTAGCCCAGGCTAGAATACAAGATCACAGCTCACTGAAGCCTCAACCTCCTGGCCTCAGGCGACCCTCTCACCTCAACCTCCTGAGTAGCTGGAACCTACAGGTGTGAACCACCATGCCCAGCTAATTTTATTTTGTACAGAGAAGAGATCTCGCTATGTTGCCCAGGCTGGTCTCAAACTCCTGTGCTCAAGTATTCCTCATCTCAGCTCTTTCCCTATCATCAGCAGTTGCTAAATAGAACTCTCCTCATCACAGTCACAAATGTCTCACTGTGTGGGTCACAGTTACCTGGTACTGACTACGTGGATGGGACCCAGCAAGGGCTCTTTCAGCGCACGTATCTTCCATCTCTGGGTTGTTGGGGAGTGCACTGTGAATCTGACTCCACCCAGAGGGCTGATTTTGGCCTCTCACAACTTGCACACACGCTCTGAGCTGGGCTGGGGTCCAGCTTCCCTCGAAAGGTCCCTCCGGCTGAAAGTTCTTCCTCCTATTGAGTGGCGCTCATTCCCAGCCCCTGAGCTGGAAAGCCTTTTGTACTGGTTCCTAGGAGCCTCAGTTCTCTCTGTGGTTGCTTCTCTAGTGTTCCAGGACTGAGAGCCCTCCTCCAACCCCTGATGACTCTATGTACATGTCGCCACTGTGGTCCTGATGCTGTCCCAGTCTAGGTGACAGGGTGAGACTCCAATTCAAAAAAAAAAAATCAAGAGTTAGCTGGGCGTGGTAGCACGCGCCTATAGTTCCGGCTACTTGGAAGGCTGAAGTGGAAGGATTGAGGAAACCCAGCAGGTTAATGCTGGGATGGAGTGAGACTCCAACTCGGGGAAAAAAAAAATCTCAGATGCACACCGGTCTGCTTATTATGAAGAAACCAAAAGATGGCCAAAGAAGTCATACCTCCCTTGTACTGTTGGGGCTTTAAACCATCCTTCAGAAACATGTTTCACCTAGGCTCGGTGGCTCAGCCTGTAATCCCGCGCCTTGGGAGGCTGAGGTGAGTGGATTGCCTGAGCCCGAAGGTCCGAGACCTGCCTGGGCAACTTGGTGAGACCGCATCTCTACAATAAATCAAAAAATTAGCCGGTTGTGGTAGCACGCGCCTGTAGTTCCAGCTACTCAGAAGGCTAAGTGGAAGGATCACCGTAGCCCAGCAGGTCGAGGCTGCGGTGGCCGGGAGCAGCCACTGCACTTCAGTCTGGTCGACAGAGTGAGACTCCAACTCAAAAACAAAAAAGAAAGAAAGAAAAAAGAAACATGTTTCTAGCCCTGTAAACCGCACAGCAACTCCATCCCCTCCCTGCTCCCTCCTGCATCCTTCCCTCCCAGAAGGTCCTCCACCTCCGATTCTTTAGCCCCTCAACTACCCCCAAGGTTAGATTCATAGCCCATCTCCTATGGAGGAAGCCAGGCACAGCAGGTGCTGCTTGCAGCTAGATAGACAGAGGAACACCATGCAAACCTTGTTCTCCGTACATGCTATAACCCTCAAAAAGAAAGGAAACAAAAAATATGATGAACAATTTAGATCTGTGCTTGGGGTCACCCTGACCGAGATCAGCTTAACCACCACTGGCTGTACCTGGAGAGCTTCCCTTTGGTCTGAAAATGCCAAATGAACCACCAGTTCTGAGGAACTTCTGTCTCAGGTGGTCCCTGACTCCCTTTGAAGATTGGGGGAAATAAGAGAAAAACTACTGGGAGGCATCCCTCCTATCTGTCCCACAGCTGAGCAGTCACATACTCAAAATAGTGAGCGACAGAGTCACAAAACCGTGGTTATCTATCATCATCGACTGAGAGGACATAGAAAAAGCACCCGGGGTTGGAACTGGTCTCGCAAACAGATTCTGCTCTTACCACAAGCTGTGCAGTCTCAGACTGAATGACAAAAGATGATGTTAACTGGAAAAATGCAGACATGTAGGGCTGCAGACATCAGCCCAATGTTATAAAGACAGTATTTCCAGAAACTGAAAACTACACAACACAGGTTCATGGCAACGTGATCAATGCAATGAAAACAATTAGAAAAACCCCAAGGCTAGGCTCGATGGCTCAGCCTGTAATCCCAGCACTTTGAGAGGCCGAGGTGAGTGGATTGCCTGAGCCTGTGTGTTCGAGGCCAGCCTGGGCAATTTGGCAAGACCTCGTCTCTACAATAAATTTTAAAATGAGCCGGGCATGGTAGCGTGCACCTGTAGTTCCGGCTACTTGGAAGGCTGAGGCGGAAGGATCTCCGGAGCCCAGCAAGTCGACACTGGGGTGGTCGCGAGTGTGCCACTGCACTCCAGACTGGGCAATGGAGTGAGTTACCAACTCAAAAAAAACCCCCAAAACCCCAAAATGTTAATCCATGGGGCAAGCTCCAATATCCAGAGGCTTGTCAATATCCTAAGAAAAAGAACACTAGGTTGGGAATTGCCTGGCCCTCAAAAGAAAGGGAGAACCTTGAGGACACTTCTTATCAGAAATCACTGACTTCCTCCAGAAGGTAAACGTCCAATACCCTCAATTGTCACCAAATGCAAGGGGGAAGTAGCCCTACAAGGTGAAGGGCATGACTGTGCTTCTTACTGATGCTGATATGGGGCAACGGTCTACCCTCAACTCCACTTCAGTTCCTGCCTCTCCCTCAGTGTCACAGACTTTCCTCTGGTGAGTTTGGCGATTTGCCCCATGAACTGCCTTTCCTAACCTCTCAGCTTTCCTTCAGGACCTCCAAAATTCGGCACATCCTCCTTCTCAGTCCTCCCACCCTGTGAATCTGTTAAGGAGGGCTCCTCTCAGGAGTGGGGCATCAACATTTGGTTGGTTGCCCTGTACCTTCATTTCCCTCCGTTTGTATCTTTTTGCTTGAAGACTTTTCCTTTCCTGTTGCCTTTCTTTCCACTTTGTGGATCACGCTTTGCGCCAAAGGCCTTGAAATCTTCTCCTGGGCTCTTCCCTCATAGCCCTTTCCTGGGCATTGTAGTGGTCAGGAGGGTGTCTGAGGGGTACCTACCCCTAGGGGACTCCTCTCTCTCTTGTCTAGTCCCTGACCTGGGCACCAGCAAGCCAATTTCCCTAAACTCCTCTTCCCCTCCCTCAACCCAGCACTCACTTGACTAAGGACTTAAGTCAATTGTTAGACAAAATTCCTCTTCCCTGGGGTGGCCGTGAGTGTGCCACTGCACTCCAGCCTGGGCAACAGAATGACACCCCAACTCAAAAAAAAAATTCCTCTTGGTGAGCAACAAACTCCATGGCTATTGGCCACAAATGAGTCATAGAGTCCTTAAGGTGGAAAGAGATCCTCCCATGCCCCTCCCCAGGTTCCCAATATCATCTAAAGCCAGAGGACGAATAAGGGCTTCTTTCAGTACTCCAAGATTCATCAGACAAAAACCTTCTGGTCCCCACTTGTAGCCTATGCGGCTCCCACAACGGCTGTCCCAAAGCCAAACAGAAAAGGACATCGACTAGTCCAATGAGCTCTATCCACTCAATCGTCAAACCCAGACTGCCCTAATGCCCAACCTCACACAAGGCCCTGTAATCCCTTCCCACCACAGGATCTCACCTGTTACCCGTCTGTGAGCAGCTATTCCAAGTGTCCTCCTGTATAAAGAGTTCAGTGGGCTGGACTTGGTGGCTCAACCTATAATCCCAGCACCTTGGGAGGCCAAGGCAAGTGGATTGCCTGAGCCCGTGGGTTCGAGACCCACCTGGGCAACTTAATGAGACCTCATCTCTACAATAAATCAAAAATTAGCCAGGCATGGTAGCACATGCCTGTGTTTCCAGCTACTTGGAAGGCTGAGGCGGAAGGATCGCAGGAGCCCAGCGGGTCGAGGTTACGGTGGCTGGCAGTGTGCCACTGCACTCCAGTCTGGGCAATGGCGTGAGACTCCAACTCAAAAAAAAAAAAAAAAAAAGAGTTCAGTGTGTGCCTGTCTTCCGGGAAGATCAACAACAGACCCAAGGCCCTCACTTACTTCTTGTACAAAGATGAAAGGGACCAAAAACTCCCAGGCAACTTCCCTGCTACGCCAGGCTCAGCTTATCCACGCTTTGGGAGGCTGAGGTGAGTGGATTGCTGAGCTCGGTTAAGACGCCTGGCAACTTTGGGGAACCGTTCTACAATAAATCCAAAAAAACACACGTCGTAGCGACTCGTGTTCCACTACCAAAGCTAGGCGAAGGATCCGCCGGAGCCCACAGGTCGATTGCGGTGGGCCGAGCGCCACTGCACTCCAGTCTGGGGACAGAGGAACTCCAATTCAAAAAAAAGGGGCCAAATCAAGCTTTATTTTGGTACAATCAAGCATGGATCTATGAGAGGTTTGGTGCTCAAGTGTCAGTTTAGCGAACCCTGGGGAAGGGTTCTATCCTACAATACAAAGCTGCAGGGAAGTCTCTAACTTCATGCTGCTGACATCCCCTGGACTATAAGCTGGGCCCTCTCAGTCACCTCAACGGTTTCCAGTTCTAACTTGCAGCCTCCTCCCAGCTCAAGGTGGAACATCCAGTACCTACGTTATACAACTGCATCCCGGTGGCCATCCCTGGTGAGGTGAGGCACCTGAGACTCCCCACCCCCTACCCCTACATGGTACACAGTAAGCCCAGCGACCACTCGGTCCAGTCTCCAGCTCATCCTACCCTGATAAAACTCCCGTAGGAAATTGCTGGGGAAAATCCACCCCAGGAAAAAAGGTCCCTGGCTCTCTCCCTCCTGCCCCCACTCACTGGTTAGCATATGTGTCCAATGGCTTGGAAGAAAGCTGCCCCCCGCTCTCTGGATCCGTGATAAATACAGTGCTTCTGTGACACACATGTGTGTTAAGCTACCGCCTCTGTCTCACCTGACCCCCACCCTCGACCCAACTCCTCTCCCAGCAGGGCTCTCCTGGAGCAGAATCTTGGCAGGAGTACACTGAATACAGGTCAGACCAAGAATCACAAGGCGTCTGCCACTATAAACCAGCTTCTTGTGGGTGGGAGACCAGGTCACAGGTTGATACTTGGGCATTCGGCCAGGATGAAGAAGTATCCTTGAAGACGCACTGTGAACATCAAAACAACATTCCCTGGGGCTCTTCTGGGCAGGGCTGGACTTTGCAGCCTCTCTCTCTCTCTCTCTCTCTCTCTCTCTCTCTCTCTCTCTCTCTCTATCTCTATCTATCTCTCGCTCTTGCTCTCTCCCTCGCTCTTGCTCTCATTCTCTCTCTCTGCCAAATCTGAGAAGGGTGTGTGGTCATGACCATGAGGGCACAGTGAGTGTCTTCTGCCTGCCTTCCTGCCACGCTGACGTGCTGACTGACTCTCTATGTGGCCCACAGCACGGGAGCACTGCCTGTGGGTCTGTGGCCTGCTTCGGCGGCTACACACACCTCTGCTCCACTCTAAAGTGTTGCTGCTGCCTAAGTCCTCCCAAGGAGAGCAGACCGACCTGACACCCCTGGTACAACAAGAAGGACTCACAGAGGCTCCTACCTGTGTGTGACAGTGAGTGACAGAGGGCCTCACAGCCTGTGCCAAGGAGCACCACCGAGCACTGGTGCCTCTGCCCCAGGGAGGCCAAGGGCTGAGAGGACAAAGACATTCATCCTCCCAGCAAGGGATGTGGAGAGACCTCCCCTGCAACCCAAGTGGTTGGGTCGTACCTGCCTCTATGTCCTAACTCCATCGAAGTGATCGTCTCGCAACAAGAGACTGACAGGACCGCCGGGAATGTGGCCAAGGCCTGGTGTCTCCACACCGGTACCTTCCCGGGCCTCCTCCCTTTTTCTTGGGGCTATTCAATGCCACCAGGAGCCTGTCTGGTCAGCATCCAAACACAGAGATCACAGAGATGAATCACCTAGAAATGCAAGCCATTCTAGAGATTTCACTTTAAAAGAAGGAGGGCGGGGCCGGGACTAATTATCTTGCAAACAGGGCCAAGGCTGGGAGAGGCTGCTGCTTAGAGACCTGGGTCCCCTCCTCTTCCCCTTTTCCTCTTTGTTTTTTTTTTTTTGGTTTGTTTTTTGTTGAGTCGGAGTCTTACTCCCTTGCCCAGGCTGAAGTGCAGGCACGCTCACGGCCACTGCAGCATTGACCTGCTGGGCTCAGGTGATCCTTCTGCCCCAACCTTCCAAGTAGTTGGAACTAGAAGCATGCCCAACTAATTTTTTTATTTATGTAGAGACAAGGTCTCGCCATGTTGCCCAGGCTGATCGTGAACCCCTGGACTCAGACAATCCTCTCGCCTCTGCCTTCCAAAGTACTGGAATTACAGGTGTGAGCCACCGTGCCCGGCTCCCTTTTCCTCTTACTGACTAGAAACAGAAAATTTTTTTAAAAGGAAAAGAGATTATCAGTCAGGTAACCTTGAGACTAACTTAGAAAGAACTTTAATTTCCAGAAACATACTAAATGGCTATTTGGAGTCTCAGTTGTGCAATTAATATGTCATGAACATTTCAGTCGCCCAGAATGGAGTGCAGTGACACGCTCACGGCCACCGCAGCCTCGACCTGCTGGGCTCCAGCGATCCTTCCACCTCAGCCTTCCAAGTAACTGGAACTACAGGTAAGCGCTACCATGCTCGGCTAAATTTTTTTATTTATTATAGAGACGAGGTCTCACCAAGCCAACCCACGGGTTCAGGCAGTCCACTCACCTCGGCTTACCAAAGCGCGGGATTACAGGCATGAACATTTTCAATTACTTCTATTGCCATGTTGGTTTTCAGCAGGATTATTTCCTAAAGAAAATCATGCCTCACTGGGCACAGTGGTGTAGTAGTAGTACTAGCTACTCAGGAGGCTGAGGCGGGAGGATCCCTTGAGCCCAGGAGATTGAGATGGCATTGAACTGTGATTGCACCACTGCACTCCAGCCTGGGCGACAGAGTGAGACCCTGTCTCTAAAATCAAATATTAAAAAAAAGAAGAAGAAGAAAACTACTCCTTGATATTGCCTGTTTCCAGAAGAATTATGTGCACTCTGTAATATCTTTGACTATGGTCTCACAGTTTTCCTAATAACTTTTTGTTTTGTTTTGTTTTGTTAGTTTTTGTTTTTGTTTTTGCTTTTTTTTGAGTTGGAGTCTCACTCTGTCACCCAGACTGGAGGGCAGTGGCCGCTCCCGATCACCGCAGCCTCGAACCCGCTGGGCTCCAGCTATCCTTCCGCCTTAGCCTTCCAAGTAGCTGGAATTACAGGCGCGCGTTACCATGCCCGGCTAATTTTTTGATTTATTGTAGAGATGAGGTCTCGCCAAGTTGCCCAGGCGGGTCTCAAACATGCGGGCTCAGGCAATTCATTCACCTCGGCCTCCCAAGGCATGGGATTACAGGCTGAGCCACAGAGCCGGGCCTGTTTTGTTTTTTGAGTTGGTGTCTCACTCTGTCGCTCAGGCTGGAGTGCAGTGGTACGCTCATGGCCACCGCAGCCTCGACCTGCTGGGCTCCAGCGATCCTTCTGCCTCAGCCTTCCAAGTAGCTGGAACTATAGGTGTGTGCTACCACACCCGGCTAATTTTTGATTTATTGTAGAGATGAGGTCTCGTCAAGTTGTCCATGCGGGTCTCGAACCCGCAGGCTCAGGCAATTCGCTCACCTCAGCCTCCCAAAGTACTGGGATTACAGACTTGAACCACTGAGCCTGAACAATTTTCCTAATAACTTTGTTAATTTGCTGTAGGAAACTGAAAATGTGAGCATGTAATGCATATAGTATTGAATTATGAATTAAGTTTCCTTGATATCCTCTTAAGAAAAATCTGCCTTCATCTTTTAAGCTGGTAAATCACTGGAATAACTGTTTAGAAAAGCCTCACAGTGTTTAGAAAAGGCTCGGTGGCTCAGCCTGTAATCCCAGCACTTTGGGAGGCTGAGGTGAGCGGATTGCCTGAGCCCACAGGTTCGAGACTCGCATGGACAACTTGACGAGACCTCATCTCTACAATAAATCACAAATTAGCCGGGCATGGTAGCACGCACCTGTAGTTCCAGCTACTTGGAAGGCTGAGGCGGAAGGATCATCGGAGCCCAGCAGGTCGAGGCTGCGGTGGCCGGGAGCGGCCACTGCACTCCAGTCTGGGCGACCTAGTGAGACTCCAACTCAAAAAAAAAAAAAAAAAGAAAGAAAGAAAGAAAGAAAAACGGAACCAAAAATAACAAGGGCAAGTGAGGAAATGGAGGAGTTGGAATGCTGTGCTCTGTTAGTGGGAATGTAAGAGGTGCAGCCCTTAAGGAAAACAGCTGGAGGGTCCTAAAAACAATAAGGCAGTCACAAAAGGCCTACTATGAAGGATTTACACTAGTCAAAATCTCTGGGCATGGTGGTGCATGGCTGTAGCCCCAGCTACTCAGGGGGCTGTGGTGGGAGGATTGCTTGAGCCCAGGAGTTGGAGACTGCAATAAGTTGTGATGGAGCCAGTGCAGCCTGGCTGACAGCGTGACACCTTGTCTCTAAAAAAAAGAAAGAAACGAATAAATGAATGGATGAATGAAGGAAGAATGATAGAAACAGCTGAAAGAGGTTCCCGTGGGCCAGGAACGCGGAAGGGGTAATCAGTACTTATGGCTACAGAGTCTCAGATGTGCAAGAAGAAAATGTTCCAGGACCTGTTGAACAACACTGGGAATACACTTAACATCACAGAGTTTAGCCAGGCGTGGTGGCTCAGCCTGTAATCCCAACACTTTCGGAGACTGAGGCAAGATGACTGCCTGGGGGACGGGGGTTGCTTCGAGACCAGAATGGGCAACTTGGTGAGACCTCATCTCTACAATAAATCACAAAAAACTAGCTGGGCATGCTAGCATGTGTCCATAGTTCCAGCTACTTAGAAGGCTAAGAGGGAAGGTTCACCTAAACCCAGCTGGTTAAGGCTGTGGTGGCCGTGAGCGTGCTACTGCATTCCAGCCTGGACAACAGAGTAAGAGTCTAACTCAAAAACAAAAACAAACAAACAAACAAAATCCCACTGATCTGCACACTTACTATGATAAACTAACTCCAGGCTCTGTATTTTTTACTATAATTTAAAACTTCCTGCCGGGCTCGGTGGCTCAGCCTGTAATCCCACGCCTTTGGGAGGCTGAGGTGAGTGGATTGCCTGAGCCCGCGGGTTCAAGACCCGCCTGGGCAACTTGGCGAGACCTCATCTCTACAATAAATCAAAAATTAGCCGAGCGTGGTAGTGTGCGCCTGTAGTTCCAGTTACTTGGAAGGCTGAGGTGGAAGAATCGTCGGAGCCCAGCAGGTCGAGGCTGCGGTGGCCGGGAGCTGCCACTGCACTCCAGTCTGGGCAACAGAGTGAGACTCCAACTCAAAAAAAACCCAAAAACTTCCTGGGGGAGGGGAGGGACGGAGAGCAAGGGGCAAAGAGTTCCTAGGGTCATCACAGGCTCCAAGCCAGGGATCACTCCCCTGGAGAAGCGGAAACTTGCTGACAGAGCACTGGATCCTGAAAGTAACGATTTACTCAGAGACACTCAGACTCTGCAAGACCAGTTTTTACACAACTGGGGGCCCACCCTCCAGCTGGGACCCGCAAACACCACGCTAACCCTCCAATCCCAATTGTGAACCACTTGCATTCTCGCATCATTCCTGACAAAATCACAAGAAAGTCTGCCACAGGCCCCTTTCCCACCGCCCCTCGGCCCCTTGCTCTGAAACTTCCCCGTGTGGTCCCGAGTAGTGCACCCTCCTGCCGCATCCAGGGGACGTAAGTATCATAAAAATGTCCTTGGCCAGACCCAGCGGTTCAACCTGTAATTCCAGCACTTTGAGAGGCCAAGGCAAATGGATTGCCTGAGCCCATGGGTTTGAGATCCGCCCAAGCAACATGGCGAGACCTCGGTTCTGCAATAAATCAAAAATTAGCTGGACTTGATAGCGTGTGCCTGTAGTTCCAGGCACTTGCAAGGTTGAGGTGGAAGGACTGTGGGACCACAGCAGGTCGACGCTGGGTTGGCCCTGAGTGTGCCACTGCACTCCAGCCTATGCGACTGAGACTCCACTCAAAAAAAAAAAAAAAGTTCCTTGCTGGGTGCCATGGCTCAAGCCTGTAATCCCAGCACTTTGGGAGGCAGACGGCAAGAGGATTGCCTGAGTCTAGAAGTTCGAGACCAGCCTGGGTAACATGGTGAGACCTCGTCTTTACAATAAATCGAAAAATTAGCCAGGCGTGGTAGCACACGCCTGTAGTTCCAGCTGCTTCGAAGGCTGAGGTGGAAGGATCGCCTTAGCCCAGTAAGTTGAGGTTGTGGTGGTTGTGAGCATGCCAAAGCACTCCAGCCTAGGCGACAGAGTCAGACTCCAACTAAAAGGAAAAAAAAATGTCCTCCTTCCTGGCAATCATATGCGTATCCTGGTGTTTCCCTACACCTGCCCAACACAAGTCCAGTACACTTCTAGAACGACTGGCGTGGTGGGCAGCATGTTGGGGACACCAGATGGAGACAAGTCCCCAGATAGCTCTGGGTTTTGTGTCCTGACCAGCAGACAGTCGCCACCCCCCAATCACCCCTTCCCACTTCCCCGCCCCCCACTTCCCATCCCCCACCCCCTCCACCCCTGTGCTGGTTGATAGCTCCTGCCTGTTATGTGCCAGGTTTTGCCACAACTTTCCAACCTAAAAATAGGAACCTGGAAGAGCAGAGTCTCCCCAAGCTGGGTGGAGAGCGTGGAGTGTGAGAGGTGCCCAGTTCCCAGGTAGGAGTGCCACTAGGTCTGCACACAGTGTTGCATACACTGGGTGCCACCATCGGTCTAAGGCAGGAAGATTCCAAGACAAAAAGGTTGAGATGCGGTCTTACCCAAAGAGACTAGAGTGTAAAATACTATGAACAAGTCCAAGATGAGAATACAAGGTGTATAATACCCCAAAGAATGTCAAGATGAACAGACTAGGGCAAAGGTACAGCACACAATTCCTAGATGAAAAGACTGGGGTGTATGGTACCTGAAAGAATCCCAATACAAAAGACTGAGACATAGGTACTGCAGAGGAGTCAAACATGGGAAGACTGGGTGTACAGTACCCCAAAGAATCTCAAGACAAAAAGACTAGGGAATATTGTACCACAAAAAAATCCCAAGATGAAAAAGACTGGCATGTACGGTACATTGAAGAATCACCAAACAAAAAGACTGAGGTAGGGTACCCCAAAGACAATGAAGATGAACAGACTAAGCAGAAGGTACAGCAGACAATTCCTGGACTAAAAGCTGGGGCATACAGTACTATAAAGAATATCAAGATGAAGAGTTAGAGTTAAGCTACTGCAGAGTCCCCGCAAGCAGAGTGGGGCATAAGTGAGACACACGGCAGAAGGCCAATGCGGTGATACGATGACAGACGAGGCGATGATAGGCGAGGAGCACCACCTACTCCCTTTCCTGCAGATTCCAGCCTTACCCAGAGACAGCTCTGGCGCTCTGGGCACTTTCCCTCACAACCTGCCCTTCCCCTCGCTGTTACTGAGGTCACGCCTATGCAATAAACCAGTCATCTAGAAGGTATCCTGTTTTCCTGAGTTCTCTGAGCTGATTTAGCAAATCAATGGATGTGAGGGGTCGCCGTGAGAACCCTGACGTATCCAGGCATCTAGATGCACAGGCCACACCTGGCCTCTGCAGTGGGGGCAGTGTTGACCTAGCTCCTGACTTTGGGGTCTGTGCTGTCTCCAGACAGATAGAGCAGGAATTGAGTCAACTTGTAGGACACCAGTTGATGTCCATAAAGAACTGGAGGATTGTTGGGTGTTGGAAAAACTCCCCAATCTGGTGGCAAAAGTTAAGTATTGGGAAGACTGTGAGAGTATAAGAAAAAACAGCTTATCCTATCACATACCCAGTGTTCAGTACATGATCATCTGTTACTATGTTTTCTGTCTCCAGTGCCCTCTAATTCCCATCTCCCCTCTATTTCTTATGTTCCTAATTCCTACTTTATTTTATTTTTTTGAGTTAGTATCTCACTCCGTGGCCCAGACTGGAGTGCAGTGGCTGCTCCCAGCCACCGCAGCCTCGACCTGCTGGGCTCTGCCGATCCTTCCGCCTCAGCCTTCCAAGTAGCTGGAACTACAGGCACGCGCTACCACACCCGGTTAATTTTTTGATTTATTGTAGAGACGAGGTCTCGCCAAGTTGCCCAGGCGGGTCTTGAACCCGCGGGCTCAGGCAATCCTACTTCCTACTTTATTACTTGTAGGTACTGCTTTTTTTTCTTTCCTCAGCCTAACATAGTTACCAAATCAAACACACTGGTCACAAGTGTCATATAAATTTGTGAGTAAATAAATTTCCATTTCTTTTTTTTTTTTGAGTTAGAGTCTCACTCTGTTGCTTAGACTGGAGTGCAGTAGCACATTCCCAGCCACCGCAGCATCGACCTGCTGGACTCCAGTGATCCTTTTGCCTCAGCCTTCCAAGTAGCTGGAACTACATGTGCACGCTACCATGCCCGGCTATAAATTTCCATTTCTTCATCTGTGATCTGGGGAGAAAACCCACAAGTAAACCATTCTAGGTTTGCTGTATGAATGACATGTATGTAAGTGCCTAGCACAGTGTCTGGCTCATAGTAAGAGCTCAATAAACGTGCAATACGGTTATTGGGACCTTACTTTATCCTTTTATTAGGGTGTACTATGAAATAGTTCACATGACAGATGTGACTGGGCTTCTAATAATGTGCTGATCAATGGCTCTAATCAGAAAACTCATTTGACAATAGTATTGTGATTAGTTTTGATGACATCTTGGATTTAGCAGAAAATGTCAGCTGAAAGATAACTGTAAGCAGCAAGATCATGGCTTCCTGCTGTTACAGTGAAGCTACATGTGCTTATCTCTTCCCTGACAAGCAAGCAGGACATTCTGTCCGGTGATCGTGTTCTGCTAAAGAAGTCAAAGTAACATCAAACTTGTAGATGAGTTCATTTTTTTTTTTGATGAATAGCAGTACAACATAACCAAGCTTCCTGCTATGATCTCACTGACCTGCTGCAGTCAAGATGCCTAAGGAAATGATCGGTTGTACGCCTCAGTAAGAAAGTAACCCAGCTTTTTAAAAGGATTTCTGTTTGTGCACTCTCAAAAATTTGACGAATACATTATTACTGACTGCTTGAGAAAAATGTGAAAAGGAAGAAATGGTAATCCTGTAGGAAATGATAAGAACATCTAAGCAATTTGAGCAGATTCCATTTGTAATAGCTAGAAAATAGTTTATTTGGGTTTTTTTTTTTAAATCAAGCCTTTGTTTACTTAAAGCTGAAACGAGTGTGAGTATTCTTGTAAATATTCTAGCAAAAGGTAAAAATGAGCCGGGCTCAGTGGCTCAGCCTGTAATCCCCTGCTTTGGGAAACTGAGGTGAGTGGATTTTTGATCCTGCGGGTTCGAGACCCACCTTGGCAACTTGGCGAGACCTCATCTCTACAAAAAATCAAAAAATCAGCCAGGCATGGTAGCGCGTGCCTGTAATTCTGGTTACTTGGAAGGTTGAGGCGGAAGGATCGCTGGAGCCCAGCAGGTCGAGGCTGTGGGGGCCGGGAGCGGCCACTGCACTCCAGTCTGGGAGAGACAGAGTGAGACTCCAACTCAAAAAAAAAAAAAATTAGCCAGGCGTGGTGGTGCATGCTTGTAGTCCCAGTTACTTGGAAGGCTGAGGAAGGGTAGCCTGAGCCCAGCAGGTTGAGGCTGCGGTGGTTGTGAGTGTGCCACCTGTACTCCAGCCTGGGCAATAGAGTGAGACGCCAACTCAAAAAAAAAAAACTCTAATGAAATACACATTTATGTGTGTGTTAATGATAAAATCACTCTAGAGGTGGGTGAGCTTATTTTGCATACAGTTAATGAAGTAAAATTCCTCATTGGAGCAGAATGAAAAATAGAAAGGTCTTGTTTAATGTCACCAGCACAATTAGGTGACAGAATAAATAGTTTATATAAGCATAGCATTTCCCATAAGGTAACCAAAAATTGACTTGACTAAGTTTATATTTCCTGACCTTGCTGATGGTTTCAAAACTAAGGAGCTGGGCACGGTGGCTCATGACTGTAATCCCAGCATTTTGGGAGGCGGAGGCCACTGCACACTCTAGCCTGGGTGACAGAGTGAGACTTCAACTCAAAAAAAAAAAAGTAAGGAGACCATCATCAGCTCTTCTAAAGGATCAGTGGCATTTTCATATGTTGCTTCCCTGGTAAACGCTTCCCTGACTCCAAAGATTCTTGCCCCAGCCTAGACCAGGATGGCTGCTCTACATTCCTCACATAGAACAAGTGTGAGCTCTGTCCTTGGAGGCTGAGCCAAAAGGACTGCCTGAGCCCTGGGGTTCAAGACCAGCCTGGCCAACTTGGTGAGACCTTGTTTCTACAACAAATAAAAAAAATTAGCCGGATGTGGTGGTGTGCACTTGTAGTTCCAGCTACTTGGAAGGCTGAGGTGGAAGGATCACCTGAGCCCAGCAGGCTGAGGCTGCAATGACTGTGAGCAGGCCACTGCACTCCAGCCTGGGTGACTGAACGAGATGGAAGGAAGGAAGGAAGGAAGGAAGGAAGGAAGGAAGGAAGGAAGGAAGGAAGGAAGGAAGGAAGGAAAGAAGGAAGGAAGATTGCTCAGTGAGTTGAGGAAGGACCGTGGACATCTTAGCAATAATTCATCTTTGTCTGAGAAAGTAAAGGTAGATTTGAGAAGAGAAGGGAATTTAAGTTCTTAATTATCACCAAATCCATTAGCTCCTATTCAAGTTCCTGTTTTGTAAAGGTGTTAAAAGAATGTTGGGGACCTAGGAAAGTCAGCCTCACTCCTGAGAGATGTGTTAAATCTGTCCTGCTGGTTAATTAGACCAAGACTTTTAAGTGACAACAGGTCCCATTTCCAGGGAAGGATGATGAAGATTTTTTTTTCTGAACTACTATCAAGAGTAAACAAGGCTGGGCACAGTGGCTCAAGCCTGTAACCCCAGCACTTTGGGAGGCCGAGGTGAGAGGATTGCCTGAGCCGAGGGGTTTGAGACCAGCCTGAGAAACTTGGTGAGACCTCATCTCTACAATAAATAAAAAATTAGCTAGGCGTGGTGGCACGTACCTGTAGTTCCAGTTACTTGGAAGGCTGAAGCAGAAGAATCGCCTGAGCCAGCAGATCGAGGCTGCGGTGGCCTGAGCATGCCACTGCACTCCAGCCTGGGTGAAAGAGTGAGAGACTGACTCAAAAAAAAAAAAAGTAAACAAGTTAAAAACCAGTGTTGTTGTCATATGCTGCTTGACCTAACTCCACTTGAAAGGATGCAAGTACCAACCACCTCTAAGTGCACTAGTAGCATTTAACACATGTGGTGACACCCACCATTTGCTGAAGCCTGTTAAGTACAACACAGTACTAAGCAACCTCACATGCATTCTCCCATTTAATTCTCACACTAGTCCTGGGAGGCTCTGTCGTCATTCACATGAGGCTGAAAGGTTTGACCATTAGGTTAAGTGGTGAAGACACTACTAGACCTCTGGGCCTACCTCAATCAGGGCCTTCCTCCCTAATCCCTGCACACACTCTCTGAGTGATGACCTCTGAAGGTGTCATGTCCCTTATGCAACCATGAGGGCCAAGGACAAAGCCAAAGACCAAGGGCAAGGACTATCTTTCACTCATCCTCGTGTCTCTAGCACTGAGCAAAGAGCAGGAGACACAACAGGCACCCAGCACGTGTTTAGTGGGTGAAGGAGGAAGTGCCTTCTCAGTCATCCAAACTATATGATGTCTAGTGTGGCTTGAAAGTTAGGCCGGGCTTGGTGTCTGGCCAGGCTTGGTGGCTCAGCCTGTAATCCCAGCGCTTTGGGAGGCCGAGGTGAGTGGATTGCCTGAGCCCGCAGATTCGAGACCCACCTGGGCAAGTTGGTGAGACCTCATCTCTTCAACAAATCAAAAATTAGCCGGGTGTGGTAGTGCGCGCGCCTGTACTTCTGGCTACTTGGAAGGCTGAGGCAGAAGGACCTCGTCTCTACAATAAATGAAAAATTAACCGGGCGTGGTAGTGCATGCCTGTAGTTCCGGCTACTTGGAAGGCTGAGGCAGAAGGATCACTGGAGTCCAGCAGGTTGATGTTGGGGTGGCCTGAGTGTGCCACTGCCCTCCAGCCTGGGTGACGGAGTGAGACTCCAACTTTAAAAAATAAACAAACACAAAATTTGCACTTGAGAGTATACCAGATGCCACGTTAGGCACATGTGAGACCTGTTTGGATTCTGTATGATTCCTGAGGAAGGACAACGTCCTCTTCCTTATTAGAGTCCTCATGGACTAAACTTCATGAAATGAGTTTCCTTCTTTCTCTCCTCTTGCTTGGAACTTTGTCATCTAGGGATTGCCTTTTTTTTTTCTTTTTTTTTGAGTCAGAGTCTCACTCTGCCACCCAGACTGGAGTGCAATGGCACGCTCACAGCCAGCACAGCCTCAACCTGCTGGGCTCAGGCGATTCTTCCTCCTCATCCTTTCAAGTAGCTGGAACCACACGTGTATACCACCACACCCAGCTAATTTTTTAATTTATTGTAAAAACGAGGTCTCACCAAGTTGCCCAGCCTGGTCTCAAGCCCCTGAGCTCAGCCAATCCTCTTGCCCCTGCCTCCCAAAGTGCTGGGATTACAGGCATGAGGCACTGCGCACCTGGGATTGCCCTTTATGTCAGTGAAACCAGTGAGTCCTCCTGTTTCTGCTTTTGTTGTTCCAAGAGTACCTACCCAACCCACTGGGGGGCCTGTGTGAAACTGTAAAACTTCACTCAGAGCAAGTCCGCATGGGAACCTCCTGGTCCTAGCTGGGTAGGCCTGGCTTTGAGCACAGCTGTATTATCTGGCCTGATTAAACTCTGAAATACTACTGTATGCAACACTTGAAACTGACTTTGAGGATCAAAGCGAGAAACCTCATTGCAGAGTTGACTTAGATGTGGATTCCTGAGATGATAGTAATGGGCAGTGTTGTTGAGAAGAGCACAGTGAGAAATGTAAAAGGTTGGCTGGGTGCAGTGGCTCAAGCCTATAATCCTAACACTTTGGGAGGCTGAGGCAAGAGGACTGCTTAAGTTCAGGAATTCAAGACCAGTCTGGGCAACATCTCTACAAAAATAGAAAAATTAACCAGGCATGGTGTCACACAGCTACTCAGGAGGTTGAGGTAGGAAGACCACCTGAGTTCTAGAGGGCGAGGCTGCAGTGAGTCATGATTGTGCCACTGCCCTGCAGCCTGGGTGACAGAGTGCGACTCTGACTCTAAATAAATAAAGAAATAAAAATATCAAAGACTATGTAAGTACATTTTTGCTATAACCTGAACATCCTCCAGTTGACAGCGTGTACAAAAGGGCAGTATTCAGGATTCAATGGGGTGTTCCCCTTGGCTGGGACTGTGTCCACTGTGTCTGCCCCATAAGTATATCACAGCCCTGAAATGTCAACTGAGATTAGAGGTGCCTCTAGAGATAATATGTGACATCTTTCTAAAAACATGCTGTTGGCTATCCTAAGGTTGAAAGTACACTTAGAAACATTTCATTCATGCTGGATGTAGTGGCTCACACTTTGGGAGGCCGAGGCTAGAGGACTGCCTGAGCCCAGGGGTTTGATACCAGCCTGTACAACTTGGTGAGACCTTGTCTTTAACAACAACAAAAAAATCAACAAATTAGCTGGGCATGCTGTTGTGAGCCTTTGAGAAGCTGAGATGGAAGGATGGCAGGAAACCAGCAGATTGAAGCTGCAGTAGCAGTGATCGTGCCACTGCACTCCAGCCTGGGCAATAGTGAGACTCTGACTCAAAAACAAACAAAAGAAACATTCCATTCAAATAGCTATGTTGAAATTACTGCTTTTAAAAATCAAAAGAAGCCTTATGCCATCTTCTCATTCCTGCTCTCATGCTGCCCTACTATGTCTTATTTCAGGAAGACACCGTACCACAGCGTATCTAACATGTTTTCTTGGCCCACTGATGTGTGAGCTCATGTTCCCAGCCACTTACCAGGTTTAGTTTGCAAGAAAGAAGACAAGGAGAAGGAGATGAGATGATCATCTCTGCCTAGCTGAGAAGCCATCTTCCAGACATGCGCTTTGGGGTGATCACACCATCTCCTGAGTCCCGCCTTTTAGATTAAAAAACCCATTTCCAGGTACATTTTTGAGAAAGTCAACACATATCAACAATGTAGGTGGGCCGGGCGTGATGGCTCAGCCTGTAATCCCAGCACTTTGGGAGGCCGAGGTGAGTGGATTGCCTGAGCCCATGGGTACGAGACCCGCCTGGGCAACTTGGCAAGAGCTCATCTCTACAATAAATCAAAAAATCAGCCGGGCGTGGTAGCGCGCACCTATAGTTCCAGCCACTTGGAAGGCTGAGGCGGAAGGATCGCCAGAGCCCAGCAGGTCAAGGCTGCGGTGGCCGGAAGCGGCCACTGCACTCCAGTCTGGGCGACAGAGTGAGACTCCAACTCAAAAAAAAAAAAGAAGATTGACACACTCTGATCTGTGCTTAATTCCTTAAGAAAATTACCAAGTTATGTTTAGGTCTTTGAACAATTTGGAGTTGATTTTGTGTATGGTGATAGGTAGGGGGCTGGTTTTAATCTTACACATGTGTTCAGTCCGTTTTCTCAGCACCATTTACTGAATAAGTTCTCCTCTCCCCAGTGGTCGTTAGTGGAGGCTTTGTCACAGATGAGTTGTTTAAGAAATTTAGGCTCCCGGGCTCAGTGGCTCAGCCTGTAATCCCAATGCTTTGGGAGGCTGAGGTGAGTGGATTGCTGGAGCCCGCAGGTTCGAAACCCGCCCGGGCAACTTGGCGAGACCACATCTCTACAATAAAATCAAAAATTAGCCAAGCATGGTAGCACACACCTGTAGTTCCAGCTGCTTGGAAGGCTGAGGCAGAAGGATCACCAGAGTCCAACAGGTCAAGGCTGTGGTGGCCCGGAGCATGTCACTGCACTCCAGTCTGGGTGACAGAGTGAGACTCCAACTCAAAAAAAAAAAAGAAAGAAATTTAGGTTTGTTTGTTTTTTTTGAGTTGGAGTCACACTCTGTCACCCAGGCTGGAGTGCAGTGGCACATGCTCACAGTCACCAAAGTCTTGACCTGCTGGGTTCAGGCACTCCTTCCGTCTAAGCCTTCCAAGTAACTGGAACTACAGGCATGTGCCACCACATCCAGCAAATTTTTTTTTATTTTGAGTTGGAGTCCCACTCTGTCACCCTGGTTGGAGGGCAGGGGCATGTTCCTGGCCACCGCAGCCTCAACCTGCTGGATTCCGGCTATCTTTCCACCTCAGCCTTCCAAGTAGCTGGAACTACGAGCATGCGCAATTTTTAAAAAATTTATTGTAGAGATGATGTCTCGCCAACTTGCCCAGGCTGATCTTGAACCCGTGAGCTCAGGCAATCCTCTCACCTCAGCCTCCCAAAGAGCTGGGATTATAGGCGTGAGCCACCACACCCGGCCTAGAAATTTAGGTTTTGCTTTCAAAATCTTTATCCTGTTCCATTGTTCTTGTATCAATACCAGGCTGTTTTGATTACTATAGTCTTATAATAAAGTTTAAAGTCTGGAAATTTGATACCTCCCACTTTAATTTGCTGAGAATTGTTTTGGCTATTTGTGGTCATTTATGTTTCCATATGAATTTCTGTATTGTCGTTTCCAGGTCTGAGAATAATGATACTAAAAGATCTAAATATCAACCTTCAATATGACCCAGCAATCCCCCTTCTGGCTATATACCCAGAGGAACACAAATCACTCTATGAAAAAGATACCTGTGCATGCATGTTTACTGCAGTATTATTCACAATAAATGGAACCAACCATGCTGCCCATCGAAAGTGGACTATATTTTTAAAATATGGTACATATACGATGGAATATTACACAGCCATAAAGAAGGACAAAATTACAAACTTCACAGCAGCTTAGATGAATTTTGAGTCTATAATACTCAGTGATCTATCACAGAAAAAAAGAGAACTGAATACCACATATTCTCGTAAGCGGACCCTGAACAATTATCATAATACTATAAGAAAGGGATTGGTAGTAGTGGGAAACTGCCAGGGGGTGGGGAGCACACTTCATCATTAAGGGTACCTGATCTCAAACCATGGAAAGTGGTGACCAAAGTGAGACCCAAACTTTACCTGTACAATAACCACTTGTATACCTAACACTGAATTGTACTCATCTTTAAAATAAAAATTAAAAAAAGAAAATTACCAAGTTACTTTTTTTTTTGAGTTGGAGTCTCACTCAGTCACCCAGACTGGAGGGCAGTGGATGCTCCTGGCCACCGCAGCTTCGACCTGCTGGGCTCCAGCGATCCTTTCGCCTCAGCCTTCCAAGTAGCCGGAATTACAGGTGCGCACTACCACGCCCGGCTATTTTTTTGATTTACTGTAGAGATTAGGTCTCCCCTGCCCAGGCAGGTCTCGAACCCACGGGCTCAGGCAATCCACTCACCTCAGCCTCCCAAAGGCACAGGATTACAGGCTGAGCCACCGAGCCCGGCTAGTTACTTATATATTAAGCCTACACAGCTATTGGGGAGAAAAATAGTGTTGCTTTTGCTAGAAAAACTTGTCAATGTTCTAATGATGGGGTCTTGTTCTCAGAACATTTGTCTATTATTTTGAAAACACAGTATGCCAGGCTCAGTGGCTCAGCCTGTAATCCCATGCCTTTGGGAGGCTGACGTGAGTAGATTGCCTGAGCCCACGGGTTCAAGACCCGCCTGGGCAACTTGGCGAGACCTCATCTCTACAATAAATCAAAATGAGCCAGGTGTGGTAGTGCGCACCTGTAGTTCCAGCTACTCGGAAGGCTGAGGCGGAAGGATCGCCAGAGCCCAGCAGGTCGAGGTTGTGGTGGCCAGGAGCGGCCACTGCACTCCAGTCTGGGTGACAGAGTGAGACTCCAACTTAAAAAAAAATAAAAATAAAAACACAGTAAAGGAAAAAAGGAAGGTAGATAGAAAGAAAGAAAGACAGAAGGAAAAAAGGAAAGATTGAAGAAGGCTGTGAAAAGAAGGATGATAGAAATATAATGAAATAAACTCAGCCTTAATAAGTCACAAAAGAAATGCTTAATGGAAACGGAATGAAAAGCAAACCTAGTATCTACCACACATTGCCCATGTATTATTTCGTGATCCTCACCACAAGCTCTAAGGTAGGAAGAATTATCACTATTTTAGCCATGAGTAAATTGAAACTCAGAAAGTTAAGTAACTTGCTGGAAGACACACAGCCTGAGTAGAAGTTCGACCTCAGACTGGCTGAAAAACTGCCATGCTGTGTGGGTCTCAATTGAAGACACTTCCACTCCAGCTCAGGACTGTGATGGCCTCACATTCTGAAGGGTGACGCTTCACTCACCTGGCAGAGCCTCCATCAGAGCCGCACCCATCCATCTCTGCTGAGTCCTGTGCGACTATGCACATCGGAAAGCCTAGGGCAGCTCCTACCAGAAGCTGTTTGCAGGAGTAGTTGAGGAGACTCCTGAGATAATGCTGCTCTGGGGGGAAGGAGGAGGGTGTTAAGATTTGTCCAATTGCAAAGTCTGAGTCCTCAGAATGAAGAAGGAGCCTGAGGACACTGTTCCCAGCGCTATGGGGCAAAGCCTCACTAAATACTAGAACATTTCGGCACACACTACACTCTGGCATATCAGAGAACAGCATCCCAAGCCCTTCCTCCCCAGACCAGAGCCCTGCTCTGACCCCAGGAGAGCACCTGTTCATGGGTTACAGGAAGGTTCAATCCCAGCGGGGAAGAGCAATGGTTCCTAGAAGAGAGCCCATGTCCTCGACACAGAGGGAGAGGAAGATCAGAAGTGCTGGGCAGAGAAGTAGTGGGCTCAGGGAAGACAGCCCAGGGTAGAAGAGCAAGAAAACAAATGGCTAAAACCATGGCTTTGTTGCTGTTTTGAGTCTGGGTCTCACTCTGTCAACCAGGTTGGAGTGCAGTGGCACGATCATGGCTCACTGCAACCCCAGCGTCTTAGGGTCAAATGATCCTCCCATCTCAGCTCCCCTGAGTAGCTGGGACTACAGCCCCATGCTACCAAACCCAGTTGATTTTTTAAATTTTTTTTTTGTAGAGACAAGTTCTCACTATGTTGGTCTCAAATTCCTGGGCTCAATCTTCCCACTGCCGCCTCCCACAGTTCTGGGATTACAGGCATGAACCATTTGCACCCGGCCTAAAGCCATGTTTCAATTAACCAGTTTGGTTGTTACACAAATGTTAGCCACCCTGGGTGACTCTATGAGATGGATCTGGGCTTCTGCTCCAATGGGAGTAGGAGCCAGGAACACCCACAAGAAGTTAGCTCATTTGATATTCACTGCAATCTAATAAGGGCTTCATACCCCACCTGTACTTTGCAGAGTTATTTTAATAGGAAATGAGGTTCAAAAGGATTCAGAATTTTTTTTTTTTTAATTGGAGTCTCACTCTCTCACCCAGACTGGAGTGAAGTGACCGCTCCCAGCCACTGCAGCCTCGACATGCTGGACTCCGGCGATCCTTCCGCCTCAGCCTTCCAAGTAGCTGGGACTACAGGTGCGTGCTACCATGCCCGGCTAAGATTAAGAATTTGCCAGGCCAGGCTTAGTGGCTCAGTTTGTAATCCCAGGCTTTGGGAGGCTGAGGTGAGTGGATTGCCTGAGCCTGTGGGTTCGAGATCAACTCAGGCAACGTGGTGAGGCCTCGGCTCTACAACAAATCAAAAAAAGTAGCCGGGCGTGGTAGTGCGTGCCTGTTGTTCTGGCTACTTGGAAGGCTGAGGCGGAAGGATCGTCACAGCCCAGCAAGTCATGCTGTGGTAGCCATGTGAGCATGCCACTGCACTCCAGCCTGGGTGACGGAGTGAGACTCCAACTCAGAAAAAAAAAAGAATTTGCCAGACTCACAACAAAATTAGTTAATTAAGTGAGGGCATTATGTCAGCACCATGGTGGTATCGAAAGCCCTGAATTATCCTGACCTCCCCCTCCAACATACCGATTCAACAAAAATTCATTGACAAATTCCCTTTGTGAGATATCAGAAACTCATTTTAAGACTCCTGCACTTCCAGAGAATGTGACATCAGACCCACTGAAGCCAGCAGGGAGACTTGGGAGATCCCCTCACCAGAGACTCTGCCCTGGCCCTGTGCCTTATGATCAGGAAGAGACCTCCTCTCCCTAGCTTCTGCCAAAAGAGAGGCATAGATTCATGTATCCAGTATTCCAAGTTCTATAATGGGACTTCTTGGAGGACTAGCTTCTGTCTTGGAGGGCTGATGATGAGGTGCTGTGTAGATACCAGGGAGAATGATGGAGGGGTCTCTGGCCCTTGCACAGCACAAAACGTGTGGATGAAAAATGTCAGCTCACTGCTTCTCCCTGGGGAAAAAGAGTTGGATCCTGGCATCCCAGCCTCTCCTGAGCTGCGCAAAAAGTAATCCTCTCCTGAGCTGCGCAAAAAGTAATCACCTGTCTCGCCTGCCTTGAAGCTCTAGTGGAGCTGGCATATTAGATCCAGCACTCATGGGAGAATGAAGGGAGTCTTGGACTGAAATACAACCTCAATCCTTACCCCAATATGAATCATTTCAACCAACAGCAACACATTACAGCTTAATCTCAAGACCACATGGAATATTCTCCAGCACAAATCACTTCTTAGGTTACAAAATAAGTGTCAGCAACTTGAGGAGATTAAAAGTATCGTATCAAGTATCTTTTCTAAATACAAAGGAATGAAACTAGAAATCAGTAACAGAAGGAAAATTATACAATTCACTAATATGTATTAGTATTCCTGAATACTAATGGGTCAAATAAGAAATATGTAAGCCAGGCATGGTGGCTCATACCTATAATCCCAACACTTTGGGAGATCGAGGTGAGAGGATTGCGTGAGCCCACAGGTGCGAGACCAGCCTGGACAACTTGGCAAGATCTCATCTCTACAATAAATCAAAAAATTAGCCAAGTGCCATGCGCCTGTAGTTCCATCTACTTGGAAGGCTGAGGCAGAAGGATCACCGGGGCCCAGCAGGTCGAGGCTACAGTGGCTGGGAGCGGCCACTGCACTCCAGTATGGGTGACAGAGTGAGACTCCGATTCAAAAAAAGGGAAAAAAAGAAAAAAAAAAAAGAAAAAGAAATAAGTAAACATACTAGGACAGATGAAAATGAGAACACTTCATACCAAAATGTACGCAATGAAATAAGTAAATATACTGAGACAAATTAAAATGAGAACACAAAATACCAAAATGTACGCAATGCAGCAAAAGCAGTATTAAAAGTTCATAATGTTAAGGCCCACATGAAAAAATAAACAAACTCACTTAATACCTCAAGAAATTAAAAAAAAGAAGAACAAACTGAGCCCAAACTTAGCAGAAGGAAGGAAACAAAGATTAAAGCAGAAAGTAATGAAATAGAGAATAGAAAAGCAATAGAAAATAATAAACAAAGTTGGTTTTTTGAAAAAAGAAAAACTGGCAAACCCTTAGCTAGACTGATAGAGACCACTAATGTCTGTTCATATTGCCACAGCCCCTTGAGAGGCAAGGGTTCAAGTGCTCCTGTGCATTCCTGAAAGCTAATAAATGGTGCGCTTCCCTTATCTTCTATGCATTCCCAGTAAGTAGCTTCAGGGAATCCTTGACTTCCCTGCAGACTACGACCAATCAATCAGCTGAAAGATGTAGATCCCCATGTACTCTCTTTGGTAGTCATAGGTTTGAATAACATAGTATCAGTGTAATTGTAAGTCTTGTGATTTCTATAACTTTTGCGTAATGCATGATGTCTTAGGCCTTGTAAATTCCCTTTACTCTATGGCAAGCTTGATTAATGCTTCTGCTGGGTCTTACTGATAAAAGCTGTGAGATACCTCTAGTACCTGGCACCAGACCGTCAAGTGTCACTATTGATAAAATGCGGCTGTAACTTAAGTTCTATAAGATGTTGTCTGTCACATGGCTAATGTATAGGTACCAACAACTCTGGACTTACAAAAGTGAACTGTAAAGCCAAGGGATGAGCAGAACCTTTTTTTTTTTTTTTTTTTTTTGAGTCAGAGTCTCACTCAGTCGCCCAGACTGGAGTGCAGTGGCCGCTCCCGGCCACCGCAGCCTCAACCTGCTGGGCTCCAGTGATCCTTCCGAGTAGCCGGAATTACAGGCATGCGCTACCACGCCCGGCTGATTTTTATTTATTGTAGAGATGAGGTCTCACTGCCCAGGCGGGTCTCAAACTCGCGGGCTCAGGCAATCCACTCATCTCAGCCTCCCAAAGGCGCGGGAATACAGGCTGAGCCACCGAGCCCGGCTGAGCAGAACCATTTTAAAGAGGCCAAATGCCCGGCTCTGCTCCCTAGATTCGAATCCAGAAAAAAACTCTACGAGTTCCCTGCCCCTTTGATTTACTTGTTTCAAGGAGAGCAGCTGAGCGTTACTCGGACCATAACAAGACTAAGAAAAAAAGAAGATCCAAATAAATAAAATCAGGGGAAAAAAGAGGATACATTACATTTGCTGCCATTGAAGTCAAAGACCACGAGACAACTATGAACAATTATATGCCAACAAATTGTATAACCTGAACAAATGAATAAGTTCCTGGAAACTGACACCCTACCAAGACTGAATCAGGAAAAAACAGAAAACCTGAACAGACAAGTAAGAAGATTAAATCAGTTATTAAAAACTTCTAAAAAAAGAAAAACCCAGGACAGGATGACTTCATAGGTCAATTCTACCAAACATTTAAAAAGTGCGGTGGCTCATGCCTATAATCCCAGCACTTTGGGAGGCCGAGATGAGAGGATTCCTTGAACCCAGGAATCCGAGACCAGCTTGGGCAACTTGGTGAGGTCTCATCTCTATAATAAATCAAGAAAAATTAGCTGGGCATGGTCGCACACGCCTGTAGTTCCAGCTACTTGAAAGGCTGAGGTGTAAGGATTGCCTGAGCCCAGCAGATCGAGGCTGCAGTGGCCGTGAGCATGCCACTGCACTCCAGCCTGGGCGACAGTGAGACTCTCACTCAAGAATAAAAAATAAAAATAAATAAATAATAAAAGATGCAAAACTTAAAAAAAAAAAGTTAATGTTGGCCGGGCATGGTGGCTAATGTCTGTAATCCCAGCACTCCGGGAGACTGAGGCGAGAGGATGGCATGAGCCCAGGGGTTCAAGACCAGCCTGGGCAACTTGGTGAGACTTCGTCTCTGTAATAAATCAAGAAAAATTTAACTGGGCATGGTGCCTAATGCCTGTAATCTCAACACTTTGGGAGGCGGAGGCAAGAGGATTGCCTGAGTCCAGGGGTTCAAGACCAGCCTGGGCAACTTGGTGAGACCTCATCTGTACAATAAATCAAGAAAAATCAGCCAGATGTGATATGGACGGCTGAGGTGGAAGGATTGCCCGAGTCCAGCAGGTTGAGGCTGCCGTGGCCATGAGCGTGCCACTGCACTCCAGCCTGGACGACAGAGTGAAACTCTAAGTCAAAAATAAGTAAATAAGTAAATAAATAAATAAATAAATAAATAAATAAAAAGTTAATGTCAATCCTTCTCAAATTCTTCCAAAAAATAGAAGAGAAGGGAACAGTTCCAAACTCATTTTATGAGGCCAAAGCAAGACAGACATTGAAAGAAGATTGTAGGTCAATATCCCTGATGAACATAGATGTAAATACCCTCAACAAAATACTTGCAAGGCCGGGCTCGGTGGTTCAGCCTATAATGCCAGCACTTTGGGAGGCCAAGGTGAGTGGATTGCCTGAGTCCACAAGTTCGAGACTAGTCCATGCAACTTGGGGAGACCTTGTCTATCCAATAAATCAAAAAATTAGCCGGGCATGGTAGCACGCGCCTGTAGTTCCGTCTACTTGGAAGGCTGAGGCAGAAGGATCGCCGGAGCCCATCAGGTTGATGCTGGGGTGGCCGTGAGTGTGCTACTGCACTCCAGCCTAGACGACAGAATGAGACTCCAATTCAAAAAAAATACTAACAAACCAATTTTAAAACACATTAAAAGCAATACAGAGCCGGGCTCGGTGGCTCAGCCTGTAATGCCGTGTGTTGGGAGGCCGAGGTGAGTAGATTGCCTGAGCCCGCGGGTTCGAGACCCGCCTGGGCAACTTGGTGAGACCTCATCTCTACAATAAATAGAAAATTAGCCAGGTGTGGTAGCGCATGCCTGTAATTCCGGCTACTTGGAAGGCTGAGGCGGAAGGATCGCCGGAGCCCAGCAGGTCAACGCTGCGGTGGCCAGGAGCGGCCACTGCACTCCAGTCTGGGAGACAGAGTGAGACTCCAATTCAAAAAAAAAAAAAAAAAAAGAGACTCCAACTCAAAAAAAAAAAAAAAAACCTCTCAACAAACTAGGTATGTAAGGAATTTACTGCAACATAATAAAGCCATGTATTAGCCAGATGTGGTGGTGTGAGCCTGTAGACTGAGGCAGAAGGATCACCTGAGCCCAGAAAATTGAGGCTTGTGGTGGCCGTGAGCGTGCCACTGCACTCTAGCTTGGGCGACAGAGTGAGACTCCAACTCAAAAAAATAAAAAAAGAAAAAAATAAAAAATAAAGCCGCCGGGCTCGATGGCTCAGCCTGTAATCCCGCGATTTTGGCAGGCTGAGGTGAGTGGATTTCCTGAGCCCGCGGGTTCGAGACCCGCCTGGGCAGCGAGACCTCATCTCTACAATAAATCAAAAAATCAGCCGGGCGTGGTAGCGCATGCCTGTAATTCCGACTACTTGGAAGGCTGAGGCGGAAGGATTGCTGGAGTCCAGCAGGTCGAGGCTGCGGTGGCCGGAACTGGCCACTGCACTCCAATCTGGGCGACAGAGTGAGACTCCAACTCAAAAAATAAAAAATAAATAAATAAATAAAGCCATGTATGACAAATCCATAGCTAATATCCCCTATGGTAAAAAACTGGAAGCGTTTCCTCTCATATTAGAAACAGGCATGGATGCCACTCTCACCACTTCCATTCAACCTAATACTGGAAGTCCCAGCCAGAGCAATTAGGAAGAAGGAAGAAAGAGAGGGAGGAAAACAGTGAGGGAAGGAAGAGTATTCAAATAAGAAAATAAGCCAGGCATTGTGGCGCATACCTGTATTCCCAGCACTTTGGGAGGCGAAGGCAAGAGAGTTGCCTAAGTCCAGGGGTTTAAGACTAGCCTAGACAACTTGGTGAGATCTTGACTCTAAAATAAATCAAAAAAATTAGCCGGGCATGGTGGTACACATCTGTAGTTCCAGCTACTTGGAAGACTGAGGAGGAAGGATCACCTGAGCCTAGTAGGTCAGGGCTGTGGTGGACATGAGCGCGCCACTGCACTCCAGCCTAGACATCAGAGTGAGTCTCCTACTCAACAACAAAAAAAACAGATGTAATATGCTCACAGATAATGTGATCGTATATGTAAACAATCCTACAGAATTCACAAAAAAAACTCTTAGAATAAGCTCACTTAGTCGTTTCAAGATACAAAAATCAACATTAGATGCATTTCCTACACTAACAATAAACTATCCCATGAGGAAAATAAAACATTCTCATGTATAATAGCAGCAAAAAGAAATTCTTAGAAATAAACATAGCCAAGTGAAAGACATGTACACTGAAAACTACTAAGCATTAATGAAAGAAGTTAAAGAAGACAGAAATAAATAGAAAAACATCCCATATCCTTGGATTGGCAGACTTACTATTGTTAAAATATCTCCACTAGCCAAGGTGATCTACAGATACAAAGCTATTTCCATCAAAATATTGGTGGTATTTTTACAGAAACAGAAAAAATCAAAACTTCATATGAAACCACCAAAGATCCTGAATACTCAGAACAATCTGAAAAATTTTTAAAATTAATTAAATTAAAAGCTGGAGGTGTCACATTTCCGGATTTCAAAGTATTTGTCAAAGCAACAGTAATTAAAACTGTAGAGTACTGGCATAAAAGACAGACATAGAGACCAATGGAATGGAACAAAGAGTGCAGTGATGAGCCCACCAGTACACGTTCAACTGATCTTTTTTTTTTTTTTTTTTTGAGTTGGAGCCTCACTCTGTCGCCCAGACTGGAGTGCAGTGGCCGCTCCTGGCCACTGCAGCCTCAACCTGCTGGGCTCCGGTGATCCTTCTGCCTCAGCCTTCCAAGTAGCTGGAACTACAGGCATGCGCTACCACGCCCAGCTAATTTTTTGATTTATTGTAGAGATGAGGTCTCGCCAAGTTGCCCAGGCGGGTCTCGAACCCGCGGGCTCAGGCAATCCACTCACCTCAGCCTCCCAAAGGCGCGGGATTACAGGCTGAGCCACTGAGCCCGGCTCAACTGATCTTAACTAGGCTGGCAAGAATACACAGGGGGCCAGCCTGGGCAATTTGGCAAGACTTCATCTCTAAAATAAATTTAAAAATTAGCCAGGTATAGTGTGCCTGTAGTTCCAGTTACTTGGAAGGCTGAGGCAGAAGGATCACCTGAGTACAGCAGGTCAAGGCTGCTGCAGCGGCCATGAGTATGCCACTGCACTCCAACCTGGGCAACACTGAGACTGTGACTTAAAAAAAAAAAAAGAAACTACAGGGGGAGAGCATAGTCTCCTTAGCAAAGGATGTTTGGAAAACCGGCTGTCATCCAGTCTCGGTGGCTCAGCCTGTAATTCCAGCACTTTGGGAGGCCAAGGCAAGTGGATTGCCTGAGCCCGCGAGTTCGAGACCAGCCTGGGCAATCTGGCAAGACCTCATCTCTACAATAAAATAAAAAATAGCTGGGCATGGTAACATGTGTCTGTAGTTCCAGCTATGCAGAAGGCTGGGGCGGACACTGGGGTGGCCATGAGCGTGCATGCCACTGCACTCCAGCCTGGGCGAAGGAGTGAGACTCCAACTCAAAAAACAAAAACAAAAACACAAAAAACAAAAACTGGCTGTCTACAGACAGAAGAATGGATTTGGACCTTTACCTTATACCATACACAAAAGTTAACTCAAAATGACTTGAAGACTTAAATGTAAGACCCAAGACTGCAAACCTCCAAGGAGAAATCAAGAAGAGAAACTTCTTGACATTAGTCTTAGCAATTATTTCTTGGATGTGACACCCAAATCACAGGCAATAAAAGCAAAACCAGACAAGTGAGATTACATAAATCTAAAAACCTTTTGCTCTTAATAGCAAAATTGGCTTAAAAATAACCCAATTTTTAAGTGGAAAAAGGATTTGAATGTCTCCAAAAGAAATACAAGCCAGGCTTGCACCTGAAGCTCCAGGTACTTGGGAAGCTGAGGCAGGAGGATCACTTGAGCCCAGGAGTTTGAAGCTGTAGTGTGCCATGATTGTACCTGTGAATAGCTACTACATTCCAGTTTGGACATAGCAAGACCCTGTACAAAAAAAAAAAAGAAGACATGCAAATGGCTAATATGTACATATGTACATGAAAACACGCTCAACAAAAATAATCATCAGGGAAATGCAAATCAAAAACACAATGACACACCTGTCAGGATGGCTGTTATCAAAAAACAAAAGAGGCCAGCACAGTGGCTCAAGCCTGTAATCCCAGCACTTTTGGAGGCCTAGGTGAGGGGACTGCCTAAGCCCACAGGTTCAAGAACAGCCTGGGCAACTTGGCGAGACTGCATCTCTACAATACATCAAAAAAATTAGCCGGGCATCGTAGCGCATGCCTGTAGTTCCGGCTATGTAGAAGGCAGAGGCAGAAGGATTGCCTGGAGCAGAGCAGGTCGACAAGCGGGTGGCCATGAGCGTGCCACTGTACTCTAGCCTGGACAATGGAATGAGACTCCAACTCAAAAAATAATAATAATTAAAAATAGAGCTACCATGTGATCTTAGAATCCCACTTTTGAGTATATACCCAGAAGAATGTATTTATTTATTTATTTATTCTTTTTTTTTTTTTTTTTTGGAGTTGGAGTCTCACTCTGTCACCCAGACTGGAGTGCAATGGCTGCTCCCAGCCACCGCAGCCTTGACCTACCGGGCTCCGGCGATCCTTGCGCCTCAGTCTTTCAAGTAGCTGGAACTACAGGCACGCACTACCATGCCCGGCTAATTTTTGATTTCTTGTAGAAATGAGGTCTTGTCAAGTTGCCCAGGCGAGTCTCGAACCCTCAGGCTCAGGCAATCCACTCACCTCGGCCTCCCAAAGTGCTGGGATTACAGGCTGAGCCACCAAACCCGGCCACCCAGAAGAATTTAAATCAGGATCTCAAAGAGATTTCTGTACTCCCATGTTCATGGCAACATTATTCACAATAGTCAGAAGGCCATAAAAACAATCTAAATGTCCACCAAAGGATGAATGGACAAAGAAAATCTGGGGTATGCACACAGTGGAAGGTTATTCTGCATCAAAAAAGGAAATCCTGGGCCAAGCATGATAGCTAACACCAGTAATTCCAGCACTTTGGAAGGCTGAGGCAGGAGGATTGCTTGAGCCAGGAGTTTGGGACCAGCCTAGGCAATATAGCAAGGTCTCCTCTCTACAAAGAATTTTTAAATATTAGCCATGCATGGTGACACGTGCCTGTAGTCCCAGCTACTCAGAAGGCTGAGGTGGGAGGATCGCCTGAGCCCAGGAGGTGGAGGCTGTGGTAGCCGGTATCATGCCTCTGTACTCCAGCCTGGGCAACAGAGTAAGACTCTCACTTAAAAAATTAAAAAAAAAAAAAAAAGGAAATCCAGCCACATGCAACAACATGGATGGACCTTGAGGATATGTGGTAGGGAAATAAGTTAGTCACAAATACTGCACGCTTCCACCTGTGGGATCTGAGACTGTACTATACACTGAAAAAGAGGGCCCATTTCATGTTTAGTGTTCTTACCACACACACACAAAGCACAAAGCCTGAAGGCACAGGAGACTTGGAGACGATGGGTACGGTTATTATCCCAATTGTGCCCACAGGTGTCTGCATGTCCAAATGCATCAAATTGTACATATTAAATATGTGTGAGCTGGGCGCAGAGGCTCATGCTTGTAGTCCCAGCACTTTGGGAAGCCGAGGCAGAAGGATTACTTGAGCCCAGGAGATTGACACCAGCTTAGGCAATATAGTGAGACCTACTCTACACACACACACACAAAAGTAGGTAGTTGTGGTGGCACATGCCCATAGTCCCAGTTATTTGGAAGGCTGAGGTGAAAGAATTACCTGAACCCTGGAGACCAAAGGTCCCTGATCATGCTACTGCACTCCAGCCTGGCTAACAGTGAGATCCCGACTCAAAAAATAATAAACTGGTGGCAACCCAGGAAATAGAGAGACAAGGTGTCTTGCAGGTTCTCAAAAAGCTAGCTACTAAGGAACAACTTCTGTGTGGGCAGTTTCTTGAGAGGGGTGAGGAGGAGGGAAAGGGAGAGAGGAGGGAAAGGGAGAGAGGCGGGAAACGGAGAGAGGAGAGGGAGAGGCCATGAAGGACATGGCTTTGGGGTTTATTTTGTTCTTTAATTGGCAAATAACCACAGACCGTGTATATTCATGGGCTGCACAGTGGGGTTCCAATGCATACAGTATTGGTGATTAGATGGGGCAGTCAGCACATCCTCCTCTCAAGCTGCTCCTTTCTTTGTGCTGGGAATGCTCACTCTCCTCCCTCTAGCTTCTGACATTACAGTGAGTGTTCAGGACCATCCTCCTGCAGTGCGGGATGTTAATGAGGGACCACTGGTGCAAGAGCCCCTGAGATCTGTGGAACTGGCCCCATGAGTTGGCAGTTGGGGCATCTGAGGGTGGGCAGTGGGGATGGGAGATCACCAACCCCATCCTGGGCCTGAGGAAGCTCCCTGGGGTCCAAGAAGGCCCCAGGGCAATGAGGAACAGCAGGGGACCTCAGGAGGGCCAGAGGCTTTGTAGTGAGACAGACTCCAGGGCAGTGCAGCAGCTTGGTGGGGTGCCGTGTACACACCTTACAGGCATCTTTAGAAGGAAGCAGGAAGGACGATCTGGGGAGGTGCCTGAACCCACACCTGGGTCATGGGAGAAGCCGAGAAGGCTGAAGGGTGGGGAGGTCTGTGGGCAGAGGTGAGCTCGAGGACATGGAGGCTGGGAGAGCAGGGCGCGCAGGTGGGCCTTCAGTGAGGCCCCATCCCTGTGTCCCCGGAGGGAGCTGTGGAGTCATGCATCGCCTCTTCCCCTGTTTACTGCAGCCCATCCCTTCTGGGACGCAGGCATGGCCCAGGGGACAGGTACAGCGGCCGGAGATGATGCCCACCACACTGCCCCCCATGTGCTTCTCACTATCTCTGAGCAAAACCCATGGACACTGACTCTTTCTTGCCCTTATGTGGGTCTTTTCCAGGAGGCTCCTGATTCAAAAAGACCGACCCCGGCAAACACCTGCCTTCTAGATCAGGCCTGAGTGGGTCCTAGGTGAGCCAGCTTAAGTCACCCAGCAAGCCCTGCTGGGGACCTGCCATAAAAGGGGTGGATCATCCCAGGGCGAGTAGCTCACTGCCCCCTTGGAAAAATATTCCTGAATTGGAAGTCTGTGGGCACTCAGAGATCAGAGGAGCCGCTTTCTATCCACTGGAAAAGATTTCCAAGACAAAGCCTGGTCCACCAAAGCATCAGCGAGGGCTTTGGGCCAAGGCTAAAGAATTGCACTCCTGGCCCTCTGGTCTCTAGGAGACGCAGGCCGAAGGGCCCATTACCATGACAACAGGCAGCCAATCCCAGATCCTGCCTGGAGACGGGGAAAGAGCTTGAGTGCTGCCTCCCGCTCAGTTCTTAAGCATCCAGGCCTGAGCCATGTTGCTTTCCTGAGCAGTGCTTTCCGGTGCCTGCCAAGCCTCTACAGGCTTCCTGAGGGTCACGGAGTCTTATCCCCCTCAGCCCCAGCCCTCTATCTCTGATTCTGGGGTCTGTAGACTGGGCTACCTGCTGCTCCTGTGTACCATTCTGGCAGGGAAGGAGGGCCATGCAGCACGGGGCTGCCAAGGCAGATCTTGTACCTTCCACTTCTGTGGAAAGGTAAGACCTTCTTTGAAACACAGAACAGTGATTCCGCCAGAGAAGATACCTCATGGGCTATAGGAGCAAAACCAGACATCCTGGAATCAGTGAGCAAAAGCCAGGGGTTACCTGCAACTATCCCTGCCACACAGGACACAGGGACCACAGGACACAGGGACTGCAGGACACAGGCATGAGAATACTTACTGGACAGCATTTCCTCTCCCTGGGCATTATCACTAACATCTTACCAATGCAAAGCAGATATCAGAACCCATTAAATGTCTGCTCTATCTTATTATGATAAAAATATCCCCAAATCAGATGGGCTAAGTGGTGCTGCAATCACAGACAACCCACATGTCCGTTGCTTACAACAGCAAAAGGTTCATCCTCACACTCAGGGCATATCCATCACCCTGAGGCAGAAGGCTCTGCTGTGAGGTCACGCACTTCAGGACCTGGGGGACACTGCAGACACCCTGTGGAGTCCTGGCTGTCTCTGTGGTGGGGGAAAAGATAGAACATGGTATTACAGACTGAATTCTGAAAGTTCCGAACAAGGAGGCCATATCTCCCTTTCCTGCCTAGAGAATCTCTCCACATTAAAATAAAATAAAATAAATAAAATAAAATAAAGTCAGGTGTGGTGGCTCACGCTTGTAATTCTGGCACTTTGGGCATCAGAGGTAAGAGGATTGCCGGAGTCCAGGGATTCGAGACCAGCCTGGGCAACTTGGTGAGACCTCGTCTCTACAATAAATAAAAAAATAAACTGGGCATGGTGGCATGTGCCTGTGGTTCCAGCTACTTGGAAGGACTGCCTAAGCCCAGCAGGTGAGGCTGTGGTGACCATCAGCACGCCACTGCACTCCAGCCTGGACAACAGAGTAAGACTCCAAATGAAAAAAAAAGCCAGCAAACCAACCTTTCTCAAAACACTAGTTACTAATACTAGTTTTATTAGTATCTTTCCAACCCTTTAAAAGTACTTTCTGGCTGGGCTCAGTGGCTCAGCCTGTAATCCCAGGATTTTAGGAGGCTGAAGCGAGTAGATTGCCTGAGCCCACAGGTTCCAGACCAGCCCAGGCAACTTGGCAAGACCTTCTCTTTACAATAAATCAAAAATTAGCTGGGTGTGGTAGCGTGCACCTGTAGTTCCAGCTACTTGGAAAGCTGAGGCGGAAGGATCAACAGAGCCCAGCAGGTTGAGGCTGCGGTGGCCGGGAGCATGCCACTGTACTCCAGTATGGGCAACAGAGTGAGACTCAAGGAAAAAAAAAAAAAAGGACTTTCTGGCCAGTGACTCGCAACTATAATTCCAGCACTTCAGGAGACCAAGATGGGAGGATTGCTTGAGGTCAGGAGTCTGAGATCAGCCTGGGCAACACAGTAAGACTTTGTTTCTCTCTCTCCTTTTTTATTTTTCTTTTTTTTTTTTCTGTTTTTGAGTTGGAGTCTCACTTGTTTCCCGAGACTGGACTGTAGTGGCCACTCCTGGCCACTGCAGCCTCGGCCTGCTGGGCTCCGGCGATCCTTCCACCTCAGCCTTCCAAGTAGCTGGAACTATAGGCACGAGCTACCACGCCCAGCTAATTTTTGATTTATTGTAGAAATGAGGTCTCGCCAAATTGCCCAGGCGAGTCTCGAACCCGCGGGCTCGGGCAATCCATTCACCTCGGCCTCCCAAAGCATTGGGATTACAGACTGAGCCACCGAGCCCAGCTCTCTTTTTTTAAATCGTTATTTTAGTTTCAGAGGGTCCACCTGCATATTTGTTACATGAACATATTGTACAGTGATGAGGATTGGTGGCCCGCTCCCAAGATGGTGAACATAGGTAGTTTCTGAACCCTAATCCCACATACCCCTCTCCCCTTATTGATGTCCCCAGAGTCTATTATTTCCATCTTTGTGACCATTTAACTCCAGCATATGAATGAGAACAAACTGTTTGGTTTTCTATTTCTGAATCAGTTCACTTAGTATGATGATCTCTAGCTTCATCCCTGTTGCTGCAAAGGACATGATTTCATTATTTTTTAATGGCTGCATTGTATTTCATGGTACATATATATATACCACATTTTCTTTATCCAGTAAATTGTTGGTGGGCACTTAGGTTGGTTCCATGGTTTGGCTACTGTGAATAGTGCTGCAATTAACATACAAATATGGGTATCTTTTTTTTTTTTTTTTTGAGTTGGAGTCTCACTCTGTCGCCCAGACTGGAGTGCAGTGGCCACTCCCAGTCACCACAGCCTCAACCTGCTGGGCTCCGGCGATCCTTCCGCCTCAGCCTTCCAAGTAGCCAGAACTATAGGTATGTGCTACCATGCCCGGCTGATTTTTTGATTTATTGTAGAGATGAGGTCTTGCTGCCCAGGCGGGTCTCAAACCCGTGGGCTCAGGCAATCCACTCACCTCAGCCTCCCAAAGGCGTGGGATTACAGGCTGAGCCACCGAGCCCGGCTGGTATCTTTTTTTATATATTGATTTATTTTCTCTTGGGTAGATTCCTAGTATCAGGATCGCTGGGCCAAATGGTAATTCAATTTTTAATTCTTTGAGGAATCTCCAGACTGTTTTCCATAGAGGGTGAACCAGTTTTACAATCCTGCCAAGAGTAGTTGAGTATTCCCTTTTCTCCACAACCACACCAGCATCCATTGTTATCTTTTAAATAAACAAACAAATGTAATTTCTCACTGTCTCCATGTGTCTGCCCCCTTCCCTATAATTAATTCTCCAAATCACCCACCTAGTTTTCTCCTAGACCACCCATCTAATTGCAGAGGCTCTTGTTAAAGTCACCATGATGTCTACTCGTCACCTCTGAAGCATTTCAGTCTAAGGTTATACCCTTCTTGAAATCCCTTTGTCGAACAATAGGACACTGGAGGATTTTTAAAACAGGGTCTCATGAAACTAACTCCATAAATACTTCAGTATGTTTTTTAACATGTAACCATCTCTCCATGATCCCACATGACAAGATTCATAAGGGGTCCCTTACTTACCTGGTCTAACACCAAGCGCAGATTAATATTTCCCTGGTTGTCTCAAAAGCAGAATCCAAACAAGGCCTACACATTTTATCAGGTTACGAAGTCTCTTGAACTCCTTTTATTTTATGAGCCCCTCGTCTCTCCCTTCTTCCTCGTGGCATAGATGTGTTGGAGATTCACTTATCCTTTAGATGCTGTGGATGTGGCTGGCGGCTTTCTTATAATGTCATTGAACTTTTTCTCCATCCCTGCATTTCCTGTAATACCATAGTTAGATTTACAGACCTGATTAGATTTGGCTCAATTTACTTCAGGCAGGAACACCTCCTAGGTGACGCTATGGGCTTTCTGTCGTGTCACATCAAGGACGAAATGTCTAGTCACCATATTTCAGTGATGCTGAGATCGATTAATGGCTTCAGGTAGCAAAAGTAGATTTCCTCATTTGTGAGGCCCCCATCAACCTCTAATTATTTTAGTATCCACTGAGGATCACTGTCTTTTTTTTTTTTGAGTTGGAGTCTCACTCTGTCACCCAGACTGGAGTGCAGTGGCCACTCCCGGCCACCGCAGCTTCGACTGCTGGGCTCCGGCGATCCATCCGCCTCAGCCTTCCAAGTAGCTGGAACTACAGGGGCGCGCTACCACGCCCAGCTAATTCTTTGATTTATTGTAGAGATGAGGTCTCGCCAAGTTGCCCAGGGGGGTCTCGAACCCGCGGGCTCAAGCAATCCACTCACCTCAGCCACCCAAAGGTGGGATTACAGGCTGAGCCACTGAGCCCGGCTGATCACTGTCTTGATCTATAATGTCTTCAGGGGTTAGAGGATGATTTTCTAGTCCTACTACTCTTTTTTTTTTTTTTTTTAAAGTTGGAGTCTCACTCTGTCACCCAGACTGGAGTGCAGTGGCTGCTCCCGGCCACCACAGCCTTGACCTGCTGGGCTCCAGCGATCCTTCCGCCTCAGCCTTCCAAGTTGCTGGAACTACAGGCGCGCGCTACCGCACCCGGCTGATTTTTTGATTTATTGTAGAGATGCGGTCTCGCCAAGTTGCCCAGGCGGGTCTCGAACCCGCGGGCTCAGGCAATCCACTCACTTTAGCCTCCAAAAATGCGGGATTACAGGCTGAGCCACCAAGCCCGGCTCTACTACTCCTTTTCCTACAGTTATTAGCTAGACCTTTTCTTTTTTTTAAGTTGGAGTCTCACTCTGTCACCCAGACTGGAGTGCAGTGGCCACTCCGGGCCACTGCAGTCTCGACCTGCTGGGCTCCAGCGATCCTTCCACCTCAGCCTTCTGAGTAGCCGGAACTACAGGCGCGCGCTACCACACCCAGCTGATTTTTTTATTTATTGTAGAGATGAGGTCTTGCCAAGTTGCCCAGGCAGGTCTCGAACCCGCAAGCTCAGGCAATTCACTCACCTCAGTCTCCCAAGGTGCAGGATTACAGGCTGAGCCACCGAGCCCAGCATAGACCTTTTAATGTAAAGAAAAACTTTTCTTTATGCCAGGCATGGTGGGTCACACCTGTAATCTCAGCAATTTGGGAGGCAGAGGCAAGAGGACAGCTTGAGCCCAGGGGTTCAAGACTAGCCTGGGCAACTTGGAGAGACCTCACCTCTACAGTAAATCAAAAACTCAGCCAGGTGCACGCCTGTAGTTCCAGCTACCTGAAAAGCTGAAGCAGGAGGATCGTCAGAGCACAGCAGGTGGAGGCTGCAGTGGCTATAAGTATGCCACTGCACTCCAGCCTGGGAGACAGAGTGAGACTCTAACTCAAGAAAAAAAAAAGAATACAATGTTTAAACTTAACTTCTCTGATTTTACACATTATTTCTTTGCTCTTAAACTGAATGTCTTCATTCTGAGTGATTAATGAGTTCCAAAATAACAGTACGAACATTCCTACCAACAATAAGTACTGACTGCAGTAAAAAGCTTCTTTGCCATTCTTTTATCCTTAAATTAAATCCCACGAATGATACGCAGGCAAAATACTGTATTTTAAAGTCACTTGATGGTGTATACCTGTAGTTCCAGCTACTTGGAAGGCTGAGGCAGAAGGATCACCTGAGTCTAGCAGGTCGAGACTGTGGTAGCCGTGAGAGTGCTACTGCACTCCAGCCTGGAGGACAGAGTGAGACTTCAACTCAAAAAAAATTAAAATAAAGTCACTTGAAGTAATTTTTTTGTCTGTATGGATATGCTACCCATGCGAAATACAGCCAGGTTCATTTGTTCCAGTTTATTTTCAGTTTTTAAGGATTGCTTCTTCATTTGATTCAGGTTTGTTTGTTCTTTTAATTATATAAAGCAAATATGGTTACAAAGACAAAATTGTACATCAAGGTACCTTTTAGAAGTGCCTGGAAAACGGGACTAGTCCCCATCCCTCTCTCCCACCTGGTACCCTATCACGTCTAAAATAGATAACTAAGCCGGGCTCGGTGGCTCAGCCTGTAATCCCGCGCCTTTGGGAGGCTGAGGTGAGTGGACTGCCTGAGCCTGCGGGTTCGAGACCCGCCTGGGCAACTTGGCGAGACCTCATCTCTACAATAAAAAAATCAAAATGAGCCGAGCATGGTAGCGCACACCTGTAGTTCCAGCTTCGTGGAAGGTTGAGGCGGAAGGATCACCGGAGCCCAGGAGGTCAAGGCTGCGATGGCCGGGAGTGGCCACTGCACTCCAGTCTCAGTGACAGTGAGACTCCAACTCAAAAAAAATAAAATAAAATAAAAATATATATATAGCATTGAGTTTAATTAGCTTGTTTTTCATAATCACAAAAAAAGATTTATAACTTTCAAATGTGGTCACCAATTCTATACTATATACATATGACATCTCTATGAATGTCTGTCATAGAAAATGTTTCCTTCCGCTTAAATGAGACCATAGTTTGGGCAAGCAGTGCAGAATTCTGGTCGTCATTTTACCCATTGCATTTTACACATCATCTAGGACACTAGCTGTGCAGTACGTTATCTGTGCCACCAAGACTCTGAGGGCACACAGAAATTTTCAGAGAATACTCTCTCCTGAGTCCAGTGGAAATAAATATAAGATGAGATATAAGCACACCTCTTCTGGGAGCTGTCTCTTCATTGTATTGCTCTTTACAGCTTAACCAAAAATAGCATAACGTTAGAACAGCCAAGGCCAAGATAGAATCCTCCTTGGCATGAGAAGAGTGACCTCATTCAGGTTCTCTTCTAGCAAAGACCCCTATCTGAAAGTGTTGAAGGTAAGGACTAGTCATTTGTCACACTGACCATCACAGGCTGGGGGAAAGTCCTGAGAGCTGTTTTCACACTCAAAAAGTCACATGGAGCCTCCAAGTCCACGCCCGTCCAAGTTTTGATATGTTGGTTGCACTACCACAAACAGGAGCAGAGACTGGGAGGGGTGAGCCAAGTTGACACCATCCCCCACAGGACTAGAGAGCATCATTGAAAGGAGGGGTTGAGTGTGGTGGCTCAGCCTGTAATCCTAACACTTTGGGAGGCATAGGAGAGCCCAGGGATTCAAGACCGGTCTGGGCAACTTGGTGAGATCTTGTCTCTACAACATATCACAGAAAAACTAGCCGGGCGTGGTGGCATGTGTCTGTAGTTCCAGCTACTTGGATCACCTGAGCCCAGCACGTCAAGTCTGCGGTGGCCGTGAGAGTGCCACCACACTCCAGCCTGGGCAACAAAGAGTGAGACTCCAACTCAAAAAAAAAAAGAAAGAAACAAGGGAAGTGTAGAGTATATTGAGTTTAATGTAGCCATTTTATTTATTTATTTATTTATTTATTTATTTATTTATTTATTTATTTATTTATTCTTGAGTTGGAGTCTCACTCTGTCGCCCAGACTGGAGTGCAGTGGCCGCTCCCGGACACCGCAGCCTCGACCTGCTGGGCTCCAGCGATCCTTCCACCTCAGCCTTCCAAGTGGCCGGAATTACAGGCGCGCGCTACCATGACGGCTGATTTTTTTGATTTATTGTAGAGATGAGGTCTCGCTGCCCAGGCGGGTCTCGAACCCGCGGGCTCAGGCAATCCACTCACTCAGCCTCCCAAAGGCGCGGGGTTACAGGCTGCGCCACCAAGCCCGGCTTAATGTAGCCATTTTAAAACAGCATGGCCATTTTTCTTAGGTCTCACTCTTTGAAACCCCCTTGCTACACAGCCTGCACACTCTGCATGCTTTTTGCCATGTAATCATTAATGTAAAGAATATTTTAGTCTTAGAAATTAGCGTTTATACAGAACCCCTTGAGCATGTCCTGCTTGCTAATAATTAATTTTTTTAGGCATTTGTATTAATACTTTGTCATCAGCTGCCCGTGATGACCTCCAGGACACCACTGGGAGCCATGTTGACTGAGATATTGTTATTACAAAATGATGACTACCCCAGCCCACCACTTGAGGTCAAGGAACACTGATGCCTGGCAACGTCAAGATATGTAAATTACATGATTGCTATCATGTAATACAAATAATACAATTTTGGACACTCCCTTTGGCCCAAACCTCATCCAGGTTTAAGCCCCTTAGCTTTAGGGGTTTGTTTTAGAGCCCTTAAATATTCTCAGTCTTTAGCCCGCCATGCCAAACTTGCCTTGGGGCGTCGGCCCCCTTTCCATCTGTGAAAGGTGAATAATACACTTTACTTCCTTCTGCTTTCTTCCTTGTTGTAATCTTGCATTATGCCCACGGTACCGGCCCACCTTGCCTCAGTTTACCCTTTCATTCATTACTAGCAAAAAATCATGCACCTTATCTTGCAGGACAGCAGATAAAGGTACAGTGTTACAGTCTCGTCCATGTGCCAACAAGATCGTCTGGCGGGTCAAGACCAACTGGAACAGACATGGCTGAAGAGAACAGATGTGATCCCCCATGAGTCACGTGAGCTTTGGATGTCACAGCCCGAATCTGCATTGCATGTTACATACCAACTCCCCCCAATCTGCACATACAACCCATGAAGAAGCATGAAGAGGCGACAGCCCATGCCCAAGTCACACTCAGCACCAGGCACAGCTGCACGTCCCTGAACCCACATCCTGCCCACACACTGACCATCACCACAATCTGTTCAGAAATTGGGTATGGGGCACACAACTATATGGTTTCTCTCACATCCCAGAAGCACACAGCGAGAGATTATATATGGTTACTTGGCACATTCTTCAACTGGAGGTACACTCTTTTTGTACTTCCAGTTGTAAACCAAAAATAAAATTATAAGCCCACAACCAACTGAATGGACCGCCTCTGGGCCAAGGGACCCCAGAGAAACTAAATCCTAGGCCTTGAGGAAAGAGGAGGTTGGACAGGCCTCATTACACTCCCTCCAGTGTGGAGTTCTAAGCACAACCAACCAGCGTTAACATTAGAAAGGAAATCTTAAGACTGACAAAGCACTCTGTGAAATAAGACACCAAATTCCAACCTGACTCTAGTACTGCATCACATGACAAATAGCAGGCCCTAAAGCTGTTTCTTTAACAAATTTTGAAATAGCCCTGCAAAGCAGTCCTTTGTGGGGAAATATTTACATCTGTAGAGACCCTCCTTTCACACAGCCAGATCTTGCCCCTTTCTAGGCCCTCCCAGACCCAGGAAGGATTAACTGAGAGTCTGACACCTTTAAAATCTGAATAAGATACAGTTACCATCTGTTCTCTCTGAGGACTGCCACCCTGGGCTTCATCTACATGTCAAGAACCTTGGCTTCCTCAATCCTCCTTAATTTAGCATTTTCTTTAATGACTTCAAAATTATTTAGCCAGAATTTAGCTTTCTGAAGACTGCTAATCAGAAAATCTTAACCAGGTGCGGTGGCTCAGGCATGTAATCCCAGCACTTTAGGATGCGGAGGCAAAAGGATTGCCCAAGTCCAGGGGTTCGAGACTAGCCTGGACAACTTGGCAAGACTTCGTCTCTACATTAAATCACAAAATTACCAAGGCATGGTGGAGCACACCTGTAGTTCCAGTTACTTGGAAGGCTGAGGTGGAAGGATCACCTGAGCCCAGCAGGTCAAGGCTGCAGTGGCCCTCAGCATGCCACTGCACTCAAGCCTGGGTGACAGAGTGAGACTCCTACTCAAAAAAAAAAAAAAGAAAAGAAAAGAAAGAGCCGGGCTCGGTGGCTCAGCCTGTAATCCCGCGCCTTTGGGAGGCTGAGGTGAGTGGATTGCCTGAGCCCGCGGGTTCGAGACCTGCCTGGGCAGCGAGACCTCATCTCTACAATAAATCAAAAATCAGCCGGGCGTGGTAGCGCGCGCCTGTAGTTCCAGCTACTCGGAAGACTGAGGCGGAAGGATCGCCGGAGCCCAGCAGGTCGAGGCTGCGGTGGCCGGGAGCAGCCACTGCACTCCAGTCTGGGCCACAGAGTGAGACTCCAACTCAAAAAAAAAAAAAAAAAAAATCAGACGGGCGTGGTAGCGCATGCCTGTAATTCCGGCTACTTGGAAGGCTGAGACGGAAGGATCGCCAGAGCCCAACAGGTCGAGGCTGAGCCCAGCAGGTCGAGGCTGCAGTGGCCGGGAGCAGCCACTGCACTCCAGTCTGGGCAACAGAGTAAGACTCCAACTCAAAAAAAAAAAAAGAAAAGAAAAGAAAGAAAGAAAAGAAAACAAAATCTTTGACTCTATCTATGACCTCCCAGCCTTCACCTGGAGATGTCCCGCCTTCCCAGGCCTGACCAATGTGGATCTTAAATACACAGATTTATATTTTGCCTGAAACTTGGGTCTCCCTGAAAATGTATGAAGCGAAGTTGTAAATCAGTCATTTTGAGCACATGTTCTCAGGACCTCTTGGGACTGTGTCACATGCACAGTGGCTCATGCCTATAATCCCAGCACTTTGAGAGGCCAAGGCAGGAAGATTGTCTGAGCCCAGGAATTCGACATCCAGCTGTGCAACATAGTGAGACCTTGCCTCTACAAAAAAATTGAAAAATTAGCTGAATGAGGTGGCGTGTGCCTGTAGTCTCAGCTACTGGGGAGGGTGAGGTGGGAGCATCACCTGAGCCCAGGAGGTCCAGGTTGCGATGAGCTAGGATCATAGCACTGCACTCCAGCGTAGGTGACAGAGTGAGACCCCGACTAAAAAATAAGCTTTAGGCCGGGCTCGGTGGCTCAGCCTGTAATCCCACGCTTTGGGAGGCCGAGGTGAGTGGACTGCCTGAGCCCGCGGGTTCGAGACTCGCCTGGACAACTTGAGGAGACCTCATCTCTACAATAAATCAAAAATCAGCCGGGCGTGGTAGCGCGCACCTGTAATTTCGGCTACTTGGAAGGTTGAGGCGGAAGGATCGCCAGAGCCCAGTGGGTCGAGGCTGCGGTGGCCGTGAGTGGCCACTGCACTCCAGTCTGGGCTATGGAGTGAAACTCCAACTCAAAAATAAATAAATAAATAAGGCTTATAGTTCAACAAAAATTCCTCTTCTCTTTGCTTTCTCTATTACATAAAACTTCATGGAAAGTATTAAGTAGCTTAACAGCAGGGCAACGCCAAGCAGCATGCTTGCCATGACAACATTTTAAAAATATAGTCTCATTATGTTAAAGAGGCCTCATTACTGTAATTACACTGCTACAAGTGCAGTGGAGAACACATCACACCATTATTTAATTTTACGGTAAAGCTTTCTAAATTGTTTGTTGACAGATAGTACCACATTCTCTTTCTATTTTGCCTAAATTGCAGCCTGTGCAAGAGTTTGTAGTTCACTTTAATATTTCTTAAAATCCTTTAGGATCCAGCTTGATAGTACTTAATCAGCATTAGATGAACCAGTAACTACTTGGAAGACAGGCTTCATAGCACTGAAGCATCTGTGCTCAATAAAGTAGTCATGTTTTAAAACGCCTTAAAGAACTCTTTAGAGTTGCTATTTCATGCAATCCTTAAAAGCATGTTGTTGTTGTTTTTTGTTTTTGTTTTTGTTTTTTTGAGTTGGAGTCTCACTCTGTCACCCAGACTGGAGTGCAGTGGCAGCTCCTAGCCACCGCAGCCTCGACCTGCTGGGCTCGGCGATCCTTCAGCCTCAGCCTTCCAAGTAGCTGGAACTACAGCGCGCGCTTACCACTCCGGCTAATTTTTTTTTTTATTTATTGTAGAGATGAGATCTCGCCAAGTTGCCCAGGCGGGTCTCGAACCCGCAGGCTCAGGCAATCCACTCACCTCGGCCTCCCAAAGCGTGGGATTACAGGCTGAGCCACCAAGCCCGGCAGATATTTTTAAAATATAGAAATATTCCAAAACATTAAGACTGGGTTCTCTATACAGTTGTGTTAAGAATTATTTTGGCCAGGCATGGTGGCTCACATCTGTCATCCCAGAATTTTGGGAGGCTGAGGCAAGAGGATTGCTTGAACTCAGGAGTTCGAGACCAGCTGGGAGGAACTTGTCTCTACAAAAATAAAAAAATAAACCAGGCATGGTGGCATGTACCTGAGTCCCAGCAACTCAGAAAGCTAAGGCAGAAGGATTGCTTGAGCTCAGGAGGTTGAGGCTGACGTGAGCTGTGATTGTGTTACTGCACTCTAACAAGGGCAACAGAGTGAGACACTGTCTGCAACAAACAAAAAAACAAACAAAAATTCAGGGAGGTAGGCCAGGCACGGTGGTGCACATCTTCTGTAATCCCAGTGATTTGGGAGGCCAAGGTGGAGAATATTTGAGGCCAGAACTTCAAGACAAGCCTGGACAACATAGTGCGACCCCCATTGCTACAAACAACTTAAAAAATTAGTTAGGCATAATGGTATGTACCTATAATTCCAGCCACTTGGGACACTGAATTGGGAGGAATGCCTGAGACCATGAGGTCAAGGCTGCAATGAGATATGATTACGCCACTGCACTCCAGCCGGGGTGACAGAATAAGACCCTGTATCTAAAAACAACAACAACAAAAAACTGCCAGGCACAGTGGCTCCCACCTATAATCCCAGCACTTTGGGAGGCAGAGGTGAGAGGACTGCCTGAGTCCAGGGGTTCAAGACCAGCCTGGGCAACTTGGCAAGACCTTGTCTCTACAATAAATCAAAAAAATTAACCAGGCGGGGTGGTGCGGTTCCAGCTACTTGGAAGACTGAGGCAGAAGGATCACTTGAGCCCAGCAGGTCGAGTCTGCAGTGGCCATGAGCGAGCCACTGCACTCATTCCAGATAGAGTGAGACTCCTACTCAAAAAAAAAAAAGAAATTTCAGGAAAGTAGTTGTTTAATGGGTATAAGGTTTTAGATTTGGAGATCCATTTTATGAAAATGTAAAAACTGAATTACTAGCCGGGCTCGGTGGCTCAGCCTGTAATCCCAGCGCTTTGGGAGGCTGAGGTGAGTGGATTGCCTGAGCCTAAGGGTTCGAGACCCGCCTGGGCAACTTGGTGAGACCTCATCTCTACAATAAAATCAAAAAAATTAGCTGGGCGTGGTAGCGCGAGCCTGTAGTTCCAGCTACTTGGAAGGCTGAGGCGGAAGGATCACCAGAGCCAGCAGGTCGAGGCTACAGTGGCCGGGAGCATGCCACTGCACTCCAGTCTGGGCAACGGAGTGAGACTCCAACTCAAAAAAAAAAAAAACAAAGTGAATTACTGAACTATACACTTTTAAATAAGATAAGCTAGTCATGGTGGCACAGATCTGCAGTCACAGTTACTTAGGAGGCTGAGACAGGAGAATAGCTTGAGCCAAGAAGTTCGAAGCTAGAGCAGCTAAGATCACATCACTGCACTCCAGCCTGGGCAGGATAACAAAACAAAACCTTATCTCTAAAAAAAAAAATGGTTAACAGCCTAAGCAACATAGCAACACCTCAACACTACAAAAAAAAATTAGCCAGGCATGGTGGCACGCACCTGTAGTCTCAGCTATTTGGGTAGCTGAGGAAAAATAATTGCCTGAGCCCAGAAGGTGGAGGCGGCAATGAGCCATGATTGTGCCACTGCACTTCAGCCTAGGTGAGAGTAAGACCCTGACCCCCCCACAAAAAAAATTCAAGATCAGCCGGGCACGGTGGCTCAGCCTGTAATCCCAGCACTTTGGGAGGCTGAGGTGAGTGGATTGCCTGAGCCCACAGGTTCGAGACCCGCCTGGGCAACTTGGTGAGATCTCATCTCTACAATAAAATTTAAAGAAATTAGCTGGGCGTGGTAGCGCGCGCCTGTAGATCCAGGTCGAGGCTGCGGTGGCCGGGAGCGGCCACTGCACTCGTCTGGGTGACAGAGTGAGACTCCAACGCAAAAAAAAAAGTTCAAGATCCAGCCTGATCAACTTGGCAAGAGCCCATCTCTACAATAAATAAAAATTTGCCGGGTTTGGTATCGCACACCTGTGGTTCTAGCTATTTGGAAAGCTGAAGTGGGAGGATCGCCTGAGCCCAGCAGAACCAGGCTATGGTGGCCATGAGCATGCCATTGTACTCCAGCATGGGTGACAGAGTGAGACTCCAACACACACACACACACACACACACACACACACACACACACACACACAGACACAAAGAGGTTAAGATAATATATTTTCTGTACTTTTTTTTGAGTTAGTCTCACTCTATCGCCCTGACTGGGGTGCAGTGGCACGCTCCCGGCCACCACAGCCTCAACCTGCTGGGCTCCGCTGATCCTTCAACCACATCCTTCCAAGTAGCCAGAACTACAGGTGTGCGCTACCATGCCTGGCTAATTTTTTCTTTTTTTTTTTTTCGAGTTGGAGTCTCACTCTGTCGCCCAGACTGGAGTGCAGTGGCCGCTCCCGGTCACCGCAGCCTCGACCCGCTGGGCTCCGGCGATCCTTCCGCCTCAGCCTTCTGTGTAGCCGGAATTACAGGTGCGCACCACTACGCCCGACTGATTTTTTGATTTATTGTAGAGATGAGGTCTCGCTGCCCAGGCGGGTCTCAAATCCGCGGGCTCAGGCAATCCACTCACCTCAGCCTCCCAAAGGCGCGGGATTACAGGCTGAGCCACCGAGCCCGGCTTTTCTTTTTTTTTTTTGAGCTGGAGTCTCACTGTCGCCCAGACTGGAGTGCAGTGGCCGCCCCCGGCCACTGCAGCCTCGACCTGCTGGGCTCCGGCGATCCTTCTGCCTCAGCCTTCCAAGTAGCTGGAACTACAGGCGCTCGCCACCACACCCGGCTAATTTTTTGATTTATTGTAGAGATGAGGTCTTGCCTGCCCAGGCGGGTCTCGAACCCACGGGTTCAGGTAATCCACTCACCTCAGCCTCCCAAAGGCGCGGGATTATAGGCTGAGCCACTGAACCCGGCTTAATTTTTTGATTTATTGTAGAGATGAGGTCTCACCAAGTTGCCCGGGTATGTCTCAAAACTGTGGGCTCAGGCAATCCACTTTCCTGAGCCTCCCAAAGTGCTGGGATTATAGGCTGACCCACCTAGCCCAGCCACCACAATTTTTTTTTTTTTTTTGAGTTGGAGTCTCACTGTCGCCCAGACTGGAGTGCAGTGGCCGCTCCCAGCCACCGCAGCCTCGACCTGCTGGGCTCCGGCAATCCTTCCACCTCAGCCTTCCACATAGCTGGAACTACAGGCGCACTCTACCACGCCCGGCTGATTTTTGATTTATTGTGGAGATGAGGTCTCGCCAAGTTGCCCGGGCGGGTCTTGAACCCACGGGTTCAGGCAATCCACTCACCTCAGCCTCCCAAAGCACTGGAATTATAGGCTGAGCCACCGAGCCCAGCCAAGAATAATTTTTATTGAACTTCATATATGTTACTGTGCCAGGAAACAAAATTTAAAAATAAGTCATATGTATTCACAGCACAAAAAAGGAAAGAATGAGCTATTTCTTCAAAATTTCTTACTTCTATTTGACCATGGAGACCTTGGTTATAGTCTGATATAACATTTTATGCAAATATCTATCCAGAAATTAATAACTGAATTATAATAAAACTGAATTGTCTATAAAAGGCACAATTTGGCAGGGCTCGATGGCTCAGCCTGTAACCCCAGCATTGTGGGAGGCTGAGGAGAGTGGATTGCCTGAGTTCAAGGTTTGGAGATCAGCCTGGGCAACTTGGTAAGACTTTGTCTCTACAATAAATCAAAAAATTAACCAGGCATGGTGGCACATGCCTGTACTTCTAGTTACTTGTAAGGCTGAGGCAGAAGGATCACCTGAGCCCAGCAGATTGACACAAAGGTGGCTGTGAGTGTGCTATTGCATTCCAGCCTGGGCGGTGGAGTTAGACTCCAACTCAAAAAAAAAAAAAAAGGTACAATTTAGGCAACTACTAAATCACATCCCTGCTGCAATGCTTTTACTTCTTCAGTCTACAGTTTTGTTTAGTTTTTTTGTCACCCAGGCTGGAGTGCAGTGGCACGCTCATGGCCACCATGACCAGCCTGGACAACCTGGCGAGACCTCATCTCTACAATAAATCAAAAAAATTAGCCGGGCGTGGTAGCGCACTCCTGTAGCTCCAGCTACTTGGAAAGCTGAGGTGGAAGGATCGCCAGAGCCCAGCAGGTCGAGGCTGCGGTGGCCGGGAGCGTGCCACTGCATTCCAGGCGACGGAGTGAGACTTCGACTCAAAAAAAAAAACTAAAATAAGAATAACTTTTATGTAAAATAAACTATATATTTAAAAGTAAATTATATATAGATAAAATTAAAACCACAGCTTGGCACGGTGGCTCATGCTTATAATCCCAGCACTTTAGGAGGCTGAGGTGGAAGGATTGCTTGAGCCCAGGAGTTCGAGGCCAGCCTGAACAACATAGCAAGACCTCGTCTCAACAAAGAATCAAAAAATTAGGCAGGTGTGGTGGCTCATGTCTCTAGTCCCAGCTACTCAGAGGAGGCTGAGGCGGAAGGATTGCTTTAGCCCCGAAGTCCTAGACCAGCCTGGACAAAACAGCGGGACCTTGTCTCTACAAAAAAAAAAAATTAAAAAATAAAATTAAAATCAACAGTAATTGTTTAGACTTAAACTAACAAAAGACTTCTTGAGCAGAGGAGTATTTCATCCCTAACCTTGTTTAGAATTGCTGGCACATGGTGGTAAGGAAAGCAGCTGGCTTTCAATTTCCTACAGATAGCACACTCTTACTGCCCACACCTGGGGGGGAGTCACGCCCCAACATCCCCACGCATACCCCTGCTTCGTGGTTCAGCTCATCAGGGTTGCTTTTGTTAATCTCAGCACACTTTAGAATGCATTCAGGTGTTACTAGGGAAACACTGGAGGCTCCGTTTTTCAAACGAACTAAAATTCCTCATGTAATAAAAACAACCACCCAATGACTCATCTTTCTGGGAATTCAATTTCCCTGAACTGAAGGAACTCAACAGGAAAAGAATCAGGAAGGGCCTCAAGGGCTAAATGTGCACATTGTTGGAGGATCAGAGGGGCCGTGTCCAGGATGGGGGAGGCAGGTGCGTGCTGGGAGCCAGGCCTGCCACCAGGGGGAGGTGTCCGGATGGGGGAGGGAGGCAAGTGTGTGCTGGGAGCCAGGCTTGCCACCAGGGGGAGGTGTCTGGATGGGGGAGGCAGGTGTGTGCTGGGAGCCGCTCTTCCTCAGCTGCCTCCACCTGTCCCCACTGGAACATAGTCCCACACGCCCAGACCTGCTCATTTTTTCGTGAGAAGTCAATAATCTAGATGGCTATTTAAGATTTCCTGACCTTTATTTTTAGTTATTTATTTTTGAGTTGGAGTCTCACTCCATCACCCAGGCTGGAGTGCAGTGGCTCGATCACGGCCACCAGGCGCCGACCTGTTGGGCTTAGATGATCCTTCTGCCTCAGTTTTCCAAGTAGCTTGAACTACAGGCACGTGCCACCATGCCCAGCTAATTTTTTGATTTATTGTAGAGACGAGTTCTCACCAAGTTTCCCAGGCTCGTCTCAAACCTTTGGGCTCAGGCAATCCCCTCACCTCGGCCTTCCAAAGTGCTGGGATTACAGGCTTGAGCCACTGCGCCCAGCCGATTTCCTGACTTTTAAACATTGGAAATCAACTCAAACTCTAGAAAGCACTGCAGCACAAACAAAACATCCACAGCTGCAGTGTGGCCCTGGGCCCCCAATTTCCCTAATGAACAATGCAGGAGTCACAGCTAAGCAAGCTTGAGGAAATCATGCAAACAGGTTTCCTTCTCGGGTCCTTCTCTTTTCCCAGAAAGTGACATTTTGGAAAAAATCCTGATAGGCTGACACCACATTCATAATCATCTGCAATTTATCAAGAAAAATAGCTTAAGAGAGGAGGCGAGTGGGAGGGCCTGAGCTCTGGCAGGCCTTCCTCCAGGCTCCAGGCCAAGTGTGGCGTCGCTCAGATGCCTGCTGACTAACTGATGCACAGCAGATTGACTTGACCACAGGCAAACCTCTTTTCCCTTCCAGGGCAATGACATAAAAGATGATCTCCCTCCCTTTATTAGAGGGAAGCATTCCTGCCTAGACTCGGGACAGCTGCAGCCAGTACCCTGGAGCAATCACTGAACCACTAGGATTCCACAGAGCCCGGAGCTTCCGAGGCCTCTGGCCCCAGCCTTGCAGCACACCTCAGGAAGTGAGTGGCACCTCGAGAGGTGAGTATCTGCCAAGGCTTCCCACTCCCTCCTCTAGCCCCATGCATCTGAGTCAATGAACTGCAGTTAGGGAAACCAACCCAAACCCTCACATCTATGTCTTGTTTGAATCAGCACTTGGCTTCTTAAAAGTGAAGGTGATTCAAATTTGAGATGAAACAGGAGATGCCCTTCCGCAGGTCATCAGGTTTCTGGAATGTCATTGGGAAGACTAGAGCAAGTCCTCTGACGTAAGTCCCACTGAGCATCTCAAGGCTCCCTCCCACGCAGGTCAAATCAGAACTAGAAGCAAGAGCATGAAAAAAGCCTTGTCTTCAGTGGCCATAAGAATACTCGGGTTTGGCTGGGTTCAGTGGCTCAACCTGTAATCCCAGCACTTTGGGAGGCCGAGGCAAGTGGATTACCTGAGCCCGTGAGTTCGAAACCAGCCTGGGCAACTTGGCAAGACTGCATTTCTACAGTAAATAAAAAATTAGCCAGTGTGGTAGCGCGCACCTGTAGTTCTAGCTACTTGGAAGGCTGAAGTGGAAGAATTGCTGGAGCTCAGTGGGTAGATGCTGGGGTGGCCATGACCATGCCGCTGCACTCCGGCTTGGGCAACAGTGAGGCTCCAACTCAAAAGGAAAAAAAAAAAAAGAATGCTCCAGTTTAAGTGAATGAAAACTCCCCTTCAGGGATGGGTTGTCATGGTTCCTCTCAGGGACGCCCTGGCCGTCAAACCTGTGACTGTGCATCCGTTTTTAAAAGTCCCTGGGAAAAGCTGTGCCTGATTCCAGGCTCACTGTTCAGGCAAGCAAAGGCCCCAAAGGTTAATCTCCAACCCTGTCCCACTGGAGAACCAGGCCTAGAAGGACTTAAACAAGCCAGTCATCACACTATAATGACATGAGGAAAAAATCTTCCCATTGCTCCCAAATCAGCTTCTTTGTAAGCAAATGTTCACTGCTAATGTTCTGGACTGGATTTTTACTTTATAACCAACAAACAAAAAAGATTAGAAAGAATGATTTAGCCCCAGCTACTCAGAAGGCTGAGGCGGAAGGATCACCTGATCCCAGGAGGTTGAGGCTGCAGGGATCCATGATTGTGCCACTGTACCCCAGCCTGGGTGACAGAGTGAGACCCCGACTCAAAAATAAAAAAAGAATGATTGGCAAAAACTGATATGACTCAATTATATTCTCCCAAATGTCTATTTCTGAAATTTCCATCATGAGTGTACGCTATTTGAACATCACACAAGAAGGAAAAAGAATAATGATTGCCTTGATCAGATCAAGAGATGAGAGGCCAAGTTGTTGACCCCAATTTTTTCTGTTGGGGTTGAGCAGGTGGGAGGGGATGACCCACTTAAAATTGCCCAAACCATTCTCTCTATTAAGCTTCATTAGATCAATACAAGTCTTCTTTTTCACAATGTAGTATCTTCAAAAGAGCAATTCTCTGTGACATTTCAAGCATCAGTGGAGAAGAGCTATTTTGATGAGAGGGGAGATTGTGTCCCTCAAAATAACAGCATGGAGGCATCACATCTCTCCCCTCTGAACCCAGTCAGTCCTACAGACCCTCTGCACACCAGTCCCTCCTGTTGAGGAGCCTCTTGAAATACTAACCACACAGGTTTCAGAGAATTTACGAATGATGTCGAAGGTGGTGACACCGTCCTGAAGCCCTTGGACCTGGCAGGTGGTATTGCTACTTCTTTCTGTCATTTACTCTGTCCTGTAAATATCTTCCAATAAGGACAGTGGCGCCCTTATTGAGTTGGAGTCTCACTCCATCGCCCAGACTGGAGTGAGACTTGACCTGTTGGGCTCTGGCAACCCTTCCGCCTCAGGCTTCCAAGTAGCCTGAATTACAGGTGCGTGCTACCACGCCCTGCTAATTTTTAATTTATTGTAGAGATGAGTGCTCGGCAAGTTGCCCAGGTGGGTCTCGAACCCGCGGGCTCCCAAAGCACGGGATTCCAGGCTGAGTCACCAAGCCCAGCCTCGTGTCGTTTTTTTCTATTCTTTGCTATTCAAACCTTTCGGCTCTACCACCAAAAACAAACCCCAAACCTTGTAAAGTAACCCAAACTCCCTGAAATGCTCCTTGAAAATGGCTTTGGAGGATGAGACTGTGCCCTTGTGTGATCGCAAGAGGCAGAAGTTGAGTCAGGACTAGGGCTGTCGAGGGAGGCAGGGGCACCAGCAGGGCCCAGCTGACTCCCCTGTGAGCACCGGTATTCACCCTCAGAAGAGGCTGAAGGGAAGAGACTGTCCACAGTAGTTGTCTCCGTGGAATCCTGGGGTTGGGGTAGGGAAAGCGTATTCTTGCAGGCAAAGGGGTATTTGTAGCTTGAGCAAGTGCCCTGCCCCTGCTGGAGGAATTCCCACCGTAGGTTTCCCAGACTTGGTCTTCACTAGCACACACCAGAACCCTGGCCTTCTACAGCCTAGCAGTGCTCAGTCTTGAACGTCCCACGATCTAGTCAATGGGGACCACACAAAATCACAGTTCTGCAGAGCAGGTACCCAGTTGTGACCAAAGACAGTGATAAGGGAGAAAAGCCAGGCCTTCTATTCCCTCAGCACCAGGAAAGTCCTCTCTCAATTTATGTAGAGAAATGAAAACTTAGAACATACACTTGCCTAGCAGCCAGTTTCATTGCCTCATTCTCAGAAACCCTGAAACCCAAGCAAGAAAATCTGTCCTAGGAGCAACAGTTTGCGTCTGAGGGCTCCCTTTGACATTCTAAGGTGTTTGCTTTCAGCCCATTTTTGCTAATCTAACTTTTCATAAGCAAATTCCCATCCCAAGGAGGGGGCAGTCATCCTGCACTCCAGCCTGCTGGGCAGCTGAAGCCCTGGGCTCCACGAAGGGCAAGAGAACAGCTCGTACTGCACTTCCCTCGCTTCCTTCTGGAATACGCGATGCATTTTTATAGAGGGCGGTGGGGGAGGGAAGAACCACATTCAGACCCAGCATCATTCTTCCCCACAGCGTCATTTCAAAAGCCAGAGGACAGCGGATGAAGAGGCTGGAGCGGGCCAGAATCCTCTACCCCATCCTGACCCCGACTCTCCCACCTGTCCTGGGCCTGACCACTCCCAACCCTATCTTGGCCCTGAGCCCCCCACCCCATCCTGGCCTGAACCCTCTCTACCCTGTCCTGGCCTGAACACCCCACCCCATCCTGGCTGAGCGGGTCCACCAGGCAGCTGTGGAGCTCCCTCCTCAGGGAAACTAACTGGTAAGTACTTTCCTGTTTGTTTCCCTCAAACCCACACATTTTCAGCTGACCTGGGGAGGGCTCCTGCATATGATTTATTGACAAAACAACATTTGACTAACTAGCAGCTGGCAGAGCAGGACGGGACTCCTGATGGTGCACAAGAGCACTGGCTGCAGATTCCTGTTTTTGGTGTCGTCAGCATTCAAGGACAGTCCCACAGGGCATGCCACAGCTGCTGATGCATCCTAAACATTGCCAGCGTGTAGCGGGGGCGGGCGGGCCAGCAAGAACTTTGTTATTTTCTCAGCTTTTACCCAGATAATCACAGCTCAGAAATTTGGATTTTACACAGTCATGATCCAGAAATAGTCAAACATCATTTGAGGAAGTCACTGCAGAGAAACTGGTAGGGAAGATGGTACTCTAGATGAAAACTGACTTCAGTAAAGATTTCTGCCTCACCAAACTTTTAATGAAAAGAATAAATACCAAGGCCACAATGAAAACTAGCCTAGTTTTTATTGTGTATAGTTTTTGATAGTATGAAAATTAAGTAGAAAATGTAACTAGTAACTAATTAAAGAAATATTACTAACATAGCACTCTCATAAAGTTGAACAGTTTCTTGACACTGTTCTTGTTAGATTACAAGGTGGGAGAGAAACGCTGAGCTTAGTGGTGACTTGGTCCCTGCAGTGGTGTGGTCTCTGGTGACATGGTCCTGCCAGCTTCCATGTAGAAGATGAAGGCTGTGGTCTGCTCACGGGTCCCACTGTTCTGCTGTTGCTGAATTTTTGAAGTCTCTTCTCAATTCCCTGTTGGAATACTCTGTAGTTGGGCTTTCTCGGGGAGGGGTAAATGACTACAGGCCAAGAAGTGGCTGGGACAGAAGGTTCAGCCATTTGATTCTAGCCAGAACCTGTTAGCACCAACAATCTTTGTCTGACAGCTTACTGCTTGTCCAAAAGAAAGCAGTTGAAACCAAACAAAGATTTGAAAACAGAACTTTCACCAGTGGATGTTCTAGTTGGCCTCTGCACTTAAGACAAGTTTATTTGCTCGAGAATCCACACACCTGTGGCTAAGATGATCCACTACTTCCTTTTTTTTTTTGAGTTGGAGTCTCACTCTGTAACCCAGACTGGAGTGCAGTGGCTGTTCCTGGCCACCGCAGCCTCGACCTGCTGGGCTCCGGTGATCCTTCCGCCTCAGCCTTCCGAGTAGCCGGAATTACAGGCGCGCGCTACCACGCCTGGCTGATTTTTTAATTTATTGTAGAGATGAGGTCTTGCTGCCCAGGCGGGTCTCGAACCCGCAGGCTCAGGCAATCCACTCACCTCAGCCTCCCAAAGGCACGGGATTACAGGTTGAGCCACCGAGCCCGGCTGATCCACTACTTCCAAAGGGCCTCTCTTTGGGTCTCAAACTCCTCTTACTGAGTAATTCTCACATCTGCACGTTTTCCAGACCATAAATGGTTACACTTTTCATGGCTTATCGTTATTACTTTATCTCAGATTTAAATCATTCAGTTTATAAAAGAAGGTCATACATTTTCTGTGTTACTTTGCCACAGATCATCAGCTCCCTGAGGTTGATATTTAACTTGGCATTCGCCATCAAAGGTCACACCACTTGGAGCAATTATTCTGGAAGGCAGCTTAGCAATGTGTATGTACATATGGTAATATATTTGATTTCTTTACCTGGAGGTCCCTTTTCTGCTCAGAAGTAATTATAAAGAGGGAAAAGCTTCATGCTCAAATAATTTTTTTGAATTATTTGTAAACTTAAAAGATCTGGGGCCACTGCCTTGGTAGACTCTGGTGCAGCCATGTGTTCTTTGAGCTATGGCTGTTGCCACGCTTTCTGGCTTTGGCCCCCTCCCCCACCTTGGGGAGGTGAATCGTCTCTCTCCCTTCTCTTTCTCTTTCTAATTTACTTTTTTTTATTTTTTTTTTGAGTCGGAGTCTCACTCGGTCGCCCAGACTGGAGGGCAGTGGCCGCTCCCGGCCACCGCAGCCTCGACCTGCCGGGCTCCGGCAATCCTTCCGCCTCAGCCTTCCCAGTAGCCGGAACTACAGGCGCGCTACCACGCCCGGCTGATTTTTTGATTTATTGTAGAGATGAGGTCTCGCTGCCCAGGCGGGTCTCGAACCCGCGGGCTCAGGCAATCCACTCACCTCAGCCTCCCAAAGGCGCGGGATTACAGGCTGAGCCACCACCGAAAGCCCGGCTTCCTTGTAGTTCCGGCTACTGGGAAGCCTGAGGCGGGTTCGGAGCCCCCGGGCAGCGAGATTGCCGGAGCCGGCGGCTGAGGCTGCGGGTGGCCGCGGGAGCGGGCGGGCCACTGCCCTCCAGTCTGGGTGACCGAGTGAGACTCCGACTCAAAAAAAAATAAAAATAAAAAAAAAATAAAAATAAACTTTTCTTTCTTTGCCAAAGAAAGAAAAAAAAAAGTCTGATGCAACCTAAATATCCAAAACTAAAATAGTTAAGGAACTCCTCAACTTCTCAATGAAAAGGTTTGCAGTTATTTAAAAAAATCCCAATTTGAGGGCTATAGAACATCACAGATGGGTACTTATGTGATGTTAGCCACAATTATAATTATGTAAAAAGTAAATTAAGTTGAAAAGATTTAATCTGCAAAATCGATCATAGGTGTGTTACAGCTGGACGTGGTACCTGTAATCCCAGTACTTGGGGAGACCAAAAGCCCATATCTACAGAAAATAGAAACAACTTTATAATGTTGAAAATTCCCATCTATTCTTTTTCTTTAGGTTTCCATTCTCATACAAACAACAAAAAAAGTTAAACCCTTAAATCTAAGCCGGGCTCTGTGGCTCAGACTGTAATCCCGCGCCTTTGGGAGGCTGAGGTGAGTGGATTGCCTGAGCCCGTGGGTTCGAGACCTGCCTGGGCAGCGAGACCTCATCTCTACAATAAATCAAAAAATCAGCCGGGCGTGGTAGTGCATGCCTGTAATTCTGTCTACTTGGAAGGCTGAGGCGGAAGGATCGCCGGAGCCCAGCAGGTCGAGGCTGTGGTGGCCGGGAGGGCCACTGCACTCCAGTCTGGGCGAGAGAGTGAGACTCCAACTCAAAAAAAAAAAACCCTTAAATCTGCAGGGGAGCTGTGGGAGGATGGCTATTCAGTTATAACTCATCTGGTGAATTCTTTGGTGACATTAACTTCAGTAAAGACTTCTGCCTCTCCAATCTTTTAATGAAGAGAATAAATACCAAGGCCACAATGAAAACTAGCATAGTTTTTATTGTGTATAGTTTTTGATAGTATGAAAATTAGAAAGTAAAAAATGTAACTAGTAACTAATTAAATAAATATTACTAACATAGCACTCTCATAAAGTTGAACAGTTTCCAAATACGCCTCAAGGTTATAACTGCATGGTTATCTTTATGAGGGAGGACCCAAAAAACCCCAGAATTTACTTATAAAAAATTGTGAAGCCGGGAGCAGCCACTGCACTCCAGTCTGGGTGAAAGTGAGACTCCAACTCAAAAAATAAAAAATAAAAAAATAAAAATAAAAATAAATTGTGAGCTGGGTTCAGTGGCTCAGCCTGTAATCCCGTGCCTTTGAGAGGCTGAGGTGAGTGGATTGCCTGAGCCTGTGGGTTTGAGACCCGCCTGGGCAACTTGGCGAGACCTCATCTCTACAATAAATCAAAAAATTAGCCAAGGTGTGGTACTGTGTGCCTATAGTTCCAGCTACTTGGAAGGCTGAGGCGGAAGGATCGCCAGAGTCCAGCAGTTCGAGGCTGCGGTGACCGGGAGAGGCTACTGCACTCCAGTCTGGGCGACAGAGTAAGACTCCAACTCAAAAAAAAAAAAAATGTGTATTTATTCTTACATGTTTAAACTTCAGTCACCTTCAAAGTACTCTCCATTTGATGTAACACACTTATCAAGACACTTTTTCTACTGCTCAAAGCAGTTTTTGAACTAATATATTTTGATATCTTTTAGTGCTTCTGCTGTTTTTTGTCTCACAGCTTACATGTTGGCAAAAAGTTTCCCTTTGAGAACTTTTTTCTTTTTTTGAGTTGGAGTCTCACTCTGCAGTGGCACACTCATGGCCACCCCAGCATCGACCTGCTGGGTGCTGGGGATCCTTCCGCCTCGGCCTTCCAAGTAACTGGAACTACAGGCATGTGCCACCATGCCTGGCTAATTTTTTTATTTATTGTAGAGAAGAGGTCTCGCCAAGTTGCCCGGGCTGGTCTTGAACCCGAGGGTTCAAGCAATCCACTTGCCTCGGCCTCCCAAAGTGCTGGGATTATAGGCTGAGCCACCTAGCCCGGCCTGAGGACTTTGTCATCCAGGGAAACAAAATGTTGCTTGTGGTGAGATCAGGTGAATAGGGAGGGTGGGGCACAAAATCATGCCACTTTTGGTCAAAAACAGCTGAACACTCAGCGTGGTGGGGGCAGGTGAGCTTGTAAGTCACCCAACATGAAACAGGCAAACATGTTGAAAGAATCTCCCCCAAAAAATTCACTGAAGCAGAAGGCAGCCTCTCATAACAACAAAGCTAGCTTCCTAGAATACTCACCTAGTAAGGGAAGCCTGTATATAAGGGGTCTGCCCTCCAAAAGACAATTCCAGACTCATACATCTGCTGTTTTGATTTTGCCCAAGCTCTGCCACTACCTCACTGCGTGGCATGAGGCAGAGCAAATTCTCCAAACCTCAGTTTCTTTTCCTTTAAATTAAATATAGGCCAGGCAGGAGAATTGCTTGAGCCCAGGAGTTCAAGACCAGCCTGGGCAACATAATGAGACCTCATCCCTACAAAACAAACAAACAAAAAAACCCTAGCGACTTAGAAGGCTGTGGGAGGATCTCCTAAGCCCAGGATGTCAAGACTGTGGTGAGCCATGGTCCTGCCACTGCACTCCAGCCTAGGCAAAAGAGTGAGACCCCGCCAGCCTTGGTGGCTCAGCCTCAGCCTGTAATACCAGCACTTTCGGAGGTCGAGGCGAGTGGATTGCCTGAGCCTGCTGGTTCGAGACCAGCCTGGGCAACTTGATGAGACCTCATCTCTACAATATATCAAAAATTAGCCGGCTGGGGTAGCGTGTGCCTGTAGTTCCGGCTACTTGGAAGGCTGAGGCAAAGGATTGCTGGAGCCCAGCAGGTCGATGCTGGGGTGGTCGAGAGTGTGCCACAGCACTCCAGCCTGGGCAACAGAGTGAGACTCCAACTAAAAAAAAAAGAGTGAGACCCCAGCTAGAAAAAAATAAACTCATCCACCTCTAGAATGATTTTATCATTAACACACACATATATATGTGTATTTGACTAGAAGTCTTCCCACACACTAAATAGGAAGTTGGGAAAATTTAAAAGTTAGTAAAAGACCCTAGATGAGTTCTTTTTGTTTTGTTTTGTTTTGTTTTGTTTGAGTTGGAGTCTCACTCGGTCGCCCAGACTGGAGTGCAGTGGCCGCTCCTGGCCACTGCAGCCTCGACCTGCTGGGCTCCAGCAATCCTTCCACCTCAGCCTTCCCAGTAGCTGGAATTACAGGCGTGCGCTATCATGCCCGGCTGATTTTTTGATTTATTGTAGAGAATAGGTCTCGCTACCCAGGCGGGTCTCGAACCCGCGGGCTCAGGCAATCCACTCATCTCAGCCTTCCAAAGCGAGGGATTACAGGCTGAGCCACCAAGCCCAGCTTAGATGAGTTCTTTATTCCTTGTGTGGGAGGGGCACCCTGCTCTGAACGATATTTCATAAATATGGCGTTTTGCCATGGTCTTCCTTTTGGCTTTGTGAAGGTTGATTGGGGGAAAGGTGGATTTCAGCACACACTCAGAAATGCTTATCTTGAAGGATTATAATACACCAAGCACTGTATAAAAGTGGTATTTTAATCCTCAGAATTATATTCTCTCTCCCAAAACATGGAGCAGAAAAAAATGATTATAGAGAATATACACTCATTTTACCTTTTACTAGACTATTTACAAGAATACTTACACTCATTTGTTTCAGCCTTCAATAAATAAAAGACATTTTTATTTTTATTTTTTGAGTAGGGTTCTCATTCTGTCTCCCAGACTGGAATGCAGTGGCCGCTCCCGGCCACGGGGAGCGGCCACTGCAGCCTCAACCAGCTGGGCTCCGGTGATCCTTCTGCCTCAGCCTTCCGAGTAGCCGGGATTACAGGCACACGCTACCATGCCCGGCTGATTTTTTGATTTATTGTAGAGATGAGGTCTCGCCAAGTTGCCCAGGCGGGTCTCGAACCCACGGGCTCAGGCAATTCACTCACCTCAGCCAAAGACTGATTTTTAAAATAACTCAGCCTGGTGTGGTGGCTCAAGCCTATAATCCCAGCACTTTGGGAGGCAGAGGTAAGAGGATTGCCCGAGTCCAGGGGTTTGAGACCAGCCTGGGCAACTTGGTGAGACCTCATCTCTCAAGGCTGAGGCTAAAGGATCACATGTGCCCAGCAGGTCAAGGCTGCAGTGGCTGTGAGCGTGCCACTGCACTCCAACCTGGGTAACAGAGTAAGACTCCAACTCAAAATAAATAAATAAATAAAATAAAACAATCCAGACCTATTTTCTTTTCTTTTTTTTTTTTTGAGTTAGGGTCTCACTCTGTCACCCAGACTGGAGTGCAGTGGCCGCTCCTGGCCACTGCAGCCTCGACCTGCTGGGCTCTAGCGATCCTTCCACCTCAGCCTTCCAAGTAGCTGGAACTACAGGCACGTGCTACTACGCCCAGCTAATTTTTGATTTATTGTAGAGATGAGGTCTCGCCAAGTTGCCCAGGCAGGTCTCGAACCTGCAGACCCAGGCAATCCACTCACCTCGGCCTTCCAAAGTGCTGGAATTACAGGCTGAGCCACCGAGCCCGGCTCCAGACCTATTTTCTATACATGGCAGATGGCATCTGTTCCAAATCACTGCTGCTCCTTACTGATTTCCTACACAATAGCCACTGCTCCTTATTTTTCCTCAAGCAATCAGTCAGTGATGTATCCATCAAACTTAAGAGAGTGCACAAATAGAATTTCTCTCTCTCCAAGGCAGACCATGGAGGGGTTCTTCAGCAAGGGGATGACAGCAGTCTGTGAAATTATAGCAAGTGGCTGTGCTGTGTTATCCTGACATTCACACAATAAATGAACTCATCTACACGAATCATTTGCTGCAAAACAAACAGCCTCCTTTAGCAGAACACGGTCACAGGACAGAATGTCCTGCTTGCTTGTCAAGGAAGGGATGAGCACTAATGTAGCTTTACCAAGCAGCAGAAAGAAAGCCATGATTTTGCTGTTCACAGTTATCTTTCAGCTGATGTTTACTCTTAGGATGAAACATAAATCTAAGATGTCATCAAAACTAACCACAAATAACATCAAATGAGCTCTCTGATTACAGCCATTGATCAGTACATTACTAAAAGCACAAGAAGTTGCTAAGCTTCAACAGTCATGTTAGTCATGTGAATCATTTCATAGTATACCATAATAAAAGGATCGATCAAGTAAGGTCATAACAACCATACTGCATATTCATTGAGCTCTTATTACGAGCCAGGCACTGTGCTAGGCACTTAAATACATGTAATTCATACGGCAAACCTAGAATAGTTTGCTCATGGGTTTTCTCCCCAGATCACAGATGAAAAAATGGAAATTGAGTTACTAAAAGAAAAAAAATTGTTTTTTGAGTCAGGGTCTCACTCTGTCGCCCAGACTGGAGTACAGTGACATGCTCACAGCCACCACAGACTTGACTCGCTGGGCTCAGGGCAATCCTTTCACCTCAGCCTCCCAAGTAGCTAGGACTACAGACGTGCACCACCATGCCTGGCTAATTTTTTCACATTTTTTAAATTCTATAGATGAGGTCTCGCCATGTTGCCCAGGCTGGCCTCAAACCCCTAGGCTCAAGCAATCCTCTTATCTCTGCCTCCCAAAGTGCTGGCATTACAGGCATGAACCACCATGCCTGGCTTCAAAAATTTATAAGTATGCATGTCCAGTGTCTTCGATTTGGCATCTATGTTGGGCTGAAAAAAATTCAAGGCAGAGCCGGGCTCGGTGGCTCAGCCCGTAATCCCGCGCCTTTGGGAGGCTGAGGTGAGTGAATTGCCTGAGCCCGTGGGTTCGAGACCTGCCTGGGCAGCAAGACCTCATCTCTACAATAAATCAAAAAATCAGCCGGGTGTGGTAGCACATGCCCGTAATTCCGGCTACTTGGAAGGCTGAGGCGGAAGGATCGCCAGAGCCTAGCAGGTCGAGGCTGTGGTGGCGTGGAGTGGCCACTGTACTCCAGTCTGGGCGACAGAGTGAGACTCCAACTCAAAAAAAGAAAAAAAAATTCAAGGCAGTACCTACAAGTGAGAAAATAAGAACCAATTTGCTGGCCACAGTGGTCCTGAGTCGTAGTTACTCAGGAGGCTGAGGCAGAAGGATCACTTGAGTCCAGGGGTTGGAGGCTGCAGTGAGCTATGACCCTGCCACTATACTCCAGCCTGGGCAACATAGTGGGACTCTGCTTCTTAAAAAAAAAGAAGAAGAAAAGAAACTAGGAGATACTAGAAGCAGAGGGAAGATAGGTAACTGGAGACAGAAAAGAACATCGTAGTAACAGATGATGTATACTGAGCATTATGGGATAAACAAGCTTTTCTTCTGTGTTCTTGCCATGTTGTCAATACTTCTGCCACTGAAGTGGGGAGCTTTCCCCAAACCAAGATCATCTCCAAATCTTTTTTTTTTTTTTTTTTTGAGACAAGGTCTGGCTATGTTCCCCAGGCTGGTCATGAACTCCTGGCCTCTAGCAATGCTACTACCACCTAGCTGGGATTCCAGAATGCACTGCACCCTGCTTACAACTCTCCAGTTCTCTGTGGACACCACGGGTGCCCTTCAAATTAACTCAGGTCTGATGCCATCTACCTGGGGATAGTACAGACCCCACAGGTCAAGGGCTTATCCCCACTGGATGTCCCCAGATCCAAGGCCAGTCGCGGGTCTAGTCTGTGCTTCCCATGGATATTACCGGGGTCCTCACTACCTCCCTCACATCCTTGGTTTCCTAGATCAGCGCAGGGGACGTAAGGTTGTGGTTACTCACCGACCACAGCAACCTGTGCCGACGAGCACTCAGGCGCAGCCGATGGAGGCCTCAGGTGGAGGCTAGGCTCCCCTGTCCCTCCAGCACCAGCTCCGGACCGCCACGTGTTCCTACCGGAAGTTCTTGCTTCCCTGGCGGCCTCCGTAGCTGATGTGATTGATTAGTCCATTGGCCATTGGAAATCAGTGCCCCGCCAGCCCGCCCTCTCCGGAGGTGGTTAGGGACTGCGCTGTGGACATGATGGTAATTATGGCGCCTGCCCCCTTTACGCTCAGCGGGGTTCCAGTGTGTGCCTGGGAGGGGCGCAAAAGAAGCTTGTCTAGGAGGGTGGGCTACGGCAGGAAAGATAGGGTAGAAGTGCATGTGGGGGCTACGATGGGGGACGACATGTGCAAAGGTGGGGGGGATGGGCGTGAGGGAGGTAGTGGAGGCCCGAGGTCCTGTGAGCTGAAGTTCCGGTAGAGGTGGCTCTTCTCTGCTGTAATGAGGTGCCGCAGGGCCTGGGTGGGTCCCCCAAGAGAGGAGGTGGCGCCTGTGAAAACCCAGCTAGGCATTCTGGGTAGAGCCTGAGGGCCCAGGTACTGGGGAGGACGAGGCAGGAGGATGTTTGAGGTCAGGAGTTTGTGACCAGCTTGGGCAAGGTAACAAGACTCCTCTCTATAAAAAATTCAGGCAGCCGGGCTCGGTGGCTCAGCCTGTAATCCCGCGCCTTTGGGAGGCTGAGGTGAATGGATTGCCTGAGCCCGCAGGTTCGAGACCCGCCTTGGCAACTTGGCGAAACCTCATCTCTACAATAAATTAAAAATGAACCGGGCGTGGTAGTGCGTGCCCGTAGTTCCAGCTACTTGGAAGGCTGAGGAGGAAGGATCGCCGGAGCCCAGCAAGTCGAGGCTGCGGTTGCCGTGAGCGTGCCACTGCACTCCAGCCTGGGCAATGGAGTGAGACTCCAACTCAAAAAAAAAAAAAAAAATTCAAGACTTAGCTGGGTGTCATGGTGCATGCCTGTGGTCCTAGCTACCCAGAAGGCTGACGAGGTAGGATCACCTGAGCCCACGAGGGTAAGGGTGTGGTGAGCTGTGATTGTCCCACTGCACTCCAGCCTGGGTGACAGTATGAAACACTGTCTCAAAAACAAGAACAGGCCGGGCTCGGTGGCTCAGTCTGTAATCCTGCACTTTGGGAGGCCGAGGTAAGTGAATTGCCTGATCCCGCAGGTTCGAGACCGGCCTGGGCAACTTGGCAAAACCTCATCTCTACAATAAATCAAAAAATCAGCCGGGCATGGTAGCGCATGCCTGTAATTCCGGCTACTTGGAAGGCTGAGGCGGAAGGATTGCCGGAGCCCAGCAGGTCAAGGCTGCGGTGGCCGGGAGCGGCCACTGCACTCCAGTTTGGGCGATAGAGTGAGACTCCGACTCAAAAAAAAAACCACAAAAAACAAGAACAACAGAAAAAGCAAGTCTATGGTCCTATGAACTTCGGCCAACCTGACTCTTCCCAATGTAGAGAAGAAATTTCACAAGTCCTCTCTGCAACCTCCACACCACCAGCCATCAGGTTTCTGTGCTGACAGAACTTCAGGCATCAAGTCAGTCACACTTTATGCCTGGTTTTCTGCTTCAAAACCCTCGTTTCTGGTTTGTCATGAAACATCTACAAGTGTGAAGCATGTGATGCTTGCCCCTCCTGGTGTGGAGTGAGGCCCTGTTGGGCTGAGTGTTGCCTTTCTCCAGGGCCAGATACGCAGTAGGTGCTCAGTATGTCTGTTAGCGACTAAGTGCCAGTTTCTGACCATGTCAGCCTTTAGGAGATTCTGTCCCCTTCAGTTCTGTTGTTCTGCTCTGGCTGGCCAAATGGCCCTCTTTATTTTATTTTATTTATTTATTATTTAGAGTTGGAGTCTCACTCTGTCGCCCAGGGTGAAGTGCAGTGGCATGCTCACAGCCAATGCAGTCTCGACCTGCTGGGCTCAGGTGATCCTTCCGTCTCAGCCTTCCAAGTAGCTGGAATCATAGGCATATGGCACCATGCCTGGTTGATTTTTTTTTTTTAATTGTAGAGACAAGATCTTGCCATGTTGCTCAGGCTGGTCTCAAATCCCTGAACTCAGGTAATCCTCCCACTTCCACCTGTGGTGGAATTATAGGCATTAGGCCCTGTGTCTGGCTAAAGTGTCCCTCTTTAAAGGCCAGCTGTGGGCATTGGAGAACACTGTCCTTTTTCTTCCAGAAAACTTGTCTCTGCCTGTTCATTTAGCACCTCACAGGATGGGATACCAGGCCTCCCTCATCCTGCTCCCTCTCCTCTGGATACCTCCCAGTTCATCACAGCTCCTCTTAAATTGCAATCTTCACAAGACAGCACACCACCCCCAGGGCTGCTGACCAATTCAAGTGGAATTGGATGGACACTCCCTTTGTTCTATTAATATCAGATCAAAGGCAAATTCACTTTTTTTTATTAGCTGTCACATCTTTATGTTGAGTCACATTGAGCGAGGTCAGGATCAAGGAGAAAGTTTATGTTTGGGCAGAAAAGCAGCATGTTTCGATGAGAGAACAGTTCACTACTAAGCACTGAACGTGGTACCATTGTGAATGGCAGAGGGACAGTGGTGACTGGCCCAAGCTGGGCATGCTCGTTGACTTCCCTCTCTTGGTGAGACAAAGCTGAATAAACCATTAATGCAGAATTTCTAAATGGGAGGTAATTCAGGGCCTGTCATTGCCTGAACACATCACCCACTGGGGAAACCTGTTGGAGAAGGTGACTGGCTTTGTCCTGTGTCATTCAACGCTGGTGCTGCTTAGCAAGTTCATGCCGAAATGGAGAAGTCGGGTCACTCTAAGGAGCCTTCTAGACACTGGATTTAGTTCCATCTTCCAGGTTAGAATGGTGGAAGTCAACTTTTTAATTTCAATTTTTAGAAATAATTGAATGTCCATTGTGATTTCCTCTTTTAAGAGCCTTTCTTGAATGCAAGCAAAAATCATGATGTCTTCAACTCAATGCAAGTAACATATGGTTACTATTAATATGATTGTTCTTTGGTGGTTTTAAAGATGAACTGAGACTTGCCAAGCCTTTTGTCTTGAATAAGTAATCAAAGGAATTACTAAACACGGTTTAGTGATTCAGGGAATCCAGCATTAGGTTTAAGATGGTTTGTCTGATTTTGTTTGGGTAGAGAAAATCTGCGATGAGATGGAAAGATATAGGAAACTATTCCAAAAGTAGAATTAAAAAAAACCATTTTATTGTATCAGGTGGTTTGTTACTGAATTCCTTCCAAGTTCCATGCCAGAAATAAACTGCTTGTTGGGAGTGGTGGCACATGCTTGTAGTCCCAGCTACCCAGGAGACTAAAGGGGAAGGATCTGCTTGAATCAGAAAGTCCAACCTGGGCAACATAGTGAGACCCTGTCTCTATAAAAATAAAAAGTAGGCTGGGTATGGTGGCTCAAGCCTGTAATCCCAGCACTTTGGGAGGCTGAGGTGAGGGGATTGCCTGAGCTCATGGGTTCAAGAACAACCTGGTTGGCCGGGCTTGGTGGCTCAGCCTATAATCCCAGCGCTTTGGGAGGCAGAGGTGAGTGGATTGCCTGAGCCCGCGGGTTCGAGACTCACCTGGGCAACTTGGCGAGACCTCATCTCTACAATAAATCAAAAACTAGCAGGCGTGGTAGTGCGCGCCTGTAGTTCCAGCTACTTGGAAGGCTGAGGCGGAAGGATCGCTGGAGCCCAGCGGGTCGAGGCTGCAGTGGCTGGGAGCGGCCACTGCACTCCAGTCTGGGCGACAGAGTGAGACTCCAACTCAAAAACAAACAAACAAACAAAAAAAGAACAGCCTGGCAACTTGGCAAGACCTCATCTCTACAATAAATCAAAAAATTAGCTGGGCATGGTAGTACACGCTTATAGTTCCAGCTACTTGGAAGGCTGAGGTTGGAAGGATGGCCTGAACCCAGCAGGTCGATGCTGGGGTGACCATGAGTGTGCCACTGTGCTCCAGCCTGGGCGATGGAGTGAGACTCCAACTCAAAAATAACAATTAAAATAATAATAAAAAGTATATTTTTTAAAAACAGAGTGGCTCTCGCCCTCGTGATCCCAGCCCTTTGGAAGGCCAAGGTGGAAGGATAGCTTAAACCCAGGAGTTGGAGACCAGCCTAAGCAACATAGCAAGACCTCATCTCTACAAAAAATAAAAGAATTAGCCAGACATGGTGGCACTCACCTATAGTCCTAACTACTTGGGAGGCTGAGGCAGAAGGATCGATTGAGCACAGGAGGTTGAATCTGCTGTGAGCTGCGATCGTGCCAGTGTACTCCAGCCTGGGCAACAGAGTGAGACCTGACTCAAAAAATAATAATAATAATAAAGTGCTTGTGTTATGTTTCAGTGAAGATATATTGAAGCACTTGTAAAGATATAGGATATTTTGTCACTACTTTTTTGAACTTTAAATGCTCCTGGCCTCAACCTGCTGGGCTCTGGCGATCCTTCGCCTCAGCCTTCCAAGTAGCTGGAACTATAGGCACGCACTACCACACCTTGGCTAATTTTTGATTTATTGTAGAGTTGAGGTCTCACCAAGTTGCCCAGGCGGGTCTCGAACCCTCAGGCTCAGGCAGTCACACACCTCGGCCTCCCAAAGCACAGGATTACAGGCTGAACCACCGAGCCTGGCAAGATGCCATAATTAAAATAAGCTAGGAATGACTGGGTGTGGTGGTTTAATGTCTGTAATCCCACCATTTTTGGAGGCCCAGGTGGACAGGTCACTAGAGCCCAGGAGTTCAAGACCAGCCTGGGCAACATAGTAAAACCTCGTCTCCAAAATAAATAAAAAAATTAGCCAGGTATTGTGGTTTGTGTCTATAGTCCCAGCTACTCAGGATGCTGAGGTGGGAGGATCGCCTGAGCCCAGGAGGTCGAGCTTGCAGTGAACTGTGATTGCACTCTAGCCTGGGCAACAGAATGAGACCCCCAACTTAAAAAATAAAATAAGTTAAGAATAAAGAAAAGAGCTCTTAAAATGTTTATATCTTGCCGGGCACGGTGGCTCATGTCTTGTAATCCCAGTGGGGCGGATGCGAGAGGATTGCCTGAGCTCAGGGGTTTGAGACCAGCCTGGGCAGCTTAGTGAGAGACAAGACTTTGACTCTACAATAAATTTTTTTAAAAATTAGCCAGGCGTGGTGGCCTGTGCCTGTAGTTCCAGCTACTTGGAAGGATCACCTGAACCCAGCAGGTGGAAGCTACAGTGTCCCTGAGCATGCCACTGAACTCCAGCCTGAGTGACAGTGAGACTCTGACTCAAATATATATATGTGTGTGTGTTGTATACATATATATATTTTTTTTATATCTTTTTTTTTTTCTTGAGTTGGAGTCTCACTCTGTTTCCCAGACTGGAGTGCGGTGGCACGCTCCCGGCCACAGCAGCCTCGACCTGCTGGACTCTGGCGATCCTTCTGCCTCAACCTTCCAAGTAGCTGGAACTACGAGTGCACGCTACCACACCCGGCTAATTTTTTGATTTATTGTAGAGATGAGGTCTCGTCAAGTTGCCCAGTCGGGTCTCGAACCCGTGGGCTCAGGCAGTCCACTCACCTCAGCCTCCCAAAGTGTGGGATTACAGGCTGGGCCACTGAGCCCAGTTTATTTTTTATGTCTTAAGGTCATATATTTTATTCTTGAACCAGGATCTCTTCCTCTCTCTCCCCCTCCCTCTCTCCCTCCCTCTTCATCCTCCTCCTTTTCTCTCTTCTCTTTCCCTCTCTCCCTCCCTCTCTCTTTCTTTTTCTCTCTGTGAAAAAAGGAGAAAATAAAAAGGGGTTTGTCCTGCATACACAAATGCTCTCTCTCCTTGCTTTCTGGTTATGCAACTTAAATATGAGGAGCTGGTTGGGAAGTGGAGATTCTGTTTCTTCTCAAGTTCCCAGCTGTTTTGAGCACTGCTGATGTTTATAATCTTCTCTCCCAGATGTTTCATCTTATGAAATGTGATTCATAAGGGTGGTACCCATATCTTTAGATGGGAACAAATCCCCAGGGCAGGACGATTACATAAGTCCGCTTCACTCAAAACCTGAAATACTTGAACACAATATTTTCTAGCGGAAAAAAAACAGTAAGACTTTGCCATACTTAAATTAATCAGAAAGACCAACAATTTCAGACTCTTTTTTTGTGTGGGAGGAATGAGGGAGGGACAGTATTCTTGTTTGGGGAGATTTTGTTTTCATTTGCAGAATGTCTTTAATTTATATGGGCTTTTGTTTTATACCTTGATTCATATTTGTTAAATTGTGCAAAAAACCATTGACTAGAAGACACTGCTGGAATGCCCTCTCTGTGCAAAGCCCTGGGGCTTGTGGCTGAGGCAGGCAGGAACTATTACTACCCTCCTGGGGAGTGATGAAAGAGCTATGAATATTGCGCTGCCATCCTCAAGCCTCTCTGGTAGTAGGAAAGCCAAAGGCAGACTCATGAAAGCTTCCAAGTGAATGTCACTTGTATTTCCCCCATGAGGGATGGTGGCGCATCCAGGGTCACACAGCCTGCAACATCCAGAGTCAAGACTAGAATAATCTCTCCTGAGTTCAGGGCTCCACCCAATACCCATGGCCTACATGGGATCAGGGGTCATGGCAGGTCAGAACTAGGGTAAGGCGAGTGAGGCACAAATTTAACAGGGCACCAGAAACCCAAGTCATCAAAATTAATGCAAAAAAATCCATGAGGAACAAAATATGAAACTTAAAACAGAAACAGGGTCCTGCCTGCCCTTGCATTACCCAGCTCACCTGTCATCTCACCTTGGCCTCCGTTGCATGGCCTGCACCTTTGGATAGACCATGGGGGAGTCCAGCATGGAAAACACCTCCTTGGCTGGGATGAATATGAACATGAACACAGGAAGGATGCCCTGAACATATTGGCTGGGGTTTTGGGAGAGAGGTCTTAGGCGCACGTCCACAGCCCGCCCTGAAAAGTGGAAGACAGAGTCTGTGACTCTATCAAGTGGGACTCTGGCTGTGGCAGTGGGCCCACTGAACTTAAGAAGGTACTGCTCCGATCATGAGCCCATCCCCTTTGAGACCACCTGGGCAGAGCCCAACATGGGGCCCTTGGAGCCCTAAGGTGGGGTTCAGTGAGGGCTTTGATCATACCCGACACAGGCTGAAGCCTTCCTTCCTCTTTGGGTTTTCTTCTTTCTCATCCGTGACTGGTACCTGAAGTGCTATCCTGCACCTGGCTATGCACACCTTGGGAGTACCCCAGGAGGAAATACAGACAAGCCCTGGGACAAATGCAGCCCTGCAGGGTCACAGCGGTCAGGTCACCCAGAGAGACCTGCCATGTTCGGGACTCAGTCAGCCCCAGAGGCCGAAAAGAAGCACAGGCTTGGGTACCCTCCCTCCACCCACTCCTCAGAGTCAGTAGCCATGGGCCCACGGGAACTGGGGAGGCTCCTGGGCTGGCAGCTTGGTGCTTCTGAAGGCGTCTTTCAGGGACCATGACAACCCTGGAACAGAACGGATCCCAGGCGAGTGTGGTCTTCTGACGCAGTACTAACACACAGCGACGACAGGCACAATAAGCCTTCTCAAGATGTTGTAGGGTTCATGGAAGGATGAGCATGGGCCACATGCAAACAGTATGCCGTCTTATGAGAACATGCCTTTATGTAAATTGTCCTTTTGAGCCTATCCACAGAACTGGAGGTGGGGTGGAGTGTCCAGGAAGAGTCTGGAAGATTGAGGTCGCTTCTTGCTGCTTTTCCCTCCGTCATCCTGAGCGTTCTCGTCTGGTCATCCTCCTTTGCAGGAAGAGTGGTTTGTCTTTTGTTCTGGCTTTTTCTTTTTTTGTGTGTGAGTTAGAGTCTCACTCTGTCGCCCAGACTAGAGTGGCAGTGGCACACTCCCAGCCACCGCAGCCTTGACCTTCTGGGCTCCGGCAATCCTTCTGCCTCAGCCTTCCAAGTAGCTGTAACTACAGGTGAGCACTACCATGCCCAGCTAATTTTTTTGATTTATTGTAGAAATGAGGTCTTGCCAAGTTGCCCAGGTGGGTCTCGAACCTCTGGGCTCAGGCAGTTCACTCACGTCGGCCTCCCAAAGTGCAGGATTATAGGCTAAGCCACTGAGCCACAGGTGCAGCTCTAGAAAGGAATGTAGGCTAGCCAGGCATGGTGGCGTGCGTGTCTGTAGTTCCAGCTACTTGGGAGGCTGAAGTGGAAGGCTCGTCCAGGCCCAGCAGGTTGAGGTTGCAGTGGCTGTGAGTAGCATGCCACTGCACTCCAGCTTGGGCAACAAGAATGAAACTCCAACTCAAAAAAAAAAAAGAAAGAAAGGAGTAGGCTTAGTCTGAATTGAATTCATTGTCATTCTTTCTGGCTTCAATGCTCTTGAGGAAGTACTCCTGTGCCCCAGATGCCTAGTGGCTAAGAACGCAGCCATGTGCCCATCAGGATAAGGGTTCTAACCGTACCAACTTGTCAGCTAAATGGTTTTTACAACTTCTTTCATTTTCTAGATCTCCTACTTCCTAATCTGTAAATGGGGAATAAGGGCTTAAAAATGCTATCAGGAGCCGGCTCCGTGGCTCAGCCTGTAATCCCGCGCCTTTGGGAGGCTGAGGTGAGTGAATTGCCTGAGCCCGCGGGTTCGAGACCCGCCTGGGCAGCGAGACCTCATCTCTACAATAAATCAAAATCAGCTGGGCTGTGGCGCATCCCTGTAATTCCGGCTACTCGGAAGGCTGAGGTGGAAGGATCGCCGGAGCCCAGCAGGCCGAGGCTGCGGTGGCCGGGAGCGGCCACTGCACTCCAGTCTGGGCGACAGAGTGAGACTCCAACTCAAAAAAAAAAAAAAAAAAAGCTATCAGGGCTCGGCTCAGTGGCTCAGCCTGTAATCCCAGCGCTTTGGGGGGCCAAGGTGAGTGTATTGCCTGAGCCCGTGGGTTTGAGACCCGCCCAGGCAACTTGGCGAGACCTCTTCTCTACAATAAACCAAAAAAAAATCAACCGGGTATGGTAGCGCGTGCCTGTAGTTCCAGCTACTCGGAAGGCTGAGGCAGAAGGATCGCCAGAGCCCAGTGGGTCGAGGCTGCGGTGGCCGGGAGCATGCTGCTGCACTCCAGTCTGGGCAACAGAGTGAGACTCCAACTCAAAAAAAAAAAAAAATGCTGTCAGGATCATAGATTCTTGCTCTTAAGGGATGTTGTGGAAAGCCCCTTCGCACACACCATCATTTTCTAGATCTTTCCCCAACCAGACTGTATCCAGACTCCCTCAGTGCCCACCAACTCGAGGCAGTGCATTCTGCTTGCTTGTTTGGTGGATGTCGAACTCTGTGTTGATCAGACGTACCAGTTCTCGCTTCTCCTGAGCCAAAGCTATCCTGACTATGAAGCCAACGTTTTCTGCCCTAGCTCTAGCATTAGAACCACACAGAACAAATAGATTACTCTTTCTTCATCTGCAAGCATTAGAAGACCTTAGAACATTCCAGCAAAGACATTGTCTCAGTGCCCCCCTCACACTCCAGAGTCATGCCTTTCCTGCTGCTTCTGTGTTCCTGTGATCTTCTCAAAGACTGTGTTGTAGAACTCAGCTAACAACTCCTAATAGAGATTGGCCATGACAGAATGGAGGCTGCTTTGTTTTCATAACCCTAAAATGATGGAAGGTGTTCATGATGCATGTCTTTTTTTTTTTTTTTTTTTTTTTGAGTTGGAGTCTTACTCTGTTGCCCAGGCTAGAGTTCAGTGGCACGCTCACGGCCACCACAGCCTCGAACTGCTGGGTTCAGGCGATCCTTCTGCCTCAGCCTTCCAAGTTGCTGGAAATACAGGCATGAGCTACCATGCCCAGCTAATTTTTTCTTTTACTGTAGAGATGAGGTCCCATCAGGCTGGTCTCAAACCCACGGGCTCCGGCAATCTCTCACCTCGGCCTCCCAAAGTGGATGCATGCCTTTCAACCATCACAGTAATGAATCTGCACCAAAATTGTTCAGTTATGATCAGTGAGCAAGTCATGCATGTTGTGCTACATTTTATCTTTCACTTCTACATTTCACATCTACATTTTATCTCATCCCTCTTCCTATCTCCTCCTAGGAGGAAAAAGGGGCAAAAATCTTTCCTAGTATAATCTTGTGTAAATAAGAAGATGTTCTAGTATTGTCCTCCCCCCACTTTTTTTGCTGCTCTGTGATATCATGACTGCTGATACCAGAACCACAACTTCCCTGCCCTTCCCCAGGTTCACCTCTACCACCTCTCTGGCTGACAGTATTGTTTTGTGAGGTGATTGCACACTCAGGACATTCAGTAAGTTCCCTGATTACTGTTCCTTCCTTTCTAGGAGAATAGCTTTCTCTTTCTTTAAGAGAGGAAATATCTTGATGTAACTCAAATTAAGAATATGTTGGCTGCCTATCCGGTTTCCACCCTAAACCGGGTATTGCCCCTGGACCGCTATAAATGTCATTTACAATGTGTGATTGAGAACCAAAACATCTGCAGCGCCAAGTTATGATGAAAAAGAGAGTGGAAATACAGCAGTACAGACCTTCACTGTGCCTCTGGCTTTTTTTTTTTGAGTTGGATCTCACTCTGTCGCCCAGGCTGGGGTGTAGTGGCACACTCATGGCCACTCCAGTGTCAACCTGCTGGGCTCCAGCAGTCCTTCCACCTCAGCCTTCCAAGTAGCTGGAATGACAGGTGCACACTACCACGCCCGACTAATTTTTTTATTTTTTTTGAGTTGGAGTCTCACTCTGTCGCCCAGACTGGAGTGCAGTGGCTGCTCCCGGCCACCGCAGCCTCGACCTGCTGGGCTCCGGTGATCCTTCCGCCTCAGCCTTCCAAGTAGCTGAAATTACAGGCATGCGCTACCACGCCTGGCTGATTTTTTGATTTACTGTAGCGATGAGGTCTCGCTGCCCAGGCGGGTCTCGAACCCACGGGCTCAGGCAATCCACTCACCTCAGCCTCCCAAAGGCGGGGGATTACAGGCTGAGCCACCGAGCCCGGCTCCGACTAATTTTGTATTTATTATAGAGATGAGGTCTTGCCAAGTTGTCTGGGCTGGTCTCAAACCTGCGGGCTCTGGCAATCTACTCGCCTTCGCCTCCCAAAGTGCTGGGATTACAGGCTGAGCCACTGAGCCCAGCTGCCTCTGGCTTTTCTAAAGTGTGTCTTGGTCTATAGAGAGCTCAGGTCATGGTTAGACTCAGACAAACATAATCATGCCTAGCCTTTAACATTTTTTTAAACCAGGGGTAGCATCTGTTTATGAGAAGCTTTAGACTCTATTAGATACCCTGCTGTGATCAGCTCTTTGTTATTTATTTATTTATTTTTTGAGTTGGCATCTCACTCTGTCGCACAGGCTGGAGTGCAGTGACACGCTCAGGGCTACCACAGTGTTAAGACTCAGGTGATCCTTCCGCCTCAGACTTCCAAGTAGCCGGAACTACAGTTGCGCACTACCACACCCAGCTAATTTTTTTTATATATTGTAGAGATGAGGTCTTGCCAAGTTGCCCAGGCTGTTCTCGAACCTGTAGACTCAGGCAATCCCCTCACCTCAGTCTCCCAAAGAGCTGGGATTATAGGTGAGCCACCATGCCTGGCCAGCTCTTTGTTATATTGCTAGATAGCACATTGCTCGGAGGACACTGCAGAGTGAACTTCAGCTCTGACAGTTTGTATGGACAAACATATCTGCAACATACATTAAGCAATTCAGGCCTCCAGTAGTCATCCAGTCACTTGCCCTACAAAAATAACTTGATAGAAGTCCTGTGACATTAAGGTTTCCAAATTCCGTGTCCACAGTCTTCCTGATAAAGATTTACTTGTATACCTAAGAATCTCTTTTTAAGAAAATATAAGGCACCCCCTTCGGGGCCCTCCCTCTGTGGGAGCTTTTCTTTCCTCTCAAGAAATACTGCTGGGTACAGTGGCTCATGCCTATAATCCCAGCACTTTGGGAGGCCGAGGTGAGAGGATTGCCTGAGCCCAGCAGGTCGACGCTGTGGTGACTGTGAACGTTCCACTGCACTTCAGCGTGGGCGACAGTGAGACTGACTAAAAAAAAATTAAAAAATAGAAAATACAGTTGGGCCTGTCATTGTGGCTCACACCTCCAACACTTTGGGAGGCCAAGATGAAAGAATTGCCTGAGCACAGGGGTTTGAGACCAGCCTGAGCAACGTGACGAGACCTAATCTCTACAATTAATCAAAAAATTAGTCCCCATGTATAGCCTCTAAATGCCATGTTTATCCTCATGTCTGCTTAACAGTGGTGAGAAAATAGAATGCTATACAGCCACTATACTTCTCTTTTTAAAAAAGCTATTTATTTACCTTTGATTAAATGATATAGTCTAGATCCTTATCCTACCTTTCCCTAAACTATCTCAAGTCTGGGAAAGAATCACCACTCACAGCAATGTAATGTTTCAAAGTCATGATCATAGTAGATAGACACCTCAATTCAGTACAGTGTTCACAGGAAATGGTTCCAGGACCTTCCACAGAGACCAAAATCCAAGGATTCCTGCTATACAATGGCACAGTGTTTGCAAATAACCTTTACATCATCTCTAGATCACTTATAATATCTAATACAATGTAAATGCAATATAGTTGTTTCACTGTATTGTTTAGGGGATAATGATAATATTATTAAGAGAAAAAGTCTGCGGGTGGTCAGTACAGATACACCCAACCATTTTTTTCCTGAATCTTTTTCATTAGTGATTGATTGAATCCATAGATGTGGAACCCATGGATATGAAGGGCCAACTGTTTTTTCTTTCTTTCTTTTTTTTGAGCTGGAATCTAACTCTGCAACTGAGGCTGGAGTGCAGTGACACGCTCACGGCCACTACAGCTTCGACCTACTGGACTCAGGCGATCCTTCCACCTCAACCTTCCAAGTAGCTGGAACGACAGGCATACGCTACAACACCTGGCTAATTTTTTTTTTTTTTTTTTTTTTTTTTGAGTTGGAGTCTCACTCTATCGCCCAGACTGGAGTGCAGTGGCCGCTTCCGGCCACTGCAGCCTCGACCTGCTGGGCTCCGGTGATCCTTCCGCCTCAGCCTTCCAAGTAGCCGGAATTACAGGCATGCACTACCATGCCCGGCTGATTTTTTTTTTTTTTTTGATTTATTGTAGAGATGAGGTCTCGCTGCCCGGGCGGGTCTCGAACCCGCGGGCTCAGGCAATCCACTCACCTCAGCCTCCCAAAGGCGCGGGATTACAGGCTGAGCCACCGAGCCCCACCTGGCTAATTTTTTACTTATTCTAGAGACAAGGTCTCACCAAGTTGCCCAGGTGGGTCTCGAACCTGCGGGCTCAGGCAATCCACTCGCCTCAGCCTCCCAAAGTGCTGGGATTATAGGCTGAGCCACCGAACCCAGCCTCAAAACAGGTTTTTAAATCTCTACTTAAAATATTCCTACCCAGCCGGGCTTGGTGGCTCAACCTGTAATCCCGTGCCTTTGGGAGGCTGAGGTGAGTGGATTGCCTGAGCCCACGGGTTCGAGACCCGCCTGGGCAGCGAGACCTCATCTCTACAATAAATCAAAAAATCAGCCGGGCGTGGTAGCGCATGCCTGTAATTCCGGCTACTCGGAAGGCTGAGGCGGAAAGATCGCCGGAGCCCAGCGGGCCGAGGCTGCGGTGGCCGGGAGCGGCCACTGCACTCCAGTCTGGGCGACAGAGTGAGACTCCAACTCAAAAAAAAAAAAAAAATTTTCCTATCCTGGCTGGGCACAGTGTCTCATGCCTGTAATCCCAGCACTTTAGAAGCCCAAGGAGGGAGGACTGCTTGAGCCCAGGAGTTTGAGGGTGTGGTGAGCCATGATTGTGCCACTGTACTCTAGCCTTCAGAGTAAGACCACGAACAACAACAAAATCTTCCCACCTTTCTCTTGAAGTAACTCTGAGAAACCCCACACTCTTTCTGCCTTTCCTTCAATTTTTTTGCTGCTTTTAGTCCTAAATTAGTGATGTCCAGTAAGTTCCATTACTGAGCATGCTTCATGTATGGGTGCCAAGCCAACCACATTTTGAGAATTTCTCATATGATCATCATAGCAAACCTATGTGTTAGGTATGATTGCCATTCCCATTTTACAAGTGGGGAAACTGAAGTTTCGAGGTAGTAGGTGATTTGTCCAAGATCCCACAGCCAAGAGCAGGTAGAACTGGGATTTGGAGCAGGCAGTCCAATTCTAGCACCCATAGGTGACTATATTGCCTACTATGTATTTATTTTATTTATTTATTTATTTTTGAGTCAGAGTCTCACTCTGTCACCAAGACTAAAGTGCAGTGGCATGCTCACGGCCACCACAGTCTTGACCTGCTGGGCTCAGGTGGTCCTTCTGCCTCAGCCTTCCCAGTAGTTGGAACCACAGGCATGTGCCACCACACCCAGCTAAGTTCTTAAAAAATTTATCAAAGAGACGAGGTCTTGCCACGTTACTCAGGCTGGTCTCGAACCCCTGGACTCAGGCAGTTCTCTCGCCTTCACCTCCCAAAGTGCTGGGATTACAGGCATGAGCCACTGTGCCTGGCTGCCTGCTATTAAATTATACCTGTGTTAATTATCTTAAAGTCTTACAAAGGATTTGAGCCTAAAAGATTCTCCCTGACCCAAACATAATCACTCATTCCCAGCAGTCATAAATCCCAAGTCTAACATATTTGCCTGTTTATAAACTGTCACGTCAGGAAATGAGTACAATATTAATCTTTTTTCTACTTGATCTTGAATACTACAAATAGAGCACAAAATAAAATTGAAGAAGTGTACACTCTGTTTTGATTGAAAAACTGACATTCAAGTTTTCTTAACCCAGGAAAATAGGATATGGTAAGAAAAAAAGTGGGGGGGACACAAAATAAAATTTACTTTGGTAGAAATTATTATTATTATTATTTTGAGTTGGAGTCTCACTCCATCGCCCAGACTGGAGTGCAGTGGCCGCTCCCGGCCACTGCAGCCTCGACCTGCTGGGCTCCGGTGATCCTTCTGCCTCAGTCTTCCGAGTAGCTGGAACTACAGTTGCGCCATGCCCGGCTAATTTTCTTTTGATTTATTGTAGAGATGAGGTCTTGCCCGGCTAATTTTCTTTTGATTTATTGTAGAGATGAGGTCTTGCCAAGTTGCCCAGGCGGGTCTCGAACCTGCGGGCTCAGGCAATCCACTCACCTCAGCCTTCCAAAGGCGCAGGATTACAGGCTGAGCCACCGAGCCTGGCTGAAATTATTATTATTATTTGAGTTGGAGTCTCATTCTGTCACACAGGCTTGAGTACAGTGGCATGTTCACAGCCACTGCAGCTTCTACCTACAGGGTTCAGGTGATCCTTCCACTTCAGTCTTCCAAATAGTTGGAACTACAGGCAAACACCTAGCTAATTTTTTTGATTTATTGTAGAGATTAGGTCTCACCATGTTGTCCAGGCTGGTTTCGAACCCCTGGGCTCAGGCAATTCTCTCGTCTCTGCATCCCAAAGTGCTAGGATTACAGGCATGAGCCACTGCTCCCAGTGGTAGAAATTATAGTAAATAAGATTTAGTGTGTACAAAAATAAGATAACACTGATTAATACATCAAATTTTTGTCATAAGTGATTAAAGAAAATCAAATTAATTCACAACAAAGGAATTCTAATAAAATAAAAATTTAAATAAAGGTCAACTGCATTCTTTAGGAAATTAATATAGAAATTAAGTGGTCATAATCAAGTTTACTCTAAGAGCTACCTTTTGAATGAAAAGCCATCCACAATGATGAAACTCTAGGTTTTTTGTTTTGTTGTTTTGATTTGGAGTCTCACTCTGTCGCCCAGGCTGTAGTGCAGTGGTACGCTCATGGCCACTCCAGCGTCAACCTGCTGGGCTCTGACAATCCTTCTGCCTCAGACTTCCAAGTAGCCGGAACTACAGGCATGCACTATCACGCTTAGGTAATTTTTTTGATTTATTGTAGAGACAGGGTTTGCCAAGTTGTTTCACACCCGCGGGCTCAGGCAATCCACTTGCCTTAGCCTCCCAAGGTGCTGGGATTACAGGCTGAGCCACCGAGCCCGGCCGAAACTCTAGTTATTTTATTTTATTTTATTTTTGAGTTGGAGTCTCACTCTGTTGCCCAGACTGGGAAACTCTAGTTATGATGTTTACTCTCACAAACCCAGAATCAAAGCATCCTTAGGTAGGAAATAGGGGGTCAGAATTTCCATTGCTCACCTGTGGTTTAGGAAGCAGCTGGAACTCCCTGTCTAGAGCTTAAGAAGTTAAGGCTGCCAGGCACAGTGGCTCACACCTGTAATACCAACACATTGGAAGGCGGAGGCAATAGGATCGCTGAGTCAGCCTCAGCAACTTGGTGAGCCCTCATCTCTACAATAAATCAAAAACATTAGCCGGGCACGATGGCACACACCTGTGGTTCCAATTACTTGGAAGGCTGAGGCAGAAGGATCACCTTAGTCCAGCAGCCACTGCACTCCAGCCTGGGTGACAGAGTGAGGTTCCTATTCAAAAAGAAGTTAGGGCTAAAAATCAGATTCTGAAGTTATCACTGTGTAAGTATTTATGTTTTCTTTTGCATGTGTCATGAAATAATAATGCATAGTAGGAACCTAATAAATGCATGTTAAATGCCAGATTCTCTCTAGTAAACCTTACAAACATTATCACCAGACAAATTGCACCTATAGAGTCATCCATTTTATATATATATAAACATACACACACACACACACACACACACACACACCACACAACACACACACATCTCCATCTTTTTTTAGGGTCTCACTGTGTCACCGAGGCTGGAGTGTAATGGCACAATTACAGCTCATGGCAGCCTCAACCTACTGGGCTTAGGCAATCCTTCTGCCTCAGTCTCCTGAGTAGCTGGGACTACAGGTGTGTGCCTGCCACACTGGAAAGCTGATTTTTTCTATCTTTTTGTAGACACACGGTCTTGCTATGTTGCCCAGGCTGGTCTCAAACTCCTGGGCGCAAGCAATCCTCTTGCTTTGGTTCCCAGAGTGCTGGGATTATAGACATGAGCCACTGCATCTGACCAAGATGAAATTTTTTTTTTTTATTTGGAGTCTCACTCTGTTGCCCAGGCTGGAGTGCAATAGCACACTCATGGCCATGCAGCCTCGACCTGCTGGGATCCAGCGATCCTTCTGCATCAGCCTTCCAAATAGCTAAAACTACAGCCATGTGCTACCATACCTGGACAATTTTTTTTTTTTTTTTTGAGTTGGAGTCTTACTCTGTTGCCCAGGCTGGAGTGTCATGGTATACTCACGGCTATCCCGGTGTCGACCTGCTGGGCTCCATTGATCTTTCTACCTCAGCCTTCCAAGTAGGCAGAATTACAGGCATGCGGTAGTAATTTTTGATTTATTGTAGAGACGGGGTCTCGCCAAGTTGCCCAGGTTGGTCTTGAACCCACGGTCTCAGGCAGTCCCCTCGCCTTGGCCTCTCAAAATGCTGGCATTACAGGCTGAGCCACCGAGCCCGGCCCAATTTTTTGGTTTATTGAAGAAACGAGGTCTCACCAGGTTGCCCAGGCTGGTCTCGAATCCCTGGGCTCAGGCAATCAATCCTCTCTCCTCGGCCGCCCAAAATGCTGGGATTACAGGCTTGAGCCACCATGCCCAGCCCAAGATGAAATATTTTAAACTTTATGTTGTTGTTTTATCATTCACTGAATTGTCTTTCTTACTTTTTATTTTTTATTTTTTGAGTTGGAGTCTCACTCTGTCACCCAGGCTGGAGTGCAGTGGCACACTCACGGCCACCCCAATGTCAACCTGTTGGGCGCTGGCAATCCTTCCACTTCAGCCTTCCAAGTAGCCGGAACTGCAGGCATACATTACCACACCTGGCTAATTTTAGATTTATTGTAAAGGTGAGATCTTGCCAGGTTTCCTGGGCTGGTCTCGAATCCACAGGCTCAGGCAATCCACTCGCCTCAGCCTCCCAAAGTACTGGGATTACAGGCTGAGCCACCTAGTCCGGCCTGAATTGTCTTTTAAACATCTTTTTTTCCTTTTAGAATTGGCATCTGTAGATTTCCTCACTCTCCGCTTGGCAAGGTCATGGAAGATCTAGAGGAAACACTCTTTGAAGAATTTGAGAACTACTCCTACGTCCTGGAATATTCCTCTCCAGAGTTGGACTCGGAGGACAAAGCCCACCTGGGAGCTGTCCAGTGGGTCTCCCTGGTGCTGTACTGCTTAGTGTTTGTCCTGGGAATTCCAGGAAATGCTACTGTCATCTGGTTCACGGGATTCAAGTGGAAAAAGACAGTAACCACACTCTGGTTCCTTAACCTGGCCATTGCAGATTTCGTTTTCGTCCTCTTTCTGCCCCTGTACATCTCCTATGTGGCCATGGGCTTCCACTGGCCCTTTGGCGTCTGGCTGTGCAAGGCCAATTCCTTTGTTGCCCAGCTGAACATGTTCGCCAGCATCTTCTTCCTGACAGTGATCAGCCTGGACCACTACATCCACTTGATCCACCCCATCGTGTCGCAAAGGCATCGAACCCTAAAGAACTCCCTGATTGTTACCATGTTCATCTGGCTCTTGGCTTCTCTCATTGGGGGTCCTGCCCTCTACTTCCGGGACACTGTGGAGTTCAACAACCACACTCTTTGCTTTAACAATTTCCATGAGCATGATCCTGACCTCATCTTGATAAGGCACCATGTTCTAACCTGGGTAAAATTTATCATTGGGTATCTCTTTCCTTTGCTGACAATGAGCGTTTGCTACTTGTGTCTCATGTTCAAGGTGAAAAAGCGCAGCCTCCTGGCTTCCAGCAGGCACTTCTGGACAGTCCTAGCTGTGGTAGTGGCCTTCCTGGTTTGCTGGACCCCTTACCACCTGTTCAGCATTTGGGAACTCTCCATTCACCATGGTAGCCATTTCCAGCAGGTGCTGCAGGCTGGGATCCCCCTCTCCTCAGCCTTGGCCTTCCTCAACAGCTGCCTGAACCCCATCCTGTATGTCCTGATCAGTCGGAAGTTCCAAGCACACTTCCGGGCCTCGGTGGCTGAGATCCTGAAGCAAACGCTGTGGGAGGTCAGCTGGTCTGGCCCAGTCAGTGAGCAGCTCAGGGTCTCGGAGACCAAGAGCCTGGACCTCCTGGAAACAGCCTCTTGAACTGTGGCTTTTCCACGAACCAGTGTCAGGCCTTTGTGGGGGTCCTCTAGCAGATGCATGCATATTGAACTTGGTTCCAGGATGTAGAGCTAACCCTGTTTTTGTTGTTATTGTTTTCATTTGGTTTTGGTTAGTGTATTGGCATTACATTTTTTTTTCTGAGTTGGAGTCTCACTCCGTTGCCCAGGCTGGAGTGCAGTGGCACGCTCACGGCCACCCCAGCGTTGACCTGCTGGGTTCAGGCAATCCTTCTGCCTCAGCCTTCCAAGTAGCTGGAACTACAGGTGCACTATACCAAGCCTGGCTAAGGCATGATATTTTTATGTACACAAAACTTAGGAAGGATTTGCAAAATATTCTTTCCTGCAACGCAAGTAATCTGTGTCATTCTTACCAATTACACCATGGTGGATTAATCACCACTGTTTTTTTATTTTGAGTTGGAGTCTCACTCGGTCACCCAGACTGGAGTGCAGTGGCCGCTCCCAGCCACCACAGCCTCGACCTGCTGGGCTCCGGCGATCCTTCCGCCTCAGGCTTCCAAGTAGCTGGAACTACAGGCGCGTGCTACCATGCCCGGCTCATTTTTGATTTATTGTAGAGATGAGGTCTTGAACCCACGGGCTCAGGCAATCCACTCACCTCAGCCTCCCAAAGGCGCGGGATTACAGGCTAAACCACCGAGCCCGGCTTAAACACCACTGTTGAAGCAATAGCAGCTATTTAAAAAAAAACTTTTAACCTTTTAAAAGTCCTAAATTTTAATATTAAATATATGACTAGGCTGGGCACAGTGGCTCACGCCTGTAATCCCAGCACTTTCAAGGTGGAAGCGAAAGGATTGCCTCAGCCCAGGGGTTTGAGACCACACTGGGCAACTTGGCAAGACAATAAATCAAAAAATTTGCCAGATGTGTTGGTGCACACGTGTGGTTCCAGCTACTTGGAAGGCTGAGGTAGAAGGATCACCTGAGCCCAATAGGTCGAGGCTGCAGTGGTGATGAGCGTGCCACTGTACTCCAGCCTGGGTGACAGTGAGACTCCGACTTAATAAATACACAAACAAACAAAAGAACAAAAAACTATATGACTAGCTATTTTCAAAAATGTTTTGCTTAAATTCATTTTAGTTTTGCACAAGTGATCTAGACATATTCTTGAAATGCAACGTGTTAATTTATTTCACATAATCTCTGTATATGCATTTATGAATTAAAGTAACAGCTGGTTATCTTAGTTTAAAACATGTTCCAGTTAACTGTTTTTTTTTTTTTTTTTTTTTTTAGTTGGAGGCTCACTCTGTCGCCCAGACTGGAGTGGAGTGGCATACTTCCGGCCACCGCAGCCTCAACCAGCTGGGCTTCCTTCCACCTCAGCCTTCCAAGTAGCCGGAACTACAGGCGTGTGCTACCATGCCCAGCTAATTTTTTGATTTATTGTAGAGACGAGGTGTCACCAAGTTGCCCAGGCTGGTCTCAAACCCATGGAGTCAGACAATCCTCTCACCTCGGTCTCCCAAGGTGCTGGTATTATAGGCTTGAGCCACTGCACCTGGGTGTACTGTTGATGTTTAATAAACTGTCCCAAAACTTCATTGCTTAAAGCAGTTGTTTAGGCCGACATGGTGGCTTAAGCCTGTAATCCCAGCACTTTGGGAGGCTGAGGCAATAGTATTGTCTGAGTCCAGACATTCGAGACTAGCCCGGGTGACTTTGTGAGACCTCAACTCTACAATAAATCAAAAAATTAGCTGAGGGTAGTGGTGCACTTTTGTAGTTCTAGCTACTTGGAAGGCTGAGGTGGAAGAATTGCCTGAGCCCAGCAGGTTGAGACTGCAGTGGCTGTGAGTGTGCCACTGCACACCAGCCTGGGCGACAGAGTGAGACTTCAACTAAAAAACAAAAATCAAAAAACAAAAAACAGTAGTTTATTATTTGTGATATAATTTTCAATCCTGAGTGTTAGGAATTCAGAGGCATACGAGAGTGGTTCGTGTATGCTTTGCGACATCCCAGAGTGCTGGGATTCCAAGTGTGAGTCACTGCTCTTGGCTATGTGGGTTTTTTTCTTTTCGCATTTCCAGAATCTTCAGGCTCTTTGGTTCTCCAGAAAGTGAAATGCTGCCCTCTGCTGGCTCTCACGATACTGACAACCTGAAAATGTCCCCCCTCATCTTACTCAATACAGTCAATATCTGATTACATCAATTCTCTTTATAGTCTCCCACATTCAAGGTATTCAACATATGGCTCGGTAAGGTGGTTCAACCCCATTAGGGGCTAATGACCTAATTGCAGACAAATACTGCCACGTCCCCCGAGCAGGGCTAGTTGGCTCTCATAACTTTTTTTTTTTGAGTTGGAGTCTCACTCTGTCACCCAGACTGGAGTGCAGTGGCCAGGAGTGGCCACTGCAGCCTCGACCTGCTGTGCTCTGGCGATCGTTCCACCTCAGTCTTCCAAGTAGCTGGAACTACAGGCGCATACTACCACGCCCAGCTAATTTTTGTTGTAGAGATGAGGTCTCACCAAGTTGCCCAGGGGGTCTCGAACCCGCGGGCTCAGGCAATCCACTCACCTCAGCCTCCCAAAGTGCTGGGATTACAGGCTGAGCCACCGAGCCCAGTCAGCTCTTATATCTTTACTATCAGCCCTACCTCTGTTGTTTATCCCTCCTGTTGCGGAATTTTTTTTGTTTTTAACATATTGCTGATCAAGGTTCACCCAGCTCAGGTCTGATTACTCCCAAATCTTTTCAGCAATTCTGGCTTTCTCTGACCCTCTTTGAATTTTTGTATTAATGGCATACTCCTTTTTTTTTTTTTTTTTTTTTTCTGAGTTGGAGTCTGTCATCCATGCTGGAGTTCAGTGGCACACTCACAGCCACTATAGCCTCAACCTGCTGGGTTCAGGTGATCCTTCCACCTCAGCCTTCCAAGTAGCTGGAACTACAGGTTATTTTGATGCACCACCATGCCCGGCTAATTTTTAAAATTTTTATTTATTGTAGCTATGAGGTCTCTCCAAGTTGCCCAGGCTGGTCTCAAACCTGTGGGCTCAGACATTCCTCTCACCTTGGCCTCCCAAAGTGCAGGGATTATAGGCATAAGCCACTGTGCTTGGCCTTTCTTTTTATTTATTTTTTTGAGTCAGAGTCTCACTCTGCCACTCAGGCGGGAGTGCAGTGGCACGCTCACAGCCACTGCAGCCTGAAACTGCTGGGCTCAGGTGATCCTTCTGCTTGAGCCTTCCAAGAAGCTGAAACTACAGGCATGTGCCACTACACCCAACTAATTTTTTTATTTATTGTAGAGATGAGATCTCGCCAAGTTGCCCAGGTGGGTCTCGAACCCGCGGGCTCAGGCAATCCAGTCACCTCGGCCTCCCAAAGCGCAGGATTACAGGCTGAGCCACTGAGCCCGGCCCCTGAAATGTTTTTTTTTTTTTTTGAGTTGGAATCTCACTCTGTCACCCAGACTGGAGTGCAGTGGCTGCTCCCGGCCACCGCAGCCTGACCTGCTGGGGTCGGTGATCCCTTTTGCCTCAGCCTTCCAAGTAGCTGGAATACAGGCCCCGCTACCACGCCTGGCTAATTTTTGATTTATTGTAGAGATGAGGTCTCGCCAAGTTGCCCAGGGGCCTCAACCCGCAGGCTCAGGGAATCCACCCCCCTCAGCCTCCCAAAGGCGGGGATTACAGGCTGAGCCCCAGCCCGGCTTGAAATGGTTTTCATTCCCCAAAGTTTTTTTTATTGGTGTTTTGGTTTTTTAGCTCTTATTTCATGTTTTTTCCTTATGGGGCAATTGGAGAAAAGAAGAGATGGCATGCTCCTTGTTTTCAGCTTCCTTCAACTGCAGAGTCAGAAACAGATAACAAAACAAAACAAAACAAAAAACCTGTCTGTATGCTTGCTATGCCTTCTGCGGCCATTGGTTTAGAAAATGTTCATTGTATTGGCTTACATGCAGATAGGCATCGGGGTGACAGCAAAACATTAAAGACAAATGTCCACTCAACAGGAGACTAGTCCAATAGGACAGAAGACGAATCATTTGTTAATAAATGAGGATGCGCTCAATGGACTGATATGGACTATGCCAGGCATAACCTCCATGGTATCCAAGCCCATTCCTGCAAGCAAACATCAAATGCAGAGTGTATGTGGTGACAACTGTCTATGCGTTCACTTGAGGTAGCTCTGGGAAGACCTGAGAACCCAGTAATGCTGGTTGCTTCCATGGGGCGACCTGGAGGCCCAAGGGACAGAAGAGACTTCACTGTATACCCTCCTGAGTTCTCAACTGTTGATATATTTTCCATTTTTAAAAATTGGAAATTAAAGATACCAAGAAAACGTTTTCTATTCAAGGCTGTGAAGTCAGGATTCCAAAACTGCAAAACTGTTTCATCACTGTAAGGTTTGAGAGATTTTAAGGGTTTTTGTTTTGTTTTGTTTTGTTTTTTGAGTTGGAGTCTCACTCTGTCACCGACTAGAGTGCAGTGGCCGCTCCCGGCCACCACAGCCTCAACCTGCTGGGCTCCGGCGATCCTTCCGCCTCAGCCTTCCACATAGCTGGAACTACAGGCGCGCACTACCACACCCAGCTAATTGTTGATTTATTGTAGAGATGGGGTCTCACCAAGTTGCCCAGGCAGGCTCAGGCAATCCATTCACCTCAGCCTCCCAAAGGTGCGGGATTACAGGCTGAGCCACCGAGCCCGGCTTGATTCTAAGGTTTTGACAACCTTTTTTTTTGTTTTTGAGTTGGAGTCTCACCTTGTTGCCCAGGCTAGAGTACAGTGGCATGCTCATGGCCACCACAGCATCAACCTGCTGGGCTCTGGCGATCCTTTCACCTCAGCTTTCCAGGTGGCTAGAACTACAGGTGTGTGCTACCATGCCCAATTAATTTTTTGTTTACTGTAGAGACAAGGTCTTGCCAAGTTGCCCAGGCAGGTCTCGAACCCGCGGGCTCAGCCAATCTACTCACCTGGGCCTCCCAAAGTGGTGGGATTACAGGCTGAGCTACCAAGCCCGGCCAACTTTTTTTTTTGACTTGGAGTCTCACTCGGCTGGAGTGCAATGGAACACTCATGGCCACCACAGCCTCGTCCTACTGGGCTCAGGCGATCGTTCCACCTCAGCCTTCCAAGTAGCTGGAACTACAGGCACATGCTACTATACCCAGCTAATTTTGATTTATTGTAGATATGAGGTCTCACCAAGTTGCCCAGGTTGGTCTTGAACCCCTGGGCTCAGGCAATCCTCTCGCCTCAACCTTCCAAAGTGCTGGAATTACAGGTTTGAACCACCGCACCCAACTGTTTTGACAACCTTTTAATCAAATGATTATGTCTGAAACTGAATCCCCTGAAAGTGTCAGTGATTGTTAATTTTCTTGAGCTTCATCCTATACCAAAAAGTATGAATTGTTTTATTACAATTCACTAGTTATGACATCTCTACCTCTCCACAGCAGTAAACTTGTTATTCATGTGAGTTTCTTTTGAGTCAGAGTCTCACTGTCACCCAGTTTGGAGTGCAGTGGCATACACGGCCACCTCAGCCTCAAGCTGCTGGGCTCACGTGATCTTTTTGCTTCAGCCTTCCAAAGTAGCTGGAACCAGAGGCATGTCCCACCGTGTCCAGGTAATTTATTTATTTATTGTAGAGGCGAAGTCTCACCATGTTGCTCAGGCTGGTCTTGAACTCCTGAGATCAAGCAATGCTCTCACCTCCACCTCCCAGAATGCTGGGATTGCAAGTGTGAGTCACTGTACTTGGCTATGTGGGTTTTTTTCTTTTAGCATTTCCAGAATCTTCAGGCTCTTTGGTTCTCCAGAAAGTGAAATGCTGCCCTCTGCTGGCTTTCACGATACAAACAACCTGAAAATGTCCCCTCTCATCTTAATACAGTCAATATCTGATTAAATCAATTCTCTTTATTTATTTTTTTGAGTTGGAGTTTCACTCCGCTGCTCAGACTGGAATGCAGTGGCCGCTCCCCGGCCACCACAGCCTCGACCCGCTGGGATCCGGCGATCCTAACACCTCAGCCTTCTGAGTAGCTGGAATTACAGGCGCACGCTACCACGCCCGCTCATTTTTGATTTATTGTAGAGATGAGGGCTCGCCAAGTTGCCCAGGCGGGTCTCGAACCCGCGGGTTCAGGCAATCCACTCACCTCAGCCTCCCAAAGGCGCGGGATTACAGGCTGAGCCACCGAGCCCAGCTCAATTCTCTATAAATTCTCCCACATTCAAGGTATTCAACATATGGCTCAGCAAGGTGGTTCATACCTGCAACCCCAACCCTTTGGGAGGATCACTTGAGCTCAGGAATTGGAGGCTATAGTGAAGTATGATTGTCCCACACTGCACCCCAGCCTGGGCAAAAGTGTAAGGCTGAGGTGGAAGGATCGCCTGAGCTCAGCAGATTGAGGCTACAGTGGCTGTGAGCATGCCACTGCACTCCAGCCTGGGCAGACTCCAACTCTTAAAAAAAAAAAAAATCAGCCGGGCTCAGTGGCTCAGCCTGTAATCCCGCGCCTTTGGGAGACTGAGGCGAGTGGATTGCCTGAGCCCATGGGTTCAAGACCCACCCGGGCAGGTGAGACCTCATCTCTACAATAAATCAAAAAATTAGCCAGGAGTGGTAGTGCGCGCCTGTAATTCCGGCTACTCGGAAGGCTGAGGCGGAAGGATCGCCAGAGCCCAGCAGGTCGAGGCTGCACTGGCCGGGAGCGGCCACTGCACTCCAGTCTGGGAGACAGAGTGAGACTCCAACTCAAACAAAACAAAACAAAAAAATCAGACTGGGAGAAAAGACCACCGTGAAGAAATTAACCTAAAACAAGTAATTCAATCTTTGTCCTGATCTACAAAATGACCTTTAGAGATCAGCATTTCCCAAGCACTTTTCTAAAATCCACCAGTTAAAAAAAATTGTTCCCGCCGGGCTTGGTGGCTCAGCCTGTAATCCCAGTGCTTTGGGAGGCTGAGGTGAGTGGATTGCCTGAGCCCTGTGTCCGTGGGTTCGAGACCCGCCTGGGCAACTTGGCGAGACCTCATCTCTACAATAAATCAAAAAAATTAGCCAGGTGTGGTAGCATGTGCCTGCAGTTCCAGCTACTTGGAAGGTTGAGGTGGAAGGATCGCCATAGCCCAGCAGGTCAAAGCTGCAGTGGCCGTGAGCAGCCACTGCACTCTAGTCTGGGAGAAAGTGAGACTCTAACACACACACACACAAAAAATTGTTCCCAATCCCAAATTAACTGCTAAGGTCCAGTGTCTCTAATACCTGTCTATCACAACTGCAGCACTAAGACCAGTCAAATTCTCAAATATCAGACATCCCACCTGCAAACTTAGGAACCTTCACAGGAGTACTCCATTCATCCAGAAAGCCGGAAGCAGTTGTCTCTATAACCACCTCCTAAATCACACTCCCAACACTTAGGTTTTACCCTCATGAGGCATTATCTTAAGTTGCCACATCTCTGTGGTGTAACTCATGGCAAACTCTGGGCAGTCTTCCCTAGTCGAACCTCCTCTTGGTGAAGTGTTCCCCAAGTCTTATTTTCAGGTGTGACTTGGACTATTATTTTTGTCAACAAGGAATCCCAACTTGAAGGTGCTAGGTTACAAGTTCCAACAGCACCATATACTGCTGAGGACATTGCTGATGGCTACAAGAAGTGCCCCACAGCTACTGAATGCCCGATTCTCACCACTCAAAAGCACATGGAATTCCTCCCACAAAATGAAAGGATATTCAAGGGGGGACCCCAAAAAATCCAGATATATACAAAAAATTGTATTCATTCTTACATGCTTAAATTTCAGTCACCTTCAAATTACTCTCCATAATTTTATACACCTATCTAGATGCTTTTTGTACTGCTCAACTCTTCCACATCAGCAAAATGATTCTCTGAGGACTTTTTTCATCTGAGGAAAACAGGTCACCCAGGGCAAAATCAGGTGAATAGGGAGGGTGGACCAAGGAGATCATGCAGTACATTCAACACAGTGTGGGCAGATGCAATCATAAGACACCCATCATGAAATGGGCAAATAAGTTTAAACAATATCCGAAAAAAATCCAGTGAAGCCAAACACAGCCTCTCATAACAACACTAGCTAGTACGCTGATGTTGATGGGTTCCTAGAACACTTATCTAGTGAGAGAAGTCTGTCCTACAAAAAGTAATTTTTTGGGGGTCCCCCCTCATATATATCTCCCTCCTTTAATGACTCAAGAGCCAAGGGTTATCTTTTGAGCTTTTATTGGAGCCAGGGATCCAAGAAGGGCATCAGATCTTGTTGAAAGCGGCCACATCCATGGACTGCACATAGTCCTCAAAAGCAGTGATCTGCTCCTCTAGCATGTCCGTCCCCAAAACCTTGTCGTCTTCAACCACACACTGTATTTGAAGCTTTTTAATTCCATAACCCACTGGAACTAGCTTAGCTAAAACAAACAAAAAAAGCATTAACAAAAGTCCTAGTTAGAGAAGTCCCGTTGGGAAAGGCTGAAAGTGTATGCAAATGCCAGATATCAGTTTTAAAAACAAAAGTTGAACTCACAAGAGCCCCAAACCAGGCCATCTGCCTGAATGCTCCTGACACATTCTTCCAGTTTCGCCATGTCTGTCTCGTCATCCCAAGGCTTCACATCTAGTAAGATGGAAGACTTGGCAACAAGGGCAGGCTCTAAAAAATAACCAACAGTGCTATTCAGATAATTGAATTACACCGTCTTACCCTACACCAAGACACTTAACAAATCTTCCCAATTTGTTTGAAACGAACCATCTCAAAGAAAACTAGAGAGCACATTTTGTGTCCGTCACACACACAAACCTACTTTCTGTTTTGCTAAGAAAGAGGTGTTTCAACGTGTTAACAGTTTCTTTCCCACAGAGGAATGCCACAGCTGCCACCACAAGAACAGCTGTAGACCAGTAGCTGTGGAAACTTCATGAAGAGCCTCTACAGGGAGGCTTGGAAACACTGACCTATTTAGCGAACACAGTGGAAACTACTTTGGGAGCAAGTTATGAGAAAGACTACTGACATTACTCTGAATCAAAGTTAAATAAGCCAAGTCACATGACCTACTTTTGGCTTTCTTGGATTCATACTGTGCAAGGCGTTCTTCCCTGAGCCTTTTTGCTTCTTCACTTTCCTGTAAAGAAAAATGCAGTACACTTCACAAAGCTGGTTGTTCCTCTGCTAAAAGGTAACAGGGTCATCACAAAGGAGACCAGCTCTATCAGAATAAAGCAAATCCATCAGGAGCTCAGCCGAAAGATGGTGATTTGATTTTATTCATCATGTAACCAGTGAGACTTGGATTCAAGCCCAGGCAACCTGGCCACATATACACATGCCTATCCAGCCCGTGGGTTTACTCTCTAGAAAAGGTGGCATATGAGCTGGGCTCGGTGGCTCAGCCTGTGATCCCGCACCTTTGGGAGGCTGAGGTGAGTGGACTGCCTGAGCCCGCGGGTTCGAGACCCCATCTCTACAATTTAAAAAAAAAAAATCAGCCGAGCATGGTAGCGCATGCCTGTAATTCCGGCTACTCGGAAGGCTGAGGCGGAAGGATCGCTGGAGCCCAGCAGGCGAGGCTGCAGTGGCCGGAAGCGGCCACTGCACTCCTCTAGTCTGGGTGACCGAGTGAGACTCCAACTCAAAAAAAAAAAAAAAAAAAAAAGAAATTATAAAAGAAAATGTGGCGTACCTCCTCATCATCAGATCCAAAAAGATCAATGTCATCATCATCTTTGCTATCTGCAACTCCGCTTCCTGTAGTATCTTCCACATTAGCAGGACCGTATTTGCCCAAAGCTTTCTTCACTCCTGGCAAGCTTTAAAAAATTAATTCACAAACTGTAACATCCTCTTCCAGACAAGATGTGAGAACCGTTTCACTATTTAATTGTTTTATCGCTTTTGTAATAATTTACCCTTTAACACATTCCAGTTACACAGATCATATGTTCTCACCAAACAGTGGCACCATGTACAACACTCACTACGATTTACTTTCAGTAGTAATATTTGTTGGAGATTTCATTAAGTATGCTCACTCCTAATGAAGACTCCACTTCCCCAAACTTCCATCCTTGCAGTCAGTTTCAGAAGAATGACCAAGGACTGAATCAATGAACCACCCTCTCACCCCAGAGGCAGGCCACCCCCAGGTCAGGGTCAAGGCATATTGGCAGGGCAGTGTGGGGAAAGGTGAATTACTGCTGTCCATGTTCTACCTGTTCTGTGATAAAATGGAGAACTTCAGTCTCTTGGCCTTCTATGGTCACACCATTTAGCTCACAACACCCAGCAAAGCTACTGTGGCCTGGGTCCAACAGCCAGGGAGCATCCTGCCGAGCTCTCCGGACTGACGTTACCTGGCCTTCTCCTTCTCGTAGGACTTGATGTGATTGTACCAGCGCAGGGCATGACACAGGTCGGCGGGCGGTGGCCCGGACACCGCTTCAAACACCGCCACGTCCGCTTGCGACGGCACATACCTGCGGACACAGAGACACACCACACCCACCCCGTGATCCGTGGCCCTCGGCCCTGGGGGTCCCTAAGCTGCTCCAGTTGTCTTCTACTATGCGCCTTAAAATGAAACACCACGTGTCCAGTGGCTGCGCTGCCCGTAGCAAGTACGCCTCGACCTCGGGCGCCGCGTCTACAGGCCACGTTCAGAGTTGGGGGGCGAGTCCGGCGGAACGGACTACAGGACACAAACGCCTTTGGACCTCTCTCGCCTCGGAGAGCCCGCCGGTGGTGGGGGTCGCGCCCACCCGGACCTCAGGGCTGGTGTGAAGAGGAGGCAGAGAAGGGGCGCTTCCACCTCCCTCTAGGCACGGGCGCGGCTTTCCATCCGGCTGCAGAGGCTGCGCCACGTGGCCCGGTCTGCAGAGTTCCTACCGCTCCACCCGCCGCTCACCCCTCGATGTAGCTCTTGTCCGCCAGGTAGTCGTTGAGCACCTGGAGGCCGGGGAGGCTTTTTAGGTCTCCGAAACCCATGGCGTCGGCGTCCGAGCGCGGGGAAGCGCAGAGCGAAAGGGACCCTGAGTGCGGGCTCTAAGAAAAAGGGCGCAGACGGCCCGGAAAACTCCTTTTATAGACACGGAGGCGTTTCCCTGCGGCGCCCTCGGGCGAGGTGAAAGGTCAAAATCGTCGCACTACTCCACGTAAAAATTGGAGGATCTGAATTAAGTGGCCCACACACTGTCCTCGGACCTTTCGTTGTGTTTGGAAATAGATTAATAAAAGGGGCATTTCTGAAATTCGCACCTCCGCGGCTCCGAGGAAGACGGAAACCGCCCCTTGAAGCGCCGGAGATGACCGAAGACGCTCGGCCTCGGGGGAACCTCCTAAACACTTCCGGCGGAAGTGCGGCTCTGAGCTCCGCCCCGCCCTCTGTCAGGAGGACGGAAATTGCCGAAATCAACGTCTGGAGAAGTGGAAAAAAAAAAAAAAATTGCGAATCTGAGGCTTCTAGTCCCTCCTAGGTTGCCGTTCCCAGGTCTGGCCGACGGAGGTATCCGAGGCCGCCATATTGGAGAGACCCGGCCTCTTCGGGGTCATTGTGGTCCGAGCGGTCAAGCAGAGTGGCTTGGGCTTCGGGGAGCAGGTGAGGTGGTGTTTGGGTTGGGAGGCCGAGCTGCCTCGGCTGGGATTCCGTTTCTCCACGGGGCTGTTCCCTTCGGCCCCGCGACTCGGTCTCCTCTTGTCCTTGACTGGGCGCCGCCGCCACCGCCGAGAGGAGGTCAAGGCCGTTAGGAGGTGAGGGCGGCGAGGAGCTGGAGCGTGTGCGGTTAGGGCTCTCAGGCAGGGGCCGGCTGTTTTGGCTATGTGCTGTGTGCGTAGGTGAGGGCTGTGAGGAGGGGAGGTTGTGTGCGGGGGAGAGGCTATGAAGAGAAGAGGCTGCGTACTGAAGGCGCCGCCCGCCGAGGCCAGGGCCGGACAGGGCAGAAAGGAGGAGGCGTTCGGGCCGTCCAGTCCGGCAGGACCCACGTCTGTGTTCCCACTGGCCGGGCCGGTGCGGCCTCGGGGGCTGTCGCCTTGTTACCCTGTCCTGTCGCTGCCCGCGTCCGGAGGCGCGTCCGGCCCTGTGGTGGAGCGTGCAGGGTGACAGGGCGATGGTGCTCGTGGACAGGCGTTGCCGGTCTCCCAGGTCTCCGATTCAGTCGACACACGCGGAGCTGGACGGCCCTGCTAGCCAGGAAAGCCCGGAGAGCGTGATGACCGGGCGTCTCGGCGGGGAGCAGGCGGGAATGTCCCGGGACTCCAAAGAGGAGTCCAGGGACACGAGGGCGGGGCCCGAGGACGGCGGGGAGCAGGGGACCTTAGGGCGCCAAAGGACGCCGGGTGGCAGGGGACCCGTCTAGCTGTGGGGCAGACTGGGCAGGAGGTGGGAGTGGCCTGGGGCGAAGTGTCCCCTCCGAGGGGAGGAATCTGAAGAAGAAGGCGGTGCATGCGGGTGGAGAAGGTGAGTGGGCAATCTGAGGGATGGTGTCCAGCATGGTGTAGAGGACTTGGTCACCAACACTCCTGTCCAGTAGACGTTCCTGTTCCCACTTGGTGTGATGCACAGATCCCGTGTTGCGAACCCTTACGTGGGGCTGGGTGTCGGCAGCCTAGTTGTGGTTGGTTTCCTATCTAAAGTGAGTACTACTTTTATGTTGTATTGAAGGCAGAATGACAACTTAAAGTTTTAAAGTTGTATGAAATGCCAAGCTGGGCAAGGTGGCTCACGCCTGTAATCCCAGGACTTTGAGAAACTGAGGCAGGAGGATTGCTGGAGCCCAGGTCACCGCAGCCTTGACTTGCTGAGCTCAGACGATCCTTATATCTCAGCCTTCTAAGTAGCTGGAACCACAGGCGTGCACCACCGTGCCTGGCTAATTTTTTGATTTATTATAGAGACAGGATCTTGCCAAGTTGTCCAGGCTGGTCTCAAACCCATGGGCTCAGGCAATCCAAGTGAATAGACAAAAAGACTGCTAAAAGTTTGAGTAATTTTCTGTTTGCTTTGTGTGTCTGTATTTAAGTGGTGGGGTTTATGTAACCCACTCCCGTTTATGCCGGTAATTCAGGAAGCCTTTTAGGGCAGAGTGTCTTAACTTCAGCTCTGTTGACACTTTGGCTGATGCTTTGTTATGAGGGACTGTCTCGTGCATTGTAGGTTGTTTAGCCAGCACTCTGCCTTCTGCTCACTAGATACCAGGAGCTTCTCCCCATTTGTGACAACAAATAGTATCTCCAGATATTCCCCAGGGGAGTAGAATTGTCCTCATTTGAGAACCATTGTTTGAGTGCTTACTGTGTGCCAGCCCCATAGATTGGTACTGAAGATAGAAAGATTCCAGGAGTTAGTAATACTGGGAGAGCAGAACAGGCACAGAAACAGTTGCACATCTGTAAGATAATTGTACTACTCAGCCCAGAAAGGAGCAGACAAGACACTTCAAAGGCTTGGGTTTGTGAGCTTTCTCAGGCTATCTCAGGAGCGTTTAGTAGATGACTGTACTTAGAACATATGATGGTAGAATGCATATTGGCAAGAAATAAAAACAGAAAAGTAGACTTTATGTTATATAACCATTAATGACAAACTCAGTGTTAGCCTAGCAGTATATTTATTTTACTTTTAAGGTAGTGTTTTAAGTTTGGTCATTTTTGTATTTTTTTTTTTGAGTTGGAGTCTCACTCGGTTGCCCAGACTGGAGTGCAGTGGCCGCTCCTGGCCACTGCAGCCTCGCCTGCTGGGCTCCGGCGATCCTTCCGCCTCAGCCTTCCGAGTAGCCAGAATTACAGGCATGCGTTACCACGCCTGGCTGATTTTTTGATTTATTTCAGAGATGAGGTCTTGCCGGGCTCGAACCCGCGGGCTCAGGCAATCCACTCACCTCAGCCTCCCAAAGGCGTGGGATTACAGGCTGAGCCACCGAGCCCGGCTGTATTTTTTTAAAACTGCTCTTTACATAGAGTTAGAAAACCCAGAGTTACACACTCGCTGTTCCTTAACTCTTGGACAATGTACAAGTCAATATCTCTGCAACTGAGTATGCTCATCTATAGAATTTGAGGGAAAATATCAGGACCTGTGAATGTTCAGTGACATAATGTATTTGAAATACTTTAGAACCATAAAACATTACCAAAAAGTTTACAATTAGGTGTTTTTTTCCCTACAATAATATCATTTTTCTTTGCTTTATGTTCAGCAGTATGTTAAGGATACCTATAAGAAGGGCCTTAGTAGGCCTTTCTAAGTCTCCTAAAGGATGTGGTGAGTATTTCTTTTTAATTTTCATTTTTGAGTATGTAACTTTATAGGTCTTTGGAATATTTGCTCAAAGACCCTGATCCATAATCTGTTTTAAGTAAAAATAGAAATGTCTGATCTAAGTTGAATAGAATAATTTTCAAAATATAATTTTACTTTAAATAATTTATAGAAATTATTAGAAACTATGCATCAGTGTCAAAATGGAAAAATCAGCCATTCTGTTTTTGAAAAGTAGTCTTCCCATGAACATATTTTTAGTGGCATTAAAAGTTTTAGTTTAAACTACTATTAAAAGTAGACAACCATATTCTGTTTGGTATTCAGAACTGAAAAAACTTTTTTCTAATTCAATCTTTTTAAAGTATATCTAGAGAAATAGAGAGGAGTGATATAAAATGAAATATTTTAGGTTTGTAGATAATCCATTATTCTTCGCTGTAATAAATTCATCCTCTGTTAATTTGCTTTTCCTCTCAATATTTTGGATGGTCAGTTCGAACCACTGCCACAGCAGCAAGCAATTTGATTGAAGTATTTGTTGATGGTCAGTCTGTCATGGTGGAACCGGGAACCACAGTCCTCCAAGTAGGCATTCATTCCCATTCTTTATTTTGTGTATATGTTCTGATTTTTTAAAAAAAATCAGTTTATTTCCTTCATATTGTTTTATTCTAAAGAAGAATTATGCATAGCAAAGTTATATGAAAATAGTTGGTTTTATGGAGAATGAGCTTAGGCAGGCCCTATTTAGAAGTGACAGAGAGAAAGTAGTTTGTCCCCCACTGTACAGAGTTCACTGTTATTGGCTTTATTTTTTTTTTAATTTATTTATTTTATTTTATTTTTTAGTCGGAGTCTCACTCTGTCACTCAGACTGGAGTGCAGTGGCCGCTGCCAGCCACTGCAGCCTCAACATGCTTGGCTCCGGCGATCCTTCTGCCTCAACCTTCCAAGTAGCCGAACTACAGGCGCGTGCTACCCTGCCCGGCTAGTTTTTTTGTTTGTTTTTTTTTGATTTATTGTAGAGATGAGGTCTTGCCAAGTTGCCCAGGCGGGTACCAAACCTGCGGGCTCACTCACCTTGGTCTCCCAAAGCGCGGGATTATAGGTCAAGCCACTGAACCCGGCTATTTTTTTATTTTTTTGAGATGGAGTCTCATTCTGTTGTCCAGGCTGGAGTACAGTGGTACACTCACAACCATCACAGCCTCAACCTACTAGACCTGGGTGATCCTTCCACCTCAGCCTTCCAAGTAGCTGGAACTACAGGCGTGCGCTACCATGTCCAGCTAGTTTTTTTTTTTTTTGAGTTGGAGTCTCGCTCTGTCACCCAGACTAGAGTGCATGGAGTGCAGTGGCTGCTCCTGGCCACTGCAGCCTCGACCTGCTGGGCTCCGGCAATCCTTCCGCCTCAGCCTTCCAAGTAGCTGGAACTACAGGCATGCACTACCACGCCCGGCTAATTTTTGATTTATTGTAGAGATGAGGTCTCACCAAGTTGCCCAGGTGGGTCACGAACCTGCGGGCTCAGGCAGTCCACTCACCTCAGCCTCCCAAAGTGCTGGGATTACAGGCTGAGCCATCGAGCCCGGCTCCAGCTAGTTTTTTTATTTATCATAGAGACGAGGTCTCACCAAGTTGTCCAGGCTGGTCTCGAACCCTTGGACTCAAGCAATCCGCTCACCTCAGCCTCCCAAAGTGCTGGGATTATAGGTATGAGCCACCTTGCCCGGCCTTGGATGCAGTTTTCATGTGTAAAGTGAGTTGGTGGGAAGGATGGGATGGTGTCTGTACCATTCACTACAGCACCTACTGCATCTAGCTCTAAGGAAACATGCATTTTTGCTAACTAAATAGTTAAAACATTGGAAACGATAGGATTGCTTTAGAGTGAGGACTGAGGATAGAAGAACTAACTCTAGAGGACACTTGAACATGTTTATGGGCCAAAAGGAGGAGGAACTTACAGAGGAGGGGTGATATTTGCAGAGTAGGGCTAATTCCCCTTACTTGCCACACAAGAACTAGGAAGAGCTTCAGCTATAGTGGGAGGTGAGTCCTGAGTGGGGCACAAGGAACCAAAGGTAGAAAAAGTCAACCAGCTGGAGGCTGTGAGATAGAGTCTCTAATCTAGAGGAGGGAAATGAGACAAAGAGGAAATCTAGGAATGGTACAGAGTTAGAAGGGACATTGTGGATGGCTGTTCCAAGTGCACATGGGAAGCCAGACTTTCAGCAGGCTCCAAGGACACCTTATCCAGGTTCTTCCTTATAAGAGAGAAGCATGCTGTGGAGCATTGGTCCTCTGAGGCAGTTCAAAGATAGGTTGGAGTCAGGAGCAAAGGAGAAGGGAGATCTTCAGGGACTGAGGAAAGAATGAATGAAGATACTTATAGATAGGGGTGATTAGATGGCCTCATGTTCTTGTGTGTGGGGGGAGGATCAGGTCATTCTAATGCAGAATTGCTTGACTTCGTATTCTAGGCTTGTGAGAAGGTCGGCATGCAGATTCCTCGGTTTTGTTACCATGAAAGGTTGTCCGTTGCTGGGAACTGCAGGATGTGCCTTGTGGAGATTGAGAAAGCTCCTAAGGTACTTGACACCATGCTGTAGGTGGGAGAAACTTTGTATCTTACAGCAGACTATTTAGAATCAAGTGTTGTAGTAGAGAACCTACCATCCTGTTCACGTCTGTCTATATAAATTTACTATTTTTTTGTGCAATTGATTCTCTTCATTTTGGACTGGAAACATGTCTATGGAAGTGCTTTGTAAATGCACGTGCCATATAATTGTCCAGATAGAAAGTAAAGGTGATATCATGTGGCTGTCAGTGTTTCCAAATGGCTGTATGACACACAGCTAGGATGTGGAGTTGCCAAGCAGCACATTGCCTTTTTTTTTTTTTTTTTTTGAGTTGGAGACTCACTCTGTCGCCCAGACTGGAGTGCAGTGGCCGCTCCCGGCCACCACAGCCTCAACCTGCTGGGCTCCAGTGATCCTTCCGCCTCAGCCTTCCAGGTAGCCGGAATTACAGGCATGCGCTACCACACCCGGCCGATTTTTTGATTTATTGTAGAGATTAGGTCTCGCTGCCCAGGCGGGTCTCGAACCCGCGGGCTCAGGCAATCCACTCACCTCAGCCTCCCAAAGGCGCGGGGCACATTGCCATTTTTGGTAGAAAAGAGGGTTGCAGGGAAGAGAATCACTTTCAGTAGTCTAATTGCATTTTGGCATACGCAATTTTAATTCAGTAGTGCCTGCTATTCAGAGCACAGTTCTTTAGTAATCTGTTTCAGAGCAGAATAAAAAATTACTTTGACTGTTAGATAATAATCAACTTAAAAAGTAGGATGTCTGACTTGTTTCTGAGAAAAATGTGAAGTGCCAAATGTCTGTATTATGGATATGAAAACTTTAAAATTTTAATCTTAAAAAATACTCTGTTCTTTGCTTGTTTTCAAATGTATGTTTTTTGTTTGTTTGTTTGTTTGAGTTGGAGTCTCACTCTGTCACCCAGACTGGAGTGCAGTGGCATGCTCCCGGCCACTGCTGCCTTGACCTGCTGGGCTCAGGCGATTCTCCCGCCTCAGCCTTCCAAGAAGCCGGAACTACAGGCACGCGCTACTGCACCTGGCTAATTTTTTATTTATTGTAGAGACGAGGTCTTGCCAAGTTGGCTGGGCAGGTCTCGAACCCATGGGCTCAGGCAATCCACTTGCCTCGGCTTCCCAAAGTGCTGGGATTACAGGCTGAGCCACCGAGCCCGGCCAAATGTATGATGTTTTATTTAACTTAACATTTTTACATGTTGGGTTGCTTATAATGACTAGTAAATATAAATACAGATTTTTTTGTGTTGGAATTCCAGGTTGTTGCTGCTTGTGCCATGCCAGTAATGAAGGGCTGGAATATCCTGACAAACTCAGAAAAATCCAAGAAAGCCAGGTACTTCATTGTTACTCAGTGGAGTCACCTTTCTTAGAGCAGAAAGTCACACATTTTGGTGGTTAGACATTTCCATAGATTAAGGATTTAATCTCAGACTCTGAAGAAGATGGTGTGCTTGGCTTCTAGGAGCAGTAGAAGCACTGTACAGTGGGGTTGGGCATGTCAGGTGTTAATGGTGTTAGGCCTACCCTCAGCTTGTGATGAGCAGGGAATCTGAACTGATATTTCATTGATGTATCACCATACTGTGTTGGCATTGATTGTGTTTGCTTGTTCTTATTTTGCATTCATATATGTTTGCTTTTGTTTTCAATTAAAGTGATTATTTTCTGGAAGACTAGCAGCTTTTGCTAATACTGTATTGTTAAAAGTCGTATTTTTCTAAGTTCTCTAATTATTCTTCATTCTAAATATTTTTTTTTTTTGAGTCGGAGTCTCACTCTGTCACCCACCCCGGCCACTGCAGCCTCGACCTGCTGAGCTCTGGTGATCCTTCCGCCTCAGCCTTCCAAGTAGCTGGAACTACAAGTGCGCGCTACCACACCGGATAATTTTTGATTTATTGTAGAGATGAGGTCTCGCCAAGTTGCCCAGGCGGGTCTCGAACCCGTTGGCTCAGGCAATTCACTCACCTCAGCCTCCCAAAGCGCGGGATTACAGGCTGAGCCACTGAGCTCATCCTCATTCTAAATTTTTATATGCACTTCCAGATTGTATGTTTAATACTACTACAATGATACTTGGGAGACTGAAATGGATCGCTTGAGCCCAGTTCAAAGGTAGCCACCACAAAATAGTGAGACCTCATCTCTTAAAAAAAATACTATGAGAATTATACTTATGTTGGCATTTCTGATAATGAATGTAAAATTAATACCATTTAAGAAAGCATACGACCGGGCTCGGTGACTCAGCCTGTAATTCCAGCACTTTGGGAGCCCGCGGGTTCGACACCCACCCGGGCAACTTGGGGAGACCTCATCTCTACAATAAATCAAAAAAATTAGTCGGGCGTGGTAGCGCGCCTGTGTTCCGGCTACTTGGAAGGCTGAAGCAGAAGGATCGCTGGATCCCAGCAGGTCGAGGCTGTGGTGGCCAGGAGCATGCCACTGCATTCCATTCTGGGTGACGGAGTGAGAGTCCAACTTAAAAAAAAAAAAAAAAGTATACATCTGTGACTGTATGTAAAGCATAGATTCTGTAAGCAATGCAGAATTTCTATAGGTAAACCATTTTGAGTGGCATCAGTTTATCATTTTACATATTACAATTTCCATACAGAGAAGGTGTGATGGAGTTCTTATTAGCAAATCACCCACTGGACTGTCCTATTTGTGACCAGGGAGGTGAATGTGATCTGCAGGTATGTAATAAAATTTGTAAGTTTTTTTGGTCGTGTTGGGTTTAAGTTTCATTAGCAGCATTAGATTGACTTTTAGATAATCTACTTAAGGACCAGTCCATGATGTTTGGAAGCGATAGGAGCCGGTTTTTAGAGGGAAAGCGTGCCGTGGAGGACAAGAACATCGGGCCATTGGTGAAGACCATCATGACTAGATGTATACAGTGTACTCGCTGCATCAGGTGATTTTTCTCTTCTCTTCTGGAATATCATTGTATACTTAACTTTCGCAGAATTTGATGAGTAGTAACACTAGAAAGGATGGCCACTTTTGTTGGATGGGAGAAGAGGGGTGTTATTTTTAATGGTTTTTGCATATGTCAGTAACATAAGTTCATTTTGAGTTACCAACTTCAGGTAGATTTAAAAATTGACGTAGCTGGGCATGATGGCTAACACCTGTAATCTCAACACTTTGGGAGGCAGAGGCAAGAAGATTGTCTGAGCCTAGGTGTTCAAGATTAGCCTGGGCAACTTGATGAGACCTTGTCTCTGCAATAAATCGAAAAATTAGCTGGCTGTGGTGGCATGTGCCTATAGTTCTAGCTACTTGATAGGCTGAGGTGGAAGGATTGCCTGAGCCCAGCAGGTTGAGGCTGCGGTAGCCATGAGCATGCCTCTGCACTCCGGCCCAGGTGATAGAGTGAGACTCCAAATCAAAATAAGTAAGTAAAAATAAAAATGAAAATTTGCATACATGTGATTTGTATAATTTTCTACATGTGTATGACACTTCAACTAAATGCAAACCATTATTGAATTATTTCATGTATTTCTTTCTTTCTTTCTTTTGAATTGGAGTCTCACTCTGTCACCCAGGCTCGGGTGCAGTGGCACGCTCAGGCCACTACATCCTTGACCTGCTGGGCTCAGGTGATCCTTCCGCCTCAGTCTTCTAAGTAGCTGGAACCACAGGTGTGTGCCACCACACCTGGCTAATTTTTTTTTTATTATTATAGAGACAAGGTCTTGTCAAGTTGCCCAGGCTGGTCTCGAACCAGTAGGCTCAGCCAATCCTCTCCCCTCTACCTCCCAAAGTGCTGGGATTATAGGCGTGGGCTATTGCTGAATTATTATTCAGGAACTGCTCAACATTGAAAATATTCTCATTTCTTTTTAATGTTTTGAATATTATTGTCTCTTTGTGATCATGAATAGGAAAGGAAATAATTTTGCTGGACTTGACCATGTGACAACACATTTATCTTGTAGGTTTGCAAGTGAGATTGCAGGAGTGGATGATTTGGGAACGACAGGCAGAGGAAATGAAATGCAAGTTGGCACATACATTGAGAAGATGTTCATGTCTGAACTATCTGGGAATATCATTGATATCTGCCCTGTAGGTGCTCTGACCTCCAAGCCCTATGCCTTTACAGCCCGGCCTTGGGAAACAAGGTATCCATCTTTGTGTTTTTTGAAAATTTGTTTTTTATCCTTTTTTTTGAGTTGGAGTCTCACTCTGTCACCCAGACTGGATTGCAGTGGCCTCAACCTGCTGGGCTACGGTGATCCTTCCGCCTCAGCCTTCCAAGTAGCTGGAACTACAGGCGTGCACTGCCATGCCTGACTGATTTTTGACTTATTGTAGAAATGAGGTCTCGCCAAGTTGCCTGGGTGGGTCTCGAACCTCCAGGCTCAGGCAATTCACTCACCTCGGCCTCCCAAAGGGCTGGGATTACAGGCTGAGCCACCGAGCCCGGCCTTTTTTTTGATTTATTGTAGAGATGAGGTCTCGCTGAGTTGCCCAGGCGGGTCTTGAACCCGTGGGCTCAGGCAATCCACTCACCTCAGCCTCCCAAAGCACGGGACTACAGGCTGAGCCACTGAGCCCGGCTTTGTTTTTTATCCTTAATTCACTACTATTTAAAGAAAGTAAGGTGCATTTTCTTCTTAAGTTTTCGTTGTTTTGGTCTGGTGAGTTTTTAGTTGTTTGCTTTAAGTAAAACCCTTTTAATAGAAGATAGTTATTTAGGATAAGATGAACCTGTACAATTAATTGTAGCTTGCATGGAAATTAACTCTAAAGTACTTAACAACAGACTTATTATTTTTTGAGTCAGGGTTTCATTCACTGCAGTCTCCACCTTTTGAGCTTAAGTGATCCTCCCACCTCAGTCTCCTCAGTGCCTGGCCATTGTCATGTCTGCCCAACTTTTGCTTTCTGCTGGGCCTTCTGAACCTCGGTGCCATCCAGGAGTATGTGAATAGGTTGGCCCTCTCTGGTGTCAGCTGCACATGTATGCAGCCTCAGCTAAAAGTGTTTGCCCCAACTGCTACTATGGCCTCAGGTGGGTGGACTCTTGGCTGTTGCTAGCTACCCTGATCTCCAAGACAGCATTCACAGTCAAGTTTGTGCATTCCTCCAGACTGAGTGGGTTGTCTCCATCTGCAGCAAAGAAGCTCCCATTTCACACCCTCCCACCCTGGAAGACCCTGCAGTTTCAGGTGGTGTCGAGGGGGACCTGTCCCCGTCACCACCTAGTTGCACTCTTCTTACTTAAAGGAAAGCAGGTTTTCTGTGCATAAAAGCTCCTTGCACTGCTGTATGCCTTTGAGAGATGTCCACAGGATTTGTTGAGCTCCTTTATTTTTGGTAGCCAGAAATCCTGTTCCTCTTATTTATTTTGATATTACCATTGCCCCAGGTTTACTAGTTGGAGCCCCTTCAAACGGGCTTCTGTGTCAGATAATAGGGTTTTTTTGCATTTTGGGGTTTTTTTTGTTTTGTTTTTGAGTTGGAGTCTCACTCTGTCGCCCAGGCTGCAGTTCAGTGGCACGCTCATGACCACCCCAGCATCGACTTGCTAGACTTCAGCAATCCTTCCCACTCAGCCTTCCAGGTAGCGGGAACCACGGGTGTGCACTACCATGCCTGGCTAATTTTTGATATATTATAGTGGCGAGGTCTCGCCAAGTTGTCTGGGCTGGTCTCAAACCTACAGACTCAGGCAATCCACTTGCCTTGGCCTCCCAAAGTGCTGGAATTATAGGCTGAGCCACAGTGCCTGGCCAGATAATAGCTTTAAAGCTTTCATTATTGCACTAATCATTTGTGTGATGCGTTCAAATATGGAGGTTTGGCCAGACTTGGTGGCTCCTTGAGCTCCTGGGCTTATGCAATCCTCCAGCCTTCTGAGGAGATAGGAGTAATCTGTGTGAGCCACTATGCCTGGCAAATTTTGAAGGGGTAAGGGGGAGATTATCTTTTATTGCAATTACTCTGAGCTCCATTATTTTTAGAAATTCAGAAAGGGAATTAATTGTAAAAAAAAAAAATTTAAGTAAACCAGGTAACAGAAACTTTGCTTCATTCTCAAAATCAGCGTATTAAATATGTGTATTTATTCTCAGAAAGACAGAATCCATTGATGTAATGGATGCAGTTGGAAGTAATATTGTGGTTAGCACAAGAACTGGAGAAGTAATGAGGATTTTGCCACGTATGCATGAGGACATCAATGAAGAGTGGATCTCTGATAAAACCAGGTATATGCTGTCTTGTTTTTCTTAACTTCTGAAATCGATTTAAAGGGAATTTTATAATAATTTTGAAAAGCAGCTAAATATAAGAGTCCGCACAATGTAATTTTGATAAAACAGAGGTACTCAAGTTTTATAAATCAGAATGACTTGGTTTTTTCAGCAGTTAGATTTTTTGGTGTTACAATTTTAAGATTGTTCAGCTTGCTAAAAATAAGAAATTAAACTTTTGCTTTTTGTCTGTAATTTTGAGGGGAAGAAATCAAACTTTTGGATGGTATTTTAGTTTTATATGATGTTTATAAAAATGTTAGTTCATCTCTAAAATTATCTAGAATAATTATTTGTATCCGTATTTATTCTGACACTTTAATCAGTACTGTATTTAATATTTCTTGTTGATTTAAAACTTAAATCACAGTTGCCTCTTTAGTAGAATTCCACAAATGGTGTAATTTGTGTGTCTAGATTTGCCTATGATGGACTAAAACGTCAAAGACTTACTGAGCCGATGGTCAGAAATGAAAAGGGGCTTTTAACTTATACCTCCTGGGAGGATGCACTCTCTCGAGTAGCTGGAATGGTAAAACATAGAAATAAATAGTGTTTGTGATTTTCAAGAAACATCTTTGCCATGAAAGGGGGGGGATATGTGTCTCTTCCCTTCTTTCCTCTTATCTCCTTCCATTTTACAAACATTTACTGAGACCCAAATGTTATGCTAGATGTGAAGACTGCTGACGTGTAGTTCCTGCATCCCACATTCTTGTAGGATTTGTTATTATTATCAGCAGTTACTGTTTGCTGCTGTGGGTAGGTAGCTGTCCAGGGAGTGAAAGCATGAGGAAGGGATGCCTTACCAGGTCCAGAATGTCAAGATCCCTTCCTAGAGAGGGTGGTTCTTAAGCAGAGTCTAAGAGTGAATATGAGCTTGCCAGCCAGAAGTGGAGAGAATAGTTTTCTGGTCAGAGACAGGCAACATAGAAAAAGGTTAGAGGGAATGGCAGAAACTGCAAGGGAGGTTGCGTTTCAGGTTCCTGTAATTCCACAACCTTCATTCTTCAGACCGCATTTGGAAGCTCCTTTGTTCATAAACATAAAACAGCTTCCTTCCAAACTCATGTTTTTAGCCTTGGCCCCACATATACCTCTGCAGATTCTCCCTTTTAGATTAGTTAATAATTGGTATAAATCTTTTTAGTCAGAAGTTTGTTACTTTTTTGTTTTTGAAAATGATTGTTTTATGTTCTGAACAATTCACTGTGGTCTTTGCTGATTGTGGGTTTCTTGTTGATGCCCTTTTCATACATTTCTAGTTGCAGAGTTTTGAAGGCAAGGATGTGGCAGCAATTGCTGGTGGCTTGGTGGATGCTGAAGCCCTAGTAGCTCTCAAAGATTTGCTTAATAGAGTGGACTCTGACACCTTGTGCACTGAAGAGGTTTTCCCCACTGCAGGAGCTGGGTGAGAAATGTGCGGCTAGGAGCTAGGCTTTCTTTTTTTTTCTTTTAGCTATAAGTTATGCATGAAGCATCTGTACCATCAGTGACTTAGGATGTGACAATCTGGATTCTCTACATACTCTTGATTTATTTTCACATATAGACCATCAAACCAGATGCTGTAGGAAATAAAAGAATACAGTTACTAATAAGTATGTGAAACTTTGATTTAATTTAGAAATACTTCATGAAGAGTTTTGCTTGGAAATGCCATGGATTTGATGATGTGAGGATATTGAATGGATTCTCAGTATGTGTTAGTCTTAAAGTAAATTTGCAATTTATGTGTTCTGTTTCTAGCACAGATTTGCGTTCCAATTATCTTCTTAATACTACAATTGCTGGTGTTGAAGAGGCAGATGTTGTCCTTCTGGTTGGTACAAATCCACGTTTTGAGGCACCACTATTTAATGCTAGAATTCGAAAGAGGTTGGTAATATTTATTCAGGACTTTAAAAATACTTGTCTAATTTTTTTCTGTTTTATCTTTGAAAATGACATTTTAACTGATTTTTAATAGTTCAGTGGTGGTGAGATTTCAAAAGATAACTGGAAGACAATTTCTTTTAGTTCCATTGTCCCATCCCTCTTGCTGATCTTTTTATTTATTTTGTTAGTTTTTTATTTTGAAATAATTCAAAATGCTTTGAATGGTCTTTGTTTACTGATTTTGCTGCTGTCATTGTTTTGAGTTGGAGTCTTACTCTGTCAGCCAGGCTGGGGTGGTGTGGCACACTGTGGCTACTACAGCCTCAACCTGCTAGACTCAGGTGATCCTTCCGCCTCAGCCTTCCAAGTAGCTGGCACCACAGGTGTTTTGCCACCATGCCTGGCTAATTTTTTTTTTTAATTGTAGAGATGAGGTCTCGTCAAGTTGCCCAGGCTGGTCTTGAACCATTGGACTTAGGCATTCCTCTTACCTCTGTCTTCCAAAGTGTTGGGATTACAGGCATGAGCCACCATGCCCAGCTGTATGCTGTTTGTTTGTTTGTTTTGGTATTTTGGGATTTTTTTTTTTTTTGGAGTCTCACTCCATCGCCCAGGCTGGAGTGCAGTGGCATGCTCACAGCCACCCTGGTGTTGACTTGCTAGGCTCCAGCAATCCTTCTGCCTCAGCCTTCCAAGTAACTGTAACTACAGGCGCATGCTACTACACCCGGCTAATTTTTTATTTATTGTAGAGACAAGGTCTTGCCAAGTTGCCTGGGCTGTTCTTGAACTCACGGGCTCAGGCAGTCCACTCTCCTCGGCCTTCCAAAGTGCTGAGGTTGCAGGCTGAGCCACCGAGCCCAGCCTTTTCTGTTTTTGTTTTTGAGTCGGAGTCTCACTGTGTCGCCCAAGCTTAGAGTACAGAGGCACTCTCATGACCACCACAGCCTCGACCTACTGGGCTCAGGTGATCCTTCCACCTCAGCCTTCCAAGCAGCTGGAACCATAGGCATGTGCCATGATACCTGGCTACTTTTTTTTTTAATTATAGAGAGGAGGTCTTGCCAAGTTGCCCAGGGTGGTCTTGAAACCCTGTGCTCAGGCAATCCTCTTGCCTCAGCCTCCCAGAATTCTGGTATTACAGCCATCAGCCACCGGCGCCCAGCTGTAAAGTGTTTTTGTGTGTTGTTCACCCAGACTAATTGATTTTAATATATCACCATATTTGTTTTGTGATTTTTCTCTCAGTATGTTTATTTGTGTGGATATAATTTTCTAAATAATTTGAAAATTCTTGTGACCTTTTTTTGTTTGTTTGTTTTTTGTTTTTTTGGTTTTTTGGTTTTTTTTTTGAGTTGGAGTCTCACTCTGTTGCCCAGACTGGAGTGCAGTGGCCGCTCCCGGCCACCGCAGCCTCGACCTGCTGGGCTCCGGCGATCCTTCCGCCTCAGCCTTCCCAGTAGCCGGAATTACAGGCATGCGCTACCACGCTCGGCTGATTTTTTGATTTATTGTAGAGATGAGGTCTCGCTGCCCAGGCGGGTCTCGAACCCGCAGGCTCAGGCAATCCATTCACCTCAGCCTCCCAAAGGCGCAGGATTACAGGCTGAGCCACTGAGCCCGGCTGTTTTTTGTTTTTTTGAGTTGGAGTCTCACTCTGTCACCCAGACTGGAGTGCAATGGCCACTCCTGGCCACCGCAACCTCGACCTGCTGGGCTCCGGCGATCCTTCCGCCTCAGCCTTCCAAGTAGCTGGAACTACAGGCGTGCGCTACCACGCCCGGCTTAATTTTTGATTTACTCTAGAGATGAGGTCTTGCCAAGTTGCCCAGGCGGGTCTCGAACCTGCAGGCTCAGGCAATCCACTCACCTCAGCCTCCCAAAGGCACGGGATTATAGGCTGAGCCACCGAGCCCAGCTCTTGTGACCTTTTATACCTAAAATCTCAGTGTCGAGTTCCAAAGAACAAGGGGCACTCTCTTAAATAATCAGATTTTGTTTTAATATATTATTACTTGATCCACAGTTTATACTTAGATTTAACTGATTTTCCCATAATTTCTTTTGTAGCAGTTTTTGTTTTTCTGCCCTGGAATCACACATTGCAATTAGTCTGGTGACTCTTCCAGCCCCTTTTTGACTTTTTTCAAGTGCACAAGCCAGATATTTTATAGAACATCTTTATGTCTTAGGACTTAGAATGAGGGCATCCGTATAATTTATGGCCTACACTGGGGCACTCCTGAGATTTTGAAAAGCAGAGTTGTTAGTTACTTCAGGATAGCAGGTACAAGTCAGCACTGTCTCAGATTAGCCAGACTCCGTGGTCACCATTTCGAAAACTATTCTTAGAGAAACTGCAACCATAGTTCCCTGCCATAGAAAAAAGCATATGAAGTATAGAGTTTATTTTCATGGACTGTGTTTTAATGTCCTTAATGGAAAATTAAGGGATAACTGACACTGCCATGTAAATACTGCAAAATAAAAATAGCAGATCAAATTTTCTAAAATTAAAATGTTTGTTTATAACTTGCTCAATAGTTAGCATTCCTACACAGCAAATTAATACATTGAATTGCCTTGGCATGATTTTTGCAACACTGTTTTAAAAGGTACATAGTAAAGTATATCTTAAATGTTCTGTGAATGCTTTTGTACACTTTTTAACATTTTATAATAATAGATGTAGCACTTAGCATTGGTGAGACCAATAACTGTGCTTAACTTAGTTATTTAGCTCTAAAATGTTGTTTTTGTTTCAGCTGGCTTCATAATGACTTAAAAGTGGGCCTTATAGGCAGTCCAGTGGACCTTACTTACAGCTATGACCACCTGGGAGACTCCCCCAAAATTCTTCAAGACATTGCTTCGGGTAGCCATTCATTCAGCCAGGTGCTCTCAAGTTATACGCATCTACTCTTGATGATTTCTAATTACTGTTTTTAAAATGTATTGTTTTTATAATGATATATGGTTATTGTTAAAAAATTATAAAAATACAGAAAAGAACATGAGGAAGGAAGTAAATTACTCCAAATTCCACCATCTCAAAACAGGTATTAATGAAACATAATAATCTCTCTACAAAGAGAGCAAGGCAGGCTGGGCTCTGTGGCTCAACCTGTAATCCCATGCTTTGGGAGGCCAAGGTGAGTGGATTGCCTGAACCCGCGGGTTTGAGACCCGCCTGGGCAACTTGGCGAGACCACATCTCTACAATAAATCAAAAAAATTAGCCAGGCGTGGTAGCGCGCGCCTGTAGTTCCAGCTACTTGGAAGGCTGAGGCGGAAGGATCGCCTGAGCCCAGCAGGTCGAGGCTGCAGTGGCTGGGAGCATGCCACTGCACTCCAGTCTGGGCGACAGAGTGAGACTCCAACTCAAAAAAAAAAAAAAGAGCAAGGGAAGATGGATGAATAGATATGTGAACAAAAATGAGATCATGCCATACATGCTGTTTTCCTTTACTAGGGTTTAATTTTCTCAATATTATCTAAAAAGAAATTGAAGTAAAGGTGAAAGACTTGAATGTTCAATTAAGTCTTTCTTTACTGCAAGAGTTATTATTCCTTAAAGATATTTTACCAATCCTTCTACATGTTTTTTTCTATTTCAGAGGTACGTTTGTTTATTTGTTTTTTTAACTTAAAAAATTTTTTTTTTGAGTTGGAGTCTCACTCTGTCACCCAGACTGGAATGCAGTAGCCACTCCTGGTCACTGCAGCCTCGACCTGCTGGGCTCCAGCGATCCTTCCACCTCAGCCTTACAAGTAGCTGGAACTATAGGCGCGTGCTACCACGCCTGGCTGATTTTTTGATTTATTGCAGAGATGAGGTCTCGCCAAATTGCCCAGGCAGGTCTCGAACCCATGGACTCAGGCAGTCCACTCATCTCAGCCTCCCAAAGTGCTGGGATTACAGGCTGAGCCACCGAGCCTGGCTTAACTTTTAAAATTTTTTTATTTTAAAATTGAGTACATTTCAGGGTTTAGATATACAGATATTCACTATGCCAGGTACCCTTGTTGATGAAGTGTGCCCCTCTTCCCCGGACACATTTCCACTACTGTCAATACTGCCTCCCTGCCCCCCAGTTTTTTTGTTTGTTTGTTTTGAGTTGGAGTCTCACTCAGTCTCTAGGCAGGCGTGCGGTGGCACATTCACAACCACTGCATCCTCGACCTGCTGGAATCAGGCGATCCTTCCGCTTCACCCTTCCAAGTAACTGGTACTACAGGCGTGTGCCACCATGCCCAGCTAATTTTTCCAGATTTATTGTAGAGATGAGGTCTTGTCAAATTGCCCAGGCTGGTCTTGAACCTGTGTGCTCCAACAGTTCTCTCACCTTGGCCTTCCAAAGTGCTGGGATTATAGGCGTGAGTCACCACGCCCAGCCAGATGTTGTTTTAATTTCTGAGTTCTTTATTTAATTCATTTTGTTGTTATTTATCTCAAAAGTGGTGTATAGGTTCCTCTGTTCCTTGAGTTTGTACTTGCTTGAGACCGTCTGTTTTATTCCTGAAGAAACAGCCTGTCAGAATGTGATTTCTAGGGTCACACTTACTTTTCTTTCTGAGTTTTTTAGGCACAGCCTTTTGTTACTGAGAAGTCTGAAGTTAGCTTTATTTTCCTCATACTCTATCATGATTTTTTTCTTTTTTTTCTTTTCTTTTTTTTTTTTTTGAGTTGAAGTCTCACCTGCCACCCAGACTGGAATGCAGTGGCATGCTCCCCGGCCACCGCAGCCTCGACCTGCTGAGCTCTGGTGATCCTTCCACCTCAGCCTTCCAAGTAGCTGGAACTACAGGTGTGCACTACCATGCCCAGCTAATTTTTTATTTTATTATAGAGATGAGATCTCGCCAAGTTGTCCAGGCGGGTCTCGAGCCTGTGGGCTCAGGCAGTCCACTCACCTCAGCCTCCCAAAGCACTGGGATTACAGCCTGAGCCCCGAGCTCAGCTGATTTTTTTTTTCTTGTCTAAATACTTTGTCCTTGAGACTCGTACTTGATTATTTTTATTTAGTAGTGGTCTCTTACATGACACAGTATACTTTTAGTCTGAAGATTCAAGGTTCTCTTTATTTTAGGATCTGTGGGGTGGGGGCGGTGGTGGTTTAAAAACTAAGGGGTTTCTATCTCCCACACAGCAAGAGGTCTGGAGTGGGCTCTGAAGGATGGTGCAACTGTCCAAGGGAGTCATCAAGCAGAGCCTGCCTCCCTGCCTTGCTCTTCAAGCATTTACTTGCTCCCACGTGTGTGCAGGTGTGGGGGTTCTGGTTCCAAGGCAGTTGCTCCACCACAGACCTAGGTGTGGCAAGAAGGAGGTGGTGTACAAGAGGACAAAGCAGGCTCAACACTTGTGATTATTTGTTTTGAGCAGGCAACACATTATCATGATTTAAAGATCAAACATACAGCCTGGCACAGTGGCTCATGCCTGCAATACCAGTACTTTGGGAGACTGAGGCAGAAGGATCACCCGAGGCCAGGAGTTTGAGACCAGCCTAGGCAACATAGCAAGACCTTGTCTCTACAAAAAATGAAAGTCAAAATTAGCTGAGCGTAGTGGTGTACCAGCTACTCAGGAGGCTGAGGGGGGAGGATCCCTTGAGCTCAGGAGTTCAAGGCTACAGTGAGCCATGATTATGCCACTGTACTCCATCCTGAGCAACAGAGTTTTTTTAAGAGCCTATATCAAGTAAATAAACCAAAACATTGTGATCTAGTGATTATTGCTTTCTCTGCTACTCCCTGCAGTGTGCTAAGTAGGTAGAACATGGTAGATGTGGTACTTCAGTTTTTTTTTTTTGTTTTCTGTTTTTTTTTTTTTTTTTTTTTTTTTGAGTTGGAGTCTCACTCTGTTGCTCCTTGCCACCGCAGCCTTGACATGCCGCCTTCCACCTCAGCTTTCCAATAGCTGAAACTACAGATGCGCGCTACCACACCCGGCTAATTTTTGCTTTATTGTAGAGATGAGGTCTCGCCAAGTTGCCCAGGTGGGTCTCAAACCCGCGGGCTCAGGCAATCCACTCACCTCAGCCTCCAAAGGCGCGGGATTACAGGCTGAGCCACCGAGCCCAGCTCAGTATTTTTTTTTAATTCTTTAGCACTGTCTGAATGTCTATGGAGACATTCCTCAATTTTTCTGGAACCTGCCCATAGTCATTTTGACCAAAAGATAGTTAGCTAGGGTTTTCATTCCTACTGATTACCTTTAGAAAATCTGTTTTTCTTTTTTTTTTTTGAGTTGGAGTCTCACTCTGTCGCTCAGACTGGAGTGCAGTGGCCGCTCCCGGCCACCACAGCCTCGACCTGCTGGGCTCTGGCGATCCTTCCACCTCAGCCTTCCAAGTAGCTGGAACTACAGGCATGCGCTACCATGCCCGGCTGATTTTTGATTTATTGTAGAGATGAGGTCTCGCTGCCCAGGCGGGTCTCGAACCCGCGGGCTCAGGCAATCCACTCACCTCAGCCTCCCAACGGGATTACAGGCTGAGCTACCAAGCCCGGCTGAAAATCTGTTTTTCAATCAGCTGGGCGTGGTAGCGCATGCCTGTAATTCCAGCTACTTGGAAGGCTGAGGCGGAAGGATCGCCGGAGCCCAGCAGTCGAGGCTGCGGTGGCCGGGAGCGGCCACTGCACTCTAGTCTGGGCGACAGAGTGAGACTCCAACTCAAAAAAAAAAGGAGATACGAAGAAAGAGGACCTATGGAGAGCTCAAGCGTGACTGGATATACCTTTGATTTAGAATAAACCAAGCAAATCTTAAAAAAAAAAAAAAGCTGGGCTCGATGGCTCAGCCTGTAATCCCGCGCCTTTGGGAGGCTGAGGTGAGTGAATTGCCTAAGACCACGAGTTCGAGACCCACCTGGGCAACTTGGCGAGACCTCATCTCTACAATAAATAAAAAAATCAGCCAGGTGTGGTGGCGCACCCCTGTAGTTCCAGCTACTTGGAAGGCAGAGGCGGAAGGATCGCCGGAGCCCAGCAGGTCGAGGCTGCGGTGACCGGGAGCAGCCACTGCTCTCCAGTCTGGGTGACAGAGTGAGACTCCAACTCAAAAAAAAGAAAAAGAAAATCTGTTTTTCTGATATTTATTCAGTCATTTCAAAGTAGCATTGACAAGATGCTTTTTTTTTTTTTAAGCGGGAGTAACTGCAACTATAGGCACGCGCCACCACGTCTGGCTAATTTTTTTGTTTTTTTAATTGTAGAGATGAGGTCTTGCCAAGTTGCCCAAGCTGATCTCGAACCTGTGGGCTCAGGTAGTTCTTTCACCTCAGCCTCCCAACGTGCCGGGATTATAGGTGTGAGCCACCTCGCGCAGCCGACAAGATGGTTTTTTTGATATTTTTAAAATTTTCACAAAATGCTTAAAATTTATTTTTTTAAATCAGCAAAAAACAGTTCAGCCTTATTTTTTTATTTTAATTTACTTTTTTGAGTTGGAGTCTCACTCTGTCGCCCAGACTGGAGTGCACTGGCACACTCCTGGCCACTACAGCCTCGCCCTGCTGGGCTCTAGCGATTCTTCTGCCTCAGCCTTCCGAGTAGCCAGAACTACAAGTACGTGCTACCACACCTGGCTAATTTTTGATTTGTTGTAGAGATGAGGTCTCGCCAAGTTGCCCAGGCAGGTCTCTCGAACCCATGGGCTCAGGCAATCCACTTGCCTCGGCCTCCCTAAGTTCTGGAATTACAGGCTGAGCCACTGAGCCTGGCCTATTTTTTATTTTAAGCGACACTGTAGCCTTGAACTCCTGACCTCAGATGATCCTCCTGCCTTGACCCCCCGAGTGTTGGGATTACAGGCATGAGCCACTGTGCCTAGCTGATAAAATGCTTTCCTTTTTTTTTTTTTTTTTTTTGAGTCAGAGTCTTACTGTTGCCCAGACTAGAGTGCTGTGTCACGATGGCTACTGCAGCCTCGACCTGCTGGGCTCAGGCTATCCTTCCACCTCAGCCTTCCAAGTAGTTGAAACTACAGGCATGTGCCACCATGCCCAGCTAATTTTTTGATTTATTGTAGAGATGAGGTCTCACCAAGTTGCGTGGACTGATCTCGAACTCTGGACTCAGGCAGTCCTCTCGCCTCAGCCTCCCAAGGTGCTGGGATTACAGGTGTGAGCCACTGTGTCCTGCTAAGATGCTTTTCCTTAAACTAAGTCTGGCCATGTATGTGTGTATGTTGAGTATCAAATCAAAGAAATTCATGTTAGACCTAAAACTTGGGACAATAAGTCTTGGAGGCAAATTTGGTTGGTTGTTTCATTTAACTGTAATATTTTTAAATCAAAGTTCTTTTTTATTATTATTAATAGGTCCTAAAGGAAGCTAAAAAGCCAATGGTGGTTTTAGGCAGTTCTGCACTTCAAAGAAATGACGGAGCCGCAATTCTTGCAGCTGTTTCCAGCATCGCACAAAAGCTTCGGGTGATTAGTGGTGTTACTGGGGATTGGAAGGTTATGAATGTCCTTCATAGGTTTGTTGAATAGTTATTTTATGTACTATAAAATTCAAGTAATTTTATTTATATGTTTTCCTGATACACTGTTACATTTAATTTTACAAACAGCATTTAGCAACATTAACTGGTTGCACGTGTGACATATAATCTTTTACTTTCCATGTGAGAAGTACCCAAGATAAAAAGTAATAATAAAAGTATCTGGTATAGCAATGAGCGTTGAGAAGAAACATTTTTATCATATTAGTTATACATTGGTTCAAAAATTGAAACAAAACTGGACATGGAGTGGCTCACACCTGTAATCCCAGGACAGTGGGAGATTGAGGAGGGAAACAAGCTCAAGCCCAGCATTCTAGACCAGCCTAGCCTATCCAACATAGCGAGCCCTTATCTCTACAAAAAAATTTAAAAATTAGCTAAGTGTGGCAGTACACACCTGTAGTCCCAGTTGCTTGGGAGGCCGAGACAAAAGGATCGCCTGAACCCAGGAGTCACCGAGACCTTGACTCAAAAAAAAATTTAAAAATTTGCAACATGTCCTCTGACTTTTATTAAACTATAAACATAAATCTATAATCTAATATGAAAAGTTAGCTGAAGACTTTTATTTACTTTGAGTCTGGGTCTCACTATCGTCTGGGCTGGAGTGCAGTGGCACAATGACAGCTTAGTATAGCCTGAACCGTCTGGCCTCAAGTGACTCACCTCACCCTCCTGAGTAGCAGGGACTGCAGGGTTGTGCTGCCATGCCTGACCAAGTTTTAAATTTTTTTTTGCAGAGATAACGGTCTCACTATGTTACCTAACTGGTCTTTAACTCTTGGGCTCAAGTAACCCTCCTGCCTTGGCCTCCCAAAGTACTGTGGTTACTGGCATGATCCACCGCACCAAGCCTGAAGGCTTTATTTCTAACTATGTCAATAATGCAAGTTTACTTTAGATAAGTTGGAAGGTGACAAAAGTGTACAAAAATGGAACTGATCACTGTGGAGCCAAATTTGGTGAGGTGTTTAGTTTACCTGTAATATTTGTAAATCAAAGTTCTTTTTTTCTTATTATTATTAATAGGTTGTAAAGGAAGCTATAAAACTAGTGGGTTTTAGGCAATTCTGCCCTCCAAAGAAATGACGGAGTGGCAGTTCTTGCAGCTATTTCCAGTATTGGATAAAAGCTATTGCAATTTTTGTGCATTAAGTTACACAGTTTAAATCAAACTTTGAATACAATTTTGTGTCCTGGTATTAATCAGTTTTCATTACAAAATAAGAGTTTCTGGCTGGGCACAGTGTGACCTAAGAGTTCTACTTTTAGAAGTCGATCCTAAGAAAATTATCTGAAGTGCACGTTTCTCTGTATTATTTTATTTTTTGAGTTGGAGTCTCACTCTGTTGCCCAGGCTGGAGTGTAGTGGCACACTCACAGCCACCATGGAATTGACCTGCTGGGCTCAGGCAGTCCTTCCGCCTCAGCCTTCCAAGTAGCTGGATCTACAGGTGTGTGCTACCATGCCCGGCTAATTTTTTGATATATTGTAGAGGCGAGGTCTCACCAAGTTGCCCAGGCTGGTCACGAACCCCTGGGCTCAGGCAGTTCTCTCACTTCGGCCTCACAAAGTTCTGGGATTACAGGCTTGAGCCACCACGCCCAGCTAGAATAAACATTTCTTTTTTTTTTTTTTTTTGAGTTGTAGTCTCACTCGATCACCCAGACTGGAGTGCAGTGGCCGCTCCCGGCCACCGCAGCCTCGACCTGCTGAGCTCTAGCGATCCTTCCGCCTCAGCCTTCCGAGTAGCCAGAATTATAGGCATGTGCTATCATGCCCGGCTGATTTTTTTGATTTATTGTAGAGATGAGGTCTCACTGCCCAGTGGATCTCGAACCCACGGGCTCAGGCAATCCACTCACCTCAGCCTCCCAAAGGCGCAGGATTACAGGCTGAGCCACCGAGCCCGGCCAGAATAAACATTTCTAAGACCAAGCGTTACCAGGTTAGGTTACACAAAATGGGTCCTCAGAATGGCTACTATTTCTATATAGTTAACAATAGCAAACTAGACCAAAATAACCTTACTGTTCAAAGTATATTTATTCTAAGCCTCTTCTTTTTTTTCTTTTTTTCTGAGTTGGAGTCTCACTCTGTCACCCAGGCTGGAATGCAGTGACATGCTCATGGCTACCCCAGCGTTGACCCAGTGGGCTTCAGCGATCCGTCTGCCTCAGCCTTCTAAGTAGCCAGGTCTACAGACACACGCTACCATGCCCGGCTGTTTTTTATTTTATTGTAGAGACAAGGTCTCGCCAAGTTGCCCAGGCTGGTCTCAAAGCCATGGGCTCAGGCAATCCGCTCACCACAGCCTCCCAAGGTGCTGGGATTACAGGCTGAGCCACTGAGCCTGGCCAGCCTCTTCTTTAAAAGGTTATTTTTTGTTTATAGGCGTACTATTATAGAAAAAAAATTCCATAAAGACATATACCCATGTACTAATTATGATTTTCTCTGAGTTATATTTTTTTCTGTAGTTTTAAAATTTCTCCCTTTTTTTTTTTTTTTGAGTTGGAGTCTCATTCTGTCACCCAGGCTGGAATGCAGTGGCACACTCATGGCTATTGCAGCCACTACCTGCATGGTTTAGGCAATCCTTCCACCTCAGCCTTCCAAGTACCTGGAACTACAGGTGTGCGCTACCGTGCCTGGCTTATTTTTTGATTTATTGTAGAGACGACATCTCACCAAGTTGCCCAGGCTGGTTTTGAACCCCTGGGCTCAGGCAGTCCTCTCGCCTCAGCCTCCCAAAGTGCTAGGATTACAGCCTGAGCCACAGCGCCTGGCCAGATTTCTTCCTTTTTTAATTTTTTTGTGTTTTTATTTTTTAAGTTGAAGTCTCACTCTATCATCCATGCAGAGTACAGTGGCACACTCATGGCCACTGCAGCCTTGGCCCGCTGGGCTCAGGTAATCCTTCCACCTCAGCCTTCCATGTAACTGGAACTACAAGCACTTGCCACTACACCCAGCTAATTTTTAAATTTATTGTAGAGTTGAGGTCTCTCCACGTTACCCAGGTTGATCTCAAACACCTGGGCTCAGGCAGTCCTCTTGCCTCTGCCTCCCAGAATGCTAGGATTACTGGTGTGAGCCATCACACTTGCCTTATTTTTTTTTTAATTAATTAATTTATTTATTTATTTATTTTGAGTTGGAGTCTCACTCTGTCGCCCAGACTGGAGTGCCGTGGCCACTCCCGGCCACCGCAGCCTCGACCTGGTGGGCTCTGGCGATCCTTCCGCCTCAGCCTTCCAAGTAGCTAGAACTACAGGTGCGCGCTGCCATGCCTGGCTAATTTTTTATTTATTGTAGAGATGAGGTCTCGCCAAGTTGTCCAGGTGGGTCTCAAACCCGCGGGCTCAGGCAATCCACTCACCTCAGCCTCCCAAAGGCACGGGATTACAGGCTATTTATTTATTTTTTAACAGGATATATTGAGAGGACAGAAAAGCTCCCACAGTGGCAGGGGACCCGAAGGGATTGCCCTGTGTTTATTTTATTTTATTTTATTTTATTTATTTATTTTTTTGAATTGGAGTCTCACTCTGTCACCCAGACTGGAGTGCAGTGGCTGCTCTCGGCCACCGCAGCCTCGACCTGCTGGGCTCCAGCGATCCTTCCACCTCAGCCTTCCAAGTAGCCGGAATTACAGGCATGCGCTACCATGCCCGGCTGATTTTTTGATTTATTGTAGAGATGAGGTCTCGCTGCCCAGGCGGATCTCGAACCCACGGGCTCAGGCAATCCACTCACCTCAGCCTTCCAAAGGCACGGGATTACAGGCTGAGTCACCGAGCCTGGCTGCCCTGTGTTTATTTTAAATGTCCATTTTAAGTGGATAAGAAAGGAACTTTGACAGCATTGAATGTAAAAAAGACTAAGAGGGCTGGGGACAGTGGCTCACACCTGTAATTCCAGTGTTTTGGGAGGCCAAGAGCTTGAGACCAGCCTGAGCAACGGTGAGACCTCATCTGTATAGACACACACATTATATGTATAGACACACACATCTGTATAGACACACACATATAGACGCACACATTCTGGGTAGCTAGCTCTGGTGGCATGCGCTGTAATCCTCATCTGTATTCTCTCTCTCTCTCTCTCTCTCTCTCTCTCTCTCTCTCTCTCTCTCTCTCTCTCTGTAGCCAGCTCTGGTGGCATGCGCTGTAACCCCAGCTGCACAGGTGGCTGAGGGTGACTTGAAAACAGGAGATGTAGGTAGCAGCGAACTCCTGTGCCTCTGCAGTCTGGCCTGGTTGATAGAGCTAGATTCCATCACCCAAAAAAAAAAAATAGGAAAAGAAAGAAAAGAGACCAGGAGTCATTCCAAGATTCACATTTAGTTTTTTATACTGAAGACACTATATTTCTGCTAAAATTCCGTAATTGTTTTACAGGATTGCAAGTCAAGTAGCTGCTTTGGACCTTGGTTATAAACCTGGGATAGAAGCAATTCGGAAAAACCCTCCCAAAGTACTATTTCTCCTGGGAGCAGATGGAGGTTGTATTACACGACAGGATTTGCCAAAGGATTGTTTCATTATTTATCAAGGTTAGTATCACCTGTGACCAGAAACAAAAGCACCTAGTTTGTTATGTGTATAGAAACCATTTGATGATGTATTTAGTATACTCAGTATTTTCCTTTGGAGAAATCTGCCTCTTCCGGTCTCCTCTCCCCCAGATTTTATAAGCTAAACCCAGTTGTGTTACTACTTACGTAGTAGAAATTGCTATTAAGAATTATTGTCTAAAATTTAAAAATAACAAAAAGTAAAAAAAATTATTATTATTACCTGATAAGGTAATTATTATTACCTTAATAACAAAAGCAAGCTAAATGCTCAGTAAAAGGAATGGTTAAATTATCATTTATTTATGCAGTGTAATATTATCATGAGGGGGGATGGGATTAAAAGTAGCAAATATCTGTCTGGGGATGGGGAAACACCTCTTATCAACAGGGTGCCTGAATGAAACGTAATTGTACACCTAACCCTTAACTGTACCCCACAAAACCATAATAAAAAATATTGATTAAAAAATATATATTATCATGAATATTAAAAGTCAACTTTTAGCTGAACTTGGTGGCTCAGCGTGTAATCCCAGCACTTTGAGAGGCCAAGGCAAGTGGATTACCTAAGCCTGTGGGTTCGAGACCAGGCCTGACAACTTGGTGACACCTCATCTCTACAATAAATCAAAAATTAGCTGGACACTGTAGTGCATGCCTGTAGTTCTGGCTACTTGGAAGACTGAGGCAGAAGGATCACCTGAGCCCAGCATGTCAAGGCTGCAATGGCCATGAGTATGCCACTGCACTCCAACCTGGACAACAGTGAGACTCCGACTCAAAATAAATGAATGAACGAATGAATGAATGTATGTATGTCAACTTTTCAAAGAATATTTAGCATTATTATATAATCAGGGAAAGCACTTTTATATAAACAGCATAGTTTATAAAGTTTAGAAATTAGCTGAGTCCTGTCTTACAGGACGTTTAATGAAATATATTTAACATAGTCCTTTGACTTTTTGTGTCTGGTTCATTTTTTTTGAATTATCACTGTAAATATAATCAAGTTTCTCTGGAACAAATGGAGTCAAGTGTATTCCTTGATATTGTATGGAGACAAGTATTATGTAATTTTCTACCTCATTTTATACATAAAAGCCATAAATTTATAATATAATAGGCTTTTAATTACTGTGGCACATAAAAAGCATATACAATATTTTGTATCTTTAGTTTGATACAGGTAAACAAAAATGTATGAACTAAAATTCTCTTCCTAGTCCTTACCAGATATAAGCATTGATGACAATTTTGATATGCATACTTCATATACCTTCCCATATGTACACAAACATGTATACAAATAAGATCAGACTTTGTATACAACTTTTTTTCAAGTTGGAGTCTTACTCTGTCACCCAGACTGGAGTGCAGTGGCTACTCCCGGCCACTGCAGCCTCGACCTGCTGGGCTCCAGCAATCCTTCCGCCTCAGCCTTCCAAATAGCTGGAACTACAGGCCCGTGCTATCACGCGCGGCTAATTTTTTGATTTATTGTAGAGATGAGGTCTCACCAAGTTGCCCAGGCGGGTCTCGAACCTGCAGGCTCAGGCAATCCACTCACCTCAGCCTCCCGAAGCGCGGGATTACAGGCTGAGCCACCAAGCCCGGTGGGAACAATTTTTTTTAACTGGTGGATTTTAGAAAAGTGCTTGGGAAATGCTGATCTCTAAAGGTCATTTTGTAGATCAGGACAAAGATTGAATTTAAAAAGTTGTTCAAGCCGGGCTCGGTGACTCAGCCTGTAATCCCAGCACTTTGGGAGGCTGAAACGAGTGGATTGCCTGAGCCCACGGGCTCAAAACTAGCCCAGGCATCTTGGCACAACCTTGTCACTGCAGTAAATCAAAACTTAGCCAGGCATGGTAGTATGTGCCTATTGTTCCGGCTACTTGGAAGTCTGAGGCAGAAGGATCGCTGGAGCCCAGCAGGTCGACGATGCTGGGGTGGCCGTAAGTGTACTACTGCCCTCTAGCCTGGATGACAGAGTGAGAGTGTAACTCAAAAAAAAAAGTTCTTGAAGAAACAAGATCTTTAGAAACAGATTTGAGTTGTTTACTTTGTAAGCATTTCCGCTTTGTTTTTGGCTTTTTTTTGTGTCGGAGTCTTGCTCTTTTGCCTAGGCTGGAGTGCAGTGGCATGCTCACAGCCGCTGCAGCCTCAACCTGCTGGGCTCAGGCAATCTGTTCATCTCAGTCTTTCTTTTTTTCTTTTTTTTTGAGTTTGGAGTCTCACTCTGTTGCCCAGACTGGAGTGCAGTGGCCGCTCCCGGCCACCGCAGCCTTGACCTGCTGGGTTCCGGTTATCCTTCCGCCTCAGCCTTCCAAGTAGCTGGAATTACAGGCATGCGCTACCACGCCCGGCTGGTTTTTTGATTTATTGTAGAGATGAGGTCTCGCTGCCCAGGCGGGTCTCGAACCTGCGGGCTCAGGCAATCCACTCACCTCAGCCTCCCAAAGGCGCGGGATTACAGGCTGAGCCACGGAGCCCGGCTTCAGTCTTTCAAGAAGCTGCAACTACAGGTGTGAGCCACCAGACCCGGCTAATTTTATTTATTGTAGAGATGCTGTCTTGCCATGTTACCCATGCTAGTCTCGAACCCCTGAGTTTAAGCAGTCCTCTTGCCTCCACCTCTCAACGTGCTGGGATTACAGGCTTGAGCCACCATGCCTGGCTAGCATTTCCACTTTGTAAGCATCAGTATACTTAGTTGCCCATTATATATGTGTGTATGATATATACATATGTGTTTACTTGCATGAAGTAGTCTGGGAAGATACCAAATGGTTTAACAGTAATTTTGGAGGAGGGAGGAAGTGAATTGGGGGTGATGTGGGCTTTAATTTTTTTTTTTTTCTTTGAGTTGGAGTCTCACTCTGTCGTCCAGACTGAAGTGCAGTGGCATGCTGCCAGCCACCACAGCCTCAACCTGCTGGACTCCGGCAATCCTTCTGCCTCAGCCTTCCAAGTAGCTGGAACTACAGGAGCGTGCTACCACGCCCGCTAGGGCTTTAATTTTTATTCCTTCTCTGCTGTATTGTTTTCATTCTAAAAACACTTTGTAACCTTGAAAATGGTGTTTAAAGGGATTTATCTCTTTTCATGTATAATAGACAGTTTTTTATAGAAATGTGGTTTTGCCATTTTTCTTCTTTGCACAGGACATCATGGTGATGTTGGGGCTCCCATAGCTGACGTTATTCTCCCAGGAGCTGCATACACTGAGAAGTCAGCTACTTACGTCAATACTGAGGGTAGAGCTCAGCAGACTAAAGTGGCAGTGACACCTCCTGGCTTGGCAAGAGAAGACTGGAAGATTTTAAGAGCCCTCTCTGAGGTACTATTCTTGAGACATTTCTTTGTGAAGGGAGATTTGACATATTAGCTTGTTAGAATTATTTTCACAGTATTGCGAAGATGCAATTCTGAAATGCAGAGACAACTTGAATAATTTCTTCAGGAAAAATGTGTTCAGAGAATGGGGATTTGATAGGAATTTGAGGTTACAGTGAGCTATGGTTATGCCACTACATTTTGGTCTGGATGACAGAGGCCAGGTTGCAAAAAAAAAAAAAAGAAAAGAAAAGAAAAGCAGTGATTAGAAATTGGTGCTGCTTTTATTGTTGATTTGTCTTTTGCCTAAAAACACTTCTTTTAGCTCTTTTTTGATGTAAAAATAAGCATTATGAGATTTAAAATAATACATTATCTATAAACTTTGTATGTTATTAGTAGGTTAGCAGAAGCTTTCAGATTTAGCATAGCATTGTCTCTTTAATCATTTACTTTGTATTTTCTAAAGATAAATTAATGGACCGGGCTCAGTGGCTCAGCCTGTAATCCCAGCACTTTGGGAGGCTGAGGCAAGTAGATTGCCTGAACCCGTGGGTTTGAGACCAGCCCGGGTAACTTGGCAGGACCTTGTCTCTACAATAAATAAAAAGTTAGCTGGGCATGGTAACACACGCCTGTAGTTGTAGCTACTTGGAAGGCTGAGGTGGAAGGATTGCTGATGCCCAGCAGGTTGATGCTGGGGTGCCATGAGTGGGCCACTGCACTCCAGCCTGGGTGATGGAGTGAGACTCCAACTCAAAAAAAAAAAAAGGAAAAAAAAGATAAATTAATGTACTGACAGCTATTGACTAGAATTTTTGGCATTTGTGTTCTCCGCTTAACTGCTCCTTAATAAACATATGGATGCTAATAGACACCAATAGACTTTTCAGTACTACTGCATTATTTCACCATAGTTAAAATTATATATTATTTAGCTTTTTTTTTTTTGAGTTGGAGTCTCACTCTTGTCGCCCAGGCTGGAGTGTGGTGGCACGCTCACGGCCACCGCAGCCTCGACCTGCTGGGCTCAGCTGATCCTTCTGCCTCAGTCTTCCAGGTAGCTGGAACTTCAGGCACAAGCCACCACGCCCAACTTATTTTTTGATTTATTGTAGAGACGAGTTCTCACCAGGTTACCCAGGCTGGTCTTGAACCCCCAAGCTCAGGCAATCCTCTCGCCTCAGCCTCCCAAAGTGCTGGGATCACAGGCTGAGCCACTGTCCCTGGCCTATTTAGCCTTTTTTTTTTTTTTGAGTTGGAGTCTCTCTCTGTCACCCAGACTGGAGTGCAGTGGCCGTTCCCGGCCACCGCAGCCTCGACCTGCCGGGCTCCAGCGATCCCTCTGCCTCAGCCTTCCCAAGTAGCTGGAACTACAGGTGCGCGCTACCACGCCCGGCTAATTTTTGATTTTATTGTAGAGATGAGGTCTTGTCAAGTTGCCCAGGCTGGTCTCGAACCCGCAGGCTCAGGCAATCCACTCACCTTGGCCTCCCAAAGTGCTGGGATTACAGGCTGAGCCACCGAAGCCGGCCAACATTTTTAAGTATTAAAACTTTATGTTGTTTTTTTGGGACCTGATATGTTGTAGATTGCAGGTATAACTCTTCCATATGATACTCTGGATCAAGTGAGAAATAGATTGGAAGAAGTTTCTCCAAATCTTGTTCGATATGATGATGTTGAAGGAGCTAATTACTTCCAGCAAGCAAGTGAGCTCTCTAAGGTAATGGCTACCTATGTGTAGTTTTCATAATGGTATATCTATGATGTATCAGTGCTAGTTTTCAGTACTGAAACACTGATCTCTTACTCCTTTTTTGTGCAGCTAGTGAACCAGCAACTTCTTGCTGACCCACTCGTTCCACCTCAGCTAACTATAAAAGACTTCTACATGACAGGTATGTAACTATCAACAAGTGCTAAATGTAAAAGGGGCGAAGTCATCAGAACACCTCATTTAGCATGAGAATTCCAACCTATAGTTGGTAGTTTTTGCCGATTTTCATCTTTGAAAAGTTTTCAGACATTGGAACTAATGCAAGCATGTTTTCTGATTGTACTCTTAATTTTGTTGTTGGTGGTGTTTCTGAAATATAAGCAAAGTTTGAGAATTCAAAAAGAATTAATAGATTTTAAATAGAAAATTTTGTTATTGTGAGGAAAATCACTAACCGTTTAGAGAGAATTTTTCAAAGTGACAAACAACTGTGAAGGTTTTTTGAGAATTATAGGTAGAAGAATCAAAACATTCAAATGTGAAACATTTTGAACAGTGCTTCTGACTGGACGCAGTGGCTCATGCCTGTAATCCCAGCACTTTGGGAGGCTGAGGTGAGAGAATTGCCTAAGCTCATGGGTTTGAGACCAGCTGGGCAACTTGATGAGACCTCACCTCTACAATAAATCAAAAAATTAGCCGGGTGTGGTGACACATGCCTGTAGTTCCAGCTACTTGGAAGGCTGAAGGGGAAGGATCACTTGAACCCAGCAGGTTGAGGCTGCTGTGGCTATCAGCATGTCACTGCACTCCAGCCTAGATGACAGAGTGAGACTCTAACTAAAAAAAAAAAACAAAACAGTGCTTCTGACATAAATTGTTGGGAATATTTTTAAGGTGTGCAGACCAACTGAAACAACTTATTTTTTGAGTCGGAGTCTCACTCTGTCACTCAAAGATGGAGTGCAATGGCACTCTCGTGGCCACCGCAGCCTCAACCTGCTGGACTCAGGTGATCCTTCTGCCTCAGCCTTCCAAGTAGCTGGAATCACAGGTACATACCACCATGCCCGGTTAATTTTTTAATTTATTGTAGAGCTGAGGTCTCGCCATGTGGCTCAGGCTGGTCCCAAACTCCTGAGCTCAGGCAATCCTCTCGCTTCTGCCTCCCATAGCACCGGAAACTTCTTTACTGCAGATTATTAAGGCAGTTAATATATAATATTTAGACTATGAGGTGGTTGATAGATGATTTAAATAATTATCTAAAACTGCAGTGTATTTTTAAAATTTTGATTTAGTATGTATCTTAGATTTTTTTTATTTTTTATTTTTTATTTTTTTATTTTTTTGAGTTGGAGTCTCACTCTGTTGCCCAGACTGGAGTGCAGTGGCCACTCCCGGCCACCGCAGCCTCGACCTGCTGGGCTCCGGCGATCCTTCCGCCTCAGCCTTCCAAGTAGCCGGAACTACAGGCGTGTACTACTACATCCGGCTGGTTTTTTTTATTTATTGTAGAGATGAGGTCTCGCCAAGTTGCCCAGGTGGGTCTTGAACCCGCGGGCTCAGGCAATCCACTCACCTCAGCCTCCCAGTGCGGGATTACCGGCTGAGCAACCGAGCCCGGCTGAGATTATTTTTAATAGTTGTTTTAGATATAAGACAAGAGTGAAACTCCAACTGAAAAAAAAAGGCAAATCACATACCCTAAAATTTATCCATAGTTTATGACTCAGTGTATTTTTAGTACATATACTGTTTTGTAACCTCTTCCTATTTTTCTTTTTTTTTTTTTGAGTCGGAGTCTCACTGTATTGCCCAGGCTTGAATGCAGTGGCATGTTCACAGCCACTACAGCCTCGACCTACTGGGCTTAGGCAATCCTTCCACCTTAGCCTTTCAAGTAGCTGGACCTATAGACTCACGCCACCATGCCTGGCTTTTTTTTTTTTTTTTTTATTGTAGAGATGAAGTCTCGCCAAGTTGCGTGGTCTGGTCTGGAAACCCTGGGCTCAGGTAGTCCTCTTGCTTTGGCCTCCCAAAGTGCTGGGATTACAGGCTGATCCACCACGCCTGGCCTCTTTCTATAATTTTTTAATGGTTATATACTGCCGCACTGAGTAGCTGTTCCATAATTATTTCATTTTTCCTAGGAATTATTAAAAGCATTTACCCAGCATGGGGTTTATAATTATATAGAGAGAGCCTTATAATCTTTTTTCCCCCAAATATGTGCAACATTAAGGTTTGCTGTGTGCTTTTAAAAAAGTTGTGTTATGCCAGGCACGGTTGCTCATGCCTATAATCCCAGCACTTTGGGAGAAGGAGGCAGGAGGATTGCCTTAGCCCAGGGGTTCAAGACCAACCTGGGCAACTTGGCGAGACCTCATCTCTACAATAAATAAAAAAATTAGTTGGGTATGGTAGTGCATGCCTGTAGTTCTAGCTACTTGGAAGACTGAGACAGAAGGATTGCCTGAGCCGACTAGGACAAGACTGTGGTGACCATTGAGTGTGCCACTGCACTCCATCTTGGGCAACAGAGTGAGAATCTGACTCAAATAAAAAAATTAAAATTTGTATTATCAAAATTCATATTTTCTTAATGTCTTTCAGATTCAATTAGCAGAGCCTCACAGACAATGGCCAAGTGTGTCAAAGCTGTCACAGAGGGTGCCCAGGCAGTGGAAGAGCCATCCATATGCTGAGATGTCACTAGGAGCAGCTTTGCCATGAATAGTTGATGGACATTTATAGTGGAGGGATCCCCTACAGGTTTATCTCTTTAAAAAAATCTGAATGATGAAATATTTAGGGTTGTACTATGCTTATTTGAAACTATTAGTTATGAAAGAACTTTGCAGCTTCAAAAACATTTATGTATTGTGTATAAATGTTCAATAATGAAACATTGAAACTCTGCAGATGCTCATTCATGCAAAAGCATTGATAGTCTTTGTGACAAATACAAAGAAACCCTTATGTGTGTGTTTTTTTAAGAAGTTATTTATGTTGATAAAACGGATGACATGAAAAGAGCTTCCATTAAGACCACTTTTTTTTAGCACTAAAGAAATGACTTAGGCATTCTGTCAAGCTGGGTAAGTAGAAGAAATATATAATGTAATCATCAGATACGTATCTTGGATAACCATAATTAATAATCATGCTAACAACAACTAATGATTATTCACCTTTTTTGTTTGTGCTAAGCACTCTGACTTTACATGCATTGTCTTCTTTTGTCCTTGCTATACAACCATATGAGATAGTATTATCATCTCATTTTACAGGTAAAGTAACTGAAGCCCAGGTATATTAAGTAACTTGCCCAAGGCTATACAGCATGAATCACTTTCAAGCCTACTTTTCTTTTACTCCAGAGTCCATTGTTCTTAACTTTTGGACATAATTCTCTCTTGTTAATATATATTCTATAGGATATTACTTCTAAGAATTAGTATTGAGGAGTTTAATGGGTCACACATTTTCTCTTTTTTTTTCTTTTTTGAGTTGGAGTCTCAATCTGTCACCCAGGCTGGAGGGCAGTGGCATGTTTCTGGCCTCCGCAGCCTCGGCCTGCTGGGCTCTGGGGAGCCTTCTGCCTCAGCCTTCCAAGTAGCCGGAACTACAGGCACGTGCTACTACACCTGGCTAGTTTTTGATTTATTGTAGAGATGAGGTCGTGCCAAGTTGCCCGGGCGGGTCTCAAACACATAGGCTCTGGCAATCCATTCACCTCGGCCTCCCAACGTGCTAGGATTACAGGCTGAGCCACCGAGCCCGGCCACGTTTTCTTTTAAATCTGCTTCTATAATACCATCGTGTTCTATGTGGTCCTTTTCTTTGTATAATAGATCACACACATATACCTTAGAATGAGGAAGATTTCAAGAGATATAATTAGATTCTCATAGATGTATATTCATTGTATTAAAACCATCTGTGGACTGGGCTCGGTGGCTCAGCCTGTAATCCCATGCTTTGGGAGGCCGAGGTGAGTGAATTGCCTGAGCCCGCGGGTTCGAGACCCGCCCGGGCAACTTAGCAAAACCTCATCTCTACAATAAATCAAAAATTAGCTGGGGGTGGTAGCGTGTGCTTGTATTTCCAGCTCTTTGGAAGGCTGAGGCAGAAAGATCTCCAGAGCCCAGCAGGTCGAGGCTGTGGTAGCTGGGAGCGTGCCACTGCACTCCAGTCTGGGCGACAGAGTGAGACCCCAACTCAAAAAAAAAAAAAAAAAAAAACCATCTTTGTAACTGTTAAGTGAGCTAAGTTATTTTAGTAATAGAAAAAATTGCCAGCCAGGCGCTGTGGTTTGCGCCTATAATCCCAGCACTTTGGGAGGCTGAGGTGAGGGAAGTGCCTGAGTCCATGGGTTTGAGACTAGCCTAGACAACTTAGCGAGACCTCATTCCTACAATAAATAAAAAATTAGCCGAATGTGGTGACCCGTGCCTGCGGTTCCAGCTAATTGGAAGACTGAGCCAGAAGGATTGCCTGAGCCCAGCAGGTCAAGGCTGCGGTGGCTGTGAGGGTGCCACTGCACTCCAGCCTGGGCGACAGAGTGAGGCTCCAGCTCCAAAAGAAAAGAGCTGGGCTCGGTGGCTCAGCCTGTAATCCTGCACTTTGGGAGGCTGAGGTGAGTGGATTACCTGAGCCCACAGTTTCGAGACCCGCCTGGGCAACTTGGCAAGACCTTGTCTCTACAATAAATCAAAAATTAGCCGGTCATGGTAGCACGCGCCTGTAGTTCCAGCTACTTGGAAGGCTGAGGCGGAAGGATCGCCAGAGCCCAGCTGGTCAAGGCTGCGGTAGCCGGGAGCAGCCACTGCCCTCCAGTCTGGGTGACAGACTGAGACTCCAACTCAAAAAAAAAAAAAAAAAGAATTGCCAGCTTTCAGAATTAATTGTCAAAACAAAAAGGAAGGAGAAATTTTACAGTTAACCTAGGAGATAATTAAAGGTAGATAAAGTTTTTTCTTCAATCTATCTTCAGAACTTTTTTTGAGATCCTTGTTCCTTTCTGCTTTCATTAAAGTCTTAGCCCAACTATAGGATGCCATTTTTCTGATATAACAAAGGACAAGGTTTTTAGAATAGTAGTATGCCATTGATATCTTTAACAATTATATAAAATTTGTCACCTGTAACAACTTTTCAGAACTGTTTGATTTTTATCATCAAGAAATTGTGTACTTGGCTTAAAATGCCCAGTTGCCTGAAATTGTATAAATTCTTGCCAAAAGTGTTTGAATTTAATATAAGTTTTCCATCCCCCTCTACCTTTTTCACCCCTTAGCACTGTGGTGACCTCAAGGGGACACAGTCCCAGTTTTGTGTTGTACACAGTACTCTTCAGTGAATATGTATAGACTTCATCGTGTTATTGGTAAGACAATACTGCATTCAAATAGAAAGGAGGTGATACACAGCTAAGCTGATCCAGGATCTGTGGGCTACTTGTTAGGAAACGTGTTGAGCAACTTGTAATTCTCTAAAGAATACTTTGGGGTAAGTAAGTAGTAGTCATTCTGTCTCATGGGCACATATTAGTGTCATAATTCTAAATACTAAGATTGTTGTGAGCATACACTTTGAAGATAGTTGCTAGAGGAAATAAAGACTCTGAAGAAGAGCCTTTAGATAGAGGAAGAATACTTATGTATGAGAATAATCTGACTGATGGAATCCTGACATTCTAAGCAATGAGGGAGTTACCAGTGAGAAAGTCTGCAAAGGCTAAAGCCAAGTCCCTTTGTATAAAATAATGGAGTCTGGAAAGACCTTGGAATAATAATACCATTTCTTGAGAACCTTCAAATGTGGGTCACTAAATACATTAGAACTAACCTTTACAAAATCCCTGCTAATGATGGATATTAATTAAGACCCAAGAAAGGAACTTGCCCGTGGCTACAGAGCTAGAGACTAATGGTAGAAGTGTTTATTTAATTAGAGATATTTTCACTCTCCCATGTTGCCTCAAATAAAAACATTTTGGACAGCTATACAAGTTGAATAGCTGAGCATGGTGACACATACCTATAGTCCCAGCTATTCCCGAGGCTGAGGCAGGAGGATCACTGGAGCCCAGGAGTTTGAGCCCAACCTGGGCAGCACAGCAAGACTTCATCTAAAAAAAAAAATTGAGTGTGTGTGTGTGTGTGTGTGTGTGTGTGTGTGTGTGTGTATAGATAGATAGATATCTCTCTCTCTCGCTCAAAAATCTTAAAGTGTAAACTTCATATGAAATCACCCCAAATTTATAGTAAATCATAATGAATACATTAATTAAAGGTATCATACTTAACAATACCCAGTATACAATAAGTTCTCTATATATATGAACAAGTTTTATTCTGAGAGTGCATTTGTAGGTCCAATTTGTTTGTAAGTCCAACAAAGTTAGCCTGGGTACCCAACTAACACTATATAGTACTATATTGTAGTAGTACAGTACTAATACTGTAATAATACTTTTCACAGAGATACACATAAAAAGCATACTACCACGCCTTTGGGAGGCTGAGGTGAGTGAATTGCCTGAGCCCGTGGGTTCGAGACCCACCTAGGCAGCGAGACCTCATCTCTACAATAAATCAAAAAATCAGCCGGGCGTGGTAGCGCATGCCTGTAATTCCGGCTACTTGGAAGGCGGAGGCGGAAGAATAGCCGGAGTCCAGCAGGTCGAGGCTGCAGTGGCCGGGAGCGACCACAGCACTCCAGTTCAGGTGACCGAGTGAGACTCCAACTCAAAAAAAAAGCATACTGTACATTACAGTAAAGTACACAAAAAGCACAACCACTTGTAGAGGATGCATGCAAGTGACAGTGTATGCCAGATATGTGAACTAATTTACATGATTGGACATGCATCTTTGAAAGTTTGCAACTTTAAGGTTCATATGTTGGGATCTTACTGTACAGTCATTTATCATTGGTTGTTACTGACAAACCTTTCATGCCAGGTCAGATAGATCTCGTTCAGCTTTGGAAAAGTTGTTAGAAAAATACTGGATTTTGCTGAGGGCAGTGGCTCACGCCTGCAATCCCAGCACTTGGGAGGCCAAAGTGGGAGGATTGTGTGAGGCCAGGAGTTCAAGACTACCCTGGACAACAAAACAAGACCCCCATCTTTGAAAAAAATAGAAAGATTAGCTGGGCATGGTGACACGCACTTGTAGATCCAGCTACTAGGAAGGCTGAGGTAGCAGGATCTCCTGAGCCCAGGAGTTTGAGGCTGCAGTGAGCAGTGGCATGCTCACAGCTACCACAGCCTTGACTTGCTGGGTTCATGCGATCCTTACACATCAGCCGTCCAAGTAGCTGGAACTACAAGCTCACACCACCATGCTCAGCTAATTTTTTTTTTTTTGAGTTGGAGTCTCACTGTGTCACCCAGACTGGAGTGCAGTGGCTGCTCCCGGCCACCACAGCCTCGACCTGCTGGGCTCCGGCGATCCTTCCGCCTCAGCCTTCCAAGTAGCTGGAACTACAAGCGCACGCTACCCCACACAGCTAATTTTTGATTTATTGTAGAGATGAGGTCTCACCAAGTTGCCCAGGCGGGTCTCAACCCCATGGGCTCAGGCAATCCACTCACCTCAGCCTCCCAAAGGCACGAGATTACAGGCTGAGCCACTGAGACTGGCTTAATTTTTTTTTTTTTTTTATTGTAGAGAAGTTGCCCAGGGTGGCCTCCATACCCTGGGCTCAGGCAGTCCTCTTACCTCCACCTCCCAAAGTGCTGGTATTATAAGCATGAGCCACCACATCTGACCTTTTTTTTTATTACTTAGAAAAAGTTTAAGATTGCTTCTTTGTAAAATGAGGATGAAAATTGTTATTGGGGCAGGTACAGTGACTCATACTAAATGAACCTTGTGCTTATTAACTGGGGACCATATTGTAGCAAAATGCATATTCAAAGTGTTGCTGACAGTTTCGGGAGGTTACAACTAATGCCCATCCATAGGAGTCCTTGATCCTAAAAATTCCCCATTTTATTTTATTTTATTTTATTTTATTTTATTTATTTATTTTTGAGTTGGAGTCTCACTCGGTCGCCCAGACTGGAGTGCAGTGGCACGCATGCTCACAGTCACCCCAGCGTTGATCTACTGGGCTCAGGCAATCCTTCCGCCTTAGCCTTCTAAGTAGCCAGAACTGCAGGCGTGTGCTAACACACTTGGCTAATTTTTTATTTATTCTAGAGATGAGGTCGTGCCAAGTTGCCCAGTCTGATCTCGAACCCGCGGTCTCAGGCAATCCACTTGCCTCAGCTTCTTAAAGTGCTGCAGTTACAGGCTGAGCCACTGAGCCCGGCCAGAAGCCCCCATTTTATTTTATTTTATTTATTTTTTTATTTTATTTTCTTGAGTTGGAGTCACACTGTCGCCCAGACTGGAGTGCAGTGGCCGCTCCCGGCTACCACATCCTCGACCTGCTGGGCTCCGGCCATCCTTCCACTCAGCCTTCCAAGTAGCTGGAACTACAGGCTCGCGCTACCATGCCCGGCTTATTTTTTTATTTATTGTAGAGATGAGGTCTCATCAAGTTGTCCAGGCGCGTCTCGAGCCCGCGGGCTCAGGCAGTCCACTCACCTCAGCCTCCCAAGGTGCAGGATTACAGGCTGAGCCACCAAGCCCGGCTGAAAAGTCCCCATTTTATTTTTTTTGAGTTGGAGTCTCACTCTTTCGCCCAGACTGGAGTGCAGTGGCTGCTCCCGGCCACCACAGCCTCAACCTGCTGGGCTCCGGCGATCCCTCCTCCTCAGCCTTCCAAGTAGCCAGAATTACAGGCATGCGCTACCACGCCCAGCTGATCTTTTGATTTATTTTAGAGATGAGGTCTTGCTGCCCAGGTGGGTCTCGAACCCGCGGGCTAAGGCAATCCACTCACCTCAGCCTCCCAAAGGCGCGGGATTACAGGCTGAGCCACCAAGCCCGGCTAAGTCCCCATTTTAAATTAATCAAATGAAAAACCCAATTTATAGATTGTAAGGGAAAGTCTTACTTAATATAACCTCCATTTCTTTCTTAGGCTCAGAGGAACTTAATGACTTGTCCAGTGTCAATGCAGTCAACAAAATACTGCCATTGATCATCCATTAGGGTTGTGAAAATAAATTTGCTATGCAGAACTCTTGTTTTTTGTTTGTTTGATTTTGATTTTTGAGTTGCAGTCTCGATCTGTCGCCCAGGCTAGAGCACAATCACAGCCACCGCAGCCTTGACCTGCTGGGCTCATTCCTCTGCCTCAGCCTTCCAAGTGGAGGGACTACAGGCATGCGTCACCACACCTGGCTTATTTTTTTATTTATTGTAGATATGAGGTCTTGCCATATTGCCCAGGCTGGTCTCAAACCCCTGGGCACAGGCAGTCTTATAGCCTCTGCCTCCCAAAGTGCTGGGATTACAGGCATGAGCCACCGCACCCAGCCTGTTTGTTTATTTTGATGGAAATTTTACCAGTTGTAGTAAAAGTTAGTCTGTTGGATTCTATCCCTTTAAACATTACTTCTAAGAGTAAAAATACCAAACAATGCTGTCAGAAGAGGGAAGACTTGCTAGTGATAGGAAGGTATGAGGGAAGGTTAGAGCTACCAGTGTGTATAAACGGGAATGGGCAAATTATTTTGTCAGCATAAATCTTTGTCTAATATAGACTGTCATCCTTATTCCTTTTTTTTTTTTTTAATAAGTAGGCGTCTCATTCTGTCACCCAGGCTAGAGTGTAGTGGCATGTTCACAGCCACCACAGCCTTCACCTGCTGGGCTTAGGTGATCCTTCTGCCTCAGCTTTCCAAGAGCTACAGGCACATGCTACTACACCCAGCTAATTTTTTTCATTAATTGTAGAGATGAGATCTTGCCAAGTTGCCCAGGCTGGTCTTGAACCCCTGAATTCAGGTAATCTCCTTGCCTCTGCCTCCCAAAGTGCTGTGTGAGCCACTACTCCCTGCTTCCTACAGATCTTTTTTAGATTCATTTTTTTCATACCGACTTCTTTCCAAAAGTTGAGTTAATCACAAACACAATGTCCAGATATGCTTGGATAGGATTAGTATTATGAAATGTTTATTAATAGTTTCTGCTTGAACACTAATATTCATAACTACAATGGCCTTTGGTTACAGGGGCATATAAAGACTATGCTAGTGGCATTTTAACAGCAGTCATGAAGGACAGTGTTAACATTTAAAAAACATATATTACCACTGCTTTGGTTGATAAGCTGCTTTAATTCCTGGTAGCTTGAATAGTGGCTAAGGGACAAGGATTTTTTTTTTTTCTTTTTTCTTTTTTGAGTTGAAGTCTCAACAGTGTTGCCCAGGCTGGAGTGTAGTGGCACGTTCACGGCCACCCCAGTGATGACCTGCTGGGTTCAGGCGATCCTTCTGCCTCAGCCTTCCAAGTAGCTGGAACTGTAGGCCATTTTGATGCACCACCATGCCCGACTAATTTTTTAATTTTTTTACTTATCGTAGATACGAGGTCTCACCAAATTGCCCAGGCTGGTCTCAAACCCTGGGCTCAGGCAGTCCTCTCTCCTCCACTTCCCAAAGTGCTGAGATTACAGGTGTGAGCCACTGTGCCCGACTCACAATGATATTAATAAAACTAGGACTAGACCCCAGAACATAGATTTCAAATGAGCAAGGCTCTCAGAACCAAATATCATTTTCTCCATCTTCCTATGGGAGGGGTGATTTTGCTCTGCTGTTCTAGAACAGAAATGCCTACTTTGCTGCTGGGCAGTGGTGGGATAGTGTTGAAGTCTAAAAGGAACAGCAAAGCATGACTTAATTTTATTTTTTTATTTTTTATTTTTTATTTTTTTGAGTTGGAGTCTCACTCTGTCACCCAGACTGGAGTGCAGTGGCCGCTCCCGGCCACCGCAGCCTCGACCTGCTGGGCTCCGGCGATCCTTCCGCCTCAGCCTTCCAAGTAGCCAGAATTATAGGCATGCGCTACCACAGCCGGCTGATTTTTTGATTTATTGTAGAGATGAGGTCTTGCTGCCCAGGCGGGTCTCGAACCCGCGGGCTCAGGCAATCCACTCACCTCAGCCTCCCAAAGGCACAGGATTACAGGCTGAGCCACCGAGCCCGGCTGACTTAATTTTATTAATCTCAACTTCCCTGCCAAGAAGAATAAAGGCCATCCCGCCCCCCTGAAAATTTTGCCTGTTTGTTTTTTGTTTTTTAAATTAATTTTTATATTTTTATTATACTTAACAGTTTCCAGTATCTTCCCAGAGAAGTTCTTTTCCCTTTTTTGGCGATAGAGGTCTCCCTCTTTCACCTAGCCCGGAGGGCAGTGGTGCAATCACAGCTCACTGCTGCCTCAATCTTCTGAACTCAAGCAATCCTCCTGTGTCAGTCTCCTGAGTAGCTGGGCCTACAGGCACGCGCCACCATGCCTGGCTAATTTTTTAAGTTTTGGTTTTTTTTTTTTTGTTTTGAGTTGGAGTCTCACTCTGTCACCCAGACTGGAGTGCAGTGGCCGTTCCCGGCCACCGCAGCCTCAACCTGCTGGGCTCTGGCGATTCTTCCGCCTCAGCCTTCCAAGTAACTGGAACTACAGGCGCGCGCTACCACACCCGGCTAATGTTTTTGATTTATTATAGAGATGAGGTCTCGCCAAGTTGCCCAGGTGGGTCTCAAACCTGCGGGCTCAGGCAAGCCACTCACCTCAGCCTCCCAAAGTGCTGGGATTACAGGCTGAGCCGCTGAGCCCGGCCAATTTTTTAAGTTTTATAGAGATGAATTCTTGCTATGTTGTCCAGACTGGTCTTGAACTTCTAGCCTCAAGTGATTCTCCCACCTCAGTCTCCCAAAGTACTGGGACTACATGTATGAGCCACTATACCCAGCTTTTTTCTTTTAAGACAGGAAACAACCTTGTCTTTATCTAGGGCATATCATCACATGGATAAAGTGAAATAATAATACAGTTTATGCTTTCCTATAGCTCCCCAAACCATAATTCCCATAAAGCATAGAGTGGAAATTTATTTTTCACTGAGCAGGAAATAAGCAGCCACACCACTTCATAGGATGAGTTTGTTTTATATCTGCAGAACTGGGGAGAAGGACTAGAGAAAAATATGTCTCTGAGCAGCAATGTTCCCTGAGGAAATGGATTATTCCTCAGTAACTCTTATGTGTGTCCTATCTGACCTGTGCCCTCTGCTTGTTTATCTGTCATTTCCTAGCCACATGTATGTCACCATCTCTTTCTAAATCTGTTGTTCCATGACAGATTGAATGATTCCTTGGTCCTTCCTCCCCCTACGTCTCGTGGTTTGCTTCTGGTGTTCTTAGTATCTTCTACTCACATCATGCCCAATCATACATGATGTATATTTTCTAAAAGTTCAAATTTGTCATTGACATCTCATGTATTATAAAAGTGATCAGCATCTGTTAAAAGTTTCCTTTTTCTGCATGTCCTTCATTTGAACTTGGCTTTCAAAATATATTGCCCTAGCTGGGGCAGTGACTCACGCCTATAATCCCAGCACTTTGGGAGGTTGAGGTGAGAGGATCGCTTGAGCTCACAGGTTCGAGACCAGCCTGGGCAACTTGCTGAGACCTCATCTCTACAGTAAAATCAAAATAGCTGGGCGTGGTGGTGCGTGCCTGTAGTTCCAGCTACTTGGAAAACAGGCAGAAGGATCTCCTGAGTCCAGGAGGTTGAGGCTGTGGTGAGCGTGCCACTGCACTCCAGCCTGGGCAACAGAGTGAGACTCCAACTCCAAAAATATATATATATAAGCCGGGCTTGGTGGTTTAGCCTGTAATCCTGCGCCTTGGGAGGCTGAGGTGAGTGAATTGCCTGAGCCCGTGGGTTCGAGACCCGCCTTGGCAACTTGGTGAGACCTCATCTCTACAATAAATAAAAAAAAAAAAAATCAGCTGGGCGTGGTAGCACGCACCTGTAGTTCCAGCTACTTGGAAGGCTGAGGCAGAAGGATCGCCGGAGCCCAGCAAGTCGAGGCTGTGGTGGCTGGCAGCGGCCACTGCACTCCAGTCTGGGCGACAGTGTGAGACTCCACCACAAAAAAAAAAAATATGTGTGTGTGTGTATCCCTTTGGTAAAACTGGAATGATTCTTGTTTGAAAGTGGGATATTAGAACAAATATCTTTAAGGGAGTGGCTTTAGGAACGTGTGATACCCTATATAAATTTGCTGAGTATCAGAAAAGAGATCTAGCCCCAAACATATTTAGGGCTTATTCCACAAATTTATTCGTGTTGGTTCTTTCATTCATGTTTGTTATTTAATTCATTAAGTACATGTGCAAAGGAAGCAATTTTCAGAAAGAAAATGAAAAACACTAAAAAGGGGCAGAAACCTTTCAGGCAAACCACCAGAGATCATTAGAAACTTTTATGTTTCTAATACAGCGACCTATTTTTCTTAATAGCTTTACAATTAAGACTACTAGGCAATGACTGTGCCCACTCAGTATGATAACCTAAGCAGTACCCAACATGCTCTTAAACATGAACATAATTATGTTAACTCAAATTATTGTGCCTTATTATTAATGTTTAGTAAAGCAAGTTAACCACTCACTCCTGGAGATAACAGTTAATTTTTCAGGCACCAAGACACTGGTGAAGGCACTGGGCAAGGAATTTTACTAACTATGCCCTGCTGCCCAGGAAGAGGTTCCTTCCCTATGAGCACTTCCCTCCCAGGGTGGGGTTGACACACCCTCTGACTCAGCAAGGTTGCACACAATACATGGCTGAGGAATTCTCTACTTTCCTGGTGTCTCTGATGCAATACAGCACATTCAGTGACCAGAATGGTGCCAGATGTCAATTTTCTGGTGAGCCCATAGTTCTTTCCCTAGTCTTGTTTTTCTCCTTGAATCTCCCCACCAAACAAATACATCAGAGATGTTGGTCATCATTTTCTCTCCAAATGGTAAGTACACTGTCAATTAGAACGTCTAATTAAGCAGATTTGACTAGTAATCAGTTATATTCTTACATTCACTTACTGTATCATGCCTCAAACTCATTTGCCATCTTAATATTGGGGATTCATGGCACCTTGGGGGCCACTCTGATTCCCATGTAGTTCTTTGCTCTTGACTAGGAACCATTTCCTTTTAGTATGCTGCATAATTTACTGGTTCTTTAGGACACTTCTGTTCCTTCAAATTTGTTGATAAACGTCCTGAATTAATCAAAATCACTTCCAAGTGATTAATAAGTCAGTAGAAATTAGTCATATGTAGTCGTATACAGCGGGTGCCAAAAATATATACATTTTAAGAAGGGAAAAAAACTATTAAAACTGTAATAGTCTATACCAATAAAAAAAGGTGACTATAAGTCATGTGTGACATCTGCAATTACAAGAAATGCTCAAAGTTGTTTCCACCAGCATCCAGACATCTGAACTTGCGGAACTTGCAGAGGAAGGCCTCCTGGATCTTCCCTTGTGCACATCATGCACAGTACCACGCATCTCAGAATGTGTGCATGAATGTGTGCAGTTGGGCATGTTAGAGGTTTTGTTGCATACTCATGCCTCGGTTGTACTTCCACAGTATTCTCAAATTTCAAATACCGCTTCAAAATGGTCTTGCAGCCGGGCTTGGTGCCTCAGCCTGTAATCCCGCACCTTTGGGAGGCTGAGATGAGTGGATTGCCTGAGCCCGCGGGTTCAAGACCCGCCTGGGCAGCGAGACCTCATCTCTACAATAAATAAATAAATAAAAAATCAGCCGGGCATGGTAGCGCATGCCTGTAATTCTGTCTACTTGGAAGGCTGAGGCAGAAGGATCGCCGGAGCCCAGCAGGTCGAGGTTGTGGTGGCCGGGAGCGGCCACTGCACTTCAGTCTGGGCGACAGAGTGAGACTCCAAAAAAAAAAAAAAATGGACTTGCATTCCTCGAACCACAACCATGCTGCTGCCATTTTCTTTGACTGTTCTGCCTGCTGCATGATGGCACTAGCATTCATTTGATTAGCACCATCTTTAGTGTGAACTTCATACTATAAATTGCTACTGTAATAAAATTTTGAAAAGTAATAAAAAGTTTCAGGCACAGTGGCTCATGCCTGTAATCCCAGCACTTTAGGAGGCGAAGGCAAGAGAATTGCCTGAACCCACAGGTTCAAGACCAGCCTCGACAACACAGCGATACCTTATCTCTATTAGCAGGGCGTGGTAACATGCACTTGTAATTCCAACTACTTGGAAGGCTGAGGTAGAAGGATTACCTGAGTCCAGAAGGTTGAGGCTGTGGTAGCCATGAGAAGTCAAGGCTGCAGTAGCCGTGAGCATGCCACACTGCACTCCAGGCTGGGCAACAGAGTGAGATTCTGACTCAAAAGAAAAGTAATAAAATGTGTATAAATATGCTTAAAATATGTATACATTTTGACAACCCCTCCCCCCATGTATACTAACAAAACTTATTTCAAATGATAGTAAATATATATTTATTTTGAATATATGTTAGGGTGGGCACAGCGGCTCATGCTTGTAGTCTCAGCACTTTGAGAGGCTGAGGTGGATGGATTGCTTGAGGTGCCAGGAGTTCAAGACCAGCCTGGGCAACAGAATGAGACCTCGTCTTTACTCCCCCAAAAAAGAAAAAATAGACCTGAGTGTCCTGGAATAGAAAACCTTACATGTTTCTATGAATGAAACATTGAAGTACTCAAATGTAGGAATAAGGCAAATATGAAAATCATTATTTCTAATTAGGAATGAATATAGTCTAATTTTAAGAATCTAACACTAGGCAGCCAAAATTCACTTATCCAAGGGTTTTCTACCAGGGATTTCCCAGAACTGGAAAAACAATACCTAGATTGACAGCAGGCCTCCTTAATTATGGGAAAGCAATTGCTTATGACAAGACAGGCACTAAAATATCGTTCTGGACAATAAATCAAAAAATTGGAAAAAAAAATTATATCATTCTGCCTTTCTCCAAACTGCTGGAAGTGGCATTCTCCCTGGGTTATGCCGTCAAATCAGAGAGGGGTTTCCACAATCATGATGAACTTGTCAGCAGTGCCCTGGTCTCCTGTTACTGTGTGTGCATTTATCAGGAATTTGGTTTACTGTGTCTGTGCAGCAGTTAAACTGTTTCTGAGTTTCTGATCATGCACATTTCATGATCCATTGAGATGATAGTTTTTCTGTGCCATACCAAAGTTGGGAAAAGTGATCAAGCCCTGAGCAGGATTTGGAGCATTCATATCCAACACTTTGCTGAGTGGCAGCTGTGAGATACTGTACACACTGACTTGTGTGTTGAGGGAGGGAGCTAAAGGACTTAGCCACCCAGATGTACATCCTGGTTCCACCCTTCTGGCTGTCATCTCCATCACTATTACTGTGAAATTAGGTGTTGATGATAGCACCTACCTCTAGGGCTGTTGGAAGATTAGATAATGTATGATGGGGAAAAAGTCCAGGGCAGGAGAAAGTGCTTAATAAATGCTGTTAGTGTATTACACTTTAAAAATTCTTCAAAACTCATTCTTTCAAAAAGAAAGAGGCCAGCGGGTCATGGTGGCTCAAGCCTGTAGTCCTAGCACTGGGAGGCTGAGGTGAGAGGACTGCCTGAGCTCACGGGTTCGAGAACAGCCTGTGCAGCTTGGCGAGACCTTATCTCTACAATAAATCAAAAATTAGCTGGACATGGTAGCGTGTGCCTGTAGTTCCAGCTACTTGGAAGGCTGAGGCAGAAGGATCACCTGAGTCCAACAGGTCGACTCTGGGGTGGCCGTGAGTGTGCCACTGCACTCCAGCCTGGGTAACAGACTGAGACAAAAAAAAAAAAAAAAAAATGAGGCCATTGCTTTGCTAAGCCATGGTCTGACCCTGAGACTTCTTGAGCCATGGTCGGTATGGTTGCCATGTTTTCTAGCCTTGGCCTCCTCCCCTACATTGGGGAGGTGAATCAGTCTTTCTCTCTCTTTCTCTCTCTCTCTCTTTACTTTTAAAATAAACTATATTTTCCAATCAAAAAAAAAAAAGAATTTAAGTAGCCAGGAGTGATGGCTCATGCCTGTAATCTCAGCACTTTGGGAGGCAGAGGCAAGAGGATTGCCTGAGCTCAGGGGTTCGAGACCAGACTTGCCTGAGCTCAGGGATTCGAGACCAGTCTGAGCAACATGGTGAGACCTCATCTTCACAATAAATCATAAAATTAACCAGGCATGGTGGCGCTCGTCTGTGGTTCCAGCTACTTGGAAAGCTGAGACGGATCACCTGAGCCCAGCAGGTCGAAACTGCATTGGTGGTGAGCATACCACTGCACTGTTCCAGCCTGAGCGACAGAGCAAGACTCCTCAAAAGAAAAAAGGCAGATGCTGAGAATCCTGTGTTTTTTTATGCAACCATTGAGTGCTAGACTAGAATGCATTAAACGGCTTTTTACACAAACAGTTTATATCAAAAACGTTATTTCTAGTCATCAAAAGTAATAAGAATAAGAGAACCTTGGCTTTAGAAACACCTTCCTAGTTGGGCTCGGTGGCTCAGCCTGTAATCCCGTGCTTTGGGAGGCTGAGTGGATTGCCTGAACCCGCGGGTTCGAGACCTACCTGGGCAACTTGGCAAGACCTCATCTCTACAATAAATAAAAAAATTAGCCAGGTGTGGTAGCAGCTGAGCAGGTGTGGAAGGCTGAGGCGGAATGATTGCTGGAGTCCAGCAGGTCGAGGCTGCGGTGGCTGGGAGGATGCCACTGCACTCTAGTCTGGGTGACAGAGTGAGACTCCAACTCAAAAAATAAAAAAGTAACACCTTCCTGATAGTAAGTATATAACTATTAGTATTTTAGTTATTCCCTGAGGTTGTTACTAAAAACAATATCCCCATGTTTTTTTTGTTTTGTTTTTTTTGAGTTGGAGTCTCACTCTGTCGCACAGACTGGAGTGCAGTGGCCGCTCCCGGTCACCGCGGTCTCGACCTGATGGGCTCCGGCGATCCTTCCGCCTCCGCCTTCCTAGTAGCCGGAATTACAGGCATGCGCTACCACGCCCGGCTGGTTTTTTGATTTATTGTAGAGATGAGGTCTCGCTGCCCAGGCGGGTCTCGAACCCGCGGGCTCAGGCAATCCACTCACCTCAGCCTCCCAAAGGCGCGGGATTACAGGCTGAGCCACCGAGCCCGGCTCCCATGTTTTGAATTAAGACAGTTCACCAGTATCTATTGCAGTACTTTGTGTAGTCAGATTTTCAATAAACATTTGCCCAATGAGTAAATGAATAAACAGTAAAAACACAGTAATAGCCAAAGATATGAAAAGAGCATTTAATTTTTAAAATTTAGGTCTGGCAAAGTAATTCCTACTCCCAACAATGTGAATGCAGGTATATAAACTGAGTCTTCAGGCTGCAAAGTAATGCATCGTGAGAAATTATAGTCAGTCGTTTTTACATCTGGAAAAAAATCTGTGGTGTTGGCAACAAACATGAAGGAGGAAGACGGGTCAACTGGAGCGCTTCACTGTTTCTGGAAGACAGACCAAAGCCAACTAGTACTATCAGTGGAAAAGTATTGGCACTTACTTTTATGAAGAATTTAATTAAAATAGCAAATATATGGCAGTTTTTTTTAAAGCTCACTGGGTTAAGAAGGAAAAGTAAAAAGGAACATGTTATTTAAGGGACATTTTCCTTTCACCTGATTTATGTGGACTGATTACCCCATTAGTACAACTATATTTATGTGGTAGGCAGAATAATGGCTCCCAGAAGTGTCCACATCCTAATTCCCAAACGTATGAATATGGTACCTTGCATAGCAAAAGGGATTTTGCAGATGTGATTAAACTAAGGATCTTAAAATGAGAAGATGAACCTGGAATATCTGGGTGGGTCCAATGTCATCAGAAGCATCCTTGTAAGAGTGAGGCAGGAGAATCAGATGACTGGAAGATTCTATACTGCAGGCTTCAAAGAAGGAGAAAGGGCCCATAAACCAAGGAATGAAGGTAAAAGCTGAGAAAAGCAGGGGGATGAATTATCCAGACATCCTCCAGAAGGAATGCAGACCTGTTGACATCTTAATTTTAGCCCATGATATCCCATTTCGGACTTCTGCCCTTCAGAACTGTAAGAATAAATTTGTGATAATTTGTTAGAACAACAGGTGCAAACTAATATACACTCTTTAATCTACCTCTAACCTATGGAGACATTCATTTGAGATAATAAATGGGTGTTGCTTTAGGCTGCTATGTTTATGGTAATTTGTTGTGGCAGCAACAGAAAATTAATCAATGGACTGGGCACAGTGGTGCACATCTGTAACCCCAGCACTTTGGAAGGCTGAGATGAGAAGATTGCTTGAGCCAGAAGTTCAAAGCTACAGTGAGCTATAATTGTGTCATAGCACTCCAGCCTAGGTAACACTGCAAGATCCTGTGTCTAAAAAATAAATATGAAAAAAGTCCAGGCATGGTGGCTCACACCTGTGGTCTCAGTACTTTTGGAGTCCAAGGCAGGGGGATCACATGAACCCAGGAGTTTAAGACCAGCCTGGGCAACATAGTGAGACCCTGTCTATACACAATAAAAAATATGGGTGTGGTGGAGCACACCTGTAGTCCCAACTACTCAGGAGGCTGAGGCAGAAGGATCACGAGCCTAGGAGGTTAAGGGTGCAGTGAGCCATGACTGTGCCACTGCACTCCAGCTTGGGCAACTGAGTGAAACCCTGACTTAAAAAAAGAGAGACAGAAAGAAAGTTGAGCAGTTGGCTCACGCCTGTAATCCCAACACTTTGGGAGTCAGAGGTGAGGTGGTTCAAGACAAGCCTGGGTAACTTGGTGAGACCTCATCTCTACAATAAATAAAAAAAAATTGCCAGGTGTTGTGGCACACACCTGTAGTCCCAGCTACTTGGAGGCTGATGCAGAAGGATTGCCTGAGCTCAGCAGGTCAAGGTTGCAGTGACTGTGACCATGCCACTCATTGCACTCCAGCCTGGGTGACAGAGTGAGACTCCAACTCAGAAACAAACAAATAAAATTAGGTAGATAGATGATAGATGATAGATAGGTAGATAGATGGATAGATAGAGATAGATGATATAGATAAAACTGCAACTAGCTGGGAGCAGTGGCTCACGCCTGGGATCCCAGCAGTATGGGAGGCAGAGACGAGAGGATTGCCTGGATCCAGGGATTTGATACCAGCCTGGGCAACTTGGTGAGACCTCATCTCTACAATAAATCAAAAAATTAGCCAGGCGTGGTGGTGTGTGTCTGTGGTTCCAGCTACTTGGAAGGCTGAGGCGGAAAGATCACCTGAGCCCAGCAGGTCAAGGCTGCAGTGGCCATTAGTGTGCCACTGCACTCCATCCTGGGCGACAGTGAGATTCCTGCTTAAAAACAAAACCAAACCAAACCTGTACAACTTGTATAGATAAGTGAACTCTCTGATAGGACGACATGTCTGAAATTCTTGCCAAAAATGTATTACCCCATCTAATCATGATTAACTCACACTGAGAGACATTCTACAGAATAACTGACCAGCATTCTTCAAAAGTATAAAAGTCATGAAAGGCAAGGAAAGAGTGAGTAACTCTCTGGAATAGGAAAAGGATATTCAGGAGAAACTGGTGAAATCTGAGGAAATCTGTACTTAACAAAATGACTGCAAAAACACACCTGGAGTTATTTCTGTCTAAAATTGGGCTAGTCTATGTCATCTTAAGCAATTCACTTGTGAGAATTTGTTTTTTCGATTGTTAGGATGAAAACTGTAATGCGCTTTAAGATGCTTAGCTAAAACAGTTAACATTACTGTTTTCATTTTAATAATTCTATTTTCTTTTAAGACAGCTTAATTTTGGAAAGTTGGTGTGCTTCAAAATATATAACACATTTCAACATCTTAGTAATTTTCCAGGTGCAGTGGTAGCCTGTGATCTCAGCTACTTGGGAGACTGAGGCAGGAGGATGCTTGACCTCAGGAGTTTGAGACTAGTCTTGAGTGAGACACCATCTCATTTTTTTGGAAAAGGGAAATATATTAATGGATGCCCAAAAAATGAAAATGTGAACAACTTAGACTAGATGTCCCTGATTTATAATAGTTTGATTTAGAATTTTTTCACTTTATAATGATAACCATAAAACCGTTTTGTCTTTACATTGAGTACGGTATTCAATGAGCTGTTCAACAGTTTGTTATAAAATGACTTTGTGCTTGATGGTTTTGCCCAACTGTAGGCTGATGTGAATGTTTTGAGCACATGCAAGGCAGGCTCCACTCACTGTGACATAGGGTGAGTGCACTGAATGCATTTTGGACTTGGCAATATTTCCAACTCACGATAGGTCTATCAGGACGTGAGCCCTTCGTAAGTTGAGGAGCACTGTACGTTGTGATGTTTGCTTTCTGCTTTTATTTCAAAATAAGGAGTTAGCAAGTGTGGCATAATAAAAAATACATATTTGGTTTTTGACCTTGGCTTTTGACATAGAACTCCTCAAACCTCTGCATTTCCTCAGTAATGATGAGAGAAATACCCTTTGTTCTAATATTTGACCAGTTTTCAATACAGAGCTCCTAAGTCCCTTGGATTTTCCTGGCTGATGGGAGCTCTTTTGCTCTAACAAGGTACCTCTCAGAGTCCCCTAGATGACTTCAGGAAGGGGCTGGTCACCAGAAAGACCATGCTTTTGTTAGAAGCCTGGAACTCTCTGCTCCATTCCTTCAATCCCTGGGGAAGGGAGAGGGGCTGGAGATTGAGTTAATAATCAATTATCCCTACGAGATACAACCTCCATAAAACCCCTAATGATGGTTCAGAGAGCTTCTGGGTTGGGGAACGCATCAAGGTGCTATGAGGGTAGTGTCCCAGTATCTCTGCCAATCTCTTGCTCTGTGCATCTCCTCTGTTTGGCTGTTCCTGAATTTTGTCTATTATTATTATTATTATTATTATTTTGAGTCAGAGTCTCACTCTGTCGCCTAGACTGGAGTGTAATGGCATGATCACAGCCATTGCAATCTTTATCTGCTGTGCTCAGGTGATCCTTACACCTCAATTCTTCCAAGTACCTGGGGCCATAGGCATGTGCCACCATGCCTGGCTAATTTTTGATTTATTGTAGAAACAAGGTCATGCCATGTTGCTCAGGCTGATCTCAAACTCATGGACTCAGGCAATCCTCTCCCCTCAGCCTCCCAAAGTGCTGGGAATATGGGCATGAGCCACCACACCTGGCCCTGAATTTTGTCCTTAATAATAAACCTGTAAGCCGGGCTCAGTGGCTCAGTCTGTAAATCCCGCGCTTTGGGAGGCTGAGGTGAGTGGATTGCCTGAGACCACGGGTTCGAGACCCGCCTGGGCAACTTGGCGAGACCTTGTCGCTACAATAAATCAAAAAATTAGCCGGGCGTGGTAGCGCACGCCTGTAGTTCCGGCTACTCGGAAGGATCACCGGAGCCCAGCAGGTCGAGGCTGCGGTGGCCGGGAGCGGCCACTGCACTCCAGTTTGGGCGACAGAGTGAGACTCCAACTCAAATAATAATAATAATAATAGTAAACCTGTAAATATAAGTAAAGAGTGCCCCTGAGTTCTGGGAGCCATTCTTGCAAATTACAAACTGAAGGGGAAGTTGCAGGAACCCGGGACTTTGTAGCCAAGTCTGGTAGGAGAGTGAGAAGGCTGGGACCCAACACTTGTGACTGGCTCTAAAGGAAGACAGTCTTAAACCTGTGAGTCTGTCACTGACTCCGGGTAGGAAGTGTCAAAAGTGAGTCATAGGACACCATGTTGGTATCTGGAGAGGTGGAGAATTGGTTGGTGTGAGGCAAAAATCCACACAACTGATGTCAGAAGTTTTGTGAGGAAAAATAGCTCAGCATGTAAAACCATAAATACACAAAATCCTTTCACACAGCTTTAAAGTATTGGCATTTGTCAAGTTTTCTGATTCAAGACAGAAAGGCAAAAAAAGAACTCAGTAACATATTATTCCAACAGTTTCATTCAAAGAAAACAGAACCTTTCTCTGAACAGAGAGAAAAATGACAAATGGCCGGCATAGTGACATGAGATCTCTAATCATGGTATTGGGAGTCTATGTTTCCTACAGTCATTTCAGAGAGAAGGATGCATACCATAGGGCAGAGTGACAGTTTCTCATATCATCGGGTGATCATTGTATGAAATACTCGGAGTTTGTGGTTCATAAATTTCAGGTACCATCATTCCTCCTTCCTCAGTGGAGAGATAGGCTGGTTCCTGTCTGGCTCAAGGCTGGTGTAACGGCCACCTCTGAGGTTGATGACAACATCACTCTGGACAAGGCAACGGAAAGCACCTACATGTCTCACCACAGATAGAGATAATCCATTTTCACCCATTAGAAGAATGAATTCTGGACGTGTGCAGTGGCTCAGCCTGTAATCCCAGAACTTTGGGAGGCAGAGGTGAGAGGATTGCCTGAGCCCGGGGGTTCAAGACAAGCATGGACAACTTGGTGAGACGTCGTCTCTCGTGGTAGCGCATGCCTGTAATTCTGGCTACAGAAGGCTGAGGCGGAAGGATCGCCGGAGCCCAGCAGATCGAGGCTGCGGGAGCAGCCACTGCACTCCAGTCTGGGCGACAGAGTGAGACTCCAACTCAAAAAAAATAAAATAAATAAAATAAAATAAATAAAATAAAGCACAAAAACTAGCTGGGTGTGGTGGTATGCGTCTGTAGTTGCAGCTACTTGGAAGACTGAGGCAGAAGGATCGCCTGAGCCCAGCAGGTCGAGGCTGCGGCGGCCATGAGTATGCCACTGCACTCCAACCTGCGTGACAAGAGTGAGACTCCAATTTTTTTAAAAAAGTGTAAATTCTGAGCCAGGTGCAGTGGCTCATACCTGTAATCCCAGCACTTTGGGAGGCAGAGGTGAGAGGATTGTCTGAACATGGGTTTGAAACCAGCCTGGACAGCATGGGGAGACCTTATCTGTACAATAAATAAAAACTACTGGGCCCTGATGTCGCATGCCTGTAGTTGCAGTTACTACAACTACAACTACAACTACAACTGGAAGGCTGAGGCAGAAGGATTGCCTGAGCCCAGTATGTCGAGGCTGTGGTGGCTGTGAGCATGCCACTGCACTCTAGCCTGGGCGATAGAGTGAATCTGACTCAAAAAAAAAAAAAAGAATTCTATTGGTGTTAAATTACTTAATTGCTCTTGCTTTGTACATTTAAAATTTTTTTCTTTATTATTATTCTTTTTTATTATAAGGGTGTGGGGTACAATTCAGGGTTAGCTATACAAACGTTCATTTAAAATATTTAGATATGTCATAATGATAACCTTAGAGAAAATAAGAATTATTTATGACTATGTAAATGTATATTTAGTTTTTCCAGTTGGTCAATATGATTTTTATTGTTTTTCTCCATGATTTAAAGGAAACTTGTATTATGAAGCTATTCTTACAAATCTTTTGTTCTTATGTTCTAGAACCATTTATTGTGGCAGCAAAACTCAGGGGATGTTAGTCAATTAATAGCTGCCAAGTAACCCAGAGGAGCAGATGGTAGGACCGATCATGTCCTAAAGAGGGGAAAGGGAATATGTAAAATATTTGCTTAAAAATGCCAGAGTTTCCACACAAAAGGCTATGGTGGCAAGCTTATTTTTTCCCCTCTTGTATGTTTGCTTTTTTTTGAGTTGGAGTCTCACTCTGTTGCTCAGGCTGGAGTGCAGTGGCATGCTCACGGTCACTCCAGCCTCTACCTACTGGGCTCAGACGATCCTTCCACCTCAGCTTTCCAAGTAGCTGGAACTACAGGCATGCAAAACCATGCCTGGCTATTTTTTGATTTATTGTAGAGATGAGGTCTCACCAAGTTGCCCAGGCTGGTCTTGAACCCGTGGGCATGCCTGGCATGTATATTTGCTTTTTACTTTGGGTGATTCTTTTATATTCTTTTTTAAAAATCTTTTGACCTGTAGTCATTTAAAAATAACCTAGACTATGCACACATTTTAAGTATTTTTAGCAAGCCAGGCATGGTGGCTTATGCCTATAATCCCAGCACTTTGGGAGGCCGAGGTAGGAAGATTGCTTGAGCCCAAGAGTTTGAAACTAGTCTGGACAACATGGTGAAACCTTGTCTGTACAAAAAAATTTTTTAAAACTAGCCAGATAGCTGGGCTCGGTAGCTTAGCCTGTAATCCCGCGCCTTTGGGAGGCTGAGGTGAGTGGATTGCCTGAGCCCGCGGGTTCGAGACCCGCCTGGGCAGCGAGACTTCATCTCTAAAATAAATCTAAAAATCAGCTGGGCATGGTAGTGCATGCCTGTAATTCCGGCTACTCGGAAAGCTGAGGTGGAGGGATCGCTGGAGCCCAGCAGGTGAGGCTGCGGTGGCCGGAAGCGGCCACTGCACTCCAGTCTGGGTGACAGAGTGAGACTCCAACTCAAAAAAAAAACAAAAACTAGCCAGATGTGGTGGCACACTCCTGTAGTCCCAGCTACTTGGGAAGCTGAGGCAGGAGAATCCATGAACTCAGAAATTCAAGACTGTAATGAGCTATGATCATACCACTGTACTCCAGCCTGGGTGACAGAGTGAGACTGCATCTCTAAAGAAATACAAATTGATAAGCCAGGCTCGGTGGCTCAGCCTGTAATCCCACGCCTTTGGGAGGCTGAGGTGAGTGGATTGCCTGAGCCCGCGGGTTCGAGACCTGCCTGGGCAGCGAGACCTCATCTCTACAGTAAATCAAAAAATCAGCCAGGCGTGATAGCACATGCCTATAATTCTGGCTACTCAGAAGGCTGAGGCAGAAGGATCGCTGGAGCCCAGCAGGCGAGGCTGTGGTGGCTGGAAGCGGCCACTGCATTCCAGTCTGGGCGACAGAGTGAGACTCCAACTCAAAAAAAAAAAAAAAAAGAATACAAATTGAGCCAGGCACAGTTGCTCACGCCTGGAATCCCAACACTTTGGGAGGTGGAGGAGAGAGGATTGCTTGAGCCCAGGCATTTGAAACCAGCCCAGGCAATTTGGTGAGACCTCGTCTCTACAATAAATTAAAAAACTGGGCATGGTGGCGTGTGGCTGTAGTTCCAGCTACTTGGGAGGCTGAGGTGGAAGGATCTCCTGGGTCCAGCAGATCGAGGCTGTGGTAGCTGTGAGTGTGCTGCTGCACTCCAGCCTGGATAACAGAATGAGACTCCAACTCAAAAAATAATAAATAAATAGTAAATAAAAATGAAAACTATATCTTAATTTTTAAATAATCTCAAAGGGATTGCACTTCTCAAGAATCCAAAATCTCAAATATTCATTAAATCAGTTGAATTAATGAATGTTTGTGTTGCAAGTTTATGCCAGGTACTCTTCTAGATGCTAAGTAAACAAAATAGACAACCACAAAACAAGACAAAATCCCTAGCTTTTATGGAGCCTACATTTTAAAAAGTAGTAATTATATAAAAATTCCGAAAACAATAATCCTTTTCTGTCTTGCTAGATTGAAGCCCCTTGAGGGCGGGGGCTACACTTCCCCAATCTCCTTACTGCCTGTGCCTGGCATACTGGACATGATTTATGGTACTCCTTCAGTATTTAAATAGCAGGAGATCCTTTTGCTTAAGTACATATGATTGCTCTTCATTGCCTGTTATATCTGTTCGGACTTTTCTGCTTGGCTTGCAAAGCGCTTTTAATTGGGGACCCTACCCTACTTCTTTATTTTCTACCACCTCCCAGCATCCACCTTCTACTGGACAGTAGGGAAGACCTGCTCATTGCTGCCATATCCCACACCATTTCTCTGCCCCATGTAAATAAAAATTCTTTCTATTTAGATTCAACAAGGCCAGGGCCAGTGGCTCAGGTCTTTAATTCCAGCATTTTGGCAGGCCGAAGCAGGAAGATATCTTGAGGCCAGGAGTTCAAGACCAGCCCAGGCAACATAGCAAGATCTCATCTCTACCAAAAAACTATATAAATAAAAGATTCAGCAAATACTGCTCTATGATCTTCAATGGAGTAGGACTGTGCTAAAGATGTTTATTTCATCTATACAAGAACTACTGGCTTTCAGAAGGGGCCAGTGAGAGCTACCCACGCTCATGCAGCTACTGAGTTGGGCCCAAGACCCAGGTTAGGTGGCCAAGCCTCACCCAACAACCCAAGGCAGGCTTGTGCCCTCACTCTGTCCTTTTACTCCTTATGTTGTGTCCTGGCTTGTTCTCCATGAGCACCTGAATGTTACTATCTTTGTAGCTAGACTGTAAGCTCCCTGAGCACGACTGTGTATTGTATTTCTTTTACTTCCCCACAGAGCCTGACACAGCACTGTGTCCATCAAGCACTCTAGCCGGGTTCGGTGGCTCAGCCTGTAATCCCGCGCTTTGGGAGGCTGAGGTAAGGGATTGCCTGAACCCGTGGGTTCGAGACCCGCCTGGGCAAATTGGCGAGACCTCATCTCTACAATAAATCAAAAATATCAGCCGGGCGTGGTAGTGTGTGCCTGTAATTACGGCTACTCGGAAGGCTGAGGCGGAAGGATCGCCGGAGCCCAGCAGGTCGAGGCTGCGGTGGCCGGGAGCGGCCACTGCACTCGTCTGGGTGACAGAGTGAGACTCCAACTCGAAAAAAAAGCACTCCAAAATACTTCACTAGGCCAGGCTCGGTGGCTCAGCCTATAATCTCGCGCCTTTGGGAGGCTGAGGTGAGTGGATTGCCTGAGCCCGTGGGTTCAAGACCTGCCTGGGCAACTTGGCGAGACCTCATCTCTACAATAAATAAAAAATCAGCCAGGCGTGGTAGTGTGCGCCTGTAGTTCCAGCTACTTGGAAGGCTGAGGCGGAAGGATCGCTGGAGCCCAGCAGGTTGACACTGTGGTGGCTGGGAGCGGCCACTGCACTCCAGTCTGGGCGACAGAATGAGACTCCAACTCATTAAAAAAAAAAAAAACAACCAGTTTAGATGACTGAATATATGAGCCCTTTTACCACCTATAGAATATGGTGGTGGTGCTGGAACCAAGAAGAGAAAGTGTGTGAAAATGAAAAATCTAGTTCATGTGGGCCACTTATGGAATTCATTAAAGCTGTGACTGGCTTTTCTTTTTTTTTTTTTTTGAGGTTGGAGCCTCACTCTGTCTCCCAGGCTGGAGTGCAGTGGCACGCTCATGGCCACTGCAACCTGCTGGGCTCAGGTGACCCTTCCGCCTCAGCCTTCCAAGTAGCTGAAACTACAGGTGCACGCCATATATGCCTGGCTTGCTTACTTGCTTTTTTTTTTTTGAGTTGGAGTCTCACTCTGTCACCCAGACTGGAGTGCAGTGGCTGCTCCTGGCCACCGCAGCCTCAACCTGCTGGGCTCCGGCAATCCTTCCGCCTCAGCCTTCCAAGTAGCTGGAACTACAAGGCGCGTGCTACCACACCCGGCTAATTATTTTTTTTAAATTTATTGTAAAGATGAGGTCTTGCCAAGTTGCCCAGGCAGGTCTCAAACCCACGGGCTCAGGCAATTCACTCATCTCGGCCTCCCAAAGTGCTGGGATTACAGGCTGAGCCACTGAGCCTTGCCTTGCTTGTTTATTGATTGATTGATTGGTTGATTGATTGTAAAAGACAAAGCCTCGCCAAGTTGCCCCGGCTGGTTTCAAAACCTTGGGCTCAGGTAATCCTCTTACCTCCGACTCCCAAAGTGCTGGGATTACAGGTGTGAGCCACCGTGTCGGTGTGGTTGGTTTTTCAAAAAACAAACAAACAAACAAGCCAAAAACTTCCTAACTGATAACACGGTCAGTGGTTTAGTCTGAGTCTTCTACTTTCAACTGTTAAGCTAACCTTTGAGTAAATTTCTATTCATGGCAATTTTTAAAATAAGTTGTATGTGATCAGAACTTACTGTGTGGAAAAATACTTCCTTTTATATTTTAAATTTTTTTTTTTTTTTTAGTTGGACTCTCACTCTGTGGCCCAGGCTGGAGTGCAGTGGCACACTCACGGTCACCGCAGCCACCCCTGCTGGACTCAGGTGATCCGCTTCAGCTTTCCAAGTAGCTGGAACTACAGATGCGCGCCACCAAGCCTGGCTAAATGTTTGATTTATTGTAGAGATGTGGTCTCGCCTAGTTGCTCAGACTGGTCTTGAACTCCTAAGCTCAGGCAATCCTCTCACCTCCAACTCCCAAAGCGCAGAGATTATAGGCATGAGCCACCATGCCTGGCTTCCTTTTTGTTTGAATTGTAGCCTCACTCTATCACCCAGACTGGAATGCAGTGGCACGCTCACAGCCACTGCAGCCTCTACCTGCTGGGCTCAAGTGATCCTTCCGCCTCAGCCTTCCAAGTAGCTGGAACCATAGGCATGTGCCACCATGCCTGGCTAATTTTTTGATTTACTGTAGAGACAAGGTCTCGTCATGTTGCAGAGCCTAGTCTCGAACTGCTGAACTCAGGCAATCATCTTGTCTCCACTTTCCAACGGGCTGGGATCTCAGGCATGAGCCACCGCGCCTGGCTCCTTTTTTTTTCTTAAATACTTCTGTTGAGATTCAAAAGTTATCTTTGACTTACAGATAAACAATTTCATGTTTAGCTGGTCTTCCTTCTTTCCTTCCTCCCTACCCTCCCCCCTTCCTTTATTTATTTATAGTCAGAATCTCACTCGGTGGCCCAGGCTGGAGTGCAGTGGCACCATCATAGCTTACTGCAGTTTTGACCTCCTGGGCTCAGGTGATCCTCATGCCTCAGCCTCTTGAGTAGCTGGGACCACAGGCATGAACCACCATGCCCAGTTAATTTTTGTTTTTTTTTTTTGTAGAGATGAGGTCTTACTTTGCTGCCCAGGCCGGTTTTGAACCTGGGTTCAAGTGATTCTCCCACCTTAGCCAATCAAAGTACTGGTATTACAGGCATGAGCCACTGTACCTGGTCTCTTTATTAGTTTTAATCACAATCCCATTCAGTTTATTTTTCCACAAAGACAAGTCCTAGAATTTCCTGGTTTTCTTTCATTCTTTTGACCACACAATGGTCCTATGGGTCTTCTCTGCCTCCGTTGTGTCTTTGAGGCAGGGTGACCTACATTGCATAGACAAGCTATGTTTTGATGACACACACTGGCCAAGGTTGCATATTCTGAACAGTAAGCAAATGTCCTACCAATGTTTAGTTTGGCCACAAGTTGGGGGAAAAAATCGGCAGAGACATTTGTAAGCCCTGTGGTCTCTAGTTCTTCTCAGGTGCCACCATTCCTATGGTGTTGAACTAGACTTTTTGGACTACAACTGTCCAGCTGAGGACAAGAACTGTCTTGTTTACTATTTAACCACCACAGGGTGCTACATGCTTCACCCTTACTATAGAGAAGAGTAGCTTTTCATCTTTGTTTCAACCCAGAATAAAAATATACATACATGCTTATGCAACTGAAGAGAATTGTTTCATGAAATAACATTTTGATCACAATGATCAGGCTGGAGTGCAGTGGCATGATCATAGCTCACTGCAGGTGTGTGTCACTGCACCCTGCACTGGCTCTGATTTTGAATTTTTTTTCTTTTGAGTCAGAGTCTCACTCTTGTCACCCAGGCTGGAATGCAGTGGCACACTAATGATCACTGCAGCCTCAACCTGATGGGCTCAGGCAATCCTTTTGCCTCAGTCTTCCAAGTAGCTGGAACTACAGGTGTATGCCACTATGTCCAGCTTTTTTTTCTTGATTTATTGTAGAGACAAGGTCTCACCAAGTTGCCCAGGCTGGTCTCGAACTCTCATTTTGGCCTCCCAAAGTACTGGGATTACAGTCATGAGCCACCACACCCAGTGAATAGTTTTTCTTTTCTTTTTTTTTTCTTTTGATAAGGAGTCTCACTCTGCTGCTTAAGCTGGAGTGCAGTGGCACATTCACAGTGACTGCAACCTTGTCCTGCTGGGCTCAGGTGATCCTTCTGCCTCAGCCTCCCAAGTAGCTGGGACTGCAGGCACGTGCCACCATGACTGGCTAATCTTTTCTTGATTTATTGTAGAGACGAGGTCTTGCCAAGTTGCCCAGGTGATCTCGAGCCTGTGGGGTCGGCAATCTTCTTACCTTGGGGCCTTGCAAAGTGCTGGGATTACAGGCTTGAGCCACTGCGCCTGGTCATATTTTTAATTTTTATTTTTTGAGTCAGAGGCTCACTCTGTCACCCACGGCTGGAGTGTAGAAGCATGCTCACGGCTACCACAGCCTCTATCTGCTGGGCTCAGGTGATCCTTCCGCCTCAGCCTTCCAAATAGCTGGAACACCCGGCTAATTTTTTTATTTATTGGAGAGATGAGGTCGCACCAAGTTGCCCAGGCGGGTCTTGAACCCCTGGACTCAGGCAATCCTCTCGCCCGCATCCCAAAGTGCTGGGATTATAGGCATGAGCCACTGCTCTGACTCAATCATATTTTTTATATTATTATTGTTTTTGAGTCGCAGTCTCACTCTGTCATCCAGGCTGGAGTGCAGTGGCACACTCACAGCCACCCCAGTGTTGATCTGCTGGGCTCCGGCAATCCTTCCACCTCAGCCTTCCAAGTAGCCAGAAGTACAGGTGTGTGCTACCACACCCGGTTATTGATTGATTGATTGATTGATTGTAGAGACAAGGTCTCGCCAAGTTGTCTGGGCTGGTCTCCAACCCTTGGGCTCAGGCAATTCACTCACCTTGGCCTCCCAAAGTGTTGGAATTACACCGTGCTGAGCCACGGAGCCCGACCTCAATCACATTTTTAAAAATTAAACTTTCATTTACTGAAGAGCACTAATAACATCAATCAAAAGGGGAAATCTCATAGAAATCATGCAGGAACATGGTAAACACGTAAATGGGATTCTAATTAAGCCAATAAGTATTCTTCAATACTTTAGAAATTTCTAGAGCAAGGTCCCAAACTTTTCCCAGGTTTAAATTAAGGTCCTACTTTGATTCCAGACACTCCATGAATTCAGTGAAAGGACATAGAAATCGACAATAATGGAAAGGCTGTTGTATGCTAGATATTCTGCCATATGTGGTCCTGTAAGCCTTCTTCCTGTAATCTATGGAAGAGTAAGGACACTGAGGTTTGAGGGGCTGCGAACTTGCCCAGCGTGTCCAGCTGAGCTACATGTTAGTTCTGGGATAGACTCGTGGCTTTCTGGTCTAAACCCCACACTTTGTCTACTGCTTAACACTGTAAGTGCATTTTTCTTTGCAGGGGAGGTGTGGGTGAAGGGGAAATAACTTTATTCCACAAACCAGAAGATAGGGAAATGGCCAGATTCATGCCTCAGATCATTTCAGAATTTTAGACAGAGTACATGAGTTATAAGTACTTTTTGAAACAATAAGCTATTACCTGCCCTGTAGAGCAGTCAGGTTGGAATATTAGGCATGTCCAACTTCTGCTACTCTCTTTGTGGGACTTTTTTTTTCTTCTTTGAGTTGGAGCCTCACTCCGTTGCCCAGACTGGAGTGCAGTGGCTGCTCCCGGCCACCGCAGCCTCGACCTGCTGGGCTCTGGCGATCCTTCCGCTTCAGCCCTCCAAGTAGCCGGAATTACAGGCGTGCGCTACCACGCCCGGCTTATTTTTTAATTTATTGTAGAGATGAGGTTTCGCCAAGTTGCCCAGGCGGGTCTCGAACCCGCCAGCTCAGGCAAACCACTCACCTCAGCCTCCCAAAGCGCTGGGATTACAGGCTGAGCCACCGAGCCTGGTTTGTGGGACTTTTAAAAAGAGATTTCGGGCCGGGCTCGGTGGCTCAGCCTGTAATTCCACGCCTTTGGGAGGCTGAGGTGCGTGGATTGCCAGAGCCCTCGGGTTCGGGACCCGCCTGGGCAGCGAGACCTCATCTCTACAATAAATAAAAAAATCAGCCCGGCATGGTAGCGCATGCCTGTAATTCCGGCTACTCGGAAAGCTAAGGCGGAAGGATCGCCGGAGTCCATCAAGTCGAGGCTGCGGTGGCCGGGAGCGGCCACTGCACTCCAGTCTCAGCGACGGAGTGAGGCTCCAACTCAAAAAAAAAAAAAAGAGAGAGATTTCATAATCCTTTTTATGCCTCATTGTCAGAAAATTTTTTTTCAATACCTCATATTGGTATTTAAATGCACTCCTTTTTGTTTCAATGGGTAATGAAGGGGCTAACTGGTCTCACTACATTCTGGTTATGTACTCTGTATGTACTCTTTCTGTACCCCATTTTTTTTAAGTTGGGGTCTCACTGTCGCCCAGGCTGGAGTGCAGTAGCATACTCACAGCCACTGCTGCCTCGACCTGCTGGAATCAGGCGATCCTTCCACTTCAGCCTTCCAAGTAGCTGGAACTACAGGTGCGCACTATCACGCCCATCTTATTTTTTTATTTATTGTAGAATGAGGTTTCACCAAGTTGCCTAGGCTGGTCTTAAACCCATGAGTTTAGGCAATCCTCTCACCTCGGCCTCCCAAAGTGCTGGGATTACAGGCTTGCGCTGTGGTGCTTGATATGCACCCCGTTTTGAATTTTAAACTTTGGCGGAATCTGAAAGACACCAAAATCCCAGCTACATTTAACATTTTTTTGTTTTTTGAGTTGGAGTCTCACTCTATCGCCCAGGATGGAGTGCAGTGGCACACTCAAGGCCACCACAGCCTCGACGTGCTGGGCTCAGGCTATCCTTCTGCCTCAGCCTTCCAAATAGCTGGAACTACAGGTGTGCGCCACCATGCCTGACTAATTTTTAGTCTCACCAAGTTGCCCAGGCTGGTCTTGAACCCTGAGCTTAGGCAATCCTCTCACCTCTGCCTCCCAACATGCTGGGATTACAGGTGTGAGCCACCACACCCAGCCTAAATTTAACATCCTTTTAACTTAAAATTCTATAAATAATCTGGGCATTAAAAAAAATCATTGGGCCAGGCTCGGTGGCTCAGCCTGTAATCCCAGCACTTTGGGAGGCCGAGGTGAGTGGATTGCCTGAGCCCACAGGTTCAAGACCCGCCAGGGCAACTTGGCGAGACCTCATCTCTACAACAAATCAAAAATTAGCCGGGCATGGTAGCGCGCGCCTGTAGTTCCAGCTACTTGGTTTTGTTTTGTTTTGTTTTGTTTTGTTTTGAGTTGGAGTCTCACTCTGTTGCCCAGACTGGAGTGCAGTGGCCGCTTCTGGCCACCGCAGCTCGACCTGCTGGGCTCCGGCGATCCTTCCGCCTCAGCCTTCCAAGTAGCTGGAACTACAGGCATGCACTACCATGCCCGGCTAATTTTTGATTTATTGTAGAGATGAGGTCTTGTCAAGTTGCCCAGGCGGGTCTCGAACCCGCAGGCTCAGGCAATCCACTCACCTTGGCCTCTCAAAGCGCTGGGATTACAGGCTGAGCCACCGAGCCCAGCCAGTTCCAGCTACTTGGAAGGCTGAGGCGGAAGGATGGGTGGAGCCCAGCAGGTCGAGGCTGAGGTGGCCAGGAGCGGCCATTGCACTCCAGTCTGGGTGACAGAGTGAGACTCCAACTCAAAAAAAAAAAAATAATAATAATAATAAAAAAAAAATCGTTGGAAAAATATCAATGGACTACTTCTGTTTGATAGAGATATTGGTGTACCATGACTGGAGCTGTCTTCTCCTTTCATCTTTCTCTGTTAAATTCAATTTGTGACCAGTGCTGCTAAGCTCTCTGTCTAGGTAATGTTTAAAAACAAAACAAAAAACTACTTCCTGTTTTCCCCTCATTTCTTTCTCTTTCTAGTTTTTCCTTAAAAATAAAACAAAATTTAAATATCTCTAATAAGACCAGATGGCACCCAGGTATGCATAAAACAAGCTTCAATGTATACAAAGTAATGAAAATGGTACATTTTCAGTTACTGACTGAGTACTTTTCTTCCTTCCTGGTGTATAACAACTGACTTTACCATTTAGTATCTGTGATAATCTTTCCTACCTGAATTTATTTTTTTTTAATTTTTACTTTTTTTGGTGAGAAAGCAGGAGTTTATTAAGAAGACAGAAAAGCGCCACAGCAGGAAGGGAGTCAAAAGAGGGTTGCCCCCTACCTGAGTTTAAATCAAGCAGTTTAGGTCATGTTCATACTTACTCCCTTTTCACTCAAATGAAACGATCTTCTCTTTTTTCTCCCACTCTTAATGTTGAATTCTCCAGTTTGTAACAACTATGTGGCACAGCACAGGAAGTCCAGCTTTTTTTTTTTTTTTTTTTGAGTTGGAGTTTCACTCTGTCGTCCAGACTGGAGTGCAGTGGCACGCTCCCGCCACTGCAGCCTCAACCTGCTGGGCTCCGGCGATCCTTCCGCCTCAGCCTTCCAAGTAGCTGGAACTACAGGTGCACACTACCACGCCCGGCTAGTTTTTGATTTATTGTAGAGACGAGGTCTCGCCAAGTTGCCCAGGCGGGTCTCGAACCCGCGAGCTCAGGCAATCCACTCGCCTCAGCCTCCCAAAGTGCTAAGATTATAGGCTGAGCCACCGAGCCCGGCCTAAGTCCAGCTTATTAATGGGCTGCATTCCAGAACATCACTGTAAAATGTTGTTTGGAATCTGGAATTTATTTTCCCATGGAAATAGTGGTTAAGTTCCCAGCGGGTCTACAAAAGCTTGCCTACCCAGTAATGTCACCGAAATGAACACTGTCACCTTTGCTGGGTCTCAAAGGTTTTCTCTCCTTATTCAATGTTTTAGCTAACCACCACTTTTGGGATAGTTTTTTCCACTATATAGAAAAGGTTGACTATTACCTCATCTTTTTTTTTTTTTAGTTGGAGTCTCACTCTGTCACCCAGGCTGGAATACAGTAGCACACTCACAGCCATCCCAGCATCCACCTGCTGGCCTCCGGCGATCCTTCCGCCTCAGCCTTCCAAGTAGCAGGAACTACAAGTGCGCACTACCATGCCCAGCTAATTTTTTCATTTTTTTCTCTTTTTTTGAGTTGGAGTCTCACTCTGTTGCCCAGACTGGAGTGCAGTGGCCGCTCCCAGCTACCGCAGCCTCGACCTGCTGGGCTCCGGCAATCCTTCTGCCTCAGCCTTCCAAGTAGCCGGAATTACAGGCATGCGCTACCAGGCCCGGCTGATTAATTTTTTCATTTTTATTGTAGTCACGAGGTCTTGCCAAGTTGCCTGGGCTGGTCTCCAACCTGCGGGCTCAGGCAATCCACTTGCCTTGGCTTTCCAAAGTGCTGGGATTACAGGCTTGAGCCACCGTGCCTGGCCTATCTCATCTTTAATACTGCTTTTGGGTGTTTCTTTTTTACTAATCATTATGTAAAACATGACTTCAGCTGGAGAGCTGTTTTCCTTTTTCTATGCTCAGGAGTCAATTCCATGGCTTGAAAATGTCTGTGGCCAGGGCTGCAGTGTCACATCTTCTGCAAGCAGCATGAAGGAAGGCAAGAGGTACAACGGCACCAGGAACAAGTCTCGGGCCTGTGGCCACTGACCCCTTAATTCCTGGAGGGCATCTTTTGGCCCTTGTGGGGGTTTAAAACAAAACACCAACAACCCAATTTCTTGGTTTCTGGCAGGTAACTAGAGAATGTTTACAGGTCTGAGTGCCCTTGGATTAAGGTTAACACTTGGAGGATAATCTGATCAGCACTTGTGTATATTTGGACTACAGTTGAATATTTATTATAGAAATTTCATGCCTAAGGTTACAATATGAGTATCTGCCAGATACAATGTTTATCTTGGAAACATTTTCTTATAACCAGAATAAAACCAAAATCTTTTTTTTGTTGTTATTGGAGTCTCACTCTGTTATCCAGACTGGAGTGCAGTGGCTGCTCCCGGCCACTGCAGCCTGCTGGGCTCCGGTGATCCTTCCGCTTCAGCCTTCCAAGTAGCTGGAACTACAGGCGCGCGCTACCACACCCGGCTAATTTTTGACTTATTGTAGAGATGAGGTCTCACCAAGTTGCCCAGGCAGGTCTCGAACCCGCGGGCTCAGGCAATTCACTCACCTCAGCCTCCCAAAGCGCTGGGATTATAGGCTGAGCCACTGAGCCGGCTAAAACCAAAATCTTTATTCAGGTAGAAACATTACCAATTAATGTTTCCAAAACGGAAATGCTTAAAGTGGAATAAATTTGCATCTATGGCCACCATAATAGTGGTCTTTTTTTTTTTTTTTTTGAGTTGGAACCTCACTCTCGCCCAGGCTGGAGAGCAGTGACATGCTCTCAGACACAGTAGCCTCGATCTGTTGGGCTCAGGCGAGATTTCCACCTCAGCCTTCCAAATAGCTGGAACTATAGGCATGTACCACCACATCTGGCTTATTTTTTTTGTTTATTGTAGAGATGAGGTCTCAACAAATTGCCCAGGCTGGTCTTGAACCCATGGGCTCAGGCAATCCTCTCACCTCAGCCTCCCAAAGTGCTGGGATTATAGGAGTGAGCCACAGCATCCAGTCAATAGTGCAGTTATTTATTTATTATAAAGATGGGGGGTACAATTCAAGGTTAGGTATACAAACATTGATTATGCAGGTACCGTTGTTGATGAGGTATGCCCCTCCCTCCCTTAGCAGTTTCCCTCAACTGCCTATCCCCCCCCGACCGTTTCCCATTACTGCCAAACGTTTTTTTATAGTATTATAATTGTTCAAGTTCCACTTATGAGTGAGAACATATGGTAAAAGTACAGTTTTCAAAGTTTTTAGGCCATGTCCACACCCTACTTCTAGCCCCTCACCTCCTTGGAAGTTTTTATATGTGGTAGGGACTCTTCACAAGACTTTCGAGCCTACCTTTAGAAATGTTGGAAAACACATTTGTATGATTAGGGAAAGATCAGATCCCACCCTTACCACCCCAAAAGAAAAAAAAAACCACACTAAATTTGTATAATAATGTTTGCTCAGGTACGGCGGTTTAGTCTGTATTTCCAGCACTTTGGGAGGCCAAGGCCAGAGGAGTGCCTGAGCCCACGGGTTCAAGAACAGCCTGGGCAACTTGGTGAGACCTCGTCTCTACAATAAACCACAAAAACTAGCTGGATGTGGTGGCATATGTCTGTAATTCCAGCTACTTGGAAGGCTGAGGCAGAAGGATCGCTGGAGCTCAGAGGTCAAGGCTGCGGTGGCCATGAGCATGCCACTGGACTCCAGCCTTGGTGACAAGAGTGAGACTCAAAAAAAAAAAAAAATCATGTATGCCGTCAGTACTGTTTTAAATACTTGGAAATTCTGAGCAGGGTGCAGTGGCTCACACCTGTAATGCTAGCATCTTGGGAGGCAGAGGCAAGAGGATTGCCTGAGCCCACGAGTTTGAGACCAGACCGGCCAACTTGGCAAGATCTCGGTTTCTACAATAAATCAAAAAAATTAGTCAGGCGTGGTAGCGTGCATTTGTAGTTCTGGCTACTTGGAAGGCTGAGGCAGAAGGATCATTGGAGCCTAGCAGGTCGATGCTGGGGTGGCCAGGAGCATGCCACTGTACTCCAGCCTGGGTAACAGAATGAGACACCAACTCTCAAAAAAAAAAGAAAAATACTGGCAGGGCATGGTGCCACATGTCTGTGGTTCCAGCTACTTGGAAGGCTGGGGTGGAAGGATCTCCTGAGTCTAGAGGGTTGAGGCTGAAGTAGTTGTGAGCATGCCGCTACACTCTACCCTAGGCAACAGAGTGAGACTCCAACTCAGAAAAAAAAAATACTTGGTGATTTTGTCAGCAAACATTTGCCAATAAAGGTACGGCTTTATTGCTTAAAGATAACATTTGGCCAGGCGCAGTGGCTCAGCCTGTAATCCCCAGTACTTTGGGAGGCTGAGGTGAGAGCATTGCCTGAGCCCAGGGGTTCAAGACCAGCCTGGGCAACTTGGTGAGACCTCATCTCTATAATAAATCACAAAAACTAGCCCGGCATGGTGGTGTGCATCTGTACTTCCAGCTACTTGGAAGGCTGAGGTGGAAGGATTGCCTAAGCCCAGCAGGTTGAGGCTATGGTGGCTGTCAGTGTGCCACTGCACTCCAATGTGGGTGACAAAAGTGAGACTCTAACTCAAAAAAACCAAAAAATAAAGATAACTTCTAATATTTTAAATATGCACATTTCACTTTAAATCCACACAGTCTATATGAATGAGACTTTTTAAGGGTATAGGTAATATTAATAACTTCACTGTAGTATTCACAATAAAGCAATTTTTTTTTTTTTTGAGTTGGAGTCTCACTGTCGCCCAGACTGGAGTGCAGTGGCCACTCTGGCCACTGCAGCCTCGACCCACTGGGCTCTGGCGATCCTTCCACCTCAGCCTTCTGAGTAGCCAGAATTACAGGCACACGCTACCATGCCCGGCTCATTTCTTAAAATTTTTTATTTATTGTAGAGATGAGGTCTTGCCAATTTGCCCAGGCGGGTCTCGAACCTGCGGGCTCAGGCAATCCACTCACCTCAACCTCCCAAAGCGCAGGATTATAGGCTGAGCCACCGAGCCCAGCAAGCAGTCAATTTTTTACAAAACTAAAATCACTAATACTAAATGGCAGATCGAGTGAAGAATCCAATGATAGTAAAAATATTAAGGCCAGCATTTCCTGTTTCAACGAAAAGCCTAACAGCTACCTGTGAGATGAAGGTATCACAGAACAAGCAAGCAAGCGAGTGCTCTTCACCAGGCACTGTGCAGGTCCAGGACAAAAGTCTCTCTTAATCACTGCACTTCAACTGACAAATACATTTATGTATCTGCATCCCTCAAAACAACAGATATACTTAGGTAGTAGATGTCACGGAGAGGAAGTGGGCCACTGGTTGCCATCATGAGTGAAAGACGCTCCAGTGGCTGGCTGCTCCATTCTGGATGTCAGCAAAGGACATATAGCAGGAACCTGGCACTTCCTGACACAGAACAGAGCATGCGGGGCACCTGGGAAACTCCTGAACAAAAGGAGGAGTCGGAATCGAAGGTGTACACTCCCTGAGAGGGTGGACAATCAGCCTAACTGCATTTTTTTTAAAAAGAAAAATGGCCGGGCATGGTGGCTCAAGCCTATAATCCCAGCACTCTGGGAGGCCGAGGTGAGAGGACTGCCTGAGCTTGCAGGTTTGAGACCAGCCTGGGCATCGTGGTAAGATCTTGTCTCTGCAATAAATTAAAAAAAAAATTATCTGGGCTTGGTAGTGCATGCCTGTAGTTCCAGCTACTCGGAAGGCTGAGGCAGAAGGATCTCCTGAGCCCAGCAGGTCGAGGCTGTGGTGGCTGGGAGCGTGTCACTGCACTCCAGCCTGAGCGACAGAGTGAGACTCCAACTCAAAAAAAATAAAAGAAAAAAGAAAAACACGTAATACAATACAAAGCTTTTTAGAGCTCTTGTAGGAATTAAGTGAGAAAACAGATAAAAGTATCCAGCAAGGTTACCAAGATGGATCAGGTGGCTCAGTGTTAGCCAAATCTGAGTAGTGGGAATTTTGTTGAGCAAAAACAAGGGTTCCTTGAATGACATCAACAGTTTTGTTAGCACTCGCAGCTTCTAGGAATCAGACATAGCACTCAAAATGAGTTCAGTTATCCACTAAAAAGAACCCTGACCAATCAAATTCCCCACTACTACAAATTTAGTGGGACTCTCTTGGATGAGCTGTACACCTACATCTAAGTCTTGGGTATGATGGATAACCATCTGCCATGCCCAAGATACGCCTTATTTTTATTTTTATTTTTTTTGAGTTGGAGTCTTACTCTGTCGCCCAGACTGGAGTGCAGTGGCCGCTCCTGGCCACCGCAGCCTCGACCTGCTGGCCTCTGGTGATCCTTCCGCCTCAGCTTTCCGAGTAGCCGGAATTACAGGTGTGCGCTACCACGCCTGGCTAATTTTTTGATTTATTGTAGAGATGAGGTCTCGCCTGCCCAGGTGGGTCTGGAACCCGCGGGCTCAGGCAATCCAATCACCTCAGCCTCCCAAAGGTGCGGGATTACAGGATGAGACACCAAGCCCAGCACCAAGATACGCTTTATAAAGAGAAAACCCTGCTCAGATTGTGCAGCAGAGCCCCAGCCAGGGACAAGTTCCTTTGGTCACAAGGACTTCAGAAACCAGTGTACCCTACTTAGGACAACAAACACATTTTACACAAAGTGATCAGTCAAAGCACATCTATAAAGTTATGTCATATATAAGGAAAAACAAGTCAGAAAACACGTTTTTCAAGATAAGGGAAGTGACTTCCTTGTTTGATGCCCAAATGTTAAAAGAAAATTATAAACAACATAACTTCACAACTGAAGTTTACAAGATGATAAGAATCAGTTCATTTTATTTAAAAAAAAATTACTTTAGTTTTTTTCCACCAAAGAGAGAGGAAAAAAACCACAGAAGAAAATACAGAACATTCAGGTCCCTATTCAAAATTATGTGATGAAGATCGGGTTTGGTCAGCAACTGACATACGCATTACATTACTTGCCCTCACCTTAAAGTCATGACAGTTTCACATTTGGAAGTTATTTCTAAATGCATTGCAATACATTTTACATTAAAGAAAGACATTCATATTACAAGTGCATTCCTGCCAGGTTAGCCAACATGTGTGGAAAAAATAACTTTCAGTGCAAGACTCACATCATTCCCTGTAGAACATCCAAAAAGACAGTCTGGTCATTTTCTACTATCCTTCTCTTTCTGCACAAAAACAGAAAAATGTCTCTGCCACTTTCGCCTCCAGTGAGAATCCACTGGAGCTGATGCGGCCCTTCCCTTCTTCTCGGGAGTACTCCAGCGCTGTGCAGCTGACCCGGTGTATCTACTAAGCATTGCTCATCTGAAAAAGTAAACGCGCAACATGCACTGTGAGGTAGGAAAAGCCACTTGTGCAGGCTGGCAGCACCCGGGAGACTCCGAGCGAACATCCTAACTCTAGCAAAACCGGCTGCATTTCTCAGTTCTGTGCACAAGAAGCCGCAGCCACAAGTGGGATGCACCAAAGACCTGGCTAGACTTTATGGAGCCTAATATAAAATCAAATGCCTGGATAGAATTCTTAATACACAACTGTAATCAAAGAAAACCTAGAGCTGTCTTCAAAATCTCTTCCCAGCTTCACCGCAGCCTTTCACCATGGCCAGATCACAGCAGAATTGGGATCACTTCCAGGCCCGTGGTCAGCTGCACCGGGAGGATGCAGACCCGGGGCTCCGCTCGCCTCTCCTGTGGGGAATGCCGCAAGGACGGCTCTCTGCCTCTCCAGACAGCCATAGTTTCATCCATTTGGGGAGACGAGACACCCTGCACTGTAGACGCGCAGCAGCCGGTTCTGGAGTAACACACAAGTTTTACATGCAACATAGGGGAAACAGTCACAAACTTACGCTGCAATCACATATACAAGTGAAGTGACCACGAGGTCTTCTGGAGCATCAATTAGCAAACTGCCACCACACCCGGGACTCATGGACAAAAATCGTGATTGGCCTAAAAAATAAAAAAAAAAAAAATTAAAAGCACCTGCCACTAGCATGGAAAACAGCGAGTAGAACGCGGGAGTCGTGGCACCGGGAAACCTGCGCCTCGCCAGGATTTCTTTCCGTCGGAGCCGCAGAAGCCGTTCCCCAGCGGGGGCAGCGGGAGCGTGTCTCCGCGCCCCCCGCTCGGTGCCGGCGGGTGTAGACGGTCGGTGTGGACGCCGGCGGCGATGCGAGGCGCGGCGCGCACTTTCGGGGCCCCGACCCCGGGGCCCCCCCTGCGCCGCCGCCAAGATGGTAGGAAAGTTGTCGTTCCGCAGGGCGGGGGAGGCCGCCGCTGCTATGTCCCCGGGGTGCCGGTAGTGGTGCTGTGGGAGCCGCGCGCGCCGCAGCCGGCGGCCCTGCCTCCTTGGCTGAGAGCCCCGGGGGTTCCCCTCCGCGCCGCCGGCCGCGCCCGTCCACGCTCCAGCGCAAATGGTCCTCGGCGCGCCTGCTGACGCGACAGCTCTCGCCGGATCGGGCCGGGGCCCGGGGGCCCCAGCCTCACGCGCACCGCCGGCGCCTCCCCCCCGCCCTGCCGCGCGGCCGCCGGACGGCGAAGAGGAAGACGCGCGACTGCGGGCTAGGGAGCGCGGCGGCCCCGGCCCGGCCCACATCCCCGGGGCCCCTAGTGCGGCCGGCCGAGCCCCGCGGGCAGGGCGGGCGGCGAGAGCGCGTACGCGAGGGCGGGGATGCGCCGGGCCCGCCAGGCCGCGGGCGGGGAATGAAAGGGTGAGCGGGCGGGCGTGGGGCAGCGGGGCCGGGAGGACTTGGGGGGCCTAGGGGGGTTCGGGGGCGGCGACGGCGGGGGCGGGCGGGGGGCCGGCCCGGCGCCGGGGCTGGAGGGACGAGCGGCGCGCCGGCGGGCGGGGGGGGGCGTGCGGCCGGGGTGCTGGCGAGGCCGGGGCGGGCCGGGGGGCCCACCCCGTCCCGCATCCCGCGCCCCTAGACCCGGGGCTCCGGACGCGCAGCGCGGCGGGCCAGAGGCTCCCCCCAGGGCAGGCCCGGCTGCCAGGCCGGGGGGCCCCGGGGCTCGGGGGGGGGCGGGGCAGGCCGTGCCCCCCGGGCCCCGGGCGCCCCCGGCGGACGCCGCCCCCACCCCCCCGTCCAGGCCCGGGGGGCAGGTGCAGCGCAGCCGGAAAGTTTCCCGGGCCTGCGCCGGGGCCGCCCGCCCTGGGGGTCCTGGGGCCCGGCCCTCGACCCCGGCGTGGGGCGCAGTCGGCTCTCGGGAGACCCCGCCAGCCCGTCGGTGGAAGGTGCCCGCCCTGCCCTACGCCCATCCCCCTCATCCCCCCACCCCGCCAGCCCTTTCGGTGGAGCCCCGCGGGAGAGGCCCGCTCCGCCGGAAAAGTTTGCAGGGGTCGCTTTCCCCCCCACCCCGAGTGTGCCCGGGCTTCCAGGGTGGGTGGAGGACGCGTGTCCAGGTGCTGCTCCTAGCGGGCGTTCCTCGGCCCCGACCCCACAAGTTGGGGTGCTGTCTCGGCGTCAGTTCCCCCACTCCCCACCGTCCATTCCCGGGGGTCTCCCCACCCCTCCATTCTGAAGTCCTTCCCTTCCCAGTCCTGGGGTCCTGCCCACCCTTCCATCCCTGGAGTCCTTTCTACTGTTCCATTCCCGGTGTCTTCTCCGCCCCTTTGTCTTTGGGGTCCTCCCCACCCCTCCTTCCTGGGGTTCTCCCCCATTCCTGCGTCCTGGGTCTTCCCCACCCCTCCACCCTAAAGTCCTATCCCTCCCTCTGTCTTGGGTCCTCCCCACTCCTGTGTCCTGGGGTCCTGGCCTCTTAGGTCACAGCCCCCTCAGGACAGCCCAGGGAAGGAGGACTGCTGTGTGTCACTATCCGGTGACACCAGCCCAGGGACAGCACCCCGAGTGACAGTTGGAAGTAGGAGCGGGAGGAGATGGGCAGGGCTGCCCTGAAACAAGGTCTGCATGGAAGGACCGCAGTTTCTTCTGATGGGACCATTTAGGTGTGTGTGATTTCCTTATATTCGACCCCAGAAGTTAGGTAAGGGGTTTTTGGGGGAAAGTTCAACGTGTTGTGCCACAACTCAGAAGGGTCTGTGAAGAGCCCTGGGGGAATGGGAGCTAGAGACAGCCACACTGGTGCTGGTGTAAATATATACGTGTTTCTGTTTAAATGGATGCAGTTTAAACTATATTTTGGTGCTATGAGCTCTGAATGTTTAGGAAAACAATGTGGTGAAGGTAACGTTCCAAATCTCAATTTCCCGCTGCTGGGTGACAGACTTTGGGGGCCCGGGTCCCCGGGGCCCTTTAAAAGGGGGGGGCCGGTCGGGGGGGGGAGGCATCATTTCTCCTCTTCCATATGTTGGGGTTTCCTTCTTTTTTTTTTGGCGAGTTTCGGGAGAGTACTGGCCGGAGGGCCCTACCCCCGCCCCCTAGTTGCCAAGCTGCCACGTGCAGGCCTTGGGAAGGCTGCCCTGGTCAGAGCTCTGTGTGGCAGTGATGCCCACCACACGTGCCTGTTTCTCCCTTGGGTCTCCTGAAATAAAGCTCTGTTCCTCCACAGTGCTGGACATCTGGCCCTGTAGCTCTTAAGGAACTTGATATTTGAGAATCTATGGATCTGATATAGAAATGCAAATTACATTTAATGGTTGTTTTAACTTTATTGATTAATTGAAATTGCTTATTGACTTGGTGATAGTTTCATATCCCAAAAATCATTACTTCTTTTATAGTTCGTCCTTATTTTTAGAGCATACTGGATGGAAAAAATAACATTCTGTGAGTCTCTTTTCTTAGAACATTTTAAGGTTTGGGGGAAAATATCTTATAGTTGTCTCATAATTTGATATTTAAAAAGTATTCTGTTGACTTCACATTCCTAAACTTTTGAAAACCATACAATGTGCAAATATTGAACCAAAAGTTTTGTACTTTTTTCACCTTTTCTCAGCTGTATGTTTATTTCCTAATCTAATTGTCCCATGGGCTACTTTGTTTCTTTTTTTTTGAATTGGAGTCTTTCTCTGTCACTGAGGCTGGAGTGCAGTGGCTTACTCATGGCCACCACAGCCTCGGCCTGCTGGACTTAGGCGATCCTTTCGCCTCAGCCTTCCAAGTAGCTGAAACTACAGACACACACCATCACGCCTGGCTAGTTTTTGTGATTTATTGTAGAGATGAGGTCTCACCAAGTTGCCCAGGCTGATCTCAAACCCCTAGGCTCAGCAAGCCTCTAGTCTCAGCCTCCCAAAGTGCTGGGATCACAGGCTGAGCCACTGTGCCCAGCTGCTACTTTGTTTCTCGAGGGAGATTGCAGGTTTGATTTTTTTTTTTTTTTTTTTTTTGAGTTGGAGACTCACTCTTGTCTCCTAGGCTGGAGTGGAGTGGCCTGCTCACAGCCACCATAGCCTCGACCTGCTTGACTTAGGCGATCCTTCTGCCTCAGTCTTCTAAGTAGCTGGAACTACAGATGCATGCCACCATACCCAGCTAGTTTTTTTGTGATTTATTGTAGAGATGAGATCTCACCAAGTTGCCCAGGCTGGTCTTGAACCCGCGGGCTTAGGTATTCCTCTCGCCTCAGCCTCCCAAAGTGCTGGTATTACAGGCTGAGCCACCACGCCCAGCTGGTTTGATATTTTTTATTTGTTTTTTGAGTTGGAGTCTCACTATGTCGCCCAGGCTGGAGTGCAGTGGCATGAACACAGCTCACTACAGCCTTGACTTGCTGGGCTCAGGTGATCCTTCCACCTCAGCCTCCAAGGTAGCTGAGACTACAGGTGCATGTCACCATGCCTGGCTAATTTTTTTTATTATTTTTATTTTTGTAGAGACAAGGTCTTGCTATGTTGTCTAGGCTGGTCTCAAACTCCTGGGCTTAAATGATCCTCTTGCCTCAATCTCCCAAAGTGCTGGGATTACAGGCATGAGCCACTGTGCGTAGACTGAGTTTGATGTTTTTAAAAGTTTCATTCCCAGCTGGGCTCGGTGGCTCAACCTGTAATCCCACGCTTTGGGAGGCCAAGGTGAGTGGATTGCCTGAGACTGCGGATTCGAGACCCGCCTGGGCAACTTGGGAAGACCTCATCTCTACAATAAATCAAAAATCAGCCGGACGTGGTAGTGCATGCCTGTAATTCCGGCTACTCGGAAGGCTGAGGCGGAAGGATTGCTGGAGCCCAGCAGGTTGAGGCTGCGGTGGCCGGGAACGGTCACTGCACTCCAGTCTGAGTGACAGAGTGACACTCCAACTCAAATGAAAAAATAAAATAAAAATTTCATTCCCAACTGGGCACAGTGGCTCACGCCTGTAATCCCAGCACTTTGGGAGGTGAAGATGAGAATATTGCCTCAGCCCATGGATTCAAGACCATCCTGGGCAACATGGTGATACCTTGTCTCTATACCTGCACTCCAGCCTGGGCAACAGAGTCGGAATCCAACTAAAAAAAAAAAAATTAAGTAGATAAATAAAAGTTTCATTCTACTTGAACATGCCAGGATGTGGTTGGAAAAAAATAAAATAAAAATTACATTCTATTTGAAACTAATAAAAGTGTCAGAGTAAGTACTGAATTAATTTTAAATTGCTAAGAGAATGTGTTTTGTTTTGTTTGTTTTTTGAGTTGGAGTCTTACTTTGTCACCTATACTGGAGTGCAGTGGCCGCACCCAGCCACCGCAGCCTCGACCTGCTGGGCTCCGGCGATCCTTCTGCCTCAGCCTTCCGAGTAGCCGGAACTACAGGCACGCACTACCGCACCTGGCTAATTTTTTATTTATTGTAGAGATGAGGTCTCGTCAAGTTGCCCAGGCGGGTTGCGAACCCGTGGGCTCAGGCAATCCACTCACCTCGGCCTCCCAAAGTGCTAGGGTTACAGGCTGAGCCACCCAGCCCAGCCTTCTTTACTGTTAAATGTTTAGTTTAAAAAGTAAATGTTTAGCTGGGCTCGGTGGCTCAGCCTGTAATCCCAGCACTTTGGGAGGCTGAGGTGAGTGGATTGCCTGAGCCCGCGGGTTCAAGACCCGCCTGGGAAACTTGGCAAGACCTCATCTCTACAATAAATCAAAAAAATTTGCCAGGCGTGGTAGCGCACGCCTGTAGTTCCAGCTACTTGGAAGGCTGAGGCGGAAGGATCGCTGGAGCCAGCAGGTCGAAGCTGCAGTGGCTGGGAGGGGCCACTGCACTCCAGTCTGGGCGACAGAGTGAGACTCCAGCTCAAAAACAAAAACAAACAAACAAACAAACAAAAAGTAAATGTTTAGAATAATTTATACATCTGAAACAATCAAATTTTCTTTCCTCTGAAAGGTTTTATAAGGAAATTTGTATACCCCATTCCAACTGTTTTTCTTAACAATCATGTTGCTATTATTTTTAGAGAAATGGAAAGTTTAGATGGTTTTAAAAATTTCTAAGAGCATTCAAAATTAAAAATATTGCCTGGCTTGGTGGCTCAGCCTGTAATCCCGCGCCTTTGGGAGGCTGAGGTGAGTGGATTGCCTGAGCCCGCGGATTCGAGACCCGCCTGGGCAGCGGGACCTCATCTCTACAATAAATCAAAAAATCAGCCGGGCGTGGTAGCGCATGCCTATAATTCCGGCTACTCGGAAGGCTGAGGCAGAAGGATCGCCGGAGCCCAGCAGGTCGAGGCTGCGGTGGCCGGGAGCGGCCACTGCCCTCCAGTCTGGGCAATAGTGAGACTCCAACTCAAAAAAAAACAAACAAAAAGAAAATTAAAAATATTGTTTCAAAAAATGCGGATCTATTCTTTGGTGCCTGAGATGTCCCCAGAGGGAGCAGCCCTCACTGTGCAGTTTTGGAACAAAGGTGATAGCTGATGGAAGGGTGTTGGTATCTGAATATAGTTGGAGCAACTTTCTCAGAACCCCCCCACGTGAAGCCTGTAGACAGTAGGTGAACAGGTGAGGCTGGGTTGGTGACTGCCAGTTGTCCCCAGAGCAGATATTCTACTGTATCTGCAATGGGTTTGCATCTAAGTCTATTTAACTTGCGCTGATGCAACTTTGTGCTAGACAGAATGATAGTGTAGAGGGTCCTTCTCACTGCTGTAGGTGGGAGCTTGTTAGATGGTCCTGACTGTTGGCTCGTTCTTGACAGTGCTCCTGGCTGTTTTGAGACTGTGGGAGATATTCAGGCTAAAACCTTAGGCCTTTCTCTTTCCCTCCTTGCTCCTATGGTGACAGACTCCTTGGTTCTCATTCTTTCACAGAATGATTCACAGTTTCTGGTGAAATATTTTGTCTGTGGCATGGCATCAGGCATCAGACATGTGTTTGGCCTGGGCTTTGGGCTCTGACCCTAGCCCTTCCACCAGGCAGTTCCTTAAGCTTGGCTTTTTCAAATGAGAATGGGAGCAGATTTCCTTGATGTGAGGATGCCACGTGGCGGCTCTGTGCTGCTCGCCCATGGAGCTGCTTACCTGGTGCTGCCAGCCCACTTGACTTACTTGCATCTCCATCTAAACAGCGGTTCTCTGATTTTTTGCCTTTTTATAACTCAAAGTAACACTCTCTTGCTGTACTTGGAGAGCAGGCCTGTTCATCCCACTCAGAGATGTCCACTGTTGATGGCTAGTGTGTTTTCTTTTTACATTTTTTATTTTATCTATCTATTTATTTTGAGTTGTACTCTTACTTTGTCGCCCAGGTTGAAGGGCAGTGGCATGCTCACAGCCACTGTAGCCTCAACCTGCTGGGTTCAGATGATCCTCAGTATTCCAAGTAGCTGGAAACACAGGCATGCATAATCATACCAGGCTAAGTTTTTAATTTATTGTAGAGACGAGGGCTCAACAAGTTGCCCAGGCTGGTCTTGAACCTCTGGACTCAGGCAGTCCTCTTGCCTCAGCTTCCCAAAGTGCCAGGATTATAGACGTCAACCGGAACACCCGACTTTTTACTTTTTTTAATAGTCAAGTTGTCAACACGTTTTGTTGTGTTTCTTTCTCTTTGCATGTGTGTGTGCATACAACATAACTGCAAGCTTAGGGTCTTCCGTGTAACAAAAGTTGTGTAGTTTTGTATCATTGGAAGCTTGGCTCTGGAGTCACACTGCCCTGGAATCCTAGTGGTTTGGCCTGGGATAATGAAAATTACTTATTCTCTTCAAGTCTCAGTTTTCTCCATCTGTGAAAGGGGATAATTATTGTACCCATGTCACAGGGTTGCTGTGAAGAGTGAATGAGGAGTTGCACATAAAGCTTTAGAATGGCTCCTGGAGCATAACCTTTATATAGTAATTTCTCCTGAACTGGGCATGGTGACTCACACCTGTAATCCCAGCCTTTGAGAGGCTGAGGTGGGAGGATCATTTGAACCTAGGAGTTCCAGACCTTGTCTTTACAAAAAGCAAAAAAAAATAGCTGGGCGTGGTGGCACCCATCTGTAGTTCCAGCTACTCTGTAGGCTGAGGTGGAAGGATCCCTGACCCCAAGAGGTCAAGGCTGCAGTGAGGTGCATCTGGCCTCTGCACTCCTGCCTGGGCAACAGAGCAAGATCCCAACTCAGAAAAGTAAAAATGATTTCTTCTAATATTTTTTAGTAGTATTATTATTTTTTGAGTCAGAGTCTCACTCTGTCGCCTAGGCTGGAGTGTAGTGGCATGCTCACGGCCACTGCAGCCTCAACCTGCTGGGTTCAGGCTATCCATCTGCCTCAGCCTTTCAAGTAGTTGGAACTACAGACATGCCACCATGCCCAGCTATTATTTTGATTTGTGGTAGTGGTCTCCCCAAGTTCTCCAGACTGGTCTTGAGCCCCTTAACTCAGGCAATCCTCTTACCTCTGCCTCCCAAAGTGCTGGGATTTACAGGCGTGAGCCACCATGCCTAGCTGATGTGATTTTTTTTTCTTTTTGAGTTGGAGTCTCACTTGGTCACCCAGGCTGAAGTGCAGTGGCATGCTCATGGCCACTGCAGCCTCGACCTGCTGGACTCAGGTGATCCTTCCACCTCAGCCTTCCAAGTACCTGGAACTACAGGCACGCACCACCATGCCTGGCTAATTTTTTGACTTATTGTAGAGATGAGTTCTTCCCAAGTTGCCCAGGCTAGTCTCGAACCCATGGGCTCAGGAAATCCTCTCACCTCCGCCTCCCACAGTGTTGGGATTATTGGTGTGAGCCACCACGCCCTGCCTGATGTGAATTTTTAATGAGTTCTTGACTCAGTATAGATGGCTAAGAAGTCTTGGGGCACAGAGAGTATCTCATAGTTACTTCCATGGGGTAGACCAGCATTCATACCCCCAGGCCCACACCCTCAAAGCCCTCTCTGCTCTGAGCTGAGTCCCAAGTGTGGGCACATCATGGGCACTGAGGAGGTGGGTGGGCTCCAGCCCTGGTCCCCCCCATTTCAGATCTAGAAACTTTCTGGAAGTGTCTAAATGGTTTTGAGGGGCTGTGGGGGTGGCCTTGTGATCTAGCTGAGCCTGCCTGGAGGGTGGAACTGAGGCCTTGGGAGGGGTTGCCTCTCCTGCTGTGCAGAGAGGCATTGTCTGCGCTCAAGGAGTTTTTAGTCTACTGGAGCAGAGACATGCCCTTACGACCTTGACCTTGGAGCCTGGCTTAGCCTGGGGTGGAAGCTCTTTTTCCTCTGCTGACCTAGAGGCAGGCTTTAAAGCCCTGCTCTGTAGGGGAGGAGCCCCACATCCGGAGAGGTGGGACCTGCATGTAGAAATCAGCCCTGGGGACAGAAGGGTGTCCTGTGTTGCCAATTGCGGTTTTAGGAGTTTGTGAGTCAGGGAGGGGATTTGAATTATTTTTTTGTTTATAAGTGGACCTTGAAGGCCTTTTCCATGTGAACTCATTGGGATTTAGAGGATTCAAGGGATCCAGTTGTACAGAGAGTAGGATAGAGGAGGGTGAGGCTGGGATAGGCCTGGGATAGGAGACAGCTCCTGAGAAGAGGCTGTGGCCATGGAGAGGAGGAGGCCAGCCGGGTAAGGAGGTGGAGGGGTCTCAGAGGCCACGCTGATATGGGAGTCATCCTGATGGGCGGGAAGGTGGGGGAGCCGGTGGGCCTCAGTAGGTGCATTTGGTCTTGTCAGTGGCTCCTAGTCTTGACTTTTCTCCAGAAAATGCATTTATGCGCATTTGCAGTCATATGCATTTGGTTTGATCCCTGGGGTAATTACCTCTGACCTTGGGACACGGGTAAGTAAAAATTGTGATAAAAGCCTGTAGAAATATTTTGTTTGACCCACACTTTTGTGTGCTTGTGTGTCCTTTGTCAGTGCCTTTTCTTTTTTTTTTTTGAGTTGGAGTCTCACTCTGTAACCCAGACTGGAGTGCAGTGGCCGCTCCCGTTCACCGCAGCCTCGCCTGCTGGGCTCCGATGATCCTTCCGCCTCAGCCTTCCAAGTAGCCGGAATTACAGGCATGCGCTACCATGCCCGGCTGATTTTTTGATTTATTGTAGAGATTAGGTCTTGCTGCCCAGGTGGGTCTCGAACCCGCGGGCTCAGGCCATCCACTTACCTCAGCCTCCCAAAGGCGTGGGATTACAGGCTGAGCCGAGCCCGGCTTGTCAATGCCATTTCATAGATGAGGAAACAAATTTAGAAAATAGTGATCAGGGTTTAAAAGTATGTTTAAAAGTTTAAATGAAGGGCCAGACGTGTCGCTCACCCCTATAATCCCAGCGCTTTAGGAGGCCGAGGTGAGAAGATTGCATGAATCCGCATGTTCGAGACCAACCTGGGCACCTTGGCGAGACCTCATCTCTACAATAAATCAAAAAATTAGCCAGGCATGGTGGTTCATGCCTGTAGTTCTATCTACTTGGAAATTTGAGGCGGAAGGATTGCCTGAACCCCGCAGGTCTAGGCTACTGTGGCTGTGAGCGTGCCACTGCACTCCAGTCTGGGTGATAGAGTGAGACTCCAATTAAAAAAAAAAAATGTTAATTGGGCTTGGTGGCTCAGCCTGTAATCCCGCGCCTTGGGAGGCTGGGTGAGTGGATTGCCTGAGCCTGCGGGTTTGAGACCCACCTGGGCAACTTGGTGAGACCTCATCTCTACAATAAATCAAAAAATTAGCGGGATGTGGTAGCGTGCGCCTGTAGTTCCAGCTACTTGGAAGGCTGAGGCTGAAGGATCAGTCTGGGTGGACAGAGTGAGACTCCAACTCAAAAAAAAAAAAAAATGTTTAAATGAAGCTGGGCGCGGTGACTCACACCTGTAATCCCAGTACTTTGGAAGGTGGAGGTGAGAGGATTGCCTGAGTCCAAGGGTTCCAGACTAGCAGAGGCAGCCTGGTGAGGCCTTGTCTCTACAATTAAAAAAAAAATTAGAGGCTGAGGTGAGTGGATTGCCTGAGCCCGCAGGTTCGAGACCCGCCTGGGCAGCAAGACCTCATCTCTACAATAAATAAAAAAAAAAAAAAAAAAGTCAGCCGGGCATGGTAGCATATGCTTGTAATTCCGGCTACTTGGAAGGCTGAAGTGGAAGGATCGCCGGAGCCCAGCAGGTCGAGGCTGCGGTGGCGGGGGGGCCACTGCACTCCCGTCCGGGCGACAGAGTGAGACTCCAACTCAAAAAAATAAAAATAAAAATAAAATTAGAAGACTAAGGCAAAAGGATCACCAGCAGGTCGAAGATGCAGTGGCTGTGACCATGCCACTGTATTCTAGCCGGAGCAACAGAGTGAGTCTCCAAGGAAAAAAAAAAAAAAAAAAAGGTTAAGGCCGAGCTTGGTGGTTCTGTAATCCCAGAACTTTGGGAGGCCAAGGCGAGTGAATTGCCTGAGCCTGCAAGCTCAAGACTAGCCCAAGCAATTTGGTGAGACCTCTTATCTACAATAAATCAAAAATTAGCCAGGCATGGTATTGCACGCCTGTAGTTCCGGCTACCTGGAAGGCTGAGGCAGAAGGATCACCAGAGCCCAGCAGGTTGACGCTGTGCTGGTCCGTTGATGTTGGCTTGGCCGTGAAGTGTGCAGCAGTACTTCAGCCTGGGCACTCTAGCCTGGTCGACGGAGTGAGACTCCAACTCAAAAAAAAAAAAAAAATTAAATTAAATGAGCTACTGATATGAAGGAAACTATTTTGTGGGAAAAATTTGGGTTTTTTTTTTTTTTTGAATCGAAGTCTCTGTTACCCAGGCTGGAGTGCAGTGGCATGCTCATGGCCACCACAACCTCAACCTGCTGGGCTCAGGTAATCCGTCTCCTTTAGTCTTCCAAGTAGCTGGAACTCCAGGTGCGTGCCACCATGCCTGGGTAATTTTTTGGTTTACTATAGAGAAGAGATCTCGCCAAGTTGCCCAGGCTGGTTTTGAACCCCTGGGCTCAGGCCATCCTCTCGCCTCTGCCTCCCAAAGTGCTGGAGTTATAGGTGTGAGCCACTGTGCCCAACCAAAAATTTGGAATTTTATCTTTTGAAAACTTGGGGATCTGGAAGCCCTGGGTCTGCATGTTTCATAATTGCAACACCTTGCTGGAAATGGCCGTAGCTGCCCCTGGAGGGGATTAGCTTGCAGGATGCCCTGTCCTGTCCCATTGTGTGGACCTTGCATCCCATACCCCTGTAAGTAAGAGTGCCAGAGATCCCGACAGCCAGAGAGGAGGGGGCTTCTGAAGTGTTTGTGGAACTGACCAGCAGGGGCGGTTCTGTCAGATTCTTAGAACAAAAGAACTTTGAGGAGTGTAGCTAGGACTTCATTTTTCTTCTTCTTGCCTGTAGTGTAGGGTTTCTATAACAATAGTGACTGTGATGTGGAAGGGGAATAGTATTTGAACATTCGGGTCTAAGAGACATTTGATAAAGACTGTGTGGGCTTGCCACATGTTCTGTGCCTCCTTTATATCATGCATTGAATGCCAAAGGAGTGAAAGCAGTGTGAACTCCCCTCTCCTGAAATCAGGTGAAGAGTGCCAGTGCCAGAGACTCCTTGGGAGCTGCCTGACGCTTTTGCTGCAATGTCGTCTTTATTTAAACAGGAAAGACCTGTCAGCGTAAAGAGGACCAGATGAATCCGTTTCCAGTTCACAAAATGATCTCAATATTAAAATAATTAGAAGAAAGTTAGATTTTGAAGCAGAGGACCATTTTCCTTTACTGTTTCTTTTTTTGGTATGTTAAGTAAGTCTGAGTATGTCGGAGAATTAAACATTAACATATCAAGATTAAATCGAGCTTTTTTTTGGGTGGCACTGCAGCCATGGCCTCGTGGGCTCAGGCAATCCTTCTGCCTCAGTCTTCCTAGTAGCTGGAACTATGGACATGCAGCCGGCATTATATTTTTTTTTTACAAGCAAGAGTCATCGCAGGACTCCCAGAGTGCTGGGATTATAGGTGTGAGCCACCATACCTGGGTAAAGTGGGTTTTTTCTTTTTTTTTTGAGTTGGAGTCTCACTCTGTTGCCCAGACTGGAGTGCCGTGGCCGCTCCTGGCCACCGCAGCCTCGACTTGCTGGGCTCCGGCGATCCTTCCGCCTCAGCCTCCCAAGTAGCTGGAACTACAGGAGTGCGCTACCACGCCCAGCTAATTTTTTTATTTGATTTATTGTAGGGATGAGGTCTCGCCAAGTTGCCCAGGCGGGTCTCGAACACACGGGCTCAGGCAATTCACTCACCTCGGCCTCCCAGGGCGTGGGATTACAGGCTGAGCCACCAAGTCCGGCCAGTTAAACTGGGCTTTTAATAGGACTTTTAGAATATTAAAAGAAGAAATGGGAAGGCAAAATTAATTACAGGTAGATATAAAAAATTAAGGCTGAAGAGAAATTGTGTACAAGATGTTGAAATTAAATGTCTTTTTGGCCGGGCTAAGTGGCTCAGCCTGTAATCCCGCGTCTTTGGGAGGCTGAGGTGAGTGGATTGCCTGAGCCCGTTGGTTCGAGACCTGCCTGGGCAGGCGAGACCTCATCTCTACAATAAATCAAAAAAATTAACCGGGCGTGGTAGCGTGCACCTGTAGTTCCAGCTACTTGGAAAGCTGAGGCGAAAGGATCGCTGGAGCCCAGCAGGTCAAGGCTGTGGTGGCCGGGAGCGGCCACTGCATTCTAGTCTGGGCAACAGTGAGACTCCAACTCAGAAAAAAAAAAACCTTTTTGTAGTAGCATAGAAGCAGAGGTGATTAGCAGGAGCACATCGTGGGAGGATGTTGGGGGACGGCAGTTGAATGATGAATGGGCTCCTAGAGTGAGAAGGATGTGGAGTAGACAGGCTGTTTTCATGGTTCTAATATTTTTGAACATTACTGATTACATGTTCAAAATATAGCAAATGATAAGACATCTACTTGATGAAACATGGATGTTGTTTCATCAGAGATACTGTGATGGTCAATTCAAAAGCTTCTAAATTCTGCTAACCTTCTGGGCACACGACTATGGCTATTAGAAGTGATTGTGAGGCCTGGTGTGTAGACTCAAGCCTGTAATCCCCACATTTGGGAGGCTGAGGCAAGAGGATTGCCTAAGCCCAGCGGTTTGAGACCAGCCTGAGCAACTTGGCGAGACCTTGTTGCTACAATAAAAATCAAGGAAATTAGCCAGACGTGGTAGCGTGTGCCTGTAGATCCAACTACCTGGAAGGCTGAGGTGGAAGGATCTCCTGAGCCCAGCAGATCGACCCTGATATGGCTGTGAGTGTGCCTCTGCACTCCAGCCTGGGTGACAGAGTGAGACTCCAACTCAAAAAAACCAAAACATGTAGTCAGGTGTGGTGGCTCATGCCTGTAATCCCAGCTATTGGGAGGTAGAGGTGAGAGGATTGCCTAAGCCCAGGGGTTTGAGTCCAGCCTGGGCAACTTGGCAAGACCTTGTCTTCATAATGAATCAAAAAATTAGCTGTATGTGGTGGCACACGTCTGTGATTCCAGCTACTTGGAAGGTTGAGGTGGAAGGAACCTGAACCCAGCAGATCGAGACTGTAGTGGTCATGAGTGTGCCGCTCTGTACTCTAATCTGGACAACAGAGAGAGACTCTGATTAAAAAAAAAAAAGAAAAAAAAATCATAAGGAAGAGTAAATATGTTTACTATTCTATTCATGTTAAGTAGACAGAGGAGGAAGAGGAGGGTTGGTCTTGTTTTCTTGGGTGACAGTTCCGTGTGTAAGTGGAGCTTTGCAGTTTAGACCCATGTTGTTCAAGGGTCTCCCAAATATAGTGAAGCGAATAGTAAAAGGATAGAATTATAAGTTACAGCTGGCTGGGTGCAGTGAGAGGATTGCCTGAGCAATCAAGACCAACCTGGGCAACTTGGCGAGACCTCATCTCCATAATAAATTTTTAAAAATGGCTGAATGTGGTGGCACGTACCTGTAGTTCCAGCTACTTGGAAGGCTGAGGCAGAAGTATTGCCAGAAACCAGCAGGTCAGGGCTGTGGTGGCTGTGAGCATGCCCTGCACTCCAGCCTGGGTCACAGAGTGAGACTCCAACTCAAAAAAAAAAAAAAAAAAAAGCTGAAACTAATGCAAGAAATAAGATAATAGAATTAAGATGACATCTGTCATAAATAAATACAATTTTTTTTTTTGAGTTGAAGAAGTCTTACTCTGTCACCCAGGGTGAAGTGCAGTGGCACTCTCAATGGCCACCGCAGCCTTGACCTGCTGGGTTCAGGTGATCCTTCTGCCTCATCTTTTTGTTTTGTTTTGTTTTTTGTTTGTTTGAGTTGGAGTCTCACTCTGTCGCCCAGACTGGAATGCAATGGCCGCTCCCGGCCACCACAGCCTCGACCTGCTGGGCTCCAGTGATCCTTTCGCCTCAGCCTTCCAAGTAGCCGGAATTACAGGCATGCGCTACCACGCCTGGCTGATTTTTGGATTTATTGTAGAGATGAGGTCTCGCTGCCCAGGTGGGTCTCAAACCCATGGGCTCAGGCAATCCACTCACCTCAGCCTCCCAAAGGCACGGGTTTACAGGCTGAGCCTCCGAGCCCGGCTTTGCCTCAGCTTTTAAAGTAGCTGGAACTACAGGCACGTACCACCACACCTGGCTAATTTTTTTTTTTTTTTTTTTGAGTTGAAGTCTCACTCTGTCGCCCAGGCTGGAGTGCAGTGGCCGCTCCCGGCCACTGTGGCTTCGACCTGCTGGGCTCCGGCGATCCTTCTGCCTCAGCCTTCCAAGTAGCCAGAATTACAGGCATGCGCTACCATGCCCGGCTGATTTTTTGGTTTATTGTAGAGATGAGGTCTCACCAAGTTGCCCAGGCGGGTCTCGAACCCGTGGGCTCAGGCAATCCACTCACCTCAGCCTCCCAAAGCATGGGATTACAGACTGAGCCACCGAGCCCGGCTTAATTTTTTTATTGTAGAAATTGCCCAGGCTGCTCTTGAACCCCTAGGCTCAGACAATTCTCTCGCCTTGGCCTCCCAGAGTGCTGGGATTACAGGCTGGAGCCACACCACGCCTGGCCCTTCAAAATTTTATTTTATTTTATTTTTATTTATTTAGTTATTTTGAGTTGGAGTCTTATACTTATTGCCCAGGCTGGAGTGCAGTGGCACACTCATGGCCACCGCAGCCTTCACCTGCTGGGCTTAGGTGATCCTTCTGCCTGAGCCTTCCAAGTAGCTGGAACTACAGATGCATACCACCACACCCGGCTAGTTTTTGTTATTTAATGTAGAGATGAGGTTGCCCCAAGTTTCCTGGGCTGGTCTCAAACCCCTGGGCTCAGGCAGTCCTCTCACCTTAGCCTCCCGAAGTACTGGGATTACAGACTGAGCCACAGTGCCCGGCCCCTACAAATTTTAAATTGGATAAATTCATTTACTGAAAGAAAATGACTCAGATTGGAGCAAAAAGTCAAACCCAACGAGAGATGCATGTGAAAATGGATAGCAAATAATATTCAGTATGTATTTTAAATTTTGTGGTGCCTCCTCTCCTCTCTTGCAATTACTAAGTTGTCTTGTTATTGCCCAGGAGCCTTGTGGGAAGCATGTAAATACATGAGCAGAGCTATGTTCCAATAGAACTTTTTTTTTTTTTTTGAGTTGGAGTCTCACTGTGTCGCCAGACTGGAGTGCAGTGGCTGCTCCCAGCCACTGCAGCCTTGACTTGCTGGGATCCTTCCGCCTCAGCCTTCCAAGAAGCTGGAACTATAGGCGCACGTTACCATGCCTGGCTAATTTTTTATTTATTGTAGAGATGAGGTCTTGCCAAGTTGCCCGGGTGGGTCTCGAACCCGCGGGCTCAGGCAATCCACTCACCTCAACCTCCCAAAGGTGCGGGATTACAGGCTGAGCCACTCAGCCTGGCTGAACTTTTTTTTTTTTACACATACAGACAGTAGACAACATCTGTCTTGTAAGTAATTGTTTGCTGTCCTGTGATCTAAAACATTGTGCCTCAAAAAAAGTTGAGAGCAGGAGTACAGGCAAAAACTTAAGCCACACATTCAAACGAGAAAGTGCGTTGTAGTATTTGTCAGAGAAGGTTGAATTCAGGACAGAATGCATCAGTTGAATTGCATTCCTTAATGATAAAGAGTGAGTGTGGTCATGAATCGCATGTACCACATTATACAGTATTACACTTTTTTTTGCAGTTGGAGTCTCACTTTGTTGCCCAGACTGGAGTAAAGGGGCACACTCATGGCCACTGCAGCTTCGACCTGCTGGGCTCAGATCCTTCCGCTTCGGCCTTCCAAGTGACTGGACCTACAGGCACGTGCCACCACGCCCAGCTAATTTTTTGATTTATTGTAGAGACAAGGTCTTGCCAAGTTGCCCAGGCTGGTCTTGGACCTGTGAGCTCAGACAATGCTCTTACCTCAGCCTCCCAAAGTGTTGTGATTGTATGCGTGAGCTGCTGTACCTGGCCAAGCATTACATTTTCTAAAACAAAAGTATAAGGAGAAATAGACAAATCAGATTATCTAGGGGGATTTTGACTCAGCTCTTCTGGCCCTTGATAGAGCAAGCAGACAGAATAGGTAATGACATAGGGACTTTAGTAACATATATGGTGTAACAAATAATATGCCTGGAAATGAATTTTTTCTTTTTTTCAAGAATACCTATTAGACCCCAAGAAAATCTTAGTTAAATCCAAAAAGTGGATCAGGTGCAGTGGGTCACGCCTATAATCCCAGCACTTTGAGAGACCAAGGAAAGAGGATTGCCTGAGCCTGTGGGTTCGAGACCAGCCTGGGCAATTTGGCGAGACCGCATCTCTACAAGAAATAAAAAAATTATCTGGGCGTGGTGGCATGGGCCTGTAGTTCCAGCTACCCGGAAGGTTGAGGCAGAAGGATCACCTGAGGCTCCAGGGGCTAGGAATGTGTCACTGCCTTTTAGCCTGGGTGACAGAGACTCCAACTCAAAAAAAAAAAAATTCCAAAAAACAGAGATATAGGCAGATTATGCTCCTTGTTCTTAACTAGAACTAAAACAAAGAAAAGCATAAAACCCTACCATCTAAAAAAAAATAAATAACTCTAAGCTGGGTGTAGTAGCACACGCCTGTAGTTCCAGCTACTTGGAAGGCTGAGGCTGAAGGATCGCGGGAGCCCAGCAGGTCGAGGCTGTGCTGACTGTGAGCGTGCCATTGCACTCCAGTCTGGGGGACAGTGTGAGACTCCAATTCAAAAAATAAATAAGTAAATACATACATACATACATACATAACTCTTGTGTCAAAGGAGAAATTTAAAAATTAAATGCAAATGAACTGCAAAGTACTAATAAAATTCTGTGTATTAGTACCTACAAGTTATGGGTAAGACAGCACACAGGAAAATTTATAGATGTACGTAAGCTACTAAGCAAGAAAATAATGAAAATAAAGCAATTCAACGCAAGGGGTAGACAAAAATGAACAGAAAGAAAGATGTTAGGGAAGAGAAATGCAGAAATTGATGAATTAGAAAACAGATAAATGGAAGTAGTAATCCAAAAGGGTTTTGTTTTTTTTGGTTGGTGTTGATAAAAAATATTAAACAAGCTGGGCTCGGTGGCTCAGCCTGTAATCCCGCGCCTTTGGGAGGCTGAGGTGAGTGGATTGCCTGAGCCCGCGGGTTCGAGACCCACCTGGGCAGCGAGACCTCATCTCTACAATAAATCAAAAAACCAGCCGGGCGTGGTAGCGCATGCCTGTAATTCCGGCTACTCGGAAGGCGGAGGCCGAAGGATCGCCGGAAGGATCGCGGGAGCCCAGCAGGCGAGGCTGCGGTGGCCGGAAGCGGCCACTGCACTCCAGTCTGGGCGGCAGAGTGAGACTCCAACTCAAAAAAAAAAAAAAAAAAAAAAGAAAAAGAAAATCTGAGCTACAGCACCAAACCTTAGGCCTAGGCAACTTTCCAAGGTGCATAATAACTAAATACTTTTTACGTTGTTCAATAACATAGAAAATGAGAAACATTTTCTTTTTTTTTTATTGTGAAGTTGTGGGGTACAGTTAAGGGTTAGAGAAGCATTTTCTAAATTACTTTTTGAAACATATTTGTACCAAATCTGGAAAGCTCACAAAAGTAAGCTCGTTTTGAAAATACGAAAATCCTAAATATTAGTAAGTATATTTCAATAATGCATCAAAAGGATGACACACATGACCAAATTGCTTTTCTTACATCCCAGGAATGTAAGATGAGTGTCAGGAAATCCTAAACACTGTATAAATATATAATGTATGTGTATATATTTTAAGCAACGGACTTTATTCCTCACAGTTCTAGAGGCCAGAAGTCTGAGATCAGGATACCAGCAGGGTCAGGTTCTGATGAGGGTTCCCTTCTGGGTTTTCGCGGTGTTCTCATGCAGTGGAAAGGGTGTGGGCACTAATCTCATTCATGAGGGCCCACTTCACGACCCAGTCCCCTCACAAAGGCCCCACCTCCTAACACCATCCTCACCTTGGAGGTTAGAATATCAATGTATAAATTGGGAGGGGGACACAAACACTCAGTTCACTGTAGAATCCAATTCATAATGTTGGGGGAAAGTCCAAATAACCTCCCTGCTAGAATTCAGAAGTTGTGGTTTCATCCCATTGCCATCTCCTATCTCCATCCCCCAATTTATGACATGTGAGTTGATTGTCAGGACTCCATCATCCCACTGATGCTTATACCCAGCACCCGGAGATTGGAGGGGTGCTACAGCACACAGTATAGACCAGTTGAAAGAATTAACTCTGGAAAGTGTTGGGGGGGGGCCAACTTCTGGGAGCATTCAGCCACATCCTTGTCATGGACACAGAGCCTAGGACCCAAGCTCCTGTTTTATTGAATTTTTGATTTTTTACTCAATGGTTAATTTTACCACATTATTTTTTAGCATCTAGGGAGATGATTATTTTTCTCTTTTGTACTTTAAAAAAATGTAGAGTAGAGCCTGGGTACCAACACTATATTTTTAAAAAATACAAAAGAGAAAAATAATCATCTCCCCAGATGCTGAAAAATGTAAAATTAACTATTAATTTTGAGTAAAAAAAAAACCTCAATAAAATAGGAATTATGACTTAGTTGCCACTTCCTTAACATACTAGGAAATATGTCTTATTGATTGATTGATTGATTGATTGATTGATTGAGTTGGAGTCTCACTCTGTCTCCCAGACTGGAGTACAGTGGCCGCTCCCGGCCACCGCAGCCTCGACCTGCTGGACTCTGGCAATCCTTCCGCCTCAGCCTTCCAGGTAGCCGGAATTACAGGCATGCGCTACCACGCCTGGCTGATTTTTTGATTTATTGTAGAGATGAGGTCTCGCTGTCCAGGTGGGTCTCGAACCCGCGGGCTCAGGCAATCCACTCACCTCAGCTTCCCAAAGGCACGGGAAGCCACCGAGCCCGGCTGTCTTATTTATTTTTAACAATTACTTCAATTCTCACTTAAATTTAAGGATGACAGCATTGTCATTAACACTGTTCCAGCAGTTCTAGCCAGTTCAGTTACAGGTGAAAAATATGCATAAACGCTGGAAAGAAAGGGGGAAGTCATCGTTATTGCTGGAGGATGAGATGCATATATGGAACATACCAGAGCAAGAAGTGCTGCGCCCTCTGGGTCTCTCCAGTCCTGCCCTGAGACTCTTTCTGTGATTTATGAAATATTCTCACACATGTAGATGTGTAAGCTTCTTTTTTCTGTAAAGGCAATGGAACTGATTCTCTAAATGATTTTTTTTAACTTAGATCAAGAGCATTTTTCTGACAATTTTGTAGATTTACTTGAACCAATTTGTGAATGATATATATGGTTGTATGTAGATAAATAGGTCAAAGAGTGTGTAAAAATGGAAAACTGTATGGGTTTGCTTTGAAAAGTTTCCTGTCCCAAACACTGAGACCTTCAGGGCAGTTGGATTTAAATTTTTTTATTTTTTGAGTTGGAGTCTCACTCTGTCTCCCAGACTGGAGTGCAGTGGCTGCTCCCGGCCACCGTGGCCTCGACCTGCTGGGCTCCGGCGATCCTTCTGCCTCAGCCTTCCAAGTGGCCAGAATTACAGGCAAGCGCTACCACGCCCGGCTGTTTTTTTTGATTTATTGTAGAGATGAGGTCTCGCTGCCCAGGCGGGTCTTGAACCTGTGGGCTCAGGCAATCCACTCACCTCAGCCTCCCAAAGTCGCGGGATTACAGGCTGAGCTACCGAGCCCAGCGATTTCATTCTTTTTAATGACTGAATAGTATTCTATTGTGTGTGTATACCACTTGTTTTTTTTTTTGTTTGTTTTTTTGAGTTGGAGTCTTACTCCGTTGTCCAGGCTGCAGTGCAGTGGCATGATCATGGCCACCCCACTGTCGACCTGCTGGGCTCAGGCAATCCTTCTGCCTCAGCCTTCCAAGTAGCTGGAACTACAGGCGCACACTACCACACCCGGCAAATTTTTTTGATTTATTGCAGAGACGAGGTCTCGCCAAGTTGCCCAGGCTGGTCTCGAACTCATGGACTCAGGCAATCAACTTGCCTTGGCCTCCCAAAGTGCTGGGATTACAGGCTGAGCCACCTAGCCCGACCCCCTTTTTTTTTTTTTTTTCTTTTTTTTAAATTGGAGTTTCACTCTGTTGCCTAGGCTGGAGTGCAGTGGCATGCTCATGGACACTGCAGCTTCTATCTGCTGGGCTCAGGCACTCCCTCCTCCTCACCCTTCCAAGTAGCTGAAACCACAGGCAGACACCAGCATGCCCAGCTAAATTTTTAAAATTTATTGTAGGGTTGAGGTCTCACCAATTTGCCCCAGCTAGTCTCCCACTACTGGGCTTGGGCAGTCCTCTCACTTCAGCCTCCCAAAGTGCTGAGATGACAGGTATGATAAGCCACCATGCCCAGCTTACCACCTCTTCTTCATCCATTTACCCACTGATGGGCACTTGGAGTGATTCCATAACTTGGCTATTGTGAATTGTGCTGGAGTAAACATGGGGGTGCAGATGACTCCTTGTACTGATTTCCTTCCCTTTGAATAAATACCAGTAGTGAGATTGCTGAATCATATGTAAGTTCTGTTTGTAGTTTTATGAGAAACCTCCATACTGCTCTCTACAGGGCTATACTGATTGACATTCCCACCAGCAGTGTTTGAGTTCCCCTTTGCCACATCCTTGCCAGCCTTCTAGCACTTGTTACTTTTTGTCTTTCCTATACTAGCCATTCTGACAATGGCTTTGGTTTTCATTTTCATGATGATGAGTGATGTTGAATATTCATATATTTGTTAGGTATTTGTATGTCTTTGAGAAATGTCTATTCCAATCCATTGCACATTTTTAATTCAAATTGTTTGTGTTTTTTTGCTATTGAGATGTTTGAGTTCTTTATATATTCTGGATATTAGTCCCCTGTTGGATAAATAGTTGGCAAATTTTTTTTTTTGTAGATTGTCTTTTACTCTGTTGATTGTGTCCTTTACTGTGCAGAAGCTTTAATACAATTCTGTTTGCTTATTTTCTGTTTGTTTATTTTGCTTTTGTTGCCTGTGTTTTTGAGCTCTTACTCATAAAATCATTTTTCAGACCAATGTTCTGAAGCATTTTCCCTATGTAGTTTTATAGTTTTAGGTCTTTGATGTATTGTGAGTTAATTTTTGTATGAAAGGTGAAAGATTGGGATCTAGTTTCATTTTTCTGTATATGGATATCTAGCTTTCTCAGTACCTATATTTAATTTTTTTTTTCTGAGGAGTCTCACTCTTGCCCAGGCTAGAGTGCAGTGGCATGCTCATGGCAACCGTAGCCTCGACCTGTTGTGCTCAGGTGATCCTTCCGCTTCAGCCTTCCAAGTGGCTGGAACTACAGGCACATGCCATCATGCGCAGCTAACTTTTTTATTTATTGTAGAGATGAGGTCTCGCCAAGTTTACCTAGGCGGTCTCTAACTCCCGGGCTCAGGCAATCCTCTCGCCTCAGCCTCCCAAAGTGCTGGGATTACAGGCTTGAGCCATCACACTTGGCTAAATTTAAAATTTTAGTCCAGCTTTTCTTTCTTCCATCTTAATAAATTTAAAAGGGGATTAACTTAGTAATGAAGGTGATTTTTTTTTCCCAGAAAAGAAAATGTGATTGTTATTTATTTATTTATTTATTTGAATTGGAGTCTCACTCTGTCACCCAGGCTGGAGTGCATAGGCACACTCACGGCCACCGTAGCCTCAAACTGCTGGGCTCAGGTGATCTTTCTGCCTCGGCTTTCCAAGTAACTGGAATTACAGGCATGTGCCACCAAGCCTGGCTAATGTTTTGATTTATTGTAGAGATGAGGTCTCACCAAGTTACCTAGACTGGTCTTGAACCTGTGGGCTCAGCCAGTCCTCTCATCTTGGACTCCCAAAGTGATGGAATTATTGGCGTGAGCTACTGTGCTTGGCCTATTTATTTATTTTGAGTGGGAATATCACTCTGTTGCCCAGTGCAGTGGCACGATCATGGCTCATCGCAGCCTTGGTCTTCTGGGCTCAGCCTCCCAAGTAGCTGGGAATACAGGTATATGCCACTACACCCAGCTAATTTTTTGAAGCTTGTTATTATCTAAGTTAATATTTCAAGTTTGTTTTTTTTTTTAAGTTGGAGTCTCACTCTGTCGCCCAGACTGGAGTGCAGTCCGCTCCTGGCCACCGCAGCCTCGACCTGCTGGGCTCCGGCAATCCTTCCGCCTCAGCCTTCCGAGTAGCCGGAATTACAGGCGAGCGCTACCCCGCCTGGCTGATTTTTTGATTTATTGTAGAGATGAGGTCTCACCTGCCCAGGCGAGTCTCGAACCCGCGGGCTCAGGCAATCCACTCACCTCAGCCTCCCAAAGGCGCGGGATTACAGGCTGAGCCACCGAGCCCGGCTCAAGTTTTTTTTCTATTACAGTAAATGAAATATTCTCTTAAGGAGAATACACATTCTCTACCTTTCTCATGGGCAGGTGGAATGTGGTAGATTATAATTGTTAACACGTAGGAATAATAACCTTCATTTACCTAGTGCTTAGGAAGTTGTATGCTTTGGGTCAATTTGTCCTTGGAGCAACCTGGTGATGATATCGCTGGTGATACTATCCCTATTTTATAGATGAGGAAACTGAGATTCAGAAAGTTTAAACGAAATGCAGTAAGAACAGATTTTGAACTTGAACAACCATGGCTTGCGACACCTCAAGCATTTGTGTATCTCATCATTCACTGGTAAAGGAGAGAGTATTTCTTGACGTTTTCAGTGGCTGGTATCTGAGCTGTTCCATGAACCATCTGAGTGACTGGGAGTGTGGATGAAGGAGGATGGCCAGAGTTCATCAGCTGTAGTAGATCCAGCTTCACAGCAGTCTAGACGGTGTTATACCATGTCAGTGCTGGGCCTTTTGTGGGTAGATAGTAAGTATTGTGTGATTTCTTCCTTCCATTTTCTCACTGAATCTCAAGACTCAAGGCACGATGATCATCTTTCTTAGTGGGATTGGAGACATCCTGTGTGCACAGCATGTACTGAGTGATGTAAGTAGCCAGGCCACTGCCTTGTGCCTGGGAAGTTTTTAGAGTTTGGATGGGATCAGTGTGGGGGAATATTAGAAGGAAAATAACATTTGTTTAGAAGTAGAACTTTGCTCTGTTTTGTATTCCATAGAAGCATGTGTTATACATTGCTAAGTATATTGCCAGCATGTGGAAAAAAGAGAATTACTGACACGTTTTAGGTCTGCAGTTAATTCTGTTGGTATTGTAAAGGGTTTTGGGTTCTGAAATACAGTTAGCATGTAAACACTGGTCCAGAAAAACAGGTGGAGAAACCCTGCTGCTTGTGGTATTTGTAAAACTGAACAGAGTGTCACTTCACTATCTTTAGGGGTAAGGTAAATTAATGATATAATGCCTTTTGTTTCCTAGCTAACTTCATTCTTGGGATGTTGGTTTACAGCGAAGAGCCCATTGCATTAGGAAGGGTGATGTCACAGTGTGTTACTTCCTGGGTGAGCCGCCTTTGCTTATGTCCTGTTGTTAACTAGGCCTTTTGATATTTTCGTAGACAATCTGCTTCACCTTGATTCTGCAGCATTCCACACTGTGGTACCCTTGGGGTCTCTTAACATTGCTATGGTGCAGAAGATTTGAAATCAGGTATGACTGTGGGGACAGGAGTCCCTCAGTGAAATTTCAACCTGCATCTGCCTTACACTCTCTGATTTATCATTTGGGTTTCTTTTTTTGTGGTGGCCTTCTAGCTGATGTTCACAAGGAATAGAGTCACGTGATGTATGAAGGGAAACATATACACTTCTCTGAGGTTGACAATAAGCCCTTGTGCTCATATAGCCCCAAACTGTGCAAGCAGCGGCGACTCAACGGCTACGCATTCTGTATCAGACACGTTCTGGAGGACAAGACTGCCCCCTTCAAGCAATGTGAATATGTGGCCAAGTACAACAGCCAGCGCTGCACCAACCCCATCCCCAAGTCAGAGGATCGCAGGTGAGAGCTAGGAATGAGGTGCACTTCTTGGTCCAACTAGTAGGCTTGGAATTTGACTTGTCTTTTTTTTCTTCCCTCCCCTCCCCTCCCTCCCCTCCCCTCCCCTCCCTCCCCTCCCCTCCCCTCCCCTCCCTTCCCCTCCGTCTTCAAACCTCCTTTGCCCTCTCCTGCCCTCCCCTCCCTGCGTTGCTTTCTAGGAATAATTAAATGTTGCATTCTAGGAGTAATCTAAGTAAATTTTGGAATACTTCTAAAGATGAGAGATGGCAATGTTTTTTAATGAAGTAGTAAATTTGGGGAGTTATTTGTAAAGTATGTTTTAGTGTTTTCTTTTTATTTATTTTATGGGCTTGTAGAATTATTTTATTTTATTTTATTTTTAATTTTTTGAGTCAGAATCTCACTCTGTTACAGCCACCATAGCCTTGACCTGCTGGGCTCAGGCGATCCTTCCACCTCAGCCTTTCAGGTAGCTGGAACTACAGGCATGCGCCACCATGCCCAGCTAATTTTTTGATTTATTGTAGAGATGAGGTCTCACCAAGTTGCCCAGGCTTGTCTTGAACCCATGGACTCAGGTAATCCTCTCACCTTGGCCTCTCAAAGTGCTGGGATTATAGGCGTGTGCCACCGTGCCCAGCCAAGCTGTAATTTTATATATAAAGTTTTAGTAGTTTATATTTGCTAAGACATTTTTTATTTCATTTAGATTTTTTTTTTGAACAGCTTAATTAAGATAGGATTCCCAAACCATAGAAGTCATTCATTTAGGTGATTGCTCAGTGTTTTTACTATTTCACTGGGTTGTACAGCTATCACCATAGTCTAATTTTAGAACATGATCGTTCTTGCAAAAGTGACTCCATACCCGTTAGTGGTTACTCCCCATGTAGTTCTTTTACTTTATTTTATTTTATTTTGTTTTTTTTTGAGTTGAAGTCTCACTCAGTCGCCCAGACTGGAGTGCAGTGGCCGCTCTTGGCCACCGCATCCTCAACCTGCTGGGCTCTGGCCATCCTTTCGCCTCAGCCTTCTGAGTAGCTGGAACTACAGGCGCACGCTACCATGCCTGGCTAATTTTTTTGATGTATTGTAGAGATGAGGTCTCGCCAAGTTGCCCAGGCGGGTTTCGAACCCGTGGGCTCAGGCAGTTCGCTCACCTCGGCCTCCCAAAGCGCGGGATTACAGGCTGAGCCACCGAGCCCGGCCATGTAGTTCTTTTAGACTAGAAGTTCGTATCTACCCGCTTATTTGAAGTACTGTTCATAACCACTAGCTGTTCTAGTTATGAAACATTTTCCCCTTGGAAGAAGCTGGGTTTTCAAGAGCTCAGACTCTTTGTGGCAGTGCTGCTGCATGGCCGGCTTGAGAAGGGCTTGTCCATCCCAGCCCAGCCACCATCCCCAATGAGGCTGCCTGTATGTCTGCCAGTAGAGGGGCTCAGGTTCTAGATAAAACAACTCTATCTCCTGCTCCCTACTAAAAAGTCAATCCTGTTGCCAATTTGAAAAATAAGTTGAAAGCCACAACAAAAACAATATTCTTTATTACGTTTTTCCCTGTTCTTGGGAAGCATCTTGATTGGGCAGGTTTCCCTGATGCCTCTCTCCTTGCTTGTTGTGGCCATATGGATTTGTTTTTTTCTTTCTTTTTTTTTTGAGTTGGAGTCTCACTCGGTCGCCCAGACTGGAGTGCAGTGGCCGCTCCCGGCCACCGCAGCCTCTCCTGCTGGGCTCAGGCGATCCTTCTGCCTCAGCCCTCCAAGTAGCTGGAATTACAGGCATGCGCTACCACGCCCGGCTGATTTTTTGATTAATTGTAGAGATGAGGTCTCGCTGCCTAGGCGGGTCTCGAACCCGCGGGCTCAGGCAATCCACTCACCTCAGCCTCCCAAAGGCACGGATTACAGGCTGAGCCACCGAGCCCGGCTAGATTTGTTTTTTTCTAGCTGTCTTTCTGTCTCTGTAACTCTATCTCTCTACCCCTTTCTCTATCTCTGTGTGTAAAGCACCCAGTAGACACTTGACATTCTTTTTTTTGAGTGGAAGTCTCACTCTGTTGCCCAGGCTGGAGTGCAGTGATATGCTCACGGCCTCTGCAAACTTGACCTGCTGGGCTCAGGCGTTGTTCCACCTCAGCCTTTTAAGTAACTGGAACTGCAAGAGTGTACTATTATGCCGGTTGCTTTTTTAATTTATTGTAGAGACAAGGTTTTGTTAAGTTGTCCAGGTTAGTTTTGAACCCTTAGGCTCAGGCAACTCTGTCTTCTGCCTCCGAAAGTTCTGGGATTACAGGTGTGAGCCTTTGCACCTGGCCTACACTTGACATTCTTGAGGGCTGTGTCATGAGCTCTTGTGACTTTCTAGTACTTTGATGGGTTAGAACCTAGGTTTTTCTCTATAAGAGAATTGTGAGTGCTCCTCAGATTCCTGGTGAGTTACTTTGTGTGTATGAGTAGAGCAGTATCACCGAGTGGTCATCCAGCCACTAACATGGGCTGCATGAGTTTGCACCGTCTTGAGAACTGTGTGAGGTCAAAGATACTGTATTACTGTACTCTATACACACAACCACTTGTAGAGGATGCCAGACATGTGAACTAACTCATGTGATTGAACATGTGAACACACATTCACATCTTTGAAAGTTCATAACATGAAGATTTGTAACCCGTGGTTTTATGGTCTGCCTGTCTTGACCTGTAGGTGACTGTTTCTCCGTCTGTGTATGTTTTTAAAGGTACTGCAACAGCCACTTGCAGGTACTTGGCTTTATCCCGAAAAAAGAGAGGAAGAAAAAGAATGATCCTATAGAGGAGGTGAAGGTCAGGCACCAGATGGATGCCATGGCCTTCAGCCTGACGGTTCCCACGCTGGCCTTGAAGATGCCCAATGGACTGGATGGGATGTCCCTCTCTCCGCCGGGGGCCAGGGTCCCCCTCCACTACCTGGACACTGAGTTGGAAGATCCTTTTGCTTTCCATGAGGAGGACGAGGACCTGAAGAGAGGTGCGGCTGTGAGGAGGAAGCTGCAGAGCAAGCTGGCCCAGAACCGGCAGCGCCAGCGCGAGACGGAGATCCTGAAGGTTCGACAAGAGCACTTTAGTCCCCCTTCCGCCCCTGCCCAGCAGCCTCTGCAGCAGCACTCCCGCCTATCACGCCTGTCCCCTCTGTCCACATCCTTAAGGCCGCCGGCGCCACCACAGGGCTCCGTCTGCAGGTCACCTCAGCCTCAGAACACCAGCCTCCCCTCACGTGGGGTGGCCCCCCACAGCACAGCACAAGCGCGGCAGGGGCCTCAGCGGAGGCCGCCCCCACTGCCCGCCGCCACCAGGGCACCTGCCGGGGATGTGCCCCGGCCCGACCAGGTCCTCATGAAAGCCACAGCCTTCTCCCCACATCTCTCCTGCATAAGCCAGCTGCAAAGACTGGTGAGACTGTGCACTCAGAAGCACCAGTTGGACACGGACCTGTTCCCGCATTTAGGTGAGTTGTCTGCTGTGTCACAAGGCGGTTGCACAGCATGACACCATGTTCTGTTGCGATCTCACTGTCAACGACCACCATGTGTGTAATGGGGCAGAACCACAGAGTGTTGCGATGAAGGAGTCTACATTTAGGAGCCACCTAACAAGTCATGTTAAAACACACAATTCCCCTTGGTGTCCATGGGGTGGCGCCAGGACTTCCGTAGACATTAGCATTCAAGGATGCCCCAAGTCCCTGGTGTCAAATGGTGTGTGTTTGTATAGGTTATATAAACCTATACGTCATGTAGTCCCCTGTATATTTTTCCTTTGTTGCTTCTGAATTTTGTTTTGCTTGAGAAAATCTCCCTATTCCCTAGTTTATACAGATACAGTAAGACCCCTGCATAGGAACAAGTTCTTTTCCGAGAGTGAGTTCATAAGTCCAATTTGTTTGTAAGTCCAAAGAAGTTAGCCTAGGTACCCAACTAACACAGTCGGCCATACAGTACCAGCTATATCACTGGTGCTTTTATGCTTCCTGAGTTTGAACTAAAGATACTGTACTGCTGTACTCTATACAGTATTGTAAAGTACACAAAAGTACAACCACTTGTAGAGGATGCATGCACATGACCATGGATGCCAGACATGTGAACTAACTCTTGTGACTGAAAGTTCGTAACATGAAGATTTGTATGTAGGGAACTTTCTGTATTCTGTATTTTCTTTTCTTTTCTTTTTTTTTTTTTTTGAGTTGGAGTCTCACTCTCTCACCCAGGCTGGAGTGCCATGGCATACTCATTGCCACCCCCCAGCATCGATCTGCTGGGCTCTGGCAATCCTTCCGCCTCAGCCTTCCAGGTAGCCAGAACTGCAGGCACGTGCTACCATGCCTGGCTAATTTTTTATTTATTGTAGAGATGAGTTCTCACCAACTTGCCCAGGGTGGTCTTGAACCCACAAGCTCAGGCAATCTACTCACCTTGGCCTCTCAAAGTGCTGGGATTATAGGCTGAGCCACTGAGCCTGGCCTCTTTTTTTTTTTTTTAAATAGACAGGGTCTTGCTGTGTTGCCCAGGCTGGAGTCCACTGGTGCAATCACAACTCACTGCAGCCTCAATCTCCTGGGCTCAAGCATCCTCTTGCATCAACCTCCCATGTAGCTGGGACTACAGGTGCGTGATACCATACCTGGCTAATTTTTAAAGATTTTTAAATTTTGTAGACATAGGGTCTCACTTTGTTGCCCAGGCTGGTCTTGAACTTCTGGCACCAAGGGATCCTCCTGCCTCAGCCTCCCAAAGCACTGTGATTATAGGCATGAGCACAACACTTGGCCTATATTTTATATTAATAGTTTGTTTTGATTTTGATCATTTAAGCCTTTAATTCAGTTGGAATTCTGTTTTTTTGAGTCGAAGTGTCACTCTATTGCTAAGGCTGGAGTACAGTGGCACACTTATGGCCGCTGCAACCTCGACCTTCTGGGCTCAGGCGATTCTTCTACCTCAGCTTTCCAAGTAGCTAGAACTGCAGGTGTGCAACACCATACCCGGCTAATTTTTGATTTATTGTAGTGATGAGTACTTATTAAGTTGCTCAGGCTGGTCTCGAACCCCTGGGCTCAGTCCTCTCGCCTTTGCCTCTCAAAGTGATGAGATTACAGGCATTAGCTACCAAGCCTGGCTGGAATTTATTTTTTTTTTTTTTTTTTTGAGTTGGAGTCTCACTCTGTCGCCCAGATTGGAGTGCAGTGGCCGCTTCCGGCCACCGCAGCCTCGACCTGCTGGGCTCCAGCTATCCTTCTGCCTCAGCCTTCCGAGTAGCCGGAATTATAGGCATGCGCTACCACGTCTGGCTGATTTTTTGATTTATTGTAGAGATGAGGTCTCACCGAGTTGCCCAGGTGGGTCTCGAACCTGCGGGCTCAGGCAATCCACTCACCTCAGCCTCCCAAAGCGTGGAATTACAGGCTGAGCCACCGAGCCCGGCTAGGAATTTATTCTTAAATGCAGTATAAGCGATGGTTCTCACTTCAAGAAAAATTATTTACAAGATGTGTAGAAATCTGAGCAAAAATATGAAAAGATGAAGAGATGTGAATAGTCAATACACAAAATCCTCAGTCTCCATAGCAGGCAGGAAATACAAATTAAAACAGTTATGTATTGCCATATTGGCAAAAACTATATCCAGTGTTGTTGTGGATATGTTATCTCATACGTTGCTGGTGAGTAATTTAGCAATCTCTACTAACTTAAAATATATAGCCAGTACACCTAATTTGGGGACTCTAACCTATGGATTAAAAAAATCTGTAAGGCTGGGCTTGGTGGCTCAGCTTGTAATCCCAGCACTTTGGGAGGCTGAGGCGAGTAGAAGATTGCCTGAGCCTGCGGATTTGAGACCAGCCTGGGCAACTTGACAAGACCTCGTCTCTACAATTAAAAAAAAAATCTGTAAACAAATTGAGTAACTGCTAAGAAACCTTGAATAACAGGTGCATGTATGTTTTTATGAAATATGCAACTGTTAAAAAGGATGAATGAAATCTGAGTGAGAAATTTGACTGAGATTTGCTCATGGATATATTAAGAAGTGGAAAAAAATCTGCTGGTCACAGTGGCTCACACCTATAATCCCAGCACTTTGGGAGGCTGAGGTGGGAGGATTGCTTGAGCACAGGAGTTTGAGACCAGCTTAGGTAACATAGAGAGACCTCATCTCTACAAAAAATAAAATTAACTGGGCACGGTGGCGCATGCCTGTAGTCCCAGCTACTGGGGAGGCTGAGGCAAAAGGATTTCCTGAACCCAGAAGCTTGAGCTGTGATTGTACCACTGTACTCCAGCCTGGGCGACAGAATGAGACCTCAATTCAAAAAAAAAAAAAAGTGGAAAAAAATGAAGAGTATTTATTATTATACTTTTGTAAACAAAGTAAATAAACAAAGGACTTCAGTATATCTATTGATTCTGTACATGGATGGGTATTTGCTGTGTGATGTGAGCCTAGGTGGAAGTATAAAAGGACATACACCACCAAGCTGTTAACATTGGTTACGATAGGAAGATGGAATTGGGCAAGATGTATTTCGTGGGAAAGGGAATGATGGCTTTCCTTTTTTTTTTTTCTTGAGTTGCAGTCTCACTCTGTCACCCAGGCTGGAGTGCAATGGCATGCTCACGGCCACCACAGCCTCGGTCTGCTGGGCTCAGGCCGGTGGTTTTTCTTATGAGACTTTTTATTGTTTGTTTTTGTTTGTTTGTTTTTTCTGAGCTGGAGTGTCACTCTGTCGCCCAGACTGGAGTGCAGTGGCATGCTCCTGGCCACCGCAGCCTCGACCTGCTGGCCTCCAGCAATCCTTCCGCCTCAGCCTTCCGAGTAGCTGGAACTACAGGTGTGTGCTACCACACCCAGCTAATTTTTGATTTATTGTAGAGATGAGGTCTCGCGAAGTCGCCCAGGCGGGTCTCGAACCCTCGGGTTCAGGCAATTCACTCACCTTGGCCTCCCAAAGCATGGGATTACAGGCTGAGCCACCGAGCCCGGCCGGCTTTTTATTGTTTTACCTGCTGTTAAAATATGGAGCTGGGTGTGGGGACTCACACCTGTCATCCCAGCTACTTGGGTGGCTGAGACAGGAGGGTTGCTTGAGATCAGAGGTCAAAGCTGTAGTGACATGGGATCATGTTCCTGTACGTCAGCCTGGACAAGAGAGTGAGATCCTATCTTTAAAAAAAAAAAAGGGATGACTTTTGGCCATTAAAGAAACAAAAGGACTGGGTGCGGTGACTGAAGCCTGTAATCCAGCACTTTGGAAGGCTGAAGTGAGAGGATTGCCTGAGCCCAGGGTTTTGAGACCAGCCTGGGCAACTTGGTGAGATCTTGTCTCTACAATAAATAAAAAATTAGTTGGGTGTGGTGGCACACGCCTTTAGTTCCAACTACTTGGAAGGCTGAGGCAGAAGGATTGCCTGAGCCCAGCAGGTCGAGGCTGCAGTGATCATGAGCATGCCACCGCACTCTAGCCTGGGTGACAGAATGAGACAACAACTAAAAAAAAAAAAAGACTTAAAAATATAGATACGCAAAAGTAATAAAAACACTCTACCCTATCAGTACCCATTTGTGAATACCTTGATTTATTATATTCTTTCATGTGTATAAAATCGGGTTCTTACTATATATACTGTTTCATAACCTGTTTTAAAATTTTTCATAATGAATTCAAGTAGTAAGTTTTCATGTACAACATAATTTGTCATGGCTGAAGTCTGTCTCCAGTTTAAGTCATTGCCATCTTATATCATTATAAACTGTTGTAGATGTATATAGCCTTGCAACAAAATAATTACTGTCACATCTTTAATTTTTTTCTTCAAATAGATTCTTAGAAGCAGAATTGCTGATTTCAAGCTTTTAATTTAAAAACAAATTTTAATTTTTGAGTAGGCGTCTCACTCTGTCCCCCAGGCTGGAGAGCAGTGGCACAGTCACAGCCACTGCAGTGTGGATCTACTGGGCTCAGGCAATCCTTCCACCTCAGCCTTCCAAATAACTAGAACTACAAGCACATGCCACCATGCCCAACTAATTTTTTGATTTATTGTAGAGTTGAGGTCTCACCAAGTATATCCCAGGCTGGTCTTGAACTGTGGGTTCAGGCAATCCTCTCGCCTCTGCCTCCCAAAATACTGGGATTACAGGCATGAGCCACCACACCTGGCTAAAAAAAAATTTTTTTTTTACCAGCCTGTACAACATAATAAAACCCTATCTCTATTTTAAAAGTTAGTCAGGTGCGATGGCTCATGTTTATAGTTCCAGCTACTTGGGAGGCTGCAGTGGGAGGATCACTGGAACCCAGGAGTTGGAGGCTACAATGAGCTATGATGGCTCTACTGCACTCTAGCCTGGGCAACATCGAGAGACCCTGTTTCCAAAGAAAAAAATGTTTTTGATGTATGTTGCCAAAATTTCCTTCAGAATTACTTTGTCAGCTTACCATCTTTGACAGTGTGTGAGAATGACAGTTTCTCTAAGTCCTAATCGGCCCTGGGTGTTATTATTTTTTGCCTTTGCAAATTAGATGGAAAATTTGCCTTAATTTGCTTATCTGAGGTCAGTGTTTCTCAAATTTTTGGTCTTAGGATCCTTTGCACTTAAAAATTACTGAAGACACCATAGAGCTTTTGTGTATGAGTTATATCTATTTATATTTACTGTATTAAAAGTTAAAACAAACCCGGCTCGGTGGCTCAGCCTGTAATCTCAGCACTTTGGGAGGCTGAGGTGAGTGGATTGCCTGAGCCTGCGGGTTCGAGACCCGCCTGGGCAACTTGGCGAGACCTCATCTCTACAATAAATCAAAAAATTAGCCGGCCGTGGTAGCACACGCCTGTAGTTCCAGCTATTTGGAAGGCTGAGGCGGAAAAATAGCCGGAGCCCAAGCAGGTCGAGGCTGTGGTGTCCGGGAGCATGGTACTGCACTCCAGTCTGGGTGACAGAGTGAGACTCCAACTCAAAAAAAAAAAAAAAAAAAAGTTAAAACAGAAATTTTAAATATACTGCTAGTTCAGAAATAAACTCACTACATGTTAATATGTTCTTTTTATGAAAAATAACTGTTTTCCAAAACATATAATGAGAAGAATCGCATTGTTTTACATCGTTTTGTAAATCTTATGTCTAATTTCTTAGGAGATAGCTGGGTTATCATATCTGCTTCTGTATCCAATCTGTTTTTAGATAAGGTTTTGGTTAGTAGATGAAAATACAGCTTCGTACACAAGCAGTTGGAGAAGGGAAGAGTATTTTAATAGATCTTTCCACATAATTTAGGATTCTACACCAAAACTTGACAAGTAGTAGTTTTCCAAAAATTGACTGCAGTGGCTAAGCGTGGTAGTACAGACCTGTAGTCCCAGCTACTCAGGAGGCTGAGGTAGGAGAATCAGGTGACCCAGGAGATCAAGTCCAGCCTGGGCATCTAAAAAAAAAGATTAGTTGCAGTGTGGAATCTGAAACTGTATCAAGGGACTTTTCATACTGTTGCATTAAGATCTGTTGTTCTACCTGTGCTTCAGAGAGTCTTTTCCCGTGCCTGATTTTGTAGTATCACGTGTTGGTCATTTCAAAAGATTGGTCTGCTTGGTTGTACAAAGATTCTAGATGTCGACACGTTTTGTTGTAGACAAAATTTAAAAATCACTGGTTGCTATTATCACCAGTCTAATTAGAAAAGTCTAAATTGGGAAGTTGTCACACTCTCACTGGTAAATTCAAGTTTTCCAGATACCAAACTTTCTTTTTTTTTTTTTTTGAGTTGGCGTCTCACTCTGTCACTCAGGCTGGAGTGCAGTAGCATGCTCACGGCCATCGCAGCCTCTACCGACTTGGCTCAAATGATCCTTCCGCCTTAGCCTTCCAAGTAGCTGGAACTATAGGCACATGCCACCACACCCAGCTAATTTTTTGATTTATTGTGGAGATGAGGTCTCACCAAATTGTCCAGGCTGCTCTGGAACCCATGAGCTCAGACAGTCCTCTCACCTCGGCCTCCCAAAGTGCTGGGATTATAGGCATGAGCCACCACACCAGACTAGACATCAAACTTTCAAGTGAAAACTCAAATGTTATCATTGGCAGCTATAAATACTGGCCAGTTGTTTCCTCGAAGTGAGTCTCGTGGTGTTTATTTTTTGGAAACGTGCTGCCAAATACCCAGCCCTCAGAACCTTAGATTGTCTGTCTGAGGCTTTTTCAAATAAAAATGATGCGGAATCAAAAAGAGTGGGGACTATTGTGCAAGTGGGTCCTCGACACTTCACACCCTCCTCAGTACAGCAGCCTCCAACCTGTATGTGTGACCAAGGCTCACATAGACATGCTTGGACTTAGTGAAAAAAGCATCTATAATAAGCAGGAGTATTCTTAAATAAATTCCTAAATAAAGCAGGAGCATCTTTTCCAACCGTAAGGCCTGGCATGAAGATGCAGTGAGGCCTGTGGCACCCTCCATCTCTCAGTGTCAGCCATGCAGGAGGTAGAGGGGGCTGTAGTGTTTTGAAAGTGTTGACCTGCTGGGTGCAGTGGCTCAAACCTATAATCCCAGCACTTTTGGAGGCTGAGGTGGAAGGACTGCCTGAGCCCATTGGTTTGAGACCAGCCTGGGCAACTTGACGAGACCTCATCTCTAACAATAAAAATCAAAAAATTAGCCAGACGTGGTGGCACATGCCTGTAGTTCTAGCTTCTTGGAAGGCTGAGGGGGAAGGATCACCTGAGCCCAGCAGGTCAAGGCTGCAGTAACCGTGAGCGTGCCACTGCATTCCAGCCTGGGCAACAGAGTGAGACTCCAACTAAAAGAGAAAAAAAACAAAACCAAAAACTAATGCTGAAATGAGTTCTAGATAGCTAATTAGAATGAAATAACAGAAGAACTAAAGGAAAATGTAGGTGAACATATTTATATACTCTTGGGATGAAGAGATCCCAAACAAGGAAACAAAGAAAAACTCTAATTCAAAAGGAAGAAATCCTAAAAAGGGGGAATACATAAAAGTTTTTAACTTTTAAATCCCAAAATCACCATAGTAGATATCTGAAAGCAAATAACAAAGAGAGGGAAAGGCTTTGCAACAAACATGAAATATGTGTAGAAAGTTCTTACCAATAAATAAAAATGAATGCAAGAATTGAAAAGACAAAACAAGCAAATGCTCAACTACAATATTAATCCAGAATAGCAGTTTTCAAAGTATGGTTCACAAGTGCTGACGCCTCCTAGGTCAACACTTTCTTTCTTTGCCACCACCTCCCAAAGTGCTGGGATTACAGGTGTGAGCCACCACGCCCAGCTAGGCATTAGTTTTGAGGCAGAGGTCTAACAGTTTTTTCCCCCCAAATGTTTGCCCCTAATTTGAATACTTATTTTTACCATCTACTAAATTTTTATCTATAATTTCATTTATTTCTGGATGCTGATAATTTTTAGCTTTTGAAATGATGACATTTTATGTTGGGGGCTGATTTTCTTTCTTTCTTTCTTTCTTTCTTTTTTTTTTTTGAGTTGGAGTCTCATTCTGTCGCCCAGGCTGGAGTGCAGTGGCACCACTCATGGCCACCCCAGTGTCAACCTGCTGGGCTCAGGCGATTCTTCCACCTCACCTTTTCTTTTTTTTGTTTTTTTGTGTTTTTTTTGAGTTGGAGTCTCACTCTGTCGCCCAGACTGGAGTGCAGTGGCTGCTCCCGGCCGCCGCAGCCTTGACCTGCTGGGCTCCGGCGATCCTTCCGCCTCAGTCTTCCAGGTAGCTGGAATTACAGGCGCACACTACCACACCCGGCTAATTTTTTGATTTATTGTAGAGATGAGGTCTCACCAAGTTGCCCAGGCGGGTCTTGAACCCGCGGGCTCAGGCAATCCACTCACCTCAGCCTCCCAAGGTGCGGGATTACAGGCTGAGCCACCGAGCCCGGCTCACCTCACCATTTCAAGTAGCTGGAACTACAGGCATGCGCTACCATGCCTGGCTAATTTGATTTATTGTAGAGATGAGGTCTTGTCAAGCTGCCCAGGCTATTCTTGAACCTGCGGGCTCACACAATCCACTTGTCTCAGCCTCCCAAAGTGCTGGAATTACAGGCTGACCAACTGAGCCCGGGGCTGAATTTCATTCTTTTTTTTTTTTTTTTTTTTTGAGTTGGGATCTCACTGTGTCATCAAAGATGGAAAACAGTGGCATGATCACGGCTCACTGAAATCTTGACCTCCTGGGTTCAGGCAATCCTTCTGCCTCAGCCACTTGAATAGCTGGGATTACAGACATTTGCTACCACGTCCAGCTAATTTTTATGAGTTTTTGTGGAGAAGAAGTCTCACTATGTTGCCCAGGTTAGTCTTGAACTCCTGTGCTCAGTTCTCCCAATTCAGTCTCTCAAAGTACTAGGATTACAGGTGCAAGCCACTGTGACTGGCCATCTATCATGTTTAAACAGAATAAAAACTTACAGAAGAAGTATTCAGCCTTTTTATTTTTAAAAATTCGGACATATTAGAGGCCTAATATTTGAAAACAAATTATTGTGGAGAAACCAGAAATTATAGTGTACTTTTATAATAAAGCATAGTCTATTCGTGTCAGCAAAGGATACTTAATAAAACATTCAATCTTATAATTAGCTTTTACAATCCTGTCGGGACTGACTTTATCAGTTAGTTACATTAAAGCCAGTGAAAATGAAGCCAAGGTTTGTTTTGTTGGACGGTTACTATTTTTTTTGAGTTGGAGTCTCACTCTGTCACCCAGACTGGAATGCAATGGCTGCTCCCGGCCACTGCAGCCTCGACCTGCTGGGCTCCAGAGATCCTTCCGCCTCAGCCTTCCAAGTAGCTGGAACTACAGGCGCGCGCTACCATGCCCAGCTGATTTTTTTTTTGATTTATTGTAGAGATGTGGTCTTGTCAAGTTGCCCAGGCGGGTCTCGAACCCACGGGCTCAGGCAATCCACTCACCTTGGCCTCTCAAAGTGCTGGGATTACAGGCTGAGCCACCGAGCCTGGCCAGTTCCTTTTTTTTTTTTTAATCAATATTTTTTATTATGATTTTGTGGGGTACAGTTAAGGGTTAGGTGTACAATTACATTTCATTCAGGCACCCTGTTGATAAGAGGTCCTAGCCAGTTCTTATGACTTTAGAGATAGTATAGGATGCCTTAGTAGAAATTACTACTTCGACTGAAACAATTTAAAAAGTAACTCATGCTTTTTTTTTTTTTTGAGTTGGAGTCTCACTCTGTAGCCCAGGCTGGAATGCAGTGGCACACTCACAGGCAATCCTTCTGCTTCTGCCTTCCAAGTAGTTGGGATTACAGGTGCATGCCACCATGCCCAGCTAATTTTTTGATTTATTGTAGAGAAGAGGTCTTGCCATGTTTCTCAGGCTGGTCTCGAACTCCTGGGCTCAGGAAATCCTCTTGCCTCAGCCTCCCAAAGTGCTGGAGTTACAGGCGTGAGCCACCGCACCTAGCTATATGTTTTGTTTTTTAAAGGTGCCTTAAGTGTTACTTTGAAGGCGCTTACCTTTCAACACACTGAAATTGGTGCTTAATTGTCTTTACTTTTTAGCTCCCTACAGATTATTATTATTATTATTATTATTATTATTATTATTATTATTTTTGAATTGGAGTCTCACTCTGTCACCCAGACTGGAGTGCAGTGGCCACTCCCGGCCACCACGGCCTCGACCTGCTGGGCTCCGGCGATCCTTCCTCCTCAGCCTTCCGAGTAGCTGGAACTACAGGTGTGCGCTACCACGTCTGGCTGATTTTTGATTTATTGTAGAGATGAGATATCGCCAAGTTGCCCAGGCAGGTCTCGAACCCGCGGTCTCAGGCAATCCACTCACCTCAGCCTTCCAAAGGCGTGGGATTATAGGCTGAGCCACCGAGCCCGGCTCATTTAAGTTATTGAAGCAATCTGTGAGGTCCTTTAATATAACTCCATCTAATGAGGATAGTGTTTTGGTTTTTCAGGTTCTCAAGAAGGAAGATATAAATAAAATACTAGCCACCAAAGTGTTTCACGAGTTGCACAGTGATAGGAATGTATTAAAGTGATGTGGTCCCACACTCTGTTATACTCCACTGTTCAACCTCCATATTCATTGAGACTTCTTCAAGTTATGAAACTTAGAAGGGTAAAACATTTACATTGGACCACTTTTCCCTCTAACCTTGTCTTACATAATGGAGCACAAAGTGTGGCCGCTTCTGTTTAAAAGAATGGCAAGAAATCACAAGTCTCATGAGTAAAAGAACATTGCCCTCCAGTCCCATCTTCTCTTCCAGCTGGAGCATGGCTGTCTGATCCCAGCCATCTTCCCCAGAGGTGCTGGGAGGGAACGGGGACATCTTCCTTAGTTCACCTGGGGCCCTTCTTTGTCGATTGGAGTGGAGTGACTCCCTTGACACTGTTCTTGTCTGAACATATGCTAGGCTTTTCTCACCCTCTTGAATATGTTTTTCTGACATCGTCTAGTGCACGATGTTTTGGCACTTCAGAAATTCTACCATTTTTGTGACTTGAACTCTTTCTCTGCTTGTATTGTTCCCATCCTGTTAATGACGTGTCTGAGGAAAGAGGTTCATCCTTGTAATAGAGCTCAGCCTTTTTGTTTTAATGGCATGTTTTTGAGTCTGAATGTGTGTTGTACATTCATTATTAATATGTTTGTAGGAATGGAAATGAGGTTCACCAGGAGGCGTTTCTCCCTCTATGATACTTGTTAGACGTGTTGGGTTATGTATTTCTGGTAATGTTTTAATCTAAATTTTGAATAAAAGTAAATTTTCTCTAACTTGCATTATCCCCTGATGTGCCAGGATTGGACTGGTCTGAAGAGAGTGGAGAGGAACTGGAGGACTCAGAGCAGGCTTCCCCATACCAGGTTGCCTGGTCCATCCGAGAAGCCCTCCGATATGAGAGACACACGTGAGTCTTCTGCTTGTTTCACCACTGCAGCAGGTGGATTTTTTCCTATATATGCTAATGATTTTATTTTATTGGATTTCCTTTTATTGTAAAATAGAAGTAGAAAATTTGGTGGTAAAATGTATTCCCCTCCAAAACATTGGTGGTACAGTACATTCCATTTGGGGGAAGTGTGCTACATTGCTGAGCAGAGCTCCCCTTTGAGGTTCTTGGTAAATGTTCTCTGTGCTTTTCCCATATGTCATGAAGGGAATTGATCGTAAGAGGATTTAGAATGAAAAGGACCTTAGAGATGATTTGACCCAATGTCTTCATTTTACAGAGGAGGAAAGCAAGACCCAGGTAACTTGAGGCACTTGCCCGTGGTCACTTGTTTGGAGTGTCCTGTCTGGCTCCTCCATGTGTCTTTGGCACAGTAGCTAGAAATAGTGCTTTTCACTTCATTTCTATCTGATGCAGGAATATTCCATTTTTTAATATTTCTATTGTGCTAAAATGTTTTTTAAGATAAATCTCCTTAGGCATGCTTTGTATCTATCCTACCAGAAAGCTGTTTTAGGGGCTGGGCGCAGTGGCATGTGCCTGTAATCCCAGAGCTTTGGGAAGCTGAGGTGGGAAGATTACTTGAGCCCAGGAGTTCAAGAGTGATCTGGACAACATTTCAAGACCCCATCTCATAAGCAAACAAACAGAAAAACAAACAGCCAGGCTCGGTGGCTCAGCCTGTAATCCCGTGCCTTGGGAGGCTGAGGTGAGTGGATTGCCTGAGCCCATGGGTTCGAGACCCGCCTGGGCAACTTGGTGAGACCTCATCTCTACAATTAAATCAAAAATTAGCTGGGGGTGGTAGTGCGCGCCTGTAGTTCCAGCTACTCAGAAGGCTGAGGCGGAAGGATCGCCGGAGCCCAGCAGGTTGAGGCCGCAGTGGTCGGGAGCGGCCACTGCACTCCAGTCTGGGCGACAGAGTGAGGCTCCAACTCAAAAAATAAAAAAATAAAAAACAAACAAACAGCCTGTTTAGGTATACTTAGAGCCCTCTACAGTTTAGAGCCTTCTACTGGTTTTTCCAGGTGTATCTTAGAAAGGTGTGCTTGTCTAAGGTCTGTTGAGGGTGTGACATCCCCTTTAGTGGTAGTAAGAACTGATTTTCGCATTGTACAGATTCACTAGTTCGGTGGGCAGTACCAAATAGATCCTTGTCTATGAAGCCAAAAGGTGACTCATGACCTCAGCTAATTGTTTATTTAAAATATTGTGGTTTTAGCTGGGCTCGGTGGCTCAGTTTGTAATCCCGGCCTTTGGGAGGCTGAGGTGAGTGGATTGCCTGAGCCCGCGGGTTTGAGACCCGCCGGGGCAGCAAGCCCCTCTTCTCTACAGAAAAATCAAAAAATCAGCCGGGCTTTGGTAGCGCATCCTGTAATTCTGGCTACTTGGAAGGCTGAGGGGGAAGAATCGCCGGAGCCCAGCAAGTCGAGGCTGCGGTGGTTGGGAGCGGCCACTGCACTCCAGTCTGGGCGACAGAGTGAGACTCCGACTCCAAAAAAAAAAAAAAATATATATATATTATATATATGTATAGTGGTTTTGCTGGACATAGTGGTTCGCCTGTAATCCCAGCACTTTGGGAGGTGGTGGTAAGAGGATTGCCTGAGTCCAAGATTTTGAGACCAGCCTGAGCAACTTAGTGAGACCTTATCTCTACAATAAATCAAAAAATTAGCCGCGCAAGGTAACGTGCACCTGTGGCTCCAGCTACTTGGAAGGCTGAGGGAGAAGGATCACCTGAGCCCAGTAGGTAGAGGCTGCAGTGACTGTGAGTGTGCCACTGCACTCCATCCTGGGCAACAGAGTATGACTGACTCAAAAAAATAAAAATATGAATAAATAAATAAAGTATGTTTTCATTTATTTATTTGTTATTTATTATAAAGATGTGGGGTACAATTCAGGATTAGGTATATAAACATTGATCATGCACGCACCCTTGTTGATGAGGTATGCCCCTGCCTCCCCTTTCAGTTTCCCTCAACTGCTGATCCCAAATATGTTTTTAATAGATATGCAGCAAGATAGAGGGAGACCTGCTGCTTGCCTCAGGCTGGCTCCAGGAAGCCCCAGTGTCCCTGCATGGACATATAACCTAGGGCTTTTGAATTTATACAATTAAAGTGTAATGTGTCAGCATATTCAGAGGTGATGAGGTTTAGGGACCTGATTCACTAGAGACTACTCCACAGACCAAAATGCCAGTTTCTAGTGAGAGATAAAATCTTCAAGTCATGCAGGTGGCACTGAACACAACTGCACAGGAAGCCGACTCCCACCAAAGCTCATTTGGATGTGGAATTCAAGCAAGGAGGGCCAGTTGGATTTTATTAATGGCCTGTTGTATTGTTAAATTTAATAGCACTATGCATCTACTTCCACGCTTGGGTTTGTTCCTACCTGGCTGTCTTGCCTCACTTATCCACTTGATAGTCGTGGAGAATGTTATACTTGCTCCCGTCACTCTGAAGTTCTGTTTTGCATGTCATGTGTTCTTCTTTCAGGCAGAATACAACAGCATTCCCTGGACTCGAGCACCTCAGTTTCAGACACCACCAGTCATGCTTCCCCAGGTGGTTCTCTCTACCTGACTTGACTTGATATATTTTTTGATTAGTTTTACAAATTGCTATAAATGAGTTAACATAAATAATGACTCAGCAAAATACCTAGTATATGGGAAATGACTAATAAATGGTAGTTAGGAGTCTCAATTTAATTTTCTTTCTTTCTTTTTTTGATTTGGAGTCTCACTCTGTCACCCAGACTGGAGTGCAATGGCACGCACCCGACCACCGCAGCCTCCACCTGCTGGACCCTGCTGCCTCAGCATCCAAGTAGCCGGAACTATAGGCGCGCGCCACCACCCCCAGCTAATTTTTTTGATTTATTGCAGAGATGAGGTCTCGCCAAGTTGCCTGGGTGGATCTTGAACCTGCAGGCTTAGACAGTCTACTCGGCCTCCCAAATTGCTGGGATTATAGGCTGAGCCACCGAGCCTGGACTCAGTTTAATTTTCAAGGCAGTCTGAACATCTGTACTGGAGTGTTGTGTTGGTTGGAAACAATATATTTTTAGTTTCTGCTTTCTGTTCTTGCAGAGTTATCAGAGCACTCTTGTTGTTTTAGGCTTGGGCCATCTCATTTTCCTTCACCTATGTGAACTTTTAGTTCCTTGGCCACCTTTGCTGACTTGCTTCCTCTTTGACGACCAGGGCACGCACTCCTGGCTCTTCTTTTCCTTCTGATTGCTTTTTTCCTTTTTATAAGTAATTATCCTCACTCCCAGCCCAGCTCTTGTGATCTTTCTCCTTCCTTCTTTTCTCTTCATTCATTCATCTATTTACTCATTTGCTCATTCTGCATACTCTTGCTAAGCCCTTCCTGTGCTGCAGATAGGCAGCCCTTCTTTCTCTGGGGTGAGGCTGGGCTTGGACTGGTCAACCTATCCTCTGCACCTGCACTCTGCTTCCGTATGTGCCTCTCTGCCCATGTCCTATATTTTAAGTTGCCTGGAGAACATCTTTTTTTATCTTTTTTGAGTTGGTGTCTCACTCTGTTGCCCAGGCTGGAGTGCAGTAGCTTGCTCATGGCCACCACAGCCTCGACCTGCTGGGCTCAGGTGATCTTTCCACTTCAGCCTCACAAGTAGCTAGAACCACAGGTGCATGCCACCATGCCCGGCTAATTTTTTTTTTGTTGTAGAGACGAGGTCTTGGCAAGTTGCCCAGGCTGGTCTCAAATCCCTGGCCTCAGACAATCCTCTCACCTCTGCCTCCCAAAGTGCTGGGATTATAGGCATGAGCCACCACGCCTGGCAGCACTTCAGTTTTAATTGATATAGCTTCAAACAAAGTTTTACTTTTGCTTGTGGTTTCTTTAATTCTGTTTATTGTGCTGGTTTATATTTCATTGCCTTGTATTCTGGTCCTTGTTACTTCCTTCTGCTTGCTCTGGATTTAATTTGTCTTCTTACAGTTTTTAAGGTGCAAGAATTTAAAGTGTAACTTAAATTAGTTGTCTGAGATCTTTGTTTTCTAATATTGACATTTGGTGCCACACATTTCCCTCTAACTACTGGTTTTAGCTGCATCTTATAAATTTAAATAGGACAAGTTTTTATTTTCATTCAGTTCAGAGTACATTCTTATTTGTTTATTTATTTTTAACTTTAGAGTTGTGGGACACAAGTGAGGGTTTACAACATAAGTAGGCTATATGTATGTGAAGTTTGGGCTTCTAACAGGCCCTCTGTCCCCCTGGTAGTAGACCCCTTGTGTTGCCATGTGCTACCCCCCAACTCCCCGCCTGTGCCCAGCAACTGCTGATCCTACCCTTGTGCTAATGTGACTGGTGTTCAGGGCCCACTTAAGAGTGAGAACATGTTGTGATCAGTTCTTTGTTTCTGTGATAGTTCACTTTGTACAATGGTCTCCAACTGCATCCAAATCATATGGAGGTCATAATTTTGTTCTTCTTTATGACTGTGTAATACACCACTGTGTATATGTATCACATTTTCTTTATCCAGTCTACTTTAGATGGACTTCTGTATTGACTTCATGTTTTTGCTATTGTGAATAGTGTGACAATAAACATGTGTTTGCAGGTATCTTTTTGGTAGAGCAATTTATGTTCTTCTGGGTATATTCCCAGGAGAAGGATTACTGGATTGTGTGAAGGCTCAATTTTCTTTTTTTTTTTTTGAGTTGGAGTCTCACTCTGTCACCCAGACTGGAGTGCAGTGGCCGCTCCCAGCCACCGCAGCCTTGACCTGCTGGGCTCCGGCGATCCTTCTGCCTCAGCCTTCCAAGTAGCTGGAACTACAGGCGTGCGCTACCACGCCCGGCTAATTTTTGATTTATTGTAGAGGTAAGGTCTCGCCAAGTTGCCCAGGCAGGTCTCGAACCCACCGGTTCAGGCAATCCACTCACCTCCACCTCCCAAAGGCGTGGGATTATAGGCTGAGCCACCGAGCCCGGCGAGGCTCAGTTTTCTTTGAGAAATTGCCATAGTGCTTTGCATAGAGATTGAACTAGTTTATATTCCCACTAACGGTGTAGCAGTGTCCTCTTTTCTCAGCAGCCACAGCAGTGCCTGTTATTTTTTTGACTTATTAATAGCCATCCTTACCAGAGTTAGATGGTACTTCACTGTAGTTTTTAGTTTGCATTTTCAGTTCAGAGTACTTTCTAATATCACTTTTGATTTCTTGTTTGATTTGTGGACTATTTAGAAGTGATATTTAGATTTTAAGTTTTTTGGGATACAGTAGACATTGATTTCTGATTTAATTTACTGTTATCAGAGGCCACACTTGAATACAGTGTTCTGTGGATGTCAGATTAAGCTGGTTAGAAGTGTTGTTCCTGTCTTCTGTGTCTTTGGTGATTTTCTGTCAACTTGTTCTGTCAATTACTGAGAAAAGGGTGTTGAAATTTCTATTTGCGGATCTGCTTATTTAACCTTTTGGTTCTATCACTGTTTGCTTCCCACATTTTGTAGTTGTTAGTAGAGATGTCTAATTGCTTATGACTGCTCTGTCCTCTTGATGAAGTAGCCCTTTTATTATAATAAATGACGCTCTATTTCCTAGTAACAGTGTTTGCTCTGAGATCTTACCTTATGTGGCGTGAATACAGCCGATCCAGCTTTCTTTTGATTCTTGTGATCTTGGTATCTTCTTCAGTCTTTTTACTTTTAACTTGTGCATCTTTATATTTAAAGTGAGTTTCTTGTGGCAACATATCATTGGGTCTTACTTTTCTGTCTACTCTGACAATCTCTACTTTTTTTTGGAGTCGGAGTCTCACTCTGTCGCCCAGGCGAAGTGCAGTGGCATGCTCATGTCCATCACAGCTTCTGTCTGCTGAGCTCAGGTGATCCTTCTACCTCAGCCTTCCAAGTAGCTGGAACTACAGGCACATGCCACCATGTCTGGCTACTTGTTTGATTTATTGTAGAAACACGGTCACACCAAGTTGCCTAGGCTGGTCTTAAACTCCTGGGCAAAGGGCTGGGTTTACAGGCTGAGAGTACGGTGCTGGGATTATAGCCTTCCAAAGTGCTGGGATTACAGATGTGAGCCACTGTGCCTGGCTAATCTTTACTTTTTATTTGGAGTGTTTAGATAACTTAAGTTTAATACGGTTATTGATATTATGGGGCTTAAATTGAACATCTTTTATTTTCTGCTTGTCCCATCTATTCTTTGATCTTTCCCCCCTTATTTTTGATAGTTTAATGTAATGTCTTTTAATAGCAAGCTTACACGAACAGCACAGAAGACAGACAACATTAAAAACTTGTACTTGCATGTAGGATAACTCAGTTAGAAAAGTATAGTGAGCCAGGCTTGGTGGCTCAGCCTGTAGTTCCGTGCTTTGGGAGGCCGAGGTGAGTGAATTGCCTGAGTCCGCGGGTTCGAGACCTCATCTCCACAATAAATAAAAAAAAATTAGCCGGGCGTGGTAGTGTGCGCCTGTAGTTCCGGCTACTTGGAAGGCTGAAGTGGAAGGATCGCCGGAGCCCAGCAGGTTGAGGCTGCGGTGGCCGGGATCATGCCAATGCACTCCAGTCTGGGCGACAGAGTGAGACTCCAACTCAAAAAAAAAAGAAAGGAGAAATATAGTGAATGGATGAAACTTCCTATATGATAAAAATACTACAACATCATTTACTTGCCATCAATAAGAAATTTACTTGCTTTGAAAAAATCCAAATGCTGGCATTGCTCAGAAAAATTTAACAGGTTTATTTATAATTGTTTTAAAGTTTATCTGTTGAAACTTGTTCACTGAAACAATTTGACTTGCATTAATGCTTTACATCCCTGCATTTATATTAAAAATTTACACACATGAAAATGGAAAAACTGCCAATATCTAATTTCTAATGCCTATTTTTCCACTCACAATCATATACTTAGGTACCTTTTGACCCCATGGGAAAAAAAAACAAAACAAAGCCAGGCTCGGTGGCTCAGCCTGTAATCCCGTGCCTTTGGGAGGCTGAAGTGAGTGGATTGCCTGAGCCCGCAGGTTCGAGACCCGCCCGGGCAACTTGGCAAGACCTCATCTCTACAATAAATCAAAATGAGCTGGGCGTGGTAGCACGCGCCTGTAGTTCCAGCTACTTGGACGGCTGAGGCGGAGGGATCGCCAGAGCCCAGCAGGTCGAGGCTGCGGTGGCCGGGAGCAGCCACTGCACTCCAGTCTGGGTGACAGAGTGAGACTCCAACTCAAACAAACAAACAAAGAAACAAAAAAAACAAAACTCATGTTTGTAATTACCAATAACTACTGAAGAGAATTTTTTTTTAGAATGAAATGCTTCCCATCATAGTGGATTTAAGCATGTTTTCCATGTATGCCACAAGCTAGCTGGATGTCTTTTGGCATAATTGTTACACATTTGGCATGGATAGCACACAGGTTAGTGTCTTCAAAAAGGCCTCACTTGCTTTCAGATTTGGCCTCACTAGCCTCCTGCAAAGCACCAATGACTGCACTCTGGAAGCGTAGATCTGTTTTTAAGTCCTGAGCAATTTATTTTATTTTATTTTATTTTGTTTTTTTGTATCAGTGTCTCAATCTGTCGCCCAAGTTGGAGTGTGGTGGCATACTCACGGCCACCGCAGCCTAGACTTGCTGGGCTCAGGTCATCCTTCTGCCTCAGCCTTCCAAGTAGCTAGAACTACAGATGCACGCCACCACATCCAGCTAATTTTTTTATTTATTGTAGAGATGAGGACTCACCAAGTTGCCAAGGCTGGTCTTGAACACCTGAACTCAGGTAGTCCTCTTGCCTTGGCTTCCCAAAGTGCTGGGGTTACAGGCTTGAGCCACCACGCCTGACCTATGTTTATTTTTATTTCAAAGATGCGGGGTACAATTCAGGATTAGGTGTAGAAGTGGTTATCACACGGGTAAAGTTTGGGTCTCTCTTTGGTCCCCACTTCACTTGGTTTGATATCAAGTACCCTTATTGATGTTATGTGCACCCCCTTCATTTCTTATAGTATTATGGTAAATTTTTAGGGTTTGATTATGAATGACAACATGTGTTACTCAGTTCCTTGTTTCTTTGATAGATCACTGAGTATTATGGACACCAAATCCATCCAAGTTGCTGTGAATTCTATATATTTGTCCTTCTTTATGGCGGTGAAATATTCCATCATGTATATGTACCACATTTTAAAAATCCAGTCCAGTTTTAGTGGGCAGCACGGTTGGTTCCATGTTTTTGCTATTGTGAATAGTGTTGTAATAAACATGTGTGTGCAGGTATCTATCTTTTTGTAGAATGATTTGAGTTCCTCTGGGTATATTCCTCTAGGGGGATTGCTGGGTCATATGGAAGGTCAATTTCTGGTTCTTTTAGAAATTGCCCTACTGTTTTTCATGGAGGTTGCACTAGTTTGTATTCCCACCAGCAGTGTAGAAGTGTTGCCTTTTCTCTGCATCCTCACCAGCATCTGTTTGTTTGTTTTTTGAGTTGGAGTCTCTGTCGCCCAGGCTGGAGTACAGTGGCACACTCATGGCCATCGCAGCCTCGACCTACTTGGCTCAGGCGATCCTTCGGCCTCATCCTTCCATGTAGCTGGAACTACAGGCATGTACCGCCATGTCTGGCTAATTTTTTGATTTATTGTAGAAATGAGGTCTCATCAAGTTGCCCAGGCTGGTCTTGAACCCGTGGACTCAGGCAGTCCTCTCGCCTCAGCCGCCCAAAATGCTGGGTTTATAGGTATGAGCCACCGCACCTGGCCATTTTTTAAATTTAATGATGGTCATTCTTATTGGAGTTAGGTGGTATCTCAGTGTGATTTTGATTTGAATTTCTCTGACGATTAGTGAGGCTGAGCACTTTTTTGGCTGCCTGTATGTCTTTTTTTTTTTTTTGAGTTGGAGTTTCACTTTGTTGCCCAGGCTAGAGTGCAGTGGCACGTTCACGGCTCATGGCCATCACAGCCTCGACCTGCTGGGCTCAGGCGATTTTTCTGCCTCAGCCTTCCAAGTAACTGGAACTACAGGCGTGTGCTACCCTGCCCGGCTAATTTTTTGTTGATTTATTGTGGAGATGAGGTCTTACCAAGTCTCCCAGACTGGTATTGAACCCCTGAGCTCAGGCAATCCTCTTGCCTTGGCAGGTTTGAGCCACCGCACCTGGGCCCCCTATGTCTTCTTTTTTTGAGTTGGAGTCTAATTCTGTCGCTCAGACTGGAGTGCAGTGGCTGCTCCCGGCCACCGCAGCCTCGACTTGCTGGGCTCCGGCGATCCTTCTGCCTCAGCCTTCCAAGTAGCTGGAATTATAGGCATGCGCTACCACACCTGGCTGATTTTTTGATTTATTGTAGAGATGAGGTCTCGCTGCCCAGGGGGTCTCGAACCCGCGGGCTCAGGCAATCCACTCACCTCAGCCTCCCAAAGGTGCGGGATTACAGGCTGAGCCACAAAGCCTGGCTGTCTTCTTTTGAGAAGTGTCTATTCGTGTCTTTTGCCCATTTTTTAATGGGGCTTTGGTTTTTTTTTCTTTTGGCATATTTGAGTTCCTTGTAGATCCTGGATGTTAGGCTTTTGTCAGATATACAGTTGGCAAATATCTTTTCCCATTCTGTGGACTGTCTCCCCGCTCTCTTAATGGTTTCTTTTGCTTTGCAGAAGTTTTTCAGTTTAATGAGGGTCCCATGTGTCTATCTTAACAGTGAACTTGCTAACATCTAATTTCACGGAGTGCCACAGTACCAGGCCTGTACTGATGAAGTTTCTTTATCCCTCCAGTATAGGGTTACCTCTTGTGAGTGACTTTTGTAGCCAGTTGCTTCCTGGGTGCTTTACCACCAGGTGATTTGGGGCAGTCTGCTTTGTATGGGCCATGGTATAGAGACCTCCTTATTTACGCGCCTCTGGTCTCCTTCCACTGGAGGTCAGCGAGCTAGAGGTGTCGCTGGTGTTGGAGAGCGACAGTGGTGCGTGGCGACTGTGAACACAATTCTGTTTTTCTTTTTGATTAATTATTTTTTAAGATTTTATTTTATCTCCTTTGCTGACTTATTAGTTGTACTCCTTTGCTTTGTCATAGTGGTTGTTTTAGGGTTTATATTATTCGTCTTTAATTATCATAGTCTGCTTTCCAAGTGTTATAATACTTCATATAAAAGACCCTTTTAAGACCCTGAGACCTGGGTGTGGTGGCTCACGCCTGTAATCCCAGCACTTTGGTAGTTGGAGGAGAGAAGATTGTCTGAGTCCAAAGGTTCAAGACCAGCCTGGGAAACTTGGCAAGACCTTGTCTCTACAATAAATCAAAAAATTAGCCTGTAGTTCAGCTGCTTGGAAGGCTGAGGTGGAAGGATCACCTGAGCCTAGCAGGTCAAGGCTGCGGTGGCTGTGAGGATGCTACTGCATTCAGCCTGGGCAATAGAGTGAGACTCCGACTTAAAAGAAAAAGACCCTTAGAACAGTATACTTTTATTTCTACTAATTTGCCTACTCTGACAAGCTCTGCTTTTCATTTGGAATTTAGACCATTTTAATGTAGTATGATTATTGATATTATTGTTCTTAAGTCGAACATGTTAATTTTTTTGTTTGTTTTTTGAGTTGGAGTTTCACTCTGTTGTCCAGGCTGGAGTACAGTGGCATAATCACAGCTGTTATAACCTTTACCTGCTGGACTCAGGCTATCCTTCTGCTTCAGCCTACTTAGTAGCTGGGACTACAGGCACATGCCACCACATCTAGCTAATTTTTTGATTTATTGTAGAGACAAGGTCTTGCCAAGTTTCCCAGGCTGGTCTTGAACCTGTGGGCTCAGACAGTCTTCTCGCCTCCACCTACCAAAGTGCTGGGATTACAGGCCACCAAGTTGCCTAGGCTGGTCTCGAACTCTAGGGTTGAGCCACCAAGTTGCCTAGGCTGGTCTCAAACTCTAGGGTTCAGGCAATCCCCTTGCCTCAGCCTCTGAAAGTACTGGGCTTGCAAGCATGAGCCACCATGCCAGCCAACATGTTAATTAAAAAAAAAAAAAGTTTAGTATAATTCACTGGTGAAGCCATCTGGTCTTAGGGTTTGTTTGTGGGAGTTTTTTGATAACTAATTCTGTCTCTTTACTTGTTACAGGTTTATTACGGTTTTTTATTTCTCCTTGAATCAGATTCAGAACCTTGTGTCTCTCTGGAAACCTGTCCATTTTATCTTTATTCATCTAATCTATTGGCATATAGCCTTTTAAAAGATGTATTCTCTCTTTTTTTGTTGGATTCTCACTCTGTCACTCAGGCTAGAGTGCAGTAGCATGCTCATGGCCACCACAGCCTCGACCTGCTGGGTTCAGGCAATCCTTCCACCTCAGCCTTCTAAATAGCTGGGACTACAGGTGCACGCTGCCACACCTGGCTAATTTTTTTTTTTTTTTTTGAGCCGGAGTCTCACTCTGTCGCCCAGGCTGGAGTGCCGTGGCACACTCATGGTCACCCTAGTGTTGACCTGCTGGGCTCTGGCATTCCTTCCGCCTCAGCCTTCCAAGTAGTCAGAACTACAGGTGTGCACCACCACGCCCAGCTAATTTTTGATTTATCGTAGAGACGAGGTCTTGCCAAGTTGCCCAGGCTAGTCTTGAACCTGCAGGCTCAGGCAATCCACTCGCCTCAGCCTCCTAAAGTACTGGGATTACAGACTGAGCCACTGAACCCCAGCTATGATTTTTTTTATTTATTGTAGAGACGAGATCTTACCATGTTGTCCAGGTTGGTCTTGAACCTGTGGGCTCAGGTAGTTCTCTTGCCTCTGCCTCCCAGAGTGCTGAGATTACAGGTGTGAGCCACTGCACCTGGCTGATATATTCTCTTATAATCTTTTTTTTTTTTTAAATAGGTAGTTGATGTCTGTTCTTTCGTTCCTAATTTTGGTAATTTATGGCTTTTTTTTCTTGTTAGTCTAGCTTTAAGGGATGTCAATTTTATTTATGTATATTTCATATAAATGTAAACATACTCTGTGTGGCCTTTTTGTTGTTGGAGAGCATAACTTGTATGATTTCAATCCTTTTAAATTTACTAAGACCTAGTTTTAAAAAATAATTTCTTTTATTTTTTATTTTAAAGATGTGGGGTACAATTCAGGATTAGGTACATAAGTGCTTATCATACAGGTAAAGTTTGAACCTCCCTTTGGTCCCCACTTTGCCTGGTTAGAGATCAGATACCTGTATTGATGTTGTGTCATCCCCATCCCGCCCCCCCCAGGCAGTATCCTGTTACTGTCAATCCTTTTCTTATAGTATTATGGTAATTGTTCAGGGTCCGCTTTTGAGTGCGAACATGTGGTACTCTGTAGTTTGTTTCTGTGATAGATAAGACCTGTTTTATAATTTGTTTTATGGTCTGTTGTATAGGATGTTTCATGATACACTTGAAGTATGTGTGTTCTGTTGGGTGGAGTAGTTTTAGATGTCTCTTACATCTCGTTGGTTTATGGTGTTCAATTCTTGCTGATCTTCTGTTTGTCCTATCTGTTATTGCAAGTGGGGTACTGAAGTCTCCAACTACTATTGTTAAGTTGTCTATTTCTCCTTTCGGTTCTGCAAGTGGAGCTCTGTTGTTAGGTGACGTGCATGTTCGTAATTACTGTATATTCCTTATGTTCTGATATTTTATCATTATAGAACACCTTTCTATGTCTGGTGACTCTTGTTCTGAAGTCTGTTTTGTCGATGTTAGCATGGCTACTCCAGCTCACTTCTGGCTGCCATTTGCACAGTCTCCTTCCTGATCCTTGCTTTCAACCTGTGCACAGCAGGATGTGCATTCTCCTCAAGTGCAGCATAGCGTGTACTCCAGATGGATGTTTAGCTACAAATATAGTTTAGAAGTTTTCCAGGATGTATGCCATTTGGTATTTCTGCCAGCAATATATGAGAATTCTCATTTACTAATATCCTTTCCAGCATTTGGCAGTGTCATTCTTTTTGACCTTAGGTATTTTGTTGTCATATTACTTTGCATTTTCCCGAAACTGATGAGTTGATCAATTTTTCATGTACTTATTGGCTATTCAAAGATCTTTCTTTGGGAAATGGGTTTTTTGAAGCCTTTTGCCCTCTTTGTAATAAACTTTAAAAATTATTATTGATTTGTCTTTGTCTATTATATATTTTGGATACAAGTCTTTTGTTACATGTATGTTTTGGGAGCATTTTCTTTTGGTTTGTGGCTTGCCTTTGTATTTTGTTAATGATATCTTTTGATGAGTACAAGTTATTAATATTAAAATCGTTTGTCAATTTTTTTTCCTTATATGGCTAGTACTTTTCACATTTCTTTTTTTTTTTTGGAGTTGGAGTCATACTCTCATGAGTGCAGTGGCACGCTCACAGCCACTACAGCCTTGACCTGCTGGGCTCAGGTGATCCTTCAGCCTCAACCTTCTAAGTAGCTAGAAGTACAGGCACATGTCACCACACCCAGCTAGTTTTTTGATTTATTGTAGAGATGAAGTCTCACCAAGGCTGGTCTTGAACCTGTAAGCTCAGGGTAATGCTCTCACCTCAGCTCCCTAAAGTGCTGGAATTATAGGCGTGAGCCACCGTGCTCAGCCTTTTTTTTTTCCTCTGAGTTGGAGTCTCATTCTATCGCCCAGGCTACAGTATAGTGGCATGCTCCTGGCCACTGCAGCCTCAACCTGCTGGGCTCAGCCTTCCAAGTGTCTGGAACTATAGGCATGTGTCACCAAGTCCAGCTAACTTTTTTTTTATTGTAGAGATGAGGTCTCTCCAAGTTGCCCAGGCTGGTCTTGAACCCATGGGCTCAGGTAGTCCTCTCACCTCAGCCTCCCAAAGTGCTGGGATTATAGACATGAGCCACTGCACCCCGGCCTCACATTTTATTTTTAAATATCTTTGACTATTCCCGAAAGTTGTAGAGATCTTTCTCTTCTGTTGTATTTAGAGACTGTAAGCTGGGCGTGGTGGCTCTTGCCTGAAATCCCAGATCTTTGGAAGGCAGAGGTGAGAGGATTGCCTGAGCCCAGGGGTTTGATATCAGCCTGGGCAACCTGGTGAGACCTTGTCTCTACAATAAGTCAAAAAATTAGCCAGGCATGGTGGCACGTGCCTGTAGTTCCAGCTACTTGTAAGGCTGAGGGGGAAGGATCTCCTTAGCTCAGCAGGTCGAGGTTGTGGTGGCCATGACCATGCCACTGCTCACCAGCCTGGGTGACAAAGTGACACTCTAAAAGAAAAAAGAGACTTTGCAGGTTTATTTTCTATAAATGAGAGTGTTGTGATTGTGGTTTTTATTTTAAATTGATTTGTAGAGAATTGACATTTTAACAATATAAGTCTTCTAATCCATGAGTATGGGTAGTTTAGGTCTTCTAAAATTTTTCTCAGTAGTGTTTAATTTTTGGTATGAAGGTATTGCATATATTTTATAAGTTTATCTTGAAGTATTTTTATTTCAGTACTGTTGTAAGCCAAAATTGTTGTTATAATTTTTCATTTGTTTGCCATTTACACGTAGAAATAAAGTTTGTTAGGTTGTATTGTCAATATAGACTGCAATTTCAATAAATTTACTTATTCTAGATTATTCTGATAAATTCTTTATGATTTCATATGTGTCACATATGAATTAAGGACGGTCTTACTTCTTGCCAATCATTTTGCCTTTGAGTGCTTTTTCTGGCCTTATGCACTGGCTAAGTAAGATCTTTAATAAAATACTGAGTAGAATAGTGAGGATGAACATGATTGCCTTGTTTCCTCTATTTTGGGTAAAATAGCCATGGAATTTTGATTTAAAATTTGTTTTTATTTATAGGGGGTCCACTTATTTCCTGTCCAGATCTACTTAACCATTCCTGTTGGTGTTTCAGTACTTTCTTTCTTTTGGAGCCATTCTCTAAGCATCCCATACCTACCTTTATTTTCTGTAGCTCATAATTCTGGTCTTTGGGGTCCTTGTAAGTCTGAATCTGCTACTTATAGCATTTTTCTTTTAGCCATGCAAAGCAGGCCGTCTTTCAAATTACATGGTAATTCTTAACTTTCAGTGTTCCGGACTTATCCTGGCAGCTTCATCTTGTTGGGAGGATATTTCACAGCCATAGGTGCTCTGAGGACAACCACTCTTTCCTACTCCTCCTCCGCCTCCTCCCCCTACTCCTCCCCATCCCTACTCCTCCCTGATCCTCCCCTCCTCCCTGTTCCTTCCCCTCCTCTCTGTTCCTCCCCCTCTCTGTTCCTCCCTGCTCCTCCTCCTCCATGCTACTCCTTGTTCCTCTCCTTCCTCCCTGTTCCCCTCCTACCTGTTTCTCCCCCTCCTTGGTGTTCCTCCCCCTCTTTTCTGTTTCTCCTCCTCCTCTCTGTTCCTCTCCCTCCTCCCTGTTCCTCCAAGTTCCTTCTCTTCTTCCTTGTTCCTCCCCCTCCTCCCTGTTCCTCTGCTTCTTCCCCTCCTCCCTGTTCCTCCTAGTTGCTCTTAGTTCTTCCCATCACTCCTTCCCTGTTTCTTCCCCTCTTCCCTAGTCCTCCCACTCCTCCCTATTCCTCCAATACCTCCCCCTCTTCCCTGTTTCTCCTCCTCCTCCCTCTCCTCTCTGTTCCTCTCACTCCTCCTGGTTCCCTCCCCTCCTCCCTATTCCTCCCACTCCTCCCTGTTCCTCCTGGTTCCTCCCCTCCTCCTTTTTCCTTTCCCTTCTTTCTGTTGCTCCCCTCCTCCATTCTTCTCTGTTCCTCCCCTCCTCCTTGTTCTTCCCCTCTTCTCTTTTCCTCTCCCTCTCTCTCCCCCCCTTTCCCCCCCTCCTCCCCCATTCCTCCTGTTCCTCCCCTCCTCCCTATTCCTCCCTGTTCCTTCCCCTTGTCCCTGTTCCACCCTTCTTCCCTTTTCCTCTCCGTGTTCCTTCCCATTCCTCCCTTTCCTCCCCGTCCTCCCCTTCTTCTGTTCCTCCCCCTCCTCCCTGTTCCTTCCTCTTCTCCCTGTTCCTTCCTCTTCTCCCTGTTCCTCTCCTTTTCCCGTTTCCTCTCCCTCCTCTCTTTTCCTCTCTGTTCCTGCCTGCTCCTCACCCTTCCTCCTTGTGTCTCCCTGCTCTTCCCTGCTTCCATCTTTAGCTTCAATTCTGAGAATTTTTTTGTTTATTATTTACTTATTTTTTGGCTAAGCAGTTAGCAAAGCAAAGAGATTTTCTCTACTTCCTTTGAGACCAATGGTGCACCCATAAATGTATTTTATCTGGAATGTCATTGCTTTAGAGTGGCAAGACCCTTTGCGTGTCTAAACTGCCCTGTTGTCATAAGTGTTTCATTCTTTTGTTTTGTTTTACCTGTCTCTTTCTTTCAAGGTTGAATAACACAATTTATTTATCTTATACCACAAATAATCTAATACAGAGGCAAAATAGAATAAAATAAATGACTAATTTTTTTCCTTTTTTATTTGTACAAATTTATGAGGTACACGTGCAGTTTTGCTACATGCATAGATTGTGTGGTGGTCAAGTCAGGGTTTTTAGGATATCTACTAAATAGCATACATTATACTCACTAACCAGTTTCTTATCATCTTCCCCCCCATCCTCCGTCCTTCCAAGTCTCCATTGTCTGTCATTCCATCTCCGTGTTCATGTGAACACATTTGTGTGTTTTCTTTTTTTGTCTGAATAGGGGTCTCACTCTGTCGCCCAGCCTGGAGTACAGTTACGTGATCATGGTTTACCACAACCTCAGCCTCCTGGACTGAAGGGATCCACCTTCCTCAACCTCCCATATAGCTGGGACTACAGGAGTACCACCATGCTCAGTTTTTTTTTGTTGTTGTTGTTTTATTTTGCAGATACATGTTCTTTTTATGTTGCCCAGGCTGGTCTTGAACTCCTGGGTTCAAGCGATCCTCCCAACTTAGCCTCCCAAACTGCTGAGATTGCAGGTGTAAGCCACCATGCCCAGCATTGGAATCTTTTTATTTTTATTTTTTTTTTGAGTTGGAGTCTCACTCTGTCACCCAGACTGGAGTGCAATGGCTGCTCCCGGCCACTGCAGCCTCGACCTGCTGGGCTCTGGCGATCCTTCCGCCTCAGCCTTCCAAGTAGCTGGAACTACAGGCTCGCGCCACCATGCCCGGCTGATTATTTGATTTATTGTAGAGAAGAGGTCTTGTCAAGTTGCCCAGGTGGGTCTCGAACCCACGGGCTCAGGCAATCCACTCACCTTGGCCTCCCAAAGTGCTGGGATTATAGGCTGAGCCACCGAGCCCGGCCTGGAGTCTTTTTAAAGAACAGTTTTGGTGTATGGTTATCTACCAAGCTTTGCCTTCCCTGGGAGGTCTGCTCCTCCCCTCCCTTTCCTTTACCTGTTAATGGCACCTCCATGCTCCTAGTTTGCAGATGCAAAACTATTGAGTCATAGTGGTGTTCTTATCTCACATCACACAGAGGAGTTCTCAAATGTTGTCTCTTTTGCCTTGTACTGTGATTCTTCCCCAGCTGTACAGTGTCATTGTTTTCATGCACACCTCTGTTGTTCTTTATTGCTCCTGGGATGAAGGGAGTGCTCTGGTCTAGCATTTAGGTTTAGAAGGTTTACCTCACCTCGCCTTCCCCAACTGCCCCAGGCCTTGGCCAAGCCCAGCCATTCAGGCTTCTACTCTTCACCGTCCCACCTGTGTCTGAGTCTTGGCGTCTATGTTGTTTCTAGAGGAGCATCCTTCCCTTATAACCTTTATATTCTACCCTTTCTTCGAGTTGAGTTCTGCCTCCTCTGCAGAGTTGAGTTCTGCCTCCTCTGCAGAGCCCTCCTCCACCTGTGTCTTCATGGGAGCCTCGGCAGTGCCCTGTCTGGCCCTCTCCTGTGGTCTTACTGTTCCCCATCTTGTACTAAATATTAATCACACTCACTGGCTCTACAAGAACTGCCAAGTATAGACCTACTGAGACTTGGGGAAATAATTCAAAATAAAAGATTCCTGGGCCCCACCACATGGAGATTCCAGTTCAATAGGTCTGGGGTAGGTCCTGGGAATCTGAAATTGCAAAATGCTCCTAGATTTTTCTAATTTGTGGTCAGGTGTTTGAATCATTGGTCTGCCTGCCTCACCATTTTAGTTGTTGATTCTATCTTCTTTTGAATTGTTTAACTTTTGGGACATGTTTATCTTGTTTAAATTATATTGCAAACTCTTTGGAACTTTGGTCTCTCTGCTGTAGGGCTCAGCAGGACAGATGCACAGTAAATGTTGAGTGTTAAGTAAAAGAAGAGATTGAAGGAAAATCCTTCAGTGTGTGTCTGCAGTGGAAATGGAAAAGAGCATGTTTCTCAGGGGAGGTGCTAAAAAGAGAGAATACCCAGCAACGAGTCACAGCTTAGTAAGGGATACATAGCCCATGGTGTCATGTGTGACATTTCCATGTTATGATTGAAGATAATGAAGAGAAAATAACCTAGGTCCATCTTCCAAGCCTAGCATGCATCATTCCTGACAGCAAAATGTGAGATCACATTTGTTCCTTAGAAAGGGGCGTCTGTCACCTCACTGATATGGGCATTGTATGAGAGAGTATGCCCTCAGTGTTTGTCCACATGACCCATCAGCAGGGACTCCTGGTCAGTCTTGCTATTAGCATAGCCTGGAATCCCTTGTGTGACCCTGTCTAGTAAGTGCTATTGAAGGTGCTCCCACAGCCAAGGGGAAGTGCTTAGCATGAGCATGACCCCTACAGTTGCAGTTCTTCAGGTGCTTCCAGGGAGCATGCTTAGGCCAGAGTACCTGGAAGGGCAGCACCTCTACCTTGCTTTGCTTCCAGCCTGGCCTGTCTTTTGTGAGACGTGTCCGTGTTCCATGTAACTGCCATGTCCTTCAATAAGTGAAGGTAAGAAGTGACTTCCTGGCATCTCTGGTCACTTACAGAGTAGACCTGTGTGCCACTCTGAGGCTGCTTTGTCAAACGCAGACTGACTCCACCCCAGCTCCCAGTGACAAGTGGTCCTCATCACTGCTCCAGTGGGATGTCTTGCTGGAGTTTTGTGGAGTCTGTGCTCACAGACACGCAGGCTTCAGCCCAAGCCCCCTTCTCCCTCCCTTGCAAGAGCCCCATGTGTCATGGGTTTTTCACTCTCTCCTGCCCTTTCCAGGTCAGAGGACGACAACGTGGAAAGCAGGCGCTCCAGGGTGACCCAACTTTGCACTTACTTTCAGCAGAAATACAAGCACCTGTGCCGCCTGGAGCGGGCTGAGTCCCGGCAGGAGAAGTGCCGGCACACCTTCCGGAAGGCCCTGCTGCAGGCGGCCAGCCGGGAGCCCGAGGGCACCGGGCAAGTGATGCAGGAGCTGCGGAGGGCTGCATGCAGCCGTGCTGGGTGAGACAGGGGCTAGGGGTGGGGGTTAGGGGACTCTGCCTTGTTCTCTCTGGGAGGGAACAGTTGAGGCACAGTGTGATGTGGGCAGTTCAGCCCCAAATTCTCAAGCACTGTATTTTGGTTTCCTTGCTGCTTTCAAGTGCCAATATCACTGCCATGAGCTGAAAATCATATTAAAGAGTTACTGAAATGCTGATACAATTCAATTAAAATTTATGCATTGACGATTTGAGAATGTTAACCTGTTTTAAAAAAATACAATGCTTAGAAATTTTATGTTACATAAAAATAGTCTTTTTTTAACTACAAAAGTCGTATTTTATGTTTTTTTACTTGTATTATTTAAAATTTTTCTTTTCTGTGTGTTTTCTATTAATATTCACTTTACCCCACATAGTATGTATTCAGATAATTTATTATGATGAATGTATCTTGGAGAAAAACCTTCTTTTTATAATGAAGATTCTTGTTTATTGTGCAAATTTGGAAAAATATTGAAAAAAGAAGGGAAAAAGTTTCATAAAGTCACCGTTAGCCGGGCTCGGTGGCTCAGCCTGTAATCCCGTGCTTTGGGAGGCTGAGGTGGGTAGATTGCCTGAGCCCATGGGTTCGAGACCTGTCTGGGCAACTTGGCAAGACCTCATCTCTACAATAAATCAAAAAATTAGCTGGGCGTGGTAGCGCGTGCCTGTAGTTCCAGCAACATGGAAGGCTGAGGTGGAAGGATCGCCGGAGCCCAGCAGGTCGAGGTTACGGTGGCTGGGAGTGGCCAGAGCACTCCAGTCTGGGTGACAGAGTGAGACTCCAACTCAAAAAAAAAAAAGTCACCGTTCACAAGACAGAGAATGAACGTGGTTAACATTTTTATTCTGTTTCCATCTGGTCTATTTCTGTGTGTACGTGAAATCTCCAGTAAGGTTATATGAAAAAGCAAAACTAAGATCATGCTATATGTATTTTTCATTTCCTGCTTATTTCCATTTATTACTGAATTATGAACACTTTGCCCTGGTTATATACTATTTAAAAGTTATGTGTTTAGTTTTGTTCCCCTTAAAAGTATATTGTAAGCTGGGCTCGGTGGCTCAGCCTGTAATCCCACGCCTTTTGGGAGGCTGAGGTCAGTGGATTGCCTGAGCCCATGGGTTCGAGACCCGCCTGGGCAACTTGGCGAGACCTCATCTCTACAATAAATAAAAAATCAGCCAGGTGTGGTAGCGCGTGCCTGTAATTCCGGCTACTCGGCAGGCTGAGGCGAAAGGATCGCCGGAGCCCAGTGGGTCGAGACTGCAGTAGCCAGGAGTGGCCACTGCACTCCAGTCTGGGCGACAGAGTGAGACTCCACCCCCCCCAAAAAGTATACTGTAGCCATTTCCCTATGTTATTAAAGATTCTTTTGGAAAGATGATTTATAATGTTTACATAATATTCCACTGAATGGAAATCTATATAATTTGGGCTGGGCATGGTGCTTATGTCTGTAATCCCAGCACTTTGGGAGGCAAGAGGATCCCCAAGCCCAGGAGTTTAACAGCAGCTTGGGCAATGTAGTGAAGCCTCGTCTCTGTAAAAAAAAATAGCAAAATTAGCCAGGCATGGTGACATACGCCTGTACTCCTGGATACTTTGGAGGCTGAGGTGAAAGGATTGCCTGAGCTCAGGAGTTGAGGCTGTGGTGACTCGTGATTGTGCCACTGCACTCGAGCCTGGGCAACAGAGTGAGACCCCCCAACTTAAAAAAAAAAAAGTTGTATATTGGAACTGATCTGATATTTTGAAGAAACATTGGTATGTTATCATGCTAATAGTAATAGTGAAAACCTAACTAGTACAATAATTGTATGTACTAGATTATGTACCTTTTATTCTTTTTTTTTTTTTTGAGTCGGAGTCTCATTCTGTTGCCCAGACTAGAGTGCAGTAGCACGCTTCTCACGGCTACCGCAGCCTCGATCTGCAGGACTCAGCCGATCCTTCTGTCTCAGCCCTACCAGTAACTGGAACTACAGGCACGCGCCACCACGCCCAGCTCATTTTTTGATTTAGTGTAGAGACAAGGTCTCGCCAAGTTGCCCAGACTGGTCTCCAACCTGTGGACTCAGGCGATCCTCTCACCTCAGCCTCCCAAAGTGCTGGAATTACAGGCTTAAGCCATCATGCCTGGTGATTATGTATCTTTTAAAACATTAGTTTATAGCCGGGCTCGGTGGCTCAGCCTGTAATCCTGCGCTTTAGGAGGCTGAGGTGAGTGGATTGCCTGAGCCTGCGGGTTCAAGACCCACCTGGGCAACTTGGTGAGACCTCATCTCTACAGTAAATCAAAATTAGCCAGTTGTGGTAGTGCGCGCCTGTAGTTCCAGCTACTTGGAAGGCTGGGGCAGAAGGATCGCCGAGCCCCGCATATCGAGGCTGCAGTGGCTGGGAGCGTGCCACTGCACTCCAGTCTGGGCAACAGAATGAGACTCCAACTCAAAAAAAAAAAAAAATAAGCATATTTCTTTCCCATCCTCAGACATTTGTGAAGGCTTCATAGGCTGTGATGCTCTGTAGAATCACAGAGCTAGGAGAGTGTTTGTACTTGTAAGAATGTAAACATTGTTTATTTGTGCTTTTTAATGTTTGTATAAAGAAACGAAAAAGACTGCAAACTACTGCAGTGAACACTTCCTGTCAAGGGGTCAGGTTCTGGCAGAAGGCCCAGGCCAGAAGGTTGGAGGCTGGGAGGGTTGGGTCTTTCTCCTTGCCTGTTGCTCTCGGACTTGTGACCTTTTTTAAGGTACCATGTGGACGTATTGCCTATTCACAAAATTTAAAAATCAGTTAAGGCTGGGTGTAGTGGCTCACACCTATAATCCCAGCACTTTGGGAGGCCGAGGTGAGAGGACTCCCTGAGCCCACGGGTTGGAGAACAGCCTGGGCAACTTGGCAAGACCTCATCTCTATAACAAATCAAAAAATTAGCCAGGCATGGTGGCACATGCCTGTAGTTCCAGCTACTTGGAAGACTGAGGTGGGAGGATCACCTGAAGCCAGCAGGTGGAGCCTGCAGTATCTGTGACTGTGCCACTGCACTCCAGCCTGGGTGACAGAGTGAAACTCCAACTAAAAAAAAAAAAAAAAATCATACCAGGCTCGGTGGCTCAGCCTGTAATCCCAGCACTTTGGGGGGCCGAGGTGAGTGAATTGCCTGAACCCGCAGGTTCGAGACCCGTCTGGGCAACTTGGCGAGACCTCACCTCTACAATAAATCAAAAAATGAACCGGGCGTGGTAGCGCGCCTGTAGTTCCAGCTACTTGGAAGGCTGAGGTGGAAGGATCGCCGGCGCCCAGCAGGTCGAGGCTACGGTGGCTGGGTGCGGCCACTGTACTCCAGTCTGGGCAACAGAGTGAGACTCCAACTCAAAAAAACCAAAACAACAACAAAAAAATCAGTTAAAATATTTAAACATTAAGTGTACACAGTAGAGATTAGATTTGAATAATGAAACATAGAGTTGCACATGTAGTGGGAAGTTTAAAATATACCCAAGCTGGGTGCATCTGGTCTCTGGTCAGCATCCTCTTCCCAAGTCGGGTCAGCTTTTCTGCAGATGTGCTGTTGAGCAACACAAGGTATCCCAGTCCTAGTCACGCCTCCCCCTGCCTCTTACTGTCTCTTTGTGCTCCCTACACCCCTGCCAAGCAAAAGGCACCTGGTTCTATCTGCTTGCCAGGAGAGGAGGCTTAGGCCTCTGTGAGACCACATCACTTGTCAAGGTCACACAGCCATGGGGAGGCAGAACTGAGGCTCAGAGCCAGGGTGGCTGACTCTCTCATATTTTTCTTTTTCTTTTTAAATTAATTTCAATTTATTTATTTATTTTTTTTTTGAGTTGGAGACTCACTCTGTCGCCCAGCCTGGAGTGCAGTGGCCGCTCCCGGCCACCGTAGCCTCGACCTGCTGGGCTCCGGCGATTCTTCGCCTCAGCCTTCCGAGTAGCCGGAATTACAGGCATGTGCTACCACGCCCGGCTGATTTTTTTGTTTATTGTAGAGATGAGGTCTCGCTGCCCAGGCCGGTCTCGAACCCGCGGGCTCAGGCAATCCACTCACCTCAGCCTCCCAAAGATGCGGGATTACAGGCTGAGCCACCGAGCCCGGCGCTCTCATAGTTTTCATTGCTTTTCTCTCCTGCCTCCTTGTGGAGAAAAAAAGGAACCAAAACGTCATTTAAAGAAGAAACACAGCAGACAACCATATTGGAAACCTATTGTGATGTCATCATTTGCTTGGATTATCAGAGGTTGGGGAAGCGGTAAATTGGTCATCATTGTGCTGCTTTCTTTGACTCATATTTGCATTTATTTCATGACTGTGGATACTGTAGATAGTTCTAATGTGGACGTTGCAGAGTGTAATACTGAAAATTACCCTGCATTCTGGAAGCATTTTTAACATTAATTGTGTGTTTTTCCTTCTGTAGCATAAGCCAGACCAAGTGGCAGGAAGCAGAACCTGTGACGTGCAGTGGGGCCTTGAGGGGCGAGCAGTGCCCGAACAGGGCCCTCCCATTTACCAGGCACTGCTTCCAGCGTATCCTTGGCCAGTGCGTGGGCGGCGTGGGGGGCTGTAGATACATTTCACATCCAGTGAATAGCCTTTTTTTTTTTTTGAGCCAAAGTCTCACCTGTTGCCCAGGCTAGAGTTCGATGGCACAATCATGGCTCACTGCAGCCTGGACCTCCTGAACTCAGGCAATCATTCCGCCTCAGCCTCCTAAGTAACTGGGACTACAGGCGTGCACCACCGTGTCTGGCTAATTTTTTGATTTTTTGTAGAGATGAGGTCTTGCCATGTTGCCCAGGCTGGTCCCAAACTCCTGGGCTCAGGCAGTCCTCTCACCTCGGCCTCCCGAAGTGCTGAGATTAAAATCTCATTATTTCTTTTTTTTTTTTTTTTCCCGAGTTGGAGTCTCACTCCGTTGCCTAGGCTGGTGTGCAGTGGCACACACACTCACGGACACCCCAATGTTGGCCTGCTGGGCTGAGGCGGTCCTTCCATCTCAGCCTTCCAAGTAGCCGGAACTACAGGTGCATACTACCATGCCTGGCTATTTTTTGGTTTATTGTAGAGATGAGGTCTTGCCAAGTTGCCTAGGCTGTTCTTGAACCAGTGGGCTCAGGCAATCCCCTCACCTCGGCTTCCCAAAGCGCTGGGATTATAGGCTTGAGCCACTGTGCCCAGCCCTAAAATCCCATTATTTCAAAATTGTGTTTTGTCTTCTGAGAAAGTTGTACAGTTTTACAGTGCCTTTGTTGGTGGCTTCACTTGATTTTTGTAATGGGCTCAGTGTTAGTTTGAAATGAATGAAATGTATCCAGCATCCCTGACTACACAAGATCAGCCACCCCGCCCCCAACAGCGGGCTTGGGGAAGACCTGCTAAAGAGCCTGGAGCTGGTGGTGGAGTCCTGTAGAACTGGGGGCATTTGCACAGCTGCAGCAACTGCTTATTTTCTCTCTGTTTAATTGTTGCCCTCCTTTCTGTTCTTGGAGTTGTCTTTTCACAGCTTTTCAGCAGCATTTTCTGTATATTAACGGCTTTATAAATAGGCTTAAATATAAACCATAAAGGAAAAATACAAAGGTACTTTCTTGTAGAAATAAGGCAAAATTTTATGGAAATGTAGTGGCTAAAAGTATGAATGCTTGAAGATATTGATGCTGTACAGCCAGTGTTTCAATTTTAACAGTAAAAGTATGATTTAAGAGTAATTTTTCAGCCAGATGTGGTGGCTCTTGCTTGTAATTTCAGTACTTTGGGAGCCCAGGAGTTTGAGTCTGCGGTGAGCTGTGATGGTTGCCACTGCACTCCAGCCTGAGCAACAGAGTGAGATTCAGACTCAAAAAAGAAAAAAATATTTTTCATACATTGTGAACTTGGGTTGGTGTTAGAAACATGAAATGAATTCAACTTTGGACAATGAGTTTTTATAATTAAATCTTTAAATTTTATTCTTGAGTATTGTAGGCAGAAAGTTTTCCTTTTAGAAGTTGAAAGTTTTTTAACTATTAGGAGAACTTTAAGTGTCATTCATGTGTTAAGGGAACCACCCTGCTTCTCCAAATAACAGAATTCGTTCAGAATGGTTGTCAGGGCGACCAGTGCTAGGAGCCCATTAGCAGGATAGATTCTTTCAGCATCCTGGTCTGATCAACACTGGTGATCAGTTCAGCTGTTACTATTTTCCCCCATCAGCAGTTGGGTTGGTACTTCAGCTTTTATCGATAACACAGTCTACACTAGTTAAATGTGAGTCAGGGGAGAAGCCGATTTTCCATAGAAAATGACAGTCCCTGGGGTACCAGTGTGTTTTGCCTTGACCTGCGCTTAGACATCCTCGCAAACCGCTCCCAGCAGCTCTTCTCCAGCTGCACGGCCAGGTTCGCCGATGGGCAGCAGTGTTCTGTGCCGGTCTTCGACATCACGCACCAGACACCTCTGTGTGAGGAACACGCCAAAAAAATGGTGAGTCTCCAGCAGGGGCTCTCAGACATGGGTGGCTGGCTCCTTGCAAGGTGCTTTGCAACTTGTTACAGACTGGGGTATGTAATCACAGAAACAAGATTTGCAAAGCAATGTTTTGTTACCTTAAAGTATGTATCTTGTACATAACAGGTTTTCAAACTCTCTCTGTCCCTCCTTCTCTAGGTTTTTGCTTTCTTAGGTACAGTTCTGCTCATGTCTTAAATATTTGACAAAAGTTCAGTGAAAAACAAGCCTTTCTATGATTCTGTTGAACTTAATTACTGCTTTAGTTAATGCTAATATCATAAACTCTAATTAATTTAGAATAATGTGGAAGAGAGACAAATTTGAATTAGTGGGATATCTGAATACATAATCATTTAAAATAAGTGTATATTTTTCTTACCCACCAGGCATGTATCACAAGGTCATATACTAGGCACCTTATGCACTAGACAGCCAAGTAAGACCCAGGTGCGCACTGGGTCAGAGAGTGAGCATGAATCCCGGCATTGGAGGTAAAGCTTGTGCCCTGGCCGGCCTTGGTACCCATTGAGTGTCTCACTAGGGATAAGACTCAACCTTTTTGGGCCTCAGTTACCCTGCATGTAGTTCACTGACTTCTTCACCAAGAACCCCTTTTGATTTTCAGGTTTCTTTTAAGACCATAGTTTTTGTTTTTTGAGTAGGAGTCTCACTCTATCACCCAGGCTGGAATGCAGTGGCCACTGTAGCCTCTACCTGCTAGACTCAGGTGATCCTTCCTTCTCAGCCTTCCAAGTAGCTGGTACAACAGGCGTGTACCACCACACCCAGCTAATTTTTTTGATTTATTATAGGGACAAGTTCTTGCCATGTTGCCCGGGCTGGTTTTGAACCCCTGGACTCAGGCAATCCTCTCGCCTCTGCCTCCCAAAGTGCTGGGATTACAGGTGTGAGCTCCCTCGCCAGGCGATAGACCATGTTGTGAAACATTTGTGGGTTAAACTGCATATAATGTTGACCCCTTCCTCCCACACACTGCTTGGCTATGAAGGGCAGTATTTCCTGGCACTTCCGCTGTAACAACTTCATCTACTTTGTGGTTGTTTTCCCTTCTTACTTGGTTGTTGTTTGGCTTTAAGAAAAAAATTGTGGTCAGTTCTTCAGTCATGAATGTTGCCTCACTGGTATTAATTTTGCTTTCCTGTTACTCTCTGTGCCTTTCTGTGACACAACACTTCTCTCCATGCTAGAACCAGCAGCACTGCCCCTTAATTCAAACAAGGCCAGTACACAGAACGGGCATCCTGTCTGGGTGTCTGTTGGCAGTGCCCACCAGAATGACTGTCGCAGGCTGACAGCAACTGGAAGCTGCCATCAACTACAAAACACTTCTCAGTGGCAGAAGTGCTAAAATGTAGACCTTGGAATCAGTGAACAAGGATGTCTTAGTCCATTCAGGCTGCTTGAATGAAGCTCCCTAGAATGAGTGACTTATAAACAGCAGACATTTTCGCCTTACTGTTTTGGAGACTGGATATGGATTAAATGATTTTGGGGGGTTTATTTAGTTATGATTATACATCACTTTAGGCATATATTATGTTTTGGGTATTATTTCAAATATTAAGAGACGTAAGTATTTTTTAGATAGCTGTTAGGTCTTTCCCAGATGATCTCAGTTAAAAGTAACCCACTTATTCTTTCCCAAGGATAATTTTTTGAGAGGAGATAACTCCCGGAAAGTTCAGCACCAGCAGCAGAGGAAGCCCAGGAAAAAAACCAAGCCTCCTGCACTTACCAAAAAACACAAGAAGAAGAGGCGGCGTGGGCCACGCCGGCCACAGAAGCCCATCCCACCCGCGGTCCCACAGGGGAACCTCAGCATGCCTGCCAGCGTTGCACTGCCAGTGGAGGCCACACGTGTCCGGTCAGTGTGGACCATGACTTGTCCTTTCCTACATTTGTAGCTGTTCTCAGGACACCCAGCTCCATGTGGAAGGCCATTTGTCCTGCTGGCCTGGGCTTTCTCCTGTTGCTAGTGCCGTGTTTACCTGTGGTGCTGGGTCTAAACAAGGCCTTGGATTACAACAGGGAGAGCAGGCGCTGTGGTCAGGAATTCAGTTGTGTACTCTCAACTTTTTGCACTTTAACAGAATCTGTTTCCCCACGGAAGCCTCCCATCAGAAATACAATGTGTTATTAATTCTGGCAGGTTCAGTGTGTTGGCCAGATGGATGAGGCTTCTGTCTGTTGTGTACTTCATTTTGAAAATTGTGATTGTAACCAGGTGTGGTGACTCACGCCCATAATCCACTTTGGGAGTCAGAGGCTAGAGGATTGCCCAAGCACACAGGTTAGAGACCATCCTACGCAGCATGGCGAGACCCCGTCTCTACAATAAATCAAAAAAATTTAACTGGGTGTGGTGGTGCATGCCTGTAGTTCCAGCTGCTTGGAAGGATCGCCTGAGCCCAGCAGATCAAGGCTGTGGTAGCTGTGAGTGTGCTACTGTACTCCAGCCTGGGCGACAGAGCGAGACTCCGACTCAGAAAAAAAATGAATTGTGATTGTGACCGATTTGAGATTCTTTTTTTTTTTTTTTGAGTTGGAGTCTCACTCTGTCATCCAGACTGGAGTGCAGTGGCCACTCCCGGTCACCGCAGCCTCGACCTGCTGGGCTCCGGCGATCCTTCCACCTCAGCCTTCCAAGTAGCCAGAATTACAGGCATGCGCTACCACGCCCGGCTGATTTTTTGATTTATTGTAGAGATGAGTCTCGCTGCCCAGGCGGGTCTCGAACCTGTGGGCTCAGGCAATCCCCTCACCTCAGCCTCCCAAAGGCGCGGGATCGATTTGAGATTCTAAAAAGTATTGACATACTCGATACACCAAATTGTGATTCATTCTGCTAGTTTGCATTGCATATACTGACCAATGACGGTTGCTGACCCATGCATAGTGCAGCTGCAGGACATGTGGCTGCAGCGGGAGTTGTGCCTGAGGGGGCTGTGTCTGTGCCCGAGGGGGAAGGATATACCTGTCAGGACTCCCCAAGTAATGTTGGGTGTGAACTCCTTCCCACTGTGGTATGCTGGTATGGGTGGGTTATGGAGTCCTCTCCTCCAGGAGCCCATCTACACCGGAGCTGAGTGCTGAAGAGCTTCCAGAGGACATTGCCACAGAGATCTCTGACATCCCCCACGACCTGGAGCTCAACCAGGAGGACTTCGCAGATGTCCTGCCGCGGCTGCCCGATGATCTACAAGATTTCGATTTCTTTGAAGGTGGGTCCATGCTTTGGCTCAGGGGAGCTATCTTCAGGTGAGTTTCCAGGCAGGACATAGCATAGCATTCTGGGTGTGCTGGAGCCTCCTCCTGGCTGGATCTGTCACTGCATAAGGCCTGGGTCCTGTCTTCCAGGGTGCTGTGTTGACAGCTCTGACAGCTCTGGTCCTTTTACATCAATTCTTTTCCTTTAGTTTTGAGCAAAGGTACTTTCACCAAAAGTCTTGAAGGCTTTGAGAATGTGGCCTAATTTTCATACCATACCCTGTCCTTGAGTTGATGTGGCTTTTCCAAAATGGAGTCTGTGTGTGTCATCGACCCACTTCTTTCAGGATGAGCCTTTTATGTTCGTAGTGTTTATTTCACCACTAAAAATGGGATAGTCTCATGGTGATTAATCACATTCCTAACAATAGACTTTTTAAATATTAGAAAGGAAATCAAAGTAGGTCCATGGGCTTCCATTTTATGACAGTTTAACTAGCAAGGCAGTCATGACAGTGGCAGAGCACATGGTGCTGAGGGTGCTGGCTCCTGCCCTTGCCCGCTTCAGCCATGACCTCTGCCACACGACCTGAATCTCAGATCTGAATTGACAGAACATGTTTCCATGTTCACAGCGCTCATAATTTTCAGTAAACACCTGTATAATTGAGGAGTCATTGTGAGCTTTAGATGGTCATCCTTAGGGTTCCTAAGAATTCAACACTGCTAAGATGGTTTTGAGGGTGTCGTAAGTAAATGAAGATGGTGATGCGCGTTCCAGGAGAACCGCCCTCTCAGATATGTTCTGCAGATGGTGGTTTCATGTTGTCCTTCCAGTTCACATCTTGGAAACTGCTCTGTTGAGAGACTCTGTTTCCATAGAATATTGTTTAAAATAATTCAGATGTAGCTAGGCATGGTGTGTGCCCATGGTCCCAGCTCCTCAGGAAGCCAACACAGCAGGATCACCTGAGACCAGAAGGTCGGGGCTATGGTGAGCTGTGATCACACCGTTGCACTTCAGTCTGGAGGGCAAGCCAGACCCTGTCTCTAAATCAATAAATAAAAAAGAAATATCTCATACGTATCTTTTTGTGATATAGAGCAGTGAAAGCTCGGCTGACTCTTGTGCTCTCCGTTGCCTTAGGGAAGAATGGAGACCTCCTCCCCACGACCGAAGAGGCTGAGGAGCTGGAGCGGGCCCTGCAGGCCGTGACGTCCCTCGAGTGCCTGAGTACCATGGGGGTCCTCGCCCCAGCAGATGGAGTGTCTGTCCAGGAGTTGTCAGATAGAGGGATCGGAGCATTCCCCGCGGGTACTGGGGCTTCCGGGGTGCAGGCCTTGGGCCGAGAGGTGAGCACGGACCTGGGGGAGCTGCTGAATGGGCGTGTGGTACACGACGGCTTCCCTAGCTTGGAGCTGGACGAGAACCTGCTCCACTCTGCTACCTTGTCCAACCCACCCACCCCGCTGGCAGGGCAGATCCAGGGGCCATTCTCCGCCCCAGCCAACGTCGGCCTTACTCCTGCCGCTCTGATGAGCCAGAGTGCCCTTGGGGAGAGAGCCTTCCCAGGACAGTTCCATGGACTTCCTGATGGCAGCCATGCCTCCCAGAGGCCACACCCTGCCCAGCTGCTGAGCAAGGCAGACGACCTCATCACCTCCCGACAGCAATATAGCAGCGACCACTCGCACTCCTCGCCCCATGGAAGCCATTACGACAGTGAGCACGTGCCGTCTCCCTACAGCGACCACATCACCTCTCCCCACGCGGCGTCCTTCTCCGGCGATGCTATGGCAGCTACCTTCTCGGCAGAGATGCCCCTCATAGCGCAGCACCTGCTCCCGAGCCAACTTGAGGTGCCGCTGGGCGGTGTGGTCAACCCCAGGACTCACTGGGGCACCCTCCCCGTCGGCCTCGGAGAGCCCTCGCCGTTCAGCAACCTGCTCGGCGCCGATGGGCACCTTCTTTCCACGTCCCTGTCCACACCACCCACCACGTCAAACTCAGAGACCACACAGCCTGCCTTCGCCACCGCGACCCCCAGCAGTGCCGGTGTGCTCCCGGGGCTGCCGCAGACCAGCTTCAGCGGCCTGGGGCCTTCTGCCGAGCTCCTGGCCTCCGCCTCCCCCAAGCAGCAGCTCCCGCAGTTCAGTGCAGCCTTTGGCCACCAGCTGACTTCCCACAGTGGCATTCCCAAGGACCTGCAACCCAGCCACAGTTCCATCGCGCCCCCCACAGGCTTCACGGTGACAGGTGCCACAGCTACAAGTACCAATAATGCATCCTCCCCCTTCCCCTCCCCCAACTGAGGGTGTCTGTGTGTCTGCCGGCAGTGGGGACCTGTGTTTTCTATCTTTGTTTCCTCTTTAGCGCCCCCTCCCCTTTTCCTAAAGAAGATTTTAAAAATACCAGGTGGGGCGAGGGACTCTCCTTCCCAGCCCGCAGGTGCCCCGCGGTGGACCTGCCTCGTGTTCACGTGTGCTCTTAGCACTGGTGCTCCTTCCCTCCTGGCAGGTCCACTAGACCCGTGGTTTCCTTCGTGGTTCAGCACAGAGACTGGATGGGTTGATTTTTAGCAGCAAGTCCTGGAAGTGGAAGATACCTCAGATTACCAGTGCCCTTTACTCTTTCTAGTATTCAGACCAGTGCTTTCCATTTTGTTGCCAGGTTTTGACACGGGTGGTTCTAGAGAGAATGATCCTATTAATCGAGTTCCAGTGTAAGTGACAGCACGTGGTGTGGCAGGTCACGGCTCTGACTTAGCACCAGCTGCTGAGCACCACAGGGAGCCGGGATTTCATCTTTAATTGTGATCATGTTTAACTAAAAGAAAAAAGCAGTCTTGTGACCTGCCCACACGTGCAGTGCAGGGAGTAGCTGCCCATCCGTTTGGTTTTTTTCCCCCCATAACGAGTGCAAGACTCTTACTTTTCTTCTTTCCTGCATCTCACAGCCCTAAGAAGATTGGCCATTCTTTTCCACTGACTTAACTAATGTTTCCTGAGTAGGGAGGGTGGTCTGGTTGTGTGAACAGCACAACTTTTTTTCTGTTAAAAGTTAACCTGGGAAGAAACAGAACACAAACAGTGTAGCCCTCATTGGTGACGTGGGCTGTCATGGAAGTCTTGCCAGGAGTGGCCACAGGGTTGCTGCAGTGCTGGGCCTGGTGGCCACTGGCCTTCAAACCTTCTCATGGAATACATTCACACGATGTAATTAAAGAGAGTATGTTGGTGTGAAAGAGCAGGATAGGTCAGGTAGGCTTGAAAAGATGGGATCTGTGAAGGTCTTGATCGTCTGTTACTTTTGAGTTTTCACGTTTACAGTAGTGATTCTTTGGTAAGTTTGTAACATGGTGAAGACACTTGTAGAATCAGTGTGCCAGTCGTGAAGTGATGTGTCAATCCGAAGGATACTCATTTTAAAGTTTATTTCAAAGCAGAATATGGAAATTAGACATAAATTTTATCTGCCCTTTGGTACTTTTAAAATAATTTAAGAACTTAGGTTTAAGTAAATTTGGAAATAGTTTTGAGGAGTTTTTTTAATTTTAGGGTTAAAAATCATATTTGGTAGTTTAGTAAATTGACTATGAAATGAATATGTGAGATTTCTTCTTGCCTGCCTTCTTTTCCCCAGAGAAGGGTGGAGCTAGATTTTAAGGCATCTCTACTCTGCTTTTGCTGGGAAGTTTCACTGTCCCATGAGATACCATTGGCTATTTATACCTGAGTCTTGTCTAATTTACATATATATATTTTAAAAGTTAAGTAGAAGGAGCATATCTATTAATGATATGGTTCAGTAATTCATTTGTCAGGGAATATTTGTTCTTAATTTCTTTCTAATAGGTAAAGATTTGGATGTATTTTCCTACTTCCTGTGTGTAATTTCTTTACGCCATGCTAGTTCCAACCAGTCCCTTCTTTGGAAAGTGCTGCTTTCTCTGCTTTTTGAGGAATGTTGTGATCAGCAGGCATCATGCAGACACCACGTGCCTGGGGCCTCGAGGGAGATCATGACTATATGAAATCACTATATGCCCTATTTTGTATTTATTGACGTTTCTTTTTGTGGGCCAAAAATATGTTTGTAATATATTTAGTTTTTTTAATCATGATAATTGATTGGAGGATTTATTTTTAATAGCTTTGCCTTTTTTGCAGATTGAGAAATTTCTAAATTTTAACTTATGTCACAAAGCAAAATTATATTTAATATCACCATAAATTTCTATTCTGAATGGTGAGAACAAATAATTTGTCTATTTCTCACCTGTGAACCTATGTTAGTCAGCTTTTTTATTTAATGTACTGTAATGAAGTGATTATGAGTAGTTATCTCTGCTCAAAAGTGTCATTTAGTTTGCTAAACTATCTTTATAGCCCACCCTAAGCATCGCTAGGTCATGATCCATCCCAGCAATCCGGCGCAGTGTCCGTCGTGTGCTGATGAGCATTGTCACTGACCTCTGTGCCAGCCCTTCTTCCACAACGAAGGGAAAGCCGTGGGTAGTCAGTTAATTTGAACTCTTTCTGGCCATTTGTCCCTCGTGTTCGCTGCTTAAAATTCTTCAGTTATCAAAACTGAGTTTGCAGTAATTGCACATTTTATTGTTTGCAATTTTCTGTTTTATGTGCATTTAAAAGCCCTTCTCTGCTTTCGAGTAAGGAGGCAGGAAATGATCAGGAATGTTGCCAGTTACAGCTTCACACCAAAAACCTTGAGTAAATACATTTCGTTTAGATGCCCCTGATAATAGCTGAGGAAAGAGCACCCTTAGGGAGCACGAGTGTATGGTTAAAGAATGAACAGAAGCAAACGTTTCCCCTCATTTCATCTATTCCAAAACAGATATCCTGGCTGGATTTACTTGGCTCTTGCTATGTCTTGTGAGTCCCTTTCAAAGAGAGAACACCTGTAAACTCAGAGATGTCCATGTTTTTTCTTGTTAATGGAGTCATTCTAGTCTATTAGTAGTAGGTTTACTATTAATATGTAAAGAAAGGAATGAAGTGTCTTTTACTCCAGAAATATGAAAATTAGTGTCTTTTATAGTAGCACTTATGCTAACATAAGGCAATACTAGAATCAAAAACAAACCTTATATAAGGTCCTAATTAGGTGAAGACTAGCTTTTATTCTTGTGTTAAACACATGAGAAATAGTGGCAAAGAAAGGTACACTCTGTTTCTGCAGTTCTTTGGGACCATCTATAAAGGCCAGTTAGATTGTGTGACTGTGATTTAACCTTAAAGTTGCTTCCAATGATGGGACATTCTGCATTCTGAGAATCCAGGTTCCCCTCTCCTGTGTGATACTCACTAGCTGGGGTCTGTAGCATCTCAAGAAAAGACGGGCTTTCTCTCCTTACTCTCATACATAATTAGTAATGTGATTTTAATTAAAGTACTTAAGGCATTGTTTTTTCTCTGTAAAAATGGCTTAGCAATTTGCACATCTGGGTAGGTTATGTACTAGTAAACAGTTCCCTGTAGGAAGTAGCAATTGTACTTAACCCACCAAGTGACAGACTATGCAATGGAAACATGTCCTACTGGTTGTCACATGACTTATACAGCAAAGGGTTACTTTAGCTAGTAACCTACGTGTGCGCTTCAGCTGCTTTCCACATGACTTTCTGGGCAGTTTTATGTTGCAGGCTGTGTGGAACATCTTGGGTCCCTCTATGAGAAAGTTATAGTTCAGTGAAAAGCAAGTTGTCAGTGTGAAGAACAGTTGGAAAGTGGGGTTTTTACAATCTTCCTTAAAATTGGTGTTACTGTCTTGAGTGGCTTAAGGCTAAAGAAAGCTAATATTCTCTCTCTGCCAAATAATGACTTATAAGAATTATTTCCTAAGTAAGCTCAATCTCTCACCTGAAAGCTAAGAATCTTTCCCCACCAAGGTTGTCTGTGATCACGTCAGGAAGGACCCTGTACTGGTGGCACCCGCAGGTGCCCTACCTGTGCTTTCCTCTTTTACATAGATGAGAGAACCTACATTTTCATCGACCTGTGCCCTTCTGTGTTAGGAATTGGGGTGCAGCCTGCATGTCTGGGCAGTGCCTGCTTCAGCCCCTGGCAGTTTCCCATGCTCTCCCACCTCCACGCCAGGCTGGCATGCAGCTGGTAGACCTTGTGCAGTGCTCATGGGAGGCAGGGCCCTGTCCTCTGGGTTAGTTGAAAAGGTTATTAGTTAGAAAGGTGGTTAGTATTGCAAAAAGATGAGGATATTAACACTAAACTAATTATTTAAGAAGTTTGAAATTATTAAAAATTATTTTTGGGTATCTAGTTTTCAAGTTTCTTCATCTTCTTTCTTTTTAGCCTTCTTTTTTAACTTGTGTTCTTAATCTGGCATGTATATAATAGTCTAATATAATGGTCTTTTAAATGGACAACAGAACTCCCCAGTCTAATGAGGCAATTTAGAGGATTCCTTGAAAGAAAATGTAGTCATGCTACATAACCTTCATTTGTGTCCTCTTTCCCATCAGTATCTACATTGCTCCAAGGATTCTTTTTCTGACAAAAAATTAATTTCTTGAGTCAGGGGTTATATATATGAAAGAACGGAGATTTTTTTCTTCCAATCAATTTCTCCCAATCAATTTAAAATAACTGAATCTTCACTGGCATTCTATAGAAAAGTAAGACAATTTAATGATTTCTTAACATCTTGATCTTTATAAGCTTTCCCATATTCTAGCGTGAACCAGCATCATGTTTAGTAGGTTAACATAACATTTTTAGGCCAGGTACAGTCCGCTTACGCCTGTAATCCCAGCACTTTAGGAGGCTGAGGCAGGAGGATTACTTGAGTCTAGGAGTTCAAGGCCAGCCTAAGTGAGGCCTCATCTTTACATTCTTTCTAATAATTTCTGTTAAGACCCCAGTGAATAACATAGCTGGGTATTTTAAGCATATCCCCTGGCCAGTGAAGTAGGAAGGAAAACATAAAACATAAGTGAGTGGTCATGTCTGTTCTGATAACAGTGTCTTTAATGCTGCAGTTTTGGGTCAGACTGAGGGAGCCTTACTGCTAAATGGCAGGAATCCTTTTTTCACGCCAGCTCTTGTTTTTTTGTTAGCTTTGCTCTCTCTGCGTCAGTGTAGAGCTAAGAAAGGAAACATGGCGCTCCAGAGAGTGAGCATGTTGAGTGTGACTTCTTACCCTGTGTTCTCAAGCACTGGGAATGTTGGGCTAGTGTGAACACAGTTTCAGTTTAGTCTGATCAAGTCTTGTGAGAGCACAGTCTTTGTCACTCTTGTGGGCTCCTCAGGGCTGGAGAGCGGTAGCATCCTCATCTTTCGCTTGCTTTTGTTTGTTTTTAATCTGGGGACCACTGAAGTAAGCTCTGTATGTACCCACAGTTCCCCTTGGGAAAACATTCGCCGTGCAGTGCAAGGGGCACCACACAGCTGGATGCCACCGTCACTCTGCTTGGGGAGTAGACTGCTTGCCTGGTGGCACCACCAGCTCCAGGAGGTGTGGCTGGCCCAGCGGGCTAGTGCTGTGCCAGGATCCCAGCCCTACTGCCTGCATATCTGTGTGGGAGGGCCGGGTCTGCTTCCTCCACAGTGGTTATTCTTTCCACTGTATAGTATTGAGTATGTCTCAGGGATTCCTTGTGGAAATTAGGGCAGTTTTTAAAATAAGAAAATCATTTTCAAAGAAACTAGAAGTGACTCGCCATCGAGAGCGCAAGAAAGAACGTCTGTTCGTAGCTCGTGTCTTGCTAGGACCCTTCCTCCTCCTTGCGCTCAGCCCAGTGTCACATACAAAACCTTTTTCCATCATCACAGCTTTAAAACTTTTATTTAAAAACTCCTTCCCCAACGAGCTTTCAGAATACTTATTGTAGATTTTAAGAGAAAAGGTATATTAATTTATGCTATTAACATCACCTCATAAATTATAAGTTTTATACTAAAGCTGTATTGAGTGTAATGAATTATGTTGCCTATGTGTTTAATAGCTAAATAATTATATATGAGCTTTTTTTTTTGACAAAACAAACTAGTGAAGCACCTTCTTACACTGGATCTCTGCCGTGTCGAGGTGTATAGCTGTCCTCTGCTACCATGCAGATATGTCAAGTACAAGGGTCTCCTGGGCACCTTCAGACCATTTATCACTGCTCATAGAACCGTCAAGAATCCTGTTCTTTAGTAAATGACATGTGGTTTACACTTAAGATGGCTAGAAGCTTAGTTACAGGGTAAATAGAAATACATAGCTCAAGTAAAACTCCAACTACTGTAGCTGAAATTTGTAAACTAAGTTTTTAAGACCTCTTTTATTTCCTATGGATTTATTCTTTAATTTACAGTTTATTCTGTAAGTGGGGAAGTAAAATAGAGAAAATAATAAATCTAGATGTTCTCAGTGTCTTTATTCAGGAACTTTTTATCCCTCCTCACTAAGGAATTCCCACTGTGACTTAAAAATAGAATTAAATTACTTGTGTGCATGTATATGTCTGTATTTTTACACTCATGCAAAAATATACATTGGGGGCACGTGTGTGAGATACGAATGTGTGCTTATGTAAAAATAGAGAAAGGTAACCGAATGTATTGTAAAAATATGATTTATTTAGTTGAGGGTTTTGGAGTTACTTTCTCATTGTCTCTGTTGTATAAATACACCAAATTCTTCCTTATTTTCTTTATGTTAAAAGGCTAGCTCTGATTTCATGTGCATTTTATTTTAACCTTTGGATTAACTTATATTATGCTATGTTTGTAACGTGACATGAGAAACAGCAGGTTCTAAGACCAGCCTCCCACTTTTGAGCATAAAACTATGAGAGGGAGAGAGACAGACCCAGACATGAGCTGTGTTTATCTGTTGTGGTGATGGGACCAGAGATCTGTTGAACCTTTTTCCTGTAGTAACAAGTTTCTTCATATTCTGAGTAAGAAAATATTGTTGATCATCTTTTCTTGGTGAAGTTAAGAAAAATTATAGACCTTTATAAATAATTTTTTAAAGAGGCTACTTTGTTTAAGGAGTTGGTGGGATCATTTCACCATGCATATTTTAAAGCTGGGGTGACTTCAGTTGTTCCCAAAATTTTTCAAAAATATGTACGCAGTTGCACTATTATTTATGAAGTTAGAGTGCCCCTACTCCCATATTTTGGCTATAGGAAAAATTATGTTACCTTTGACTTTTACCTGATTAATACGGAATGTTTTAGAAAAATGCATTCCTATATTTTGTCAAGTTGTTATACATGCATTACTGGAGTATCTGGTGGTCTAAAATCATCAAAATTAGACTTGTTACTAAATGTTCCAATTACATTTATTTTTAATATAAAAAATCATGTACTTTGAAATAGGTCAGAGCAACTTCTGATGACATGCCTGAATTTACAGTTGTCTTTGAAGCCTCATTCACTTCATCTTAGACATGGTGAAGCCCTGGGAATGCTTCCCGTGTGGTTCTTGTTCACAGTTATGATTTGCATCATCTCCCAGCTTTGTTCACTCTTACTTTGGGATTTAAATAAAACCTGCATATTTCTTGTACATATGCATGCAAACGAAGGAAGGGAGTTTGTATTGGTGCCATTTCTCCCTTCAGTGGCTGGTTGACAGGATTTGCTAGAATAAATTCCCTGATGGAAGACCCTTTGTGTATATCTGTACAGAGATGTGTCTATGGGATGTGGTGGCACTTTGCTGAATGTGAGCTTGCCTTGTCAATGGAAAGGTTGAAAAGTATTATGTTTATTTATACATTTGTATAAATCTATATATACACGTATGTATATGTGTGTGTATAGGTAAAGCTATATACATATATTTCACTTAAAAATGTGTGTGTGTGTGTGTGTAATAGGTAAACAGCCTTTGTTAAGCAGGATTAATGTCTATGGAAAATTCTGGATTGTTCTGTAAACCAGAGCAGGTGGCGGTCTGGAGTATGTCATCAGAGCATCCTAAAATTGCAGTCCATGGATTATAGTCTGTTTGTGAGTTATAAGTGAATACCTGTCTAAACTGTTCTCACTTGCCAGTTCCACTGGTCTTCATCTTCACTACCTTCTACCTGTCACTCTCATCACTTAAGATGATTATGTCCTTTCTACCCAGAGGAATTTGGCTTAAGCATATTTCATTAGCTTCTCTGTTGTTTCTTTTAAAGATCTATATTGCTGACATTTTTCCAGAACATTCAAGTCTGGTAATATTTTCTATAGTAATTTTAAGAATTGGGCATTCATCTTTATCTCAAAAACAAAAAAACCAACACTCAAAGTAAGCTCATTTGAAAATTTCACCTTGGTAATTTGGGGATATTTTACTTAAATTAAAAAAGAATATAACTGTGATTTTGTGATGGTAGTGTTAGGTTTATTTCTGCACTTAATATTATTAATTTGTCATTTAAACATTTTGGTTTGCTTTGTGGTTTAATCACAAATTTACCATTTACATTTTAATGGAAAGCATACAAAGTCACATGTAAGCCTCTTGAATTCTTTGGCTAACTCATTTTTCTCATGATGAAACTGCTTTGATGAATTCTTGTGTAGTGAATTCTGCTGTATTTCCTTTTGACATTTCTCACAGTTTGTGACATTGTTTTAACTTTGCTGCAGCTCTCTAGAAAACTTGCATCCCTCTATATTGTGCCTTTAAAGCCCTTATGCACACACAGACAGAAGTGTATATCTCCATGTCGGAGCATGTGCACGTCCACTCTGGTATCGACTCACACAGTGTGTCTAGTACAGACTGTGGGAGTCGGTACGTAGATACTCAGAGGCAATGAACGTTGCCCTCTAGATATATGTATATAAATAGTGTTGATACGCTGTACATACACGTGTATATGTATGAGTTCTAAATGGCAATCTTTTACATTTAGCAAAATGCTGCCCCTACTGGAATATTGCCACTGCAGTGGCAGTTGTATGTAATGATTTAAAATACATTATCAAAAGTTATTTAAAGAACATTTTAAAATCTCATGTAAAGACATCCACACATTATTTATTTATCTTCCTTTTTCTTTTATTGTCGTGGCTTTTTTTTTTTTTTTTTTTTAACTTAAAGGGAGACGGTCATTTAAAAAATACCATTTGTCCCATGAGGGTGAGAAAGAGCTGGAGTCACTCAAGGGCTTGGCGCGTTTTCCTCTCTCTGAATGGACGTGCCACAAGCCAGCCTGTTTATTTCAGTAGTGAAGTGATCCTAAGATTTCCACTAGTGAGTGTCGTCCACCATCTCCTAAACCAACTTAAATCACCAATTTGCCTCTTCCTTTCATTAATAATGATGATCATTGACCTCCTTTTCCCCCGGGGAAGCTAACTACTGTCATGCTGCAGGGAGGTGCAACACCTAACCGTTAATTAAAGAAGGCAGCTCTCTCACAAAGCTGTCTCAAGCACATTTTGCATTTGTTTAGTTAAAGATCTTCCCAAACTTTTTTTTCATGAAAGAACTCCAAGATGCACGCACATGACATTGATTAAATTCTTATTTCCTACAGTTTCAAGTATTTTTCAGTAGTATCAATTTATCACACTGAATGCAAGAACATTAAAGAAAAACTGTTAAATTTTATTTTATTTTGTGAAGAGTTGGCAGCAGATTACACCTGAAAAACTTTCAGAGACAGGAAGGTAGATGAACAATTCTAAACTGGAGGGTGTTACAGAACACAACGAAGAGCACTCCTAGAGATGGAGGTAGAAGTTGGGTGCTTGAGCAGAGTCCCTAGAAGCAGCCTGTAATAGAAAGCCTCTTGGCAGCTGTGTGGTACTAACGGCTGGAGAACTGGAATGTGGATGGAGACCAGGTTGCAGTGGGAAGTCAAAGGGGAGGTGGCTTATTGGAAACCAGTAAATGGCAGACAGCTTGGGCAGTCTTAAAATCTCTCCTAATGAAGTAACTGCACGGTAGCAAGGACAAGCGGTTCCCAGAACCCTTCTTTTCAGTGTTCTCATTCACCTTGGCACACGAGTATGTTCAACAGGCCATGCATTAAAAACATTTTCCAAAAAAATGCTGCTTAAAGGGAACTTACAGACTGAGAATCTCTCCTCTGTCTTTGTGTTAATAGTGGCTGCAAGCTTAGTTATATGCACAAATGCCAGAAGCCACTTGGTTCTGCACAGGCTATAGGAGCAAGGTGGGGGTGGAGTGGAGGGTTGCTGAGAGCCCCTGTTCCCGTGGGAGGCGCACCTAGGCAAGGGTGCCGTGGTGCTGGGGGCCATGTTCTAGGAGGGGATGGCTTTCGGTTTGTAATTTCCCTTTAAGCAAGAAGAGATGGCTCACATTTTCCATATATATCTCAATGAATGTACTGTATTACTGTTTTAAAAATTTGATGAACTAATAATGGATTTGTCTCCTTTTGTTATCGGTCCTTGTTTAATTTGTTTAAGGGTTTTTGTATACAAAAGTTTACATTTTTATGTATATTTTTCTTGTGTAAAAACTGATGTAATATGTGTATAAAACACTGTATGTATTATCTGTATATAGTGTGACAAAATGATTTTTCTTTCTTTCTTTTGGATGTATTAATAAATCTTGCTGTGAAGTAACTTTGGTTTTGGTGTAATTTCTTTTGCTTGGATATTGATGGCAGCCGCTGGTTCAGGGTAGGTGTTTTTCCCACAAATACAAGAACAGCTTCAAGTTGTATGATCAATGTTTAAAAAATCATACAGAACTTGAAGAAACACTCTTAAGGTGTTGCCAAGTGCCTGCCTTGGATCACCTTGGAATTTTTTTTTTAGATGGGAACTTTTCATTTCTTGTGCTATCTTTTGTTGCTGAGGGAAGCTTTATTATTATTATTATTATTATTATTATTATTTATTTTATTTTTGAGTCGAAGTCTTACTGTTTCACCTAGGCTGGAGTGTAGTGGCATGCTCATGGCCACTGCAGCCTCCACCTGCCAGGCTCAGGCAGTCCTTCCACCTCAGCTTTCCAAATAGCTGGAACAACGGGTGTGAGCTACCGCACCTGGCTACTTTCTTTTTTATTTACTGTAGAGACAAGGCCTCACCAAGTTGCCCAGGCTGGTCTCAAACCCCTGGGTTTAGGCAATCCTCTCACCTCTGCCTTCCAAAGTGCTTGGATTATAGGTGTGAGCCTTTATACCCAGTTGAGGGAAGCTTTAGTGTAAACAATTTTATAGTAACATAGAGACAAACAAAAATGTACATACAAAAATTAGTAACCTTATCACATGTTCCTTATATAGAGTCACTAATTTTAAAAATGTGGAGCTTTTGAACTTGTTTTCTTTGGTCTCTAATCCAGGCATGTTTAAGGTACATTGTAAAATTGTACTTTGCTTCTCTAAAATAAAATAACATTTTGAGACGAGTCATGCCCACAGCACTACTAAAATGACAACAGTGACAACTTCATTTCTCTGCTTTAGAAATTGACAAAGTATAGAGGATCATGCTGGTAATTGATGGTTCTGTTTCTTCTCTTATATGGTAGTTAATTTTAAATTTGTTTGTTATCTTCTACTTAAGGATACTACTCTTCACTCTCTGTACAAACCCTTGAGATTGTGCTAAATTCTTAATTTGATCTTTAAAAAATAGCAGCCTTAGGAGACAAGCCTATTCGTCTAACAAACTGAGGCAACATTTTTAAAGGGGGATGCTGAAATTCTGTAGTTTGCCACATGAAAGCAAAATTTATTTATTTATATTTAAGTCAGGTTCTCACTCTGTTGCCCAGACTGGAATGCAGTGGCACAATCATGACTCACCACAGCCTCAACCTTCTGGGCTCAGGCAATCCTTCACCTCAGCCTTCCAAGTAGTTGGGACTACAGGCACATGCCACCATGCCCTGCTAATTTATTTTTTATTACAGACAAGTTCTCACTAGGTTGCCTAGGCTGGTCTCAAACTCCTAACTCCTGTAATCTTCCCACCTTGGCCTTTCAAAGTACTGGAATTTCAGGGGTGATCCACCCAAATCCTTTTTTTTAAGTAGAGGTCTCACTCTGTCATGAGGCCGGAGTGTAGTGGCATGATCACAGCTCACCGTAGCATTGAACTCCTGGGCTCAAATGCTCCTTCTGCCTCAGCCTCCCAAGTAGCTGGGACTACAGGTATGAGCCACCACGCCCAACTAATTTTTTTATTTTGGGCGTAGAGGTGAAGTCTCACTGTGTTGTCTAGGCTGGTGTCAAACTCTTGGACTCAAGCAATCCTCCTGCCTTGGCCTCCCAAAGTGCTGGGATTACAGTCTTAAGCCATTGCACCAGGTCGGAAGCAAAAATTAGTTTAGCAGAGAATGTATTTTTATCAACTCCTCTTGTTTAGCCTATCTCCATCTGCTTGCTCTTGCCTCTGCCTCATTGACGCCTAACAATAATTCTTTTAAAGCCTGTATTATTTAAAAACCTGCTTTTTTTGCATTAACTTGTAGTTTCAGCAATATGTGGGCCCAACCGTTAAGGTGATTATTTTGGTTTGTTTTGTGCTGCTATAGCAATAGCTGAGACAGCGATTTATAAAGAACGGAAATCTATTTCTCAGAGTTATGGAGGCCGGGAGGTCCGAGGTCAAGGTGCCAGCGTCTGGCAGGACTATTCTCTGTTCTCAAGATGGCCAATCGAATGCCATGTCCTCCAGAACGAAAGAATACTGTGTCTTCACTTGGCAGAAGGCAGAAGGTTACAAGGGAGGAACTTACTCATCAAACCTTTCTGTAGTGGCAACAATCCATATATCAGGGCTGCACCCTCATGACCTAAACTCCCAAAGGTCCGTGCATTTGCACTGGGGTTAAGTTGCCAACACAGGAATTTGGGGAGACACATTCAGACCACAGCAGTGATACCGTGTTGTTCATGTCACAAGAGTGTCTTCATGGAAAATCCCTCTAACATGTGACTACAGCCAGCTCTTTTTCCTACTCCCAAATCCCCACAGTGGAGAGATGCCAACTGCTCAGCACCCTGCAGCATCTGTGGCCCGTGGTCATGTGCCATTGCTGCCTGTACTTCCATCTTCCCAGCCTTCTGTCTCTGGCCTCTGGTCACTTTTTATACTCTTATTTTTATTTTTGAGCAGTTTGTGTTGGGGACAGTGAGATGCATAAGAATGGGTCACAACTGGATTCTACACTCAGAGATGTGGCCATGTTGTCGGAGAGTTGTGTAACTGCAGTCAGGAAGAAATCATCCAGGGCATCGCAGGTAGGTTAATGTCTGGAAGAGTGTATGTCCAGCTGGAGGGTGGGGACATGTTCTCAAGGGCAGCGCATCAGTATGGAGCACTCCAGGCTGGGTGCTCTGCACATTCAGAAGTGGAGGAGGTATCCAGAGAGCAACATAGTCAGGATCCTCATGGCTCACGTGAGGACTGTCGGCTGTTCAGCTCAGCTGACAGGAAAGTAAATGTGGGAGAGTGGGACTTAAAGATAAAAATAAAAACTTTATTTCTCAAAATAAGTTCCATCACTTTTCAAGAACTTTTGTAAGCAACTATACTAACCAATAGTTCATCCCTAAAGAACTGAGAGGGTCCTGGAAGTTTATGTCAATGCAGGATGTTTTTTTTAGTTGGAGTTCTCATCCTGTCGTTCAGTCTGGAGTGCAGTGGCACACTCATGGTCACTGCATCCTCAACCTGCTGGGCTTAGGTGATCCTTCAGCCTCAGCCTTCCAAGTAGCTGGAACTATAGGCATGCGCCACCAAGCCTGGCTAATTTTTTGATTTATTGTAGAGATGAGGTCTCACCAAGTTGCCCAGGCTGGTCTTGAACCCATGGGCTCAGGCAATCCTCTCACCTCGGCCTCCCAAAGTGCTGGGATTATAGGTGTGAGCCATCACGCCTGACTGTTTTCGTTTTTACATTATTAACTGAAGAAAAATAGGTGCCCTTTACAGAGTTTTTAAGATTAGGAAACAAAAGTCAGCCAAATCAAGACTGTAAGGTGGTTGACTAAAGATGCTTCATAGAAACCCCCACAGAATTGCCCTTGTTTGATAAGAGGAGTGAGCAGGAGTCTTGTCATGGTGGAGGAGGTCTCTCTAGTAATGCTTTCCTGGGCATTTTTCTGCTAAAGTTCTGGCTAACTTTCTCAAAACACTCTCATAATAAGCAGATGTTGTTCTTTGGCTTTCCAGGAAGTCCAGAAGCCACATGCCCTGGGCACCTCAAGACACTGTTGCCATGATCTTTGCTCATGATAGGTCTGCTCTGACTGTGACTGAACCACATCCACCACTTGGTAGCCTTTGCTGTGGTTGTGCTTTGTCTTCAGGATAGTAGTAAGAAAGCCATGTTCCATCTCCCATTATAGTCCTTTGAAGAAACACTTCAGGATCTTGACCCCGCTTGTTTAAAATTTTCACTGAAAGTTCTTCTCTTGTTTGAAGCTGATCTAGGAGCAATGGTTTTGGCACCTATTGAGTGGGACGTTTGCTCAACTTTAATTTTTCAGTCAGAATTGTGTAAGCTAAACCAGTTGAGATGTTTGTGGTATTGGCTGCTGTTTCTGCTTTTAGTTGTTGGCCTTCTTCAATTATAGCATGAACAAGATAAATGTTTTTCTTAGAAATTGATGTGGATGGTCTGCTACAGGCTTCATCTTCAACATTGTCTCATCCCTTCTTAAGGTGAGTTATTCATTTGCAAATTACTGATTTATTTGGGGCATTGTCTCCATGGACTTTTCATGAAGCATCAGTGATCTCACCCTTCTTCCACCCAAACTTCACCATGAACTCGATGTTTGTTCTTGCTTCCATTTCAGCAGAATTGATATTGCTCTTTCAAACTTATGTCTAACCCTTCTTAGTGCTAGATCCTGCTCATTCAGACATGTTCTAACAGGTTAGTATGAGTTTACTTTGGTGCAAAAAATTGTTGAAACTCATGCATAATTTTCACATAATAGGTATTTTCTATGACCTTTATGATCACCCCTCCCAGTTTAGTTCCTAGCCCACCATTGCATGTTTTATTACCTGTTTGATCTCAGTTTCATTCTGTGATCATGAACAACAAATGTCCTTCCCCTTCCAGCCTGTCTTCCAGCCACACCTGTCCCCATACACCACTGCACACACACCTCTAGCCCTGTCTGGACCTGGAGTGGTACATGCTGTGAACATCCTCCTTGTGCTCATCTGAAAACTGCCTTCTTTCAAGACCCCTCCCAGGCCATCCTACCTGGAAAAATGGCCTTCTCCAGAGAAATCCTTTGTTCCCCAGCAGCACTCACTGCCTGCAGCACTGCTTTGATGCAGAATATGCTACCTTGACTTGCATTTACCCATGTCCTCTGCCTCCTCAAAAACACCAAGCAACATTAACATAGGGGCCTGTCTTTTGAAAAGTCTTTTTTAGCCGGGCTCGGTGGCTCAGCCTGTAATCCCGTGCCTTTGGAAGGCTGAGGTGAGTGGATTGCCTGAGCCCATGGGTTTGAGACCTGCCTGGGCAATTTGGCGAGACCTCATCTCTACAATAAATCAAAAATTAGCCGGGCGTGGTAGTGTGCGCCTGTAGTTCCAGGTACTTGGAAGGCTGAGGCGGAGTGATCGCCGGAGCCCAGCAGGTCGAGGCTGCGGTGGCTGGGAGCGGCCACTGCACTCCAGTCTGGGCAACAGAGTGAGATTCCAACTAAAAAAAAAAAAAAAAATTAAAGACTTTTTTTTTGAGATAATAGCTTACACATACATCAGAACCTGAGTAAAGTGCTGTGTGTTCAAATGCTAGCAGAAGCTAGGTGGGACCTTTGATTTCCTTGGATGGGGGGATGGACCTTCAAATATATCTGGTTATTGAAAATTGGTGATCTTGTCTATAACTCTTTTTTTGTCACAGTGGATGCCAGATTGTCAGCATTTAATTAATTTATGTCCTGTCACCCATCAAAGATATATGCAGAATATTTATAATTAAGAATGTTGTGGGCTGGGGGCAATGATTCACTCCTGAAAGTCCAGCACTTTAGGAGGCTGAGGTTGGAGGACTGCTTGAGCCCAGGAATTTGAGACCAGCCTAGGCAAAATAGCAAGACCTCATCTGTACAAAAATAAAAAATTTAGCCAGGCATGGTGGCACATGCCTATAGTCCCAGCTACTCAGAAGGCTGAGGCAAGAGGATCACTTGAGCCTAGGAGGTCAAGACTATGGTTAGCTGTGATCGTGCCACTGTACTACAGCCTGGGTGAGAGAGTAAGACCCCAACTCAAAAAAAAAAAAATCTTAAGAATGTGGATCTAGTGCCCTTTTTGTTTTAATTTTTTTTTTGAGTTGGAGTCTCACTCTGTCGCCCAGACTGGAGTGCAGTGGCCGCTCCCGGCCACCGCAGCCTCGACCTGCTGGGCTCTGGTGATCCTTCCGCCTCAGACTTCCAAGTAGTTGGAACTACAGGCACGCGCTACCACGCCCGGCTGATTTTTTGATTTGTTGTAGAGATGAGGTCTCACCAAGTTGCCCAGGCAGGTCTCGAATCCATGGGCTCAGGCAATTCGCTCACCTCGGCCTCCCCAAGTGCTGGGATTACAGGCTGAGCCACCGAGCAGGCCTTTAGCAGTGCCACATTGTATTTAAATGTTGGCATTGAAAGTATAACGTGCTGGGTGTAGTGACTCATACCTGTAATCCCAGCACTTTGGTAGGTGGAGGCAAGAGGATTGCCTGAGCCCAGGGGTTTAAAATCAGCCTGGGCAACATGGCGAGACCTTGTCTCTACAATAAATCAAGAAAAATTAACTGGGCGTGGTGGCACATGCTTGTAGTTCCAGCTGCTTGGAAGACTGAGGCAGAAGGATAGACTGAGCCCAGCAGATCAAGACTGCAGTGGTCATGTGCGTGCTACTGCACTCCAGCCTGGGCAACAGAGAGATACTCCACCGAAAAAAAAGGAAAGCATAATGTGGCTTTCTGTTTGTAGCTCACATCCACAACATTCTCTCTGAAAATGATATGAAGCTGGGGCTCTAATTTATTTGCATTATTATCACTTGTGTTTCTTATCATACTCCTGTTTAATTAACAGACTACTTGAAAAAATAGATTTATTCCAGAAAAGGGGGTAAGTAAATCTGATTTGTATTAATTAGTCATATTTTCTTATTGACATAAATTACCAAATTAGAGATACTCTCTTTTGGGAAGTGTTTTGGTTCTATGACTAAATAAAAACCTTGCTGAAAAATGCAGTTAATCCAGGCACAGTGGCTCATGCCTGTAACCCCAGCACTTTGGGAGACTGACACTAGAGGATTGTCTGAGCCCAGGGGTTCAAGACTAGCCTGGGCAATTTGGTGAGATCTTGTCCCTATAATAAATCAAAAAATTAGCCAGGCATGGTGGTACAAACCTGTAGTTCCAGCTACTTGGATCGCTGAGGTGGAAGGATTGAGCCCAGTAGGTCAAGGCTGTGGTAGCTGTGAGCATGCCACTGCACTCCAGCCTGGGTGACAGAGACTCCAACTCAAAAAAACCCAAAACATTGTTTTTTGTTTTGAGTTGGAGTCTCACTCTGTCACCCAGGCTGGAGGCCAGTGACACACTCAGCCACCTCAGCGTCAACCTGCTGGGCTCCATTGATCCTTCTGCCTCAGCCTTCCAAGTAGTCTGACTACAGGCTTGTGTTACCACACCTGGTTAATTTTTTATTTAGTGTAGAGACCAGGTCTTGCCAAGTTGCCTGGGCTGGTCTCGCACCTGCGGGCTCAGGCAATCCACTTGCCTTGGCTTCCCAAAGTGCTGGGATTACAGGCTGAGCCATGGAGCCCAGCTCAAAACATTGTTTTTATGAGAAATGTAAGGATATATGGTATTTAATGTTTCACTGCTTTTTTTTTTTTTTTTTGAGTCGGCGTCTTACTCTGTTGCCCAGGCTGGAGTGCAGTGGCACAATCACAGCCACTGCAGCCTTGACCTGCTGGGCTCAGGTGATCCTTCTGCCCCAGCCTTCCAAGTAGCTGGAACTACAGGCACATACAATTATGCCTGGCTAATTTTGATTTATTGTAGAGATAAGGTCTCACCATGTTGCTCAGGCTGGTCTTGAACGCCTGGGCAAGGCATTCCTCTTACCTCAGTCTCCCAAAGTGCTGGGATTACAGAAGTGAACCACTGTGTCTGGCCAACAATGATTTTTAAAAAATAAATTAATAAGAATGGTGCTATTCTTGATGCCACTGAACTAGTCATCTTCCCCTCTTAAAGACATAATTTCAATTTCAGAGTAGTAGAATTTGCAGTAGAAGTTTCAGTTTTGCTTTGGAACTGTGTCTAACTGGTGTAGTTTTGTTGGTAAACCAGAGCATACACAGCAACCGAGAAATGAGTTGTCTGCAAGAAACAGCCTTTGACTGAAGAGATGCCAGGAGTCCAGCCTGCTTCTCTAAACTAGAAGTTCATGTTGAGGAAAAAACCACACCTCCTGGACCTCAGTTTTCTCATCTGTAAACTGAGAGCATCAGGCCAGATCCACAGTTTCTAAACTGTGCTCTAAGTGTTCTCAAGGCCCCTGAGAGTTGTGAGTGGGACGGTCAGGGGCCCCATGGGGCTTTTCAGGGACTTTTGGTTGAATAGAGAGTTGTGGAGCCAAAAACTAAAGATATTTGAGAATGATAAGATTTTTAATTTCCAAGATGTTTTTCAAATCTAAGATTCAGATTCTAATGACTTATTTTTGTTTTGGAAACAGTCTTTTTTACTGATTTGTTTGTCTTTCGGTTTGTTTGTTTGTTTTTCCTACTCTACTTCTTTCTCCACATTGTCTTTTCTTCTCCCTTCTCTTTCTCAGTTCTTTTCCTTTTCCTTGTGTTATTTTGTTCCCAGGGGGTTTACATACATTCCCACTGCATGGACATATTATGAGATGGTAGGAAGTAGGTCCTAGGGGGCCCACACTCCAGTTAGCAAACATTGTGATCCGCAGATAGCTTTTTAATCTTAGCACCCCCCCCAATAAACCTTATTCAAATCTCAAAACTGCAAAAGGACAGCACAGCTCCTCAACCCAAAAGGGCTTCAAAATTGAACATATCTGGAGGTTTTACCTAAGGAAGTATAGGTGGTTAAGGAAACAGAAGTGAAAACTATTCCCTCTCTCCCCGAGCAATGGAAGCAAAGAGAAAAGAAAAATCCATCACAAATGAAGAGAAATCAATGAAAAAACACAGGCAACCCAGAGAACCTTAGAAGGACCGTGCTGGAGAATCTAGACTTTGAAACTCAGACAACGAAGAGCACCCAGATCAACTTGTTTCAGGCCACAAATGCAGAGATCAAGGAATGATTGGAGAAGATGAGTAAGAACCAAGAAAGGCAAGAGGAAAATACAAAAGAAATAATTACAGAGATGTTGGCCATAAAGAATACTGTCAGTGAAATAAATAATAAACTGACAAGAACGGGAAAGCAAATTAACCAAGCAGAAGAAATAATCTCAGAGCTTGAAGACCAAAATATGGAACTAACCCAATCTGTTAAAAACATAGAAAACCAGCCTGGGCAACTTGGTGAGATCTCATCTCTACAATAAGTCAAAAAATTAGTCAGGCATGGTGGCGCATGCCTGTAGTTCTAGCTACTTGGAAGGCTGAGGTGGAAGGATCACCTGAGCCCAGTAGGTTGAGGCTGCAGTGGCTGTGAGCATGCTGCTGCACTCCAGCCTGGGCGACAGAGTGAGATTCCAATGAGGAAAAAAAAAAAAAGAAAGGAAGCTTAAAAAGACAGACCAAAGCCTTCAAGAGATGTGTGATTATGTTAAGAGGTCAAACTTACACCTGATCAGTATACCTGAAGCAGAAAAGGAGACAGAGAACATCCTGGAACATACATTCCATGAGGTCATCAAAGAAAACTTCCCTTATTTCACCAAGACGTGACCATCCAAACACAAGAGATTCACAGAATCCCTGCAAGGCATCTAATTAGAAGGCCAACTCCTAGACACATAGTAATTTGCTTACACAAAGGAGGTACAAAAGAAAAAAATCCTAAAGACAGCAATAGAGAAAGGTCAGATTACCTACTGGGGAAGACCAATTAGAATGGCAACAGACTTACTTACAAAACTTTACAGGCTAGAAGAGACTGGGGTCCAATTTTTAAACTTCTCAACCTGGCTTGGTGGCTCAGCCTGTAATCCTGTGCCTTGGGAGGCTGAGGTGAGTGGACTGCCTGAGTCCGTGGGTTCGAGACCCACCTGGGCAACTTGGCGAGACCTCATCTCTACAATAAATCAAAAATTAGCTGGGTGTGATAGCACGCGCCTGTAGTTCCAGCTACTTGGAAGGCTGAGGTGGAAGGATCGCTGGAGCCCAGCAGGTCGAGGCTGCAGTGGCTGGGAGTGGCCACTGCACTCCAGTCTGGGTGACAGAGTGAGACTCCAACTCAAAAACAGCAACAACAACAAAAATAAAATAAAATAAACTTCTCAAAGATAAACAATTTCAACCAAGAATTTCTTACCCAGCTAAGCTAAGCTTCATCAGCAATGGAGAATTAAAATCCTTCCCAGACATCCAATCCCTAAGAGTCTATGCTGCTTTCAGGCCAGCTCTACAGGAGACACTTAAGAAGATATTATGCATAGAAGAAAGAAAGAAAATAAAGAAAAACCACACACTTTGCAAGAATGCAGGAAAACGAGAATCAACAAAGTATACATCACGACTGCAAAACTGAAAACACACACATATATCAACCCCAAAATTAAAAGAAAACCAACAAACAAATAAGCAAACAACAACAACAAAACTTTATAAGAGTCTCATGACAGGGATAAACTCTTACATCTCAATAATCAACCTGAACATGAAGTAAATGCACCACTGAAAGGACACAGAATGGCAAACTGGATTTTAAAAAAAAAAACCATGACCCAACAATAAGCTCCCACAAGGAGACACATCTCACTACAAAGTACACCCACAAATTCAAAGTTAGATGATGGAAAACAAACTTTAAGGCAAATAGAACACGCAAAAATGGCAGGAGTTGTGATCTTAATATCAGACAAAACAACCTTCAAACTACCAAAAATTAAAAAAGATATGAAAGGACACTACATAATGATAAAAGGTTCGATCCATCAACAATAAATATCCATCCTAAATATATATGCATCCAACACCAGCTTTTATAAAATAACTACTAAATAAACTAAAAAAGATATTGACTCTAACACTACCATAGATGGGGACTTAATTAACCCACTAACAGCCCTAGACAGATCATTGAGGCAAAAAATCAACAAGGACATTTGGAACCTCAACTTGATGCTTGACCAAATGGACTTAATAGATACCTACAGAACACTTCACCCAACAACCATGGAACACACATTCTGCTTATCACTATATGGAATGTACTCCAAGATCGACCATATCCTTGGCCATAAATCAAGCATAAACAAATTTCAAAAGGTCAAAATACTGCCATGTACCTTCTCAGACCACAGTGGAATAAAAATAAATACCATCACCAACAAGATTCCCCCAAAACACACAAAGATGGAAACACTAAACAGCATGATGTGGAACAACTCCTGGGTCAACACAGAAATCAAAACAGAAATTAAAAGATTCCTGGAAACAAATGAAAACAAAGACACATCTTACCAAAACCTCTGGGCTACCATGAAATCTGTACTAAGAAGAGAATTTATAACTCTATGCACACACATCAAGAAAATAGAAAATAGTTAACAGCCTAACAGCTTAAGGGAGTTGGAAAGGCACCTCACCAAAACTCTAACTTCACCGAAGAATTCAGATCACCAAAGTAAAAGCCCAAATACAGGACATAGAAGACAAAAATATCATAGAAAAAAAATCAATGAAACAAAAAGCTGGTTTTTTGAAACAAGATTGATGCACCCTTAGCCAGACTGACTAAGAAAAAGAACTACAGGCGCGCACTACCACGCCTGGCTAATTTTTAAAAAATTTATTGTAGAGATGAGGTCTCACCAAGTTGCCCAGGCAGGTCTCGAACCCGCGGGCTCAGGCAATCCACTCACCTCAACCTCCCAAGGCACGGGATTATAGGCTGAGCCACCGAGCCTGGCTGATGGTCACATTCTTATACACCAGCAACAAACAGGCAGAGAATGAAATAAAAAACACAATCCCATTTACAATAGACACACAGAAAATGAAATATCTCAGCATCTTCGTAACCAGAGAAGTGAAAGACCTTTACAACGAAAACTACAAAACACTACTCAAGGACATCAAAGAAGACACAAACAAATGCAAAAAAATATTGCATGCTCATGGTTTTAGAAGAATCAATGTTGTTAAGATGTTCAACCTACCCAAGGCGATCTACAGATTCAATGCAATACCCGTTAAATTACTGACATCATTCTTCTCAGACCTGGAAACGACAATACATAAATTCATATGAGCCAGGTGTGGTGGCTCACACTTGTAATCCCAGCATTTTGGGAGGCAGAGGCGAGACATAGTCTCTACAATAAATAAAAAAATAAGCCGTGTGTAGTGGTGTGCACCTCTTGTTGCAGCTACTTGGAAGGCTGAGTTGGAAGGATCGCCTGAGTCCAGCAGGTCAAGGCCGTGGTGGCGGTAAGCACACCACTGCACTCCAGCCTGGGTGACAGAGAGAGACTCCAACTCAAAAAAAAAAAAAAAGAAACAAATGACCACAAATAGCCAAAACAATGCTCAGCAAAAAAAACATAGCGAGAGGTATCACACTTCTGGACTTTAAATTTTATTATACCTGGACTCGGTGGCTCCGCCTGTAATCCCGCGCTTTGGGAGGCTGAAGTGAGTGGATTGCCTGAGCCCGAGGCTTCAAGACGCACCTGGGCAACTTGGCGAGACCTCATCTCTACAATAAATAAAAAAAAATTAGCCGGGCATGGTAGTACATGCCTGTAGTTCCAGCTACTTGGAAGGCTGAGGTGGAAGGATCTCCAGAGCCCAGCAGGTCGAGGCTGCAATGGCCGGGAGCGGCCACTGCACTCCAGTCTGGGTGACAGAGTAAGACTCCAACTCAAAAACAAAAAACTTTATCATAAGACTACAGTAACCAAAACTGCCTGGTATTGTTACAAGAACAGGCATGTAGTCTAATGTAGCAGGATAGAAATTCCAGAAGTAAAATCTCAGTTTCTCAACCAGTTCATCTTCAACAAAGTCTTCATTAACAACCATTGGAGACAGAAGAACTTATTTAATAAATGATGCTGGGAAAACTGGCTGACCACATGCAGAAGAATGAAACAGACCTCTACCTATCACCATGTACAAAAATTAAATGGAGCCGGGCTGGGTGGCTCAGCCTGTAATCCCGCGCCTTTGGGAGGCTGAGGTGAGTGGATTGCCTGAGCCCGCGGGTTCGAGACCCGCCTGGGCAGGCGAGACCTCATCTCTACAATAAATCAAAAAATTAGCCGGGCATGGTAGCGCGTGCCTGTAATTCCAGCTACTTGGAAGGCTGAGGTGGAAGGATCGCCGGAGCCCAGCAGGTCGAGGCTGCAGTGGCCGGGAGTGGCCACTGCACTCCAGTCTGGGCGACAGAGTGAGACTCCAACTCAAAAAAAAAAAAAAAAAAAATTAAATGGATCAAAAACCTAGATGTAAAACCTCAAATTATAAGAACCTTAGAAAACATAGGAGACACCCATACAGAAATTGGAATAGACAACCAATTCCTGATCAAAACCCCAGTAGTCCATGCCATAAGAGATAAGATAGACAAGTGGGACTTCATCAAACTGAAAAGCTTCTGCAAAGCAAACAAAACCATCAAAAGAGTGGGGAGACAGCCCACAGAATGGGAAAAAATATTTGCCAACTGCATATCTGACGAAAACCTAACATCCAGGGTCTACAAGGGGCTCAAATGTACTGAAAGGGAAAAACAAGCAGCCCTATTAAAAAGTGTGCAGAAGATATGAATAGACAGTTCTCAAAAGAAGACATATGGGCAGCCAACAAATACATGAAAAAATGCTCAGCCTTACTAGTCATCAAAAAAATGCATATCAAAACCACATTGAGATACCACCTAACTACGTCAGGGTGGCCTTCATTAATAACTCTAAAAGCGCTATAAGAAAGGGATTGGCAGCAGAGGGAAACTGCCAGGGGATGTGGGGGTGGGATTGGCAGTTGAAGAAAACTGCCAGGGGCGGGAGGGGCACACCTCATCAACCAAGGGTACCTGCATAATGAGCATTTGTATACCTAGCCCTGAAGTGCACCCCACATCTTTAAAATAAAGAAAAAAAAGACATAATAAAACTTTGAGAAGGGGAAAAAAACCTCTAAAAACAACAGATGCTGGAGAGGATGCAAGGAAAAGGCACCATTTCTACACTGTTAGTGGGAGTGTAAATTAGTACGACCTCTGTGGAAAACAATGTGACAATTTCTAAAACATCTAAAACTCAACCTTCCATAAAATCTAGCAATCTCCCGTTTTGGAACATACCTGGAGAAACTCAAATCATTCTATAAAAACATACCTGTGCACATGTGTTTGTTGCAGCATTATTCACAGTAGCAAAAACATGGAATCAACCATGCTGCCCAGTGAAAGTGGACTGAATTTTTTTTAAAAAGCGATACATATACATGATGGAATATTATGCAGCCATAAAGAAGGACAAAATTATGGACTTTGCAGCAACTAAGGTGGATTTAGTCTGTCATACTCACTGATCTATCACAGAAACAAATAACTAAGTACTACATATTCTCACTCATAAGTGGACCCCGAACATTTATCAGAATACTACAAGAAAGGGATTGTCAGTAGTGGGACACTGCCAGGGGAGGAGGGGGGCACACATAGCATAATAAGGATAACCTGATCTCAAACCAGGCAAATGGGGACCAATGGGAGGTCCACACTTCACCTGTACAATGACCACTTATGTACCTAATCCTGAATTGTACCCAACATCTTTAAAATTAAAAAAAGAAAAAGAGGCTTTGCAGATGCTGCCGCCTTGAGCCTTTTCCCATCAGTCATGGTCAACCCCATCATGTTCTTTGACATCACCATCAACTGTGAGCCCTTGGGCCACGTCTCCTTCGAGTTGTTTGCAGACAAAGTTCCAAAGACAGCAGAAAACTTTCATGCTCTGAACACTGGAGAGAAAGGATTCGATTATAAGGGTTCCTGCTTTCACAAAATTATTCCAGGGTTTATGACTTTACACGCCATAATGGCACTGGTGGCAAATTCATCTATGGGGAGAAATTTGATGATGAGAACTTCATCTTGAAACATACAGGCCTGGCATCTTGTCCATGGCAAGTGCTGAACCCAAGACAAATGGTTCCCAGTTTTTCGTCTGCACTACTAAGACTGAATGGTTGGATGGCAAGCATGTGGTTTTTGGCATGGTGAAAGAGGGCATGAATGTTGTGCAAGCCATGGAAGGCTTTGGGTCCAAGAATGGCAAGACCAGCAAGAAGGTCACCATTGCTGACTGTGGACAACTCTAATAAATTGGACTTGTTTTATCTTAAACTACCGATCATTCCTTCTGTAGCTCAGGAGAAGCACCCTCTTCATCCCATTTGCTCGCAGTATCCCTATAATTTTTGTGCTCTCGCTACAATTCTCTGGGTTCCATATTTTCCTTATTCCCTTCCACGTCTAGTTGGATTGCAGAGAATTAAAAATGAAATAACAAAAAAAAAGAAAGAAAACAGTCCTGGCTGCAACCATGCCACTCTGCATGTGCCTGATCTCATCTGAAATAGTTTCTATGTTATGAAGTTCCGACTGTTTGGCAGACAACTGTTTTGGATGTACTTTTTTTTTTCAGTCATGCTGTACCCTCTTCTCTTCACAAGGTTCTAGCTTTGTAAGATCCAAATTCTAATGAGGCCTGCCAAGCACAGTAATCAGGGAGACCTGTATGACAGCAAAAACTTCAAATGCACTGTCATGTAACTGGACACAGTTGAGTTTGTAAGAGTATTTTAAAATTGTGTTCATTTGTTAGCCTTTAAATAGTTATTTGTTCTGAAAAGCTTAAGCTCTTCTGCTGTGGTTTTGTTGATGTCAAGCAGTGTTCCAGGTTCTGAGTTGGGTTCACTCTGGCCTTTGTTATGCTCTGTCTGGTGGGCATCCATGGCCCATGCCCCTGTTTAAGACAGGACTTCTTGGGAGACTGCCTTTCCTCCTGACTACTTAGGGATTCCCTGTTAGAGCCCTCTGGCTATTTTTGCTGATGTCTGCATGTCCCTCCCTGTCTTTCACAATTTCTCTAAGAGGCTCCTCATGTCCATCATGGTGTAGGGGACAGATCCATCATGATACTCATTGTTTGTGCACATCTCCACATAGGTCAAGTTGACTCAGAAAAACACACATTTATAAATTCAGAATGACATCTTATTTCTTCTAAAGGGTTACAGCCTACAAGGCGGCCACTCCTACAGTCTCAGAAACGTAGCCTTAGACAAGGACCAGGGATGGGCACTTGGAGGGAGGGAGGATGAGACAGGTGTTTGAGCTGAAGGGCTTGGCCACGTAGACATGTTCAACAGGTTACAGGAGGAGCTGAGAGTGTTCAGGAAGGTGACCCTGAAACATGCACACTGAATAAACATGTACGTTACATATAACCCATGTTCGCCTTGAGGTGGAGAATTAACTAACTCTACACGTATTACAGTTAATCCCTATCCTGCCAGAGGTGAAGCAGGGACCCCAGACACTCAGTGTGCAGCCTCTGTAAACTGGCCAGAACCAGTCTGTGACTGGTTGGTGGTCTCTCATCGGGAGAAAGTGACTGACACCAGTCTAGTCAAAGTTGCAGTTGTGGCTGGTGGAGCAGGGGTCTGTTGGCCAGTGGCTGGTGGTGGGTGAGCTGCGGTTGTTTTAACATTTCCTTTATCACCCAGTGCTTGTTTAGTTCTGAGAAAAAGAAAAGCCTTGTGGCATCTAGAGTGTGCTGTATCCCCTACGTGTGGGTGCGTGACTTAACCCTTGCCTGGCATGGCTGTGGGTCCTGCTTATAACGTGATACCTCGTTGCCACTAAGAGTCGTTCTGTCGGTCTCATGATCTCTATGTTAGTGCTGTCAGTTGTGTCTAAACTACAAAAGGTGAGATATAATAAGGTGTGTCTGACCTCTCATGCCATCATGGCCAGGAGCTCAGTTTTTAAGTTTTCTCTGAGGTCCCCTTGGCGATTGGGGGCTTAGGATTTTATTTTTAGATAACAGCCACATAGGCAAGGCTTAACTGTAGTTGATCTGAGTCTTGGAAGAAAGCCCATGATTGCCCCAGAATATAAGAAGCTTGCAAGGAGATATTCTAAGGCTACTTCCCACTCACCTCCCAATCTTCCTTCAAGGCTGTCATTAGACAGTTCCTCATGGCTTTCTGGCTTCTGATGAGGTATGGGCCTTGTCCTTACCTTTTGAATCTAGCTACAGTCCACAAAATTGCATAGCTGCAGCATAGCACTGCACCCAGCCAGTGGGTGCTGCCTTCTATGTTGTGGTCATTTGGCTGCTATTGTTTCCATGTTGCCCCATGGATAAAGAACACAGAGAGCTGGTGTCTTTGCTCATTGTCTTGTTTTTTTTCGAGTTAGAGTCTCACTCTGTTGCCCAGGCTGGAGTGCAGTGCCATGCTCACAGCTCACTGCAGCCTCGACCTTCTGGGCTCAAGCAATCCTTCTGCCTCTGCCTCCTAAGTAGCTGGGGCTATAGGCACGTGCCACCACGTCTAGCTAATTTTTTGACTTTTTGATAGAGACAAAGTCTTGCCAAGTTGCCCAGGCTGGTCTTGAATCCCTGGACTTAGGCAATCCTCTTGCCTTGGCCTCCCAAAGTGGTGGGATTACAGGCATAAGCCACCACACCCAGTTTCTTTGCTTATTTTCTTTTGTGTAGGTAGTGAACTGCTTGGATTGAACAAGGCTTGCTATTTTTCTCATGGCTGAATATGTCAGCTTTGCTGGACACATAGCAGTTACTCATGGACATGGTACATCTGCCTTGCTAGTGCCCCAGTTATTTTCCAAGTATGTTGTAGAAAAATTAAAAAAGCACAGATATGCTATGGAACAAACTAGGTTGGAGAGTACTTTCCCAGACAGTATTTTATTTTATATTTATTTATTTTTTTTATGTGAGTCCGCTCTGTTACCCAGGCTGGAGTAAGTACAGTGGCACAATCACAGTTCACCATGGCTTCAACTTCCTGGGCTCAAGTGATCCTCCTGCCTCAGTCTTCTGAGTAGCTGGGACTACAGGTGCACACTACCATGCCTAGCTAATTTTTTGAGTTTTTGCAGAGATGAGGTCTCTCTATGTTGTCCAGGTTGGTCTCAAACTCCTGGGCTCAAGCAATCCTCCTGCCTCAGCCTTCCAAAGTACTGAGATTACAGGTGTGACACACCACACCCAGCCCCAGACTATATTTTAAAGGCACCTCTTCTGCTGTGGCCATTCTGACTTGCTGGAACAGCAACTTACTCGTCATTTCTGGACAGCTTCCTCAGGAGCAAACCTGTAATCCAATCACTGCTTGGAATCAGGAAACTTTGGATTAGTCTTAGTACCATTAGGACTGTTTTGGTATAATAGCTTTGGAGCCCAGGCTTATCAGTCATTCAAGAACTAATTATCTGTGCTGTTTATCACCCAAGCTCCTTCGGTCTCCTCCCTCCTCCTCTAACTCCTTGTCTTGTGGACATTTGATGTTGTATAAGCACATGGACCACAGAGAACAGGGGAATAAGGAACTTCAGTCAGTCCTGAGGCTTCAAAATTGTAGCTGAAGAATTCAGGGGGAGGAGCATTTATTAACTTTTTTTTTTTTTTTTTAGTTGGAGTCACTCTGTTGCCCAGGCTGGGGCAGTGGCACACTCATCACCATTGCAGCCTCCACCTGCTGGCTCAAGTGATCCTTTTGCCTCAGCCTTCCAAGTAGCTAGAACTATAGGCATGCACCACCACTCCTGGCTAATTATTTTATTTATTGTAGAGATGAGGGCTCACCAAGTTGCCCAGGCTGGTCTCAAACTCCTGGGCTCAGGCAATCCTCTAGCTTCCACCTCCCAAAGGGCTGGGAATATAAGCGTGAGCCACTACGCCCGGCAGGGAAACAGCTTTTTAAGTGACCTGTGGGCCTTTGTTATTCTAACAGCCTTCACACTGCACCAGTATCATTAATAAGCACTGTACAACATTCTTTAACACACTTCTCTCGATTTGAAGTGTGGAACATCAGAGCTGTAAGGGTGATTTGTGTAGACTGTCCCCCACAACATGTGGCACCCCTGCCTTTGCTCCCTCTCATGTAGCCCACCCTGTTATTGGACATCACTATTATAAAAGTTGTGGCCAGGCATAGTAGCTTATGCCTGTAATCTCAACACTTTGGGAGGCCAAGGTGGGAGGACTGTTTAAGCCCAGGAGTTTGAGATCAGCCTAGGCAACATAGCGAGACCCTGTTTCTATAATTTAATAAAAAAGAAAGAATGGCCAGGTGCAGTGGTTCATGCCTGTAATCCTAACAATTAAGAAAGCCGAGGATTCCTGAGCCCAGGGGTTCGAAACCAGCCTGGGTAATTTGGTGATACCTTGTCTCTACAATAAATTTAAAAAGTTAGTTGGGCATGGTGGTGCACACCTATAGTCCCAGCAACTCAGGAGGCTGAGACAGAAGGATCACCTGAGCCCAGCAGGTCAAAGCTGCAGCACTCCAGCCTGGGTGACCGTTAGACTCTGAGAAGGAGAGAAAGAAAGGAAGGAAGAAAGGAAGGGAAAAGAAAAGAAAAGAAAAGAAAAAGAGGAAGGTAGGGAGGGTGGGAGGAGGAAAATTACTCAGTTGAAGTCTGTACTTGGCAGCTACTGCTGCAATTTGGGGTCATGCTTGTCAAGCGTTTGTTTTCTTCCCTGCAATGCAGATCTGGGTCTGCCACTGGGTTAGCGACCTTGTTTAGCAAATCTTCCCTGATCTTCTGTTTCTCTGTGAAAGAAAGAAGTTGAATGATAGCATTTAAAGAATCTCCTTTATCTAAAAATCTAGGGACCTGGGATATTAGAAGTGAAATGAAGATTTCCATTATTGATTCTGAGTTATTCCAGAAAAACTGAGTTGTAAATAGAAGTTTTCAAGCATGATTTATGGTCACTGAATTCAAGTGGACCTCATTGTTGTCTGGCAAACATATCATCATTACCTCTCTCCTCCAAAGCGGTAGGTTCACACTTTCTCCTCTTCCCCACCCTCATCTCATACCTGTCCTCACCTTTTTTTTTTTTTCTTTTTTTTTTTGAGTTGGAGTCTCACTCCATCGCCCAGGCTGGAGTGCAGTGACATGCTCACGGTCACCCCAGTGTCAACTGGCTGGGCTCTGAAGATCCTTCTACCTCAGCCTTCCAAGTAGCAGGAACTAAGGCATGCGTTACTACACCTGGCTAATTTTTTGATTTATTGTAGAGATGAGGTCTCGCCAAGCTGCCCAGCTGTTCTTTAACCGGTGGGCTCAGGCAGTCCCCTCACCTTAGCCTCCCAAAGTGCTGGGATTATAGGCTTGAGGCACCACGCCCGGCCCTGTCCTTTCCTTTAACAGATGTCCTTTTGTCCTGTGTCACTAAGAAAGTTAGCGCAGTCAAGGAAAGGCTTGCCTTCTTCCATGGCACTCCTGTCTGCTGGTGGGTGCATCAGTCCCTGGTCTCCCCCTTACTCACTCTGCTCCCCTCCCGGCCACCGTTTCCGGGGAAGGTGGTCTGTGTTCCTGCCACACCTGCCCTTCTGCCTGTGTGTGGACAACCTTCCATTCACCAAAGACACTGCTGTGGTCTGAAAGTTTATGTTTCCCCAAAATTCACATGTTGAAATCCTCATCTCTAAGGTGGTGGTGTTAGGAGTTGGGTCTTGGGGGAGGTGATTAGGTCACCAGGTGGAGCCCTCATGATGGAATTAGTGCCCTCACGGGAACCCAGGGAGCCCCCTCACCCCTTCTTCCAGGTGAGGACCTAGCAAGAAGGCACTGTCTATGAAAGTGGCCCCTCCCAGGCACAGACTTTTTCCAACTTCTGGAACTGTGAGAAATAAATGTCTGTTGTTTAGAGCAGTGGTTCCCAACCTTTTGGCATCAGGGACCAATTTTGTGAAAGACAGTTTTTCCACGGACTAGGGGTGGAGGGGGAAGAATGATTTTAGGATGATTCAAGCATATAACCTTTATTGTATACTTTATTCCTATTATTATTGCATTGTATTATATAATTTAACAATTATACAACTCACCATAAAAAAAAGAGGCATGAGCCGGGCTCGGTGGCTCAGCCTGTAATCCCGCGCCTTTGGGAGGCTGAGGTGAGTGAATTGCCTGAGCCTGCGGGTTCGAGACCCGCCTGGGCAGCGAGACCTCATCTCTTCAATAAATCAAAAAATCAGCTGGGCGTGGTGGCGCATGCCTGTAATTCCGGCTACTCGGAAGGCTGAGGCAGAAGGATCGCCAGAGCCCAGCAGGCCGAGGCTGCGGTGGCCGGGAGCGGCCACTGCACTCCAGTCTGGGCGACCGAGTGAGTCTCCAACTCAAAAAAAAAAAAAAAGAGGCATGGATGGAAGTGGTAAATAAAATAATGGGCAGGCCACGACAGACTAAAATAAGTTTCAGATTTTGACTTAAAGCCACCAGATTCAGCTGTACAATTGAACTCACTTGCCACTCGCTGATAGGTTGATATGAGTCTCCAAGCAATTGATTTATTATGGTCTCTGTACAACTAAACCTCACAGTTAATGTTAGTCTGTGTTTGCAGCTGCTCCCCAGCACTAGCATTACTGCCTCAGCTCCTCCTTAGATCATCAGGCATGGGATTCTCATCAGGAGCCTGCAACCTAGATCCCTCACATGTGCAGTTCACAATAGGGTTCATGCTCCTATGAGAATCTAATGCCATGGTTGATCTGATATGAGGTGGAGTTCAGGCAGTAATGCAAGCAATGGGGAGTAGCTGTAAATACAGATGAAGCTTCAATCACTCACTCACCTGCTGCTCACCTCCTGCTGTGCAGCCTAGTTCCTTATGGGCCATGGACTGGTACCGGTTCATAGCCTGGGGGTTGGGGACCCTGGTTTAGAGGTTACCCTGCTCATGGAATTTGCTACAGTGGCTGAATGGGTTAAGACTCGTTGCTCCAGTGACTCTCCTTCTCCTTGGATATAAGTGTTTCTTTACTTAAACCATTTCTGGTATACAGACATGCTGGTATGGTTCACACCTTAAAACCAAAACAGAAACCCTGCTCCACTGATCTTGTTTGATTTTTTTACTTCCTTGACTCTCCTTCTCCCTGGATCATAAGCGTTTCTTTACTTAAACCATCATTGGTATACAGACATGCTGGTATGGTTCACACCTTAAAGCCAAAACAGAAACCCCATTCCACTGATCTTGTTTGGTTTTTTTACTTCCCTTGAAACAGAACTCCTTGAGGGCATCCTCTGTCCCTGCTGTCTCTGATTTCTCACCTCCCATTCTCCTGGAAGCCTCTCCTGTGAGGCTCTCCCTCCCCACTGCTCTGCCAGAACTGTTCTTGTCAAGGTCACTGACACCTCTGGATACAGTTGGTCACTCCCTCCATCTTGAAGTGCTTTCTTTCTTCTTCTTCTTATTTTTTGAGTCAGGGTCTTACTCTGTCACCCAGGTTGGAGTGCAGTGGCATAGTCACACCTCACTGCAGCCTCAACCTCCTGCCTCAACCTCCCAAGTAGCTGGAACTACAGGCATGTGCCACCATGCCCGGCTAATTCTTTCACTTTTTGTAGAGATGAGGTCTTGCTATGTCGCCCAGGCTGGTCTCCAACTCCTGACCTCAAGCGACCCTCTCACCTTGCTCTCCCAACGTCTGGGGATTATAGGCAGGAGCTGCTGTGCCTGGCTCACATCTCATTAACCAGCAGATCCTGTGGACTCTATTCTCAAAATATACTCCGATCACTAACAGTTGGTTGACTCTGATAGTTACCTCCACTATCACCACAGTGGTCCCAGCCACTGTCGTCTCTAACTGGGACTCCTTCGGTGGCCACCAATTACCTTGCTTCTGCCTTTGCTCCAAACCAGTTACTTTCAGCATGGAAGCTGGAGGGCCCCTGAGGGTGGTGTGAGCCCTGTTGGCCTGGCCTGCCTCCTCCCCCTTGCCTACAGCCCCGCCCTGCTGGATGCTGTCACCTCTTTTTTTTTTTTTTGAGTTGGAGCCTCGACCTGCTGGGCTCTGGCGATCCTTCTGCCTCAGCCTTCCAAGTAGCTAGAACTACAGGCGCGCGCTACCACGCTCGGCTCATTTTTGATTTATTGTAGAGATGAGATCTCGCCAAGTTGCCCAGGCGGGTCTCGAACCCGCGGGCTCAGGTAATTCACTCACCTATGCCTCCCAAGGCACGGGATTACAGGCTGAGCCACCGAGCCCCGCTTGCTGTCACCTCTTGAACATGGGCTGGGACACTTCTCAGACACTGGTTTGGCTTGTCCCATACCTCATGGGATCTCACCCGAGGCCTTCTCTATGAGGCTGTCCTGACCACCCGACCTAACATTTCCACCTTCCCTGACTCCTGCTCCCTTCCCCTGGTTTACTTTTCTCCTTAGCTCTTGTCACTACCAATTTAATTACTTATTTTTTAATGTTTGCCTCTTCCTGGGAATGAAGTTCTGGGAGAGCAGGGATCTTGGTTGTTCTCTATAGGATCCATCACACCTAGAACAGAGCCAGCACATACGAGGTGCTTATTTATTGAATGAATGAATGATGAATGAATGATTTGTCATCGGCTATGAACATTGGTTATACTTTGTATTTATATAAAACATTATGTAACTCTATTATACACATTCTGCATGTCTTTAAGAAGAATTAGAAAGTTCACTTAAGCACCGGGCGTGGTGGCTCATGCCTGTAATCATAGCACTTTGGAGGCAGAGGCAAGAGGATTGCCAGAGCTCAGGGGTTCAAGACCAGCCTGAGCAACATGGTAAGACAATAAAAAAAAAAAATTAGCCGGGCATGGTGGTGCATGCCTGTGGTTCCAGCTACTTGAAGGGCTGAAGCAGAAGGATCACCTGAGCTCAGTAGGTCGAGGCTGTGGTAGCCATGAACGTGCCACTGCACTCCAGCCTGGATGACAGAGTGAGACTCTGACTCAAAAAAAAAGAGAGAGCTCAGTTAAGCAAAATGACAAAAATACCTATAATGCCTTCAACCACTGATAACCTCTGTGACATTTTAGTGTGTATTCTTCTAGACTTTTTTCTCTGTATCTCTATACTTAAATGTTTTGTTTTTTTTTTAAATAGGATATAGTCAGGTACTATGACTCACGCCTGTAATCCCAGCAGTCATAGTACCTTTGGGAGGCCAAGGCAGGAGGAATCCTTGAGCTAAGGAATTCGAGACCAGTCTGAGCAACACAGTGAAACCTCATCTCCACAAAAAATAAAAAAATTAGCTGGGCATAGTGGCACGGGCCTATAGTTCCAGCTACTTGGGAGACTGAGGTGGAAGGATTTCCTGAGCTCAGGTGGTTGAGGCTGTGGTGAGCTGTAATCATGTCACTGCACTCCAGCCTGGGTGACAGAGTGAGATCCCAACTCAAAAAACAAACAAACAAACAAACAAACAAACAAAGGTGGAGGAAGGGATCCTTCTATACATATGTATACATATGGCTCCCTAGCCTATCTTTTCCTCATTTAACATATGGTAAAAATCATTCAATGTCAACAAATCTATAGAGCTCTGTCATCATTTTTTAAAAAATTCTTTTTGAGAAAGCAGGATTTATTGAGGGGACAGAAAAACTCCCACAGTGGGAAACAACCTGAAGAGGTTGCCCTTTTTTTTTTGTCAGAGTCTTACTCTGTCACCCAGGCTAAAGGGCAGTGGCATGTTCATGGCCACCACAGCCTCAACCTGCTGGACTCAGGTGATTCTTCCACCTCAGCCCTCCAAGTAGCTGGAACTACAGGCATGTGCCACTGTGCCCGGCTAACTTTTTTACTTATTGTAGCGATGAGGTCTTGCTATGTTGCCCAGGTTGGTCTTGAACCCATGGGCTCAGGCAATCCTCTCACCTCAGCCTTCCAAAGTGCTGGGACCACAGGCATCTGACACCATGCCTGGCTAACCTTTTTTTAGAGACAGGGTCTCACTTTGTTGCCCAGGCTGGTCTTGAACTCCTGGCTCAAGTGATCCTCCTGCCTCAACCTCCTAAAGTTCTGGGATGAGGGAGTTCCCCATTCCTGGCCGACATTATATTTCTTGCCTCTGATTTCTGAGTCCCATGACCTTGTGGCCAACTCTCAGAAGGATCAAATGAAGTAGTACACTGCCTCTCTGTGTTGGCTGTTTTGTGGCCTGCTTGGTCAGGAGCTGCAGAGCCACCGAGGGCCCAAGGGCTGAACAGTCTTGTGGGTAGCCGCTGGCCTCCTGGGACTTATCTCTCAGAAAGGAGAGACAAGAAACATCATGTCAGCGGGTCATGGGGGCTCACTCTGTCACCTGGGAGTGTAGTGATGCAATCATGTATCACTGCAGCCTCGAACTCCTGGACTTAAGCAATTCTTCCACCTCAGTCACCAGAGTTGAATTAAAGGCACCACCATCATGCTCTGCTAATTATTTTATGTTAGTAAAGATGGGATCTTGCTATACTACCCAAGCTGGTCTTGAACCCCTGGCCTCAAGCTATCCTCCAGTCTCAGCCATAAATTTCACCCATTTTAAGTGTACAATTCCAACAGAGTTTTTTTTTTAATTTAAAATTAGGGGTCTCACCCTGGGCTGGAGTGTGGTAGCATGATCATGACTCACTGAAGCCTTGACCTCCTGGGCTCAGGTGATCCTTCTGCTTCAGGCACCTGAGTAGTTGGGACTATAGGGACATGCCAGCATACCAGGATAATTTTTTAAATTTTTGGTAGAGACGTGGTCTCATTATGTCGCTCAGACTGGTCTCGAACTCCTGGGCTCAAGTGATTCTCTCATCTCAGCTTCCCAAAGTGCTGGGATTACAGGCATGAGTCACAGCACCCAGCCTCAAATAGAATTTTTATTATAACCCAGTAGAAAAGTCTTCTTGGATTAGGCCGAATCACATAAAATTGTGATGTTTATGTGATTCAACCTACTATGTGATTCAACCTTAAATTGAAAGGCTGCCTTTCAAAATTTTTCCAGAGCAGGAAAATATTATCCCAGAAAATTTTTTGGTTGATGTGATATCCTCCCATATTGCGTATCTCTCTTTGAAACTAATAGAAGATATATTGCTGTATTTCATTTCTTCCTTTATACCTTCATTTTGAAACAAACCTTAAATATCTTCTAAACTAGACAAAATTATTTTTCCTTTAACAAAAGCCACATCTTCATGCTATCTTCTTTTTATTTTATTTTAGAGACATTGTCTTGCTTTCACCCAGGCTGGAGTGTAGTGCTGTAATCACAGCTCACTGCAGCCTCAACCTCCTGAACTCAAGTGATCCTTCCACTTCAGCCTCCTGAGTGGCTGGGACTACAGGTTCATACTGCCACACCTGGCTAATTTTTTTTTTTGGTAGTGATGGGGTTTCACTATGTTGCCCAGGCTGGTCTGGAACCCAAATGATCCTCCTGCTTTGACCTCCCAAAGTGCTAGGATTTACAGGCATGAGCCACCACATCCAGCCCTATGTCTTCTTAATAAACTTTTTTTTTAACAAAAAACACAAGCTACTTTTCTGATACACTGTATACAGATTGTGCCTCTTATAGCTAGTGGTTTAATCACATATATTAACTACAGTTTTAAGTTTAGTAACCATTATTTCCAGTGAAAAACTTAGAAGTAGCCGGGCTCGGTGGCTCAGCCTGTAATCCTGCGCCTTTGAGAAGCTGAGGTGAGTGGATTGCCTGAGCCCGCGGGTTCGAGACCTGCCTGGGCAGGCGAGACCTCATCTCTACAATAAAATCAAAAAATAAGCTGGGCGTGGTAGCGCGAGCCTGTAATTCCATCTACCTGGAAGGCTGAGGCAGAAGGATCACCGGAGCCCAGCAGGTTGAGGCTGCGGTGGCTGGGAGTGGCCACTGCACTCCAGTCTGGGCGACAGAGTGAGACTCCAACTCAAAAAAAAAAAAAAGAAAAACTTAGAAGTAAGCAATTGTAATTGTTACGTGCCAGGTACAGAGTCCAGAACAGAGGATAGAGCTATGAAAATCATGCCATGAAGATCTGACCCTGCCCAGTGTGACCAGGAAGCAGAGCTGACCCAGGAAGGATGGGCGGGCGATATTGGGCTTGGCTCTGCCCTGTAGCTGGGCCCAGGCACTGTGGACACACCTATGTCTCAGGCCTCCCTTGGCTACTTGCTTAGACTACAGAATCCAGAGGCTCAAAACCAAAGACAGATGCTCACAGCAGGACCTGTGCAAGGCTTTGGGGAGTCCAGCAGGAAGCCTCCATGGCTCTTGCTCACAGAGACATCAACAAGTATCAAATATATCACAGAAGAAAATTTTTTTTTTTTTTGAGTTGGAGTCTTACTCTGTTGCCCAGGTTGGAGTGCAGTGGCAAACTTACGGTCATCCCAGCGTCGACCTGCTGGACTCCGACGATCCTCCACCTCAACCTTCCAAGTAGCCAGAACTACAGGTGCATGCTACCATGCCCGGCTAATTTTTGATTTATTGTAGAGATGAGGTCTCGCCATGTTGCCCAGGCTGGTCTAAAACCCGCGGGCCCAGGCAGTCCACTTGCCTCGGTCTCCCAAAATGCTGGGATTACAGGCTGAGCCACTGAGCCTGGCTACAGGAGCAAGTTTCATGATCTTAAAATACCTGGAGCAGAGATCAGTAGACCCAGGCAAAAATATGACCTAGATTTGTGTAACCAGTAGACCCAGGCAAAAATGTCTAAATTATATTTTGAGGATTTTTTGTTTTATTTTACCAATAGTTTTGTTTGTTTGCTTGTTTTTGAGTTGGAGTATCACTCTGTCACCCAGGCTGGAGGGCAGTGGCACCCTTATGGCCACTGCAGTCTTAAGAAAAGTATTTGGGGCTGGGCACAGTGGCTCACACCTATAATTCCAGTGCTTTGGAAGGCCAAGGTGAGAGGATAACTTAAGGCCAAGAGTTCAAGATCAGCTTGGGCAACATAGTGAGACCCTGTCTCTACAAAAACTTAAAAAAAAATTAGCTGGATGTGGTGGCATATGCCTGTAATCCCAGGTACTCAGGTAGCTGAGGAGGGAGGACTACTCAAACCTAGGAGTTTGAAGTTGCAGTGAGCTATGATTGTGCCATTGCACTCCAGCTTAGGCTACAGAGGGAGACCCTGTCTCTTAAACAAAACAACAAAAGAAAAATGAAAAGCATTTGGGATAGTTAACTAATTTATGAGTGTACTCATTTATTCATTTATGCTTCAATTTAAAGTTGTTGGACATATGTGGGGATTAGTACTCATTTGTGAGTCTGGTACCAAGCAGACAATAAAGAAATACATGTAGACTGGGCACGGTGGCTCAAGCCTATAATCCCAGCACTTTGGGATGTAGAGGTGAGAGATTGCCTGAGCTCAGGGGTACGAGGCTAGCCTGAGCAACATGGTGAGATCTCGTTGCTACAATAAATCAAAAAGTTAACCAAGCGTGGTGGCACATTCCTGTAGTTCCAGCTACTTGGAAGGCTGAGGTGGAAGGATCACCTGAGCCCAGGGACTTGAGGCTGCGGTGGCTGTGACCATGCCACTGCACTCCGGTCTGGGTGACAGAGTGAGACTCCGACTCAAAAAAAATAAAATAAAAAGAAAAGAAAAGAAATATGTGTATAAGGTCGGGCACGGTGGCTCATGCCTGTAATCCCAGCACTTTGGGAAGCTGAGGTGAGAGGACTGCCTGAGCACGCGGGTTCAAGATCAGCCTGGGCAACTTGGTGAGACCTCATCTCTACAGTAAATCAAAAAATTAGCTGGGCGTGGTGGCACACAACTGTAGTTCTAGCTACTTGGAAGGCTGAAGTGGAAGGATCACCTGAGCCCAATAGGTCAAGGCTGCGGTGGCCGTGAGCATGCCCCTGCACTCCAGCCTGGGCGACAGAGTGAGACTCCAACTCAAAAAAAAAAAAAAAAAAGAAATACATGTATAGACATATATACACACATAGACACAATATACAAAGCACACGTAACACGAGTGTGTACAAAAGCTGACGAGATTAGGGCGTTTAACGCAGAAGAGAGCAGAGCTTTAGACCTGTGAGGAGCCCATGCGCAGCTCCTTGGGTCTGTGAGGAAACAGGGGGCCCCAAAGAAGAGGTCAGCAGTGCCTGGACTGGTTCTCCAGGACTCTCAGAGTCAGCAGAGGCTTGTGCAGACCTGCAATCTAAAGTTTCTTCTCAGCAGTTTTCCATCGGTTCATCACTGGATGGCGGAAGCAGTAGCCTGAAGGGGACAGAAGGACGATGAAGGAGGGTGATAGAGGAGGCAGAACAAGTGAGAGGGTGAGTCCCAGAGGGCCAGTTGGAACTCCCCAAAGAGGCCAATACAATTTTACTTTAAAAAAATATCTTAAGCCGGGCTCGGTGGCTCAGCCTGTAATCCCACGCCTTTGGGAGGCTGAGGTGAGTGGATTGCCCGAGCCCGCGGGTTCGAGACCCGCCTGGGTAGGCGAGACCTCATCTCTACAATAAAATAAAAAAATTAGCTGGGCGTAGTAGCGCGCGCCTGTAATTCCGGCTACTGGGAAGGCTGAGGCGGAAGGATCACCGGAGCCCAGCAGGTCGAGGCTGTGGTGGCCGGGAGCGGCCACTGCACTCCAGTCTGGGAGACAGAGTGAGACTCCAACTCAAAAAAAAAAAAAAAAACAACTTGGCCAGGCACAGTGGCTCACACCTATAATCCCAGTACATTGGGAGGGGGAGGCAGGGGCGAGAGGATCACCTGAGCCCACGGGCTTGAGACCAGCTGGGGCAACTTGTAAGACCTCTTCTCTACAATAAAGCAAAAATTAGCCAGGTGGGGTGGCACGCACCTGTGGTTCCAGCTACTTGGAAGGCTGAGGTGGAAGGATCACCTGAGTCTAGCAGGTCAGGGTTGCGTTGGCCATGAGCGTGCCACTGCACTCCAGCCTGGGCAACAGAATGAGACTCTGACTCAAAAGAAAAAAAAATCTTGCCAACAAGAAAGGCTTTTACTTTTGACCATTAACTTTAAAACATTTTAAACATATACTAGCAGCAAGCGTCCTGTAGGTGACTGGCAGCCTTCCGAGGAGCCCAGAGAAGGGAGGGAAGATGGAGCGGGTGCCACTTGTGTGGGCTTGCAACTTGGTTCCCACTGGAGGGGCTGGTCTCTCCAGCTCAACGAAGGGAGCAAGATTAACAAGAAAAAGTTACTGCCATGCTCTAAAGCCAAACCAAACTTTCAAACCACAGGCTTCAAAATCAAAACAAGCAAGCACACCTGTGCCTAGCGTCAAGCCACTCCTCATGGCTTTAACAAGAACTGCCTCCCTTCCAGCATCGAGACCACTCCCCAGGCAGCTCAGAGGAGGGATAGTTTGCTGCTTGCATATGGGCACAACACGTGGCCATATTCCCTGGGCCTGACAACCCACGTGTCCCATAGACTGGAGCCCAAAAGAGACAAGCCATTAGAGAGACAGGAATCAAAAGCTGTCCATGGGGGAGAAAAGATTACGAGTGGGGACCCCAGAATACTAATACTAATAATTTGAAACAAACAATTTAAAGGAATTCTTATCAATGTTTCTTTTGTTCTCCTGTGTAAAAGGACTTCTATTTCCAAGGTACTGATTCCGATAGCACAGAGCCTCAGCCACTAGACTGTAGCCTGGAATGCCATTTTCTTTCTTTCTTGGTTTTTTTTTTTTATATCTCACAGGTGGTTCCAAAGCAGGCAGTTTGAGCATACAAAGGATTTTAACTTTGTTTTAAATCTGATTTCTGCCTTAAAATAAATTTCTAAGGCTATATTCCTTTTGTATCTAATCACAGGTAGCAATAAGGTATATGTTTAAGGTCAAAGCTCTCTAAAAAGCTTTCTTTTAAATATAGCCAGCTGGGCATGGTGGCTCACGCCTGAATCCTGGCACTTTGGGAGGCCATGGCATGAGGCTCACTGCAGGCCAGGATTTGAGACCAGACTGAGCAACATAGTGCCTTGGTGTAACCCAATATGTAATCTGGGCTACATAAAATAAAAAATAAGTAAGCTGGGCTCAGGAGACTGAAGTGGGAGGATTGCTTGAGCCCAGGAGTTTGAGGTTACGGTGAGCCATGATTGTACCACTGTGCTCCAGCCTGGGCAACCCTATCTCTAAAAAAAAGTAAATAAAGTACAAATAAATAAATTTAGCCAATTTATTCCAAAAGCTATTTAAACCAACACAAGAACTAATTTACACATTTCCCCTGTTAATCCAAATTTTAAAATGGAAAGAGATGAAGAAACACTCTTAAGCACTATAGGCAGACCTGGAAAAGCCGACTTGGCAAAACCTCTGATTTTCTTTGCCGGCTTTTTGTTCGTTGTCCCAAGTTTCCGTCTCTGAGTTCCGGAGCCAACACAGTGACTTGTTCTCCTGCTCACAGCATGAAAGCTGCAGGGAAGTTTAAACGTTTCCCCTGAAGGTCTGATGAGTTGAGTCTAAAAAGCAAATAGATAATAGACAAATTAAGAAGATGAAAAGTTATGCAAATGTACTGTGCACATGGGCACAGGAGCCATGTGAAGTATGAAATCTGGAAGAACTAGCCAGGTGATTGATGCTTTTATGCCACCTTGAGGTTTAGGAAAGAACAGAGTCTTGGAGAAGACCAGCAAGACCAGCTAGGGAGGGTGAGGGGAGGAATTCTGCATGGGAGGGTGGTCTCGTTACAAAGATGAAGCCTCACGGGGACCAGCTTTCAGAAACCTGAAGGTGTCAGACTCTCTTTCTCCTGGGAGCCAATCCCAGATCTGGACAAGGTGGGGATGAGGTAGAGAAAGGTTGACTATTTACTTCATCAATGTAGATTTTGCTACAGATACAAGCCCCGCCACACCCCATGCCACAAAGGTAGCTTTTGAGCTATTCTTGTATTTCCAGAGCCTGTGAATATTCTTTTTTTTTTTTTAGAGAGACAAAATCTTGCTCTGTTGCCCAGGTTAGAGTGCAGTGGTTGCAATCATAGCTCGCTGCAGCCTCGAATTCCTGGCCTCGAGCCGTCCTCCTGTCACCCGCTAAGCTGGGACCAAAGTTGTGTACCACTGTGCCCAGCTAATTTCATTTATTTTTTGTAGAGACAGGGTCTTGTTATGTGCCTAGGCTGGCTCAAACTCCTGGGTTTAAGTGATCCTCCTGCCTTAGCCTCCCAAAGTGTTAGGATTACAGGCATGAGTTCCTGCACCTCATGTATCTTTTAAGGCATGTAGTAATTCAGGCAAGAGATGTGGAGGCTGTGTGCTGTGTCCTGTTTTGACTTCAAAACATCTTTCCAGAGAGCTGTGTGTCGACACAGTTGGGGGCTTTGTGAAGTTATGCTACAAACACAAATGAGCAGACGCAGCTTTCTACATTTGTGACTGCATCTCACACATGCAAAAAAGACAGAAATGTACACGGAGAAACAAAAAAAAAAAGCCTGAAGTAGCGGACCCACATGTTCAATGAGCTCCTCAAACTGAAAGTGGGCCGGGCTCGGTGACTCAGCCTGCAATCCCAGCACCTTAGGAGGCTGAGGTGAGTGGATTGCCTGAGTCGGCGGGTTTGAGACCCACCCGGGCAATTTGGCGAGGCCTTGTCTCTACAATAAATCAAAAATTAGTCGGGCCTGGTAGTGTGCACCTGTAGTTCCGGCTACTTGGAAGGCTGAGGTGGAAGGATTGCCGGAGCCCAGCAGGTCGAGGCTGTGGTGGCCAGGAGCATGCCACTGCACTCCAGTCTGAGCGACAGAGTGAGATTCCAACTCAAAAACAAAAAACAAACTGAAAGTGGAATATGACTGTTAACACTCTGTTTATCTCCTTGTAAGCTAAAATAAAATCCTAAGCTCCCCAAGCGATTGAATGGACCCTCTCTTGGCCAGAGTAACCTTGAAAACTGAGTTTTTAGCCATGATGCGATGGGAGGCCAGGCACGCCACGTTATACCCCCTTACCAACCATCATCGGGCTTTCTTCTCCAGGGGTTAGACCCAAACCAGCCTCTTCAAAAAATTCCACACTGACAACTGCCCATGGTCTGACACTATCCCTCCTTTTTGATGGATAAGAGACCACTGATCACAGAGTGGCTCTGGCTCTGGCCAGGTTATGGAGGATGTACAGTGAGGGCCTCCATGACCTCTGCTTCACCTTTGGATGTCAGAGGCCTGAGAACGCCACCCTCAGATCATGCTAACCTGCTGGTTTTTGAACATATGACCCATGGAGAGGCATGAAGTTCAGTTGCAAATGTGCACATTTCTCCTCATAGATACTCATGACTCCTCCTATAGCTCACTGAATATGCATATTTGGCCACCCCCACCCCCAGCATAAATTCCTGCTTCCTTTGCCCCTCTAAGTCCTTAGAGGAAAGGCCACACTTTTGAACAGCTTTCTGCAGGCTGTATCCTTGCGTGGGAAATAAAGCTTTCCAGGCCGGTGAACCCTGTCACTCTTCAGCTGACATCCTGCCCTTAGTATCTTCATAATGTAATCACAAGATACATGTTTGATGGATGCAAAAGTCATTTCATTTATATGTGTGTGTTCTCTTCTTAGTTAGAAAGAAACTTCTTTTTCTGGTCCTCAGTTGTGTTATTTTATTTTATTATTTTATTTTTGAAACAGGGTTTCACTCTGTCACCCAGGCTGGAGTGCAGTGGCACAATCATAGACCTCTGAAGCCTTGAACTCCTGATTCAAGTGATTCTTCTGCCTCAGCCTCCTAAGTAGCTGGGACTACAGGCACTACCACACCCAGCTAATTGTTTTTTAATTTTTAAAAATTTTTGTAGAGACTTGGTCTTGCTGTGTTGCCCTGGCTAGTCTCAAACTCCTAGACACAAGTGATCCTCCCACGTTGGCCTCCCAAAGTGCTGGGATTACAGGTGTGAGCCACCACTCCTGGCCCTGATGGACAGCTTAATAACTATATCTGCCACCAAGTTCCCTTAAAAACCCCAAGCCTCTGGATTCTCAGGGAGGCAGATTCGAGAACTATCTCCTGCCCTTTTGGCTCAGCTGCTTTGCGATATTAAGCGATTTCTCCACTGTAAGGGCTGTGTCAGTCTCGGTTTTCCTGGGCAGCAGGCATAGGAACCTGGCAGGCTATAACAATAATACTGAGGCAACCGTGATTCAGCGTGGGTCGAGTATGTGGTTGCACTCTTCCCAGGAGGAGCCAGATCCCTGGCCTTGCCCTGTGGCCCTCCCGCTTTGTGACCTGTCACTTATTTCTGCCTTTCTCCTTGTTCCTAAAAAGTAGCTTTGGGTGATTCTCAGTTCTGTGCCAACGCCTGTCAGGCATTAAGCAGGTGCCCCCCACAGGGGTTTGGAAACTGGACCAGATAGACTTTTGACCCAAGCACACAGTGCATAGGAACAAAGAAAAATAAAAGCTTTAAAAAGCAATGTCAGCCGGGCTTGGTGGCTCAGCCTGTAATCCTGAGGTGATTAGAGGTGATCAGAACTGAGGTGATCAGTTCTGTGCCAACGCCTGTCAGCCTTGGGAGGCTGAGGTGAGTGAATTGCCTGAGCCCGCGGGTTCGAGACCCGCCCGGGCAACTTGGTGAGACCTCAGCTCTACAATAAATCAAAAATCAGCCGGGCGTGGTAGCGCGCGCCTGTAGTTCTGGCTACTCGGAAGGCTGAGGCGGAAGGATCGCCGGAGCCCAGAAGGTCGAGGCTGCGGTGGCCGGGAGCGGCCACTGCACTCCAGTCTGGGCGACAGAGTGAGACTCCAACTCAAAAAAAAAAAAAAAAAAAAAGCAATGTCAGGTAAAACAATTTTTTCAAGGAAGCAGGAGGAAGAGCATCCCCTTAACATCCGAGGGGAGAGTTTGGTATCTGTGTGCCTGGTCTCACTGGGGAAAGTTCTGGAACAGCGACTGCAGGGCTGCCTAGGCTCTGGGTTTTTGTCTGGGTCAAATGCTCCATTTCTTCTCACCCAACCTCTGCCCTCCAGAGCCCTGCTCTGCACGAGGGGTGTGGCTTTTTACATTTCCCATGGTTCGGCCTTTGGAGATGGTCACCTGCAGAAGCCAAGGAGCCTTCACAGGTGTCTATACCATGCCTTTCACAAACACCCAGCATTCACTTATGTCCCCTTTTACTCCCTAGGAATCAAGCCAAGGAAGTTCCTTACTGCCCATGCTTATTGGTACGAGTTGAGGAGATCTGCTTTGTGGCCTTCGGGAATTCTCTTAGAAACCCTCAGAGGTCATTCCCCCCAGAGTCTGGGGGTAGAGGCTCTATAGGACAAGGTTCCCGGCACAGTCACACCTAGCAAGGCTGGTCCTGTTGTGTCTTCAGCCCAGTGGCTACATGCTACGCATCTCACTTTAAAAGATTCACGTTTTCTTCTTCTTTTTTCTGCTAGCATTTATTATAAATCTTTGGGTCTTTGAAATTCAGCACTATTGACATTTCTGGCTGGATAATTCATTGTTTGGGAATGGTGGGGAAGAGGGGCAGTCCTGTGCACTGTAGGGGTTAGCAGCACCTCTGGCTTCCTCTACTTACTAGATGCTGGTAGTATACCTCCCCTTCCCAAGTTATGACAGACAAAATTCACATTTTCAATCAAAACATGCCCATAAGGTAGAAGTCGAGAATAGCCGCATCATTCAGGAGCAAGAAATGGAATTGAGAGGTGCCGACTAGCCCCAGACATCTCTCTGTTTTCCTTTCTCTTAACACTCCTTCCTCCCCCACTCCACTCCCCTGCAGTGGCAGCCATGGACACACACACACACACACACACACACACACACACACACACACACACACACACACGGGTTTGCCATGTGACCTTCTCCCTCGCACGCAAGGTCACAGAATCTTTGGAGACCAGCCCGCCCAGGGGTACCCCCTGGGGAACCAGAGACCAGAAAAGCCCTTCACTTTGACATATGCAAATACTCACCTGTGGCACCCACAGAGCACAGCACCACTGCTTGGTTCTTTAATATGCCTAGAGGACATTTCAATTATTGATCTAGGGGATCTGGCTAGTGAGAAGGGCTGGGGCTGGAGAGGTCTGGATTTGGCCTCCTGCTTCAGATTTATCTTGGGCAGGCTGGTGTTTTTCTTTCACTGGTGGTGAATTTTCACTTTGTTATTTGAAGCCTCTTTCTTGTCCAAATCCATTAGAACTTAATGGCAGGAGTTGTGGTAGGACCACAGGTTTTATCTTTTTCTGTTTTCTGGTCGCTTTTGTTACCTGAGCTTTGGGAGTTGAAATTCTACCGGGTCTTCTTGCCCCTCTTCAGACATCAGTACATGTGTGTGTTTCATTTAAGGTGAGTGGATTGCCTGAGCCCACGGTTCGAGACCCGCCTGGGCAGGCGAGACCTCATCTCTACAATAAATCAAAAAATTAGCTGGGTGTGGTAGCGCGTGCCTGTAGTTCCAGCTACTTGGAAGGCTGAGGCGGAAGGCTCGCCGGAGCCCAGCAGGTTGAGGCTGTGGTGGCCGGTAGCAGCCACTGCACTCCAGTCTGGGTGACAGAGTGAGAATCCAACTCAAAAAAAAAAAAAAGTCCTTCTGCTAGGACTTACCCCCAGATCACGGACCTGCTCCGTCTAGGGCTCCAGCTTCTGTTCCCCTCCTGGAACGCCCAGCCCCACAGCTGAGTGACTTTTGTTCTCTTCACCCAGAAGCTTTACTTTGGAAACTGATAGTTCACAGCTTGGACCCAACTTCTCTCTGGGCTGCTCCTGTGCGAGTTACCTGCCCCCCTCACCCTTCTCATTCCCCAGTATATAAGACACAGATGTGTATGTGTACATACTTTTTTTTTTTAGTTGGAGTCTCACTCTGTAGCCCAAGCTGGAGTGCAGTGGCACATTCACGGCCACCGCAGCCTCAACCTGCTGGGTTCAGGCGATCCTTGCCCCTCAGCCTTCCAAGTAGCTGGAACTACAGACATGCACCACCACGACCGGCTAATTTTTTGATTTATTGTAGAGATGAGATCTCGCCAAGCTGCCCAGACTGGTCTCGAACCCATGGGCTTAGGCAATCCTCTCACCTCGGTCTCCCAAGGTGCTGGAATTATAGGCATGAGCCACTGCGCTTGGCCTGTACTTACATTTATATATGTGTGTCGTACATAATTGTAGCTTCTCTGAAAAATCCCTCAAATCTGACGTCTGTGACTTTCCTGTGAGGTCACAGTCCGACTGGGCTGAACGCAGTTGTCCCCTTCAGATAACACATTCCTGTCACCACTCTGGATCTATGTTGACACTGTAGCATCCCATGACTGGCCTGTCCAGACTGTTCTGCTGGCGCTGGAGTCCAGCTGTCTCCTGGTCCCCTTCTGAGCTGTACTTTTGAAGTCCGAGTCTAGGACGAAGGAGACAGGCAGTATCTTCGCAGGCACTGTGTTTGTAACACACATGGTGTTTCATGGTCTGGACTTTTACCAGGAAAACCGTCCTTCCTTCAAGGCCCAGTGTGCATAGCACTTCCTCGGGCCTCTTCCTACTCAGCATTAAGGTAAATTGCTTCTCTGCTGTGGATGGATGTCTCTGTTGAGCACTGATCTCGGTTTTTTGCCTGTCTACCTCCCCTGGCTGGCTGCTCTTTCTCCAACCTACACTTGGGTTCCATCTCTCTTCCATCTTTCCAGCCATCTAGCCTCGAACACGATCTGGCATCAGTGTAGGGCTGAGTAGACATTGCTTGAACTGAATTGACTTCTTTAGAGAAATTCAATTCATTCTCTTTCCCGCTCTCTCTGCCCCCTTCTTTCCTGAGACAGGATCTTAGCCTGTCACCCAGGCTGGATGCAGTGACATGATCATAGCTCATTGCAGCCTCAAACTCCTGGTCTCAAGGGATCCTCCATGATTATAGCTTACTGCAGTCTCAAACTCCTGGTTTCAAGGGTCCTCTGGCCTCAGCCTCCTGAGTAGCTGAGACTACAGGTGCACACCACCATGTCTGGCTAATATTTTTTCCTTTTTTTGTAGATATGGGGTCTTGCTCTGTTGCCCAGGCTGGTCTCAAACTCCTCCCTCCTTGGCTTCCCACAGTGCTAGGATTACTTGCCTGGAAATTCAATGATCTGTCTTCATGTTACCAATGATGAAACTAACACATGAGGATAAGTCCTTGTTCAAGGTCATAGAGTTCTGTGAGGGGAGGATGTGTCAGATCCGATGTTCTAGCTGTTGGCTTTCTCCATGCTTGTCACATTGCAGGAGCCCAGTAAACAGTGAACAGAGGAAACTATGCAGGTAGGATTTACAACTGAGGCTGAACTCCAAGTCTCTGTATCATCCCCTCACTGGGCAAAAGTGATGTATTTTCTGTGTCACATATGAGCTGGCATTCTAAGAATGACCTTACTGCTCCTTCCAGACAACCAGGATGCTGCATTCTGCACCCAAGAAAGGCTGTTCTTCCCTCCCTCGCCATGGGAACCCCTGGCAGGGCTGACACCGCATCTTCCTGTGTCTGGCCCATCCCACTCTGAGGATGGAAAGAGTGCAAAGTCTATGGTCATGAAGTCAGTTGAGGGTCTTTCCAGGCAGTCTGATAGGGTATACCTTCTCTGTTACTTCTCAGACCCATCCAGAGAATCTTCACACCCATCTTCTCAGCTCAACCTTACCCTCCAGAACGAGCCGGCTTTTATACAAATGCTGCTTAAGGAGGAGTGTGTTAGGTCACACTCCCAGCAGCGGCCTCCAGACTGTTAGGTCAGACTCCCTGGGAATGTGGGTGTCTTGTGTGCGATCTGGTGCTGCATAAAAGATGCATAGAATTGCACAGAAGTTAGATTGGAAAATATAGTTTATTTAGAAAGTAAATTGAGAGAGAGAAAGAGAAAGAGGAGATTCACCTCCCCAAGGTAGGGAAGGAGGCCAAAACCAGGAAACACGGCGACGGCCATAGCTCAAAGAGCGCATGGCCACACCAGAGTCTAGTAACATAATGGTGGCTGTTTGAGGTTGAATGCTTTTAAACATTCCCCTTTGATGGGTGCAGGTCATTAAGGTGGTTGGGTGGTGGTCTGCTCCTCATCATCACAAAGGGGCAGGTTAAGTACAGGTACTGACATCCAGTGATGGCAGCAGGCAGATGGGTGGGTTAATCACAAGATTGCTGATTAGGTTAACTTGGGTCTTATGGGTGGAGCAAATACTTGAAATAGAAAAGCTAATTAGTACAAAACAAACTGGGAAGGGGGGGTTGTAAAACAATTCCCAATAGCTACCTCTGAGAAACCAGTTCTGTCCTTGGTTAGTGATTAGAGGGTAAGTTAAGTGAACTGCTAGAAAAACAAGAGATTTAGGCAATGTTAAAATGGCTGCTCATTGGGTATATAAATCCATGTTATGTCCCTTCCGGGTGGTTCACACACTGCCTGGGGGTGGGACCAGAGGACCATGTCCGACTGGCTGCATTCCTGCCTCATAATTGGATGACAGGTGACTCTGAAAGAGCCACATGCAAGTGAGAGAGGGCCTGGGGAGGAAGGGTTCTCATTATGGATGTTTCCTGATGGTTCCTGCTTCCTGTAATCAATTCCATGTAAGAGGAGGCGGCTCCTCAAGCTCTGGTGAAGACAGCGCCTTTTACTTAGTATATACCATAGGATAGGGTGGCCCTGCCCGGGGAAATGTTTTTTGTTTTATTACTTATTTATTTATTGAGTCAGGGTCTCCCTGCCACCCAGGCTGAAGTACAGTGGCACAATCACGGTTTGCTACAGTCTCCAACTCCTGGGCTCAGGCAATCTTTCTACCTTAGCCTTCTGAGTAGCTGGGACCACAGGTGCTCGCCACTATGCCTGCTTAATTTTTTTTTGTTGTTGTTGTAGAAATGAGGTCTTGTTATGTTTCCCAGGCTGGTTTCAAACTCCTGGACTCAAGTGATCCTTCCACCTCGGCCTTCCAGAGTGTTGGGGTTATAGGCGTGAGCCACCACATCCTGGCTGGAAGTGTTTTTAATATCTGTAGGATCCAGGAATGTGGAGTCAGCTCCAGGGAGATTTTCTCTTCCTGTTGGGGGTTGAATTGTGTCTCTCCCCACTGAATCCCCACTAAATTCCCATGTTATAGTCCTAAACCCCAGTACCTCAGAATGTGACCCTTGCTGAAAACAGGGTTGTTGCGGGTGTAATCAGTTAAGATAAGGGGGGGAACCCTACTCCAATAGGACCAGTGCCCTCGTGAAAATGAGAAATTTGGACATAGAACAGGCACATACACTGGGAGGTACTAAAGAAAAAAATTATTCCATGACACTTGTTAGTGAAGTGAGGAAGATTTTATTCAGGACCACGGAGACAGGTACAGGGACCATTGCCTTGGGTCCTGGAGTTGGGGACAGAGATTGGGTTGAACCCCAAATCAGCAGGGGTAATTGGGGCTTTTCTGCCAAGGAGCTATAAAGTGGGGCTGGTGAATGGAAAAATCACTAAAGGAAAGGGGCTGAAGGGCTTCTGGCTAAACCCACCCAGAAGATTCTTGCTGAGGGCAGGCAGGAGTCAGACACCCCTGAAGGGTGGAGGAGGAGGAACCCGATCAGGTGCCGTTGGGGGTGATTAGTTATTGAGGGTGGGGGGCTTCTCGCTCAACGGACTTAGTAGGGCTCCTTGTGAAAGCTAGGCTTTACAAGGAAGTGCGCAGCTGGGCCTTGGAGAAGGTTCCAAGCTTGGCCAGGAGGGGGAGCCTCACCAGAGAATGCCATGTGACTGTGAAGGGGAGATGGGGTGATGTCCCACACTATGCGATGCCACCGTTTGCCCGGGGAGCACCAGCAGCCTGGAGGGCGGCCTGGGTCAGATGCTCCCTCATGGCTGCAGAGTGATGGGCCGCATGACTTCTTTGATCGTGAGTTCTGGCCTGTAGAACTGTGTGCCATGGTCTCCTGTCGTGTCAGCCAGTCTGTCTGTGGAATGCTGTCACGCTACACCAGTAGGTTGACGCACCCCTTTGGCCTCCTTCCTTCCCAGATTGTAAGCTTGCAGAGCTGAGCTGCTTCCAAGGCCTGGCAGGAGGCTCGTGGGAAGAAGAATGTTCTGGTGCCTCTGTTCTGGGCCTGGCTCCGTCCCAGCACAAGACACTGCAATAGAGGGTGTGAGCACCTGGGCTGGCTGTGACCTTGGCACCTGGTATGCCACTGTCACCTGCCTGTGCACTGGGAGTGCTCATGTACCAGCTCCACAGACTTTGTGGGGTGCAAAGTTGTAGTGCACACAGGTGGGCTCCATGCGCTGGGGGTGCTCGATCGAGACACACGACAACTGCCCGCGCCACTGTAGTTTCACAACTGGTGTTTTCCTGATGAGACAGGGGTTCAGCAGGACTAGTTTCCAGCACAAAGGTCACGAGGCTGGCACCTCACTGATAAGATAGGATGCAGTAAGCAGTTGGCCATGGCCAGTGAGACCAACCAAGGCCAAGATGGCATGGAAAGCAGCTTCTGTTGTCCTTTTTGCTCATCTTATATTAATTATAGGACACTAAATGCTAAAGACACATCCACCAGTGTCACGGCAGTTTACAGTTACTATGGCGACTCCTGGAAGTCACCCTGTATGTTGGAGTTGGGGTGTCATTCTGTTGCCCAAGCTGGAGTGCAGTGGCACGCTCATGGCTACTGAAGCCTTGACCTACTGGGCTCAGGCAATCCTTCTGCCTCAGCCTTCCAAGTAGCTGGAACCATAGGTGCGTGCCACCATACCTGGCTACTCTCTTTTGATTTTTATTGTAGAGACCAGGTCTTGCAATGTTGCCCAGTCTGGTCTTGAACCCCTGAGCTCAAGCAATTCTCTTGCCTCAGCCTCCCAAAGTTCTAGGATTACAGGTGTGAGCCACTGTGTCCAGTTGAGAGGACCGCTTGATTTCAGCTTTCCTGGAAAACCTGAATAACCCATCCTTTGCTTAGCCTATAATGGAGAAATAGCTCTAAAAGCAAAACCCAGCGATGCATGGCCATTACTCTCCCTGCGGACCAGCCAGGCTGCCCCCACCTGTTGAGTAGCCTGCGTTGTCATTTCCATCAGCTTGTGAGACCCCAGCGGTGCACACAGCTACTCTGCTCATGGAGTCGCCATCTTTCTGCTTCTCCGTTTCTTTTATAAACTTACTTTTCATCTCCTATTTACAGTTGACACTAGAATTCTTTCCTGCATGAAGTCAAGAACCCACTAGACCTCTTCTGCAGTATCCCAACTTTGGGTCTCCCAGCCTGTCTCTTCATGGAGATTCTCCATGTTTTTCCACATCAGCCTCCTTCATCCTGTGTGCCCAACATGGTGCTCATGCCTATAATCCCAGTACTTTGAGAGGCCAAGGTGGGAGGATCACTTGAGCCCAAGAGTTTGAGACCAGCCTGGGCAACATAGTGAGACCTTGTCTCTACAAAAAAATCAAAAAATTAGCCAGGCATGGTGATGGTACCTATAGTCATAGCTACTCAGGAGGCTGAGGCAGAAGGATCACCTGAGCCTAGAAGGGCGAGGCTGCGGTGAGCTGTGATTGTGCCACTGCACTCTAGCTTGGATGATAGAGTGAGACCCCAACTAAAAGAAAAAAATTTCCTGGCCTTGCATTCTGAATCACAGAAGAGGTGGAACACATGGCACTTCTGGTGTATGCAGGGCTTCTAGGAAAGTCCAGACTCTTTGAGGGTGAGGCCTGGGACTCTACATTTTATGAAACTTCCAGGTGATTCTTAGAGACATGAACATTTTGGACCCAGCACTTTAGCAGGAGTATTTGTGAGCACGTTCTTTAAAGATGCTGGGGACTTTTCAGTTACAAATACATGACATTCTTTTTTTTTTTGGTTGGAGTCTCACTCTGTCGCCCAGACTAGAGTGCAGTGGCTGCTCCCGGCCACTGCAGCCTTGACCTGCTGGGCTCCGGTGATCCTTCCGCTTCAGCCTTTCAGAATAGCCAGAATTACAGGCATGCGCTACCATGCCCGGCTGATTTTTGATTTATTGTAAAGATGAGGTCTTGCCAAGTTGCCCAGGTGGGTCTCGAACCCACGGACTCAGGCAATCCACTCACCTCAGCCTCCCAAAGGTGCGGGATTACAGGCTGAGCCATTGAGCCCAGCGACATGACATTCCTGTTACACACAATCTGGGAAGCGTGCAAAGGGGAAGAAGGAAAACAGCTCAGGGTCTCACTGCTGAGATGGTCACCACATGCTGCCCTTTCATTCTAGGCTACTTCCTGTCCTTCTAACATCTATTTTTATTTTTTAAATCAAAGACACATAAGCCCAGAGCTGAAAAAGTCCCAAAGGAAGGCTGGGCACGGTGGCTCACACCTGCAATCCCAGCACTTTGGGAGGCTGAGGTGAGAGGATTGCCGGAGCCCAAGAGTTCAAGACCAGCCTGGGCAACTTGGCGAGATCACATCTCTACAATAAATAAAAAAATTAGCCAGGTGTGGTGGCACGTGCCTGTAGTTCCAGCTACCTGGAAGGCTGAAGGGGAAGGATCGCCTGAGCCCAGGCAGGTCGAGGCTGCGGTGGCCAGGAGCGGCCACTGCACTCCAGCCTGGGTGACAGAGTGAGACTCCAACTCAAAAAAAAAAAAAATTCCCAAAGGTGTATCAAGACAAACTTGAGTCTCTATTCCGTGTCTCCCATACTCTATCCTGCACCCTGAGGCCCCATCTAGGACGCAGGGTGGAGTCATCTGTGTCAACTCCAGATTTCTAATAACATGCTCATATCACTATGTGTTTAGTTATCCCCTTGGACATTCACTGTCAGCTTCCCTCATGGTAGCTGAAGACTCAGCTCCTTCCTTCCATCCTCCTGGCTGTCCCTCCGTCATGCCCTTCAAGGACATTGGGTGAAGTGGTGGTCATGTCTAGGGTCCACCGTACTAGGGTCATGGCATACCGTGCTTGGCTTTTCCTAGAGTTAATACTTTTTTTTCTTTTTTAGTTGGAGTCTCATTCAGTCACCCGAGCTGGAGTGCAGTGGCATAGTCACGGCTACTGCAGCCTCAACCTACTGGGCTCAGGTGATCCTTCTGCCTCAGCCTTCCACGCAGCTGGGACTACAGGTGCGTGCCATGATGCCCGGCTAATTATTTGATTTTATTGTAGAGATGATGTCTCACCAAGTTGCCCAGGCTAATCTTGAACCCCTTGGGCTGAGACAATCCTCTCGCCTGTCTCCCAAAGTGCTGGGATAATAGGCATGAGCCACTGTGCCCGGCTTGTAGTTAATAATAACACTAGTTTTGTGTTTTTGTAGTTTTCTGTGGATCACCACTATACAAAAGGCTTTTTAAAAAATGCTTCCATAGATCTTTCCAACAAAATGCCTCATTATGGTTTTCCCAAATGCCCAAGCAGATCAGGCCCCACCAGTCCTATGACTCCATTGAGATGCCCTGCCTCCCTCTGGGGTGGTTTCCTGGCTGATTTGCTCCTGTCTTCCTGCAATTTCTCTTCACTGCTCATCTGTGTTTTGGTTTTTCTGTCCTTGTTTTTTGGAACTTTTATCAGTCAGGAGACCTCCTGGATTGATCTTCTAATTTTCTCCCCCACTCCTAATTCCCATCTCATTTTCTCTTGATTCAACTTGCTGGAAGATTTTGTCAGCTCTATCTGACAAGCCTTCTATTGAATTTTTTATTTCAGCTGCCACATTTCTACTTTGTAAGGGCTCTTTCGTACTCCTATTCTTGACTGCCAGCTCCCCCAGCTCTAATTCCTGTTGCATGGATGTGATAGATGTCTCTGAGAATATTAATTAACACCCGTGAAAGCTGCGTCCTGTTCCTTGTGTTGATTGTGTTTTCCCCAGTTCTCTCTCTCTCTTTTCTGGTTGCTTTATTCATTTACTCATTCATCAAATATTTATTGCATTCCTTTTATATGCCAGGCATTGTTCTGGGTGTTGGGGATATGGTAGTAAGACTAAGTTCTCTGCCCTTAGGAAGATTATATAATCTTTGAGCAAAGAAGGCTACTACACAAATTACATTGTGGCTGTGGATAAAAATAGAGCAGGATGAGAGCGTTGTTTCCCATACAGTGCTTGTGGAAGACGTCTCTGTCTCAATTCCTTTCTTCCCCTGTCGAACCCCAGGGCTGGGAGGTTCCAGGCAGGCCTGATAGGCCTGAGGCCTGGGCTGCCCACACACAGTGTTCATGACTAGGGTCTCCCCCAGTGTAGCGGCTGGGGTCCAAGTGGGAATGTTCTGAAAGGAGGTTTCTGAGAGACCAGGGTGGAGCCACAAGACTTCTATGGGCGCAGGAAAGTCATCCAGGCGGCTCAGACTCAAGGGAGGAGAACGAGACTACACTTGATGGACGGGTGGCCAAGTCCCATCAGGGAAGAACACAGATGGCCACTGGGACACCCTCTGCCGGCATTGGTGCCGTCTGCACCTGTGTTGTCCTCCAGCGTCTGTTGGAGGTGAGTGTCTCTGGGCATGCCTCCTCCTCTCTTTTTGTCCTCATGAGTTAACGACCTTTTATGACCCCTTCACAACCTGGCTGGAGCTGAGGAGAGACTGCGGTATGCTTGTCCTTGGCCGACTGATTTTGAGGGGTGTCCAGGTGAACAGATCCAGAGATAACCCACAGTATACGCTGGGGAGAATTGGGTTTGGGGCAGCAGTGACAGAGCTTAGGAACAGCTGAAGTGAAGTATTTTTCCTCCTGACCTTTTGTGCTCTTGGTTTATATCTGAAGAGATTAAGGCACACAGAGGTTAGGCACCTTTCCAAAACATCACCCCACTGGGAGCAGAACAGACTATACCTGAATTTAAACTTGTGTTTCACAAATTCTTTGGGACACATCTAAAAAGTCCAACACATAAAAATTAAGAAGAAACCAGCTAGGCACGGTGGCTCATGCCTGTAATCCCAGCACTTTGAGAGGTGGAGGCAAGAGGATTGCCTGAGTCTAGAGGTTCAAGGTCAGCCTGGGCAACTTGGTGAGACCGCGTCTCTACAATAAATAAAAAAAAAATTAGCTAGGCATGGTAGTGCTTGCTTGTGGTTCTAGCTACTTGGAAGGCTGAGGTAGAAGGGATGCTGAGCCCAGTAGGGAGACTGCGGTGGCCATGAGCATGCCGCTGCCCTCCAGTCTGGGCAACAGAGTGAGACTCTGACTTTAAAAAAAAAAAGAAAAGAAGAAGAAGAAACTAGGAATAAAAAATCTACCTGAAAACAACCTGCTCGAAGGTCAAATAAATTTGTGAACTGCCAAGTCCAGCAGTTAGGTCATTTGCTGACTGCAGGACCCTTCCCAGGGTTTCATGCGCTAGGGAAAGGGGGTTTGATGTCCCACATGCCAACCAGTGATTTTCAGGGTGTCTCTGTAGACTGTCATTATTTAAAGACCTTCTCGAGTGGCTCTGAGGACCCCAGGATCCCACCTTGGAATTGTGTCGCCAACAGAGAACTGCATCACTTGGGGGTGATCCGTGTTTGCATAAGACCAGAGGGCTTATGTGCTTAATAACTGGATTCGTGCACTTGCTTGGTGACTAGACACACTCGCTTGAGCATGCAATTGAAACGCTTCTCTTCCTGCCTGGGAGGCTTCTGGAAGATGCTTCAAGATTGGATATGTCCTACTGGCATTTGCTGCGCCTTGGTACCAGACTAGAGGAGCTGGGTTGGTCACTGATGGCTGTGGTTTTACAGATTCGTCTATTTTTCCAATCTTTTGACCGAGCATTTAGGGCCATTTCTCATGTGGCCACCAGATGGCAGAGCGCATCCATGCTCTAGGTATCTGCCTGGGTTTTGGAACTGGTTGGTGGGAGAGCACTGCTCAGAGCCTCTGAGAAAGCCATGCTGGAAACACCTGGATGTTCGGGTCCGTCTTGTTTCAATGGCTCCTCAAGACAGCATAGCTGAGCCCTAAACTGGACTTTTGTGATAAGTGCTTTTTTCTCAACTTGCCAGTGCCAGGGTTCCAATCACATAATAGCTACTTTTTGTTTTGTTTTGAGTTGGGGGTCTCACTCTGTCTTCCAGGTTGTAGTACAGTGGCACCATCATGACTCATTACATCCTAGACCTCTTGGGTTCAGGTGATCCTCCCATATCAGCCTCCTGAGTAGCTGGGACTACAGGTGCACCACCACGCCTGGCTAATATTTCTACTTTTTGTAGAGATGAGGGCTTGTTATGTTGCCACGCTGGTCTTGAACTCCTGGGCTCAAGCAATCCTCCTACCTTGGCCTTCCAAAGTGCTGGGATTACAGGCATGAGCCACTGCACCCGGCCACTACTTTTTCTGTTTTTTTCTTTGTTTTTTTTTTGAGTTGGAGTCTCACTCTGTCGCCCAGACTGGAGTGCAGTGGCCGCTCCCAGCCACCGCCGCCTCGACCTGCTGGGCTCCGGTGATCCTTCCGCCTCAGCCTTCCGAGTAGCTGGAATTATAGGTGCACGCTACCACGCCCGGCTAATTTTTTGATTTTATTGTAGAGATGAGGTCTCGCCTGCCCAGGCGGGTCTCGAACCCGCGGGCTCGGGCAATCCACTCACCTCAGCCTCCCAAAGGTGCGGGATTACAGGCTGAGCCATCGAACCCGGCTTACTTTTTCAACTGGAAGGAGTAAGTGAAGAAATGTGCCAGATTTTTTTTTTTCAGTTGGAGTCTCACTCTGTCGCCCAGGCTGGAGTGAAGTAGCATGCTCATGGCCACCACAGCCTCAACCCGCTGGGCTCAGGCGATCCTTCTGCCTCAGCCTTCCAAGTAGCTGGAACTACAGGCATGTGCCACCATGCCTGGTTAATTTTTTGATTTATTGTAGAGATGAGGACTCAGGCAATCCTCTCGCCTCAGCATCCCAAAGTGCTGAGATTACAGAGGTGAGCCATTGTGCCCGGCAATGTGCCAGACTTAAAAGTCCTTTCCATGCAGTTGCTCAGGCACTGCGAAGTCCCAAAGGACCTAGGAACTCCCACTTTCTACCTGGGTCTGGAGAGGTCTTATAGCCATGGGTGGCCTCTGCTTCTCTGCGAGAGAAACAGAAGATAGTCCTTGTGAAGGAGACGAGGATGAAGACACAGACGAGTTTCGTGAGAGAGACAGGGAGAGGCTGGGACAGCATGCTGGTATTCCCTGTGGGGTTCGGCCGGGACACCTGGGGTTATGGGTCCACATGGAGGCAGGAGTTCTGCAGAGGCCTAAGCTCTCTCGGATGGGGAGGAGCGAAACAGCGGTGTGTTTTCAGCCAGTTTGCCAGACTTCACCTCAACATCTGGTTCTTTTTTATCTTCTGTAAAGATGGAGTCTCACTGCATTGCCCAAGTTGGTCTTGAACTCCTGGGCTCAAGCAATCCTCTCGACTCAACTTCTCAAAGTCTTGGTATCACAGATGTGAGAGACTGTGTCCGACCTCAGATGTCTGGTTCTTGAGGATTGGACAGGGGAGGACAACGAGGAAGCACAGATCCTTGTCCCCTCACTGCCCCTCCATCCCTGTACCCAGCTCTGGGACGTGGATTGAGACTGTCTTCTTTCTCTCTCTACCCATCTGGAGATCCCAGGACATGGCTATTTGCGGGGGTCTTTCCGAGGCTGGATAAAAAACAGTGGCTATCCACTGCCTCCCTCACGTCCCCCTTGGCACCTGGAGGACAGTCCAGAGGAGGGGTCAGCATGAGAGGCCCTGGCGTGGACTCCCCAAGGACCGGGAGCATGCACGCCTGGGAAGGATAGGGCAGCTGGGCTATTTTGGTGGGGGCCTGTGTCCTCATGGCTTGTGTCAGGGGCAGGTTCCCTCCAGGCTGGGGCTCAGAGTCCCCTGCCACCTTCTGTCCCCACCAGCCTGGAGGCCAGCCTCCCCTCAGCTTCCTCACCTCCCTGGGGCAGCAAGGAGGCCCCACCCCGTGACATGGGGCTGCCCCTGTGTTCTTCATGGACACGACAGTTCCCTTTGCAGGTTGAGGCCCAGGGCTGCGACAGCCCCTCAGAATGTGAGCCCTGGTAGGATGGCCAGGGGCCTTCCCGAGACCTATCCTTCCCTCCCAGCTACGTTCTGCTGTGTTTTGAGACTCTTGAGCTGTTGAGGCTACACGAGTGAAAACACGATTGCTTATGGTCACCGTTAGCATCTGTGGGGTCTCGGCTGACACCCAAAGCCGTCATTGATCTAGAGGGAACACCAGACCAATGATCATTGTTTAAGGAAAGAGAAATGCTCTCATGAAAAACACATAAAGATTTGGGCACAGTGGCTCATGCCTATAATCCCAGCACTTTGGGAAACAGAGGAGAGAGGATTGCCTGAGCCTATGGGTTTGAGACCCCTGGGCAACTTGGTGAGACCTCGTCTCTACAAGAAATAAGAAAATTAGCCAGGTGTGGTGGCACGCCTCTGTAGTTCCAGCTACTTGAAAGGCTGAGGTGGAAGGATCACCTGAGCCCAACAGGTTGAGGCTGTGGTGACCGTGAGCGTGCCAGAGTACTCCAACCTGGGCAGCAGAGTGAGACTCAGACTAAAAATAAAAATAAAAAGAAAGACACATAAAGAGATGCCACTTGAAGGGACCCAACACTGCCACAGAACGACAGGAAGCAGGATGGCAGGAAGCAGGGCGGCAGGAAGCGGTTTGTCCCCAGGCCCTCAGGGGAGGCCCAGTCCTGGGCTCCTTGGGAGCATGGGCTTTGTGTAAACACATAAGTTTTGTGTGATACCTTGTCTTGTTCCACAAGACATCTTGGACATACTTGACCCGGTATCAGAGAGTTTTTTGGGGTTTTTTGAGTCAGGGTCTCACTCTTTCACACAAGTTGGAGTGCAGTGGCATGCTCATGGCCACCGCAACCTCAACCTGCTGGGCTCAGGTGATCCTTCTGCCTCAGCATTCCAAGTAGCTGGGATTACAGGGGCATGCCACCATGCCCGGCTAATTTTTTGATTTATTATAGAGATGTGGTCTTACCAAGTTGCCCAGGCTGGTCTTGAACCCCTGGACTCAGGCAGTCCTCTAGTCTCGGTCTCCCAAAGTGCTGGGATTACAGGCTCGAGTCACTGCGCCCGGCAAGAGAGTTCTTAAAAGCTTGGTTGAAAAGAATCATATTAAAAATCTGAGCCGGGCTCGGTGGCTCAGCCTGTAATCCCGCGCTTTGGGAGGCTGAGGTGAGTGAATTGCCTGAGCCTGCAGGTTTGAGACCCGCCTGGGTGACTTGGTGAGACCTCATCTCTACAATAAATCAAAAAACTAGCCAGGCATGGTAATGCTCGCCTGTAGTTCCGGCTACTTGGAAGGCTGAGGTGGAAGGATCGCCGGAGCCCAGCAGGTCGAGGTGCGGTGGACGGGAGTGGCCACTGCACTCCAGTCTGGGCGACAGAGTGAGACTCCAACTCAAAAAAAATAAAAATAAAAAATAAAAATCTATTTTTATTTTTGTGTGTTGCCCTTGTGTTGAATTACTTTTAGTATAAAAGCAGTCTATTTGTAGTGTTCAGTCCAGGATCTGCCCACAGACAGGGCGCTGAGTGGGAGGTGGAGGCAGGTGAGGGGGAGGACAGTCCACAGTGGGGAGGCCGCCCTGTGTCTCTCAGTGTCTCTCTGGTTTCCTTTTTGTGTCTGTGTTTTTCTGTAAGTCGGGGTGATTTTCTGATACAGCTGAATGGTGTCTTCTAAGTGTCATTTTTTTGGAATCACTTTGGCTTAATGATCAAATAAATGACAAAAACATGGCACAGAATGAAGACAGATCAAAACAGCTTTGGCACTTTTGGATAAAATCCTCATTTCCCTGTAGATTTTTTCTCCCAAATCCAGGTGTGAGTCCAGCTGCAGCTGTGTCAGCTGAGGGCTTGCTTCCGGTTCCACTTCCCATCCTGTCTCCCTGGAAGAGGTTGGCAGCCCCCCCGCCAACCGCCCGGGAGCCTTCCTCCAGTCTACCTTCCTCTCCCCCAGCTAAACTTTTGTTTTGTCCATGATTGGCACAGCTGGTCCCCCCGGGTTCAGGGAGGGGCATTACCTCTCCACGTTAGGCCGTGATAGCGACAAGTGTGGTGGCCCCTGCCCGCGGGTGTCTGAGTCACGCCCGCCAGGAAGGGCAGGAGTGTGTGAGGGGACTGGGGCCCCACAGACACCAAGTCCTCCCTGAGTGCCTGCCACTGAACCTGCTGTGCTGTTTTATCCTCTCTCCCGTGGCCATGGCCGTGGCTGGGCTTTGCTAAGAGTCCTCCTTAGGAGGCTTGTCTGCATTGGGGGATGGGCTCTTGGGGGTTGGGGACAGGAAAGGGCTGGCCCACCTGACTAGTGGGAGGCACGCAGGATCAGCCTGCCAGCCAGGGGTCTCTGGCCCTGACAGCAGGTCCTTGGCGGGGTTGATTGACCAGCCCTGTTTCGCAGATGGAGAAACCGAGGCAGGACTTTCCTTGAGGTCCTAGGTTTGCCCTGCAGGGACTCGGATGACTTGAGGAAGCGCATCTTTCCCAGGGACAAACTCCAAGCCCACAGCTGCTCTTGGGCAAGGGCTTGTTTGCTCTCTCAGCAGGAGTGAGGGGGGACCAGGAGAACCCAAGGCATCAGTGGCTCAGCACTGCAGGACTGGAGATCGTCTTCCCTTCGAGAGCACCCACTGTCTCACTGGGACCTCCCCAAATGTGCTATAGTGGTCCAACCCATTTCCAGGGCTGAGACATGCGTTGCTTCTCCTCTGCTTCATCATCCTTAGGAAACCGCCTCTTCTCAATGATCCCGACAACTCACAGCCCACAGTCCTAGTTGAATTCTTCATCTAGGGCTGTTATTTATTTATTTAGACCGAGTCTCCCTCTGTTGCCCAGGCTGGAGTGCAATGGCACCATCACGGCTCACCATAGCCTCGACTTCCTGGGCTCAGGAGATCCTTCCACCTCAGACTTCCAGATAGCTGGAACTACAGGCGAAAACCACCATGCCTGGCTAATTTTTTTTTTTTTTTGTAGAGATGAGGTCTCACTATGTTGCTTAGGCTGGTCTTGAGCTCCTGGGCTCAAATGATCCTCCTGCCTTGGCCTCCTAAAGTACTGAGATTACAGGTGTGAGCCACCACACCCAGCCTAGGTTTTTTCTTTTTCTTTTTTAAATTATTCCGCTGACCAGGGTTGGTGCCTCATGCCTGTAGTCCCAGCACTTTGGGAGGCTGAGGCAGGTGGATGGCTTGAACCCAGGAGTTTGAGAACAGCCTAGGCAACATAGTGAGACCTCATCTCTACAAACTTAAAAAAGAAAAATTAGCTAAGCGTGGGGGTGTGTGCCTTGTAGTCCCAGCTATTCATGAGGCTGAGGTGGAAGGATTGCCTGAGCCCAGAAGGTTAAGGCTGCATCGAATTGTGATTGTACCATTGTATTCCAGCCTGGGTGACAGAATGAGACCCCGACTTAAAAAAAAAATTATTCAGGATGTCTGGACAATAGCACTTCTGTCTTTTTCTCTCCCTGTACCTTGTGACTTTTTAGGGTATGGTGTCACCTTTCTCATGAGAACTGGAATTTGCTGCAAACAGGCCCCATTGGTTACTTTACTTTGCCTGAGCCAACTCCAGCCCTTCCCAGAGAAAAGACCTCACGGTGTGTGGAGGAAAGAAAAGGGAACCACAAAGTGGGCTTCTGGCTAGCTCTTTTGAAAGGTCTTAATTTAATTCAACACTGTAGACTTAAAATGTCCCTCTCCTCAAATATGTCCAATATTGCCTAAAATCCTAACTAGGATTAAAAAAAAATTCAACCATTCATCAGGATGAAGCAACACATTAAATGTTATATTAAGACAATCATCACAGAATAATAAAGTTGGCAAGAGTCTTACATGCATCTTCCAGCATCCCTGAGAGAGGAATAGGAATAGAAGCGTCTAAAGAGAGGGGAGGTTATCTGAGCATCCACGCTGTGACTGTGGTGGGTGACTTCTCTTTTTTTAGAGATGGGATCCCACTCTGTTGCTCATGCTGGAGTGCAGTGGCACAATCATGGCTCACTGCAGCCTTGACATCCTGGGCTCAGGTGAGCCTCCTGCCTCAGCCTCCTGAGTAGCTGGGACTACAGGTGTTCACCACCACACCTGGTTTTTTTGTTTTGTTTTACTTTTTGTAGAAACAAGATCTTGCTATGTTGGCCAGGCTGAACTCCTGGTCTCAAACAATCCTCCCTTCTTGACCTCCAGCAATCCTCCTTCCTTGGCCTCCAAAAGTGCTGGGATGACTCCTGGCCAGGCCCCAGTTCCTTACCCCTCTGCATCCCACCCATGGCACCCTCCCATCTGATCTGAACTCAGACAGTGATCTGGTTTTGGCCAACGGGGTGTTAGCAGATGGGACACAGCTAGACGCTGGGAGGGACCTGCTCTCTCACTTGCTCTTCTGCCACCCCAGAGAACAAGGCCGAGGGGCTGGAGAAAAGAGGTCCGGTCACCAGCTGAGCTGAGCCATTTCAGCTCGTCTCAATGAGCCGAGCCCCAGACGGACCCCAAATGCACATATGAGTCCAGATGAGACCATGGACCTCACAGATGTGTGAGAGATGAGACTCTGTGGTGGGCTGCTGAATGCCATGTGATTGTGTCACAGACTCAATTCTGTGTACTCCCCAACCCCCAGTGTGATGGCATTGGAGATAGGGTTGTTGGGGATGAGGGTTAGATGAGGTCAAGAGGAGGCGTACCCTGGCCTGACAGGATTAGTGCCTTTTTGAGAAGAGACACCAGAGAGCTCTTTCTCATTTCCATTCTCCAACATCAGTGGAGACCACATGAGAGGCGGGAGAAGGCAACAGTCCAAAGTCAGAGCGAGAGCCCTCACCTGAAACCTGCCATGCTGATCTTGAACTTCTAAGATTCCAGAGCTGGGAAAAACAAATGTTTGTGTCTGAACTCCTTGACCTATGGTGTTTGATGATGGCAGTCTGAGCAATGAACAGAGGTAGCCATGGCACACTCACGCAGGGGTGAGTGAAGATGGTCCCGGCGACATGCCCGAGCCTGGAGCTCTTTCCATGGTTCAGCCATGGAAAGAGCTGGATGCATGTGGGAACATTTGACGTTCTCGCTTCTCTTCGTCCAAGTGCATCTGATTCCACGCCTTGCCCATGGGCTCTAGGCTGACCTGGGCTTGTGGACACTAACCTGCTGCCTGTGTGCCGGCCAGCACCCTGCGCAGACAAACGGGCCTCCCTCCTTCTAAGTACCTCTCTCACGGGGTGACAAGCCCTCCTGGGACTGCTGCAAGTCCAAGTCTCACCTTGGAAACATCTTTCTTTCCTTTGCCCATTTCTAATGATGACTTGATAGAATAGGAAGTGCTTGAGATGCAGTCACAGTCCTTTTTGATTTCTCTCTTTCCTTTTAAAATTTTTGAATTGGAGTCTCTGTCATCCAGGCTAGAGTGCAGTGATTCAATCACAGCTTATCACAGCCTTGAGCTCCTGGTCTCAGGTGATTCTTCCACCTCAGTTTCCCAAATAGCTGGGACTACAGACCTGTGTCACCATGCCTAGCTGATTTTTTTGTAGAGATGGGATCTTGCTATGTTGCCCAGGCTGGTCTCAAACTCCTGGGCTCAAGTGATCCTCCCACCTCAGCCTCCCAAAGTGCCAGGATTATAAGTGTGAGCCACCATGCGTGGCATGATTTCTTTCTTTAACAGATTGATAACTTTTTTGAGCAATTACTATTTAAACGGAACTAAAACTGATGTTAGAAAGTGAAAATATTTGATAGCAACAGGTGAACATGGTCAGAGAGATGGATTCCCTGAGTGGCTGACTTTAAACTTCAGGAACCACACTGTTTCTAGAGTATACCGGGCTCAGGGTTTGTAAAAAGGAAAGAGAGGGTACGAGCCCTGCCTGAGTTCAATAGGGAGGCCCACTGGACAGCTAAAAACATTTTAGCCCTGTTTATAGCCCATGTGAAAAAATGAATTCCATAATGCACTACTAAGCTTATACGTGTGAAGTCCACAGTTAGGAATTGCATGCTTATATAGTTTCATTATTCAATATACTTTAAATGATTTCTGAATGTCCACATTTTTAAAACGTTAACGAGTAGTGAGGGGAAGCGAAGAGTAAAGGGCTGAGCATGGTGCCCACGGCTTGGAGGCCCCCGGGCCTTTGCTCCTGAGGATACCGCGGGAAGGGAGGAGGAACGGCGGGAGGTCAGAGGTTGCCTCTGTGTTACTCGTCGGGTGTGTTTACCCACCCTCTGCCTGAAAGGTCCTAGGATGGTTCATTTCGTTTTCTCTTAAGAGTTTGCATTAAAAAATGGCACCCAAGGAGCAAATTGCTGGGAACAAGGGTGCGGGTTGGAAGCCACAAGGGGGTGGGGCATATGTGGTGCTCCTGGGTGACCTTGAGCCACCCGCCTATTCAGACTCCGGAATGAAGGGTTTTTCTTCACCCCCTTTCTTTAATCCTCCAACGCCCGATACGAAGGGGCGGTGCTTCCCGGGAGCGGGGAGGAGGGGCCTCTTGCAAGTGCCGGAGCGATGTCCGCAGAAAGCCCTTTCACGCGCCCGGTAGGGGCTGCTGGGCTCCACGTCCACGACCCTGACCTCAGACGCAGAGCGGGCAGCAGCTGTTCAGCAGGGGCATCGGAGCCTGTCCGTGAAATCTGTGTGTCTCCTCAACACGAGGAGTAATGCCACGATTTAGTCACACGGGGAATCCATTAGACTTGGCAATTTAATTTCTAGTTCCTTAAGATCTTTTCTGGAGGGGCTGGGGGCAGGGGCGTTTTCATAGTTAGCATAATAGATCCGATTAGATTCCCCAGGGATTCCCGCCTTGTTCTTTGGGTGATTTTAAGAATGCGATTTAAAAAAAAATGTCAGTCTCGTCTGAAAAGAAAATAGGTTATGAGCTTTGATCACTTATCCTTTCAGATTAACGTTGAAATGCTAGAGGTTGGAGATCTGTCAAATGGGGCCGCAGAAAATATGGTTATCTCCCAACAGGGGAAGTGCAGATTAACACATTTCATACCCAATCATATTTATCGAGCGTTTGCTCTGCTAAACTGAAAATTCTCCGTCCTGAGTCAGTGAGTGTTCAAACTTCACAGAATAAATCTGTATTAAATGAAAAATAAATCAATTGTCACGGTCGTATAGCCCAGAAAATTTACAGCTGAAGTAAGACAGAGAAAAGTGACCCCGCCTCCCCTCCTCCCTCAGTCTCCATTACTTACACCATCGGCAAGTCCTGGGTGCATGGAAGCTGTTCAGGTCAGGATCCCATGAAAACGGGTGACTGGGTTCAGGCTTGACCCGCACATGTGTTTGTTTTGTTTCATCAGAAGCAGTTCTGGTGCCGAGTGTCAGAACGGGAAGCGCTGTCTTCAACCAGCCGTCGCCAGGAGAGCCGTTGCTGCCTTTCTTTCGAAAAACTCAGTCGTGTATTTTAGGAACACAAGAAAATCAAACAATCGTATTTATTTTTCAAGTGCTTTAATTAATTCCATTTAAAGCTTAAAAGGAGAGGTTTTAGGGAATTTTTGGCAGCACTACACTCATCCACATTTCAAAGGAAAAAAAGATTATTTTCCATCCTAGAGGTTGGGGTGGGTAGCATCTTGTAATAACCCCCCCCCAAAAAAAGAAAGATTTGCCGGGCTTGGTGGCTCAGCCTGTAATCCCGCACCTTTGGGAGGCTGAGGTGAGTGGATTGCCTGAGCCCGCGGGTTCGAGACCCGCCTGGGCAGCGAGACCTCATCTCTACAATAAATCAAAAAATCAGCCGGGCGTGGTAGTGCGCGCCTGTAATTCCGGCTACTTGGAAGGCTGAGGCAGAAGGATCGCCGGAGCCCAGCAGGTCGAGGCTGCGGTGGCTGGGAGCGGCCACTGCACTCCAGTCTGGGCGACAGAGTGAGACTCCAACACACACACACACACAAATAGCTCTCACTGTAGAATCGAGGATTTTGCTACCACAGGTCATAAGGCGTGAGGAGTGGGGCACTGGCTTATGGGCTGGACCTGGCCCAGGAGTGACCTCCTAGGCACACCCACTCCCATCTAGTCTCCTCACTGGAGTTTTTGGGGGCTGGCACTCTGAGATCCCTTCTAGCCTGAAAATCACACAGCATCCCCATTTCTGTATTCAACAGCTGACTGAGTCACAAACTCTGGGGAAAGTTGTAGCCCGTCAGGTTTCTGACAGAAGCAGTCCCATACACACCTTGGTGCCGCAGATGGTTTTCTCCAGGGGACACGTGCCCTCCTGGGGTTTATCTGGGAGAATGTTCCTCTCCCCAGTCTTTTGATGCATGAGCAATTTTCTTTGAACCCTGGTTGGCATCCCATTGTCTTTCTTACATATTCTATAGTTTGCAGTTGCAATTTCTTTAAAGTATAGTAGGAATGATGGCAGGGAAGAGCAGACTTCAGAAATATTTGGGAGGTGGATTGGCAGGCTTATTTATTGATTGGAAGTATGACTGAAAGACAGAAGGACATATAATGGCTCCCAGTTTTCTGGTTGCGAGGGCTAACCGATTATGATCCCAGGACTGAAGCAAGCCCGTCCTTGTCTCAGTCCCTTTGGGCTGCTATAACAAAACACCATCGATAGGAGGCTTATAGACAACAGAAATTTCTTTCTTTTTTACTTAAAAAAAATTTTTTTTTGACAAATAGGGTCTTGCTCTCTCACCCAGGCTGGAGTGCAGTGGCAAGATCACCGGTCACTGTAAACTTAAACTCCTGGGCTCAAGCAGTCCTCCTGCCTCAGCTTTCCAAGTAGCTGGGACTACAGGTGCACCACCAAGACTGGATAATTTTTTATTTTTGTGGAGACAAGATCTTGCTATGTTGTCCAGGCTGGTCAAACTACTGGCCTCAAGTGGTTATCCCACTTTGGCCTCCCAAAGTGCTGAAATTATAGGCGTGAGCCACTGTGCCTGGCCAGGAAGTTCTTTCTTACAGTTTGGGAGTCTGGGAAGTCCAAGATGAAGATTCCAGCAGAACTGGTATGTGGTGAGGCCCTTTCCTGGTTCATAGACGGTGCCTTCTCGCTGTGGCCTCACATGGTAGGAGCGGTGAAGGAGCTCTTTTATGGGGCACTAATCCAGTCCTCATGACCTCATCACCTTCCTAAGGTCCCACCTCATAAGACCTTCACTTTGGGGTTAGAATTTCAACATATGGGGTTGGAATTTCAACATGAATTTTGGGAGAACGTAAATGTTCGTTCTTTTTTTAAAATTACTTTAATTGTTTTAATTTTTTTATTTTTAATCAATATTTTTTATTTTGATATTGTGGGGTAAATGCTCATTCTTTTGCACACCTGTCTTTATAAATAAAGTTTTATTGACTCACGGTCACACTGCTCGTTCATGGAATGACTACCTCTGCTTTCACACTGCTATGGAGAGCTGAGTGGTGTGACAGACACAGCATGGCTCCAAAGCCTGAAATATTTATTTTCTGGCCCTTTATAGAAAAAGTTTACCAACTCTTGGAATAGGGAGATGGCAGTGTCCCTGAGTTAGTATACAGACTGTGAGGGGGGAACAGATTTACAGGGAAAGATGAGGAATTTGTTATATTGGGCTTCTCTTGTGCCTCTGTCTACCACAAGCCATGTGCTCATTTGAGGAGAATTCTCGAATTCACTCAAACACCTGAACAGGAGGAAAGATGTTTGTCATGGTCTGGAGAGAGTGTTAAATCCGAGACACATGCCTTTGACACCGGTTCTAAACTTGTAGCATGGGAGAGAGAAAACCACATTCAAAGGGTCTCATCTCCAGCCCCTAGGAGGCATAAAATGTACCAAAAACACAGAGCACTTCTTCCAGGAGGACTGAAGGCAGAACCCCAGAGTTGTGCAACGTGGATGGAAACTGCACTGTCTTGTCCCCAGCAGCTATTTAAGGTGACTCTTGGCCAATGGTAAGCTCAACAGAGCTCTCCAAGCAAGCATCACCTTGACAAAAACGGGATCTGATTAGCACTCAGGACATCAGCTCTGAGAGTGAGCTTTATTCATATGCGATCCTCTGAAGAGGAAACCAGAAGCTATTTACTTGGAACCTAAAAAATAACCCTGAGAAAACAATATAGTAACATGATTTGTAAGAAGCAAGGCGACCAGTCGAAAGGACTCATTTGCCTTCCGGTCCCTCAGATTGGGATTTTTTTTTTGAGTCGTGGTCTCCCATTGTCATCCAGACTGGAGTAAAGTGATATGCTCATGGCTACTGCAGCCTCGACCTGTTGGGTTCAGGCAATCCTTCTGCCTCAGCCTTCCAAGTAGCTTAAACTACAGGTATAAGCCACCACGCCGGACCAGATTGGGAATTTATGTAATAACAAGAGGTCAGGCACTTATGGGCTCCAGGAGCAGAATTGTCTGATGACGTTGGCCTCTCTTCTGACTGTGGGGGTGGAGATGGGGAGCCTGAAACGCCCAGTTTTAATCTCAGTTTGGAAATCGCTTGGAATGTCCGGGGAGGAGAGGCCAGTTGTAAAACGAAATAAACTGGCAATTGAAATTCATTAAGCAACTTGAGTGAGTTCTGATCAAACAGAGTAGAATTACCTGCATTGTGAAAAATCAAAGAATGCCAGGAAGAAGGAAAACACAGCCGAGATAAAGAGATCAACATTAGCCCTCTTCTGGGAAGACTAGCTAGGATATTAATAACCTGCCTGAGCTTTTGATTTTCATGACTGTCTCAGAAATGAACAATCTGCTCAATGAGGATTTACCAACTGAAGTTCACCAGTCCACCCCAAGGCTCCACCCTTGCCTCAGGCTCTACTTGGGGGAGGAGTCCTGGGGGGGAATGCTGGTGGCACTTCAGTTCCTGGAGCTTCTGCAGTTTTAGGATGAGGGAGGAAGTGCAGGGAATGAGCCAGGTCCAAGGTTCCCACACAGTGATCAACTGTGTCAACAGGGCGTTTCTCTCCTGAGGCTGGGTCTCCAAGACACTTGCAAATATTTGAAATAGGAAAGAGGCAGAGAGAAAGTGAAGCCCTTGAGCCAGCTGTCTCTGTTAGACTAACAGGCAGCCCACTGCCTCTTCAAGGTGACTTCTGGACAGAGGTTTCTGGAAGCATGGAGAAATTCTGGGGCACTGGGCAGCTCTGGCTGTTGTGTGCATGGCTGGTTGGTGGGCAATTACTGGGTGCGGGAGAGGGACTGCATTATTAATATATGAATTATTAATTATTATAATTGCTTTTGTCATTTATTGAGCACCAGCCATGCACTAGAAGCAGAGCAGACCTTAAGAGTCCCTGCTCAGTGGGGGGTGACTGAGGTAATTACATCTGAATTATCTGCAGTCAAGGAAGATGCAGGGTAACTCCTGGCATCTACTAAGTGCACGTGCTGCTCCTGTTCCTCCACCCTCTTAGGGCCATCTAGCCTCATCTGCTGTTTCTAATTTGCTTATGTAAAGATGGAGGCCGAGCTATTTGTCAAGATGAAAGATGCTGCATCGGTTATTTTAATTAGTATTTATCATGTCTCCCTACTGGCAATAAGAAACCAAGGCAGAAAATGCTTCTGTGACAAAATCCCTGAACTCCTTTCTCTCGTGAGTCTGGATCTCATTCTGTTGCCCAGGCTGGGGTTTAGTGGCACGATCAAAGCTTACTACAGCCGCGACCTCCTGGTCTCAGAGGATTCTTCTGCCTCAGCCTCCTGAGTAGCTGTGGCTACAGGCGCACACCACCACACCTGGCTGATTTTTTTTTTTTTTTTGGTAGAGATGAAGTCTTGCTATGTTGCTCAGGAGATCCTCCTGCCTCAGCCTCCCATGGTGCTGGGATTATAGGCACGAGCCATGGTGCCTGGCCCATGCAATCCTTTCTTTCTGGCCAGTCACTCCTTGGATGAGGGCTGAGGGTAACAGAGGGAGCCCATATAAGGGTAGAGGGTCAAAGCCTGCCCTGTTGGGAAACCACTTCCAGGCATGGTCAGCACATCATAAGAGTTTCTATTTAGCCATTAATATGCAGAGTCCTAGAATGCTAAAACTGGAAGCAACTTTGGAAATTATTCTGTTCAGTCTTCCCATTTTGCAGATTTGGAAATTGAAACTCAAGATGTTACAATGTACCTGAGGTCACACGTTTAAAGCTGGGTTGGGATTACAACTGGGGCTCATCAATTTCCTGGTCAGACACCTCCCTACTAGATTCTGGTCATGTTTGCTCTCTTTGAAGAAGGAGCTAGTACAGAATTGGACTCTAGTACAGGCATGGTGGCTCATGCCTGTAATTCCAGCCTTTGTGAGGTTAAAGTGAGAGGATCACTTGAGCCCAGGAGGTTGAGGCTGCAGTGAGCTCTGATATGTGCCACCGCACTCCAGCCTAGGAGAGTGTGAGATCGTCTCAAAAAAAAATAAAATAAAAGACAATTGGACTCAAGGATTAAAGGGGGGAAGAATCCAGTTCAAGCTGTTGTGCAGGCCAGATGTGGGAGTTTTCCACGCAGTCCCTTATCGCGGTTCTTTTTCCTGTTTTCACTCTGTTCATCTGAGAAAGAGATGTTATTGGTGATCCCATTCATCACACGCTGTAATGTGCGCCTTCTCCACCAGGAGGAGAACATCGCCAGCTCCTTCCTTCCTGGGGGTCTGTGCTTACCCTCTCCGTCAGACGAGGGAAGGGCTTTGAAGGTCACCCCTACCAAGTCCACCCAGGAGAAGTGGTTTCCCCTGCTGACTGGCAGGTGGCCAGGCCTGACTGTCAGGCCCCACAGTCTGGCCTGCTCTTTACCATGTCCCCAGGAGGCCCAGGGAAGCATTGAACCAGCCACGTCTTTGTCTGAAGTTCTGGCCATCAACGGGGGCTCCCTGGTCACATGACATTGCCAGGGCCAGGCCTCCAGGACACGTATGTCCTTCTGTCCAGATGTGGGTGGAGATGGGCCCCGGTGGCCTACCCCTTGCCTTCCTTAAGAGGCCAGGCTGACTTCACACTGGCCTGGAGGAGGGCTGCAGAACAATCATTTCAGCTGAAGAATGTTCTTGTTTGGAAATTCTAGTACGCAGACATGGTATGTGCTTATTAGTCTTAATAACGCCCTCCTGGGGAAGTAGACAGCTTCCTGGGCACAACTTTCCTTATTTCTTCTTCCTAAAGGGCCAGAGTGGGGCATGTTAATAAAGTACACGTGGCCTTCTGTAAATGGGGCAGTTATTTACAATGAAAACTCCAACACGGGGATGTTGCCTATGGCAGGTCTTCCTCGCTAGCTTCTATGCATTTTAGAGCACATTCTGCACATTTCACGATTCTTCATCTTCCAGATGAATGATGTCATAGAATCTGCATGAGGCTGCTCATGTAACCCGGGAATGATTAGGGGAGGTTCAGATACAAGTCCCAGCCCTCCAGTCTTCTGCACGCCTTCTTTCCCCATGACTAGACTTGGTCGTATTAGTTTGTAGGAACACCAGACACGAGGGCCACCTTGAATGCCCACTTCTTTACTCACATGTGACCATTGCCCGCCGAGACCCTCCTCCACTGTAGTATGAACGACCAAGTTCCCCTCCTCCTCACAAAGGCTTTGAATTCACAGCACGTACATATTTTATTGAATTTCCCTGCATGGTGGCTTTTCCACGGGGGGACGAGGGGCTAATTCCGAGCCGTGTGATTATAGGAAGGCGTGTGAGGACGGCCACAGGGACACTGCTCTGTGAGGTCCGCTGGGCCCAGACAGGGGATACACATGTTTCCATTTTCCTAATAGGCAGAGAAAATAAGAAACAAAGAGGCCTAGAGACACGCACCTGCAGGACAGCCGAGCAGGGGTAGCCCATAAACACGCAAAAGCTGCTCTCAACAATCCCATCTGCAGTTTATTGAAGGAAATCTTTGAAAAGGAGAGGGAGAGAGAAGGTACAATTTACAAGAGCCGTGGTATAAATCCTGCCACAGTGCCAATTGCTGGGAGCACTGCAGCCTGGGAAGGGGGAGAAATCAACTCATCACCTGGCAAGCAGACCTCCAGGCCTGACTGCCTCCTCGCCCTGGGATCTGCACCTCTGGCGTGATTGCCTGGATTGATTGCTGCTATCTGGAGCGTTCCTCATGGGCTGTGTGATTTCTCACCGCCGGCCCAGCTCTGCTCTGCCCTGCCACACTCTGCATGAGATGCTGGGAGACCCCCGCTGTGACTAGTGTCTGTCTCCCCGCCCCACTACCAAGGCTGACTTGCCCTTTGGCAGGGACAGAGGGAGACAGTCACCCAGCAGGTAAGTCCTACATCAGTGCGCCTCCCCATCTCTACAAGGCCCTGCACTTAACTCCTCTCCATATCATCTTGGCCCTGTAACAAGTTCCTCTCGCCACTATATGACTTTCCTGTCTTCTCCCTTCTTCTTTTCGTGGGGGAATAACTGTGCCATGGGGTGCTTACTTGGTGCTGGCATTGGCTACTGGAAGCAGGGGTCTGAAGATTGCCTTTCCTTACCTCTGTGTCCAGCCTCGCCGCGACACGGGCTTCTCCCAGGGCTGCCCCTGTCTCAGCCCCTAAGGGTCAGCTCGCTCTTAGGGTCCTGGTCCTGCTGTGGCTCGTCCTTCCCAGTAATCAGACAAAGCCTTTCAGATCATCAGAGTTGCCGCCCTGGACTCCGATGTACCAGAGTCGGGGTCCTAGGGCACTGAGGCGCCTTGAGCGCCCTCGGCCCCTTCGAGCACAGGCCGCCCTGTCCGGTACGCGCTGCCCCGCCCGGCACACGCGGCGCTCCTGGCCGTGTCTGTGCCGGGACGCGCACCAGGGGGCGCTGCAGGCCCGCGCTGGAGGAGCCCGGCGGGTCTCCACCTGTTCTCAGACTCTTCCAATGTGGACTCGCAGGGCAGGAGGGAGGCAGCACACGCTGGCCTTGCGTCCGGGTTCTTCCGCTATCTATTTTAACCACTAAGAAGCAGAATTTCCATGAAACAATGCCTGAGTGAAAGAATGAATGCGTGAACCTAAGTGTCTGCTCCGTGGGAGGCTGCCAGGCTTGAAGGCTTGGCCTGAGCCTGTTCCCTAAAGGGAGAGACTTGGGCAGATGGCTCAACCTCCCCGAACCTCAGTTTTCTACTCTGTGAAATGGGAAGGCCTGACATCCTGAGTCCACTCCATCCTTGTTTTTGGCATCGCTCCCTCCTGGCATTTCCCTTTCACTCAGGCTTTCAGAAATTCTCCTCTGTGCATGATTTCCCCTATTGACTTTTTCTCAAACATGTTACGACGTTCCTGTGTTGTAGCCATCCCTGCCCTCCCTTCTGGCCTGGCTGTTTGGAGAGCCCTGTGTGCCTTCCCTGGGTGGCCTCAGCCACCCAGAGACAGCTCCTCCCCATCCCTACCTCCAGCTTGGGTCCAGGCCTGGGACCCAGGTTCAGCCGTGCCCAGCGTGTCCCCAGCGTGTCCCACAGAGATCGCACAAGTTTCCTTCAAACCTAGCAGGTTTGACTCCTGCCCCATCCCGCCTTGCCCCTACCTCACCCTAGCCCTGCCCCTGCCCCACCTTCCCCTTCCTGACTTGGTACCATCCCCGGCCCCCTGTCCCTTGCCCCACCCCTGTGTTTCCCACACCACCAAGGACACCACTTGCCACTTGAGGACCCTGGGTTGTCCCTGCTGCCATTGCCACCTCTCCCTCCTCTTTCTCCACAGCCAAGAGCTATTGATTCCCTAAGGCCACATCCTGCTCCCTTCCCCACCTCCTGCAGCCCCAAGGGCACCCCACCTGCTCTCCAGCTTCCAGCCTTGCTCCCTAGCCTCCCACCCTCCCCAGAAAGACTTTGCTAAAATGCACAGTGGCGCTCACCTCCCTGCTTCTCTCCTGCTGCAATTCTGTAGTGAGAGTCCAACTGCTTGCCTGGGAACGCGTCCTGCGACGACAGCCCAGGGCCAGGCGACTCTCCTCGTGGCTAATCACCGCTGGCTGCAGGGATGCTTCCTCAGCTGACCATTAGGTCTGTACTTATTTGAGTTTCCTGCAATTTTCCCAGGTGACAGGGTATCTTCTATAGCTCAAGACTTTATGTTCAGTTTCTTTCAATCATAGTCAAGGGTCCCCTAGTTCATCAGGATCCTGACAGGATGCAATCCATCATCCAGAACAGCCTATCAGGGGTGGGCTCTGGGTGTCTCAATGCGTGGGGTGGGGCTCCTGCCACTCGTCCACCATGCAAAGCTGTAAACTTTCCAGCCATATTCCTACTGTGTTGCCAGGGTTCTTCCTCCAGTGGGGGACCCCAAGGGCAGGGGTCCCAGGTCCTGCCACACACTGGGGGCTTAGGTTGTTGCCTGAGAGACACTGGTGGACTGAGGGGGGAGACTCTGCCACCTGTGGAACACGGTGCGAAGGGAAGCCTGCTGTTGGTTAGAAGATCTGATGTGGGGCCAGAGGATGACTCAGACACGGAACCCACCTGCATGGAAGCATCATGAAAACCCTGTGGACACAGCACCTGTTGTGGTGTTGAGTCCCACTGAAGAGCCATGTTGTGCTGACCCCTTCCCTGTGCCCCTCTGCTGCACTAGTCTCCATGTAGGAAGCCACTAAGGGCTCTTCCAATCCTCAAGGACCAGTTTTGGGTCTCAAGGGACTCAAGCGCCGATGTAGAACATAGGCCCAACGTGAATAGACCCTGTGAGGGGGACTCTTGACCACGTAGATCCTCCCCCTCACCTCCACAGACACATGGGTAGACCCGGTGAGGGGGACTCGATTCTGGGAGGCACCTTCCGGTGTGTAGACCCTTCTCCCTCCTCCCCAGATGCTTAGGGTCTTGACCCCAATCCATTAGGTCTGTATTTATTTGAGTTTCCTGCAATTCTCCCAGGTGGCAGGGTATCGTCTATAGCTCAAGACTTTTTTATGTTCAGGTTCTTGTAATCATAGCCAAAGGTTCCCTAGTTTATCAGGACCCTGGCAGGATGCAATCCATCATCCAGAACGGCCTACCAGGAGTTGGCTCTGGGTGTCTCAATGCCCAGGCTGGTCCCGGCTGTGCCAGACAGAAGCCTGTGCTGCTTCCTGTGCCTTAGCAGCATCCGCTATGCTGGAGAGGAGCCTTCAAGTCATGCTTGGGTCCCTGCCCAGACATACCTGCTGGCAGGTATGTGTCCTACACACCTCTGTGTGTTGAGTCAGAGCTGCGAGGCTTGAAGGACTGGATGCTCTGGGTCATCTTGTCTCCTTCCCTCAGGCTCAGTGTTCCCCGGAGCTCTCTTCCTCATCTCCGTCCAGCCCAATTCCAGGAGTCTCACACATCTGAGTGTTGACCACTTTCCCTGAGGGAACATTTTGCTCATGGGCACAGTCGGTAGAACGTTCCAGAAAATGTGCAGCATCACATGATGGATGGTGGGGACAGGAGCAGAGAGCATTCCCTGGTTGGGTGCTTCGTTCCTCAAGACAAAAATAGACTTCAGCCACGTGTGGTGGTTCATACCTGTAATCTTAGCACTTTGGGAAGCTGAGGTGGGGAATTGCTTGAGACCAGCCTGGGCAACATATTGAGAACTTGCCTCTAGAAAAAACTAAAAAAAATTAGTGAGGTGTGGTGGCAGACACCTGTTGTCCCAGCTACTCAGGAAGCTGAGGCAGAAGGATCACTGGAGCCCAGGAGGTTGAGACTGCAGTGAGCTGTGATTATGCCGCTGCACTTCAGCCTGGGTGACATAATGAGACCAGACTCAAAACAAACATGTGGTCACATGATGGTGATTTAACTTTCTCTTTTTACTTTTTTTTTTTGCTAAAAATTGCCTGGAGAAGCATTGACTCATTTCTGAAAGTCGTGCCTATTGGAGTCGCTGGTCTCCATCTTCCTCTAAACTCAGGTCTTCCCAGTGCCAGGTCCTTCCTCAAGAGCTTTCCTGACCCCTGTGAGTGCTGTGCAATGTGAATCCTGCAGAAACACCCTTGGCGTCCTGCTGTTTTTGGCCCTCTTGACCTGAACACCTTGGAGTTGGACTCTTGGGCCTCTTCCTGCTCATGACTGTGATCTTGAGCCACTTGCTTGACATCGCTGAGTGTCCAGTCCTCGTCTGCAGGGGGGTTGCTGTGTCACTGGTTGACTCCACAGGACATGGCAGGTGAAGTCTTGGCAGAGTGCTGGGTACATTGCAAGGACCCACCCCACAGGTCTTCATCTGGTTTGAAAATGGTCACGAGGGAGACCCAGAGAGGCCCTGCTCATGGCTCCAGGGGAGGATGAATGCTCAGAGTGAGAGTCCAGGGTCCCAGCTCTGCTTCGACTTCCCTGGAAGTCTTGGCAACTTTTGTCACCCACAGCCCTGTTCCCTCACCTAGAGAATGCAGGTTGTGAGACCTGTGTGAGGTGACATCAGTGAGAACTGGCTTTTCTGTGCTTGGTGTCTGGGGGATGCCTACTGGGGAGAACAAGGATAGCTGTGGGATACCCTCATCCTTGTCCCTACCCTACGTGCCCTCCAGGGAGACTAAGGGCAGCTGTGGGAAACTCATCCTTGTCCCCACCCACGTGCCCTCCAGGGAGACCAAGGGCAGCTGTGGGACACCCTCATCCTTGTCTCTACCCCACGTGCCCTCCGAGGATACCAAGGGCCACTGTGGGACGCCTTTGTTCTTGTCTCCACCCCACGTGCTCTCTGGAGAGACCAAGTGCAGCTGTGGGATGCCCTCATCCTTTTCCGCACTCCACGTGCCAGCTGCACGAACACCTTGCAGAACTGCTGAGATGCGGCTATCATTTTCAAATGACTGAGGAGGACAATGCACTTAGTCTCCATGAAGTCCTGTCCCAACGGGCATTTCTACTGTCACTTGCTCCCAGATGCCCAGGTGGGGTTTTGTCAGAAGGTCCTGAGGGTGTTAAGCACTGGTGAAGAGGGCTTCTGAGCGTGGACTTGCCCACGCATGTTCACCCATCACGGTTTCAAAGATGCTCTGTGTTTCTTGCCAGAGAAGCAAGGGTGTGCCCTGGGGAGGCGTGGCTTGAGTCCATCAGGGGACAGCCGTTCCCATTGTGGTTTCAGGCACAACTAAGTGTGGCGACCACACATGATGGTGACTTGGTGTCCGCAGAGGGCTGTGAGTGGCTTCTGAGTGTTTCTGCTTAGCTACTCTCAGAGCACAGACCACCTTCTCATGCCCTTCAGGCCTGTGAGTCTAGGTGTTGCCATTAGGATTATCTTGATCTTAAGTAAGGTGAAGAAATCTTCTGTGTTACTGTGATTCAGAGTAACCATGGGTTTTAAATGCCCTCAAGTGATGGTATTGGAAACCTAACATCTCTCCAACCCCTACTGGGAACGGTGGTGCCAGGTGGAAGGGGTGCCACTTTCACACAGTTTTTCAGTTGAAGTCAGCCCTGAGAGGTTAAGTGAGTTACTTGGTGCTAGAGCTGGGTCGCCGTGCGTTGGGCATGTTGCTGGCATGACAAGGACCAGCAAAGTGGTGACTCACCTTGTCTTCCACCTAGCCAGGTCCCCCTGCTGTTTCTCTGGTTGTTCTCTCAGGTGCTGGGTCTTCTCCTTTGGACGGGTGAGTTTATAATCTGGTGGTGATATCGCAGTGATCCTGATGTCATGCCTTTGTTCCCTTTGTCTTTTTTTTTTTTTTTAGTTGGAGTCTCACTCTGTCACCCAGACTGGAGTGCAGTGGCATGCTCACGTCCACCCCAGCGTTGACCTGCTGGGCTCTGGTGGTCCTTCTGCCTCAGCCTTCTAAGTAGCTGGAACTGCAGGAATGTTCTACCATGCCCAGCTAGTTTTTGATTTATTGTAGAGACGAGGTCTCACCTAGTTGTCTGGGCTAGTCTTGAACCCTCAGGCTCAGGCAATTCACTTGCATTGGCCTCCCAAAGTGCTGGGATTATAGGCTGAGCCACTGAGTCTGGCTGTTCTCTTTTGTCTTTAATGGGGATTCCCTTTGCCATATTTGTTTGCCTCTTCCTTCTACCATCCACTTCCACCATTTTTCCAGCTGAGCTGTTCCTTAAATCCTTTTTTGCTCCCAACTCTTTGATTTCCTTCATGGGCTCTGTGGAGTACTGCCTTGACCAGTGAATCTAGAGAGGACCTTCATGGGCTCTGGAGCCATGTTCCTTACCCGAGCAGGTGAGCCCAAAAGATGAGTTTGAAAGATGACTGAGATTCCAGACTAGGTTGACGGATGATCACACCAGATCTGTAACTGAATCCTTGCATCCTCAGAGCTAATTCAGGTCTTTCTTTAGTTGACTTTCTTCAAAAAGTCTGTCCTGGATTCATGAAACACTGATATTTACCATTGGTAAGCATTTTTGTTGAAGATTTAATAAGAAAATGTATTGGTCTGGGCACGGTGTTCCACACCTGTAGTCCTAGCTACTCAGGAGACCGAGGCAGGAGTATTACTTGAGCCCAGGAGGTTGAGGCTGTGGTGAGCTACAATTGTACCACTGCACTCCAGCCTGGGCGACAGAACTAGATCCTGCTTTTTTAGAAAAAAGAATGCATTGTATGTATGTGTAAGACCAGCCTTTAGAATTGCTGGCATGATTTTAGAGTTATTTAATGGGCAGATAATACCTCCTTCAGTGATTAGTGCTTTAGGATCACACACTAGGGAGTCATTCCCATAACTTGAGGTTTCCTTCGGAAGTTACAATGAAAGTTCCTGAGAGGGGTTTATGCGTTACAAATGTGGATGCTTGTGTCTTTGTGTGAACATGTGCTGGTCTTCTCAGCCATGTTTTGTGGGGTCACGTAGAGGGAGGAACATGAGTACAGACTGGACTGTCCTGGCTGGCCTCCCCCGCCTGGGTCCATGTCCCATAGTATGTGGCCAGAAGCTAGCTCCCTGTTTCCTCCCTCCCCAGTCCTACCTGTGTTGTGTCCTCTCCAAGGGCCTCTTACATCTGATCCCAAACCTTCTGCCACTTGGACTTGTTATTGTAGTGATGTGGTTTAAATAAACATTACATAGGTATGCCTGCGTGGGGGGGGGAAGAAAGGAAAACCAAGTTTAATGTTTTGGAGAAATTTCTGTTGATGTCAGTGTGATGAAAGAGAGATTATATTAGGAAAAATAACAAGACTCTGGGAGGGCTCTGAGCTCAGATGTTACCATGGGTGGCTTCAAGTTTCTGTTGTACTTTATTTTTATTTTATTTAATTAAAAAAAAATTTTTTTTTAGTTGGAGTCTAACTGTTGCCCAGGCATGCTCATGGCCACTGCAGCCTCAACCTGCTGGGCTCAGGCGATCCTTCCAAGTGGCTAGAACTACAGGTGTGTGCTACTACATCCGGCTAATTTTTTTGGTTTATTGTAGAGACAAGGTCTTGCCAAGTTACCCAGGCTGGTCTCAAACCCTGGGTTCAGGCAGTCCTCTCCTCTTGGACTCCCAAAGTGATGGGATTACAGGCTTGAGCCACCTTGCTCAGCCTTTGTTCTCCTTTAGAGAAACAAGTAAGAAGCCATGATGTACTGTGGGCATGACTTATGAAAAAAGATATCACAGACACACCCGGTGGGTCCACATGTGACCCTATAAAGACATGGAAAGGGAACATTCATGAGGTCTTGGGTAAAATGTAACATCTCAGTCTCTGCCCCACAGAATGTGGTTCCTGGATGGGGGCCTTGGCTTTACCTGGGCGCTTGTAGAGCATGGACTCTCTAACTGTGGCCCAGAACTCCTGAATCCAGATCTGACTTTAACAAGTTCCCTACATGTTCAGGACTCATATTCGCATTCAAGTCTAAGAAGATCTAGTTTAAGCTATACAGGTATCATGAAAGATTATTTCGTAGTAGTTTTAGGTCCACAAAAAAATTGAGTAGAAAGTGCAGGAACGTTCCCATAGGCCACCGCCCTCTACGACCCCAACCTCTCCCCTGACAACACCTCGCAACAAGCCTGGTGTGCGAGTTCATGCCTGTAATTCCCGTGCTTTGGCTGAGATGCGAGCATCACTTGAGGCCAGGAGGTTTTTGCTTTGTTTTTTGAGCAGGAGTCTCACTTTGTTGCCCAGGCTGGAGGGCAGTGGCAAGCTCACAGCTGCTGCAGCCTCTATCTGCTGGATTCAGGTGATCCTTCAACCTCAGTCTTCCAAGTGGCTGGAATCACAGGCATGCACCACCACACTTGGCTAATTTTTTGATTTATTGTAGAGATGAGGTCTCACAAAGTTGCCCAAGCTGATCTTGAACCCCTTGACTCAGGCAATCCTCTCGCTTTGGCCTCCCAAAGTGCTGGGATTACAGGCATGAGCCACCACACCTCGCTGAGGCCAGGAGTTTGAGACCAACCTGGACAGGATAGTGAGACCCCATTTCTACCCCAAACCAAAAAACATTTTGTGCTGGAGTGGTACTGTTCCAGTCCGTTTTGCATGGCTGTAAAGGAACATCTGAGGCTAGGTAATTTAGAAAGAAAAGGGCTTGTTTCGTTCACAACTTGTTTGGGTCAAGTCTTCCCACTCAGGTGGAAGGGGAGGGAAGCAGGCGGATCATATGGCAAGAGGGAAGAAGGGAAGGGGGGAGGCACCAGGCTCTTTTGAACAATCAGCTCTTGGGGAGCGAGTGAGAACTCGTGAGGTGCATCAAGCCACTTGACTCATGTCTCCTGCCTGGCTCTACCTCCAGCACTGGGGTCACCTTGCAACATGGGATTGGAGGGGACAATACCCAGACTCTGTCAGGTCCTTTTGTTGCAGGTGATGGCTCTACATAGATGATGCATGTGTACCCACGTTGCTGTGTATGAAGGCTCTCATGGGGCATGCCTTCTCCAGGTCTGCATGCACACGCCATGACACATGCGGCCACTGTCGAAGGACACAGAGTAGTTTCATGGCCCTGGACACTTCCTGAGCTCGGCCTGCTTAGCTCTCGCCCGACCGGGTTTCATTCTTTAATGTTGCAAATTTAGCCTGCTTCTCCTGGAGGGTCCTGAGCGCAGGAGGAAACACTGAGGGCAGGAAGGGGTTATCGAGGACACTCTGGAGTGGCAGGACTTGTCATGGCACATGTCCGGGTCCCAGAGCCTGTGTGTGTTAGAGTACATGGCGAAGGGAAACTGGGGTTGCTGGTTTAGGGAGGGCGTCCTGATGAGCAGGTGTGACTGTCCATCACAAAGTCTTCCAAGTGGGAAAGAGGGAGACAGCTTAGGGAAAGGAGGATGTCATGATGTGGCTGGCTTTGGGGGTGCCTTCAGATGCTGGAGAGGGCGAGGACCTGGACTCCTGAACCTCCCGAGGAACACAGCCCTACTGGCCTTGGCTGTAGCCTAGCGAGACCCGACTCAGGCTTCTGGTCCCTAGAACAGTAAGGTGGTACCTGGTATGGGCTGGAAGCAGCACGTTTGTTGTGCAGTGATTTGTTATAGTTGCAAAAGGAGATGAACACACACTTCCACCCTCGTGTCAGGACATCCTGGGAATGCTTTGATTTCTTTTTTGTGACTCAGGGTCTCACTCTATTACCCAGGCTGGAGTGCAGTGGCATGGTCACAGCTAAATGCAGCCTCGACCTCCTGGGCTCAGGTGATCCTCCCACCTCAGCCTCCCGAGTAGATAGGACTATAGGAGCACACCACCATGCCTGGCTTATATTTTAAAATTTTTGTAGAGAAGAGATCTTGATACATTGCCCAGACTGGTCTTGGACTCCTGGACTCCTCTCCCCCTTTGGCCTCCCTAAGTGCTGGGATTACAGGGAACCACCATACCTGGCCCATCCTGGGAATGTTGACATCAGTTACATAGTGCACACTATGATGTCATTGAAAAAGTGACTTCTTAGATGCCCTAAGCTTTCATAAAACATACAACACTAGAACAACTCCATGGGTGACATTTCTTTGCTAATTTAGAAGGCGTCAGCAGACCCTAGATGTCCCTGGGTCCCCATTTAGGAATAGCGACAGCCCCTAGGCAGGACTGTGAGCCCACAGAGGTTTCTGTTGAAAGGAATGCAGATGAGATAGCATGTGTACACAGAACCTCTCCTGTAGGGTCAAGGGATCAGCTGCCTGCTGCAGCAGCCAGGGCACTGTGTGACCCTGGTGCCCGAACACGCGTCTCCTCATGCATTAGTGCCCCACTGGGCTGACCTGTTAATTAGGCCACGGGAAGTCTTTTACTCACAGGCTAGGAGTGCCATTAGTGTTCCTAGTGGCACTAATAGTGGTCACTTGTTTTTGCCCATTATGTTCTGCTGTGGAAGAAAAAGACCTAGTTTTCACCACTTCTTTATAAGGGAAAAAGCACAAATCCAAAGCGTGTAGCTCTGGGAGTCAGCTAAGGGCCACATCTTGGAAATTCCATTAAGTCCAGTGGTCGAGTGACTTTCACTCATGACATGACTGTAAAGCTTCTTTCTTCTGGGGAGCTCCCTTGGGTACTTGGCAGAGAGAAGGAGTCTCAGTGATGGTGCATTTCCAAGTCATTATGCGAGTGGAGGAGAAGGGCTGGGACTTGAGGGAGTGTTTTTATGACAGGCAAAAGTGCTAAAAAATAACTCAACGGTGCACTCTCAGACGCAATCAACATTTCAAAGACGGCTGAAGTTTGGCTGACTACAAAACGACTTGCTTACTTAAGTCGAATCCCAGGATAAAGGGAGGGAGTGGTGCTGTTCATACTCAGGGACATGGGCAGAGTGTGCAGAACCTTCTCTTTGAGAGGACTGTGGCTCCTGGGATTTATAGAGAGTTTGGCTGTGTTTATTTTTCATTGGCTTCTGGTGAGTGCTTTTTAAAAAGGGTGTAATTAGTTGTCAAGATCAGTGGATCAGAGTGCTGTTTGGAGGCCAGAGTGTGGGACTACTAGGTGTTTCCTCAAACAGAGGGAGGGAAATGGGCAAGTTGGAAGGACCCTCAGGTTGAAGGGATGCCGGATGAAACAGCACGTGCACCGCAGACCCAACCTTCTTCACAGTAGATATAAACGCAGAAAGAAGGTGACATCAGGCCCCTTCCTTGGAATATAAGCTTGGAAAAGTCATGACCCTTATCTTCTCATCTCTCAGCCTATGCTACCAAGGGGCGGATATGCTGATCAAGTGTCCTTCAAACTATCAGGAGACGGCTTGATGGCTCGGCCGATCAGACTCGCTAAGGATGACTTAAAGCATTTGGTTTGGAAACTAGATGTGTGTGTCCATCTGCAGTTTGGGAAGGCATGAAGCCCAGGTGATGCAGTCTCAAGTCCACAGTGTGTGAGTATAGAGACATCCTGTCAAAGGACACTAGAGGGAATGCGCTCAGGACACTGCCACCTGTGTGGAGTTGGGTCACTGAGTCATCTGACCTTTCCTGAGTCAGGATGTAAATTGGTCAGTTCCATTGAACCGTTCATTAGCTATTGTTGAGGTCTTCAGTCATGTCAGCCAGGTCACAGCTGTGCTCAATGAGACAGATGAAAATACTGAGGAGTGTCCTCATTCTAACTTTTTTTGGGACCAGAGAATCAAACCCTTCTCAACCCTACATTCTTTATTCATTTGCTCTTTGGTTCACGCATCCATCCCTTCATTCATGCCTGTGTGCATTCATTCAACAAGCACTTAATCTCTCACTGCACATCTTGGGACACTGTGGTACTGATGGCTGAGTAGTCCAAAACCTTCAGAAAATGGACCCCTGGTGAATGAGGCACAGGCATTCAGGATAGGAGAGGAAGGAGAAGTAAGGGAAGGCATGGGGTGAAGTGGCCAGTCTCCTTTGTGTCGGTGGGTGCTTCAGGTGGGATTTCAGTTTGTAGTACTGACGGTAACATGCACTCTGGGTGCACAAAAAAGCTCTTGTGGCCTGAGGAATGGGAGCAAGACGTTTCCACCACCGGGGCATGATTAGGCAATCATCAATAAGGCGTGCCAGGAGCAGGGATGGGCACCTTCCCTGCCAGGTGTTAAAATACGTTTCTTTTCTTCAGTTCACCCATTACCTGATCACATGCCGGTCGTTTTGCTCACTTTTTTTCCTGGGTGGGGGAAGGGGCAGGGGTGCAGGTGTGGGCACTGCATATACTTCTCAGGAACTAGGTTGAGATCTAACATCTGTAGACTTTGCACTAGTGCCAGGGATCGTGCAAAGTGACAAGCTGTCTTCTACTGTGACATATGTGCTGCTGGGTGTACAGAGAGATATGATGGGCACAGGCAGCTCTCAGGAAGTGGATTTTCTGAGCTTTGACTTTCGTGTGTGCCTGAGCTCAACCAACCTGTAGGTCTGCCCATAGTCTGCTAGGTTCTTGGAGATTGTCCTTTCCTGATCACCTTTTCCCACACTACAAAAGAAAAGAATCTCTCTCAGCAATCTTAAATTCTGGGGTTGGCACATTTTCTTGGGGAAGGAATACTCTGAGGATACCCTTAAAAGGGACAATTTAATAATGCATTGCTGTCGGGGCAGTATGCTGTGAGACCAGTGCAACAAGAGTGTCCTTAAAAATGTTGAAGGAAGCCAGGCTCGGTGGATCAGCCTGTAATCCTGCGCCTTTGGGAGGCTGAGGTGAGTGGATTGCCTGAGCCCGCGGGTTCAAGACCCACCTGGGCAGCGAGACCTCATCTCTATAATAAATCAAAAAATCAGCTGGGCATAGTAGTGCATGCCTGTAATTCCGGCTACTTGGAAGGCTGAGGCAGAAGGATCGCCGAAGCCCAGCAGGTCGAGGCTGCGGTGGCTGGGAGCGGCCACTGCACTCCAGTCTGGGCGACAGAGTGAGACTCCAACTTAAAAAAAAAAAAAATATTGAAGGAGATGACGTCTTATTTCATCCAAGTGACAAACTCACAGCTAGGCTCTGATCCCCCTGTTTATCCCTCACCCCCACTTACGCACCTATCCAGCGTTCACCTATCTACCCATCATTTTAGAACTAGAATCTAAAACAAGGAAATTGTCACAGGCACTTCTATTAACACGTGTTTGAATCAACAAGGTAAAATTAGACTTTTTCTGACTTAAGTAAGTTTGACTTGGCAATTGATTTGACAATGAGGTTTAGTTTTTCCAATCTTTCTTCCTTTTTTTTGAGTTGGGTTCTCATGCTGTTTCCCAGGCTGGAGGGCAGTGGCATGATCACGGCTCACGGTAGCTTTGACCTTCTGGTCTCAAGCAATCCTCCCACCTCAACCTCCCAAGTATCTGGGACTACAGGCTCAGGCCACCATGCCCGGTTAATTAAACAAATTTTTTTTGTAGAGACAATGTCTCACTATGTTGCCCAGGCTGGTCTTGTACTCCTGGGCTCCAGCAGTCTCCCACCTCGGCCTCCCAAAGTGCTGGGATTACAGGTATGAGCCACCATGCCCAGCCACAAACTTTATTTTCAAAATAGGATACAAGGCAGATATTTTCCACAAATTGGAACTGACTCTTCAGCTCTAAGATATAATAAAAGTATATTAAAAGCATGCACCTAGTATTCTGAAATACATCATTTACAACTATTTAAACTAATGAGAAAAATTGAGGGCATCAATTTAATGCTGTGCAAGAGACAAATCAAATGAGAGGCCATGACTTGGAGGGGAATGCATTGGTCATTCTAATGTCCTTTCTCTTTATTTAGTAATTTAGTTGAGAGTTGGGAGAAACTACTTTCAACCTGCAGAATTTTTCAAGTGTTTCTTACCCAAGTCCTAAGAACAGTGGCAATGATTTGAAGCTGAATTGGTGCTGCCTTGACCAACTGAAGATACCTATGAGGTAGCCCCTGGCAACTATGGAGAAGGCATGGATGCATCCTGTCCTGCCCCCAGGTTGTAGTTACTGTGTTTAGCAAGGCAACCCAGTGAGCTGCTTAAATTTGTCCTCCTTAGTCCGGAATGTATCCTTTCTGCTATGAAGGATGAAGCCGCTCCAGAGGGAGCCTTTGGCCAACTCTGTTTGCCTCAGCTGCTTAAGCCTGTTTGCTCAGTAAACTGAGTGACAGTGTCCTTATTACCCTGGTCCTGCATGGGGCACAGTCTCCACTGGGAGGACAGGTGATGGGGGAGCACTGAAGTGATTTTCTCAGTCAAGAGGTCAGTGGCTGAATCTGCAAAACAGACTCCAAGCTAGAGGAGGATTTCCAACCCTGAGTACCACTGTGCTCTTGCTGGGAGGTGCTGCTGGCATGGTACCCCAAGCACTGTGCTCCAGAGTCAGAAACCCAGCTTGTGTCTGCCCCGGTATGTTTGATGTGGGCCTCACTGTGTGCCATGGCTGGCTGCCACAGGGATTGACTCTGGGACTGTAGGCTTTGCAGACGTGGGCAGGGTCTTCCTTGGGCCCAGAATGGTCAGGTGTGCATGCTGACTCTTTAGCTGTTGTCCACCAGCGCCAAAGCCACAAGCCCATCTATCACCTTCTTCCTCACTGACGTCAGAGGAACCGGGACCTGCTGGGAGACAGAGACAGGGAAGATTGTCGGAGTCCGGGCATGAAGATGAGACTGCACAGAGGATATCCTGAGGTCATCACAGTGCACATGCCTCCTGGCCCCAGGGACTGAGAGGACCCTGGGCATTCAGAGTTGAGTGAGGGAAGCTTCTGAGGAGTGTGGATTCAGCTGAGAATGAAAATGGGGCATGTCCTTGGGCCCAATGGGTTTTCCCTACTGCTTCTGTGCACTTTGTATACCTCACAAAGGAATCTGGCTGGGAAGGGACTGGGGGCTGGTCCCCAAGTTGGGTGCCAGGAGGAGGGGCACCATACCCCACAAAACTGCCTCTCCTCAGCCTAGTGCACTGAGCGCTGTCCAAACTGGAGTGGTGCCTCCACTCTGCCCTGACTACATGTCTGTGGCCTCAGCCCATTTTGTGGCCTTAGATGCTTTTTGATTTCTCATATGTTGAAGAATCTGACAGGATCATACATGCTAATGAGCAAGGCATCTGATGTGGGACCTCTCCCAGGACGGAAACATATTTTAAAAGGGTCCATGGAGGAGGCCCTCCTCCATGCAGAGAGAGAAACTGGATCAGGCATCTGTAGGGGGGAATTTTTTCTTCTTTTTTTGGAGGGGCACATCTGCTTTTTCGGCATTCCCTTGATATCACTAGAGGGTTCACAGAAGGCAAATTCTGTCTCTTGCACTTGCAAGGGTGTGTCCTCTGTGTAAATGGGCAAAAACTTGGGATGGGAGGAATTATCCAACAAGGCTGACGTACTCGGTCAGTAGCTCTCTGGAGATTCTGGGTCTTTTCCTCTTCCGGTTCCTTCTGCCACTCTTCTGCATCTCTCTACTTTTTCCTTTTTCTGGCCTGACCTTGCAGGAATATCACCAGCAGAAAGAGTGCTGACAGCACCTGCTCACTCTTAGCAAAATGGATGGCTCCTTTTTCCATGATGAGTAGATGTGACCAAGAAGGAACCCAATGGTATCATGTTCTCTACAAGGTGGAGGAAAGAAACTCCCCTTTTCTTCTATTTTGTGAGTGAAAAAATTAATGTTAGTGAACATAATTCTGAATTTCAGACTGTGTCTAAACTGCTGAGAACACCATCTTTGTTTGTATGTCCTGTTGACCTAATACAGATTTCATTCCATGAATCAAAAGGTAAACATTCAACCTCCTGTACTGGCATGCCTCAAGGGGCAGGCTGCCTGAACCTCCCTGCTCCCTGCCTTCTCTTTAGTTCCTGCAGAGACCAGATCCTGCTTCTGTGTCAGCTCCAGGTCTTTGCACACTGCTCTTCCAGATCATGTGTTAGAGAAGGAGATAATTTCCAACAGTCTGAATGCCATGAAGCAGAGCTCTGTCCTAACTGAGACCTTTCCGAGACATGGAGATGAAGGACTTGGGAGAGATGCCTCATGCTGTTCCAGGCTGTCAGGCAGATCCCTGTCCTGTGTAACAGCTGCTGAGCCTCCCCCAAGAGGGCCACAATGAGAGAACCCAGTCTGGCTCCTGGTCAGAATGGCCGTCCAGCCCGCAGCCACCAAAACATGCCCCTGAGGGGCTCCTTGCCAACCCTGAGGGCCTTGAGAGGGCAGACCCCACAAGCTTGGTGCCTTCTTGCAGCTGCATCGCAAACTCCTTGGACTGTGAGTAATAAACTTGGTTGACAACCTGGCTAGCAAGAAGGTATTGCCAATCTAGTAGAGTTGAAACTGGGTTGCACCATCCCCAGGAAAAGAAAGCTTTCTGATTTCATCAATTTTATCAAACTGTTTGAAACAAAGAATGGATCAGAAAAAAGGATCCCCCAGCCCTGACTTTGGCTGCAAGTCAGAGCAGAGGGCTCCTGTGGCTCATAGGAGTGACAGAACCTGTGACCGGGGCCGAGTTCTTAATGTTCAACAGAGGTGGAGAAATCACAATGTTTCCTGTCCATAATGGAGCAATCAAGCCACAGAGCATGTGTGTTTATGTGTCTGGGAGTTTCCAGGGAGAGAGAGAGTGTATGCATGACTTATGTGAAGGCAGGGACGCGCGCCAGCAGGAGACGCTTAACAGCCATTTCACCATTTTAAAACAAACCATAAAATCGTATTGACCAGAGGCCTACTGGGATCCCCCATGTCTGAGTATCTCCTACGAAGTCATCTCCCCAGCGTATAATTTATTAGCCAAGACCCACACATGGAAGGTGTCTGAGGCCCCGGGCCCCGCACACGCAAGCGATTTCAGGCTGACCCGCGAGACTCAGCCTCTGTAGCGCCCTCCGGCAGCAGCTGTCTGGGGCCTCTGCTACAGACCTCAAGGAGCTTCCTGCTCTGTGCTCCGAGAGTCCTGGGCCCCTCTCAGAGGTAGCTGGCCAGCCACTGGAGGGTGATATATGACCCCTGCTGCTTGTTCAGGCAGCATTGAGATATGTGGGAAAGAGCTTCCAGAGACACTGGGGTAGGAACACATTATGTCTGAGCTCATCTGGGCAGCAGGAGTGTTTCTGAAACAGTTTGTGCTGTGCAAATTGTAGTTTGTGGAGAGCATTTTGTTGATTCAGCCATAAAAACATGACCTCCAGCATGTTTGTTGAGGAGAATGTGCTGTTTCTTTTTTATATTGAAGAATATACTTGTCATGCCTACACCCAGTTTTTCCTACAGAAAGTGCTCTGTAAAATTCTGGTTGTTTTTAACGTTTCTTTGTATTTCCGGGACCGGGAAAGTGATTTCCACAAAGTCAAATTTCACTACTTAGAACTTGTTAATTTGTAGGACGAACTGCTCATGGACATCTGTGACTTAGGAATAAGAACCATGGGTGGGTGTCATAGTTGACTGGACAATGGCGCCCTCAAGAGAGCAGGTTCCAGTTCCTGGAACTTGCACATGTGGCTTTGTTTGGAGAAAGGGTCCTTGCAGATGTGACTAAACGAAGGTTCTTAAGATGGTGATGTTATTCTCAATTATCTGGTTGGGCCTTCAATGCAGTCACAAATGTCCTTTTATGAGAGAGGTAGACAGAAAGGGCACCTATGACCACAGAGGCAGAGGTTGGAGTGATGAGGCTGCAAACCGAGAATACCAGCATCCACCGGAAAGTGGAAGGGGCAGAGGATGAACTCTCCCCTGAGCCTTCACAGAGAGTGTGGCCCTACCAATACCTCCATCCAGTCCAGCAACAGTGGTTTCAGACTTCTGGGCTCCACAACTGCAAGAGAATGACTTTGTTGTTTTATGCTACCAAGTTTGTGGCAATTTATTGCACTAGTGACAGGAAACTAATACAGGTGCTATATTCATTCCTTTTATTTCTGTGAGATAGATTCGTGCGTGTGTGTGTGTGTCTGTCACTTACTGAAGGCACACTGTGAGCACTGTAGAGGTGTGTTCTTCTTTTTAAGAACTTGTAGTCAGGTGCCTTGGGTAAGTGCAAGGGTCAGACACTGCCTTAGGTTCAGACCTGTGACTTGTTCTGTGATCTTGGGCAAGTTAAATAACTTCTTTGGAACTTAGTTCTTTGAAGATTAAGTGCCATAATCCGTGTGAAATCAGAGGGCCTGCCTGAGAGAAGTGCTCAGAGGTGTCTGCCAGATGGCAATGACTCTTAGGCTTCTGCAGCTTCCAGCAAGGCAGAATCCGAGATGGTTCCATATCCAGGGAATGTACTAAGTTCTGCACAAAGATAAAAAAGAAAGAAATCACTTTTGGCCAGGAGACTTACAGTAGAAATAAGGATGAGGCAGCATTTGGGTCTGGACTTTGAACTTGGGCAGCTGTTGGCCAGGCAGAGGTGGTGCTGTGGGACCAAGTAGAAGAGGCAGTCTGGAAAAGGCGCTTGATGTCTTCATGGCCTGGAAGGAGGGTGTGAAGGACACAGGAGAAGAAGTATAAGACAGGTTAAGGCCTGGTGGAAAAGGGTCCTTGAAGGCCCTCAGCCCAACTGCAGCTCTACCCAGCTACAGCATGTCCAGTCAAGTTACTGGTAATTAAGCCTCCTGCTGGAAGGATGAGCAGAGTCTTGGCACAGGCTGCTTAGTGGAGGGAGGGGCATAGGGTCCTCCACTCATGATGTGTCTGGAGGCAGGAAAGGCTGGGCACTCATCAGCAGACTGGGTGGAGGGCCACTCTGGGCCTGGTATTTTGGGACCAGGTTTTGCAGCAATTGGAGTGGTGCCTTAGCAGTAACTTTGGAATCTGTATTATTTAATGCATCACAGTGCATCCATTCCATGGGAGGGTGATGCCAGCAGACCTGGAACACACATGGAGGATGAATGGGCTCTTTACAAAGCAGAGAGCAGTGCTGGTGTCTCACACACAGCTCGTGCAGGCTGGAACTGTCATTGCAGCCAGGTTTCTGAGACTTAGGTGCCTGCACACCCAGACAACAAGGAGAGAGGACTCGCCACATCCCAGGATTTCTTTCTTTCTTTTTTTTTTTTTTTTGAGTCGGAGTCTCACTCTGTCGCTCAGGCTGGAGTGCAGTGGCACGCTCACGGCCACCACAGCCTTGATCTGCTGGGCTCAGGCGATCCTTCCACTTCAGCCTTCCAAGTTGCTGGAACTTCAGGCACGTGCCACCACGCCCAGCTAATTTTTTGATTTATTTTAGAGATGAGATCTTACCAAGGGCTAGTCTTGAACCCCTGGGCTCAGGCAATTCTCTTGCCTCAGCCTCCCAAAGTGCTGGGATTACAGGTTGAGCCACCGCGCCCAGCCCAAGGGTTTCTAAAGGGCTTTGAGGACATGAGCGCAAGCTATTTCAGGCTGGACGAACGGGTTGGGGAGGCAGCTGCCTCCAGTTGACATGATTCTTGCGCCCAGAGCTAAGTTGTCATGACAAAATGAAGAATGTGTAGACTTTTCATGACAGAGTAGGACTGACAACAGCCTCGCCCCTGCAAAGACAGTCATCCTTGTAACCTGGCCAGCGCTGGAGTTAGCTTGCTTTATCCCTAGTTGGGTTGAAGTCCCAGAGATGTGGGGGAAGACAGATGAAGCCAGGCTCTGGCACCCTTTCTTAGGAATTTGAAAAGATTTATCTCAAGTCAAATTGTGTGGATTCAAAATTCGAAACACAGAATCAGTGGGATTTCCGGCGAGATGTTTTGAGTGGGAGGCATTTCACTCTTTCCCTTCTTGGCTAAAGGTAGGTGGTTAAAAAAAGACTTTATTTACAGTGGAGGTGGGATATTTGGAAGAAGAGGGAAGTGAAGACACCTTTAGTGAAAGATGAGGTTGAGCTGGTGACAGCAGGTCTTGGGGAAGCTTTGTGGGGAGACAGATGGAGAAGCAGGAGGCATGGCCAGTTGTTGATCTCTATCTGTTGTTTGACCCTTTCCTGGCTTGAGTCTTTCCCTGTTGGTCGGTTTCTCGCTGATATCAGGATTGCTAACTCTAGAGCAAATCTAGACAGTCTATGTTATAATATATTTCCTTTCCAGATTTTAGGAGGTCCTAAACTTTCAGTATAGACTTAATGAAAACCTTAGCTTTAGAGAGACTGTTAATACATACAACAACATGGATAGAGATCAAATATGCCACGTGAAAGAAGTCAAACCAAAAGCACGTACTGTGTCATTCATTCTGTTTATATAAAACTCCAGAAGACACAAACCTTTCTATGGTGACAAAAGCAGGCTAGTGGCTGTCTGAGGAGTGGAGAGGCTGGAGGAGGAGGGGCTGAGGTGGGTGATGGGCACATGTAGGTGATGTGTGTTTGCCAGCTTGATCATGGCAATGATTTTGTGGTGTCTGTAGGTCCCAGCTATCAAATTATATACTTCAAATATGCGCAACATTCTGTATCAGTCACACCCCAATAAAGCTGTTGAAAGAAACTCCCTTAGCTTTAGAGCATGGGCTGGTTGCAGGTGGGTCAAGGTAAGGAGAGGTGAAGTGATCAGGTGATCACATGCAGCATGAGAAGAGCCATGATAGCATGACTGCAGAGACATGACATGCAGGTTTGTGGGGTCACAGAGTCATGTCACACGTGCCTCTGTCTGTGATGTAGGCAGCCACCTAGCCTCTTCTGACACATCATCTCCTCCTCACTCACATTCTCCGTGGAAACATGGGAAAAAGTTCCCAAGAAGATGGCAGTGTTTATGGGCCTGGATCCAGTAGCCCAATGGCCCAAATCCTTCTGTGTGACTGGTCCATACACTCAGCTCGCATGCATGTAGGCCCCATGTGGCTCTCTCTATTGCTCATACTTTGAGAAGTGGGGTAAACAGTAGCTAATCTCTGAAGTTCTTTGTCCAACTTTGACAGACCCTAGCAGAAAAATACAAATATTTTAGAATCTAAACCTTTCTCATTTATTCCTAAGATTCCTGTCCAAGTCTATACTGTGTGCCAGGCAGGAGTTGTGCTCATGCAGGTGATACAGTGGTGAGAAGGTGGAATTGGATAGCCTGAGACTGGAGATACCACATGACCAGGTGACTCCTGTGGGTTCTCATCAGGTACGGGGCTCTTGAAGGACAGAGGAGGCAGCCTGGACATGGAAGATGGAATGCTTCCTAGCCAAGACTTAGCAGAGACTTGAATTTCTCTTTATGGAAGTATGGAGGACAACCTTTTACAGGGAAGGCACCAAAGTGCCCTATGACATTCAGGATTCTAGAATAAAGACAGAGTAGGTGGCCCGCGAGAACTCCGGGGCTGCACCAGTTCCTGGGAGTACAGTGCCCTGCAGCTGAACCCTTGGGAGACACTGGATGGGAAGACAGAAGGACGGCCTCCCACAGCAGTCTGGGCTTGGCTGAGGGTGCCCATGAGTAGGGTGACAGGCAGCACAAACATCCCCATGCAGTAGAACCGAGGACCCAGGGATAAGGGCATGGCTGAAGGAGGCAGAAGTGACTTCATCCTCACAGGTGGGATTGTGGGAGTCTCAGGCAAGACATTCAAAGGCTTAGAGAGGAGTCACCTGGCAACATGGACCCTGGGCTCCAGAGGGCAGCTGCACCGGGACATTGAGATGCGGGACTTGGAGATGCTGAGTAGGAGATGGTTCTCTGGGTCCCTCTGAGTGTGACACAAATGCAGTCACCAGAGGACTCCAGTGGATGTAGTTGGAGGTGGTGAGCAAGGGTGCTGCTGGCTTGCCCAGCACTGACATGGTTGGCTGGAGTGTTGGGCATCTGCCTGGCTCATGGTTGGGGTAGATGCCTCAGCTTCCCACAGATTGTGGCTCCTCTCACCAGGATGGTCACTCTTGGGGCTGATAAAAGATATCTTTCAGGGCCAAACACGACCTGGAGGCTTATCTAAAACGGTTGTTGCTCAGCTGAATGGCGTCCATCAGAAGTAAAAGAAGGTTCAAAAATTATCCACCAAGACCAAGTAGGCTTTATCCCTGGGATGCAGGGCTTGTTCAACATCTACAAGTCCATAAATGTGATTAAATTCATCAACAGATGTAAAAACAAGAACCACATGATTATATCATTAGATATAGAAAAAGCTTTCTATAAAATCCAGTATCCCTTCTTGATAAAAGCTCTTGAACACCTAGGCATAGAGGGAACATACCTCAAAATAGTAAGAGCCGTATATAATAAACCCACAGTTAACATTGCTAAATTGACAGAAATTGGAAGCTTTTCCCCTGAAAACTGGAACAAGACAAGGCTGCCCACTTTCACCCTTCCTGTTCAACATAGTGTTGGAAGTTCTAGCTCTGGTAATCAGACAAGAGAAGGAAATCAATGGTATCCAAATAGGAAAAGTAGTTAAAGTTAAGTTATCCCTCTTTGCTGGTGCTATGACCCTATACCTTGAAACAAAGGGAATCTGTAAAAAAACTTCCTTGCACTAAAGGACTTTGACAGAGTCTCAGGGTACAAAATCAACGTGCAAAAGATAGTTGCGTTTTTATATACCAACAACGAACAGGCAGAGAACCAAATAAAAAGCACAATCCCATTCATAATAGACACACACATAAAGAAAGAAATACCTTGGCATTGTTCTAACCAGAGAAGCGAAAGACCTTTACAATGAAAACTATAAAATTCTACTCAAAGAAATCAAAGAAGACACAAATGAAAAAAATATTCTATGCTTATGGATTGGAAGATCAACATTGTTAAAATGTCCATCCTACTCAAGGAAATCTACAGCCTCAACACAATACCCATTAAATTACCAACATCATTCTTCTTAGGCCTGAAAACCACAGTACAAAAATTAATATGGTAACATAAATGACCACAAATAGTCAAGATAATCCTCAGCAAAAGAAACAAAGCAAGAAGGTATCACACTTCTGGACTTTAAACTTTAAGGCTACAATAATTAAAACAGCCTGATATTGGTAAGAAACAGGCATATAGACCAATGGAATAGGATAGAAATTCTGGAAGCAAAGCCTCAATTCCTCAACCAACTCATCTTTGACAAAGCCTCCAACAACAACCACTGGGGAGAGGAGAACCTATTCAGTAAACGGTGCTTGAAGAACTGGCTGACCACATACAGAATATTGAAACAGGACCCATACCTATCACCGTACACAAAAATCTAGTCTAAATGGATCGAAGACCTAAATGTAAAACTTCAAACTATAAGAATCTTAGAAAACACAGAGGATACGTGCTTACAGAAATTGAAATAGGCAATCAATTCCTGATCAAAACCCTAGTAGCCCATGCCATAAGAGAAAAGATAGACAAGTGGGACCTTATCAAACTGAAAAGCTTCTTAAAGCAAAAGTAATCATTAAGAGAGTGGGGAGACAGCCCACAGAATGGGAAAAAATATTTGCCATCTGCACATCTGACAAAGACCTAACATCCAGGATCTACAAGGAGCTCAAATGTGTTGAGAGGAAAAAAACAGCCCTATTAAAAAGTAGACAAAAGATATGAATAGATACTTCTCAAAAGAAGATATATGAGCAGCCAACAGATACATGAAAAAATGCTCAGCCTCAGTAATCATCAAAGAAATGCAAATCAAAACCACACTGAGATAACATATAACTCCAGTCAGGATGGCCATCATTAATAACTCAAAAAACAACAGATGCTGGAGAGGCTGCAGAGAAAAAGGAATGCTTCTACACCATTGGTGGGAGTGTAAACTAGTACAACCTTTGTGGAAAACAGTGTGGTGATTTCTAAAAGATCTAAAAATTGACCTTCCATTCGACCCAGCAATTCTCCTTCTGGGAATATACTCAGAGGAATTCAAGTTATTCTACAAAAGATACCTGCACATGCATGTTTATTGCAGCACTATTTGCAATAGCAAAAGCATGGAACCAACCATGCTGCCCATCAAAAGTGGACTGGATAAAGAAAATGTACGTATACATGATGGAATATTAGGTAGCCATAAAGAAAAACAAAATTATGGGCTTTGCAGCAACTTGGTTGGATTTAGAGTTTATCATACTCAGTGATCTATCATAGAAACAAAACTGAATACCACATTTTCTCACACATAAGTGGACCCTGAACATTTATCACAACACTACAAGAAAGGGATTGGCAGTAGTGGGACACTGCCAGGGGATGGGGGGCATATAACATTAATAAGGGTACCTGGTCCGCAAACCAGGAGAAGTGAGGACCAATGGGAGGCCCAGACTTCACCTGTACAGTGACCACTTATGTACCTAATCCTGAATTGTACCCCACATCTTTAAAATTAAAAAGCGAGAGACGTTCAGAAGGCACTTCTGACGTCTGTCCATGTCCTCCACGATCAACTCACAGGGGACTCCACTCAGGGCTGCGATGATATCATCATGTAGGAGCAGCCCTCAGGACACTGATGTTTGAAAGGTACTTTCTTTTGTAAGTGCTGCCTCAGCACATTTACAATGGGTCATGAAGAGCCACTGGCCTTGTCACGCGCCTACCCCCTCCTGACTGCACTGGCCCACCCTGTGGTCATGATGACATGATTTATGAATGCACGTCCAGTGGATGGCTCTTGCCCAGAGCAAGTACGTAACAGTCCACCCATCGATGTTCAGCTCTGGCTGGTGTTCAGACTGATCGTCTCCAGGCAGATACTGAGCTGGCGGAGTTTTGGTCAGTTGTGTCCTTCTCAGTCAGGAGGTCTGAGTGTCGGCTCTGGGAGGAGTCTGTGGCCCTTGCTTTGTGTGACTGAGCATTTGTGTGAACTGATGCCTCCAAAGACTGCAAAGGTGAGGTGGAGCCACAAACCTCATTCAGAACTTCCCGAACTTCCCGGGCCAAGGTTCTGAGAAAACTCTCAAAGATACACAATAAAACCTCTAGACTGTGTTGTTAGGGGATGCACCTGGACGCCATGCAGGGGGCACAGGCAGTCTCCTCACTTTGAAGGATAGCCTAGAAAGGAAAGGTCTCTACCAATAAAACCCATTATACAAGCCATACATCATGGTAATGTTAATTACATAATCATTGCAGATGGCCCTGCAGGAGGGCGTCTCTGCCCGGGGCTGCTCCATGAGAGGCAGTTGAGTGGTAATTGGTAGTTTCTCTAGATCTGTTAATAGAGGGTGGGTTGTTGAGCCCTGCTGGACTGATGGGGCCTTGAGAGATACTGTCAGGGTGACTGTGCCAGCTGGCATTGTGGGTTCGTGGCAAACGGTAGGAGCATCACTCAGTTAAGCATATTTGTTTCCTGAAACTTAAGCATATGCTTTCAGTCCTGAAATTGCATTAAACAAATTTTTTCTTAAAAAAATGCAGATTTTGATTCAAGTCTAGGGTAAAGCCCAAGATTCTGCTTTTTAATTTATTTTTTATTTTTTCCAGAGATAGGATCCCACTCTGTTGCCCAGGCTGGAGTGCAGTGGTGTGATAATTGCAGTCTTGAACTCTTGGACTCTGGTGATCTTCTCGCCTCAGCCTCCTGAGTAGCTGGGATTACAGACATGTGCCACTGTGCCCAGCTCATTTTTTGTAGAGTTGGAATCTTGCTATGTTGCCCAGGCTGGTCTTGATCTCCTAGCTTCAAGTGATCCTCCCTCATTGGCCTCCCAAAGGGCTGGGATTACAGGCATGAGCCACTATGCCAGGTCATTTTTTTTTTTTCAAATTATGAATAGGAAAAGGAGAACCATATATCAAAACATGTGGAGATTCCCAGCAGAGCTAATAGATGTTCTTTGTTAGTTAGTTAGTTAGGCTAGGCTCTACTGCAGTAACAAATACCCCTCCAAATCTTAGGGGCTTCATACAACTGTCTAGTTCCTGTTCATGTCACAGTCTGGTGTAAGTTGAGTGTCTTTTCTTGATGGGCCCCTCCACACAGTGACTCAGGGTTGAAAACACCTATTTTAAGTTTCTACTATTTTGAGCAGATGGCCTTCAAGTCGGTCACTGAAGAGAGTGAACTGGAGGATCCACAAGCATTTTTTAAAAAGAAAGGCAGACCGCCACATGCCATGCCTTGTTTGGATGCACCTGGAGTCTGAAGCCTACCTACCCTGTGTTCTCCTGCAGATGGACCTTGAAAATTGGTTGGAAGTTCCAGCAGGGCACACAGCTACTCCTGTACCCTTGACTGAAGAACCATCCTCTTCTGTTGGGGAAGGTTGTCCTTTTCCACTGAGCGCACAGCTTTGGGAGGGATGCACATGGAATGGAGAGAGAGACAGGGGACACCTGCCAGCCAGTCAGGCAGCCAAATCAACCCTGGTGGTCAATGGGGTGGCAGATGTTGAGCCAGATGGCCCTCACCTTCTCACATGAATTGATTTTAAGGGTCGGAAAGTGACTCTGATCACCTCACCTGGAATAAGGACAGACATGGCCCCTCCTTCTCAGTGAGGGGTATCTTCCTGTGGGCCTGAGAGAACATGGTGTGGTGAACACGTGGCTCTGTCCTTGCCACAGTCTTTTAGAAGAGAAACAAGCTCTGTAAGGCCAGGGGCATAGAGTATGCTGCTGAGGCCCTGTCCCATCCGCTGGGCTCACTGCCAGCTGCAGAGGCCGTCCCCATTTACTCCGACAGTGCCCTACCACAGAGCCTGCAGCTCTCTGCTGCTCCACCCGAGGGCTCCACTTGCTGGAGCACAGGGCAGACCAGACGCCAGGAAGGCAGCACCCCCAGGAGCAGTTCTCAGCCAGTGAGGGTTAGGAGGTGGTGGGTAAATGCCTTAGCTTCTTGGGCCCCCCTGAGACAGTTGTGAGGTGTCCTCCACTTGGTTGTTTAGAAGAACCAAGCTCCAGCATCCACTGTGGTGGACCCTGCACCAACTCACCTCTGTTGCTTCTTCTCTTCCTGCTCTCTCTTCCCTACTTGCTCCCTTGCTGGTCCTCTCTGGGACCTCTCCTGGTCACCTGTTTACTCCCAAGTTCTTGCCTCAGTGTCTGCTCCCAGGAGAATCCTGACTAAGAATGCTTGGAGAACTCATGAGGGCCAGGTGGGAGAGGTAGCTCCCTGCGGGGAGGCACTCATGAACTCAAGCATCTACCTTCATGAGAGGCACAACTCCAGGCAGGAGGGACTCAGGTCGGAGAACTGGAACGGGAGAGTCAAGAAAGCTTCTTGGCAGGAATGATGCACACAGGGTGGAGACAGGAACGCGTTAGCTGCAGGTGTGCCTTGATTAGTGGTTTCTGGTGCCTGGGCATGGTAGGGCATGTAAACCTTGGTAGGTGCTACTTATCTAAGGGTGCAGTTCAGTGACTTTTCCAAAATGCAAACGTCTTCATCTGTTCAGGCTGCTATAACAAAATACCCCAGACTGGGTAATTTTTAGGCAACAGAATTTGTGGCTCATAATTCCAGAGGCTGGGACATCTCTCTGTAGTGGCCCCAGCCCAGACACAATCCTCTGTCTGGGAGATACCCACTGTGGGATCCTGGGATCCAGAAAGATAATGAAGTGCTGAATGGACGTGTTTATACACACTCATTGACTGTGGAGAAGTGCTCAAAGCTGAAGAGGTTCTGAAGCCCTGATTTACTGTTAATGTAGATGAATGTGGGTGATACTGTAAGACTAAACATTTCTAGTGTTGAAAATAGACTTTTGTCTTTATGCTTTCTCTTTCATTGTTTTTTACATTTCCACATTTATTTCTTCAACAAAGATCTGTGGAGCATCTCACACAAGGCAGGCCCAGTCCAGGTCCTGGGAAGACAGCAGAGAGGCAGACAGATGGACATCCCTGATGACATCACTGAGCTTGCCATGGGGGTGAGCGACTGGAAGACCAACACGTTTGCTCTAAATACTCATGACCGCTCAGATGAAACTGTAGCAGGCACAACGTGAATTGAGTGAAAAGGAATGACTGAGCTGAGGAGGAGAAACAAATGAGCAAGTCGAAAAAGGTCACCTAAGGAGGTGATGGCTGGGCTGAGTCTTCAGTGGGGAACATATATCTGGACAAAATGATTGTGGCAGGATTAAGATGATGTCCTCATCTTACAGGAGAACTGAGGCACAAGTGGGCTTCTGGCTCCTGGTCTGCCACTCTTCTCCCTGACCTGTGGCAAGTAGGGTCAGTGCACAAGCCCAGTCACCAATAAAAATGTATGGGAATTCATTATGTGCTAGGTTCTCTTTCTGGGATACAGCTGGGAGCAAGACAAAATCCCTCCTCATAAGGGGCATAGATTGCTGACATTCAAGGGCAACACATACTGTGAAAATGTTTTCACATGGATATTTCTTTCTTTTCTTTTTTTTTTTTAAGACAGTATCTGCTGCCCAGGTTAGAATGTGGTCTACTGCAGACTCCAACTCCTGGGCTCAAGAGATCCTTCCACTTCAGCCTTCCCAGCACCTGGAACTACAGGTGTGTGACCATACCTAGCTAATGTTCATATTTTTTGTAGAGATGGGGTTTTGCTATGTTGCCCAGGTTGGTCTTGAACTAGCCTCAAGTGATCCTCCTGCCTTTGCCTCCCAGAGTGCCTGGGATTACAGACATGCACCACCCTGCTCATGACTTTCCTGTAGGATATTCTAGTTAACGTGGACAGACAGAGTGAACTATTTGGGTGGGCCGTTTGGGCTCTGGGATGCCCTTTGCCACTGACTAGCTTTGGGGCTGGGGTTAATGGAGTTCCCTGAAAGTGGGGGTGTTGAATTTCGATGCTATCCAGGCTCCACTCACTTTTAGCACTGACTGATTTATAGCTTCAGGAGGATGCTTTTGGGTCATTTGGGGTTTACTGAAATGTCTCAGTCTTGGGACATGAGGACCTTCAGAACTTAGTCTTGTGTTCCCATAGAGTGGCCAGATCTGGGTCACCTCTGACCGCGTGGCTTTCTGCTGGGGCAGGGCATGTGGTGGGACCAAGCAGATGTTTCCAGACCCTTCTGTCAGGATGCCTGGTGAACGCATCAAAGGCCAGCCACGGGCATTAGATGGTTGAAATGTGCAGAGACACATCTCCTGAAACAGAAGCCACCTGTTAATGAGTGGAGCTAAACATGCAAATGACTGGTGCGATTGCAGGTAATTACCCTGTGGGGACAGCTCCACCAGAGGCCCTGACCGCCCCTTGCGGCTATGTCCTGCTGGTGTCTGCGCAGCTGCTCTGGGCCTCCCTCTGCCTCTGCTTGTCACAGGGGGACCTGTGCACCACCCACCTGCTTCCCAGGGGGTGACTGAAGTCTCTGATGACAGGCCCCCGATGTTATTGTGAAACCATGCTTCAGGGTGTCACCTGTGACGGAGGAGCATGATACCCCCCCAGCTCATTTGTCAGGTGTTGGCAGCCTCTTCCCAGCACAGGTGAAGCAGTAACACACAGAAATGGAACGTGCATCCAGGTATTTTAATAAAGCTGAAAACACATAGTCGCACTGGCCCCTAGGGCTCACGCCAAGTCTTTCTCACACACAGAAGCCCTGTGGGGGTTACTTTCTGGGGTGGGTGAGCAAGGGGCGCTCAGGGCGAGTTATGGTTGCATGTGGAGGAAAGCGCTTGCTTGTGGGAATGTGCCTGGGTTACCATGGCGACCGAGGACCAGGCTCCGGTCGGATGTGCAGCTCTGTATGCAACATTGCGCTTTAGAAGTGGGATTTAGGGATGCAGAACAAAACATAATAAAGGAGCGTTAAACCTAATAAGAGGTGGACCTGAAAGCAAGCCAGGGACTTCTGTTTAGACACCACGGCGTCCTCGTCTTGCGGGTCTGGGAACTGAGCCAAGATGGGGTGTTCATTATCCCTCCCAGGCTCAGGCATTCAGAAGGGCTCTCTCACTGAAATGGCAACTTTTTCTCACCTGGCTGTAAAGGGAACCCACTGAGCTTCAAACAGTACATGAAGGAAGAGATTTTCTCCTTTAGACAACATCCTTTTGTACCTGGTCGATAAGATACAAGGAAAAAGAATGCCCAGCTTGAATATCGAGCAAGTTGCCAAAATTGAGCCCGGAAGAAGCCTGTGGTGTCTTTATTGGGTAACGTGCATATTGTTCTTGCACGTAGCCTCTTTAATCAAAGCCCGAAATGCTCAGAGAGGCTGGTGAAAAGGATGCAGCAACGGGCGGCTTTCATCATCTACATAATTTTAAAAGTACTGGCTCCTCTCCCCTGGGTGGTGCCTGTGGTAAGCACAGCTGACACCTGCTTTCTGGGTGCCTATGGCTCTTCCTACCAGTACACGTTGTCAGGCTGGGCCCCACACTGCCTTGTTTTTGGAAGAAAAAGGTAATGCAAAACAGAACCAAGGAAGATATTTGAGCAGAGGTTATATTAGCCAAGGGAGTATTATGTGTAGAGGAGGGGGGACAGGCGTCAAGTTGCTCAACTCCTGGACCCCTGTGATTGCTGACTAGGGTGTGCTATTCCGGCTGAGTCACGGAAACTTGGGGCCATGGTTTTAAGCTCCTTAAGGGTGAGGTCTGTTCTCTCTTGGCTTTCAGCTTACATTGCTCACAGTGGTCATGATACAAGTATGTATGTATGTATGCATGTATGTATGTATTTATTTTGAGTTGGAGTCTCACTCTGTTGCCCAGGCTGGAGTACAGTGGTATGCTCATGGCCGCCACAGCCTTGACCTGCTGGGCTCAGGCAATCCTGCTTCAGGCTTCCAAGTAGCTGGAAATACAGGAATGCATCACCATGCCCGGATAATATAAGTATTATAAGTATTTATACAGCAGTTGAATTCTGTCAGTCTGGACAATGTAGCAAAACCTCATCTCTAATATATATATATTAGGGGGAGAGAAAGAGAGAGAGCGAGCGAGAGAGCAAGACATGGTAGAGGCTCAGGTGGAAGGATCGCCTGAGCCCAGGAGTTCGATGCTACTGTGAGCTGTGATCGTGGTTCTTGTGCCACTGCGTTTCAGCCTGGATGACAGAGTGAGACCCTGACTCAAAAAACAAACAAAAAACCAGTTGAATCCCCAAGATTCTATACAGTTTTACTTGACTCTTGGCCCAGAGTTGCCAACACAAGTTGTTTCATACCATCTTTTTGTGGAGGCCAGCCAATGGCCTACCCTATAACCTACATCCTCTGAAGCAGCTTCAGAGCTTCCCCCCAGGGTAGATCCAAATGGGGACAGCTTAAGTTTGACATTGAAGTTGAGTTCCGTCTTGGATACTGCCTTTCTCCCTGTTCCTGATGGATACTGATGCTGCTTGGGCAGATGGCAACTGGTATGTTTCAGACTTGGATTTTCAATGAATCCCCTAGCAGAAGCCTCCTAGTTTTTTTTTTTTCTCCAACTTTTTCAATTTTTTTTTTTTTTTAGCTTGAAGGGCCTCTTCATCACAGTTCTACCTCAAGTCTTTGCTCACAGGAAACATGGATAGGGTGGCAGCTGGGTTATTGTTTGTGACTGCTTGTTCTCTCCCCACAAAGAGGCTTATACATCCCACCCCTACTGTGCCTTCAGGAGGAGATGTGGACTTCCCCACTGTCAGGGGGGCATGTGGTCAGATGTGGTGGTGTGGCCTTGCTGGGCCTTTGCCACATTCTATTGTCAGGGTGGCTTCCTTAGCCTGAGTCCCAAGTGAGGAAACCCATGGAACAGCCTCAACCAGCCATGGCCTGTGTGTGCTCCATGTAGGAAATCATGTGACTGTTGTGAGCTGCTGACATTTTGGGGGGTTGCCCGTTGCCATGGCAACCAAGCAACAACCAGAAGCAACAAACCAATAAACTGTATCTGGATCATCATAACATCTATAGGTGTTTGGAAAATAGTGGTATGTGGCTGTTGAATTGATGAATGAACAGGTTATTGGGTTTTTTATTTTCTTCTTTTCCTCTTCCTCTTCCTCCTCCTCCTCCTCCTCCTCCTCCTCCTCCTCTCTCCTCCTCTTCCTCCTTCTTTTTTCATAAGTTTCTGGGCCTTGCTTGATGTCCAAGCTGAATTAACACCTTCTGGGACAAAACTTGGCAGTGTCTGACGATTTCTGGCCCTGCAGTTTGGAAATGTCTATTCTAGCTCAGTTGCTCTCCTTCTGCTTTGTGGCAAGTTGACAAGATGGCACTTTGAGACAGGGAACATGGGCTAGGGTCCCAGCTTCTCATATGTGTGTGAATTTGTTCTGACCTTTGGCTTTTCTGAGGCTACGTGCCCTCTCAGAGGCAGTGAGGGTGTTTACACATGGGCTGCTTTGAGTGCTGAATGCAGTGAGCCCACACAGCGCTTCTTTCTAGTGGTTGTAGTTGGCACTCTGAGCAACTACCAGGAGGAAAGCGCCTCTGACACCTTGCCTCCCTGCACCAGTCTCCCTTCCTCCTGGGCCCCTGGGCTGCCCCCAAGAGCCCTACTTGGTTCTGGGCTGGGATGGCAGCACTGAGAAAGCATTGAGTCCTTACTGATGGAGCAAGGCCTGCAGCCCTGGTGGGGCGGGACAGACCTGTCATTTCAGATGGAGGTTGATCTGAATTCTGGCATCCTGAGGAAGTGCCCAGCTCTATTTCCCCCTCCCATGAAGGGCACCACAGGCTGACCAGTGGCAGCTTTTTCCTTCCCTGCCTTCCACTTTCTCCAAAGGCTCCCTGTTCCTCGGGCTGGGGCATCTCAGGCCTTGTGCCATGAAGCTTCCGGGAACCAAGTTAATTAGGTCCTGGGGGTGCCACTCAGGCTGCTTCAGTTAGGGAGTGGGAGAAAGCCTACCCTGCCCCCTGGCAGTGCCAGCAAGCCTGTGTACAGGGGAGATGTTGGGGACAGACTTCAGGTCCCTGATGTGATGTCAGCCCTCCAGGATCAAGAGAGGGACCCTGTAGGGCTCAGACTAAGGGAGAAACTCTGCCATGTGGAGTAACTTTGTTTTTATTTTTATTTTTTTGAGTCAAAGTCTCACTCTGTTGTTTAGGCTAGAGTGCAGTGACACAATTTCAGCCACTGCAGCCTCTACCTGCTGGGCTCAGGTGCTCCTTCTGCCTCAGCCTTCTAAGAAGCCGGGTGCACCTCTGCACCCAGTTAATTTTTTGACTTATTGTAGAGATGAGGTCTTGTCAAATTGCTCAGGCTGGTCTCGAACCCCTAGGCTCAGGCAATCCTCTTGCCTCTGCCTCCCAACATGCTGGGATTACAGTGGAATCGCTTTAATAAGGTCTGGAGACTGTGGGGCATGTGTGTGTATGTGTGGGGTGGGGGGGACATGACTGTGCAATGATGACAGGGAGGCTAAGGCCAGCCTTAGACCATGCTGCATTTTGAGCAGCCTACACCTGCTTTCTGAGGCTACTTTCTTCCTCCTTCCCAGCCTGCCTCCTGTCTCTACTCTGCCTGCTCACCACCTCATAGCTGGGTCTGGGCGTGGGCTGGGATGGCGCTGAGGAATGGTGAAGCCTGCCATCTCTCTCTTTTTTTTTATTTTTGAGTTGGTGTCTCACTCTGTCGCCCAGACTGGAGTGCAGTGGCCGCTCCCGGCCACCGCAGCCTCGACCTGCTGGGCTCTGGAGGTCCTTCTGCCTCAGCCTTCTGAGTAACCAGAATTATAGGCATGCGCTACCACGCCCGGCTGATTTTTTGATTTATTGTAGAGATGAGGTCTTGCTGCCCAGGTGGGTCTCGAACCTGCTGGCTCAGGCAATCCACTCACCTCAGCCTCCCAAAGGCACGGGATTACAGGCTGAGCCACCAAGCCCGGCTACGCCTGCCATCTCTTATTGGTACTGAACTCTAGAAATATGTCAAGGGACTAGAAGTGGCCTGAATCTACCTGCTCTTGATCCTCAGATCCAGCCATGAATGGGTGCCATCTGATGACCACACTTCGTTTCTCAGCAGTTCTGGACGGTCTATGTGTTACTACCCCATTTTCTAGATGAGGAAGTTGAGAAGAGAAGCAAGGTCTTTCCCCCATATGCAGCCTCAGGAAAAACAGAGTGAGAATTCAGAGGGTCCTGGCCCCAAGCCCAGCTCAGAAAGTTGCATGACACCAGCAAACACACCTGTTATTAACATATACACAGCCAGGAATGATGGCAAGTATGACCTGCCCTGGGGACAAAGTGGGCTCCTGGGCTGTCACTCAGTGCTGTCTTGGGAAGACCGGATGTGAGGAACACCTCTCTCCCTCCACGGAATGTCTCGGTATGCCCTGAGCTGTCCCGTGAGGGTTGACCTGGTCCCTCCTGAGATGTGGGATAGGAAGGGGAGACAGGCGACTAGACACAGCATTTTCTTGAAAAATATGTGCTGTTTTTCTGATTTTAGAAGAAATACATTCTGGACACAGTGGTTCATACCTGTAATCCCAGCACTTTGGGAGGCCAAGGTGGGAGGATTGCTTGAGCCCAGGAGGTGGAGGCTGTGGTAGCTGTGATTGTGCCATTACACTTCAGCATGCCAATCTGGGTGACTGAGTGAGACCCTGACTGAGAGAGAGAGAGAGAGAGAGAGAAGTAATATCTATGCAGTGTAAACAAATGAAGACAAATACAAAATAAATAAATAGAAATGGCCAGCAATCCTGAACTGGAGACAGCCACGATGTCCAAGGTTGCCACACATCTTGCTCCTCTTCGTGGATTTTGGAGGAGTTCAATTGTACCCATTGTTTTCCTTACCTTTAATTCTCTATTTTATTCTAGAAAAGAGTCAATGTGGTTTACCACATTGTTGCATCCTGTCCAGGATTATGACATGAAGTTGCTCCCTGCCCCCTTCTCCAGTGCTAGAGAGAAAGGTGTGTCCATGTTAACAAAAGGCCAGGAATTTAAAGAGTTCCAGCACCAAGATGCACTTGCCCATCGGGGGGCACTGTTCTCCCAGAGTCAGGGAGTTTAAATATATATATATATATTTGTGGATCAGTGGATCCAGGGAGAGAAATGACCAGAACTGTGACTGCTGATCATTAGGTTCTTGGTGTTTGATTTCTTCATATCAGGGCTGTAAACAAATCCACATGTGGGGAAATGAACAAATCATTCGTAGCAGCTACAGTGTGTCAAATTTAGTGTATGCCATACTTTCTACAGTGTATCAAGCAGCGACAATATATCTAGCTTAGGGTGTGACATACCTTCTACAATGTATTGAGCAGTTGCAACGTGTCGAGCTTAGTGTGTGACATATCTTCTCCGTGGTCCTTTCCTGAGAACACTGAGGTCAATGAGTAGGAAGAAATTGGCCATGGGACTTCATGAGGTCTGGTGCTGGGATTTGATGCCTGGTCCCAGTGGCTTCAAAACTCATCCCCTGGGCTGCTCTGGTGACAACCCAGGAGGCCATGAAAGTGGATCTGGGCAGTGAGTCTGGCTCTGGGGTCACTCCTGTGGGACACTGAGGTCCAAGAGGCTGTTATCCAGCTGTGGCCTCCTGAAGAGCAGGGAGAACTGAGTTCAGGAACTGGGCAGGCAGATGTGGAGTGCATCCTTGCTGGAGCTAGGGTCAGCAGAGTCCCACTACAGTGCCTGTGGATGAGCGTGGCTTCACTCGACACCTGTGGCCAGTTAGTCAGAAGAACCCTGCTAGTTCATCAATCCAGGGGTGACTGAAGTTATTATTCCCACTGCCACAAACCTCATTTTTCATATGAAATATTAAAAATTCCCTTGAGTTGTGGAACCAGCTTCTTAAACTCTAAAATATGTTGTGAAAAATTTTCTCATGTCATTAAATATGCCGTTTCTTTCCTTCCTTCCTTTCTTCCTCCTTCCCTTCCTCCTTTCTCTCTCTCTCCTCCTTCCTTCCTTCCTTCCTTCCTTCCTTCCTTCCTTCCTTCCTTCCTTCCTTCCTTCCTTCCTTCCTTCCTCTTTCTTTCTAGTCAGAGTCTCACTCTGTTGCCCAGGCTGGAGTGCAGTGGTGCTGAAACTGCCTGTATAAAATTAACATCAGAGACTGGGTGTGGTGTCTCACACTTGTAATCTCAGCGCTTTGGGAGGCTGAGGTGGGAGGATTGCTTGAGCCCAGGAGTTCAAGACCAAACTGGGCAACATAGAAAGACTCCATCTCTACCAAAAAAAGAAAAAAGAAATTAGATGGGTATGGTGGCTCATGCCTGTAGTCCCAGTACTTGGGAGGCTGAGGCAGAAGGATCACCTGAGCCCAGGAAGTTGAGGCTTTGGTGGGCCATGATTACACCACTGTACTCCAGCCTGGGCAACAGAGTGTGGTCCCAACTCCTCAAATTAATATTAGGTCACAGGGTAAAATCTGTAGAAGAGACCTGAGCCCTGCAAAGTTGCAGGAGGGTTAGAAATGAACAGATCTGCCGGGCTCGGTGGCTCAGCCTGTAATCCCGTGCTTTGGGAGGCCGAGGTGAGTGGATTGCCTGAGCCCGCGGGTTCGAGACCCGCCTGGGCAACTTGGCGAGACCTCATCTCTACAATAAATAAATAAATTAGCCAGGTGTGGTAGCGCACGCCTGTAGTTCCAGCTACTTGGAAGGCTGAGCGGAAGGATCGCCGGAACCCAGCAGGTTGAGACTGTGGTGGCCAGGAGCGGCCACTGCACTCCAGTCTGGGCAACAGAGTGAGACTCCAACTCAAAAAAAAAAAAAAAAGAAAAGAAAAAAAGAACAGATCTGTTGTACCTAAGTTCGCTTTCACTGCACTAGAGAGCGAGCGATTGATTATCTCTGTGTTCTGCCCCTGGTGAGGAGGGAAGCTGCCCACAAGGTTGATCACATGTTTTCCCTTGAATGGTGGGCCTAAGGCGGTGCAGAGCTTGATGGCATCCTGAAGTGTGATGGGCTGAAGGGCACAGGCGGCTCTGGTCTCCAGGGACCTTCCTCCTAGGCTCCCTCTGTGATGGCTCTCTGCCTGGGGTCAGTGGCCCATGGTTGCAGGACCTGCTCTATAGGTAACATCTATTATAACACCTAAGAGCGGCATGTGAGGTGTTTTTCAGACTTTGTGCTCTGATGGACCCGTGATCCCACCCAGACCCAGAACACATACCCAGGGGCTGGCTCCACTGGTCCTGTAGCTCCTCCCAGACACTGGCTCTGCGTATGAAGACAGTCTTGACACCCCCATGACTTCCTTCTCAACCAATCAGCAGCACCAGTTCCCCAGCCCACTACCCACCAAATTATGTCTTTAAAAACTCAGCCTCAAATTTTCGAGGAGGTGGATTTGAGAACTGTCTCCTGTGCTCCTCGCTCAGTTGCTTTGTGGTATTAAACTTTCTCTACTATAACAGTTGTGTCAGTCTTGGTTTTTCTGGGCAGCCTCAAACTCCTGGGCTCAAGATATCCTCCCACTCAACCTCCGAGTAGCTGGGACTATAGGTGTGCACCACCACACCTGCTCATGTCATTAAATAGGTCTTTACAACATCATTGCCAATGCCTCCGAGTATTCGCTCATCATTCCTTTATTCTCTTTTGTTGGACATTTAGATCTCCTTCCCCTGTCCCCCTCAACTCTTGCTAATCATTTATAATGCAGCAGTGAATATACTTGGTTAGTTCCATAGACAAACTCTTGTAAGTGCAATTTCCGAGTCAAAGGGTGTTGACACTTTAAAGGCTATTGGTATGTGTAGCCATAATTGACCTCCAGAGTTTGTATCAGTTTGTTTACCTGCTATCAGGCGTGAAAGAACTTTTTCCCACATTCTCACCAGGACTGGATGTTAGATGTGTAATGATGTTTGTCAGTGGTAGTTAGGTACAAGATAGTACCTTATGGATTATCCGCTCAAGGCTATTTATTATTATTATTATTATTATTGTTTTGTGCTGCTGGTAGAATCAGAGACACAGACACAGGCAGGATCACGCAAAAACAGAATTCCTTCCTGAGAGCATATCCATACAGAAGGTGGTGGTGGGGAGAATGCATCTATTTCTTAAGTTATCTCTGGTCCACCTTTAACCCTTGGGGGAACACCTTCCTCATTGCCAACATTTATTGAAGAGCTACTCTGTGCCAAGCACTCTGCATAAATTGCCTTCATTATTTCTTATAAGAATCTTACATAAATTTTCCTAAGCTATAGAGAGAGTAGAACAAAAAGCTGGGAATTGAACCCCAAAAGTCTTCATATATATTAAAAAATTTGTTTAACCTTCACCCAGTATCCTTGGGGGTTTTGTTCTATTCCTAACCATGCTGCTAGATTGCTCCCCTCCATTCTAGAACTTGCCAGACAAGACTAGGTTCTGTGTCTTGTGTTGAGCTCAAATACCATCAGTCTGTGGTGAGGAGAGAGGGTGATGAGCATGTGGAGAAATGGGGAGGGGTCTTCTCTCCTGTGGCCTCCTCTGCTGTGCCTCACTCAGGCCAGCAGAGCAGAGTGTGCATGGCTGGAGTGTGATGAGTGGAGTTGGGTCAAGCTGAGCTTTCAGAACATGCTGCAGAGTGAGCCGGGTAGGGCAGCCCAGGCAGGCGGAGGGCAAGGATTCAGAGTACTAGATGTGTTTCTAAATACTTTATATACTTGATTATATTTTAAGTGAAATTAAAAAAAATTCTGTTTGTTCTTGGTATTTAGAAATAAATTGATTATTGCATTTTTTATTTGTGTCTCCAGCAACCTTGCTAAATTTTCTTGTTTTAATAATTTAAATAAGCAAATACAATTATTTTAATAAATAAATTTTAATAATTTATGTGTGAAAGCTTTTGGAGATTTATATTGAAAATTATATTGACTATGAACAGTGACAGTTTAATTTCTTTTTCTTTCTTTTTTTTTTTTTTTTGAGTTGGAGTCACACTCTGTCGCCAAGGTGGCACAATTGCGGCTCACTGTATCTTCAAACTCCTGGGCTTAGATGATTCTTCTGCCTCAGCTTCCAGAGTAGCTGGGACTATAGGCACATGCTACCACACCTGGCTAATTTTTTTCTCTGTGAGTCAGAATTTCACTCTGTCACCCTGGCTGGAGTACAGTGGCATGCGGCTGGAGTACAGTGGCATGCACCACACCCAGCTAATTTTTCCTGATTTATTGTAGAAATGAGGTCTTGCCTTGTCACCTAGGCTGTTCTTGAACCCATGGGCTCAGGCAATCCTCTTGCATCTGCCTCCCAAAGTGCCTGGATTACAGGCATGAGCCATTGTGCCCAGCTTAATTTTTTTTTATTTATTGTAGAGACACAGCCTTGCTATGTTGCCCAGGCAGGTCTTGAACTCCGGGACTCAAGCAATCTTCCTGCCTTAGCCTCCCAGAGGACTGACTGGGATTACACCAGGCCACTGCACTTATTTTCTTCTTTTGGTACTTATAAGTAATGAATTCCTCCTGAATAAATACATTTTCATATCTTAGTGCTCTGGCTTGGATTGCCAATACAGCGTTAAATAATCACAGTAGTAATAGGCATATTATCACCATTTCACCCTTAAGCATGAAGTTTACTGTAGTTTTTGGTACGTATCTTTTGCTAAAGAAGTCCACTTCTATTCCTAATTTGCCTGTATACTTCTGTCATGAGTGGGTGTTAAATTTTATCAAAATGTTATTTTGCCTTATTTAGATGCTCATGTGTTTTTCTTCTTTAGTTTATTAATATGGCCAGTTGCATTTTTTTCTATATATACATATTTTTTCCTTAACTTTCCCATCTTTTTTTTGTTTGAGTTGGGGGTCTCACTCTGTCTCACAGGCTGGAGTGCAGTGGCAGGATCATAGCTTACTGCAGCCTCAACCTCCTGGGCTCACACAATCCTCATGCCTCAGCTTCTCAAGTAGCTGGGACTGCTGGTGTGCACCACTACCCCTGACTCATTTTTTAATTTTTTGTAGAGACAAGGTCTCGCCATGTTGTCCAGGCTAGTCTCTAATTTCTGGCTCAAGTGATCCCCCTACCTCGGCCTCCCAAAGTGCTGAGATGACAGGGGTGAGCCACTGTACCCAGTCTAATTTTCCCATCTCTTTGAAGATAGTTATTATCCTCATTTTCCAGACAAGAAGCTAGAGATTCACAGAGTTTCCTCAATTCCCCAGCACAGTCAGTGTAGGTTTTGGATGTTGAGTCTAGCCCCAGCTACTCCAAACCCCATGTTCCTTTCACTGTATCATGCAAACACCGTGGGAGCATCACTCAGGGCTTGGAGTGAGCACCAGGCAGGGTGGAAGGTGGGCTGAGAAGCCACAGAGGTGTCAGAGCTTCTGGAATTGTGGTGGCTGCCAGGTGTGAGGAAGAGGAGGAGAAGGCATCTGGTAATGTTGAAAGGAAAAGCGAAGGAAAGATATGGCAAGCAGAGGAGGAGGCGAAGCCTGTCTGAGTAGCCCCCCTCTGCCCTGCTGCCTCCATTTACTGTGGGGCAGGGGAATGGGGGTGGGGTGGGGTGGAGCTGACCAGGCAGAGTGCCACAGCCGGAATCTATCTTCTTCTCTCTTCGTGGATGCCAGTTCTCTGTAACCTGGCGATTTTACAAGCGCTGCTCAAGAATGCTACAAATCTCAAATTTGCCAGTAAGCAAAATAAATATATAAATAAATTTTAAAAAAACCCCATCATCAGCTCCTGGCCTCCTGACCCAATCTTGAATGTGTTGCAAATGCGCTGACACTGGGGTTGCTGCGTTTAATAGCAAACAGCAGACTCCAGCTCACACCTGGACTAGGCCAGCCTCCACGTTCATACGCTTCAGGCCCCAGACCTCAGACATGCTCAGAATAATAAGTCCTGGACTGGATGGGGGTGGGAGATGAGGGGAGGGGAAGCAGAGCACAGGTTGGGGGAAGGGATCTCCCTCTCCTACTGCCTGCTTGAAACTCAGAGCAATGTTAATGACAACGACCCTTACTCTATCTTGAGCCCCCTTCTGCTAGCAAGGTTCTCAAAGAGCACACCAGAGGCTACTGTCTCATTCATCTTTATCTGTGACTGACGGTTGCCCGGTTTTAATTTAAACAGCCAGGGAGGGAGATCACTCGTTAGAGACTTAGGACACGATGACCATGTAGAAAAAGTGGCTCTCAACCCTGGCTGCAAGTTAGAATCACCTGGATGAACTTTTGAAAAATACCTGGGGATGACCCCAGACCATTGTTCCAAGTGTATTTAAAAGTTTTCCAGTAAAGGAATTGAGTAGTAATTTCAAAATGTGAATTAAGCCAACATCTCTGGGAATGCGGCCTGATCATCCCTATCTTTAGAAAACTGTCTAAGGGAATTCTATGACACAAGTGGGGCTGCAGAACATATGCTCTTGCAGATGGGCTGAGTGCCTGTCCTTCCTCACTTACCAGCATGCACCATCACAAAATGGAGGGACTATCCAACTTACCCCGATTTAGGTAGGTGTTCTACTTGTCTTAGCACTCAAGGCTTTTCTGTCTAGCCACCGAGGGGAAGAGAAACCGGAATTTACTGATGGTTTTCTCTATGACAGGCATATCATTGCTCATGTGGTGGAAACAATGTAAAGCTTGGGGAGGTAACTTACCTGGCATGGTGGTTAGCTGGAGGAATTTTTGAATTTGAACTCAAACCAGAGCCCACTGCAGCAAAATTGTGTGTACCATTGCCTGTTGCATGCGAATGTGAGTTGTTTCTGATCCTCTTTTCTGATAAGGAAGAAGGAAGAACACATTGGTGAAAGCAAAGGGCACATAACATGGACCTAAGAAACTGCTCATTTGTCCCAGGAAATAAATCACACAGTGGCTGCAGCTGGGGTCTTTATCCATGGAAGCTGTGATTGTCTACGGTTATTCTCTTGTGTGTGTCTGCTTTTTTCAGGGGTCAGAATGGTGAACTGGATGGAAATATGATGGAAACCACAATTTCTGCATCCTATATTATTATTATTTTAAAGATGTGGGGTGCAGTTCAGGGTTAGATATAAAAACATTCATTTTGCAGGTACCCCCTGCCCCTGGCAGATTCTCACTACTCCCAATCCCACTCCTCCCCACCCCCTGCCTCAGCAGTTTCCCACTACTGCCAATCTTTTTCTTATAGTATTACGATAATTGTTCAAGGTCCACTTATGAGTGAGAACATGTGATACTCAGTTCTTTGTTTCTATGATAGATCGCTCAATATTATAGACTCGAGGTCCATCCAGGTTGCTATGAAGTTCATGATTTCATCCTTCTTTATAGCTGTATAATATTCCATCATGTATATGTACCACATGTTTTTTATCCAGTCCTCATTTGATGGGCAGCACAGTTGGTTCCATGTTCATGCTATTGTGAACAATGCTACAATAAACGTATATGTGCAGGTATTTTTTTCATAGAGTGATTTGAGTTCCTTCGGGTATATTCCCAGTAGGGGGATTGTGGGGTCATATGGAAGGCTGATTCACATCTTTTGCCCACTTTGTACTGGGACTGTTTGTTTTTTTCCTTTTGATGTGTTCGAATACCTTGTAGATCCTAGATGTTAGGCCTTTGTAAGACATATAGTTGGCAAATATTTTTTCCCAGTCTGTGGACTGTCTCCCTGCTCTCTTGATGGTTTCTTTGGCTTTGCAGAAGCTTGTCAGTTTGATGAGGTCCTCTTATCTCTTATGGCATGGGCATTTGGGGTTTTGATCAGGAATGGGTTGCCAGCTCCAATTTCCATAAGGGTGCCTCCTGCATTTTCTAAGGTTCTTATAGTTTGAGGCTTTATGTTTAGGTCTTTGATTCATTTAGAGTTGATTTTTGTGTATGGTGATAGGTAGGGTCTTGTTTTAATCTTCTGCATGTGTTCAGCCAGTTTCCCCTATTTACTGAATAGGTTCTCCTCTCCCCAGTGGTTGGTGGTGGAGGATTTGTCGAAGATGAGTTGGTTGAGAAATTGAGGTTTTGCTTCTGGAATCTCTATCCTGTTCCATTGGTCTATATGCCTGTTCTTGTACCACTACCAGGTTATTTTGATTATTGTAGTTTTATAATAAAGTTTAAAGTCTGGGAGTGTGATAACTCCTGCATTTTTTTTTTTTTTTTGCTGAGGATTGTTTTGGCTATTCATGGTCGTTTATGTTTCCATATGAATTCTTATGTTGTCATTTTCTGGATCTGAGAAGAATGCTACTGGTAATTTAGTGGGCATAGTGTTAAATCTGTAGACGGCCTTGCGTAGGATGGACATCTTAACAATGTTGATTCTTCCAATTCATGAACATGGAATATTTTTCCATTTGTCTGAATCATCTTTGATTTCCTTGAGCAGTGTTTTGTAGTTTTCATTGTAAAGGTCTTTCACATCTCTGGTTAGGAAGAGGCCAAGGTATTTCATTGTTTGGTGTGGCTATTGTGAATGGGATTGTACTTTTTATTTGAATTTCTGTTTGTTTATTGTTGGTGTAAAGAAACATGACTGTCTTTTACACATTTATTTTATACTCAGAAACTTTGCCAAAGTCTTTTATCAGTGCAAGGAGGTTTCTGACAGATTCTCTTGGGTTTTTGAGGTATAGAATCATGTCATCTGCAAAGAGGGATAACTTGACTTTCTCTTTTCCTGTTTGGATACCCCTGATCTCCTTCTGTTGTCTGATTGCTCTAGCGAGGACTTCCAAAACTATGTTGAAAAGGAGGGGTGAAAATGGGCATCCTTGTTTTGTTCCGGTTTTCAGGGGAAATGGTTGCAATCTCCTTTTATTTAGCAATGTGCTGGCTGTGGGTTTCTCATAGATGACTCTTACTATTTTGAGGTATGTTCCATCTATGCCTAGATGTTTAAGAGTTTTTATCAAGAAGGGGTGCTGGATTTTATCAAAAGCTTTTTCCGTGTTTAATGATATAATCATGTGGTTTTTGTTTTTACATCTGTTGATGTATTTAATATGTTTATGATCTTACGAATGTTGAACTAGCCCTGCATCCCAGGGATGAAGCCTACTTGGTCATGGTGGATGATTTTTTAAATGTGTTGTTGGATTCTGTTTGCTAGGATCTTGTTGAGAATTTTAGCATCTATGTTTATCAAGGATTTGGGCCTGTAGTTCTCTTTCTTTGTTGGATCTTTATAGGTTTGGGTATCAATGTGATATTAGCTTCATAAAATGATTTGGGGAGAGTTCCATCTTTCTCAATTGCCTGGAATACTTTCAATAGGATTGGTATCAGTTCCTCCTTGTATGTTTTGTAGACTTCTGCTGGAAAGCCATCTGGTCCAGGGCTTTATTTTTATAGTAGTTTTCTTATGACATAGTCAATTTCCTGGGTTGTTATTGGTCTATTTAGGGTCTCAATTTCTTCTTGTTTCAACCTGAGGAGGTTGAGTGATATAAGAAAGTCCTCCATTTCATTTAGATTTTCAAGTTTGTCTCCATACAAGTGTACATAGTAGTCTCTGATAATCTTTTGTATTTCTTTGGGGTCCATTGTGACTTGATCTTTTGCATTTCTGATTGTGTTTATTTGGGCTTCTTCTCTCTTTTTCTTGGTAAGTCTAGCTAGGGGTCCCTCAATTTACTTTACCTTTCAAAGACCCAGCTTTTTTTAAAGTTGATTTTTTGTATTTTTTTTGTCTTCTATGTCCCAAATTTGGGCTTTTATTTTGGTGATCTGGATTCTTCTACTGAAATTAGGGTTTTGGTGGTCTTGCTTTTCCAACGTCCTTAGGTGATTTGTTAGGCTGTTAACTTGTGATCTTTCAGTTTTCTTTATGTGTGTTCATAGCGTTATGAATTCTTCTCTTAGTACTGTTTTCATGGCATCCCAGAGGTTTTGGTAAGGTGTTTCTTTGTTTTCATTTGTTTCCAGGTATCTTTTGATCTCTGTTTTCATTTCCATGTTGACCCAGGAGTTGTTTAGCATTATGCTGTTTAGTGTCCATGTCTTTATGGGTTTTGGGGGAACTTTGATGGTGTTGATATTTATTTTTATTCCACTGTGGTCTGAGAAGGTGCATGACAGGATTTCCATCTTATGGAATTTGTTTATGCTTGATTTATGGCCAAGAATGTGGTCGATCCTAGAGTACATTCCATGTGGTAATGAGTAGAATGCATATTCCATGGTTGTTGTGTGGAGTGCTCTGTAGGCATCAATTAAGTCCAAATTGGTCAAGTGTCACATTGAGGTTCCAGATCTCCTTATTGATTTTTTTGTCTTGATGACCTGTCTAGGGTTGTGAGTGGGGTATTTAAGTCCCCAGCTATGACAGTGTTAGAGTCAATATCTTTTTTAAGTTTATCTAGAAGCTGGTTTATGAAAGTTGGTGCTCCTGTGTTGGGTGCATATATTTTAGGATGGATAATTCTTGTTGATGGATTAAACTTTTTATTATTATGTAGTGACCTTTCATATCTTTTTAAATTTTTGATGGCTTTTTAAATTTTTGATGGCTTAAAGGGTATTTTGTCTGATAGTAAGATTGTGACTCTTGCTTTCTTTTGTGTTCTGTTCACCTGAAATTTTGACTCCCATTCTCTTACTTTGAATCTATGAGTGTCCTTTCTGATGAGATGAGTCTCTTGGAGACAATATATTGTTGCCTCATAATAGTTTATCCATTTTGCCATTCTATATCTTTCCAGTGGTGCATTTAGTCCATTTATATTCAGGCTAATTATTGAGATGTGAGAGTTTATCCCTGTCATGATGTTCTTACAGTGTTTGCTGTTGTTGCTCCTGTTTGCTTGTTGTCTTTCTTTTGATTTTTGAATTGATTCATGTGTGTTTTCAATCTTTTTCTTGCATTCTTGTGAAGGGAATTGTTGTTCTTTTTTCCCTTCTGTGTTTAATACTTTCTTAAGTGTTTCTTGTAGAGCTGGTCTGAAGGCAGTGTAAGCTCTTAGGGATTGAATGTCTGGGAAATATTTTAATTCTCCCTCACTGACTTAGCTTAGCTGGGTAGGTAATTCTTGGTTGAAATTTTTTATTTTTGAGAACTTTTAAGATTGCACTCCAAGCTCTCCTAGCCTGAAGCATTTCTGTAGATAAGTCTGCTGCTATTTTAATTGGTCTTCCCTGGTAGGTAGTCAGACCCTTTTCTCTTGCTTCCTATAGGATTTTTTCTTTTATATCTACTTTGTGTAGGCAAATTGCTATGTGTCTAGGAGTTGGTCTTCTCAAATGTTGAACCTTGCAGGTATTCTCTGAGTCTCTTTTGTTTGAATAGTTGTGTCACTAATGAGATGAAGTTTTCTGGATAATTTTGTGGAATACTTGTTCCAGGGTGGTCTCTGTCTCTCTGTCTGCCTCAGGAGTTCCAATTAATCTTAGGTTCTGCCTCTTGAAATAATCATTCATCTCGAAGGTTTTGTTCTGCCTTTTAAAACTTCTTTTCCATGTTTTTAATTGTTTGGGTTAGTTCTATATTAGTCCTCAAGCTCTGAGATTCTTTCTCTTGCTTGGCTAAGTCTGCTTTCCATTGCTTATCAGTTTGTTATTTATTTCATTCACTGTATTCTTTATTGCTGTTATCTTAGTTATCAACTCCTTCATTCTTTCCTCTTGTCTCTCCTCATTTCTATTTATTCTTTCTATTAATATCTTAATGTCTGGGTTTGTGGTTTGCGACCAGTCATTCTGGGGGCTCTTCATTGTTTGCTTTCTGAAGTCTGTATTCTTGGTTTGACCTCCCAGAAAATGAGTCTGTGTGAGACCCATATTCTTCTTTTGGTTTTTCTTCATTTGTGTAGATTTTCCTCCACCTCTCCCTTTTAAAAAAACTCTTCTTTAATTCTGTTGTTCAGGGATGGGGGCGGTAGCTTTTATTTCTGTTTTCTCAATCTCCTATTCTTCCTTATGTGGATCCTCTAGCTTTGTTAATTCTGAAGCAGGACTGTGGGTGGGAGGCTGTACTTTTTGCAGTTTTGAGATTTAGTTGAGGGAGGGAGCTGTGATTCAGGAACTATCTGCAGATCCCAATATCCGTTGACAGGTGTGTGGGCCCTCTGGAACTCACCTCTCACCACCTTACAATCTGTCCATGCAGTGGGGGTATAGATTTGCCCCTGAAAGCAAAATGAGGTAAGAAAGGATTTTATTTTTCATCCAGGAAATGAAAAAATCACTTGAGGTGAGATTTGGTGAATAGGGCGGGTGGGCACTGGGGTCCTCCTGATTTTGGCCAAAAACTACTGAACACACAGTATAGTGTGGGCAGGTGCACTTGTAAATCATCCACCATGAAATGGGCAAATGCATTGAAAGAATCTCCAAAAAAATTCACTGAAGCTGAACTAAGCCTCTCACAACAATGCTAGCTGGTACTGGATGCCGATGGGTTCTTGAACATTTACCCAGCAGGGGAAGCCTGTATTACAAGGGGCCCACTGTCCAAAACATAATTCTGGGTATTTAGGGCCCCCCACATGTAACTTAAAAATCTTTAATAGCCACATTAAAAAGTAAAAAGGAGCAGTAAAATTAATTTTAGCGATGTATTTTAACTCAATCTATTAAAAATAATTTAATGTGTAATAAACATAAAATATTATTAATGAGATATTTTACAGTCTTTTTTGGCATTGAGTATATTAATACACTACTTTCCAGATCAGATGTTACAGTTTTATCAGACGATCTATATTTAGGCTTCATGAAATTTATAATTGAAAAAGTAGGCTCACATCCTCAAGCGGTTCCATACATGTTTAAACATTTTCCAACACCTGAATCACATATATGTTTAAACACTTTATTAATTAAAATAAAATAAAATAAAGTTAAAACTACAGTCCCTCAGGAGCACTAACCACATTTCAAATCCCCAATAACTACATGTGGTTGGGCTACCCTGGGCCATGCAGCTGTAGAGCTTTGAGAGAGGCCCTACCTTTTGTCATATCCCTTGGGTATGATTTTAATTTTTTATTATCTTGTCTGGTAGGTGGCAGGTAGAAGTTTTTAGTTATTCTAACTTTTACCCTGCAGACCAAAGCTGCAATGCAGGGGTTGTGCTTACCAGCAAACTCTTCTGTTTTGACCACACATTCAAGGGTTGAGGAGATGACTGCCAGCTGGGTCCACAGACTCAGTGGACTCACTGTGAGCTGAACTCTGGCCAGGATTCCATTTATAATCCAGCTCCCAGAGACTCCTAGTCCATCAGTGTCAGTTTGGATCCTGCGTCCAAGGTCCTCGGAAGGTTTGGGCAAGCCCCTTTCCCCACTTCAGTCATCTGAGTAATGGTCACAGACCCTCTGGGGGAAGAACTGGGGAAGCTGAAAGTGTGTGTACCTGCCGTGGTGTCATGGAGTTCATTCCTCTGGGGACCTGGTCTCTTTTTTCATTTTGGGAGTTTGGGCCATAGAAATGGACAGGAGATCTTGATATTGGGGTGACTGCCCTCAGTGTCCTGAGCACACATGTGTGGTTTCTTTAGTCATGCAAATCGAGTAGCACCCTTGTGGTTGCCCGTCTATTTTGTCTACAGGTTCTTCATGTTCTAGAAACCAACTGCCTAATCTCTTTGCAGATCAACCCCGCCATCTCTTCACTCCAGTCCTGCTGCTCATTATGATAATTGAACCCACCTGGCTCCCATTGGGTCTGTGTTGCCAGCATGCCCCTGTGGACTTGCAGGCCTTTCATCCCTATCATCCCTAGCTGTGGCCTTTGCCACCATCAGCCTTGGTCAAGAAAGGAAGCCACCACCAGTTTTCTTAGTGGCACCAATGCCCCTTTCTCCAGCACATGTTGTAGGGTCTTCCCAGGAACATAACCGTCTTGCAGAGTTTTGGGGCCTTAGTGTATCTCCTCTCGCATCTCCACTCTCCTGAGACATTTGGTTCTTTCTTCCACATCAGCCATGACACGTCCTCCTTTCATCATGAGCACCTTGCTTTTTCCATTCTCCTCAGAGGTACCTGGCAGGGAGCTCCCACCACCTTCTATGGCTCTCACCAAGGTGTGATGTCTTTCATACTGGGAGAGGGCTCTCAGATGGACACACTCTTATTTATCCAGCCTTGTATTCCAACCTCCTTATTAAGAACCTTAAAGATACAGTTCTGTGTGTCCTTTACAGTCCTGCTGGTCCCTGCTGGCCAGGGCCTGAGCTCTTCAAGGGTCCAATTTCCTTTGTCCCTTGTCAGTCACAGCATGTCTGAGACTAGGTTGTGCTGTGAATTAGCTAACCCTGGTTATAGGATTAGTTATAGAATTAGTGGCCAAGAGGAGAGGCAGGCAGATCTTGAGTAGGGCACTGTGGCCTTGCAGGGAGAAGGCTATCATCATCTCCAGCCAACAGTGGGTGCTACATTCTAACAGGGAGGGTGTGCCACTTTTGTAGGCTTAGAAAACATGGGTGGAGGGATTGACCCAGCTATTTCCTTCCCTTGTGTCAGGGTACCATTTTACTCTGACCATAGCCCTGGCCCTGGCAGAGCAGCTTTTCCTGGGTTAGGAGTTCAGACTTTGGGCACAGCAATTCCAATGGTCCGTACCAGTCCTGGTCTTCAACCTTCTCCACTCTCTCGCTGCAGGAGATGGGAGCCTCTCTCCTTGTTACCAAGGAGGCTCTGGCATCCATATGTAGCTTTCAGTTGGGCTCTATGCTCTCAGCTTCTTTTCACCCTTCTTCCAGAGTACAGAGGTCCCCGCTTCTCCATGTTTTACTTTCTGTGGTTTTAGTTACCCACCGTCAGTCATGATCTAAAAATACTAAATGGAAAATTCTAGAAATAAACAGTTCATCTATTAAATTGCATGCCATTCTGGGTAGTGTGATGAACTCGTATGCCATTGAGCTCCACCCACCTGGACAGGGCTTCTCCATTTGTCTATCAGATCCACATCACCCAAGATGTGAGTCCTCCCTTTGTCCACCAAATCTATGCCACCTGGGATGTGACTCCTCCCTTTGTCTACTGGATTCATGCTGCCCAGGACGTGACTCCTCCCATTCATCCATCTGTCTATCCTTCCATCTGTTTATCCACCCACCTGCCCATCCATCCATCCATCCATCCATCCATCCATCATCTTTCCTTCCACCCACTTATCCATCTATCCTTTCATCCATCCATCCACCCATTCATCCATCTATCTTTCCATCCATCCATCCATCTATCCTTTCATCTTCCATCCATCCATCATTCATCTATCCTTCCACCCATCCAACAATCCATATATTCTTTCATCTATCCATCCATCCTTCCACCCATCCATCCATCCATCTATTCTTCCACCCACTCATTTGAATATCCTTTCATCCATCCATCCATCCACTCACCCACCCATTTATCTATCCATCCATCTATCCTTCCACCCACCCACCCATCCACCCATCCATCTGTCTGTCCATTCTTGTCCCATCTTCCAACACATGCAACTTTTCCTTCCACCTGCACTGGTGACTAGGACTATACCAGTCACTAAGACACAATTCATGCTGAGGAGGACATCACTTACAACCTAGTAGAAGACGTATAAATGTGATGAGGATATCACATGATGAGCGCTATAGTTGAGGTAGGAGCCAAGTATGTAGGCTCTGAAGAGGTAAGAGGGATCCCACAGAGGGCTTGGTTCAGGCATTCCACAGGAGATGTCATCTAAATTGGGTCCTGAAGGATGGACAATAAGGAAGAGATGAGGGAGCAGCATGGGCTATGGTGTGAAGGCATGAAGGTGCCCTGAGCTAGGAACAGTGAGTGGTTTCCCTCACCATGGGGTTTGAAGTGAGAGATGGGGGTGGGCCTGCCTGTGAGGGGATGTGTAGCCAGGCTGAGGGCACAGGCTTCTTCCAGCAGGCAATGGGAAACTTTGGCAGTGAGTGGGAGGAGAGGAAGGGACTGCATCTGCTTTAAAGAGATCATCTGTGGGGTGGAGGCACAGCTGCTCACCTCCCTGCACTCATCAACGTGGAGAACTCTTGAGCCTTGTCCAGTGATGGCATTGCTTCCTTCTTCTTGAGGGTTGAGGGATAGTCGACATCCTCCTGATTGAACAGTATAGACATTTCTGTCTTGTTTTTGTCTTTCTTCTTCAGGCCTTGTTACCCACAGAAATTTCCCCAGACCCCCAGCACCAGATCACTCGGGTGGCTGCTATCTGAGCTCCTGGCCGCTATCTGAGCTCCTGGCATCCCTGGTGTTCCCGGTGAACATGGCTCCTGCTGTTTCATGGACATGGAGATTGTGGGATGGTGGGGAGTTGACCCCACTGCTGCCCGGAGAAGAACTGAGATCGGTGCAGGGAGGATGAGCCCTCACTGAATTTGGTTTTCTCCACGAAAACTTATGGCCTGGAATGCATAACTTGGAAAGCCGTTTACTCAGTGCAAGAGATTCGGTGGGCTTCCGTGTCCCCTTCTCTGGAGGACAGAGTGCTTTGTTGGGCTAATGGTGATGTGGGGCTGCAAGCTGTGACAATATGCAATTAATAGTGAGTTTCTTTGTAACAGATAATAGTCAAAACATCTTGAAGCCCATTCACACAGACAGCTCTGAAGGAAGCTTGGCTGTCCACACACGTCGAACACTGTCATTAAGCCCTCCGGGGATGACAGCTGCTTTGGTTCACTCTCCTGCATGGTGGCTGTGGGGGGTATGCTATTCTTTACATTTTCTTGGGAGAAAAATGTCTTTTGAAACTTAATTTGCAACACAACACAGACAAATAAATGGAAAGGGACGTGGTCTGGTGGTTTCTGAAGGAGCCCAGATGAGGAGGAGCTGTGCTCAGTTTCTGACAACTGAGGGATTTATTGAAAGAGGGAAGGCCCTATTCCCCTAATTGGGCCCTTCTACTGGCCAGGTGAGCAGGACACTGTCTCAGCAGAATCTCTCAATCAAACTAAGTCATATCCTTACTGGGGGATAGACAGGTCCAAACACGTCTCTCATAAATCTCATTTATTTTTGTGAATAAAAGCAGATCCAGCCTCTTCACTACAATCAGCGTCAAACAATGCAGTTCCAAAGTCACATCCATCCTATGCTTCTTCCTTGTGAAGGAACCAGATTTTATTTGGGGTGACCACATGCCTTGTTAAAATATCTCCCTTTCTTGGTCCCGATTTTTTCACTCATGGGGTGGTTAAGTGGCTCCGTCCCAGCCAGTGGGATCTGAAGACTTCTGAGAGGATTCCTAGGAATGACAGACACCACCCTTTCCTGATAAATGTGTGACTTAGCCAGCAAGTGTAGTTTGTTCTTCTCTCTCCTTGCTCTTCTCTCTGGTGTACAGAGGAGACAGCCAGGGTGAGGCAGCCACGTGGTGGCTCTCTGCTGGGTGCTGGGCACAGAGGGGTGGACAGGAACCTTTCTGGTGTCACTCACAATGCTATTGTCTTGTGGAGGGTACAAGTGTGCAGATGTAAAATCACAGCCAATGTCCCAAGTCCTATAATAGGAAGGGGAGGGATGTAAATATGGGACTAGCCTGAACTGTGAACAAACCAAACCCAAAATTATATGAAAACCCCCAAATTATGAAGGCAACGATCGCAGCAGAAAGACTCCCCTTTCTCTTCTAAATTCTGGAGATGGGACCTGGGAAAACATGGCCAGATGGTCAGTTGTAGCCTGGAACACGCTGGGAGAGACTGGCTTAGGTATGGAGCAGCTGATTTGAGGCGCTTGGTGAGGGTTCCCATCAGACCCGGCTAAGCCCTGGGGTGTGATTTAGTCACACTTGAGTTGCCATAACCAACCACCAGGAGAGTTAGCAGATTTGACAGCCCAAACTGGTGGAAGAAACACTTGCCCCAGCCGCAGGCACTGCTCAGGCATGTAGCCAGTGGAGACGGCATGACTAATCATGGAGCTTGTTTGGTGGCAAAGGGACAGCTCTATTGGGGTCAAGTGAGAGGCCAGAAAGGATTCCCAGGCATTTTGCTTTTCAGAAGCAAAGGCAGAATGACCTTTTTGTTTTTTTTTGAGTTGAAGTCTCACTGTCATCTAGCCTGGAGTGCAGTGGTACAATCATGGCAAACCACAGTCCACCTCCCGGGTTCCGGCAATCCTTCTGTCTCAGCCTCCTGAGTATCTGGGACTACAGGCACACACCACTGCACCTGGCTAACTTTTTTATTTTTTGTAAAGACGAGGTCTCGCTATGTTACCCAGGCTGGTGTTAAACTCCAGGGCTCAAGCAATCCTCTCACCTTGGCTTCTCAAAGTGCTGGGATTACAGGTACATGCTACCACACTGGCTAATGTTTTGATTCTTTGTTGAACCAAAGTCTTGTTATGTTGCCCAGGCTGGGCATAACATTTTTTTTTTTTGAGTTGGAGTCTCACTCTGTCGCCCAGACTGGAGTGCAGTGGCCGCTCCCGGCCACCGCAGCCTCGACCTGCTGGGCTCTGGCGATCCTTCCACTTCAGCCTTCCAAGTAGCTGGAACTACAGGTGCGCGCTACCAAACCCGGCTGATTTTTTTTTTTTATTTATTGAGATGAGGTCTCGCCAAGTTGCCCAGGTGGGTCTCGAACCCGCAGGCTCAGGCAATCCACTCACCTCAGCCTCCCAAGGCACGGGATTACAGGCTGAGCCACTGAGCCCAGCTAAAATGACTTTTTAATGATGACAGGATGGGCTGCATGACCATTGCCACCATGGTTGGTTTCCTTCTCCTTCCCAATCTTCATAGACCCAAAGGTATTGGTAGAAGCATTTAGCCGCTGGTGTGGTAATTGCACTGACCACTCAGAAGAGACACCAGGTATTGTGTGGGACAGTCTCGCCTGTGCCACCCATTGACTGAGAGAAGTCTGTGCTGTCCTCTGGGTTCTTTTCAAAGGCTCATGTGAAGTGTGCAGCTCCCAGAGCACCTGGCTATGTGCCCTGGAACACCACACACATCTACCTGCGGACCTTGTGTAAACCAGGATGACATGCTGATGCAGGCATGTGGCAGACGTTCTTCAAGGGTGTCTTTCTGTGAAACACTAATCTTGCAAGACAGTGTGCTATTTCATGGCCAAATAGATGTAGGAAAATGCATCTTCTGTTTCTTCTTGGCGATTCACACTCTACATTTACTTGTTAATAGTTTTGAGAAGTCTTGCAAGAATGAAACCTATCCATTTTTTTTTTTTCTGTTTTTGAGTCAGGGTCTCGCTCTGTCCCTCGGGTTGGAATGTATTGGCATAATCATGGCTCACTGAAACTTCTATCTCCTGGGCTCAGGATATCCTTCCACCTCAGCCTCCTGAGTAGCTGGGACTACAGGCAAACACTACTATGTTTGGCTAATTTTTATATTTTTTGTAAAGATAAGGTCTTACTATGTTATCCAGGCTGGTCTCGAACTCTTGGGCTCAAGCAATTCTCCTGCCTTGGGCTCCCTAAATGCTGGGATTACAGGTGTGAGCCCAGGGCCCAGTCCCTATCCAGTTCTGATATATCAGTATCTCCCACTTTTCCTGTTTTAAAATCCTGGGGTTTTCCTGCCTTCTTCCCAACCCCGTTGAACCTACGCCCATGGAAAAAACTTTGGTGCTTGTCCTTTCATTTTGTTATATATGAATAACAAAATAAAAACAAGATGACAAGGCCTGAATGCACAGCAAAGACCTACCATCTTTTAGAAGTCAAGAATAAGCCAATCTTCGTGGTTGACCTGGGATGGATATTTAAGAAACATATGAATTTCTGCCAGCCTAGCATTCTCCAGCCCTGCTCAGTAAGGACCAGTGTTCTGATGATCAATTTCTTTCTTTTCTTCCTTTCTGCCTTTCTTCCTTTCTTCCCTTTCCTCCTTCTTCCTTCTATCCTTCCTTCCTTTTTCTTCCTTCCTTCCTTCCTTTCTCTTTCTTTCTTTTTCTTCCTGCCTGCCTTCCTTCCTTCCTTCCTTCCTTCCTTCCTTCCTTCCTTCCTTCCTTCCTTCCTTCCTTCCTTCCTTCCTTCCTTCCTTCTCTTCCTTCCTTCCTTTCTTCCTTCCTTCCTTCCTTTCTTCCTTCTTTCCTTCCTTCCTTCCTTTCTCTTTCTTCCTTCCTTCCTTCTTCCTTCCTTCCTTCCTTCTTCCTTCCTTCCTTCCTTTCTTCCTTTTTCTTCCTTCCTTTTCCCTTCCTTCCTTCCTTCCTTCCTTCCTTCCTTCCTTCCTTCCTTCCTTCCTTCCTTCCTTCCTTCCTTCCTTCCTTCTTCTTTCTGTTGGGATCTCATTCTATTGTCCAGATTGAAGTACAGTGACATGATCACAGCTCACTGCAACCTTGACTGCCTGGGCTCAGGCGATCCTCCTGTCTTAACCTTCCCAGTAGCTGGGACTACAGGCATGTACCAAAATGCCGGGCTAATTTTCTGATTTTGTGTAGAGATGAGGTCTTGCTATGTTGCCTAGGTTGGTCTTGAACTCCTGGACTCAAGTGATCTTCCTGCCTTGGACTCCCAAAGTTCTGGGATTACAGGTAAGAGCCATTGCGCTTGGCCTGGCGATCAATTTCTGAGAAATAAACCACCTTCAAGCAATGTTTATGACACTCAGGACTACATGGGTCAGAAATATGGACAGGGCTCAGAGGGAACTGCTCAGTTCTGCTGCTTGATGACTGGGCTGGCTCACATGGCCAGAGACAGTTGGCACTGTCCCACTGGGGACATAAATCATGACTCCAATGGTCACTTGGGCCTATCAGTTCTTCTCATGTCTGCTGAGGTTGAGCTGTCCATGCTGGCTTCTTCATATCCATGTTGGGTGCCAGGTGGAAGTGGCTGGGCTGGCTGGTCATGGCTCTCTTCTACAAGGCCCCTTGCTCACCTGGCTTGGGCCACCCCACAGAAGAGCAGTCTCAGAGTGGTCAGACTTACCTGCTGGTGGCTTCCCCCAGATCAAATCCTTCAAGAAGCATGGAGGAAGCTGCTGGACTTCTCTGGCCTTGCCTTGGTCATTCTAGGACATTGCTGCATCTGAATTCTATTGGTCAAGCAAGCCATGACCTGCTCAGCTTGCGGGGGAAACTCCACTTTTTTGATGGAAGAAGCAGAGTGTGTGGTTGTCTTCAGTGTGTCACAGGTATCTTACTGGCCAGCTCTCTTGGGCATCAGACTCTTAGCTGAAGTGTCAGGTGGGTCCCACACAACCTCAGGCTAATCTTAAGCAATGCTTAGGAAAGTTCTTTGAACTCTGGTGTCATTTAGAGAGCATAAGAGATTAATTGAGGTGACTGAACTCATCTAGACACAGAATACCAAACAATGACTTAAATACTTGTGAACACCAAACACTCCAATTCCTGGTGCACATGGCTCTGGTAGAGATGTCCATTGTCCTGCATGAGGCATGGGCTACTGGAAACGTTCTCCAAAATCCAGAGGGGTCAAAATGCTCTGCCCTGGTCTTGTCAACATCCTGCCCCCCGCCATTCTTTGTTCTGAGATCCTCATCAGTTTCGGTCATATTGGTCTCATTTGGGTGTTTCTTTTTTTTTTTTTTTTAGTTGGAGTCTCACTCTGTTGCCCAGTCTGGAGTGCAGTGGCACGCTTCTGGCCACCACAGCCTCGAACTGCTGGGCTCTGGCGATCCTTCCGCCTCAGCCTTCCAAGTAGCTGGGACTACAGGTGCACGCTACCACGTCCAGCTAATTTTTAATTTATTGTAGAGATGAGGTCTCGCCAAGTTGCCCAGGCGGGTCTCGAACCCGCGGGCTCAGGCAATTCACTCACCTCAGCCTCCCAAGGCGTGGGAGTACAGGCTGAGCCACCAAGCCCGGCTTGGGTGTTTCATAAAAACTACCAAGACTGGGCATAGTGGCTCATTCCTGTAATCCCAGCACATTGGGAGGCTGAGGCAGGAGGATCGCTTGAGCCCAGGAGTTCGAGATCAGCCTGGGCAACATAGTGAGACCTCATCTCTATAAAAAAAAAGTCAGTTGGGCATGGTGCCTGTGTCCCACCTACTGAGGTGGAAGGATGACCTGAGCCCAGTAGGTCGAGGCTTTGGTAAGCCATGATTGATATTCCAGCTTGGGTGAGAAAGTGAGACCCCAACTCAAAAACAAACAAACAAAAACAAAAACTACCAAGAATACTCAGTTTCTTATTAGGAAGTCTATTAGATTTTATGTACATACACATTTAGTTTTGAAAAATAATATGGAAGTTTACAGATACTACATAACCAACAACCATATTTTCACTTACAAGTATCAACTTACTAAGCTATTTTCTTCAATTAAAAAAAAAGAAATGAAACATTACAGAGAAAGTTGAAGTATTTTTGATTGAATTTTCTTCCCCCACATTTCCAGAGGAAAGTATGCTCATGAATCTCGTGGGCAGGACGATATTTTAGGCACAGTGTTTTCATCAACTTTTTTACAGCTCTGTCTTTTCCTGTTTCTAATTTACTGCCGTGCAGACTGGCAGCTGACCTCCATGTCCTCCACAACTTCATCATTTGTGACTGGCTTCCCTCTCTGGTGTACCACTGAGGGTATTATCCAGGCTCTGGGGAAGAGATTTCCTCTAGGTGAGGCACCCTGAGACCACTTCCTCCTCATTTGAGCAGAAACAATGCCTGTCCCATTCGGTGCCATTCATCATCCCACCATAAATGCTGCAGTTTAGTATTTAACTATAGGGTTTCCCCCACCCCACACTAGGGCTTGCTCTGTTTCCCAAGCTGGAGTGCAGTGGTATAATCACGGCTCACCGTAGCCTTGACCTCCTGGGTTCAGGCTATCCTTCTGCCGCAGCCTCCTGAGTAGCTGGGACTACAGGCAGGTGCTACCATGCCTGGATAATTTTTTTAATTTTTGTGGAGATAAAAAGTCTTGCTATGTTGCCCAGGTTGGTCTAGAACTTTTGGGCTCAGGTGATCCTCTCACCTTGGTGTTGGGATGACAGGTGAAAGTCACACGTCTGACCAGAAACAATCTTGTAGTAGTAAAATATATTTTACACTGGGTAATGCTTGAATGTGGTGCCACAGTCAGATGATGGTACCCATGTGTCAGTTGTCAGGAATGAAGACTGAGCTAGGCATAGCCACCAACAGGGTGATTTTGTGAAAGAACAAGCATTTTTTGGTAGTGTTTCATACAAAACAAAGTACAGATTTTTTAAAAGTTCACATAGAATTACTCTATGGCCCAGCAATTGCACTCCTATGTATGTACCCTAAAGAATTGAAAACAGGTATTCAGCCCAAACCTGTACACAAATGTTCATAGATACATTGTGTATATGAGACCAAAGGTGCACACAACCCAAACGTCCATCAGTGGATGAATGGATAACAAAGTGTGGAATAACTATACAATGGAATATTATGTAGCCATGAAAAAGAGTGGAGTATTGACATGTGCTACAGCATGGGTGAACCTTGAAAGCATGTGTGACAGAAGCCAGACACATAAGGTCACATCTTGTATGTGTCCACTTGTCTAAAGCCAATGCCCAGAATATTAGATGGGTGGGTGCCAGGGCCTCAGTTGGGTGGGGAGTGAGTGACCTCTTCATGGCTGTAGGGTTCTCTTTTGGGGTGATGAGGTGTTCTAGAAGTAGATGGGATGGTGCCAACACAGCAATGTGAATGTATGTTTATCTACTGAATTGTCTGTATCCAGATGGTAGATTTATGTTATGTGAATTTCACCTCAATAAAAATAAAAAAGTACAATCTTCCCTACATTTGCAGGTTAAACATATTTTCAGAATCCAGTGAATATTAAAACCACGCAAACCTACTTGGAGTTTATATGTAACATCAAGTCAGGGTCCAGGCTCAGATAAACAGAAGCATGTCTTTTCCCTATAGGAGGGTCTGGTGTGGGGCACTCGGGGGTTGGGCAGTGCTTGGTCAAGTAGGATGGCCCCTTCCCTTACAGAATGTCTGAGGCCCCTCCCCAGACAAGCCTCACTTTTGCAACATGTGTCGGGGGCTGCTGTGGGGGTCATACCTGTCACCCAATACCCATGGCCAGTGCTCCTGTCCCACCTGGGAACGAGGAAAGGACTTCACTGTGAGCCCTGCGGGGCAGTGTCAAGACATTGAACTCCCTCCTTGGTGTAAAGGGGAAGCCTGGTATGTCCTGCTGCTAATATTGCAGCTGCCGGCAGGCCTGGGAAGCGTCTCAGCCTTGTTTCTGCAGCACTTGCAGCCAAATCCACAGCGCTGAGCTCCACTGTCTCTCTGGTTCTGTCTGTTCTGGCTTTTGGGAGTGATGCTATTGCTTATGCCGCTGGTTCTAGCTGGCTGCGGCTCCCAGAAGCCAATTTCTTTTGCCTTTCTGGCTCCATGCCCTGGATGCCCCTCATGGTCAGCTTTTCTCAGGTGCTGGCTTCAAGGTCACTCCTAGGGATTGACCTCTGGTTGTGCCCCATCTAACCACAAGCCCTTGGGGAGTTGACCAAGGTGTCTCAAGAGCTGACCCTCAGGCGTTCCAACATGCAGACAGTTGAGGGCCTGAAACTTGGGGGTATAGTGGCCAGGCCGGCCCCCCTTATGAACACTCCCCTCTCTGGTTCCTTTCAGGCCCGTGGTGTCTGCAGCTGGATCTCTGGGGCCCTGGGAGGGTCAAAGGGCAGGGCTGGGCAGGGAGCTGCCTCTGAGGTCACAGGCCTTGCACTGCCCTCTTGGGCAAGCCAAGGGAGCCTGGAGATGGGGAGGGTCCCAGGCAGGAGGGGAGATGTGGAGGGGACCCCAGTACCATCTCTAGAGCCCACTGGAGAGCGCAAGGGAGGATGCCCCGGGCATCTGGGAGTGATTTTCTCTGACTGTCAGAAGCAATGTCTGTCTAGATGCTTCAGTGGAGCCCGGCTTTCTGCTCTTGGCGGTGTTCTCAGATGTCTACAGGGCACGGGAGGCTGGCCACGTGGCAGCAGCCGCATTTGTTTTTATTTAGTTCATATGATTGTGAGCTGTTTTGCACATAAAAGAACCAAACAGATGCTGACAAACCACTCCCCGCTCCCAACCTTCCCATGGAGTCTGGCAGTGCACGCACGTGCCTGTGGGGACCGTGCCGGGTCACTTCGTGTTCACTGGCTCACACTGGCCTTCTGGTGCCCAGGCAGGACACTCTCAAGGGAAAACATCATGGACAGCTGCCCTTCTGTTGCCGATGGCTGCAGGTTTAAAACTGCCTCTTGCGGGAAAAATTTTCTAACAGCGCAATGCCATTTTCCTAACTTTTTTTTTTTTTTTTTTGAGTCAGGGGGGTCTCACTCTGTCATCCAGGCTGGAGTGTAGTGACATGACCACAGCTCACTACAGTCTTGACTTCCTGGGCTCAGGTGATCCTCCTGCCTCAGCCTCCTGAGTAGCACCTCTATGCCTGGCTCTAATTTTTTTTTGTAGTGACAAGGTTTCACTATGTTGCCTAGGTTGGTCTTCAACTCCTGGGCTCAAGCGATCCTTCCACCTCGGTCTCCCAAACTGCTGGGATTACTGGTGTAAGCCACCATGCCCAGATCCATTTTCCTATCATAATTTTATGTCTATTCTTCCCAAATGGAACTACCACATGAGGGGTCTGAAGCATGCCTTTTTACATGCTCCCAGATCACTCTGGAAAGACACACCCAACTCCCCTGCCCTGAATGAGCCGATCCCTCTCCTGCCACCATGTCCTGTGCAGGCGGGTGCTGAGCATCTACTATGTGCAGGTGCCATGTCGGGAGCTGGGGGCAGTGCCCACAATACGGGGCCCTGACCCTTGGCCTTGTGGCACTCTCAGTTCCTGGGGTGGCTTCTCAAGATAAGGCTCCTGGGTCAACACACTGAAGTCACCTGGGACAGAGACTTATTGAAAGACAGTTTCCTGGGACTCTTCAGGTCCTGAACCAGAATCTCTGGGCCCAGAGCTCAGGAAGCTGCATTTCCAATACAGTTCCCTGATGGGCACTCTGATGGCAGCATTGGACTGTGGAGTGGCTGAGAGGCTCTCCTACTCCACAGGGACCTGAGGACTTGGGTGGGCTGTGGGAGACCAGCTCCACAGAGTGGGGCAGGGCAAAGCCATGCCGGTCTTCCTGCCAGAATGTCACCACCTGCAGGACATAGGTGGAGTCGCAAAGCCCAAGCAGCCTGTGACTAATAAGCAACTGTGTGGATGCCGGTTGGCTTCAGCTGAGTGGGGCCACCCACAGGCGGAGAAGCCTGCCACAGGCAGGCTGAGAGCATTCTTTGTGGCAAGATCGCTGTTCTCAATTAATGGAGTGAGTTGAGGCAGTGCTGGGGAGGGTTGCGCGGCTCTGCTTAGGGGAGGAGCCTTGCGTGAGGCACCCACGGTAACCTCTTCTGTGTCCCGAGACTCCAACGGGAGCCGGGATCGGGTGAGGCGGTAGTGGTGAATGATGCACGGGCTGTTCTGCCAGGTTAGGAGAACATCTGGATGTTACCACGTGAACGGGGAAGAGGACAGTACGAGCTGAATTGGAGGGGCTCGGGTATGTCACCAAGGCAAGGAGAATTGCAAGTCGTGACTTGGAGTGGAGGAGACATACCCCTGGAGGTGTCAGGTGTGTGGTCCCAAGAACTCTCCTGACTTGTGGCAGCCAGTGGCCAAAATTGAAGGGTGCTCAGCTTGCTGCAGGTAGAGCTGCTCCAGGTGACACAGCACCTCAGAGACGCAGTGTTCAGCTGCGTGTGTCCTGGCCTCTTTGCTGTGGCCCCTGAACTCAGCAGACATACACGGCCAAGAGTATTGGGTATTTATTTTGGATGCCAACTGTTGTGATAGCCCTGGGCTTGTGGATGGACCCCAGTTTTGTTTATTTCCCTATTTGGAACTATCCCCTGGGGGTGGTGCAGCCTTGCATCCCCAAGCCCAGAGTGGGGTGTTTTGTGGCATTGCTCTGGATAGATGCCAGTGCCCCCTCTGTGTGGCTCATGGCAAGCATGTTTCTGGCTCATGCAAGCACGTTCCCATGCGTAGAAGCTAGAAATGCTGCCCATGCCCAGGTCATGTGGTATCCAAAGGCTATGCATCTGCAGGCTCAACTATTGTGCTCTCAAATGACTGGGCACCGTGGGGTCAGGCAGGAAAGGAACGACTGATACTCATCTTCCTGGACTAAGAGACAGTCACGAGTGGAGCACCTCTGAGCTGGAGTTGATGCTGTTCTCTGTGCAGCAATGTGGGCCTTCACAGAAACAGATGCTGGGCAGGCTGCCTCTGAAGAATTTTTTTCTGGCCTGGTGCATTCCTGCCTCGGCCTTCTAAAGTGCTGGGATTACAGGTATGAGTCACCATGCCTGGCCTGGATCAATTTTGGATCCAGCTCTCCATCGGACTCTGGATTCTCAGGGCAATTCTGTTTCCTCTCCCCTAGATGTGGGTCACCCCCATGACAACTGTCAGTGCACAGGAAGAGGGACAAGCCCCACCAAACAGCCAGGACAGAGAACAGCAGCTTGGCTTCAGCTCAATGGCTGACACTGTGCGAGTGATTGCCAGCACTGGGACACATGGGCCACCCTCAAATCATGGACATCAATAATATTAATATTAATGGGAAGCAAGAGTCTTTGTGAAGGAGATGCAATGTTTCATTGTTTCAATGCATTCTGGTAGGAAATGAATAAATAATGGGAATTGCATCCAAACTACTGAAACATGCAAGTCAGCATCTGTGCAGGTCAGCAGCCTCAGTGTTCTCTTAGTGTTGTTATCACAGGCTATGGACATCCGCTCCTTCTAATTTCCATCAGGATGTAGGCTTTGTTGGCCGCTACCTGCCTACCCTGGGCTACGTTGCTGAGTTTTTCTTCCAGGCCTTGTCATCTCTGGATGCAGGTGAGCAGCTAATGTTGCTAAGGAAATGACTCTGAGTGAACCTGCCATTTCTTTGTTTCCTTTGTAAATAATTATGCTGAGTTAATAGGAGTCATTCCCCCACATTTCCCCAAATTCCCACAAGCAGAGTTTTGCAGATCCGATGTGATAGACCTGACGTGGGTACTTTTTGCCCTCTTGCCTGTCTGAATTCACCAAGATACACCTTAGAGGTGGGTAACTGTGTAGGGCAGTGTGGGAGCTGAGCTGTGCATATAACTCCCCCCTGCTGCCCTGACAGGGAGTCCCTTGGAGGGGAGCACCCCCAACCCACACCAGCTATAGGTCAGTTATACTCATCAGTGAACAGGTCTTCCCAGCAATAAATTCCAGGTGATACCTGCCTCTGACACTCAGCCTGGTGGGAAGGAAGGGTAGGTGAGAGGAGGGAGGAGCGGAGGGCAGATGGCCTCCCAGACTCTTCCACGGTCAGTGGCAAAGCCTGTCAGTCCTGATACGTCACAAGTGTTGCGGGAGCACGTTTTGTATGGAATCCTCTCAAATCCGTAGTCCTTTAAGAACTCCTTAGAGTATGTTGTGCAAAGTTTCTTAAACCCAGGAGGCCTACTCACATCACTACCCAGTGCTGTCTCTGCCACCAGTTAGCAGTTCTCGGGAGCTGCCCTGCAGACACACTTGGGCAGGAATGTTAGCGGCCTCACGGAAGTCACAGAAATGCTCATGGCCTCCTTCCATTGGAGCCTGAGCTCCATTTGAAATAGAGATGCCCAGGAGACTGTGGAGGCAGTGCCAGGAGGAAGTCACTCCTCCTGCACTCTGACTACATGCCTTGAGCACCTACCGCACATCTTGTTGCGGAGGAGAAGGATGGTAGGGATCTTCCATGCTACCGTGGGCTTCGCGTCAGCACCCCCGGGACCATCCTATGGCCCAGGGGCCACTCAGAGACACACCCAGGGGCTCTTCTTGCTGGATAAATGGTGATGGGTGAGTCCCGTGGCTTGGTAGCCACTAACACCAAGGGTGCTGCTGCGGTTGGCACTTGTTTTACCTCTGCATTTACAGAAATTTGACCCATTTGAGGAGCAGAGGGAAGGAGTGAGTAGTTCCAGACAAGGAACTTCCAAGTTCACACTGTTAAACTTAACATAGCTCATGATGTAGAAAGCCAATTTATTTTTCTTTTTTCAGGAACAATTTGATAAGTCAGCCCAGAAGGAAACCTGTGTAAAAACCAGTCCCAGCACTTTGGGAGGCCAAGGTGGGAGGATCACTTGAGGTCAGGAATTCAAGATTAGCCTGGGTAACATAGTGAGACCTTGTCTCTACAAAAAAAAAAAAAAAAAATTAGCTGGGTGTGGTGGTGCATGCCTGTAGTTCCAGCTACACAGGAGGCTGAGGCAGAGAGATTGCCTGAGCCCAGGAGGGTGAGGCTGATGTGGAGCTGTTGCTTGTGAGGATGCCAGTTGGTAAATCACATCAGAATATGAGAGGATCTCCCAAGCTGAGGCCTGTGATCAGACACTTCCATTCCCAGTTATATTCCCAATTGTAGCAGCCAGACTCTCAGATGGCCTTCAGTGATCTCTACCTCCTGGTATTCAGCCTGAGGGTGGATGGGACCGTGATCAGCTTCTAACCAGCAGAATGCAGCAGCTGTGATGGAATGTACTTCCGTGACTATGTTACATAAAACAGTAACTTCCACTTTGCCAGAAGACCCTCTACAGCTTTTTGCTGGTTTAATTAATGCTGGAGAAGCCCGTATGGTGGGAATGTGAGGATGCTCTTGACTGGCAGTCAGCAAGGACTGGAAGCCCAAGGCCAACAGTCTTCCAGAAGATGAATTCTGCCAACAAGACATGAGCTTGAAAGCAAGCCTTCCCCAGTCAAGCCCTCGGAGGCGATCCCAGCCCAACCTAACCCCAGATTGCAACCTTGGAAGAGACCCTGAAGCAGAAGATGCAGCAAGGCTGTCCTGACTTCTGACCTACAGAAGCTATGAGATAATGAATACATGATGTTTAAGTTGGTGGCAGCTATTAGTTCCACAGTCATAGATAACTAATACACAAATGCTTACAAATGTGTACCCAAAAACATGTATAAGAATTTCCATAGCAACATTCTTCATGATGCCAAAATAGGAAACAATTCTCAAGTCTGTGGGCAACAGGAGAGTAAATACATGTGTAGTGTAGTGGAACACTATAAAACAACAGGAAAACAACCAACTCCAGATGCATGCAGTCATATGCATGCCTCTCACAAACTAATAGTCAAATTAAAGAAGTCAGACACAAAAGAGTATATACTATATGGTTCAGTTTTCACAAAGTTCTAAAACAGACAAAACTAATCTATCATCCTGTTTTAGGTTAGAATCGTCGTTACTTTTTGGGAGGTAGTGATAGGGAAGGGATATGGGGGTGCTATTGAGATGCTGGTAAGCGTTCTGTTTCCTAATCTGGCAGCTGGTTACAGGGATATTTTGCCTGCTTTTGTGTATGTATATTATAAGTTAAGATGGGTGCAGTGGCTCATGCCTGTAATCCCAGCACTTTGGGAGGCTGAGGTGAAAGGGGTTTGTGTTCAGTCTGGGTAACTTGGTAAGACCTTGTCTCTAGAATAAATAAAAAAATTAGCTGGGGATGGTGGAGCATACCTATAGTCCCAGCTACTTGGAAGACTGAGGTAGAAGGATCGCCTGAGCCCTGTAGGTTGAGGCTGCAGTGAGCTGTGAGCTGCACTCCAGCCTGGGTGACAGAGTGAGATTCCAACTCAAAACAGAACAAAATGAAACAAACCACCACCAACAAAAACCAAAACATTTTCCAGCAAGGCAATCTTCTCAACACAGGAATTAATAGTTGTGTGGTTTGGGGGTGCTATGTCTTTGCAGGCACAGTGTTATCACACATCAGGAGATGGCCTTGCATAGCACTGATTTTAAACACCTTGTGTTGCAGGTGTTTAAAACACCTTGTGTTGCAGGGGGGAAACTGAGGCTCACAGAGGTCAAGTGAGTTGCGTAAGTCAAGCTTCTCATTTTCTTCAGAACTGAAGCCACCAAGCAGGTCTCTTACCTTCGTATGACCTGGCTGGACATGAGGGCCCTCAGGTTATGACCTGTCCTTCCTGGTTCCCCATGCTTGAGTCCCTCTCCTCACCACCCCATGATACTGCCTGTTGATGCTGCAAACTCAACTGAAGAAGGCTGCTTTTCCAGAGAACCCAGGGCTCAGCTCAGTCTTGTGCTTTCAACTAGTCAGTGCCCCAAAACAAAGAACCTCTGGGTGCCCTTGTGTTTCCACCCTGTTCTATTTCACTCGAACCCTCTTTGCTGCTGGCTTCTGGTCTTGTTTCCTGCACCGTGGTTAGCAGTCCTTCTCTGAACTGTCCACAGTCTAGTTCTCATCTGACGCAACTGAAACTTGATACTTCCCTGGCATTGAACTTGTCCAGCCTTCTTGGTTTTGATTGGGATCCATCCCTTTGTGTGTACTTGCTGCCAGCATCTCTGGGTTACAACCTTGAATGGGAGGACTGCAGGCATCTTGCTGGGTCTGCCTTGGCCCTAGCAAAAGTGGAGCAAAATAAAATATTTTTTCAGTCAAGAATCTATAAATATCCAATATCTTCTACCAAGACCTCCAAATAAGCTCTTGCATTTCATTCTACAACAGCATCAATTGGCATAGACAGAGATAAGAGCAGATTCCCTGCCCTTTCCCCTCTCCTCTTCTTCCTAGCCTTGCAGGTCGATTATAAAAGTTAAGACAGTGATAAGGCCAGCCAATCACAAATGACCCTTAGAGACAGAATGTCCACCATGTCAGAATGAAGCAGAGTACAGACCTGGCAGCCAGCCCACCAATGGCATAGATGTGTCTAACAAATGTGCCAATCAGAGAGGGAGTTGGTGAGACAGAGGACAACCCCACAGGAGCCTTGAAAAGCTGGCATGAATGTCCCAGATGGCTTCATTGAGCCCCTATTTCCTGGTACCATCAAGCTTCCAAGTACTCCAACTAAACAACCCAAGGAGTTTTTGATTGTAATTTGACCTCCTCAGTAGATTTTCTTCAGGGAGGAAAAATGCTGGGTAGATTAATTTGCATACTTGATCTCTTTGATAGTTGCCCATCTTGTCAAAAGAGGTATTGACATTTTGGTGGGAAGTTTTGGTGTTTTGTGAGTTTAGCGCACAAAAGTGAGCCCTCTTAAGTCAGGAAAATCCTGTGACACTAACGAGATTGAATTTTTGGACCTGTAAGTCTTCTGGCCAGACCTTGGACAGTGAAAAATTCATGAAGATAATGCCCCTTTGGAATGCCTCTTGGTGGACCGCCAGCCAGCCATTTCCTGGCAATATCCAACACAACTGTGGGCCTGCTTTCAAAACCCTGATGATATCTAACTGGCTTGAGAGGAGGGGAAGATGAAGCAGAGAGCAGAGGAGGAAAATGCAGTAGTCTGCTAACACTGGTTCTCACTGAGGTTACAACGGAAATGGAGTCTTATTGAAAATGGGATACCCAGACTTCTTCACCACTGTACAGTGATGCATCAATGAAACCAAAATTTATTTGTACCCCTTAAAGCTATTGAAATACAAATTTAAATTAAAAAAATGGGCTATCTACATATTCTTAATTGGGAATGCTCAGGATGAGTAAGAGTGTGAGATGAAACACACATCTTCCTGGAAGATTAGCTTATCCCACAGCTTTGGGGAGATGGAGAAGTTAAAACATTAATGGAGGAGAGAAAGACTCACCAGTCATCCAGTGTGTCGTCTGGAACTGTATTCATAGTTACTCATGATGTGGGTAGAGCCAGGTGAGGGATTCTTGCTCATGGAATGTGAGGGAGGTGGCTGTCAATTCTGGGCTCAAGCAATTGAGAAGTGGTCTCTTTCTCCATCTGCCAGTCGAATGGGAAAGACATAGAGTCCCCAGAGGAGGGTGGAGTCACAGGACCAAAGGGAAGGCTATCCACAGATCAGCCACACCCACAAAGACTTTATGTTAGTGAAAATAAATGTCTAAAGCATTAAGTCACTTAAGTTTTGAGCCTGATCTATTATAGCAAACAGCATTGCTCCAATAGAACTGATAAGTATTTAAATATTTTTACATGAAAGCAAGCAGTCATCTAATAGAATACAGATTTTATGTGAATTCTTAAGTTGAAACAGAAGCCTCAAAGACATATTTTGCTAATGACAGGCTATTGGCATTATCCATGGATGCTCATGAAGTGATCCATTCATTCTTTTCTGTTGTTGGGGGAATGTGATGGAAAAGTTTGACAAGAGCCAGACAAATTCATGTGATGAGGAAGGCACTATGGTGGCCGCCCTTTGGACTATAGGGTCTGTAGTAGGTACTCACTCAAGGCAAGGCTGAAGTAGGCAAACTGGATTCCCATAACCATTCTCCAGTCCCTACACCAAACTCACCAATTTCCTAGCATCTTCTCCTGGATGTCAGCTGCTTATTTCTGGCCTTCCAGAAAGTCTTACCTCTCCTCAGAGGCCTGTTCTTTGTTGGTGCTAATATGTTCAAAGAATTCAGGCTGAGACAGGGGTGGCAAATGCTCAGTACTCTAGCATTGAGAGCTCTTCTCCACCTCTATGGCAGACATTGGTGATCCCCTTGGTACTGCTTTCTTCTGGGCCAGGCATGGCCCCAGGGCCTGGAGGACAAAGCTCCTGGCAGCTCCTGTGAGGCTGTCAGAGTGGGCTGCTGAGTTGAAATCCATCTGTAATTCTGAATGAATGATAGATCATAGCAGCTTTGTTGGGTATCCTTCCTAGAAAACATTTGCTTTTCAACAAGACTTCCATCACCCCCCTAACCCAAAAGGGGAGTCTGGAAACTTCCAACATGCTGGCAGTTCCAGCAGGAGACAGATTTGGAGCAAGGGACTATTTTTCTGTAGCTCCTCAAATTATACTGCTAACCCACTGCCTACTTCAGTTCAATTCAATCCAACAGATATTTTTTTCACTTACAGTAAAGCAGGCTTTGTCTAGGAAGTCACATTTAACTCCGTCACCAGCAAGTTTTTATTGAGTACCTGCTGTGTACACAGCAATGAACTAGGTGCTCAGGTGTTTCTTCTGTGGTTATGTTGACTTATAATCACCATTTAGAGAAGCCCTGTACTCTCTCTCTCTTTTCCTGCCTCCCCTCACCCCTCAACAGTTGACTTCCTGGAGGAGCCTTCTTGTCTGCTGTGCAGTCACCTGGGTGGCTTTGGCTGCAGTGAGACCCCTTTCACTGGCTTCCCCAAGGTTGTTGGGAAGAGGGAGCTCATACCCTGGGTGCTGGTTTTGAGGGACAGGATTTGCTCTTTGCCCATGTTCCTAAGCTGTGGCATCCCAACAGGACCATGACTCTACAGGGACCCAGCCATCTCTGCCAGTGGTTGGTCCACATTTTCTTGCCACTGCCTTCTTCACAGCTGTCACTGAAGTGCTGCTGAAGTGAAAAATGTATGATTTTTTAGTTCTTCATTTTTTTTTATTTTGAGGGGAAGGGCTTCTGTGGCAGGATTTCTCTGCCACCCACCCATTCTTGCTGTGTTCTAGACTGGCAAGAGCATCTCCATCCTTGGCCTTGCCAATGTGTCTTATAGATGACTGTGGCTGCTGGGCTGGCTGGCTGCAGCAATCCTGGTGGCTGAGGGAGGCAGGGAAGGGAGCTGTCGGGACTCCCATGCGTGGGTACATTAGGAATGGGAGTGAGCTAGGAAAGCAAGGCTGGGTATGAGATGGCCAACTTAGTCCTCCTGCCGTGGTCACCTGTTGGATGCTAAGCTCCAAGGCCAGCTATGGGGGAAGTGGGCTTTGATGCCCACCATGCCAGCTGTGGGCACAGTGGGAAGGGTTGCAAGCATATGAGTAGTTAATGAAAACTTGGATTTTGCAGAAAACAGCCAAATCTGTAAAAGGGTGGCAGCTGCAGTATTGAGCAGATGCCTCAGGAAAGCTCTAAACGTGTGAATCTGCACATTTCCCTGCCCCCTGCCTGGGAGGCCAGCGCGGAGCAGCCATCAAGGCCATTCCCTGAGCATCAGGGAGCCAGGGCTGGTGGGGTGTTGGGGTTTGTCTGGATGACTGTGGGCTGCCAGACCACACAGACAGCTGCGGGCGGTGCTTTCTTCCTACTGTTCAGTTCATGCCATGCTGTTTGATCACCGCGTCTCTGCTCTACTCTGGACATCTTGGAAAACCGCTGTAACAGGTGGAGAGGAAAGCCCGATCTGCTCCTCTTCTGCAACATAGCTGCGTCTGCTCAGCTGTGTCATTAGCTGGAAGGTGACAACAGACTACAGCTTTGTCCGCTCTCCACTTTGGCACTGGTTTATTGAGTCCACGTAAGGCACAATGCTGATGTGGGTCATGCTCCCACACCTCCTTCCAGAATATGGCAATGAACATGAGGAGGAGAAATCCAGTTACGAATAAGCTGTACATTTGGTGGGATGGGAATTCTGCGCAGCCTGGCTTTACCTGGGCAGAATTCCTCTGGATAAAAGTAAAGTATTTTTTCCTTGAATCAGTTTTTTGGGTGTGTTTCCAGGTAGGTGAGGTGTAAAGTCTGGGAACTTACCCCTGTGACTGTCTTTCTGACTTTGTACAGAGTCAGCCGGAAATGATGCTATTATTACCACTTATAGAGGCTAAAAAATGGGCAGAGTGGTGTTTGGAAGACAGGCTACAAAAATGAGTTGTGTGGGTTTCTCTTGTTTGACTATCAGTTTGGCTTAAATCGAAACATAGACTCTTACCACGGAGTGGAAACTCGGAAATCATCTCTTTCAATCCTTTCACTGTATAGATGAGAAAAATGAAGTGCAGAGAGATCGACTTACATTCTTTTTTTTTTTTTCTTTTGAGTTGGAGTCTCACTCTGTCGCCCAGACTGGAGTGCAGTGGCCGCTCCCGGCCACCGCAGCTTCGACCTGTTGGGCTCCAGTGATCCTTCCACCCCAGCCTTCCGAGTAGCTGGAACTACAGGTGCGCGCTACCATGCCTGGCTCATTTTTTTATTTTATGGTAGAGATAAGGTCTTGCCTGCCCAGGCGGGTCTCGAACCTGCGGGTTCAGGCAATCCACTCACCTCAGCCTCCCAAAGGCACGGGATTACAGGCTGAGCCACCGAGCCTGGCTGATTTACATTCTTAAAGAGCCAGATCAAGGATAGCAATCTATAGGTGTTCCAGGTATCCAGGCATATCAGACCTCTAGATCTGCCAGTTCTCCAGGTGTGCCAGGTCTCCAGGTGTATCAGATTTCCAGGTGTATCAGGTTGCCAGATATACCAGGACTCCAGACATATCAGGTATCTAGATGTACCAAGTCTTCAGCTGTGCCAGTCTCCAGGTGTGCCAGGTCTCCAGTTGTATCAGGACTTCAGATGTGCCAGGTATCCAGGAATATCAGACCTCTAGGTGTAACAGGCCTCCAGTTATTCCAGGCTTCCAGGCATACCAGGTCTCTAGATGTGCCAGATCTCCAGGTGTGCCAGGTCTCCAGGTGTAGTAAGTCTCCAGGTATATCAGGTCTAAAGGCATACCAGGTATACCAGGCCTCCAGGCACACCAGGTCTCCAGACGTACCGAGCCTCTAGGTGTACCAAGTTCCCAGGTATACCAAGCCCCCAGGTGTACCAAGTTCCCAGGTATACCAAGCCCCCAGGTGTACCAGTTCTCCAGATGTACCAGGTCTCCACATATACCAGGTCTCCTGGTGTATCAGGTTCCCCAGTATATAAAGTCCCCAGGTATATGAAGTCTTCATATATCAGGTGTATCAGGTTCCCCGGTATATAAAGTCCCCAGGTATATGAAAAGTGGAGTCCCTTTTCATTATTTCTTTCTTTTTCTTCTCTTTTTGTGCTGCCTGGGGTCATCAATGCCATACCATATAGAAATAATAAGACTAGGTCATCTTTGTCTTATTTTTTATTTTAAAGGAAATTGTGCTAATGCTTTTCCATTTAGAATGATACTCTGAAGTTATTTTATAAATACTCTTTATCAGACTAAGGAAGTTTCCTGTATTCCTAATTTGAAAAGAAATATTTTTCTTTTGAAAGTTTTCTTTTTTTAAAAATAGAAATGGGATCTTGCCATGCTGCTCAGGCTGGTCTCAAATTCCTAGACTCAAGCAATCCTCCCACTCTGGCCTCCCAAAGTGCTGGGATTACTGGATCAAGCCATCATACTTGGCCTCTCTTTGAAAGTTTTTTATCATGGTAAAATATATTTAACATAAAATTGCCATTTAACCATTTTGAAGTGTATAATTCAGTGACATTAATCACCTTCACAATGTTGTGCAATTGTCACCACTATCTGTTTTCAAAACTCTTTCATCACTCCAGAAGGAAACTCTGTAAACACCCCATTTCCTTTTCACCCCAGGCCCTGGAAATCTATACTTTCTGTCTTTATGAAGTTGTCTATTTTAGATATTTCACATAAGTGGAATTATATAATATTTGTCCTTTTATGCTGTGAGTTTCTTTTTAAATCATGAATTTATGTTGAATTTTATAAATGCTTGGTTTGTATTTATTGAAACAATCACATGTCTATATCTCCTTTTAATCTGGTCATGTGTGAATGACACTTTAAATCATGTGGGGTTTCACACACCTTTTCTCAGAAAGCTACTGGAGGATGTGCTCCAGCAAACTGAGGTTGTAAATCAAGAAAGAGGAAGACATGGGAGACAGTTAACAGAGGAGCAAAATTGAGGAGCAAGGGCAACTAGGAGTGATTTACTCAAAGTAACATTTAGAGTCTCTCTTTTGGAGCCAGATATATTGGGATTGGATTAGCGGCAACAATATCAATAACAAGAAACAAAGTAATTATTAACTCTAGATTAAAAAAAAATGTGTTCAAGCAGGAAAAAGTAATAGGATAATTCATGGCTCATCTGTAAATAGCATTTACTTAGTCATAATACAAACACAGAATATTAATCTACCCAAACATGTGATGTAATGTCTTTGAGAACTGGGGGGGAGGAGGCATGCATGTGTGTGGTTTTGGCAGAAGATAGCTAAATCCTTATCTTCCCTAGAGGGAAGTCCATGGATAATGCCTAAAACACACCAGTCAGGAAGTAGGCATACACACACATTATTTACTGATATGTACATACATACCAAAACAATGAATAGGAAGAAGGCAGGGCCTGCTATTTGTGGCATTAACAAGTCTTGTAGAGGTGCTTGGCTTTTTAAATTATAATATCAAGCTTTTCATTATAATGTCAAGCTCATATAAACTTGACAAAAACTAAATTAGAAAGACAAATGAAACACCTTCCTCTCTCTCATCCCTACGTGGAATCCACCATCAAGAACTTTCAGAACGTTCCTCAAATTCCTCCACTTCTTCCATCTCCTTTGCTTATACAGTTCTTTTAACTTTTATTTCAAAGGAAAGTTTGAAAGGACTATTCATATGAGCTGTTTAAAATTAAGAGAAACCAAGGTTTAAATTGTATTTCACAGAAAGAATAAGCCTAGAGACAGGTGCCTTTTCAACTTCCTGTACCTGAACCTGTCTCAGCACCTGATCATCCCTTCTTTCTTGCTTCGTGAAGGTGTCTCTTTCTCCCTTTTGCACATGCAACTCCTTGGTTGTGAGCCTTTTCCTTCCTGCATTTCCATTTCTCCCCATTCCTCAGGGATGTCACTTTCTTAGTTATCTCCTCTTCCTCTCTTCTGACCCCTTCCTGTGAACATTCACTAGTCTCTCCTATTTTTTAAAAAGCCCTCCCTTGATCTCTCAGCTTCTTCAAACTATCTTTTTTTTTTTTTTTTGAGTCGGAGTCTTGCTCTGTTGCCCATGCTGGAGTGTATTGGCACACTTATGGCTACTGTAGCCTTGACATGCTGGGCTTAGGTGATCTTTTCATCTCAGCCTTTCAAGTAGCTGGGACTACAGGCGTGCACTACTGTGCCCAGCTAATTTTTTGATTTATTGTAGAGACAAAGTCTTGCCATATTGCCCGGGTTGGTATCAATCCTCTGAGCTCAGGTGATCCTCCTGCCTCAGCCTCCCATAGTGCTGGGAATACAGGTGTGAGCCACCATGCCTGGCTCAAACTACTATCTTACTCCTTTACTTATTCATTCATTCATTCATTATTTGTTGAGTGCCCACTATGTGTCAGTCACTGTTTGGGCCTGGGATCCAGTCCCTGTTCTCATGGTGCTTATAGCCTACTTGAGGAGACCAACTTTAAGCAAATATGCACACAAATAGTTCATTGCATTTGTGTCACATGATGCAGAGGAAAAGCACAGTGTGCAACAGGAGTATGCACTGACCGCACTTAGCATCCTGGACAAGAGGATGAAGTTGGCAAACCTTCCCTGAGGCCATGCTATCTAGGGACGGGGGGAGAAAGAAGCCTGAAGGGAACCTGAAAGAGGATCTGTGTGATGGAGTCACACTGAGCAAGGTGGTGATGGCACCAGGTCAATTTATGAAGTTCGCGGGGTGGGTGCGGGCCCCTCTGGGCCTCATTGAGGACTTGAGACTTTAGCCCTAGCCTTGGAGGGGCTGTCAACGTCTGTGTTCTTACCCACGCTCATTCCTCATCCCACCACACCTGCTTCCCCCCAAGCGAAGTCCTTTTTCTAGGCCATTCATGAACTCTGTTGTGAATTCCATGGACATTTTTTCATAAGGTACTTAACCTAGTTCAGCTGTTAGTTCTGGCACTGTTCTAGGCACTGCAGACACAGCTTCCTGGAACTCACAGACCCTGATGTCTGTTTTCCTGAATTATTCACTTCCCCTAACTTCTGTTTTCCTCCTATTCCTCAGGTTGGTCTTTGGGGTCCTTTTCAGCCTTTTCTTCTGTCTCCCTTGTGGGAAAGGTCTGTCCTATGTCACAGTCTCCCTGTACCAGGCTCATTCTAGTTCCTCTAGGTCTCTTGCTCCTGTCATTTGCACATGTGACTCCCTGGGTCTTGAGTGCTTTTCCTTCCTGCACTTCTGTTTCATGTGTGAATCCTACCTGCCCTTCAGGTTCTGCCTAATTGGAACCTCCACCAGGAAGGGGTTTCCTAGAAGGATTTATTAACCATCGTGTCTCCAAAAAGCATAAGCATATCTCAATCCCCAAATGTGGTCACACTGCCCAGATTTATCCCCTGAGTTCTAGACTCACATGTCCACCTACCGCATGACAAGCACATGTGAATGTCCTTTCTACACCTACCAACCAACAGGCCAAAATGGGCTTGTTCTCTTCCTTCCCCGCCTGTTCCTTTTCTGGGTTCTCCTTGTCTGGGAGTTGAAGGACCATTCACTTATTTATTGGAGCCAGAGTGTCCTCGTGATCCCTCTGTCCCTCAATCCCTGTCCATCCATTGCCAATTCCTTTTGCTCCTAACAACTGTATCCTCTTTTCCCTAGACCTGCTGGCTGGTTCTATCTCCATTACCACTCTCTCTCAAACATTGTCCATGCTACAGTCAAAGAAATCTTTGGGAAATGCAAACATTTCCTCTATTCCATTCCAAATCCTGCTCTAGCCCCTCAGTGCCTCTAGAATAAATGTCAAAAATGACTGCAAGGCTCTCTGTGGTTGTGGACTTCCTGTCTCTCCAGCATCGTGTCTCCTACTCTTCAGCCTAAACACCATGCTAGTCCCTTAGACTCTCTCACCGCTGGTCCATGAACACATCTTGGACATTTATGGTGCCACCCAGCTGCCCATGGTGGATTCCTATGTACCCTTCACATCTCTGCTCAGATAATACCACCACCAGGCAGCTTTCTGCAAACCCTTTGCCCAAGTTCTGATGAGCAGTCCCTCCTGTGAGCTCTCGTAGGATCCTCTACTCTCACCATAGCAATGACTAAGTCACAGAATCACAGACTTGTTTATTCTCAACTCACTATCAACTCCGTCAGGATGAGGACTATGTCTGTCTCGGTCACTGTTACCTCCTTAGTCCAACCCAGAGCATGGTGCTCAGTGAAGCTCAGCAGGTATTTGTTGGGCCAGCTGAATATGTTGTCCAACGTTCTTTGGGACTTGGGACTCGTTTGCAGGGGTGAACCAGGGTGACAAATGCAGAAAGCTTTGTTTGTGGTTTCTCATTGTTTTTAAAGCCTGCTTGTGGCCTCTGATGGTTTGTAAGCCTGGGAGTGCCAGCACTGATGAACCTAGTTTGTGTGTTCCAGATGTGCTCAGAGCAGACATATGCAAATAGGAAGCCACATCAAAGGAGGAGGACATGCCAGCTGACGGAGGCACCAAAGACAGGGATGGTGGGTGGTGGTGTAGGGTGGGAGCTGCCCTGTTGGGGCGGGCTCTGCTCTTGGTTAAAAGGATGCTGACTTGGCTGGGTCAGGTCTCCTCGGGGACCACAACAACAGAGTCAGGGAGGGCAGTAGGAAGCCCCCATCCTCTCAGAGGGACACTCTTGAAGTGTGGCTCAGGCTCCTTGGTGGTCCTCAAGGCTGCCTCCTGAAGGGTAAGCATGACCACCAGGCTTTGCTGCTGTGTGGCTTGGTGATCACCTGCCAGGGCCCTCCCTGGGTCTCAGCTGAGACCCAAGAGAGCCAAGGCTGCTTTTCCACTGGAGTCTTTGTTCCTGCTGGGGTGTGAGCAGAAGCCTGAAGGAGGCGCCTTTGTCACCCTAGAGAGATGCGAGCAGAGGTCTGAGCTCATAGCTGATGGGTGACTTGGCCAGCAGGATGGCAAGGGAGTTTCCTTCCATCTCTCCCTGCTGCTCGGCAGGCCTTCCTCTCTGGCTGCCAGGAGAGCAGGCTGTAGGAGGCAAACTGGCATCCCTCAGGAAAGGCATTTCTCCTTAGGCATCACCACATGACTTCTTTAGGGGGGCAGGATGCCTTACTGGTGATGGTGGAGACCCCGGTGGAGGAGTGTCACCATCTGGGTGACTTTAGGTTAGAGACTTTCATCACAGAAGCGGCGTTTCCAGAGTGGCCAATCACTGTCTCCCACCTTTCTGCTCTGGAAACTTCATTCATTCATTCACTCAGCTATCAATATTTTTTGAGCAGCTACTGTGCCGGAGGCAAGACTGTGGCCTGAGGTAACAGTGGCCAAGCAAGTGCACACAGTTCCTGACTCTGTGGGGCTTCCAGTTTAGCGGGGAGCTGAGTGCTAGTTCGACAAGCCTCAGGCAAATGCTTTGTTCCGAATATGACATGGGCCAGAAAGTAAAGTAGTAGGGTGCTCTGAGGACAAGTGGGGCACAGTCATCTAGCCTGAGGGATAAGGGAGTTCTCTGAAGAATGCCGAGAGGAGACAGAGGAGCCCTTCAGACCTAAGAAACACATGTACCGGCTCCACCTCAGGAAGAGCTTCAGTCAACCAGGAAAAAGCAGAGCTGGTGGTGCCTGGAGAGCCGGGAAGGCGCCAAGGAGGGGACCAGGGAGGGGGTCGGGAGGGGGCCACGAAAGGAGTCAGGGAGGGGGCCTTGGAGGAGACCAGGGAGAGGAGGTGGCCAGGGTCAGGGAAGGGGCCATGAAGGGGATCAGGAAGGGGGCCTGGGAAGAGGACAGGGAGGGGGCTGGGGAAGGATCCTGGGAGGGGGTCAGGGAGAGGGCCAGGGAGGGGGTCAGGGAGGGCTCTGGGAGGGGGCCAGGGAGAGGGCCAGGGAGGGGGCCGGAGAGGGCCAGGGAGGGGGTCAGGAAGGGGGCCAGAGGGGTCAGGGAGGGCTCTGGGAGGGGGCCAGGGAGAGGGCCAGGGAGGGGGCCAGAGAAGGCACCAGGGAGGGGGTCAGGGAGCAGATGGTAGAGTAGGGGCAGAGGCTAGTGATGTGAGCTCTCAGGGTCTTGAGCTCTGTCCTTAGTGCAATGGGCAGCCAATGAAAAGTTTTAAACAAGAGAATAACATATTTTTAAAAGATTAACTTGGGGCCAGGCATGGAGGTTCATGCCTGTAATCCTAGTGCTTTGGGAGGCCAAGGACAAAGGATTGCTTGAGGCCAGGAGTTCAAGACCAGCTAGGGTAACATAGCAAGACCTCATCTCTACAAAAAACAAACAAAAAGTTAGTCAGGCATGTTGGCACATACCTGCAGTCCCAGCTCCTTAGGAGGCTGAGGCAGGAGAGGAGGATCACCTGAGCACAGGAGTTCGAGGCTGCAGTGAGCTGTTATTACTGCACTCCAGCCTGGGTGATTGAGCAAGACCCTTTTATTTTATTTTTTTATTAAAAAAGATTACTTTGTTATCTTGTGAAAATAACTAGGGAGCAAGAGTCAAATGGTATCCAATTTATATATTTTTTTCTTTTGTTGCTGTGCTTTTGAAGTGATATCTAAAAACCAATTGTCCAATCCAAGGGTATGAAGATTTACTCCTGTGTTTTCTTTCAAAAATTTTATAGTTTTAACTCTTACATTTAGTGCTATGATCTGTTTTGAGTTACTTTTCATGGATGATGTGTTCTACGGTTTGGCTATTTAACCCCTTGATGAATGACCTGGTGTTGTCTTCATGGTAATGAATGAGTTCTCCCTATATGAGTTCACCTGAGAGCTGGTTGCTTAGAAGAGTCTGGTACCTCTCTCTTATCTCTCTTGCCTCTACTCTCACCATACGATCTCTACCCACTGGGTCCCTTCACCTTTTGCCGTGAGTGAAAGTAGCTTGAGGCTTTTACCAGAAGCACGTGCAGGCAGACACCATGCTTCTTGTACAGTCCACAAAACCATAAGCCAAATAAGCCTCTTAATAAATTACCTACCCCAGGTGTTCCTTCATAGCAATGCAAATGGACTAAGGCCGTGTGAGAAAGGGACCAAGCTCATTCATTTGCATGTGGTTGTTCAGTTGTCCCTGGCACCATTTGTTGGAGAGACTACTTTATCCCTTCTTATTGTTTTGTACCTTTGTTGAAAATCATTTGACCAAAAATGTAAGGTATATTTCTCAACTCTCAATTCTATTTCATTGATTTATATGCCCATCCTTTTGCCAGTACCATATTCTTGAGTATTATAGCTTTGTAGCAAGCTTGAAACTGGGAAGTATGAGTCCTTGGAATTTTTTCTTTTGTTTCAAGGTTGTTTTGGCTATTATGGGTCTCTTGTGTTGTCATATGAATTTTAGAATCAGTTTATCGATTGCTCTCAACACTTAAAAATTCTAGCGGGGATTTTGCTAGGGATTGAATTGTGTCTATAGATTAATTTAGGTGTATTTTTTTTTTTGAGTTGGAGTCTCACTGTGTCGCCCATCCTGGAGTACTGTGACACGCTACAGGTGTGTGCTACCATGCCCGGCTAATTTTTTATTTATTGTAGAGTCGTGGTCTCACCAAGTTGCCCATGCTGGTCTCGAACCTGTGGGCTCAGGTAATCCACGTGCCTTGGCCTTCCAAAGTGCTGGGATTACAGGAGGAGCCACTGAGCCTGGCTTGCCTTTGTTTTAAATTTTAATTTTGCGGATGTGGGGTACAATTCAGGGCTGTACAAGTGGTCATCGTGCAGATGAAGTTTGCATGATCCCTTTGGTTTCCATTTTGCCTTGTTTGAGATCAGGTACCCTTATTGATATTATGTTGGCTCCCCCAGCAGTTTCCCGCTACTGACAATCTCTTTCTTATAATATTATTATAAATGTTCAGGGTCTGCTTATGAGTGAGATTATGTGGTACTCAGTTCTTTGTTTCTGTGATAGATCACTGAGTATTATAGACTCGAAATATATTGCCGTCTTAAGTCTTTCAATCCATAAACATGGGATTTCTCCCCATTTACTTAAATCTTTAATTTCTTTCAACAACGTTTTATAATTTTCAGTGTGTGTCTTATGCTTTTTATTCCTAGGTATTTTTTAATGTTATTATGATGGAATTTTTAAAAATTTTAATTTTGAATCATTTGTTGCTAGCATATAGAACTACCACTGATAACCTGGGTGAACTCTTTTATGAGTCCTAATTTTTTTTGTGAATTATTTAGTGTTTTATCTGTATAAGATAATGTCATCTGTGACTAGAGACAGTCTTACCTCTTCTTTTCCAATCTTGATGATTTTCTTATTTTTGCTGGAGTGTTTGGGCTATTCTAGTATACCGTTGAATAATAATGGGGAGAGTGGACAATCTTGTCTTTCTTCCAATCTTAAGGGTAAGCAGTCAATCTTTCATCATTAAATATGATGTTACTTGTGGCTTGTCATAGATGCTGTTTATTCTATCCCTTGTTTGCTGAGTGTTTTCTCATTAAACGGTTTTGAATTAAAACTATATCAGTCAGTTTCTTATAATCACAGTGGATTATAGCTAAAAGAACTATTTTATAGGCTCAGACTCTATTTAATAGGTAGTGTCTAGGGAAACTCAAAGACAACAGAGGGAAAAAACAAGAACACTAAAGAAAATTTAGCCTTTGACACCTATAGTTACAGCAAATAGTCAACACAGCCTAACTCGTAGCATAAACCTGAGTCCTCACACTAAAGGCCCATTTACTTCAGTTCTTTTTACCCAACAGGTCTTGTCTAGCTTTCGGCAAAAAAAATTTGCAAAACATTCTAAAACACAATCTGAGGAGACAAGGCAAGCATCAGAACCAGACTTAGATATGGCAGAAATTTTGGAATTAACTGACTGGGAATTAAAATAACTGACCTATCTGCCAAGGGCTGTCATGGAAAAGGTGGACAGCATGCAGGAACAGATAGATAATGTAAGCAGAGACTGGAACTCTAGGAGCAAATTTAAAAAAGGTGCCAGAAGTTAAAAAACATAACAGAAATGAATGCCTTTGATGGATTCATCAATAGCCTGGTCAGGGCTGACAAAAGACTCAGTGAACTAGAAGGTATTTCAGTAGAAATTTCTGAAACTGAAAAAGCAAAAATAAAAATGAATGAAAAATAGCAACAATATCTAAAAACGGTGACACAATTACAAAAAGTGCAGCATACTATTAATCTCTATTTTTATTTTTGTGAGGTCAGTAGTAATGTTTCTCTTTAAATCCTGATTTTAGTAATTTGGGTCTGCTCTCTTGGTAAGTCTACCTGAAGTTTTGTCAACTTTTGGTTTTGTTGACTTTTTTTCCCTATTCTCTATTTCATTTATTTCTGCTCTATTCTTTATTATCTCCTTACTTCTGCTTGCTTTAGGCTTAGTTTTCCCTTCTTTTCCAGTTTCTTAAAGTGAAAGTCTATGTTATTGATTTGAGATCTGCCTTCTTAGGCTTTCATAGCTATAAATTATACCTCTAACCACTGGTCTAGATAAATATCATACATTTTGGAATATTGCATTTTAATTTTAATTCATCTTAAAGTATTTTCTTATTTCACTTATGAATTGTTCGTTGAACAATTGATTATTTAAATTGCATTCAACTTCTGTATGTTCACAAATTTTCCAAATTTACTTACATTGTGGTTTATAATTTAATTCCATTGTAATTAAAAAACAACTTGTGTAATTTCAAACCCTTTAAACTTATTGAAGAAATTTTGAAGTTTGATTTATGGCCTAGTATATAGTCTATCTTGAAGAATTTTTCATGTGTGCTAGATAAGGATACATATTTTTCTGTTGTTGGGTGATGTATTCTTTAGATGCCTTCTATATGCTTGTCAATCTTTTCTCTAGTTACTCTGTCTGTTATTGAAATTAGGACAATACAGTCTCCAACTATGTTGAATTGTATTTCTCCCTTCAATTCTGTTAACTATTGCTTCTTGTATTTTGGGTCTCTGTTGTTAGTTGCATATAGGTTTATGATTGCTATGTTTTCCTGATGGATTGGTAATTTTAACATTATAAATTAAAAAAAACAAACCTTTAGTGACATTATTTGTTTTAACGTCTATTTTGTCTGATATGTAGCAACTCTACCTCTTTTATGGCTGCTGTTTGCAGGTATATCTACTTCCATCTTTTTATTTCAACCTTTTTGTATATTTGAACCTAATATGTGTTTTCTGTGGAAAGCATATATTTGAGTCTTAAAAAAATTTTTTTTTAATTTTAAAGATGTGGAGTACAATTCAGATTTAGGTATACAAGTGGTCATCATACAGGTCCCTTTGGTCTCCACTTCACCTGGTTTAATTCAGGTACCCTTATTGATGTTATATGCCCCCTCTCACTCCTCTGGTGGTGTCCTGCTACTGCCAATCCCTTTCTTATTATATTATGGTAAATGTTCAGGGTCCACTTATGAGTAAAAGCATGTGGTGCTCAGTTCTTTGTTTCTTTGATCAATCACTGAGTATCATAGACTCTAAATGAATCTTGTTTTCTTATCCAATCTGTAATCTCTGCCTTTTGAGTGGAATGTATAATCTATTCACATTTAGTGTTTCTACTGGTATGGTTGAATTTATGCTGCCATTTTGCTTCTTTTTATTTATATGTCTCATGTCTTTTTCTTCCTCTGTTCTTCCTTTGCTACATTCTTCTGTATTAAGTGAATATATACTAGCAGAACATTTTAGGGTACTTAATGATTTTTAAACTATATTGCACTGAACTATTTTTCTAGTGGTTGCTCTAGGGCTTAAAACTACATCTTATACTTATTATTTTATAATTTTCATTACTTAAATGGTATTTAGTTGGGGAAAGGGTCTGTACACTCCCCCATTGCCATGCCATAGACAGTCCCTACCACATCACTCTTTAGTCTGTTTCATGTAGCAAGATCCAATTTTAGGACATCTTGGGAACAGTTTGAACTAATCCCTGTCTAGAGAAAATACCAGAAAATATAAGTCACTTACTGTTGCACACAGCAGAGTCACTCTTTATCTTGTGCCAGTCACTTCAAACAGAACATTTAGAACCACGGCCAAGATTACATGGTGATGTATTGGACTGATGGTTTCTTATGATCACAGCTCTCCAGTGTTACCTGGTCTTATGTTTGGAGGCACAATGGTTTAGTTCTGCTTCAATCTTTGAAATTCATTTTAAAGAGTATTCTGTGCCCTACTCCCAGCTCTGTGTTGTTGAAAGGGCCATGTTCAATTGTGTTAGAGTCCAGATCTATGACAAAACTCACATGCAAGGAACAATTAGAGATAATTAAAGACAAAAGCAGGCAGCCCTGTGTTGAAGAGCAGTGGAGGTTCAGACAATGAAGATGTTCCCGTAGGTTGGAGGAGCTGGTTAGGCTCTGTAGGGACTCAAGCAAGGCCTTGTAGAATGAGTGGATTAGTTCATCAATGAGGGGGAAAGTAATCCTCTGCACCAGAAGGACTCTAGACTTTTTTCTTCTTGCCCCTAAAAAATTAATTTCCAGGGAACGTCCATTGTTGACTTGATTTAAGTGAAAGGCACAGTGTTCTAACCTCTTTTGGTAGTTCCTCCTTCAAAGGCAGTGCCTTATGCAAAGTATAATCTGCAGACCAACAACATCAGCATTATTTTGTTGTTAGAAATGCAACTTGTTAGACATTCAAATTCTCAGACCTTACCCCATATGTATTAAATCAGAGTCTTGTGGGGTGAGCCTGAGAATGTGTATTTGATCAAGTTCACCACTGTGTAAGATGAAGGACACTGTTCTCAGGTGTTTTCCCTGGTAGCCTTTCAGATATTTGAAATGAAACAGTCACATTTCAGTGTTCAGGGCCCTGAAGAATAGACCAAGGCTGGGCCGGGACTGGTATACAGTGAGCAGATCATGTAAATAGAAAACTGCACAACTGCGCCCAGGCCAGCAGAGTCAAATAAACAAGCAGAGGGATGCCTGGCTCTCATCTCTCACAGCTGCCTCACACTAGTCCACCCAGGCACCACCAGCAGCAGCAGTGGGCGGGGCTGGCTTTCTGGCAGGAGGCAGATCTGGGGGTGGGGGGGCGGGGGCAGTCCCATGAATGCATCTTCATTAAACTAACCCATCAGCCAGGTCACTGCTTAACACTCACTCCCCTGGCAGGAAAGTGGAACCATAGTCAAGACCCCACCATCCTGTCAGCCTTGTTTCATACTCCCCCCTATTATTTTCATTAAAATTAGTTTGGGAAAGTTTTCCTGACTCATTGGACTTCCAATCCCACAAATCATGGAGCCTTTTTTTGCTCCCACTCCAGACAGGATCTGGGAGAGCATGATGAGAACGACTTGCATGCTCTCAAACTAACATTGGCTTCTTGACAGTCTCTTTTAGCACAACACTAAAAGGGGCTTCGAGGGGAGAGTCTCCTGGGGAGAGGGCAGAGGCCCCTTGAGAAAGGCCTGTCCAGATGGGAGGGTTGGGCTTTCCAGAGCCCAGCAGTGTGGTTTCCAGTGGTGGTTGGGTTCAGCTGCCAAAAACCCAAATTAGGGAAGGTTTTGTTGACAGCTCCTAAGAGGATACTCTGAGAGACAGATGGAAGGTTACTGCCAACTCCAGACAATAAATAGGTATGTATACAATCCAGAGAAAACCATGTGCAAATATATATGTGTAAACGTATATATGCTTTGCTTGTGCTACCCAAGTAAATGTGTTTCTCACAGTCTTTGCCATGGACGACATGATGGAAACCAGCTGCTCCGTGTGGTTCTTCACAGAGAGGTGGAGCTGGCAGTTTGGGGGTTCTGCAGACACACTTCTGCACTGGGCTGACTTATCACTTCTCTGGAAATAGTTGCCATGTCTGGCCCAGCCACTCATCATGTGGATGTGATGTGCAGATGACAGGTATTTACTTCACCCCCAAATCTGTGGGGCAAGGGGTCTTGTCACAGGGGAAGCTGGTTTGCTTCTGAGCCAGTTCATTTGCATTTCTCATTAATCCAGGCTCGACCCCTTCCCAAGTCTCCTCATAATCTATTCAAACAGTCTGAACATTTGACTTTGTTTCGGTTGAGTTTACTCTAATGTGGTTTCTTCATAGCTCTGTCTTTTATGGTAATCAAATGTCCTGCCAACATTTCCCCTGCTATGTGCACCAGCTAAGGAAACCAGATGCTCTGGGTTGGTCTTTTCAATATTTGAGTGTTGTTTTTGTTTAGTATTTCAGAGGTTTGGCGAAAGAGCGCTGTGTTATAAACCTGACCTGGACACACCCCCCTTCCCAACCTACTAATAGTTTTGGCTACTGCTTGCATCTTGACTTGAATTTGCCTCCCACTTTTGTGCAGACCATCACGGGAAGACAGGCTCATGTAATTCATCTTTCTGACTTGCTCAACTTTCCTGTTGATCATCTATTCCATTCTGGAGGTGAAAGAGGGCCAGGGGAGGGCTGACAGCCAGGTCCATGCCTTCTATTGTCTCCCAGCCAATCACAGGCCTGGTGGGGCTGGTGGGGCTGTTCTTTGATGTGTGGGCTTTTTTATCCTCCTGCCATCAGTGCGCTCTTCATGGGAGTGCTGGCTTGTAGTATAGCCTGAAAGTGTTTCAGAAAAGTGACTTGGCATGGAGCCAGACTAATAAGTAGAACTGCTTGTCTGTGAGCATGGAGGAAAGACTTTCTAAGACCTTGAGAGTGTGTGGAAAAGAGAAGCAGAGAGGGCTGAGGTGAACTCTGTTAGCGGGAGCTTTGTAACATATGGGCTTGATGCTGGCATGGTAGGAAGGACCCAGTATAAGTGAAGATGGGAAAGGAAGCAGCCTGGGCATGTTAGTCCTCTCGCATCCCGCTCCTACCCTCTTGGTTGGTTGTTATGAGTCCTTGCTTAGCTTCATACCTGGCTTTGAGTCTGCTCGACTTAATACAGAAAACAAGAGGGGAGACCAGAAGTCAATGATGTGGTTCAATTGTCAAAGGAACCATGGAGGATCAAGTGGTTCTCCAGGACTGGACGAGCCATACCTGAAAGACCAGAGGTGGAGGCAGTACTGAGATTAAATATGGCAGTTAATATGGCCATGAGAAACAGAAAGGGAAAGGAATAGATTTATGCTCAACAACGTCAGTGGAGTGAGGAGTTCTCCCTCTAAGGATCTTTAGCTTTGACTCTGAATTCAAGGTTCTGTTAGACACAGGGCATCAAAGGGAACCAAAGTTCCCCAGAAAGTTGAGAGGGCAATTGTTAACGGGTTAAAGTTAGTCTAAGGAGATGAGTCGAAAATCCGAGAAAGAAGCACCAGACACTGGCTTTTCCAGAACAATAGCTACCACCACCACACACATAAACTCAAAAGAAAGACAAATTTGAAATCTCCAGGGAGGAATGTTCGGAGTCTTGGCATTTGTTCCAGATGTTCAGAAGACTGCACTTTCCACTACCAGTGTGTGCCTTTGTGAAGCTTACTGACAAGGGGTGGTCCATTTGAAGGGGGCCCCCACCACTGTAGTCAAGAGTAAGTACTTATTAAATTCCAACTAGGTGCCAGAGCAATGTGGGGATACTTGGAGAAGGAAGGAGTGGTGGAGATAAAGTCCCTGTCTTCTGGAAACAGACTGAAGAGTAGAGGAGGCAGGTACACGGGCATTGTTGGCAGAGCAGCAAGCAAGGGCTGAGAATAAAAGTGAACAAATTCATTAAGAATGGTTCCATTTTTTATAGCCTGAGTAGGACATTCTATCTCAACTACAGGCTTTAGTTCCAGAAATCATTGACTAAGCTTGAATCTTGTTATAGTTTTCAAACATCCTTTTGAAAACCTAGGGATATTTTATTTTACTCATGGGCTCTAATGAATTTAACAAAGAGAAAACTGACTTGCTTGAGATGATTAATTTTGATAGTAGCCATATCAACAAGACTCGGATTAATGAGTTTTCCAACAATTATGTATGTTTGTTATAAGTAGTCAGAGATGGATATACAGCATGAGTGAATGGATTAAAGATATTATTGTGCCATTTCCGCAGTCTTTCGGGGTGGGCTCAATTAGAAGATGTGGATAAACTGGATTTCAGCTATGGTGTCATTTAATTTTGTTGTTACTTTTTTTCCTTTTCCATTTTTTTTCAGCATTCTGCTACTGATTCTCCTCTACTGTTAATTTTTAAGACATACACACCAACCTGTACACATACGCAAATGTTTGTGGAAGGCATGATCAGAGCAGAGATTTTCTCAAAGATACAGAGGGCCAAAGTTTCGCTCCTGGAAGGGAATGCGGTGATTTGTGGAGCTGATGGGTCCTGAAGGTGTTTATAAGTGGTGACTTGAGCCTAGCTAGGCTGGGATCTGCCAGACACTGTTGAAAATTCTGAAGTAGGTTGGATGATGGTTTTAAGTTCTAACTTCAGGAGCTGAGATCCTGGAATGCTGGTAGTACGGCCAATGCATTCAGAGAAAAGTTAGCTGTTTCTTTACTCAGTTATATACAATGGCAGGACATTTATGCAGAGGTGTTGTGTAGAAGCGTTGGAAAACTCATCTCAGTTATTCCCCTCCCTGATTCCATTTTTTTTTTTTTTTTTGAGTTGAGTCTCACTCCATTGCCCAGGCTTTAGTGCAGCGGTATGCTCATGGCCACCTGCTGGGCTCTGGCAATCCTTATGCCTCAGCCTTCCAAGTAACTGGAACTACAGGTGTGTGCTACCACACCTGGCTAATTTTTTATTTATTGTAGAGATGAAGTCTCGCCAAGGTGTCCGTGCTGGTCTCGAACCCGTGGGCTCAGGCAATCCACTTGCCTCAGCCTCCCAAAGTGCTGGGATTTTAGGCTGAGCCACTGAGTCTGGCCCGAATCAATTTTTAACCTCTGGTTTTGTACTTCCTACCATCAAAAGGAGAGCCTTTTCCTCAGTGCTTGAATCTGGTCTGGTCATGTGCCTTACTTTGGTCAATTGGCATGGTGTGGTGGGACTTTGCACACTTGTGTTTGCTCTCTTGTAACCTACTATCACCTTGTAAGCAAGCCCAGGCTGGCCTGCTGCCAGGGAGGAACCACATGAGTAGGGCCAGCCATCACAGTTGTTCCTGCTGAAGCCATCCCCTAGTTCTTACCACCCACTGCATGACCTGGATGCATGAACAGAACCAACTAAGAGTAATCAAGTTAGGCCCAGATCCTAAAACCATCCAGAGTATTCATATCCTTACAAGGAGTAAAGCCAGCTACTGTTTAGACCACTGGGTTTTAGGGTGGCTTGTTTTGCATTATTGCTATGGGTCACTGACTGATACAGCTGTCTTGGACAGAATTCTTGTTGCAAATCTAAGAGAGATAAGGGATAGAAACTGGAGATTGTACACACAATTGATAGAAAGACCATGTGATTCCGACCCACTTATGGAAATACTTTGTAGAGAAGAATTCAAAGGAATGGTCATCAGGCAGAAAGAGGGATATGCCTCTGCTAGGGTGTTATTGGAAAGGCTGGAAGTGGCCTACTACATGGATGCCTCTCTGAAGTCTAAACAGAAACCATCAAAGCACTGGAAAATGTGGGAGAAAGAAGAGGCCATGTAGAAAGATTCGTAGATAGAAGAATGATTTAGTCAGACATAAAACCATGGAGAGTGATGGACAGAAACCACGTTATAGGGTGTTACTGGAGGAGTAAGAAGAGACAAGTCGCTGGGCTTGGTGGCTCAGCCTGTAATCCTGCGCTTTGGGAGGCTGAAGTGAGTGGATTGCCTGAGCCCGCGGGTTCGAGACCTGCCTGGGCAACTTGGCGAGACCTCATCTCTACAATAAATCAAAAAATTAGCTGGGCGTGGTAGCACGCGCCTGTAGTTCCAGCTACTTGGAAGGCTGAGGTGGAAGGATCGCCGGAGCCCAGCAGGTCGAGGCTGCGGTGGCCGGGGAGCGGCCTCTGCACTCCAGTCTGGGTGACACAGTGAGACTCCAACTCAAAAAAAAAAAAAAAGAAAAAGACAAGTCAAAGTTAGCAAGATTTCTTATGTATTCTAAAGGAAAGATGTGGCAGGGGCTCTGAGGGATGGTAGCATGGAATGAAGGTGGCCTTTTCAGGAGTTGAGCAGCTGTGTTCTCAAACCAAGAGAGGTCAAACCAAACAGGAGAGAGTGATGGTGGGTGGGGGTGGGGAGGTGATACTGGGGCTATTAACGGCTACTCTATAATGATAAGAACCAGGAAGCCAACATTTGACTTGAGGCCCTACAGCATTTGCAGATAGATATTCATCAATCCTGTGAAATTCCTCTGTGAGATTCGATTACACATTCTAGGTTAGGGGCAGTCTAAAAGCCAAAAATAACAAGGCAATCATATTATTTTACTCATGTTACAGATGAGTAACTTTAGATATCAAGTAGTTAAATAGCTTGCCCAAAGTCAAACAGGAAGCCTGTTACTGAGTTGCTGAAAGATCCCAGTTCTGCAAATAAACTTCTAGTCTGCTAGCTTTCACCAAATGAGCTAGAAGCTGGGAAAGCCCATTTATTTATGGAGCCACTGACTTAAGCAAAAAAAGTTATTTCTTATGGGAGGTCCTAAATATGAGCACTTCCTTGTATCTGAGGTAGTGTTTACGTTCCCATCTTTTTATATTATTTTAGTTTTATTCTTTATACATTCTTTACCTTATCCACAGACATTTTTGGCTTCTCCCTGTGTTTTAAGAGGGTACATGTTAGGTCTGGATCTCAACGTCCAGTTTTTCCTGACCCACGTGGACTTTTTATAAGCAACAGAATATACTTTGTCAGTTATTAAGTTCCAGAGTCTAAGACTTGTAACTTTTCAGGCAATCCCCTGATCTGCTGGTGAATCTGGGATGCGAAAGGCAACTGCCACTTTGGGAAACACACTGGTGAATTCACTCATGGCAGTTATAATGATACTTCTCACTTTGAAGCTTAAATTTCCGCCTGCAAGATCATCTCTCAGCTTTGCTAATTTCCCTCTCCTTGGTTGGTCCCAGGAAAGTTATCAACCCTTCTGGGTTTTTCAGGCCTTCAGGCAGAATGAGAGTTAGATACTTAATTTCATTCATTTATTTATTTTTGAGTCAGGTTCTCACTCTGTCACCCAGGCTAGAGTGTAGTAGCATGATCACGATGATCATGGCTCACAGTAGCCTTGACCTCCTGGGCTCAGGTGATCCTTCCACCTCAGACTCTCGAGTAGCTAGAACTACAAGCATGCACTACCATGCTTGGCTAATTTTTTGATTTTATTTGTAGAGACAAAGTCTTGTTATGTTGCCCAGACTAGTCATGAACTTCTGGGCTCAAGTAATCCACCCGCTTTGGGCTTCTAAAGTGTTGGGATTGCAGGTGTGAGCCTGGCCAAGGGTTTGATAATTTAAAAGTAGAGCCTGCTAGTCAACCAGTCTGACACATGGGTAGGTAGCATTTCCCCCCTATTTTTACTCTAGATTAGGAAAGCCTATGAATATTGAGGACCACGTGTACTCACCTATGACACAGTCTTACACACAGACATGCTCTCATTTCCAGGGGCCATGGAAGGACTGTGGAACTGAGGAGAAGAGAGAGAAGACAGAAACTGTGGACAGAAGGCAAAAACAACTAGGAGAAAAAAATACAGATGTGGAAAGCAAATGGAGTGGACACACGTGTAAAATACATGGAAGTAGGCAACTGATTTTCATATTTCAAAAAACTGAAAAGGCTACATTTCACAAGTGGGTGTATATACACATAGGCCAACAGTTAAACTTAATCTCAAGGATTTGAAACATACTGTGATTATATTATTCAATTAATCATCTGCAACTGTGAAACAGATCTGCCAACTTCCTCTCCACTGGGGGAAACTGAGGCAGAGGAAACAATGCCTCACTCTAGGATGGAGGTGAAGTTGGCATGAGCCCTGGCCGTCAAAGTTATGCCAACCCTGTTCTTCCCACTGGGGGCTGCCCAGAGGAGAGGGCCACTAGAGCTTGACATTTTAATAACCACTCATGGTCTGTTATTTTCAGTTGCAGTTTTCTGTATTTTAATTAGCATTTTTTTTTTTTTTTGAGTTGGAATCTCACTCTGTCGCCCAGACTGGAGTACAGTGGCCCGGCATTTTAATGCATTTTGCTTGGGCTCCAGAGGGCATCATTGAAAGAAACCAAAAACCTAAAACCAACAGTCGCAGGATGAGTATGAAATGAAATGAACACAAAAAGTACTCCTGGGGGTTCTTGGCCTCCTGGCTTTGTTGTAACCATTGGCTGCAGCTACCTTCCTTGAACCCATGCTCCGTCCTACTGCCATCTCCCCTGCCCCAGGCTGCAGCTTTCCACATGGATTCTGGTTGCTTCCAAGGTTCCTTTGAATTCCATCTCATAGATGCAGCAAGAGCAAGCTCATCTTCTCTGTTTCCTTTCTATGGGGATCAGTTTCACAGCCCCCCATAGCCAGAGGGTGTGGCCAGCGTGTTTGTGGTGTTTGGGTGTTTGTGGCTGGCCTCCGCTGGCCTGAGCTGTCTCCTGCAATCCGCGGCCCTTTTCTTTTTTCCTTTTTTTGCCCGAGCCTTTAGGAAACAGCTTATTATTCACCCTTATGGTAGGTGCTGGGACTTATTAGGGACGAGAGAATCAAGAACATCCTGAAGATCCAAGCCTGAGATACGAAATAGTGTTAAGTATTGAGAAAGTGATGAATTATATATTTGAAATACATAACTTAAACATTTGAATATGTGTGAATTTGAAAATGTAATTTATATTTTGACACATACATATGAATTTGAAAATATGTATTAATATTGTTTAACATATATATGAATTTGAAAATATAATATATATTTTAAGAATATATATGAATAAATAATACATGCCCATGAACCAAATTTCAAAAGGTACCAAAGTATATATGGTAAAAATGTTTCTGTCCCTCTCATATTTTCCAATCTCTGTTTCCCTCTCTGAAGATAACCACCGTTCCTAGGTTTTCTGTCCTTTGAAGAATTAAAAGGCCCTTTTTAACCCTATTCTCACCCCTGTCTACAGCTCCCCACCCTGACTCTGTGGCCTTGCCTCTTGTTCAAGTCCACATTGGAATCTTTTCATCATGTAGCCTTGGCCTGAAAAGATGCCCATTTTCCCCTTGCTTGGATTTACAGCCCTTGTCGGGTTCTTACAGTGGCCTCCGACAGCCCTGCCTGTCTTGGTGTCAGATTCATGGCTATTCCTCAGTGCTTTAAGATTTTAATGCTAAGTCTATAAATTTCGCTTTCCTTGGGCCTTACCCTGTCCTCAGCCCTTACTGTTGTCTGACGAGATGTCCCCGGGCATTGATTTGCAACCCTGTGCTGCTCCTAGGACGAAGAGGGGGTCTGCTTGAAGTGGAAAACCAGAGGGTGAATTCAGATTTCCACTAACCCCAGCGACTCTTTGGGGTTTGATAGAAATTGACATTTTTTTTCTTTAAAGCTGTAACTTGCTGAAGACTTGTGACAGCTTTTCATTAAAACAGTACCTGAGAGTTAAAAAAAGATGGTGGTGGGGTTTGCTGAGCAAATATTCAACCTCTCTTAATAAATGCCTATCTGTGTTCTAGTCTGACGCATTTAGTTGGGGATTCTTGTCCATTTTCAGCATACATGGGCCCTGCTTAAATCACTCTGATTTCTTTCCCAGGCAGACTTTTGCCCAAGAGCCTTTTCACCGCTTAAGACAATAAAGCCCCTGGTTGAGAGTGGTGGAAATATAGTGACCTGTGTGAACTATCAGGGAGGAGAGTAAGTCACTGCAGAGAAACACAGAGCTGACCAGAATGCAGGCACAGCGAGCACTTGGAAGCATGGTCTTGGAATACTTGTATTTTTTCCGTGGCCAGAGGTGTTAATGACATCGTTGGCTCAGCTAGCCCTTCACTCTGGTCAGGGTGGCTGTCGTGAGGGGAAGTGGGTAGAAGGAGTGGGCCAGAGAAGGAAGAAGGGCTTTGCATTCAAACATCTTTGATTCCACTGCTTGTTCAAGCTGAAATTTATCCAGGGTGATGGCAAAAGCTGAAGGTGGAAGTTAATGGACCCTCGAAACATGTGACATATGTGGAAGCCCTGCTTTCCTAGGCCAGATGTGGGTGAGGCCAAGGCTTTTGCCATTTGATGGCATTTGTCTCTAAGAGCTCACTCCATTTACTGGCTTGGATTCCAGGAGTTGGACTCCTGGGGTCACTGACACGCACATGCTTTTTTTCTGCAGTCTGTTGCGGGACTTGCTGCTTTGAGCTGAGTTTTGTTCCTGGGGTGGTTGTCCCTAGTCTCTGGCTGTTGCTACCCCTTATGTCCACAAACTGTTGTCCAGAGTGCCCCCTCTGTTCCCCCAGCCTTGAATAAGTGTTCCTCCAGACCTTTTTGCATAAGTAGTGAGCACATTTCCAAAACCAACTTTAGATGGCTTGTCCTTCAGATGAAAGGCATATCACATGGAATGTGGCAGAGACTGGCTGAGCTGCTGGCTTTTTCTCTTGGGCACATGGCTAGACTGCATTGGTTGGTCTCCTTGCAGCTGTAAAACGTGCAACTATGTGGCTAGGTTCTGACGAGTGGAATGTGGGCAGAAGTGGTGGAGGTGCTTCTAGAATGGGCTACAACATTCCCACACAGTCCTCCATGTCCTCTTATGTTCCTTGCCAAATGGTTGGTGTTGGAGTCCACCACTTCATATGAAGGGACCAAAGGCACCTGGAAATGCCCTGTAACCAAGGACCTTATCATTGTCTCGGAGCCCAACCACATTGTCTCGGAGCCATCCACCAGGAAAGCCCAAGAAAATTTGCAAACTCTCACTTAGATCTATGGTTCATCCACTGTGATGAGCTACCTTGATTGAATGGATAACATTCCCTAGAGGAGCCCCCATGTTCTAAGATTATGAAGGTAGTAGGTCCCTGCTGTCTGGGGTGGAGTGAGGAGGTTGCCTGTGCCGGGCGGGGCTGTGGGTTGTGTTATAGGGCCTTTTTCTTCCCTCTCCTTGTCCATGGCCATCCAACCTGGCAGGGCCTCTCCAGCAGAGGGTGCACTTTGTCCCACAGTGCCACTGTGCGACTTGCTTTGGCCAGTGGGTTGTGGTAGACACTATGCTGGGCAAGGCTATGTGAGTGTGCGTTGGTCTTTCCGGCTTGTGCCCCCAATGACCAGGAGAAGAACATGCCCCATCTGGTCTACTGGTCTCAGGAGGGCAGACCTGAGTCCAAGCTGCATCCTGGAACCAAGCCCAGCCTATGCCAGACTCAGTCCTCTTACCCTGGTCAACCCACAGATTATGTGACCATGAACACTTTTTAAACAAAGCCACTGAGACTTTTAAAAATTGAGGTACAGTTCACCTTAAACGCAGCATTGTAACCATTTTAATGCATGTAATTCAATGGCATTGCATATACTCACAGTGTTGTGCAAACATCACTATCTAGTTTCAGAACTCTTTCTTTACCCCAAAGGATACCCCATATCCACTGAGCAGCCCGACTCTGTTCTTCTCTCCCCTAGCCCCTGGCAAACACTAATCTGCATTCTGTCTCTATGGATGTGTCTATTAGGGGTATTTTCTACACATGGAATCATATGATAAGTGTCCTTTTATGTCATTTAGCATAATGGTTTTGAGGTTCAGCCATGTGTTGATACACAGTACTTCACACCTTTTTATTCCTGAATAATATTCCACGCTGTGGATTTATCCCATTTTGTTATCCAGTGGATGAGCATTTGGGTTGTTTCTACCTGTTGGCTACTGTGAATAGTGCTACTATGAATATTCCTGTACAGGTTTTGTTTGAACATCTATTTTCAATTATTTAGGTATGTGACTTGAAGTGGAATTGCTGGGTCATGTGGTAATTTTTATTTCATTTTTGAGGAACTGCCAAACTGCTTCCAACAGTTTGTGCCCTTTTACATTCCCTCCAGCAATGTAGGAAGGCTCCTATTTCTCCTCGTCCTCACCAACACTTATTTTCCTTCTTTTAGAAAATTATTGTAATCAACCTGGTGAGTAGAAAGAGGCATCTCCCTGTGGCTTCAATTTGCATTTTCCTAATGACTAAAGATGTTGAGGATTTTTTTTCAAGTGCTTGTTGGCCATTTGTATTTCATTTTTGGAGAAACATCTATTCAAAACTTTTTTTTTTTGCTCTTTTATTTTTGAGTTGACAGAGTTCTTTATAAATTCTGGATACTAGACTCATCACATATATAAATTGCAGATTTTTTTTCCATTCTGTGTGTTGCTTTTTACTTTCTTGATAATGTTTTTGCACAAAAGTTTTTAATTTTGATGAAGTTTAGTTGATCTTTGTTGTTGTTGTTGTTGTTGCTTGTGCCATTGGTGTCATATCTAAGAATCCAAGGTCATGCCAAATCCAAGGTCATGAAGATTTACTCCTGTGTTTTCTCTAAGTTTTGTAGTTCTTTTACATGTAGGTCTTTGATCCATTTTGAGGTAATTTTTGTAAATGGTGTGAGGTAAGAGCCCAAGTCTTTTTTTTTTTTTTTTTGCATGTAGATGTTCAGTTGTCCCAAGAGAAGCTATTGAGCTTTGGGTTGCCACACAGATTTGTTGTAGCAACAGCTAAGGGACACAAAACCTACCTTTTCAGCTTTATATTTCATGCCTTCTCACTGCTGCTGTACATGTTCTGGGGTGCTGTGTTGAGTTGGCATTTTGGGGGCTCATTTCAGATGAAGGAATAGGATATGGTTGTCTTGAGAAGTGCTCTGTATTCCTCCTGATACATGTTATTAATCAGTATTGGAGAAGAACTGAGTCCCAACCTCCTTTCATTGTGATACTCCTCTGGATATGGATGAGTTTGGGGATAATGGGAAAAGCAAGCCTTTTAAGCATCTCAATAGTCCCTTGCATTGTGACAGTTGTTAGGATGCAAAGCGATTCTGTCTCCCTTCGGCTCAGTGTGCAACCTGTCTCTGGTTTTTGGTTCCTTTACCTTTCTCACACAAAGCCCACCCAGGGTCAGAGCAGAACCAAGGTGGTAGTGGTGGCAGCCTCTTCTGTGAAACTGGTGATAAGCTGATGCTGTCTCGGGCTTCCTGAAGCACAGTTGAACAAAGTAGGGCACGAGCTTAGTCATTCTGCACCTAGGTCTCTTCATCAGTAAGATGAAGATAGTAACAGTGCCACCTCCAGGGGGTGTGGGGAGGGTTTAAGGAGGTGACACTTGAAGCCCTTGAAACAGTACCTGGCACAGGGCATGCATCATGCACATGTTTGCTAAGTTAAAAACCTTCTTGCTGTGTGGGTCACCTGGATGCACTGGTGGCCTGACCTGCGCCTCATCTTCTGACTGGGTTTTCTCTCCAAACCCCCTTCACAGCCTTTCTGACTCCACTCACTGGGAGATGTGGGAGCAGTTCTCTCTCTTCAGACCCTTTTGTGAACCCATCTGGACTTGAGTTTGAATGGTCTCTTGCGACTGGGGTTAGTGGTGTAGATGAATCCTGTGGTGCTCTGTCCTGAGCCTTTTCCTCTCACTGAGCTGGAGGGGCCTACCTGGTCTCTTTTCTGTCTTCCTCACTGCAGCAGGGGTGAGCCAGAGACATGCCTGAATGCCCCCAGCAGCTGCTCATGGCAGTGCAGGGACCCTCAGCATGTGAGTCAGATCCACCTTGAGACCCTGTACCTGATGTAGAGTTAGGGAAGTTTTCATCAGAATGAACTTTGTTGACGCCACCAGCCTATTCACAGTTTGCTTGGAGAATGACAGGATTGCTGCACCCCTACTTTTCTGTCCTTCCCTTTTTAATCATCAAAGTTTAACCTGACTGTTTCATTGCCTGAACCAGCACTGAATCTGAAGACCGTTCGGTTGATTCATGGTGGGAGAGCCCAGAAGTGAACTATTGACTCTCCCATGGAAAGGATTAGTTGGCTCTGCTGTTCATTGTTTTTTGTTGTGGTATGTTTACATGTTTTTAGATAGATTGAGAAGTCCTCTGACCTCCAATATTGTATCACATGAAGCCATTTGCAAATCTCATTAAATGTCTGGATTTAAACCCATGAAAGCAAAGAGATGAAGAGTTGTAATATTGAGTGTATGACCTGAGAAATTTTTCTTAATTTGTACTCTTGTGTCCCAGATGGAATAAGGATGTGAGAAACGGGGCTGGAGCCTGACAGACTGTTCTGAGCTCTTCAGCACAAGGTCCGCCACTCCAGAAATAGTGTCTTAACCCAGCCCACAGTGGGGCGGGGAGGAAGCCTGGAGGGCGGGACAGGATTGCCCAGAGTTAGACTTCCAGGGCTCAGCTTCAGTCGCAGAGCACAGTAGGTGACAATTGCCTTAGCCATGGGCCAGGCTTCCTTTTCTTTTTACTTAAAGGTGGTGTTCCCTCCCCTCCTCCCTCCCTGTTTCTCTCTCTCCTCTCTGTATCTGTATCTCTCTGTCTCTCTTCTCTCTCTCCCCCTCTCTTTCTTATCTCTGTCTCTCTCCTCTCTATTTCTGTCTCTCTCTCCTTCCCTCTCTTTCTTTGTCTCTCTCTCTTGATGATCTCATCTACATTGCACAGACAATAAAAGTTTATAGTGGAAGTCTCCCCTGTCATTCTTGTCCCTCACCTGTTGAATCCTCCATCCTGCCATGGTGATTGCTAATAATCCTTTTCTTCAAATCCTTCTAGAGTTTCTTAACATAAAACAAATGGAAGTATAGATCTGAAACAAAATTTGGGATATTTCGTACACTGTCCTTTTCCACCTATTTTTTTAAAAAAACTTTTGTTTTGGAGCTTTCTTCACATAAGTACATGGAGGTCACCCTCATGCAAAATCTGCTTCATTGCTATAGAGTATTTCATTTTGTGCCGTACCAAGCTTTACTTAATGAGTTCCCTATTGATGGGCACTTGGCTTATTTCTATTTTGCCATTTCAAACAAGAGAGCAATAAATAGCCCTGCGCATGCTGCCTGTCACGTGGGTGCAATTGATCTGTATAGTAAACTTGCTAACATGACCTGGGTTAGAAACTGTATGTGATTGTAATTTTGATAGATGCATCTAAGCTGCCCTGTGTAGGAGGGAGCAAGGCATGAGGGTCAGCCTGTGCTCTCTTGCTGTGTGGGTGTGCGTTCTGAGTGTAAGGTGTTTGTGTGAGTAAGGTGTGGGTGAGTGAGGTGTGTGTGAGGTGTATGAGTGAGTGAAGTGTGTGTGAGTGTGTGAGGTGTGGTTTACATTTCTTGGAAAGATCTGTAGTATTTAAGTAAGAGGGATGGGGGAGGGGAATATGAGGCGGGATGTGGGGGATATGAGGGAAGCATGGGGAGAGGGATGGGAGGGACTTTTGAATGATCAGCAGGTCACCATAGGCACTGGTGATCTCACTCCACCAACCTGTATTCCCTGGCCCTTCCTGCGGGTGTGGCATGAAGGCTTTACTGCATTAACTCACCACAAGATTCCACATGTCTCGGTTTCCTATGATTTTCTTCCGTTTTCCATAAACAAGTACTGAGTGTTTCCCATGTACCAGGCACTCAGCTAGGTGTTGGTTGATGTCATCCTTGTTGATAGAAGTCCTGCCAAATGACAACAGAGAGGGAATTTTAGGGGCAAGCTCATATTCACACCAACCAAGATTCTGCAGAAAGTAGAGCTTCTACTGTCCTTCGTTGCAAGAAACCATGTCATGTGTCTTGAAGGATGTTTGCCTTGGAAGCTGTGGCACACGGCATGGTGTCTGGTGGCCTCCCCTTGCATGAGTGGTTGTTGGCTACTCTGCCAAATGTGTGTGCTGTGGTGTGGTTGGCTTCATGTGTTTTGCTGTAACAATTAAAGTTCGGGCTGGGTGTGGTGGCTCAAGCCTGTGATCTGAGCACTTTGGAGGCTGAGGTGAGTGGATTGCCTGAGCCCACGGCTCGAGAACAGCCTGGGCAACTTGGCAAGACCTCACCTCTACAATTAAAAAAAAATAGCTGGGCATGGTAGCATGTGTCTGTAGTTCCAGCTACTTGGAGGGCTGAGGCAGAAGGATTGCCTAAGCCCAGTGGGTCGATGCTGTGGTGGCTGTGAGCATGCCACTACACTCCAGCCTGGGTGACAGAGTGACTCCGACTCAAAAAACAAAACAAAACAAAATACCAAAGGAGGTGGGAAGGGGAGGAAAATTTGAGAGAGAGAGAGAGAGAGAGAGAGAGAGAGAGAGAGAGAAGAGAGAACACTGAGCTAAGCAATCAATCCAGATTAAATTCAGGTCTAGTCCATAGCTGGCAGCTGGCATCAGGACATACTATTCTGCCTGTTGTGTGCTGTGCGGTGTGCTCCTGGACATGTTCCGGATTTGCCTTCTCTTCTTGCATCTCCCCCCAACTCCCTAGTCTGAGCTGCCACCAACTCTCTACTGAGTTCCAAGTTACCTTCCACCTAGTCTACCTATACCTACTTTGACATCCTTCCAGTTTCTTGTCTGAAGGGCGCTGGGACTGCAGTGTGGTCTTTTCTTTTCTTTTTTGTCTTTGAAAGCCATGTCTTGTGCTGGCACATGCCTCCCTTAGGGACCTTCCCCCACCCCGAATGAGATTCCTGCATGACCACTTGCCTTCCCTGCTGACTATGAACTCTGGGGAGTGGGGTGACCATGTCTGCTTCTGCTCATTTTCCTTGTGTCCCCACTCTTGATATGATGTGCTCTACATAGCAGGCATGCAGCAAGTGCTTAGTGTGGCATTTTGCACATAATAGGTGCTTAATAAACACCAGGCAGTTGTAAATACAAATTGAGCAAATTTACAATTTCAAAAATGAATTGGTAATCAGTTTTCCACCTATCTAAAAGTACCCCTGCCAAAGTCTGTGGACCTCTGTTTTCCATGGGATATAAAGGAATACCTGTTAGGATTTTTAGTCACAAATGACAGAGCCTGAGTGGCTAATGTTGCAGAGGAGTTTGTTAAAAAAAATATGGAGAAGAGCATAAGATATTTGCAAGAGTTGAAAGACCAGGCTCAAGGTCAGACTTCCAGAAACATGTCTACCACTGTGCTGTCAAACTGGTCTGATAGAGAAGCCACTGCTGTTGCCACCATGGTCTCAATGCTAGGATCTGCTCTGCCATAGCTCCTGCATCAGGGACTCAGCTGGCAGCTTCCACCAGGGCATCTAGTAGAAGAGCCCAAGCCTCCTGTCTGCACCAACAGCAGTGAGGGAGCTTGGGAGAGTGAGCTCCCCAGATACAAGGAGCACATGTGAAAGCTGCAGGTAGCCACCAGCAGGACCAGTGTCCCCTGCACCTGGATGTTCACAGTCTTCACATGCTCCTAAGTCATAACCGTGCGCTTGGGTGCTGGCGTGTGTGCAGCAAGTAGTGAGTTATGTCGATACAGTTGAGAGCTTGGCCCTGAGTGTTCTAAACTCTTCCTCCCATGCAGCTGAGTTAGCATTTCACCATTCGAGGCTTCAGTGTAACCATCTAGAAAATTAATGTCATGGCGTCTTCCCAATGCCAAGAATCAGCAGGAATAGTAATGTATTTTGAGGTTCTTGGATAAAAAGCAATCGAAAGATTCCTTGTATCATTATTTAAAACAAATGACTTCTAATGAAGATGCTTAGTTCAAAGGGCTTGATGGCTTCTTGGGATGCAAAATGGGCAACGCCTGGCATATTCGCTTAATAACCTGGTCCTGAAGAAGCCCGATGCGCTCCTACGCCTCCATGGAGGCAGAAACATGCAGGCGTGGTGATGCTGCCTCCGTCGCAACAGGCGGGCTCATTACCGTGGCTGCTTGCACAGCAGGAGCCCTGGAGGCTGATCACAGCCCTTTACCAAGTTCACTGGTGGGATTTTTTAATACAGCCTCATCCCAGCCTGACTGAGACAGAGGCACCGATGAGAAGGCTCCAACAGCACCGCTTGCCCACGTGTTATCGGCATGAGAGAATCGTATTTGAAAAACACACATCTCTCTCCTAGTTGTGGGACTCTTAGTCTGCTCCAGTAGGGTCACATCACCACTTGATTCCCCGTTATGGCTCTCCTCTCCTTTTTTCCATTAATGCAGTATACTCAGCTCTCTTCTTCCCTGCTGCTGTCAGTCAGTCCTTTGTCACTGACTCTTGTGCCAGGATCGGCGGCCCCAGCCTTGTGGTCCCCCTCGGCCTCTTTCGGCCTCCTTCTCCTGCGAATCACTCTCTACCACAGAAAGACCTGCACAGAGCAGAGCCTCATCCTCTCGCTAACCCGCCTCCTCTGTATTCCATTCATCCGTGGAGTCTTAGAACTCTCGCATACTTAAGTGACTTCCCAGACAAGGTGGTAATGTTCCTTCTGTCTTCTCTCTTTCTGGTCTGCTGCTGCTCTTGTCACTTTCTTTTTTCCCTTTTCTTCTCATCAGTGGGCACAGACCTGCTGCTCTTCCTGTAATAGACCACAGTTCTGCAAGCAAAATGACCCTCATAACATGGCATCCTGTCGGGTGCTTTACCTGAGTGTGGTGGGTTTTCTTTGCCTTTCAGTAAAATGAGCACGTGGGGGGACAAATGCAAGGGGCCTCCTCCTTACATCATGTGACACCAGCTGAGCTGAACTCTGCCTGGGAATAATTTAGACAGTGTACCCAAGCTTATTTGGAGGAAAAAAAGCACTGGGAGTTCCTTTTTGGGGCAGTCACTAGACGCAGGTGCTGGGAAAGGTTTTTGAGAACGGAATCTGGCCCCTGAGCAGCCAGTGATCCCCCTCAACAAGAGAGGGACTGGCACAAAGTCTCCTCAGATGGCAAATTACAGTGGGTGGCCACGGACACAGGGGATGCTGGAGGGAGATGGAGGACTTATTAAAATGTCTTTTGTCAGCCAGATTTATTTTCATCTTTCTTCATGAGATGTGATAGTTTTGCATCAGCGCATTTAAATGAAATAATTTGCTAAAGGTCAGATGCAATTCCCCACAGCCAGCTTTCATTTACCTTCTAATTAATAACTGGATGCTCATACATACATTAGCCCAAGGCTTATGCATAAAATAATAACTGCCATTTACTGAACACCTATTATGTCTCAGGCATTTTGCATACATTATCCTGGATTCTCACAATGCAGAGGGTAAGAATGCCCTGTCAATAGAGGAAGAGCATGAGCCCCAAGAGGCTGATAATTCACCCTTGACTGTGCAGATTGCTGTCTAAAGTCAGATGCGTTGGCTCTCTTGTGCCATGTGGGAGGGCAGCTGCCTCCTGCCCCAGTCCGATGCCTTGTGCCATCTGCTGTTACTGACAGACAGAATGACAAGAGGTTGGTGTGGGCGCCTCCCCACTGGAGGACACTGCATGACCCGGGGCTCAAACTCTTGCTTGTAGTGGTGGTGTGTATTTGGGAGGTGGCAAAATGCTGCCTGGTACAGGGTTCCTTTTCATTCAATTCTGTCTTCTTCCCACAACCTCTCAAATGAAGGAGGGGTTGCAGTTGAATAGGAGGAACATGTTTGGACACACCTCACCTGGAGAACTGTGCATGTGGGCCATACAGGCTTGCAGCCAAGTGGTGACTTCCTAATCCAAGCATTCGCAAATTGGCTTGAAGTTTATTATCAGGCCATGACTGCCAGAGAGATGCAGGGAGAACAGAAAGGCAGGGAAAATGTGTTCCTGTCACTTTCCAACCTTCCTCCTGGGTCCCATTTCCTTGTGGCCTCTGAAACTTTATAAATAGTAAGTTAACCACATATGCATCCACGGCTCACTTTTCTTCCATGTGACTTTTGGCATTGGATTTGTAAACATTTGTACCTCTTTTCATTCTCTTAACATGTTAAAGTTGGACAAACCAGTAAGCTTAAAGACATTGGTAGAGTAGTTACTTGACAACATCACAGTTAAACAATAAATCCCTTGGATTTCTCAGGTATCTTTCTCATTATGCCTATAATTGGTAAATTTCTAGCAGATGGTGATTCCTTGCTCCAGCTGTGTAAATTCAGGACATTAAGTCACAAGAGAAGCTTCTCAAGTCAGTGTGAGTCGCTTGCATCAAGTTACCTTTACCTTGCTAAAACGCAGGTCCTTCAACCCCACCTGCATCCCTGAAGTAGACTGTCTAGGTTCAGGTCTCTCCATTTTAAAAAGGCTTCTGTGATAATTCTGATACAGATAAAGTTTGGAGAATCACTCATTTTGAGACACGCAGAAATGCACATTAAAAAAATCTCACCATAACTCTAAAAACAGTAAGAACAGTACACCAAGGAAGTGATCCTTGACTGAGAACATACAAGGAAATGCAGTACAAAAATCCATGTTCAGATTAGTCTCCTTATTCCACTAGACTTTGATTAGTATCAATCATTGTTTCAAGGTAACTCTACTTCTCCTTTAAGTAAAATTCCAGATTTTCGGTTCCCGTTAGTGTTGAAAATCTGTGGTCCTTCATTCTCTCCAAAGCTGCTGGCAGCCTTTCCCCATTGCAGCATTTACTGGAAACCTTTAATATTCTGACCCTCTTGTAACATCTTATCACCTGGCCAGGATTCAGCGAGTATCTTTCCTAAGGAAGCCTGGCTTTATCAATTTCATATAAGTCTCCAAACCAGCTTTGTTGCTTCTTGTATTTCATTTAAAAGAGGGAAAAAAAATACTGAGTTTGCATAAAATTAAGATATTTTTCCAGCCAGGAGAGGTCCTTTGAAAGCCATGTCATGCTCTCCCTTCACAACCAGCTCCTCTAGATGTGGCAGAGGAAGTATTTTTGCTCAGATGGATGATGATTATTCTTTAACTAAATTAGCAACTACACAAACCCCAGCTGCTTTTATTTTCTTCCACGCTACTTTGGGTATTGAATGTGCAAAAAAAAATCAGCCAAACTTCTTTTCTTTCTCTTAATATTTTAAATTGAACAAGCCAAACAGGCTTCAAAGTATGTATCGAGTAGTTACTTGACAACATCACACAGACACATTCAAGCACTTTAAGGGCACCATATTAAGCCGATCTGCAAAATACTCCTATTTTATTGCATTTTGTTTTCACTTTCCAAATCCTGATGAGGAAATTTGATATTGGTTTGGTTTCCTCTTCAGTTTCTGTCTCCTGGGAATAGAGTTGTTAGCAATTATCACAAAGTGTCATTAGAATAAAAATCATTTGAATATGTCATCAGCAAGCTGCAGTGAGGGGTTGAATTGTCATGATGAGATATGGCTTGCATAACATGACCATTAAGGGTTATGGGTGTACATCAATTGACTGATGAGTCATTCATTAATTCATCTGCCATTTCAATAAGCATATATTAAGGACCCATCTTGTGCCTGCAGTGTTCTATGTTCTGGGGCAGAAAGATAGATCTGAAATTGGCTTTCCCAACAAAACAGTCACTACGATTTAGAAGATAAATACTAGGCGATATAGGTGGTGCACACATGCACATGGTTCTCTTAGATGCTTGACCCAGTCCCCAGGTAATTCAGAAGGGGAAAAATTCCCAAGAGAATGCTGGGGTTTAAGCTCACCTGCACACGTTTCTATGGCCAATTTGAATTGAGTCCCAGAGTCTTTGCCTCAGCCCAGGAATGTCATCATCTGCCTCTGATCTTGATCTTCTGGGGCTCTGGACTATTTTCTTGACTTATCTTTAGACTTGGAAATAATATCCCTCACTCTCCTTAACTGCCTCAACCTCTTACATCACTTGGATATCTTGTGGGTACATCTCTAGAGAATTATTCTGGGAGCTTCCAACTTGTCATAATTTTAGAAATGTTGTTTCTGAGGAAAACAGGGTGCAGGTTGATGTCACCCAAGAGTTCACAGCCATGTCTACCCAAATGAAAATAGGCAGCCCTGACCTCCGGATTAGCCTGGCTATGCTTGGGGAATTAGAAGATTTTGTTGAGAGCAAAAGCTGAGAAGACATGTTATGTTTTAGTTCCATATCATGTATCTTATTTACATGAAAACTGGGACTTTCTCTTTTGTGGTAACAGTTAAGAATGTGGGCCACGTTCAGTAGCTCAGCCTGTAATCCCAGCACTTTGGGAGGCTGAGGTGAGTGGATTGCCTGAGCCCGCGGGTTTGAGACCAGCCCGGGCAATTTGGCGAGACCTCGTCTCTATTATAGATCAAAAATTAGCTGGGCGTGGTAGCGTGTGCCTGTAGTTCCAGCTACTTGGAAGGCTGAGGCAGAAGGATAGCCGGAACCTAGCAGGTCGATGCTGGGGTGGCCGTGAGTGTGCCACTGCACTCCAGCCTGGGCGACAGAGTGAGACTCCAACTCAAAAAAAAAATAAAAATAAAAATGTGGCCTTTGGGCTTGGAACGTCTGTGTTCCCATCTGGCCACATCCCTCCCCAGCAATGTCGGGCTGGTTCCTTTTCCACTTTGGACTTGTTTCCTTATCTAGAGAATGAGAACAATAGTAGGACCTGCCTTACAGGGAATCGCGAGAATTAAATCATGAAGATTTGTTCCTTTACACACCATCGGTACTCAGCATGTGCAGGTGATGATTTGCTTGTCAGGAGTATCCCATGGCCTGCTCTCATTTCTCCTGGCTGCCCCATTCTAGAGACACACTGTGGGTCTTAAGCCTACAGCCTCTGATTGTTATTTCTGATGCATTCACCCAGCCTACTCCTCTAGCAAGATGGGAGTTTATCTGCTCACAGAGTCCTGCTTGTCAACCTGTAGGCAGCTATGAAATAGGCCCAGGCCTGCATCTGAGGTCTCGTGGGGTTCAGGAGGGTGAGGGCCCTGGGAGTTCACAGCATAAGAATGCATTTTCTGGTTTTCTTGACTTCACAGAAGTCTGTGTCTGGTGGCAGGAAAGGGATAGGGGAGAAAGGACAGTTGCTCCTGTTCTCACGGCTCCTCATGTCTGTGGTACCTCACATGGCAACAAGGGACCACTGGGACATGCGACAGGAACCCATACACAGCCCAGGTTGATGCAGGGTTTCTGGAGCCCCAAGGACTTTTCCTTAATTATTTAATTTTTTGGATAAGCAATTCACTCACATGACTCAGATTTTTTTTTTTTTTGAGTTAGAGTCTCATTCTGTTGCCCAGGCTAGAGTGCAGTGGCACGCTCACGGCCACCCCAGCATCGACCTGCTGGGCCCTGGCGATCCTTCTGCCTCAGCCTTCCAAGTAGCTGAAACTATAGGTACATGCTACTGTGTCTGGCTAATGATTTTTTAAAAAAAAATTTTATTGTAGTGACAAGGTCTCACCAAATTGCCCGGGCTGGTCTTGAACCCACAGGCTCAGGCAATCTACTTGCCTCGACCTCCCAAAGTGCTGGGATTATAGGCAGAACCCCTGAGCCCAGCCAAGACTCAGATAGTAAAACACAAATAGGTGTGCAGTGGTGGTTCTCCTCCCTCCCCACCCCCCCAGTACCTTTTATTTATGATCTGTCAATTCAGGTTACAGCAGCAGAGCCTATAAGCCGGCCAGGTATGGAATGTCACCTGGGCTCGGGGCACAGGAGGGCCCTACACAGTCAAATGCCTTGCTGTCATCACTACCTTGAAATTCTCAATGGTTTTGAACCCCATAATTCCGTTTTGCACTGGGCCCTGCAGTTTCTGTGGCTGACCCTGCATGGTAGACATGGTTCTTCACTTTTCTTTTGTCTATGTGCCTTAAAGAGCTTGTCACATCTGTACATCAAGAGCTTTCTTGTTACTTTTTTTATTTTTATTTTTTACAGCTGCTCAGTCATCGATCCTTGAGGATTAGACAGACTGTATATATGGCTACTTTAGGGATTCCTTTTAGGATCCTGTCCCAATTTTCCAGCTCTTGAATGCTTCCAAACTTGGGAGAGAGAAAGACTGAGGGGAACACCAGAACGTCTTTGGAAGTGATACTTTAGCAGTGAGCTGGTCAGCTGTGTCCCTCCTGCCTGTGCCTCTCTCCACTCTGAATGTAATTCACCTTTCAGTTGCCCCATTATCCAAATGCCCAAAAGGGAGTCTCCTGGGCTTTGCCAGTCAGCACAGATGACTTCTGTCTTTGCTTCAACCCAGAGAAAAATCCTTTGGGCTGAAAAAAACAGTGCCTCGGCAGAGACATGCTTTAAGGGCTCCCCTTCTGTTACTTCTTCATTCCAACTAATCATCCTTTTGGGATAAATCTGTGGACACACAATGGTGTGGCCGCTTTTTGAAAAGAGAGCTCAGGCCCTGCTCCCTAAAGGCATCTCCCAACTGCTGGAAGGCACCTTAACTCTTTCCCTTACAGACCTAGAACCACATGGGGTGGCTCACTCACCCAGGAAGTGGTCCCCTCAGGAAGTGCACTATGCCATGGCCCTTCTGAGGGGTGTCCCTTTGGAAAGGATAGAACTTAAAGTCCACACGCTGGGGACCTTGTCTGTGATCCCACGCCTTGCCCATTGCCCATGGCTTGGGTTTGAGGACATGGGTGCAGGAGCTTTGTGCCAGACTTGGTTGAGCTGGTGTAGGTGGTACTAGTGCTAGTGGTGGGTGGGGGAGAGAGCACACAGCTGTCACCTGACCTGGCTCGTCTGGCAACTGTAGTGTGCCCTGGGTCATGCATGCAGGTGGCACAGACACATGGCCCAAACTGTGGAGTGGAGTGAATGTGGAGATCCTGGTCTGTGCTTCCAGCTTTTCCTCCCCAGGCAAGAGGAGCCACAGCCACCTGGTGTCCCTTTCTCCTCATGTCAATCATACCAGGTCCTCGAACCTGAATAGAGCCTGCCCATCTGTCTGTTGTCCAGGGCCACATCCCTGAGCTGGCTGGCCTGTCCCCTGCCACCTTTTCTACTCCAGCAGCTGAGTCCTGTCCCAAGGAAGTTCCTACTGTGTGAGGATGGTGCTGATACTGACTGAGCCCTCACCCCTTCCCTGTCCCTGTGGCTGCTGCCCTCAGGTGTGATCAGAGCACTGCTATTCTGGGACTGGCCAGGGTGGTCAGGGATGTGCCATGACTGTCATCATCAATGGAGCTGCCAGCCCTGCACATCCTGAGGCTCTTTTCAGGCACAGCAGAGAGAAGGAGCACAAGTGCTACCCCCACCTGCCATGGTGAGAATGGTCTCATGCGTTCTGTATACATCTGGGAATTCCAGCTTCTAAGAGGCAGATGGTAGCTTATCTTGTAATCCCAGCACTTTGGGAGGCTGAGGCGAGTGGGTTGCCTGAGCCTGTGGATTTGAGACCAGCCTGGGCAACTTGGCCAGACCTCGTCTCTACAATAAATAAAAAATTAGCCGGGCATAGTAGCACATGCCTGTAGTTCCGGCTACTTAGAAGGCTGAGGTGGAAGGATCTCCAGAGCCTAACAGGTCAACACTGGGGTGGCTGTGAGCGTGCCACTGCACTCCAGCCTGCGTAACAGAGTGAGACTCCAACTCGAAAAAAAAAAAAAAAAAAGAGGCAGACAGGGGGACATTCATGTACATCAGCAGCTTAGCCTCAAAGTCCCATTGGGCAGTTGATGGGGATAGCCATGGCCTCACCTGGCAATCGCCCACCCTAGCCAATATAACGAGAACTTTGTGGAGAGGGCAGGAAAAGGATACAGCAGAGAGGACAGAGGACACCTGAGGAGCACAAGGGATGGAGTGGGGGGTGCACAGCTCCAATGACTCCACGGGGGATGAAAACATGGGGGGCAGGAGGATTGCATTGAACATCCGCCTAGCCCTGGCTTTTGAATTGGCCCCAAATGAAGTGACATGTTCTCTTTTTGGCTGCTTTGAGAACATAAGGAGAAAATGTAGATGGTGACATTAAAGATGGATGGGTTTAGACAAACGGAGTGGTTTTGAAGCCTTCCCTGGGGCTGAGAGGGCGGGCAGGTCTCCGTGGTATGCACCAGGCAAGGCCCGCTCTCCCCCGAGAAAGCCGGTGATGACTGGGCTTGCAGCCAGGCGGCCAGGGAGGCTGAATATTTAACACCATGCTGACTGGCAAGTTCGCAGGGGTTGGCCCAGCCACGGCAGGCTGACACTTGCAGTAGAACTCCTGGCCCCTAGGGGTGAGTGGTCAGTTGGGCGCCAGAGTCAGGCTGAGGCACAGAGCTGTTGGGGCTCCTAGGGAAGGCATCTGTCAGAGCCCCTTCCGGGCAGAGCCAGCCATTATGGACTGGGCTGTACACTTGACTTTAAAAGCAGGTCATGAAGTAGGTCCCTCTGCATGCGAATGGCGTCTTGAAGGGGCAGAAATCCCACTGAGGAAGAACCATTGGCCCTTTCTCATGCTGTATCCTTCCGACTAGCCTCCGTTTGTGGCTGCAGTGCTCTGGTGTGGAAAGTGGTGGCTGCAGAAGGGAGAGGAGCAAGAGGGATGGGGCAAAGGCTGCATGTGACACCGAGAGCAAGGACTGAAGGCCAAGGCTCTACCAAGTCCTCTCAGCCACCACAAAAGGAGGTTCTTGCTGGCCCAGAAAGCCCAGTGTGTCCTGTGCTTGGCCATTCCATGGCCACCAGCACAGGTCTCGCGGGATCCAGCTAGGTTCCATGTCCATGTCTGTGTAAGGAAAGGCTAACAACACAAGGGATCCTGGGTGCCCACAGGGACGGCGGCCAGGCATGCCCACAGGGAGCACCCCCTAGAGGAAGTTGTTTATAGGAACAGCTAAAAACGAGGGGCTCTGTGTCCATGCCACACAGGTGCCTGGCTGCCGCAGCCAGTGCTGATGCCAGGTGGTGGGAAGCAGTTCATGCAGATTGAATGTGCTCTGGTTGGCTCTGGTTGCCCCTGTGACCCCTTTTTGATGAATGCAGCTGAATGAACCCTATCTGGGGTCTCTGTTCCTCCATGCAACATGAATTGAAGGAGTGGGTGGCAGGCAGTGGTGGTGAGAGCCATGGGTGGCTGCAGGGACTGTCCATCCTGTTAATGGAGTACATCCTTATATGACGGAGTTGAGAGTAGGCTGCAGTGACCTCTCCTCTGGCAGTCATTCACCAGTGCATGGTGACCACATGTTTTGCTGCACTTCACATTCCCAGACCTTCAAGGTGACTTGTTAGCACCTAGTAAAGATGACCTGGGCGCTACCCATCTCTCTGTGCTGTGCCCTCCCAACTACCTTGCATTTTGGTGGAGAAAAGAATAGGTGGGACCACCTGGGCTCAGGGGCTGCAAGGCGTGTCTCACAAGCAGGTGGGCATAGGCATGCTGAGCTGGTGGTGCCCTTGCTATGTGGCGCTACGCTCTTTGGAGCAAATGACTCTAATGTGGCCTGTGCCCTTCGCACCTGTTGTTTCTTGCCACACATGGAGCGGTACAGGCAGTTCCTCTCCTTGAGAGGAGAAAGCATGGGTGCATTGTGGCACAATTAGCCATCTGGGTGCCCCACGAGTCCTCACCAACTCCAGTGTGCTGTTCCGCTGATGGCAGGGGACAAGGTCATCATCTGAGTCACATGCACACTTGTCGCCATCTGCAACTGTAATTCCAGCCACGTGGTCAGTCGTAAGAAAGACTTTATAACCAGCTTTTACAGTATTTGTGGATCATGACGATTAAACAACAGATGGGAAACCCAGCCAAGATTCCTAATCTCTCCTCTTCCTGACAGAGCATGAGGCTGAGTTGCCTGGTGGCTTCTCTGTGGCTGAATCTGCAATTAGGACAGGCGCTGCTCCCCTGATGTTTGCAACTGTGCTATGCTTTCACTCTTATCAGACCCCATACACTCAGCTTTTCTCCATCCTGGTTTTTCGGCTCTGCGGGATGGATGCCAGTTCCCTGTCCCCACAGCTCTGCTCTCTGCATGGGTCTGGCTGCAGAGCTGGCCTCACTGTTGTGTCCTGACCACCTGTGTCTCTAGCCTGTGGACTCCCTGAAAGCAGAAACTGGCCCATCTTGCCTCCTCTCCTGGCAGTAGCACATCATAGCATTTACTGCAATATTCATGTCATATTGATAAGTATGTGTGTTACTTCCCTTGAGGGTCACCTGGTGGACGAGGCCCTGATGTCTACACAGGTGATGGAATGATGGGCTCTGGGGAACAGGGCAGTTCCACCACCTAGAGCCCTCGCATCAAGCCCACAGATGTTACCCCAGCATCTCTGCAGATGGGAGTTGGGAGAGCAGAGAGGGTACCTCTGCAGAGTTCTGGCCTCACCAGACTGCACAACATGGTCAGACAGACACAGCTGTTCCATGGACAGGGCTGCTGGCAGGGGCTTAAAGTTCATGTAGCCCAGAAAACCACTTTACAGATGGGAAAGCCAAGAGGCATCATGGTCTCACCAAAGTTAGAGGACCTCTCAGGCCTGGAGACCAGTGGTATCCTGCTCCTTGGTACGTCCAAGTTTGTGGGGAGAGGAGCCCTGGTGGTTTTGAAACCCCCAGGAAGCTGGCTTTGAGCTTCCATAGGCTTTGAAAATGGTTGGCTGGAACAGAAGCATGAAAACTCAAGGAGAGGTGAGGTTGGGGCAGCAGGAGGGACGTGGGAAGACAGAGGGCAGATCAGGAAGGTCGCCTGCCTACTCGGAAAGAGTCCTGTCAGACAGGGATGTGGAGGCTTGGCACCGTGGAGGCTCGGTGAGGATGCACTTCAATTCCCAGCAGAGGCAGTCAAGGGCTTCAGCGATTTATTAGCGGAGCTATGCTCCAAACCACGGCAACCTGGCTCCACAGTCGGTGCAGCAGCCTGGGAGGCTGTGGAGGTTGCAGTCCGGCCTCCCTGGCAGAACTGTACTGTCTCCAGGGGAGGCTGTTTGAGTCTAAGGACACAGGAGGGTCCATGCCTGACCACAGCTGCCCTCCTGCAGGTTTGGTGAGCGACCGAGGGCCTGTGGAAAGCCTGGCCCAGCTTTGCCTCTGGCTGGTGGAGGCTTCCTGCAGAGGCCTGGCAGCTCAGAACTTGCTCTCTGTGTGGGGTCTACCCTGGCTGGGCTGTGTTCTCTGTGGAGAGGGGATCCTCCTTCCTACATGGGAGGTGAGGGACAGCTGGAATACTCTATGGCCAGGAGGGACATGTTTTCTTAGTGAAAGGGCCTCTTTTTCTGATAGCACCTATAAACCAGGAACATACACACATGCACTCATGGACCCATGCATGCACACATGCACACATATATGCCCACACTCCCCTCCCCACATCCTGCAGGACTTTCTTCTGGCAGGGGAGAAGAAATAGGTGTCACTCCCTGGATATGCTCCCTTAGGGGACACTTACTGGGGTTCCCAGAGTGACATGGAAGGCCAGTTCTTCCCCAGTGGCCACCTCTCAGGCCACCAGAAACACTCAGGACCAGCCTCAGGGTGCAGTGAGGAGTCCTGAGTGGTGGGAGTTCGGGCAAGCCCTGTATTTCCTCAGCCTCAGCAGCCATGGGCTTCCAGGTCCTTCCCTCCTGCTGATGAGGGTGGGTGCTAATGTCATGTGAGGCTCCAGATGGGCACAGGGCAGCTTTGAGCATCCCCACAGGTTGCACTGGCTGTTTTGACCCCCCATCTCCTACCCTGTCCCTGGATGTGGGGGAAATGTTTTCCCCAAGTTTGTTTGGCTCAGCCTGGGGTTGGAATCTGAAGCCATCAAGAACTGCAATCAAGTCACCTTCCCTCACCATCCCCCACTGTTTCAACCACTTCCACAACCCACTACCACCAAACAGGCCAAAGTGGCTGCAGCCTCCAGGTGGGTCCTGTTTCCCCCACTGTGCCCTGCTTCAGCCTCATCCCCTGGCCTCCCTGCCTCCCTGAGGATTCAGCACACATCTCCAGAAAGATGCAGATGAGAAAAAAAGATCTTACATAAGCATTCACTGGCTAGGGACCAGAAGGTATTATTTGCTTACTAGGGCTTTACAAATACCCCAAAGCTCCACTAAAGAAAAAAGAATCTTGCCTTCGTGGTCACCTTTGCCGTGGCTGCTGGTCCGTGTTATGTGGAGCCAGATGTCTTGGGAGGCCATGATCTCATGGAGTCAAGAAGGGCAAGAGGGAAGCGAAGGGCCTGGCTGTGCTGACCTTGGTCAGGAGGAGGCTGGGGGCTGCCCATTTTGCAAATTAAGAAGGGCGGGGCCACCTCTCAGGGCAGGGAGGAGCAGCCTGGTGTGTTGGTGGAGGGAGTACTGCCTGTCTTTCCACATGGGCCATGCCCTCCCGTGCTGCCCTGTGGTCCGGGGAAGGCCTCAGACTCTTCCTACAGCAGATGCTACCCCTCCCACTTGGAAAGCTTCTCTGGACACTGGACTGGGCTCACTCTTCTGTGCCCCTACAGGTTTCCACTTCACGGCCACCTGCTCAGGCCATCCACGATGGCCTACCTGGAGGGCAAGACCCACAGTTCTCTACTGGGGCTGCCCTTGCCCTTGTGCTTGGCCGTGCTCTGTCCCCTCAATGAGTGTGAACACTGAGTGCTCAGAAACACTTCTTGAGTACATAAGCCAAGTGTCCTTTTTGGAATGAACAGAGCCCTGGGATGGACCTCTTTGGCCTGGGTTCCTGGTATCCATGGGGCAGGTTCACAATGAAGCTCCTCCTCTCTGCCTGGGACTTGCCATGTTACCCAGGGCCATCTCGGCCTCCTGGGCTTCCACCAGTCGGAGTCTGGTGTGTTTTAAATGAAGTCTGCAACTCGCAGGTGAAATGATCCTTAGTCCCTTTGCAAGGCCAGGCTACTTTCCATTTCTCCTGGTCCAGGGATCCTTATACTGGGAAGCGCATCAGAATCTCCTGGTGGGTTGTAGAAGTGCAGATTCCCGGGCCTCACTCCCCAGGGTTTCTGATTCGGCAGATATGAGATGGACACAAGAACACGTACCTCTGACCAGGTCCCAGCTGATGCTCATGTGGCTGGCCCAGGGACCACACTCTGAGAATACCGCCCCAAACTGGCATCACCAGGGGTGTTGTCAACCAAGTGTTTGAGGAGGAAGGAAACAGCAAAGAGTTGAAAGTTGCAGGGCCTGGTAAAGTCCAGGGAGAACATGTTTGTGACATCACAAACCTCCGAGGTTGACTAGGCAAGACTGAGTTAAAATACCCCACTGGGTCATCCCCATAATATTCCCGCTTTATAAACAGCCAACCAGCCAACCTATCACTCTCATGCCAAGAAGCACTGTTCCCAAGAGAATGACATGACATCTTATTTGGCCCAGGATTGAGGGGCCTCAAGGGCTGAATATTTGTGCCCTTCCCAAATTCATCCATTAAATCTTTCACCCATTGTAGTATTAGGAAGTGGGGCCCCGGAGATAATTAGGTTTAGATGAGGCCATGAGGATGAGAACCTCATGATGGGTTAGTGCCCTGGTTAGAAGAAGACAGGTCTCTCTCTCCATGGAAGGCCCAGGCGAGCACAAGGAGAAGGTGGCTGTCTACAAGGCAAGGAGGGAGTCCTCATCAGACACTGAATGACTTGATTTTGGACTTCCCAGCTTCTAGAATTGTGGGAATTAGATGTCTGCCATTTAAGTTGCTCTACCTATGGTATTTTTTCAGAGCAGCCCAAGCTGACTCAGACAAAGGTGTCCTAGGACACAGGATGTTCAGGGCTAAAAACTAGGAATGCCCCTGGCAAACTGGGATGATCTGGTCACCCTCACCCTGGGTTTCTTTGTCTTCAATAAAGACAATGCAGAAGAATATCTCTGGTATAGTGTTTATTTAAATAGTAATCTTAAAAAGGCTTTATACAAATCATATAAACACAGTTTGACATTGTTGTTTATTTCTTACATTGAAGAATCACAGTAAAAGCTCTCAAGTTCCCGTGATCTGGCTCAGCCAGCGAATGGTCGAACACCTTTCACTACAAACCCTGGAAAAGGTAACCTTCTGGGTGACAGTCTAACTTCTCCCCTTGTTTTCAATCACTCATGCTCATTCCTGGGACTCTCCTCCCTGTCTACTCTCAGCCCCACCAAAGAGAGAAAGCGACCCTGTGCCCTGCTGCCTGGTCCGGGAGAGCGTGGAGGTAATGTGTCATTCAGTACAAGGCAAAAAGGAGGTCGACATGGAAGGGGGTTCCCAGGGGAAGGACTCAAGGAGGCGGGCCAGGGTGTCTGCTTGCAGAAAAAGGGACAAGCACAGCAAGGCATCCTGCGGCCATGGTAAAATTGGGCCTGCTGTCTGTGTTTCTGTCCAATACCAGCCCAGTCTCCAGCCTCAGTGAGGTATCTACACGCAGTCCTGGGCACCTGCTTCTGCTCAGCGTTCAGAGTCCATAAAGGGACTCAAATCAGCCAGGGGTGAGTATGGATCTAGGACTCTCAGAGGGATACAGGCTGAGTTTAAGGCCTGAGACAGGGCCAGGCTCTTGGGGGTTGTAAAATGACCCCCGGGCATGAGAATACCAGGACTCCTGATGAGAGGGCCAGGGGCCCTGAAACTTGTCATCTTCTGCAGGCAACTTCTGGAAATCCCTAGGACTTTCTAGCTTTCTGAACACTGAGCTACATGGAAGGGTGGGGTGGGGGGGTAATTAAAAACTGGCTTCTGGAGCCCTGGAGCTAAGCCCTTGGGCTGTCAGCTTTACTTCTCACCTCTAACTACCACTGTACCTACGAGTGCCGAGACCAGCAGGGACACTCAGGCCCTAGGTCAAAGTCACAACACCACCACCGAGTCCCACGTGACCATTCACATACACAGTAGATACAGATAACTCAAAGGCGCAAAGACACACACACAGGAATAAATAGCTGTTGACTGACGCTCCCTCTCTGCACACAAAACACTGTGACGTCACCACTGCACGAGCATTTCCGCAAGTTAACATCGAAAGGGACCAGCCAGTAACATCCACTCTTCCCTTTCGCCTGCGCATGAGACAAATGGAGTCATGGGTGACCATAGCAGCAAAAACGGCCCAGCGGTTTATCATCTATCTGCCCTGGGCTGGGCCCATGGGCCGGGTTTCGAGCGTGTTTCCAGCACACCGGCAATCTTAGGCGTTAGTATGGATTTGTGATCCAATCTTGATGCGAGTCTTGTCCTTCAGTTTCTTTCTCTCCCAATACCTCCCTTTCTAGAGCAGTTGAGAGCACCTGGGCTCTGTCCACCATTGGGCAGCAGGGCACCTTCCATGAGGGGACTGCGGCAAGTGGGGGATGGGGCTGTGGGTGAGGGGGGAGAAATGCCTTCACTTATAAGATAGTTACTGATTTCTACACAGAGGGAAAACACAGCTGTCTTCATTTCTTCAAGGCACTTAATAAAAAACACATAACTTGGTGTGTGCGCACGTGTGTGTGCATGTGAGTAGGAGCCCAGGTCTCCCTGGGCTGAAGCAGTATGGGTATCAGCATTTCGGTCCACAGTACCTGCAGATGCCTGCTTAGCCTCAGCTCTCATTCACTGTAGCTCTGTTCCAGGAGGCTGAGGGGGTGGCCATAACCCAAAGGAGAAATCAGTGTTTACCAGCCTATCAGGGGGATGAATTCCTCAAGATGTCTGTCTACACTGCTCAGCCTTGGCCACTGAGTCGGCTTCTCCTTCCCTGTCCACTGCTGTTCTTCCTCCCAGCTATGATGTCTCATCATGGAGAAAATGTACAACAGCCTGTGTCTGCCCCACCCGCCTCTGAGGACCAAACAGTGCTGCTTCCTGAAGGTGGGGTGTGTGTGTGTGTGTGTGTGTGTGTGTGTGTGTGTGTGTGTGCGCGCGTGTGCGTGTGCGTGTTTGTGCACGCATGCATGCCTAGCATGTGTGTACATTTTAGAACAAGAAGGAGGAAAAGGAAAAGGTAAAACCACCAGCAGCGGCCCCTTGAGGAAACCGCATGCCCCAGCTCTCAATCCAGTCAACCGATGGCTCCCATTTGCCCACGAAGCACTTTAAGGCTCGGTCGCATCCAACAGGAGGTGCTTCTATGGATTCTGGTCTCCTTTCTGGTTGGTTTTAAATCGCACATAAGCAAGAGCTGTTCATGCTGACCCTAAAATGGCAATTTTCCCCTGGATAAATAAAGTTAAAGGCAACAACATCCTACTGAAATGCTAGGACTGGCACTGGTAGGCCGAGGCGAGGCGGGCAGGACCCACTCGTGGTAGACCCTTTCGGTTGGTCAGAGACAACTGGGGGCTGGGATGAGCTGACGGCTTCTTGGAGTTTTATTTCTGGTGATGGAAAGACTGAAAAGATGCTTTGCTTTTCAACGTTGATTAGAAGGAGAGAACAGAGGACAGTGCTCATCACTCCACATCACAGAAAGATCGTTCTCTTCTGCCTCTTTGAATCGCTCACAGATCAAAGAAATAAAATATAATTAACAATAACAAATTCACAAACAAAACAGAACTGTGACCCTCCAAAGAGATGAGCTCCTGTCTTTGTCCTGGCAGAGAACACAGCCACTCCTGCACCGAACAGCCACTGGGGTTGGGTGGGGCATGACCTCTTCACAGCGTCGTCCCCTCCCCCAACTCGCCTCGGTCCTGTCCACACTTCCGGTATTCTGGATCGGTTTGATCGAGATTATGGCATTCAATTTCCAAAGGAAACAAAACAAAGCAGAACAAAACAAAAAACCAAAACCAAAAACCCAACGCAATCTTCACCAGCCCCGCTCGCAGGTATGAGACGCCAGGCTGCCTGGTGCTGCCCATTATGCCTCAGAGCAGCACTTCTGGTGGTTGCCCTTGACCTTGTGCTTGAGGCCATCATAGAGCTCAAAGTTGTAGTTCTCCAGCGTGGTGCAGCTGCGGGCACCCAGGCCCGCGTAGGAGCAGGTGCAGTAGAGCAGTAGCCCCGCGCAAGTGGCCCCCAGAAGCACGCCCAGTGAGCTCATGGCGATGATGGTGATGAGGATGGGGTCCAGTGTGTAAAGCCAGCTCTTCTCTCTGTCGGCTGCAGGAGCACCAGACCCAGATGTCGGGGAGGAGGAGTTGTTCCAGTCTACCTCGTACTCATCTGCAACAAGAAAGCATGTGAGAGGCTGCAGGCACTGCCACATCACAGGGAACACCTGGCCTCCCAGCCCCTTGACTCCCAGCCCACAGCTGGCCTGGGGATGCAGCCATGACCCTCCAAGGGACCACAGCCATGGCTGACCAACAGGATGCAGCCACTGCCCGCCTGGGGAACCACAGTCACGGCCAGCCTGGGGAACATTCACATTTATGCCCAGGTGCTTGGCTTGATTTGGGGAGAAAGTTGAAGGGTTCAAACAGCAACCAGCATGGAGGAGCTAATCTTTCACTTATTTTTTTTGAGTCAGGGTTTCACTCTGTCCCCAGGCTGGAGTGCATTGGCACAATCACAGCTCACCAAAGCCTGGACTTTTTGGGCTCAGGTGATATTTCCATCTCAGCCTCCTGAGTAGCTGGGACTACAAGCATGTATCACCACACCTGGCTAATTACAAAAAACCAAAACTTTTTTTTTAGAGACGAGGTTTTTCTATGTTGCCCAGGCTGGTCTTGAACTTCTGAGTTCAAGCCATCTTCCCACTTCAGTCTCCCAAAGTGCTGGAATTATAGGTGCAGGCCACCACACCTGGCCTGATCTTTCACTTCTAAAGGGCTTATCCATATTTGAAGTCCATTCGTGTATAAAGTTGCCTGAATGAGAGGACCTGTTACTGATTAGGCAGAGGGAATTCTAAAAACTTTGTAACTCTCTAAATTTCACCCTGGCAGAGCGATTGATGGCCCCTCGTCCTTCTCTGGGTTCGTTGTGTATTTCTGATGGATATTTCTAAATTCTAGTGCTCCAGAACCCCAGGCGTTACTTTTGTTGATGTCTTTATAACCAAACTTGAATTTCATGATTATCTGCTAAATCACAATACTCACCATCAATTCCATCTTCGTATCCCTCTCTCCCATGTATTTCTGGGATATTCACTATAATGAAAAGGAGAAAAACAAGCCAAGTTATAGTAAGTTCTATCGCCACGGCTAAAAGGCAGAGATGCAGTCTTTCTAGAATGACTCCCCATCATGGCTGTTGCTAGTCACCTCTGCTTCCAGATCATCCCATTTGTACATGACTAGGTTGTTTCTCCTTTGGATAAGCTGTCTTTTCTTCCAGCAACAGCGGGGAAGAACAGAAGTGATGAAAAAGGTTGGGTCTTCTGTGCAGGGTGAACCCTGCCACTTGTGTCTTTGTGATGGTGGTCACTCACTGCCAGCACAGTGGCATCTCATGCTGATGCCAGTCCCCACCACTGGATGCATGTTCAGCGTGGCACGCATGTCTTCTCACACTCACACATCAGCAGATGCAAGGCAGAGCCACCTTTGCCTGAAACTCCTTGGGTTTCAGTACCTTAAAGAAGTCTCGTCCCCTATGTGCTCTAATTTGACAGCAGAGCTGGAAAGGCTGGCATGGGTCTATCTACCTTCACGTATCTGTGCTAGCAATGCTTGTCTTTCCCCCTACCCCAGTCCATTTTCCCCATTGGCTTTCTTCACAGTTTAGAACAGATCAAACATGGGCATCCAATCCGACAAGCCAGGTGTGAATAGAGCCAAGTTAACTTACTCCTAATTTTCTCCAGTATTGTCACCATTTAACTTTTTCTTTCTTATGGTAATTTAGGGGGTGGAGGTAACACAGGTCTCTAGTCACTGTACCATCCAACTTACAGAAATTAGAACCACTGGAAACCATCTGTCTAAAATGGTGAAAAGTCCAATGAGAGAAAGAAATATGTATCAAGGAGCAGGGTCTGACTGTTTCTTCCCATCTCACAAGTGATGATGCCTTCCTAGCCTGTCAACTCAGGAGGGCCCCGTGACTGTGCATGGCCCTCTCAAAGTTTTGTTCAACTCAAGTCAGATAAATAACTTTGAGGTTGACGCAAAGTCTCAAGCAGCTAAAGTATCAGAAGAGAGGGGAAATAAAGAACTCCAGATCATCCTAAAAGTCCCTCATCAACACGACGTCTTGGGGAGATGCATTTGATCATGATCTGTGCTGAGGAGGGATCATTGCCATCACCCTTGACATTCGGTCTGTTCCTGGAGGTCACATTCTAATCATATTAGACGTTTTCCTCATTCCTGGTTAAAGTGCTGAGAACACAATCTCATCTGCCTTGGTCCCCAGGAAGGGATGCACAAAATAATATGCCAGGGCCCTGTGTAGAAGGACCGACGCCAGGTGGCAGCAGTCCTCCATGAACCCAGCCCAGGCATAGTGTGGTCATAGCACAGCAACTGGTGCCCACAGCCCACGCCAGCTGGCCCACCTCGACACCCACCCCACATTACTCTCCAGGCCTCTCAAGACAGTCTGCTTCCTCAGAGTGAAGGTGTGAACAGAAGTCAACAGGCGCAGGAGGTGGTTGTCACAGGATCACACTGGGCCTGTGGAAGTTAGGTTTTTTTTTTAACCTTAAGAAAAAAAAAGAACATGGAAGAAAATCATCACATTCCAGCCATTAATTGGTCTGATGGGATGCTCATCTGCCTTAACTTTCACGGATGGGAGATGCAGAACCCTGGATAGGAATCTATGACTCAGCCCAGGATGAGAGCCATAGGGTGTCTGCCAGGGACTTCTGGGCCAAGCTCTGTGCTTGCTTTCAGGGATCTGGTCCCTGCCAAGGATGTGATAAATTCTTGGAGGCATGATGCCATCCTGCCTCATCTCATACCCTCAGGGAAGAAGTCTCAGGACACTGCAGACCACAGTGGCTACCAACCCTCTGTGGGGCGGGAGGAGAGTGAGGAGGTGGAGCTCAAGGAAAGGGTGCATGTGGTGCTGATCTCAGAGGCGAAGGGTAAGGGGACGGTCATGACTGTGAGGACACTTTATCTTAGGATACCACTGTCTCTTGTCTCTGGAGGCAGAGGATTGAACGAGATGATCTCCCAAGATGGGTTCATTTCTAAGGTTCAGGGAATCATTTGCCCAGATGTAGCGAGGTTTCTGCACCTGCAGAATCAAAGGCTGCTTGAGGTGAGGAAGGACAATGGAGCAGCTAGCTTGGCTGGCTGTATAATCGCTGCTCCCAGGAGTTTGGGAAAGTGGAAAGGGGTCAGGAGAAGGATGAGTGAATCAGCATTCTACAAGTGCATCTGCTTGCCCATCCTTAAAGGAAGGACAGCCCTTGGAGGATACAACTGAAAGGGAACATGTCCAGAAAGCTGCTTACATGGTGGCCATGTTCTTGCATCCCCTGCAGATGTTCTTGGACTCTGTGTGTGATGAAGAGCTTTCTCTCTTAAAAGCATCTGTGCCCTCCATGGGTCACTTTCCTTTTCCAGTGAGCCTGGCGGGTCACCCGCAGCTTGTGTACTCAGGTGCCAGTGGGAGGGAGGTGGCTCTCCCTTGGGACCCTGTGCCCAGGGTGGGGTGGGAAAGCTGCCAAGAGGAGATGGGGGGCAGGAGGGTGGGGTAGGAGGGGAGGAGGAGGGACAGCTACCCACCCTCTGTGGGGCAGGAGGAGAACGAGGAGGAGCTGAAGGCAGAAAAGAGAGGAAATGAAAGGTCCAGAAGGGGGACCCCCACCAGCGATGTGAGGGTGGACAGGAGACAAGCAGGAGACAGGGACCTGGGACTCAAACTGTTGGTTTTCATTTGTTTTTTAATGGGGAAAGACTTGAAAAAGATCATCCAGCACTCTGTTTCAATGGGTGGGTGTGTCTGGGTGTGAGATGGGCTAGGGAGAGTGGAATGTTCTAGAAGAATGAAGGTCAGGAAGGGCTCTTACCACCCACACGACTTCTACTTTCAACCTCTGTGCTCTCATGACCCTGTTTCCTTCTGGGCCCTGTGTGGATTCTATCTCAGGCCAGTCTGACTCAGAGCCTGAGCACTGACTCTCAAACACAGTGTTAGGGCAGAGGGCCCCCAGGTCTACATTTGAGTCCTCTGGGTGCGGACACTGTTATTACTACTGTATCCTGACTGCCCCATTCTAACAGAAAAGAGCATCTGCCTGGCTGAGACCCCTGTGGCTGGATACATGCTCTAGTGGCCCGTGTTGCTAGCCCACCATGTTGGGACTTCTTATGAATGTGGAGATGTGGTGATCTAAGATTTGGGGTTTCACGTTTTCCATGACAGGCATCACCCACAGAGGGAATCCAAACTGCACTGTTCTCCAAAGGGCTTTCTTCATTGGCCTGCTAATCAACCAACCAACCAACCAACCAACCACCAACCAATCAGCCAACTAACCAACCAACAACCAACCAACCAACCAACCAACTAAACAACCACCAACCAACCAACCAACCAACTGTCCACTACTCAGTAAGAGGGTTTACTATGGGCCCAGAAGCCACACTGAGGACTTTAGAAAACAAAGATGTCAGGGACTAGGCATCCACCAAGAAGGCCTTCCACATGGTGGGAAGTGAAGACTCAGTTGCCACGTTAGCATGAGAAAAAGCAAGGCATGACTCACAGAACTCCAAGTGCCACTGGAGTCCAGGGCAGGGACTCCAAATATGCCTGCTAGGAAGGGACAGGTTGGAGAGGGAGGACACACTGGATTGGGGGCTGCTGTGAGGTGGGCTGGCGGTTCTGGCTCCTGGGGCTGTCTGACTGACAGCGATGCTTTCAAACATGGATCCTGTACCCTTCCTCCCATGCTCTGATCTCGTGATGTTTGGCTGGCATTCATTGGCATCAGACCTGCCAAGGAGTTGCAAGAGATGCATTGCTCTCTGCATTTTTCTCTGCGGGAGCCAGACCTCTGTCCCTGTCCCTTCCCAGTGACCACAGATCAGTAGTGAGAAGGAGAGATGAGCCCAGACACTGGAAGAGTTGAGTAGAGCCTGAGAAGTCAAGTGGGAAGGGTTGTTACTACTTAGACACAAGACCCAACCCAACAGAAACCTGGTCACTTTCACAATGACCAAAGTCTCAGGCTGCAAAATCTCCTTGTGTTTGCAGGTGCGTCTTCTCTCTGCACTACTGAGAGACAGAGCAGGCATGTGCAGGCATGTGGTCTTCTGCTGTCCTGAATTTTGTTGCCCACACTGGCATGAAGTGGTGCAATCATAGTTCACTGCAGCCTCGATCTCCTGAGCTCAAGTGATTCTCCCACCTTGGCCTCCTGAGTAGCTGGGAGCACCACTACACCTGGCTAATTTTTTTTTGTAGAGATGAGGTCTTGCTATATTTCCCAGGCTGGTTTTGAACTCCTGACCTCAAGCCATCTCACCTCAGCCTCCCAAAACACTGGGATTATGGTAGAAGCTACCCATGTCTGGCTGGCCCCACACTGTCCATTCTTCACCCAAGGCCTGTCCTCTCCTAGAAGTAGTCACTCCCTGAAGTTTTGGTCTTTAAGGTGTGTGTGGAAAGAGAACAAGAAAAGGACAGGTAGAGGCACAAGGTTTCATGTCTCAAGACCTGGTGCTGGACTTAGTCCTGCTCACTGGCAGCTGAGGAACTAATAAAGTGTGTATATCACATCCCTAGTTTGAAGCCTCCACCTTAATGGAGGCTGGGCTGACGGAACCTCATGAAAAGTCCATCTCAGCATGTCCACCTGACTCCCAGCTCTAGTCAGCCCTGAGAGGATGGAAGAGCCACATATGAATACTGAGATGGCTTGTTTTTACAGGGACCAAGTGTCACCACCTCTACTTGAAAGATGACTTTGAGGAGGGAGAAGGAAAGATGCAGTAATTCACTGAGTACATCAGGGCAGAGCTGAGAGTAAGCCACAAGTTCCAGCACCTTGTTTGGGGCCTGTGATTTATTTAGGGTAAGCTCTTGGCACTTAGAGCCTTTAGTGAATTCGATTCCAAGTTCCTGAACCCTTGAGTTGGCAAAATCACTATTCTTTTCAGATGGGAATCACCTGCAGAAAATCCTTTCAGCCATTCTTTTTCAACCCCAACAAGAAACATAGCACTGGGACTTCAGGAAATGAGGAATGATAAGGGACTAAGGAGATTCTTCTTGGAGATTTAAAATCCAGCTCAATCCAGTTTAAAATCTAGTGTTGGCTGAAGAGCCCCCTTCCCATTACACTGAGTTCCCCTAATTCAGCCTGACCTTCTCCAGCTGCAACAAGGAGCTAGGAGTTCAGATGTTGATATCTGAACTTTGCCAAATCTCCCTCGTTAGAACATTGGGCTACTTGAGAACCACTCATTCCTTGCTGGGTTTGGCTCGAGTTTAGAGACACCATCAGAAGATCCTTCTTCTTGTGTTTTTATCTCTTGGGTTACAGCCAAATCTATGCAAGGTCATGGAGAAAATATTTTTTGGAATTTTTCAAATGGTTTCAAATGGGGAATAAAGGGGGGCTTGATGTGAGATGATTGGAAGAGTCTGACCTTGAACTTAGCCATTATTTTCTATTATTTTTAGCTGAATGACAAGGAGGAAACACTCAAGAGATTTGGAAATACTGATTGTAAACAAGAAGGCTGTGGAGTGACCCCATCATACTCTCGAGGGTGGAGATGGAGAAGCAGCTGAGTCCAGACTGTCTCCACTGGGCCCCCCAATAGCATGAAAAGAAGAAAAATGCAGCTGAGAAATGTTTGGCTATAAAGACAGGCCTCACAGTGTGCAGGCTGGGAGACCCAGCAAAGCTAGGGAAGGAAAATTCTAGAATCTCTTGTTTACTCTAAGTCTTTGAAAAGGCAGATATTCCCCTTCGCTGGAAGTAGACTTGTCAACAAGAAACTGGCCTCTTTCTGATTCTGCTGTTGGGTGTCTCCTCTTAGGGTACGAAGGTGGGAAAAACACAGAACATTTCAAGGAAAAGTGTTGGCTTTCCTTCTTCTGCATTCATATGTTTTTCCCCCAGAGCTTTTAGGAATAAGGTTCTGCATCTTTACATTTTGGGGAGTTTTCCCCAGCAGGCTTTGACATTTCTCCTTTCCTCTGTCCCATATTCAAGAGGTACGCACACTAGAAGCATCACTACATTATCAGGTCTGGTGGGTTGCTGCCACCTTTGTTGGTGGAACTCACCCACTTCCAATGTGGAGAATGATGTCTTCTTAAAGGTTGCCCCTCTTATTTTGTAGGTTCTTGGGAAAAAAAGATATATCTGTATACTACCAAGAGAACACACTATATTTAAAGCAGGGTTCTTCTTCTGAGCACAAGAATGGATGACTCTGTGCTACAATTTCACAGCTTCCAAAATGGTTCCCTCTCTCTACCCATTCAAGAGTGATTTCCCCCTGTAGCTTGCTGGTGGCCAAGGATCACAATGATCAGAAATTAATTCCTCTGGACATAAGTTTGGTCACCTATAAGAATGTAACTACTGGAGGAGGTAGCCAGTTAAGATTTGCGTGAGGGAATTTTGAAGGAGGTGGGGTGGGGGAGAATGAAGATGTCAGAGGAGGAGAAAAGGGGTCGCCCAGAGAGGAGCAAAGTACAGAGGAGGAGGCTGGAGACATGCCACATCTGGCACAATAGCAGATGGGTGGTGGTGGGTGTCTCCTTGGGGAAGAGATGGGGCAGTGGCCCATCACAGATATAGAGTCAGGAAAGAGTGATGGCCCTGGGCGGCCCATGAATACTACTGTGGGGCTCACCTCCAGGTCTTCACTCTGGGTTCCTGGGACACACCCATGCTGGCCCTTCTAGGTCCTAATGACTCTGTCTCACACTCATGCTGGCTGTCGGACTGACCCAGAGAAGCCATGGGGGTCACGCCAGGCCCTGGAGTCCTCAGGTCCCTGGTGACAGTAAGCAGCACCAAGGGACACAAAGATTCTTTATGCTGAAATAAGCCTCCAGGAGCAGCAAGCTGGCTGAGGAGAGGACCTTGGTCAAGGCCTTCCCAATGGGAGGCTCAGCACACGCCAACCTCAACTAAGTCAGCGGCAACCTAGCAAGACAAGAGCTGCTAGTCCAGGCATCTGGAAGGAGTTCTGAAGCCAGAGGAAGAAACTGGTAATGTCGAAGGCTGCCGCGTGGTTGCTCTCAATCAAGGTCTGCAGCCAAGCCTTTGCTTTGGGAACAATACTTAACGACACAAGAAGGGTTCAGTCATGCACGATTACAGAGAAGACAGAACAAGGCACCATGTGCGTATATATATGCATATGTGTACATATCTGTGTGTGCGTGAGATGCACCTCTAGTTCACATGGACCTCATGCTCATGCCTTCTCTCCTGATTTTAATCCTCACGCCCCATCCCTAACAGTCTTGGTGGACCAGGGAGTGCTCACAAAACACATTTATGGCCGTGGACACTCTCCATCATGCTCAGAGTCACATGATTAGACCCTTTTGTCTCAGCACCCACAGAATGAGGGCAGCACTCTTGCTTGAAATGGTGTTTGGATGGATTGGTCTCTGGGCTTTCCCTTCCCCCACCATTCCTGTGGGGCTGGTAGCTCCATCTACACCTACAGACATTCCATTAGAAAATGCCCTCTGGACTGTGGTCTTTCTTCCAGTTCCAGCAACCCTGAGCCTCTCCAGAAGAAAGCTGGGTGCCTCCTCTCAGCCTACAATGTATGCTCCTCTCAGGGCTGAAGTGGGGTCCAGGACCCCTAAGTCAGAGACTTTCTTTTAGCATGTGGGCCTACCTCTTTGCTGGAATAGTTTAATCTGCACAATACTGTGTGCTGACCTTAAAGGATATTTTTTTCCATGAATTTTTTAGTAGAAAACATAAATAAATAACAGCGAGGCACAGCACAGTTGTTCTCTGTAGAGCCAAGTAGAACTCATTTAATCATGGAGAGCAGGACTCTGCCTCTGACCCCGGGGACAGGATTCACTCGACTGCCATAGCCACACGGTTCCAGGGGCTGCCACTTAGATCCAGGCCCATATTCTCCACAAAAAGTTCTGGAGAAATACTTCCCGAATTTAAAACTCCCTTCAGCTGAAAGGTCTTCTCCTGCAAGCCCTATACCCACTGCAGAGAAAGACGTGGCACAGGGGTTATGTGGCAGGGGACCACATCCAGGCCCCTGAGTCTCTGCTACCCTCCCATATAAGCACAGGTTCATTTTAAAAGGCGAATCTCAGCCATTTACAGCATCTAATAAAATAAAAACAGGCACACAATTGATGCAGAAATTCCATCCTACACAAACATGTGCCCAAAGAGGCAACTGCAAGGATGTTCATTGTAGCATTACTTATAACAGAAAAGAATGAGATACAACTGGAGTGCCCACCAGCAGGGGAGCAGGTGATGAACTGTGGCGAATCAACACAGCACAGAGTGCCATGCACAGCTAAGGTGAATGGGGCCCATCACCAGCATGTACTGAATTGCCCCAAGACATCATCAGATGAAAAGAAGCAAGTGTCCAATGGTGGGCTATCCCTATGTTACCATTTTCGCAAACTCAGCCAAACCAGACCACACAACTTGACAGCAACACACAGGTTTCAAGTTAGAAAACAAGGGAAGGAAATGCATTCCTCAAGCTGTCTCTCATGGTTACCTCTGGGGAGGAGAGTGGGGTTGGCCCACAGTGAGACAGACTTCAGCCTTTTCTGTATTATTGCACCTTTTGAGGATGTAGTCATGTATAACTTGTGAGTTAAAAAAAATAAAGAAAAACCTAGCCAGTTATTGTCCTAGAAGCTTCCCTAAGCAACCTCCACCAGTATCAATCAGCACTCTTCCTGCCAGCAGCACCTCTGTGGTTGACTCTTCAAATGACCTTTCCTATGGCATGGTCCAATGCCCATGGGACTTTAGGTTTTGGGGCAGCAGAGATCAGTGACGGAAAAGCTCAGCAGTGAGAATCGTCCCCAGAGACGTGTCTGGGTCTCCTGCCCATGGAGCTTGGGTCGGCCAAAAAGGGCTCCTGCTTATCAACCTGGAGCACTCAGATTCTCCATCATGCTACACCCCTTAGGCGGGTCTTGGCTCTTTGTTGACTTCCCAGGTCTTGTATCTCTTCCGTGTTTAGGTTTGGGGCCAAATAAAACCCCTCAAAGCAGCCAGGGCAGATGTCCTCTGGCTGTGGGTTGTGGCCTGAAGGCTCCTACGAGGTTTCTAACCATCTGACCTCTCTACAGGCTCAGATGCACCTGACCTGCCAAGTTTAATCAATCCTACCCTCTTCCTAATGTATTTACATACGGTGACCCTTGTTCCTGTGGATTGTGAGATCACCAGCTGGTATTTCCCTCACCCCTCTTTTTTCTCTGCTTGGGTTTGGTTTGTGCCTTTTTTGGGCTATCACAGAAGTAGATGGAAGGCGAATGAAAATGAAGAGAGCCCCAGCGATTTACACAATTCGAGGGAAAGCAAGCCTGCACCCACAAATCTGTGGCTGGATTCAGACGCACAGCCCAGGATACAGCAAATCAGACTCCAGGGGAGGTTCTTCATCAGAGATTACAGAAACCACAGAGGCAGTGAAGGGGGTGAGGACACACCCCATGCTATGCTGACTTCAGGGCCCTTGATCAGTTGGGCTGGGGGACAGTGATTAAAGCCAGAATGCACCCTTATGCATCCTCAAGGGCTGAGTGGGGGCAGAAATAGACCACCCGAGCCCTGACACCTGCCCGGGCTCAATCTGAAACACCACATTGAGGAATGTCTGCTGTGATGGAGCATGCTTGATGCACGAGGCTTGATGCACGAGCCTTTGCTCTATTGGAGGGAGAGAGAACCCCCAGGATAAGTGCTGGGACTAAACCAACATGAGAAAATTCCCAAACAAGGCTCCAAACTAGCAATGCCAACAAAGCATGGGTGATGGCTAATTCAGCTCGCTCTGGCAAATGTAGTCCCGGGTCAGCCCCAGAGAATGTGGACAGAGCCTGGGTCTTTGTTTGAAATAAACGCGTTTGAGATGTTTTCATTTTGTTCTTTACGAATGGGAGCAAATGGCTTTAAGGAAAGTCAAATGTTACTTAGACAAAATGGGTAACTTAGCTCATTTTTGAGGGAACACACAATGCTCTAACCACAGACATTCTACTCTGTTCTCTTGCAGAGGACAGGCAGTCAGGTCTACGCTGAGCCATCTACACTAACAGAGTTTCCATGAGATCTTAAAGCAAGGGGCCTATCTCTTCTGACCTGCACTGGGACAGGTTTCACAGGTGAAAAAGGCACTCCCTTCTGGGACTTTAGGTTTGGGTAGGAAGAAAAGCAGGATGCCGGCAGAAAGAGAATCTTCCTGAACATGTTTTTTTCAGGACCTTGAAGGACGGTTCTTGGCCTCCTGAGGAAGGCTCCTGATATGTCCATGAGTAGGGGAGTGAAAATCCTCCTATGATCTCTTCCTAACCATCTAGAAACCTTGCACTGCTGGGAGACTGCCCTTCCTAGATTTCTTCCCCTCTCCTCTGATAGAACTATCCAAAGAGAGGACCAAAGAAAAATACTTGCTGAAAAGACTGGCTTGTGAGTAAGTTTCCCCAAGCCCTTCACCTCCAAGTTTCACTGGAATGTTCCTTTTATAAAATGTTTCACTCTGATAGCTCTAAGTCCATAGCCATACTCTAATTATCTTCATTACCTGCTTGAAAATGAAGTCTAAAATGTATCTGAGTCCTGAGCAGGCTACAAGTTCCTGTCTAGTCTGAGAAAGTACTCACAACAGGAGACCCAAGTCCCTGTGGGGCTAAGAATTGAGGGGGTGAGGTGTCACAGCTTCTTCTCCAGAGGAAGCAACCTGTCTCTGTGAGGCTGAGCATGTGACTCAGCTTAGATGGTGCCTCCTCTTCCCCCACCAGGGCCCTTTGAAAGTGAAATCCACTCTCCAGGGATTTGCCATCAAGAGAAATTTTGTAGAATCTCATTTAGCAATTTAGCACTTAGCAACTTCTGCAAATTCCCACACCAATCATAAAAGTTGTCTCAGCTGCACAAATTGGATAAAAATCCTAACCAGTGGTAATAAAAACAAAAAGAAGAAAAAGCTGGCATTCTGCCTCCAGGAGAAAACCCACCCACCTCCAATAGAAATGCCCTGTGGCTCTGAGGCGATGTGTAAACTTGGGAAACATCAGTTTGCTCAAAGCCTATGTTTCAACTTTGTTCTCACAGGCAAAGGGAAAAAAACCCCAGATGTTTGTATAAAAATATCATTTTATTACATTCCACACAATACATTTTCAAATAGTTTTCGACGTCCACGAGTTACTTCGACACACAAGTCACAGTAGCGGGAGGGGGAAGAACAGGAAGTGAAAATCTTTAGGCTTTCTCATTTGCTTGTTGTTCTTTGGTAATTTTCAATTATTTAGGTGTTTGCTTGCCTGCTAGTTTCATTGTAAAGATAGGGCCTTTTTGAAGATGTGCTAGCAACCTCAGAAATATGACTGCATTTCCTATCAATTCTGGCTTTCATCCCAAAACTGCAGAACGAGGGAAAAGACAATTTTATCTTCAGTATCCTGTTTCATCAATGGCAGTGCTATGATTCTTTCTTTTTCTGCCTTGGACAGCAATTAGGAGATGGCAATTGCTAGTGTAACATCAACAAAGGGTTTTTCACCCCAGAAATAAGGGCCTCCCTCCTGAAGGTGTAGACATTAAACCTCTACTAAGGCAAAAGCTTGATCAGCCTGGGCTAGGCCTTCAACTCATTCATTCATTCATATTTTAATAGTTGCTATCATCTCTGTCTTCTGAGAAGCGACTCTAAACACATGCATGCATGCATTCACCTGTCCAGTCTATTTTTTTCTTAGAAGAGAGTGACCCTTCCCTCCCTCCACGGAATACAGAATTTCGCTTTTTAAAGCTGCAAAGCATGGCATTTTACAAAGGAGCTGACCTTTTAGCATAGTACCTGGGTAATACTATGGAAACTGCTGGGGTAGAGAGCAGGGGGTGGGATGAGGGAGAGGGAGAGAGTGAAAGAGGAAGAGAAGGAGAGGGAGGGACATAGAGGGGGGAAAGAGATTGGGAGAGGGTGTGATACCCTAGCTGAAGTGTGTCAGGGATGCACCGACATCTGAGCCGCGCTGTTCTCCACTATAGTGTGTACCTAGAGATGATGTCACACAAGCATCAGATAAAGATGCACGTTCACAAAGTTGTTGCCATCATCTTTTAAAGAAGAGGTCTCCTTGGGGTGTATGGTAACTCAGCCCTGCACTGGCTGGGTCTTCTAGGTGTTGGTTTTCTTGATGCCACACCTCCAGGGATACCTACAGGAATGCCTGGCCCCAAGCCCTTGCCTGTATGTGGACAGCCCAGAAAGAGCCCTGCATGGGGGTCGCTGACCTACTCCCTCCTAGATGGGAAACTTCCTGAAAATTCAAGGGGCACTAGTGCTAGCCTTTCATCTCGCCTCTTTTGGCAGAGCTGCTGTGGTCCAGAGAGAATAGCTCTTGAGATGAAGTTAGGGTGGTAGGGCACTGTTCTCTCAGGAGGATGAGACAACCATTTGTGTGTGTGTGTGTGTGTGTGTGTGTGTGTGTGTGTGTGTGTGTGTGTGCGCGCGCGCAAGTGCGCTGAAGGGACCTATCAGATAGCCAGAAGGATGCGAAAGGCTCTCTCCCATGCAGCCTCCCCCGCCAAAAAAAACACTCATATTTTGTTCTCAGAAGATACCTGGAGGCTTCCAACCCAGGCAACCGTTTTTTGGGGAGAATTTCTTACCTCCCCAGTGGACTCCTAGCAGGCAGGTAAAAAAAATAAATGCCCCGAGGCTGAGCCCTGGTGCACTGAGAATCCTAACATGCATGTTTCTATCCATGCAGTTGACTTTGGCACCTAATCTGTCCTCAGTATAGTGCCAGCAGCGACTCCTCTCCTGCATCCTGTCCCCACGGTGCTCAGAGGACACAGAAGGGCAATGGCTTTGTCTTTACCAGACCTTCTCTCGGACATTGCCAGACCATCCCATGAGGGTCTACTTGCCAGATGCCAAGGATGCTTTAAAGGGAGCACACTGGTGCATTGAACAAACGCTCACCTTCTATTCTCTCATAATGCAGAGCTAGGTCAGGCAGGCAGCCTCCTGGGAGTGGCTGCAGATTCAGGCACACATGAACACGAGGAAAACAAAGCCAATGTGATGACCAATGCTGTTACAATGACCAACAGAATACCCAGGAATACGAAGTTGAACCTTGTTTCATTCCACCAGTTGGGTCCCAAGCTGGGTCCAACGATCCCCCAGGTGAGGAAACAGCATGTCCGTCCCTCTTCCTCCTCAACCTCCTGCTCAGAACTTAGAGAGTTGACTGCTGTTCCTACATCACTCCCAGATTTGTTGTTCTCTATGACTTACTCCAAGATTGGATTTAACTGATAAGAGCTAAACATTCATCATGACTTATCTTTCATAAGGCAACATGAGACAGATTTGCTTCAGGGCTGGAAGGAGAGGTGGCCCCACACCCTGACGGCTGTCGTCTTGACACCTTTACAGGTATGACAAGGGGGTTGCATCTGAGTGTGCCAAGGGAGCCTTCCTTTTGGGTCAGGGGCTGGGGATGGGGACAGGAACGAGAGGGGCCACATTGCGTTCAGTGTGGCTTCTATGTCTCAGGTTCCTGAAGATGACAATGACATCTAACAGAAACCCAGCCAGAGCTAGATAAGGCAACAAAAAGCTTCAATCTCTGATCCAAGTAAACAAAACTTGTACAGTATATCATTTTCCTGTAAAATGTACCCCAGGAGAAGTAACACAGGGTTAGAGGGACCCGCTCTCTGAATACACCCACACAATTCCCCACAATGAACCAGTCTCTCTCACACCACACGCAGAGAACGACCCACACGCACATGTCCACTAGGCACAGACACACAGGTCCAGGGCCCCCTCGAGGCTCCCGGGACGTTGCCCATGGAGAGGGAGGGCTAAGGCGGGGGGGGGGGGAGCGAGCCACCAGTCTCTGGAGCAACCAGTTGAGCTGACAGTGGTGAGGTGCTCAAGGCCAGGTCTCTTCTCGTTGTCCAAGATGCAGCATTAGAGTTGGGTTTGTTGGTTTGGAATCAACAAAAATTAAAAAAAAAAAAAGAAAGAAAAAAGGAAAAAGAAGAGCCAGAAGGAAGCCCAGGAGGATGGTAGGGCCCGACACGCAGAGCTGGGGCTGGGAGAGAGATGTCTCAGCGTCGCAGAGACGAGGCGAGGAGGAAAGTGCAAAACCCAGGCTGCGCACTGCAGTTCTTCCACTAGGCTGGGCGCTGTCCTCGGCGGCCTTAGCAGCGTGGGCCGCGGTCTTGCTCTAGCCTAATGGTTAGGGTGGGCTCCACCGCCAGAGGGGCCCGGTTGGTGCACTGTGAGGTTTTGTAGGTGATGGAGTGATCGGTCTTCTTGGCCGCATAGCGGAACCGGTGGTCGTGGAGCGCCAGGGTCAGCGCGATGGAGAGCAGCACCAGCACGGCGCCCCCGGCGGCCATTAGGTAATACCAGTAGGCGGGAATGGGCTGCACGGGCACTGTGTCCATGGTGGGCTCGGCCCCTGGCAGGAGGGTGCCCCCTGGTGGAGAGACACAGAGATGTTGCTAGGCCAGAGCACGCAGGCTGATCAAAACCGAGTTAAAAAGAGAGAAACACACCCATGCCTGGGGCCGCCCAGGGAGGAGCTGGGGCACTGAGGCAGAACTCAGGCCTGAGCACGTGCCAAGCAATGACTGGTGTTATATCCTACTCACCCCCTCATGAGGTAGGTTCTGACACCCATCTCACAGATGAGGAAACAGCCTCAGGGACAGCCAATAGCAAGTGTGTGACTCAACCAAGAGATGAGTGTTATGAATCTCTCTTTTCTGGGTTTAACCACAGTTATTTCATGACATATAGACACAATATCATTCTTTCTCTGTCTGCCCTGTCTCTTGCACGCATGCGCACACACACACTCTCACACAAGCACATTCAAGCAAATGACGCTGAAATGGCCTCTGGGATTCAGGGAGGCAGGTTCCATGAGTGGTAGAAACAACACGTTTGGCCTGGCTGGCCAGCATTCCCAAACAACGTGTGCAAGAGGCTGGCTAGACTTGAAGGTGAACTCCACTTGGGCTCCTGTGCTCACTGATGTCAGCCTGGTCTTTGTCTAAACAGGCCAGTTAACACGGTCAAGTCATGACTAACATATCTTCATTTTTGTAATTGGGTAGAGAGTTTTTAAAAGTAGATTAGAAGGGAAGTTGCAACAGAAAATGTAGGTGAAAGATGACAGTGTGTATGTGTGAGTGAGAGGAAAGGGAGACCGTGCCTAATCACGCAAGAGAGCAAGGGAGAGAAGCTGGCGGTACATTTAGAAGGCCACCGCTCACAGCGCTGCTGGTTGCCATGGAGATGATGTAGTAGATTTAAGCCCAGGGTAGCTCTGGGGAAAGCTGGCTGCAGTCCCACTTGATGCAGAGTAACACTACAATTTGGTTCTCCCAAAGATTTACATCAGATGAGAATCTGGCCAGAAAGGCACTAGGAGCCCTGGAGCCTGCCAAAACCAGACATGATCTTTACTTCTGAAAAATGATGCTGGCTTCTCCCATGAAGAATGGCTTCCTAGCTGCCTGCATCAGGTGGGGGTGGCAGAAAGATGTGCCCTCTCTACTTGTGGGATGCCCAGGAGGAGTTGGGAGGAGGAGGAAGAGGGGCCAGGGAGGTGCTGCTCCCTCCATTGTGCACTGGTGGTCCTGTTCTGTAGGGGTAGTGGGTGATGGCCCTACCATGTGGGGGTGGTCCCACCTGTGGGTGATGGTCCTACCCTGCAGGCGGTGATCTCACTCTGTGAGCAGCAGTCCTAACTTGTGGGTGGCTATCCCACCCTACGGGCGGTGGTCCCACCCTGCAGGTGGCAGTCCCACCCTGTGGGTGATGGCCCTACCCTGAGGGGGGTGGTCCCACTCTGTGGGTGATGGTCCTGCCCTGCAGGGTTAGTCCTACTCTGTGGGTGGTGGTCCTACTCGGGGAGGCAGTCCTACTATGAAGGCGGTGGTCCTACTATTTGGGTGATGTTCCTACCTTGCAGATAGTGATCTTAGTCTATGGGCAGCGGTTCTACCCTGCAGGGTGGTCCTACCCTGGGGGTGGCAGACTTACCCCATGGGCAGTGACCCTACTCTGCAGGTGATGGTACTATCCTGTAGGTAGTGGTCCTACCCTGTGGCCCTCCATGTAACCAGCCTGCAGGTCATGGTGGACTGGGGGCAGCACATCCTTCAGGTCACAAGAGCACCTGTGCTGACAACCATCCGCAGCTGGGTCTCCATGTGAACTCAAGAGAATGCACGGGAAACAGCAAAGCATGCAAGGATGGCTGGGCTCCTCAGGCCACTCCTCCCTGGGCGGGGGTCCTGGCTCTGTCTGATTTTGGTTTGGTCCCTCATTGATGCTGTGGCTCACCCATTAGAGAAGGGGAGGGTGATACATCCACAGGGTATCCACGTTTACCAAAGCACTGACCAGATCACATGTCTGTTGAGCAGAGTCAGTCACAGTCACCCCCAGTCCTCTGTTACCACAGAAGTCTTGGTTCAAAGGTTGTTTTCCTTCTGTCAAAATGCTGGTACCCATTTTTAAACATATGGCCCAGGGCCTGAAGTGCAGGGCTGGGGAAGCACGAAGCCTTTATGCTACTTCTAGGCTGGGCGCGGTGGCTCACACCTATAATCCCAGCACTTTGGGAGGCTGAGGTGAGAGGATTGTCTCAGCCCGTGGGTTTGAGAGCAGTCTGGACAACTTGGCAAGATCTCATCTCTACAATAAATAAAAAAATTAGCCAGGCATGGTGGTGCATATCTGTAGTTCCAGTTACTTGGAAGGCTGAGGTAGAAGGATCGCCTGAACCCAGCAGTTAGGGGCTGCGGTGGCCATGAGTGTGCCAGTGCACTCCAGCCTGGGCGACGGAGTGAGACTCTGACTCAAAAACAACAACAACAACAACAAAACAAGTGCCTCTTATGCCACAAAGTAGGGGCATAGTGAGGAGACTCTAGGGAACCTGCTGGGAGAAAGTTAGACCACACTATGTGGATTAGATATTCACAATCGGAGATACAGGCCCATCCCCTCAGAATTCTGCTCTAGTATGAAAGACTAGGCATAAGACCCTTTTCCACCAAAATTACCAACATGTAGACAACTTCAGTGACAAAAGTCATTTGGGGGACATTATATTGTTTGAAGAAATGATAAACTATACTATGTGAATTTATGCCTTGAATGTTAAGGGGGTTAGAAAAGAGAGAACACAATAAACAACCCCTTCCTCATCCCCACAGCAGTTTTTGGTTGACTTGCAGTTGGGGGACTAGAGGTTTCTTAGAATATTCTCCAGCCAGAGAGACTAAACTCCAAAGGCAGGTAGGTTATGCTGGTTTGCGATCTGGCCCTGTCCAACCATGCAGGGCTATATGCTAACGAGGCTATGGTTTGTCAGCCAAAGAAAAGGAAGGAGATAAACCAATAGAGTTCAATCTAAAGCACTGTCCAGAAAACAGGGGCAACCCAGTGAATGCCAAATGAATGGGTGAGCAGACAGATGGATGGATGGAGAGCTGAATGGATGGACAGATAAATGGATAGATGGACAGATGGATGAATGGCTAGATGGATGGGTGGATGGATGGATGGAGGGATTAATGGACAGATGAATGGAGGGGTAGAGAGATGGACGGATGAATGGATAGGTGGATGAATAGACTCATAGAGAGATAGATGGACAGATGGATGGATGGACAGACAGGTGCACCAATGGATGTATAGGTGGATGGAAGGGATGAATGGACAGAGGGGTGGACAGATGGATAGATGGAGGAATAAATTTTGGACCCATGTCCACACTTCTTGGAAAATGTTGATGTTCCACTGGTACTTCAGAGGAAAGTTATTTTAAGAAAGTTCTAGAGATTCTACTAGCTCACACAGAACCTCAACAGGAAATTGTAACAAGGCGCCCACTTCAGGCAGATGCTACCTGCACCAGGTAACAAGGTTGGTGAGTTGTACAGTTTTAGCTCCACACGTACCCTCAGCCACATGAGGTAGCCAGGTCATTGCTTTATGACCAAGCAGCTGAGTGGGGTGTAAGAAAGAGCAGGTGAGACACTGCCCTTGCCTAGAGTTGCATAGGGCCGGCCTGAACCTCCCTGATTGATGTGACTTCTACTGCTTACCCACATGGCTTTTTTTTTATCAATTGGAAAATCCTTCCTGAATGGTTTTTCATTCATTCCCGCCTCTAATTCTCCCCAAAGTTTTCCCATCATGTGAGTTAATGAGAAACAGATATTCAAATAGTAAGCAACTCTGGAAATCTACATGAAATTGAGCAGGAAAGATGGATGTACGAATGGACATCACCCAAAGGGTAGGACTGCAGTCAGGTAGCCTGAGTCCTCAGCCTTTGCCTTCACACCAGGTCAACTCACCTATTGGCCTATGTGCCAATCTCAGCCTGCTGCCTGTTTTCATAAACAAAGTTTTATTAGAACACAGCCACGCCCATTTGCTTAATATTGCCTATGGCTGCATGCTTGCCCCAAGGGCAGAGCTGAGTACTTGCAACACAGAATACGTCCCATAAAGCCCAAAATATTGACTGTCAGTTCTTTCACAGAACAGACTTGTAGACTCCTTGCTCTAAACAGGAAGCCAGGGAGTAGGAAGTGGTGCCCACCTTTCTGCCTCCTGCCCCATCTGGGCCTGTCCAAGGCCTGGTGTGTTGCGGGAGAGTCAGGTCCCCACTGAATCACTGGAAAGAGAAAGCCTCTCCTATAGCAGTGGTCATGAAATGTCACCCAGACCAGAAGAGTCACTAGGCTCCCAACAGAAGATACCAACGACGAGTCTTCTCTCTCAGCAAAAGGCTCATGGTACACATACCCTGCTCTCAAGATGGCTGTCTGTGAGGGCCCTTCTGCATGGCTGAAAATACATTGCATGGGGAGGGCATTTCAGATAAAAAGTACATTTATTTTGTGAGATTAAACAAATAAAAAATAGGTTGGTTCCCCTGGAGAAGTTTACAGAAGATCGGAGAAGTATGTGGCCAAACCCTCTGGTTTGGAAAAAGGACACAGGGTCCTTGAGAAATGATGCTCTCCCTGTGCTTTGTGAACATGGGACTAGGGGAGGGTATGGGAAGTTCTCAGTGACCAGTAGAAGAAATCCTGCCTTGGTTTCCCAAAGTGTGAGCCACTGTGCCTGGCCAGTCTTGTCCTTTGTGTTCTTGGAGAGAGAAGCTGATGACAAGGATTTTCTTCCTCTTAGATAAATGAACCTGGCAGATGTCTAGAAGAAAGTAAGTATGTGGGGAGAGAATGTGTCAGCTCTGGGCGGGAGAGGCAGCAGCCCACGTGAGCCTCATGGAAACACCTTGGTATCCGGGCGAGAAAAGCAGCAAGCAGTGGCCTGTGTCACACATCTGAGCAATGCCTTCTGTCTGGTGGCTGGAGAGGGGAGGATGGGGCAGGGGAAGGTTCACATAGCCCAGCTGCCAATCTGGAACCCTGGTGGGTCAGGTCTGCAACTCAGAAGTGCTTCTCCAGGACAGCATGGGCGAAAGGCACCAGGGAGAAAGAGACTCTTAGGCCATGTCCAGGTACCATCCCTGATGGAGGACCTCACCCCCAAGGACAAAGTCTCTGGGAGACAGGCGATGGTGGGAGGGAAAACAGGGAGGAAGGGATGGGGGTGGCAGATGGCAGAGACTGGCCAGCTGGCACCGAATAAACAGAACAGAAAGCCTGAGGTGGAGAGCCCAATGTCAGTCAGCATGACTCCAGGGGCCTCTCCTGATTCTGCCCCCTCTATACTCTATATGAAACAACCTTGATGTGTACCCCCACCTGCTTTCATCTGGATGAAACTGCGGAGGACTGAGGAGGGCGCAGATGAAACCTGAGAGATGGGCCCTAGCCCTTAGAAAGTTCAAGACATAAAGCCACATTCATGGCTGTGACGGGGGTTGGGGGGGGAATAGACTCTTCCTCAGCATCCCCAGTGTGCCTTCAACAACACCTTTGTGAGCGCACCTGGGGGCTTCCAGGTTTCTAACGAGTGGAGGTCCAGGCCCACAGTCTCTAACAGGTGGGACTCCAGGCCTATGGTCTCTAATGAGTAGGACTCCAGGCCCAAGGTCTCTAATGGGTGGGGCACCAGACCTGTGGTTTCTATTTCTGGGCCGCTAGTCCCGCCTCCCACTCCTGCTCTGTTTAAAGCCTGTAGCTGCTGACACAAACAAGACTCCCCTCCATGATGAGCCACTAGAAGCCACTACCTAGTCACCAACCACAGAATCCTGATGATGGGCTCTACATATTTTTACTGGCTTCTTTATTATTCTTTTTTCTTTTATTGGAAAAAGAAAGTATTGGGCAAGAGGAAATAATTCATCACCTTAATTGTGCCACTTTTCGGTTTCTTTTTCCCCCCATACACACAGTTGTGCATTTGTTAAACCTCAAATCCTAGCAAAAGATGCATGTCGGCACTGTGTTTAGAGTCACTGCTTCAGAAAAGAAAATAAAAGAAAAATGTACACCCAGACTACATTGTTTAAGACATGACTCACAATACTGCAGAAAGGGCCTTTTTAACAGTCACATGACACACAGGTTCCTCATTCTCCTCCTGCCTCCCTCCCCCACAGACTTTTCTCTCCTTGCTTCTCATTACTGACCACACCCTGGCACAAACATTCAGCAGAAGACACAGTGTGGCTGAAATATGAAGAAATGTTGCGCAGCAAGAAATCAGGAGGGAACAGAAAAAGACTCTTCAAGTATAAAAGATCAAGAATATCTAATCAGCCCACGTCTAAAGGCCACTTTCACTGTATTTCCCTACAGAGGCACCTGCTGCATACATTGATCTCTCCCAAAGAATGAGATACCTCTGGTACACGGCTAGCTTATAATGGAAAAAAAACCCCAAAAAAACCCAAAACCAAAAACAGTTTCCAAGACTTACTAACAAGGCAAATGCCCACTGTGGAGAGTTTCATCATTGAGTTTCCTGTCCCACCTGCCCAAACCTGATTTCTCTGTTTCTTTTTGTGAGTAAAGAGGCTGATTTTATGCCCTGACCAAGAGAGGCTCCTGCTGTCCTGACTGGCAGGGGAACGGTATAGTGTGTCCCTGGGTTAGAAGGCACTGCAGTCCTCTATCCTCGCCCACAGGAGAAGTATGCTTGAGTCAGACAGAACTGCATGCTGCCTCAGCCAGGAAGGAGAGAGGTGGTGCCTGGCTTCTGCAATTGACAACTCGGGTGTCCACATGAAGCAGCCATGTGATTGGGTCATCCATTCCTGGTTCTGACTCCACTCCTGACTCTGCTCCTTGGCCAAATCTCTGCTTCCCAAGACTTGGGCTCCTCCTCCTAAAGATGCTCACCACCCCCAAAACAACAGCTGTAGACCCATCCATGCAGCTTATGCTGCTGTGCTGAGTCCTATCCACAGAGTGTGCTGCAGATTCTTGCCTTTCAGCTGCTAAGTCCTGCATTTATTCTGGCTAAGTGGGCACAGCTGCACCAAGATTGTTCTTGTACATTTTTTACAAGAAGCACGACGGGGCCGCACTGCCTGACCCGAGCACAGCCTCCAGGGCATGCACCCAGCTCCCAGCCACTGTACTTGTCATGCACCACCCAACCCCAGCTATACAGAACAGCATCTGCGGCAGTCACCTGTATGTCTCGAGCCAGCCTTTCCAGAGCCTCGATACGCAGAGCGAGGCAGGGGATAGCACAAGCAGGTGCTGCTTCACCAGAGGCCCTGTCCCAAAGGCCATGACTGGGATTCACCTGTAATCCAGGTTGTGGGTTAGAGTCTTGGCCCTTCTTCTGGCACTTTGGATGTGCATGAACATCCTGGATCTTACTCCCAGAAAGCACCACTGTATGCACACAGACACCCTCAATGCTTGAGTCTGTGCCATGGGGAGTGTGTGTGGGGCTCAGGACGGCACAAAGGTAAGAGAGAAAATACACCCTCCGTAGGCCCGTCACTACCTGCTACTCTGAAGCTAGCTCCTCAGGGGCTGTCTTAGAATGGTGGGTGGCGCATCAGGCAAGATGATCTGAAGTTGAGGAGCACATCTAGGTAGAAACACGAGTGCGTCCCCTTCCAGCTAGGAGCTAGATGGACTGAGCATGAAGAGGACACGTCTAGACGTCTGGTACACAGATGACTGCCCTAACCTCTGAGATGCCGTCACTGGTAGGGCTCACCAAGGCCAGCACACAAAGGACACAGCATCCCTCACCACCTGTCTCAATCAGGCACCAAGGGATCTGTCATTGGGTGAGGGCGAGCATCTCTGGTGTACGTCTACCCTTAGGTCAGCTGCAGGAGCAGGCGGAGAGGCTCCTGAGTGTCTGGCATCAGAGCCCTGTGAGGGTACACCGGTGGCACCAGACAATCGGGCTATAGAAATGGCGCAAGGACACACTGCACCACCCGAGTTTGGAGGCTGTGTCTGTGTGTTTGTGTGCTCCTGGAAGACACAAGCATCCAACTCTTCCCTCTCTGCTCTTTTCTCTGTTGACTCTCTTAGGACAAGGTGTCCTTTTCTCTTTGTCAGTCCCACACTCAGAGTGCTTTCAGCCCAGCCACTGGATGCGACTCTTAGGCCCCTCCTCGATACCAGCTCCTGAACCGGCAACCTTCCTTCCCAGCCGTTCTCCCTGCATCTCTCCCCAGTTGCTTGCCACTGTGCTGCACAGGGGTTCACTGAGCCACTGCCCTGCCCTGCAACTGGAAAGAACCCATCTCAAGCTGAAACAAATCACTGCCACCTCATTTTGCTGTTGATTCACTACTGATTTTTTTTTTGGTTCAGACTTCCCACAGCCTCTCCGTCCTCACCACTCCTGCATTCCAGCCTCACTGCTCCCCACTGGACAATGCGAGGGTGAAAGGTTTATCTGTAACCTATTTGTCTCTATTATAGATTTCTAAACTTTAATTAAACCCGAGGCAGTGAGGATCTCAATCCCCTCCCTGCCTACGGGTGTTGTGAGTGCCATCTAGCGGTGGGAAGGGGCGGCACCTCTCTCCTTTCAAGAAATTCATCAGATTTGGAGATTCCTCCCCCCACCAAGTTCACATCACACAGGGAAGGCTAAGGCATGCAAATATATATATCTATATAACTATATATGTGTATGTGTTGTGTGTGTGTGTGTTTTACCTTTAAAATTCTCACCTGCAAAAGCTGAGATGGGTTCTGAAAAAAAAAAAACAGAGAAATTTGACTTAGACAAAGAGAAGTAAGTAGATGAACAAGAAAAAGACAACTTCACCAGGTTTTTGCAACTTTCCATGGAAAGTGCCTGTGTCCCCAGTTCTAGACTGTGTCTAACACATCATCAGCATGGGACGGCATGTTGGCGGCGAGAGTCTCAAAATTGTTTTGGAACAAAAGTCCTCCTGGAGTCACAGGTCCCCAAGTGCTATAATTAGTCACTTATCACTGAGAACTTTCTCAGAGGCTGGGTCATGTTTAGACGCCCAAGCCCAAGAGCTGCCTGGTGACTGGGGTGGTCCTGGGGGCTTCTGACATCACTGGGCACACACCCCAGGGCCAGGTGCCTAGATAGGCACCTGGTGAGAGATCACACCTATTCAGCCAGTTAAAAGGGTCCTGCAGCTTCTCAGGACTCCCTGTTGACTCGAAAGCGCCCATGGCTCCTTGGAGAGGCAGGGGTCCTTGGACGGCCCCTTTTGCAGGGGAGAACTCCTTTTTCAGAGGCAGGCCTGAATGAAAGTCTTGCTCAGGAAGGCTGGCTGCTTTGCGCCTGACCATAGCCTCTGTGTCTAATCAGACAACAACTCTGGGACTTTGGACACTAGGGGTGCTTGCTTTAAAGCAAAATCTGTGATCTTACTTGAGATGCCACAGTTTGCCCTACAATTCACTCATGTAGCAGAAATGCTCAGGTAATTGTGTTATCATGATTACATAACACATGCACTTTCTTTGCTTGCCAGTGAAGGTGTCCATTAAATCCATCAGTCCTTTCCAGTGGGTAATTCTGACTGGCAGCTGTCTTCATCCTCCAATATATTCTTTCTAGAAGCTGGAGTTTGCTGATGGGGTCTCAGCACCCTGAATCTCCCTGTACTTAGTGCATGACTACTTATGACTGGAAGCAGGAATACAGGCCTCTCCCCAACTCACAACCTTGCCTGAATTCAGCCTAAGATGCAAAACCACCCTTGCACCTTGCCTCCTGCACAGACCATGACCATCCCATCTGCTGGACAACAACTGTGTTTAAAATGATGTGCTTCCCCCTCATGTATCCCAGCCCTGGTGTCTTGTCTAAAAGAGCCATGAAGACAGATGTGCACATACCCATGCAGTTCTCCAGCGGTACATCGGTGCTGATCCGGATGTCATCAAGGGCAATCTCCCCGGCACGTCCTTTCCCTATCATTCCCTCGAACACAATCTAGAAGCCGGAAGAACAAGAGCCACAGTTAACTGGGCCTCTGGGTCCAGGTGATACAGAGATTTCCCATCTCCTGCTAATGGCAGCTCAACGTGTGTGTGTGTGTGTGTGTGTGTGTGTGTGTGTGTGTGTGTGTGTGTGTGTGTGTTTACACCTGGTATACATCTGTGGACCACAACAGCGTGTGTGTGTGTGTTTACACCTGGTATACATCTGTGGACCACATGGCTACAGCTCTTAATTTAAAATGAGTTTGCTCAAATCAAATGCATATTTGAGGGGATAAGAAAATGTTACAAGGTGATAGATATTACAGTCCAGTAACTAGAATGTATTGATTAAAATGACCACATCAGGGTGTATGCAAAAGGGGTTGGAACTCCCCTAGCTGTTTCTGAGGTCCTTTCGCATAGATCTTCAAATGCCCAGTCCAGGTATTTGAAAGCTCAGTGGATACATGTAGATGGGAGGTGTGGAGACAGAGCACGAGGGCTGGAGCAGCCTTGAGGGTAAGCCAGTCCATGTTGGCTGTTAGAAACTGCTTGAGCTTCCTTGCTACAGAGGGGAGAATGGAAATGACACCCCATGAGACTTGACCTCTGCCCAGGCAAGCCCCGGTCCAGGGCAGGATGCACAACTCCAGGGGTACCTGCAGCACAGTGCACTGGGGGGAGTGAGTGGGACTCTGGTGGGGCAGGGGTCTCAGGATACCTCATGCTTTTTAGAAAGTAAGGGCAAGCTGCATACAGGAGCCCCCTGCCCCACTCTGTGGCCATTAATCAGACCTGGTTCCTGCCTTCCAAGGGCTCTCTCTGCAAACCAGCCACGTCTGCTTCCCCAGTCATCTGTTGCTATCCTCGTCTGGAGAGGAGAAGGTTAATGCCTTGGCTGGCTCTCAGTCACCTCTGCCACTGCATGTCTATTCCTCCCCAGCTGTGGCTCAGTCTCCTGCTCTGGGCAACCAGGGTCACAGAACTCCATCCTCGGAGCCACTGGGAGGGAAAGTGCCCAGGGTGGGAGAAGTGTCTGCTGCCCTCCTGGGCTCCTGCTCCCCGGGATAGATCCAGGGTTCCCTCCTGGTAGGGAGAGGGAGGTCTGTGTGTGTCTGTATCTGTGTGTGTAGCTCAGTGTTCCCTTGTCAGTCTACCTGAGGGCCATCTACAATAAAACGGAGAGAACAGCATTTGCTGGAGAAGATTTCAGGGATGCAAGAGCAAGAAGAGGAACAAAGAGCTGAGGCTGGGCTAGAGATAGGCATATTCTGAATCACATAAGAGTGTCGTTTGGTTGCCATGGCAACATGAGAACCACAGCAAAACAGGCCTTCACCATATCCCCTGATGAGGAGTGGATGGCCCTCAGAGACACGGACACGCAAATCCCGGGTCCTGGTCCCACCTGGTACTCCAGCTCATAGCTGGGCAGGATGACGCGGCCGTGCTGCCACTCGCTGGCCTGGTCCTCATGGATGGCCCAGAGGAGCTTGCTGTCCCGGCTGGCTTCCCGCAGCACCTGCAGTGCCATACCGTGCCCGCCTGCCGCACGGTACTGGAACTCCAGGCACACAGCGCCCTGAGGAAGGTGCAGCGGAGGGCTGATGAGTCGTGCGCGCCGGGCCTCGCCATTGCTCTGTAGCTGCAGGAAGTGCTGATCATCTGGGGATAGACCAAATGGGTTCTTGATCAGTGCTTGGGAGACAGCTGGTATGGCTGTGCCCCCCAAGGGAGGGTGGGACTGGGGTTTCGGTGTCTCTGGGCCACACGTGTCCCTGTCCTCCAGCCCCTGGGATCTTTCTAGAGCCTTCTTCAGAGCCTTGGTTAAATATCTTGAGTCTTCAGGTTGAGTTGGCCCTTCCTGCTTGTTTCTTGCCTAGTTTTCTCTGTTGGCCTTCACATGGCATAGGGCCTGTGTCTTGGCAGGCTGTGTGCTCCCCTTCCCCACAGGTCCTCATCAGTCCACCCAGGGTCCTGTAGTCTAATGAGTGAATGACAAGGGTACAGCTACAGGGACTGAGGTGGCTGCTGGAGTAAAGGTCAGTCCTGGCTAGATAGGGGTGTGACCCTGGCTGGATTGGAGAGTGACCCTGGTTGAATGGGGGGAGGTGACCAAGGTCAGATTGGAAGGTAACCCTGGCCAGACTAGAGGGTGACCCTGGCCAGACTGGAGGGTGACCATGCCTGGATACATGGGTGACCCTGGCCAGATTGGAAGGTGACGCTGGCTGAATAGGGGGAGCAAACATAGATTGGAGGATGACCCTGACTGGATCGGAGGGTCATCCTGGTCATGGTTTTGCATCAAGCCCTTGATACTGTCCAAATGGCAGGCCCTGAATGCCTTTTGTATTCACAGTGCCACTGACCAAGCCTGGGCTCCACAGACTGTCACTCAGATGCCTAGTGTCACCTTCACACAGAAGAGGGCTGGTGGCTGAAGGGGTCAGGGGCCCTGACATTCTCTTCCCTTCCCTGTCCAGCCTGGGCAGGCCCCGTGGCCTCTCTCAGACAGCTCCAACAACAGAAGCTCTGTCATCACTATTAACATATGCTGTGTGCTTAGCAGAGAACAGACACGTTCTGGAAAATCAAGGCTCATGAGTCCAAATGTGTGGAGAATGGCTCTGTTGGCCAACTGGTTTGAAATCTACCAGATACGCATGCGCAAGGCCGAGTTCTTGTTGCTGGTGGCAGATCCCACGCTGTGCAGACATAGCTGTGGTCTTCACCTGGACCCCACCTGAGCAGGCCCATTCTGACCACTTGCATGGGAGCAGGTGGCATCTGAGGAGGAAATCTTACCACCTCTCTTTGGCCCTGAAATGCAGGGACCTCTTACATAAAGTATGTCTGCAAGATGGCAGGGATGTTTTTCACCACACATGCAGTATGGCATGTGGCATGGCACATACCTTGGGATCACGTTCATGTGTCGCCATGTTAACCCAAGACACGTGCACAGAGCTTTCTTACTCAATGGGGACTATGACTGTCTTGAACTTATCAGGGAAGGACAGGCTGGGACTCCAGAGACCAAGTCAATGCCATACTCCCTGGACCACTGCTTTGCTGCTGTTCCTCCTGCTTACACCAGCTTTCTGGGTGACACGCCTCCTGTCAGAGGCCCAGAAACAGTCTCTTCCTCCCAGCTCGTTGGCTGCTGTGCCCACCTCCCTGACTTCCCTCAGGCCCTCCTGTTAGACTCTGGTGTTCTGGCTCTAGAAGCCACATGAGATAAGCTTAAGAGGCACACGTGGGCTTCTGGTCTGTGCCTCAACCGCCCAGCTGTGTCTGTCTACATGCCACACAAGGTGTGACTCCTGTAGGCCAGAGTCAGCACAGGAGACTCAAATTGGCTGTTGACAAAAGAGTTGATGGTGGTATCTGTGGAGGGCGGAGACACAGACGCCAACAAAATCAGAGATCTTCTAAACCTACCTTTCCCCATCAGATCGTATTACTACTGCAATTAATAATAATAATTAGAACATACTTGCATGATGCTTTACAGGTATGGCAGGTATGGCATTTGCATGACTTCACTCTGCCCTCGTAAGCTAGGATGTACTAGCCTTGCTTTGCACATGATGTAGAAACTGAGGTTCAGAAAGGTTAGTGCCTTGTGTAAGGCGGAGAGGCCTCTTCAGTGGCAGAGCCCAGACTTGACTGCAGGTTTCCACTGTCATGCAGGAAGCTCCTTATTTCAGTGGACCAGTGGGTACCCGCCCCAAGGTCTTGACTCAGTCACCTGAGGTGGACTGACCTCCTGCTGGGCTGGGTTTGCTTTTCCCCCATCTGGGATTCCTCGCTCCTCCAGTCCCTCGCTTTTGCTAGATCTCCTAACCATTCTGTACAAGCAACATGAATCCATCTTTCCCCAACAATCCTAGCATATACTGGCTGTACTATTGATTTTACCTGGGTTCTAAGAGGATCAGCCATTTTCTACGGATTTTAGCAGGTAGTCATCCACCTGGCATCCTCACTGTGTCCCGTGTGTCTTTGTGATCACCCTCATTAGACTGTGAGTCCTGGTCTACACATACAAGGCTTAACACTGCTTCTATCCTCCACTCATAGACAGTGTTTCATATATGCCACTCCTTGGGGAAAAAAAAGAATGAATGACAAATACGTGGATAAGAGTGACATGAGGCTTTGCATTGGAAAGGTGGGCAGGGGAGACTCCGTTAGCTTTGTTTGCTTCCTGTAACCCCTCAGATTATATAATATCTTCACAGTCTCCTCCACCCTGTGAGCCAACAGACCCTTTCCAGGGTGAGGTGAGCCCGTAATGGTGGGAAGCAGGAGCTCCAGGCCACTGAGGCCTAGCGGGAACCCCTCAGGACCCATGCTCCCATGATTTCCCTGCTCTGTTTTCCTTACCTGTAAAAGAAACCATATCTCAGAGCTGTACCATTTAGCCCCCACCCTTCATAGTTTCACCAACAACAAAACCCTTACTGCTTTCAGACCACTTGTATGAAGGGACCCTCCTCAGCACAGGGAACTCACAGCACAATGGCCAGGACTGGGTAAGGTAAGTTGGGGGTGCAGAAGCAGGAGGCCAGCCTGTCTGAGTTGGTTTTGTTTACCCAACCTCTTTCTGAGTCTCCAGGTACAACTGGGCCAGAGGGCTACTGCCTGCCCTTGCCAGGCCCAGGGAGCTCCAGCCCTTTGCTTCCGCAATAAGATGATGATCTGCATGTGATTTAAAGGACCGCTATGAGACCAGGAGTCAGGCTGGTGGCAGGCTAGCCCAGGAGTCCAAGGGAGCAGAACTCGGTGCTGACGCTGGAGCTAATTTGCACCAGGATCTGCAGATGAGCAGGCTCTGGACAGTGCTGTGCTGAACTCATACTTGTGCTCTGCTGGTCTGTCTTGGTGAGGAAACCAGGGAAGAAAGATAACGTGTAAATATAAGGAACGAGCAGTGGACATCAATCAGTTGGAGTGGTGCCAAGCTGACAAGTGCCCGACACTGTGAGTAGCCCGATTAGAAACAAGGATACCATGGAGGGACAGCGCAGACCAGGAAAAGCCCAAGGGAGGGGAAAGGAGAAGCAGAGAGGAGAAAATGGACAAACTGAGAACCTACTGCATGCTGGAGGCTGCACTGCAGGCTTTGCCTACCTCATCTGAAGTCATTTTCCCCATGAAATGCATAGCATTCTCTCTGTTTTTATCAGTAAAGAAACTCAGATAACTGAAATGGTATAGGATTTGAACTCTGATAGGACTGAGTAATCTTGCCGGGGCACAGCCTATCACCCAGGTAGGAATCCCAGCCTAATGCTCAGTAACCTTTCCATCTGCAAAGTGGATATGAAAACAGTATGACTGTTGAATTGTGAGGAAGAGTGGAACATGCCATGCCAAGTGCTTTGCATAGCAACAGGAACACAGTCAGAGCTCAACAAGTGAAATTACAACGCCTGCCACTCCGCACAACTCCTGTGCTTGGCTTTATTTTGTTTGGAAAGAAAAAAGGTAGAAAGACCCCCAGTGACCTGGGAAGGCCAAGCCAAGACTCAAAAAGTATATTTGCTAACGGCAGTAAGGATGTTCTCTGGATAAGCTGGTTCCCTGGACCCGCCCATCCCCAACACCAGTCATTTCCATCCTGCACCATTTACACGGTTTTTTTCGTGTACATCTGCAGTAGATGGGGTAAAATGTTACACAATCCTGGATAAGAGTGGGGCCTTGAGTGACCATTTCGAGTAGGCCAGTCCTGTCTCCCTGGAGATCCCTGCTGACAGCATCCTAGAGCAGCTGCCATCCTGCTACGTGCATTCCTGTGGGTGTCAACCACATGTTTGCTAGGCCACAACCTGACTGTCAGAATGTCTTATGTTCTGTTTTAAGGTTTCCTTTGCCATTTAGGTACATTTCCTCCTCTGTCCCTGTTGGAGCACAGCCAGTTTCTATCCTCTGACTTAGAGATATTTTTACTCGTGAAGAATTAAGACCTAGGGTCTATGCTTCCTCAGGAAACACAACCTTTGCCCTTTCAAAGGTCCACCTTCCAGGGCAGTGGTGGCAGTGGTGGGCTTCCACTGGCCCCTTCCACACTAAATGCTTCAGCTGCCTTAGGCCATAGCATCCACACATAGACATGGAGATCAAACACATGCAGCCACTGAAGTTTGTTCTTCTGGAATGCCTCAGTGCATAGCCCATTGCTGCCAGCACAGAAAAGGGTCTAAGTGCACAGTGGCTGCAGTGACTCGATAGAAAAAAGGGCTGGCATGGCATGGGTGGGGCTGCTTTATTGCTTTACTTGGCCCTTAGGAAAAGCCCTTTGGATTGTCAAGAGGTTGCCTGGATATGGCAGCTAACCAGTTGAAGACTAGTCCTGCCTGCTAGAAGCGGCTTCCTTCTCATAGCTGATGGTGCCGGCAATGGACAGCTTCCAAGAAAAAGACAATGGAAAGGAAATAGGTTTTGCTGCTGAAAGAGAATGAAAAAATAATGTCCCAGAGACACAATCCTGTTCCTCCTAGATCTGACATGTTTGGGAGGCATTTTGCTGGGTCCTTGACTCAAAACATCTGTTGTTGCCAATGACACAGGGAAAACAATCACATGGGAACACACAACAGGAGTTCAAAAGGGCGAGGAGGAAGCGCCGGGACAGGGCTGTCGGCATTTTAACCTGCTGCTGTCTCTGTAAGGGTCTCTTGATATTTCACCTGAGGATTTACGGCTGCATCCGGCTTCAGCTGCTTTAGTGTCATGTGAATACGTGACCGTGGCTGGCCCAACAGCAATGGAATCAGTTGTGTCTACACCTTACCAAACCTTGACATAAATCACCAGCTTGATCCTCCTGGCTCTCGCAAAGTCAACCACACCATCTGTCCAACACACACATCTCCTGGCTAGCATCTTATCCTTCTGCTGAACAACCATCTGAAGGAATACTTAGTACTACAGGAGATGTGGTCTCTATGTACAGATCATGCTTAAAACATGAGTCAGCCTCAGCTGGTTGCCCAAGGTCAGCCTCTCTCTGCTCAGGTCCCCAAATTAGCAACCAGCAAAGGGAAATGTTGACTTTGAATGGACTCAGCAGGATGCTCTCAAGGTTGACAACAGACACTCTGCGGACATTGGAGATCTCAGGCTTGGTCTTTGCAGGAGTCCACCTAGGGCTGTTTTCTGGTGTGCCAGCTCTCTCACAGGTGTTGCCACTGAGGCAGGCTTGTTGTCATTCTTCATTATCAATCCACACACTGCTGGGGAACTCGGCCCATCAGGATGAACAGAGAGAAGGATGCTAGCTTCTCCTCTCTACTGTCGTCTTTCTACAAAGCCAGAAATGTTTCCTACCTCATTTCAGGAAGGACCACCATCCTTTGCTTCTCCAGTTGAAATGATTCCTTGACTACTGGTCTATTCTGAGTCAAGCTGCTCTTGGTCTTTAATGATCTACCACGGTCCAGAGCCAAGAAGTTCCTGTCTCTATATATGAGTGACTGTGCCCCAGCCAGGACACGTGCCCCACTTCTCTGAAGGTGTTTCAATCGCCTGCCAGTCCAATGTCTGCACTGTCTGCTGCCATCAGTTCCTCCTAATCTTTTGATCTCAGAGAGTTGTTTTGTAATCCAGACTCACTGCTAGCTCACCCTCAGAAACCAAGCCCTTCACAAGTGAGTTCACTCATCAATGATTTCCTCTGATTTCTCTACAACCATCCACCCACCTTGCCTGCCCATGTGCCACTTAACCATCTCGTGTGCACAACCACATTGAGTCCCTGCTCTGGACTCCCACTTGAATGAGTTTATTTAATGGCCCAGTCTACCTCAAAACAGTCCTATTAGGCTGGGCATGGTAGCTCATGTCTGTAACCCCAGCACTTTGGGAGGTTGAGGCAGGAGGATCCCTTGAGCCCAGAAGTTTGAGACCAGCCTGGGAAACACAGAAAACTTTGTCTCTACAAAAAAATTTAAAAAAAGGTGTGGTGGCATGTGCCTGCAGTATTAACTGCTGAAGAGGCTGAGGTGGAAGGATGGCCTGAGCCCCGGAGGTTGAGGCTGTGGTGAGTCATGATTGTGTCACTGCATTCCAGCCTGGGTGACAGAGTGAGACCCCGACTCAAAAAACAAACGGGGGAGGGCACACCTCATCAACAAGGGTACCTGCATAATGAACATTTGTATACTTAACCCTAAATTGTACTCCACATCTTTAAAATAAAAATTTAAAACAAACAAACAACAGGCCCAGTGAAGAGTTACTAGTCGTACCACTTACATTTGAAGGAACAGCTACCATTTGTAAAATCTGAGCATTTCAGAACATTAGGATTCTTGAGCCTATTTTTGAGCCCAGAGTAGAGGTTCTGTTCGCTCAGTTCCATAAGCACGTAAGTTAGGCAGCCAAAGCTCTGTCTTTCAATAGGAGTGTGCTATTCAACATCAGCATTGCCTGTGTTCTTCATGCCACTTGCATGAGTGGAAGTTATTGAAAGGAGGTAACACTGTCATCAGATATCATAAGGCCAAGCAATGAACAAAAGAGCATACATGAAGGAAGACACGCACTTGAGGATTCTCATGTTGGCCTGGCCCAGCACCCTCATCTCCAGTCTCCTTGTCTCATTCATGACAATAACGATGACTACAACAACAACGGCAAGTATGAATACTATTGGCCTCACTTAGTATCCACATATGACGCTCTTCCTGATAGAAGAGATCAAGATCACTTCTGCACCAGTAAATGCACCAGTAAATGCCATGCCACTTGCTTCCTTTACTTTGGCTGCCCAGGGAGGCAGAGGATACCGTGGTAAAAATACCAGCCACCAAACACTTCCATCAAGGATCACAGAGACAAATCCCTCTAATCATCTGCTTCATGGTTTAATACCAAAAACAAGGAGCAAAAGCATCTACGAGGGCCCCAGAGGTGGCTATCATGTGAATGCCAGAGGCACAAGAGCCATGTTGTCCCACATGGCATTCTGTTCTGTCAGGCATTCCATGTGCACTGACCAACACAGTGTGGCTATTGTGCTCTTAAAGTACGGCTGGTGGATGGCACAACCGACGTTTTAGCTGTATTAGTTTTTTTTTTTTTTTGAGTTGGAGTCTCACTCCATTGCCCAGGCTGGAGTGCAGTGGCACACTAATAGCCACCGAAGCGTTGACCTGCTGGGCTCTGGTGATCCTTCTGCCTCAGCCTTCCAAGTAGCCAGAACTACAGGCGCACACTACCATGCCTAGCTAATTTTTGATTTTATTGTAGAGACGAGGTCTCGCCATGTTGCCCGGGCTGGTTTCGAACCCGCAGGCTCAGGTCATTCACTCATCTCGGCCTCCCAAAGTGCTGGGATTACAGGCTGAGCCACTGAGCCCGACCAGCTGTATTAGTTTTAATTAACTGAAATTTAAATTGCCGCATGTGACTTGTGGCCACGATATTAAACACTGCAATCCTAGACACCAACCCACCCTATGATCTCAAGGAATTTCTGCCTCAGTCCTTAAAGATCTGAATCTGATGGTTCTCAAAACTATTTATGATCAAAACACCTGAAGATGTCTGTAGACAACATGCCAACTCCTATGAAGGGGGACACTGTGTCATTGTTGCGACAGAGGAGAGGCCAAGTCTCAGAGGATGGAGATGCGTTCCTCTGCAGCCAGCAGGGGTTACTGAATTTGGAACAGGGTCCCCAGGGGCTGGTCTGAACACACTCCAGGCAGCTAAGCCACAAGCAAAGAGCTACAAAAAGCAATTCTGAGTGGCTTGAAAGGCTATCTTGAAAAACAAAAACAGTGGAATGAAACCAGTGGGTGTCTTGTCAGCTTTAAGCAACCATTACTATTAGCCAAAAGAACAGAACTAATTGCTTACTTTAGAGGAAAAGGAAAAGGGGGAAGTAGGGTGGGGGGGTGGGGGGAGGGGAAGAAAGAAATTCAAGAACACAAAATTATAAAATATCTAAGGAATGTCAGTCATTTCCATAGACACTGCTGATCAAATGGCCTGGGCCAGTGTTTCAACATGGCTGCTTCCTCCTTTCCTCTGCCCTCCCTCTCCCTTCCCACCCTTGACAGGGACACCTCCCTCTTTACACTTAATTCCTGTTGTCTCCCAGGGATGAAGTGGTATCACTCGTGAAGAGTGGATGGGCCCCTCTGTGTGGGATGGCGTGGGGAGGGGCTTGGCTGGCTCTGGCCTGGCCCTGTGGGCGCAGAGCTGATCCCATTAGCCCTCACCCTGCCCCTGACCAGGCCAGCTGCTTCCTTTCTTCCACCGTTCCCTTCAGGCCTGTTTTTTTTTTTTTTTCTTTTTTTTTTTTTTAAGAAAGGACCACCCTGAACAGAAAGGGCTTTTTATCCTCTCCTGCTTAAAGCCGGTGTCACATTTTGCAAGGAAAAGGAACATAGGAAATGCAGGAAAGGAAAGACTCGGAAACAACACTGTGATTCTGGGCCTGGAGGCAGGTTACAAGTGCCACTCCCCCAAACTTCAGGGGCTTCTCTGGAAGAGGAAGACCCCTGCCTTTCTTCTCCCTATTTCTTCAGGGAGGAACATGACATCTAGCAGTTGCTAACTTTTCTTATAGTTCCTTGATTTTCTCCTTGGCCCCATCCATTCAAAGGCTGGAACTCTGCCCACAGCATGAAGTGCTCCCAGCCTGGGGGTGTGAAGGCTCAGTTGGATGGAGGATGAAGATCAAGGTTCCCAGTCAGTAGCAGGGGGCAGCTATGAGGAATGCAGGTGAAGGCCAGGATTAGGAGGAGGCAGGGGACAGGCAAAGGGACTGAGGTCACAGGGAGGTCACTCCAGCTCTCTAGAACTGACTTGCTCATTGGTGGCCTTTGGCCTGGACAGGGCTGGTCCCCGACACCTCCAGGGGAGGTCTGCTTAGAAGGGTGCATGGGAGGAGGTCAGCACGACTAAAAGGGATCTGGGGCAACATTGGGTGGGAGCCAGTCCCCTCCTCAGCCTGTGGGGGACCTGGCTACACCCCTTACTCAAGAGGGCCTCTGCCCAGAGTCACAAACACACACACATACAAACACCATGCATACACACACATAGACTGCACAAACCTTCTTTACATTCAGATAAGAAGTGGGGGTGGGGAACAGCCATGAATTAATTGGACCTGGTCTCAGGGGAGAGGAAATGAAATGAAAAATCCAGCCTGGGTTATAAAAATAAGTATTTTTTTCCAACGTGCAGGAGGCTCATTATGTTAATTAAACATTATTGCAGCTCACGGAGGGGGAGGGTGATTAAGACTGGGGCGGGTCAGTGCTCACCCCCGCTGCCCGGGGCTGCTGCGATCTCCAGATATTAATCTGTCCGAGCACTCAAACACTGACGAGATAAACACTTGAAATAGGAAAATGTTTTTCTTCAGAGCAGACGCTGCGACCCTCTGAGATAGCGAGGGCGGCTGTGTCAGGAGGCTGTCCAAGTGCTCTCCCGGCCTCTGTCCTCCCACCACCCTCACAACCTGGGGACAGGGACATGGCCCATCTTAGGGCACAGGCCACCAGGCAAAGCTGAGGAAGCCTGCAGGAGGAAGGTCGTGTGCCCCCTTAGTCTTCTAGCCTTCTCCTATTGCACCTTGGCAACACTGATCAACAGAATTTCCAAAACTAATCCCTTTCCTCTCAAACACATTCTGGGGTCTAAGGTCCAGGCCAGGGGTAGGGGACTCAGTAGCTACTGAGTATTGTGCTAGAGCCAGTGCATCCCAGCTTGTGAGTACACTTGGTGAACTTTCTGGAATTTTGCAAGTCAATGGTTAAATATAACCCTTATTAAAAATTAAATCATAGAAAGTCATCATTCAATCAACTGTGGTAAAACCTAAGGTAACAGACACTGGACACAACACTTCCTAGTTCCTGTAAGGTTTCACTGGTGCCCATGCTCCCGAGATCATTGTAATCTGTGGTGTCTGCATGACGGACACAAGCACTATGATGCCCCATCACTGCACTTTGTGATGCCACCTCAATGACGTGTTTGTAGTTTAACTTGACCGTGGCCAGAGTATTTACACCACTGAGAACCGCAAACATCACGAAGCAGGTTGTTGTTTTTTTTTTTCCAGCAGGAAAACCTATTGTTACATGTTTACCAGTTGCTGTCATTAAAGCATGTGACAGTAGAGAGAGCTGACAACTCTTGTTTCCAGCTGCTCAGGAGGGCCCAAGGCAGCCCTCTCTGGCTGCAGGGCTGGCAGAGGCTTCTGAACCAGCCTTCTGAAACCACAAGGGCAGGCTTAACGAGGTATAGATATCCTCTCTGAGACTGCATGCCCGGGCTTTGCTCTGCTGGACACCCATGGGTGTGGCAGCACTTGGCCCTTCAACTTGGTTTGCTGCAGAAGCAATGGCACCCTCAGAGCAGTGCCCATCTGATTTGAGGCCAGTGGTCTCTCCAGATCCCAGCTAGAGGTTGACAAGAGGTTCTGGAATGTAGCAGCCAGTGCTGGGACGGGAACAAGAGGGTGTCAGCGTGTCCCATGCCCAGGGCCTCACCACCGCTCCTGCTTCCTTTCTCTCCTTACTCTTGCCTTGGCCTCCCTCTCTCCTTCCTCGCTTTCTAGCTGTGCTGGACTCATAGGAAAGGCTGGGAACCCCCACCCAGCTATTCTGTGGGGTGACGTCTTGAACAAAGACTGTGGTGGTTTGTTGTGAAGAGCAGAGGCTAGCTTTGCCATGGGGAGTCAAGGGCATGCCAGGGAACCTGGGCGAAGAATGTGAGTGGGCGAGCCTTAACCCTTTTTTTCTCTGCACCATGGTTGGCTTACCTGGAAATGTCCTGTCGTCTGGGCTGGAGCTGCTGGCCCAGGTGCTCCGGAGCCACTTGGCATGGTCATACACCCAGCCGCAGGGCTCCTCCGGGAAATCAAAGTTGCAATTGAATCCTGAAGGGAGCTGCAGGTCTTTGTCTATGAGAGAGAAAAATAGCCCACAGGAAGGCAAATGAGACGGGCCCAGAGAACACCACAGCGGTCTATTTAGACGGCTGGCAAGGCCTCATGGAGTACGGAGAAAGCCGTGGTTCTCTCGCCCATTCACTGAGCTCATCTTGGCCGTGGCTGGCTCTCGGGTCAGCCTCTGGTCTCATCCTTCCCAGGCACGAAAGCCAAGTCTGCAGCAGTTCCCATAGTAAGCAATTACAAATGAGGCCACCAAATGGCTTCAGGCTCTAATCAGCCTCTTCTGTCCACCTCGGAGAGCAGGCAAATGTGGAAACTGCTGTTCCCTAAACGCCAGAGAAGAATGTCTCCCCAGCGCCTCTGTGGAAGGTTGGCTCCCAGGAACAGTGTTATCTCATCTCCTGCCAGCCTGGTGCAAGGAGGAGAGGGGCCGCCCATTAGCATCCAGAGAGGCCAAATCACTGGAAGCTCGGCTGGTGGAGGGAGCAACCTCAGAAACGGGGAAGGCCTGTGTGCTCCTGTCACCTCTTATGATCTGCCTCTTGTGCCGAAGACTGGGACAGCTGGTCATACCCCTGGGGAGATCTTGCCTGGCGGGAAACCTAGTAGGTTAGGGCCAGACCACCTGGGTGCCCCGCTTGGTGCTGACCAGGAGGAAGAATATTCCCATTTGTGCCCATCCTGGAAGGACCCCAGGGAGGGCAGGGTGCTCCCATGTGGACAGCTAGGAAGAGGTCACACCATGGAGCCTGGGCATTCACCTGGAGCCTGGGCCAAGGGAGCTCCTCTTAAGGATCTACCTGGTGCCAAAATCCAGTAAGAGTTGGTGCCAAATGCGTGACTCAGTGGGGCAGGGTGGAGGCAGGAAAGAAGGAAATGGGAACCCGGGTTTGGGCTCAGCCTCCTGATTCCCCTCCTGGGGTTCCTGGGAGACATCTGTGCGGGGAAGGCTCAGGGTGTGCAGTAGGAATCTGAAGGAAACAATAGACTGGTGGAAACAAATTGCTCACCGTGGGCCAGGAGGGCTCCCCCAGGGGACAGGGCACTGCTGGCCTCAGAGGCAGAGGCAGGGTGCTGCCCCACTCTACCACCCCTAGCAGAGGGGAGAGTCAGTGTTTGTCCAGTCCGGCCAAGTAAGCCATGACTAGAAGTGACACATGGAGCCAGTTACAGAAGCACCAAGCTGAGGCTTCAAAAAGTCAGACCAGCCCTCCCCAGCCTCTTCTCCCAACAATTTCTGAATTTCTATTTTTCTCTTCAAAAATATGAAGTAACTCAATATGCTATAATTCCTCTCTCATGTTTACATACAGACTATATCTCAGGAACCAAATTCCACAAAAAGAGGGAAGGGAGGAATCATCAAAGAAGCCGCAAATGCAACAAACCACTATAAACGGGAAAACTGTATTAAAATAAACTTTTGAAATTTTGCAGCAGAACCCGTAATTTTTCCTTTGAGCTGTCGTTTAGATGGAAACCCTCCCTGCCCCCCCCAAAAAGCTAACTCGGCAAAGCCAGCATCATGTATTAACCCCCTGTGCCCCCAATCTTGGCTCCCAAACTATTGGAAACACGTCTTGGAAGATTCTCCAAGTCTCCTTCATCTCTTCATAAAACAAAAACAAGTTCATTAAAATGTTAGAATTCTGTATTCGGCTAACCCTGACCACCAGCGTCCCCCACCCACACAATAGACGAAAGCACATTCCCAGAAGCATATGCGTTGAATTATCATTTTTCAGTCACACAACTCCAGCATTTATTTTTGGCTTTTCTCCCGTCCTTCCTCATAGCCATTTTTTGGAGCCATCGAGCAACCAGTGCAGCTCCTTATGCTGACAGATGTCAGACGGCTTCACGTGCAGCCCGACAGCCCTCACCATCCGCCTCCATATTTAGTCTCCATCACTTTGAGCCTCTCACTGCCCTCCCCTCATTTTGTCTAATGAACATTTATTAACCATGAGTAACTTACTGTAAATTGAGGCTGTCAAACTTAAAAGTCTAGCCAAAATGCCAGGTGTTCTAGAATTTGTGGTTTCTTAGGAATTCTTGGGAACCTGAGCAGCGTGATTTAAAATGTAACTTACTTCTGGACTCTGCCAGTGGCCATTTTCATCTAACTTGGCCATGCTCTGGAGACACAGAGAGGGGAACACAGCTTTCTCACATGGTGGGACTGGCCCCAAAACATGGAGCCCTGAGTTTTGGAGGAATAGAGTTAATGTATAGCACTGGCTTTGTATTATTAGCTTATTGGGGAGGGGAGTGGGGCTTCTAACTAAACAACAGTCCAAAGGAAAAACGAAGAGTTCTGCAGCAAAAGTCACAGAGGGTGGGACCCTCTATCCTACAGAATCACCACCATCACACTTTCTTGAACTCCTGGTCTCAAGCAATCCTCCCGCCTCAGTCTCCCAAAGAGCTGGGATTACAGGCATAAGCCATTGTGCCCAGACCACTTTCACACTTTCTCATATCAGCAGAGGTGAGAGACACAGGGAAACAGTTAAGTCAACCATGGTCAGTCATGATGAGCCTGAGATTGCACTCCACAGACACGGTCACCCAGGTGGCCCAGACTTCACATGCACAGTCTTAGTGACCCAGCTTCACAGGAGAAGCAATCATAACTGTGGATTCTAAGGATAGGAGAGGCTTTCCTTTAAGAGGAGAAGCAAGGTAGCACAGGAACAGCAGTGAGATGTTTCAAAGGAGGAGGCCTCCCTGGAGGCATGCTCATCCATCCAAGGACCAGAGGGGTCACACTGTGGGCTGCACTGGTTGTTAACAGCTGAATGCTTATAGGTTGCAAACAGCTACTGCCCCCAGCCTGAGTGCCTGCACCTCCTTTACCCCATCCTTGACCCCATCTGCCTTCTGACCTAGAAGACCTCAATTAGCCTGTACTGTGCCCCCCACCTCCCCAGATGCAAAAAACTCCAATCCCCATGCTCACCATCCTCAAAGCTGCAGTTCTCTCCACACTCCGTGGCCTCGTCGATGGGATATGGGGTGGTAGTCTCCTCGCTCTTTGCGGTGGGTCCTATTGTCTCTACCGTGGGCCTTGTGTCTGTGTGAGGACAGAGGAAGAGGAGAGATTGCTGCAGCAGCCTGGGCTGCAACCTGGCAGGGGAGATGCCCAGAGCAAAGTTCCCTGTGAGTGTGGCTTTTAGAGAAGGAAGCCAAGACACACACGTGACTTGTACACGAGACCCTGAAGCCACCTCTGCACTTCCATGGAGTCAGGAGAAGTGCAGAGTGAGAGAGAAGAGTCATAGGTTGCAGAGACAGCCATGACAGAGGAAGGGACAGGAATCCATGCTCTGTCTTGCAGCCAGCATGAATGGCCACACGCAACAGTGTTAAGGTGGGTGACAGGTGATGCTGGGTCCACGCAGGCTGAGCCAAGCTCTGGTTTGTGTCAGCACAAAATAGGCAGGATGGGACTGTGAACCAGAAGGGCTCAGGTTCTCCCTGGTGAAAGTCATTTGTGGCTGTGCTCTTAGGTCTGGATGTGGCAAATCCAATGCTTCCTGGCAAACAGCCACTGTAAGGAGGGAGGTCACCTGGTGGTGGGGAACGAGGAGGGTGTGGGGGCAACTAGAGCTCTTGGCCTGGTTAAAGGAGGCCGCCATGACTGGTTTGGGTAAATGGGGCAGGGAGGTAGCCCAGAGTGGCAGGGTCTTCCAATTATCTCCCCCCACAAGGAGGCAAGAATCTCTAAGTAAAAGCTTCAGACTTATAAATGGCATCTCACTTCAAAAGTTACGATAAGTCACACGCATTGACCCTGGCGAGGTTGACCTGGTAGCAGGCAGCGGATCTGACCTGGCTCCAGGCTCCAGGTGACTCACTTGCCAGCCATTCCTTCAACATCATTTAGGGAATGAATGAGCTGTGAGTCAGGCATGGGTGGGGTGGGAGAGGTCCCTATGCTCGGGGCGATGTCTCCAGCCTAGGATGCTTGCCTTGTTTCTCCAGCTCTATACCTGTTCCGTGCGCATCCGGTGCCCTTCAGGACACCATCTGACAAAGCCTAGCCAGAGGAAATTGCTAAATGCACTGAATAGCCTGTTCACGGTTGGCTTCCCACCTTTCTGCTGTTAAATACGACATGCCTAACCTTTCAGACTTCCCTGTGCTGCATCTGCCCCTGGCACGCCGTAAATAGCAGATAACCTCGAAGTGTCCTAATTTGTAAGTTCAGATTTGTCACTGTGTCATAGAAACTTAGTTGGAAAGCAAACTCTGGGTGGCAAGGTGGTACGTCATCATTTGAAGCATAAACAAACCAGCGACAGGTGAGGCGGCCCATTGATATGACCCGGCCCAGATTTGTCCTGCTATCCTTGGGGGGCAGGGAGAGACAGGAACTGAGGGTGAAAGCAGACAAGGTTGGACCAAGCCTCACAACCCAAGGAGGACAGTTTCTGGAAATGTGAGGTAGTAGAGGGCACAGCTCAGCTAGCTGGCACAGATCTTGTAGACTCCCATGGACCCTGGGGGCTGAGGGCTATGGACTCCCAAAGATCCTGGGGGCAAAGGTCTGTGGACTCCCACAGATCCTGGGGGCCAAGGACCATGGACTCCCATGGATCTGGACTCCTGTGGACCCCAGGGGCCGTGGGCCGTAAACTCCCATGGACCCCAGGAGCTGAGGGCCGTGGATTCCTATGGATCCCAGGGCCAAGCAGCAAGGGTGTGTAAACAAAGGTGGAGAACTGGCGGCAGGAGGCCTGTGTGTGCTGAGCTGGTGTGTGTTGTGCCGGGTGCTCTGGGGTAGCTGCCCAGCAAACAGCAGTGTTCCCCAAAATTAAAACCAGATGTCAGACACTTCAAAGGAGGAAGGCCGGGCGTGGGGTGGGGGTGGGAGGGTGTGCGTGTCTCAACTCTGATCTTCCAAGAAATGGCTGGCCAAGCTTTGAAATGAAAGCCTAGCCTCTGACCAGCACTGCTACAATGCAGGGCTGGCTAGGGAAGCCAGGAGGGAAGGTCAGCAGCAACTGTCCAGCAGCCACCAAGTAGGCCAGCAGTACAGGGGCAGCACCAAGGCCAGAGGAAGAGGGAAGGCGGAGTGCCTACAGCTGAGTAGCCTCTGGCAAGCAGCTTTCCCTCTCTATGAAAGAGGACTTGGCCTAGGTCTGTGATTTTTTTTTTTCCAGACCACATGGCATATTCCTCAGGGGTTGTAGAACCTGTTGAACAGGTCATGACCAGAGTTTAAAACTACGGAGTATGGGCTGGTTTCAACCCTGTGGACTCACGCCTATAATCCCAGCACTTTGTGAGGCTGAGGTGAGAGGATTGCCTGAGCCCACAGGGTTGAGACCAGCCTGGGCAACTTGGCAAGACCTCATCTCTACAACAAATCAAAAAATTAGTCGGGTGTGGTGGCGTGTGCCTGTAATTCCAGTTACTTGGAAGGCTGAGGTGGAAGGATCACCTGAGCCCAGCAGGTCAAGGCTGCAGTGGCTGTGAGTGTGCCTCTGAACTCCAGCCTGAGTGACAGAGTGAGACTCCAACTCAAAACAACAACAACAACAACAACAACAAAAACTATGGAGTATGTATTCTGAAGTGAGCACTGCTCTGGGAGCCTTTTGCTTTGGTTACATTCACTTAGTATAATGGATCAGTTGGGTGGCAGGCAGCAGCTGGAATCCTTCATGTGTATTATGTTATCTGAACCTCAGAATGATCCTAGGGGGTATGGCTATACGACTGCCACTGCCATTTTCAACTAAGAAAATCCAGGCACTGAGAGACTGAGATACTTGGTGTTGATACTGCACCAGTGAGCAGAGGCAGGACTCAAACTTGGCCATCTGTCTCAAGTCTAAGCACTTGTCCATGACCGCACACATCTACACACCTGCATGAGTGCTTCTAAGGGAAGCGGGTTGTGATGGAAATTCATTTTAAGTTGCAGATCATGGTCAAAAACGTGTGAAAGCCATGGGCCTAGAAGTGTCAGACTTGCCATGATGCTAAGCCCCAGTAGGGCAGCTGTTCACCAAGCCAGCTGGTATTGGAGGACAGGTGACATCCAGCCAGTTGCGGGAACTCAGCCTCTGATGAGGAGCAAGGTGCTTTCCTATAGGATATTCTCCCTAGGAAGACCTGCACACAGGTCGGAGGTGACTTGGGCCTCCGTAGGCACCTCTGTCACCAGCACTGGGCTGTGCATCCCACCTGGGAGCCAGGGCACTTCTCTGACCTGCCCTGAGTGCTTTGTGCCCTTCTGCTGGTTGAGCTGGGACAGGTTGGCACAGACAGGAAAATGAGGACACCTGGGCCCTGGTAGAGAGAGTCAGGACAGCTGGTTTTCCACTGCTCCTCCCTACATAGGATTGGGCTGGGCCCTGGGGGCTTGCTGAGCTCCTCTGGCAGTCAGGAAGCCCTGGGCGGGGCAGGGAGGAAGGGCCTGATTCGGAGACAAGGAAAAAGGGGTGTACCCTGTAGCCTCACTCTCCCGGGGGTAGATCAGAGGTGCCCTAGGTCCATGTCATTCCACCTTGCCCTCCCCAGGGAGGATCAGAGGTGCCCTCAGGCCCATGTAACCTAGCCTTATCCTCTCCAGGAAGGATCAGAGGTGCCCCCTGGCCCATGTCACCCAGAGAGGTAGGGCTGAGCAAGACACCGGGCAGAGGTCCGGATCCCATCAGCTTCCCTGAAACCTGGTTCCTCCCCAGCACACAAATGCCTGGTACAGATGTGGCTTTGAGAGGAAAATGAGTCTCCCAGCCGACATCTGGAGGCCAGATCCAGACATAAGCTGATTACTTTATTATCTTGAGGGTTTTTCTTCCCTAAATCAACAGCCGCAGCCCTCTGGCCTAAAGTGCCAGGTTCTAATTGAATTGGGTGGGTGGTGTGTGGCCATGATGTGCTTCTGAGAGACTAGGACTTGAGAGCGCAAAGGCGCCCTTAGAGGGATGCAGAGTATCCCCCGGGGAGCCGGCCTCAGTCCAGGGGCTGCAGTGCCACCATTGTGCAGGGTCTGTCCAGGGGCTGCAGTGCCGAGAATGTGCAGGGTCTGTGGGGATGGCTACCCCCCACCCTGGGCATCCCTGAGGCCAGTGCGGCCGAGACCGAGGGCAGAGTGGGGCCTCACCTGTCCAGTCACAGCCCAGTACTTCTAGCCGCATTCCGATCCCTGCTGGCGACCACCTCTCGGGATACACCCGCACAAACTGCACCGGGATGGCATCGAACCTCCGGATGTCAGGGGTGTCATAATGCATGTTGCCCTCGAACAGCTGCAGAGAGAGGACACTCAGTCCTTCTGGGCAGGACTGCCCCCTCCTGCCCTCTCCCATCCTTCCCTTTCTCCCCCTCCTGCCCCACCTATATCCCACCAGGAAGGTGGCTTCCTAGCAGGTTCACAGACACAGGGACATCCCCAGCCACAGGACCAAGGTCTCTAATCATGGGAAAAGTGGTCTGGGACCAGGACTATGAGAAACAGGAAGGGGCCAGGGTGGTGACCTCCAGGATCTAGCTGTCATCCAGGGACAGGAATGGGGGCTCAGGGAAGAAACTAGCTCTAAACGTGATTCCACCAGCTTTGGCTAGAGAGAGGGGAGGCAGCTTGGACTGTCTGGACCGTTCTGAGTCCTTGGGTTTACTGAAAAAGGGACACTTCTTTTTCTAATGTATGAAAGCCCAGAGTTGGGGAGGTCCAGACACCAGGGCCCTGATGGAGAGGGTTGGGACAGCCGGCCTGCCACTGTTCCTCCCGGCATGGGATTGGCTGGTAGCTCCCAGCTTACCGAAAGCCTGCAGGGAAAATGAACCCCCTCTTCTGGGCTGATGAGTGCCCCTTGGCTGCACACTGATGGTTTGAGACTGTTTCCCAGACCTTATTCTAGGGAAAGCAATCCTGTCCAAGAGCCTCATGTAGACTCCAGTACCTAAAATCATAGACAGGGGCTGACCTGGTGTGGGGGGACAACCCAGGGTACCCTTCCTTATCTGGGAAGGACAGTTGTAAGGAGCTGACTCACCCCTGGGGGGCTGCAGGAGGCTCTAGGCCCACAATTCTGGAAGAGAGCACTATCTCAGGGTGGGCAGGCTCTGACCTGGGAAAGACCAACTCCTTTCCCAAGAAGAGCAAGGATCAGCACTGCCGGAGGGTACTGGTGGTCCAACTTCTGGTGCAACTATGGAAGGCTCTGGTTACCAAGTCCTGAGCCTTGCCAAGCCTCTGAGATTGGGAGCTGGAGTTCACATCAGCGTCACAAAGCCCCTACATAGCCCTGGCCTCTGTCTGGAGAACAGGAATATTTGCTCAGCAGGTGCTGAGCCGCACACACAGCACTCCCTGTCTTTTAGGGCCCTATTCTGCTGAGACAAGATAACTCAGAAATTCAGAATGAGGATCAGAGGGTGCAGCCTACCTGGAGACGAGTCTGGAGAGGGACGAGGCCTGACGTCCCCTCCTTTCTCGGCCTCCTGGTGTCCGGCATTGATGGTGGACTGGGCTTACTGGCCCAAACGTCAGACCTAGAATGAGTGTCTGGCTTCTCCTGGCCTCAGTGAGAGGCAGGAAGATTTAAGAAGTGGAGACTAGGAAAACACAAGCAATGCAGCAATACCCAGGAGAACAGAGCTATTTTTGGAAGTGAGCCCCTAGTTTCTATAGTTTGATCTCCAAAACCACATCCCCTTTGGATGTTTGGCCAATCTCAAGGAAACTATCTGCAGAGGGCAGCAGGGTAGGGCCTCTAAAAAAGGCAGTGTGGAGATGTGGTCAGGCCTGGTCTCAGAGCCTGGCTCGTGGCTTCTGAATCATGGCTCTCTCACAGGCGAACCATGGGGCTCTGGCCACATAACGTGCCTCAGTGTCATCATCTATTCAGTGGGAGTAGCAAGACCTACTGTGGAGATGCTGTGGGGGTTGAGGGGTCTAATCAGGCAGGTAGCACAGAACCTGCATTGTGTGATTGTTCATGGATGCTGGTGGAACTGGGCTCTGGGGATTTGACACCAGCTGGGCAGATGGGAAATCCACACTGCCACCTCCTGCACTTGCTCAGCCTCCCTGCTTGGGGCAAGGCTGCAGGGGCCTCCAAAAAGGGCCTACCTTTGGCTGCTGGGTCCTGGGGTCCTGGACAAACTCCCAGTCCTTGCCGTTAAGGCTGTAGGAGACTCTGAACTTGCGCACAAATGCCCTGGCCTCCACGGCAGTGATGCTGTCTCCTCCACGGGCGCCCTGGATGATGATGCCCTTCACTGTCTTGGGTGACCCCAGGTCCACCTGAAGCCACTCCTCGCCTGGCTGTGCCTGCGGGATCCGCGGGAACCAGCCGGAACGGCTGCTGACCAGGCGGGCGGTGCTGGGGCTCCAGAGGTATTCGCGGGTGGACGAGGCAGAGATCTGGGAGTCCGTGATGAGGCCTGAGAGCATGCCCAGCATGTTGGAGCAGGGGGCATCTGTGGGGGTGGGGGGCATGAAAGGTCACAGCTACTGCCCTCCAACAAGGGGCCACCCTATTAGTGGGAGCTGCCCAAGACCCCAGATGTCACACGCCAGCCGGCTCTGGCTTCTCTGCAGTAACTGTCCACAGAGCATGTGGGCATCATGGTCAGAGCCCAGGCTCAGAGTCTGTCTCACAGCCTCTCTGCCACTTATGATGTGATAACTTTAAGCTACTTATTTTTGCAGGTTAAAAACCTTTTTATATATTAGGGGGTACAGCTGCACATTTTATTTTTCTTTCTTTCTCTCTTTTTTTTTTTTTTTTTGAGGAGTCTTATTCTGTTGCCCAGGCTGGAGTGTAGTGGCATGCTCATGGCCACTGCAACCTTGGCCTGGTGGGCTCAGGTGATCTTTCTGCCTCAGCCTCCCAAGTAGTTGGAACTACAGATGCATGCCACCACATCCAGCTAATTTTTTATTTATTATAGAGATGAAGTCTCGTCAAGTTGCCCAGGCTAGTCTCAAACCCCCAGACTCAGGCAATCTTCTCACCTCCACTCCCTAAAGTGCTGGGATTACAAGTGTGAGCCACTGCACCATTGTGTACATTTCTAGCACACAGAGTGGTGAAGTCTGGCTGTTAGGGTCACCATAACCCAAATTGTGAACACTGTACCCAATAGGTTATTTTTCAACTGTTGGTCAAAGAATTTACTCTAAGGCTTGGTGGCCAGAGAGACCAGAAGAGAAAGTGAGGGACATGGGCATGGCATGTGGGCAGCAGTTCACATTTATTTATGAGTTTATGAACGCATTTGCCCAGCATGCCTGTGTGCCCAGCAGAGCTGGACCTTTGGTGTTCCCACATAACCAGAGCACCAGGCAGAGCTCTTGGCTCCAGCTGAGGTGGTGAGAGTGTTAAGAGCAGGGGCTTTGGGGCTCAGACTGCCTCAACTCTGTCTCTGCCACTGACTGGCTGGGTGACAGGGCTTCCTCATGTGTCAAGTAAGGAGACACTGCCCTCACAGGTCCTCATAGCGACAATAAAAGACAACACACCTTAGGTGATTGTTAGCATTCAGTGAGTGTCTGCTAGTAGACAATAAATATAGAATGCAGGAATGAATGGACAAACTCTGGTGGGACTTGAGGCCTCGAGTCACTTCTGGGGAGGTGATACGGTGCTGTTTGCATTCTGCAGAGGGCTGGGGGCAGGGAGCTGGGGCGAGGAGGTGATGGTCATGGTCAGCTCCTGCTGTGGAGCCCTCACCTGTGACGCGGCAGCCAAAGAGCTCCAGGCGCAGTGCCACGCCCGCGTGCCACGTCTGAGGGCGAATCCTCACAAACCGCGTCAGAAGTGGTGCATGCAGCCGGTTCAGGACCACCTCAGTGGCATCAGTGTTGGCCGGAAACACCTGTAACAGGAGGGGCAGGGCCATCACCAAACCTGCCATGGCTCAGCTGCTTGCTGGGAAGAGCTGGAAGGTTTCCACCCTCAGGCTGAGCAGTAACCAGTGAGGGTGCTGTTTGGGGCTGTTTTAGAAACATTGCAAAAAAAGTTAATTTCTCACATAGTTCCAACTTGAAAACAGTCAACGGTTCTCACAAAAACATTCAGAGGAAGGAAAATCTGCCTCTGGGCTGAGAGTGAGGGAGGAAGGAAACCCTTCAGAAGCTGAGAGAGGAAAGCAGAGGCTCCTCAAACCATGTGGAGATGGCGTCTTTACAGCCAGCCTGCCATGCACCAGGCTTGATGGCAACATTGTCTGCTCCCCAGGTCACAGGCTCCCAAGACCCACCACAGAGCGACGGTCACCACAAAGTGCTTCGTACTGTCAGTTAGTGACTTGAGGCCAGACCTGAGTGGTTGAGATGAGGGGCATTGGCCACCTGGTGGCCTTTGTCAACCTGCTTCCCAGTTATCTGGGTCTTTGTGGTGAGGTCCGGGTTGCAGACGGTCCCTGGGAGCCCACCGCCACCTCTTCTAACAGCAGCCCCGGCACATCATGAAATCTACCCTGGGCATCCCTGAGGGAGGAAAGCCTTCTCAGGCAGCTTCTGCCCATGCGGTGGGAGCAAGCCCTAGCTACCCAGATGGCCCCAATCAATCACTGCCAGATGGGCTGCTAGCGGCTCAGGCTGCCCACTAAAGAGAAAGCAACTGGGGCAGCACATGTGAGTTTTCTTGGTCTCTCAGGATTCGGCTCCTACTTCCAAACCATTCGTCTCAGGGCAACACAGCCACAGGACCCCAAGCCTGCCCCTGCCGCCCTCCATAAGTTGGCCGTGTTGCCTGTGCAGGGACTATGGCTCCAGTGTTTGGGGCATGAGAGGAAGGAGGAAACCGGTTTTACCTTTGAGCCAGACATAGGCAACACCTGTGAGTGCAGACACCATGTGTCTACAGTATGCCAGGAGGCAGGTATCATCATCTCTTTACTGATGTGGAAACTGAGACTCAGAGACATCTGTCTGGATGCAAGGCCCTTGTCAAGTTTTAGGCTTTAAGCTTTGGTTTCCTAAGAGGACTCTCACCCATTTGTACTTTTGCAGTGTTTACCTAGGTGGCTAGGTGTCATGGAGCCTTTGGGTCCCCAAGGGTGGGCTGCAAGGTGGTGGTGGTGGGGCTGCTCAGTGACATGCTCTCCATGAGAGTGGACCGTCCCACTTCAGATGGCTTTGAGTGAGAGCAAAGAGCCGCACAGAAGTTTCCAGCCTATTGTCCTTTCTTCCCCATTAACTAGACTCCTGGAACCCTCCATTCCCCATCTGCTAAGGTCAAGAGTGAGAACCGGCTGACAACACTAGAGATGAGGGAGAGAAATGATGCCTTTTGCCCCCAAATAGGGGGTGTGACTTGCTCGAGACCAATAAGGGGGAGACAGATTTCATTGCCCACCTGATTCAGTATATGCTCCTGTTCTGGGGCTGAGTTCACTACATCCTGCTGCCCCCTTCTCCCCCAGGAAGCCCTCTCTCCGTGTCCTAAAGGCGTCAGCTTCCTCCTCTGCTGCCATGCTGGCAGAAGGGTGCACAGAGGAAGGGCTGGCTGGCCAGGCCTCTCTCTCAGGTTTCATTCTGCTGCTTCCTGCATGGTGTCTGAAGATGAGGAAGGTGAGACAATAAAGTCAGCTGGGGAGGAAGGAGGGGCCTTGGCACAGAAGGACAGACTCGCAGGGATGGCCTCAGTTAGGGAGAGACCCCTGGGGGAGGTCTCAATTAGGGACAGACTCCAGGGGGAGGTGTCAGTTAGGGACAACCCCTGGGGGAGGTCTCAGGTAGGGACAGACCCTTGGGAAAGTCTAAATGGTGCCTGATTCTGCAGTCTCCGCAGTTCCAGGAAAGGGATCCAGGAAGTGGATCCAAGGAGAAGAGTCTAATTCTTCTTCCTAGCATCAGTGAGAGGCAGGAGCTGCTTATTTTTGCTTTGTTTTGGCTAGGAAGAAGCCACAGCAGCACTGTGTTTATTTGGGATAGGCACTGTGTGCTGTGGGCCCACCGAGCTGCCCCAGAGGGTGTGGCAGGACTATGTGTGGCCTCATCTGGAGGTGCTTTAAGTTTACATAGGAAGCTTCTGGTGCCGTGTGGATACATTACTGGAGTGCTGCGTGAGTCTGAACTTGGCCATGGCTATGGCTCCATAGTGTGAGATTTTTGTACCCAGTTTCACCTCGCCTGACCCTCCATTCCTGGGACACGCGGGTGGGGATGTACATGTTGTGTGCACATGCTGGGAGGCCTCAGGCGTCTCATGACACATGTGGCCACAGGCTTTGGAGGACCCCAAACTCTAGCTGCCATGGCATCAGCAAGGAGGGAGGCACATGGTGCCTCTCTCCCCTCTTGGCCTCCACTCTGCTGCTCCAGTCACCCCCTTCTGCCTGGAGTCAAACGAAGGATCCTGGTTGCAAATCACCCTCCTCAGTTCGGAGCTCAGTTACTTCCTGTTCTCTTGCCCTGGTGCTGGGAGCCGCCTCTGGCCTCTGCCTCCAGCCTCCGCCTTCATCCTCCGTAAGCCTTACTGGAGGAGCCACGTAGTCTCTCAAGAGCTCTCACGCACTGTCACCCTGAGGGTAATGCAGAGGTATACAAATATCACTGAATCAAGAGCCAGGGCCAGGCTCTGCTGCCAACTAGCTCACAAGCATGGGCAAGTGTCTCAGACCCCCTTGGCCTGTTAAACGAGGGGCCTGTGCAGGCTGGGCTGGGAGGTCCTCCCGGGCCTTTCTGCAAGCGTCCTTGAGGTTGGGACTCTGAGAGCATCTGCTATAGGATGGGTGTCTCAGTTACCCGTGGTCCCTAGAGCCTCAGTGCTGCTGTGGACGAGTGCTGTGGGTTCTTTATGCACTTGGATTGTGCCAGCGCACAGGGGAGTGCCCCATTCACAAGGAGAGCAGGCCTGTTGATGTACTGGTTCAATAACAGTTCAAATTATTAATAACTAAGAGTCACGAATAACAACACCTCAGTCCCTGCATGCTGTCTTGCGCCCAAAGATACCAAAGTGCAATTTATGAAAATTCATTTTTAATGAAACATTAAGCAGTTTCTATTTCTCATGACCCAATGGACTCACAAGGTCTCTATCTTCCTCCTTGCATCTTCCCTATTTATAGTTGGTAAATGTGATCATATATAATACATCTTTATAGCTTTCTCGATGCTTCTGTGGCTTTAGAATCACCTTCCACCAGTGTTCTGATCAGGTTCCCTGAGATGGAATCTTGGCTTCTAGTGGAGGCAATGCAAGGTAATGGGTGTGTGCACGGGAAACGGAGCCAGGAGATTGGTTTTACTCCCTATTCCCTGCCAGCTTGCCGAACCACTATCGGCAAATCCATCAACCTTAGATGCCCTGGCTTCTCCTTCAAGAACATAAAGTCGATAACAGGCTTGCAGACAGATAAGAGGGTACACTGGCTCTCCCTGCTGGCCCCACACCCAGGGCTGGCGTCAGAGTAGATGCCAATGCTCAAGTCATAGTGGATCTTCAGGCAACTGGGAGAGTTCAAGTTCCGAAAGCCATGACTCCCAAGTCCACTTTGACCAAACGCTCAGGCCTTCACTTTGCAGTGTGGCATCCACAATGCTGAGAGAACTCAGAGGGTGGCTGAGTATGAGATGCCCAGGTAGGCCAACATCTAACACAGTGACTGGATTTAACACCTGCTCCAAAAACTGGATCACAGAGGATAGCGTTTTCATTAATTTTAAAAGAAAAATCTTTATATAGAAGTTTAGCAGCCAAAGGAAAATCAGGAGCACGTTCCAGGTGACCCTTGCTTTCTGGAGACAGTGTTGATTGTGTTGTAATTATTAAGAATATATACATGTCTGTGTGTTAACAAAGAAGCTGTGTGGAGCAGAGAAATTTCTTCAAGTGCATCTCTGTAAACCACGTTTAAAAAACAATCCACTATACAAAGTGGTCTGGACAATCCATCTGGTGCCTTGCTGAATTCTGAACAAAATCTAACACTTTTCAATTGATCCCTGAGACCTTCAGGTTGTTTTCAGGAAGACCATAGCGGTTCATGGGTTTCTGATTTGCAACTCGGCGGGGGGGCCCTGTCAATTATCAGCTGCCACCCAGTATCTCAGTTGGCTGTTATCTACGCCCCCCAGGAAAAGGCTGATGTATCTTCCCCATGCCTGTGGGTCTGCAAGGTGTGGATTATGTAATATGATTTAAAATAAAATAATGTATATACATATAATCTAATATGAAGCAACCAACCAGAATGCATCACTGATGGCTTCTGAGGTCACTCCTTCTGGTCTCACCCCCATTTCTAGTCTCTGCTGCCTCTACTTTGCTGATCCCTCCTTAAGTCATCTTAAAACATGCAGTGACCTTGCCAATGAGCACCACAGCCTGCCCACCTGATATGCCTCTGGGGGGTGGGGGCATGGTGGGGAGGCTTAAATCCCTTTCCTATCTACCACTGATCTTTACCATCAACATCCAGGGGCCAGGACAGTATAGATGCTATGTGTCATTGTGCCATCTGGGTGCCCAGGACAGTGTGAACATTATATGTCACTGTGCCATCCAAGGGTCCGGGATGGTGTGGATGCTATGTGTCACTGTGCCATCTGGGTACTCAGGATGGCATGGACACTATGTGTCATCATGCCATTTGAGTAACCAGGATGGTGTAGATGCTATGTGTCATCCAGGGAGCAAGGACAGTGTGGATGCTACGAGTTATTGTGCCATCTGGGTACCCAGGATGGTGTGGATGCTATGTGTCATTGTGCCATCCATGGGCCTAGGACAGTATGGACTCTATATGTCATTTTGCCATTCTGGGGCCCAGGATGGTGTGGACATTACATGTTATCATGCCACTTGGGTACCCAGGATAGCGTGGACACTATGGGTAATTGTGCCATCTAAGGGCCCAGGACTGTGTGGATGCTAGGTTTCATGTTATTTGGGTTTCCAGGATGGTATAGATGCTATGTGTCATCATGCCATCCAGGAGCTCAGAATGATGTGGATGCTATGTGTCATCATGCTATCAGGGTGCCCCAGGATGGTGTGGATGCTACGTGTCATCATGCCATCTAGGGGCCTGAGATGGCCACCAGAGGCCATCAGGGTGCCCAGGATGGTGTGGATGCTACGTGTCATTGTGCCACCTGGGTGCTCAGGACCATGTGGATGCTATGTGTTATTGTGCCATCCAGGGGCCCAGGACAATGTGGATGCTACGTGCCATTGTGCTATCTGGGTACCTAGGATGCTATGGATGCTACTTGTCATCATGTCATCCAGGGTCCCAGGACAGTGTGGACACCATGTGTCATCTGGGTGCCCAGGACAATGTGGACACTACATGTCATTATGCTATCCAGGGACACAGGACAATGTGAACGCTATGTGCTATCATGCCATCTGGGTGCCCAGGATGTGTCAACATACCTGCCCAGAGGAATGGAAGACTCTGTCCAAGTCTCTGAGTTCCTGGGAGGAGAGACTGCATGGGCTCATGGTGGCCCCCACTGTTGTGACTCCCATGTAAGGTAGACTCTGTGTGCATGGACAGTGTTTCGCCTGTGTGCACTGCCTTGGCTGGAGCAGGGCTTGAGTTCTGGCCCGTACCCGTCTGTCTCTTCATATTTGTGGTGTGTAAATATCTGAACTCAGCCAGCTTCAGGGACTGCAAAGAAACTGGGAAATTTTCAAAGACAGCACCGATTGGAGCCCTGAGGTAGGAATCGTGTGTGAGATCTTCTTTTTTGAAAATAAATATTTCTCTCTGCTAATAAATGTTTCATTGCATCCAAAGTTCTCCTTTTCAATGGACTTGGCACAGTGCTCAAGGGGGAGGAGGAGGAGGAGGCGAGAGAGGAGGAGAGACGGAGACCAGAGACTGGGAGTCCAGTGGCACATCTTAGAAACCAGGCTCAGGCAATCAGGCTGACCCATCCACTCACCAACTGCAACACTGTCCTCCTCCTCGCCCCTTCCCTGACATCTTCTCCAAAACCACCACTGGATCTACATGTAAAAATGAACCACCAATCAATGATTGCTTCCCGCTTAGTTAATTTGTCGCACCAACTGGGCAAGGGGGAGAGACTGCTGCAGGTAGGAAATGATATTAAGGAGGCGGGCCTTCTCCTTGCTATTTGTAAATCAGGGCCTGAGATTTTTCTTTTAAAAGTCTCCTTTAAAGATGATAAAACAATTTTAAAGCTTCTTTCATTCTAGTGGATGTGGGAACTTAGCCAGATACAGAGTTAGGAGGGATGTGTGTGTGGATATATAAATGCAAATATGATTTGTATATGTAAATTAGGAAAGAGAGTGAGATCAGGTGAGAGCAGGGTGACCGTGCGTGACTGTGCTGCCCCGTGCTGTCCCCCTCTACTCTGGGGCTGTTTTTGTCATCAAGAAGCTCTCATGGCAAGGAGGAGGAGGAGGGAGAGGAGCAGGCGGCCACGTCCTGGGGGAATGCATGTCTCCATCTGTGTGGGCCTGGGACCGCAGGCTCTACCAGGGGGTTATGTTACCCCATTGAGACGCTGAGCCCTGGCACATGGCCTACTACCAGGATTAGGGTTTCAGGATCTGGGATAGGAAATTATGGGAGGAGGGCAGCTCAGAGACTAGGGGTGGAGGGAGGGAATGGCCGGCGTCCCCGGGGAGACAGAGGGAAGAATAGACATTCCCATTGTTGAGACGGGCCCTCCACACTGGAAGACCTCCTCTCAAGGGTTTTCTCAGGAGGTACCTTTAGCCCAGGGAACATGGAGTGAGGCCTCTGAGGCCCCTGTCACCTACAGCCTCTTCTGGTGGAATCTCAGCAGCCCAAGGAACCTGGGCCAGGTGACAGCAGTGGGCAAGTCCCCTTCCCCAGGGCTTACCCAGACTTGCTGGGGCAGGAACAGCAACATCTTGGCCCAGGCAAAGCCATGGCACCCTTCCTTCCACATCCCATTTGCTTTGTCACTGGCCTCTGTGCCTCACAGGGACCTAGGAGCATGAGGGATTTAGCGTCAAGGCTGCAAGCACTGGGAGGGGGTGGTGTGTGGGGGGGTGGGTCCCAGCCTGTGGGGACAGTGCAGCACCCATGGGGAAGGGTGACACTAGCCTCAGGGCCTGATGGAGGAGGCCCGAGCTCCTGCCTAATGACATTCTCCCTGGAGCTGACTAAGTGGGGAGGCTAGAAGTCTGAGCTCATCCCATGGAAAGTGGATAAGGCTCAAACCTAATTACCTCAGCACTGGGCTGGGCTCGGTCCTAATTAAGGGGGGCAGATACATCCAGGGACTTGAACTTGAAAGGATGTCAGCCCTCTTCAGAGCACACACAGCCGTGGTTAGACCATGCCGCACATCTGTGACTCTGAAGGCTGAAGCCTGCTACGCACTGTCCGCACTGTAACGCACTGTCCTCATTTTACGTAAAACACAGCCACATTACCACCACAGCAGGAATGAGAGATGCCAGCCATCCACTAGGTTAAAGATGAAGGTTCTTTGGGAACACAAATGATTTTTAAAAAGAATTTTTGTAGAGATGAGGTCTTGCTATGTTGCCCAGGTTGGTCTTGAACTCCTGTCCTCAAGTGATCCTCCTGCCTCAGCCTCCCAAGGTGCTGGGATTACAAGTGTGAGCCACTGCGCTGGCCACAGATGATTAATGGAAGGAATAATGGCATCCTCAAGAGAAGAATGAGGCTGGGGTGGAATGGGCAACATTTGCCTGAGGCACCATCTGACGCAGAGTTAGATCTGGATGATTCACCACAGTCCATCCCAGACCCATGTTTTAAGAGAGGCTGGTAAGTATCCCGTGGGGCCTTGTTGCTTTTCAAGTTGGTAACCTGCTTCTGCTCAAGAAGAGCTCTGTAGGCCTAGCACATCAACCCTGCCTGCAGGTCTTCCCTCCAGATCCCGGGTGGCAGCCGCGGAGCCAGCTACGGTGGGCGGGGACACGAAAACACAGACCTGATCAAAAGTTCCCAAGGTCGCACAGGACATTGTCGAAGGAGTCAGATGTCACATACCCTGTGCTGGGAGTCAGTGGTTGGGGGTTGGTTTTCTGACACCACCTTCCTTTCCTCACCAGTCTCTGATTTAAACGTGATTTGTTTTATAATTTAGAAAGTAAATATAGGACAGAGGATTTTTGAAATGGCCTGTTTGTTTGTTTTGAAGGGATGTGACCAAGTCAAATAAACAGCAACATCTTTCAGCTCTGTGCCCTCACAATTCAGCAGCTGGGCCCAGTCCACACTCTAGGAACATTCTCCAGGCACGCGCACTCTCAGCACTGAGATGGAACTCAGTAGGAAGCTCCTTCCCTCCAGATGCAAGATGAGGGGCAGGCCTGGGTCAGCCAGGGAGCACCAGCCAGGAACCCATACTGGCAACTGGGTACCTCCACAGGACTCCATGGTTCCCAGTCCCTGAGAGAGTCACTTGGTCTCTGAGAGCTTCCATTCCACTGTCTGTGGGCACTATGAAACTTGGAGGCGAACAAGCCAGTGCCCAAGGATGTTCTGAACCCTTTGGAGGCCATGACTGGAGTGACATCAGATGCTCAGGTGCCCCCGCCCCTTTTCATGGGAGCCCAAGCCTTTCCTCACCCACCTCACCTGCTAGCCTCAATCTGGATGCCAGAGTGTATCTAGCACCCCACAGACTCTCTTTTGGCCCCAGTTTTTTCTGAATACATCAGAGCAACTTAACCACACTGTGACTAAGAGCAAGATACCCAGAGCTACGTCAGCATGGAGATGCCCATGTGAGTCAAATAATGAGAACTGGGCTTCTGCCTAGACAGGTAAGCGTGATGGTCTCTGTCCCCTGTCCTGCCACCGTCTTGGGTCTGTTCCTCAGGCACATCCTACCCTCTAGGCCAGCTCAGAAGAGGGCAGAACCTCGACTTTGACCTCATGCTGAGTCTGTCCCCCCACTGCCCTCCACATACCCTCTTGGCACGTGTGTGCACGCCTTTGCCTGGAGTTATGCGCAAACATGTGAACTGTTTACTACCGCATGGACAATGCCATGCCTGGATCTGGGATATTACTAGCACAAAGAAGCCACTTCTATTCATGATTTCTGGAGGAATGTCCATGAAGCAACCTGTACAATCTCAGGGAGCTTGAAGGTTGCCATGGTTCCACTAGGTGATGTGCTATCGTCTCGTGGTTCATGCCAAGAATTCACACAAGGAGTCCTGCTCTATGTGAGCGCCCCAGCACTGTATGTATAGCACATGGAACTGGACCAGGACTTGGGGCATGCTGTGCACGTGGCCCATGTGACTGCTGTGTTGTGCCCAGGGGAGGCTTGTGACAGCCCAGCGGCCGTGAGCTGGTCTCTTGGGAGCCTCCTGGGGACCTGCTGGATGGAGAGAGACCAAAAGAGGCTGCTCCCTGTCAGGGGCGGCTCCTCAATCTTCCTTGCCTCCTGATAGCAAGAGGGAAGTCATTTGACATAGGCCCGGGCTGGATCCAAACCATAAACAGTTTTCTGCAAAGACCTAGCACAACTGCCCCCACCTGCCCCCGAGAGCTCATTAATCTCACCTCTCTCCTCTTTTCCCAGTGCCTTGGTTTCTGGTGCACTGTGCTGGTATTGACAGTGACCAGGGAGTTGAAATTGAGTTCCCACACTTCTGCCCCAGCATCACCATCGCGCTTTCCTCTGACGTACCAGGAAGACATCTGCAAATCCTGCCCCCCCTGCCAGGGAGGGCAGCCTCCATCTCTGCCTCACTTTCCCACTGGGTCCTGTCTTGGCACTTCACCTGTCCACTAAATGTGGACATCTGAGAGAGGATCTGTTGACCGAGGGGCGGCCGGGATGGTGTTTGCTGGAGAGACAGGTGGACAAGGGTGCCTGTGGTGTGGGCGACACCTCACTGGCAGCTTCCCACCTTCTTGCCTCCCCCCAAGTACACAGAGGATGCATTTCTAGTGGGAGGAGAAGGGCTTTGCCTCTGCCCAGCTCCCAGTGTGTGGGCAGGGCTGATTCACCAGAACCAAAACCCTAACTAGGAAAGAAATGTAGCTGAGGGTGAGAAGAGGGGCTCCAAGAGTGGGTGAGAATGCAGCCAACGTGGAAAAGTAGAGGATCATTCTAAAGACCAGGACGTGAAACTCAGTTTCTAGGACTGTCTCCCACAGAGTGAACACTGGGACGGAGCTGGGAGGATTTTCAGCCCAAGTGAGCAACGCTAAGGTATTTTCACAGCGGCTTTCCTACAGATGCTGCTTTAAATAGCATCCGGCACATCTGCGCATTTAGCATCAGCTCATGCTACCACCTCCCTCCGGCCTGCGTGCTTAGTCATTGCGCTGGACAGGGAGCCAGGCAAAGAAGCCTGCTCCCCTCCCTGGGGACCACGCCTGCCCCACTGCTGGCCTCACTGCTGGCCCCGCCAACCACCAGCTTCTGGGATCCACCAGTTTCTAATTGGAAAGCGTGGGGTGGGGTGAGGACTTAGCCCAGGAGCTCCTAATGTCTCTGACTGCTAAGCATCTCACTTCCTTTATAGGGAAATGGTAACTCTGTGCATATGATACCCGGGAAGACCCAGAAGCCATGATTTTCAGATGGATGGAGCGGTGTTACGATGGCAACTTTGATTTTTAAAGTGTCCACTCCTTTAAAAACTTCCATTTCCCAAGTGAGACTGCCAACATTAGGGTTCAAGATTTTCTGGGTCTGAGGTTTCTGGTGTCGCTGACCACAGCCAAACTGTCTTGGGGGCAGTGACAGGGGTCAAGGAGATGCCCTTTGGATAAGGTCTCTAGACCCTCTAGGCCACGCATGCCCCATGTTGACAATTTCCCCCAACAGAGTGGAACCAGGCAGAACTGCAGCTCTGCAGAAGACCAAGTGGTTATGGTCTATGGGAATCCCAGGCACATCACGCTCTCCTTCCTGACCTCATAGCCAGCCCCCATCTGCCGGGCACTGTGCCTGAGCTTGCATTACAGATGTCTGTGTCCCACATAGGTGACACGGGTAGTCTCCAAGGAGCCCTCACGTGCTGCGTGTGCCATGCAGCCAGCTTTGCCGCACTGGCTGCAGACCCAGAGCGCCATGTACTTAAGAGAGGGAAGGACCAGACCCTCTGCCACATGCATGCACAGCCAAAGCCACATCACCTACACGGACCCTGCCAAGGGGTCTGCAGATGCAGAAGCACTGGCTGGATAATTTAGTGCCTTCTTGCTAGGCATGGCTGATCAGGTCCTGGCAGGCTCAATTCCTCATTACTCCCGGTCCTCTTACTTCTGTGGGACACTGTGTATCCTCCTCAGGATCTCAGTAACTCCCGACTGGCAACAGCTGCCCTTCTGTGACTGTCCACCCGGCATGTGTGAGGGACTTGGCCACAAATACTCATTGAGTCCTGAGCGGGGACATGACTGGGATGCATCCTCCCTGTCATCTGAAGTCAGGCGCCGCAAGCTGGTTTTCTGCAGTGCAAAATGCTGGGAGGAGGTCAGAGGTCAGGACCTGGTGCAGAAGCCTAATTGCTTGGGCAGCCTGCAGGAGAAGCCGTGTTTTCAGGTCACTTCAGCCAAAGCAGGAAAGTTTTCCAGGCTGGTGTGCCCCTTGCCACTGTGGGTTACTCAAGTCTCTCCATCAGTCCCCTCTCCTGCGTGGGCATGGCCAGATGCCAGTCCCACCTTCTGGCTGCTCCAGCAAGCCAGTCACAGGACTCACCTTGTGGTTCTTGCCATGCCGGTACACCATCCAGTCCTCGCCATTGGTGCTGACCTCCAGCTTGTAGGACTTGATGTAGTAGCCGTTCTGGGTCTCCCTGGAAACTGCTCCCTGTGTGGCAATGGCTGTGAGTATGGTCAAAAAGTGCAGGTCCACCTGGAAAGACAGAACAGGAGTAAGGGCCGGCCGGCCACATGGAGCAGGGCTCCTGCAAGGACACATTGTTAGACTCTGCTCTCAGCCTGCGCCTTGGCGCCACAGAGACAGTTGTAGTTAGTGCCAGTTTGCAAATCCACTGGACAAAAAACTCAATTTATCTGACACCGAATCAGATGCTTTAAAGATGTGGCTTATTTTCTTTCCTTGTTCTCTCTTTTACAAATCTGAATGGACATCGCTCTGTTTTTCCTAATCATTGAACATCTAGAGGAATGACCCCTCCTCACTGTACTCCAGCCACCTCAGATGGTGGAGACAGATGCTGTTCTGAAGGAGCTAGGTTACATCCGCCCCCTGCCCCAGCCCAGTTCCATCCAACGCACTTCTCATGCCCTCGTCATGAAAGTCACGGTTCACAGTGGCCCCCTTCCCACACCCCCTGGCTCCACTGTCCATCTTGTCACTCAGGTTGCTGAGGGGTCAGAGGGCATGCAGAGTCTGTCCAAGCAATTAGGCTTATGCACCAGGTCCTGACCTCTGACCTCTTCTCAGCATTTTGAGGTCCCACCCTCCCACAATGCCAAGCCCTTTTGGAAATTGCTGGATGTCATTCCTTTGCTGGACACAGTGTTTCTTAATGGCAATCTCCACGTGACCAAAATGTAGCCAGTGTGCAAGGGTAAATGTCAATTCAGGCAGTGCTTTTAGGCCACACACGATGGGTCAGCATTAAACATTCAGATCAGCACGTGGTGCCATTCTTGCAAACAGAAACAGGTGGGCAGCAAGAAGAGAGCATATACAATTGAGGACCCAAGTACGGAAGGCCACCTCTACAGCAGAACTTTTTGGAAGCTCTGCAGGATGAGAAGAATTTTTGGAGAGGCAGCGACAATGGCCTTGGGCTTGTGCTGTAAGAGCCTCTGTGGACTCCCTGGAGTTGCTAAGGGGTCTCTCCCCCTCTCCTGTTGTCTGCTCCAATGTCTTCTTAGAGCAGAGGTCACCAAGTCATGTCAGAGCTAGGGCAGGCCTGTCATGGGTCACAGGCTGCCATTTGTGTATCATAAGAGTAGCCGTTGCTCTAGCATGGGGCTGGTGGCTGGTTCTTCCCCTGTTTACTCTTTCCCAGGAGACGAGAGCCGGCCTCATCTGCAGCGCGGGAAGATGACTCAACATGGCTGTGAGTCTTACTCAGAAAGAGGCAAACAACAGTCTGCAAAGTCGCTGCCAGGCATCTGGGCATCTGGGTAGCTGGAATTCTGTTCCTGGTTAGGACATTTTCTCATGTGTCCCCCTGATAGCTCTGGGCACAACCTCCCTGGCAGGGCTCCAAGCAGCGGAGGCCATACGACGCCACCATGCTCCTTAGCACCTCAGCCGACCTGCCTGCAGGAGCATGGCCCAGGCCTCTGGGGCTCCCCATGCCAGGAGGGGAAGATCTGAAGTGCTTATGGAATGTTCCCTGGATATGTACAGTGATAGAGCAAACAGCATCCTGGCCAGGCCTCTTCTTCCAGGTCTAGATCTCCATGAGGGCAGGGACAGGGGTCCCTTCTACCACTCAGTGCACTCCAGCAAGCAGCCCAGGGCCTGGTACAGTCTACTTGTGTCTGGCACACATGTATGCTTGGGCAGATGAATAAATGGCATTCTCCGGTATGTGTGTTTATTTTCGGTCTTTTGACTACTCTGTTTGAGAGCCACCCTCCTGCTCATCAATGTGCACACATGCCTCACACCCCTGGGTATCGAACACACACCTGAAGGTATTCCTTGTTGGAGTCCAGGTTGGGGGTCCAGCCATTGTCATCGCCGTGGAGCCGGCTCTGCTGTGGGGTCCACCGCCCATCAGAGTAGGTTGACGATGCGCTGATCTGCTCATTCGCGATCCGGCCCGACTCCATCCCCAGGGGGGCGTTGCACTGAAAGTCTGTGGAGAAGAGATGGTCAGGGCAGTTAGGCTCTCATCTCAAACCCCAGCATCCCCCTGACACTGTTCCTTCCAGGGACAAGTCCATGCTGGCAAACCCCGTCTCACAGACCCTAATCACACGTTCATGTTTGAAAAAAACATCTACATCAAACCGCGGAGCTGGGCAACCCCTCTGGGTCTGAAAGAAACTAAATTAGACCTAAAAGAAATAAGGTTGTAGATAAAAAAGAATCATCATACAAATTAAAAATCCAATCTAAAGCATAAGAACTGCTCCTGCTGCAGGCTACAGTGTTCACAGCCACTAGACGTGCTGCCACAGAAACACAGGTGAGCGGGAGGTGGACCCTGGCACCTGGGTGGGCTGGCACATCGTGGGGAGCCTGCTTTATGGATAAACACCCAGGGGCACTTTGCTTCCTTGCTTCTTGCCCTCAGCTGCCTCAGGAGTCTGGCACAGGAGACAGATGTGATAAAGCATGAATACTTGTCTGTGAGACCTCTCCTTGAGCACATGCATGTCACGCAACATGCCCCTGCACCCACTGTCTGAGCACATGCAGACCCACGAGTTGCTCACTCCAGCCTGAGCTGTCAGCTACACTGCTGTCCTTCTGGGTGTGCCATGGACACGGACCAATGCTTGCATGTGTGCATGTCTGAGATGGGCCAGCAATCCTTCTCAGGTATCAACTACGCTCAGCTCTGTGGCTTCACTGGCCATTCGCAGGACCCAGTGCCATCTACCATACTGTTTCTTTGTCACTCAATCTTCATGGGCACTTGGATGCAAAAGCAAAAGCAAAGTTCAGAGCAAACCCATCAACTTTCCTGCAGGTCAGACTGCCAGGTCTGCAGTCACCTATGCGGTGAGCATCCACAGTTGCGGCAGGGTTTCTGTGGCTCTAATCATCCTAAAGTGCTCCTGCCACCGTTAAAGCTGCCATGTGGATCTCTAAGTGGAGGTGGCAGCACACAGCGGCATACATCCAAGAGCCGCTGATCTGAAGACATAGCTCAGGGCTGGGATGTGATGGACTAGACCCAAGTCTGCAGCGACTGGGGTCAGAGTGACACTTTTGCACAGTGCTGGCACATCGGAGAAGCTCCAAAAACTACCTTCAGTGGAAGTGTGGAAGTTCAAGCGATTGTACTGGTCCAGCCAGGAAAACACAGCCCAGGCACAGGGATGTTTAATGTCAAAAAGTATATAGAAAGAGAGATTTAAAAATGGCTCAGTTTTGTGGCACTAGCCCCTGAGGTTTGGAGAGGGGAAAAAAATGGCCCAGACTCAAAAAATGTTAGCACAGGAGGGACCCTATATAGATCATCCTAACTAATCTCCCTTTCATTCATTGATGAGGAAATTGAGGCATGAGGTGGTCCCGTGACATTCCCTGGGAATAACCAATTCTTGGTACACGTATTTTATTTTATTTTTAAAGAAATAAGTGCTCAGATTCACATGTGCTCTTTTCTCATCTCTCTCTGCCTGGTCCAAGGATGTGGCCCCATTCCCTAAACTCGGACATCACTGCAAATCTGGTAGAGTCCCATCTCCTTCTGTCATGGAGTTCAGTCCCCTCCCCTGCACACTGACAGACTAGTGGAAGGACAGGAAGGGACTCCCACCAACCAACTCACTCTCTGGTGGTTCTTGGTGGACGAGGTAGTACCGAGCAGAGAAGCCATCCTTGGCCACGGCCATGTCTGTGTGGAAGGTCAGCGAGAGGACTCCTGTCGATGAGCGGAGCTCAGAGGGTGTTCTGGTCCCACAGTACTTGCCAATCAGGGGGCCAACTGGATGTGCAGACAGAGAGGACAGCAGGAATGGAACCATGAGACGTGGTACTCCACACAGCCTCCCTTCCCACCCCTGCCTGTTATCCAATGGGGCCTCGAGTAGGTCTCCCAACGGAAAGTCACAGAACCATCAAGACAGGTCTTATGAACAATGGCTGACACTGTTCCTGCACATTAAAAAGGACTTCCACTTTTTTTTAAGAGGGAAGGTCTTCCTTCATCGCCCAGGCTGTAATATAGTGGCATGGTCATAGCTCACTGCATCCTCAACCTCCTGGGCCCAACCGCCTTGGTTTCCTAAAACATTGGGTGCACCACCACACCCAGTCAGGTGCGCACCACCACACCCAGTCAGCATTCCTTCTCTAATGAAAAAAGTACAGGCTCCTTGCTCTGACTTCATTCCATTCTCACAGTCCCAGAAGGTGGGCTAGGAAGGTACTATGACAATGCCTACTCTACAGAAACTGAGGTTTAGAGAAGTCATGTGATGTCCTCGCTCATATCACTAGGAAGCAGCAGTGCCAGAAGTCACGCCCACGCCTCTGACGAACCATCTGTAGGCTTCCCAGGAAAGGAAATGTGTCTCCTTGCTTGGACATCAAGTACCCTGATGTTGGGAAACACTTGGGGTGACCACACAAGTGAAAGGCTGTTTCCACCCTGAAACTGACTACGCCCAAGACCTTTGCCCTCACCTGAGAAGCACAGGCTGCTCCTGGCCTTGGGTGATGCACCTTTTCAACACCTGTGACTACACTAGTAATAAACCTACGGTAGGAACGAAGATGACCACAACAGCTAACGTATACAGATGAGACACAGACAGGTCAGGTCACATGTCCAAGGCTGCACAGCCGTAAGCAGCAGGCAGGGGCTCAGCCCAGGCAGTCTGGCCCTGCAGTCCTCCTCACTGGTCCCGGGGCTAGCCACGGCGTCTCTTTCTATCCTGATAACTTGAGTGGACAAGAACATCCCTGATGGGTTTTCTTGTCCTCTCCCACCCATCTACTTAGCTTCCTGTCTGTTTCCAAAGAAACACCTCCAGGAAAGTAGACTGTCTTTCTGTGACTCTCCACAGACCCACTTCATGGGGGAGGAAAAGAGTCCAGTGCTGTAGTCACGGAAGAACTCCCCAGGGCTCTGGCCTCCGTTCCCTTTTCTCAGCGCTAACGCAACAGGCGGCCCCGCACCACCACTCACCATGTGGAACGCCATCCCAGATGTCCAGCCAGTCATACTTGCAATCCCCCTCGCCCACCTGCAAGGGGTCATGCTCCAGGTCAAAGGTCAGGAATTGCAGTACAATATCTGTCTTGGGCTTGGCCAGGATGGTGAAGGTGCAGTCCAAGTTGTGTGGGTACTTCTCGGGAAACCCGGGGGACTCGATGGTGCCGTTGGGGCCCGTGAAGTTTTTCGAGCAATCTTCAGAGCCTGTGCAGAAAAGGCAGGATGGTGTGAGGTGGTGCCCACCTCTGCCGCCTGCATCTCATGGGCTATTTATGTGTTTGCCCTCCACCCCTGCCTTGGATGCCCTGACTCTGGAGGTTTTGTTGCTGCTGGAGCAGACCTTGAAGGGACAGACCCTTCACCGGCATGCTCCAGGCCCTCTAGCTGGTCCCTCAGGAGGGAGCTAGCTGGTCCTGCAGATGGGAGTGAGGACAGTCATCGAAGCTTGTGTGAGGGAGAGGAAGGGAGAGGGAGGGAGAGGGAGAGAGACGGAGATCTCTTGAAAGGAGGAACACAGTCCCTTTCTCAGTCCTTCAGCTGCCGGCCTCAGCAATGCTGGGGAGTTATTTCAGTCCTTAAGGAGGGCTTGCTGGCTGCCAGCAGGGAAAACAATGTTACCCCTTATTCGCTGCTGACCCCAACACTAGCCCCTATTGTACCACGGCCGACCAAGTGCCCCCTTCTCCCTGCAGGACCCAAGGTGCCTCGGGGGAGGGGCAAAGGGGAACTGGGGTCTCACCCATGTCACGGCTGTGTTAGAACATGCTACTCTGTAGTGGTCAGACAATGAACAATCGGTGTTTATAGCTGGTGGATTGTAGCCAGGCGCTGGGACGTTGCAGGCTGCTCAGGCCACAAGATTGGAAGAAGGCAGCAGCATGTTGACATTTGAAGGGCTTCTGCCTCCTGTGTAGGGATGCCTTGTGTGTTCCCTGGGTTTGTAGTGCCCTTCAGGGACGCATGTTGGTACCCTGCTGAGATGTGCCATGTCCATGTACTAGATAGCACGGGGTCTCACGAGAGGGTGACAGTCACTCTGTCTCCCAATAACTCTGGTGGACTCATGGCAAAGCACTTTACCCAGATGCCACTGGCCAGGATGGTACCACAGACGGGTCCCGTGGGCACTGCACCCAGACCCAGGGACCTCTTGCATGTACAGCCAGAAAACATGCATGTTCACTGGTAACAGAAAGGCTGGGCATGAGAACGGAAGCATTCACAAGTCTCGGAGTCTAAACTGGGAAGAGGAAGCAAGGTTTATGAGGAGGATAACAGACATTCCAGGCACAAGGAAATACTCAGAAATACCCGATAAACCAGTATTTACTGGTGGGAATCGTCCTCTGGGAATTGCACCAAAACCCAACAGGTGATGTTAATAGGCTGTCTTAGTCACAGACGTCTTTACCCATGGTTCTGTGACAGGCCTCCACCAACCTTTGACTTTGGATGGCTTTCTGGAAAGTGGCAAATGTCTGGATTGGAAATGGTGTCAGGTGATAAGTGGGGTGGGGATGCAACTTTAGCACCAGACAGGGAGCTCCAGTTGCTCTGACCCATCCACCCATTTCCTCCTACCCCTACTGTCCACCATGCCTTGGCAGGACGGGGACCAGGCCCACAAGGGAAATGACTGGCCTTTTCATAGGCTCTTGGGAGGCACCAAGTGCCATGCCTGGGATGCTTGAGTCCACATTCACTTGCAGGCCAGAGGGCAGCCCTGGAGCTGGGTGGGGATGGAAGAGGTGGGGGGACAGAGCAGCAAGGCCCACGGTGGGCATTGCCCAGCTATGTCTATCATCTGGCTCCAGACCCCTGAGGCTCCATGTGGCCCAGGATGGTGCAACACAGGTGAGCCAACCCAGTGGTAAGTTTTCAAGGACCAGAGGGATCCTGAAAAGGTTAGAAAAGGTGGTGCAGCTTCTCTGTGAGGGTACTCAGCTGGCCTTGTATCGTGGGGAAAGCTCAGTCTATCCACAACCTGCCGGGGCTAGAAAGGGCATTGCGACATTTGTGCTTGGAGTCTGTCCTGCTGTCATTCCCTTGGAGGGCAGGGGATTCCACATCAGGAGTGGAGGAGTCATGGCAGAATCTTCCTTTGGTCCTGTTCATGGGTAAGGCACAAGTGATGCCCCAACAGACACCAGTAAGCTCCAGGGGGCCTGTAGGATGTGAGAATCTGAGGCATTCGGGGTTTCAAGGGTCCTGGGCATTGGCATTCAACCAGAAAAACTTTTCAACTTTAGCTACCGGAGGCAGAAAAGGTATGCATTTCTGATATATGGCTAGAATGAGAGTATCCTCTGGCTTATTTTGATGAGGTGAGAACACTTTTATCCAGTTTTATTTTTTCATGCAGAAGAATCAAACTTTTCTATTAAAATCAAGCATCCATCTCCAGCTGCCCTGTCCCACTGTTTGCAGCAGGGCCAAGGCGTCAGAAGAGGAGCTGAACGCCAAATGCTGAGAAGAGACATCGGAAGAGGAGATGCAAGTTGATTCTTGTGGATATCTGTCCAAGACCCTGTTCTGCAATGTGTTCAAAGGAGTAAAGGTAAAAAAATAACTTGTCAGCAAATAACTCAAGTCCACTCCAAGCTCAGATTGTCCACAGAAGCTGGCGGCTGTGGGTTGCAGTGAATGGCTTCACATGAAAGACTCTGGTATGAAAAACACCTACACAGTTTTTCTGCTGTAAATTTTATAACTCTGCAGGTCAAGGAAGAATCTAAATGTATTAAGACATTTTATTTTATTTTATTTTTCAGTCGGCGTCTCACTCTGTCACCCAGGCTGGAGTACAGTAGCCCACTCATGGCCACCACAGCCTCGACCTGCTGAGCTCAGGTGATTCTTCCTCCTCAGCTTTCCAAGTAGCTGGAACTACAGGCACACACCACTACATCCAGCTAATTTTTTGATTTATTGTAGAGATGAGGTCTCGCCAATTTGCCCAGGCTGGTTTCAAACCCAGGCAGGCAATCCTGGGTTCAGGTAATCCTCACACCTTGGCTTCCCAAACTGCTGGGATTATAGGCGTGAATCACTGCACCTGACCGTATTAAGACATTTTAAACATATGAAGCTGAGCTTGCCATGCTCTCAGAGGGTGAATTCAGGGAGGTGGTGGGCCTTTTAGGTCTTCTCTGTGAGTGACCCCAGAAATCTCAGTCTCAGAAACATCACTGGGCAAACAGGAAAGAAAACCTGATCTTAAACTTATGGTCAGAGAAGCATTGGGAAATGCACGCATACATGCACTCACATGTACCCTCCACTGATTTTTGTCTCCAATGTTACTTTTAATTCCTTTTTCTGTTCTGCTCAGAATTTGATGATCCGAGATCTTTTGTGAGTTGATTTGGCTTAGCCTTTCATATGTGAACAGTCTAGTAACATACAGAATCTTCTGTAAGCCACTTCATGTGAACCTCCAGCCTGGGTCTGAGTCTATGTCATAGGCTCTGCCATAGAAACCCACCTGGCATTGTGCTCTTGGATCTTCCAGAGCTGTCTGTCGTCCAGCTGTGTGCACACCCATGTTTACAGTTCCCCTCTTTCCTCATCATGACCCTGACTGGCCAATGCAGCTGGACCAGTCTGGATTTATTCGGCATGGCCACCATATTTTTCCCATTCTATGGTGATATAAACCTTGTGTGTTTCTCTTAGGATCCACCAGTGGAGACATGAGTGTAGGATGCAGCACCCAAAATGCACACATTTTTCTCAACCTCTCCATTCTGAGTTCTGTACTGTGAACATCTCTGTCTTACACAGGGGCTGACTTGTGAGTGACTCTTTTAGATGGCGTGATGGTAAGTGTCAATGTTCCTGAGAAGGCTTCCGGATCCCCTTCTCCCTCCTGATCCCAGGAGCATGCTGTGGCTGGCAGAGCTGTGTCTTATGGGCTCTTCTGCAGCTGACCACAGTCCACAAAGCACCTGGCCTCCTTGGTAGGCACTGTTGTTTCTAGGCTGTTCACAGACTTGTTGCCTCATTTGAAATACTGCCTCAGCATGTCCCCAAGACAGTGCTGCCCTAAGACACACTCTCATGTGTTTTACCTCTTCACATCCTCCTTTCTTTTTTTTTTTAAATTGGAGTCTCACTCTGTTGCCCAGGCTGTAGAGCAGTGGCATGCTCACAGCCACAGCAGCCTTGACCTGCTGGGTTCAGGAGATCCTTCTGCCTCAGTCTTCCAAGTACAGGCACACACTACTATGTCCAGCTAATTTTTTTGATTTATTGTAGAGATGAGGTCTCGCCAAGTTGCACAGGCTAGTTTCAAACCCTGGGCTCAAGCAAACCACTTGTCTCAGCCTCTCAAAGTGCTGGGATTACAGGTGTGAGCCACCATGCCTAGCCACATCCTCCTTTCAAATGAGCACAGTGGATGGCGTGAACATCCGCCTTCCTGTGGCATTCTGGAGAATGTGGCACTGAGCCCTGGAAGATGTGCAGCTGGGCAGTGAGACCACAGAGGGCCTTCACGGCCCCACTACCCTTTCCTGATTTCCTGGCAACTCCAAGACCCTCTCAGAGCTGTTTTCCTTTCTGGATCCATATGGTCATATGGCAGCATCAGTGCTGGGGACCGTGCCATAGAGTAGCCCCCCAGTGCTGCATCAGGTGACAGCTCTGCCTTCTCATGACCACAGCACATCAACTATGCGTCCGTCAGCATGAACTCACTCTGCCATTTTCTGGCTCTCCCTGCAGGCGATGAATGCATCCACAGCATGTCCTGTGCACCTACCATGTGCAGAGGGTTCCCACACCTGTCTGCCTGACACCTTGTGTCAGTCCTTTCTCTATGAGTCTCTTTCTGCCTGGCAGCTGTGGGCATCCTAAAAAGCTGGTGGGTGGATCTGAATCCTGCACAGGACTCCAGGGAGCATAGACCTCGGCCCGAGCCACCAGACACACACAATGTCCACCCTATCATGGTCAGAGCATGAAGCTGAGGCAGGCAGGTCTTCCTGTGATCTGGCCCTGTGATGGCCTGGGCATCCACCCTGCCAGGATATAAGTGCTCAGCCCCACCCTCCATTTCATTGCATGCTCTTGGTTGTGGGCAGACAAACCCGACAAATATTTAGACAGGGTGGATATAAAAAGTGCCTTCAGCAGCTACCACTTCCTTTCAATAACTGTTTAGTGAAAAAAATATATATATATGAATAGTTCCCCCCACTCTGAACACCATAGGCGCTGGGCCCGGGCCTCTTGATGACTGGGCTGACAGCCTCCCCTGAGCCAGACTCCATTCACTGGTGGTAAAACGCAGGCAGAGGGAGGGGGATACACTTGGGGATGGAGTGGGAGCCTCTAGGGAGGGGAGAGCTGGAGGATGGGCTTCCCTGGGCCTTGAGGTAAGGAGCTCTGCACGGTGAAGGGAGCACATGACCCTCACATGGGGCAGGGAAGACACACTCCTCTACACGGGACAGGGAAAACACATCCCTGCACATGGGTCAGGGAGCATGCACTCCTCCACAAGGGGCAGAGAACACGCATCCCTTCACGTGGGGCAGAAAAGACATACCCCTCCATACAGGGCAGGGAGCATGTGCCTCTCCACACAGGGCAGGGAGCACATGCCCCTCCACACGGGGAAGAGAGTACATTCCCCTCCACACGGGGAAGGGAGGACATGCTTTCTCTACACAGGGCAGGGAGCACATACCCATCCACATAGGCCAGGGAGGGCACATGTGGCAGGGAGTATGCACCCCTCTCCATATAGCAGAGAGGACATGCCAGCTCCACAAAGGTCAGGGACCATGCACTCATCTACATGTGGCAGGGAGGACATGTCCCTCCAAGGGCTTGGTTGTAGAGGAGGAGGCTGCGTCTCAAGAACCAAGTCTGCTACACCCAGTTGAGGAGGTGAGCACGGCCCATGTTCTCAGGGAACCTTGTGGAAATCAAGCAGTCAACCTAAAACAAGCACAGGCCTCCTTGCCTCCTGCCTGCTTCTTTCTGACTCCTTCTCAGGGAGTCAGTGCTGCTGGTGTTTGGGAGTGGGGGCTCCGGCACAGAGGCATACTGGGGACAGCCAAGGGAAGTCTGAGGAGTCAAATTTTAATTTAAAGACTATGGTGAAACCTCACTTGGGGGGGTCACTGTAAGATCTTCAGAGGCTCTAAACAGTGAAAAGATTATGTCTCAGCCTCATGTAATTCCAAATAAAGGCAACATTAGACCATGAAGTCATTGGGAGGAAATTCAATGGAGTTTTACTTTCTTCCGTGTAGATAACTTTGATTTTTAAAAACATACAAAAAACCAAATTCTTACACAAAGTGCTTTCCTGCTTGTCTTGGGCCCGCACTCTGCTGGTGCCACAAATCACATGGCGTACCCACCATTCCTCAGCAAATTGCTTGGCTAGGCCACAGCCTGAGCTGGCTGTGACTCTTGGGTGTTGTCAGAGTCTCCTTGACCCATTCCCTGTGCTCAAGCTGGAGACACTGGGACCCTGCTACCCGCCTGAACCCATGGGACTGCCATGTCCACTTCTTCTCAGAGACGCCACCTCCTGGCCCCCACTGGAGACCACACTGACCTGTCTTGAAGATCTCGTAGCGCAGAGAGAAGCCTGCCCCCTGCCGGGCGTAGTCCGATGTGAACTTGATGTAGAGCATGGAGCCCGAGGAGATGATGGTGGGCGGCGCGATGTTCCCACAGTGCTTGCCCAGGAGGTCTGCAGATTCGCTGTCCCCATCCCGGATTTCAATGAAGTCATACCTAGGTGAGGATGACATAGGACAACATCACCCTGAGGATGTGGCAGGGTCACCGTGCCGCTCCAGCCATGTTTCTTCACGCATTCACAGACGCCCAAATGTCCCAGGTAGATGGAGAGCACACTCATGTCTGCTAGTGTAGATGGGCAGAGACACAGGGAGGGCTATACTCTGCTGAGACACGGAGTGAACGGGTACAGCTGGAAGGACCTGTCTCTTGACCACTTGAGAGCAGCTTCACTTTATTAAAACCACCAGATACTGTTTCCCTCCTCTGGTAGTGCCACCTTGATTCCCATCATGCTTTCTCTGGATCTTTCCTGAGCTGCACATCAGTATAAGGCTCTTAACTCCTTCAGCATCAATTTCTCTGTTGGCAAGATGAGGATAAAACACCCACTCTAGGAGGTTGAGAGGAGCTGGAATGCAATATGGAAGGGGCTGTTTCCGTGTTGGGTACCCGGGCTATTTCAGGGATAATTGTTTCTTTTCCTGTTTCCCTCTCATCCTGTTTCCATTCTCTCCTGGGCAATGCCCTACTATCTGTCATCATCATCAGAGATAAAGATGCCCATCCGTGGGCCCCTGCCCTCCCTGGGATGATGCTGCGAGGTTCACATCATCAGAGTCCACTCAATACATGCTTTTACAAGGAATCAGCATCATATTAGATGAGGCAATACAAATCTTTCTCCAGAAGCAGGGCTGAGTCCCTGGGGACTGATGTCTATACACACACACACACACACACACACACCCCTCTCACAGCCTGGGCAGAAGCAGACAGGAATGCTGCCCTCCCTAATCCTGGCCCTGCATGGTGGGGGCAGACCCTCCCAAGGACATCTTTGGCTAGTCCATGGTGTGGTGCACATGTAATGATCCATTTTATCTTGACAGACACACATCTTTTGGCCTCGGCACATGCTCTGGCAATCCTCACTGTGCGTGTGCTGCCTGCCTCCTTGGGAGTCCAGTCAGTACCCCTGTCGCACCACTTAGGTGGGAGGCTCCCTCTCCACTGCTGGTCGCTGGACCAGTATTTATTGACAACCATCACTCCCTTCTGCTATCAACATGTTAAAGCTGTAGGGAAATCTTCCCTATGGGTGAAGAGAGTGGGGTGTCCCCTCTCTGGGATGCACCTGCTGGCTCCCGCTTCACAAGGGTCTGTGGAGACAAGATGTTGCTGGTATGCCCTAGAGCCGGGAGCCACGCTTGGGAGCCATGCTCCTCAGCCACTCTGAAACACTGGGCCTAGGAAGGGGGAATCAGGAGGAGAGGACTGGGACTGTTCATGCTTAGACCCCACAGGGTGGACATGGGCTGGAGTCTGGAGAGCTGGAGGGCAATCCCTGGAGCTCTGGAGGGAGAGGCCACAGGCTGAGAAGGACTCCACTTGGGGCTGGGATTTCATTGCAAGAGATGGTACTGACTTTGAAACACACTTCCTCAAGTCAAGTAAAAGGTAAAAGATGCTTAGGTCATTCTCAGGGGAAACTTCCAAACCTTCTGGAAAACCTTCCTTGCTGTTTCCATATAGAGGCAAGTTCTGCTGGGCAGTCAGTTTCCCTGAGCCAAGATGATGCCCTAAAGGTTGAGAAGACCTGCCACCTTGTTCACGGATCAGATAACAGCTCATCTGTACTGGGAAAAGCAGGGCCCAGTGCAAGAGTCCCCATCCTGGAAGCAGAAAGAGCTGGGTGCCCTCAGGTAAGTTCCTGAAGCTTTTGGAGCCTCAGAAATGGGGAGGGTAAGAGTGAAACAGGGCTAGTAAGGCCTTTCTTCTGGTGGTTGTGGGAGCTAAACACTGACCGGATTTATGTAAAGGATGACACACAGCCTGGCACTCAGTGTGTGCCTCGTGAGTGTAAACTAGGATCTGTTGCACACTCACACTCACTCAGAGGTGAGGAGGCTGCACCCAGGGCAGGAGCGATTTGCCTAAGAGGATCAGGCAACCAAGCGGAGGGTCAGTGTCAGCGGGAACGGAAACCTGCCCAAACACTTTGGAAGGCATTTAGCAGAATGTGATAGAAGTTAATGTGTCTATAGCCCTTAATCCAGCAACCCTACTGCTAGAGCCCTTCCTGAGAAAATAACCAGCCAGCTGTGCAGATATATACATATTATATGCATCGTTGTGGATGTATTTAACAAAAGCATATGAAAGGTGGGAGGACAAATTATTTACAAATAGCATCATGTTTAAAAGTCCAACCATAGAGGGTGGGTAAACCAATTTTGGGTGTTTACAAGATGAAATTCTCTGCTGCTATTAAATAGTGCTACAGGTCTAGACTTTTGGTTTTTATGGGAAAAGGTTCATGATATACGGTTAACTTCTAAAAAGTATATCTAAAAATATATACATACATTTCCTTGCATAAACATGCAGAATAATGCCTGAAAGACTATACTAAAATATTAACAGCAGTTAGATATACGGGTGGCAAGGTCATTGGTAGTTTTTACTTTCTTTGTTGTTCTCTTCTATTATCTAAACAGTTTATGATAAACCTGAATTTCTTTAGTAAATTAAACGTAGAAAAAATAAAGCTGTCTCCATTAAGAAATTTTTAAAGTAGGATCTCTGAGAAAAATAGTCCAGCTCTCATGATTTAGCAGATGCAGAAGGAAATCCATCATCATCACTATCATCACCATTATCGCCATCACCAAAATGATCATCACCACCACCATGATCAGCATCACCATCACCCTCATCATCTACCCCACAGAACTGGGGTGAGGCCTAAAGATGACAGGACGACACAGCGTGTCAGATACCTAGAACAGTGCCAAGGACACAACTCACGTTCAGCAAATAATTTTTTAAACTTTTTTTTCCAAAGACCACCAGATAGTTCTAGTTTTGTACTGCCAATTTCCCTGGGAAAGGCAAAGAGAGGCTCTGACTTGTTCACCTGAAGTGAAAGGGTTTTAGCTTGCTGCCAAATCACCTGTGGAATAATTTGGAAGATTAACGGCATCAGTAATGTAGCAGGGCCAACCTACAGATGCCAGTTGCAAGTTTGCCTCAGTTTACTCAATAGATGTAGAGCACCTCAGATTCTTTTCTGTAATGTGGACGGCAACAAATACACCCTTGTGCGTATCCACAGACACATATAGAGAAGGGGTGTGTGTCTGGAAAAGCTCACAGAATTCAATCGTTTTATACATTTTCTCTCTGAGCCTGTTAAAGGACCCCTCTAGCGAATCCTTTTGTGAAGCAAATAATCAGCCTTTACTTGAACTTTGTAGGATGATGGAATTTTCCTATAAGGTTTGCTTGAGGGAAAAGTGACTCAGAATGACAATTTGGCCGCTTAGTCTCCCCTTTGCCCCAATGTTTTGGTTCTGCCTGTGGACAGGCCCCACTAGCCACACAGTCTCCTTGCTTTTCACACAAAAGGCGCACTCCAAGTGGCATACTGACTTCACAGAGAATGTCTCATTTACCTCCTGTGTGATTGACTCATTTGGGGAAATTTTTTATTGTTAGGGATTTGCTGCAGCTGGAGCAAATCTCCTTAGAAATTTCAGTGTTGTCAGATACATTTGTGAAGCGTTGGCGGGGCTCAGGACATTTGTGGGTTGGGATAAGCGTGGCTTTGCATCCAGCGTCTCATATGCAGTGTTTGTTTGTGAAGGAATCCGGGGTACAAATTCAGAGCTCACCTCAGCCCCAGTCAAGAGGGATAACTGAAAAGCTACTCCCCTTGGAACATACCACTCATCTCCAGAGGCAACATCAACCAGCTAACGGACATATTAACTAGAGTGTTTGCATTTCATTATTCATAATCTCTCTTAAATGAAAAAATTCCTTTCAAAGCTTTAACACTACCTTTTATTATTTTATTTATCTTTTCCTGAGCTGAAGTAGCCATCTCCACATCGGGTTCCTTTTTCCTCTCTCCACAGTTTTCCAAGCGCCTTTTTGCTTTTCTCCTCACAGATCCTGACATCTGCATGTTGAACGTTTGTCTAGAGAACGCTTTCTCTACTTTCCTTCTCAACTTCAAAGTCTTATACACCTCTCCCCAAACTCACACTGGGGGCATGTGGGAATTTGACAGTGAAGTTAATTTTAAGAGTCTATGGGAAAGATATGAAAGCAACAATCTCATCTCTTCTCTCGTCACCAGGCAAACATGAAAAGGGGCTTTCGAGTTCCTATCACTCCATCCATGCTGACTGAAAGCTGGGGGAGCCACGGGGCAGCCTATGGGAGATGGCCACGTGGGACCTCCCAGGATGACAGGCAGGAGCATGTCTAGCGTCTGTGGGAGCCACCTCCAAAATGCCACACACAGCCCCGTGAAGGGATTTCTAAATCACAGATAGTCCTAGGTCCTTGGAGGAAAAATACTGCCATTCAATGGGTCTGGGTCTGCATGTCAGAACATCAGACCCCAAGTCCTGGCAACATTACCATTGCCAACCAGGCTATGGCTTCTCTCATGCTGCTGGTGCCCCTGGATGTTGAGGGCAGGTTGTACATGGCAAGCTCGGCTTTCTCTCCACCTGCAATATTCCATTAGCTTTTCCTTCTCATCCTCTAGGCTGACTGCATACGTCACCTCTTCAGGGAAGCCTGCCCCAACCATTCCATTTCAGCATTTTATTTTAGATTCAGGGTGTGCACCTGCAGGTTTGTTATGTGGGTATATTATGTGATGCTGAAATGCCCATCACCCATGTAGTGAACATGGTGCCCACAAGGAAGTTTTTCAACCCTCATTCCTCCCCTCACACCCCCCCAGGAGTCCCCAGTGTCTACTCTCCCATCCCCATGTCTGTCCTGATGGCCCTTTTCCAGATGGTAAGCCCTTTTCTCCATCTCACCTTTATCTATAGCTATGACCGTAACCTGGAAAGGACTTGTCAATACTTGTCTATGATCTACCTACTGCATGAGACAGAAGCACTGCAGGGCGAGGACCTTGACCTCCCTCTGCCAAGTTCATGGTGTGTGCTTGGGGCCTGGCCTGGGGAGGACCTGCTCACTTTTTGTTGGGTGTATAAATGAATGGGGACATGAGGCTGGCGTTGCAAGTGGTGTCAGGGTACCTTCACACCCCCTGCCTCTGAGCACGTTAACTGAGCTATTCTAGTAATATCTGAAAACCAAAATGTTGCTTGTGACTCAAAAACATGAAGTCTAACATTTTGAGTGGAAGAAACATCTCAAATCACACTGACAGCATTTTCACTATTAGCAGCAAACAAATCGACTATAATTAAAATGCTGTCAAAGTGATTTGAGATTTTTCTCACATTTTCAAAGTTCCATATTTCATGAGTAGATTATTCAGGCCAGAGGATTCATCACCTCCTGGAGTGCCTTTCTTCCAGGAGACACAGAGACATCCACCAACGTCTTATCATCCGAACATTAAAACTCACAAGGAAAACAACACACAGCCTCCAAACAAGGACACTGCCTGCCGTGGAGAGGGGCATCAGGGCAAGTGTGCATGGACTGAGGCTCCCAGAGCAGCTCAGGCTCAAGGCCAGGTCACCTGCTTTGAACTCAGCATGGATGCCCAACCTTAGGGAGAAACTGGTCAGGTTGGAATTTTTAAGAAGGAAATTTCATTTCCTTGAATTTCTGCCTTTTACTGGTACCACCTATTTTAATAGAAAGCTAGTATAACATGGAAAGTACCCATGTTTTATCGGGCATTTACTATGGGCCAGGCTCTTGGGTTAGACATCGTTTCACTGAATCCTTTTTTAATACACGCTAGGTCTTGGCCACCTCCTGGAGTGCCTTCCTTCTGGGAGGTTCAAAGACATTGACAAACACTGTCTTATGACTCCTCACAGTAAAACCTGAGGGGAAACTAAGAGAAAAAATATCAATACTACCAGTGAGCACCCATCTGCAGATGCAGACACTGAGGCTCAGAAAGGCTAAGTGACTTGCCCAGGGTCATATGATGAGGCAAGGCCAAGGCAGGCTTGGAACCCAATACTCAAACTCCAGGGCACACAGGCCTCATGCCCTCCCTTTGCCTCCTCATAAAATGAAGATCTGAGAGCAGCGAAAACACCAGGTTGCCACAGCAGCAGCAGCAGGTACTCAGCGTCAAGAATCCTCTGGCTCAGTTGGTCTCCACAAGATGGGTATAAGGTATGAAAGACACTTAACAGAATCTTACTCTTTCTGTTCAGTTGTTCTTCTCAACAAGGTCTGTGGGACTTACCAAAACGACTAGACAAATCACTAATTTCTCGCATGAGCAGATCTGGAATTCATGGTTTCAGGATTCACCCGGCAGAAATCTAGCTTGTAAATGTTCAGATGGGGTAACACTAATTTTCGTAAGTGTAGTATCTTTACAAGCACATACACATCACATATGTGAACATATGGCCCACCAAGTGAGACATTAGCATCCTTATAAATACAAGCTCTGAAAGCATCATCTACAGCACATGTTCCTATACCCGTGGATGTCTAGCGGGGTCCACACAAGGGTGTAGATCGGATGGGGAGGCATAGCAGTCACATGCTGAAATTTTATGTGTTTGCATGTAGGCACATTTTCCTAGGAAAGGGGTCTGTGACAACAGAAATCTTAAATTACTGTGATGCAAAAATGCATCTGTCTACAAAGGTGTTGTGTGCTAGGGGAGGTGTGCCTATGGGCTTTGTGGAGAGATGCAGCGCATTCCCAGTACCTGCTCATGGCATGGCTACAAGATAGGTTCTTAGCCTCTCTGAGTCTCAGTTTCTTCACCTATAAAATGGACACAATGATGCTCTGCTTTTTGGGACTATGGCAGAATTGCAAAGGTACAGCATGGCCCAGCATGGTACCACATACCTCAGAAAGTGCCTGAGAGACCCTGGCCGTCCTTTATTATCACCAGGGTTCCACACAACGGGAGGGAGGGTGTGGGAAGGAAGAGCTACACATCATGATGCCCCAGGAGCTGCACACGAGAAGATGAAGCAGCAAGCCACAGTCAGAGAGTCTTAGTGACCCAGCCATGGGGCACGGTTCCAGAACTCTCCTGCTTAGGTTGTCGGTGGCACTTAGGTCACCTGAGTTTCTGAAATTTGCTTCCACTCCATGTTTCTGAGCCCAGGCAGGGTTCACAACCAGCCTCCTCGGCCTGCTGCATCCTGAGAGCAGGTTCTCACGCCCTGCGGCCAGGAGCAGGCACGCCCACAGCCCACACAGACCCGATGTATGGCAGAGCCCAGTGAGCAGACATCCTGCTACGGGGCTGCTCCCATTTGCTATCATCCAAACCCAAGGCCTCAGAACTGTTTGTGTCTCTGAGCTGGTACCAGGTGTCTTTTTTTTTTTTTTTTTTTTTAATCATGGCTGCACACAGCTGTGTTTTCTGTCTTCATTTCTTCCTACCACAAACCTTGGCCATTCCAAGCACCTTACCTGCAACCTCCTCACAACCAGGGTCACCATGATGCTTCAGAAGGTAGGAAATCTGGCCTCCTGGAGAGGAAATGAGGGAGAGAGCCCAGAACAGGAGAAGGAGGGGTCATTACAAAACAGACGGGAGGGGGAGGTCCTCCCAGAAGAGATGGGAGAGTCATCCCATATCCTAAAACTGAGAAAGTCATCCCAGAACAGATGGAGGAGTCATCCTAAAGCAAGCTGGGGGAGTAATCACAAAATAAATTGGGATCATCCCAGGATAGATGGGGGAGTCATCTCAAAACAAAAAGGGAGCTATTCCAGAACAAATGGGGGGGTCATTCCAAAACAGATGGTGTGTGTGTGTGGGGTCATCCTAAAACAGACAGGGGAGTCATCCCAAAACAGACAAGGGGGATATCCCAGAACAGACAGGGGAAAGTCATCCCAGAACAGATGGGAGAGTCCCAAAACAAATTGGGGGAGTCATCCAAAATAAGTAATCCTAGAACAAACAGGGGTCATCCCAGAACAGACTGGGGGGTCATCCCAGAACCGATGGGGGAGTCATCCCAAGACAGATGGGGGGTAGTCATCCCAGAATGGATGGGGGAGTCACCTCAGGACAAATGGGGGAGGCATTCCAAAATAAACAGGAAATCATCCCAGAACAAATGGAGGCGTCATCACAAAACAAAGAGGGATCATCCCAAAACAGATGAGGGGTCATCCCAGAACAGATGGAGGAGTCATCCCAAGACAGACGGGGGTGGGGGGCATCATCCCAGAATGGATGGTGGAGTCATCTCAGAACAAATGGGGGTGTCGTCCCAAAACAAACTGGGGGAGTCATCCTAAATCAAATGGGGGAGTCGTCCCAGAATGGGAGAGACATCCCAGAACAAACAGGGGGATCATCCCAGAACAAACTAGAGAATCACTCCAAAAGCAATGAGGGAATCACCCCAGAATAAAGTGGGGAGTCATCCCAAAACAAATGGAGGCATCATCGTAAACCTTGAAGGCAAGCACATGGGAGCTACAAATATCTATTATCTATTTATAGTCATGGGCTGATTTCGCAAAGCCCCAGGATGCTGGAGGGCCTATGACCTCCTTGTTCCTGTGGAGGTGGCAGGAGCTCCTCGACATGAGAGACTGTTCCTGTTCTGGATAGTGTCTGATAAGCCTCTGGGATTTTTAGGGAATGGAGAGTACCCCCCTGCCCCTCCCTCAGCCAGGTACACTCCTGAGGTTCTGTGGTCACAGACCTGCTGTTTCTGGAAGGAAAAGTTGTCTAGGCCAGTGTGGCACTCAGGGCTGGCCGGGCTGTTGTCAGCGTGGCTGTGGATCTCTCTTGGACTGTACAATCCTCGTTTTCTGCAGGCACTGTAAGGAACCCTTGGTGGCCTCTTGAAGGAATACAGAGCACGAATCAGCAAGAGGTGGCTATAGTTTTTGCCTGTTTCTTTCTTCCTCAGAGGCCACAGCACCTGCTAGTGGGGCTCAGCATGGAGGCGAACCCCAGCAGGCCAAGACTCGCTAAACTGTCTCATGCTGGCCTGGCTAGTCAAGTTCTCATGCCTCAGTTTGCTTCATCTCATCAATGGGAATGGGGCCCAGGCCTCTGTGCCTCCTGGGATGACTGGAGACCAGGGCAGGGCCACTGGAGCACAGCATTCCAGGCCTGTGTGCTGGCCATGCCCCTCCACCTGGCAGGTGAATGGTTCCCTCTGGGGATGTTCACCAATCCTGGCCCCCCGAGGATCCAACTATAACAGCAAATCAGAGCCTTCTGCCCCCATCTGTCCAAAAAATGAGAGCCTGCTGGGAACAGAGGCCAAATCTGCACCAGAAATACCCTTTCTGTTTTCCTGGGACTCAGCCCTCTGTCAATTCTCCCCTAGCTGGCATCTAGTTTCCATAACACAACTCTAAAGACAAATTCATTGGAAAAAGGCACCATGAGGTAATCCATGCAGGGGATGGTTTTGAGTAGATGGCAGGTATGGTGGCCCTTTCTGGGTTTCATTCCTTGGAGCATTCTTGGAGTCTCTCCTGGCTCCAGGGCCAAACATGCTATCACTGCACAAAAAGTGCCAAGGTGTGGACACAAGGGACCTGCACTGGCATCCATGCAGGAGGGGGTGGTCACCATGTGGGGTAGAGATGCTAAAGACAGCACATGGGGCTCGGCTGAGGACTGCTTCCCCCTCTGAAGCCACCACATGATGACTGCTTTCAAGGGCTGCATCCTGATGTACTGCGTTGGCCAAAGCTGTCTGGCACACAAGGCAGGAGCTGCCTGCTCCTCCCCAGCATAGGAATGCCCCTTCCATTCTGGCCTCTTGGAGTGGAGGCAGCAAACATTTGGGAACGTTGGGTGTTCCTCCTCGAGGCTCATAAGGCCATGACATGAAGAAATATTTAATAGAAAGGACACCAGCTTCCACAAAAAAGGAACCAGATCGCAAGAAGACTCCAGGCAGGACCAAAGCAGGGTGGGTCAGCCCTCGAAGGGCCTGAACTCACGCCCGGTCATCTGCGAGCTGCTGGTTTTGTACAAGCCCACCAGCTGGCTTGACGGCCACACTGCAGGGCCAACCTGCCTCCACCTGGGAGGACGTGAGTGCCAGGCAGGGCCCTGTTGGGAGGAAGACAGGAGAGACCCCAGAAGAGATGTCAGCACCCCGACACAGCCCAGCAGCCTGCACTGAGGCTCAGATGTAACCCTGTATCTGCTTGGGCCTCAGTTACCCAGAAGATGAGACCCAGAATGACTGAGCCTCTATGCCCTCCTACCGCTCTGGTGGGGATGACACAGAAAATCACTCTGAACTTTTAGATGAAAGGTACTCCATAAGCCCAGGTCTCATCAGTGGTAATTGTTGTATAATTATTTTAATGACAATAATGATGATAATGGGGGAGAGACGAAACTTCTTACCTTGAGACAAAGGAGTCTCTCCCGTGAGAAGTGCCCCTCATCCCTGCTGCTCCAAGTATACACTCGCCTATCAAACCGCCATGTCCTGGGCGCCATAAGGCGATTATTTGTTCCACACGTTCCCAGCTTGCTTTCCACATGTCTCGCTGCACCCTGACAGCCCAGCTGCAGACCACTCATACATCTTGCCACCCCACCAAGACACGGGCTCACACCTGCAACACCACGGGCAGGAGGGGCCTCTAGTGCAAAGAATCTGAGACTTCTGCAGGCACGTGGTTCTGGCCCGCACATCTCAACTCCAGACACAGAGGGAGGTGGTGAGGGTAACAGGGAAGTGGTGAGGGTGGCAGGGAGTCAGAGAGGAGGACAAGGGACTGGGGGGAGGAGAAGGAGGGTGATGGGGAGTTGGGCCTCAGCGTGTATCTAAAGACACTGAGCTCTCTCCTTGAATACTCCACTAGTGACAAGAGGTGACTCCACAGGAAGAGGCAAAAGAGTAAAAAGAGAAAAGGAGAAGAAAGGCTTCTCAAGGGTATCTAAAGAGATCAGGGGGGCCCAGATACCTACACACTGTGACAGCAGGTGACAGCCCAAGTGGACTGACATGGGGGTATGAAGGCAGCTTCAGGTTGCCCAGTTTCAAATCCAACCCCTCTGTTGCCATCTGTGTGGCCTCCCTGGCCTCAGCATCCCTGTCTGTTAAGTGGAAATAACAGTAGCACCACTACCAGGTGGGGGTTAAACACAGAATGTTCTTAGCATGGGGCCTGGTGCTGGCAGGAGCTTGGTGTCTGCTCTTGCTGTTCCATTTCAACAGCTGAGTCCCCAACGGGGCAGAGCAGAAAAGTATGTAGAGACTGCCCAGATGCCAGCTACAGGTCTAGAAAAAAAACACCTAAAAATCAGGTGGAGTTTCTTCTACTTTCTGCCCCCCAAACCTAAGCCCAGCTCACATTTCTTTCTCCTTTTCCTTTTTAAGAATTTTATTTTGGCCCAGCTAACAGTTTTTAGGATTCTCCTTCTAGGGGAAATATTTTTGATCATGTGGGTTAGACACAACCATCTACTCTGCAATCAATGAGCCGAGGCATGAGGCGTGAGGTCCTGTAATAAAGGACGGTGTAGAGCACTTTTCTAGAAGAAAGACAAGGGCAGCTCATATTTTTTTCTGGGCTTATTTATCTGGGCAGAAGTAGAAGAATGAAATTAAATTATCTCAAGTTTCTCTTAATCCAAAGGTTTAAATCCCCTTGCCACGAAAAAGGACAAAATAAAGAGAATCTATCTTCTCAGCAGGACTCATGACACCAGGACAATGCACAAATTCCTTTCTGCACTGGGTCTATTTCGTCCTCTTCTTTATCCCTTCCACACCTGGAGCTCTGCCTGAATGTCTCTAGACGGCTCTTGGTGTCATTAGATGGGGAAATTGCACAGAGTTCCATGGGTGAGAGCTGGCTCCCTGGAGTGTCTGGCTTCCAGGAGTCCCAGTACCAGGGTGGTGCCAGGGTGCGGAGGCAGAGCAGGTGGGACTGTGCATGGCACAATCTCTCCAGCAGAAGCTAAAGACTTTGCTGGGAAGAATGTCCATGCAGAGCTTGCACCAAGGCGGGAGCGATTGCAACAGCACATATTTGAAAACAAGCGGCCCCAGAGAATCCCACTGCTCTCTAACCATGGTAAAAGCAGGAGGCACCTGAGCTGGGTTTCTCACCCGGGTGAGGGGATGGTGCAGTGGAGCCCTGGCCACAGCTGGTGGGTGCAGGGCAGTCCCAACTGTGCCACATACCTTGGAGGTGGGTCTGTTTCTGTCATCAGGAGAGTTGTTGCAACACAGAGAAGTATTACTGCCCGTGGGCCCCTAGGGGGAATTGGAACATTTCTGTGGCAGGGCAGGCAGTAAATCACAGCCTGGGTAATCATGTCATGGTAATCAAGCCAGGTCCCCAGGGCGAGTGCATGGCACCCTCTGAGCTGCAGGGGACTCTCACTCTTCTCTGTGGGCTCCAGAGATCCAGAGGCCACGCCTCTGGTTGGGCAATCAGGCCTCCCGCCCTCTGCTCAGGGAAGAGACTTGGATCCAGAATCCCATGTGAAAGCAAGCTAACATGGCAGCCTCAGCAAGGGTTCCCTGGCTTTCCCAGGATAAGTCCCGTGTTAGGCATTCAGCAGGGGTCTCTCTGGGCATAGGGTATGAGGCTGTAGAGACCCTGCAGGACAGGTGGTAGTTGAGGGGCAGAGTCCCCATAACCTCAGTCTTTCCTGCTTCCTGACCAGCCCCCGTCTCCTGAGATGGTGGAAGTTGTCTGGCCAGGAAGTAACATGAAGCAGCATTGCTCAGGCCCCTCTGCACCGGGAAGAGGGATTGTGTCAGAGAGTCACAAGGACAGCCAGCCCTTCTTACTCCCCCTTCCAGCACTCACAGGGAAGGAAATGGGTTCAGACACGTTCAATTACTCTGGTTCCTGAAGCAGCAAAACCTCCTTCTTTCTTATCTTGGAGCTTGCTACTGTCTGCCTGGACCACTCACCATACATACTCTCCCTCTGCCAACTAACTTCTTTGGGATTTGAGCAGGTGTTGCCTCCTCTGAGGAGCCTTCCTTGATCTCTCTGGCCTAGGCTGGATGTGGGTGCTGTGGGTTCACATAACAAGCCCAACATAACAAGCCCAATTATGTCTCCAGCCAGAAGACATGATTTATGTGTATGTGAGGGGGTGGGGGGCAGTGGGCAGAGAACATCAGATTAAAGAGCACGGATCGAAAATTGGGTGTCTAAGCCAGCTATAGGGGCATGTGCCTGTAATCCCAGCACTTTAGGAGGCTCAGGTGGGAGGAATACTTGAGACCAGGAGGCTGCAGTGAGCTATGATTGCGCCAATGCACTCCAGCATGGGAAGCAAAGTGAGACCCTGTCTCTAAAAAGCAAACAAAACTGAAAACGAGTGTCTGGCTTCAAGTCCCTTCTCTGCCACTTACGAGAGTGGGACCCTGGGTCAGTTGCTGAACTTCTTTGAGCCCAAGTTTCTTCATCTGTAAAAGGGAAAGAACAACGGTGACTTCTATGGTTGTTGTTGTGAGGATTAAATGAGACACTGTAAAGTGCTCAGCCAAGTGCCAGGCTCACGGGGGATGTCTCAGAGCCAGCAGCTTCAACATCGTTCCCAGCTTTTTACTCACCTCCTCCCAAACTCTAAGCTCCCTGAGGGCAGAGAGCATGACATGCTCATCTATACTCTTGAAGCTGCCGTTGTGCCCAGCACACAGTAGGTACTTAATAACTGTTTCCTGATGCATGCATGCATGGTCTGTTGCCACTCTGCTGGCAAGAGAATCATGTCCAGAGTGGGTAGTGACATTTCTTGCCTGTAGCCAACCTCTTGCAATGAGGTCACATCCTCAGATGGGCAAATGGAAACAGACCTGGCTGCCTTCCAATGCAGGTTTGAGTCTCTCTGGCCTCCCGTCTGGCATCTCCAATGTAGAAACATCGCAAAAGCAATCACCCACACACACCTGCTTAGTGCTCTCTGCACTAGGTGCTGCAGGAGTTCAGTAGTCCGTGCCCTTGATAACTGACATGATCAGAACACGTGAACAAAAAGCAGGCAACTTGGGCAGCATCAGACAAGATACAGAGGGCTCTTCTGGCTGTAAATAAACTAAAGGCGCCTAGTGTATCTAGGACACTCAGCAGTCAAATGCCCCAAACCTTAAATACCCGGAATTTGAGGGCTGGGGGGTGCAGAAGGAAAGGCCATGAGCAGCTAAACCAATACTAAGAGCCCTGAGCTCTGCTGCTCTTACCCCTGTCCTCTGGGGCCACTCCCTGGTCCTTACTGCTGTGAGCAGGGCTGTCCAGAGCCAATTAGAAATGCCAGACCTGGGACTGTGTGGGCAGAGCCCAGACCCTGGTCCCAAACTGCCTAGCGGACAGCAGATCTCTTGACGCAAGGTTAGATAACTCACAGTACAAAGTGAAAACATGTTGACGAGGAGGGCTCAGGGCAAGCACACTCATGACAGGAAGCAAGAGGAGAGTACGCATAGAAAACGGCTCTAACCTTCCCAGGACAAAGGCAAAGGTCCCAAGGCAGGGGACCACTTATTGCGCTTCTATATAAACAGGACAGGCAATCCTGTAAAGGAGTTATTATCATACTGGTTTTGCAGGTGAGGAAACCGAAGCCTAGGACGTTTAGAAGGTCAACAAAAACTCAAATCTAAATCTGCTCCAAATACAATATTACCTGGCCTCTGCCACACACGTGAAGCTTAGCTTTAGAAGCCTGAATCATAAAGAAAAAGTTGAGTCCCCTCAGTGGTGGCTCTGCTGAAGAGGACAGGGAAGTGTGGCACGTGATTCAGAAAGTTCCTTATCAGAAATCCCTTACAGGAAGAACTTGGGAAACTCTAAGGAAGGATGTTTCAGTGTCTGGAAATTCCACGGGGATAGAGGGCCGTTCTTCAGGGATTACAGTAAGTGACATGCTGTTGTGCTGAACACATCTCTCATGTGGACTTCCCCACGAGGCTTTCAGCTTAGAAGTGTTCTTTCGAGTGTTTTGCACTTACTGAAACCTATCAGGATACCATCTGCAAATTACCAGTTCTCAAAAGGAGCTAGTTCTTTAGTTTTGGTTTTATTTGGGTGGGCCTCTGGGATGGGTGGGGCTGTCCCCACATGAGGATTCCTGAGTAAGCTGTGGATCAGACGCAGGCAGGTGTTTTGGAAACACATACATCTTTCATTTTAGAAACGGAACAAAACGCTCAACTCTGTGTCTGTGTTTCTAAAACCACAACACCCGGCCCGTTGGCCGATGACTCAAGCCAAAGGCCTGCGCCTGCCCAGCCGCACATTCTAATGTCCTGCTCACTGGGACAAAGCAGCCGCCCCGTCTGCCTGGATGGCCTGGATCCTGCCCTCTTGTCCCTGGCCACAGGAGACTGGTGGTGCCACTGTGGCCTCTGGCCTCTGCCCACAGCTGCCGAGCAGGCCCCAGATGTCTACAGGAGGGAAGGGGCTGGATCCTGAGAGTGGGGCGGGAGAGGAGTCAGGATGCTCACTGGAATGGTGGCCTTGGGCTGCACTGACTCAGGCAAAGCTGAGGCTCATATGTAAAATTTTGTAAGTGCCAGCAAGCTGTTGTGGAACGCAGCAAACAGGCAGCAGTTGGGGGAGAGGGTTTGTCTGGGGCTCACTCAGTGACAGCCTGACTTCTGGGATGCAGATTTCCAGAGGCAGGGAGCCTAGGGCCCTGGGGCTACCACCCAGGGTAGTCCCTTGCATCAGCCGCCCCCACACCCCAACTCCAGTCATGGCAAGCACTGTGCTAATTCACTCGAGCGGCCTTTCCTCCAGACTTCTGCACCCGCTTCCCCATTCTGCAGGCAGTGCTGCTGTGAGTGCCACCAGGGTGGCTCGGGCCTCTTACTTCTGGGAAGTATCCACCCTGTAGGCCTTAACGGCCAAACTCAGTAAGAGACATGCACCCCATATCAGAGGAGAAAGCAATTGTCCTTAGATAGTAAGTGCTTTCCAAACCAGGAGCTCCTTTGAAACTAGATGAAGGATGGGAGGGACATGGAGAGGGAGAGAGGGCAGGGACTAGACATTAGATTCCAGGACTTCCATTAGATTAATTGTTCCGTTCACAGGAGACAGGGTGGGGGAGGAGAGGCCCATTTAATCAGAATGCAAATAGCCATGGCCAGGGAGATGTCAAAAGTATGTCAAAAGTACCTTGAGGGGCTGAGAGACAGAGACTGAGAGAGAGAGAGAGAGAGAGAGAGAGAGAGAGAGAGAGAGAGAGACAAAAAGAAAGATAGACACAAAGGGACAAAGACAGAGAGAGAGACAGAGAGACAGAGACAGAGAAAGAGAGACAAAGAGAGATACAGAGAAATAGAGACAGAGACAGACACAGAGAGAGAGACACAGGGGAGTGGGGAAGAGACGGGGAGGGACAGAGAATTAAGGTCAAGGCTCAGGACATGAGACCCCACCCCAACAGAGCCTCTCTGACAACTTGGCACTGGGGGAAACAGAACCCAGAAAGGATTTTTCTGACCTTTCTGACCTTTTAGGCTCAAGCCAGAAGCCCAGGATATGCATGGGAGAAACAGAAAGCGGCATGGTAAGGTGGCAAGAGGCCTATGCCTGCCAGCTCCCCACCCCAAGCCCCAGCGGGACATGTCTTGTTCACTGTCATCTTGTGCCATCTCCTGTCAAAGTTCCGGCTATCTTCCTTCCATCTCAGGGGCCAAGTCCTGGGAGCAGAAGGGGCCCTGCAGACCCGAGCAGGGCCAAGCATGGGATTCCAGCCTTTGTAATTCCTGATGCATCCTAAGCTCAGTAGCTCCCAGTCTCCCTTCCAAAGGCCAAGCCCCTCCCGCATACCCGCAGCCCTGGTGAGTCCCATGAGATCTGCCAGGTAAGCATACAGAGCGTTTCAGTTTGTGCCAAACTTTCCCAGCCCAGTCAGGGACCAGGACCAAAGCACCATGCATAGAAGTACTTCTAGCAGAAATTCCCACAGATGCTCATGACCCTGGAGCTAGGAGCCTCAAGGTACTCAGCAAATGTACCCCATATGCATCTGACCTAAAAGAGGTGTTGCGCCACCCAAGTTGCCCACTATGTCCAGTGTGACTCTCTGCGACACAAGGTGTCCAGCCAGAACACCCTCCGCTTTCCACAGAGACTACTCTCTTGTTAGGGGAACGCCGCCATATAGGTGCAAAGTGGGCCTAGGTTCACTGAGCCTCTCGGTCTAGCGCGTGTCCAAGAGGAGCCTTGTTTCCTCCACAGGGGAGGGCTGGCCCGACCAGGTCTGCTCTGAAACAAGGGCCAAGGCTTTGCCCACGTCCCCACTGCCCTGTCCACAACCCCTTGCGAAACTTCTAGTTCTTGCAATGTGTTACCACAAGGAGCAGGCAGACAATTCACTGATCACATGGGGGCTATGGCAGCTGAAGCGTTCCTGGAACAGACGCGGTCCTGGCACTTCTTTGCTGCAGGAAACTCTCACTTTCGTCTTGACGAGTACTCTGGAGAGAGTGTACTGTATGGCAGAGGAATCCCCCTTCTTGGTCAATGCCGTCTGCTTCCTGATCCTGACTTGTAGAGACCATGGGGTGCACATGGCATTTCTAAAGTACTCACTAATGTCTGCATGCCCAGCTGGTGCCTCCTAAGCTGCCCACAGCCAAGGCGGCAGAGCCGATGTGCTAAGACCAGCTGAGCCACCTCAGGTGACTGACTCAACCTCCCTGTGGTCCAGTTTTCTCTCTTCTGCAAAGTGGAGATCACAACTGGCATCAGCATCCCAGAGCCGTTGCGAGAAGTGAGTGGACTCATATTTGTCAAGCAATTAGGCCGTGTTTATGAAGTAGATACCTAACACCAACCAGCCTGTGCATCAAGAATCACATCAAGCATCACTGTACCCACACAGACTGCCCGCATACACTGAGATTTGCTCTTCTTTTTCTACAAGGAAATCTGCTGTCACTTCATAAAATAACCAGCTAAGCCTCCATGGCTCACTGCAGAGGAAGCATTCTCCACTGCTAGCTTTTGCTTTTTGTTGCTGTTGCTTGCTTTTATTTATTTATTTTTTGTGGAGATGGGGCCTCACTCTGTTGCCCAGGCTGAAGTACAAGGATGAGATCATAGCTCACTGTAGCTCTGACCTCCTGGCCTAAGCAATCCTCCCACCTCAGCCTCCCAAGTAGCTGGGACTATAGGTGCACACCATCATACCTGGCTAATTTTTTTAATTTATAGAGACAGGATCTCATTGTGTTTCCCAGGCTGGTTTCAAACTCCTGAGTTGAAGTGGTCCTCCTGCCTCGGCTTCCCAAAGTACTGGGATTCCAGGCATGAGCCACTGCGCCTGGTCCAACTGCCAGACTTTGGAGATAGGGCGATATTCTCTACACTTCACTTGGGGAGGCTCCTCCCACCACAAGGCAGGGGTGGGAGGGTGGTAGTGGTGATGATTAACTACACTTTACATCCCCAGAAAGAGAACATCATCCTGAAGTTTCTCTCTGGGACCAGGTTGCACCCCTGGCTCGCAGCAGGTCCTAGGCAAGGGGTGGTACTATCAGGTGACAGGAGTAACAAGTGTATGGGGGGGCGACATAGGCAGGACACCGGGCTGAATGGGTGTGGCTTACTTGCAGTCGTGCTTCTCGATTTCAAAGTGGGGGTTGAAGTTGAGCACGATCTTCTGGTTGGGCTCGGGTGCATACACCACCCACTCGCAGTTCTGGTGGGAGGGGTAGTCCTGGGGGTACCCGGGAGAGGTGATGTAGCCAGCATCTTTGGAATTCAGGCGTCCTCCACATGGTGGGTCTGAAAGAAAAACCAACAATCACATACTTCAGAGGTGCCCCGGCCTCCTGCTTCCACCGTGGTCAACGAGGTAAGGCCACAACCCTCCTGTGGCCATCCAGAAGATGAACCCACTCACTCACTCAGTGGAAGAGATGGCTCCAGCTTATCCTGACCTGCCCACCTGACTACACATGCACACAAGTGGAGTATTCCAGAACACAACCATAAATATCCCCAATTACATGGTCGGTGACTAGCAAAACAAAACTGTAGACTTCATATGCTACCTGCACCTCCCACCTCCCACCCTGGCCATGTCCTCTCCCGTGCCCTCCTGTCCCTGTCTTCATCTCACAGATCTCCCATGTTCCTGGGGTTCAGCAGCCCGGCCCAGCAGCCACAGCTAAGGCTTAGCCCGACAATGGTGGTTTTGTGGTCCTGGCCACAGGAGGGCTGGGAACAATTACACATGGGGTGGAGGAAGCACTTTCTGCTCTGGGCCAGAGCAGGCCCTGGAGGGTGATTATTTAAGCTTTTTTTTTTCCCAAGAAAAAAAGCAAGAGCCCCAAACATTTAATTCCACATACACCACAAATTTGATTTATTATTTCATTATACCCAGAGTGGAAAAATCTGTATCAGAGAATCCACTGGCTCCGACCTCGGAATTTCGACAAAGGTGCTTTGTGCTAAGGGTGCCTGTGTTTTTTTGTGTGCCCGCTACCCATGGTGCCTCCTGCCTGGTCACTGCCACCAGAGTGTGCTGCTGCCTTGTCCAGCTATGACGGCCGTCTGCAGGGAACCAACTCCCTGGCCAGTGCACCAGGCTGGATGAACGGCTTCCTATGGCCCGGAGGAAAGGGGCTGTCCTCAAAGACACATGCATTTGAAGGATTTCATCTGTTGGGGGGTTCTGCCACCCCCTGTAGGGGTCCTGGGACACAGGGGGTTTGTTTGATACCAACCTACAACAGAAGCCGGAAAGGCACAGGACTTCCCAGGAGCCTCTGGTAGGCCTTCCTGGGCCACTAGCATGGATGTGGCCATCTGCATGGTTGTGAATTATGCATTAGGCTGAGCAACCCCTCCCCCACTCCAGGAGGGCCTCTCTCCTGTTCCTTCTTCCAGGGAATGAGTCCTGCATTTTTAACTCCACAGGTGCACTTTACTACTCCCTGTATCAGCTAATATCAGTGTCTTCTAGGCTCTACTTTGGAAGGCTGGTCTGATGGGCCTGGAATGCACACTGCATACAGCAGCCAGGGCACAGGTCACACGGCAGCCTCTGCGGTGACAAGCCTCTAGGGGCTCACTCTGCCACGCCCAAATGCCCAGGATCAAACGGGCAGAGACAGGCAGTGGCTCCTTGGGCCAGCAGACGCCACGTCATCCTCCACCCAGTCAGTCCAGGGCACGACCTCCCACTCTGAGCACATGAGGCCAGTGGTGAGGCCAGCTCCTCAGCAGCCAACGCCCATAGCCCTCTGGATGCCCACACCAGCTCCTACACAGGGCACCCTCACCCTCCAGTCAGCCAAGCAGGGGCCCCTGGTCCTGACTCATGCCTGAGACCAGTTGAGGAGTTCTGAGCAGGCAGAGGCAGGGGATGGAGGTCACCGGCTGCTCCCACCAAACTAGCAGAACAGGGAATCTTCTATGGAGTGCCTCTGCCAACTATTTAGGAGAAAACTGCCCCTCTGCTACCAGCCCGTCCCAAACCATACTTTCTGCCTTGGAATGCACTGGTGGAAACCAGAGCTCCCATTTAGCAACCTCATGGTTTCTGCTTCCACACCCTCTCTCTCTTCTCACTTCCCCCACTTCTCTCCAATTACTCGTGGGAAAGAAGAGCTCTCCCTACTCTCTGCACCCTGGGCTGGAGATTTTAGTAATTAGACCAGGCACACAGATCAGCAATAAAGACAGGAAACTTCCTCCCAGGAAGGTTTCATTTCTCATCTACTCCAGAAGCAATCATTTCCCCACTACCAAAAAACAAACAAAAAAAACAACAAAAAAATCCAAAACTTAAACTGTATATATATCCCATAGCTGATAATCTGCACTTTTTGCTGCTAAACCAAATTTTTTTGTTGCACTTTTTGCTGCTAAACCCATTTCTTTTTCTGTTTTTTCTTTATCTGAAGAAAATCAAGGCACTTATTGAAATATCCAAGAACTCATTAAGACATCTGTCCTGGCTGTGTGTGGTTAACCTTTTCAATACCCAAACATTTACAGACTCACATTTTGTGTTTGGATTGCATCCACACGCAGAAACGCACACACAGATATTGAACATACATCAATTACATATACATATCAGTAGCTCACACTTCAGTCCTGTACACACATTCACACCTTCTCATGAAATATCACACATCATTTGCACAGACATATATCCACAAAGATAAATACTAGAATGGCTGTCTCTATTTTTCTTGGAGAGAAGATAATTCAGTAAAAACTGCAAAGAAAACTTACTTAATTCTTCTCTATCTCCTCTTGATAAATGCTCTTTCATCCCCAGGTTTGGGGACCTTTTCTTTCTTAAATACAAACACACCCCAGTAGACATTAGCAAGAGTTTCTTCTGGAAAGCTGTACCAGCCATTATTTTGCAGGCCTCGATTATGATCCAGAATGAACTCCATAACTGTCCTGTTTTCAAGGAGTCCAGAGAGTTGAACTCAGGGGCAAAGCCCTGAAGGCCAATCTCTGTACACAGGAGACTGACCCTGGGGAAGCCTGAACCACTGAGCCTGTCTGGTGAGTTGACAAAGGACTTTATTCTCCAGCTCTTTTATGAATACCTTTTACCTGAGGCAAATTCATTTCTCAAAGAGAAGCAGCAAAACCCAAGTGTGGATGGTTCAGAGCTGTTTTCTCCTGCACCTGGGAGGGAAGCCTGTAGGATGAGATGGCCCAAGGACGAAAGTGATAAGGTGTCAGCTCTAGATGTAATTTGAAATGAAGAGAACACTAAGTTCTGATGTCACCAAGTTCTGATCCCCCCAATGACTACTTAGGTGTCTTTATTTGAAGTGTAAGGTATTAGATTGCTTTAAAATATTTGTTGTTCTCGCTCCTTCTTTCCCTCTCAGGTGTCTTTGCTGGTGGCCTAAGTGCCACTGAAGCCTAAGCCTAGTGAAGTGTAGCCCCGGAGAAGATAGGAAGCTCTGTCCCCATTTGCGCAGGGACTCACACTCTTATAGAACTTCTAAGGGCCACTTCTTGGTTTCTTGGCAATATCTGATTTCAGGGAACATTAAGAAGGGGAAAAGAAAGATCTTTAAAAACTCTGGTCTGCCTTCTAGGAAAAGTAAATTGGTATTGTTTTAAATGAACAGTTTGGTGGGGTGTGGTGGCTCACACCTGTAATCCCAGCACTTTGGGAGGCCGAGGCAGGAGGATTGCTTGAGCCCAGGAGTTTGAGACGAGCCTGGGCAACATAGTGAGACCTCATCTCTACAAAAACATCAAAAAACTAGCTAGGTGTGGTAGTGTGTACCTGCAGCCCCAGCTACTCAGGAGGTTCAGGTTGGAGGATCACTTGGGCCCAGGAGTTTGAGGCTGCTGTGAGCTATGATTGTGCCACTGCACTCTAGCTTGGGCCACAGAGTGAGACCTCGACTCAAACAAACAAAAAAAAATAATAAAAAACAAGAATACTGTATGGCCTGAATGTGACAGTAATATTTGCTAAAAACGGAAATTAGACTGTTGGGAGGGCTTTTAGAATAATAGGAATGGCAATGACTGGTAAAGAACAGTCAGACCCCTTGGCTGAGATGAACTGAAGGAGAAAGTGCTTGGCAGAACCAGGGAGACTTGGGGACTGGTTGGATGGGGGTGGGTGTGTGTGTGTGACAGAGCCAGCTGTTGTCAAAGGTGAGTCTGGGGTAATGGGACTGGGTCACCAGGAGAGGGAGGGGGTGATATCAGCAGAAAGGAGGAGGGTGGCACTGGGCTTCAACTTGGGGTGATCTCTCTGGGTATCAGTTTCGTAAATTGTAATTCCATGAATGGATTGAATTAGGTGTGCCATTTTCAAATTTTTTTAGAAGTGGTATTTTTTCCTTGAACAAAACTGTAATGTCGGCCCCCAATGTACAAACCAGAAGTGGGGCTCTCCTGGGATAGTGGGTGAGAGGCAGCAGAAGCAGGACTGAGCCCAGCCCTCTAGCCCCTGCCTTCCTTGGGGGAAGGGGGGTACTTCCCCATAAGCACATGACCGCTTCCCGGTGTATAGTTCAAACCCACTAAACTGCATCTGAGTTCCTGGTTCCTTTAAAGTGCATGGAAAAGAGACAATAGATAATGAGGGGACATTTGTTCTTCCAGATACCCAAGGGCTCTGGGTGGAGAATGGCATGGGTCCCATGTCCCCTGAAAATAAGATGCTGTATTGATGGTATCATTTGCTCCTCATCCAGAGCATAATCCCCTCCTGTCCCTATTTTCACAGCATTGTTTTCATTTAATTACTGGCAGCAAGGCCAACAAGAAACTCTTTCTTCTACTTAAAAAGATAGAAGGTTGTCACCTTGCTACTAAGCTTATTCCACCAGGGCAGTTCACTGGCAATCGCACTGGGTCAAGATCAGGAAGCCAAGAAATCAGGTCTGGCCTTATCCCAGACAGGTTGTGTGACCGTGGGTAAGTTAGTAGACAACTCTGAGCTTTGTTTCTCATCTATAGAATGAAATCTCCATCGATCTAAAGGTCAGTACCAGTCCTAAGTCCAAAGCCTTACAACGTGGTGGGGAAAGATCTTCTAACCCACAGACTGAATCAAACATTCAAAAGATTCTCTACCCTCCCAGACAATGAGATACTTACTCAAGGTGTACTCTGTTTTATTTGCTTGGTAGACCTGAAACAAAACTCCAGGATTCTTCAGAGGAACATGTCTGTCTTGCATTATGGGAGTTCAAATGTCTCTCTTAATCACATTAGCTCTACTGACATGAGCTCCTTTTCTTTGCCGAGTCTGTGGCTGCATATTTATAAATATTGTGGCTACACAGCTCTGTGCGTGAGCATGTCCACGGCCGTGTGCATGAAAAGAAAGACCAAGTGAGTTTCTCCAAATCCCTCCCTCAGATCATCTAAGCCCTTTGCTCCAGGTTTTAACCAAATTGTGCTCACCAACCCAGGATAAGCTGCTTTTTAATGGTTATTTCTGTGAGCTGAGGCTGGATTCTGTTTTATTCAAAGCGACCTCAGCCTGTCACAAGACAGTCTCATAAAATCCGTGCCTTGGCTTCGGCTGTGAAGAAGTGGGCCAATCCATCAGCCCAGGAATGCAGCCGTTTGACCGCTTCCTAAGGCAGCCGGGAGGGAAGAGGGATGCAATCCACTCGATTTATGGAGGCAGCAAATGGAAACCCTCAGGAACTTCTGCAGATAAAGTTCACAATCTGCATAAAAGAACCATCTGGGAGGGGTGGTGGGGGAAGGAGAGATGGACCCAGAGACCAGGCGAGGAAGTCCTACTGGTGTGGGAAAAAAGAGTGAGGAATAAGGCAGACCTGTCTCCCTACACCTCCAGTAAATTTCCTGAGGCCAGAACTGGAAACTGGGTCTGGAAATAGGGCTTTTTGACCATCTCTCCCACTCAATCTAGATTCTAAAAACGAACCCTCATTCAATCGGTAAAATGTAAGTTTGATGCGATTACCTCCCCTGACCTCGAATCATGCCACCTGTGGTAACCTTGTTATTTGTCATCTTATATCATAAACAAATGCAATTCCAATAGGGCAGCCAATATAATGCCATTAGTTGATATTTATGTCCACTCCTTCCTAGCCCGCATTGCAAATGCAATTGTGATGCCATTGATGAGAGATCTGGGATTACAATTCCTGACCATTTTAACAGACATTTGGGGAAGGAAGCAGAAGAAGAATAATTTTGAGATCTCTCCAAAAACTGAAGAAGGGGTAATATAGTAACTTTTTTCATTTATTTTGATTAACCAAAGCTTGTGCTGAAACATCAACGGCTCCCCATTGGTTAGCAAATGAAACTCAAACTCCTTGGTCTAGCGCTTGGGCCCTGCAGTGAGTCCCAGCTATTCTTCCTAACCTTATTTGCAATCATTTCCCACCACACATTCTAAACCGCAGCTTCTTTTTTTTAATTTTTTTAATTTTTTTGAGTTGGAGTCTCACTTTGTCACCCAGACTGGAGTGCAGTGGCCGCTCCCGGCCACTGCAGCCTCGACCTGCTGGGCTCCGGCAATCCTTCCACCTCAGCCTTTGGAGTAGCTGGAATTACAGGCACGCACCACCACACCCGGCTAATTTTTTGATTTGTTGCAGAGATGAGGTCTCACCTGCCCAGGCGGGTCTCGAACCCATGGGCACAGGCAATCCACTCACCTCAGCCTCCCAAAGGTGCCGGATTGCAGGCTAAGCCACTAAACCGCAGCTTCTGAGCATTTCCCAAACAAACCCAGCGTCCATCTCTCTCCTCCTGCCTCCCCCTTCCCCATGCTAAATCCCGTGCCACCTAGGCTCTTCCTCCTCTCCCACACCAGGAATCATCTGTCCTCTCTCTTATCCCAGAGGCAGAAACTGTAGCATCTTCTGAGGTGTGTGAGTGTTCGGGATGGCCTTGCCCCTTCTGCTGGGCCACCAGCAACTTGAAGGCATGACTCCTTTTTGACCCACCTTTGGCAAACCTTTTGAGATCAAACCCAGAGCCTGTCCCAAAAGTCAGATGCAATGAAGTTTGATGAATTAATTAATTAAGAATTGCCTAGAGCAACAATAAGTGTATTGTTAGACATGACCAATTCTGAGAGGCTTAGCACACATGATCTGCTCCTATGGTGACTGCCCTTCCTTCCCCACCTACAGCTGTTGTGACATGCAGATGTTTTTTATTTTGGTGGTAAATTGAGAGTTTAAATAGCTTGTCTGGGATAATAACACCTAGTCCAGGATCAGGGTGGAGTTAGTGTGAACTACGTCTCCTGGGACACCTGACCCTTAGGTAGTAATAATGATGGTCAAAGGACACTCACATGTTAATTCTAGTCAAGTTAATTTATCTGAAGGTTTTTTTTTGTCCCTTTCTTTCCCATCCCACAGTCCCAAAGGCAGTTTCTAGATATATGCTGCCTATCACAGAGGGAAGATGCTGAGTCTTCCATCATGCACTTGCTGGGGGACTGACTCTGGCTGGGTTCAGCCAGCCCCACCTGCCCCGTCTCTGCCCCTAGTGTGTCTTTTGGGCACATCTGCTTTATTCTTCCCTTTATCCAAACAATCATTACCATTTGGCCCAGTCATGTGCAATTTCCCTTTAGGGGCTCTCCAGACCTGACACCTGGTATCACGGGACTCCTGGAGACAGGACGAGAGCCCACAGGCTCGTGCATCCTGCTGGCAACTGCGCAGTCCTGCATGCCACCCGGAAAGCGCCCTTTTGTTATTCCCAGCCCCACCCTGTCTTCTGGAAAGGGATCATGATTCTTATACAAAGACCCAGAGGGTTACGGTATGAAAAGTCTTGCTGGGTGAAAGCTATATTGTCTTCATGACTTTCTTGAGTTTGGCTGCTAAAAGCAGTGCAGAGCAGGAGTCATTACATGCTCCGGAAGCACCTTAAACACAGTGGTCCCTGCTGAACACAGCTCAGGGACACAGGATGCAGGGGAGGGAAGGGAAAGGGGGGACTCAAAAAAAAGTGGATGCAGGGACACTGGAACAGAAGAGCAAGGAGGAGCCATGACTCTAGAAGAGAGGCAGCAGCAAAGACCTGCCTCCCAAAGACAGGGGCTGAGAGGGTGCTGTGAATAGGCACACAGCTTTTGTGGGGACGAGCTGAGGATCAAACTGTCATTTTCCTAATTCAAAATCTCACATCTCACAAAAACAAACTTCCCACAGTGGCTGGAGCCTGCTTCCTATGATGGGAGATCCAGAGAGCTCCACTGAAGCCGTGTTACGATCGGATGATAATAGCACTGGCCCCATCTGTGCCTGACGGTATTCCATGGCACCTGACGCAGCCCACCAACCCTATGGAGTGGGTGCTGCTATCAAACACCTTTCCCAGTGTTGGTAATGAAACCATCCCATTACCTTACCCAGGAGTGAGGTAATGAAACTATTCCTCCCTCGGCCTTGTCTCATTCAGGCAGATCAAGTCCTGAAAATAATGAAGCTTGTCCCAGAAGCTCTCCAGGACCAGCTTCTGCCACATCTTCCAGGAATGAGTTAATTAAAAAAAAAAAAAAGGGCAAACAGCTAAGTCCTTCCCTGGAAGGAATAGGGAACAGTACAGGGACTAACTTCTGAGGATCAAAACACTTATTTGTCCCTGAAGGAGGGTGCCTCAAAAATGGTCCTATGACAATGATGGTCAGATGATAAAACACCTTCCAGATAAAGACACTGAGGCAGAGAGATCAAGTACTCTTATTACACAGGGCTCCTGGACCACAAAGTGGCATGGCTGGGCTGAATTTAAACCCAGGCCTCTGGCCCAGTGCTTCAGAAGCTGTAGGCCAATGAGGGTGACCCCCTAAAACTTCAGAGGACACACTTAAGGAAAGACAAACGTTTGCCTGCTTGAAAACCCCCATTTCTTCACCAGGCCAGTACCTGCCTATGTGAACAAGAAGAGATATGGGGGGAGGTTGCTGGGGGCACCTGGCACCTCTCCTCCTCCCCTGTGCCCTGCCCTCTCTCCTGTGTTTTGGAGATACTGGTCTGGGGCCTGAAAGGGGGTGAGGGGCTGGATACTCAGGTATGAAATGTGTACCACAGCAGCAAAGGGTCTTTGTCAACACCCGCTTCCCTCCTCCTCAGCCCCCACCTTCCCTGTCCTAAACGCCATGCTGTGATTGTTCTATTGGACAGGAACAGCCTTTTCAGAAATGGGGGATTTATTTGTATACCACAGCTGGTCTGCCAAAGGTCACATAATTTGGCAACATTCCCAGTGGTTAAAAATTAATTTCTCCTTATTAATACAACCAAAGTCCCAAGGGGAGGGGCTCAGCCTTATCTAAACTTGACAGCTCCTAAACCTTTAGAAGATGTTTTCTCCTGAAGGGCCAATGCAGGCAAGGCCACTGTGTCCTGGAATCCAGCTCCACTGGATCCGGTGAGGTATTGAAACCAGCCTTCCCTTGGCCTTGTCTCATCCAGGCAGATCAAGTCCTGAAAATAACGTAGGATCTCTGGGACAAACTTCTGCCACATCTTCCAGGAATGAGTTAATTAAAAAAAAAAAAGGCAAACAGCTAAGTTCTTCCCTGGAAGGAACAGTATGGGAATTAACTTCTGGGGATCAAAACACATATTTGCCCCCGAAGGAGGGTGCCTCAAAGATGACCCTGTGCAAATGATGGTCAGATGATAAAACACCTCAAATATGTTAATGAGGCTACAAACTGTGGCCCAGATGTCACTCTTCAAGTCCTTTCTTGTCAGCTCAAGACATTAAAAAGGTATTTTGCTTTTGCTCTATCTCTGTAAAAAGGAAACTCTTGTCTCCAATTCATAAAGCCTTTCCAAACTGGACCATTGGGGATATATTCTGAAAAATATTCTGTAAACTCCTTACCAGTGATCCTGCCTCTTGAATTCTGTCCACTCAGAACTGTCCCACACTGGGGTCACCAAGTCAGTTCATTTTCTTGATTGTTTTAATGAACAGCTGGGTGGGATGAAAATCGCCCAGGTCCTCAGAGTCACCCAGTCCAGGTTTTCTCCCCAGGGGTCCTCATGCTTCATGGCAAATGAAGTGGCGTATGGACTCCTAGCTCTTCTTGTGCTTTGAAGCTGGGAATCTCCTTTGTAGAATGTGGACTTCACACACAAAAGAGAAGGGAGGCAGGGGGACCTGCGCCGTTTGGCAGGCAGCAGGAGGCCCGCTGGGTGGCCGGGGTGGGGCACTGCAGCCTTCCAGCCTCCCACTGTGGCTGAGAGGGCTCGGAGTGACACGAAACCCCACACCCCCAGTGTTGCCCAGGCTCTGCCAGGCGTACCTTGGACAGGCAGGAACCTGCCTACTGGGGGAGTGTGCCCCTTGCCACAGTTGTGCACTGTGTACTCTGCTGGCAATGGGGCAACCTCCTACCTCCAGGCGCCACTGATGGGGAAAAGGTTACCCGCGCACCCGTTTAACGTGGGCAGGAAACCAGTTCCCAGAGCCAGAGCAGGCTGTCTGTAAAATCTAGGCGTTTACAGTTTTACTTGCAAATTACTAAGCTGACTCAAGACCATCCAGCATTTTGGGGAGACAGACTAAAGAAACCCTTCAAACCCTCCCTGCCCTGTTGCCTAGACCTCAAGGCTTCCCCTTCAGGAGTGGTTTGAACCCAGACCTGTCTCCCACAGCCAATTCACACCTCTTATCTGATCATCCAGCCCGGACAGGAGGCTGAATGGGCTGAACGTGTCCATGGCAATGGTGTTAAAACCAAGCACAGATCAAAGCTCTCCCGGCGAGGGGGGAGGGGACGCGGGTTATGGGGCCTGGGTTCTCCTGGCCCGGTTGGTGTGTCCCGGAGGTGGGGACGCTGGGGCTGGAAGCTGCCAGCATCGGAAGAAACCCATTGTCAGGACTCGAATGATTTCCGGAGCAAAACCCAGTCCCCGCAGACCATGACGAACGGCCTTCGTGGCTGCTGCCGGTGGGGAATGGCCAGCGCCAGGGGGCTCTCCTCTCCCTCGACTCCGAGAGGAGGGAAGCAGGGAACGCAGCCCGGAACTGGCCGTCCACCCACCCTTCGGGAGATTCACCCCCAGAAGCAGGAGCTGCAGCGCCCATGGGCGGAGCCCCCAGACTGGGAAGCCGATTAGATTCCTGCCCTCACAACCCAGATGATTCCCGGGGAGACGACCGGTTCACTCCAAATGCCTCCTCCCCCGAATCTAAGCGCCATTGTCCCCCACCCTACGTGGGGCTGAGCGGGAAGGAGCCCAGGCCTGCATGAACCAGTGTTGCTGTTAGGGAAGAGCCAGTCCGGAGGACGAAACACTGGCTGCGAGCATTCTTTTCTCCCGTGCAGAAGCACTGAGCACGGCGGGAGGGCGGCGGGGGCTGCTCCGGATCGAGCCGCGGCCGCCGCGGAACTTCCCGGCGTGGACAGCGCCAAGACGTGCCCGGGCTCCTCCCGGGGGTCCCCGGGAGGAGGGATTCGGGACTGGCGGAGCCTTCACCCGGCTTTGCCAGCGCCGGGAATCTTCCTGCTTAATAGCACGCGCGTGGATAGCTCGGCCTTGTTCTCGCCGGGCCCTGTTCCTGCGACGCGGCCCAAACAAATCGATGCGGCGGTAGAGACCGCGAAGGGGAGGAGAGGGCTCTGGTGCCCACCACGTGGGCCGCGCGCTCCCCACCTGCTCCGCGCGACTTGCGGGCGTCCCTGCGACCCTCCGCGTCCCCGGATCTCCCCCGCACCCCGGGCCCGCCCCCTACAAGCTTGCGGCGCAGAGAGGAGCGCAGGGGGCTGGAGGGGCCCCCGAGTCGCGGCGGGAGGGAGGCAGCCGCATCACCCTCGGCTGAGGAGAGGGGATCCCGGGGCGCCTTGCCCCTGCAGCCTCCCCGTACGCCCGGCCCCGGGGCCGCGCCGCGTGAGGGTCCTCTGCTCAGGGCTCCCCCCCACCTCGGCCGCGCCTTCCGCCCCTCCCCGAACCCCTCTCCGAATAGGTTCTCTGGGCCGCCCTTCTAGTCGCCGGCGCCCCGGTGGAGTGCGGGGTCTCGCCCGCCTCGCCCTTTCCATCCGCTGCCGGTTCCCGGGCGTCAATGGGTGGCTCCGCCTGGAGCCCGACCGCGTGTTGGGGGCTGGAGACTGTCCTTTCCCTTGTCCGGGTTCCCGGGTCTCGTCACGAGGACCTGCCCCGCGCTCTGGGCTCCTCTGGCAGTGACGCAGCGGCCGGGCGGGGAGGGGGCTCTGCGGAGAGCCGGCGGCAGGTGGTAGCGCGGGCGTGGGTCCGAGCGGGGCGGCGCGCACACGCGCACACACTCCACTCGGCGCGCAGGGACAGATGTGCGAACATCTGGGGTGGGAGACGGCCCCGAGTCTCACGACCCCTCCCTCTCTGCACGGCACACGGAACCTGAAGTTGCATGTGTGTACTGGTGTGTGCGCGCACCGGGCCTGCTGGAGTCCGCGTCTGAATACAGAATACACCGTGGGCATCCCCAGGACGCGCGCGCGCGCGCGCGTACACACCACACACACACACACACACACACACACACACACACACAGCAAATCCCACAAACACACATCATTCACACAGCATCCAGGTCTGTGGGAGGTAATTTAATTTCGCTTCAAGCTGGGAATTTAAAATTAAGGCAACAGGGGCGTGGGGAGGCCCAGAAAACCTTCCGTGGGCCCAACGCCCATCCCTTTGATACGGCTTGCAGCTGCCCTGAAGACCAGTTCAGGCAGATTGTGGATTTGGCAAAGGCCTTCCTGAAATTTCCTCCCCTACAAACAAGCGCCCAAGCTTAAAGTGGCGTAGTGTTGGGGAAGGAGGATGGGTGAGGACCTGAGCTAAGCCGGACGCCAGGAACCCCTCGGCCCCTCAGCTGACCTGCGGAAGGGTGGGGATGGGGGATGCCCAGGAGGCTGCAGGAAGGCGTCACCTTCCTGCGCCTCGGGTGAGGGCACTCCAGGAAGGTTTTCCTTCTTTCTTCTACCCCGTCTCCACAGAGGATCCCACCCCAATCACCTGTAGCAGCTGCTAAGAGTTTTGTTGTCAGATTCCGGACACTGTTCTCAGAGGGGACAGAGGCTCAGCCTGGAGCGTGGTTCTGGGAGGAGCAGGCAGCCCATCGGCGTCCCGTGAGACCAGAGACCCCTCTCAGAAAGCCAGCCCTCCGCTCCCGCCTGCGCCGCAGCCTGTCCTGGCCCGGGCGCTTTCTCCGCAGCGGCCTGTCCACGCGCCCTTCTTGGCAGCGGTGAGAGCAAATTCTACTCAAAAGTTTCTAACCACTTCTCAGGAGTGAGCGACCTCCGAGGGCCTGCATTGTGTCCTATCTCATTCTTTTTAAAAGAACACATGATTTGCTTTCCCAGAAAGCACACGGATGCAGTAGAGACAGCAGGGACGACCGGCAGCGGCCGCCCAAAAGCCTGGGTCTCCGCTGCAGGCCAGCTCGCCCCCGGCCCCAGCCCTGAGATTCCGCGGCGTCGCCACCCATGCTGCAAGGGATCCACACAGCCTCTGAGAACCAAAAGGAAGCTCTGCGCTCCGGAGCCCTTCAGCTAATGTTGCTCGACGCGGTCGAGGGGGGATGCGAGTGATTTATGCTCCACCGGAGGCTGGAGGAACTCGAGGGAGATGTGCTCCGCTCCAAGACAGGAAAAAAATCCCCCAAAACTGCAATGCTAAAGCTTTGTAGTATTTTTAAACCTTTGATTCAGGCCATATGTGACATCTGAACACCGCCAAATTCTGTCTCAACACACACACACACACACACACACACACACACACACACACACACACTCGAGCTTCTAGCAGGAGAGGAAAGTTGGTTCAGCCGCGGTGGGCCGGGAGGCCAGCGGGGACCCTCCCGAAATTACTGAATAAGGAGACAGTCTCCCCGGCGCGCTGCGGGGCCTCTGGGCTCCAGCGCCGCCTTTACATGGGAAACCATGTTGAAAGGGACAGAGAAACTTTCAGGGGCTTACCTGCCTGGCCTCTGACTTGGCGTCCTGAGGAGTGGAGGGCCAGGAACGTCCAGGTGAGCAGAATCACGTCCATGATGGGGAGGCGGTTTTTCCCCGAGCCGGGCGGCCGGTTCCCCGCACAATTGTGAGTCTTTGTGTTTTTTCCCCTCTTATCTTCCTCCTCGAAGCGTCTTCTGCAGCGGGTCTAAGGGTCCGTGTCTCCCTCCTGGGTCCCGGCGCCCGCCCGCACCTCTCTCCTGGCTGGAAGGTCCTCTCCGCCGCGAGGAGCGGGGCTCCCGAAGTCAGCAGAGGGAGTCGGCCGGGGCGCAGGGTCGGGATTTCCCTCCAATCCAAGGCGCATCTGTGTCCGCTCCAGTTCCGCAAAGTGTCATTTCCTTGATTCTACACCATCGCGGACGTTTCCCGAAAGCCAGGCGCGATGGTAACGATAACAACCCAAGCCGGGACTCGCCCCGGCGCCGCCCGGCCCCGGGCAGCGGGGTGGTCTCGGGCGCTGAGGGACACGCGGCCCAGCGCCGGGACCGACTCGCGGCGCAGCCCCGGCCGCCCAGCCAGGTCCTCCTGGATTCCCTGGCGGGAGCTCCCGGCGGCTCCGCTCGGCAGCCTGTCGCGCGCGGGGAGGGGTCGGGCTGCTGGGACGCCGGGCTAGCGAGCCCCTGGGATGGCCGCGCCCCCCGCGCCTCCGAGAGTCGAGGTCCGCGCTCCGGGATTCGGGCTCCGCGCTCTGGCTGGGCCGGCTGCCGTCTCCGCGGCTCTGCGCTCCCGCTGCCTTTTCAGGGGCCGCGTGCGGATGTCAGCGCCGCGCACTGCGAGTGACTACGCGCCGCCCAGGGCCCGCCCCTCCGCGCTCCGCATTAAAGAGGCAGCCGCGGGCGCGGCACAGGGCCAGGGCCGCGCGGCCCCGAGTCTTGCGAGAAGGGAGGGAAGTCGAGGCAGCGCCCGCACCGTGCCCCGCCCGCCCCTCTGCGTACCCCGCCCGCGCGTCACCTCCGGGAAGGGCACCCAGGAACCTCCGGGGCGCGCTGCCCTGGGGCGGGGGTACTCCGCGGGAAGCGGGGGCAGCCCCGTCCCCCTAAGTGCCGCGACTCACATGCCACCCAAGCGGGGCCCGGCACGCAGCCACGCGCAGGGCGCGTCGGAGGCAGTGGCGCGGAGCCTGGGCCGAGCTCGGCCACGCGCTCCAACAGGCGGCAGAGCGTGAGGCGACACTCGCCCTTGCCAGGCTCAGCGCGACCCAGACGCTCCTGTCCGCACTACTCGATCCTTTGTTGTGTCCTCAACACGCTCCGCTTGTCCCCGGGCGAGGACTTAGTCGCCATGTGCCTTGAACCCGTCACTGTCACAAGAGGAGGAAAGACTTTCCACGGTTTATTGAGTTGGATCCCCCAGAGCGCCCCGAGAAAGGGCAGGTATAGGGAGGCTTCCCAGCAAAGTGCCGCAGCCACCACTCCCGTGCCCGTTTCCCGTGGACATGCGGCCGCTAAGCTACCCTAGAGAAAGGAGACGGTTCCCAACTGCTCCAGATGGAGGCCGAGGCGGCTCCAGGGGCTGCGAGCGGCTGGGGACACTGACATCTTTGTTCCTGAGGGAGCTCTGTGGTCCCCAGGCACCTATGACCACCCTATCTGAAAGGCCCAACAGAAACCACCTAAATGACATTTTCTGCTACAGAAGAAGTGCATGAAAAACAAGGACACTAAGAGAAAAAGGTCAGATTAAGATCTTAGAAAATTAAGAAAATACAATTTCTCGCAGATTGGGAAAATAAGGTTTTGGCGACAAGAAACACACCTTTCTCATGCTCTCCTTTGCTTGAACTTGTGGATTCTTCTGGGTGGTTTCCCTCCTTATCTGGACTTGCCATTAGCTTTGTTTATCATTCTAAGTGTTTGAAAAAAATCTGTAACTCCCACTTAGCTGTTATTTACACTGAGATAACCAAACAAAATTGAATCAGAGGTGATTTGCAGAGAGTTGAGGCCAGTGGTGGGAGTTTACCGTGTAAATCCCCAGCTGAGTGTCACACTGAGGATCTCAGACCTGCTGGAAGGGGCCTACAGGAGGCCCCTCACTTCTTAGGGCCTGTGTGCATCTATTCTTTGCATCTACTCTCCCCTTCTCCCTCTCCTCTCCCTCATATCCCTTGAGCCGCTTCCTCTCTCCCTTCCTTTTTTCCTTCCCTCCCTTCTTTCTCCTTCTTCCAGGCTGAGAGCACATCCACATTATTTAAAACTCCAGATTTACATTTTTCCTGTTTAAAGTCCAGTTGCAAAGAACGACTCTGGGGCTCAAATATTTAAAGAAGTCAAGAGACAGTTTCAATCCTGAGCCCTAAGCATAGATTCTGGTTTATGTCATTACCAAGACGCTAATCCAAGGACAAATACCACTTTTGGTCGTGGCAGTCTCTACATGGAGAGGGCCATTGAGTGTCACCTCCTCTGCCACCCGCCAGTGTGCCAAAGTATTCTAGCAAGTCCCCACCATGGGAATTCTGTGTTAGAGAACACTGGAGCCCCAGTTTAGGGGAAGGCATGGTGAAGAGGGGACAGAGAGGAAAAAGCCTGTTGGGAACTACAGGAATGACAGCTCTTGGAGGCTCAGGGCTGAGGGTCACCATCCCATGGGTTGCTTGGCATGGCACAGAGAAGTCAAGGTCAGTTTCAGTGTTCTGTTCCTGGATCTGGTTCCCAGCATTCCAGACTTTCGTTTTTCAGAAGTGTCCTAGAGGGGCTAATGGACTTCCTGGAGTCCTCTGCCCCACAGCCAAAGACTTCCCGCAGTCCCCTTGAGTCTGGCCTCATGTCCTGCCTTTGGGTCCAGGTGAGCTTGGTTCTGAGCCCTGGGGACGCCAAGTTGCCAGCCCACTTTAATCCTCAAGGGGGCAGCACTCAATAAATAATGGTGACACCACCTCCGCGGTTGCGCTTCTGGTGATGATTTTGCTCCCAGAAGCTCAAAGCACTTTATCAGACCAGGGAAGGCTCAGAGTGTGGCCAGATCCCCTCAGCCCACTCTGTACAAGACCTCGCCAGCCCAGGGAGGGCTTGGATTGCTTCATCCTTTAACTTCCAAGGACTCTTGGGAACTAAACCTAAATCTCACGTGTGCTACATGGAAAAGGAATCTTTAGGGGAATTCTCCAGACTGGGGCTGGCTCAGACCTGCCAACCTTGTTTTCGTCTAGACTGGAATCTTGGGGGTTGGCTCAATGGGTTTGGCTTCAATCTGTGGTGCAGGGGTGAGGAGGCGGGCTCCACACTTCATACCCCATGAGCCCCCATTCCGACTCCAGGGAAGCTGGTCTAGAAGAGGCAGGAGGCATGAGCAGGGCCAGCACCAGTGTCAGGAACAATGGGCTTGTGAACAGAAGCACTAAACTGACTAGAAAGTGGCTAGCTAGTGAACTGAGCTTCCTGGTCCCTCGCTGACTCACCTGGAACTTGGCCTCACTCTCCTGAATTATGAAATGATCATGGACAATCCCACCCCACATTCCATTCTCTTGACGGGAAGGGATGTGGGGAACATGAAACGAATTCGCAAATGATGCTCAGAGAATGCTCTTGCCAGCCACACCCCAGTGGCAAGTGCCCAGCCCAGAGAGCATCCACCTAACTGGAGCTGGTGTTAGAAGTCTGGGTCCCCAGGTGTCCTCTTCCTGCAGATCCAGGTCCTTGGGTCTGACAGAGCGGGATCTGGGAACCTGCATATCTGACACCTGCCTTAGGTGATTCTGATGCAGAGCCTGGACAGGCCAATCATGGGCATCTCTTTCAGAGGTGTCATGTTTACACACAGCCATTCATGTGTGCTCGTCCACCTGACAAGGGGTTCTTCACATCTCTACTCTGGGCACGTGTCAGAGAGGGGCAGCAGTCTCAGGCTTCCAGGAAAACCACCCAGAACAAGTTCCTTAAAATTCTGGGGGTGGCGGGACCCCCCACCTTTGCCTCGTGACCTTTACAGCAAGAGCAGAGGGCCTGTTTGAAAACACCAAAAGTCTCTCCTGGTGAGGGCGGGACCCTGCAGGGACATGTTCAGAGTACTGGCCAGTGGGTTTGTGGGGCTGGATCCAGTCCTGTCCTCCCCAGTCCCTGTGGGGGCTGGTGCTGGAGGCGGGCTCAGGTGTGGCTTCCATCCGCACTCTTCCACTCTTATGAAACACCCACAGAGGTGCGACAGGCACTGCAGTCTCTTCTTCTGAAACATGGCATCTCGGAGCTCTGGCTGCCACAGGAGACACCTACACATGACAGTGTTCTCATCTGAGCCTTGACATCAACATTCTCTCACCCTGGAACAAGAGGCAGGAGGCATGGTTGCATTTTCATCTGTGACCCACCACATCGCCTCAGTTGATGTTTGGCCACATCTGTCTCAAAAGCAAACCTTCAGTAAACATGTAGTGGGTCCTGATTTTTTTATTTTCTTTTTTGTTTGGTGCTAAAGTCCAGGTTTCTGGTTAATGGGGTTTGTTTTGTTTTCTCTTTTTCCCCCATGCACCTTTTAAATGATGAACACTTTTTTTTCAAGACCCCTGGTAGTTTCCATTTGCTGTTACCTTTGGGGGTTTCCAGATCCTTGCAGATTTTCATCAAGTATTGAAATCACCTTCACTCCAAACAGAATCCTTGGAGAGGGAAATCCTTGGAGATTCAGGGGTGTCATGTTTACACACAGCCATTCATGTGTGCTCGTCCCCGGAATCCTTGGAGAGGGAAAGGGAAGATGCCATATTGTTCCCTCCACTCTCACAAGTGGTTGAGCTCCATCTACCACACCCATTTTGATGCCTTTGAGGCATGCATGCATCTAGAAGGACCCAACCCATCCTTTCCTTTAGAGCAGCACTCTCCAGCCAGTCTTCTGCAGGGATAGAGCTCTCTGTGCTGTTCATATGGCTATTAGGCATCAGAAATGTGGCTTGTGTGAGTGAGTCACCAAATTTTAGGTTATATGTAATTGTACTCATTAATTAATTTTTAATTTCATTTTAGTTTCAGGGCATGTACATACATGTTCCTTACATGGACATATTGTGTAGTGATAGGGATTGGGTCTCGGTAGCCCATTCCCCAGATAGTGAACATGGTGTCCTACAGGTAGTTTCTGAACCCTAACTGCCTTTCCCACCTCCCCCCTTATTGGTGCCCCAGTGTCTATTATTTCCATCTTTGTGACCATTTAGCTTTCAGATATGAGTAAGAACATACAGTATTTGATTTTCTGTTTCTGAGTCAGTTCAGTTAGGATAATGATCTCCAGCTCTATCCCTGTTGCTGCAAAGGACACGATTTCATTCTTTTTAATGGCTGTGTAATATTCCATGGTATATACATACCACATTTTCTTTATCCAATCAGTTGCTGGTGGGCATTTAGGTTGGTTCCATGGTTTTGCTATTGTGAATAGCGTTGCAATGAACATACAAGTGCAGGTATTTTTTTTACATATTGATTTCTTTTCCTTTGGGAAATAATCTTATTAATTTAAAGTTGCCACATGTGCTTATGGCTACCATGTTAGGCAGCTCAGCTTTAAACAAACAAAAGACTAGAAACCCACAAAGATTTACACCCATCTAAATTTCTGTGGCCACCACTCTTGTTCACCAAGAGAAAGCCCCAGTGTCAGCACCCTCTCTGGTTGCCAGGGTGTCCTTTGAAAAGGCCAGATGTCTGCTTGGCTGAGGAGGAGACAGCCAGCTCACACGGTGTCCGTCATCTTGTGACCCATCTGTGCTCTCTTGGATGACTCTTTCAGGCCCTCTCCAGGAATCAGGGCCTTCACGATACTCTCCAGGCTCCAGGCCTCAGCTTCAGTCTCCTGGGGAGCCCACCTCAGAGAAGGTGGTAAGGGCAGCAGAAACCTTGAGGTCAGAGAAGGTGGGCCCTAAGTCTCCACATGTGTGTCCTTGAAAAGTCTGTTAACCAATTTGGAACCAGTATTCTCACCTATGGAGGGAGGGGTTGGGTTGGATGACTTTGAGCCTTATCTGGTTTTGAATTTTATCTAGGGAGCTTCCTGACATCGTTCTTACTCATGAATTTAAGACTGGTTTTGGTCTGAATGCCATAGCCACCCTAAGTGATTTCAACTAGTAAGCATTTACCTCTAAACTGCTGATGCATGGATGGGCTCTGTGGGACAGTCCATCACCAACACTGGCACTGGATACCTTTTCTCAAAGAGCAAATGCTGTTGGATGTGTCTGGTGCCTTGGCAGGTCTTTCCAAGGAGACATTTTTGGATAAAGCCTTTTCCTAGCCTTAAGCAAATCACAGATTCCACTTGGCAATCATACACAAAGATCAATAATGTATTTGTAACTTCATAGCAATTATATGTTATGTGATTGGAAATTTTAGGGGTTACAATCTAAATTTTTTTTATCATTCAGGAAAATCTTGAGCTGCAAATTCCCATTCTGCTACCAAATTCATAAACAGATCTTCTTGGAAGGGTGAATCTGCCATCTATGCGTGCTCATGGCTTTTTCCTCCTTTCTTGGCATACGGGTCCTGTTGAATCCCCAGATTTGTACAGGTTTTTTGCTGTTGTTGTTGCTATTTTCAATTGTAACCTGTGACTTAGGGTGGCTTAATCAGCCTTCCACATGTCAGGTGATTGAGACATGATGGTGGCAGAAGCTGCTAATTTGAGTATGAAAGTCTTGGTGGAGAGACGAGAGAAAGGGAGCTGACCTTTTACTACTGAGGATCCTCCAGGGTGGGTTCATTCACACCCACACAGTCATTAGTTTCTACTCTGCCCCCCACAGTCACTCCTACACAGTTTACTGAACTGCCAATCAACCCACGAATCTGGATGAGAAGTGAACGCTGCCTGAGGAGCTTGGAGTGTGCTTCCTGCCAAAGCCAAGATGTTGTCCACAGAGGCGGCCTCCTTGGCAGCCTCCAGACCCAGGGTCTGTTTATTTATCTTCTGAATTAAAGAGAAAAGAAAATAAGGAGTACACATTCATCTTAAACAACAACAACAACAACAACACAACAACAACAACAAAACCTCAAATGGCACAAGAAGATACTCCATGAAAACTCGCCGCTCGTGGCCCAGCGTTCCAGCTTACTCCCCACTGATATAGGGGTTGAATCTTCTTCCAGAGACATTGAGGCTGTGTTGCAAGTTGAAAGCAAAGATGCCTGTAGTTTCCCTCCCTTTTTCCTTCCCCAGCTCTCTTTCTCTCCCTCCTTCCTCCAGCCCAAAGCAGTTGGTGATCATGGAAACCATTAGGGGGCGGCTGTGACCAGAAAAGGAAACCACAAGTGAAAATGAAGAACTGAAATCCTAGAGGCAGAGAAGTAAGAGGAAGTGACAGGAACGCTAAGGAGAGAGGCCAGTCAGAAAGAAAAATGGAAAAAAGGAAGAAGTAAGCAAACGCAGCATTACAGCATCAAGGAAATGGAGAGTGAGGTAATGATATTAAAAAGCTGAAGGAAGTGTGTTAGGAGAGGGGCAATTTATGAAGGCTAGGAATTATGTAAGGTTTGTTTTTTTTTTTTTTTTGGTTGTTTGTTTGTTTTAAAGCAAACCTGTCAAGCTGAATTGGCTCGGTGGTAGCAGAAAGTAGAAAAATATCTTTTTATGAACTGGAGGCATTTGTCATGCTGGACTCCACATCCTCAGTACCAGCAGGTCCCAGCGGTTTCTGTCTTCTGGACTTGTGAATAGGGGTGGGAGGGGGGAGCAGCCCCTTCCCTTCTGTCTTGGGAAGGCGCAAGGTTTCTGGCCCTAGCAAGGCCTGCATATCATTAGCCTGAATGTCTATCAAGGGGTGACTCTACTCCTCAGTGCAGCTGGTCAGAAAAGAGGGAGGGCTCCTTCGGAAGCAGATGCCACAGCCAAGGTGCCTTCAGGTGCACCTGGCAGGCCTCCCAAGCCTCAGTAGGTTAACTTCCTTAAAGCGTCTGGCATCTCCTCCGTGCTCCCAGTCTCCTCAGGTACCTTCAGCAGAAGCAAGCCCTGGTGTGTGCCACGCCTGGCATTTTGAATCATGAATGGAGTGCAGGGCCACCCTGAAGTGAGAATGGCATTGAATGGAAAACTTGCTAGAGCGCACCTATGACCACTTTTAGTTAATGCTGTCTTCTCTCTTTCCAATCCAAACTTCTGCTCCCCAACTTAAAAAGGGTGATGGAGACTTTAGAAAACTGTGGTCTAGTGTCATCAGATGACTCATGGAAGGCCTGAACATCCTATATCAATTATTTGCTAAGTCTTTTTCAGAAGGTGGAATCTCCCCATGTTGCCCCAAACTCTGTGTCCAATGCTACACATCAAAATCCAAGGAAAATGTCCCAGAATCAAAGGTGCAGGCTCCCAGTCACCCATCACAGCCGTTGGACTTATATGTTTACTGAGGACCTGGGAGGGGCAGCGTCACTTTGGCATTCTGGGTTATGAAGAAAAAGCCTGGGGTGTTCTTGCCACAAGGAACCCCTAAACCCCACGCCTCATGAAACTGGTTTTCTCATTGGCTGCTGGAGTTTTGATGAATGAAGGTAAGTTTCATTATTTTGAGCAGTGGTTATTTTGCGGAATGTGGGGTTTCCCCTGTAAGCCTAAAGTGAGAAGCTCTCTCTAACCCCATCTATCCCTTGTTCCCTTTTTTTCTGTGTCATGGATTCCCAGAGTTTAGTTTTTAAGGAGCTTTAATATTCAAACTGGAAACTTGGCCAGACAAAAAGCTCTCTGACTAGAAGACATTTGCTTTTTTAAAGAGTACCCCAGAGTTAAATCACAAAATTACTTGACTTTGTGTCTCTTTGATAGAATTTGGCAAGGATCTAGGATGTGAAAACATTCCCCATTTGATTTTCTGTTTCATTGGATTAGGCTTTAGAGGAAATCAGTGTAATGTTTGACCTTTCCACATACCTGGAAGTACATGTCTGTCTTGCAGTCTCTGACCGACAGCCTTCTCATAAACAGTGTAACTTCTCCAGCGTGGGGATCCCAGCCCTTAGAAAATGGAAAAGGTATACTTCAGGGGAGAGGGGAACTCTGGGGCAAGTCAGCCTAATAACATCATTAGGTTAACAATATGAGATGCTGATCGTGGGAACTCAAGGCCTTGACGGGGTCAAGAGGCCTGGCTTCAGGTTCTGGCTTTTGCATTGCTGCTGTATGTGCCTGTGTCAAATCCTTTTGTCTCTCTGTGATTCTTCCTCCCCACCCCTAAAAAGTGTGTTGTTATTTCACGGCAATGGCCCCACTTGTCTGCACTTGACACAAAGCAGGGTCCAGTTTAGAGCCCTCACTGATTCAAGAAGCTATTTGTTGACCATGTGCTACATGCCATGCCCTGCGTGGGTGGAATGAGAGCTTGTGTCCCAATGTAGGGACTACTCCCAGGAGCTGTGCTTCCTCAGGGGAGAGGCTAGAGCAGTGTCACTTCAGGTGGCAATGATGAATGCTAAGAAGATAAGAAGATGTGACAGTAAACCCAGGAAACCGGCAGACAAAAATCTGCCTCAGCCCATCTACTGCCAAGGCATTCCTGGAAGCAGGTGGTCTCTCTCAGCTCCATCTCTTATCTTTACGATAGGGATGTGCCTCACTGGTGTTTTCCAGAGTTTAGACTGAGACCCATTAATGAGTTATGAAATCAATTTAGAGGGTTGTGTCAGTATTTTTACATGTAAAAAATCAGAATAAAATAAGAGTATTTTCTGTGAAACTGTTTTTCATTATATACAGTGCACATATACATACCTACACATACTAGGTTTCATTATATATATACATATATATGAAAAGTGTATTTGTGTGTGTGTGGGAGGGTGCTATGGATTTGATAACATCTCAAATACTTTTAAGCTTTCAAACTCTGATTTTATTAAATTTTTATAGCAAAGGTCTAATGTGGCATCATTTTGCTTGACTTTACTTATCATTAAGTAAATAGTAGTATTGTCATCAGTGGATCCCAGTGTTTAACTCAGGTGCATGATTGGTGCTTGACAAATATTTTTGAATTAATGGAAATGAGATTTATACATCAGGTCTTAAAATAAATACAGCAGCCTAATATGAATCACCAACAAACTTACCAGCCAATGTATCAAAGTAATTTATTATATTTCTCCAAATGCCAGCCTACAAGCCAAATTCAAAATTATATTGCCCTGTCTTTTTGTGATACTAGAATTCTCGGAAACTCTAATATTAAAAGAAAAAAAGGAACTTGAGTTGTTCTCCCGAGTAGAGAAGACTGCCTTCTTCTTACTTATACCTAATTCAATAAACTTTTGGACTACTTAAAGAAGGAGAAAAATCAGTGGTAAGTCTTTCTATTTCTTGTCCTTGGGGACCCAGACAATTCTGCCTTCCTACAAGTTCCCCTGATGCCATCCTAAGCCACCTTGTTTCTGTAATCTCCTTTTAGCATGGATTTTTTCCTCAGTTATGGCTTAAGCAAGCTTTCAGTCTCACAATCATTTTTAAAAAATTATACATTTGGTTAGAATAGGTGACCCCAGTCTGCCATCCTTTCTCCTCGGGAACTCTTGTTGACACCTGGGGAAGGAAGACCCCAGTGAGGAATCAATGATATCTCATCCTTCAGAAAGACATGGGTCAATGGGTCCCATCCAGAGCCCAGTGCACATGCTAGTGAGTTAATTTCCAAGCCTGTTTCCTTACTTGCCTAAAAATTTACTTGCTACAAATTGACTCAGAGTCTAAGTTCACTCTACCCAACTTTCTGGAGCCACTCCCTCCTGCCTTGCCCAAACAGGGCAGACACACACACACCAAGAAGAAGCATCAGCAAGCCACATCCCCAGCATGCAGCAACTGCTCACCCAGCACATGCCAATGGCTTTGGTCCTGTTTCCATTAAGGGGCACCTTGGTTCACACAAAAAGGCATTCTTGAGATATGATATAGGAAATCACATTTTGATGGATCAAAATACATGCTAAGTAATCTAAAAGAAGGCACTTTTTGAAGGAAACCCATGCTTATAAAGCGATTGAGGGTTCCAGAGTTGATTTGTCCTAGAAGTTTAGATTGACATGGAACTAACTAAAGCATATTTGCTTGAAATCTGTTTTGACCAAAATGTATAAAAATCTTGAAAACCTTTGCATCATTTTACGGTCTTTATTATTATTACTCCTGTTGCTAGGGATGAATTTTTCCAGGCAAGGGAAATTCAGTGTAGTCATGCCTTTTTGTTTTGCATTGCCAACTGTAAGTCATATCAAATGTAAACCCATGCCACATATTTCCCTAAGTAATTCCAATTTTTGTAGATTTTCTCCTTATTGAATCTCTCACAGAATTATTTTGGCAATGACACTCTGGTAAAGATATCCTGCAACATAATTTTTTGGGAGGGGGTAACTAAAGTTAACTGTACTCATCATTCTGAGATGCAACACCCAACCAACACTGAGAAATGATAGCCTTCAGTTAAAAGAATGCAAAGCTGTATTTAGGCTCTTTTGCATCATTATGATGGGAAGAAATCAAAGCCTCTTCTGCTGCTATTTAAGAAACACCCACCAGGGCTATTCCATCAGAAATACTGTTACAATAGCTTTCATATTTTCATCCTTTATGTTCAAGGGCAACATTTTAGAAGAAACTCCAGATCTAATGAAAATGATTTTCAAAATCAATTTGAACAAATGCTGCTGTGGTATTGTTAGGATAAAAAACAATCCTCAGAATCTTTTAAAAGGTGGCATGATAGGAGCTTTGTTTAAAGATGGTGAAGCACATACAGTTAGTGGAGTGTCAAGTCTGGGATCCCAACTAAATGTTTCAGACAAGACCCATTACCTTTTGCTAATTGCAAAATAAACAGATCCCCCTGCTCTAGAGTTGTTTAGACAGTCTTTCTGCCCACGGGTACAGGGATGTCAGTTTATTTATCACACAGAGAGTTGTTGGCTGAGCAGGAAATTAAACTCTAAACTTCTGACACCAAGTTCTGTACTCTCACGAGAAAGCTGTGCTCAGACTCAAACTCCAGCTCCTTCTAACCTCTCTCCACACAGTCTATTTACTCACGTGCCTACAAGGGAACCTGGGAATTGTTTCCAAAAGAAATCGTGCAACATACCACAGATTAGCATCAGCTGGACAAACTGCGATCTGTCAGTAGGATGTTGATGAAAAAAAACAGTTGTCACCACCATAGTAAAAAACATGCCACTCTGCAATAGCATTTACCAAGCACCTGGTTCCTCCTGGAGCATAGTTGTGGCCAGGCAAAGAGACAACTCCTCCTTCCACATATATATAGACACATCCAGACACATTGTGTTAGACTGCCAGCAAGCAAAGGACGGACAGTCAAGGCATGACATGTGGGGGTAGTAAGATATCCACTCCTGATGGCAACTTGTCTGTTGGTGTGCCAACTCTCTTTCAGGAGCAAGAAGACAGGGTGTACATGGGTGGAGAGAACCAATGAATGCTATTTTCACTTGCTCCAATGGGAGCTAAGTTAAATAAACCAACTCCTATTGAAATGGGGAGAAGTTGCCATTATCTGTAACATAACACTTTCAAATATTAGAATATCTCAGAGAACTTTTTATGGAGAGGAACTTTGGTAACTATGCAAATACATGGAAATTAAGCAACATACTCCTAAATGACCACTGGGTCAAAAAACAAATTAGGGGGAAAGTAAACATTTTTTGAGACAAATGTAAATCAAGACATAACATACCAAAGCCTATGAGATGCAGCAAAAGCAGTGATAAGAGGAAAGTTTATAGCAATAAATGCCTATATAAAAAGGGTAGAACAATTTCAAAAAGCAATCCAATGATGAACCTCAAAGAACTAGAAAAGCATGAGCAAACCAAACCCAAAATTAGCAGAAGAAATAATAAAGATCAGAGCAGAACAATACAAAACAGATGAAAAATAAAGATTTAATAAAACAAAAATTTGGTGTTTGAAAAGATAAGTAAAGACTGGGCACAGTAGCTCACACTTGTAATCCCAGCACTTTGGGAGGCTGAGGTGTGAGGATTGCTTGAGCTCAGGAGTTTGAGACCTGCCTGGGTAACATACTGAGATCTTGTCTTTAAAAATAGTCAAAAATTAGCCAGTCATGGTAGTGCATGCCTGTAGTTCCAGCTGCTCGGGAGGCTGAGACAGAAGGATTGCCTGAACTCAGGAGGTTGAGGCTGCAGTGAGCCATGATTGTATCATTGCACTCCAGCCTGGGCAACAGAGGGAGATCCTCAACTCAAAAAAGAAAAAAAGATAAAGATAAACAAAGTCAATAAACCACTAGGCAGACTAACAAAGAAGAAAAGAGAGAAAGCCTAAATAAATAAAATCAGAAACAAGAAAAGAGATATTACAACTGATATTGCAGAAATACAAAAGTCATCAGAGATTATTATGAACAATCATACGCTAACAAACTGGAAAATGCAGAGGAAATGGAGAAATTTCTGTCCACACACAACCTATCAAGATTGAAACTGGAAGAAACAAAAACCTAACCAGATCAATAATGAGTAATGAGATTAACTCGTTAATACTCTCCCAACCAAAAAAAAGACCAGGACTGGATGACTTCACTGGTGAATTTTACCAAATTTATAAAGAAGAACTAACACCAAATCTCCTCAAAATATTTCAAAAAATTGAAGAGAAAGAAAATTTTCCTAACTCATTCTATGAGGTCAGCATTATCCTGATACTAAAACCAGACAATAATGTAACAAAAAAAGGAAACTACAGGTCAATATCTCTGATGAACATTGGTGCAAAAAAACTACACACAAAAAAGAGAATCCAAAAGTATATAAAAAACTATATTACTACTAAAAAACAATCAAGTGGGATTTATCCCAGGGATGCAAAAGTGGTTCAATATATGGGTATCAACAAACATGGTACATCACATCAATAGAATGAAGGACAAAAGTCATATGATCATAATAATAGTCACAAAAAAAGCATTTGATAAAATTCAGCATCCCTTCATGGTAAAAACTCAACAAACTAGGCATAAAAGCAAAATAGCGCAACACAATGAAGGCTGTATATGGCAATACCACAGCTAAAATCATGCCGAATGGGAAGGACTTAAAACCTTTTCTCTAAGAAGCGGGACAGCACAATGATGCCCAATTTCACCACTCTTATTCAACATAGCAGTGGAAGTCCTAGCCTGAGCAATCTTGCAAGAGAAAGACATAAAAGGCATCCAAACTGGAAAAGAAGTCAAATTGTCCTTTTTCACAGGCATAATCTCAAGTCTAAAAACACCTAAAGACACCACCAAAAATCTCTTAGATTTGATAAATGCATTCATTTAAGTTGCAGGATACAAAATAAAAATACAAAAATCAGTAGCATTTCTATATGCCAATAATAAAATAGCTGAAAGAGAAATCAAGAAGTCAATTCCTTTTGCAATAGCTAAAAACAAAATAAAACAAAACAAAACTCAGAAATAATTTAGCTAAGGAGGTGAAAGACCTTTACAAGGATAACTGTGAAACACTGATGAAAGAAATTGAAGGGTACACAAATAAATGGAAACACATCCCATGTTCATGGATCAGAAGAATTAACATTGTTAAAATGATCATATTGCCCGAAGCAATCTACAGATTCAGTGCAACTTCTATCAAAATGCCAATGCCATTTTTCACAGAAATGCAAAAAACAATTCTAAAATTTTTATTGAACCTAAAAGGAGCCCAAATATCCAAAGCAATTCTGAGCAAAAGGAACAAAGCTGCAGGTAACACACTGTCTGACCAAGACAGCATGGTATTGTATAAAAACAGACACTTAGACCAGTGGAACAGAATAGAGAACCCAGAAATACATCCCAGAAATAAATGTTTGCAGCCAACTGATTTTCAACAAGTATGCCAAGAACATACGTAGAGGAAAGGTTGCCCTCTTCAATAAATGGTGCTGTGATATTGGGTATCCATATGCAAAAGAATGAAACTGGACTCCTATCTCTTATCATATACAAAAACCAACTCAAGATGGATTAAAAACTTAAATGTAAGACCCAAAACTATAAAACTACTAGAAGAAAAACATAGGGAAAGGTCATTGGAACATTGGTCTAGGCAGATTTTGTGGCTAAGACCTCAAAAAAACGGGCAACCAAAACAAAAATAGACAAATGGGACTATATTACACTAAGAAGCGTTGGCACAGCAAAGAAAACAGTCAACAGAGGGAGAAGACGACCTGTTGAATAAGAGAAAATATTTGCAATCTATTTTCTGGCAAGGGACTAACATCCAAAATATATAAGGACCTCAAACACCTCAACAATAAAAAAGCAAATAATCCCAATTCAAAAGTGGGCAAAGAACATGAATAGACATTTCTCAAAAAAAATATATAAATAGTCAACAGTTATATGAAAAAATGTTCAACAGCATTAATCATCAGGGAAATGCAAATCAAAGCCACAGTGAGATATCATCTTACTTCAGTTAGAATGGCTATTTTCAAAAAGACAAAAAGTAATAGATGTTGGTGAGGATTCGGAGAAAGGGAGCTCTTTTTTTTTTTTTTGGTGGCAAGTACCACATTTTATATATTTTTTAATTTTAATTTTTAAATTTCTTTTTTATTTTAAAGATGTGGGATACAAATCAGAATTGGGTACATAAGTGGTCTATGTACAGGTGAAGTTTGGGCCTTCCATTGAACCTCACTTTGCCTGAATTGGGATCATGCACCCTGAAAGGGATCTCTTACACACAGTCAGTAGGAATGTAAGCTAGTACAAACAGTATGGAGGTTCCCCCCAAAATAATAAACAAACAAACAAAACCTACCATACAAACCAGCAATCTCACTCCTGGGTATTTATCCAAAGGGATACCTGCACTCACTGCCGTGTTCATTGCAGCACTATTCACAATTACCAAGATACCTACTGTGTCCATCAGTTGATGAATGGATAAAGAAAAGGTGGCATTTGACCACAATGGAATACTCTTTGGCCAAAAAAAAAAAAAAAGAATTAAATTCTGTCATTTGCAGCAACACAGATGGGACTGGAGGTCATTATATTAAGTGAAACAAGTCAGTCACAGAAAGACAAATATCTCATGTTCTCACTTATATGTAGGAGCTAAAAAAGTTGATCTCATGGACGTAGAAATAGATAATAGAAGCTGGGAAGGGTGTGTGTCTTGTATTTGTGTGTGGGGGGGGATAAAGAGAGGGTGGTGAATAGATACAAACATACAGCTAGATAGAAGGAATAAGTTCCAACACTTGATAGAAGAGTAACAACAATAATATAGTTAACAACAATGTGATATGTATCTCAAAATAGCTAGGAGAGAGAACTTGAAATGTTCCTGACACATAAAAATGACAAATTCTTGAGGTGATGGAAACCTTGAATACCCTAATTTGATCATTACACATTCTATCCATGTAACAAAGATCACATGTACCTCATTGAAATAGACAAATATTATGCATCAATTAAAAAGTCTTCTTGTGAGTATGTTGTCTCCTGTAAAAAAATTACTGTGCTGAGCTGAAAGAGGGGTCCTGGCAAAGAAGAAGAGTGTTGCCTTAGGACTGAGAAATCTACTTTCTGTTATTTAACCAGCCTTGCAGGCAAGTTTGACACTTTGGGTTCCTGTTTCTTCCTCTGTCAATCAAGGGGTTTGGAACAGATTGATCTCTCTAGAAGACTGGACTTTCTTCACCCAGAGGTTCTATGAAGCGTGAGCCCGCCAGCCACCTGTCTTGACAGCCCTCTCTCAGTGTGTACTTTCATGAAGTGGTTGACTTTATGTGATTTCAAGTGGTCATCCACACTTTGGAAGAAAGAGCTTGGCGATTTATGGGTTAGCACCGTTTGTCCTAAAGGGGCAGGATTAGGCACAGGGGCAGGAATGCAAACATTATGAGGGTCAAAGGTCATGACCCTACCCTTTGGGTGGAAGCTAAGACAACTGCATACCTGAATGGCACTAGGGTCTTGATCTGGGCCAGTGGCAAGGCCCTCTCCTGCTGAAGTATTCTGTGAGCACAAATCTGGGGTAGGGCATCTCCTTGTCTGACCCATCAGGAAGACTGGGTAGGGTGGGCAGTGTCCGGCCGGAGCTCCTTAAGGGCAGAGAAAGACAGTTGAGTCAAGTTGCAGTGAAAGTCCTGATGCACAGAAGTATTGTTCTAGAAATGCTCTAGAGGCATCATTGTGTGGCAACAACCCCAGGTTATTGCTCTAAAATACCTGGAGCTTATGCAGGGGTGTAAAATACTGCCCAGCACTAAGGAACGGTGCAATGCTGGGAGAAGCACATCTGGGCACAGAACTCTGAGAATGCTCGCCTGTCACATTTAGGCACAGGACTCTGAGAATGCTCACTTGTCCTGGGCATCTTCTGCGCAGGAGGGTGGTTCGGAGAGTTCTAAAGAAGTTGTGGTACTTTTGGTAGAGAGGAGACCATGTGGCCGTGGGGAAGGGGAAGCTTAGTAGCTGTGAATGGGACCTGCATTGAGATCTCATGGGACTGAGTGGCAGAAATGACTTCACTTACCTATGCAGTGCAGGCAAAACAAATAAACAAAAACCTGTGCGCGCGCGCACACACACACACACACACACATCTTAGAAGTGCAGCCATCGGGCATGTCTTCCGGGAGTAAGTTAACAGAAAAGTAATTTGTGTTTAGGTGAAGGTGGTGAAGGAGACAGGTCTCCTTCCAGCACAAGAAGGAATAAAAGCTTTGCCAGCAGGGAGAATGTGAGGCTCATCTGCAAACTCAGGGAAGCCCGCTGACAGAAGATCTGCTCTTGCGGTGTGAAATATCTGATTTATTTTAAATATGTGACCACAGCTAGAGAAATTCAGAGGCGGAGTGAGCGGAAGCACTTTGCCTCCGGGAGTCAGGCCCACCCGATGTCTTGCCGTCCTTCTTTCCCTGTAAAGACGGGCAACCTCCCTTAGCTCACCCAGCAGAGGAATGGGAACAGGCAGGATGTCAGTGCTTTATGCCCCTGGGCATGAGAGGGGGCTTTGGGAAGGACTGCAGCCTGGAAATGAAGGGGGAAGGCAACAGGAGGGAAGAGGGAGGAAAGACTTGGGACTGTGTGGGTGTGCGGGAAAGGCGCCAGGGTGTGGCACGAAGGGATAGAAGGCCTGTGAGGACACTCAGTGCTGTCTGAGAAACTGGAGAGCTGATGCCCCCAAATTCTGGAGAGTGAAACTCTGATGGGTTGTCATTGGTGTAAACAAGTTAGCCCCTCTGTGGGAGCCTGCCTCAGGATAGAGTGTGGAATGAGTCCCAGTGACTCCTTCTTGCTATGTAAGGGTTCTTCGTCGCTTCTAGGCTAGCAGGGTAGCATCCATGCTTCTTCAGGGAGCAGAGTTCACCCTGCCCCTTCAACAGCAGGCATAGCTACGCGTGTGTTTTGACCAATGACACGTGAGTGAAAGTGACATATACCACCTGTGAAGGGACATGGAGAGCCATCATAAGGTTTGTCTCTGCCATGACAGTGGGATGTGTAGCCAAGGGCCGCCCATTGGCCTGGATCTCTGCACAGAGAGGGCATGCAGGGCACAGTGGTGCAGGCAGGCCACTCACCTTGGGGCTATAAGTCACTGAGATCTGGGGTCATGGCAGTGTAATTTAGCTAGTGAGGAATGACACACCAAATTTGTACTGTGTGGATGTTCCCTGTGACCCTGGAATAGGGACAGGGGGCACTTTTTGTGGTTCTGAGAGATGGCATGTCTTGGCAGAAGGAGGTGCCCTCGGCCCTCACAGAGCCAGGAGGGAGAGACCAGGGGCTGGCACTCAGCTGACTGGCAGCCCTGACATTCCTCCTATGTTCCTCTGCCCCAGAGGAAAGCCAGAGTCATCCCCTGTGGGCATAAGGGAAGGACCTCGTGCCTGATTCACAGTTAAAAAGTCCTTAAAGTAAAAATAACTCACGGAACTGACCCACAAAAGGGGAAGTGTGGGATGGGGGGGTTCTGTGGACAGAGCTTGGAAAATTCCACTGAATCAACGCTGATAAGGAGATGAGCCATTTTCACAAGAAGAGGTGACACAGAGCCAGGCTCCAGAGAACAAAGGCTTCTGCTCTGCCTGGAGCCTTTAAAAGGGGAAAAACCAGGAAGGGAAGCGAGAAATGCACCAGTATGGCTCCTGCGAAGCAGCTCTCCATGCCTCATGGGAAAGGGTAACTGGCCACAGAGTCTCCAGACAGGCTTGAACTTCTCTTCACCTGCTGGGACTCCCCTGGGCTTCATGTCCTGTACAAGGGCTGCTCATGAGCCACGTTCTGAGACCCGTTTCGTGTGGTTTCTTGGTGATCTGTTCCGAAGCCAAGTTGGAGACAACTCTTGCTTCCTGGGACAGGCTGTGGCGGAGGCCACCCTGGAGGCAGGCTTCATGACCCCTCGGACCCTGCTGGCCCAAACAGGTTAATATTTATTATTTAATGCTATGGCTCAATATATGGTAATGTCAGAATTGACTTAATTAGGGCAATCAAGTAGAATTCAATCTGAAATGCAAATGTCCCATTTTATCTCGTTGATCGCTGTAAGCCACGTCAAATTATTTATGGGAATGAAATAGGGTATGAATAAGTGAATGGATGAAGAAAACATTGTACTGCAGCCTACAGCCACCTTCAGGCTGGTATGAGTGAGCGATGACACATTTTGTGGGTGCAACAACACAGGAAGGGGGCTTTTGCACGTGGGGAGGATTCCACAGGATTTGGGTGAGGAGGGTGAGGGCTGGCAGTGTGGACTGGGCCCTCAGAACCCTGGAAATGACTCAGGAGAAGTGGGCCCTGTGGCAGTTTCAGCGGCCCCATGCAATCTGATGACAGACGTGTCACTACACAGCTTCACGTTAATTTCTCATCTCAAATGTTCATTTTCGTCACCGGAGAGGATTCTTTCCCCCAGTGTGACAAATTTTCCAATTTCGTAATGGGAGCCAGGAGAAAATGGAATTCTCTTTATAGAAATCCATTTTGCAGCCGACTTTCTTGAGATGCACCCGGGCCTGAAAGCAATCTCCTTCATCCGGTGGGCCCGGCTGGGGTGCTTGGGGTGAGTAAGTGGGTTCTGACAGTGTACTCTGGAGCCTGGGGGAGGCTCAATGGCATGGCCTCAGAGACGTGGCAAATTCTTCTCCACTTGGGGATGTGGTGAGGTCTCCTCTCCTCAGGGAGGGGGTGAGCCCTCTTCCCTAGGCCCCTCTCTGCAGTTCATCAGAGGGATGCCGGAGGTGGCAGGTGGGCCGGGGATGTTCTGGGACACCCCAGGGCACCAGTGTCACTCAGTGTCTCCCAGCATGCTCAGGAATCCAGACAGTAACCCCACATACCCGCCAGCGAGGTAAGTGGAAGATGTGTCAATAGACAAGATTGGCATTAAGGCGTGTCCCTGTCACTGACAGAAAGGCCACCGAGGAATTGTGGGAACATGGGGGAGGGCGTATAACTAGGACTAGAACTCACAGCTGCTTGACTCTATGCCCTGGCTTATCCTCCAGGACTGCCTCCTGGGGGTGCATTTACAGTTATGTAATGGCAAAATGCAGACATGCAGTGGTAGGTTAAATCCACTCAATACAACGTGGTGACTTGTGCAGTGTACACCGCCAGGCATTGGCCATCCCAACATGGGAAGTGTACTTGGAGTGTAACACAGGCTCTTCTTCATCTGGTCACATTCTCATCTGACTCATCTGCCGGAAAATACTCTCACTTCTTAGCAAGTTGAATGAGTCTCAGAGCCACGTGAGTGGTGCATGGAGGCCAGGAGGTGCTGCATGGGGGACCCTGGAGGACACCTCAACTGGCCTCCCCACAAGAAATGTCCTGTCCCTTCGGCTCTGAGCAGGCTCTGGTTTCCATCAGGCAAGGGTGCAGAAGCGGATCAAATGAGGCCAGCAAGGAGGGTTATGGACAAAAGTGTAGACGTGGACATCCAAAAACGACATGCTAAGGAATAACAAACGTTCACGGATGTGATAAACCAGGGAAGACACTGACAAGCAGAGAAAAGAGTAGCTCTGCAATTCTTCACGGAAGCCTGGTGGATGCCTTGGTCTCCCTGTGCTGGTTTGCACTACAGGATGCCATCTGTGCCTCGCCAGGGTGGTGACATGCCATGATAGGACTTTATGAGATGCCACCTGCTGCCCAGCCCCACAGGACAGTGATTTGGAGAAGAAACAGGCATCTGGATTTCAGAGCAAAACAGTCAGGAAAACAGGAAGTGCCGCTCATGATGCCAAGAGGGTGACTAGCTCCATCCACACCACAGCCACATGGGTGCTGCAAGCTGGTTTCACTCATGACATGAGCTTATGTTAGTGAATACTTGCCGTGAACCAGTGCCGGCCCACCCCTAAGGGTGCAAGTCCACTTAATTTGCATAATAACAAAGTAAGTTTATTTTTTTGCCCTTCTTACAGATAGGAAAAATGAGACACAGAGGCAACGATGAGAGGGCATTGTCAGAACCAGTAGCTCACAACAGTCACTGATTGGGCACTCCTCTGATAAGTGCTGTATTGCTCTACAGGAAGGGAGAGAAATAAAACAAGCAGCTCAGGACAACCAGGGACAAGCAAGATGATGCAAGTCCTCATGTCCATAGGCATAGTGCTAGTGCCCATGCACAAGTGGAGGCTCTCCCTGCTAGAGGGCAACTGGAATTGGCCACTCTGACTCGGGGGCAGAAACTGCCACATTTGAGCAGGTGGACGAGGCTCCCTCCCTCACAGGGGTGGAGCAAGCCTTAATTAATCTTGAGAAAGCACTCGGAGATCCTGGGATGAAAGGCGTCATATAATGATAATAATTTGCTTTGGAAAGGTACATTTCTTCAGTGGAATTTCAAGCACTTTACAAACATTAATTAATCTTCACAATGCCCTGGCAGGGCAGGTAAGTTTTCCCAGGATACACTCAACAAATCCGCCGTGTTACGAATGGGAAGAGGTTACTGCCCTAAAAGCCTTGTGGTTGTTTATTCTTGGTGGAAACTACCAGAAGGGTTAACTGGACTCTGCTGCCCATCAGTCCTGTCCATCTGCTATTTGCTCTTGATGACCCACAGACACCACATCCCACTGGAGTGCGTGCCGCTTTGCAGGGGACATGTGTCCTCAGCAAAGCAAGTCACAGCTGGTGGTTACCCCTGTGGCTGTTGTCTCCCATTCTGAGCCTTGTGCTTCCTCAGGCAGAGAGTGGCGGGTGCAGGTGATGTCTTCTTTGGAGGTGGTCTGCAGCCATGCTGAGCAGGACATCCCTGGCTCTACTCTCCCCCATGTAGCCGGTGGCTTTCTGGGCTTCTTGGTTGCCAGCAGATTTCATCTTCTGCATTCTGGATTTCTGTTTCCATGTGACAGAAGGGAGGGGCAGCGGGGAAGGTACTCTGACCTGCATGCACAGGGGGCCACTGCCCTTCCCGCATCTTTGCAGCATAGGGAGAGCTCAGATGTCAGGACGCCAGCAGCCCCCTCAACACCAACCATCCACAGCTACATTAACCCAAAGGGGACATGAACCTCCAGCTAGACAGATGGCTTGGATACACTTAGTGGTTGACCTGGGGGTCTTGACTCCCCAGTGGCACCTCTGTTCCAGTGTCCTGGCTCTACTTCTGTACTCACTCACTGGTGGCACTTTTCAGGTTGGAAAGAAGAAGAAAAAGAGCAAAGACACTGCTCACTGCCATTCCCCACAGGCGCCTTCACTTCAAGACTCTTGTCTGTCAGCTATCGGCCAGCTCCCAGGCTCAGTGTGGGCCATGACCCAACCGCCCCCAGGTGATGAGGAGGATGTCCTCACCAGGGGTGGAGTGTGCCCTCATGGCTGCCTTGGAGTGTCAGGAGGGAAGCCACCTCCTGGCCTCGCCTTGGACTTTGGCTGAAGGCCATTGCTGATGCCAGTCTGGCACACTTTGAGTGAGTCACCCGCCTCCTTAGCCTTAGTGTGAAATGAGGAGACTGAAATATGTCCTTTTCTAAGGTCACTTTTAGCTCTAATATTCTATGGTGAGTTGACTTGTTAAACCCCACTCGCTCTTCTCTGCACAGTCTCCCTGTCTGTGGCCTGAAGAGGGACTCGGGCATGTGTGGTGCAAACTCCCTCTGCCTCAAGAGGGTTGAAGTATCTGAGAAGGCCTCCTCCCCTCTTTACTTACTCTGGGGTGCTCTACAAATATTCTGACCAGAAAAAGTTGGGAAGCACTGCTCTCCAAATTGTTCCCCGGATGAGTAAACTGAGGCAAGGAACACTCAAGTAATTGGGCCATCATGGAACCAGTGACTCGTAGACATGGGTCTGATGGATTCAAGACTGAGCTCTCAACTACCATAGGCCTGGTCGCCCACAAATATGACTGGAGGAGCTTCTAGAAAGTACCAACCCGGCTCCAGAGAGGCTGACCTCAATAATTGGAGGTGGAATCTGGGTGTTCCTACTTCCTTTAGGCCCCGAATGATTCCCATGTGCCACCAGCACTGAGCCACCGGGGAAGGGGTTGGACAGGTGATGCAATGCTGCTCCCTGCCAGAGGTCATCTCACCCTTCCACCGGCTTTTCTCAGAAGGGACCAGAGAGGAGGGGTGGAGCTGCCTACCCCAGGTCTGCTCTACCAACCAGATGCAGATGCCTCCTGCTGCTCTGGGAAGGCCAGTTTGGCCTCTAAGCCATGTCCCACCATGTGTCCCACTGAGTCTAAGGAGACTAGGTCCTAGTTGTTTTCCTAGTGTCTCAGTCTGTTTTCTGTTGCTTAAAACAGAATATCTGAAACTGAGTAATGTATAAAGAAAGCGACTTATTTCTTCCAGTTCTAGAGGCTGAGAAGCCTAAGGTTGAGGGGCCACATCTGGCAAGGGCCTTCTTGCTGGGGGGCCTCTGTGGAGTCCTGAGATGGTACAGGGCATCACGTGGCGAGGGGCTGAGTGTGCCAGCTTGAATCTCTCTTCTAATAAAGCCATCACCAGTCCCACTCCCATGACAACCCGTTAACCCATTAACTCTCAAATCCATCCACGAGGGCAATGCCTCTCAAAGGCCTCAGCTCTCATGACTGTCACCCTGGGCATTAAACTCCAACATCACTTTTAGAGGGGTCAGACATTCACACTGCAGCAGCAGGTTTCACTGTTTCTATTTTGTAGGTGAAATAACAGGCACAGGTGACATAGCTAGTAACGAGCACAGCAGCAAGGGCTCCAGTCAGACCTTTTGGCTCTGACTCAAGTGCTCCCACTTCTGCAATTAAGCATGGTGAATGAAGAGGCTCCTCCCATGCGTGCTCACACAGCCTGGGCCAGGCGCTTTGGGCTAAGATCTAGGGCCTGAGGCTCCCCCCATGAGTGCTCACACGGCCTGGGCCAGATGATCTGGGTTGTGCTCTAGGGCCCAAGGCTCCTCCTGTGAGTGCTCACAAGGTCTGGGCCACATACTTTGGGTTGTGGACTAGATTACGTAGAGAGACATGTGTGGAAGTGTCCACCTTACGGTCTAGCAATAACACATGCTCAGTAAATGCTAGACACGTTGGGTGGGAGTGGGGGGAGGTAACAACAGGAAAGAACCACATTGAGTCCTGGCCCTTGGGAAGCTGGTTTTTTTGAGGGGCACTGCAGGATGGCTTAGGGTCATGGACCCTGGAGCCACAGCCCTGGGTTTGAAGGCTGGCTCTTTCACTTCCTAGCTGTACCACTTTGGGCAAGTTACTTACTCTTCAGTGCCTCAGTTTCCTCATCTGCAAAATGGGCATAATGGTAGCATGTGCTTCAAACTGTTATCATGAAGACTAAATGACAGAATGCATGTAAATGCTCTGGACTGTGCTTGATACACAGAGGACTCGCCAGAAATGTTAGTTGGCACTACTGTGCAAACACATAAAAACGTAAAGACTCTCCATAAACATCAGCCTGCACTACTAGACAAACACATAAAGATGTAGAGAGGAGATTTAGACAACAGTCAACAGAAACAATGGGAGAAGTGGCACAAAGCAAAAATGAAACTTTTCAAGGAACAAATATGTCCCTCAGATATATTCTGAAGAATGAATTCCCTGCAATGTCTGAAAATACAAGAGGTCAATCAGAGACCAGAAGGCAAATGATCTCACTGTTGGTTGATCATGAAGCAGAGCAAGAGGAGGGTGCCAAATATTTCCTAGAAAAAAAAAAAGAGAGAGAAAGAAGCATAGTCCCTCCTTGTATTCTTTCTGCACTGGGCTATGGGTCTCCCTGACATCCTGTTGCTGGGTGAAGGCCTCTGGCCTTCCCAGGTTCCATCTGGAGAAGGTCTTCAACAGAGAACTTACATCCATTTCTTGATGCTGCTGGAGTGAATTAGTACAAGCATAGTGGCTTACAGTCACACATGTGTTATCTGTGGTCCTGGGGCCAGAAGTCTAGAATCAAGGTGCTGTCGGGCTGCACATCTTCTGAGGCTTTAGGGGAGACTCTACTTCTCTGCCCTCTCCAGCTCTGAAGCCCACCTGCCCTCCTTGCCTCTTCCCTCATCACAGCCAGCAGTGTGGCCCCTTCTCTCTTTTCTGACTCCAGCTTCCACCTTGTAAAGACCACTGCGAATGCATTGGGCCCTTATGGATAGTCCAGAACAATCTAGCTTCAGCTTCTTCACTTATTCACATACTCAAAATTCCCTTGCATATGAGGTAACAGTCACAGAATCTGGGGATTGGGGCAAGGACATCTTGAGGGGCCCCTTGTTCTATCCCATGCATCTGTAATTCAAACACATCTTTCTTTTCCTAATCAGCATGACCTTGTTTAGAATAGCGCAAGATATTATGCAAATTCTGCACCCTCCATGGTCTAAGGGGGGGAGAATGCCAGTGGGGTGTGGAGGGCTGAGAGCCCTGTCCAACCACTCGTCCGTGTAATTCTTGCTGTGGGATTCTGGTGGGGACAGGGAGTAAAGGATGGCTTTTTGCTGGAACTAAAATTTAAAAATATCTTAAGAAACTTATTTTCTCATTAAAATACTTTTTTTTTTTGAGTTGGAGTCTCACTCTGTCGCCCAGACTGGAGTGCAGTGGCACGCTCCTGGCCACTGCAGCCTTGACCTGCTGGGCTCGGGTGATCCTTCCACCTCAGCCTTCCAAGTAGCCGGAACTACAGGCGCGTGCTACCACGCCCGGTTACTTTTTTGATGTGTTGTAGAGATGAGGTCTCATCAAGTTGCCCGGGTGAGTCTTGAACCTGTGGGCTCAGGCAATCCACTTACCTTGGCCTCCCAAAACGCTGGGATTACAGGTCGAGCCACTGAGCCTGGCCTATCAAAATACTTTTTAGTGAACCTGATGAGAGCTAGGCACAGTTCTAAGCACTCCATCTAGATTCATCCAGTCTTTCTCATGACACACAAGTGTGTTCTGTTATCTTGATCCCTATTTACACATGAGGAAACCAAGACATAGTCAAGGCTAAGGGGTGTTCCCAAGATCACTGCAGCTAGAAGCAGCAGATCTTCCTGAGGTCGTCTCAGGGAACTTGGTTAGCAGCACCCTGGCTCCCGACCACCCTCAGAGCTCTGTCAGGGCTCCAGGTGTCTCCGAACCCACAGTTTCCACAGTGTCCTGCCAGAAAGGCTTTTTGTGTGGGAGGGGCAGTTTTTACCTTATCTCACCTTATCTAACCTCTTGAGAGAACTAGGGCCCCAGGCAAGAGAGAGGAGGTGCTTGCAGAAGCCAGGAGCTAGCACAGACCTTCCTGATCATGCTTGTCATCAAGGTTTCCCAAACTCCTAACCCCTGGGGCAGAGCATAGCGGCTGAGTTGGCTTGAAGTTCCAAGGGCTTTGCTTGAGTCTCCTCTTCAAGTGAGAAAATTCCTTTCAAGTGTAACGTTCTGTCTTAAAAATTCATGAAGCCTTTTGTATTCCAAGTTCATACTGTCTCTGTTAATGAACTATTTACCCAAACAATAAATCCTTGAATAAAGTTATTGGACAGGTGTGCCTTGTACACCTAGTGGTGTTAGTGCCCCACTCCACCTCTGAGCTGCCTACTGACACCAGTGTAAGGAGCATAGACTCTGACCCATCAATTCGTAAGTTTGAGTTCCAGACTTCTTGAATGGTGGTGTTGACCTGGCTTGGATCCCTCTACCAAGAAGCAGGAGGACTCTGACTTTCATCTCTGTCATCCAGGCTGGTGTGACATCCCCGCCATCCTTAAGAGCCCTGGGTCTCGCAGCCAGCTGTCAAACAGCCATACTTGATCCCTGCAGGGAGAGAATGTCTAGTCTTCAAAGGGCTGCCCCCAGGAGGGGCAGAGCTTTCAGCCTGCGACAATTGAGGGCTGAGTTCTTCCTGGGGCTTCTAGAACTGCCTCATGCCAGATCACCTAGGCTAGTGGAAAGGAGGAGGCTGTGGCATGGGTCTGCAGTCCTGAGAGGAGTAATTGTAGTGCTGATCCCCTTGGGGCTTGAGGGGTTCTTGCTTGTATGAGGAGCACCTAGTAGTTTGGTCTTTGGCAAGGAGAACTATGCCCTTCTACCCAAGTTCAATGGGCTTTCCCAAGCAGAAATGTTAGTGCCAGATTTAGAGCCAAAAAGAACAAGTGCAAAAAAATGGTTCAGCTCTGCAGGTTCAGAGCAGAAGATGGATTCCTTCTGGTGTTCTGTCATACCTCAGGGTTCAGATGACCCCTTCTGGGACTTGGCTCCCACATCAGAGTCCTGTGGCCCTGGGTCCCTCAGGGAGAGCATGTACGTTAACATCCATCAACGTGGATGGATGTGGCCAGGTGGAGGGTGACTGAGAATGCCTTTCTGTCTGGGATGCTGCCCTGTCAGGGTGGCCATCTCTTACTCAAGAAAGAAGGTGGGGGTGGGAGGAGAAAGACACTCTCATTCACGGTCAGTCTTGTTCTGATGGGACTTGGGAATAAGCCACAAACGTTCAAACAGTTGTAACCATGAAAGTGTATCTCCACCTCAATTTAAAAGACAGACTAAAAAAGGGACTGGGTGGCTATAGCGTGACCCTATGATCAGCAAGAGGAAAGGCCCCTTGACTGTCCTGCTTGCTGCTTGGCACCTCCTGCTTGACCTACTCTTGGAATGTGGTTTAGTCAAGGAGGACATTCTGGGACATCAGGGGCTACACCAGCACCACTTGGTTCAAGACCCGACCTACAGGGTGCTATAAGACTGAGCTCAACAAGGGGTTCTCGGACAGAGGAAGGGAGAGCTCAGACTCTCCTCTGAAGTTCCTGCTTCTCTAAAAGACACAGTAATGGAAGGATCCAGAAGAGGAAGGCCATGGCAGATTGTGCGTTGCTATGAACAGATGACAGCTTCCCAGCAGAGGCAGAGTCTGTCTCGGCAGGCTGACTTCTCTTTCCTGCCCGCGCTTGGTGATCCCGCAGGCTGGAAGACACCCGGCCTGGCCTTTGAAGTCTCTTCCCATGGAGGCCTTGGTGGTGGGATGTGAGGGATGAAAGGCCTTTGTAACCGGGCTGTGAGCAGCTCTAGATGAATGGACCCTGGCAACACGGGTGGCCGGGGAGGGTCTCTCAGGGGGAGGGAGGAACAGAGCAGTCTTTGGATGGGTCTGCCCTGGCCCTGGCCCTGGAAGAGAATAGGGAGGGGGCAAGAAGGGAGACAAGCACCGAAGGAAGGACGGAAGGAAGGACAGTCCTTCCAAACCGGGTGACTCATTCTGCTCCTGGCTGGCCTCCTTTGATGTATATTCAAGGACTGAGAACAATGGAGGGTGGGATCCTCTAGCGAGGCCTCTCTGGCCTAGAGGGGAGCCCTTGTCTTCTTCTATGTGTATAGATCAAGGGCTATAGTTCCCCATTTGGCCCTGAGGCTCCCTGGATGCCTCCTCTTTACTGTCGGGGAAACCTTCTCTTTGCTCTGCCCACTGCCAAGCTTTCTGTCACCTCTGACATTCATTCGTCCTCCTTCATTCGTCCTCTGGCCATGACTCCGTCACAGTATCATAGGGCCACGGTGGACCCGATGGGCTTGGGAAACTAACGTGGCGTTGAAGCCTAAATTCTGTGCCATTATTTAACAATCAGATTGCCCATTTCACAAGAAATCTTAGTTCAGAAGCTCGGCCAGTATCCAGTCCTGCACTCCTGCCACCTTTGGAAAGAAAACATCTTTTCTACTCCTACCCACAGCCCATGTCCTGCAGTCTGTCTGCTGGGTGATGGTCACTACTTACCTGCTCCTGAGCAAAAGCCAGGGCTGGAGTCCTGCCTGAGACAGCTGGGTCAGACTGATAGTGCTTCTCCTGGTGCTCCTCACGCCCCCATCCCTGTGCTGTCCAAACTCTGCTGGGTCTTCACAGGCCTTACAATTCTGTGTTCTGTGTGGCAATGTCAGGACGTTTTCCTCTTCCTCACTCAGGGTCGGGTTTGTCACCTGATGTAGCCTCAAGCAGCTCTGTATCCTCATCCATCACTGACTGCATCCTTTCTTTGCTGGCCCTGGGGAGCTGATTGGGGACCTAATCTGGTGTGCATATTTGGCAATCGGTCTTCTCATTTCAGAGTCCCCCTCCTGCCCCATCCCAAGCTCCCTCCATCAAAATGTCTCACAAACTTCGACAAGTTGGTTTCTCCACAACCAGCCCACAGTAATGTCCAGGCAAACTGAATGATAAAAGCCACTGTGTATTGAGCTGGATACTGTTCCGGCTGTTTCACAGTGTTCTGGTGCTTCACACTGTTCTGACCACTTCACACTGTTCTGGCCACTACATGCAGTTTTGACCGCTTCACACTGTCCTAGCTGCTTCACACTGTTCTGACTGCTTCACATTGTACAGGCCGCTTCATATTGTGCTGACTGCTTCACACTGTTCTGATGCTTCACACTGTCCTGACCACTTCATACTTTTCTGGCCACTTCACACTGTCCTGATTACCTCACACTGTTCTGGCGATTTCACAATGTTCTGGTGCCTCACACTGTCTTGACTGCTTCACACTGTCCTGGCCACTTCATGCTGTTTTGAATGCTTCACATTGTTCTGCCCCTTTTACACTGTTCTGGTGGTTCACACTGTTCTGACCACTTCACACTGTTCTGACCACTTCACACTGTTCTGGCTCTTCACACTGTTCTGACCACTTCACACTGTTCTGGCTCTTCACACTGTTCTTATGCTTCACACTGTTCTGACCACTTCACACTGTTCTGGCTGCCTCACACTGTTCTGGCACTTCACTCTGTCCTGACCACTAAACTCCCTGAGCCCTCCCAAGGCTCAGGAGACAGGTCCTGCTGTTCTCATATACCTTTTGTGGAGGAGAAAACCAGCTAAAGGGCCTTGGAGACTTACTCCAGGTCATGTGCCTGGTCAGCCAAGCCTAGGGAACCTGGATCCAGTGCCTTCCCTCTCAACCCTGCTTGGACAGAATCTGTCATGTGAGCCAGAGAGGAGGGAAAAAGAGGAGAGAAATTTTAGCAAAGTTGAAAATGGGAAGAAAACAAAAAGTAAAAGGGAGAAAAAAAAAGGAAAATTGGCAGGTTCCTTATTATGGGCTAAACTGTGCCCCCTGGTCCCTAATTCATATGTTGAGGTCCTGTTACTGCCTCAGAATGTGGCTATATTTGGAGACAGGCTCTTTAAAGAGGTAATTAAGGTAAAATGAGGTCATTAGGGTGGGCCCTAATCCAATTTGATAGGTGTCCTTGTAAGAGGACATTAGGACATAGACAGCACAGACCAAAGGGTGACCCTGGGAGGACACAGCAAGAAGGCAGCTGTCTGCAAGCCAAGGAGAGAGGCCTCAGGAGAAACCAGTTCTGCCAGCACCTTGACTTTGGACTTCCCATCTCCAGGCCATGAGAAAATAAGTTTCTGTTGTTTAAGCCGCCTAGTCTGTGGTGGTTTGTTATAGCAGGCCTCCAGCAGCCAACATTTACAGCAAAATCACTCTAGTACATTCTACCATGTAGAGCTTGGAGGACTCTCAGAGAATTTGTCCTTGCTTCCCAAAGAGAGAGCTGAGGCCCAGAAAGGGGAGAGCGTTGCCCGAGATGAAAACAGGCACATCAAGCGTGGAAGTGGGGCAAGTGAGACGGCTTGCAAAATAGATGGCTAAACGCATGCTGTTGCTTTATAAATGGAAAACCAAAGCCCAGAGGGATGAAATGCCTTGCTCAACCTTAGAACACATGTGTCAGGGAGGATGAGAACAGGCAACCAGAAAATGAAAGGAACTGGTATAAAGAATTTAAAGATGGCAGCTGCTCCTTTTTTGTGTTTTAAATTGAGAAATCCCTTCGAACCTCATGTAAAATAAAGACTTGTTTTTTTGAGTTGGAGTCTCACTGTCACCCAAGCTGGAGTGCAGTGGCACGCTCACGGCCATTGCAGCCTCTACCTGCTGGACTCAGGTGATCCGTCCGCCTCAGTCTTCCAAGTAGCTGGAGCTACAGGTGTGCACCACCATGCCTGGCTAATTTTTTGATTTACTGTGGAGGTGAGGTTTCACCAAGTTGCCCAGGCTGATCTTGGACCCTAGGCTCAGGCAATCCTCTTGCCTCCACCTCCCAAAGTGCTGGGATTACAGGCTTGAGCCACTGCGCCCAGTTATAAAGACATTTTCTAGCAAGAATCTACTGGAGCTTGGGGTCAGAGGCTCTACATGTCATTAATTTAAAAGATTCAGAACTGTGCACACGGAGCCCGCCATCTTGAGGAAAGACTCCCGAGTCCGTGCTGGTGTGAGAGAGTGACATCGGTGTTCACGGCTTTGGGCTTGTGGAGTCCCCCCGTGCTTGGGTGAAAGGATGGATCGATGAACAGGAAACACCTAGCACTGCACACATTAGGCATCTCATCTACTTACACACAAATCCCTGCGAGAGGCTGAGGTTAATGCAAGCACCTTTCACTCCCCGGTAGAGCATTGCACTACCTCGTGCCTCTGTCCACAGACTCTATGATGCCCAAGTGGTCTCTGTGTGGTCAGGAGTATTAGTTAGGGTCTTGGCAGTATATAACAGGAGGGAAGAAGCCCATTTGGCAAATTATAATTGTTTTTATTTCCCCAGCTAATTGTTTTCTAATTGCTTAAGTAAAAGGTTTTGGTCTTGATTAGAGGCTTTTAGGAAATTAAATCTGTTCAAGTCTTAAATTGTACAAGTCTAACATTTGGACCATGGCGAGGAGTCGTGGTTTAGCGAAGTCTGCCATGGCAAGGCTTTTGAAATCCAAATGCAGGTGCCGTGTGGGCCTCAGAGGTCACCTGTTTTGACACTGTCCCCAATCCCTGCAGGAGTGGAGGCCCAGGGAGTTATGCGGCCTGAGAGAGGGAGAGGTCAGAGCAGCCAAGGCATCCTACTCTTCAGGAGATGCACCTACCGTCAGCACAGGGGGTTTTAATTAAACAGTTAACCTCAGAAACAGCCTAGACGCAGAATAAATGGGGCATATAGGAACATGAATCAACTGTTCTACAATTTAAATTACGCATTTGGCACTTGAATGTAAACTGGTCAGTGCCAATGCTTAACTGAGCAGTTGTTATAGGAAAATGGAAAACGCTGCTGTGAGAATCTGAGCTAAGTGACCTAAGCAACACACGGCAATGGGCACATACTCCTTGAAGTTAAGTTGATGCATTCCACCATAGTTTTTGAACAAATGTGGGGGGATTTTTTTTTAAAAAAAGAGTGCTGCCATGATGCAGAATTTCCCAAAGTGTATTCCTTGGAACTCCACATAATTCAGTGTAAGGGGTCGTGTAAGGGGAGAATGATTTCACGATCAGATAAAGTTGGAAAACACCATGTCAAGGAAGGGTGAGCAGATTTTTTTTCTTTATTTTCCTCCTGTGTTTTGCTTGCTTATGAATTTGTCCTTCTCTTTCCTCCATCTCTTCTCCCATCCCTCCCTCCCTCCTTCATTCCTCCCTCCTACCCTTCTTCCCTCCTGTCCTCTTTTCCTCCCTCTCTCCCCTCCTTCTTCCTTCCATCCTTTCTTACACTCTCTCTGAAATTAGGCCACTCAGAGCCTTCAGCACGGTGAATCACTAGGGGTGGGGAGGGAGAAGTGTAGCGTTTTATTTCTGTCTTCCTGACTTTCCTTTTTGATGATGGGAATTCCAAGTGCTAGAGAAGTTGCTGAGTGATGGAAGTTCTCCCCAGTGTGGCAAGAATGTAGAGTGGTTCCTTCTGTTTTGGAGAACAATTTGGCCATGACTAGCAAGGCTGAAGTTGGCCGTGGAGACTTTCTTCTTGGAGTCACTGTTGCGAGAAATATACTTCAAGGGCCACTGGTCAACCACAATCCTGGCCCGAGTCACTCCCAGGTGCAAGGCAGGCTGGGCATGGCAGGTCAGTTTCTGGGGAACCAGGGAACGCTGGTCTATGCAGACCATGGTAAGTCCTGAGACACCATGGATTCAGGCCTGTATCTCTTCCCATGGCATAGTCAAGGTTCTTCTACTTTATTTTTAGCATAAAGTATCTTCTTTTCCACAAGTAACAGGGAGTATTGAAGTTCCAAGGCACAGCATTCTTTTGTTTACCAAGCATGTATTTAGGCCCACTACATGTCAGTCACCGTGCCAGCCAAGGATGCCACTGCGTAAGGAGACAGCTCCACCCCAGGAGTGCATGCATGCAGTGGTGACAAACCTCATCATCACGATGGTTGGTACTCGAGTGTTTGCAGAGCACAGAGCAGCATTCCAAGCTCTGATACAGCTACTCAGTCCTCACAGCAACCCTGGAGGTAGGCACTACGATTAGTTCCATCTTATAGTTGACATGAGGACTTAACAAAATGTGCCCACGGTTGTATAGCTCGTAGTGGGCAGCCAGGTCTTGCTTTATGCAGACCGGCCAGAACCTGCCCTCTTGACCCTGGGCTGTCTCCCTCAAGTGCCATGAGCTCTGAGTTTAACAAAAGGCTTTAGGAGAATAGGGGAGGACACAGCTGGCTTGCGTGGGGGAGGCCAGGAAGGTTCTGAAGAGGTGGCAGGATTTGGTGAGTGTCTTGGGGAACGAGTAGGTGTCCGTGTGTAGAGAGGAGCAGGAAGAGATGCTGTGGATGACCAATGGTGCTGGCGTGGAGGGCCGCGTGTAGAGCCTCTCCAGGCTTCTGTCCAGATGGGGAAGGCTGGCTCCGGTCACACCAGATGTTCCTTCTGGCTCAGGATCTCCTGGACGGGCTTTCCCGGGGCTGCTCACCACTCTCCTCAGGATATCTCGACGTTTTCCTCAAACCTAGTTTCTTCTCTGTTCCATCCTGTCCCCTCTTGAATCTCGCTGGCCTGTCGTTCTGTCCTCCTTCCTTCCTCTAGTGTCCACCCCAAGCCTTCTTTGCCATTGGGCTGGGAGGACTCCCATAGCTATTTAAAATCTAGGGGCCACACAGCCTCTCCTAGCAAACACAAAGACACCTCCCATTTACATCTCATGAGGGACACAGGAGCCCGTTTTTGTGAATGTTCTGGTGGCCCCAGATTATGGCCGCTGTGAACCTCAGGAAAACATTGCACCCTAAACTCTCTTCTGCTTCCAGGCCAGATCTGAGAAAGCCGAAGGCAGGCACAAACTTCCCCTTCCCTAGACAGTTCCTTTTGTTATTAACAGCCTTGCAGAAATAAGCTTCCCTGCTTTGAAATATGGGAGGACTGAGCATGTAGCCCAGGATTTATCACTCCACAACGCAGGTGCATTTAATTTTACTCGGCTGCTGTTATGACAAGTCTCAGTAAGGCATTAGGCCAGCAAGTTTGAACTACTCAGCTAAAATATGGGATGTCTCTGGACCCTCGGTCCCTCCAAGGGGACACCTGATTCGCCTTGACCCCTCTGGGCCAGGGGATGCTTGCAAACTTGGTTCCGTTTTGCTGACTTGGGAGGTGGGAACCAGCTTGGCTGTGCCTCTCTCTTGGGGCTTTGGGAGGAAGGTGGGAGAAACAAATACCAGCCGAGGTCCTGCCACTCAGCCAGCCCCTCAGACCTGAGCTAAGAAGCCTCCGCTTTCAATGTCTCCCTCACTTAACCTGGCCTTGCTTCCTTTCCATTCCCTAGGGGGCTAGGGAGGGGAGCAGGCGGGGGAAAGAAGGTTTTCCTTTCAAGGCTGCAGCCACTGGGGTCACATCTGTAAATAAGGTTAACCTGAGAGGGAGCCCCCTCCATGAGCTTCAGGGGGGCTCACCCTGCCCCGGGCGGCCTCCTCGCCTCCTGGGAGAAGCAGCCGCCAAGATCAAACCCGTAAGCTGTGTGGTCTCCTGAACCTCCCGGACTTGGCCCCGCTCTCACCCATTGACATTTGAAATGTGTCTATTTAAAAGGAGAAGAGAAAGGAGAAAAAAACTTGCCGGAGATGCTGCATCCTGCTAAGCAGGAAAGAGTAGCATCCGCCTTGCAGAGACTGGGGAGAGAGAGGGAGAGGGGGAGAGAGAGAGAGAGAGAGAGAGAGAGAGAGAGAGAGAGAGAGAGAGAGAGACTGCCTGCACGTTGGTTTTTGTTTTCCTTTTAGTCCTGGTCTTTTCCTGTGTTTAAGCCTCACCCTGCCCTGCCACATTTGTTCATATGATGATGAGCATGACTTCAACTGTCTGAGAATTTTTGGGATGTGAAGGGAGGGGGCTTGGGACATGAATGAATGGAGCTACCCACTGCCCAGGCATAGGGTGGTGCTTTGAAGGGCGTCCTCAGGCTCTGGGCCCAGGCTGGTTGAGCAGGGGAGGCTACTCGGGGAGTTGGCTGGCTTGAGACAAAGACAGCAGACATCCCAGCCCAAGAAGGATGTCCTGGACCTTCAGGCCCAGACCAAGGGGTGGGCTCCTGCAGGCTAGCCTCTGGCGGTCAAAGGGTACCGCCAATCTGTTCACAGGGGCCCAAGAAGCGGCTGTCTGGGGAGTTGTGACGGGGATGGGTTGCTTTCTGGTCATTTCTGGTTGCTTGTATCTTCAAGCCCAGTGCTTCTGAAGCCTGTTGGAATGCAGGCTGTGATTTGCCTGATCTGAGGTACTGCATTTCTAACCAGCCGCTAGGGGACATTGCTACAACCAGACATGGATTCAGAGTCACACCAGACGTTTCTTCCTACCCAGGGTCAGCTCAGCCTTTTCCTCAGACCCAGCATCTTCTCCATTCACAGAATATGGCTGTGGGTATTTGGGTAGCCAATGTGCCTGGCGCATGTGCAGAGGTACATATAATTTTACTTGGCTGCTGTGATGACAAGTCTCAGCAAGGTATTAAGCAAGCAATTCTGAGCTACTCGGCTAAAATATGGGGTGTCTCTGGATCCTTGGCCCCTCCAAGGGGACACCTGATTCACCTTGGCCTCTCTGGACCAGGGGATGCTTGTAGCCTTGATTCTGTTTGGCTGACTAGGAAGGTAGGAATCAACTTGGCATGCCTCTCTCTTGGGGCTTTGGGAGGAAGGTGGGAGGGATTGGAGGCTACAGTAGTAAGGACGGAGTGTTGGAAATGCTTTCGTCAACGGGAGACAGACTGGGCTGGTGGTTGCTTTTTCTTTATCTACCCTTATTCAACCTACTGGGCATTTTGTAACCACAGAAGAGATTCCTCCCCAGTAAGGAGTGCTACATGTCACAGTGTTTCTCAAAGTGCTGTTTTTGGATTGGCTGTCAAAAAGCCACTTTGGGAACTTGCTAGAAATGTAGATTCTGAGGTACTCCCCAGATTCCTTCAATCAGCAGAGGCTGGGGCTGGTGGGTGGGGGGAGTCTGGGAGCTGGCATGCAGCAAGCTCGCCAGCAGACTCTTGGGCGCATGGGGGTAGCTGACGGGCGAGGGCCTCAGGTTTCGTTGTTCTGAACCTCAGGAGAGTAATAAGCACCACAAGAAAGTAGAGCATTTATTTTCTTAAAAAAATCTGTAAACACTACAAGTATCATGTGCTCATCTGAGAAACTGGGAAAAGACAGAGAAACAAAAGCAGGATGAACTTCACCTGTAATTTACGCTTGCCATTTGATGCTTGCATTTCAAAAACAAAAATGGGAGTGTAATTGTAGGACGATGGTAACTGATTTTCAACTCCACAGTGCATCAAAAAAACCCCAAAAACCAAAAACCAAAAAAACTCTAAGCTGCTACATTTTTTCAATTATAATTATATTCTTTTGCATTTTTCTCTTTAAAATCTATTGTCCGTGATCATTCTCTTGCTTTCTCAAGTATCTTTTTTCTTTTTCCTTTTTTTTTTTTAACTTCACATCTACTTTACCTTCAGAAATCAGGAGGGCTTTGGAAGGAGAACTCCCTGGCTTTGCTGGGGTCTCCCTCATGATGGTTCACCCTCCTCTGAACTTCAGTTGCTTTATCTCTGAGATGAGACTAATGATGCCTCTCCTAAATTCATCCACTAAGGTATTACCAGGGTTTTATTAGGATAAAATCTGCAAATCTCTCTGAATTAATGAGAGATGGAGTGTTAAACATCCAGGGCACAATTGTTTTTTCTTTAGTATTTAGCGCAGAATTCCCAGCTATTGTTCTATAAGACTATTTAACAAAATTAACCATTTTAAAGGTGAAAGCAGACTATCCTTCTAAACTTCATCCCTGTGCTTCTGAAGAGACACACTTACTGTCTCTTCTGTTAGACGTTGGCTTGATATTGACTGTAGAGTTATATGTCATATAACTTAATTCTCCTCTGAATCCAATTTCTATCACATGGACCATGTTAGACCTAACCAGAGAAGTAGAGCCAGTGGAACGTAGAAAGATATGAATTGATTAATCTATCTATCTATCTATTTAGCTAGCTATCTAGCTATCTCTCATCTATCGTCATCTGTCTATCATCTATTATTTATCATCTATCTATATTTCGTACAAAGTATTGATTTACATAATTATAGGGCTGGCTAAGTGAGTTTAAACTCTGTAGGGCAGGCTGCTAGGGAGGACAGGTTCCACAGGCACCAGTTAAAGCTAGCGTCCACAAGCAGGAACCTCTTCTTTCTCTAAGGAAGACCTCAGCTTGCCTCCTAACTGACTGATCCAGGCCCACCAGCTATCTCTAATTTAAGGCCAACTGATTAGGGACTGTAGTTTCAGTTGCCAAATCCCTTCATAGTAGCACCTAGATTTGTGTTTGAACAAGTGGGGACAGGGGCCCAGCCAAGTTTATACATCAAACAGCTTCCACAGTCTACTTGTCAACTTGGCACCCACACGTGTCTCCTTAGACCATGCTTCATCTTCAGATGAAGACTCGGTTATACTTCTGCCTAACACAATCCACCGAGCCATGTCCGACTGTTGAGAAATTTGGGCACTTCCTGACTTACACCTAATACCGTTCCACATTCTCTTCTAATCATTAGTTTATAATTTGTCAAGATTCACTTTCCCCAGATTTCAACCTCTTTTCAATGTCAATACTCCTCTTGGTTCATTTCTACTGTTTTTGTTATAGAAAATCAACTTAACAGTAAGACAGCAGCCAACCTGTGGATGGCTCCTTTCCTTAAAGCATTTTTCCTTAGGAAGAGCTACCTGTATATGGAATGCTTACAATGACCAGGTCCAGTGCTAAACTTTGCTATATAGTGTTTCATTTCATATTCTCAACAACCGTGTAATGTAAGTATTTTTATCTTCATTCTCTAGGTTAGGAAACTGAGCCTTAGTGTAGTTAAATAATTTATGCAGGATCACACAGCTGGTATGTGGCAGAGCTGGGATTGGAGCCTAGTGATATTTTATTCCAAAGACAACGTCCTTAAACACATCTAAGATACTGCAAAAGTTGTCATTAGTGTTTATTCAAGGGCATTCTTTAGACCATTTATGTGAGAATCACCTAGTCGATATGTTAAAAATGCAGATTTCCCGGGCCCAACCCAGACCTTGTGAATCTGCATCTTTGAAGACAGGTCCAGGAATCACAAGTTTTAACACATTTCCCAGGTGGTTTTTCTGTGCTCTCCAGTTGGAGTACCTCTAAGTTGGGCATGAAAGGACCATCTTGGCTGCTGCTGTCATTTCAGTTATTCATGTTGTTGAGATAAGCACTGTTGTTGTTGTTGTTGTTGCTGTTTTTAGTTGGAATCTCACTCAGGCTGGAGTGCAGTGGCATGCTCAGGGCCACCTCAGCCTCGACTTGCTGGACTCAGGTGATCCTTTCACTTCAGTCTTCCAAGTAGCTGAAACTATAGGTGCGGGCCACCACTCCTGGCTAATTTTTTGATTTATCATAGATACGAGGTCTAATCAATTTGCCCAGGTTGGTTTCGAACCCCTGGACTCAGGCAATCCTCTCTCCTTGGCCTCCCAAAGTGCTGGGATTACAGGCTGGATCCACCATGCCTGGCCAGAGATAAGCATTGTTGAATGTTGAAAAAGATCTCCTAGGTAGACTGGGCCTGCAAGCAGGGAGCTGTCCCACAGCCTGGAGAAGAGTTGTGCTAACTGGGGAAGCATATTCTTCACATAGGAGGATCTTCTTACTTTTCCTAGTGGCTTGAGGAATGGGTTGTGCCAGGGCCACACATCACATGCTGGGCGGTCCAGACTCACCCAGAATATACCCAGTGTCCAGATACATGCAGACACAGCCATGCCATGCTGCCACTACTGTCTGCAGTGCCATGGAGTCGGTGGTGGGTGGACTGATGGGTCAGATTACAATGCCATTTTGGGTAACAGATATACACGCCTTAGATTTATCAGATCTTCTCATTATCCTGGGTTTGCACATAAAGGCAAGAGTGGGGAAGGAGAGGAGGCTGGAGGGACTCTGAGAGGCGTACAATTAAAAAAGAGAAAGGGGGAAAATGACTGTTCTCATTCCCAAGCCAGATCAATCACTATTCTGAAGTGATCGCGAGTCAAAATCCAGCATATGGTCTTTATTAATTTGGGGCAATTCCCCTACCATCTAGTGCAATAAAAAGAATATCATAAAAGATTGATATCATAAAGGATTGTAGCATCTCTCATCAGGCTAGCAAACAGGACGTGGAAAATCCAAGATAATGAAATATGCTGAATTGCCTCACCCTCCTTCCCCTGGTTTTTATTATTATAATTATTATTATTTTTTATTGCTTGAAGTTCTGAGGGGAGCAGATTCAGAGCTGGGTTATGAATAGATTACAAGTCCAAGTTCCTTTGTAGAGTACAGCTGATACCAAGAGCCTAAGCTTCTCAGCAGGCTCACTGGGGAGAAAACAAAGAGCTGGTTGTAAGCTCTGAGCTGCAGGGATGCTTCACTCAGACCCAATTTTTTGTTTCCTGAAGATGAAAAAAAGAAGGAAAAAAAGAAAGAAAAGCGAGCTTAAGAGTTTTTTGTTGTTGTCGTCAGTTGGCTTGATCAATTTTGTTCCCTTTAGTGTGGGTTCATGTCACTTTCTGCAGAGCTAACCTTGGGACTGTGTGGACCAGAGGTTCCTATGATGCCTGCCTTGGAGAAATTCTCCCAAAGCAGGCCTTCCCTCTGCTCTCATGCCATAGCAATCATCAATGCAGGCTTCTGGGACCCGATGTGGGGTTTCCACTACAAAGTAGCAGATGCCAGCTGAGGTCCTCCAGGTCAATTTCAACAGTGTCTACCTGGAGATAGCGTCAGATATCACTGAGCAAGGTTTCAGTTCCCAAGACTGCCCCTATCCCCACCAGACACCAGTCGCAAGTCTGGGCCTCTGGAACTTCTGACTGACTGGCTTCAAGTTGGTTCCCATGGCTCTACCTTTGGGCTTGATTAATTTGCAGAAATGGCTTGTAGAACTCAGGGGAACATGTTGACTGGCTTATTAGAAAGGATATTGCAAAGGATACAGAGGAGGACATGTGTAGGGTGAGGGCGGACAGGGTAAGGGGTGGGGAAGAGGCAGAGTTTCCCTGCCTGCTCTGGCCCCACCTTGCAGGAACCTTCAGCTATCTGGAAGCTCCTGAACCCAGTTCTCGGGTTTTTATGGAAGCTTCCTTCCCCCCAGGGTATAGGGCGGGACCTTCTCTGGGAAAGGTTTTAAGACCCACAATCGGAAGTTCAGAGTCTGGGCAGGTGGGAGGAGGGCAGGAGGAGGAGGAGAGATTCTGTTTCAGGGACCTGCCACATCCAACATTGTCCATAGCAAGGGCTGTGGGAGTTATGAGCCAGGAGCAGTGGGGGAGCACCAGTATATAAATATACATCATAAGACCACAATGCCCCACCAGGAGACCCAAGGTCTTCCCCAGGAAGACTGGCTCTCAACACTTGTGATTCTGCCACCATGAACTCCTGAAAGAGTCTTTTTTTTTTTTTTTTTTTTGAGTTGGAGTCTCACTCTGTCGCCCAGACTGGAGTGCAGTGGCCGCTCCCGGCCACCGCAGCCTCGACCTGCTGGGCTCCGGCGATCCTTCCGCCTCAGCCTTCCGAGTAGCTAGAATTACAGGCATGCGCTACCATGCCCGGCTGATTTTTTTGATGTATTGTAGAGATGAGGTCTCGCTGCCCAGGCGGGTCTCGAACCCGCGGGCTCAGGCAATCCACTCACCTCAGCCTCCCAAAGGCGTGGGATTACAGGCTGAGCCACCAAGCCCGGCTCTGAAACAGTCTTAAACTCCAACTCCTTCAAGTAGAGCCTGGGGAAGAGCGAGTCTTGGTGGAGCAGGGAGATGGCACACCTATGTCTAGGGGTTGCCGATTCACTGAGAGGGGCCAGGAGGGAGGGGCGGTGGGAAGGAATCAGCTGAGTGATGTGCTAGGGATGTCTACACAGGTATCTTATTCATCTTCTTCAACAGCCCGTGAGGCAGAAATTATCACCATCGCCTCATAGGTGAGGATGCTGGGTCTCAGAGATTCAGTAATTGACTCAGGATCACACGGTTGGTGGCGGAGCAGGGATTCTAGCTCAGGCCTGCCTGATGGGAGGTGCAGGTTCTCCTGCCCACGGATACCTGCTGAGGTAATGGAGTTCCCCCAGCCATGGTGGCAAGGACAGCTGAGGGGAAGATGAGGGGGTCCTTCTGTTCTATTTCTTGCCTGCAGCTCCTGATGTAGAAGGGTTTTGTAGAAAGAGGAGGAACCAGCCGGGCTCGGTGGCTCAGCCTGTAATCCCTCGCCTTTGGGAGGCTGAGGTGAGTGGATTGCCTGAGCCCACGGGTTCAAGACCCGCCTGGGCAGGCAAGACCTCATCTCTACAATAAAATAAAAAAATTAGCCAGGCGTGGTAGCGCCTGCCTGTAATTCTGGCTACTCAGAAGGCTGAGGCGGAAGGATCGCTGGAGCCCAGCAGGCGAGGCTGCAGTGGCCGGGAGCGGCCATGGCACTCCAGTCTGGGTGACTGAGTGAGACTCCAACTCAAAAAAAAAAAAAAAAAAAGAAAGAGGAGGAACCTGGGATTACCTAGCTCATCTTGGGATGACCCAAAATGGGCTTTTCCAGAGGAGAGCAGGTTAGCTTTGTGCTCACCATGCTGAATGAAGCGTTTCTTGTGAGCCATCTCTGTTTGGAGAAAAATTCTACCCACAGAATTTTGTTTTCCCCAACTGCCAAACGCCTTACATTCACTCTGAAAATTGTCATAGCACACAAATTGCCATGGAGGAGGGTAATTCATATAGAAGAGATGATCATGCCACATTTTGTGGGTGAGGGGATGTCTTGGCCAGTTTGGGCTGCTGAAACAAAAAAACTGGGTGACAGTTCTGGGGGTCAGGTAGTCTAGATCAGGGAACCATCTGATCCTGGTAAGGGCTCTCTTCCTGGTCTGCAGATGGCCAACTTTTCATTGTGTCCTCACAGAGTGGAGTGGGTGCTCTGGTCTGTCTTTCTCTTCTTACTAATCCTATCTTGGGGGCTCCACCCTTATGACCTAATCTAAACCTGCCAGTACCATCACACTGGAGGTTAAGGCTTCAGTAAATCTGGGGAAGACACACACATTCCATCCATAGCAAAGTGGCTCACTGCCTTGGTGAGATGAGGTCTGGCTAGTCTCCGTTTTCCTCCTGAGGGAATCCCTGGCAAGGTGTGGAGGGAAGGGACCTCATGGGAAGAGAACAGCGTGTGAGGGCAATGCACGCTGGGATGGGGTCTGCCACCGCCTTAGCTGCTCCTGAATGGCCTCAAACCCAAAGTGAGGCCATGCAGCTGGCTCTTCTGAGGTCCCCATGGGGAGCTCCCAGGGATTCTTTCCAGCCAAATGAACTGCTCTTGTGGACCTTTGTATGTGGGCACACAAAAGCCTTGTCGGTCACCCTTAAGTAATTTTTCCAATCTTGATACTCGGAATAGGAGAATTTCCTTGCAGGCTCAGCATCCTGTTTTGAGAAGCTGAGAAGCATTTCAGGATAGTTTGTGAAAAGTCCTGTTGATATGTAGGCATGGGAGAGATTTGAAACTGGAGGAACATTCTTTAGATGAAAATGGAGAACTGTTGAGAGAAAAGCAGACACCGTAGACAGGGTTTGGCAAACGAGAGGTGTCTCCCTAGTAGGATTAGCCATTTAGAGGAGAATGTCATCAATTGTCATATACGTTTACTTTTCATCTAATGAATTTTAATGGTGGCTTTTGCCATTACCTGCAGGAATCTATAAGAAACAGAAAAACCTGCCCAGAAACTTACTTGGTAGTCTGTAAGGCAAAGTCTCTGGCACGGTCTCATTCCCATTTCTAAATCGCATTATTTTCTCACAAAACACGTTAAATATAGCTCAGACATATTCCTCATCGTCCTTGTACTTGCTGCACACTGCATGTAGACACTGAGAAGTCTCGGGTGTTTGCATATCTTATTTTGTTATTCAAATGATGAAGCATATTTTGCACGAAGTTACACCTTTTTCGAGGCAGATTTTGTTCTGGAAAATTGGTGCAGCACTTCCATTTCTCACATCTCTACATAGCTGGTTTCTTGTCAGCAGATGTAACCGTGTCTGACAAACCCGCCCTGTAATCTGGTCCCTGCAGACGAGAGGCTTCACTGCTTTTCCAAATCTCTCCTTAGGGGGATGTGCCTTCCCTTGGAAGAATCCTGGAGATGGGCGGGTGTTCCTCAAGACCTGAAGCGTTTCACCAAATTTTGATTTGAAATGCACCCTTGTCACTTGAGATTTGACTCTGGCCTCCAGTGTTCACTTTGGGTTGAAACCTGATGGCTTGCTGAGAAGAGCGTGCCCTCGTTAGCTGTGACAGAGAGAACTGGCCACTCAGCCCACATGACCCCCACTTATCTGATGGTCGAGGGTCAGCCGGGAGAGGGAAACCCATGGAGTTCTCCTTTCTGTTCTCTGTTTCAATGGCGCTTTTGACATTAGAATGGCATTTTGCACTTATTATCAAATACCAGGATTGCTGGACCGCGAGCAAGGTGCTTTTCAGAGAGGCTGCTGCAGGGTCCCTGCAGACTGTACCCAGCCCTCCGAACTCCAGCCAGTGTTCCTGCTTTGTCATGCGCCATCCCACTGATGAGAAGGCCTCGCTCTGCACCACTGAGGGTCTCTTCTGGCTATGGAAAGTGTGCCCTCGAGGTGCATGCCCGGTCATCAAAACCAGGACAATCACATATCTGGCAAGAACATGTCTGTGACGTGGCAACTCCAAACCTGTAAGAGCTTGCATGTCATGTTCACTTCATCTAAAGAAGCCACCCAGAGGTCCAGCAGGGACAGTCACTGGCTTATTAAAACTTTATGGGAGGCACTGATAGCAGCAGATCGGTGAGGAATCCACACCTCGGGGCAGTGTAGCAAACAGTCTTATAATCAAAGCAATCAGGCTAATTATTCAAATTCCATCGGGTGTGTACAATTACATTGATTAAGAGTGATGACTACATTTCTTTCAGCTTAGCTTGGTTATCTGCATCCTGTGACTCATTACTGGGAATTTGCTTCAGAGACCAGCGCTGGCCAGAGGCTGCTCCTGAGGGAGGGGGCAGGAAGAAGCCAGGTACGGGGGAAATGGTCCATGTCCGGACAACTTACCACTGAAAACCTTTGTGAGTCCACACTTTGCTGGGCCCTCGGCAGCCTTGGTGGACAGCTATTCAGTATTGTCCTTAACGACCCTGAGCAAACCTCCCCAGCCAGTATCTGAGATCCCGTTATGATTTGCCTCCATTTTCTATTGTTGCTATGACAAATGACCACAAACTCACTAGCTACACCACACAAATGGACTATCTTATGGTTCTGAGGTCAGAGGTCCAGTCTGGGTCTTATAACTCCAGGTGTGGTCAAGGCTGTAGGCTGTGCTCCTTTGGGGAGAATCTGTTTTCTTGCTTGATCAGGTGCTGGAGGAATTTGGTTCCACACAGTTGCAGGACTGAGCTCTCTGATTCCTAACCTGCTGTCTGCCTCTGAGGCCTCTCACAGGTCCTCCACTTCTCACAGGTCCTCCACTGAGCCGATACTGAGACCAGTCACAGAGTGTGGGACCCGTCCATGCTGCCGTCTCTCTGAGTCAGGAAGGTTCCCTGCTCAAGGATTCATGTGATTAGACCCGGCCCACCCTGACAATCCAAAATGATCTCCCCCTCTCAAGGTCCTCAGCCTTAATCCTATCTACAAAGTCCCTTTGCTATATGATACACCATATCCACAGATTTTAGGACTAGGGTGAGGACATTCTTGGGAGGCTGTGGCCCAATTGATGTCATTATTTTGTTTTTTAGAATGATTAAACACTCGTGTCTATTATTATTGAGAACCTACGTGTTCTACACACTATTAACTGTTATTGTTTCCCTCCTTTCACAGACATGTATTTTCTCATTTTATCCTTTTGATGTCCCGATGAGGTAATATCAGTGTGTTAGTCAAAAGTGAAATCAGTTGTAAGTCACGGCACCTCCAAGCAATGCTCCGTTATTGTTTTTACATAAAAGGGGCTATGCAACAGACTGGCACTGCCAGCAGGACCCCAGATTCCATGGTGGGGTTGGATAGCACAAAGCAGCAGTCCACAGGCTGGTGTCATTCTGGTTTCATCCTCTACAAATGGCGGTAATAAGATACGCAGCTAACAGGGTGGATGGAGTAAATTCTCACATTTAATGTGCAAGAACCATGCCTGGTACATGCTGAATGCTCAGCACTTGTTTTGAATGTCGTTTTCATTTCCTCTCCCTGAATATGCTGGGTTTTGGCTCCATAGCTTCATGCCCATCACCTCGTGGTCACAAAACAGCTGCTGTGCTTCGAGCAATCACACCCAGCTTCCAGAAAGGAAAGAGCAAGAGAGGCAAGGGAGAAGGAGGCAGGTGGGTGATATCTGTCAGAGAGTCAAACAGTTCCTTAAAGTTTCCAGCCATTTCTACTCACTACTCACTGGCCAGAGCAGGGAGCATTCCTCTCCCATGGAGAAGAAGAGTCTGGGAAAGCAAGCACTTTATTTTCATATGAGGAGGAATCTGGATTGGCAGACACACGCGTCCCATCCCTGTCTTGTTTTTCCCAGTCCCCAAGAAAATCATAATCTTTTCAGTAAAGAAGAAAAACCATGGATGCAGAGGCACCAGCAGGTTCCACATAGTCCCTGAAACTCAGCATGCACGAGTCTTAACTACCTGCTGTGGGGGACAGAGACTCTAATGGGGGCTGACAAGGGTGTAGAGGCAGCAGAGCTTCTAGACATCAGGTACCGTTGTGGCTTGAAGCGTCCACACAATAGGTATGCTCAGCTCCTAAACCCTGGATGTGTGGAGGTGGCCTGGTTTGGAAATAGGGTCTTTGCAAATGTAATCAAGTTAAAATGAGGTCGCCCTGGACTAGGATGGCCCTGATCCAATGCCTGACATCCTTGTTGGAAAAAGACAGCCTAGACCTGGAGGCACACAGGTAGAATACCAAGTGACAAGGATGCAGAGGTCAGAAGGATGCACTTATAAGCCAAGAAACACCAAGAACAGCTGGCATCTACCAGAAGCCAGGAGAGAGGCTAAGCCAGGTGCTCCCTCATGGCCTCTAGAAGGAGCCCATGCTACTGACACCTTGACTTTGGACTTCACTGTGAGAGAATACATCCTGCTGTATTAAACTGCCTAGTTTATGCTAAAAGATAAAAACTACAGACTTTCCTTTACTATGGGAAGTTGCTTCCCCTTCACAGAAGGGTCTAGGCCAGCCAGGACTCAGCCACTCATCCAGTGTCATGCGACGATGGCACATTGAGGGGACCCAATCCACTTCACGTGCACTTCTTGGAGTGGGATTCTCTGGACCTACCCCAGCGTTAGGGTCCCAGTGCACCTCATCTACTTACCAGGTGGAATTCTGTTTTCTAAAGGTCCTTTAGACCTTTGGATTGTGTGTCTGACTCTTCCGATGTTTCTCTCTAATCAAGAGCTGGAGCCACATTGCTTTCAGATGATCTTTCCTCCAATTCAGGAATGTCTGGGGTGGATTTTCCTTCCACCACACAGAGCCTGGGAAAAAGCCTTTCATGAAGAGCTCAGGCCAAGATCTAGTCTTGGCTGTGATGCCAGGGGACAGGGTGACTGTGAACAATTCTTGTCATCTTCTGGGTCTTGCCTCTTCATCTGTGAAATGAAGGAATTGAATAAGGGAAAATGTTTTCTTATTGTGGGTTGCATTTTGTATGGGCCATGAGACTGTTTTATGAGATCTTGACCAGAATAAGAAAGATGAATAAAACGGAGTATATAAGAATGCAGTATCCACAAGTTGGCACTATTTTATGAAACCTAATAATTTTCATGCATGAATGTGCACTTATAACTATGTGCCTTAGTGTGGGCCAAAGTCAAAACAGTCTGAAAGACCCTGGACTGACGACCTTGGGGCCTGTTCTCATGCCAGCATGACCCCAGGCTTTGGGGATACACTTCCATTGACGCTCTTTGTCCTTGGCACAGCTTGGGTGTCTCTGGCTCTTCCAGGAGAACCAGCGGCCACTGTGGGAATAGAGGGTGGGGAGGTGAGAAGGGGCCTGTGGACAGATACTAGACTCCACCAGGGGCACAGAGGGGCAGACCAGGTCAGATTGCCGTGGGGAGAGCTCCCTGGTTTTTGGGATGGAGTCTGTCTTGAGACATCCTGGCTTTGTTCATTCCTCTGAGCTTGCTCTGGAGTCTGGTCAGCTCAGCTGCAAGGGTTCCCAGGAGTAGCTCTGCCTTCCACAGTCTTGTGGTCCGGGGCACATCTCTGTGGTCCAGGAGTGCATCTTAGGCTTCATTTTCCCACTGTGGCATGATTGTTACTACAGCCGTCAGTACTGCCATTCACTTGATATTTACCAAGTTTCATTTTTAAGGAAAACTCACTTTACTACTATGAGTAAAAAAACCCCAGAATCACCGTTTTCCTAAATAGAAGGCAAACATACAATTAATACAGTGAAAGTAAAATATTGAAATGGTGTTATCAAATTCATGCTGTGGCCTGCTCCAGGTTAGTAGGTTTTAGAGCTGTTTCCAAAGCACATGAGCACCTGCCATGTCTTCCTTCTTGACCAAAGCAGAGGCTTGGAATGGAGATAGCTTCCTCGTGGTAATTGTGTACTATTTAAGAACCACCTAAAACCAGTTTTTTGTGAAAATCAATCTAATGATAGTAAATAGCCTAGACCAGGCATGCCCAGCCCGTGACTGTGTGTCATATGTAGCTCAGAACAGTTAATAATGTGGCCCTGCAAAACCTTTTAACATAATGTATGTTTAGTGTTTATTTTCTTCGTGACCCCCCCACCTAGTTCCATTTTTGAAGTTCATAGTCATAGCCTATTCATGACATTGCTTTTTTGTCAGCACATACATTTGTGAGCAGATATTTTCAATTAAGAAGCACAAGAAGAGCAAAACTCAAACATTTCTGATGAGCACCTTGAGAACTCACTAAGAGTTGCGACCATTTCCATCTAACCAGACACTAATAGATTAGTTTTACAAAACAAGGTCAAATTTCCCACTAGTTTCATATTGTTCTCATTTTTCTTTTCTTTTCTTTTCTTTTTTTTTTTTGAGTTGGAGTCTCACTCTGTCGCCCAGACTGGAGTGCGGTGGCCGCTCCCGGCCACCACAGCCTCAACCTGTCGGGCTCTGGAGATCCTTCCGCCTCAGCCTTCCGAGTAGCCGGAATTACAGGCGTGCGCTACCACGCCCGGCTGATTTTTTGATTTATTGTAGAGATGAGGTCTCACTGCCCAGGCGTGTCTCAAACCTGCGGGCTCAGGCAATCCACTCACCTCAACCTCCCAAAGGCGCGGGATTACAGGCTGAGCCACCGAGTCCGGCATGTTCTCATTTTTCTAAACTTTTTAATAAAAAGACAAAAAAGAAGCCTTACTATGGATACACCCTAACTGTATCACATAATTTATGTGTGGCCTGAGACAATTCCTCTTTACTCAATGTGGCCCAGGGAAGCCAAAAGGTTGGACATCCCTAGCGTGGAGCCTCCATGGTGAATGTACTAGATACCCCATGTAGGTCAGCAGGGTCACCACAACTCTGGAGGCAGGTAGCTGGGGGAAAGGGATGGTTACCCAACCTGTCAATGCATCAGCTGCTGCAACTTACCCTACAGGACCTGCCTGGACAGCTCAGCTCCCGAGACAGAGGTGGGGGAGGGGCTGCCAGTCATTTCCCAGTCTCAACCCCTGGGACTCCATTTATTAACTCTGCTCCAAGGAGTTTGTTGGGGTACGGAGAGGGTGTAGGTTCTGAGTGGCAGGGAGGACTAAAGTCTTGGTAATGGCCCCAGAGGGAGCTGGGGTCAGTGCTGAGGAGGGCCAGTGGTGCCCTAATGCCAGGTCCCTGGGAAGGACCGAGCACAGTTGGCTCTGCAGCCTCTCCCTGGCCTTCTCAGCAAGGGCCTGGCTTATGTGTAGGGGAGGGGTGAGACATTGCAGTCGGGAGGGCTGTGTATGGGGACAAAGCCTGGTTTTTCACACTTGCTAGACACAAGAGAGCCAGTTCACCTGCAGATACACAAATACCATTGGTTATCTGCGTGTCCTCTGCTGGAGCCTACTTCCTGTTTGATTTATTATAGTACAGAGCTCAGAGAGCAGCACCTTTGATGGCAGCCCCAGATCGGAACGGCCAGCTCTTGCCTGGATGGAAAAAAGCCACTATGAAGAGGCACAGCTTCAGGCCAAATGCTGTCACACTAAGAAGGTCAATAGAGGACTAGGAAAGATCCGTGGAGAGCAGGGCTGTGCCGTCCTGTCACCCCCCTCCCAGCCCCGCACACTCAGGAGTTTGGAGGTGAGATGGGGTAAGCACGGTCCCATCCTGTCACCCAAAAGGCCACTCACGAGGGGTGTCGTCGCTTGCGTAGCTGCTGGTGGGAGCCCAGAGCTGGAAAGGCTTCATCACACAGTTAAACTGTTTTAACAAGGTGCAGCCTGGGCTGTCCTGCCCTGCCCCTTCTGCAAATGAGATGACCCACAGCTGTCTCTGACCCCCAAGACAGCACGCTGTGGGGACTTCAGTCTCCTCATAGCTGTTCTTACAGGAGGGGCCGCAGGCAGGTACACCCTCAGAGCTGCCTTTCCCAGGGGTAAAAACGCTGAGTGGTTCTGGGCAAGAACTTTGGAGACTACTTCCCCAGAGATAGATGGCCTGTTGAATTGCAACCCTGTGCTTGTGGCTCCTCGGAGGTGCCCAGGATGCCGCCGCCGCCCCAGGTCCCGGGCCCCCACACCTCTACTGGGGGAGGACAGAAACCATCCAAGTTCACCCACCTGTCTAACTGCAGCTGCATGTACAACTTACTTGCCTGAGTGCCTTTCAAAACTGCTGTCTACATAGATTATCATTTAACGTCTGGGGCACTAGCACAGTCTGCCTCGCTCTGGAGTCTAAAATGTCAGAATCTGCATTTACACGTGCCACATGTTGCACACGCTTTACACAGTAATCACAACGTAAGCTACAAAGAATGAAAAGAAATTGCTCTGAGATTTACTGCCAATCTCCACTCTTCCCAGGTGTAGCAAGATGCTCAGGCTGTGGACTCCAGCTGGATTTGAGATCAGAACTGCCATTTCACCAGCCTCAGCGGGATCTCGATTGCTTGGAGCCTCGGTTGTCTCACCTGTACATTAGGGATAATGACCACTTCATTGGCGTGAGGAGAAAATGAGATAAAAGTAGAGAAAGCAACTAGTATCGTTCCAGTCTGCTTGCCGTCAGCTTCCTTTTCTTTCTAGTGAGGCTGACAACTTCCTGAGTTTTTCCAGTTCAGTTCGCACAGCTCTTTCATTGGGCCAACTGTATTTATTTTATTTATTCATTTTTTTTGGGCCAACTGTATTTAAATGCTTATTTGTGTGAATGTTTTTTCCAAGTACCTAAGTCAGTCCCCAGAGTCCCTAGGTACTCTTGTTGAATCTGAAATTCCAAGGGCAAGTTATTAATTCATTCGAGACTCTGTTTTCTCATAGAGTTTGAGGATTAAATGGGATACATTAAAGTGTTTAGACCAGTATCTGGCACTTGCTAAGCACTGAATAAATATTAGCTATTTTTATTGTGATTAACCTACAACCCCCACACGAATCTGGGGAGTTCCTGTCTCCATGCATGTGTTCTGCTCTTTATCTGGAAAGCCAAGACCCTTTTTGCTTGCTGGGTTTGCAGTCTTATTCTTTTCTGCCATTCCAGGTATCTTGTCTTCCATAGACCTTCTTGATTCTGTCTCTACCCACAGTCTCTCTCTCTAGCACTGGTCACGTTCAGCCTTAAGCTTTGGTGGTCTGTGACCATGTGGTTCTGTGGCTCTGCTCCACTCCATGGTCCTTGAGAGGAAAACCCATGGCTGGTCTATGCTCCTCTGCTGCATTTTCTGTGTCTGACATAAGTCAGTTAATAACTTAACTTACAGCCAGGCTTGGTGGCTCAGCCTGTAATCCCAGCATTTTGGGAGGCTGAGGCGAATGGATTGCCTGAGCCCGCAGGTTCAAGACCAACCCAGGGAACTTGGCAAGACCTCGTATCTACAATAAATCAAAAATTAGCTGGGTTTAGTAGCATGTGCCTGTAGTTCCGGCTACTGGGAAGGTTGAGGCCGAAGGATCACTGGGGCCCAGTAGGTCAATGCTGGGGTGGCTGTGAGCATGCCACTGCACTCCAGCCTAGGTGACAGAGTAAGACTCCGACTCAAAAAAAAAACCAAAAAACTTAAACATTTTATTTTTCTACTTCTTATGAGATTGAGTAGACAGAAGAGCTATCAAGTCAAGTGTTAGGGTCCAGTTAAAGCCATATTTTTTATGATGTCACACATTAATGATTATGTGGCAAACTTAGGGATTAGAGCTTGTACAGGGATGGCTGATGATGACCAATCAGACAAAGCTTCAAGTTGAAAGGATCGATTTTAAAAAGTTGGTGGCTAAAGCATTTCTCTGCCCCTTTTGGAAGACCTGAGTCACCTTTAGCTATGACTAGTGTGACCTCTGAGAGTTCATTGATCAGGAAGGCAAAGGTATGAGGAACATTGGCCACATGCTAAGAAAGGCTCTTTCAATGCCATCTGGTGAGACGCCCACCCACAGTGCCAAGCAGAACGCCCACCTGGGGGCTAGTGTACAGAATACCCAGAACATGGTAGGTTCTCAACATATGTGTAACAAACAAAGGAAGTTCAATTTCCTTTCTCCCTGTGTTGCCCTGCATTGCCTGGTTGCCTTCTTTGTGCCTCAGTTTCTTCAGCTGTAAAAGAAATATGAACCTGATGTTCTTTGCCTGAGAAGCAAAAAATTATCATGATATGATGGAATATTATGCAGCCATAAAGAAGGACAAACATATGAACTTCGCAGCAACTTGGATGGATTTACAGTCCATAATACTCAGTGATCTATCACAGAAACAAAGAACAGAGTACTACATGTTCTCATTCATAAGCAGACCCTGAAGATTTACCATAAAAGAGGAATTGGCAGTAGCGGGATACTGCCAGGGAAGGAAGAGGGGCACATAACATCAATAAGGGTACCTGATCTCAAGCCAGGTGAAATAGAGAACAAAGGGAGGCCCAAAGCTTACCTGTAATGATGTGCCGGAGACCAGCTCCAGCCAGGTTCAGGGTACCCCAAAGGTGGAGATGGTGTTGGCGATTGGGGGGAAGAAGAAAGAGAGAAAGAGAGAGAAAGAAAGAGACTGGACTCCAGTCTAGTGCAGAAGCCGTTTTAAGGGAATTACAACTGGTCTTTTATACACAGTCGGGTGTGTGAGGGGCGTTCCCCACCCACCAGATGTTCTTTCAGGTATAATCCCATAACCTAATCGATGAAACCTTAATCCATTTATTTAACTTCAATAAATCCTAAGATCATGACCCAGAAGCCTGTGACCAATACTAAGGCTCTTAGATGTGACCCAAGTTTGAATTATAAGTTGTGTGAAAGCCAAAACTGCAGTTTGTGGAAGAATGGGAGCGATGAGCTTCTAAAGTTAGCTTGTGTTCGTCCTGGTCTCAGAGTTTTATGTTTTGAGTTCACAGGAGCTTAATCTGGTTAGTGCTGAGTAGAAAGGGGGAGGAAATGGGGTCAATAGCTCCCGAACGCATCCTAGTGGTCTCGAGGTCAACAGCCCTTCCTGATCCCTAATGCTCAGTGGGCCTCCGTGGCCGGCTCCCAACAATGATGACCACTTGTATTTCTAATCCTGAATTGTAACCCACATCTTTAAAATAAATAAATAAATAAATATTTAAAAATTACTGTAATCATGCAACATTAGGTATGTAATGTAAATAGCAATTAGTCAGAATAGACATGGTCACTAAAAGTAAATCTGTTAGCAAGACACTTACAAACAAATCTCTAGTTTCTCTGGCTGTGTTGCTTTCATTAAATCTTTATTTTAGTGCCCTTGTATCTCGGACTCAGTTTTTTTATGGAAGTCAGGGGCTTATTCCAGCTTACTGTCTACAGTTGTTGAAAGGAACAGGCCATGCAGAAGGCTGCTAAGCACTTGCCTACAATCTGAAGGCTTGGACAATAATAGTAATCACCTGTTACTGGGAGTATTTCCATCCTAGGAGGTTGTAAGTAATACATTTCGATTTGCTTGAGTCTCTCTTTACTCTCTAAATAATGCGTTAACCATTGTGTTTACAATCTCCTGGTCTGGTTTTTCAAGCTTTAGATTAGAATCTGGCCTGCCCACGTGAGCTGGCACTGTCACCTCGAGAATAATACTGGGTGATCTTTAACGACGGGACTTGGAGATTTACAGTTGGAGCTTGGGGGTGGAGCATTGGCCATGCGGCAATTCAGGAAAAGCATCCTCACACCTCATTTCTTTATTCAAATGAATTCAGCAAATCTTTCCTGATCATCTAGTCAGAGCCGGGCAATGTGTGACAAATAAGATACACCTTAGAAGGCCACACAGACATGGAAAATAATTATTACAATGCATGTAATAACAATTTTATTGAGAATCTGCAGAAAGCTTCTCGGTGACATGCAGAGTAGGATCACCAACTCTGCCTCAGGAAGAGGGCCCTGGAAGGTGTCTAGGTCTGAGCAGTTGTAAGTAAGCGCCCCTTCCAGTAAGTTAAATCAGAAAGGAATTTCATGTGGAAAGCCAGGTGTTCACAGATTGTTGGAAGGGCAGGAGGAGCAGGCTTAGGTGATGTTTCCAGGAATGTTTCAGGAAAACACAGAACTGGCCCACTGGGAAACCTGCTACTTTTGCAATGAGCAGAAGTCAAGGATTCTGGACAATTTAAAAAAATTATTCCTCTTATCTGTGGGTGTATGTCATTTGACCAACGTCTCCCCACTCCAACCACCCAGATCCTTGGTAACCCCTGCTCCACTCTCTCCTTCTGGGATACCAGCTTTTTCATCTCCCACTTGAGTGAGGTCATGGGCATGTGTCTTTCTATACCTGGCTGATTTCACTTAACACAATATCCTCCAGGTTCATCCATGTTGTTAATGCACTCCAGTCTGGGCGACAGAGTGAGACTCCAACTCAAAAAAACCCCACAAAAAACAAATGACAGGATTTTGTTCTTTTCGATGGCTGAGTGGCATTCTGATGTGTGTGTGCACCATATCTTATTTATCCACTGATTTGTTGATGGGCACTTAGGTGGACCCCAGAATAGGCAGACACATAAAAGCAGACACTAGCCCAGTGATTGCCTGGGCAGGGTGGGGAGAGGCTGGGTGGGCAGAGGGAGGTGGAAAGACTTCTAATGGCTAGGGAGTTTCTTTATTAGATACTGAGAACATTCTAGAGTGGACTGTGGTGAGGACTGCATAACTGTGTGAACATATGAAAACTCATCGAACATCTTAAACAAGCACATTGTATAGTATGTGAATTATCTCAACAGCTTTATCTTCAACAGCTTTATCTCAATAAAGTTGTCTTTAAATAAGAAAATCAGTGATTCAAAAAAACCACTGTCCCAGCTGTTGACAGCAGAATCTGTGGCCTCTGCTGGGATCATTCTAGTACGGTGGGCAGAGATCAAGTCAGGCAGCCTTTTGACCCTCAGGGTGAGAGCCTGGGAACCCTACAGGGAGTCTGTACCCTCTGGTGCTGTGGCTGCCCGAGTGTACTTGGCCCCCATCCATGCTTCGTCTTCATCTGTCTGCTGGCATTCTAGGTCTGCTTGGAGCTGGTGTGGAACTGAGTTGTGAGGCCTGTGGTGTTAGGGACTCTGGCCTGCGTGAATCTTGCTGCAGAAGGAGGTGGGTATGAGGGAGCCAGGCTTCAAATGCTGCCTTCAAGTCTTCCTGGAGAAAGATCTGTGTGATGTGGGGCCTGGGGAAGGAGGGAGGGACCATAGGACAAAGGAGGGTGGCAAGGAGGGAACTCTGATTGGGGGCTGCATGTTTATTGCGTGTTGCTGGGCACAGAGCTGAGAGCACACATATCTGGGTGGTAGCAGGAGCACAAGACCTAAAACTAGGAGCAGTGAGACTAAGGAGGGAGGACCTCTGGGCGCGACTTGTCAGGCTTGGATTCTGATCTTAGAATAAGTAGTAGAGAGTCACAGACTGGTTTTAAGGGGTGTGTGTGTGTGTGCATGTGCATGTGTTTGCATGTGTGTGCATGTGTATGCATGTGCATGCATGTGTATGCATGCATACGCATATGTGTGCATGTGAGTGCTACAGTGTACACACTCAGCAAAACTCCTGGGACAGGAGTACAGAGCAGGGATTAGAGATGTGTGCAAGAACTCTAGACAGGTCCACAACAAACGGGTGTGCTTTATTTTCAGAGCAGGTGTCCGGGCTGCACAGCATGGAGGCGAGTGGAGGGTGGGCCATGGATGCCATGGAAGGGGCTGGCGAGAAGTGACAAACTGAATGAACCCATCACAGTGTCAGGAGCATGGCTGTGTTCCACCGAGCTGTGGGATGGACATTGGCTTCCTTCAGTTTCATGATATGGGGTGGGTGAGGTGGGGGCAGAGTGACTGGACGGGACATCAGAGATAATGTCAGACTTGTGGTTCTGAACTGTCAACGTGGTCCGCATCTTGGCCAGGACAGAACTGGGAGGAGAAGGCTTCTCTAGAGAAGGCTTGCTTTCCATCTGGGTTTGTCCCATTTCAAGGGCCCATGGGACACCACATAGGACTGTCCAGTGGAAAGTAGAAGAACACATGTGCAAGGGCAGCTCTGAGTTGGGCAATCGGCACAGGGTGGCTGTTGGAACCTTGGCCTGACTTCCCAGTTGCTGTGGTACCTGTCCAGAGATGGCCTCAGCCACCAGCCCTCTTTGGGGATTGCCTCAACTACAGAGAGCTGCCTGTCCCTTGGTAGGCCCTTCCTCAGTCCAGGTAGCTCATATCCACTAACCAGCATGGCCATGCGAAGGCCCAGCTTCTCATGCCAACTTGGGCCACTCTGAAGGGCACCATTGCTTCGGGTTCCCTGGGGGGGGTGGCTGGGCTTTGGCTGGTAGTGCACTGTGGCTCAGTCTCTCCCTCCACTCCATCTTAACTCCTTCCCTTTCTTGAGTGTCCAACCTGGGGCACTCCTGGTTCTATTATCAGTCTGTTTTGTGTTGCTTAAAGGAACACTCAGGCTGGGTAATTTATAAAGGAAAGAGGTTTATTTGACTCATGGATCTGTAAGGTACTGGCCTCTGCTGGGCTTCTGATGAGGCCTCAGGCAATGTTAACTTGTGGCAGAAGATGAGGGGAGCAGGCGTGTCACATGGCAAAAGTGAAAGCAAGAGAAGGAGGAGCCGGGCTCCGTGGCTCAGCCTGGAATCCTGCGCCTTGGGAGGCTAAGGTGAGTGGATTGCCTTGAGCCCGTGGGTTCGAGGCCCACCTGGGCAACTTGGGTTTGCCTCATCTTGGGTTTGCCTGGGCATCTTGGGTTTGCCTTGTGAGACCTCATCTCAACAATAAATCAAAAAATTAGCTGGGCGTGGTAGCGTGCGCCTGTGGTTCCAGCTACTTGGAAGGCTGAGGTGGAAGGATCGCCGGAGCCCAGCAGGTCGAGGCTGCAGTGGCCGGGAGCGGCCACTGCGCTCCAGTCTGGGCAACAGAGTGAGACTCCAACTCAAAAAAAAAGAGAGAGAAGGAGGAGGTGCCAGGTTCTTCTAAACAGTCAGTTCTAGCACGAACTAATAGAGTGTGACTCACTCATTACCATGGGGGACACCAAGCCACTCACCAGGGATCCGCCCCTATGATCCACCTCCAATACTGGGGGTCAGATTTCAATATGAGATTTGGAGGGGACAGACATGCCCATGATATCACCAATACACATCCTACTTGAGAATCTGTTTCAGCACCTGCTTCCATGGGTGCCTGGTGTGACAGGGGCTCTTTCCCTTTGCCTGTGCCCTGCTGCTGCTGTGGATGTGGTTGCTGTGGATGTGGCAGCTGCTGCTGTGAACATGTCTACTGTTGCTGTGGACATGGCTGTCGCGCATGTGGCTGCTGCTGTTGTGGCATGACTGCTGCTGCTGTGGATGTGGCTGCTATGGATGTGGCTGCTGTGAATGTGACTGCTGCTGCTGTGGACGTGGCTGCTGTGGATCTGGCTGCTGCTGCTGTGGACATGGCTGCTGTGGACATGGTTGCTGTGGACATGGCTGCTGCTGTTGTGGACATGGCTGTTGAGCTACTGGTTGGTGTGGTTCAAGGGGAGCAGGCCCAGACCCACCTGTTCACTCAGACCCCCAAATCCAGTGGTGGGTAAAAACCAAGACTCTGACTGAATAAAGCTTTATTTTAATGCAAAATAAAACAAGAAAAATGTATATAATCATATATAACAACATCCAAACTGTTTTCAGTGGTACAAATGAGACCATCTTAAAAAGGTTGTAAAGAATTTGTTCTTCATCCCCCATATGTCAAAATATGATTTCACAAAATTTATCTTAAGAACTTATGAACAGACTTGGTATCATCAAAGCACAGGAAACACTAGGAAAAGTGATGATACAAACAACAGGTTTTGTTTTGTGCTCCAGTAGTAAACAGCACTGGAGATGGAGACAGGCCCGGAGGGTCCTGCATGGGTTCACTCCCCCACCCCCAGCTCAGCAGCCAAGCCTGTCTCTAAAAGTCAGGCTGTGTGTGGTTCTGTGACTGTTTAAAGACAAGGGAGAAAGCCTCATTTAAAAGTCATGGCTGCGTGTGAGATTCCAGGCTGACTTTAGATAGCTAACTTTCTTCTCCTTTTTATCAAAAAGGCAGCTTTGTAGTGACATCTTACCGAGATGCATCTGGGCCCACTGTGGCCTGGTTTCTATCTAAGTCTGCAAGAACGGGGACTCAGAGAAACTACTTCGGCGGCTTCTGAACCCAACTCCCTCCCACCTAGTTGTACTAACTTCAGACGGTCTGCTGCTCGTGGACTCACGGAGCAGTATGGGTCCCCGACTAAACACAAGCTGTTCACTATAGATTTCAGAATTTAATGCTGATGGGAATTCTACAGATACATCTTACATACCAAATTCTTTTGGTCTCGACCCTCCTGAAATGCTTACCATGTTCTTCAAAGAAAGGGAATGTTGTGGGGACAAGTTGGGGGAGATAGATACCCTTTATTTGACCCTCCCACATATGTATGGTGAATTTCTTCAGAAAGTAGCCTCCATACAAGAATTTCACAAATCTTTGGAAGGGGTGAGTCATGTTTTAATTTTATTTAGTTGGTGGCAAACTATATAGTGAAGCCTCCAATCTCCCTCCATGGTGACAGTCAGCCTGTGGGTCTCCACCAAGCTCTTGATGATGAGATTTTTGTTCCAAGCTGTCCTGTGGGGGTCAACACATATACGAGTGTACCCTAAAATTTAAGAATAAGGAGTTTCAGAGTAATTTTTTCCAATTTTTGTTTGCTATTAAGTCACGATTTAAGAACATGCTTCTGTTTTGAGCTTGTCTTTCATCCACTGATTTGATACTGTGAGGAAACAATGACACTGGGAGTGACAGTGCCACAGCCTAGTAGCATTATGGATGCATGAATGGCCTTCTCTCCCTTGGGGAAGGCAAATTCTTCTGCATCTAAATGCTTTCAGTGGTCTGCTCTCTTTCATCTCTCTGTGCCTGCAAAATGGGAGGGAAATGGGCCTTCTTAGAATATCTTGTGTAGGCCAAACATCATTTCAAATGACCCTGCCATCAGATCTGCAGCCAGGTGGGTGGGTTTGTAGCTCGATGTGCTTCGCCATTCTGGAGGGGCTGTTTGAGACCCCTGACTGAGTTTTCCCAAGGCCGTAAATAAATCAGGAGTGATTTTCTGCTCCTGGACACCTACTGATGACAGTCTGGTTTCCTAAGTCCTCTAAACAGCCTCTTCTAAACTTGGGAAGGAGTCTGGTGTGACCTCCAGGTGGTGACAATTGGAGGGTCGGTACACAAGCATTTATAGAGCTTACATGTGAGCAGCTCTTAATTGTTGCTTGGCTGGACTGAGCCTCTGTCACAGCTATAATGTTAGCTTCTTTCACGCAGGATCAAGTGGAGCGTGTGCTATACTTCAAGCAAAAAAGAGAATGGTTGCAATTTATTTTTTGTTCACTTTATGGTAACTTCACATCACTGGCCATCCTCAGGATTAGCAGGGATGCTACTGATTGTGTGCACAACACAAAACCATGTACCTGTGTGGGAGAGGTGATGCTCAGAATGGACACTCTTTCTATGGGCCACTTCTCCAAGACAAAGGGCTCTTACCTTGTGCCCCCGGGCCACCCCCAAGGGGCTTAGCCTTAATCTAGAAGGAGCCTTCTGGCTTGGTTATGGTTAGGAACCTACAGAAATGTGGTTTAACATGGACCATACTGAAGAGCTGATTTTTAATGCTTCAAGACATGTGACATTTCCCTCATTCTGCCGTTTTCTTCTTTAAGGGGAAGGTAGCTTTCAGCATGGTGGTTGGGAAACACCACAGTCACCTGCACTTCACCTGTGGCTGAGCGGGGCCCGAGATCGCAAACTGCTTTGAACAAGTTGCAAACAATCTGAAGGTGCCTGACTTGAGGTGATAGAGGACAAAACAAACAAACACCCCCCCCCGCCAAAAAAAACCAAACTAGATAGTCTATTTTCAAAAGGGCCATGGTAAACTGTAGTGTAGAGAATGATATCTCTGGGAGTCCAGTGAATAACACCATTTATATCTAAACTAGCAGTTGTATCATTCTGGGTAATGGAACTCTATTTCAAATTAAAAAATAAGGCTAAACTGGACTAGATGGATGTTCTATGTATTCAATAATACTTAAATTTATTAAATCCTGTTAGTCAGAAGCATTCTAACCTCAGCCAAAATATATCTAAATTGGACTCGAGACGTCTTTCGAGGGAATGGAGAAGGAATGTGAAAAGGCTGAGAGTGTGTTAGGAGTCCTTGGACAGGTCACATGGAGGCTACAGTCTTGCAGTTTCATCTTCTGCTTGCATTCTCACTGGGGCCAGGCTGTAAGTTTTAGGTGTTTCTGTTTTCATAGAAAATTACTGCAAGACAGAAAAAAAAAAAACTGTTCTGGGTTTGTTCCATCTAGAGGGTGGGTTCAGCTTTCCAGAGCTGCAGCCCATCCTTCCCCCCTGGAGACCTAGCCTTGCCCTGACTTCTGTTTATGAAGTATGGTGGCTGCAGTGGGCTCCATCTGGTGCCTCTTCTCCCTGACTCTCCATGTTTTTTTTCTTTCTCACTACACTTTCCAGAAAGTATTTTAAATCTTACATTCTCCATACTGGTAATCACACAGGCGTGCGCGCGCGCACGCACTTGCGCACACACACACACACACACACACACACACACACACACACACACACACTTTCATTTCCCTCTAATATCTCCAGAGGCCACAGTCAGCTTGTCCCTGTCCCCGCATGCAGGTGGGCGCTGCTTGGCACTGAGTCTGGAATTGGCACCCACAGGGTGTTGCCTACTGTGTGACCTCACCAGCGAGCCATCTTTTGCCCACATGCACTGTAGCCCTCAGTGGCAGCCTCACAGTGGAGATCCCAGTGAAAGTAATGACAGGTGGGAGACTCGGATGACTCTGAGACCAGGTGTCTCCACACCAGGCAGGTGGGAGAAAAGAGGGGGAGGACCGTGGAGGATCAACCCTCTAGCCCTACCATCTTGGTCCTTGGCAACTGTTCCTCCTGGAACCTCTAACCAGCCTTTGTACTCACTCCCAGGACACTAATACTGGATTTGCGTTTTACTAACTTTAATACCCAAAGGGAGGAAATGGAAACCCGCTTACATCAGATGAGTGGTATCAGGGACCTGAGAGACTCTACACAGTCTTCCTTGGGGCACAGCAACTTCAGGGGGTCATGTTTGCTGTTGTAAAAGGCCTGGATCTCAGTCTGCCTACTCTGCCTCTTCTCAGACTCAATATTTCTAATAAGGGGCACAGGCTCAACCTGTAGGTGGGTAGTGCTGCCCACTAGAGACTCTCTGCCGCCACTCCTGTGCGTGTGCGTGTGTGCACATATGCATATGTGTGTGTGCACGAGTGTGTGCGTGTGTGCACACATCGGCACAGGTTATCTAGCCAAGGAGAAGCCACGTAGCTAGCTTTGCTGTGACTGCTCAGTTGCCACATCACCGAGTCGAACAACTGTGGCAGCCTTCCAAATACCAGGTCATGTTATTTCTACAACCTGTCCCTCCTCCTCCCCCAGCCCATGCCCCTTCCTTTCCCTCTGATCAGCGGTCAAGTGCCATGGAGAAGTCCCAGCAGGAAGGAGGCTTTAGGTCTAGGGTGGCGAGGGTGGTGGTGGTCGTGTCCCCTTCCGGGCGAGGCTATACGGCTGCAGTCATGGGGTTCTTCTGCCGGGGATCCTGGGCTCGGTAGGTGTACCGGTCTGGGCTGACCCCTCGGGGCCCTGCTCTGCTCACGTCCTGGTAGGCAGGCACTCTGTGGTGCTGCGGAGGGGAAGGTGGAACATCTTGCCGGAAGGGTCCTTTGTGCTGGGGGGCCGGCGGGGGTGGGTAGTACTGAGGATAGCGCAGCTCTGCCACCCTCAACTCTGGGGGGCGCAGATAGCTCCCCTTGGGAGAGTGCAGGGGATGAGCCCCTGGGTAATATGGAAGCTCCCGGTCCTGGTAGAGCCCTCGAGGCACCGCCGGCAGGTAGTCTACAGGATCTGCAGGGCCACTCCTGGAAAGAGAAGAGGAGACTCATCAGCAGCTGTCCTGCTGAACACCCCCTTCTGCGGCCTCTTGGGTAGTTTGTGCAGCCACTGGTGAGGTCTGGCCAATAGGCTGGGACAGGTGCCCTTAAAGAAGGGAGGGAACTTCCTCCTTTCCTTCCCCGTCCTGTTGGTTACTGGGACACCTTCTGAGACCACAAGGTGAAAGCCATGTGCTGGGGAAGGCAGAATGAGGAGAAGGAGAAGGCCTGGGTCCCTGCCCATGGAGCCCTGCCAGCCAGGACTGCTTACGTGCAGGTGGGCGTGTCAGAGGGAGACATGCCTGTCGTGTTCATGCCTCCTGTGGACCTTCATTACAGGAGCCCAACTCATGTCCTAAACAAGGCAATGTGTTTGTCTCTCCTAAGGCTGGGGTCACGCCCCCTCCCCTTCCCTACCACCATCTCCAGGACTGGCTTTGCTGAGGTCTGTCCTAGAAGTGGAGTCATGGCGTCCCCTTGACTGCACTGGCATCTAGTGTAGGTCCGTGAGGGGCTCTCGTGGTAGGCTGCTGCCCTGGTTTGACTGGTGGGCTGCTGTCGTAGCCCTGTGTGGGTTTGTTTGCCCCCTACTCTCTCCAGTCTCACCCAGAACTGGGAAGAACCCACCCAGAACTCTGCTGGAATGCCATTAGCTCTACCAGAGTCAGGAAGGGCCACCAGCTGCAGGGTGGGCCACACTGAGCCAGCTGCATGTTGCACCATGTGATGGGCAAGCACACAGAAGCAGTCACGGCAGGAGTAAACACAGAGCGTGCCCTGCCTGGATCCCTCTCCTAGAGACAGCAAGCATCTTCTGACCCATTTGCCATCACAGAAGCAAGATGTCTCCAAACTAGGTTCAAATGACAATGTCCTGTCTAGTCTGGGGTCAATCTGATGAGCTTATTCTGTAGCCTTCAAACCCCATAAGCCTTCTGTGCACATGTTCACTACCACAGCCATCCCCAGGTCCTGCTTATTTTTTTACCATTTCCTCTTTTATACCTTCTTGTTTCTTATATTTGATAGATTTATTAAAAATACCCAGTTGGTGTGTGAATTCTCACCTCGTCTCATTCATTTCTCCTTTATAATTTTTAATTTAATTTAATTTTAAAGATGTGGGGTACAATTCAGGATTAGGTATACAAGTGCAGGTAAAGTTTGGGCCTCCCTTTGGTCCCCACTTTGGTTGGAGATCAGGTCCCCTTATCGATGTTGTGTGCCCCCCTCCACCCCAGCAGTATTCCGCTACTGCCATTCCCTTTCTTATAGTATTATGGTAAATGTTCTGGGTCCGCTTATGAGTGAGAACATGTGGTACTCTGTTCTTTGTTTCTGTGATAGACCATGGAATGTGATAGACTCTAAATTCATCCAAGTTGCTGCAAAGTCTATATTTTTGTCCTTCTTTATGACTGTAATATTCCATTGTGTATATGTACCACATTTTAAAAATCCAGTCCAATTTTGATGGACAGCATGGTTGGTTCCATGTTTCTGCTATTGTGAATAGTGCTGCAATAAACATACATGTGCAGGTCTTTTTTGTAGAATGATTTGGGTTCTTCTGGGTATAAGCCCAGTAGAGAGATTGCTGGGTCATATGGAAAGTCAATGTCTAGTTCTTTTAAAGTTGTGGGGTACAAGCGAGGAATTACTACATAAGTAAGTTATATGCAGGTGAAGTTTGGGCTTCTAGTGGGTCCTCTCTCCCCTGGTAGTGGACCAGGTACCCAGTGTGTTACTGCGTGTCTCCCCTCCCCCCTTAGCAGTGTTTAGCTTCTGTCATTCTCTCCCTTGTACTTGTGTGACCAGGGTCCACTTATGAGAAAATGCAGTGTTCAGCTCTTTGTCTCTGCGGTAGTTCACTTGGTAGGATGGCCACCAGCTGCATCCATGTTGCTGCAAAACAGCAAGAGGAGCAATTAAGAAGCAGCAGCTCTCTGACACCAGAGACGGTGAGGACACCTGGGGGAACCAAAATCGCCCTATGAACATGGAATGTGTGCTTGGCCACACACTGTCTGTGAGGATTAAATCACCCTGGAGCCTTGTAGCTGGATGTGATGACAGCCTGCAAGATGCCAGATCCATGACAGCAGCAGACTTAGGTGTGGTGCATGTGGACATGGCATGTGGACATGGGATGTGGTCCGTGGACCATCAGGATCCATGAGGATGAGCATCGCATTCACTCTGCCTCATGTCTTCATCGGCCATGTGTAACAATGAAGGATCGACCCCTGGCCTCAGGGTAATTCAGCTAGTGAGAATTTTCAGATAAAAACAGTAATTGTTTGCATGCGAGTGATTATCGCATCAGCTGCTGCTACTCAATGCTGTTTGCTGTCCCCTAAATTGCCCATGACAAACAGAGCACAAACGTGTCATCTGTCACTCCAGCCTCTGGACAGCAAGGATCCGGCCTTCACCTCCCTTTCCCTTAGAATTTCTTTTCTGATTTAGAAAACTTCCAGCACTCATTCGATCTTTTCTCATGAAGATTTCTTAAATCTTCCCAACTCTCCGAGCTCATTTCTATTTCTTTTCGGTGCACGTGGGAGGTTTCCGATACACTTAAAAAATTTCTCAACCTGTGCTTTCTCTCAAAATCCACTGAAAAGATTCTCTGCATGAAGTGAAACATGTGTTTTTTTCTGCACTCATTTTAAGCCCTCAGGATAAATCACTGACATTTGCAACACACAAACATTATCTGCCTTAAAATGAACGCACAAGCAGTTCTCCCCCCGGACGGTCTTAGTGTGAAGGTTTCCTGTCTGAAATGGAAGGAGAGAAAGGAGGAATTCCAGGCACTAGACGTTTAGGGTCCTGTTCTCTCCCTGGAGAGCCCTTCCTTTTAAAGCAGAACTTTCTACAAAACAGGCAGCCTCATTTTAAAAATTTTCCGAGAGATAACACAGACCAAGTGGTGAAGGGGCAGATGCCACCCCGAGACCGCGTGACAGTATAGGTCGAGAGTGCTGGGGACCATTTTATTTCCTCTCCACACCTGCCCCCACCTCACAGAGAAGGGAAGGCTCCATGGGCAGACAGGGCAGTGTCCAGGAGAGCCCCACTGCCCAGATGCCTCCTCTGGGGAGGCCTTCTATCTGGAGTCCACTCAATGTGCAGCAGACACCAAGTGAGGTGGCTGTTCTTTGTCAAGAAATGAGCTCATAGAATTGTCTTTTGCTGTGGAACTCATTATAACAGTTATTGTTTTTAATTTTTCAGGGAGAAGAAAAACAATGTTGGCCTACAAAAACACTGTTTGAGGTTCAAAGAGTGCTAGAAGAATTTTTCTTTCTTCTGGGGGTGGCATGTAGCTGTTGTTTATAACTTTTTGCTCAAAACTGAACATTTCTTACAGACCTTCCCAGAACCACGTCTCCATTCTTCTGAATATGGTCATCTGTGTGTGTTTCACACACGTTTAAAATGATGATTCTTAAGCAGGGAACACACCCCTTCCTCATTAACTATAGAACTTGGCAAAGCAGGGACCTGAACTCTTAGCTTTGTTAATCTTGTTCACCATTCTTTACTTGTGGGAAATTTCATGTTTGCAGGAAGGCACCAGACCCACCCCTTCTGGGGCCTGGGCCGTGCTCATCACAGTGACTGATGCCACCTGCTTTGAGTTGAAGAAACCAGGGCAGCTTTCTCCAAAGAGTCTGATTAAAAAAGAATCCAAACAGCAAATGTATCAGTACTTAAGACTCCTCATTTTTCATGTGACCTCAGGAGTTTTATTTGTATGAGTTATTATTTTTCTTTAAAAAAAAACTTTCAATTTAAAATCTCATCAGAAACCATATTTACTTCAGGAAATAGAAACAAGTCTGTGTTTGTTTTCTTTATAACAGAACTCTTTGAGTGACCTGCCATGAAAATACCTATATTTAAAAATTATTGTATTTCTGATTAGGCCATTTCTAGAGGCCAGAAGGAGTCAGATTTTGCTAGAAAAATGTATAGGAACGATCTCAGGCACACAATTTTCAATTACATAGGATATCACACATGAGTGATAATGAATATCACATAGGATATCATATGCATGTGATAATATCACGTAGAACATCACAGGCATGTAATAATGAATATCTCATAGAATATCACATATATGCAATGATGACTATCACAAGTATGTGATAATGAATATCACATAGGATATCACACATTTCAATAATGAATATCACGTAGACTATCACAGGCATGTGATGATGAATATCACATAGACTATCACATGCATGTGATAATGACTATCACACAGAACATAATAGGCATGTGTTAATGACTATCACATGCATGCATTAATGAATATCACATGTAACGTAACAGGTATGCATTAATGAATATCACATAGAATATCACATGCATGTGATAATTAATATCACACAAAATCACATGACTCTGATAGATAATGATTATCACAAAGAATATCACACATATGATAATGACTGTCACATAGAATATCACACGTGTGTGATGGTGAATATCATGTAGGATATCACACACATGTGATAATGACTATCACATAGACTATCAAACACACATGACAATGACTATCACATAGGATATTACATGTCTGTGATGGTGAACTTCACGTGGGATACCACATGCCTGCGATGAATGACATGTAGGATATCACATGCTTTCAATGATGAATGTCACTAGGATGTCACACACAATGCTGAACATCACGTGGGATAGCACATGCATGCAATGATGAATGCCAACCGTTAAGCCCGAACATGACAAGCTCTGTGTTATTTACAGGTAAAGAAACAGTAAGAAACACTTTCTTCACATAAGGTTTTCCTTTTTGCCACCTTGGTGTGGCACTTATTTTCATAAAGTGAAAAGGGGGCTGGAGTCAGAGGCTCAGCTGGTCAGAGAGCCCTGTGAGCCGACTGACTTCAATTCAGGCTAGAACAGAAGATGTGCTCCCACACAGCTAAGACAATTCTGCCCAGAGATGGGTCAATGTTGGGAGGACACAGTCGCTGGCAGAGATTTCTCTAGGTGTGAGGTACTTCACCTGTTAAAGTGGATGAAGGGCACCAGTCACTCGTATTCTCCACTTCTGAACCCCTCCCCCAACTGCAAAGGCTCTTTCCCAGCTATCCACAGCTGGCCACCCTGAGCCCCTGTCTTCCATCCTGCCTTGGAGCATGGGCAACCTGAAGGAAGGTCCTAAGCCCAGCAGATCCAAAGATCCCTTGGGAGCTTAGCATAGCGTAGATGCTCCACAAATGCTGAATTTGCTCAGGGGAGTTTAGAGCACAGAGAAACCCATGGACATACACAGTCACACAGAGGGTCAGATGTGGGCAGGGGCTGGAGTTGGTGGGAGACACAAGGAAAAAGTGAACTCTCACCAGGTGCCAGGGACTGGCAGTGTGTGAGACTGACTTCTGATTTCTGAAGGGGGACAGAGGAAAGGACCATGGACTGTGAAGGCTGGCCTGGGCCAGCATAGATTTGATGTAAACCTCATCAGGGCAGAGGTTATTATACAAAGGCGAGACCCCCAAAAACCTAGCATTTATGTATACAAAAATTGTGCATTTATTCTTATGTGTTTCAATTTCAGTCACCTTCAACGTACTCTGTTTGATGCAATACACCTACCGAGATCCTTTGTCCACTACTCAAAACAGTTTTTGAATTCCTCGATTTTCCTCAATTTTGATGCTTTTTAATGCTTCTGCCTTTTTTAGTTTCACCTCTTCCACATCAGCAAAACGTTTCCCTTTTAGAATCTTTTTCATCAGGGAAACAAACAAACAAAAAGTCGCTTGGGGTGAGACTGGGTATATAGGAAGGGTAGGGTATGGGGGGTGTGCCACTTTTGGTAAAAAACTGCAGAACACTCAGTGTGGTGTGGGCTGGTAAACTGTCATGGTGGGAGAACCAGTCACCTGTTTACCACAATAGGGAACGTTTCATCTGCAAATTGTGACTCACACTTCTCAAAACTTCCAGATAAAAACTTTGGTTGACCGTTTCATCTGTAGGAGCAAATTCTAAGTGTACTACAAGAGGCCTGCCCTCCAAAAGATAATTCCGCTTTTTTGGGTCCCCTCCTTGTATATGTCTTGGTCCTTAAGAACAAGATTCTGCTGTCTTATCTATGCTGCCTAGCAGAGCACTCGAAACACAACAGTAAATGGTAAATCTTGGACTGGACTCAATGACCTCACTCACCAGTAAGCTCAGCATGACCAGCTGGTTCTGGGAAACTGAGCACTGTCTTGACTCAAGATTAACTGGAAACTGGGCATACTAGAGTGCAGGTTACATGTATTTACTCAAGAGTCAGTTAAAGACTGTTTTTATGATGGCATAGCAAATAATTTTTCTATGTTTCTGTCAAAAGCACAATAATCTAGGACACCTTAATGTGTGTTTCAAAATACAGTGCATGGGGTTTAAGGAAAGAGTCTTAGGGAGACAATGTCACATCGGGTGTGATGGCCATGGCTTCAAGCACAGCACTTGGCTAGAGGGTAGGTAATAGCCCGAGGTTGAGGTGACATCCAGGCCCCTCTCCCAGTGCTGCCCAACCCTTTCTCCCCGAGAACAGACATGATAGATGACTTCCATGTGAGCCACCCCTGCCCCAGAGAGGCAGAGCTGGGATGACGCACATGCCCTACCACCTGCTGCAGCTCAATACCCTTCCTCCCATTCAAGGAAGAACTAGGACACTCAGAGGAGTGGAGCAACATTATTGAAGGGGAAACTTGAGGCTGCTATAATTTATTTAAAAGTCATCTGCAGCCTTTTGTTCTTCAGCAACCAGTGACAAATCCTTGCAGTGCAGAACTGACCACGCATTGACTTTATGTCTCAAGGCCGAGTGTGGGAACTTCACTGTGCTCATCCAGGGAGCTCCTTTTGGGGTGGAAGGATGGATGAAGTGAAGTCACAGAGGGGAAGACCTCTAGCACAGAAGTGCCTCAGTGCCCAGACGACTGCCTGGAGAGGGCTGAGTTGAGCCAGTGATGAAAGACATACTTCCTGTCAGTGGAATGTTTGAAAACCATGAAGCATCTGAGCAAAGGTGTGACTGTCCAGCTCAGATATCAGTACTGGGTTTTTTACTTCTGGAAGAGTTTCCAAAGGGCAGAATCCTGTTCCTCCTCGGTTTCTAGGGAATGCTCTGTGCCCTATCAGCAGCCAAAACAAAGCAGTGTTTTCACCTTCAAGGTAGCTTTTACGGGTTTCCTTTTTTGGTAATAATCGACTGTGGCCAAATCTGGGGCTTGAATGGGAGGAGGCGACATGATGTAAAACTTCTGGAGCCATCTAGGAGAGGTGCTTGTGCCCGCTGGCAGAAAGTCCATGCCTGGCAAAGCCATGCTATCTGCGAGCATGCCACACACTGATTATGTAGTGGCTAAGCTGGTGACGGTGCTTTCTTCTCTGGTTCTTCTACACATACTGCAGAGCTTAAAAAAAAAGATCTGCGCAAACTAATATGCTCGAGTTGCCTGCGCTATGTGGCCAAAGCTGCTTTCAGGCTGTGTTTAGAATTCCTTTGGGGTCAGGTTTCCTGTTACTAGACCTCCATCCACAGCCCAGGCACGAATGTGGTCAGCCAGGATTAGCAGAGGCCTCTGCAATGTCTATTACATAGCTTTGATTTCAGCAGACTTTACAGAATCATAAAGTATAACGATCATTTGAGGGCCTACATGATAGAAATGATCATGGAAAAAAAAGCTACTTTCATCACTCACATTTCTCGTTGTGTTATGAGAAGGGCTCATGTTCTTTGCAGAATGGGTGAAGGAGGCACCAGCAGAGGCTTGAGGGAGCCTCACATACCTCAAGGAAATGTTGGTGAAGAAAATGAAGGGAAATGGTCATGTTGGAGTGCTCAGAAGAGATTTCTAGAACAGTTTAAAAACTTGTATGATGTTGACTGCTCACGTTTAATTCCTTCTTTCTGTTTTTTACAACCTTGACCACACATAAAGGATAGACTTATTCACTAACAGTGTGCACAATGAGTTTTGGATTCTATGTAACGGCTTAGCAGATACTCTCTGGAAAAGGGCACTTCAGATTCTTTCATCTCATCTTGTGGCACAGAGTGTTCCCTAAAAATGATCCTGCTAAAGTACTTCCCTTTCAAGGAGGTAAGAGAATCCTAACATGGGTGTGAGGACAATTATAGAGGGCAAGTATGAGAACACCATGGAGACAGAAATCTTGTGGAAGCCAAGACTGCACTAGGTGTCCTGGAGCCATGTGGGCGAGGCCTGCATGTGATCACCCCTGATCTTTCTAACCACAGAAAAGGTTTAATTTCAGAGAATGGCAACCAAAGGAACAAATCATCACAACCTGACAGCCCTTAGCACATCTCTCTCTTTCCATCGTGACAGTGGCCCTGGAGTGTCCACATCTGAATACTGTGGATTTCTCCCAACGGTCAGGCTCTGGGATCAACAAGAGGGCACCGGGCCTTGATTTCTAAAGGCTGCCTCACCTGCCTGAAGAGGACCCCCTGCATTTTCCTGCCCAAGGTGCTGCCTGGAGACAGAATCCCCTGGGGTGAAGCACCTGCTCATGGGTCAACTTTTCCCTGATGTAGCTTAGATTGTATATATGCATTTTTTAGAGTGATATGTATAATTTTGGGAGAGGGTGTTTATGTATGAAGGCCATATCCTTCCATCTCCCCCTTTCCCTGCCTGTGCCATAGAAAGACGTTGTGAGCCACAATCATTAGAGCCTTAGAATTCCTCCTCCTCAAGGGCAAGGGGTTCAGTGGAGGAGGTTTCAGTCCTGCCCTCTTCAGTGTGTGTGTGTTAGAGTGGGCAGAGGCCTTCCTCAGCATCATTCCACCAAGACCCGGGAGAGTCCCTCACTGACAACTTAATTGTAATAGCTTTTTGCGTGTGTCTCAATGTGAATCTGCCATAAGTCCTTTAAAAATATATATCTGATAATCTTTCCCCTGAATTTAGAAGACTAAGTGAAGTCTATAGAACGTATTTCACAAACCCCTAGGTTCACTTTCAGTCTTAAGAAAAGAGCATGTTATTCTATTGGACTAAGTTTCATTGGGATAAGGCAGCAAAAAGATAAACAGATCAGGGCTGATGTAAAAGTTGGGGGGGTGTGGAGTTCGCTTCTAGTGGGAAGGACTTGGTGTCAGAGCCTCCCAATTCTGACTCATCTCATCTGCACACAGGCGTCCTGGGAGGAGGGCTCCTTTCTTCCTTCTCTCAACAGTGACCTGAGCTTCTTGGTTCCTCCCTCAGTCATGGGGGCTGTGGAAGGAGGCACAGCCTGGCCCCAGAGCCATGTGGTGGAATGTGGATTACAATACCCTACTCAGCCACACTGTGGCTAGGTGCATTTGGGAGGTTATTACTCTAACAAACTCCCTGATGTCTGGCACCAGGCAATGGCCCACACCCCAATTTCCACTAGAGAATAAACGGAAGTGCTTTGGGCCCCTTCCTGTAGATTTTTATGTGGAATCGAAGCGCCTGTGATCATGTGCACCAGAGCCTGGCGGATCCTTCCCAGTCTTCCTCTTGGTCTGTGCTACACAGGAGTCAACATCCCAGGCCGGCCCAGTGGGTGCCACGGGGCTCCCCTCATGGCCCACCTTGCCTGCCCCCCCCCCAGAGTTCAGCTCATGATTCTGCAGAGTACTTTGGAGACAGCGTCAGCATGAGTGATTCTACACAATATTCTATTCCATCCTGCCTTCATTCTTGCAGACAAAATGGATTTACAACACACAGGTTATGGAACCATGTCAAGATGATTTTCAACAAATAGTACAAGTTACTGAGAGGCCCTAAGGTACTGATGACATGTGCTGAGGCTCCCGGGTCCCACTCCAGTCTACTCAGCTTCCAGCTGGTCATTGTATGGTTGGTGAAGGTCGATTATTAATGTCATCACAAACCTTTTACGTTCAAGTCTTCTTGTATTGAAATCAGAGCACTCTTTGTCACTTCTCCCTCTGTTGTTGGCTAACCTTCTTTGGGTCCTGGTGGTGCCTTTGCTGCTGGTGAAAGGAGCGGCAAGCCGAGGCCTAGCAGAGACTGAGCTGGGGGGGCTGTGGAGTCACCTGGGTTCACTGTGACTTCCTCTTTGTGTTGGTCTCTGCTGTTCTCATGCAGTTTCTTGCCATCCTGAGCCCTTCCACCCCCCCCACGCCCACCTCCATGCTTTTCAGCAAATTCCTGCATGGACCCAGCACCACTGAAAAAAGAGACAAGCCTTCATTGCAGTGAGCTCCTTCAGAACTTATTTCATCCCACATGAGTTCTCTAACTCTCCAATTTATTGATTTATCCCTTGAACAACTCAAAGAAAACGGGAAACCTGCCCTCTCCTCTCCTTCTCTGAGAACCACCCTGCTACCAGCTGTGTCTGGGCTGGTTTATGGACCCACATGAAACGATCCCTGCTTTTTTCTTTTCTTTTTTTTCTTTTTGAGTTGGAGTCTCACTCTGTCACCCAGACTGGAGTGCAGTGGCCGCTCCCGGCCACAGCAGCCTCGACCTGCTGGGCTCCGGCGATCCTTCCGCCTCAGCCTTCCCAGTAGCCGGAATTACAGGCATGTGTTACCATGCCCGGCTGATGTTTTGATTTATTGTAGAGATGAGGTCTCGCTGCCCAGGCGGGTCTCGAACCCGCGGGCTCAGGCAATCCACTCACCTCAGCCTCCCAAAGGCGCGGGATTACAGGCTGAGCCACCGAGCCCGGCTACGATCCCTGCTTTTATCACATGCATTCTATTATCAGCACAGTGGCGACCTCAATCTTAAAACCAGTCACGAAGCTGCAGCTTTAATAATTTAAATAAAAGCTTATCGTAGAAAAGCAAATATTTACAAGTATGAGTCATCTAATTTAAAGAAATTAATTAAAAGTAAATGCTGAAGTGATTTAAAACTAAAGAGCCATTACCAAATACATGCCCGTTGACCATGAGTCCCCCAGGGTGTGCTCTTGAACTTCAGAGAGACTGGCTCGAGGCACTCCCTGGCTGTCTGGATGGTTCTGAACCCTGCCGACCCATTCTGGAACTCGATGTCACTTGCCCTGGGGGTGTCAGGGACTCTCAGCTTTCAGTTCTGAGGGACTTCGGGGCGTACCGTGTGCAAGAAAGTAGATGAGAAAAGGAAGGCTGGGTTTGAGTTGCACAAGGCACTCATCCAGACTTAACTTTCTCTGAGACTCAATGGCCTCATATGCCTCTCCACCCCTAGCAGGGTTGTGGTGGGAATTGATTAAGAAAAAACAAACAAACAAACAAACAAAAGGACCAATCATACTGAGGTCCTCAATACTTGAATGTGAAGACACACTCAGTCATTAAAAAAAATAAAATTGGGTCGGACGTGGTAGCTCACACCTGTAATCCCAGCACTTTGGGAGGCTGAGGCAGGAGAATCGCTTGAGCCCAGAAATTCAAGACCTGCATAGGCAACATAGCAAGACCCTTGTCTATAAAAAAAAAAAAAAAAATCAAGGAAATTAGCCGGGCCCGTGGTCCTAGCTACTAGGGAGGCTGAAGTGAAAGATCATGAGTCCAGGAGGTCAAGGCTGCAGTGAGTTGAGCGCACTGCACTCCAGCCTGGGTGACAGAGTGAGGCCCTGACTCTAAATAAATAAATTAATTAATAAAAGTGGATCTTTTACATGGAGTCTAAAGTGATTGTCCAAAGACCTAGAATGAACAAGTAAATGAGTGTGTAAACAAATCCAAACTTTACCCCTGACTGAGTTGATCTCCACATGTCCTCCTCCACACTGATGTGTGCCAGGGAGTAAGTCCTCTCCCAGAGGCTGCATCCTGTAGGCCTGTGACACACAGTGTAGTGAAAAAAAATTTAGCTAATCGCCGACATTTCGAAGCCAAGGGCTTTCACATGAGAAGTCAGGTTTCCTGTTTTTCTTTGAACTTGGGACTTGCCTTCCTTCGAGGCCACGGTCAGCTGAGGGTACACTCTTGAGGGGAGGACTCGGCCCTCCTCAGGCTCCGCCCCAGCTCTTGCTGACACACTCTGTGGCTTACAGCCATATGGGTCTGCGGTTCCTGCCCATGCGAGTACGTCTCCTCTAGACTGCTGCACTGTTGTGCTCCACCTGCATCCTCCATGCATAGGCCTGTGCTGTTCTCTGAAGAGTGTCGTGGGAGGCTGACTAAAACTTCTATCACCTGGCCTGGGCTGCCCTTAGATCTTTAGCAATCAAGACTTCATGAAGAGCTGCCGGCTAAAGCTTGCTGTAGCAGGGGAAGCAACCTCAGGACGGAGCTCTGAAGGCTAGGTCACATCTCAGGAAGTCCCAGACAAGTCACTTTGTGTCCTCGGCCTCACCTCCCCCTCTGCTGAGCGAGGGCATCAGTACAGGCGGCCTCTGGTGGGCTGGTGGCAAAAGCAATTCCATAGTCCTGCCAGGGACCACACAGTCTGCAATGTCCTTGGTTTGTGTTGCTGCCGTTAAGCCTGACCTGCCTGGGTCTCCTCACTCATCGGTGCCTTGGTTTCTCCACCTGTAAAGTAACACGTACCTTTCTTCTCATGAGAGCGACTGAAATGATGTGGGTAGAGCATGTTAGGAAAGTTGGACTAAAACCAGTGCAAGATGCACTAGCCTCTTGTGTCTCCAAGGCTGCAGTTAGGAGGGAAGCCTGCCTGGCCTAACAGGACTTCTGGATCAGAATTCTCAATCCCTCCTGAGAGGCACTGCAATACTCCCATGGGCAATAAGGGATCACCGTGAAGTTTCTGCCTCACGATCACACTGGACCTCAGTGGAGGACAAATGTGTCCTGCCCAGAGAAGGTGGGACTGACCTCACTGTGACTGTGCCATGAATTTTATGAGGATTGCATGCAGCTAATTGGCATCAGGCGGCTGAGCGATTTGATGAGGTGTGAACCAGCCCTCTAATTGTTTTATTTACAACATATGCACCTTTCACTAACATCCCGTGGGGGATCTTTCTACTCAGTTGTTAATTTAAGTGTGGTTTAGTGAACTACAATTTGGTAAAACCAGAAGCTGAAAAACACCCATCAAATTCTCCGCAGTCTTATAGTCAGTCGAAATTAAAGAAAAAACCAACAAGAAACAAAAACCAAATTAAATAATGAGTTACCTTCATCACCACCACTGACACAATAATGACATGGAGAGTCAAGATGCAGAAACAACTAGATCTAAATCTACATGTTCTCCTCCAGTGCTTTCCTGATAGAAAGAAAAGGTTTTGAGGGGAAGCTTTCATCTGTCTGGACAGGCAGGCAGAATCAAACTCCAGCTTAAAGGACAATCCTCTCATCAGCCCCCTGCGGTTCTAAAACTGGATAGACCAGACTCCTCTAGAGCCCTGACCCAGAGGGCCCTCTCACTCCTCAACTGATGGCACACCTGAAAAAAGTACCAGCCACGATTTCTATCCCAGAGAATCTCTCACCTCCTTGCTGGGCAGACAAAGAGAGAGACACAATGGGTGCATTTGCTCAGGGTTGGGCAGGTGCCTACAAAGTCTGCTGTAGGGCAGGGGTCTGAGGACAGGTGCACCAAAGAGATCCTTACTGGGAGAGCTGGGTTTGGGCAAGCCGAGGGAAAAGCCCCGACAACCCTATACATGAGGCCATTGAAGAAACAGAGGCCACTGGTGGACAGGCCTGGAGGCCAACAGAGATGTTCTTGTTCTTGTCCACTTGTACTTGTTTCAGATGCCACTTCTTCCTGATCCTTTATTTCTGAGTCAGATGCCCCCTCCCAGGAGCTTTTGGAGTAATCAATGTCAGGAACATCAGAAAATGATGTCATGATTGGTTTAAACACATATGGTAAGATCTATAAGATCGAGAAACATCTTCAATATAATGCAGATATTAACGTATAGGAAAAATGCTGCCTCTATGGAATCAAAAATCCCTATATTTAATTACTTGTCTTCCTTTGTGATCCCAAGAAATGGTGAGCTTTGTGGTGGTGATCATTACTGAGTTCACTGCTGACTCCCAACGCGTGGCACATGGTGGGCACTGGGCAGGAAGCTGGTCAGTGGATAGGATCTGAAGACACCTCCCTTTTCCTGATGACCTGAACTTCCAGGTCTTGCTGGGGCCCCTCCATTGAAAAAAGAAGGTTCTCTTTCTTTGAACGAGTGCTGAGCCTCATCCTTTCCCCCTAGCACTTGGCATCTTGCTCACTGCCTAATGACCCAGCTCTTTGGCAGACGCTGGTTCCAGGAATGACTCAGCCTTGATATTTCACTCGGCCTCTGCAGTAAGCAAGAGCCCTGGGCTGCAAGTCCAAACACCTGGGTTCAAGTTTCAGTTCTGTCACTGACTTTGAGTGAGAAATTTCTCTGAGTTTGTTGCCTTCACTCAAAAGTGGAGCTTACGATGCCAAGCAGGCTCCCAGGGTCGTTGGGAAAAATCAAATTAGAGATGCACAAGATAGCACTGTCACCGATGAAGCCTGACTTGAAGCCTTGACTTTTACTAGTGACAGCATCACCCTCCACTTTCTAGGCCTGGGGTTCTGCCCTACCCATTGAAATCCTTCAAGGGATGAGGCCTCTGCCTTGAACCTTAATGTCCGTGACTGTGCCTTCACTGGCAGCTGGACTTTCTTACTGCCAACAGGACTTTGGCCTTGGTCTTCAAGGACAGGGATTCTTAACTTTGAACCAGTTAGGAACTGGGCTGCACAGTAGTAGGTAAGCGGTAGGCGAGAGAGTGTAACTTTATCTGTATTTACAGATGCTCCCCTATCCTTGCATTACTGCCTGAGCTCTGCCTCCTATCAGTTCAGCAGAGGCATTAGATTCTCAGAGGAGGGCAAATCCTATTGTGAGCTGCACATCCAAGGGATCTAGGTTGCACACTCCTTATGAGACTCTAATGCCTGATGATGTGAGGTAGAACTGAGATGGTGATGCTAGCGCTGGGGAATGGCTGCAAATACAGATTAATGTTAGCAGTGAGGTTTGACTGCACAGAGACCATAATAAATCAATTGCTTACAGATTCATATCAAAACCCTATCAGTGAGTAGCAAGTGAGTTGATGTACTTCAATTGTATATCTGCATCTGGTGGCAGGCTTTAATTCAGAGTTCAACAATTATTTTAGTCTGTGTGTAGCCTGTCCACTATTTTCTCACTTCTGTCCATGCCCCACCCTTTTTATGGTGAATTGTATAATTGTTTCATTATATATTACAATATAATAATAATAGAAATAAAGTGCACAATAAATGTTATGTGCTTGAATTATCCCCAAATCATCCCCCAGCCCCTGGTCTGTGGAAAAATTATCTTCCACAAAACTGATCCTTGAGGCTAAAAAAAGTTGGGACAACTGCTGGAGGAGGTGACCTCTCAGCTTGAGTTCCCCCTTTGCCTGGGGGGCCTTGGACTTTCATCTACACCGATGAACTTCCCTTTCCCAACAGTCCTCCTCTTTTTGCCTCATCTTCCTGGGACCTCTACAGTCCCCACCCTCTAGGTCCATGTTCTGGTCTCAGCCCACTGAGAGCTGAGCCATCCTATGCATCAACACAGACCTGGCAATAAACACCAAACAATGGAGCAGCAAGGGCAAACAGTTCCGGTTTCCCATGAATGAGTGTCTGGCTTTGGGTGAGTTTGACCCTCTCTAACAGTCTCGGTTTCCTCATCTGAGAAGTTAGGACAGTAATGGTTACTTACTTCCGTTGACTAGTTAGGAGGGTTAAGTGAGAATGTCTGCGCAGTACCCTCCAAGGTGCCAGGCATGGTCAACGATTGATTAATAACAGGTAGGCTGTTGGTATTATTATTAATACTAATACTAACAGGTAAGCTGTCAGTATTACTATTAATACTAACAGATAGACCGTGAGTATTATTGCTAATAATACTAGTACTAATAATAACAGGTAGGCTGTGAGTATTATTATTAGTACTAACAATAGGAGGCTGTATTATACCAGTACTAACAATAACAGGTAGGCTGTATTATTAGTAGTACTAATACTGACAGGTAGGCTGTGAGTGTTATTATTAATACTAATAATAACAGATAGGCTGAGTATTATTATTAACACTAATAACAGGTAGGCTATTAGTATATTATTAATATGAACAGGTAGGCTGTTAGTATATTATTATTAATACTAATAACAACAGGTAGGCTGTGAATATTATTATTAGTGCTAAAACTAACAGGTAGGCTGTGAGTATAATTACTAATGCTAACAATGACAGGTAGGCTGTGTTATTAGTACTAATACGGACAGGTAGACTATGAGTATTATTATTAATACTAATAATAACAAGTAGACTGTGAGTATTGTTATTAATACTAATAACAGGTAGGCTGTTAGTATTAATACTAGTAATAACAGGTAGACTGTATTATTATTAATACTAATAAGGTAGGCTGTATTATGATTAATATTGATACTGACAGATAGGTTGTATTATTATTAATACTAATAATAACAGGTAGACTGTCAGTTAATAATAGTATGTTAATATTATTCTCCCTACTCACCTTTTTATTGGCCTATTCTTGATTCTGTAACTTCTTACGTGCTTTTCTCTGTCTTTCAAAAATTCAAATATGTCTAGAGGCATTTTCTTCTCTAAAAATCTGCTTCCTCCAGATGGAAGTGAGGCAAGTTAGTATCACTTTCCCCAAATTTATGAACTATATTTATTTTTTTAAAGTATACAAAATATACTAAAATGTGCAACCTTTAAACAGTTGTTCTTTTTTGTCTTGTCCTGGTTATATTCTATATGTCTAATTGCTATTGATTTATGGGTCCACATTGATGTCACCTCTTAGAGAATTGCTGGAGGACTTCGCTGTTTGATTGTTCTAAAAGGGAGACAGGCACAGTGACCTGTGCAGTTATCGAGTGACAGGTGTGCCCAAATATATCTAGGAAGAGAAAGTTGGACAGCAGCCAAGAAGTCACCCCGTTTTCAAGAGAAACAGAACTTTTGTCTCGTCTCTCCTTTTTCCTTTGTATGAGATATTGGATGGGTAGAACAATGAACTGTGTTGGCTTGAGGAAGCGTCTTGAAGCCTGTGGGTCAAATGGCAATCAGACCCGGAAACAGAGCTTGGTGTATCGTTGGTCTAACAGGTCAACCTAAGGGTTTGGTCCTCATTCTACTCTTGTGACTACGTGATGAGAGCTGCCACTTTTCTTCTTCATCCTTGACTCTTTCTTTCTTGTGATCAGGGTTGGGACAGTGGAGATTTGCTGATTTGGCTGGCCTGGCATCTGTCCTACCTTATCCTGGAGATGACGTTCTGTTCTGTCAGGAATCATCCTGCTATCAGTCACGTGGGTCAGGTTGAATGACTCCATCCCAGACTCCAGAGGTGTCATGTGACTCAGACTGGGCACCCAGAACATTCCACCCCTCAGGCACAGTGATTGTGTTCAGTTAGTACATACCCCAATGAAACCAACCTAAGACAGCTCTAGGACTGTGGCTGGACATGTGATGATGAAAGAACCCTTCTCCTGCAGAGACTAAGAAGATGGGGACAAGCCTGGCTGTGGGCAGCTGCTTGGTCACCACGGGGAAGAGCAGGACTGAGGACAGAGTCAACAATGAACAGTCAAGAGATGGGGAAGAAGCCAGGTGCTGACAGCCTTCCCTGAGTTCCTAGGTTGCTGAACCAGAAGACAAGTCCGCCCTAGGATGTTTTAAATTTTCAGTTACACTTGCCAATTTCATTTTCTGTATTGGATGTATAAAATATCTGATCACATATAGAGAGAACAATAATGTTTGCCTCTTGTTGGTGCATAGAGGAGGTTACCTCTCGGTGCAAGAACCCCAGGATAAAGTGCGTGAAAAGGGCAGATGGTCCTTCACTTGGGAAACCACCTGGGAGAGAGAAACTTCATTGTAGCTCAGCAGGATGTGGCTCTCAACATCTCTTGGGTAGAGAAGGTGAAACTCAAGAGGCTTAAAAGAATACCTTGTCTCAAGTGTGACAAAGAAGGTCTTGTGTGGAGAAATAGAAGATGCATGGAGTGTACGAGGGTGCCTGGTGGACTCTGGATTCCTGACAAGCTTCCTGTGAGCTCAAGTGTGTACACCTACAACTAACTCTGGTAACCATGCACACAAGTATATTGGTCCACTTCTGAGGAGGAGAGCCATCCCAGACTCTAGTCCTCTGGCAATTCTCCAGTAGGCGACACCCATGTGAGTGGCAAATACTTGGCAATTAGTTGTATAAATATAAAAGATGCCAGGAACATCCCTGCCTGCTCAGTCCAAGCAAGTGACTAGAAAGGAAGCTACTAAAGGACTACCCTGGGTCCCGCCCCCCAGCTGCTCCTTTTCCTCCCAGCCTCAGAAATGTGCAGGGTCATGATTTCTCATTGCTGTCTCTCTGCTCAAACACCACTGGGAGGGACTGGATCTGGAGCTGCAGGAATGGGGTTCTGCAGAGCCTGACTTCTGTGGGGTCACAATCCCAACCCTGTGGCATACTGACTTAATAAAAAGAGAAATATAGCTTGTGGTATTTACTGGAAGGGCAAACAGACTATTCCACAGCCTAAGAATGTGGAAACTTTTTTTTTTTTTTGAGTTGGAGTCTCACTCTCTCACCCAGACTGGAGTGCAGTGGCCGCTCCGGCCACCGCAGCCTCAACCTGCTGGGCTCCAGCGATCCTTCAGCCTCAGTCTTCCAAGTAGCTGGAACTACAGGCATGCGCTACCACGCCCGGCTGATTTTTTGATTAATTGTAGAGATGAGGTCTCGCTGCCCAGGCGGGTCTTGAACCCGCGGGCTCAGGCAATCCACTCACCTCAGCCTCCCAAAGGCGCGGGATTACAGGATGAGCCACCGAGCCCGGCTGGAAACTTTTTTTGAGAACAGCCTGCCTCACTTGGGGGTCTCTCTGTGTTTCTGAAAGAGACTGAGCCTGGGACCCTAATGAACTCCGAGAGCTGGAGTTTGTCTGGGGACAGTAAGGGCCACGGCATAGCAGATGTTCCAAGGACTTGAGGTCTGCCATGATATGGTCTGGTGAGTCAAGCCCAGATGAATATGGGCTTTTATTTTCTTTATTTAAAAAAAATTGAGATGAAATGTACATGCAACAAATGTATCCATTTTAAGTGTTCAATCCATGAGGTTTTACAAGTGTACACATCTGAACCATCATCAGAGTCAAGGATATGGGTCCCCTTTGTTCATTGTTCATTGATCCTTTTTCTTTGCAACCTTTAAAACTGAGCTTTCCATAACTCTGCAGAAGACACACACACACACACACACACACACACACACGCACACACACTTGAAAAGAAAGCATTTGTTGCCTGGAAAAACTCCAATCACTCATGTTTGATAAAAATTGCTTAATGTATTTAAAAAAGTCAGGTCTGGATGAATAGCAAAAATGAGAAATCTGAGCTTTGGAAAGAATTCTCTAGGACAGAAAGAAACTATTGAAAATTGCAACTTGGAAAACATGCCATGTCATCTCAATCACAACTTTCCTATTGCTTTATGCATTTACATTTGAGGAGAAATTTTTATGACAAAAACACAAAGCATTCAATGAAAAATTTTCATGACCCAATTAGAAATTCCACTCAACTTAACATAAGAATGTCCACTGAAACTCAGCATGCCTGAGAATAGAGAAAACCCCTCTCGGCGAGTGTCTGGACTCCCCCTCTCAGCTGTGCATTTCCTCCAGTGGTTTGCCTTCCTGTCCTTCTCTGCCTTAGGTCTTAGTTGACTGTATGCTGTGGCAGGTGTTGTGCTGGCTGTGGAGATCTTGGGGACAGGCAGAGCCCTGCCCTGTAGGAATCGTGACCTCACTTTCTCAGCTGTAAACTCACTCTTACGTTCCTCCCTCTTCTAGTGTGTCTGTTGCTCTCTGCAAAGTTGGGCTTTGCATGGGAAACCGGGAAAAGAGAAGGGAGCAGGAAAGAGGAGGGAAAAGATAGCCCAGTAAATATATTCCATATGATGGAGACCAGCATTTCTACGGATTTTCCTACCACTTGTTAGAACTAGGGGTCAAGGTAGAAGATGACTAAAAGTCCCAATCAGTAAAAAGCAAAAACTCAGCAAGAGTAGCCCAACAGCTGGTTGAGATACAGAACTCTCCAGAAGCTCTGCCAACACAGGGAAATGGAAAAACGCGGAGCAGAATTAAAGTCAGTTCCGGTGCAGTGAGGTGCCAGAAGCTTTCAGTCATCACTGTACTCTCTATATGTGGAAGATTTGGAGAAGAGCATAAACGATTTCTGACAGCTGTGGTACTATTACTGAGAACACCAGAGCCGTGGTTTACTGAATATGGCTAGCATGATAGTCAACCACCAGATCTAAATCTCGTGTAGATTGTGGCCATTCGGAGTCCGAAGAATAGGATTTTTGAATTCTTTTCAATTAAGTAGCTTCTTCATAAAAATGCTAAGAAGTAAAACCAAATCTATACCACAAATATAATTGTGGTTGATAAAGAAGTAAAAACAATTAATAATAAGAGACATTTACTTCCTGATCAGTGACTTCTGTGGTTTTTCAAGATGTAATAGCTCATTCAAATAGCACACTGGTTCTTGGAGACCTAAAATTTCTATATCAGCATCCGAAACTAGACTCCACAAAGCACTTGATAGTCATTTGGACCTTCTGGTCAACTGTGGTTATAAATGTGGCTTTTTTTTTTAAGAGACAGAATCTCACTCTCTCACCCAGGCTGGAGTGCAGTGGCATGATCATAGCATACTGTAGCCTTGACCTCCTGAGCTCAAATGATCCTCCCATCTCAGCCTCCCAAGTAGCTGGGAAAACAGGGGCATACCATCATGCTTGGCAAATTTTTTGTAGAGTTGGGGTCTCACTATGTTTTCCAGGCTACTCTCAAACTCCTGGGCTCAAGTGATCCTCCCACCTTGGCCTCCAAAAGCATTGGGGTTATAGCTGTGATTTACCACCCCTAGTAGAAATGTGGCTCTTGAGACATCGCCAAGTGAGGCTCACTTCTAAAGATTAAGGGATAGAAGTGCTGGTGTAGAAGCTCTTTGCTCTTGGCTTCTTGGAAGAAAGGCTCAAGAACATCACAGTGCAGGTTGTTATAAGAAATGTTAAACAAAGAGAAAACCTTACAACGACCACTGTACATTTGGTATCAAAGTTTATAACTTGTGAACAAAAAAATTAAATAATAAGAAAGTACAGGAACATTTGGCCCAGACTGAAAAGCTGCAAATGCTTTTGCACACAGAAAACAATCACCCCAGGCTAGTTTCTTTAGTGCTCAGCAGTCTCCAACAACCAGGCATTGAATCCTAGGCTATGTGTCAAGTGCAGGAAAACCGTGCCCTTAAACTTCATAAAATTGTGAAATCCAAGTCATTTCTATCCTTATGCCAAACTCCTAAAGAAATTATATACATATATATATATATATATATATATATATATATATGGTATATTTCAAGGCTATTTCTAAAGAAGGCTAATAACAGGAAACAGAACATTTTCCACTGCCTCTTTAAAATACAGAAGGAAAGAAGACCAAATGGTATGAAATATCTGAGATGAAGTAATCTCTCCCCAACAGAGCCCTCCTTGGATATTAGGTGACAAGGGAGAAAGTCATAATGGAATAATAGCCTTCCACATAAAAGAATTATGGTAAGTTGACATTAGATTGAGCCACAGTCCAGCCAAAATGAAAGAGGTTCATAGCTGAGCCTGTCACAAAGACTCTGAAAGAGGACAGTCACGAGGTGTTTTCAGACAGACTTCCTCACCCCCAGCCACAATGACTTGAAGTGAGAATTGGCTTTTTATGGATATTTACTGCAATAGCATTGCCGTTCAAGCGTGGGTGGCTATCATCATAAATAAAGAGCAGACACAAAGAGAAGTGGAGACCCAAGACGGGAGGATTTGTCAAGGTGGGCACATCATGAGCTTCCTTATGTTGAAAATAAACACACGCCATGAAAGCTATCTCTCATTAGGAGAACAAACATCTTTTTCCCACACTAGAATAACCGAGTCAAGCTGCTGTGATTCAAATTTCCTAACACTCTCCCTGGAAGCCTTGGGCTTCCTTGAACCCATCGCCTGGACTGTGGGTGTGCGGTGCACGTTGGCTGCTCTGATGAACACAGGATATGGTTCCTGTGACCACCCCGGTGGGCTGAGGGCTGATGTTTAGAATCTGCAGTGCTTTGAGACCTCCCTTCTGCAGAGCCCACAGAGGCCCTGAATCTGGTTCAAAGTCCTCCCTAAATGGGGGGGGGAGGGAGGCAGCTGATCATTGCTCTCCACACTCTCGCCCGAAGTTGGAGGAAGGCTCAGATGTCTTCTGCATTTCCTTGGACATGGAGATCCATGTACGTGCATGTGTCTCCATGACCAGTGCTGTCATCTTGGCTGCTAGGAGCACAGGGTATCCACTACTCAGCCTGGGAGGTAACCTGCCCCACAGCCCACCCCAGGGCAGCCCCCTTCTCTGACTGCTCCACTTGTCACAGCCTGATGATTCTTGCCCCTTCTCATCCCATTAAATGAGCCATTTGGTTGGATTAACCCTTTAAAAACTACCATGTCCCAAAGGGCCCCTGGGGACCCTCACACAGGGCATCATTTTCAGCTATTACAAGTGGAAGTCCCCGCAGGGTAGAACCACTTTGAGGCTGCTCAGGTTGACAATGTGGGCTCTGTTAGTCCCAGCTTGCTTAGGAGCCCAGGATGGCACTGACCTTGTGACAGGGGCATACACACCTCATCTCCCTATCTGGATGTCCAATATGTGCCTCTGGCCACAAACACTGAAGGGGGCACTCCACAGAAAGATTCATCCAGAGAGGAGTGGGTGCGCACAGGAGGCTGTGGCGACCATGACCCATTTCCACACCTCCACTGCCGGGCTCCTCTCCGGTCGGTGCCTTTCTCTGCCCGTAATCAGCGTGCGCACAGCAAGTGGCGCCTGCCAAATGGCCATTTGTGGGTGCAATTAGACACCTGTGCCTTCAAACAAGTTGCAAGCACCTAATTGTGCCTGCATGTAGCCACTTGTGGGTGCAATTATCCAGAAACCCAGGTGTGCCTGGTATTATGCACAACTGGAGGGAAAAAAAAGTGTTTCCAAAAAAGGGGCTCAGGTTGAATGCGGGCCCTTTAGGCTTCTGCAGGGGAGGTCCCAGAAGCCACAGTCACCCAGCACATGCAGAGCCTCTCAGTTTCAGGGTCCACAGTAGTGCTGCCCCACAGAAAGCAGTGCAAACCACACACAGCATCTCCTCGTGTCCATGCTCAAAGGGAAAGTGAAACTCAGTTTCATAAGTGATTGTACTTAACCCAATATATTCCAAAGTATTGACATTTCAACATACCATCAATATAGAAACAATTGATATTTAATATTCTTTTTTGGTATTAATGGTAGTACTTCACATTGAAAGCACATCACAGTTCACACACATCACATGCTGATAGCTTCATGTGGTTGTAGCTACCACACTGGATGGTGAAAGTCTACAGGGAATTATTTTCAACTGTGATTAACCATGTGCAATTTTAACCTCTAAGCACTTCCCTAAATGCTCAGGAAATCAGGTTTCAAAACCACACTGCTTGGAATTGTCCCGCAGTGTCTTGGGCTGTGGGTAGCTGGGCTCTCCATGGCATTCCTGGTGAAATCAGGCAGAATGTCAAGCATCTACCCCATCCTCTTCACTCTACAGAGTGGGGGGAGCACTCGGGGCTGGGCGTGGAAGCGACAGGCACAGGCTATGTGGACAGTCAGAGGATGGGCTGCAATGCTGGAAGGGAGGCGGATGGTGGGGATGAGAGATGTGAAAAGAAATGGACTTCCAACTGAGCCACCCCACAGTGTCCCTTGCCATGCATCTGAGTGTTTGCTCCACCTCATCCACATGTGTGTGGTCTTGAGCTCCTCCTAGGTGAAGGGGCCATTCATGGGGCTGCATTTGGAATGATCGAGTTAAAATTCAGGTAAGGAACGTTTCACCTGTAAAATGGAGACATAACAGAGCCCTCCTGTTCCATGTCACCACTCATGTATCATTCCCATGATTGCAGAGGCCCAAATAGGGCCTGGAGAATCCCACTGTATTGCTGGCATGATGATGGTGAGAGATGGGACCAGCCAGGGGCCCTGGGCTAGGATGGTGATTCAGAGATGCTGTGCCTCCAACTTGGAAAAAGGTCTAAATTTATTACATTTAATGTTGAATATAAATCATCAAACCTAGATGTGCTATAAAAATGAGCTAAAATGCTGCTTAACAGACATTATTAAAGAGTCTTAAGTGTGGAGCCATTTCTAATTGGTAAAAGTTCACAGATGAACACTTCTTGCAAGTATTCATTTTAAAGAAATATTTCTTCCAGGAAGAAGGCCCTTATTTCAGCATGAGATATAATCCCGAGGACAAATCTCTTCAGGAAAGTATCATCTTTAAGTTCACAAAAGGAATATCAGTGAAATCTGTGATTAAAACTATATTCCTCCCTTACTGTAATATGAAACAAATCAAGTTTAAAAATAATTAGGAATACAATGATAAACAGTCCAAGGTACGTGCTTGGAAGAAGCAGTGAATGTCAAAAGCCAATCAGCTATTATTAGTCTCAAAAAATTAAAAAAATAGTGCAGAAAATTATCTGTGCTGCATTTATCATCTTGATTAAAGGATATAAACATGGGTAATTTAAAATTAATCTGGGAAAGAATATGCTGTCATTTCAATTAGAGAACAGACATCATTCGTTTGCTGGCCCACCTTGGCAAAGGCACCCCCTTAAACCAAGGAAGTTTGGTCTCTAGAATGGATGGGTGCAACAAGCCAATTTTCAGTCACACAATGTGATTTGCAAAGCTGGTTTGAGGTGCGCTGGCTGAGCACCTCGCTGGGAGTGAAATTAAACCTGTCATCTGTTCACACCAAGTCCCAGCAGCTCAGTGGCCTCTGGCATGCACTGGTTCTTCACCGCAGCCACCCTCCCCGTTGGCACAAACATGCCCCTCAGGGGAATCTGTCCCTTCAGCTTGTTTATTAAAATTCTCAAACCATAACGGGAAGGTGCCTTGGCCACAGGGGAGACCGTGTCTCCAAGGACGAGGACAAGAGAGCAGTGGGGGACCAAGTCACAATGTCTCTTCTTCCCTTTTATGGGTTATGTAGATTTTTCTATTAATTTCTTGATATCGACAGCTCTCCTACCCCCATTTTCACTTCCAAAATGCAAGTTCTGACCCATTCTCAATACTATTTTAAGAAGAGAGACGGGCTCGGTGGCTCAGCCTGTAATCCCATGCCTTTGGGAGGCTGAGGTGAGTGGATTGCCTGAGCCCGCGGGTTCGAGACCTGCCTGGGCAGTGAGACCTCATCTCTACAATAAATAAATTAAAAAAATCAGCCAGGCGTGGTAGCGCATGCCTGTAATTCCGGCTACTTGGAAGGCTGAGGTGGAAGGATCGTCGGAGCCCAGCAGGCGAGGCTGCGGTGGCCAGGAGCGGCCACTGCACTCCAGTCTGGGTGACAGAGTGAGACTCCAACTCAAAAAAAAAAAAAAAAAAAAAAAGAAGAGAATTTAGGACCCACTAAAATAAACAATCAGGATGCTAGGAAGAGAAGCACATTTTCGTATAACTTCAAAATCTGTTTTATGGGGAATATTTACACATTTACATTATACTGATTATTTAGTTGTTCATTATGTTACTTGTGCTGTTATAGTAGATAAACTTTATTATAAAATAGCTCATTATAATCAATTTTAAGCAACAAATATTTACCAAGTACCTATTATATAATTAGGCACTGCAGAGGACACAGAAAAGTTGAAGACATGGTTCTTACCCTCAAAAAGCTTAAACTTTCTGGTTGCGGAGATAAGCTAAAAATACATTAAAAAAAGAGGGATCCTTTGACAGTCTATGCCAATGCAAAACTCTAGGTAAGAACAATATAGATTTAGACTTTCTACAAAGTTAAACCATGTAATTCTTACATAGCAGTAAAGTCTGGATGTAACATGGTCAGTTTGAAAGGTGGGCTTTGGGCCCCTCCATCTGACACCATCATGTCCACACTGCTTTTTTTTCTTGTGATTCTAGCTTTATCATTCATTCTTGTGAATCTGCCTTGTATTTCTTCATCTGTCTTGCAAGAATACCGACTTCCTTTATGTTTTATAGTAGACATACCTGTATTTGCTTGTGTTCTTGACAATAACACAAGGGAACTGCAGCTGTGATTGTAGGGTTATGAATGTCCCTGTCCTAGCTTCTTAAATGTCACAGCATGCACAAGAGGATAGTCTTGCTTTTTTGGGGCAGCTTGTTCTTTAAATGCACATGGTAATAGCATTGACAAGGGATGTAAAACTCTTGCTTTGAATGACATGGTATTAATGAAACATTAGCTACCATATTGTTATTTGGAATTGATCTACAGTTGATTGACATACATGAGTTTATCTGACCTAATGCACTGGGGATATGTGTCAAAGTAAGGGGAGGGCAAGGAGGGTAATCTGCAGGAAATCAGTTCCTGGGGTAGCAGTTGGGGCTCACCTATGGAAGGGAAGTTTCCCGACAGCCAATGAGAAGGGCCCTTGTGATTATCCCTGGTGGGAGACTGGTTACCAGTAGCTAAAGCGTGGACAGGCATCAATGCAGAGAACAGTCCAGTGAGGCAGCCTCTGCCTCTGCTCCACCAAAGCAGAAAGGTTGGTATATGCCTGCAGCCTGGGCTGTGTACTAGCAGTGTTGTTCTTATCAGTGTTCCAGAAATAAATGTCATGGAAGAATCCACAAAGATGAAGAAGCATCTTTCCTTGGAAAGCAATGGGTGGCTTTGAACCAATCCACAAGAAACACCCAGGAAATTAGCTTCAAAATCCAACTGCATTAGACCATCTGCCAAGAGCAGGGAGACTTAGCACTCTTGGAGACATTGCTAACATAGTAAATCCCTTTAAAAGAAATATTTCCACAGTATTTTTCATTGCAGGAGAAGAAAAAAACTTGGCAAACATTATTCATTTTTAAGCAATCCTTGTGAAATATTTAAATATATGTTACCTACTTACTCTACTTTTGTTCTTTGTTCTCACTCATACTTTTTTATTTGGTAATTTGGCCTAGATGGGATTTGAATATAAAATTCATGTACATTTGCTTTCTCTTTTATAATTCACCTATCACCCACTGTGCATCAAATCTTCTGAATTATTTACAATATTTTCCCATTTCTCTCCTACATTTTTAAGGCTAAAAGTGTAGAAAAATATTTTCCTCAAACACTTGCTTCTGTTGGACATTATTTTTGTTTGGTTTTGGAACAGTAAACAGGGAACTTAAAAATGTACTCAAGTCCTAGGTAATGCACTAAGACAAGAAAAGAAATAAAAGGTATACATATTGGAAAGGAAAAGGAAAACTGTCTTTGTTTGTAGGTGACATGATTGTTTATGCAGAAAATCTGAAAGAATCAACAAAAAATCCTCATGGAACTAAAGCAAAGTTGTAGGAGACAAAATTGATATAGAAAATTCAATCACTTTCCTATATATCAGCAACAAACAAGAGGAACTGAAATGAAAAACACAATACCATTTACATTAGCATCTCCCAAAATGAAATACTTAGGTAAAAATCTAACAAAATATGAGGAGACAAAAAAAAAACCCTGGAATTAGTTTTTGGAGGGTGGGTCCCTTGTCATACAGGCTTCCCTCACCAGGTAAGTGTTCTAGGAACCCATTGGCATCAGTGGACCAGCTAGAATTGTTGTGAGAGGCTGCATTCAACTTCCCTGAATTTTTTTTGGAGATTCTCTTGATGCATTTGCTCATTTCATGATGGGTGATTTATAAGTGCACCTGCCCACACTGCACTGAGTGTTCGGCAGTTTGTGAACAAAAACAGCATGATGCTCATACTCTACCCTTCATATTCACCCAGTCTCACCCCGAGTGACTTTTATTTCCCCCTTGGATGAAAAAAGTCCTCAAAGGGAAATGTTTTGCCAATGTGGAAGAGGTGAAACAAACAAACAAAAATGACAGAAGCACTAAAAGGCATCTAAATTAACAAGTTCAAAAACTGTTTTGAGCAGTGAAAAATAAATCTTGATAGATGTACTGCATCAAACAGAGAGTACTTTGAAGGTGACTGAAGTTTATACATGTAAGAATAAATACACACTTTTTAATAAAGTCTGGTTTTTTTGGGGTCCCCCTTACATGTACAAGATTTATGAGAAAAACTCCAAATTCTGAAGAAGAAATCAAATAAGAACTAAATAAATGGAGATATATTCCATGTTCATGGATAGGAAAACTAAATATTGTCAAGATATCGGTTCTTCCCAACTTGATTTATGGATTCAATGCAGTCCCAATCAAAATCACAGAAGGTTATTTCATAGATATTAACAAACTGATTCTAAAGTTTATATGCAGTGGCAAAAGACCAAAAACAGCCAATAAAATATTGAAGGGGAAGAACAAACTTGGATAATTGACACCACCCAACTTCAAGAAGCTACAGTAATTGTAATCGTATGGTATTGGTGAAAGAATAGATAAATAGATTGATAGAACAGAATAGAAAGTCCACAAAATAGACCCACATAGTCAAATGACCTTTTAAAAAGGACCAAAGACAATACAATGGAGTTAAGTAGCGTCTTCAACAAATGGTGCTGGAACAACCAGACATCCACATCCTAAAAAATGAATCTAGACACAGACATTATACTCTTCACAAAAATGAACACAAAATGGTTTATAGATTTAAATATAAAATGCAAGATCATAAAAATCCTAGAAGATAAAATGGGAGAAAACCTAGATGACCTTGGATATGGTAAACCAAGGCATGATCCATATCAAGATATATGATATACATGTATATATACACATAACACAATATTCTAGAACAGTTTTAAGTCTACAGCAAGGTGTATATGCTTTTAGATACATCCACACAATCAATGAAAAAAATTGATAAGCTGGACTTCATTGAAACTAAAAACTTCTGCTCTTTGAAAGAATGAAGAGAAGCCACAGATGAGGACAAAATATTTGCAAGAAATATATCTAATAACAAACAATTATCCAACATATACAAAGAACTCTTAAAACTCAACAATAAGAAAAAAAAAACGTCAAAAAGTGGGCCAAAGACATGAATGAATACTTCACCAAAGAAGATGGCACATAAGCATATAAAAAATGCCTCACAGCCTATGTTACCAGGGAAATGCAAATTAAAACAACAGTGAGACACCAGAAACACCTGTTTGAAGACCACAGTTGGCAACACTGGCAACACAAAATGCTGACAAGGAAGTGGAGCAACAGGAACTCTTACTCATTGTTGGTGGGAATGCAAATGGTATGACCACTTTGGATGACAGTTTGGTAGTTTCTTGCAAAACGAAACTTAGTCTCAGCATATGATCCAGCAATTGCATTCCTTGGTGTTTACCCAAAGGAGTTGAAACTTAGATCCACATAAAAATGTGCACACAGACGTTCCCAGCATCTTTATTCATAACTGCCAAAACTTGGAGGCAACCAAGCTGTAGTAGGTGAATGAATAAATATGCTGTGCTATATATCCAGACACTGAAATATTATACAGCACTCATAAGGAAATGAGCTATCAAGCCATGACAAAGCTTGATAGGAAACTTAAATGCATATTACCAAGTGGAAGAAGGCAATCTGAAAAGGCTACACACTGTAGGATTCCAACTACATGACATTCTAGGAGTTAGAAATATTAAGACAGAAACCAGGTAGCGATTGTCAGGACTTGTGGGGGAGAGAGGGATGAAGAGGCAGAGCACAGCAGATTTTTAGGGCAATGGAACTACTCTGTATGATACTATATTGATGAATACATGTTGTTATACATGTATAACAAAACCCACAGGATGCGCAACACCAAGAGCGACCCTAATGTAAACTGTGGGCTTGGGTGACGATGAGGTGTCAGAGAGCAGGTTCATCAGCTGTAACAATTGCACCCCTCTAGGGGGATGTTGATAACGGGGGTGGCTGTGCATGTGTGGGAGTGGGGGTTTATGGGAAATCCCCAAACCTCCTTCTTTGTATTGTTGTGAACATGAAACTGCTCTAAACATTGTGAGTGTGTTTGTTCATGCATTTATATAATATGCCCTGATCATGCCTTCCTCTACTAGAGTCAACAAGCAGTTACAGAGGCAGCAGGCAGTTTTCTTCCCTTGTCCACCAAGGATGCTTGCGAGATGGGCCCCTAAGTACATGATGACTCTTTCTCGCTACGACAGATGAAGCCACAGCTTGTGTATATGTCCATAAGTTCTGTCTTTGGTAAGGCATCTCCTGTTCTCCTCAGCAGCCTTCCTCTCCATGTCCAGGCCTCCCCACTATAGCCCCCTTCCTTACGACACAGAAAAGAATAAGACATCATCACATACATTTGAGCAGGAATTCTCATTTTTAGACTCTTTATCTGTCACTGGGAAGGGAAAGACTTTGTGTCCTGTTAAACATTCAGGTCACACGTGACAATGATGTGACATGCCCCAGTTAGAGCTTCAATGAGTCCTTCCTGATTTCTGCAACTGCTACAAAATGTGGGTATTACTGCTAGAAATGACCAGTGGGTCTCTCTGAGAAGCACAGATGACACAAACAAGCATTTCTGGCATAGATCTTTTTAGAATCACTCTAGAGAAGCAGTAGAAACCTATCAGCAGAAACAACCCACTGCTGTCTGTGGACAGCCATGCTCACCAGGCAGAGATGGGCTGTTTGCTGTCACCTGCCTGGAGACCTCCTCCTGGACCCACCATGCAGCTGCCCCAGGATGACACCTTGACTTACAGAAACCTTGAGTGACGTGTGTTGTCCTGTCTGTGATCGGCCTCTGCTAAGTTCTCTTCAGGCAATCCATGAACTCTGCACCCTTTTAATTTCATGCCTTCCACATTCCTAAAGAATGAGCTTGTCACCATCAAGTTGCCACAGGGTTGCTGGCTCAGTAAACTTTACCTTTTTTTCTAAACACGACTTTGCTGCACATAGTATATAACGCTGTACCTGTGATTTCAGAAATTCTGAAATAAGTGTTTTATCTTTAAGGACATTTTTGCTATTCTGCAGTGAAGTTGTCAACAACTTTTAATATATAGGAATTTCTCTTTTTCCCTCCAAAATATAATTTCTTCCATATTTTCAGATGCTTACATCATCTAAGTCAATTTGTTGGCACGTTTCACCCCATACCACAGAGAGAAGCTGAGGAATGAATTGTAAGTGCTGACAGTGAGAGGACTGTTAATTTGTCTAGTCTGCAACCTGTGCAGTTTTCTGCTTCTCACACAAAGTATACATTTCCTGATATTCACATCAATGTTTTGTTAACTATAGATACTCCCAGTAAATGAAGAGTTGGCTTTTCAGGAGATGATTATTTCTCATTTGTTTCTTTCCCACCACTGAGATCCTCTTGATGGTGAGCAATGGCAGAGCCTCAACTCGGAGACACCTGCATCTTTGAAGCCTCTTACTCTAACGGAAAAGCTAAACAAAGTGAAATCCTGTTCCAGGGATTGCCTTTAAATTCCAGGACTCATGTGGTGGTACAACTCTGTTTCCTCTCCATCCATCTTTCAGATCTCATGACGGTTCACACAGACAACTCTCAGTTCTCTACGTACCAACCCCAACTCCACACACACTTCAGGGCCCAGGACATCATCAGGCAGCCTCTCCACTGAGCCTTGCACCCATCCTTTCACATCTACGCAGGACAAGGACACCTTCAGCCACCCAGCTGCCCAGCCCTGGGCTCCAAACATTTCTCTCCCTCAACACCAAGTCCAATCAGCCACCAAACCAGGTCAGGTCACAGTCTTCACAGCACTGGCCTTTCTTCCCTTCCTGGCTTTCATACCAGACCCTCAGTATCTTTCACAGGGATGACATCAATGGCTTCTCAGCACTCTTCCTGACCCAAGTCTTGTCCCTCCAAGGTATTCTCTATGAAATTATCAAGGGACTTTTTCTACCATGCAAATCTGATCAAACCATCCCCTGGCTTAAAAGCCTTCAATGGCCTAAGGTCTCCTGGGTAGAGTCAAACTCCAGAGTATGTTGCAAAGGTGCTACTCTTCCTGTCTCGCCGTTCCCTCAAATCCGATGTCTGCATGCAACATTTCAGCACATATGCTACTCTACTGCTATCATCTATGCACTTGTCACTGTTCCACTCCCTACTCACACCACTGGAGATTAGACTGTAAATCCTCAAAGATCATGTTTTATGGAAGAATATCTCCTCTGTGCCTAGCTCAGTGCTAGCTGTAGAGTATTGCTTAACTAAAAGCTTATTGCATGAACGAATCAATAAACCAAAAGTCAGCTCTCTCTACCTTCATGGTCTCACATGGAACAGTTGACAGAACATTGCTTAGCATCGCAGGTTGCCCCACTCACCCGAACCACCCGGTTGACACAAGCATGGGCTTGCTTTCTTTATCTGGTCTACCTTGCCGCCACCCCTCTTTGCTCAGCTTCAGCCACAGTCCCTCGAACATGCTTCCTGTGCACCAAGTGCACTAAATCGAACTCTAATCTTCTTAAAGAGGTAACGTGCCTCCCTAAATGCCTAATTTACTACCAGAGAGTGACTTAGGCACTGGAGAGAAGCTGGCGCATTATTTAATAGCCAATAAGGCCAGCTGTTTCATCTCAAGAAATTAATGGTCTTTAAAACCTTTCCATATTGTACCAACTGCTCTTCTCAATGGAGAGCCAAGTGACTTTTATTAGGAAGGTTGATACAATCCAAACCTTGCTAGTCCTGCCCTGGCCTTCTTTGTAATACTGAGGGGTCTTCTGGGACATCTGGTTATTTGTGTTTTAGTCTCCCATTGATCCTCTGAGATATTTTATTTGCTGGGTTTTCCTGGCTGATCCCTTGGAGACTGCAAAAGGTGCTCTGACAGCTGCACTCCATGGCCTCTTGGCTGACCCCGACCTCCTTGACTTCTTAAGTAAGAATGCCTTTCAGCATTAAGCCTAATTTGGCTGAGACAGTAAGCAGCTTATTACTTTCAGGTTAGCTCATTCCATCTTTAGCCACCTGAAATTACTCATATGCAAAAAAAGTTCCTATTCAGAGGATGTTTTATGTTATAATCTTTCTCTTATTAATATCCCACCATTAGGCAAAAAGGTCAAGAAAAGGCTAGATTAGGTCACAAATCCATATTATGAGACAAAGATATGGCAGTCCTTAAATTTTTAGCCATTGATCAGGATTTTATCTGAGGACATTTGCTTTTAAGGATCAGAATGAATAAAATACATTTGGGCTCCCCCGGCAGCTAATGCCTCTACCCCTTCACAAATAAACTGTTGCCAGTGGCACATGAACAGTGATACCACAGTCTCCCACATGCATCTCATGGACTATTTATCTAGATTGCATGTGGCAGGAGTGGCTCTGGCTTGGCATTAGCATGTGACTTGTGACGTTCTTGGACTTTCCATGGCTTTACACTAGGTGGTCTCCAGTGGGCAGGCACAGCCCCTTGGCTCTGGAGTATCCTCAGGGGTGCGTTCTATCCCTCTCTGCTTTCTCTCTTTCTTTCTCTCTTTCTCTCTCTCCCTCTCTCCCTCCCTCTCTCCTTTCCCTCCTCCCTTCCCTCCTCTCTTTTTAACTTCAATAGTATTAGGAGGTACAAATAGTTTTCAGTCATATGATCATGATCACATTGTAGAGTAGTGAAGTCTGGGCTGTAAGCATGCCCCCACTCCCACCTGTTTCCCTCTCTACTTTCTGGGGATGGAAACGGGATTTATTTTTTTCCAAAACTGGAATGACAGCAGAACGTGTGAATCCTCCTTGAGGCAGCACTGATGCCTCTGAAAGGTAGGCAGTTTGGGTATTTCACACCACTGAGCGGTGGGCCTTGATGTCATTCAATCTGCTCTCTGGGATTTATGTGCTGGGGAGGTGAATTCTCTTTACAAGCAGACCAAAAAGTGGCATCCAGAGTAGAAATAGATACACATGTGGTGTTGTGTGGGGCTGGAAGTTAGGTATGGTAGGGTTTCTTGTTAAAAATATTATACGCACTCTGATATTGCAGACTTCCTTTAACACAATAAGGTACTGTGTGGGTATTTTCTTCTCATACATTTTTACAAATGAAATAATCTCTGTAGAAGACATTGTTCTGCTGAAAAAAAACCCAAACACCAACCACATAGGAACTATAATGTGAGGATTTTTTAAAAAATGGTCCCTTTAAGAAGGGTTTACAGTAAATCCTTCTGATTCAGTAAGTCTTCAATTTATTGGACCACAAAACTCTCTCATTCACTCTTTCCTCCCAGGAATATATAAAAAATATTATTCATAAAAATTTGGCATGTAATTTCAGAGGATTTGAGGATTTCCAAAACCAATGAATATCAATTAGATATGTGCAGACCCCAGGTTGAGAGGCCCTCCTCTCAGGTCTCCTCTGGGCTCAGCCAGGTCAGCACTTACACCATCCCAGGACGAGGGTCCTTCCAGCCAAGTGGTACCTCTGTGTCATAGAGATGGAGAGAGTAGCTCCAATACCGGAATGCCGAGAGTTCTGCTTGCCAGATCTGGGGAGCACAAGTGAGTGTGGTCCAGGAGTAATGGGGTACCTGGGCCAGTTCACCTGGCCACTGTACTCATACCACAGATGCCCTGGTGGTGGTGGAGCATCAGGGAGCTGAGAGCACACTTTGCAAGAGGAAGAACCACCTCAAGAGAAAGGTGAGAATCACCTCGAGAGAGAAAGGTGATTATGATGATTCCAGAACACTGAAGACCTGGTGCTGTATCACAGACTAAGGGCCCAGTCAGTGCTCCAGGACACTTGGTATCCAGACACAGGCACAACTCCAGTGACAGCAAGATGTGTGGGAAACACTGCCAGGTATCTTCCATAAGGCTTATCTGAAGTCATTTATCATGTCTAGACCACTGTGTATTCTTCATGGTTATAACAATATCATAGATGATACTTCTTGAAGTTATGTTATGGAAGTACATCATACCTTGGGATGACATGTGTATTCCTGCTACAGAAATGTCAAAATAGACCAGCCATGGTGGCTCACGCATGTAATCCCAGCACTTCTGGAGGTCGAGATGGGAGGACTGGTTGAGCTCAGGAGTTTGAAACCAGCCCAGGCAACATTGCAAGACCTCATCTCTGCAAAAAATCAGAAAAATTAGCTGGTATGGTGATGACTGCCTGTAGTCCCAGCTACTTGAGAGACTGAGGCAAGATAATTGCCTGAGCCCAGGAGGTCGAGGCTGCAGTGAGCCATGATCATACCACCACACTCTAGCATGGGCAACAGAATGAGACCTTGACTCAGAAACAAAGCATCAAAATAAATGAAATCAGGATTTCTGGCAAGATGGTGACAGAACAGGTCAGACTGTGAGTCTCTGCAAAAGTGAGGTCCATAAAGACTGAATGAAAGGGTGTGTGCCAGTGGGTAAGTGACAGGCCATCTGAGGGAAAACTTGGGTTCATCTACCTGGGGCTCAACTCCAGAGGTGACTGCAAGCCCTCCCATTGCCCTGAGATTGGAACCCCCAGTGGACAGGATTATCTGCTGTTTTCAGGGATCTCCTGAGAATCGGCAGTGGAAAGCAACTGATCCTCTCCATATGGCACCTGGCCCACACCATCACCTGTGATAGCAGAGTGGCACTATCTCCAAGATCCATGGAAGGGGCAGAGGAAAGCTGGAAAGGAACCCAGCTACCAGTGAGGAAATGCTGACCAGTGCCATTTTCTCTGTCCCAGGACCAGACAGAGACCTGCATTGCCCCACCCAGCTCTGCCCAGTCTCCAACCTGGGACCTAGAGGTTATCTCCTCATCAAACTCAGAGAGACAGACACCCCTCCCCCACGCTGGAACAGGCACGTCAGATCTGAGTGGGAGATTTGACAGCAGGAGCAGCAAGCTGAGCGAGTCCAGATCTAATCCACCCTCATCCCATAGTAGTCCATGGGGCATCTGATGCACACTGAGAGCAACCCTATCAGCCTGTGCTGAGAGCAGAGGAGAGGGGTTGAAGACCAGAGCTGAAAGGAAATTGGAGTTAAAGGAATGAACTCAGAGCGAGTTTTGTTTGTTTTTTGTTTTGTTTGCTTGTTTTGCTTTTGTTGTTATTTTTGTTTGTTTTTGTTTTCTCTCTTTCTTTCGGTTTTTTATTACATTTTCATACTTGCTTTGTTTCTGTTATTTTAATGCTTTTTTAAAGACTTCCTGTTTGTGTATATGGGTATTTTTGAGGGAGAGTACACCAATAGGGGTTTTTTTTTTTGTCAGTTTGAGTGTTTGTATGATTGTAAGTTTAAAAAAAATCTTTTCGTTGTTTGTGTCTCTTTTCATTTGTTAATTGGTATGCCTATCTGCTTTCCCTCTTCTCCCTCTCCACCTTCCTCTCATCCTCCTCCTTCCTTTTTCCATTCTTTTCCTTTTTCTGACCTCATTTTGCTTTCAGGAGGCAAACCTATACCCCCACTGCATGGAGAGATTGTAAGGTGGTGGGAAGTGGGTTCCAGGGGGCCCACACACCTATCAGTGGATTCTGGGATCTGCAGATAGTTTCTGAATCACAGCTCCCCCTCAATTAAATCTCAAAACTACAAAAAGTATAGCTCCCTACCCACAGTCCAACTACAGAATTGAATAAAGTCAGAGGAACTACATAAGGAAGAATAGGAGATTGAGCAAATAGAAGTAAAAGCTACCTCCCCATCCCTGAACAACAGAATTAAAGAGGAGGTAAAAAAAGGGGTGGGGGGAGGAGAAAAATCTGCACAAAGGAAGAATATGGGTCTCACACAGACCCCTGGGAGGTCAACAACTGAGAATACAGACTTTGGAATGCAAACAATGAAGAGCCCCCAGAATGACTGGTCTCAAACCACAAACCCAGATATCAAGATATTAATAGAGAGAATAAATAGAAATAAGGAAAGATAAGAGGAAAGAATGAGGGAGTTGATAACTGAGATAACAGCAATAAAGAATATAGTGAATGAAATAAATAACAAACTGGTAAGTATGGAAAGCAGAATTAACCAAGCAGAAGAAAGAATCTCAGAGCTTGAGGACCAAAATATGGAATGAACCTAAAGTGTTAAAAACATAGAAAATAAGCTTAAAAAGACAGAACAAAACCTCCAAGAGATGAATGATTATTTTAAAAGGCTGAACCTAATATTAATTGGAATCCCTGAGGCAGATAGAGAGACAGAGAACACCCTGGAACAAATATTCCACAAAATTATCCACGAAAATTTCCCTCATTTCACTAGTGACATGATATTCAAACACAAGAGATTCAGAGAATCCCTGCAAGACAACAAATGAGAAGACCAACTCCTAGATACATGGTAATTTGCCTACACAAGGTAGGTATAAAAGAAAAAATCATAAAGTCAGCAAGAGATAAATGTTAGACTATGTACCCACGAAGACCAAATAGAATAGCAGCAGACTTATCTACAGAGACACTTCAGGTTAGGAGAGCTTGGAGCCCAATCTTCAAAGTTCTCAAAGACAAACAATTTCAACCAAGAATTACCTACTCAGCTAAGCTAAGCTTCATCAGTGATGGAGAAGTAAAATCCTTCCCAGACATCCAATCCCTAAGAGTTTGCACTGCCTCCAGACCAGCTCTGCAAGAAACACTTCAGAAAGTATTTAACACAGAAGAAAGCTAAAAAAGAACAACAATGCCCTTCCCAAGAATGCAGGAAAAATATTGAAAACATACATGAATCAACCCAAAAATTGAAAGAAAGACAACAAATAAACCAACAACAACAGCAACAGCAACAAACTCTACAAGAACTTTATTACAGGGATAAACTCTCACATCTCAATAATTAACCTGAATGTGAAAGAACTAAATGCACCACTGAAAAGACACAGAATGGCAAAAAGGGTAAAATATCATGAGGTAACAATATATTGTCTCCAAGAGATTCATCTCACCAGAAAGACTCAAAGTAAGAGGATGGGAAACCAAATTTCAGGAGAACACAAAAGAAAGCAGGAGTCACAATCTTACTATCAGACAAAATACCCTTTAAGCTACCCAAAATTAAAAGAGATACTGAAGGTCACTACATAATGATAAAAGGTTCAATCCATCAACAAGAATTATCCATCCACAAGAAATATCCATCCTAAACACAGAAGCACTAAGTTTCATAAACCAGTTTCTAGGTAAACTTAAAAAAGATATTGACTCTAACACTATCATAGCTGGGGATTTAAATACCCCACTCACAACCCTAGACAGATCATCAAGACAATCAACAAGGAGATTGAGAACCTCAATGTGATGCTTGGCCAAATGGACTTAACTTATACCTATAGAACACTCCACCCAACAACCATGGAATATACATTCTACTCATCACTACATGGAATGTACTCTAAGATCAACCACATCCTCGGCCATAAATTAAGCATAAACAAATTCCGTAGGATTGAAGCATTGCCATGTAACCTTCTCAGCCCACAGTGGAATAAAAATAAATATCAACACCAACATAGTTCCTCCAAAACCCACAAAGATATGGACACTAAATAAATGAAATCATGAAATAATTAGAAGAAGATATAGATAAGTATTTCATAATAGAAAATAGCCTGTTGTATAGAAAAGCAAAAAAAAAAAAAATTATAAGGCAAAATACTGAGGATTTAACATATAAAAGTTATATATTTCTATATATAGCTTAGAGTTAAAATAATTTTACATTGAAAAAGTGTTAATGCCCTTAACATCTGAAAAGCTTTAGTATACCAAGAAGAAAAAGATAAATACCTCAACAGAGATGATATGCAGATAAGCTATGACAAACTGAGAAAAAAACTAATGCTAATAAACATATGAGAAAAATTTAACCTAACTAGAGCAAAGAAATTATAAATTAAAATAGTTTGTGATCACAATTATTTCTTTTTAACATATTAAATTATCATAGGCTCTCAAAAATGATTTAGATTCAGTGCTGTTGGGGGTATATTTGTACATTTTTGGAGATCAATCTGACAATACCTACCAGGGACTTTAAAAAATATTCATATTCTTTGACCTGGCACTTCTGTGCTAAAAATCCATCATGCTGCCTGCTTGACATGTGGTACACACTCTATTCTAAGAGTTCAAGCATCTTCATGAACTGGATGTGACTGATCCAAATTCAGGCTGCATGGCAGCAGTGCTGGAATCTCACCAAAAGCCTTGTGCTCAGTAGAGACCATGAAGAGCCCAAGAGCTGCGTGGACAGGCCACACGACACGCCCCTGAACGTGGCCACATTCCTACTGTTCTTAACTGGAGCAAGGGCAGCATGTTGACACCCACGTGACCCTCCCCCTTGTAACCCCCTTGGGTTTACAGCTGTGGCCACAGGTGCAGTCACGGCACACACTCACACGCCCACCACTCACTAGTGGTCACACTTGAGTCAGGCACGTCAGGATCAGGCTCCCATTTTCTGGAGGCTTGCCATGAGCCCAGTGGCACCTAGGGTTCTGCTGCTTCTCGGCGATGTTCTGAGGATGGACTCAACAGAAAGTGACCTTGTCAGAGGCCTTGCATCATTTTGGCAATGTGGATATTCAAGTGAAACAAGGAGAAGCGAGAAATCCTTTCTTCTGGTAACTTTCTGGGGCTGCCCTGTGGTTGCTATCACTACTCACTGTTCACAGGGCACTACTCCAGTGACACAGGGATGGCTTTGAGACTGTCTTGGCCACTTACCAAGCATGATTCTCTCATGAAGGCAGCCAGGACTGTGCTGTGTGGGCCTCAGACCTCATACTTGCCAGCCATGGCCACGTGGCATTGCCCCCTTGTCTCCTCAGCACTCTGTCCCCTATTGCCCTTCCTCCAAGCATTTGTGTCTTCTGGCTGGAGGCTTTCTGTCCCCAGTGCCCTGGACAGGTAGAGGAGCTAGAGCTAGTGTCTCAGGAGCCACCCTCAGTCAGTCATGAATAGTACTGAAAGACATCCCTCAGTGTCCCTGCCCCTCTGGCAGGACAAGTTCCAGGAGGAAGACAGCCTCCTCCTGGTGCCCAGCTGGGCCTGCCACTTGTCCTCTTCCTTTCCTTCCTCTCTTCCCTCCTTGTCTTCCAGAGTCCTTTCCAAATGAAACCACTGGCACTCACATCCTTGACTCAGAGGCAGCTTCTGGGGAAACCCAGCCTGAGATGCCAAATGAGGACTTTTTTTTTTTTTTTTAAAGTTTGGAGTATCATTTTATTGCCCAGGCTGGAGTGCAGTGGCAAGATCATGGCTCATCGCAGCCTCAACCTCCTGGGGCAATCTTTCTACTTCAGCCTCCTGAGTAGCTGGGACCAAAGGTATATGCCACCATGCCAGGTAATTTTTTTTTTTGGTAGAGATGAAGTCTTGCTAGGTTGCCCAGGCTGGTCTCAAACTCTTGAACTCAAGCAATTCTCCCACTTCGGCCTCCCTAAATGCTGGGATTATAGGGGTGAATGGCACCCAGCCCAAAATGAGGACTAAAAAAACTTTTGAGTTTGTACTTAGAAAATGACAGGAACTGTCACTATTATTTTTATTGTTGCTGATACTGCAGCAATTATACAAGGGATTCCCTCTTGCCTTCATCCAGAGCCACCAATTCTTTACATTTGACTTCATCATCCATTCTTCTTTCTTCCACTCTGTTCCCTTCCCGGCACCCTCCCTGCCTCTCTCTCTTATACACACACACTGGCATTTCCTGAACCACTGGAGAGTAAATTGGGTACTTGTGCCCCTTTATCCTTCAGTATTTCGGTGCCTATTTCTAAAGAATAAGGATATTCTGTCTCCTAAACACAGTGCAGATACCAACATGATTTCTAGGGTTTCTTCCGGCCCTCATGCTCATACTCTATGGGGTCAGAGCTGTGCTTAGTCACAGGATGCCACATGACATTAAGTCAGCAATTCTTCCTACTTGAGAAAAATACCATTTCCAGAATGAAGCTACTCAGACAGTGACAGATAAGCCTTTGCTGTCTGTTTAAGCAGTGAAGACACATCAGAGCTACAGAGGGTGCCCAGGTCTCTGCCATCTGCTCGTCTACCTGCCTCTGTTTGTACTTTCTGAGTATGAGGCTCTGTGGTTTGTGATATCATCACCCCACAGTCTCTGTTCCTGGGATTTTTGCCTGGTTTTTGTGAAGACACTTGCTTGACACCCGGGATCAGCCACTGCTATTCCTGCCCATACTGAACTGTCCCTACTGCACATTTGGGGGGTCCTCTTCAGGAAGTCTTAAAGGTGCCTTAAATCTGACCCAGCCCTATTCACACTCATGACCTGTCCCCTCCCCAACCCAGCTCCATCCCAGCCTTCCTGTCTTGGGGAGCAGTTCGGTCACCCATGCTGCTGTGTGTGGACTCACCCTGGATACCCGACTCCACTTACCCCACATGCCCCACATGTAATCCATCACCCAGGTCATCAGTACCCCAGTTCTATTGTCATCATCCCATCCCTGTTTACATGGTCATCACCACTTCCCTGAACTACAGCACAACTATTTGATTTGGTCTGCCTTCACCGCAGCCCTCCTCCAAACAATTCTCTACCTGCAGCTAGAGTGCACATGCTGACATACACATCTGACCATGGCATATTTCTGCTTAACAACCATCACGGGTTTCTAATCAGCCTTTGAATAAGTACAAACATCCTTGACCTGACCAGCCAGGGTCTGACTTTTCCCCATCTCTCCTGCCCAACTCTTGACGTTTCTATTTCAGCTGTGCAGCCTTCTTTGGTTTCTGCTCATCACATTCTTTCCTACGGCATGCTGTTCTCTCTGCCTGGAACATTCCTTCCTTCTTCTCTCTCACTTCCTTCATATCATAATTCACATCTCCCTCCCTCCCTTGACGTGGTCCAATCTCACATTATATTTTCTTGACTCACATATCGCTCCTTTTTTATAATGGGCAGAGTTGCAATTTTATGTTTTCTTTGTGATTGTCCAATTACTATCCTCTCCATTAGATTATAAGCTCCACAGGGCAAAGACTGTGGCTATGTGGGCTTATCAAGGTACCAGGGCGTACAGAGTGTGCTGTGCTTAGTGGGTCCTCAGTAAACAGTTGCTGAATGCAGGGATAAAGAAGAGTAGACAGCTTGCCTAGTCTGTCTATTTAAGCTAATAAAGTTGCACAGATAGTTCTGAGGAACCTGTTTTTTTTTTTTTAATTAGATAAAAAAGAAGTGACCAGAAAAAGAACTAACTGAGGAATTCAAGCTGTTGACAAGATAATGACATAGTTGACTTGCCTGTGACCTACCCACAGAAGGCAGGCATCACAACATCCTGGACACATGACAGGCAGCACATCCAGAAACCACTCAGAGAAAACTCTGGCTAGAAGTTCTGTTTTATATGGACCCAACTGTGATGTTGGACAAGACTGAATGGGTGGCTGTTGCACAGGCTGGACCATTTATACACACTATTAAAGGCTCCAGCATGTCTGTGGAAAGTGACCAAAAGCCTGATACAAACTCTATTCTGACCTTACACAACTGTTTCCAGGGAAAAACCTTCACTGTAGCAGATTCCTTCTCAGAATAGCTCACCACGCCCATTTTCCATCTTAAACCTCTGCTCTAACAACCAGAGCTCATTCCAGCAAGCTATAAAAGCCAGACTGTCAGACACCATCATTTCTGGAAGGGGGATGTGTTTGATGGGCTCTGTGTGAGCATGCAGGCAGACACCATGTAAGAGCAGTCATCCCATCCTCACCACCAGGAAGGGCCAGGTGGAAGGATTGTGATGCCCAGGGCATGGTGCTGGTGAGGAACAGCCCTGATACCTGCTGGCTCCTCCTGATAACTGTGTTAGTCCATGCTCAGCCTCAAAACTCGGTCTGCTGACTGGAGTGGCAGCCCTCTATGGTACAGGCCCCAGCCCCCTTCACAGAGGCTTAACTAAAGACTTGGACACAAGCAGGAACAAATATTGGAGGCAGCTACTCTGTCCCAGCCCTCCTCACATTTGTACTACAAATGTTTGCCTTTGCTGGAAATAACGGAGCTGGACTGAGGTGCTTCCTGGCATGGTGGTAGAGGTCCTAAGGCCCGTGTCACACAGACCCAGGACACAGATGGACTCACGTGGCACTGCCACAGTTGCCGACTGCCAAAGCTTTCTTCTCTGAACCTGAAGCAGAGTCCGCAGAAGCGACCTTCCCTGTCTGGCATCTGTGTCACTGCCACATCCCTGAAGGATATGCCAGGACGGCACTGTGAGAGAACCAGCCCCACTTTTCCGGCTACAAAAACTGCTGAAGTGGAACTAACTGGCAGATTATATTTTTTTAACTCACTAGAACAACACAGAGGCAGTCTTAAAAAAAGAAAAAAGAACAACGTTTAAAAGCAACTTCAGCAGGGGGAGGCGGGTGCTTAACTTGCTAAGGGGAGTGCTGTGGTCCCATGACTGCTGTTCTCAGTAATTCTGACTGCCTTCTGAGGATGTGTTCACTTCGGTGTCCATTTAAATACAGGCTGTGGTGCTGTCGGGTGGGATTATCACAGTGAGGGCTGCCTGGGAAGGATGGCTACAGCACCTCTCCCCCACCTAGCCACAGCCCGGTACGCGACACCCTGAGGTTTCAGGGTGGAAAGGATGGACTGAATCCAAACCTGCCACTTGCCCTGGTGTGGTCTTAGCCACGCAACTTTTCATGTCCGAGTTTTAGTTTCTTCATCTATGAAATAGGATGATAGTAACTATTTCAGGATTGTTACAAGAAGTACATGAAGTGACATATTTCAAGTATCCACCAGAGTTCTAGGAGCTTAATAAACATTCAGCCACTGGTGGCTCCTTCTGCCAGGCCCCATGTAGGTGCTTCGAGGAAGACCAGGGTAATCTGGGGCCCAGGTACCTGGTCCACATGTGTGGAGTATGAAGTTGCTGGGCCCTGCACAACCCCAGGGGCCACTCACGTCCCCACTTACTGCACAGTAAGAACTGGACCATGGTGGTAAGGAAAAGGCAGCTGTTTGTTTTTACTTAGGGAACACTCATCATAGTGATAGAAGAATAAAAACGATGTGATTCCAAAGTATTTTTCTCTTTTCCCTATACTTTTCTACATTTTTTTCTTATATTTTATTACTTTTCTATAATCTGCAGGTTCCAAATTTCCCATTTTCTTTGGAGTCCTACAAGAAACTTGCAATGAACAAGGATTTATTATTAATGTGATCTAAGAATCTTTGGTCCCCCATACATTACTTTAAAAAAAAGGCGAGGTAAGGATTCTACTCTTTCACTTATCAGCAGTAGTGGTGAGGAAAAGTGAAGTGATAAGGGCCTTGGAAAACCGAAAGTCCTGGGCTTGGGTTCTGAATCTGACTGTCACTCTGAGGATGAATTTTTTTTCATTACAGGATCATCATAACACCCACTGCCCAGTGGAACAGTGAGGCTGCCATGAGACCATGCACGTGGAACACATGGACATAGCCACTGTGCGATACAGCGTAAAACTCCCTTGCCTCAGCTGTTCATAGTTCGATTTTCTTTTTAAAAACAATGGACTGGTTTAGGAATGAAGATGATATCTTTGAAATAATGCGCATGCAGATCTTGGTATATAAAAATGAAAGTAAACCTAGTGACTTTGCTGTTGATTATTCCTGTTGAATAATATCATGCATTCATGTGTTTGGTGAGGCACTATCTTTTTACCCAAGACGCTTACAAGTTTTAGTGATGTGATGCCATTTTAAATAATCATAAAGCACAGTCTCACGCACACATGAATCAAGTCTCAATCAGCACACTTAGTTTGCTCATAGTGCCCCTGCCTGTGGGTGGTTGATACCAGGACATTGGAATACAGCAAACCCAGGAACTTGGGCAAGGGACTGTGCCAGTGACTGGAGTGACAGACAGGATGGGGAGAGCGTGCGTCATGTGCCACAGGGCCACACTGTCAAGATCTCTGTTGCCACTCCAGGGCAATGGGCGTCTGTGGCAGATGGTAGGAAGGTGGTACAACAGGAAGACATCAAGAACTACCAAAGAGTAAAGGAGGAGAGCTCAAGTGGCATTCTAAACCAAGCAGTGGCCTTAGCCCAAACAGTCTTTTTCCTTTTGGCTGGAGAAGTGGGAAATAAATGTTAGAATGCCTTTAAACATGTGCAGGAGGGAAAACACGCATAACAGCTCACCAAGCTACTAGCAGGCACACACTTCCTCTCAGAAGAGTTCTTAGCCAACAAATAAGCAGCAGCTTAGAATTTTCTATGGAAAATGAGAGAAAAAGTAAAATTCCACAGAATTTAATATATGTGGTTCATCAAGATTCAGTTAAAACGACTTTGGGGACATCAGTACTGTAATGGGCTCTAACACGCTTTAAATCACCAATATTCTAACTAAACTCATAATGGAGGCCTTCGACTGAATAATTAATATCGAATATTCTAGCTGGCATCAAGGATATATTGGCTATGAGGAAATGATGAAAAGTTTGATTAAAATGGACTTTTATCTGAGGAACTAAGTGACATAAAAATGACATGGCAATAGCATTAACCCTCTGATCTCAGCTGTTTGGCGTCTTAAAGCCATATTACACGCTAGGCCCTTCTGCATTTTCAGGAAGTCTGAGTTGACGATGGAGACATCTTAATCTTCCAAAGAATTAAATCGCTGCTAATTCATCATTTTGTCCTCTGCATTAAGATGGAGATGGAGTTGGGGACCAGGAAAACAGGCTGCTGACTCTACCGGGAACGAGAACTAGAGACTGGAGTTTCAGCACAGGGGTATCTGGAGGAAGGGTGAGGAAGCTTACTCTGGTGGGGAAAAGAGCTTCACTGATTTTCGAAAGGCATTAAGCTCTGTCACAGGCAGACAGGGCATCTCTGATCTAGATGAGGGCTCAGTTCATCTTAGTCTTCCTGCAAAGTCAAAGCAGTGTCTTAGCAACAGGCTTGGTGGGGTAGCTTGCTATGGCGGGGAGCAATTTAATGCATAATTGTAGCTCAGGTAAAGCTGTATCTCCAGAAAGGTGCTGAGACTAACCAAGACGCACAGTGTCTAAAAGTGCGACAGGCCCTTGTTGGAAAGCTTACGGAGAAGTGGTACTTGCAGCTGCAGTGGTCGCAAACCCCGGTAGAACATTACCCTGGCCACCATGACAGCAGGAGGCAGCACATATGTGCTCATGAAGCATCTTATTTGACAAGTGGCCTTGTGGCAGAGAGAACTCAGGCAGAAAGCAGATTTTGTCTACTTCTTCAGCCCCAGATGGCTAAAACCCTGCCCACACCCAGACACACTCACATGGGTCTGTACCTGATATCTGATTGCTCAGGTTCCCACTGGACTCCCTGAATTACTGTATAGAACAGCTCCAGTCCAAGATTTGTACTGTGGCACTGCTGGAAATCCTCGCAGAACACCAAGGTCACTGCTGGCTGCCAAGCAAGTGTTAGGAAGTAAAGTAGGGCTGGCAAAGGCAAGCTTTATAGCAGTGGGTGGTGCAGAGGCCACTGGTGAGAAGGATAGGAAGAATCTGGGAAGGTCGGAGAGCATCTTTATTCTTAAATAAAGAAGCAAGGCAGAGGATGCCCACTCAAGAGGCCAGTGGGGTACTGAGACATGTAGATGGTGCACTTGTCGCAAGTCTTAGAGCTTGTGTGGCCCGAGCCTTCCTGAGGACGGCATGTGAGGAGGAGAAGGCAAGATGGTGCGTGCTCTCACGGCAGCATCTGAGCACCATCGGACCGATGGGACATGCTGGGATGTGCTTAGAAGACAGAGCTATTGTGGTTCTTAGCATGAGCTGTCTGCTTCTTTTTAAGTTGCTTTTTCTACCCATAACAGCTCTTGTTGGTTGCTTCCTGCTATATTGCCAAGTTGAAGGTGGCTTGAGATGTTTTTTTTTTCCTCCCAAGTAATTCATGTAATCCGGTCAAAGCAGCATCAGGACTGGAGGCCAGTTGCAGTTCTCTCCTGGGTCAGGAAGGGAGCATTCCCTGTCAAGGGCACCTACACAGCTTCCCCCCAGGAAACACAGGGTCCTTTTTTTCCTTCTGGGTAGATATGATTCTTAAAGAGCCAATGCACCAATTTGCAGACTTTGGTTTTCCAACACTAAAGAGGGTTCTAACAAAACAGGATCCTCTTTTTGGTAGAAAAAGTATACTGCTTCCTGTCCGTCTCACAATTATGCTTTAAACTGCTCATATTTTAAATGAAGGGTCTGAGAGAACGGGAAAAGAATTGATTTTACGATGGCATTAGCGATAGCTGAAAGGCATGGCTTAACTTGTGCGTTGGTAATGTTCTGCGTCATATACAGAGATGAACAGACACAGTCTCTGTCTTCAAAGGCATTTACAGTTTAGTGAGAAAGACACACAGGTGAGGAGACACCATAAGGGAGCATGATCATCACAGGAAGGGGTCTGACTCTGGGCTCCATGACCTTGGCTGCTATGGTTCAATGAAGACTCTTGCAGCTGGGATATACTGGCTATGAGGAAATGATGAAAAGTTTGATTAAAATGGACTTTTATCCATTGGGTTCAAATCTCGTCCTGCCACTTTTTAGCTGTTGAACTTGTGTAGTTTTACCGGATTTCTCCATGCCTGTTACCTTACCTGCAAAATGGGAGAATCATCAGGTTGCTACTGAGGCACAGGGTGGCTGTGGGTGTGAAGTCATTCAGTGGATGCAAAGCATGTAGAACAGTACCTGGCACATAGTAGGTGCTCAGTAAGGACTAGCTATTTATAAGTTTGGACTTCTCTTGATTCCAGGGGAAAGAGCCAGTCTCCTGGAAAAATCACCACTTATGTTGGAAGACAGTGCCCTAAAACATTGTTAAGAAAGCCCAGGAGGATTTCTTTTCTATAACTTACTTGTATTAAAAACAAAAAAACCCTCTCATCTGTATACTAAGAACCTACTGTATACATAGTCCCCTGTTAGGTTCTGGTGATGGGCATAAAAAATGATGAGTATAAAACAAAGCCCCTTATTTCAAGGAATTTATCATCCAGTGGGCATGGAAAGGTGCAGTGGAGAATTATAACTGGATTCAGGGTGTTTTGGGGGGTGCTGGAAATGCACCCAACAAATGTTGTGGAAGTTAAAGAAAGAAGAACTGAAGAAAGACGCCTGAATTTGGCATGGGGACTTTGGGGGTGTCCTGGAGGCAGAAGGATGGGGGTTCCCAGGCAGCAGCTGCAATGGGGGTCACAAGACTGAGCACGACTCTGCAGGAGGCAGACAGAGGGATCCATGTGGGCTGAGGGCCAGAATAGCATTGGGTGGCAGCATCAGCATGGTGGTCGGGAGCCTGAGCAAGAGGCTGCAGTGTGGACAGCTATGTGGAAATAGCATCAGCAACTATCAGTCCTTCCCAGGACATGTTGGAAAATAGGGGTTGGGATGCCAGAGTCCAGTACATGGGCAGTCCTGCTGGTCGAGCCCCACCCAGTCACAAGTCCTGGCAGCTACGGCCAGTGCTGCTGCCTGGGCTACATGAGGACCCCAGCAGCCTCTCTCCCTTCGGTGATGAGGGTGCCCCCACACCACTCCAGCTCCAGGAGCTGAGGTCAACCTTCCTGATGACCTCGCTCTAGTTGCGGCCTCTGCCACTGGTGCGACCCCAGTTCTGCACCTACATCTTGGGTGGATAGGAGCCCCAGCCATTGCCTCAACCGGCGTCAGCTTCATGTTCGCTTCACAGACTCCTCCCGTGGGGAGCCACTGTCTCCTAGCGTGTCCCTCAGCCCAGCTGTTGCCCAGAGTGCAGGGGCTTGCTATGTTCTTTTGCTCATGGTCATCTAGACCACCAGTCCTCCCCAGAGTTGGCAAACCCCTGGTTCTCGTTGGCACCCCAGACATAGCTCATGAGTTGCACGCTCTCCCTCTCCACAGGTGGGCAAGACTCAGCCAATCAAGCCCCCAAGAAACACAACCTGGGAGGGGGTGTTGGGAGGGGTTAGAGATGCAGCCCAGGAGGGGAGGGGGCCCAAGGCCACTGAGGAGCCAGGGAGAATGAGCTCTGGTGTGTGGGCTTGCCTCATTACAGGCAGGCACACTTCCTCCCCAGAGAGAAAATAAACAAGAGCCAACAATAAAAAATCCTGCGAACATGGCAGGCAGGCTCTTCACCGATGGTTTACTTGTATTACTAAGTCTGACACTCACACCCTCATTATCTAGAGGCTCTGACACTGTCCCCAGTTTGCTGATTGGGAAACAGAGCCTGGAGCAATTAGATCAATTAGACCCCTGCACCAGGCCACACTGGTGGTGAGTGCAGAGGCTGGGCTTTAGTCAGGGCTGCCTCCACGCCCAGGACCTCCCTGTGTCCCTCGGGAAGAGTGAGAAGGAAGACACGACTGGCTGCAGGGAGTAGTTGAGAGCTGGTGGATGCCTGGGTCGTAAAGGAGAGGAAGTGAGGTCTTCTCCACAGAGGAGCTTAATCATCTTTGGGAACTTAACAGGAGCAGAACAGGCTAGAAGGGCCACTGTGGGATGGTCAGGAAGGCGACAACAGGAAGACTGGAAGGCAGCTCCCAGCTGGCGCTGTGTCATGGGACGGCGCCAAGAGCCAGTGGGCGCAGGTTTACGCGTTCCTCCATAATTGTCTGAGCCCATGCACACACAGGGGCCACAGAAGAGGCGGTGCCTTCGAGCCCCCCATGGGACCCCACACTTGGCCAAACGCCCAGAAGAGCTGCATCGTGAGCGGATGCACAGAGCCACCTGTGAAGAGGGGCTAATGGGCTCCCACGGGGGCTGGGCGGGCTGGGCGGGAAGGTGGGAGAAGGAGAGTTCACACTGCAGGGAAGGACGTGGGGCCTGCACAGTCAGCCTGGGGTGGGACCTGGGGGAGCTGGGAGGCTGCAGCCTGCAGCCAAATAGCTCATTTGAAACAAAACACACGCATGGATGTGTGTGTACTATAGCAGCCCAGGAAACACCACTGCTCATGGAGGGTGAGTCATACTCTGTATCAGGCAAGAAGGGAATGCGGATGTCATTCTGTGTCCTACCAAGGAAATCCACTGCTGGACAGGCTGGAGGACGCTGGCCTGGGAAAGCCTGGCGTGCTCTAATGAGGTTATATTACAATCACACTCAGCCTTCCAAAACAGCACCCTCAGGGAAAAGGAATAAAGGCATTTTTCTTAAGAGGCAGAAGACTTCACTTTGCTTAACAATAACACTTAACACCACTTGGCCCATGGCCTCAGGCAGCCTCATAACCATCCATGCTGGGAACTGTCTCCATGCCCACTGCTCTAGTTTCACTTGAGAACGTGTCATTTAGCCTGGCCATGAGGGCAACTTTAAAGATGACAGAGCCTCATGAAGGCTCAGAGGGTGCCCACTGACCAGAGTTCCTCACCCCTCCATGACCTGTGGGGCCCATCTCTGTATCAAAGTCTCCAGATTTGGTATATCAATCACCATTATTGAATCCATCCTAAAAGCTCCTGCAACCCACACTACAAACATAGGAACCAAATCAACCAGTAGCATATTAAGTCACCATAAGGCTGGCCCTGATTTCCTAGAGATGGAATTATTCCTATTTTTAATTAAAAATTTAACTCCATAAATATTTTAAAGCTCCCTTCCTCTGTGGCAGAGAGGGATCTGGTCCTGCGGAGATGTGCCCACCCCTCCCTCCCAGTGAAGGGACACCGCTGTGGGCTAGTGAGATTCAATTAAGTGGACAGTGAACTCCCCAGGCGGGAAGTCTAGAAAGCTGGGGTAAATGTCACAGCTCAGAGCGGTATTTGCATACCTTTCAGAAGCCAGTCAGTCGACCTCTGCTTCCTGCATCTCAATAGGGAGAGGGGGAGTCCTGTGGCTGGCACCCCACCTGTGGGAGCACTGCACGTCCTCTGTGGACACTGAGACGCAGTGCCCCACTTAGAAGTTAGTGCTGGGGGGGCCCCATGCAAGTCTGAGCCCGACTGATTCTCTGTCGTGGCCTCTTTGGGTTGCTGGGCCTGTCTGCAAGTGCCCTGACTCGCTCCTGCCTGTGGGTGTGTGTGAGTGGACGTTTGGCCAAAGTCATTTCAGCGCAAGATGCACCTTCTCAGCTATAGTCTCATTCTGGGCTGTTAGGCCTCTCAACTCTCACATGGTGAGGATGGCTCCAGAGCCACAGCAGCACAACTGCACCATGTGTCAGAATCCCCCTCCGCAGGGTGCCATCCTTTTTTTTAAAAAAAATATTTATTTATTATAAAGATGTGGGGTACAATTCAGGGTTATGTATACAAACACCGATCATGCAGGTACCCTTGTTGATGAGGTATGCCCCTAGGGTGCCATCCTAAAACCGACTTGTTTACCATTGGCCCTGAATGAGCATTTCAGGGGTGCCTTGGACAATGAACAGGAGCTGAAATTCAGAGGGCTGTGTGCTAACTAACCGCTACGCGATGTGTGCTAGGCTGCCATGAGGGTGGAGTTGTCTCCTCACCAGATAGTGGCATCCCAAGGGTGCCCGGGAGATAGAAATAGGAATAATTCCATCCCTAGGAAGTCGAGGGTTCTGGGCCTGTCCTAGCAGGGGGTCATTGGATATATGGGGAAACGAGTGGATGAATGGCATTGATAGAACTTTAAGTGAAACTTCTGCACTTTTGATATGTACCCAAAAATCCATTTCTGCACTGAGTGAAAATTGGCCAGGAAGACACTGAAATGTTTCCAGTTGCCTTCCCCCCATAAGAACATACAACTTTCCATCTGTCGGAACCACAGTTTCCATACCCCTCAATAGCAAAAGCCGGAAATCTCACATTTAAAACAAATTTTGGAAACCACTTCCATTTTTAAAATAAAAACAAAATACAACCACCCTTTGGCATCCATGAGGGTTCAGTTCTGGGACCCACCCCATGATACCAAAATCCACAGATGCTCACACACTGATACAAAATGATGTTGTATTTGTATATAACCTACTCAATCCTCTTGTACACTCTATGTCATCTCTAGATTACTCACAGTGCCTGGTGCAATGTAAATGCTATGCCAATAGTTGTTACACTGTTTTGCTTAGGGAATAATAACAAGAAAAAAATCTGTGCATGTTCAGTACCAATGTGACTACTCCCTCTTTTTTTTTCTCCCAGATACTTTTGATTCAAGGTTGGTTGAGTTCATGGATGTGGAAACCACAGGTTATGATGTGTTAGGCCAGGGAAAATAGAACAGGAATAAAATCACAGATGAGAAAAAATATGAGGCAACATATATTTTAAAAAATAAAACAGAGAAAAAAATACAATTGTATAAAAGCTTTTAAAACATTGCATTTTGATTCACAATAGCAAGCACCTGGAAGCAACCATGCTGTCCATTAAAAGAGGACTGGATTAAAAAAATGTACATATACACGATGGAATACTACGCAGCCATAAAAAAGAACAAAATCATGAATTTTGTAGCAACCTGGATGGAACTAGAGTCTATAATACTGAGTGATCTCTCACAGAAACAAAGATCTGAGTATCACATGTTCTCACTCATATAGTGGACCTTGAACATCCAACGTAATACTATAAGATAATGATTGATAGTGGTGGGAAACTATGGGGGGGAGGGGAAGGGAGATGGGATTAACGGTAGTAAATATCTGTCTGGGGATGGGGAGACACCTCTTATCAACAAAGGTGCCTGAACGAAGCATATTTGTATACCTAACCCTTAACTATACCCCACAATATCATAATAAAAGATACTGATTAAAAACAAAACAAAATAAAACAAAATTGCATTTTGGATGTCCTGCCTAATCAGTGTTAAAAATTGGTTCTCTGCTTAGACTTGAGGTTTTATTTGTTTGAAAGTAATATGCTATTTATAAGAGCAGATGGTCACTTAGGCTATGCCTGTTGTGATGTTCAGGATGTTTCTATAGATTCAAGCACAGAAGTACAACCAATGCTCAACCCAAACGTCCCTCCCTCTCTGAGCTGGCACTTCAACTTCATGCTGGGCTCCATGCTAAAGCAGTGCTCCTTGCTCCCCTCCACCTTAAGGCAGATTTTAGTTTTCTGGTTGCCATGCTCCCTCTTTGTTTCTGCTTTGAATGCACCAATTCTCACACTCTCAATCCATCTAACTCCCATAATAGCTGGCCTGTGTGTCATCTTGGAAAAGTTTCCTCTTTGTCATGTGCTGCTGATAGCAGACTGAAATTACTCTTCATTCTAGATAAGGCCACTGCTTTTGAGAGCGGGGTCTTGCTTTCAGGGGTGTATAGTTACAACATGAGGGATTGTGTTGGGCCGGAATGGCCAAGCCAGTTTTCCCACGCAAAGCCTTCCCTGCTGGGCTGCATCTCTCCAGTGCTTGCTCACTGCCCTGAGAACCCGGCCAGGTTCCAATTCAAGCAGAGAACACCCTCCCAACTCACATTTCTCCCCTGCTCTTTAACACCTGCAGGAAAATCCATGCCTGAGACTGGCCCACCCTGCATTGTGGGCAACTCCCAGGACAGGGGATTTACTATTTTATTGTCTCTAAGCTTGGTGCGGAATGTTCAATACCATTTTTATAGCAATAGCTTAGGATTTCCATTTAGGATCCAATATTCTTGCTGACATGTTCAATTGCAATGATATACTATTTTCTTCCCTTAAAAAATAACCCACAAGTGTTTCAATTATTAACACAGTTGTGAAGATGGCACTGGCACTGCAGCAGACGGCAGTAAGGCAAAATTATAACATATTCTCTATCTCAAAGCCAGATTTTGGTTTCACGTCACCTTCTCGAAAGGCTCCACTTGTGGGTGAGCAGGGAGGGAGACCCTCCGTGACCTACCTGGGCAGGGATGCGTACTGCCTCTCTAGCCCCTCACAGCGGATGCCCAGTGCGCTCCCGTCTGGACCCCTGCCAGACACCTGTGGAGAGAAAAGTAATTAGAGACGAAGCTCCATTAGACACTCCGGTTACTGACAATGTGGCTCCAAATTATCATCCGAGCACAAATGCTGCTGCTGCCTGCCAAAAAGCAGCCACGCAAAGCGAGCAGGAGCTGCCTCGCTGCAGGAACGGGACCAAATCACAGGCACGCATCCCACGGCAAAGTCATGTCCTCATGCTGGCGATGGTCTGAAGGTGCAAGACCGTTTTCTTCTTATTTACATGTACTCTAGTTTTTAGCACAGCTTTAGGTTTATAGCTTTAGACTTACAGAGAAAGCGTGCAGGTTGGACGGCAGCTCCCATCAGCCACGTGCAGCTGACCCATTGTTACCTCTCATGTAACATGGTGTGCTTTTCACAATTAAGCCATCAGTGTGGATGCATTATTGTTAACTGACGTCTGTAGTTGGAGATTCTGCCTCATATCTTTTCTTTTTCCTTCTCCAGGATCCCACCCAGGACACCATAGCATGCTTGGTCATTGCCATCCCAGCCTCCTCTTGGCAATGGTGAGAACCACATTTTAGAAGAAACTTTTTCACCAAACCTTTTTCACAAGAAGGGGTTGGTGGCGGCTGACTTACCTACAGCTCCCGTGGAGCCCTCTGGTTCCCTGCTTCTCCCTTGGGTCTCTCATGAACGACTACATCGGTGTGATGGATGATCTTCCAACTAGTGTTGGATGTCAACTGGTTTTTGTCCCTTCCTATGTACTTCCTGCATTCCCCTCCTGGACCACTTCCACCAGTCTCTGAGATCCTGTAGGGCAGTGACTGGCCCCAGTGTGTTCTCCACACAGTGTGTTAGTTTCCTGAATGAAAAGCCCTCATGTCTGTCCTTTGGTGTTGACCATAGACACTGAAAACAGGATGAACACACGGCAGGGTTTTAAAAGCCTACCTGTTCCCGTCAACACATGTGGCATTACAGACCCCTCACATGAGGGCTTAGTCCTGGAGTAGCTCACACACAACGGGCGTGGAAGGGAAAAAGAGGACACATGGGCTGTTATCATTAGGTGGGAGGGGGCGCGTTTGCTAGTGAACATGGGAAGTGACAGTGTTCAGGTCATCACAGAAAGTCTCTCTGGGTAATACTCAACAGCCTGGAAGTTACTTTCTTTTTATCCCAAGTCTCAGCTCCTACCCCTCTAGCTTGTGCAGGGGTGGGAGGTGTGGGGAGGGATATTGCAAAGTAAGTATGCAGGTTAAGAAAGGTGACCCTTGGTGTTCAGTTACTGGAGAAGATCTGTAGAATGCCCTGTGATTCTCTGTGTCATCTATACACAGAGGGAGCAGTGGGATCTGTGAGGGCAGGAGTCCTGGGAGCTCTGCCTCTCCAAAGCACCTACAGAGTGCATTAGGGTAAAAGTCTTGATTTAAATCACTGGCCTTTTTATCAAAAAGGTGAGGATGGTGACCAAGACACAGGGGATAAACACACAGTAGAGACAAAGACAAACATGGCCACTCCAACCCGAGGTTGGTTTTCTTGTGTTGTTAAACTGTTTCTTGGGGAGAGAGAGAATTCCTGTGAACACCAGAACTACATTGAAGATTGTTAACTGTGGTTGTTGGAAAGATGCTATGCTCATGTGTCCCTATTATGGCTCTAGACATTCACAGCCCATCTTTTTCTTGGAGTCACAAAGCTCCAAGTTCACAGTTTCAGTGCCGTATCCAGAACTGGCCCAGTCTCATGGTGGTAGTGATCAGTGTTCTGGGGCTGTGAGGAGGCAGCACCATGGGCCTGTTGCTGTTTTAATGGGTCACCTGCCAGCATACAAGATTCTACGGGATGTAGAATGACCCTTACCCTTAAGGAAAACAAGCATTAGTGATGAAATGATTCGAGAACAGTATAGGACAATGTATGATCAAGTGCCATTTGGATGTCACCAGCAACAGCACAGATGAGGCCTGGGGCATCATGGACACTCTCTAGAAGTACCAGGACTTGAGCCAGGCCCCAAAAGATGGGCAGCACACGTGCCTAGCTAAAGTGACCCTGTTCTTCACCAGTGTGTTTACAACTGTGTGCTTCTCTATTGATACTGAAACATCGCCAGTGCAATGCAGCCACCAAATCAGGGATTTCTGAGCACTGCGGTAGCCTCTTGCCATATTAGGCTTGGTGTTCAAAGCAAGGAAGAAATTCAGCCTCTGCTCTTGAGGAGACAGGTCTGCAAGCAATTATGGTGCAACGAGATCACTGTGGGAGTCTCTGGAATGATCCTGAAGTCCATGTGAAGAAAGTGAAGACAGCTTCCTATGGGTGTAGGAGCTGAGACCTCAGTATGGATGAGGCCATGTTTTCCTGGGGAGACGGGTGCAGGGACAGCAGGAAAAGCTATTCTAGGTGGGGAGAACAAAAGTGAAGCAACATAAAACTATGTTTTCAGGGAATGTCAAGGTTTGGGTGAGGCAGAAACAGAGGGTACAAGGAAAAGAATATGATGAACTAGCAACAACACTACTGATGTTTCCACCATAATGAGGAATATTACTACCATCATGGAAATTTTTTAATGGAGTATTTTTTTTTTTTTTTTTTTGAGTTGGAGTTTCACTCTGTCGCCCAGACTGGAGTGCAGTGGCCGCTCCCGGCCACCGCAGCCTCGACCTGCTGGGCTCCGGCGATCCTTCCGCCTCAGCCTTCCAAGTAGCCGGAATTACAGGCATGCGCTACCACGCCCAGCTGGTTTTTTGATTTATTGTAGAGAAGAGGAATCGCTGCCCAGGCGGGTCTCGAACCCGCGGGCTCAGGCAATCCACTCACCTCAGCCTCCCAAAGGCGCGGGATTACAGGCTGAGCCACCGAGCCCGGCCGGAGTATTTTTAAGAGCAGTTGTAGGTTCACAGCAAAGTTTAGAAGGAGGTTCTGAGATTTCCCATAAACCCCCACTCCCACACATGCACAACTTCCCCCACTACCAACATCCCACCAGAAGGGTGCGATTGTTACAACTGATGACTCTGCCCTGACACTTCATCATCACCCAAGTCCACAGTTTCTATTAGGGTCACTCTTGGTGTTGTGCATCCTATGGGTTTGGACACATGTATAATGATATGCATTCATCAACACAGAGTAGTTCCACTGTCCTAAAAATCTGCTGTGCTCTGCCTGTCATTCCTCTCTCCCCCACAAGCCCTGACAATCATTGATCTTGTTTGTATCGTCATAGCTTTGACTCCCAGAATGTTGGGTAGCCTTTTCAGGTTGACTTCTTCCACTCGGTGATATGCATTTAAGTTTCCTATCAAGCTTTGTCATGGCTTGGTAACTCATTTCCTTATGAGTGCTATATAATATTCCAGTGTCTGGAAGTAGCACAGCATATTTATTCATTCACCTCTAAAGGACAGTTTGGTTGCTTCCAAGTTTTGGTAGTTATGAATAAAGATGCTGGGAACATCTGTGTGCATGTTTTTGTGTGGGCTTAAGTTTCAACTTCTTTAGGTAAACACTAAGGAATGCGGTTGCTGGATCATATGGTGAGACTAAGTTTCGTTTTGCAAGAAACCACCAAACTGTCATCCAAAGTGGTCATACCATTTGCATTCCCACCAACAATGAGTGAGAGTTCCTGTTGCTCCGCTTTCTTGTCGGCATTTAGTGTTGTCCCAACTGTGGTCTTCAAACAGGTGTCACACAGGTGTTAATTTGCATTTCCCTGGTAACATAGGCTGTGAGGTACTTTTTATATGCTCATGTGCCATCTTTTTTGGTGAAGTAACCATTCAGGTCTTTGGCCTACTTTTTTAATATTTTCTTCCTTGTTAAGTTTTAAGAGTTCTTTGTATATTTTAAGAGTTCTTTGATAACAATCCTTCATCAGATTTATTTTTTGTAAGCTTTTTCTCTCAGTTCGTGGCTTGTCTCCTCATTCTCTTGACAGTGTCTTTCACAAACCAGAAATTTTTTATGTTAATAAAGTCCAGCTAAGTTTAATTCTTTCTTTCATAGATCATGCCCTTGGTTCTATATCTTAAAAGTCATCACCAAACCCCGGATCAGCTATATTTTCTCATATGTTATCTTCTAGGAGTTTCCTCATTTTTATGATTATCCTTGCCACAGTGTGGAGATTCCAGCAGAGGTCTGAGCCAGGGAAAAGAAGGGCCAAACTAGGGAGTGTTCAAAGGATTTGAAGACAAGTGCATGTCATAAGGATGTTGAGGGGGTAGGTTTGATAGGACTGATTGTGGATTAAAGGCAGGGACGTGTTTTGAACGATGCCCAAGCTTCTGAGGTTAGCCACCAGGTGGGCTTGGGAATAGTCATGAAGATGGGAATAAGGAAGGACAAACTTAGGAGTAGGGGTGAAGGGAGGAAATACTTAGGCATACTGAGTTTGAGTTGGGATATCCAATGGAGAGGTCTGGTAGGTAGTTGAGCATAAAGGTTTGCAGCTTAGAAGAGAATGTGGCGTAGAGACACAGTGTTGGGAAACAGTCAGCTTACGGATGTACCTGAAAGCTTGGATGAGAATGCCTAGGAAGAGTCTGTAGAGACAGAAGAAAAGATAGGCAAGCGGAAAAGAGATGAACACTAACATTCTTAGGAACACTGTCACTTATAGGGTAGGTAAAAGAGCTGAACCCAAGAGGACAGCTGAGGGAAAGCAGTTGGTTCAGAAGATGACCAGGAGAGTGTGTTATCACAGGAACCAAGAGAACAGAATTCCAAGAGGGAGGGCATGGTCAACTGTGTCAAAATGATCAAGAACTTCCTAAGACAAGGGCTGTGGTGTACATTGTGTGTTGGAGCACCTCACCCCATCCTCCCTTCTGGCAGTGTGTCACCTGGACTACAGAGTCTGGAGGGCTAAAGACTAGCTTTCCCAGAATGCTCTTGCAGTGATGTCCCAGCTGTGACTTAATTTGGTCAGGGCATTTGGGCAATGGCATTCTGGAAGGAAGGACCAAATGGCATGCTTGGTTTTCCATGGTGGCTCTAACAGGTACACCCCTGCTAGTTTTGGGGCTGGAGTGTAGCTTTTACAGTGGGTTTTGGTGTTGGTGGTAGGAGTGGTGGCACCTTCCTAATCATGGTGGTGATCCAATAGGGGAACTGTGCAGCTCTGGAGCCTAAAGTGTCCTGAGTGCAAGTGACAGCAGCTCCCTTGGTGGCTCGATTCTGCAGTGTGGCTTAGAAAATCATTCCTGAAAGCTCATCTAAGAATTTGTACCTTTAACCTTGCTTATGCTCCTATAAGCCTCTGACAATGGCGTAATAAACTTGCTCCTGTTAAACTAACTCAAGTAGACAAGTGTTCTCCGCAACTGATCAGTGACCAACGTAATGTCTGCAAAAGTATATGTTGGAATTGGCAATGAGTTGGTGACTGGTGTTTTATTGAGAGTGATTTCAGGGATTGAAGGGGAGAGAAAGCCAGACTCTATGGTGTGGAAAACTTTTATAGTTTTTAAATAAACAACCACTGTCTATACTGTCTTGCTCACAAAGTGAGATTGATACTTTCAAGTATGTAAACATTTGTTAGTTTCTCCTAGGTAGAGTAACATGCTTAGTACTCCAAGACATAGAGATGAGGAAAAAAGTCCTCTCCCTCTGGGATACATTGTTAGTAGAAGTGATGAGAATACATTTGTATTCCATTATTATTGTTTTTTTCTCTCTTACATGGTTATTGTGGAACACTACTCAAAGATGACCTCTGTTAACATTTATACACATATACATATTTTGATGACATATGGTTTACTTCTCATCTATTTAATATTAGTATATTCCTATGCAATTGAATATATTTCAAAAACATAAATCTTAATGGCTATATAATAGCCCATCATATGGACACATCATAATTAATCTAATCTACTCGGGCAATTTGATCAGTTTTTAATATCCCAATTAGAAATGGTGGCAATACAGATTAGTGTGTTAGGTACAGATATTCTTGCAAACAGCTGTAAACGGAGGGTAGGGAATTGCAGACAGGACTGGCAAAGGGAAGTGGATAATAAGAAGTTGTAGTTAAGTCCTTGGGAAATCAGGCTGCACGAGGAGGGAGCAGGAGAGAGATGGCGGACACAGGCATTTTCAAGCCCACTTTTATTGCTCTGTGCTCTGCCAGACTCAGAAATGTTCCTGTTTGAAGAGCTCCTTATTAGGTAATTTCCCTCATCTCAAAAAATAAGGTCAGCAGCTTCCATCCAATTAGTTAAAAAAAAAATCCCTTTATCTTACTTGGTATCGCTCAGGGTTTTAAAAAATGTAATGACCTAAATACAAGGCTGATAGAAACAATCCTGACTTGAGCCATGACAGAACCCCGGCCTTTTACACAACAGAGTAACGTTAGAACTCATGCCTGGATCAGGCATATTTATCTTCCTCTTACTGATACCGCTCAGGAAGTGACACTTCAGAGAGCTTATTCAAAACAACTCAAGGAGCTCCTACCTTGGTGCGCCCTGCACGTGGTGACCCTCTTTGGTCGGATTAGGACAGCCTGTGACAAACCTATCAGGAAGGCTTGGTGTGTGGAAGGAATGTGGAATTAAATGCTTTTAGTCCATGGAAGTTTTCCTAATTTCATTCACTCCGTGCCCGCTGCCGGCTGGAGTGTTAAGAGCCTTGTTAAAATAAAGCTATTAGTCTTCTCTCTACAAAAGCAGTGAGCTTTCTGCCTGCTTTCAGGGTTCCTTAAGTGAGTGTGTATTTCTAGCCAGGCATTGCCAGAATTGCCAGTTTACTAAAGCAGTATCCTAATGGGCCATGTAACACCCCAATTTTTCCCATTTGCAGATTAATGGCAGAGGAGAAGACAGGATGCCTTTCCAAACTTTTTTTTAAAACAATTGATTAAAAATAGAAGAATATATCACATGAGATTTTCTACAAATATTTGATGATGAAAAGCAGAAACAATTGAAACTTAGCATGTTTTCCAGTTTCTATAGGTTATGGAACATTTTTGCCAATGCTGTAACTTATGTCCCATAAACCAGTTTTCCTGAGGAAATTTAAAAGGCTGTGCTGAGCTGTGACATGGCTTCTCTACCCAGAGAGACGCCCTAGTTTAACATCTTGTTCAGATCCATTGCAAAAGCCAGTTGCCTGTTGGCAGACACGTGGTAAGATGCAGATGTAAAGAATACACATCAGCTGCCACTCTAGGAAACGCCCCTTTCACTTGGAGCTGGTATCTTGACAGATATTTTTTAGCAGTGTTCCACATTTCCAAAAGCTTTCTCCTAGTTCTACTGTCCTTACCTAGCTGGAAGGTATTTAAAGGGATCAACAATGAAAACGTCTAAAAAGTTATGAACTCTGCTTCCAGTATCTTCTAATATCAAGACATTTTGCTAAAATCTACATGTTTCAAGGGGAACCAAGGGCAATGCTCTATTTAAACAAAGAAAATAATCAAAATAGGTTGTCTAATTATTTCTCTCTGGCGATGTGTAGTATATTGTGCCTGAGTTCCGTATTTGCAAATATGCTATCCAGAGAGGCAAAAGAACGCGCGCTCATTCAAGCCATTATTTTTGAAGTGTTTGTTTGCTCTAATTTGATTTCAGTAATTTTGTCAAATAACTGGGTATTCAGTTTATAGACTAGCCTAGAACATCTGCTAGTTTAGAAAATACAGCAAATAAAATATTTTAAAAATAACTCTTGGGTAAGTCTTTTAACCATTCTGTGCCTGCATCTCCTCCCTTGTAACATGTCAGAGTTAAAACAGAAATCCTTGATGTCTCTTCTGTCTCGTGCACACTAATAAGTTATCCTGAAGAGTTTCCACAATTTATGTTGACCATTTACAGCTCAATAATACAGTCTCCATACGTGGGAGCATCATAATTTTATAGCTGAATAACAAAGAGCAAACTAATCTGCGACATTATGAAATTATGGAGTATTTATTAGGATTTAAGCATGAAATCTTATGCCGGAACCCCCCCCAAGCACCTGCCGCACGTGCCTAGGGCAGCGGCATCTTAACAACCTGAACTATCTTTGTTATGATTGTTTTTGCAGAAAATAAAATCAGACCTCTTCTGCTATCTCTGTTTGTGTCTGGGACTAAGATACAGTTTCCATAGAAACTATGATTGTGCATACAATTTTGCAAATTTGGCTTCATCTATCAGATGCACTTTGTGTGTGATGTGTTTGTGCACGTGTGCATATGCATCTTGCCAATAAGCTTTAAGAGCAAACTGTGGCTCTACATCTTTAATTAAAGAGCCAGACACCAGCCCTCATTTCCTCTCCCCCATCTGTCTACCTACAAATAGGGATATTGCAACACTGGCTAAAATGTAAACTCATACTTGACAAAAGACAAAGGTCTGATGAAAAGATGGAAGAAAGGTACTGGGAAAAGCATCTCCTAAGAAACCTGTCACCTGTCTTGTGGGTTCTAGGAGCCTCGTGAGCAGGAATTTGGTGGAGTCTTGGTGAGATGAATCACTAGGTACTAACATCCAGTACTTACTGAATTTGGTGTCTTGCATATGATATGTGAGTCGTCTATTCCTCGCTGTTTTATTTTGTTCTATTCTGTGACAGTGCTCCTTACTCATCCCAAAAGAAGCAAAGCTAGCCCTCAGAAAATGTCCAAATCTTAAATGGTATGGTTGGGTCACACTATTTCTTATGGGCTCATATCATCCCTTTTATCTGATAAACTCTACAAAGCATATTCACTGGCTAACCTTTGAGGAGTATTTTAAATATATTTTATTTATGAAGACTCAACAGATAAATAACATTTTCAGTTTTTCAGAATGTTTCCTTTTTTCATTTCAGTCACTTCAGGCAAGTTCATTTCAGGCAAGTTCTGGTCACTTCCACTGACAGTTCTAAAAGGAAGAGAGGCTGGACACACCACAGTTGGTTCTGTGAGTGATCTGTCTGCCAGTTCTGCTCTGCCTCAGTACCTACGTGAGGAAATAGGAATTCAGTGCGAGGTAAGAGCCCTGCTGGGTGTCACATGGTGACAAAGCTGGGACTTGAACCTCGAGGTGTCTGCTCTCAAAGCAACACATCCACATCTCTATTTCCCAAATGAAGAATGCAGGCACAAGACCAGAAGGCTCCACTGGGCCTATGGTGGCAACAGGAGGGGGGGTCTGTGGAACTGTGACCATCTGAACTTGTTCATGGTCTTCTGTTGTTAATGATCTCCAATGGCCTAGCGGTATTTATCTCACATAGCTTGAGGAATTCATATATGTACTGCGGGGGAAACCAAAAACCAGAATTATCTTCTGGTGGGTAGTCCCTTGTAGTACAGGCCTCTCCCTCCAGGTAAGTTTTCTAGGAACCCATTGGCATCAGTGTATGAAAGTCTGCGTTCAACTTCAGTGAATTTTTTGGAGATTCTTTCAGTGTGTTTGCCCATTTCACAATGTGTGATTTACGAGCGCACCTGCCCACACTTCACTGCGTGTTCAGCAGCTGTTGACCAAAATGGCATGACCCCCATGCCCCACCCTCCCTATTCACACAATCTTGCCCCGTAGGACGTGTTTTGCTTCCCTGGATGAAAAAAGTCCTCAAAGGTAAACATTTTGCCAATGTGGAAGAGGTGAAACCAAAAATGGCAGAAGACTAAAAGGCATCCAAATTGATGAGTTCAAAAACTGTTTTGAGCAGTGGAAAAAGTGTCTTGATAGGTGTATCACATCAGATGGAGAGTACTTTGACTGGAGTTTAAACATGTGAGAATAAAAACACAATTTTTAATAAATAAATTCCATTTTGGGGGGTTCCCTCTTATAAATGTAGTAACTTGGGGGTATAGCAAAAGTGATTCCTAATAAAGGGTTACAGTGTATAGAGATAACAGTCTGGATTATTTTTTTCAGTTAATCATGCTTGGTGTCAGTCTATGAGTCTGGTTTACAGAAGCCCCAGGCTGTGAGCTTCCTGGATGGTCAGGACATGCCTACTTTGGCACCACCACATTCTCAGGTCTGGCTTGTCTCCTGGCTCATCAACAACATTTATTGAGGCAATAAAACAGAAGTCTCCAACCTCTACCCCTAGGAAGTTACAGAAATAATTCATCAGATTCCATGATGGCTAATTAGAGTTTTGAACCACACCTGTTAAATAGTAGAAAGCATGTTATCAAAATGTTTTTCAGGGAGTCTGACCCTATGACATCTTTCCTATTGTTATGCCTCATTTTTCTTTTGTTTACACAGTTCTGATTTTTTCATATTCCTGAGAAGATAAAAAATAAACTATCAACATTCTTGTAATTTAGATTTAAAATTGGATCTGGAGCATAAATCAAAACCATTGGGAACCTTAATGATGCCATGGCTGAGAGGGAAGAGTCTCACAAGCTCAAAACAACCTAGACTGGGAAGGATGATGGAACATGCAGGACTCAATGTATACCTCCATAGGTAGCACTTATTTGACTCACAGGATTATCAGACCCATCTTGTCATTAACACTGGAATGAGAAAGACATTCTCCCCGAAATTTTGTGAACAAAGTTATTTTGTGACTACAATAGCAGCTGAGCTCAAGTCCCAGGAAGATGGATGAAGATAAGATGGGACAAGAGAGATTACACAGAGGATACTCCAGAAACTGACATTCTTGTGCCAAAACTGTGTGTGAAAAGTCACACACACACACACACACACACACACACACACACACACACACACCCAAAAAACTATTCAGTGGCTTTCCATTAACTCAAATAAAATTCAGCCTCTTAGTCTGGTGTCTGAGGCCGTTGGTCATCTACAGCTACTGAACATTCCAGTCCCTCCTCTGGCACATGCGCCACATTTTCATTGCTCTGAGGGGAACTCTGGATCACTTTGGTGCCTACAGCGGACATACACTTCTTCAGTTCTGGTGGCTCTTCCCAGGGTCAGGTTAGTGCCATAAACACGGCAGGGGCTTAGTAAACACTTCCTGGCTGAATGAGTGAAACAATGAATGTTGCTCCAATTGGTTGTATTCATTGCTTTGAGAGGAGGAAGACAGATGGAAAAAGTGAGAAGAAAAACAGGTTCTACAGAAATTGGCGTGAACATTAAAGAACTGGTAAGCAGAAAGGAGAGCCTGGAAAAAGGGTCTAGACAGGGAAAGAGAAAAATCCAGAGACACAGGGAAATGTTGCAAAGGAGAAAGGAACTATGGGAACACGCCAGGCTGCCACAGTCTCTTCTAACTCTCAGCATCCAGGCAGGTCCTAAATTTTCCTCCATTATGCAAACTCTGGGATCAATCAGAACACGCCATTTTCCCACCAGGGCGGCAACGCAGACTCTGCTCTTCTGATTAGATGTATATATAGCATCTTACTTTCATCATTTGTAAAATGTGATTATTTTAAGTCAACATTTAGAGTTAGATTTGATATCATCATTTAATTGGGCATTGATTCATCTACACAGAACTCATTACTGTATTCTTCAATTTCACCAACACAATTTCCTTCCAAATTGTCTTTTATCTGGATGCTGGAATTCCAAGTGCTATGACAACTTTGTCAGAATTAAAAGCTTTTAGGTTTCTAATACTGGCTGGACACAACCCACGGAAGACTGTGGGAGAATAAGGCATGCTTGCCAACTGCCAGACATGACTGCTTTTCGCATAATTAATGTCATCTCCCTGCTCAAGTACCATTTCCATCCTTTAATAACTTCCATTAATGGGGGAAGTTTCTTCAATAATTTTTGCATCCTGCAAAATCACTGTGGCTTCTATACACCTTTTAATCAAAATAATGACAATGGGTGGAGGCAGCTGGCTAAAGATCTCACTGCAACCCTGGGCTTTTCTCCCTCATTGTTTTCAGTCTCAAAATCCATCCAAGAAGATCACCATGTTGACTGCTATGTTGATCAGACCCTGGTGCTTTGATTTTAATAGCATTGAACCATATGAATCTATACCAAGAAGAGAAAACGTATACAAAAAGAGTGTGTTGGACAATTTACCTACAAAAAAGGAACATGAAAAGGCAGCATTTTCAATAAAGCAAAGCCAAAAGAAGAGCAGATGCAGAAAGAAGCCCGGGTCCTGTGAAACATGATAGTTGTCAGTACTTTAAACAGAAGCTTCCAGTAAGTGGAAGTGATAGACCAGCTGCAAATCATAACCCAAACCTGCCAATTCACACTGTGTTTTTCTTATACTGTTGCAAAATCAGGAACTCTGTTCAGGATATAAAATTATGCAAATACACAGAGTCACTACTACACAGATCAGCTTAAGTCTCTCGTCCAGCCAAGAGTGGATGCGGCATGACATGCAGTCACTGTCACACACCATGGACAGGACACGGAGTCTGTGGCCAGTTGGGCTTCTGGGAACCTGCTCCTGGGTTTCACTGTGCACTGAACAGACACTAAGATGAGGAGAGTTTGGACGAAAGTAGAACACTGCAGACTCCTTCCCCTCTGCTCCGGAGCTGCTTTACAACTGGTGAAGGCTGCATCAAAGCCTCATTCTTCTCTACCTAAGACGGCTTTGAAAAAATGTCATCCAAGTTACAGCTACCCATGCCTGGCCTGCTCTGTGAAGTCCTTGGCAGAGATCTGACGAGGCCACTTGAGCAGGAAGCACTGGCTCTGTGTTGTGGCCTGGGGGAGGGGAGGGCTCAGGCTTGGAGCCTGTGTGCAGTGAGCTGATTAAGCCTGAGAGCCAGGCCCTAAGTTACTGAGGAAACCACGCAGAAACAATACCTGTATGGGAGTTCTAATAGGAGTCTGGCAGGCCCCAAGGGGAGGACAGCGTGACCAGCGAGGGTTGGCTTTGGGGCATGGTTGCTGATGGATGACTGGCTGTGGACCTGGTGGGGCTATGCACGTACCTCCTCTAGAAGATGACCCCTACAAGGGCAAAACCAACTTTCAAAATACCTGTCCTGTCCTAAAACACGCTCATTGTCCCGTTCCTATGTACGTACTGAATGAGTGATATGCTATCAGACAGAGGTTCTATATTGCTATATTCACAGAGGTTCTGCAATGGTCTAAGTACGTTCTCATATGCCACCTGATTCCATCCACACCACCACCCTGCCCAGGACAAGGCAGGTGTTGTGAATTCCTTGGAAGATTATTCTGCTCAGAGAGAGAGGCAGGGCAGGGAGGGTGGGTGAGTCAGTCATTAAAAGCACCATCATTCAGCATTAATTTCAGCATTAATCCACTTGAACTGAACACTGCGTGATATGTTTCTGGCCGGACACTGAGAGGCAGTGGCCTCAGTCCTGCCTGCTGGAGGGTGGTGAGGGGACTCATTCCAAACCCATGATTGGGCTGGTTTCTGGCTCACTCCTCACTGACTTTGTGAACTTGGGTAAGTTAACTTCTTTTTTGTTTTGTTTTTTTTAAGTTTTAAAACAAAGTTTATTAAAGAAAGAGAGAAATGCCAGAACTGGCATGGGCAAGAGAAATTGCCACAAGTTAACTTCTGAGCTTCATTTTTCTGATCTGTAAAAATAGGATTAATAATAGTACCTACCTCAGGTGGTTGTTGCAAGGATTAAGCGCTAGGACACATGTAAACCACATGGCACAGCTCAGACAGAGAGGGTCTATCGATGAATCTGAGTTTTGCTGTTGTGTTGCAATTACACTAAGCCTAACCTTGCTATGATAGGGAAACCACCCGGAGAGAGTTTCTTCCCTACCCTGTAGAATTCATTGCCATGAACTTCTGACCAGTCCTGGCTATGATACAGAGTCAATGGAAGCTTCTTAATGGGTAGGGTCTCAGAAAGAGTACTGGAAAAGAGAATAGTGATGGGGGAAGAGGGATGTGGTAGAGAGAGAGAGAGGGAGAAAGGGAGGGAGAGAGAACTCTTACTTTCTCTTATATGAGAACCTCCTTTTTGTACTTTATATGTACAATATGGGTGACTGGAATGGTATGACATTTAAGAGGATGATATGCATATATATTTACATGTACATACACATACATACAACCATCTTACTGCTCCTCATGGAAGTTACTGTTGAGTAGTTTTAACCCAGGAAAAAGTCTAAATTCTTGAATGTGACACTCAAACCTTTCACAATCTTGTCACTATGTTTTTCATCATCTTCCTTATCTGTCCAGCCCTGTCTCCCGTTACTTCAGCACATGCACCCTACATGAGCCCTTCCCAGTCATGGTCTCTCCCCATCCAGGGCACCTCACACTTCCATACACTTGTTCAAGCTGTTCCCTCCTCTTCTCTTCCACCTCTTCCACCACCAGGTTCTCTGGGAAGCCTGTCAGACAGAGCTATTCACTTCCTGTTTGCTGACAGCCCACAGTGTATCTTTTAAAATAATAATTACCTAGGCTGCTATCCTGAAGGTAATCTTCTTCTCCTCTTCTGGATCGAGTGCTTTGAAGACAAATGATCCTGTTTTATTCAGTATCTTTGCACCACTTCTTGTCTAGCACGTGTCACATGCTCAATACACAAGTAAAGGAATAAGACATCAAGGAATCCTGAAGGTGGATACAACACAGGCAGGCCGAGAACCACAGGTCCTGAACTGCCCATAGAAAGCAGGTGTGGCTTAGCCTCACTGGCTGCCTTGTGGTGTGTCTGGCAACACATGGAATGCTCCATGTCACGTGGGACACGATTCCATCCAATGAAGTCAAGAGACGGTGATCAACGGGATTTTGGCATCTAACAGTGCAGGTGTGAGATATGCACTTTATGACATTATTATTATTATTTTAAGTTGGAGTCTCACTCTGTCTCCCAGGCTGGAGTGCAGTGGCACACTCACAGCCACCCCAGCGTCGGCCTGCTGGGCTCTGGCACTCCTTCTGCCTCAACCTTCCAAGTAGCTGGAACTACAGGCGTGTGCTAACATGCTTGGCTAATTTTTTTTTTCTTTTTATTGTAGGGACGAGTTCTCTACAAGTTACGTGGGCTTGTTTTGAGCCCACGGGCTCAGGCAATCCACTTGCCTCAGCTTCCCAAAGTGCTGGGATTACAGGTTGAGCCACCGAACCTGGCCTTATGACATTATTGAACTGTCTGGGACCACATGTGAATACCAGGATCCTGTGTGTGTAGTGCCAGTGACTGAATGGGGGAGAGTGACAACTGGGTTCCCTCCCGGGACACAATGGGCTCTGTGCACAGGTTGAGGGGAGAGCACCTCTACCCAACAACGTCAGCCATCTTGCTGTAGGCCCCACTGTAGTCCACTGGCAGGTTTTCGAAATAGCATACCCCAGGTTCAGCCCTGCAGTGTGGCCCCTTCACACTTCCCACATTTCCAAGTCCAAAAGCCTCCTCCGCTTCTGCATTTCAGGAGGTGCCCATCCAGGTATAGTTCTCCCAGAGAAGCAAAGACAATGTCTGGAGGAAAGTTTCATGTAGCAAGAGGTCAGTAGATAAAAGAACCAAAGAGAAAAGGAAAAAGAAACCAATACTCGACACGAATGTCTCCAAGCAAAGAAGCAAAATCCTAACTCTGGCAGCTAAGCTGTTAAAATCCTGGTTGTGTTTCATTTAGATGATTCTTATCTTTAAGGAGAAAAATGTTTATCTACTCAAGGGTCTATTCATTATGACTCAGTATAGCACAGATGCTGAGCAGAAACCAGCACCCATTTCTTATCTAGGACTGTTCTGTGCTGCCTTAGTCACTCAGTTGGAGAATTGTGAGGTGATTTACAAACATTAACCTAATAGTCGACATCTCCAAGATACAGGCAAGAGAACATGCAAGGATCTCTACTCATCAATGCAATAAAATTAAGAAAAGAGAAATTTGGGGATGAATATTGCCAAGAACTTCTTATGGGGTAATCCATTAGGATGAGGGATAATTTCCCAGGGGAAGTTGATTTATGTGTTAGAAAATGTAGAGCACCCATTCATAATGTATTTGTGACAGATGTAATGCTGTGTCCATCCATAAATCAGATCTGCCTTCTGTTCGGAGCCCCATCCTTCCCACCAATGGCTATCCTCAGGGGCACTGACCTGGTGGGATTTAAAATCCAAGGACCCCATTATGAAAATGCTTCCATCATGCAACAAGGCTTTGGTATGGGAAGCAACATCAGCACTAGTCCAAATTCCTCAAAGGAAGCAGAAAGAGAGCTTCCTTTCTAAGCCTGTCCGTAGGTTGATGCTACAGGCTGATGTTGTCTAGAGGTTGGTTCTCTGAGTGTCTTCCCCAAGGGCCATGAGAAAAACTCATTTTCAGTTAGCAGACAGGAAAAGTGCATAAATTATACAAGTGAGCTGATGACAGGTGAAGACCACTGAGTCTAAGCCTACAGTGCCCACAGGAAAACTGTCACTTTCAATTTCAGGGTCAACCACAAGGTACCAGACAGGGTGGTGGAACTTCCTTTCCCCAGGGGCAGAGAGCAAACACCAAAATGCACTGAGTAGCAACAAGGTGGAAGGACAGGCCTGGAGCCTTCCACTATACTCCTGGGAACACAGGAGTGCATGGGGCAAAAGGCAACCATGTCATTTTCTAAAAAATCAAAGTTCGATTCAGTTTCCAACATTTTCAGTGGTGCAGGACTGAGCCAGCAGAGACCACATGCCTGTTCCACCTCGTCAGTCTCACCCAACAAGCGCTCAAACACTTGCCTGGAGTTAATACCTGCCAAGGCTCCCAGCTGCCCAGATAGATACTCATGAACACCAAAGTGTAAGAACTTTTGAGGACAGTAAGCTTCCTAGAGGCTTCAGATCCACTCCATTTCTCATCAGGGCTGCGGTTATCTCTGTATTAGACTCCCTTGATGACTTCTCCATCCTGCCCTGCAGGTGAATGAAACACAGGGCCACCAGCATATTTACGACCAGAGAGGAAAAAACTGAGTGTTGGGGTCTAATTCTCTACTAGTAAGGCCCCAAAGAAAAATGATCCAACATGACAATGTATTTCTAATTGCTACTTTCTACGAGTCACTCAAGTCAGGGATCCCTGAAATGGAAGAGCTTGACTAGTTCTGAGGGGTTGCAGCAAAGTAGTGGAGAGCCCAGGACCATCATGTGCAGAAAAAGGAAATCACAAAGTGAATAGGGACTGGGTTTTCCTTCCCCAGCACCTAGACCAGTACCTTGAAGACACTTGACCTCACCACCTCATCAAGGTGAGAAAACTGTTACTGGATAATGTCCTCAAACTCCCTATTCTTTCAGTGGGCTCTTATTTAAATACTGTGAATTAAAGAGACCCACTCGATCAATATTTTCAGAGCTATTGGAAGCAAACTTATTTACTTATTATGCTACAACCAGATATTCCAGAAAGGGTACCACTTCGGTGAGCAGTCTGGTCAGAAAGCTCCCTTGCAGATTACAAGGAACAATTCTGCTGTTTCGTGTAGCTGATACAGAGTTGCAAACTGCTGTTAGCCTAGATCCCTAAGGATGAGTTTTGAAATATCCCATGACATACTCTTTTGGTGTGGAAAAAGTACTCATAAGGAGTCTGAGGACCATGACTCTGCTGCCTCTCTCTACCTGTTCCCCGGGACCAGCCCTGAGAGACAGTGGCATAAAGGTGGTGTGTGTGTGTTAGAGAAAGACAGGGTTGGACATCTGTGACTATAGTTTGATCCTCTTACCAGTACTGCAGAGGTCACCGGTTTCAGGCCATGGCACTGCCTGTAGCCAAGGAATAGGAGAAGGGAACAGAGCAGATTTTATCATGGGGTAAAATAAGGGGGCACCCCCAAAATCCAAAATTTATTTATAAAAAATTGTGTATTCTTACATGTTTGAACTTCAGTCATCTTCATCATCTTCAAAGTACTCTCCATCTGATGCAGTACACCTACCGAGATGCTTTTTTTTTTTTTTTTTTTTTGAGTTGGAGTCTCACTCTGTCGCCCAGACTGGAATGCAGTGGCCGCTCCCGGCCACCGCAGCCTCACCTGCTGGGCTCCAGCAATCCTTCCACCTCAGCCTTCCAAGTAGCCGGAATTACAGGCATGCGCTACCACGCCCAGCTGATTTTTTGATTTATTGTAGAGGTGAAGTCTCGCTGCCCAGGCGGGTCTCGAACCCGCGGGCTTGGGCAGTCCACTCACCTCAGCCTCCCAAAGGCGCGGGTTTACAGGCTGAGCCACTGAGCCCGGCTCCGAGATGCTTTTTACATTGCTCAAAACAGTTTTTGAATTCATCAGTTCTGATGCCTTTTAGTGCTTCTGTCAGTTTTTGTTTCACCTCTCCCACACTGGCAAAACGTTTCCCTTTGAGGAATTTTTCATCAGGGAAAACAAACAAAAAAAAAACTTGAGGTGAGATCAGATGAATAGGGAGGGTGGGGAACACGGGTCTGCCGTTATTGGTCAAAAACTGCTGAACACTCAGTGTGGTGTGGGCAGGTGTGCTCGTAAATTATCCATCATGAAATGGGCAAATTTGTTGAAAGAATCTAAAAAAAAAAAAAAATTCACTGAAGCTGAACACAGCCTCTCACGACGGTAACTGGAATACTGATGCCAATGGGTTCCTAGAACACTTGCTTAGTGGGAGAAGCCTGTACTACAAAGGGCCCACTCTCCAAAAGTTAATTCTGGGTTTTTTTGGGTCCCCCCTCCTATGTCTACATGGCGGACACAGGGCTAGGAGACACACACAGAGGAACTCCTTTCCAGTCTGTGTATCCCTCCCAGAGTGGAATGTGAGTCTCGATTTCGAGCCCATCTGTGACAATAATGGCTTCTGGAATGAAGCCATCAGCCACCTCTCCTAAAAAACCACTCTGGAGCTGCACCTTAAACGAACACGGAAGCTGCATTGGTGCCAGCCCTTTCTAGTGTTTTCAGTAGTATGCATCATTTGTGCTTCCTGGAAAGCTAGGAATGACAACTATGGTGTGAATGGGTCCATAGGGCAGACTCCACAAAGTTCCACAGCTCTGGCCCTGGTGCCTTCCTGGCCTCCGCTGGCTGGCCTGCCCACACCCCTCTCTGCCTCCAGCTCACAGGTGTGCTGCCCTTTCAGGCTGTGGTGCCTGTGTCTCCATGTGGCCTCCAGTGCCTGCCCTCCAGATAGCAACATGCTTATGCCCTCGCTTGGCTTATGTCTGTGTAAATGTCTCTTCTTCTGAGAAGACTTCCCCTACCTGTGCACCTTTCCTGGCCTCTCAGCCCAGCTTTTTCTTCATGGACATTTTCACATCCGAGATCTCCTCTCTGCTTGTTTATTGTCTCTCTCTTCTCACAGACATAAACTCTGTGAGAACAGGGACTGTGTTTTCCTCCCCCAGCACCTAGACCAGTCCCTTGAAGACACTTGACAAACTGACATTTGAGTAAGTGAAATAATTAAAAACCACTCATCTAAACATGCATGTCTTCTCTTGTCACTTCTTTTTTCTCTTCTTTCCATTTTCTTTGCCATTTTTTTCTTTCCTCTTTTCCTTTTCAGAGACAAACAATAAATGCACAGAGTGACCCAATACAAGAAGGCTTTGTAAACAACTCTCCTGGGGGCTGCCTGCCGCGTGGGATTTTTTTTTTTTCATTTCTTAGAGAATTTAACATCGAAATCTTTGTCTTTTTGCAAGTTTAGAATCTGTTTTAATAAATTTGAGAATAATTCTGGTCACATTGGGGTGATTTGATTATTTAATTAATCCTTATGTTTTCTGTTACTGATTTTTAAATTGGGTGATGAAAATTGTTTTAATTTGTATTTTTAAATAAGCACTAAAAAAAATGTCAGTTTTCATTTTGCCCTGAGTTTAATTGTTATTTATGACAAAAGGTGATAGGAGAAGAAAATGAGTTTTTGTTTTCCACACTCATTTTGAATTAACTCCTGAAAACTTTCACACACGAGAAAGGCTAGGGGATGAGAGAGTAAATCAGTCCCTCAAAACTCTGGTGGGAGTCTGGACTTCATCTGTGTGTCATCAAGGTGTGAAGTAGCACATCCAGGCACCGGGGGTTCTTCTCACCAGTTCCCCTTCTACATTATGTTATTTATGATCATTATTTTCCCCTCCACTCTTCTTTGGGAGAAGAGAATACCAAAATTAAAATGTATAAATTCAAAATATCCACATCTTAAAAGAATATGTCTAATATTTTCTTTGAGTGAAAAAAGAGGGATGGACATATTTTGCTTTCCTTTCTTTTCCATGAAAGTTGAAACAGTGATTTTGTGTTATTATAACACTCATCATTTCTCCCTCTAATTTGGATGGTTTTTAATAAAGCTCCATTGATTCCACTGAAAGGAATTCCTCCTGGCAGAAGCGGAGCACACACACTGATTGCTAAATATGCAGCAATTATCATATTCAGCAGCACACTTTAATATCTTATTTATAGATGTATCTATCTATAATTTGCTTTAATTAAGTTGCATTGATTTTAATGACAGGAATGATTCTCAGAGTAGGGCTGGTGTCATATGCTCCTGTGAGTCCTGGTCTGTCACTCTCTCTAGGATGTGATCTGATGCTGTAGTGACCTTCTTTGGGCTTCAGGCAAACCTGTCCCAACTTAGTGAAATTTCAGGGAAATTTTCAATGTGTTGACATCTCAGAGTTTGTCCTTCTGGTCCCAAAGTTGGTGTGACTTGTGGAATGAAAGTGGCAGCCAAATTTTACAATGGTCTCACTCGTGTGTAATTCCATCACCAGCCCAAAGTCATACCACTTATTCAGGAAACTGCCCTCTGTCAGGCATGGCCAGCGATGGCATCTTATCCTGCAGTGATGCTTATCCATCTTTTTTCTGCATTGCCAGTAACAACCGTCAGCTCTCTCTCAGAAGGCTCTTGGGACTTCAGACATTTTTGAATTCTTGATTATTTGTCATACCCTCTCCTGGTGAAAGTTGAAACCAAGACCCTCCCACCTCTTTGCATTTTAAAAGACCTGTGTACAAAGTGGAGGGACAAGCTGGTCAAACGCAACACAGACTCATGAAGATAGCACAGAGACTTTTAAAGGCTTAAAATATTACCCACCATGACCAGAAACAATTTCTCTTTCTTTTTTAATGGATAGAGAAGTGAGCACTGCTTCCATAAATCTTTGCACCTCAGAAGGTGCCAACATTAATTTTGTATAAATTATCCATGTTGGAATGCCAAGGCATGATCACAAAGGCAAACTCAGAAGACAGTTATGTCAGTGCATTCGCAGATCCTGGTCACCATTTTTCACTTGCTGATTATTGCTACAAGTGTTGATTAATAGTGGTGTTCATGCAGCTAGAATGCATTTCCCCAGAGGTGAAGAAAACATTCAAGGAAAAAAAAAAAAAACAGAAAGAAGGAAAGATAATAATCAAGCCATCCTTCTGCTTGTCTCAATAACTCTGGGGAGAGTGTGCAAGTCCTGGCTCCTGACGGTCTCTGCCTGCAGCTTCTGAGCCATTTCCCTAAAAAGATCATCCACATGCATCAAATCACAACCTGTCAGTAAGCGTATGAGGCAGTCAGATGTCTCTATATCTCCCCCATCCCTCTGGGATGACGGACTGGTGGACGCAGCAGGAGTCTGCACGTGCAACTGGGACATTTCACACCCAGCCCTGCACCACATCTCAGTGCCCTGTCTAATGCTGAATGGAGCTCCAGTGACAACGACCATCAAGACTGCAGCTTCCTGGGGCTGATGAGCTCAGGACTTGTGTTTCTCTCCTCAGTAAAGCCATCCTTCTTATCCATGGAGGGAAATGAATGAAGTGGGTGTGGAGAGTAAGAACGTGTCTTAATAAATGCAGAACGGCAGGAGATATGTACTCTGCGGAAGGGATGGGGAAGTGTGTATGATGGGTGGGTCGCTACTGGACTCAGCTCCAAGGGCCACTGATCTCCAAGGCTCAGTCTCCTCTGTCCAGCTCCATAAGATCACTTCCCACATCGTGCTTCTCTCTCTGGGTGGCTTTTCTCGTCATTAATCCTGTGATGTGTTTTTGTTCTTCTAACTCTTAATTGTCTCTAATGAGGGGCAGACCATCAACGGCCCCATTTACAGTTTCCCTCTTGATTTAAGTGGAGAGACTAATTAGTATAAATTATGGTGAAGGAACTCGAGTCCCTCCCCTAAGTTGGAAGAAAAGCAAGTGAATGCACAACATTCTCTCTTCTTGGGCGGCGTGTGCATTTCAGTCCTGCCCCAGCAGTCAGCTTTACGTCCATGTTGCCTTCCCCACAGATTCTTTTGCTAAGGTCACCGCCTACACACAGCTATTGAAAACTTGCTGTTCTGATTATAACCCCCCTCCTCTGACGTCTCGTCTCTCATCTGCCGCCACTCTGGCATCTTTGCGTGGCCCTGCATGACACAATTATTATACAACGAGCCTTATCCAAGGGGTTTGTGCCTGTAGCATCACCTTTCTTTCTTCCCCAGTTCATCTTCTGAAATTTTCCAGCATGGAGTCTCTGTGTGGGCAACCCAGGAAGACATTTTTCATGGCTTTATTTCTCGGTGAAAATGTGTGAACCATTTTGTAGGAGATTATGAAAGAAAGGAATCCAATTTAGCTCTTATCCTTCTAACCACCCCCAGGCCAGAGACATTTTGCCCCTTTCTGAACCTGTCTCTGGTTCCTCAGGAGGGAAAGGTGTTGCCTGAAGACGGCCAATCTCGGGTGGTGACAGTAATAGATTCTGAATGCTTAGCTGTTGACTAACCAGAACAGACTGCACTCTGAAGGGAGCAGACAAGGCAGAAAGGGAGAAAAGAAACACAAGAGAAAGTGAGGAATCGGTACATATCTAGATTATTTTATTTTGACCATAAAGTCCTTATATTGGCTACCATTGAATGGACTGCTGCACAGTGGAATTACATGCAAACTAAATCAACACCCTCATGATGTTGGTACCAACTTCTCATCCAAAAGCCCTCATGTCTTGTAGTCTGCTGTGTGTATGAGGGTAGCAAGGTATCATGAGACAGGTCTTGAGCATATTAGGACAATACATCTCCCCCCAGCTTCCCCAGCAATGTAACTGAGGCAGAGAGAGCTTGGTTGACTATTTACCAAGTTGCAACTGTGGGGTTAGGCATGTGTGCTTCCCTTCTCATGCGCTCCAGGGCACTGCTGTGGTGTGTGGTATGTGGTGTGTGGTGTGTGGTGTGTGGTGTGTGGGGGAAACGTGTGCCCCATGGACAGTCCTTCTGGGTGGTACCTGCCTGCTTATTCCAAGCTACCAGTTGGTATCGTTCCTCTGTGAGCTGTTATTATCTTTCATTCATGCTACCAGATGGGTAACTATAGCCAGTGCCTCTGCTGGAGTCCACATAGAGCCCATGGGTGGGGCCCACTCGGGGAGGTGACTCCACAATCCAGGGGATACCCTTCAAGACTGTGTGCATCTGTGCCTGCTCTAATGACTTCTTAAAAAAGGAAAACTCTTACAGACAAACTTTTCCTTAACTAGATGTTACATCTGTAAGAAAAAGGGAAAACAGGCATATAGAGGCTTGTGGATGTCAAACTCATTTCTAGCTAATGGCACGTCCAAAAAGTCACCAACTCAAATAGCCATGGTAGTAGAGAAAGTGGCAAATAATAAGTATGTTTATTTTAATGATAGCCTCAAAATATAGCTTCTCCATTCCTGAAGGGCAACTTTCACAGATACCATCCAAAGTAGAAGGGGAAAGAAATAAGTCCCCCGCCCCCCACAAAAAGTCCAAGAGCCCGAAAGGCCTAGTGATTCCTGGAGAGCACAGAGCACAGGAAAAAGAAATGGGTGAAGGGTGGCAAGACCTGCAGCAGTTCCTCACTCGTCTGTCACCTGATGGATGCCTTGCTTGTCACAACTGACAATGACATTTAAAACATATCCTGATGGATCATCTGGTTGTTTCAAGTGTGTATTTCAGCAGTTCATTATGAAAGTTTATTTTCTAAACTAACTACAAATGAAGTGGGATCTTCTAGCCATTTTCTCACACAATGCTGTCAGCTATCTTTTTGCAGCCTACATCAAAGCAGCTCCCCAGCCCATGGTGAGCACTCTTCCTGGAGAAGTTCTGATAAACAGCTCTGTGTTCCCTTAGGTTACTATGGAAACACTTTCTTTTCAGGTCATCCTTTTACAAAGGTAACATTTGCATTAAAGTATGTTGGAAGTTCACTCTTTTAAATGCTCAAGCGGGGTCATGCCACCATATCCACATCTAGTGTTTCAAAATCCAGAAACATAGAATGACTTAATCTATGAAAGTACTTGAGTGAGGTGCTCACCCTGTAGGTATGACAGCCAGTATGTCAGGGAGCTGCTTGGCACATCACCAAAGATTCCAAAAGAAATGTCAGCAGTGACTCACTAGCTGGCGTTGCTCGTCACACTAATTTGTTAGTATTTAAGTTTGTGTCATCTCTGACATGGAGAGAAGAGGCTGCAGAGAGCACAGGGCAGGTGCCAATAGGTATATGCCTTGTCTTTGGAGGTTGCTAGATCAGCTTACCCAGTTGGGCCATCAAGAATTCAGTTTGGCAAGTGTTAGTGGAGAGGCAGCAAAGCACTCAGCATGAGCTCTGGCACAATGTAGGCCTTGGAAGTACGTAAGTTCTTGAATGAGCTACTTGCTGGCACTGGGCAGGATACTTCCTGGTGTGGAAGGGAAGTGGCAGAGAAGCACTGCCAGGGAGAGGGTGATGTGGCTAGAGCAGCAGGAAGGCTTTGTGGGAGAGTTATTGTGACTGTGTAGACATATGGAATGCGAGCATAACTTTTTACTGGGATGGCTAACGGGGCCACTGTCTGACCTGTCTTAAGGATCCCTCAGGTAGACCATCAGTTGCTGGTGGCAGTAGTTGGCTATCTGCACTCTGGATGAGTGAGATCTCTGTGCATCATGGACCATGAGGAACTTCTCAAAAGCAACTGACACATCTCAAGTTGTATCAAGCAGGTGTCATCAGCTACTTGAAAAAGGCAGTGAGATGAGGACTAGGCTTTGTAGAGAGAACTGGACTCCATATCTGGGAAATGTCTGCATTCCCCTTCAGATGTCTATGGAAGGTCTTGATTCTCCTTCTTTTCCTGAGAAAGATCTAGAGACACTGCTACACAATTCAACAAGCGTTTGTCAATTGTTTCTCTCTATAAGTTCTCTACAAGAGCTAAGACAGCTAAAACTGGAGAGGAGGAGACTGCAGTAGAGGAGTACTGAGACAGGCTGTGATGGAGGCTCTGGCCTTCACTTGCCCTTTACACGAACACAGGAGCAGTGGGCTCTAATGGCTGAGCCCAGGAGGTTCTCTAGGGCAGCAGAGAACTGAGGGAGCCACATCTTTAACTGTCCTGGTCAGTTGTCACCACAGAGAAGATCACTTGGTAAGCTGCAGCCAACTGAAGCTGAAACATTAATGGCTTGTTTTCCCAGCATCCGTGAACCCCAGTCTACCTACATAAGGGAAGGCAGAGCCTGGCTCCATTCTCCTTTGCTGATGTTGGTCACGTACCACAGAATTTTAAAAAAGCCTTACTGTAGTAAAAAATGACGTTCCTACTTTTTTCCCTTGTCAGAGGCCTGTTCTACAGAAGGATGTTAGGTTGTACTGACGAGACTTGTGCTAACCAACGCTCCCTGCAGTGTGTGTGTATTTATGTCTCCAGATAGATTGTCTAATTATCTGCCCCATTATCTTTCTGGAAGCTGTATTTTACCACATCAAGCATATTTATCAATAAGAAATGAGCACTATCCTGGGAACTGATTTGTTCAAGGTAACTTTCATTACAGTTACACTGGCTGTGTCAACTGAGTTGGAGAATCTTGCTTA